>OY728145.1:415015441-425015441 GCA_963277665.1 Viscum album | reverse complement strand
GATTATTTATTTTTATAATATTAAATTGATCTTAATAAATAATTTAGTTCCTTTTTATTTTTGGGAAGCATCGAATCATTGCTATAATCACTATATCATGGTCTTTGATATATGACTTAATCAAAATAAGGATGGTTGATTTTATTCGATGTTGTATTTTTTATATTTGGGTTTCATATGGTTTCATGGAGATTTTTCATCATTTTTTTGTTCACGTTGAATTTTTGTGTTCTTTATAGACCCTCGTTATCTATTGGTTAATGGTTTGATTAATTTCCTTCTGAATTTTATGAGTAAGACTAGTAGTTTGTAGATAAATTGGTTGTCTATGGTCTCCCTTTTAATATAATGGTTATTTCGATCAATAGAATGAATAACCATTGATAAATAACAAATTATGAACCAATTAAATATTTATTGTTTTTTATTTATGATATTCTTTTATTATGTTATTAATCATTTTCTTCCTTGACGGTTAATTTCAGTGTTTTTCAAGTGTAAAATGGATTTCAATAGGAGTTTTTAGTGGTTTTCTATAGTGTTCATGGTGGGTTTTCAACACTACATTCATAGTCATTATTAAAGGGTAGGTGGTCCTAGAGTTATGAATGTTACTTGGAGTATTCATTAATTTTGGGATCATAAAAATTGTGTAGTGTGGAAACGTGTGGCATGTATTATAAAAACATGTTATAATAGGTGAAAAAAAAGAGTGGATAATATATTTTTCCTCGCGTATTGGGTGTTTGGTCATCACTGTATTATGTAATCCTAAGGTTGATATAGAATTTGAATTTTTATTGTGTCTACCAGTGGAGGAAGAGTTTTTTAGGTCAATAATTCATTTGGGTGCACCATTGAACCCATTCTTGTCATCGTGTTGTACTCTTTTTCCTTCTTTTATATTTCCTAGTAACGTCATTGAGGTTATTAGGACTGATATTTATTTTGTTTTGTTTTTTTATTGAGGAATATTTAGGATTCCAGAATCTGAGTACCATATTAAAATCATGAATGATTGTGGTATTAGTTTTCATCTCTTAAGAGAGGTTTGAGTTGATAGTGCTAGAATTTTGATTGTATTTTTATAAGTGGTTTTCTTGAGTTTTTTGAAGTTTATTACTGATATAGTGTAATGAAAATTGATTTTGGAGGATTATCTGTTATCCATGTGATGATTAATAAAGAAGAAAGGTAATATATGTCTAATATGTTGTTATTTATGGGGGTTTTGGTGATTCTATCACAATGTTATGATGTCCCATATTTTGGAATATTTCATGATCCAGTTTACTACACTTACCCTGGTTGACACTACCTTATTCATGTATATTTTTTTTTCATACTCGTCACATGGTTATTAATAGATTTTCACTTTTCAAAAAAATTACATTATAATGATTATTTCTCTCTCATTAGAATGAGTTGAACTTGTAGGTATTCTAACCCTTTCAAAACATCAACTCTTTCGTTCCAATAATAATCTATAATTTAAATGAAATTTTTTCCAACACTTTTGTTAAGGCGTGCGCAACCGTCTCGTTTGGGGATGAACGATGCAGATTTTTGTTACCCCGTATTCCCGTTTTCCAAAGGAGGGTGGCATCTGCTCCTTGTTCTGGGATGTTTGCTCCTTGATCGAAACGGGATGATGGGATGTTGGTTCTTCCTTCCGTTGATTCCTCCTCGGAACTCATCACCTAGTAATGTTCTCCCTCGTAGATTTAATACGTTGTTCGTGAAACTCTTCATGGCACCATATCTTCATGGACACCGTTTAATTACATTGCTTCTATCAGGACATTCCATGGGGTCCGGTCAGGGAAGAAACCTTCGGTTAGGGGATTAGTCATGCTGAGGAATCATTGATGTGTCTGGACGCTGTGGATTAGTGTGTCTTTCTTCTGTCCCTTATTATTAGGCTTCTCAAGGGTGCAGAATCCCGAGTAATCCCACATAGAACTCAAGGAATGTTACGACATATGAATGTATCCGAGGTTTTCCTCAGCTTCCTGTGTTTAACACTGGGTATACCGAATGTTTACGTCCAGCGGAGACGGATCAGACTGATTAGAACACTGATTACAATGGATCAAATTGAAGAACCCCTTGAGGGAACACCGATATTTGGGCCAAAACGTGGGAGGCTTCCCAAATGTGTGAGGAGGAATGAGGTGGAATGATCCCACCAGCATCTGGCGGCCCGGGTAAGAATTAGGATGGATAGTGGTTTTGGGCCTGATCCTCATCGAGGCTTCGTACGTATCCCCGTGGAAGGGAATCAAAGTCCACATAGTTTGGGAATACCATTTAATTCTATTTGGGATGTGGATGGTACAGTTTAAATTCATGTAGGATATGGACATCTAGGGCTTACACTTTGAGGCTGCCCATGGTGGAGTTTGGTGAACCGAAGTGAAGGCGGACGGGAGGACCAGGTGGTGGGCTTGAACCTCTTGGAGGATTCCTATATACCATGCCTTAGCACATATCAATGTCCACATTGTTCAGGATGGGATGTGTTGGAGGACCGACGTGAAGGTGGACCTTGGTCCTATGGATGTTGGGCTTGAACCTCGTGAGGCTTCCTACGTTCCATTCTTGGGCATGGATCAAAGACCACGTTGTTCGGGTTGGATAGGGATTACGCTCTGATATGACCCATGGTGGCTATGGGTATGGGGCTTCCACTCTGAGGAGGCCCAAAGTGGGTATGGGGCCTACACTCTGAGGAGGCCCAGGATGGAGGGGCTTGAACCTTCTAGAGGCTTCCTACATACCATGCCTTGGCATGGATCAATGTCCACGTAGTTCGGGTTGGATGGTGTTGGTGAACCGACGTGGAGGGACTATGGGTCCAGGTGGGCTTGAACCTCATGGAGGCTTCCTATGTATCCCCGTGGAAAGGGATCAATGACCACGTAGTTCAGGTGTACAGTTTAACTTCATCCGGGATGGGGGTACTTGGCAGTTTAACGTCTTACATCACGGACGATGGGATGTGGGGATTACACTCTAAGGTGGACCATGGTGTGTCATGGTCGGCGCTCACTCTAAGCCCACATGATTCATGATCGATGTAGTAATCAAGAGGTTGAATAGACCTGACGATTATGTCGTGAAGGGTGCGTCCATGTGAAACGAAGAGGGGATTACGCATTGAGCGGGCCATGGTGTTGGGACTTACTCTAGGATGGAGGCCCGAGTTCGACAAAGCGTAGTGGGAGAGGTATCTGGCACCCAAGAAGAGAGGAGGAGTCCCATTCCCTATCATGTCTTCCACTGCCTCCGACACTGAGGAAGTGAGGAGGAGAAGGGGTGATACCTCCTAGAAGGAAGGTTGGGGTCTTACACAAAGGTGGTTACCCTTCCTCACAGACAAATGCCACTTCATGAAGGAGGATATCATCCCCTGTGGATATCAGTGGGCATGAATAATGACCAAGGTGGGGGACTCTACATACGAGGCACAGGGTCAGGTCATAGTTTAATATGATGTGTTAAGGATGCAGGTGCTTGGCAGTTTAACGTCCTGCAGCTCGGACGATGGTGGGTTTGCTCTGCACCATTAGTACATACATTACCGGTACCCTATGCCCCTTGGGGAAGGGAAGGAATCAACAATGCTGTGGTGAAAGGGTGTTGTAGAGAAAACCATCGAGTGGTCCACATTAGAGTGGCTTTGAGAAGAAGCAATAGCCATTAGCATACCTATGCGATGAATCATTAGGCGCAGCAACGATACGCGTAGTATTGTCTAGGGGACTTTGAAGTCGCATCATGAAAACCTGGAGGGTCGCTCGGGAAAAGGGTTTTACAAGCAGAGGGGTCCAGAGGCAGCGGCCTTGTGGAGCACAGTCACTCTGTATGGTGGAGGGCACTGGCGAAGGGGTGTGCTTCGCGAAGTGGGGTGCCTTAGACTTAGTATCGGGCATAGGTGTGAATGGGGGTGATTTGCGAAGTGGAAAGGCATTCGCAGAGCACATCCTCACCGAGCAAAGGTTCCCCGTGAAGAAGGATGTCGGGAAGTAATGTGATTCGCGAAGTACAATGACCCTGCCTTGGCAAATGGATCAAGTGTACATGAAGGGTGCTTCACGAATCATAAACACTCTATGATGACCCGGGTCACTTTGGGGATCCCCTTCATTCACGAAATCCCTTAGGCTCTGCGAAAGGCATCCCTCTCGGAAGAAGGGATCAAAACGAGACAATTTGGAGGCACTTGGCGAAGTAGAAGTACCTCGCGCAGCTCATGTTTCACTGAGGGTAAGAGTGCTTCGTGATTCGGGAGATGAGAAGCTGAAAGATCGGATTTTCCATCTGGAGGGCATGTGGGAACTCAGTATTTATAAGCAAGGGGAGCCATGGAGTGGATCACATGCGGCACGAAGGGGGTGGTGTTTCTTCGTGGTGGGCTCGTGAATGTCAAATGGGTTTGTGGAGCATCCCGCCTCTTACTCTTCGCACTGGGTTCGTGAATGTCATATCCGTTCATGGAGCTTCCCGCATCATGTGCTCCGTGGCGGGTTCATGAATGTCAAATCCATTCACTGAGCATCGCACCTCCTGTGCTTCGTGGCGGGTTTGCAAAAGTCAAATCTGTTCATGGAGCATCCCGCATCTTGTGCTTCATGGCGGTCGCGGTGCTAGGGACTCCGTGAAGAGGCTTCATGAGGTAGTCTGTGGGGGGGGGGCGTCTTTGGGTTGCTTCCTAGTGCCAAATTTTGGCGCCATCAAATCCCACCCCTTAGAATTAGATCCATGGAGGGATAAATGTTCTATGTCTGAGGGAAATCACCAAAATAATTAGTCATTCACAGTGCTGACTCATGAAGAGGGTCCGCGAGATGGACAGGGGCCGCGTGGGCCAGCACACCATGGAGCTCCGCGTAGACTGGATGTGCTGCGAAGATCCGCAGGTCGTTGCCTATAAATAGGGGGTCTGCCATCTCTTTTTTCCTTTCCTTTCAACGTGATATTTTCTTCTTGAGTTATTGATTTGTGAAGCTCTACGTACTACACGAGTGATCTCTTCAAATTGAGGCTTCACAGCGCACAGCGAGTCTTTGACTCCGTGGTCCAGTTTTGAACGCCGAGGCAGGCTTTCTGCGAACAGTCTCCCCGAGTGGACTTCACGAACTCACATTGTGAACGATCTATGTGAAATAGCCACCCAAAAATCCATGTTCTAGAAACAAATGGCCCACCAAGAATCTTCCCAGGGGGTCCTTGTGGATACTGACCAGAGGGATGAAATGGCGAATAGCCTGGGGCTAGGAGAGCTGATTCGGAGAAACTTGGTTCATGATTCTCTGGTGGAGCTGATGTAGGAGAGCCAAAAGAATTACCCGCTGGGAAATAGGTTTCCTCTATATGGATTCGAGCTAAGGACGATGTATTCATCCCTCCAGCAGGTTGGGATGAGCCAGCTTATTGGTTTCGGAGCACACCGTGGTAGCACCAAATCAGTGGAATGTGTTCCCAGTTTACGAAGACACTCATCTATTACAGTCCTCGGTCATTTTTTTGGTAATGTTCTAAATATTCATCTAAAACATTGATATATCCATTTATGTTAAGACTTATTCTCTATAAAAATCTATATTTATATAAATTTATCGATGTCTATGATGATAAAATTAGTGGGGGTGAATTGTGAAACATTTGAAACATTCATGAAAATTATGTTTCCCTATTGATATGCAGTGACTGATTTGCTTTTTGTAAAGATGATTGATCTGTAGAAATAAATAAAATAACCTAGTTATATATATTGGTTGAGGCCACAAATATCCATTAGTCCACTCTTCCAATGATCTCTTATATGGGATTGGTGATTTTAACTAGTAAGTCTTTTTATCTAGGACTTCTACAACTATGTAAATGCAGGTGAAACCTTTAAAATATTTATTTTCAAAGCCTTATGGTTCTTTTATTTGGAATAAAAATTACCAAATATTTTTCTAAGAAGATGACCCACCACTATAACCTTAATTGAGTCTAATAAACCAATACATTAATAAATCACTAGATATTTATTTGATTTAAGAAACCAATTTTTTATAGTTATAGAAATAATTGAAAGACTTGTTTAATCTTAAATAATGCACAATAGTAGAATGATATTCTTAATGCTCGAAAAAGATTCATTTAAATAGTGATATATTAAACCCCAGGAAGATCAATAAACATGTATGTGTCTAATGTGTAAATCTCATGAATTATTTTTCCAACTGTAGAAGAAGATATAACAATAAAATAACAAATAAAAAAAATCGATTATTCGGAATCAATAAAATAGTGTTATAAATTTCTTTTTAATTAGAATTCATTAATCTATTAAATATGAGCCATTTAATAATTCATTAAATTAAATTATGATGATATTTAATTCTAGTGTGAACATTGTAGAAAATGTATCTAACATATTGAGTTTTAATCTATATTTTCAAACAAGTAAAATGTAGGGTTCCTTTGTTTAATAAAAAACTCTAAAAGTGCAGTTAAAAATGAATTAATGATTATAAAAGTATGGGTAATGAACCATACATTTTTACCTCAAACATATTGTTTTTTTAAAATGGAGGGGTAATTATCTTTACTTTTCCTATACTGTAGGATACATGATTAATACATTTTTTGACAAAAATTGGGTATGAGAACTATACCTTCCACTTTCAAATGTAGTGGATAAATCATGTTCATATATTACATTAAATCAACTCCATAACACATAATCAAAAATATTCTTATAGATTAATGACTTTTGAATTTTTCTAGAATATGAATAAATATTCAAAAATATATCATCTTAAAAAAAATTATGAATTATTATTTGTAACATTAATTTAATTTTTTGTGAGCATCAAAATGAAATATAATAATAGGTAATTTAATATTTAACACACTCTCAAAAATATCTCCCTTTTATAAATACAAAACCCAAAAATATATTAAAAATAATATGTATATATATATATGAAATATATAAATATATATATAACAAGACCATTTATTAACAATTCTAATAATATTTTGAAAATGAGATACCCTATTTAAAAATGACCTTCGTAAAAAGATAAAAATTAGTTTGGAAGTTATCATAAATTTCGAAAAAAACTAATAAATTTCTCCCCCTTTTGTGACATTAAATGAAATTATTTTAAAACATTTTATTATTTATATTAAAAATATATAATTAGAACAATATTTAAACTAATAGAACAAGATATGAAATTTTATGTAATTAATATATAAGTATAAAGAAAATACAATTTTTTGGAAGGGTTCAAAGAATGATCTCAAATATCCAAACATCATAATTTTATACATATTTAACAAGATTTTTTTCCTTGTCCTATTCCTCTTTGAATTTATACAGATCATTACATCAATAAATAATATGACAATTATTTGGAAAAAAAATATTTTAACAAATCTAGATCCGACTTATTAAAAGATTTTATTCTGAGTGACTCCATATTAATTATTGACTCTAATTTAAAATCTTCAATGTCTTTTTTATTAGAACATTCATCCACATGCTATTATGATGTTTTAAATTTTTAAAAAATATTTATTGAATAGAAAATTTTTGTATATTTTTATATGAATTCTTAGTGGAATTCAAATTTTCATGAAGCTTTACTGTTTCTTCCTTAAATATATTAGCATTGAATATAATCACTTCCAAAGACATTCAATCATTAACTATTTTATATAATAAATATTGTTTTCTTCAAAACCATGATCTTCCTTAGGATTTCTAGAAACATTTTTAAAATAATACTTAATAAAAAAATACCACATATTCTCCAACCATATCAGAATAAGTTTTACCTTTCAAATTTTTTTGAGAAGAAATTTTTTCATAACATTAATTCCATAATCAAATAATTTCATTTAGTATGGTTTCATCAGAGTTATTTGATATCTATATTCTAAGGAATAAGTATCAATATTTTTAGTGGTATAAAGTAGAATATTCATTTTATTTAATGATCACAATGATTCAATTCATTCTAAAAATATGCAAAACTAGATTCATATTCATGAGTTGAAATAAATGATTAATCATTTCTGATCAAAATTTTGAAAATCAATATTTAAATAATAAAACTGTTCTGAATGAATATATTTTGAAAAAAATTAAATTTATTTGAATATCAATTTTGAAGACAACAATGATTTAAAAAATTAACTAAGAGTATATTTCATCAAAAACCTATTATTAACGTTTAGAGAAGAAGTATATTCTGTAGATATATTTTTTATGTGATATAAAACAAATGTTTCTATAAAGTTTAATAATTTTTGCAATTTTTTATTAAAATTTAGCAAGAAATTATACAAACTATGTTTTAATAGATTTGTTCAAAGGGTAAAAATTATTTTATTAATTGAACATAAATTATTTTAATCCGCATATATAAAATACATAATGAAATTAATGAAAATATATTAATGAAATATATCTGGAATTATCAGTTCTGGTTTTATAGATTTTTCAAATAATGAACTCCATCAGATTTGACAACCGATTTATTAATTTATGAATTCCCATATGATATTTAGACAACCAAATAATTATTTAACGATTTAGTTCAATGGTTTATTACTTAAAAAATACAATACATGTTTCTTTGTGTACACATATGCATTCCAGTCTAGTAATGTTATAAATTATGTTTTTAGGTAACCAAATCTGTTTATTTTTTTTGATATTGTACTATTAATTTTATATGAATCATTTATAAATTTTAAATATTTAATCATATAGAATTATTCATTTTAAAATAAATATACATTTTTATAATTTCCTTTGATACCAAAATACAAACAGTTAATAATGGCATTGCTTTGAAAATTTCAACATGGGATAAAATCCAATATAATTTTGGTTTTTCACCATTAATATAAATTCCTAGTTTTCTATTGGGAATTTTATTTTTACCAACAAATTCATAGAAATAAATTTATTTTTTCATAATCATACTAGTGTCCCTCTATAAATTATTTACATAATCAAATAATTATTCAATTTTAGATTCATTCATATCAAAATTAATTTCTAACGAACTACATCCTATATCTCCAATTTCCTTTCAAAATATCTCTTTATCAATTGAAATAGAATCATATGATTTTATAAATTATTTTAAATTTTTATTTAAGTATTTATATTTATATTCAATAATAGAAATATATTTATTATGATAATTATAATAATATATTTCAAAATTATGTATTTTAGATAAAGAAGATTCCACATCATCAACATGAGGCATGGGGAAAAATTCTCAAATAGATATTTATACCAAGCCTCAATGGTCATAGTTTGTTTATAATTTGAACTATAAAATCACCCTAATTTGGCTTCGTAATTTACATTCCATTAATTTTATAAATTAAAATCCTATGATTTTTTATAAAATGATAGCTACACTACGTATGAACTGTATATCTTCATTCATTTTAAGATTATTCTATAATACCATTCATTATTTTTTATAGTTTTTCAAATATTATAGAAATATAAAATAAATCAGTAATAGAGTCCAAATAAATTTAATTGGATTATTCAACCATATTAGTTTTAAGGGAAGAATCTACATATTTGATAAAAATATGATTTTATATTTATATTGAATATAAACTCTAAACATCATCAATGTTAAAATTAGGTATTTTATTGATAATTCTTTAACTAGTGTGGATTGATTTATATAATCAACTTTTCTATTCAAATTTTATCTCTAGACTCAAAGTATATTTAATTAATTATTTTTATCTCCCAAAGCTATAATATTACTAGAAACTGAAGTCAATATCATATTTACCTGAGTGACGTCCTGATCCTCAAAAATTCTAAAAATATCAAAAAAACTATTTTCTTTATTGTATATTAGTATTCTGATATTATTAATTCCTTCATTAGAAATATAAATAGCCAACTATATATAATATGTAGTATTATAATGATAAACTTGATTAAAATCATAATTACCTAAAACACATAAAATATTATCTATTACATTTGAATAAAGATCATATTCATTCACTTGAGCATCATCCCATTTTATCAGATCTTATTTAAGAAGATCATAAGTATTTTCAAACATCAAATAAATGTTTATTCAAAAAAATTTAAAATGAGTATTCATGCATTCTTTTGAGCATACAATATTATCACTATTAATGTAAAGAACACATATCATCATCATAGGTTCTTTAAGATCTTCTATTTTTAGATTTTTCTTCATCAAAATTGTCAACTAAATCTTGATAGAGGAAAAATAAACCATTGATATTACATAAGTAAACAGACTTTTGATGCACTTGATAGTATCCAATTGAACTAGAATAATCATGGATTTGAAAAAGTTAAATATAATTGTAGAGTGCAACCTCTGATACCCAATGTGGGTATTAGATAGAAATAGAATAATTTTTAATCATCTCCTAAACTAGAAATATATTATATATCCCAACTTCTAATACCATTTGATAGGTCATAATTATTATGATTATGATAGAACAGGGGTGAATATTATTTATTTAAAAATATTTAATGAATTCAGAGTGTCCCCCTTGATATGAAGAAATTATTTCCTTGCCTCTAAATAAAGGGTGAGAAACAGAAATAAATAAAATCACACTATGATGTTTAATGGTTTAGGGAATAAAGATACCATAGTCTACTCTAAAAAAATATCATCTCTATGATCTCGGTGATTTTCACTATTAAATCCATTTACTCAGTACTTACAAAACATAGTACAGGTAGTTGATAACTTTAAAATAAGTACTTTACAAGGACTTAGGATCTTTTGTAGGGAACCCAAATATCAACAGATTAGTCTACGAATTTGAAACATCATGACAACCTTGAATGAGTATAAAAGTTGATACTCTAATACACAATAGGTATTTATTTGATTGAGGAAATGAAATTTTCTTATAGTTTCACCAAAAACTGACATATATGTTTGATATTCAATAATTCATAGTAGAAAAAAATAACCTTCAATGTTGAACATGATTACTTTAATCATTGATAATGATTATAGTGGGAAGATGAATAAATATGTATGTGTCCAAATTGTAACTATTACAAGTTCTTTGTTGAACTATATAATAGAATTTAATAATAAAATAGAACAATATCAATAAAAATAGTAGTGAGTCGATCGACCAAACCAAAACATATATATCTCCAATGTTATGCTCGGAAGGAAACGACACACTATTACTTAAAATAACTATACTTGGTTAAGAGAAGAATATCTATTCTATTATGATATTTAAAATATCTATATTTATACTAATGGTTGAATAACTTCAGGTTAAACATCTCCATAAATATCTTATTATATATTGGAAATATTTTAATTTAACTTCATAAAAGGTATTTTTAACTTCTCCTAGAAATAAGAATGATTTAATTCATTAAATACAATCCTTTAAATAGGTTGAATAGTATATTTAAAGATATATTTACATCCGAGGAGACCATAATAGAAAATATAAATAATATAATGAATTAAAAACTTCATCGTTTAAAAATAAAAGCACAGGGTTTCTTATGATAACGTTAAACTCTGAAAGTACTGTTGACATCATATCATTAGTCACAAAAGTAGGGTTAATGAACCATATGTTTATTCCTCCATCATAGGGTTTCTTGCAAATATATTGTTACTGATCAATAATTTTCCAATAGTGTAGGGTTTGTGATACATATGTTTTATTCCCAACATATGGTTCACAAACCATATGTTCCAATTAAGAACATACAGTATAAACAATATTTCCATATTACATTAAAACATGTCTAGAAAACATAATCAAATTTAATTCAATGGATTATTTACATTTGAATGCTTTCAAAATAAGAATAAATATTCTAATGAATACAATCCTATAATTCAATTAAAGAAACATTATTAATAAAATAAATGATTATGTTTGTGACACTCAAAATCTGAAACAAATTAACGAAACTATTGAATTAATACATGATCAATAATCAAAACTCCTCCACTAATGAAATCCTATACCACTTCCCCCACTTTTTCCTTGATAATATCTGAAGAAACCACATAAAAGGTTTTTTATAACCTTTAGAACTAGGAACACTCTTTTTTTTCATTCAGAAAAATGTTTCCCCAAATTATTCTTCCTCTTGAATTGATTCTGAAACACCATTGTCAATATACTATAAAATTGTTGGGATGCATCTAATGAAAAAATATTATCCCCTAACCCTATAATTTCTTTACCTATAGAGGTTATTAATATAATATAGAAAAACACAATCTAATCCAGTGACATCTTCCCTACCATATCTAAATCAATTATGAATGATCCATGTTCTCATTTAAATTTATAACTTGTTCAATTTTTTATCTTTTATATATGAATAAAAAATAGTTATTTTTATCACATTCTCTAATAATTATCTCTTCGTTTCTCTTTCACAACCTCTTCATATCCAAGAGTTTATTACCAAAGATATTGTTTTCAGGAAGGGATATAAACATGTAATTATACAAACTATTTGGAATATTGTCCTATAATCACTAAATATATTCTCATTCCCACTATATATTTAATTCCTCATCTATTTAGTTACATATTCACTCTATAATATCCATTTTAGGTGATGAATATGATTCACGAGACAAACCCATATAGAACAACTATCCATTTATTCCCATGACCCTTTAATAATTAAAAATAAATCATACTTTTAGTGCTATTTAATTTAGTAAATTAACCAACTTCTCATATGATCCTCTTTCTTTAAACATTTAAGAAGTAGGGAATGGTCTGACAAAGTTCTTTTGAGGCGAGTGAACATGGCCTGATCAAACAAATCAATGCTTTGATGGTTTTATTGGAATATATATAGTGTTCTATAAATCTATATAGTCTATTTTTTATTATCATATAACATGTATTTAATTATGTAAAATCCAAATCCATAAATAAAATAGAATCCCTTAACTCTTTGAAATCATGAATTTTGGTGTTAGAGAATGTAGTTCCTCCTCTTTTTATGATGTCTCTACAATTATTATAAAATATACCCAAAAAACATGGTATTTTGACTAAAAAATAGATATAATTGACTCTATAAATTAATTCCCTCATAAGCCTCATAATTAGAATAGAAAGGAGATATGAGGATATCATTTCCAATTTTACTTATTTTCATAGAAATTTTTTTGGAGTAATCATCCTCATACTTCATTGAGATAGATTATTTCTATAAAATACAAATATTCTTGTTTCATTTAATTTCATATATGAAATTAAAAAACGAATATATTTTTAAAATATATTGATATGATATGTAACCTATTTATGTTTTTATCCATAATAATTTATGTGTGTTTTCATTGTGACTCAATGGTGATGATTGTAGTTTTTACACATTCTCCTATGCCCTTAAAATTTCGTATTAGAAGAGAAATAATTTAGAAATAGAGGCGAAAGTCATTTTCAAAGGATACCCTCCTTATCATAAGAGTCATTAGTTGTCGCATGTCTCTCCTTGGATTGATTGATGCTTCCCCTATTAACCGCATATGAATCAAGCTTTATTCTTTTCTTAATCATAGATCCTATTGAATCTCACTCATCCACTAAATATTTAATTTCCTCATCTACGGATAGAATTTTGATATAGAGACCTAAAGGAGTGTGAGATATTCATAGTACCCACTAATGTAATCAGGAAACTATCAATATTCTCTCCTATGAGTTTTGAGAAAACATATCTCTGACGTCACTCCCGTTATGACACTTTCGTTGAAAAGGGAATCCGTCAGAGCTGTTGAGGTCCGTGAAAATGGATAATTGATATGGATTCATAGAAATGAATAAATCAAAAAAAAGATGATTTGTAAAAGTAGCATAAACTATTTGACCATACTCTTCAAGATTATGTAGAGACATACAGCAAGGAACATAATAGGTGACAGAAGTCACAGATGTCACAATAACCAATAATTTTGAATATGCCTCTAGTGCATGAGGCATGATCCCCAAATTTGGAAGGCCTAACACAAGATAAGCCTCACCACTACTTCCCATAGAAGTTACCTTGGTCATCATAACTGAATATGAAATTTTCAAATATCTAAGATATAAAACCACAAACTAGGGAATACTAAGTGATCATTTATAATCATTGGGGGAGATACATCCATGAGATTTTTCACCCTGAAACCTATAATCGTTTTATAGAAAAAACTCATTGAATAACTATAGAATAAACACTCTATAAAAACTTTGGTAAATCATAAAAAACACACATTTCCATAAATAGAAACATTATCATCCAATTTTCATAAATTAAGAATAAATAATTTAATCTAAATAAATTTCAATGTAAATGTGGGGAAGGAAATAGATTAAAAGTTTCGAGTATCCTCATTTAAGAAAACAAACCTCCAAAAGAATTACCCAACAATTTCAAAATGGAGGGATTATAAACAGGTATTTGGATGTTAAATAACATTATCCACATTACCAATATAACAAATTCCTCATCATAAAGATATTATTGAGACCATTGGGAGAGACAAAAACATGTAAATCTGCAACACCGCTCCTTCCTATACCATGCTGTCAAAAAAACTTCCATGTTAAATACATAAATACACAATGAAAAGTTGTAATGAATCCATACCACCACTTTCAAACTAATTCCCCATTAACATATGAAAATCCTGATAAAATAATTATAAGGCCTCTCATGACCAAATATAACAACCATTAACAAATTATGGTTTCTTTACTCCTCATTATGATCTTCTTCTAGAATATCCACCACTAGGAACTACTATAACCTATTTGAACAATGGTGTGCTATCAGAATGGCTGAAATGATGATAAAGAAATCCCTATAAGGGGGAGATTACTTTCATACAATAACTTTCTTGATGTATTTCTCTCTCAATGAACCATATAGTGGTTTGACACCACCGAGAAGCACTGGATGGTTCTTCTCCATTATAGATCCCTCTAAGAGGTTCACAGAGGTGTATTGATATAAATAGGAAGCTTGAAGCATATTCTTTAGTTTTAACCTCATGGGATCCTTCTTTTAATATCTCACCCTCTCCCATATTATGTTTATTCTCTATAGTTATAATAATGTTTTGATACTTCTTTAATAGTTGGGTGTAGATGTGTAAAAACATACTTTCCTTCTTCATTACACCATCAAAGTGGACTGATTTTATTTTATTTTGAATATTTTTAATGATATTTCTTCATCATGATTTCAAATAGTAATGAATTTTAAAACAATATAATCCTTTCTCATTATATGTTTTATTATTGTATAAAATGTTTTAATCTCCTCCCATATAAATTTTTTTAGAACATTTTTTATTCATGAATTTCATTTTTAATTCCAATATCACAAAATCAAACATTTGGGAAAAAATAATTCTTCTAGAGAAATGGTATATTTCAAATGTATTTTGATCATTTGGTGATATTAATATATATTTTTCATTGAAAATAAATATATTCGCCTATGATTTAAAAATGGAGTTTTTCATGAAATGAATATTCAACGAATATTAAATTTAATATAATGATATTGGACATAATTTTTAATATTTAATTTAAAAATAATGCTTGCTAATTTCGATATTTATGGGTGATCCATTTTTCAAAACTATATATTTAAATTCAAGGTCAAGTTTCAAGGCCTAAAAAGGTATCCCACAATTTCTTACACGAATTTTAAATAGCCAACCCAAATGGGATTCCATTTTAGAAGATACTAGAAGTCATATTTTTCTATATGAAAATGTTATACACAACATCAAAATTATCTCAAAATTAATGACACTTTGGATTGAAAGTGAGTACAAAGAAAAAAATATACAATAGGAATGTTGGAAAATAAATTCTCCATCCAACTTTCACAACCCTCTACCACAACATATGATGTTAGGATATAATAATTACCAAGAACACAACCCTTATTTTCACTATTTTAATATAATATGGTTTTATGGTATAAAATGGGAGGTTTTGGTTTCCTCTCATTAATTTTAAAATAATTATATTATTTTTTTATCGTAGGATTATTGATAACTTATATGTTATTGTTTCTTCTGGAAATGGGGATTACCTTGTTTGTTTAAGGTTCAAAGTTTCCAATTAGTTTCTAACGGGTTTATTTGTAGAACAAGAAACATCCAATGATTCTATATCCATTTGGACCTACTTTCCAAAGGTAGTTGCTCATTATCTATGGACTGATGAGGCATAAAAATTTGCATTAGTCGAGAGGATGGGAGGTCAAACTCATCACACCTTTTCGGGGGGAATTATTGTCTACTATAGGACTCTCTTTATAAATTTGAGTTATGTTCATGAATCCTTACTAATTTTCCAATCATGGAAATGAGTTTTTCATTTAGATCTTGCAATAAATGATTGATATGTAGGATTTAAAAAATCTTTTATATGTATTTGAGGTTCTTCATCAACAGAGAATCATCCACATGAGTTAGAGATTATCAGTCAAAGATAACCATCAACACATTATATAGAAATCTCTAGGTCATTATGATAACCATAATAATTTTAAAGCCACTCAGTGGGGCACTTGAAGTTTATTGTCTTTCAGAAAGACATGGATTATTTTAGAGTTGGGATCGTACCCACAGATGGGCTACCTACGTATCCTTATAAGAAAACGAATCAGAACCCATGTAGCTCGAGTGAATATGTATGAAGTTCATGCATGATTAATGGCTCAAAGAGAGATGTCATAATTTCTTTTACGCTCAAAGAACACGTGAGTCATGCTAGGTGTGTGAAACAAGATCTATCATTATAACATGATGATTTTACCACTAAAGATGTAATCATAAGAACATATGTGGGGATTAGATATGTATGATTCCCCAAAATAGATAAGGATCAAGACTTACATCAGTGAAGAAGTCTGGGAACATTGTCCATAAAGGTATATTTTCATTATAGAGATTTGGATACTTAACATAGGATTTACACTTGAGAAGGATGCCCAAATTAGAGGGGACTTATGATTGGGTTTTATTCCTGAAAAGGAATCCCAAATCAAAAAGAAATTATGAATGGGGATTACTCTTAAGGAGGATGCCCAAATTAGGGATCATGTGGATTACTCATAAGGAGGATGCCCAGATTAGGGAACTTGGAGCTTACTTCTAAGGAGGATTCACAAATTAATGATCCTATCATCTTTAAGGATGATGTTAAATGAAGGAAATAACTAACCTTAATGACATAAAGCTATGTAAATCACGAGGTTTTGAGGGATGTTCCACAGAACTCCATTCAGTTAAGGAATCAAACAAAGGAATCATTCCATAAATGAATTTGAAGAGGGATTTGAAGGATACATATTGACAAGGAGAGATGAATTTGAGGAAAGGAAGTGAATTGGAAGTAGGCGCACAAGTCCTTTTATGGTGCACAAGTCCTGGTCACGCAAGTATACTTGCGCAAAATGAGTTCACTTGGGCGATGAAGAATATGTATGGTAATACTTGGGTGAGACTTGTCTAAAGCCATTAGTATTATCCCTAGATGCTCTTATAAGGGCAGAACGCAAGTTTCCATGAGAGGAAAAGGTGGCGCGCAAGTGTCTTCATTTCCCTTAAGGGTTAGACACTTATGCGTGCATGTATTGATGAGTATCAACACTTATGACTTATTCTACCTCGTTAGAACTTCTATTATAGGTAAATAATTACCTTAGATGTGATTGAACGACTTTAGACGGAGTCTAGGGCGACCATAGCTTGAGTCTATGTTTCTGATTTTTCCATCCTCAAAATGGGGGGCCCACAGGAGGTATTTATATGCCATTGGGGACCTTGAGTGAAAAAAGAATTGGGTGCGCAAGTCACTTTCACGACCAACATGTGGTGCGCAAGTCTACTTATGTGACCATAATGAATCTTGTGCGACCATGTTTAAAGAGTTCCTTGTTCATGCCTTTGTCAATTCTTGATGTTCTTCAAAGGATGAATCTATTTGTGTTTAAGGTATTCCCCTTTTTCATTTCTTAGACTCTGTGACAAAAAGGAGCATCAACAAATGTCCCCCCTTAGAGGTGGATCCAAAAAAGGAAGAGGATTTGATTCTGAGGTAAAGGAGAAACATGGTGTAGAGGCGCGCAGGTATAAGGCGCACAAGTATTATTATGGTGCGCAGGCTCCGACGCACAGGGGTACGGCCTCAACTATAAATATCGGTGCCACTCTCGCACAAAGCACCCGACTTTCAATGCTTCCTTCTCTCATCGCACAAGTGGGACCTTATCCTGCAGGTGCTACAGTCCGCGGTTTATTACATCTTCTAAATTATTTCGAGATTCTACAGAGGTATTTGAACTTGCGCAACGATACCTACGCGCCCATACTTGTGCGACATGATTAGACTTACATTCCAAGAGTTAGACTTGTGCCACATAATGCCTTTTCCATTTTTTCAATTTTCTTCACAAATTTTATGAAAGATCAACTTACTTAAAAGTTAATTATCTGATGTTTCTGTAGATTCAATGGATCCAAAAAGAATTGGAATGGCGGGTGAGCTGGCCATCAAGCAGATTGATGACATGATGAACATCGTTGGCCATGATTACTGTAATATCTGCGATAACACTCTCCCATATTTGGCCATGTACTTGAAGAAGTATCATGTTAATTTCCCATAGAGAATCTACCTTCCTCTATATGGCCACGGTCATATGTGAGAAATCAACATTCCAGAGCCAATGAACTATCTCCTACATTCTTGGTTACATACATACACCAATTTTTCTTCAGCAAATGTCTCAGTTGGATGATCATTCGTTAATGTTGGAATAGTGGAGAAGGCATTTGTCATGAATCATAGCCCATGTGCTCCAGATCTGAAACATCACAAGCCTGAGATGCACCTGCATTTTTATCCCTCAATTTTCTAAGATTCTCATATGGATCAATCCCAAGGGTGGAAAAAAGAGATGGGATTTCCTTCCCTTAGGAGGTGTGAAGCCTCCTCAATGTGGGCATATTGTGTGCGATAAACCTGTGCAGATTTTGTCAAGGATCTGAAAGGAGCTACATTATATGAAGCCATCTGGACTAGATAGAAATATGTCTATATGACAGATAACTTTGTGTCAATGATAATCAACCACTAGATCTCAGAAACCAATTCATTCTATCTGACTCATGGAAAAAGTAGTCATCCGTTTATTGGATGACCACAAGATCTCTGGGGATCTAATTTTGGGCAATATGTATGATGAATTCATCCCCCCCAAGGTGAGCGGGAATGATTCAGAGAAGAATCCAGCTTTGGATTGACAATTATTGAAAATTTTATACAAGTATAATAATTCAAAGACTTCCATAACTCATTCTAGAAAGGATATTCATCCAGAAGAGTGGATAGATATGTTTCTTACCAAGAAGAAGGAGAAGGGGCCCACCTGTACTCGTCCTACTAGATACCCCAGAACAGAGAAGAGCGGTACTCCTAGCACAATCTAGCCGACTCTGGAAGAGGGAGAGTATGAAAAGTGGGGGTAAGAAGTAGAATAGATAATCCCAGAGAAGACCCGTCTAGAGGGCTTCTTAGCCTTGTGGCTCAGTGTTTATCTTCTGACTGTTACGGATTTGATGGGAGGCATTAGGACATGGACCTTCGTTGTTGCAGCCAAGTTGGCAGAGAGGAAAATGGTTGGTTTGGACACCCCAATTTTGGCGATGATTCCCGGGATCATACTCGATGTAAATTTGGGTAAGTCTCCTTTGAGAATAGTGGGACCATACCATGTTTTGTGGGGATGGATTGCCACTAACTTCAGAAGGTATGTTCTACAAAGCGAAGTAAAGGTTACTGGACGTTCGTTCAGGCCATCCGTGTAGGCATATTTGGGAATCTTTTTGTTGTCCCTCAACCCCTATGATATTAAGGTGAGGCTGATCATGTTCAAGGAATTCCATTTCTTTACTTTTGGGAACCCGCCAACAGGGAGGATTATTGATGATGGAACAACCAGCCTAAAATTGAGGTCATACATGATGACTTGCAGAGATGGTGTACTGGCCACCAGAAATGAAGGAGAGATTATATGCGAGGCCTATGATACATATATATTTTTATGCAAATTAAAGTGTATGTAGTAGATTGTTGTACCCCATCTTGTGCATGTCTGGTCAGAGCAGCATCCAATGGTTTCCCGACAACATTGGTTGCTGGCAGCTATGGAAAAGACTAGGGAAGTGTTTGATCTAATAGTTGCTGGAGTGGAGAGTAACTTGACTACATGGAATCCCGAGAACTAGGTAGTATCATACCCTGAAGGGGTACTAATCATACGGTTACTCAGGTGGGGAAAAAGAAAAGAACAGTCGAGAAAGAAACCCATCATCTGGAAGGTGACTCTTTTACACCCGGAGCTAATTCACCGGGTTCCTCACCGAGGGCTGATTCACCAGATTTCCAAGATGGGGATGATGAGGCACGACATGCGTCAATGCAGCCTCGTGCCATATATAATCCTCCTTCCATAATCAAGAGACCTACTCCATCAACACCTACTGATTTGCATTATTGGGGAAATTTAATCGCCATTATTTTATAGAGTAGAAAATCTCATTTTCATATTCTTATCTTTGATTACATAAGTTGGGAAGAAGTTGAAGTCCAAGATTGTAGGACCTTCCTCGATGCATTTTGGTGCACATGCTGAATATCTATGACCAGAGCTTGTCCAGACATGGAAGAGTTTATATTGGGATGCTGAAACTACATGGATGGACATATTCGAAGGGCTACACATCCCTGGAGTAGGGAATCTTCAGGCTTCTACTGATATCTGTTTCGAGGATAACCCCGAAGAAGTGAGGGCTTAAATCAAAGAGCTGGACCTTCTCATATATGCCACTGGTGATTCAATTCCTGTCACCATGCGAGTGAAGGAAATGATGGATTGTGGCACCACTGAGGGGGTTGGTACTTCCAGAGATGAGGAGTGGCATGCTTACGTGGCTACTAAAGATATAAGTCACTTTCATTATTTTCTTTGAAAATTGATTTCAGTTAAATCGTTGTTACTCCAGGAAATTAGATTCTTTATCCTTCACCTTGTAATGAAAGGAACTGATGAGGTCACTTCACCACAGTATAGCCCTGGTGGAACCGCCATTAGGGCTACTGAATCTCCTCGCGAGCCGGGAGAGGTATCTCCAGGCCGACAAGACATGGACCTAGATTTAGACAAGGATTTTCATTCTCCAATACCTGTATTTGGTGATGACGATGTAAACACACCCAAAATTCCAAAGAAGCAAAGGCATTGATGGAAGATGTCCACAGCAAAATGCTTCATCAGTAGTGCTAATTCTTTTGGATAGTCATGAATTCTAACTCATTAAAAGATTTCTCATATTTCTTGGGATTGCAGGGGCTTCTTAAATTTCTCATATAATGATGAGGTCTGACCCTCCTCTGAGGATGACAGAAGGTGCTGGTGAACAGTCGCAAATTCATGCTGACTTGGCTGCTCCTGAATAAATTCCAATGTCTATTCCCAATACTTCTTCTTCTGCTGCTGCAAGGAAATAAGATCTTGCTTCTGGAATTTAACAATGCTTCCTATAATGTTGAAAGAAAACATCAACTATCTTCCATTTTGTGATACTTTAGGTTCTACACCTCCACTAGAACATTTGGTGGCCACTGCAACTGATGCCGTAATTTTCTCTGAATAAATTGTCCAGGGTCAGAGGCTATAGAATGGGGGTCATCATGAATAAATATTGAATTCTCCCAATGGTGAGGCTAACCAAAAATCTGAGATATCACTGGATGAAATGATGAAACTTCATGCATATTTTGACGACATTTTAGATCATGTTAAATTACCATTTAACATAAAAGATTTTGGAAATGAGTGTTATCCTTCATCCTGTTAGAAAAAAGATTATTACATCTCTGGCCATGATTGGTTGAAATGTGTAGTTCCATATGAGCATGCTGCTGAACAGCCAATGCCTAAAGGGGGTATATACAACCTTATTATTTTCGAAATGCTAGCTCAAGTGGAGCTTAACCCAGTTGAGGTACCAGAAACTTGTCCTGAAAATCCTGTTGAATCTTGGAAAGATGGGGAGGAGCCTTCTCATTCTACTGATATACCATTGGGTAAGAGATAATAATATTTGTGTCTGTACTTAATTTTCATGACAACATAATCAACTTTTATTATCTTTTGAAACTAACTAGAACTTTCAATTGACTATATTGGGCCGTCAATTTCAGTGGCTAGATCTAGAGGTGAAGCCTCAACCTCCACCCCAACGGGAATAGAAATTGATGTAACATGGGTCAGGGGGGAAGGGGTAGAATTGGTCACTTCTTTAAGTGAATTAATCCCGAACTATATTCTCCCCTATGGTAGTGATGCTATGTTAGAAAAATATGTACAAAAGACACTCCAATTTTCACATCCCAAGGCATGGTAGAACATATGGAAGTTCATATCTGAATTTCCTCTTGAAGAGATGTCTTCGAAGATCCCGCGACTATCATCCATGTTTGTAATGTAGGGACTTGGAGGTTTTGGATATTAGGAGATCCATTCCGTAGTTAAAAAATTCATCTTAAGGAGGGAGTGGGAGAAAAAGAACCATCACGATTTTACCAGAGCAAGGTTGTTGGCCAATATCAGTGAATTTGGGAGTGCGGTGTCCCGAGCTGAGGCTGATCATGCTAAAATGTTGAAGGAGATGAAGCATAAAATCAAGGAGAAAGTTGTCCAGTAGATGCACCTTCAGCAACAGTTATATGCGGTTAGTGGGGAACTTGACCAGCTTAACAATTCATTAGAGGGAGTTAAAATGAATGGTATGAAAACCATCGCAGATGCTAAGAGAGCCCTCCATCAAGCTGAAAAGAGTGAAGCTGGTCGAGTTCATGAACATCAAGTGGCTTCTAATGAATATCGGGATGCTGTAAATCAAATGAAGAGTTATATTGAAAGCCTCTTTTAATTCATGGAAACGAGAAGAGACTCCAGTCTTTGGATGTCCTTCTAACTATTGTGCATTAATGAAAAACACTTTCATCTTCAATCACTTGTACAGGCATCCTCTTTCTAATTACATTTAATTTTTACCTAAGCCAATGGGCCAAGTATGAATAGTTTGATTTTTTTCTGGGATTGTAAAAAATAACCCTACAAACATTAAATCTTTTAATTTATCAATATTACCTAAAACATACGAAATGTATGTTTAGTGAGGTAGGACTTGACTTTTGTTCATAGTTCCCATGTCTTTTATGGGAAGTTTAATGTCATGCACATTGGACATAAAAAGGACAATGAGTATGGTCGAATAATTTTGACCGATGGATTAAACTTGACTATAGTCCTTGATAATTTATCTGAAAACATATTACCATATTCAAGTATGGGGGGAAACAAGTAAACTATGACTTAAGAAATTTTTAATATGAGGAATGATATGAAAAAAGGGCTAAAAATCAATAGAGGAAGTATTTCCAAAGTGTGAAGTTACCACTATTTAACAATCCCATTAGTGGGTTAAATTATGCAGGGCCACTTAAGGGCATTGGCTGCATAGTCAAATAATAGCATCTCTTAGATGATAGGTCCGTTATGTAGACTACTTATACAAGGACACCTAGGGGAATGTGTTGTATTATCAGGAAAAACAACTCTCAGAAATTTTATATTTCTATTGCTAAAAGCTAGTGAATGTTTATGGAGATTAAAATTTTCCAATGCATAGAGTCTGCTGTAAGGAGAGAGGTACTTGATTATGGAGTGGATATTTCCAATCAATATTGTCAAATAATTGGATGAATGTCACTCCTATGAAGTTCTGACCCAAACATAGGGAATGGAAACATAAAACATAGACATAACTACTTTTAGACCTTGAAAAAGAGTATTGGAAAAATAGGTTAAGGATGGCTATTTTTGCGTATCCTTACTTATTCTTGTTAAGACAAATAAGGACAAAAGTGTTTTTTTTTTTCAAGAATGAAGTTACCACTATTTTACAAACCTGTTAGGCAGTTGAATTATATAGGGGCCTTTAAGGGAATTTGATGCTTTTTAAAATAATAGAACCTTTTGGTTGACAAATCTGTTATGTAGACTACTTATGCAAGGCCACCTAAGGGAACGTACTGCATAGTCTGGAAAAAATAATTCCCTAGTATCAGACATTTTGCGACCATAAGTCATGTAAAGGGTTATGGATATCTGAAAGTATTTAAGGCTAGGAGTATGAAATAAAAATTGGCATTGTCTGATGCATGTAGATATACAAAAACCAATGCTAACCATAATCATGTTGTGGCTGGGTCCTGAATTGAGGTCCTGAACTTCACTACATTTCCCATAAGGATTGGAATAAATCCATACGTAGTTCTTAAAATACAGTTTTACATCATGTGGTATTAGAGTGTAGGAGATCTTATTTTAGGGTCATAGAGAATAGACCATAATGAGGAATACACATATAATCTTGATGTGAACGAAGACCAGGGTTTTCATACGACATTCATGTTTTCACAAGGAGATTTTTCAGCCAAGGGACTGAAAGTGGAATTTGGGGTTAGGCCCAAAGACATGGGGCTGGATTTGAGGGATGCTCGAACATTCCTACGTATCCCATAAGGATGGGAATCAATCCATACATAGTTCTTGAAATACCCTCTGTACATTTTTGGTTCGTATAAGTGAAGGGTGAATGGGGGGATTTAGTGCAATGATGGTTTGACCCAATATTAAAGATTTAGGCGTTGTCATGTATGCATGTAATCCAAGGAATAAGACATGGTTGGTGACCAATTTCAATAATGATTCCCTCTCAATTGAGGGTGTCAAATAATGTTGTAGTTTTTTTCATACAGAACAATAGTGTGAATAGTTTACGTACATATGCATGGACCGGTGCTGCACAGTTTAGCGTCATGTAGCTTGGAAATATTTCTATGTAGTTTAATGTTTTGCAGTGAGGACAATTGGGGAATATATAGTTTAACATAATATAGAAAATTCGATGGTGAACCAATGTAAATATATTGGTTTTGGGAGCGGTTTCACGAATCAACATTGTATGAGATTGAGGTGAACCGATGGGATGATATTGGTTTTGGGCTTGAACCTCAGGAGGTTGCCTAGGTACCGAGCCTAGAAAGCAAGGATCAAAGTCCACATAGTTCTATTGAAGAACGAATTGGTGACTGATTTGTACTTGAGAAAAATGACCTAAAAATGGTGTTGGGACTTACGCATGGTTAGTGTCCCAAAGAGGGTGTTATAGTTGAAGTTTAGTCTAAGCTCATGTGATTCATACTCAGTGTGGGAAACAAGAGGTAACAAGAACCTTAACGATACATAATTTAATGTCATGTAGGACATATAAGGTACTGGACACAGTTTAACATCATGTTGTACAATGAAGGACTATGCAGTTTAAATTCCTGTAGAAAGGACTAAAGGGGATTGTGTTGTTTAAAGTCTTGCATTAAGGACTTTAATAGATTAAGGTCATATGTATGGACCAATGAAGAAAAATTTAGAATCATGTCTCTAGGAAAAAGAGAATGTATTTTTGTTACACAAAATACTTCTTCAGAAATCTATCATTGGTTCAAGTTGTGATTAGTTCTCCATCCATTGAGATTAAAGAATAATCTCCATTAGAGTAGATCTTATGTATTGAATAAGGTCCTTCCCACTTTGACTCAAGATTTGGAGGTTTCTTTCCTGGTATCATTAGTGTTCTGAGTACAAATACCAATTCTCCTTGAATTAATGAACGAAGATTAAATTTTTTGTTGAAATCTCATGCTATTCGATTCTGATAGAGTTCCTAGTGGTCCAGGGTGCACAATATTTTTTCATCTAATTGTTCCAATTCATCCAATAACTTTTGAGATTTTTCATCTGTAGATGACTGATCAGAAATGGCTACTCTAAGTGAGGGTAATTGAACCTCAATGGGAACGACTGCTTCAGTCCCACATACCAATGAATATGGAATAGACCACATAGTAGTGTGGGTGGTGGTCCGATAAGCCCTTAAATCTTGAAAAAGTTTACAAGTCCATGATTTGTTATCTTTATCCACCATCTTTGCAGTATGTTTGAAGGAGTCTTATTGAATGATTCTATTTTTCCATTGGTCACTTCATGATACCAAGATGAATGGTTGGATTTGATGTTGTATTATTGATACAACTTCCTTACATCGGATGAACAGAAGTTTGTGCCATTTTCCGTCAATATGGTATGAGGGATAACAAATCTGGTAATGATGTTAGATTTGATGAAGCTAACAATGATTTTAGAACTAACTTCTTTGATAGGTATTTCCTATGCCCATTTGGAAATGAAATCAGTAGTCATAGTAATATACTTAAACTGCTTGGATGTAGCAAAAGGGTAAGGTCCTACTACATCCATTCCCCATGTGGAAAATAACCGTGAGTATTTAGCTATATGGAGAAACTCTGGGGGATGATGAATGAAATTGGAATGTACATGGAATGAATGACATTTCATGGTGAAATAAACATAATATAGTATCATTAAAGGCTACAAGTATCCAACCCTTTATATTTGATCAGATAGTCTATGTCCAGACTAGTGGGAACCCGAGACTCCTGGATGTACTTCCTTAATGACAACCATTGTATTTTCACCATCAATACATCTGAAGAGAATTCCATAAAAACCTCACTTGTAGATAATTTTATCTAGGTGATCTGGGATATCATAAAGAGTAAAATTGACCACACGTCGTCAGACTTGATCTTTCCCAGCTCTAGCAGGTGGAAGTATTCCATTTTGAAGGTATTCCTTGATAGGTGTCATCCATCCTATAGTATGACCACATGGTTCAGAAATGGGACTAATTTCATTCATTTCCTCCATTCCAATTTGAGCATAAGGTGAAACTATATGACGGTGGGCAATACTGATGATTGTCTCATCCCGATTTGGATCTTCTAGAGCTTTGGCTACATTAGCCAGTGCACTAGCTTGAGCATTTAGTGATCGTGGGACATAAAAAAATGTTGGTTCCGAAGGAAATTACACCATTAACTCTATGACATAGTCATACAAAGTGATTAACTCTTCTTTACTAATGGAATAGTCTCCATTGACTTTTTTGATTACAAAGTCGGAATCACCTTTAACCTTTAAGTGATTCACCTGTGCCCGAAGTGCCAACTCAAATCCTGTGATGATAGCTTGATATTCTGCTTCACTGTTTGTACCGCCTTCCAGAAATAAGAAGGAATAGGGTAGCACTTCCTTTTTTAGGGAAATAAGCACAATTCCTAACCCAACTTGGTTGAATTTAGGATTGTCAATTTTCTTCCATGTTGGACTTATGGAAGCACTTTCAATGTACATTTCATATGCTTGAGGATAATCATGAATAGAGAAGACTTCCTCATCAGGAAATTCAATATATAAAGATGTATCTTCTATTGAAGGGTGTTCAGCAAAGAAATCAGCCATAGCTTCGCCCTTTATTGTCTATTGAGACACACACTGGATATCAAATTGCTGCAAAATAACTACCCACATTTCCATACGTCCTGTAAGCATCGAAATACTAAGGATAAATTTGAGTGGGTTTTTTCAAGATACCAATTGAAACTCATGATGTTGTAGGTACTGTCTTAATTTCTTAACTGCAAAGATTAAAGATAGGCAGCACTTTTCAATTCATGAATATCATGTTTCTGCATCAAGCATAGTCTGACTGAGATTGTAATTTTCATTCCCATCATCATTATTTTGGGCAAGGATGGCAACCAATGATCGCTCTAAAGCTATCACATAAAGAATATGTTGTCTTTATTCAACAGCTGGAATTAATACTGGTGGACTCAAGAGATATTTCATGATAATATTGAATTCTTCTTTACATTCTTCTATCCACTAGTAAGTGACTCCCTTCTTCATTAATTTGGTGAAGGGTAAACATTTCCATGGATTATTGGAAATGAAACGCCGAATAAAGGTCATGTTTCCTTAATGTCCTCTCAATTCCTTCAAATTTTGAGGGGGTGACATACCAAGGATTGAATTTTTCTTCTTATGATCATCTTCGATACCACAATGGTGAACAATAAAGATGATAAATTTTACTAAGGTTACCCCAAAAGCACATTTCAAGGGGTTCATCTTCAAATTGTGTTGTCGAAGTTTGTGGAATATGATTTTCGAATCAGCCATGTGATTAGAATTTTTTCTGGATTTAACCACCAAATCATCAACATAACATTCAACAAATTTTCTAAAAAGGGTTTTAAGATAAAGTGCCTGGAACATTGATATGTTGCGCCTGTATTCTTCAGACCAAAGGGAATTACCCTATAGAAAAACAAAAGTTGAGGGTCTCTGAAGGCTGTAGATTCTTCATCTTCTAGAGCAATTCATATTTGATCATTCCCAGAATATCTATCCATGAAGGAAAGTGCTTCATAGCCATCTGTTGCATCAATTAAAATTTCTATGATCGGAACTGTAAAATCATCCTTTGGACAATTCCTATTAAGATCTCAGAAATCAATGAAAACTCTAATTTGTCCATTCTACTTTTTCACAAGGACAATATTATCCAGTCATTTGGGATATTGAACTTCTCTGAAGAAGTTAGATTTGATATTCTTATCCACTACAACATCAATTTTGGAAGCATAAGTTTGGTGTGTTATTCTTGCAGCTTGCATGAATCTGTGATGTTCTTCTGGAAAACCCAAATGATGAGTAGAAACATCTGGATCAAGGCCTGGTATTTATGTATAATTCTAAGAAAATATATCTCGATTTTTCTTTAAAAAAGAAATATTCATTTCTTTCTCTTCAGGATTAATGGACATACTAATTAAAGTGGGGTGTGGATCTTCTTTTGTTCCCAGATTTAATTATCTAAGTTCATCCATAGTGGTAGAGATAACTGCTTCAAATGATGAAGGAGCATCCCTATTATCTTCCTGTTCTTCTTCAATATGTGTTACTTTTTTTGTTTCTACTTGCATAGTAGATGATGAAGCAGAACTTCCATGATTTGGAGAGAAGTTAAAATTTGAACATCCTGACGAAGAGGCCACCATTTCTGACCCTATTAATGATGAATGGTCTTCCTTGGGTAATAAAGAGGAGATGATGGATTGAGAATTGACATCATTGTTTATCTCTAACATTACTATAACTTCTTTTGGACTGGTTAACGAAGTATATAATTTCTGGATTTCAGTGGATGAAATGAAGACATCTTTATTTGATCTTTCATCATTGCTTGGTGAATCAACAATTTCTCCCATGCTCTCTGGCATGGTTTCCATAATTGACATTATGGAAGTTTCTATAAGAGTATTTGGATTTGGGTCTATCCTATCAATTTTACTGATAGGAAACACATAGTCTATACTCACATGTATGAATGGGTTTACTGGAACCTTTTTCAAACCATATGGAGCATTAATTTTTGGTAACCTCCTTTGTCATCGATATCTCCTTTCCCTCCATGTGATATAATTCCGCCTCAATGTATTGATATTAACATTCTTTGAATGAGGTGTTATCAGCATACAATGTCACAATTTGACCATTGAAATAATATTTGAGACAATGATGGTATGATGAAGGGATAACCGCATGTTGATGTAAATAAGGTCTTCCAAGAAAAATGTTGAAGGTTGTGTCATTACGAACAACAATGAAATATGAATTGGATACAAGGCCTCCAAAATGAGTTCTGAGTGTGATCTCGCCCAGAGGTTCTTGTTAATTTTTATCATATCCTTGCAACATCAAAGTAGAAAGAGATAAATCAGATTCAGGGAGGCCCAATTGATGAAGGGTACGAATGGGGATGAGGTTGACTCCCAAAACATTATCAATGAATGCTCGTCGAATGTCTACATCATTGACCTTTCCAGATAAATAAAAAGATATAACATGTCCATGCACATCATCATTTTCATCTTCATGTGTGAAATATATCACTGAATGGAATTCTGTAGGATCATTCTCTATATGATAGACTTCAGCCACAACAATTTCAATTTCGAATTCCTGAGGAATTTACAAAGCCTCAATGAGTGCTTCCCAAATATCCTTTGATAGATTTAAGGCATCCCGAATTGATAACATGGCCGGTACATGGGACAAATGTATCAATACATCATAATTTTGGTCCAAAGGTTTGCGTTTCCCAACAAGAACATGTGGTTTCACAGGTGCCTTAAAAGTTTATGCTTTTGAAGTAGATGCATCTTGTATCGGGGTAGGAGATGGAAATAATCCTGGCTTTGGCAGATTAGACCGACTAGGTCTATTTACTTGCTGAGAGGAGAAAGGTGTAACCTCTAACCTATCCTCCAAAATAATTTTTGAGGATGGAATCTGTAATTCATGGAAGAAATTTCTTATTCCTGTTGAGCCCGCTAAAGTTCTCTTCGATGAGTTTTTGCTACATATACAATTCTAGCAGGGGTATAATTGGAATAGTGGATTCTGAAATATCCACGTCTTCCCCTGTATCCTAAACCTTTGAACTCCCTCTAATTCCTCTATTTGATACAGGGAATTCAGGCTCATCAAAATCGAAATTGTAACTAGCATACAGATCCATTATGTGAACCATATTGACAGAACCAAAGATCAACTCATTATCCGAAGAACGTTTTCCTGATTAGAATGTTTAGGCTATGCCGTTTTGTGGGGCAGTTCATGTGTCTTTGAAGTATATGGCATAAAATCGGCCAGAGTCAAAGATAACATTGGTTTTGAAATGAGATCATCTTCTTCTAACTGCTCTTCTTTCATCGACTTATGCTACATCTTTGAGTATTTTCCTTCTAATGAAGGGTATTTTGTTGTGGAATTCATAGCGGAAGACAAAATCAGTTTCTTCAATTGTGTTTGTAAAATGCAATGAGATCAATTGATAGTTTTCCTGATCATCCAATCATCACATTTCTATGCATTGTTTCTTATGACTTAGTTCCACTCAACTCCTTCCTCTGGATTAGTACCAGTAACACATGCTACTTGGGCTGAAGGACCTCTCAGTTTTACTTGTCCCGAGTCCACCATCTTTTGCAGGAGGTCTTTGAAGACAAGAAACTTTTGAATGGGGTTCCCCCACATCTTATGAAATGGGAAATATTTAGGAATGTATTCATCTACTTCCTTGTTTGGCCTTTTAGTCCTTGGAAAATGAACTAAATTATTTTCTAGAGCAGAAATGAAGTAACCTGGAACTTGTTCTTTTCAGAAATAATAAAATTTGTTCTTTATCTCCTCAAATTGTTTCTACCATTGATCACTTTTATCATCTTGATGAGGAGGCCTTTTTTGTTGATGTTCAGGAGGTGGAGCACTTTGGTAAGATGGATATTTTTAAGAAGAAGCAGGTACTAGTTCTTGTTTAATTATAAGTACAACAATCTCTGCACTACCCATTCTCCTTCCTAGAGATGATGCAATTACAAAAAATTTATCCTTAGTCTATGTAAGAGAATATTTGATCTACAGAGTGATCTAAGTAAGGTCTTGAAACCCTCTTGTTTATTTCATAGGGATCAATGGTGTGCATAATTTATCTCACAAATTTTCCACATATATTGGAAACACCTCTTCTTGAGGGAGTGCTAAGATTAAGGAATATGTTAATCCCTTCCAGTGAGAAATGAAATCTGAAACACATTCATTCTCCCTTTGCTTACAATTTGTAAGATAAGAAACTGTTGTCTTTGGAAATGTTTAGCAGAATTGATGAAGGAATCCTTGATGGAGATCTTCCCACCTGGTAATTGACTGAGACTGAAAACTTGTATACCAGACAAAAGAAGGCCCTTGTAATGACTACACAAAACATCTGCGCATAACTACATCTTATTGTTGAGGAGATCTAATAATAGGATCAAAATGAAAAACATAATGTGTTATGTGTTGTTCTGGATCTCCCAAACCTTTAAAAAAATTGGGAATGTTATTTTTTCAAAATTTGATGGGGGAGGAATTGCATCAACCCTTCAGGGTAATCTTTCTTTTCTGGTTTAACTTGTGCACGTTTTCCATCTGTAGCTTCCAACCTATCTGTTAATGACTCAATGGTAGTTATTAAATTTTGAGAAATATCTGGTTGATCTTGGACCTAAGCAGGTGAAATAGCTGGAGTTTGAACAGGTGTGGCGAATGGTAATGCAACTGATGGTAGCACTACCGGTTGTTGTCACGCACGACCCATAGGATTGGACCTCTGAGAGTGTACTTGTAAAGGAGGATATTCTTGATCCATACGAGTTACATCAATGAATTCCCTTGACTGAATGAATTCAGCATGCTTAGGAGTAAGACTGCCTTGATGTAGTCATGCATTCAATATCCTTAACTCCTTCATTTCTTCCTCTTGTTGTGAGAACCTTTTCTCTAATGAGAGTGATTGGCCTTCTCCATAGAGAGGGTGGGACGTAACCTAACTTTTACCCTATTTCATTGCATGTTTTTTTATAGAGTATGGAAGGGCATTGACCGAAGGAATATATTGTCCTTGGATAACCCTTTGTCTTCTGGTACACACACCTTCTTCATTTATATCTATGTGTACAATATCTTGAACAAGAACTTCCTCGTCTGATTCCTCTTAGTGAACCTCATCTGGGGGATTTGTAACAATGGCATTAATGAAATTTATTGATGCATAATTCATTTAATCACTTATATCATAATTTCTGTTGTACTGACTTTTTCCATGTCCTTGATGAGACACTGCCTTTTGTTGAGTTGATCCCTCTGGAACATCATGATGAACCGTAATCTGGAGGGAATCTCTAGCTAATTCATCTCTTCTATGAACATGTTGCTTCTTAACTAACCGAGAGAAAACTGAATTTCACTATGTAAGAGATTGAGGATTTAAAAAAGTCCCCAGTCTGGTGGAGTGGGGTTATTCCAGCTATTCTTGCTCAACTCATCGAATCCTATTTGTTGATTCTGAGGGTTGGATTAATAGAGTCCCCAGTCCGGAAAGCTAACGTGGTTCTTGAGCTCCTATAACAGAGAATTTCTTAAAATCTCTCATATTCTTGCAATCTTTAGTCCATAAATTTTCCGGATGCAGAAACCTACATCCACTCAAATAACCTGTCTCAAATGACCATTGGATGATTTCTGACACATCTCTCACCAGATGGTGTGCATGCTCTAAACGAGAGGCTTATTAGATATTCTCATTTGCTTGATGTAAGAGTAATTCGACAACTTGTTCTTTGTATGCCTAACTTTGAGAAGAACTAGTTGAGGCCTGCTCTAGAGTAAGCCATTGATTATACACAACACCAATTGGTTGTGGAAGGTCGCGGACAATAACATCGCATGAGTCCAATTTTGGCGGGCTTTGTTGATTGGGTAGTACAATGAAATGCAGTGCTCAATGGACACCCCATCCACTAATATGTATACCATATGTGGTATTTCTAATTAACTATAGAAACCTTTCTAGTTCACCAATGCATGAACGCTAAAGAGCTCTCTGCTTCTTTTCAGCCTCTGGATATCGAGAAACTGAGAGAGATTCCAAATCAATTTGGTGTTGTATCCATTCTATTATCATGACATGATTTTCATATTCATCATAAGATAATATTTTCTCTTTTAAATGACAAAGGTATTTCCACATGTCGAGACGAATATCATGAATACAATCGTCCGTCAACAATTCTATAATGTCAGACTGAGAGTCAGCCAAAGGAAAAAACATGACTGGTACTTCACCATTCTCCAGTTGTTTTATCATATTTAGAACTTCCTCATGATCATTCGATGAAGATTCTTCTACCTGTTTAGACCAAAGATATTGATTCTTTGTTTCTTCATCAGATTCAACAATATTGGTAGAGAATTCATTTATCAAACTAGAAGATGAATGACCCACGAGTGGTTTGGATAATGACCTGCACCCCAAGCTATCTTCTGATTGAGAAAGAATTTCCACTGCTAGCAGTAAAGCATTAGACATGAATATCCTCACATTTTCAAGTGCCTCAAGATAAGAGGACTTTCTCTTTAGTGCATTTTCCTTTGAATAGTTTTCCAGACAATGTGAATTACTACTATGGAGAGCACTTTCATAGCTAAATTTTTCATCATGGGGAGGACCATCATGATGGGTTACATCAAAAGATAAAAAACTTTACTCCTTGATATTTTGACCACACAGAGAGTTATCATGGATCTCGTCTGAAGATGATACTTCAAGATCAACCAAACATTCATGAAGAAATCCTTCATGAGTAAATGTCTGATGAAGACCTTCAAAATTGTTGTTATTACTTCCTAAATCTAAAAATGAGAGATTAAAATCTAGAGTTTCAAAAGACAATTGTCTGAGTGCATCATAAACTCCAGCATTGAGAAAGGACTTATTACAGATTTTCTATTGATTTCATGACTATTTCTAGATGCGTCTTTTTCTAAGACACCTTCTTACTCACTATAGGAACCACTTATTGATGAAAGTGGTCATTATGGGCAGGTGTATATTCCTACTTAGGAGAAATGTTCAGGTTAGGCTGCTTATCTCCATTCAAATTGGGTGTATGTGCTTGACTTGATTGTCCGTATGACATGGGGGAGTATGCCCCACAACCCTTCCGGACAAGAACTGATGTGTGTATCTATTCTGGGGTGATATGTTGATGTGTCGCTCCACTGATAGGGATAGATTTATGATTCCTTCCTTGTGATGATACTAAAGTTGTTATATTATTCTGACAGGAATCTAGAATATGAGCATGAATTTTCTTCTGCTCTTTCACATTTTCTAGAATGTGCATGGTGACTTCAGCAGCCAGAACGAGAATATACATCCATTCCCTACATGGAGTAGGTGTGTATTCCTGCTCCTGTGCTCCTTTTCCTGTCAGTGGTTTCTGACAGTACTCATTTGTAGGGGCGTATAATTTTGTCTCGCTCCTGCTTTTCATTGGATCTTTCCGATTGACATCTTTGGGTGCTACCAAAGGTGACTGTTGGTTATCCTGATGAATTGCAGGTGTATGTGTCTGCTGATTGTTCCCCACAACATTTGATTGGGGAGTTTCTTTGGTTGTAGTTAAGTGAGCCTGCTAACTAACATATTGATTATAAATAGTTGTATATGCCTGCCTATAATACTCTTCCGGAATTGCCTGGAGAGATTGGCATGTTATTGCCAAATGAGCCTGCTGGGTAGTATCATTAGGAAAAAGGGATGTATATGATCACTCGTTGTTTTCCATCAAGTTGGATTGATGGAATTATCCGGAGGGGGCAGAAGTAAGAACCTACTCCCTATTGACTGGATTTCGCCATTAACGGTTCGTCTTCCGGACTTGGGTCTGAGGAAATTGAGCCGAACCCCTAATGGTGATACCCTCATCATGTTGAGGGTGCACTGTTTCATGTGTCTGGCGGCAATTCTTGATGGGAGCCCTCGGGAAGGACTCATGTCTCCTTGAATTAAGGCCTTGAGTGACCTTCTCATTCACCTCCCCATAATATGGGAGGGATTGGTTATTGCGTTCCAGGGATAACGACCCGAAACGGTTGGATATGGTGGTTGGAACCACCTGCTTCTTGATCACTGTTCATCATTGTCAAGACAACCAGGGTGAATTGTTATCTTGGAGGGCTTGTTGAGCGGCCTCCAGAGTTAGAATGGTACCATGTTGATGGTATTCCTTAATCAGTGCATTAGATACCCAGTGTTATAGACGTTGAGAAGGTGATGTATTCCTCAGATCGAATAAGGATCCAGTAGGATTACCGGTCTGGGCATTCACATGTGTGAACTTTATAGAAGACATTTCTGTAATGTAGAGATATCTTGGAAATGTGTGCCTATTTGATCTGACAGACACAATCAAGATAAGTTCGGTCAATACATCTTTTGGATAAGCACATATGTAATTGATTGCTTTGTTGGCCCTCACATTGAGTTAAATAGGGGCCTAAAAAGTAAAAAATCATTTAACATGGTTAAGGATTCACATCAGGTTGACGATTTTTTGTTTCTTCGAGAAATGGGGATGACCTTGTTTTCTTAAGGTACAATATTTCTAATCGGTTTGTAACAGGTTTTTCTTAGAACCGGAAATATCCAATGATTCTATATCCATTTAGACCAACATTCCAAAGGTAGGTGCTCATTAGCTGTGGAATGATGAGGCATAAAAAATTTCATTGGTCGAGAGGATGGGAGGTCACACTCATCACACCATTTAGGGGGGAATTATTTTCTACTCCGGGACTCTCTTTATAGATTTGAGGTATGTTCTTGAATCGTTATTAATTTACCAAGCATGAAAATGAGTTTTTCCTTTAGATTGTGCAATCAATGATTGATATGTAGGATTTAGAGAGTATTTTATATGTATTTGAGGTTCTTCATCAATAGAGATTCATCAATATGAATTAGAGATTCTTATTCAATGGTATCCTTCAACACATTATATAGAAATATTTTGGTTATTGTGATAACCATACTGGTTTTAAAGCCACTAAGTGGGGCACTTTAAGTTTATTGTCGTTCAGAAAGACATGGATTTTTTCGGAGATGGGATCGTACCCACAGATGGGCTAATTATGTATCCTTACAAGAAAAGGAATCAGAACCCATGATGTTCGAGTGAAGAAGTATGAAGTTCATGCATGATTAATGGATCAAAGAGAGATTCCATAATTACACTTATGCTCTAAGATCACGTGAGTCATGCTCGGTGTGTGAAACAAGAGGTATCATTAAAACTTGACGATTGTGCCACTAAACATGTTATCATAGGAAATGATGTGGGGATTACGTATGTATGACTGCTCAAAATAGATGAGGATCGATAATCACTTCAGGGGAGAAGCTCAGGAAAAGGGTCCATAATGGTATATGTGCTTTATGGAGATTTGGATACATAACATATGATTTAATCCTGAGAATTATGCCCAAATTATAGGCGACTTATGAGTGGGATTTATTCGTAAAAAGGAAGCCCAAATCAAAAGGAAATTAAGACTATGGCTTACTCCTAGGGAGGATTCATAGAATAGGGAACATGGGGATTACTCCTAAAGAGGATTCCCATATTAGGGGACTTGGGGCTTACTCCTAAGGAGTAGGCCCAAATTAAAGATCCTATCATCATAAAGGATTAGGTTGAATGAAGACAATCTCTAACCATAGTGACATAAAGCTATGTAAATCATGAGGTTTTGAGAGATGTTCCACATAACTCCTTTCAGATAAGGAAGAAAACAAAGGAACCATGCCATAAATGAATTTGAAGAGGGTTTTGAAGGCTAAATTTAAAGAGGATAGATGAATTTTAGGAAAGGAATTGAATTGGATGGAGGTGCACTAGTCCTAGTCGCACAATTATATTTTCATGACATGAGTTCACTTGGGTGACCAAGAAACTGTAGGGTAACACTTGGGTGAGACTTGGCTCAAGCATTTAGTATTATCCCTAGATGCTCTTAGAAGGGCGACACACAAGTTTCCATGAGAGGACAAGGCAGCACACCAGTGTCTTCATTTACCTTAATTGTTAGACACTTAGGCATGCAAGTATTGATGAGTTTCAACACTTAAGCCTTATTCTTCCTCTTTATAACATCCATTCTAGGTAAATAATTACCTCAAAAGTGATCAGAAGACTTCAGACAGAGACTTGGGTGACCAGAGCTTGAATCTAAGTTTTAGATTTTTTTTTCCTCGAAATGGGGGGGCCCATAGGGGGTATTTATAGGCCATTGAGGACCTTTAGAGAAAAAAGAATAGTGCGTGCTAGTCACTTGCATGACCAATATGTGGCATGCAAGTATACTTTCATGACCCTAATGAAACTTGCACGACCCTGTTTAAATAGTTCCATGTCCATGCCTTTGTCAATTTTTGATGTTCTTCAAAGGATTAATCTCTTTGGTTTAAGGTATTCCCCTTTTTCATTCATTAGACTGTATGACAGAAAGGAGCATCAAAAGTGACTGAAATTCGATAGTGTTTCAATTTACAATTATTATTACATATCATATTTATGAAAAAATATATTATTTTTCTTGTGTTAATAAAATATAATAATAACCAAATTTATTTTTTCTTTTATATAATTATATTATTCAATGTTTCCTTTACAAATTGACATTTATATTCTTTTTAGAATTTTACATCCACAACCCCATAAAGGTTTTTTAAGGGAAATTCAAGGGAATTATTTAAGGTTATATGATATGATTTAATACAAAAATTATATCTATGATTTTAAAGTTCCAATTAATTAATAATTTTCTTCGTTATACTTATAGAATTTAAATACTATATAATTTTTGTGCTCATATAATCCAATTGCATACAATTATCAATAATGTGATCATATTAGTTCTTATATAATTATATGTTGTCATTTTTAAAGATAAATTAGTCAATGATGAATAAGGACTTATATCAATTATTTTATCTAGTGACCTAATATTAATATAGATGGATATTACATCATTTAACTTGAATATTAATAAAATTAATAAAATACTTGCAAGAGTACCGTAAGAGTTCAGAGTCTTTGGATGCATATAAACAGAATCTTTTAACTTTTTGAAATAAATTCAGTATATCCCTTTAATATTATCCCATTTAGTACCCCTACTTAAAACGTTTCTTCAAAACCTAGGGAAAGGAAACATAATAAAAGGTTGATATAACATTCTCAATAATGGTAAAAAAATGTAGATATATAATCATAACATAAGAATAAAGGTATAATATCATGATTTTAACATTATAAGATAATACCTTGTATGTAGAAGATCATAATTAGATGTCATGGAATAAATATTAGGATTTCAGAAGGCATTAATTATAATGAAATAATTATCATAACAATGATATCATAACATAAGAACAAGTCATGTTACTTTTTCTTAAACATAACCATATAAAATCATATATCAAGGATACCTACGAAGACCTCCATAAAATGTAAGCCTTGGGATAATCACCTATGTAACAACTTTGTGCTTTGGATTCCCTCTTATATACCATCTAGTTTTGATCTTGGAATGTCCTCCCATGTACCATCTTGTTCCACTAATGGGATTACCTCCCAAGTACCCTCTAATTTTGGGCTTGGGATTCCCCCAACATACCCTCTTATTTCATACATGAGATTCACTCCACTGTACCATCTTGTTTTAGCCTTGGGAGGCCATCTTATGTACCCTCTTGGTTTGGGAATGTGATTCCCTCTCTTGTACCCTCTTATTTGGGGCTTGAGATTCCCTCACAAGTATACTCCTGTTTCGTGATTGGGATACCCTATCGTGTACCCTTTGAGATCATAAAACTTTTATCATTACACAATCTATTATGGGGTAATATAGGTCTCACCAGTCACATAATGATATCAAACATAAATGTTCCATAGGATAATAAAACATTCATTATATAATGACCCATGAAAACAGATGGGTTACATAAACATATTATCATAACTGGTGAAATGAAATGGGTATCATAGACATTTAATTATATAACAACCTATAGAAAATAGATTGGATTCATAATCATTTCATCCTACAGGAACCTGTGAAAGGAAGTGAGTTTCATAAGAATTCTATCATTGTTTAACGCATGGAAGTGAAATAGATTTCAGGAGAAACATGTCATAATAAACATAAACCAATCCAAGAATGGATATAAATTCTGTCCTTTTATTATATCCCATAAAATTAGTAATCTATATTAAAGGATATAATCTTAGATAGAGTTGGATTTTGAAAGGTCACTTATAATGGTTCTAAAGAAAAATAAACATTATTGGAAAAGTATATAGCATTTTATGAATCCTTTTCTTTAAAAACAACATCGAAAACCTAATATGTAATCTTCAAAAATAATTTAAAACATTTCTTAAAAAAATAAAATCTCGGCATTGAAAAATAATTTCAAAACAGAAATCATTTGTAAAATGTTTTTCATTGAAATCAACCTTAAAAACACATAAAAGATGATTTTAAAACCATTTCAAACAATAAAAAAAAGAAAAAAATATCATTAATATCCAATTCCATTGAATTTATCTTAGTGGAAATTTAAAAATAAATTCAAAATCATTTATAAAAAACTCAGTTTGTGAATAAAACTGATTTATGAGTGAAGAGATTAATAATGTTGGATTTAAAAAAAACTTCATAATAATCATAAGTCCCAAAGAGTAGAATAATTAAATCACTAAATAAAGATATCATGAATAACCAAATCAGGATAAAATTAATTATGTTTCTTGTAATATGTATCATAATATTTTATCAATGGAAGCGTAGTCCTAAACGATTCTAATAAATGATGAGATTGTAGAAATAATTTTCTCCAATTTGGTAACATTGAATAATATTCCACATTAAGAATAATATTTCATGAATCATAAAATATGATTAAAAAATACTTATTCATGACATCACATATCAAATGAAAATATTTAGACCTCATAGAATAATATGGGTGCCTAACAAGGCATGTATCTCAATGAAGAAAAATTGACATAAAATTATTTTTCTGATTGGGAAACTATTAAACCATAATCCCAATGAATGTAGTATCATAAAATGAATATTTAAATACACAAAAATTTAATTATTATAATAATAAATATATATTCATGGTCGGTATATACACCGAAAAAATAAATTAGTGGTGAATAGGGCATAAGTCTCACAGAAATATAAGTGAGATAAGAAAATCATAACCAAAAGTATTGAATTTATTAATACACATTCCAAAAATCTATATAATTAAAAGAAGTTTATTATAAATCTCTATAAGAACCATATTCATATATCTAATACATATATTATCTTATTATGACTTTATATTACCCATTTAATAGCAATTCTATGTTAATATTATGTTTTGGGAAATATTAGATTTGACCATTTTATAAGTTTTAATGTTTGTATTCTTTATCCTCTTACATAGATCATGATTTACATATTTTAAGAATACAAAACAGGAAATAAATTTCAAATATATTAATTGAATAAATATTTATAATAATATATAAAATGTAGAAATATGAAATGGAATAACCCACTCATATAGATGGAAGGTCGTATGTACAAATGAATGTTATTTTAGTTATCCTATCATACTGAAAGTAAATGAATAATGTCTGAATATATTCATATTATAATTCTAGTATAAATATTATTTCATACATATTATATATATTTAATAATCCAATATTTAATATAAAACCATTGAAATTGTGAACGAATCACATCATTTTGAGGAGTTTGTACTCCATGCATCCTCAAATGAATTTATCTACTTTACAAAAAAGTAACAAAATGAAGGTATTATATAATAATTTCATATCGATATATACATAATAAATATCATTTATATCATATGTAAAATAAATTCAATCATTATTTATGACCCTGTAAGATGGTAATGGAATAACTATTAATGTGGTAGTCCTCCAATCACATGAACAATGATTATGTATCACATTTGATGGATAATGATCATAAAAAAAGAGATTGTGGAAGGATGTAATCTTTACTTTGGGTAACTCCTTTTGTTTTTCACCAAATGGCTTCCATTGTTGGGTTTTAGAAAAAATTGAGGCATCTATGTTGATAAGATAGATAGTTGGATATTATTTTTTCAGGGATTTGATAATCCAAAGGGGATTCAATGGTGTGAGGTATTGGTGGATGTGATTTCCATTTTATAATGGTGTAGGAGTGTAATTATTGAAAATATAAAAAAACATTATCAAGAGGTATCCCTTAAATATTTTGCCTCAAATAGTTATAAATTATCAATAAAAGAGGTGAATTGGTTTAAATAGGCCAATAAAATGACATCTAGACATTTTTCTTAGTCTTTTATCCTTTTATTATTAAATTTTAATCATTAATTAAACATATTTTTACCTTAATCTCGTTAATTAATTTTAATTAATTTTACAAATTTGTTTTTTCAAAAACTATGCTAAAAATAATTGTCATTTCAAATTATTATGATTCCAAATATAAAATCCATTTTCTCAAAATCTTATTATAGAAGTGGTAGAAATTAATTTAATATTAATCCTACAGAGGATATGAGATGACTGGTTTTTAAAGTGAAAAAGTACATAGGTTTGAAATGTTTTAATATCAAATTTCAATTTTAAATTGGTTAAAATGACATATATTTTATTAGTCATTGTACAATATATCTAATTATAGATTATATAAAAATTGAAATACAGGGAAACTATATTAATAAATTATAAGACAAATATTTATTGAATTAAAATTCACTATTATTCAGCACTCGTCAAAATATGAATCTTTTTTGATAAATATAAAAATATTCTAATATTAATTTTGATATCTTACTTTACAAATTCATGTTTATTTTATCAAAACAAAAATTATAAATGTTTAAAAATTTATTTTTAAAACATGTTCTCTATTAAGAGGTGGTAAAATTACCATTTAGAAAAAAATCCTCTATTTGTTCATATAATTTCATTTATTATTATCTTATGTCCATAAAATTTATTATATGAGTGTCAATTTTTTTTATTAAATATATAATATATTTATTTCACTAAACATTACTCAAATGGGTTTGTTTAATTTATTGAGATAAACTGGTGTTTTTACATAGAGAAATAGTTTTATTAGAAAATTAATTTCTTTATTTTCAAATAGTTCCTACATTCATTTCATACTAACTGACAACCATAGGAATAAATTTATCTGCACGTGTAAATAATATTATCAAAATTATTTTAATATTATATTTTCCTTACTTTGTAATTTCTAGGTAATAACTATATTAAAATTTTAATAAAAATATTAACAGTACATTATAGTATGGTTAAAATAGATCTTGTGTGTCATTCAAGTTACTCAAGGAAATTTAAATTGTGTGTAACACAAGACAAACATAGTGTTTCATGTACCTCACTATAATCTATGTTTTTTGTGCAGTGAATCCTTAGCATAGTGTTTTTTACAAATATAGAAAAATTTGTTTCATTCTTATAAAAAAAGTTATATTCAATACAACATGAAATGAAAATAATATCAAAAGGTTTAAATTAATTAGAGAAAAATCCAAATATCTCAGGGTGTTAAATCAGAATCATCATGAATTATTGAATCTATAATCATTTGTAATTATTCTTCCAATTTATCCCAACTAAAAACCTGTAAATGATCCATATTAATTAATTTTTCTATTTCCAATAATTATGTTCTTTATCTTCTAAAATATGAACATCCCAAAAGTTAGACCCTTCATAATCATGTTATGTAAAAATCCCAATGGGTCATGTTTCAATTATTTATTAACTATATAATCAACACCATAAAGTGTTTTGGATTTCAGCTTCAAAACATAGAGTAAATTTGGGAATAACACTTCTTCTCTAAACTAACTACTTTTGGAAATAAACCCTGAAATTACCTATTACTCAATAAAATAAACATAAAAAAATTTCACACCTCCCTTTTTAAATTAAACTTCTAATTTTTAAATCCCATAATAATTATGTGTGATATTTTTCATATATTAATATAGAAACTCAATAAAATCTGTAGAATAATATTCTCCTTAAATTTTTCGTATCCTTTTATCGTCGACCAGGCTAATAAATGAGTGTTTTATCATGTAATAAATATCAATAAAATCACACAAATATTTCTATAATTATATATGGATATTTTAGATCTCTATAAATAAACATAATTCTCACCATTTTCTTTTTCATGATCTCCCTCAATTAGAACAATTTATTTCCATAATATCAATAATTTGAAAATTCTATATATTCATTGAATTGTAATACAATGATGTGTTATATTTTTTGAAGCCCAACCCTTAACATATCTAAATAATATATGTCATGGATCTAATGTGACAATAAATTATAGGTCATTCTCCTATATTCATAGTTAATTTTAAGACAAGTCTATTTTTCCCTTACTCATCATATAATCCTTATGTATTATTTTGATAACCATTATATATCAAAGGTATTAAATTTAAATAGCTTATCAGTGTGTTCTTACTTAATTAATTTCTCATTTCCTTTGTTGGTAAAACATTTATGTATAATCCTAATATATTTTATATATAATATAGCTTCCACGTATATCATTTAAGTAATATGGGGATTTTCAATTTAATCAACTCATTATGGTAACAATTTAATATCATCCCAGTTTTCTTTACTCATAGTAGGTAATGTTCAATAAAAACTTATATTTTATGTTTGTTTCTACTTGGATAACATTACGTATCAAAGGGAATATTTGGGTAACCTTTATTTATCTTCCATATGAACTTTAAAAATTAAAATAATATACAATTTTAACAATTTTATGCCTTGTAAAATTTATAAAAATCCAAAATTACATTTGATACTACTTGGTTTATTTTTCTTCTAATGATTAATAATTTTTTACTTCATGAAATCATATCCCAATATACTAATAGAATAATTAATTTAGTCCTTGTAGGTAACTTGATTTACTTTTTGGAACCATAATTTTACATCCAAACCATGCTATGTAGGTTTTTCAAATCTTACAAGACTCAAACATCCTTATTAAATTATAGAAAATATCTATCCATTCAATTTTAATGAAATTTGGGATAAATATAATTATATAAAATCTTTTACTCTTTTCATAGAATTTCATCTATAAGAACATTATGAATTCGTTTTATTGTTATCTAAAAATCATCAATTATACTTGTAACTATAAAAAACTATAATATTAATTAAGTATTTCATTTTAACGCTAAAATAATTCATTCACATTCTACATAAATTCTAATATGTTCAATACATTTCCTACATATACAGAGATTACAAGGATTCGCTTTATATTTCTCTACTAGTTCTTTTTTGTTCTCATGTTATCCAAATCATCCATGAACATCATGAAAATCTAATACAATATATCTCTATGTTATGTATCCCATGAACCCAAAATTTGGTTCATATGTATATGTTAACTAGAGTCACTAATTCTACCTTGTTACATTGTCTTCAAATATAAATCATAATAAACTTTCAAAAAAAAAATTATTTTCAACAAATAGAATGGGTAACCTCTTGGTTAGAAAATTACCAGATTTTTATTTCTATGATAATACAAAAATGATTCATACTCCACTGAAGTAATATATGAAATGTGTTACATAAAATATATATAAATTTATAGATTTAGATAAAACATCATACAAACTGATAAACAACGTAAATATATAGGGGTTTATTCCATTTGAGATTTTCTACGTAGGCATATTATTTTACCACAGTTGAAAATAATGCTTCATAATTGCACTCGTATAAAACTATTTAAAAACAAATTACATTATTTAAAAATAATCATAAATACTAAGATTGAAACATAAATATGTGATGAGGTCAAATGCTAACTCTGGGGAAAATATTTCATAAGGTTTTAGATTATAAGCATGATGGAGAATATGAGGAAGAGGATAAATATATTATTAAAAAATAATAATAAAACTATATATGATATTAAAAAACATAATATTGAAAAATAAGATCATTAATGATCAAATAAGAAGTTTAAATGTAATCACACAAATCAAAATATAGTTTATGAATAACTAAAAATGTGAGGAAAAAATTTGAGGAGTACATTAAAAATAAGGAAAAATAAGAAACCATGGGATGCAATGAAAATGAAATGAAACCCATAAATGAGGAATAACACTATAAAAATATTAGAAATTTTTCGTAATAGGATAAAAATCCAAAAAAGGTGGCATAAACATTAACCCAGGAAGTCAATTATTGAAAAAACTTTTATTTCCATGCATTTGTGAAGAAAAAAATTATGTAGATTCATCAAAATGTGAGAAATCATAATTATACTTATGCATATGTGAACTAAATTCTTATGTACATGCCTCAATTTATCTTTATATATAAGAATAAACCAATGCATTGGAAGGCGATATAAGACCCCATCCATCATCATCTATAAATATCTATTATTATTAAAACCAATGTTTATTATATCATAGATAAACTTATTAAAAAGAATGGTTTTCATAAACATTTAAAAAAACCTAGAAAAAATAATTCTCAGAAATAATATGATATTAAAAATATTTTTTAAAAAAATGAATCATATTATAAAAAAATATATACATTGAACAAAAAATTACTTCATGAGATATAAACCTATATAAAAAATCAGAATTTGGAATAAAAACATTTTAATGAAATATTAAAACATTTTTATAAAATTTGATGTTGAAGTAACATTTGAACATTATTTTATACATTGAAAATAGATGATCATTGAAACAAAATTATTTTAAAATATAATATCCTTTGAATTATGTTGAAAATCAATAAAATAAACCCCAACTGCAAAATAATGAATTGGTATGAGTTAGTAAATATTTTTATTTCGCTTTAACAGAAACCCACAATGGATACATTTTGAAATAAATAAATTTTATAAAATAGGTATAAGATAATTTAAAAGATATAAAAGAAAAAATATACGTGGATATCTATATAAAAAATTCAAGGAATAACATTGTCTGGGAAAAAATGATTCCTTAATTAGAATGGGAGTATTTCATATGAATTTTATTTATTTATTTATTTATTTTTAAAATAAAGTAGTTTTTAATGATAAAAAGTAATTTTACACTATAAAAAAGTTATATTATTTAGAAAATAGTTGTATTATTATAATAATTAAATCATTATAAGTTCATTCAAATAAGATATATTGTTATTAGTTAATCTATAATTAGGTCAACAAAACTATTAAAGAATTAGTAAAACAATATTCAAAGTGTATTGTGAGGAAAAACAAGAAAAAGAAATCAAAATCTCATGAAATTAATAGTTTTTCCATATAAGAAATCACTAGTGTAGGTAAAAAACTATATAAAATAAATTATTATTCCCAATATCCATTGTGTCATAGGGAGTTAAAATGAGACAAATAAACCCCTAAAAATTAAAAACACTTTAGTCCAAATCACTAAAAAGATATTATATTAAATGTAAATTTCAATAAAATGAATACTGTGAGGACAATTATATATAATATTAATCATTTATTAGATAAATTATTCTACTGAAAACCTGGTGTATAATAATAAAAACTAGCTAAAAGAGTATAAATTTTAGATAATAAATCATTAACATTAATAACAAAATAATTGATTGCACATTAACCTCTCATATAGAAACAATTACCATATTAATCTAATATTTAATAAAATTATTCATGTATATGAACTTTTAAAACAAAATTTATAGTTATTCCCCATATTTTTATTTTTCAATTATTATCTTTTTTCTATATATTATGTGAGTAATCTTGATTATTTTGACATACATTTAAAATAGTTTAGTTTCTCTTAATTATCCTCTAAAATTTCAAAAATAATTGATTTTAAAAGGTACTATATGTTACATATAATGATATTTTATACTATTATAATTTCATATATGAGAAATTTAATCATAGTTCATGTAAACAAAATTGGTGAAAATAATATTCCACTTTTTTCCAATAAATGAATGGTGGTATAATATTTGATAGGTTTCTTATTTATATTACCCATATAGAACAAATTTACACTATTAATTTCATTTTTATATCTTATATAATCAGTAATCATGTTCTCATTCTACTCTATGATATTGTTTTATAATATTATTTTAAGTCATTTTAATAAATATAAAATATACTAGATGAAACATGAGACACCATACTTCATGGATGGCGTAGTCCCAACAATGTAGTGTTAATGTTTTCATTACCCAATGAATGGTGTATATTTCCTTTGCATTATAATTTTTTCCCTTAATACAAATATTTCTGTTATATAAATCCTAATTATTAATAGATTATATCATTCAAAGTGGTTAATATATGTGGTGGTGAAAACGAAAGATGATTCTATGTGGAGAAGATAATTTATTAAAACAGATGACTGACATTGTTTTACTTTTTATGTCAATGGAAAATAATAAATAATTTTTATTCCATTAATATAATAAAAATCCAGATACTAATTATAATTATGTAATTATAATAATATCACCAGGGAATTTTTGCAAGGGAATTAATATTAATTAAATGATGATAAATAATTAATAGTTATTTTGGACTTTTAACATTCTATGGAAAATTTCATTGAAAATAATGGGATTTTGATAAAAAATATGAGACCATAGGCCTATAATGTTCCGATCAGATTCTTTATGGAGAAAAAAATTCATCAAAAATCCTTTTGTGGAATGTTTTTTATGAATGGGAGAAGATATCTCCAATCATATTTCAATAAAATGGAATGTTTTCTGAACAAAATTATTTTTCAATTATTGAATGAGACTATTAAATAGAAACCTGTTCCAAACGAGATTAATAATTGAGTGTGGGGGGATAAAGATTATCAATTCCTAACACCAGAATTTATATTCTTTTTTAACCAAGTTTCATGTCATTAACCAATATGTTTTTACATTTTACCTTATATTTGTTTACTCGGGAAGTGGGTTTTAAATAGAGTTTTTTTTATTTTCATTAAAAATATAAGGTGACCCCTCCAATTATTTACTTGGGGTTTCATTATTCTTAAACATTCTTAATGATAAATATTTCAGGGATCATGGTATATTGTCATTGCATGTTGATAAATATATAAAACATAATATTAGTTTAGAAGAAGTATATTCATATATATAATGTGGTTACATAACATCACCACGTAAATAAATTGAAACCTAAAAATTATAATTATAAGTTACTAAAAATTTCAAAAATCATGGTTAGAGATAACCGTTACTCAATATATAGCTTCTATGATATTTAAAAAAAATTATCATAGGGAATAGTATTTAATTTTTATTTTACCCAATAATAACCATATATTAATATTCATAACCATTTACTCTATATATTCTTGTATAGTTAATTCTGAGGTGTTTCTTTAGAGACACCCTCTACAAAATCATCTTAAAAATATATAATCTAGAAATATATTAAACAAAATAAATAATATCATATTTTGAAATAGAATTATTTTAAATTATTATATTTATATGAAATAATAATCCTACTATTTTGTCTCTAATGACACTATCATATTAAACTGTGATACTTCCATTTTAACTATGATACACTATGTTAATAATTCAACTCTCTTGGTCCAATATATAATTTTTCAAAATTTATTACGTACTTCTTTTTACCATAAAACATTAAAATAAAAAAATACATTTTGAAGTATTCTCATGAGAATGTAATTAACCCAAGTAAACCCCCTAAAAGTGTCAAACTAGATGTATTGTTAGGTGTATTTATTATAAACTAAGTTACCATTGAGTTGATATCCCACATTCCATTTCCAGGAATATTTAATATTGTTAAATATATTCCATATCTAATAACCACTTTTAGTATCAATATAGGTATTTTATTTTTAGGAAATTAAAAAAACTCTACTTTATGAAAATGTAAGGATGTTATCCAAAACATAGACTTATACATTAGAATAATCCCTATATTTTTATATGGGTTTCTCTAAAATAATCCCCAAAAAACTAAACAAACCCATAAATTATCTTATGTGACCCAATATAAAGAGAATATAAATAGTACATTAATTTGATCATTTATATAGTACTTCTAATAAACACTAGTACAACCTGAGGACAAAAACATTTTATGTCTATGATATTACCTATATAAAAATATTATTTTTTTAAAATATAAATATTAATCTCTAATTCTGAAATAATAAACCACTTTTTATACATCTCAAAATTTATAATAATTTTCATTAGTTTTTGGGATGGACAAATAATAAAATGGTGTGCTTAAATATTGGGTAAGGAAAACAAATATCTTAATGTATCATATCAAAGACATGATGGAAAACACGAGGAAGAGAATAAATATCTTATAAAAATATCCTAAGATAGTAGATAATAAAAATAAAACATTATTGATTAAAAAGTTAATATGAAACGTTTTTATTTATGAATAATATTTATGAGGTGTCTAAAAATACATTTGATACTGGTAACAAATTTGAGTGTTACTTAAGAGTGGAGAATACATTAAAAATAATTTTTTACATGAAAACGTAACATATCACGATGATGAAAGCATCTTTGAAATGCATAATAACTAGATAAACTACATAGAAATATGAAATTACTAGATATGAATAATATAAATAATTCATTAATATGTGTATATAAAAACCATTGTAAGGAAACTCAATATACCCACACCATGGTGAAGAAACCCAATATTACCACACCAAAATATATTAGAAAAATAATTATGCTCATGCATGTGTGAAAAAAGTATTATATCCATAACTTTCTATGTCTAGAGATATAAAGATAAACCAATGAATTACAGTATTACACAATACCCCTCTTTTCATTTTCCAAATTGTTTTCACTTCAAATAAGTTATCATCATATCATAAAACCCCAAAAAATTAATGGGTTTCCCATTTTTTCATATAAAATAAAATAATATTAACTTAATAAATAATATGATATTTAAAATACCCTTTTCCAAATGAAATAAATTAACTATAAAATACAATGGGTGATCAAAACATCACGTCAAGATAAAATTGCAGTGTAGGAAGAAAATACATGAAAATAATAAAAATTATTTTAAATATGTTTATAGTATTATAATTGAAAATTAAAATTAGAAAAAAAATGGAATTAGAAGTGTTTTAGTAGTGTTAATGTTTTCTAAAATATTTTTCAATATAATTAATGATAAAATGATTCTAATAAATCAGCAATGGTAAATATTGAAATGTAATTCTCATATTAATCTTTTGTTGGTTTCTTTGAAAACCTGAATCTCATAAGTTTTAAAATAATTTCATCCAATAAGAGAGGTAATAGAAAATATATGGAATATATATTAAGAAATAAAATTTTTATTTAACTAATGAAAACAATTCTGATAGGAAAAACATTTACATGAAAGAAAATGATTCTTTGGTAAGATTTGGGGTTATTCTTACAAATGTTATATATTAAAATTTATAAAAAATTATTTTTTTAGTGTTAGTTGATGATGATAAGTATGAAAAAAAATTAAGAGGATCTTCCATGTAAAATATGAGAATATAATGTTAAAATTTAGCATCCATTGTTTTTTAATTTACATATAATGACCTAATCCATTAGATAATGAGTGGATAAAACCCATACTATATTGGGAATGTAAGAATAAAAGAATATTTAGTAAGTTAATTAAATATAAGTTTTAATCTAATGAAATGGAATATATTTTCATATCTAAAACTATTTGGATAGTGAATATGCCATAAAATTAAATTATTCTTCATAATATCAAACATGTCCCATGGAGTAAAAAATGGGAAAATAAACCCTTATAACCTAAGATACAATCATCTAAAAACACCATGAAATATATGAATTAAAATTAATAATTATAATTTTGATATAATTATAATAAATATTTTATATAAATTTGATACACCATTCCAATGAAAACATCAGATATAATAATAACTATGGCTCATTGAGTGAAAATTCGAGATATGAAACCCTATCATTGAGTTCCTTCTTAGTTGATCATGTTATAACATAAATTATCACAATAAAACAACATAATGAAATTTTGTAAAATTATTTTATTGTATATATGATTTTATAAACATTATTTACTATTATTCTGAACTTTTATATTAGTTATAAATAATATATTTTCATTATCGGGTGTGTGTAATCACGATTGTTTAGAAAAGGATTCGTAATAGTGGTGTTTTTTATCATTATCCTTCGAAATATAATGATTAAAACATCATAAAAACTAAGTTAAATTATGTTTCATGATATTTTATAAATTTATACTTTCATTTTTAAAGAAATTTAGTAATAATTTAGATAGATGAAATTAGTGAAAAATATGTTTTAGAGGTTTAAAATAAATAAAATATAGTATCCAAGTTAATGAGTATAATTTCAATGTTTGAATTAAAAAAATAAAAAAATAATTTATTTATCTATATTATAAATTATCATTATTTTTGTTATCCTAGTCATCCATGATTTTATTTTATAAAATTTATAATCTAGGTGGTTTGACCAACCCACACATAAACATGCCATAAGTAATTGATGAGAATGGTTTTGAAAATCAATTATTTTGGGAATAATATCATTATAAAATAATAATAATAAAATTATTTATATAAATTTTGGTTTTTAGTAATACATTGAGACATTATAGAAAATAAAAATGTTACTTGGTTAAAAATGAGACATGTAACTTCTGGGAGGTGGTAGTCCACAAAGCCCACAATTAATGTTTTAAATTCACAAAAAATGAATGGAAGTGTAGTTGGATTATATTTTACTAATTTATAATAATAATTATATTATATATAATACTTTTTTTATATAATTAAATCCTTATGGAACTTTCTGAGTGGTGGTGGAAAAATTAAAGATGTGGCTTTGTGGAGCTGCTAGTCCTCGCACAGACACGATCTGTGTTCATTTGTAGTTCTAGATGGATGGAAGGGAATAAATAAATTTTTTATATTAATATAACTAAAAATTAATATAAAAATTATAATTATGAAATTATATTTCAATTATTAAGTTATGTTTCGAATATAAATTGCAATAATAAAATTTTTAAGATTATGTAACACTAATTTTTGGACAATAACCATTATTTTGAAAGCCTACGATTATATAAAGGTATTAGGAAAAATTATTAACAAAATAGGATTATGAGGATGGTATGGGATTATAGGAGTACAATATTGGAATATTTTTAGTAATAAATTCTATGTCTTGTTTGTGGCGTGTAGTATTGCATGTGTCCCCTTTAATAACAAAAGAAAAACTCACTTTTGTAAACACACATTATTTTCAGTTTAGAATGAAACAATTCCGCATTGAATGTTTGCAAAAGTGATTATGAGTGTATTTTTGGGTTGTTTTTTGAATATTTTAAGGCTCATAAATAATTTTAAAAAAAAAATTTGTCATATTTCACATCATTCACCATAATTTTTTCAAGTTTTTCATAGTCGTTTATACAATGGTAAATAATTTTTATCAGCGTAGTCTATAATTCATTTAACAATAAACGGTAATAAGAACATAAGAAATATCAGTGTGATGAACATAAATATTATTTAAATTTAATATAATTTGATTTCTATTTAATTTCAAATTTTCATTCAAATTAAAAAATAATATATATATATAATGGAAAATTATTATATGAAATTACGTTATAGCCATTATGTGTTTTTAATATTATTATTCATTAACTACCCACTAAATATAAGTTAATATAATTATATATTTGTTTGAATATAAAATTTAAGTCATTATATTATATATTTTATTTCGAATTATTAGAATAAAAAATATATGATATTAGTAAAAAACTATTGAAAATAAATTTTTCACCATTATCATTGTAATTGAAATTATTATTTGTTATTTGAGTTTAATGCATAAAACATAAATTTATCTTTTAAAATTTTACGACTATTATGATATAAACATGAATTCAATTTTTTTATATTTTATTCAAACAAGTGATGAAAACAAATTTTTATTATATGTTAATATAAAATTTTTTACTAATTAATATATTACAAATGTTTCCTAATAAATAAACATTGCTTTAATAAATTCAACATAGTATTTCTAAATTAGCTATATCATCAAAATCTCACAAAAGATTAAACATACAAGAGTTTTAGTAAGTGGAATTCAAAAAAGATGTTTACTTTTTAAATGAAAAAATCCATATTTATAAATATGCATTTTAATTTATTATTTAATATATATATATACATATATTAAAAAATATATTTTATTTAAAAATTCCAATTCCAAAATATAAGCATTCTTATTGCTATGTTGTTTGAATTTCTAAAAGTTTAAAAACTTTTTGGATTTACTAGAGTATTTATTATTCTTAAATTTTCATCATAATTAATATTTCATGTATCTTTTTTTAGTTTTACATTTGGATACATCTATAGATCATAGTATTAATTTAGATAAAATATATTATAATTACATGGGGTGTTATATCTACCATTTTTCAATAAATTCTTTGATGTAGTGTAATGATTTATTTTACATTTTGGTTCTACCCATTATTAAATAAATGAAAAATGGCCATTTCACTCTAAATTTTAGAAATTTATTCTCTCCACTAATAGTATAGAATTCTATAGAGGCATCTTTAGAGTTTACCACCCCATTTTCAACAATCATCTTTCTCTATATATTAATTATATTATCCATACTATTTTTAATTGAGAATGATGATTCACCTGTACTTCTGACAACCAATTTAATTTTTTTCTTTGTATCCACACTTACCAAACCCAAAACAATCTTATTTTCACTCAAATACATTTTTATTGTAAATTTATATTTTTTATTTTTTAAGGAACAACAAAATTTAGACATCATACTTGATTCCAGTTGTTGAGAAACAAATTTCCATATTTTTTCCTCTCATTCTCATGTTTACCTCCTCTATCCATCTTTACATTACATAAATTTTTATTAGATGAATATTTCACCTTGAAAAGAGTTATATATTAATTTTTTATGTCTATTCACTCGAAACATGATAAAGGATTACATACCCAATGTTAATAACATCATATTCATCCATATTACTCACTTGCATCAATACACACATGACACATAATTTCTTAATTCCTTCAAAAAAATTTCATGAAATCTCCAACACACTTCTATTCAATAATATAATTGATTTCATGGAAAATTAAATTTTTTATGTTCATACCACATTTTGAAACAACATCCACAACATTATTATATTATTCTTCTGATATGAATTCATATCTAGGTTCATACTTTATGCATGTAGATTCCACATCTCATGATGTACTAAAATAATCTTCAAATGTAACTCACAAAATCCACTAGAAATTATTTATCCTTATGAACAAAAAAAATATATAATCATCACGATAGGGAAACCAATTACTTGGTTTGATTCCTTCTTCTATGTATTTTTTATATACTAAAAAATTATAATCAAATACCAAATTATTAGTATATGAATAAGTAATCTAAAATATAATAAATGATTTTTATTGTTCCTTTGGGGTGTATTTTATTTCTTTTATTTCTATTATAACATTTTTAATATTTCATGATATAATGTTTTTGATTTAAAATGTTCAAATTATACCACCGGATAGTTTAAATAGATATTTTCTACCAACTAAATTCATGATTATGGTCCAATTCATTTGAGCTTCTGCATTACAACATGGAATTATATATTTGTAGTCAAAATCAAATATTGGTTTTTCATCATCACTTATTCTTTTACAAGGGAATTGATGCTATATTAATTTCTTAGTGATGTTTCCAATTATTATATGGAATATCTTAGAACCCACATATTTAATTTTTCTTTAGGAATTTTAGCCACACTCCCTAGATCATATCTTAATGATAAATCTCCGAAATAAAACATATTAGTTAATAAATGATAAGCACAACGAGAGGTAGAAAATTCCAAGTCATCCTCATGTTATGTATTTTTGGTTTTTCATAATGAACCATCCATTAAAACGAAACATTGTTTAAATAATTCTTAGTGTTTATTAATGTAATTAAACATATAAAGACTTCACTCTAGATATGATCATTAGTTTCCTTGATCTTTATTAGACTGATATTCTCCTTTAGTGTCTAGATCATACCATATTTATATGATTCTTTCATTGATGTGCCATTATAAAATATTTCATCTTTATTTCATTATTAATGGATAGACCATCCACAGAATGTTAATTATTAACATGAAGTTTAATTTTTAAAACTTCATAGGTATCCTTCATGGATGTCTACATTAATTTTTATTAGATCCACTAATGAATTTATTATAGTTGATGAGTTATTCTTTTTGTTCATATCATATATTTATCCAAACATGGAATGTTATTTATATATTCTCAATGTTTTTTATTAATTATATATGGATTATTTTTAATAATACATCACTGGTTCAATAAGAATATATTTTTTCTTTTTATCCTCATACTCCATCAATTCAGTGAACATGTTTTCCAAATAGGACAGATTTTAATTTTTTTCATTCATGTGTCCTAAAAGATATGGGAATTGGGGATATCCTCATGGAATCATCTACACCACTATAGTTTCAATGAATTTCAACATTACCATAGATATTATAAGGAAAAAAACCACCAATATAAATCCTATCATATCATTTAATTTATTGGTTAAGATGTTTTGTTAGGTATTTTTAAACAATGGACCGTTGTGGTTTTAGGGAAAAACACAGTGGGTTCACCAATCATAAAAAAATATCACAATAATAATTAACCACCTTTCAACCATTTCAGTTAATAAGGTATCTATTTTCATCAAACTTCAGGTAGTTTTCCTTTCAAATTTCATCCTCTCTTTAGGTTGTTTTTTAATTGGATAATGGATTTATTTATCTCATTTTGTAGGTCTATTTTATCTTCTATAAACGTTTCAATTTTTATATATATGACATGTTGTACCATCATCATTTCACCCATCCTATTAATATTTTAATTTAAGTTAATCTCCTTTTACCATAATAGATTTTACGATTAAAAAAATCTATAATGAACACATATTCCATTACATGAATGATTCACCCTAAATAAATTGTTATATCCATGGTTTGGATATCATATTTGATGATATAGTTAAACTCTCTAGAATTTGAGATTATTTCATTTCTATTCCATCATTAAATTTAATTTTCCTATAAATCCCTAATGGACACAATGATTTTTTATGTTTCCCGAAATATTCTAAAACATTGTCAGAAAATGATCTAATAGTTGAATAATGAATTTCCATATCATTTTTACAATCGGTTTTCTCATATGAAAAAATCTTATTCGTTTTTTAATTGCCTTTTAATATATGGTCTCCCACCCTAGATTTTGTGGATAATATATCCATATAAATTTACATTGAATACTTTCTTATAAATAATAATCATTTTCTTCAACATTGAAAATGTAATAGATAAATGATATTATTTATTTTATTCATCATTTAAAATGGTTTTAATGAAGATCATATCTCTCTATGGATTCCAAATTGTTTCAATCATTTAAGCTAAGAAAACATCATATTGTGTATACTCTATGAGTTCCATTAAATAATTTGGTTTGTAAATAAAGATATAATTCTCCCAAAAATCAATTATTATACTAAAAAACAATATGTTTTATCATGGTATACTTGTTTCATAATAATCATAAAAAATATCAATATATTGAAAAATAATTAATAACTTTTTCTCTTTTATAAAAATTGTTAGGGAAATAATAACTATACGAATCCTAATAGGGTGGTATTGAATTAGCGTACACAAAAAAGGAAAATTTCCTCAACTTAATATCCCTATGTTCTATGAATTATCTTCCATCATTAGAAGTAACATGATTAGTCTCTATTCCTCTATGTTTTTATCATACTAAATATTTTTAAAAAATTCTTAAATTAATGCATTATAATAGATAAGGGATTTACAATGTACTGCAATATATTTGATTTAATGTGAAGGACTATGTTAATGTGCTATTTTACTAAATTACACAATAATTAACTTTTTAGTTTAAATATAATTTACGTCTGAGTCACTTTATAATTTGTTTCACATCCATTTATGATATTAAAAAAAATCACTAACGATATAATAGATACTTCTACATAACCTTCCTTCTGCTCTACATTGATCAAGGTAAGTATAGTTCATAAAAATTATGGTCTATTCATAATTATCATGTAGAATTGAAGACCTATGCATCATAACTCTATATTTTATTTGGAATACCATGTTCTAATTAGAGTGTGAAAATTTTCAAGGCAAATTTTTATTTTAATTGTACTATCCATATTGTTTCTTGTTTTATGTTTGGATGAGCGTTTTGTGTAATGTAACATATACCAATGTTGTTTATTGGAAATTTTATAGGCTTTGGTGGTGTCTTGAGGGCTCGAGGGATCCTCATGGGTGACTAGGTATCTACTATAGGCAAAAATACAGAAAAACAATGGTTATCTAGTAGAAACAATTGGTGAACCACTTCTGTATAGCAGTAGCAGCTGATACCCCAAGTATACATTTTTCATATAGTGGATTTTTAAAATTGAAGAATTGAATTTAAAACCACTTATAAATTTTTAAGGGGTATACACTCCTCCCCTCTACTTATACACATTATTAGAGAGTTGATCCCAAGATTTAATCTCCATGTTCTCCTTATGATTTTTTTTGGATTCATTGGTGTTTTATGTGATTCAAGCTATGTGTGAGTGTAATTTATTCTTCCCTTAATATTATCCACTCTTCCATATTTTAGTTTTTAATGAATATAGAGTTTATACCAATTCAATGAGAGCATGGTTTAATTCGTCAGTTATTTTGGATATTTTGAAAAAACAACAAATTTAATATCATAAAATTACATTTCGGTGTATATGTTCATTATTTAATCATTGTTATGAATATTTTAAAAATATTTATGGTTATTATATTTTTTTTAAATCGAATATCCTCTTTATTTTTCATTTCATTTTTTAGATTTTTCTTAGCGTAGGTCATGGATGTGAGATGTGACCTTGTTGTTTCATTCAATGTGGATTTAGTGAGAAGGGAATATTCTTCAAGAAATTAGGAATTACACTTTTTTTAAAATCGATACACTAGTTAAAAATTTTATAATTAAATACCTATGTCTATTTTGTTCCCCTTAGTTTCTGGGAATGTAGAAGATGATCATTTGAGACATTTAAAAATCCAGTGACATCAGGCAGTGGGTTGTGGTGTATTGAAAAAATATAGTGCTGATTCAAATTGAGTTAGTTGATATAACATGATATCTCTATGGTTTAAATGCGTTTTTGTTATGAAATATGGTTTTTAGGATGGAAAACTAAGGTGATGTGACTTCATTTTACTCATGTAATTAATTTTAATTGAAAATATTATTTAGAAGTAAAATTTTTAATTATTTGAACATTTTAAATAGAATAAATTAAATGTTATGAACCATGTGGGGTTTGTTTTTTTTAAATTGGAACTTAAAATTTTTATTTCAAATCCATTGACCATCAAGATTCCTTGTCTCTTTTCGAATTCTTGAGGGGAGTGTCCCAAAATTTTGAGGCCGAATGGCACTTGAGTAGGACCATTTCCCCCTTTTAATTGATGTGTGTTTAGAATTAAAATGTTAGTAACCACGAGGAAATATGAGACTATTAATTTACATCCCTTTGTTAGTCTATGACTTCATAGAATTTTAAAATGCCTCTTAGGTTAGGAGATTATCATAATGGGTAGTGATTTTCAATATTTTCATATTATAGTGACTTAGACTAGGATTGATACCTTAGACTGTGTTAGGATAGGATTGGGTTAGTGTACTTGCTGTGTGGAAAATTTTTATTCACATGGACAATGGAGAATATTCTAGGATTTGTATTTATATTAATTCTTCATTAATGCCAATATGCTATTTTTTATTGAACTTTTAGGATATGTTACTTTCATGAGTTATATGAATTTTTCCGAGAGAGAAGTTTTTGACAGTGGATCCAAATATAGATTTCTTCACTTCAATAATTTCTCAGGATCCTAATAGGGATTCATCTACTAACATATTGACTAGAGGACTGGAATGGGTTTACCATTGATAGCCAAACCCTTCTTGGGTGTGTATGGTTGGGAATTAAGGGATGAATGTGTCGCAATATTGCACCAACCCGCGTTTAATCCTAGTCGGGGTGAGATCTTTATGATATGAATTGATGTTTATCTATACATTGTTTTATTTTTAATGATTATTCTATATTATATGTGATTATCCTATATTCCACGGAATCAAATTTTGGGATGAGCACTATTTTGATTTCTATGGTTTCAAAGAAACACTTATTGAGATGAATGGGGCCATATGATGCTTTGTATATTTTGGATCTAGCCGAATGGTATTTTGGGAGTAGGTTCAACGTTTTAATATATTCCATAGAATATGGGTGGTTCAGTAGTTTACTCTTATAAGTGGTTCCAAAGACACATCATCTGATCTTTCTATATGGATGATATTTAGGGATGCATAGACTAACTTTGATATAGATAGTCCATGAAGACTGATATGAGAAAATATCACTCTAATAGTGATACTATTATAACATTATGAATTATTTGGAGTCCTGATATTTGAATGGTGGCATGATGTTTTGGGTTATCATATATCCTTGAGAAAGGATGATGTTATCCTTAAGTGTAGCTGGTGAATTTCCTAGATTAATGCCCTTGAAACACTCCAAGATCTAGTGGGACCAAAAACATTGTTTAGTTGAGGATCCAAGAGATTTGTGATGAAAATTTAATTTGATATGGGAATGAGGAGGATATTCCTTTTGATTTATGGGGTTTCTTTGGAATCAGACAAGCCATGATATAATGGATTTCCTATGGCCACCCCTACTATGAATCTGATTTCAACCTAAATTGGATAATTAATACGTATTACAATGGGTTTTATCCTTGTAGATTATAGAGGAGTATGGATAATAACACTAAGGATAAACTACTAATTATGTTTCATGTTGGAGAATGGGATACTCAATCTGTTGATATTGGACTCCATGTAGTGATGCTCTTGCATAGAGATAATATAACACAAGATGAAGTATGTATTGTTGATTACGGTCATGAGCATAAGGAATAAATATTGTTGTAATGCATGGACAGTTTATATGAGTTCACCAATTAGGTGTGGGTGATGTTGTGGTTGGCATCATTAGAATCATGTGCTCACATAAAACATAGAACTTGTAACGTATGTACTGCATACAATATTTTGATTAGTTTTTTCAATATTATTACTAATTATTTATGTTTATCATGTCACATTATAATATTATAGAATAATCTTGTTATATACTAGACCGTGTTGGTGGTTCCCAATAGATTTTTAACTGAAACCCTTCTTGGTCTTCCCATATATTGGGTTACCTAATAAATCCCTCTCGTGGATATATAAAAAGGTTGGTTTGAGGCCTGGTATTATGTGTTTGAGGTACAATATATCTAGTTTGATTTAGATATTATTGGTGCATCTCAGATATAGTGATAGGGCCTCTAGTTTATTTTATTTTCCATAATTACACTATGTATATTTTTATTGTCCCAATAGAAAAACATTCTTTCATTGAAAATTTATTATTTTTTATGTATTGTTACCACATTTATTTCTTATTGATAGATAGTTTTATATATTCTTGATACTCTGATTTGATTATGTATATTTTATTTAATTATTTACCCATGAATGTTCAGTTTGATATATGTTCTATAGTATCATTCTCATTCAACATTAAAAACCTTTTTTATTCAGATTCCTTTAGTGTATAATTTGGATTGAATTAGGTATTATGGATTTTTGGTATGTATATTATTCATATTGAACATGGTTAGTTCATGAAGTAGTTTTATTGGATCATTATTTTTATATTTTTCTTAATTTTTTATGAATTAGTAGACTATAGATATATAAATTTATATGATATTATGATGAAACTAGGGAAAGTGTTGGAAATACACCTTTTTTATTATAATTTCATATAACCAGGGATGAAATTTATGTTTTTGGATGATTCTATTTTTGTTATTTATGATTTTCACCTAGTTTAAAGAAAACCTAGGTTTGTTATTTAGGATGTATGAGTTTCTAGATTTTTTCTCTTGGCCCATTGCCAAGAGGCCAATAAATTTTTTAGAATGTTTATTTTCATAATGAAGCATTTTATCATGCATAATATTTTGTATGTGGGATTCACTTGACATATGTTAATACCTTTTTAATTATTGTCACTGATGACTGAGGTATATCTTTTTAAATTGGTCGAAAAATTCTCATATGGTGTTTTCATGTAAAGAATGTTAGTATAATTATACTCACATGGGACAAATTGTATATGTATTTACATATTATGAGAGTTCATGTGGATCCAAAGTGATCTAATTGATAATAATGGAGTATTTTGTATGCATAGGAGGTTTGGTGACATGTAGTGTATTGGATTAGGAACTTAGTGATTTTATAATGAAACTGATGGGTCAATACACGCACATTATTTCTTATTATTGAACCCCTTATGGGATTCAATTGTTTGGGTTTTGTTATTTATAATCTCTAAAACATCTTATATGGGGTTTTTGATAAATATACTAGAATGGAACAATATATAAATGAATTTTTTAATGGTCATTCATTATATAAGTATGGTTTAAGTAGATATTAGTTGTGTATGTAATCTTTTGTGACATGACCAAATACTTTAGAGGTAGTATAATGTGAAAGTTCATAGAAAGGGTGAGTTCATGAGGTGTAGTTATTTAATGTTCCTAAAAAACATATATGATGTTTTCCAATATAGATTAAAATAGAATTCTAATAAAACGAGCACAATGACCTCAGAACCATGACTTTTATTTTCATTGAAAATGTCATGGGGATCAACCTCTCAATGGTGTAGTCATGTTTACTGATTATTGAGGATGATCTATGCATACTATAATGTTTTATATTATGTGATTTCGATTGAAGGAATGAGTTCTTTATGATGGTGTTGGTATATTAGATTTAGTATGGTTTTTAGTCAGGAAGATGATATTATAAATGTGTGTTTGACCTATTTTGATACCATTTTAAATTGATAATGTGAGAGACCATAGTGACTATAATGGAATATAGAGCAGGTTGATGGTGTCAATATTTATTTCTATAGGAGGGTATCCCTTGAGAGTGGTTGAACATAGTTTACTTGTTTCAAAAAGGTAAAAATCACTAATGGATGCTTTTATTTTAAATTTGTACAAGGAGGTTCTAATGAGAAAACAATATAGGTTCAGTATTCCATGGTTTATTGACTAAGGCATAGTGAGTGATAGAGTTATGGTATCGAAGATGGTTTATTGTGAAGGAAAACTTATTTTCATTATATATTAGATTTTATTTTTGTTTTGGTATGTGGTTGTAACCTAGATCAAGGATTCTTGTTTATGGAAATATTTTTTGTAGTAGAGGTCATGTGAAGATTTGTGGAAGAAGTAGCATTCCTATTTTTTAAAAGAATATCCAATATCATATTAAAAAAGTTTGTGTGGGTTAGTTGTTTCAAGATGAATTTATGAAGAAGGAATAACATAAGTCAATACAAATGGTGTTGAGTGAACCACCCAATGTTTGATGGTGGGACCATAAATATGGATGAAAAATAGGTTAATATGATAGGTTGTTTCCTTGGTTCTTCATATGGTTTGTAATCAATGTTTTCTTCAGTTATTATTTGTGAGTGGGATGACCCAATAAAAAACTGTCATCTAGTTATGAATGAATAATGGTGGTTGTGATATCATTTTGGAAGAGTTATAAGAATGAAACTCATGTGATGGGGTGTAGTGTGTTTTTTCATGGGTGGATAACTGATGTTAGGGACATACAATGAGAGTTTAGATCCGACAATAGGATGGTTGTGATAGTATTGGAATCCAAGTATGTGGTATGATATATTTATAACCTAGTTCAATAGGCAATTCAGTAGTTAAATTTAGTTTTATTATGTATAAAATATTAGAATTAAATTTGATATCATAATGGAATTGAATGACCCAAGTGATCTCATATCAAATGTTCATCGGTGCATGTGGTAGGACACAAAAATGGTTCTTTAGGTTAATGGTCCTATTATGGAATCACAATAGAGGTGTATAATTCACTATTGTGAAATTTTCATGATGATAAAAAGATACTTTTAGAAATGATGGGGACATGATCAAGTAATTGATGACTTGTAGAAGGCCAAAGCCAATTGTTTTAGGAAAGTCCTCCCAATGGGTTTTCAACATGAACTCTCAGAAATAATTTTATTTGGTGAAATAAAGACCATATAAAGAACATAAATTCTGATACAATGGGTTCATTATTTTAATAAACCCATAATTTTCTTGGTAAATCCATTATAATACTAGATTTGTATGAAACATTATTATGCATCCATATCATTGTGGTTTTGGAAATGAGGATTTATATTAGTATGTGGATGGTGTTCTCACATGTGATCAGGAATTCAATGATGGAAACTAAACTGGGTGCATTGATGGGACATGAGTATGGATTTCTAAAAGGAACCTCAAACATAGAAAAAATCATAATATTGGAATTAGTTATTTTGAGATAAGTCCTATTGTGGAGCGTACCATAGTTATAATGTTGTATTGGATTATTACTATGTAGTGTTTTAATATAAAAGGGCTCATGAAATATCATTCATGGTGCATTGATAAGGGTCATGGGTATTGGATATGGTCTTGGAATTTTTATAACATTAAATTTGAGGTGGTTCCCAGGGTTTGATTTGGGAATTCAAGAATGGAAGATGAATGTTTGAGGAGGAATTGATAACATAGGTAGGTTGTTATGTATAGTTAGTTAAAAACCAAAATATCTAAATTATGGGTCATGTTATGGTGGGATGTCTTTAATTCACTATACATTTATATATGTGAATATTACTATGGGAATTTTAGATTTTGAGATTACTTATAGTGTAAAATTATTCGTTGAGGTTTTAAAGAGAGTTAAAAGTTATAGAATGCATCCCAAAGTTGATTTTATATATGGTATGGGTGCCAAGTGGAATCTTTATTTCTTAGATGATCCCTCAGAGATTTTTTGTGGCTGATACATCCAAATAATACAATAGACCACTGGCTAGCTGCTAGGCACTACTAGCTAGCAAGTAGGAACCACCATCAATTCAGTAATGGCAACCTAATGAGCTTTAAAATTGAATGAATTGTAGTTATGGAACCATTTTTATTTTATAATGGGAATGTCCCCTTACAATACTCTTTAACATTTTAGTATCATGTTGACCCCCTATACATTGGTTCTCCCTATTTTCGGTTGTAATTATATAATATTTTATGATGAATAAATATATATTTCCACATTGAATGGTTATTTATCATCCGCTTCCTTGTTATTCGCTAGTTTTAGTTCATTGGGGATGGATTTCTTTATTATTCCTCTATATCATGGACGAATCCTTCATTTCACTTAGGGAGTAAGTTCCTTCCAGCTATAGGACATCCAGATATCACATTTTGGAGAGTTTGTTTATCTTTCCTCTAATGGTATGATGATATATATATTTTTCATGTGGTTTTATTTTAATTAAATATAATAAACATTGTATTTTATTTTTCATTTTTTTTGTTCACTTAGCATATGTCAATAGATTTGAGGTGGGCTTACAGGGTATCGTTGGTTGTCGTTCCGACATGGTGATGACATTCAGTGGGAAATTTAACGCACTTATAATATATTAAAATTGATTAATTTGTTATAAATAAATATAATTATTTAACAAAATTATATTTTGTTCCCAAGGAACCAAGAATATATATAGTGACAATTTGTTACCTGGTGAACTTATGTGAGTTCATCCAATGAGAATTCAGGTTGAGTAAAAATAAAATGGTGAATCAATTAATTCCAGTGGTCTTGGGTGCTAGCCTTTTAGTTTATTTGAATCTGTTATATGAAATGTGGTGAGTGTGCTGGACACTAGTGTCATTTCACCTTTCGGGAACACATGTAATTAATTTTAATTTTAATTAATAATTTTAAGTGATATTTGGAATTATTTTAATTTTATTAAAAAAGAAATTAAATCTTAGTGCACATGTGTGGTTGAGTACAATTGCATGATTCCTCAGCCATCGAGGACTGATGCATTGACTAGTGAAATTTCTTATCTATTATGAACACTGTTAGGCGATTGACTAATACTTATGAAATGTAGTAATCCTATATTTGGATCATTGACCTCCGTATAAAGGAGGTGTGTTTCCACTTGAGACGAATGACCCAAGAGATCCAAATGACACGATTGAGGAACCACCCAAAAATAGTTGAGGAATAATTTAGATACCTTGGTATGTCTATCCATAATGATATTTTTTGTACGCCTCCAAGACAAGGGGAATAGAGAAATGGGTGGGGACGATCACCCTTTTTTTATATTATTGAATTAACCTATGTGGATGACATTAGGATGGACAAGGATTAGGTTGGTTGAGTGGAACCATAGATCTGAGATACCTCATTGTCTATCTCCAAGGGATAATATCTATATGGATTCTAATTTGAAGACAAGATTCCTATTTTTAAGGGTACACTACTTTGATTCCAATCATTCCAAAGTGATATACATTCGCTTAAGAGGAAAGTGTTTGACTGAGCTTCAAATGAGTAATTCTACCTCTTTTATATTATTCTTGCTGACCCCATGAGGTATTCCTTCACTTATGTACTAATCAGATGACCTAAGTTTCTACCTCATTGACAAGAATGCCTTAATTGGATATGTATGGTTGGGTACTTATGGCAACGGGTGTATCTATGGATCCAATCGATGTGAAAACCTGATAAGGAGGAGTTTATTATGACAGTAGTGGGACTTCAATAAACCCTTTTAGTATTTAATATATGTTTATACTTGAAAATTATTGATTTCCTAGGACACATGGAAATCGATAATTGGTACTTCTTCAAATGTGATTTCTCAAAAGGCCTATGAATCAAGATTTGAGATAGATAAGGCCCTATAATTCATGACATGTTTAGGATCTAGTCTCACATTATATTAGGATAGATTCTTAGTTTGTGTAGTATCAAGTTTGTATAGTTGTAGCAATAGTATATTTGTATAATTGGTACCAAAGTTCAAGATTTTAAGCCTTGTGATTGAATGCATATATAAATGGCTGGGATGATTACGATTCTTGTTGAAATAGTAAATATTTTATGACTTCCTGGGGATAATTAATTTTAAATGATGATACAATGATAGAATTGGAAATGACTGGGTATCCATAGATATTAATGATATTATGAGGTTTTGACTAGTAATATATTTCATAAAAAATATGCTTGATATCTCTAGAGTGATTTTTGGATCCCCTCCATAGATTATTAGGATACCCATCTCCCCTAGGATTTGGTGGATAGATAGAATATCATTTGTATTAGGAATTTTTTATATATTTTTTCCCAATTAACTAAACATGGGATCCATTATGGTATTACATTTATTTTTTGGTCTACCAATAATCATTCAAGCCTACACATATAATATTTTTTATGGCCTCACCCCCGTTTGAATCAGATGTCAATGAAAAACTGATAATTAATAGGTCAAATTGTGGGGTTTAACCTCACTGCATGAAGATGAGGGATTCCTTGTGGGTACATGGGATACTCTTCTCATCACAGTGTAGGCATTATCATGAGATCCACTAGGTCAGGATACTGGTCTCTCAATGGTGATGCTCCTTCTTAAAGAAAATTCCCTTTTTCTCAATACAAGTACATTGGATCAGGTCCGTCAACCTAAGAATCGATAATATTTATTATTATAGTCATGGGTCATATGTGTATTCCCATATAGAAGTTGTGATTTTGTGGTTGGAATATTAAGCATGATGTAATCACATTTATTCGATAATTTATTGGAGTAGGTAATAGAGATTTTTTCTTATTAACATGTTTTTAATAATGTATCTATTTAATTCATATTACTATTAAAAATGGACATATTACAGTATATGATTGTATGTAAATCATTGTGTTTATGGAAATATACAACGTTATCAACTCGCACCCATCTCAAGTATCAATTTTGTTGAGTTACCCGAGAAGAACCCCCCTATGTTATAAGTACATGTTATTCTGAGACATGGTATTATGTGTTTGAGATAATTCAACTCGAGTGGGATCAGGTGTAACATCCATGACCCGGAAGCCACTAAATCGGTGCTCCGAGCTGGGTCGTTACATGACCTTAAGCTTGCCTCCCTGTACGCCAAAGGCTGCTGACTAGTCACGGGGGTCTATGTAGTAATGTGGGGAGACTATACCCAATTTTTATCAGAGTAAGACACAATAAAAACAATCAAATATCAGAAGTAATAACCAACAACAAAGAGAGAAATACAATAACCATTTCCAAAAATAAATATACCATGTCATACTACAGTGAAAGAGTGAACAAAAGCCCAAAAATAAAGACAACCGCCAAAATCCCAAAATGGTTCTAACTCCATGTCCGGATCCTCCGCCAAGTGCTACCCATGTTAACTCAGATAACTAGCAAGGACCCATGCCCTTGTCCTGACCTACAAACATGAGGTCTTCTCGAGTACCCAACGATGGCCCGAGTAGGGTGTGAGTACCACTCGGTTGGCCACCACCAACGGTGTCTACAAAATATCCAGTATAAACAGGTAGTGCATGCAAAAGGGGTACGAATGATAAATTCCAAGTAATTAATTATGGTTCCATTAACAAATCCAAAGAAAATCCATTACCACTCCTATTACCATTCATTTCACAAAAATTACCATTACATACCATTTCATAAAATTTCCATGGTTTAATCACATTCATCATGTTTCATGGGTCTATGGCCAACAATCAAATGCAAGAGGGTAAGCACATCGTTATCCTATCTCAATAGGACTAACTCCCTCATAGCAAGAATATCCTCACCTCGAAGCCTCAGTCCGAGTGGATGAAACCGTTAGGAGAAAAGACCCTCAGTCCCCTTTCCTAACCCGTGAATTTAGGGTTTAGTTTAGTGCCTCAATCATTACTCGACCTGTGGGTGTAGATCCTCAATTCTTACCCCACTCTTCGAAGCCATGTGAACATGCTTATATATAAGTAACAATCAACCATCCAAACCATTGCCCTTCGACAAACATTATTCAAATCAGCCCATATGGGAAAGCACATCATGCATTAACACATTAACACATTATCATTTCACATCATTTAAACATTCACCCAACTCCTACGTGTTGTGCCTATCTCACTAAGAATCCAACATTAAACCCATAATTGATCCCATTATGGGCTTTAATCAGTTTACACATTAACCCATTTAACCCGTTCATCATTCCCATGAATCAAAATTTAACCCATTCCACTTTAACACTTATGTTATTTCCAAGTCTAGGTGAACCACCTAAATTCTATTCCATGTTTAACCAATCATGCCAACATAGTTATCAAGGGCTCTACAATTCATTACAACATGGTCACTTGTTTAATATCAAACCCTAATCCGTGAAAAGCCGTCACATCCCATGGATGGCCCTAAATTTGGTCATGTCAATCCCAACACATCCCACAGGGATCGTGAGGGTTCCCATTTACCATTTTAAACAACAAAATTACCAAACATGCCTATGTTATTCAAAACATAACCAAGGGAAAACAATAACACAAGTAAACATGAACAAAACCCTAAATAACCATGGGATATAACTTGTAGACAACATACCTCCAAACCACGGTTGAACTCGCTCTCAATCAAGTCCTTAGACCTTGATCCGACCAAACTTTGGAGATTCAACCTAAAACTCACCTGAAAGATAGGGATTTAGAGCTTCGGAATGAGTGGTAGAGAAAGTACTAACCCTAAACCAAAAAGAGAATCATGGATGAGGTTAGCCTTACCCGAAGCTTCGATCCGCAAAAACAAGCACCAAAAATGCCTTAGAATCGAAGGAGTTTGATCTCTTGAAGTATTTGGGAGGTTTTCTCTATGCCTAAGGTGATGACAGGAGGAAGAGATGAAAATCTAATGTGGGGTTTAAAAAGCCCGGAGTGGAAATTTTGTAAATTTTCTCAACATTAAGTGGCTGCACGGTTTTTCGACATGGTTTGGAAAACCGTGTGCAAATCGTGCGCATGCTACTGCCCGAAGGAGGAGGAGTCACACGGTTTAGACGCACGGTTTGGTAAACAGTGTGCTCGCTTCTATCCAGAGGAGGGAGGGTCGCATGGATTCTCCTGGGCAGGCCGCACGGTTTGGTTTCCCATGCACAGGTCGTGCGCCTTGGTTTGCTTGGCCCAGACTTCCCTTCTTCCGTGCCCCGAGCCCCCGGAACACCCCCCAAGGCCTCTCACACATTCAAGAAACCTTTTAAAGTCCCAAAATAAAGGCTTTAACCTAGAACAAAACAAAAATATACCCTTCCAAAAACGGGGATCTCACAACCTCCCCACATTATAATAGCTCATCCTCGAGCCGAGGTTCCAGACCTCATTGGTCCATTGAAGAGAAGAGTTCGGCCCACTGAGCCCGCATATCTGATTATCACCCCCATGTTTCTTCCTAAACCTTCCCATACTTCCATGGTACATGAACTAATGGCACAACCTTTTCCTCTCAAGACCTTTTCACTATGATCCACCACACAAACCGGATGCTACTCAAAGAACACATCAAACTCCAGCTCCACATCCTTGACATCAACCACGTGGGATGGGTCAGCGTAATACCATCGAAGCCGCGACACATGAAACTCATCATGCATCCCACAATACCACAGTGGAAGATCCAATCGGTAAGCCACTGGTTTGATCCTCTCCAAAATCTCAAAAGGTCTCACATACCTGGGCACCAACTTACCCTGCTTCTGAATCCGTCGGTGACCCAACCTTGGCGACACCTAATGGAATACTATATCACCCACCCAAAACATGAGAGATCTACGCCTCTGATCTGCATAAAACATCTGCCTCCTCGGAGCCGTAGCCATCTGCTTCATGATCAACTTGACTCTCTTCGAAGTCTCCTGCATGAGACTTGGCCCCAACAACTTAAATTCACTAGCCTCTATCCAACATTGTGGAAATCTACATGGTCTCCCATAGAGTGACTCAAATGGTTCCATCTGAATCATAGTTTGAAAACTGTTGTTGTTGGAAAACTAAACCAACGATAGATGTCTCTCCCATGAACTACTGAAGTCCAAGACACAAGATCTCAACTTTTCTTCCAACACTTGGATTGTATGTTCTGAATGCCTGTCCGTCTGCGGGTGGAAATCCATACTGAAAAATACCTATGTACCAAGCGCCTTCTGCAACCCTTGCTATAAACATGATCTCAAATGTGGATATCGGTCCAAAAATATGGTTCACGGCACCCCATGCAACTGCACTATTTCCCACACATACAGTTCAACCAACTGGTCGACTGTATGGGTCTCCTGAATTGGTAAGAAATGAGCCACTTTCATTAACCGATCCACAACTTCCTAGATTGCATCATTCATTCACAACGTCCTCAGAAGACCCACGACAAAATCCATCATCACATCATCCCACATCCATTCCATAATGGGCAATGGGTGCAACAAACCACCTGGGCGTTGATGCTCGGACATCACCTGCTGACAGGTAAGACACCGTGCCACAAAGCCCACAACTTCCTTCTTCATTCCAGGCCACCAAAACTACCCTCGGAGATCACGTTACATCTTGGTCAAACCAAGGTGCATATCCCACTTAGATGCATGAAACTCACGCATCAACTCTTCCCACACACACATTGGCACAACCACATGATCAAAAACATGAACAAAACCATCCACACTAACGGACCAACTAGAAGGTAGCTCTCCACCTTTAAGCTTTTCCTTCATGCTCAAACACTCAGGATCATCAGGATGACCTTCATTAACATGACTCAAAAGTGTCGACTCCATCGTTAACGAATCAATAGTGACTTAACCACTTTCCTCCTGTACCTCTAGGTACATCTCTGCAAACAAAGCCATCACCCTCCACTCGGTGCTGGACTCCTGAACTGCCTGATTCTGAATCTTCATTCTTAGAGCCTCAACAACACTGTTTCGATTTCCCGGCGTGTACACCAACTCAAAGACAAAATACTGGAGATATTCAACCCATCTTAGTTGCTGAAGATTCAGATCCCGCTGTGAGAAGATATATTGTAAGCTCTTATGGTCAGTAAACATGGTAAACTATTCCCCCAACAGATAGTGCCTCCAACACTTCAAAACATACAATACTGCAGCTAACTCAAGGTCATGAGTGGGATAGTTCCACTCATGGGGTCTCAACTGCCTCGACCCATAAGCCACAACCTTCTCATCCTGCATCAACAGATCCCCAAGTCCGATTCCTGACGCATCACAAAACATGACGTATTTCTTACCCAGATCAGGTAAGATCTGGATAGGTGCGGTCATCAACTACATCTCAAACTCTTGGAAGGCATCCTCACAAGCCCTCGACCACTCTAACGTGATTCCCTTCTTGGTCAAGACCGAGAGAGGTGCTCCCAAGCGAGAGAAATCCTAGATGAACATTTGGTAATACCTGGCGAGACCCAGAAAACTCCAAACATCCGAAACACACTTGGGTTGCTCCCAAGATACAACTACATGCAATATCTCTAGATCCACTGTCACACATACCTTCGAGATGAAGTGACCTGGAAACTTCACCTCACCTATCCATAATTGACACTTGGATATCTTGGCATATAATTGATGCTCTCTCAGCATACCCAAGACGATGTCAAGATGTTGGCCATGATCGTCGTGAGTTTTCGAGTATAGAAAGATATCATCAACAAAGAAAACCACAAACTGATATAGATAGGGATGAAAGATCTCGTTCATCAAAGCCATAAACACCTTTGGTGCATTGGTCAAGCCAAAAAGCATTACTAAAAACTCAAAAAACCCGTACTGACTTTGGAAAGTGGTATGTGGTACGTCAGAAGACCTCACCCCCAAATGGAGATAACCCGACCTCAGATCAATTTTAAAAAACACTGATTCACCCCTCAACTGATCAAACAGGTCATCAATTATAGGAAGAGGGTACCAATTCATCACTATCATCTGATTCAACTATTGATAGTCCACATACAGCCTCAACGACCCATCGACCTTCTTTGCAAAAAGAATAGGAGATCCCAAAGGATTCATACTAGGGCGGATAAACCCCTTACGATCCAAATACTCAAGTGGAAACTTTAGTTCCTAGATTTCTTCTGGTGCCATTCGGTATGGCGGAATATAAACTGGCTCGGCTCCCGGATCTCGGGTGGAAGCCCCGAGAAATCCTCAGGAAACACGTCCCGGAACCATTCCAAAATAGGAGGAATAAAATGTTGTTCACCTATTTCATCATCATCTAGAATGATAAATGCCACTTGGGCCATGAGTCCACCCATCAGTTGACAAAATGGCCATGCACGCCCTGCTCGAACATCCCATTCACCACGGTGAATGTAAGCGTCACCCTCAATTGACCTGAATGATACTCTGCGACAATAACAGTCTATGTGTGCTTTGTAAAACACCAACCAATCCATTCCCATGATTAGTTCAAACCCTGACATCTCGAGAATGTACAAATTACACAAAAAATGATACCCACCAACATCCAACGAACATCCCTTACACTGGTTGATATCCACAACCCCCACTCCCAATGGGATGTCAAATGACATGACTCCACACACCCTTTCCACAAGTAAACCCAGCAATACCACAAGTTGAGCAGAGATAAAAGAGTGTGTGGAACCTGTGTCAAAAAACGCAATAGAAAACGTATAATCTACAAGGATCGTACCTCGAACAGTCGACGGTCTGGCCTCACCATCATTATGTGCAAACTGAACTACATGAATCTATCTTGCCCCTCTACCCTGGGCTCTAGCCTGAACGCCTTGCGCTGCACTGCCCTGCTGGTGTGAGAGATCTTTCCCAGGAGTTCCACATGCATCGCCCCTGTCAGTAAGACCCGTGGAGCTCTAGCTTCCTACCTGATATGGGGAAACTGATCCCCTTCCCATATCTGGTATCTTCCTTCCACCATCATGCTCACCTGCCTGTCGAGGATTCCTGCAGAACCTTTGCACATGTGCCATCCAACCGCACGAACGAAACTCAATTGGAGGTCGAGGACACTGACCACACATATGCCTCAGCCTACCGCACTGATAGCAGAACACCTAATCTCCACTCTGAGAGGCAGACCCTCTCTTCCAGATTCATTGCACACTTCCTCCAGGCTGTGAGATATCATGGCGTCGCTTCCGACCCTCAGTAGTTGTACTACTCTTCTGCCCCACCGGCACCACAATCCCACTACCCAAAGCTCCCTTCAGGTTTCCTTCCAAAATTAGTGACTGATCTACTACATATTTAAACCTCTTCAGGCAGAAGATATTTACTTGATATCTGATCTCATGTCTCAGTACATCCTAGAAGCACCTTACTACCACTGCCTCGTCCCCTACTAACACTGGAACAAAGTGTCTCAAATCAGTGAAGCGACTAGCATAGTCCATCACCGACAACTATCCCTGAGTCAGGCTCATAAACTCTACAGCCCACTTCTACCTTAATGTCTCTGGATAGAAGTGCTCCAGAAACATTTCCTGAAAAACCTTCCATGACATTCCCTCAGCCTGCTCGATTTGAGCTTGAATGTACCACCAACGCCTAGCCTACCCCTGCAACATATAAGCGCCCAGCTTCACTTTCTTTTCAACCAGATTCTCCAAATGATCCAGTATCATCTAGATGGACTCTAACCAGAACTCTGCTACCTCTGGACCACCCTCTTCGGTGAAAGTCGGAGTGCATTGTAGCTGGAATTCCCTGGTCATATCAAACATAATCGGTGCAACACGCCCTGGATCCTGATCCATCTTCTCCATCAGGTGAGCCATGTTATCTCAGAACTGGTCTTATATACCTTCATTGATCATCACATTTTTTTGCTCCTCTACTGGAGGAGTGTTATCAGTAACATCCTCCCATTGCCGAACTGGCAGTCGATGTCGTGGTGGCATCTCTCTATAATGCCATGCACGAGATTTAGAACACGTACCATAAAAATTCACAACTGCAACAAAATCTCTTCACTAGCTAAAACCGCCCCAACCATCCCTACCACAACCATGGTCTATATAGGGTAAATAGCCATGCACTACCACCAAACTCACACAACATTTTACACAACATTTTCCACTTTATTTCAAACCCTTATATTTTATTTTCTCATTATTTCTTGGTTTCATGAAATGCATGATGCACCTGACCTTCCTGCCTCACACACCCACCCTATGCATGTGCCTAACACAATGCATGTCACCTGCCTCACTAGGTGCCTACAATGATGAATGAATGAAAATTCTCATACCATTAAGGGAATGTGCCAAATATCATAAAATAGTCATATCAAACCACATTTGCATCACCCAATGGTGAAATATCATCAACTGTAACAACACACAACCAAGAACAAAATTTCCCACCCAGGGTGACTTGAATTTTTACCCTGTACCTGGGTTAGCTACTCTGAAGAACAAGATCATTGCCAAGTTCTGACACATCCTAACCCTTGGCTACCAATCCCAAATAACAACACCTTAGAGAAGGAGAATAAATACCTCCTCTGATACCACTTTGTAACATCCTCGACCTAGAAGCCACTAAATTGGTTCTCCGAGCCGGGTGGTTACATGACTTTAAGCGCGCCTCCTCGTACGCCAAAGGCTGCCTACTAGCAGCGGGGGTCTATATAGTCAAGTGGGGAGACTATACCCCCTGTTTATTAGAGTAAGCCACAAAAAACAATCAAATAGCGTAAGTAATAACCAAGAAGAAAGAGAAAAGTACAATAACCACTTCCAAATATAAATATTCCATGTCATACTACAGTGCAAGAGTTAAAAAAAGCCCAAAAATAAAGACCACAGCAAAAATTAAAAAATGGTCCCGACTCAAAGTCTGAATCCTCCGCCAAGTGCTACCCATGTCCACTCAGCTAACTGGTGAGGACCCTTGCCCTTATCCTGACCTGATAACATGAGGTCTTCTCGGGTACCCAACGGTGGCCCGAGCAGGGTGTGAGTACAAATCAGTAGGCCACCACCAACAATGTCTACAAAATATCCAGTATAAATAATTAGTGCATGAAAAAGGGGTATGAATGATAAATGCCAAGTAATTAATTATGGTGCCATTAAAAAATTAAATGCAAAGACATTACCACTTCTATTACCGTTCATTTCACAATAATTACCATTACTTACTATTTAATCACAGTTCCATGGGTTAATCACATTCATCATGTTACATGGGTCTAAGGCCAAAAATCACATGCAATAGGGAAAGCACATCGTTATCCTATCCCACTAGGACTAACTCCCTTATAGAAATAATATCCTCACCTCGAAGCCTTGGTCTGGGTGGATGCTACCATTAGGAGAATAGACCCTCAGTCCCCTTTCTTAACCCGTGCATTTAGGGTGGAGTTTAGAGCCTTAGTCTTCACTCGACCCGTGGGCGTAGATCCTCACATCATATCCCACTGTACGAAGCCATGTTCACATGCTTATATTTAAGTAACCATCAACCATCCAAGCCATTTCCCTTCGGCAAACATTATTCACAACAACCCACATGGAAAACCACATCATGATTTAACCCATTAACACATTACCATTTCACATCATTTAACCATTAACCCAATTCCTATGTGTTATGCCTATATCACTATGAATTCTACATTAAACACATAATATATCCCATTATGGGTTTTAATAGGTTTACACATTAACCCATTTAACCCATTCATCATTCCCATTAATCAAAATTTAACCCATTCCACTTTAAAACTCAGGTTATTTCTAAGTCTTGGTGGATCACGTAACTTATATTCCAAGTTCAACCAATCACGCCATCATAGTTATCAAGGGATCTACAATTCATTACAACAAGGAAACTTGTTTAATATTAATGCCTAATCCGGGAAAATCCAGCGCATCCCATGGATGGCCCTAAATTTGGTCAAGTCAATCCCAACACGTCCCACAGGGATCGTGAGGGTTCCCATTTACCATTTTAAACACCAACACTACCAAACATGCCTATGTTATTCAAAACATAACCAAGGGAAAACAATAACCCAAGTAAACATCTAAAAAACCCTAAATAACCATGGGATATAACATGTAGACCACCTACCTCGAAACCACGGTTGAACGCACTCTCAATCGAGTCCTCAGACCTCAATCCATCCAACCTTTAGAGCTTTAACCTAAAACTCACCCTAAAGATAGGGTTTTATAGCTTTATAATCAGAGTTAGAGAAAGTAATAACCATAAACCAAAAAACAGATGCAAGGATGAGGTTATCCTTACCTGAATCTTCAATCCGCAAACAACGGCACCAAAAACACCTTAGAATCGAAGGAGATTGATCTCTTGAAGTCCTTTGAAGGTTTGGTTCGTGCCTAAGGTGAAAAGAGGAGGAAGAGAGGAAAATCCCGAGTGGGGTTTAAAAATCCCAGAGTGGCAATTTTTAAAATTTTTCCATCTTTAATTGGCCGCACAGTTTGTCAGTACGGTTTGGCAAACCGTGTGCATGCCACTACCCGAAGGAGGAGTCACATGGTTTAGCTGCACGGTTTGGAAAACCGTGTGCAAACCGTATGCTCGATTCTGTCTAGAGGAGGGAGGGTCGTATGGTTTCACATGGGTAGGCTGCACAGTTTGGCTTCCCGTGCGCAGGCTGTGCGCCTTGGTCTACTTTGCCCAGACTTCCCTTCTTCCATGCCCTGAGCCCCCGGAACACTCCCAAGGCCTCTCACACATTCAAGAAAACTTTAAAAGTCCCAAAATCAAGGATTTTACCCAGAACAAAACAGAAACATACCTTTCCAAAAACCAGGATCTTACATTAGGAAATGGGAGGTGAATCTTGGTCATAGTGATGTAGCACCTATTTTTTTATTTTTCATATTTATTATATTCAAAATTAGGATCTTCCAAGTATAAGATAATTCTTGTATTCCATAATTATTTTTTGGTTAAAGATTGTTTCCACAATCATTTATTATTTTGTATAAACTTATTATTTTGGTATAATCTAATGTGATTATGTGGATATTCTTTAGTTATTTACACATTATTTCAATCTCTAATACAGGTGGTAATGTCACATCATAGTACCCCATATAAAATTTATTTGTAGTCATTATCCACTATGTTATCCCATATAGGTTAAATACCCTTATATGAGGGTGAATTAGGTTATAAAAAATTATAAAAAACTCTCTTTAGATCGCATATCATTTATAAAAAAAGTCTTATATCCTCCATTCCCATTAAAATGGATTGACTAAAAATAAAACATGAACAAGAAAAATAAATTTTAATCTGTTAACCATCCCTGGGATATATCCATGGATAATACCTTGGAAATGTTCCTCTGTAACAAATCCATTAAATTTCACTGCAATTTACAAATATTATAGAGGAATCGCTATCCCTATTTGATTATAACAAATTATAATCTGAAATATCAGTTTTCTCTAAACTGATGTTTGCTCACTACTGATTTATAATATTATTATTTTGACAACCAAAATCAATATTTTATAAACCTTGATTTTTACTACATGAAGCCCAATTTTCATCACATTGAAGGATACCACTTTTCCATGGAATTTCAATGAAATTATATCTGGTTTTCCTAAGACACGCTTTCAAGAAAACCCATTCTCAAAATTAATGAATATTTCAAATCCATAACGAAACATCTCATGTTTTCTATTCCCACATCCATTTTTGAATCTCGTTGCACTTTCATGAAACAACTTCGGTCTAATTGAATTTTTTTTTCTTCTAATGAAATATCCTTATGATTCCATCACCCATGAAAACCATTCTTGAAACCCTTTTCATGAATTCTGTGCCTTTGAAATTGGTTAAATATTTCTACTTCAACGAAGGTGGTATAAATATTTTTATAGAAATTTTTACAAATATTTTGTAACATTATAACTCACAAAAACATTTTTAGAAAGATATTAAATGGGTTAATGAAACTCTCATCCTCCATGAAACATTAAAATTAATTTACCTAGTTATGAATCCAAATGTATTTAAAAAAACAATTACTTGAATCAGAAATATTTTATAAAATAATATATATTTAATGAGTTTCATGAATTTTAATTATTTTCTTGGGGAATTCTTGAAAATCAATATTTTATGAATCTTTTCACATCCACAATGTACACATGATATTCTATAAAAATATAGAGCCTTAATACCTCCTTATGGAAGCATTTTCAACATACCTTGATGATAATTATTCTTGAACTCTAGAAACAACTTTTAAACTTTTCTTATCAACATAAAATTCAATTAAAAACAATGTAGAGTTATGTTGTTGGATTTTTTTCCCAAAAGTATCCCCCTTTGGTTTTATTGAAAGCATGTCAACCATTAATACTTATTTTAATAACCTATATCTAGGTTATTGAAAAAAATTCTCTCCTTCATAAATAACTAAAAAATGAGTCTAACAACTCTTGATATGTTAAAAATGATATAAACAAAAAATACTCTATGCCCACAAGATCCATGATCAGAGTGATAAAAAAGGGTAATATACAATGACAATCAATGAGTCACTTCATTCCTAAAAAACCATTTTTTTAAAAAATACTACGGTAGTATAAAAATTTCATCATCTATAAGAGAATGATGAAACTTGAGAATAAAAACGGTTCAATCCCACAGTGAAACAAATTTCATCGTGAACCTCATTTGTTCTAATATATAAACTATTATTTAATATCTCTTACATAAATATATTTTAATCTTACGATAAATCATTCCTCCCCTATTAGCTTACCCATTTACTTGATTAGAAATGTTTCTCCCCATTTTTTGGTGAACTCAATGGTCCCTTATTTGGGACCTAAAAGATGTCAAGGTACACATAAAAACACCTAGGAAAAAACACAACCTACATCCAAGAGATTGTGTTCTACATACACACTTATTCAAGTGTGGGTAGTCGACTGAACTCCATGATACATTCAATGATTTTGAATTGCTTATTTTGGTATGTCCTTCTATAAAATATTTTTAATCCTTAGTTATATAGGAAAACAACCTTATTCACAAGTTCATTCACTACCATCTCAATTATAAAATGATATATGATTTCAATATTCTTTTTCCCTTAGTAGTGGGCTTGGTTTATTATATGGTCAAAGAAATGGAATTGCCACAACAGATTATGGTCAGATATATCACTTGAAATACAATATATTCTTGTTTCTGCCTCATCCATAAAAAATGATCCAAGAAATAGACAATCCACGTAGATTTAATAGACCACATGATGTTGATTGTTTATCATATTTCAACCCAATCAACATCTATATAAACGAATAACACTTACTAATATTTTTCTATTATCTAGTAAACCAAAATCCATTGAGCCTTTGATATTCCAAAGTATTATTTTTATTATATTTAAGTGTCATTTTATGGGATTACATTGATACTACACCTCTTAGAATGTGGAATTAAGATTATCATGTAATGTCAATATTATATATAAAATACTTCAAATGATTTCTTATATTTTTGTGAAATTAATTGTTTTCCCTCATCATCTAATGATAGTTTCATCTGTGAAGACAGTAGATTTTTCGTCTCCTTGGAATTACCCTTTAACAATATCATTATAAACACTACTCCATATTTGGATTGAAGGATGAATGTTCCATTACCTCCCTCTTCCACCATTAAACCAACAGAAAACATCAGTTCTCCAGTTATTGACATTTAAAACGCATTTTTAACAAATTTTTTATATTGTTTACACTACACTTAATCAGATCCACCAAAAATTATTTCATCCACATAAAATAGTTCCATAATCATTTAATATCTCTCACTTTAGAAATAAATATTAAAATCAACTACAACACATTAAAAGATGATCTATTTGAAAAACATATCAACTCTGGAATACCATTCTCATAGTTCTAACTTCAACCCATATATCACGTTACACATCCAAAAACAATTCTCCCATCTTACTATATAAGATAATAATATATTTTATTTATTTACACATATTATTCAAGAAATCCATTTAGAAAATCTAAAATAAATTCCACCTATAAATCATTGAATATTAGTTTCATTGATTTCGAAAAAATAACCTAATTGGCTTCAACCTTAAAACAAGTGAAAATGATTCATCAATATCAATATCCTTCAATATGGGTGTATCCCATTAACCCTAGACATTGGTTTTTTACAAAAAAAATATGTATTCATTTATTTTATAATTAAAGACCCATTATATCTTTAAAAAACTATGATATTTCTGTCTCAAAATAATCTCCCTTGTTTGGTTTATTTTGATTTGGTCAAGATCTTGAATCATGTTTTGAATAAAATTTGTTCCCTATCATCATATAATGTTTTTTACCTATGAAAAAGTAATAATATATTTTTTTATATTAATTCATATTTATGTTTGAACTAGAACTTCATGATCTCCAATTATACTCATTTTATCAATTCCAGCTCAACTATTTAACTTTTTATAGAATCACGACTTACTTTATTCTTATTATCATCAACATATTCTTTCTAAATAAAAATTTTCCACTTAAAATCCTCATTACTCTCATGTCTCTTCATCAATATCATCATAAAACTATTCACCTTATTATACATATTTTTCATTTCCAACTATAGTGATGTCATTTATTTCCACTAACTTTCCCAATATCTTAATTAATCATTTAAATGCATCACATTTTATTATGTAACAATCGAATATCCCATTATCTATATTGGAATAAAATAAAATAATATTATTTTTATTTATGATTACACACGAACATAAAATGAATTGAATTTATTTAAAAATTTTATTCATATTTTACCATTGCGTGTACAAATTCGTTACACTCTTCAGACAGAACATTGATTTAATAGAAATATTGATTGACATCATGGATGATTCAATCAAAGATTTATCTATTTGGTCCATTTCAATGACCAACATTTTGGATATATTGTTTATGATATGATTTCTCTTCTAAAACACTTTATTTTTTAGAGGAGTTATCAGTGTAAAAACATGTCACCTTTTCCTGTGTTTTTCATGAAAATCTTCTACCTGGATCTGTGAGAATTTTTTACTATTGTCTAATTTAAAAATAAAAAACAATTTCCCATATATACTCCCATATTTAATTTCATATTATGTTATTAATCATAATTCCTCAAAATTGTGTTGAATGAAAAATATATATTCCACCATACTAAAATCATCAATGAAAAGACAATAATACCTCTTCATTTTAATTAAAATTTGTGATATACATCAATGCACATCTCTACGCACCCATTCAAGAACTATAGTTGACATATGATTGATTCCCCTATATTTATTTCTTATAATATTCCCTTCTTGGTATGAATTTCACATTTTAGTTTAATCATATAACATATTGGGGAGATCTCAAGTTTCATTACATTTATCTCGATATTCCCAGGATGGTTGGAAGAAAATACCATACCATTTCAACTATGAAAAATTTTCTTCCCCTTCTAATTAAAGTCACATATTATCTTCTCCACATTTAAAGTAATAAATCCCATTTCTATGAATTTTGTTAAAAATTTCAACACTTCATTTTTTCACTAATAATACAAAACATCATGTTAATTCTTATTGCATGCCTTAGGTCACATAGTTGACTAACACTTAGCATATTGTGACTGAGTCTATCAACAGGAAAGACATCATATCACCCCATTTATTTACCCCCAACCTTGTATTTTTATTATCCAATAATATCCATGCTTATTTCATTTCCCTATATAGAAACACAATTCTTGTCATACATTATGCCTATCACTATATCCTTTTTCTCATTACTAGGGAGGCACGTCTATTGTTAGTGATGTATATTCCAGTACAATATGATTATTTGAAGGAAATATGTATAAATACTTTTATCAAATGTCTTTTCTTTTTCTCATTTATTTGGAAATATACTTGAATTTGAGTAGTGTTCTTGATCTTCTTAGAATTATAATTGTCCATCATCATATTTCAAGGAAAAAAATTGATTTTTCATTTTCATCTCATTCGATGACTCCATGAGCCACTACTTATGACCAATGTGAGACTTCTCTATCATATTAAATTTTATTTTTTATAGTCCATATCTATTCATGTGTCTGAATCTTCCAAAATAGAAATAAATTCCATTAAAACCATTCTTGTAATATTGACATCTTTGTGTCTACATTTTTATCTATTATTAACTTTTGTACCTTTTGACAATTGAATATATGATTTGAGAATACTCTATATTTACGCTATAATAACTCCTAATATGGGGTTCATTCTTATGTTTCATTATCTAAGGAAATATTTTTCATCAAGTCCTCTGAATATTCAAATTCATATTCATTCCCAAATCAGGTTTTATACATATATTGGGCTCTTGGCGTCTTACAACAATCATTCCAGCTTTTAGTTTTTGATCAAGCCCTGTACTGACCATCTCATTCACTTTTTTCATTTTATTCTTTTTTTGACCTATTTTCTTTACTTCCACATTTTCTATAAATTTGATGGATCTACTTACCTGATTTCATACTGAGAGTATATACTCTCTTTCGATCTCTAATATTTCTTCACTGGTTAAAAAAAATCATCTTCAAGATCATATAAATTTTGTTTTGATCTTAAAATATTTTAGTCAACCTATTTTTAACTCTGGTCTGTTCATTAACATTAGAATATTACCCAAGAAGTGTTTTGTAGTACTAATATATTTTAACGTGTATGAATTTCAACATTTCTTCAACTCAGAGATATGTTATTCTAAAATCTTCATATAGGGTTTTTCATCATTAAAAAATTTGATTACATTATTTTTCATGGATATAAAAAACCGAATCTCCTCAACAATATATTTTACTAGAAATGTTGGGGTAAAATTCCCTTTATATAAAAAAATAGGAAAAACACAAAAACTAATTTTGTTGGATAAGGGAGAACCCATTAGAAATTGAAATACACAAAGGAACATATATATAAGGATACAAGGGAACAAAACCATTACAAAACACATGTCCCAAAGCCAAATAGACTCATGAATACGTCATAATAGATTCCTAAGGCCCAGTAAATAACCCATATTCTTACTAAAACTACACCACCACAACCAGGTCTATGTTTCCCTCTATTTCCAGTCGCCGAATCTAGACTTGCCACTACATGCAGCCTGAATCTGACCAACATTATTTCTAGATCTCATCCTCTTCCCATAAATGACCTCACAGCAAAGAATTTCCAAAGATCACAACAATAGACATATCTAACTAGATCTAGGTCCTCCAGCCCATGTCCTCTCACTAAGGGTCATCCATCATTGATTTTTTACAGCTGCAAACACTAATCTCCACAGACTCCCCAAGTAGCACACTTGTCAAATTCATGCAAATCCCTTAGTTTTTTCTCATCCACTATCTCCATAAGTGATACTGATATCCCATGTCTTCATCCATGCCTTCGTAATTTCCACTCTCTTCCTTTTTTAAGGAATTTCTCATGACTACCACCAGAAAATATTCCTTCTCGTCTTTGTAGTCTTAAAATGCTTCTACCCCGATCCCATCAGAAATTTCATTCTATTTGGAAATTATATTCTTATTTAAGAATAAATTATTCCTCAAACTTTTTTATCCTTTCAAATAATCTACATAATTATTCATGTGAATATATACTACATTATCATCATCATATTGAAACTACTTAAGAAAATTTATTAGAAGATTTAAAACCTTTCATCAATGATATCATGTGATAAGAAGTTTTACATTAAAAATTAATTTCATCCTTTTTATATTTGAGGAAATAAATGGCAAAACATCATCTATATATTCTTTTTTATTCCAATATTAAACATTGAGCTTCTTCAGAGACTTGAATTCCACCAATTTAGAATTTACTTTTTCAAAAAACTTATTATCATTATTTCTCATCTCATATGTGACAATAGTAATTTTTAAGATATCTAATTACATATCCTGTATATATTTATTTTCTAGAACATAGAAATTCTAATTGAACTGAAGTGGAAGTCTTCTAAAGTTGTCTTTAATGATATATATACATCTTAGATAATTACTCCATGACAATGTAAGTATTTTGTGATGACATTCACTTAGACAAAGAATAAATATACCAACTCCTTGGGGTGTATTATTATTTCCTCATATTTTTTTCCAAATAATGTGTATTATAGATTCCATGACTCTTAAATTTCATTCATTAAAATTTAGTTGATTTTTCAACTTTGAATTTTATGACGTACATTGAATCACCAAAATGTCTATTGTGTAAGATTAATATACTCATATGGAATTGTTCCGTTCATATCAACATAAAATTATCTTATGTATACTTCTTAAAAAAATATACTATCTAATGAAAAAGTAATACCATACATTGTATCTTTATGTAAATCCATTCCTAATGATATAAATTTATGATGCATCTAATTCATCCACAATTGAAAATGTTTTTCATTGATGGTCAAAATTTCTTTATGATAAAACATTTAGAATAATTATGAAGAGAGATAATATCTTATTGTATCATTTCACTTTGATATTGGGTTTTAACCCACCCATATTAAATACCCTAGTATATGGGCGAATCTAGGTATGAAATATTAAAACAAATATCAATCTATATCTAGTTTTTTCATTAAAAAAGTACTATTACCTCCATATTACAATGAAATGTATGATTTGAAATGAAAACATGAATGAGGTAGATAAATTATACATAATTCACCCACACTATGATAAACACTAGGGGAATTCATATCAAATGTACATATTTACCAAATACACTAAGTATAACATATATTTACAATGTTTAGAGTAGACACACTGTCCATCTCGGTTTACAACCAAGTACAATATTAAATCTCATTATTATATCATCTGTAGTGTTCTCAGTAATCCTTTAGAAGATTAATTTTTTGATATAAAAATTCAATAATTACTACACCTAATTTGGGGTGTTGGTAATCTCAACATTCAACCACTTTAGGAATGCAACATATCCATATAATTTATATAAAATTCCATCTAGATTACATATGAAACAATTTCATAAAACCCATTTAAAAAATTTCACAAAACAATACAATACATAATAAATAATCTCATAGAACCCCCAGCATTTTTTAGGATCTCTAAAAATTCATGAGACTATCTATGGAATATTTATTGATGTTTTTTTCAGAAACTAATTTTTTTATGAATACTTTAGGTAATAAAATAGTTCATGAAAATATTTTGTGAATTTGGATACATTAAATCATCATGAAATCATTTTTTATTCAAGTACATGGTCACTATCTACTTTTAGAAATTTACACCACTTCTAAAAACCGACTTTTTGTATTCTTCTTTTTCGTAAAAATAATTAATCTATTCACAAAGCCCATCACCTTCATTAATAATTCATGTGAATTTTTGTAGTCACATAACTTATCATCTATGAATAAGATTCCTTATATGAATCATAAATATTTTATGAAATAACCTATAATTAATGAATTCCATTTAATTACCTTATATTAATGAAGAAGTCCTAAAAATCCATATTTCTTTGAACTTTTCCCATCACTAAATTTAAAGCCCCAAAAATTTCACATTCTCAAGAAAATGATGCCACCTTTTATTCAAAAACATTTTAATGACTTATAGAGCTTCCATAACTTTTTCATGATGATTTATTAATATAATTTATAGACAATCATAATGGAACTCCCTTATTGACCCTGTAATCATACATTTTTAACAAAAACAATCAACCCAAAGCCATTGTAAAGTCACATTGAGGTATTTTAACCTGACACCGTGTTGTATGGGGAGACGCTACTAAGGTTTTTTTGGCTTAGTGAGTCAACTGTTCAGAGTAACATGGGTTATAGAATTATATATTTTTCTATTGAACTCATAAAACCAGATTTTATCAACTCTGGAATGTTAGGGTCGTGTCATAAATCTCCTAGAAAATACCTACTGAATTAACTTCCCTTGAAATATGAATATTAATCTCAAATTTTATAATATTTTTCACTCTTTATTTAATAACTATATGTCTGTATGTGAGTATTTTTTTCATTTCCTTTTTCCCTCCAGGAATATGATAAGTAAATGAATCTCTGAATTATCCTCCCTAATTGGTACCAGATATCCCAATATATTCATACATCCCTCTCTACTCATCCTCTTCTCATCTTATAAATATATAATAATAACATGATATATTTTCCATATTTTTATATAGAAGATCCATAAATTAAATAAAATGTAATTTTCCTTCAATTATTCAAAATCTGTAGTCTTAAAAATATTATTTATAAAATACTTTCTTGAAATATAATTTAGAAATTGAATCACACCAATCTATCCACCATGATACATGGATGAAATGAGTGTATGTAATTCTATTTAATTAACTTACATTTCTTCCCTACGATTTTCTTCAATTTTAATTATTTTATACCATAACATATATAATCTTGTCATTCTATATATTTAAGGAATAATAAAATTATAACATGTAATCATTATTTTTTGTGTGAGATTCCTTTTCTCAAAAAGTAATTGTGGTTTGGTCATGTTTTTATGATTATATATGGTCTATTGTCCTTATGTCACACTCCTTTTTTAAATCAATCTTATCCACTAATAAACATATATCTCTTATATATCATGGATATGACCATTATGTATTATAAAGATTAACATTATGTATCATTTATATTACATGGTACATTTCCAATTTCATATATTCTTGTTTCTGATATCCTTAATGTAGCATCAACATGAACATTATGTATCTGGTAGGTGACCATTATGAATCGAGTTAGTAACATTGTACATTACCATTTATTCAAAATTTTATTTAGAAAAGTTTCACAAAGTATTTGTTACTCTCAAACATCATATGGGATTTTTTGGTAATACTTATATATCATGTATATTTCAATTTGGTTACAGTTAAATATCATAGAGATGATTCTTGGAAATTCTATTTATCATCCTGGAAACCATTATATATATATATGTGTGTGTGGGAATTTAACAATTTAGAAAGAGTGTTTCCTAGTAAACATATCATATTTATGAAAAATCATGCCTTTATTATTTTAATTAATTTATTAAATAATATAAAACAAATTCTATATTATTAAATATCCAATTCTTATATATACATTTACTTCTAAAACATATATCAATGAAGAAAAACGAAATTCTACATATAGACCTAAATATTGTCTTTAATCACTTTTCAAATTTAATATTTTTTATTTTAGAACATTGTATGTCCTTATGTCACCTCTTCTAAGTCTCAATTGGCTTTCTTTTATTTTAAAACATCTATAAATCAACATTGAAATTGAATTCCAAATCAACACAATTTCAGAGATATCTTCCATTAATATGATAATAAAACATCTAGATCAATATAAATACTTAATCCATCCTTATACAAATATCTACAATCCCAATAACACCTTTATGTGTAATATAATAACCTTACAAAATTCCACATAACATATAAAATGAATAATTAAAAATATACTTCAATATTACTCTTTTGAATTCACGTTCATGATATATAGAGATATAAAGGAGTCTCCAGTCGTCTCTATATTAAGGAATCTATGTGTACCTCTTATATAAATCATCCAAAAAATTCTTGAAACTCAAATCCCATATACCTCATTATTATACATTCTTAGAAACCAAAACATGGTTCCCATTTTCATATTAGCGATTTTTTATTATTAATACATGTCACCATGTATTATAATATAATCCATAATTAATTTATAAACAATTTATCACTTATTTTAATCCAATCCTACACAACCAATTTATTTTCCAACATTTATCTTTTCAAAATACTTTAACAGATTATATTTTCTGGTACAAATTTATTTATTTTATCTTGTTTCTCCTTGATCTGTGACATATCATATCATAGAATTGAAATCCATTTTAGGAACATTTTTATCACAATTTTTATATTGTATGACATGGGAGATTTATTAGCTTCTATTACTGAACTCTTGTCAATTTTAGTATATCCTCTAGGTATATATTTTATTTGTCTTCTTGACCATAAAATTACACTGAAAAATTTATTTAACACACTTATCATCATAAATGATTTTTTTTAAATCATAAAAATATTTATTAGTAAATATATAATTTCTTTTAAATAATTTAGATGAATTTTCCTTCCATATTTTTTTAATAAAAATTATTTTCAAGGACTCTCATTTCATGGAGAATAATATTGGTTCTACACCATCTCAAACTTCCATGATAGGTTTCAATGGACTCATAATATTAAAGTGACCAATATTTCAACTTCTAAAATAATAAAAATGTAAATTTACTTTGATATATGTATATATATATATATATTATCAATTAAACAATTCTTGATAAAAATGTCACAATCTCATCAAATACTTCAATGTACATGAATTTATCAATACTATACTACTTCTCATCAATCAAAATAATTTTAAATGTGATAGATTAAATATAAATATATTGACAATTATTTATTTTCAAAAAAAGATCCTCTTAACATATCATATGTTATATGTCTTCTTGAGTGCTTATTTGTTGTGAAATCATAATGATCATTTTGTTTAAGAGTCATGATCATAGAATAAAATTATTTAGGAATACTTTTTATGATATTATTCTCAATTATTGACCCCTAAATTATTTCCCTATATCATATATATTTGTTTAAAATAATCATAACTCTATAAAAATACTTCTCAATTTATTATTTATTTTATACTCTCATATCATTCCAATGAATTTTCACAATTATAACATTTCTTCTTTATAATTTTTTCTCCTCTATAAATTCTATAATTTATTATCCATATCTCCTAGGATTATTTTAATCATGTGTTATTTATAAATACTTCTAAAAATGGTGATTTTAATACAGTATTATCCATTTTAGGAAATTTATCATTTTTTTGATTAAAAATCATGAATATTTCTTATATAGATTGATTAAACACTAATGTGTTGACTAATTAACATGAATACCAGGGGTTTTTATTTTTGGTACCATTTTTCTATTAAATATGTGGAATATTATTCTATCCATTGAGTGTTTTACTTTATTGTTTTGAAAATTGGGATGATTTATATAAATTGTTAACAAAATTTCTCCTTCATTATATTGTAGATCTATTATAAATTTTTACGATCATTTGTGTGAATGATCAACACTAATAGGGGAGTTAATTGTTATTTATATATATTATTAATGAAAAATTATTTTTATAGTTATTATAATGAAATGAAATATAAAACACACAAGTGGAATATTGTAAATAATCAGTATCAAAAATTTATGGAGGTTTATCCCAAATGATGGTGACAATGTCCTTTTAATTTTTTATATTTATCCCACACACACATGGTTGATGTATTATTATCTGGAATGAACAATGGAAAGGGAATGGACATAAATCATTACAATCAAAACCTAACATATCTTATAAGAAAACATTCTTTTAATAATGAGTGAATAAGGAATAAATTATAGAATAACTATATCCCTGATTCAATTAAGTCTCCAAATGAATTCAGGGATTTGATTTTTATCTTCATTTACCATCATAAAATTTTTAAAGGATGTTGATAACTCTTGTTAAAAATTTATCATAGTAAACTCTAAAAAAATACACCAAAACGAAGCAATTGTTAACCTAATGTTTATTATCTCTACACTTTAAGATAACTCACACTATACCACACATTCTTCTATGAAGAGTATGAAAAATAATATTTCATTGCATTTATAAAAGTTTTAAGACCTTAGATGAATTGAAAAACAAATAGAATTCCAAATTTTTTTCAATTAAATAACTCTCATCAATAAGTATAGGACTGAAAATTTAAATTTCAAAATCAACATGACAGTCTCATTAAAAATTAAAATTTCAGGGACTAATCTTTCTTCACTACATGAAATAACAGCTCTACATATTTATAATCATCATTTTCATAAATATAATGGAATCACCAATTATCATATACATAAATCATATTATATTATTAATTAGTAAATAATAGTTCTCTAAGATCAAATTTCTTCAAAACTACTAGTTCCACAACATCATGTCATTTCCTCTTCAACAATATTAAATTTGGAAACTAAAAGAATTTTCTTTAAGGTGTTTTTTCACGCTTTGTCCTCATTTCACTTCATTTCATGAAATCTCAATAACCTAAACTCATTTCTTTTTATTTTGGCCTGCTTTAAAATACATATAATTTTCTGGATCTTATAGTATTAAACTTATTTGGTAATGGCTAAAATATGTAAAAAATTGATTCAATATGTTTTAAAAACAAAACTCCTTGATTTGTTCTCATTTTCAAACCATATATTTTTTTTATTTTTCCAGAATTTATTAGAATTTAGAAAACATTGAAAGTTATGTAACATCATATTTCACTCAACTAGATTTTATTTTCTCACATCCTTATCTCTTCAATCATTTTATCCATTGATTTAATTCCTTAACTATATACTTTGAATCAACTGAAACCCCTACCATACTCAAAATTAAATTGGCCAGTATTGAAAATTGAATCCTCAAACACACATAGAAAATATATTCTTCATCATCAATTCCCAAGAATATTATAATTGATTTCATAAAATTTTAGTATTCTTTAATATCTCAATAAATCTATAATATACACGTTTTCACATATAAATAAACTTTTTAAAAAATATAAACATCAAGACCTGTATTGAAAATTAATAAAAACAATATAATCAATTGGAAAGACATCATGTGATAAGTAATTGGGAATTTATATTACCCATAGCTGAAAGAATTAAAAAAATATTTTCATGAAAATGAAGGATAAAATGATCCCTTTGATGACAACAACAGATACCTCATTTTTTCTTCATGTTGGACCAAATGATTTGGGTAACACATTGAATAATAAATAATTTTTCAATACTATGAATTGATAATTAGATAATGTTGATTTTAAAAATGACTTCATATTTGGTAAATAAGATAATGAAAATGAATGTGTTTTGGAAAAATTTGGGTGTTCTAGGAATAGTTTAATGAAAAGAGTAATGTTGTTAAAAAAAGAAGTACTAGTTTATAAAGGTTTTTATTATATTTATAAGATTTTATATGATATGAAATTTTATATTGTTATTAGCCTTTAAAATTTAATTATTTTTCATGTTATTATTCCATAAATAAGATCCATGACGTTAAAATAGATTTTAAATATTCCATAAAAAATATTGTAATTGGTAAGGAAACGTATATAGAGAAACCAAATGGATTATTTATTGGAGATTATAATGTATGATAATCTAGGATGGATAATGAGTTTTATGGGATAGAATAAACAATGAGGGGTTTTTATTTAAATTTTTACTACTATTTAAATATTATGAATTTTAGCAAATGAGTTATAGATATAAACCTCTACATCAAAACTAAGTACAGGGTTTCTCTGATTAATATCTTCTATGTTGATGAATTTTTTTTCCAAAAAATTATTTATATATTTTTTATGATTTTTAACCCAACGATGATGATTATTGAAATATTAATATTTGGTGAAATTAATTAAATATGTTTACGTCAAATTTAACAAGATTTTTATTATATGATTAATTTTTTAAATAAGTATATTATATAATTATTAATGATATTTGAGAAATATTATAAAAATGGAGTTTCTATAATAATAGAATTGGGAGGAAAGGTTTTTAGTGAAGATGATGGTAAAGTGGTGGATATAATAGAGTTTAGAATACTTATTAGAATTTTTTTAAATTTTAAACTCATAATGATAATATATTGCATATAATTTCATATTTTAATTTAAATATAAATTTTTTCTATATACATCACATTTAATTATATAATATTGTCCATTATTATTTATAAAACGTATTATTATGTTTTTTTTTGACATTTTATAGAAAATGGATTCATGATCAATATTTTTCTACAAAATAATTTACATGATTTATTAATAGTAGTGGGTCTCTATCTAATTGAGTATTTTTCTAAAGAGGTATCCATTTTTATTGAAACATGATAAAGAAATTGTACAATACATTATGTTTTGAAAAAATTGAGAATGATGTTTTATTACAAATAATAACAAACTTTAAATAAATTTGAACTATATTTAGAGATCTCAAGATATAAATAATGGTTTTATTATTAGAGGGATATGGTAATCAGAGTTATATTATAATTTTTCTTAATTGGATTCAATACTACTTATCAAATCATAAATAAATTAGACCAAATATTATCTGAAATGGTTTTTAATGGATTTTTCAAGTTGTAATTTGATATACAATGGAGGATGTGGTGAAAAGAATTTCCAAACCATTGTCAGGGGTTTTTTTTTGAATGGATGATGTTAATTATTAGATTTGAACATCATTATTATCAAGGATAATTTATGGTGATCCAATATCACTCTTATTTCCCTCTAATTTTTATTTTCAAAGAGAGATATAACAACAAAAATTCTAAGAATATTCTTTTTATATATATAGTAATTTTTTATGTGGGGTTTTTAAATGAAAAGATATTTTATTTCTTCATTGGTGTTTTTGTTTTGGGAGAATTTATGAATTTTTCAAAAGTCTCTATTAGGTGAGAGTATTGGATTATTAATAATATGTGTTGGAAAAATTTTATTTGTAAAAATTTTTAGAATGTGATTTGAGAAGAGTTGTGAATGGTGTTTTTTGGATGCAACTGTATGTAATTAAAATAGGTAGAATCGATATTATTGTATATAATTCTTATTTCTAAAAATTATATTTCTCATATAAGAATAGAATAATTTAATTCTGAAACATTTACTATGTTGGTAGTTATTTTTATTTACTATTCAACTAAAAAAAGTTAGATTGTTGACATTTGGAAGGTGTTTGAGTTTAAAGATTTCTCATGTGTTGTTCATTTTATAAATGTTGAGATCATTGGTTAATAATGAAGAGAAGTTGATGTGACATATGGAATTGGTTTTCAATTATGTTTTCAATACATTTTTTAAACATGATTCATATTCCATCATCTATGAATTCAATTGGAATAGGTTAGTTGTAGGAAATTTAAGAGATTGAATTATAAATTTTTTAATATCGGTAATATTTAGTTAATCATGGGAAAATAAAATTACAATGATAACCTATTATATCCCGATGTTTGTGGAATATATAATTATTTCTATGATGAAAATATCACACTCTGATGTAAAGAACACACATTATGATTTTATTCAAAAATGTGATTATAATGGATATGATATTTCATGAAATATAGGTAATTCCATAATGTATATGTTGTGATATAATTTTTCTAAGTCATTTCATTAGGGGAATTAGATTATGAAATGCTGGATTCAATTATTCTATAATGTCACACATTATGTTGTAATATTAGTGGTTGTGATAAAAAAATTTATATCTGTAATGTATGGTCATCCCATAACACATGGTGTTTCACAATAATTCTTGTAATTTTAATTATTGAGTAGTATTACATTGGTAACCATGCTCATAAGTCCATGAAAAATTTATTCTTAGAATAATATTTCACCAAAATCTTGTTTTTTATGTCTTACTAAAATGGATTTTTAGATGACTCACATGCTATTTTAACTCAATTCATAAATCTCTATATAAGATCATGGTTATCTATGACGGTTGTATTAATCCATAAATTAAAATTGATGAAAAATTTATGAATTTTACTTGTTTTTGTATTTAAAGTTTGAAAAATTTAATATCTGAAGAAATTGATATAAAATTTAAACAACCAGGTCATTTAATACATTTCCATTACATTTGTTTTTAGAATATTTCATTAATTACACTAACACACTCCCAAAAACTGTATTAGTTTAGTTCCTTTGTAAATATTCAAACATAAAAAACTGGTTTAGAACACAAATATATCTTCTCCTATTTATTTATTCATAACTAAATCCATTTGAAATATAAAACTCCATAACTTTATTCATATCCTAGGGAAAAGATACATAAGAAAGGGTGAGTTTAGATGCTCAGTATCTGTAAAAATGGAAGTTGTGTAAGAATAAATATGTGCCTAAGGGTATGATAATGTTATAATAAATTCATAATATCATGGAATTAATTAAAATATCATGAAAATAAATCATGAAATAAATATTTGTAGTATATAAGACATGAATTGAAAGGAAATAAACGAACATTATCCCTGAGATCCAAACATAATACATAGAGTTGTTCATAAACATAAGTACATAAAAGGATTTCCATAGTAGTCAATGAATCAATACCACATATATCTTAGTAGAATGATTTACCTACTTATAGAATCTTGGTAGTCATGGTTTGCTCCGAAGACCATCATAGTCTTCAGAGTTCACTCCCAAGGCCATCTTAATGGATAAAGACCTTTACAGTTCTAAGATTAGTCCCCGTTCCAACTATGTATATCTCATGAGATATAAATTTTTACCCAATGTATTAGAGGGACGTATAGGTTCCACCCATCAAATAATGGAATCCATACATGTGTTTCGTAATATAACATAAATAATTAATCTTATCAGAACCCATGGAATGAAATGAGTTTCATAAATATCATTCTATCATAACGTATCCCATGGAAATCTAATGGATTTCAAAATATTCATTCTATCAAAAACAAAAAACTATAGTGGGAATACTAGGGATTGTATCCTTGAAAAATATCCCCATTAAAACATAACTAACATTAAAAAATTATCTTATAAGAAATATAATTTTGAGATATCACATAAATATAATTATTAATGAAAATATAATTTCTTCTTTGAAAATGTTTCCTTTTCTATAAATACCATGAAATAATTAAGGATAACATTTAATTTGAAAATAATATTCCAATATTAAAATGAATTATTCAGGTAATTAAGACATCATGAAATCATAAAATTGATTCAATCCTTATATGTTAAAAATAATTACTTTCATACATTTGGAGGAAATGTCACAAAGTACCTCATATGGAAAATGATGAAGGATTCTATTCAAACCATGTAGTAAAAGTTAAAAATATGTAACAACGACCGTAAATACCACTAGGATATATGTCAAAATATTTTTTAAAACATTTTTAATGACACAGTAATCTATAAGATAGGTATTACCCAATATACACTAGTAACAAAATATCCCAAATATTGATGAGATTTTGAAATAAATACTCATCACATTATAATCAGTTGAGTCATCTGAACCATGAAATAAATTAAATTACATGGATATTAAAATACGATAATCTTCTAGATAGGACTTATAAATGATTTTCATGAGTAGTATATACACCAACTACAATTAACAAGTAGTGTATATGTCATGTGTCCCAGAGAATTAAAAGTGAGACATAAATCCCATACATGATGTCTTGACTCTCGTCATACACATGAAAAAAATAATGCATATAAATAAAAGATTATAATAAATCAATAATACAAATTTTTTTTATATATATATTACAATATATGACTTACTTATAACAATATATTTCCCTCTTATTAACAAGTCCATGCTAAATTTAGGTTTTAGGTAATAATCACTTTGTATCTCATACATCTTTTCAGTTGTTCTTATTGTTACTCGTACAATGATTATAATTTCATTATTTACCAAATTATAACCATGATAAAAATATCATATATTCTCATTATATATGTATTTATGGTTATCTAAAAAATGTAAATATAAAATGAAATACACTATTCCTGTAGACAGTAGGTCATACGAATGAATGAACGATGATTCTATTTTACTATGTATTGAAATAAAATAAGTAAATTATATATATATATATATAGGATAATTATTATTTAATATATATTAAATAATTTCACAAAACCCATCCATAATTAAATACATGTAATGTGTTAACGAGTCTCAATGATTTTAGGAGGTGGTAGTCCACACATTCACAAACGAAGTTATCGTGTTTCAATTAAATAATAAACACAATGTTTTATTTTAAATAATATTAAAACAATTAAAAATACATCATAAATACCATATATATCATATAAAATTATATTTTCCATAAAAATTTTCAACCATGATATGTGGTAAATAAATATTTAACAACATCATTTCGTGAGGTGGTAGTTTTCTGTAAACAAGAATAGTAAGTTCATTACACTTTTGCTGGAAGTGTGTGCATTTGTGTGAAAGTTTAAACCCTAATATAACAACATATAAGAATATTTGGGATAATGAGGATATTATATAAAAAAGAAAATCATAATAATTTAATGTGTTTAAGGAATAAATAAAACAAAAAATGTTCTTTGATGAATGTTGCCTTTTATTTGGGTGTCTCCTTTTCAATTTCACCAAAGGACTCCATTGGTTAGTTTTATGCAAACAATAAGTATTCTAACATTATGACAGGTATTTTGGAGGATATTATAATAGATATGTTTTGAAAAAATAGGTTCTGAAGTGTGAAGTAATGATAAGAAGTGGTTCCCTTTTATAAGATAGAAGAAGGGAATATTAGGAATTTCTCAAAAGATCAATTAATAATAAATGAAACATAATTAAAAATACCTCCAAAAATAAATTTGTCCTAATAAAATAATGTATTAGGATTTAATATCATAAAATTACATATTTTGTACAAGCTCTGGTATTATATTAAAACTTATCATTTTAATTAACCCTTACATAATCCATTAAAATTTTAAATATGGTAACAATGTTTTTTATATTAATATGATGTAATATTTAATTATAAAGTGTCAATTAGACAATAAATTCATGATTTAAGATATTTTAGACCATATATTACCCCCTTTTAAATATTTTATATGTTTAGTATTTATATATAATTTAGAAAAATAGTAGTTTCATAAAAAAGAATAAGTGTCAATTTTGACACAATTCATAACATTGACATTAACTAAATCATTACAATAATATTACTTCAAATAAATTCATTTAATGAAATAGTAATATTTAATATAATACAATAAAATAATTTTATCTCTTTAATTGTGTCATGTTATATTTATTTTAATATTTATAATATCATTAAATTGATTGTTTTTATAAATTATGTAATTATTACATCTTCGTTTTATAATTATTTAAGATAATTATTTAGTCAAAAATTATATAATATAAATTTATAAGATATATATAAGCACTTTATATTCCTTATTAATTTATAATATTCGATCATAAATTTTATTTAACCCCATTTTAAAAATATTATACATATTAAAAGTAAGAGTGTGTCATTTTGTCACTCCTTTAGTGTTTAATATTCTTTAATGCATTTTCGGGGCCATGTTTCCATTAGATTACTCAATTTAGATCCTTATGCGTTGATGGATGAATTAAATTTATCTTATAACATTTGGGTAGGATTTAGTGTAGTTTTATTATATTTATAATATTATTCATACAGTTTATTATTTAATTTTCCATAATTATGGTAATAAAAATTACTTAAGTTATTATAAATATTATCCAAAAATAAAATGGATATGATTAATAAATTAGAACCATATTATTATAAATATTGAATTGATTATTACAATTTCAAAATAATAAATTTTCTAATATTTACTTAATATTAATCTTGTTGACAAATTGGGAAACATGTTTTTTATGTGAAAAAACCAATTGGTTGACATATTTGTATATCCCAATTAAAAATAAAATTATTTAAAATTATTTAAATTATAATAATGGTTAAAAATTTGATATAATTATACATTAAAATAAATAAAACATATAATTAAACAAATAAAATCAGTTTATATAATTGTAATTTATATTTAATATTCTATATATATTTATATATATCATTAAAATAATTACACAAGATTGATTTGATTATTTATTGGTATAAAACACACTTGTTCACAATTAAATAAATTTTCAAAAAAAAAATTGTTTTATTTTTAAAATGGCTTTTACATTCATTTATAATTCTTTGGTAAAATAATTATACTTAAACCATAATTTCATAATTTAGTTAATCCTATTGATAACTGAAATTCTATCATCTAGGTTATAAATTTCTTGTTTAAATATGAAAAATAATGGAATAATGTTTTGTAGAAACTCATTGTTTCATGTTAAACAAGCTAATATGATCTCACGTTCATCACAAGTCTTAACCTGGTGTAATTTATAACACTAGACATCAATGAAATTGATTTGTTTTCAAAAACATGGTTCATAAAAACTATGGGTGTTACATTCTACCCCCCATAAAAGGAATATCTCCATTGAAATTCATTATTCTAATATAGAAAAATGAGGATACTTATACCTCATTATATCCTCAAGTTACCTCATTGATTTTTCAAACATGTGGTTCTATCCACTAATCATTGACTAGGTCTGTGGTATTGTTTTCTATAACTTTATCTCTATGATCTAAACTATTTACCTATTTCTCTTAATAATAATGATCTTGCTCAAAAAGTGTGACCTCTTATTTTAGTAAACGGGAAGGATTAGGTATGTACATCCTTAAAAGTGATAAATGGTACACATCATGAACATGAGAGATATTTTTTTAAAATTTCCAATGGATAGTATACTTTTTGAATATGAACTAGAATTTAAAAAGGAACCAACATCCTTACAATTCCAAATTTTACTTCGAAAGACAAAGGTGGATGATTGAGAATTTATTTTTGAGAAAATCAAATCGTAAAAAGTGCCAATTAATATTAATCCTAAACAAAGATAAAGTAAATGAATAATATCACCGCATAAATAGGATTAGTGGAAATTGAAAACATGTACATGGAATAGATTTATAACTATCATTTTCTAATTGAGAGTGTTAGAGAACATGGTCATTATAAAGTTAATTATCATAGAATGCTACATCTATGATGATCTAAGGGAACATTTTATTCGAAACAATAAAGTTACTTTGACAAAAAGAAATCAAGATACTTTTCCTAAAATGTAATAAATTTTAAATGAATATATAATTCCATGATTTCATTCCATTTTGTAATCACAGTCTCATCCACCAGTTATGCCTTGATCAATTTATCCTTCATCTCTCACGCTAAGAAATGTGGTTGAAATTTAAATTCCGAAAGATCTATTGTATAATAAGTACCGTAATGAGAATGAAAGTGATTCATTAAGTCTATAGTTATTATAACAAGCATGTTTGAATATATTTTCCAATACACATAAGACTTCATACGGTTAAATGAAACATTAATCACAAAACATCATCCAAAGTTCATCTTTTAAATTTGATAAATGTTTATCCTTATGAACTTCTAAAAAATTAATATATCAATCATTCCCAAGTAGGGTACTAAATTTCCAAAATCAAATTATCAATACAAACCCATATAACATGATATAGCTTATATTTATTATATAGAAAACATGTGAAGACCATTATCATGTATTCTCCTAAAACACTGTAATAACATAAATTAATGTAAACTAACATTGAATACATGGATGATTCATAATTTGTTATATAGGGTATTTTTCTTATCAAAAAACATTTTCATTAGAAACTTGGGTTCATCCATTTACATGTAGAATATATAATTTCATTATTCAAGAATCCAAGAAGATAACCACAAGAAATTACACTAATGAATGAATAATAATATTTTTAAAGGCATTATTAATTTAAAATAAAACCGTAAATTCAAAAAATAAAATAGGGGAGGATAAGTTTTATTTAATTATAATATTTCACTTTACACATTATGATGTCATAATCTTTACATTTTTTCACTGTCCTCATATGTTTTTCTAGACTACCATCCACATAAGTCTGTGGATTAGGGATCTTGTGATGTTAATTCCCAAACTCCATACAATTGAAATGTTATACTATAGGAGGTTCACCCTTTGGATCTTTCATTATATTCCCATTACTTTGATACTAAAATACATTATGACCTTAATTCAAAAACATAAAATATTTACCATCCCCCATAAGACAATTTTCTCTATGTTCCCTTCCACACTTTTTCATAATGTAAAAATAAACTTATCCTCTCCATCATTTTTACTATTTTTTTGAATTAAATCATTATTTTATTATCATAACCATGAGATAGATGAGAAAATTAAATCTATATTTTTTATTAATTATAAGGGGAAGGTTATTACAGATGAATAATAACAGGAAATCATCCCAATCCGTAGAATATTTTTTTCATGTTAACTATTATTCTTAATAAAGTTATATTACTTATTCTCTTCACCTTCCAAATGAAAAGTTATCAAATTTACTTTTTCACATTATGAAAATTGTAGAAAATATACTTACAATTTTATATACCCATTTCACATCTATGAGTGGATCAGTCATTTCACTAAAAGATGGTGGAAATTGAATTAAGGAGGATTTGAAAAAAATATATTTTCCCTCCTTTGTTCTTTTGGAAGTCCAGCATGATTCATTGTTTTATTAGTCTCTATATTCATAGCAATGATTTTGTTTCATTCCATATTATATATGATTCAGTTTATTTGGAGTAAAATAATTTCAATTCCCCACACAATCCTCATTAAAATAGTTCTTTTACGATCCATCCATCGACCAAAACTAGAAACCATATTGTAAGAACCTAAAATTATTGTGGTAGAACCATAAAATCAAGGTATATTACTAATAATATTTCAATCTATAACACCCAAGGTTAATCCTAGGTTATCCATGATTATTAATAAAACTCTAGGATTGTAACCTATATGTAGACATATACTTACATGAATCCCAAGACATATCCTTAGAATTATATATAGGTGTCCCAATAAATTATTCTCATCCTAGATTCCAATGGATAAATAAAAAATTACCCTGATACCATCTAAAATGACTAATACTTTTCATATATTAAAATTATGTCATTTTTGCAGAACATTACATACATTACACAAGAAAACAACCAAATACTGTATTAGTTTAGTTCCTTTGGAAATAATGAAACATAATCAATTGGTTTTTAAGACCTATAATTATTCTCCCAATTATTTATTCATAACTAGAACCCTTTTTTACGTAACAGATTTAATAAATTCTCTACATACCCTGGAGAAAAAAAACATAAGAAAGGATGAGCTCATATACTCAGTAAGGGTAAACAAGGAAGATATATAATTATAAAAATGAGCATAAGGGTATGAGAATGTGATCATAATATTTGAAGATCAGACCCATTATATAAACTATCATCAAAAGGAATAATGTAACATATATTTGAAGTTTGTAATACATGAATCAAATGGAAGTCAATAAACATAATCAATTAGGTCATAACATAACTCAAGGAATTATTTCATAAACATAACCATATAAAATGATTCCCATAGTAGTATTGGAATCACCAACAAGGCTATTTTAGTCTTATGAGTTCACTCCCCATACCATCTTGTTTTTTATGGTTCACTGCCATGACCATCTTAGTATTCATGGTTCCCTCTCAAAACCATCTTTGTGGACACTGTCCTTTATTGACCTAAATTCACCCCCCATTTCAGAAATGTTTTTCTCATGAGATATAAATATTTACTCAATTAATAGGATAGGGATATAGGTCCCACACATCCCATAATGGAAAATATATATGTATGTTACACATGAACATAAATCATTCATCATATCAAAACCTATAGATGGAAATGGGTTGCATATACATAATTAAATTATACCATATCTCGTGGAAATGAAATTGGTTTCATAGTTATCATTCCATCATAAACATAAAACAAACATAATAATAATAGGGATAGAATCCATGAAACATATACCCTTTAGAACATATTTAGCTTCCATGAATGATATATTAGATAGAAAATAATTTTGAGATATCACTTGAAAATTATTCTTCAGGAAAATATCCTTTCTGTATGGAAAACTTTTTATTTTCAAAAAATTCCATGAAATAATAAAATAAAATATTTTTTTAAATAAAAATTTATGATTATAATGGGATGTTTCCAGGAATAATGGATTCATGTTAGGTCCACTAGGTTAGATACCCTGATAGGGGGGGTGAATCAGGGAATGACCGATTAAAACAACTGCCCCTATTGATCTTTTCTCATTTTAAACAAGACTTGCTTCTTTATCTTTCCTGTAGAAAAGTATAAACAGAAACAAAATCATGCACAAGACACAATTATTTTTACTTGTTTCACCCTCACTAGGATACGTCCAAGGAGAATACACAGGCGATGTGCTGATGTACTGGATCCACTAAAAGTGCATTGTTTTTTACAATGTTTGGGATAGATCACTTCTATTCCTAGGCTCACTGCCTTTACAATGTTTAGGGTCGGCTCACTGTTTTCCCTAGGGTTACTCCATGTTTCTCTTTCAATGGCTCACTACCAGTATAAAGGATTACCTTATTCCTCTTCCTTTGCTCACTACACTTGGAGGGGAACCACTCACAGTTTATAGACCTGTAGGTATCTTTATTTTCATGAATGCATGCATCCACAACTGTAATCAGATGCTTTATTGAATTCCAAATTTCATTTACTAATGAATACCACTTTTCCCATAAACACTGGGAAACTCACATTGGAAACACCTTCGCAAAGTACCCTACTTTACGAGGCTCCCAATTTCTCAAATCTCAAAGAAGGCTTCGCGAAGCTCATGCCTTTTCGTGAAGCACTCTTGCGAAGTACTCTAAAAAAGATCAAGACTTCGCAATGCTTAGGCCGTCATGGGGCTCAATGTGTTGCAGAGTGACATCCCTCTCGAAGCACACTGAGCTAATGTGGAGCACATGACTTTTTCAGAGCTAGAATAGTGGCTGCGAAGCTCCTTCCTTTCATGAAGCACCCTGGCTTCACGAACCACCTTCACGAACCGAGAGCAAAGTATTTTTTTTGAAAGCTCTCTCTTCCCTTATAATTCTCATGGGAGGTCAAGTAATATTTATAGAAGATTCCAAAGACCCTCAAACGTTCCATGTGAAGTCAACACCACCTCATTTAAATCACGAAGCTCTGAAGTTCCCTTCAAAATTCTCTCAAAATTTCAAAGCACAATGGTAATCTTCCGATCGAAGAGCATGACGTAATAGTGGAGCATCACTGTCAATCCCTTCATTACTTCACCGAGATGCTCCCACGCAAAGCCCTTCACTACCAATTCTGTGCTTCAACTCCTCCATTCACAAAACTTAACATAATCACAAAGAACACTGTCAACATTCTTTTGTCTTCATGAAATTCAATCCATGAATCCTATCTTCACGAAACTCATTCATTTTCCATATTTAAAAAATATCTTCAAGGATATACACTTTTCATGATGCTCACCATCCTCTAAATTTTGGTCCCATAAATTTTCGCAAACACTAGAAAACGGAACCACATTTTACTACTCTTTTGTACCACCTCCAGATCATCTGTTCCTTTCTCATCATTATTTTTCAACATGGATTGTCAAGAACATCCTTGGAACTGAAAATTTCATCATTGAAACATGCTTTGTCAACAAACACTATCAACCCAAAAATGATGCAATTTTACCTTGAGTAATTTTTCCCAAAAATTCATTAAATACAAAAAATAAATTCATGTTGTACAAGTTAAATAACACATTCATTTAATAATTTCGATGGAAAATTCATAAAATACCTCTTTTGGAAAATGAAAAAATATTCTGTTGAAACCATGAAATAAACAAGTTAAAAATGGGTAATAGTGACTTTAAACACACATAGTATAAATAGTAAAAAAAGTAAAACATATTTTAGGAAACATGTATATGGAAGATAAATATTTCACAATATATACTAAAAAAACAATCCAAAATATTAATTATATCATGTAATAAATGCTGATCACATTATTATTATTAGAGTCACTCTCCCCAAGATATAAAGAAAATTATATGGATATGAAAATTACAAAATAAGCTAAATAAGACTCATAAAATTAATTCATGGTAATTATATACACCATTTACAAGAAACAAGTATTTTATAAAGAATGTATCCCACAAAAATAAAAGGTAGGCAAAGAGCCTTTAACATATGTCTTTAATCTCATCGTACTCATGAAAAATGACATTATAAAACATATAATTATTTTATAAATATATTATATAACCACATTAAAATACATAATACCATATATGACTTACCTATGACATTATATTACCCTATTATTAACAATTTCATGTCTTTGTTTTGTTTTGGGTAATAATTGATGTGTCCCTCATACATATTTTGACTTGTTATTCCTATTTATCTAACAAAAATTATGATTTAATTATCCCCAAAAAGTTAAAATGATATAAATATCATATATATTCATTATATATGTATTTAAGGTTATCTATAATATATATAAATAATAAATGAAATACATCGTTCAGGGGGATGATAGGTTGTACCTATATATAAAGGTTGATTCCATTTTATTTCATTTTGAAAGAAATCTAGTAAATGAAATATATGTAAATATATAATTATATGGGAATTATTATTTCATTTTTATTAAATAATTTCACTAAATTTATCCTTAATACAATCCATGTATTGTTTGAACGAGTCACATCGCTTTTAGAGGGTGGTAGTCCACATGTCCACGAACAAAGTAATATTTTTTCCAAAAACTGTAAAGCATGAAGTTATATTTTATATAGTATTTAAAGAAATATAAGGAAATAAAAAATACCATATGTTTCACATATAAATATTTTTTCCATCATAATTCTCAATAATGAGAGGAGTTAATGGAAAAAATGAATAATGTTGTTTCGTGGGGCGGTAGTTCACTATAAAAAAGAACGAACAATAAGATTATAACCCATTTGATTGAAGTGTATGTGAGTTTCTAATGAAACCATAACATAAAAGTATCTTATTATATGTATTATAATGATTCTATTATATAAAAATAAAATAAAAATAATTTAATGGGTTTAATGAATAAATAAAAGAAAAATGTTTGCTAATGAATGTTACCTCTTCTTTGGGAATATCCTTTTGATTTTCAGAAAAGGACTCATTTGGTTGTAGTTCATCAAAAATTAATGCTTATAGTATGATGGTGGGGATGTTAGGAATATATTTAGAAATTATTTTCTGAAATAAAAAGGTTATGATGTGTTAAGAAGTGATAAGCATGGGTTCCTTTTTATAAGAGAGGGGAATATGACATTGGTAATTTCTCAAAATATTAATATGTAATAAATTAAACCAAAATCCAAATACCACTAAAATTAAATTTATTAGAATATAAGATTTTATATGGTTTTAAATTTCATCAAATAATATAGTTTTGACTTGTTTTTGTATAATTATTAACCTTATCATTTTGATTAACCCGTTGTTATGAAATCGTAATATTAAATGTGGTAACAATTATTTTTATACTAAGAGGATATAATTTTTACATATAAAATGGAACATAAAAAATAAAAGAAAAAAATATGTTATTTTATATGATATAACTTCCTATTTTACTTTTTTAGTAATTTTAGGATTGTTAAATAAGTTAATAATATATTATTTTCATAAAATAACTTAACTATCAATTTTGAAACTATTCAAACCATTGAATTCAACAAAAACTATCTAGTTTGATTGCTTCAAACACATTAATTTAATACACACATAATAGATTAAATTCATAAATAACCTTAATTTAGTAAAATTATATTTTCCTTTAATATTTCTTGTATCATTTAATTTGTTGTTTTCTTAGTTGAGTTATTAAAGAATCATCGTTTTGTAATTATTTATGATTATTATTTCAACACAAAAAATTAAAAATAATGTTCTATTAAGTATAAAAACATTTTCATTTCCAAAATAATTTATATTTTAAATCATATCTTATATTTAAACCCATATTATAATTATTATACATATTAAAAGTAACAGTTTGACATCTTGTAACTCCCTTTGAGTTTAATAATATTTAATTCATTTTCATTGAAAAAGTTCCCATTAAATTATTATATTTTGATCCTTATATGTTAACAGTCGTGTTATATTTAAAAAATATGATTTGGTCAAATGTTAATGTACTTTTATAACATTTATAATATTATTATTACCTTTAATTACACATTTATCCTGAAGTGTGGTAAACATTTACTGAAGTAGCTTTTCATATTTTCTAAAAATAAATGGATTTAATTTCAGAATTTATACCTTCTGATTAAAAATATAGAATCCATTTTTTATAATTAAAAACTCATAATTCTCTAAAATTTAATAAAAAATAACCCCATTGACACAATAGGAAAAAAAGTTTTTAATGTGAAAACATCTAAAGGATTGACCTATTTTTATATCCCAATTAAATTTATAATTCAATAAAATTAAATAAATTAGATTGATTGATAAAATTTTTATCTAATTGTACTTTAAAAATAATCAAATATATAATTAAATTTTATAAATTATTTCTATGAAAAAATTGTTTTCCATTTAAATTTCTATATTTTTTACTATTCATTAAAACACGAAACTTAACAGATAATACCAAAAATTCAACTAATGTAAATTTTTATAACCCAAATTCATATAAGAATTTTATTTTTTCTTATAAAATTTCTAAAATGATAGAAAAAATTATTTTAAATGGGTTCCCCATTAAAGGGTGGAAAATTGAAAATTTGGAAAAATACTTCTTTTATGTGTGAAATTAGATTTTTTCATATATACTATTTAGAGAACACATAAGATGAATTTTAAAGTTTATATTGAATTTATTATAAATTTATATTTCATTAATATAATTTTATAAGATTGATTAGTTTTTTTTCACTATAAAACACAATTGTTCACATTTAAATAATTTTTTCAAAAGAACATATCATTTTATTTTTATAAATGATTTTAAATTCATTTATAATTAATTGGTCTGAGAATTATTTTTAAACCATAATTTCATAATTTATTTAATCTTATTAATAAATTCAATTCTAACATCTATGTAATAATTACCTCGTTTAAAAAATTAAAAAAAATAAAATAATGTTTCAAAGAAACTCACTGTTACGTGTAAATAATTTTAAATTTATGATGTGAATAGTGAAAATATTATCTTGGTGTACCATATAACACAAGAAATCAATCAAATTTAATTTATTTTAATAAAATATTCCAAAAAACATGGAGTGTTATCTGAACTGTGATGTTATGTAAGAGGTATGTTTTCAGTAAATATGGAAGAGTATAATAGATCAATATGATGGAGAAGAATATCAGGAAATAATGTATGATTGATTAAACATATTTTATTTAATTCATGCGGTTAAAAACATGTAATTTTAATTTTTAGGTTATAATTTATAAATAACTGGACTGGTATGTGTTGTGTAGGGTTGTTTGGAGACTATTTTATCATTTAATTTAAGAGGCGTTCTATTTCACAATACTTAGATAGTGTCAAAAATAATTTTATGTCGGGTTTGCATTGACTGTTTTCAGTAAACATTTGAAAAATAATTTATTTTTCTGAAAATAGAATTAAATGTGGGGTTTTGTTATCGAACATTTTAGCCACATTTGAGATGTATATGAATCCAATTTTTGTACCAATTAAATATCATAAATTTGATAATGGAGGGAAACAATATTTTCGTTGGGGGGAATTTTAATCAAACAAGTTTTCAAGTATTAACCATGATTTTATATATTCATTATTATTAGGAAATCATCTTATATTGGTATTTTTGGACCATTCCATCGATGTATCCCTTAATTTTGGATGGTGAAAATTTTACATTCATTTTTGAAACTATGAATAATATTTTCAGTTGTATAGTTACTTAATTAAGATATTATAAAAAATAAATTTTAGATTATAATATCTAAAAATGTAAAAAGATGCAATCAATACAATCAAATTAATTTCTGATGAAGGATTTTGAGTTTTGTAATGTAAATTAAATAGATTCATTGATCCACAAACCCATAGAGTTAATCCTTGAGTGTCCTCATACCTATATTCACCAAGGTATCCATAATTATAATTATATATATTAATATATGCAATTAGTTTTGACATTTCATAGGTCCATTATCGTTGATATTAGGTATTCTATGATGTGATATTAAGTGTAGTGTGAATAATAAAGTAATCTATTAATTATATATGAGGTGAAATATGGTGGAAATAAATAAAAAGAATGTTTTATAAGTAATTTTTAAATTATTATTAGGGTTTAATATTGGGATATAATATAATGGATAAATAAAATGGAGACACTATAATTGTGTTGGTAGTATAAAAATTTAAGAGATCTATATTCTTTAGGGGAGTTCATGGCTTAGTGAAATCTCTACCATACCATGTTTTTGTATCTCTTAAGTATAAAAATATATTTCTAAATTATAAAAGTGGTTCATGTGATTTTATTTAATATAAAATATTAATGTTTCATCACGTTGGATATTTATTTCCAATCTTTTTTAAATTTATTTAATGGATCGCTGTGGATACACACCCCATGGGGATGTAGGTTAATCATGATCCAATACTAATTCACACAGATCTGTTGTCTACCAATTGTGTTTGATTTAATTTTTTTTATAATTATAGTTATTGGAACTAGTTAATTAATATATATTAATTTATCTATGATTTAATTTAAAAAACTCAATTTGGATTTATTAAATGATTAGAAGTGGGTTATCAAAAATCTTTTTCCCTTACAAAATAATGAAATTTTTTATCAAATATAGTTATCTTCGATAATGTGTTATCCAATGATTTATAATGACATTATTAATGTAATTAATTAACATTAATCACTATTAAATAAATATTCTACAACATCATATCCAAAATGATAATAAGAGTTTCCTTATAGACTAAGAATTTATGGCTATGTACAGGTAGGTGTCCTAATGTTTTAAATTTTTTAGAAATAATTTTTAATACCATATATTATTATCAATACATAAGTCTATAAATATGTCGAAAATAGACCCTCATTTATGAATATATGATCAAATCTAGTGACATTATATAAATCCAACTATATTTTTTTTGGATTTATTTGGACTAATTATATAATTTTAAAATGAATCCCCAAACCCATATTGAGATACATTATTCTAGTTATATAATTTAATCAATGGTCTATATAAATATAATTTATAAATGGATTTTGAGGATTTAGAAATTAATTTTATATCCCTCAGTCGCTCAGACATTAGTCTTTCATAATCATTGATGTGTTGAAATAAAAAATATTTCCCTAAAATAATTCCAGATAGACTTAAATGCAAAGGAGATATAAATAAAAATGTAAAATATCTTATACTATAGTTTTTTAATATCCTAGGCTAGATGAGAAAGCAATTAAACAATATATGAACAAAAAATGGTAATAATTTCAAAATCATACTACTGAAGAGAAATATATACATCAATTTTAGTGGATCATATATCAATATTAATAATATTTTATCCCATATAACCCTAAATTAATGGATTATTTTGTTTTCTAGACTCTGGGGTTAAATCATTCTTCATCTAATGATGATATAGATAGAATTTTTTATTAGAAATCATATATAAATGTTATTATAGATAGGCATGAATACTCTAATTATCCAATGGATTGGGAAATGTAAAAGAAGATTAAATAATCTCTAATAAGGCATGGTTAATATAACATTATTGTTATTTTTTCATTTTTTATAGAGATATATGAGTTTTATATTGTGCTAAAAAAATATGTTATAGTGAGTAAGGACTCATTAAAATATTTAATCTACATTGATGAAAAGAGGGAATCATTGAATGTTTACCACACTTAGGATATGGTAATGAAAATGTCTAATAAAAAAATAAAATATGAATGTATATATTTAAATTATTTCATATTTAATAATGAAGGGGTAATTTGTTAAGACAATTAATATACATAGGTAACATAAAATATATATAATTGATTGATCCAAATCATTTCTTTAGTGGTTAAATATAGATATTTTAGAGTATACCTAGAATTTACTAATGAATTTTTTATAATATATATATAATATTTTTCAGGAAATAATATACTTATGGTGATATAGGAGAATATATATATATAACATTAATTATTATTATAAATTGAATTGTGATAAAAATTTATTTTAATATAAAACCTATTTATCATTAAAATAAAATATTTGAAAATTTTATAAATTTTTTATTCTTATATGTACATATAATAACACAATAAATAATAATTAATGGTATTCCATTTTAAAAATACAATACACTTTCTTGATATGTTTTCTATAATGTGTTATATGGAAATTTACTTCATATAATTAAATTTATATAATAAGTCATGTGAAAATAATTTATAAGGAAACATTTAAAAATATTTAATTAGGAAATACTATCAAAATATTTACGAATGAAATATTAAGGTATTGGAAAAATATAAAACATTTGAAATTATAAGAAATTTATTTTCCCACATCATTAGACAAATATGAATTTTATACTACTGAACATGTATTTATTTAAAATAAACCACATACACTAATTTATTTAATTGATATATTTTTTGTTTGTTCATATGCAGTTTAACCCTTTATAATTTCAAAAGTGAGATCTAGTAGTTCATGATTAAATAAAGATGAAATGGTTCATACTTTAAAAATATAAAAACTATTATATTTGATGTTAGAAACTAGATGGTTGGAACTATAATTCCATTGTTCAACGAAATGTGATCTTCTCCCATGAAAACATTTTTACTTGTATAAAATATTTCCCTAATATCCCACCAAAATTTTGGTAGAGTATCAAAATTTCAATGTGGTATATCAGAGTTCAAATGATACCCCAAACCTATAAATTTAAGTTTTATGTTAATTGTTTTTACTTGAAATGATTTTAAAATAATTCATCTTATTTCCCCATTATATCGGTCATCCTGTATTAGAATTATCCCATTAGAAAAAAGTTTTATTTGACTATGTCTCCTTTCATTCATAATTGAATCTCTAACTACCAATTTCATTGTGGTTAAATAGGTAAGGCTAATAGTTTTTTCCATTTTTTCCAGTTTCTATCATTGCAACTTAACTGAGCCCCAATATCCATTATTTTTGCTGTTTTTATTCAGATTTCAAATTTCAATTGATTACTAACTTTATTGAAAGGATATTAAATGTGTGGGATTTTTATGCAATGGGATTCCACAAAAAATAATTATCTCTAAGAATTTATCACTAATTTATCAAGGTTTCTTATAATGTGTGATATTCAGGTGTAGGAATGTCATAAGGAATTAGCATAAAGTCACAAAAGTGAATTTTCATTCAAATTTAGTTATTTATATAACTATTTAGCATATTATAAATCCCTTAATTTTTATTATTTGATTAAATTTCTATACTTTTCCTTTTTTGGGGAGAAAGCTGTTAAGTAATATGGAATTAAAACAAATGAGTAGAAAAAATATATTTTATTTTTGGGATAAAAATATTGGATGAATCCCTAATAATTCATTAATGATAATAATATATGTATATGTGGTAGAATATAATTCTTAAAATATATTGGTTTATGATGTTTTTAATGGGTAGTAAACATACAAATTAGTGTGATATTTGTTAGTATAATTACATTTTCATTCTATAGGGATATCGAATGTAGTGAATCCTCTTGATGTGTACAACAATAATTATTTTTGATGTTAAGGTATTTATTATTTGGAATCAAGGGTATACTATAATGGATCCATTTCATTAGAATAATATATAGTGTTATTATGTTCGGATATAAGACAACACGCCATACCATTATAAATTTATTGTGTGGGTTATTTGAGGCTAAATAAATATTGTATTATTTGGGGGCTATCCATGTTAGTGAAGGTAGATATTCTTCTGTATTAGTGTTTAAAAGGGTTAGTAGAGGCTTTACAACTATGATGTATCAATTGTTTTAGATGGCTTACTATATGAATAAGTGCAATATATTCTTAGCGCATAGATGAATCAGTGAATAATGGTGATAGAGATAATATTTTGAATAATTTCTATATCTATTTCAATTATTTAATCCCAACTAATATTTCATTATAATTGAAATTGCATCATTTTTTGATTTTTTATGAGTTATGAGTTGTATTGTGAGGACTCCCTAATTCTGAATTATTACAGTAATTTTTCACATTGGGTTTTTGGGAATAAATTTCTAAATACATACAAAACTGTAGAAGTTTTTTTGGTACCCTTAGAATTTGTGAGAAAACATTTTTAGCTAAGATATGTGTTGAATTTATTATTTTTTATCACAAAAAATAACTTAATTTATATATTCATTTTCCAAATATAATTGATACTCTTTTAGTAAATGAGGAATAATTACCCCCACATGCTTCTAATTAAGGTGATTTAACCAAGAAAGTAATTATTATTCAATGATTCATCACCAAATTACATAACAATATTAATGTAAATAATTAATATAGTCATTTTGGGTGTTCATATATAGGATTTTGAGTAATCACTTTGGCCAAAAAATGGTTTTTTAAGTAAATGAGCTATACTGTTTTTGACACATCTCAAATGGAGCTCAAATTTTGTGAGTAAAAATATAAATCATCCGTAAATAACATAAATGAATATACCTAAAAATAGTCTTCAAGGATGTGGTCCACATTAGAGAAAATATTATAGTGATTTAAACTAGAACCCACCTTGGCCACCACCTTTTATTATATATTCTCATCATCACTTCATATCAAGGAATGGTTAGATTGATGGTGTGGGACACTCTAGAAAAAAGTATTCTACAGTAGAAGAGTATTCCAATAAGTAATCAATACATGAATATATATACTCCAAGTGGTGGTTGGATGTGACGATATGAATTTATTTCTTATTTTATATTATTCTTTTAACTGAAAATGATATTATTTTGATGTATCTTGGATATTATTTTCCTGATTAAAGGAGTTATCATTTTTTCTTGTTTTCAGATTCTCATATTTTTTATTTGGATCATTTATCATCTAATAACTATAAAAAATTCATATTGTTTAAATTTCATTGGGTGTGGTGTCCCTATCAAGAATATTAAGATAAATTAGTTTTGATTTATCAATGGTATTTGGGAGATTTTGATTGATTTAATAAGTGTATAAAAACTGATATTTTATGTATCAATATAGTTTTTAGTAAATATAGGTGTCTACATTGACATCATTGTGTATTAATTGTATAATTCAGGAAAAACAATGGATTTTCATTTTGTATAGTAAAATGCTTGTTATGATCATAAATAATAGAAAGTTCCTCGTCTTGAAGAATTTTTAAAATTTCTATTAAAAAACATTTATTATATAGAAAATGGATATTATGACACAAAAAATATTCAAGTAGTTATAAAAAATTGAAATTATTTGTAATTATTTTAAAGAATTTATTGAATTTAAATATTTAGATGATATGAAAGAAATAGAAAATATTTCTGCACCCACTTTTGATATTGAATTACCTTTTTGGTCAATAAAAATTGAAATGGAATATCTTCTCTTAAATTCAAATGAGAAAATTAGGAGTAATTCACCAATTAATGTTTCTTTTTAATATCATATTTCATTGGAAAACTATTGTGCTGAATTTGTTGGAAATTTAAAATCATGTGAATCCCTACATTTAAAAATTGAAAATTCAGATCCTTTTTATGAAAATTTGATGAAAGAGAAAGGGAAAATTGAGCACTTCATTTTGGAAGATCATTTGGAGGAACCCAACGTGCTGACCAATACCAATATAACTTCTTTCCACTCTTCTATAGAGATGGAACTTGAGTAGAGTCCTATATAAGTATTAAATTTGTATCCACTTTATCCAGATTATTTTGATAATAATTTGATAATTTCTAAGCCAATATTTAATTAGTTCCCATTGATTCTGTACTGAATGATTTTTCATAAAAATAATAATTAAACAATGAAATTTAGGAATAGATTTTTTTCCCTATTGAAGAGTACATTGGTACACATGAGGATTATAGTACCTAGATTTCTTAATGAAGAAGAAATTTTTTTTATCTAAAACTAATGATAAACCACATTATATAATTTAATTTCAACAACAACTTGGGGTTGTTTGTGAGTATACATTATGGGAATATTGACACTATATTTTGTTCCCTCTTACGTTATATCATTTAAATAACCAAATCACTAAGTGGTACCTGAATAAATATTATTTTGGTATCTTTTTTAATATTTGGGTGACGAAAAGGTTAGTGAAATTTCATTTTAATAGTTCATGAGAAAGAAGCCACACTTACCTTCAGATTGGGGATGATCTGTTGTAACTTCATGTCTTAGGGTAATTAAATCCTAGCACCCATATAGGGATTCAAACCAAGGATCATTTACCCAGACCTTATTTTTTATTTTTTTATTTCTTATTATATAAAATATCGTGTTTCATTTTTTTCTTTTAGGTTCCCTTGTTACTAATTTTACAAGGCCATCTCACGGCTGTAACTACCTAATAAAAACTAGGTAATTTTTTTATTCTCCACTTTTTTTCACGTTTTATCATCTGTTTTTTCACATTAAATTTTGAACAGATATAATATGAATAAATTTTATAAAATACATGTGTGGGTGGAAAATACATGACTAGTTATAAATTTTTTGTGTTTTCATTGAAATGTTATGTTTTAGTTTTTTAAAAACTGTGTGTTTTATGTAAAATTACATATAGTAATCTTACGAACTTCAACATAATATAATTTTTGAATTGGAACATTTTTTCAATAAAATTATCTAACTCATTTCATATAACTAAACATAAATTATTTTTTAAACGTGTTGTCTTGTATATTACAATTTGTGTGAATTCTTGAATATAGCATTGAATTATGAATTACATTCCACGACTATAGTCCAATGTTTAAAATAAAATTACCATGAGTATTTTGAATCATTTTTTTTATATTCATCACATTTAAACTTCTTCTTGAGTGAACAAAATAATTATTTTTAATCTATAACAATCAATGTTTTCATAAAAACTTATTATATTCAGAGAAATTGTGTTCAAAATGTTTGAGGAATTTAATTTTTGATTTAAATTACAATTTTTTGTTATAATATAATTCTATATTGATTGATATTTTAACCCTTATGAGCCCTTATATTCCATAAACTTCTTGTTAGTTGGTCACATTAAATTCCAATTATTCCATTCCAATACACTCTAGAAGTAAACATTTCTGGTCTAGTTGAACGTATTTTTTCGGGAAGATTTCTTATAAAGTTATAAATCATTTGGTTTTAGTTTGGATATACATTAAAATAATTAAAATATTAATCTTATGTTTAAAAAAACATTACATAATGTAGTTTTTTTAGGATCATTCAAGAAAAAAATGAATTACCTTTTTGGAACTTCTAATGGAAGAAAGTTGGATCTATTTGGAGATTTCAAGAAACAAAAGAGGGAGAAATGTTAATTTTGATGAATAAATATTTATTTTGTGGGATGTAAATGAAATTTTAATATATGTTTAGAGAATAAATTTTTTATAATAATATTGAAGAGGAGACCATAATTGAATAAAAAATTACAATCATGCAATTTTGTTTCCACAAAGAGCCAATCCATCTCTTTCAAACTCAAAATGTTTGATAATTAAAAATCACCACCCCAAAAACCTTTTAACAATGCTATATAAGTCCTCAAGATTAATACAATTATTTAGCTTAGTTGGGTAGATATTTATGAATTTTTCAACCATATGGTCACCCGTGCATTTATTTTAATGAGGAAATATTTGATAAATATAAAAATCATGTGATTAAATAAAAAATGTGTGGTAAGATTCCTTGTGCATGGGAGACCAAAACACATGGGAATGATGTTAATTTACATAATTTTTAATTTTTAATTTAATATTTTGATGAGTCTTGATAATTTTAGTACCTTGATTTTATGCTTTTAAATTTTATTGGCATGTGTTTTGAATTTTCATTGGAAATTTATTTTGAGTGCTCACATGTCCTGGAGTCTAAGTGTCAAGGGTGGGGGAATTAATAGATCTAATATTTTAAATAATTTAAATATGTGTTTCAAGGATTTAATACCCCACAATATGAAATTATAAGTGTAATTTCATCAATTTTGTAATTTTGTTGAGATTTTATCTGAAATTTGAAAATTCACTTAATCTTGAATTTTAACAGTTTTTTCAAACATTGGTGTTTTGGGAAAAAAATTTATTCTAATAAAATTTAAATAATTTCATTTCTTATGAACCCTTGTATTTTGGGAATAAATATTTTTGACTGATCCATGTTTTAAATAAACCATTTTTAGAATGAAAAATCAATTAATTTCAAAAATCATATTTTGAACAAAATTGATACTCTATTGGTAAAGGTTGAAAGAATCAACCCATAGGATTCCAATTTATCTCATTCCATATTTTGATGAAATTTTATTTTAAGCCTCAAATACAAATTAAATATAAATTCTAAATTTATTCATTAATATAATCATTTTTCTTTTGCAAGTAGTGTAAGATCAATAGTCACTTTGTCTAGAAATTGTATTTAGTAAATCTTCTATAAATTTTTTACCATGTTACAACATAAGATTATATTTTGAGGTTGAAAAGTAAAAAATCATGAAAAAAATAATTATTAAAATCCTTCTACGTCAATCATGTGGTTGGAGGTGACTATTGGATCCAAATGTAAAGAGAATAAAAATGGATAACACCTTAGCCATTACATTTTATTATATATTCTCATCTTCAACTAATTTCGAATTATGGTAATATTGATTGCGTTGGATATGAAGGATAATTTATGATGGAATTGAATAGTAATAAATTAATTAATAAATCTATGAATGGATAAACTCTATGTGGTGGTAGTAAGAGATGATCTGAATGTGTTTCTTTATTGATTTTATGCGTTTCACAATAGACTATTTTTTTGAATTGTCTTGAAGATTGTTTACTTGATAAAAGGAAGTAACTTTATTTCCTTATTAAAATTTATTATATTTTTTCTCCAGATATTTGATCAACTTGTAATTGTAAAATAGTTCTCTTATTGTTCAAATTTCATTGAGTCTCATCTCTCCATTGATCATAACTAGTTCAATTGGTTTCGATTATTTGACAATATTTGGGTAATTTAATGACATTTTTATATAGATAAACACCCATATCATAGGTATCAATATGGATTCTAGTCAATATATGTGAGTAACTTGAGGTATTGAGGTATAAATCAGATAATTAAATTGGAAATGATTTGTTGAAAATGATAAACTGAGTGACATTGGATAGAAGATTTTCCACTACTTCAACCATTAAATCATCTTTTTCTGTGCATATTAATTATAATTAGTAATATCTAAAATACATTACTAGTTTTAATTGTATTTACTATAATTTATCATTGTTTAATTCACTTAAGTCTCCAATTTTTGTTTTCTAATTTATAAAAAATAAATTTACAAGTTGATAGTTTAAAAAAAATAATCACATAACCTCTTCAATTGAAAACCTTTTGGTATCCATGATAATTAATTTTAAAAAGGGTAAATTAAGGATTGGTGAAACATGAATGAAACCTACCATAAAAAACTAGTATCCCATCTATAATAATTAATAATTGGTTATTATAGTTTTTCTATGAATCTCATGATGGAAACCATGAATCCAATTTATGGGATTACAACCTTCTATTTAGTAATATGTTTATATTCAACATCAGTATTGTATAAATTATGTATGATCACAAAATGGATGAATTGTTTTAAACTCTATTTTCACATTGTTATTTAATATATATATTTTTAATAGTATATTTTTTTTATTTTTTACCCTAGAGAAAAAACATTTAATATCACATTATAAAAATATTAAAAAAATACCTTCCCACATAAAGGATTTTCTTATATGAAACATTAATTGAGTAATTTTTATATAGTATATTTCGAATAAAACATTGTTTTAGTTATCTATTATAATGAGAAAAATTCAATTCTATGATGGTTTTCTAAAACAAATCTCATATGGGTTTCAATACATTTTTCTAATGGGACAATAATGATCCTCAATTTTTATGTCTTGGGGGATCAAAAAATATAAAGACTTCTCCCCATTATGATCTCACGTGGGAATTTCTAGGTGATGAGGTTATTTAGATAATTCCCTAAACTGCAAATCAATATGTTATATGTTTCATCACATATTCTTAACCGAGGATATATGTGTCAGATTTTATACATGTCACATTTATAATTGTGTATCAAGAATCATATATTTTGATTTATGGATGAAAACTATGACAACAGATACTTATAGAGAGGATGAATACATTATGATAATCTTATGTGAAAATACATTAACTGATTAATTCCAGAAATTATTTTTCATTTTTGATTTTTTGGATGATGAAATCTCAAACTATATGACTAAAAAGGATCATTAAGATTAAATCCATATCCATGGTAGCTCATCTATTAGTTAAATTAATTGTGAAAAATAATCATAAAGAAGAATATAGTTTGAATCCATATGTATGAAATTTTATTTATGATATATCATGAAAATAAGAATGAAATATGAAAGGTTATTTTTTCCTCAATTTAAATCCTTGAAATAACAGAGTGTTATTTTTAGATTATTGCATAACATTTGAATATAACTAGAAGAATTAAATTTTAGTTTCATTATCATCATAAATTTAAAATAAGAGAGGAAACTAGATTGAAGAAGGATAATGAAAATTTATCAATAAATGTAATTTTAATTTTAATAGATTAAATTTCAAAATTAAAAAATATAATCTATTGAAGAATATTTTATTTTTTCCATCAAGTTAATTGGATTTTTTCATTAAAACAAGTGAGAAACAGTTTTTGGAATTACCCAAACCACTACTAATATGGCCTATATCCATTAAGAGGAAGATGTGAAATAAAATTATAATTTATATTTTTTTAGTTATATATTTCATAGAATTTAATAAATGTTTCATATTAGTTAGTTCCATTAATTTATGAATTAATCCCAAAGTTGGGAAGACATGTTTTTTAAAATTCATATTGAAAACAACATGATAATAAAATATAAATTACACTTTAAAATCCTATCAAAAAATACTAAGGATATTTTTGAAGTGATCAAGATATATAATGTTGAATATAAAAGTACATCGTCTGTTTTGTTAGTAATCCACACTAGGAATATCCGTGAAAATAACTACAGTCCACATTGAAATCAATACAGACTTTTGTTATATTACATGTGTTGACCACCATCTAACACATGTCATGATTTGGAGTTCATGGAATGTAGTTAGTATATACTTCAGGTGATCCCTTATGGCATTAACTATATATAACTCAAGTACATATATTTGGTTAAAGAAAATGACATCATTACACACAAAATGTTTACTAATAATATATTGATACAATGAAATTTGATGTACATGACAATTGGCTAGTTATAAATCTATAGTAAAACTAGATAAATCACGATGGATATATGTTGAGTTACAAGCAGGGTTTTAAATGTGGAATGAAATTTATTTCATTATCGGTAGTTGGATATACAATACATGTATCACATTCCAACTCACTTAATACACACACTATAAAATATGTGTTGTGTTATTTAAAATTACGATAATAAATGTAACATTAATGTACACACCCTATAGCTGGATATACATGATTTTTATAGTGTTTTTGATAATAGGTACACAAACCGTGTGATTTATTGAATGTAGGGTGGAATTAAAATCTATAAAAATTATTATAATCATAATTCTAAAAATTCTTAACATGTATGTTCTAGTGAATGACATCAACATTATTGGCACCAATAGTAGTAGATTATATTGATAGTCATGTCATATCATGTGGATAAACAAAACATAAATTCTACACATATTGACCAACAAAACTACATGTTGTGTATATCATGTCATATCTTAAAGACATACATTTGGTGTATTTTCAAAATATAAGAAAATTACTAAGCATAATGTCATTGATATGTCTTGTGGAATTAAATAACACATCGGGGAAGTATTAAACTCTAAAAATTGGTTTAATCATACATAAGAAATATGTTGTGTATCCCCCAGTAAAGATTCTCTATATATTAAATTAAAATAATTAATTTAATCGAATATGTAAATGTTACAATCCATGAGACCATATAAGTGTACACCAGATACATACTATTATTAAATTAAAATTTATATTATTTATTTATGAAATTTTATAAAATTATTGGAGTCCATTAATATCAAAAGAACAATATACATATTATATTAAGCTAAACAATAAATTTATAAGATTATTGTAATATTAAATTTATAAATTATATCTTCATTAGAAGGAATTCAAATTAAATATTTCATTATTAAATGTCTAGTCTATATATGAAGATGATGATCATGAGATTCACCGGCCATTATTTGTGTTGGATTTGTCTTTATTTTTATTATTTATTTCATTTCTTTTCAGTGATAATTATAATATTAAATACATTAATCCATAAATAAAATCTTCATCCATTATTATGTACGGGATTTCATTTACAAGGATTATATTATGTAACCATAAACCCATGTCACTCCTAACTAGTGAGTGAGTAATCATATCTAAAGGATGGATCAACTAGTTAAAATAGATTATTCAGGTTTTCAGCGTAGGTGAAACAAACCCAAGAGATATAAATGTTAATTGATAAATTTTTTAACTAGAGTTAGGAATCAACACAAGTTTTATTTCTCATGGGGATAATGTTTTTAAAATATCTACTTGCTAAACCAACCCATATAATAAATCCCATAATCATAGTAAATGATTATTTTATTTCAATTATCACATTTTTTCTAGTTTAATAATGTGTTGAATGGTTTATGTGGTTTGTAAAATTCTAACAAATAGAATAAAAAATAAATATAATTAATAGAAGAAATAAAATAATGGTTATACGAATAAAGTATATTTATAAAAAATTGATAATTAGTTATTTTAAATCAATATAATTTTAACAATATTGTGTAACATAATGGGAAATATAATTAAATTTGTTGAAAAAAAACATTCAAAGAAAATATTTTTCTATTATTGCCCTCCATTAAACGATTTAGAATTCCATGATAGTTTCAAGTCTTTATCTAGATCACATTATAGTGCTTCTAATTATCAACAAATTATAATAAATTTATTAGATCAACATAAACTAGATATTTTTAAGGGATTATTTACTAATAAAAAAATCATGTAATATGCATGAAATTGTTGAAGATATATTAGAATTGTATTTTGTATTTTTGTGGTTATAAATACCCCATACCTATTATCCCAAAGTTAGTGGTCACATTATTATATTGGAATAATATACAAGGAATCATGTTCTAGTGGTCTGAATAGTTTCGTATTCTTTGTAAACTGGATACATTCATTAAATTCATAGTGCAATTAAAAACAAAAAATACACAAATCTTTTGCATTTTGCACACTATATTTAAACATATAATATCTATTAATATCTATCATAAAACACTTACTAGTATTATATGGAAAATAAATCATGTGAATGTGGTGATCTTGGATTATTAGTAAGGGTAAGAGTACAATAGAAGATGTGCTTATTATATAATCCATTTTCAATATGTAAAGGTAAATAACTAAAACCCTTTCATGTTAATCATTAACTTGAACATGAATAATAATTTATTTTGAATAAATAAAGATAAAAAATCCATATATATTATCCTGTGATCTTGAAACTTAATCATATATATTTTAACTATACCCATAAATGAATGATCGCATAATTAGGGAATTCAAAATTCCAAACATCTGAAACATACTAACAAGTCTTTTCACAAGACTTTTTAAATCATTGAGTAAAAACCAATTTATTTTTTTCAATTGGATTGTGTCACGAGACATGTCGATACATAGATTGACAATGTTAATTAATCCCCCACCATAACTAATTTTTTCCAATTAATTCCTCATATGATAAGGTAAAATATAATAAACATTAAAAATCATGTTCAAAAAATAACATATATAACGTTACTACTTACCCAAGTAAAGTAAATATAATCATAAATCATCCAGAGAAATATGGTGAGTGGTAATAAAATTATTCAGACTTAGTCAAACTAATCATAAACCATTAAATTAATGAATAATTATTATATTAGTACAAAACAAACACCATTTAATTATAATTACAATAATGGTTTGATATCATTGATTAATATAAATACCATAAAAATGTCATCAATACATTTTGGAGGAAAATAAGCCTTTCGATTTTAAATTATTAAAAAATGTCAAAAATAATTTTGAAAATAATTTTTTTTAAAAATAACCGATGAAAACATGTAAATTAATCATTGAAACATTAATATATAAAGATGCAATGAATTTATATTCAATTCATACATATTAAAATTTGGATTCCTTTTACGTGTTTAGTAAATTCCAAATGGCCATTTTGTGGAAAATGATATAAGGATTCCATAAAAATGGTAAAAAGTCAAAAAAGTGTGGAAATTACCTTATTAAACCATTCGGGGGAAGGTAAACAAATTCTGAATATATTATTATAAAACATGGTCTTCAAAGGAAAATGATTTTGCATAGAAAATAGAAATGATATCATGTTTTCCAAAAAAATCATAAATATTTTCAAAAAAAATTAGAAAAATGGTACAAAAAAATGAATAATATAATAAATGACAATAGTATAATACAATAGGCTTAGTTTTTGAAATATAAAATAAATCCATAAAATGATAATTAGAACAACTAATCCCGAATAATGATGCGATTGTGAAATAAACCCTTACCGTTTTGGTATCTTCTTCATCATTTTACCCATGAAAGAAATAAAATCTCGTGAATGATTAAATACAATTATTATAAATTACTTTGTGATATAACATATAAATGGTATTATTATGCACCACACTATATAAATTATGGGTGAATATGGATTTTGTCTCACAGAAGTAAAAGTGAGATCGGAAAAACCTACCATGGGTTCCAGTTCTTTAATATGTGTCTAATCCCCCTATATAATAAATATAGGTTCATTATTAATATATTATAAATCCTTAATCATATATATCATACCATATATAGTTTATTTATAGTTTTCTATCACATTTTTATTAACCTTTCTTTATTAAAATCGCTATTTTTGAATGATAATTTTCTTTGTTATTCATGTATGATTTAGTTCAGTAATTTGAAATCTTTTTTGTTGATAATGGTTCCATAATATACCTAATTTAAAAAATTATTAAAATATCATATATAATCATTATATTTTTAATTGGTGAAATATATAAAATTTAGTGACAGAAAACAAACTACAGAGTTCATTGAGATGGTATGTCATATGTACACATGAATGATGTGTCCATTGTTCTCGATTGAAATAATGAAAGGTTTATAAAAATTAATTAGAGATTATATAATCATTATTATTTAATATATATCATTTATATTATTCAAATACCTTTTTATTACCATCCATGTAACACTAAAATGAAAAACATTTCAGATCTCTGTATGGAGGCAGTAGACCACTCGGACGCATGAGGGACGTTATTTCTCTTTAACAGATTGGAAGTTAAGAAATTATATTATATATAATATTTAAAAAATAATAATTTTGGTTGTTAAAATCGTATATATTCATTAATAGTTTTCTTAATACCTTCCATGTAAAGCATATGTAAAAAATGAATCATATCACATCGAGAGGAAGAAGTATGTCATAGAAACGGGCGATGTTATCGTATCCCCCACAAAATGGAAGGTAATATGGTATATGTGATATCATAATTTTTTATGTATAATAATTTAATAAATATAATATATAATTGTTTTATTCATTATTATATCTATACATGGAAGGAGGTGATGGAAAATGGATTCCATCAGTTCTTAAGGTAGTAGTAAAATGCATTCACGATTTACAGTTTCATTTCCCATTTAATGGAAGTATATATGGATATGAGATATATAATTAACAAAATAAAACAAAATTATACATGGGATACTAGTTATAATATATTTTATATTTTAATATTCTTTTTTAGGTGGATGAATATATAATACAGATACACATGCTATTGAATTTTACATATTCTTCGGAGAGCCGGATTACGTTCTTACCTAAAGACTTGTTATGAAAGAATCATAATAAAACAAGGGACTCTGTGATGTGAAGTGGGAAATATATATGATATGTTTTAGGTATTTTCTAATACAATGGTTTTTATAAGATTGGATAGGGGATGAGAAGTCGTGACCTTTTTTAATTTGGGTAGAGGATAAACATAGATGTTTTGAAATAATAAAGTGATACCCATTTTGTTATCATTACAAAGTAGTTTAAAAACGATTATTTATAGAGTTTAATAGGTTATATGGTCTATTAATATCTAATATATGGGTTATTTACATGTTTTAGGAGATTTAGAAAATTTATATTATTATATTAATCCCCTGTAAACAGATTTTTACCATAACCATGATAATAGATTTTAATTATTTTCACTATTTCTTATAGTAAAAATTTAATATGGCCTTATTAGATAAAATAAATTATAATTATTCCAAATATTTTATGTATATTTTTAAATTATATTGTAAAATGTGGAAGAATTAAATTTTAAATAATACACACAGATGCATCTAAAAAAGTTTTTTCCAAAAAAACATTCAAACATTTAGTGGTTTATATTTTTTAATTAAATAAGACAATGATTAAAATTACATAAATTAGATCAAAGATAATATAAATGATATAATTTTACTTAAAAATAGTCTAAATATAATTTTACCATGTAAATAATCAAATTAAAAATGAATATTTTATTAAAATCAATATATTTTACTATTCATCAATAAAAATAATCATTTAAGAAAAATCCAAAAAAATAACCAAAAGATATTTTTTCATGTAGATTTTAAAAAATAAATTTTAATATTTCTGATAAACCCTAATAAATTGGTAAAAACGACTTTTAAATTTTGTGGGAAAATCATTACTAAACCACCTTTTTGAAAAATACAGTTTTTTGGAAAACATTTCTTTCACTATCAAATGGATAATATTTCATTTCTAATATAAAAATTACCATTTAAATTATTTAATATAACTTTAAACCATAAAATTCTTGGTAATTTATTTATCCTTACTTATATTATTTATCACAACATGTCCCAATAGGGCCAATTTTGCGACTCCCCATTCCCACAATCAATTGGCCAGTGGCTGGAAAATAGCACCAAGTTGGCAAATCTCTTACATGGGAGTCCTTAACCTAAATTAATTATACACATGCACACATATGTAAGCCTGTAGGTTTCAAAACTTTAAAATAACACATAAACTATGAATGCATACATCTAAACTCCACAACAAGAGTACAACAAAAAATAATTGAATATAAAATAGGATATATTCAATTCCACCTCAAAGTGTCGTAATACATAAAAAAATGATCATAGAGATGGGAAAAACTATAAAAATACTATAGTAAACTAACAGGGTCTATTAAACATAGTCAGAAACATTGGGTTCTAGTTCCTCTAGGACTTCTTCAAAAGGTCGATCGTCTGAACAAGATATGAAATGTGTAGTAAAATCCCATGTATGGGTGAGTATTTTAATACCAAGTAGTTCACACCCAATGAAAAAAGTATATAAAAAACTATAACATTCAAATATACACTGGTATGTGTATAAAATACATATAACATGAATATCTATATATACCCAACAAGGACACATCGTCCCATGGTAATCTCAAAATCGTAAAACCAATATATGAATCCAAATTAAAGGTTCCAAAAAGAACTCATCTAAGAGAACACCCCCACATGTCCTGTAGCACTAATAATGTCTATATGAGATGTTTTTATTTTTGGTTCTCACCATTAAAAGTATATGATGGATGTTTTAAGAGATATGATACATAGACGAGGATCACTCCCAAGGCCATGGGGTATTCCAAAAAATAATATGGATTTACCCGCTCTATAGAGGATCAGTTCCTACATTGTGGTGGTCGTGATAATATCAAAAACTCTACCAAGGGTATGAGGAAGATACAATATCCCACTCAGGGCCTCATGAATGTTTTCAAACAACTCTATATAAGAATTCGTACTGATGGGATCACCACACTATGTGTAGAACACAATTCTAGACTAACCCTCGAGTAATGGATATAGGGAATCCACTCTAATAAAACTCTTCCAAGATACAGAATGAAAGGTACCAATCCATTCATGAAAGAGTAAACAGAATGTAATTGGAGAACATGGAATCTCCCATTGACACTCGGTATGTTCTATGAAAATGGTTCATGTCCACGTATAGTTTTATTTACACGAAATTCTTATTATTACGTACTTATTCCCATGTTTAGGAACACTATAATATATTTGTACAGCTGGTATGGTCCTGTCCATGTCAGAGTTGACAGTGTACTCCATTCATGAAATCCAAGCCATGTAAGTGTACTCCCTGAGGTACACACTAAGTCATTGATAAAGAGTTACATCTCGTTTTACCGGGTCACAGGTCATGTGATTATTAACATCATACAAAAACCATTGTTGATATTTATTGGGCCCCACCCATAATATACCTCAATAGCACACACGATGTTGTTTATATTTTTCTAGAAAACTGATATCTTTATACTTCATATTCTTTATCCACTCTCACCTTAAATTCCAACATCATTCTTGCTAGGAATCATGAATCTACACTGACCAAACCATTCCCCCATCAATCAGCTGGTTTTGTCTTTGATTTCATATAAAATTTCAATCCAAAGTCATACATCCATCATCCTTCCAAAATCCAAGCATCAATGACTCTAATATGGCCTCTATCCACTGGTTTTGTTGTTTATGTATGATCTAAATGACATTCTGATTTTGGATATGTGATATAAAATCGTTGCACAGTGAAATGGGTATGCAACATTCAATTTATCAGGATTTGGATCATTACTTTTGGAAAACAAAGTCTCCAAGGAATAATTCACAAAGAAATATGGGGGGAAACTTTGAAACATGAAATATAGGAATGAACCTCATCCCTGTTAAATTTTCCTCAATTCATTTCCCTTAGGATGAAAAACAAAGAACCAATAATAATAAAACAAATCTCCTAAAAATCTTTCACAGATAAACCCATATCATAATATGACCAATCTAAAAATAAATCCATAAATTGATTAATTCATGTTCAATTCATTAATTAAGGATATGGGAGATGACCAATCAGAATTCCATCCTACCTTGATTTCGGATCAATCAATAATGAATAAAAAACTACATCATTATCGTTGGTGAGATCATATGATTCTATTGAACAATGATTGTAGATTTTAAATCATATTTTTATTCTTCTCAGAGAGATCCTACAATTATCTCTAAAATGGTTCTCCAATAACTATAGTTCTATTTATATTACCCTAATGATATTTCATATACATATACTTATGGATGACATTAGGTCCCTATTTCAGTGAATGAAATAAAATAATTTATGTAATTATTTCATTCATTTTTTACAATGATTCCTCTTTCACAAATTCCCAAAACCAATAAGGATTAATCACTTCGAGGATCAAAATCACACTCTTAATGTAATTTACCCTCATATTCATTATATAGATCCGTATTTATAAGTTATTCAACATTTTTAGAAAACCACACATATAATCAAATATATTTAATATATTTCAAACATTTATTCCTGGAACATCAAGCCTCATAATTTCATGTTGTTTTATGTAATAGTCTTGAAAATAATCCATACAATATCCAAAAATTTTATGAGGAAAATATGATAAATTAAATTAGACAATATAACAGATAAGTTATAATGATCATGTTTAATTAAATATATTTTAATAGAGTATCTGATTTCATTTAAACCCAGTGTTGTGTGCATCCCATGCTATCAAATATATCAAATTTTTTTAAATAGAATTATATCATAAACTATCAAGGTGTTTCATTCACATCTAAACTATATTTTACCTATCTTATACAGTATCAAACATGATTTTAATATTTTAAATTATTGTTCTATCACTTTATACCCACATTATATAAATTATGTATTTGTAATTTAATATTTACCTAGGTAATAATGGGTTTAAAATAATCTTGTAAGGAAAAAACCTTAAAAAAAGTTATTATAACATGCTCTGGATGAGAGAGAATGGAAAGTAAAAAATCCATATAGAATAACACTTAACAAGGTTTCCATGTTGAATAACATTGGTTGGGAGTGATAATATGGACATTGAAGAAAAGTGTAAATAATTATAAAGATTAATAGAGATCATTTATCCCAAATAAGTGTTCCATGTCAAGAATGTTAGTAACCAAAATATATAAATCTATTAATGTGGAAAAGACCATCTGTTCATTAAAAATGATGGAATTATGATAACATTTTTGTTTTAAGATCCTTTTTTATAAAATTAAATAATATTTTACTCTATAAGAATATAAATAAATTTATATTCTTGATATATTTATATATTGTATGACCAATTTCATCCTTCAGTTATATTTCAATAAATTTACACTTCATCTCTTACTCCATGTAATAAATAACAAGAAATTAATTTTTATACATGAAGTGCTAAAATTAACTTTAAACTGATCATATGATTCATAAATGTGTAAAAATATATCCCTCTTTTACATAATAATTTCAAAATAGAAACCAAAAGTTATCTATTATAATAAATTGATCTTCAATACGTTAATAGAAACTCCAAAAATTAAACATATTTCATTTCATTAACCAGTAACCATAATACTCATCAAAAATATGTCTGACCAAATTCAATGTCCTAAAATTTCGAATGAAGGTCACTAAATTAAAAAATAAACATAAAATTATATTTTTTAAGAAACATTATGTTGCTCATATGTCACATTCCAGATATATGAATACAATGATCTCCATAAAAATTTAATTAGAATATATATGGGTTAAAAATAGAATCTAACATTTGAGACTATATTCTAAAAATCCAAACATGTATTAAATTTAATATCCCAATATTTTAAAAGCACATAATATTTTTGATAGATTATAAGAGACACCACATCGAGCGTAAATGAACAATAAAATATTATTATTTAAATGTGACCATGATAACCTATCTCCTAAATTTGTGAGTATAAATGGGAATAATTGATTTATGAAATAATTATAATGGCCCTACCCATTTCTATTGTTTTAATTAAGAAGTTAATAATAACAAATACATTTTTATTAAAGTCATTTTATTCTCCAAAATATAAGCTTTCTTTAAAATTGATTTTCATTAATTAATTGAGTGATTATTATAATTAATTTCAAGAACATTTAGAGATGTTATTTTTGAAAATGACTTTAAAATTTTATTTTATCATTTTAATGTTATCTAACTATTTTTTTAGAATTTCATAAAAATATTGGTTTTACAGGTAATAATAAAAAAATATAGAATTTTATTGAAAATTGTATTATGTTTTTCATGTTCTTAATCAAGGTAAATTAAATTTTTTATTATTTATAAATTCTAATTAGTTCAAATTTATTTTTATGTAATCAAATTATGGCATTTTATGTGGATTTAATACTTCAATTTAGTATAACAACATTTTATATTTAAAAATGGCATTTTTTGGAAAAACAAGTTTGCTTTGTGTTTTCTGGGTGTAAATTTAAAATATATTCAATAAAATAGTTATTTAAATTTTAAAAAAATCATATTTATAATATATTGTTTCAAATTTATAAAATATTTACCATTTATTTTTGATAATATGAATAGTAAGAATTATTGTTATTGAAACAATAGTGAAGGGTAAATCATGTAATTAAGTGTAAAAATAATAATAAGGAATATAAATATTCACTTACACATGACGTGCTTTTATATAATTATTAGCTTTCTTCCATAATAATACTACTTTAGAATATATTTCTCTTTTTCTATTTATAATTGATTATGACAATAAAAATATTTTATTTAGAGAAATGTCAAGGATATCACACTTATATTTTGAATAATTATAACACTTTTAAAATGTGGTTTTCTAGAGTGTATATTTTACTATAAATAGTATTTTCAGTTATAATATATTTATATTAATCTTGTTAATTTATTTTCAATTTTAGTTATGATATAATTACCTTAAAGTTTACGCACTACTAATGCAGAAATAAACTAATTAATGAAAAAATAAAATAAATGATATTAACATTATTAAGAAAAATATAATATGAGATATATAATGTGATAAATTAAATTTATATATTAATTTGAGAAATTATGTATTTAATAAATTAGTTTCTTTGTCTTTTATTTGGTGTGAAGATATTATTAATTTCAAGGTATCTAGTTCTTAAAATTTACATTATGGATGTTTTATTGAAAAAAAATTATTGAATGATATAAAATTTCAAAAAAAAATTTCAGGAAAATAATTATTTAATAGTTTTCAAATATTCTCTATAATCCATTTATGAGTCATTTTTCATTTTATACTAACCATATCAACCAAGAAATAGTAAAATATCCATGTTATCATTGTAGGAGGTAATGGGGTTAATTATTGGTATAAATTTAGTCGAAAACATATCTAATTTAAATTTTATGAATTTATTTATTAAAATTATTACATTATCATAAAAAACCAATTTTTACCCATTTTTAATTGAAACATAATTTACAAAAATTTAATCTTTATAAAAAATCCAATGGTGTATTTTCCAATCTCAAAAAAGGGAACCTATTATTCTCAATCCTAAACAAATAATAGACATTATTTTATTTATAGTACCTACCAAAATAGCTTCCTATAATCTATACCCACAATCTATAGTTATTATATTCATCATAATACAAATCATAGTAGTTTAAAGTTGTTATGAAAATGAGTATTTCTGAAAAGGCGGTATCTTTTTTAATGGATCATTTCTATTTTGTTTATTTTTTCCAATCTCTAAAACTTATTCAACCATGATAAAGTAAAAAAATTATCCTCCATATAATTCAAGTTTTGTATGCCTTTTTAATTACCAATATCCATCTCAACATCCATAAAATATGATAATAATTCATCATTCATATGTACGGAAGACTACTACCTCACGAACCGATTTAATTTTATTTTCATCACCATGTCTCACGGATAAATTATAATTATGGAAATAATATTTATATATAAAATTCAAGAAATTTTTATCATTCATAATATTTAATAAATCATTTAGGCTCTTACAATTCCAGTAACAGAAATATTATAATTTTATTCATGCGTACATGTTGACTACCATCACCACAAAGCATTGCGATTCATTTTTCATCACCACATCAAATTAATGTTTTATATAATTATAATTAAAGAATTTATTTGATATTGATAATATTATTATCATTAAGGAATGATAAAATAATATTTACCAACATTTCATAATGATCAATGAATATTTTAAATGTTACCAAAGTGTGTGTACAACCAACCTCCTCCATGATTTTAACAAATTTAATTCTATTAAATCATACATGTTTTGATTTAAAATTATAATTCATATAAAAAGTGTAATTGTTCCTTTATTATTATTTAGGATTTTATGGGATGATGGAATTTTTTTCCATATTCAAACTACTAAATACATTTTGGCCTTAACTAATGAATATCTTCAGAACACTCGATGTGAATTTAATTGATTATTTAATTAACATGGTAATATGTTATATGAAAGGAATAAATTACTTGAAATGGATTATAATAAATTATATAAATAATGTATGATTATTATTTAGAAATATAATTAATGTACATGAGGAATTAGACTTAAATAATGGTACATTATTTTCAAAACAATCTTTCTAATATTTCCTTTAAAACTCAATTTTTCTTCCTTTTCCATGTTATCTAAAAAATAAAAATTTCTTTTATTATCCTCCATTGATTTTCTAATGTAATTTTTCTATTTTTATCTTTTTATATAATTATTTTAGTGGGATATGTTTTTTCATTTTCCAAATGAGGTACTTTGTGAAATTTCTGAAAAAAATTAATGAGAATGTTTTTTAATTTACACATCATAAGAATATTTTTCAGACATAATGATGCCTAAATTATTGTCAAATTGAATTATAAATTTTCATGAATATTTAAAATGAAAATATTTTTCCTTATATGTTTTATATATTTCTGAAAATATGTTATTTCATAATTGAAAGGTTATTTTCTTTATGAAGGTTTTTATGTTGCAATTTTTCAATATTTAGGATCATGATATAGTTTGTTGGAATGTTTACAATTAATGGAGGTTCCATGATAAAATAAGGATAGAAAGTTACATTATTACCTAATGATAGGTGGTTAGATATTAAACTGAGTTGGGTGGTTATGTAATAAACTTCAATTCATTAGGTTCCCTAGTTAATAATGTTGACCATATTTGTTATTCAATCTGTAAGATTGATATAAAAAATGTTGTCCCAACACACCAAACTAATTTTTATATTATTATTAATTGTGTTTTATAGGAATTTCTTATTTTCTAATGTTTATCCAAGAATATTGTTTGAAATGATGATTCCCTTTTCTAGGGTAAAAATCAACATTTTCTAGAATGGTTTTCATGGCATTTCATGTTTCTCACTGGACTAATATTTTTCTTTCTTTTATTTCCCTTATTGAGTTTATTTTTGGTATCCCTTGTTTTTAAACTGATTATCATGGTTTTTATTTAATATTAGGGAAATGGATGAGGTGAGGATGGAAATTATGAAGATATATTATAAAAATAAAAAATGTTATATTTTATGCTTTTTTATTGGGTAAAAGGTGGATATGAGTGTAAGTGCCCACTTAAAATGTATAGGATTACATTGTAAGTATTTTACAAATTCTATAAACCACTAATCCAAAAAGAACCTCAATAATGTAAAAATGTGAAATATAGTTTAAAATCACAAAAACATGTAATGATTAATTCCCAGTCAATGTAGTTGGTATCAGAGGAGGTTTTCACATCTTTGGAGAGTATGGTGTTTTCTTATGAGTTTTTATTAATATTTATGAATAAAATTATGGGATTACATATTTAATGTTGATTATAAGTAAAAGGTCTTATACACCCTCTTTGATGATATATATAATGAAATTTTGATATTCGTCTTTCTGGGAGATGTCTTATTAGGTTTATGTATAAATTATCCTATTGTTAAATGTGAATTTTTATTTGTAGAATATTTCTTTTATTATTGGTGTATATGTTTTTATTGTTATTGTTATCCTTTAAGGACTATAATAACTTCTATTTTTGACATATTTATATATTAATGCATTTTGATGTGGAAAATGTAATCTATAAGATAACCTTTGAGGTTAAAACATTTCTTTAATGTTGAATATAATAAGGATATTATTTATGATGTTTACCATGTTTCTAGAATTTTATAAGGATTATATTAATTCAGTATTAAAAAAATGAAAACTTAGAGGATGATTAACAACCTTTCATGTTAGGAAATTCCACAAGCATTGAACCCCAAACCGAAGGGAGATAAGGGTTCATCGACTACCAATAGAATTCATGATGTCATAGTTAGTATGAATTTGTTTTACTTAAACTATCATATGGATTAACATTATTTTAATTTTAGTCTTATATTTTATATTCAATAGATAACCATGGTATTGGAAATTGATTTGGTGTTAAGTGATTTATTTTATTTCAGAAGATGTACACTATTTTATAACACTATATAATTAAGGTGAATATAATAATGTGGGATTTTATTTGGGGAATAAATGTTAAATTACATTTTGGAAGAATATTTATTTTATTATGACTTTATAGTGATTTAGATGATTTATGGAAATTATTTTCTTATCTTCGAGGTCATGTGATCCGGGTAATTTATTTTTTGTTATAAGACATAAATTGTGATTGATATTATTTAGATATAAATGATAAAATTTATCTTGTAAGACTTGTGATAAGTCGTTTTGATTTGTGGGTTTCTCTTAGTCTATAATATTTTTTAGTAATTATAATTATATATATTATTTGAATGATATTTGATGAAATTTGGGTATTATTGTTTAATTTGGGTGATTAAAGTGGTTTTCCATCGTATGAAACATTATTTTATTTTAGAATTATCTTACCTTGTGCAAACCATTTTGTTTTTGGTTAATTACTAAATACTCGAGAAATATCTTGTTTACATTTTTTGGACTCTATAAATAATTGAATTTTATCCAAATAATTCAATCAATAAAAATTCATTCTAATCATTTAGAGAAAAAGATTAATTTTTTGTGAAAATTTATTGAAGGATGAAATTATATATTTTAATTAAGAATATTTTCTTATGATTTTAGTATAAATATAAAAGGGATTTTCAACTATAGGAAAAGGATCCCTAAATAAAAATGTTTTCATTTTACATTTCCTAATATGAAATCAATGTCCTCACAACTGATCAAAGATTTATTGTTTTGTGGATGATAACTTTTTTCTGACCATATTCACTATTTATCTCTATTAGTCCTTTATATTTATCATTTAGATTCCATGTCCATGTTTTTATACATTGAAACATTTCTAGTTTTGTCTCAGGTGACCTTCATGCATTTCATTCTCTCTTTTCTTGAAGATATTTTATTAATCCTTTTTATGATGTGAGATTTCAACAAAGCTATTTTGAAACATAAAAATCTTATTACTGATACTATGTTTAAAATCATGAGGATGAAATTAACAAAAGGGAGAGAACGTTACATCCTATTATTTTAAAATTAAACACTATGTTCAATAGCATATATGATACACCACATCGAGCATAAATGAACAACTAAATATTATTATTTGAATGTGACCTTTAAAACCTATCCATTAAATAGATGGTTATGAATTATAATAACATATTTAAGAATTCAATATAATATTCCTAGTCATTTCAAATGTAATAATTAATTCCTTTTAAATAAGAACTAGATTTTTATTTCTCATTTTATTCCTCAAAAAAATATTTTCTTCAAAAAGTATTTATAATATTTTTAACAGTGATTATTATAATGAATTTATGGACATTCTTGTAATTTTATTTTCAAAAAATAAATTTTAAATTTAAATTCATAATTCCTATATTATCTTAGAATTAATTTTTAAGAATTTTTTGAAAATATTGATTTTCAAATGAATAGTGAAAAATACTGATTTTTATTGAAAGCTATATTTTATTTTTAAGGCTTTTATAAATGATAAAAAAAATTATTAGTTTTAATTTTAAATTGTTTCAATAATACTTAAAATATTACAATTATAATATGAAAAATGGATTTAATAATTGAATTTAGTATAAAAACATTTTATTTAGAAATGGAATTTTTTTTGAAAACTATTGTTCATTGAAATTTTCTTGTTTAAATGTAAATTTAATTCTAAAAATAAGATTTTCTGAATTTTGAAAATGTATTTAATAATTTTCATTTATGGTCCTTATGTTTTTAAATATTTCCCTTTTTTCATTCAATATGAGTTGCATCCTTGGAAATTTTAATTACAACGGTAAAGGGTAAATAGTGTAATTAAATGATAAAGAAACATAATAAGGACTATAAAATTACTTATGCACTTTCCAAAAATTTATTTTATGATTAATGTTCTTATATAATCATTAAATGTTCTAATAGGGGGCGTTTTCCATTTTTAAGTGATTATGAGGTTTATAATATTTTATTTAATGAAAAGTGAATGTTGTCACCCTTATATTTGTCATTACTATAACATTTATAATATTTTTTTATTGAAAGAATATTTTAGACTATAAATATTATTTTTAATTATAATAGATTTATCTTTATAATATAAACTTTGTTAAATTTCATAAGAGAAATAGTTACCGTAAAAGATTGTACCACTCTGATGTCGTAATTATTTAATTAAATGAAAAATTAAATAACTGATATTAACTTTGATAAATTAAATATAATTTGAGATAATTAATTTGATCAATGAATTTTTAGTTGAAAATTTTGTTTTAGTGATATAATAGTATTTTTTTTAATTGTAACTGTTATATTAATATTATTAATGTAAAATTAATGAATAATTATTTAAATTGACATTATGGATATTTTATAGTAAATAATATTTTATTAAATTATATAAAATTTCTAAAAATATAAAAAAAGATAAATATGTGAAAAATGTTATAAAAATTATCTATGATCCATTTTGGGGTCATCTTTCATTTTATAAAAACTATATTAACCCCCAAATATTTAATAATCCATGTTGTTATGGTGAGAGTAAAAGTGGTTAAATAAGGGTTAAAACCAAAAGATAAGGGTATAAATTTATATAAAAATTATCTAATTTATATTTTATATGGATATTTAGAAAAATAATAATCTTAGATTCTAAAAAACTCACTTTATGCACATTTTTAATCGAATATAAATTTATATTAATTTAATATTTTGAGATAATCTAAGAGTGTCTCACCCCTCATATAAAAGAGAACCAATTCCTTTAAATATTATATAAATAAAATCCATTTTATTAAATAATATACCTAAAAATATATCATTCAATAATCTATCCCCATAAAATATAGGTATTATTTTTGGAATAACACCAATGTTAATAGTATTAAGGTGTTATGTAAGGTAGTTTTTCCAAAGAAGGGGTATCATTTTTAATCTAGTTTTTCTATTTCGTTTGTTCTTCCATATACATAAAACCTTAATAAATCATTATTAAATTTTCAATAAATTGTAATACATATAATTATGTTTTATTTGGATAATTAAATTACTTATATATATATATCCCCACATCATTAAAATTCGAAAAGAATTCGATGTTAGTGAATATGATGAGCTACCACCTTGTGAACTGGTGTAATTTATTTTCCATCACCATTTATCATTGATAAATTATAAGGATAGAATTAATATTTATGTATAATATTAATGAAATATTTATCATTTTTAATAATTAATATATCATTTACATTATTTCATTCCCATGCAAATAAAAATGCAAATTCCATTCGTGCGTACATGTGGACTACCACCACTATGAAGAAATTTGATTTATTTTTCATCACCACATCACATTAATGATATATATAACTATTTTTAAATAATTAATATTTCATTTAGGATATTATTATTATTATCTACACATAAAATAATAATTATTTTTTTTATAATGATCATTGAAAAATGGACAAGTTACACATGCATGTGTATGACCGACCAGCTCCTTGATTTTAACAAAATTCATTTTTCATAACCATAAATAATGATTGGATTTAAAAGTATAATTGAAAAATTTCTGTTACAAATATTTCATTATTATTATTCATTATATAATTGGGTTATGAAATTATTTAATATTATCAAATTACAAAAGGCATTTTGGACCTATGTATCAAAAATCATCAAAAAAACCGACATGAATTTATAAAATTAAGCAATTAACCTGGATATAAATGATATTAAAGGAATATAAAATATGAAAAAGTTTTTCAAAATGTATATTACTAAAAAAATTATAATTCAGGTAGATAATGTATGCATGTGATGAGTTGGTCTTAAAGCACAAGTCTTTATTTTAAATATTGTCTTTTTAATGCCTCCCTTCAAAAAATAATTTCCATACATGCCTTACTTTTATTAAAATGTTTTCAAAAATGTTTCTCTAAATAATCCTTTGATTTTTTTAGTGTAATTTTTAATACTTTTATTATATTACCCACTATTTTCATAGAAATTATTCTTTCATTTTTCTAATGAGGAACATTTGGACATTTCCATCAAAAATATGGATGGAATGTTTTTTAAATTATATTGCCTAGGCGGATTTTCCATCCAACATGATGCCATAGTTTTTTGAAGCTATATTTTCAATTTTACATTTTTTTCTTTAAAATAAAATTTCTTCCTTTGAATGTGTATAGTTTTTCTGAAAATAAGTCATTTAAAATGAAAATGTCATTTTCCTCATGAATGTTTCTTGATGAAATATTTCATGATTTATGTTTATGATATGGTTCATGGGAATTTTTTATAATGAAATGTGGGTTTATGATAATATAAGTGTTCTTGTTACTATCCTAAACCAATTAATGTTTGTTCCGTGATAAACTAGGGGTGGTTGGTTATGTTATAACCTCTAGTGCATTAGTTTCTTCGAAGGTAGAAGTTAACATATTTGTTATTCCATTTTTAAAAGTTATATTGAAATGATATACCAAGATACCTAAATAAATTTTATATTCATGATAAATTTTTTTCATGAAAATTTATATGATATTAAAAAGTTATGATATTGATCTTTATGAAAATAAGATTCCATTTTTTCTGTAAAAAGTATGTTTTAAGAAATAGATTTTTATGGAAAGTAATTTTATTCACAAGACTAATTGTTTTATTCCTTTTACATGTCATAATGAGCTTATTATGAACATCCAACATTTAGAAAAAATAAAATGGTCTATAGAATAGTATGGGAAATGATGAGGTCAAGTTGAAAATTATGAAGATTAATCATAAAAAAATGTTTTATTTTAAAAGTTATATATTATAAACAATGATACTGAGTATAAGTTTCAACTTATTATATATGTATTTTCAATGTATGTTTTTTTATAATTATATAAAACTATATACCATAAATATACTAGGTAATGTAATTATATTACTTTTAGTATAAAATCATTTCATTATGAAGTGTTCTAGGCATGGTCCTTATAGTTAACTCTAGCAAAGGAAACATAAACCATTAAATCACTAAAAAATTTGATGGCCACAAATAATTTCCCCTAAACACCTTATTGTAATTTTTATATAAACATAAATCACATATAAGTTGTTATATTCCCTAAATAATGTTTTTCCCAAGAAAAAAATTTACATTCAGTCACTTTTCCTTGTTATCAGCATCGTTCAACTTATTCTCTTAAATCCTGGTAGAAAATGTATTTCCTTAAAATCCATATATTTATTATTATTATTATAATAGTAAAATAATTATTATCTACTTATTCATCATTATTATTGAATCTATATGCACATGTACTTTATTCCACTTCATTTATAGTAATAATATAACCTTGACATTGATCTCTTAGATTTTATTAAGGTATATTACCATGAAACATTGGAAAATTCATTTACATAGTTCCCTATATTCGAAAAATCGAAACACGGAATATTGAAAAAATATTTATTTCCCTTGATATCAGTGGAATAGTATCCTTTGTATCTATACTTATATAAATCTCAAAATCCATCCAAAAAACCATGGTGTTTTTTTCCATAATTATTTCATGTAGGAAAACACTTTTTCCCCTTATTAATCTTTCCATTCTTTTAGTTCTTGACCACTTATTCTTTTTCATACATCCAAAGTCATAATTAAATGAGAATTCATTATCTTTCATGAGAAAATAAGATACTATGACTTCATATGATGGGAATGTTTGAGAGATGAGTACTCGTCAAAAAGATGACTTAATCCAATCAAATAAATAATGATCCATAATATTTTGATTGTGTTTACTGATATGGTTCTCATTAAATTCAGTATAGGTCATTCATAAATAATTTAACACACTAAATTAGATTATATAATTAGTTATCGTAATGTTTAATCACAAAATAGTTTAAAAACTAACAAATATTGAAAATTGTATTTGTGGATAATCTCAAAATTGTATGTATGATTTTTTGGGAATGTTTCCGAATCAAAATAAATTTTCAAATACGTTATATTTTTTTTGAATGAAAAGTTGAATTTACAAGGTAATATCCCTCATGAGTATCAAACCAGGATCATATTAAGTTCTGATTCCATGTACCAATTAATGATTGAGTCAATCTCGACACTCATTTTTTGTGTTATTACACCTTGGTATTTTTATTCTATAACCACGTCCACTTATAGTATCCAGATATGAATGTATTTATAGAAAACCCAAATAATCTCTACCATACAAAAAATCAAGGATTTTAACATATACTTATACATTCCTGTAATTTTAATAATAGGACTATATTATATAATATATGTTAACCTAAATATAGTTACCAATGATTCTACAAAAAAAAATTATTCAAATTATAAAGAACCCAAACCTAGTACCCCAGAGACTGTGGGACTTTATTAAATTTGAATAACATACATGTAATAACCCCATAATGTATCAAATAGTGTATTAGTGTTGGTAATGTCGAAAAAAATGTGAAATATACATTAAAATTAAAAACATAAAATTAAAAAAAAATTGATAATACAATATTTCCTCTTAGTATATCACTTTATATGATTCAAAAACACTTCATAGTATCCTATGGAAAATAAACCATAAGAAATTTGTGATATTAGACACTCATTAGGGGTATGGATACAACAAAATGTATCATAAATACATAATACATAACAAATATGGAATGGTAAATAAATGAATCACATTCCATTTAATCATTAACATGAACATTATAAGTAATATAAAATTAATATACATGGATCAAAGAATTCCATATAAATAATCACATGAACATAAAATATAACCATGAATATTATATCTAATCTAATAATCACATGGACCTCAATAACAGATCCCATTATGTAGGAATGTATAATTTTATTCATCTAAAACATATTATCAAGACATTTAAAATTATATTTTAAATCTTTGATTTAAACCCATTTAATTTGGGCAACTAATTTCTCCCATGGAGGTTGTCAGTTCAGAGATGGTCTAACTATTACCGGTCACCTCCCATCACTTAATAAATCTAATAAATTTCACATATGAAAGGGCTTAAACATATTCATGATAAAAATTTCATTGAGATACTAAAATAAAAAGATTAGATACATACCCTAATTAAATAATCATTATCATAAATTATCCCTAGTAATATGGTGATTTGAAAAGAAAATGTATATCCCTAGTAAAATTGATCATAAAACATCCAAATAAATAATAAAGATGATATAAATACAATAGATACCCAAAGTATCAAATGTAAAATAATGTTTTGATGTCATTTTTAATAATAATACCATAAATATATGATTAATTGTTATTCTGAAAAATAATCTTTTCGTTATGAAAATATTTTTTTAAAAAAATAAATAAATATTTTAAAAATAAATTTATTCTAAAATAAACTTTGAAAAAATTTAAAATAATCATTAATATTTTCAATATCTATGATGGAGGAAAAATCCATTCATGTTGTATATGTTAAAACAAGGATTCCTTTTAGATTTTTCTTAAAAGAAAAATAGAATTTCTTTTGAAAATGATATTAATATTCCATTCAAAAAAATGTAGATATTAAAATGTGGGAAAAATACAATAATAAATCACTTTAATAATTATAAAAACATTTCATAACAATATATTTATAAAAAATGGTTTTGGAAGAAAAATAATTTTCAACCCAAGAGTGAAGAAAAAATCATATTATCTTAAAAATATTTTCTCATTCATTTTTTATGAAATATAGGAAAATGGTACTATTACATCACTAATTTCCTGAAAATCCAATTGAAAATAAAATATATTTATTTTATGTAATATCAATAAAATCTCCTAAGGTATTCTTAAACATAAACAATCTCAATCACTGATGAGATTATGAAGTAAACCCTTACCAAGTTGGTGGTTTCTGAATCATAAGCACCATGGAAGAAATAGCATCAAATAAAACATTAAATAACCGGATGATAAATATTTTCATGATATAAAAATTCCAAGGGCTATAATATTCATTAAAAAAATAAATATGGCATGAATATGGATTATGTGTCGTAGAAGTAAAAGGGATATGAGAAACTATTACCTCGGTTTTTAATTCCCTTGTATATGTCTGAAACTAATGTATAAATATTTATGTTTATTATAATTATGTTATATAACCATAATCATATATACAATACCCTATATGATTTAATTATTTTATTTTATCACCCATTTATTAACATTTTTTTATTAAAATCACAAATTCATGTGATAATTTCATGGTTCTTCAAATAGGTTTTTGTTCAATATTTTTAGTCCTATTACTTTCATCATAGAAAAAAAAATTATCTATAATTGTAAACATGATCTAAATATCTTATAATTAAATTACAGGTTCAATTAACTTAATCTTTAAAACATTCAAATATAACATTGATTAAAGTGTTCCTGGAGACTGAATGTCAAACATACACATGAATGTTGTATCCATTTGTTTAACTCAGAGAATGAAAGGGAGACAAATAATTAACCTTTAGTGAATAATTATTATTTTATTATGTCACTTATGTTAATCCAATCTATCCACATTACCTTCCAATAAATAATAAAATGAAAAACATTTAACATCCTTACGTAGAGGTGGTAGTCTTCACAAACACATGAGCAATGTTATTATTTTCAAACAGACTGGAAGGTAAATAGTTTGATGTGATAATATATATTCAAAAGTACATTTTAGTTATAAATATAAAATATATTAATACATTAAAATCAAACTTACCTTTCATATAAATCTCAACTAATAAATGAAGTACATCCCTTCACGATGCAACAGTCTCATGTACACACGAGCAACGTTATCATATACCCCACAGAATAAAAGGAAAGAAGGTATATGTAATATTATAAATTATAACTATAATAAATTCATAAATATCATATAATTAAGTTAAATTAATAATTATATCCATCATTTAATTTTTGTAATGGAAAACAAATTACTTCAATTCGGAAGGTTGTAGTCCGCCATATACATGTCGACTAATTTTTTCCCCCATTTGATTGAATTAGAGATGGATATGAGTTATGACATTAACATTTTAACAAATCAGTATAAAGGGAATATTGTTTTTTTTATAATTTTATAGTTAAATAAGATTTTATGGAGTTGTAATATTAAAGAAATAAAAATATGCACATTTAAATGGTTTAAATCTTCTTTGGAGAGCCTTTTTGGGTTTAAACCAAATGAATTTTTAGTAGTGATTATTTATATAAATAAAAAATCTACTATTATGGGATGTAATTAGGAATATATAATGATATTTATTATCCCATTTAAATTTTTTTAAGACTTGATATGGGAGGATATTAGGTGGCCTTTTACAAATGGGGGAGAGGAAATACGCTATGTTTTTGAAAGATAACGTGATACCCAACGTTTTCTCATGGAAAATGTATAAAAAATGGATTATTATCTACCATTAGAGTTAAAATAGTCTAACTATTTTTATAAAATTACCTTTAGAAAATTTTTTGGAAATTTATAATCATTATCGTTTAAGTTTAAACCCCCCTCTCAACCAAATAACCCATTTTTACCTTAATAGTGGTAATTAATTTTCACTGTTCGCATTATTCATTATTGTAAAAGTTTATGTTGAAATTATTAGATAATTTAAATTTTTATGATTCAAAATGTTGAATCCATTTTGTCGAATTATATTTATAAAAGAGTAAAAATCATTTTAAAATAAAACATGGAGATGGGTCAAAAAATAGTTTTCCCAACGAAATTATTTTAAATTTTTAAAAAGTTTTCCTTTTAGTTGAATATGATATTGATTATAATGATGTAAATTATTTAAATTGTAGTATTATAGAACTATTTTTATTTTAAAAAACATTAAAATATGATTTCACCTTGTCAATAATTTAAATAAAAATTAATTTTCAGAAAAAAACAATACGTTTTTAAAAAATCCTTTTCAGAAAAATATAAAAAAATCCCCAAAATATAATATTGATATTTTGATTTAAAAATGATGCTTAATTTATCAAATACTTATTATAAAAGTGGTAAATATAAAATAATTTTTAATATTTTAAAATCATGAATAAACCGCCATTTAAAAAAATAGAGTTTTTATAAAACATTTCTTTTTCTTCTAAATGGTTCATAGTTTATTTATAATCACTAGATTAACATATAATTTATTTTCAATATTTTCAAATAATAAAATTTCTAAATATTCTTAGTTTCATTTAATCCCACCAACATACCATCTAGGTTATAATGGTCATGTTAAAATAATAATATTTAAATAGAGTATCACATTTTCTTTAAACCTAATTTTGTGTGCATTTCATGTTATCAAAAAGTTGGAATTTATATAAAAATAAAAATATCATAATGTATTTTTCTTTTGCATTATCTTCTAATATTGATGATTCAAGCCATATATACTATCTAACATGATGTTCCTCTTTCAAAATCTTGAGGTATCACATTTTATCCCATAAAATAAATTATGTTCCCACAATTTAATCTCGGTCTCAATAAAGATGGTTTTTACAAATGGAAATAACTTTTTTTTGGAAAACCGCATCATAAATAGGCCTAATAAAAAATATTCATGATAAGAGGTAAATATAAGTAAAAAATTAATCGATAATAAAACCTTACTAGGGTTTCCAGTTTGGATAATATTAGTGGGAATTAAATATATGGGCATTTAAGAATGGTGTAAGTAATTATAATGAGTGATAGAGATCATTGATCATAAGAAAATTGATGATCCAAATAAGGTTACAACTAAAAACCCATAGTTTTTTAATGGGAGAAAATACCATTGGTTTATTATTAATTATAATATTATGATTATATTTTTGTTTCAAGATATTTTTCCTAAATTTTAGGAATTATTTTTCCACCTAATAATATAAGTAAATATTCATACTTGATGACATTATATTTCATCAAAAAATATAATCCTTTACATTTTGTCAAATTACATTAAAAATCATCTCAAACACCATGAAATTAATATCTAATATTGAATTTATTATATTTATGAATCTATAAATTAAATTTTTAAGGATAACAATATCAATAAAATTGTAAAAAGATATCCCAAATTTCATTCATAAATCCAAACATGTAGTAAAATCGATCAATGATAACATAAACCGTCAAATCTCTATCAAATTTTATGGTCACCGATAATGTCCCATAAAAATATAGTTATCATTTTTTTCAACATTGATAATATATTTAGGTTTATATCCATCGATCATGTGTTTTTAAATTATATTATATTTCCACTGAAGCACTTTTCCTGGTCATCGTGGCCATTCAACATATGCTCTGAAATTTTTAAAGGAAAAGTATTTTAGTATAATCCATATATTTTTTATGATTCATATAATTATAAAATCATGAATAAAAAAACTTTAAAATAATCTTTGTATCTAAATACCCAAGTACATTATTCCACTATTTCATTAGTAATAGAATAATATTTACATTGATCACTTTGATTTTATTAAGGTATATTCCCTTCAAACCATTGTAATTTATTTTCATAGTGCCCCATTTCCTTATAATTTAAATAAAAAATATGGAAAACATCATTATTTACCATGAAATAAAAGGGATTTTGACCTCTATATATACACTTATATCATAGGCTTATTCCATTCAAGTAAGTACCATGGTGTTTCTTTCCATAATTACCACATGTGGGAAAATCCTTTATTAACTTCTTGCACATACCCATTATTTTATCAGGCACACTTTACTTCTTCTATATCCATTAAAAGATAATATACTATGAAAATTATTTATATTTCTCGATATATCATTATAGTTTTTCCTCATATGATAAAAATATTTGGGAGACTGGTTCCCTTATAGTGATTAGATTAAGACTTGCCTAGATAAAATCATTCTTATTCATTGGATAGCATGAATTGGTATGGTTCTCATTCATTATGATAGTTTATATTTCCCATTAATGAGATGAACTAGATTACATCAAAAAATTTATCAAAATATATATTCCAAAAAATAGTGAAATGTCTAACCTAAATTGAAAATTTTTTGTGTGACTAATCTCATAATCCGGAACATGTTTTTTTGGAAAAGTTTCTAAATAAAAAAATATATATTCAAATCCTTAACAATGTTTTTTAATGAAAATTTCAATTATATTAACATATCCCCTAAGTGTTTCGATCCATGTGTGCAGTAAGGCCTTTTTTTGAGTACTAGGTAATGCTTGAGTCAGTCCTAGTTCTCTATTTCACAGATGGTACCCGTAAGTACAACTATGAAAGAACCATGTCAACATATAGTATACCAAGAGAGATTTACTTCTAAGAGTAAAACATAATCTATTTTATACCAAAACACTATAATGTTATCCAATAAAAATATTTATCCATAAATAATTTCGTAGTGTTATATTTCGTAATCTATGTTTTCATAAATCTAGTTCCCAATGTTTCTTACAAATTTTCTATGATACCAATAGTAAAGGCTCCACAACTAGTAACACATAGTGAGTGGTTAATTTATTATATTAATAAAATATATAAGGAACTACAATAAAAAGGCTAAATAGTTTACTATTATTGGTAAAAAAATTGGTACATGAAATTATAATTATAATTGAGGACATAAAATAGACAATTCATTTTCCAAATGAGAATTCAATATTTCCCCTTATCATATCACAAGATATAAATCACAAAAATCTTCCTTATATAATTGGGAAAATAAAACAAAATATATGTGGGATATCAAATTCTCTTAAATGGAATGCATATTGTATATTCTATCATGAATACTTAAGACATAATCAATAGGTCAAGGTAAATAACTGAAACACATTATATATAATCAACTAAATGAACATGAAGAATAAAATGGATAATGGTCAAATAATTCAATATAAATAATATCAAGGGTCTGATACATAACCATGAATATAATAAATAATAAAATAATCACATAGAAATCAATTAATTACCTTCAAATGAGGTAATGATTAATGTTGGATATTAGAAATAGATGATCAAGAAGTTTAACTATATAGTTTAAATCTATGGGTAAAAACCCATTTAGTTTAGAAAATTGATTTGTCTCATGGGATATGTTCATGCATAGAAAATCTATATATAACTAGAATCTACCCATCACTTACTAAATCCAATTAATTACTCTTATGAGAGGTTTTAAAGATAATAAACAATAAAATCATATTAAAAAACAATCATATAAAATTTTAATACATATAGTAATAAAATAAACATAACTAAAATCCATCCAGATTAATCGGCTAAATGGAAAATAAACTTTAAATCCTCATTCAAACTAATCTTAAAACATGAAATGAAACAATAAGGATGATATAAATACAAAATATCCATAGTGTATTGAAATTAAAAGAAATTTTAAATTTTATTGATGAATATAGATACCATATAAATTTCATTAAAATGAATTTCTAGGAAATTAAAAATTTTACACTAAAAACATTTAAAATAATGAAGAAATATATTTAGAATACTTTTATTTGAAAATTAATTTGAATACTAGTAAAATATTCTTAAAAAAATTATTTTTATAATGGTGTAAATTTATTTTTATGTTGTACATGTTAAAATAAATTTTCAATTCATGTTTTCAGTAAATGAAAAATGGCCATTGTTTGGAAAATAACGTAAAAATTACTTTCAATTTTTAATAAATAATCAACAAGAAAAAAAAATATCCTCAATAAATTCTTTAGGTAATTTTAAAAACATTTTATAAAAAAATTATAAAATCATGGTTTTGGACAAAAATTTTATTTTCGACCAAAGGGAGAAATAAAGTAGTATTTTCATAAAATTATTTTCTTAATAATTTTATATTCCAAATATAAGATAAATGGAAATATTACTTGAAATAATTTTTGAATTAAAAATGGAGAAAAAAATAGATTTATTTTTCAAAATATCAAATAATTCCTCCTGGGGGACTTAAACATAAATGTTCTCGAGTAAGGATGAGATTGTAAAATTAGACCTTACCAATTTGGTAAATTATAAATAATAATCCTTATAAATGAAATAACATTTAAATAAAAATTAAATACCCTTGTTATAATTTATTTAATGATATTACATATTAATGGGGTATTATATACACTACACATAATAATGAATAAGTTGATGAGGCATATGTCTCATGGAAGTAAATGTGGAACAAGAAACCATTACCTTAGATTCGAATTCCTTAAAAAAGAATCCAAATAACCTATATAAAATATATTTTTTGATTATGAATATATTATATTACCATACTTCTATATACCATAATATATTGGATTTAATTTTATCCTTTTATCATAAGTTTATACCCCATTATTTGTTAAAATAACTATTTTAAGGGAATATTTATTGGTTTTTGAGTTATGATTTGGTTCGGTAATTTAGGTCCTTTTAAATTGATAATCGTTCCATAATATCATGAATTATTTTGGTTATTTAAATATAATATATAGTTATTATATTTTTAATTATAGTAATCTATAAAAGTTAGAGATATAAAATTTATTACAACATTCTAGGTTTTAAGTTGGATGTACATGTGAACAATTTTACATTTTTCGTGATTGATTGAATGAAAGAAAAATAATTTTTAATTAAACTTTATTGAATAATTATTATGTTATATATATATCTTATATTACCAAAATATAATCTTATCACCATCCAAGAAATAATAAAATGGAAAAAATCCACATTGATTTGTGGAGGTGGTAGTCCACACGTACGAACGAGTGACATTATTGTTTTACAACAGATTGGATAGTAAGAAGATATATGTGATGTTATATTTCCCAAATTAATTTTATACCATAAAAATCAAATAGTTTATTAATTAATATTTTAATAAATTCCTTGAATAGAATAATTGAAAATTGAATCACATCACTTAACAAGGTTGTAGTCTATATACACACACGAGAAAAATTATCGTATCCCCTACTAAATGTAATCTATGAATTAATATGTGATATAATATTTAAAAAGTATAATAATTTCATTCATAATATATTAATTATATAAATCCATCATTATATCCTTCCTTGAATGGTGTTGATGGAAAACGAATTACTTCAGTTCACGAAGTGGTAGTCCTCCGTAAACATGATCGATGGGTTAGTCTCCCATTTGATTGAAGTGAAGATGGATCATTGTTACTCAATTAACATTGAAAAATATAAGTTCTTGTTTTATAATCATTTTATTATATCATCATATTTTAATATAAATTTAAGGTTTTGTAAACTAAATAAAACAGATACAGACGTTTAATAATTTTACATTTTCATCCAAGAGGCTTATTATATTTATACCTTATTCCTCCCTTTGATATATTTATAATAATACTATATACTATTGGATGTGGGAATATATGTATGGAATATATTTCTATATGAATTATATTATCCATTTTTTAGAGGTGTGAAGTGGGGGGGGGTGAGCATTTATAATTGAGGGAGAGGATAAAAAAGTAATTTTTAAATGGATGAAGTGATAACCAAGTTTTCATCATCCCATATACCTAGAAAAGGGTATATTATTAATACTTATAGGTTATAACGTCCAAATATGTCTATATAATGGATTTGTTACATGTTTTAGTTCACTTTTTACCCCTATCTTCTTAGTTTAACATCTTAGTAAACACATTTTTATATTAACCACAGTAACTAATTTTCATAATCATCACTATTAATTATTGTAAAAAACTAACTTGAAATGATTGGATAATATAAATTATTCTGATTGAAAATATGCAATCTATTTTTATATTTCAAATAAATGATCTTTTGGAATTAATTTTAAAATATAACCACCGAACACGTCTAAAATGTGAATTTCCAATGAAAAACGTTCAAATGTTAAAAATTGTTTATATCAAAATTCAATATGGTATTTCAACGAATGACTTAAATTAGACATCATTTACTATATTTTAACTAGTTTTACATTAAACATAGTTTAAAATATATTTTAAACAAGTATATAATTTAAATGTAAAGGATGTTTCAATAAAAACAATATTTTTCATTAATCTCAAATAATTAATATCTTCCATAAAATTCAAAAAATACACCCAAATAAAATTTTGACGATTTAAAAAATGAATTTATATTTTTATAATACATTTCATAAAAGTGATAAAATTTATTTTCAAAATATTTTCAAAAATCATGATTAATCCTATTTTTATAAAAATACATATTTTCAAAACACACTTCTATTTCTTTATCATGGTTCTTATTATATTATTATAAATAAATTTTAATTTTACTAACATTATACATGTCAAAAACATAAATATTATATAATAAATAACTCATATTCATACCTTAAAACATAATGAGTAGTTTGTAATGGACTTGTTTAAATAAAAATATTTTAATTTCATATCATATTTAATTTAAATGTGTTGTTCTGTGCATCAATAGACATGGAAAAGATATAATACTTCTATAAATAAAAATATCATAAAGTAAAGGGGAGTGACATTATACTCTAATAATAATGATTTGTGTCATATATTTAATTGAACAATATGTTCCTCTTTTAAAATCTCAGGGTGATCTAGGAGTATATTCAAAAAATCGTAGAATAGTGTGTTTATTAAATGGGAATATATAGCATAACTAAACTACTATATATAGTTTAGAAGGATTTTTTTTGGGATTATTAGTTTGGGAATTTGTATCCTAGACACAATAATTCCCAATAGAGAGGACATTTTGAATTTAAGTGTTGTGGTTGTTTTAATTATGTATTATTGTTTGTGATAGATAAAACTAATTTATTCCATCCAACCATACATCAAGATAATATAATAAAAACTGAAATCATTTATTATAAAATAATGATAGAGAAATTTTGTGAATATAATGGTTAATACCTGAAAAGGATCATGTTATCTCTAGAAAATGTTCCAAAATGTGATGCAATTTCTTGACCACTTCACTATTATATGAGTATTTATATTATTATCATGAATCTCATATTCATGGTCTTATAACACAATGAGATAGTGAAGGTGAAAAGGATTCTAATAGAATATAAACAAAGGCTGATTTAGATCTCTCTTGTATAATTTTATAACATATATCTATAAATTTATAAATAAAATATATTGAAAATGATACATACACCTTGATAACTTGTGAACTAGAACACCAAAATATGAAAGAGGTGATAATGATAAAAATGATATTTTAACTACATTGAATAAGTGTAAATAATATGGTCAGTACTTAGCCAGTGATATTACAATAAATTAAGTAAAATACATTGGTTATTATGAAAATTTTTTTTTCCATAAATATAATGCATTATCTATTAATCTAATATTATCACCCTTGCCAATATTATTTTCCTTACAAATTATAAATTATATAATGAAAAATATGTAAAATATTATTATAATTATTTTAAATTTTAATCCCCTAGATGATAGGGATTGGAGGGAATATTAAACATAATCCATTATGGTGAATGAAGTACGGGCGAGGTTAAAAAATATATTTAATTTTAAAACTCAATGAATTCCATACAATGTTACAAAAAGAAACATAATATTTTTGGGGACAAAAATTAATAGGAGGAAATATACTTTACATGTGTAAAGAAAGGGGTCTATAATTGGAAATGTAAATAATTGAATAGGAATCAATAATATGATTATAATTTAGGCATCTTATTCATTGAATGGATTGTTTTTATTTTAAATTTTTGTTATTAAATACAATATTAAATTCTTAAATTGTAAACCATGAATAGGAACTGAGGAATAATATAATTATTACAAGAAGTGAGGTGAACTCTCCAAGTAGGGGTTCAATGATTATTATGAATTCATCTAATGGGACACAATATCAAATTTCAAAGTGGATTAATTCCCATAAAACTATTATTATTTTTTGCTTATTACTAAAACATTTAATTGGGTGTCTAGTTTTGTAATTCCGAATTTTTTATAAGAAAATATTTTTTTATTATTATAAAAAAACTTATTTATTCATTCAAAATAATTATTACATGATTGGGGATTACTCAATTCAATATGTAAATAAATATAATGTTACATTATTTTGTTATAATTGAACATTCATCTTTTTTTCCTTAATACACATATCACATACAATGGATTGTTCAACATCAAGATTGATTGAATTCATGAAAACAATGAAAATTAAGTGGAGATAATAAATTTAAATAATAATATCATTATTACTAGAAAATTAAATGGACCATCATCACATTTTGGAAGCATTATTGGTTTAAAAAACAAGAAATGAAGAAGAATACAACAAAAGGATATTCTATATTGTGATATCTAAAATAAAAACTACCAAAATGGGAAGTGTGAATAGAATAAGACTTGAAAAGTTATATATAGATGAATCATATCTATTAATTGAATTTATAGACCTTTCAAATTTATTAATTATTGTTATAAACATTTATCATATATATAATTGGTATATTGTTGTCATGAACTACTATATAGTAAATTTAATGCCCTATACCTCATAATAAAATAAAAATATATTAATTAAATATTATTATATATATGAATTAAAAATAAATATAATTATTATTATTAAAATATGATATTATGTATATATACACAATAAATAATTATTTTAATATAATTGTTGTTGTAAAACTAATTTATAGAAAAAAAATATTTAATTTTAATCGTATTTTTTAAACGGTATTTAGTATAAATTCAATATTTTTTCTTCAATAAATATTTTTATTATATATTATATAATTCATCCATATATATATATAATTTAAAACCTAAAAAAATAATATGTATTAACTAATATATTAACATCATTTAAATTATAAATTTGTGTGAAACAATAATAATAACCAATTATATATATAAACATTTTCAACAAAATATGATTAACCATATTTTTTATATTTTTTATATATCTAATGATATAACATATAGAATTTTGTTTATATAAAAGTAAATTAATTTTTGAATTTATATTATAGAACTTATCTTATGGTGAATGTTTGGGAAGTTTTTTGAAAAATTTTCTTCCTAGCTTAATAGTGAAATATATTGTTTTTACTAATATTGTAACTTGAATACCATTATTAGTTTTCAAGTATGATGTATAAATTTATGAAATGATTTTATTGAAATACAATTGATTTTATAATTTAATTAATATATTTTAAAATTTCTATTATACTTTTAAACAAATATGTGATATTTGAAAACTCAATTAATAAAATCCAAAAAATATATTTTAATACCTTATACATATATTATATCAAATTGAATTTTTAGAAATGTTAGAAATTTAATCCCAATTAATATATATTAAAATTTGGAATCTATTTTTACAAATTAACTAATATTTAAAACATTATGTTTAGGTATAATGATTAATTTTAATTACATATAAAATTGTTACAGTGGTAAAAGATAAAATAGAAAACGTAATTATTTATTGTAAAAAAACACCCAATCATGTTTACAACAAGTGTGGAAAAATAGATTTTGGTTTTATCTACCTTAACTCTTCCCCACTACATTGTTTTTCAAAATTTAGAGGCACTTTCCCTCAAAATAACTTCTCATTATTATTTTTTTATCTATTTATAAAAATGCAATATCTTTTAATGTAAAAATGGTCTCCCATATCCTCACTTCCCATCATTCCAAAAACCACTAATATAGTTTAAAAAATATTCACAAACCTCCACTCAATAATCCTTTTAATGTTAAATGGACTCTATCCTTTTCATAAGACTATTCCCCAACAGCACTACCCACATTACCATATAAATAAAAAAAAGTAAGGTGTATGTTTCAAACCATTCATTATCTGATCTATTTCGCGATGTTGAAATTCAATAACAAAAATTCCAATACAACATCATTAAATGATAAGATAGATATTATTATTATTATTATAACATGTTATTCCATTAAATTTAAAATCATTAATACCCCTTACCTTTTTCACTTAAGAAAATAGAAGATGGCATTCGTGTGGTCGTCGACTACCACCTCTCCAAAGTGTCATGTTTTTCCATTACCAAAAATCATGCATGGTCATACAGATAAATTTAAAAATTAATTTCAAAAATTATACGATGTTTTTATTCTGAACTGATGAATTTTGTTATACATTTCTATCATTCTGTGAAAATAAAATCATCAACCACGTGTATATGTGTTTTATTACCTATATAGATTGATGAATTCCTATTTTTTCATCACTTCATTATTTGGATGAGAGTGAAAAAAATTTCAACTAATAAATATGATTTTTATAATATCAATATGGTTTTATTTAGGAAAATTATTGAACCTATTAATGGATTGATTAACAAACAATCATTGTTTATTAAATCTATTAAATAGAGCATATTAAGTGGATAATAATTTATTGAAATTAGGTAATATATTAAAATCAATTATTTCACCTAAAAATCATTTTATATTTATGATATACCCTTCTCATAAAGAACAAATAATATCATTGTGCTACTTTTGTAACAATTTTGCAACAAAATAAACTCAAAATCATCCATAATCTGGTTTTGTTCATGTTTGGGCTCGTTTAACCACTTCCCTAAAAAATAATTCTAAATAGTATAAAAGAATATCTATAAAAACATATTTGAGCATAAAATATGAAATAAGTACTAAAAAATTAATTTTTGGTAATAATAATGATATATCAATATTTATCCTAATAAATAAGAAAACAAACTTCATTAGTATTGAACCACTAAAATAAACTTAATATCAATTTCCACATAGAGTATAATGTATGGAAGATTCATTAATTGAAATTTAAAACTAAATTATCAGAATAAATCAACCATCATTTTATGTTTATTGAATTTGGAAAAGTTTAATTTTTATGAAGCATGATTTTTAACATCAATCCTACAAAACTATTTTGAACCATTAATGTTATAAAACACCATTTGATGGAAAAAAGGTAAAAACTAACTAATATATATGTGTGTGTGTGGAAATATTATCAATGAACGATATAAATGGTTATATTTAGGATTAAATATATTTTTAATGTAATTAAAAAATAAATTTAATTATTCAATATCTTTGGTGTAACTGTAGAACAAATCTTGAACATGGTAAGGGTTTTTTCTCAACATTCCTCTCTTTGAGACCAGTTTTTGTAATATTCTTATTATTTTATATATAAGTTGAATAAACATAAAATTTGAGAAACTATATAATTAATACACTTTATTCCTGGTTATATTAGTCTAATTTAATTTTCTCTATTTCAATGATTTTATTATATAATGGCTCGACCATTTTGAAGAGGTTCTCTTGACTCAATTATTTTTCTTCAGTCATAATCACTGCTCAAATATTATAATCATCCAGAAATAAATTTTTTTACCCTCTCAGGATTAAATTTGTATTTGAATATTTTTTTAAATGGGAAGTAAATATTTACACCAAATTCTTCTTCCTTAATGAATCTTTGGATTTAAGAAATTAATATTGTTGAGAATAATTCCCATCTCTTATCAGAGATTTTCCTCAACAACCATATATATATATCCCACTAATTTTCCTATATACATAGTAGAAAATTTAGTTGTTTTTATCCACAATTATTCTTTTAATACCATTTACAAATTCTAAAAATCAATGATTTGTTATCATTTTAAAGATGCGGGTTTTCCACAGTTGGGTTTTATAATATTTAAAATGATTTTTTTACCATGACCGCGTGTTCATCCATTATATATTATAATTAACTCTATATATTTGATTTAATATAATTTTATTTTTATTTTTATTTATTTAAATAATGTATCATTATGTTTACTCTTCATCAATATTTTTCTAATTTGACTTTAAAATCATGTATTTTGAGATGATATTATGAAATATTTTTTATGAAAAATAATGTTTTTTATTTCTCATCCATTATCATAGAATCATTATCTAATAGCATAATGATTCATAAATTACCTATTATTGTAAATTTTTAAATACTCATTTGGTGTGATCATATTTTTTATATCACAAAAATAATTTCTTTGTGATTTTATTAGAAAAGGTTAGGAAACCAATTTTATTTTATAGGGTCACATTTCATAAGAAAAATATTTTGATTATAAATGGAAATCATATGTATATTTGATGGTTTGTGTAGTAATATATCACACTCAAATGAATTAGTTATCATTTTATATATCATGATATAAAAAGTTGAATCGAGAGAGGAATTATTGATCCGCTATGGGAATCATGTAAGGAAATATAGATCCATTGTAGTAATATGGAAATGATTCGTACTCCAACCTATGATTAAGGTATTGATTCCTACTCCAAAATGATAGTTGGGTAGTGATACACGGCACCTACTGGGAATCAATTTTTGATCCCTACTCCACTCTATTAATATTGTAGTGATTCCGGTATTAGTATGTTATTAGAATAAAGAGGTAAAGCCTACAACAAAATGTTATGTTTATATATGCTCACGTTTGTACCAATTAATTTTCAAATGTTATTGTTTAATTATAGGTTACTCAAAATGATTACGATTTTCCATGGTCTATAGATATTTCATTTTTCCTATTTTAGTGTTTTATTTTTTATTGACTGTTGTAATATTCTTCTACCTCAAGATTTTTTTGATATTTCTTAGGTAATATTTTTTTATACCATGATCCATAATTATAATCAATTATTATCAAAGTCCTTATTTATCTCTTCATTATTATTTTTGAAAACATTTGATGGTCAATAAAACTTTATTTTACACCAAAGGTTATCAATAATGTTATATAAAATAATATATTTATATTTTTAGTCCCAAAAACACTAAACCTCTAGATTCTTGGGTTTTCAAAATTTTTGCAAGATATATCAATAAAACTATAGAATCAATTTATATGTTAAATAATTTTTTCTTGGGTAATCATAGTTGGTGTCTAGGATCTGTTTATTTACTTTTGAAGACCTGTTTAATTGACATTCAATATTGTGTTAGTGAAACATATTGAAATACCTAGATAAGAATCCATGTAAATGATGGATTCCTTAAATATTAGTAAATTATTTATTGCGTGGATTACCTTGGATGAAAAACCACTATATGGATACCAGAGAGTGGATGCATCTATGGAATAGATGTGATAAGTCATAATTGAACCAAAATATTTGGATTAATAATGACTCAATCACCAACCAGATGTAGCTAGATTATCCATAACTATATGCTTGGTTGAACAAATTCCCTTCACTAACAAATAAAAATCATTGATTTCATAGATTCCTTAGGATACCAGTTTGATAAGTTTAAGATTAACCAACTTAAAGTATACTATGACAAATAATGCTTTTTATATGTAGAACTAATAGAATGATGGGATATTTTTATAAAAAAGGGTAAAAGATTTTTTAGTTTCTTCCCTTCAATGTTATTAAAAATGATAATTCCCTTGTATTCCTTATCTGTTGTCACTCATGTCAAATATTGTAGTTTTTTATTGGTTAGTGATAGGTGAAACAAAGTTATTAATGGTCATGATAGATAATGTAGTGTATTTCATAATGGGTATCTAGGTGATATAGAATATAGTGTTGAAAATCACGTGGTTATTCTCACATAACTATCTCAAGTTATGATTTACAACATAAGACTTGAAAAACAATTAAAACTACCAATTAATATAAGGATGGTGGTTTATAGAATATTACATGGTGAATATAATTAAGGAATAAAGAATTAAATTCCTTCATGTATAAAAATTGGTAATATCCACTAGGGGATTAATGAACCAGATTTTCAATGTAATTTATTTTATTATATGTAATTATTAAGAGACTACAGGTTCATTCAGTAAACACACGAGTAGTGTTTTTGAACTTTCGAACAGGTGCAGGGATTAAAAATACAAGGAAATTATTGAATCTGTAGTGTGAGATTCACTTAAGTAAGGCTTCACTTCAACCCTAGTAGGTCGGGAAAAAAAGATAGATTTTAGACATTGAAAAGTATAATAAAATAATAAAGTTATTTTATTTCTCTTTTTCTTTTCCTCCAATGGAAGAGCTATTGTGGTGGGACCAACGACATGTCTATCCACTAGTTGTCTTGACACCTCAGTCTTTGTAACAACACAATTTGAATTTTGGAGGTTCATTCATTAAATTATCCTTATAAATTCCCAGCGGCATTACTCACCCTACCCCTATCCTATTTATATGGAACTCAGGGTAGAGTATTGGCACAGCTTCACCAAGAGACAACTCTCTGGTAAAGTACAAAGACACCAACCACTTTGAGGACGGAACTGATTCCCACGAGCGGTGACAAGCACCACCAAATCACAAACCAAAAAACAGCGAGTCTTTCTCAAACGCACACATTCTCCAACGATCCTGAGGTAAGGTTTATTTCTTGTCCAAATTTCACTAGTTTTTTAATCAATATACTACCCTTTTTCTATCAATATAACGTGGAGGGCGCGGGCCAAAAAAACGCGTTAAGCCTCTGCCTTTTGATGAAAGTATTGTGTTTTTTGCGATCAATTTATTTGGGTTATATGAAACATGGAACTATGGGTTTAGTGATGAAGAAGACATCCCGAGTTTTCTATTGGAACCTTCAGATAAAAAAATAGGCCCTCAGATCTCACTCAGCGACCTGCGGGAGACCTCCAGAGCAGCACCGACATGGCAGCACTGGCAACCAGCGACGGTTGGTGATAGCGGTTGTTGGCAAATACTGGCTGTGGAGAAGATGGTGGCACACCGACACGTGTTGCCGGATAAGATGGATTCCACCAAAGACACAGAAGGAGGAGATGGCAGCTGGCTTAGGCAGGCTGTGGAGGTAGAGGTGGCATGTATGCGCTAAGAGAGAAGGTAGGTGCAGCACTTCAACTCTGGCGGACACAGTGAGTGGCCGGCATCGGCCAGTCGCAAGAGGCAGAGTGGTGAAAAATGGAGTGCCATGGGAGAGGCCGATCATGGAACAAACACCGCAGCAGTATGGACATGCTCCCTGCATGTCCCATGGGACACCCGGTGGCAAGATGTGGCGTCTCCGCACAAACCGAACGACTAAGGCCGTTTTGTAAAACTAGGGGGTTGCACCCCCCGTGCTAGCTAGGTTCGCCACACTCCATCAGGTCTTGCCTCCATCATGATGCACCCCTCTATGGTCCATGGCCCTCCACGGACCGGGATATGCGATCCCAGCAGGCCGCACCCCTATGCGGGTCAGGGCACGTGAGCCTAATGGGCTGCACCTTCCGCTGGCCATGCGAGCCTCGCGGGGCGCGCCCTCCGTGGGTCGGGCCACCCCACCAGTAGTCTGGGCCATGCCCCCTGCGGGTTGGGCTAAATAGTGGCCCAATGGGTTGATCCAGTCTATGTCAGACTCAGATCAGGTCAGGTTGGCCTAAACCAGGTCTTGTCGGACAAGACTGATACCCTTCTAAGCCGAGTTTCGCTAAAAGTGCCATAACATGTGAACTGGGCATCCATTTGACGAACCGTCTATGGTGCTGGGATCCTTGGAGCAAGATGGACTTTTTGGTATAAACCACTTGAGTTTTAGAGATTTTTGGATTTTGGTCGGGTTGGATCGAACCCGAATCCAACCAAGTCCTCAGTACTAAAATGCTTATAAGTCATAGAATGAGCATCCAATTGACGTGTCATCTATTGCATTGGAACCCTTATGACATAGCAGTTCTTTAGGATAATTATTCATGTAACATTATGGTGGTTGATGTACGATCTATGGATTTAGTATTGGATACTCCCATAATCAGGGGTTCTTAATGCAGGAATCTCGTGGATGGCTGTTACATGAATAAAAAACATCGATCTTATATTTCTCAGTATCTATCGATCATATGTGGGATAGTGCGTAGTGATTCTATGTGGGTTATTATCAATCAATACTATATGGGTCAGAGCCAAGCGATCATGTTTGGGTCTACATCAATCCATCTTATATGGGTCATTAGTATAGCCTCTTGGTAGAATAAAATGATCTAGTTTTACAACTAATCATCTATATTTCTATAATTAGGTTATACACCTGGTGTGAGGAGATTATTTTACCTTGGTGTTGTTAACTTAGTGGTGTTACCTTTGAGGAACTTTTACCTTTGTGGTGTTTCCTTTATGGTGATACATTTGTGTTGCTTTTTCCTTGGTGATGTAACCATCGTGGTGTGACCATTGTTGTACTTTTACCAACGTGGTGTTACCTTCGTGGTGTTACCTTTCTGGTATTGTTCCATCGTGGATCAGTTGTGAAAATGTCTTAAATGATAGAGCCTTATGTTTCTTGATGTATGAGAAGAGTATATTTTGATAAATTAGGTGTATTTATGGTAATATACCTAAGTATAGTTCAAGACCACAACTTCATGCTTTGAGATTGTGGTATTGATTTGTGGTTTTTATTTTGTGGAAATTTGGGATACCATAAAGGGTATTGAGGCCCCTAATGAGTATTGTTTTACTCACCCCTACACCGGGTATGACTGCACCTTGCTTTGTCTTTTGAAGATGATAGACAACATTGGTCGAGGCTGAGGGAGCCAGAACTAGACGATGCTCAGAGGTGGAACATTTAACATGATGTGATATAGTGATTACTGATTTTGATTTGAACCTACCCTTTATGTAGGATCCTTGGAGGACATTCCGAGAGTTGTTTCCCCATTCAGTTGTACTTGTAGATTTTAGTTGGGATAGAATTTTGACACCTTTATATTCAGTACACTCTTTACTATAGCATTTTACATTGGGGGTTCTTATTTTTGTGTTATTAGATTGTGTGTTTGTGCAGGTTTAAAGGAAATGAATTCCCATTATAGGGATACGTATTTCCAGTGCTATTTTTCATCCCCTATGCAATGTAAGGTGTGCTAGGGGTATTCATGGCATGAGCCTCGAGGGACCGATCCTGACAAAGTTGTATCAGAGGAGTTGGTTATACCAATGAACTATGACTCTAATATTTTCAATGTGGAAATAGTTTTATGTGATATTAGTGTGGTTTTTAGTTTGGGGAATCTGGTGTTGGTGCAGCAGTCGATGTATCCACACCCTTGGACCCTGAATTCTAATTTCTAAATCAATCCACGAAACACTGATTTCATGTGATTTGGAGGTGTTTTTATTTTTATCTATTGAGTCAGCTCACCAGGTATAACTTATTGACTATGACACACCTGTTTTCTTTCAGGATTTGGTCATGAAAAAAACCTATCAAGATTCTTGAGAGAGTACACGAATACATCCAACCAAACGATGAGGCTTTGGTGTTGGACCCTCTTACGGCGATAGTATCATCGGGTGGTGCACCAGTAGCACTAGCACCTGTTGGGAAACAAATGCCCCAGCCCCACCAGTCAAGGGTTCATATCAACTGAGCATGTTTCATGAGTTTTAGTGGTAGAGGCCTCTGTGGTTCTGAGGGGAGATGTATTCATATGCAGCTGAGGACTGGCTAGAGGTTGTGGCCATAGTTTTTCACTTAGTTGGGACACCAGAAGATTTTATGGTGATCCAAGATTCCAGTCTCATATAGTGAGCAGCTGGGAGATGGTGGAGTCGGACACTCTAGTTACATGATGATGTGACCCTCACCTAGGCATACTTAGAGGGCCTTTTCATGGTAGATTTCTTCCCAGCGGCCCTATGCTCAGTGCCTATACAAGAGCTATTGCACTTACAGCAGGGCAACATGACCGTGGCCCAGTACTTGGTGAGGTTCACTAATCTCTCCTTATACTCCACCAACATGGAATGAGCCCCATTCTTCCGGGCCTAGACATTTTAGTGAGGTTTCCAATGGAATATAAAAGAATATATGATATCTACCAACATTCCGACGTAAGGTGGGGGTAGAGTGAGCACTTTTGGTTGAGAGCTTCCAAGCTGAGCAGACTCTGACAGCGAGAGCCCCCACCAGATGTCAAGTAGCAGAGTCATCCAAAACTAGTAGTAGACAGATGATGTAGGGGTCCAAGCGGGCCAAACCTTCTGGTGGACAACATCAGGATACATGGTTGGTAGTGAAGGGATCATGGGACATAGGATGATAGATGAGGAGCATGCAATGCTACTTCTGTAGGGGGAAGGGTCACATGGCTTGACACTTCCCAAAACATCATACGGATGACTAGAAAACAGTCAAGGTACCACCAAGGTAGATGCAAATTTTCAATTGAGGAGGTCTATAGATAGCAGGAAGATGTGGCATAGGAGCTAGTTGTGTTGTAGGTGGTGGGCGGCTATTCGAGGTTTTACCGCCACCCCCTCTAGGTGGTCCACCCTGACCCCAAGGAGCAAGTGGACAGGGATGAGCTTAGCTCTATGAAGTTGAGGACTACGAACACGGTGCTCCGTATATTATTTGAGGTACGATCTGTGTATACTCCACCCTAGCATCAGTACATATAGAAACATGTGCCAATCAATTTTTTATTTCCACAGCCCTCGTTCATAGCTCAGAGATTGCGATGGATATGTTGGCTCGATCTTTATGAGAAGAGACTCCTACGAAAGGGGATTCGATGATTAAAAACTAGTTTTAGTAGTTTGAACATACACTGTGAGTCTATATCTTTGGCTAGGATCTTCTATAAAATGTGTCGAGGCCAAATGATGTCATATTGAGTATAGAATGGTTATCAGCAGTCCATGTACAAATTGACTACATTAGGCACAAAATGTGGTGTGTCCACAGGGATGGGGTTAGGTTTACCTTCACGGGTGAGGAGGAAACCTTTACAACACATGATAGACTATCTAAAAGAGTGGTTCATCCAATAACACATTATTTGGTTAGCCTTACCCTTAAAGAAGTTTATGTTGAGAGTCTGAGCTATCCTATAGTGGTGGAAAAGTATGTTGATGTCTTTACTGATGATGTTCTAGGACTACCACCACCAAAAAGGTTGATTTTACCTCAACCTATTCCCCACGATGGAACTGATATCTACACCAATATATCAGATGGAACCCATAGAGCTTCGTGAGTTACGGGTATAGATGGAATACTTTCAGAGGAAGGGGTTTATACGGATAAATGTTTCTCCAAGGGAAGACCTAATTTTGATCACCCAGAAGGTAGGTTGTAGTTTGAGACATGGTTTTGACTATTGGCTCATAAACCCGAGGACTGTAAAGAACAAGTATTCATTTCGAAGGATTGATGATATTTTTGATTAGCTGAAGGAATCTCAATGGTTTTCGAAGATAGACATCAGATCAGGCTATCATCAACTCAGGGTACGAGATGAGGATGTGCTTAAGATATCCTTCAGATGTCGTTATGGCCACTATGAGTTCTTGGTTATGTCATTTGGCATGACCAATGACCTAGCGGTGTTCATGGGACTCATGAACATGATCGTCCATCCATACCTTGATTGCTTCATGGTGGTCATCATTGAAAACATCTTGGTGTACTCGGCATCAGAGGAGGATCATGCCTACCATCTACAGATAGTATGAGATACACTCTTAGGGAACCAACATAATGGAAAGCTCTCAAAGTTATAGTTTTATATATAAGAGCTCAACATTCTAGGACACGTTATATGAAAGGCTGGAGTTGTAGTGGATCTAGTGAAGAGAGAGGTTGTGCTTTCTTGGGAGTCACCTAGGAGTGGGACCAAGGTGTGAAGCTTCATGGGGTTGGCTATGTACTACTGGAGATTCGTACCTGACATTTATAGAGTTGCTTCACCCTTTTCATCATTGAAAATGATGATAAATCCCACAATATGGACATAGTGATTCAACAAGAGCTTTTAGGAGTTGAGGCAGAGGCAAACGATTGCCCCCATCTTGAGGCTACCAGAAGAGGTCTTGGGTACGTAGTATACAACGACGCATCAGGGACCGGACATGGATGTGTCATAATGAAAGAGTGATAAGTGATCAAATATGGTTCACAACTGTTCACACAACAGGAGAAAAACTATGCCAACCATGGTCGGGAGTTAGTAGTGGTTACATTCACCTTAAAAATGTGATGACACTTTGTGATGGGAAATCAATTTACTGTTCATTCTGGTCAAAATAGTATCTTGTATATCTTCACTTAGAAGGAAATGAACCTGATAAAATGATGTTTGGAAAGAGTTCATCCTAGACTATGACATTGAGATAGTATATACTCATAGAATGGGGAATTTAATGACAAACGCACTATGTAGGATGTTTGGTTTATAGATTCTGAGTGAGGAAACATAACAACTAACCGTGTTGCAGATATAATTTGTGGATAGAGATGGATTATCTTACCTCCAGTGAATGACTGTCACTCCCCCACTTCATCATCATGTTCGTGAGGCACATCTTGGGGACATTGACAGTGTGGCTCAATGTGCTCAAATATCATCAGGACAGGCACCGGATGGATTTTCTGATGGTGAGGAGAATTTCATTCTCTTCAGAGGATGCACTGTGTTATCAATGGTTCTACAGGAGTTGGCGTTGATAGGGTTACACATTTCCCATTTTTTTACATCCAAGTGTGTAGAAGATGTTTTAGGACCTCTGATGTCAACATTGGTGGCCCGGGATGAAGAAAGAAGTGGAATATATTGTTTCATGATTCCCCACTTATTAGAAAGTGATGGTCAAGCATCAGGTTCCAGCAGCTTAACACAACCACTAGATGAACCAGAGTCGATGTGGGATGGTATCTCCATGGACATTCTGACGGGGCTTCCATGTACGTTCTGGGGAAATTATTCCATATGTGTGATTTTTGACCAACTCACCAAGCCGGCCCACATCCTACCTATCCGAGAGCAGGGATTAGTAGAGGGATTGGGATGCCTCTATGTACCAAATATTGTACAGCTTCATGGGGTGCCATCTATGATCATCTCTGACCATGACACATGTTTTACATCTTGGTTGTGAAAAGGATTATAGGAGGCATTCGGGACTCAGGTATGTTTGAGCATCACCTTTCATCCACATACAGATGGTCCGACAGAGCGCACTATTCAAACACTAGAGGACATACTTCGTTCTTGCCTCATATATTATGGTTGTAGTTTGGAGGATCACTTATCCTTGGAGGTGTTCATATACAAGAATATTTATCACTAAACCATTGGTATAGAACCATTTGAGACTTTGTACGATCGACCATATAGATCACCTTTATTTGTGACAAACCCCGGGGAGTCAGCACTAATGGGTCCAAAGATGGTACATGATACAACTGAGAAGGTTCAGATCTTCCAAGAGTGGATGAAGACTACACAGAGCAGATAAAAGTCTTATACTGATAGGAGATGGAGTCCTCTGGAGTTCCAGGTTGGGAGCCATGTATTCATGTGGGTCTCCCCTTGATGAGGACTATGAAGATTTTGCTGAGGCGGAAAACTCTCCCTGAGGATTATTGGACCATTTCTGATACATCTGAGGATTGGTGAGGTGGAATACCACATGGTACTTCCTCCATAGCTGGAGAGGGTGAACGAAGTCTTCCACATATTTATGTTAAGGAGATACGTGCATGACCCATCTCACATCATTGACCTTATTGAGCTGGACTTTGATGATGGGGTGACGTTTACAAAGGTTACAGTAGAGATTGAGGATCTACAAGAGATGTTTCTTTGTAGATGATTGATACCTATGGTGCACGTTCACTAGCAGAAAGGGAATCTATAGGAGAGAACATGGGAGAAGGAGGTTCAAATTAATGCTCAGTACCCCCATTTGTATCCTTGGTCTATTTTGTGGTTTTGGGGATACAAATTTCTAATGTTGGATAATGTAATGACCCATATTTCCCATGTAATTGTTTTTAGATATATTAAATTATTTAGAGACTGTGAAAATTGACGGCATGTGATTCCAAGCCCTAGTGTGCCCAGAATGAATTTCGGAACGTTTTTTAAGGTAATTTCAGTAAACACATGAGTGGAATTTTCTAACATTTGAACCGGTGCTCCAATTAAAAATCTGAGAGCACCATTGAATCTACAGCAGCATGACTCGCTTATTAAAGGCATAACATCAACCAAAGTAGTTTGGGAGAAAAAAAGGATTTGGACATTTAAAATAATAATAATATCTAATGTTATTTTATTTATCTTTTTCTTTTCTTGTAATTGACAAGTGGTGGTGGTGGGACCAATGACATGTCAATCCATTAATTGGATTGACTCCTCAATCTTTGTAATAACACTATTGGAATTTGGGAGGTTCATTCATTAAATGAACCTCAAAAATTCGCAACGGTGTTACTCACCCTCACCCTCTTTTATATATATAGATCTAGGGGTAGAGAATTGGATAGGCTTCACGAAGCGACGCAACTCTAGAAAATTACTACGGCGCCATCCTCTTAGAGGACAGAATACATTCCAGTGAGCGGTAACGAGCGCCACCAAATTATGAACCCATGAACACTAACTCTTCCTCAAATGCAGACATTCTCTAATATTCTTGAGGTAGTGTTTATTTCTTTTCTAAATTCAATAGTTTATTAATCATTATAATAAAATCTTTCTATCAAGCTAACACGGAGGGTGTGAACCACAAAAAACAAGCCCCAAAACCTCCACCTTTTTTGAAATTTATGTGTTCTTCACGAGCAATTTAGTCGGGTTTGATAAAACCCAGAATGGTGTGTTTAGAGATAAGTACGGCAAGTCCGGGAGTCTGTTGGCAGCTTTATATGGATAAAAGGACCACCAGAGCTCACTCGAAGACCCAAGGAAGACCGCTAGCATGGCACCGGCCAGACAGCACTGGCGACTGGTGCTAGTGGGAGATGGTGGTGGCCAAAAACGGTGGGCCATGGAAATGATGGAGGTATTCCAAAGCATGCTACCAGTTGGGATGGTCATGACCGAAGCCATAGTGGGTGAAGACGGAAGACCGCTCGGGTCGTCCCTAGAGAATGATGCAGCTTTCATGCACCATCGAAGAAGGAGTTTATAACTCTTCAGTTGCGGTAAATGCAGGGAGTGGTAGGCACTAACTATCCACTTGAGGTGGAGCGGTGCATAACGGTGTGCTGCTAGAGAGGCTGGTCGCAGCTCCGATGTCAAGGTAGGAGGGAACACTCCCTATGGATACCACATGAAACTAGGTCTCTCCATGTGGCATCGCCACACAAACTGAACATCTAAGGCTGTTTGGGGAAACTTTGGGGGTCTCTCTCCAATTCCAGCTAAGGTGGGGCCCTCTAAAGTGGAATGCGCCCTCAGTGGGACAGACTGCACGAGCCGAGCGGGCCGCATCCTCCGTGGGCTGGGCTGCGCCCTCTACAAGTCGGGCCATGCCCCCTGTAGGCCAGGCTATATCCCCGAGGGGATTGGGCCAGACCATGGACTAGTGGGTTGAGCCCAACCCGGTCAGACCCAGACCGGGTCGGGTCGGACCGGACCCGGACCCTTCCAGGACCTATTTCGCTAAAAGAGACATAACTTGTGAACTGAGTTTTTTTTCACGAACCATATCTGGTGCTAGAATCCATGGAGTGAGACATTCCCTTTGTTATACTGCACTTGGTTATTAGATAATGTTGGAGTAAAGATGGGTCGGATCAAACCTGAATCCAACCAGGTCCTCTATAATAAAATGCTAATAAGTCAAAGGTCGGGAGTCTGATTGACACATCGTCTATCGCGTTAGAACCCATAAAGCATGGATGTCCTTCATGATATATATTGTGGAACTTCCTGATCAATGAGGTATGATTGAATGATTGAGGAACAAATTCTACCAAAATCAAGCAAGCTTTGTGTGATAATCTCGTGGACGGTTGTAACGTTAAGAAAAAACATCAATCCTATGTGGGTCAGCATCTATCGATCTTGTGTGGTTCAGCACATAGTGATTCTATGTGGGTCGGTATCTATAGATCTTGTGTGGTCCATCACCTAGAGATCCTTTTTGGGTCATCATCTATTGATCATGTGTGGTTCATTAGTAGTTCCTCTCGATAGAATAAGATAATCTAGTTCTACGACTAATCATTTGCACTTCTGTACTTTATTTATACACCAAGTGTGAGTTGATTCCTTTACCTTCGTGTTGTAACATTAGTGGTGTTAACATTGTGGTACTTTTACCTCCATGGTGTTACCTTTGTGTTACTTTTACCTTCTTGATGTTACCTTGGTGGTATTCCCTTTGTGTTACTTTTACCTTTGTGGTGTTACCTTCATGGTGTTACCTTTGTGTTTTGCTTCCCTCGTGGATCAGTTGTAAAAATGGCATAAAATTTGGATCCTTATGTTTCTTCATGTATGAGATTGGTATATTTTGATAACATATGTATACGTTTGGGCATATACCAATGTAGATTTGATGACCACTGATTTGTGCTTTGTGATTGAGGTCTTGATTTGTGTTTTCTTTTAAACTCTATGAGAACTTTGGGGGTCTTGGGGTCCCTACTTAGTTATATTATACTCACCCCTGCACGGGCTAGCCCCGCACCTTGATGTGTCTTGTGCAAACAATGAACAACATTGATCGAGGTTGAGGGTTCCAAGACATGACAATACTTAGTGGTGGACCATTTGACGTGACGTGTCGTAGTGACTACTGATCGTGATCTATACCTACCCTTTAAGAAGGATCCTCAGTGGATGTTCCAAAAGTTTTTTCTTATTTCAGTTGTGCTTGTACTTTCAATTTGGGCTTGTATTCCAACCCCTTTGCTTTTAGTACACTTTTTACCACAATAGTTAATTCATGGTTGTTTCCTATTGTGTTCTGGGATTGTGTGTTTATACTCGTTTAAAGTCAATACCTTCCCGTTATAGGAATACGCCTTTCTAGTTCTAGTTTCTATCCCCTTTCCAATGAAATATGGGCTTGGGGTAGTCACAGCATAGGCCCCATGGGATGGGTCGTGACAAGGGGAATTTCTCAAATGAATATGAATATGATTTATCCATTTTAAATGAGTACAATAAACAGAAATCTATTGAAGAAAAATGAATATTCTTATTAACCTGATTTAAAAAATTAATTTTCTTCCTAAAGATCCAATGTTATTATAATTTTTTTATATCTAATGAATTTTGACACAATGAAATCCAATACACTAATCAAAGATATTAATATAAAAATAAAAACAAACAACTGGCTAGGCCATGTGATCATGGAAACTCAGATTCATTGAATGCTACATAATTATATAGTTATAATTAAATGGTCCTCAGCACCCTTACTATTCACTCTAGATTTGTTGATGTCTTATGTTGTTTTTTATGAAAACTATTAAATTTTAAAATAAAAATACCTAGTGTTATAATTATTTGAATTAGTGTATATGAATATTTTTTATGGTTTGCAGGGTTATGATTCTTGTGAGTCCTATTAACCTACCATTATATATATATATATAATATGATTTTGATAATTTATTTTATTCCTTACATAGTATAAATATTAGTTACAAAAATAAGTAAATTACATATCCTATTGAACTATGATAGTCTAACAATTGAAAGATGGTTAATTATAAATACTTCACAAAAATTTTTGGGCAAAAATCCCTCAAGGTATCATTGAAGCATTTTTGAGGTGATTGTGTTTGTTGACAAAGTAGACATCTGAGTAGTGATTGTTGACAAGGAAAAACATTGACATTAAAATTTGTTGACAAATAGGATTTCATGGTGGAATGTCGAGTTCAAGAGATGAGGTCAACGATCCATGTTTGATTCAAGAACGTCGATAAAAGGAATGGATGATCTGGAGGCGGTACAAAAGAACAGATACAAGGTGGCACCGTTTTCCAGTGTTTGCCAAATTTTTGGGCCTGAAAATCGGCAAATGAAGAAAAGTGTTTTTGGCAAAGGGACTTGCGCGCCGTGAACATGGTGTACAGGAAACTTGTGCGCCATATGTTTTTCATGATCAGAAGATCAAAATATGGATAAGGAAATAGGTTCGCGCAAGTTTGGGAGTTGGTCGCACAAGTGTCTAAAAAGAGAGAAGACTTGCGCGCCGAGACTGGGTCACGCAAGTGAGTTGCGCGCCGTCGCGCAGGGTGGTCAATTTGTCTATAAATATTGGACCACCCCTCCTCATTTTCCACCAGAGTTCAACTCAGAGCTCCCGTCGCGCAGGTGTGGTGGTCGCGCAAGTGGTGTGTGTGGTCGCGCAGGTGGGACGTGCGCGCCAGAGGATGAAGTTGTGCGCCGATGTTAGAAGTTGCGCGCTAGTTGGCAGTTGCGCGCCAATATTATTTTGGGCGTAAAAGGAAGAGAGTCACGCAAGTTTGGAGTTGAGGAAGCTTGAGTCGCGCAAGTGTCTGAGGAGGACTTGCGCGCCCGTTGTGACTTGCGCGTCGATACTTGCGCGCCGAGGTTGGCTTGCGCGCCAAGTAAGGTTTGTTCTAGCAGTGTTTTTCGGGCAGTGTGGAAGCTGGAAGTTTGCCCGATACATTCAGTGCAAAGAGATATTCATCTACGGGTGAATGTTGTACTTAAACAGAGCATCTACACACAGAGGAAGATGCATTCATGCATGCAAATGAAGAGACCTACAGGTCTATAAACTGTGAGTGGATTCCTTCTAAGAGCAGTGAGATTAGGAAGAGGAAGAAGGTGATCCTCTCCACCGGTAGTGTGCCAGAGAGAGAGAAACAGGGAGTGACCCTTGGGAAAGTAGTGAGCTGACCCTATACATTGTAAAGGTAGTGAGCCTGGGCATAGAATTGATCTAGCCTGAACCTTGTAATCCACAGCTAGTGAAGATTAGTGGAATTTGGTACGACCGGAAACCTGTCGGCATATGCTCTTTGGACGTAGCCCTTAGCGGTGAACCAAGTAAAAATTGTTGTGTCCTGCACTTTCTTTACTTTCTGTTTATATTGTGTAGCAGTAAAGAGAGAGAAGAGTGTTTTGCTTAACAGCGAAACAAGATCAGAACGGGCATTAATTTTTAATTAGTCATACCCTGATTCACCCCCCCCCCCCCTCTCAGGGTATTCAGCCTAGTGGACCTAACAATTGGTATCAGAGGGAAGGTTGAAAGTTTCTCTTCTCTCAATGGAGGTAACCAATCATAAAGGGATTCCGATCTTCAAGAGATATAATTTTCAGATATGGAAGAATCGGATGCAACACTATTTACGATCCTTGGGAATGAATGTGTTTTCAGCAGCTATGCATGGTATCACAACTGATATTAATAGTGGTGCCTTATCAGAAGCTGAGCATAGAGAGTTGGATGCTGATTCCAACGTAATCAATGCCTTAGAGGGAGCCCTTTCCAATCACATCTACACAAAGGTGAGGTCATGCAAAATGTCACATTCCATGTTGGAAAAGCTTTTGAATATATATGAAGGGGACAGAAAAGTCAGAGAGGCAAAGCTGCAGGTGTTGTGGAAGAAATATGAAGATCTGAAAATGAACCCGAATGAGTCTGTTGACGCATTCTTTGACAGGGTAAACATTTTTGTGGAAGATATGTGAGGTCTTGGAGAAGTCATTGAAGACATAAAGATTGTAAAGCGCATCTTGAGGAAACTTCCACCTCGGTTCAATCCGAAAGTTTCAGTACTAGAAGATAAAGATCCAAAAGAGCTGACATTGGACAATTTGCACAGTACCTTGGTTGCATATGAAATGAGGAACGATGATAATGAGGCTGTGGAAAAGGGGAAGTCTAAAGAGGTGGCATTTAAGGCCATGAAGAAGCTCACCATTGAAGATTCAAATGAAGAAGAAGAGACAGATGAGGTGATGTCATTCCTTTCTTCAAATCTACAAAGTGGAAGAGGAAAGGTTAAACGTAAACTTCCACTAGCATGCTTTAGATGTGGAAAGGTTGGTCATCTTGCTGCAAGATGCCCCATGAAGTTTCAAGACGATGATGATGATGATGACTTTGAAATTCCCAAAAAAAAGACTTCAGCTTTTGTGAAAGGGAAGAAACAATTCATGAAAAATTTCTTCAAGAAAAAGAATCTTCTTTCACAAGAATTTGAAAGTTCAGATGAGTCTGAGGATGAAGAATTTGAGGAAATAGAAAATTGAAGAGATCATAGGGTAAATGCCTTGGTGGAAATTGTTGGTAGTTCTCAAAAGGGAGAAGAAGATGATGCTAAAGAAGAAGAAAAATTGAAGGGATAATTGATATGGAAGCCGAATTGGAAGCAGCTCTTGAGGAGATAGATGTTTGGAGAGCCAAAACGAAGAAATCCAATAAAGTGGTTCGTGATCCCAAACTCTATATGAAACAACAGGATGAAGAAAAGTCTGAGCTGTTAGAAGAAATTGAAAGACTAAAATCCTCAACACCAAAGAGCTCAGAAAATATTGTCGAGTATAAGCTTAAAATTGAGGAACAAAAGAAGGAAATTGATTGTTTGACTAACACAGGAAAGGAGAAGGTTAGATGTATCAAAGACCTTGAAGAAGAAGTGGTCAGTCTGCGACAAAAACTTAAGGATCAAGATAAACTCTTGACCCCCAATGTGATATCCGAAAATCAGGACATTCAGAAGACAGAGAAGATGAAAGAAGAGACTAGTAGTTCAGTAGGGAAGAAGCAACAATTGAGATCAGATGTTAAGGTCGTTTCTAGGCTTAGTCAAGAACAAAAATTTGCGACAATTGCAGTCAGATCGCAAGCACTCATCCCGAAAGTGAAGGTTGATTTGGGAACAAAACAGAATGAGAATATTCCGAGATCCCAAAGGGGAAATCATAGTGCTGAAATATCACGAGGGAATGCATCCTATATCAGGTGTTATTGCTGTGGGAAAATGGGAAATTCACAGTATGTGTGTTCCATAGCCAAGAGATACAGAAGGGAACATGAACAGAGATGACAGCCAAACAGAGAACGGTTTTCCAGAACACATTTTGAAGGAAACTGTTTTTGGTGCGGAGGATTTGGACACATGGCTAGGTATTGCACTTCAACCATTCAGAGAAATGTGTCAAAGCATAATCAAAATGTTCGAAAGAAGCATATCAATAAACCAACAAGTGAGTTAAAAGTTTAGAACAGATTTTCAGCTCTGCAAGATGAGGGTGGTCCATCATAATCTGAGAAAGAACAGAAGCCTCAATCCATGCCGAGTGTGAAAGAAAAAGTATGGACCAAGAAGAAGAAAAATGAGAAGGCTGTGGTGGCGTAGATTGCCCTTAAAGCATCAGATCGATCTGGTGTTTGGATCCTTGATAGTGGTTGCACATCCCACATGACGGGTAATAAGGATCTTGTTACAGGCATCAAATATGACAAATAAGGAGTTTTCAAATTAGGAAATGATGAAGGCCTGAAGATTTTTGGCTCAGGGAAAGCCATGTTTGGGGGCAAAGAGATGAGACGTGCTGCTGTCTTGGTAGTAGAGGGTCTCAGTCATAACCTACTCAGTGTCATTCAACTATGTGACTCTGGGCACTCTATCCAATTTACCAAGAAGATGTGTGTTGTGAAAGGAAAAGATGGAGCAGCTGTTCTGCAGGGAAAAAGGTCAAAGGGAAATCTCTATCATGTAGGTGGGGAAAAAGATACATGTCTTTTATCCAGAGAGGAAGAAAATCAGCTGTGGCATAAGCGACTTGGTCATCTATGCCAACCATCTATGGAGGATCTCGTTAAATGTGGTGCTGCTAGAGACCTTCCCAAACTATCACGTGATCGCACTCATACGTGTGATGCTTGTCCACAAGGGAAAATCATCAGAAATACATACAGGACAAAGGAACAGAAATCAACTAGAGTGCTCGAATTGGTGCATGCTGATGTATGTGGACCTATCTCACCACGAGCTATAAATGGTCAAAGGTACTATGTTCTTTTCATTGATTACTATAGCATAATAGCCTGGGTATTCATCATAACCCATAAGACAGAGGTGTTCAGTTGCATAAAGAAGTACAGGAGGGAATCAGAAAAGATGCTTGGGCAGAAAATTCTGAAGTTTCGTACTGATAACGGTACAGAATTTACAAACAGTCAGGTTGAAAACTATCTCGAGAAACATGGGATAAGGCATCAAGTTTCATCAGTAAGAACTCCCCAATAGAATGGAGTAGTTGAATGGAGAAATACGATCATCAACAACATGGCCAGAACAATGCTTATTGATAAGGACCTGCCAGAGAAATTTTGGAAGGAAGTAGTTTTGACATCGGTCTATGTTTCAAACAGGTCCCTGTTATGTACGAAGCAAGGGAAGACTCCGTATGAACTGTGGTACAGAAATAAGCCAACGTTGAAGTACTTTCTAATATTTGGAAGTAAGTGTTTCATTCTCAACAAAGAACATCATAGGAAGTTTGAGGCACGAGGTGATGAAGGGATATTCCTTGGCTATTCCGGGAAAAGAAAAGCGTATAAATGATTCAACAAAAGGCTGGGAAAATCATTGAAAGCAATGATGTCACTATAGTTGAAAATGAGCAGAATACTCAACGATCCAGTGAACAGTTCCTGGATGAAAGTGATGATGAGGTAAGCAACCCAGGGGGAGCAGAAGTGGCAGAAGCTGACTCAGAAGAAGATACTGATGATGAAGAGGAAAGTGTCAAGTCAGTGTCTGCAAGAAAGCCACAGAGTCGAGCTGAAATTGATAGGTAGAATATCATTGGTGATCAAACAGCTCCTGTTTAGACTCGAAGAATGAAATCATCACAGCAAGCATCGTTTTTGTCTCAAGTGGAGCCGAAATGTTTTTCTAATGCAGCTGAAGATGAAAACTGGGTTCAGGCCATGAATGAAGAGCTTGATCAGATTGAGAAGAACCAGACATGGGAGATTGTTTCGAGGCCAGCAGACAAGAATGTCATCGGGACTAAATGGGTCTATCGCAACAAGATGAATGAATATGGCACAGTGATTCGGAAAAAAGCACGACTAGTGTGCAAGGGATACTCCCAGATAGAGGTAATAGATGTTGATGAGACATTTGCACCGGTTGCAAGGCTGGAGACAATCAGATTATTTTTTGCCATAGCAGTGCAAAGAAAGTTCAAAGTGTTCCAGATGGATGTCAAATCCGCATTCTTGAATGGGGTTCTGGAAGAAGAGGTGTATATTGAGCAGCCAGATGGTTTTCTCATTCATGAGGATTAGAACAAAGTTTGCAGGCTGAAGAAGGCGTTGTATGGGCTGAAACAAGCACCAAGGGCATGATACTCAAGGCATGATCAGTACTTGAAGAAGCATGGTTTCCAGCGTGGAGGAGTTGACTACAACCTCTATTTTAGCAATGACAGTAATCAAAGGATGATGGTGCTAGTGTATGTCGATGACATAATTTTTGGCGGATCAGATGAAGCTCAGTGTCAACAGTTTTCCAAATTCATGAAAAATGAGTTTGAAATGTCAATGATTGGAGAGCTAACGTTTTTCCTTGGTCTACAGGTGACACAAGGAAGGAATGGAACGTTCATTTCTCAATCCAAATATGCCAAGGAGGTTCTAAGAAGGTTTGTAATGGATAATTCCAAGTAAATGAAGACTCTGGTTGCTACCCGGATGAAATTATCAAAAGATGAGGATGGAAAGGCAGTTAATATCACAGAATACAAGAAAATCATTGGAAGTCTGTTGTACTTAACCGCAACAAGGCCTGATATTGTTTTCGCCACATGCCAAGCAGCGCGATATCAGAGTAATCCCAAGGAAAGTCACATGCTAACAGTGAAAAGAATACTTCGGTATATCAAGGGCACGGGGGACTTCAGATTGACATACAATGACAAATCTCAGACAGAGTTATTGGGATATAATGATGTAGACTGGGCCGGTTCAGCATATGATAGAAAATCAACGTCAGGTGGTGCATTATATCTTGGTGGATTGTGTATTTCTTGTCTAAGCAAGAAACAAGATTGCATTTCATTGAGCACTGCAGAAGATGAGTATATTGCGGCCACTCAAGCATGCACACAGTTATTGTGGATGAAGCAGCAGCTTGAAGATATGGGAGTTGAAGTGAAGTCTCCGATTAGAATCCAGTGTGATAACTCAAGTTCTATAAATCTCAGCAAAAATCCCGTCCATCACTCAAGGACAAAGCACATTGAGATTAAGTATCATTTTATCAAGGAGAAGGTTGAGCAGGGAATCGTGATGTTGGAGTACATGCCTACAGAGCTACAGGTTGCAGGCATTCTGACAAAGGCCTTACCCAAGGAAGCTTTTGAGAGGCATCGACTGGATCTGGGAGTTCAGTCGATTCCCCACACTTGAAATAGTGTGGATATAGGATCCCCCCCCCCTCTCCCCGAGGTATGATGTGTTTTTCCCTAATATGATGATATGTTTTTTCTACTATGTTACAGACTACAAAGGAGTGTCCTTTGGGTTCATTGACAAAGGGGAAGAAAAGTATTTGTTAAAGGATGATAAAATATTGATTGTTCAAGGGTGAGACAGTGTGGAGATTTGATAAATCATAATTGATACTGGGAGAAGCTGACAGGTGGAGCATCCAGAAAGGGGGAGAAATGAGAAAGGGGGAGTGTATTAAATCTGAAGATACTAGTAGTGATCGATCAAAGAATAGATATCACAACAGGTGAGGATCTTGATAAAAGTAGTAGAGTGGTTTTGGACAGTGGTAAGAATATTTCCAAACCAAAAATTGGTCTTCCAATAAGTCCATCAACAATTGGTATCAGTTTAGTACAAATTGGTATCAGTTTGGTGTCAACAGTGGACGTCAGAGATGAAGTGATTCATTGATGAACTTTTCATTTACTCTTGTTTCTCACGCCGAGCAGTGCTCATGTGGGATTAGAGTATGTGTTGAGTAAATCCTTGATCGCTATCAGAATCGTAATGAGGCGAATGGAGGCTGAAGAATCAATGACGTATATTTGTTTTGGAAGAGTTTTCAACAAACCCAAAGGGGGAGATTGTTGGGAAAAAATCTCTCATGGTATCATTGAAGCATTTTTTAGGTGATTGTGTTTGTTGACAAAGTAGACATCTGAGTAGTGATTATTGACAAAGCAAAACAATGACATACAAATTTGTTGACAAAGAGGATTTCATGGTGGAATGTCGAGTTCAAGAGCTGAGTTCAATGATCCATGTTTGATTCAAGAACGTCGGTAAAAGGAATGGATGATCTGGAGGCGGTACAAAAGAACAGATACAAGGTGGCGCCGTTTTCTAGTGTTTGCCAAATTTTTGGGCCTGAAAATCGGCAAATGAAGAAAAGAGTTTTTGGAAAAGGGACTTGCGCGCCGTGAACTTGGTGTACATGAAACTTGCACGCCATATGCTTTTCAAGATCAGAAGATCAAAATATGGCTAAGGAAATAGGTTCGTGCAAGGTTGGGAGTTGGCCGCGCAAGTGTCTAAAAGGAGAGAAGACTTGCGCGCCGAGACTGGGTCGCGCAAGTGAGTTGCGCGCCGTCGCGCAGGGTGGTCAATTTGCCTATAAATACTGGACCACCCCTCCTCATTTTCCACCGGAGTTCAACTCAGAGATCTCGTCGCGCAGTTGTGGTGGTCACGCAAGTGGTGTGTGTGGTCTCACAGGTGGGACTTGCGTGCCAGAGGATGAAGTTGTGCGCCGGTGTTAGAAGTTTCGCGCCAGTTGGCAGTTGCGGCCAATATTGGTTTGGGCGTAAAAGGAAGAGAGCCGCGCAAGTTTGTATTTGAGGAAGCTTGAGTCGCGCAAGTGTCTGAGGAGGACTTGTGCGCCCGTTTTGACTTGCGTGTCGATACTTGCGCGCTGAGGTTGGCTTGCGCGCCAAGTAAGGTTTGTTCTACCAGTGTTTTTCAGGCTGCGTGGAATCTGGAAGTTTTCCCGATACCTTTGGTGCAAAGAGATATTCATCTACGGGAGAAAGTTATACTTCAACAGAGCATCTACACACAGAGGAAGATGCATTCATTCATGAAAATGAAGAGACCAACAGGTCTATAAACTGTGAGTGGATTCCTTCCAAGAGCAGTGAGCTTAGGAAGAGGAAGAAGGTGATCCTCTCCACCGGCAGTGAGCCAGAGAGAGAGAAGCAGGGAGTGACCCTTGGTAAAGCAGTGAGCTGACCCTAAACATTGTAAAGGCAGTGATCTTGGGCATAGAAGTGATCTATCCCGAACCTTGTAATCCACATCTAGTGAAGATTAGTGGAATTTGGTACGACTGGAAACCTGTCGGCGTATGCTCCTTGGACGTAGCCCTTAGCGGTGAACCAAGTAAAATTGCTATGTCCTGCGCTTGCATTACTTTCTGTTTATATTGTGTAGATAGAAAGAGAGAGAAGAGTTTTTTTCTTAACAGCGAAACAAGATCAGAACGGGCATTAATTTTTAATTAGTCATACCCTGATTCACCCCCCGTCTCAGGGTATTCGGCCTAGTAGACCTAACACAAATGGTAAGAAGAAAATTAAATTTTACAGATAATCCTATTATAAGACGAAGAATGTAATTTCCATAAAATTTTATTTGATGAATTAATATAAAAAATATATATTGAGCCAGAACCACCTTATAGATAACATTATACTCATTTAATTATTATTTTAGGATTGAATTTTTTATTATATAATTTATTTAACATGGGGAGAATATAACAACATCAATTTTTGAATCCAATAATTGTTTTATTATATTTATAAATAATATTTATCTATTATTTTGACATTATTTATACTTTATGAGAAATTTGGTAATACAATATAGGAACAAAAATAGAAAACATTATTAAATTATAATGGAACATTATTATGAATGTACATGAATCAATGTATCACATATGATGATTATTACACATCATTAATGAATGTATTCATTAAAAATATATATATATAAAATATAAATAGATTAATATCATTTAGAATATAAACTCTCATGGTCCACCTATACCATTTTGAATCATTACTAATAGAAAAAATCAACAAAATTGAAAGGAGTTCAATGAATGGAGAAATAAGTTTGTGTGATCTAAAATGAAGTCTTTGAAAATTAGAAGTGTGAATGGAATAAATTTAGTAAGGTTATATATAATAAAATGAAATTTGGAAATTATAATTATGGTCATTGAATATGTGGTCATTATAGATATGGTTATTCCAGATTTGATGGTTTCCATATATCCAACAGGTTTACTGAAGTAATGTATTTCTAAGCAATAAATTTTATTTAATATAACTCACAGTGAAATATAAAATGATATTAAATTGTTAAATATTTATATATATATAAATTAATTATGGTTAAAAATTAATATTGTTCCTAAAATAATATATGATATATATATATATATAATTCAAATTATGATTTCAAAATTAATTCATCCATAAAATAAAACTTTATATAATAAATTATTAACTTTAATAGTATATTTTTAAAGATTCATTAGTATAAATGTAATAAACCTATTTTTGAAAGAATTATTTTTAATAATTTTAAATTCCATAATAGAATAATATATAAACTACTTTGAAAAAAATTAAATATGTACTATTATAAAATCATATTTATAAATTGGGATAAATAATAATAATAATACATAATGTTTAAAAACAATATTTATTAACAATAGAATTCTACCATTATATATTGAGTATTGTTTTATGAAAAAAAACATAAATTAAATAATTTGAAATAGATAAAATGGACATTAATTCAGATTTTTATTTAATATTAGATAAGTGGGAAATGTTGGTATTTTGTTTAAGACATGTGATTCTATGTGAATAGTAAAATATATCGTTTTTTTAGTAACCATGTCTAATGGACCGGACCTCTCCAGTCCATTACTTTGTAAAAATTTGATGTGTTCAATCATGATCTGTGTTATAATAATAGTTTTAGATAATAATAAGTGATAAAGGTGGCGTGAAAATATTTGGTGTTAATTAGATTAAATGGTTTTAATTTAATCATTGTGAAATAAAAGAAATAAAATTTAATGTATTTAATTGAATGAGGGGAGGTTCATGGTTTCTTTTAGATTTATAAAATAATAAATTATGTGTGTAATTGGCATATAATGGGAGGCGCATGGAATAAATTATAAAGGAATAAATTATAATGGAAGGCGCATATAATAAATTATAAAGGAATGAAATGCATGGGGAACAACCCCTTATGGGTGAATCCAACTTGTATTTTAGAATATTAAAATAATTATAATTATATCCATTAAATAGATTACTAAAAAATATAATGATAATGAAGAAGGGAAGGGGTTCCCAACCCGTGAGTGAATTTCTTGTTATTAGAGAGAGGTAATAATTATAAGATAATAATGGGCATCAAAAATAATAATAATTATTAATGATAATGATGTTTACCCATTGATGAAATTGAAAGAAGATTTATTACTATTAAGTAATAATGGTAATGGTGGATTTTAGTGTGTGATTAAATAAATGGAATGGTTTTAATTTAATATAATAATAACCATGGTCAACTAATTTAATGGGATTAAATTTACACATTAATGATGGGTATTATTATTATTAATTTTATTAATAATAACCTTCAAGTGAGAGAAGAGATGGTGTGTGATGGACATGGAGTAAAGGCCAATGGGAGGCGCCATTTTCTAGTGGAGTGGGAGAAGAAATCTTGAATGGAAGAGTTAGATGGGAGAGAGAGTGTGAGAAATAAATTGGGAATTAATAAAACAAAAGAAAAGAAAATCAATTAAGGTTAAAGGGAGTGAGGCGCACCAAATTGGAGAGAGTGGTGCGTGACTTTGGGTATTTGAAATAAATCAATAAAATATAATCATATAATAATCATATTATTGTTTGTTGATAAAACACTTTTTCCACTGTAACATCATCGTGCGACCTCGGTTTTACGAACCATCAGCCGCAGTGCGACCCTGACATCGAGATGGAAATTATCAGTCCAATATTGAATGTCTTTTTTTAGGATTTCTGATCGGGTACCCAAAGGGCTCAGAAAATAACAGATTTAATATTATTATTAAATCATTGACCCACCATAACTCCCACATGCGACGTCCGATTGACTTCTCATAATTAGTGATGTGATAATGTCATTATTATGATCGATTTAAGTCTAATGTGGAATATTAAATTATGGTTCATGGCTCGGGTCCATGAAACACCAAATAATATTCTTATTATTATTATTACAGGATATTGCATCAAATATATCTCCCCCACATGGTGTTGGAATTGAAAACCATCTGTGATGTTGCAACCCTGAGATTAAGATGGATGATTCAGAGACCATAAATCCTATATTAATTATTCCTATGTCTTGAGATGTTTTTACTTGGTCAAACCGGGTGGGTTAATCTGATCGTCTTTTAATGGGGAATTATGCGTATCTTAAACCGCCACCCCATTAAATTTTCAAAAGGGACAAGATGTCATGCTACCTTGTTTTTACTCATTGTTCTCGTATTTGAGATGCTAGAACCTTCCAATCCTTCCCTTAAGAGTTTCACAATCAAACTTTACTCCTCGGATCGGTTCTGCTCTGATTTGATGCAACTAAGTTGTATCGATAAATCCTCGATATAAGGTATGTTTTATAGTCATTCCTCTGGGATAATCTTCTCCTATTTCCCCCTCCAATATTAAAGCATGTAATCTCCATGCTTCTAATAGGGTTTTTCTTGGGGTTTGTCTGGTGTGATCATTCCGTGGAATCCTCAAGTGGATGCAGTTGGCGTGAGAGGAGGATCATAACTCGTTGTGTGGATAAAGAATGTCAAGAACCCTTTGATATAGAGGATTCGTTGCTTCTCTTTTCTTTTATGTGAAACTGTATTGTTAGAATGTTTAATCCCACTTGATGATAATGGAATTGACATAATAAATATTTTATCCAGATAATTAAATTGATATTGATAATATAATATTGCCTCTTGTTTTGATAGATAGTGTGATATCTATGATTTCTTTGATTAGTTGTTCATTCTTGATGGAAATCGGTAAAGAACATAAATTGGGATTAATTGATAATTGTATGGATAAAGATAAAGAGGCATGTAAACGAATCTGGTTCTAGTTGTAATTCGATGTTAATCAAATTGGCACAGTAAGCATGTTTAATTATTTGTGATAGCTTACTGATTAGGTTTCCCTAATTTGGAACCTATGAATAATAATTCTATTAATTCAAGATGGATTAAAGAACTGATTGTTTGATAATTCCTTAAAGGGTTCTGAGTTACCCTATTGATTGTTAAAGGGCCAAGTGCCCAATTAAATGTGGTGTTTTTTCCTGTTGTTTGTATTGTGATGTGATCCTGGATGGCTATTGTGATATGTGGGGGCATGGAGGCTTTTGTTTTTGGAAGAAGATGATGCCAAGAGTGGCGAGATGCATTGGTTTATGCATATGGGTGTCATAGAGGACACCGGGGATGATGGAATGGAGTGGATGTGATTGATGGATGCTTAGTGATTTTGATTAGTTGTTTATCTGTTTTACATTTCTCCACTACTCATGGCAGCTAGTCTTGCATACTCGTATCCTGAAATAGGCGAAGACACGCGTGGTATGCCACGTGCATTCTTTGTTTATCTTCTCAAGGGGAATGGTTATACGCTCTTGCTATAGGTGGAAAAGACTCGACGGGTAATACATCTACTCGCAGTGTTGATCCCCCTTCTGTTTAGTAGCATAGAATGCATTTGATGAATGCCTGGGAATATGGAAAAGTAATTCTGTAATGAATATTTTCATAAATGGTGTTAACCCATGGGGATGGAGATGCTAGAACACAATGATGAGGTTGTAATTTTTTGAAGGAACAATTGACTTTGGGTGTGATGCTAATGAAATTTAATGTGAAATTGTTCATGATTAATTAATATTTAAAGAATTAATTTACATACACTATAACTGATATAGAGGGAATTACATAATCTAATAAAGCTCGTTAAATGGTTGTGTTTGTATAGGATACCTAGTCTTAGAAGTAGCAGTCTGGAGTCGGAGAGACGTTAGCTGCAGTTGTGTAGAAGACTAGGTAATGCCCATAGTGTGGCTATGAGATATAATATATCTTCTACTTATTTGTGTTTCTATATGCTACTCCACCCTGTCAGTAAGGGAAACTGACACCCTAGGTATTCTGAGTCCTAGTGGGGTGTTTTCCCCCAACATTTCGGTGGGAGGATGGATGGCTTACTACCCCCTTTGGCCCCGTTCTCTTCTCTTGGTAGTTACTTGTGCTGATAGGTACATTGGTTAGTTTTCCCCATATATGTGTGTGGAGGGAAGTAATGGCTTGTGGTTATTCACACACATATATTCTGGATATAGTATCATATGGACTACTATAGGTGTAACGTGTATAGGCTGTGATGTCTTGAGGATCCTTACTCAGTTTATGGGCTGTAATGGCTTGAGGAATAATACCCGACGTATGATTCACGTTAGGCGATATGTGGTGTCTCCCAGAAACTACATCATTACTTTTGGTTATGAGGATGGTGTGGTACTTCACCTAGGTGTCTAGGATCTATCCTTTGTGGAGCATGAGGTGAATATTTTGGTGCTTCTCCAATGTGTCAGTGGGAAAGACTTTTTGGAGAGAGATTCTTAGGACGTGCGATGTTGGGGAAAAGCATCAAACCAGTGGGGAAGTAGTAGTGAGGTACCCTTGATATTCTTTATTATATGATATATTCTTGTATTTGTTACTTGGTGATAGTATCCATGGTGAGGATGGGAACTTAGTATACCTGTTGAAGTGAAGAGTTAGTTTCACTTGTTGTTCACTTTTCTATAGCATTATTTATATACTTTTCATGAGAGGCTTTTAGGATGATCCTACTGAGTATACTGTTATACTCACCCTATGTATATATATAAGCTGTTTTTCAAGTCACATTGAGTAGGTTGGAGATCAAGATGCTTTTTACAAGCTTGGGGTTACAGGAGCTATTCGGTCTTGTGGTTGGTACTGTATTTAGTTTCTTTTGGGTTCTAGTAGTTTTTCCCTTCCAGTTATATCACTTTTTCTTGACATTTCATATATGAACATGGGTTTCTTTTATATTCCAATTTTGAGTTGGAGTTTATTGGTTTCTATATTATCTCTCTCTTCCGCATGTGTTCTCTTAGAGGGTAATACCTCCCATTTGTGTGTTTATTATACCCTCGGTGCTAGTGGCCAACCCAGGGCCTACTCGAGGAGGGACTCGGGGGTCATTATCTCCCTTATCACATTGCCGACCTAGGATGGGTACACTATGTGGGGAGGGGGTCATGACATAGTGGCATAAGAGGTCGAGTTGAGGGATAGGATGGAGTTTGGGGTTAGGCACTGGTGAGGTTTCATGGGTTGGTAGGGAAACGGTGTCAGTCATGTTTAAGGCCCCTTATGATCTGATGAACGGACCTTTATGTTTACAATGGCTACTAAAAAAGGTGATACATGTTGTAGGGTAGTGACCTAAGAAAGGATCATGCATCATTCTTCTTTGTGTCAGTGTTTGAATGGGTAGACCTTGGGATAGGATCACCTAAAATGAATGAATGAAAAAAATAAATTAATTAATGTTGAGTCTTATATATTCCAGGATTAGGAACTCTAACCATTGTTATTTTACAGGTATGGCTCCAGGTCTACTTCCTCATCAGGTTTGCGGAGAAAATGTCTAGCAGGATATTCCAGCAGATCGTTGTTGAGGAGAGGTTGACGACGACAACACTTAGAGGAAGACGCTCCGAGAGTTTCAGCGCTGATGTCTGCAAAATATTGGGGGATCCGTTTCAGATGCAGTCATGGAATACTGGTTATAGGAGGTCAAGATCAGCTTCAGTTTCATTCATGCTCGGAAGGATCACTGGGTGTCCTTGGTTGTGACAATGCTACGTAGAGAAGCAAGGCAGTGGTGTTTCTTGTTCCATGGGGATCGTGAGGAGTCAGTGATCTCATGGGAAGAGTTCCGAGGAAGGTTTAGAGTCTAGTTTCTTTCTTCAACTGCGAAGGCTTCCAGGCAGCATGAGCTTCTTACCCTTCGACAGGGGATATCTAGTGTTTGAGATTTTGGAATTCGTTTTAGGAATATTTTATGATATGCTTCAGACCTTTTACCAGATGAGGAGGCTAGGGCGAGGCATTTCGCGAAGGCTTTGCATCCAGAGGTCCACCACTAGGTTACCCCATTTATTCTAAAAACATATCATGAGGTACTAGAGAGGGAATAGGTTGTTGATAAGACTTTTTCCAGTACCGGATCATCATCAGAAAAGAATCAGCATGATTCCTCATGAAGCAGAGCTATGGTTTAGGGTTCCCGGTTTTCAGGGCAAAGGAGTTTTCGTTCATCCGGGGGTAGGTCCTAGCCCTTCACATCTCGTTTCTCCAGAGGCAGTATCTCTCATGCCTATGCCAAGGGATCAGACGCTTGTTTTTCTTTTGGTGGCCATGGAAATCAGTATCAGGAGTGCCCGACCTTTCAGAGCGGTCATCGTGCACCGTGCACTATGCTCCAAGTTCCTCCATTGAGGCAGTTCCAACCAAGGCAGCAGCAGCCAGTTGCACCAGTTTTAGATCAGTAGAGGGTAGATGGGGTAGGTGGAGGACATCCCCATGATGCTCCTCGTCCTCAAAGAGTAGAGCACTACCATGGTGGTGGTCGTCATCAGGGTCCGGGAGGCTGTGGAGGAGGTCGTGGACAGCTTCATGCTCTAGCGTTGCCAGCTCTAGGTGATCCAGACATCTTCCGAGGTATCCTTTGCTTATTTTCTACCTTGGTGTATGCCTTGTTTGATCCAGGAGTGACACACTCCTTCATATCACCTACCCTTTTCCATGCTTTTGGACTTGAGGTAGATAGGCTTCAAGGGCCCTTGGCATTGACTATGCCAGTTAGAGGTCGAGCTAACTTATTTGAAGCATGTAGAGATTGTGATCTAGTGTTGGGGAAACACCGCTCTTGGAGAGATTTCCTATGTTTACAAATACAACCATATGATGTCATCCACAGTATGGATTGGTTGTATTCGGTGTAGGCTATCGTGGATTGCTTCAGGAAAAATGTCATCTTCATTGGTGCTGATAGAGAGAAATTGGTGTTTGTTGGTGAAAGAGACCCTCGAATGGGTCATAGGTGTGTAACATCCTTATCATCCATGATGGTTGAGATGATGATGAGTTCTTCAGAGGTTAAGCAGTTGGCATGCCCAAGGGTCGTATAGGAGTACCCAGATGTCTTTCTAGAAGAGGTTGTAGCATTACTGTAACACCATAGATTTTATGAGAAATATTTTGTTTTTATGTTATATACATCACCAAAGAAATATTTCACTTCACACAACACTATCTTGGATTGTGTTACATGCAAGAGAAACCTTCCTCAATAGCTTGTGTTGTGCGCAATACCGAGTTTCGCTAAACAACGATATGTTATTAAAATATTATATAAACTAGCCGTTCTGAATAGTAATACCCACTTTTTGAAATATTATAAATTTTATCTTGCAAAATGGACTTCATTTTTGGATTCGGAATATCTAAATTATCCTAGGGTGAAATTTTGGTATTTGTCTGAAAACATGCCATTTTTAATGAATAGTGAAAACACTAGATTACTATTTAAAACCCGACTTTTTATTTAAATAATTATATATTTTATTTCAATTTATTTTAGGTAAAAATTGATACATAATACCTATATATGTTCAATTTAATTCATTGGAGTCATTTTATCATAATTTTAGATATATAAAAATTTTATTGAACTTCTCACCGTCCTTTACCCACCTCCTATGAAAAATTGAAAATTTACATAAAACATAATTTTACAGCTTCTGTGAGTGGAATTTCGAAAATCCAAGAGACACGGTTAATTCCAAGGTGTAAAATGTGGTTCAATAAGTTAAAATTAAATTTTGGTGAATAGTAACTTTTCACTTTTTTTACCACAGCTAAAAGTAAATAGGGTAATTAAGGGTAAAACTGATATTATTATTACCCGAACACACGACCTAATTTTGTTGGATAAGTGTAATTCGACCAAAAACAATCTTAATGATACAATATGACCATTCAGGTCCACTTGGATTAGATTATGACAGTTATTATTATTTTATTTACTGAAGAATTAAAAGAGTTAAAATCAAATTTAATAACTAAAACATTTTTTATAAAGGGATACACATTGGAAAAATTCAACTATAAATATTCATTAGAAATACAAATATATTTCCTACATAATGGTATTTTATTTATAATTTTTAGACATTAAATAATTTAATTTATTTATGACACAATGATGATGCAGTAATTACCTTATTAATGAAATATTAACATAATTGATGTTATAAATACCCAAATAAATGTAATTTGCAACTTAGAATAAATTCAACTAATTTTATAGGTTAATATGACTTGTATTTATTTATTTAAGTAAATGTTTTAGAACTAATCATGCTTTTATGATTTTTTAAAAAATCAATTACCAAATAGTGTCATAATTGACATAAATTTTTTTTAAAACAAATATTATATTATAAATTGTTATTTTATTCCTAAAAATATATGGTTCGGCCAAATGACTTAGATAAGGTTATATATAATAATGATGAACCACTTGGGGATCTTTTGTCTTGTTATAGTATGTTTATTAACCATATAGTGTAAAAAAACAAAAAGACATAGTAAAAGTTAAATTATATAACATAGAGTTAAATCTAAGTGATAAGGTTAAAATACTAACCTAAACTTGTCTAAACCCTATTTATTGAGAGGATTTCGACCCATAACTACCTTTTCTTCGAAATAAATCAATTTGGATCTATTAAAAACCTAATATGACATTATTATAATATAATATTTTATGTTTTTCCAAAGGTGCCCCTCTCCTTCCTTATAAAAGGTCACCTCCTCCCTCGCCTCACACACTTTTGAGCCTTAAAGCTCGGCCAACCCCTGCCCATTTCCCTTCTAAACTTCCCTAAAAACATACTATAGGTCCTGGTACTATTCAAAGTCCAATTTTCGTGCCCTAATAGGAGGTTTCAAAGAGGCGTGTCGAAGAAGAGGTAATATTCGTTACCGATTCTTTCAAATTTATTTCTTCTTCTACTTAATCTTCTTTAGTTGTTTCATTATGAAGTAATAACATCAGTACCACTCACATAATGATATGTTATTATAAATATGAAACAAACCTATTTCACCATCTATCCATCCTACGGAAAACAAAATCACCGCACGTGCGTACGTACGGAATACCGTCTCCACGCCGTGGTGTAATCTGTTTTCCACCCCCACCTTACTTGGATGGGTATAATGGTGTAAAGTAAACTATTTATGCTTATTGTAAATTGATAATGATTCTGAAATAATATACATAAACATCAATACAATTCCACGATCATGGGAATGATATCATCGCTCCTGCGTACGTACGGCCTACCGTCTCCACGATGTGATGCGACTCATTCTACATAATCTTCATTGAATAATGATTATATAAATGAATTAAATGAATAAATATGATATATATTACACTAATAACATTATGTAAATGAGGTATCTATAACCTAAGAAGATTAAGAATAATTTATTCGACAAAACATGCACAAGAACATAAAGCAATGAACACCCGAATAACAAGTAGCAACGAAATATTTCTAATAAGAAGATAAGAATATGACCATATATGATATCATAATAAGGAATATGATTCTGTAAGAATTAAACGTTGTTATTTAAATCATTATACATGATGTTTGGATGTGTATAAAGCGAATCGGACCTAAGGTAAGGGAAAATCTCTCAATCTCAATTTTTATCTGATATTGCTTATACTTCGGTATTCAATGGAGCATATTTATCATCCACATCCATGTTTTCTCAATATGTAATATTATTTCTATCCTCCTACAATTTTTTAAATCCAATTTTACCCATTGGTGAGTTTTTAGTAAAAGATATGAAAGGAATCATTTTTTGAAGTACTTTTTTACTTTTCCGGCCAAAGTACGAGAAGAATGTTTCTTAACATATACGGCATGAATGGATTTTTATGATTTCATAGAACATTATTTCCATAAATATTCCTTCACAAGTTTTCAAGTTTATTTTTAATCAACTTCTTGTAGTTAAAAATTTCATGACATTTTAGGAAAGGGAAAAATTTGAAGTAGAAAGGATATTTTCCTCAAAAATGGAGTTCAAGGGTTTTATCAACATTATTTTCCATCTAAGATAATATGGGGTTCTGTTTCTGTCCCTATTATTACATTGATTTCATTATGTTATGATGGAATTTTTTTTATTAATTTCTGTTATTGATTATGTTATGATTTCATGATGCTTATGAATCACATTGTTATTACTTGGGTTATGCTATGATGTATGATTTATGATTTTTTGGAACACATAATAATGATTTCATTATGATATGGGTGGGACCTATATCTCCCTCCAATGCATTGGGTAAAGATTTATATCTCATGAGATATAAATGGCTAGAACGGCATGTTAATCCAGTTCAGTGACACAGGACTGGAATGAGGAGTGAACTCGGTTCAGTAATGGACTTGGTCCACTATGATAGTCTTGGAAATGAGCCTTGGCTAATTTGAAATTATTTTCTATGATTTCGTGTGTATGACCCAAAGTTTCATGTTTTTTTCTGTGATTATTGGGATTACATTTCATTACTATGATTTCTCCCATGTTATGGTATTATGATCTCTTTTTCAGGTTAAGATATTCAAAATGTTATGTTCTTATGAATATGATATGATTGATATTTCTTTTTATTAACCTTACTGAGTATTTGAGCTCACCCTTTTGTATGTTTTCTCTTCCCCAGTTCAGTAAAAAGCGTATTAAGTAGGATATCCCAAAAAGTGAAACTAAATATGATGAAAGAAGTGAGAGACAATGTAGATGATTTATGAACCAGTTGTTTATGTTTCCCAGTTTCTAAAGACCCTATACCTATACAATCCTACCATTATTTTGTTATATGTTGTAATAAGTATGCTTCAATTATGAAGTAATAACCATGTATGTAATGTATGAGTCGTTAATATTACACCTTCGAAAAGAGATTGAGTTCGGGATCGAGCTACAGCCAGGAGCGTCTCCTATCTCTATGTCTCCATATAAGATAGCCATTTCTGAGTTACGAGAGCTACGTATATAGATTGATGGTCTGTTGCAGTGCGGTTTTGATCAGCCAAGTGTGTCACCATGGAGTGAACTTGTTTTGTTCGTGAAGAAGGCTGATGAAATTTTGCAGCTGTGTGTCGATTATCGTCGCTTAAACAAAGTGAAAATAAATAATCACTATCCTCTTTCGCGAATTGATGATTTATTTGATCAACTGAAGGGTACAAGTTGGTTCTCAAAGATCTACTTGCTGTCAGGATACCATTAGATGCGTGTGAATGATGAAGATATTCTGAAGACTGCTTTCCATTGTCGTCGTGGAAATTATGAGTCCGTTGTAATGACATTCGGTGTGAGGAATTCTCCAACTATATTCATGGGATTGATGACTGTTTTGTTCCTTGAGTTACTGGAACAATTCATGGAAGTTTTCATCGACGACATCCTTGTGTACTCTACATCTGAAGAGGAGCATGCAGAGCATCTACGAGCCATTTTGGGAGTTCTTCGTCAACATCAGCTGTACGGGCAGTTGTCGAAGTGTGAGTTTTGGGCTCGAGAAGTCCTTTTCATGGATAATGTTGTGTCCCAACAGGGAGTAGTTGTAGATCCATCGAAAGTAGAAGAAGTTGAGTCTTGGGGAGCCACCTAGACAGTGTCAGTGGTGCAAGGATTCCATGGTCTCGTAGGCTACAACAAGTGGTTCATAGAAAATGTTCCATGAGTTCTAACTCCTCTGACAGCTTTGACTTGGTAGGATCAGGCATTCATATGGAAAGATCAGTGTCAGGTGGTATTTGAGTATCTAAAGGAGAAGTTAGTTAGTGCTACAGTCATTTGTCTTCCAGTTGAGGGTGTCCAGTTTGATGTTTTCTGCGATGCTTTACATCTTGAGTTAGGCTATGTTCTCATGAAGTAGAGGTCTGTTGTTTCTTATGGGTCTTGGCAGTTGCATCCCCAAGAACACAACTATGCCACCCATGATCTTGAGTTATCCGCCATAATGTTTTCTCTGAAGTTATGGAGACATTACCTCATTGGTGAGCGCTTTGTGGTTTTCACTGATCATAAGAGTTCGAGGTATGTTTTCTCTCAGCGTGACTTGAACTTACGATAGAGTTGGGGGATGGAGTTCTTACATGAATATGAATTCTAAATATTGAATACACCAGGAAAAGGGAATGTTTTAGATGATGCGCTGAGTCGAAAGTCACTTAGTGATGTTGTGCGTGAATCGTGTGATTCCAATAGAGTAATGGAAGAACTGTCAGCATTGCATCTTGACATGGGAGATAGAATTCCCCAATCCACGTGTTGCGGAAGAATGATGCTTGTTTTTTGCGGTGTTGGGGGCAGTGTATGTATGAGAAATCCTAAATTATGGGGGTGGGAGGACCTAATCCCTAATCGAGACGCATTAATTTGGATGCAATTAAACACGTGCAGGTGAGATAGTGCTACCTAAAGCGGGTAATATCTCGACATGGGGGAAGGAATTCCCTTTCTCATATAATTAGGATAGTGGTTTGATTCTTATTATGACGAGAGCCCTGAGAGGTATCTTGGGGGTGGTTGTTCGTACCTTTCCCCTTTTTATGGGTTGGTCTTTAATTCTAGTGGACGAGAATATATTGAGAGATATCTAATGTAATGGCTCGGACCTCTCCGGTCCATTACATTGTAAACATTTGATGTGGTCAAACATGATGCCTGTTATAATAATAATTTTAGATAATAATAATTGATAAAGGTGGCATTAAAATATTTGGTGTTAATTAGATTAAATAGTTTTAATTTAATCATTGTGAAATAAAAGAAATAAAATTGATTGTCTTTAATTCAATGAGGGGAGTTTCATGGTTTCTTTTTGATTTATAAAATAATAAATTCTGTGTGTAATGGGCATATAATGGGAGGCACATTGGAATAAATTATAAAAGAATAAATTATAATAGGAGGCACATATAATAAATTATAAAGGAATGAAATGCATGGGGCGCAACCCCTTATGGGTGAATCCAACATTTATTTCGAAATATCAAAATAATTATAATAATATTCATTTAATAGATTATAAAAAAATAAAATGACAATGAAGAATGGAAGGGGTTCCCAACCCATGCGTGAATATCATTTGATTAGAGGGAGGGAGTAATTATAAGATAGTAATGGGCGTCAATAATAATAATTTTTATTAATGATAAAAATGGAGACCCGTTGATGAAATTGAAAGAGGATTTATTACTCTTAAATAATAACGGTAATTGTGGATTTTAGTGTGTGATTAATTAAATGAAATGGTTTTAATTTAATATGAGAATAACCATGGTCAACTAATTTAATGGGATTAAATTAGAACATTAATGATGGGTGTTATTATTATTAATTTTATTAATAATGACCTTGAAGTGAGAAAATAGATGGGGTGTGATGGACATGGAGTAAAGGCCTAGGGGAGGCGCCACTTTTTTGTGGAGTGGGAGAAGAAATCATGAATGGAAGAGTTAGATTGGAGAGAGAGTGAGTGAATTAAATGGGGAAGTAATAAAAGAAAAGAAATATATATATTAAGGTGAAAGGGAGTGAGGCACACCAAATTGGAGAGAGTGGTGCGTGACTTTGGGTATTTGAAATAAATAAATTAAAAATAATAATATAAAAATCATATTATTGTTTGTGTTGATACAACACTTTTTCGACCGTAACTTCTTCGTGCGACCTCGGTTTTACGAACCATCAGCGGTAGTGCAACCATGACATCGAGACGGAAATTATGAGTCAAATATTGGATGTCTTTTTCAGGTTTTTAGATCAGGTACCCGAAGCGCTCGGAAAATAACAGATTTAATGTTATTATTAAATCATCGACCCGCCATAACTCCCGCGTGCGACATCTGATTGGATTCTCGTTAGTGGCGATGTGATCCTGTCATTTATACGATCGAATCAAGTCTAATGTGGAAAATTAAATTATGGTTCATGGATCGAGTCCATGAAACACCCAATAATAATATTATTATTATTATTATAGGATCTTGCATCCAATATATCTCCATCATACGGTGTTGGACTGACGAACCGTCTGTGACGTTGCAACCCTGAAATTTTGACGGATTATTCAAAGACAATGAATCATATATTAATTATTCCTATGTCTCAGGATGTTTTTACTATGTCAAACCCTGTGGGTTAATGCGATCCTCTTTTAATGGGGAATTAAGTGTATCTTAAGCCGTCGCCCCATTAAATTTTCAAAAGGGACAAGATATCATCCTCCATTGTTTTTCCTCATTGTTCTCAGTGATGAGATGCTAGAAACTATCAATCCTTCGCATAAGAGTTTCACAATCAAACTTTACCCCTCAAACCAGTTCTTCTCTGTTTTGAGGCAACCAAGCTTTATCGATCAATCCTCGATATAATATATGTTTTATAGTCATTCCATTTTGATCATCTCCTGCTATTTATCGCTCCCATATTAAAGCATATTATCTTCATGCTTCTAATGGGGTTTTTCTTGGGGTTTGGATGGTGCGGTCGTTCTGTGGCATTTTCGGGTGGATACAGTTGGCGCGAGTGGAGGATCGTGACCCATTATGTGGATAAATAATGTCAAGAACTCTTCAAGGTAGGGGATTCGTTACTTCTCTTTTATTTTTCATGCAAATACATAGTTAGTATGTTTAATACCACTGGATGTCAATACAATTGACAAAATAAATGTTTTAACTATATAAATAAATTTATATTGATCATATTATATTACCTCTTGTTTGGCCAGATAGTGTGATATCTATGATTTCTTTTCTTAGCTGTTCATTCCTGATGGAAATTGGTAAAGAGCATAAATTGGGATTAATTGATAATTGTTTTGATAATGTTAAAGAGGCATGTAAACTAATATTGTTCTAGTTGTAATTAGATGTTAATCAAATTGGCACAGTAACCATGTTTAATTATTTGTGATAGATTACTGATTAGGTTTCATGAATTTGGAACCTACGAATAATAAATCTGTTAATTCAAGATGGATTAAAGAACTGATTATTTGATGATTCCTTAAAGGGTTCTGAGTTACCCTCTGGATTGTTAAAGAGCCAAGTTCCCAATTAAATGTGGTGTTTTTTTTCCTGCTATTTGTGCTGTGATGTGATCCTGGATGGTTGTTGTGATATGTGGGGGCATGGAGGATTTTGGTTGTGTTAGAAGATGATGCCTAGAGTGGTGATATGGATCGGTTTATCCATATGGGTGTCCAGGAGGACACCCGAGATGATGGAATGGAGTGGATGTGATTATTGGATGCTTGGTGATTTTGATCTGTTGTTTATCTGCGTTGCTTTCCCCACTACTCAAGGAAGCTGGTCTTGCTTAACCTTTTCCTAAAATAGGCGAAGACACGCGGGGTATGCCACATGCATTACGTTTTTAGCTTCTCAAGGGGGAATGGAACTGTTCTCTTGCTATAGGCGGAAAAGCCTTGACGGGTAGAACATCTACTCACCGTGTTGAGCCCCCTTGTGTTTAGTAGCATAGAATGATTTTATGAAATGCATGGGAATATGGAAAAGTAATTCTATAACGAATATTTTCATAAATGGTGTTAACAAATGGGGATGGAGATGCTGGAAAATAATGATGAGGTTGTAATTTTTGGAAGGAACAATTGACTTTGGGTGTGATGCTAATGAAATTTAATGCGGTATTGTTCATGTTTAACTAATGTTTAATGAATTAATTAACATACACTAGAACTGATATAAAGGGAATCATGTAATCTAATAAATCTCTTTAAATGGTTGTGTTCTTATAGGATACATAGTCTTAGAAGTAGCAGCCTAGAGTCGGAGAGATGTTAGCTATAGTTGTGTCTAAGAATATGTAATGTCCATGGTTTGGTTGTGAGATATAATATATCCTGTACTTTTTGTGTTTCTATATGCTAATCCACCCTGTCAGTAAGGGCAACTGACACCCCGGGGATTCTGAGCCCTTTGGGGTGTTTTACCCAACATTCTGGTGGGGGGATGGATGGATGACTACCCCCTTTCTTACCACTCTCTTCTATTGGTAGTTACTTGTGCTGATAGGCACATTGGTTAGTTTTACCCATATATGTGTGTAGAGGGCTGTAATGGTTTGTGGTTGTTCACACACATATATTCTTGATATCATATCCTATGGACTACTAGAGTTTTAACGTGTATAGGCTGTGATGCCTTGAGGATTCTTACTCGGTGTATGGGCTGTAATGGCTTAGAGAATAATACCCGATGTATGATACATGTAATGAAAGCTGTTGTGGATCCTAAAAACTACCTGGTAACTTTTGGTTGTGAGGATGGTATGGTGCTTCTCCCAGGTGTCTACGGGCAAGCCTTTGTGCATCATGAGGTGCATATTGTGGTGCTTCGCCCAGGTGTCTGTGGGCAAGCCTTTTTTGGGGAGAGATGCTTAGGACATGCGATGTTAGGGAAAAGAGGCAAACCAGTGGGGATGTAGTAGCAGGGGACCCTTAATATTCATTATTATATGATATATTCTTGTATGTGTTACTTGGTGAGAGTATCAAAGGTGAGGTTGTGAATATAGTATATCTGTTTAGGTGATTAGTTAGTTTCACTTGTTGTTCACTGTGCTTTAGCATGATTTTTTACATTGTGCGAGAGGCTTCAGGGAGGATCCTATAGAGTATACTATTATACTCACCCTATGTATATATAAACTGTTTTTTAGGTCACATGGAGTAGGTTGGAGATCAGGCAGGTTCCTACTAGCTTGGGGTTTCAGGAGCTGTTCAGTCTTGTGGTTGTTGCTGTTTTCACATTCTTTTGGGTACTAGTAGTTTTTCCCTTCTAATTTTCGCACTTTTTCATGACATTTCATATATGAACATGGGTTTATTTTATATTCCAATTATGATTTGGAGTTGATTGGTGTCTATCTTATCTCTCTCTTCTGCATGTGTTCTCTTATAGGGTAATGCCTCCCATTTGTGTGTTTATTATATCCTTGATGCTAGTCGCCATCCCGAGGCATACTGGAGGCGGGACTCGAGGGTCATTATCTCCCTTATCACATTACCAACCCAATAGGGGTACACTTTATGGGGAGGGGGTCGTGACACTATGTATTTTATTCAATTCTAATAATATAAGTATAAAATGGAATCCAATAAAACCATTTTATTTGAAAACATTATTGTATAATTTAAATTATAAATTTTAAAACATTGGTTATGGTATACTAACCAACAATACATATTATAAAACTGATGTAAAAATTTTCTCAAAAAAACATTTTATATATTGTATATTTATAATATTTAATTAATTTTTAACACATTTTTAAATTTTCTATAATGAAATGGATTTAAAATTAAAAATCAATGGGTAATAATTGTCAAATAATAACCATATTATATTTGGGGAATAAAAATTATTTTACATTAGGTATAAAATATTTACCATAGAAAAATCTAACATAGAAAACATAATAATTCAATGGGTAATGGAACTAAATGACTTTTAAAACATTTTTTACACTTTTTTAACCATATATCTTCCTCATCCAAATAATTCTAAAAAATTTTTGCAATACTCATTGGGATTGAATTCCCATAATTGAATGTCTTTGGATTTTTACAGAAATTCCATTTTATTTCACTTATAAAAGGATATCCCCTCACCTTGCATACACACAAAATGAACGCCTCTATATTCACCCAAAAATTTATTCTAAAACTATCTTAAACATTAATATTCAACTTAATTTTTTTTGGTGTTCTTGATAGGATATCCCTTAAGTTATTATTCTCCTTTGCAAAGGACATAATACATGAAGTGAGGAATAAGCTCCAAAACAATCATTCTATTTAAAATTTGTTTAGGTGAACTTATTATTCATCAATTTATCCTACACCATATTGAAATAAAAAATTAGTGTCGTAATAATTCAAAAATTATATTATAATTTTGAAACAAAAATTAACCATTATTCCCTTTCTCACTTAAAATGATAAAATAGCATTTCTGTATATGTACAAAATACTAAATCAACCAAGCATCACATTTCATTTTCCTTAATAACCATACACGGCTAGCACTAATTTTGAATTTGATAAATAATTTTGATATTGGTATCATAATTTTAATTCTTAAATGATAAAACATATTATTACATCCTCCCTTATTAAGGAAAATGAAATCATAAACCAATAATAAGTGTGAACTACTAACTCCATGAAATAATTGATTCTTGTTTCATTTTAAGTAAATTCCTTATGTGGATGGAAATGTGAATATTCTAATTGGATAAATATGATTTTTATTTTCACATTGAGGTTTTTTTATGAAAAATTCGAGAACCTATTAATGACATGATTAACAAATAGTCATCAGTAGATCAATTATTTAAAAAAAGTTTATTAAGAGGAAAAAAATTAATTCAAAATATTTAATAATTTCATACCAATATATCAACATATAAATTCCTTAAAATTATAACAAATAAAAATAATATACACTAAAATTTTTAATTATCATACTAGTGCGACGATATTGAAACTAAAATATTCACATAATAATCAACCATCATTTTATATTATTGTTTGAATTGGTTTAGATTCCAAAGTGTACAATTCAATGAAATTTTATCATAAATGATTATTAAATATAGTGAATGATGTAATATGATACCTGTATTTAAATAATTTTTTATTTTTTGGTTCTGTAAAAGAAAAATCAATATTTAACAGAATAAATAAGAAAATACCCTTTGTCGGTTAAGAATCACCAAAATGAAATTATGATTGATTTCATCTTCATGGATAAATATAGAAACACCCATGAAAGGAAATTTAAGAATTAAAGTTCATAAAAATAATATTGTATAGTGTAATGGCCCGGACACCTCTGGTCCATTCCTTTGTTGAAATCGATGTGGTCAACACGACGCGCGTTATAATGATAATTTTTAATACTGATGATAACATAAAAATATGTTAAATAATAATGATGATGACCTAAATTGTGTGATTAATTAAACTAAAAATAGAATAATCCTGATAAAATAATTTATTGGGTGTTATTATAATTAATTATGTGAAGTGGGAAGGTGTGTGACCCATTAGACGTTGATAAATGAAACATGCAGTTTATTATTAATTGAGTAATTGTTGAAATTAAATTTGAATAATAATAATGGGTTTTGTGTTATTAATATTATTCATAATATGAATAATAATGAGAAATTAATGAAATGATTCATGGTATTTATTGCAAACAGATAAATAATGATGCGCAGTGCAAGCATGGTGGTGCGTTAATAAAATTAAAGGTGAGTTCGTAATTATTATTATGTTTACTAATAATAATAAAGGTGGAGTAAAAATATGTTAGGTTTTTTAAATTGAATGTTTTTAATTTAATAAAAGTGGTTTCAATTTAATCAGTGTGAAATAAAAATAAATAGAATTAAATAATTAAAGTGATAGATGTTATGCGACATTAACGTGGCATGGTTAGATTCTGATATCCAACGGGGTGGTTTAACGTGGTCAACAAGATGAGCATAAATATTATCATTATTAAAAATAATAACTGTGATGAGTTAATAAAATAAGTAGATGAATTTTTATTATTATTGAAAAAAATAACAATGATGGCGTAAAACTACGTGCGAGAGGTTAATGAAATTAATTGTAATAAAAAGGGGTTGAATATGTAATTTATATTAATTTTGATTTTTGATTAAATTCAATGAGGGGAGGTGCTTGGTTTCTTTTTGATTTATTTAAATTTTGAATAAATAATAAATTATGTGTGTAATGGGAGGCTTCTTGACGTTGACGTAATGCTGGTCGGACATGGTCAACGCGGAGAACGTCAATAATGATAATTATTTTTAACAATAATTGGTGATGACTTAATAAATTTTATTTGGGGATTTTTCTTCATTATTATACTAAATAATTATAATAATAGTGTTGGCTTAAATTTTTAAAGATCCATTAATAAAGATTTAATGAGATTTTTTTTTGATTTCAATGTGATGAGATTTGAGATATGAGGATAGATGAGAGATGTTATTTTGATAATTGTGTTAAAAATATAAAATAAAATAATAATGAAACTGGTTTAAAAAGGAGTGTGTTGGGTATGGAATATAAGAGGAGGCGCCACTTTTTTGGGGCGTGATAAAATGGGGAGAAGAAATTGTGGAAGATAATAAATTAGATTGGAGAGAGAATGAGATATAAAATTTAAAAGAGTAATAAATGAAAAAGGGGGAATTGGGGTTTGATTCCAGCGTGAAAGGAGACCCAAATCGTGATTGATTTGGAGTAAGAAAAATTAATAAAATAAATAATTAATAATAATAATAATAAAATATTGTTATTATTAATTTTGATGATAGAATACTATTTTCACTAAAATGCCATCGTGCGACCTCAGTTTTACAAACCGTAAGCAGCAGTCCGACCCTGACTTCGAAACAGAAATTATGAGTCCAATATTGGGTTTCGTTTTCGTGTTTTCAGATCGAGGACCCGAAACGCTCGTGAATTAATAGATTTAATATTATTATTAAATCTTAGACCCGTCATAACTCCTGCGTGCAATGTTCGATTAACTTTATATCAATGGTGATAAGTTCATGTCATTAATATGATCAATTCATGTCTAATTTTGGGTATTAAATTATGGTTCATGTCCCGAGTCAATAAAACACCTATTATTAATTGAAGTTCTTATTATCATTAAATGCATGGAAACCACGTGACGTGTCGTGTGATGACCATTCAAACAGTGTAATAGTCGTACGGTCACATCATGTAATCATTAATACATGTTGCGTACCAGTTTACCTTTTCATTGCCTATATAAGAGAGGATCACGTGTTATTTTAGTACCCTTCTTCTCCACACGACGACACTCCTGGACGACTGAGAAGTCATCCTCCTAACATCTTTATCCGGACTCCGATCTTCGATCCGTCAGTGACTTTGGGATCGTGTCAGCAAGGAGAATATTGTGAAACCTATTTTGTTCCCTCTTCTTTGACTTCCCATCTGTAGTTTCCAACTGAGGAGACTACTGATAATTGACGAGAACGAAGGTCTTTAATGAATGACACTAAAAAGGTATGTTAAACCACTATTCTTGTATTCTCTTTCTGATCCTACTTCTCCCTTTTTCATTCCATGCTATGGCATGTGATCTCTGTGTTGAGGTTGTTTCTTATGTTGTTGATTCGGTGGTGTCGTGATGTCTTTGGTGGGTGTAGTCATTCTGGGAGAATACTTGTGATCGTGGTGGTTGTGTTCGTAGAAGGACATCGGAACCTGTTGAGGTTGGGATCGTTCCATCGTCTCTCTAAATTTTGCATCATGTGGGGTGGGTGTTCTCTTGTTTACGTGAAACACATTTGAACCGGTTTAATAAAGATAATAACTAGCTTATATAACTGGTATGGGATGTTTGTAAATACAGTTACATTATTTATATCCTGTGATTTTATGTTGTGAATTGAATGAGCTTCTGCCTACTGAAAATCTTGGTTGTTGGGGGCCTTTTCTTATGCAATTAAATATTTCCTTCTCCTTCTAGATTTTCTTATGGATGCAAATTTTATTGAATGTGGAAATTGGTTAATCAAGTAAAGTTGGCTGATTAAATACCTGGAACCCTTGTGTGATCTCCCCGGTTGACCAAACTGAAATAATAAACATGTGGGTGCTCGTTAGGGTTTATTTATGTGAAGGGGGTGTTTTGTGGGCTGTTTTGGATCGGGTGAGCAGCGGGGCTGTGGTTGTCTTGGTTGTGGGTTTGTGTGAATGCTATGTTGGTGATGGGCAGCAGGGCTGTAATAAATGGTGTCAAAGGGATGATGATGTACGGGTTTCGGTGTGATTGTGGTTATGGTGGTTGGCAGCGGGGCTACAGGGATGGGTTTGAATGTGAACGAACTATGGGTTGTGATTAATAAATAAAAGTAGAAGAGTTAACGAATGGTGGGTCATGGTAATGGAATGGGAATAATAATCAATGGGGTTGGTTGGTTAATAAGGAGGGACTTGTTTGTGTTTATTATGTTTTCCAAACATGATTTGTGGATGGAATGGATATGTTATAGGAATGCTTGATCTAGTTTAGTTGTTGATAGTTGCCCGGTAGTTAAGAAACTGATAACTAAAGCTGTTGAAACATGAAAAAATTAAATGGGGTTTTGGGATTGATTGTTGTGTTCATACTCTCGAAGTATCAGTGCAAAGGCACGTGCTCAGATCTTTGTGTAGAAACCATAGGATGGGATGAGTGGTTGATATAATTATATAAATTGGTATGTTTTATGATTCTTTACGCACCCCACCCATGTTGAGCGCTACGTGCCGAACACCCGTGGGACAGGGGGTGAGATTCTCAAACATCCGAAGGATGGCTGGTTACTGTTCTTCCCTGTGCTCCCTGTTCTAGGTTCTATAGCCCAAGTTCCTTAGGGCAGGTTACGACAAATGTTTCCCAAGAATCTTCGAGATATGGTCTGATATATTCCTAGGTGTCTTTGGGATGAGAATTGGTTATGGACGAGTATTTTTTTCCAGGGGGATGTGATTTGAGATGTCCAAGGACTGAGTCCCGGAGGGATACTATGAGCTTCGTATGGCCAGGTAGCGGCACTAGCTCAAGATGTGGGGGAAGCATCAGAGCGTTAGGCGTGAGGGCTTGAGCAGTATTCAGTGGGAATGTGGTGTGGGGTACCAATACATTGATAATATTACTATACTACTCTATTGACTTTCGATGTTTGGTGAGTGTGGCTTGTGAGGTTGGCTGGATAGATTCCTTGCTAGGATTTGGTTCCATCTGTTTTCTCACGGGGCATTAGGATGTCTCCCCACCTATGCATTAGAGCTTTAAGTTTTCTTACTGAGTATACGTGGATGATCACCCTACGTTTGCTTTCACCTTTTCTGGAGGACTACAGGGACTGTGCGGGACCTTACTAGTCAGGCAGGGGGAGTTGCTGCTGTTTGCTGTTGTTGTTTTCCTTTACTTTTTGGTATAGTACTTCGGAGATTTTCTATACTTGTACTTTTGGTTCACTATTGTATAAAGCATGCACATGGGATTTGTTTTGGGCTATTTCTATACTTGTTCCTTTTCTTTTTCTTGGTGTTTGACTAATCCTATTTCCCGATCTTAAATTAATAAAAATGGTAATGCCTCCCATATAACTGAAAACTCATACCATTGGTGCTAGTCGCCACTCCGGGGCCTGCTGGAGGCGGGACTCGAGGGTCATCATCTCCCTTCCACCATTGCCAGCTCAGGAGGGGCATCTTTGGTGGGAGGGGGTCGTGACATATAGAAACATCAATCATTTGTATATTAATTTTTTTTATAGAAAAAATGTTGACAACCCCATTAGTGATATAAATAACATGAGGTGAGAAAATATGTTGAAAATAACTAATATATAAATGGGGAGATTATAAATTGGGAGTATAAATGTTTATATCTATGAATAGGTTTATTATTTATGTAATTAATAATCATGATTTTATTATTTATTATTCTCGATGTTAGGAAGGAATAAATTAAAAATATGGTAAGGGATTTCATCTAAAAATTCCTCTAATTAAGACATGTTTAATATTATACAAAAAAATTTATCTTTATAGCTTACAAACTACATATTTAGAAAACTATATCATTCAATAACATTTACTCATTATGCTTTCTTTCAAGTTTTAATATCTCTCTTTAAATATTTTTTTATTTAAATGCTTCTCATGATGTAATGGGTTTTCTTGAATCATGTTTTTTTTTGGCTAGACATGATAAAAAAACATCAATTTTAATTTTTGAATAATTATTTATAATAATATATGAATATTTATTATTTTAATTACATATTATTTTATTGTTATATCATGTTTCACACCAAATAATTTTTTCATTATGTATATATTGATTCATAAAAAATATAATTTTGTTATGAATAATTCCCATATTCTTTACGGAATTTTTCTTCAATATCCATGTTTTTACATCCCACCAGTATTTTTCTTCATAGAGTGTGAACTAAATTTGTTTCTCTAGAGATCATTTTTATCCCCTTTATTAATTTTGAAATAAAATTATTATTACGCTTTTATTGAAGAGGTTATTTAATAAAATAATTTAAGAATATTTAAAAAAATAATTAAATTATATTATGTTAACCCCTCATACCGCACAATTATATATATTTTTTGTTTCAATTCATGGTCAATTTATTTCAATTTATTTATGAATATTTTTTTAACACTGCGGAATTCTAAATCAAGGACGCTATATTTGAGAGAAATAATGACATGTAACACCAAGCATTAGAAGACGTATAAAACCTAAATAATTTATGATATATTTATTATAAAATAAATTGAATCTCATAAATAATATTTATTACATGAGACACTTAATTTATCTTGTGATACATGCAAAATAGAGTTTCTTAGATAACTTGGGTTACAAACGAAACTGAATTTTACCAAACAACAACATATTATTATTATAATTATTATTATTATTTTAATATAATAGCTATAAAATAGTGGTTAAATTAGAGGCTATGAAAAGGATAAACTAATTTATGAAAATATATATTTTACACACATTCATTTTTTATGTATTTATTATAAAAAAAATAAAAAAACAAAAACAAAAAATTTTAAAAAAAAAATATTTATATAAAAGACGGTTTAGTTGTTTTTTGTGCAAATAATTTAAAATTAATATTTACCACTTTTATAAATAGTATTTGAAAAAAAATTATTTTAAATTGTAATACCGAAATTATCTTAGGGTGAATTTTTTTAATTTCTTTGAAAAGTATCAGTTTTAGATGAAGATTGAAAAATACCGAATTCTAATCGAAAAGTATGATTCCATTGAAATTATTCATAAGGATTAATTTTTGTTTTAATTTGTATAAATGAAAAATTAGATTAAATTTATATCTATTAATCCAATTTAGTTTTTTGAAATTTTTTTCATGTTGATTTTTTATTTAAAAACATTGTAAACTTTTGATTATTTTTCTTTTAAAAATTCACTTCCTCATCATGTATGCATGATTAATTTTAAAATAAAATATTCCACTTATAGGAATTGAATTTTTTAAAATGGATTCCATTATTGTAATCATAATAATTTATAATTTATAATATATTAAAAATAATTTTTTCTAATCCTAATTACTTAATTGAATAAAATCATTTTCCACAATTAAGGTAAAAAACAGTTTATATAGAGTTAAACTAAAAAGATAATGGTGAAAATAACCTATAAAATTTTATAAAAACAATTATATGTATTTATTTCAATCATTAAACCTCTATTGTCCTAGAATGGACCATTTTGGATAGTTTTTCATATTAAAAATTTTGGAGCACAAAATTATTTTAAAAAATACCAAGTGTATCCTCTCCCGTAATTATAAAAGGTCACCACCTTTGATCTCTTATTAACACCCTCACACCTCCTTGGATCAGACAATACCAGACTAGAAAACATCCCAAATCCCCCACATCCTAATACTATAATCATTTTTTTGTGCACAAATGTAACATCCCAGGTAAATAAAGAATAAAGAATTTTCATATTTATTAATATTTATGAATTAAATATTAATTTTAATTAAAAGGGGTTTCTACGTTCGATAGCGTACTCAGTACGCAACGATGCGTTTCTTTGAAAACTTACGTTGCACACAAGTAATAAAATAATATTATTTTAAATGTTAGTTAACGAGTAGCCTTTGTACTGGTGGGAATGGATAGAAATAACTAAAATATGATTATATATGTTTTTAAATGTTTTTACATTTACCCAATAAAAGATAAAGGCTTAAAATATGGAAAGAGTTCAATTTTAGGCATTTATACCCTAATTTTCACGAAAGGTCCACTTATCACCTTTTGACAGAGAACCGTCATTAAATATAGTTTTGATCGATCTTATAAATTCTATTGGAACAAATATAACTCTTCTTTATAATCGGGACATCAAAATTTACTTTGTGTAAATTTTTGGTACCTTTCTGATAAAGTTCATTTTTTTAATGAATAGTTTAAAATGTTGTATTTTAATTCAAAACCACTTTTTAATCTAATTTATTTATATGATTATATTTTCTTTTCAATTGGTTTTAAAGTGAAATTAGAAAATATTTTTACCACTAAATCCAATAGTGGTCGTTGGAATTAATTTCACTTTGAAATCGGACTTAAACTAGTGTCAATCTTTTGATACTTATTGTTTCATAAAAACACGCTATTTGCTCTGACAGCGGGAATTAATTATTAAATTAATTAATGTGACTTATATGTTTTGAATTTTGTAAAATAGACTTCATTTTTGAATTTGTAATATCAAATATTGCTTAGGGTGAATTTTTGGTAATTTTCTGAAAAACTTCAATTTTTATGAATAGTGAAACCACTAAGTGGTACTTATAAAGACTGATTTTCCGTTTAAATGAAATTTTTCCATCATTGTGTTTTGAATTTCAAAAATCCGACATACATGGTTGTCATTATGAAGTAAAATGTGCTTCAATGAGATTATAATAATTTTTTGGTGAATAGTAACTTATTCAGTTCTTAATCGCGATTAGTGGTAATTAGTGTAGTTTAAGGTAAAAATAATGCTTTAATAAAATAATATGAGCTTGAAACATGTCCTACCCTTATTTTTTGTGTCATGGTCGACCAAGACAAACCATGGGTCAACTTGGGGACCCCATGGAGACACTTCGGTTGGGAAATGTCATAAATAACTTTTTATTTAATGTAAAAGTAAAAATGAAACAAACATAATATGTTTTACGAAAACAATTTTTACATGGGGTTATAAAGATCATATTTTTGATTATAAATAGTAATTGGAAATCTAAAAAGATTTCCTACTTCATACTAGTTTTCTTATAATTTTTAGACATTAAATAAATTAAATTATGTATGACATAATAATGATGCACCGCTGACATCATTATTTGACGATTTAAATAAAATGGAAAGATAATGTAAAATCTATGAACTACACATGTCCAAAACCAATTGGATGAGTTTATTTCGAACCATTATCACCTTATCCACGAATTATATCAATGTGGGTCCTTTTAAAACCGAATCACAGTTTCAAATAAAGTTATATTTCTTTACTTTCCAAAAGTGCCCCTCCTCTCCTCTTATAAAAGGCCCCCACCTCTACCTCATATCACAAACTCCTCAAGCCTTTGGCTCAGACAAAACCTGCCCATTTACTCTCTCCAAATCCCTCTCCTAATCCTAGAGGATTCCCTTTGGGCATATTCCATTCAAAGGAAGCCTTTAGGATCAAATCAAAAGGAGTTACACTTTTAAAGGTAATTCATTCTCTCTTGTTCATTTGTTTTATTTTGCTTCTCCAACCCTCTAAACTCTTTTTATTTACTTCTTTTGTAACAACACAAGTATCTTCAATATACTATGATGTTGTTATAAGATTTATTCTAGCTACACTCTCACACAACTACATCAAATGGTTAAAGAACATACGGTTTCCGTGGATGGCGAAATTCTGCCTCCCGAAACGATGATTGTTCAATACTCATTTAACGCCTTCAAAGGTGTCCATTATGATGTCACTATTATTATATATGATATATAATATGTTTATTTTTTCTTTAAGCTTCTGTATTTTTCATTTTGGGCATACCTTTATGGTTTTCATTATGGGTAAACACGATATCTTCATTTAAGGAAGTGCGGACTACCGCCCCCTCAAAGTGATGTGATTCGTTAATGAAATATATGGGACATGTAAAGGATGGATTTAAAGTTATTATATATGATTTTATACTGTAATTATAATATAACTCTATATCATTATTATTTATTTCCATTAAAGTATGAGATAGAAATGAAAGTAGCGTTCATTCGTACGTACGGCTTACCGTCTCCATGAACGGTGCATTTCATTTCTTATCCCCAAATGTAATGTACTATTAAAAGTACATGTATATAATGGATATATATAATTAATGATATATCTAAATGATGAATATAATTCTGGAATTAAAATATACATACCTCTCATTTAGTTTTAATTCCATTAATATGACAAAGAAATGAAAGTAGCGTTCATGAGTACGTACGGCTTACCGTCTCCATGAACGGTGCATTTCATTTATTACCCCTAAATTATTATGTAATATTATAAATACATGTATATGATGGATATATATGATACATATTACATCCAAATCCGGAATTTCATTCTGGATATAAAGAACCTTTGACCACACGAACAACATGTAATTGTAAGAAGTCCACTTTCTACTTAAGAACCAAATATTGACAAAACAAACATTATTAACTTAAATGGTTAAATAATGATTATAACATGGAAATAAGTGATATAAAAGGAATAATAAACTTTAAATTTATTCTTAATCAAGTATAAATTAACTCAAGCTTATTATTCATGACGTTAAAGAACGATCGAGTCAAGTCGGACCCGAGGTAAGGGAACTTCTTAACCCAACTTCCATTCTTTGGGTTAATCTCCTAATTTCAAATTATGTCATGATATTATTATGTTCTATTTTGTATTTTTACTTTCTTCATGTGTACCTATAGTGAATACACATAATAGATCTATTTTATTTTAAATGTGATCTTTTTAAGGACTTCGTCTCAATCTCCTTTTATTGAGGCATATTTGGTTTTATACACAACTTTCTTTTATACGGTGTATAAACCCCTTTGACTTTTACTTTTATAAAAAAGGAATGTTTTTCTACGAAGCCTTTTACAAAACGACAAAAAGGAATGTTTCTTTAACGTACGCGGCGACAACGACATTTTCCGCCACCACGAGTATTATTTGGTCTTTGGATTTCTCAACAAGCAGTAATGTTTTTAGAATAAAATAAATACCATATACTATTTTATATATTTTGGTATTGAAAATGGTTTTGAAAAAGGATTCTATTATGTCAATATATTTATGATATATTGTGATTGAAATGTAGAAATGTTATCATTCCTTTATATTGGTTTTATGTTTTATGATTTTATATTGGTACTTGGACATTTTAACGGGTGGTTACGTTATAAACCATATGACGGGTGGTGCCGTGAATACCAGGACGGGTGGTTACGTTATAACCTCCAATGCATTGGGTATGGAAGTCGGCCGTATGGCTATTCCATTAAGTATGTATGGAAATTGGCCGTATGGCTATTCCATTAAGTGATATGTGTGGAAGTCAACCGTATGGTTATTCCACTTAAGTATGTTTATGTCCCAAGTTACCTTTATATATGTTATGTGTTCTTTTTATGGATTTTATGGTAATCCTTTGGTTAAAAAAGGTAAGTAATGATACTTTATTCAGTGAAGAGTTTTTACTACTTCATGAAGGTGAAGGTATTACTTTGATAGAGTATATATGCTTTACTTGATGTTTGAAAAACAAATAGTTTTCATTCTTTCTGTATCCCTTACTGAGCTTTTTATGCTCACCCCAAGTTTTTTTTTGAAATGTTTTCACAGGACTTAATGTGGAATAAGGTCAAGGATGGGATCAAGGGAATTTCATCCTATATAAAACATGGAACTAGACACGTTTCTTTTTAAGAGTTTTTTTTTATTATGGAAACTTAGTAGAAGTGACTACTTTGTAATCTTTTGAGATGTAATAGTTATGTTCTAATTCTCTAAAACTCTAATCCTGAAAAGATCATTGACGTGAATTATTCATTTAATTCAATATTAAGTAAGGTTTAAGGTCGGGGCCTTATTGTTGGTATCAGAGTTCGGTTTAGAAAACTTTAGGAGTTAGAAAAGTGTTAAATTATAATATGATTGAAATGATATAGCATTTACGGATTACCATGTTGCTTCATCTAAGACATGTTTATTCAGAATGTTTTTCCGCAGAGGAAACAGGGAGGCAGTGCTAGGAAGGCATACAGAAGGAAATAACCTTCCGAATCAGCATCTAGAAATGGTCGGAATTGGAACTGAACAGTTTGTTGCAGTAATGGCGCAGTTGACTCAAGCGATAAATGGTGGTGGTATCCATGCACGAGATCAGCCAGATCAACCACAGAGGAACATGTCAGTGGTGGAACATTTCATGAGGCAATATCCCCCATCATTCAGAGGATCATCTGACCGTGTGCAAGCTGAAGGGTGGATTAAAGCACTGGAGAAGATTTTTGATGTCATGGGGTGTTCAGAACATCAAAAGGTTAGTCTTGTTGTTTACCGTTTTGAAGGTGAAGCTGATCAATGGTGGTCGATGGTGAAAAATATAAGGGATAGTGATGAGATTGAGGATCTTCACTAGGATGAATTCAAAGGTATGTTTCTTGAGAAATATTTTCCTAAGGTGGTTCATCTTAGGATGGAAAAACAGTTCCTAGAATTGAGGCAGGAGGATGATTCAGTGGCTGCTTATGAAGAAAAGTTCTCTCGATTGGCAAGGTATGCTCCAAACTTCATTCGAGATCTTGATAGTAAAATAAACCGTTTTTACTCAGGGTTAAAGCCAATGTATAGAAGGGATTTAGCTTCTCGTGAGTTCAAAAGTTATGAAAAACTTGTTCGATGTGCGGAGAAGGTGGAAATGGAGTTTGCCGATGATCAGGTGTTCTATGAAAAACAATAGAATAAGAGGTCTAGTTGGAAGGAAAAGGGGAAGAATTCATCAAAGAAGCAAGGAGGTAAGAAAACCAAATATCCATCCTGTGAGAAGTGTGGTAAAATGCATCCTGGAGAATTTTTATCCAATTATGGTAAGTGCTTTCGGTGTGGTAAGTCTGGTCATATTTCTCGTAATTGTAAAGAAGATGATCAAGCAGGAAATGAAAAGCCAAAGGTAAGATGTTTTAAGTGTAATGAAATGGGTCATTATACAAATGAGTGTCCAACAAAGAACTCAACTGGGGGAATGCAGCCAGACTACAAGCAGAAAGGGGTGGTGAAATCCTTTGCAACAACTTCAGTAGATGTTGGGCCATCGAATGAAGTGGTATCAGCTCCAGGGAGCTCAGTATTTTTCGAAGATTGACTTGAGGTCGGGGTACCATCAGTTGAAAGTAAATGAAGCAGACGTTCCGAAGACTGTGTTCCGTACTAGATATGGCCATTATGAATTTTTAGTTATGCCTTTTGGGTTAACCAATGCACCTGCTGTATTCATGGACCTTATGAATAAAATTTTCCATGAGTTCTTGGATAATTTTGTGTTTGTGTTTTGAGGTTTGGGAAGAGGTTATGTGTGCCTTGTGATTCACAGTTGAAGAATGAGTTGTTATGTGAGGCTCATAGTTCCCCGTTTTCAGTTCATCCTGGCAGTACTAAGATGTACAGAGATCTGCGGTAGTATTACTGGTGGGATTGAATGAAAAGAGACATTGCTGATTTTATTGTGAAGTGTTTGACATGTCAACAGGTTAAAGCAGAGTGGCAGTTACCGAAAGGGATGCTTCAGCCTTTACTAGTTCCAGAGTGGAAATGGGAAAACATATCCATGGACATTGTTGTGTGATTACCGAGCTCATCTCGAAGTAATAATACAATCTGGGTTATTGTTGATCGCTTGACCAAATCTGCTCATTTCCTTTCTATACGAGATACTTTCTCTCTAGATCAACATTCCCATTTATATCTTAAAGAGATAGTCAGGTTACATGGAGTTCCTCTCTCCATTATATCTGATCGTGATCCCAGGTTCACATCTAACTTTTGGAAAGGCCTTCAGAAGTCGTTGGGTACGGAATTAAATTTTAGTACAGCTTTTCATCCTCAATCAGATGGGCAGTCAGAATGAACAATCCAGACATTGGAGGATATGCTACGAGCTTGTTCTATGGATTATCAGGGATGTTGGGACCAACAACTTTCTTTGGTTGAGTTTTCTTATAATAACAGTTTTCATTCCAGTATACAGATGGCACCATTTGAGGCATTATATGGGAAGCAGTGTCGAACTCTAGCATTTTGGAATGAAGTGGGTGAAAGGAAGCTGATTAGACCAGAATTGGTAGAAGAGATGGCAGAAAAAGTTCAGTTGATTCAGAAGCACATGAGAACATCTCAGAGCAGGCAGAAGAGTTATGCAGATAACCGGAGGAAGGATCTATCTTTCGAGGTAGGTGATCATGTTTTTCTCAAGGTTTCTCCTTGGAAAAGTGTGATGAGATTTGGTAAGAAAGGAAAGCTGAGTCCAAGGTTTATTGGACCATATGAAATTCTGGAGAGAGTTGGATCAGTTGCATACCAGGTGGCTTTACCTCCGAGTTTATCTCAGGTACACAATTTTTTTCATGTTTCAATGTTGAGAAAGTATATGCCAGATCCATCTCATGTTTTGAGTCCAGAGGTAGTTCAGCTGGAAGAGAACCTATCTTATGAAGAACAACCAGTCCAGATTCTTGACCACAGGGAGAAGGTGTTACAGAATAAGGTGATTCATCAGGTAAAGGTTTTGTGGGAAAACCATGTGATTGAAGAGGAAACGTGGGAATCTGAAAATGTTATGGGGGATAAATACCCCCACTTATTTTGATAGGTGAATAAAATTGCAAGGACGCAATTCCCAAAAGGGGGGAAGGATGTAACATCCCCGGTAAATAAAGAATAAAGAATTTTCATATTTATTAATATTTACTAATTAACTATTAATTTTAATTAAAAGGGGTTTCTACGTTCGATAGCGTACTCAGTACGCAACGATGAGTTTCTTTGAAAACTTACGTTGCACACAAGTAATAAAATAATATTATTTTAAATGTTAGTTAACGAGTAGCTGTTGTACTGGCGGGAATGGATAGAAATAACTAAAATATGATTATATATGTTTTTAAATGTTTTTACATTTACCCAATAAAAGATAAAGGCTTAAAATACGGAAAGAGTTCAATTTTAGGCATATATACCCTAATTTTCACGAAAGGTCCACTTATCACCTTTTGACGGAGAATCGTCATTAAATATAGTTTTGATCGATCTTATAAATTCTATTGGACCGAATATAAATCTTCTTTAGAATCGGGACATCAAAATTTACTTTGTGTAAATTTTTGGTACCTTTCTGATAAAGTTCATTTTTTTAATGAATAGTGTAAAATGTTGTATTTTAATTCAAAACCTCTTTTTAATCTAATTTATTTATATGATTAGATTATCTTTTGAATTGGTTTTAAAGTGAAATTAGAAAATATTTTTACCACTAAATCCAATAGTGGTCGTTGGAATTAATTTCACTTTGAAATCGGACTTAAACTAGTGTCAATCTTTTGATACTTATTGTTTCATAAAAACATGCTATTTGCTCTGACAGTGGGAATTAATTATTAAATTAATTAATGTGACTTATATGTTTTGAATTTTGTAAAATAGACTTCATTTTTGAATTCTTAATATCAAATATATCTTAGGGTGAATTTTTGGTAATTTTCTGAAAAACATCAATTTTTGATGAATAGTGAAACCACTAAGTGGTACTTATAAAGACTGATTTTCCATTTAAATGAAATTTTGCCATCATTGTGTTTTGAATTTCAAAAATCCAACATACATGGTTGTCATTAAGAAGTAAAATGTGCTTCAATGAGATTATAATAATTTTTTGGTGAATAGTAACTTATTAAGTTCTTAATCGTGATTAGTGGTAATTAGTGTAGTTTAAGGTAAAAATAATGCTTTAATAAAATAAGATGAGCTTGACACATGTCCTACCCTCATTGGTTGTGTCATGGCCGACCAAGACAAGCCATGGGTCAACTTGGGGACCCCATGGAGACACTTTGGTTGGGAAATGACGTAAATATCTTTTTATTTAATGTAAAAGTAAAAATGACACAAACATAATATGTTTTACGAAAACAATTTTTACATGGGGTTATAAAGATCCGGTTTTTGATTATAAATAGTCATTGGAAAGCTCAAAAGATTTCCTACATCATAGTAGTTTTTTTATAATCTTTAGAAATTAAATAAATTAAATTATTTATGACATAATAATGATGCCGTGATGAAATCATTATTTGACGATTTAAATAAAATGGAAAGATAATGTAAAATCAATGAACTACACATGTCCAAAACCAATTGTATGAGTGGCTTTCGAACCCTTATCACCTTATCCACGAATTATATCAATTTGGGACCTTTTAAAACCGAAACACATTTTAAAATAAAGTAATATTTCATTACCTTCCAAAAGTGCCCCTCCTCTCCTCTTATAAAAGGCCCCCACCTCTACCTCATTTCACACACACCTCAAGCCTTTGGCTCGGCCAACCCCTGCCCATTTACTCTCTCCACATCCCTATACTCATCCTATAGGATTACCTTTGTTCATAATCCTTTCAAAGGAAGCCTTTAGGCTCAAATCAAAAGGAGTTACACTTTTAAAGGTAATTCATTCTCTCTTGTTCATTTGTTTTATTTTGCTTCTCCAACCCTCTAAACTCTTTTTATTTACTTGTTTTGTAACAACACCAGTATATTCAATATACTAGGATGTTTTTATAAGATTTATTCGAGCTACACTCTCACACAACTACATCAAATGGTTAAAAAACATACGGTTTCCGTGGATGGCGAAATTCTGCCTCCCGAAACGATGATTGTTCAATACTCATTTAACACCTTCAAAGGTGGCCATTATGATGCAACTATTTTTATATATGATATATAATATGTTTAGTTTTTCTTTAAGCTTATGTATTTTTAATTTTGGGAAAACCTTTATGGTTTCCATTATGGGTAAACACAATATATTCATTTAAGGAAGTGCGGACTACCGCCCACTCAAAGTGATGTGATTCGTTAATGCCATATGTGGGACGTGTAAAGGATGTATTTAAAGTTATTATATATGATTTTATACTGGAATTATAATATAACTCTATATCATTATTATTTTTTTCCATTAAAGTATGAGATAGAAATGAAAGTAGCGTTCATGCGTACGTACGGCTTACCGTCTCCATGAACGGTGCATTTCATTTCTTACCCCCAAATGTAATGTACTTTTAAAAGTACATGTATATAATGGATATATATAATTAATGATATATCTAAATGATTAATATAATTCTGGAATTAATATATACATACCTCTCATTTAGTTTTAATTCCATTAATATGACAAAGAAATGAAAGTAGCGTTCATGCGTACGTACGGCTTACCGTCTCCATGAACGGTGCATTTCATTTCTTACCCCTAAATGATTATGTAATATTATAAATACATGTATATTCTGGATATATATGATACATATTATATCCAAATCGGGAATTTCATTCTAGATATAAAGAACCTTTGACCACACGAACAACATGTAATTGTAAGAAGTCCACTTTCTACTTAAGAACCAAATATTGACAAAACAAACATTATTAACTTAAATGGTTACATAATGTTTATAACATGGAAATAAGTGATATAAAATGAATAATAAACTTTAAAAAGGTTCTTAATAAAGTATAAATTAACTCATGTTTATTATTCAGGACGTTAAAGAACGATCGAGTCAACTCGGACCCGAGGTAAGGGAACTTCTTAACCCAACTTCCATTCTTTGGGTTAATCTCCTAATTTCAAATTATGTCATGATATTATTATGTCCTATTTTTTATTTTTACTTTCTTCATGTGTACCTATAGTGAATGCACATAATAGATCTATTTTATTTTAAAAATGGTTTTTTAAGGACTTCGTCTCAATCTCCTTTCATTGAGGCATATTTGTTTTTATACACAAATGTCTTTTATACGGTGTATAAACCCCTTTGACTTTTACATTTATACAAAAGGAATCCTTTTCTACGAAGCGTTTTACAAAACGACAAAAAGGAATGTTTCTTTAACGTATGCGGCGACAACGACCTTTTCTGCCACCGCGAGTACTATTTGGTCTTTGGCTTTCTCAACAAGTCGTAATGTTTTTAGAATAAAATAAATACCATATACTCTTTTATGTATTTTGGTATTGAAAATTGTTTTGAAAAAGGATTCTATTATATCAATATATTTATGATATATTGTGATTGAAATGTGGAAATGTTATCATTCCTTTATATTGGTTTTATGTTTTATGATTTTATATTGGTACTTGGACATTTTAACGGGTGGTTACGTTATAAACCATATGAAGGGTGGTGCTGTGAATACCAGGACGGGTGGTTACGTTATAACCTCCAATGCATTGGGTATGGAAGTCGGACGTATGGATATTCCATTAATTATGTATGGAAATGGCCGTATGGCTATTCCATTAAGTGATATGTGTGGAAGTCGACCGTATGGTTATTCAACATAAGTATGTTTATGTCCCACGTTATCTTTATATATGTTATGTGTTCTTTTTATGGGTTTTATGGTAATCCTTTGGTTACAAAAAGGTAAGTAATGATACTTTATTCAGTGAAGAGTTTTTAGTACTTCATGAAGGTGAAGGTATTACTTTGATATAGTATATTTGGTTTACTTGATGTTTGAAAAACTAACAGTTTTCATTCTTTCTGTATCCCTTACTGAGCTTTTTATGCTCACCACAAGTTTTTTTTGAAATGTTTTCACAGGACTTAATGTGGAATAAGGTCAAGGATGGGATCAAGGGAATGTCATCCTATATAAAACATGGAACTAGACACATTTCTTTTTAAGAGTTTTTTTATTATGGAAACTTAGTAGAAGTGACTACATTGTAATCTTTTGAGATGTAATAGTTATGTTCTAATTCTCTAAAACTCTAAACCTGAAAAGATCCTCGACGTGAATTATTCATTTAATTCAATATTAAGTATGGTTTAAGGTCGGGGCCTTATAAAAAAGAAAACTAATTAATGCATTTGTTCAAACCTAAGGAGGATACCCAAATAAATGTAATGTTCTTCAACAATTGTCTTTATTTTATTTCATTGTCAACATTCATTAATTCGTATTCAACCATGATGATATGTTAACCTCATACAATTAGCTACACCAGGATGTTTTATAATAATTTAATGGCCTAAAACCTTATCCACATAAATAAAATGGATTACGAAATCATAATTCATGTGAACAATGTACAACTGCCTCACAGAATGATAGAATGTGTTCCTCCATTACCACCTTTCATGGATAGGTATGATTATGAATCTAATGTATACATTTGATATTTATAAAATAGTTATACCAATAGAGTCTTTAAATTATATATATATATATATATATATATATCCTTTTTACCTTCCATTTCATAGAAGATATGATAATTTCACTCATTTGTATGGTGAACTACTGCCTCACAAAGCGATGCAATTTGTTTTCCAATAATGCCTCGCATGAAGGTTGATAATTATAATTATTTTATTATATGTGATATAAATTACAAATTTATTTTATTAATTTAATTTTAATCAATATATAAATATTATATGTATTACAATTTTTAATCTGTCTCACCCATTTAAAGATGATAACATTGTTCGAGTACTTGTGGACTACAGCCTTCACGAAGCGATGTGACTCTATTTTCATCAACACTCCATATTTATGATATATATATATAAGTATATAATATGGTATTAATCATATTATTATAAATATTTAAAGGTAAAATATTACTTTCCACATTTCCATAATGATCATTTAATAACGGAAATTTTGCTCATGCGTACGTTTGGCATATCGTCTCCCTGATTGTAATATAATTATTTGTTCTTAAACATCATTCATGAATGGTTTTAAAACTATAATTAGTCTAAACATATGATAATTATGTAATTATTATTATTATAGTGATTATATAACAATATAATATTAAATATAATTGTCTCTTTCAATACAAAAAATATATGAGAAAATAGGGAAATTAACAATACGAATGATGAAAAAATGAAATATTATTAATATAAGGATGATATGATGTTATAATAGGATCATATATTTTATTATAAATATTAATATGGTTATTATATAATTTAATAAGATGTTTAAAACCATTATATAGGAGTTTAAACCATGATTTAACCCAAAGGAAGAATGGGGTAAGGGATTTCATCTCAATTTTACTTAATTAGGGAATATTGAAATGTTATGTGGCTAATTAATTTACATGATATATATACTACCACTTTGACATGAAATATCACGAATATTTCTTTATTCATGGTATTTTATTTTAATATTTGAATTATTACATCTAAAGGGATTGGAATTAAATGTTACCATGTGGTAAATAATTTCATAACATAATTTATTTTCATTGGGTTATATTTTTTCGTCGTTCTCATTGAAATGATAAAATTATGTGTATAATGAATTTCTATTATATTATGTTTTATTTATAATTTTTTTATTTGGATTTATAATTGATAGAAATAATTCATTCATTGGTTGATTCTCACTTAAAAGACATGATGTTTTCGAGGGATTAATTCACAATCCCATTTTAATTGACGTTATATATTATTGAATATAATTTGAAGGAAATTATTTTATCAATATTTAAAAAACACTTTAATTTTCTTAATATATGATTATTCCTGACATTTTCAAGTAACAATACCATTTCTCCACTATTTGGTACTTAAAATAATTGATATAATGTTTTTAATAATATTCGTATTCACTTCTCTCTTCAGTCCATAATATATTTTCTTCCAATACAATTTTTTCTAAAAAAAGTTTTAAATTTTTTTAAGCCTTTTAAAAATGATTTATTAAATAAAATATTACCCATTTTTACTAAATAATTTATGTTTTAAAAGTAATATTTTTGAATTTTCTAAAAAATAACCATTTTCATTTTACCTAAAATATGAAAGGGGTATAATTTTTATTTTTTGAATGAAGAATATTTCAAAAAAACATTATAGTGAAAAATGACAAGCTAATATTTTATGGTATTTGTCTTCTTAAATTAATTGTATAGCTTAGATTTCATGCAACAACAAGTTAAATGAACTGTAATATACTATTAAATATAAACAATCCTGTCAAAATAGTAATGTGATGGGTGATAATAGTAATCTAGACATTAGAATAAAAAAATAACTAGTAAAATCATAAATAAAATTTAGATATCTCATTAATGTAAATATGATATATTTATATCATAGAATAAGTAAATAAATGTTTTCAAAATAATCAATTAAGTGATGGTATTTTTGTAAAATGTTAATGTTTATTTTCAATTTTATAATTAAAATAATGATTCAGAAGAAAATTTATTTTCATAAAATAGATTCATAAATTTATATTTTGTTATATTATAATTATAAAATAATTTTTGAGACCATAATTAATTTTTCAATGTGTCTTAAAACCCGTTAAAATATTAAAACTGGTATTTATTTGAAAATGATGATTTTATTAAAATTAAATTTCTCATAATCAAAAAATTATTTTCAGAAATTGGAGTCCATTTTTTAACTCTAAACATCTAATTATAGTTATGGTAAATTTTGTGGATTTTTTTAAAATAGTGGAATTTTTATGAATGGTTAAATATGGTAATTTATGGTATTTAGCACTATAAGTTAAATACATGAATTTTTTTTAGCAATTTATGAAATAATGACACCATATTTTGAACTCACATAAACTAGATTCTATATATTTTTAAAATAATCTAGCCAATTTATAGTCTTGAGACAAAATAATAAATAAATGAAAAAAATAATCAAAAAAGAGCCCCCTCATACCCTATAAATACCGCCCCATCTACTCACATGTTCTAAGCCTTTAAAAATTTCTAAATTATATTGAATTCTTTTAAAAAGCCTCATACCTAAGTCATTTACCTTCTTTTCTTACAAAAAATACAATTCCAATTGTCTTAAGGAGGTTCCCAAGGAGACGATATTCATGAGGTAAAATCCTCCTACATTCTCTATTAATTTATTTTATTTTTTTATCGCACCTTCAAATATCCTATAAAAAGAAGAATACTAACTCTAGTATCTTATATATATTATAATTTTATTTTTCTAATCGATTGTACATCATCAAATCCTTTCTCCTCTCCTTTTATTTTAAAAATGAAAACATATTCTATGATGTGTTGATCAATCACTATCACGGATAATGAGTTATGATTTTCTGCTATGAACTTCATGGATGGTAAAAAATAATTATTATTGTTAAATAGGAATTAAATATACATATGAAAATTTATATAATGTATTGGAACCAATATATAAACATAATAATAAATAAAATGACACAAGTTCATAATGGTCATAAAAACTTCCAAAATAGATGAAGACATTTTCATCAACATTTTACCTAATGAGTCATCCTCATGCCATTTAAAAACTTATATTAGACCATTAATGCATTATTAAGTCAGATATACAAAATAATTTCACTTCGGGTAGGTTATTCCCATTTTACGAGAACTTCCAAATATATTCTCAATGGAATAAACCATAAAACCAAGAAACAAACGCTCCAAGGACATTGAAATTAAACATTATAACTCTTATAAATGGAAATAAAAGAACATAATAAAATTATTTAATATAAAATATATGTCTATTAATACCTAAATTAATTAATTAATTAATCTAATTATATTATCTGGGAAATTAAAAACAAGTATAGAATACTTTTAGACATATGGTAAGGGTTCATCGTCTCACTTTTACCTCTAGGAGATATATTTCATTTTCAACCCTTATTTATTTCTTTTTGTGTATGTAACACCCATTAATATATAATATCATGAATCTCTTTATCAACATGTAATTAATTTCATCATTTGATAATCATTAGTTTTATGGGGTATATAGTTTGACTATATTCAAAGTGGTAAGGGAATTATTAACCCAATTTCAATTATTTGGTTAAACATCTAATCCATTGATTATTTAATGCTATGATTATGTGTGAAATAGATTATTATTATTTTTCTTTAATTCACATTTTTTTATATGGATTTATATCTGATACAGAAAATCTATTTGTTTTTTAATTTTCACACATTCCTTTAAAAAACTCTTTTAAATGATTTATTTTTTAAAACCTAAAATGAATGCTTTTTGAAACTTATATGACATGAGATTATTTTCTTTATTTCATTATTCCTTAATGTATCTAGGAATAATTTAATAGTTTACATGTTTATTTTAAAATAAAAGGTTTTATTTTATAATTTTTCATTATTTTAAAAAATATATATATAAACTGGTATTGCTCTAAAAAAATTTCAATGATAATATTTGACTATTTCCATCAATGTCAACGCCCTTTTTCTGATATTATGATAAATCTATGATGATATCTTATGATGAAATATAAAAAATTTAATAAAATTATTTACATTCTGTTTGAATATATATATTATATTGGGATACCATTCAACATATTAAACTGAAGGGTTTATCATTGTATTTGTTGTTTGCGAAAAGATATTATCATTTCATATGCTAGATTCAATATGAATGCATATCATAATTATGTTTCACATATTTCATATGTGTAGAGACCAGAATCTTGACATACATGGACATTAAACTACTTTTTTGAAATACTTAATACATAAAAAAACAGACACAAGGACCATAATAGTTTAGTGTCTTCGGAAAATCGGAACGTAATCTTCTAATTGTGGTGAAAGGTCTTCAACATCTCCCATAAAGATCTTCCCCTTTTGGTTTTAATACCTAAAACATTTCATTAAATCTTGGGTAAAATAAATCATATAAAGGGTTAGCTCAAATTCCCAGTAAGGGTAAGCATGGATAAAATAAAACAAATCATATACATTTGAACTTAAAAACATTAACATAATGTTTAAACATCCAAATATTGGGCAATGACATAAAACATGGAAGTACATAAGGAATAGATCATAAAGAAACATTAATAATGATAAAATAGCCTGGGGATAAAACATGTGATTGTGGAAACCATTAATCACATGATATGATTTCCATAGTAGCCAAGGCAGTGCTGCCAAGACAATCTTAGTGGACAACGTCCCTTTCTGAATCGAGTTCACTCCTCATTCCAGTCCTGTATTACTGAACTAGATTAACTTACCATTCCATCCATGTCTATCTCATGAGATATAAATATTTACCCAATTAATTCGAGAGAGATATAGGTCCCACCCATCTCATAATGAAATCATTCTTCCGTGTGCCACAAAATCATAAATTATACATCATAGCATAACCCATGTAATAAAATGGGATTCTTAAACATCATGTCATCATAACATAATCCATATAAAAAATGGATATCAATTAATCATAAGAAGAATAAAACCATGTAAATAATGGAGATATTATACTTGAAACATAATCATATAAAATAATGTCATTTTAGATGGAAAATATTTTTGATAAAACGCTTGAAATGAAATCTTGAAGAAAATATCGTTTCTTCTTCAAAATCATTTTCTTTTCACATAATTCCATGAAATTTTAAAATAAATGGTTTTGTTGAAAATAATCATGAAATCTTGTAGAAGAAGATTCAAGAAAATGAGGAGTTATGAAATCCTAAAAATCCATTCACGTCGTATAAGTTAAAAATAACATTCTCCTCATACATTTGTCGGAAAGTCAAAAAGTTCCTCATGTGGTAAAAAAAGTAAGATTCCTTTAATAACATGTGGTAAAATTAAAAAATGGGTAAAAATTCCATTAATCATACATGAAAACATTTTTTAATAAATAGGGACATGGATGATAACAAAAACCCCAGTATATACTTATGAATACACAATCTCGGATAAGAGCAAGATTGGAATAGTTATCCCTTACCTTACGTCCGATATGCTTCGTATGTATCTGAACCTCTTGTATAATGATTTAAATAATTTCATTGATCTATTACAGAATCATATTCATTGTTATGATATCATATATGGTTCACTTATAGCTTTATATTACCCGTTCTTTTATAAATTCCATGTTAAAGCAACATTTTGGGTAAAATTGATTCATTTATCGTACATGTTTCGACTTATTGTTCTTGATATTATGACCTATATAGTTTTTTACAAAATTAAATAATTTAGAACATGATTTATATATAATATATATTCAGAAAATACATATATATAGGATAGATCGATAAATGGAATTAAATAAACCATTCATAGAGACGGTAGGTCGTACGTACGCATGAACGCTATTTTCGTTTCCTTACTGAATTGAATGGAATTAAGTAGATTACATACATATATATTTATAAATACAATATCATTATTATGTCATATATTTAATTATTATTCATTACAAGTTCATTATAATCATTCATGAATGGTTAACATGGTGAATGAATCTCATCACGTCGTGGAGACGGTATTCCGTACGTACGCACGAGCGATGATATCATTCCCATGATCGTGGAATTGTATAAAAGTGTATGTATAATATTTCAGAATCAATATAACTTTACAATAATCATATATAGTTATTTATTTACACAATTATACCAGTATAAGTAAGGTGGTGGTCGAAAACATATTACACCACGTCGTGGAGACTGTATTCTGTACGTACGCACGCGTGGTGATTGCTTTTCCCATAGGATGGATAGAAGGTGAAATAAGGTTTTTTAATATTTATAATAACATATATTTATATAATTAATACTTATGTTATTACTTTATAATGAGACAACTAATGAAGAAGAAGTACAAGAAGAAGAAAGAAACTTGACAGAATCAGAAGAAGAGATTACCTCTTCTTTGACGCACCTCTTTAAGCTTCTTATTAAGGAATTAGAGTCTGTCTTTTGAGAAGCCCAGAACCTCTAGAATGTTTCTAGGGAAGTGGAGAAGATAAATGGGCAGGGTTTTTCCGAGGTTCAAGTCTCAAAAGGGTGTGAAGAGAAGAGGGAAGGGGTTCCCTTTTTATAATGGTGGAGAGGGGCACCTTTGGAAAAACATAAAATATTTTTTTATAATAAAGTAATATTCGGTTTTTAATAGTTACTAATTGACTCATCTCTAATCTAAGGTGTGGATGGGTCTAAATACTCTCAACCAAAAGATTTTAGACATTTTTTGGTCATTATATTAACCTTATCTTTTAGTTTTAACTCTTAGTTAATTAAATTGACATTTACCATGTCACTTTGTATTTTTATATTATATAGTTAATAAACATACCATATACATCCAAGATACCCCCAAGTGGTCCATTAATGAAACACCTATCATGATATAAGTATCTTGTCTAATTCTATTTTTAGAAATATAATAACAATTAATAATATAATATTTGTTTTTAAATCTATTTTATGTCAATTTTGACAGTATTTGGTAATGGATTTTTTTGAAAATCATAAGATCATTATTAGTTAGAAAAAAGTTACTTAATTCAATAATAACATGTCATATTAACATATAAAAGTAGTTTAATTCATAAAGTTTCTAAAATTACATTTATTTGGGTATTTATAAAATCAATTAATTTAATATTTCATTATTTAGGTAATTACTGCATCACCATTGTGTCATAAATAACATAAATTATTTAATGTCAAAAAATTATAAATAAATTACCAATAGGTAGGAAATCTTTTTATCTTTCTAATTAATATTTATTGTCGAATTTATCTTATGTGTAACCCTATATTAAAAATTATTTAGTTATTAAACTTTGATTTTAACTATTTTAACCCTTCTTTAAATAAATTAATAATAAATGTCCTAATCTAATCCAAGTGGACCTAAATGGTCATATTTTAATCCTATGGTTTTTTTGGTCGAATTACACTAATCCAATATAATTAGTTCATGTGTAAGGGTAATAATAATATCATTTTTACCCTTAAATACCCTATTTACTTTTAACCGTGGTAAATAAAATAAAAATTGACTATTCAACAGAAATTATTTTCATCTCATTGAACCACATTTTAGTCCTTGATATTAACCATGTTTCATGGATTTTTTAAATTCCACTCACATAAGTCGTAAAATTATGTTTTATGTAAATTTCCAAATTCTCCTAGGAAGTGGGTAAAAGACGGTGAATAGTTCAATAAAATTTTTATATATCTAAAATTATTATAAAATGAATCCAATTAATTACATTTAACTAATATAGTTATTATGTATCGATTTTGACCTAAAATAAATTTATATAAAATAAATAATAATTTAAATAAAAAGTCGGTTTTTAAATAGTAAACCAGTGTTTTCACTATTCATCAAAAATTAAAAGTTTTCAAAAAAATACCAAAACATCACCCGAGGATAATTTCGATATTCCGAATCCAAAAATGATGTCCATTTTGAATGATAAAATTTATAAAATTTCAAAAAGTGGGTATTAGTATTCATAACGGCTAGTTTATATAATATTTTAATAACATATCATTGTTTAGTGAATCTCGATATTGGGTACAACACACACTATCATAGAAGGTCGTGATTGCATGTAATGATAGACAAGTCCTGGATGTGTGTAGTGTAAGATCCTTTTTGTGTATCGTAAAACACAAGACATCAATGCAATTAAAAATAATATTTTTCATAAAATCTCGGGGAGTTACATTCTACCCCTCTTAAAATGAATATCGCCATCAAAATTAATCAGGTTATAAATGGTTTACTACTTGAAAGTTTCTTTCATAGAAACCCACATCGTAAAAAGGAATACCAAAAATTGACTTTAAAAACTAATGTATGGAACATAACGGTTACCCAAATTAACTAATCATTGGGTTTCCACATAGGAGAACATAGGTGAAAATATGGATATAGAAGAGAAATATAACCATCAACATCTGATGAAGAGTGGTAGAGGACATGGATATGAAAAATACAACAATCACAAAGCCATAAATTTGGGATTATCTAAGGTACCATCTGATTCATCAGATATGAGAGCACTAGGACAACATTTTTTTTAATTTCAAGATCATTTCCCTAATGTTGAAGAATTTGAATTAGAAGAAATAATTACTTTATTTCTGTGTCATCTCACCATTGGTTTTTCCTCGAACAATTTCCACTTCATCTCTTAAAGAAATGAAGATGAATTTGTCTTCGGTGAAGTGTTAGGAGATTATGCGATAGAATGATAGGTCATTCCATCTATTTCTATTGCGAAAAGTTTAGCACATTTTATTAATTATACAGAAGTCCATCTATGCTGAGATTAATCGTTGCAAAAATGGACTTATACTTCATCTATCATAGCGATTAATAAAATAAAACTAGTTTCTACTAACCAGGGACTTCCTGTAGGACAGTGGTAGGTGATGAAGGCATGTCGTACTTCGGTTGTGGGTTCAATTCCTGCAACCATGTCCGACGCGACGTGTTGTCACCCATCTTACGGGTTACCCTTTTTCTAAAACATAACAGAAATTTCTAGCCATAAACAATACTAACTTATGTTCACCATAATCCATTAGAATCATTAGGATTATCCAAAATAATTCTTTCCAAACTCATTGTATAAAGATAATGATTAATAAAAAGGTCATATAACAACCATGTGAATACCATCATTTATCCCTCATATATCTTACTGGTCACATTCCTATCATGTGAATACCTTAATCATGTATTCTATTGAAAAATGAATACCCATTTAACCTTAGTGAAAACATGAATGCTATCAAAATTTAAATCTTTCCACATACCAAAATCCAAAAATTCTATATACTCAAACCATGATATAACTTTTTCCTTATATCAGTCATGAGCTCATGAATACTGTAAAACATTTCATTTTCTCCTTATCCCTTTATTATGCGCATATCAACTTCTTTCCAAAAATATCTCAATCACATTCCATGGTTACCGCTACCATAAAATTATTGAAAACCACAATAGACCAATACATAAATATTTCAATATTCCACGATACTATATATTACATTATTTTGGAATCCCATTACATTAAAACTTAATCATTCTACCACATCAGTGTCATATTCAACATTGCCAATAGAGATCCCATGTGACTTCCCTTTGTCTTTTTCCTTAATTGGTTGCTCATGTCGATCATTATTAACCCTTGGATTAGGGAATTGATTAGCATAATGCCCCATTTCATTACACTTGAAGTATTGAAGTGTTGGTGGTGCATTCTCTGCGGTCTTTTCTTTATTCACATCATTAGAAACCCTTTTTCCATTACTTCGACACTCAGCTGCTTGATGACCTTCTTTTCCACACTTAGAACATTTTCTAGTCCCTTTAAGACAATCTCCACCATGCTTCATTCCACACGTTGATCATAAAGAAAGATTCATCTTCTTTTCACCATTGTTCTGTGATTTCTTCTTGAACTCCATCTTTCGTTTCTTGTCCAAGACATGAGATGGATATGTAACACCAACTTCCATTTCTACCTTGATATCCCGACGCACAATTTATTCATATCTACTGAAGTCTCTTATAGCTAATGCCCTCCAAAGACTTGGTTTTAAGCCACTGAAGAATCTATCAACTTTACTTTCAGGTTGGATGATAATGCCAGATGCATACCTTGTACCCCTTGTAAAATTTTCTGCATATATACCAACAGATTCATCATCATTTTTCTTAAGCTCAAGGAACACATTTTCCATCTTTGTTCTAACAATATGAGGGAATTACTTACTGAAAAACAAGGTCTTTAACTCGTCCCATTACATTGATTCAATTTCATCTTGGGGGCTTCTATTTATAATTATAGTCCACCACTTGTCTACTTCACCTTCGAAAAGGTAAACATCTAGAATGAATTTATCATGTTCCGAACAGCGAAGCATGGAAAATATCTGTTCACTTGTACTGATCAATTGTTCAGCATCAAGTGGATCAGAAGACCCATTGAAATAATGTGGATGTTTCCTCATGAAGGACTGAATAGAATATTTTTCCCTTTTCTTCTCATTCCGAAGTCCAGAATGATTCATATTTTTCGTAAGTATAGCAATAAGATTTTTTAATCCATCTCCGATAGAATTGGTTTGTTCAAGAGGAAAATGATTGAATTGTCCACTACATTGATCAACACAGTATCTTCGGGTTCCATCCATCGTCTAAAACCCAAAAAGAATAGTGTGAGAGGAAAAAATAATGCTAGGGAAAAAACATAATAAAGGGGGAGTAACTTAGATATATAACATCTTAGGTTTAATTCTAATATCATTACCATAATTCTAGGACTATAACCTATACTTATAATTAACCTTAGGGACATCCCTAGACATACCTTAGAAATATCTCTAGGGATCTCACTAATGTTTTCGCATCCTAGTTTCCAAAGGTTAACTAAACCTTTCCTTTGATACCACTTATAGAGACCCGAATCATGACATACATGGACATTACATTAATTTTGCGGAATACTTAATACATGACAAAAAACAGACACACAAGGACCATAATAGTTTAGTGTCTCTGGAAACTCGGAACATAATCTTCTAATTGTGCTCAAAGATCTTTAACATCTCCCATAAATATCTTCCCCTATTGGTTTTCTTACCTAAAACCTTTCGTTAACTCCAGGTAAAAAGAAAACATATAAAGGGTGAGCTCAAATGCTCAGTAAGGGTAAGCATGGATAAAATAAAACAAATCATATACATTTGAACTTAAAAACATGAACATGATGTTTAAGCATCAAAATCTTGGGCAATGACATAAAACATGGTAGTACATAAGGCATAGATCATAATGAAACATTAATCATGATACAATAGCATGGGAATAAAACATGTGATTTTGGAAACCATTAAGCACGTGATATGATTTCCATAGTATCCAAGGCATTTCTTCCAAGACAATCTTAGTAGACAAAGTCCCTTTCTGAATCGTGTTCACTCCTAGTTCCAGTCCTGTATTACTGAACCAGATTAACTTACCATTCCATCCATGTCTATCTCATGAGATATAAATCATTTACCAATGCATTGGAGAGAGATATACATCCCACATATCTCATAATGAAATCATTCTATCATGTTCCACAAAATCATAAATCATACATCATATCATAACCCATGTAATAGAATGGGATTCTTAAACATCATTCCATCAAAACATGATCCGTATAAAAAAATGGATATCATTTCATCATAAGAAGAATGAAACCATGTAAATAATGGAGAAATTATACTTGAAACATAAACATATTAAATAATTTCATTTTATATGGAAAATAATTTTGATAAAACACTTGAAATGAAATCTTGAGGAAAATATCCTTTCTTCTTCAAAATCATTTTCTTTTCACAAAATTACATTAAATTTTAAAATAAATGGATTTTTTGAAAATAATTATGCAATCTTGTAGAGGAAGATTCAATAAAATGAGGCATTATGAAACCCTAAAAATCCATTCATGCCGTATAAGTTAAAAATAACATTCTCCTCGTACTTTTTTCCGAAAAGTCAAAAAGTTACGCATGTGGTAAAAAAAGTAAGATTCCATTCATAACATGTGGTAAAATTCAAAAATGGGTAAAAATTACATTAAACATACATGAAAACATTTTTAGAAAATAGGGACATGGATGATAAAAAAAACCCAGTAAATACTTATGAATAAACAATCTCGGATAAGAGCGAGTTGGGAATAGTTATCCCTTACCTTACGTCCGATATACTTCGTATGTATCCGAACATCCTGTATAATAATTTAGATAATTTCATTGACTTATTATAGAATCATATTCATTTTTATGATATCATATATGGTTCACTTATGACATTATATTACCCGTTCTTTTGTAAATTCCATGTTAATGCAGCATTTTGGGTAAAATCGTTTCATTTATCGTACGTGTTTTGACTTGTTCTTCTTGATATTATTTCTTATATACTGATTTACATAATTCCATAATGTATAAAATTATTTATATATAATATATATTCATCAAATACATATATATAGGTTATATCGATAAATGGAATGAAATACACCATTCATGGAGACCGTAGGTCGTACATACGCATGAACGCTGTTTTTGATTCCTTATTGAATTGAATGGAATTAATTAGATGACATGAATATATATATACATAAATACAGTATCATTATTATTTCAAATATTTCATTATTATTCATTACATATACTTTATAATCATTCATTAATGGTTAAAAGGGTGAATGAATCTTATCGCGTCATGGAGACGGTAGTACGTACGTACGCACGAGCGATGATATCACTACCATGATCGTGGAATTGTACAAAAGTGTATGTATAATATTTCAGAATCAATATCAATTTATAATAATCATATATAATTATTTATTTACACCATTATACTAGTCCAATTAAGGGGGTGGTCGAAAACAGATAACACCACGACATGGAGACGGTATTCTGTACGTACGCACGCGCGGTGATTTTATTTCCCCTAGGATGGATAGAAGATGAAATAAGGTTGTTTCATATTTATAATAACATATCAGTATATAAGTAATAATTATGTTATTACTTTATAATGATACAACTAAAGTAGAAGTAGAAGATGAAGAAAGAAACTTGAGAGAATCGGAAGAAGAGATTACCTCTTCTTCGACACACCTCCTTTAAGCTTCTTATTAAGGAAGTAGAGTTGGTCTTTTGAGAAGACCAGAACCTCCAGAATTTTTTTAGGGAAGTGTAGAATATAAATGGGCAGGTTTTGGCCGAGCCTAAAGGATAAAAAGGGTGTGAAGAGAATACGGAAGTGGTTCCCTTTTTATAAGGGAGGAGAGGGGCACCTTTGGAAAAACATAAAATATTATTTTATAACTAAGTCATATTTGGTTTTTAATAGCTTTAGATTGATTTATTTCTAAGTTAAGGTGGTTATGGGTATAAAACCTTTGAGACAATAGATTTTAGATAGGTTTGTGTCATTATATTAACCTTATATTTTAGTTTTAACTCTTAGTTAATTAGATTGACATTTACCATGTCACTTTGTATTTTTATATTATATAGTAAATAAACATACCATATACATCCAAGAGAGCCCCAAGTGGTCAATTAATGATAAACCTATCATTATATAAGTATATTGGCTGAACCGAGGATTTTTAGGAATATAATAACAATTAATAATATAATATTTGTTTTAAAAACTATTTTATGTCAATTTTGACACTATTTGGTAATGGATTTTTGTGAAACTCATAACAGCATGATTGGTCTAAAAAATGGTAATTAATTAAATAATAACATGTCATATTAACCTATACAATTATTGGAATTCATAAAAAAGCTCAAATTACATTTATTTGGGTATTTATAACATCAATTATTTTAATATTTCATTATTTAGGTAATTACTGCAACACCACTGTGTCCTAAATAACATAAATTATTTTATGTATAAAAATTATAAATAAAATACCATTAGGTAGGAAATATTTTTAACTTTCTAATTAATATTTATAGTCGAATTTATCTTATGTATAAACCTATATTAAATATTATTTATTTAATAAACATTGATTTTAACTATTTTAACCCTTATTTAAATAAGTTAATAATAAATGTCCTAATCTAATCTAAGTGGACCTAAATGGTCATATTTTATTCCTAAGGTTGTTTTTGGTCGAATTACCCTTATCAAATAGAATTAGGACATGTTTTAGGGTAATAATAATATCATTTTTACCCTTAATTACCATATTTATTTTTAACTGTGGTAAATAAAAGTAAAGAGTTACTATTCACCAAAAATTATTTTCATCCCATTGAACCACATTTTAGTCTTTCATATTAACTGTTTTTCTCATATTTTTGAAATTCCACTCACCGAAGCGGTAAAATTAAGTTCTATGTGAATTTGTAAATTCTTCTAGGAGGTGGGTCAAAGATGGTGAAAAGTTCAAAAAAAATTATATATCTAAAATTATTATAAAACTACTACAATTAATTACATTGAACTTATTTAGGTATTATGTATCAATTTTGACATAAAATAAATTTAAATAAAATAAATAATTATTTTAAAAAATGTCGGTTTTTAAATAGTAACCCAGTGTTTTCACTATTCATCAAAAATTGAATGTTTTTAGAAAAATACCAAAACATAACCCTAGGCTAATATCAATATTCTTAATCCAAAAATTAAGTCCATTTTGAATGATAAAAATTTATATTATTTTAAAAAGTGGGAATTACTATTTATAACGACTAGTTTATATAATATTTTAATAACATATCATTGTTTAGTGAAACTCGATATTGCATACAACACACACTATCGTGGAAGGACGTGATTGTGTGTAAAGAAAGCCATGTCAGGGATGTGTGTAGTGAAAAAACCTTTTGATGTAGCGTACAACACAAGACATCAAAAAAATTAAAAAGAATATTTTTCATAAAATCTCGGGGTGTTACAATATGACTATTGAATCAGACTTATTATGTGATGGGTGTGTCTCGTTACAACCTCTTGAGGCATCGGTAGATCTCAAGAGTCAAATAGTTTGGTTATTGACTGATGTCTGGACTGATTATGTGTGCTGTTTTGGTCGAAGCCTTAGAAATATGTTTATGATTTCCCAAAATATTAATTCCCTCATAATGAGATAACTTCTTGATAATCCATGTGATTATTTATCAAGTATCATATCATGGGATAAGTTTCACTCTCATGGGATTATTTATATAGAATTATTAGATTTTCTTTTATTACTTCCATATTTTTCTCAAGATTATGTTTTAGTGGAATGTGTTTATAGTCAATGACCTTTCCATATTGATTATCTTTATTTATGATAGATTTGGTTGTTATTGTTACCCTTACTAATCATCTTCCCTCACCCCTATCAAATGTTTAATTTTTCCATGATTTCTATATTTATATTTTGATTTACATTCAGGGATAATTTAGGAGCATATAGATGTTACCAAAAGAGATACTATGTTTTATTTCATTTCAAGTTATAATTTAATGCTTTTTTAATCTAGTTTTCCAAATCAACTAAACTATTTGGTTCTTTAGGATGAGATCACTAGTACATAGTACTAATTTAATAAATAAACCACCAAATCTAGGATACTAGGGATAGGTTCATCATAGTTTTTATCATTGAATTTTTATTAGAATATTAAAAGATAGATTTTGGAAAAAACTATTAGGGAAATAAACCCTATAACAATGTTTGAGAATATTCATTAGGTAACCAAGCATGTTATTTTGAGATTATTAATACATAAATATTTATGTGTTTTACTAGTTTTAATTTTTCATAATCAAATATATTGTATTCCAAATTTTTGGAATGGAAGATAGTGGGAGGTATGGAAATATTATCGATGTTTTTATTACATGTAGGGATTTCTCTACAATAAAATAAAATGATGGTGTACCTAAAGATGAAACATAATATGAACAACTTATAACTATACTGGGATAACTTACTCAGGTTATGAGAAATAACCTTACCCATATAGAGAAGCTTGATTCACAACATGGTGTAACAATGATAGACTACTTCAGGCTAGAACAAACAGTCAATGGGGCTACAAACACATTTCTGTATGAGAATTGGATAGGTAATTTTGATAATATATTTCTCAATCTAAGAAGTAATTATAGGCATAAAGTTATCATTTAAATTTTATGATCTCTTGGCATATTTTGATCAATTGAGTTCGTAAATTAAAAAGAAAAATGTGGTTGATGTAATTAAAATTATGGAATTGAATTATTATAAAAGAAATCATCAATTTTTTTCCTCACAAACTTCAAGTGGACATGGGAAGAAAATTCTTGATTCTGAGATAGAAATATGATAAAAACGTTTCTAAGTATGATGCCAACATTAAAATGTTACTAAAGCATGTCTCAAACTACATACATAATCCAAAGAGAAATATTGAACTGCTATATGATTGTCTTAATCATATTTTATTAAGGGAACTACTCTCCAAAATATTCTCATCATCTGAGGATATAGTACGATGTTACATCAAATAAGAAAATGACTTTTAAAATACATATAACTTTTATGGGAATTAAGATAAGAAGATTTATTTTGTTTCCTCTAGGAACGAAAATAAAGAAAAGGGAATAAGGGAAGAATATAATTTCAAAAATGCAATAAATGTCGAATGAAACATCACAAAATATTCATATTAGGAATGGGAGTTTGTTACAAGTGTAGAGAAAAGGGCCACTAAACTCGTGATTATATGCGAATGAAAGAAGTTAGTAATGTGTAATGCTTTAGAAAGACGAGATGGGGCACTATTCACAAGATTTTTTTGATATCATGGATACATTCCCCATTAAATTATAAGGGAAAAATTATATAAATATATAGTCAAAATAGATGAGTTTGATGTTTCTAATGATGTGATGGAATTAACTTTAATCAAATCCTACATTTTTCAATAGATTTATATTATTTTTTATTTGGACATTATTTTATATCATCCTTGTTTGATATAAAAAATATATATTCCAAATTTACCATCACAAGGGTGTATTCTAGAAAACCACCTAATGGAAAACCAATTGAAACAAGGATGTGTCCAGAAGTTCATATTATGAAACATAAATGTTCTATAATTACTGATTTTATTATCATACAAATGGATGATTTTGATATAATCATTTTTAAGAACGGGGTTTCAAAATATAATGCAAAAAAAATAAATGAGAAGGAAACAATGATTCGTGATGAAGATATAAAATTTATCTTTCATATATGGGAGACATAATCATCTAATTCATATCTTGATTTACCTCTTGTATATCTTCTACATGAGATTCTTAAATAATAGGGAAATACAATACCTTCTACTGAAAATAGTGATCTTCAAATTGAGGATATACCTATTTGATAAGAATAAATTTATGTATTTCAATAGTAATTCCTAGAAATACTCTAGAGTGGGATGTTAAGATTTGTATATATTTAATACCTAGTGTAAGACCTATATAAATGAATCATTAAATAATTTCCATGGTGTATTTAATAGAGTTAAAGGAAAAAACATGAGTAATTTATTTGTAAGGGACTTATAGACCCTTGTGTTTCTGCATTGGGAGATCTCGTTATTTTCATTAAGAGGAATTATGGATCTATGAGGTTTTGAATTGACTATTGGGAGATCAATGATATTATAATAAAGAATAAGTATCATCTACCTCTAATTTATGATTATCTTTCTAAATTCATATAGGTAAATATTATTCAATTATTGGTCTTTATTCTAGATATCATCAATTGCATTTATTCTGAATAAAATGAGCACCTGCCAGAAAACAGGGCCCCTTAAATAAATAAAACCGACAAGTCAAACTAGTCTAACAAAAGTAAAACAACCTCTTTTCTTTTGAAAAATAGGGATGACATCCTCTAGAATTTGACCAGACCAAGAATGGTACCCCCCCCATCTTCTCCTTTGTTAGCTATACTATCATCTAGAGCATTACCCTCCCAGAAAACATGTGTAATAATGACGTCAATAGATAATAGAACATGCAAACAATTAATCCATCTATTCAAAAGCCTCGAAAGGATATGAGTAGAAGAGGATCTAATTGCAGGAAAACCGTGGAGGAATCACACTCCAACCATATTATATTCAAAAACCTATTCTTAGAAATATCTAGATCATAAATGAATCCTACCTTCTCAGCCTCAAGAGAGGAGGCAATAACACAAGATCCAAATAAGAAACCCAGAACATCGGTAAATATTTTCTAGAAAAAAAATACCATAACTCTAAGGACTCATATTTCCTCTAAAAGAGACATTAGTATTAATTTTAATCCATCCTAAAATAGTAGGATGCCAAAATATTTCTATAGTACCCCACAAAGGCCAAATATAACCTTTAACTGTGAAATGACAAAGAACTGAAAAAATCATGCACTGAGTATTGACAATAATCTTTTCGAGGAACCATAACATTTTTTAGAACTAAATAAATTCCTGTAAGGCAGGACTGAGGATTAAAGTAGAATTCATCATGAACACCCTTATCTCACGCCATCCACAGGGACTAAAAAAGTTCAGCAGCAACAACTTGAAAATGAATTAACAATATAGGATATAAAGGAAGTTAGAACATACATTCAAGAGTGTCTCTAATATAAGAAATATTCTGACTTCGAAACCTCAAAGAAATAATAATTCTCCTTCCTCATAGACTTTGATTTAGTGAAACTCAGAAACAGATGATCCAAGTCCTCCCTATACTGATGATAGAGAAGAAAAAAAGAACAAAGATAAATACAACATACTTGTAAATAAGAGTCAGTAGGGACTTTTCTATATTCCAATCTCCACAAAAACGTGATCCAAGAAGGGGGAATAATTTTACAATTAAACTTACCAATCCAATCTAAACCTAACACAGTATTCTTTTCATGAGTGTATAAGGATTTAGAGGTGAGAATACCAATGGGTTTTGGTTCCCAAATCCATAAATCACTAATAGAGGAAAAAATTAATTATCAATAATATTTTTAACATGGTCCGGAATAGAAAAATATAATAAAATTATCTTTAATAGAAACATCAAGATCGTGGTTTTAAACATCATGACTAGTGGAATCAATGAAAGGAGGACCAATACAATTATGCTTACAAAACATGAGAGAGGAATCCTTAGAGACAGATCATATTTCATTAACATCTATAAGAGAAAATGTGGATTTAAAAGAAGACCCAAAGTGGAATCTATGAAATTTATGTTTCCACTTTGGAGTTTAATTAGAAATATGTAACTTAAGAAATTAGTAGCTTTAGATTTTTCATTTAAGTATTTCCAAATAAATGAATCTTGAAGGGCTTGACTAAAAAGACTAATATTGTTTATACCAAGGTCCCACCTCCCAAATGATTTGAAATAGTTATTCCAAGGCACGATTACCAATTTCATTCCAATGTAATACTAGTCTAAATTACGTTTTTGAGGGCCACATTAATTTATTTGATAAGAGAAGCATGCCATTTATAAACCATCACGGAGTAAACAAATTTAGAAACAATAACAAATTCAACCAAATAGGCATGACCATCCATTGAAAGGGATTTTTCTTTCCATGCAGAAAGCTAATTCTTGATCGTACTAATAATTCCAGAAAAATAACAAGCCTTCGGTCGAACCCGGAACATCATAACCTAAAGATAATAAAAGTTATAAAACCTTACTTAATCCCCAAATCTGTGATGACATCAAATTTCCTAAGATGTGAGATATTTATATAAAATTAGATAAAATAATTATTCTAGCTAACTAGTTTCTGAGAAACGTTCTCATAATACTGAAGAGATTTATTTGTATTATTTATATTTATTTTATCCCCTTGAGTTAAGAGGATAATTTCATCAGCATAAAGGAGATGGGTATGAGCAGAGGAAGTATGACCAGAACCAATAGCCTTAATTTTTCCATTCTTATCCATGAGGGAAAATAATATGCTAAGATAATCTTTTAAGATAGAAAAATTAATAACAGAAAGAGGATCTTCTTGCCTAACTCTTCTAGAACAAGAGAAGTAAACCTCTAGGGATCCATTCACAAGAACTGAGATATGAGGAGAAGAAAAAATAATCTTGGTTTAATTAATGAATGTGTCCTCAAAACCAAACATGTAAATAATTTTAAATATAAAACCCAAATCCATTGTATGAAAAGTTTTTTTATGTCTAATTTAAGGGCTATGTTCCCACATCAAATATGATTTTTAAAGAGATTAAAAAACTCTGAGGCTATAACAAGGCAATCTTGAATGGGCCTTCCTCTGATGAAGGCAAATTGATTAGATGAATCAATTTTATTTAATATTGGAGTAAGTATTCTAGAAAGGATATTTCTAATAACTTTGTATAAAGTGTTGATAAGAGCAACAGGAGTGAATAAGTGTATTTCATTGGCATTCTCCATCTTAGGAATTAAGGCAAGGACTTGAGAGTTTAATCCTTGAGGAGGATTTCCCCCATAGAAAAAATGAATAAAAAGGTTGAAATCTTCATCGCCAATGATCTCCCAATAATTCTGAAAAAATTATTACAAAATCTATCAGGACCCTAGGAGATGTCCGACCGAAGACTAAAAACTGCAGCCTTAATATCTGGTTCCAAAGGAATGGCGATAAGTCTTCAATTATCATCTTGATTTACCAATTTTGTGATAATTATTTCTGTAGGGGAGGCAATGATAGTTGAGCCATTAATGAGATCTTCATAATAACAAGTACTGTGCTCAGAAATATCATGTTTAATTTCTAGGATTTGATCTCCTCTCTTTAGAAAATCAAGAGGCCTGGAAATTTTTCAAACTCTTTGATGTTTATTAAATAATTTGGTATTTCTATCCCAATCATTGAGCCAATTTTCTTTAAAATAAGTTTTTTCATAAAATAATTAATATTTAGAAAATTATTTATCTTGATAGTAATTTCATATTCCAAAAAAAACACAACTAGAGAAATCATCATGGGTACACTACTCCTGGAAGAATCTGAGGGAGGCTTCAATATTGGAGATGTCCATGTTAAGATGACTGAACCTATTTTTTCTACAATGTTTAATATTTCCCATGAGGATCTTCAGTTTAAGAATAAATGAAAATCTATTCCCCTTGCTACATACCGAACCACAAACTTCCCAAACAATTCTCTAACATTTAGGATAAAAATGAAACAATTTATTGAATCTAAATGGGAATAGAGATTTATTAACCTTCCTATAGAGGTCCTTCATAATTGGGTGATGATTAGAGTTATGTCAAGATAAAGACATATATAAAATGGAATCCCATGAATATAAAGAAAAGTCATTAATAAAAGCCATGTCAATTTTACTATACAATATACCATTGAGGTTCCATATATACCAAGTAAACATTTCCCCAACAAGATTCACTTCAATAAACTCATTGGGTTCAATAAATCCCTTAAAATCCATAGAATAAATAGAACTTCTCATAGGACCCAGTTTTTCTTCTAGATTGATAATAGAATTAAAGTCACTAAGAATGATATAGGGATCATTAATACTGTTTTTGAGAGAACCAATTTCATCCCAATGAGATATATGATCTTGATAACTATTACTTGAATAAATGATAGAAAAAACATCTTGATTCCCAGATCAGAAAAGGAACATGTAACATATTTTTTGCTTGTTCATTCCAAAAGGGGATTAGAAAGAGAAGAATAGGCCAAGACCCAAATATTTTTGACCACTAAAAGGCTATTGTTCAATCCATGTAAAGTAAACCCCATATTGTCCAAACAAGAATTTTTTTTAGAGACAATTGTTTTGGGCACTGCAATCCCAATTAAAATAGGTCTATGAAGCCTAATATGAAGCTTACCTCAAGGATGTAGTAATTCCAAAAAAATAACCTTATTTGAATACCATTTTAGGGTGGACTGCCCTCTTATTCCAATACCCTGCATTTTTTTAGTCCTTTTAGGAGGTATCCCTACTTTTTTCATGGGTATCTCATGAGTTTAAATTAATCTAATGATATCTAAAAAACGATTGACTTGTTTTCCTGCTCCTGAACAGAAATTAAATCATCTTTTCCTGAGGTTTAAGAGGCATTAACAGAAGAATACTTTTTTTCATGATCATATATACAATAATTAGTGAATACCTGAGTTTGACTTGTAGGAAAGGCAGTCTTTTCATTTCTAGATTCCCTGAAACGATCATGAGAAACGTTTAATCTTTGTTGGGGGTCTATGTTTAGAGGAGCAGAATTACTAGAGGAAATGATATCCTATTTTGTGGATAAAAATAACAGGGTCAAATATGTTATGATTTTTGGAACAAAATTTATATTTATGGACAAATTCAAATTTTCAGGAGTAGAGTTATACTCCAAAGGTAAGCCAATATAGGACCGAGGGGGATGAAAACTTAATACAAAATCTATTATATCCTTTGAAACAGAGGTGGAGATTGATTTCTCTTCAAAATTCTATTTTATACTATAGACCATTTCAGATATGCCATGAGTGATTTAAAAATCAATTGAATTATCATCTAAGTCACCACCAGATTATAGTTGAAGAACGTGTGGGAATGGATCAGATGGAGAGTTATCTTCTTCCTCAACAATATCAACCCAAGGCTTGTCTAGGGTGACTCTCAAAGAGGGTGGAAGAGAATGTGGAACTTTTCTCATGGGATTTTTAGCATGCATCATCTCATGGGAAGGACAATTTTTCATTCAATTATTGATATCATCATTTAAATTGTTTCCATTAGAATCAACCTTAACATTATTTTTAATCACCCTACATGATTCAATGGAATGTCCTACAATCTTACAGAAGTCACAGAAAGGGGGAATTCTCTCAAACAAAAACTTAACGTAAATTCTACAATCGTTTGGAAACAGGAAAAATAGAATTTGGTTGTTCATAGGCCAAATTAATATCCACTATAATTATAGAATAAAGGCCTTAATACCCTTAAAAATATTTTTGTTCCATATTTATTGGGGAACCAAAACAATAAGAAAGATCATTTAGAATTTACAGATTCCAAATTATCTCTATTTATGGAATCTCAGTTGATCTTGTAAGGATAATGGTATTACAATAATGGCCTACACCAGTGAAAATAAACTACGTACATAGTTTTACTAGATTAGAAGGATATTATTGGTGTTTTTTAAAAAATTATCATGATTATATAACCCATTAAATACAAATTCTTGTAAAGGGGTTAAGTTTATTTGGGAAAAGGAATGCAAAGAATTATTTGAATATTTGAAGAGAATAGTAATGAATGATTTGATCTGAAATCTACAATCCTAAATCAGTGGATTTTGTGTTTATAAAGATTCATAGAAGAAAATTACATGTATGTGTCCTCTTTAAAAATAATAGAGTTATTGACTATGCATCAAGGAAATTAAAAACTCGTGAATAGAACAATCAAACACCTCATCTTTAGTTAGAAGCTGTAGTCATTTCTTTGACGATATATAGACACTAGTTATATGATTAAATATGTGACATATATAGAGATCATAAGATTTTGAAACATATATTCTAATATAATGAACAAAACAGAAGGAAAAGAGTATGTCCTGATGTACTCAATGATTTTGATTGTTTAGTATGCTACCACAATAGGAAGGGAAATATGATAGCAGATGCATTGAGTAGGAAAGATCATGGAATTCTGAACAAAATAGAAATTAATAGGATTTGGTGTTTATGGGTCAAGTAAATATGGATACAAGAATTATCAATGAATGTGAAACGTCGGCATTTTTTCAAAAAGTGTACAAACCATCTTTAATACAAAAGATAAATATTTCTCGGTTTGATAATGATAATTTTCAAAAGAAAATTATTGATGTGAATGAAGGTAAATTGGTATACTTCATATATGAAGATGTAATTTTAAAATTTTGGATGATACTTTGTATTCCCTATATACCCATTCCCAAAAGGTAATTATTGGATCATTCACACAGCGCACGTTTCTCTATACACCTTGGAAGCACTAAGATGTATAGATATTTGAAGTAACATTTTCAGTGGGATAATACAAAGATGGAAATTGATGATTATGTATCAATATATTTAGTTGTTCAACAGGTCAATGCCGAAAGACAACATCCTAGAGGTTTTGTGTAACCTCTACCTATTTCTACATAAAAATGGGATAACATTACTGGGGAATTTTTAACAATATTTTTGAGGTCTCAAATATGTAATGATGTAATATGGGTAATTATTGATTGACTTACTAAATCAACACATTTCCTCTCTATAAGAGAGTATCTTCCACTAGATCATTATATTTGTATATCATAAATATATTTTATAATGTTTTAATGTATTAATTTGTGTATTTAATTACCATTCATTCAAACATTGGAAAATTTTATTTTGTTATGTTTTTGTGGTACGATACAATGATTCTCTGAAAGGAAACAAAAAAAAGGATTCTTTGGAGCTAAAATACAATTTGTTCCACAGGAAAAGGGATGCATCATGACATCAATTTTTAAGGATGATCATAGAGAACTTATATGCCATAAAATTGAAGAACAGTGGAAAAAAGAAGCTTCTAGTGCAGAAAAATGGAAATAAATATTGTTTAATTATTTCATGCCATGTACTGGAGCTTGTGGTGAAGAGAAGGATATTTCATGATGTTAATAAAAACAGCTTGTAAAATTAAATGTGGTATAACCGAGTTATATGTGGTATAATATCCCATATAAAATTTTTTCACCCAGATTCACTAAATCTTCATTTTTTGTCCAAATACATGATTTGGTACCTACCCTGGAACACTTTTGGACCATTCTATTATAGAATAAAATAATTCCAAAGCTCATATGGAGCCTATAAAATTAGGTCAGGGATGATATTATTAGATAATTCAGATCCAGATCCACTAGAGACTAAATCATAGAGCACGAGTTGTGACTCCATAGATTTTTTTCATAGTTTTCACTATTCTTTACTTTTAGCCTTCCCTATTATTCTCTCATCGCTAAGTTGAATTGGTAAACCTTCCTTGAGATAGGGTGATGTAAACAAGATAGGGAAGGAGTGTTAGATTTATTTTATCTCATTTATTCATATATGTGTTTTTTCAATTCATCTTCATCTTCCAATGCCTTTCTTTTTTCTCCATCATGGTAATTGATAAATGAATCAAAAAGTAAAATTTAAATTGTGAAACAGAAAAACCTAGAGAAGGCATGGACTTTTTCATCATTAGAGGGAATCATGTTTAAATACAGTATTGGGAAAAACTTGATTTGAAAACACCCTAAATTACCAGACCAAGGGAAATATGGTACTCCCACATTAACGAGGATATAAAATAAACATTGAATCTTCCTATTATTGACTCCAACACTGATGATCAAATAACCAACCTAATTTATAAAATCCAACTCACCTAGACCCTTAAATTTCATATCCCTGGTGTGCTTTTATATCCAAATTACAAACCATGAAATTAGTCAGTTTCATTTCTATTTTATATTCAAAAAATATATCAGAACAAATTTTCTCACCTTTTCATAGAATCTAATAAAAGTAAATCTTTTAATCTGAAAGAATCTAATTTCCCCATCTCTGTGGTTTCAACCTCAAACATTCCAAATACTACATTTTATCTAATTAATAAGAATTTTTTGATTTTTTATAAATTTTTCTCTATCTAATCCTATAGGGAATTAACGAAACCCTTTAGTACTTTCAGGAACCTTAATGACTCTATATTAATAAAGTTGTAATACTTCATGGGGCACCTCTGTCAATTATGTCTGATCGAGATCCCAATTTTAGATCATTATTCAGGAATATTTTCCCAAAGGATCATCATACCGAGTATCATATGAACAATTTTATCACCCTCAAACGGGTGGAAAATGTGAAATCATTATTCAAGTATTAGATTCCATGTTGAGAAAAATCTCACTTGACATTAAGGGTATGTGGGATCAGTATTTTACATTGGAATAATTTTCCTATAAAAAAGATTCCATTCAAGTATTCAAATGGTTCCATATAAATTAATTTATGGAAAGAGATTTATTAAACCAAATTGTTGGAAAAACATTGGTGAAAGGAACCTTATAGGATCAAAACATGTGGAGGGTAAAATAGAAAAGGTAAATATTATTAAAGAACATATCAATACAGCTCAAAGTTACAAGAAGTTGTATGCAATTAACCAGATGAAAGTTGGAGATTCAAGTGGGAGATCATATTTTCTTGAAGGAATCTCCATGGAAGGATGTTATAAGGTTCAGTAAGAAAGGGAAACTAATCCTTAGTTACATTGTACCATTTAAAATTTTGTAATGAATTGTATTCATGACTTATAATTTGGTGATTCCACATAGCCTTTCTAAAGTACATGATCTGTTCAACATCTCTTTATTATGGAAGTACATTCCATACCCAATGCATCTAATGACCTATGAAGAAATAGAATTGGAACCTTATTTTCATTACGATAAACTTCTTATCGATATTCATGAGACTAGAGAGAAAGTTATGAGAAATAAGACCACTCAACGATTAATTGTTCTTTGGAGAAATCGTGAAATGGAAGACTATAACACCCCAAGCATCCACGGTACACTTCTCTTTGAATAATATAGTAGCGTGTGTTGTACGAAACTTCGAGTTCTAACACACCACAACCAATCAAACTAGCTGTTATGAATACTAATAGCCAATTTTTGAAATTTTATAAATTTTATCTTTAAAAATGGACTTCATTTTTGGATTTGGAATATTGAAATTATCTTAGGGTGAATTTTTGGTATTTTTGTAAAAACTTTCTATATTTTATGAATAGTGAAAAACATTGAGTTATAGTTTAAAATTGATTTTTTTATTAAATAATTATTTATTTTATATAAATTTATTTTAGGTCAAAATGGACACATAATTCCTATATATTTTCAACGTAATTCACTGGAGTCAATTTAAAATAATTTTAGGTATATAAAAAATTTTATCGAACTTTTCACCTTCTTTTACCCACCTCCAAGAAGAATTTGAAAATTCATATAAAAGATAATTTTACCGCTTATGTCAGTGGAATTTCAAAAATCTTAGAGACACAGTTGATATCAGTATGTAAAATGTGGTTCAATAAGATGAAAATAATTTTTGGTGAAGAGTAACTTTTTTCTTTTATTTACCACGGTAAAAAGGAAATAGGGAAATTAAGGGTAAAAATGATATCATTATTACCCTTAAACATGTCCCAATACTATTGGATACGTATAGTTAGACCAAAAACAAACTTAGGAATAGAAAATGAACCTCATTGGTCCACATGGATTAGAATATGACATTTATTATTATTTAATTCAAAGAAGAGTTAAAAGAGTTAAAATCAATGTTTAATTACTAAAACAATTTTAATATAGGGTTATAAACAAGATAAATTTGATTATAAATATTTATTGGAAATATAAAAATCTTTCTGACATAATGTTATTTTATTTATAATTTTTAGACACTAAATAATTTAATTTACTTATGACACAATGGTGATGCAGTATTTACCAAATTAATGAAATATTAAAATAATTGATATTATAAATATCCAAGTCTATTTAATTTGAGACTTTTTATGAATTACACTAATTTTATAGGTTAATAAGACATATTGAGATTGATTATATGATTTCTTTCTAAGTAATAATGCTGTTATGAATTTATCAAAAACATAATACCCAATAGTGACAAAACTGACATAAAAGAGTTTTTAAAACAAATATTATATTATTAATTCATATTCTCTTCCTAAAAATCTACGGTTCAGCCAAATGACGTATATAATGATTGGTGTTTAATTAATAGACCCATTGGTGGTCGCTTGGAAGTTTATTGTATGTTTATTAACCATGTAATAAAAAAATACAAAGATACATGGTAAATGTCCAACTAATTAACTATGAGTTTAAACTAAAAGATAAGGTTAATAAAATGTCCCAAACCTATCTAAAACCTATTGGTTGAGTTTTTTTCGACCCATACCCACCTTAGAATCAAAATATATAAGTTTTGAGGCATTAGAAACCAAATATGAATTTATTATAAAATAATATTTCTAGCTTTTCCTAAGCTGCCCCTCACCTCTCTTATAAAAGGGAACTCCCCCTTCCCTCTAATTAAACCCTCAAAAGCCTTTTTTCTAGGCCAACCAATGCCAACGTATCCTCCCAACTTCCCTCAATTCATCTTAGAGGAATTATTTTGATCAGAAAGCTAACATATGGATCCCTTTTGATCAAATCAAAGGGAAGAACCCGAAGAAGATGTAATGTTTTCACCACCCTCTTTCAAGTTCCTTTCTTTATCCACTTCTTCTTTCATTGTTATTTACATTATAAAATAATAAATCCAGTATAATTTATATACTATGATGTTATTATAAATATGGTACAACCATGTTCAGTATTCTATCCTTCCTTTGAATGACATGTCACCATATGTGCATACCTACGGCTTATCGTCTCCATGTCGTGGTGCAATTGTTATTCAAAACATTATTATTTGGATGGGTATGATAATGATGTATAATTGAAGTAAATAATAAATATAACATTATAATTATTCTTTATATATGATATACTATCCAATTATATATAATTTTAATATCAAAAGGATGATATTGTCGCTCGTGCGTATGTACGGACTACCGTCTCCACGAACCCAGTGAGATTCATTCCCCATCATATCCATTCAAGACTAATTCTCATTTGATTATTAAATATAATGTTTACGGACTTGATATCATTCTGGATATTAATAATATACAACCCATCCATAACAAACATAGCTTATGTAACAAAACATATAAGAGAAAACGAGTAAGTTAACACCTGAAACAACGATAATACTAAGATATTATTAACAGAGAAATGTTAAAAGATCATATATGATATCATAATAATATTTATGATTCTGGTATAATTTAATAAAAATTATCTAACCATTATACATGAGTTTAATCTACCCTTGACCAAGGAAAAGTACAAGGTAAGGGTTTATTTCACAATCTCTTCATTATCCGAGGTTTTTTATATGTAATTATCTACTGGGACCTTTTTTCATCCATATCCATGTTTCTTAAAAATGTATTTCAAATCATTCATACTATTTTATAGACTATGGTTTAAAGTCATTTATACCCTTTCATGACTTTTTATAAGATTTTTAGAAAGGAATTTTTTCATCATTTTCCAAACAAGTTGTTTTTTATCCTTTTCAACAGAATTAAGGTAAGAATGACTTTTTAACTTATAGGGCATGTGCGGCTATTTTCTGCCATTATAAAATCGTCGAAGCTTCCCTTACAATCTTATAAGAATATTTTAAATGTAAATGTTTTATTTTATAATTATGTAACATTTAAATGATTTTAAAAAATAGATATTTTTCTCAAATAGTTTTGATTTCATCTATGTCAATATCCTATGATAGATTTTACGCTTATTTGAAGTTGATTTTTTGTGATACAAAACTTCCATATTGTATTTAAGGTTTTGTGATATTTTTGATTGTGGATGGTTTATTTTTATACCATTCATGGTTTATGGAGAAAATATTGACATTTCGTATGCTAATTGTAATACAAATGTTTATTGTATGTTTAAACCTATTCATATGATGAATGCATTGGACTTGATATGTGATGGGTGGAGCCCACTATAGATCCTCGATGCATCAGTAGGTCTCGTGAGACAAACTAGTGTCTTGGAACAAGGCCTTGAAAAAATATTATTTGTAGTCTTGGCATAAGGCCTTGGCTATGTGGTTATGATTGTCTGGTATTATACATTCCATAATTATGAAAGTGGTTATTGATATTTCATGTGATTATTCGACTAGTAGAATATCCATGTGAATAATTAAATGGAATTATTTGATTTTATTTTTTTCATATTATACCGAAGTTCAAGTTTAAAAGGCTTTTGTTTAAGTTATACATTGCCTTAAATGTTTATGTTTATTTATGAAAATTTCTACTATATTGTTATACTTACTCGGTATCTAAGCTCACCCCTTCCTATGTTTTATTTTTCCCAGGATTTGAAGAAGTATTTTATGAATGACATGTCGGGATAGTATGGGTGATTTGAGTGTGGTCTATGGAAGATATTGTTGTAGATTTTAACTTTATGTTGTAATGTAAACATTATGAATGTATCTAGTGATTCCAAGGCTTCTAAATTAATCGGCCATTCAAGACATGAAATTTTGTGATCATTCCAATTTTAGGTAATAATGAACCGACTCTGGGTAACTAGGGTCGGCCCATTACAGTTGGCATCATACGAAGTTTAGTACAAACCTTGGAAGCTATATTTAAATAAACTCTGATTAGAGCACATAGACCTAAGATGGACTTTGAGGATTAGAATAGATGAAATTCCTAGACTTTTGGTATATTAGAGATTTTTTGAGTTTTCCAAACAATACATCCCTGTCTGGATACGAGTTGGTAGAGGTGGCTCCCCACAGATGTACCTAGGGGTAAAACCCGAAAACACCACTTTGAGCTAGACTCGAACGGGAACTGGTGCACGGCAACGGGCCTTGCTACACTCTTGGTTACGAAACTCTCGGTGGATATGATTAGGATAATTCACATTTTTTTTATTAACCATTATGAATGGTTAATTAGTATATACATCCTCAAAAAAACATTTTTTATGATTATGGATTATATCCATAAACTGTTCAATTTATGTTAAGTGTTTTAGAAGTTTAGAATTATGTATTTTGATTCATAAACTAATCTAGTTTATTCCATTGTTTAGAAATGGTTCCTAGTGGAAGGAATGGAATCTATTTCAATGCACGCACTCCATATAGGGATTTACCTCTTGATAAAGTTAATTATAGTGGATCTCGTGATGCAATTGGTGCTGATTATCTATTCACTATACTGGGACAACTCACTCAGGTTATGAATAATAACCTTACCCGTATGGAGTACCCAGATCCACAGCGTGGAGGAGCAATGTTAGATCGCTTCATGCAAAAACCACCAACATTCAATGGGAGTACAAATCCACTAGTAACTGTGTAATGGATAAATTCCTTGGAGATAATATTTCATGCCTTGGGGAGTAGTGAAAGGGAAAACGTTATCATAGCAGTTTACCACATCACTAGATATGTTGATCAATGGTGGTCATTGATTCAAAACATAAAAGAAGATGATGAAGTATCAAATATGGAATGGAGGGAGTTAAAATATATGTTCTTAGAAAAATACTTTCCCCTTGACCATCGAGCAGATATGGAAAGACAATTTCTGAGTCTGAGGAAAAAGGAGGATATGAATGTCACAAAGTATGAGGGTAACTTTACAAGGTTACTGAGGTATGCTACAGATTATATACGTAACCCAAGATGTAAGATTGATCATTTTTTTCTATGGGTTAAAACCATTTCTCCATCGAGATTTAGTCTCACAAACCTTATCTATGTACGAAGATATTGTCTCATGCGCTATCAAGACAGAAAAAGAATTCTCTAAATCTTACGTCTTTAAAGAAAAGAAAGAGAAGAAGAGATCTGCTGATCACTCTGGAAATGGAAATAAGGGGAAGAAGGGAAAATTTGATTATCCAACCTGCAATAAATTTGGGAAAAAAAACCACGGTACTTGCTTGAATGGAATGGGAGTCTGTTACAAGTGTGTGTAAAAAGGCCAACAAGCTCGTGATTGCAAGGGGAACAAAGAAGCTATCGATGTTCAATGATACAACTTCAGGGAAATGGGACATTCTGAAAATGAATGTCCTAAGTGTCAGGGGAACTTACATAAGAAAAGGCAAAGGGATCAAGGACAAGCATATTATATCACTACTACTGAGGTAGAAACTCTAAAAGTCATGGTGGCAGGTAATTTAATGGTTTCCTCAAGTTTAGTAAATGTGTTATTTGATTCCGGATCATCACATTGTTTCATATCTTCCCAATTTTCTATGAAAATTAGATATTTCCAATTTGATTTAACAAGGTAGTTTCCATTTAAAACTCCTATGGGAAGTATCATCGCAACAATGTTTTGTGAATCCGTTCCCATTAGAGTATATAAATTTTCTTTATATGTGGATCTCATCGTCATACCCATGATTGAATTTGATATAATCCTTTGTATGGATTGGATTTCATACCTTGATACGAATATTTATTTTAAGAAGAAAGTGGTTACGGCTTTTTATGACGATGATAACGAACACCTTATCTTTAGAGAAGAATCATAACCACCTAATTCTTATCTAGATCAACCCCCAGTAGATCAACAAAATTCAATTATCGAGGAGAAAGATAATGAAATAACTGTGGTTGAGGAAAGGAATGTTCAAATAGAGGATGTACCTATTATGAGAGAATATGTTGATGTGTTTTCGGAAGATTTTCCTAGACATCCTCCAGAATGAGAAATTGAGTCTTCCATTGATTTAATTACTAGTTCAACGCCCATATTGAAGACCGCTTATAGAATTTCCCTATGGAATTAGTTGAACTAAAGAAAAAACTAGAGGAATTGAGTAATAAGGTATTTATTCACCCTAGTGTTTCTCTATGGGGAGCCCCTATCCTTTTTGTTAAAAATAAAGAAGATCTATGAGGTTATGTATCGACTATAGGGAAATCAATGCTATAAAAATAAAGAACATGTATCCCCCACCTCGCATTGATGATTTATTTGACTAACTTCATGGAGCTCAATACTTTTCAAAGATTGACCTTTGATATGGATACCATTAGTTGTGTGTGAAGAAGGAAGACATTCTGAAGACAGAATTTTGAACTTGTTATGGGCATTATGAGTTTACAGTAATGCCTTTTGGGCTGACTAATGAAACCTTTATTTTCATGGATCTAATGAACAGAGTTTTCAGGGAATATCTCTATGATTTTCAAGTGGTATTTATTGGTGATATCTTGGTATACTCCAAAATATATGAAGATCATGAAAATCACTTGTGCGTTATCTTGAAGACTCTGATAAGACATGATTTATATGGGATGTTTAGCAAGTGTGAATTCTGGCATTAGGTGATTTCCTTTCTTGTCCATATTGTCTCTAAATATGGAATCTCTATTGATCCTTCTAAGACATGAGTAATCCATGAACGGCCAGCATCAATGAGTATAACTGAGGTACACAGTTTTATTCGTTTTCCAAGTTATTATCGATGTTTCGTCCAAAATTTTTCCCAATTGGCTAACCCATTAACGAAGGTCACATGTAAAGGGGTTAAATTTGTTTGGACAATAGAGTGTGAAGACTTTTTTGAAGAAATGAAGAGAATATTAATCAATGCTCCTATTTTGACTCTACCATCAAGGAATAACGGGTTTGTTATTTATAGTGATACATCAAAGAAAGGACTTTGTTGTGTCCTTATGAAGAATAATAGGGTGATTTCCTATGCATCACGACAACTGAAAATTCATGAGAAAAACAATCCTACTCATGATCTTGAGTTAGCAGTTGTAATCTTTGCTTTGAATATTTTGAGACCCTATATATATATGTTGAACAATGTGATATTTATACTGATCACAAGAGTTTGTAGTATATTTTCTCATAGAAAGAACACAACATGAGGTAAAGGGGATGGCTTGAACTACTCAAGGATTATTATTGCACGATACACTACCACCCAGGGAAGGAAAATAAGTTGGCAGATGCTTTGAGTAGAAAGGATCATGGAGTTTTGAACAAGATGAGAGTTGAAAAGGATCCTATATACATGGATCTAGTAATGTTGGATATGAGAATAACCATGGAAGGTGAAACATAAATGGTTTTTCAAATGGTTGCCAAACCATCTTTACTAGAAAGGATAAAGAGTTCTCAGAACGGTGATGAAGAGTTTCAAAAGACGATTAAAGCTGTGAATGATTGTAGATTTAGTGACTTTGTGTATGAAGATGGAATTTTGAAGTTTGGGAAGAGACTTTGTGTTCTTAATATACCTAATCTAAAAAGAGAATTGTTGGATGATGCTCAGATTTCCAATATCCCTATACACCATGGGAGAAACAAAATGTATAAAGATTTGAAGGAACATTTTTGGTGGGACAATATGAAGAGGGAGATTGCTGATTTTGTGTCATGATGTATGGTTTTTGAACAAGGGAATGTTGGAAGGCAACAGCCTGGAGGAGTAATGAAACCTCTTCCCATACCAGAGTGTAAATGGGATAATATTACGATGGGCTTTGTCATGGGACTACCAATGACTCTTAGAAGGAACGATACAATACGGGTCATTGTTTGTCATCTTACCAAGTCAGCACATTTTCTTGCTATAAGAGAAGATCTACCAGTTGAACATCTAGAAAGACTATATATTAATGAAGTTGTGAGACATCATGGAGTACCCATATCGATTTTTTTTATCTTGATCCAAGTTTTACATCCAGATTCTGGAATAGTATTTAAAAATCCCTAGATACTAAACTTCATTTCACCACTGCTTACCACCCCCAAATTTATGGACAATCAGAACACACTATTAAAACCTTAGAAGACATGTTGAGATCATTCTCTCATGACTTTCAAGGTATGTGGGATCAATATTTACCTCTAATAGAATTTTCCTAAAACAATAGCTCCATTCAAGTATTCATATGGAAACATATGAAGAATTATACAGAAAGAGATGTCGCACACCAACCTGTTGAGATGATGTTGGTGAAAGAAAACTTGTAGGCCTGGAACTGGTGGAGGAAATGATGGAAAAGGTGAAGGTATTCCAAACCCACATCAAAGTAGCTCAATATAGGCAAAAGTGTTATGCCGATAACCGAAGGAAGGATTTGGAATTACATCTAGGAGATCATGTTTTCTTGAAGGTATCTCCGTAGAAGGGATTTATACATTTTGGAAAGAAGGGTAAATTGAGTCCCAGGTACATCGGACCATTCAAAATTGTAGAATGAATTGGAGAAGTAGCTTACCGTTTCGAAATACCCCCAAGTCTCTCCAAAGATCATGATGTGTTCCACGTATCACTGTTGAGAAAATACATGCCTGACCCAACGCATATACTCACATATGAGGAATTAAAACTGAAACCCAGTCTATCTTATTGTGAAGTGCCTGTTAGTATTCTTGATACAAGTGAACAAGTGCTGAGAAATCGGACGACTCGTCTGGTAAAAGTTCTATGGAGAAACCATAAAATGGAAGAGGTAATGTGGGAACCCGAGGAACTTATGATGAAGAATCACCCAAGTCATTTCATGTGTTAGTATTCTAGAAATATCGAGGAAGAATTTATTTGAAGGAGGGGAGAATGTAACATCCCAAGCTTCCATGGTACAATTCACTTTGAATAATATAGTAGCGTGTGTTGTATGGAACATCGAGTTCTAACACCCCACAACCAATCGAACTAGCCGTTATGAATAGTAATACCCACTTTTTTAACTTTTATAAATTTTAACATTCAAAATGGACTTCATTTTTTGATTCAGAATATCAAAAATTAGATTAGGGTGATTTTTTTGTATTTTTCTGAAAACTTTAAATTTTTTATGAATAGTGAAAAACAATGATATATAGTTTAAAACCGAATTTTTTATTAAATAGTTATTTATTTTTTTTAATTTATTTTTGGTCAAAATAGACACATAATGACTATATAAGTTCAATTTAATTCATTGCAGTCAATTTATAATAATTTTAGATACATTAAAATTTATAGAACTTTTCATCGACTTTTACCCACCTCCTAGGAGAATTTGAAAAGTCACATAAAACATAATTTTACCGCTTCTGTGAGTGGAATTTCAAAACTCCGAGAGACACGATTGACATCAGTAAGTAAAATTTTGTTCAATAAGAAGAAAGTAATTTTTGGTGAACAGTAAATTTTTTCTTTTATTTACCACGGGTAAAAGTAAATGGGGTAATTAAGGGTAAAAATGATATTATTATTACACTAACACATGTCCTAATTCTATTGGATAAGTACATATCGACAAAAAACAACCTTAGGAATAAAACATGAACCTATTTGGTCCACTTGGATTAGATTATGATGTTTATTATTATTTAATTCAAAGAAGAATTAAAAGAGTTAAAATCAACGTTTAATTACTAAAACATTTTTAATATAGGGTTATACATACAATAAATTATATTATAAATATTCATTAGAAATGAAAAAGGATTTCCTACATAAGGGTATTTTATTTATAATTTTTAGACATTAAATAATTTAATTTATTTATGACAAAATGGTGATGCAGTGATTACCTAAATAATGAAATATTAAAATAACAGATATTATAAATATCCAAATAAATGTAATTTGAGACTTTTTTGAATTACACTAATTTTCTAGGTTAATATGACATTTTAGGATTGATTTTATGAATTGTTTTTAGAGTGATAATGTTGTTATGAATTTATCAAAAACAAAATACCCAATAGTGTCAAAATTGACATAAACGTGTTTTTAGAACATATATTATATTATTAATTGATATTCTATTCCTAAAAATCTAATGTTTTGCCAAAGGACTTGTATAATGATACGTTTATCATTAACGGACCACCTGGTAAATGTCAAGATAATTTACTAAGAGGTAAAACTAAAATATAAGGTTAATAAAGTGACCCAAACCTGTCTAAAACCCATTGGTTTTGTTTTTTTGCGACCCATACCCACCTTATCCTTACAATAAATTAGTTTTGAGACATTAGAAACTTAATATGAATCTATTATAAAATAATATTTCTAGCTTTTCCTATGGTGCCCCTCACCCCTCTTATAAATGGGCACTCTTGCTTCCCTCTAATTCACACCTTCACTGCCTTTTGGCTCAGCCAACCCCTACCCAAATATCCTCCCAACTTCCCTCAATTCAACTTAGAGGCCTTATTTTGATTATAAAGCCAACCTAAGGATCCCTTTTGATCAAATCAAAAGGAAGAACCTGAAGAATAGGTAATGTTTTCACCACCCTCATTCAAGTTCCTTTCTTCATTCACTTCTTCTTTCTTTGTTATTTCCATTCTAAAATAATAACTCAAGTATCTTCTATATATTATGATGTTATTATATATATGGTACAACCATATTCAGTAGTCCATCCATCCTTTGAATGACATTTCACCAGACGTGCGTACGTACGATTTACTGTCTCCATGTCGTGGTGCAATTGTTATTCAAAACATTATTATTTGTATGGGTATGATAATGATGTGTAATTAAAGTAAATAATAAATATAAAATTATAATTATTATTTATATATGATATAACATCCAATTCTATTTGATTTTAATATCAGAAGAATGATATTGTCGTGCGTACGTACGTACGGACTACCGTCTACACAAACACGATGAGATTCATTCTCCATCGTATCCATTCAAGACTAATTCTAATTTGATGATTACAAATAATGTGTAAGTACTTGATATCATTCTGGATATGAATAAAATGCAACCTATCCATAACAAACATGGCTTATGTAACAAAAATTATAAAAGAAAATGAGTAAGTTAACACCCGAAACGATGATAATACAAAGATATTATTAACAAAGCCATGTTAAAAGATCATATATAATATCTTATTAATGTACATGATTCTGGTATAATTTAATAACAATTATTTTTCAATTATACAGGAGTTTAAACTATCCTCAACCAAGGAAAAGTAAAACCTAAGGGTTTATTTCACAATCTCATCATTATCCGTGATTTTTTATAAGTAATTATCTATTGGGACATCTTTATCATCCACATCCATGTTTCTTAAAAATGTATTTCAAATCATTATTACTATTTTATATACGATGGGATAAATTCATTTACACCCTTGTTTTACTTTTTATAAGAAGTTTATAAAGTAATATTGCCGTTGTTTTCCAAACAAGGTCCTTTTTACCCTTTTCAATAGAATTAATGTTAGAATGTCCTTTTAAATTTTACGGCGTGTGCGGCTATTTTCCCCATTATAAAATCTTCAAAGCTTCCCTTACAAGATTATAATAATATTTCCAAATTAAATGATTTATTTTATAATTATTTTACTTTTAAATATTAAAAAAAAAGAGATATTTCTTTCCGATAGTTTTGATTTCATCTATGTCAAAATCCTTTGATGGCTTTTATGCTTATTTGAAGTTGATTTATTATGATAGAAGAATTCAATATTGTATTGAAGGTTTTGTGATATGTTTGATTGTGGATGTGTTATTTTTATAACATTCATTGTTTATGGAGAAAATATTGACATTTCATATGCTATTTTTAATACTAATGTTTATGTTATGTTTAAACCAGTTCATATGAGGAATGCATTGGACTTAATATGTGATGGGTGGAGCCCGATATAGCTCCTCGATGCATCGGTAGGTATCATGAGACAAACTAGTGTCTTGGTACAATGCCTTTGCAAAATCTTATTTGTGTTCTTGGCACAAGGCCTTGGCTATGTGGTTATGATAGTCTGGCATTATGCATTCCATCATTATGAAAGTGGTTATTGATATTGCATGTGATTATTCGACTAGTAGAATATCCATGTGAATAAGTAAATGGAATTATTTAATGTTATTTCTACCATATTATGCTGAAGATCAAGTTTAAAACGATTTTGATTTAGTTATACATTGACTTAAATGTTTATACATATTTGTGAAATATTTCACTATATTTTTATCCTTACTGGGCATCTGAGCTCACCCCTTCCTATGTTTTATTTTTCCCAGGATGTGAAGAAGTATTTTATTAATGACCTGCATGGATAGTATGGGGAATTTGAGTGTGGTCTATGGAAGATGTTGATTTCATTTTTCAGTAAATTTTGTAATTTAAATTTATGAATGTATCTAGTGATTCCAAGGCTACTAAACTATTCGGTCATTCGAGACTTGATCTTTTGTGATCATGCCAATGTTATGAAATAATGCACTGAAACTGGGTAACTAGGGTTGAGACGTTACAAAGATGCTATGTAGGAACCTAAGGATTCTATGAAGACGAACCACCATCATCTATTTAGAAGGTTATACTCATGAAAATTTAGTGACAATGGTTTTCAAAGGAGGGAAGAATATGAAATCCCACTATTTTATGATACTTATCTTTTTAAATACATTTTATTTATTATGTCTCATGTAACACTGAATTTAAACAAACCGTTATATATAACTAAAAATTAACATGGTTGTTGGAAAATTAATGTAACCATTTGGGGTATTAATCAGTTCATTAGAATAATATCCTTACCGATGAAGGTAAATATAAAATTTAGGCATCACATAAACAAAAATATTAAATAATTATTTCATGGAATAAGTAAATAAATGTTTTAAAATGATTTTATTTGTATAAAAATTGTTTATTTACTATTTTATAAATAATTTAATTATTTATAAGAAATTTATTTTCATAATATAAATTCAAAATTTAATATTTTTCTTCATTATAATTATATAATAATTATTTTAGTCCATAATTTATATTTCAATGTTTTTGAAAATAGATTATAATATTCATATCTGTATTTTTGGAATAAATGATGATTTTATTTAAAAATTAAATATATCTTATTTAGATAAATATTTTAAGAAAACGGAGCCCATTTTTGAAATATAAAGGTTAGAAATTTGTTATGGTTAATTTTTGTTATTTTTCTAAAATAGTATATTTTTATCGATAGTAGATTACATTAATTTATAGTATTTAACACTATAAGTTATATAATGAATTTTTTAGTCATTTCTGATGTACGAACCCATTAGCTAAAATTCAATGTCACTATTTACTATACTTAGTCACAATAATCAATACTATTGATATTCTTGATCCAAAATAATAAATAAATAAACAAACTAATCAAAAACACCCATCTCCTCACCAATAAATACCAACCATCACCACCCCTTCTCCTCAAACATTATAATCCATGAATATTTTCCATGTTCAACCTAATTAAATTAAAAGGTCTCTTCCCTAAGTGCAAAACCTTATTGTGTTACAAAAATATAAAATCCAAGTGTCGTAAGGAGGTTCTCATGGAGGCAATATTCAAGAGGTAAAATCCCCCTTCTTTCACTTTTAATTTGTTTCATTTTCTTATCCTCTCCTCACCTACCTAATTAAAGGTGTCATGGTAACTCCAGTATCATATATATACTTGAATTTTGTTGGTAAAATGTATTCTCCATCATTGAATCTCTTCTTCTCTCCTATTATTTTAAAATGAAAACATAATCTATGTTGTGTCGATTCACTACCTTCATGGATGATGTGTTTTAATTTTCCATTACTATCTTCAAGGATTGACGTAGAACCATTATTATTATCAAATAAGATTATAATATAAATATTATGTGTTATAAAATTGTATTAAACCAATATTGAAACCAAATATTAAATGAAATGAAACATGTTTTTTGATCATTATAAAAATGGAAAAAATAAATTAAGACATTTTATCAACATTTTATCTAAAGAATCATCTATATACCATATAACCAAAATATATATAAGAAAATTTAAACATATATAATTTTATTAATACTAAATAATTTCACTTATGTATAAGTTATTCCCATTTGACAAGAACTCCCATATTTACACTCAAGTGAACAACCCATATAACCATTTAATGAATGCTCCTCCAATAAGAAAATGAAACAATAGAACTCATTTAAAAGGATAAGAATGATGTTAATAAAATTATAGTAATTCAAATGTATGTTTAGAATTTTATAAATTAAGAAGTTAATGAATAAAAGTTTATTGTTGAGGACATTAAGAATAAGTACAGAATGCTGTCTGACATAAGGTAAGGGTTTTTTGTCTCACTTTTACTTAGATATATTTCATATTAAACCCATATTTATTGTGTGTGGTGTACATAATACACATTAATATATAATTTAATGAAGATATTTATCTATATGAAATTTTATGTGTCATTTGATGATAATTAGTTTAATGGGGCATAAGGATCAATAGTTTATAAAGTTGTAAGGGAATTATTAACCCAATTTCTATTATTTGGGTTAAACTTATACGCCATATAATATGTCATTATATGATTATGTGTTAAATTCATTTTTATTATATTATGTTCTATTTACACTTATTTTATATATATTTCCTTCTCATATATTTAATCAATTCATTTGGTTAACACAAACAATGTCTTTGAAAAAAACACTTTTAAATTATTCTTTTCCAAAATTTTATTGGAATATTTTTTAACTTATATAAACTGAATTGATATTACCACATTCATGATGTCATAAAATATTGAGGAATAATTTTCAGGTTTACTTGGTAATTTTTAAATAAATATCTTTCTTTTATTATGGAACATCTTTTGAAATAAATGATTTCAAAATAAAGTTGTTTTTCTCTAAAGAATTTATCAATTATTTTGTAATAATTTATCTATTTAAACACACAGTATTGTGTCTTATACTTAATTGAGATTTATCTCTAATGATACTATATACCATATTTAATTTAATTTTTTATCTTCATTTTGATTATGTATTTTCTATTTTGATATCATACATAATATTAAACTGTTTGTTCTATGATTATGTTTATTATTTGGGGAGAGATATTAACATTGTATATTCTAATTTCAATATGAATGTATATTTTTATTATGAATAAACCCTCTCATATGAATAATTAATTGGACTTAGTAAGTGATTTTTGGGGCCTTATTTAGCCCCTTGATTCATCGATAGGTCTCATGAGACAATCTAGTTGGGTATTGGCTGACATTTTACCTGATTCTGTATATTGTCTTGGCTAAAGCCTTAATTGTATGTTTATGATATCCCACATTATGTGTTCCCCCATTTTGATATATGTTATTTATAATCCATGTCTTTATTCGACTAGTATAATATTCATTGTTATGTTTCATTCTTATGTGTTTATTTATATCGAAATATTTAATCATATAGTATTCATTCCATATTTGGATCAAGATTATGTTTTAACAGAATGTGTTTATATTTATTAATCTTTAAATACTATTTAGTTTTATTTATAATAGAATCATATTCTATATTACCATTTCTGAGCATATTTTCCCACCTATTTCTTATGTTTCATTTTTTTCTAGGATCTAAGATTTATATTTTAATTTATATTTAGGGACAATCTTGAAAAATATGGGTGTTTCCAATGTAGTAAATATATTTTATTTCATTACAAGTTGTAAAGTATTACAAATTTTTGTATCTAGATTTTTTAAGCTACTAAATTATTCAGTCCTTTGTGATGTGATGACATTAACTTATTACCATTCTAATAATGTTACAACCAACTCTGGGCTACTAGGGATTCGATCTATATAGGAATGTTCTTTTTAACTTTTACAAGACGTATGGAATTAATTGACATCATTGTCATAATTTTGTTGAATCTTCCTTTTCAATTTAGTGGGGATCATTTTAAATAAAATATATTTAAAAGTGATCTTCAAAGAGAAGTATTTTCAATTTGTTTTTCATCCTATGAAGTATATTTTCTTTAATAATTTTTTTAAAAGATATTTTTATGTTATTTCTATTCATCAATAAAATAAATCCTTTATTCTTACTAAAATGGATACATTTTAATACAATCTTATTTATCCATATAGATGGTTTTTGATTATTTTTACTCAGTGTAGTATTAACATTCACTTCATTGTTTCATTTGGTAGTCATTAGCTTCCCCTTGAAATATTCACTTTCCTATGATCATTAAACATTAATTTTACCTTAAATATCTATATTACATATCGGGGATGTTTTTATTTGTTAAAACATATATAATTCTGACCTAGAGTGTTTATATTAAATGTTAATTTTTGATCTAGGGAAATATTGATAAATTTTTATTCATTAATCAATATGGATATTTAATAATAATACACATTTTTATGAATTAAATTGATAATTTGATATATAATGAATGTATTTCACATGCATGGCATGCATTGGGTACCATTTATTGGAATCCTCTCGGTGAATTAGTAGTATCATGAGAGAAAATAATTTTTCCAAACACTATACATTTATAACAAGTAATTTTTAAACTATATGGAGGATAGCCCTTAATAGTGTCTTAGGAAAGGTATTTTAAAAATTAATTTAGCCAAAACAAATTAGTTTGTACCTCGTGTGATTTAAACATTCTTGGGGATTGATCTTGATGGTAAAGGTATCATGCTCCTAGGAAACATGGCATTTAATAGTTACGCATTTCCATTATTCAGAATTCATATATTATTTTCCATGATATTATCTCAATGATATTATCTATGGATGCATTACATTCTCTGTTTGTGAATTAAATTTCACGTGTTTTAATTTTTTTAGCATTGAAAATTGATTATGGATTCTACATTTATGATTTTAAATTTACTGATTAAATGAGTTGTGTTTCATTAAATTAACTTTCCATTGATTATGATTTTCAATTATTTAAATTGAATATAAGCTCAAGTATATACTTTTCCATATTGTTCATTACATATTTATTAACCTTCATTTATTAATGATATCATCTTCACTATGTAACACTTACAAATAATTTACAAAGACCCATTCATTGTTTTCGTCCTCTATAATCCTTGACGTATAATATATTTGATACGAAATGAGATGCTATATATAATAATGTTATTATTGAAGAAAATTGGATAAAATTGTATAATGAAATGTATTATAAGACTCATTTATGTATAAAATTTACCAAAACTACTAGACTATTTTTTCCTTAATGATTGGATTCCTTCTATCACAGGCCAATATAATAAAGTAGACTTAGACTCTGGGCTACTACCTCGGTGTGTGTAAAGTTTGTATCAAAGGAAGTTGAGTAAAAACATTTGGGATTATATTTCGGATATCATTGATTAGTAAACCTGTCACAATGATAAACATTTAGGATAAGTATTGTATAACATAGTAAATTTTTCTTAATGTAAGGATTATTTGGGTTTTCCTTGAACTTAATACTATTATGGATGCTAAAATTATACTTTGTTGTTAAACATATATACCTTGTGGTAATAACTATGAGAATAGAACATTTTTATTGACCTATTCATCACCTAGTGTCCGAAAACGGGCCTTACAGTGTGCCTAGTATGACACTCCTAGGTGATGTGCTTAGGATAATTAACATTCATTCTATAAACCATTATGAACGATTTAAATAGATTATGAAAATAAATGACTTAGGTTAAACATGTGGTGTCTTCACCTAGGTGAAGGATATCATGATTGAAACATAATATAAATGATTATATGTTTTTTCCAACTAGTATTATTATGTCTCACGCTATAAATTGTTGGTTGTCGTAAATGGATGGATTCTGAAATAATCATGTTAGCATTGAATATAAAGGACAAGGTGGTGACTATTAAAACTAATGGGGTGATGACTGGAGTAAAATATATATTGATTATTTCAGGTAATTGTTTCATGAAATATTTTTAACAACATTTACATTAACAAACTCCTAGAATCACTAAATAAGTTAAGGATCAATGATATTACGTGCTTGATTCATGCAGACCATATAGGAAAGAAAGATTAATTTTAATATTATTAGAAATATAGAAATAGACACCTACAAAAGTGTCTCAATGGAATGTAAAATGAATTTTTATGTGGTAAATAAAGGAAAATACAAGTAATTTCCATGTAAAAAATGAAAATTATGATGGATGGAAATAAATTGCATCACATGTATTTATTTATTATTCTATGTATTAATTCATTACAAAATAAGCATTATTCGATCCAATTACCTCTACTAAATGATAAAACATAGAACAGGGAATTATTTTAACATAAAATGGATGTAGTATTTTTTATTAGGATTAAGTAATTAAATTATACAAGTATTTTTACCATGGTATTTTGGAATAATAACCATGAAATGTCTAAGTATTGGCTTAAATTTAAAAATAATATATGCCTTTATTAACATAAGATTTAGGGATTCCTATAAGGGTTGATGAATTTATGATTGATCATATGTTCAGTCTCACAAAATCCTATTTTTAGGTTTTCTGTTATGGGATTCTACCATGGTTAAGTACATTTTAGAGAAAATTATGGAAAGTTTATTATTTTGTGGAAAACTATTTGAGGGATAATACCTTTACATTTTATAGACACACTTTTGAAGGTATTGATTGAATTTTGGGTAAATATAATCATCAATGGAACTATATGAATATTCAAATTACATTATTATAATTTTTGAAAGAAAAAAATAAGTTGTATTGAAACCATAGTAAAAATATGTTGTCTAATGATTAATTTTATTTCAAAGATGTCCATAATTTTTTTTGGGAACATTATAGGTAATATAATAATATGGTTTTGAAAAAGGGATACGATTATGTTAGGTGAAAAACTATGTCATTCAGTAAGGATATAGGGATTCAACCATTCAAAATGGGTGATATGGGTATAACACATCCTCCTTAACTACACGAAGTCTTAGTTAATATGTTAAATTTATTTACTTAAACGATTTGAAAAAAATAAATATTAATAATGAAATAAGGTTTTTACTTTTTAGGTTTGGAGAATAATTTGTTAAAAAAAGGCGTGCTAAGCATTTTTGGTTTTTAAAGTAGTTGGAGAAATATGTGAAGAAGTATTTTATAGATCTTACAATCTATTAAAGGGTTATTTTAGTTCTTCAATCATAAAAAATATTAATTTATTTATATTCATTTCATAGAGTATGAGATGAATTAGTATATTATTTAGGCGCAACCAAAGGATGAAATTGTTTTTAGGAAATAGAATTGTACCATGTAATTATATTTCCTTATATTAATGGATATTAAAATAATTCCACAATAATAGGTAAAATATCTTGAAACAAAACTTTGATATCATTAACTTCATTCCGAATGAATCATTCGGTATTTTAGATCATGATAGATTTATGGCTTTAAGGCCCTTAACATTCCATTTATCATTAACTTTTTTATGATTAATGCCCTAAATCACTCTCTATAATTATCTATTATTTTACTCTATTCTCACATCTTCACATTCCATAAATAATATCCTAGCTAGTTACGTAGTTATGTGGAATTCTGTATGACCCTTATACATCACATTTCTCTTTTATAAACAAGAAGATTCATTTACCATTGTATGATATAGTTTTTACAGTAATATAATTATCAAATATCAAACACCAGATTAGTAAGATCAATTTTAAATTAACAGGACATATTTTTTTATGGTGGTGGAGAATGTATCACCCGAAAATTCTAAAATAAGGTCATTATATTTGATGACATGTTAAACTCAAAACCCAAAGTATAGGAAAAATTATAACACCCAATAATTTATAATATATATTTATTTTTAAACAAAATTTGTATCCTAGATATCTTTAATTACATGAAACACTAATTTTATCTTGCATTACATGTTACAATATGTTTCTTTGGTAGCTTGTTCTACACACATGACAGAGCTATGCCAAATAAAAATATATTATTATTATTATTAAATAAAACAATTTTATAACCAAGATATTAAATTGGAGGGTATAAATTAGATTAACTAAATTATAAAAATTCATAATGTAATCATGTTCATTTTTATCAATTTTTTAGAAATATAATAAGAATCGTTTAAAAGAAAAATATTCTGAACAACAATATTTAACTAAGAGATAGTTTAGTCATGATTTACACATGCAATTTAAATTTAATTTTACCATATATTGAGTATTTATTTTCAAACATAAAATTATTTTGTAATAAAAATACAAAAATTAACATTGGGTGAAAGTTGTTATTTTTCTGAGAAATTTAATGTTTTGATGAATAGTGAAAATTACTGAATTGTAATTGAAAACATCATTTTAAATTAAATTATTTATAACGATAAGTTATATTTTTTGTTGGTTATGAAGAAAAATTATTTAATTTTTCTACCATACAATCCAATTGAGTTCATTTTGATCTATTCCAAAATGAATTTTAATATAAACCTTTCTAAATGTTTAAACTTTTTCTATTTAAAACTACACTCTCTCATCACATATGTGAGATAAGTATTAAATTATTATCATAAAATTAAGATATTTTAATTTAAAAAAAATGTAATCCATGTTCTAAATAATAATAAATAATGTTTTATAAAAAGCAAAACTTAATATTGTTTCCAAAATGAATTTTCAATACAGTAAAAATTAATTATCGTGATTAAGCTAAAAATTAGATTACATGAGGTATAATCTAAAATTATAAGGGTAAAAATGACCAATAAACATGTATAAGAACTATTTTATGGAAATACATAGACCTAAAATCTTCATTTTTTGATAATGAATCATTTAAAACCCATTTCTATATGAAAAAAGGCGTAAGAACTGAATTCCTTTCAAAAATAGCTTGTGTTTCCTCTCCCTTGCTTATAAAATCCCACCCACGCTCCTATATTCTTTACACCTTCGTACCTATTGGTGTTTTCAAATACCAGAAAAGTCAATTCCAAAAATTCCTCCCATTATCCTAGAGTCTTTTTTGTCATAAATTTCACCTAGTAAGGCACTAGTGCAACATAATTAGGATGCTTAATGAAGAGGTCATGTTCTTTAATAAGAACCTTTATTTTATTTATTTCGCCACCTATATAAATTCTTATTAAAAATTATTGATATAAAAAACTAAATATCATAAATATAATTTTCTTTTTTTAATAATATCTTGGCCTAAAACCATCTCCAAATCTATTAAAAGGGTTATGAAAGCAATATTTCTGTGTACGAGGGACAACAACCTCACAAACTGATGTCATTCGTTCTTCCATTACCACATTCCGAAGTTGGGTATGATGATGGATATAAATTATATATATGATATGTATAACATGTATATACATATGGAGTAATAATAGAATATATACATATATATATATATATATCTCTTTCTTCTTTACCTTCCATTCTGTAGGATGTATGATAACATCTCTCTTTTATATGGTAGACTACTGCCTCACAAAGACATGTGATTCACTTTTCACTAACGCTTATCATTGAAGGTTATGATGATAAAGTTAATTATTATTTATGATATACATGATATAATTGTGATATTTGTGAAATATTCATCATTATTTAATTATAATGTATATATATATCATTTTCATTCTTTCCTTTTCACTCATGTAAATATGATAACAATGTTCATGTATATGTGGACTACCACCTTCACACAGTGATATAGATCTCTTTTCATTAAGAAACCACATGAATGATATATATATATATATATAATATGGTACTAATGATATTTTTATAATTTTATAAAGTTAGAATATTACATTCCTCTTTTTCATATTGATTGTTCAAAAATTTGACATGTTAATCAAGTGTATGTATGACCTGCTATCCCTATGATCGTAAAATATTTAATTTTTTATAAAAAAACATTAATTATTGGTTTTAAAATTATAATTTATGTAAAAATATTATAATTTTTTCATTACTATTATTTTGGATATTATTGAAATATATAATATGCGTAAGAACTAGATCTTTCATGATGAGACATATATGAGAAAACAAGGGAATTGATACTGGAAACAATGAAAATAATGTGTGATTATTAACATACATGTGATAATATGTCATAATAGGATCATATTTCACATTATAATTATTAATACTCGTTTGATATATTTTAATTACATGTTTAAAATTATTATAAATGAAGTTAAATCATGATTCATCCAAAATTAATCATAATGTAGGGGATTTCATCTCAATTTCATTTCATTGAGAAATATTGTAATGTTATGAACAAATTAATTATATATGGTGTATATAATACAATTTCTACATGTAATATCAATAATAATTTTTTATTTATGGTATTTTAAATTTTAATTTTAATTATTTCATCTGATGGGATTTGAATTAAAATTTACTATATGGTAAATAATTTAATAACTCGATTTATTTTCATTGAGTTATCTTAGTCCATAATTATTGTTAATATTATAAGATTACATGTTTAAAAAATTTATATTATCTTATTTTCAATTTAAACTTGTTTTATTTGGATAAATAGTTGATTCACAGAATCGATTTGTTTGTTGATTCTCAATTCAAATTTATTTTAAATACCCCAACCCCAGTTCCCCAGAGCTGGTGCCTTACATTATTAAATTGGTATAATAAACAATAATGTTTCATCCTATTGGACCAAATAGTTTAGTAGTTTTTTAAAATTGGATACAGAAATAATTTTTACATTACAACGTGAAAGTAGGAAACCCAACACATAAAATCCTTTGGAAACGACTATAAACTTCTAGATTATCAATGAAAGTTATTCATAGTGTAAATCTTCACACCCTGGGAAAAAACATAATAAATTGGTGACCACATATTATTATTAATGGTAAATAATATAGATTAATATAATATAAATAATAAGGAATGGTGAATGACTAATAACACATGACATTAGAACTTAAAATTGAGAAAAATGTGGAAAGAATTGAAGCTAAATAAATAATTCCATAAAACTATTCACATGAGATTATCCATATATATTATACTAGTAAAATATTCACATGTATATTCAATTAAAAAACATAAAGGTGGAATTCATATGTTTTACATCTTAAATATACTGTTGAGGCCTTGACTAAGACATCTGAAAATAAATGGTTAAGGCCTCGGCTAAAATCCATTTATGTTTTCTCTCGTAAGACCTACTGATGCATTGAGTAGCTATTAGAGGCCCCAACCATTGCCTAATAAGTCTAATTCATTACTCTTACTAATTGTGTTAATCATAAACAATATATAAATTTGGAATGTGACTACCTTTCCCCAATCTATAAACATAATCAATAACCATTGTGAGTAGTGTGGTGAATGGTATCAAGATAGCATATCCATAGTCAAATAGATCATAAACCATATAATATAATAATTTAGATGATAATAATAATATATTACTCCCATTTAAGCACAATATTTAATAATTTTTATTGAAATTAATGAAAATACTATAATACAACCATTGAATAATTCTTGAGATAAATATCGTTTTATAACATTGTAAAGAAGAGTTCTTTTGGAAAAAATCATTTTATTAGTAATAATTTTTTGTATGAAACCAATAATGAAAAAAGTTTGATTTTCATGAAAAAAATAACTATTTTAGGAAAATAATGGCCTCTCAAAATAGATTGTGGATGTTACTTTTAAATGGGTAATAAATCAGAATGTTTCCAATAATCGGGTTTGTTTATCAGAAATAATTGAGATGTTAACCCTATAGAACATGTCATTCCCCAAAAAATAAAGATTAAAAGATCTCTATATTTGATTTTTTAACATATAAACATTATTTCATAGATTATATAAAATTACTAAAGAATTAAATTGGGTTAAATAGAGAGAAAGAGTAACCTGAATAGAAAATGGAGGTTCTGCGAGAAACCCTTATCATGTGTCTGAAAGACTTGTTCACTAGACCATAAGGTACTAGATAATGAAATTAGATTCATTAATTATTTATTTTTAATCCTTTTAAATATTTATTTTATTTTTATTAATTTTGTTATGTTCATTTATGGTCTTTTTGTTTAGTTATAAGATACAATTTTATCGTTTGGGGGCATTCATTTCCTTGGTTTTCATGATCAGTTTACTTGAATATATGTATGGAAGTACATGTAAAATAGGAATAGATATCTAGAACTAAATTTATATTATATAAATTAACATATATAATTTTAAATGGTTAAAATGAATTTTTTACATTAGGGGTGAGGAATAATCATTAGAGAAGACATTACTGAAAATCATTTAGATTATTTTTGCGGTTTTTCAATCATCACAAACTAGTTTTGTTTTATTAATTCACCACATTTTTATATAATATTTACCGAAACATTCATATGCTGTAATACATATATTATAATTTTTTTTAAATTAAAAACAGTTTTATGATAAATCTTGAAGGTGTTAAGGGAAAATGAAAATACATCGTCAATGATGTTGGAAAATTGATACATCACTGGTGATGTTTTCATTTAAATAACAAAATAGAGAAAGAGATTGAAGGAGAATGGATTTTAATGGTAAATATTACATTAATATAATATAATTGAAGTATATAAATGATACTGGAGTTATCATTTCTCTTTGGGGAATGGAAATGAGGTAAGGATAAGAAATAAAATAAATTAAAAACAAAAAACAGAAAAGAACGAGGTTTTTTACATCTTTAATTCTCCACCTTGAGAACCACCTTTGGGGATCAGTTTTGATATTTTTTAAACCTCAAACTCTTAGGGTTTTAGTGAGGGTATTGGTAATAGTATTGGATATAAATTTGATAAGTTTCAAATCACGAATGGTTTGAGGAGAAGAGGTGGTGAGGGGTTGTATTTATAGTAAAAGAGAGGGGTTTTTTCTCATTATTTCATTCGTTGTTTAATTATTTTTAATAAATATGCAGAATCATTTAATAATTTTTACAAAATATATTAAAATAATAAATGTTTGTTTGATAGTATGGTTCTTACATCAATATTGAAACAAGGAATAGTGTATTAAACTTATAATATCTTTATACCGTAAATTATTGTATTTTACTATGCACCAAAAAACATGTATTTCAGAAAATTCCAAAAAAATCAACCCAATTTTTTTTATGTTTAGAATTAAAAAATTAAATCCATTTTATGAAAAAAAAACTTATAAATTTTAGAATTGTTACTTTTATTTAAAATCATCATTTACTCAAAAAAGTTATTCATTTTAATATTATAACTGATATTATAAAAACTTGAAAAATAAATATGGTCTCAATCACTTCTTATAAAATAATAATACATAAAAAATATTTATATATAAATATATTTTTTGAAAATAAACTTTTTGGTAACTCGTTTAATTAATTATAAATTTTTTATTAAATAATTATTACATACAAAAATACCAACTCTTAATCAACAACATGAAAAATATTTATTAAATTATATTATGTTATAATTATAGAATACATTCATTAATAAGATGTATCAAATTTATTTATACTTTCATGACTGTTGTTACTTTTCATTTAGCTGATTTACTATTAATAAGGGTCATATTACTATGAATAAGGGACTATTACTATTTCATCAGTATGGGATCCTTAAAATCATGAAATGCCTCTTAATTCATTCATTATTTATTTATAAATTTTTTATTATTACCTCTAAGTGATTTTCTGTGATTTATTATATATGAAATAATTATAAGAATGGATATTTCATATATAGAATTCTGGGTCATTACATTCTCCCATCATATAAAAATGTCATCCTCGAAATTTCCATAATATCACCTCATAAAATGATTTGGATAGTTCAGAATCCTAACTTCCTTGGGTTGCCATGTCGCCACTTAAATTTTATGATTTTTCTGAAGTACCATTACCAACCGAGTCATATAATTTCTTAAAACCTATTCATTAGTGTCTAGAATCCACATATGATCATTACAGTATGATAAATCAAGTTCCAAATCTATTCATTCATATATGAGAACATGGGTTAGGTCTAGCATGTATTCCTTAAAAAATAGAGATGGAACACATCGTGTACTTTAGAAAGGCTAGGTAGCATCACCAAATGATAATCCATAGCTCCAAATCTCTTTAGTATTTCAAATGGGACAATGTACCTAGGTCTTAGTTTTACTTTCACTCCAAATTTTATAACACCCTTCAATAGAGATACATTCAAGAAAACAGGATCGCCCACATGAAATTACAAATCCTTCCATTGATTATTGGTATAGATATTTTTCTTGTTTGAGGTGATTTGACATGGGTTTGAATAGTATATACCTTTTACATTATTTTCTCTACAGTGTCTAGGCCTAGAAGACTCCTTTCACCGACTTTATCCTAATAAGTTGGTGTACGACATCTCTTTTCATACAATTCCTTCTATGGTTGCATTTGAATACATGAATGGAATCTATTATTGTAGGTAAAGTATACCAATGGTAAATACTAATCCTCCATACCTTTAATTTCATGTGATCATGGTCTCACAATTTCTTAAAATGTTTTTACAGTACTTTTAGTTTTCTTGTAAATTTGATGGTGATAACAAGTACTCAAATGATGCTCAATAACCAAATATTTCTGAATACTTTTCCATAATTTTTATGTAAATAGAGGGTCACAATATGACATTATTGAGATTGGTGATCAACGAATTCATATAAATTCATTAAAATAGAGTCTTAGAAGGATATCCATTGGAAAATCATCTATTATTGCAAGAAAATGGGATGATTTGGTAAGTAAATCAATAATTACTAATATTACATCACTCTTTCTTGGAGACTTTGGTAATCCAGTAAAACAATCCATAGTAATTTTATCCCACTTCAATGTTGGAATAGTCATAGGTTGCATGACTCTACTAGGTTGTTATTTTTTAGCATTCACCTATTGACAAAATAATCATATTGATACATAATTAGCAATTTTAGGATTCATATTATCCAACTAGAAATGTTCTCTACAATCTCTATACATATTAGTGTTATGAGGGTGTATAAATAAATTAGGGCAATAGAAATCATCCAATAACTTTATTTTTAGGTCGGGTATAGAGGGAATAGAAAACCAACTACAAAATTTCATAATTCAACATTCCTACATGAAGTCCACCAACTTCCCATCATTCATAGCATATATTTTCTTTAGAAGATTCTAACAATTAGACTAAGATCATTTAAGCCTTTATAAAAAAGGTGGTTTGTAATCTAGTTAAAAATGTAAGGATGTTTCACCATCCATGATAATTCTCATATCCATCCCTATTAGAGGTATACGCAATATATCCTTGTAATACTCAGTTTATATATAACTCCATGATCATTCCTACTCAATGCATCTATAAAATTAGTCACCTTATCACAGTGGAAGTGCATTGAACCATCGCAATCCTTAAGTAGCTCGAGCTATCACCTTTTCCTCATGTTTTGTTTTTTTATGATAAAATATATTTCAAACTCTAGAGATCTATATAGATCTCATGTAAAGACATGGAATTTCAATGGAAAATATTTTCTTACATACATGGAAATTTTATGAGTCTGTGAAATTTGACGGCGTATGATTTTGAGGCACGGTGTGCCCGGAATCAATTTCAAATGTTTTTTTGGGTACATTCAGTAAACATAAGAGCGGGTTGTTATAACTTTTGAACCGGTTCTTGGAATTGAAATATGAGGGCATCGTTGAACACACAACACCAGTATTTTCTTAAGACGAATTTCTCCTAGATTATAGTTGGTAGATAATAAAAGTTAGTTTCTTGGTTTTTAGTGAATGAATTAAATAAAAATAATGTTATGTAGCTTTATTTTTATTTGTTGGTTAAAACCTGCACTTGGAGGTTGGAGGTTTGAAGTGTGGGGAACTCCCGACTATAACCTCCCATGAGAGTTTATGGTGTTGGGGCCCACCCGAACCTAACCTCCAATGAGAGGAAACGATGTGGGGACCACCCGGGACTAAACCCCCTCCTAAAAATGGTGGGAGAGGAAAACCTCTCAACTCCCCCCATTAATAAGGGAGAGTCTCTCCACCCCCTCCTATAATTTTCCATATCCTCCTCTTTAATTTATTGTACTAACATTGTAATTTAATTAATTGGAGCTAACTTAATTAATTCTCCCTTTTTGAATTCTTATGCAAATGATAGATTTTATAATCTATTACCTTGGATTCATTTTCATTAGGTTGGAAAAAGGTTGGCAAAGGAGGATCAAATCTTTTGAGAGAAAATATCTCTCCAATGAATAACAAAGAACTCTCCCAACAAAGAACACCTTCGACTATGAAGAATGGTCTCCTTCAACCCTCATCCACAGACTCCTACCGACGTGGGATGTCTTCGACCAACCTTCCCTCCTCATAATCATCAACGAACTGATGTAGGAGCATGGGATTGGAAGTGTGTGGTGGACACGATGAATGAAGAAAACGCAGTCTACTCCCCCACCACTTTGTCGATGAACAACGTTCAAGGTAGGGGGTTTATTTTCATGTAAATGCTTTCCTTGATTTATCTTTTGCGGATTGGGAAAAAATCATTTCGGAGGCTGTAGAATGTGATGTGCATCATTCTTTTTCCTTGAATGATTGATTTCTATCACCATAATCGTGGAGGGTGCAGGACAAACTAACTTGGCCCGACTCCCTCCACTGATCTCTCTTATGATGTTCTTTGGCAGGGCGACGAAATGACAAGGCGAAGAAGGCGACGGGAAAGGACCATGCTACACGCGGTCTCAATAACCCATGACGCCCGTCACGGCGCTCCGGCCTTCTGGCTCCCAGCCACCCGGCAGCCACCCAGCTCACGGCCGCCCTCTGGCCTCCCAGCTCCCAGCCTCCTCCAGCCTCCTGTGCACCCTGGACGAACCGCGCCAGCCCGCGCCTCCCAGCTCTCGGTCGCTGCCAGCCACCCCTATGGCCCAGTCGAACCGTTCCTACCCCCACTACCCGGCATCCGCTGGCCTCCCGTGCACCCCGGCCTGAACCGCGCCTGCCTGCGGCCCTCCTCGCGATGCCTAAACTGATATGTGCCAGTCCCATCGGCTTGAGATGCACCGGCCTCCGGTCTCCGCATGCTTCGCGTGCCCCACGCACCCTGCACTGGTGCTGGATGAACTATCCATGGCCATTCGGGCCAGGCCGCGCCCCTCGCTGCGCTGACTGGATCGGCCTCGGCCATGCGGGCCGAGCCGCCTGAGCCGCACCCCTCGCGGTGCTGGCCGAACCAGCCTTAGCCATCCAGGCCGAACTGCTGAGCCATGCCCCATTCATTTCTTCTGCCTCCTGCGCCCCTCGCGGAACCTCCGGGCCATATCACCTTTACACCGACCCGCGACCGGTCCGCGCCCTCGCGACCATTTCGTGCCTTCACTCTTCTCACGGCCTTCGCAGTCAGATGGGATGGGCTTAGTGGCCTGGGACGAACCCAACAGGTTAGGCCATGCTGAACACGAACCAGGTTGGCCCAGAAAAAGTCATGTCGGGTCAATCCAACCGGGTTGGACCGGACCCGGGCCCACTACGACCCTTTACTTTATTTCGGCCATATCATTGGAACGAGACATCTGTTTGATGAACTTCAGAGGTGATGGTATTCTTGAAGAATGACGGTCCCTTTGTGTATACCCCATTGGAGTTTTGTCTATAGTGGAGATACAATCAGATTTGATCGAGCACGAATCTAACATGGCCCCAGGACTAAAAGGCTAATAACTCACAGACAGGGCGTCCGATTGATGCGTCGTCTGTTTCATTGAGACCCCTATGACATGGAGGACCTTTAGGATACTTCTTCGTGGGACATAATGGAATTTGAAGTATCAACACTTGGATTGAGGAGCGGACCCTCCCAGAATCAAGCGTGCTTTGTGCAGTAACCCTATGGTCGGCTGCTCTATGACTGCTGTTCCAGGATCCTACGTGGGATTGACATATCTGATTACTGTTCGAGGATCATATGTGGGTTCAATAGCTCTGATTACTATTCCAAGATCCTATGTGGGTTTGATACCTCTGATTAATGTACCAGGATCATAAATGGGTTAGACAGAGTTGATGATTTAGTGGCTACATCTAATCATCTCTATCTCTCTACATAATATGTATACCTGTGTGAGTTGTGTTAGTAGCTTTTTTGTTTACCTCATGAATGAGATAGATTACTTGATAACTAAGGTATTTGAATCGGCATATACCTAAGTGCGGTTATCTGTTCATTTCAGAATTTGTGGTTTATCCTTGTTGGATTTTGTGAGACATTGAGGGTCTTGGGGTCCCTACTGAGTATCGTTATACTCACCCCAACACGGGATATGCATGCACCTAGTTGTCTTGGTTATAGATGATGGACCGCACTGACTGAGGCTGAGAGTATTAGGACTGGACGGTACCCAGTGGTGGACCATATGGCGTGACGGTACACGGAGGAGACAGATGGAAATGGAGTGTTGAGGAGGCTATTTGTACCTACCCATTAGGTAAGAATCTCGGAGGATGACCCCACGACTATTTTTCCATTATTTATTTATACTTGTATTTCCAATTCCTTGTTCATTAGAGTTGGGCTTGTATTTCCATCCCCTTTTACTTTTATCACACTTTTTTATACAGTTTTACTTAGTGTTTTGTTTCCAACTCGTGCTCTATTGCATATATTTATAGGTAATAAAATCGAAGCCTTACCAATTTTATGGAATTATGACTCTGGTACTAGTCGCTAGCCCTTGAATTATGGAAGGCGGGCTTGGGGTAGTCACAGCACGGACCCTGGGGGATAGATCATGACATCTCACATCTTTCATGATAAAGATAGTGCCTCCACATTTACAAAAAATCATATTTCAGTTGCTCACTCATGATCCTGAGTAGGATAGTAATGTTCATGACTTTTTAACTTCCTTGATGTGTAGGTAATAACTCTATAATTATACATAAGGACAAAATCATGTCCTTTATTTGATGGATCACTACAAATAAAAAATCCACCATTTTAGGATGGTGGATTTGGGATCATAGCATTAACAATACTATTGTTTAATTCGACAAATAATTCTTCACTTTTTTTATTCCAAATAAATGTAACCCCTTTATGTGTAAGCTTGGTTAATGAGTCAGATAATATAGAAAAGTACTAAAGGAAATAATGATAATAACCTTTTAAACCAAAAAACTATGTACCTTATTTATGTTCATTAGTGTATGAATTATTTCAAAATGTTTTGTCTTTGAATGATCAACTGATATTCCATACTTATAGACAATACGACCTAGAAAAGAAAAAGTTTGAATACATAACTCACACTTTCTAAACGTCTCCAATAACTCTTTCTTTCTAAGAGCCTTCATAATAACCCACATGTGAATCACATGATTCTCATAGGTTTTTGAATATTTAAAAATATTATCAATAAATACCAAAACAAAATCATAATGTTATTCTTTAAACAGTATGTTTGTTAGATCCATGAAAAAAAGGCTGAAATAGTCAATAAAATTGGAATTACTATAAACATGAAATATATATACCTGGATCAACATTCTACATTTGGAATTTCTTCCTTCCTCTCACACAATTTATCATATCTACATAAGTGGTCAATATTTGAAAAATATTGGGATTTATGAATTTCATCAAATAAATCATCAATGTGAGGCAAGATATTCTTCTTTTTTATTGTAATAACATTGATTTATCTATGGTAAATGCAGAGCCTCATGGATCTACATATTATCTTTACAAAGAAAATATAGGATCCATATGTAGAATCACTAGGGTGAATAAATCCATTATTAATCAACTCCTTTAGTTGTTTCCTTAGTTACACTAATTATATAGTGGCCTTTCAATAAGGATTCCTTCATATTATCCTAGAATTTGTTATTCGATCGATAGAAAACTCAATTTACCATGATAGAGGATGAATTAGTAAATCCTATATAAACACATAAACTAATTCTTTCACAATAGGAACATCTTCAATTTGAAAATCCATAGATGGAGTTTTCTCTTCCACTCTAAGAATTTCATTTCAAATAGTTACTAGAGGGGGGTCTAGATGAGAACTAGATGATGAAGTTTCTACTCTAAATATATGGGACTCTGCATCCTCCTCAAAAATTGTAACATACTTATACATTAAATTTATTTTCACGTCATATTTCTAAATATATACCATACCAAGGATTATAACAAAACCAACCATAGGTATGATGATACGGTTTGAAAAAAACTCATGTTTAAGTGTTATAAATGGGACTGAATGTCACATCTTTGTTGCAATGATACATACCATCAGTGTATGGACTAAAAATTCATTTATTAAATAAAAAGGAAAATATATAATTTTATTGAAATATTGTGATGATATAAAATAATTGGAAGATCCAAAATCAGATAAATCATTGGATAAGTTTGAGGGAATGATTAATATACCTTCCACCACATCACTAGGAATATCAACCTCCACAAATGTGATAGCATAAGCTTAGCCTTCCTCAATTACCCTTATCTAAGGAAATTTTCCTTGATTCTTAAGAAAATCATTTTCATAGTGTCTCATCATCCTATAATTGTATAATAAAACATTTGTAGCCTCCTTAATTCCCCTATGATTAGGGGATTTGTGTCCTTTTTTGTCACACATGTAAAAAACATCATTTTTCTTTTAAGGAGGGAAAACTATGTTTTCATCCACAGGTGTCACACATTGAAAAATTCCCCTTTTTATTCTTCCTATTACCCATTCATTTGTATTACACCCATTTCTTCTCTAATTTTTTCCTTATAGTCATTATTCTTAGATAATTCTTTCTCTTTCTTGATAGCACAAGAGACAATATCTTCTTATGTTGACAAGTTTTAGTCGACTATTTACCTTTAAAAGAATGGTTTTAAACCATAAAATAATCTATAAATCATTCTACTTATATAAAAACTATATTCCATAGCATGCCTCACTATCCTTGTAAAATTGGATTCATATATTACAACATTTTTATTCTATTGCTCTTTAAAACTTAATAATTTCCTTGCCCTATCTTCTCACTATTCGTGAGGAACATATTTTTATAAGAATGTTTTCCTAAAATATTTCCATTCCATATTTTCATTTTCTTCCTCCTCATTGGTTTTTTTCAATCAGCAACCACAATTGATCATAATCATATAGCAGATTACAAACTTCTATGATAACCTTCCCCCTTTCATTACTTCCAAAATCAGGAAATGTCTTCTCTAAGAACTTGTCCATTGCTCCATTATAAATGGTTTTAAAGTCCCATTTAATGATGGGGGAAGTTGTTGCATAAAGTGTTCTAACATTTCTCCTGTAAATTATGGATTTGGATTCTCTATACGGGTATGGTTATTTTTCCTAACCTGATTCTATTATCCCAGTATAGTTATAAGTTTTTCTACACCATTCGCAATTCTAGAACCAACATAATTATCATTCATATGAGGGAAATCCCTCCATGGGATACATGTGTTGATATGGATTCCATTACATACACTAGGCCCCATTTCAATATAATTCCAAACCCTATATTAGGCTATGAATCGTAATTCATAATCTACAACTAGAAAAAACGGTAACTTGAATTGACATCTTATGCATAGATAATCTCATTTTCAGAAACATGGTTTATTTGGGTAATATTTACGTTTAAATATTTCATAATAGTTTATAAATAAAATGTCAATTATCATATGAATATCTACCATGATTTTCATTCTAGGTGTATAGAAAGGTCCATTGATGTGTACCATGTAACCCTGAGTCAGGCTCGGGACACCATGTAGGTGTTGCTACCCCAAGGTGCATCAATTCATGAATCGTATTCACTTGGTGGATCCAGATAAGGATGTATATCTTGGAAGGACCTCATAATAAATACCTTACAAAAATTCCATATGTTTTTATATGTTTTTTCTTTGAATTATATCTTATGGTTTTGTTCCCAAATCAACTTTTTATGACTCTAGTTTCACAGGTCTCTACTAATCTTCATTTTTTTCCAACTATAAAGATCATAACACCAGTTGCTTAGAGCCAGTGACTTACTTTAATAAATTGTAATAATAGACTCAGAAGTTGCATCTTGATTGACCAAATAGTTTAGCAGATTGGGAACCCTAGATAGATACAAAAGTTTTACATTACTACTTGAAAGAAAAAACTTTATTCCAACTCCATTGGAAACACCCCTAAATTCCTCTATTATCCATGAAATACATTAATTATATATATATATTCTCATCCTAGGGAAAAATAAAGCATAAAAAAATGGTGATATTAGATCCTCAATAATGTAAATTAATACAGTGGAATCTAATATAAACCATTAAAAATATCTACTTGCTAATAAAACATGACATTTTAACATAAACATGAGCATAATATGGGAAAAATAAAAGTTGAATAATTAATTCCATAAAAATTATCACATGAGAATGAATAATAATTATGGAAATTATACTACTAAAATATTCACAATGATAATAAATTAAAAATCATTAAGAGGTAATATATATTCTGGACATCATAAACATACAATTTAGGCCTATGCCAACACTCTTAAAAACAAATGGTTAAGGCATCATCCAAATCTTTTTCTATTTTTTATAATGATACCTACGAGTGATTCAAGGGGATATATCGGGCACCAAATTTCACTTCCTAAATCTAATTCATTCCTCATATAAATGGGGTTAAACATAAAAACATATACATATGAAATGTATCTAACATTCCCCAATCTACAAACATTAATAAAACCATTCTTAGTAGTATTGTGATTGGTATCAAGATAGAAAGTCCATAGTCAAACTAATCATAAACAATTTAAAAACAATATTATAGATGATAATAATTAGATATTATTCCTAATTAATTATAATATTAAAAAACTATGTTGAAATAAATGAAAATCATCTCATAAAATCCTTGAGAAAATCATGAGTGAAATGCCCTTTTACATTTCCAATAAGATTTATTTTCAAATAATTATTTTAATTTTTCACAATTGATTATATGAAACCAGTAATAAAAATATATAATTTTTCATGAAAAAATTATTGATTTTATAATAATAATAGTCTCTCAAAATATATTATGGATGGTACTTGAAAAGGATTAATAAATCAAGAGGTTCCCTTTAATTGGATCTATTTATCGTAAAAGAATTGAGAAGAGAACCTTGTAAACCATGTGTTTCCCCCTAAAATAATTAGTAAATTATTGGTATATAAGATTTTGGAACATATAAATATAATTTATAGAATGTATAAAAATTATAAATAAATAATTAAATTGTGTTAAATAGAGAGAAATTATAACTTGAATCAAACATGGTGGTTTGGGAAGAAACTCCTACCTTATTTCCAAAAGTGATGTGCACTAGACCATATAGTCCTGGATAATGAAATATTATCCATTAAATATTTAATTTAGAACGTTTTTTGCATGTAATATATTCATTAAAATTTTATAATGTTCCTTTATGGCCTTTTTTATGAGTTATAATAAACGATTTCATCATTCGCAAGAATTCGTTTCCTTTGTTTTCACGATCGGTTTACTTGTATATGAGCACGGAAATTCATGTAAAATAGTAATAGATTTCCAAAAATTAAGTTATATGTTATTAATGAACATCTATAACTATATTTATCATGTCTAATCGGATAGGGTAGGTAATGGAAGGATAAGAAAATAAAATAAATTGAATAGAAAATAAAAAGAATAGAAGGAGGGTTTTTAACTCTTGAAATATCCTCCTTGAGAACCTCTTTAAAGGGAATTGGGTTTTGTTTGTTTTTGAGTAAAAAATATATTGTACATGGGGGAGGTGCTTTGGAATTGTATTGGGTGGAAATTAACCAAGGCGTTAATATTATAAGGTGTGAGGAGAGGAGGTGGTGTGGGTGGTATTTAAAGTGGTGTAGAGGGGTGTTTTCTCATTATTTTATTCCTCTAAAGACTATGAATATTTTGATAATTATCATCAAAATATAATAAAATAATTATGGTATGTTCATTATTATTTAATTTTAATCATCTATGACTCAATTAATAGTGTTTTTAACGTATAATTTATTTATACCGTAAATTACAGTACATTACTATTCACTAAAAATTTCAAGTATTTCATAAAAAACCAAAACATTCACCCTATCTATTTTTCATATTTTTAGAAATAAAAAATGAAATCCATTTTATGAAAATAATTTTCAATATATGAAAAATTTAATTTAAATTAAAATCAACCATTACTCATAAAAAATATTGATGTTAATATTTTAATTGATTCTATAACACCTTGACATTTTAGGAGACGTCTCATAAAATTAAATCAAAATAATAAGAGTACACAATATTAAATTATGAATACATTTTTTGAAAATAAATTTCCTTTTAACTTCATTAATTATTTATAAAAAAAATAAATAAATATTTTTGACTTACAAAAATACAAACTCTTAATCAATAATTTTTAGAATATTTATTTAATTATACAATAATATAAATATATCATAAGCTCTTTTATAATATGTAAAAAACTTCTTTATTCATTCATGGGTGACATTACTATTTATTTTTCCGGTTTAATATTCTTAATTTTCATATTACTATTCCTATGAGAGGGATACTATTTCATCAGTATTGGTTCATTAATATTTATAAATTCCTCTTAATTCATTCATTTTTCATTTATAAATATTGTATTGTGATATCTATGTTGTTTTACATTATTTATACAATATGAAATAATAATAAGAAGGGAAATTTAATTGATAGAAATGTGGGTCATTATAGTTATGATCTTTATCAGGGTTTACTTCGCAGTCTTATTTTAACCAAGATTGGTTATTCTTGAATTTAAATTAAGGGAAACTATTTAATCACTATTTATTAAACTCTATAATTTTATTCTCTTCTATGTAATCACGATAGTTTCATGTAATAGTATGAGTTTTATAATCTTTCAAACCTAAAATCAATCATAATGTTTTTTTAATTAAATTTGACTTCATTTCTATTTTTTCGTAAATATAATTTCTTCCGACTCGTATTTTCAAAAATAGTTTTCATTTTTTTAAAATATTTTACAAATTGTTTTTGAAAGATATTTTTACCTATATTTAAACATTAATAATTTTTTTGAATAGATTCTTATGTTTTTTTCAAAAAAATCATTTTTATTTTACCTAAAATAAGAAAGGAATCAATTTGTCATATTCTGAACAATATACATCCCTAACCTTTTTTAAAGTGAAAAATCAATGTAATTTTTAACTTTTATGGCAGGTATGAAATTACCCACTGTCATGGCCATAATGTTTTATGTTTCTTTTGCAATTTTATGATGAATATTTTTAAATAAAGTTTTTTAACATTTTATTCTCAGAGAAAACAAATTTCAAAAAAAATAAACATGAAAAGAATATTTTCCTCAAGTGATTATTAAAGATATTTTTATGGTATTTGTATTCATCAATGAAAAAAAATATTTTTAATCCAATGGTTATTTCTTAATACCATCCATACTCATCCTTTGGATGGTTTATGATTATTTTGACCCATTATTTTATCAACATCCAGTTATTTATCTAATTTTATTGTCATTACTTCCCCATGAAATATTCAATTTCATTATATCATTATACATTAATGTTCCCCTAAATAACCATATTATTTATCATGGATATAATTATTTTTTTAATTATATATGACTTTAATATAATGTGTCTTTATTGAAATTTATTTGTACATCTAAGGAATGTTGGTAAAATAATATTATTTACTCAATGTGGATGATAAGGCACATTTCCATGAATTAAATTAATTATTTGATATATGAGAAATGATTTGGACATTCATGAAATAGGTTAGGGACCATTTATAGAAATCCTCTAGATGAACCGACATCATCTTAAGTCAAAATAAGTTTTTATAAACCATATTCATTTTTAACTAGTATGACTTAATCATTCTGGAGGATTAATCTTGATGATATATTTCTTGTGAAGGATATTAATTAAAATGTGTTAGCCAAACCGGTTAAGTTTATACATAGTATATTTTATATTATGTTGATGATAGATCTTTTTAGTAAAAGATTCATGTTCTTATGAAACATGATTTTCAATAATTAATCATTTCCTTCAATCAAAATTTAGCTACTATTACCCATGATATTTTTGTAGTTATATTATATCTAGATTCATGTCTTTCCCAATTTATTAATTAAATGGTAAGTGTTTTCATTTATTTAACATTCCATAATGCTTATTACTTATTTAGTTATGGAATTTAATTAATTTATTAAATGGAATGTGTCTCATATATTTACTTTTCTATAAATTATATAATAGATAATTGTATAAATAGAATTTGTATTAAGATATTTAACTTTCCTTGTTTTTTCAATAATTATTGATTATGATTCATTCATTCATGATATATGTTATTGTATATAACCCATATAGAGAATTTTAGCTCACACTTATTTTCTTTCCTTTTATATGAATCCAAGAAATGTACTATATTTGAAATTCCAGGATATGCTTGATTGAATAATGTTATTCTCAAAAAATGTGTTGAAAATTGTATATTAAAATGTAATACATATTACATGTTTGTATATAGTTTACCAATACTACTGGACAATTCAGTCCTCCTAGATGTGACTCCTTCTATCTAATGAAAATGTAATAAATCAGACACAAGAATTTGGCTACTATAGTCAAATTATATATAGTTTTCGAAATTGTTTTCTTAATATAGAGAAATTATCTTGTTTGGAAAGTGGATTGAAAATCCCAACTTTATAGAATAAATTAAGAAACAATTTTTAAGAAAAATGTATTATAAATATATCTGAGTTTCAATGTGTTCCTTAGTAATGGAGTAACAATTCATAAATAATAATATATATGAACATTTTATGTCCTCATTTTGGGTAATCATGTTTATGGTATTAAATGATAATTTTTCAATGTTATACCATTTGGAATGGTTATGAAATCATTCTTCTATCCATAGGATATTTGTGATATTATGAATGATATGTGTTCAAATTAATCCCATATATATGGATGGTGATGGTTGGGGTCTTACATTAGCCTCCAAAAAATTGTTTAATGTTTCATATCCCATTAGATAATGTTAGGAATCAAGTAACTTAAGGTCACTCTACATTTTGAATTGAGTAAAGAATTATCTATCCTCTAGGTAATTGTGTACTAATTCAGTCTCAACTATGGGAATCAAGTAGTGATTCCAACTCCATAATTTTATTGTTATTTGGTGGTCACTTCATAACTATTATGTTATGATTATCAATTCTCATGTTTTTTCCACTTATATTTCCATGTTAATTCTTTCATTCTATGTTATTCAATATGTTTATAGTATTTCATGTTCAACAGTTATTCTTCTTTCTTTTGTTATGGTTTCATGTTTTATTTTATTTTCACTATATTCTTCTAAGACATACTTATGATGACCTATCTGGGGTATTATATTTCTATGAGAATATTTTTATTTATAAATCCGGTTTTATGATTGCCTTTTATGATACCCCGGTCTATTAACATTATATTTCTCCCTTAATCATGTTTCCCCACCATCTTTAGGAAATAATAGACTTGATAGGTTTATAAGTTTACCTTATTGGGAATTCACATTCACCCTTTTTTTATCTTTACATTCGTGTGGTAATAAATATATTTATATCAAATGAGATGTCTAGAATACGGTTTGTAGGATAATGGTTATGGAAAATATCAACAAATGTCATAAAATATGATATTTACATAGATTCTATCCATGAAAATATTGCTTTAGGTAATTGGGTTTTATGAGTATTTAGGAGATGTTTCAGTTTAATTATTGTATAAATTTCATATTTATGTAAGCATATCTTATGTCTGAATAATTACAACTAACATTGAGACATTATTAAATATTTCAAATGAATATTGTATTGGTGCATTATAAACAATTAATTTTTTTTAATACTTGAATGAAATATGTTCTATATCAAAAATTAATGATATATAGTATAACATATATATTACTATGATGTTATCAGATAATTGTTTTTAATGTAACTCTAAAATTAATTATTAAATACATACCCATAAAGGAGTTTCGACTCTTTCAGGAGATAACTCTTTGGTATTTTACAAAAATACTTATTTTATTTTAAGATAATGAATCCCTTATGAATTTAAGGTTATAAATACCAAAACCATATCTAATTTATTCATAAATATATGTACAATCTAATCTAACAGAATTCATGAGGTGAATTCATATTTTCTTTAAGTTGTTTTTTAAAGTAAGGATTAAGTAATAATTGAACACGATAAAAGTTATAGGGTCATTCAGGTAGGATTGTCAGATAATATCAAAAAAAACTCATTTATCATTTAAATATATTATGTATCCATCCCTAAACATACATTAACATATTTATAAATGAGGTTATAGTTGATGAGGACTATATTTTTCATAATTTTAATTGATAATTACCATAATAACTAACTAAAACCCCTTCTAACTCATAGGATTTTTATAAATTTTGTGAGTATAGACATCATTAAAAAATATCATAAAATTATTTATATTATTTATTTTTCACCTTTCATATTCAAATAATAATCATTCCATTGTTTTTAAAATTTGAAATAAAATATTTCAATTAAATTTTGAAACTCATTAGTGATGAAAAAATGAATTTGTTATTTTATCTCTAATGTCTCAAAAAATATCAATATGAATTTTCAATGGTATTTTAACATTTCATGAATTAATTAGAGTTTATAAAAGCATGAGTTTAATTTATTAATGTGGTTGAATAAGAAATTTATTATTTTTTGATTCAATTTTGGAATTAAATCTGTATTAAATTTGTTAATATAAACAATACAGTTGTTATAGAATTAAATTTATTATGTTTCAGTATATTTTTTACATTATTTTAAAATATTTTTTTTATTTAATATGAAAATATATTCTAAAAATAATTTTTCAATACACATAAAATAATAAAATATTTAGAATTGTTCATGATTCCAAACCATACCTACATCAAAGTCACCCAAATGATGGTGTTCGAGGTGATTGAAAGTGAAAATAGAAGTGCATGTCCTCAAAATTTTGGAAAAGGGTTAAAATGACCATGTGCAATCCATTTAACTATAAGATTTTGTATGTGACCAAATGATAAAACCCTAACATTTAGTATACTTTACATAAGAGAAATAAAGATCCATCTATCCGCATAGTTTTTTTCACATTCACTCTATTGATGTTGTTGACTATTTTCAACCAACCTCAAGAGAAATTATTAACTAATCATGTGGCCTCTTTTAATAACCTACAATAAGGTTTCCTCTTCCTATGGTTTTTATATAGACCAAAAGACTCCACCTCTTCCACTACAAGTTTCAATAGAACATTCATTAAGGTATCCTCCTCAAATTATTCTAACTGTATATCTGATTAGCATGCACACACCATCCAAATCTATCTGACCTCACCTCACCCTGAAATCACATATATGTTAAAAGTTTTTTGATGGTGTTGATTGGAGTATATGGCCATGCTCTGGGAATGAAAAATCAGGATAGTAATGTTTAATGAATTTGAATCCAAAAGAGAGATTGATATTTAGTGAAATATTAATGAATCAGGGAAAAACTTTTTCATCACCATACGAAGCCCATGGAGGCTAGAAGAATCTCACTGAAATAGAAGATAAGAAGGATATTTTTTTGGATTAAGGTTAAAATCCCAGAATCTAGAATGTTCACACTCTATAACCCACATTAAAGATGATGAAAACCATAGATATCCTGTTTTTCAAATGAGTCGGAGTATGATAAATCAAAACTGAATCACATTAACATGAAATTGAATTTGGAGTTCATATGTTTCTTGAAACATAAATACTGTTACACATAATTTTTTTTTAAAATATAATTTGACATTAAAAACATTTGATGAAGTGGATAGCCAATCAAAAGAAGATTGATGTTGAGTTTCATTGAAGAATATCAACTTTTGTCTAAAAATTATGTTTCCTGTATGGGTTTCCTATAAATGGTCATGTATGGTGAGACCTTGGTTCCATTACCATGATATAATTACAGAAATGGAGGAAAATGAACACATACTAAAAAATGACAGTCCTCAATGAGATCAAATTCCAAATCTTCTCATAGGACCTCCTGGAAAAACCCACTGCATGAAATTTTCATCCAAAACCTCTGAAACACTCAAGGAAATCCTCCCAATTACACTTCAAAGAAAAATAAAGTATCCAATATTCCTATATAAGGAAATACAACATGTAAACTAGACATTATTCATCCATGATCAGAATAGGTGCTTTGATCCGATTGGTGAATTATTGATCATAGAAAAGATAAAATCTCCCAAGAGAAATGTATCCTAACAATAACTTAATATCACATGATAACTATGATCACTATATTTAAAATTATATTCTTGGTTCTCAGATTAAAAAATGACAAAAATGACCATATTTAAACAAAATATTATGACAACAAAATTTAGTTTTAAGTCCCATTTCCAACATCCCAAGTCAAACCTTATTTGTTTTTGTCAATTACAACCAATTTCACCATGTGATATAAGAACCCAGCCTTATTAAATTACATAATCTTGCATTTAGTCAAGAAATCACTTCATTTAACATCGAGGATCTTTTCAAGTTTATTTCTTTAGATAATTGGACATAATATAACATTACACATTAATATAGAGTGGATAACATAAAAACATTATTCATTTTTTAAAAATATATAACTTTTCAAATATAACATGATTTCTGTGAAAATTCTTCAAGCACTTAAATTGGATTCCTTATTTTTATTACACATCCTTATAACATGGGAAAATAATTTAGAAACATGGGATGAGAACAAAAAGCTCAGTAATGGATATAAAAAGAATGAAATAACACATTAGTCCATGAATAATTGTAATGTATGAAATCAATTTCAAAATACACACTTGTCACCCATATATAATTACTTTTTCAAACAAGAGATTTACACAAGATTCCCACAATACATAAGAACATAAATATATCTATAAAGGTATCTTGGGGAATTAATTACCAAAACCTTTGACCCTCCCGACTACTTTATAATTTGTAACCCTCACCGCTACCTTACACATTATGCAACTATCTCAGTTACACTTGGAGTAACCACAAGACCGACTTCCAACATACTAAATCCAAATGCATTGGAGGGAGATATATGTCCCAAACTTCATCATAAACAATTCCTAATAACCATAACACAATTATACAACATGAATACTTTCATAAAATCATTACTTTTGAATTTTATAAAATATAATCTTCAAAGAGGTTTTTAAATGAAAATTCTCTTAAAAATATCATATAATTGAAGTGAGACTTATTAGAGTAGATGGAATATGTATTCACATTGTAAACACATAAAATAATTAATAATAAAAATAAAACTCATCACACAATCAATTTTAATACTATAAAAATAAAAAGGTATAAGGTTATCCCAACAAATAAAAATGGGTGAAGATTTCCATTACATTAGGTTTTTATTACATAAAACTCATTTAAAACACTTGTATAATGGTTAAAAGAGTGTTATTAATATCTTGCAGAAACATAATCTTGATTATAACACATTATATGATCATTTCATAACATTATTTCACCCATTAATTATTAGCATTTTGTTCCTTCCATTGTTTTGGGTGTGTTCATTACATTTTTTTCATGATCTCTTCATAATGAATATTATTGTCGATTGGTAGTGAAAATCATGACTTATAATGGAGTGGTATTTATATATTTATAGAACCGTAAATTATACCATTTATCATTTTGAATTTGGACATTAGGTTGATTCATAAGTTAAAACATTATTGATATTTGCTTAGGTCATTTTGGCCATTCTTCGATCGTAATGAAATCATATGTCTTATAAATTAATAACATGTGTTTAAAAGTATTATATAAACATAAATTATAATATTTTTCAACCATATAAATTATTTTAATAACCATTCTTGAATTATGTAAAAGAAATAGAAATCACATCGTTTGCGATGTCGGTAATTCGACACATCACGGATGGTGTTTTAATTTCTTGAATAAGTGGGAGGGGAGAATAAATATAATTATGATTATTTAATAAACATGCTGAAATAAATAATATTTAAGATACTAGTTCATTAATTCCTCTTGGATTATGGGTTTTTAAGAAAGAATACGAATTGAAAAGAAAATGAAATGTAACGAACGAAAACAAAAGAGGTTGTTTACCTCTTGATCTCTTCTCCTTAAGATCCTTTTTATGGCCTTTCGTTTTGGCCTTTTGGTGAGACCAGTTACACTAGGACATTGGGATGATCCTTTGGAGGATTATTGGGCAGAACATAGGTATGGATCAAGCCTTGGGATGTGTGGGGGGAATAGGGAAATGAGGGTGGTATTATTAGTAGAGGAGAAGAGGTATTGTAATTTATTTTAATCATTATTATAATATTTTTTATCAAGACTATGAATAGACTTTATTAATGTGACCCCAAATTGTAATAATGGAATTTGAGTTTGATCCAAGTTTTCTTACATCATCCTTGAATCACCTTTTATGTCGTAAATCATGTCTTTAGCATTTATCGCATTTTATCATATTTTATTATTCATCCAAAATTATAAAATTTTAGAAAATTCCCAAAATTACACCCCATCCATTTATCAGCATGTAGAATTAAAAAATGGAATCAATTTTATAAATAATTTTTCTTAATATTATTAATTTAATTTTTAAATAAAATCCTATTTTATACCAAAATAACAACATTAAATCTATAAGTCATTTGTTAACACATTGAAAAATTAATCAACATCTCGTTTTCTTATATATTTATGAAAATAAAATAATAATATGATTTAAAATTCATAAGGGTCATATTACTATTCATATCTCTATTCATAAGGGTATGTTATTATTCACCATAAATTAAGTTGGTTCCATTGGACTAAAAATAACTTACTTAACGCAATTATAGATAGCTATTTTTCGAAATTGAAAACATCGATGTAGAAGAATTATGTTTAATGTCTAATTATAAATATCTACATAAAAAAATTCAACGCATTTTAATTTATTTTTAGAAAATCATGGGGTGTTGCATTATCCCTTCCTCCGAAAATTGCATCCTCACAATTTTGTTTACCTATTAAACAATTGATGGTACCTTTCCCGCATAGCATTCTCAGACTCGCATGTTACTTATTCAACCATGTGGTTCGTCCAAAAAAATGTTACCCAGTTTATTACCTTATTTTGTAATAATATTTCTCTTCGGTCAAAAATATGAACTTTTTTATCTTCATTGGAATGGTTCTTTTCCAACCGAACTCCTTCTGGGCTAAAAAAATGAGATGAATATGGCACATACTATCTCAAAATCGAAACATAAAGAACAGTATGTACCAGAGAAAAATACTAAGGCAAAGATACTTGGTATGAAACTAGTCCAACATTATCTATGATTTCAAAAGGACCAATTAACCATAGACTTATCTTTTATTTCATACCAAAACACATCACAATTTACAAGGGGTGTTTTTAATTAAAACATCATCACCTAAATTGAAAGAGAATTCATTCTTTCTATTATCTATATAACATTTCTTCCTTCTCAGAGTTGGCCTTATCTTTTGTTGGATCATCTTCACTTTCTCATCTAGTTCCTCTACTAATTCTAGCCCCATCAACTTTCTTTCACTGACTTCATCACAAAACACTAGAGGTTGACACTACTTCCCATACAATGCCTCAAAATGTGACATATGTATACTGGAATGAAAACAGTTATTATAAGAAAACTCGACTAAAGAAATATGTTGATCCCAACTTCCCTGGTAGTCCATTGAATACACTTGAAGCATATCCTCCAAATTTTGAATCGTTTGATCTGACTGCCCGTATGATTGGGGATGAAAAGCTGTACTGAAATTTAATTTTGTAACCAATGACATCAAATGTCCCTTCTAAAAGATAAAAGTGAATCTGAAATCCCGTTCATATTAAATGGAAATAGGAACTCCCTATAACCTAACAATCTCTTTTAGGTATAGTTGAGAAAGATGATCCAAACACATTTTATCTTGAATAGAAAGAAAATATCCAGATTTTGTCATCTGATCAACAATCACCCAAATCACATTTTTTCATCATGATTTATTAGGTAGTGCCACTAAAAGGTATAGGGATACATTCACCCATTTCCACTATGAAATTGGAAAAGGCTGAAGTATATCCTTTTATAACTACCGATTTACTTTACCATGTTGACATGTCAAACATTTCATGGTAAAATCATCGATATCTCTTTTTATTCCATCCCACAAATAATACAACTAAAGGTCTCTATACATCTTAGTACTACCTGGATGAACAAAAAATGGAGAACTATGAGCTTCACACACAAAAATCTATCTTCAACTAGGAATCACAAGGCACAAACAACCTTTTTCGAACTCTTAAAACACAATATTTATCAAGGTTCAATTCTGGAAACTTAACCATTTTATCAAATTCTACCTTTTTCAGTAGATCATGGCCTTCCTTTTGTGCTATCTTAATTCTTTTGGATAATGATAACTGCCATGAAACCTAAAAACAAAATAGAGGTATTTTATACACCAACAACTTCTAAGTCAAAACTCCTCAAATCATTAATCAAGGGATCTTGATCCAAATGTGACATAGTTAATGATGCATTCTATTTGTGACTCAAGGCATCCTCCACTTTGTTTTATTTTCATAGAGGGTAAATGATCGTGAAATCATAATCCTTTATTAGTTCAAAACATATTTTATACCTCATTTTTAATTCCTTCTGTGTTTATATATAATTCATAATTTTAATGTCAGTATATATTTGACATTTTTCTCCGTATAAATGATGCCTCCAAATTTTCAATGAAAAAATCACAGCTTCCAATTCCAAATAATGTCTACAACAATTTAACTCATGTGGTTTTAGTTGTCTTAATGTAAAAGCAATTGCGTGCACATTATGCATCCAAAAAAATAAAGTCCTTTAAGATAATCATAAATGTTGTTGACAAACTCTCCATTCTAGGAAGGCAAGGCCAAAAATAGAGAATTCACCAATCACTTCTATGTTTCTGAAAACCAACATCACATTCATCTATCCAAATAAATTTAACCCCTTTTTCATTAACACTATTATCGGTCAAGATAATTGTGAATGTTTTTTAACAAACCATCGATAATGACCTACTAATCCAAAGAAACTACAAATCTATTTATTATTTGTGGGTCTTGGACATTCTTCAACCACTCTTGTTTTGGATGGATCAACTTTTATTCCAATATTATTTACAATTTTCCCAAGAAAATAAATATATTGTAACCAAAAGGAAAAATTTCTAAAATTTCCATACAGTTTCTTTTCCTTCAAGGTTTGTAAAACAACCCTTAGATGTTTTTGCATGCTCTTATATTCTCTAAGAAAATACCATAATTTCATCAATAAAAACAACCAATTAATTATCTAATAAATCAAGAAATATTTTATTCTTAAGATCCATGAATATAGTTGGAGCATTAGTTAACTAAAATGGCATAACAACATATTCATAATTCCCATATCTAGTATGAAAGGCTATTTTTGGGATGTCATCCTCCTTTACGATCAGCTGATCATATCCGAATCTCAAGTAAATCTTGGAAAAGTACCGATCTCCCTTGTGATTATCAAACAAGTCATCGATATGGGAAAAATGATACTTGTTTTTAACAGTGATGTTATTCAAATATCTATAATCAATACAAAGTCTCATGAAACAATATTTCATTTTAACAAACAAAATAGGAGAACCTGATGGTGAAGATCTAGGATGAATGAAGCATTTGTCAAGAAAATCTTGTAACAGATATTTCAATTCAAGAGTTTCTATATGATCCATACCATATGGGGGTTTTGAAATTGTCTTAGCATTCGGAACAAAGACAATTTTGAATTTGACATCCTTATCAGGTATGAAACCAGGTAACTCATCAGGAAAAACATTATGTAATTTATTTAACATTTTCACATCATTAATCTAAACTATTCCCTTCTTTTTAACAATATAATAAAGATAACTTTCATTTCCATCATTTTATAGTTTCAAATCTTCTGGATATGTTATCAATTTTATGGGTTTGTTCTTATATACAAACTAAAACTCTTTTTGAAAAAATAAACATCTTTATCTCTACAATCAATCCTTGCATGAAAAATAGAAAGACAATCCATTCCCAAAATAATATCATACTCAACTAAGGGAAAAACAAAAAATGTTTGAAGGTAAATATTTTCCAGAAACCACAATAGAAAGACTATTATATTTTTTCTTTGCTACAAACTTTTACCCTAGTGTTTTAACAATATGTCCTGGTCTCATTTTTTGAGGTGATATTTCTAATTTACCTAAAAATTTCTTAGAAAAGAAAGGATTGTTGACCTTATAGCAGACTAAACATTTGAAAAATTTATGTAAACAAACTATGTACTGAATACAACTTCATTGGATGTCCCGAAATCTGCTGATGGAGACGCAAAAGATCTCACTACAACTTTCAGTATATTTTCTGGATTCTTTGCATCATTTGGATCTCTCTTTGGAAGACATCTAGATAATGACCCATCTCACGAAATTTAAAACACTTAATAATTTTATTATCATAATTAGTTTTAGGATCATTTTCATTACAATATCGGGCCATACACTACTAGAAAAGAAGGTTATACCAAAGGTTCTAAATCGTTGGTATAGGCTGGAAAACCGTATGTATAGCCTATACCAACGGTTTTCCAAACTGTAGGCTAGTAAGTCATGAGGAAAGCCTTATACCAACAGATTGATATAAACCTATGGTATATCCCACTATATTTATTGATATTCCAACGGTTTCAAGATAACTGTTTGTATATGTTTGTATTACATTTTTACTAACAGGTTTCAGAAACCGTTGGTATATTTTTATTCAATTTTTATCAATGTATACCAACGGTTTAGAACCGTTGGTATTGTATTTTTCATGAATTATTATACCAACGGTTGAAAACTCTTGGTATTGTGTTTTTTCAGAACTCCTACACCAACGGTTCTAAACCGTTGGTATTGTGTTTTTTTCAGAATTCTAGAATTCTAGAACTCTAATACCAACGGTTTAAAACTTTTGGGATTGAGTTTTTCCAGAACTACTGCACAGCAGCCCTCCAGTAGCCCCTCCAATATAAAACTACATAAAAAATATCACAAAAACCTCTTACAGACTTAAAATAGTATAAAAACACATAAAATAGCACATAAAAACACATAAAACCATCAAACTCTTCCAACCATGTCATGTACTACAATTCCATATTTCAATCATCATATGACAACAATCATCCGGTAGTAATTCAACTCACCCCTGTACATCCCCCCAAACAGCACAGCCCCCCCACCTCCCCATCAAATTTTAATAGGCAGAATAGTCTGAGAAATACCTATTAGAGTTGAATAAGAGTTTGAAATTGGCTCAAATCCAATTTTTTTCTGATCCTAGATTTGGGTATGTAATGATTTTTGAGGAATTTATCATTGAACATGTATTTTTTATAATATATAGGAAAAAGGTATTTTCTTAGGAGTCTCGTCACTTTTGACCCCATGAATGAAACAACCCAATTCATGAAAATGAGTTTTCTACTATCGTTTATGAGTGTACATTTCTGTTGTAATCACTTAAAATGATGTACTTTTGAAACAAAAGAGAGAATTTGAGTGATTTCATCCACACCGCACCTCGGATTGAGGCAAAGATGACTCATACACATCACAAATGGCCCATGGATCGTTTTCCTAAAGTATCAACACAATCTAAATGCATTTGGTTGGTTTCCCGTATGCCGGTTGATTTCACATAAAAGTGTATCCATTTTAAACAAAAGAAACACCCTTTGAGTGGTACCAGCCACACCATGCCTCAGATTGAAGTAGGGTTGACTAGTAAAAATCAAAAATTACCCATATATCCTTGTCCTAAAGTATCAACAGAATCTGAATGTGTTTGATCAATTTTTCGTAGGTCAGTTGTTGTTTTTACTTAAACTGTTGTCCATTTCAAAAAAATAGGTATACACTTTGAGTGGTGTCGGCCACACCGCACCTCGGAGTGAAGCAAGGTTGACTCATACACGTCAAAAATGACTCATGGATCATTTTTCTAAATTTTTAAGAGAATCCGAATGAATTTGGTCGGTTTTTCGTATGTCAGTTGTTGTTTTCACTTAAAATTATGTCCATTTAAAACAAAAGAGAGACACATTGTGTGGTTTTGGCCACACCACTCCTTAAATTGAGGCGACGTTGACTTGTACACATCAAAAATGACCCATGGATCATTATCGTAAAGTATCAACACGATCCTAATGTGTTTGGTTGGTTTTCTGTATGCTGGTTGTTTTTACTTAAAAGTGTTTCCATTTTAAACAATAGAAAGACACTTTGAGTGGTACTGGCCACACCGCACCTCAGATCGAGGTGGGGTTGACTCGTACATGTCAAAAATGACCCATGGATAATTTTTCTAAAGTATCAACACAATCCGAATGCATTTGGTCGGTTTTCTGTGTGCCATTTTCTTACATAAAAGCGCATCCATTTTAAACAAAAGAAAGAAACTTTGAGTGGTACTGGCCAAACAGGCCCTCTTATTGAGGCGAGGTTGACTCGTACACATCACATATGACCCATGGACCGTTTTCCTAAAGTTTCAACAGAATACGAATGTGTTTGGCCAGTTTTCAGTATGCTAGTTGTTGTTTTCACTTAAAATCATGTCCATTTCAAATAAAATTGAGACACTTTGAGTGGTACCGGCCACACCGTGCCTCAAATCTTGGTGGGGTTGACTCGTACATGTCACAAATGACACCTGGATACTTTTCCTAAAGTATAAATAGAATCCAAATGCGTTTGGTCCATTTTCTATATGTCAGTTGTTGGTTTTACTTAAACTGTTTTATATTTCAAAGAGAAGTGAGACACTTTGAGTGGTGTCGGCCACACTGCACATCTAATTGAGGAGGGGTTGACTTGAACTCATCAAAAATGACCCATGGATCGTTTTCCTAACGTATCAACACAATCCAAATACGTTTGGTCAGTTTTTTGAATGTCGTTTTTTACTTAAAAGCGCATCCATTTTAAACAAATGAAAGATACTTTGAGTCGTATAGGCCACACAGGTTCTAGGATTAAGGCAGGGTTGACTCGTACATGTCACATATGACCCATGGATCGTTTTCTTAATGTTTCAACAGAATCCAAATGTGTTTGGTCAGTTTTCTCTATGCCAGTTGTTGTTTTCACATAAAATCCTATCCATTTCAAGTTAAAGTGAGACACTTTGAGTGGTATCAGCTACATCGTGCCTTAGATTGAGGCGGGGTTGACTCGTACACATCACAAATTACCCATGGATACTTTTCTAAAATTATCAACAAAATATGAATGTGTTTGGTCTGTTTTCCGTATTTCAGTTGTTGTTTTTACTTAAACTGTTGTCCATTTCTTTGAAAAGTGAGACACTTTGAGTGCTGCCGGCCACACTGCAACTCGGATTGTGGTAGGATTGACTCATAAATGTCACAAATGACCCCTGGAGAGTTTTCCTAACGTATCAACACAATATGAATTCATTTGTTCAGTTTTCTGAATGTCGTGTTTTTTACTTAAAAGTGCATCCATTTTAAACAAAAGAAAGACACTTTGAGTGGTATCGACCACACCGGCCCTCTTATTGAGGCATGGTTGACTCGTACACATTACATATGACCCATGGATCATTTTCCTAAAGTTTCAATATAATCTAAATGTGTTTGGTCGGTTTTCGTGTGCATGTTGTTGTTTTCACTTAAAATATTGTCCATTTCAAATAAAAGTGAGACTCTTTGAGTGGTACCGGCAACACCGTGCCTCAGATTGAGGCGGGGTTGACTTGTAAACATCAAAAATGGCCCATGGATACTTTTCCTAAAGTATAAACATAATATGAATGCATTTGGTCCATTTTCCGTATGTCAGTTATTGTTTTTACTTAAACTATTGTCCATTTCAATGAAAAGTGAGACACTTTGAGTGTTGACGGCCACACCGTGCCTCAGATTGAGGTGGGATTGACTCATACACGTCAAAAATGACCCATGGATCGTTTTCCTAAAGTATCAAAGCAATCTGAATCCGTTTGGTCAGTTTTCCGTATGTCATTTTTTTACTTAAAAGCGCATTCATTTTAAACAAAAGAAATACACTTTGAGTGGTACCGGCCACAATATTCCTTTTATTGGGGCGGGTTTTACTCATACACATCACATATGACCCATAGATCGTTTTCCTAAAGTTTCAACAGATTATGAATGTGTTTGGTTAGTTTTTTGTATGACAGTTGTTGTTTTCACTTAAAATTATTTCCATTTCAAATTAAAGTGAGACTCCTTGAGTGGTACCGGCCACACCGTACCTCATATTGAGGCAGGGTTGAATCTTACACAACAAAAATGACCCATGAATACTTTTCCTAAAGTATCAATAGAATCCGAATGTGTTTGGTCTATTTTTCATATTTCAGTTGTTGTTTTTACATAAATTGTTGTCCATTTCAATGAAAAGTGAGACACTTTGAGTGGTTCTGGCCACACCACGCCTCGGATTGATGCGGGGTTGACTCGTACATGTCACAAATGATTTATCATGTATTGAATATAATCATGGACCTATTTAAATTGATAAAAAAAATTCTCAGATTGATTGATTTCATTTATCATCTTTCAATCATCCTTCAAACATAGTTTGGAAACCTTACTTTCCTATAATTATAGGATTCATGAAAATAATTATTATTTTTAGAAAAATATCCACAATACACGCCTTCATTATTGAGTTGTATATGTTCTTATCCTCTATTGTTGGATTTTGGGTACCACTCCCATTATATATCTCATTACCTCATTAAAAATGGTCAGGGGTTGTATAAAATAACCATGGAATTGAAATTTCATTAGAGATAATATCATATCAATTTCACTCAAAAAGCATTTTACTTCAAAGAACATTTTCCATATTATTTTCCACATGCATAAACATTAAATACATGGGTAACTAATAAAGCTAAGTAATACAAAATAGAAAAAGGGGTATCACAGTACCAAGGAATACTAAAGGTCTAGGTAGTAGACTAATCATACAATAAGAACCAAGTGAAAAGAACAGATTTGATAACAACGTCCCTATAGAAGCAGAGGAAAACCCCAAGAGTAATCTCCCCAAAATTTCAATATCAATCCCCAATAATAATAGTCCAAGAAAATAGGGGTAAGGCCGAAGTCAATCCTCCTTAATAACCACAATGAAATGGATTATTTTATTAAGATAAACCTTTCACCTAAGTACCCAAGGTATCCCATGTTCTATTTTTCTCAAACCCATTTTAATGCCTTGAAAACTATTCAAAACCATTTATAATACATTTATCAAAAGCCAGGGAAAACCAATTTTTATTTCACAACACTTTCAACACATACAAAAATCATGCCAATTTCATTAATCAATTTATAAATCAATTTCCAAATCAAAACAAGTAGTTACATTATCACAGGCCAGAAATAGAACCACCTACCTTGAATTTTGGGTTACACACACCCACAACAAAATACAAAACCAACTTATGTTTTATGAACCAATCAATTAAAGGGGAAGAAACTCCTAACAATAACCCATAAAATCTCATATAGTGTTACTCACCTACAAACCATTATAACATCAGTAGGCTGCCATATTTGGTCAAAAATAAAGAGTTATACTGAATTTAAAAAAAATCCATACCCGAGTGGAAAACCAGGTTCATAAATAAAGAGTTATACAGAATTATAAAATGTAATGGATCACTCTGCCCCTGATCACCATCACCATCACCACTATCATCATCAGCCTCATCCTCACCGCCATCTCTATCTTCTTCTTCATCCCCATTCTCATCTTCGGCGTCATCCTCGTCCTCAGCCCCATCCTTTCACTTGGCCCCATCCACACCCTCGTCCTCATCCTCATCCTCGCCCTCTTCCTCTTTAGAATCCCCATCATCACCAGGAACAACATCATCTCAACCCCCACTAGAGTTTCCACCTGGTGCATTGGATAATGCACCCATCGACGATATAAATGTCTATCAAGCTGCGTTGTCCTCTGGTGGATGTGATGAAGATAAAGTTTTCATCGGTTACATAAATTTTTTTCCCTCATTTGAACTTTTACTTCCAACTCTGTGACCCTTTTATCAGACTGTCTTGTATTCTCCTTGACCTATTCCAAATTAGTGGTACTAGAATGGATACTTAGAGAGGAAAAATATCTCTTTGGGACTATATTCTTACCAGGTCGGCATCGTACTCGACTAGAGTGCTCCGCTCCCATAACCTGATATAAATGATTGTGTGGCCCAAAATTGTCAGGATCCTGGGCATCAATAGCCTCTAAAGCAGCCTGTTAAAAATATTAATAGATTAGTAAATTTCAAAATAGTTATTAATCTTTGAAATAAACAAATTAAAACTTACAATATTTTCTTGGGTTGGTTCATTTATGGCAGTTCCATCTTTTTTGCTTCTACTCAAGAAAAACAATTTTGCTTGAGGGATACGTCCTTAAAAATTCAATTTGTGCTTCTATAATGTCATTGAAACAATATAAAGTGCAAGTATAATCATATATTCAATATTCAATAAATCACATAATTTAAGTAGGAAACAATAAAAAGGGAAGTCCTAAAGAAAAATTACAAACAACTATATCGTACCAGTTACCTCTCATGATCTGACATAGTTGTGCGCCCCAAAGTGTGGAGGTATTTCTTTGAATCAATGTTTTTTTGTTTTTTTTCAGAATATTCCTAAATAATGTTTAATAATAAATAATATTATATTAATGCGAAATATGAAAACTGTCATTTATATACCTCAAATGAAATTAATAACTTAAATTTGGCTGTCGCCCAATGGGTAATCATATGGAGATATTGCTCTATCAGGCTGTCATCCACGATAGTTAATGTTTCCAACTCCGTGCCCACTCTATCACACCAGCCAACATACAACTCATTCTTATAATCTATCCAAATCTCTCCTAGATCTTTTAAATGTGCTCGTCGTGCACCTTCGTCATCAGGGAATTTAAACTGAAGCTGAAAACCAATAGATAAGTTCATATAAATATGAAAAATTACTACATTAAATCCAATGTATTTTTACACATATTTGTGCCCACACGTTATCCCTGACTTCGTGTGGCAGATTTCTCCAAGAGAGAGGGATGGCCAGAATGATTTCAGAGTATTTGGCTAGCATCGCCAAAAAACCCCAACATTCTTGCCCAGATTTCTCAATCATTTATCCATCAAAATTGTATTCAACCATCAACTGTGTCTCACGGTTCCATACCGCACATAAGAGAGTACGCCCCCTCCCCCGCCTCCTAACTGTAGATGAATCTGTTATTAAAGAAAAATAATATCAGTACAAGTTATAATAAAAATATATTTTGGTATAAAAATTTGATAGAGTTATATAAATATACATGTGGCAGTCGGATCAATGGGTGTCACTGGATGTGAAGAAGTTGATGTAATATCCGGTACAGGTGGAGTGTCCCTCAGTGTACGCTCCTCATCCACGTACTATGTCGGAGCAGAAGTCGAAGAAGGTGGATTGTAATAGCTCGGAGATAATGAACTAGAAGCAAAATATGATGGCATAGGCGTCTGGCCACCGGCCTTAGTACCGGGACAACTAGATGATCATCCAACTCTGACACCCCCCCCCTCCTACCACCAGCCTCACTACTGGGAGAAATATTAGGCTCCTCGTCGGATATCTCTTGTCTTGGGGGTGGATCCTGAAAAAAAGTTTAACACAAAAGTAAACAAATGATATTATAAGTTATTGAAATAATTATATTTGAAATAAAATACTCACAATAGGGATGAGTGGAGAAACTCCCATCTATATCATGAAATGATTATTTTCTGTCATCTTTTTCTGTCGCCTCTCCTCAATGGGTGTTATTTCATACAATGAAAACAAATATGGAAGTAATTAGAAATAGATAACTAATGTGTAACACAAAAACAAAATATAGAAAACCCATTATGATAAAAAAAACATAAAGAAACAGAAGATTTATGGTAAGTACTAGGATACACACGCTGAATGATGTAGGTGAAACATGTAGGTGAGAACACGACTGTATGATTCCATATATTCCCCACCACAACTTCATGTTCACAATCAACTCTGAAAATTGATCTATTAACGTCATCATAAGTAACAAACATATTCCTTCCAATTGCAGTAGGGATAGTGTCAACTTCATCATCACCATTATCAAGAACATGTCTGGGATTTACTTCAATAATTACACCGAATTTAGGATGATGATGATCTTTGACATAAAAACATGTTTCACCATTGATGCTAATACATATGGTTCATCGGTGGCAAGAGTGTGAGTCATGTCAATAACTCAAAAAGGACAGTCATCAATAATGGTGCCTTGTATCGTCATTGAATCAATCCATTAACATTTCATCATCATAACTCGATCATGCAAGCTATAATCCAAAATTATTATTTTCTCCATGACTCCATAATAAGCTACATTTTCAGAACGATGTGTAGTATCCGATGAACTGGAATAACAGTCTGTTGTGGTAGTTACTATAACACCATTATATTGTGTTCTCATGTTTCTTGCTCGTTCAGTGATAATAAATTTGTATCCATTGATTACAAGTGATTTACAAGCACGAACCATGGTATTAGGACCAAAATCCAAAGCTCTTATTTCCTCAGAAACAGAGTCTGCAGGGAAACTCGATACCTGAAATATAAAAAAATAGTAAACTTAATTAAATATTATTTTTATTTAGTTATTATAGAAATATTTTTACCTTAAATTTCAACCAAGCAGAAAACCATATTCTATGAAAAGTCTCTTTCCTTCTCAAAGATAAAGAACAATTCTTTCTATATATCAATTCTTTATGTTCCCTGTAGATAAAAATACTAATAGTTTAACAAATATTTAAAATTACAAGACATAATATAATACATACATTTACAATTTACATACTTGATATACTCATCAAACAAATCACAATTGAACAACACTGTGCGATGTGCCATCTCTCGCTCTTCAAGGCTTAATGTCGTCAATGTATATGATCGCGGAATTCCTCATATCTGAGGAAGTGATGGGAAAATGGGTTCACTTTTCCCATACTGTTCTTCTTCATTTCTCATTGGTCTGTTTATTCTTGTAGTAAGATCAGACAAATACATTGAGTAGAAATCCATACATTCTTGAGCCAAGTAACTGTTCACAGTAGAACCTTTGGGATAATTACTGTTCTGAACATATGATTTCAATGTGAACATGTTTCTTTCATTTGGATACATACAAAAGAAATAAATGGGTCCTCCAAGAAGTATTTTGGTCAGAATATTGATAGTCAGATTCAACATGCATGTAAAAAATTATGGAGGGAATATTTTCTCTAACTCACACAAAATTTATGGTTTCTCTGCCAACAGATTTTTCAAAAAGAATTTGGACAGCCTCTTAGAACCAAGATCCCTAAACAAATAGCACAAACAAATAACTGAGACTCTAACATTATTGGATAAGAGATGACGGATTTCCATTGGAATCAACTCATGAAAAAGGACGTGATAATCATGAGTTATCAAGGATATAAGCTTCAAATCTTTTCTATTGACCCGTTTTGATATATTTATTAAATAGCCATCAGTAACTTTAATAGTCTCTAGAACTTCCAGAAATTTATTTTTTTTAGTAGGTGTCATCACATAAGAAGAACATTGACTTTCCATTTATTTTCATTAATACAGACAGGATGCAATTCTAGTCTGATCCCCCAATCTACCAAGTCACTCCGAGATCGTAAATCATCTTTTGTCTTCCCCTTAACATTTAGAATAATTTAAAGCAACATTTAACATATATTCTTTTCAATTTTCATTACGTATAACCAATGACGTAACAAGTTGGTTGACTGATACGACAACTCAAAGGATATACTCGTCTTCTTCCAATTGTATCAGGTATCATTGGAAACATTTTTCCTTATTCTAGATTTCATTACACCCTTCCCAAATGAATAACTGAAATCTTTCAATTCATTAAGCACATCAGTTCTAGAGATACGCTGAGTTGGATCGTCATTCTCCATGGTATTGTTAAATCATTGACGACTGTTTCTATATGGATGGTTCATTGGAAAGAATCATCGATATCCCATAAAACTAAAACTACGATGATATTTTAGTCTTCTCAATCGAGAATTATTCATACAAATAGGACATGAAAATTTTCCTTTTGTGTTCCATCCAGACATCATTGCATAAGTAGGAAAATCGTTGATCGTCCACATAAGCGCAACACGCATCTGAAATATTTCTTTCGAACATGCATCATATGTGGGCACACCCACATCCAAAATAAGTTTCAACTCTTTTATTAAAGGTTGCATGTATACATCTATATCATTGTTGGGATCAGAAGGGCCAGATATTAGTATAATCAAGAAAGTGTATGGCTTTTTTATACCCAACCAAGGGGGAAGGTTATTACTATGTATGAAAACCGGCCATGTGTTGTGCGAAGTAAGCATCTTCCAAAATAGATTAAAACCGTCACATGAAAGACCCGGTCTCACATTACGCACATCAGCTACAAATTCAAGATATCGGGCATCAAATATCTTCCATTCAAATCCATCTGCAGGGTGAACCAACTATTCATTATTCTTTTTTCTCTCGGTGTCATGCCATCGCATTTTTATGGATATTTCATCAGACATGGAAAAGTTCTATAATCTTGGGATCAATGGAAAGTGCCACATTACTTTTTGAGGCACACGAGATGGTGTTCCATCATCTTTTGGCTTTTATCAAGAGGGTCCACATTTGATACAATCATTTTTTCAGCAGTTTCCTCCCAAAATATGCTATAATCATTCGGGCAAGCATGAATTTCTTTTTGAGAATCCATGTTCATCAACTAACGTTCATGACATATAGTGGATTGAGGTAATATCTTCATCATCTAGAAGTAAGACCTTCAAGAAGTTAAGAATTTAATCAATTCCAGTATTTGAAATCCCATACATAGTTTTCCCATGAAATAATCGGATTAAAAATTCCAACTTTCTCATTTTACCACATTCCCAATATACTAGAGTCGTCGCAACATCATTCAATTTTTTCACCCTATCAACATCATCATTTTCATTGGATGCATCATGTGTGCTTGTATCTAAATCTTGTTGGATGGACATCCTTTCCTTCTCATGATGCCGAATAAATGGAAACTGATCATATATCAAACACTCTAATTCAGTCCTATCATTTGGATCATTAACATTTTGAGATTCCATTTTCTCTCTATTGTGATACCACACATAATAGTTTGTTTGGAAACCATATTTGGTTATATGATAGAAAAATGCTTCATGACTCAACCAAGGTCCTCCAATACAATTAAAACATGGGCAGTGTATGCGACCACTATCTGAAGCCTTATCAAAAGAAAAATCTAGAAATCTATTCAAATAATTATGAAAATTGGTTGAAATCTGATTTGTTTTCTTACATCCAACTTCTATCCATTCTGTAAAAAAATTGCAATAAGTAATTTCAAAGAAATTAAATAATATTGAAGTTTAATAAAAAATATATTTAGGTAAATGAAAATTGTTTACTTTATATAAAATCATAACTGACACATTACTCTATATTAGAATCGTATTAATAAATACAACAAAATAAAGTTTATATAAGAAAATAAGATACAGAATTTCTAATGCCTACATTCAAGGATTGCCCAGTAATATATTAGAAGTGGATCAAAAATACATAATCCTTAAGTTTTTTATTGGGAGTACATGATTTATATACTTTAACATCTTCAGGGAGATCCGTATGAGGAGTAGGATGAGGATCAGGGGAGTGGCGGGACTATCCAAGGGGGTGCGGGGTGTCCAGGGGGTGCAGGGTGTCTTGGGGGGTGGTGGGGCCGTCTGGGAGGTCGGAGGTGTCCAGGGGGTGGGGGCTGTCTAGGGGGGGTTGGGGTGTCCAGGTGGGTCGGCTGTCCGTGGGGGTGGCCATGTTGTCCAAGGGGGTTGGGGGAGTCTATGGGGGTGGGAGGGTTATCCAAGGAGGAGAGCAGGGTGTCCAGGGCGAGGGTGGGGCTGTTTGGGGGTGTATGGGGTGTCCAGGGGGTGGGTGGGCTGCCCATAGGGGTGGTGGGGCTGTCCAGGGGGTCTGGTGTGTCCAAGGGGGTAGGTGAGCTGTCCGGGGGGGGGGGGGTGGGCGGGCTGTCCACGAAGGGTGGTCGGGCTGTCCACAGGGGTGGTGGCGCTGTACAGTGGGGTCGGGGGTGTCAAGGGGGTGGGGGGGCTTTCTAGGTGGTGGGGGCGTCCGGGGGGATGGGGTGTCCGGGGGGTGGTGGGTGGATGTCCGGGGGTGGGGTGGGCGGGCTGTTAATAAGGGTGGCGGTTGTCCAGGGGGGCATGGGTTGTCCAAGGGGGTGGGCGGGCTGTCCTTGGGGATGGTGGGGATGTCCAGGGGGTCGGGGTGTTCAGGGGGGTGGGGGATTTCCATGGGTGGGGGATAGTTCAATAAATTTAGCGGCAGCTTCGGGGAATCGTCATAGAATGTTTTTTAGTGGTGTTTTTGGTTTTCGCGACGGTTTCACCTACCAAAAAATGGAAAGGATATAGTAGTGGTTTGAACCGCCATTATAACCTCACCATTTTTTGTCATGGAAAACAACCCCTAAAATAAAAAACTATAAAAAAATATTTACCTTAAATATTGGTGGTTTAATCCACTCCTAAACAACCATTAGGCATATATAGCAGGGGTTTAAAAAGTTGCTATATATCACTTTAAAAAAACCCAACTGCAGAATTTGCAACCCTGGAAGATAAAAACAAAATTCAATACATATGTTTAAAATTATATCCATATTCACCACACGCACCTATGAGATCATATAATCATGAAGGTTATCAACATGGTTTACTATAATGTAAATATTAATTGACTATTTCGGGAATACATTACATTATTTAAGCTAGGAAAAACATTCAAGTGGCTATTAGTTTATTAAGACATCCATGGAAGACATTAATGAAGGAAGAAGTGAACTCATTAAAAAATATAATGAGATGTACACAATCTAGAAATGGTATTAAGCTATGGGATATTAGTGGTAATGCTCAATCATGGATCCAAACATATAAAGGATTCACTAAGTATAAATATGTTTAATGAGATTTTAGAATACAATAAAAATGGGATCTGTATTTGTACAGTTCCAAATAAACAACTTAGAAAACATTTTACCGATTTTATAAACATATATTTAAAAACCACTCATTTATTTCATTAAAATATAAATAGGTTTCATTATTAAAAAAATCAAACGTTGGCTTCATAAAAACATAACCAAAGGAACACTTTATGAATACATTGATCTCTAAGAAGAACTTAAGAATAACTCATCTGAAATTCATGACCAAAGGAACCCAAAACATAATCAATATAAATCCATAAGAAAATAAAATACATTAAAAACCAACACTATAAACTCGATAGAACAAAAGAAGAATAAGCCCCGTGATCCTAGGAAAATTCTACCTTTATTAGGTGCAATCACCATATTAGTGGTAGTATATCGTATGTTTAGTTACAAATGAAAAATGAAACCAAAGTCAACCTTAACCACAGACATCTACCAATCATGTATTAGTAATTGATTCAATATAAAATATTGTGAATCATAAAATTTTCCAAAATCCATAAAATAGGAAAAATTGACGTGATCATTCTAGATATTGAAATAAATGTGGAAATCGGAAGAAGATGACTTATATTTGGGAAGAGGTTTAAATAGTGTAACCTGGATGGCAAAGTTGTAGCCGATCGGATAACAAAACTCGAGTTAGGGTTCACCTGGGCACCACACTTCTGGAAATTGGGGAAACAATTCCACTGTTCCCGTGGTGCGGGGGCCTCTGGTTGCCAAAGTAATTGAGGAGACCTTTCCAAACGGTTTGTAAAAACTGTTGGGAAACATGACTTGTACCAATGGTTTGTAAAAACCATCGGAAAAAATGCATAACTTTTGGCTTTCCCAACTGTTTCTTCAAACCGTTGGGGAATCCTTCACAATAACTCTTATACCAACGGCTCTTCAGAATCGTTGGTATACAAGTGTTGGGAAAATTCTACTTTCCAGTAGTGATATGTCCATACATACAACATCTAAAACACTTTAAAATTTTGGTAAGGCATTCCTCAGGGTTCTTATTGCCACAGTTTTCACAAACTAGAAACTGTATTTTCTTAAAATCATATTACTTTGGTTGATTCTCACCCATCGCTTTCCATCTAGACCACTTCTTCTCCATGTTTCCAAAATTCACATGATCATCTAAAAACTCTATCTCTACCCTCTCATCACATCAAACATGTTTCTCAAATCATTTGAATTCATAGGAGGCTAACTCCCTTCAATACCTTGGCATCAGTACTGAGTAAAATCCGATAATTTTGCTATCAAGATACAAAATAATATTCGGAGCATAACTCACCAGTCGGGTGAAGTTTGCTTCATAAAAAGCCACTGAATCTTTCTCATTTTTCTTCAAATCCAGGATTTCTTTCTTTATACTAAGTCACACCACATTAAGAAAATATTTTTCGAGGAAAAAACATTTAAATTCATCCCACTATAAGGAATAAATATCATCTCTATCCTAGATATTCTTTCCCATTGACCACCAATGATCAGTTTCACCATCAAATCAATAAATGGAAAGGAATACATTTTGTTTATCTGAACATCCCATGACATCTCATGTCTTATCAATGGATTAAATACATCCTTCTTCCACTTTTGGGTTAGAACATCCATTGAAATAAGGAAGTTGTTGTCTCATAAAATGTTATAATACTACCATGTTCCATTTTGGTACCTATGTTTGTTATCTTGAATGGATGTCACCACCATTAATTGAATGTGTTAGCTGAGACATTGATATCACAAACTGTTCAGTTCTAGTCACCACCATTACAGGCTGCAGATCCAGATGGATGTTGTTCGGTTGGTGCATCTCCTCTTCACCGTCCCGGTTTCTTCTGTGGAAAAACATTCTGAACAAGCATATCTTAGTCGAAGAAACATGGTAATATTTAAATTCTATATCAATTAAAATTAACCATAGAGTAAGTAAAACATTTATGATATTATATTCACATCATCCTAACCCCTAAAGTTATCTAAACCATCTTCTGATACCAACTATAAGATCTCGGCCTTATTACACTGCAAAATCATGCATTTAGTCAAGAAATTATTTCCTGTCACATTAAAGATATTTTCATGTTTAGAGCTTTAGATAATTAGTCATAATAAAACATGACACATTAATACAGAGTAAATACCATAAAAACAATATTCATTTCATCCAAAATATATAAAACTTCAAATAAAACATGGTTTCTTTGACAATTATTCAAACATTTAACATGGATTTCTTCTTTGTCTTACAAATCCTTATAACCTATGAGAATCATTAAAAAACATGGGATGAGAACAAAAAGCTCAGTAAGGGATATAAAAAAAGTAAATAACATATTAGTCCATGAATACTTATAATGTATGAAATCATTTTCAAAAGACACACTTGTCACCCATATATACATACTTTATGAAACATGAGATTTCAACAAGATTCCCAAAATACATAAGAACATATATAGATCCATAAATGTAACTTGGGGGATTACTTACACAATCCTGTAACCCTCTATGGTACCATATAATTTGTAACCCTCACGGCGACCTTAGTGTTTGTGTAACCATTACAGTTACACTTAGAGAAACCATAAGACCAAACTCCAATATACTCATACAAAATTCATTAGAGTTAGATATAGGTCCCACCCTTCATCATATAAAATGCCTAATAACCACAACACAATCATAAAACATGAATAATTTCATAAAAACATTGCTTTTGAAATTTGTAAAAAGAGAATCATAAAATAGGGTTTTAAAAGAAAATTCCCATATAAATATCATATAATTGAAGTGGGACTTATTAGAGTGGGTGAAATTTGTATACACAAAAGTAATATAATTATCATAAAATCCAACACACAAACAATTTTAATACCACATAAAAACAATATAGAATGAAAACCTAAAGAATGGAAATCGGGTTAAGAATTCCCATTCCTTGGGTTTGTCTTAATTCAAGCTCCTTTAAATTACTTGTATAATTATTAAAAGAGTGTTATTACCATATTACAAAAACATATTATTTTTTATAAAACCTTATATGATCATTTAATAACATCATTTCACCAATTAATTATTTTCATTTTGTTCCTTCCATTATTCTTGGTATGTTCATTACAAATTTTCCATGATCGGTTCGTGATATAAATTCTTGTCAATTGGAATTGAAACTCCATAACTGGAATGGTTTTTTATTTACACATTTATAAAACCATAAATTATACACTTTATCATTTTTAATTATTTCATGAGGATGATTTGAAAGTTAAAACATTATTGATAATTGTTTATATCGTTTTGGCTATTCTTCGATCGAAATGAACTAATTTGTTTTATAAATTAATAACATGTGTATAAAAGGATTATAAAAACCATAAATTATAATATTTTCCAAATACAAAAATGGATTCATGACCAGTCTTGAAGGAAATAAAGGAAATTCAAATCACATCATCCACGATGTTGGTAATTTGACACATCATAGACGGTGTTTTAATTTCCTAAATAAGTGGGAGGGGTGTAGAAATATAATGGTGGGTATTCCATAAACATGATGAAATCCAGAATATGTAAGATACTATATCATTCATTCCTCTTGGAAAAGGGGTGGTGAGTAAAGAAGTATAATTGAAAAGAAAATGAAAAGAAAAAGAATGAGAACATAAGAGGATGTTTACCTCTTGATCACTTCTCATTGACATCCTTTTTAAGGCCTTTGGTTTTGGCCTTTTAGTGATACTAGAAGCCCTAGAACATGGGGAAGATCCTTGGGTGGAGTATTGGGTTGAACTTAGGTAAGGAACAAGGCGTCACAGGATTCAGAGGAAGAGGGAAATGAGTGTGGTATTTGTAGTGCGCAATAGGTATTTTTCATTATTTTAATCATTATTATAATATTTTACTCAAGACAATGAATTGTATTAATTAATGTGACCCCAAATATTAATAATGGAATTTGAGTTCGAACTAAGTGGTCTTAAGTCAGCATTTCATCACCTATGATGCAACAAATCATGTATTTAGTATTTATTGTATTTTAACATATTTTACTATTCATAAAAAATTCTTGAATTTTAGAAAATTACAAAAAATTCAATATACCAATTTCTCAATGTGTTGAATTCAAAAATTAACACTATTTTTTGAAAATAATTTTAAAAATAATATTAAATGAATTTTAAAATGAAATCATAATTTATTCAAACATAACAATTTTAAATCTATAACTCATTTTTTAACACCTTGAAAAATTAATCAACATATCATTATATTATATCCTTAATAAAATAAAATAATATTATGATATACTATTCATAAGGGTCATATTACTATTCATATCACTATTTATAAGGGTATGTTAATATTCTCCAAAAAATAAGTTGGTTCCATTATAATACAAATAACTTACTGAACGCAATTGTAGATGACCATTTTACAAAATTCAAAGTATAAATGTAGAAAAATTATTTTTAAAGACTGGTTATAGATATCTAAATAAAAAAATTTAATGCATTTCAATTATTTGTAGAAAATCTTGGGGTGTTACATTATCCTCTACTCTGGGAAATTGCATCCACTCAGTTGTATTTACTTATTAAACAAGTGAGGGTACCTTTCCGTCATTGTATTTTCAGACTCCCATGTAGCTTCATAAACAATTGTGTTCCTCCAAAAAACCTTTACATGATGGATTACCTTATTCCTCCAAACTTGTTCACTTTGATCAGGAATATGACTTGGTTTCTCTTAATATGAAAGGTTCTCTTCCAACTGAACTCCTCTAGGCTTAAAACATGGGATGAATCTAGCACATACAATCTCAACATTGAAACCTGAAAAAAATTTTGTACATGAGACAAACTCAGAGGCAATGCTTCTTGGTATTCAACTAGTCCAACATTCTCTAGGATTTCCAAATGATCGATGAACCAGGGACATAAATTTCCTTTCATTCCAAAATGCATCACACTATTCCATAGAGAGATTTTAAGGAAAACATACTAAACTAACTCAAAATAGAGGTATTTTTGTCTCATATATTTATAACCTTTCTTCCGGCTCTAATCTGTCCTCATGTGCTGTTGGATAATATTCACTTTCTCAACCACTTACTCTACTAATTATGTCCCCATCAACATTCTTTCACCTACTACACCCCAAAACACTCGAGTCTGACACTACTTCCAATATAATCCCTCAGAAGGTGCCACCTGTATATTGTAATGAAACATGTTATTATAACAAAACTCAACAATAGAAATATGTTGTTCCCAACTTCCGTGATTGTTCATTGAAAAATCTCAATGCATATCCTCCCATGTCGGAATCATTTTTTTTGACTACCCATCTGATTGACGATATAAAGCTATACTAAGATTAAATGTTTTTTCCAATGACTTTTAATGGCCATTACAAAAGTTAAAAATGAACTTGAGTTCCCATTAAAATACAATGGAAAGAGGAATTCATTGTAACCATACAATATCTTTGGCGTATAGTCAAGTAAGATAATCCAAATACATTGTATCTTTAATTGGAAGAAAATGTGATGATTTTATTAGAGAATATATAATAACCCAAATCACATTATAACCTAGTGATTTATTTGGTAGTCCCACCACAACGTCTATAGATACATTATCCCATTTACACTTTGGCACTGGAAAAGGCTGAAGCATCCCCATCAATAATTGTCACTCTTCTTTAACCAATCCACATGTCAAACATTTCATAGTAAAATCAGTAATATCACTTTTTATTCCATCCCACCAATAATACTCGAGAAGGTCCCTATACATCTTAGTATTTCCAAGATGAACTGGAAATGGAGAACTATGAGCTTCACACAATAAATCTTTCTTCAACTGGGAATCCCAAGGGTCGTGGAAACCCATTTTCAAAATCTTAAATCACAATCATTATTATGGTTAATTCAGGAAACATACCCATTTTAACAAATTCTACCTTTTTATGTTGTTGATGGTATTCCTTTTGCAATTGCTTAATTCTGTTAGATAATGTTAACTACAATAAAACCGGAAAAAAAACAAAGGTATTTTTTACACCAACAACTTCTAAGACAAAATTCATCAAATCATTAATAAAGGCATCATGTTCCTAATGTAACATGGTTTATGATGCATGATGTTTTCAATTTAAAGCATATGGAAATTTGTTTTCCTTTCAAAGAGGGGAACTGATAATTCAATCATAATTCTGTATCATTTCATTCCAACTTCTCTACCTTAGGATTAATTCGTTTTGAGTGAATATATATGTCAAAAATTTATATTCAGTAAATATTTGATATTTGGATCTGTATAAATAACGCCTCCATATCTCCAAATCAAAAACCATTGTTTTCAATACCAAATCGTGTGGGGGATAATTTAACTCATGAGGTTCTAGTCTTCTTGAAGCATAATCAATTGGATTATAATTCAACATCAAAACACAACCAATTCCCTTCAAAGAAGAATCACCGTATATGACAAACTAACCATTTTGGGAATGCCAAAACCAAATTAGAGCATTCATTAATCTCTTATTCAGTTCCTGGATGCAAAAATCACATTCTTCTTTTAAAATAAATTTAACCCATTTTAACGTTAACATTATTAGCTAGCTAGATTTTAGTGTAAAGTTTTTAACAAACCATTGATAAAATCCTACTAATCCAATGAAACAAAGAATCTATGCAACATTTTTGGATCTTGTCCATTCATCAACCACTCTTATTTTGGCAGGATCTATTTTCATTCCATTCTTATTTACAATGTGACCGAGAAAATAATTCTTTTATAACCAAAAATAACACTTTCTGAATTTTCCATACATTTTATTATCCATTATGGTTTGTAGAAAAACCCTTATATGTTTTCATTCGTTTCTTTACTCTTAAAAAATTCTATAATGTCATCAATAAATTCAACCACATAATTATCCAACAACTCATTAGATATTATATTCATAAGATCAATGAATAAAATAGGTTCATTATCTAACCAAAACGGCATACCAAAAAACTTAAAATGCCCATATCTATTATGAAAGTACTTTTTCGGGATGTCATCCTCCGTCACCTTCAGCTGATCATATTCTAATCTCATGTAAATCTTGAATAGTACAGAGCTCTCTAGAGATAATCAAACAAGTCATCAATATGAGGAAAAGGGTTCTAGTTTTTGAAAAATGATGTTATTAAAATATCTATAATAAAAACAAAGATTCATGGAACTATATTTCTTTTTAATGATCATAATAGGAGCACCCTATAGTGAGGTTCTAGGATGAATGAAGTAGTTATCAAGCATATCTGTCAATAAATGTTTCAATTCAATAAGTTCTATTTAAGACATAGGATATGGGGGTTTTGAAATTGGCTTAGCATCTGGATCTAAGTCAATTTTGAATTCAACATCCCAATCAGGTAGAAACCGGGTAACTCATTAGAAAAAACATCAAGGTATTCAATTACCATGGGCACATCATTAATCTGAACAGTTCCCTTGATTTTAAAAATATGATCAAGATAACATTCATTTCCATCATTCAATAGTTTATTAGCTTCCATATATTTTATCTATTCTATGTGTTTTCTATTATATACAAAATAAAACTCATTCTAAAAAACAAATTATTTAGCACTATAGTCAATATTATCATGATAAATAGATAGACAATCCATTCCCTGAATAACATCAAACTCAGTGAAGGAAAAAACAACAAGTTTTTCAGGTAATGTCTTTCCACAAACCATAATATAATGGTTCTTATAATTCCTATTTTCAATAATATTTCTCCCCTAATGTTTTAAAAATAAGTTTCAGTCTCATTTGTTGAGGTGATATTTCCAATTTCCCAGAAAATTTCTCAGAAATGAAAGAATGTATAAACCCCGTATCAAACCAAACATTATAAAAATATGAGTAAACAGACAAAGTAACTAATACAACATAATAGAATAGACATAAATCTTCTAACGTAGTCACAAAAGATCTCACTACACATTTCTTCTTATAGTCTGGGTTCTTTTCATCATTTCGATTACTCTTTGGGCATACATTTTCATAATGAAACATCTCACCCCATCTAAAACACTTAATAGTTTTCTTATCTGGATTAGTCTTGGGACCATATTCATTACAATATTAGGACATATGTTGAATCTTAAAACATCAAAAATACTTCCCAGCTTTGGTAATCCATTCCCTAGGGTGGTTCTTTCCACACTTTTCACAAACTAGAAAATAGATTTTCATACCATCAGATTTCATTGGTATATTCTTACCCATCACATGACATCTAAACCTCTTCTTCTCATTACTTCCAAAATACATTTAATCATATGAAAACTCCATCTCTACCATCTAATTATATTTAACAAGTTTCTCATACCTGATGAATTTACATGAGGTCAATTCCCTTTGGTACCTTAGATTGAGTCCTAAGTAAAGTGGTTGATTTTTCTATCAATATCCATAATAAAATTTGGATCATACCTCATCAATCAAGTTATATTCACTTCGTACACAACCACTGAATCTACCATATTTTTTTTTTAAATTCATGGAATTTCTTCTCCATCCTATGTATCACGACCTAAGGAAAATATTTTTCAAGGAAAAGAGTTTTAAATTCATCCCACTCTAGGGCATAAATATCCTCTCTATCCCTAATATTCTTTAACATTGACCACCACTGACTAGCTTCACCTTTAGAATGATAAATGGATAGACTAACCTTTTGATTATTTGAACTTTCCATAACATTGAATATCTTTTTAAGGCCTTCAATTCATCCTTTAGCCACTGCTGGGTCAGAAGATCCATTGAAAGGAGGGTGTAATCTAATTAAATGTTCCTCTATTATCTTGTTCCATTGTGGTACCTCTAGTTGTTATATTTCATGGATTGTACCACCATTTATTGACTACATTAGCTGATCCATTACTGTCACAAAAATATTTGGTTCCAATCCCTACCATTCTAGGCTGTTGATTTGGAAGGATGTTGTTTTGTTGTGCCCCTCCTCTTCAGCCTCCTAGTTTCTTCTATTGAAAACCATTCTAAATGCATATCTTAGTCAAAGAAACCTGGTAATCATTAAATTCCATATCAAATCAAATTAAAAATAGAGTAAAGAAAAACATTTATGGTATTATATTAACATCATCATAACCCCTAAAGTTATCTAAACCATCCTATGATACCATATATATGAACCCAGCCTTATTACATTAAATAATCTTTAATTTAGTCATGAAATCACTTCCTTTAACATTGATGATATTTTAATATTTAAAGATTTATATAATCAGAAAAAATATAAAATTACACATTAGTATAGAGTGGATACCATAAAAACAGTATTCATTTCTTCCAAAATATAAAACATTTCATATATAGATTTATTTATTTGAAAATTATTCAAACATTTAACACGGATTCATTTTTTATAACCATCCTTATAAAATTTAAAGGTTATTTTAAAACATTGGAAGAGAACAAAAAGCTCAATAAGGTATATAAAAAGAAATAAAGAACACATTAGTCTATGAATACTTGTAATGTATGAAATAATTTTCAAAAGGCAGACTTGTCACTCATATATACTTACATTGTGAAACATGATATTTTTACAAGATTATCACATCACATAATAATATAAATAGATCCATAAAGGTATATTGGGTAATTACATACACAATCTTTTGACCCTCTCAACTACCTTATAATTTGTAACCCTCACGACTACCTTACAGTTTTGGAAACCAGCACAGTTCCACTTGGAGTAACCATACTACCGACCTCCAACATACACATAACAAATGAATTGGAGGAATATATAGTTCTAAACCTTAATTATAAAAAATTCTTAAGAACCATAAAACAATCATAAAACATGAATAATTTCATAAAAACATTTGTTTTGAATTTTATAAAATTGAATCTTAAAAAAGGTTTTGAAAATAATAGCCAGTTATATATATCATATAATTGATTTGAGACTTAGTATAGTGGATGGAATATGTAAACACACTGTAAATAAAAAACTATTAGTAGGACTAAAATAAAACCCATCACTCAAACAATTTTAAAACCACATAAATAACAAAGTATAAGGATAACATAATGAATGAAAAATCAGGTTAAGAATTCCTTTATATTGGGTTTATCTTACTTCAAGATCCTTCAAACCACATGTATAATGGTTAAAATAGTGTTATTAATATCTTAGAAAAACATATTCATGTTTATAATACCTTATATGATCATTTCATAACATCATTTCACCCATTATGTTTTATCATTTTATTCCATCAATTGTTTTGGGTGTGTTCATTACATGTTTTCTAGGATCGGTTCATGATGGATATTCTTGTTGATTAGAATAGAAAATATAGAATTGTAAAGGATAGAGATTTAAATAATTCTATAACCATAAGTTATACCATTTATCATTTTGAATTCTTACATGAGGATGATTTGTATGTTAAAACATTATTGATATTTGTTTAGGTTGTTTGGTGATTCTTCGATCATAATGAACTCGTTGGTTTATAAATTAATAAAATTTTTATAAAATAATTCCAAAACCATAAATTATGATCTGTTTTGACAATAAAAATTGTTTTATGACCAATATTTAATGAATTATTAGAAATTGAAATCACATCTTCCCTGATGTCGGTAATTCAACACATCACCGAAGGTGTTTTAATTTCATGAATAAGTGGGAGAGGAGAAGAAATATAATGGTGAGTATTCCATAAACAAGATGAAATAAATAATATGTAAGATACTATATCATTAATTACTCTTTGATAAGGGGAGGTGAGGAAACAATAAGATTAAAAGATAAAATTAAAATAAAAGAAAGAAAACAAAAGTGGATGTTTACCTCTTGATCTCTTCTCTTCAAGATCCTTTTTAAGGCCTTTGGTTTTGGCCTTTTGGTGAGACTAGAGCCTCTAGGTCGTGGGGAAGACACTTTATAGGAGTATTGGTCAGAACATTGGTACGGATCATGGCTTGAGATATGAGGGAAAATGAGGTAAATGAGGGTGGTATTTATAGTGGAGGAGAGGAGGTATTTTACATTATTTTAATGATTATTATCATATTATTTCATAACACTATGAATATACTTAATTCATGTGACACCAACTAGTAATAATGGCATGTAAGTTCAAACTATGTGGTCTAACATCAACCTTGAATCACCTATGATGTATGAAATCAAGTATTTAGCATTAATCGCATTTTACAATATTTTACTATTCATCCAAAATTCTTTAATTTCAGAAAATTCCTAAAAAATCACCAATAACCATTTCTCAACATGTAGAATTAAAAAATGATCTAAATTTTTTGAATATAATTTTTCAAAATGTTATTAACTTAATTTTTAAATAAAATCATTATTGATTCAAAAAAATCTATAACTCATTTTTTTAACACCTGGAAAAATTAATCCACATCTCATTATCTTATATATTTAAGAAAATAAAATAATATATGATTTAATATTCATAAGGTTCATATTAATATTTATATAAATCTTCATAAGTGTATGTTACTATTCACCAAAAAATAAATTGCTTCCATTAGACTTTAAATAACATACTAAACACAATTATAGATGCCCATTTCTGAAATTAGAAATAAAGGTTTGGAAAAATTATGTTTAAAGGCTAGTTATAAATATAAAATTAAAAAAAGGTGCATGCATTTCAATTTATTTTTAGAAAATCTTGAGGTGTTATTTGTGAATAATCTTATTCTAGTATAATTTTACATAAATTTAAACCATGGAACAAAAAATTATTTAATCATTAGTTCTATGTTAATGAGTATGGATATTGAATATGGGGGATACATGAATCTATTATCCAAGATTTTGGATGCAAATGGTACCTATTAGGACCAAATAATTGGATACATGTTGAATATATAATTAAGATAAATTCACATATTCTAGGGATCTAAAATTAGGGAACATCCCTAGAGTCACCAAAAGGAATTAAAAAACTCATACTCTTAACATGGTGAATTTTGAAGCACTCTAAATAAATACAAACATTTATTAAAAAATTAAAAATTATACACATGAGGGAAAATGGAATTGTTAAACCACTGACTGATTGATTGGAGTAACATATGTTAACAAAATAATTTCATTTCATTATATTAGTTAATTTTCTAATGATGGAATTGTATGCCAATAGTGGCTAACATGATGAAACTCTATTTATTCCCTATTTAATGAATTCTGCATTTCAGTAATTCATTTTATTTTTTCAATATCTCTATAATCAATTTAACTTTTTTTTATATTATTATTTTTCCTTATTTAATTCTTTTTGGGTTCATCTTCACTTTTGAAAATGGATCACAGACACAGGTATTGTATGTCCTTACCATTACATGAAATAGTTAGTTGTGGAAGTAAATGACAATAATTAGAGATTCCTAATTTAATGGATAAGGGATATATGGGTTTTAATTTATTATTTCATCCCTTTGATAAACCCAAAATTTCCATATGAGTGTAATCATGTTATATGAAATATGATTATAGATAAACAAGTAAAATAAAAAACTAGATAAATAATTTGATAGGAAAGGTAATGAGACAGTTAAGCCTATGAAATTTTTTTAAACTAATTATATTTAAACCAATGTATGGAATTAAATATTCATAAAAAATCAAGAACATTAATAAAAATAATAATAAACCCGTAAAATATTCTTCTCTAATATAAAAATAACTTCCACTACTAATGCATTTTTCTTGCATTCAATAATAACATTTCCTTACTTCCCCATGATTGGGAACCCAAAAAACTGGATGTATGATCTTGGTAGACTAGTGTTTATATATTTTTAAAGTTTTTAAATGAATGAAAAACATTATGATATTGGGTACATCCCACCTCACTGGTTTTATATAAAATTCTTAAAATAAATTTTCTATAATTTCTGAGAAAAATAAGACTCGTCGTTAAAGTGGGAAAAGTTTTTGTTAATATTACAAGGACTAAATCTCCTTATTTAGATAATACATATACTAGAGTCACCCTAAAGGATAAAATGTGGAATATAATCAAACATAATGGAATATATATTTAATAATAATTTATTTCATAAATTTCAACAAAAAATCATTAGGCTGTTAAAAATGAATAAAGAAAAGGATTGTGTTCTTAGAAGTGGAAGGATATTTCAGATAACAAAATTTTATTGTTTTTTAGTAGAATACACTAACATAAATATATGATAAATGAGATATTATATAAATAGATTCAAACATAAATGAGTATCTGAGTCTTAGATTAGCTTGATGGGACTTCCCTTCTCCATTGAAGGATATTTCAATTAGCATCTTTATAACCTCCAACCAGATGATATCACCACCCAGTATTGATTCATTCGATCCCTCTTCTATATTTTTTTTATGCATCAATTTTTCTCTAACAATGTATGGATACATATGAAATCAAATATGATTTTTTAGAAACCCTTGAACGGTTTTTGGAGATATTAAAGTGATTAAAAAACTCTTACCCACAATAGAAGGTTCTAGAAACCCTCAAGAAGTAGGTAGTTAATATTCCACTAGTGGATTCCATCTACAATATCCAGAACTATGAAAAATTATTTAACGAAATTTTCTCTCAAATAGTAATATTTTAGGGTAATGAACTTTTTATATTTTAAAAAAAAATTGTTTTTGTAACCCCATAAATCTTTTAGAAATGAAAAGATCAGGGTAAATCCACTACCTATTTCACTATTTGTGAGAATAATTTATTAAATATAATCTATGATTTATGATATTACGATAATTTAATGCCTCGTTCAGTTAATAAGTGTCTACATACAAGAGAACTCAAACCCAAAATACTACTACTTTATCTTTCCAACTAAGCTATCACCTACCAAATAGGTAATTTGTAAGACATTTTTGGAACTCTGTAATTATTTTTATTCCATGTGACATCTAAATTTTTAACATGGTGGTAGAAATTGCAGAGATCAATCAAATATCATCTTAGTTAGTCCTATTTTTAAAAATAATATAACAATGGATATTAATCAAGGAAAATTTTTAATTAATTTTTTTGAACAAAAAAATGAATTCTAACAGATTTCATTTTCTAAAATACCCCACCTGAGGAAATATATATTTTTAATTAGAACCATTTTGAATTTCCTAGTTGTTCTAAATAATAAATTTGAATGACAGATGAAACAATTGGACAAAGAGAGTCTTTGATATCACATAATTTAACTTCAACATATTTATTAAAATATTAATATAATCTAGATTCTATTTTATGCACTAAATATAAAGAATGGATTTATTATAAATATTTAGAAAATTTACAACAAATTCCTACTGAAAACGTTAACTTACTAATGAATGATTTATATATTGATAACAACATGATAAAATTATCACTATAAAAACAACATGAATTTGACTTTAAATTTCATTAATCATAATTGGGATGTCCTTTAATTTAATAAAATAATTTCTTATTTGTTGACCTATAGCATAAAACATATTAGGTTATAAAAAATTTTAACCCAAAATTTTTCAACATTGCAGTGAATAAAATGTTGCAGATAGTAGATCATGAAAAAATGATAAGAGAATAATTTGAGATATATTTGTTGTATATATATAAGGAAAAATATGTGCACGATACACTCATTCATAATGAATCATGGAATAATGTGATAATGTGATGTTTCACAATATTATATGAAGTTCAATACTTATAAAAATAATTATATGATTACTGGAACATTTAGAGTGACTAACGCATTCTCATTTGGTGATGTTGAGATCATAGATGAAGATACAAAGCATCAATTCAAGTTGAATTTCTAAAAAGTTATTCATTGTAAAGAATATTTCTAGAATAACCTAGTAGAGGAGTCCAAACATCTTTATCATACTATTGTATAAGAAAACTATTGTTTTCCCTTTGTTTTATATATGGTTTGATATATCTTATATAATCTATTTCTCCAAAAAAATAAATGTTGAAAATTTAATGAACATTTTACTAAACTATGTGTGTCTAATAGGAAAAAATATTTCATTATATATTCCCTCTTTTTATATTTTGTTTAGTCTATATGCTTAAAAATAAAAATATTTTTTATAAATATGTTCATTATTTCTTCATGTCTTATTTGTGTTTTTAGTTTGTTTTGGGATTCTAAAATAGGGAACATCATTATTTTACTCCCTAATTTAAATACAATGTTATAGTAGATTTATTTTACTAATTTTTAAATATTAAGAGTGTAAGGAGTAGTGAATTTCACACATATCTCATATAAATTGGTATTTGGACTTGGAAAAGGTGTGTGAGTGAAATGTTATTTATAAAATCAGACTTATTACTTAATATCGAAATATTTTTAACATATTCCATGGTAACAGGGACTCTATGAAAAATAAATCATTAGGTTTCCAACTCAAAATGAATTTATATATGTCCTTTGAAACTATAGAAAGATGTTAAATTAGGATCCCACAATAAATATATGATACATACCGCACTCATTGTGTGAGTGAATATCATTTTTACTAACCACAAAAGTTTCTATTAATTGTTATTTTCACTTAAATGGCTTGGAAAAAATTTAAAAAAATAAATAATGTTCTTATTCAGTAATAATGAATTCATTCATGTGAGTGGAATGTTGGACTATGATGAACAGTTGGGAAATTGACTTATAACACATTCAGTTGAATTGTATCAATAAAGTGTAAAATATAATGGGGGATGACTATACCTAAGAGTGAGGGATGAATAGAATTATCACAAGTTTAAATTTTGATTCCACTTAAATGTAGTTTTTTCTGATCCGAGATGTGAAACTCTACTTGAATTGTGGTTATACAGTAAATTAAAATCATAGAAGATGAATAAAAATAAAGAAATTTGATGATATTATGATTCTCATCATCATTGGATTGTATATAATTATCTAGGATAGATAATAATATTTTTGAATTAATTAAATTTATTTTTACCTTTGAGTGAAAAAGTTCAAATATATGGGAGTAATGAATGAAAAAAAATAGTATTTTATTTTATTTTCATTTATAATCACCTAAATAATTAATTCAATTCAAAATTAGTTGATATGATTTTGATACATGGGAATTTGTTAATTGCTGATAATAACATAAAATATTGAATTTTAGTGATTTAATAAATTTTCAAAATTAAACATGAAACCATATTTTTAATTTTATATTTAAAATTCAATTAGTTTATCAAATTGTGTAATTTATCTATGATAAAAAAATTAATTTTAATTTTCTAAAACTAATCATTGAATATGTAGTTTTTTAAAGTGGATTTGAAATTTTTTTAACAATGAGTTAATTATTTATTATTTAAAAATTACTATTATATTTTTGAAATTTTATTTAATTGGTAAATTGATTTTTAATACAATTTCTGAATTAAATTTAAAATAACATTTTTAAATAAAATCCATCATTAAATGATTAATTAAATTTAATTTATTAGATTCTGATTTAAAAATTATTTTAATTGTTTAATTATTTATGAATTTAATTGGAAAAATATTGCACCAAAAAAATTATATGTGGAATACAAGTTAACGAATAAAGAAATTACAAAGGGATCAAGATTCTCTACATTATTTTCATCATGGCCACTAAATTGACCTTGTGGAAGTGACTGCATGTAAAAAGTCAAATGCCATGATCAAAATTTGAAAATGTATAACCAACCATGCCCACCCCAACTGGCCATATGAGTCTACATGTCAACACATGATTAAACACCCATAGTTAGTATACAAACCACTAGAGGAAAATAGGTCCAACCAAATACACTCTTTATCTAGGGTATCTCTTTAAAATATTCATGTAAATGAATCCAATTATAAGAGAAAACACTATCCAACCATTATACCACTTTTTTCAACCAACTACAAGATCATATCATCCCACGGTTGGTTTACTAACCACACACCACCTCTTTCTCCCCCATGATCCTCCATTAACCTACCATAAATATTCCACCAATAATTAATTTTACTACTGGCCTAATTGAAATGAATTAACCCACTAAATCTATAAATCCTCACATAATAACAAACACCCCATATTTTTCCTCGAAATAATTGCGGAATACTATTTATATCATCATCACACCATATCATGAATTCTAAGGCTGAAAACATTGTTACTAAAATAGATAAAGAGCTCAACTGAAGATTAATAGAGAATGATATAACCATTAATACACTATATTAATCATTTATAGGATACATAAATCTCATTATTCTGGAGGATGAGAAAACTGATATTCCATGGATTGTGTATAGTAACTAAGATGATTGAATGAAAACACAGTACTACCCACTATACAAGATGATGAAAATTAGATATATATTATAGGATGTGTAATTATAAGACAAAATAATAACAACAAAATCACATGATATTGAAATGTGCTGTGTTTTTTTGTGATAAAATAAAAATAAGGCATATTATCTAATTGTAATCAGAAATATGGTGTGATTTGAATAACAATTGAATACGAGGCCCCATAAATCCAATATGAGTGAAGAAGGGTATAATAGAAGAAGATCCACATGAGTGAAAAACATTTTATAACTGTTTTCACTATATATATAAGATCTTGAATGGGGAGGCCTTAGTTTCTTCGACACAAACATAGGTTATAGTATTTGAGGTGGATGCACACACAATTATTTATGAGCATACTTGATGAGCCCAAATTCCATACCATCTCGTGAAGCCTCTTTTTCAAACCCCATTCATGAATAATCTTTACATCCCTAGAGAAAAATGATGATGATCATCCTATCTCTACTTTAAAGTCCAATTTAGTATCCAAGATACCTTCTTAATTAAATATGTTATAGAATCCATTCACTTCTCAACCATGATCGTGAAAAATAATATAAACCTTGTGGTTCATGTTGGTGTTGGAGCCTTATAACCATATTCTTTTATACTTTATGACAACTTATATTAAGGGTTTTGAATATTAATAAATTCGATATCACATCAGGATTTTTCTTCTGCATATCATTGTATGTGGTAATGTACTAAGAGTAACTATATCACTAAAAGGTTATAGTAGATCCTTACTATGACGAGAACCCAGAAGTGCTATGAAACTATTCTTGAATATATGTTCCATAGCTGGATGACATCATTCTTGGGACACAAATGATACAGGATATCAGGGGTGGAGACTCATAGGACTTTGATCAACCTTCCCTCTGTGTACGCCCATGGTAATGTCCATGAAAATATAATGGGAAAATGACCCACCAGTAAGAAATCCCCATTTATATGCATCATTGGATGTTCCTATATGTTGATTTATGTATTGGTCCTTAGACTTTAAGAGTATTATTAATGGATATTATGAGTCGGACACTTAGATATATTGAATAAAAATGTGATGAAAGATGTTCGCAGTGAGAAAGGATATGTTGGGTGTGTCACCCTTAATTTTTCATTAATATATAAAGTGATAAAGTATTTTACCATTCTATTCTTTAAAGGAATATAATATCATAGGCCCTTTTATGGAAATGATGTAGCCTAAATAAATCCATGGTCATGTGGATAAATAGGCATGTTAAATTTTTAGAAAGTTAATGAGATACATATCATGCCTAAAGGTTAGACCAACCATTCACATTCCCTCATTCATTTTACCCATTTATAATTTAGGGAATGTAATATATTCACTATATCAGACTATTATTTTTCTTTTAATTCTATAATAACTAGCTTCTTTACCTATTTTTCAAATGTTATTATATTTATGAACCACATATACTTATTTCTTTATAAAAAGTATTTTTTTTTCTTCATTGATTTGATATCTTATATAATATTATAATTTATTCCAATTGAGATAGTTTCTAATTTTTCTTAATATTACTAAATATTTCCCCTTGATTATTTATTCATTGATAGAATATTCCTCAAACCATAAATGCTTTAAATTTATTTTGTTTTATGTGCCACTTATCCATTCCTCTTCCTTGATAGACATTACTTCCATCTTATACTCTATCATCCTCTTTAATTTATTCTTCAGTACATGTTCACCTACCATTCCCAAAGATGTTATAAATCATTTTTATTTTTTCCTTATTATCTATCATTCAATCAAATAGATCTGTTTAAGTAGGATAAATTTAATATTCTATTCCATTTTTTTAGAATCGTTATTATTTTCCAAAATATCAAACCTGTTTTCCATATTAACATGAATTTTCCTTAATAAAATATTCCGTCGTGTGATATAGGATAAGAATAACTCTTTATGGAATATATTATATTCCATGTGTTTTTCTAATTATAGTATAATTTTATGTGGTTATGGTTATAAACAATTTAACTTATACCATGATAAACATATATAATTTTGTTATTACATGAATAATGTGATGGTTCTAATGGTTTTTTCCAATAGTTTCTGGTATTTGGGATTTAAAGAAGATGATTATAATGTTCTCATGTCATCAGTACTTGTACCATTTTGGTTTTCACTTCTTTTTTCATACAATCTATTAATTATCTATAAATATTATATTTTATTCATTATTATTGATAATGATATATATTTTTAATTATTTATATATACGGATTTCAATATTTTCTTTTGATGTCATTATCCTCTACTAATGTTCTCAAAACATCTTATATATTTCAATAAATATTACTTCCATTTTCTCCAACATAAAGATAATCAAATTACTTATAGGGTTATAATTGTAGGACATGTTTCTTATATGAACGAGGCTCACATTAAACTCTTTCTTCATGGAAATGTAATTTAAATTCACATTGGAATGATATTAAATCATGTAACAGAATTTAATAATATTTATTTCCATTTTATTTATGCTGAATTTCAAGGCCACATCTTCCCTCTTCATGCACTTATTTTACAAATAAAAATACTATATCATCTCATCATAGATATCATACATGACTTCCCATATTTTCATCATTTATTGTATGTTTGGGATGTCTCCTTTTCTATTGAATGAACACCTCTATAATGGGAAACTTGATGATGTTACAACTTCACTAGATTTACATCTCCTTTTTAGATCTTTTAAGGAGATTAAAATTTCTAATACATTTCAATATATATATTTTAGTTAGAAAATTTTATATAAATTAAAATATGATATCATGATAGGAGAACACATATTTTTGGATGAATTCATATCTTATTTTCATAATTCCTCTATAAATGTGTCATTTTTCCTTTGTTCTTTATTCTTTTCCAAATGAATCATATAATAATATATGAATACATTTAGAAAATATATAGTAATAGATATTTTTTTTACACACCATCCTTAATATATTTGATTAATGATTTTCCAACTGAGGAATCATTCTCAATAATTCATTAATCTATCTCAATGTTAAATCTGTGATGGCGGGACATAAAAATTAAATCTATCTTAACCTCTCAAATAACTCCAAGGAAATGTCCAATAATGTTTATAGAATCATTTTGTAATGTTCTTAAATGGTTTCCTTCAAAAAGGGGACGTCAATGTAGATTTTGTTTCCCTTTAATAAGATTTGTTCGTGATTGGGAAAAAATCTCTTGTAAAATGAAACTATGAACTAATAATAATTAATAATACCATGTTTAGAAATGTAACATAAACCTTTAGAGGGTTATTTATCAAGTTATATATGTATTATCCAATAAAAACCCTTTTTAATCTCTCACAACCATAATACATCTTGATATGTTTCATAGAATGATAACTCATCTTCTCTTATTATGGGAATTGACCATATTAATATCTCTAATGACCTACCTTTATTGCATTTTTTTCCATATTTTTTTACACAAATTCTTCGTGGATATATAAATTAAATATAAAATAGTTATTATTATCATGGTATAAAAATATAGACTAGTCCAAGGAGAATACTATTGATATTGTGTCGATCCACTAAATCACTAAAGCTCATTATTTATCAGTGGAGGTTTGGATAGGTCACTCGTAATATTGGTCAACCCTCTTATAGTTCTATGGAAATCTCTTTACATCCCATGTGTCACTCACATAACCTTATTTCCTTTATTAACTACTCTAAAAAGTATTATATCCAAATATCTTATAGACATTTGGGCCCCATTAACTGCATGACATTTGTTTATATTATCCTTGGATGTATTTATCTTCTATATTGATATCCATGAGTACCTATTTTACAATGTTTAGTGAAATAATAAATTTTTTATTGCCTTTTTTATCTATAATGAATAGATAAATACACCTTCTAATGAAATTTTAGGTATACCATATCTCTTGTTTACATATTAACACCTTCTCCTTTCTATCACCCTATATGGAATGTCATTCTTCTATTCTACTAAAATATGGATATATTATTATTTTCAATTTTTTCAAAAATATATTTTTATACAGTAGATATTCTTTATGTTTCTCATCCACCCCCCCCCCCCTCTTCTCTAGTCATATATGTTATTATGTGTTTTATATAGTCTCTTATATTCCATACATGATGCATAAGTCAATTTTATATTATTTTACATAATATATTATGTCCCAACTAAATAATTCCAATATACACTCTATGATGGGTCTTAAAAACTACCCATAACTCTTCTATGATTTTTATAAAATGTTGTATTCATATAAAATACTTCATGTAAAATTTCACTCTCACGGTATAGCATAGAATAAATTCGATTTCATACACTTCAGTAACACTAAAAAGCATTTTATTATGGATTTTTAATGGCCTAAATTCACCGCACTTGATTTATGAATCAATCACACATGACTTTTTCATTGCATGAGTTGACATATATACATTTAGAATATATATAGACAAAATTCCCCCCAAAACACATTTCTTTTGGATTCCAAAACATGGAATGTACAATATCAAAGAAAAAATGCCTCAGAACACAATGAAATATGTATTACTTTGAACATTTATCATTATTTTTAGGTATCTATATCTCATATCAGATTTCCATTGTAAACACCTTCATCACGATTACAGCCACGCCCATTTTGGGATTATCATTTAATACATGTGGATCTTCAGTTCCCAATACCTAGTAAAACTCCAAATTTATTTCTACCATGGAATATAATCCTTGTTAATCACCCAAATCACCCAAAAAATGGTGTGTGACTCCTTTTATTGTTCATTGTTTTAAGTAAAACAGTAATGAACAATAACATCTCCATAACTCAGACTTCCTCCATCAGACAATTTTTCTATCATAAAATTAATTTCTTCAATATAATCTATCCTTTCAAATTATTTTCCAAAAATGAAATATACTTGTTTTGAGATTCTTGGATTTTCACCGTTTCTCTATAAACATACCATATGAACAAACATGATTTGCTAATTTCTTGGTAACATATTTTAATAATTCTCATAGAAAAACACCATGTACTATTGTGTTGTATTGGACCATGCCTTTCTAGTCAATTACATTTCTAGTTTTGGGTGTTGGGATTATTTTAGAGGAAGCTTGAGGTTGTTTTATAGCGTTTTGAGTTGTGATAGTGTTGTACGAGATTCATGTCATGAAATGGGTACCTAGCTTGAATTGGTGGATCATGGGTTCTGTAGGTATCTAGTTTCCTAGCTAGTATGTGTATGTGGGGGAATCCTTGATATTGATTCACATAGAGAAATAAATTATCCAAAATTAATTACATAAAGGGACGAATAATATGAATTTCATTTAAATTTTTAATTTTTAAAAAACCCATTGATTTCACATCTTGAATGAAAAATATTATATGAAAATGTCTGGATTCCTATTTTTAAGTCCTTATGTTTCATTATTTTTTATTAATTAGGATATACCCCACGTCCCTACCTCATTTCTAGGTGCAACTAAGGTTATTTTGGAGGTACCTCCAACCCTCCTTCTCTTTCTTAACACATTGGTTTGGTTTCATTCTCTTTTGTGATCCATGGTGAGTTCCCCAAACATATATATAGTTTTCATTCCTTATTTCTCAAATATATGCTATTGGGGTGAGTTTTTAGTTTGGGTTTTGAGTTTGGATTCATTTATAATAACCCTAATATAATGTAGGTTGATCAATGTTTTTATATTAGGTTTTGGTTTTCATGGGTTTTTCTAGGCTCTACGATGCGCGAAATGCTGGAAAAGCTTCTTTGGGAAGGGAATCCCTCATTTATCACTATTCTATATAGTGTGATAGGGGTTTACCCTTGTTTATCTATGGGGGAGGATTTCATAGGACTAATATATATAAATTAATTTTTTTATATAAATTTAACTGAAAAGGTAAATGATTCCAATGATTTAACACCTTTGATATAATTGTGATATTGTGATTGTACCGAATGAATTCCATGTGAAAATTTGTGGTTTTTAGGCCTTATTTGGGTTGGATTGATGTTTATTATAGAAAAGATGATTTATAATTTTGTGATATTACACCGAAATTGATATTTTCAAACAACATATATTTTGTTAATAAATGTTTTCCCCCATGATTTATGGAATTTTTTATATCTCCCCTATTATAATGATAAATTTGATAAAATAACCTTTGTTATATTGATAAAATAATATTTGGTGTTTTGTGGTGCATGGTCACGATGTGGGGTAGTGATCTAGGGTTAGGATATGGTGTGTGGGTGGTTCTGTCTGTTTTTTGGGTATGATTTTTGGGTTGTGAGCTGATGGATGATTTTCAATACTATTCAGGTGATGAAGTGATGGTTTTTTCCATATTTGGGGGAGGTGCGGTTATTGTGTGTTTGGACATGATTTTGGTAATTCTATGTGATTTTTGGATTGGATATTCCTTTACGGAATTAAGGAGATGGTTTAAGAGGATTGATATGCTTCTTGTGATGTATGGTTGGGTTATACTAGAATCTTAGGAAGGGATGGTATAATTATTTTATAGTGATTAAAATAATTGTTGTTTTTTTTGGGTAATTGGATAGAAATGAATAATGGAAAATTAAATTAATTGGATGGATTATGGAATTGGTTGGTAGTTTGATATGTGGCTTGTTGTTTATGTTGTCTTGGGAATTTAGAGGTGGCATAAAAATTTTAGATATTGTGAATTGGTTTGTAATTTTCTTTAAAACCATGGGTTAGACTTGTGGGTGGATATATATATAATTTTATATTCCATGTGATTTTTATTCACACCACAACCACATCATGTACTATGTGATAAAACCATTATATTAACTTGGTGTGTTTTTTTGAACATCTTGGTAATAGAAATGCATGGATTGATACATGATCTCTCTTCTAGTAAATAATATATGAATAGGATCTGATGGATAGAGGGCTTTTAGTGTACTAGGATATTACCCATGTGTCTTTAGGTAATATGTGATATGATTGTGATGTGGGGTAGTGACCCGGGTGTCTTCAAACAAGATGTGATGTGATTGTACTATGGGGTATTATATGGTAGAGATCATTCCTGGCTGGAGGAGGGAATGAGATTGTTGTACTTCATGTTCATGATGACCCACTACTCTAGTTATGGTATTTATTTATATGAGGGACTAGGTGTTTCAAGTTAAGATTTTAGGGCCTCGGGACATCCTAAGAGGGGAGGGGTTAATCATGGTGTCAAATTTTTTATTTTATATTGATGGATCATGTTCCTACAATGGTAGGAACTTGTTAAACCTATCTAGTCTATTCATCAGGTAATTAAAATTTTACATGAAGAGATAAAACACAACAGTTTTACTTGGTTCTCCACTAAGGGATAGTCCAATGAGCATTATCCAACAATGTGTGGGTTTTACCTAAGTCCACTATGATTCTCTATGTATTGTGGAACACATAAGTTTAGACCCTACCACTCAATGTTATTCACACCACCTTTATAATATTTTGACGACAACACAGAGCCTCCCTCATAACAATTCTATAAACACACCTTGCATCACTTATTTGGGTGAAATATTATGTAGTTTAATTACATGAATGTCATTTAAGTAGATTTAAATTTAATACTTTCTCCCTGAGTAGCAAAAATCTCTTCATGCATCATGAAACTAAATTGACGCAATTTACAGCATTATACAATTAAACCATATGTTCAACACTATTATTCGCAAAGCTTCTATCCCTTTTAAAACCCACATTTATGATTCAAAGAATTACCACCCTCTGTGAACCCAAACACTTTCATGAATATCCCAACGTTCACGGATCTCCAAAACTTCACCAAAAATTACCTTCATAAAGCTCACTACCTTTCCAGAACAATCTGTCTTCATGAAGCTCGTAGATTTCATGGAATAATACATCTTTTTGAAACTCCTAGTCTTCGTGAAACATACATATCTTAGAAACATTGGAATCTATCAAGACATAACTAGTGGTTTTATAATGTTCATAATTGCAAATAAATCTAAATTTTTTAATCAACCATCCTTCGTGAAATTAAAGTGATTCATAATTTTATCAAATTCACTTTAGGTTAAATAAAGTGAGGGTAGCCAAATATTTATAGTCCAAAACCTTCATCTTGTTCCCACAACTTCGGTGGATTTTTTTGAAACACCAAAATCATGTTCACAGAGTTCCTCTATTCATGAACCTCCAGTGAAAATTAACCCATTCATGAAGAATTTTGTATTCATAAAGATTCATCACCAACCCATCACACACTCATGATTCTTGTCATAGTTGCATAAAACATTGTCTTCACATCATGTGTTTATGATGTTCTATGACTTTACAAACATCATCCTTTTACAAAACTCGATCATCAAAAAACCCATTAATCTTGAAACTCATTAATTTTCCTTATTTGAGAAGTGTCAATTCCAAAAATTTACCTTTAACTAAGCATACTCCATCTTTCGGATTTTCCGCCCAAATATTTGGAAAATACTTCGAAAAGATTCCACCAATAACAATGTAGAAAACTTTTACTATAATCTTAAATTCCTTGAAAACTCCTAGATCAACCTACTACAGATTAATAATAAAAACGAACTAAACTATGTTTCCTTCTATGAATGGTCTTGATTATAACAATATCCCCCTTCAGGTTTGTTGGAAATCTTTAGATAATTTCAATAAAGTTCCATACTCAAACAAGATCCTAATATATGTGAAATATCTCATCCACCACTATAAGTATACATGAGTAAATATTTATGTGCAAAACAATAGGGGAAACATAACATTTTAAGCCACAATAGACCACCAACCAATCATTAAAACCAATACTCATTGAATTTGTCTTAACTCTCGGTTTTGGTAATAAACCTGAAGAACATATATTTTTACATAATGTGTTAAAAAATACCCCTTAGATCATATCTCTCCCATAAACCCGAATCAAATATACAAACATATTACAACAATTTACATAAAAGGGTAGAGGGGACAAACCAGAACATCCTCAGGAACTTAGAGGTGGATGAACTCAAATGATCAACTGATGTTTCTCAATCATTTTTTCCACCAAAGGCCTAGTCATATTGTTATTCACTTGGTACTCATTTCCAACATGATCCATTTTAATCACAACTTGTTCAAATCATTCTATGATGAACGTTTATATGATATCAATATTTCTAGTACCATAGTGTTGGATCAGATTCCATATAAGTTCAATAATTCACTTATTGTTATAGTGAATCACTATTGGTTGTTTCACCTCATCACCAATATAAGTCAGTTATTTCTTTATCTATAATGGCTAGGTTCAAGCCTTTGTTGATGATAAATATTATTCTTTATCCATACTGAGAGAAGTTCTTACCTGTTTCTTTCTCAACCATTTAACACATTTGTTTACAATGAAGAAAGAACCACCACATGTGTACTTGTAATCCACAACAGCTAGACCCAAATTAGAATCATAAAATGTTGTTAGTTCATTATATCTTCCTACTAAAATGTGTAATTCAAAATTTACTGTGCCTCTAATATAACTCCAAAAAAACTAACTACATCAAATTTCTCTTCCTTCAAACTACATTGAAAGTGTGCTGCTAATAATATTAAAAAGGAGATATTTTTCTGAGATACGGTCTAGTAAAATAAGATTCCAATGATTCTACTATAAGGGGTCAGATCTATATGTGTCTCATTCTCATGCTTCCCATGTTATTCCCAACTAAAATCAGCATCAACATCAGTTTGGAGTCATGCACATTAAATTTCATCAAAAGCACTCTTCCATATTTTCCCTGTGAAATGAAGGTGTAATGATTATTTTAGATTCACATTCAACACCAAAAATTATATGATTTCACCAAACATATACATTTAGAATTCAGGATTCATGTGATTAGAAAATTATTCCACTGATCTATGTCTACTTCTGTTGCAAATAATATCATGCTCAAACATAATAATCATAAATTGAACATTCTAATAATAAATTACATTAATATTATAGTTGAAACATCCTATTTTATCATCAATACTATTGATATAATCATCGAGTTGAGAATACCGCACTTATGGTACCTGCTTCAGAATATAGAGAGCCTTCTTTAATCTGTAAACCTTAGTCTCAACATTTTCAATCATAAATCTCATTGTTTTTTCAATGTACACTTCTTCTTGAAGAACTCAATTTAATAATTCTGTTTTTACATCAATCTGATAAAATTTTTACTCACTTTGAATTCCCATGGTGAGGAAAATATTCATCGACTGTTGTCAAGATACTAGATAAAAAATTTCTCTAACATAAATTCCTTCAATATATGAATAGACATTATGCACTAAAAAATCCTTTTTTTACACATTTCCATTCTCATCAAATTTGTTTTTAAAGATCCAGTTTATTCCAATCACATTGTGATTTTTTGGGTCTCTTAATAAGTTCCAGTGTCTAGTTCTTTTCAATATGATCTAGTTATCCATTCATAGACTTATCCCAAAATTCATCCTTCACTAGTTATTATAATTATTTTGTTTTCACAATTGATAAGAAGGTATAATGTGCTTCATTTATCATTATCCTTATCTGTGTAGGAGCGATCCAATCCCCAATGTTCTTAGATTGATCCATTTCTTCTATTCTATTTATACACTACGGTTATGATGATATTTATTTAAAAATAGTGTCCTCTAAAAATTCTCCTTTTGAATCAACATCATTTTGTGATACCTAAATGTTTTAAATGCCTTCTATTGTTTCTTATATTGAGTCCTTCCTCTGTCAAATTTATTCTTCATCAACAATAATGTCCACATTTTTGATCCACAAGGTATTTATAGTTATATCATCAATGATATTCACAACATTATGCTCTATAATTATTCCAAGATGATTGATGAAACATTCTTAGGATTTCATTTTCATTTAATATCCATGAATATTCCAACATCATCAGCCTCACCATACATGAATTTGTTACCATCATTCTTTGAGATGAAACTTTTATTTCCCAAAACAAAACAAATACATCAGATAGGGATTATTTCCATAAGATAGCTCATATGGTGTCTTGGTTTCTCCCTTAAGAATATTAGTTTTATTTTGAGTGTAAGATACTACTTGAATAGCATGTTCCTTGTAATGATGGGAAATATGACTCTCAGTCAGCATATTTCTGGCCATATTGTTCACCTGTTAACAACACCATTTGTTTTATAGGTTATCACTATAGACACCTCATTCATTATCCCTTTATTTTTGAGAAAATTTTCATATTCAATCAATGTGTATTCTACATTGTCTTCATATTATAGAATCATAATTGTACAGCAAGTTTCATTCTATGTTATTCAATGAAAAAACTTCTTGAAATCAAGCACTTTTTATTTCATCTGCATATTCATTACGCAAGAAATTATACAATATTCATCAATAAAAAGGATGAATTTTCGATCTCCAAATGTTCCATCCACAATGATTTGACCACATACGTCTGTTGGGCTGACATCAAGTAGATTTTATTCTGTTTTTCATTCAAAAGATATGAATCAAACCCATGTTTGTTCACATACAAGAATCACATGTACTTTCACATTTAATCTTTATATTGGGAATTTCAATGAAAATTTCAAGCTTACATATATGTTATATTATTTTTTGATCAATGTGACCCAACCTTCAATTCTACAAGTTGATATATTCATCAATTGTTAAGTAACCAGTGTTCTCTTTATTGTCACCAAGGTATAAATTTCTATCTACTATATATCCTTTCATGAGAGAATTACATGTATATGCCATTATAGTGGTCCACTTCTGATTAAATGTCACTCTTATCCCTCAGTCACTCAGTTTCATCACACATTTGAGATTGTGGCACAAACCACCAATATGGAGAACATTAATTTTCCTAGCTCATCATTTTATAATTCTTTCATTCCACAGCCTTTAATCATTAATGAAATATCATTACCAAATCTCATTGTTACATCAGCACTTTCCTTAACATTATTCAACAAATATGAATTTCTAATCATATGTGATTTGCATCCACTATCAATAACCTGGTTGTTTCTATTCTTTGTAGCTTTGATATATATTTCTATAATATTTTCTTTCAATATTTCCTTCTTTTGCTTCCATGAGATACATTATTTGGTGGAGGATAAATATAGACTTTTTAATTTATTTTCAAAATACGTGGGTTCATCATTATACTATTTTTATTCTAGATGAGACTACATATTTTGAACTGTAACTCTACTTGGTTGGCGTGTATTGACATGTCTCTATGTTTTTTAGGTATTGTTCCCTTCTTTACTCTACCTGCAATGAATATATTTATGGACATAGTTCAAATAGTGAAATAATGTCCCTAGAAACAATTTATTTTATAGGATTAAGGATATGGTATCATTATATGTTGTTTTTATCCAAGTGCTTCCCCATTCAGATAGCTCCTTGCATGTTTACTATAATACCAGGAATGGCCCAAAAAGCCAAATAATTTACATTTCATAGGAGGAAATAACTTCTCACTTATATTACTCCTTATAAACCCTTATTTGGTAAAGAAATTGGACTACCGATCCTATCTGGAAACATGAGGATAATTTCAACCTCTCATTTCCGTTTGATTCGAAGATTTATTTTTTAAGACATCAGGTGCCTTTGAAGTATGTCCAAATTATTGTTTCAATTTATTTTTGGCACATCCCATTTCCATTGATTGATGTTTTATCATCATATCCAAGTCCACTTTTTCTAATAATTTTTCATGCTCTAATTATTCAATTCTTTCTCAACTACTTCATAACCATGTTCATCACTTTTTATCAACTCTACATATGAGAATTTTATAAACTAAAATTTCTTCTTTATTTAAATAAATTTTGATTCAATTTCATAACCCATTAGATAAATAACAACTTCATCAAGTCCCTCAACTATATTAGTCTTTTCCTAAAGTATCGATGTCTGTTCATTGACGAATTTTTCCTTCTACTAAATCTTGATTTAAAATTCCAAAAAAACTTCCAAGATATTATTAATTGTTACATGCTATTATACTTATTTTTACTATCTATCAGGCTCTACATCAAGATATTAAACATACTTCAGTAACTCTTTCAACCTATCACTTATCTTTCTGTTACTCTTTCATTGATTTTCATTCTCTTTCAAACCACCCTCTAGTTCCACCTTAAGATAAAAACCCCACGTAAATTATTATCATTGTCTCTTTTAGGTTTTACTCTTTCAAAAATATCCATCATAGATGCTCGGGGAACAGATTTAAACTCTTATCCAAAATCTACCAAAAAGTCATCATCATCTTGTTATTCTTTATAAAATAATCTCTTTATCTGAAATTTGTTTCCAAATTCGAATTATCATGTATTATTGAACTACTTATGTGGATTATTTATGATTTAATATTCACTTTTTACATCATAAAATTTTCTTGGGTATTAAGATGCAATATTCCTTACTTTACTACACTAAAAATAAGCCAAAGGAAGCATTCCTTAAAATATAAAATTTGAATCTATTGATTTTCTGAGAAAAGAGAGATATAATTTCTTCTTCCTCATCATCACTAGCTCTTGAAATATTTAGATTTTTAATTCCTTTGAATTCCATTTAATTGAAAACTTGATTTATTACATCATATTATTTGAATCTCATTACATAATACACAAAACTTCTTAGAAAATCACTACGGGAAAGAATAGAGAGATATCATTCTTCAAGGTATGAAACTTTTGTATTATACAAAGAAAGTATAATTCTAAATATTTAATTACAATATCAATATCTATAATATCTATCCAAATTCATTTAATATCTCTAATAAATTTCATTATGTGATTAAATAATCTATTAGTATTTTCATATGATACATTTTCAAATCATAGAATTGATTTTACAAGACATGAATTTTGGAATCCATTTCTTTTTTAACAGCTTAGTATATATTTTATATTTTCTCCCATTTGGAATTGGTTGTATTGTAACTCCTCAAATTCTAATATATTTGATTAGAAAGTGTTGTTGTAAGGGAATTTTTATCACTTAATCTACATCAATAATTTTTCTAAATGTTCAGTCATATAAAGTTATGATTCATCAGTGACCTAAATACCATGAGTTGTGGAAAAAAATAACTTCTATTTTAAGGGATCTCATATGCGATCTCATCCAATTATTCCAAATCAAGATATTTCTTCCATCAGAGATGGGAACTCCCCTGACATTCATTGTATTCTCAATGAACACTAGATGACAGATTTATCTCCAAAAACATTTCTCCTCTAATTCCACATGTTGGACCCCAAAATACCATATGAGTGGGGGGTAAATCATTGTTTCATATTTTTCTTTTAAATCGAATGATATTGTTCCCACATTGGTAGGAACTTTTTAAACATGTCTAATGGAATCTTATTGTAATTAAGCATTCACATATAGAGAGACAATACAACAGTTTCACATTGTTGAACCATAAAGGATATTCTAAGTAAAATACTCCAACATTTTTTTGTTCGTACCTAAATCCACTAAACTCCACTAGTAATTTTGGAATACAAATTTTTAGAAATAATCACTTTGTGTCTGGAATATTACCTCAATAAGATTTTAGATCCAGTACACTGCCTCCCCTAGAAAACATCCCTTAACTCCCCCTAGTACACTACTTTGGGTGAAGTCTTACTCTTTTTAATGACTAGACAGTTTATTTAGTAAATTGGTGTTTAAGTATCTTTCCTTAACTATTACAATAATTTTCCAACACCGTAATCCTAAGCTGATTCACATAAAATCATTGATCAATTTAACCAAATCTTTGACACTACTATTCACAAAAATTATGGCCTTCATGAAACCACACTTTTGTTTCAATGAATTTCCATATTTCATGAACCCAAAAACCTTTGTGAATCTCCAAACCTTCGAATAGATAATAGATTTCGGGTAATAAACAATCTTTTTGAAGCTCAATGCCTTCAGGGAACAGACTACCTTCACAAAGCTCACTTCCTTCACGGAACACTAAGACCTCACAATAATCATAGTCCTTGAGAAACATCCATAACATATAATCATTATAATTTCTCAATACTTAAACACTCTTTTCATGATGCTCAATCTCAAAAAGAAATCCATATTTTTGAAGCTCATAGTCTTCAAAATTTTAATATATTTTACCTTTTCTCCAATTCTCGTCATTTAAAATTAATTGGGGCTAGCCCTATATTTATAGGAATATCCATTGGGAAATATCCCGTGACTTCAGAGTATTATTTTTACCACTAAATAATGTTTGAGAATCTCCTATATTTTTGGATATTCATTAAAAATTAATATTTTTTTGAAGGTTCTCATAGTCATGAATATTCACTGTGAACAAACAGTGTGCTCACAATACTTGTTGTAGTCATGAGGAACATCATCATTCCATCACATATTTGAGAAGATCCTTACAATTTTGAAGATCTAGATTTTTGAAACCCAATTATCACAAAATAAATTCCTTTAGAATAGTTGAGAATAAAAAATCCTAAAAAATAGCATTTTGTGAAGATTTCTCCTTCCTCCTGATTTTGGACCAGAATATTTGGAAAACAAATGGAAAAGACACCTCCTTCAACATTGTAGTCATCTTTTACAATAATATCAATTTATTTTAAAAATACCTCATCAACCCATTTTGGATTGAAAAAAATTAAACTCTACTTCTAGGAATAAGAGAGCCTGGTTCCAATAGAGATGAGATGTAACTATGCTTGGGGGAAGTATTATATGTTATATGGAAGAGATTAGAGAGGTAAGACGTATGATGTTTGGGTGTAAGATAGTAAACTAGTATGAAATCTTTGAAGGTTAATATTTAACAATACTCTTCATATTATGTTATCATAAATGGATTGTTTCTATTTTCTAAGTGTTCGTGGGTGAGGTTAGGATTCATTTTAACCTATTTAGGTTTTTTGTTCTGTTTTTTACTTGTTGGTGCATTAGTATGATTCTTTCCAATTTTAATGAGAGACTTCAATTTTAATATTAAGTGTACTTGTATTTCCACCCTATAATATAAAAAATTATTTTTAGGTTCCTAGAAGGATTAGATGGATCATTCTAGATAGTACTAGACAAAATCATTTTTATAATATTTGTTTTTCTGCTTTTGGGAGTTTACCTTTGGATATTTATTAGTTATATTTATGTATGAATTTCGTGATGGTTTTAGTTTTTATAATATTATTTAATTTAGTTTCTTGTGGATGATTAATCTTATATCATGATCTAATATTATTATATAAGGAAATGAAACCTATGTCAGGATAATTTTGTACCCTCAGTGCTTGTTGCAAACCTAGGGCCTACTATTGTTAGGACGTGAGGATCAATATCTCTCTCAACTAATTATGGTGTCTTTGGAGAGGGGGTGTTGTGACAGAGTGGTAACAAGGGTTATGGTTGACAGATATTATGGGGTTTAAAGTTGGGCACAATAATGATTTCATGGATTGGTATAGAAATAGTACTAGTTGACCAAGTTATATGACATAGGATAAGAAGATTGCTAGGGCATGGGATTTTATGGCCCCATGATCTAGTGTATATACTCTATGCTTATAGAATAACAATGTGACATGTATTTGTTTCTATGGTAGATACCTGTGAGAGTTATATTCATCATAATGAATTGTTCTCTTGATTGAGTTGGTTTGTTTTGGGAAAGTTATAATGAATATACCAAAATAAAATGAATCCAAATAAAATTACATTCTATATAGATTTATAAATTCTTTTTTCCTTTTCATTTATTGGTCTTGGACATCATCCATGGATGGCTCCAGTAGCTGAGGTTCGCTAGTCTGATCTGGTTAGTCGATGTAAGGTTTGATCTAGTAGAGTAGGATGGGGCTTAGTAGTTGGTGTTGTTATCTTTTAAGCGGCATGATTTGGGTACATACAAGTGTTGTTTTATTGATGTGGAGACAGAAATATTTATATATGGTTTTAACATCAATTTTAGTTTGATCTGGACCCTAGTGGGATACTGGGTCCCTTTGGTACTTATTCTATTCTTCGGTGTTGTACATCCTTACTCAATGTTGTATCTAGGAGAATGAACGGATGTATGTATTTTGTGGGTTTAATTTAAAAAAGAGTTCTCATAATAGTTCTATTCATAAGTCATGAAGGTAGTGAAGATGAATACTCTCCTTTCACTATATTAGGGGATTATTTATATATTTTATTTCAGAATCATGTTCAAGGAACTACAGTTTCCCCTAGATCCTTTTCCATATGAGGAGTCTAATGTGAGACATAATGATGAGGGGATTAATCCTTATATCTAGTACATAGCTATTCTATTTACCCTTCAAAAATATCAATACGTTCAAATAAAATGATGTTGATCAATTAGATGCACTCGTGATGATGTTTACTGTAAGATTGGAATGAGTAGGTTCCCTTAAGGAGTAAACTTTTTACTAAAATGTTTCAAGCACCCGGTCCTTCAAAGTTAAGAACATTGGGGATTTGGCCTTAACAATTTTCTTTACAACCCTCTAGGGATAGTGGTTTCCAGGACTCTTCTACATATATTATGAAAATGTGTTTTATCTGTGGGTTTTGTGGCCATTATCAGAATTAGTTAACACTGGTTTTTGGAGATCATTTTGTTGGAAGCGAACATTTTATGCACAATCCTTGACATTTATTTCTAGTGATAACATTTCCACAGTAGGTGTAGCACAATTATGCTCCACTAAGGGGTGATAGATTAGGTATAATTCCAACCCAAAGATGTTTAATATATTCAGTGACCTTAACCTGAGTGTGGTTGTGTAGGTGGCTATGAATAGAGATATATAGTGGAGGGTATGTTCAGTTTTGTGTAGTAGAGGTAGTGTTGTTATAGGGGCCAAATATCATTCGTGCTATAATTAGTTTGTTTTCTACCCACGTTGTTTACTTTTTTATATATAGGAAATTCACAATCCTTTTTTCACCCACTCAAGTCTATGATCTAGGACTATATGTAAAGAGTATTTTCATTCCCATAGTGTTGATTGTCCCATTCTGAGGCTATACAAGCCTTTTTTATGTGTTTTGGGGGTCAAAAATTAGGATGGGACCACATCAGTATTGTGGGTTTATTTTCATTCTATATATATATATCTATATGACATCATCCTAAGAATAAATTATTTGTATTTTTTAAATGAAATTATAAAACTCTTCTATAAGTGAGTCATGTTCTAATATTCTGATGATCAGTGTGTGTTTTTTTGTTTGTGAGAGGGATTTTCAGGGGGTTTATCATGCAGAAACCATTCTTTATATAATGGAATCTTATTTGGTCGAAGAAAAAAATGTTAGAACTGTGGAGGTTCCAAGGTTTTTTTGGGATTTTCTAGATTTTTTACCCATGGAGGTCATGATGCTACCTCCCCTTGCCATAATCTTGAGTACCAGATAGACTTGTAGCATTTTGATTCATGATTTCAATGGCTCCTTATTACATAAAAAATTTTAAATTAATATATTTAAGGATTTAGATAATTTATTTTAGGCAAAATTGTTTTATATGGCCCATTATATCTCTATTGGGTGATCCAGTGTTTTTAGAAAATAATATGAGTGGTTATATGACATTTTTTATAAACTATCAGTGGTTGAATATTGTACAAATTAAGAACCATTTCCATCTTATGAGGTTCCATGATCTTTTTAACAAGTTGAAGAGGGGGATTTGGTTTCCTAAGATCTATCTATGGTTCGTATAATATCATTTGCTGCTGATGGGTGCTGATATACCTAAAAATTCCTTCATATCCAAGTATGGGATCTTCCAGTTTATATTCATGTCATTAAGTGTATAAAATGATCTAGTTGTGGTTATGGGACTCATGGAGTCCATGTTCAATGAATTCCTTGACCAGTTCGTAGTCATTTTCTTCGATGACTTATTGATCTACTCGATGCCAGTGTAGGATCATGCGGATCATCTAAGAGTTGTCTTAAAATTTCTTTGACTCCCCCAGATCTATGGAATGTTTCCTAACTATAGGTTTTGGACATGAGAGGGGAATTTTCTCAGTCATTTGGTGTCTCATTAGAGTGTATCAATGGATCCATCAATGGTCCAGGTATTCTGTTATTGGGAAAAATCTATGAACATTGAATATTTTAATAGCTTCCATGGCCTTATAAGATTTTATTAGAGGTTTGTGCACATTTTCTTTTAAGTTAAATACCCATTGACACTGTTTATTATAAAGGAACATGATTTGTTTGGAAATATCATTGCCATGAAGAATTCAGTTTCTTGAATGGGAAGTTGTTCAATGATCTAGAGCTTCAGTTTCCTGAGAAAGGTGTGATACTCTATGTTTTTTGTAGAACTCCCCATTTTGGAATAAGATTCACATTGATGTGGAAGATAAAAGTGATCTGTTTTGGGAATAGGAAGCTATTTACCCATGAGTGTAACTATTCCACCCATGAACTAGATTTTGAAATGGTTTTTTCTGCACTAAATATTTTGTTACATTACCAAATTGGGGGGCACTTTATTTTCTTCATAGATAATAAACATTTTATGTATATATTTTCTAAGCATGACCTATATTTGAAGAAGTAGTGGTGGAAGGAGTTTCTTCAAGAATTTGATATTTAAATCTCTTACACCTTAGTAAAATGGAATGTTATAGTTGATTCTCCGATCATAATGTCACGGAAGGATTCTCCTTAGGAGTTTGGGGATGATTTGGTAGGAATATAAAACTCTAAATCATTTCACATAGATTCATTGTTGGATGATGGTAGAGTTTGTTTTTTTAATGGCGGTTTAGTATTATCTAATGTGGCAGATGGAGGAGTCTTTGTTTAGTAACATAGACTAAAAGGTGATTCGCCATTATTTTTTCCTTGTGGATGCATAAGTTTTACGGATAGATGATATTCAGAACCATATGTAGTTTCGTGGGAGTTTTTTTCTTTAATGATTCATGATAATTTCCATAATTATTTTTATAGATCACAATTTTTCTTACACCCAAGATAATCCAAGATTTTTTATGGATTGAGGAATCAGTTTTGGTGGAACGATATAAAATTGATGGTGGTGGAGTTTATAGTGAAGTGTCTAGTTATCCAATTGGTAAATGATTATCAACAAATTCTTCGATGTTTTTTGCATCCTTTAGATGTTACCTAGTAGAAATGTTCTAATATATTAAGGGATTTCATCATTGGGTTACACAGGGCTCAAGGAGTTTGTGATGCTATCTTGGATTCCATGGATCAGTGGATGAAATCAGACCACTTCTTAATGATCAAGGATTTTGGCATAGTTGATGATTTTTCTAAGAGTTATGTGGACTAGGTGGTACTGATACGCATTGTCTGAGGTCCAATATCTCACATCATGATTCACATTTTACCTCATGATTTTGGAGAGAACTATAGTATGGTTTTGTCACTTATTTACACCTAATCTCTAGTTTTCACCCACATATAGACAAAAAGATAGAGCGGATCATCCAAATGATAGAGGACATGTTGCAGGCATGTATGATAGACTTCGTTGGATCTTGGATATAAATATTTACCTTGGTTTATTTTTATAATAATAATATTTATCTTTCATATATCAGTATGGCCCCATATGAGGTCTTATATGGGAGGTTGTTTCAGTCTCTCTTGTGCTTGTAAATGGTTGGGGAGGTTGAAATTCAAGGTCTTGGTGTGGTGAAGATCACATTATAAATGGTTTAGCTGATTATCAATAGAATGAATGAGATGTGGGATCGAAAGAGGTATTATAATGATCATAGGGGGAGCTCCCTAGTGATCGATGTTTGGTACCACATATTCATCATGCTTTCCTTCTGATGTCTCAAGTTGATATTTAGAAGGCATAGTAAGCCTTCTTCTAGTTTTCATAAGCCTATGGAATGTTTTAGGGAGTTTTCAAGGTGGTCTCTCACATGGAATTTTCACATACACTGGATATCATTCAAGACATCTTCCACATATTGTAGCTTCATTGGTTTCATCATGTGGATTCCCATTACATTGAATGGGGACTGTTGGATATCGATGACGACATGACATTCATGGAATATCCAGTAGAGATATGTGATTTAAAAGTGAATTATCTGGATGGATGAACCATTACAATTGTTTATGTGTTGTGTAGGAATGCTGGCCTAAAGGTGAGTACATCAGAATGAGAGACACTAATATACTCCTAGTAACCATATGTGATTTTTTATTTTTTACTTGCTCTATTTTTATTATGATGTGATATTTGGATCTTGTTTTCTGATATTTTTTTGTGTTTTCATAATGTACGATGTGTCATAAAGTTTTACATATGTAATGGGGATGAGATAATTATTAATTGAGACTCATTAACTATGTTGTGATTAAACCCTTGAGGGGAAAAATCTTCCTAAAGAAGATAGTATCATGACAAAAAGGATGGAATTACCTTCTTTTAAGTAGTTGAATTTTCATGGTTGTATTGATTTTTGGTTTGGTTGTATAGAGGTTCAGATGGTTGTGTGGAAGTATTTTTGTGTGAAAAAAGGGATTTCTTTCATGTGCATTGTGTTTTTTAGGTGATTTGTTTGATATATTTAGATGTAGGTAGCATTAAGAAGTGATGATATCATTAAGAGGTATCTTAAGGGGTATTTTTTTGAACACCATTCATTATAAGCTTGGTTTTGGATTCTCAGTGGCGAGAAACATTTGGGAGGTAACTAGTGTCATGGTTCATTCCTTCCCAGACTGTTGCTTTTTCAGTTTTGGGTGTTGGAAATTTTTTAGAGGCAGATTTAAGAGGTTTATTTTGGATGGAAGTATAGTAGAGATACTTTAGAAAATTCACATCATGAAAGGAGTACATAATATGAATTGGTGGATCAAGGCATGTATAGTCAGCAAGTATCATGGTCGATATGTGGATGAGGGGGAACCTATGAGTTAGATTCCCTTTATGAATTTAATTCATAACATATAATTAAATAATGTCCAAGGTGATTTTAATTTTGGTGGAGGTTTTAATTTTTGGAAAACTCAATGGTTTCACATTGTGAATGGGTTACAGAATGTGAAAGTATCTGGATCCAAGGTTTTAAATTATTTTGTTTAGATGATTTTCATTCATTCAACCATACCACAATATCTCTCATTTCTTGGAAACCCAAGGCGATTTTGTAGGATCTTCGAACCCTCTTATTTATTAGACTTTTTGGATCCTGTTGATTATCATTGGTGATTTGTGGTGAGTTATCAACTCCTCATCGTGGATTTCCTTGCATTATATTTTGGAGATCTAAAATGGTTGTATGGTTTGGTTTTGGTTTGTGAGTTCAGATTCATTTTTTATAATCCTTCATGTAGTATAGGTTAATTCTTTTTTTCTATGTGATTTTGGTTTGCTAGTGTTTCCTCTTCACTCTGCAGTGTGCAGCAAGTTTCTAAATATTTTTTCAGCTAAAAAATCCATAATTATTTAATTTAATATATCGTGTGAGTTGTTTTTACTCTTTTTTATCTATGGAGTATAGTTTTTGTTTATATAATGATGATAAATTAAAGGGTTCATTCCAATTAAAGTAGAAAAGGTAATAATTTTCATTCTTTAAAGCTTTTATATTATTGTGATATTGTGATTATATGGGTTGAATTCCCCATTTAAAATTTTCAATATTGGGGGAATTTTTTGACTTTATTGATGTGTGGTATAGAAACCATGATGCATGATGTTGTGACATCACACCAGAAATGGATGTTTTCTTATAGATAATATTTGGATAATAAAATGGTTCCCCTGGATTAATGGATTGTGTGATAATTCCCCAAAAATAATGTAAAATTTGATTTAATACCCTTTTAAAAAATATAAAAAATGATCTTTGAAGTGTTTTTATGTTTTTAAATGACATGGGGTGGTGATTTGTGATTATGATGAGGTGTGGGTGATGTGTGGATTTTTTTCATGATTCTGTGTTGGAAATGTGATGCTTGTATGGTTGTGCTTTTGGGAGATTTAGTGATGGTTGTTTGGTCATGCTTTTAGGGAAGCGAGGTGATGGTTTATTGGATGTTCTTTTTCAGGGTGATGTGATGGTATATTTTCACATTATTTATTTGGTTGTGAGGTGATGGTATTTTTCAATAATTTAGGGAAATAAGGAAATGGTTCTATGTGAATGATGATATTCAATTGATGTATGGTTGTGTTTTTCTAGATGTATGGGTAGTGATGGAATAATAATTTAATAATGATCAAAATCGATGTTTATTGGATTGGTTAATGGTATGTAAATGAATGATGAAGAATGAAATTAATGGGTTAGATAGTGGAATTGGTTGGTGATGTGAGATATGTCATGTAATTTTTGTGGTATTATGCATTTAGTGGTGGTAGAAAACATGGGAATGTAGTGAGTTGGTTAGTGTTTTATTATGATCCAATAGGGTGGTATATTTTTTTGATATATGTAAATACCTAGGTTAGGTCCACAAGGATGAATACCCTGAGAGGGGGGTGAATCAGGGTATGACTAATTTAAAATTAAAGCCCGTTCTGATCATGTTTCACTGTTAAGAAAAACACTCTTCTCTCTCTTTCCCGTTGCACAATATAAACAGAACGTAAAGAATGAACAGGACACAGAAATTTTTACTTGGTTCACCGCTAAGGGATACGTCTAAGGAGCATACTCCGACAAGGTTTCGGTCAGACCAAATTCCACTAAACATCACTATATGTGGATTTACAAGGTTCTGGAACTGTCACTCTGTCCCAAGCTCACTACATTTAATAAAATTAGGGTCATCTCACTACTTTCCCAAGGGTCACTCCTTGTTTCTCTCTCTCTGGCTCACTGCCGATGGAGAGGATCACCATCTTCCTCTTCCTTTGCTCACTGCTCCAGAAAGGATCCACTCACATCTTATAGATATGTAGGCATCTTCATTATCACTAATGAATACATCATGTATTGTATGTGGATGCTCTTTTGAAGTCCAACTTTCACCCATAGATGAATCTCACATTGCACCGAAGGTATCGGGCAATCTTTCAGCTTTCATGCATCCCAAAAATAGTATCGTGAATCAACCTTACTTGGCACACAAGTCAAACCTGATGTTCAAGTATTGGCACGCAAGTCGAAAATACCACACAAGTCCACCTCAACTACTTGCACAACACAAGCCTCTTCAACTACAAACATGCATGACACACGTCCCTTTATGCCCAAAACAATATTGGCGCGCAACAAACAATAATCGCCCTTCTTCAAATCTGGCGCGCAAATCCTACTTACGCAACACACCACCACTTGCGCAACCACCACACCTACGTGACGGGAGCTCTGATTTTTCTAAGTGTTGAACTCTGTTGGAAATGAGGAGGGGTGGTCCAGTATTTATAGGCATTTGATCACCCTACATGACAGCGTGCAAGACTCCCCTCGACGGGAAAGTTTCAGTGCGCAGGTCTCTACCCTTGCAAGTCACCTGCGTGGCAAACAAAATACATATGCGACCCTCTTTCCTTTTTCATATTTTGAGCTTCTAATCCTGAAAAATAATAGGCGTGCAAGTTCCCAAGACTCCTAGGCATCGTCATACAAGTCTCTTCACAACGCATAGGTCACGTGAGCGACCACACCAGTACCAACTCGGTCCTCTTTCCTTCGCCATATTTAAATGTTTTGATCCTGAAAAACATATGGCGCGCAAGTTCCTTCTCCTTCAGGTACACGGCGCGCAGGTCCCTTTTCCAAAAACACTTTTCTCCATTTGTCGATTTTCAACCCCAAAAATTTGGAAAGCACTTGAAAACGGTTTCACCTTGTATTTATTCTTTTTGTACCACCTCCAGATCATTCATTACTTTGTTGATGTTCTTGAATCAAATAGTGATCGTTAACCATAGCTCTTGAACTCGACATTCCACCATGAAATCATCTTTGTCAAAAAAAAATTATGTCATCTTTTTTCTTTGTCAAAAATCACCATTCTGATGTCCACTTTTTCAACAAACATAATCACCTCAAAAATGATTCAATGATACCATGAGGGATTTTTTCCCAACAACCTATATATTTCTTTTATTATTTCTATTCACACCCTACATGTATCAAGTACTATGTGATGACACCCATTTTTCACAAGGGGTGCTTTCCGCAACATCCCAGGGATGAGTATGGATAGCTGGCTACCCTCTCATTCCTAATATCTCTTCCCGGAGGGTATATATGAATATAATGTGATGGAAGTATGTTTATTATTACACTGGGTGATGGACCAGGTGTCTTCAGATGTGATGTCATATTCTCATGTAGTGGGTTGGTGGCCACGGTGTCTTCAGGTGAGATGTGATAAGATCATATTTTGGGGCATCCTATGGTGGGGATTGTGCATGGTATGAAGATGGAATGTGGTTTACATCATTCATGTTCATTAGAATCTACCACTATATTTATATATGTGGTTTGTATTTCATGTAATAGTCATTTATTCTTGAGATGAGATGTGGTCATGGTGTGGGGTGGTGTTATATGTTATAAGGGATATATGCGAGTTCCTGGATGTACGTCGTTGGGGTGTGGGAGTTTATAATCAATGGAAAAGTCATTAAGGGTTCCATTTATCAATATTACTCAAATTATGTTATTATAATTGTCTTACATTATTTAGTAATTGTGCCTTGGTGATATAACAATAGATATTGGACATGTTTAGATATTTTCATTTCTGTTGTTTTCTCATCAGAGAATTAGTATGCTTTATTCAAATGTGCATGATAGACTTATATTTTCATAATGAGAATAAATGTTTGATAACCCAATATATATATATATATTAATTTTGATTTTTCTTGTATGATTATGTGGATTGTGTTGGGCAGTACTAGCTCAGTCCTTTTTGGACAATTTTTTTGTCATTGCATTATCTTTGTTTTAGGTATTTACATTTGGAAAATTTTTTCTGTATCAGTTATATTTATGAATTCATTGTGGGGTGGTTTTTGATTCATTTATATTATTTCAAAGAGTTTCTTTTTTATTTTAAAACCCTGATTATTTATGAATTATTGTTTCAGAATAATTGAAAATTCCTTGATGGCTAGAATTTCATGCTACACAAAGTTAAGAATAATTTATATGAAACATCAAATTAATATTGTGTTAAAAGAAACATTGAATATATTTTTCATTATACATAATACTATGCTTGACTTTTGATACACACAATTCTGAGTTCGTTCGATATCTTTCATTACACACAAAACTAAGTTTTACCAAACTACAATATATTATTATTATTTAATAAAATATTTATTTCCTAGTCGTAGAAATGGAAGGAATAAATAAGATTAATAAACCTATGAAAATATATTTTTTTAACGTTTTTATTAGTTATATATTAATTATAAATAAAATAAAATTCATTTAAACAAAATAAATTGTTTCTGAAAAAAAATATCTTTTCTAAAAGATAGTTTTATCATGCTTGATGCGCAAAACAAAAAATTTCATTTTACATATTTTAGAAAAAAGCATGAAGAAAATTGAAATAGTAATATCAAAATTATCTTAGGATTAATTTTTGGAATTTTTCTGAGAGGTTTCTTTTTTGGAGGTATAGTGAAAAATATTGAATTATAATTGAGAACTAAAATTTTGTTTTAATAATTTATAGTATGTGACTATATATTTAATTGATTTCATATAAAGAAATTAAAATTATATATATATTAATAAAATTTAGGTCATTTTACTCATATTCATATTTAATTTTGATATAAAAACATTGTAAACTTCAGAACATTTTCACATAAAAGCATGATTTCTCATCACATCTATGGTGTTAATTTTAAATTAATTTCTACCACTTTAGAATTGATCTTTCGAAATAATGGTTCCATATATCTAATAATAGTAATTTATAATTTCTAAAATGGAGAAATTAAATTTTCACCAAATTGATTATTGAAAAAAGAAAAAATTAATTACTGTGATGAATGTAAAAATGTCTTTACATAGTTGTTAAACAAAGAATATAAGGTGTAAAATGGCGTACCACTTTTACAACACCAATTTTCCATACATATTTCAACCCTTAACACATTATTATATTTTTGTATGAGTTATTTGGATTATATTTCATTATGGTGACCAATATAATTGATTTAGAAAAAAAGATAAAAAAGGAACCATCCCTTTAATATTTATAATTTTTTGGGATAGTGAAAAACATCATATTCTCAGTTAAAAATATTGTTTTGAAAGTAAAATGAGTGTTTTATTCTTGGAAATTTAGTCTAAATTTTTAGAAATATTTAAATACTTTAATTTCATAATAAACGTCAATGTTAGAATTATTTAGTTGATAAATTACTAAAATAAATGATAATAAGAATATTAAAAGTTAGGTAAATTGAATGAATTATTGTCTTTCATTAATTTATTTGATTATAGTATCATGTTAAAAAAGTTGAAAATTATTATATTTACATTAATCTATTGTAGTGAATTTTTAAAATTCAAATGAAATAAAATAATTTCAAAATTAATATTAACGTTATTGTATAATAAATGATATATTATTAAATGAATTAAATTTACTAAAAATCATATCCTATTCCAGGTGATTAATAAATTTTAATAAATATAATAAATTATCCATTAATTGAAATATTTATCTTTTATAATTAACAAATGGACTACTCAATAGTAAAAAACACTTTTTGAGCACCTTTGTTGTTAAAGTAATATTTTGGTGCATTTTAGGCACATCTGTTGAATTAATTACCAAAAAATATTATATTTTATAATAAATTAGATATAATATTTTATAATTATTAGGTATTAAATTTAAAATAATTAACACTTTAATTTAGCCCTAATGGAAAAATTACCTTGGTTGAAAAAATAGTTACAATAATAACAACCCAAATGGAAAAAATATGGAAACTTTGAAGTTAAGGTATAAAATTGTAAAAATGAATTTATTTTTGTGTGGTGGATTTATTTATTAACCAAAGAAAATCTACCCTCATTTATTATCCAATTTTGGATCCACATGAGTAAATGGATACCACTTAATACTTAATATGTTTTGAGTATTTACAAGAATGTCACTCACTCTCCCCCCTTCATCACACCTCTAAAACCATTTATGTCAACCAAGCCATGAAAAAATAACTTCCCAACATCCCTTATCACATATTAGAAGACTTACTTTGGGTATAAATCTATTCAATGAATTCCTTTTGTACGAAACAAAAGGATATACCTGAATAAGAGATAATGTTCATCAACAAAAATTTTTCTTTTATTTATTCCTCAACCCCATGAACGTTTTTTATAAAAAAACATATATATTAACCTATATATAATTAATATTCAAAGATTTATTTTTAAAATGTTACAATCTAAAATCACACAAACTTCCATTAAATGGGATAAGTAATCATCGTTCATGTGTATGACGGACTACTGACTCAAGAACAGATGTTGTTTGTTTTATCATTAACGACACTTAATGTTGGGAATAATGATGTACATGCTATTTATGTCTAATATATATGATATTTATTATATATTTTGTTGACCTCGCCTATTTTGATAATCTCAATTATGTTTTAATATGTTTTTTATAATCCTATCTATATATTAAATTTTTCTCTCAAAAATATCAAAATAATCAGTGGAATATGTTAATCAATATATATCTATGTTTATACATGTTTTGAAATAATACTAACTCAATATGGATATGATATGCATAGAACAGATAATTATTAAGTTTTTGAGTCACTGATACCGACCTACTAATACATAGTCACCGATATAGACAAAATCTTCTGATAAGAAAAGATCACGGATAGATAGAGTCTACTGTTATATTAAGAGATACTGATACTGACAGACAGACCTATCAACACATGTCTACCAATATAAATAGACAGCTACTGATATAAAGTCTACCAATATAGATAGACCTACTGATACAAGTCTACTGATACAAATAGACAGCTACTGAAATGAATTCTATTGATACAGACAGATCCATCAATATAGAAAGAGAGCCACTGATACAAGAAGCTACCAATATCGGCGAGTAAATGATGAAGAGAGCTAGTGATATAAAAATGATACCTATAAAGAGGATCTACCAATAATAGGAGATACCGATACCGAGTCATTGTCACTAATACATAGTCTACCATTATAAAAAGAAACAGCTACCAATACAGACCTACTAACTCACATCCACCAATACAAGCACACTGATACTAAGAGATGCCGATGGAAACCAGTCACTATATCTCTAAACCCTACTTATACTTGTTTATTAAAAAAGGTCATATTTGGTTCTTTTAATGCAACTGCTATTAGTTAATTAATGTATGTTGAATGTCAGGAAACTGTGCCTTGTTCCTGCAGAAGTAATCATACTTTTTTTCAGACCACATGAGATATAAAAGGGAAGACAAAAGCATCGCATTAAGAGAGTATGTGAAAAAAGTGGTGACAGAGTGTTGGTAGAAAGGTGATACGCATGAGAGCTAAAACACAGAAGAAATTTTTCTAAGAAGTTGATGGACATTACTGTGCTATAAATATTACTTCAATATCGAGAAAAAACCCCAATACGAGGAAGTCAAGGAACAGATCTGTGATACTTTGTTTCTCAGAAAAATTACAGAGGACTCAAACAACATCTACTCAATCCAAAAGGAGTCCAGAGCTACATTTCCATCACATAGATCCTTCTAATCTAATATCAATTTTATTATCTCTATTGTGAATTGTTTCTTTACATTTTCGAGTAGTGTGTGTGCTTCTGTTCTTCTTAGACACACACTAACTTCTGAGCATAACTGGAGGGTATCTAATATACTCAGTCAATCTTTCTAAATCTTTTTTATTCCCATTTTCAATTGTGGTACAGGTCAAGTGTGACCTGGATAGCCTGTGTGATATTGTTTTGGTTTTTCCCATGAAAAACTGTGGTAAAGGTCATAGGACTTGGACAGTCGTATTACTATTGTTTTCCCTGATCCAGGGTGTGGATCAAAGTTTATATAATCTTTTTGAGAGGAAAAATTCTCATCTTGAGACTGAACATCTTGTTTATACATATTGTGCTTTCTATTTCATTTTAAACTATATCTTATATTCTGCTGGTAATTACATTTTAATTCAAATCTGTTTTAAAGTAACTCTGATAGGTAAACTAGAAAGTTTTTATAATTTTTTTTAGCCAGTAAGTTAGTTTCAAAGCCTTACTTAATCATAATATTAACTTAACTGAGAAATAATAAATCTTTCAAAAACTAATTGAATCTTTTCATGCTTTATAAATTCATTATAGTTTAATTTTTAGTTAATTTGGGGAGATTTTATTGAGAACCTTTTTAACTGAAATTTTAATTGGAACTCAATTCACCCCCCCCCCCTCTTGAGTATGAACTCCGAGAAACATATTTTTTATTCTTGTATTATTATATAACACATAAATCTATGATATCCATTTTGTGATAATGCGATAATGTCGTTCATATGTTTGATTGACTGTGGCCTCGCAAAATCTTAGAGATTCATTCACACTTCATGTGGAATATATTAAGAATGGCAGTAGTTGAGATATGTGATATATATGAAATAATAATTATACTTCAATTATAATATATATATATATATCATTACTAATTTCATTCATTCAATATAGTAAAAATAGAAACATTGTTCATGCGTATGTACGACCTACACTCTCCATCAACGGTGTGTTTCATTTAAAATTTATATATATTATAGATTATTATAAATACATATATACTAAATACATATTATATCTATATCATGGTTTATAATAATTAAATTAGGGAATCCGGATCAAATTAAGAGGACCAAAAACTACAGGTCAAGACATATACCCAAAACAAAGTGTCTATTACCTGAAATGTAGCTTTATCATGGAATTGTTAATAAAAATGTAATATAAAGTCATAATAAAATATTATATAGTATGATATAAATTAATATGATTTTTTTAGATGCATAATAAAGTTATATTTATAATAAAAAATTTATAAACTTGTATGAAGGAATTCAAGACTTGTGGTAAGCTTTTCCGTATCTCTTTTTACTTTTGTGAGACACATGATATATTCACCACCTCTTCTTCTTTGTGGTGTATATACTTCCCATGAATTTATTTTATGATTATTCTCTTAAATTTATTTCTATTTACATATCTATAATGTCTTGGCTTGGGTTTCAAACACTGGTGCAACGAGTCGATATGTCACATGACCTCATGTGTACCGGCTTTTATGCTAGAGGCTTCCGACCTGTAGTGAGGGTCTGATTAGTCATCCATGGGGAGACTATACCATCTTTTATCAGACTAATAAACTAGCCAAAAATATAATAAAATATAAAAATAATATATATCCACATAAAGTACTAATATCCTAAAATAATCAAATTAGGAAATACAATATCTAACTAAAAAAGAAATCATTCCTTGTTAATGCATATGTCAAGTTTCTAAAATGAAAACTAAATGAATAAGTCATAGAAAATCATAGGAGGGTCCCGAATCACATTTTTTCCCTCAAACAAGAGCCATCCCTAAATCATGCATCTTATTCTTGTCTTTTTTACTTAACCAATCCTACAATAATAAATAATATTTAGGTACCGATTAGGATGCCCGTGTAGGGCATCCGTACAACTTAGTAGGCCACCACAAATTGTGTCTAAAAAATCTACTCAATGATAGTGTATGAAATTTTATAAATAATTACTTAATATTCATAAATAAATAGTTTTTCACATTATTAAATATTATATATTTATCCACATAAACACCCGGATTCTAGAGGACACTAGAACCACAATACCTACTTTGTCTCATGCATGAATCTGATCTATCCCCAAGGGATATTGTAAGTGTCCAGAAATGATAATTTTATCAATGATAGTGGAAGGGGTTGAATAAATTTTATCTTTTATTTTATTTTTCCTTATAAAATGAAACAACATTTACCTCTGGATAATGATTACATTCCATGCTTAAAAAATTCAAACCAACATCCATATGAACACAAAAATTTACAAGGTTCACTATTTAATAAGAATAGTTATACCCTTGGTATGGTTTGGAAATTATCCAATTCCCCACAATCATTTATAAAATAATCATTTTGTATAGAATACCATGAGTGTGATATTCCTTTTCACTCATGTATCACCATGTAAACAATCCCATAGTGTGAGTGCTCCTTCTAAAACAAATGATTTATTATAAATGGTTTTTTAAGAAAACATATTACATTGCTTCTTTAGAAACATTCTTAAATATATACTTTTGAAGAAATTACTCACTTTATTACACAAGAAGATTTTAATAACTTCTTGGATTTTTTTAACAAAACTCAGTTTGATTACTCAATGTGGAATAATATAAGTCTACTGAATACAAATGAGACAATTCTAAACACATTCTGTTTCATTATGGAAATACAAATATGATAATCCTACCTAATATGATAACCAACTGAATATAATTATCAGATGAATACGATGATCAGCTTAATATGTTACAATCTAATCTCTTCTCCTTTATATTCTTTGATGCATGACTTTTTCATGGAAACCCTAATCTAGAACATCTTTTTTCTCTAGACCATCGCCTTCTCTCTACCTATCATGAGGAGTACATTATCTAGAAATGTACAATGTATTTTTTCATTTTATAATCACCAACCACAATCTGTTTTTTATATAAGGAACTTTTTGGATAAGTTCAAACCATAAAAAAAGATCCACGATATCATGGGAATCCTACTAAAAAATATAAACCACACCATAACACATTAAAAATTCAAAATTCAAAATTCCAATTCCACCAAAGATAATCTTTAAATACCACTAGTTCCATATCCACGTTTTCCACTCCACATTTCCACTAATGAATCAAACTATCCATTTAAAACATTGAAATTAAATAAATAGTCATAAAGACCATCATCGTTTTATCAGTTGCTGAACGGCCTCAAGACCCTCACTTTGACCCAGAAGATGTCGATCATCATATCGCTGTCAAAATCAATCCATCAAAAACCCTCATTTCCTCCTCAATTATATTCATTATCACTATATATCATCACAATAAACCATAGTTAGTCCTAGAGAGAACACCATAATCACCAAAGTGAGACACCATCAACACATACCATCAGAAAATCCACCACCGGTCGGTCACCCAGATAACTCAACACCACATCTACTGAAAACCACCAAACCCTACACTACCATAAAAAGATTCTAGCTGATGACCTAATCCAATGAAGCCATCACCATCATACTCTCGGGGTAGTAAAAGATGAAACCACCATGAATCAAGGCTGCTCAACCTCACATCCCAAATCATCGAGAAGACCACCGCATAAATCTACCTCATAGTGAGTGGTGGAGACCTGGAGCTAGAGTAGAGAAGCAGGCAGACAAAGAACATGATGGAACTCATCTGCAAAAGCACCATAAACAGACCCATAAATGAAAACAAAACCACCCAAAATAGAAAAAATAATGTTGTAAATGAAAACTATATATAAATAGAAATCTAGAAAATGGGGATGAAACCCAAATGGAATCCATAACCGAGAAAAAATAAGGAAAAAATAGGGGATAAAACCCAAAAACATTCTTTCTCAACGAAATTACCCAAATATTAATTTTTCCTTGAATTTTGGGTGCATCTTGAATTCATCAACGTCTCTCAACTCTTCTATTTTCTTCTCAATCCTTTTAAAATCTTCTTAAGATAAAATATCTCTTATAAAATTGTTTAAAAAGACCAGTTCGATTCTGATTTCCCATTCTGATTTTCTTAATAATATTTCTTTATAACAATACTTTGTACTAGTTTAATGTATGAAGGTATAGACACATTTTTGATTTCCTGGTACAGTTTCATCATTATGATGCACTGTACCATCTGATGAAAAAATCAGCTTCATCAAACTACTTGCTCCCATTTCCATCATATTTGTATCTCCTTCAATCTCTCTAATTTCTAATTCCAATTCTGATTAAGATTTTTCTCATTGTGATGAAGACAAATTTAAATCAATAGATTATTCTTCATCTTTTCTTTTACCCCATTTTAATTATAAACAAACTAATTCAACCTATCTTACCTAGCAGAACACATTATTGATTAAGATCTGAAACTTATCTTTGTATTGGACACCACATAATTTTATTTTTCTTTTCATTCATCAACCTAGAAAAATTATTCCTCCAAGGGTTACAATGAAATACCAAGTCTGATTGACTATTATCTGCAACATCAACATTAAAAACACATTTCTCTTCTAAATATGATAACAAGAAATTTTCAGTCTAATCAGTTCTATCTCCAATAAATACAATGGTATACCGAATTTGATTAATCAATATCAATAGATTCGACTTCATTGTTCTCTTCATTACGGTCATTCATCTCAGCTTTTAAAACAATCTACTTCTAGAAAACTAATTAAGATGATATAGAGATCAGAAATATTCAGCTTTATCAACATTCTTCTTTAACAACCTTCTTCTGGAATCATGACCTCCTTTCTAAATTTGAATACATTTAATATCAGATTTATCACCATCATACTCACAATGGAATTTATTGTAACTCCACATTCCTCTAGTAACATATTTCATTTCTTCTCAGCCTAAATAAGATTTACATGATTAAAATCACAGTGAATGTTATTTTCATAACCTTTTATCTACCTTTATTTTATCAAGATTTTATCATAATTTTTATAGAATAGTACTGATTTATGAGAACTTCATGAGTAGGAAATCATCATCACAGTTATATCATAGTCATGCAGACTCCAATTCTCCCCAATTAAAATCTATTGTTCCATTCCGGACTAGTGGTGAGTATGATGATCCTTTTCATCTAGAAATGAACTTCTTAATATAATGGAATTTCAAAACCATTGTGAGTCTGATTTTCTTGAATAAAATGGTGACTCCAATATTAACAAAAAGGTGAGGTGATTTTTCTTCTTCTTAATCTTCAAATTCTTCTAAACATCATTAACAGAAAGAGACAACACATGAATAGGATCATTCTTATAAAAATGGTCCTAAAAATAACCCCCGTTATATTTTGTTGTCGACTAATATTCTTAAATTTATGAACTTTTTAGCTTTATTCTATGGATAACTTTTCAACAATTCTAAGCATACTTGACCTAACTCATTTTAAAACAGATTAATTATTTAAAGTAAAACCATGTTTTCCAGAAGATGTGACCATGAAACCACTTCAACATTTCTTCAAAAAATTCTTCATAAAAATCCTCTACAACATCAAATTCTCTAGAATAATTAATAATATTACCTTCAACCACTCCAAAAAAAATTAGAATATTTCACACACAAACAATGATGGATCCACAGATTACCCACAAATCCCCCTATTTTCAAGCTTCCATTAGGATAGATTTATGAAAAATGTCTCCCCCTTGACAACACTATCCAAATAAAACATGAGATATGGGACAAAAACACATACCACTACCTTGATGAGAAAGAGGTTAGACACCCATGTTCAACCTCAATTTAGAAAAAGGTTCCTTTGGTAATGGTTTTCTGAAAATGTAAAAAACATGTTCTCATGTTGGATCACACTCCAGTTTCAATTTATTCTTCTCCACATTCTATTTGATGAAATGATATTTTATATCAATATATTTTTAAGGAGAATTGTTTACCATAATACTATTTAAATTAATTGTACATTCATTATCACAACCTAAGTGGAAGAGTAATTTCAGGTCAACAAGTAAGTCTTCTAACTGAGTCTTTATACATATATGGTGGGTATCATCTTGAGTATCAGAAACATAATCAACTTCATCATTACTGATAGTTACTAAATTCTATTTATTTATATGCCAACTAACACAACTTTCCCCGAATGGAAAACTCCACCTGATATGGATCTTCTATCATAAACATTTCCTTCCCAATCAGCATATGGATACCCAAATAAAAAAATAATTTCTAAGCTATCAAACCTGATTACAACATGTTTTGTGAATTTAATATATGATAGAAATATTTTTATAGTAGGTAGATGTGATTATTTAGGATCACTATGAAATGTTTCAAAAAATGTAATAGCATAAACAATGCCGGGTCTTGAGGTAGACAAATATAATGAACTTCCAGTCAACTTACAGAATTCTTACTACTCAACATTCTCTCCTTCTCCATATTTAGAAAAACATTCTACCACTAAAATTGGTGTGTAAAATGGTTTTTATTTTTCCATGTCCAACTTCTTAAAAGTTTATTTGAATAATTCTCTTGAGAAATAAAAAAATTGTTTCTTATTTTGTAAAATTTATAACCCAAGAATGTATTTCATTTCCCCCAACATGGATACATAAAACAACTTTTTCATTTATTCATAAAATCATTCACATAATCTTACATCATTACTAGTAAACATATTATCATCAATATAAACAAATATGATGAGGGAATACTCCTGAATTAATTTAATGTAAATATTATTGTCAACTCTTCATTTCATAAAACTCATTTTTCTTAAGTAGTTATTCAATTTGGAAAACCATGACCTAATGTCTTATTTCATCCCATAAAAATAATTCTTTAATCGTTATATATAACTTTCATCTTTCCCAATAACAAAGACACAATGTTTCTCAATTTATACATCCTCATCAAGATACCAATTCTGAAATGTGAACATTACATCCATTTGAAATATTTTGTAACATCGTTATTAAGAAATAACAAGAATGTTTTTTTATTTTTTCTACCCTTACAATTGGATAAAATGATTCATAAAACTAAATTCCTTTAATTTTTTAGTAACCTTTTCATGTAAAAATTTCCTTATTTCACATCACTTCACCTTCTTTATTCAGCTTTTTTGGGATATCCCATTGTGTACAATTAATATTTTTTCATCTATTTTAGGAATGAGTTCCCATTATCATTCTTTTGTATATGATATATCTCTTAATTCATGGATTAATCCCATTTTGGATACTAAAACTCTTCATTCACATCATTCAGACTGACTTTTGAATATAAGGAAGTATACCTAATGGTATTCTTTCTTCTTGTTTGTGCCTTTTTATGATGATAATAAATAGTATTTTGAGCTACCAGGTGTTTCCTCATCCATGGATAATATTTTATAGATTCCTCCTCATCACCTAAAATTGCTGAGTCTGGTTCTATTTATTCTTATGTCGGATTATAATTGTCATTATCTTAATCAAAATTGTTAAAAAAACATTCCTTACCCTATTCACCTTCATTATTAGTATGAGTATGTTAATCCTCCACATGAATTTCTATAACATTCATATCAACATAATCGAAAATTATTCCATTTTCTTTGTTGAAAAATATGTATCCTCTTCCTTTAGGATCATATCCAAGAAATATTTCTGCATCACCTTTATGCTCAAACTTTCGAAAGCTTTGACCTTTCTTCATTATAATGCATAGAATCCCGAAAACCCTTAGGTGATTCAATATTTTATTTCTTTCATAAAAAATTTCATATAGAGTAATATGTGAATCTAAAATTTCTAAATTAGTTTTGAATATATACATCAATACACATGGATTTCCTCTAATAGTAATGAGAAAGATGATTTTTGAGTAACATAGTTATCCCCCATTCCACCAAACATCTATTCTTCTTTTCAGAAACCCCATTTTGTTGAGGTGTGTATGAGGAGAAATACTCATGCCAAATTCCATGTTTCTTGAGTTAAATTTACAATCCAATATTTATATACTCACCACCACTATCAGTTCTTAGTTTCTTCACGGAATACCCACATTCATTCTCAACATTCTTCCTAAGACATTTAATAATTTCTAAGAAACTTGACTTATGTTTCATAAATGTATCACAAGTAATGTGAGTATAGTCATCAATGAAATTGATGAAGAACCTATCTCCTTTTTTCTCATTGGACCACAAATATTGGAATGAATAAGTTCCATGGATTATTTTGAACAAATTGAAAATTTCTTGTGAAAGGATTTTATAATCTTTCTATTCTAATTAATTGTGCAATAATAATATCTTCTAGGAAAATGAGGGATATCATGGAAACTATCTCACTTTGAAAACTTTGTCATGTTTATCTAACACATGTGTCCAAAGTTAATTCCATAATTGATTCCCTTCCACTATACCTATGTAATAAGTGTTTTTTTATTTCCCCAACGTGAAATATGTTTCCTTTTTTATGTTGTCCTCTTGTAATAATCATTCCATCATCCTGAATTTTCACAATATTCCCATATTTTCTAAAGATAACATTGTTACTCTCATGAAACATTTATCAAACACTTAGTAAGTTGTGTTTCATCCCATCAACATATAAATCATTCTTGGGTTTCATCTTTTCTTTCCCAATAATGGTTGTAAAAACACCTCTGATTCTCAATGATTCATCATTTCCAAATTTTACGATCCCTGATTTTAAGTCATTCAAATTCTTCAACAATGTTAAGTCTCCTATCATAGGAGATGAATTACCACATTCAGGATTCCAAGGCCATTCTCCACATATATATTTCAGAGTAGTTTCAAAAGTTAGATTGTTTCTTCTATCTTTTCTTTCTTCTATTGTGACTTTTGAAATATTCTAATAAATTTTAGTTGTGATAGTAAAAAAAATACAACCCTTAGAAATATGTCTAGTTTGTTCACATTTTTCACAAATAGCTTTCAAAAGTTTAATCCTCTTTTCAATTTTCACACCATCCTCCTTTTGTTTCTTTAAAAATGATTTCTCAGAATTCCACTTTTGAGAGGATAAAATCGCAATAAAAATTTCGAATTCAAGACCTGTGGAATAATTTTAATATTTTTTGTTGAACCAATATATATTTTCTATTTCTGAATCCACCGCATTACCATCAGTACCCATAGAAATAATATTTTCATCTGAAAATTCCATACAAATGGGAATTGTGAACTTGTTTCTCAGGAAACTTATTTGGTTTCTTATTGAAACCACCAAATTTGAATTTTCTTCTTTATTTTTAACCTTATCAGAAACAAAATTAATAGAGACCTTTTTAAACTCATTATTTTTAGAAACTTCTGAATTACCAACATTTTTGGTCTTAGCCTCATACATTACTTCCCTAGAACAATTATTTTCAAAAACACTTCTATGTTTCATCTCAACCATTGAAGGTAAATTTTTATTATCATTCTCATGTTTCCATTTAAGATAACCTTCACCATATTTAGATATATAGTTTATAAAACTTATATATAAATTATCTGCTTTTGGAATTTTTTGTTGTAAATGATCCATCACTTCTTCTTTTTTCCTTCAGCTTCACTTCTAGATGTGCATTATAATTCTCTTCTACTTCATGATATTTCACTAAATCATAAATATAATACATAAAAATAACTTTATCATTAGTAATATACTCTTTATTTTTTGATGAGGAAGTTTCATTTTTCATCTTCCAAATTTATTTCTCTTTCCTTCCAATCTTTCTTAAGAATTATATAAATTATTCTTTCAAATGATATTCTAATAAAGTTGTGTCATCCTAATAATTGGTGCTTCTAAATTCTATATCATTTATTATTGTAATAAAAATATTCTTACAAACATACTTAGTATATTTTATAGATTCAAAATCACTTCAATATTCTTATTCATCTTTATATTAGAAAATTCTTATTTTGGATTTGAAAAACTTTTTATCTACCCCATTGGAAAAAGATTTATCCTAATTTCCTGGTTTATTCCAGGATCTCCATGGCCTTATTTCGTATTTATCAATATCCTATTCTTTCTTTCTTTGATGGAAATTATCCACAAAGTTCCCAAGGGATCTATATTTAAATACATTCTAGCAAAGTATCCCTTTATATTTCCCTAAACCTCCTCTCACATTTTTTGAAATCAGGGATAGAATATCGTCAAGATTTTTACATACATCATTTTTAGAATCTGAATCACCATCTTATTCTTTAATTAGAATATTATTTGACTTATTCTTCTTGACAGCCTTGAAAGGCCTTTCTATATCAACTATTTTCTAATTTTAATTTATTTCTCCATTCAGATTTTATAAGTGATGTGTGTGCTATTAAAATCATCTTAATATAATTTTTTAAGATCACTATCTTCTAATGAAGAAACAATAGAAACAATCATGTAGGTAAGGATTCTCAAAATATTTTCAAAAACTATAGAATCTTCTAACTTTTCAAAAATACATATGATATTGTTGACAATGTAATTACTCCGCATAAAAATGTCTCTAACAGATTTATAATCACCCATTTTCAAATATTCATACTTCAACCACCATATTTTTAATTATTCGTTCTTCACTTTTTTATTTTCATCATATATGTTTTTCAACATTTTCCATATACAGTTTTTTGTGGAAACACATTTCACCGTTAGAATTCCACTTTTAGAAAGTGATGATAGTAAATAAAAATTAGCCCTTCTAATATTCTCAAGATACATTTTATCAATAGTTATAAGATGAAATTTATCATTAATAAAAGGAAATAAATATGTTGAATCTTCCAGAACGTTATAACCCATGGAGATAAGTTAAGGCATAATTCTATCTTTCCAGATATGATAATTCTTTCTATAAAAAACTGAGATACCTTTACTGTTCATAGAATTTAGATTCTCTTCCTACTTCTTTTCAAAACAACAGCAAAGAAAAATGAAGGGATACATTGGCTCTGATACCAATTGTAAGTTCCCAGTCAAGATAATTATATCAATATTATGGGAGGGGGAATCCGTGATATCTTTTATTTTATGTTTCCTTAGAAAGTGAAAGAACCTTCGCCTCCTATTAAATATTACTTTATCTATTGAAAACAATTCACCCAAACATATATAAGAAAATGAAAATTTACAATAATCATTATTCAACAAGAATATATACATCCTTTGTATGGTTTGGAAATGATCTTATACAACACAATCCACTAGAAAACATTATTTTGGTGTGGAATAAAATGAGAAGGATATTCCCTTTCACTCATGTAGCACTATGTAAACAATCCAATAGTGTGTCTTCTAATTCTATCACAAATGATGTAAAATAATGTTTTTGTAACAAAACATGTTACAGTACTTCATTATCAACATCACAAATATAAAATTTCAATTAAATTCTTCAATTTATTACTCAGAAGCTGGTAAGAAGTTACATGACTTCGTAATAAAACTCATTATTCTTTCCCAATCCAATTTTTCAATAAGGAAAGATATAACTCTGTAGAATACATTTGAAAAAATTCTAAACACTTTCTCCTTCAATCTGGAAATCCCAAAACATTAATCCTTCCCAAAAAAATAACTAGCTGAATATGATAATCAGTTGAATACAATGATCAGGTGAATACTCTAAAATCATGTTTCTTCTCCTTTATCTTTTAATTGGCATGACTTCTTTAAGAAAAACACAATCTTGAACCACTTCTACTCTCAGGAGCTCCGCCTTCTCTCTACTTTTCATGAATAGTTCTTCAATCAAAAAACATCAAAGAACTAGTGACCTTTTATACTCGCCCTAAATATGGTTTTTGCAAAATTCATGAAAACTATTCCACTCAACCAAATTTCAAAAATTGGGATGTTTAATTGAATTTTGAGTGTGTCTTCACTTCATAAATGTTTCTCAACTCTTCTTGTTTCTTCTTGAAACTTATAAAATATTCTAAGCACTTTAGTTTCTTTCTAATTTTATTAAAAAATAGCAGTATAATCATAATTTCCTATTTGGAGTTTCTCATTATGATTTCTTCATGAATATTTCCTTTACCAATTCCATATATGAAGGAATAAACACTATTTTGATTTCTAAGTACTTATTTCATTATGGTTCTCTATAACATATGAGGAAAAAACAACTTCTTCAAAATTCAATATCCCCTTCCCAATATATTTGTATCTACATCCATCTCTCTAATACATAGTTCCAATTATAGTTATGATTTTGCTCAATATAATGAATACAAATGTAAATCAATATATCCTTTTTCACCTATTCTCTTGTTCTACTTGAACAATAAACAATTTAATTCAACCAATTATAAATGGATCACTATATTATTGATTAAGATCTCAATTTATTATTTATATTTTCCACCACATACTTTTATTATTCATTGAAATCATTGGTCTTAAATAATTCTTTCTCCAGTTATTATGATGACATATCATGTCTGATGGACCAATATGAGAAACATCAACTTCGAAAACACCTTTTTTACCTGAATATGATACCAAGGACTTTTTTGCACAAAAAATTCTATCTATGATAAATACAATGGTATACTGAATCTTATGAATCTTAGTCAAAATATTTGACTTTTTTCTTCTCTTCATTATGATCTTACTTCTCATCTTTTAGAAAAATTATTATCTAGTAAACTCATTATGATGATCTTGAGACTAGAAATATTCAACTTCATTAACTATCTTCATTCACAAACATCATCTTGTATCATGACTTTCTTCTTGAATTTGAATATGTTTAAGATTGTCTTTAGAATCATCTTATATATAGTGTAATTTATCATAAATTCCCATTCCTCCAATGACATCTTTTTTCCTACTTATCCTGAATACGATTGACATGATTACGATCAGACAGAATATGATATCTATAACTGTTTATTTGCCTTTATTTAATCAAGATTGCATCACATGTTTTAAATAATACTTATAAATTATGAGAACTCCATGATCATCAATCATTGTCACATTTATATCGTAGTCATGGAGACTCTGATTCAACCCCATTACGATTTCTTATTTTTGTTCGGACCCATGGTCTATCTGATGATCTGTTTCATCCAGAAAAAGACTTCTCAATACAGAGAAATTTATTGGCCATTGTGATTCTATTTTTCTTGAAAAATAAGTTATGTCTATTTTTCCCAAAAAAACAAAGTGAGGTGATTTTTTTCTTCTTAAACTTCATTAGCAATTAAAGAAAACACCTAAATATGATCATCCTTAACTTCTTCGTCCTAACAGATATCACATTAAAATATCTATGTTGCCATTATTGACACTTTGATGAATTTCCAAGTAATCGTTCACTGTTTAATAACACATAATTGAATGATCATGTTACCATACATAATACATGGCTGAATTTCAATGTTACTATTCACCAGTTCACAACTGAGTACCCATGTTACCACTCATAACATCACAATCAAATTTCCAAGTTACCATTCATAAACACATAATTAATTAAGCAATTAATTATCCAAAAAATTTACATTGCAATTCTATAATTATAGGTAAAAAAAATCTATTAGTTAACTCAACATTTGACAATTCACATTAATAAAAATAATTAATTATCTAATTAATTAATCACATCAATTTCATTAGTTAATTAATCCATTAACTAGTCACAACAATAAATTTAATTAATTCTAAAATTAATTAATCAGATCATTTACATTAATTGATTCAAGAATTTATTAATAAGATCAACTCCTCTAGTTAAATAAATAATTAACTAAGCACATCAATAACAATAATTAATTCAATAATTAATTAATCACATAAAATACATTAATTAATTAATATATTCTATTCTATTATTCAATTATACAATTAACTAAACACATCAATAACATTTACTAATTAAAAAATTAATTAATTGTTTAAATTAAATTAATTAGTTAAACTATTAATTAATTACTTCAATTCTATTAGTCAATTAAACAATTAACTGATCACACCAATTTCATTACAAAATAATTAATTAGTTTATCACATAAATTCAATTAATTATCTACAAAATTAATTAATCACACCAACATCATTAAATAATTCATCAATTAATTATTCTAACTCATTCAATTATATTAACACAACAACACCAATAAGTTAATTCCTCAATTAATTAATCTAACTCATTCAATTGATTTATCACAATAATCTCCACTAATTAATTCATCAAATAATTAGTATAATTCATTCAATTGTATAAACACAACATTACCCATTAATAAATTATGTAATTAATTTATCTATGTCATTCAATTAGATTAACACAACAATCCCCATTAATTAATTTTCTAATTAATTAATATATTTCATTTAATTACGTTAACCCAATAGTACTCATTAATTAATTTACCAATTAATTAATCAAACTCATTCAATTGAATTAGCACAACAATACATATTAATTAATTCCCTTATTAATTAATATATTTCATTCAACGACATAAACACAGCAATCCCGCTCAATTAATTCACTAATTAATTGTCTATGTCAATTGCATTAATTATTTCAAAGTTATCAAATCTCATTACTTCCATTTTTTTAATTCATCAATTAATTAATCCCATTATTTAATTCAACAATTAAATAATCACATTATTTCAATTAATTAATTTTTTAATTAACTTATAACATCCTTTCCATTAATTAATCCCATAATTAATTAATCCCTTTCTATTCCATTAATTTATTCACTAGTAAATTAATCCATAAATTTCATTAATTATTTTTATAATTAATTTATCTAATTAAATTTCATTAATTAATTATATAATTAATTATTTCAATTTAAGATATAATTATCCCATAAATAATCCATTATTAAATATCTCCATTCAAGATATATATATCACACAATTAATTCCACCATTAATTATATCCATGCAAGATATCTATATCACATACTTATTGACACCATTAATTATCTCAATTAATAATATTACTATCACATAATTAAATCTAACATTAATTATATCAAATTTTTATACCAATATCATATAATTGATTATTTATGAATCATATAGTTCCACAATTCCACCATAAATTAATTCACCAAAATTTATTAATTAATCAAGAACATCAATTTCTAAATAAAACTAGAAATTCTATAATTTTCATACATGTAATCAAAATAATGACTATTTAAATTAATGATTAGACCTCCTACCTTAAAATTGGAAGATGAGGTTCCAAAAACCCTACATCTATGGTAGATATTGACATTGATATTCATTAATAATCTATTCCCTATTATCCAAGATCCAATATGAGATCACTTTTGGATCAAACCAGACTCCCATAAATCAATAACAGAAGACATGTAGTGAAGAGGGATGTGCACATAGGGTCTTTGGTCAAATATGCTGGTGAACGTATTATATTTGGTTCAAAAAAGAGGTGTTCAGGGGATTTTTAGTGGATAGGGGAGGTCCAAGCATGCCTTTCAGCAGAGAGGGAGAAAGCATGTCAGGGTAATGTGATGCTGGATGGTTTAAACATGTTATCCCAATTGTTTCCCTATTTCCCCCAAAATCGAATCTCCATCATTTAAAAAATATAAAATTTTATTACACGTTGTGTAGTTTATTTTTATGACATGTTCACATGTGGTGTAAATTAAATTGATGACATGTCAACACATGGTATAATTTTAATTCATGAATTTTCTATATGTGGTGTAATTTAAATATGTCACATGTGTACATGTGGTGTAACTTAAATTCATTAAATGTCTACACATGGTGTAACTTATTTACAAGGTATGTTAATTTTCTAGGGTGTATATTTAATTATCATGTGAATTAAATTTATTGGTTTTAACAAAAATAGTTCATGTCGGGAATTTGTTCCATGATTTATATTTTTTCTATAGGCAGAACTAACCACATAATCATTTTTCAACCGTGGAAAAAGACCAGATCTTACAATGTCCCCACCTTAAAAAAATCATGCTCAAGTTGTACTCCATAAAAACCGTAAGATTCAAAGTCAAAATATTATTCTATTGATCCCTCACATCAATTTCCCGCTCCAAAGTTTCCTTCTACACATAACCATGTTTCCAAAATATATGAATGACCCGCACGGTCTTTCCCCACAACAATTTATCATTCTGATCCAATAAACGTACAGATACTCCTAAAAGGATGCATTGGTATCCAGATCAACTTTCAGAACATATATTATGTGTTTCCCATATAAATCTTCTCTATAATTACAAGAACACCATTTAACATTGTCACATAACATTTACATCAAAAACTCCCAGAAATTACATAAATTCATCACTTATAAGGCCTAGTTGGCCTTCCTGAGGATGGTAAACATTAACATTACATGTTTTCCATTTTCATCTTGATACCACCACTTCTAACCCAAGGTATTTATCTATGCACCTACTACTAACATATCTCTACCCCCTTAAGAGATTCATTAAAACCACATTTTAAGAACCTGTTCCATTATAGCCCACAGTTTAATCACAATTTAAACCAAAAAATATCGATGTGGATTTCTAACCCTTTACAACACGACAAAATAATATCAACCCCAACTCATTCCAATCTTCTGAGTGTTAATCCCACATTATTCCTCAAATTCTAATCAATCCTAAGAACTTATTTTGGAATCTTCTGATGGAGTTCCATCCACCATCAATCTCCACATAAGCCGCTTCATAAGAACAACCTCTAATATGAACCATATCTAACGAAAATGCATTCAGGTATCTAGGTGTAAATCTCAATATTTCTCAACATACTCGGGAATATTTAATGATAGGGGACATGATCATCACTGGTTAAAATCACACTAACAATTCATCGATGAAAACCACCATAATTCCCAAATCACTGATGTTACCTACCACTACAAAAACACATAACCCTATCAAAAGTCTCTAGCTTCCCTGCCTACCAAAATCTCACCATAGTGATCCAAAACCATCTGATACCTCACACAATCTACAACCAAGTTGTCAAAGATGAAATTCTCATTTCACAACATTAACATAAATAAAAATATGTATTTTGACAAAAACCATATAAGTCATTTAAAATTTTCACTACTACATGGTCAAAATTGAGGCATTATCTCTACCCTTAACCATCTAGTTGCAAGTCCTGGTTAATAAGGGTAAATAGATTCTCAATATTCATGTTTATCACTTATACACCCAATAATACTAATATTTCTTAATTTAACAATTTTCAATATCATGTTAGGCACCTTCCTTAATTCAATTCTCGAGTCAAGGAAAAATAGTTCAAGTTAAACAGCTTACCCATAACCCATTTTCTCATGCATGCCTAAAATTATGCATGTCACAAAATATTTCTAAGGACAGATAATGAAGCAAGAAAACTCAAATCTCATGCCATATCAGGCCAAGAGTCAAATATCAACAAATCTCAGAAAAAATATTCACATCACAAAAGAATGGGTTCACCCAAGTTGAAATAATATTCCACTATGACAATAAATATCAATAACAACAGCCCCACCCAGTGTACATGGGTTCTCCCTGACACATGGATCATCTACTCTCAAGAATTAACTCATAAACAAGGCTCTACCCTTCATAATCACCATCCGACCTTTCCTAAAAAGTAAGTCAAAAGAAAGGAAAATAAAAATGGAGCTTTGATACCACTTTTGTAATGTCCCAGCCTGGGTACCACACATCGGTGCCTCAAGTATGTCTATAACCATAAAAAAAACTAATATAAAAAAATTAAGGAAGGAAATACAATATTCAACTAAATATGAAAAAATTCCAAGATAATGTATGTATCAAGTGTAAAAAATGAAAACCAAATTAATAAAGACACTAACAACTCCTAGGAGGGTCCCAAACCACGTCGGGTTCCCTCATCCATGCTCCATTACCAAATCATTCATCTAACATAGGTCCATTTCCCATAACCTACCCTACAACAATAAAGTCTATTCAGGTACCCCCCCGGCCTCCTGTGTACGGTGTGAGTACAACTCAGTTGGCCACCACCAATGGTGTCTAAAAAGAATCTAGTAAATGATAGTGTTATAAGTTATATAAATAATTAAGTATAATTCAGACTTAAATATTTTATCACGTTATTAAATATTCTCTATTTAAACACCTGATCCTCTAGGTTCCCGAGGACACCCTGACCTCAATACCTTCTTCGACCCAGGACAGAGTATGGTCTTTCCCTAAGGGATATCACATTTTAATTTCCATGTTTCCATTCATGGTACATGGCCAAATTTCCATGTTATAATTCACTATTTAATAGCACGTAATCATATGGTCATGTTACCATTCAAAATACTTGGCTTAATTTCCATATTATCATTCACCATTTTGTAGCTGAGTGACCATGTTACTATTAATAACTTCACAATTGAATAACCATGTTATCATTCATCAATATAAAAATTAATTCAATGATTAATTATACACACAATTTCAATCACTAATTCAACAACTACTTAAACACAAAATTTCCATTAGTTAACTCAATAATTAACTTGCTACATTAATAACATTAATTAATTCAAAAATTAATTAATTTGGTCAATTTCAATAGTTAATTAAATAATTTACAAATCACTTCAATAATTTTAATTATTTCAACAATTAATTAATCAAATTAAATACGTTTATGAAATAAAAAATTAATTAATCACTTCAATTACTCTATACAATTCATCAATTAAATAAAAACGTCAATAACATTAATGAATTAAAAAATAAATTAATCACATCAAATACAAAAATTAATTCCATAATAAATTAATTAATTCAATTCTAATAGTCAATTAAAAATTTAACTAAACACATCAATAGAATTAATTAATTCCAAAATTAATTAATAGCATCAAATAAATAAATTAATTCAATAATTAATTAATTACATCAATTCTATTTTTCAATAAAATATTTAACTAACTGCACAAATTTCATTATAAATTCAATAATTAGTTTATCACATAAATCCCCTTAATTAATTCCCCAATTAAGTATGAATGAAAATTTCATTAATTAAGTCATCCATTAATTATTCTAACTCCTTCAATTGCATTAACACAATAATACTCACTAATTAACTCACAAATTAATTAATCTAACTCATTTTACTGCTTTAATAAAATAATACCCATTAATTAATTCCCTAATTCTTTAATCTAACTCATTCAATTGTATAAACAGAACAATTCTCATTAATTAATTTTCAAATTAACTAATCTTTGTCTTTAAATTTCATTCATACAACAATACCCATTTATTAATTCTATAATTAACTAAACTATGTCATTTAATTTCTTTAACACAAAAATTCATTTTAATTAATTCACCAATTAATTAATCTATGTCATTCAATTGGATCAACACAATAATCTATAATAATTAATTATCTAAGTAATTGATATATTCCATTCAATTTCATTAACACAACAATCACTTTCAATTAATTCACCAGTTAATTTTATATGTCAATTGTAAAAATGAATTCCAAATTAACTAATCACAATACTTCCATTAATTAATTTATATATTAATTGATCTCATTATTTAATTCAATAATTTGATCATCGTGTTACTTCTATTAATTAATTCATAAATTAATCAATCTCTTTCATCCTATTATTTAATTTAACAATTATAAAATCACATTACTCCCATGAATTATTATTTTTTAATTAATTAATTTTATCAATTCCATTAATTTATTTTATAATAAATTAATCTATTTATATTCCATTAATTATTTCTCTAATTAATTAATCCATTAATTCAATTAATTATTTCCATAATTAATTAATCTCATTCAACTCCATTCATTAATTCCATAGTTATTTATATCTATTCAAGATATCATTATCACATAATTAATTCAACAATTAATTTTCTCCATTCAGGATATCTATATCACATAATTAATTCCACCATTGACTATCTAAATTAATAATATCAATATCATATAATTAATTATACATTTAATTATATCAGTTTATGATACCAATATCTTATAATTAATTCTATAATTGATTGTTCCCAAATCCCAAAATTTCACAATTCCCCATAAATTAATTTTCCCAAATTAAATAAATAATCATTAACATCAATTGTTAAAGAAATCAAGATATTATAAAATTTTCATACATGAAATAAAAATCATGACTATGGGATTTGGGTAATATACACCTATATTTAAGGTGGAGGAAACAGAGATAAATACCCTTTGTCTATGATAGCAGTCGACTTCTATATTCCTTAAAAATATAGGTCTAGATATCCAAGATCGAATGTGAGATCGCTTCCAGTTTAAAGAAGACTACCATAAATACATAGTAGAAAACTTGAATGAAATATGGAGGTGCACAGAGGATCTTCAGTTGAATATGGTTATGCACATATGAGTTTTGGTCCATGGTGGAGGTGCGTGGGAGATTTTTAGTGGATATGAGAGGACTGAAAATTCCATAGAGGAGAGAGGCAGTGAGCATATTAGGGTAGAATAATGTTGGATGAATTATAAATTTTTTCCGCTTTTTCTTATTTTCTTATAGAATCCCCTCATCCCAATTTATAAAATATTAAAAATAAATTACATGTTGTGTAATTTCTCTTCGTGACATGTTCATATGTGTTGTAAATTAAATTCATGACATGTTTACATGTGGTGTAATTTTAATTAGTCACTTGACTTCATGTAGAGTAATTTAAATTCTTTACATATCAATATGTGTTGTAACATAAATTTTTGACATGTCAAAACATTTTGTAACTTATTTACATGGTTTGTAAATTCTCATGGGGTGTGAATTAATTTAGGTCGTGAATTAAATTCAGGTGGTCTACCAAAAACAATTCACGTCGTGAATTGGGTCCATGATGTGAATTTAGTCTATATCTGAAACTCATGATTTAATTAAACTACACCACTATAAAATGACATGATCTTAAAATATCTATTTTATAATCCCACTTTCATGGGGTTTATAGTTCAAAAGTTACAAAATCGGCATTGGATATTTGTCTCAATTTTCCTTTTTCGAGACGTATGTTACAATATGAACCTATATTCTTTCAGGAGGTGCGTATACAAACCTTTTTACATATAATATCACGAATTTATTTATTTTCAATATATTTTATATTCCATTTTAGGGTATTTCTTCATGGGGCTTACGATTCAAATTTATTAATGTGGTTATAGTTTTATGTTACAATATTATCATTTATTAGGATTATTTATGATTATTATTCAAATGGAAAATATTTATCATATATCTATAAATAATTATTAATAATTTTTTTATACGTGGCTCTTTAATTATATCTTCATGAAATGATACCATTTTTTTAATATTTGGTACTTAAGATAATTAATAAAATGTTTTTATTAAAATCAAACATTATCCATATCTCCGGTCAGAAATCTATTTTCATTCATAACTATATTTTCATAAAATGTTTTAAAATATTTTATACTATTATACTTTTTTCATTATATACATTTTTACCCAAGTTTTACCTTTTTTCCAAGTGGTTTTAAAATCATTCTTCTTATAGTTTTCATATAGAGGCGCTTTTAACTTCTAATAACAATATGAAAGGATTATATTTTATGTATACGTCATGTAAGGAATTATTAACCATCAAGACCACTCTATTTATGGAATATTACATTATATATTTTAATTAATATATTAAAAATAAAATTTTTTCTATTTTTTTTTAAATCATTTTATTTTATTTTATTTTTAAAGAATGTAATTTTGAAAAAAAAAATATTTTTTATAAAGTATTATAAATGATTTTCAAATATTATATTATAATATTAAATGGTTATTTTCAAATAAAATTATTTCACTATTTTTTATGTTTTAAAAGTCCTTTCAGTTGTTTTCTATGCATGCTTTATATATTTTCAATGTTATTTTAAAAGAATTTAGTTTTTTAATGGGTTTACATTTTGAAAATAATTTTCAATGGGGAAATTATATTTTCCACAATAAATTTTTTAAATGAATTTTAAAATTTCCAATGTTACATTAAAAGAAATTTATTTTGAATATGTTTTTTTGATAGTTATTTTCAATGAAATTCAATTTTCATTAATAAATTTTCCAAGTGATGCTTAAAAATCCTTGTCTTTCTATAATGAAATCCTATGATATAGTTTATGATTTAATGGTGATATGATCCAATAACACCATTATTATTCCTTATTTTCATGGTTTATATTTAAAATGTAATTTTTTTTACCAAACCCATTTCCCTTCCATGGGTTATACAATAATTAAATTCTTATAAAGCCTATTTATTTTAAAGGGTTATGCTATGATGGGATGATAATAACACTCATCTCTTTTTCATAGGTTATGATATTATGAAATGTTTACAATACCAATTTCCTTTCATGGGTTATGATAGGATGAATGTTTATGATCATGTGTCACACGTAGGTATGATTTCATTATGAGATTTGTGGGATATAAATATCTCTCCAATTAATTGTGTAAATATTTATATATCATGAGATATAAATGAATGTAATGAGGAGTAAACATAGTTTAGTAAGGGGATGGTTTTGCTAAGATGGACTTGGGAGTGAACCTTGACTAATAAGATTGTTTGGGGAGTGAACCCATTCAATTAATATTGTCCTGGAAATAATCCTTCATTACTATGGAAATCATTCGATATGTTTATATGTTTTTCATAATTCCCTATCTTATATCAGTGTAGTGATCTCATTAATTATTCTCTTTGATTCCTTTATGATTCATGTCTTAGGAATCTAATTCTTTATGTCCTCACCCAAGATTACCATATTTGATATGTTGGGTATGATCTTCTACTGTTATGATCTAGTTATCACACCCTGGTGTTCATGTTATACTTATATATCTCCTTTATTAACCATTATTGAGCATCTTACCTCACCAATTATTATGGTTCCCTTCCTTAGGTTATAATGAATGGTTTTAAGTAGGAGTGTTGAATGAGAATATATTTTTGGGAATCATTAATGATTTTTCACAAACATATAATATTGTGTTCTATGTTCCAAAAACAAAAAACAATTACGATCCTCGGGAATATACTTTTATGAAGTACTAAATATTCTTCTAAAATGATGTAATATCCCTATATGAGAATCTTGTGTATCTATATTTGGTATTAAAGGAAATTTTTATTCAAAATTTGTAAACAAGTATGAGAAAACATTAGTGATATCCCTGGGGATATTTCAAAATATATTTCAAGGGATGTCTCTATGGATAAGTCAAAGTTCCAGTTAAAGTATAGGAATATGTCTTGGAATTTTGGTGAAGGATAGAGTGATTTATTTCCAAGAAACCAATCCATTTCGTATACTATAAGTGGATGTGACTTAGGGATAGATTACCTTGGGGTAAAAACCTGGAAAAACACCATGTTGAGGTAGATTCGATCAAAAATTGGTGCATGACAATGGTTCTTGTTATATACCTTGTTTGACACTACCGAGGGATATGGTTTGGAAATTCAAAACACATTATGAACCATTATAATGGATTTAAATAGGAAATGACAATGAATAAACTAGGATAAGCCTAAGGTTTCATATATTAAATAACAGTGTGTTATGATTTAGACATTTTTTAGTGATTTTTCATGAATGTGTGGTTTTCTAGTATGATTTGTGTTCATCAATCGATGTTTTTTATTCTATTAAATGGTTATAGCTAGAAGGAACTAGGAAAAATATCATCTTATGGAAAACAATTCGATGAGTAGGAAAATGTGATGCTTATTGGAGTAAAGGATTTTGTGATTATGACTTATATATTTTTAGGCAACATAATTAAAAATGATTACCTTAACCAACATTCAGACTAACCAAAGAAGATAAGGATAGGGTTTCCTTTGAGATTTGGTGGTGGTAACCATGGAGGAATAAATATTTAGTTTGTTATATATCAAGAATGTGGTAATAATCACTCAAGGGAATATTAAAAAGGAATGAAAATATGTTTTATGTGTGGTGAAGAAGTCCATAGAGTATGTAACTACCATGGAAAATTGATAAGTTAAATTAATGAAATGGATGGGAATATTGTTCTCCCTAAGGTATTATCAATGGATGAATACTTTAACTTTAGAAAGTATAGTCATTTTGAAAATCAATGTCCTTTGGAAAAATCTCATAAAGAATATCATTATGGTTTTATGAGTAATAGTTTTATTGCTGATGATGAAGAGGCTTTGAACAAAATATGAAAGGTATGTGATTTTAAAATAGTTTTTTTATAGGGATTATTAAATTTAGATTGAAGAATGTTAATACATTATTTTTATTTAATATATTAGAAAATGGTTGTTAAGGAATAAAATAACGAAGTATAGTTGTATGATTGAAGTATTTCAGTATTTGGATTCACGAATTATAAATTGTGAAATATTTAATGATTATTTAGTGTAAGTTTTTTATTATGTACTTGAATTAATATATTGAATGGTGTTTATGTACTAAAAAAGTTATTTAATTGAATGGTGATATTTTGATTATGGGAAGGTACACCATAATATATTTTGCATGTCAATAAAATGGTGTTTAGTTTAGATAAAGAGATGATTGATTTGTATAAAGTCAATTTGATAGTATATATGACCTCATAATTGATAAAGGATTTGATGAAAATTTAGATTATTATATCATTTATAAAGTTTAAAAAATTATTTGATTAATTGAATATATTAAATGATTTGTTTACTTATTCAAGGAATAAAGAAGAATGCTTGTTTTTAACAACCTTCTATTGTAATTCAGGTTATCACCATTTTATAATAGACTACATGAACAATTTTTTCTCTTGTTTGGTAAATTGAAAGAAATAGACACTTTATGATATATGGGTAATTATTATTACATTGATTTTTAGAAATTTAGTCAACTTCTTTATCATGTTTTTTATTTTCATCTTTGTGAGGACCATATGGCTAACCATTAGGGGAATATTTTATGTTTTAATCCATATGATTAATCACATATTAATGTATTCATTCACCATATAAATATTTATGCATAAATTGTGGTAACCATTTTCCTATGATGATAAGTAAAAATAGACATAATGACTTATCATTATATTTATGGATCTTATGATCTATTTTGACATAAGTAAAACCAAATCCACATTTATTTCTCAGAGTGTGATATGAAGTGTAAATTGATCATGTAACAAACCAAGGGATAAATTGTTCCTATGAAATGGAATGAAATCATGTAAGTATATCTTCTCATGAAAATTATTCAACTTTTGGAAATGGGTCTTCAAATAATATTTTATCATGTTATCTTCATTTTTATGATATCAATAACCATTTTCAATACACTTTGTTTTATGGATTTAGGATCAATAAATTTCTACAAAACATTTTGTCTATCAATCTCCATCAGGATTTTGGGGTCCTTGATGAACATTTCAGACCTTGATGCTTGATTTGCAATGTGATTATAGAGAGGATAGTAGGAGGTGTCTAGAAATCAATTACATTTGTGCAGGGTGTTTCACCCCTATTATGATGGCTATACTAAGCAGACTATTCAGGTATTAGAGGTAATTTTGTAGGATTGAATTCTTTATTTTGGCTATAGTTTAATGAATCACTTACCCTTAGTGGATTTTTCATAAAAAAAGATACCATTTCACCAACAATATTGCACTATTTGAGGCCTTTTGTGGGAGACCCTGCAGGCCATCCCTTTGTTGGACTGATCGAAGTTATCAACAGTCATGGGATTATAATTTGATTGATCTATAAAAGTGAAGGATAAAATACTATAGGAGTGGATTGGGGTTTTACAGAGCCGTCATATGTCCTACGCAGACAAAAAGAGGAGGCCATTGGGGTTTGAAGAGAAAGACCATGTGTTCTTAAGGGTCTCACTTCTATGTGGTTTATGGATATTTTCTAGGTAAGTAAGATATATTTTAGACTCATTGACCCTTTCTAGATATTATGATGAGTTGGTGAGGAGGTGTACACGTTATCTCTACTACCTTTTTTATATTGGGTACATGACATCTTCCACGTGTTGTAGTAGATGAGGTATGTGCATAACTTATCAAGTGTTATCGACTATGGATATATGTAAAATCATGATGGAGATACTTTTTTGATATTATGATAGTATATTATGATTTTCTGTATAGTATCCTTTATGTTAGATTGATACACCATGATTGTATGGTAGAATCATGGTATTTTTTCAGCGATCACCTGGGAGTGGGAGACCCAAATTAGTGCTTTATACCCTCATATTTTTTCAGTATGTTTTTTCTTCTTTGGAGGAAAATAACTAAGGTAGGGGTAATTTAATAACACTGGTTTTTTCATTTATTATTTCAAGATAATATATGGACTGTTTTCAGAGTCATGGCTCTAATAGTGTGAGATTCTGATGCTCGGTGGGCGCATAAATAATATTTGCAAAAAAAATTAAAAATAGTAATATCATACACATTTAGTTTTCCAAAAATATAAATAACACTTAAATATAGGTTCAAATACAAATTAGTATGCCATAATTAAATTCAAATTATGGGATTTACCCTATGTGTGACATAATCTTTTTCAGTGTTAGTCGTTTTCCTAAAATATATCATAGAGGTAAATAATAAAATAAATAAATTAGTCTATTTATTTTATTATGTTGATGTTGAAATGTATTTTACTCTATAAATATATGGTTATAATGAGATCTTAGTGTTCGGATCTTAACATTGGATATCTATAGGACTATTAGATGAGATCATTTATGGTAAACAACATGAGATCGGTTTGGATCAAGTTCGAGGTTCATCGCTCCATCAAATTTCAAGGATCTCGCTAATGATGGAAAAATCAGACCATTCATCATGAAAAATCAATAAAATCACTATGTAGGATATTATATTTGATTGATTCCATCAAATTAATTAATCTCATCCAAAATCAGATCTATTCCATGAACAACAACTGATTCGCATGTCGGGTTTTTCTTTATTTTATAGTAAATTTATTAATTATTTGATTATTACCTCTTCATTCAACTAATTATTAAAAAACAAATCGAGGAAAAAAATAACAAAAAGTTTTCTGTTCCTTAAACATGTTTAGGATTTATGGTTTTCTCCCTTATTCATTTTCATGATCACAATTGGTCTTTTATTTTTACAACATTTTGAGGAATCCTAGGTATATAGTCATTGAACAACCATTATTTGGAATGAAGAATCAATACCACGGGTATGGATTGATAACATGGGTGTGATCAAGTTGACACAATTATGGCTGATTGATGGAATATTAGATCAGTATGAGAATTTTTCTTCCTCACAATTGAATGCTTGATGATGGTGTGGTGTGGTGATGGCACTACCTAAGGGTGTCTTTTAAAGAAGATCAAAGCCCAGATCTCATTATTCACTGATGAAAATGATCATAAGGCCTAAGATAAATGTTTCCATAGCTATAATAGTAATTTTGGTAGTGTGAGTGGAGGTTTGGAGAAGAACCACTTGCTTTTGGAAAAATATAGAGTTACACAGTGTTTAATCTATAGATACACACTCTATAGGACCCTCTTTGTAGTGCTATGGTTTTTGTTGAGAAACATTATCACATGTTGTGTAAAACCTATCACATATCATGTGAACCATGATTGTAGCTCATCACATAACTCAAAGGTTATATGGGAATAGGAAGGTCGGGGTATATGGTCATCCCCAAAGGACATGGGTAGAGATGGGTACCCAGACACAACTAGGTGTATATGGTCACGACTAGGTGTATATTGGATGGGTCACAGGCATGGGAAGAAGCACTTGGGCATGAAATATGAAAATATAAGGATCCAAAAATAAACAACTTCACACCTTGTATACTGGCATACACATCATTTTTTTTCATATTTACATATCATGTCGGGCAGCAAGACACCGAAATACTAGGGGTTGGATAGACACATTATATTCTCCCTAGTACACACCATGTTACCCCTTTAAGGTTTGTTGGAGTTCTTAGTTTATTCATAATAGACCAGTATCAGTTGAGTGTTTTATCTTGTTCCATCCCCCCATGTTACTGTGTCAAATAATGTCCACATATATAGATTTTGATCCCCTCTGGAGGATGATTCTCATTTAGAGTTTTTGGTATCCCTACGTGATATCGGAGTATGATCTACCATAATTCAATATTATACCCTAGTTGGGGTTTATATAATCTATGTTACCTCCTTGAGTATGGTTTTGATCCCACATTTAGAATTTCATTTCAGTAGGGTTTGTAGGATCATTAGAATAGTAGCCCAGACATATAGGGTTGATTTAGATTTGGTTTGTAGTGTTCCTTAGTGATCTTGGGTGTGATCCCTTATCTAAATATCAAGGTATTTATATTCCTTTGAGTTTTTTTAGGTCTATACCAACAATGATTCCCTCTTGGAAGAGTTTCTTCAATGATAGCATGGCTCGTGTAGTGGGTTCTCCCAGAACAAGCTTTGCCTAGAAATTTTGAGCATAATACTATTCTAGGCAGTTGGGTTAGGACCTCCTAGAGGCATGTTACCCTTCCTAATTATATCTAGAATTTTCGTTTGATTTCTATATTATTTATCTCACTTACTATTCTATATGACTTTTTTTTTATTTTTGGGTTATTGGACCAGGTATTCATACACTCACCACTTCCAGGGTTCTACCTACATGTGTTGTATCTTATGATAGCAATAGGCCTTTTTACAATGTCCTTAGATGATAGGGAACTAGTGAATAAAAGATTGATCTAGATAGATGGAGGTGTTTTCCAAGTATATTCATTTGATATAACTCCACATATTTTTAGTAGGTTAGAAACTCTATGATTTATTGGTTTTGATTTTATTTGTACCCTTTATCACTTTCAATATATTATTATTTTACACTTATTAAGGGATTATATATATATGTTTGAATTAGTTTTAGTCATTTTACATTTCATTATTTTATGGGATTGGATATTTTTTCATTAATATAGGTTCATTAGGAAAAATCCTCCCATCTGAGTGGCATTCCTACTTAGCACTGGTCGCCAGTCCTGGCCTTATTGGAGGTGTGCATGGGGTTGTTGGGGTTTGGGCCACATTAGGCTATGTTTTGACATCTAACATCTAATTCATTTTTTACACAATATCCCAATGTTTAAAAAAGTGATGAAAAAAACAATATTAAAAATTTGATACTTAATTTCGTAAATATAAATATTCCAAAATGTATTGAGAATCTTATGAATAACTAAGAGTTGAAACATTGATTTTTAATATTAACTCAAAGAATATATATGAGTATTTAAGTGATATAGAAGAGTAATTAAAGTATATCAAAGATTAGGTGAGAATAATTTGAGCATAAATAATATTATATGTAATGATATATAAGATTACCTTGATATTTCAACTATTGTATAAGAACATTCTAGATTCAATGTCAGATTAAATAAGAATTATATGATAAATTTTGAAATTAATTCTGATGGTTCCATACTATTAATCATGATTCAATTATCAAGAATTTTGTTAACTAAGCTATGATTGAAGACATTATTATTGGTTTTCTGAATTTAAAGGAATATTTTATAGTTATTTGTATCTTTGTAACACAAGTGTTTCCTCATGTGATTATAATGATGTTGAAATGATCTGTAGAATTTATGGTGGTTTATGTATTGAAAGATTTAATCATATACATTATATATTTTTTATTTGTTGAAAATAATATTTCATCACTAAAAATAAAAATATTTCATTCTGAGAGGATTAGGGAAAAATATAATGACTGAAAGGGTTTTTTATTTACTGTCATGGAATCATGATGATTTTGTTCTATTAATTTTAAAAAAAATTGAATGATGTATGATAGAAATATTGAAGTTTTATGGTAGTATACGAGAGGCCTCCATGGTTGATATAAGCTCCAATGATGTTCTAAAGGCATCTTATATACATTCAGGTGATGGAAACTCCATAATGTAGGATAAACATGTCCCGACTTCCTCAATCTAATGAAACCTCAATAAGTGGAGAAAGATAATAACCCCCCCCCCATGTCCTCCCTCTAGTAGGCCATGAGTTGGTGATTAGCACCGAGGGTATAAAAATATCATTAAATGGGAGCCATTACCTTTTAAATTAATATTAGATCGGAAGAAAATATTAATTATCGATATATCTACCCAAGATTTTAATACATTGATATTACATCATTTTATATGAATGTTCAACACATTAAAAAATTATATTCCTATGTACTATAATAGTTTAGTTTCTTTAGAAACAAGATACAAAAACAGCCAATTTGCTGAAATAACTTCAATGTTTACCACAATGAACTTCCCAGTTAGCACTTCTACTTAAAACCATTCTTCAAAACCTTGGTAATGTAAGCATAAGGGTGAAATTAGAATCTCAGTAAGGATATATAAAGAGGACACATGGGAATATCATGAACATCCGGGTATGAGAACATGATCATGACATTAGAATATCATACCCTGCATATAAAATATGATAATATTAGGTCACTAAATAATGTTTTTATGTCATAAGATAGAAATAATAAAGGAATAAAAGAGAAAAAATCAATGTTAGTATTAAATTTTTATAAGACATGGAGTTTCTGAAAACACATAAACATATAAAATGATTTCTAGAGAATTTAATGCTTACTACCAAGGATATCATAGTAGAATAGGTTCAATACTTAAACTATCTTAGTAGTCAAGGTTAAATCCCAAGACTATCTTTACATATAAATTCCCTAACTAAACTAATTTCACTCCCCATTCCACAAATGTCTATCTTATGACATATAAATATATATCCAACTAATTGTAGGGATATATAAGTCCCACCCATAAAATAATGAAATAAAAAATATGTGTTCTAAAAGATTAGAAACATTAATCATATCATAAACCATATAATGAAATGGGTATCATAAACATTTCATCCAATCATAACCTATGAAAAAGATATGGGTTTCATAATACTTTCATTATAGCATAACTCATGAAAATAAGTGGGCTTCAAACGAATTCTATAATCATATAAACCATGGAATATAAACGGGTTTCATGAAAAAGTGAAACATAAATATAAATAATTCAAAAAAAGATAATAATGTTGTCCTGGGATCATATCCTGAGTAAATCAGAAACTATATCAAAGGATGTCTTCTTAGATTTGGAATGATTTTGAAAGATCACTTGGAAAATTTATTAAGGAATATATCCTTTCATGGACAGTCAATTACAAAAAAATATATTAAATATAATTTCCTTTAAAAACATCATTGGAATCTTATAAATAAATATTTTAAAATTCATTTTAATCATTTATAAAAGATAATATACTTTCCAATTTGAAATATTATATTTAAAACATAAAACCATTTGAAACCCATATTATTTTAAAGTATCCTTGAAAATTTATAAATGATTGGTTGAATAATATTTAAAGTAAATTTAAAAGATAAAACACATTTTAAATCCTTTTCATTGAAAATAAACATTGAATATTATAATGGAATCTTTGAAAATAATTTAAAACCAGTTTTAAAACAAAAAACATTTTTAAAATTTCTTTCATCGAAAATAAATTTAAAATACATATCTTTCAAAAATATTAAATAAAAAAATCATTTTAAAATATAATTTATAACATATCAATTAATCTTTAATTAACGGAGTGTTCATGATGGTGTAGAATTATATACATTATGTATATGTAAAAATAAATATTCATCTTATATTGTCAGTGGAACTCAAAAGAGACTTGATCAGAAAACCACAAGAATATTCCTTTTAAAAAATGTAAAAATGTAAGACGTGGGCTAAAATTTATTCTAAAACTCATAGAATAATATTATAAAATGTTTGAAATCATTCATATAATACATGTTTTTGAATGAAAATATATTTATGACCAAAAAGAGAAAAAAAAATCATATTTTTATAAAAATGTTTTAATAATTATCTTAATTACCAAAAATTGGGAAAATGGTATCATTGTATTAATTTCATATGAGTAACTAGATGATAAAATAATTCATTTGAATTATTGAGGGAGAGATTATAATATTTCATCATTAGTATCATAATCATAAACAATATTTAAAATTGGTAAGATTGCAATATAAAATTATTACCACTTTGGTAACCTTGAATATTAACTCCATGAAGGAACACCATAAAATGGAACATAAAACAGAATTAAGATAGATAAATTCCGGGTATTATATGTCAAATTGGATTCATATACACCTTATGAAAGAATATAAGTTTATACCGTAATATACGTCTCAAAGAAGGCAAATAGAGAGATAAATCCATTACATATATGGTAAATTTTTTACCATAAACCCCATGAAAAAGAGATACTCAAATGGATACATAGATATTAATAAATTTTAGGATAATTATCATAAAATAAATTCATGGTCAATATATACACCAAATAGAAGAAATATTTGGTGGATATAGCATATGTTTCACAAAAGTAAAAAGAGAGATGAAAACCCTTTACCTTATATCTTGAATTCCTTCATACATGTTAAAACATACTATATAATAAGTAATATTTTATTATAAGTATACCATAGAAACGTATTCAAATATATCAAACCATTTATGATTTTATTATGATATATAATTACCCATTTATTAATAATTCCATGTTAAAGTTTTGTTTTGGGGAAAAACGACATTGTTTTTCATATATGTTTTGACTTGTTATTTTTGATCCTCTTAATTTGATCATTATTTTTTCATAATAAATATATTATTTTTTTTAATAATATTGATTCACTTGGTCTAACCAAATTGAATTTTTCCATATCTACTTGTTTTATAAAGAAATATTTGAAGGAAAATTCTACGTTGTGTTAGAAGCATGGTGATCCAAGGGTGGTTTAGTAAAGGATCATTTCCAGTGGATATATTTTAGTTGATAAATTTTGTTACTTTTAAATGAAAAGTAATTAATAATGTCTATCCTCATCTTCCCAAGCACCTCTCGATATGAGTGATTTCCAATAATTGATTTGGTAATGGGAGGACCTTCTGGTTGAAAAGAGATATCGTTGTGGGGAGGACCATCAAGTGAACACCATCATAGAGAGTACTACTATAATGTTTTAATGTCCATACATAGAGATGGGTTCTGTAGTATATTCTCTAGGGGGACTTCAACGTGGACAATGGAACTTATATGACCTTATTTCCTTTTGATAGTATGACCATGATGAGGGATTATATGGTACTCATCCTGAGAAAGGTTCTCATGATCGATCTCAATATGGTCATAAATGGGAAATTTGGAGTAAATACTCAAGGGAGGATATCTACAGTTACCATAATCAATGTTGTGTGGAAGTAATTAAATACTATAAATGATACTTTCTTGATCTTTAAATGATTCAACTAGATCTTATACTCTTAAGGATAAATGATTTATGTCCAAAAAAATATTATTAAGATGTGTAGGGATGTCAGCCTTATTTTGGACATTAGATTACTATTGGTGGAACTTTTATTTCCATGTTCTACATTAGGTTGTTAAAGTCACATGTTTCAAAAAACTAATTTCATATCGGAGAGCCTACTTTTTAGGCTCGCATATTTCTATGAGGATATTTCAACATTATTATTTGGTTTTGGTAGGTATATATGTCATCTTTGAAGTGGAAATTGTAATGGAAGAATAATATCTAGTATTTATAAGAACATTTTCCGGATCCATTTATCAATTTATCACATGTGTGTGCTGACAACCCTCATCTATTATAGTATTAATAAGTTCATGCTCTTAAATATCCCTAACCTTTTACTAATGAAATACTCCAATGATAGGGATAATGGTTTCTTCCAACTTTATAATTGTTTCTACTACTTTAGAAATATATTGACAACTTTATTAAATCTAGATTGGAATATAAGTCTTCTACTATATTTCCACATGGATATGTTGGTAGAATTATGTAGCTAGAATGGGAATATATTCTCATTCCTTTATTGAATAAGGGATGTTTTACTATTCATATCCTCTAATTTCTATAGAAATATATCAGTGATCATTATTCTGGGGGGTAGAAACATGGGTCTTCTCCCTATTTGTTTCCATGGGACACCGACAAAATTATTCAAGAGCTTCCAAACTTTACTGGAAAGAATGATGGGTGGGGGTAGAAATATGTGCATGTTGGAATATTACCACTCCAGTATATAGATGGAATTATATGAAGGAAACATATATATAGAACCACTCTAGTTTGTTTATTATTTTCTAATCTATGTGGGATGTCTTGGTTTCTCAGGTCTTGGTGACCTAACAGGGGTCCCATAGGGTGGAATCCTCATAAGGATTAGGAATTGAAGTTGTATGGGTTTGGTGGTAGTGGATGATATCATTATTCCTCCAGGGTGACTTATATATTGAATTTATGTGCCCACCATTGACCTCGTGATACTCCTCCAAATGATGTGGGAGGGATTTTTTTAAAATTCCAAGGAGAGACTCCAAAAAATATTTGAGATGGAACCTATCTTTTCTTGTTTCATCACAGTTATTTATCAATGGGTGGACTTTTTGGGAGTTTTTTTCATGGACATATTTATACATTACATTCATAGTCATCATATTTCATTCGATATGTTACGCCAAAATCATTTTTTTGACACCTCTCATTGAAGATGTCGGGTGCGAGATGTCTTCCTCTAGTTTGATGAGGATCCTATTTATAAAACCATTGATTCATACATATGTTATGGATGGTAAGATTCCATTTGGATTAAATTTATTTTTGGTGGATTTTTATAGAGTTAGGAACAAACACATACAAGTAAATATGTTAATGTAGAATCTCAATTAAACAAATACTTGCATAATTGATTGCTTTATAGGGTCCATGGCGGACTGATTTTAATTTTTTAAAACTATTTAATAAGAACTATTTTTTATGTGTAGGTGGCATGGTTTTTTTTATGAAATAGTCACATTGGGTTCACATTTTTTCACACCGGAAGGGGAATTTGTATAGTAATTTATATATAGCCCTCACCCTCTTGATGGTTTCCAATGATGTATATTTAGAGAACTACAAACACACAACAATTCCCATATCTGTGATGGGAAATGGACCTTTTTATCCATATGAATTTATTCACTAAGCAGTTTATTTATTATTATTAAGAACTCACATTAGATGAAATGATTAGTTTTGGGATTATCAGAACCTTTTGGAGGAAATTATTTCCTTCTATGGGACTCTATTATAGATTTAATTATTTTTTTAGAATCATTCACAAGTCCCGATAAAAATATGGTCACCCATTAAATTTTTAATCATTAATTTAAACATGAAGGTGTTACTATATATATATATGAGGTTCCCAATTAATTTATTCAAATGTATGTATCATAGGTTCCCTATTTTTGTGTCATTTATCATTTTGTGATGCTATCATTAATCCATGTTCTCAGGTGCTCTAGAATTCTTCTTCATCTGGGGAGATGGTTATTGTTTCAATTTTGGGATCAATTCTAATAGAATGGATTCCTATATAACCTCATGAAAGAAATCATAGACCATATAGTTCGGTTCCACTTAATGTGACATTTCATAACATTTAAGGTCATGTGATAAGGACTAAACCATTAATTTTAACATCATATTTCGAGGACCATTTGGTGAAACATTTTCTAAGAAATTATTAGTGTGGGGATTATTCAATATAATCCATTCATGGTTGATCCAATAGGGAATATTTCTAGAGATATTAGTTTGTTCTTTCCCAGAATATATGCTGGTAAAAATAACCCTCACCTGGAATATGGTTCTATGAGGATAATGTGAGAAGGATATGAAAGAAATATAGCCTACCAATTGAGGGCATGATATTACTACGAATATTTCCCAATAAAAATGGTAATTTGTTAAATATGTTGGGTTTTACTCTTCGTTAGGTTTCTTATGTATCCCATCAAGATGGGAATTAAATCCCACATAGTTCAGATATGTTTGGAATGAAACCTATAGGGGATGCCAAAAAAATATATTTTAATTATGCTAGTGACATGATCGTCACAGATATCTAAACTCATGTGATTCATGATTGGTGAGAGAAATAATGTAAAATAGAAGATATATCGTATTTATCAACTTCTTTTGAATTGTAATTACAAGTGAACTAGGAGCACAAAGGTTAAAATTTATTCCTCATCTATTGATGGAAAAGAGAGTGGATATGGAACACAAGAATGGTGTGGCATCCTATAAGAAATTCTAGGGTCTTACTCATGGAGTGATTCCCATGAGAATATACTCCTTATCCACTAATGTATGAATGAGAGGCTTTGTTGGGGTAGCCATCATGAAAATTATATGTTTCTTATTTTCTTCACATTTCATGAATCATTATGGAGATAAACACCATTGTCTGAATTGAAAAGCTCTTCACTACTTCCTTTAAGTATGGAATCATAATTATGAAGGTAATTCACAATTATGAACATCTTGATGACCCCAACAACTATGGAGGTTAAATGGGGGGACAAAATTTACTAAGGGAAATAATAATTGAAAGAAGGGATCATGTTGGTGTGTCTCATACACTTCAAATGTACGTCTAGTGGTATTGGGTGAGTTCTTAACATTATCCTTCTAAAATTAGAGAATTGGGTAAAGGAGTTTCATGTCATTGATGAATGAAAGGACTAAACATAAATACTAGATGAGGATTTTACTAGGTTGTATAAAGTAAGATTCAATGGACTTCACCAAATTGATACATAGAAGAAATTATGATGACTTCACCTAGGTGATAATTGGGTGAAATGAAGGGGACTTCAACCAAGTGATAACTACGTAATAGGATATGTATTTTTGATAGTGATCTTCTTATTTCCTCAATAATCGAAGAAGAGTCGCATTGATCGATTTTTTTCTTAACAAATAGAATATGTTCTCTCCTAGGTGATGCACTAGGGCGTATGAATATCTTATCAATATTCTCTTAGAGTTTCAACTTCAATTCTTGCAACTCTATTGGGGACATTCTATAATGTGTCTTTGAAATAGTCATAGCACTCAGTATGAGTTCAATTGAAAAATCCACATCATGATTTGGTGGGAGGCCTATAATATCCTTTAGAAATAAATCATCAAACTTTCATAAAATGGTTGTATTCTAAATCATGAGTTTATCCCCATAAATTTGAGATAAATAACGTTAATTTATATAAATAAAGAACCATAATATGGAAGAAATTTCTACTTAAAGGTTATATTTATTCTTGCATTGATACACGATTATATATTGATCTAGAATATGAAATTTTATTTCCCTTCCTTGGAAATTGATATGATCTCCATATAGAGAAATCCAATCCATGCTAAGAATCACGTCAAATTCCACAACTGGAAGGATCACAAGACTTTCAGGATGTTTTTTCATACAAAATTCAACAAGAGAAGAATTATAAACATTTTATGTGACTATTGTGCCATTATGAGTTGTCAAAACTAACTCAAAATCTGAATATTTTGGTGATACGGTGATACCCTGAGAAAATTCTTCAGAAATAAAACCTTTTATACTTTAGAGTGGATAGTAAATGTTCCATTCACCACTTAATTATTGTACTCCACGTCAAAGATAGTTATTGCATGTGACTTTACTTTTTATTTGTCCATAAGAGTTTTTTGACATTGATCATCATTAGAAACCCTTGGATTAGGAAAATGATTTTCATAATGCACCATTTCCTTGAACTTGTAACATTGAAGTGTAGGAGGAGCATTCTGTGTAGAATTTTATTTTTTTACATCATTATACATATTTTACCATCATTTTTTATTCAACTACCTGGTGATCCTATTTTCCACACTTAAAACATTTACTAATCCCTTTAAGTCAATTCCCTCAATGTTTATTTCCACACATTGAGCATAAGGGAAAACTCATATTCTTTTCAGTGCGGTCTTTATATTTTGTTTTGAATTCCATTTTTATCTTGTTATAGAACCCATATGACTAATGGGTTACTCCAATATATATATCAACCCTGAGAGGACATATAACAATTTCCATGTAGCTATTAAAGTCCCTTATATATAATTCCCTTCAGAGACTTGGTTTTAAGAAACTAATGAATCGATTAAATTTACTCTCAGTTTGGATAATAATTCTAGAAGTGTACCTTGAAAGTCTTGTAAAATTTTATTTATAGGTACCAATAGATTCATCATCCTTTTTCTTATGTTCATGTAACTCCTTATCCATATTTGTTTGATTAATTCGAGCAAAGTGCTTATTGAAAAATAAGTTCTTGAACTCATCACATTCCATGGAATCAATTTCATATTTTTGCCTCCTATTATTGATAAGATTCCACCATTGAAAATATTCACTTTCCAAATGATATAATTCTAAAATGATATTATCATGTTCAGAACATTGTAGGACTAAAAATATATTTTTAGTGGTACAAAAAAACTTATTTATCCACTAATGGATCAGAAGACCCGCTTAATGAAGGTAGACTCTGCCTCATGAAAGATTTAATTGAATGTTTCTCCCTACATTTCTTGTTTCGAAGTTCAGCATGACTCATATCTTGATAAAATTTTGTGATCATGGATACAAAATTTTTCATTCCAACTCTTTTAACATTTGGTTGGTTAGGGAGATAATCATTACATTGCCTGTCCCATTCATCATTAATGCGTCTCCTTCAGGTTCCATCCATTGACTAAAACAAAGAATAATAATTTGATCCAAACTAATCATAACAGTAAAACCACATAATCAAGAATAAAATTTCCATTTGGTATAGTTTAGAATTTATCATAGGATATTTATGGTCATTTCTAAAACACTAGGATTATATACTATACTTACACATATCCTTAGAGATCATACTAAATATTTCTTATCAAATTTTCCAAAGGTGAACTATACTATTTCTATGATACCAAATATAACGGCACATACTTTACATATAGATATTACTTCAGCATTGATGAATACTTACTACATAACATAACCAAACCCACTCTAGGACCCTAAAGTTTTAGTGTCTTTAGAAACTGGGAAACATAAAAAAAAGTGGTTCATAAAACATACACATTGTCTTCTTCTTATTTCATCATAAATAGAATATTTTTTAAAATATCTTACTTAATACCATTCTTCAAGTCCTGGGGAAAAGAAACATATGAAAGGGTGAGCTCAAATGCTAAGTCTGGGTAAACAAGAGAAATATCAATCATATCATAATCATAAGAACCTATCATTTTAAAATTTGATGATGCATTTAAAAGATCACCATATCATGTCATGGGATAAATCATAAAAGTGAAATATAATAAAAATGGTCACAACATAATACATGAAATTTCTTTTAATACATACATAAGAATAGAAAATCATTTCATATTATTCAAGGTACATTATCGAGACCATCATAGCAGACAAAGTCCGATATTAAACTGAGTTCACTCCTCGTTCCAGCCCTGTATTACCGAACCATATTTACTTATTGTTCCATTCATTTATATCTCATGATATATAAATCTTTTCCCAATGCATTGGAGGGAGATATTGGTCCCATTCATCTCATAATGAAATAATTTTTACATGTTCCACAAAAACATAAAAACATTCCCCATATAATAACCCATGAAATAAAATGGGTTTCTTAAACAGCATTCCATTATAATTGATATAAAAAAAATTTATTTCCACAATAAAATCATATAAATAATAGGGTTTTAAATATAACTCAATTTAAATAGTGTCATATTATATGGAAAATAATTTTGAGAAATTACTTTAAATTAATTCATGAGGAAAATATCATTTCTTCTTTAAAAAAGGTTTCATCCTCAAAATGACACAAAATTTTAGAAGAAATGATTTTTTGTTTAAATATACTTGTAATATTATTGGGAAATATTTAAGTAAATAAATAATTATGAAAGTGTAAAAATATGTTCATGTTGTATAAGTTAAAGAAAACACTATTCTCTTACTTTTTTCGAAAAAGTCAGAAGGTACCTCATACTGAAAATGACAAAAGATTTTATTTATACCATTTAGTAAAAATTAAACAATGGGTAAAATTGAATTTAAATAATTATATAGGGATATATAATATTTTAAAATACATATTTTTGAAACATGGATTTTCATGCTAAATATACATATTAAATATTTACGAATAAATAATCTCAAATAAAAACAAGATTTGCAAAGTTATCCCTTACCTTAAGTACGATTTCATTTTATGTATCTAAACAGCTAGTACAGTAATTTAAATAATTTTATTAATATTCTCCATAATCATAATCATTTTTATGATATCATATATGATTATATTGTCATATTTTTGTTAGTAACATATCATTGTAACTCGTTATTGGGATATTGACTACATTATGTTCTTATGAAACATTTGTCGAATAAGTTTATGTTACACTTATTAGGTTATAGTAAAATAAATTTAAATAATTATATTAGTATAATATATATCATATTTATTCATTTAATTCTGGTATATAATCTTGGTTTAAGGAAGATCGTGTAGAATTAATTGAATCTCATCGTGGAGACGGTAGGTCGTACGTACGCACGAGCAATGATATCAATCAAAAAATTATTGAATGGTATTGAAGTAGATGATGTATGATATTTCAGAATTAGTATAATGTTAAAATAATCATATATATTTATTGTTTCCATAATTATACTAATCCAAGTAAGTTGGTGGTGAAAAAAATATTACACAATGGCGTGGAGACGGTAAGCCTTACGTACACATGTGTGGTGATTTAATTTTTCCTATGATGAATAAAAGTTGAAATATGGTTGTTTTATATTTATAATAACATATCAGTATATTATTTATAGTAATGTTATTACTTTATAATGAAACAACAAATGAATAGGAAGTAGAATATGAAAGAAGTTTTAAATATTCGTTAGAAGAGATTACCTCTTCCATGGCGTGCTTCCTCTAAATCTCTTATTAGAGTTTTAGAGTTGGACTTTGAATATTAAAAGAACCTGAATAATGAGATTATTAATGTTTATAAGGAATTTTTTAATGGGATTTCCAAGCTTAAAGTCTCAAAAGGATGTTAATAGGGGAGGGAGGAGGTTCCCTTTTATAATTGAGGTGAGGGGACTTCTTAAAACTCCATAAATAATAATTTATAATAAAAAAACCTAATAAAAAACCTCCAAAATGTCCCAATTTCAAATATGAGATAATATAGGGTTTAAATATCATAAAAAATATATATTTTTGACAAGTTATTGTGTCATTTTGAACCATATCATTTTAATTAACACTTAGTTATTGTAATTAATTCTAATTTTGGTAATATAATCCTAAATATTTAATGGTTATAAACATTTTTTATATGGTATTAATTGACCATAAATGGATATTTTGTAAACTTTTAGATTTTATAATTATATATTTGTAATTTTTAAATATTTTTCTGTTTTTTAAATAAGTTAATAACTTTTTATTTTTATAAAATATCTATAGTGTCAATTTTGACACCATTCATTAATTTGAAATTACAGAAATCCAAACATAAGATAAATTCGAACCAAAATATTCAATACACGTATAACATCTCATAATATCCTAAAAAATTCGTGGAGAACATTAATTAGTTCATATGTTTTTATTTTAATATCTTTATTCCTTCTATTTGATATTTCTATTAATAGAAATAATTTTCACATCCCTATTGTGTCATCATTACTGGTAATTGGTTATAATATAATAATTATAATCAAATTTATATGATGTAGGTAATTATTTTATATTTCCAAATACTATTTATATCCAATCTTATCTCCTAGTTATTCATATACTAAAATTAATAATCTTATATAAAATGAGATTGTGACATTTTGTCAAATTCATAAGTTTTTATTACATTCGTGTCATATTCATAGGTAAGTGGCCATAAAGTGATTAAATTTCAAAACATATATGATAATATTGGAATTTAGTCATTTAATAGGATTTCTAAAGGTGTTAAAGTGATTTTATAATATTATTTTTACCTTTAATTACATGATTTACCTTTAACCTTGGTAATAAAAATAATTACCTAAGTTACTTTTCATAATGACCAAAACTAAAAGTAGCATATTAAAATAATTTGGACCTCAAGATTCCAAATATGGATTCCATTTTAAAAAATTCAAAACACATAAGTTTCTTTAATTAATTTGAAATCAATCCTTTTTTCAGAATGAGAGAAAGAATTGTTTTAAAAGTTAAAACATTTCAAAAGACTGAAATGATTTACCTATAAATTCACTATAAAATTAATGATAATTACATAAATTATATTTAATTATAAAAATATATAATATTTATACTTTTTAACCATTCAATATTATAATTTAACTATATAAATTACCTTGATGAAAAAAATTGTTTTCAATTAAAATTTTGCGTATTTTCACTATTCATCAAGACAAGAATGTTTTTAGAAAAATATCATAAATGTATCAAAAGTAAATTTTTAGAACCAAATTCATAATAAAAGTAATATTTTTTAATATAAAAATTATTAATGTGTAAAAATATTAATTTAAAATGGGTTCAACATTCAATGGTGTAAAATTAACATTTAAAAAATACGGTTTTTATATATCTAATAGGGTTTTATTCATACCCTATGACTAAAATATTCATTGGATGAATTTAAAAAATATTTCATTAACTATATAATACATATGTATCTCATTAATTACATTACCAAAATTAACTCACTCAAAAATAATAATATCTAATTGATTTATATTATTCATAAATAATTGATAACTAATGAATTCACAATGATTTTTCATAACTTGGTTATAATTATTCCTGGTATCCTAATGGCTAGACTATAATAGTAATTTTATAAAAATTTCATCTTGTAGTTTTTCTAAATTCATGATTTTTTGTAATGCAAGGTACTAGAGAATAAAATAATTTAATGATACTATTTCATAAAAAAATCTGGGTGTTACACCATGATCACTGGTTTTTCACACTACCGTGGAAGAATTTGAGTTGGTTGTAGTATAGCATCACTTAGTTATAGTGAGAGTTTATTTAAGTTAGGGTTGAGATTATATTTATAGATCAAATCCTCATTTGATAGTGTGCAACTCCTTGGGAGAGGAACTCCAGTTGCATGAAACTCGGTCCTGTGCCACTGGGGCTCTAAAAACGCAATATATCCAGATTGATGTCGCATTCGATGTGCAACGGGAATTGTTTTCATGTTTAGTTTGTGTGAAATTTTGTATTATTATATGCTCCAATAATTTATTTCAATTACGGTACTTATGCATTTCTTCATCCTTTAGAGCATCTGTATAAATATCTATTATCTTTGGCATGTAAATTTGTAGCCTGTGGGATTCCATTTTTGTGTGCATCCATAAAATGATATGTCAAATATATTAATTAGACCCAAAATGGTAATTTGGGCAGTTTTTATTATCATATTATTGAAATATGGACATTTAATGTCTATGGTGGTATTTTGGAACCAAAAAATTCCCCCTCTTAGAATCTGAGCTGACATGGGACTAGAAGGTCGAGTTCTAAGGGTAACGTCCCACAAAAGTTCCTTAGAGTCTTGAAAATAGGGTTGTGTGAAGCATGAAACTGGTATTCATCTCTTATAAATCGGCCTAGTGGGTCCCCTTTATAGGACCTAAACTTCTCACATTATATTTATTTTCTCTCATCTGTGAAACGCTTCATTTTCATGAAAACTCAAGCTTCTGTTGCCTCTTTCAAGAAATTCGACCTTTTAAGATACTTCATCCATGACCAATGAAACATTCCATGAAATAACATCAAAATATGTGTTCCAACCCACTATTTAAGAACCAAGAACCAGCATTTTCACACACATTCCTTTAAACATCCAAAATCATCTGAGATGACCAATCAACCAAACCAATGCAATAACGAAGCTGTTGTCGCTACCCTAAGGGAAATAATGGTGGTAAACCCTAAAATACATTGCCCAAGGCCTATTAATTCCAACAACTAGGTGATTTTGGGCATGCTTACTGAAGCCTATAGTAACTATTCATTGACAGAAAACCTCTAATTATAGAATTTTTGATTGATCAATGAACTGAACATCCCAAGCATTGAAGTCAGGACACCATGCTCCAGGATCAAACATAAGGAATAGCTCATCTAACGGAACATCACATCCAATGGTCACCCTTCTTAGGATCATGGTGAAATATCCATCCACACACAAGGAATATGGGTGAGGATATTTATGGGGTAGCAACAAGTGGGTAAAGAATTCCTAGCTGGATATACTGGTATCTTCTAGAGTAGCATGTCAAACAACCAAAAGGGATAGCATACATACTGGGACCTTAGGTTATGGGTTAACTTCACTGATGAATGGGACAAGGAATACTGAGTACGCCACACATTATTAGATTATAGGAATTAATTTTTCCATATTGGGTTGTTTTAGGTAGTGTAGATGTCCCAATTTCATACCTACCTTCAAAAGGTGATACTGCCAGAGCTCCTCAGTAATTGGTCTCCAGACACCAACATGTTCAAACATCACCACATGGAGATAGGAATCATATTTTTTAATATGAAAGAAATCATTTTCATACCACTAAATAGTTTTAAATAAGATAAATTTATTCAAACCTTAAGCATTTGGTCATAGAGGCTGCAAACTATTCTTTAAGTAAAGCACCTACTGGATACTTTAATCAGAGTGATGAAGCATCATCCCACCTAAAACAAGAATAAAACATTCAAAAAATGGTTGGTCTTTTTGTTGAAGAAGGATCCAAATGTGATGATGGTAGGGAAACCAATGAAGTGTCTGATGGAACTATAAATGATGAGGTCAGGATCATATTTGATGACTCTAGAGAAAGGATAACATGAGTAGTGGGGTTTCAGTATGGTTGAGTACAGGAAACCACTAGTCATATACACTACATTCCTAATGAAATTCCTTGGTGGCTGGTTTCTTCTATTCATATATACATGAATTGGAATGTTCCTAGGGACACTGGTTATAGAATACATTATAGATTCTAGCAATAGGGTAAACATGGGTGTACCAATGAGGTCCTAGCTCTATATTTAGTTGGGTCCTGTAATGAGGGAAGATAAGAATAGGAGGCTCTGCATCCCATTCTAGCTTTTCAATAGCTAAATCATGGAACACATCTGAGGCAATGAGTTTCTTAATTCCCTCAGCCTACGGAATGATGTCATGGGTCCTTCTCTTCTTAACATTGTTAAGGTTAGTTTAGTAATACTCAATGAGACAGTGATTACGATTAGCATTGGAAATTATAAAAATTTCCCCTTCCACCCCGTCTCATCCCTATATGGAAACGTTGGACCAGCTGTAAGATAAATTGGAGCAAAGGGAGTATCAACAGTCTTTTGGGTGGGGTTCTGGTGTATTTGATAAATAGAGACACCTAATGCATTCTATATATGTCATCTTGATTTTCCAAGTTGTTCAAATGCCTTAATTAGTTGAAAAAGAGTGTCTACATGGGGGTTTTGGAAGAGAAAAATTTACGTATCCTTCATCAACATTGATGGATGATTTCAAGAAAATTATTTGGAGAGACAATCAAGATTTCATCAACCAATGTGATCACTGACCTCTCCCGGGATTATGCGAACAACTTGGTGGGAACATACATGTGTGTGATATTTAGGTAGTGCATATGGGTAATCACACAGTTTAGCAAAGTAGAAGAGAAGTAAGGAGGTAGGAGGGATGATCATTCAGGAGAAATACAGAGGTCTAGAGGATCTTAAGATGTAATTGCAACAGGGGTGGTGTAAGGCATTGTTACACCCCCACCACTAGGATGGGAGGTCATTCTCTAGAAATGGTCATGGGGGTAAGTGGGGGCACTCATGTCAGGATGAGTAGGTTCAAGGAGGATCTAGGGAAGAAGATGAAATTCCTATTGTAACCAGCTGATGACCCTCCATTTCATATGTTCTGGATGTCTTGGAGGATACTGTAAATGACCATGATGATGGATGACCTGTAATGGAATGATTTTTTTAATGAGTCAATATTCCATAGGATGGGCAAGCATGGATCATGGCTAAGGTGGGATTCTATGAGAGGATTAAGTACCTATAAAACATGGATTCCTTCTCATTACAATAATGGGAACTTAATCTCCCTTACAACCTAGTGTGAGTAAATATTTTTGGAAATCAAGGTAGTGAGGAGACACCACAATATAATGATTTAACCAATGAGTAATTGTAAGATGAGGCCTCATAGGGCTCCAATTATTCTAAATCTTTGGGATCATCTACTAAGTAGAAAATTCCATGAGAGAGTGTCGAGATCGAATATTATGATGAATTTGAAATGGTTGAACTCATCTAAGAAATCCTATTAAATTATAATTTCTTCGCTTTCCTTTTGTTTCTTAGAATCTCTAACTAATATTTTTATTATACAAGATCAAGATGAAAATGGTCAGGGGGTCCTTAATCGAGTGGAAGATGGTGCTCCATTAGATTATGTGGGGCATTCCCTTGGTCATGTGAATAAGGTTAAAGAAACTAATGTTCCCATCAAGGAGGTTGTAGTGGTGACCACAGAGCCCCAGGTCATTATTATCCTTTATGAGGGACCTTGCCCAATAATTAAAATGACGGAATCCACTCTTGGTGAAATAAAGTGCTCAGGGAAGATCATTAACCAAATACTTATACCTCTATTTAAAATATAATATCAATTCACTTATCACTTCTTAAACATTCATAGAGCCTTGCTTCAATGTGTTTTTTTGTTCTCATGCTGCTAATTTTCAACCCATGCAATGGGGCCAGTGCCCTCCATTGATATGACAATCGATATCAAGGGGTATCCTGGGGTGTAGATTAATACCATGGTTCAAGAACCATGTATTCATATTATCATCCTCTATATGTATTTTCTATCTCATGATCCCAACTTTTCATTTTCATTAACTGATGTACTCTTATTTCAAGCAGTAATTGAAAAGGTGTCTGACTAGAAAATGGTTGCAGCTTGAGCATATGGGGACACATCCCTGATGGTGGAGCTAACCCTTCAGGATCCATTCATTTCATCTAAACTATCCTTGGTCCTAAGTAAATAGTATATTACGGTCACAGTTGACACTATTGGTGGTGTGGAGTACAAGGATGGCAAAGGCGATGTTTCTGAGGAAGGGTAAGATAAAGACAACCAACCTCTTTATCTAGAACCCAACCTAACTGAGAGGATCCCAGAATAGGACCTTGTCACTTCTGTCCTTGAATCTTTCGATGATTATGATTATACACCAATTTATTATCTAAAAGACTCTTTCTCTGATGTTGTAGAAGAAAACTTCATAGTCCAGTGCTGGGCATGGAGGATCATACATCGTTTCAACACCCATACACTGAAACCACACATAGTGAGATGGATTGGGTCCCTTCATTATAGGATGTGAAATATTGGAATTGGAGGGGTGGATGATCAAAATATCATTCCACTAGTTCACAAATTTTTTTTCTAATAAGGTACATGATGAAAGTTAACATTTAGATGTTTCTAAGAACAAGATGTATGATAGCACTCATAAGCTTCAAGAGGACAACTAAGAAATTCAACATTTCAAGGAGGAGGTGAATGAGCATGCTCTCTTCACCAATTCTCAATAACAGGTAATCACTCTACTAAGGGCTCAACTGGTGGTAGAAAAGGATCATGTGAATCATGAAAATATATCAGATAGGTGAGCTCCAGGCGAAGTAGGACATCGTTCATATTAGGTTCATTGAGCTTCTCTTGATAGATGTGTAGGAGGAATCAGATCTCCGAAGATGTAAGTGCATACCAGAAGGTACACGCCTAGGGCTTGTGGAACTAGAGTGGTAAATATCTATGGTGGATCCATTGGGAAAAAATTTTCCAGGGCTTAAGAGAGGTTCCAATATATGGACCACGCTAACCTATTTCTGAATTTTTATTTTTAAATCATTTTAATTACAAGGGAATATTTATTTCTGTTAATTTAATTATTGAAATTCAATCATATTTTTGAAAAAACTAATGATCAGCCCCTAAAATCATATGAGTCATGGTCAGTATGAGAAACAAGGGACAGCCATATGATTTGTCATTTATATGGGATTCTCAGTTACTCATCGAACACTGGGTGGTCTAATATTGTTATCTAATCATGAGGGACTTTATTCCAAGAGGATATATGGTTGTATATAGGGGAACTCTGAGCAGGTGAATTTCTTTTATAATAAGTGAAAGTGCAGTAATAGGGTACTGCCAGGGGCATTTAATAATACCCAAAAAACTATAATGGAGTGCAAGAATTGAATTTTCTAAAATCTAAAACATAAGAGGAGTGGTGTGACGATGGAGTCTAACTACTAACAATATTCAAAATGAAACATATATACCGCTTCACCAGGAATGGGGACAAACAACTAAGGGACAACCACTGACCATGTCTGAAACTTGAAAATAGTCTCAGAATGTTGTCTAATGTCTACCAAGTCTTTGGCCTATGTTGGTAGGTGATCCAACATAGAAAGGAACTATTGTCATTATGGGGCCAATTCATACATAGAATAGGATGGGGTTCCAAACTGGGGTCAAACTATGTGTGGAAATGAACTTATGGAATTTTTTAATGCATCCCAGAACTCTTGTAAATATGCCCTAATAATATAAGAACATCAGGTAAGTGTGTCGGCCTAAAAAGGGTCAAACTCATCTTCCAAGGGGAGAACCATATAGGATGCAGAGAAGTGGTTGAAGGGCATGAACGATTTAGTAGGTGAAATGAACTAGAGGAAAATGCCTTGTGGGAAAGGGCCAAAAATGCCTCATATTTTTATTTCATTAAATAGAGATGATTCATGCATAGTTTAATATCATAAGGTGAAAACATTTGACACATCGTTTAACATCATATAGTGGGGAATTTGTTCTTCATAGTATGATATCATGTGATTGAGATGTGGTACGCAGGGATTATAAACTATACTTCCCATTATTTATTTGTCATGTTATTTTAGGAGGGAATCATGTGTTTATTGCATGGGTTATGGTTATAGTTTTACATCACGTGAAAGGACATGGTCTATGGATATGAATGGGGAGCCTAGGAGGTCCTGCCAAATGGAATATCTTGGGGACACCATGTATGAACATAGTTTATGGTCATTAAATTTGTATCATGGATCATAGATTTAGTTCATAAATCTTGATCCTATGGGCTTAATGACTCAAAGGGACATGTGTGACATTGGAATAGGATAACCCAACATGAATGGAGGGGCCTAGGAGGCCACCTGATTTCATACAAAACATATTCAAGAAAACTCGCACATAGTTGAAGTTCATATGTTTGGACTATGGATTGATATTAAATTTTTTAAATCTTGGACCTTGATTGGGTAACATATAATTGAAATTGTATCATGTAAGAGTGATAACCCGCTGTGAATGAGGACTAAGGAGGCCCTGAACAACACAACACATTCTCGGGGTGACTCACACATAGTTTAAAGTCTTGATGTTTGGGATTGGGATCCACTCATAGTTTAAGGTCATAGAGTTTGGAAAATGGATTTTAGTATATGTATATAATGTTTCGGTGATGGGGGTGAGCATATCAAGAGGATATGTGTGGAAAGTTGATGGAACAAACCTTATGTGAATGAGGTATAAGGAGGCCCAATACTACACAACAGATTCTTAAGAAGAATTGTTCACTGTATAAGATCATGATGTTTGGACTTCGATTCAACACTTACATTAAGGTTATGGATTTTGGACCAAGGGAGATCATGTATGTCAACCTTTATTGGGGAAAACCACCTCCCAATCCCTTACCCTTCATGAGCCATGCTGGTAATAATATATAAAAATTGTTATATTGTTTAAATTTCTCACATGATAAGGATAAATGAGGGTAATAAGTGTCCAAAAAATTCCATGAGGGATATTTTGACTTCCTGGGCCTGGTTAGGAAATGATGGGAATAACCTTGGCATAAGGAAAAACTTCTAACCATATTCAAAAAATAAGTTCTATGCTCACATTGGTTAGAGATAAGTTATAAAAAAGTATGATCAACTGTTGATAGAGTTCAAAATATGACATCTATTGTTTTCTATTAAATATCCTTCTAGGCATGAACCCATGATATTAGGTAAGATAGTGTGGCATGAGACCATTATCATTAGAAAACCTGTTATGATTGGGAGGATGATAGACATTGAAATCAAGGAGACTATGATGAACCAAAAATTTAGTGGGGAATGTCCTCAAAATAAGTTCACGGTAGGGCTGGGCCCGAGATAGAATATCTCAACATCACTATGTATCTCATAAGGATGATAATCAATCAAAATTTAGTTCTATGAAAATATCTGGAAGGATAATTATGTATTTATGGTGACATCCTTTCTGGGGATGAAATTATATCATCTCTCATTTAATGGCATCCTAGTTTTATATTGGGTAATGTGTGATTAATTTCATACTTTTCATATGTGGAATACTGATTTCATATGAGGTATATCACCATCCCATACATATAATATTAGGCATCCTCCATTTTTTGTACAGGGTAGGCATGGATGTTAACATCATGAAATGAGTACATTAACCATGGAAGTTTAAATTCATGCAACTCAGACTAGGGATTCTACTAGTTTATTGTCATAGAGCCTTGACTATAGGGATAGATACTTGTTTAAAGACATATATCTTTCACCATGGGTGGTATGGGTGTCCCACTATAGTTCATGTGATGAGAAAAAGTTATAACCTGATGTTAATGAGGACGAAACTGACCCTATTCTATGAAAAACCTAGAATGATCATACATTGGTTCAAAATTATGAAATTGGAAGGTGATTAAAGATCATTTTATGATTCGATGAATGGGACGGATGAAGTTCAAATATTTGGTTGTGAGTACGTATCACATGAGAATGGTTATTAATCCAGATATAGTTTTGGAACACAATGTTATCGGAGACTGATGCCAGAAGTGGGATTCCCTCTTGAATGAGGATATTGAATCGTCTTATATGAGGACATGAGGCAAAAAAATTATCCAGTGTAAGGATGATGTTTAACATCATGAACTAAGAAAATTGGAGTTTGTTCATTCCATTATTTTCATATGGGGAATCGCAGTTTGATATGGGGTAAAATAATCACTCAATAAAATGAGTCCTAGATTTTGACATTGAAAGTTCCGGTTTAAAATAATGCACTGAGGATGTGTTGTGTGAGGCTTTCGCACTGAGCTTACAATTTCATTATTCTTATTAATATTGGGATATCAAGGAATATCTTTCCATGGATGGTTCAAGAAAAATAAATCAGTATTATACCTAGAAAGGATTCCCATGAGACATTTTGGGTGGATAGAACTGTAGGTAATGGAGGTTCTTGTAGTGAATCTACAGTCGAGCCCAAAGACTAAAATTGTAGGTGTCACTATATATACCATAATGATAAGAATCAATCCACATGTAGTTATAGAAATAGGATAAGTCATGGGTTTTTTTGAACACTAGAGATAGTGAAATGTGAAAGAGTGGTGATGGCCCATATTTTAGGGTAATATTTCTTAGACCATGTGGAGGATTCAATAAGGATACATATATGAAACAAAAGAGTTAAAACCAAACATCAAAGAGTCTAAGGAGTCCCTAAAAAATATGAATAAATCCTTGAGCCAGTTTCACATAGTTTAAGGTCATATATTCTAGACCATGGGAAATAGTTTATTAAATATTCTCATGGAAAATGGGAAATTAGTATAAATTCATGATTTTTCGACTATCGAAGTGTTTATTTTTATGATACCAATGTGGAATGAAAAATTTAAACCTTGATATTAATGTAGATAAGTAGGATTTCTTACCACACAAGTACTAAGATGAATGTGGAACTTGTTTTATGGTCATAATTCTTAGACTAAGGGAAAGGTGGAAATCATTTTAAAGTCATTAAGCTTAGACTAGGGCAATATTGATCTCAAGGGTGTCTGCACATTGTGGTAGAGGTATCACCCAATGTGAAATGTGTAATGAAGGATTTCATAACACATGAACAGTTTGAGAATAACTACACACAATTTATGGTCGTGATGTTGTGAATGTGATTAATGCCAAGGGTTCGAAGGGTTGATAATGTTTTGGATAGTCCTAGAGGTGGAATATCTTGGTGTCGTTTCATATCCCTTGTGGATGGGAATCAAGTCATAGAAAATTATTGAACATGACATCATAGGAGACCAACAATGAAGTGGGAAATTCTCTCTGGTGATGGACATGTGGAATACCATGGATTTTTGGGGGCCTCCCATGTTTAGGTCATGGGGTAAGGTTTTTTTTGACCATTTCATACTTATCGCAGGAAGCATCCCAAATTTATACAGGGTAAGTCATCTCTTATTAAGAAAAATGTTGGTTTCAGTTGGGATAATATCAAATAATATTAAGAGGAATCCAAGATTTATGTAGGGTAAGATCACAATTTAACATCATGAATTAAGGATTTCAGGCTTTGTAGTTTAAATTCATAAAACTCAGACTATAGAGGATGAAAATTGTTTATGGTTATTAAAAATAGACCTATTGGAAATATTTTATGGTTAGGCTTCACAGAACATGAATCTTATTTTAATTTCATTGTATTTAGACCATTTAAAACAAGTTTATGTTCATTTTACATGGACCATAGGGTGGCTATTATTTTAAGGTCTGAAATCATTAAACATGGCATTGGGTTTACGGTCCTAGAGTTCAAACTCATAGATCTCTACACATGAAGTATTTCTTGAGAAACATGGAATTAATGGTAGGTGTGATATACTCTCAAACGTTTTAATCAACGTGTAAGCTCCATTTGGAATAAATGTTAATAATGATGTAGGATCTTTCCCATGTGGGATCCATCTTTGGTAGATTATTTTCTGGTATCATTGGCATTCTGAGATCCATTACCTTGTCATGCTAGTGAAAGGAGCAGGTGGGAACCCTTTTTTTAATTCTCTAGAAATCATATTCTTGGGCCTCTTGGTATTGTGAAAGACCTAGATTATGTTCTCTATGAGGGTTTATATATCACCTAGATGGACTTATACCATTTTTTCCATCATATTATTGTCATAGAAAGCTATTCATAGTGGTGAAAACTTTTCCCCAATAAAATGAACTACCTCTGTTTCATATACCAGGGAATATGGGCCAACCTTTTGGGAATTCCAAGTCATCGTCTGATAGAATGGGAGGGCTTTGGGGAGCTTGTTTAGATATCTCTTATTATATTGGCCCACTATCTTATGTATTATCTTAGATATAGTTTTTTTGAATGCCTAAATCTCCCCATTTTTATATGAATAGTAGTGGTAAGTATGGTTAGACTGTATTTTGTACATGGCGTAAAAACTCTTTAGGTCAATAGTCCAAAGAATGGTGTCTTTTTCTTTGGGAATAGCATGAGGAACTCCAAATCATTGGATGATGTGAGAGATCATGAATTTGATCACGCATCAGGACACGAAATTATTGAGGGGAATTTCTTCTACCCACATCGAGAATAAATCTATCATGGTTAGAAAGAACATATATTAGAGATCTATTTTCTAGAGGGTATTGTCCTATAATTTTCAGTCCCCATACTGCTAAGAGACAAGAATACACAGTTTTATGGAGGAGCTATTGCATTCGATGCACAATGTTTTCATGGATTTAACATGCATGACGCATCTTGAAAAACATAGCTCAGTCCTGAACCATGGAAGGAAAAATTTATACCAACCTCTAAATTTGGTGGGAGAGTTTCAATCCTACCTGATGTGTGTCATAGGTTATAGCATGGAATTCCTACATGACCTGGTGGATCTCATATTATTGGATAAAAAAGAGAATAATTTCAAAAAATCCATATCTATAAAGAGTCTACTTAAGGTTAGGCCTTCTCGGGAGGGTGAACTATGTTGCACACAAATTGATTCCCTCATGATCGGCTTAGTCCAGTGAGATAATTCCACTCTTTATTTACTCATCAAAGAGATTTTTTCAAACTATGGTTACCCCTTTGTTGGAGAACACATATTTCATAACACGGTAGTAGAAAAAAATAGTTGGATTATATGTTTCCTAACATCATCATAAAAAATGACAAGAATGATGACCCTATGATGCCTCAAAATAATGATCAGGTCATCATTTTCATACACTATAAGAGATGTATCTAAACTATCCAAAGAATCAACACAACCATTCTATGATTGAGAGACATGAATCACTTTCAGATGAGAATTAAAATGGGCCATTGGTTGACAAATACGCTCGAATAGGGGCACAAGATATTGCATTCTAATGATATAGTCACAATTGACATAATCCTGATGCCCTACTCAAGACCATTACTAATAGCCTGATACACTTCCTCATTGTGGGTGTAACCTTCCAACAATAGGAATAAGTATATCAGGACTTCCTATGATAGAGTGATGTAGATGATCCCCATGCCTACTATATTATGATTGGGATAATTGAGTATTCTACCAGTTGGGCTCTATGACGAACTATCAAAATGCATATTCCAACATGGAATAACCTGATCCACTTAGTTGATAGCCTCATCTGGGAAATCAACATCGAGGGGAAATCCTTCAGGGTCTCAATAGGTGGCCAAAAAGTTTTCCAATTCTGGGACATTGATGGACTTCTACGGGAAAAACCTGCTATCAACCATCTATAGGATCATCTACCAATTATCTAGTCATTCTATTAACATGGGGACATTGAAAATATACAATCGTAGGTCTAATCGGGACACCAACTGTATCTTTTGATGTTGTAGATAATTCCACAAGTCTTTTTCCAAAAACTAGCATAATGAAGCTCTTCTAGATAGAGTATTATCTAGTATCTGTGTCAAGGAGTATGTGACTGAGATAGTAAAAACATTTTCCACTTCCCTCAATGATCTTATAGGCAATAAGAGAAACTATGTACCATTATAGGGTGGTTACATAAAGGACCAAAGGATTACCTGATATCAGTGTCATAAAACACAATGGTTTCACAAGATAATGCCTAATGTCCCCAATGGCGTTTTGGAACTCTTCATCCCACTAGTAGATTGTCTCTTTCTTCACGTGCCTCTAAAAAGATTATACAGTGACACTCACATCCCACACATTTACATTATATAACTTTTTCAGAATACTTGAAATAATATACAAACAGATTCCCAAAAAATGTTCTAGTCTTGTGCCTTTGAAAACAGGGAATCATAAACACTGCTTCATAAATGAGATACATCATCTCCCACTAGGTTCTTCTTGACTAGAAACCTTCCAAAACACCTCAAATATTATTAATTATTTCATAACCCAAGGTAATGAAACATAAAAATCGGTGAGATCAGATATTCAGTAAGGGTAGATAAGTGAGATATGTATACATAGTCATGAGAATAAGGTTATGAGAACGAGATCTAGAAAATATAACGCCATACCCTACACATCCAAGATCAGAAACATAAATCATGTAAAAATTCTAAAATATCAGAAGACATGAATCATAAGGAAATAAAGAAAATAATCCTTGAAATCATAACATAGGAATAAAACATGAAATTTTTTAAGATACTTAAATATATATAATGTTTTCCATAGTATTAAATGAATTGTTTTCAAGACCATATTAGAGGAAAAATTCATTTACTAAACTAGGATAACACACCCATTCCAGCATTGTATTACTAAACTGAGTTCACTCCTCGTTCTATCCATGTAATACTAAAACATGTTCATTTCTCATTCCATCCCTGTAATAAAAAATAGAGTTCATTTCTCATTATATCCATTTCTATTTCATTATATATATATCTCTACCAAATTCACTTTAAGGACATATTGGCCGCACCCATATCATAAATAAATCATACATACATATTCAATAAGATCACTAAAAATCATATTATAACCCATGAAATAAAATGGGTATCATAAACATGTAATTATATCACAACTTGGGGAAAAATAAATTGTTTTCCTATTCATTTCATCGAAATCATAACTCATGAAAGAGAAATGTATTTCATATACATATAACCTATGAAAGAGAAATGGATTTCATAAACATATAATCCAAGAAAGAGAAACATGTTTCATGAATACCATGGCATTAGCCATAACCCAGTACTAGAAATAATATAAATGGAACATTTAGATCATTTCTCATAAAGGCATGAGAAACATCAATGGATTTCATCTTATATAGAAAATAATTTTGAAATATCTTTCAAAACAATTATAGAGTAATATATCTTTTCTTCTATCAAAAAGGATTTTCAATGCATAAAATAATTTGAAAATTCATTTTCTTGGAAAATACCAGGAAATAATATAAACAATAATTGAAATTATTATGAAAACATTTTTCCTTGAAAACTTATAGAATAATATTAAGAGCATTTTAAATACATTTTTCTTTTAAAACACCTTGAAAACTAAAATATAAAGATTGAAAATGTTTTCAAAACAATTTCATTAAAAATAATTTGAAAAAATCTAAATAAATATTGAAAATATTTGGAAAATAATTTAATTGAAAACAATTTTAAACTTACAAAGAAATATCGAAACATTTTTTAAAAACATTTTACATTAAAAATAAATTAATAATCTTGAATATTTTTTTGAAAACAATTTTCTTTTTGAAAATATAAAATAGGTTCAAAAGCCTTTTTTCCATGAAAACCAATAAAATATTCTTCTAATATTATTTTTAAAAAAATTATTTGAAAAAATTTTCTATATTTATATATAATTATTTAAAATATTTTGAGAAATAATTTATACAACTTGGTTTTCAAAGAACGTAGATTATTTACTGAAGAGTGCGTAAAGTCGGGCTTTCATAAAAATACTTTCTTAACAATATTATTTAACAAAGTGTAAAAATGGTACGAATACATTAATATATTATAAATAACTATAATAGAATAAAATTCATTAGTTTTATTTAGATATAGATCATAATATTTCTTCAATAGATGCATAAACTAAAACAATCTTGAAAAGCGAGGATATTGTTTCAATAAAATCTTATAACCTGGATACATGGGATCGTACTCTCCATGTGAGAAAAAAATTATTTAAGATTAAAATATGATTAAAGTATTTATATTCATGATATAAAATTTAAAATTGATTTATATACACCTAAAAATTAATTTATTTGCCTCATAAAATATGAGTTTCCAAGAAGTCAAATTGATAAAAAAACTATTTTACTGATTTGGAAACTTTTGAGACATAAACCCCATGAAATAAAGATCATAGAAAGGATATGTAAATACCCTTAAATTCAATTATAATAATAATTTTATATATACATGTGTAGTATATAGAATACAAAAAAAAAAAGAAATGCGTGGTGAATAAAGAATGTATCCCACAAAAATAAAAAGTGACATAAAATCCCCTTACCTTGTGTCATGAAACTCATAGTACTCATTCAAACATTATGTATAATAAATACATTTTTATTATAAATATATCATATATTATATATAATACCTTATATTTATTTATTATGACTTTATATTAGCCTCTTTTTAATAATCATATGTTAAGGATTCACTTTGGGTAATATTCACTTTGTTGTTTTCATGTGTCTTAATTTGTTATATATTTGGTCCTTATACTTCTATCTTGATTTAAAGAATTTAATTATTGATATAAATATCATTTATATTCAATATATGTTTTTTATAATAATATATATAATATTTAAGTATGAAATGGAATGCACAGTTCATCGAGATGGTAAGTCATATGTACGTATTAAAGTTGTTTCTGTTTTTATGGTCGTATTGAATGAATAAAGGTAAATGACATATGTGTGTGTGTGTATATATATATCCTTACTAAATTAGAATTATTATATCATATATATCATATAAGTTCATTAAACCCATCCTTGATACATTTCATGTAGTGTGTGAATGAATCACATCACTTTGAGGGGGTAGTAGTCTGCACTTCCTCAAATGAAGATATCGTATTTAAAACAAATGGAAAGTATACAGATATGTGTTGAAAAATTATTACATGAGTTTAAATAAATAATAAATATAATATATAACATATATAAATAGTTTTTCTATCATAATTTCTACTATGGGAGACGATAAGGAAAAATGAAAAATCATTATTTTCAGAGCCAATAGTTCGTCATACACTTAAACAGTATGTTCGTTACCCATTAGATGGAGGTTTTTGTATGTGTAGGTATAAAAAATATAAAAAATCCTATTATATTTAATATATTGTTTTTATACAATAATTTAACAAATATATTGTAAGAGTGGAGAAAGAAAATAAAAGAAAAGAGCTAGAGAGAAGTTGTTACCTCTTATTCAGGTAACACCTTTAGGTTTGTTCCAAAATGCTTCCTTGGATTTCATTATTCATAAGGGGAGGCTTATACAGGTAATGGAGGGACTTTAAAATGTAAATTTCATAGATATTTTCTAAACCCATGTGGTTTGAGAGGTTTGAAGAAGAGGGAGAGGTGGTGGCCTTTTATAGGGAATGGAAAGGACACACTTAGCATTTTTTTTAAAATGTTTTGTGTCCCCACATTTTTACCTAAAAATATAAACAAAAACACAAAATCAATAATTAAAGTTTTAGGGAATAATAATATCCATCCGATGTGTGTTGTAAAATTTTCTAGATTATTTTTTTCCTAATTATAAGGTTTGGTACTCTCTTAACCTAATTGTTTTCTAAATCACTATAATTAATTTTAATATTTTAAATAATATATTTTAAAACAAATTTGACCTTATAATACATTATAAATTATGCTGAATCAAAATATAGAATCCATTTTTTCAAATTATAATCATTAAGATTCAGAAATTTATTTAAAAATAATCCAACTGATGGGAATACACTATGGGTTTTTAAAGTAAAAACATTCAAAAGTTCACAACATTTTTAGAACCAATTACAATGTGAAATTGATTCAAATGACCTAAATTGGATTAATTTATAAAATTATTATCTAATTAAACTTTATAACCAATTTAAAATATAATTTAAAATTATAAATGTATTAGATGAAAAATAATTTTTGAATTGAAATTTAGTATTTTTAACTATTCATTAAAAAAATGAAACATTATAGTAAAAGACCAAAGATTTATCATAATCTGATTTTTATATTTATATTTCAAAGATGAAGTTAATTTTTACATATTAAATCGATAAATTCTCCCAAAATTGCATTTAAAATGGGTTATACATTCAATGGTTGTAAAACTACATTTATAAAAATATAGGTTTTTATGAAAAAAACATTGTTTGTCCTTATCTTATATCTATCAAATATATTTGATGATTATAAAAAATATTAGTCTTAATATATAACAAATACATTTAATTAATATCATTAAGTATTATTAATTAATTTAAATTATTAATATAAATCATCTTCTCCACATACAAATTGAATTTTATAAAATCAGTCCCTTATATTCATTTTGTATCTATATTATTTTTTTGTTATTAGGAAAGTAATGAATTAATATATATATATTAATAAGTTAGTTAATCCTATAATCTTAAATTTAATTCCCATGTTATATCCTATTAAATAATAATATATTAGTAATGAATTATTGTTATAAAAATATCGGTCTTATGTGTTATGTATGCCATCGAGGAAGGTTAATCTTGCATGTAATGTAATATAACCTCGGTGTTTTGTGTAGTGAAAGTTAAAATTTATGTCTCCTGTAGTGCACAATTAACTTGGGGTTGCATATAACTCAATCACAATATAGTTTTAAATATATAAAAAACTATTTTCAGTGTTTCCTGAAATGAAAAGTATCAAAAAGATTAAATTAGTTTCACAAAATATATTTCACAAAATCTCAGGGTGTTACTTTCTACTTCCCCGCCCCCAAATAAATTTCACCCTCTAAATTCATCTTGGTTATCAACGGTTTAATATTTAAACTTTTCATTTTTATAAACCCACATTTTAATAATAAATACTAAATATTCCCTTAAATGGGATCATTGGAACCAAAACGGTTACCCCAAATAACATATAACTATGTTTCCACATGAGAGAATATAGGTTAGGAGTGAATATTGGGCGTAGAGGACAAACATAAATATTTATACTAAGTGATTTAGATCACCAATCAAAAATAATTGAATTATCAAAGAAAATTTGAGGGCCTCAAAAGTATAAATATGTGATGATTTATAAGGTCATCATTCAACAAGAATTATTGTATTAGGAGAACATTATTTTATCATTATCCTATCTATGTGTAATTATTTTATTGACCCATAATGTAGGGATATATAATTAAATTTTATTAATCTATAGAGAATAATTCTTTGGTTGTTATTTTATCTATTTTTAATTCTTATATTAATTAAATAAATGGATGTAAATAAATTAACTTTGATGCCTGATGCACTAAAATACACTTTTAGAAGATGTTGACTCTCATAAAAGATTTAAAATTAAAACTATTTGAATCTAAAAATACTCAAATGTAAAAATGGATAATACATTAATATATGAACACAAAATTTAACATTATTGTCTCATCATAAATAATTATTCATCAAAAATAATTATACATTAACCAGGACATCATGTAGGCTCGTTGAAGGTGTGAAATACATATCGTTTTTCATTCATGGGTTCAAGAACTGCAAACTTATCAGACTTGATTAGTTGACACCCTACTTACGTGATGTCCCTTTCAAAAAAAACTGATATAATTTTCAAAATAAATATTATGGAGATCTTTGAAATAATGTTAATCATTAAATAGCCTTCTAAATAATGTTTTTAATAAAATTTCAAAACATAAATACTTCCACTAACGTTTAACAAAAAAATTTCATGAATGGTTAACCTTATAACCCTTATGAAAGAACAAGAACAAAATATTTAGAAATAAAGTAAAAAATAAACTTAACATTGATCCCCCATATATCACAAAGTATCTCATGGTTGTCACTTTCTAAACATCTGAATACCCTCATAATATTTTCTCTTGAAACATGGTAATAACCTAAATTACCATAAATAATTCTGGAAAAAATGAATGTTTCCTTATTCCGTAGATTAATGGATATATTATATAAATACAATAAGTTTTAAACTTCATCCATGATATCATAAACTACCTATCAATAAACCATCAATTAATTACATGGTAATCAGTATCATTCAATATACTTATATTCAATTTTTCTTTTTCCAAGAAAACATTATCATAACATAAAGAGCATATTAAGTGTTATCATTACCTTAATCATGTATCTGACATGGTAATAACCTTTCCAATAAATTACTTTTATATTCCATCACATCCATTCAACATATTCTTGTAAATAATTAAGGAAAAAACAAAAAACTTGACAATCCTTGTTTATTTCACCATTAATATAACATAATTCCTGAATCCCAAATAAATAAAATCCTCATTTATTCCAATTTATCTAAAAATCATAATAATCCTACCTCATCCTATTACTTAATACTTATTTCCTTTAAAATTTCATCTATATTCTAATCTTTGATAATGTAACTATTACTCGCACCACCTTGCTGATACTCTTCTTGAGATTTTCTCTTGGGACATTAAGATTCATAAAGAACGTTTATTGCACACTTAAAACACTTAACCTTCAAGGATTCCTAATGGAGGCCAATATTATCATATATTCTATTAACTAAAATTTTCATTTTTCTATTGCAGTTACTTTCTTTATGTCCATCTTTTCCACAGTCAAAACACCTTATTTCTCCACTAAAAAATTCACTTAGGTGATTATTTCCACATTCATGACAAATAGGAAACAAAATCTTCTTTTTTTCACGGTCTCTATTACCAAAACATTTAGTAAACTCCTTTGTTCTCTTACTTGGTGAGTTCTATAGTGGTTTAAGGTACACATTGTTAATCATGTTTGATAAAAATTGATTATGCATGATCACAACAACTTTCAATCTAGTGATTCTACAACTTGACTTCTCATTAGAAAATCTTCAATCACATTCAACATTAATCTAATTCCTTTTTGTTCCCACCATTGAGTAAATACAAAAGAATAGCTTGAAAATTTCCTATCATATAAGAATACTACATAGTAATGAAATGAATCTCTTTTAGGATGTATAAATAATGACACCTTCCTTAATCTATAAAACACTTGGTTCATATGAGGTTATTCATTTCCAATTATATTTTAATCCTTAATTTTTGTTTGTGATGATTTGGTAAATTCTCCAAGAATATCCCCCTTGGAGTTTCAAACTAGGTGTGCATCATGTCCCATTGTCGTGTAATAAATAACCCTAATTTAGGCCATGAACGTCTTGTCAGAGTTGTTACTCCTAGGTACATTTTTTTAGAGCCACATCCACTTGTATTATCCAGACAGAGATGTATTTCGAGGAAACCACTCACTCTACACTTTACCAAAATTCCACGACATTTTCTTACACTTTTCTTTTTCCTTATACTTATCCTTAGACATATCTATAGGGTTATCACTATTGTTTTCGCATCCTATCTTATAAAGGATAACTAAACCTTTGCTCTGATACCAACTATAGTGACCCTCTATTTTTATACATTAACATTACATAACTTTTGAGGAATACTTAAAACATTATAAAAATAAATGTAAAAATACCACACTAGTCTAGTGCCTTTGGAAACATGGAAATATAAACACTTGTACATAATTAAGATAGATCATCTCCCACTAGGTTCTTATTAATTAGCACCCATCTTAAACACATGAAACATAATACATATCTTTATAACATAGAGAACGAAACATTAAAAGGGGTGAGATCATTTTTCTTAAGTAGGGTAATCAAGGTAGATACATAAGCATATTCATGAGCATAAGTGTATGATAACATTATAGTGAAAATATAATATCATACCCTACATATCAAATATCATACAAATGAATCATAGAATAATGCTTGGAAGCTCATAACAGATGAATAATAAAGAAATAAACACTATAATCCAATAAATCATAACATAGGAATAAAAATTGGAATTATTGAATACACATAAGAATATATTATGATTTTTTTATTAGTCAAGGAATTCATGATTAGGCGATCTTAGTGGAAACAATCATTTATTGAACCAGGTCCACACCCCATTCCATTATTATATTGTTGAACTAAGTTCACTCCTCATTCCAGACCTGTAATAATGAACCAAGTTCATTTTTCATTCCAGACTTGCAACACTGAACTAAGTTCAATTCTCATTCCATTCATGTCTATATCATGAGTTATAAATAATTACCCAATAAATTGGAGGTAGATATAGGTCTCACCCATATCATAAAGAAATCATATATACAGGTTCCACATGGTCATTAAAAATCATATCATAACCCAAGAAATGAAGTGGTTATCATAAACTTGTAATCATATCATAACCGGTCGAAAATATATTGGTTTTATAATAATTTCATCAAAAACAAGACCTACTAAATAGAAACGTATTTCATAAACATATAACCAATGATGTAGAAACATTTTTCATAAACATATAACCCATTAAAGAAAAACTGCTTCCATAAAGACCATGAAATTAATAATAACCCATTATTAGAAAGGATATTAATGGAAACATTACATTATTTCCGATAAAGGAATGATTAAAATCAATTGATGACATCTATGATGGAATATAATTTTGTAATATCTTTCAAAAAACATTTATAGAGGAAAATATTCTTTCTTATTTGAAAAAGGATTTTTAATGCATAAAACCATTTGAAAAACATTTCTTAGAAACTACCTATAAAACATATAAATAAGAATTTAAATAATTTTGAAAACATTTTTCCTTTAAACCATATATAATAATCTCCAAACATTTTTAAAAAAAAACTTTTAAAACTCTTTGAAATTTTTAATAGAAATCATGAAAACATTTTGAAAACCATTTCCCTGAAAATACATTAAAAATATATAATAAAATATAAGAAAATATTTGAAAAAAATTTCATTAAAAATAATTTGAAAATATATAAATTAATTTGGAAATTTTCATTAAAACCTATTTACTTTAAAACTTATAAATGAAGCTTGAAAATTTTATTGGTAACCATTTTCCTTGAAAATATATAAATGAATTTTGAAACAAAATCATTGAAAACTTATAAAATAATATCCAAAAAATTTTAAAAATATTTTATTTTGAAAAAAAATTAATTTTTATAAATAATTATTCAAATACTTTTGAAAATCGTTTTTAGAAAACAAGGTATTGAAATGACAAAGATTTCCAACCGAAGAGATCATAAAGATGGGATTTCTTAAAGAAACATTCTTAACTATCTTATGTACAAATGAGTGTAAAATGGTTCCAATAAATATTATTAATAACCATATTAGAATAACATTCATTAGTTTTCTTGAGATATTGATCACAATATTTCATTAAAGGAATCCTAAACATAAATAATATTGAAAAGTGATGAGATTTGTTTAATAAAAACATCTAACTTGGTAACTTGGGATCATACTCTATATGAAAGAAAATGAAATTAAATGAATCTTGAAATATCATGAAAAGAATTATATTCATGATATAACATGTAAAATGTAATTATATAAACCTCGAAAATAATTTAAGAATAAAACAAAACATGAATCTCAAAGAAATAAAATTGAGACAAGACTATTTTACCGATTTCGTAGCTTTTGAAACCTAAACCCCATGAAATAAATATCATATAATTAATATTAAAATTCCCATAAATTTAATTAAATTAAAATTTTAATACACATATTTTCAGTATACACACCATATAATAGGAATGGGCTGTGAATAAAGCATAAATCTCACAGAAATAAAAAGTGAGATGAAATCCTCTTACGTTATGTCTTTACTCTTTTGTATTCATTAAAACCTCAGGTATAATAAATATAATATTATTATAAATATATAAAATAAACAGGTTGATATATATAATTACTTTTATGGTTTTATTATTATGTTATATTACCCTCTTGTTAACAAATTATGTCAAGTTTTCACTTCGGGTAATATTCGCTTTGGTCGTTCCATCTGTCTTTATTTGTTATATATTTGGTTATTATAATTGTTACAAGATTTAATGAATATAAATAATGATAAAAATATAATTTATATTCATTATATGTGTGTCATAATAGTATATATAATATATAAGTATGAAATGGAATACACCATTCATGGAGATGGTACGTCGCACGTACGCATGAATGTTGTTGCCATTTTTATTATCATATTGAAAGAAAGAAGGAAAATGACATATGTGTGTTTGTGTGTCTTATTATTATAGTATAATTATTATATAATATATATTATATAAGTTCAATAAACCCATCCTTAATAAATTTCATGTAGTGTTTTAACGAATCACATCGCTTTGAGGGCGCGGTAGTTCACACTTCGTCAAACGAAATTATCATATTTACAACAAATGTAAAGTATAAAGATATGCATAAAAAATGATTAAATAATATTAAAATCATAATAAATAAAATATATAACATATTTAAATATAGTTCCCATCATTATGTCCTCCATTATCGGTGGTAAGGAAAAATGAAAAATCATTATTTTGTGAGGTTGTAGTTCATCATAATCATAAATAGTCTGTTTGTTACCAATTAGATAGAGGTGTGTGTAAGTGTTGCCAAAACCATTATCATAAAAAATCCAAGTATATTTAAGATATTGGTGTTTTTATACGATCAATTAGTAAATATAGTTGAGGGGTGTAGAAAAAAATAAAACAAAGGATCTTGACAGAAGTTGTTTCCTCGTAATCTGGTAACTCTTTTTGGTTTGTGCCAAAAGGCCTTCATGGATTGATTTATGATCAAGTGGTGGCTTATAGAAGAAATTTATGAACATTAGGAAGTGTATTATGAATTTATTGGAAGAACATAAGTGGTTTCAGAGGTGTGATGAAGAGTGGGAGTTCTTTCCTCTTATAGGGAAGGGAAAGGACACACTTGGCATTTTTTTAAAAATGTTTTGTGTACCCAAGTCATTACCTAAGAAAGTCATAAGAACCAAAAAAAACTAAATAATTGAAAGTTAATTTATTATGAATGGACATTAAATGGGTTTTAGAAAAGTTTCTAGCTCATTTGGGGTCTAAAATTTAAGGTTCAGTAATCTGTTAACCTAATATTTCTCACAATCATTTTTATTAACTGTAATCATTTTCCAAAACAAATATGTTCAAAAAAAAGTTTTACAAAATTATAAATTAGAAATTAGGATTATTATAAAAATTTTATCCATTTATCACAATTATAATCACATATTTTATAATAATTAATTTTAAAATAATCCTAATGACGGGACGACACTATGGGTTTTAAAAATAAAAATGTCAAAAAGTATTCTAAGTTTTAATCCCAATTTCAATGTTAAATTTATTAAAATATCCTAAATAGGATTGATATATAATATTATTATCTAATTAAACTTTTAATCCAATTTAATATATTATTTAACCTTATAAATTAATTAAATGAAAAATAATTTTTTAATTAAAATTCAGTGTTGTTTACTATTCATTAAAAATGAAACCTTACAAAAAAATTCTAAAATTTTATTATAACCTAATTTATATGTTTATATTTAAAATATTATTTTTACTTTTATATATTAAATATATAAAAGTTCCTAAAATGGGATTCACAATGGAGTTTCTATTAAAAGTCGATAGAACTACCTTTATAAAAATATAGGTTTCTAAGCATAAAAATATTTTTTTCTTATTATATATCAATAAAATATATTAAATGATTTTCAATAATATTATTTTGAATATAAAACATATAAAATTAATTAATTTTCATAACTATTATTATTTAATGTAAATTATTAATATAAATTGTCTTTTTCACATAAAACTAGATTTTGATACAATCAGTCCCTTAATATTTATTTGGTTTCTATATTCTCTTCCAATTATTAGGAAACCAATAAGATACAATATATATATATATATATTCATAAGTTATTTAATCCTATTATCTTCAATTAAATTTCCATGTAATATCATATTAAATAGTAATATTTAAATATTTAACTATTTTTTAGTAACCCTCATTTTTGTGTGTTATGTAAGCCATCGAGAAAGTTCAGTCTTGTAAGTAACGTAAGATAACCTCAGTGTTCCATATAGAGATAGATAAACTTTATGTTGCACGTATTGTACGATTAACTTGTTGTTTCAAATAACGTAATCCATATATAGTGATATAATATAAAATAAAATATTTTTAGTATTGCATGAAATACAATGTATCAAAAAGATTAAATTAACTAGAAAAAAAATATTTCATAAAATATAAGGCTCTTACAGATTACACTAACTGGATATGTTTTCGATGAATTGGTATATATTGTCTAAGTGTCATTAAAGGCCTGGAAGCTCCTAGAGGTTTCTCGGGGGAGGAATTTGGATGATGAAATTAATCTTTTACTGGTCAATCTCAATGCCTCTATATCTTATGAAAAATTAGAGAATCTTCCCAGAGGTAACCCTTAATGCACACATAAATGGGTTTATATTCAACTCTCAGGAGTATAGGAAGCCTAACACTTTCCTATGGTGAATTATATGGTATTTACATAGGCGTTATTTGACCAACAAGTCTTCCACATAAAATTCTACCAATTTTTATAGAATTGGTTTGAATATGTTGTGTATATCCCCCTGATACATGGATCCTGCATTCTTTAATATTAAGGGAATAACATCATACAATAAGTTCCATTGAGGTGTCCTAGAGGTGGTGGAATTCTCACCCTTGGGTTCTATCTAAGATAGAGTTTTACCTGGAGTATCAATACATGAAGTAAAGGGCATGGAACCATGTTTTTGCATTGATCAACAAATCTATCATTATAATGGGAAACTAATCCCTCTAATAATGGTGGTTGAGTTCCCAAAACTCTATAAAAACTCTGATATACCAATTCTTATTCTTTAGTAGGATGATTGTATCTATCCATCTCAGGTATTAAACCTACCTAAAATTTTTTATTTAATAATCTTATATACCTCATCCTTGACCATAACACTATGAGATGAGTGAGTATTTCTGGGTGCATTATTGATCCCACAATGACTCACTAGGTGACCAGGATGGTGGAGATATACTTGAGGTTCTATCCCCATAATCTCATCATACATATAGTTGAAGATGACGTGGTGAAACTTCTGGAAAGACACATACAACTACTTCTATTATAGAGACATGGTTGCACTAATCAGTGTCATCCTTGGATCTTCCTTGGAACCAAGGTTCACTTGAATCAACTCATCAACAGTAATGGAGAAACCCACATCATATTTAGGATGGGAATCTTCAAAATCTGTTTCACGATCTGAGGAAGGAGAATTGGTAAGAGGAGGTGGTTCATCTAGGTTAACTGACTTGGGGGAGAACTGGAACATACTTGGGACGACATGGAATCCTCATTGAGGGGTTCTAAATCTAATGAAAATGTGGTGATAGGTTTTTTTGAACCAATTTAATTCAGCCTTTGACCATAGTGTCTATTATTAATGTCAATTAAATTGTTGTCAGTTAGATTTCATTGATTACGCTCTACCCTATTGATTATACTAGAATACCAAGAAATAGTGGTCATATGGGAGAACCTCTTGTCATTTCACGAGAGTATGGGATTCTGGTGTCACATGGTCCTTCCCTATGAAATATTATTAGGTAATCTCCAAACATTACTTTTTTATGTTAGGGTGAAACACTTTTTATTTGAGACAAAAAATCAACCAACGAATTCCATAATTATGTGATCCAATTTATGGATTATGAGAGTCAAATTGTCACCCAATTCATAACATGGATTGGTTAAGGTGGATGAAAGATCATTTTAATCATTGATGCACTCAAACCCATTGGTCTAAACCTGATTCCCCTCCCCCTTGTAGTAATATGTGTCCACATAGTGTGCTTTACAGGAGTCGAAGGGGGATGAATCACCTTGGAGTAACCCTACATAACCAATGAGGGATTACTTGAGGCACTAGTGATATCATAAGGGGACAGATGCATGAAGATGAATCTAGGGCTTACCTTGTAGTATGTTGAAGGTGGTATCTTCTGAGACTACCAAAAATTCATTACAGACTATGAATCCACAAAATTGGATCTTTCAATCAGTTCCCAATACATGGTTTCTTCTCACTTCTATCATAAATTTTAAAGTTGGTGGGGGTTATATTTTCTTTGTTTTCTCCTAGATTATGGATTATCTAGGACAGAAAGAGTTTAATCACATAACATGTGTCAACTATGTAGTGAAAGATCTCCACTCCATTGAACTGACATGAAATGTACTATAGGTACATGTTCCCTAGAATTAGTGTTACCTTATCCTCTTTAGAGAAATAGATGATGTCTTAGAATTCCTCTTGATCATCCACCATTTCATAGTAGGCCTCCATGGAACCTACATCTACTTTCAACTGGATATGAATTCTCATTGATTTTTTGATGGATTCATACATCACCTTGGATAAGGGGAAGTCCTTGGGGATAAAGAGCCTCACGGGTATTCTAGTGAGGTTCTTCAATAGATCATACTTCTATGCCAAGGAAATATTTTTACCTGTATGTTGTCACTCCTTTGAGGGGGTATAATAGGTACTTCTAGATAAATTGTTGGGTTCTGACCAGTATTAGAAATATTTTACAGTACACTAGATGACTCAATCTAAAAAAATGTCAGTCGACTACCTATTTTTTGAGGTCTACATCTACATGGATGTGGATAGTCATGGGGTTGTGTCTTCTAAGAAAGTATATCAACTAAGAGAGTCGGTTTCATGGTTGGATACAGGTCGAAACATAAAATAGTAGACTAAGAGTACAACTCTTGTTGAGCTCTATGAAAAATCTACTGCCTAGTTTTTGTAGCATGAATAACCTAGTTTGAGTCATTGGCCTAATAATTTTAGTGGATCACAAACCTTCATATTTTCCATTTACAGTGATAGCCAATTAGATACATGAGTTTTACCAGGTATTCCTCCTTTTCAGCCTTTAGGAAGTTCTCTACCATCTCAATTATGTTCACGAAAGAATACTCTTTATCATCATCAATGAAGTCATCCAATGATGGATTCACCCTGGGTACACTCCCCAACTCATGTGGCGTGAAATCTTGAAGGGTGAGAGATGGATTTAGCACTAGTGGGGGACTTCGGTTTCTCATTCTCCATTAGTGCCTACTCTTATAGTTCTTGGAGGGATGTGATGTAGATGAAGTAGTAGTGGCTAGAGGAGACACAATAACCACAGGATGTTCTAGACTATATAATAATGCATGGATGACACAATTGGAAGGAGATACTACTCTTTGGGATAACCATTAATAATATTTATACATCTTGTAGCTAGAATCCTACTTCCATTCACCTAAACCCTCTCTTTCATTGCCAAAGCCGGAAGAGATATGTGCCACATGCACCTTAACTTTACCCTACTTGACCAAATAATGATCCACTTGGTCCTAGATCCAATCATTTAACACATATATTTCTTTGGTGATATGTCTGAGGATCACGTGATGTGGTAAATGGTGTGGCTGTTCAGTGATGTAGTTTTCCTATTGATTCATAAACATTTAAAGCTTCATAATCCTCTTCTCTAGGGAATATATACAATAGATTAGGACATGTACATCCCTAAAGGAATAGGTCGAGTTCCTTCTATTAAGAAAGGGAAATCTTGGATAATATCCTTAATTAGGACCTAGAGCTACATTCTCTCATCAAAAGGGCTATTCTATTTGAGGTGGTTCCTAACTATTCTATGTTGGGTGAGGATTCTCTTAATAGGGGTTTTTTGGGAAACGTTTTACATAGTAAGTATGCACCTTGTGAATCTCCATTATAAAATAGTCCAACAACACTATCATCTCTAGGACCTTTACCTATAAATCATCAGCATTCCCTTCATTGGAAGGCCTTCTAGTGGGAGATATAATAGGAAACATGTGTGACTACCTATCCTACTATAAGGCTTCTTCCAGACATTTGGAATTATCAAAAAATATCCCAAAACCCACCTAGAAAGTTCTATGCGAGGACGGAATAGACCGAGTCTTTACATTCCTCCACACACATTGGTAACATCTTCTCTTGAGTTATCAACATGTTTTGTGAGTATGTGAGGCCTTTCCACTGGGAAAAAAACTCTGAAACTTGCTCATAAAGTCTCTTCTTGCAATTGAAGGGGTCATTAATAAATATTTTATGTTTTTTGGAGCTAAAATGATATATTAACTACCTGCAGATGTCTTCCCAACAAACAATGGATCATATGGGTAATTGGTTTTACCATATGAATGTGGTTCCTTACAGTGTCTGAAAAAAACATAGAATTTGGGTATCATCCTATTACTCTAGGGTTCCCCACTTGGGTCCACACCTTCAGATGATGTGGTCCAAGTGTTTCATATAGTATCCCATCCCATTGAGCGGGGTGAATCTAGTATTTTCATAACACAGTGGTTCTAGGATGTTGGCTACCCATGTCTAGTACAGATTTCTATTAGGCAGGATTGTCACTTGTGACATTTCTACGTCTTCAAGGCAAGAAGTGAGAGTGGATATCAAGTCATATTTTTGAAGTTCCCTATCTTGGTGAGGGTCCCTGGGCGCCAATGTGTTGATAATATCATCAACTCATGGAGAGGTCGTATTGACTCATAGATTGGTTTGGCCTAGATCTCGAGAGGGTAATTACCTTACTGTGAAATGTTTGGAGACTTATAACATGGTCTCTATCCATACAACTTATCTTTTTCTAGGAATGGATTGGTAGGTACACCAAGATCAATTGAGGGAATCTGGACAAGGAGTACTTGTTTCTCCACTGGGAGAGATATGGGGTCCCATGGGTAACCTTCATAATTCGGGTGTCGATTAGTAATGAGATCAATGATGAGGCTCTTATTATCTTCCATCTACTAATGAAATAAAGCTAAAATAGGCATTGAATCCATCTTTTTCATGACCTAAATGGATAAAAAAAGATCATCATGATTCTTACCATAATTAAGGTGTTGAATGTTTGGTAGTAATTCCTCATTGGAGGGATCCTTGAGGCGACATGCCTACCTCTCCTAAAGAGTAATGATTACTGTACATAATTCTATTTGGTATTGCACCACCCCTTTTGTTCAATCTACCCTATGAATCTCTATTTTGATTCCCTCAACCCTCTAATACTCTATATTATTAGGGATAATAATGGATATGATAATAGTAACCAAAGGGTAACTTTCATTGTCAATGGATGGACTAGGTTGTCACAAGATAGAAAGGATGTAGAGAGCATCATATTTCCCCCAACCTCTGATCTACACTAGAAGATAAGCATAATCTATAACTGGGAAAAGAATTATTAGGATCTTGATGTGGATTTGTTGATGATTATGGAGGTATCCCATCAAATTAGGGCACTGAGCAACTTAGATTTCTAGGATTTCAACCCTATGATGCTACATGTTGATGGAATCAGAGTGCTCCTAGATTTCGCGGTATGCCAAATAACGATCAAGGTGGTGAACCATCGCCCAGATGATCATAAAAAACACATAACCTATACCTCGGTATGTGACTTCATGATGTCAGTGTTTAGGGTTGCAGGTGTCTAGTACACCACTGATAGCTGGTCAGCAACTAGAAACTCCCACATACCCTCTTACTCTATGGAAGAGTCCTCATTTTGGTCATTCCAAGAATCAATTGGGATTGGATGGGAGATGTCTAATTTCATCGATGTAGATCAATTCAATGGTTGATTGACCTATATTGGGGTTGCTTCATGAGTAAAATTTTCATTTCACACTAGTAAATATCAAAGGGTAGTTCCAAATACATCATCAAATAACATTAGGATTGTGTGTTCACCACTACCTATATTTCAATGGCGGAAATGATCATCTATAGATAATTAGATTTCTTTATATCTGAAGGTGAAAATCTAAACCATGAAACCTCAAAACTTATCTGGTGTAGGTATATAATAGGGTATCTAAGAGTAATAGAATTTACTAGACTGTGTTCCCCAATAAGGGGTCCATAATGTCCTCCATCTGCAAGTAACTATAGAGGTATATGGGGAACATGTGGACCATGGATTCTAGGATTGTGAATCTAATAGGTTGGGCTCATTCCAGAAATTATATAAGTTTTGTGAATACTCTATTATTGATTCATATATCCCCTAAAAATTTAATAGATTAATGAGGCCAATGACAACGTAGCATTTCCTAGGATTTTGACTTCGATGAAATTTATTTTCCCATCTATGATGGTATGGTTCTTTGGGGTGTGGTTTTTATTCTGCATGAGGAGGGTCTATTTTTGGGTTGGTTATAACATGGGGTGGAAATCTGTACTGACATTCATTGGAGGGGGGGCTCCACTATAAATAGTAAAGGAATAGGGAGGACCTCCACACTAGTTGGTAGGAACATGGGTAGGGACTTTTCCTGGTTAGTGACAACACAAGTAGTAACTCCATGTTGAGAAGTGATAGTATGGGGTGGACCTCAAAAAATGTTTTTAAAATAGTAGGGAGTACCTCTACACTATTTTTAAAAGAAGTGGGGAGATCCTATATTTCAGTTTATGATGGTGTGGGGAGGTCCTCCACTTTGGCTAGTAGGGACATAAGGAGGACCTTCATGCGGGTAGTTGAAAGAGTGGGGAGGACCTTCTATTGGGTTGATGATGGTGTGGAGAGGACATCCACACTAAATCTCATCATCATGGGTAGGCTCATAATAGCTTTTGGTGATTCCATATATTGAAAGATTCAACATTGTATGCATGTGAGGCATATGGGGTCTTGATCCCAGTTGGGTGAAGATGAAACAATATTTTCATACTGTAGGGATCTGGTAGGATGAGCCAATGGTGGAAAGAGCTAAAAGATAAATAGAAGATACACCTTTGGGAATTATCCTAATCATTCACCCAACATTGAAATCGGGTTATTCATACAGTGGTTGGCAGATCATGGGTAATGTTTTCATGTTCTTTGACCTGTGGGGTCAGCTGGTACTAGCAATGGTGAGGAATCATGAGAGAACTCTTGTGAAACACTTTGATAGTAGTCACTAAATATGTGACTCAAGAATCCCCTGCATCCTCATTGCATGTGATAAAATCATAATTTCTATCCAGAGAGAGGCCCTATAAGAAATTATTTATTGGAACAGAGGTGGTTTCCCCATACACGGCCCTCAGGGGAAGTTATGTTAGGGTGGTATTGCTGCCTCCAGTTTCTATGGGGCCATGTCATGGGTGTGAATTACCACTTCCTACTCATTTGGGTGTACTGGGTTGTTGAAAACACTCTTATTGATGATATATGAGGGTGGTATAGGTCTGTGGGTTCCCATTAGTTGAATTCATGGAAAAAGTCATTCTAGGGGCTGAGTTGTTGGGATTGTCACATCAATTTTTCTTCTACCCTAGAACTTGTGGCACTATGTTGCATATTCCTAGTGGATTGAGTCTTATAATTCATATAGATTTATCTCTTAATAGATATTAAAGAAAAGTGTTTCCCAATTCCCCAATTTTTTTCAATCAATTATAGTATACATAAATCCACAATGATGATGTCACAAACTAAGTATTCCAAAGGTTTATCACCCAAATGCTTAGGTGAGTTTCATGCCAAGACCATAGTTTTAATGGGGGGACCTAGTTCTAGATTTTTTAATCGGGTGACATTTTAATCTACTGATGTTTTCAATGTTACTAGTCTCCGTGGTTGAGGAGAAGAAATTCACATCAAGTTCACCATTTCTATTTCTAATGCTTTTATCAGGGGGATGCATGCATGTCAAATGCATACACTAGCTTCCTATTATATAGTATTAACACTATCTCAATGGGGAGGATTTAATAATTTTCTATAGTGATGTCTTCTCCTTGATCAAAATGGATTTTTGGGATGTCGGTTCCTCCTTCTATGGATTCCTCATCAGATCTTTTTTCCAAGTATGGGTCTCACTTATAGATTTAAGCCATGTTTCTGTAACTCATACCTGGTGCCATCTCTATGTGGATTCTGGTTAATGGCACTAATTTTTTCTTGATAGGGTAGAAACTTGCAGTCAAGAGAGTGATCATGTTGGGTGTCTTTGTGGATGTGTGGGAATTTATCACATATTTCACCTGTAAATCTTCTTCTTTGAAGGGAATCTAAAATTATTCACCTTTGGCACAAAATCCAATGAATCCCATATCAATCATGAGGTAATTAATTATAAGGGGCATTTTTATTCCATGTATTTTTATCTTAGGGATCCCATTTTTATTTCATGGGGTTGTTATTATAGTTTTTGTCATAAGTTTTACATCCTATATAGATGGATCAAGACATGAATTTAATATCTTGTGGAGATGGGAACTAGATTAATATCTGGTAGGGATAGGGTGGTAGATCAGAATGACCCATGGAGGAAGATATAGGTGGTGTTTCCCTAGTAGGGAACAACAGGTTTTATTAATGGATCAAAATTCCCCATGGAGGCAGATCTCGGAGGTGCGTCCGGATGAGGGAGTGTGTAACACATTGATAGAATACTAATATATCAGAATACCTCTAGAGGTGGATCCCAAAGTTACATCCCTATGAGTGTTGATTTCACATCTAGATATTTTACGGATGGATCATAATGCATCATAGTGGAATATCCAGGAGGTTCATCCCTAGGATGAAAATGTCACACATGGATAGTTTACTAATTGATCAGAACGCCTCATGGAGGTGGATCTAGGAGGTGCGTCCCTAGGATGGAAGATGTAATACCTGTATATTTCACCATTACTAAGATTGAACCTCAAGTATGTTTCTTATGTACCCTACATAGATTATAGAAATCAAAATCCATATAGTTTGATACTGCAGTATAGTTTCATGTGATAGGACTGATCATTGTAACTTAACATCATGTGGCAATGACACTCATGTCCCAAAAGGATCATCTATATGTAATGGTTTGGGTCTTATGAATATGTTCTTCCTAGGATAAGATTCCTTGGTGGTGACGGGCTTAATCTCAGAGTAGAAGTCCATGGGGGTGTCATCGCATGATGATTACACATGGGGCATCCCATTTTCATCACACAAGGTAAGAATACATTTCAAAATCTTGTGATAAGTATTTTTTAATGTAGTTTAATGTCACAAAAGTAGGTTATAGTGAAAGTAAATTTTATTTCATGCATCTCAGATGTGGTAGGACTGATTCCCCACTACTAGGGATTATATTTCTACCACTCATGCACCTCTCGGTTTGGCATGGTGTTGGAACTGTCGTAGATTTGTGGTTAATCATGAGTTTAGTGTTAGAGTGTCTATTCTTAAAAGAAATATATATTAGGGTACCAATTCATTTAAGTGAAAGGTAGGGTAATGGATGCACTAGAATCAGAGGGGATGTCAAGTAGGGGACCATGATATTTTTCCTTACAACTTGGTTGGGTTTTCCACAAAATTTATATAAGAAGTGGGCTCTAGAATAAAGAAAACTAATGAATTAAAGAGGCATATTTTTGTTCCACATATGGAGTTTCACATATATTAAAGATGAATCCATAAATATTCTCTTTCCAAGGACCTGACATTCCTTTAGAGGAGTTGTGAAAGGACCACTCAATAGTATTCCAAGTCAGGTGTGGTCCCATGGGAGGTTTTTCGCACAAATGTTTTACCTTCTAGGGTCCATGATCACTGTTTTTGCACACTATCATGGAATAATGGGAGTTTCTTTAAAAATAGAATCCCTTCATATTCTAAATAAACTCTATGAGGTAGCAGTGAACTTCTATTAATATCTAAAATCCTCATTTGATGGTGCACTTCTCTTTAGGAACATTAATTGAGTTGCGTGCAAAACTATCCTATGTCATTGGGGATTTGAACATGAAACCTATTTGAATTTATATCACCTTTATAGTTCAATGGGGAAGGTTTCTACATCGAGGTTTCATGCAATGCTACTTTCACACATGCACCAATGATTTCTTACAAGCAGGGGACTTAGGTGTGTCATCGGCATTTTGTGACTCCTTGGAACTATAATTAATATTTGGCACATATGTCTATTGCATAATAGGTTCTATTTTTCAATAATTCATCAAAGGTTTCTCACACCATCTTATTAAACACTAGAATGGTCCTTCAGGTGATTTGCATGCCCAGTTTATCAAAAAATATCCATTTGAGGTCTGAGGTGAGATTTCAGTGCTAACAATGTACACAATATTCAATGGTATATCCCTGATTTTTGGAATATTTATCTCATGTAATCTATATGATTTTTTATGGAAATTTATATTCAATGTGATTGAATATATTAATGACTTGGTGATACTAGGGGTTCCATTAATGCTTTATTTATTATAGATTTCAATTCTACGATTTATATATGTATATTATATCAATTTTATGGTTTTTCAAGTGATGTAAATATTCAAAATATCATCAAGTGAAAATAATTTAATCTTGGATCTTGTAGTATCATTTAATAAGTTGAGTTAATGATTATTTTTCATTGATAAATTTGATACTTCAATCATGGATGAACATTTAATAAGAATTCTATTATCTAATTTTTCTCTTAGGAAGGGCCTAAAAACAATTATTGTTTAATAAAATGTGTTGATGTGACTTTTATACACATAATTATGATTTGTTCAATTATATATCATTATTTAAGGAAGACTAAAATAAATTATTCATGTTGAAGAATTCATCCTATTTTAATTTATGGAATTTTTCAAAAAATGAGAATGAACTCAGTAATGTTTACCCAATATTATTAACGTGTTGATAATATATGGACTCAAAATTTAATTTCTAGGTTCTAAATTATAGTAAAAAAGTAGTAATGGGTAAATATAAAATCCATGAGAAGAAAATAATTGTTTATAAGTTCAATTATGACACTTCTAGTAGCCAAATAGGGTTATTAAAACCAAGATTTTTCTGAAATGGTGGGAAATAATTCTACAAAATGGAATTATATAGAATACATAAAGGAGATTTGGAAACTTCATGGAATATCCATGTAAGGTATATAATAGAAATTAATTATTAATTTTTTAATGTTTTGTCAAACCAAATGTATAATTTACATGTGTTATAAATACATAGCTATTCAAAATGAAAAGAATAATTTATTTACCTTATAGATATTATTCAGTTAGAGAATCAAATTTTAACTACATAAAAGTAGTTAAGACAAATAAATCAATAAAGATAAGATGTATCTATATAAAGGATCTGTATAATTATCTTGTTTCCCTTATTTCATAAGATAATGTTTTTAACATCAAATAATTTTTATGAAAAATGTGATATGATTCATTCTCTACACAGAATTTATAATTCATTGAGTTTTATAAAATATTTTTATGAGAAGTTATGGATGAAACTTTTTTGCCATAATAAATTAATTTAACAATTTATTTTTTAAAATATGAGTAATTGTTTGTTATAACCCTTATAAAAAATATTTAAAAAAAATTTCTTCTCAAAGGATATGTTCTCCAAATACATAAAATACCATATATGATGTAGTCTAAATATTTTTGTTTGTAATTATTCCTACTAAACGGAAATGAATGTAGTTTTCTAAACTCCAAGTTATATGTGTATATATATATATCAGATTGATATTTTTAAAATAATATATTATCTAAGAGGATACTTGGAGTATGTTTTGATATAGATAATTTTAAAGAAAATAATTAAATCATTAAACCAGTCTAAATTTAAAATGATTTCCACTCAATATCTTAAAGTGTTTACGATGTCTGATGGTCAACTAAAATATAATGAGTAATATTTAGTTATTATAGAAAGTGGATATCACTTTTTTCTAAAATAAATTTACCAATTTAAAAGAAGAATTAAATTTTACATAATATCATACAGTGTTTAGGATATTTGATGTTAAGGTAAAGTGTAAAGGGTTAAATTTTTTATTATGAAAAGATAAAATATATATTTTCTATATAATTATGCTTTTAAATTTACATATTGAATTATAATTGATGTCTAAAATTATTTTTGGATAATGAATTTAAGAGAAATATAAAAAGAAACATTAGTTATTATAATAAAGTAAAACTCAGTAAATTCGAAAACAGTTTATGTGAAACATATAGAAAATAATGCAAAATGTTATATTCATGAAAAGAAAAGGTTTAATTGAATTGGTTTATTATTATGATTATTATGAACATATGAATGGTTCTATGAAGATAACAGGAGCTGAAATTAGTAAAATTGATGTTCTGAAGTTTAGAAGTTTGAACATGTTCAAAGAGTTGAACAATAGGGAATATGATTCCAAAATCTCACCATTATTGAAATTAATATTTCTTCATGGATTATTATCATTAAATTTTTTAGTAGGGTTTTATAATATGGCCACATAGTGATGTGAAATGAATTATATTTGATTTTATGAGTTAACAAAATACCAGAATGATTATCAAATATTAGGCTGACATGGTAGTTTACCAAATATGATTGGATAGACCAATGCTAATATTGGGTTTGTTATATATTCTTAAAAGGGAATAAGATTATTGATTATATCATTTTTAAAAGGCAATATCCACATTATAATTCCTTCACATTGACTGCAGAAATATTTATATTGATATTAATTTCATTTTGAGTAATGATAATTGACCATTCAATGTATGACATTGATTTTATCTCTAACTGATGATCATCATGGATTACTATATGTTTTAAAAAATGATAAATTTAGTATAATATCCTCATACTCATTCTCTTAGATCCAATGCTAAAAAAATCTTTACTTGTATGGATTTGATACTGGTAAACATGGCCTAATTTTAACCATCCAAAATATACACCATCAAATGGAAATATTTGATCACATACATAACCCATGGAATTATATGTTTAGAGTTCTATAAAATTAGGAAAAACTCTTAAATAACAACAAATATGTCTTTAAGTAATCATTTTTTCCACTATACCAAGCTTTTCTTATTCCACATTATTTATTAAACTTCTCTGGTTACTTGTTTCACACATAAAACCATTATAGACCTAAATAATTTAACATTATTTTTTACATCTAGGGGAAAATGAAACAAAAGAAAGGTGATCTAAAAAACTAAGTAACGGTAAACAATAGAGTTAAAAATTAAATTTATTCAATGAACATAATATGAGAAGAAGGGTATTATGACACAATCAAACTGAATAAGAATAATATAAGAGAATTCATACCTATCAAAACATGTATAATAAATCATGAAACAAAGCATAAAGATTTAACTTAAGACAAGATCTATATAATTCAACAATCATGAGCCATAACAATCCTCAAACTAAGGATATATTATAAAATCCTCAAAATCCAAGAGAAAATATGTCGGTATCATAAAACATCATTATCAAATCACTCTTACAATCACTCTTGCAAATGGAAATACCTACAAAGTCAATTCCAAAAATTTATTCGGAGGAACCTATAATGGGTTAACTCCAGCTCTTTACACAATTCAATATAGGGTGATTGAAAACCCACATGTTACATATCTTAAAAATTACCTTAAGGATTTGGGTTCACTCTCCAATATTTATTTCTTCAATAACTTCCAAGTACCATAGCATGAGAAAAAAAACTAGAAACATTCACTTTTTGATAGGATGGGTGGGATCAAAATTATTTATCCTGATAATGTATTGGTTAATGATTGATATCTCATTAGATAAATAGGAATAAATTTGGATTTAACCCAGATCTTTAAGGGTATTTTTTCCAATAATATAGTCTTGGGAGTGAACATTGACTAATATGAGGGTTTTGGAAGTGAACCCAATAAACTATAATAATATTGCTAGTAATACATGTCAAAAAAGGAAATTATGTTCTATGATTATATGAATTCTAAAATTCCATGTCTTATTCCATGGTTATTCTCTCCTGTAAAATGTTGTTTTATTTTCAAATGATTAATGTTTTATTATGTGAGAAAATTTATGTCATGATTCAATACTATGATCTATGATATGTATGGTATGAGTTTATAGATGTGAATATCATGTTCCCATAACCTTATACTATTGTTATATTGATATCTCTCTTTTTTTCTCTTACTGGACATCTTATCTCAATATTTCTTATATTGTATTTCCAAGTGTAATGAATAACTATTTTAAATATGGTATGTATAAGAATTGTACTATGTGGGAAGATATTTCTTAGATATGTTGAAAAAATTTCATAAAATAATAATATTTCATATCTAGTATCCAAAGTCACTAATCATTTATGATCCTCTAGCATGTATTTGTGTAATTTAATGAATACTCATCTAAAAAGGTGTAATATCTATGTATAAAAATATTGGTCTGATATAGTTAGAATAATAGAAAATTTTAGTTAACATTTGGAAACATGTATGATAAAACATTAGTAAGAGCATTTAGGATAATCTATAAATATCATAGAATTTATATGTCATGGTATAGAGATAAGTGTAGTTTTCCTATATAATAATATATGTCATGATACTGAAAGTGCATGGGGATCTCAATTGTACCCAGGGGTAATAACTCTGAAAAGGGTGAATTGGGCTTTGAATCGATCATCCCTAGGTGCACAATAATGAGCCATGTTTCACACCTAGTTTGATACTCCTAGGGGATATTATCAGGTTAATTCATATTTTCTTTATGAACTGTTTTTAAGGTTATGAATAGATAATGATTGTGGATGACCTATGTTAAATATAAATTTTCAATGATTGAAAATGTGTCATCGTGATTTAAATATCCGATAATTTTTTTTCTTAATTATGAGGTTTCCCAATAGGATTAGTGTTAATGAAAATATTCTTTTTTTGATGAGTGATAGATCACCACCATTGAGAAAATATTTTCTATTCCCTAATTCTTATAACATTAAAAATCCATTTTAACAGTTTATCATTTGGAAGGTGAAGAATATAGTGGTGAAACCTTATTAAAAATATGCATCAAGTGGAAGAAATAGAATCCATATAATGTAATAAGTTTAAGGAAATATTGTTTGTTAAGTTCATACCTCAAATTAAAGCTATAAGGATAGAGAAGGAATTTTTTGAGCTTAAGAATGAGTATTATGAATCTATTTGAACTTACGAAGCTAATTTTTCAAGACTTTAATGGTATTATTCTAGTTTAATCATCAAACTTGAAAGAAAAACTGATCAATTTATTGGTGGATTTAAAAAATGTCATTGAAAGTAATTTTCTATAAGATACTTTAGTAGCTATGAATAAATTTTTGGATGTTCTCTCTAGGTACAAATTGATGTAATAGATTTCAACTATAACCATAGTTTTTATAAAAAATGTATATGAAGCCTCATAAAAACATGAATAAATTACATGGTGGAAATAAATATCATTCTCTCACATGCTATAAATTTGAGAATAAACATCATGGGGATTTCTTGAGGGGAACATTCAAGTAATTTTCATGTGAGAAGGTTGGTCATAGAGTCACTAAATGATGATAGAAAGTAAAGAGACTTGTTGATGAAATGGAGTAAATGAAGAAGCTAACCAATAAACCACCAATGATCCAACAATTCAAATGTAATTAATATGGGAATTATAATAACTAGTGCTTGAATATGAATGTTTTTTATTATCATCATCAATATCATATTAAGCTCAAATAAAAATGGAAATATCATGTGATCATAACTACTTAAGTGAGTTACAAGAATGACGTAGTGAGAGGAAAACTTATCATCCACTATAGAAAATCTAATGTATTATTTGATTACAGATATACCTACTATTTTATATCTAAGTAATTTTAAAATAGTATTTAATCACCATCTCAATGATTATATATTGATTTTTCAATGAAAACTCCTAAAGCTATGACAGATGAATCTCATGTATATAGTTCTTCTCTGATTGAATTTTATGGGAAATTGATTCATATAAATCTTATTTATCTCCTTATAGTTAACATTTAAGTAATCATATGTATGTATTGGACTTATATATATGAATCCTTTATTATTTTTCAAGGGTGGGAAGTCACATTTCATATTCTCGATAAACTCATTCTCATTTATCGCTATGAGGATGAATACCATCTTCCATTGGAAATCCCTTCCATTGTATAGGTATTGATTATTATTCATAAGGGGTGTTTATCTTAAATGGTTAGGGAGAAATTAAACATCGATGATATTCCAATTTTGAAGGAGTTTTTTTATTTGTTTCTAGAAGAGTTTCCTAATATTCCACCAAATCATGATGTTGGGTTCTCAAAATATTTCATACCTAGTTCCACACCTATTTCAAAGAATTTATGAAGAATGGACTCGATTGAGTTGAAATTATTAAAAAATAAACTCTTTTAGAATATTGAGAAGGGTTCTATTCATCATATTCTGTCACATTAGGGTATACCTGTTCTTTTTATAGAGAAGAAATATGGATCAATGAAACTATTTCTTGATTACTGAGATCTGAATAAGATTGTAATCAAGAACAAATGTCGTTTACCCCATATTTATGACTTTCTTGGCCAAATATGTCGAGATAAATACATATAAACATTTCCCTTTGCTTTCGGTATCATCAATTTAAGGTCAAGAATGAGGATAAAGTATTCCACTCAAGCAATGGATACAATGAATATATAGTGATACCTTTTAGTCTTAATAATTCACCAATTATCTTTATGGATTTAATGAATATAAAATTTAGAGGTTACATTGATCGGTTTGTGGTAGTATTTATAGATAATATTTATATATTCAAATATAAATTAAGAGCATCAATATCGCCTAATAATTATGTTTTAGATCCTGAGGAAGGAGAGTCTGTATAAAAAATTTCCAAGTGTTAATATTAACAATAAAAAGTTCAAATTTCGGTTCATATAATCTCTAGATATAATATATCAATTCATCCCTCAAAGATAGATGTTATTGAATGTTTTCCTAGACTAACCATTGTGATTTAGATCCATATTTGTCTTAGTTTTGGCTTGATATTATCGATCATTTTTGGAAAATTTCTCATGACTATCCAATACACTCACTATATTAATTCAGAAAGGATCCAAGTCCCTTTAGATATATTAATGTGAGGAAACATTCAAGTAACTAAAGATAAGGTTAGTCAGTGATCATTTATATACATTACCTTATAGTAGAGAAATTTTTGAAATCTATAGTGAGGCATAAAATTAGGGATTGGGATGCATTCTTATTTGTAATGATATGGGGCTACTTTATGCCTCACCGCAATTCAAGGTTCATGTGAAAAATTACCCAAATGAGGATTTAGAGATATGTTAGATATGTTTCACATATTAAATATGGTGGTATTATATTTACATAGAAACATGCATTATGTATACCGGTCATAAGATTTTTCAACAAATGTTTATGTATAAATAGTTGAATATTCACCAAAGAAAATGGTTGGAATTGATTAATGATTATGACTACTCAATACATTACCCCCTACAAAATCAAACAAGGTGGTCGATGCTTTGACTCAAAAAAATTATTCTAGATTATCAATGTTCATTGAAAAAGAAGATCTAATTTTTAATGATTTTAAAAGGACGAATCTATAAATCATAAAGGAATGTGAGAAGTCATATCTTTCTCAAATGAGTGTTCAACCATCTATCCAATTGATGATTTAAAAGTGAAAAAGGAAGGTGTAGTGATATAGTAGATGGTGAGAAATGTTTCTTCATTTAAACCTCATTTTGAGGGAATGGTAAGGTTATAGAAATCTGAATTTTTTCTATACATTCCATTTTTGGATAAGGCATATAGTTCTTCATTCTGTATTCATCCTATAAGTATGAAGATATATAATTATCGGAAATAATATTTCTAGTTGGACAACATGAAGATAGATATTTTAGAGTTTGTATATTGGTGCATTATTTTTTAATAATTTAAGTCTAAAAGAAAACATATAATGGGATTTTAAAACCATTACCAAAACCAAAATGGATGTTGTAAAACATTACTTTTTTATTTTCATATCAGACTCCCCAAAACATCAAGATGAAATAATCCTCTATGGTTTTTATTTTATAACCTTATGAATTCTGCATATTTCATAACTATTAGTCAAGATTTATATATTAATAATATTTCTTTGAAATAAATTAAGGAATTTTTATAGTTTCATAGGGTACAACATTATATTGTATCTGATCAGGATCTAAGGTCCACCTCAATGTTCTAAAGAAGTCTTGAACATGATCTTGATAGATAATTCAATTTTAGTATGGAATATCATTCCCATATAGATAGTTAGTCTAAGATGAACATTGAAACCCTGGAGGATATGATGAGATCTTGTTTTATGGATTTCAATGGTTTTTGGGATAAACACATTTCGCTAGTTGAGTTTTCTACAATAATGGATTTCAGCTAAGCATTCAGACGGCACCATAGAAAATCGTCTATGATAGGAAGTATATAATTCCAATGTTCTTGGATATTGTTTGTTGATACCACGAAATGTGTTCAAATGCACTTTTCCATAGAGTGAAGATATTACTTTCAAATAAACAACAAATACCAAGTATGAGTAAATATTTTTTCACCATACATGCTGAATAAATGGAATGATTCCCCATCTAGAAGTAGGTAGTGGATTCCCATGATCAACGATAAAAAGGATTTGACACATTAAATTAAATTTCCAAGATTTATATAAGAATAATTGAGGTATTTACCATATCAGGAAGTGAATATATTTTCAATACCTTCGATTTGATTGGTCCTACAGCCCTAACAGTATTACAGATCAAAAGTTATGGTACTCGGAAGATGGCTAAAATTTCACAAAGGGACCTATGTGAGGGACTTACGCGGAAGACCTACGTGGAGGACCTGCATGAAAGAGTAATTTCTACACCCATACACTAAGGACCTATGCGGAGAACCTACGCAGACAACTTCTCTTTGACGAGGCCCATCTATGCCTATAAATAGATCCCTTGGGCTCCCCATTTCATGACGGAAAATATAGGAATAATGAAAAATGGAGATTCGCACCACGAACTTTTTGAATCTAGTCAATGACATGTTTCATTGCACCCTTTTGCAGCCCGACATCCATCCATGGAATACCATGATCTAAGACACTCCATCACACTCAATGAAGTTCTTTGAGTCAAATTACTCCTCTTGGTTCCTTTCACATGTTACTTTTTTGGAATATCTTTATGGATTCCTTGAGTACCTTGAGTCGATACACTCCTCAAGAAACTACTCAAACTACATCACCTGACTCCTCTACAAGGTTAAATTCCAAATGGGAATCCTTTTTAAGAGTATGCCACAACAAACCTCAAATGGGAATCCTCCATAGAATTAAGCCCCAACCAAATCTCAAATGGGCATCCTCCTTAGGAGTAATCCCTAACCAATTTCTTTAGGGAAGCCATCCTGGTGTAATCCCCCCACCTTCACCCCTTCTTCCTAACATTAGACCCTTGTCCAGAGTAAATAGAACAGACGGCAGGCTCCTCGCCTCACCCTCTTCCACGGTCGATGTGCCCTCTTCCATTAGCAGAGGAGGAAAAGTGTGAAGTGTCATTGTTGAATCTTTTACATCCTTTTATTTCTCACACTGAGCATTGCTCACATGGTCTTAGAGATACATGATGATTACAACATATGCACAAACAATCATTTAGAAGGAACTACAAGGACTCTGATTCCTATTCAAACCAGGATATATAGGAATCCCTTTCAGGTCTTGAGCTCACTCGATATCCTCCTCAATAATCTAACATTAATTCCCTTAATTTGGGGATCCTCCTTAGGAAATAATCCCCAAATTCAATCCTCAAATCATCAAGGAATCGTTTTTCAAGAAGTAAGCCCAAACTCATCTATCTCGTTGGACTATACTCTCCTATGAGATACATTTAACTACGTAGGCTTTGATTCCCATCCATATGGGATACGTAGGAAGCCTCCTTGAGGTACAAACGCAACACTTCAAATCAACCCTATTATCTTTTGTCCCTATTCCCAATAGGGTCTTATCCTACTATGAAACATATATCCCTTCCAAAGTTCCTTGGGCTGCTTCAGCATAAGTCCCACACTAAGTTTCAACTAAACACCTTCCACTAAGAGGTCCTAATCACATGACATTAAAAAGTATGAAGTGTCATATTAAGCGGCACATAACTACGAGGTATCTGATTCCTTTCACAATGATACGTAGGTAGATCATTTTATGTGTACGATCCCATGATTAAAACAAACATTCATCTCCCTGGATGACAATAAATTCTAGAGTGCCCCACTAAGTGGCTTAAAAACCAGTATCATCATAAAGATGATTAAAAGAACTTCTGTTATATAAGTGATTGTAAATTCCAAGGGATACTTATGATATACTTGGTGAATTAATAAGTTTTAATGAAAAAAATATTTAAATTTTACAAACAGAGTCCCATAGTAGACAAAAATTCCCCCCAAAAAAGGTTCTTATGAGTCTGACCTCCCATCCTCTTGACCAAAGCACATTCTTAAGTATCGTAAAGTTAAAAACATAACAAATTCCTTCCCTTGGAATTGAGGTCCACTTTAGATAAATAACTTTTGGATGTTTCCGGTTCCATGAATAAATCCAATGGAAACCTCCTGGAAATAGTGATTCTTAAATCTAGGATGCACGTTTCAAGGAACTACGAAACACTATTAGATAAATAAATCTATTGAGGCCTGGTCTAGATGAGTAAATGAGAGAGAAAGGTAGATCCATTTAACAGCACACCAAGGTAGCTCAGAGTCGATAGAAAAGTTATTCTGAAAATAATTGGTGTGATCTGCAGTGTAAAGTTGGTGAGAATTTGTTTTGATAAATTACTCCATTGAAGAAGGTTATAATATTTAGGAAGAAAGGAAATTGATCTATAAGTACATTCACCCCTTTAATATTATTAATCTAATAGGGATTGCATATTATAGCTAGTAACTTCAATAGAATATCTCTCAATTCCATGGTGTGGTCCATAAATCACTCCTGATGAAGTATATTTATGATCATTCACATGTACTAAAATAAGAAGTTATACCACTACATCATGATCATTCTTATGAAGAATAAACTATGGATATTATGTACCATAGAAATAATATGTTAGGAAACATGATCACTCTCCTGGATAATGTTTTATAGTGAAAAAACCAACTTGAAGAAACTACTTGGGAACTTGAGTAAATGATTATGAAAAATTATCCTCAATCGTTTGTATCAATTTGATGAAATTATGAAGGAGAAATTCAATTTTAGGGGTCCATAATTTATAACAGCAAGATTTAATGAAAAAAAAAATCCAAAAAATATTATTTTCTTTTATAGCTTGTGTCACACAGAACACTGAGTTTTAAAAATGATAATGTACTATTAATATTAATAACTTAACATGACTATTATAACCTAGCCATTAAAAATGGAGGTATTAAAATAAATAAGAAAATTTTCAAAATTAATTAAAAATTTTCTATATGAATAGAATATATTGATAAATACTTACATAACTGTTTTGTAAATTCTTTATATATTTTCATAATACATTTCTTCTAAAAAATTATTTTCATTGAATTTCATCAAGAAATAGTAAAATTAAAATTTTCCAAAATTAAAAACAATTATTTCAAAATTATAAATTCATTTTTGGAATCAATATTTCGAAATTATATTGAGGTGAATTTTTGAAAATGTTTTGAAAAGATTATTTCTGATAAATAGTGAAAAATATTGATCTCTAATAAAAATTCCTTCTTATTTAATGTATTTAAAATAGTTATATATTATATTAAAATTGTTTAAAAGTAAAATTAGTTAAAATATATTATTATTAATCCTATTCAGGTCATTGGGATCAATTTCTTGTTAAATTATAATATAAAAGCCTTTTAAACTTTTGAAGGATTTTTCTTTGGAAAACTGTTTTTCATCGCATTTGTGTGTTTAGTTTTAATTTAAATTTCACCACCTCAATGAATTAAATTTGAGAAAATTGATTCCATATTTTTAATAATAATATATAATAATATATAATAATTTCAACTAAATATTTATAATAATGAATAGTCGAAATAAAAAATAATAATTATTGCGGTTAAGGTTTAAATAGGTTTACCAGGGGATAAACTTAGAAGATAATGGTAACAATAAAATAAAAGAATCCAATTGGATATAAATATTTATACATAATGTCATCTAATATTTTATAATGATCAATTTGGGATCCTTTTTTCAATTCAAAAACACGGGTATACCTTTTTATCTTCAAACATTAAAATTTTGTCCTCTCCCCCCACTAATAAAAAGAAACCCCCTCTACTCTCCTCTTAAAACAAAAAAAAAGCCATTTTTTTGAAAAAACTGAAAAACTTATTTCCATATTAAATTCCAAGTACCTAGTTTCATTGTATTTTTTATAAACCCTCCTTAAAAGGCTTTAGGTTTAAACCTATAGTTGTTCTCCAAAGAAGAGGTATCATTCATAACCATGTGTTTTTATTTTGTTTCTTCTTCCACTTACTTCAAATTTTATTCAACTATGACAATATAATAAAATTATTATATCTCATATAATTATATTTTATTAGTTTAATATCATAACCTATGTCCATATCTACTTAAATCAAATGGGAAACGAAATTTTCGATCGTGTGTATAGCGGACAACCGTCTCTCAAACCAATGTTGTTCATTTTCCATCACCGCTTCTATTTGAATGATATAATGATGGATTTGTAGTATATGTGTGATATTTATGACCAAAAATACATATAAAAGTATAATATCTCATCTAAATTCTTATCTTACAAGACATTATAAAAAATAATGTCACCTGTGTGTATGATATCCTACCTCTTCATGATCCAATGTGAGGTGTTTTTCATTTTTATTTTAATTGTATAGTAATAAGGATATATTTATAGAAGTAATATGAAATAAATTATACAAAAATTATTATTTAATGGTGACTTATTATTTAACTTTATTTCATTCCAGCTGTCAAGAAAATGGAAACTATATTCTTATGGGCGTATAACCTATCATCTCTACGAATAACATAATTCATTTTCTATCTCTAAATTTTATGAATCATCATATATATATATATATATATATATTTAATATATATTATATTTATATAAATATTAAAATAAATTATATTATGAAACTATGAAGAAATTGTAAATACCAAAATTACCTTACAAAACAAACCTGAAAAACAAAGCAGTTATCACAAGGAACAGTGATTTCAATAAAGTGTTATTAATAAACAGGTGATAATACGTCATGAGTAAAACATAAATTGAGTTATATATATTATTATGGTCATTAAATAGATTTAACATAAAAACTATTTATTATACAATAATTTTAAATGTGTACAATGAATATTGACACTTGAGGTAAGGGATTTTTAGTCTCTCTGTTATTTCTAGGAGACATATGTCATATTCACCACTCATTTATGTTGTGTGGGGTATTTAATGACACATTTACATGTTATATCATGAATATAATTATTTTAATTTTATTTAATGTTTCCTTTTATGTTATCATTTAATGGTTCTAATTATTTAATTGTTTCCAAAATGGCAATGGATTTTTATCTCACTTTTATTTCCATAAGACATGTTCCATATTCACTAGATGTTTCTTTTATGTGGTGAATATCATTCATATGAATGTAATTTAAAATTATTCTTATGGAATTTTTAGGTATTTACATATAAATATAATGCACTTTATTTCATAGGTCTTGTGATACCAAATTGACCATATTGGTAAAGTTTTTATATTATAATCACATTATTTATCGGGATTGTTTTTATTATGTTTTGATAATGAAATTTTATGATATATCTCTCATGGAAATAATTAATTTTATTATAATATGGTAATTTATAGATAATACATTACTTCCATTAAAATTTCACTCTTTAATTACTAAAGATATTTAAGGACTATTTTTCAGAAAATCCACCATTATTTCTTTATTCTGTTAAAATTCATTTTTCTTCCATATATGTGGTTTATAAAAATGTTTTTAGAATGTTTTTATGTTCATATAAATATTTTTAATGTTATTTTTACCAAATGTTTAATTTTTTAAAATGGTTTAAAATGAATCTTTTATTTTTTTAATAAGTTTAGGAACATTTTAATTTTTACTAAAAATGTTAAATGAATCATTGTTATAATGTGTATATTTCCATGATCTCTCAATGATTTAAAGAATCCAACATATTTTTCAAAAGTTACATTCAAATAAAATTATTTATTAAATGTTCGAGAACCTTTTATATTTTAAATATGTGATATCCAAATGGAAAGGGTATTTTAGTAAAGAATGTTTTGATGATATTTTTATTGAATTTATATTCACCAATGACAACAAAAATTGGGGTTTCTTATACTTTACTTGGGATGTGATCCAATGGTACTGTATTTATTATTTCTCTTAATTGTTTATAATTATAATGATAGGATGTTTATGAAGCCTATTTATTTTCCAAAGGATATTCTATGAATAAATGATATAATTTTTATAGAACCCATTTCATTTCTAAGGGTTGATTTGTGATCAAATAATTCTGAAACCCACATCATTTTCTTATATTATGACACTATGAATTTCTTATAATCATTTGTCATTCATGTGTATGGTTTTTATTATGAAACATGTCAAACCATGAGATATTGTGAAATATTGTTTTCAAATAAATTTAGATTTCCAATGTTTCTCCTTACACACAACACTAATTTTATCATTATTTATACACAACACAGAGAGTAGCTTGCATTACAGACAACACTAAGTATAGTTTTGGTTAACGACAACATCGATATTTGATGAAACATGACATATTATTAAAATATTATTATTTAATATTATAGTTATCACCTAGCTATTTCAATGACGGTTATGATTAATATTAACAAAATTATGAAAAAATATAGTTTCATATTTATATATAATTAATTCCATGTTGAACAACTAATTAGAAATTAAAATAAAAAATTTTGAAAACCATGAAAATGTTTTTATGAAAAACTATTTTTATATAAATAAACAAGGTTTACCTCAATAAATTAAAAAACTCCCTTTTTGTGATTTATTTTAATAAGAAATATTTATTATATATTAAATAAAATTTTTAACAATCATAATATTTTTTTTCCTTATAATATATAATAATAAAACCAATTTTACACTTTAAATGTATTTTTCTAAAAATTAGTATTCTAAGCATTTTCACACAGATATTAAAATTAATTTTTACAATTTAAAAAAAATATTGAAAAAATAAACTACATTTTGAAGTTATTATGTAAATATTATCATGGATTTGATGTTTTATAATTTTCTAAAATGATAAATTTCTCATTAAATTGTGAAAAATATTATTTTTTATTAAGAATTGTCATTACTTTCAAAGCATTGAAAAATATAAAAATTATTTTCATATGGAATTAAAAGTAAATTTAGTTCAATGATATGTCTATTAAAAAAATATAGGTAATTTGAATCAATTTCATATTTATTTTTTATATAAAAACATTTTAAACATTTGAAACTTTTTTCTTTGGAAAACTGATTTTTCATCAGGTCTATGTGATTAATATTAAATTAAAATTTTCCACTTAAGTGAAGGTGATTTAGAAAAATATATTCCATTTTTCAAATAAAATTATTTTATATTATCTAATAATTTGAACTTATTTTTTGACTATAATGAATAGTAATAACAATAAAAATTAGTTACTTCAATTAAGGTTAAAACATGTTTGTTAGGGGTTAAAATAAAATAATATAGGGTAAAATAGCCAATAAACTTCTTAAACCCCCATTTTAGATTTCTATTTATACCTTATAACCTCTAATGATTTCTGATGTAACATTTTTTATCCTTTAAGAATCTGAAAAATGTTAGTTCAAATTTATTTAAAAAATTATAAGTCTGCCACTCTCCTCACTTATAAAAGGGCTCCAACTCTAATCTTCACTTCACACATATAAAAAGCATTTTTTTTAGAAACCACCAACCAAAAATAAGTTCATTAATTACCTAAAATCATTATATGAACAATATTTTGATCATAAATCTAACCTAGGATGAATTTTGGTGCAAACCAAAAGATATTGTCTAATGGAGAGGTAACATCCCTAACTGAGATTTTTATTTTATTTATTCCTCCAACATTGTAAACTATTATTAATACATGTTGTTATAAAAACTTAACTATATTAAATATAATTATATATTTTTTATGTGGATTTCATGACCAGAAAATATCTTCACTTCAATCTAATGGGACACAAAATCATTACATGTGTGTACGACAGACTACCACCTTTTGAACCAATGTTACTAATTTTCCATCACCACCACTCACAATGGGATACAATGATGGATTTAATGTTTATATATGATATATATTATAGTATTATACTTATTTAATTATAATACCTTATCTTCCTTCTTACCTCTTAACCTATTCAAAACCAATAACGCCACCCGTGTGTACGGTGGACTACCTCCTTACAAACCATTATGATGTGCCATTCAATTATATTTTAAATTTATGATAATAAATATAGATTATAAAATATATATGATATTAGTAACATATTTATAATTCTTTAATTATGAAATCACATATACCTCCTTACTTTTCATTATGTGGTATTACGATAAGGTCGCTTGTGTGTGTAGGAGACTATCGCTTCATGAAGCACTGTGATTCTTTATTCCCATACACATTCCATGAAAGGTAGATTGGTTATGTTTAAATAAAAATATGTAATACATATTGTATAAAAATATTCTGTAATTATAATATATTATTTAACACTTCTTGTTTCAATCCATCGAGATATTGGAACAATGTTCATGCATACGTATGACCTACCTTTTCCTTGAAAGGTGTATTTCATTTCCTACCACTAAATATTATACATTACTATTAATACATATATAATGAATATATATTATTTTTATATCATGGTTACAATTTTGTATATTATGGACATATGATCAATTTAAGAGGAACACAAATAAAAAAAGTAAACATACAAGAAAATCATATCCTTCATTATCTAAACGTATGATTTTAAAAAGGAATTGATAACAAAGAAAGTAAAAAGGTCATATGTAAATCATATATTTTATGATATATATGTGTGTATGATTATATAATATATGTATAATAAACTTAAATTTGTAATATAGGAGGAGAAAAAGTGTATGAAAGAAGTTGATACTTACAGTAAGGGATTTCTAATCACTCTTTTATTTCTAAGAGACATATTCAAATTCACCACTCGTTTATTTTATATCATGATTATACTAACCCTTTGAAATGATACATAATGAGCCTCATTGTTTTAATTATATTTAATGTTTCATAATATTTTATTCTTTATTGGTTCTTACGATTCAAAATATTACTAGATTTGTATGGAATTTTTTGTCCCAAATTTCCTTCATTGAGACATATGTCATGTTATGCACCTATCTTATTTTATGATGTGTATATAAAGCCCATTATACATGTAATATATTTAATTTATTTATTCTCATAATATTTTATGTTTAATTTAATTTTATTATTTCATGGATCTTATGATTTAATGTTAGTAAAGTGGTAATGGTTTTATGGTAAAATTTGATTTTTTATTGAGATTGTTTATGTTTATGCTTTCAATGATGAAATCTTGTGATCTATATATCAATAAACACATTAATTTTCTTATCATCTAGTTATTTAATGAAATTATTTTTTACCATAAATGTTTTTCTATTTATGAACTCATGATTCAAAAATAATATTTTTAGAGTAAACTGGCATTATTTTTCTCTTGGATCGAAATCTCTCTTTCTTACATATCCATGTTTTCAAAAAAAATGTTTTCAAAAAATGTTTCAAAATTATACAATGGAATTATTAAAGACATTTTTACACATGATTTACTTTCAAAAAATGATTTAAACGGAATATTCCTATCATTTTCAAAAAAAATGCATGTCTGGCTTTTACCAGAAAAGTCAAAGGAATCTATGTTTTAATGTGTGCGGCATTAATGATATTTTCCATTATCATAACCAACTTATTTTTTTATGATTCCATTATAAATTCCAAATTTTATTTTCAAATAGAATTATATAAAAAAAATTATATATTTTTTTAAAATCCAATGATTAAAGAATATTTTCCTCAAGAAATGTTTTAAATAGCTTTTCAATCTTCCATTATAATTTTCTAAGGTTATTTTCAAAGAAAATGAATTTTAAAATTTTCTATGCATTAAAATTTGTTTCTAAAATTTTAAAGGTTAATTTACTCAATAAGGTTTTTAATTTGTTTTTAAATCTTTCATTATAATTTTACATGATTAATTTTAAAGAAAAATTATTTTGAAAATGTTTTACGTCTAAAAACAAAATTCAGAGATAAAAGGATATTTTACCCAAGAAATGTTTTAAATGATTTCTAAATATTCCATTATAATTATACAATTTTATTTTTAAATAAAATTATTTTAACAATTTTTATTCTTTGAAAAGTGTTTTTCAAAGTGGAAAGGCTAAATTCCCCAAAAAATTGATATTTCAAAATCATTTTCCATATAATATAAAATCCTTTCATCTTACTTTTTCATTACTGGGGATTTTATACAAGGTTACTATTCTTATTATTTCTCTATATGGATTATATTTTTTATGAAAATATTTTTACAAAACTTGTTTATCTTCCACAGGTTTTAACATGATAAAATTCTTTGGAAACCCACTACTTTCTCCATAAGTTATTCTTTTCTGAAATGATAAAATGATATTCAAACCAATTTTATTACATATTTTTTGTTATGATGAACTTTTTTAAAACCCATATTTTTGATTGGTTCTAATATGATCAGTTTTTAATGATATTTTGGAACACATATTTGTGATTTTAATTATGTCATTGTGGTTATGTTATAACCAATAAAGTTGGTTAAATTATAACCAAGGATGGTGGTTAAAATACAACCATGATGGGTGGGACCTATATCTCCCTCCAATGCATTGGGTAATGATTAATATCTCATGAGATAATAAATACTTTAATGTGGATTTAATCAAGTTCAATAAAGGAATATTTCCACAATAATAGCCTTGGGAGTGAACCTTCATTACTACAATGGTTTGGGGGGTGAAACCATTACACTGTGATAGTCTTATAAATAATCCTTGAAGAACTAATGATATTATTTTCTATCATTTTTTATATGAAAAAAATATATTCCTTATTCTAATATTATGTTCTCATGGTTTTTGTTCTTTAATTCCATTATGATTCTTCTCTTATTAACTGCTATGATAAATTCCATGACTTAGGTTTATGAACTATGATATGTAGGGTATGGTTTTCAAATGTTATTATCATGTACTCATACCCTTATGATCTTGATATCTTATATCTACCTTGTCTACCCTTACTAAGAATCTAAGATCACCTTTTCTTATGTTCCCTTTCCCCAAGTTATGCTTAATTTTATTATGTATGATATCTATAATTGGGGTACATGTTGTGAAGAACATAGTCGGAGATGATGTATCCCACTAATGGACTAGTTTTTTAAGTGCCTAAGTTTCCAAAGGTATTAGAACTAAATGATTATATCATGGATCATTAAGTTATGTGATGAATACGATCATTTTAAGATGGAATGTTTATGTATGAGAAATTTGGGTATTTACATGAAGGTTGGCTCTTTTATAAACCGAGGATGGTAGTTACGAAATAACAAAAGATGGTGGTTACATTATATCCAAGGACGGTAGTTATGTCATAACTAAGGATGGGTGGTTGTGTTATAAAGCCAGATGGTGTGGATAGGAATTATGTATCCCTCCAATTAATTGGGTAATGATAGATTTTTCATGACATAAATATGATAATAATGGAACTGAACCTAATTTATTAAGGGAATTTATCCACTATGATAGAATTGAGAATGAACCTTGACTAATATGAGGGCCAAGGGAGTGAACATGGTCAACTATGATAATCATTTATGTCGTCCTTATCTACTAATAAAATGATTTTCTATGATTCTGTGTCTTCTAAATTTCCATGTCTTATTCTACGTTTATTTTCTCATGGCATTTCTTCTTTGATTTCATTATGATCGATGTTTTATGAAATACTTATCTTTATTCCTTGATTCCAAATTACTATATATGATATGAAGGGTATCGGTTTCCAAATGATAATATCATGTTCTCATACCCTTATACTCAGTTTATGTTGATATATCCCTTGTTTATCCTTATTTAGAATCTATGAATACCCATTATTATATTTACATTCCCTAAGTTATGAATAAAAATTTTAAATAGGGTATGTCTAAGATGATTACATTGTGGGAAGATATTTATGGGAGATATTGTAGATCCTTTATAAAATAATAATATTTTGTATCTAGTCTTCAATGACCCTAATCCATTACGAATCTCTAGATTGTATTTACTTAATGTAATTAATATTAATATGAAAAAATATAATGTATTTGTATTAAAATACCAAGTTGTTATAGTTTTCCAAAAACTCATCACAATAAATTAGAGGGGAAATTCCTTCAGTTTAAGAAAAGGGAGGAGGAATCAATTGGTACCAATGAAGAAAACAATACAAGATATTTAAATTATGCTTTGAGTTTTATCATTTTCCTTGAAAGAAAGATCAATAATTACTTATGATTCTTAAAACCAAGACTTGAAATGATTTCATCTATATGATACTTCAGTAGCTATGAGTAAAATGTTTGATGTGAAATAATGGAAAATATAGAAATTGAAATATCTCATTGTTCTTGAGATTTTTGGGAAAAAATAAAAAACTAGAGTTTTATGGAAACCAAAATGACTAAACCCATAGAGGAATCAAAATTAATATTCATATATGTTTGAAATTTTGGATTAATAATAGAATAAATTGATTTAAAGGGATGGTTAAATGCTTTAATTACAGAAGATAATGCCTTCAAAACATGAATACTAATAAGAAATAAAGAGTCCAAACAATGAAGTGTATGAAAAGAAATCTTATCATAATTCACCACCCAAAATACCATTCATAAATTCTAAGTATTTGGGACATTAAGATTACTAGTACAGCATTAAAAATTTTAATGATGATAATTTTCATCAGTAACATAAAAATCCAATGGTGAAAAGGAAATCCTACGAAATCTTAACTATTGAAGTGTGTCATGAAAAAAATGGTTAACGGTATGCTCATAATCCACTCTAGAATTAAAAATTTCTTATTGGATTTTGTATCTACCCACTCTTTAATATCTAGAAAGATTTATAAATACATAAATCACTACTCTGATAGCTATATATCGAACTATCTATAAAAACTCCTATTAGTACAATGGTTGCATCCCATATCTACAACTACTCTCAGCTTGATATTTGTGGAAACGTGTATCCTATATATCTTTTTATTCTTCCTTTAGTAGATTTTATGTGATTTTGGGCCTAGATTATCTCTCTCTAAATAGATACCAAATTAATTTTTATGATAGGGAAGTCACATTTCATATTTTCAATCAACCTAGGTTCATCAATTGATGAAATATTATCCTTGAACTCTGTATAGAAATTACATTTTATGTCTCTTAATACCAAATTTTATGTGGTATTTAGATAAATTATTTTTTGATAAAGTCAATATTAAGAATATTCTATTATGTTGGTATATTGTTATTTATTTCTATATAGTTTTCTTTATATTTTCATAGACCATGAGGTTTAGTTTTCAGTAGAACTCATACCATTCATTATACCAATATCAATAACACCTTATAGAATATAATTTATTTAATTTGTGGAATTGAAGAATAAGTTCAAATAAAATCAAGATAAGGATTTTATACACCTAAGTGATTCACCATTTCATTCACCAGTTCTTTTTTTCAGGATGAAAAATAGATAAATGGGCCTCTATATTGATTATCATGAACATAAAAGATATCATCATCAAGAATAAGTATTATCTAACATGTATAGATAACTTGTTTGGTAAACTATAATGGGATTAATATTTATAAAATATTGACCTTTGTTCTGTATATAATCAATTAAGGGTGAAAAGATAGGATTCACCCCATATAGCACTTTATATAATATATAGGCTCCATAATTCATAGTGATTTCATTAAACCATAAAAGTTCCCTCACTATCTTCATGGATCTTACGATTAGAGTCTTTAGAGATTACCTAAATCATTTTTGGTAGTCTTTATAGATGATATTTTTATGCATTATATGTGTAAGTAATATCATGATGATCATTTAAGGGTTTTAATAAAGAACATGATAGAGGAGAAACTGAATTCAAAATTTACAAATTATGAATTTTTTCAATAGAAATTATCATTATTATTTTATATAATCATAGGTGAGGGTATATCTTTGGGTATTTCAAAGATAAATGTAATTAAATATTGGACTAGACCATCCATTGTAACTAACATATATAATTTTATTAGATTGGAAGGATAGTATCAACTTTTGGTGAGAAATTTCCAATGACTATCAAATCCACTAACCAAGCTAGCATGAAAGGGTTTCAGGTTCCTATAAATATATGAATGTGGTAAAAAATAAATGATCGCAATATAAGTTTGGTCACTACATCTATACTCACACTAACCTAAAGTGGAGAGGAGTTTGTAATATATAGTGATGCAACAATTATGGGGTTATGATGTGTCCTCATGAAAAATAAGATAGTGGTAGCCTATGCATCATGTCAAATAAATTTCTATAAGAAAAATCACCCAATAAATTATTTAGACCCAATAGAGGTAATATTTTCATTAAATTTGTAGATATATAATCTATATGGTGATAATTGTGTTTTTTATAGTGATCATAAGATATTATATTATATATTCACATAAGAGGTTTGAATATACACTAATGGAGATAGTTATAGTTGATTAAGTAATGTGGCGGCTCTCTACATTATCACCCATGAATGGTGAAAAGGGTGGTTGTTTCCCTAAGTAGGAATGATCATCCTCCATTTTCCATAATGAGTATTTAAAATTACTCAATACTCATCAATTTACATAGGATGTATATAAAAATCATAAGGTAAGGGTATAAATCCTTTATTTCCTTAATGTCTTCTAAATTATCCATCAATTTAAAAAGAATTAAAAAACAGGGCATATTGATGAATTATAAGATTCAAGAAAGGAATATTTAACAAATCAATACCAAAATTTATTAATGGATTCTTTTATGATGCACATATATCATCATTATTTATCCATCTTGAAGCACCAAATTGTATAGATATATCAAGAATCATTTCTGGTGGGGTAATATAATTATTGAGATTACATAACAGATATCATGATGCTTAGTATTCCCAAAAGATAAGGTAGAATGAAATAATTCTAATAGGGTGATGCAAAAATTCTCTATACCAATATGGAACTGGAAAAAGATCACTATGGATTTCATTGTAGGACAACCCAAGATATAAAAATTCCATAATTATATTTCATTTATAGTTGATCTCCTTGTGAAATAATTTCATTTAATTTATTTTCGAGGATATTTCTAATAAAGTAAAAAATATCAAATATATATAGTGGAGGTGGTAGGGTTTCATGGAGTTCCACTTTCTGTTGTTTATAAATTGAATCTGATGTTTAACTTGATATTCTAGGGCTATATCCAATAATATTTAGATATTGATATGATCTTCAGTACTACATTTTATTGATATATTGATGTTAAATATTAAAAGACAATTAAAAATCTAGTGGATAAGTTGATATCCTATTCAATTGTATGTAATTGGGGTTAGGATCAACAAATCACCCAAGTTGAGTTCTAATATAGCAATAGTATCCATTCTAGAATTAAAGTGGCCCTATATGAGGCTTTTATGGGAATATGTGTAAAACTATATCATTTTGGGATAAATGTCATGAAAATAAGATACAGGGACCATATATTACTCAAACAATGTTTGAGAATATTCAAACCAATGGAACATTAAAGTAGCACAAATTCAAAATAATAAGTACACTAAAAATAATTGTCTAGTTTTTTAGTTTGATGTTGGAAAAAAATATTGATTCAAATATTATTATAGAAGAAGTTTATGAGGTTTCAAAAGAATGGAAATTTTATATGTAGATATATTTGATGCATTTAAATCCTCAATCATGTGTTAATGGTATCTTTCCATCTTGTATTTCCACCAAACCTCACTCAAGTACATGATTTATTACACATAAACCTTTTAAGAAAGTACAAAACTAACCCTTCATGTGTATTTAACCGAGAGGTAATACCACTTGAACATGATATCTCTTAAGAGGAGAAAAAATTTAGAAATCTTGGATCGTAGATATAAAGTACTAAAAAACAAGATTATACAAGTATTTAATGTTTTAGAGAGGACTCATGGGTTTGAGGAAGCAACATAGGATCTTGAATAAGAACTGATAATAAATTAACGTCATTTTTTCTTTAGAGTAATGAAATTTTATGTGTGAAATTATTTTAATGAATAATAATTTAACACCCCATAGTTTTATTATTTATATTCCTTTAAATGTTGTATTGAATATATTCTTTCAATATCAATACTAAACTAAGACATACCATGCTATATTTTATTCAGATAAAAACATTAAAATTCAAGATAAAAATTAATAAATTATAGTAATAAAAATTGAAATATCATTAAGAAAACTACAAGTTGAATAAAACAAATAGTAGATAAAAATATCATTAACATGAAATCATAATCCATGTGGTTTATATTGAAGAACATACCACTAATTTTAACTATATATAAAAATAAAAACATTATAAATCTATTAAAATACCAAAAGGATTGATGTTTTATTTTTTGACCGTAATAGAGGATACTAAATAGAAAATATGTTTAGCTTCCAATAGGTGTTTTTGGTAGATTGTTAGAACAACTAAACATTATATTGGATTTGCTAAAAAATGATGTCAAGGAAAATGGATGATGACTCGAGTGTCCATTGTGGACATATGGTGTTTTTTGTAAAGATGTTTAGAAGATAAAATTCTTTAAGGATTGTTATGAATTCACTTAATATATAAAGGTTGAGGGAAAAATAATTAGTGGATATTATAGAGAATTTTTGTTGATGAAAACCCCTACACTGGAGATCTAGACACTACTTTGTGGAATTTGATTGATAGACATATCAAGGTTTTAGCATTCACAGATCTATTGTAAATAAATAATTCCTAGAGTTTTCTCTCTGGTATCTGGGAATGGTTCATATTATATCTATCTATTATATCATAAGAGTTTATGATTAGTTTATGACTTCCTAAGTTTTATGGAATAATGTTACACATTGTAATGGTTTTGGTTACATCACAATGAAGGATGGGAAATAAAAAAATATTCCAATCCCACTCAAGGAATTCACCAAATAAACCACTAGAGAATATTCTAGCTATGATGAATAACCACATAGATAAGAAGGATGGTAAGACGTGTTTCCATGTGAGCATCGGTGCATACAGACATAGGTGTGTGTGAATTCATGCAGGAGAAAAGGGCTAAGGTGCAAAGATACAACATGATGAACTATCAATGGCATCGGTCTATACCACATAAAGATATTGAAATGGTGATATTTCAATGATTATGATAAAAATATATATATATTACAGGAAATTTTTCCATGGTATGATGAAAATACATACTACACCATAAATAAAATACCACGTTGTAGACTATATTAAAAAGATTTCATCAGATGTATTGATGAGGAACCCTATAACATAGAGAACGAGATTCACGTAAATAATTTTATAAGATGAGTTTCACATATCGTAGTTATTCCAGGAATCATGGACTATATAGATTTAATAAAATCAATAATATCAAGTATCCTAAATTTCTTATAGTTGGATAAATTGAATGTTTGAAGTGAAGATGTAGAAGTAGAATTTAGATGTGAAAGAGTGGCTTCTTATAGCATGGAAAAGTTAATATTGAATATCTTGAAGGATGTCACACTATAGTGGGTGTGACTACTCCATAATGTAATTGGTGAGTCAAAGTTATAGGGGGACATGTTTTAGACCATGGGTAATTTATAAGGAGTTCATGAAGGCATCATTGGAGAATTAAAGATCAAACAGGTTTTGTGTATCTGGTAAACTATATGTTCTCACACCATAGTATATTACACCATTTAATTGTGGAATAAGGGGAAATTAAGGTTGCACCATATTGGAGGTAACCATTCCATGTATGTTTAATAAAGATAATTTTATTCCATATAATAACAAACCATGCTATATCTAGATAGTTTCATTCATCCTGTAGTTTTAGAATAAAAATAAATGAGAAAGTTATTGCTTGGATTTACATGTGATTAATTTGGATTAAATGGTTTTTCATGGTCCTATTAATTATAGGGGACACTTGAACCAATCCTAGGAAAATTAGACTTAATCCCAACCTTTATATTGATAATAAAGAGATGTATTCTTCATAAAACATTTTTTGGTATTTTGAGGGAAACAAAGATGGATATCTAAATCTTATATAGTTTTAATATCCTAATATTAGAGTGTATGAATATTGAAATGTAACTTCTATTTAAAATAAATTTAATATAACATGGAATTGAATGAATATCTTTACAAATAAGAATAATATGATTTCATTATTGTGTAGTGAAGAAGTGAATTTATGAATCATTCTAGAAAAGAAGAAAATAAATTTCATGATTTATCATTGATGGATGATGAGGTTTTTCATGAAGAAGATCATAGAATTTCTATAAATATCTATAGGAGTACATCCAAGGTTCCCAAATTTACAATATGTACATAAAAAACAATAAGGTAATATTGTTCTTTGATTATGAGCCAACATTGTTTCCCTTGTACCAGTGAGAAAAAAATGGAATTTTGAGGGAACTAGTCCATGGGTTGTAGAGAACCAACCCAAAACGTTTTATGTTCATTAATCCTAGGTTGGATTATACTAGCCAAACCCTAAGTAGTGATATTTTAATTTTTTTGGTGCATCAACACATCGTCAATCACATGGAATTTCTACTAGCATGTAGTGGTGAAGCAAGTATAAATACTTGTTTCTGTGTGCATAAATGATTATATTATATAAACAAATTTGGAAACTAGGGATAATCAATCTTTAATATATTTTTAAGGTTTTGTTAAGTAAAAGGTAATCAAATCAATATTTCAATAAGAGAAAAACAAGGTGACCATTCTTAGTAATTGTTCTTGATCTCTTGGGTAGTGAGAGTGAAAAAAATATTAATGAAGTTTGAATTAGTTCAAAATCTCATATTCACCCCCCCCCCCCCCTCCCACCCTCAAGGGTTTGTCTCACTTAAGTCCCTTGAGGTCCACTAATAATTAAATTGAATAACTTACTTGTTCAAGTGTGATTAATTCAAAAATTGTAGAAAATCCCAAGACAAGAAAGGACAAAAAATCATCTATAATAAAATAGAAGTTCGTAAGTGGTATCACACAAATATGATCCCCTATAAAGGGATTGATGAAAAAAGATAAAAATAATCTTCATGATTTTTAAGACATGATGGATTTACTTTCCAAAAATTTGAAAAATTGAAAATGGAAGATGAAGGGGGAAGGGTTGGTCCATTCTAGATATCCCTAATCCTCTACTTAAGGAATATTGAGGTGCCCATATCTCCATATAAATTAAATTTTCATTAAACATTTTTGAACTATTGGAAACAATTAGGGGAGACATTATCCCTGGGTAAAGTTTTTGAAAATGCCCATGTTTAATGTGTTGAATGTAAATATACAAGCTATAATGAATGTTATTATTGAATATTGAGCTTATCTTTCATATATAAAGTGTATCATTCAATGTGTTTGTTTCATGAGTTATATGAATCAAGAAGGTATATATTATATAGATTTCTCATATATAAATTTTCATAGAACAGGTCTTGAACAAAACAACAATTGGTATCATGCTAAATATGCCTTCAAAATAAGTGTGTTTTGGATAGTAAAATATTGGAATATATCCACTAAAAGAGGAAATAAAACATAAATCAATAGTGGGGATGATCTCTACATTTTCCTTTTTATATACTAACATTTGGTACTGGTAGTTTTGATTTATTAGCTTCTAAATCCCACTAAGATAGAAGAGTTATTCTCATCAAATGGAATCTCTGAATTCATCATTTAAATTAGTATCCAGAACTAAAGACCCATTGGATTTGGTTTCCAAATTAAAAAAAAAGAATAGAACTCATCCAAAAAAATATTCCAATGAATGAACTAAATTATATTGGAATTCAATTTGTATCATTTTCTCAATCATAATAAATTAGTATCAAGTGAATTTTCAAGTGGTATGTCTCAACACCATGTTCTATATATACAAATTATTTAGTGGGAATAGGAGATACCATAGGTTTTTTTTCATTAGGAAGTGTGAATTCCAATACTACAATGCTATTATTTGTATTCATGAGTGATATGGGAAACTTTTTTTAGAGATTTACTTTGAATATTGTTTCCAACATCTATCCTCAATTTAGTAGGTTCAGATAATTTTTTGATAGCCTAACTGTAGTGTCCCTAACTCGATTAATGACTCTAATAGTGTTATCTAACTAGGTTCCACTAACCTTAGGAGTGCTTCCCCGTATGCTAAAGGCTACCAACTAGATGTGAGGGTGTAAAAGAAAATATTAGGGTGTCTATACCTTCAGGGGAAGAAATAATACTAGTATATTTAATAAGATATATCATGCAATAGAAATAATATGACTCGGCATACTCAAACCAGACCTACCATTGGTGGAAGCACATACAATATCTAGAAAAAAGTAGAAGCAAAGGACAGAAAGAAGCATAAGTGGAAAGTAAATAGAACAATATTAAAAACACCACTTGTATCCACAACTAGAAATAACCAAAGCAAGTGTGAATTTATAAAAATAGGTTATATAGTTCAATATACAGATGGTATTCACATGGAATACCACAGTTGATACATATAAAATAACCATCCTGATATAGGAATTAAATCTAAACTAAAACCCCAGCTAAGAACGACCCTAAGGTATATGACAACTCCATGAAAAAAGCTACTAAGATCTACCTCTTTGTTCTAGTCATTTACTTGTACGTAATTTCATAAAGTATACATGTGTCTCGAATGACCCTTGAAGAGTGTGAGATGAACATCATTAGGATACCACCCATAGATGTTTACCAAGAATATTTGTTAAATAATTTATGTAATATAATTAAATAAGTAGTAGCACAAAGTGACTGATAAAAAAACAACACCTTTGGTGCTTTGCATCCCCCAAGAAGTGTCATGTGCTTTATCCAGTGCTGAAATCTCAGAAGTAGAGAGGGGCTTTGGTCCATGGTTGAATGTACCCCTAATGTAGCAAAGTCTAGGTGAAACCTCAAGTTCTACCTCAAATAATGTAACCTAGCACCATGTTCCTTCTAACAACTTGTGTCATACATAGTACTAACGTTCTAAAGGCACATCAAATTAATCGTTAACCTAGTCCCATGTACCCCTTCTCAAAATACCATGTCATCCCAAGGCCCAAAAACACCAGGAATAGCTATATCTATCCTCTATTAATGTTCAGTATCAAGGCCTCAATCACAGTGATCCTCAAATCCCTACCAGATATCCTCATTGTTATCAACTAAAGGCACCTCACCTTCCACATGACATTTTATGGAAAGCAACCCCGAACCTTAAATACCTAAGATATAACTATCATTGGCCTTTACCCATATGATTGGTCAAAACCACCTCATCAAGGAGTCAACCTATCTGAAAAAGACTCAATCATCTCATTAACCATCATGGGTGAGTGGAAATAAAGAAAATAAAAACCTAAGCCACAACAATCAGCACCACGTGCCCCTTCTACCATGTCGCTCAATTCTTATGGCCATGCCATCCATTTGTCATAATCCATGCCCAACATGATGGCCTTGCCACCCCAATTCAATCCCTCAACACCCATTCCCAATGGTCATTCCATCCTAATGTCATCACAGGACATTCCCATCATGACCCCTCAAGTCTCACCTCATGAAATTCAAGTAATCACATTTGTATATAGAATGTAAACAACAATCTTTAAAAAATAAATTCAATTCAGACGATTGAATTGAACACCTTAAACATTCATCACAATTTAAATATTGAGGCCTTGAATTCCTTGAATTAATCTGAATAAGACAAAACGATTTAATTGAATTATTTTAAATCGTAAAACTCAATTTAGTCAATTTTGGAACCCCCATCCCAAAAAATCCCAAGGAGAAATGTCCTCTAACCCAGACTTGATCAAGAGAAATAGCCATTGGGAATGCCCAATAGCATCCGACAGGTCACACAATCATTTCAATTTGAAGCAGCATATATAAATGGGTCTTGGTCAAAATAACTAGATGCATGCTAAATTTCAAAACCCCAAAATGTCTACAAAAACAAAAATCAAGGTATACCCCACCTACCTTAGACTCATAGATGTAGGCACGTCCGATATCGATATTCAATTTGAAGTCAATCAACATAGGTCTGAGTTTCAATATTATGCCCTAAAACTGGATCATATAGAAATAGAGTCATGTGAGGAGAAATATAAATGAATGATGATGTTGGATGGTGTTATACTTGTTGATACAATCCTATAGCCTCTGATAAATCGAAGAATGGGTCAAAGATGAGGGGGATGAATCAAATCTACTAGAGGAGGAGAAAAGTGGGTGAACCCTTTGTGTGTGTGGACAAAGGAGGATAAGGGAGGGTAAAATGGAAAATGTAAAAATAAATTAAATTTAAAAAAAAAATTACCCAGAACATGTTGTACAATTTACCTGCATAGTTTTCCAATCCATGTGGAAACCATGCGAAAGCCACTGCCTGAGGCTCCAGACCTACACAGGCTACACGCATGGTTTGGAAACTATTCACAAACCCTGTGATAACACTTTATAAAAAAATACAGAGGCGGCCACATGGAAATGTTCCCACTAACATGGTTTACTCAAACTATGTATCAATACAAAAATGAGGTGCATGGTTACCTACAGGGGGACACACAGTTTTCCCTAACCAATGTGCCATGATCTAGAACATAAAAGTAGGCCATTATTCCTCTTATTATCCCAAAATGTTTCCAACAAAAACCTAAGTCGCCTAAAAATCCTATAAACCATCCATAAAATATGATACAAATCCAATGGAACTTTCAAAATTGAGTTTTGATCAACAAAACAAAACGTAGGGTAGCCAATAATGGAAATTTTCAAAACATGACCAAATATTAACCCGTTCTAAAAAATGTTTAAATTTATCCAACCTCATATACATCACCCCCATGCTATCAAAAAAACCCAAAGATGTTATTAAATATACACATCCCAGTAAAAAGAACTAGGACTACATCGGTCTAGAGGGTTCAAGCCAAATTCCTCAAGGGGGATCCCCACCATAAAAATTTCATAACCAGTTCATTCCGACCCAGAACTCAAATCAATCAAAGGCCCATTAACTTGTATCTATAACCATGGTCCTCTCATGATGCATCATGACTCCCATACCTCACCAAGTTCTCTTTTTCCATATAAGTTACCCATTCACATCCCACACTACATCAGTGTCTTCCTCGATCCCATTGAACCCATGGAAACATTGAGGTCCCGCATCTGCACAGATTCACAATTAAGTCCTAGTTCCTTTCACCTCAATCAAGTATTGAATTTTATTGGTTTCTATATTACAAATTCACCTCATGTAATATGAATCCCTCAGATTCCCTAATTATTGGTCACCTCAAAACACGCATCCACGATGCTAATGATTCCTAACACCTCATATATATATAATTTTTCACTTGAGATGGTTCAGACCTAATGAAAAGTATCTGGTCAGTCCATAAAAATCATGTGCTCCCCATGAACACCAAACAAACATGCCTCAACAAGAAATTCTAAAAGAAAAATAATGATAAATCACGGTCATCCCAGCATAATTCCTTTGACCATCATCGGCTCACTGGCCTACTCCAAACCTGGCAGCGCCATGGTGTGAACCTGTACAGACACACAGGTTCTTGAAGCCTAGCCTCCATGTGCTGCTACACCAGCCACAAGACACCAACCCCATGGTTGGTTCCTAATATCTCTTCCATGACCTTTGTGTGGTGATGATCCTCATCTACCATCACCTGGTACCAATCCTGAACCAATCTCTAAAGCTTGTGCCTACCTCCATCCCTATCATCCGACTATTTGAGAATGAGCCATGGAGAACCTCTTGATATGTCCGACCTATCCACATTCCTGGAACTCCTTTGGAGATCATTCACACTAATTCTATACATGAATAGGTTTTCCACACTTGAACAAAACTATCAAAGAGCCTCTCTAAGGTGGTCTACTTGAGTCATTTTCCTTGATACCCTATTGGAACTCAGCCCGACCGTGTTTCCTTCCATCTAAACCATCACTTGAAGTTACTACCCTACTCAAGTAGGACATGTCCATCAGGTTTCCCTTGGCTATGAGCACCTTATTCAGTACCTATAAGAATGATTCCATCCTAAAGATGTTTACCTACACACGAATCGCGTGTCGTAAACCATCATTGAAGTGCCTCACCCTCAAGGTGTCATCACATACCATACCAGGTGGGAAGAGATAAAATTTAGTGAAGGTAGATACATAGTCCAATGCGGACATGTCACCATTCTAAAGGCTTAAGAACTCCAGATCTATCACTTCCCTCATCATCTCTGTAAAAAATACTCAAAGAATCTATTCTCAAAATCGTACTTGGTCAGCCCCTTCTCTCTGCCATCAAGAACATGTACATACTGCTAATGCCTTTTCGGTCCTCTGATCATGTATGTCACCAGCTTGACCCTCTGCCCTGAAGTAATCTCTAGCTGATCAAAGATCATCATCATGCTCTCAATCTAGTTCTTAGCCACCTTCGGACCACCCTCACCATAGAAAGGCAGTAGGGGATGCGACTGGAACTCCAATGTATTGTAATCCATAGATTTCCCTTCTCCCAGATCACCCCAGTTGATCCCCTAAAAGTCATATACCAAAATATATTAGAGCTAATATTTAATACATGGCCCAAAATTTTTCATGTCAGGAAGCTACCATACCTTCACTAGATCCCGAACTTGAGCATGTACTCGCGTCTCATGCTCTACCTGACCCTTACAGATCTGAACCTGTTCGTGATCATGCAACATTGTATCCTCACCCACCTGACCCTTTATTAGATCCATCCTGTAGGAACCCACTAAATATCATAAATGGTTAGACAACCAATATATATAACAATATATATGTAATGTAGATAGGGAAAGTAGTAAAAAAGGTAAAATATCCTCACTACCCTTACTCTCACCCACTGCAACCATGCACCATGGCATCCCATCTTAACGGCCTCCTTACCCTCCCACACATATCCAAGCATCAAAATATCCTTGGGTCATGCCAATCCTCCCAACCAAAGTTGCCTCAATCTGACAACCTAGTCACCCAATCCTGGTGATCTAAATCACCTCATCCATATTACCTACCTGCTCTTACATGATCCTTTCCCATTTCTCATGCCACATTAAATTCCACATTTATATAAATCATGGAATATTAATTACATACCGCAAATAAATTCACACATATTATGTAATTTGAAATATATCATGTGGTATTATCACTTTACAAATAATCTATATAATTATAAAATTAAAATACCATAAAATGTGCCTATCAAAAGCTGAACCAAAACAAGAATCACAAATCTCTTACAATACTAGGAAAAGGGTCAATATTCTCATCTATTTCCTTAGCAGTTCAAGGACAACATATCACAACCAATAACATCACATTGCTAGTGATCCACTGAGGTGGAAATAATATAAACTATAATCTGCACAAAAGCAAAGATATAGTTCCTTCCTAAGGAAAATCAATTTTTCCCTTGTACATGGGGTTACAGGCACCCATGCATGAGCATAAAATAAAGTTTAAACTACAACATAATATCTAGACTACCATATACCCAAAAAAATACCAAAAATGATGGAAATAAACCCCATTAAAACCACTGATAACCTCTTAAATCCAATTAGTAACCCGTACAATGTTATTGGACCGGGTGTCACTGGCCATAGTTGTGCCACCCCGTATGCCAAAGGCTGCTGACTAGCTGTGAGGGTGTGAATAAAAATTTTGGGGAGACTTTACCATTAAGGGAAGATATAATACTATTCTATGTAATAAGATATGGCATCTAGTGGAAATAATAAGACTCAGTAGACTCAAACAAGACACACTATTAGAGGACGCACATACAATATCAAATAAACTATGGAAACCAAGGATGAATAGAAGCAGCAATGGAAACTAAATAGATCATCATACCAAACACCACTTATATCCACTATAAAAAAATAAACATATCAAGAATGAATTTATAAAAACTAGTAATACAAGTAAATATACACATGGTACTATCCACAATAGAACAAGTGGAAACATATAAAATTAACATGCCAATACATGAATGTAATCTAAATAGACACTTCAGCTAGGAACGACCTCAAGTTACATGCCAAATGCATGCAAGTAGATACTAAGATTCATATCTTAAGGATGGTCCTTCACCTATATGTAATTTCATAAATTATACACATGTCTCGAAGGAGTCATGCAGGGTGTGAGAAGAATATCAGTAGGATACCATCCAACGGTGCGTACAAACCATATGTTTTTAAGAAGGTGTGAAATATAATTAAATAACTAGTAGAAGAAAGTGAAAAATAAAAAAACAACCCCTTTGGTGCTCATTATCCACCAATAAGTGTCACCAACTTCAGAAGCCTTTAAAATATCAGAAGTCGAGAGGGTCCTTGGCCTATGGACCAAGGTACCCCAGATGTAGCACTGTAATGCGGAACCCTCAGCTTCCACCTCAAAACATATAACTTGACACCACATTCTTCTTGATACCTCTTGTCTCACATAGTAACGACTGCCTAAAAGCACATCCATGTAATCAGTAACCTGGTCCCATAGACCCCTGCTCGAGAGCACATGTCAGCCCAAGGCCCAAAAACCATAATAAAAATGATTTTTTTCATTAGTTAATATCCAGAATCACGGAGAACCTCAGCTGCCAACTAGATAGCCTCATCACTATCAACCAAAGGCTCCCCACCTTCCACATGGTAATGTATGACAGAACCCCAAAACCATAAATACCTAACCTGCAACTATCGAGAGCCTCTACAAACATGAGTGGTCAAACCCATATCATCACGGATTCAACCTATGTTCAGATGACTCAATCAGTGCTTTAGACATTATGGGTGAGTGGAAATCACCAAAATAAGAACCTAAGCCACACCAACTAGAACCTCATTCCCCTACAACCATGTCTCTCAAATTTGGTGGTCATGTCATCCATGTATCATGATATATCCACAACTTGATGGCATTACCGCCACAATATGACATCACAATGACCAACCCTGATGGACATTCCATCCCAATTTTATCTAGGATTATTCCCTTCATGAGCCCTTGGGTCCCATCTCATGAAATTCAAGAAACTACATTTATATAAATAATTAAAATAGAACACTTTAAACAAGCACTAAAATTTAGATGATTTAATTTCACAACTTAAAAAATTATCACAAATTAAATATAGAGGTCTTAAATTCCTCAAATTCATCTAAACAAGACATAAAAATTTAAATGAAATAATTTAAATAAATCAAATCAATTTAGATAATTTTGGCACCCCGAACAAAATACCCTATGGAGAAACAGCCTCCAACCTGGACTTTCTAAAATGAAATAGGAATTGGGAATTCCCAAAAGTATCCTATGGGTCACACAATCATCTCAACATTAAGAAAAAGATATAATGGGGTCTCCCTCAAAATACCCAAAAGCATGCTAAAATATGCACCCCCAAAATGTCCACGAAAACACAAATTGAGGTATGCACCTCCTATATTAGACTTGCAGACACAGGCACATATGATATCAAGATCCAATTTGAATCCAATAGACATATATCAATGTTTTTATTGTATACCTTGAAATTGGATCGGATGGAAAAAGCTGGGCATGAAGCGAATGGTAAAAGAAGGATAAGGGTGGATGGAGTTACCCTTACTGATACTATCCTCTTGCCTCTAATGGATCGAAGAATAGATCAATGATGAGGGAGATATATCAAATCTGATGGAGGAGAAGACAAGTCGGTGAGGCCTCTATGCATATGGAATAAGGATAAGAATTCTGGGAAAAAGGGTATAATAAATTAGAAAATAAAAAAAATTGAAATATTACCCTGTATAGGCCACGCGATTTCCCAACCGTTTGAAAACCATGTGGTAACCCTCTAATAAAAACTTTTGAGATGGTCACATTGTCATGTTCCCTCTCACACATTTTCCAAAAACCATGTGGTAGTAAAAACACTAAGTTTCATGGTTACTTGAAAGGGACCGCACGGTTTACCATAAACCTTGCACTCGGATCTGCAACTTCAAATTAGGTCATTTGGCCTCTGATGCTCCCAAAACGATTCTGAACCACCTAATTCTCTTCCCAAGCCTCTAAAAAAACCCAAAATCGTGATATATAGGAAAAAGGAACTCTCGGAATTGAGTTTTGATCAACGAAATAAATATTCTTATAGCTACTAATTTAAAAGTTCGAAAAATGATCGAGTTTGGACCTGTTCTAAAAACATGGGATATTACACAGAGTTATTTGTGGTAAAATAATTCATTGATATCTATAGTTCTTATATATTTCTTGTAAGTCTGTTTTTAAAAACAAATTATTGGACCACCAAAATAGAAATGGTTCAAGGGTTTGTTTCCATTTAAAAGAAGTTGAGTTCTTCTATATTAATTAAGGGGTAAATTCAAAATGAGTTCTCTCTATGGAGCTAAAATTCCCATGCTAATGGGGAAGCATATTATTTAAATCCTTTTTTATTAATTGGGATAATAAATTAAGATGAATCAATTGAAAATCAAGGGAGGATAATATCATAATAAAATATAATGACAAATAAAAACATCTTAGGTTTAGAACCTTTTTAATTCTTGTCAATACGGGAGAGAAGAAATAATTAGTGAATTTATCTCTAGGGGAGACGATTTAATACTTTTTGATGTAGTGGAAGTTTTTAAAAAGTACAAAGGTGAATATTGTTAGCATGAAAATATGATTGATATTCTATTTTTTAATTATAATTGGGGTACCCAAATAGAAAATAAGTTTGATTGAAAAAATGAATTATTAGGTTATTGTTTGTATCTCCAAGGGTATTGTTGTATTTACTGAGAAATGATGTCATGGTAATGGATTATGACTCAAGTTTCCATTATTTGAATGTTATTTTTATTAACAAAACTTTTGTAAGCTAAAGATTTTTTTGGGATTTGTATAGATTTAATTAATTTATAAAGGTGAAGAAGACATTCATTGGTGAATCCGTGAGATAATATGTATGGAGGAAAACCCCTATGATGCAGTACTACTATATACACTATGGAATTTAAATGATAGACTTATCTACACCATTAAATTCATGGGTGTGTCATAGATGAAGAAATTAAGGACTAGTCTCTCTAGAATATTGAAATGGTTTACACATAATTATTATATTATTCTATAAGGAAGGGTTTTTAATTTCATGACTTTTTAAGTCTTATGAAATCATTTTCGACACCAAAATTATTATATTAATTATAAAATACAGGATAGAGGATTAAAAAAGTTTAAATCTTACTGATGTTCATCACCTAAGTAGACTCCAGAAAAGGAGATTTTTTAGATCAGACACCTCATAGTTAATAAATCTAGAAAAAAGAATGTTCATGTGAGTGCCAGTGCATTCAGGTATAGTTTCATGTGAAGTTAGGGTAGAGAAAGGGACCATGATGTAGGGTGGTGCCATGTTAAAGTGGTTTTAGCATGGGTCAGTACTAGGGGAACATTTTGAAATTATACTAAAAAAATATTTTGAAATGGGCTAGAATTTTTAGAGTAAATTATGATGTTGAACAAAGGAAACTTATACTATTAAATTGGAAAAAAGACAATTCCATAGAATCAATTAAAATGAGTTCATGGGAAGTGTGGGTGATAATGCTTATACAATGGAGATCATGTTGTGTCACGGACCTTTTTTAAGATAATATTCCAACCCCACAGTTATGACTTTCATTGTGGGGGTTATTGGTTAAAAAATTAAAGGATCCTACAGATATCTAATTCTTACAAGTTACTATGTATAATATTTGAATTTGTGTTGTAGAAGAAGAAATAGTATATGGAGGAGTTGTATATTGTAGCAAAGATGAGTTAATATTTCCTACCATACAGGGTGTCATGCCATGATGGAAGTGATTATGTTTTCGAAAATTGATGATTCAAAGTTATAAGAGATCATGCCATAGATCTTGGGGGAGTTATAAAGAGGTCATCCAGAAATAATCAGAGAATTAAAGGGAAAATTTTGTTCAGTAATATGGTCAAAAATAGGTTCCCACACTACAGTATGTTAGACCATTCCATAGTGTAAGTTGAATAAATGAATAATTAATCATTATGGAGGTAACCACATATTATTATGTGAAAAAAATATAATGCTAAACTATTTAATAAAGAACCACACCATAGAAAGAGAGTATTAGTTATTTGGAAGTTTCAAAATAAAAATAAAAGAGTATGTTTTTCTGTGGATATATGGGTGATTTATTTTGATGAAATGGAATTTTATAATATCATCAATTTTATTGGATATTTAGAACAGTCCTAGTAAATGTATATTGATCCCTAACCTTATCATTGAGGATTAAAAGAGGATTTTTCTAGGAAATTTCTTATGGTAGTTTGAGAGAAATGGAGAAGGATATCTAAATCATATACACTTTAAATATCTTAATTTCAGAGAGGAAGAAAATGGAAATGTTACTATATAAAATATTAAAAAATAATAGAACATGGAATTCATTTAATTCCTTTACCAATAATAATAATATAATTTAATTTCTTTTATACTATAGAAGGGAATTCTGGAAATAATTCTCTAAAATCTAGGTACATTTTTCCTCTCCTTAATATTTTTTAGTTGTGGTTTTAATTTTAGCCCTATAAAGGAATACTATAAACTTCACTCCAAATGAAAAAAATTTGATAAGTAGAGAATTCGTTAAAGAGGTTAAAGCACATTCCTGGAATCTACTAGTAAATGTAAGGGATTCTTTTAAAAAATGGAAATAATTATTATCTATATTTAAGATCCAATTTGAAGAAATTTTATGATATTTATATCTAAAACACTAACTAATTTATTATCCACCATTTATTTCTAGGGTTAACCAATATTTTTACTGTTTCACTTATCTTTGGTTCAAAATTAAATAGAATGGATGCATATAAGTGAAACCAACTTCATCAATTATTTCAATAAAAATTATTTATCCTCCATATATATACTCTTTATATTATATTTTGGATATCCTTTTCTCTACATATATGATTTCCTAAGGTCTCTTCTCTATTTATGAGAATTTCGTTACAAAAGGAACATTCTTTTCATATTTTATGTACGCTTGTTTCCTCCCAACATTGACCTTTTTTCAAAATGTGAAATGAATATAATGTTCAAAAAAATTCTATATGATCTCATTTTCCCACTAAATTCCATAACATTCTTTACAAATTTTCCTTTCTGAATTTTCATGGTTTTCCAAATTAATTTCTATACACATTTTTTTTAAATAAATTTATTTTTAAATAAATTTTATCAAAATTTTAATGTGTAATTATTATTAATAATTAAATTATATTATTAATACTCTTAAAATGTTTTTTTCATCTAATCCAATATACATTAATGTTTATTATGCTTCACTGGTGATATTATTTAATTATAACATCCTTATTCATTATATGGATTACATATAATTTTTCTTTATGGGAATATTCCACAAACCTATTTAGTTCTATTGAAAAATTAAGATATTAAGTAATTAAGAATGTTTTCATGTTCATATGGCCTATATATGTATCGTTTTTTATTATCTGGTGGGTGGTTCTAAAAATTTATAGCCCTTTATTGGATTGTGTAGTGATTTATATATCATCAGATGACTTGTAAGGGACTGGGGAGTGATCCAAATATAGTATGATACTTTTTCCGCAATGAATATCAGTCTGGGGAGTGAAACCAAATCACTATGGGAATCTTTCTACTATTTGATGATATCCTTGTATGAGAGGATTAATATGAAAAATTATTTTCTATACTTATTCTTGTACCATATTCTTAATATTATGTTTGGTTTTCATTTTTCTTTATTATCAAATAAAATTTCCACCCTATAATAACTCATGCCTTATGTTATAAAAAATATATATATGCCTTGAATAGGGATTTATGATGTATTTTTATTAGGTCTAATTTTATTATACAATTTCCATGAACTATGATTATGTTTTCATACCCACGTGTTTAACTTATATTAAATTACAATATTCAATTATTATCTCTCATATTTACAATTACTGTGAATCTAATCTTTCCATTTCTCATTTCTCTATTCTTTAGGTTATTAGAAATAATATTATGTATGATATATCTAAAAACATATCATGTAAGAAGATTATCTTTTGAAAATAATAAATATGCTGTAAAATATGATACTAATGTATCTAATATTCAAAGATGTTAAATCTAATGATACTTTATGTGTGATTTATTTTGATATAAATTGAATATTATAGTAAAATTCTGTAATATATATGTATCTTATTCTCATGTCTTATCACCCATCACGAAATTATATTCTTTATCCATGGAACAAATGGTTTAATATCCTTTTAAACCATTATAATCTTGCCAAAACATACGGAATAAAGGAAGGTTTTATGGTGTAAGATGTTTCTTTATCCATTTAATCCTTATTGAACCTCTCTCTCTCTATCATGGTGTATTCAAGATCAAAGACACTCTATTATGTTTTTAATTTTTTTCATTTGAGAGTTTTTTAGACACCTCAATTTGACCTTAATTCGGATCTTTTAATGGTTCTAATGGAATTTTTAAAGTAAATTAAAATTATATATTTTACTTTTTTAAGGATTGTACATATATCTTATTATTTGTAAAGTATATGGAATCATGTTGAATGAATCTTAGAAGATTAGGGATGTAAATTGAGGAAAACATTTCTAAATATCTATGAAAAATAACCTTAAACAGCCTAAGAAGAGAGTGACCTGCCCATGCTAAACCAGACCATTGTGGACAGGTAGAGTGGAACCGCAAAACATATATAAGAACGTTTCCAAACCCTTGATTTTTGGGGTTTTTTAATAAAATGGACAAGGTTTCTTCATCAGGGAATGGTGTGATATTTGTTTATGGTCAAGCTACTATTATTATTTGTCAAACTTCATAAAATTTGGTCTTAAAATACTTTATTATAACTAGGAGAATTATAGAAGTTTTTTAATAGTTTTTAAGACTACAAATACAGGCCTTAGCTACTTAGATCTCCATAATGGTCTTTTGAATCAATTATCTCATAAAATAAACACCAAATCATAAGAATTATTAAAACCATCCACCAAATATCAAAACCTAATATCTATATTAATGTCTCTAAGATATTTCCATATCTCTCCATAACTCAATTTTTATCCTTTCTACAATAGAGATATATAATTTTTATTTTTATTTTAATGTATCTGTGCATAGAAAATCATCTCCTCTCCTCACACATTGTTTTATTTGGTTCTTGGATCTCAATTAAAACCAAGGACTGTTTTTGGTATTTGTTATCCATTAAATCTTTGAATATTTTATTTATTTGGTCAATATTGAATCCAATGAAATGTTTTCTCTTGGGATTCCATTAAAACAGTAGAAAATTGGTTATTTCTTTATTGACAACTAATGGAAAGTTTTAACATGATGTATCTCTATAATTGATTAGTGGAGACATAGGGGATACATATATTCTATAGATAAGCTACTTATCAATTTTTTCCCTCTCTTTTATTTATATTTACTCCTTTTATCATTCAAGGTCAATTTTATAATAGCATAAAATTGATACAATCATTTATTCAATTAATCTAATTTTATATTATTGTTTTAATATGTATAAGAATTACCAATTTTTTTCAATAATGTTTATATTTTTATTATTTTAAATTCATTTAATTTTAATTTAATTTCATTTATCGCTTTTATTTTTAAATGAAATTCATCCCCCACCCCTCTTTCTAAATTTTTCTAACATACTATTGGTATCAAATGGATTTATTGTATTTATTTAAAGATATATTTTTGAGAAATAATTTTTTTTCTCTCATACTTATAATTTTAATTAAAGGGATACTTTGCGTTTTTATCAAAAATAGCTTGTTTTCAAACTTTTTATTATATTCAAAAACATTAATTTCAAATATATAATTGATTTCATATATTGATATATTTCTGGAATCTTATTCCCTTTATACTATTTTTTATGGTACCAATTATTCCTATTAGAAAAATCAAATGTCTAACTTTCTTAGTTTTATTTTTCTATCCTATTTGGAAAATGGTAATACAAGAGTATTTTACATCTAAATAATATGAATATAAAAGGACTCTTGAAGATATTAATGTTTTTGAACTTAATAAAAATGTTGTAAATTATTTACAATATGGTTAAGAACAAAACAAATTTAGTTGAGTTTATTCCAACAAAATGGATTGTGAAATATAGAAACTATTAGAATTAACACATGTTGGATTGAATAAAGTTAGTACACTAGATTGGATATGTATCATTATGGTTTTGAAAGTTTATCTATCAATTGTAATGAATCTATACCATTAATATTTACAAAATTTACTAAAATTCTCAATAGTAGAAAATATATTAGTGATTTTTTTCCACAGAAATCATCATGAATAAAATTATATGGGTTTTAACTTAGTTTTTGGTATCCAAAAGTTGCAGAAATCCACAAATTCCAGGACACTATAAATATAATGGATGATGAACTCATAAGATCTCTAAAAAAGTGTGATATCACTATGAAATGCCAAGAAAAAAAGGAATGTAATCCAATGAAATCAAAAATAAAATTACTTTTTAAAAAATAAAAGATGATGATTTTTTGGAAAGTGACACTGATAATGAGATTTGTCTTCAAAAAATTGTCAAAAAGGTGAAAAAATGTTATAACATGAGAGACCAACCCAACAAACAAAAAATAAAGAAACAATTGAAGTACTAGAGGGGAGATGTTATGAATGAAACAAAAAGAGACATATTAAACTATAATTCTTGATTTGACAAAATAGTTTAAAAGACAAGAATAATGTTAAGAAATATCGTAATGTTATGAATTTTTATTGACTCATCCTCCTTAAGTGACTAATGTCATAAATACATTATGTTAAAAATATAGTATTGTGATGAGGTATGTTCTCTAATGTCACACTCTCCTTATCAACCCTATTCTTCTTAAACTTCCTCTTCTTATAGTACTATAGTCTATGAAAACCTAAAATATTCTCATGATCAACTATAAAATGGTTTTTATAAACATTATTATTTAAATCAAGATATTTCTATGAAAAATAAGAGATATTTTACTGAAACATATTATCTATAAAGTGAAAAAGATCTTCTTTTAAAAGAAAAGGAAGATTTTGTTTTAAAAATAAAATTCATCCACATGTTCTTGTATTCAAATGTGAAATCAGGGATCTCAAAATATATCTTCTTAAATCCACACAAGGTCAAACAAATATCAATACCATAATTTTTTTCATTGTGTAAAAATAAGTAATCATGTTTATAGTTTTTATGATAAATATATCTATTAAAAAATATTAATTTTTTTATAGTTGTTTTTAAAAATAAGTTATGAAATTATTCTAAAAATGTTTTGAATTTATATATAAATGATATTTTAAAAGTGATAGATTTGGAATGCCCAAATCCATTGAAATGTATTCTCAATTTTATAAAATAAATTCACATTCTAAACTAATTTGTGTTCCAAAATCCTTTTTAGAAAAACATAGTTGACCTAACATTATTCTTCAATCTCAAAATTTATTAGATAATATTACTAGACCCGTAGGAGTAACAAAAGGAACATGAATTTATATTTTTAAGACATTAATTTTGATATTAATTGATCTATTATTTCGTTTCTTCTTAAGAATAATGGACTAATCCAACCCTTTAAGTGATTGATATATCATTTTAAATATAGAGTTATTTATGTAATTCTTTAAGGTCATGTATATCATTAATTTTAAGAGAAATTTTATACATCATCCTTGATCTTGATGGAAAAAGTTTTTCTATCCTTTTATATTTTATTTTAACTCTAGAAATTAATTTCTTCATATCCCTTCTCTCCCTCTCCCTTCTATACCTTCTTTTTATTAAATGGGGAGTGGTTGTTTTTTAAAATTTATAAATGGTAAGAACAAAAGGGAATACATATTTTCAATATTAATTGTCTTTATACAATCTTCATTATGGAACTTTAAAAATATTTAGTACCAAGAGAGAACCTGGAGGAACCTTCCACAATACCCCCAAGATAGTTCTAAATGGATATGAAGGACTACTCTTAAAAATCAACCCTCCACTTGAATTTAATATTTTTACATTTAAGTTAAATAATTTAAAATATTATTTAAACATTTTAACACATCACTTATATATGAAATGCCTGGATCGGTTGTGATCACTGAGATGGGTGGGGTGAATCAGTGATAACTTTTTCTTTTTAAGAATTGTTCCCTTTGAATTATCAATTCAACCTCTGCAGCTGGTTAAGGCCTAGATCTACTCTTTTAGTGGTGCAGTGATAATGAAAGCACAGAACACAGAGATTTACAAGGTTCGGTACAAAGACCTACTCCTTGCCGTGTTGGTTACACCCCCCAACACGGATTCTTCACTATGCCAAAAGATGTTTACACAGTAATTGGTTATACCCCCCAATTACAAGTTGGTTAAACCCCCCAACTCCACAGCATCATCTTCATCATGGCTCCACTTCACTTCTTCAAAGGTGTTGTTCAAAACATCAAGTAGCTTCAACAGTATTCAAAAGATCTCGTTGGTCTTGCTCACCAAAAACCCAATCACTTAGAATGATCAGTTCATTTGCATTCACACACTTAAGTGTGTACTCTTCTTCTCAAGGTTGGTCTTCTTCACTTGTGCACACACAAGGCTAAGCCTCGGGTCTTTTTCCTTGCACACACACACCCAAGTGTGGTATATACATCACCCAAACTCAAACACCAAAAGAGGCGCGCAAGGGGTGCGGCCTCACTTCTTCAATAGCCGTGCAAGGTGTGCGGATGGCCTCTGTCGTGCAGGGCGTGACACCCGTGGGCACGCAGGGTGTAACCAATCGAGGGACGCGCAAGTACACTACCCAAGCTCTTCTTCCTGTCACGCAAGATGTAGCCCACAGGGGACTTCTTCGGGGCCTCGGGTGGCTCCGGGATTCTCAGTCGCGCAAGAGGCTGCACAGAGGTACTTCGCGTAGCTCGGATGGCTTCGCGGGACTCTCGAGTTCTCAAAGGATCAGCAGCATTTCCAAGGTCGCTGGACATCTCATTTTATAGGCGAGGAGTGTGAATAGAGTCCGCGAGATCCAAAACTCGAACCCCCGAGATCTGCGGCATTTTGAAAACTTCAAACGCGTTAAATATCTTCCGCGTATCTCGTTCTTCTTCTCTGTTTTAATGCGGGTTTTATATTTTTCGGTTTCCTTCACATGCATGCGTTTTCGAACGCATGCATGTCTCTGTTTTTTCCCATGCATCCAAGGCATTAACCATGTGGCCTCGGCACCTTCGGTTTGCTTCGTCCAATACCGAATTCTCCCATACGTTGCATGCATGCCCATTTTTATGCATGGATATGTTCAGTAGGGCCAGACGAACCGAATAGAGCCTTCAGCTTCCAGAGATACAGCCAGGAGCTCAAAATCGGTGCTCGGGTTGCTCCTGGTTCAACGGAGGCACGCGGGGAGGCCTCGGCATGGCTCAAGGATGGAGACGCCTCGCAGGCCGCTAGATCAGATCTTTGGACGGCCGCGATTTGAAGATCTCGCGCGGGATCGATCGTGCGGTCGAGATCTGGCGCGCGATCGATCGAGCGGCCAGGATTCTCTCCCAGTGAAAATTGTGTGTCCCACATCGAAAAAGCGGCCGGTTTCCACGTGGTTTATCAAACTCGCGCTCCCCCCTTCACCGCAATTGAACTTCTCCCCTCTCGGTGCCGCCCCGCACCGAGTTCTCTCTGCGGGTGCGCTCTGCGCCCACCTCTGCTCCCTGCGGGCGCGCCACTGGCGCCTACTATGCACCTTCGGGCGCGTGCTCTGGCGCCCATGCTGCGCAGGACCTGATCCCCTGCGTGGCCCTGGGCTTACACGCGGCCCGACCTTTGTGCCTCATGGAGTGCCCTAGCCTCTAGGGTTCCCCATGGGCGTGGCGACCTTGAGTCCCACATGTGCCTTGGGTGATGACCCTCGGCTGGCCTCCTTGGTGGCCTATTTTTGGCAAAGGAAATGAATAAGGAATTTGTTAAGAAACAAAGTACACCCAATATAAAATGCTAAATGCCACTTAAGCCATCCTTCCTCTTCATTTCTTCTCATCTTCTTCTTCATTTGAATTCCTCAATCCTTCTCAACAAATAATCTTCACTTAGGAGGGAAATGTAGAAGGTTCTTCCTTCAACCGAAGCTCCAGAATCAAATAAATCTTCAATGTTCTTCATTGATCCAATCAGAGATCAAGTTGGATCAACATCAAGTTCACATGCACTAAGTGATAGTGCATGGACTTCATTAAACCACTTAATCCACATAGAACTTGTGGATGGATCCCTTTCATCTCCTCATGCATTGTCAATACAATACACGGCCTTCTAACATTGTTGTGACATTGTATCATCAGGATACAAGTTCTATGAACTTAAAGATCAGCTCAACAATCGTCAGATATAATGATGCATCTCCAACCATTAGTCTTCAAGCTCTACGTCATCAGTTCACACATAGTGACATGTTATTTACAACAAATGCAATCACTTAGGCACAACAATCTCCCCCTTTGTATTTGGTTGTCAATACTCCGAAGCACATCTTGAAGAATGTCACAATGTGTATGTGCTGATTATTTCTCCCCCTTATTGGCCAACAAATGCAAAGGGATGAATAGGAAGTCATTCCCAAAATGCATAATTGCTTGACTCAGCAACTAATGCTCCCCCTCAAGGGATGAACTCATCTCCTTAAATTCCCTGCATGTCAGTACAAAAACATATAAATTTAGGGAATAAGGAGGGACCTTTCTCTTCCTCAAGTGAGAGGAGAAGGCTGAACATGAAGTTTCAGCCTTAGTTCAACAAATCTTTTTGTAGGCATAGCTTTGGTCAAAATATCTTCCACCTGATCTTGAGTAGAAATGTAGTCGAGATTGATGTCTCCACTGGTGACCCTTTCTTTGATGAAATGATATTTTATATCAATGTGCTTGGATCTAGAGTGTTTTATAGGATTCTTAGACAAGCCAATTGCACTTTGATTATCACATAAGATCCTCAATGGTTTTTCAGCTTTAATTCTCAAATCTGCTAGCTGCACCTGCATCCAAATCATTTGTGTACATGCATGTGTAGCTGCCACATACTCTGCTTTGGCTGTGCTCAATGTTACAGAATTTTGTTTCTTTCTATACCAACTAACACATCCTTCTCCCAAAAAGAAGGCTCCACCAGATGTGGATCTTCTATCAGTGCAATCACCAGCCCAATCAGCATCATTGAATCCCAATAACATTATGTTTGAACTGCGTTTGTATAAGAGTCCATAGTTGAGGGTTCCTTTCACATATCTCAAGATTATTTTAGCTGCTGATAAGTGAGATTCTTTTGGGTCACATTGAAATCTTGCACACAAAGTCACTGCATATGTTATATCAGGCCTTGAGGCCGTGAGATAAAGGAGACTGCCAATAATTCTCCTGAACTCTTTCTGATCAACATTGTTGCCTTCTTCATCCTTGCATAGTTTGGTTCCAACAGAAATGGGTGTTGAGACTTCCTTTGCATTCTCCATTCCGAACCTTTTCACTAAGTCCCTTGCATACTTTTCTTGTGAAAGAAATATAGAGTTTTTCCTTTGTTCCACCTGAAATCCTAGAAAATATGTCATTTTACCAAGCATGGACATTTAAAAGGTTCTCTTCCTCTGCTCAGCGAATTCTTCACATAGTCCTTCCTTGTCACCAGCAAAAATAATATCATCCACATAGATAATGACTATGAGAGTACCAGTGGTCATTTCTTTGACATAGAGATTACTGTCAACTGTTCCTTTGACAAACTTCATGCTCTTAAGACAACCATCCAACTTGGAGTACCAGGCTCTGGGAGCCTGCTTTATCCATACAATGCTTTCTTCAATCTTCATACCATGCTACCATCTTTGTCTAGCACAAATCCCTCTGGTTGTTTTATATACACTTCTTCTTCAAGATCTCCATTTAGGAATGCAGATTTCACATCCATCTGATAAACCTTGTACTGCTTGTGTGCTGCAACTACTAAGAACATTCTGATAGTCTCCAGTCTTGCAACTGGTGAAAACGTTTCTTCAAAGTTGATTCCTTCCATTTGTGAATACCCTTTGCATACAAGTCTGGCCTTATTTCTTGAAACTTCCCCTTTCTCATTGAGTTTCTTTCTTAAAACCCACTTTTTCCCAATTACATTTTTATTTTTGGGCCTTAGCACAAGATCCCAAGTGGAGTTCTTTTCTATTTGATTGATTTACTCATGCATAGCTTGTATACATTCCTCATGTTCAACTGCTTCAGCCACTGTGTGAGGTTCCACTTGAGAAACCAATGCAGTTTGATCTTCCAATCTCAATCTTCTCTTAGTTTTTATTGAGGACTGTGGGTTACCAAGGACATTTTCTGTGTCGACATGTTTCTTCAATTTATTGTATCTCTTTCTTCCATCTTCATTACCTTCCTCTTCATCACTGGTGTGTTTAGAGTTGATCTCACCAGCAGTTGGTGTTGGCTCAGTTAATTCTTCATTCTTTTGTTCCAAGGTTGAGTCATTCATTGACTCATCATTATCCACAGTGTATGGTCTGGTGTTGTTTTTAATTATTCTGAAATCATTGCAGTCAATCATTTTGTTCAACCTCTTATTCCAGCATCTGTAGCCTTTTCCATCAGGTAGGTAGCCCATGAAGACTCCTTCTGCTTTTTCCTCAAACATTCCCAGATTAATGTTTTCAATCTTGATGATGCACGGACTGCCAAAGACTCTGAAGTACTTAACAGTTGGTTTTCTGTTAAACCACATTTCATAGGCTGTCATTTGTGTTTCTGGTCTTAGGAGACATCTATTTTGTGTGTGTATAGCTGTGCATACTGCTTCTCTCCAGAAAAACTTAAAGATATTGTGCTCAGCCAACATAGTCCTCCCCATTTCAACTATGCTTCGATTCTTCCTTTCAGCCACTCCATTTTGTTGTGGAGTATATGGTGTACTGTATTGATGCTTGATTCCATGATTGACCAAATAGCTTTCAAAATTATCACAAGTGTATTCTTTTCCATTATCTGATCTCACTTTCTTGATACAGATTCCAAGTTCATTCTCAGCCTGCCTCCTGAAGTTTTTGAACATCATGATTGCTTCTGACTTGTGTTTCATGAACATGACGTTGGTCATCCGAGTGTAATCATCAATGAAGGTTATAAAATAGAGATATCCTCTTGTAGACTTTTGTCTCATCGGTCCACATATGTCTGTGTGAATGAGTTCAAGAGGCCCAGTAGACATGATATCTACTCCTTTGTGTGAACTATGGGTCAGTTTTCCCTTCTGACATGTGTCACAAATTTCATCTCTTTCTCTCTTTAATTTGGGTAGATCTCGTACAATATTGTACTTTAGAATTTTACTCATACTTCTTTGACCTAGATGGCCAAGTCTTCTGTGCCAAAGATTGTTTTCATCTTTAGAACTAAGATAACAAGAATTGATGGACTCACCAATTTGAAATAGGTTTCCAGTGGTTCTTCTTCCTTGAGTGATGATTTTATCATCCTTTGAGATCTTGATGATGCATGAATCCTTCTGGAACAACACCTCATGTCCATCATCACATAATTGGATTACACTCAGTAGGTTGTGCTTTAATCCTTCAACAAACAACACATCATTGGATTTTAGATTTGTTTTTTCAATCATAACCTTTCCAACTCCCTTGATTTTCAGAGAACGATCATTTCCAAACACCACGGTTCCTCCCTCATAACTTTCAATGTTGCTTAGAATTTTTGTATCACCAGTCATGTGGGATGAGCATCCACTATCAAGAATCCATGACTTCGTTTTACTGCTGGATTTTAGAGCCACTTCAGCAAAGAATGTGATTTCATCATTGGTTTCTTGAATGCCTTTCCCTTTTCATGTCTTTGACTTTTTGTTTAGGAAGAGTTGTCATACATTTATCAGCTCTATGACCTTGTTGGTCCCATCTTCCATAAGATTCACTCAGGTAGTCAAATGTGTTCTGAATTAGAGGTTTTGATGCTTTCTGCAAAACACTCTGGGTTTCAGGATGTCTCCCCCTTGACTCATGCCTCATGCTTGGAAGAGACATGTTATACCAGCATGCATAGGCCTTATCTCCAAACACACCACAACACCAGCAGTAGCCTCTGAACCTTCACCTTCTTTGTTGATAAGAGTCATGTTGTAATTTTCTGTCCAAGATTTGAGTAGTCCTTCCTGAGGATTTCCTTTCTTCCATTGAAGATGATTTTACACAGGTTTGTTCATGCCATGTTTGTCTCAATTTTATCTTTGAACCTGCATTGTTAAAAATAACAGATGTATTTAGAGATTTACTTAGTGGTAAATTGACTTGCCTCTGAGCACCAGCATAAGATGATTCTGCCTTGACCTCAACATCCTTGTTGAAGTCTTCTCTCATCTTTGTCAAGCTATTCTGTGCTTCAATCCACTTGTAATGTGTCACTGATTGCTCTTCTTCTTTGAGGTGAAGTTTCTCCTCAAGATCTTTTTCTATCTTGTCCAGCACAGCTACCTTCAGTTTGTGTCTCTTGATTTCATCAATGTACATTGTATCTTTCTTCATACATTCTTCCAACTCCTCAGTCATCCTTTTGGTTTCCTTTTGTAACAATCTCTTCTCTTTCTTGAGTTCAGTGTTCTGTTCAAGGAAAGCCACTAGTTCATCTTCCAATATGTGTTCGAGCTCTGTTCGTTCACTTTCATCATCTTCACTGCTGCAGGTGTCAAACCCTTTTTCCACATGAGCCATAAAATTCGTTTCTTATTCTGATTGACTGGCTGAAGTGAAGTCTGATTCTTCCTCTTTGCTTACATAGCTTCTTCTTTCACCAGGAACGATCCTTTTCTTTCTTGCACCAGATCTGTTTCCTTCTCTTGGGTACCTACTCCATTTCTTCTTTTGTGACTTATCATCTTCAATATCTGGAGCACTAGATCTTTTCTTAGGACAGTTAACAGCAAAGTGTCCGATGTTATTGCAATTGAAACATCTCGATGGTGATTTCCCTTTTCCCCTGAATTTATTTTTTCCAAACCTTTTAGATAAAAGAGAAATAATCGTGTTGAGATCTTCATCCTTTTCTTCATTGTCAAAATCACTTGATTCTAGGACTTCGTCATCTTTTATCTTGAGTTGTCTCATGGCCTCAAAAGCTATCTCATCCTTGATCTTCTTCTTGAATACTGGGATCTTCCTCATTTCATATGCAATGATAATGTTGTGTAGTTCATCAAGAGAGAGATCATCTCTGTCTTCTAATGCTGAGACATTGGGGTCAAACCTGTCAGGAAAATTTCTTATTAGTTTTTTAACAATAGTGGAGTCCTCCAACTTTTCTCCAAAGCCCCGAATGTTACTGAAAATTTCATTGACTCTTGTGAAATAATCATCAATATTTTCTTCTTCTCCCATCTTGACATCTTCAAACTTGCTTCTCCACATTTGTAATTTGGCTTCCTTGACTTTCATGTTGCCTTCATAACTACTTTCCAATTTTTCCGAAATTTCTTTAGCATTCTTGAGTCCCATGACTTTTGTGTATACCTTTTCTGATAGTGACATAAGAATGGCATTTTGAGCTTTACCATCAACTTCCATATTTCTTTTCTCATCCAGTGTCATAGCAGCTTCATTAGCAAGAGGAGGGAATCCAAATAAGGCTGTATCTCTAACATCAAGACCGAGAGATAGAAGGTAGGGCAACATCCGATTTTTTCAGCTATGATAATTCTTTCCACCGAATGTAGGGACACCCCTACTATTAACAGAATTTAGATTGTCCATTTTCTCAGAATTAGATCCTAATAGAGGCAGCCTCCCTTTGCTACCACTTGAAATGCCTGGATTGGTTGTGATCACTTAGAGGGGAGGGGTGAATCAGTGATAACTTTTTCTTTTTAAGAATTGTTCCCTTTGAATTATCAATTCAACCTCTGCAGCTGGTTAAGGCCTAGATCTACTCTTTTAGTGGTGCAGTGCTAATGAAAGCACAGAACATAGAGATTTACAAGTTTCGGTACAAAGACCTACTCCTTGCCGTGTTGGTTACACCCCCCAACACGGATTCTCCACTATGCCAAAAGATGTTTACACAGTAATTGGTTATACCCCCCAATTACAAGTTGGTTAAACCCCCCAACTCCACAGCATCATCTTCATCATGGCTCCACTTCACTTCTTCAAAGGTGTTGTTCAAAACTTCAAGTAGCTTCAACAGTCTTCAAAAGATCTCGTTGGTCTTGCTCACCAAAAACCCAATCACTTAGAATGATCAGTTCTTTTGCATTCACACACTTAAGTGCTTACTCTTCTTCTCAAGGTTGGTCTTCTTCACTTGTGCACACACAAGGCTAAGCCTCGGGTCTTCCTCCTTGCACACACACACCCAAGTGTGGTATATGCTTCACCCAAAATCAAACACCAAAAGAGGCGCGCAAGGGGTGCGGCCTCAATTCTTCAATAGCCGCGCAAGGTGTGCGGATGGCCTCTGTCGCGCAGGGCGTGACACCCGTGGGCACGCAGGGTGTAACCAAGCGAGGGGCGCGCAAGTACACTACCCGAGCTCTTCTTCCTGTCGCGCAAGAGGTAGCGCACAGGGGACTTCTTCGGGGCCTCGAGTGGCTCCGGGATTCTCAGTCGTGCAAGAGGCTGCGCAGAGGTACTTCGCGTAGCTCGGATGGCTTCACGGGACTCTCGAGTTCTCAAAGGATCAGCAGCATTTCCAAGGGCACTGAACTTCTCATTTTATAGGCGAGGAGTGTGAATAGAGTCCGCGGGATCCAAAACTCGAACCCCCGAGATCTGCGGCATTTTGAAAACTTCAAACGTGTTAAATATCTTCCGCGTATCTCGTTCTTCTTCTCTGTTTTAATGCGGGTTTTCTATTTTTCGATTTCCTTCATGTGCATGCGTTTTTGAACGCATGCATGTCTCTGTTTTTTCCCATGCATGCAAGGCATTAACCATGTGGCCTCGGCACCTTCGGTTTGCTTCAGCCAATACCGAATTCTCTTATACGTTGCATGCATGCCCATTTTTATGCATGGATATGTTCAGTAGGGCCAGACGAACCGAATGGAGCCTTCAGCTTCGAGAGATACAGCCGGGAGCTCAAAATCGGTGCTCGGGTTTCTCCTAGTTCGACGGAGGCACGCGGGGAGGCCTCGGCATGGCTCAAGGAAGGAGACGCCTCACAGGCCGTTGGATCAGATCTTTGGACGGCCGCGATTAGAAGATCTCGTGCGGGATCGATCGTGCGGTCAAGATCCGGCGCGCAATCGATCGAGCGGCCATGATTCGCTCCCAGTGAAAATTGCGCATCCCACATCGAAACAGCGGCCGGTTTCCACGTGGTTTATCAAACTCGCGCTCCCCCCTTCACCTCAATTGAACTTCTCCCCTCTCGGTGCCACCCCGCACCGAGATCTCTCTGCGGGCACGCTCTGCGCCCACCTCTGCTCCCTGCGGGCGCGCCACTGGCGCCTACTATGCAACTTCAGGCGCGCGCTCTGGCGCCCATGCTGCGCAGGACCTGATCCCCTGCGTGGCCCTGGGCTTACACGCGGCCCGGCCTTTGTACCTCATGGAGTGCCCTAGCCTCGAGGGTTCCCCATGGGCGTGGCGACCTTGAGTCCCACATGTGCCTTGGGTGATGACCCTCGGTTGGCCTCCTTGGTGGCCTATTTTTTGGCAAAGGAAATGAATAAGGACTTTGTTAAGAAACAAAGTAATCCCAATATAAAATTCCAAATGCCACTTAAGCCATCCTTCCTCTTCATTTCTTCTCATCTTCTTCTTCATTTGAATTCCTCAATCCTTCTCAACAAATAATCTTCACTTAGGAGGGAAATGTAGAAGGTTCTTCCTTCAACCGAAGCTCCAGAATCAAAAAAATCTTCAATGTTCTTCATTGATCAAATCAGAGATCAAGTTGGATCAACTTCAAGTTCACATGCACTAAGTGATAGTGCATGGACTTCATTAAACCACTTCATCCACTTAGAACTTGTGGATGGATCCCTTTCATCTCCTCATGCATTGTCAATACAATACACGGCCTTCTAACATTGTTGTGACTTTGTATCATTAGGATACAAGTTCTATGAACTTAAAGATCAGCTCAACAATCGTCAGATACAATGATGCATCTCCAACCATTAGTCTTCAAGCTCTACGTCATCAGTTGACACATACTGACATGTTATTGAAAACAAATGCAATAACTTAGGCACAACAATATATGTTAATATAGGTTTGAAAAATATAGTAACAAAGGTAAAAAATGGTAACATTGAAAATATAGAATAAAACCATTGGGGAAACTTATTGAGTTTACCCTAGAAAACCCAAACACACATAAAGTGATTCCAAAAATTAATTAGAATCAAATCACCTTAACACTTCATTTTCTTATTTCAGCACTTCATTATGTAATTTTAACTTTTATATTATGTATTTTGACAATGGTGTTAAAAAAAATAAATTCGAAATTTTAATAATTTTCTAAAATATCCTACATAAAAAATTTAATTCTATTAAAATTATTGAATAATAACATGAGGTAATCATGGTGAATCAACTATATAATTCCTAGTACACTCTCATGTTTTCATAAAATATTTAAACAAATATTAAAAAACATTTAATAATACCATTGAGGACATATTATGATCACAACAAAAAATATTAAACAATTAAATCGAATAAAAAACGATTAGAAACAAACATTGAACATGTACATGTTTCATACATAAAATATTAAAATATGATATTTAAATATAAAATTTAAAAGTTAATATGTGGAACTGAAGTGTTAAATTATTACAATGAAGTCTTAAAATGGTTTTTAATATTTGAGTTCCATATCATAACACTTGAGTTCCATGAATTCAAAATATTATTGGTATTCATTTGAAAACATACTAAGAGTATATAAACAATTGGGGCATGGATATTAATATTGATGTATGTATTCTAATTATATTTAATTATAGGTTATGTCAAGTATAATTTAAAATTTTCTCTTAGTGTCCTTATTAGTTCAGCTTAAAAGGTAATGTTTTTTTCTTATTATGGTGTCCATTCAGTCTTTAATTTAATGTTTTAATAATTTTTTATGATGAAATGTAATTAAATCTGAGATTTTATGAATGTTTATGTAGTGGGGATCAATAATTGATATAATTGGTGTTCTAAAATAATTATTAACTATTAGTAACTACATTATTCCATGGATTTATATTAGATATTAGGTTGTATGATCACCTTAACATGGAGCCAATACATTTTTATAATAAATAGGGAAGTCTTTTTTATTAGGTATTGGGACGTATGAAAATCATGAATCATTTTTTTATGTTGAAGAAATACGTTTAAATATTATATATATATATATATATTAACATTAATATAATAATAATTCCTAAATTAAGTCATGCTCTACTCAGCAAAAATCATTCCAAAATGAAATCCTAATGAAAAAAACAACAAATTAAAAGTTAATAAATGGATAGTAATCCCTTATATTTTAAAAATGAATACTATAAATTTAACATTGATTAGATAGTCTTTTAACTTTCGATGACATCAAATTTTGATATATTGAATGAATGAAAATTCATTATTCAATAACTCAATATATATTTACATGACCTAAAATAATAAAAAAAATTGTAAATCATTATTCAAAAGTACTCATAAATTTTTAAAAAAATATAACAAAAATAAAAAATCTAACCACTTAAATAATACGTATTATTATATTTTTAAACAATTTTCATAAATTTTATGTTTCTTTAAGAATTAAAATATCATTGAGAACAATTATTTATAAATTAAATAATGTATTTAATGGAATTAGTGTTTTTGTGTTAATTTGGATATTTCTTAAAATGTTTAAATGTTTTTATGAATTTATAGAATGAAGTAATTTTTTATATTTTTATTGAAACATCAATTATTTTTTTTATCTTGTATTATTTTAGTTTTCAATTTTTGAAATGTTTTTTATAGGATTATAATCCTCACTAAAATAAATTTTCTTTTTATTAATTTTTCGCTATTAAATAATAAATATTATTTCACACAAAAAAAATTATATAATAAAAAAATAAATATTCAAATATAATAAATTAATATTTATGCATACACTTATAATAATATTATAAATATATAAATATAATATATATATATATATATAATATTTTTAGATATATTATTATGAAATAATAAGATAATTATACTTGTCATATTTTTCAAAGATGTTAATTCTTAGGGGATCAATACTCATGGAATAAAAAACCATGACCATTAAATTATCATGCTTTATCAAATCCCATCAATTTTAGTCATTATTTTTTTAGAATAAAGATCAATATCGATCATTGATTATATTATTATGTAGTAAATATATATACTCCTACTTGATACTAAAAATGAATAATTCTATCCTACATTATTATTCTTTAAATATTGGTTATGTGATCATTTTTTCATTAATTTGATGTTTTGTTTTCTTTCAATCACTATAAATTTCATTATTTTTCTATAATGAACATGTATAATCACTTTCAACATTCCTTGAAATTTCAATATATATTATCATATTATTTATCAACAAGTTCTTAGTATGAGTTCCATATATTGGAAATAGTTTTTTATGGATAAAAAAAATTCATAATTAATATTACTAAACTCAATTTCTTATTTCTTGATTTCACTAGAAAAAATTACTTATTGTGGATTCTATATGTCAAGATGATTTGTAAGCTAATGATCTTGGATAGATACTCAAAGTGGATAATCATGATTCTGCACAAGACCATGTGAGATCCCTAATATTCCTTTTCTATAATATTTATGAATATATTAATAATGAATACTTGATGGTGAACAATGCTTTGATTTTGTTGGAAATTATTATAAAAATATGTAACTATATCTAAAATAGCTCAAACGATGATATTTTTTACACAAACGCCTGGTTTGATTATTTATGCAATATAGAACGTATAATATCACAAATTTAAAATATAGGATAAAGTTTCCATCAAATAAGAAAAATGGTTGACTATAAAGATCATTGTAACTTATTCACCAAACAAGAGTGACATTTAGATGTCCCCTAGGAAGCACATTCAAAACAACCGATTGATAAACTTTACACACCAAGAATGCACCATACATAGCACAAGATAAAGAAGTAATCATCTATAGTCATTTATAGAATTATGTTCAGTAAACAACATTCTTAAGAGTCCCTTGACCCCATGGGTAATGGCCTCTCCTCCAGGATTTGGGATTTTTTCATAGATATTTATTATTTAAAACTAAATAATAAGAGTCAAAAAAATTGGTCACCAATAAATTACTAAAATTCATCATAAAATTCATCAGTAGATTACATAGGGTGTTCTAGCACTACATTATCAGTATATCAAGAACCAATTATCATATCCCACTCATATTCCATTTTAGTGCAAGCCATAGAAGTATTAACACAACCAAAAATTTTATAAAGTGATTACTATTATATAAAATTATGGTTTTGGTAAAAATAATTGATGTGAAAAATGTCAAGTAAAATATTATACTCAAGGTGTTCATAATGAAAGGTTAAATCAAAATGTAAAAAGACACCACCAAAAGTGGTCAAATTATAAAAAATGGCATCCAAAAAAATAAAAACATGATGAAATTATTTTATTTTTGGGTGGTATGAAAGATAAATAGACATTTAAAAGATTTTTTCTAAGGAAATGTATTTATTTTGTTCAAAAATAAATTAAAGGAATTGAAAATTGTGTCAAAGAAAAAAAATTAACTAGGTCATGAAACATGGTGATGACATAATGGATTTTTACGTCTCTAATTTATTTGTTAACCTATAAGGTATTGGGAAAGATGATAATGAATAAATTATCATGTTTGTGATTTTATTTGTTGTTTGTGATGTTTTTAATAAATAATATTTACTTTATTAATTTTTCTTATTTATTTTACTTCTTACCTATATAATTAATTTTCCTTTATTATATATGTATGTGTTTTTAATCATAAATATTCCTTCATGTCGCTACTCACAACTATTTTAACCTTCATTAAAATATGTGTTGTATTATTCAAAAGTATACATAACTTAAAACCATTAAATCTAGAAGTTATAAAGTGAAAAATAACTTCTAGATAATAGACCGAACCCATTTTGAGTATACTATTAACTGATTTATTAATTGATGATCAACATTAAGAAGTGTAAATTATAATGATATTAATGAAAAATGTGTAAAATTATCAACACGAGTTCATATATTTATTTTATTAAATCAATGAACGAAAAGATATAATATGTTCTCATGTGAGTACCTTAATTTTTCATGAAAAACTAACCAAATGCGTGACACAGGAAAATATTTGTATACCTAGTGATATATAAATTTTAATAAACAGTGCTTTATTTTATCCTAACTTTTGGAAAAATATATTGATATTTGATGATATTTAAGAAAATAAATATCATATTGAGACTGTGTATGAGTGAGGTGTTGAATACCTATTTAAATAATAATCATTCTTAATAGAAAAAAATTAATCCATGTAATTTTTCTCGGTTAGTTTTTATTTGTATAGTAAATAATTAAAATGAATATGTTATACAAAAAGTTCACCAATAGTGATAATTTTATTGAATAGAATGATAATTTATAAATTTTAGAAGAAGACCTAGGGATTCACCTATTAATAGTGAAATTTTAATTAAAAATTCACATATTAAAAGTTGTAGAGTTAGTCATAAAATGACCCTTAAATAGATTCTTCAAAATAATCTTCTAAATAGTTTTAAGGAAAATATTGTCTATAATAGGGAAAATTTGTGGTGTTTGATCCATGTAACTGCTCATATTTAATTTTTTTAGCCTTGTTTTTTGTTGTTGTTGTGTAATTAATAAATTTATACATTGTGTTCATTTATTAAGAAAATACTGAATATCTAGCTAGGGAATCTTGCATTTAATTAATTGATGTACGTATACTAAATTATCATATATATTATAATTATTTTTATTATACTATAAATTCTATTTATATGGTTAAATATAATTATTTTCACTATATTTCTAATTATGAAGGTAAATTATTTATATAATCACTAGATTTATTAGAAGTAAATTTTCAATATTTATATGAAATATCAATTATGGAATATATATGAGCACACCAAACTACCATATTGAACATATAAATATTTTATAAAATATATATTTAAAAACGGTCACAAGTATTATTATTTATTAGTTAATATATATATTATGATTTATATGTTTATTAAAAAAAATATTGTGTACCATATGTCATATATAAAATAGTAAAACATAAAAATTTATAATAAGTTTAAAACACTTATCTAAATAAATCATTTATAAAGTGTTTAAACCAACATGATGATATATTATTCACACCAGAATCATATTTGAAATAGTTATGAAAAATCATTACTCATTGTGAGTATAAGGTAACAAATAAGTTATTGCCGTTAAGAAAAAAAAATATTGATGAAAAATTTATTTTTCAAACATTTTCCAAATAGTGTCCCTAGTACCAGATAAATTATGGGATCTCATTAATTATTGTAAATGATATATTTTTAAATTTTGAATGTCATAAGAACACATTGATAATAATGTGTACATTCCCTGTTCAATGTATGAAGTTTTGGATTGGTTATTTAAATAATAAATCTTTTTTAATACAATTGAGAAAAGAAAAATAATTATTTATCCTTTTTAATTTGGTTATATATAAATGGGGATTATGTCCAATTTATATTTTCATTATATATCCAATTGGAAACATTTATTATAATATTTATATATTAATCTCTAAAGTGTTCTAAATGATTGAAAAAAATTAAAAATTATAAAATATTCACCCAATATGAAGTATGAAAATTTGGGTTAATTTAAATAAAATATATATAATATAATCACCATAAAAAATATTTAATAAATTAAGAATTTAAATTTTATTTTATAATCCCATGGTATTAATAAATCAATAATATTATATTAATTATAATATTTTTCTAGATAGTTTCAATGAAATCAAAACACTTAGATAGATTCTAAAAATAAGAGAATATTGTAACACCCCGAGATTTTATGAGATATATTATTTTAATTTCTTTGATGTCTTTTGTTATACATTACACCAAGATTATCTTGTACTATACGCAACACCGTTTTAGCTTACAGTATATGCAACACTATTCTTGGCTCGTGTTACACACAATTTCAAGTTCGTTTTGTCGAAATTATTCTACGCAACATTAAGTATACATTTTGTTTAATGTATAAATGAATGAAGTTTTAATTATGTTATACACAACACCAAACTAATATTTTAATACACCCAGCCCTGACTTGGCTTGAATTACACGTAATCAAGACCTTCCTCGATAGCATGTGTAGTACGTAATACCGAGTTTCACTTAATGAGATATTATTATAATATTATTATGAACTAGCCGTTATAAATAGTAATACCCACTTTATGAAATTTTATATATTTTATCTTTCAAAATGGAATTAATTTTTGGATTCGGAATATCAAAATTAGCCTAGGGTGAAATTTTGGGATTTTTCTCAAATGTTTCAATTTTGATGAATAGTGAAAACACAAGGTTACTATTTAAAACCCGACTTTTTATATAAATAATTATTTATTTTATCTAAATTTATTTCAGGTAAAAATTGATACATAATACCTATATAAGTTCAATTTAATTCATCAGAGTCATTTTATAATAATTATATATATATATATATAAATTTTATTGAAATTTTCACCGTCTTTTACCCACCTCTAAAAAGAATTTGAAAATTTACATAAAACATAATTTTACCGCTTCTGTGAGTGGAATTTCTAAAATTCGAGAGACACGGTTAATATCAAGGAGTAAATTTTGGTTCAATAGGATAAAAATAATTTTTGGTGAATAGTAACTTTTTACTTTTATTTACCACGGTTAAAAGAAAATAGAGTCATTAATGGTAAAAAATGATATTATTATTACCCTAACACATGTCCTAATTCTATTGGATAAGTATAATTCGACAAAAAACAACCTTATGAATATGATATTATCATTTAGGTCCACTTGGATTAGATTGGAACATTTATTATTATTTATGTCAATGAAAAGTTAAAAGAGTTAAAATCAAAGTTTAATAACTAAAACATTTTTAATATAGGGTTATACATAAGATAAATTTGACTATAAATTTTAATTACAAAGATAAACCAATTTCCTACATTATTGTATTATATTTATAATTTTTAGGCCTTAAATAATGTAATTTATTTATGACACAATGATGATGCAGTAATTACCTTATTAATGAAATATTAACATAATTGATGTTATAAATACCCAAATAAATGTAATTTGAGACTTTTTATAAATTAAAATAACTTTTTAGGTTAATATGACATGTTATTATTGATTTAGTTAACGTTTTTTTTTGAAATAATCATGCTGTTATGTTTTTTACAAAAATTAATTACCAAATAGTGGCAAAATTGACATAAAATAGTGTTTAAAACAAATATTATATTATTAATTGTTCTTCTATTCCTAAAAATCTAAGGATCGGCCAAATGACTTATATAGGACTATATATTTTAATAATAAACCACTTGGGGTTTGTTTGGCTTGTTATTGTAAGTTTATTAACCATATAGTGTAAGAAAACAAGAAGACACTGTAAAAGTTAAATTATTTAACTTAGAGTTAAATCTAAATTATAAGGTCACATAAGTAACCTAAACTTGTCTAAAACCTAATGGTTGAGATTTTTTCGACCCATCCCCGCTTTAGATTCTAAATAAATCAATTTGGAGCTATTATAAACCGAAAATGACTTTATTATAAATTAATATTTTAATTTTTTCCGAAGGTACCCCTCTCCTCCCTTAAAAATGGGCACCTCCTCCCTCTTCTATTTACACGATTTTGAGCCTTAAAGATCGGAAAACCCTTTCCATTTCCCTTCTCAACTTCTCTATAAACAATATAGAGGTTATTTTTTCTTAAAAAGACCGACTCTAGTGCCTTAACAGGAAGCTTAAAAGAGGTGCGTCGAAGAAGAGGTAATATCTTCTACTGATTCTTTCAAGTTTCTTTCTTCTTCAACTTCTTCTTATTTAGTTGTTTCATTATAAAGTAATAACATAATTATAAATTATATACTGATATGTTATTATAAATATGAAACAACCCCATTTCACCTTATATCCTGCCTACGGAAAATGAAATCACCGCGCGTGCGTACGTACAGAATATTGTCTCCACGCCTTGGTGTAATCTGTTTTTCCACCACCACATTACTCGGATGGGTATAATGGTGTAATGAGAAATATATATAGTTATTATAACATGATACTTATTCTGAGATATTATATCATTTAATCCAATTCAATTCAATAATTATGGGAACTATATCATCGCTCGTGCATACGTACGGATTATCATCTCCACAGCGCGATGAGATTCATTCTCCATGTTAACCACTCAAGAATGATTATAAAGTATATATAATGAATAATTATGAAATATATGACATGATAAATCTACTGGATTTATAAATATGTTTCATCTACTTACTTCCATTCATGTCAATAAGGAAAGGAAAACAACGTTCATGCATACGTACGGCCTACCATCTCCATGAACGATGTATTTCATTTAATTTATCTATCTATCATATATATATATATATTGAATATATATTATATATAAATCATGATTTACATTATTTAAGTAATTAAATCATGATACAAGTAATAATATTATCAAAAACAACATGTCCAAACATGTATGATAAATAAAACGATTTTACCCAAAACAGTGCTATAACATGGAATTTACAAAAGAACGGGTAAAATAAAGTCATAATTGAATGATATATGAAATAATAACAATGAATATGATTCTGTAATAATCCAATGACATTATTTAAATAATTATACAGGATTTTTGGATACGTACGAAGCATATCGGACCTAATGTAAGGGATTATTATTCCAATCTAATTCTTATCTGAGATTGTTTATTCGTAAGTATTTACTAGAGATATTGTTATCATCCATGTACATTTTTTCTAAAAGTTTTTTTATGCATGATAAAAGTCCTTTTTACCCATTTTTTAATTTCACCACATGTTATCAAAGGAATATTTCTTTTTTTAACCATACGAGTAACTTTTTGACTTTTCCGACAAAAGTATGAGGAGAATGTTTTTTAACTTATACGGCATGAATAGATTTTTACGGTTTTATAACGCCTTATTTTCCTAAAACATAATCAACATGATTCCATGATTATTTTCAACAAAATCCTTTTATTTTAATATTTCATGTCATTTTGTGAAAACAAAATGATTTTGAAGAAAAAGGTTATTTTCCTCAAGAATTCATTTCAAGAGTTTTATCAAAACCATTTTCCATCTAAGATGAAATTATTTCATATGTGTATGTTTCAATTATAATGTCTCTATGATATACATGGTTTCACTTTTCTTATGATGAGATGATATCCATTTGTTTTATATGGATTATGTTATGAGGGGATGATGTTTATGAAACCCATTTTATTCTTTGGGTTATGATGAATGATTTATGTTAATGTTGTGGCACACGTAAGAATGGTTTCATTATGAGATGGGTAGGGCCTATATCTACCTCCAATGCATTGGGTAAAGATTTATATCTCATGAGGTAGACATGGCTGGAATGGTAAGTTAATTTGGTTCAGTGTTACAGGACGGGAACAAGGAGTGAACTTGATTCAAAAAGGGACTTTGTCCAATAAGATGGTCTTGCCAGCAATGCCTTGGCTACTATGGAAATCATATCATGTGATTAATGGTTTTCTATAATTACATGTTTTATTCCCATGCTAGTTTACCATGATTGATGTTCCTTTATGATATATGTCTTACGTACTTCCATTATTTATGTCTTCGCACAAGATTTTGATGTTTAGATTGTATGTTCATGTTTTTGCATTCTAATGTTTATAGATTGGTTTATGTTCTCTATGTTTATACATACTGAGCATTTGAGCTCACCCTTTTTATTTTTTCTTTTACCCAGGATATAAAGAAATGTTTTAGTTAAGAAATCCAAAGGGGAATATCTTTATGGGAGATGTTGAAGATCTTTCACCGTGATTAGAAAATTATTTTTCCGAGTTTTCAAAGACACTAAACTATTACGGTCCTTGTGTGTTTGTTTTTGTTATGTATTAAGTATTTCTCAAAAGTAATGTAATTTCTGTAACACCCCGAGCTTCCACGATATGCTTTTCTTTCAATAATGAAATAGCTTGTAGTGTATGCAAGTTCGAGTTCTAACACACCGCGACTAATCAAAGTAGCTGTAATGAATTGTAATACCCACTTTTTAAAATTATAGAAATTTTATATTTCAAAATGGACTTCATTTTTGTATTCTTAATATCAAAATTATCCTAAGTTGAATTTTTTGTAATTTTCTGAGAACTTCCAATTTTTTATGAATAGTGAAAAATAATTAAAACAAATTTTTTAATCAAAATAATTTATAGTGATAAATTATAATATTTAGTGGTTTTAAAGTATAATTAGAATTTATTTTTACCATTTTATCCAGTGATTGTCATTAGAATTAATTTCACTTTGAAATTGGACATAAACAATTGTCAATCTTTTGATATATATTGTTTCTTAAAAACACGCTATTTTTTTGACAACGGGAATTGATTATAAAATTAATTAATGCAACTTATATGTTTGGATTTTTTTTAAATAGACATCATTTTTTAATTCGGAATATCAATTATATCTTAGGGTGAAATTTTGGCATTGTTCTGAAAAATATCAATTTTTTGATGAATAGTGAAACCACTAAGTGGTAGTTAAAATACTGATTTTTTCGTTTAAATTAAACATTAACACTTCTATGATTTGATTTTCAAAAATTCGACATACATGGTTGTCATTAGAAATTAAAATGTGGTTCAATGGGATTAAAAAAAATTTAGGTGTATAGTAACTTTTAAGTTTAATTAATCATGATTTAAGGTAATTAGTGTAATTTAAGGTAAAGATAATGTTATAATAATATGAAATGACATTCACACCTGTCCTACCCCTATTTGATGAGACATGGCCGACCAATACAATCCATGGGTCAACTTGGGGAACCCATGGAGCCACTTTGGTAGTAAAATGACATTAAAAACTTTTTATTTAATGTTAAAATAAAAATGTCACAAACATGAGTTGTTTTACTAAAACAATTTTTAAATGGGGTTATTCAAGTCATATTTTTACTCTATATATTAATTAGAAATCTAAAAAGATTTCCTACATCATGATATTTTTTTTATAATTTTTAGACATCAAATAAATTAAATTATTTATGACACCATGATGATGTAGCGATTACCTCATTATTTAACGATTTAAATAAAATGAAAAGATAATGTAAAATCTAAGACCTAAACATGTCAAAAACCTATTGGATGGGTGGATTTAGAACTCTTATCACCTTATCCTAGAAATATATAATTTTGGGACCTTCAAAATCCAAAACTCATTATATAATAAAGTAACATTTCATGACTTTCCAAGAGTGCCCCTCCTCTCCTCTTATAAAAGGCCCCCACCACTACCACATTATTCACACCCTCAAAACCTTTTGTCTTAGCCAACCTCTGCCCAAATACTCTCTCAACTTCCCTATCTTACTTCTGGAAGCCTCACTTTGGGAAAAATTTTTCCCAAGGAAGCTGTTAGCTAAAATCAAAAAAGAGTTACCTGATTTTAAGGTAATGTGATCTCTAATGTTGTTTTGTTTTATTTTGCTTCTCCAACCCCCTAAACTCTTTTTATTATTTTCTACTGTAACAAAACCAGTATCCTCAATATACTTGGATGTTTTTTTGAGAAGGATTTTATTTACACTTACACACACCTTCGTCTAATGGTTAAAGAACATACTGTTTATGTGGGTGGCTAATTACTGCCTCACGAAACAATGATTGTTCAATCTTCTTTTAACACCTCTCTTGGTGGCCATTATGATGACACTATTTTTATATATGATATATATTATGTTTTTTTTCCTTATTATTCTGTATTTTTTTCATTTATTTCATACCTTTATGATTTCTATTGTCGGTAAACACGATAATTTTATTTGAGGAAGTGTGGACTACCGCCCCCTCAAAGTGATTTGAATCGTTAATGCCATATTTGGGATGTATAAAGGATGGAGTAAATGGTATTATACATTATATTATACTGGAATTTTAATATACCTTTATATAATTATTATTTCATTCCATTAAATACTAAATAGAAATGAAATTAGCATTCATGTGTACGTACGGCTTACTGTGTCCATGAATGGTGCATTTCATTTCATACCTCTAAATGTTATGTAATATTATGAATGAATGTATATACTGGATATATATGATATATATGATATCTAAATCATGAATATAATTCTGTATATAATGGATATTTCACCACATGAACAACTTGTAATTATAAGAAGTTTATTTTTGACTCAAGTACCAAAGATCGACAAAATGACCTTTATTAACTTAAATAATTACATAATGTTCATAACATGGTAATAAGTGATATAAAAGGAATAATTAACACTAATAAGGTTATTCAGAAAATATAAATTAACTCTAGTTTATTATTCATGATATTAAAGAAAGATCGAGTCAAGTCGGACACGAGGTAAGGGAACTTCTTAACCCAATTTCCGTTCTTTGGGTTAATCTCCTACTTTCAAATTATGTCATGATATTATTATATCCTATCTTGTATTTGAAATTTCATTATGTGTACTTATAGGGAATACACATAATAGATCTATTTTTTAAAAAAAATGATCATTGTAAGGTACTTTGTCTCAATCTCCATTCATTGACGCATATTTTCTTTTATACACAAATTTCTTTTATACGGTGTATAAACCCCTTTGAATTTTACGTTTATTCAAAAGGAATATTTTTATACAAAGCGTTTTACTAAACGAAAAAAAGGAATGTTTTTCTTGTTGTACGTATGTGGCGACAACGACTTCTCCTCCACTATGACCATTATTTGAGTTTCGGCTACCTCTACAAGCCATAACTTTTTTATATGAAAAATAAATATCAAGTATTAATTTTCATTTACTTTGGTATTGAAAATGGTTTTGAAAGTGTTATTATTATATCAATGTGTTGTATTGATATCTTGTGATTGAAATGTGGAAATTTTATGTTTCCTTTATGCATGTTTTATGTGATATGATTATGTTATGGTTTACGATATGTTTAAACCTGTTCATATGAGGAATGCATTGGACTTAATAAGTGACGGGTGGAGCCCGCTATAGCTCCTCGATGCATCGGTAGGTCTCATGAGACAAACTAGTGTCTTGGCACGAGGCCTTGAAAAAATCTTATTTGTGGTCTTGGCACGAGGCCTTGGCTACATGGTTATGATAGGATGGCATTATGCATTCCATCATTATGAAATTGGTTACTAATATTGCATGAGATTATTCATCCAGTAGAATATAAATGTGAATAATTAAATGGAATTATTTCATTTTACTTTTTCCATATTATGTTTAAGTTCAAGTTTAACAGGCTTTTGTTTTAGTTAGACATTGCCTTAAATGTTAATTTTTATTTATCAAAGATTTTTCTATATTGTTATCCTTACTGAGCATTTGAGATCACCCCTTTCAATGTTTTAATTTTTCCAGGATGTGAAGAAGTATTTTAGGAATGACCTGTAGGGATAGTCTGAAGGGGATATGAGTGTGGAAAATGGAGACTATGTTATTGTATTTTTTCACTTTATGATGTAATATAACATTTATGAATGTATCTAGTGTTTCCAAGGATACTAAGCTAATCGGTCTTTCGAGACTTGATCTTTTGTGATCATGCCAATATTACGAAGTAATGCACCGACTCTGGGTAACTGGGGTCAGGGCATTACAGTTTGTATCAGAGGCAGTTTAGTACTAACCTTGGAAGATAGATTTAGATAAAATCTAATTAGAGCACATATCCCAAATATAGACTTTGAAGATTAGTATAGAAGAACTTCCTAGAATTTTGGTATTATAGAGATTTTGTGAGTCTTCCGAGCAATACATTTATGTCTGGATATGAGCAGGTAGAGAAGTCTCTAGCACAGATGTACCTAGGGGTAAAACCCAAAAACACCGCTTTGAGCTAGACTTGAACGGGAACTGGTGCACGACAATGGGTCTTGCTGCACTCTTGGTTACGACACTCCCGGGGGATATGCTTAGGATAATTCTCATTTTCTTTACAAACTATTATGAAGGGTTTATGAGTATATACTTCCTCAAAGAAAACATTTCTTTTTATGATTATGGATTATATCCATAAATAGTTCAATTTATGTTAAGTGTTTTACAAGTATGGAATTATGTATTTTAATTCATAAACTAATCTAGTTTATTCCATTGTTTATAAATGGCGCCTAGTGGGAGGAATGGAAATCGTATCAATGCACGCACTCCGTGTAGGGATTTCCCTCCTGCTCAAGATAATTATTGTGGATCTAGAGATACAACTGGTGTTGATCAACTTGTTACCATACTGGGACAACTCACTCAGGTTATGAATAATAACCTTACTCGTATGGAGCAACCTGATCCGCAACGTGGAGGATCAATGTTAGACTGCTTAATGAGGCAGAAACTGCCAACATTTAATGGGTGTACAAATCCATTAGTAGTTGAGAAATGGATAAACTCCTTAGATAAAATATTCCACACCTTGGGGAGTAGCGAAAGGGAGAATGTTTTAATGGAAGTCTACCGCCTCACTGGAGATGCCGATCAATGGTGGTCACTAATTCAAAACACAAAATAAGATGAATAAGTATCACGTATGGAATAGAGAGAGTTTAAGAAAATTTTCTTTGAAAAATAATTTCCACATGACCATTGAGCACAAATGGAATGGCAATTTCTGAGTCTGAGGCAGAAGGAGGATGAAATTGTCGCAAAGTATGAGGCTAACTTTACAAGGTTAGCAAGGCATGATGTAGATTATATACGTAACCCAAGATGTAAGATTGATCGTTTCTTTGATGGGTTAAAACCATTTCTCCATCGAGCATTAGTCTCACAATATTTCTCTACATACAAAGATATAGTCTCCTGTGCTATCAAGACAGAAAAGGAATTCTCTAAATCTTATGACAATAAAGTGAAGAAAGAGAAGAAGAGAACGGTGGAACAAGAGACAGATAAAGGTAAAAAGGGAAAGAAGGATTTTCCATTATGCGATAATTGTGGGAAGAATCACCCTGGTACTTGCCTAAAGGGAATGGGTGTTTGTTACAAATGTGGAGAAAAAGGTCACCAGGCTCGTGATTGTAAGGGAAAGAAAGAGGCTATCAATGTTGAATGATACAGTTGTAGGGAAATGGGGAATTATGCAAATGAATGTCCTAAGTGTCAGGGAGACATACCTTAGAAAAGGCCAAGTGATCAAGGACAATCTTATGTTGTTACTACAGTTGAAGCGGAATAATTAATGTATTGGTGCTTTTGGACTCAAGGATTATATTCTGGTTATAAGGATAATGTGATATATATATATAAGGATTGTACTGCAGTACTTGTTTTTTTTTTGTTAAGGTTTTATTATGATGAAGGTAATCATATTTTTAGTATGTGACAATAAGAGAAACTTTACTTTGTTTGGGTAATCTGATGTTTCAATTGATTTTGGGATTTAGATACCTTTTAGAGAACGTCTGGACAGAGGTATTTTGGATAACTTTAAAGGTTGGAAAGGATTAAGTTGAAATTTGGATAGTATTGTTTAAGGTTAAAACATTTCTGAAGATTATTTTTGGAATATTATAATACTATAGTTTTAGGAAAAAAAACCTGCTGGTTGGGGGATAACCCGTCGCGTCGGACAAATATGCAGGAATCGAACCCACAACCCTAGTGGGACAGGCCTTTATTACCTACCACTAACCTACAGGAAGTCCCTGGTTATTACAAAATAGTTTTCCTAATATAAATGGTATGTGGTAATATTTGAAACCTTATACAATTAGGATAAATAGAATAATTTTTAGTTCTGTTGCCATTTGGAGTTAAAGATGGGTTTGTGGTAAAAATTTTAAAATCTACATGACAAGTAAGTATATTTCCTTACGTTCTTAGTAAATCTCTTAAATAAATTCCTCAACTTTATGAAAGGTAACTTAAAACAAAAACATTGTCGGTTATCTTTTCCAACTGGGGATTCAATGACCATTTAACCAATCACATGTTTCTGATTTTCGTTTGGTTAAATTTCCCCTAATCTTGTTTTCTACAACTCCCCATCAGACCTTGATAGTTTTTTTTCCTCCATATCCATATTTTCAAAGAATCTTTGTATGGGCTATCTCGGGTGACCTTTGTACTTCTCTTTCTTTCTTTTAATGTTATATTTTAATTAACCTTATTTTTGATGTGGGTTTTCCACAAAGTTATTTTCTATTTTCAACCTTTTATTTTCAAAGAAAAATTTCAAATTGCGAGGACGCAATTTATTGAAGTAGGGGAGAATGTAACACCCCGAGCTTCCATGATACGCTTCTCTTTCAATAATGCAATAGCTTGCATTGTACCCAAGTTCGAGTTCCAACACACCGCGACTAATCAAAGTAGCTGTTATGAATACTAATACCCACTTTTTAAAATTATAGAAATTTTATATTTCAAAATGGACTTCATTTTTTGTATTCGTAATATCGAAATTATCCTAAGTTGAATTTTTTGTAATTTTCTAAGAACTTCGAATTTTTTATGAATAGTGAAAAATAATAAAAACAAAATTTTTAATCAAAATAATTTATAGTGATAAATTATAATATTTAGTGGTTTTAAAGTATAATTAGAATATATTTTTACCATTTTATCCAATGGTGGTCATTAGAATTAATGTCACTTTGAAATTGGACATAAACAATTGTCAATATTTTGATATATATTGTTTCTTAAAAAGACACTATTTGTTGTGACAACAGGATTTGATTATAAAATTAATTAATTCAACTTATATGTTTGTAATTTTTTAAAATAGACATCATTTTTGAATTCGGAATATCAATTATAGATTAGGGTGAAATTTTGGCATTGTTATGAAAAACAACAATATTTTATGAATAATGAAACCACTAAGTGGTAATTAAAAAACTGATTTTTACGTTTAAATGAAACATTTCCACTTTTGTGATTTGATTTTCAAAAATCCGACATACATGTTTGTCATTACAAATTAAAATGTGGTTCAATGGGATTAAAATAATTTTTGGTGAATAGTAACTTTTAAGTTTAATTAATCGCGATTTAAGGTAATTAGTGTAATTTAAGGTAAAGATAATGTTGTAATAATATGAAATGACCTTAACACTTGTCCTAACCCTATTTTATGAGTCATGGCCGACCAAGACAATCCATGGGTCAACTTGGGGACCCCATGGAGCCACTTTGGTAGGAAAATGAAATTAAAAACTTTTTATTTAATGTTAAAATAAAAATGTCACAAACATGAGTTGTTTTACTAAAAAAATTAAATGGGGTTATACAAGTCATTTTTTTGACTCTAAATATTTATTAGAAATCTAAAACAATTTCCTACATCATGATATTTTTTTTATAATTTTTAGACTTTAATTAAATTAAATTATTTATGACACCATGATGATGCAGCGATTACCTCATTATTTTATGATTTAAATAAAATGAAAAGATAATGTAAAATCTAAGACCTACACATGTCAAAAACCTACTGGATGGGTGTATTTTGAACTCTTCTCACCTTATCCTAGAAATATATAATTTTGGGACCTTTAAAATTTGAAACTCATTATATAATAAAGTAACATTTCATGACTTTCCAAGAGTGCCCCTCCTCTCCTCTTATAAAATGCCCCCACCACTACCACCTTATTCATACCCTCAAAGCCTTTTGGCTCGGCCAAACTCTGCCCAAATACTCTCTCAACTTCCCTATCTTACTTCTAGAAGCCTCACTTTGGGCAGAATGCTTCCCAAGGAAGCCTTTATCTCAAATCAAAAAAGAGTTACCCGATTTTAAGTTAATGTCTTCTCTAATGTTGTTTTGTTTTTTTTTTTTTGCTTCTCCAACCCCCTAAACTCTTTTTATTCTTTTATTTTGTAACAACAGTAGTATCCTCAATATAATTGGATGTTTTATGAGAATTATTTTATTTACACTTACACACACCTTCTTCTAATGGCTAAAGAACATAATGTTTCTGTGGGTGGTGAATTACTGCCTCACGAAACGATGATTGTTCAATCTTCTTTTAACACCTCTCATGGTGGCCATTATGATGAAACTATTTTTTTTATATTATATATATTATGTTTTTGTTTTCCTTATGATTCTGTATTTTTTCATTTATGTCATACCTTTATGATTTCCGTTGTGGGTAAACCCAATAATTTCATTTGAGGAAGTGCGGACTACCGCCCCCTCAAAGTGATTTGAATCGTTAATGCCATATGTGGGATGTATAAAGGATGGAGTAAATGGTATTATACAATATATTATACTGGAATTATAATATACCTTTATATAATTATTATTTCATTCCATTAAATATGAAATAGAAATGAAAGTAGCGTTCGTGCGTATGTACGGCTTACCGTCTCCATGAACGGTGCATTTCATTTCTTACCTCTAAATGTTACGTAATATTATGAATGAATGTATATACTGGATATATATGATATATATGATATCTAAATCATGAATATAATTCTGTATATAATGGATATTTCACCACATTAACAACATGTAATTATAAGAAGTTTATTTTTGACTCAAGTACCAAAGATCGACAAAATGACCGTTATTAACTTAAATAATTACATAATGTTCATAACATGGTAATAAGTGATATAAAAGTAATAATGAACATGAATAAGGTTATTAATCAAATAGAAATTTACTCTAGTTTATTATTCAGGAGATTAAATAACGATCGAGTCAAGTCGGACACGAGGTAAGGGAACTTCTTATCCCAATTTCTGTTCTTTGGGTTAATCTCCTACTTTCAAATTATGTCATGATATTATTATATCCTATCTTGTATTTGTAATTTCATTATGTGTACTTATATTGAATACACTTAATAGATCTATTTTATTTAAAAAATGATCTTTGTAAGGTACTTTGTCTTAATCTCCATTCATTGAGGAATATTTTGTTTTATACACAAATTTCATTTATACGGTGTATAAACCCCTTTGACTTTTACGTTTATTCAAAAGGAATCTTTTTATACGAACTATTTTACTAAACTGAAAAAAGAATGTTTTTATTGTTGTGCGTATGCGGCGACAATGACTTCTCAGCCACCATGACCATTATTTGAGTTTCGGCTTCCTCTACAAGCCATAACTTTTTTTTAAACGAAAAATAAATATCAAGTTTTAATTTTCTTTTATTTTGGTATTGAAAATGGTTTTGAAAGTGTTTTTATTATATCAATGTGTTGTATTGATATCATGTGATATAAATTTGGATATTTTATGTTTCCTTTATGCATGTTTTTTGTGATACGATTATGTTATGGTTTACGATATGTTTAAACCTATTCATATGAGGAATGCATTGGACTTAATAAGTGACGGGTGGAGCCCGCTAAAGCTTCTCAATGCATCGATAGGTCTCATGAGACAAACTAGTGTCTTGGAATGAGGCCTTGACAAAATATTATTTGTGGTCTTAGCACGAGTCATTGGCTACGTGGTTATGATAGTCTGGAATTATGCATTCCATCATTATGAAAGTGGTTATTGATATTGCATGTGATTATTCGACCAGTAGAATATCCATGTGAATAAGTAAATGGAATTATTTCATTTTACTTTTTCCATATTATGTTAAAGTTCAAGTTTAAAAGGCTTTTGTTTTAGTTATACATTGCCTTAAATGTTTATATTTATTTATGAAAACTTTCGCTATATTGTTATCCTTACTGAGTATTTGAGCTCACCCCTTTCAATGTTTTAATTTTTCCAGGATGTGAAGAAGTATTTTAGGAATGACCTGTAGGGATAGTCTGAAGGGGATATGAGTGTGGAAAATCTAGACTATGTTATTGTAGTTTTTCACTTTATGATGCAATGTAACATTTATGAATGTATCTAGTGTTTCCAAGGCTACTAAGCTAATCGGTCTTTCGAGACTTGATCTTTTGAGATCATTCCAATGTTACGAAGTAATGCACCGACTCTGGGTAACTGGGGTCGGGGCGTTACAATTTCCATGTACATCATGTTCGTGGTCTCTATAGTTGGTATCAAAGGAAAGGTTTAGTTAACCTTTGGAATCTAGGATGCAAAAACATTAGTGAGATCCCTAGAGATATTTTGAAGGTATGACTAGGTATGTCCCTAAGGATAAGTATACGTATAGGTAATTGTCCTAGAATTATGGTAATGATATTAGAATTAAACCTAAGATGTTAGATATTTAAGGTACTCCCCTTTGATTTTTATTTTTTCCACACACTATTATTTTTGGGTTTTTGATGATGGTTGGAACTCGAAGGAAATGTGTTGATCAATGTAATGGATGATGCAATGATTTTCCTCCAGAACAAACCAACGTTGTGGGAGATGGAGTGAAAAATATTATTTCTATACTTACACAAGCTATGAATCATTCTCGACTTCCAAATGAGTAGAAAAGAGAATAATATTCTATTGAGTCCTTCATGAGGAAACGTCCACCTTCTTTTAGTGGGTCTTCTAATCCACTTGTTGCTGAAAAATGGATCAGTACCATTGAAAATATATTTTCCATACTTCGCTGTTCGGAACATGAAAAATTAATTCTAGTTGTTTACCTTTTAAGAGCTGATTCATACCAATGGTGGAATCTAATTAAGAATACGAGGCCCTGAGATGAAATTGAATCCATGTAATGGGATGAGTTCAAGAACTTATTTTTCAATAAGTACTTCCCTCGTATTCTTCGAAAAAAAGAACGAAAAGGAGTTACTTGAGCTTAAGAAAATGGATGATGAATCTGTAGGTATATATGAAGTGAATTTTACAAGGCTTGCACGGTATACATCTGGCTTTATCATCGAACCTAAAAGTAAAGTTGATTGATTCTTTAGTGGCTTAAAACCAAGTCTTCGAAGGGCATTATCTATAAGAGACTTTAGTAGCAATGAAGAAATTGTGCGTTGTGCTATCAAGGTAGAACTGAAAGTTGGTGTTACATATCAATCTTATTGTTTTGACAAGAAACGAAAGATGGAGTTCAAGGAAAAATCTCAGAACAATGGTGAAAAGAAGATGAATATTACTTTATTCTCAAAGTGTGGAAATAAGCATTGTGGAGATTGCCTAAATGGTACTAGAAAATGTTTTAAGTGTGGAAAAGAAGGTCATAAAGTAGTTGAGTGTCGAAGTAATGAGAAAAAGGTAGTTAATGATGTGAATATATAAAAGACTATAGAGAAGGATCCACCAACACTTCAATGGTTCAAGTGCAAGGAAATGGAGCATTATTCTAATCAATTCCCTAATCCAAGGGTTAATGATGATCAACTTGAGAAACCTCTTAAGGCAAAGGATTAAGGGAAGTCACATGCGATAACTATTTGTGATGTTGAGTATGAAAATGATTTTGTGGAATGATTAAGTTTTTATGTAATGGGATTTCAAAATAGTATCCTGGAATATCATTATAGTATCGTGGAATTTTGTAATATCTATGTAGTGGTTTTAAATAATTATATGGTACCAGTAACCATGAAAAGTGATTCAAATATTTTGTAAGGTAGATGATCTGCACATAATGAATGGATAAGGAGAAAATAATATGTTTGATAGTATTCATGAGCTCATGATTGATATAAGGACTAAGTGCTATCATGGTTTGAGTATATGGAATTTTTGGGATTTTGGTGTGTCGAAAGTGTTATCTTTTCACTGCATTAATGTATTCACTAAGGTTCAATGGGTATTCATTTTTCAAGAGAATACGTGATTAAGGCATTTGAATTTTTGGAATGTGACCAACAAGACATATCATATGATATATGGGGATAAATGACGGTATTTACATGCTTGGTAGATGACCTCTCAATCAATATTTTTCCTTAAACTGTGAGTTTGGGTAAGCCTAAAGATTGTAATAGATTAAGTTAGACATTAGATAGTATTGTTTAAGGATAGAAGTTTTTGATATTATTTTTGGAATGTTATAATAGTATAGTTTTTGAAAAAGGACAACCCGTAGGATGGGCGACAACCCATCGCGTCGGACAAGGATGCAGGAATCGAACCCACAACCAAAGTGCGACAGGCCTTTATCGCATACCACTTCCCTACAGGAATTCCCTGGTTAGTATAAAGTAGTTTCAATTTATTATGTGGTATGATATACGAAGTATACGTCCATTTTAGGAACCATATAAGATTAATCTCACCATAGACGGAATTCTGTATATAACTTTTGCTAACCTTATGTTTGAGACAGATGGAATGACCAATCATTCTATCGCATGATCTGCTAACACTTCAAGGAAGACAAATTCAACTTCATTTCTTTAAGAGATGAAGTGGAAGCTGTTCAAGGCACGAACAACGGTGAGATTGTACCAAAATCAAATAAGTATTTCTTTTAATTCAACAATTCTTCAACATTAGGGAAATGATCTTGAAAACCAAAAATGTTGTCCTAGTGACCTCATATCCGATGAATCTGATGGTACCTTAGAACATCACAAATTTATGGCTTTATGATTGTTGGCTTTTTTATAACCATGTTCTATACCACTCTCCATCAGAACATGAGGGTTAGATTTCTCTTACATATCCATATTTTCACCTTTGTTCTCCTCTGTGGAAACCCAGTGATTAGTTAATTTTGGTAACCATTATGTTTCATAGTTTAGTTTTTTAAATTAATTTGTAGTATTCCTTTTTATGATGTGGGTTTTTATGAATTAAACTCTCAAGTAATAAACCATTTATAACCCTGACGAATTTCGAAGGAGAAATTAATTTTAAGGGGGTAGAATGTAACACACCGAGATTTTATGAGATATATTATTTTAATTTCATTGATGTATTCTATTATACACTACACCAAGATTATCTTGTACTATACGCAACATCGTATTAGCTTACAGTATGCACAACACTATTCTTGGCTCATGTTCCACACAATTTCAAGTTTGTTTTGTGGAAATTATTTTAGGCAACATTAAGTATAGATTTTCTTTAATGTATAAGTGAGAGAATATTTAATTATGTTATACGCAACACCAAATGGATCTTTCACTACATTCAGCCCTGACTTGGCTTGCATTACACATAATCAAGACCTTCCTCGATAGCATATGTAGTACGCAATACCGAGTTTCAATAAAACGAGATATTATTATAATATTATTATGAACTAGCTGTTATAAATAGTAATACCCACTTTTTGAAATTTTATAAATTTTATCTTTGAAAATGGACTTCATTTTTGGATTCGGAATATCGAAATTAGCCTCGGGTAAAATTTTTGTATTTTTCAAAAAACATTCAATTTTTTATTAATAGTGAAAACACTCGGTTACTATTTAAAAACTGTATTTTTATTTAAATAATTATTTATTTTAGTCAAAATTGATACATAATACCTATATATGTTCAATTTAATTCATTGGAGTCATTTTATAACATTTTTAAATATATAAAAACATTATTGAACTTTTAACCATCTTTTACCCACCTCCTAGAATAGTTTGAAATTTTACATAAAACATAATTTTACCACTTCTGTGAGTCGAATTTCAAAAATTCGAGAGACACGATTGATATAAAGAAGTAAAATGTGGTTTAAGAAGATAAAAATAATTTTTGGTGAATAGTAACTTTTTACTTTTATTTACCACGGTTAAAAGTAAATAGGGTAATTAAGGGTAAAAATGATATTATTGTTACCCTAACACATGTCCTAATTCTATTGGATAAGTATAATTCGACCAAAAACAACCTTAGAAATATAATATTATCATTTAGGTCCACTTGTATTAGATTAGGAAATTTATTATTATTTAATTCAAAGAAGAGTTAAAAGAGTTAAAATCAAAGTTTAATAACTAAAACATTTTTAACATAGGGTTATACGTAAGATAAATTCAACTATAAATATTAATTAGAAAGATAAAACGATTTCATACATAATTGTATTTTATTTATAATACTTAGACATTAAATAATATAATTTATTTATGACACAATGAGGATGCAGTAATTACCTTATTAATGAAATATTAACATAATTGATGTTTTAAATATCCAAATAAATGTAATTTGAGACTTTTTATAAATTACAAAAAAAAATATGTTAATATAACATGTTATTATTGATTTAATTATCTTTTTTCGAACTAATCATGCTGTTATGAGTTTCACAAAAATCAATTACCAAATAGTGTCAAAATTGACATAAAATAGTTTTTAAACCAAATATTATATTATTAATTTTTATTATATTCCTAAAAATATAAGGATTACCCAAATTACTTATATAAGATTATATATATTAATAATGAACCACTTGGGGTTCTTTTGGCTTGTTATAGTATGTTTATTTACTATATAGTGTAAGAAAACAAGAAGACACAATAAAAGTTAAATTATTTAACTTAGAGTTAAATCTAAATGATAAGGTTATAATAGTAACCTGAACTTGTATAAAACCTATTAGTTGAGAGGATTTAGACCCATCCCCACTTTAGCTTATAAATAAGTCAATTTGGAGCTATTATAAACCGAAATGACTTTATTATAAAATAATATTTTAAGTTTTTCCTAAGGTGCCCCTCTCCTCCTTTATAATAGGGAACCTCCTCCCTCTTCTCGTTACACAATTTTGATCCTTCAAGATCGGCCAACCCCTGAACATTTCCCTTCTTAACTTCCATATAAACATTATATAGGTTCTGTTCTTCTCAAAATACCAACTCTAGTGCTATAAGAGGAAGCTTAAATGAGGTACGTCGAAGAAGATGTAATCTCTTCTACCGATTATTTCAAGTTTCTTTCTTCTTCAACTTCTTATTCTTTAGTTGTTTCCTTATAAATTAATAACATAAGTATAACTAATATACTGATATGTTTTTATTAATATTTAACAACCCCATTTCACCTTATATACATTTTACGGAATATGAAATCACCGTCCATGCGTACGTACGGAATATCGTCTCCATGTCGTGGTGTAATCTGTTTTTCCACCACCACCATACTTGGATGGATATAATGGTGTAAAGAATAACTATATATAGTTATTATAACATAATACTAATTCTGAGATGTTATATCATCCACTCCAATTAAATTCAATAATTATGGGAACGATATCATCGCTCGTGCGTACGTACGGATTATAGTCTCCACGACACGATGAGATTCATTCTCCATGTTAACCACTCAAGAATGATTATAAAGTATATATAATGAATAATAATTAAATATATGACATGATAAAGCTACTGGATTTATGTATATATATTTTTCATCTACTTACTTCCATTCAATTCAATAAGGAAAGGAAAACAGCGTTCATGCAAACGTACGGCCTATCGTCACCATGAACGGTGTATTTCATTTCACTCATCTAACTATTATATATATATATACTAAAAATATATGATATATAAATCATGATTTACATTATATAGGTAATAAAATAATTATATAATTAATAATAATATCATGAACGACAATTCCAAACACGTACAATAAATAAAACGATTTTACCCCAAACGCTGCTTTAACATGAAAATTACAAAAGAACAGGTAATATAAAGCCATAAATGAATGATATATGATATCATAACAATGAATATGATTCTGTAATAAGTCAATGACATTATTTAAATTATTATACAGGGGGTTAGGATACGTATGAAGCATATCATACCAAAGGTAAGGGATAATTATTCCAATCTCGTTCTTATCTGAGATTGTTTATTCGTAAGTATTTACTGGGGTTATTATTATGATCCAGGTACATATTTTCTAAAAGTGTTTTTATGTATTTTTAAAGTAATTTTCACCCATTTTTAACTTTTAATATATGTTATGAAATGAATATTTCTTTTGTTTACCATACGAGGAACTTTTTGACTTTTCTGACAAAAGTACGAGGAGAATGTTTTTTTAACCTATACGATATGAATGGATTTTTACGATTTTATAATGCCATATTTTCATGAAGATTAATCAACAAGATTTCATGACTATTTTCAACAAAATACTTTTCTTTTAAAATTTCATGGCATTTTGTGAAAATAAAATGATTTTTAAGAAGAAAGAATATTTTCCTCAAGAATTCATTTCAAGTGTTTTTCAAAACCATTTTCCATCTAAGATGAAATTATTTCAAATGTGTATGTTTCAAGTATAATGCCTTTATGATATACATGGTTTCACTTTTCTTATGACGAAATTATATCCATTTGTTTTATATGGATTATGTTATGATGGGAAGATTTTTATGAAACCCATTTTATTCTTTGGGTTATGATGAAAGATTTATGTTTATTTTGTGGAACACCTAAGAATGATTTCATTGTGAGATGGGTGAGACATATATCTCCCTCTAATGTATTGGGTAAAGATTTATATCTCATGAGGTAAACATGGCTGGAATAGTATGTTAATCCGGTTCAGTGTTACAGGGCTGGAAGGAGGAGTGAACTTGATTCAAAAAGGGACTTTGTCACCTAAGATGGTCTTAGCAGCAATGTCTTGGATACTATGGAAATCATATCATGTGACTAATGGTTTTCCCCAATTACATATTTTATTCTCATTCTAGTTTACCATGATTTATGTTCCTTTATGATATATTCCTTACGTACTTCCAAGATTTATGTCTTTGCTCAATATTTTGATGTTTAGATTTTATGTTCAAGTTTTTGCATTCAAATATTTATGGATTGTTTTATGTTCTCTATGTTTACCCTTAATGAGCATTTTAGCTCACCCTATTTATGTTTTATTTTCCACAGTATATAAAGAAGGGTTTTAGGTAAGAAAAAAGGGGAATATCTTTATGGGAGATGTTGAAGATCTTTCACCGTGATTAGAATATTATTTTTCTGAGTTTCCAAAGACACTAAACTATTACGGTCCTTGTGTGTTTTTTTGTTATGAATTAATTTTTTCAAAAAAGTAATGTAATGTCCATTTACGTTAGGCTATGGGTCTCTACAAATATTTTATCCAAAAAAATTTAAGGTATGTACTTATATTATAAACTAATTATCTAGAATATGAACTTTAAAGTTTACAAAAAAAAATTAAATATTCTTGAAAAAACTATCAATAAACAATTAAATCTATTACATCCAATAGTGATAAAGATAACATATGGATTTACTGTATATTTTATTTAAATGTTATTAAAAAATACTTCTTTATTTTAGGGAAATATTTTGGGTATACCACATTTTTCTAATTTTATCATTTTCGATCAATAAATAAATTTCGTATTTTATAAATTTAAATGGTGAAAATGTACATAAAATTTGATTTTTCAAATTAAAATTATACTTTTTTTAAATTCAAATTGAATCTAATTTAAAAGTCTAAAAAATATATACATTATGAATGTATATGTGTGTTTTTATATTATGAAAATACATTTTGAAAGGAATAATGTATGGGAACTAGTTTAAACACCAATAGACTACCTGGATATTGGTACTAAATGGGTGTTTAGAATTAGGGTTGATGAATCTGGAACTACAATTATAAATAAAGATATATTGGTAACATAATTTTATAGTCAAGATCAAGTAATTGATTTTGAAAAAACATTTGTGCATGTAGCTAGAATTGAATACATTAGAATACTTCTTTCTTATGTAAATCATCTAAATTTCAAACTTTATCAAATGGATATAAGTAGATCATTACTTAATGGTTTCATTATTGAGGATATATTATTTGATAAACCCTCTTTTATTTCAAATCCTAAATTTCAAAATCATGTTCCAAATAGTTAAAAATTCAATTTAGGGTTAAAATAAGCTCCTAGCACATGAAATGATAAGATAAGTACCATAATGATTTATATAGGTTTTCCAGAAACAATACTTGATGCTACCCTATTTATAATATTGATTTAAAAATATGTTTTAGTTTTTAAAAACTATGTTAATGGTAATATTTATAGATCTTCTAAAATAACTTTCTCTATTGAATTTTATAAAATAATGAAAAATAAATTTTAAATGAGTTTGATAGATGAGTTAAAGAACATCTTTGGTTTTTAGATTTTATAAAACAAGTGAGGATTTATTTGAAATCAAATAAAATATAAAAATTTTCTTATAAAATGTTGTAGCATGTATATCACAAAAGATAGTGACACTCCTATGTGTACAAACTACAAATTATAGTTGGATTGAATTGGAAAATGAGTTGACCAAACTACCAGTAGAGGTATTATTGGGTGTTTATTATACTTAACTAATAGAATACTTGATATTAGGTATAGGGTTTCTGTGTGTTCACATTTTCAAGAAAACCTCAGAGAATATCATCAAAATGTGGTATTAATAATCTTTAAGTACCTCAAAAATAAAATTATCCTTGGACTATTTTACTCTAAAAGACATGATATTGAATTAGATATTCATTATGATTCTAATTTTGGTTTTTGTATTTTAGATAAAAAGATCACCTCTAGAACATTTCTCTTTTTGGGAAATATCAGGTATCTCTGGGTGGTAAAAAAGATAAATTTTGTTTCATTATGAACTGTTGAGGCAGAATACATTATAGCACGTAGTTGTTGTACACAATTATATGGATGAAATAAAAGTTTATATATTATGGATATGAATTTATACTTGTCAATATAAATTATGACAATAAAAAATCAATTAATATTTCTACGAATCTTTTGTTTTATTCTAGGACTAAACATATAGATATTAGACATTACTTTTTAGGATAACATTTTCAAAAGGGGGATATCACTCTTGAATTCATTACCACTGAACAAAAACGTACTAATATATAAAAAATTCATATTAATTTTGAGAGATTAAATTATATAAAATTTTAATTATAAATTACTAAATATGTATAATTATATTATACATAAGTTGATATATCATGTTTTAATATTTATATTAATATAATGTGAAGTAACTAATATTTTTTTTTGTTTCTATATTTAATATGGTAGTATTAAAATTCCTAATTTTATATATTTAATATATCATGAATAACTTACAGATGTAATAGATTTAATTTTTGAACATACAGTCTATCAAGCTGAACATATAGTAGTTTAAATTACATCCCTTTATATTTTGGGTAGTATGGAATATTATACTATTGTTCCTTATCTCGAGATATCGTATGTATTTCAATAATTTTAATATTATTTTTTTAATTTATTGTTATATACTATTTATAAATCCCTAAATTATTTTTAAATATCCCTAAATAGAATCTAAATCTATTCTCTTCTCTAGAAAACTAAACATAGCCCGATCCTATTTCCTTTCTTCTTGACCTTCCCTTGTTAACCAAAACCTAACCATAAAAATATCAAATTTCAATCGAGAATGGTCAGAATAAAGAATTTCCTTAAATATTTATCTCCATAACATATAGGTATGTCCAAGATATTGAAAGTAAGCATCAGTGGAATTGGGAAACCCTTGGAGTCTCATTTGTTGTCTTTAGAAGTTCTCCTAGAAGAGGAAGTGGATTTAAATTGGTTAGATCAATTTAATATTTATTTTGGAGTGTTCTGTGATATAAGGGATGGATATAATGGTTTATAGACAACAATATATCCTTCAATACGTATATATTAAAGGAGTTCTATGTGAATATATTTTTTGTGGAAATTGTAAAATGAGATCACATTAGAATGACTATTGATGGTCAAGAACATGTATTAAATTGAAATTTTTGGGCTACAAGTTTAGGGATACTATTTCAATGCGAATATGAGGAAATTAAAATTTATTACCCTACCTATAATCCTCATTTATATTTTGAATGGTCTTTATAAGATATAATTGGGGAATGAAATCCTCGAATTCTATATGTTGTTGAATTCAATAGTGAGTGAAAAAACTATTACTTCAAATTATTTAGTATTTTATTTGTCCTAGGAAATGATATTTTTTTATTGTCAGGCATAATATACTGTTATTATTATATATTATTATACATGGAGTACGAATAATCATCTAAAGATATATTATATGATATTTGGATGAATTAATCAAAACATCATCCAAATTCAATTCACAACCTTATCCAAGGTTTATGTAAGGTTTGTTAGAGATCATTGGACTGGTTCATTAGGGGGAGTAAAATTAAAATGTTTCAAGTTGTATTTTTTAAATTATAACAGTTTTAAAATGATGAATATTGAATGCAACACTTGTAAAAAGATATGGGTTGAGGATGAAAATAAAATTTATAAACTATATAATCCTATGAAGAATCTATCCATGCTAAAGGATATAGTAGTCTAGGTTTGGAACCTAATCAAGTTGTTAATGAGGATTATTCTTTGGATGAAAACATTTAGGGATTGTGTGGAAAGTCATAATCGCTCTCCTTGTCAAGAAATTTCAAAATATTTAGCACCCGTGGAAGGATTAATATCTCATGACGTGGATGAAATCCATATTTCATTACTTTTTGGGCCAAATATCACTAGTTTTTTTATTCATTACCATAAGGATCCAATTACAAGAAGTCTATTAATTTTTTAGGTAGGGGGCACCAATTTTCGAAACTACACCTCTTAAAGAAAACAAGTCCCATGAAATATCTCATATTAATATGGACCCTTCTTCTCTAAACAATGATGAGGGGAATGATTCTAACCTTGTAATTCAACCTAAAAAGGTGGAAATTCTATACCTCTTTTAACTAGTGCTCCCAATTTATTATAGAAGGCTCCCCCTCACAAATCCTTTTGGAATAAGGAAGATCGAACCTCATAAATGATTATGTTTTACAAGATATGTTTTGTCCAACTCATTCAAAAAATATTGATCCATCTTCCTTAGCTAACTACTTGGTGTCTTCATAAAATTTGATTCAGTGTATGATTACACCTCTTAAAACAAATTACCAGTTTTGAAAGTATAAAACAATTTAGTTCAAGAGATTTACAAGCCTGATTTTGACACATCAAATGAAAATGGGCCTACATTGCATCCATCATAATTGGATAATAGTGGCTCCACACCAATCCATAACCCATATCCTCTATTTTCTTCTTCCTCTATTATTTTCTCATAAGTTACTAACTAAAACAAGAAATATTTATGATATGTTTTGAAGGAAATATTTTTTATTCGTGGAAGTTCTGGTGAGACTTGTAGAAAAAAATAAATAGATTTTAATATTTTTACTGTAGATTCTCATATTTATCTAAATTTATATCTAAAAATGATCATATGAACCATGATATTTAAATTAATAGGTCCTATGTTGGAAAAAAACTGTTATATTTTCAATACACGATTCATAATATTTCCTATATATATCTTAATGTTGCATTTAATTCCTTCACACCTCCTCCTTCTCCATCACCTATATCAATGGATGAGGACCTCATTCAAAGAAATTGTTTTCATAAAATTTGGGTATTTTTTTATTTTTCAATGAATATAATAAATTAACTCAAATGGATTTAGATTCTCATGGTGATAAATTGTATGATATAGTCAAAGAAGATATATTTCATACTACAATGGAAAAAGAAACTTGAAATAATATCATTAAGTATTACCTAATCCAAATATTCACTAAGTCTAGTATAAATACTATATTTAAATATTTGGATAAATATCTTCATATAATTCATTTAACACTGGATTCCAATTACATAGTTTAAAATATATTGGTCATGTCACCTTTGTTGGATTACTTTATGACTTGTAAAAAGGAATTCCTACAAAAAATGGAGCATGGGTATATGGTTGTGATAGATACCTCTGGGTTTTTCAATATTTTTCTTTATACTACCAATACAGTAGTTTTAGAACCTCTAGCTCTCCATTTACCTGGTGTTTTTACTTCTATTGGTACAACTCTTACAGTTTATTTTGGTCTCAGCCTCCCTTAGTCTCCCTAGTATATCAAAAACATCACTAAAAGAATATATATTCATAAACCTTCTTCTTTCCCTGAACATACACCAACACCTTCTCTAGATCAATATAAAGACAATGTAAAAGAACATATTTGTCCTTTCACTATTAGAGACCCTACATACTCATGATTAAGTCATATGATTGTTATTATATATTCCTTTTTCACTATTCAAGATATCATTCAAATTTCTATCATTAACATTTCCTTCCTACTATAAATAATTTTATTGTGTTTTATTACTCTATAATTTCATATTTTTTATAATCACAAAAGGGGGATTAATAATATGAAAAAATTATTAAAAAGGTTGATTTGTTAGAGTACATTTATTATTATTTATTCCATGATTCATTGCCCTTAAAAAGGGGGATCTTATTTACTTAGTCCAACAATTCCTTATTTTAATTATTTCAAATCATCTTTAATTTGTTTCTAACTAATTCTATATTTTTATACATAATTATGGTTTTTGGATAAATATGAAATTTTTTCTATGTTTCTAATGATCATAATTCCATGAATCAAGCACAATAATACCTTAATTCAACCACATGAATAAATATTTTAATCAATGAAATTTTTTAAAGTTTGAAAGCAACCACATTCATAAAAAGATTAAACATATGACTGATCGAACAAACATAACGAAAAAATCATAAACTTATCAAGAAAATGTAATAGAAAATGGGGTGAATTCATGTCATATTAAATAAACTATATCAATAAAATAAAAAATTATTTGAGTAGCCTCATAATATAATTGATCGACTATGAGGTAAAACAAAACAACTGCATGATAAATTTGTAAATGTGGGAAAGTATTGAGGAAACCAAATGATGACATCTAGAAACCTCACATTGAAGTGAGATGACCATACATTAATGTAAAGTGACCGCATGTAAATATGATTGATCATATGAAAAATTTAATAAGTATTTTAATCATATGAAGTGAGCATGCTTGGAAAGTTATTATTAAATAGTTCCTATATTACCTTCAAAAAGTATTTTTCTAAGTATTTAATAAATTTTGAAGTGTCAAGACGAAAATAAAGACTTGGATAAACCATGTATAACTGTTATAATTTTTATTTAATATATTCAAATGGATAATTTTTAAAAAATTAAAAAAAATTCCAAAAAATTGAAGACTTTCAAATTTCATGCAGGATACAAAGATTTGTCACGGATTATTATTTGATGGATATATTAAATAAGAGTTCCTCTATTCAAATTAGGAAATATGTTATAAAGAAACCCAGAATAAGAAACATATGCTATTACTCAGACTCAAAATTTATGAAATTTTATTTTCTACTTCACATAACTAAAAAACCTAAGAGACCACATCTGATCATTCCACTAGCACTTATATCCATAGTAATGTATTAGAAAATTGAATATAAAATTGTTGATCAACCCAATATTGATAAATGTAAAAGATACAATGAATCCCACTTTTATCTATCACTATATTTTTCTTTAATATCAAGTTATTATTAGTTTATTCGAATATTGTTTAGCACATAAACTAATTCAATATTTAAGTGTAATCTAACAATCATTCATTAATTTCATTCAAATTTTTATTCCCATGGAAATGTATGGAATGAAATTGGTGACATCATAGATAGCCTTGTGGGTTGTTGTTTTTTATTCCAAATCCATGTTTTGGACCATCTTTTTTATATTAATAATCATGCTTGATAATTGTCACTATAAAGTAGAGAGGTCTAAGACTTGGATTGAGACTGAACCTCATATTTTTATGTTTTCTTCCTATTAATTTATTTTTCTTAAACTATCTAAAATATATTTCCTTATAAAAATGTTTGATCAAAACTATTTTATAATTAGTATATATAAATTAGTTACATAAAATTACTTTGATAGTTAACACTTTCCAGTGAGATATCTATTGTTTAGTGTGAGTACATTAATATTGAAAGTTATGATAATCTCAATTTTTTCAAACTGAGTTTTAATAGAGTTATTGAGAGGTTATTGAAAAAATAAAATTAGTATACCTATTATACCAGTTAATTGATAATTTTATAAATTGGGTTATTTTTTAAAAAAACAAATTAGCAGATAGTTTTTATAAGATGCTCAATTCACACCCCCACCCACTTGATAACTCCACTCATCCCACCACAAAAAAACTTCAATAATAATCTTTACATAATATAAAATGATACTTATGAAGTATATAATTAAGCTTATGAAATTATAGATGGCCCTTAAAATGTTTAGAAATATTAAAAATAGACATTGACATTTACAATTCATAAATATCTCCAGAGATGAAATATATCTTATGATGTTTTCAGGAATTATCCTTTTTTTAGATTTAATAATATAATTTAATAATTTCTGAAAATAATCCCATATTTTATATAATCTATCCAATATTCTCCTATATCACTTAAACTTACCTCATAAAAACAAACAAATATTTTTGTAACTAACTAAATAAATATAAACCTATTTAGCTTGTTCCAAATGTGTTTTGTAGCATTTAAATACTCAAATATAAGTATTTATAACTCAATTTAATAGCCTCAATATCATTCTATACATAATTAATACAAGTTATTTGTATCATTATATATATAAATCTTCTTATTAGATAATACCATGATGTCTTATCCACTACTAAAATCATCTATATCTTATCTAATAACAGCTATGTCACAAACTGAATTGGGTCATCACTAATACCGGCACCAAACCCGGCCCGTGGAAAGGCCCGAAGGGAATTACCTATCCCCAAAAGATATAAAAAGTTCCCAGGAATCATTAATTTAGGTTTGGAAATTATTTACCTAAGTATGAAAGCATAAAACATTAAAAACAATCTATAATATAAATAGGAAATTTTTTGAGCCAAAAAAAGTCATAAGAAAAAACTAAAACAGAACACATTGGTTTAAATACAATAAAATTGGTCCAAATATAAGTAAATAAAACATAGAAACATCCCCAAGGAATCCACATGACAAGGGTTCATCTCCCACAAACCGTCTCCATGACTCCGCACCAAGGATGGGAACTAACACCCCGAACCGCCACCACCCAAAGCCTTTCATTTACCTGAGTCAAACATAACCATGTATACTTACATACAAGGGGTGTATGTATGGTGTGAACCGAAGCCAAATAGGATACCACCTAATGATTCCTATGGTCATGCAATAAAATGTGGAATAGTAAGAAGTTTTAATATGCAATGAAAAGCAGTAATAAATTCCAATAAATGCAACTTTCAATTGAAAACAGATTTCAAGCTAAAATTTTCATAACATTAAACCATTTAAATAGATATGTTAGATACTATAATTTACTCCCATAAATACCCCAAGACAAGTAAAAATACCACAAATACAATGAGAAACAAAATTGGGAACACCCAATGGAACTAGATAGGCTCGGGTGCTATGCACCTCGTACCTCTGTGTAAAGTAACCATAGTAAAATTTTTTCTCGTGCACGAGCCACTAGTAGGGAAAATACCCATAGACTAAAGGTCTCCATTAATTATCCATATAGTTTATTTATATTTGTCTTTGTCCAAACTCTAAGTGAAACAAGGACAAAACCAATCCGGTCCACTAGTCGTACTACTACACATCTGCCCCACCTAGGTACCCGAGATTACCCCTTTGTGGTAAAAAAATTTCAGAATGCTACATATATCCATTTTAATATGCAACACCACTAATGGTCACATAAAATCAGTATAGTATCTACACACATTTTATACAACTTAAAACACACAAAAAACACTTTGATTTTCATTAAAACTTATTCTCAAAACCCCATAGTGTTTTGCACCCAAAACTCTTTAAAAACAACACTTTTCACACTATATGCACACTTGTAAATTACAAAAACAGAAAATGAAGCCCAATATATTTCAATGAAACTAATAAATCAATTTTTTTTGGAATCCCCAAATGAACCAAGAAATGATAACTTTGTAAAACATCTATTTTCACACAAACAAGGAACTTAAAAATCACATGTTCCGCAAACACCATTAAAATCCATTTTCGGAGCAACAACCAAAGGGTATAAACATTAAAAACATTCTTTTAATCCCTATAAAATTTAAATAAATTATACTAATTATTTATAGGGAAACCATAATTGAACCCTTAAAAGATTTCTAGGGATAATCCCTAATTTCACCGAAAAAGGAACTTCAAAATCATTTTCAATACAAGCACCCCAACAACTAATTTTGGCAGCCATAATAAAATGAAATAAAAATGAAAATATCAAAAACACATAAATATAATTCACATAAATTTCATAAACATGGAATCACCTACCAATTTAACGAAAACCCTTGAGTCTCAGTTTGAAAATCAAATGGAACCATCGTCGCTCCAAGAGAGACCTAGATCAAGCCTAAAACCACTGGAATTGACCAATAAAACCAAAGGTTAAACCCTAGGTTCAAATCCCTAGTTTTTTAAAATTAGGATCCTCAATGATAAGGGAAGAAACCCTAAGAACAATGAATTAAACCCTAAGAAAATTGAAAGAAAAGTGAAACAGGCTCACTTACATGAGGGATCCTGAAAAATCCCCCTTAATATACCAGTACATGAATTTTAAAACAGTAAAAACATCAATGGAGTTTCTAAGAAGGATTAGGAGGTTATTTAGGAACTATAATGGAGGGAAAATAGTAATAATTGAGAGAGTTATGATGGAATAAAGTTACCTCTTCAATTCTGGACGATTTGAAAAACCCAATAAAGTTCTACACTAATTAGCAATGAACAAGAGATCCAAAGGAGGGAGAGTCTGGGTGCACAGCTGGGTTCAATGGTCTTGGGTGAGACATAGAATCACAAAAAAAGGATTTAAAACTAAATAACTTATTAATTAAACAAATTTTGTTTTTATAACAGAAAATGGGACTTCAGGCTGGCCCAATTCCATAAATAAACACAACAAATACACCATTATTATCTCCCAGAATGTAAACCTGAATCTTGATCGAAAAATAGGAACGGATACGCTTCCTCAACCCATGACTTACACTCTCATGTCTCATGTGTATCATTATCATGCTTCCAATGAGCCCAGACCATAGGAATAGACTTCCCTCAAAGAACCATCTCTTGGGAGTCCACTATTTTCACTGGCCGCTCAAAAACTGACAAGTCTGGCATTATCTCTAGTTCTTCCCAACTCGGTACATGGGATGGATCCAGGTTGTATTTCTTCAACTAGAAGACATAGAATACATCATGGATGGACGTCAAATGTTAAGGTAAGGCAAAATGGTATTCCACCTTACCAATATGCTTTGTGATCTCAAAAGGGCCAATATATCATGGCACCAGCTTCCCTTGCTTCCCCAATCGGCGATGGCCCAAAAGAGGGGCCACTTTCAAGAATACCCTGTCACCCACTGAAAACTCTAGGTCTCGACGCCTCTGGTCAGCATAAGATTTATGATGACTTTGAGCTGGTTGCAAGTGTTTCCTGATCAATTTGACCTTCTGAGACATCTCTTGCACCTGACTCGGCCCCAGTAGTGAGGTCTCACCTACCTCATCCCAACATAGGGGGGACCGACAAGGTCGACCACAGAGCACCTCAAAAGGATCCATTCAAATCAAGGATTGGGAACTATTATTATAATCAAACTCAACCATCCCAAAATGGCTATCCCAAGAACCTCCAAAGTCCAGGACACGTGTACGGAGCATGTCCTCCAAAATCTAATTCTCTCGCTCTATCTAACCATCTATCTGAGGATGGTATGTTGTGCACATCTTAATCTGAGACCCCAAGGCATTCTAAAGGCCTTCCCAGAACTATGTAGTGAAATGGGGGGTCTCTATTTGAGACCACTGCTGATGGGACACCATGGAGTCTCAACACCTCCTAAAGATACAAACGGCCCAACTCATCCACATTAGTGTTATCTCTAATAGAAATGAAGTGGGATGATTCGGTCAGACGATCAATTACCACTCAAATGGAATTCTTACCTATAGGTGTATGAGGTAACTAAACAATGAAGTCCATAGAGACCTCATCCCACTTCAAGGTAAGAATGGATAATGGCTGGAGCAGACCGGAGGTCCTTTGATGCTCTGATTTCACCTGCTGACATGTATAGCATATCGACACAAAGTCTGCTATGTCCTGTCACATACATGGACACTAGAACTATCATGTCACATCATAATACATCATGGTGGCACCCGTATGGATATACCACTAAGACTAGTGGCTGTCCTCCATCACCACCATCCAAAGAGATAATGACAATATTGAACAGCCCTAAAAGCACAAGATGCCCTTGGGAGACAATGACCAATCAGAGGATGTCTCTCCACTAAGAAGAAACAGCTTCAACCACTGACAAAGATCATCACTGGGTTGTTCCTGCTAAATCAAATACAATAGAGAAGGATTCAACTGGATACATTCCAAGAACGCACCTCCACTGTGTTCCCTGGTCTCCACATGCATCTGAGAAAAGACCCCCATCAAAGTCCACTCATCACTAGACTCTCCCAAAGCCTGCACCATAACTCTTCTTCTCAAAGCATCGGCCACCACATTACCCTTTCTTGGGGTATAGACAACGTCAAAGTCGAACCCCTACAAGTACTCGATCCAACTTCTGCGATAAGATATAGGCCAAGATTTTGTGATCCGAGTAGACCACAAACTTCTCCCCAAAGAGGTAGGGATGCCATGTCTTAAAATAATGCATCATCGTTGACAAGTCCAAGTCATGATTCGGATAGTTCTATTCATGTGTTCGGAGTTGGAGAGAGTCATACGCCACCCCATGATCATCCTGCATAAGAATGCACCCAGGCCCCATACCTGAAGAATCACAATAGACCACATATCCCTTTCAAGCCTCTGGAAAAATATGCATGGGGGTGGTAGCCCACCTCCTCATTATCTCCTAAAATGATTCAAAATATTTTGGGCCCCATAAAAAATTCACCCCCTTCCAGGTGAGCGCGGTCATCGGTGAAGCAAGATGAGAGAAATCACAAATGAATTTCCTATAATAACCAGCCAAGACAACAAAACTCCTGATCTAGAACACATTCTTCGGATGATCCCATGACATAACTACACTAATCTTCTCGGGGTCCACTAAAACCCCCTGTTCATAGATCACATGCCCCAGAAAACTCACTTCTATAATCCAGAAAGTGCACTTTGAAAACATTGCATAGAGGCGGTGATCCCACAATGTTACCAAGATGATCCTCAAGTGATGTTCATGTTCCTCCTCAAAGCCAGAATATACTAGAATGTCATCCACGAACACCACAATGAAGGAATAAAGATATTGGTGGAACACCATGTTCATGAGTTCCATAAAGACCGCGGGAGAATTGGTCATTCCGAAGGGCATTACCAAATACTCAAAGTGGTTGTACCTACTTCAGAAGGCTGTCTTTGGGATATCTGACTCCTTTACCTAGAGATTATGATAGCCTGAATGAAAGTCTATATTTGAGAACCACTTTTCCCCCTTCAACGGATTAAATAAATATTCTATTCTGGGAAAGGGGTATTTTTTCTTAATTGTATCGTTATTTAGATTTCAGTATTCAATGCACAACCGGAGGGATCCGTCAGCCTTTTTCGCAAACAAAATAGGAGCGTCCCAAGGAGAGACACTCGGGTGGATGAATCCTTTGGATTCTAAGTTGTACATCTATATCTTTAATTCCCTCATCTTGGTGGGGGATATGTGATAAGAGGTAAGAGATATCGGATGTGTTCCCAGTGCCAGATCATTTAAAAACTCGACATCCGACCCCAGGGGAAAACCTAAGAAATCATCTGGGAAAACCTACAGAAACTAATTCACTACATGTGGTAGTGAACCCTCAGTGGAAAGACCAGTGTCCTCTAGAACAATTGATGACAACTAGAAGATAATACTTCCCAACTATGAGAGTGTAGGTCCTACACGACCCGACCGAGGATCCCATTCTCCACGGAAAACCTAACGACTCCCATCAGGTGTCTTGAAAATCACACGCCGCCTGTGATAATAGATGGGTGCCTAGAAATGTACTATCCAATCCAAGATGAGTATGATGTTAGAAAGATCCATTTTTAAGACCAAGAGGTCCCACTCCTTCTCATCACGTTACATGGAAAGTGCACACGATGGGCACCTTAGTCCCTAATCCTTCTTCTTTCTTAGTGGAGTAACCAACTCCATCATGAAAGACATAAACCCAGTTGGAAAATTCTACATGTCCACAAAACAGGTAGAAATAAATGAAACAGATGTTCCAGTATTAAAAAGAGTTGTAGCTATAGAAGATGCGGTCAAAATGGTGCATTAAATTTTCGACATTCCTGCCTCTGATCCGGCTTGTGCCAAATCCACCGCATAGAGATGTCATGTCTCTACCTGAGGAAGACCGATAGACTGTAGATGTGCCCAGAATTGGATCTTCCTAAAAGATAACCCAGCCATACCACCATGGCCTCCAAATCGATATCCCCAAGACCTCGATGGCTCAGACTGTGTTGTATCTCCTCTTGAATCCACGAACACTACCCCAGTCGGATGTGGATGTGCCACGCCGCAGAAGACCTATAAATGCCCCATACCTACACACTTGTAACAAGGCTTTGGAGGAAGTGTACATGCTGGTCGGATGTTCCTGGGATTTCTACACTTATGGTACATGACTGATCTCATATCAGAAGCCATAGATGAAACTTCCAGGAAGAGTGGCCTGAACTACCACATCTTTTATTCACATGATCATCCTATTTTAGTTTCTTCTCTATGGATCGGCCACTGCCCACTACTGATACTAAACTAAGAAACCAACCCGGCCATTCCTATCAATCTCTACCATGCACACCCAATCAACGACCACAGCATAGGTTTTCATCTTAAACAATAACACCTGGGATTATATCTCAGGTTGTAATCCTTTCTCTAACCACTGGCCCATCTCCTGCTCATTGGAGATGATTTTTGGCGCATACCAAACCAACTAAGAGAAATAGTTGGAATACCTTATCACAGATAGATTCCCCTGAACAAGGTCCATCAACTCTCAGGACCTAGCATAAGCCAACTCCTTATTGCAGTATTGCTCATTGAAGACGGCCTTGAAATCTTCCAAGCGCATCTGTTCATTCTTCCCAATCTGAAGCAACGACTCCCACCACTTACGGCTGGGAGCCTCGAATAGAAATGAGGCACACTTCACCCTTATATCCTTGGGTGTTTCTAAGAAGTCAAAAATACACTCGATCTTATCGATCCATTCTTATGATTCCTGGGGTTTTGAGCTACATAGGAAGGTAGGAAGCTTGTTTTTCAAAAGCACCTATGCCTTATCTTTTTTAGGACCAGTCTCTTCTACCCAAATAGGAATAGAAGTAGGAGATAGTCCCTGCCCCAAATCTTGGACAGCTCGGACCACAACCTCGACTAGCCTCTGATCGATCGGTGTGGGAGAACTCTCTCGGGCATCCTCCCGTGGGCATGTGGGAGCTTTTTGGGGAGGCATGTTGATACAAAAATGCAATAGTCACAAAGAAATAGTCAATACCCCAATTATGAAAATTTAATTCAAATAAATCAAATATAAATAAATTAAACACATTTCAGTAATAAAATAAATGACTACTTCACTCCCCCCCAGTGTCCACATGTGGTCTGCATCCCACAAGTCCCACGTGGAAGTGAAGTTAATAAGAAAATCCCAACATCCTATGGTGAATCAATGTCTACCTCAAGAGGTGAGGTCCAGGCACCCTACTGATGACCAAAACCCTGATCCCCAACATTCCTATCTCCTATCTATCCCAACTCATCCCAAAATACTAACATAATCTAAAAACATTAACCTCCTCTGATACCATTTTGTCATAAACCAAATCTGGTCACCACCAATAAAAGAAATAAACCCAACCTATGGCAAGTCCTGAAGGGTTTTACCTATCCCCACAGGTTGGTACAAGTGCCTAGGTATCATTAATTTAGGTTTGGGAACAATTTACCCAAGTATGAAATCATAAAACATGAAAAAAAAATCCATAATATAAATCTGAAATTTTTTAGCCAAACAAGTCTTAAGAAAAAACCAGAACAGAATACATTAGTTTAAAGACAATAAAATTTTTCCAAATAAAAATAAATACATCATCAAGATATCCCCAAGGACTCCATGTGACAAGGGGTCATCACCCACAAGTCATCTCCACAACTCCACACCAAGGATGGGAACTGACACCCCGAACCGCCACCACCCAAAGCCTTTCCTTTACCTGAGTCAAACATAGCCAAGTATACTTACACCAAAGGGGTGTATGTAGGGTGTGAGAATAAGATGAATATGATACCACCCAATGATTCCAAATATAATTAAATAAAATTTGAAATAGTAATCAGTTTTAATATGCAAGGAAAAGCAGTGATAAATTCCAAGAAATGCAACATTCAATTAAAAATAGTTTTCAAGATAAAATTTTCAGAAAATTAACACATTTAAATAGAAATGTTCACTAATATAATTTACTGAAAAAACACCCCAATACAAGTTGAGATATCACAAATATAATGAGCAACAAAATGGGGAACACCCCTAGGAACTAGATTGTCTCAGGCCCCATGCACCTCATACCTCTGTGTAAAGTAATAATAGTAAAATTTGTTCTCGTACACGATCCACTAGTAGGGAACATACCAATAACCTATCGGTCCCCATTTATTATCCATATATTTTATTTAGAGTTTAATTTATCAAAAATATAATTGAAGCATGGACAAAACTCATCCGGTCCACTAGCCATACTAGTACACATCTGCCCCACCTAGGTACCCAAGCTTCCCCCTTTGTGCTCAAACAATTTTAGAATGATACAAAAATCCGTTTTCATATAAAACACAACTAATGGTCACAAAAAATTAGTACAGTAGGTACACACATTTTATACCACGTAAAACACAAAACAAAACACTTTGATTTTCAATAAAACTTCTTCTCAAAACCCCGCATTGTTTTGCACCCAAAACTCTTTAAAAACCACACATTTCACACTATGATCACACTTGTAAATTAAAAAAATAGAAAATTCAGCCCAATATATTTCAATGAAACCAAAAAATCAATTTTTTTGGGCAACCCCAAGTGAACTAAGAAATGATAACTTTGTAAAACCTCCATTTTCACACAACCATGGCACTTAAAAATCACATGTTCCACAAACACCATTAAAACACATTTTTTCAGCAACAACCAAAGGTTATAAACATTAAAAACACGATTTTAAAACCTATTAAATTTAAATAAAATCAATAAATTATTTATATGGCATCCCAAATTGATCCCTTAAAATATTTCTAGGAATAACCCCCAATTTCACCTAAAAATGGCACTTCAAGATCATCTTGAATAACAACGCCACTAAAACTAATTTCAGAAACCATAATAAAATGAAATAAACATGAAAATATCACATACTCATAAATATAATTCATATAAATTTTAAAAACATGGAATCACCTACCAATTTAACTAAACCCCTTGAATCTCTGTGTGAAAATCAAATTGCACCGCTGCTACACAAAGAGAGACCTATATCAGACCTAAAACCACCAAGAATTAACCAAGAAAACATAAGGTTAAACCCTAGGTTCAATGCCTTAGTTTTTGGAAATTAGGAACCTCAAGGATAAGGGAGTAAACCCTAAGAAAAATGAATGAAACCCTAAGCAATTTGAAACAAGAGTGAAAGAGACTCACTTACTTGAGGAATCTTGAAGAATCGCCCCAAATACACCAGTACCTGAATTTTAAAATAGTAAAAAAATCAAGGGAGGTTCTAGAATTGATGAGGAGGTTATGTAGGAACTGGAATTGAGGAAAAAGAAAAATAATTGAGAGAGTTAAGAAGGAATGAAGTCACCACTTCAATTCTGGACGATTTGAAAAACACTATAATGTTCTGCACTAATTTGAGATGGAAAAGAGCTCCAAAGAGGGGGGAAAGAGGCTGGACGTGCGGCTGGGTTCAATGGGCTTTGGTGAGACATGGAATCATCGAAAAATATTTAAAATTTAATAACTTATTAATTAAATTATATATTTTTTTAAAACTGGAAATGGGCCTTCGGGGTGGCCCAATTCCATAAATAAAAACACAAAATACACCATTATTATGGATTAATAAAGGTTAAAAATTGAAATGGTGGTGTTTATAGGTTAGGGGATCCCATTTAGGAAATTATATGGGTGAAAAATATTAAAAATGAAAAATTTATAAAAGAAACAAAAATTATTTTTAAACTTGGAATTGGGCTCACGGTTTGGCCAAATTCATGAGAACTCTCTCATTCCTCCATAAAAGCTTGGGAAACCCCCAAACCAAAGCATTAATGGAAAATAAATGAAAAATACCTTCAAACTATGTCATTTATGTGACAATCTAAAATTTATTTCAGTATCCAAATTCTCCAACCTCATTCCAAAACTATTATAGAAAGTTATTCTTACAATAATAAGCACTTTTCATTGTTTTCCATGATGATCATATCAATAATAATTAGTTATAAATATTTAATATAGATGATATATTGAGATGAGTATTCAAGGATAGTGGGTTTAATTTTATTTACCGATTAATTTATAGATGGAATCTTCATTATATTTAGCAATTTGATTCTTTACCAATCACCCAACACTCTGAGACATACATATTGTACATTGCATTGAAAATAAATACAACTAAAAAACACTTTTGGTTACTTTTTAAGATTATCTAATTACTAACAGTGATTTATATATATTTATATAATTAGTAAATTATAGCTTGTGATGTAGATTATGAAGTGGTTTAGTATATTTTTTGAACCAATATATTCTAATAGATAATATATAAAAAATAATATAAGAAAAATGTAAATACTAAGTGATATCACCACTTGATTAATTTAAATGTGGGAAGTTATAGTTACCAAGATAGACACCTGAATCTGGTTGGATTATTTTTTATACTTATACTCATAAAAATTATGTTTAATGCATGAGAACAAACTAGTCAGTTAGTTGTTGGATAGTGTATAAGAGGTATTTTGTTAAAGTGGGTTTTCTAAAACCAGATATTTTTTTAATTTTTATTACCTATGTATTAAAATACTTGAAAAAAAATAAATATATTACCATATGATGCTATTTTTTATTCATAACATTAATGTGAAAATATACATAGAGTATTTTTTTACATTTAAAGGTTATAGTAGTTCCCCTCTATAATGAGAACTATAAATACTATGAAAATATTTAAAAAAATCATATTGTCTAGATGAAATCAATCTGATGGAAATATGATGATGTTTTTACTATCATGTGTTGGATGATCCTGAGTGAATGAGGCTCTTACACATGAAGTTTCTCACATTGTAATAACTAGGATAAGAGGTTATGAGGATAGAACCTCTAATTGTAATTCCACATGATTATGTTTCAGTTGGTATTACAATACATGGACATGTATATTTTTCCTTAGAATTGATATTTTTATTAATATAGATCATGAATCACACACATTAATGTATTCGTGAAAACTGTGATTTCATATGCTCTCGGAAAAGTACCTTATATTGAGTGCAATAATGTGATATAACATTAATGAATAATTTATGAAAGGATTTTTTTCCCTCGGTATTAATGGATGTTGATATATCATGCCATTTTATTTCTATTTTATTATTTATTTAGAAATGGTTATTTATCTATTTTCTAGGATTTATCCAAAGAAACTAATGAAAACAATTATTGTTCATGAGAACAATCACATCTGTTGTGCCATTAATCCTTTAGTATGATGGATCCATGGGAATTATTTATTTATTATATGACATTTTGTTATGATATAGAGTATTACAATGAGTTATAATGTTCCATAATATAGATCAATGGGATATTCATATGGTGGGGAGTGCCATGTGGATCTTTGTGTTTTCAAGTGAAGAAATTCATTTTAAAGTTCCTAGTGATGTCGTTGTAAAAAATATTTTCTATCAAAGAAAAAATGGTTTCACTCTATACTAATTTTTTTAAAATAAATATATTCCACTTAATAAAATTAAACTATAGTGTAACTAAATAAATGGGTGTTTCTGGTGGTGAAATCATTATGGTGGATAGATTTTTCACACCCCAATTTTTTAATTTTCACAAATTATTATTATTATGCAATTTTTTTTATTTAAAATGGTGGAATTTAAAAATTTATTGGGTATCAATGATCTCATCGCATGGTCCTTGGGATAATTTAAGTATCTTTTCACATCACATTGGTTTTTCAAAATTTTCTTTTTCATATCTCAACATCCCAATACATGTTATAATTTACCAATTGATTGTTATTAGATTACTTTTGCCTGTTGAAAATATTCATGTAATTAATTAATGTAAGTTTAAATATTTATGTAATTATTATTCATAAAATGAAAGATATTTTAATGGAATGTTTATTTCTAGTTAAAACTATAATTATATAGTTATTAACAGTTGTATTTCCATTAATATGGAATATTATTTTAAGTGTTATTGTTTTTTGAGTTTAAATGTGGGGTTGAAATGGGTATTTTGTGTTTCAAAATGATTTTATGATTTTAATTAATTATCAGAATTATAATATTATTACTATTATTTTTGGAATAATTCATATTAAAAAAAGGGAAGAATCCCCTTCCCCGCCTCATTTTTTGACAAACACAAGGGGGGATGGTGTAAGCTCTCTCACTCTCCTCTATGGATATCTACATCTATTCATCTTTCAACTTCTCTAATATATCAACCTAGACATTACATATATTATTAGATTAAATTCAATATATAATTTCATAAAATATAATCCATGTATTTAGAAATCCATTGTCTTTGGAAAATTAGGTATATAAATACAAAAACCTAAATATAGACTACATCTTTGTTATTATGATCTCTGAATGGGGATCCTAAAACCAAATAATTTTGTAACACTGAATATGATAACCTAGGGATATACATATGTAATGGGATTAGATATAAATCCCAGTAAGGGAACAATCAAAGTAATAATGATACATAAGAGACAAAAGAAATATATTTAAAACATAATGTATAATAATAACTTGGAATCATGGAATGAAAAAAGATGACATAATAAACCATAGCATCAAAGGGATGTGGAAAAAAAATAAAACATGTCAATATAAGTATGATTAAAGGCACACCTATGTGACAACATAATATAATGTACTATGCTAACTATCCATGCACCATACAAGGTATTTCATCAGATGAAAACATTACCCAATGTATAGTAGTGTTATTCGGGTGCACCCTTCATATTCAAAACATGTGACTGAAAATTTCTTCCACATAAGTAAATCAAACATTGGGTATAGAAATATGAAAAAAAAAACCCAATTAAAAGGGATTGGTTTACATAATCCTATTTAGAGCATAATGCATAGGCCTAAAATATTGATTTCTATGAAAAAGGGAATTAAATAATTTTTAGATCTTAATAAATGAACAAATAATCTTAGTTCATGAAAATTAATTTCAATTAAAGTGAATATATATAAAAAAGTTTGGAAATTTTGGTTTGAAAATTAACCTCTTAATTTGGGTTTTAAGAAAATGGAAAAGTATTATTAAAGAGGGTAAGACCGTAATAATTTCCCTAAACCCAAGAATGAACCAATATGGTTTTCAATAAAAAATTATTTTTTAAGAAACCATATTAGGTTAAAAATGATTGTATGGAATGGTACATAAAATGATAAAAGGATTGGACTAGTATTCTTTAAAATATGTTTTCTTAAAAGAGGGAATTAAGAAGGTAACTTGAAGAACATGTAGTTTACCCTAAAAAGGAAAAAAACTAGGAAAATATGTCAGGAACATATATATATAATATGGAATATTTATATGAGAAAACTATTGATTGAAGGGGTATTGAAGTGAACATGTAACTCAAATGGTATGAGAGTTGTTCGGAAGATCCCTTACCTTGGGTACTTGACTCATTCGGTTTGAACATCTTACTTCATGAAATATTAAATTATAATGAATAAATAATTTATTAATAAACTTTTTTCAAATATATTTGGTTTATTAATAGTATTTTATGTTTTTTTAAAAAAATTTATTAAGACAACAAGATTACTCCTATTCTTGGGGGTGTTTTTTTAGAATTCCAATGCCACTTTGGTTTATAGATAATTATGGAAGTTCTTGTAAAATAGGACTAAAAATACATAATTGTAATGAAATAATTTTAATTTAATAATATAAGTTTAAACGGTCCTGAATATTCATATGTTTTCTAAAATATAGATAATTCATTTAGTAAAAATTTTAACATTCCACAGTTAGTTCATTTAGTTGACCTTAAAGACCACCGTGAACTATATTCTTATTATTTTATTTAATGGTTATTCATAACTTAAAAATATTAAATAAGTTATAATATAATTTTTATCATAATATTTAACCATAATATTATTTTATATAACAATTCATTAAGGTGGTGGTGAAAAATAATGCATTTCATCCATTGAGGCGGTAAACCAACCAAAACATCGGTGACATTTTTATTATGAAAAGATGAAAGGAGGTCAGATTATAGATATTCCATCAGTATAACAACAATTGGGTTTATAAATAATATTTAAATTATTATAAAAATATAGATATAATTTATTTTATTAGTCTTAAGAATTAAATAATTTTAAGAGACTTTGGTTTAGATTATTACTTACTCCTTTGGATGTAAACTCTTATGGTAACCCTTTTCACTAGTGAAGAAAACACTTTTTTACACTAGTTTGTTTTTTTTAATGTAAGTAATTTGGATATTTTATTGAAGAATATTTTTTAAAAATATTTCTAATTTTGGTAAAAAATTGACATTGAAAATAAATTTGTGTTTGTGTTTTTCATGTCGATTACCCAAAAAATGAGGTGAAAACCCTTTTATCATGCCAGTTTTCAGAAACAAAATGATGTGACAAATGGAATTATTTTAATAATTTCATTCTTTTTCCTCCTCTCCATGAAAAAATAGAAACAAAATACCATCAACAAATTCAATATAGAAACCAATAAAATACACTTAAATTTTTAAATCCCTTGTATATAATATATAGAATAAATAAACTAAAATCTAATAAAACCTGTGAAATTATTCTCCCATTCTATTTTCAAGTGTTTTAGATCCAGTTTACTCTAAGGTATAGGGTCAGAAAAAAGATAAAAATTAAAATTAAATCATTTAACATGTATTCTAAATAAAATAAAATAAATTTTAAGGAAAATTTTATAAATAACATTATCCTTATGGAACTTTATGACTGTCACAATTGTAATTATTTCATACATAAATCTTAAAACAAAGTGTCCATATTACTTTATGCCTTCTTGTATATAAAATTTGTATTAAAAATATTTTTTTAATTCAAAATAACATATTTAATTAATACCTTCAAAATTAGTAATTGTAAATGAAAACTCACATTTCCATGTATATATTTGATCATGATGCACTTTTTTTCTTGTGGTCTATCAAAAGAAATTTCATGACCTATTTGAAAATAATATGATTATATAAATTTAAAACTCATTATAACATAATTTTTTTTGAAAATATTCAAACTTATGTGTCCAAAACAATCATAAAATTATTAAAAACTACAACACAGATAGAGAATAGCCAGTAAAGTGCATTATCCCTTGGAAAACACACAACATAAAACAGACACTGATATAAAAGAAAATTTAATGTCAGTGGTTATATGTTAAGAGATATAGAACAATTTATAAGATATATGTCTCATACTTTGGAAGATAAGAAAACATCCAGTACTAAATAATTGCATTCTTCTCAAATCTTTCATCAATATAAAATTTTCTTTCTGCATCAATCATTTTCCTTACTATAGGTGAAATAAAATTTGGGTAAATAAATCTATATACATCTATCATTTCATGCTCCTTACAAATTTTATAAATATACCCAATAAAAAACAAACTTAAGTATAAATTTACAAAAAAAATTAATATAAAATTTTTGTTAATCAACTTATATGGAAACAATTTATATCATGTCGTTGCCCAATTAATCTCTAGTTGAAAGCTCCAAGATATATCTTTCAAAATCCCCACAATAATTTTATTCCCACAAACACCATCTTAAATTGTAATCTCATGTATATCCAATAAAAAATTCAAATATTTTGACAATCTATCAAGACTGATAGGAACTATTTCTAAATTAACAATTTGTATTTTTTATTATCTATATAGTATTTTTTTACCTTTAAAGTATTTGTATTAAAAATATATAAATATATAAAAGTTAAAATGATATAACACATTTAATAAAAAATAAAATAAAAAATAAAATATACACATACCTTTGTGGTAATATATTGAACAAGTCTAGTTGAAAAACTAAAAAACAGATACTACTTTGTCTAAATATACTCACCACATCTCTAGAACATGGTATTCTTGATGATCTGTATATAATATCTTGTACAATGACCCTTTGATGTTCTATCTCTATCCATTGATGATGAATGGTTTCACTCATATACAATATATCATCCAATATATATCAATATGTTGGGGATCATCAATTAATAACTCACTGTAATTATAAATTTGTGGAGGAGGGGTCTAGGAGTAGGATAAGAAAGAGTGGGGTCTATAGGAAGAGGTGGAGGAGTCATATTAGTTCTAGGAGTGGGAGCTACTAGCAGAGGTGGGGGAGTGGGATCATTAGTATGAAACTGTCTTTTCATGTATGCAAACATCAATTGTACCAAATATATAATCCAGTCCTCCATCATCACATCAATATCATAAAAATCATTTTCCAAAGATTCTATTTTTTTATAAATATCCTCCATAAAAGAAGCTACATAACATAGAAACACTTTTTTCTCTAATACACCTATTGATTATCCTCATACACAACCTAGGTGTTCAGGCTTTCCCAATGTTTTAGATAAAATATCCTTCGTACCCATATCTATAAAGACCGTAATTATGATATTCTCCTCAAGAGAATCTTGTATGATATATTAGAAAAAATCCATAATAAATAAAAATATATAAATAATTGAATTAACTTAAATAAATGAATTAATTAAACATATTATAGTACTATCTCCAAAAACCCTCTAATCTTCATATGATATTTTTATTTTTCTATCATCTGATTCATCTTCCATTTTTCATTTCTAGTAGGGGGGTGGGTCAACCTATTAATACCCTAAAAACTCAACTCTAATATTTTGAAAATATTAATCTATTATATTTTCTTCCAATAAAGAATACCCTTCCAAAGATTAAGTAAGATGGTATACATTTCTATATTAGATAACCTGATGATATCTTCCGGATTACTATAAATTAATCATAAATAAATAACTAATAAATCATTAATAAGAACATTAATGTAAAATATATTCTAAAAAGTAACATTTCACTTACCAAAAATTCATTTATTCTTCTACTTTCAATAAATTTATTCCATATATATTCATCAATAAAATGATATATATCACATGAATTATGATGTTGCATAATCCCAAAAATAAAATCTGATTTTAGGGTTGATTTAAAATCCCTCTATATCCTAGCATCCAGTGATAAAAAATTAATCTAGACTTTTATGGAATTAGGTATATCATATTTCATATTATAAGAATAGGGAAAACATATATTACTCTATCCATTTAAAGATAAGTAAAATAATAACAAAAAATATTATAAAAATGGTTTCCCAAAAGAGATATATTGTCAATTTTCAACACTTCTCAAATCATAAATAATAATAATACCTTTTATTTAATCCTACACCACTACAAAAGTCTTGAATTTTTTTGAATTTGGGGCTCTTGGAATATCATTATCATAAAATTATACCGGTATCCTATGGATTTTTCTATAGAAAACTGATATTTTTGTAAACCTATGCTGACATGTTTACCAACCCTTGAACTCTTTTTTATCCTTGTAGAAGAAGATATCTCTGGTAAAGAAGGATGAGGCTCATCAAAAGAAGATTCTATATGTTTCTCCCCTAAAGTATCAGTATAATAATCTCTATAAGTATTTGGTAGATCAATTTATTGATCTATCATTATCCTAAAAATCAAAGAAACAAATAATTAGTACACAAATATACAAATTAAACTATTATATACTAATATAAATGAAAAATGAAAAATTGTCAAATAAAAAAGATAATTAAACTAAACTTAACAAATTTTTATTCAAATTTTTTATAGTTAACATAAATGATAAAAAAAATTAATGAGATATGAAATGAAATATAATTGAATGAAAAAAAAACCAAAAATATTGTGTGAATAGTAAAAATGATCCTTTCTAATAAGTAATTTTTATCCGAAAAAAAAATATTTTTTGAATATTCTCTTATACAATATTTTTGTTTTTATTCAACATATTAGATTTAAAATAAATGTTTTTCAAAAAAAAAATAATATATAAGTTATTTAAGGGAAAACATGTTGAACTAAACAAAACTAAACTAATATAAAAAAATAACTTATTAGTTAAAATACGAATTTTAATACAGAAAATTAAATTAAAATATCTTACATTCTATGATATTTTAAAAAGTAAATAAGAAATAAACTTATATTACCTATAAAATTAGGAATGTACTAGATGGTTGTTTTCCCAAGTTCTTTTATCATGATCATTCCATATATCCCAAACCATATCTAAAACAGTATCATCGATATTATTTCTTAATCATTCCATTTAAGTAGGGATCTCATATAAATTATCAAGTTTTTCAAGTTTATCATCACCAATGTAATGTATTTTTTAAAACTATTGACCACTTCATATCATTTTGATAAAGAAAATTGAAATTTTTGTAATTTTTTTCCATTCTAAAAGGATTAGTTTCATATTATAGTCCATTCATATTGTCTTTTTTTATTCCAAATTAATCGTGTCTAAAAATGTTGTTACTGATAAAGTATTTGTAGTTAAACACTAGAACTTGAAATTTAATGTAATAAACCTCCCATATTTATTCAATGACTCCATAATATGCACTTGATATAGAGATTGGTTTTTTTATTGGGAAAATGAAAAATATATTGATTATGTGAACACCAATACACTTCTATTCTAAACTACACTTCTGTTTTCCTAATCATTCATATGAAATTTATATCCATTAATTTAATACTCATACCATGTTTATATGAAAGGTTGTATATGGTTGAGCATCATCTATATTATTCAAGAGGTATAAATGTACCATATTTATTTTTTTCATCTATCAATGATTTTACTTTCATGCCATGAATCCCCTTTCCCCCATAATTAACTCATTCATCGAGAGATTTAGGAAAACCAATATACTCTATTGTAAACATGTTGCTTGAAAAAAATTATGCAACATCTTCATAAATACACTTCTCAATGATGGAGGCTTCAGGTTGATATGGATTCTTAACATACCCCTTCAATATCATCATATACCTTTCAAAATGATACATCCAATATAGATATACAAGACCACAAAGATTTATAAATCTGACCAAATGAACCATTAAATGCACCCTGAAATCGAAAAAAAATATGTAGGAAAATACATTTCTAATTGAAAAAGTATAGAAAATGATTCGTTCTACAAATTTTTCAAATAATTTAGAACAATCACCTTTATTGAAAATTGAATTGAAAAAATAACACACCTTCATGATAGTCATTCTGTCATAGATGTGAAATATTCCTTACAATGAAACCGGTATAATTTATTACATCATGGCATGATAATCATGATATTTCATACCTGTCAACATAAAATAATTTAAAGGTACAAAAAATTTAAATTTTAATAATAACCCTATGTTTCTTTTATATCATGAATACATAGAAAAAAGGCTAATTTTCTCCCTCTTAGATAATGTATGACAAGTCGGGGCATGAAAGTAACAAACCAAGATGGGATTCCATCCAACCGGACACCCTACCCCATCCAAGACATGGCCCGAATAGTGTTTTTGATCCCCACTGGATGGAAACTAGTGTTGGACATCAATGCAATAAAAATGGGAATGATTTTTTCCAAAGATAACCAAAATCAAATGAACAAATTGAGGACACTACATTGCTAACAATAACTGAATATCAACAAATACACAAATAATCTAAATAAAAAAACTATTAAACAAAACAATACAGAATACAAATATAAAATTGGACCTCACCAACAAGATCAACATATGACCTATTGGTCATCACCATAAACAAAACCAACCAAATCCAAGGGAAACTGAACCAGAAACATGTACCATCAAAAAATCATGAGTCTACCAACACCGAGTGGCAAAAGTAGGTGTGAGCTTAAATAGCTCAGTATATAATCACCATAAGGTACATATATTTCCTTTCCTAAAACAATCTATAGGAACTAGTTTGAAATAAATTTAGAAAGTAGGATTTTAAAATATCTTAATTAACTAGGTATAGCTTTCCACAAATGTTCTTTTTAATATAACACATACAACTTTCCATTTCAAACAGAGTTTCACTTTCCACGGCCCATTTCAAAACCAAAACCCAAATACAAACCAAACTAGATAACTAAAAAAGAGGCTATGTGGAAATTAAAGTAAACCAAACAATAGAACTAACTAGTAAACCCAATATCCAATCAGACAAAAAAAATAAACAAAACATATAGATATTAACTCATGGGAAATTCATGATCATATATAGTAGAAATCCTTGGACTTACTCAGTTCAGACTCACTTGTCGGCATAAGGTGCATCTCCATATTCAATAACTAACGTTCTGCTCTAAACTATCCAATTTGGTGTCATGTCCCACCTATCCCCATCATGGAAAGGGGGTATCAACCAATCTAATCAGGGTTGAAAATAAATCATCACTCAAACCTCTAGATGATTCCCAGAAATCCCACTATAATAATAATAATAATACTCAGTGAAACAAATTTGATTCCATAACCAACAGCGTCCTCATGCATGATCCATTAAAGGGGATCCCATCCCAAGGTATAATGGACTCAACACAAACAACATTCCCATGCATGAGGCACTAGAGTGGAAGACATCCCAGTTTCTTTTGTTTTTTCAATCATAATACAAGTATCAAAAACACACATGAAAATCCACTTTTTTTATAAACACTTGAAACTCACTTGGAAACCACCATTTTAAAAAATATTCTCACATGCCCAATACTCCCATACCTCACAAGGGTTATGGAAACCCATTTCTATTATATTACAAGGAACTAATCAGGACATCACATTTCATCACATCCAAAACACTTTTCAATGTCAAATTAACTACCAACTGATCCTTTAACAATACCAATCCAAATACATTTCCAAATCCATTTTCGCACCATTCCTAAAGTCAAAATAACCACTTCACATGAACAATGACAAAATGTAATTTAAAACAATTTCATCACTCATGAAACCCATTTTGAAAACAAAACAAAATGATCACATAGGATATTCAATATTCCCATTGGAAAAGTTTCTTTTTAATTCCGTAAGCACACCAAATACATTTTATAATTACATTCCAAAAAAATTTCAATAATTAAAATCCTCAATCGAGGTGGATGATAGAGAATCCCACAATCAAAAATTCCAGCCCTTTTCAAAACAAATTTAAGAACATCTTCACCTCAAACTACATTGAAAACACATTTCTCACCTTTCAAACAAAAAAATTGAACACATTTATATGGAACAACAAAGAGGGATACTTGAAACCGCACCATTTTCTTTTATACACCCATATTAAAACACATAGACACTCAAAATCACTTTGAAAATATGTTTTTAAAAAAACAAAACTTACTTTCAAACCAACAAAACAAGCAACACATAAGTGTCACACCACAAAAGCTAATTATTTCCACACATAACACCCAACTCACAACACAGAAACATTCAAAAAACATAAAAAATTGAAAAAACCACCCAAAAGAACCTAATTTCACTTTAAAATGTCAATTGGCATTTTATCAAACACCTTACATGCATTCATATCTATTCATAATTAAATAAACAATTGAAACCCCATTTGCACTAATTTTCAATCATCATAATAGAAACTCGTTTCATATTAACACTTCATAAGAAAGTAAAAGACATTGATAAATCATTTAGGAAATATCCAAAATCAAATAAGAATGTTCCAAAAAGAAAATGGATGGAAATGCCTAACTCAATGATTGTATAATATAATGAGTATTCGGGAGAAGTAAAATACACCCCAGGAGACAATATGCACATCCTATCATCAAAGAAATAAAATCACACATCAACCCTCACCCCTAGGCTTCATCCAAGGTGGAACCCCATCAAGAGAAACTAATAACCCAAGAAAGGAGGAAGGGGATAAGAGGAAATGGAAATATTTGATGAATAAATCATGAAACATCACTAACTTTTGATGAAATATCACACAAAATGTGTCCTAAGATGAAGGTCGATGAAGGGAGGTATCCCTCTGTTCAATACCCAACTAAGAGGGGGTCAAAATAGAGGTGTAATCACTTAAATTGGGTTTTTAAAATAAATATTAATTTGGTTTTAGTGGGATTCAAGTTTTTACTTCATGGTTTTTTAAAGGATGTACAAACCGTGTGAATACTACTAGAAAAGTATTTATAACATGCATATTTAAGATGCAAAGTTAAGGAAATCCATTCTCAAATAATGTGACCCAAAAAACATCCCAAAACCCTCAAATTACACCCCAAACACTAGGATATTCCTCCCAAATATCCATGAATGATTTAAACACAATTTGGTGACACGGTGGGTGTCAAAAAATACCCACAATGACACTCTCTCCCTGTACCTTTCACCATAATCATAAATAAGGACAAAAACAAATCAAAACCACCAAAACACAAAGACTATTGTCAGAAACTCAACTCAAACCTCAACTGAAATATCCAAATCCAAGAAAAAATAAAATAAAGAAATTTCCAAGGTCAGGGTGTAACAATTATCCCCACCAAAAACACTTTTGGCCCCAAAAAAGTCATCTAATCAAATGGTAAATAAAACTTGATCCCAAAATTGAATAAAGCTGAACAAAACCACAAACCATAGGGTGACCGTTTCATTTCATAAGTCACACCCAACCACTATTAGTGGAAATCATGGAATTTAGAATAATGGTAAAATGTGATAGGGTTCCCCTCACCACAAGAACCCGAATAACACTATGTCATGACTTGGGATCAACCCATTATGGGAACTCTCAACATGAAAAAACCCAAAAATCCCCACACAAGATAAGAAAAAACACAATAGAAATGAAACTCTCCCACTACAAACCAAACCCCAACACAACGGCAAAACCTCAAAATGAAATTGAACCAAACATAAAACCCGAACACAAGCTACAATCATCAATTTCCATAACCTCGACTATCAACAAACAAGAACAACTGAAAACCAAAACTGATTCATGAAAGGATAACCACTAAAATATCCACATACAGATAAGAAAAACCACTTGGATTACAAAAGAAAACATCAATATTTTACAAAAAATGTTGAACTTAAAATATTAGACAAAACTACAATATATAACTTCAACAGTCTCCACCCCAACACCGGGAAAAAAGATGGGACAAATTTTCCACACACCCCAGCCATTACTGACTGCTTTAAAAGATTCACTCTAGGGCCTATGGTTAGATCCCTGATTTCTAAATCATCTATCACACCACATCCAATAGTTGACATCTCCTGATAAAGGCCTCTTAATTTGGAAATTCTTCTTATAAAACATCTCTAGATGACCCAAATGGCCACATCGGTGACAATACTTTATAAGATTTCAACAGTATTTCTTTGAATTCCCTAACTGGATGCACTGAAATCACATGAGTGAATGGTCCAATGAATTTTAATTCAGTACCAATGAAAGAGACTTTTTGTAAATAGTTTCCTCTTAAACATGCCTCTCTCCAGATGGAGAACCTTCATGATATCCACCTACCACAGACTAAACCCCAAGGAAAAACTCATCTAAAAACACTTCACCTACAAACATTCCAAACATAACTTCATAAGATGAAATAAATCACTCCTTGATCTCTAGATGAAGACCCCAAATGAAAAGAGGATATTTCGATAGATCCATTGATGCTATCTCCAAAGAGAAAGCACCCGGCACTTTAAAATACTCAACATAAGCCCTCACCTACTGTTGGCCATAATGAATACTCAAGATATCTTCCACCTTCATGGTATTCACCTATTCAGTTATGAACCATCAGATGAAGGTGGTCTTAAACACGTCCCATTTTAACCCAAATTTCATCAATCATGTAGATATCACCTTGCATTCATCAAACCCATTGATTTGAAATACTCACCCATGGAATCCTATTAAGCTCCACATATGTGTTCATTCCACTTCCAATTAAACCATCTAAGAATACATTCCAATAAAGAATTTCCATACATACCGACATATATGTGAACATCTATAAGGAATACCAAGGGTCACACATACCACTTTATCATCAACCCCAATAATTTACCAAATTTTTTAATTCACTTTTCCTCAACATTTTTTAAAAAATTTCAAAATAATCAATCACTTTCTCTTTTAAATATCCTTTTTTCAAATATGAAATCACTTGAATGATACTGTCTTCATTTAAAAATCTACTTTCATTTATGAGAACCCCCCCCCCCCCCCCTCACAGTAACCAAAATCAAAACAAAACACGACCCATTCAAAACTACTAGAATGAGGAACTACTATCCATGCTTAACCCAGCGACATGGTTAGTGATCTATACCCCAAGTAAAAATCAATAACTAAGAGGAACTTGAATTGGGTAGTCTGAATACATATGGGTAACTACTCCATGTGAGATCACAACATGAAATTGGCTCACCTCTATTGTCATTCCTCATCCACATAACCAAAATCCAAAATAAAGGACTCAAATATAATAGTACCCCTAGGAACTCGAGGATCAAAATGTGTAAGGGTTAATGAAGTTATTTACATACTAACCTATCAAGTACAGAAAGTCCTAGTCTCCAAGTACCTGACACCCCAAATAAAAAATGCCCTACTCTGATACCATTGTTTCAAGAACCAAGCAAGAACTCCAACCAACCCAACACCATACCCAGTTCGAGACATGGCTCGAAGTTAATTACCTATGCCCATCATCTAGAAAATAATGTCGAGTTTCAAAGTAATCAAAATGGGAATGATTTTCCTAAAATAGAACTAGGATCAAATAAATAAACTAATCAAACTGCATGGCCAAAAATAATTGAATACAAATAAATACACAGTTGATCCAAATACAAAAACTGCTAAACAAAACAGGACTAAATAAAAAAATAGAACTAGACCCCCATCAAAAAGATCTCCATGTGACTAGTTGGTCACCACCATCCAAATAACCAACCATCTCTAAGAGATATTGAACCAAAAACCAACACCTACAAAACATCTTGAGTCCACCAATGTGGAGTGGCACAAGTAGGGTGTGAGCTTAAACAACTCAGTATGTAATCACCATAAATTTTATGCATTTCATTTTCCTAAACAATTGAAAAAAACAAGTTTGAAATACATTTAGAAATTACACTGTTCAAAAAAATTATGCTACCAAATACTACTTTCAACAAATTTCATTTTTAAAATAACACACAAAGATTTCCTTTTCAAAAATTGTTTCACTTTCCCAAACCAAATTCAAAATCAAGACATAAATACAAACAAAACCAAATAACCAAAAAAAGAGTTTTTCATATATTAAATGAAACCAAAAAATAGGAACAACTAAAAAACCAATTCCAATCATGCAGAAAAAATAAACAAAACATATATATAGTGACTCATGATCAATTCTTGAACATCTCTAGAGGAAATGCCTAGATGTACTCTCTTTGGACTCACCAAATGAAATATGATTCATCTCCATAGTCGATAACCTACTAGACACTCTAAAAAAGACAATATAGTGGAACGTCCCACATAGACCAATCAAGACAAGAGGGTATCAACCCATCTAATCAAGGTCGATAAGAAACCATCACTCAACCCTCTAGATGACACCCATGAATCCCATGATAATAATAATAATAATACATGGTAAAAAAATGGTATAGTAAACATAATAAACAGATTTCATATGCACTACCCAGTGAAGTGGATCATATCCCATGGTCTAATGGACTCAACATGAACAATGTTCACATGCACAAGCTACTAGACTAGAATACATCCCATGTTCTAGTGGTTTTTCAAAACAAAATTGTCACACCCCGACCATAGATACTCCTTTATTTTATTCGTTCCCCGATGTTGGATCTTTTGGTTGAGGTTCAGGTTGATTTCCCAATAAAAGTCCTTGTGTTTTTGTGGTTTTTGGTTTCCTTTTATACCTATTAGTAGTTATTATTGTTGGGATTAAGATAAAGTTGCATATTGGGGAGTTTTTGACACTGATAGTGTCACTAATTTTTGTTTAAAACTTTCAGGGATATTTGAGTGAACTTCCCTAGTGTTTGTACTGTAATTTGGGGGTTTTCGAAAAAAATTTGGGGTCGCACAGTTTGAGAATGTCTTGGACAAATCGTTCAACCAAACCATACGAAGTTGCATGAGTTTTTATTAGCCCTTTCATAGTTTGAAAAATTGTACAGCCAAACCGTGTAGCCACTTGTAGGCATTATAACTTTTGACATGGAGCTCTGATTTTGGTGATTCCACCTCCAAAATTAAGCCTATATTTTGGAAATCGACCAGAAGAGCCTCCACCTCCTTCATGCTTCTCTTTGGGGCGATTGTGGGGAGATATCTCTATAGAGGTTGGTGATTCTTCTTGTTTCCTTCACCAAATCTTCTCTCCTTCTCATTCCCTCTTTGTTCTAGGGTTTTTTGGGGGGTTTTCTTCCATGGACAAACCCTAATGTCTATGGTTTATGTTTGGTTCTTTTTTCTTTGGATCTAGGGTGTGAGAATGTTTTATGGGGATTATATCGCTCCTACCTTGAAGTTTCATTGCATCCGCACATGGTTGAGGTAGGTGTTTTCAACTTTTTCCTTTCCGGAACACTCCACGAGCACTTGTGTGTTTTCATTTAATTTTTAAATGTCTTTCTAACTTCTTATATATCTATGGATTGATGAAAATGGTGATTTTGTGTTGGTATAATTTATTTAAAATAAATTTTCAAAGGGATTGGTGTGAAATTCCTAGATTTATGGAACCTAGGGTTATTTTTTAAAATTTCAATGTTATTTTAATGCTAAATTGAGTGTTTTTATGAAATGTTTAACCTTGATTATATTGGGATGGTTATTTATTAATTGTGAAATTGATTTGGTGTGTATGGTCTGGTGATGTTTTAGTTTGTTAAACATATTAAAATGTTTTGAAAGGGGTTTTCTGATTATAAGGGGATAGTTTTATGTTCTCTAAATAGTGTGGATGGTCGGATGTGGTTTTAAAGAAAATTGTGGGTTTTGTGGAAAAAATTTTTGGGTTTCCTCTTGTTTTTTCTGGTGTACCATCGGATGTTGGCACATCCATGGGTGCACTACTTGTACACACGATTGTGCCCTCAAATGAAGATGGTTCTTTGAATCGGTGTTCCTTAAAATATTGTTTTCCTAAATGGTTTTTGTTTTATAAATAATTTTGTGTCCTTCACGTGGTTTCTAAATGTGGTTTTAAATAGAATCTCAAGGGTTTATTCCCATTTTGCATTTGGTGTGGGGGTTTTGGAAAATGATTGTTTTGAGGGGTTGTTTGGAATTTTACACTGGAAGATTGTTTTAGAAATGATTTTGAAATGTTTTGGTAAATTTATTTGTGTGTGTAAATAGAAATACATGTTTGTCTTATTTCTAGATTTTTATGTTCTTACTAAAATGTGGAAAGGCATGTTTAAGAAAATTCTTAGGGAATTGGTGTTCCTCATGGTTTTAAAAGAGATTTGTAAAGGTCTTGATGTGCACAAGTTTCCAAGAATGGGTTTGTGATGTGAAAGTTGTGGTTTATTAAATGTGATGCTTGGTTTGGTTGATGAATCATGTAAGTGGCATCATATGAGGCAGAACTTGTTTCAGCACAAAAGGGAAACCTAGGAATCTAGGTGGGTGGACGTGTACTAGTTTGCTAGGGATCCAGTGGGGATTGGCCCCAATTCTACATAGAATGTTTGACGATGACAACACTAACTAAACAATGATTATGATGTTGGGGAACACTATGTTATGGGTATGTTCCCTACTAGTGGATCATGCACGAGAAAGGTTATTGTTATGGTTACTTTTCACCGAGATACGAGGTACCTAGGGCCTACAGTTAGCTAGTGCCTAGGGGTGTTCATGTGACTAGTGCTCAATGACTATACTGCACCTCCCATAGGCATACGGTAGGTTGGGTTGGAAATTCTAAATGTAAGTGTTTTGTGTTTAAATTGTATTTTTTTTAAACTGTTTTCCATTTAAATTTGTTCCATTGAAAATTGTTGATAGTATCATTTGGTTTGGGTTTTTGTTATAAAAATGTAGTTTTCTAAAAAAAAAATACATGGTGGCATGTGTTTTCCTTTGAAATGGTAAATTATTGGTTGTTTAAAAAAATTTGAAAAATATATTTTTATAATTGTATTTAAAACTAGATTTAATGGATTGTTTTGGGAAAGGAAACACTTGGAATTTGTGGTGATTACCTACTGGGCTGTTAGCTCACACCCTACCTATACCACTCGGTGTTGGTAGACCCGAGCTGTTTTGCAGGTTTAGCTTTTGTTCAGGTGTCCTAGCCCAAGTGCTTGTGGTTGGATCAGGTTTGGTCTTTTTTTTTGGAGGTGACCAAGATGTCACATAGAGATAGTGGTAGCATGGTCCAGTTTTATTTTATTCTCAGTTTCATTTTTCTTGTTTTTAGTCTTTAGTCTGTTTAGTTGCATATTGTATGTGGATCAAATATTTATTTATTTATGTTCAGATATGAGCTGTTGTTGCATGCTCATTTTGAATATTTTTTTATTTAATCCTATTTATTGGGCTGAAATTATTCCCACTTGATTTATATTTGATGCTCGACACTATTTTCCAGCCCATGGGGATCGGGAACGCCCTTCGAGTCATGTCGTGGACTGGGTCGGGTGTTGGGTTAGATGACATACAAGCTTGGTTTATGACAAAATGGTATCAGAGGAGACCCATGTTATTTGGTGTGTCTGGTAGATGGAGACTAGTGTTTTCAGGGCTCAGGAGGTAGGTCACGGGTTGGTGCCTGATCACCGCCTTGTGTGACGAGACCTGAGTTACCAGGTGTAGTCCGGGAGTGATTCCTTGTCTTTTCTTGGTTCGTTTTAGATTGAGGAATGAAAATGTAGGCAAGGTGGTGTCACATCGTGGTCCCACATGGGGTAGGGACCCATGTAGAATCCGATCGCACGGTTCAATGTCCTCTTAGTGTTATTGCTTACATGGGGAATAGATCACTACTATGTCTCCGAGTTAGGAATACACACCAGTTTTTCATTCTGGTGGTTTATCTTGAGACATGTTTCATTTTGATCTTGGTGGATGTGAGAAATCTTTTTAAATGAAAGTGGTTTTGGAAAATGAAATATGATTGCTTTCAAGTGGTTTTAAAATTGGAAAATGAGTTTTAAAAAAGAAAGTGATTTTGATTGAGGATTTGATAAATGATTGTATTTTATTACATGATAAATTGTGTGACCATTGGTGTTCATTATGAATGTTCACATATGTGTGGGTATGTATAGAAAGTGCACATTGGCACATGGGTATTGATGGAATAAGAGAAAGTGGATGACCACATATGTGGCGGTTCATAGGATGTAGTGGGTGGGGTTTCAAAATCAGATCCTTGTTTTTTTTACAAATGATTCTGGAAATTGGTTTTTGTTTTAGAATTTGGATCTTGTTTTGCTAAAATTAGGTTAGGTTATTTGCAAATTGGCCTTTTTAGAAGGCGGTTTTTAATTTTAAATGAGATTGTGGTTTTGGAAAGGTGATTTTTGGATGGGTTTGTATATGATTTTTTTGTGATCCATTTTTTTTGGCTTGAGATATTCCTTATAATTATGATTCTAATTGATGTTGGTTTTGAATTAGAATTCCTTTTGTCGTTCAGAGTATGCCACCCAGAAAGGTCCCCAAAACTTTTAATGAGTCATGCCAAATTTAATTTTATTCTCGGTAGTTGCTTATATTTTGTGGTGATTGAGGTCTGTTAGAGGTAGTAAAGTGGCTTGAGATTGTTGAATGTGTATTCAGGTCATTTAGAACTCCAAAATCTTCTGGTGTTTGGGTTGTTCTTGGTTTGTTTGAGGGTCCATATTTGGATGAAGGGGAGCTGGATTCCTTTTCTCTAGAGGTAGTTGGTAATTAGATGTCTCTTTTGTTCTTCTAAATGTTTTCCATCTGGAAAAGAGTGTGTGCAAGTGGAGCCTATTCCAGATAAGTCCATTCATCTGGTTCTGGCTTCTAATTCGTCAGACCGTTCAGGTGTGTGCCACCAGTGTGGGTAGTTTGGGAATTCTATGCCCTCTTGTCGAAATCCACCAAAGACATGCCATCATTGCAGATGTATTGGTCATTTGGAGTAGTGTTGCAGGAAGCTTTTTTGGAAGAGGGCATTGGGACCGAAGGATGACATTACCTGATTGTGAGTCAGGAGATGCTTTAGTTACCAATGCCCCAGTCGTAGGTCTCGGGGTGAATCTCGCACACATTCATGCATGCCAGGGGTGTGAAACCCCAACATAGTTTTGAATATGATCTCTTTTATCCCAAGTGTTTGACTCTATCTGAAGGTGGACTTTGATTTTTTTTCATTCTTCTTTGAGTGTGTCTTGCCTTTTTTAGGTTATTCTCAGTTTAAACTTTCAGTAGTGTTAGTTTGGAGATGATAGTGTTTTGAGAAATTGATTTTTTGTGGATTTGGTTCATGTGTGATGGTTCCCTGTTTTAGTGGTAGTAATGTACAACTTGTATATTTTAGTTTGGGTTTAATCCCTAGTAGAGATATTTTTTGGGGAGTTTTCAGGAGGTTTTCTAGGTAAAACATGGTTACCGCACAGTTAGTCGAAACCATGCGGCCTAGGCCATGTGGAAAGAACCAAATACAAGGCTCATGAACGGTCATGCAGTCAGTCCCAGGTAATTGTGCGTCTTAGTTCCTTTCGGGTAGTGGAATTCGCACGGTTTGCACATGGTTCATAAACTGTGCAGACAAACAGTGTGCGGTGTCCATTACGGATAGTGAGGGGTGCACGGTTGTCACATGACTTGGGAAACTATGCAACCAAACTGTGCGAGATGCCAAGGAATTTTAAATGTTAATGTCCCTAGTTTCCTTTTAAGTCTTGGTGGTGTGTTTGGAATATAATGTTTCTATTCTAGTTGAGTTCTTGTAGTGGGGAGAACCCTCTTGTGTTCTCCCCTCATCCTCATTCTTATGATTTTGTTTCTTCTTGATTGGTTGGGTGTGACTTGTGGAGTGAATAGTTATATTGGGGTTCATGGTTTTCCTTTGGTTTTTCTCAGGTATAGACTTGAACTTTGGTTGGATTTTGGCTAGGTGACATTTTGGGGGAAGAAAGGGTCTGTGGTGGGGATTATTGTCACACCTCGACCATAGATACTATTTTATTTTATTCTTTCCTCGATGTTGGTTCTTTTGGTTGAGGTTCAGGTTGAGTTCCCAACAAAAGTCCATGGGTTTTTGTGGTTCGGGGTTTCCTTTTATACATATTAGTAGTTATTATTCTTGGGATTAAGATAAAGTTACATTTCAGGGAGTTTGTGACACCCACAGTTTCAGTACTTTGTGTTTAAAACATTCAGGGATCTTTGTGTGAACTTCCCTAGTGTTTGGAGTGAAAATTGGGGGTCTTCGGCCAATTTTTGGGGTGGCATGGTTTGAGAACAGCCTGACCAAATAGTGCAACCAAACCATGTGAAGTTTTAGGAGTTTCCATTATCCCTCACATGGTTTGCACATGGTTTGACAAATTGGGCATCCAAACCGTGCATCCACTTGCGGGCTTCATAACTTTTGATGTGGAGCTCTGATTTGGGTGATTCTACCTCCAAAATGAAGCCCTATCTGTTCAGAATCTACCAAAGGATCCTCGCCCTATTTCCTAGTTTGATATGTTGCGAATGTATGTCTATTTCACAATAAATGTTGGTGATTATTTATGTTTCCTTCACCAAATCTTCTCTCCTTCTCTTTCCCTCTTTGTTCTGGGGTTTTCTGTGGGGTTTTTATTCCACATCCAAACCATAATGTCTAGGGTTTATTTTAGTTTCTTTTTTCTTTGGATCTAGTATATCATCCTGGCCTTTTCTTACATTACTATTACATCATTTCAAAGATAAACAACATAATATTATTATGCTTATAGGATCCAAAGGTTTAGTGTCTTGGGTAAACTAGCACCATACATAACAAATACAACATCAAGCATAAACATTCATTTAATTTCTTATTCTATAGATTCTTATTGGAACTTGTACTCTCCTTAGTACATGTAGACACCTGAGGATATACATCAAAAGGGGTGAGCTAAAAGCCTAGTAAGAGGATAGATAAGAACAATATATCATCGGGTGATCATGATCATAACATAGGCAAAAGATCATGAACATGAGATGAGCATAAATAATAGACTTGAAATGTGGCAATGCATATAAATGAAACATCATGTCTTAGTGGTTAACTAACACACGTACTTGTGAAACAAGCTAGAATCTTTTTCACACATCATTTCACATTTACTCATGAGATTCATCACTTTACCCAATGCATTGGAGCGCTATATAATTCTGGGCGCACCGGTCACATTTAAACATTCATATTGTGCTATATAATTTCGGGTGCACCTGTCACATCATAACATTATCATTTATCATGCATGAAAAAATGAAAATATAACATAACTAACCCCTAAAATTGAATGGGTTTCCTCTCATAATAACACATTCATAAACATTGGGTTCCCAAAAGAAAGAGGGAACAACATACTTTATACAAGAACCATCAACCTTGAGTGAGAGGTAAAAGTTGAGTTCTTAAGAGAAGAGTTCTTTCGGAAAAATTTGGATTGACATAAACTTCATTAGAAAATATGTATATCCCAGAAAAGTAAATACAATAATGAACAAATGGTCTTTAAGGGGTGACCATATAAAAATTATATTGAAATAGGTAGAACCCGAAGGATAAAAGTTGGGTTTGAGAATTTCCCCTTACCTTGTACCTGAATGCTTCCTTCTATTTAATGTCCTGTATAATGAAATTATATTAATTAATTAGAAATCCAAAACCATGTTTACATAAATAGGGTTCATTATGGTTTCATTATGTCATATTATGTTCCTTTGTATGACTTATAGAGTTTAAAAACATTGTTCGGGGATGTTCGTTTTTGTGGGTTTTCTTGGGTGGTTCACTTGTATTCTTAAATTGAAGTTTGGGTAGAACATGAGTAAACATCCAGAACTGATATTATATGTTATTAATGTGATTATAGGAGTTTTAATGATCTTATAATGAATTATATTAGATCCATGTGGATGAATCATTAGATAAAAATGAAACGAAGATTGTGTGGGTTAATTTGAGCGGTTTTTCGATCACAATGAACTTGTTTTAATTTATCGTTTAGTAATATGTTCATAAGTCAGTTCCAGAACATTAAATAGGACATAATACATATAAAATACTCTGTTTCAACTATAAAAATCGTTTCATGGCCAGATATGAAGGTATAAATAGAAGAAGAGAGCATGTCGTTTTTGAAGGTGATAAATTAACACCTCATGAACAACGTTCTCTTTAATAAAATAAAAGGAAGAAGGAAAGGGTGTGGGGTGATATAATATCCCAATAGAATCATAAAATTACAGTATATGTATAATAATGGAGTTAAAAAACAATTTGGATGAATATAGGTTGGTAGATATCAAGAAAGGAACTTGAATTTGAAATGGAATTAGAGGAAAAGAGGGAAGGAAATTACCTCTTAAATCTTCCTCTTGAGATCCTTTTTATGGAAGCTAGGATTTGTCTTTGGATGAGACCATCAGATTTTGGACGTGGGGGAGGGTCTAGGGAAGGTGTTTGTGCAGATTTTAGAGAATTCATGGAGCTTGAGAGGTGTAAGGAAAATAGGGGGTGAAGGGTGGCTTTTATAGTGGAGGGAAGAGGGGTTTCCTTAATATAAAATTCATTAGTTTATTATTTCCCCACAAGACAAGGAATAGTGAGTCTTGAATGGAAAATAATATTAATTTTATAATGAAATCCCGAACCAAGTGGTCTTACATCAGTAGAACATCATCGATGACTCAATTAATACATTACTTAGCATTTATTGTGAATTATCGGATTCTACTATTCATCAAAAATTCAAGTATCTCAGAAAAATCCAAAAAATTTACCCCAACGATTTTTTGACTTGTAGAATCCAAAAAAGAAATTCCATTTTTCAAAAATAAATTTCTAAATATTATTAATTTTATATTTAATTAAAATCATAATTTACTTAAAAACAGTTTTTAAGACTAAAACTGATTTTATTGTTCTTTCAAAAATTATGTAGGGTCATATAAAATTATCTAAAAACAATTATAAACTGATTCAATAATTTATGAATAAATTTCAGGGAAATAAATATTCTTCTAAATTAATTATAATTAATTATTTAGGACTTATAAAATACCCAAAACGTTTACTAATGTCAAATTGTCACTTTATAAGATGTCTAAATTTTATTTTATTGTTACTCTTATGTTGGATGATTTACTATTCATAAGGGTCATATTACTATTCATAAGGGTATGTTACTATTCATAAGGGTAGGTCACTATTCACCAAAAATTATTTCTGTTTCATTAGACTCTAAAAATCAACTTGAACAGAACCGTGTATGTCAAATTTTCAATATTCCTAACACAGAAGTGACCAACTTATATTTAATGGTCACTTATCACTTAGTAGTTCATTATTTTGTGATTTCATGTTAATTTATGACATATTTATAAGAAGGAAATTTCCATTGAAAAACTTTGGGTCGTTACATTCTTCCCCCCTTAAGAAATTTCGCCCCCGAAATTTCACTTTACACAAACAAGTGAGGGTACTTCTCCTTTATTTCCTCTTCTGGTTCCCAGGTTGCTTCCTCAAACTTATGGTTCCTCCAAAACACTTTGAAAAAATGGGGTGTCTTGTTGCGTAAAACCTTATCACTTTGGTCCAGAATCTTTACTGGCTACTCCTCATAGGAGAGATCATTTTCCAGCTGCACCACCTCTGAGTTTAGTACATGTGAGGGGTCTGGTATGTACTTCCTCAGTAGTGATACATGAAACATATCATGAACTTGAGCCATATTCGGTGGAATTGCAAGCCGATAGGCCATGGCTCCTATGCGGTCAAGGATCTCAAAGGGTCCAATATACCTTGGGGTTAGCTTCCCTTTCTTCCCGAATCGCATGACTCTCTTCCATGGAGATATTCGAAGGAAGAATTTATCTCCAACGTCGAACTCCAAGTCCCTTCGACGGTTGTCAGCATAGCTCTTTTGCCGACCTTGAGCAGCATTGATTTGTTTCTGGATGACTTGGACATTCTCTATCATCTCTTGAATAGTATCGGATCCAAGTATCTTTCTTTCTCCAACTTCATCCCAACATGTTGGAGTTCTACATCGCCTCCCATAAAGAGCTTCATACGGAGACATATGAATACTCGAGTGGAAGCTATTGTTGTATAAGAACTCAACCAATGGGAGATGTTAATCCCAACCACCTTTGAATTCAAGAGAGCAGGCTCCTAGCATATCTTCAGGCGTCTGAATAGTCCTTTCAGACTGGCCATCAGTTTGGGGGTGATAGGCCCTTCAAAAATTTAATTCAGTACTCAAAGCATGTTGAAGGCTCCTTCAGAATTTAGATGTGAACCTTGGATCACGGTCAGAGACAATTGAGAGTGAAACACCGAGCAATCTCACCACTTCCTTCACATATATCATTGCAATTTTATCAAGCGATATATCTTCCCGAATAGCGATAAAATGGGCAGTCTTGGTGAGTCGGTCAGCCACAACCCATATCGCATTATTTCCCTTTGATGTCTTCGGGAGACCAGTGACAAAGTCCATAGTAACATTTTCCCATTTCCACATAGTTATAGGCAATGCCTGCATCATTCCTTTGGACTTTTTTCTCTCAGATTTAACTTGCTAACATAAAAAGCACCATGATATATATTCCGCAATCCCCTTCTTCATGTTATCCCACCAGAAGTGTTCTCAGATATCACGATACATCTTGGTACTCCTTGGATGGATAGAGAAAGTTGAGCTATGTGCATTATCCAATAGCTCCTTATTTATCCCAGGTGATGAAGGTATACAAAGCCGCGTTCCAAACTGAATCACACCATCATCGTCGATATGGAACTCTTGCAGCTTCCCTTCCTTTACTACATTCACCCTCTTTTGTATCTCCACATCATCCCTTTGTGCTTCCTTAATCTTCTCTTGGATGGATGGTTGCACAATCATTTGGGCAAGGTAGGATGTATCCCCTACCCTTAAGATTCCCAAATCCATCGTTTGCACATCCATGAAGATAGGGTCTTTCTCAATCCACAACATGGAAAGACTAGCAGGTTCTTTTCTACTTAGAGCATCAGCTACCATGTTCGCCTTTCCAGGATGATAGTGAATAGAGCAATCGTAATCCTTGATTATCTATAACCATCTCCTTTGATGCATGTTGAGATCCTTTTGTGTGAATATATATTTTAGGCTCTTGTGGTCAGTGTATATGTCACACTTCTCTCCATAAAGGTAGTTCCACCAGATTCTCAATGCAAAAATCACGGCTACCAGCTCCAAATCATGTGTCGGGTAGTTTTGCTCATGGATCTTCAACTGTCATGAGGCGTAGGATATCAAATTATCATTTTTCATGAGTACACAACCCAAGCCTTTCTTTGAAGCATCTCTTTATATTGCAAAACTTTCTCCACTTTTTTGTAGTGTGAGTATTGGTGCAGTGATCATCCTTTTCTTTAGATCTTTGAATATTCCCTCACATTCTTCCGTCCAGACATACTTTACCCCTTTCCTTGTTAACTTAGTTAGCAGGCTTGACAATCGTGATAAGTTTCTCACCAAACATCGGTTGTACCCAGCTAATACAAGAAAACTACGGATTTCAGTGACACTAGAGGTCCTGGGCCATTCCTCAATCACCTTTGTCTTTGAAGGATCCATATAAATTCCCTCACTTGTGATCACATGTCCCAAGAACGTCACATGATTCATCCAAAAGTCACACTTGCTAAACTTGGCGTACAACTTCTCCTTTCTCAATGACGCCAACACAAGTCTTAGATGTTCTTCATGATCTTCCTTGCTCTTGGAGTAGATGAGAATATCATCGATAAACACTACCATAAATTTGTCAAGGTAATGTCTAAAGACTCTATTCATCAAATCCATGAATATTTCAGGGGAATTAGTAAATCCAAAGGGAATCACCAAAAACTTATAGTGCCCATACCTTGTTCAGAAGGCAGTCTTCTGAATATCTTTCCTCTTTACCTTTACGTGATGATATCCAGAACAAATATCCACTTTGGAGAAGTATTGAGCTCCTCTTAACTGGTCTAACAAGTCATCAATCCTTGGGAGAGGATACTTGTTCTTTATGGTGATCTTGTCGAGTTCCCGATAATCGATACGCAGCCGCATTGTTCCATCCTTCTTCTTCACAAAGGGCACTGGCGCACCAAAGGTGATGCACTAGGGCATATGAACCCTTTGTCCAGACGCTCTTGCAGCTGCTTCTTTAACTCCTCCAGTTCGATAGGAGCCATCCTATAGGGGCACTTCGAGATAGGAGTAGCTCCGGGTATGAGTTCAATAGATAACACTACCTCATTCTCTAGGGGAATTTCGGGTAACTCTTCGGGAAATACATCACTGTATTCCCTCACGATGGGCATTCCTCAAGGTTGGAACTTTCCTTCAACTCAACAATTTGGGAGAGGTATGCTTCTTTATAGGGAATCAACACCCACACCATTGAAGGATTTTTCAAAGGAGATTCATGATCTTCCTTGCATTTGTAGAGAAGCATGGGATGGTTCAGAATATGAAAAGATATTTCCTTTTCCTGACAGTTGATATGTGCTCTATGTAACGAGATCCAATCCATTCCCATTATAGCATCGAATTCCACAAAGGGAAGTATTACAAGATTTTCCGGAAGAATCTTCCCACATACACCAACAGGAGAAGAGTCCAACACTTGGGTTGCACAGATTGCACCACTTGGTGTTTTTACAGATATCTCTACTTCAAGGTTTGAGGGCTTCGATTCTATAGTTCTAGAAAACTTGCAAGATATAAAGGAATGCGTAGAACTAGAATCAAGTAATACTTTTTCCATTCTTGAGTAAATAAGAAGTGTACCTTATATGACTTCATTATCATTCTCCACTTCCACAGAAGTGATGGAATAATCCTTCCCTTGTTCCTTTGGATTTGGTGGTTGCTGACATTGATTACCCTCTAGATCTCAAGGTTTAGTGCACTCGTTTGCATAGTGCCCTATCTCTCTACAGTTGTTGCATTGAACCACGATTGGTTCTCTCCTTTCATCAGCTACATTATCCTTACTTTTCATGTATTTTCGACACTCTTGAGCATGGAGGCCTTATTTCCCAAACTTGAATCATTTCCTCTTCTCTTTGAGGAAGTTCCCATTGTGCAACTTCCGACATTTTTGGCATGTGGGTCGTTGATTTTTCTTCCCACCTTTATCATTAGATACACCAGCTTGAAACTCCATCTTTCGTTTCTTATCACTATAGCCATGGGACCATTCTCCAAACTCCATCTCCACTTTCATAGCACACTGAACAACTTCTTCATAACTCTCAATGTCACTAATTTCAATAGCCTTTCTAAGGTGTGGTTTTAATCCACTAAAGAATCTATCAATTTTGTTATCATTGTTGAGAACAAAACCTGAAGCGTACCTTGTGAGCCTTGTGAAATTCGCTTCATAGTTTGTGACAGATTGTCCTTCTATTTGCTTGAGCTCTATGAATTCTCTCTCCATCTTCGTATGAAGAGTTCGTGGGAAATACTTATTAAGAAACATTATCTTAAAGTCTTCCCATTACATCTCTTCAATTTCCTCCCTTGTCTTGGTGTTCTTAATCAAAGCCCACCATTGATCGGGTTCTCCATCTAGATGATAAACGACAAGAGTCACCTTCTCCTTCTCAGAACAGCGAAGCACAGAAAAGATCTTCTCTATGGAGTTGACCCACTGTTCCGCAACTAGTGGATTGGAAGAACCACAAAATGTCAGTGGTTGTTGCCGCATAAAACATTTGATAGCGAGTTGGTCCCTATTTGGTGAAGGAGGATGTTCCCCATTATTATGGTTATTATTCATAACCTGAGATAATTGGGTAATCATTACCATGGTGTTTTGAACTCCACCTCCCAAATCATTGGGGATGTCATTTGGGAAATCGTTGCATTGGCCCTCGCAAGAGTTGTTTTTCTGATTTCCCCTGGTTCCCACCATTTTCTAAAATAGAAAAGTTTAGAACAAAAAATAAGTAAACAAGTGATGAATAACATATTCATTTAAACAATTATACCAAAAACATAACATATGGGATCCCTAGGTATATGTTCTTGTGTTCATATTTGTACTTAATCTCATACTATAACTTTTGTCTAGGGTTCACTAATCCTAATTCCCAAATTAACTAAACCTTGCCTCTGATACCAACTATGGCATCCCAGCCTTTTCTTACATTACTATTACAAAATTTCAAAGATAAAAGACATAATATTATTACACATAGAGGATACAAAGGTTTAGTGTCTTGGATAAACTAGGACCATACATAACAAATACAACATCAAGCATAAACATTCATTTAATTTCTTCTTATATAGCTTCTTATTGGCACTTGTCCTCTCATTAGTACATGTAGCCACCTGAGGATATACATCAAAAGGGGTGAGATAAAATCCCAGTAGGAGTATAGATAATAACAATATATCATTGGGTGAGCATAATCATATCATAGGCAAAAGATCATGAACATGAGAAGAGAGTAAATAATAGACTTGAAATGTGGCAATGCATAAAAATAAAACATCATGTCTTAGTGGTTAACTACCACACATACTTGTGAACCAAGCTAGAATCTTGTTCACACATCACTTCACATTTACTCATGAGATTCATCACTTTACCCAATGCATTGGAGCGCTATATAATCCTGGGTGCACCCATCACATTTAAACATTCATATTGTGCTATATAACTCCGGGGGCACCCGTCACATCATAACATTAGCATTTATAATGCATTCCACAATGAACATATAACATAACTAACCCATTAAAAGTAATGGGTTTAATATCATAATGACACATTCATAAACTTTGGTTTCCCAAAAGAAATAGGGAACAACATACTTGATACAAGAACCATGAACCTTGAATGAGAGGTAAAAGTTGAGGTCTTAAGAGAAGAGTTCTTTAGGAAAACATTTGGATTGACATAAACATAGTTATAAAATATATATATCCCAAAAAATTAAACAAAATTATTAACAAATGATCTTTAAGGGGTGACCATATCAAAAATGGAGTGAAAGAGGTATAACCTGAAGGATGAACGTTGGGTTCGAGAATTTCCCCTTACCTTGTACCTGAATGCTTCCTTCTCTTTAATGTCCTATATAATGACATTATATTAATTAATTAGAAATACAGAACCATGTGTAAATAAATAAGGTTAATTCTGGTTTCATTATGTCATATTATGTTCCTTTGGATGACTTATAGAGTTTAAAAACTTTGCTTGGGGATGTTTGTTTTTGTGGGTTTTCTTGGGTGGTTCACTTGTATTCTTAAATTGAAGTTTGGGTAGAACATGAGTAAACATCTAGAACTGATATTACATGTTATTAATGAGATTACAGTATTTTTAATGATATTATAATGAATTATATTAGATCCATGTGGATGAATCATTAGATAAGAATCAAACGAAGATTGTGCGGGTTAATTTGAGTCGTTTTATCGACAACAATGAACTTGTTTTAATTTATCCCTTAGTAATATGTTCATAAGTCAGTTAGAGAACATTAAATAGTAAATAATACATATAAAATATTCTGGTTAAACCAAAACAATGGTTTCATGACCAGATCTGAAGGTAGAAATGGAATAAGGGAGCATGTTGTTTTTGAAGGTGATAAATTAACACCCCAGGAACAACGTTCTCTTTAATAAAATAAAAGGAAAAGGGAAAGGGTGTGGGGTGATATAATATCCCATTAGAATAATAAAATTAAATTATATGTATAATAATTTAGTTAAAAAACAATTTGGATGAATATAGGTGGGGAGAGATCAAAAAGGAACCTGAACTTGAAAGGGAATTAAAGGAGAAGAGGGAAAGAAATTGCCTCTTAAATCTTCCTCTTGAGATCCTATTTAAATAAGCTAGGATTGGTCTTTTGATGAGACCATCAGCTTTTGGACGTGGGGTAGGGGATAGGGAAGGTGTTTGGGAATAGTTTATAGAAGTCTTGGAGATCGAGAGGTGTGAGGAACAGAGGGAGTGAAGGGTGGCTTTTATAGTGGAGGGGAGAGGGGTTTCCTTAATATAAAATTCATTAGTTTATTATTTCCCCAAAAGACAAGTAATAGTGAGTATTGAACGACCAATAATAGTAATTTTATAATTTAATCTCGAACCAAGTGGGCTTACATCAGCATATCATCATATATGACTCAATTAATACATTACTTAGCATTTATTGTGAATTATCGGATTCTACTATTCATCAAAAATTCAAGTATCTCAGAAAAATACCAAAAATTTACCCCAACCATTTTTCGACGTGTAGAATCCAAAAATGAATTCCATTTTTCAAATATAATTTTCTAAATATTATTAATTTAATATTTAATTAAAATCATAATTTACTTTAAAAACAGTTTTTAAGATTAAAACTGATTTTATAGTTCTTTCAAAAATTACGTAGGGTCTTCTAAAATTATCAGAAAAGTATTAGAAATTGATTAAATAATTTATGAATACATTTAATAGAAATAAATATTTTTTTAAATTAATTAATCAATTATAATTAATTAATTATGACTTATAAAATACCCAAAACGTTTACTAATGTCAAATTGTCACTTTCTAAGAAGTCTAAAATTTATTTTATTATTACTCTTATGTTGGATGATTTAATATTCATAAGGGTCATGTTACTATTCATATGGGTATGTAACTATTCATAAGGGTGGTCACTATTCACCAAAAATTATTTTTGTTTCATTAGACTCCAAAAATCATCTTGAACAGAATCGTGTATGTCAAAGTTTCAAAATTCCTAACACAGAAGTGACCAACTTATATTTAATGGTCAACTATCATTTAGAAGATCATTATGTTGTGATTTCATGTTAATTTATGACATATTTATTAGAAGAGAATTTCCATTGAAAAAATTTTGGTCGTTACATCTAGGCTATGTGAATTGTCTTTGGGGATTATATCTCTCCTCCCTTTATGTTTCATCGCATCCCCACATGGATGAGGTAGGTGTTTCCAACTTTTTCCTTTCTGGAACACTCCACGAGAACTTGTGTGTTTTCATTTAATTTTTAAATTTCTTTATCACCTCTTATATATATATGGATTGATGAAAATGGTTACTTCATGTTGGTAAAATTTATTTAAAATAGGTTTTCAAAGGGATTGGTGTAGAATTCCTAGGTTGATGGCACCTAGGGTTATTGTTTAAAATGTCATTGTTATTTTAATGTTAAATCGGGGGTTTTTTATGAAATTTTTAACCTTGGTTATGGTGGGATGTTTATTTATTGTTTTTGAACTTGATTCGGTGTGTATGGTTCGGTAATGTTTTAGCTTGTTAAATGTGCTAAAATGTTTTGAAAAGGGTTTTTTGGTTATAAGGGGGTTGTTTTACGTTCCCTAAATAGTGTGGATGGTCGGATGTGGTTTTAAAGAAAATGGTGGGTTTTTTGTAAATGGTTTTTGGGTTTCCTCTGTGTTTTTTTGTTGTACCATCGGATGTTGGCACATCCATGGGTGCACTAGGTGCAAACGTGATTGTTCCCTCAAATGAAGATGGTGCTTTAAACCAGTGTTCCTTAAAATATTGGTTTCCTAAATGTTTCTTGTTTTCTAAATAATTTTGTGTCCTTTGTGTGGTTTCTAAATGTGTTTTAAAATGGAATCTCATGGGGTTATTCCTATTTGCCTTTTGGTTTGTGTGTTTTGGAAAATGATTTTCTTGGAGGACTGTTTTGCATTTCACCCTTGAAGATGGTTTTAGAAGTGATTTAGAAATGTTTTGGTAAATGTATTTGTGTGTGTATACATAAATGAATGTTTGGAATGTTTCTAGAGTTTCATGTTTTTAATAAAATGTGGAAAGGATTGTTTAGAAAATTCTCGGGGAAGTGGTGTTCCTCATGGTTTTAGAAGTGATCTATAAATGTTTCGATGTGGACAAGTTTCCAAGAATGGGTTTGTGATATGAAAGTGGTGTCTTCTAAAATGTGATGCTTGGTTTGGTTGATGAATTTTGTAATTGGCATCATGTGATGTGTAAATTTCTTTGACCACAGAAGGGAAACCCGAGTATCTAGGTGGGCAGACGTGTACTACTATGCTAGTCATTCAGTGGGGTTTGGCCCCAGTTTCACTTAGCAAGTCTGATGATGACAACAGTAACTAAACTATAATGATGATGTTGGGGGCCACTAGGTTATGGGTATGTACCCCACTAGTGGTTTTTGCACGAGAAAGGATATTGTTATGGTTACGTTTCACTGAGATATGAGGTACCTGGGGCCCACAGTTTGCTAGTGCCTAGGGGTGTTCCCGTGACTAGTGCTCAATGACTATACTGCACCTCCCACCAACATACGGTAGGTTGGGTTTGAAATTCTAAATGTAAGTATTTTGTCTTTAAAGTTTATTTTTTAAAAATGTTACACATTTAAATTTGTTCCATTGAAAATTGTTACTAGTATCATTTGGTTTGGGTTTTTTTATAAAATGGTAGATTTGGTGAAAATAGATGGTGGCATGTGTTTTCCTTTTAAATGGTAAATTATTAGTTGTTTAATAAATTATGAAAAATATATTTCTATAACTGTATTTTAAAATAGTGTTAATGGATTGTTTTGGGAAAGGAAACACTTGGAATTTGTCGGGATTACCTACTGGGCTCTTAGCTCACACCATACCTATACCACTCGGTGTCGGTAGACCCGAGCAGTTTTGCAGGTTTAGCTTTTGTTCAGGTATCCTGGACCAAGTGCTCGTGGTTGGAGCAGGTTTGGTCTTTTTGTTGAAGGTGACGGAGATTTCACATAGAGATAGTGGTAGCTTGGTCCAGTTTTAGTTTATTTGCAGTTTCATTTCACTTTTTTTTAGTCTTCAGTCCGTTTAGTTGCATATTTTATCCGGATCAACTATTTATTTATTTATGTTCCTCTATGAGTTGTTGCTACATGCTCATTCTAACTATTTCTTTATTTAATACTAGTTATTGGGATGAAATAATTCCCACTTGATTTATATTTGATGGTCGGAACTAGTTGCTAGCCCGTGGGGATCAGGAACGCCCTTCGGGTCATGCCACAGACTGGGTTGGGTGTCGGGTTAGATGACATCCCGGATTGGTTTGTGCCAATAATCAAAGTGTTACAAACACACATGAAAATACATTTATTTTAAAAGCAATTGTATCTCATATAGAAACCACCATTTTACAAAACATGATCACATCCTTGCCAGGAATATACATCACATGGGTTCCAAAAACCATTTTCTATTACATTACACGGTTAAAATTGGGCCTTCACATTTTACCACATCAAAACCAGTTTCCAGAGACAAACAATCTGCTAACTAGGCCTTTAATGATATCAATCCAAATACTTTTACAAATACCTTTCCACACCAGTTACAACGTCAACATAAAATTCTACCTCACATGTACAGTGTCAAAAGGTCCTTTACAGCACTTTCACAACTCCTGAAACTAATTTGGAAAACACAAAAAAAGGATCACATAAATGAACCAACCATTCCCAAGGGAAATTCCTCTTTTAAAGTCCATACGCAGACCAAAACCATTTTAGAAACACATGCCATAACACGTTCACCATTTGAAAACCTCTTTCAAGGTGCACGACAAAGAATCACTCAATAAACAAAGTCCACCCCTTTTTAAAACCACTTTAAAAACATTTACACCACAAATTTTTGTAAAAACAGATTTCACATATTTCACACAATCCATTAATAAATTTTTACAGTACAATAAATATGGATATGTGAAACACAATCATTTTATTTTAAAAACCCATATTCCAAAAAATGAACACTTCAAATCAAATTGAAAACATTTTTTAGAGCAATATCAAATTCTTTCAAACCAACACAACAATCCCCACATAAGAGTCACACCACAAAATTCACTCATTTACGCACATAACACACAACTCACAGCCCTATAATACTCCCAAAACATGACCAATGGAAAACACTACCTTAAAGCACCCAATTTAACATTAAAAATTAAATTTTCATTTTATAAAACACTATAAATGCATTCAAATCTAGGAATAATTAAATAAACCATTTAAAAAATATTTTGCACAAATTTTTCATCATCAAAACACCATATCAGATCATACTAACACTTCACAAGTAAGGGTAACACATTTATAAATAATTTAGTAAATATCAAGAATCAAATGGAACATTTAAAAAATCAAATAGATGGAAACACATACATCAATGATGTTTGAATGCAATAAGACATCAATAGAATGAGGAGTACAACCTAAGAGATAATCCACACACCCTATCATCAAATAAATCAAACCACACGTCAACCCACACCCCTAGAATTTTTCCAAGGTAAAACCCCACTAAGAGAAACAAAGAAAAAAATGGGGGAAGTGTAGAAGTGTAAATGGAAATATTTGGTTATAAAATCATTCATAATCACTGATATTTAGTGAAACATTTATCCAAAAACAAAACAACATGAAGAAGTGATAAGGGAGAACCCTCTGGTTTATACCCAACTGAGATGAGGTCAAATGGGAGGTGGAATCATATAAATATGGTTTTTAAAATAAATTTTATTTGGGTGTTAATAGGTTATATTGTTTTTCTTGTGGTTTTTAAACTATTCACAAATCATGTGAATACTATTGGAAATGTTTTAAAACTTGCAGATTTAAGTTGTACAGTTTGGGACAACCGTGCTCAAACCTTGTGATCCAAAATATTTCCCATAACCCAAAAATGATACCCTAAACACTAGAAGAGTCAACCCGAAGATCATTTAAGTATTTAAACATAATTTAGAGACATTTTGGGGGCTAACCCCCCCCCCCCCCCCCCACAATGATTGTCTCTCCCACTACCATTCACTATAACCATAAACAAGGATAGAAACAAATTAAACCCACCAAAACAAAAATAATCTTATTAGACACTCCACATGAACCTTGACCAAAATATCCAAATCCAAGAATAAAATAAAATAAATGAATTTCCAATAAAGGGGTGTGATAAAGAAGGTTCACCTTCTGTTAAGAGTGGGAGCTAACTCTATATGTATTCACATTGAGAGTAAGTCCAATCTTGCATTCAACCCATATTTAGTCATTCCTTTTATGTCTTAAAATGATTCAAACAATATATAACATATATAATTATCCACATGCATGAATTCAATGTTATTTTTGACCTCATGATATATCCAATATGATATCTAAAAAAATATTAACCATTTATTATAAATATTTTTTTATTTCCCGGTTTATATTTATTTCTAAATGTTGAATCAATTTTGTTCACCATCTCAAAATATTGATTAGTGTATAATGTTTTTGAAGAAATATCAAATTATTTTGAGTCATTTAATTCCTTTTTGAATCTTATATAAGTGTTATACATGGGAAAAACTTTTTATGACCCAAGTATACAATTTTTCTACCATGATTCAATTGATAATATGAAGATTTTTATTCTCAAATTGCATAAGATTTATTCCCCTTAACACTGTGATTATAAAAATTTTATATGCTAAGAATTCATTTATAGTGAACATAATAATTGCATTTAGTTGAAAATATTCCATTTAATAAGAATCAAACACCCAAATATCATCCTCCCATAAAAGTTTCAAATCATCAATTAATGGTGACAACAAAACATCAATATCATTTCTAGGTTGTTTTGGTCCAAAGATCATAAAACTCAACAGGAAATATTTCCACTTCATACAAAATTTATGAAAAAAGTTTTAAATTAGAAATAAAACAATCCATTAACTATGTGTGATACTAAGGCTTCGATATGGATTCATTTCATCCCTTCACCATCCAAGTCTAATATTTCTAACTTTATTTCTGATTTTAGGAAACTATTGATCAATTTTCATCCTCTATGGAAAATCATCTTGATTCTATAATTTTCCATCACATATCCACTCTTTTACATGATATATTAACCTTTTTGCATCATTTAAATTTGTAAATAAACATTTTGAATGATTAATTATATAATGATACAAAAATTCCTTGGCAGGGGTCTCTATAAATTCTAAATCATCTTGTGAATTTTAATTCAAATTATACCACTAAGTCTCACATTTAAGACACCCTGAACAAATTCTTATTCTTTTCTATATATCACACAATCAATCGAGATAGCATGCATTTTATTGTACCCAAATACCATCATGAATAGTATTTTATTCACTTTATAATTTTAATCTAGAAGATCATTGTCTTTATGAAGAATATATTTCAATGGTTTTAAACTTCTATAAAACCTTTTTCACTACATACATGCTTTTACTTTAAGTAAATTAATCTTAACTCCATCAATAAACCCTTAAATTCTATATAACTTGGATACAATGTATTTTCATCATCAGAATATATATGCTCAATTTTTTTTCATTCTCAATTTCTTCAACTTCAATATCACAAATCAGTTCTTCAATTTGATCAGAGTTGTCAAATTATAAATCATTATCAGTAATAGACCAAAAAATTGCCCTGTTTCACCAAGAAAAATCCAAGGGTTGTAACTAGAATTAAAACCACGATAAATTAAATGATCTTTGATCTCTCTTTTTTAAAATTAATTATATTTAAACATTTCAGGAATGGAAATAAAAACATTGCATTATTTAGAATGTTTTGTTTAGAAATTTCCAGAAAATCAACAACACCATCCACATATTCATCACTTATTCAAAGTACCATGATACAACTTAAAATAATTATTATATATAAAAACATCAAAAATAATTATATTTCCAAAATAATATAGTTGTGATTAAAGTGAATAAGAGGGGGAAATTTTTGATTATTACAAAGATAATCAAGAAGACACACTTATGGTATAATTCATCTATAAATTGTTTTTATGATTTTCAGCAATAGTGAATATAATGTTCAAAAAGATAATAACATTAGATATGGAATTTAATGTTAATTTTAATGACTGTAAAACAATCTAATGGAGAATTAAATAAATTTATATCAAATATTTCATAATGTGGATGAAAGAAAATTTTGAAATTTAAAAAAATGCATATATGAATAGTATAATTACAAATTATAGACAATAATGGAATATAAGATTAAATTTTATTGTTAAATCATAAAAAGAAATGAATAGATGTAATTTAAAAAATAAAATATAGTTATACTATTCTATCCTTTTTCATTTTTTTATGAATTAAATTAGATGAAACTTGAAATTAAATATTATTGACCTGAATCAGATATCTTAGAAAAGGGACCCACTTCCCAAAATTGTTTTCCACTACATGAATAGAAATTATTTTTTCCAGTCATAAAATATTGAATTCATAAATTAGTTCATATAAAGGTATATTATCCCATGTGATTTTTTATAATGAGTTATTATTTTTATTTTTTGGATTCTCAATGAAGTGCACATTTGTTTCAATATTAAATGGGGAGAGTTAATAATTTTTATTAAAATGGGGATATTGAATCATATATTATTATCTTTTTTTAAAATTCTATGTTAAATTGCTTTGGTATAATATGTGTAGTGGAATTTAGTTCAAATCCTTATTTAGGGTACATTTTTTTCGAATCAATTGTTTGTGTTTGTTTTTGGAATAGGAGGGTTAATTTTTTCCATTGCAAAAGTGGATTTTTTGATGTATGTTAATTAATTTTTTAAAATCATATGGACTATAGTGAAGGAAATGTTTTTAATTTCATGGATTATGATAACCTTTAACCTTAAAAAGTATACCTAAAGTTAGCATATACTTATCAAAATTTAAGAATCTAAAGGTTTTTACTTTAACTTAAATCTCAACAAGGATGTCAATCATAATATAATGTCATTAGAAAAAGTCATATTAATTCATGAATAATTATGTTAGTGGTTCCAATAATACATTTATTCCATATAAGTATCTATATATTTCACTAAGACATATCTAATTATGTTACACACTGTTAATTTTTGAAAACATGATTTAGGAAAAGCTCTTAGTCACCATTAATTCTCATTCTATAAAAATATAAAAAAGATATGTAAAGGAAACAAGTGACCATTACTATTTTGTATTAACTAGTAAGGATAATGTTATATTGAGAGTAGCCCATAATATTCTTTTTTTATATTTAATATATGATTTTTCAAGATAATAATATGCGCATATATTATGAAAATACTTGATATGCATATATACTACTTATTTGATACTGTATATTGAACATTATGAAAATTGAAATGTTGATATATATTAAATTTTAATATTACTTGGTCACTAATAAATTCATAAATCTAATTTAAATCTTTCCATATATATGTAATTTTATTCATAAACAATAAATTATTCACAAACATCATCCAAATAATCCACAATTAGAGATTCAAATTAGAAATTTAAGTTTTGATGTACTATAAACAACTATCTAACAATTCATTGTACACGAATTTCCATATATTATAAACACGAAAACATTAATATATAATGAGGAAATTTATGATCTAACATATAAAATTGAGATATAATGAATTCTGAACACCTGTATACTTAAATCAATTCATACCTAAGGCAAATGGAGATGGTATTGTGATATTTGAGATGAGAATACTTATATTCAAATGCACAATGATGTGGCCGAAAAAATTTGAGGTTTAATGAAGATGGTAATGCGATATTTTAGTCCATAGAATCGGAAAAAATAAATTGAGTGTTAGGTCTTATACACCATTGAATGAACGAAATAGAGGTCTGATGTGTGAGTCTTACCTTGAAATATGAGAAGATTGAATATGTAACAATGATCCAAGGAAATCTGAGGATATATTAAGATGGAAATTTGATATTGGAGTCCACGGGATTGAAGAAAATAGGGTTAGGGAATCCACATGATAGAAACAAGTTTGTGTTCATAATAATTAATAATCCTAAATTGATTTAAATGGAAGATTCATAAAAATTTTATGTTATATAAAATTGGTTGTTATATAACTGACATAATAAAGAGGTATTTTTATGTCTTTTTTGGATAACCATTGTAAAAAAATTAGTTTTCACTACTAAACCATGTCAATTATTATATAACTAATATGATAAAAAAAATAACCTACTTATTCCCATCGGTTATCAAATAACAAGAATGATAAAGCAACAGACATGGCTTTGTCACAACGTGTTTAAATAACCAATGTGAAATCTCTGACATGATAAATACATTTTATATTGGTGTATGGATCCTTAGAATGGTATTTTGGTATGAACATAACTCCTTAGACATTGGAAGGATGGTTGGGTAGATATTTGGGTATATATTTGTCACGGTACAGATCTTATAGCATGAAGGGAAGTGTGGTGGTGAAGGGTGGCATTTATAAGGAGAATGGAGGGGTGTTTTTTAATATAATACAGATTAGTTTATTATTTTCCCCCAAGGCTACAAATAGTGATGATTCTTGTGAAAGATATAGAAATTTATGAATTTTAATTCAAGATAATGGTTTATTATATTATTCCATATATAATTAATCATGTATTTTCTTATAATGTAAAATCATGTGTTTTATTGTGTTTCACTATTCACTAAAAATTCAACCATTTTAGAAAAATACAAAAAAAAATAACCCTAATATAATTTCGATGTGATGATTCCAAAAAATACATCACTTTTTAAAAAAATCTAAATAGGATAATTTTAAACTTTAAATAAAATATTTATAATTGAAAATGCTAGTTTTTATGATAAAATTATTATTTCAACCTATTGAAAAATTATAAGGGACATCATAAAATTATATTATCAATTATATAAAAATAGGTAGTGGTTTGTAATACTATTTTAGGAAAATAAATTTATTTCAAAATTATAAATTTATAATAAAAACTATTTTAATGAAAATAAAACACATATATTTTACCAAAAATTAAAATTATAATTACATTGTGTAAAACATTAATTTTATCATGTTAACACTTCTATTTAATTTTATTGTGTAATTAATTTATTATAATATTATTTCATAAAATACCCAAATATTTTTTAACTATTATAATTGTATAATTATTATTCTAACAACCATATAGGATATATACTACTTGTGAATACCTCTAATTTACTTCATTCATCTCTTAATTTAATTTTTATCATGATTCAATATTATTCATTATAAAAATCAATATTAAATTACAATGGTTATATTTCCTTTATGTAATTTTTTTCACGTGTCTGATAATACTAGGAGATTGATATGATCAAAAATTTCAAATTATAGTTTTTTATGATTATTTTCCAATTATAATATTTTTAATTTTACTTTGTTTAATTATAGATATAATTTAATGTTCTCAATTAATGAAATATGTGTTATCATTGTATTTTATATTATACTATATTCCTAAATATTTCACACATACATATATAGAATATAATTTCTATATATAAATTTATGGGTCATTACATTCTTCCCCCCACTAGAAAGTTTTCCCTTAAAAAGTCATTTCATATCCTAAAACGGATGAGGGTACTTTTGTTTCATCACCCTTTCGGGCTTCCATGTTTTCTCATCAAACATATGGTTTTTCCACAAAACTTTTAAAAATTGAGTTATCTTTATTTATAGAAATTTTTATCTATGACATAATTTCTTCATCAACTAATCCTTGTATAAAACCTCATTCACTAATTATACAACCTATATATTTAGAAATTGTGAGGGACTTGGTATATACTTCTTTAATGGGGATACATGGATTGCATCATGTACATGATAATGGTTAGGTTGTAGTTCTAGTTAATGGGTCACAACTCCGATGTGATCAAGAAAACACAGAGGGGTCGATGTATATATTATTTATCTTTCCCTTCTTCACAAACCTAATAAAATTTATTTCATGACAATATATAAAGGAACGCCAAATATACAACCTAAAACACTATATCCTTTTGACCATTTCCAATGTATATTTTATATAATCATTTAATTTCATATGTTATTTAATGTTTTAAACTATTTGTTTTATCTCTTGGAAAAGATTAGTTCTTATCATCTTCTTTTTTCAAACATTATCCCTTCATGTTGGAGTCCTACACATCTTCCAATACAAAGCCTCATGAGGTTCCATTTTTATTCTATAATGATGTGGTTATATGAGAACTCTACTAGTGGAAGGTGGTGATCTCAGTATTCTTGTAAATACGTTGAACATTATCTCACCGTATCCTTTGTATTTTTAATGGTTCATTCAGACTTACCATCTATCTAACGATGATATACTTTAATAAAAATCATCTATTCATTAAATTATTTCTGAATACATCTCTAAAATCTTGAGGTAAGCCATATATCTCAATCATATACAATTGAGAGTGGTCCTCCATGTTGTCTTACCACTACTCTTATATATATCCTGGTGAGTTAGTCCAGAGATAAATCCCCCTTTATGGTAATAAAATGTGTTTACTTTTTATGGAGATTGATTATAACCAAAATGGTGTTATGACCTTTAGATATCTTAGGGATTACTGAAAAATACATGATGATATTTTTCCACTTCCATACAAGTATGTGTAATGATTACATCATACCCTTAGACTTATATCATTCGTCCTTAACTTGTTGGTATATCAAGAATCCGGATACAAACTCTTTAATATATCCCCTTAATTTTTTCCCACCAGAAGTTTTTTCTTTGGATATCTATAGATATTACTTATCACTAGATGAATAGAGAAGGATAATATATGTGCATTATCCAAAATCTCTCTATTCATTTTTTATTTTTATGGGACACGTATCTGATTTCCAAAAACTATAATATCTTATTTATCAAAGTAAAAAATATAGAATATTCACAAACTTTCTCTATATCTCCACATCCTCTCTATACGGATCTTTGATGTTGACATGGATGGATGGATGGATATTCTGTTATTTGAAAAATATATGAGGAATTCCCTTCATTTACGATCCCCATGTCCAAATTTTACATGTTTTTGAAGATTTGATATCTCTTAATCATCATCATGGATAAGGTTGTAGGATCCTTTCTGCTTAAAAAATCTTCCACATTGTCCATTTTATGAGGATGTTAACGGATTGAATAATCATAATCCTTGATCATCTCTAACCAAATTTTGTGTCGCATGTTGAGATACTTTTGTGTGAATATACACTTGTTTCTCCAATGATCTATATATATGTCACACTTCACTCCATGGATATAATGCAACCAAATAGTCACTGTGAATATTACTGTATCCAACTCCATATCATGAATTTGATAATTCTTCGCATGGATATTCAATTCTATAGAGGAATAGGATATAACTTTATAATGTTTTCTGAGAACAGAACCCAATACATTCATTGAAGCGTCACTATAGACCAAAACCCATTCAACATTGGTGGGTAGTGTGGGTACAAGAGTAGTAACTGTACCCTTATGTAACTCCTTGAATCTCTCCATACATTCATTAGTCTATATGATCTTTACACCCTTTTGAGTTAGTGTGGTTGGCATGTTTTAAAATCATGAAATTTTTCACACAAATCACTAATAGTTCCAAGCTAATATGAGGAAACTACTAATCTCTATTACAGATTTTTAGTTTGGTCCATTATTCAATCACCTCTATTGTTTAAGGATCTATAGAATTACCCTTACTTGTGATTACATGACCCATGAAGGATGAAATTTGTATCCAAAATTCACACTTTCTGAACATGGAATACAATTTCACCTTTCTCAAGGACTATAACATGATACTCAAACACACCACACGTTCACCTTTTTTTTTGGAGTACAGAAGAATATCATCTATAAATATTATCGAAAATATATCAAGTACATTTAAAAATATTATATTCATTAATTACATAAATATTAATGGATAATTTATGATTTTGAATTCTCTTTCTATGAACTCTTTTTGTTTTTACCATTTATGAAAGGTAGTTTTGAGTATATCCTCCTTCTTCACATTTATTTGATGATCCCCTAACAAAACCTTCACTTTTGATAATCATTGGGATTTATGTAACTGAACAAAAAATTCATTAACATATTAAAAGGGATATTTTTTTTCTTTATCTTGATTTTCTAGTTCATGATAATCAATGCATATACATATTGACACATCCATATTCTTGAAAAAGCAAACTGGTTCACCCTATCATGAATCCCTTGTGCATATTAAGCCATTTTCTTTATTATATTAAAGCATTTATTTATTAATGATAGCTCTATGGGGATCATTATATATTGATTCATGGATATCAGTAGAGCCTCTGGTACAAGTACAATTTAGAACTCAACCACTTGATTTAAAGGAAGACTAGGTAATTCTTCGATGAATACAGCAACATATTCTATTACAATAGGAATTCTTTAAAGAGTACTCCCATTTATTTCCACAATCATTTGAGATATATATTATTTATCAGGATTTAATAATATCCATTCTTGAATGTAATTTTACAAAAGTATTTCAACCTCCTCCTTACACTTTTATTGATTGGGAAGATGATTTGGGACATGGAAGGTGATCTCATTATCATAAAAATTGATGTTAGCTCTATATAAGTAGAACAAAATCATGATCACTGATTCCTTTAATTCCACTAAAGGGATTATAAAAATGTTTTCTAGGATATTCGACCCATAAATATTAACTTGGGAAGAGTAATATGCTGGAGATGCAATGATTGTCCAATTTTATATTTTCACTAATAACTCAACCCCAATTTTTTATGTGGTGTTTGAATAGTCCTACTAAACATACATGATAAAAAATAATATAACTAGACTCATATATTATGTTTTCAATTATTGAATGAATACAAGTATACCTATCACCACATCATTTTTAAGATCCACCTCAATAATAGATATATTATATTCTCTTCCCTGATCTCTTAGTCATAAAGGTAATTGTCATCAATTATATTTGAAAACCATTTGATGTTATGTTCTATATCTTCATTGAGGATTGTCTAGTGATCCTTTAGAATTAAAATATATCATCCATTTCTTATCTTCCTTCCCTAAAGACCATTTTGAATCACAATTCTAAATCTCATCATTAAGGGCACGATAGAAAATTTTCTCAAAGTAATCAAAGTATTAAATTTATAAGGATTTTTTAAGACATGGATTTATCCAAATAAAGAAATTTTCAACCTTAATTTTAGAGTTAATAACAAAGCTAGAGGTATATCCTACAAAACATATGAATTTTACCCCATAAAATCTGATAGATTCATCCTATTTATTCATTATTATTAGTAAATCCCACTCAATTTTAAGACAGAGTGTGTGGGGAAAATATTTAATAAAAAAAATATATTATTAAATCCTACCCATTCTATGGATTTGAGGTATTCCTTGGGATTATTAGCCTTGATCATTTTCCATAATTAATTTGTTTCCCTCTCTTGATGATAAATAACCAGTATGACTTTCACTTGTTTAGAGAACAATAGGAAAGAGAATATATTCTAGATGGAATTTATCCATTATCCCATTATTTGGGGAACACAAGATCTACTAAAAATTAGAGGCCTTTATCACATGAAGGACACAAATGCAACTTGTCCGTTCTTAGTAGAATGAGGTTTTTCAACATTGTTCATGTTATTACTCATTACATGCATCCATAAATTTCATGACTCTATCTCCAATCATATTTGGTATTTCGTTAGGAAAATCATCATATTTCCCATTGAATTTGTCATTTACATGATTAATTACATTATCATTAATTTTATAAAATAAAGGAAGGTTTGAGATGATAATTCATGATTCAGTAAGAAAATAAAATATAAAATAACTTGACTAATAACGAATAACATATATACTCAAGCTTGTGAATCTTTATGTTTCCATATAGGTAAATAATTTCCAGTTTTCTATTCTACATTCAAAAAAAATCCTTTATAATAATTTGTAAGGATCATATGAATCTACTAAAAAAATTCCATGAGAGTCAAACCAGGTGTGAAGTAAGGTCCACTACACATTCCCAGGGTAAAGATCAAGTTATTACCCATCCATAAATTTTTGTGGTTATTACCTCTAGGTGGATCTATTTCAAAACTAAATCCACTTGCAGTTTCCATAAAGGGATTTCATTACATAGAGACTATAGACATGTTATTTTAAAATTATTTAGGAATTTTTTCTATACATTGACTTATCAAGAGGATTTTTAATATTAATTTCTAATCCTAATCTCAAAAAATAACGTGACCTATTTTGGATACCATCTATATAAGCACAGACCTTTCACATTTTATTTCATGATTTTTAATATGAAATTTCATAAAATATAAAGTAAGGATCTAGAGGTCTAATATATTTGGAATATTATGCTCAAAAATAAAAAAACATGAACATAAAATACATATTTAGTATTATAATCACCAAAATTGGCTCTTAAATCCCAATAATATTACAATATTTCATAGTAAAACCATGGGATATACAAAAGGAAAGGAGTGATCTATAAATCCTAGTAATGGGACAATCAGAGTAATCATGATATATATGAGAAAAAAATGAATATCCTAAGAATATAATCTATAATAATAACATGGAATCATGGAGTAAAAAAAGTGATATCAAAATATCAGGACATAACAATATTATATAAAAACATGACAACATAATGATCATTCATTTATTATAACCAATAAAAGATAATATAATGTATTAGGGTACCATGTCGAGAATTCTCCCACAGTCATTCTGAAGAAATCATTTAATCTGAAATCACTTTCATGGAAGAATATTCTGTAACATAAATCATAAAAATTTAGTACTTCGAGACATGGAAAATATATTCATCAAAATTATCACACTTAGTTTAAATAGCCTCAACCCTATTCACTCCCACACAAACCAAACATTCATGTAATGAAAGTAGTTAAAAGAAATAAAGAACACTTTTCTTTTATGTGGTTTGGAATGAATTCCTACATCCATAGGAGAAACACTATATCATCTCATTTCATAAGAAATAAAATATTATAACTTGTGAATAATGATCAATTCTGATCACTATAACAATTAATTACAAAGGCCCTGAAATAATGGCGGCCCCACTGTCCTATTTATAAAGAACTCGATCTGTTCATCCGGTTTCACAGGCCTTATAGAAATGCATGAGTCTATCTATCTCATTGTGGTAACTTCTAATATTTTATAGAAATAATCATTGTGACCTAAACCTTTGGTAAAATAGAAACCTCCTAATTTTAAACTAAACATACTCTATCGTCTATACGAAGAAAACTTAAAACGGAGTACATCAAAAGAACCACCTTCTAAAACACACCTTATGGAAATACTAAAGTAAAAAATCAGTTCATTAATAACTTTTGTGTACTAAAGATATTATAGAACCACTCCTTAAAATATAATTAATTTAATAAAATAAATTATACATCTCTCCACCCCAAAATATCACATTTAAAGACTACTTCAAGGAAGAAAACAACACCCCCATCATCTTGGAATAAATCATTCCACTCATTCCACATACAATGCTGAGAAACTATATGGGAGGGAGAAAAAATTGAAAACTGAGTGCATCCCCTCTCACAATTTTCACACACTCTAATGGGAGAGATCCCATAAATGTAAATTATATAGGAAACTCGGGTAGAACATAACTAGATGCTAGAAAATCATTGACCTTCTTACCTTCATGCTAAGTGTGATTCACCTGCACCAGATCAATCAGAAAAATATCTATACCTTGAATGTCATAAGTGGTGTTCCATAGGATGGATACATGATTGTCGAGGGTGATGTATATGATCACGGAGTCCATCTATATCACTTCAAGATTCATATTATAGTTCTAAAAGTGCTTAATGTCGTTAATCATCACCTTGTATTCCACTATAAGTGAATCACCGTAACCATAATAAATATAAAAAATCAAACACAACGGAGACCCAATCATCACGAACCACACCAACACCACTCATGTTCCAAGTATTTAAAGATCCATCAGTATTGAGTTTCATACCAGTCCTAATCAGGATCCATTTTACATATTTTCCTTGGGAAAACAACATCTAGGCTAGTAAGGAGGACACACTACGAGAGAGAAAATTTCGCATGGATTGTGCATTGACCCAATTTTTCAGCAGAAGACCTACATCATCCACCATAACCCATGACCTTTACATCATATCAAGCTACAATCAGGTGATGCCCTCATGTCAGTTTTTTCTTTTCCATCTAAATTCCAGCAACCTACATCCAAGATGGTATATCTTTCCTTCAGTACAAAATTTTTGGTTCCCATTCTAGAAAACCATTTGTGAAAGAAATAATCACTTGTAACATTATTGGTTCCAAATCCAAAAAAATCCATATGCCTCTTCCAGTTAATATTCACCCAACCCCCATGGAAAAGACATAATGTATGGGACTCGAATGTTAGCCAATGGTTCCCCAAACCTGGATGGACACATGGAATCAAGCACATCTCAAAAAATTCCATAGGCTATCATCTAGTAAAAAGATCCTAGGTGATTCAGTGGGGAGACTATTACCTAATTACCAGAGTATATCAAATCATAATTCAAATACATACAATTGTGGAAGCCGAAAAATAAGTATTCAACTGAAACTAAGACAATACAGTAATATATAAATATTATAGAGATGTCACATATACAATGATGTAGATGATACCTATATCTAGAAATCATCCAGAATAGGTAAAAGGTGCTATAATACAGTACAAGTCCCAAAAGAACAAAAATACCAAAACGTCCTAGCAATATCGCAATCCTCATCTTGGTCTTATGCTCTCCTTCTCTAAACCCATGGTCAATAACCTCAACAAGGGATCATTCCCCTGTCATCACCTACAACCATATAATCTATTTGGGTCCCCAAGGAGGCCCAAATAGGGTGTTAGATAAACATCTCATTAGGTAACCACCCAGGGTCTATACTATTAAGGATACCTACAACAAGTGTCATCTTCTAACCAGTAATCTATAAGAAAAGTAACCAAGAAACATAAAAACATCGTACTCCCATCTATATCGAGTAACCCATGACCATGTTGTACATCCATCTATATTTAGTAACCCACATAAATGTTGCATAAAGAAGTCAGGTATCTCATGGACATGTTGTATACCGGAGTGTAAACCACAAGGGCTAGATCCAAGGTGTCATGTACTAGGGCATCCATGTAAGAAGTGTAGACTATGAAGGGTCGGATCCATGGTGCATCAGAGCAAGGAATCTACATCGAGTCCCATGGGATTCCTAGTGAAAACTCGGTCTAAGGGCTAGTTGTAGACTTATGATAATGTGTATCATCATGTCTTATGTGAGTCTATGAAATCTGGTTCCATAGGATGATAAGGCCAAAGGCATCCCACAGAATCAAGTACCATGGGGTAGAGTCAACCCAAGGTGTCCACTAATGCATTGTAGATCCATGGATATAATTCCATGGCATTTATCCAACTATTAATTCAATTCATTCAATTTCATCATTTCATTTACATGTGAGTATACCCACTCACGTATCCAATTAAAATCCTTGATTATACCCACTCATCAATTCCATTTAACATTTTTAAGACATATGGGCCTACCCTCCCATATTACCCATTCAAACATGCCATTAAATCAATTAATATTGGTATAATCACCCAGATAACCACACTTAAAAATAAACAAGTCATGTGAGAATACCCTCTCACATGTCATCATTTCCCAAAACACCCCTTGGATGGATAATAGTTACTTAAAAGTATATCCACTTGTTCATCCACATTCATTCAATCCAATTTATCAAAATAAACATGTCATAACACGGAAACATGAAGCAAAGAGGCAGTACATATTCTAATAAATCTATGCAACTCACTAAAACATTAATAGGATTCCTATAACTATAAAAGAAAAATCACACACCCTTTGGGTGGTTTAAATAGGAATAAATGGAACTTACGAGCATCCTTTCTATGTCTAACTAAGACTACTACAAGTAGCTCTCTCAAAAATTGGGCCACACCAGAAAGTCTGATAGGTGTCAAAAATATAGAACACCCAAAAAAGTACCAAAAAGATGAATAAAAGAATAGACCATCTACCTTAGCTTCATAGTATAGTACTCATCCAGTATGATGTCTTTATTCACATCAGTTTCGATAAATCTGAAGAATAGAGGAATAATGATAAATTTGGACATATGATATGAAATCCAAATAGTGCAGTCATTGTTATAAATAATCAATACAAGCTAAAAGGAATTCAGTAATAATCGATGTGGTTCCAATGTGACTGGTGACGTAATAATTAGAGTATGAAAGACTTTTAGATCTGAAAAACCATTTTAGATGGTTTTAGGATTTAAACGAGAGAGAAAAGGCTATGAGTAGAAAAAAATAAGAGGTCATTGCCTCTATTTTTTAAAAAAAATGGTAGAAAATTATATGACATTTAATCCTATTACATGGCATGTAATAACTAATTTTCATTTTCTAAAGAAAAACTCACACAAGTCCTGAAATATTCTGGCCAAACCATTACACATCATGACCTAGGATTACACGACATTTATCCCCCATTCATGGTGTGTAAACAGCTTGCAGTCATCCTTCAGTATCTTTTTTATCTTCTTTCCATGTACAACCCAACCAGCCCATGGCCCAGCATAGGGTCTAATACAGAAATTAAGGTAAAAAACATTTAACCTTAAAATAAAATATTTGTACCTCATGAAAAAATAGGGATTTGACCACCTTCTCCCCTTATAGTAATCTTTCCACAAATTGCTCTCTAAAGGGTGGTCAATAATCACCTTAGAACAACTCTTACCACTAATCATGTACATTGAACTCCCTCTACCAAGTCGCATATTGTAAATGGACATGCTTCCATATCACCCACACTGGAGGAACTTACCGGCCTCAGAGAACCTTCACGCTCCTATCAACAATTTGAATAGGATAGTCCTCAAAGAATGAATCTACCATAAGCTCAACCTCCTTAGGTTGAAAATGTGATATGGGTCTGAATTATAAGGGCATAGCTAAGATACATGGAATACAACATGCATGGCTTGGTACCTCTGACATAACAACAATTGATAGGCAACTGACCCAACTCTCTCCAGAATATCAAACCGCCCAACATATCATGGTGAAATAATTCCATGTCTCTTGATCTACATGGGTCCCAACCTCAATGAAACCCACAATAAAACATGATCCCTAACCTTACACTCAAGATTTAATCTACGGTGATTGAAATAATATTTATGATGATATTCTTTTGTAGGCATATACTTATAAATTAATTGGACCTACTCAGAAGTCTCATGTGTGATATATGGTCCCAGTAAAGCTACCTCACCTGCCTCTAACCAGAATAGGGGGGAACAGAATGGCCTACCATATAATGCCTCATAATATTCCATCTATATAGTCTCCTGGTAAATATTCTTATATGAAAATTCAAACAGAGGAATTTTCCTCCCCAAAGATCCCCCAATATCCAAGATGAATGCTTTCAGCAAGTCCTCAATAATCTATATCGTACCGTCAAACTAGACATCATTCTGAGGGTGTTATGTTCTTCTTAGAAGCACCTGTATACCAAGAGTCCTCTAAAAACCTGCCTAAAATGAGATATAAAGTTGGAGTACCTATCTAAAATGATAGTGAATAGGACTCGATGAAGTTGTACCACATCCCGGATGTACAACCTCCCAAGATCATCAACACTAAAGGTCATCTTGATTGGAAAAAAATGAATGACAATCATAATCCAATAAAAAACAACCTATACAACACCATTACTTCAAAGTGAACTCATTAAACCAGAAATTAAATCCATCACAACATCATACCATTTCACCAATTGAATATGTAAATGCTAAAATGCATAGTTTGTCACTGATGTTCTGCATTCACCTACTAAAAGGTGGAACACCTTATCACAAAACCAGCTACCTCTCTCTTCATACTCAGACACCAGTACTGATGGTGAAAGTCATGGTATATCTTGGTGACTCTAGGGTTCACTTCCCAAGATGAAGCATGAAACTCCTATATCAGCTCATCGCATAAATCCACTGGAACCCAAACACGTTCATGGTTCTGAAATATTTCATCCTCACCTACCATCCAACCAGGAGGAGGGTCCTCATTTGCCAAAAAATGCCATAGAACTAGGCCTTATGAATCCGATAGATGCCTCATTCTTAATCTATCCATCAGGGTAGAGGTCACATCTAATAATGATATAAAATTATGATCTTGTATATCATGCACCTCCAGATGCATCTCAGAGAACAACACCATAAGTTGCCTCTCGTTACTTGCATGTTTCACTATATGTATATGAGTCCTCCTACTCAGTGCATTGGCCACTGAATTTCTCTTACCAGGAATATAGGCAATCTCAAAGTCAAATTAATGTAGGTACTCTAGCCACCTCTACTTCCTTAGGTTCATATCATGTTGTGTAAAGTTTTACATGAGGATTTTGTGGTCTGTGTTGACCACAAAATGCTCTCCTAGTAAATTGTGTCTCCAACAGTGTGATGCATTAACAACCGTAGCTATCTCCATATCATGTGTAGAGTAATTCTTCTCATGTGGCCTCGACTAACAGGACCTGTATGCCACGAATGTTTCTCCCTACATCATCATTTCTCTCATCCTGATACCCTATGGGTCACAATACACAGCTAAGCTCCTTCACTACTCTAGTAGTATTTGGACTGGTGTTGACGTCAACTTCCCTTTCAGCAGGGTAGAGGCCACAACTAAGGATGATAGAAAATTCCTCCCTTGTATAGAATGAACCACTAGATGCATCTTAGAGAACAATTCCATAATCTTCCTCTCTCAATTGACATGATGAACTACTTGTATCTGAGTCCTCTTTTATAGTGCATTATCCACTTCATTGCCCTTACCAGGCATATAGGAAAGATCAAAGTCAAAGGACTATAGGTACTCCAAACAACTATAATACCTCAGGTTCATATCATGTTGCTTAAATATGTACTTTAGTCTTCTGTGGTCCTTGTACACCATAAAATGCTCTCCCAGTAAATAGTGTCTCCAATAGCACAAATAATGAACAACCACAGCTAACTCCAGATCATATGTAGGTTAATTCTTCTCTTGTGGCCTCAAACTCCAAGATTCATACACTGAGAATCTATCTCCCTCCATCATCATTACTCCTAGCCTAATACAAGATGCATCACAACACACTATGTAGCTCTGGCCCCTTCTGGAAGTATCAGGACTGTGGCTAATGTCAACCTCCCTTTCAGCTGCGGAAGTTATTTCTTATAAAATTATGACCTTACAAACATAAAACCCTTCATATTTAAATCCATAAATAGTTCTTATTAGTATGATAAATCCTATATGAAATTCATGTAGTAACCACCCATCCCCAAGAAACTTCATATGTCAAAACCAATTCTTGGGCTTCTCCCTGGAAACTACTTCTCTCACCTTATCTAAGTCCATTGATACACCTGTCTCTGAGATAATGTGACCAACAAAGTGAATCTAGTCCATCCAAAATTGGCAATTTTTTATCTTAATATATAACTAATTCCCCTTGATTGTATTCAAAATGATCCCAATATTCTTGTCACGTTTGTTTTGATTGTGATAATACACCAAGATATCATCCATGAAGACCACCACAAAAGAAACCAGGTAAGGATGGAACACTTGGGTCATCAAATCCATGAAAACCATTGGCATGTTCATGAGACTTAATGGAATAACCAAATACTCATATAGACCATACTTTCTATGAAACATCGTACGAGGTATGTTTACAGGTCAAACACAAACTTAATGATATCTAGATCTCATGTTGATCTTCGAGAACACTTGATCTCCTTGAAGATGATCAAATAGGTCATCTATCTGTGGAAAGGGTTATAGGTTTTTAACCATAAACCTATTTGGTTTCTGATAGTTCACATATAGCCTAAGGGTACCATCTTCCTTTTTCAGAAAAAAGACCACCGAACCCTATGGAGAAGTATTGGCCCTGACCAACCCCTTCACCTCCAAATATTTTAGCTACCTCTTGAGCTCATGTAACTCTGTTGTATCCATCCTATGAGGATAAATGGATACTAGTGCAGCTATTCGCACTAGATCAATGGAGAAATCCATCTCCATCTCAGTACCTGAACATTAAAATTCATTGTTCCGTTGTTCCTTGAAATTTGTATTCAAGTTTTAAGTATCAGTGCTTTTAGACGGTTTCCATTGGATTTATTTATGGAACTAGAAACATTAAATAGTTCTTTATCCTAAGGTGACATGCTTTCAAAAGGCAGGGGTTCGTTATTTTTGAACTTTATGATACTTAAGAATGTGCATTGGTCGAGGGATGGGAGGTGGGACTCATCACACCTTTTTGGGGGGAATTATTGTCTACTCTAGGACTCTCTTTTTAAATTTAATATATTTTCATGAATCCTTATTAATTCACCAAGTATATCATATGTATCCCTTGGAATTTTCAATCATTTATTTGGAATGTGAAAATTTTAAAAATCACCTCTATGTTTTCTAGGTTCTCCATCAGTGGTATCCTCTCATATAATACATAGATATTTTCTTAGTCATCATTATGATGATACTGGTTTTTAAGCCACTCAGCAGGGCACTCTGAAATTTATTGTCTTCTAAAGAGATGTATATTTGTTTTGATCTTGGGATTGTGCCCATAAAATGGGCTACCTACGTATCCTTGTGAAAACAATAAAACCCTTGTATTTTGGTGTCGCTTAATGGGACACATCATCCATTTTATGTCCAGGTGATAAGGACCTCTAAAAGGAAGGTGCTTGGTCAAAACTTAGTGCGGGACTTATGCTAAAGTAGCCCATGGAGCATGGAAAGATATGGGTTTCTAAGTAAGATTATACCTTATTAGAAATATGGCCCAAGGAGAAAAGGGTTTATTTTAAGTGTTGGGTTTGAACCTCAAGGAGGCTTCCAACCTATCCCATATGGATGGGTATAAAATCCCATGTAGTTAGATAAGTATCATATGAAAGTATGGTCCTTTGATAGAGATGAGTTTGGTATTACATCCTGTAAAGGATGCCTTGATGATTTGGGGTTTATTTTGGGGATTATTCCTCAGGAGGATGCCCAGATTAAGGGAATTAGGGTTGGATTCCTCAGGAGGATATCCAGTGAGCTCAGGCCCTGAAAAGGATTCTTATGTATCCTGGTCTGAACAGGAATCAGATTTCTTGTACTTTATTCTTTCATGAATTTTTGTGTACATGTTGTAATCATCACTAATCTCTAAGACCACATGAGTCATTCTTGGTGTGAGAAACAAGAGGATGTGAAATATTTAACAATGACATTATCACTTTAAAATTGTTCCTCCTATTCTGGTGGAAGAGGGTCCACATATGGTGGCAAGGGTGGATGAGGTCAAGGAAACCATGGAAGAGGGAGAGGAAATGAGCCTTCCCTCTATTATATTTAAATTGGACAAGGGTCCAATGTATGGAGGAGGGGATAAAGGTTATTGGTTTACTCTGGGATGGTTTCCCATGTTGACAAAGCCCAACGGGACAGAGAAAGGGCAATGAAAGTCCATGTTCACATCTCTCATTTAGTCTTTGGTACTGAAGAAGAGAGGAGGATCAATGATGCTACCTCCTGTAAAAAACGATAGGGGTTTACGCCAAGATGGTTTCCCTAAAATTTATCCTGGTAGGGGAGGGAGACTTCTCCAATGCTTACGTGGAAAAGAAAAGGAGAATTGTGCCTTCCCTACTAGAGACTTGAGATTTCGGGATGTATCTTTGAGAAGGAAGGGGTCAAGACCCAACCCTCCTCCAAACCGAGAACATCCCAGCACCGTTCCTGGGACAAAAGTTCATGTGACTATGGATATAAAAACCCACATACATTTCATGAACCTGAACACCATTGTGAAACAAATGTGGTAAACCTCTAAATATGGAAATAAAAATCCAAATAGGAGACATGCAGATGTGCCTGTCCCAAAGGTTTGATAATCCATGAGGTTTTGGTAAAGGTCTCAACAAAATTTCTTTCAAACAAGGGGGCCTAGGAAGAAGATTTATTTCCATGAATGGCTTTGAATAAGGCTTGATGGATTATATACTGAAGAGAGTATGTGAATCAAAGAGGGGCACCCAAGTAGGTAAGGGAGCACATGTATGGTCACGCAGGTCGTCTTGGGTGACCTGAAGTTCACTTAAGCGACGAATGACCTGTATGGTTATACTTGGGTGATACCTTTATCAAGCCTTCAAGATTATTCATAGGTGATCCCAAAAGTGGGGTGCTCAAGATCCTGTAGGAGGAATGGGTGGCATGCAACTATTTCGGATTTGGGGAGGTTGGTAACTTTAGGCATGCAAGTGTTATAGTTTTCAAACACTAAAAGGAATTAACTCAAATGATCCTCCCTTAAATCATCCGCTCAAGGTGTTGAAAAACTACCTTGAAAGTTTTAGAATACTGGGACGAAGTACTAGTGTGACTAGAGCAGTAATTGAGCTTTAAGAAAATATGTTCATACAAATGAGGGTCCCAAGGGTCTATTTATAGAAAAATATTAGACCCTGGGAAAAAAAGGAAGTGGGAGCACAAGTAGGATGAGAAACATATGGGGGTGCGCAAGTGGGTTGTGCGATATATTGGAGGCACAGAAGTATGCTGCAAGTGGATAAGGTTTTGGTTAGACTAAGGCGGCCAAAAACTCATGCCTTTGAAAATATGTACTTTTATTTATGTATTTTCCACATTTTTCATTCTAATGGATTCCCTTTATCATATTTTTATAATCTTCGATGGAATGGGGTGTCAAAAAAATCCACCCCTCATTATTGGATTTGAAATAAAAAGAGGATCATATACTGAGTTAAGGTATTGAAGGAGAAAGAAAAAAGAGCCCTAGGTTGCACAAGTTTTAGCATTCAAGTAGACTTGGGCGTGCAGGTTTTCTATGCATAAGACTTCTGGTGCACATGGTGACATGTGTCACTTATATATAATGGTCTCACATCAACGAAAATTATTGCAACCTGAAAATTCTATGTTCTCGGAATGCATGTTTTATTCTATTCAGGCGCTTCTGTTTCACCGTGATTTTTCTGTACATTTTTTAGCTATGTGCTATAAGTGGGGATCTATACTTGCACTCCTACATATACATGCGCACCAAGTTTTAAACTTGTTCACCTTAATTCCTTTTCAATTTTTTTTCTAAAACCCCAAAAATGAACTTACTTTTAAAATATGATCTCTATCATTTGGCAGGTTCAATGACTCCTAAAAGAATTGGAACTGCTAATGAGCTCACTAGAAAGAGGATTAACGACATGATGAATGTCGTTGGTCCTGATTACTTTTATGTTTTTGAAACCACCCTTTTATAATTAGAAAAGTATTTGAAGAATTGTCATTTCATCTTTCCTCGAATCATCTGTCTACCTTTGTATAGCTATGGCCATTTTCAGGATGCCAACATTCCATATCTAAAGAACGGTGTCCCGCATTCTTGGTTTCAAGATTATACCAAATTCTCATAGGACAATGTTTCTATTGGGGGATCATTTGATAATGTTGGGATAGTAGAGAAAGTTCATATTATGCATTATAGCCCGTGTGTGCCAAATTTGAAGGCGCACACACCCAAGCTACAACCACACTTCTATTCGTCCATATTTTGAGATTATCAAATAGATCAGTCCTAGGGATGGAAGAAAAGTTGGTACTTCCACTCATGAGGTGGTGTAAAACCCACATGGAAGTGGGAACACTGGGTGTGAAATATGTGTGTAGAATTTTCAAATGATTTTAGATTCATTGGGATTTATGAGGCTTTTTGGGTTGGCCAAAACTATGTGTATAGGAATGATGATTTTGTTTCATAATTATTAAGTCGATGGATCCCAGAGACTAATTCCTTCCATTTAACACATGGAGAGGTAGTTATAATCTAGTAAGATGTTTACAAGATTTCTGGAGCTCCAATCCTTGGAGACATGTATGATGAGTTTATTCCTCCCAAGGTGGTATGGAATGACTCGAACAAGACATCATATTTGGTTGGGAGTTGATGAAAATATTTAACAAACTCAAGAATTCAATCACCATAAAAACTCACACCGGGAGGGATATTCATCCAGACGAATGGATGGAAATATTTTTAATAAAGAAAAAGGAAAAGGGTCCCACTTACACATGTACGATTAGTTGTCCAAGGGCAAAGAAGAGACGCACTCCTGACACCTTTTGGCCAACATTGGATAAAGGATAATTTGATAAATAGGGATATGAAATCAACCCAAAAATTCCTAAAAAGACATGTATGGAAGGTTTCTTAGCCATGTGGATCATCATGTATTTATTACCAATACGAGACTCCAAAGGAGGCGTGTGGCTTGGAACCTTTCTTATTGCTGCTAAGATAGAAGAGAAAAGGATGGTAGGGTTAGATACTCCTATTTTGGCCAAGATTCATAGAATTTTGTTTCATGTTAACAAAGGGAAGTATCCATTTCGAATAGTGGTACCATTCCAAGTGTTGTGGGGATGGATTTCTACTCACATTAGAACTTATGTTGTACAAGGTGGAGTACATGTTTTTGGAAGTTCTTTCTGACCATCTGTTTAGAAATTTTCTGGTATTTTATCCTTATCTCTGAATGCTTATGGCATCAAGGATAGATTGAGAATTCATAAGGGATTCTATTTCATTTTTATGGTAATCCGCTGATAGGGTGATTTATTAATGGTGGTACTGCCAGTTTTTAATTGAGGGAATATATGCTAGCCTGTAGAGATGGTGTATTGGCCATCAGAATTGACAAAGAAATCATATGTGAGGCCTAATTTACTTATATATTTCAGTGTAAATTCAAATGTCTACAACAGAATATTGTATCCCCTCCCATGAATGTTAGATTAGAGAAACACCCAATGGTTGCATGACAAATATGGTTGTTGACATCTACAGAGAAGACCGGGGCAGTATTTAATTTACCCATTGCTGATGCAGTAAGCAGATTGACTTTTTGGTATGCCGAAAATTGGGTTGCATCTTACCCTGAAGGGGTATTAAATCGTGTAGTTCCTCGATTGGGGGTAAAGAGAAGTAGTAGTAATGAACCCCATCATTTCAAATATAATTATTCATCATCTGGGGCCAACTTCCAAGAATCAGAGGGTAGAGGTGACAATGCTCCAAATTCACCAAAGAGACCATGCGCCAGATATAATCCTCCTACTATAATTAAAAGAGCCACTCCATCAATCCCTACTAAAGTCATATCAAGGCGATCTGGTCACCAACATTCTAAAGAGAGGCGAGTTCCATTTTCAAATCTTCCATCTGTGACTCTAGGTGCTGGGAAGAATATCAAGTCCAAGGATGCAGGATTCTCCTCCTACCCTCAGGCATACATTCTGAATATATATGACCAGATATTGTACGAACATGGTAGAATATGTATTGTGATGCTGAAACCATGTGGATGGATCTGTGTGAAGGAATGCATATTCCAGGAGTAGGGGATTTGCAGGATTATTCTAATATTATTTTTAAGGATAATCCCAATAAGGTAAGGAAATATATTTGAGAGATGGAAATTCTCATATATTCCACTGATGAATCAATTCCTACCACAAAGAGGGTAAATTAAATGATAGTTCATGGTAACACTAATGGGATCAATCCTTCATTTTATGAACAGTGGCGTGACTTTGTAGATCCTGAGGATGTATGTTTCCTTTATCTCGCATTCTCTTCCATTTTGATACTTGAAATTTAGTCAAAACATTTCTTCTTAGTAGAAATATCATCTTAACATAAATTTGGGTAAAGTAAAAACAATTGTTGTTCCTTCACCATAGTATATCCCTATATGAATTTCTCTTGGTGCTATTGGGTCACCCCGTGAATCAGGAGAAATATATCCAGGCCAACAGGCCATGGAGGAGGAAATAATGAGGGTACTAGAATCTCTAATACCTGTCTTTATATATGATGATGAAATCCCTCCCAAAAAGGTGAAGAATAAAAATCACTGAAGAAAGAAGGCCACAGTTAAGCACTTTCTTGGAAGTGGTAAGTCTCCCTGATAATCATCAATTTTTGTCTTTATTCTTGAAAAATGTTTAAAATTTTTAAGATTGCAGGGGCTTCTTCTGTTTCTTCATTGAAAGAAACTACTGATAGGATTCAAGGAGACATATAAGGTTCTACTGATCAGATACAAATTTATACTAATCCAGTGGTTCCTGATGAGGAATTGAAGCCAACGGAATCAACATATGTTCCCAGCACTGCACTGATTCCTACTATCAGAGGAAAGGAATCTTCTGGTAAATCAATAATACTTCATAAGGCATCAAATGTTGTCGGAGGATGGTTGTGAAGCAAACATGCCAAGTGCTCCCATGTGTAAGACTAACCTGGGATATGAGATATCATTGAATGAAATGATGAACCTTGGAATGTATTTTGAATAACTATTAGAACATGTTAACATATCAAATGCTTTAGAAGATTTTGGAGTTCCTTGTATAGAATCAACTGGACATGAGTTCTCATTATTTTTCCTATTAATCATCTTATGATTAACATGCTAACCATGGTTGATTGAAATATTCATTTTCATCTAAATAAATTGATTCCCCAACGGTACGTGAAGGAAGTGTTGATATTAACGGCAACCCCACCATTGTAGAGACATTGGATCAGGTGGATCTTGAGATATTAGGTCTTCCTGAAATTCACTCTGAAAATCTTGAGCATATTAAAGATATAACTCCTCATCCATAGACATCAAAAAAAAATTTGAAACTAAGAACATTGGGAAGGATTCTTCTGAAGTTGTTTCGTTACTGTTTGCTAAGAGATACTGATTTTGTGATTTCATTCACTTTTATTATCTCTTGAATCTAATCATTACCATAATTCTTTATTTACTATATAGGGCAATCAACTTTAATGGCTAGGTCTGGAGGTGAAGCCTCTACATCAGCCCAAACAACATTGGAAGGTAGAGCAACCATTGTTCAAGAAGGAACAGAATAGGGAACGTCTTTATGTGCATTAGTCCCAGAATATACCCCTCATTATGAAAGTGATTCTGAATCGGACCCATAACTGTTGAAGGATCTTCGTCTTTCTTCCCACAAAGCATGGAAAAACATCTGGAAGATAATATATGAGATTCCCCTTGAGGAACTTCCTTCAATAATTCCACGACTTTCATCTCTGTTTATCAAGCTAGTATTTCCTAGAATTTAATACCGTGAAATTAATATTGTGGTGAAAGAGATTATCAAAAGGAGGGAGAAAGAGAAAAACATTCAGCAAGACTTGATAAAATCCAAAATGTCAATCAATATTGATGAGTTACAAGCAGCACTGCCCAGGATGAGGCTAATAATAATGAAAATTCAAAGGGACTGAAGCAGAAAATTAAAGAAAAGACCATTCAGCAACATCACCTTCAATAGGAGTTGGAGATCATTGCCAGGGATCATGACCAGCTTCATAGCTCATTCGGAGAATTCCAGAAGGATGGTTCAAAATCCATTGCAGATTCTAGAGAATCACTTTATCATGCTAAAGAGAGGGAGGTTAGTCAACTAGAAAAACTTCAAGAAGAAGTTGATGGGGCTCAAGAGGCTATCAAACAATTGAGGAATTATTTAGAAAGCATTTTTTTAATTTCTGATAGAGATACTTCAATTTATGGATTCTCCTCAGTGAAACTTTTTCATAAATGAAAAGTATTTTTTCTTTAATAATTTGTGTTTTCACTTTCGCTAACTGCTTTTGTTTTACCTTGGATATTGAGACCAGTAATCATAGTTTGATTTCTTTTCTAGGGTTATATGGATAACCCCACAAACATTATATCTCTTTACTTTTTATTGTTCAATTTTACATAAACCATACAAAATGAATGTTTAGGGAGATGGGATTCAACTTTTGTTTACAGTGCCCTTTGTGGGTTCTCAATCTAATGAGTACCAAGTCTTATGTTGTTTGGAAGTTTAGATTCATGCATGTTGGACTATAATGGGCTAATATTTAGGGTCAAAAATCTTTGACCCTAAATATTGAATTAGATCCCAAAAAAATCTGTGGCTAATAATTTCTTTAATATTCTTTAAATATTTCCATGTGAAATCTTGAGCCATGATTTTTATGGTCACCAAATTTTAAAACCTGTATCAACATAAGGGGTGTATTTTCCAAGAATGAAGTTACAGTTATTTGAAAAACCAGTTATGGGGGTTGTGTTATGTAGGGCCAACTGGGGCATATACTGCATAGCCAAATAGTGGAATATTTTGATTAACAGACTTGTTATGTAAGAAACTTATGCAAGGCCACCTAAGGGAACATTCTGGATATTCAAACAAAATAGCTCTTTGAAGTTTAACATTTTGATGTAGAATGATTGGGGAAAATAATATTTGGGTGACACAAGACCACAGTGGGTGGTTTTTCCAAAGTAATGAATTTTAGGAATGAAAGGGATATTTTACACTAACATATGACATGGATAGAAAAACCATTTCTATAAAAATTTGGTGTATGAGGAATTATTAAGATTTATCAAAAAGGGTAATTTATGATATCATATTGTGCAGTTTTAAGTCATACAATGATAACATTGTACTGTGTAGTTTTAAGTCATGCAGAGAGGACATTGTACTGTGCAGTTTTAAGCCATGTTGTGAGAACATAGTGTAACTTTAACTCAAGGTCTTTAGCTCTGACCAAAAGTATGAGATTATACCAATTTCTTGATAATTTGATTGGAAATATAATATCATGTTTAGGTATGGAAGGGAAAATGGTAAAGTGTGATTTGGGAAAAAAAATTGAATCTAAATGGTGATATGGTAAAAGGGCTAAAGGCATTAGAGTAAGTCTCTTCTAAGAATGAAGTTACCATTATTAGAAAAAACCATTATGGGGGATGTCTTATTCTGGTCCAACTAGGGAATATGTTTCATAGTCAAATAGTGGCATCTTTTTAATGACAAGATAGTTATGTAGGGAACTTATGCAAGGCCACCTATGGGCACGTGCAGCAAAGTCATACAATAGAGCTCTTTGAAGTTTGACATTCTATTTCTAAAAGCTGTAGAAATCTTATGTAGATTCAAATTTTCCAAAGCACAGAGTTTGGTTTACTAGGAAATGTACCTGGATATGGAGAGGGTATTTCCAACCAATATTTTTAAAGAATTGAAGAAATAAGACTCTTATGAAGGTCTGGCCCAAATGTAAAAATAATGGTGTTTATAGTTTTAGGTCATAAAACTAAGACCAAAAATAGAAACAATATATAATATATGGTCAAGTTATTTCAAGGTTATTTCATATTGTATTGAACACATGCTGAGGGAAATGTGTAAACTATGGTCTTTTAGACATTCATATTGTGAGAAAGACAATTGGACAAGTATACTTCAATGACTGTTTTAAAATACAGATTCTTGTATATTGTCATCAAATATTAAAGAGGACAAAGATACTATAACCAAGAATGAAGTTACCATTACTTTAAAACCCCATTATGGGGGCTTTCTTATGCAGGGAAAACAAGGGAATATGATACATATCCAAATAGTGGATTCTTTTGACTGACAGGCCTGTTATGGAGGCATCTTTTGAAAGGCTACCTAATGGCACATGCTGCATAGTCAAACAAAAGATTTCTTAAATATTAGAAACTTTTTCCCATAAACTGAAAGAAATATTATGAGGATCTTGAAATATTCAATATTAAGAGTGTGAAATATGGAAGGGGATTATTCTCAATGCACATGAGAAAAATTTGAATCAATATTGGCCATGAGTTTGACATCCATTAAATAGATTTTACTCATATTTAAAATCGAGACATTCTTTGTTTCCTCTGAGTTAATATTGTGATGTGCAATTTTAAGTCATGCAATGAGGACATTATACTATGCAGTTTTAATTCATGCAGTGAGGGAATTATAAAATTTATTTTTACGTCATGAAGTGAGGACATTATACAATACATTTTTATTTCATGCAGTGAGGACATTATACTGTGTAGTTTTAAGTCATGTAGTGAGGACATTACACTATGCAGTTTTAAGTCATGCAGTGAGGATATTATGCTATACAGTTTTAAGTCATACAGTGAAGACATTGATTTCCCAATAAGAAATTGAAATAGATTATTTATATAAAGAATCCATTTACCCAATTCCTAAGCTCACATGAGCTACGCTCAGTGCGAGAAACAAAGAGCGGTAAGGGTTTCTTTTACAGTGCAAAGGTGACACAAGTAAAGAATAGGGGTGCAATATTTCCATGTAGTTTAACATCATGAGGTAAGGAAGAAAACGAACTGATGTGAAAGGAAAGACATATTATAACTGGATTAAGGGATAAAACTCAAGTGTCACTATGTGTCTTGCTGGAGATATAATCAAGTCATACTTAGTTCATAAAACATTCCCTATACATATTTTATTCGTATACAAGAAATAATGGTTTTTTATCACGGTTGGGCCCAATATTGGATATCTAGATGTCTCTGTGTATCTCCAATATATGAGAATCAAGTCATACATAGTTCTTTAAACAATCATTCCTCATGATAATCGAGTTTGACATGAAGAATTGGGGATTTTGACACATTCTGAGAGAACGGTAAATCATAAGACATAAAATGGTATAAGGACCAAATCATATATCTTAAATAAACACTCTGTATAGATCTGATTCATATACAGGAGGAGAAATAAGAAGATTTTTTTATAGTGGTTGGGCCCAAAATTGGAGATTTAGGCATCTCTACATATCTCATTAGAAAATAAGAATCGAGCCATGTGTAGTTCTATAAATAAGGTCTCTATACAAATCTGACTCAGACATAGAAAAGAGAGGGAATCATGTGCCACTAAGGAGTAGTGATTATGTCAATGATGTTTTCTTATGAAATCTTCTAACATCAAATAGAGAAAACTTTAGTTGTACAAATGATGTCATGCAGCTTAACGTCATGTAACAAGGATGAAGATGTTACACATTTTAATGTCATGCAGCATGGACGCTTATGGTTGTTATGCAGTTTAATGTCTTGAAACTAGGACATGGGGGATGTGTAGTTTTAATTCTTGTATCATGGAAATTTTATTATTCATTTTAAATTCTTGTAGTGAAGAAGTTGTACCGTGTAGTTTAATGTCTTGCAGTGAGGACGAATGTGCATAACTACACCAAGTATTTCTTTAATAATATCACATTTTTTGGAGATATAATAAGCTCTCCATCCATTGAGATTAAGGAATAATATCCATTTGAATATAACTTATGTATGGAATAAGGTCCTTCTCAATTTGGCTCATGTTTTGGAGGTTAATTGTTTAGTATAATTGGAGTCATAAGGAAAAATACCAATTCTCCTTGAAGAAATGAATGGAGGTTAAATTTCTTGTTAAAAGCTCATGATATTCTATTCAGATAGACTTATAGATGATGCAAAGTATGAAATATTTTCTTGTCTAATCATTCCAACTCATTAAAACATTTTTGAAACCTCTCATCTGTAGACAACTGATCATAGATTGCAACTCTAAATAAAGGAAATTTCTTTTAAATGGAAAAACTACTTCGGTTCCATATACCAATAAATAAGGACTTTCTTGGGTAGTAGTACAGGTAGTTGTCCGATAAGCCCATAAAGAATTGAAAATTTTATCAAGCCCTAATTTCTTATCTTTATCCACTTTATTCTATAGTATATTTGATAGGGTCTTATTAAAGGCCTCTATCTGTCCATTGGCCTTCGCAGGACAGCGATATGAATGGTGGGATTTGATATTATGTTCCTGATATAACTTTTTTACCTTATCATAACAAAATTGGTTCCATTTTACATCAAAATATTATGAGGGACACCAAATCCGGTGATGATATTAGTTTTGACAAAACTAAAAATACTTTTGGCTATGACATCCTTGAGAGGTATTGCCTCAACCCATTTAGAGAAGATGTCAGTAGGAGTGAGAATATACTAGAACTGGTTAGCCATGGCTGGAGGATAAGGCCCTACTACATCCATTCCCCATGTAGAAAATGGAAAAGAGTATTTAGATATATATAGAAACTCCAGGGGTAGATTAATGAAGTTTAAATTCACTTTTCAAGGATAGCATTTTTTAGTTAAATCTGTACAATCATGCATTATTGAAGGCCAAAAGTATACAAGCCTTAGGATCTGATCAGAGAGTCTATGCCTATACTGGTGGTCACCACAAACTCTTAAATTTACATCTTTCATGATAGTTGCAATATCATTTCCAGTAATACATTTTAAGAGGATTCGATCAAATCCTTTCTTGTAGAGGATCTTTTGGTGTTCTGGACTATCATAAATAGTGAAATTTTCTTCTCGTCGTCGGATCTGTTCCTTTTTATCCCTATCTGGTGGAAGAATCCCATTTTGAATATATTCCATGATAGATGTTCTCCATATCATGGTATGACTATATGGTTTAGAAATAGGGCTAATTTCATTAATTTCCCCTATTCTGGTTTGAAAAAAAGGTAAAACCACATGACGATGGTCTATGTTGATGATTGTCTCATCCCGATTTGGATGTTCCAAGGCTGTAGCTGCATTAACCAGGGCATCTGCTTGATTATTTTGTGATCGCGGGACATAAGACAATGTCGTCTCTGAATAAAATTCATTTATTAACCATCTGATGTAATCACACAAAGGGATTAACTCCTCTTTTTTTATAAAATATTCCCCATTAATTTGTTTGATTACCAATTCTGAATCACCTTTCACCTTTAAATGATCCATTTGCACCTGAAGGGCCAATTCCAAACCTGCAATGAGAGCTTGATATTCTACCTCATTGTTGGTACCACCTTTTGACAATAGGAATGAATAAATAAATTCTACATTTTTTAGGGAAATAAGGACAATTATTAATACAACTTTGTTAAGTTTAGGGTTTTCCATTATTTTCCTTGTTGGACTTCTGGAAGAACCATCAAAATACATTTTCAATGTTTAGGAATTATCTTGAATAGGGAAGACCTCTTCATTAGGAAGTTCAGTATTAAATGATGTATCTTCCACTGATGGATGCTCAGCAAAGAAGCTAGCTAGAGATTGTCCTTTCATTGCCTTTGAGGCACAAACTAGATATCAAACTGTTACAAAATAACCACCCACCATGCCAGACACCCTGTAAGCATAGGATTACTGAGGATAAATTTGAGCGGATTATTGAAAGACACCAATTGGACTTCATGATGTTGCGGGTAGTGCCTCAATTTTGAAACTGCAAAAAATAATTCTAGGTAGCACTTTTCAATAATTTAATATCGAGTTTTCACATCAATCATAGTTTGACTGAGATAGTAAAGGCTATTTTCATTCCCAGCATCATTTTGTTGGGAAAGAAAGGCGCCTAGTAATATCTTTAAATCTGTCACATAGAGAATAAGTGGTCTTCATTCAACAGGTGGCATTAATTCTGGTGGACTCAAGATTTATTTCTTGAGGGTGTCAAATTCTTCTTGGCAGTCTTCAGTCCATTGGTACATGATTCCCTTCTTCATTAATTTGGTGAACGGTAAACACTTGCCACCAAAATTGGTGATAAAGCACCGAATATTGGCCAAGTGTCATTGGAGTCCTCCTAATTCATTAAAATTTCAAGGAGGATATATACCAATTATTGATTTTGTTTTCTTAGGATCAACTTCGATACCACGATGGTGTACAACAAAGCCATACAAAGTTTCTAAGGTTACCCTGAAATCACATTTCAAGGGGTTCATCTTCAAACTGTGTTACCGAATTTTATTGAATATAGACTCCAAATCTGCCAAGTGATTAGAACATTGTCTAGATTTGACCCCCAAATCATCCAGATAACATTCAGAAAACTTCCCTAACAAGGGTTTTAAGATATGCTACATGGAACATGGGTATGTTTCATCTTCATTCTTCAAGCCAAAGGGCCTTACCTAATAGTAAAACACACCTTGAGGGGCATTGAAGGATATAGAATCTTCATCCTCAAGAGCTATATGGATTTGATTATACCAATGGTATCCATCCATGAAGTAAAGAGATTCATAGCCATATGTTTCATCAATTAAAAGATCTGCATTCTGAACTAGAAAATCATCTTAAGGACAATGCCTGTTAAGATCTCTAAAGTCAATGAAAACCCTAATTTTTTAATTATTATTTTTCATTGGGACAATGTTGGATAGACATTTGGGATATTGAAATTCCCTGAAAAAATTAGACTTTATAATCTTATCAACTTCAGCTTCAATTTTAGATGCATGAGTTGGGTGTGTTCTTCTTGCTGCCTGCTTGAATCCATGATGTTATTCTAGAAAAACCAAATGATGGGTGGCCACATCAGGACTAAGACCTAGATTCTCTGTATAATTCCAAGAAAATATATCTCGATGTATCTTTAGAAATGATGTATACACCTGTTTCTCTTTAGAGGTCATGGACACACTAATTAGAGTGGGGAGTGGATCTTCTTTTGTACCCGAATTTATTTCTCTAAGCTCATCCACAATGGTAGAGACACCTTCCTCAAATACAGGAGAATCATCCCTGAGATCTTCCCCTACTTATTCATTATGTATTACCACTTTTTTTCCACTTTCATAGTAGATGACGAGGTAAAACTTTCAGATTTAGGGGAGGAGTCAGTATTTGAACATCTAGAAGACGAGGCCACCATACCTGACCCTACTGATAAATAAGGGTTTTCCTATGGTAATAACGAGGAAATGATGGATTGAGAATCAACATCTTCATCTTCTTCTTGATTTGATACAATCTTTTCTACTCTGATTAATAAATTAAAGGCTTGTTGTAATTCAGTGGATGAAATGAATACATCTCCATTTAATCTTCCATCTCTACTTGGTGAATTAGAAATTTCTTTTATATTTTCAGGCTAAAATTCCATAATTGACATTATGGAAGTTACTAGATAAGTTCTTGGATTTGGTTTTACACTTTAAATTTGATAGATGGGTAGCATATAATCTTTACGCAAATGCATAAATGAATTTGTTGGGATCTTTTCCAGTTTATTTGGAGCAATAAATATGGTTATTTCCTTTGTCATGGACTTTGTTTCTTTTGTGTGAAAAAACTCAACCTCAATTTATTTAGATTCACATGTTTTGAATGGATCATTGTCACCATAAAATGTACCGATTTGATCATTGAATCAGTGCTTAAGACATTGGTGGTATGACGATGTTATGGCTGCATGTTGATGGAGCCAAAGCCTTCCAAGAAGAATATTGAATGTTGTGTCCTGAAAAACAACCATCAAATCTGAATTAGACACAAGATCACCAAACTGAGTTCTGAGTGTAATCTCACCTAGAGTTTCTTGTTCATTCTTGTCATACCCTTACAACATTAAAGTGGAAGGAGATAAATCATATTTAGTAAAGACCAATCGACGAAATGTATAAACGGGAATGAGGTTGACCATGGAACCATTATCAATGAAGGCTCTTTGTATGTCTACGTCGTTGACCTTTCCAGAAAAATACAAGGGTCAAATATGTCCATGTACAACAGCGTCTTCATCTTCAACTATAAGAGATATGACTGTCTGACATTCTGCAGGATCATTCTCTATACGAGAAACCTCGGCAGCAGCAAATTCATTTTTAAACACTTGAGAACCTGAAAAATCCTTAATGAGTGCTTCTCGAAGATCTTTTGATAGATTCAAAGAATCCAAATATTATAACTTGGCATGTACTTGGGCCAATTGTTTCATGACATCATACTTTTGGTCAAAAGTTCTGCGTTTTCCAGCATGGAGATGCGGTTTTGTAGGTGTTTTGGAAGTTGATCCTTCTGATGTAGTTGTATTTTGTGTCGGATTAAAAGCTAGAAATACTCCTGGATTTGGTAGATTAGACCAACTAGGTCTATTCACCTGCTGAGAAAAATACGGCATATCTTCTAATCGGTCTTCCAAAATCATTGTTCCAGAACCTAACATGTCTTTCCTAGAAGATACTCCTTGTTCTTGTTGAGCCCACAAAAGGGCTCTTCCACAAGTTTCTACCACATATATGGTTCGAGTAGGGGTAGAGTTAAAATGATGATTTTTATAATTCCCACGTCTTCCCATGTATCCTCGACCTTGATCGCTTCCTATAGTTCCCCAATTTCGTACAAGGAATTTTGGATCATTATAATAAGACTCGCCATTGGCATAAGGATCCGTTAAATGGAAAATATTAACATAACCAAAGATCAATTCTTCATCTAATGAAGATTCTTCTTGATATTTTAATTCTTGTTCTTCCATTTGGAAGGGTGGTGCCCATGCTTTTGAAACAGATGGCAAAAAACCTTCCAGTTTCAAAGATAACATTGGCCTTGACACGATCTCGTCTTCTTCTAACTTCTCTTTATCATTATAATTACTTAATTTTATTGACGAACGACCTTTTGATGAAGGTGTTTTTTGTAGAGACACCAGACCTGACGTACTTGGACATTACATTAATTTTGGGGAATACTAAATACATAACAAAAACCAACACTCAAGGATCTTAATAGTTTAGTTTCATTGGAAACTCGGAACACAATCTTCTAATCATGGTGAAAGATATTCAACATCTCCCATAAAGATCATCCCCTTTTGTTTTCTTACCTAAAACCTTTATTTTTATCCTGGGGAAAAGAAAACATAAAAAGGGTGAGCTCAATTGCTCGGTAAGGGTAAACATAGAGAACATAAAACAATCCATAAACATTTGAATGCAAAGAAAACTTGAACATAAAATCTAAACATCAAAACCATGAGCAAAGACATAAATCTTGGAAGTACATAAGAAATATATCAAAAAGGAACATAAATCATGATAAAATAGAATGAGAATAAAACATGTAATTTTGGAACAACATTAATCGCATGATATGATTTCCATAGTAGCCAAGGCATTGATGCCAAGACCATCTTAGTGGACAAATGTCACGACCCGTCCTCGGGGCCCGTGTCGTGACTACCCTAATCCTGCCTTCCATAGGACAGGGGCTGGAGACTAGCACCGAGGTGTAATTCCCGATAAAAAGGAAAGGCATTGCCTTTGTAAAGTAAGAAAACACCATAGAGCAAGCAAGCAGTAGAAGTAAACACTAAGTAAAAACTGATACAAAAGTATGTGTGGAGAAGTAAGTGGGCTAGTATAGAAACCCAAACTGAAAGTAATGTACAACTGGAAAGGGAAAACAGAAACTGAATGTAAAGCCGCAGCCTCGAGCCGTCCACTGGAAGTCCCACCTGAAGGGTGAGTACAGATAGCCTCCATAGCTCCTGGGTCCAGCCGTCCGCTCCGAGTACATCCTACCCAGTGGTCCACCTCCGGGTACCGACCTGCTCTGCAAGCCTCAACCGCGATCAGCGCTGTCTGTCATCTGAAACCAACACAACATAGTGCGGGCATAGACCGTGTAGGGGTGAGTATAAGTTATTCAGTAGGGACCACGATACCCCCGAAGGTCTCCCAGAATCAACAAAGGATAATCCACAAATGAAGATACAATCACAAAGTAACATCCGTCACCACTTAGGTATATTCCCATACAGATACCTAAGTCATCAATTCTCGTTCGGCTCCAACATACGAGCCCGAGTACATCCCAGTCCACACAGGAAAACCCAACTCATTCCACATAGGAAAGCAAAATGTAATCCACACAGGATATCAAGTCAAACTTAACAAAGATAAGGATTGAATGTCAAGATTCATCTCACATAGGTATACTTCTTCGTATGACGGTATAGATGATCAGATATTTCCACTAATTCATCTAAGCTGTCAGACCCACACAGGATCGATAGGTACTAACCCCTATAATGACCCACAAAGGATCGATAGGTAACTAACCCACGCAATGACCCATAAAGGATCTATAGGTAACTAACCCCCCGCAATGACCCACACCGGATCGGTCCCACACAGGATCTGTAGGCACTGGCCCACACAGGACCGCTGAGCGATGACCCACATATGATCCGACCCACACAGGATCGGTAGAACTGATCCACTTGGGATCGCTGAGTGTTGTAGTCGTCACCGTCGAATCCACGGAGGATTTTTGCACAGTCGTCATCATCGTCACAGTCGCAGCCAGCTCTAGGGTTCCCGCACACAGCATGCTTGTTCGGGAGGGTCCGCTCCACGAGTCAAAGGGCTGATACAACAACTGACACATAGTCCGGAGTTAATGTATCCAAAAGTTCCGTCTCACTAAGAGGAATCCATCAAAGACGATGGCACGTCAATCGAACGTCCAGAGCTCAAGTTATAAGCGTTTCCGCTCAGAGGTCCCGGTTGGTTTCGTGTACGAACCAACCCGGCCGAACCCAAAGTACTCTGAAACCTTGCGTGTAATATAATGAAACAACCGTCTCATTCCAATGACCGCATCACCATTGATAGTGCATCGATCGGAGGTCTGCAGCCCATGTTATGGGTAATAGACCGAATTAGTCCGGTATTAGGGGGTTCGGGCTCGGTCCGACCTGGCCTGATACCCCCTGCGTCGGCCCGAACAGGGTCGACCCGACCCGGGTCCGCGGCCCGGCCTGGCGGCCCAGTCTATCGGACCGGTCAGGGAAGCCGGCCTGGCGTGCTGGCGCGCTGGCCAAGGGCTCGACCATTCGGCCGAGCGGATGAGGGGGGGGGGGGGGGGCTGCCCCCCTGTTTTTGTAATCGTGGCCCCCATAATGGGGGGCCGCTTGAGCTGGCCTCTGAAGGTTTGTAACCCCTGGCTCTTCCACTGACCGGCCGGCCTTCTCTGGCCGGTCCCCCTGCTCCGACGCCGGCGGCCTGGAACCGGCTATCGGTTCCCCTGCTCTATCGCGGCCTGGAACCGGCTGCGACATTGGTCTGCCCGGCGTGGCACGACGGCGCCGCTCCCCTCCGCCGCGGCCCCGCTCAGGTCGCGGTGCTTCAATGTTCTTTCAAGGTTCTTTGGTGCTGCGCGACGGCGCCGCGACGTAGTTTGTTTCCAACGGCACGGCGCGACGGCGCCGTGTTTCTCCGCCCTTTCTTTAACATTTCTCGCGCGGTGCTTCGGCACCGCGCCGCCTTACATGAGCCGCAACAAAAATCAACCAATAAGGGGGAGGAGGGTCGGCCATGTTTGGGCGGTCTGACCTCCTCCTGTATTGCGATAACAGGTGGCTCAAAATAGATGATAAACCAATGATGAAGTAATCAGGAACAAAAGAAATAAATAAACCCCTACCTCATTGAATCGTTGAGCGAGGATTCGTCTCGGAAATAACCATCGTAGAAGAAGACATCGGGGAAGAGGAGAGTCGCGTCGCGGGGATGGCGTCGCATCGTCGATCTCTAAGTAATATGGCATTCTTCGTGTTCTTCATCGAAGAGGAAGAAGTTCTTCAAGCTCCTTAGCTTTTCTCCCTAAAAACTCTCAAAGCAACGAGACCCCAACAAAAATAAAATAAGTCCCTTAGTTATTTTATTAACATAACATAAGCATTTGAATTATAAACATTCAAATTAAACTCAACTATTTAATTAACTTAAGTTATCAAAATTAATGGTGAGTTGAAGGAGTTAGGGAATATGAAGGGGTGGTGTTCTTTTGGGCCCCACCACTCTCATAACCTCCCATGGGAATTTGGGTGGTTACCCCAACATCCACTCAAAGCTTAAACCACTTAAAAATAAAAATTGTAACTAAATTTTTATTTTAACTTCCACAATTTGTATCATCTTCTCACGTGTAAAAGCAACTCCGGAAAAAGTGTTCCTAAGCAATTATCGGCGCTGTGAATTCATCGGTGCCCTTGGAATTCGATTCCGAGCACCAGTTCCAATGTTATAAAAACCCGCTCGTTCGTTCACTGAACGTACCTGAGCTAAACATCGGATAGTGGTTCTGGGCACACCGGGCCTCGGAATCAAGTTCCGTCAGAAACCGCGTTTTTGTAAAATTCCCAAGAAAATTAAGAAAAAATTTCCCTTGAATTTTACGGGTCTTTACAACAAAGTACCTTTATGAATCGAGTTCACTCCTCGTTCCATTCCTGTAACACTGAATCGGATTAACTTACCACTCCAGCCATTCTATCTCATGAGATATAAATCATTACCCAATGCATTGGAGGGAGATATAGGTTCCACCCATCTCATAATGAAATCATTATTACATGTGCCACAACATAAACATAAATCATTCATCATAACCCAAAGAATAAAATGGGTTTCATAAACATCATCCCATCATAACATAATCCATAGAAAACAAATGGATATCATTTAATCATAAGAGAAGTTAAACCAAGTAAATCATAGAGACATTATAATTGAAATATATAGATAAGAAATACTGTCATCTTAGATGGAAAATGGTTTTGATAAAACACTTGAGATAATTTTTTGAGGAAAATATCCTTTCTTATTCAAAATCATTTTATTTTCACAAAATTCCATGAAATTTTTAAAGAAAAGGATTTTGTTGAAAATAGTAATGAAATCTTGTAGAGTAATCTTAATGAAAATAAGGTGTTATGAAACCGTAAAAATCTGTTCATGCCGTATAAGATAAAAAACATTATCCTCGTACTTTTAATGGAAAAGTCAAAAAGTACCACGTTTGGTAAACAAAGGAAAGATTCAGTGCATAACACAAAGTAAAATTCAAATAAGGGTAAACATGAATTTAAAAATACATGTAAGAATATTAAACACTTTATGAAAAACATTTTATAGACATGTATGAAAAATATAACCCCAGTAAATACTTACGTATAAGCAATCTTGGATAAAAATGAGATTGCAAAAGTATCCCTTACCTTAGGTTCGATATGCTTCGTACGTATATAAACCTCCTGTATAATGATTTAAATAATGTCATTGACTTATTAAAAAATCGTATTTATTGTTATGATATCATATATGGTTCACATATGACTTTATATTACCCGTTCTTTTGTAAATTCCATGTTAAAGCAGCGTTTTGGGTAAAATTGTTTTATTTATCGTACGTGTTTGGACTTGTTGTTCATGATATTATTATTACTTATATCATGATTTACTTACTTCCAGAATGTAAATCATGATTTATATATCAAATATATTTAGTATATATTTACATAATAGATAGATAAATGAAATGAAATACACCATTCATGGAGACAGTAGGTCGTACGTACGCATGAACGTTGTTTTTCTTTCCTTATTGACTTGAATGGAAGTAAGTAGATGACACATATATATATATATATTTGTATAAATAAATTCAGTAGCTTCATTATGTCATATTTTTTATTATTACTTATTATATATAATTTATAATCATTCTTGAATGGTTATCATGGAGAATGAATCTCATCGCGTCATGGAGATGGTAATCTGTACGTACGCACGAGCGATGATATCATTCCCATAATTATTGAATGGAATTAGAGTGGATGATAATATATTTCAGAATCCATATTATGTTATAATAACCATATATAGTTAATATTTACACCATTATACCCATCTAAGTAAGGTGGTGATGGAAAACAGATTACACCACGGCGTGGAGACGATATTCAGTACGTACGCACGCGCGGTGATTTCGTTTTCCGTAGGATGGATAGAAGATGAAATATGGTTGTTTAATATTTATAATAACATATCTATATATTATTGATACTGATGTCATTAATTTATTAGGAAACAAATAAAGAAGAAGAAGTATAAGAAATTTTTTTGGAAAGAATCGGTAAAGGATATTACCTCTTCTTTGACGCGCCTCTTCTTAACCTCCTATTAATGCCCTAGAGTTGGTATTTTGAAAATACCGAAACCTCAATAATGTTTCTAGGGAAGTTTATAAGGGGAATGGTCAGTGTTTTTTCGAGCTTGAAGGCTCAAAAGTTTGTAAAAGAAAGAGGGATGAGGTTCTCTTTTATAAGGGAGGAGAGGGGCACTTTTGGAAACCTCAAAAATATTAATTTATAATAAATTAAAACCCCACATAAAAACATCCAAAAAGACTCAAATCAGAACTTATATGAAATAGGGTTGTAATATCATCAACCAAAAAAAATATACATGTTGGTAATTTATTTTAAACATTATGAACTTAATTTATCCTTATATAATCTATTTAATTTTATTTGAGGTTATAAGATTCTAAATTTTAAAATGTTATAAATAATTACTTATGTGTTGTTAATTTTCCATAATTGGATTATATATGACATTTTAGACAATTTAAATTTTAATTTATAATTTTTAAATATCATTCTGATTTTTAAACAATTTTATATTATGTTATTCTTATAAAATAACAGTTGTGTCAATTTTGACACTATTAATTTATTTGAATTTAAATAAACTCCACACCGAAGATATGTTTGAAAAAAAAGATTTAATATATTAATAACATGTCATAGTTATCTGTTAAATTAGTGGAGAACATTAAATATTTCATATATTATTTATTTTAATATTTTTAAAACCATTTATTTGATATTTCAATCAATAAACTAATTTCAACATCACTATTGTGTCACCTTTAATGATAATTATTTAATCCATAAAAATTATAAATAAATTCACATGATGTAGATAATTTTATGAGATTTCTAGAGACTATTAATTTTCAAAGTTTCATCAAGTTTATCACTAAATTAAAATTATTATACTTATAAGATATAAGAGAGTGACATGTTGTCACTTTCTTTGGTTTTAGTAATAATTAATTTTTTTTCGTGGTCAAAAGTCCATAAAATGAATTTATTCCGACACTTAGGTGATAAGGGTCGACTTTGAGTCATCCAATAGAATTTTGGCAGGTTTTAGGGTATATTTATAATCTTATTTTTACTGTTAATTACCTAATTTACCTTTAACTGTGGTAAATAAAATTTACCATAGTTACTATTCATAATGCCCAAAAATAAAAAGTAGCCTAGTAAAATAATTTGGACCTACGGATTCTAAATATGGAATCCATTTTTCTAAATTAAAAACACAGAATTTTCAGTAATTAATTTAATATTAATCCCGTTGTCAAAAAAATGGGTTTTTGTTTAAGACATTGCAAAAGATTGAATTGATTTAACCTACGAATTCAATGTAAAATAAATACTAATGAAATAAATTATATTAAATGGTAAAATATATTCTATTTATACTTTAAAACAATTTACTATTATATTTTACCATATAAATTATCTCGATGAAAAAAGTTGTTTTTAAGTAAAATATAGCATGATTTTACTTCTAATCAAAATAAGAATATTGTCAGAAAAATATCAAAACATTATCCAATGTAAAGTTTTATATCCTGATTCAAAATAAGAAGTTTATTTTTTCACATTTAACTTATAAACATGTCAAAAACTAGATTTAAAGTGGGTGTGCCAACAAAAGGCGGAAAAACTTCCTTTTTTTAAAAATACTTATTTTACCCGAAAAAATTATTTTGTTCCCATACCATGTTCTAGAAAATGTGTATGATGAATAATAATGTTATAAAATTCAAAATTTAGTTAATAATATTCATAATGGCTAGTTAAGAATTATATTATAACAATATATCAGTGTTTAGTGAAACCCGATATTGCGTACTACACACGCTATCAAGGAAGGTCGTGATTGCGTGTAATGCAAGCCAAGTCAAGGTTGCCTGTAGTGCAAGGTCCCTTTGTTGTATAACATAATCAAAACATATTTCATTTATAAACCAAAACAAAATCTATACTTAATGTTTTGTAGAATAATTTCTACAAAACAAACTTGAAATTGTGTGTAACACAAGCCAAGAATAGTGTTGTGTATACTACAAGCTAATACGGTGTTACATATAGAACAAGCTAATTTTGGGGTAGCTTACAACACAAGAATGAAAGAAATTAAAAATAATATATCTCATAAAATCTCTGGGTGTTACATTCAATGCCCTTAAAATTAATTTCACCCTTCAGATTCATCGGGGTTATAAATGGTTTATTACTTGAGAGTTTCTTTCATAGAAACCCACATCGTAAAAAGGAATACTAAAACTTAATTTTAAAAAGTGAAGTATGAAACATAATGGTTACCCAAATTAACTCATCACTGGGTTTCCATGTAGAATAACATAGGTGAAAATATGGATATGGAATAGAAATCTAACCATCAAGTTCTAATGGAGAATAGTAGAGAACATGGCTATGAAAAATACAACAATCACAAAGCCATAAATTTGTAATGATCTTAGGTACCATCTGATTCATCATATATAAGAGCACTAGGAAAACATTTTTGGTTTTCAATATCATTTCCCTAAAGTTGATAAATTTAAATTAGAAAAAATACTTACTTGATTTTGGTACAATCTCACTGTTTTTTGTGCCTTGAACAATTTACACTTCATCTCTTAAAGAAATAATGTTGAATTTGTCTTCCGTGAAGTGTTAGCAGATCATGCGATAGAATGATAGGTAATTCCATCTGTCTCAAACATAAGTTTAACAAAAGATATATACATAAGTCCATCTATGGTGAGATTAATTATATATGGTTCATAAAATGGAGTTACACTTCATATATAATTCCACATAATAAATTAAAACTAATTTTACTGACCAGGGACTTCCTGTAGGCCAGTGGTATAGAATAAAGGCATGTCGCACTTCAGTTGTGTGTGCGATTCCCTCAGCCTTGTCTGACGCAATGGGTTGTCGCCCGTTCTGTAGGTTGTCCCTTTTCATAAACTATACTATTATAACATTCCAGAAATAAAATTGAAAAAATAGTTCAAGCCTTAAACAATACTATATGATGCCCAACTTAATCCATTTCCACCTTAAGACTTATCCAAAATACTTCTTTCCAAACTCTTAGTATAAAGAAAATGATTACTTGAAATGTCATCTTCCGGGAATGTGAATACCATCATTTATAATACGATATATTTTTTTGGTCACATTCCAAACATGTGAATACCTTAATCATGTATTCTCTTGAAAAAAGAATACCCATTGAACCATAGTGAAAACATGAATGTTGTCAAAAGTTAACTCTTTCCACATAACAAAATCCCAAAATTTCTATATACTCAAACCATGATATATCATTGTCCTTATATCAGTCATGATCTCATTTCGTTTTCTCTTTATCCCTTCATTATGCACATATCATCTTATTTCCAAAAATATTTCAATCACTTTTCATGGTTATCGGTACCATAAAATGATTGAAAACCAATACATAGATATTCCAAAATTCCATGATACTATAAATGAGATTCAATGATACTATTTTTAAATCCCATTACTTAATCATTCCACAACATCATTTTCATACTCAACATCAAAAATAGTGATCGCATGTGACTTCCCTTTATCCTTTTCCTTAATAGGTTTCTCACATCGATCATCATTAAACCTTATATTAGGGAATAGATTAGAATAATGCCTCATTTCCTTTCACTTTAATCATTGAAGTGTTGGTGGAGTTTTTTCTGTAGTCTTTTCTCTATTCACATCATTAGCTACCATTTTCCCATTACTTCGGCACTCAGCTGCTCAATAACTTTATTTTCCACACTTGAAACATTTTCTAGTACCTTTTAGACAATCTCCACCATGTTTCTTTCCACACTTTGAGCATAAAGAAACATTCATCTTCTTTTCAACATTGTTCTAAGATTTCTCCTTGAACTCCATCTTTTGTTTCTTGTCAAACCATGATATGGATATGTTACACCAACTTCCATTTCTTCCTTGATAGCACAACGCACAATGTCTTCATAGCTAATGAAGTCTCTTATAGCTAATTCCCTTCAAATACTTGGTTTTAAGCCAATGAAGAATAGATCATCTTTACTTTCAGGTTGGAAGATAAAACCAGATGCATACCTTACAAGACTTTTAAAATTCTCTTTGTATATACCAACAGATTCATCATCATTTTTATTAATCTCAAGGAACTCCTTTTCTATCTTTGTTTAAAGAATACAAGGGAAGTACTTATTGAAAAACAAGTTCTTGAACTCATCCCATTCCATTGATTCAATTTCATCTTGGGGCCTTGTATTCTTAATTAGAGTCCACAACTGTTATGCTTCACCTCTAAACTGTAAACAGCCAGAATGACTTTTTCAAGTTCTGAATAGCAAAGTATGGAAAATAACTTTTCAATTGTACTGATCCATTATTCAGCAACAAGTGGATTAGAAGACCCACTAAAAGAAGGAGGATGTTTCCTCATCAAGGACTCAATAGGATATTGTTCCCTTATCTGCTCATTTGGAAGTTCAGAATGATTCATATCTTGTGTAAGTATAGAAATAAGATTTTTCACTCCATCTCCCATAACATTGGTTTTTTCAGGAGGACAATCATTGAATTTTCCATTACATTGATCAACAGGGTTCCTTCAGCTTCCATCCATCGTCTAAAACCCAACAATAAGAGTATAAGAGGAAAAAATCAGGCTAGGGGAAACAACATAATAAAGTGGGAGTACCTTCAATATCTAACATCTTCGGATTAATTCTAATATCGTTACCGTAATTCTAGTACTATAACCTATACTTATACGTAACCTTAGAGACATCCCTAGACATACCTTAGAAATATCTTCTAGGGATCTCACTAAAGTTTTCACATCCTAATTTCCAAAGTTTAACTATAACTTTCCTCGGATACCAACTGTAGAGACCCCAAACCTGACGTACTTGGACATTACATTACTTTTTAGGAATACTTAATACATAACAAAAACCAACACTCAAGGATCGTAGTAGTTTAGTGTCTTTGAAAACTTGGAACACAATCTTCTAATCATGGTGAAAGATATTCAACACCTCCCATAAAGATATTCCCCTTTTGTTTTCTTTCCTAAAACCTTTCTTTATATCATGGCAAAAAAACGTAAAAGGGTGAGCTCAAATTCTTAGTAAGGGTAATCATAGAGAACATAAAACAATCCATAAACATTTTAATGCAAAGAAAACTTGAACATAAAATCTAAACATCAAAACCTTGAGCAGAGACATAAATCTTGGAAGTACGTAAGGAATATATCATAAAGGAACATCAATCATGATAAAATATAAAAGGAATAAAACATGTAATTGTGGAAAAACATTAAGAACATGATATGATTTCCATAGTAGCCAAGGCATTGATGTCAAGACCATCTTAGTTGACAAAGTCCCTTTCTGAATCGAGTTCACTCCTCATTCCAGTCCTGTAACACTGAACAGGATTAACTTACCATTCCATCCATGCTTATCTCATGAGATATAAATCATTACCCAATGAATTGGATGGAGATATAGGTCCCACCCATCTCATAATGAAATCATTATTACTTGTGCCACCACATAAACATAAATCATTTATCATAACCCAAAGATTAAAATGTGTTTCATAAACATCATCCCATCATAACATAAACCATATAAAACAAATGGATATCATTTCATCATAAGAGAAGTGAAACCATGTAAATAATAGAGACATTATACTTGAATCATACAGATATGAAATAATGTCACCTTATATTGAAAATGGTTTTGATAAAACCCTTGAGATAATTTTTTGAGGAAAATATCCATTCTTATTCAAAATCATTTTATTTTCAAAAATTTCCACACAATTTTAAAAGAAAATGATTTTTTTGAAAATATTCATGGAATTTTGTAGAGTAAGGTTTATGAAAATAAGGTGTTATGAAACTTTAAAAATCTGTTCATGCCGTATAAGTTAAAAAAACATTCCCCTCGTACTTTTAATGGAAAAGTCAAAAAGTACCACGTATGGAAAACAAAATAAATATTTGGTCCATAACACAAAGTAAAAGTCAAAGAAGGGTAAACATGAATTTAAACATACATGGAATAATATTAAACACTTTATGAAAAACATTTTACGGACATGGATGAAAACTATATCCCCCATAAATACTTATGTATAAGTAATCTCGGATAAAAATGAGATTGAAAATTTATCCCTTACCTTAGGTCCGATATGCTTCGTACGTATCCGAACTGTTGACTCAATAATGTTTTCCTTATGAATTTTCAATTCCTTCTTGTTTTGAAAATCACAAACACCTTATCTTTAAGGAAAATTGCTTTTATAAGGAAAATTGATTTTATAAGGAAAATTTCTTTTATAAGGAAAATCGATTTTGTAAAAAAAATTATCCCTATCATATTTTCATCCATATTTTTCTTAAGTATAAGATTCGAATTCATTTCTATTTTCTCAAAATTGCTTGAAACTTTGATTTGAAGTATTCTGTTTTAGGATCTGAATTCTGGATAAGAACTGTGATAAAGTTTCACTCCGAAATCCAGAATGAGAACTGTGATAAAGATGCATTCCGAATTCCGGATACAGTTTTACTCCAGATTTAGGATATGAAACATTATGAAGTTCGACAACGAATTCTCATTATGAATTCTGATGAGGAATTCTCATTACGAATTCTGATGACGAATTATCATTACGAATCCTGATGATGAACTCTCATTACAAATTCTGATGACGAATTATCTTTCTGAATTCTCATTATGAATTCACCTATTAAATAGAATCTGATCATATTTGTTTTATACACTCAAAATTTATTTAGACTCCGAAAATTATTTTTTTTCACTCCGAACTTTCATTCCGAACTTTTGAGTTAGATTTTAAACGGTGTCGTAATTTCTGTTACACTTGTTTTGTTATAGAATGATGTCGTCTATTCTGTTATAAACTAACTGTTGGATAAGTTACACGTGTACAGGTCCCTCTGATTTTTAAGTAAAATATGACCATTGGGAAGGAGGCCAACCTTACCTATAAATAAGAGCTCATTTGAATGAGCTCGGGACACACAATTACACAACAACTGGGTTTTTGTGCATACATGCTTTTGAAGTGATTTCTAGAGAGAGAGGCTCTTATTAACTCTCAAAGCTTCGTGCGACTCCAAATGTTGGTGATCACATTCGAGGACTTCTGGGGATAGGAAGACAGAGGTGTTGACTACCTTGAAGTTCAAGGGTTTCCTTGCTGAGGAAGACAGAGGTGCCAACTACCTTGAAGTTGAGGGCTTGCGGGGATAGCAAGACAGAGACTCCGATCTTCGTATCGAGGGCTTAACCTGGTGTGGGTAAGACAGACTTGCTTGAAATTATAAATCAAGGGACCTTTATCCAAGGTTGTTGGATACTCTTCTCTTTGGGTTAAAAGACTTATATCTTGTTACTTGTAGTTTTACTACTTGTTTATTTTCCGCTGCATTCTATATTATAAGGAAAGTATAACCTTCTTATAATTTCTTACCTGTACTCTATTTAATTTAGATTCTATACACTTTAAGGTAGAATCTCATATTGTATTTTTTTGTTAAGTTTCAATTTCCAGAACCATTTTTCCGGAACCTACTTTTGGAATCTCTTTCCAAGTTTTATTTGGTGTTAGAGGTGTTGTGAATTTACTTAGTTTAACTTTGTTAAACTTAGCCCTTTCCTTTTCTTACGGAAAAAATAGTTAACTTTAAATATTCCAAAGGAATTTTTAAAGAATACAATTCCCCCCCCCCCCTCTTGTATTTTGAGCATCTACATCATTATTTCGATCCTACAATTGGTATCAGAGGTTGGAAACCTCATACTCTATACCAATCATACATGAACCTCCTGTATAATGATTTAAATAACGTCATTGATTTATTACAGAATCATATTTATTGTTAAGATATCATATATGGTTCACTTATGACTTTATATTACCTGTTCTTTTGTAAATTTCCTGTTAAAGCAGCGTTTTGGGTAAAATTGTATTATTTATCGTACGTGTTTGGACTTGTTGTTCTTGATCTTATTATTACTTATATCATGTTTTATTTACTTATAGAATTTAAATAATTATTTATATATCAAATATATTCAGTATATATATATATATAATAGATAGATAAATGAAATGAAATACACCGTTCATGGAGACGGTAGGCCGTACGTACGCATGAACGATGTTTTCCTTTCCTTATTGACTTGAATGGAAGTAAGTAGATTACATATATATATATATGTGTGTATACATAAATCCAGTAGATTCATTATGTCATATATTTCATTATTATTCATTATATATACTTTATAATCATTCTTAAATGGTTATCATGGAGAATGAATCTCATCACGTCGTGGAGACGGTAATCCGTACGTACGCACGAGCGATGATATCGTTCCCATAATTATTGAATGGAATTGGAGTGGATGATATAATATTTTATAATTAGTATGATGTTATAATAACCATATATAGTTATTATTTACACCATTATACCCATCCAAGTAAGGTGGTTGTTGAAAACAGATTACACCACGGTGTGGAGATGGTATTCTGTACAAACGCACGCGCGGTGATTTCCTTTTTCATAGGATGGATAGAAGATGAAATAGGGTTGTTTCATATTTATAATAACATATCATTATATGTGTGATAATTATGATATTAATTTAAGATGAAACAAATAAATAATAAGTAGTATAAGAAAAAATAAATTAGAATGAATCGGTAAAGGATATTACCTCTTCTTTGACGCGCCTCTTCTTAACCTCCTCTTAAGGAACTAGAGTTGGTATTTTGAGGATACCAGAACCTCTATAATGTTTCTAGAGAAGTTTATAAGGTAAATGGTCAGGGTTTGGCCGAGCTTTAAGGCCAAAAAATTTGTAAAGAGAAGAGGGAGGAGGTTCCCTTTTATAAGGGAGGAGAGGGGCACCTTTGGAAACCTCAAAAATATTAATTTATAATAAATTAAAACCCCACATAAAAACATCCTAAATGACTCAAATCCAAACTTAGATGAGATAGGTTTGTAATCTCATCAACCAATAAAATTTAGACATGTTGGTAATTTATTTTAAACATTATCAACTTGATTTATCCTTATTTAATCTATTTAATTTTATTTGTGGTTATAAGATAATAAATTTTAAATTGTTATAAATAGTTACTTATGTGTTGTTAATTGTCCATAATTGGATTATTTTTGACATTTTAGACCATATAAGTTTTAATTTTTAATTGTTAAATATTTTTGGGATTTTTAAACAATTTTATTTTATGTTATTCGTATAAAATAACAATTGTGTCAATTTTGACACTATTCATTTATTTGAATTAAAATAAAATACAAAAAGAAGATATTTTTGAAATAAAAGATTTTATAGATTCATAAAATGTCATATTTATCTATAAAATTAGTGGATAACATTAAATATTGCATATAATATTTATTTTAATATTTTTAAAACAATTTATTTGATATTTCAATCAATAAAATAATTTCAACATTACTATAGTGTCACCTGTAATGATTATTATTTAATCCCTAAAATTTTTAAATAAATTCACATGATGTAGATACATTTATTATATTTCTTTAGACTATTCATTTTCTAAGTTTTATAAAGTTTTATCACTAAATTAAAATTATTATAATTATAAGATTTAAGAAAGTGACATGTTGTCACTTCCTTTGGTTTAAATAATAATTAAATTATTTTCATGGTACAAAGTCCATAAAATAAATTTATTCTGACCCTTAGGTTATAAGGGTCGACTTTGAGTCATCCAATAGAATTTTGGCAGGTGTCAGGGTAAATTTATAATATTAGTGTTACCCTTATTTACCTAATTTACCTTTAACTGTGGGAAAAAAATTTACCGTAGTTACTATTCATAATGCCCCAAAATAAAAAGTAGCCTATTAATATAATTTGAACCTAATGATTCAAAATATGGAATCTATTTTTCCAAATTCAAAATACAGAAGTTGCAGTAATTAATTTAAAATTAATCCCATTGTAAAAAAACAGGTTTTTGTTTAAGACATTGCAAAAGATTGAATTGATTTAACCTACGAATTCAATGTAAAATCAATGGTAATGACATACATTATATTAAATGGTAAAAATATATTCTATTTAAACTTTAAAACAATTTACTATTATATATTATCCACATAAATTATCTCGATGAAAAAAAAATTAAGTAAAATTTAACGTGTTTTTACTATTCATCAAAATAAGAACGTTGTTAGAAAAATAACAAAATTTTATCCAATGTAAATTTTTTTATCATGATTCAAAAGAAGAAGTTTATTTTGTCAATTTGAACTTATAAACAAGTAAAAACTATATTTAAAGTTGGTGCACCATCAAAAGGCAGCAAAACTGCCTTTTTTGAAAAATACTTATTTTACCCGAAAAAATTTATTTTGTTCTCATACCATGTTCTAGAAAATTTTTAAGATGGATAATAATGTTATAAAATTTAAAATTTAGTTAATAATATTCATAACGTCTAGTTCAGAATAATATTATAACAATATATTGGTGTTTAGTGAAACCTGATATTGCGTACTACACAAGCTATCAAGGAAGGTCGTGATTGCATGTAATGAAAGCCAAGTCAAGTATACATGTAGTGAAATGTCCCTTTGTTGTATAACATAATCAAAACATATTTCATTTATACATTAAACAAAATCTATACTTAATGTTGTGGAGAATAATTTCTAAAAAATGAACTTTAAATTGTGTGTAACACGGGCCAAGAGTAGTGTTGCGTATATTTCAAGCTAATATGGTGTTGCGTATAGAACAAGATAATTATGGTGTAGAATACAACACAAGAAATGAAAGAAATAAAAAATTATATATCTCATCAAATCTCGGGGTGTTACATTTTTACTGTGGCAGGAGTGGCAGAAGACACAATAGTTTGTTTTAACTGTTTTTCTAAAATGGCATGAGTCTAGTTGATCATTTTCCCAATCAACCAACCATCATGTTTTTGAAAATTTTCACTTTTTATCTCTTTCCATTCACCTACGTCCTCTAGATTAGTACTATTAACACATGCTACTTGAGTTGATAAACTTTTATGTTTTACTTTCCCAGAGTCTACCATCTTTTGCAAGAGGTCATTGAAATCAAAACATTCCTTGATGGGATGTCCAAACATCTGGTGAAAGGGACAATAATTTCAAAGATCTTAATATCCTTATTTATTTGGTTTTTCTAGCATTGGAAACTGAACTAAATTATTTTCTAGAGCTGAGATGAAGTAACCATAAACTTTTTCATTCCAGAAATAATAAACTTTGTTTTTTAATTCGTCAAATTTTTTATACCTTTGATCTCTTTGATCATCTTGACAAGGAGGCCATTGCTGTTGATGCTCAAGAGGTGGATCCCTTTGGTATGATAAAGGTCTTGAAGTAGAAGCAGTTATAGGTTCTTTCTTGAGTGTGCTTGTTGCGGTTTCTTCCTTTCCCATCCTTTTCCCCATAATTGATGGAATTACACGAGCTCTAGCCTTAGTTTATATAATAGAGTCTTATATCTATTGAGAAATTTATGTAAGGTCTCAAAACCCTCTTGTATATTTCACAGGGATCAATGGTGTGTGTAACTCATCATGTATATTTTCTACAAAAATTGGCAGCAACTCTTCTTGAGGGAGTGCTAGACTTAAAGAATATGTTAATCCTTTCCATCAAGCAATTAAATCAAAAACTCTTTCATTCACCCTTTGTTTGAAAATGGTAAGATCAAAAACTGTTGTTTTTTGTAGCATTGATCTAAATTGAAGAAGAAATTTCTAACATAGATCTTCCCATCCAATAATTGATCGAGATTGTAAACATGTATAACAGACAAAAGCTGGTCCTAGTAAAGACTGCACAAAACACCTAGGATTTGCTGCTTCTTGTTGTATAGAAGTTTCCATCATGGGATCGAAACGATAAATAAAATGTGTTTTGTGTTGTTCCAGATCTCCTAACCCATTAAATATTGGGAATGTGGTATTAACAAATTTTGGTGGGGGAGGAATTTCATCCACCCATTTAGGGTAAGCTCTCTTTTCCAGATGAACTTGTCCACGTCATTCCTCTATAGCTTCCAATCGAATCGTTAATGCGTTAATAGTGTTCATAATCATTTTGGGAATATCCATATTTGGTAGATTATGTGTAGGTATAGCAACTAGAGCTTGAGCTGGTGCAATGACCAGCAAAACCACTGATGCTGGTGTTGATATCTGCAATGGATAACCCACAGGAACAAGCCTATCAGGATGTGTTTGATCCTTCCTTTATTGTGTACCTAGTGGAGGGAATTCATTATCCGCATTTTTAGTTACAACATATCCTCTTTTATGAGGAGATCCTATAGGATTTTCAAGTTGAGGACCTTCCGGGGGAGTACGTCTAGAAAAAATGTTGTTTCGAAGTAACTCTGTATTTAGTCTTTTCAACTCCTTCATTTCCCCTTATTATTGTTCAAATATCTCTTCAAAAGAAATATATTGACCTTCTCTAGTGGAAAGTGATATGTGATCTACCTTTTTCCTTTACCCTTGTTAAATTCTTTTTGGAGAGGGGGGCATTGGTTATTTGAAGGCATACCTAGATTCGGGGTAAGCCTATGATTTCTGGTGTGCACGCCTTCTTCATTAGCCTCAGTGTGTACCATATTATGGACAAGAACTTCATCTTCTGATTCCCCTGAATTGGACTCATTTTCTGGATGATCTTCTGTAGTTGTGTAAATGAAATTTACTGACTCATAATACATCGATGGTATTCTGTTAGTGTTTTTGTGAGATCGTCTTCTTTTCTGTCTTTCATGAGACTTCGTTCACTTATATGATGAATTCCCTCGAACTATTTCACAGATAGTAACCCAAAGGGAATCCTTGAATAGTTCACTTGTACACTCTCTTTGTGGCTTCTTTCTTAATTGGGAGAAAACTGACTTTGGTTGAGGAGGGGATTGCATATGTGAAAAAGCCCCCAACCCTACAGATTGGGGCTATTCCTATTCTTCTTATTCAAATCTTTGAACTTTGTTTAATGAATTTGAAGGTTCCATTAAATGATCCCCCATCCTTGCAAGCTAGGGTGATTCTTGAACTTCTATGGATGAAATTTTTGCAACTGCTCTTCTGACTCTGTGGATTTTGGTTTGAACATTAGCTGGGTGCATTATCCAAAAACCACTTAAATTACCTATTTCGGAAGATCATTGAACTATTTTAGACATTTGCATTCTTTGACGGATGAAATCCCCTAAATGGGGAACCTTCTCAAGATTCATAGATGCTTGATGTAAAAGTAACTCAACAACTTCTTTTCTTGGGGCCTGAATCAGATGATAACGGGTTGAGGCCTGTTCTTGAACGTACATTTGATTACATACAAAACCTATTGATTGGGGTCGGCCATGGTAAATAACATTTCATGAGATAAATTTTTCCAGACTTTGCATATTTTTTAGTGCAGTGAAATGAAATTATCCATATGCACCCTATCCTCTAATATGAACACCAGATGGGGAATCAGAAATTAACTAGCATAGCCTCTTTAGAGAATTGAGACGTGCACGCTAAAGGGTTCTTTGCTATTTTTTAACCATTGGATGTTGGGAAAATGAGAGAGATGCCAAGTAAATTTGGTATTTAAACCCTTCTATTTCATTTATATGATTTTGATATTCATCATATGGTAATACTTAGGTTTTAAAATGACAACGAGTTTTCCATAAGTTGAGGTGGATGTCATGAACTCAATCTTCTGTCATCAATTCTGGAATGTTATACTGAGAATTTTACAAAGGCCAAAACATGAATGGTATTTCTACTTTGGATAATTGTTTTCTGATGTTTAACATATCTTCGTCATCTTTCACTAGAGGTTTCTCCAATTGGTCTGACCAAATTGGATGCTCTGTATTAGAATACAAATGACCAAAGGTAGGTTCAGAGAATGATTGTTCCCTTATGATGTCTTCTGGTTGAGAAAGTGTTTCACCCGAAAATGACAAGGCATCAGACATGACTAGACTTGTTTTTGCAAGTGCCTCATGATATGATGGATTTCTCATAGCTATATTATCAATTATGAAATTGTCTTGAAAATGAGAAATACTACTATGGAGAGGACTTTCACAGTGAATTCCATTATGGGGAGGATCCCCATGATGGATTAAAGCAAGGGATAAATCTTCTTGCTCTTTGGTCTTCTGGCCACACGGAGGGTTGTCGTGGCTCTCATCTAGAGATAAGCACTCTGGATTGATTGAATTTTCATGAAGAAAGCCTTCATAATGAAGTGTCCGAAGAGGAACTTCATAATTACAACTACAACTCCCAAAATTTGGTGTTTAGAGGGTAGAATCTTGAGCTGAAATAGACAAATGCATGAGGGCTTCAAGAACTCTAGCATTAAGAGGAGCCAAGTCACATCTTGACTCTTGATTTTCCAACAGTTATTTGGGAGACGGTTTCTTAGATGTTCTATTATACATATTTGGGGACACTTCTAGGGAAAATTGGTTATCATGGGAATGTGTATGTGCCTACATTGGAGTGGTTACTGGAATGGAATGATTGCCTCTAATTGGAAAGAGTGTATGTTCCTGATCTTGTTGTCTGTATGATATGGGGGAGTATGATCCATGACTCTATTAGACTAGAACAGAGGTGTGTATCTACTCTAAGATGGAATTCCAATGTGTAATCCCATGTGTGGGGATAGATTTATGTGTTTGTTCCCTTGATACTGCTGAAGTAGTTGTTATAATATCCTGGCATGCTTCCAGAATATGGATAGGGATTTGCATCTGCCCTTTTACCTTTGATAAGATGTTTTTGGTGACATCAGCGGCTGTAACGAGAATATATATCCATTCTCTATCTAGATTAGGTGTATGTACCTACTCCTATCCACCTTTTCATGTCAAGGGATATTGACAGTAGTCATGCATGAGGGGCAGAGAGTTGGGTCTGCCCCAAATTTGTTGTCGGAGCTTTCCAACTAAGTTCTCTGGGTGCTACCAAACACGACTGTTGGTAGGATTGATGAACATTGGCATGTTCATGTGCCTGCTGGCTGTTTCTCATAAAGTATGTTTGAAAGACTTCCTTCAATACTGGCAGATGAGGCTGTTGAAAGAATTGGTGATTGTAAATAGGTGTGTGTACTTGTTTTCCAGTTTACACCACATTTGATTGGATAGATTCTTTAAATGTAGTCAAATGAGCCTACTGACAGGATGATAACATGTAAGTAGGTTTATGTGCCTATTCATGGTACTCTTGTAAGTTTATCTGGTGAGAATGGTGGGTTGCTTCCAGACGAGTCATCTGAACAGCAAAATTATGATGGATAGGTGTATGTATCTATTCGTTGTTTTCTATCAAGTTAGGTTGATGAGCTTCTTTGGAAGGGGTAGAGGTATTCTCCCTATTGTCCGGACATAGTCCCTGGTGGTTCATCTTGCATGCCCTGGTCTGAGAGACTTGGCCCAGAAATCGAGAGGCAACACCCCCATCATGTTGGGGGTTTACAACCTCACTATTCTGCTGGCGATGATTGCTGGTGGGAGTCCTCAGGAAAGACTCCTTCATTCTTGAATTGAGGCCTTGAGTGACCTCATGATCCACCTCCCTATAGTATGGGAGGGATTGATTTTTGTGTTCCAGGGATAAGGACATGAAAAGGTTAAAGAAAGTGGTTGGCACCATCTGCTTCATGATCATTGGTCATTATTGGCCAGATGATCAATGATTGTTATTGACCTGGAGGGCTTGACGGGTAGCCTCCAAAGTCGAGATTGTACCATCAAAGCGATATTCCTTCACCAACACATTAGAGACCTAGCGTTGAAGATTTTGGGTTGGTGATGACATCCTTCCCATGGATATAGATCCATCTTGAGCAGCGGTCATGAAGTTCACAGATGTTGTCTTGGAGAAACCCATTTTTATAATGAAGGGAATTTTGAGAAGAAAAACTTGAAAACAACAACAAAATCCATTAACGAAACATTTCTTTAGATGGATACATGTGCGATTAATTCATTTTTTTGGCCGTCCATTATGAATTGATAGGGGCCTAACATGTGGGTTACATTATTAACTGGGTTAAGGATTCACGTCGGGTTCACCATCTTTGTTTCGTTGTTCCTTGAAATGTGTATTCTATTTTTTAAAATCACTGCTTCCAGACAGATTCCATTGGATTTGTTTATGGAACCAAAAAATTCCAATAGTTCTTTATCTAAAGGGGAACTACTTTTCAAAGAATGTATTTTTTAATTTTGAAATTCATGATACTTAAGAATGTGCATCGGTCGATAGGATGGGAGGTCAGACTCATCACACCCTTTTGGGGGGAATTATTATCTACTATGGGACTCTATTTGTAAATTTAAGATATTTGCATGAATCCTTATTAATTCACCAAGTATATCATAAGTATACTTTGGAATTTTAAATCATTTATTTAACATATGAAAAGTTTAGAAATCATCCATATGTATTTGAGGTTCTCCATCAATGGTATCCTCTCATATATTATTTATAGATTCTTTTAACCATCATTATGATGATACTAGTTTTTAAGCCACTCAACGGGGAACTATGGAATTTGTTGTCTTCCAGGGAGACAAATGTTTTTTTTGATCTTGGGATAGTGCCCATAAAATGGGCTACCTACATATCCATGTCAAAGGAATCAGAACCCTCATATTTTGGTGCAGCTTAATGGGAAACATCATACCTTTTAAGGTCATGTGATAAGGAACTCTAAGCAGATGGTGCTTGGTCAAAACTTAGTGTGGGACTTATTCTGAATCAGACCAAAGAACATGGAAAGTATATGGGTTTCCATGTTTGATTAGACCCTGTTAGGAATATGGCCCAAGGAGAACAGGGTTGATTTGAATTGTTCGGTTTGAACCTCATGGAGGCTTCCTACGTATCCCATATGGATAGGAATCAAATCCTACGTAGTTCGATAAGTCTCGTAGGAGATTATGGCCCTTTGAAAGATATGAGATTGGGATTACTTCTTAAAAAGGATTCCTTGATGATTTGGGGTATAATTTGGGGATTTTTCCTAATGAGGATGCCCACGTTAAGGGAATTAAGGATAGATTCGTGAGGAGGATATCTAGTGATCTTGGGCCCTAAAAAGGCTTCCTATGTATCCTAGTTTGAATAGGAATCAGATTTCTTATAGTTAATTCCTTCATGAGGGTATGTGTACATGTTTTAATCATCAAGAATATCTTTTCCCATGTGATTCATGCTCAGTGTGAGAAATAAGAGGATGTAAAATATTCAACAACGACACTTCCACTTTCAAGTTTTTCCTCCTCTGAAGGTGTAAGAGGGTGAACCTATGGTGGTGAGGGGGGCGAGGTCAAGTTGACTATGGAAGAGGGTGAGGTGATGATCCTTCCCTTTGTTATATTTACATTGGACAAGGGTCCAATTTAAGGAGGAAGGGATGAAGGTTTGGGGATTACACCAGGATGGCTACCCATGGTGACAAAGCCCAACGGGAGAGGGAAAAGGCAATGAAAGTCCTTGTTCCCATCTCCCCTTTGGTCTTTGGCACCGAAGAAAAGATAATGAGCAATGATTCTACCTCCTACAAAAAAATCTACGGGCTTACGCCAAATTGGATTCCCTAAAATTGATCCTGATAGGGGATGGATACTTCTCATTTTCTTGCATGGAAAAGCAAAGTTGAGCCATACCTTCTTTACTAGAGACCTGAGGTTCCGGGCCATCTCTTCAAGAAGAGAGTTGTCAGGACCCAGCCATCCTCCAATCCAGAAACTTCCTAGCACTGTTCCTGGGAGAAAATTACATGTGAATGTGGATAAACAAACCCACATACATTCCATGAACCCTAACCCATTATGAAAAAAATGTCGGAAACCTCTGAATGTGGAAATACAAACCCAAATAAGAGACACGCTAATGTGCCTTTCCCAAAGGTTAGATAATTTAGGAGGTTTTTATAAAGTTCTCAACAGAATACCTTTCAAACAAGGGATTCAAGGAATAATAATCCTTTCCATGAATATATTTGAAGAATGATTTATGGCTTATAGACTGAAGAGAGTAAGTGAATCAAAGAGGGGTACCCAAGTAGGTAAGGGTGCTCAAGTATGGGCGCACAAGTACGCTAGGGTGACCTGATGTTCACTTAAGTGATGAACGAACTATATGGTAATACTTGGGAGAGACCTTGGCCAATCCTTCAATATTATTCACAGGTGATCCCAAATAGGGCATGCTAAAGTTCTTGTAGGAGGAATGGTCGACGCACAAGTATTTCTGATTTGGGGAGTTTTGGTGCTTTAGGCGCTCAAGTGTTTTGGTTTTCAAAAACTAAAAGGAATTATGTCCAATGATCCTCCCTTAAATCCTCTGTTCAAGGTGTTTAAAAACTACCTTGAACATTTCAGATGACTGAAGTGAAGTACTTGGGCGACCAGAGCAGTAATTGAGCTTTGAAGAAATTATTTCGTACAAATGAGGGCGCTAGGGGTCTCTATGTAGGAAAATATTGGACCCTGGGTGAAAAAGGAAGTGGGTGTACAATTAGGTTGTGTGACATATGGGGGTGCACAAGTGGGTTGCGTGACATATTGGAGGCGTGCAAGTAGGCTATGCACTGACAGAGTTTTTGCAAGACTAAGGTGGAAAAAAACTGATGCCTTTGAGAGTCTTGACTTTTCTTTATGTATTTTCCCCCTTTTTCTTTCTAATGGATTCCCCTTTTCATATTTTTAAACTCTTTGACAGAGTGGGTTTTCAATAGTCATCTAGAAAGATGTCTCTAAATTACTCAACCAGTAGAGGAAACTCCACAAGACTCACTCCTTGGTCATCCAGAAACAAACTAGCAATCTGGGATTTCATCCCACCCATCCCACGATCCTCGGGTCCTACTCAGCTCACCTAAACAACCCATTCACCCTTGTGAGTAAACACTGCACCCTATAGTGATGTAAAATTCACCCTTCAGTGATCGCAGTCAACGTACGCTTAATAATATTCTAGATAGTCCACCTCTAGAATGACGTCAAACCCTATAATCTCTATGGCCTAAAGATCCCAAATTAAGTGACACCCACTAACCACAAGGGGACACTCCATACACTAGCACACATCACCCAATCTAACTCCCAAAGGTATTTCTTGCATCATAACACCCTCAGAAAGAAAAACAACAAGCCTGAGGCTCTAAACAACTGGTGCAGATATAAAACAATGTGAGGCACATGTATCAAAGAGAGAAGATGAAATATTAGAAGATACTAAGATCGTACTTCTCACCGTAGATGGTCAGGGATCTTTCTCACGTTGGGTCTGTTTCATTGTATATGTCAAGCTTTTAATGAGGCCATTTGACATTGTTTGGATACCCTGAGTTGATCCACCATACTTTCTAGGTGTAATTGATGCCTAGTTGCCTCCACCACGACCACCACTACCTCAGCCAGACTGGCCTACACTACACCATCTCCCATCATGATGAGGAGCTGAAGAACTTGCTCCTAAACCTGATATCAGAGATGGTCATACAACTCACAGCTTGAGGGATGGTCCTATAAAAATGTGAAATTTGCCCCATCTTACTGCAATATCAGCACTTGACTGGGTTATATTCGCACAGATTCTTTAGGTGGCCTCACCTACCACACTGATGAAAAAACACCAAGATTCATCCACCCACAACCTAACTAGAACCCATGTCGTAGGAAGCCTCGAAATAGTGTTTCTTTCCTAAATACTCAGATCCACTAGGTCAAGAAACAAGGATCCCTTATTTCGTACCCCTATGTTCCCTTGGGTTCTTCTCTATAAGAAGTGTTTGATTCACAATATCAGTTATAGAAGTCAACATAAACACGTTGAACTAGGACTTGATAGCATTTCGGATACCTACTTCAAATGTTCTCACCCTCGAATTCTCATCAATAAGATACATCGGTGCAAAATGATCCAACAGTATAAAGTGTGCCAAGTATTCCATAACCATCACCGCGCCCTTCTCTAGATGCATGAACTCACTATCCAACTCTTCTCTCAAATTTGTGGGGTAAAAGTTGTTAAATAATTGGGTCTAGAAGTCAACCAAACCCATATCTCACAGCCTATTAGTGGAGTTCAGAACATTCCACCAGCACTTTTCTTCTCCATGTAGCATATAAGTAGTGATCTTGACCATCCACTCAGGAGGAGTCTCCAGATATTAAAAAATCACTAACATGGTCTCTATCCATATCTATAAAACTTGTGGACCATCATCCCCCAAAAATGTGGAAGGGTGTTTTTATTGAAACACCCACATCATCTCAGCCATAGATAATGCAGGCTACGTGCTCCCTGAAAAGTTTTTATATAGTGAAAGAATCCCTCATAGAACTATGCATTAGCACTTGTGTCTGAAACAATATGTAGTGTGTTAGCTATCACAAAAGAAGGATCTACTGGTATCTCATGGACCGCCATCTCTGGAGTGTGGTCATTGCCTCCCTCACAGTGTACCACTGGAATCTTTCATGATGGAATGTCTCTAAAATTCCACATGCACACCTCAAAAAATAGCAGCATCAAATCTCAAAGATCAAAAGCGTAGGATAGGTTAACCCCTCATAGAAACCAATTCAACCCATAGCCTACTTCTAAATCTAGGACTATATAAAGAATGTCCATCAAACCACTAGAAACTATGTCTCTTATCCACTAAAAATTTTGGTCTAGGTAAAGTCTCTATTCTATGTTTCATTCATTTTCATTCAACAGTCAATTGTTTGAATGATTTAACAGATGGTCCACCAAGTTCCAATCCCCAAGGGCCCATAAAACCTCGTTAACCAAAGTTTGATGTCCATATAATCCATACATATCAAATTCATTTTAGAATTTTAATTTCTTTGAGTTTCATTTACCAATCAATAAGGTCCCATACTCCTTATGAATTAAAATATGAGATCACTCCTCTAACCTCTGCACAATGTCTATCACAACAGCCGGAACAACTATCATAGAATCTATCACAAGATCATGTAATAAGTAAATCAATTTAAATGACATGAAAAAATGAATGGAATGTGATTTCTATAAAGTATTTATATGATGCATGATATAGAGTACCCTCATCTCATTGGGATTCAATTGAAGTAGAACCCCAAATTGCATCAACAGTGACAGCATAAATCATGTGTGTCACCCAACAGTAAAATCAAAATAACTATAACCATCGAATCCAAAGAAATAGAAATCCAATCGAGATAATTTGGATTTTCCCAATACATGGGGTAGTAGTTCATGGGCACAACTTATTACCAAAATCTATTTCCTTCCAATCCATATCTATTTTATCCAAATAGTAATTCAACCCAGAACAGACTAATCTTTTTCCACATTGTAACATCCCAGACCAAGATGCCGCCCAACGATGCCCCAAACCTAGTTGGACACATGGACTCAAGTGCATCTCCAAAAATACCAGAGGCTGCTGACTAGATACAAGGGCCCATGTGAGTCGGCAGGATACTATGCCCTCTCTACTAGAGTAAATCATAATAGAATTCAAACACATACAATAGGGGAAGTGAATAAATAAGCAGTCAACTGAAAGTAAAATTAGAAAAGAACACATAAACAGTCTAGATATGTCACATATACTTTGATTCAGATTATATATATACCTATAAATCAACAAAAATAATTAAAAAGCACTAAAATATAATTCAAATATCAAAATAAAAAAAAAGACCAAAAAGTCTCATCATTGTCACAAGCCTCAACTTGGTCCTATGCTCTCCTGCTCCGTAACAAATTTCAACAACCTGTACCATGGAAATTTCCTCTATCATCACTTGCAGCCATATAATATATTTGGGTCCATAAGGAGGCCCAAATAGGGTGTGAGATAAACATTCTAGTAGGTAACCTCCAAGGGTCTACACAATTATAACCACAATATACAAAGTTATAGAAAGTGTAACTAAAGCAGTAACATTAAATTTAATGCCCATGGCATAATTCTACTGCAATAAGTAAAACCAAATAGCCCCACAAGGCTACCCACAAAAAATGTCAGCTTATAAATAGTAAGATATAAGAAAAGTAACAAAGACACCATACCACATCATACTCCCATCCATATCGAGTAAATCACATCCTCTCCATATATCCATTTGTATAGAGTAACCCATGAACATGCTTTATAAAGAAGTCAAGTATCTCCCAACCATGATGCATAGCGAAGTTTAGACCACAAGGGTCGGATCCTAGGTGTCATGTACCAGGGCATCCATGTAAGAAGTGTAGAACAAAAAGGGTTGGATCCAAGGTGTATCATACCAAGGCATCCACATCAAGTACCATGGGCATCTCAGTGGAAGCTCAGTCAAGGCACTGGTTGGAGTCCTAGGAACATGTGTACTGACATGTCCTACAAGAGTCCAATCAAGCCAGATCTATGGGGTAGAAAGACATGAGGCATCCTATAGAATAAACACCCTAAGGGAATATTAAACCTTAAGATTCCACTATCATGTTCCAAATAAATGGAGAATAATCCATGTAATCTATCAAACCATTCATTGCATTCATTAAATTTAAACCTTTCATTTCCATTTGATAATACCCACTCACATAACGGATTACAATCTATGAGTATAACCACTCATGCATTCCATTAATCATTTAAAAAACATATGGGCCTACCCTCCCATATTACCCATTCAAACATTCCATTAAATCAATTAATATAGGTATACCCACTTGATCAATACACTTACAAATAAACATTTCAGGTGTTCATACCCTCTCACATATCACCACTTCCCAACACACCCCTTGGGTGGTTAATAGTTACCAACAGGTACACCCTCTTGTTCATCCACTTTCATTCAAGAAAAGTTATCAAAATAATCATTTCATTACATGGAAGCATGAAGAAAATATGCATTACATATTCTAAGTAATCTATTCAACTCACAAAATCATTAACAGGCATCCTCTAACTAGGAAAGCACAAGAACACACCCCTTGGGTGGTTTAAATAGCTCTAAACATGTTATTTTCTTAAGGAACACCCCATGGGTGACCATGAATCGTGCAATTGGTGCCAACGCACCTAAGATAAACCAACGAGAATCCTCACTAGGTCCTACTAAGCCTACAACAAGTAGCTCTCCCAAAAACCGGGCCACATCAAAAAGTCGGACAGACGACAAAATGTCTTAATGCCCGAAAATTACCAGAAAATCCAAAAAAAATAACTTGGCTTGAATGAAATGTAATCCCATTACACGGTGACTAATGCCCTGTTTTCCTTTCCTGAAGAAAAACTCATACACAACATGAAATCTCCAGGCCATCAAATTACACGTCGTGACCTAGGATTACATGTTGTGTATCTTCCATTCATGGCATGTAATTTTCCTACAGTCAACCTTCAACCACTTTTTCCTCTTCTTTCCCAAGTAAAACCCAACCGAACCCTGGAATAACTTAGGGTATAATCCAAAATGGGAAGAAAACAACATTTTACATGAATAAAAGACCTGTAGATCATGAAAAACCCAGGATCTTACAAAAGAGATGAAAATTTGTTTTATCACTTGGATTTTTGCAACAAGGTAATTTCGATGCAAAGGGTTTACTTTTTCACTGAATATTTTCATCTATTGAAATAACATAAAATCTAATGTGCCATACCAGAAATTAAAAAATCATTTATTTCCCAACACCGTATAATCCACCCCATTCATCCCTGAAATCGGTGCCACATTGTATATAACAATATTCTTTGGCACTAAATAATCTGAATGATGATCATAAAAAATCATCCTATCCTCCTCCTCATTCATAATGATATTATCAAACACTTCACACATTTTTTGGATCAAGGATGACTGGATGAGAAAATAATACCTTTTAAATTTTCAAAATGATATTATAGGAATAGGAAACCTTATAAATTTAAATCTCTCTCCCACCAAATTGAGGTTCTAATAGCTGATGTCACCATGGAAAATGACCCAGCTCACATGAGGCTGGATCTCTCGATAATTCCCCAAAATGCTTTTCCAAACTGAGTCCAACTAATCATTTGGAACATCTATAATTAACCAATAATTATAGGAAAGTAACATACTCCACAAGTAGTGACCTTCCATCTTTTCTCATACAAGGTGGTCTTATATTCAATGCATGGTTTCCTCCACATTCTTAACATTAATTCCCCCACCTCGGCCTCTTTAACCATCTTAACCCACAAGGCCCAGTGACATCACCCATCATCATTTTCATCCAATATTAAATTCACAAACATATTCTCCATTCTTCTAATAACCATTTTGGGAACTTAGAAATTAGATAAAATATAAATGGGAATGGATGAAAGGATGTGGATAAATAGGGCAATACAGTCTCCAATAAAAAGAATATGAATTTTCCAGTCCGTGATCTGACTATAAATTTCTCCCAAAAGACCTTCAAAATTGTGAATATGGTTATAGACTGGAGAAATAGGGGCACCCAAGTATTCCATGGGAACATTATTCCTTACAACTCTAAGGGAATCCTCAAACCTCTTACTCTATCTTTTTTGGAAATAGTTTTTAATGAAAATGTTTTTTAGTTTATTAATAAGATTCCCAATCTACTCTCTATGATCATATAGGATTTTTTGAGGTTGTAGATATACCTTATACTTCCATTAGTAAAAATAAAGACGTCATATGTAATGAGTAAATAGTAAATGGCAATGTTGTTGGGTTTGCATTGGTATGGAAGAATGTAACCTTCCCTATTACTCCTTGTGATGGATCTAATGATATCATCCTGATCCAAAATAAAGATACTTGGGGATAATGTATCCCCTTGTCTCAAAACTCATAGAACTTTGAAGGAACCATGTCTTTTCCCCATTATAGTGATAGAGAAATAAGTGTAGTTGTAACATCTCAAAAGGAGATCATTCACCCATGTAGAAAATACTATAATTTACATTTCCTTTATAATAATGATCAATTACATTCTATCGATAGAATTTTCTATATCAAATTTTATGGAAATATTAGAACCCTTGTTTTGGTATTAAGATCCCCTATCATCTCTTGAGCCATCCAATATCAGCCTGAATGGATCTGCCTTGAATAAAACTGTGTTTCTCCTCTGAAACCAGATTATTGAGGAGAGGCACAAGCATTCTATTAAGAATACAAGATATCACCTTGTATGAGAAATTGCACATTATTATGGGTTTGAACTAAAAAATAAAGAAGTGTTATTTCACATTAGGAATAAAGAACATAGTAGTTTTTCATGTTACTCTTAGAATCCCACTTCCCCTAAAAAACTTGGATGATCCCCACCATCTCAATTTTGATTATACACCAAGCTTCCACATAAAAGGATCTAGGGAACCGATCAAGACATGGAGAACTATTATGGTTGAGAGATCTAATCACCTCCCAAAATTCTTTCTTGTTGGGAATGATACCAATAGAACAATTCATTTGATCATACACCACCCTTGAGCTATTCTCAAAAAGAGCAGAATACCTCATTGGGTAACCACACTACATGAAAGGATTAGCTTCCCCAAGGAGATATTTGAAGTGATATTCAACCATACCTCTAACCACATATAGGTCATTGTTGAATGATATTTTTTCCAACCTTAAGTTATGAGCAGAAGATCTCTTCCTCCCTTTAATATAGTCAGAAAAGAAACTAGTGTTCTGATTTCCCTCTTTAAGACACAAGGCTCTCGACCACTCTCGATATTTTCTATCTTCCTCAAGGATCAATTCATAGAATGGAAACATATTTTTAATGATCTCATTAAAGGTATCATCATCCAATCCATCCTCTAATATTTCCTCAATATGCTCTAGCTCCATTTTCATGCCCCCAAGACCCACTAAAGGTGATGGTCAGTTCATAATCCAGGATAGAAGATCCACTTTCAATAGTAAAATCTTATTATGGAAAACCACCCATAATGATTCCTACATGGGACTATTCAAGTACAAGCTAACTATATTAAATAAGATTGTGTCTATAGTCCATATACTAGAGAAATAGAATCACTTCTGGTCATTTCAATAATGATCAATAGAGATGAGAATTATAGAATGGTTAGAGACAGATCTAACCAGATTGATGATCTTAGCATCTTAGAATGAAGAAATAGCATGGATATTTCTCAGTCACTGAACTAGCCTACACCAGGTGATCCACCTTCCTTCATGATTATTACACCATTTAAACTTATCACCATAATACCCCATATCTATGACACCATTTCTTGCCACAAATAATGCAAAGTCATTCCTTCTTTTCAAATATCATTGTCCACCTCGTTTCTTCTATAATGGGTCTAAGATTTCACAAAAATACCCCCCCAGCTAGGAATCATACCTTAGATTAAATGGGACTATATCCAATCATATATATTTTATTTCCACAACATCACATTTTTCATACACAAAGAAGAAGAAGAAGAATAAGGATTGATTCATACCACTCATCCTTGTGAAAATATACTAGCTTGAGAGTGAATGTTTCTCCACTTGAGCTGATGAATCCCAAAATATCTAAATATGGTTGTTAATTGGTGCATGATAAAAAACACTAGGCAGACCATGCCTCTGCGCAAAAACCATAATCCTATAATATTTCTTCTTGGGTTTAAGAAAAATAATGACATAAACATTAGACTGACATTTCCCATAAATAAGAAGATCCATTTTTACCTAGTCTTTGAGACTATGGAAATTACATTTGTCAACATGAATAATTTAAAAAATGGTAATTTGGATTTGGACCCAATAACTGAATGGCTCTTTGATTCCACTAAATAAGATATTCATGACTCCAGATTAGAGTGGGAACACGTACACACCCCAGGTTAGAAGATTCCAAAAAATCATCTTCTAAAAAATATCCACCAGAGGAATGGGTTACTAGAGGAGAAGATGGAAGCCCCTCAAAAGTTGAATAATGAGAAAAATATGTGGAGGAAGGTCGAGCCTCATGAAAGAAAATAGTTGAGCTAACCCCAGGATGAGAGTATGGCATGAAGAGAGAAATTCTAGATTTTCCTACACATAAAATAGCACATTGTACCCTTTTGATGTTAAAACTTTAGAACATGCAGGAGACTCAAGAAACTATAATAAAGGAGAGTTTAGTATGGATTCAAATCACACAACCACTTTAATTTTAAAATTCAGATTTGAAGACCAAGTTATCTTATCGGGTAGGTCGAAGAACAGCGAAGATGAGGGAGTCGATGATTGATACTGGACAAGAGCCATGAACAATGAGGCACCATCCACCTACTGAGATGGAACTGGAGAGAGTTATGAGGTTGTCAAAGACTTATATCAGGTATCACCATCATCAAAAAGTGTCGAAGCTGATGGGTGATCAGACAACAGAGCCACTTAGTTGACCTAAGATTAAGATACGCCTCTATAAGAAGATATCAGAAGACGAAGAGATATGTGGTGTGATGATTACCACCTATAGACTGCCTCATAATGACTGTGAAGTTGATAGGAGGGGTGGTTCTATGGCACTTCAGAATAAAATAGTTCCTAATGTTGGTTAATAAACTCATATTCTATAGACGGTGCCAAACATCCACTATAGCGATGGAGGCTTGGAGATCTTCAAAAAATGCTACTCAACATGTTTGGTATTTAATACTTGGACGAAACCTACTGCAATAATTTTTGGACGGTTTTTTTTTCTTTGTTTTGATCAATTTCTTTGGGTATGGATTTATCCCTATAAATAGGGAGGGTCATGTGTGTTGTATTTTATTGGAAGAGTGAAGAAATAAATACTATATTGCTACAGATATATTTTTCATACTGAAATCACCTCAAGTGATCCGCATCTGTGATTCTGCTACCCTTTATCCCACATCAGTGGTATCATATGTAGGTTTGAAGGTTAGATGAGTGAACATAGATTCATAGGTTGTGCTCTCGATCTTTCTATTATAGTGGTGAGAGGATTCTGTCAGATTTGGTTCCTGTGATTTGAAACACCCGTAGAATATGATGAATAGTTTAAACTATTCATCACGTGTGAGAATTTCCATCCATTTATTTTTTCGTTATTATTTTTTAAAAGTGTACTTTTTCTTTCCCATTTTTCAACACATAGAAATGGAAAGATACCTTCTATCTCCAATTTGTGAAAATCAAGTTTGTCTTCCATGCCTTCCTCATTCCTCTTCTCACCCAAAAAAATATCCCATCTATGTTTTTTTCCAATGTAGGGTCTTGAAAATTCAAAAAAGGGAAGGGTAGTACTCCCAAAAGTATGGTAAAGAAGACATATGCATGTTTGATTGAAAATTTGAGAATAAATTTTAAGAAATCAAATTTTACAATGGAATCTATCTTGGCTGAGTACCAATTATCGTGAAAGGTTCGTGGAAGGCATAAACCACGATCAAGCTGTTGAAAATACTTAGGAATACAAAAATTCTACGAAGATATACCCACATATTTTAAAATCCCAAGACAAAGTTCCAAGAATTAAAAGTAAAATCCAAATTTTCAAAGGCCTGCGTGGAAAACATACACGGAAAACCTACGGGACAGACCTATGCGGTGGTATACTTTCTGAATAACTACATGGTAGACCTGCACAGAGGGACTATGCATGGGACCTCCACTGATAAATTAAATTCAACCATCCCCACTTTTGGCTAATAAATAGGACCCTTGGGCTTCCCATTTCAAGGACTGAAAAGGTTGAAGGACTTGCTGAATCTCCCATTGTGTAGATCTTTTGCCTAGATCCCTCAAATTTTCTAATGTAACTCTCTAAAAACATGAGAGAATATATAATTAGATGGTATAAGAATATTTTGAAAGTATTTCACAATTTTAATATTACATAGGCTTTTTCCCCTATGTGAATCATTTTTCAGTCATCATACAGGCCTACGCGGCACACCTGTGTGTTACAGCTATTTGGCATACCTACATGGGGTACCAACGCGTCTTACCTACACAGAGTACCTCCATAGAAGATCTATGTATAAGGACTACATATCAACTTAATTACCCTATTTAAGGCCACTCATGGCAGGGTATCTCCTTACTTGGATCCCTTATCTGAAAGGGACTAAGTTAAAGCCTCCAACAAAACCTCCTGACTTACCAAACCTTTGGGAACGACAAATCTGTGTATCTCCTATTTGGGTTTGTATATCTGCAGTATGAGGTTTCCCAAATTTTTTCAAAATGGGGTTAGGATTCATGGAGTTTCTATGGGTTTTTATATCTAATGTCACATGGACCATTCTCCCAAAGACAGGGTTGAGAATTTCCTAGATTGGAGGATTAGGGTTTGGGTTTTCTCCCCCCCTTTTCATCTCTAAGACTAGGAACCTCGGGTATCTGTTAGGGAAGGTATAGTTCACACTTTCTTTTCCATGAAAGAAAATGAGAAGTATCACTCCCTTACCAAGATCCACTAGGGTAGCCATCCTGGTGTAAGCCCCTAAACATTCAAGTAAGAGGTTTTAGTCTCAGTTCTCTGTACTTCCATCACCTTCACTCTTTCCTTACATTGGACCCTTGTCCAATGTAAAGTGAATAGAGGGAGGTATTTCCACGTCACCCTCTTCTCGAGTAGAATCTACCTCATCCACCCTCACCACCAGAGGTTCTCCCTCTTCCACATGTGGAGGAAGAAAAGTGTGGGTGTCATTGTTGAATCTTTTGCATCCTCTTGTTTCTCACACCGAGCATGACTCACATGGGCTTAGAGATTTGTCATGATCAAAAAATTTGCACAATCACATGAACTACAAGAACTCTGATTCCTGTTCAAAACAAGATATGTAGGAATCCTTCTTGAAGGTCCGAGCTCAAAAGGGTTCCCTTAAAAAGTGCTTACCCAATCATGTCCTCTCCAATGGGAATCTCTCATGCATAAGCCTCAACACAATTAATGAACTACAAGAACTCTGATTCCAATCATAATAGGGAAACGTAGGAAGCTGTCATCAGGGATCGAGCTCACTAAATATCCTCTTCAAAAATCCAACCCTAATTCCCTTAATCTGGGTATCGTCTTTAGGAATAATCCCTAAATTGAACCCCCAAATCACCAAGGCATCCTTTTTTGGATGTAATCCCAAAATCATTTATCTCAATGGACTATACTCTTCTATGAGACTCATCAAACTACGTGGTCTTTGATTCCCATCCAAATGGGATATGTTGGAAGAATCCTTGAGTTTCAAACCCAACACTTCAAATCATCCATGTTCTCCTTGGGCCATATTCCCAATAGGCTCTAATAATATTTGGAAACCCATATTCTATCCAAGTTCCTTGGGATTCTTAGTCTTAAGTCCCACACCAAACCATGACTAAAAAAAATTTTCTTAGAGGTCCTTATCAAATGACCTTAAAAGGTAGGATGTGTCCTATTAAGTAGAACTAAACTATGACGGTTTTGATTCCTTTCACAAGGATACGTTGGTAGATCATTTTATGGGTACAATCCCAATATCAAAAAAAAACCTTCATCTCCCTGGATGATAATAAATTCTAGGGTTCCCCACTTAGTGGATTAAAAAAAATATCATCATAATGAGGATTAATAGAATATAGAGGTAGTATATGAGAAGATACCATTGATGGAGAACCTAGGATACATATGGATATCTCCATTAATGAAGAACCTCAAATACATACGGATGATTCTAAATTTCACTCATGTTAACAAGTGATTGAAAATTAAAAGCACAACCTATGTTATACTTAGCGAATTAATAAGGATTCATGAAAATATATTAACTTTATAAAGAGAGTCCCAGAGTTGACAATAATTCCCCCCAAACTAGTGTGATGAGTCTGACCTCTCGTCCTCTTGAGAAATGAATGTTCTTAAGTATCATAAAGTTTATACTTAATGAATGACTATTTTTGGAAAGAAGGTCCCTTTGGATAAATAATTGTTGGATGTTTTCAGTTCCATTAATAAATCCTATATAAACCACCTATAAGTAGTGATTCTTAAACTATAACTCACGTTTCATGGAACTGTGAAACAAAAATGGTGAACCTGATGTGAATCCTTAACTAAGCTAATAAAGCTACCCACCTGTCAGGCCCCAATAAATTGATAAAGAAATTCCATAAAAAGGAATTAATCGTGCATGTATCCATCTAAAAGATGTTGCTTTAATGGAGGTTATTGTTGTTATTAGTTTTTTTCTTAGAACTCCCTTCAATCCAAAATGGATTTCTTCAAGAGGAAATCTATGAATTTCTCTGCCACTTCTCAAGATAGATCCTCAACCATGGGAAGGATGTCATCACCCACTCTGCATCTTAAATTCTAGGTCTCCAATGTGATGATAAGGTAGTATCATCAACACTATATTATCCCATCCTTGGAGGCTGCCTGATAGCCTCTCCAGGTTAATAACAACCATCGATTGTTTGGTCAACGACGACAGATGGTCAGTAAGTAGACGGCGCGAAACACCATCTTCAACTGTATTGTATCCTTATCCCCAGAACAAAACAACCAGTCCCTCCCGTACTATAGGGAGGTGGATCAAGAGGTCACTAATGGCTTAAATTAAAAGATATATGGGTCCTTTCTAGGGACACCCACCAACAATCACCACTAACAGAATCATGTGGCAGTAATCCCCCAACAAGATGGGGAAGTTGTCTATGGACATTCGTCTTAGATCCCCCAGACCCGGGCACGCAAGATGACCCACTAGGGACAATTTTCAGTCAATAGGGTGTAGATTCTTACCTTTTCGCCATCCGGAGAAGTCCATAATCCTAACTTTATGGAAAAACACGAGTGGGCACATACACTCGTTCGTCTTATTTCTGCTATCGAGCAGACTTGTCTGGTAGCGACCCACCAACCCCACCAAGAAAATCTGGTGGATTATCTTGAATAGATACATACACCTGTTTACAAATTATCGGTCAGTCATTAGGATCATCTGACTACATTTAAGGAATCCCACCAATCAAATGTGGTGGTAACTTGTAAATAGGAACATACACCTACTTATATTCACCAATTTTGTCAGTAGTCTCTTCTGCTAGTATTGAAAGAAGTCTGTTAACCATATTTGAAAAAAATATCCATTAGGTACATACACCTATGAACATTCATCAAGCCTGCCAGTAGTATCATTTGGAAGCACCTAGAGAAGTCTGTCAAAAAGCTCCGATGACAAATCTAGGGCAGACTCAACTCTATACTCTCATACATGTGTATTGTGAGTACCCATTGATTGGAAAAGGAGGATAGGGGAAGGAACATACACCTACTCCTGATACGGAATGTAAGTATATTCCCATTCTAGGTATTGAAGTCACCAAAGACATCTTCGCAATGGTGAAGGGGCAGACACAAATTATAGACCATGTTCAAGAAGCATGCAAGAATACTATAACAACAACTTCAGCAGTACCATGGAAACAGACACATAAATCTATCCCCACGCCTGGGATGAAAAATCGGCATGACATCCCAAAGTTAATACATAACTCTATTTTAGTTCAGGGGGTTTATGGGGCATAATCCCCCATATCATAAAGACAATAGGATTAGGGACATATACCATTTTCAATTAAAGGTAATCGGCCCATTCGGATTATCACTCTAAGGTAGGCACATACACTTTCCCATGATAACCACTTCTCCCAGCAAGTTGTCCCAACTATGTGTAATAGAGAATCCAAGAATAAGTCTCGCCAAACGTAGTTGAAAAATAAATAGCCAAGCTATGATCTAGATCCTCTTAATGCTAGAGTTCTTGAATCTCTCATACATTTATTTGTTGCAGCTCAAGATCCAACCCTCTCATTACCAAATTAGGGGAGTAGTTGTAGTAATTCAGAATTTCCCCATCAGACACTTCATCATGAAGGCATGATTCATGAAACTTCGATCAATCCAGAGATCCTATCTCTGAATGAGATCCACGACAAACCTCCATGTGGCCAGAAGACCAAGGATAAAGAGTATTTATCCTTTTCCATAATTCACCATGGTGGTCCTCCCATGATGGAAGTCTCTTTGAACGTTCTCTCCACAGTAGTGTTTTTCATTGTTAGGATAATTCTATAATTGAAAATGTATTAATGAGAAATCCCTCTTATCTTGAGGAACTTGTTGACACAAGTCCAGTCATGTTTGATAACTTGTCATTAATGGGTGAAATACTTTCACAACCAAACGAACTCTTTAGGGAATGGTCACTCTCTGAACCTCCCTTGGCATTTGTCTTCTAATATAGTAGAGTAAAAAGTGCTTGATTCCATTATTTTTAATAAAAAATCGAGAAGAATCTACTTTTGTTAGACCAAGTGGGGAAACCTCTAGTGAAATATGATGAAGATATGTTAAAGTTGAAAAAAATAATTGGCTAAAGGAGAAGTACTAGACAAGTTTTGGCCTTTGTAAAACACTCAATATAGCATTCCAAGATTGATGGCAGAAGATTGCATTCATGATGCCCACCTAAACATATGAAAGATTCTTTGTCTTTTGAATACCAAAGTATTATCATATAATGAATATAAAAATCATGTAAAGGTAATAGAATGGTTCCAATTCCAAATTGACTTGGAATCTCTCTCATTTTCCCAAGATCCAAAGGTTGAAAAGCAATAGAGAACCCTTCATCATGCATGCCTCAATGCTCTAAAGAGGCTATTCTAGTTAATTTCTTATACCTGATCTAGTGTTTGTATCAGAGTATGGGGTGCACATGGAGAATTGAATTTCATTGCACTCTAGAATTAGTAAATCCCACAAAAAGAGGTCTCATGCAATGTTATTTCACACAGTCAGCTACAATCAATAGATTTTGCATATAATCAAGTATACACTCAAGAAAAGGCCTCAACTATCTCTCATCAAAGACAAGCACAAACAAAGCATGTTTTTCAAATACTTTTTCCCCAGGCATCTTAGAATCTTCAGCAAGCCTCCCGCTGAGAGGATGATAGCCAACATATAGCATAAATGTCTGAAATAGAACAGGGATCTTCTGAAACATGTGATTTGAGTGGTTTTCAGATAAAGCACCCATCTAATGTCCAAACAAAATTTCGCAAAAATAGAAGAGTGTCTATGAGAATATCATCTATAGAAGCTCAATATCCTCCCCAGCCTGCAGGGTTGGGAATATTTAATTCAATCATTGAATTAAATAAACAAAGTTAGAAGGTTTGAAGAAGAACAGAAAGAGCCCCAGCCTACAGGGCAGGGGGATTTTTTACATTTATAATCCCCTTCTCAATGACTGTCAGTTTTCTCTTGATTGGGGAAGAATCCACAAAGAGAGCGCACAACTAAACAATACAAGGATTCCATTCGAGAAACTATCCATCAAATAGTTCCCTATAATTCATCATACAAGATAGAAAAGTCTCATGGAAGATAAAGAAGGAGATGATCTTACAAAGATACTAACATAATGTCATTAAAGCATTATGCATTAGTAAACTTCATTAACACCATTATAGAAGATCCACCAGAAAATGAGTCTATCTAAGGGAAATCAGAATATGGAGTTCTTATCCATAATATGGTACACACAAAAGCCAATGAATGAGGTGTGCATACCTAAAATCATAGGCTTACCCATTATCTAGGTATGCCCTCAATAATCAACTCCCACCCCTTCTAAATGTATCTAACAAGGGGAAAGGTAAAAGTCAGATCACATCTTACTTTTAAACTAGAGAAAGTAAATCTCTCTCACTTGATGGAAGATTTACACAACCATAAAATGAGATGAAAGAGTTGAAAAGACTCAATACAGAGTTACTTCAAATTAGCATTTCTATTAAACATACTCCTCAGGATGATCCTCAACTTAAACATCCTTTATGCGATCCTTATAAAAGATGATTTTTGGTAACTACATATGCAAATAATGAATTCCCTCCATTGGGTACACAGCTAGGGCAGGATCAAACACGTCCTTATAGGCATGTTCCTATGGGTTATCCAAGACAAATATCAGCAGCACCACCACTGGTGGTTTTCTATGTCATTCACCAGGTCAAGCTCTAGCTGTTGAACCTGAATAGGTCCCATCTCATCCGGATATTCCCCAAATGACTATGAACACAATTGAGGCATTAACAACTCGATTAGAAGCTATAGAAGAATGACATCTGCCAGTTCATCTAGAAAAGAGAGATTACTATGAATGGGTAGATTTGATCCCTCACCTACAAAATTTTCTTAATACTACATTCCCAATCATTAATGTTTTGGGAGATCGGGAATAACACTTAATGCATTTCATTTCTCGTTATTATCCCATGATGGGGACTCCTCAACAACAAGAATTAGTAAAGCTTAGATGTTTTGTGTAGTCTTTACAGGGACCAGATTTTTTATGTTATACAAGTTTGTAATCTCGATCAATTAATGTATGGGAAGATCTCCATCATAAATTCCTTCTTCAATTTAGCACAATTCTACTGAAGACAACAGTTGTTTATCTTACAAATTTCAAGTAAAGGGAAATTTAAAAAGATTCATATTTCATTGCTTGATTGAATGGATTAACATATTCATTAAATCTATCACTCCCTCAAGAATAGTTTCTTCTAATTTGTGTAGAAAATATGCATGATGAGTTATACACACCACTGATCCCTGTGAAATACACAGGAGGGTTTTGAGACATTGCTTCAATTTCTCAAAAGGAGGAGGATTCCATTGTGGAAACTAAAGACAAATCTCATGTAATTCCATCAGCTCTAGGAAGGAGAATATGGAAATAAGAGGCATATACAATCACATTCAAGCAAGCACCTATACCTATTTCCACTTCAAAACCTTCATCATATCGAAGGGCTCCGCCTCCTGAGCATCAGTAGTAATGACTGTGTAACACCCTGAGATTTTATGAGAAATATTTTTTTATGTCTTATGTTATAAGAAACACCAAAGGAATCTTTCACAGGACACAATACGGACTTGGCTTGCATTACACACAATCACGACCTTCCTCGATAGCGTGTGTAGTACGCAATACCGGGTTTCACTAAACAACGATATATTATTATGGACTAGCTGTTATGATTAGTATTAACTACATTTTGAATTTTATAACATTATTATTCATCTAACAAATTTTCTAGAACATGGTAAGAGAAAAAAATAATTTTTTTTTGTAAAATAAATATTTTTCAAAAAATGCAGTTTTGCCGCCTTTTGATGGTGCACCCACATTAAATCTAGTTTTTCACATGTTTATAAGTTCAATTTAACAAAATAAAATTCTTCTTTTTAATCAAGATATAAAAATTTACTTTGGATAAATTTTTTATATTTTTCTGATAACTTTCATATTTTGATGAATAGTAAAAATACGCTAATTTTTAATTAAAAACAACTTTTTTCATTGAGATAATTTATATGGTTAAATTATAATATTGAACGTTTTTAAAGTATAAATAGAATATATTTTCACCATTTAATATAATATATGTCATTATCATTAATTTCACATTGAATTCATAGGTAAAAGCATTTCAATATTTGGCAATGTTTTAACTTCTAAAACTCGTTTTCTTAACAACGGGATTAATTTTAAATTAATTACTGCAACTTATGTGTTTTTAATTTTGAAAAATGGATTCCATATTTGGAATTAGTGGGTCCAAATTATGTTAATAGGCTACTTTTTATTTTTGGGCATTATGAATAGTAACTACGGTAAATTTTAATTACCATAGTTAAAGGTAAATCGGGTAATTAAAGGTAAATATAAGATTATAAAATTACCCTAACACCTGTAAAAATCCTATTGGATGACTAAAAGTCGACCCATATCACCTAAGGGTCGGATTAGATTCATTTAATGGACTTTGTTCCATGAAAATAATTTAATTTTTATTAAAACCAAAGAATGAGACAACATGTCACTTTCTTAAATCTAATAAGTAAAATAATTTTAATTTAGTGATAAACTTAATGAAACATCAAACATGAATATTCTACAGAAATATGATACAATTATCTACATCATAAAAATTTATTTAGAATTTTTAGGGATTAAATAATTATCATTAATTATGACACAATAGTGATGTTGAAATTATTTTATTAATTAAAATATCAAATAAATGGTTTTAAAAATATTAAAATAAATATTATATGAACTATTTAATGTTCTCCACTAATTTTATAGATACATATGACATTTTATGAATCTATTAAATCTTTTAGTTCTAACATATCTTTTGTATATATTTTATTTAAATTCTAATAATGAATAGTGTCAAAATTTACACAATTGTTATTTTATAAAAATAACATATTATAAAGTTGTTTAAAAATCACAAAAATATTTAAAATTTTTAAATTAAAATTTATATGGTATAAAATGTAATAAAGTGTCAAATTATGGAAAATTAACAACACATATGTAATTATTTATAATAATTTAAAATTTAGAATATTTTTACCACAAATAAAATTAAATTGATAAATAAGGATAAATCAAGTTGATAATGTTTAAAATAAATTACTAACAAGTATAAATTTTATTAGTTGATGGTATTACAACCCTATCTCGTCTAATATTCGGATATGAGTCATTTTGGATGTTTTTAAGTGGCGTTGGGATTTAATATATACTAATATTTCTTATATTTCCAAAGGTGCCCCTCTCCTCCCTTATAAAAGGGCACCTCCTCCCTCTCTTCCTCACACCACTTTGAGGCTTCAAGATCGGCCAAAACCTACCAATTTCTCCTCTCCACTTCCCTATAAACATCCTAGAGGTCCTGGTATTCTTCAAAGACCAATGTTAGTGCCCTAAGAGGAGGTCTCAAAGAGGCGCTTTAAAAAAGAGGTAATGTCCGTTACCAATTCTTTCAACTTTATTTCTTCTTCCACTTCTTATTCTTTAGTTTTTTCATTAGGAAGTAATAAAATCAGTGTCACTCATATACTGATATGTTATTATAAGTATGAAACAACCCTATTTCACCATCTATCCATCCTATGGAAAATGAAATCACCGCGCATGCGTACGTACGGAATACCGTCTCCACACTGTGGTGTAATATATTTTCCACCACCACCTTACATGGATGGGTATAATGGTGTAAATAATAACTATATATGATTATTGTAAAGTGATATCGATTCTGAAATATTATACATACACTCCAATACAATTCCACGATCATGGGAATGATATCATCGCTCGTGCGTACGTACGGAATACCGTCTCCACGATGTGATGCAACTCGTTCTACCTGATCTTCATTGCAAAATGGTTATATAAATGAATTGAATGAATTAATATGATATATATTACACTAATACCATTCTGGAAATGAGGTATCTATAAGATAAATATAATAATAATAATTTATTCGACAAAACACGCATAAGAACAAAAAGTAATAAACACCAGAATAACAAGTAGCAATGAAATATTACTAATAAGAAGCTACGAATATGGCCATATATGATATCATAACAATTAGTATTATTCTGTAATAATTCAATGAAATTTTTTAAATCATTATATATGAGGTTCTGACACTTACGAAGCAAGTCGGACCAAAGGTAAGGGAAAATATCACAATCTCATTTTTATCTGAGATTGTTTGTACTTTGGTATTTACTGGGGTGTATTTTATCATCCACATACATGTTTCCTCAATATTTAAGATTATTTCCATCCACCTACAATTGTTTAAATCCATTTTTACCCTTCTTTGAGTTTTTATTAAAAGATATGAAAGGAATCTTTTGTCATTTTTCGTACGAGGTACTTTTTGACTTTTCCAAAAAAAGTACGAGAAGAATGTTTTTTTAAAATATATGGCATGAATGGATTTCTAAAACATTATTTCCAAGAACCATCCTTTACAAGTTTTCAAGTGTATTTTTAATCAACTTCTTTTAGTTTAAAATTTTATGACATGTTAAGAAAGGAAAAATGTTTTTGAAGTAGAAAGGTTATTTTCCTCAAGAATGGAGTTCAAGTGTTTTATCAAAAATATTTTCCATATAAGATAAAATAGGTTTCTATTTCTATACCTATTATTAAATTGATTTGATTATGATATTATGGAATTATTTTTATGAATTCATTTATCTTATATGAATTGTTTATGATGTCACGATGTTTAAGAATACCATTTTTATTACATGGGTTATGTTATGATGTATGGTTTATGATTTTGTGACACACATAAGAATGGTATCATTATGAGATGGGTGGGACATATATCTAAAAAAAATGCATTGGGTAAAGATTTATATCTCATGAGATAGACATGGCTGGAATGGCAGGTTAAACTGGTTCAGTGAAACAGGACTGAAACGAGGAGTGAACTCGGTTCAGAAATGGACTTTGTCCACTAAGATAGTCTTGTCAATGAGTCTTGACTAATAATAAATGATTCTCTATGATTATGTGTATGTGCCACAAATATTTATGTTTCATTTTATGATTATTGGGATCAAATTTCACTACTATGATTTATCCCATGTCATGAAATTATGATCTCTTTTGAAGGTTAAGATTTCCAAAATGTTATGTTCTCATGAATACGATGTGATTGATATTTCTTTTGTTTACCCTTACTGAGTAGTTGAGCTCACCCTTTTGTATGTTTTCTTTCCCTAGGTCAGGAAGAAGGTTATTAAGTTGGATATTTCAAAAGGAACTCTAGATATGATGAAATAAATGGGAGACAATGTAGATGCTTTATGTACCAGTTGTTTATGTTTCCTAGTTTCCAAAGACACTATACCTATACGGTCCTTCTTGGTTTTGTTATATGTTGTAACAAGTGTGCTTCAATTCTGAAGTAATAAAAATGTATATAAAGTATGGGTCGTTATAGTTGGTATCAAATGAAAGGTATAGTCAACCTTTGGAAACTAGGATGTGAAAGCCTTAGTAAGAACCCTAAGGATAAGTCTAAGCATAGAACACAATCTTAGTGTTTTAGAAATGGCCATGAAAAACCTATGATAAGACCTTAAGTGTGAAATTTTATTCTTGATTATGTGTTTTTCCTATTATAATTAGTGTTAATCACACTATTCTTCTTGGTTTTAGTCAATGGCTGGAACACGAAGGAATCGTATTAATGCGGAATGCGACGGGCAATGCAATGATTGTCCCCCTGAGCAACAAAATGTTATGGGAGCTGGAATGGAAAATCTTTTAGCCATGCTCACACAACTTTCTCAAGATATGAATCATGTAGGACTTCCAAACGAGCAAAGGAAGGAGCAACATTCTGTTGAATCCTTCATGAGGCAGCGTCCAGCTTCATTCAGCGGGTCTTCTGATCCATTAGTGGCTGAACAATGGATTAGTACCACTGAAAAGATATTTTCAGTTCTTCAATGTTCTAAACATGATAAAGTCATCTTATCAGTGTATCATTTGGAAGGTGATGATGAACAATGGTGGAATCTTATTAAGAATATGAGTCAAAGGAATGAAATTGAGTCCATGGAATGGGATGAGTTCAAGAACTTATTTTTCAATAAGTATTTCCCTCGTATTCTTCGATCAAATATAGAGAAGGAATTTCTTGAACTAAATAAAAAGGATGATGAATCTGTTGGTACCTACGAAGAAAATTTTACAAGACTTTCAAGGTACGCTTCTGGTATTATTATCCAACCTGAGAGTACAATCGATCGATTCTTTAGTGGCTTAAAACCAAGTCTTCGAAGGGTGTTATCCATAATGGACTTCAATAGCTAGGAGGAAATCGTTCGATGTGCTCTCAAGGTTGAGATGGAGATTGGAGTAACCCATCAGTCATATGCGTTTGACAAGAAGAGGAAAATGGAATTCAAAGGAAAATCTAAAGAGCACACTGAAAAGAAGATGAGTTTTCCCTTATGCTCAAAATGTGGAAATAAACATGGAGTAAATTGACTTAAGGGGACATGAAAATGTTATAAGTGTCGAAAAGAAGGTCATCGGGCAACTGAATGTCGAAATAATGGGAAGAAGATGTCTAATGATGCAAACAAAGGAAGGGATACACAGAATGAACATACTACACTTCAATGTTTCAAGTGCAAGGAGATGGGGCATTAATCCAATCAATGCCTAAATCCAAGGGTTGATGATGATGATTGACGTCAACAAACTCTTAAGGAAAAAGAAAAAGGAGATTCAGATGAAATTTCTATCAGCGATGTGGAGTACGATAACGAAGTGGTGAAAGGTACACATACCATCCACTCTAAATTAGTAAATGTTTTATTTGATTCTGGATCCACCCACTCTTTTATTTCTAATGAATTTTCTAAGGGTATCACCATATTACCTCAACAATTAGATGTTGAGTTAGCTATGACAACCCCTAATGGCACAACAGTCGCATCAAAAGTTTATAATTCTTCTTCGATTGATGTTTGTGGGAAAGTGCTTCCTGATAATCTTGTGATCCTTCCAATAGTATAATTTTATGTGATTCTTGGCATGGATTGGATTTATTTATATGGATCTCATATCAATTTCCAAAGAAGGGAAGTCACATTTCATATTCCAGATCAATCAATGATCGTCTATCGATGCAAGGATGAACATAACCTTCCATTGGAAATTTCTTCCATATTATGGGTTTTGATTCCACTAAATGAAGGTTATTTATCTCAAATGGTTGGTGAGAAACTCACGATTAAGAATATGCCCATTGTACGGGAGTTTGACTATGTATTTCCGGAGGAATTGTCGGGTCTTCCACCAAATCGTGAAGTTGATTTTTCAATAGAACTCATACTGGGTGCTTGGCCTATTTCAAAGACACCTTATAGAATGGACCCAATTGAGTTGCAGGAATTGAAGTCGCAACTCCAATAGTATCTTGATAAAGGATCCATACGCCCTAGTGCGTCACCTTGGGGAGCACATGTTCTATTTGTTAAGAAGAAATATGGATCAATGAGACTCTGCATTGATTATCAAGAACTTAACCAGATCACGATCAAGAACAAATATCCTCTCCCGCGCATTGATGACTTATTTGACCAACTACACGGAGCTCAATAATTTTCCAAGATTGATCTTCATTCAGGGTATCATCAATTAAGGGTCAAAAGGGAGGATATACCAAAGACATCTTTCCGTACAAGGTATGGACACTATGAATTTATAGTGATGTCATTTGGTCTTACTAATGCCCCTGTTATCTTCATGGATCTGATGAATAGAGTCTTTAGAGACTATCTTGATCAGTTTGTGGTAGTCTTTATAGATGATATTCTTGTCTATTCAAAGAGAAAGGAAGAACATGAAGATCACTTGAGAATTATATTGAAGACCCTGAGAAAGGAGAAGCTTTATGCCAAATTTACCAAGTGTGAATTTTGGCTTCAAAAAGTAGCATTTTTGGGTTACATAATCTCAAAAGAGTGGATATCCGTGGATCCAGAAAAAATAAAAGTTATCGAAAGATGGTAGAGACCAACAACAGTAATCGAGATCCAAATTTTTCTTGGTTTTCCTGGATATTATCGACGTTTTGTAAAAGATTTTTCACGATTATCTAATCCACTCACCAAATTGACTCGAAAAGGAGTTAAGTTCGTGTGGACGGAGGAATGTGAAAGTAATTTCAAGGAGTTGAAAAGAAGGTTATCTAGTGAACCTGTACTCACACTTACTTGCAGTGGAGAAAGGTTTGTGATCTATAGTGATGCATCCAAGAAGGGGCTAGGGTTTGTTCTTATGCCAAACGATATGGTGATAGCTTATGCCTCACGACAGTTGAAAATCCATGAGCAAAATTACCCAACTCATGATTTGGAGTTAGATGCGGTAATCTTTGCATTAAAGATTTGGAGGCATTATCTTTATAGAGAAAGGTGTGATATTTATACTAATCATAAAAGTTTAAAGTATATTTTCACACAAAAGGAGCTGAATATGCACCAAAGAAGATGGTTGGAGCTGATTAAGGATTACGACTACTCAATTCATTAACACCCTGGGAAAGAAAACAAGGTGGTAGATGCATTAAGTCGACAAGACCTTGATAGCTTATCCATAATGAGGATCACAAAAGATCCAATATTTATGGATTTACAAAGGATGGATCTTGGAATTATAATGGAAGGGGAAAAATCGTATCTTTCTCAAATGAATGTTCAACCATCTATACACGTGAAGATTAAAGAGGCACAGAAAGAAGATGTAGAGTTACAAAAGAAGGTGAGAAATGCTCCTGAATTCAACCTTGATTGTGATGGGATAATAAGGTTCATGAATCGGGTTTGTGTTCCTTCCATCCCAGAATTAAAGAAGGATCTACTGGACGAGGATCATAGTTCTTCATTTTCAATTTATCCTGGATGTACAAAGATGTATAGGGACCTGAAAGAGTACTTCTGGTGGGATGGCATAAAAAGAGATGTTGTTGAATATGCCTCTCGATGCTTGGTTTGTCATCAAGTTAAAGCTGAGAGACAGAAGTCTAAGGGGATGTTACAACCATTACCCATACCAGAATGGAAATGGGAAAACATCGCTATGGACTTTGTCACTGGACTTCTTAAAACATCCAAAGGCAATAATTCTATCCAGGTCATAGTTGATCATCTTACAAAGTCGACACACTTCATTACTATTAGAGATGATTTATCTCTAGATTAGCTTGCCAGGATATATGTAAAGGAAGTGGTAAGATTGCATGGAGTACCACTTTCTATTATATCTGATTGGGATCCGAGGTTTACCTCAATGTTCTGTCGAATTCTTCAGCATGTTCTAGATACAGAGTTGAGTTTCAGCACTGCTTACCATCCTCAGACAGATGGTCAGTCTTAGAGAACAATTAAAACTCTAGAAGATATGTTGAGATCTTGCTCTATGGATTTCAATGGTGGTTGGGATCAACACCTATCTTTGGTGGAATTTTATTATAATAATAGCTTTCACTCCAGTATTCAGATGGCTCCTTATGAAGCCCTCTATGGAAAGAAATGCAGAACTCCAACTTTCTGGGATGAAGTTGGGGAAAGAAATCTATTAGGACCTGATCTTGTTGAGGAAATGGAATAAAAGGTCAGATCTATTCAACATCACATAAGAGCAGCTCAAAGTCGACAGAAAAGTTATGCCGACAATCGAAGAAAAGACCTAGAGTTTGAAGTGGGTGATAAAGTGTTCTTACGAATATCTCCCTGGAAGAGGGTCATGAGATTTGGAAAGAAGGGAAAGTTGAGCCCTAGATATATCGGTCCTTTTGAAATTATGGATCGTGTTGGGATGGTAGCTTACCGATTGTCGCTTCCACTGAATCTCTCTCAATTTCACGATGTGTTCCATGTATCTCTCCTGAGAAAGTACATACCTGATCCTTCACATGTACTCAGCTCAGAAGTTGTACCGCTGGAACAAGATCTTTCTTATGAAGAACAGTCGATAGAGATTCTCGATTGAAGTGAAAAAGTCCTATGGAACAAGACCACTTGCTTGGTGAAAGTTTAATGGAGGAACCACTAATTAGAAGAAGCTACATGGGAACTTGTGGATATGATGAGGGAGAGGTATCCTCATCTGTTTATAATGAAGTGACGAATTTTGAGGGAGAAATTAATTTTAAGGGGGGTAGAATGTAACACCCTAAGATTTTATGAGAAATATTTTTTTATGTCTTATGTTATACGCAACACCAAAGGAATCTTTCACAGCACACAATACGGATTTGGCTTGCATTACACGCAATCGCAACCTTCCTCGATAGCATGTGTAGTACGCAATACCGAGTTTCACTAAACAACGATATATTATTATGGAATAGCCGTTATGAATATTATTAACTAAATTTTTAATTTTATAACATTATTATTCATATTACACATTTTCTATAACATGGTAAGAGAACAAAATAAATTTTTCATGTAAAATAAGTATTTTTCAAAAAATGCAGTTTTGCCACCTTTTGAGGGCGCACCCACATTAAATCTAGTTTTTTACATGTTTATAAGTTAAATTTGAATAAAAAAATTATTCTTTTTAATGATTATATAAAAATTTACTTTGGATAAATTTTTGATATTTTTCTGATAACTTTCATATTTTGATGAATACTAAAAATACGCTAATTTTTAATTAAAAACAACTTTTTTAATTGAGATAATTTATATGGTTAAATTATAATATTGAATGGTTTTAAAGTATAAATAGATTATATTTTTACCATTTAATATAATTTATGTCATTAGCATTAATTTCACATTGAATTCATAGGTAAAAACATTTCAATCATCGGCAATGTTTTAAATTCTAAAACTCGTTTTCTTGACAACAGAATTAATTTTAAATTAATTACTGCAACTTATGTGTTTTGAACTTTGATAAATGGATTCCATATTTGGAATCAGTGGGTCCAAATTATGTTAATAGGCTACTTATTATTTTTTGGCATTATTAATAGTAACTACGGTAAATTTTATTTACCATATTTAATGGTAAATCGGGTAATTAAGGGTAAATATAAGATTATAAAATTACCCAAACACCTGCAAAAATCCTATTGGATGACTAAACGTCGACCCATATCACCTAAGGGTCGTATTATATTCAGTTAATAGACTTTTGTCTATGAAAATAATTTAATTTTTATTAAAACCGAAGAATGTGACAACATGTCACTTTCTTAAATATTATAAGTATAATAATTTTAATTTAGTGATAAACTTAATGAAACTTCCAAAATGAATATTATCCATAAATCTTATAAAATTTTCTAAATCATAAGAATTTATTTAGAATTTTTAGGGATTAAATAATTATCATTAATTATGACACAGTAGTGATGTTGAAATTATTTTATTAATTAAAATATCAAATAAATGGTTTTAAAAATATTAAAATAAATATTATATGAACTATTTAATGTGCTCCACTAATTTAATAGATAAATATGAAATTTTATGAATCTATTAAAGCTTTTATTTAGAACATATCTTCTATATATAGTTTTATTTAAATTAAAATAAATTAATAGTGTTAAAATTGACACTATTGTTAGTTTATAAAAATAACATATTATAAAATTGTTTAAAAATCACAAACAAAATTTAAAAATTATGAATAAACATTTATATTGTCTAAAATTTCATAAAGTATAAAATTATGGAAAATTAAAAACACATATGTAATTATTTATAATAATTTAAAATTTAGAATATTATTACCACAAATAAAATTAAATTGATAAATAAGGATAAATAAAGTTGATAATGTTTAAAATAAATTCCTAAAAAGTCTAAATTTTATTTGTTGATGATATTACATCCCTATCTCTTCTAATATTTTGATATGAGTCATTTTGGAAGTTTTTATGTGGGGTTGGGATTTAATATAAACTAATATTTCTTATATTTCCAAAGGCGCCCCTCTCCTCCCTTATAAAAGGGAATCGCCTCCATCTCTTCCTCACACCACTTCATGCTGGGACAACCCCTGAAAATTTATCCTCTCCACTTCCCTAGAAACATCCTAGAGGTACTGGTCTTCTTCAAAGACCAATTTTAGTGCCCTAAGAGGAGGTCTCAAAGAGGTGCTTCAAAGAAGAGGTAATGTCCGTTACCGATTCTTTCAAATTTATTTATTCTTCCACTTATTCTTATTTAGTTGTTTCATTATGAAGTAATAACATTAGTATCACTCATATAATGATATTTTATTATATTTATTAAACAACCCTGTTTCACCATCTATCCATCCTACGGAAAATGAAATCACTGCGCGTGCGTACGTACGGAATACCGTCTCCACGCCATGGTGTAATATATTTTCCACCACCACCTTACATGGATGGGTATAATGGTGTAAATAATAACTATATATGATTATTCTAAGGTGATATTGATTCTGAAATAGTATACATACACTCAAATACAATTCCACAATCATGGGAATGATATCATCGCTTGTGCGTACGTACGGAATACCGTCTCCACGATGTGATGTGACTCGTTCTACGTGATCTTCATTGCATAATGATTATATAAATGAATTTAATGAATTAATATGATATATATTACACTAATACCATTCTGGAAATGAGGTATCTATAACCTAAAGAGAAGAATTATAATTTATTCGACAAAACACGCATAAGAACAAAAAGTAATAAACACCCGAATAACAAGTAGCAATGAAATATTACTAATAAGAAGCTAAGAATATGGCCATATATGATATCATAACAATGATTATGATTCTAGAATAATTCAATGACATAATTTAAATCATTATACAGGAGGTTCAGACACTTACGAAGCAAATCGGACCTAAGGTAAGGGAAAATATCACAATCTCATTTTTATCCGATATTGTTTATACTTTGGTATTTACTGGGGTGTATTTTATCAAAAAAATCCATGTTTCCTCAATATGTAATATTCTTTCCATCCACCTAAAAAAATTTAAATCCAATTTTACCCTTCGGTGAATTTTTAGTAAAATATATGAAAGGAATCTTTTGTCGTTTTTCGTACGAGGTACTTTTTGACTTTTCCGACAAAAGTATGAGAAGAATGTTTTTTTAACTTATACGGCATGAATAGATTTATAAAACATTATTTACAAGAAGCTTGTTAGGTCCACTAGGCTGAATACCCTGAGAGGGGGGGTGAATCAGGGTATGACTAATTAAAAATTAAAGCCCGTTCTGATCTTGTTTTGATGTTAAGCAAAACACTCTTCTCTCTCTTTCCTGCTGCACAATATAAACAAAAAGTAAAGCAAGCACAGGACACAACAATTTTACTTGGTTCACCGCTAAGGGCTACGTCCAAGAAGCATACGCCGACAGGTTTCCAATCATACCAAGTCCACTAAAATTCACTAGTTATGGATTACAATGTTCGGGCTAGATCACTTCTATGCCCAGGCTCACGGCCTTTACAAGGTTTAGGGTCAGCTCACTGCTTTCCCAAGGGTCACTCCTTGTTTCTCTCTCTCTGGCTCACTGCAGGTGGATAGGATCACCTACTTCCTCTTCCTAAGCTCACTTCTCCAGAAGGGAATCAACTCACAGTTTATAGACATGTAGGTCTCTTCATTTCCAATAAGGAATACATCTTTCTCTGTATGTAGATGCTCTGTTGAAGTTCAAATGTCATCCACTGATGAATACCTCTTTCCCTCTGAACACTGGGAAATTCCTTTTGGAAACTCCTTCGCAAAGCACCCTACAATGCAAGGCTCCCAATTTCGCGAAGCTCCTGCCCTTTCGCGAAGCTCTCTCGCGAAGCTCTCTTGCGAAGCTCTCTCGCGAAACTCAACTCATTACAATGCAACTTATCTCGCGATGCTCACTGAGCCAACGCGGAGCACACAACTTTCGCGGAGCTAGAATAGCCGTCGTGAAGCTCCCCTTTCGCGAAGCACACTGCCTTCGCGAACCACCTCCGCGAACCGAGAGCAATGTATTTTCTCTGAAAATTCTCTCTGCTTCGCTCGAAGAGGTTGGCCTCTATTTATAGGCAATTCCACCGACCCTCTAACTTTCCGCGCGAAGTCAACGCCACGTCATCTCAAATCGAGAACCTCTAAAGTTTCTGCCAGAATTTTGTCCAAATCGAGAAGCTCCACGGCAATTTTCCATTCGCGGAGCTTGACGTAGTCGCGAAAAATCACCATCAACATAACTTCGCGACTTCGCTGTGAAGCTCCCTCGTGAAGCCCAACATTCCTTCGCGCCTTTGCCACGAAGCTCCCTCGCAAATCCCTTCACCTCCGCGATGCGCTTCAGCCTCTGTAGTTCGCGAAGCTTGACGTAATCGCGAAGCATCACCGCCTCCATTCTTCTGGTCTTCGCGATTTCCAAACCATGCATCCTATCTTCGCGAAATTCATGACTTTTCCATATGAAATTATGCTCTTCATGGAAATCCACTTTTTGCGATGCTCACTAAACTCCAAATTTTGGGCCCCAAAAATTTGGCAAACACTGGGAAACGGCGCCACCTTGTACTGCTCTTTTGTACCGCCTCCATATCGTCCTTTCCTTTTCCAACATGTAATGTCAACAACTTCTCGGGAACTCGACAATTATCCATGGAAACCTGCTTTGTCAAAAAACACAATCAACCCAAAATTGCTGCAATGTTACCTTGAGTGATTTTTGCCCAACAAAGCTTCCTTCACATGTTTTCAAGTTTATTTTTAATCAAATTCTTTTAGTTTGAAATTTTATGACATGTTAAGAAAGGAAAAAAATTTGAAGTAAAAGGATATTTTCCTCAAGAATGGAGTTCAAGTGTTTTATCAAAATTATTTTCCATCTCAGATAAAATAGGTTTATATTCCTATCCCTATTATTACATTGATTTGATTATGTTGTGATGTAATTATTTTTATGAATTCATTTATCTTATATGAATTGTTTTATGATGTCATGATGTTTAAGAATCCCATTTTTATTACATGGGTTATGTTGTGATGTATGGTTTATGATTTTGCGCCACACATAAAAATGGTATCATTATGAGATGGCTGGGACCTATATCTCCCTACAATAAATTGGGTAAAGATTTATATCTCATGAGATAGACATGGTTGGAATGGAAGGTTAAACCGGTTCAGTGAAACAGGACTGAAATGAGGAGTGAACTCGGTTCAGAAATGGACTTTGTCTGCTAAGATAGTCTTTGAAATGAGTCTTGACTACTAAGAAATGATTATCTATGATTATGTGTGTACACAACAAAGTTTTATGTTTTAAGTTATGATTATTGGGATCACATTTACTACTATGATTTATCCCATGTTATGAAATTATGATCTCTTTTGTAGGTTACGATTTCAAAAATGTTATGTTCTTATGAATATGATGTGATTGATATTTCTTTTGTTTACCCTTACTGAGCATTTGAGCTCACCCTTTTGCATGATTTCTTTCCCCAGGTCAGGAAGAAGGTTATTAAGTAGGATATTCCAAAAGGGACTCTAGATATTATAAAATAAATGGGAGACAATGTAGATGCTTTATGAACCAGTTGTTTATGTTTCCCAATTTCCAAAGACATTATACCTATACGGTCCATTCTTGGTTTTGTTATATGTTGTAACAAGTGTGCTTCAATTCTGAAGTTATAACAATGTATGTAAAGTATTGGTCATTATAGACTGCCTCATCAAGATGATCAAAGAGATCAAAGGCATAAATAGTATGAGGAGTTAAAGAATAAATTTTATTCTTTTTAGAATGAAAAGGTTCCCAGTTAATTCATATCAACTCTAGAATATAATTTGGTTTAGTTTCCAAGGCCAATGAAACCAAACAAAGAAGGAGATGAAGATATTTGGAATTATTTTCCCTTTCACTAGATGTTGGGTCATCCCATTCAAAAGTGTTTTGTTTTCAAAGACCTCCTAAAAAATGGTAGACTCTAGACGAGTGAAACAGAAAATTTTATCATCCCAAGTAGCATGTGTTACTGCTACTAATCTAGAGGAAGAAGGGGAATGGAAATAAGTCAAGAGTAAAAATGCATTGAAATATGATGATTGGATGATTAGGAAAATGATCATCCAAACTCATGTCAATTTTTCGAACATAGTTGACTCAACCGATTTTGTCTCCTACAACTCGTGTCATAACAAAACCACCTTCATTAAAAGATTAGTCCTCCAAAGTTCAATCCTAAAAGAAGAGACATGATCAGAAGGGAAAATAGCAATCAGAAAAAGACGATATTAGGTCAAGGCCAAAGTTGTATTTGTCTCTAAAATATTTCATTCCATCTATTTCAAAATCACAGGCACCACCCCGCAAAACTGCACAATCAGAACTGACCGGTCAAGTAGAATCTTCATTAGATGAAGAATTGATCTTTGGTTCCATTAACCTTATCCACTAAACATATCCCTATTTCGATGGTGATTCTGGTTATAATGAGCCTGAGTTCCTTTTACTTAACTAGGGAAATATAGGAAGAATAAAAATTCAAGGATACAGGGGAAGATGTGGGTATTCTAGAAACCACTATTTTAACTCTACCTCTGCTCGAACCATATATGCGGTAGAAACTCAAGGGAGAGCCCTTTAGCAATCTCAACAAGAATAAAGAGATTCTTCCACATATGACAGGTTTGGTCCTCACATGATTATTTTGGAGGACTGATTGGAGGTTACACCATTTTTATCTTAGCAAGTAGATAGACCTAGTTAGTATAATCTACCAAATCCGGGAGTATTTCTTGATTCTTCTCTGACATAGGGTACATCTATATTAGGAGGTTCAACTTCCAAGGAACCTACAAAACTGCATCTCCATGCTTGGAAACACAGACCTCTGGACCAAAAATATGTTGTTTTTAGATAGCTATCCTAATTAACGGCTACATATTCGATTTTTTATGCCTTGAATCTATCAAAAGACCTTAGAGAAGCACTTACTGAGGCCTTATCAAGTCCTCAAGAGTTTGAAACTGAAGTTTCTGCTACTGAGGTTTACCGTAAAGAGAATGATCCTGTAGAATTTCGTGCAATTATATATTTTATGGATTAATATGAAGATGATGTTGTACATGGCCATTTCAGGCCCCTGTAGCTATCTGGAAGGGTCAATGACATAGACATCTGACGATCCTTCATTGATAATGTCTCAAGATTCATCATCATTCCTATTCATACACTTTGTCGATTGGGCCTTACTGAATCTGACTTATCTTCTTCCACTCTAATGTTTCAATGTTATGAAAATAATGAGAAAGAACCTCTCGGTGAGATTATACTCATAATTTAGTTTAGAGATCTGGTGTCTAATTCAAATTTTATGGTTGTCTATCGAGAAACAGCCTTTAACATTCGGCTTGGTATTCCATGGAAACATCAAAATGCAGCAATACCTTCATCATACCACCAATATCTCAAATAGTATTTCAATGGTCAAATTGGAAAATTTTATGGTGACAAGGCTCCATTCAAAACATGTGAATCTCAATACATTGAGGAGGAATTTGATCACACAAAGGGAACAAGGTCTGTGATAAAGGAGGTAACCCGAATCAATGCTGCAAATGGCCTAGAAAAGATCCCAGCAAACCCATTCAAACATTTGAGTATAGATTATGTGTTTCCTGTCAATCAAATTGAAAAGATGAAGCAAAATATGAACACTCATATGGTGTCTTACATAATGTCAATTGCGGCAATCGAGCATGACATCATGGGAGAAATTGTTGATTTAACAAGTAGTGATTGAAGCTTAAATGGAAATGTCTTAATTTCATCCAAAAAATTCAGAAAGCCTCTTCTTTAACAATAATATTTGAAGAAAATTTATCAATACAAAAGGAATACAAGGATGTTGGTTCCCAACCCATCATTTCCTCTTTATTACTCCACAAAGACCCTACATCATCAGTAGGGTCAGAAATGGTGGCCTCTTCTTCAGGATGTCCAAATACTGACTCCCCCTAGCATTGAATTTTTTTTCTTCATCATCTACTATGAAAGAAGAAACTGAATAAGTTACACGTAATGAATAAGAAAAGGAAGATCTCAGGGATTCTCCTCTAGTATTTTAGGATGGTGTCTCTACCACTATGGATGAGCTCAGAGAAATAAATGTGGGTACAGAAGAAGTTCCACGCCCCATTATAATTAGTGCGACCATGACTTAGGAAGAGAAAGATATGTATATCTCATTTATAAATCAAACTTGAGATATATTTTCTTGTAATTATATGGAAATTACAGGTCTCAATCCCGATGTATCCACTCATCATTTGGGTTTTCCATAAGAACATTGAGAATTCATGCTGGCACCAAGAAGAACACACCAAACTCATGCCTCTAAAATTGAAGCTTAAGCCAATAATATTATTAATGCTAACATTTTTAGGTATGTTTAATATCCCAAATGGTTGGAAAACATTTTCCTAGAAAAAAATAAGAATGGTAGTTTTCAATGGTTTCATTGATCTTAACCTATAATTTTCCCAAATAGCAATTTCCATTTCGGATGATAGAGCTTTTAATTGATGCAATAGCTAGCTATGAAGCCCTTTCTTCATGGATGGATTATCTGAGTACAATAAAATCCACATATCCCTAAAGGATGAAGAGTCTACAGACTTCAGTGCCCCTCAAGGTGTGTTTTTTTCTATTAGGTAGTTTTCTTGGTCTTAAATAATGCAGGTACGACTTATCAACATTCCATGCACTATATATTCAAATCCTTCTTATGAAAATTCATTGAATGTTATGTGGATGATTTGGTGGATAAATTCAGACAACTTTCCAATCACTTGTCTGATCTGGAGACCATATTCAATACATTTCGACAGCATAATTTGAAGATGAACCCCATGAAATGTGATTTCGGGGTAACCTAAGGAAAATTACTCAGCTTCATTGTACGCCATCGTGGAATCGAATTTTATACTTAGAAAACAAAATCAACCCTTGGAATTTTACTTTCTCAAAATTTGAAATAATTACGAGGACTTCAAGGACACTTGTCCTATATTCGGTGCTACATCACAAATTTGGTGGGAAATTTTTACCCTTCACTAAATTAATGAAGAAAGGAGTCACCTACCAACAGACTGAAGACTTCTAAGATGAATTTGATACCCTAAAAAAAATCTCTTATGTACACCTCTTTTGATGCAACCTGTTGAAGGAAGACCACTTATTCACTATGTGATGGATTTAGAGTGATCATTGGGTTCCTTCTTTGTCCAAAAGAATGATTCTGGTAATGAAAATATCTTTTACTATCTTAGTCAAACTATTCTTGACATAAAGACTTGATATTAAAGTATTGAGAACTACTTCTTAGAATTAATCTTTCCTGTTCAAAAATTAAGGCACTACCTGTAACATCATGAGGTACAATTGGTGTATCGCAATAACCCACTCAAATTCATCCTCAGTCGTCTTATGCTTACCGGATGTTGGCATAGTGGGTGGTTATTTTGCAACAGTTTGATATCCAGTTTATGCCTTAGACAGCAATAAAAGTCCATTCTTTGGCAGATTTCCTTGATGAACATCCATTTACAGAATATTCATTATTGAATTCTGAACTTCCTAATGAAGAGGTATTCTTTATTCAACAAAATCCCCAATAATGGGAAATGTACTTTGATGGTTCCTCCATAAGTCCAAAAGGGAATAGAATTCAAAACCCCAAACTCAAAAAAGTTGGGTTAGGAATTTTAATTATCTCCTGAGAAAAGGTATTGTTTTTTATTCCTTTCTATTTTTAGAAGACAATACCAATAATGAAGTAGAGTATCATGCTCTCGTAGAAGGCCTAGAATTGTCACTTTAGGTACAAGTGAACCACTTGAAAGTGAAATTTGATTTAGAGTTGTAATCAAACATATCAATGGGGATTATGATATTAGAAAAGAATAGTTCTTCTCTTTTTGTGACTATGTCATAGAGTTAATGGATTAGTTTTACTTAGAGATGAAATTTTCTTATGTCCAATGACCACAAAATGCCAAAGAGGATGCACTGTAAAATGCATCCACAACCCTAGTAGATCCAAATCGGAATAAGACAATCATCAGTATTTCCCATAGTTGTGTGTTCTCACCTTTCCTTCAAACTATAATGGAGGAAATTAATGAAATTAGACCTATTTCTGAGCCATATGTTCATAACATAGGATGGATGACACCCATCATGAAATACATTCAAAATGTCGTACTTCCACCAAATATAGCTGAAAAAGAACATATCTGATGATGAGTGGCCAATTTTACTCTTTATGATAGTACAGATCACCAGAAGACCCTCTACAAATGAGGCTTTGATGGAATCCTCTTCAGGTGTATTGATGGAGAAGAAACTGTAGCTGTCATGAAATTTGTACATGTTGGAGCTTGTGGTGCTCAACAGATGGGCATAGGATTTCTAATCAAATTTGAAGGCTTGGATACTTTTGTCCTTCAATGATGTAGGATTCCACAGATTTCACAAAGAAATGTCACCACTTCCAAGTGCATGAAAACTTCATTCATCAACCCCTATAGTTGTTACATACATATAAATACTCTTGGCCATTTACCACATGGGGAATGGATGTTGTAGGGCCTTATCCTCTAGCTATAGCTAACCAGTTCAAGTATATTATTACTACAGCTGAAATATTCTCCAAATGGGGTGATGTACTACTTCTCAAATAAATCGGATCCAAAATCATTTTTAGTTTTGAAAAAACAAACATCATCACCAAATTTTGTGTCCCTCATACTGTATTGATGGAAAATGGAAACAATTTTTGTTCTGTTGAGGTAAAGAAGTTATATTAGGATCATAATATCAAATCCAACCATTCATCTTGCTATCATGTGGCCACCAATGTATAGATAGATGATTTCAATAAAACCCAATCAAACATACTTCAGAATATGGTTGATAAAGATACAAAATCATGTCCTAATAATCTTTTGCATTATTTATGGGCTTATCAGAATAATACCTGTACTGCCACTTAAACAAACCCATATTCATTAGTGTACGACGCGAAAGTAGTTTTTCCAATTGAAATTCAATTTCCTTCACTCAAAGTTGAAATATGTGATCAGTTGTCTATATATGAGAAGTCTCAGAAATGATTTGATGAGCTGGAACGACTAGGAAAAAAAGATTGCATACTTTTCATCATTTAGAAGTATATCAGAACAGAATAGTACGAGCCTTTAACAAGAAAGTTCACCTCTGTTCATTTCTTCAAGGAGAATTGTTATTGGTCCTCAGGACTCCAATGATACTAGGAAAGAAACCTCCAAATCTTGAGATAAAGTGGGAAGAACCTCATTCCATACATAAGGTCTACTTAAATGGAGCTTGTGCCTTAATCTCAATGGATGTAAATCTTATCACAACTCCAAAAAATGGGAGATTCATGAACAAATACTTTTTGTAACCGCACACCAACATCCTGCTGCATGAGTCTAAATTGTACAGAACAAAGTCATAGTTGCATGACATTAAACTGCATAACAATCATAAGTGTCCATGCTGCATGATGATAAAATGTGTAACATCTTTTTCCTTTTCACACGACGTAAAACTACATGACATCATTTATACTCGTTATATGACATTAAAACTGTACGGTTAACATCTTCTCTAGTTGAAATTAGGATCTTACATATATAACCATCATTGAAATCATTTCTACTCCTTAGTGGAACATGATTCCCTTTATTCCCTATGTCTGAATCAGATCTTCATAGGGACCTCATTTCAAGAACAATGTGTGGCTTGATTCTCATCTATATGAGATACGTAGAGACACCTAGATCTCCAATCTTGGTCCCACCGACAACCAAAAAAAATTATTTCCTTTTCTCCTCCTGTATATGAACAATATCTATACAGAGTATTCTTTCAAGATACATGGATTGATTTTCTAACCATTTTATGTCTTAAGTTTAACTATTCTTCTAGAATGTGTAAAAATCTCATGTCTCCCACATTAAACTCAATTAGGTTTGGAAATGATTGTTCAAGAACTATGTATGGATCGATTATCATTCATATGAGATACATAGAGATGCCCAGTTCTCCAATCTTGGGCCTAGCCACGATAAAACCCCCCTTTCTTCCCTATGAAAGAATCAAACCTGCATATGGAATGTTTACTGAACTAAGTATGCCATGATTCTCATCCATATGAGATACATAGTGACACCTGGGTTTAATTCCTTGGTTTAGCCACAATATTCTTTTTTTATGTCGAAATCACTTCATGTCCTCGATGCATGACTCTAAATTGCACACCATAATATTGATCCAAAGGAAACAAATAAAGTAACCATTTTACATGAGAATCAGATCTATGTAAAGGACTTCAAACTCATGGGTAATATTGATTAAAATATTTTCCATGTGCATTGATCATTACCCCTTCCATATATCACACTCTTAATTTTGAAAATTTTTAGATCATCATAATCTTTCTTATGGTTATTGGTGGCAGAGTTTCTGATATCTGAGAACTCTTTTGCCTAAATATGAACTACATGTTCTTATGTGGCCTTGCATAAGTTTCCTATATAAGGGGTTTTCATTCAAAAGATGCCAATATTTGAAAATGCAGCACATACCCTAGTCGGACCTGCATAATATAACCCCCGTAACAAGTTTGTCAAATAATGGTAATTTCACTCTCGGTTAAAGTGCCTTTTTCCCCCTCCAAGAATTGATAACAATATACAAGAATATGTATTTTAAAGTAGTCATTCATGAATATTTTCCCATTACCTTTCTCTCAATCTTAAATTCTTCAAGAATATTGTTTAAAAATTTCCATTTCCATGTGTTCAAAGAAATATGAAATAATGTTGGATCACTTGGCCACGTATCATATACTATTTCCATTTCTGGTCTTAGTTGTATTTCTTGAAACTAAAAACACCATACTTCCTACATTTGGTTCAGACCTTTGTAGAAATATTATTCCTATGATTCATTGGAATCATGATTGGAAATATTCTCTCTATATTCAAGTACCATTCTTCAAAAACCAAACTATGTGATTTGGAAAATATGAATATTCATAAACTTTCCTCATCTTTTAGCAAAACACTTTCAAAAATTTGAGAGTTCGTTTTCCTGACTAAGAAGTACGTGCACATAAGTGGCCTTGCATAAAATTTGGCTACATAACAAGCATGTTAGTAAAAAGATGCTTCTATTTGGATGTCCAGCATATGCCCCAGCTGGCCCTACATAATACAACCCCCATAACAGTTTTTTCAAATAATGGTATCTTCGTTCTCGTAAAAGACTTCCACTAATTCCTTTAGCCCTTTTTCCCATATCATTCTTCTAATTAAGAAATTCCTAAATCATAATTTACAATTCTTTCCTTCCATACTTGAATATAGTAGTATGTTACCAAACAAATTATCAAGAAATTGGGAGAGTCTCATACCTTTGGTAAAAGCTAAAGATATTAAATTCAAGCTACAGAATGTCCTCACTACATGAATTAAAATTGCATAGTACAATTTTCTCACTGAAAAACTTAAAACTACACAGTACAATGTCCTCACTTAATGACTTAAAGCTGCACAGTACAATTTTCCCACTGCATGACTTAAAACTATACAATATAATGTCCTCACTGCATGACTTAAAACTGCATAAAATGATATCATAAATTCTTCTTTCTGAAATTTTTTTACCATTCCTTATATACCAAATTTGGGTAGAAGTGGTTTTTCTATTCTTGACACATGTTAGCATAGATAAATATTTATTCATAAAATACCTTTACTTGGAAAAACCACCCAATGTGGTCTTGAGACACTCAAATTTTATTTTCTTTTGTCTATTAACAATAAAATTTTAAATACTTAACATCTATTTGTCTGACTATGCAGTACATGAACTTAGGTGGCCTTTCATAATTTTCCTACATAATGGGCCTATCAGTCAAAGGATGGAACTATTTTTCTATCTATCATATGCCCTAGTCGTCCCTCCATAACCCAACCCCCATAATGGGTTTGTAAAATAATGGTAACTTATTTCTTGGAAGAGACTTCATTTATGTTTATACATGTTTTAGATTTGGTGAACATAAAAAAATCAGGACTCAAGATTCTCCTTGGAAATTTTTAAAGAATATTAGAGCAATTCTTATCCACTAAGATGTGTTTTGGATTTAATTTCAAAATTTATGGTCAAAGCTGTTAGAACTTAAACACTATCCCTTTATAGTCCAACATTAATGACTCTAAACCGCCAAAAACAAGAGACATGGTACTCACCAGATTGGAAACCCAAAAAAGGGCACTCTAGACAAAATTTGTGTCTTAACTCACTAAATGTACATTTGTATATGGTTTAGGTAATATTTAGAAATATAAAGTCAAAAGATACAAGGTTTTTTTGGTTTTCGGTATAACCCTAGTAAAAATAAAACTATGCTCATTAGGACCATCGACTTAATAAGAAAATTCGGAGCACCCCCATTAATGTCATTGTAATCATGATTATCTGACAGGAAGGTTTGATGCTAAAAAATCACTATCATCATTACCTTTAATATTGCAATTTTAGTAAACAAGAATGAATACATATATGATTAGATACAAAATTCCTTTCATTCATATAAAATCAGAGGGACATCCACAGAATGGAGCATTTCTAACATGTGTTAAAATAATCTCTCAATATGATTCCTTATTTGTTGAACGACCTCATGATCCCTATCAACCGCATGTTGAAGTTGATACAGTTGAGAAACTCTAGCCTCCTTGGCTTGATTAAGTGCTTCCATAGCAGTTGAAATGGTAGTTATCCCCTCTAATTGGGTTTATCCTAGTGTTTTGTTAAATTGATGATGCTTCTTATGAGAAAAAACTCGTTATTGTTGAAGATATACCAACTCCTTCATGGATTCTTTAATTTGTTATCTAATTCCGATTGAATTCTTGTTAGGATCGGCCTCTGACTCACATACTAAATCTTGGAAGCTCTCAATATTAATAATCCATTTCACCTCTTCCAAATCTTGATGCATCTTATGTTCCTACTCCCATTGGAAAATGGTCTCTTTCATTGCATCGTAGACTTTTCAATAATTAAATCCACTAAATCCCAATATGAATAATAGTGTTGGGAGTTTTCCGAAATGGGAAAGAAGCTCATCCAAAGGATTCTCAACAATTATGGTCTATATATGTTGCCATGTCTTATTATGTTCCATGGAAAGTGCATATTTTATATCTAAGTCTGAATCTGATTCACTACCATGGGGTGAAATTTACTCTAGAAATAGATCAGTTAAAGAGTATCCTTGTTCTTCTTATCTATGAATAGTAGAAGATTCATCTTCTGCTGATGCCTAAGACAATGAAGAATCTTCACCTTCTTATCTAAATGTGGGATCTGATAACCCTAAATGATAAACCAATATTATTTTTAGTTTTAAAAAAATTTCAGAAATAGTGTATGGTCCATATAGCCAATAAAGTTTACCAAATAATAAGTCAGCCACTTGATTGGATTCATCCCCAGTATTCTCAACTTCAACTATTTGAGCAGATGTTTCTTGAGAAGGGTCATTCTACTATGTTTTCAAAGTTTTCATGATTAAAAGCTTTGGAATGTCCCTCAATGGGTGTCCTCAGTAGGTATTTATCCAACATTAGAAAAATAAGGATAGATTGGAATGCCTCGTTCCTAAAAATCCTTCACAACATTTTATACAAATAAATCTAAATAAGGTGAACTATAATTTGAAGTATCAAAAAAAAGAACTACAATTATGTATGGAAAATGCAAGAATGAGAACTTATGTCCTTTCAATTACTCAGGAAAATTCCCAAACTCCTTTATGGAACCAGGAATATCAATATTTATATTAAGGGTGTCCATCATTTCAGTGGATATGGCTTGGAATGTTATGGCATCCTCACTATTTAAGGTATCAAACAAATGTTGGTTGTTTTCCAAATTGGCTCTGCTGACATTATGTTCCATTTGTTCTTCAATTGGTATAGCATCATCAGATCTTGTCAGTTTTAGGTCAACATCAGTATTTACTTTAGACTACCCTAGGTCATCATTCATTCCTCCCGAAGAAATAAGAATATCAACATTGATTATTGCAGGATCTATTTGAAAAATAAAATGATATGAGATATGTTGAAAATAAAAATATTTGTAAAGAATTTAATATTCATGATAAAGGTATTTGATATTACCATGGATTTTCTCTCTCTCAATAGAACCAGGAGTATGTACAACTGAATATTTTGATGTTTTATCTATTAAGGTAGCAGATCCATCAACATGAACCTGGGTTTCTCATGGGATTTCCTTCTCTGTTGTTGAAGAATCAGCTCTTAATCCCTTGATATAAGAGAGAGATATTGATCCTGTAAGAGGATAAACATGATTACCAGAGTGTGTCAAGCAAGTTATAATTCCCTGAGGATGGCATAAATACTTACTCCTTTGGCAAACACTTCGGACTAATCTCATTACTCTCTTGTATTTGTTTTCATAAGCTTGAGGATAAATCAAAACACTACTCTTTATAGAATAAACCTGAGGTAATGGATGAGGATTATCTATCTCCATTACCCTAGTCATGATTCTCACTCCTGAAGAAAGTTCTAGAGAGCTGGGAGGATCATTTGATGTGTCAATGAGAGAACTTGTAGGCATGTACCTTGTTGATCCAAGAACCTGTCTGGATTATCCTTCCCTGAATTCGATCTACAAAATCCATTTAATCAATATTAGTGTTAGTTAATGGTAAAGAAAAATTGAGAAAAAAGAAAAGGAAATTGCATTATCAGTATTAACATAAATATCTCATTCCTCTCCAGGTCCAATAATTACCCCATCGTGTATTCATAATTCCATAATATGGGATAATTGTTTAGAGGCTGGGATATGTTCATCGGTTTCATATATAAAATCCTCTAGCTACATAATATCATTTTGTACTTCATCCATTTTATTATCCAAATTGCAAATATGAGGGGCCTCAATGTTACCCACATCTATTATTTGAATGACATGTTGGAGGAATGGCCATTAATCCCTAAGTCCATGGTTCATGCCCTCACAAAAATTGAATGGCTAAAAGTCTCACATAATTTGATCCTAGTATGGTTGGTTGTCAAGAAAATTTAACACCTTCTGACTGGTGATCCTCTTTAGGTCAACCTTATTCTTTAGAAGGGTCAATATATGGAATATGAATATCTTTCTGATGGTGGCAGCTGCATCATCTTGGCACCAGAGGTATTGCTTCCCTAGATCTAGTCTTCCTGATATACCTTATGTGAAGATGTTTTGAAGTCTCTGAATCCTCTAAAACTTCTGCCTCATAATTGGATTTTACTTCTTACCATGATTGGTATGAAAAAAAGTCATTTTAGATACCACTCGATATATTTATTTTTTCAAATACCCTTGAGGATATGAAGAATCCCAATAATTGGTATATCCATCTTCCAATCCATTGATTCATCTTATGGTGGTAATGTAATTGCCAATTTGGATGTCTCTAAATCCATTAGAATACACAATTGTCCCACTACCATTTGGTTGTTCTCATGTCTGACATACGTGGATGGAAAAGTGTATGATTGTTGAATACATATGAAATGATTGGAAAACCTATAGGGTATGTAAGCCTCACAGATAATTTGACCATCAATCCTGGTCGATAATACACTATCCCTGAATGATATCATATAAGACCTCAACTCATAATTTTCATCTTTACCATCATCAATAAATGTTCCAGTTGGTGGTTTACCAAAAAAATGAATCTAAATTATTATGATGCATTCAATTCCCTTAACACTACATCCGGTCTCAAATTATGAGGATGAATACCAGAAAGTTTCTATAAAAATGGAGTGAATCAACCATTAGGGACTCTAACTAAATTCAACTATAAGTATGAAGAAACATGTACTTAAATCTAGATCCACAACACTTGTAATGGACCTTCAATTCTAAATGGAGTCTTTCTATTGTATGAATGTAGTAGGTAATAGTAAATTATTTCCAATACAAGAGTTTCTAACAAAATATACTTACCTTCGAAAAATTTAGCTACGATGATAAAAGTATCTGGACTTACACATCCTCTGTACTCATGGACTGGAAGCAATTAAATGCTTAGCTACTTGGTAAGGAAGAAGGCTAAGCATATTTTTGTATCAAAATCATATTTGACTTTATATCCCTAGTTCTTATAGTCAACTCTCTCCAATGTAAAAAAATATGTGCTTGAACTTCCCCTATTATCTATAGAAGGACAAATAGTAGGACATCCATAGGTGGGACCTTTCTCTGTTTTTGGTTCTAAAAAGGCATTCATCCACATTCTATCATGAATATCTTTCGTGTATTTGCGTAATTTCATTGCTATTTTGAATAGTTCATGAGCCAACAGTGGTGTTCTAGTAACATCACCCCATGTTGTAACTGGTGTAATAAACTTTTCATACATTTCCTCAATAATGTGAACCCCAGCTATTTGGTAGATATCTTACAAAATAATTTCAACATCATTATGCATCAAATGGAAAGAATTCATTTGAGCACTCCATCATCTCATAAATTCAAGAATAAAATAATTTTTATATACATAATTTTGTTCCATCCAGAAATCTTCATATATGTAAACATATGATAGCTCCTTCCAAAATTTTGCACAAGTCTGGCATACCCAAAATGACCACATCCATTCCGGTTTAACACCTCCCTGGAATGAATATCCCAGTACTCATTCGAACCATTAGACTGATCTGTTTGAAAATCCTAAAAGGTTGAATCATATAATTGTGGACATGGCTGTACAACATGATATTTCATATCAAGAGTAAAACCACTATGATGTAGGATGCAACCAATATGGATAGTTCCCCCATAAACTGGCATACCCCTTATGGTAATATGCATGCAATGAAAATTGGGTTATTGAAGAAGCTAATTCTTTGGGAAGTATTTATTAATCGATGGAATGTGGGAATCTTGTAAAATACCATTTACATATAAGGAAAGGTAGTGAATTTTTGGATATTCACATTGATATAAAATTAAACCTTTCCATTCCAAGAAGATTACATTCAACAACAACAAGATAATCTGGTCTGATGATTTTCATCATCTCATTTTGACAAGACTTAGCTTCTTCAATAGAGGTTATAAAGTGATCCATTTATTGAAAAATAATTACCAAACTCCCCCTATTTTGTTAGAATATCGACTTAAGAAAATTCAAATTTCAACTAAAAGTAATTTGAAAATTTCACAAAGTAAAATCTTCGCGTAGGTCCTTCGATGAGGTCTGTCATGTAGGTCCTTCAACAAGGGTCCAAGTGTCACTCCTTTTACAAAGTCCATTTTTTGTAGCTTCATCACTAATGTAGTTTTATCTTGAGAAATTTTCCAGGAAAATAGGAAAGAGCACAATGCATTGTGGCAGGATGAACGAGCTATGAAACAGAAGCTGAAATATCTAGAAGCCCAGGTGAAGAAAATCAAAAAGGATCAGACCTATTTATAGATAGCTGAATATCTCCATGAAATTTTGGTGAAACAAAACTACACAACATACCTACGTGAAGTTTCTCCTCAATAAACCTGCATGGTTCAACAATTTATCAATAGTCTTTTTTCTAGAAATTTACCCTAGGACTCGACCCTATTTCTAATCGGATCCAATTCTAGGGAGGATTTTGTTGACACTACTTGTGAATACAAAAAATACTATGAATATAGCCCTAGATATTTAAAAATCCCAAGACAAATTTTCAATAATTTAAAGGAAAATCAAAAGTTTCAAAGGCCTACATGAAAGACCTGCGTGGAAAACATGCACGATAGACCTATGCAGTGGTATACTTTCTGAACCCCTACACTGCAGACCTATGTGGAAGGATTGTGCGGCAGACATCCACCCAAAAATTAACTTCGACCATCCCCCCTCTGGTCCTATAAATCATACCCTTGGGCTTCCCATTTCAAGGATTAAAAAAGTTGAAGGACTTCTTGAAGCTCCCACTACGTAGCTCTTTCACCTAGATCCCTGAAATTGTCTCAGGTATCTCTCTAAAAACATGAGAGAAGAGATAATTAGATGGGATAAGAATGTTTTTAATTTATTTCAAAATTCTAAGCTTACATAGGCTTGGTTCCCTTATGTGAAGCCTTTATCAGTCATCATAAAGGCATACACGGCACACCTATGCGGTACAGCTACGCGGCATACCTATGCGTCATACCTACGTGGAGTACCTAAGAGGAAGAACTGTGTATAATACCTACATATCAACTTAAGTAACCTATTTAAGGTCACTCGGGGTAGGGTATCTCTTTCCTTGGTTCCCTTATTTGAAAAGGACTAAGTTGAAGCCTTCACCAAAACCTCTTGACTTATCACACCTTTGGGAAAGGCACATCAGCAGGTCTCCTTTTTCAGTTTGTATATCCGTAGTGAAAGGTTTCTCACATTTGTTTCACAATGGGGTTAGAATTCATGGAGTTTTTGTGGGTTTGTATATCTGAAGTTTCATGGACCTTTCTCCTAGGAATAGTGTTGGGAAGTTCCCATTTGGAGGATTAGGGTTTGGGTTCTGTAATCCCATTTTTGTATCTAAGACTCGAAGCCTTAGGTATATATTCGGTATGGTTCAGTTCACACTTTCTCTTCCATGAAAGCAAAGGAGAAGTCTCCCTCCCCTACTGAAATCCAAAAGGGCATCCATCCTGGTGTAACCCCTAACCTTTCAAGTAGTTTGTTGCAGTCTCGCTCCTCTATACTTCTTTCACCTTCACTCATTCCTTATATCGGGCACCTTTATAATGAAAAGTGAATAGAGTTAGGGATTGCCGCTACTCCTCTCTTCTCGGGTTGAATTGACCTCATCTAACCTCACCTTCGTAGGCGGCGCAATGTGGGTGAATTTCTTGAATCTTTTACATCCTCTTGTTTCTCACATTGAGCATAAATCATGTGGGATTATATAATTTTCATGATCAAAAAATTTTCACAATCACTTGAACTATGTGATCGTTGATTCCTGTTTAAACTAGGATACATAGGACGCCTGCATGAAGGCCCGAGCTCAAAAGGGTTCCCATGAAAAAGGGTTTACCCAATCATGTCCCCTCCAATGGAAAGCTCTCATGCATAAGCCCCAATATAGTGAATAAACTATGATAACCCTGATTCCCATCATAATTGGGATACGTAGGAAGCATTCATCAGGTCTCGAGCTCACTGGATATCCTCTTTAGGAATCCAATCCTAATTCCCTTAATCTGGGAATCCTCCTTAGGTATAATCCCCAAATTAAACCCCTAAATCACCAAGGCATCCTTTTCAAGAAGTAGGACCAAACTCATTTCTCTCAAAGGACTATACTCTCCTATGAGACCCATCAAACTACATGGGATTTGATTACCATACAAGAGGGATATGTAGGAATCCTCCTTGAGGTTCAAACCAAACACTTCAAATAAACCCTATTCTCCTTGGTCCATATTCCCAATAGGGTCTAATATTACTTAGAAACCAATATTCTTTCCATGTTCCTTGGGATACTTAGGTATAAGTCTCACACCAAACCTTAACAAATGAACCTTTTCTTAGAGGTCCTTATCACATGACCTTAAAATGTATGATGTCTCCCATTAAGAAACATCGAACTATGAGGTTTATTATTCCTTTCACAATGATACATTTGTGTCCCATTTTATGGTTACGATCCCAATATCAAAACAAAACTTCGTCTCCCTAGATTATAATAAATTCTAGAGTTCCCCACTGAGTGGATTAAAAACCAGTATCATCATAATGATGATTAAAAGAATCTCTAAGTTGTATATGATAAGATACTATTGATGGAGAACCTCAATTACATAAGAATATCTCCATTAATGAAGAACCTCGAATACATACGGATGATTATTAATTTCACACATGCTAATAAGTGATTAAAAATTCAAAGGGAAAACTATGTTATACTTAGTGAATTAATAAGGCTTCAGGAAAATATATTAAATTTATAGAGAGAGTCCTGAAGTATACAATAATTTCCCCCAAAAGGGTGTGATAAGTCCTACCTCCCATCCCCTTGACAAATGAATGTTCTTATGTATCGTAAAGTTAAAACATAACAAACTCCTTCCTTTGGAAAGAAGATCCCTTTTGGATAAAGAACTGTTGGATGTTTCTGGTTCAATGAATAAATCCAATGGAACCTGCCTAGAAGCAGTGATTCTAAAACTAGAACACACATTTCAAGGAACTACAAAACACCAGTAGTATGCGGATGGACTATGAGGTTCTAGCCCGTGAAGCGTTTTCCAACAAACAAAATAGTTCATGGTTAATATCCACTCACAAACTAAAGCCTCCATGGACTATTTTCATTCGAGAGAATCCAACATAGGTATGCCCCGCACACCATCCCCGCCAACGATGTGCTTCACGGATGAGGATAAGTTGGTGGCATCCAGCTCCTCTACAAACCATGGTTGACTGAATCATCAGTAGGTCATATTTCCTCCATGTTCTTCTGCAAAAGGTGCCATGTAAATTGATTATATAGTTTTTTGTCACTCTATAAAAGGAAAAGGTGGTGGAAGAAGAGGGGGATAAAAAGATTTCAGATGAGTGAAAAGAGGATGAAGAACCTAGAGGGTGTGGGAGGAATTTCTCCCACACCCAAAGATGTTTGCATGACTCCATCCCGCATCCAAAACAGTTCGCGAATTCCATCTCGTGAGCCATATGCAGTTCATAGACTCCATCCCGCGAACTATATTTGGAATACCATCTACATCAAACCCGAAAACCAATAAAAATTATAATAAAAGTGGTTCACAGATGACCATATACAGAAGATGGTTCACGGACACCCATATGTGGAAGACAGTTCATAGACCCACATATTCAGAAGACTTTTCACGGACTCCAATATGCGGAAGACAATATGCAGATGGTCTTTGGATTATAACTCTTACGTTGATTCCCCTATACAGCTAGATCCTATGGTGATAGCCCTATGCGGATAACTGCTCGTGCCCACTGGTCAATATTTTAGGGGATGTGCCCCCGTACCCCCCACTTGTGATCAGTACTGGGCCTATCCATTTGCTACTATCACTGACCCCCAGGAAAAATGGAGATCCGCACTATAAACTTTTCAATCCTGGTTGGTGACATTTTCTATTGTGCCCTTATGTCGTCCCAGCATTCATCCCTTAAATACCATGAGAAGTGAATTTCCTCATGCACCTCCTGAAACCCCTATCACTTGCCTCCTATACCAGGTTGACCCAAAACTATATGGGAAATCACAACCTGAATGTTTCTTAAATGACTAAACGCGTCCTTTCAGTCCATCAAACTCTATATCTCAATTGATTCTAGATCCTCATAACCTCCATGGACATCATAATCATAAGTCCAATGTCCTACGGACACCATTCTTTGACTATGCACATCATGTCCTGGTGGCTCTACATATGTTTCCTACAAAACGACTGTCAACAAAAGGAAAATGCATCCTCAGGAGAACCCTTTCCTACATCTATATGCCTTAATGGCTTCCATTCCACATATCACTTCACCTGAACTAATAATCCATAGAGTTACAGTTTACACTTTCATTCCCCCTCATGTTCAAGGCATGTCAAAACATCCCATCCCGATTATCATACAACTAATCATGGTTTTCTATGACAAGTGGTCCAAACTCTATGACCTTAAACTATTAGTTACCATCCAGACCACATGACATTAAATTGTATAGTATTAGTCTATGCAACAAGGCATTAAACTGTGATGTCATCATCCATGCTATATGACCTTAAAGTGTAGTATTCCGGGTGATTTCGGATCATCATAAAGATCCCCAGCCATCAGAAGTGGAATGCCAGTGTCCTGCGGACACATTTGTTTGACTATGAACATTATTCCCTAGTGGCTTTGCATATGTTTCCTACAAAATGGATCTCCACCTATGGAAAATTCATCCTCCAGAGGTTCCTTTCCTACATCTGTACGCCTCAATAGATTCAATGCCTCATATCATTTCTCTTAATCTGTGATCCTCTATAATCATGGTTTACACATTTCGTCCCTCTCATGTTTGAGGCACGTTGGAACATCCAAACATGATTTTCCTCAATTTAATCATGGTTTATATAACAATTTATCCTCATTACGTGACCCTAAACTACAGGACCCCAAATATTCCTATCCACGTAACATTAAATTGTGATGCCATAATCCAAGATATATGACTATAAACTATAGTATACCCCATATGAAGTTCAAATGGGTAGTCCCACTGAGGTAAGTCCCCAAGCATCCAAGGTCGGGCTGTATGATCTTTAATTTCATCTCACATTAAACGGTTTTTTTCTCTTCTTCCTTACCCACCATCGCCTGAACCTCTTTCTTCACAGGCTCACCGTCTCCCACCAGTGGGAGAGGAATCATGTGGTTGGTTGGATCTCTCGCATCCTCTTGTTTCTCACACTGATCATGAATCACATGGGATTAAAGGTTTGTGAAAATTATAACATCCACACAAATATAAACTATGAGAAATTTGATTCCTGATCAAAATAGGATACGTAGGATGCCTACTTGAAGTCATGAGCTCAAAAGGGTGGCCATCCAAAAGGGTTAACCCAATCATATCTTCGAAAATGGGAAGCTTCCACACATAATCCCCCCACAATATGAACTAAGAGAACTCTGATTCCTGATCAAACCATGAAATGTAGGATTCCTACTTGATGGACCGAGCTCAAAAGGGTTCCGATTCAAAAGGGTTCACCAATAATATCCCCCTAAATGGGCAGTGTCCATGTGTAAGACCCAACAAATAAAAACTATAAGAACATTGATTCTTGATCAAACCAGGGCACGTAGGAAACCTAATTGAAGGCTTGAGCTCAAAACGGAGCTCATCCTAAAGGGTTCACCCATAATATCCCCCTAAATGGGCAGTGTCCATGTGTAAGCCTCAGAAAATATGAACTACAATAACTTTTATTCCTGATTATTCTAGGATACATAGGACGCCTACTAGAATGCCCGAACTCAAAATGGTGCCCATCCAAAAGGGTTCACGCAACCATGTCCCCTCAAATGTGAATCCTCTACATGTAAGCCCTGCACAATTCCGAACATTAGGGTTCGGATTCCTCTCCCGAGGATACATAGAAAACCCATCCTATAAGTTAGATCCCAATATCAAGTCACCTTCCATCCCCCTTAGAAGATGATAAACTCTAGAGAGCCTTATTGTATGGCTCAAGTACGCATCACCTCTGTATCGTAAAATATATGTATGCCTGTGAGGATCCTGTAAACCATGGGTAGACCATGGACACAATATTCAAGAATGAACCAAGGATTTAAAAACATATGAACATGACTTAAATCTATAATAGAGTCCCAAAATAGGAAATAATCCTCCCCTGAAATGGTGTAGTGAGCCTGACTTCCCATCCTCTTTGCCAATGTAGTCCTTAAGTGTTGTTGGCCAAATCATCGTCTAACAAGCACCTGCCTTTTGAAATTAGGTCTATGAATCATGGATACCAAGGTATTTTGGTGTTTTTGGATCTAATAATAAACCCATGGGAGACCATTTAAGGAAGTTATATTCAAGGAGCATCGATTACACAATTACTTGACCCCATGAAATCACCCTCTGGGACCAACTGACGGTGGAATTTCTTTCACAATACAGAAAGGATAAGCTACCTAGTCCCCGCTGGGTTTATCCAGCATTCCTTTAAAAGACAGTGATGTGGAATGGTTGGAAACAAAAGGAATTGTGAACTTGATGAGAACCCATATCTATAAAAAGATACGGGTGATGATTCTCATCAGAAAACCTCATCATCACCTGAAACATGCCACCTCGAAGGGAGAACATCCTCCTCCAATCTCTTGTGTTACAAAATAACTAATATGTTACAATTTGGAAAAAAATCAATATCTCTATCCAAAATATTGGTAAATCTTCATTGATAAACAAATATATATATATATATATATATCAGTTTATAACTCCAAAAATACTCCACTCTTTCAGATATCAGTATATGGTTTCCCATCAAAAAAACTATTTTTCATCAGGGAGAATGCATTTTCACAATTTTTGATCCCAAAGATGATGAAGAAAAATTATGATAGTTTTTGAATACAAATATGTGTGCTTCATGGCACCCATGAAGTTATGGATATCATAGAGGATGGATACACCAAGCTAGAATCTAATTCAGTGGAGGTTTCTCTACCAGATGTTCAAAAAACCCACTCTTTGGCAAGAACTAAAGAAGCATTACAAGGGGAAATCCTACATTTATCAAGCTCTTGATGAAGAAACTTTCAAAATAATCTCCTCATTAAAATCATTAAAGGAGATCTAGGATACTCTTCACCAATCATTCCAAGGTGTCGAAAAAGTGAAGCAGGCTCGACTTCAGTCTCTATGAGGTGAGTTTGAATCCCTATTTATGAAAACTTGTGAAACTGTTGTTGAGTGTCATACTCGTATAATGGTTTTGGTGAACCAAATGTGAATAAATCAAGAAGATATGGCGGACATGAGATTATGTTAGAAAATTTTTGGATCCCTTGGTCCAAAATTGGATTACATAGTCGTTGCCCTAGAAGAAACAAAGGACCCTGAGAAGATCTCTATCGAAGAACTATTGGGGTCTCTTCAAGCCCATGAATAGTAGGTAAACCCCTGGACTGATACCAATGGAGTGGATCATGCCCTTTAATAAAAGTTGTATATCAAAAACTCTAAAAAGGATCAAGGGGTACATCTTGAATAATCAAAGGCAGGGGATTCCATGGAAACCAATTTGATCCAAGAAGAGGAGGGCGAGGAGGAAGTTTTTGATGAATCCCAAATCAAGGAAGCCATCAATATCAAACCTATACTCCATGGGAATGTGGATGAGGAAGACAGGGTCGATTAAATAATCGCCAACCAAATAAAATAAACATTTGATGCTATAATTTTCGAAAATATGTACATTATATCAACAAATGTTGGTACAAGTAACCCATGGAGAATGACACTAAGCAGGCACAAATCGTCGAAGCAGAAGATCCTTTGGACGAGTCCTATGTGTTGATGGCACAAACATCAACACAAAATCAAGGTCTGTGGTATCTTGACTCTAGATATAGAAATCAAATGACAGAACACAAACACTTATTTACGAACCTAGATGAGGGGTTTTGAAAAGAGATTTCATTTGGAGATCTCTCAATAATATTTTTTATGGAAGAGAAGATATTTTGATCAAGAAAAAATACGGAAATCATGTTTTCATCTTCGAAATCTACTATGTACTTGACATGAATACAAAAATCTTGAGTTTTGGGCATTTGGTGCAAAAACGCATTAACATATGCTTTCAAAATAAAAAAATACTGATTGTTGATGACATAGGAAGTTTGATCACAAAAGTACCAATGGTTAAAAATTGCGTGTTTCCTCTTATGATCCAACCCAATGTACCCTAATGTTTGATGACAGTACGTGATGATAAAGAATAGTTATGGAATATAATGTTCAGGAATTTAAACTTTGAAGGTTTAAGATTATTAGGAAGTAAGAAGACGGTGAATGGGCTTCCTATCATTCGGCACCTAAATCAAATACATGAAAGTTGTATTCTAATAAAATCACATAGAAATAGATTTGCAACGAAGAATAACTGGAGAGCTACTGCACCACGAGATCTAGCTCACACCAATGTGTGTGGTCCATTAAATCCAAATTCATATGGAAAAAGGAGGTATTTTCTAACATTTATTTATGATTATAGTAGAAAAACATGGATATCTTTTCTCAAAATGAAGTCATAACTGTTTGGTATCATCAAATAATTCAAGGTGATGGTGGAAAATCAAATCAAGCATCACATAAAAACATTTAGATCTGATCGAGGTGGGGAGTACACCACTAATCTATTTAAATAGTACCTCAAATAGCATGTAATTCATCATCAAATAAGCCGTATTACACACCCTAACTCAATAGAGTAGTCGAAAGAAAGAATCGCACCATTGTCAATATAGAAAGAAGCGTGTTGAAAGAAAAAGCAGTGCCCATGACTTTTTGGGATTAAGAGGCCTCATGTATAGTGTATCTACTCAATACATTCCCATCAAAAAACCTCGAAGGAAAGAAACCGTTGTAATCCTAGAGTCCTCACAAGGCAAGTTTGGGTCATCTTAGAGTTTTTGTTTCAATTTCCTACGCCAGGATCCCAGAGGAAAAACAAACAAAAATAGAGTACAAAGGAATGAAGTGTTTTATTATGGGATACAAAGATAGAGTAATGTGTTATCAGTTTTATAATCCCATCACATTGAATATTATATTCAGCATAGATGTTATCTTTGTTGAAAGGGAAACATGGAAGTGGAATCAAGATGATGATTCCAGAGAGGTACGGCTCACTCTAGAAAATGAAGAAAACATTGAGGAAGTACAATTGCAGGAACAAGGAATTGAATAACCAATGACTTCATCACCACATACTCTTATATCAGAATTCATCGAACAAGAACATTTTCACACACATCCTCAAAACATTTGAAGCCTTGCAAATTTATGTGAAAGAATAGAACCAATGGAGGTGTATGTAAATTTTTATTCTCTCTTAGAGATTTACAATCCGTTTTACTTTGAGGAAGCTAAAACTGATGACATGTGGAAGAAAGTGATAGATAAGGAAATTTATTCCATTAACACCATCAAATGTTATATGAAAAAGGAAGGCTTTGACTTTGGTGAAGTTATTTCACCAGTTGGACAACCATGCAGATATGATGAAAAATCATGGGTCATAAGGAATATGAGTTTAAGGGGGGTGTTGGGTAATAAACTCATATTCCATAGATGGTTCCAAACATCCACTGTAGCTATGGAGTCTTGGAGATCTTCAACGAAGGCTACTTCAACATATTTGGCGTTGAAATCTAGGACGACAACTACTACAATAATTTGTGGACTTTTTAATCTTTGTTTTGATCATTTTCTTTGTGTATGGATGTATCCATATAAATAGATAGGTTCATGTGCATCTTAATTTTTTAGAAGAGAGAAGAAATAAATATCATGTTTCTACTTCTATATTTGTCTTACTGTGATCACATCCAGTGATCCGCATAGGTGCTTCTGATTCCCTTGATCCTTAATCACCTTCCTCCATTCCATATTTCCTTTTACCTAAAGTAGATTATGATCAAAGAGAAAGGTGAGATAGATCCATGGTGATACAAATCCTCACTATGTAAGAATCTTAAATCCTGATCATATGCTCTTCCATACACAAAAGGTTTCAATGTAAGTCCCCAATCTTTTCCAGAAATGTGATGTTTGGAAATGGAATGGGTAGCTTGGGAAGCTTGATCCACACCACCACAATTGGAGATTATTTTCCAAGATAGACCTACATTGACCAATGAGATAGCTAGTATTTCCACCTATTGATCGGTTGGGGGATCAGTTCCCAAGCATTAATGAAATCCAAATGGGAGGCCAGGGAAATGCAGAAGGATTTTCTATTGAGCACTAAGAAACCAGATGTCTTCTCTATGCCCCAGGATATAATTACGTTTTTAAGTATCCTCAAATGAGTTTTATCCACCTCAAACCATTTTATTGTGCTCCATCTATTCAATGAGGAATAATATTCAATGGCTGGTGAAGATAAATTCAGCACAGGTGTACTACCCACCAAACTAACACGAGAAGAGCCAAGGTGAACCATTTGGAGTTGAAGGGGAGATAGGCCTTAAGGCAGAAGAGGTTTGAGCAGAGAATCCTTCATAGATATTTTTAAATTCATATCAGATTCCTATGAGTGAGATCCAGTCACCTAAAAGGAGGTTTCACAACACCAAGATCTACCTACAGTAGAAGAGGGGGCGAAACCGGTGATGCCAGAATCACCAAGAAGCCTAATTACACCACAATGGTAAGATAATTTTGAAAATTTGGAGGCTTGTAAAGTGAGTTCTCTCTAAACCCATCCTTATAGAGGTATTATACGCTTAGATACTTTGATTAAATGACACTATTGGATCCCTTTCTTCCTATAATAATTTTAAAAACTCATTTTGTTAAACTCACCATAATTTTCTAGCCTCAGAAATTTTAATATACTTCTAGTTTCACTTCCCATCATATCCATCAATTGAAAAAATATTCTAAAAACTTCACTATTATGTTTCAAAAATTATAACCATAACTTTATTATGAAATCATCAATGAAGGTAACAAAATACCATGATTTTCTATGATAATGAACTGGGGTTGGTACCCATACACCTGTATGTACTAAATCCAGCTTATAGTTTTTTGGAATTCTTTTGGATATATTCAATGACAACTTACACTACTACCCAAGTATAGCATCCTGCATATTCTAAAGTCTAAATCATCCAGCATCAGTATTCCTCTATATGCTATAATCATTATACATTTCTCACTAAGGTTCCAAAACCAATTATACCAAAGTTAAAATCTTTTATAAGATAACATTAAAGAAAGTATGACTCACACTACCCTTCAAGACAAATATAATGACCCAAATTTTACAACACTAGATATGATAATATATCGTAGAGTAATTTTTCATACACCTTCTGAAAAAAAATTAGAAACCTTATTTATCTTGCTAAATAACTGAAATTGGGTTCTTACAGAGACATAGAACCTACCACACTTGCTTCTGTATAAGTAAAATTCCATTTTTTATTTGAATTTTCACTTCTCCCTTCCCCACAGTGGAAACATTTTCATTATCCGGGATGTTCACTCTACCAAAATTTCTATATACATAATTAGACATACATTTTTTATCACCTATGGAATGGAAAGAAGCTCTAAAATATATGATCCAAAATTCCACTTATGTAGAACCACTAAAAAGTTGGTTTAAACTAATATCAATAGCTGACCATTTTTCTATGGATACAGTAATTCCAAAGGTTACACTCCTATTATGAATATGTTTCTTATGGTGGGATTTCTTTAAAAAATTCCAATAAATAGGCTTGATTCTGTAATACTTCCCATAAACTCCCCTCCCTTTATTTGCTTTCAAATTGCCTTCAATTCCTATAATGAGGTGAGTTTCTGCTTCCTTTTATATTAAAAGCATCATCTGAAGAAGCTAAAATATCTCTCCTTTGGATATCATCATTGAGAATCAAAATTTTAAAATCATTAGACACCATGTCAATTATTCCATTATGGCCCTCTTCTCTAGAATATTCAAATCCACATTCTATACTAATAATATTTTTATCACACCAAGTTCCTTATAATCCATATTTCCTCATTCACCTTAATCTATGGCTTCCTGTTTGACACCCTTCAATGGAAGCTTCAGAACTTTCTATCTTAGATAATCCATGATATAAATTTTAGAGAAACTAAATATTGTCCCATTGATTATATCGATCTAGGCCTTTTCTGGTTCTGATTAAATCCTTTCAAAGAAAAATAACTCCCACTAAAATTATAAAAGCATCTGATTAAGAAAATGTTACCAGAACTAATAGGGAGATGTTGATCCTACTAAGGACCACCCTTTGATACCACTTTTTGATAATTACCTCACTATCCTTCTAAATACTAAAATAATTCATTCTGAAATCACTTTCATGGAATTATATTCCAAAATAAAACTCTCAGCGCTTTAGTTCTCTGAAACTTGGAAGAAATATATTCACCAAAATCACTACACTAAGTTAAACCAATGTCATCCCTATTTTATCCAACACACAAAATAAATTCATATGATTAAAATAAATGAAATAAATAATTAAAAATTTCTTTTATGTGGTTTATATTGAAATCCATACATCCAAAATAGAAATAATGCAAAATTTCATTTCATCAAAAAAGAAAATATTACAACATGTAAATAATTATCCACATGGATCAATACATTAAATAATCACAAATTCCCCTCAACAAAGGTGGCTCTATCCTAATATTTATAGACAGTTATAGTTTTTTATATTATTTCAATAAACTCTAAGATAAGTGGCGTTCAATATATTCTGTTATTTCTACTATCGATCTCTTGTAGAAATCCTCAAAATGACCACCACCTATGAAAAACAAGAAACCTCCTAACAATATATTTATCATCCTATGTATTCTAAAATAAGACCACCATGCATTGAAAACATCATAATAACCTCCAAAGAAAACACACCTTTTTGAAAATATGAAGAAAAATCCATTGATTCTATAACTTCAGTGGACTGAAGATTTTCCAAATCCACTCTACCTAGTAGGATGACTTTGATCAATGAAAGTAGACTTCACATAATCTCAATAAAACACCCATTCACCATACTTGGTGTCTTATAAGATGAAAACATTACCCAATGCATCATATACCTAAAAAGATGTACCATTCATATTCTTAAAATATACATGAATATGTGTCCCACATAAGGAAATTAAACACAGTGAATAAGCATAAGAAGAACCCAAGAAAAAAGGAATAAGTTAGATAATATTGTCTTAAAGCATAATCAAATGGAAAAAAATAAATATTCCCACGAAAAAAAGAAATTAAATATTTATTGGATGTTCATAAATTAATAAAGAATATTTTTTATGAAAATAAAGTTCAATTAAGTGAATATATATAAATAAGGGTGGAAAATTAGGTCTGGAAATGAACCTCTTAATTGGTGATTTATGAAAAGGGTAAAGAATATTTAAAGAGGTTAATATCATAACAAATTTATTATAACTAGATATGAATCTAAATGGTTTGATATAAAATAAATGAGTGTTTTTAGAGACCATAAAATGTTAAAAATAATTTAATAGAGTGGTATATAAAAATAGATAAGTATTAGACTAGTTTTCTTTCAAACAAGTTTTCTAAAAAAGGGAATTGAGAGGGAAACTTGAAGAATATGTATTGTCCCTAAAAAGGAAGGTAATGTAATCTAAGTATATATATAAGGGACATATATAGTCTCGTTTCTGGTTCATTGACAATTAACTGAACTTGAGAGACACCTAGCCTCAAGTGTGACTCCCCATATACCAGAGGCTTCCTACTAGAATCAAGAATATATGATTGGAAAATGGGGAGTCTATACCCTCATGACCAGAGTGTATCATAGTGGTAAAATAAATAATCAATCTGAAAAAAAAAATATAATAATAGCGCAGTGGAATAAGTAAATCATCAAATTGTAGCAAACAGACTGGTACAAATGATGAAAGAACCACATCTAGTAACCTATGATGGCCAGGAACCAAGCCCATTGGCCAAGGAATCCTATTTGAGTCTATGGAGTTCATCCATAGAAAAAACCAATATAATGTTGACCTACATGGTCTAAGACCCAAGGTTATTGACTAGGGTGCCCTCTTTCAGTCCACATACCACATACATTGAAAACTAGGTATATACTTGTGTGGAGTCCAAGGATAAAGTCTAAGTAAATCCAAGAAAGTCATATCCAATGTAAAAAATCCAAGGCATCCAATATAATAATGCAACGGTGTCGTACCATGATGTTGATGCCATATCATAGTATCCGTTCCATAATTAAGTATCCATCATGATACATTTTATATAGGTATAAATATCTGTGTTCATTTCCATTCCCTTTTTATCAATCTATTCATCACATTCAATTTATTTACATTAAATTCACAATCCCAGAGGTCATCAACCTCATTTCATAATTAAAAATTAAACAATTTCATTATCACTTTCATTTATAAATGATGAGGTTTAATAAAAGGTTTTTAACCTTTAACATTACCTTATAATTAATATATGAATTACACTCATATATGGAAGGACCAGATCACCCAAAAGGGTGTCATGGTCATAGGCATTCAAAGGAATCCACTGTAAGGGGTGGTTCAGGTTGAGGTCAGAAACCTCCAACTGCGTCAAAGGGGATAAGGTACATCAAAACATGTTTTATAATAGTTATATTTAAATTATTTCTTAGTTTAAATTCAAATATTTTAGAGTACGATGTGTGTCACGATAGAATAATCTTTAACCATCAAGACATTGAGGTAAAACGTATAGACCACCTACCTTAGATGGGTATTAGATTCCTCGTCTGTTATCAACCTCTAATTTAATCCAGAATGGGAGAAATAATAGAAAGAGATAAATAACCTAAAAATATGGAATATTATCTCACATGGATTTAGAATTCCATATATAAAGATAAATTAATAAAGGAAGGAAGATGATTGAATAGATTATCAATGACAATCCAACATAATTAATGGTAATCAAATCAGACACAGGATGGAGGAGGCATCTCAAAGACTATATTGGAAGAAAATGAGAGTTCAAATAATTATGGTGGCTATTCTCTATTAAAAGGAAGGAAATGGGTGATTAGAATTAAAATAGGAGGGAAAATTTAATTTTACCCATTTTTAAAGGATGAATAGTTTGGCCACACTATTTTCCAAATCATGTGCCTAATGATGAGGGCTCACTAACTAAGTGTAATTAGCCATTTGTGGTTTGTTTATAGTTTTCCTAACCATGTTCACACCCATTGGATCACATCTACAACATTTTTTCACCATTTCACATAGTAATTTGGACCCCTCTCATTGTTTTTCAAACTGTTCTTCTCCTATTTTAAGCCAAATGGTTACTACCTACCATGAACCAACCATGTACCTCAATATGTTTCTCTAAAAACTGATGACCCATGTTGAAAACAATCCCTAGACACTCTTGAACCCTACCATAATTCATAAACACCTTTATTAGAGTAAAAAATAGGTTTAAAATTAAAATTAAATATTTATTCTTCTCAAAAAAATTAATATGTTACAACCTTCACTCCTTAAAACAACTCATCCATGAGTTTCCCTTCTGAGGGTGGTATGGAGTTATCTAAGAACAGATCTGACCATTAAGAACATATGTCGACCACTCACTCCTAGTTTCTTTCATGTACATGATTATACTTCTATAGAACCTGAACTAAAGGAACTAACCTATGATGTGTATCCTTCATTCTATGATAAAAAAAAATATAGATGATATATTCCTCAAAAAGAGTATCAACTTCCAAATCAACCTCAAAAGACTGAAAAAAATATGATATGGGTCTAAAAAGTAAAGGAGAAGCTTTGAAACATAGAACATTTCATGCATGGATCAGTACCAGTGAGGAAACTACAACTGATAGGCTACCAGCCTGAAACTCTCCAAAATCACAAAGGGTCTAATGAGCCTTGATTCTAGCTTCTATTTACACTTGGACTATCAATTAACCAATCTAGTTTAAACATTAAATAATACCTAATACCCAACCTCTAATTATAAAGGTCATCTACAACTATCATCATAAGACTTCTACCAATACTGAGCTATATCCATTAACTTCCTAATAATTTGTTCCTTCTTTAAAGTCTCTTGGATGATATGAGGTCCCAGTTGTGTTGTCTCTCCTTCATATAACTAACACAGGGGTGAACACTATGGCCTATCGTATAAGGCCTCATAAGGATCCATTTTTATAGTATCTTGGAAACTAGTATTATAAGATATTTCAGAAAGAGGTAGGTGTTTCCCCTGATAACCTCTAAAATCATTGACTCGTTCTTAAAGAATGTCCTCTAACCCTCATATCATATTCCCATACTATTCTTTGGTCTATCGATGATAGGTTATACTTAGCAGTACATATAAACTTAGATCCCTGTGAAACCCCTTCTAGAACCACATTGTAAAACATGTTTTCTAATCTAATATGAAAGTACATGGGACTCTGTGAATTCATATGGTATCCTTGAAAAATATACATCCTAGATTTTCCACAAAAAAGTCTCTCTAATTGGTAGGAAATGAGAAACCTTTTTCAATCTATCAAAGATCACCTAAACTGTGTCACTTACTTGAGGGAATCTTGGTAAACCCATCATGATATCAATATTAACATCATCCCATTTTTTAATCAATAATTGTAAATGGATGTAAAATCCCCACTAGTAACTAGTTATCCTCTTTCACATAATTATAGGTGTAACACCGAGTGAAAAAATCCATTTATTTCCCTATTCATCCTCAGCCACTAGTATTAACGACATAATTCATGATACATATTTCTATGGTCGGGATGTACTTCTCAAGAAAAGGTATGAGACCCTCATATTAATCCCTCCCATATTTCTATAGTATCCTAGTATTTTCAATGAATGTGCAAGACCTAATCCATATCAAATATCCATCCAGGTAGTGGGTCCTCTCCTAATTCACTCTCCCTTAGGACTAGGCCCTTAGGATTTGAAAGTTTACTCATCTTTACTCAATCCAAAAAAGTATAGTTCACTGATAATGATATCATTACATGTTTTCTATGATGGTCCTTCACCACCAAATTCATCTCATAAAACAAGACCATCAACTTCCACTCACTACTGGCCTCATAAACTGTTTTTGTTTGAGTCTTCTGATTAAGAGAATCCACCACTACATTACCCTTTCTAGGTTTATATAGATGCTCAAACTTGAAGAATTATAGGTATTTAACCCACATTTACTACCTTAAATTCAAATTGCACTATTAAAATATGTATTTAAGTATTTTTTACCCATATAAACAATGAATCACTATCCTAATAAATAGTTCCTCCAACAATGCAAGTTAGTAACAGCTATTGTTAGCTTGAGGTCATGCATCGAGTAATTATACTCATACGGCCTTAACTATTGAGTCTCATATGCCATAACACAATCTCCTCACATCATAATGAGTCCCAACCCAATACCTTATGGATCACAATACATCATGTAGCCTCTGCCTGAATTGGGTAATATTAGGATCAGTGATAATGTCAAATGTTATTTTAATTTTTGAAAGTATTTCTCACATGATTCTAAAAATAAGAATTTAACATCCTTCTTTGTCAAGATTGTAAGAGGTGCCTAAATGAATGAAAATAGAAAATAATGTGTATGTAATATCTACTTATCCCCAAGAAACATCAATTTTCAAATAAGTTCTTGGGATTCTCTAAGGAAACTACAAGTCTCAATTTTTGTGGGTCCATGGATACTCCAGATTTAGATATAATGTGACCCAAGAAGTGAACCTTCTCAATCCAAAAGTGTAATTTTATGATATCATCATATAGATAGTTCCCTCTCAGTGTATTTATTATGATCTCAGTAGGTTTGGAGTGGTCATTTTGAGTGTGGGAATACACCAAGATGTTGTCCATGAATACCACCACAAATGAATTCAGATACAGGTGGGAAACACTCTATGCATCACAGCCATAAATATTCTTAGGGAATTTGTGAGACTGAAATTCATGACCAAGTACTCATTGAGGCCATATATACTATATAGTATTGTATATGGTATATCTGATGGTCTAATACACACCTGATTATATCCTAACCTCAAATAAATCTTTGAAAATACCCTCACTCCTTAAAGATGGTTGTAGAGGTTATTTAAATAAGGTAAGGGATACCTGTTCATAATTGTAATCTGGTTCAATTTTAGGTAATCAATACAGAACCTATGGGTTCTATACAAAATATTGTTAAAAATCATGTTCAACCCCCTACATGACGTATTGGTTCATATAAAACCCTTAGCTTCTAAGTACATTATTTACCTCTTGAGCTCCTGCAACTCAGTTATAGCCATCTTGTAAGGAGGAATGGATATCGATGTTTCTCCTGGTATAATATCAACAGTGAATTCCACCTCTCTTTGAGGAATAAAACTATACAATTCATCAAGGATGATATCCCTAAAATGATCCACTATATGAGGGAAATTTCTTAGATGTATACCATGATTATCTAAAAACAGACTAGCAATATACACTATCACTCTATCCATCCCAGTATTCTCTGGTCTAGATCACCTATCCTGAACATCCTATTCACCCTTATGAACATATTTACCACCCTATAATGATGTAAAACACACATTGTGGTAATAAAAAACAACATAATCATGGTTAGTAACCAATAATTACATTCTAAGAATGGTGTCAAAATATATCATCTCAAGGACAAAGAGGTTCCATGTAAAACAATAACCACCAAACTCACGGGGGATTTCCATTCACTAGAATACACTTTACGATTGAATCGCTAATGGGGCATTGAGTTTCATCGCTTTATCAAAGTATTGAATCCTAATATAATGTCTTTAAATAATTGATCTAGATATAAATTAGTAGGAAGCGCCTTTGTCAAATAAATAAGATACAAGAGTAGAGTCTACTAAGATTATATCTCATACTGTAAATTATTAGCATTGTACTCCTCGGGTATTATATGTACTGTATATATCTAACCCATATTATGTCCCTGAGATACATCCTCACTACCCTAAGTAGGACCTCTCAATAGGCACAATAAGTCTTACATCTAGTTCCCTCAGTCACAACCACCTCCTCAGTATGAATGTCCAATACTGGTTTAGCTACCCACCTCGAGAGGAGATATTAATCCCACTCCTAAAAGTGGGGCTGGTGTGAATCCTCTTCCACTATAATTGGTAGGAAATATCTAAAAAAACCTATGAAGATGAATTATTCTACCATAAAATATATAATCAATAAGTTATATATCACATTGAGGCATCATATGACCATGCATACCACACTAATGACAGACCACATGGATATTTGGCCATACACTCTGGCTAATATTAACTCCTTGGAAATCTCAAAAATGAATATTTCTTCCACAAGATGAACTACTACTCTATAAAGGTCCTAAACTTCCCGATACCACACCTCTAGCTTTTCTAAGGTTATGATCAGTGATGAGGGAAAGTTTTACTATCTCATTAATAGTTTTTAAATGAAACAAGTTCCCTTGATATTAGATAGTGTATACAATACCATCCTCAAATCATCTAACTTTGGATAGCTCATCGTTATGGAGATAATAAAAAAAACTAAATATCCATTAAACAAGATGAGAAATCCATAAACAATAGATTTCCCTACTCCATGTTCATAAAAATAATTTCTCTATCATCCCTCGGTGTCTTAGGAAAGAAATAATAAAAAAGGCTTTTTGGAAATATCTCCAGACCATAACCTGATGCTGGTCATTTTGGATCTAATATCCCACCATCTCTTGGATGACCCTATAAGTATGTTTGCTAAAAGATTCTGACTCCTATTAAGAGGTGTCTCAAGATGGTCAAATATAGATAATGTGTCCTCTAGTGGTGACTCAATAACATAGGTCCCACCATCACTTGAAAACATTAGTTTATACTACGAATGAAACACACCTATCAACTCTACCATAGTCAAGGTAGGTCACGGGGTTCCCTTCACGGTCTGCATGAGTCAAAAAAATTCTCAAAACTGGGTTTTAGTGTGCATATTATGTGTATATTAGGTGCTTTAGGTGGAACTACTAGTGGTAATACTTGTGTCTTAAGGCCCACCACCTTCATTTCATGGTATTGGCCACCCTCCTGACACACGACACATGACCTTCATGGAGTCATATATCTACAATTATAAGAACCCACCTCAAAATAAGAATTAATAATTAAATGATCACATTTAAATGAATAGGATATGTACAATAATTCTTATTTAAATTCACACCCCTATTCCAACTCCTATGGTCAGGTCTAGGTGATACAAAATATCATAAAAGTCAATAGATACACTCCCTACTTCACACTATTGAGGTTAGTTCGAAGGAAAGTTATTTGTTCAAAATTATTGGATATGGTATATAGGGTGTCAATTGAAATTTGTAGAGGAAAATACCATTTAAATTGAAATTAGAATCCCCGATTAATGGAAAAAATTTCATTTCAAAAATATTAACTTAACAATTCATGTGTATATATACATATATATATCATGGTCCAGTTAGATGAGTTATTATTCCCAAGTTATAAATTCCTATAAATTATAAGTTTTAATTGTCAAATCATTTAACTACAACTAGTATTTTAAAATAGTTCAATTATATGGATCATTATTCCAAATTTATATAGGAACACGCAATTTTAATTAAAATTAGAATACATTTAATTTCAACCACTAATGTTTTAGCCCATTTGACCAATGGTCCATTACTCAAACTGTAATGCCCCAAACATATTTATTTTGTAATAATAATATTTTTTATTATTATTAGGTTGTTTTTTTTAACAATGGTTCATCTAAGATACAATACTTGCAAAGACATGTCTTAATCAATAAGAATGCTGAAAACCTTACATTGCAGTAAGGCCAAAAGAACATCACTAACATAGAATTCCTATTGGGAGGCCTATCAAAATTACTCAAAGACACCCAAACACCAAAAATAGACCAAGAAAATAGTGGAATTATTTCGGATCTATCACAATGAAAAACAATATGGAAAGAACAATGGAAATCATACTAAGCATTAAAGGGATATAAAGCCATATCTTCACCGAGTTGTTTTTTTAAGTTTGGAATACCCTAAGCATGTATTTATAAGGCCTTTGGGACCATTAATATCCATTAGATTCCTTAGGTGATTTTTTTTTGTAATGGTCATAAAACCTCATAAATTTTGGGTATTTTAAGTATTTTGATTGTTTTATGAATTCTAAGTATTTAAGTATATTAAAATTTTCAAATGTTTTAAAATGATTTAAAGATATATCTTAGAACATGTTTTTAATTGAACTTATCATTATATTTTTAAAGTATAAGGTTTTAAAACATAAAATGAATTTAAAATCCTGACTTTTTTATTTTAATTAAAATATTAAGAAAACTACATACTTATACTTCAATAAATTTGAAGAGGAGTATATATATTATTTTTGAAACAAAAATATAAGTATTTGAATTTGAAATCATGTTTTACCATAATTAAAAGTTATACTTTTTTTATCTAATGACATGGTATAATTTATATGTTAAATTGTGTATTATAAAATTTTAAAGTTCAAAATGAAGTTGAAATCATGTTTTAGACTAATAAAATTAATGACATTGTTTGTTTTAATGGAAATAAATATTAAATACTTCATTTTTTGTTTCTTTGGTTTAAAATGAAGTTATATGGTTTATTTTGTTTTTGAAAGTTTTTAATCAAGGGGTATATAAAAAATATATGTTACCCTTAGGCAATCCTTCATGCCAGTTGAGGGAGGCAGCTCACAACACTCCCTAACAAGTGGGCGGTCTAGCCTTGTCCCCTCAGCTAGCACAGGCCAGTCGTAAAGGAGTGTGCGCCCACATGGGACGCATAGAGGACCGAGATTGCACCACCATGTGGGGAGGAATTGTTGTACGGAGTGGGTACAGAGCATGCCCGTAGGGGAGAACTGGTATAAGGAGGTACTAGGGAGGGGATAGGGAGTTAATTGATGAGTGCTGGATCATTGAGGGTTATAAGGTGGGCTCCAAATCCCACCTGTTTTGATGTGGGATTCTAGTTTTTAATCAAGATCTAATCTCAACCATTCAATCTAACTATGAAATATTTGGATTGTATTATCTGGTCATGGTTTTGAATACTATAGTCACGACCCTTTCCTTTGAATTTTCTTCAATCTTCAAGTCCGAACTCAACTAATCTTTCCCATTCAACTATTTTCAAAAATTGTGGTATCACTACAACTGTCCGATCCAATACCATGGTTGATCTCGATGATTATCCTATTTTTATAACTGAAAAATCATATGCAGTTGTTTGGTAGACTTCGATAAATCCCATCCATCAAATATTTTCCACACCTTACGCTTTCAACCTTCTTATTTCTCACACCGAACCAGTGGCCACCGCAATCTTTCCATCAGGGTTTCCTCTTCCTGAGATGTATTTATTCTCTCTTCGTTCTCGGTTGTCCACATTATTCCTTTCAAAAAGTATTTAAGGGTATGTTATTTTTAAAACAAACCCAAACTTTCCTCGTGATTTATTTTACAAATATATATATATATATATGCTTTCAACAACCTGTTAAATTCGGGTTTACCATGATTTGAAAGTTTGTTCTTATATGAAAAAGGTCAGATCTGAGGTCTTTGTTTATATTTTTTATGTCAAAACTGAGTTGTATAAAATAAATATATTTATAGTTTATATAATCCCACTTTTACACCTCAAACCTAGGAATTCTCTCTTCTCAAATTCCTCTCTAAGACTCTGCCCGAATCAATCTCCACTTTAAAGACAAGTAAGGGATTATTATGATTCAATTTCATTATGCAAACCCTTTTATCTACTTTTTTGTTTCATAGTTATATATATATGTATACAATTTTATATAGCTTCCAATCCTATCTCGTTTTAGGTTTTCTAAATATGATTATCAGTGTTAAACTGATTTTTTAAGGTGTATAACACTTATAAAGGCTAACCTTGTTTTGTGTTTGTTTAAACTATATATATATATATATATATATATATACTAATAAATGTTTTTATGACTCTTTATAAAACAAACCAATGCTAGTTTTTGTTATTTTTTAATGATGATCAATTCTTTTTAAATTATGTTATTAATAATCCTTGTAAGGGATTATGTTTTTTATCATATGAAAACCCCTTTTTTACAACTTATGTAAATGTGGTTATGTATATATGTTAATTTTTAAAACAAACTTATTCAGTTTTTTAATTTTGAATATATTTTTTGAAATTATTTCCTTAAATACATATAAATTATTTAAGGATTTTACTTTGTTTTGTTTAATTGGACCATATTAATATGTAGGTGTATATATGGTTATAAAGATAATTTTTAATTATAATCTGAATTAGGTTTTCACAAAACCTATTTTAGTGATGAAATTTTGTTTTTTTAAAGTTGACAATGTTTATATGGATTTATTAAACCTTTTTTGGGTTGTGAAAATCCCAAGTATACACTTTGTGTATATATGGTATTATATACCTTTCAAACTCACATATATGTATGTATGTATGTATGTATGTAAAACTTGTTTTCATAAGTTTTTAAGTATTATTAGCTATGTTAATAAGTTGTATAAATCATTTTCATGTTTAAACATAAATATATTTATACTCTTTTTTTAAATGATTGACATTCATAAGTAAATCCAAGAATTTGATGTTACAATTTACATGGGCTAAATGTATTTGTAAATTGTTGTATGAAAAAGGTTCTCTTCATGAGAAAATGATTTGAATGAAATATTTATTATTTTATTTGAAAATCCATTATTTTATGTGCACTATTTATAATCGCATGTTAAAAAACATATCATTTTAGTCCATGCATGTCATGGTTAAATTTGTTGTAGCCATAACCTAAAACTAACAAATCTAGACATCTTTATATTGGTTTCATAATTCACTACATTTATGAATATGTATGCAAGAATCAAATTTTTCTCTCATGATAACTCATGGATTAAGAATTGAAGGATTCAATATGGTATGGGACACTATACTGTACATATGAGGAATGTAATGGACATACGTGATGTGATGGGTACGCCTAGAATTATATAGCACAATATGAATGTCTGAATTTGATGGATGCACCTAGAATTATACAGTTCTCTAATGAATTGGGTAAATTTAAGTCTCATGAGACAAATTATGTTGGGTTTTTACCTATATAGTATTGGCATGAGGCCTTGACAGAATGATTATGTACGGTCTTAGTATAAATCCTTGACCAAGTCTAGCATTATAAATTCCCTCATTATGTGTTAGTATATGACCAACCAAGTTATTATTAGAATAATAATATTTTCTTATGATAATGGTGATGAATTCTTATGGAATAATAAAGTATGTACTTAGAATGATTTTATAAGGAAATTTTAGAGTCTATTATCAGAATCATGATACTGAAGTTGATATTAATTCTGTAATTTCATGAATAGAATTTTATGTTTTAAGTGAATCAGGACATTATTACTTATTCAATTCTAAGAAAGCTTTAATTCATGTTCCAATTTTTACTTGAATCCTTCAATGTCACCTTTTATATTATTTTGGTCAATTTCTAGTTTATGTAGCATTCCATGCATTGTTTTCATGTATGTGCACTCTGATATATATGTTTTACTCTTAAGTAAATACATAAAATTATTTTCTAAGAGTTTTATTGACAATTTTTTCAAGTAACCTTTGAAAAATGTTGATGAAGTGCTTCAAGAAGTGTTGTTTTCCTTTTAAGAAAATTCTTTGTAATTATTTCAAAGGTTATTTGTTTTAAAAAGTAATTTCGTTAATTGGTTTTTAAAACCCCATGTTGGGCATTCTTATGCTCACCCTATGTTTTTAATTTATTTTTATAAGGTTAGTAGATTTTTCAAGATTCGAGTACTCCAATGTGTTGGCAACAATATTAATTCTATATTTTTCAAGTTTTTTAAGAAATGTATCAGCTATATCTAGTTTTATAGAACCTCAACCGAAAAAGATTCTCTATGATGGAATGATATGTGTAATTTTTATCTGCATATTATATGAGAAAAAAATTTCACACCTTATTTTAGGCACTGACTCAGGGATTCTAGGTTCGGGGTCTCCACAATTAGTATCAGAGGATTGGTTTAGAAAACTCTATAATATTAGAACAAGACTGAAAAATTTATTTATGCCTTGGTAAGTATAATTATTTCTTAAAATTTTCGAATGGAAGCTGAAGGTTCACCAACAAACCTTTTTTCTCTTCCTACTGAGATTGTAGAGACCATAATTGCCAAATCATGTCAAGAAGACTATGAGACCTTTAAAAATATTCGTTTGACATGAAAACATCTCTACCACGTATCAATCTCTCCTCGTATACTACATCTCCATCGAGGATAAGGATTTGATTTTTTCTTCATGATGCATGCCCAATTTCCATCATTTTCACATTAGGGGAAGTACAATGAGGGTCTTTTTGAATGTTTTAATTTAGTGGAAGGCTTTTTATCCCTAGAGGATTTTCAAGAGGATGAAAGAGAGGGTGACCTCCATGTAGCATATATGTGTCATATCTAGTCCTATGGTCATTTTGGTCAAGTAAGGGACTTTAAATTTTTTGATTTTGTGTCATTTCATTAATCGTATAGACATTAAGTCCATGATGATGTCTCTCAACTTCACACCCCTCATGCCTAACTCTTGAGAAACTACAAAAGTCTACATAAGTATGACCCATTTTTCTCATGTAGCATCTAGACCAGAAAAATTGAGGGTTTTGAAACTCTACTAGGAATTCTTATAACCGGAAACCAGGGAAATCACTGAAATCAGTGGTACTTGTGAAGGGACATCGTGGTGGATGGCAGAAGTTCATTGACTGTGAGTACAAATATAATTTTTGAGGATGCAATTATTTTAAGGGGGGGTAATGTAACTCCCCTGAACATATTTAATTTGTAATAATAATATTTTTTATTATTATTTTTTTTTAACAATGGTGCATCTAAGATAAAATAATTTCAAAGACATATTTTATTCAACAAGAATGCTTAAAATCTTACATTTCCATAAGTCCAAAAGAACTTTGCTAACCTAGAATTCCTACAAAGGGGCCTATTAGAATTATTGGGAGACCCCCAAACATGACAAATAGACCAAGAAAATAGTGGAAGTCATTATAGTATTTCACAATGATAAAAAATATACAAACAACAATGAAAATAGTACAAATCAATAAAGGTATGTAAATCACCATCATCACCAAGTTGTTTTTTTAAGTTTGGAATACCCTAAGCATGTATTTATAAGTCCTTTGTGACCGTTAATAGCCATTATGGTCCTTAGGTGACCGTTGGTTTTTTTGTAACGGTCATAAAATCTTATAACCATTGGTTATTTTAAGTATTTTTATTATTTTATGAATTCTATGTATTTAAGTATATTAATAATTCAAAATGTTTTAAAATTATTTATAGGTTTATCTTTGAACATGTTTTAAATTGAAATTATCTTTATATTCTGAATGTATAATGTTATAAAGCTTAAAATGAATTTGAAATCATTAATTTTGTGTTTTAATGAAAATATGATGAAAATTAAATATGTATACTTTAATAAATTTAAATAGAAGTATACATATTATTTTTGATATTATAAAATAAGTATTTGAATTTGAAATCATGTTTTTTTATACATAAAAGATATAATTTTGGTTATGTAATGACATGGTATAATTTATATGTTATATTGTGTATTATAAACTTTCAAAGGTTAAATTGAAGTTTAAATCATGTTCTAGACTAATAAAATTAATTACATTTTTGTTTTAATGGAAATAAATAATGAATACATCATTTTTCCTTTCATTGGTTAAAAATGAAGTTATATGGTTTATTTTGTTTTTGGATGTTTTTAATCAAGGGATGTATAAAAAAAATATGTTACCCTTATGCTAGACTTCAAGCCAGCTGAGGGAGGCAGCTCACACCAATCCCTAAGGAGTGGGTGTCTGAGCCTTGGCCCTCAGCCAGCACAGGCCATCCAAAAGGGATTGTGCGCCCATGTGGGATGCGTAGAGGAATCGAGATGGCGCCACCATGTAACACCTCTAGATTTTATGAGATATATTCTTTTAATGTATTTTATGACATGTGTTGTATGCTACACTAATATTATCTTGTTCTATAAGTAACATTGTATTATCTTGTTGTATACGCAGTACTATTCTTGGCATGTGTTACACAAATTTTCATGTTCCTTTGATAGAATTCATTTCACGCAACACTGAGTATAGATATTGTTCAATGTATAAATGAAACAAGTTTGGATTATGTTATAAACAACACCAAACGATTCTTTCACTATAAGAAACACTGACTTCCCTTGCGTTACACACATGATCGATTTCCTCGATAGCTTGTGTTGTACGCTATACTGAGTTTCACTAAGCAACAATATATTATTAAAATATTATTATTTAATGAGATAGAAACTAGCCGTAATGAGTATTATTAACCATATTTTTAATTTTATATAACATTTGGGTTCATCTTACACATTTATTTATAACATTTAATGAAAACAAAATCAATTTTTCCGATAAAAGAAGTATTTTTCAAAAAATACAGTTTAACCACCTTTTAATGGCGCACCAATTTTAAATTTATTTTTTGACACTTTTATAAGTTAAATTTGGCAAAATGAACTTCTTATTTGGAAACAGGATATAAAAAATTACTTTTGTCGATTTTTTGATATTTTTTCTAATAAAATTAAAATTTTAATGAATAATTAAAAATAATGCATTTTAATTCAAAACAACCTTTTTATCTAATTTATTTATGTAGATAGATTATCTTTTTAATTGGTTTTAAAGTGTAATTGGATTATATTTTTATCATTTAATCTAATTTTGGTCGTGGTAAGTAATTTAAATTTTAAATTGGACATAAACACATGTCAATCTTTTGATAGTTATTACTTCTTAAAAACCTGCTTTTTGTTTTGACAACAGGAATTAATTTTAAATTAATTACAACAACTTATCTATTTTGAATTTGTAAAAATGGATTCCATATTTGGAATCAGATGGTTTAAATAGTGAAAATAGTTATCTTTAATTTTTGGAGATTATGAATAGTAACTTCAGTAATTATTTTTATTTATCGTGGTTAAAGGGTAAATCTGGTAAATAAGGGTACAAAGTAATAATTTAATAGTATAAATCTATCCTAAAACATGTCCTAATCCTATGGGATGAGATATTTATGACCATGAGAATCCTTGGGTCTATTTTGGGACCCCATGGATTCACATGGATGTGAAAATGACATTTTATAATAATTAATTTAATGTAAAGGTAATTATAACCTAAACATATATCTTTTACGAAATCAATTTCAATATAGTGATATATAAAATATATCTATTTATATAAATATTAATTATAAAGATAAAAATATTTCATACATCATGGTATTTTCTTTATATTTTTTATACATTATATAAATATATTTATTTATGACACAATTATGATGTACTCATTTCCTCATTAATGAACGATTCAAATAAATGAATTTATAAATATTAAAATAAATTTAATTTGAACATTTTGATTCCATACACTAATTTTACAGAATACATTAACATATTATGGATGAGTTAATGCCTTTTTTTAAGGAACCAGTTTTTATGAATTTGTTAAAAAGTCAAGAATGAATAGTGTCAAAAATTGACATAATTCATAACATAAAACATAAAATAGTTTATAAATGATATTAAATTAATAAAAGTATAATATTAATCCAAATGGTTAATATAAGTCCAAATAATTCATAAATAACTTTTTTTGGGTCTTTTGACATGATATGGTAGTTACATTAACCCACAATGTGCAAATAACTTGTTATCACAGTAAGATTAAACAAGGTAAAATAAGGGTTAAACCAAAACGATAAGGATAAAAAAATATTCAAAACTTGTCTAAAGATTATTGTATTATGGGTATTCAAACCAAAATAATTTTATATTCTAATTAAATAAGTTTTTGACCATTTTTAATCAAAATTGAATTTATAATAAATTAATATTTTGAGAGTTTCATAAAGTTACTCTATCCTATTTTATAAAAAGGCACCACATCCCTCTCATATTCACTCCATTTTAAGCCTTCAATCTCAGAAAAAGCCTACCATTTTCTCTTATCAACTTTTATAGTTACATTATCTAGGTTCTGGTCTTCTCAAAAGTCCAACTCTAGTTCTCTTATTGGAAATTTAAAGGAGGCACATCGTGGAAGAGGTAATCACTTCTATAAATTCTTTCAAATTTATTTCTTCTTATACTTACTCTTATTTAGTTATTTAATTATAAATTAATAAAATAATTAGCACTCATATAATAATATGTTATTATAAATATTAAACAACCCTATTTCACCTTTTATCCATCCTAAGAAAAATTAAATCATTGTGCGGGCGTACGTACGGCTTACCGTCTCCAAGCCATGGTATAATCTATTTTTCACCACCACCTTACATGGATATATATAATGGTGGAAATAATAACTATATATTATTATTATAACATGATAATAATTCTGATATATTATACACCATCCACTTCAATACCACTCAACAATTATTGGAATGATATTGTCGCTCGTGCGTACGTACGACTTACTATCTCCACGACGTGATGAGATCAATTCTCCATGTTAAACATTCAAGAATGATTATAAAGTATATGTAATAAATAATCATGAAATATATTAAATAATAATACAATTGTATTTATTTATATATATATATAAATGACATATAATTACTCCCATTTAATTTAATATGGAAACAAAAATAGAGTTCATGCATACATATGGCCTACCGTCTCCATGAATGTTGTATTCCATTTATTTTATCAATCTATTATATATATAAATATATATAATGAATATAAATAATTTATTTCATTTTTGAAGTATGTAAATCATTATATAAGTAATAATATCAAGAAAAAAAATTCAAAACACGTACGATAAATAAAAATATTATTATAAAAAACATTGCATTAACATGGAATTGACAAATCAACAGGTAATATAGTCATATGTGAATCATATGTAATATTATAAATACTATTATGGTTTTTTTAGAATTTCATAATATTTTTAATCCCACTACATAGGAGTTTCGGACACATACGGAAGAAATCAGACCTAAGGTATGGGATTATTTCATTTCAATTTTATTTATATGGGACATAACCCTCAAACATCACCTATTTATTACGTGTGGTGTTCATGCTTCCCATGAATGTTTTATGATTTTTATTATAAAGGTTATGATATTTACATATTCATGTAGTTTTCTTTATTTTATGAGGTACATTACTCCACTGATTATAATTGGTAAGGGGTAATTTTGCAATCTCATTTGTCTCTGAGATTTCTTATACATAAGTATTTATTGGGGTTATATTTATCATCCATTTCCATTTTTTATAAAAAAAAATTCATAAAATGTTTACTATTATTCCATATATGGTTAAAGTCATGTTTACCCATTTTCTACATTTACTATATGGTATGGGAGTAATCTTTCTTTCGTTTACCATACGAGGTACTTTTTTGACTTTTCTGGTAAAAGTATAAGGAGAATGTTTTTTTAACTTATACTGCATGAATGGATTTATACAGTTTCATGATTCCTTATTTCCATGAATATTCCTCTACAAAATTTCAATTTTATTTTCAACTAAGTTATTTTCTTGTAAAATTGTGTGGAATTTTGAGAAAAGAAAACAGTTTTGAATAAGAAATGATATGTTCCTCAAGAACAATGTTTAAGTGGTTTATCAAAATTGTTTTCTATCTAAGATGAGTATCTTTAAATAAGGTTATATTTATATCTTAATTATTAATATGATTTTATTTTTTTAATGATATAATGGTATTTTATATGGATTATGTTATGATGGAATGAAGTTTTAGAAAACCCATTTTATTTTTTGGGATATGCTATGATGAATTGTTTATATTTTTGGGTCACATGTAAGAATGATTTAATTATGAGATGGGTGTGACCTATATATCCCTCCAATGAATTAAGTAAGATTAATATCTTATGATATATAAATTACTAGAATGGAAAGTAAATCTGATTCAAAAATACATGGCTAGAATGGAATGTGAACCCAGTTCAGTAATGGAATTTGTCCACTATGATGATCTTAGAAGCAATGCCTTGGCTACTATGGAAATAATATTATGTTCTTATTAGTTTTCCACGATTAAATTTTTTATATTAATGTTATTATATCATGGTTAATATTTTTTATGATCTATACCTTACATACGGCCAAGATTTATGTCATTGCACAAGATTTTGATGTTTAAACTTTATGTTCATGTTTTTATGTTCAAATGTTTAGGGTTTGTTTTATATTCTCCATGTTTACCCTTACTGGGAATTTAAGCTCCCCCTTTTATATGTTTCTTTTCCCCCAAATATAAATAATGATTTTAGGTAGGAAAACAAAAGGGGAAGATATTTATGAGATATGTTGAAGATCTTTCACTACGATTAGAAGATTATTTTCTGAGCATCCAAAGACACTAAACTAATACAGTCTTTAAGAGTCTGTTTGTGTCATGTATTAATTATTCGGAAAAAGAAATGTAATTTTCATGTACATCAATCTTGGATCTCTAAACACAGTGTGGGGTGGCACGGTGGCAAGGAGTAGGCGTAGAGAATGCACGCATGGGAGAACCAGTATGGGTAGGTACCGGGGAGGGGGAGTTAATTTCTGAGTGCTGGATCAACGAGGGTTATAAGGCGGGCTCAAAACCCCAGCCATTTTGATGTGGGACACTAGTTTTTAAAAAAGATATAATCTCAACCATTAAATCTCATCATGCGAGATCTGGACCGTACGATCTGGTCATGGTTTTGAATCCTACCAATGTGACCCTTTCCTCCAAGTTTTCTTCAGTCATCCGATCAGGACTAAACTAATCATAGAAGTTCATCTATTTTTAGAAACTATGGTATCAGCACAACTATATGATCCAATTCCATAGTTGATCTCGACCGTTATTCTATTTTTATAACCGCCAAATCATCCACATCCATCCGATCTACTTCGATCGATCCCAATCGTCCAATATCTTCAATGCCTTAGCCTTTCCACCTTCGTCTTCCTCACGTCAAACCAGAGGCCACCACCATCTTTCCACCAGGTTTTCCTCCTCCCGAGAAGTATTTTCTCTCTCAATTCCCAGTTTTCCACATTCTCGCTTCCATAAAGTCTTCAAGGGTATGTTATTTTTAAAATGAACCCAAAATTTCCTCATGAATGTTTTCAAATGTATGTGTGTGTGTGTGTGTGTTATCAAAGACTGGTTAAATTATGGTTTACCATGATTATGAAGTTTGTTATTATATGAAAAATGATGGATTTGAAGTCTTTGTTTATATTATTTAGGTCAAAACCATGTTTTATACAATATATATATATATAGACAATTTATATAAGCCCTATTTTACACCTCAACCCTACGGTTTCTCTCTTCTCAAATTCCTCTCCAAGACTCTGCCCAACTCAATCTCCTCTTTGAAGACAAGTAAGGGATTCTTATGCTTCAATTTCATTATAAAAACCCTTTTATCTACTTTTGTTTTTCATAGTTATATATATAAGTATACAATTTTATATATCTTCCAATCCAAACTCGTTTTAAGTTTTCTAAATATGATTATCAGTGTTAAACTAATGTTTTAAGGTGTATAACACTTTTAAGGGATTATCTTGTTTTCTGTTTTTTTAAACTACATATATATATATACTTATATATATATACTACTCTTTATAAAACAAACCAATTCCAGTTTTTATGATTTTCAAATAATGATTAATTGTTTTGAAATAATGTTCCTAAAAATCCTTGTAATGGATTATGTTCGTTTGTTTTCCATATGAAGAACCCTTTATAAGACCTTATGTATATTTGGTTATGCATATATGTATATATGTTAATTTTTAAAACAAAATTATTTGGTTTTATAATGATTAAGATATGTTTTTAAATAATTTCATTAAATACATGTAAATCATGTAAAGATTTTACTTTGGTTTGTTTAATTGGACTAAATAAATATGTAGGTGTGTATACAGTTATACATATAGGTGTTAATTGTAATTTGAATTAGGTTTTCATAAAACCTATTTTAGTGATGAAATTATGTTCTTTTAAAGTGTAAAATGTTTATATGGATTTATTATACCTTGTTTTGGTTGTGAAAATCCCAAGTATACACTTTTTGTATATATAGTTTTATATACCTTTCAAATTCACATATATATATATATGTGTGTGTGTGTGTGTAATTCAAACAAGTTTTAAAAAGTTTTTATGTATTTTTATCTATGTTAGTAAGTTGTATAAATCATTTTCGTTTTTAAGCATAAATATATTTATAATATTTTTTTACATGATTTATATTCATAAGTAAATCCATGAACTTGATGTTACTATTTACATAGAATAAATTAATTTGTAAATTTTTGGTATGACAAAGGTTCACTTTCATGAAATAATGGATTGAATGAAAGAGTTATTATTTTATGTGATAATCCATTATTTTATGTGAACTATTTATTATTGCATGTACAAAATCATGTCATTTTAGTCCATGCATGTCATTCTTAAATTTTTTGCCTCCATAACCTAAAACTAAACACTACTAGAAAATGGACCTATCCCCATGGTTTTCCCCAAAACCGTGGGGATAGACCCCCCTATACCCACGGTTTTGGAAAACCGTGGGTATAGGTGAATTTTCAATACCTATAGCCACGGTTTTCCAAAACCGTGGGTATAGTGGGGTCTATCCCCACGGTTTTCCCAAACCATGGGGATATGTCCTGAAAAGCGACCTACACCCACGGTTTCCCAAAACCGTGGGTACAAGGGTGCCTATCCCCACGGTCATGAAAAACCATGGAAGGAAAAAAAATTTGGCGGGAACCCTATACCCACGGTTCTTCCCTCTATACCCACGGTTTTTATAACTATATTTAACTAAATATATATATATATATACATATATGTGATGTTAGGGTAGTGGTTAGATGCGGTGTTTGCAACGAAGAGGTTGCGGGATCGAAACTCGGTGCTGGCATTATTTTAGGACCTATACCCACGGTTTTGAAACCGTGGGTAAAACCCATTGACACCGTGGAAATTGGCTATGTTTCGGTGACACGGTGGCAGGACACCTATACCGACGACGTTCCAGCCCACGGTTCCCAAAACCGTGGGCATAGCCTATACCCACGGTTTTGGGGGCTATACCCATGGTTTTGAACCCTGGGTATAGGTCATTTTTCCAGTAGTGAAAAGATCTAGCCATCTTTATATTGGATTCATAATTCACTCCATTTATGAATATTTATGTAAGAATGAAATTTGTCTCTCATGATAACTCATGGATTAATAATGTAAGGATTTAATATGGTATGGGACACTATAATAGACATATGAGGAATGTATTAGAATTACATGATGTGATGGGTGCACCTGGAATTATATAGAACAATATGAATGTTTGAATTTGAAGTGTGCACCCAAAATTATACAGTTAGAAGGTTTTTATAAGGAAAGTTTAGCATCAATTATCAGAATCATGATACTGAAGTTGATATTATGTCTGTCATTTCATGAATAGAATTTTATGTGATAAGTGAATCATGAAATTGTTAATTATTCAATTATAAGAAATCTTTAATTTCTATGCAAATTTGTACTTTCAACCCCTCTTGTCACCTATTAAATTAGTTTGATCAATTTCTGGTTTATACAGCATTCCATGCATTTTTGTACATGTATGCACACTCTGATATATATGTTTTACTCTGAAGTAAATACATAAAATTATTGTCTAAGAGTCTTCCTGACAATTTATTCAAGTAACATTTGAAAAAAATTTATGATGTGCTTCAAGAAGTGTTTTTTTCCTTTTATAAAAATGCTATGTAATTATTTCAAAGGATTTTTATTTTAAGAAATAATTTTATATATTGGTTTTTAAAACCCCTTATGGGGAATTCTTATGCTCACCTGACATTTTTAATTTATTTTTATTGGGTTAGTAGATTTTTCAAGATTTGAGAACTTTAATGTGTTGGAAACAATAGGAAGTCTATCTTTGTCAAGTTTTTGAAGAAATGCATCAACTGTATCTGGTTTTCCAGAACCTGGACTGAAAAATATTCACCATTATGGAATGAGATGTGTAATATTATTTGTATATTTTATGAGAAAAAAATTACACATCATGTTTTAGGCACTGAATTTGGGCTTCCATGGTCAGTGTCGCCACATAAAAATTTCATAATTATAAAATTAAGGTCTCTCCATCAAGATATATGGGAAAAAAACTATTTAAGTTGATGTAAACACATTAATTGACTAATTATTTATCTTATTCATCCTATTGAAATTTTATTTTGATAATAGGTATAAAATTCAAGAAACTATAACATACTGCAAGAAATGTACACAGTAAAATAAATATGGCATGGAATATTCCTGACATGTGAATCTTCATGTGCCTCTGAAAATTCATGGAACAACTCTTCATTGTCGTACCGAATAAGGGTAACAAAAAATCCAAAAATAGTGATCATATTTTCACAAATCATGTGTATCAACCAATGGTGAAATCAATACAAATATAATAGGAAAAAATCATAACAACATTCTCCATCCTATGTAATTTATCTTTTCCATATATGTGGGTTAGCTACTCTGAAGCACATGATCATTAAAAAATTCCAACACATTTCTATTCACCTTTCTAACAACACAAAATAGTAATAAAAAAGGAAAAAAATCTTTGATACCACTTGTATAATCTTGGGTCTCAATCACTAACAAGTAACTAAACCTAATACCCACCTGGCCTCAAGTATGCCTCCCCACATACCGGAGGCCTTCGACTAGTAATATGGTTCTTTGATGATACAGTGGTAATCATATACCCTCATGATCAAAGTGAATCACAGTAGTAAAATAAATAATCAAGATGAAAAAATAGATATAATAATAAGGCAGGGGAAAAGTAATTCATCCTACTATAATAAATAGTATGGAACAAACAATATCAAAAACCCATATAGTAGCATAAACAAAATTGATTATTAGGTCATGGTGATATACAACAAGTGAAAGTCTTGGGGAATATAATAACATGTATATAAAAATTTATAAACCAAAATTACAAGAGACCCAAGCTAAATCCAATATTATCATGAACCTAAGATAAATACATTATTCCCATACTCCATCCTAGAAAAAAAATCAATAATCTATTATAGGTTGCTTATGCATACCCCTACTTGTAACCATAAAGTCTACCTATGTACCAAATGGTGGCCTAAATAGGGTGTGGGATATACTTTGTAGACCACCATAAATGGTGTCCATAACAAATCCATTTTGTGCATATAAGTTGTAACAGTGTGTAGATATTATGGGAATAAATCTATAATGATAAATTCATGAAATCCAATATATAAGTACATATAGTGAAAATCATTATATAAATGATGAAAAACTATAAACAAGAGTGAAGAATAAGTTATGGAATGTAAAAAACTCCATAAAAAACTTAGTATAGATTTGGGTGGAATCCATTAAGAAAGTCCAAGGTAGTCCAATCAAGCACGATCCAAGGTTTTTTTTTTGAAAGGCAAGACATGAGTTCGTCTCCCAACCCAAATCTATGCTGAATTTATTAAAAAGAAATGAGTAACATGGAAATAACAAGATGTAATGAGATTACACCAACAATAATTTAAATCAGTTACAAAAGAACTAAAGATTCATACAAATTGTAAAAATTAAAAAGGAGACGTATTTTTAATATTAAAGAAAGTCCATCCTTCATCCTTTAAAAATCCAAAAGCTGTCAATATTCATAGACAAATCATAAAAACATTAAAGAATCATGAAATCATCTTTCCAAAAAATTCATAAAATCTTCTTCGGGATAATATAAATATAGTCTATGTCTTTTAACAGGATAAAATAAAATAATTCTGTCCATTATGAAGTAGATTAAAAAAACCTAACAATGGAGAAGCACAAATAGATATAAAATTTAAAAAACATGAGGTGATCCAAGGATAAGGACACATATCCAATATTTCTACTAATAACAATGTACAAACAAACCAAACATTCTCCAAGAAAACCCAAGCTCTAAACAGTATTCACACATGTAGATATTATTCCATAACAATTCATATTAAAATAATATATTTATCTTGTATTACCACATTTATAGATGATAATACAAGGAGGAGTCATTTCCATATGATTGAGATGAAATCGAAGTCTGGATTATTCTTAAATTCCTATACTACTTTCATAAATATTTTTTTACGAGTTGAAGGTAGGACTCAGTAGACATATCACCATTTTTATATTTACAAAAATCCAATGTATCATGTTCCTCCATCCAAGAGTCATGTTCTTTGGAGAAGACTAATTTCTGTTCAATTTGATAAGCATCCCTCACCATGGGGTCATCATCATTATCGCTAATATGGTCCTCATAATTAGATTCATCAAAGGAAGCAACCAAGATTTAGGGGGTGTGATTATCTTAACATTTTTAGAGGCCTTTAAATATTTCATGATGATATTTATCTCTATATTATAGTAGTCTCTCTGTTTTCGAGACTTTTTGGTATTTTAAGTGAAGAAACCATCTGAATAAACTATTTTTACCTTTTTTCACCCTCGATTTCAAGAAGGAATCCTCAATCTAATAGGATTTTTCCTAATTTTCATGTGAAGACTCAAAATAGTCTGAGTGATCCCTCGTGTCCTCTCCATGATAGGTGTGAGCCATATTTTTAGTCTCATGAACAGGAGGCTCATATTTGTTAAGAATGAACTTATCCTCAGTTTTAGTTTGGTTTTTGTGCACAACCTCTACAAAATCTGAGAAATTAGCTAAGGGGGTTGATTAATAGAACTAGAGGTATTCTTTTCATCAGGATTATTAGTAGGAACCCCCTTTTGACCTAAGTAACTGACTAATATCCCTTTTCATTATTCTTTTTGGACCCAAATTGAGATAAAATGTGAAAGGGGCATGTTCCATGAGTTTACCATCACATTCCTTTATTGTCAGTCCAATTGAACAACATTCATGGCAATAAGCTCGAACATTTTCAAAGAAAACATCCCAAACAAAACCATAGTCTCTATTTTGAATCCAAAAATGAGATGGAAATGATTGTGAAATATATAATTTCGCATAGATTCTTCAGAGATAAGGTCATAAAAAGTTCTTAGAACTAATCCAATTGAAGGGGATCCCCAGAAAAACATGAAATCTAAAACCAATAATCCTTCTTGAAGAGATGAAGAGGTAGAACCGGAAATATAAGAAAAATGGGGAAAATATGGGGTTTGGAATTAGTGAAAAAATCTGGGGACCACTTCAAATCCTTCATTAAATAACCACTAAAAGACCAAGAACCTCTCTTAAATAATCTACAGTATTCATTTTCAACCATAAATTGAAAAATTACATGTGAGGAGTTCAATAGACCTATATGAAAGTTCATGAAACAGATATTTTCTAAGGTCTTTCTAAAAAATATAAGTGATGGTCTTCATTTGATAAACTTTCCAACAAGAATAAAATGAGGATCATAAGAGATATTATGTACCTCTTCCTTTGAAAATGATATTTTTGAGAGGCCTATATACTAAAATATATTAGAATTGATTAAAAAGGCATCTGGAATCTCTTGATCCAACAAATATCGCCCCACAACAACATCAGTTAAGGATTGAAGATCAAGGATAGGGTTTCTTCCTTTTCTGCCTGAGGGTAGGTTCTCTAGTTTGAAATCCTTCATTCAAGCCAAATCCAAGGTAAAAACACAAGGAATCCAATATAATAAATCATTGGTTTCGTACATTGATGTCAGATCCATACCATAATATTTGTTCCATACCAAAGTATCTATCCTAAACCATTTTATATAGGGATCATGAGCCAAGTTAGTTTTCATAAAAAAAAATTCAATTTATTCATCACATTAAATTCATTTACATTAAATCCATAATTCAAGAGTCCATCAACCTCATTTCATAATTCCCAATTAATCTATTCTATCATCTCTTTTATTTATAAATGACAGGGTTCCATATGATTTATTTAACCTTTAACACTACAATGTAATTTATAGATGGTTGTTACTCATGGATGGAAATCTCAGGTCACCCAAAGGGGTGGCATAGTCAAAGAAATCTAAACGAACCCACCTCAAGGGGTGGTTCAGGTTGATTTAAATGGCCCCCAACCAAGTCAAAGGGGCTAAGGTATATCAAAACATGTTTTATAACATTTAACTTAAAGGAATTTATTATTTTATAATTAATTCACAATGTTGATGGTAGGTGGAACTATGAGGAAAGATATAAACAAAAATACATTGAGTGAAAAGGTATAGACCACCTACCTTAGATAGATAATAGACACATCATCTATTATTAGCCTCTAATTTGAGCTACAATAGGAGAAATCAGAGAAATAGCTAAATATCCTAAAGATAGGATTTATTAGCTTTCATGGATTTAGTATTACATACAACAAGATAAATGAAGAAATGAAGGAATATGATTAAATATATATACAGTGGCTATCTAATGTGATGAATGATGAGAAAATCATACACCAGATAGATGATGTAGCTTAAATCCTAGATTGCATTTAAAGGAGAGATCCAATCATTAGGGGGGTATTGTATATGAAAAATGTAGAATAAGGGATGGGGTGAATTTAAATAGGAGAGAAAAATTTTAATTTCACCCATTTTTGAAGAGTGCTTGGTTTGGCTAAACAGTTTTCAAAAATATTCACCAACCTTGCATGGCTTTCACATTGTTTTCCTAACCATTTGAACATCATTAAACTGACCTATGCAATATTTTACACCATTCCACATGTCCTTATGGCCTCCCACACAAATTTTTTTAAATCATACTTCTCCAATTTTGGTTTTCACAGTTGAACCACATTATTACTAATAATTATTCTCCAACCATGTGCCTCTATCTGTTTCTCTAAAAATTAAAGCCTCAAGCTCCGAAAGAGGACTATACTCCCTTAAAACCTTTCTTAAATATTAGACTCAATTATTAGATTAAAAATAATTGGATTAAACTAAAAAGTAAAGTATTCATACCACTCTAAAAATATATGATGTTAAAATATATATTCACAATATTGAATATTTACATGAGATAAAGATATAGGGAAATAGAGAAAAAGAAATAGAATGCATAAACCAAAACTATGAGGGTGGTTTGGAAGATACCTTATCTCAGATCCTTAATGGGTTTGGTATGATCATATAAATTTCTAAATAATCAAATTAAATTTATTAAATTCTTTCTTAAGATTATTTTTCAAATAAATTGGATTTATTAAAAATATTTTTTGTTCATTTAAAATCATTTTATTGATATGACGTGTTTATTCTTACTCTTGAGGATGTTCGTTTCACAGTTCCAACACCACTTTGGTTTGTGGATAATTGAGTAAGTTCTTTTGAAATGGGAAAATAGCTCGATAATTTAAATTTAATTGTATTCATTTCATTAAAAAAATTAAATAGGCTCAAATATCCATATGTGTACTAAATTAGGTATGGTTTATTTAGTAAAAATGTTATCATTACAAGGTAATCTCATTTAGGTTTCTTCTCAACCATCATGAACTAGATTATTTTTATTTTATTTAATGATTATTCATATATTAAATAAAATTAAATAATTTATAATATATTTATTATCATCATTTTTAACCATAATATTACTTCTATAATTAGTGATATAGATGATGGTGAAAAATTAAACACATTGTCCATGTAGGCGGTGAACTAACCAAAACATAGGAGGCATTTTCATTTAATAAAAGATGAAAAGAGGTCAAAATTTGGGTATTTCCATAGTATAATAACAATTATTTATATTAATAATACTAATTTTATTATAATATCATGGATAGAATATATATTATATAGAATAAGGATAAAATAATTTTTAGAGACATTAGTTTTGAGTATTACCTCTTACTTTCGATATTAACTCTTAGTATGCCCCTTATGGATCCTCATAATGGCCTTTTGTTAATCCCAAAACTCTCTAGATGCAGGAAGCATAGTTTAGAGATATGAGGGTAGATATTTGGAAATATAATGAACTTATAGTGTAAGGATAAGAGGGTTAGTAAAGGGTGGAATCCATAAGGGAAGGAGATGAGTGTTTCTAAATATAATATTCATCACTGGATTATTTTTCTCAAGAAAAAAAGTAGTGATGATTTTGGTGACTAACTACATAAATTTTTTAATTTAACTTTTAGGTAATGGTTTCTAACAACATATGATATTCAATTTACCATGTATTTATTTATAATATAAATTCTCATATTTTACCATATTTCACTATCCAACAAAAATTCAAATATTTTCAAAAAAATACCAAAAAAATTAACCGAATCTAATTTCAACATGATGATTCAAAAACTGTAATCTAATTTTTCAAAAAAAAATCTAAATAGTATAAATTTATCTTTAAAATAAAGTTTTTATTGATTTCAAAATACTAGTTTTTATGAAAAACCAATCTTTTGACCCATTAAAAGATTATGTGTGAAAGCATAAAATTATATTATCATTTTTATAAAAAATAGAAACATTGTATGTCCAATTTATGTAAATAAATTTTATTTGAAAATTTTAAATTTTCTATAAAAAATGTATTTTAATGAAAATAAAACATATATAGTTTACTAAAAATTAAAATTATTTTTTCTTTGTGGAAAGAAATTATTTTATATTGCTAAAACCTTTATTTAATAATCATATGATATAAATTTCTAATATTATTATTTCATAAAATTCAAAACTATTGTTTTACTACTCTAATGGTATTTTTACTATTCTAATTATATAGTTTCTATTCCTAAGAGTTATATTACAACATTTATATAGGTTTTATACTCCTCATGGATACCTATAATTTACTCCATTTATCTATTACTTCAATTTCTATCATCATTCAATAGTATTAATTCTCAAACTAAATAATTCATTACTAACATTTTATTTCCTTCTTAAAATGTTTTCATGAGTATGATAATCCAAGGAGATCGATATGGTCCAAATTTTCTTATTCTTGTTATTTTATTTTATTTTGATGTTTATTTTCCCATTGTAATACTGTACATTTTACTGGGTTTAATTGTTCCCTAAATTTAATGTTCATAATTAATGAAATAAAGTGTTATCACTTTGTTGTATAATATACTACATTATTAAATATATCAAACATATATTATAGAAATGATTTTTTATATAATACTTTATGGGTCTTTATATCCATGGTATGGTTTCCCTCCATTCCTCTTCATTTTCCCCTTCCTCATCTCTTCCTCTCTTCTTTTTCATGGGTTTCTACATTTCTGGGATTATTTGATTTTATTATTTCAAAGTTTAACCTAAAAACATTCGAAATCCATTTTTATTCTGATGGATATCAAGGGAGATTTATTTTTTCATTCAACCACACTATTTATAATTTTTTCTCCATCTTACTACTTATCAATAGGTATTTACACTTCTAGGGACCCTATATATTTTCTAACTCACCCACTTTTTAATTTATAATAAAATTTTATTGATTCCCTTATTTTATAATTATGTTATTATATAGATAATTCCCATAAAAATTATTAAATCTACCGAAAGAGGTAGGTTACTCAATATCAATTTCGTTACATCCATGAGTTCTTTTACTATTTTTATGATATTTTAAGTAGTATTAAATTTATATTGGTGTTTTTGATAATCCTATTTATTTATAATATTATCTATTTTTTGTGTTTCAAATGGTTATAATCTATATGAATAAATGGTTATGCAAATATTAGTTAAAATTATATCATATAATGTGTTTGATGAAATTCATATCTTGGTTTTCATAGTTCAAAGAGGGTTAGATTACATGGGAAATTTGTTATGGATTTAAAGGTATTTTCAATGATATTTATAATGATAATTTCTATAGTTTATTTTTTTATTTCCCTGTTACTAATTTGGTTAACAATATATCCTTGAAAATTTGAAAACATCAAGGGTGAGATCATCGGGTTCTTATCCGGGACCCTAGGGGGAATGTTGTTATATAATGACATCATTAATAATTGGACATGCCTCTCCATTTTATATCAACACACATGACATAATTCTCCCTAATTCCGGTGACATATTGTGCCCCCCCCCAAATTATTCATCAAGTTGACATGGAACTCCCTCAGGAACATAATTCATGTGATACCATGAAAAAATGATCATTTGGTCAACATAACACTCCCCTCATAAACCAAATTGATGTGATATGATGATGATTTAGGGGACCTAAGATACCAAAACATAATACATTGGTACCTTTCCATGAGGATTTACTTTACATGTATTCTATTAATGTCATTATTTCTTAAAAAATTGTATCTCATTTCCTTTTTTATTATTTCCCCTTAATCTTATATGTAATATCCAAAAAAATTTATTTTTCCATAAAGAATAAATGTGGTTATTTTACAATTTTATATCAAACTATCATGAATTGTATTATTCTGAAATGGTTTTTTATAGGGTAATTGGTAAAATACTATTGATATTGGTATGTTCACATCCTACATACACCCTCAGGTGTATGTAGACTATCTTTTCTAGTTTAGTTTTCATGTGTGATAAAGTTCTTTCCATACATAGGTATTAAACCAATGTCTTTTTCTAGGATCAATGGAGGTGGTGGCATGCAAGGTCGTTTGTGGGTCATGAGGGTTTAGTAATTTATTCCCATGTATTTTGATTTATGTTTTTCATTAGTTTGATAGTCCTTGTAATCAAATTTTTTGTGTATATTAAATGATTTTTTATTTGATATTATATTGTTTTATATTCTCTTTAAATTTATTCATTTTATTCTTTATGGTTTAATGTTTCCAAGAAATTATATTTGGTACTCATTGAACCTATTAATATAACATTGTGATCTAGAATTTGACTCAAGAACTAGGAAGGGATGGTACATGTTGGTTCATGACAATATAACATGTCATGGTTTTTTGGAAGTAATTTATTGACATGAAGAAATTGATTGGATGCATTTTAATCTTGGGTAGTTTGGTTCACTCTACAACCACAAAAAACTTTTTATTTATTAGATGGAAAAGTGTCTAGAAGTCCTATTAAGAAAAATAATTAAGGTGGTCTAATAGTTTGGTTCACTCTATTATTTTATGTTTTAAGTCCCTCAAATTCCAAAAAACTAGTTGTGAAAACATTGTAAAATAAATATTGAAAATAAATAAAGGAATATAATTGGGGATGAATCTTTATTACTTTCAATTTATACCATGTGTATTTATATAAAAATATATGGAGGAAGTGTTGTTGACATTTTGAGGTTTGTTTAAGTAGTTTAAATTTAAATAGATTTATTTGTTTACATTTTTAATTCACTCAAATTTAAAACCCTCATATTTCTTTCATTAGTTTTATAAAATCAAACTACCAACCTAGTAACTCTATAAATCACCTTTAAAATTCATTTTGATTTACTATACCTTTATCATTTGAGTGTAGATGTTATGATTATGACAATAATATAAACCATTGTGAGGTTGTGACATCAATTATTAGGAAAGGGTTTCATGTTAGTCATTGTAATTTTAAATTCCCTACCCTATCTTAGAAAAAAAGAAAAAAATGTGTATAAAAATAAAAGGAAAATAAAAAAATTATAGAAGGAAGTTGTATTATTCATTGTATTGTTTTATGAACCACTACTATAAAAGTGAACTTCATTGATGTAGATAAAGTTTGTAACATAAATTACTAAGGTATAATTATCAAGATTCATACTTGTAATAATGAATTGTTATTAAATACTAAAACCTCAATTCTCACCACCTATTTTCATAATTTAATCACTCACCAGTGCTTATAGAACAACCTTGCCAAGATCTTATGGTTGACATAGAAACTTGATCCACAGTGGACAAAAAACAAAAATCAATAAGTTTATAGTGATGTATGAATGTACTTGATCTTGATAATAAAATTTAAATATAAAACAATAAGTAATAAGGAAAAACAAATTTCGGAATGTAGGTGAGATTTCCCATGGATGGATCAATTATCTATCAAAATGTTTTGAGAAAACAAAGATATGGGAATAAATATAAAAGAATCAAGTTGAACAATATGCTTAGATTAAAATAATTGTTTCCACTATTGACTTGGAATTTTAGAATTAATTTAGTATAAGTTTTACCTGGGGTGAAAAATATAGGTTCAGTGGGAGTAATAACATGTTATTTTGTTGTATATTTTATTAGAATTTATTGAAAATAATCGCTTAATTCATTTTAATATTCCATGTAAACCATGTTTTTCTTTTTTTCGGTGTTTGGTCTAACCAAATAAATTCAAGCAAATTTTGGAATTTAAAAGATAAAAATGCACATGAAATTTTAATGTTCTCATTGGAATTATATGATTTTGAAAAATAAAAATGGAATTTTATTGAAAAAAGTGAATCAAATATATATTCTGAAATTGCATCTGTTTTTTATATTCTTCAAATAAGTTTATTTGGATACTTGAAATTAATATTTTCAAAGATGAATATATTATTTTTTAAAGTATTATAAATTTTAATTTTAAAAAAAGTTTTAATTATTGGGATTTTAAATCACTTTTTTTATTATATGTACATTTTGTAATTTTGTTGATAAATCATTATTAGGGTTATAATTTAATTTCTTTAAATAAACATGTGCTATTTTCACTAAATTAAATATCATTTATGTATTTCTAAATGTAATCATTTTGTGATTAGAATTGGTGGTCTAGAATTTAGTTGGGTAGTATTCATTTCATTCATTAAGACAATATGTTGAAGCTCATTAGAGACAGAGGAAGTTGAACTAGTTTCACTCATGTTGTACAAGGTTATTCTAAGAAAGAAACTCCAAAGGGTTATTCGAAATATATGAAGGAGTTATAAGGAGTTATTTTTGTTGTATCGATGTAGAGACAAATTAAGATGCTTGATTCAAATATTTTAAAGATTGATGGTTGCCTAAGGTTCATCATGCGTTGCATTGTTCATGTAATATCTAGTTCCTAGTCTTAAGTATAATGTATGTGCTCTTTGTATAGTTTAATGTGTGATATATTTTGAGTGTTAGAATCATTCAATACACAGACATTTTTTTGATTCGCACAGTGATCTTCCTTTCATTTTTGATTTGGGCTGTTGTATATCCTATCTTGGATTTGAAACTAATAGATAATTTTATTTTCCAAAATGGATTTTATCAATGGTTACCTTTATTATAATATTGGTAGTTATTAGACACCTTTTCATTCAGATGGCATCCCTCCAATTCATATGGCCAAATCTTTAGTTTGTACTTCTTTCTCAGGTTATGTTCTTCACTTTCAGAAAACCTTTTTTCAAATATATTATCTTCAGTTGATCATATTTATTCAAATAATTATTTTAAATAACATTAAATTTTTTTAAATCTCTATCATGTACACATTGATTATTAGTGGATCTTCTTTCTATAATAGTTCCTATACTTTTTCCCTTTTTATATTTTCAAAGATAATAAAATCTCACTATCACCATTTATGTTTCTACATAAATTTTTTTAATCTATTTCGCAAGTGATTTATTTTTCAATCTCATTCAATAGAAAAAAAATTATTCTACTATAAATTATTCTTTTCTACCCAATTGTGTGTTCATCATTCACTACCTTTACCAACATCTATTATAAAATTTGTGATATTTTCTTTAATAAATCATGGGTGTGAATAAAAAATTGATAATATTATTTAACATTACCAATTAACATATGCAGATATTAAAAATAAAATATTTAATTTTTCAATAGAATACATCTTCGGGTGTTTGGTTCCAAGAAGAAAAAAGTAATTTTAAATAAATAATGGGAGCTTAAGAATGAAATGGTTTTTGTTTTCATTCATTAGTATGTTAAAGTCAATGTGATGAACCATATTTCTAGAATCTATCATTTCAAAACATTATGGGAGAATCTCATAACCACTTATGCTTCCAAAAAGGGAAATAAAACATTATTTGTTCATAAACATGTTATGAACATGAGGTGAAAATAAGGAGAATCCATATCTAGTTATTTGAGTGAATTTAAAGTCTTATTTGATAAGTGTCAAGTATGAGTATTAATTTTAAAGATGATGTTTTAGAATTTTTGGTTAATTAATAATTTATTGGATTCATGGGATAAGTTACATGGAACTCAAACTAGTTTTTGTGATAATAGTATTGTAACATTTAATTTTATTATTTTTTTTATTTTTGTATGAATAATTCCATATACATACTTAATAAATTTATTCTCTATAACATTTTCTTATAGAAAATATGGGAGAGCCTAGGAATGGAATTAGGGATAGAGTAGTCATGGTGAAGGTAAAGGTAAAAGAAAATCCATTATAAAGTATAAAAAATTTGAGTTTCATCATTATGGTAGGAAATGGAATGTTAAGAAATTTTCCAATAAATTTAGTTAGGAAAATAAAATAAAGGAATGTCAACATAATAAAAATGGTGATGGGGTGATCATGTCAATTACACTATAAGGGGTAACCTTGTTATTGTTTATGATTCCATTAATATTTCATCAGATGATTCTTAATGATTTATTAACAATGTTACATGCATTCACATAACATCAAGAAATCCATTCTTTAAATCTTATATCCAATGTAATTTTGGGGTTTTAAGGATAGTAAATTACGGTCATACTAATATTGTAGGTATTGGAAAAGTTCTTTTTGATACCATTACAGGTAGTAAGATGATTTTGAATAATGTTTAACAAATCCCAAAGGTTTATCTAAAAATCATTTATATCTATGTTCTTGGTGATTATTTTATTTATAATAATTTTTGAGATAGTCATTTGAATATTTCAAAGGGATCCATGATAGTGGTTCTAGGTAATAATCAATCTGGTATGTATTGGACTAAAGTTTCTATTTCTTTTGATACTACTTTTTTTGTTGAGTGCAATGTTTCTTAAAAATTATGGCATAAGAGACTCAGCCACATCATTGAGAATGGAATTATTAATTCATCTAAAATAAGTTTAATTTCAGGTTTGAAGTGTGTAAAACTAGACATGTGTGATCACTTTATGGTTGAAATAAATAAATAGGTTAGTTTCACCCATCATCCTTCACATATAAAGTCATAAATACTTTATTTGGAACATTATGGTGTAACCAGTCCACTTAATTATTATACATTTAATAGCATATGTTATTTTAGGAGTTTTATTTATGAATTTTAATATTATATTTGGTTTTATGTTCTAAATGAAAAAAATTTAGCTTCTCAATATATTTAATCATTTTTAGGTTTCAGGTGATAGGGAAATTAGTAAAACATTGACCTATATCCACACCGAAAATAGGGGTGAGTAATGTAGTCCTTTAAATGAGAATTTTAGGAAAGGTATTGGACATCAAAATATTCCTCCTAAACCACCTCATCTAAATATTATAGATAAGAAAATGAAAAAAACTTTGATAGAAATATTTAGATATTAACATTCATAATCAAATTTGTCTATTCATTTTTGGGCGAGGATTTATTTAGTATTTCATATATTATCAATTTATCACCCATGGTTATTTTTCAAGAAGATACACTTGATAAGTTTTGGTATATAAGATAGATTGATTATGACCACATGAGTGTTTTTTTTAATATTTTATTCAACTTCCAAGAGATAAGAGATATAAGTTGAGGTAAGACTTGACAATTTATTTCATTGGTTATAATAATGATGAGCTTGTGTACACATCTTATGATCTTATTTTGAAGACAAATTTTAGAATTCAAGATGTAGTATTTATGGAGGATCACACTATTATATACGTGATATATTTTAGAAATTGAACTTCTCTAAATTCAAATTATTTTAGTAAACATGTCAAAGTTGGTGGTTTGAATGGACCTACTATTTTTAATGATTTGGTTTTATGGGCTATTGTTGAACCAACTATTAAATATAGGAAAGAGTTATAGAATCTTACTACTTTTACTAGGTATTCACCTGATGATTATGTGCTCCCCATTGAAGGGGGATAGCTAAAATATTTTGATAAGGTGATGGAAAGTGATCATAATTAAAAATGGGTTCTAACAATAGATGATGAAATGATATAATCTCATAAAAACCACACTTTTGAGACAGTGAAGTTACCTTCGGGTAATAAATCTTCAAAAAATATATAGACTTATCAGATTGAAAATGAATAATCCAATTATGTTCCATGATATAAGTCAGGGTTAGTTGTTAAAAGTATTTCATTAGAATAAAGGTATTGATTTTGAAGAAATCTTATCTCATGTTTTTAAAATTACTTATATTAGAGTTATTCTTGGTTTAGATACAAGTCTTGATCTAATGATTGATCATATGGATGTTAATACAGATTTCCTCCTTGGTGATTTAGAGGATGATATTTATATGTGTTGTTATAAAGTGCATTTGGTTGCACTTTTTATCAATATATCAGTATGTGTTTAAAGAAGAATTTACTTAGAGAAACTTAAAGAATATTTCAATAATGAGTTGTTTTAGTTGTTTAAGATACATTTCTTACAAAGGTTAAGAAAGTGTACTTATAAATTTTGATGATTCTATATTAATCATCGAGTTCCTAACATCATAAATAGTCCATGATCCTATATGAGTTTATTATATTTTGTACAAAGTGGATGAAGTTGGTTATTGATAAAAGATTGAGTTGTTATTATACAAAATTGAAGATATATAATTTTATCGAATAAAGCTATATGGATTCCAAGTTACCAAGTTTGAAGATGTGGATATGTGAATATCAATATAATAATATATAATTGTACAAAGGTCTAGTTATGTAGTTGGAGGTAAAATGTACATCGGACTAAGTTGAGTGAATTGAGTACCATTAGACCGATCTTATCATATGGAACACAGATCAAGTTACAAATTCAATGTGATTGAGTCTATAGATCATAGTGATGTTGTGAAGTGTACCAGACTATGTTTAGTGAAAAGAGAATATTTGTATGAAGTTCATGATTATTAAGTGATGAAGTTAAAAATAGTATGAAGTTTAAGGTTATGAATTCTATTAAAATATTAATAAACAGAGTTGAAATCTGTACCAAATAGAGAGGATAGATTGTCTATGCTATTATATGAAGATGTTATCTTGTCAATACAATCATATAGAGGAATCCCATGAAGATAATTATTTGGAGAAATATTTGAAGATGAATTCGTGGTAGGATCATCAGAAAAAACTCAATTATTCCATCGTATGGAGTATTGTGATATCAGTAGATAGATAATTAAAGATTTTCTATAAATATAGAAAGGTTATAAAAGGATAAATTTAAATTTGAGTTTTACTAAACTAAGAATATGAAGTCTTACAAGACATAAATCTATGAATCTCTATTAGTAAGAAAGGTATATGGAGTTCTATAAGACATAGAAGTTCAATGAGTAGGTTGGAGGATTGTGATGTCTTCAGATGAAGAAAAATGAAATTATAATGAATAGAGAGAAGATTATAACATTCATAATACAAATGAATGTGAATCCAGTGGTCATAGGAAACTTGTGACAATAATCATATGGAGAAATTTTTTGTGATTATACTCGACACTCTCATCAATCCACCAAATGGATAAAATCCTAAGACCATTATATGGAAATGTGTGAAGTCATCGGACTGAGAAGATTTTCATGAATTCATCAGAAAAACATGTAATGGAAGTACTTTTGATAATATTTAAAAATATTTCAAATTTTATTATAAATGAATATATTGAGTTTTTCATTAAATGTTTTTTATTTATCTAATGTTTGAGTAAGGTTGAATAAATTTGTTCATGATGAGTTTTTAAGAATATCAATAATATTCTAGAAGGTTTAGAAGCATCCAATGAAGATTATTTGTGAAAGAAGTTCAAAATTAAATTTTAATTTGGGTGGGAAAATACATTTATTTCCCATGATTTCTCATGGAGGCATGCCTATATTAATCATTAAAGTAACCATACAAAGTGAATCTTTTTAAATGTGTGGTGGATTGGAAGCACCGGATTTTTAGAGAACAATGATTTCTCAATCATTCTTTTATTTGGTAAAAGGAGGCACATTGGATAAAGTTTCATCAAACAATCTAGGAGGAAAATTTGAATGAGTTTTATCAGATAAATAAAAATCAGTGTATGAGTTACTGACTGAGTTTATACTTAGTTAAAAGAAGGAGAACTGGATGAAGAAGGATCATCAAACCAAGTTTCATTGGATCAAGTTTTATTGGACTGATTTTCCCCATAATAATTTACATGGGAAAGAGATTAATGGTAATTTTTCTAACAAATTGAATTTTTCTAGGGATTTTTTCTATAAAAACCTTGTAAATTTATGAATTGAATTTATGAAAGTTTTTCTTATATCAAGATCAGTTTCAAGACCAATGACATAAGATAGTTTTTCAAGATCTTGAAGAAGATTGTACATAGGATAAGTTCATCTGATGTTCTTGTGGAGAAAGAGCATCTGAAGAAGGAAATATTTCTATAGAGGATCAAAATAGAATAAGGAAGATCAAATAGATGGGTTGAAGAACAAGTTGCTAAAAAGGCACGTCGTTGGGGTGTATAACCAGTAGAGAAGGAATAAGATACTAGAAGTACAGTTGGGGGTATAACTAACTATTATATATGTCATTGAATACACTGAATATAAACCTAAAAACTACTAGATAGTAGTAATCTAGGTATTGAATCCTCGGGGAAGGTAATTTAGAAAATAATATAAGAAATAAAACCAAAAAATTGAAACATGAACTCATCCAATCAATAGAAACGAATATTTTCATGAAATAAGATGAGAAGAAGAAAGATTTTTTGAGTGAGATGAAAGCAATAATAGATAAGTAGTTAATGTAAAAGTGGTAAAATAAAGGGGACATCCCACTATTTGGTTTATAAATATATTTCTTCTTTCACTGTAGTTAGGGTTTGGCTTAGTGGTAAGCACCACATTATTCTACATGAAAAATGGGGGTTCAAAACCCATGGGGAACATGTACTATAGCAGAACTATAGCGCTACGGTAGCAGCAGAGATACTGATGCAATGGCGGCACTACAGCGGCAGTAGGGGAACTGTAGTGGTGGCAGGGGAACTATAGTGGTGGCGGGTACTGTGCGGTACTGTAGTAGTGTGGGTACTGTAGAAAAACTATTCACAGAATGGGTCTTGGGCCTAAAATTTGGGCCTACGGGCTATGTAATGGGATAAATGCCCATTGGGCCTACGGGCTATGTAATGGGTCTCCCTATACCCCGTTAAAGAGTTCTTTGCTTGGCTTTATAATAAAAATGATGCTTCGGCCCCAACTTTTAATAAATATTTCTTCCTTCAGTGAAGATTAATTTTATGTGTGATCATAAAATTATTTTGTTCAATCTCCATCTCCAAGAGAATAATATATATAGGGAAAATTTGTATATCTCTCAACTTTCAAGATTCTTCCAACCACAAAATTTTTAAATAAATTAAAATCACAATAGATCTCACCAAAAGACTAAAAATTTTAAGAAATTAATTGCTAAAGGATTATATAGTTTATATTAAGAAGTTATGTAAATAAGTGAAAAGATTAAACTAAGAAATTAAATCCCCAATAATAATTTTATCCACAAGACATTTTATAATTTATCCAAGAAAAAATGCAGAGTAATAACATCAAAAATCAATGAATAAGAAGAATACAATGAGTCTTCCCTTGATCTTACAATCGTGAACAAGATCCATCACTACTCGTTTCTCCTCTATAAAATTCCCCTCTCAATTTTCTTTTTTATCCTATTAGTATAAAAAATAAAACTATTTTATGTTTCTTACCAACCACATGGAACTAGTCACATTATTTGTCCACCAGTACATAAATTAGAAATACCTCTTATACAAACTAAAACACACCTACATGTGATCTGTTAGGTCCTTAAGAATAATGGTTTTGGTTGTAATCCTATATTAGAAGATTTATATACAATATTTAGAATATATTCTAGAAGATTTGTGATAAATCATTAATATCACTACCTATGTTCCAGTTAAATCTCCCAATTTCTAGATCCCATGCCTAATCAGATCCCAGAGCACCATAAACTTCTAAAAAATATATCACATCCTGAAAATTTCCCACATTGATTATAACAGAAAACACTAGTGGAAAATCCATTATGCTAGAGCCCCTATTTAATGCTTAAATGGAGTCGAGTACACATTAACAGTAACAACAAGCTTTCTGTAGCATGAATTTCATCTTTAAACATATGGAAAAACATCACCAGTGTAGGGTTCACCAACATGAGGTACATCAATCAAATATTATATTCTTGAACAGAATGTCAGATTCAAATTTGGGGAACATCACCACCAATATGGAGTTAATCCTTCAAATGATAGGTTCCTACACTTAATGTTTGATTAAAATATGGGGTTCCTAAACTATTGTTAAAAAACCACACATGGATCATCCATTCATAAAAAAATCATAGATTAAATACATTAATTTTTTGAAGAAAAGTTAATAAATATACTAAAATAAAAAAATAAAGGACATAAATATTTAATTCACAAAACTCAGAAATTTAACGAATAACTATTTAAATTAAAATTAAGAAAGAAACATCAAAAATTAAATAAATAAAAAATTCATATAATAGTCAATGGATAATCTAAACATAAAAAGAAAAAAAACAAACATTATTACTAATAATTACTAATTTCACAATAAATTTACCACTTAATTATAATTAACCATTTAAAGTCTAATTTAATCCTAAAACGAATAAAATACACAAAAAATGAGGAAAAATAAGAAAATTAAAGGACATATCAAATTTCCCCACATGTAATATGTTTCTTGGATGCAACAAACCACTTATTATAGGTTCAATGGTAGAAAATGAGTCTCATGTTTCAAAAATAGTAATTCCATAATGATTTTATTTTCAAAAGTATTTTCCACCATGGACTCTCTCAACGATGAAATTGTGAATACCCTCTCAAATAAAATTTATTCCGTGAAAAATTGGTTACTATTTTATAAAAAAAATGATTAAAATTTATAATTTACATAAAATTTAAAAAAATATAAATTTTCATTCAACTAAAAGTACAAAATTATATTTACTTCTAGTGGAACTGACTTACATAATTTAAGAATCCATAGTAAATAGACTCATTATTGAATGGGTGGAGGGATACTTTATTGGTGGAATAAATAACTCATCCAAAACATGATGAATAAGGAATTTGTTTAACCTAGATTAGTATTTTCATTTAATAATCTATTTGGATGAAACTCTTATAAGTTAAACTCAAATTAAAAAGATCAAAGTCAATGATTATTGTAAAATATTCTCTATAATTTTACTAAATTACATTATTAAGAGGGAAATATAAATGATTTACCCATTGAAATTTATGAGGTAATAAATATTAATCTCCTCAAAGTGTCATTACAACCTTCAAATTTAAGAAAAATTGTTACCCATTGCAAAGTAGTATGTGATGCTTAAAAACCACAATTTAAAACAATTAGGGGATTTTTTATGGGTTCGCATTAAAGTACAGTAAATATCAACTAATATGACCCATACCCAACACATAAAGCACAAACATATAACAATTTTTGATCCTTGATATAGGAAAAAAAATTTACTAAGTCAATTTAAAATTACATTTTTAACTGGGAAAAGTAAAAAACATGTTTAAGGGTTATAGGAAAATTTAAAAAAGATGTTTCCCAAAATTCTAAAAAAAATCAATCAAAGAGTGTGAAAAAATAAAATGAATTTTATTTTTTTTATCGACATATTAATTTTCAATAAATTTAAAAAAAATTATCATGATAAACATTAAGAAATAAAAAATAAAAAACATGATACATTTTTTAAGGCCTCATAAATTTTGAGAGTTTATTTAGATTTTTATTTTCAAAAACCTAGAAAACAGCATGCTAAAACCCAATAAAAGATGAAAATTAAATTTTAAAAAATAGAAAATAGATTCAATCCCCCACACTTATGTTCACAGTGTGAGAAAATTTAGAAAAAATGAATATCAATTTTTAGATAACATGAAATGGCAGCAATAGAAATAAAATAAGCAGAGAAAAAAATAATAAAAAAATTAATACAAACACTCCCTTGATTTAAGAATTTTTCAACTTTGAGTTTATCTAAAAATATATCTTCCATTCAAGAATTGATTTAAATCCCTTCTAGTTTAATATGATTTAAGATCCTAAAATTAAAATAGAATAAGTTCAGACATTAATAGATTAATTTCACAAGTAATAAAATCAGTAGTAGACTAAGAGGGCATTTGTATCTGTAAAGTTCCATTATGCATCTTCTCATTGTCTTAAAAAGAATTGAGAATCTACTATCCTTTTACACCCCACTAACCACTTGGATTTCAACTTTCTTAGAGAGAGAGATTAAGTTTGTAATTAAATAGAAGAACCTTCTAAATAGCCTTTAATTCTATATTTTGAATTATATAATCAATAAAACTTTATCCCTCTCAATATAAATCCTATCATTTTCATAGGAATATACATTAATTTTTTCTATCTCACTCAGTATAGGTAGTATTCTCTCTCTATGAGTCTTAAAGTTAAATTTAACATCCTTAACGGCCCAGTATGACTTGTTCTTAAAATTAATGGATAAATTAATAGATTTTCCAAACAACAACCAATATGGAGACATGAAAATTGGGGTTTTTAATTTTATTCTATAGGCCTATAATGATTCATCTAGTTTCAAGGACCAATCCTTCCAAGAATTAGAGATATTTTTCTCTCAAATTTATTTTAGCTCCTTATTTGAAATTTTTACATGTCCGCTTGATTGTAGATGGTAAGTTGTTCCTATTCAATGGATTCAATAATGATTTCCTATCATTGATTTGAATTTTAGATTTTTTAAATTAGTTCCATTATCATTGATAAAATCCATGGGCACCACAAATATTATGAAAATTTTCTTTTTAATGAATTTGATAAAACTATTATCCTAGTTTCTAGATAATGAAATAGCCTCAACCCATTTGGAAACATAATTAATAGATACCAAGATTTACTCATTCCCATGAGAAAATAGGAACGGTCCTATAAGATTAAATCCCATAGCATTAAAAATTTCAACATCCAAAATTTCATTCAAAGGTGGATCTTAATTTCTTCTAGCATTCCCTAATATTTGGAACTTATCACAACCCAAAACTAAACTCCTATCATCCTTAAACAAAGTAGGCCAGTATAATCCATCTTGTATGAATTGTTGGGGTGTTTTTTCTCCTTCATGATAACCTCCCCAATGTGATGAGTAACAACATTCTAGAATAGGGAAAAAATTCCCTTCTGGCACACACCTACTTAAAATAACATCAAGACACATCCTAAATAGAAAAGGGTCATCCCATATATATTACTTCGTTTTTTATATAAACTTATTCCTTTTATTATGTGATAAATATTTGGGTAGAACCATGTATTCTAGTAAATTTTCTAAATATGCATACCAAGTAGACTACTTAACTAAAAAAGTGAGTAACCTTTCATCAGGAAACATAGATTTAATTTCCCTCATATCTTCACACTAAATATGATACAACCTAGACAAATGACATAAAAAATATTTTCATCCCCTTGTTTATCTCTAATATCTAAATCAAACTCTTGTAAAAAAAATATCCCCCTAATGAGTCTAGGATTTTTCTATTACATAGTTAATAGATACTTCAAGTCAGTGTGGTTTGTAAAGACGGTGACTTTGAAAACAAAAAGGTATGGCTTAAACATATCTTTAAAAAACTTCATATCTAATTACTCTTTCCCGATAGTGGTGTAGTTATTTTGAGAATAATATTGTATCCTACTAGAAAAATACACCACATGTAACCTCTTATATTTGTTTTGTCCCAAAATAGCTCTAATGACTACAATACTAGAATTACACCAAATTTTAAAATATAATTTTAAATTTGGTGTAGTGATGATGAATAAAGAAGTGATTTTTTATTTTAAATAAAATAAAATACTCTAAACAATTTTCATCAAACGGGAAGGGATCATCTTTAGCCCATTGTGACCATAAGGGAGTTGTAATTTTTAAAAAAATTGATAAATATCAGCTAAAAAATATCATTCCCTAAAAATCTCCTAACACCATTGGCATTTCTAGAAGGATGAAATTTCTTCTTCAATTCTATTTTGGTAGTCTCAAACTCAATTTCTATCCAAGACACCTTGTATCCTAACTCAATTCCTTCTATCAATATAAACTGGCATTTCTCCAAATTTAGAATAATATTTGTTTCATGACACCTCTCAAAAACCAATTATATATTTTCTAAATATATCTAAAAATTGATCCCTAAAATGGAACTATTATCCATAAATATCTCAATAATTCACTATATAATTTCTGAAAATATTGACACCATGCTCATTTAAATGATGTCTGGTGCACTACACAAGACAAAGGGAATTTGTTGGTAAGAAAATTCTCTAAATTGGAATGTGAATGTCTTTTTCACTTGGTATTATGGGTCCATAGAGATATAGTTATAACCATAATAACCATCTATAAAATAAAAGATCTCATTCCTAAAAATCCTCAAAAGAATTTAATCTAAAAATAGAATATGAAAATTATCCTTCCTAATGGATGAATTATTCTTTCTGTAATAAATACAGACTCTCCATTTGGTTTCTTTATTAACTTGACTTTTTTAATTCTTATTATTGGTGAAAAAATGAAACCTATTTTCTTTGGGACTTCTTGAATAGGAATGACCCAAGAACTATGCAAATGGGGTAAATTATTCATGTATCCAGCAACTTGATAATCACTTCTCTCATAACTTATTTCATGTTTGGGTTCAGTCTCCGTTGACGCTCAACTCTCGGTTTGTGTTATAGATCAATATATATCATATTCATATAGAGAGGAGGAATAATCCCTATTATTTATACTATGAACCAACCATATGTAGTTTTGAACATTTTTAGAACACTCCGAAATTTTTCATCTTGATTTTCATTTAGTTAAGAAAAAATAATTACAATCAGTGTTGAATTTCCACCTAAAAATGAGTATTTTGGGTGTCTTGGGTATGGTTTCAACTCCAAAGTAGTTTCTTGTTCACTAGATAAAAGACTCTTGGGCTTGGCAGTTCTAATATCATAAATATTATTCTTAATATGAGTTAAGAAACTATAAAAAAATTGAATTATAGACATAGTTTTAAATTTTTCTTCAATGTTTTCTGAGGTTGACAGCTCACTGTCATGATTTACTAAATCATATTTCAAAATAGTTACCAAATAAAATTTATCTAATTATTCTAAAAACTCCACCTAAACATTATCATATATTTTAGTATTGTTTTTTAGAAAGGAAATTAGACTCATGTTCTATTAAAAATTCTTTAAGTTAGTACATATAAAATTCATCCTCAACTTCATACTTGATAGTAAAATAATAATTATTTTCCAAATATATAAATTTATCTAGATTCTAAATTTGAGAATACTTAATAATTTTTGAAAAATCAATTTACACTTACAAAGAAATTTATAAATTCAAAGGTTATTTCTTAGATTCTTCTAAATAATCAAGTTTATTTTTAACTTCATAAAAATCCACTATAGAATCATATTCACCAAATGTTGGATCCTTGAAATTTTTAAAAAAATTAAACTCCTATTATTTCTCATTAAACCTAAAGATTAACTGAACCTTAGAATAATATGAAATAGTACCTCTAGTGGCCATTAAAGGCCTACCTAAAATGATAGTAACCTCCTGATCGCATTCTATATTTAAAACTAGGGATTCAGTTTGCTAAAACAGCTTGCCAACTCTAACTATAAAATCATAAAATCTTTCGAAGGGATGCGTGAAAAAAGGTTTTCCATCTATAAAATGATAATGGTGTGATAGAACTCTTCCAATCTCAACTATTGAATAAATGATATTGGGAGAAGATTTATTTATCACGACCCGTTCCCTAGGGCCCGTGTCGTGACTACCCCAAGCCCGCCCTCCATAGGCTAGGGGATGGAGACTTGCAATAGAAAGGCATATCCCTAAAAACTAGGAAGGCATTTCCTTTTAACTTGAAAACTCAAACAATCCAAGCACACAGAAAGATACAAGCACAAGGTAAATTATATACTAAATAGGGTGAGTACAGTAAGTAAAGGGTCAGAAATACAATCCAAACTAGAAAGTACAAGTAAAACTGGAAACAGCTTCTATGAACACCCGCCAAGGATCCTACCTGAAGGGTAGGTATAACTCTCAAATGGTTGTCTCTATGGTACGTCTCATCTAATGGTCCACCTCCGAGTCGCCTCCAGTCCTGGTGCCCTTAACCTCAATCAATGTTGTCTATCATCTGCACATGACATAGTAATGTTTGGGCATATCTCGTGCAGGGGTGAGTATAACAATATTTAGTAGGGACCCCGAGACCACCGAAGGTCTCTCGGAATCCAAAAAGGATAAACAAAAAAGCAATTTCATAATCATAAAGCACGAAAACAATAGTCAACCCTATATAAGTATATGCCCCTACATATACCTAAGTTATCAAGTACACCCATCTCATTCATAAGGAAACACAAGGCCCAACTCTTTAGGAAAAAGTACAATTGTTCCATGAAGGAAAGAATACCACGAAGGTAGGTACCACAAAGGTAATGTCACACAGAAGAATACCACGAAGGTATCACCACACAAGAGTGTACCAAAAAGGTAAAGACATAGGTCGCACCAATTATAACTTAAGTACATAAGTATACATGATTATCTATATTTCTAGATAATTTTACTTCGTCGATACGCTCTTCTATTGACCCACACAGGATCAAAGATGACCCACACAGGATCTGAAGATGACCCACACAGGATATAAGGATGACCCACATAGGATCTGGAGATGACCCACACAGGATATGTAAATGACCCACATAGGATCGGTAGATGCTGACCCACACAGGATCCGAAGATTACCCACACAGGATATAAAGATTCTTCAAATACAGCCAGCCATAGGGTTCCTGCACTAAGCACTCTTGATTCTGTGAGGATCTTCTCCTCAAGACATAGGTTATACTTCAACTGGCATGAATTCCCATGAAGAAGTATCCCAAATAACCGCCACGTCATAAGAGTCCCAATGAAACATATGGTGCATCAATCGTACACACAGTTTGTAAGTTATTAGTGTTTCTGTTCCGAGGGCCTGGTTGGATTCAGGTTCGATCCAACTTGGCCATACTCCAACATTATCGAAAACTCAACTGAAGTATACTAAAATGACTGTATTGATCCAAGGATTTTGGAACCATATATGGTTCATCAAATGGACACATGGTTCTCAAGATATGCCCAAAAAAGCATATCTTGGTCTAGATGGGCTCGGGTCCAGTCCGACCCGATCGGACTGAATTGGCATGGGCCAACCACACCCGGTTTGGGCTTCCCTAAGCTAGTGTGGCTAGCATCTGGGTGCATCCATCGTGGCGGGTCCCAACCTAGCCGCCACTTGGGGGAGGAACCCCCCCCCCCTTGGGATTCCCAAACGGTCCAGTTGAACCTTTCAGTTTTGGCCAATATAGCGGTGCCATGTGGCGCCGCCTACTGGCATGTAGAACCCACCGGAGATAGTTCTTCTCTAACGCTGCATGGCCGGACATCGCCTCTTCCAGTAGCGTGATGGCACCGCAACTCCAACTGTAGCAAACCGGTGGTCGGCCACCCTCCGGGTGTGCCGCTGCGGCTCCGTAGTGGCGTCCCCCAACTCTGACGGCGCGAACACGTGCTGCCCCGGCTTCCACGCGGCCAGCCGGCATGCCAGCCACCACCCTTCTCCACCACAACCAATATGTTGTGGCCTGCTTTAGTGGCACGTTTATGCCGCCACCACCATCACAGTTGGCTGGTGTGCCCACCGCCGCTAGTACCCTACCAGCACAGGTCACCGGTGGGCTTCCGCGGGTCACCAGGTGAGCTTCGGTGGCCCATTCTTCAATCTAAAGGAATTACTGTGTGCCCCAAGACATTTACTTTTCATTTATCCCGTCATGGTTGAGTTCTTCTCACCCCGATGTTTCTCCCATGAAGAACACCTCAAACAACATAGTACTGGAGGGATCGGTTTGTGTTCATTTGACCTTCCCCCTTCCACGTTAGATTGATAGTAGGTGGTTCATAGATTAAAAACAATGATTCATCATGAAGAACAAAAATAACAATTCCCTACCTCGATAGTTCATTGGAGATGGTGTGAGAAAGAAGATAAAGGTGTTGAAGGAGACGTCATCATTCGTCGCTCCCGTAATACACTTTTGATCTGTGCTCCTACATTGGTTCAACGTTCTTGATCAGGAGATTCATTCTTCATTGGAGGAGTTTCTTTGTTAGAGGATTTTCCTCCACCAATATTTCTCCAACAAACCTATTTTCCAACAATTCCCAACCACGATAGGTGAGGATCCAATCCCACCCTAATGAAGTTTACTGACTTTATAAATTAAACATTTCATGAAGTCATTAATGGGGGAGATTTCCATGTGTTACAACACTTGTAACTAGGAATTTAAAGCAGGTCATTAAATTCTCAACCTTCTTGGGTGGTCCCCACCACCAAAATTCAAAAGATAGGATTCAAGAAAAATATATTTTTTTCAATTCTCCCATGAAAAACAGAAAATCCAACTTCCACCCTCGACCTACTACGGTTGAGGTGAAGTCTCCCTTAAGTGAATATCGGTGTTGCGAGTTCAACGGTGTCCTTGGGTTTCAATTCCGAGCACCGGTTCAAAAGTTAAAAATTCCCACTCTTATGTTGACTAAACGTACATAAAGAAAGTTCAGAAATTCATTCTGGCCACTCCGTACCTCAAAATCATGTGTCTTCAATTTTCCCAGACTCATAATATTTCCATATAATTAAAAAAAATTATATAGAAAATTCTGATTCATTACATTCTCCCAACCTCAAGGCTTTGTATCCCCGAAAGCCACAACACAAACTAGGGAAACAAGTGGGGGTACTGAGCACATATTTGAGCCTCCCGCTCCCATATGCTCTCCTTGAGGATCTCATGCTACCAACGTATGCACACCAGAGATATTGATTGCCCACAAAGGAATCTATGCTATTGATTCTCAATATCTACAGGAACCTATGAAAATTTCTCCCCATCATTGATGTCCAGCTCATCCCAATAAATAATGTGCAAAGGATCATTCACGTACCTCCTTAGATGGGATATGTGGAAAAGGTCATTCACCCGGTACAACTGAAGAGGGAAGAGCTAAGTGGTATGCCACCTGGAGAACTCTTCTAAGGACCTAAAAGTGATCGATGAACCTCAGAGATAACTTCTCACCCAAGCCAAATCTCAAAAAACCTCATCAAGGAAAGACCTGTAGAAAGACATGGTCACCATCCTTGAACTCCAGAGGTCTCCATCTCCTGCCAGCATAAGACTTCTACCTTCTCTATGCAGTCTTCATCTACTCTTGAATGATATTCAACTTCTTTTTGGTAGCCCGTACCATCTCCAGTCCCACGAGTGTTGGCTCTCCTTGGTCAGTCCATCATAGTGGTGATCTGCAAGGTCAATCGTACAATGCCTCAAATGGTGCCATACCGATGGTGGAGTGATAGATATTTTGGCACATGAACCCCACCAAGAGCAATTGATCCTCCCAACTACGGTCGAAATCAAGTATGTAAGCATGAAACATGCCCTTGAGGGTTTGAATAGTCCACTCTGTCTGGCCATCCATCTGAGGATTAAAGGCAGTGCTCAATCAATCTGAGTCTTGAACACTTCCTGCAACCCCTTATATTACAAGGAAGTAAAATGTACATCACTATTGGAGACAATTGTTGAGGGAACTACATGAATTCATATAGTCTCCTGCACGTAGGGGTGTCCCAAGCCCTCTACTGAACCCTACTCTCTAATAGGTAGGAAGTTGGATGACTTGGTGAGTTGTTCGACGATCACCTATATGGAATCATGTCACTTGGACATGCGTGGAATTTGTTTCACAAAGTCCATGGAAATTCCATCCCACTTCCACTGTCGAACCTCTAGTGGATGAATTAAGTGTGCTGGAACCTGATGCTCTACCTTCAATTGCTGATAAGTGAGGCACCGTGAGACAAACTCTTCCATTGATTTCCTCATTCCCAGCCACCAGTGTTGACATCGAAGGTTCTAGTACATCTTCTTCACTCCTATATGTACCACTAGAGGAGACATATGGAACTCCCTCAACACTTCCTCTCGTAGTGCCACTGGTACCATAGTACATCCTCTGAAGAGGATGGCGTGCTCCCCACCTTCAGTAAATCCATCAGGTTCCTATCTTATGGATATCTGATCATGCTGAGCCTTGCAGTTAGTGTACCCAAGCTGCACCTCCCTGACTCACTGAAGGAGTGGGGGAGTGACTGTTAGAGACTGAAGATAAGATACTACGTCTTGATCCATGTAAGATATCCGTAAAGTGTCTAGCTACTCTATCACCTCACTCAGCAATTGTATACTAGATCTCCTGGTGACGGAATCTGCTACTATGTTCCCCTTCCTAAGAGTATAGACTATCTCGAAGTCATAGTCCTAGATAAACTCAAGTAAACATCATTGTCTTAGGTTCAGGTCCTTCTGAGAGAAGATATATCTGAGATTCTTGTGATTAGAGTAGACTGTAAAACATTCTCCAATCAAGTAATGTCGCCACATCTTCAAGGCGAAGACCACTATTGCTAACTCTAGTTCATGGGTAGCATATTTCTTCTCATGTTGTCTCAGCTATCAAGAACCATAAGTGGTCATTTCTCACTCCTCAATCAGGACACATCTAATCCTAGTCCCTAATTCATTGCAGTAGACTATGTACCCAATGCCCACCTTTAGTAGCCTCAAGATGGGGCACTCTTCAGTCTCTTCTTCATCTCCTGAAAACTCCACTGGAATCTATCCAACCACACGAAGGGTTTCCCCTTCATCTTAAATGATGATAAGGGTGTCGTAACTCTAGAATGTTCAGGCACAAACCGCTGGTTGTAACTGACTAGTCCTAGGAAACTCTGCACCTCCATCACACTCTTGGGTGGCTCCCAAGAAAGCACAACCTCAATCTTCGCTGGATCCACCGCAACTCTAGCCTCTAAGATGATGTGTCCCATGAAGTGAACCTCTTCAATCTAGAACTAGTACTTCGAGAGCTTACCATAAAGTTGGTTCTCTTAGAGTATGTCCAGAACTATCTGCAGATGACAGACATGCTCCTCCTCTATAGCTGAGTATACCAAGATGTCGTCAATGAAGACTACCACAAAGCGATTGAGGTATGGCTAGAAGATCATGTTCATGAGTCCCATGAACACCGCTGAGCTTTTGGTCACGCTGAATGGCATAGACAAGAACTCATATTGTCCATACCGACATCTAAATGTCATCTTCTACACATCCTCTTCTTGTTCCCTGAGATGGTGATAGGTTGATCTGAGGTATATCTTCGAAAACTGTCGTTCACCCTTCAACAGATCAAAAGGATCATCAATCCTTAGTAGTGGGTACTAGTTCTTTACGGTCACCTGGTTCAAGCACCGATAGTCCACACAGAGTCTCAAACTCCCATCCACCTTATTGGTGAACAAAATCGGGGCTGCCCAAGGGGAAACATTGGGCCTAATGAACCCCTTCCTATGCAAGTCCTCTAGATGTACTCGCAGCTCTCAAAGCTCCACGGGAGCCATCTGATATGAGGGAGTAGATATTGGTGTTGTATTGGGGTACAAGTCGATATAAAATTCCTCCTCTCTGTGATGAGGTAGACTTGGAACATCGTCAGGGAAAATATCAACATACTGGTCCACCACTACAGGATAGCTCTGACTCTCAACATCAACCACTCTGAGGGTAAGGTTATCCATCTGATGTGTGATCAGCCAAACCCTCCTCCGGATAAGTCCATCATGTGCTGAAAAGGTTCCCTTTTCTTCGATGTAGGAAAACATGGCCTCATCCTTATATAAACGAAGCACTTTGTGCCTAATGTAGTCGATCTACATATGTAATGTAGATAACCAATCCATACCAAATATGATGTCTTAAGGCCTCGACGCTGATACTAGAAGATCCCAGTATAATCTCTGACCTATTAGAGTAAGCTCACACTATCAGAACCAGTGTGTAATCAACCCATTGGAGTCTCTAGCTATAAGGATCAAGCCAACAGCTCCACCAGAATATTTGAGATCTGAATGAGGGTCGTGGAAATAAAATAGTGAATGGAACCTATGTCTATAAATACTGCAACTAAGGTGGAGTAGACATATATCGTACCTTGAATCATCTCCAGAGTGTCATGGTTATAGGCCTCAGCTTCCTGGAGCTGAGCCCATCCATGTCCACCTACTCCATGTGGTCAGGGTGGACCACCTGGACGTGGTGGCGGTAAAAACTCGAATCACTGCCCACCACATACTACATAGCCATATCCTATTCCATGTCCGCATGTTGCCTGCAGACCTCTTTGATAAAATATTTTCCTCTTCCCAGGTGGTCCTTCAACTATTTTCTGGTCGTCCGTATGGCGGGTCAGGCAGTCGTGAGCCATGTGACCCTGCCCGCTGCATGAGTAACACTGCCTGATCCTCGCCTGTACTGCTCTATCTCGAGAGCCTCACACAACTGACCCTATATCATGCGGTTGTCATTCTGTAGGTATGGTTATCTTAGACCTCTATGTCATCTATCTGCTGCCAACTGCATATGACTCTGCTACCTGGCATCAGGTGGTGGGTCTCACTACTAGTGACTACTCAACAAGGAAGCACTCCACCAAGAGTGCTTGCTCTGACACCCCAGCCTACGTCGGGATGCTGAGAGATACCATCGAAGCTCTAATCTCCCATCATAGCCCCTGCTCGAAGTTCTGGGAACTGAAGAAGGGGTCCCACACCATGTTATTGTAGTATCACGAGAGTTCAGTGAACCTCGTTAAATACCGAACCGCGTTCATGATACCCTACTTCAAGTTGAGAAGCTCCTATATACACACTGATTTTAAGGATACTGGGATGAACTATACCCTAGAAAGGCTCTCAAAGTCTACCCAGATGAGTGTCACCTTGTTGTGAACCTGGAGAATCAAGCTCCACCATCACCCCGCTGCTTCCTGATGAAGACTGGCTGCAAGGATGACGATAAGATCAGCTAGTGTCCCTACTAGTCAGAAAACTCTGATCACGGCCTCCATCCAGTCCTCAGCCACCTGTGGATCGGTCTCACCCAGGAACCTCAGGGGCCTCAGGATATAGAACTCATGAAATGTGCTCAATCGGCGTGCACCCTCTACTGCTGGGCCTGGTGGCATCGGCTGTCCAACATGTAGTGGTGTTGCTGGTACACCACCTGATGGTACAATTTTCGAAGGGGTCCCTACACCGAAGCATCTCCGCTCTGTGGGATGTCATCGCATACTCAACTAGGAACCCTGGATGGTTGTCTTCATGGAGCCATCCTGAAAAGAAACAGGTCTTCCATGGTCAATAAGTTATTTTTGGTGAGATGAATCAAATTGACCACAAAGAAAACTTTACAAAAACACACATTCAATCAGTTTTTTCATGCACTGAGTCAGAAATCAGAAGTCAGGGTCCTGGGGTATAGATTTGTTAGTCATCGTACCAACACTAGATTCCCCAAACTGAAAACCACACTCATTACACTTAACACTATTGCTGAAACAAAAGATCAGACTCCAGGTTATTCAGTAGAACCGACTCCTCTGATACCAATTTGTCACGACCCGTTCCACGGGGCCCGGGCAACGACTACCCCAAGCCCGCCTTCCATAGGCCAGGGGCTGGCGACTAGCACCAGAAAGGCATATCCCTAAAGCCAGGAAGGAATTTCCTTTTAACCTGCAAACTCACACAATCCAATCACACAATAAGATACAAGAACAAGGGAAACTATATAGTAAATAGGGTGATTACAGTAAGTAAAGGGGCCAGAATACAATCCAAAATTGAAAGTACAAGTAAAACTAGAAACATCTCCTATGAACACCCGCCAAGGATCCTACCTGAATGGTAGGTTCGGCACTCCAACGGTCGTCTCTGCGGTATGTCTCATCTAATGGTCCACCTCTAAGCAGCCTCTAGTCCTGGTACCCTCAACCATGATCAATGTTGTCCATCGTCTACACAAGACACATTAAGGTGTGGGCATAGCTTGTACCGGGGGGAGTATAACAGTACTCAGTAGGGACCCCGAGACCCTTGAAGGTCTCTTAGAATCCAGAAAGGATAAACCATAAAGCAATACCATAATCACAAAGCACGAAAACAATATTCAACCCTAAAGAGGTATATGCCCATACATATACCTAAGTTACCAAGTACACCCATCTCGTCCATGAGGAAACACAAGTCCCAACTCTTTATCCTAAATCACAACTATTCCAAGAAGGAAAGAATACCATGAAGTTAACACCAGGAAGGTAGGTAACACAAAGGTATTCCCACACAGAAGAATACCATGAAGGTATCACCATATAGTAGTGTTCCAAAAAGGTAAAGACTCAACTCACACTAGGTATGACTTAAGTATGGAAGTATAGATGATTATTTTTATTGATAGATCATCTTACTTTGTTGAGAATCTATGCTATTGACACACACAGGATCGAAGATGACCCACACATAATCTAAGATGACCCATACAGGATCTGAGGATGACCCACACAGGATCTGAAGATGACCCACACAAGATATGTAGATGACCCACACAGAATCGGTAGATGCTGACCCACACAAGATCCAAAGATGACCCACACAGTATCTGAAGATTCTTCAAATACATCCAGCCATAGGGTTCCCACACTAAGAATGCTTGATTTCAGGAGGATCCACTCCTCATGACATATGTCGCACTTAAAATAAAACTAAGTCCAATGAAAAATTATCACAAAGGACCACCACTTCATAAGAGTCCCAACGCAATAGACAGTGCATCATTCGAACACCCGGTCTGTAAGTTATTAGTATTTTCATTCTAAAGTCCTGGTTGGATTCGGGTTTGATCCAACTCAATGATGCTCAAAATTTATCCAAAACTCAACTTAAGTATACCAAAATGACCGTCTCAATCCAAGTATTCTTGCACCATAGACGGTTCATTAAATGGACATCCGGTTCTCATGATAAATCTAAAAGGGCGTATCTGGGTCCAGATGGGCCCGGGTCTGGTCCGACCTGGTCGGACCGACCCGACCCAGTTGGGGTTGACCCGAGATGGTTCGGGTCGACCCGATGTAGTTGGGGTTGACTCAAGCCAGTCCTGCCCGCCGCCATAGCCGGCTTAGCACGGCTCGCAGCTGGGTGTGGTTCGCCATGGAGGGGCCCACCCTAGCTTCCACTCAGAGGAGGAGCCCCCCTGGGATTCCCAAACGGTTCAGTTGGACCGTTCGTTTTTTGCCAATATGGTGGTGCCACATGGCCCCACCTGCTGGAATGTGGGACCCGCCAGAGTGGGTCCTGTTCCGACGTGTCACGGATAGTCATGGTGCCAGACGGAACCTCTTCTAGTGCTGCAATGGCACCGCTACTCCAACCGCGGCCGGCAGGGTTTCGTCCGCCTCCTGGTGCACCGCTGTGGCTCAACTGTCGCGGCCCCCATCTCCAGTGGTGTAAATGTGTGCCACCTCAGCTTCCACTTGGACGACCGGCATGTCATCCACCACCCTCCACTGTTGTGGCCTCCTTCAGCAGTGTGGGTGTTCCGCCACCACCGTCGCGGCCGGCCGGTGTGTCGGTCACCGCCTGTACCTTGTTGGCATAGGTCACTGGCGTCAGTCGCCGGTGGACTTCCTCGATTCACTAGTTGAGCTCCGTTGGCCTGTTCTTCAATCCGAATAAATCATTTCTGGAACGTGTTTGTTTGGCATGCACCCTCCACGTTATATCAGTATCAGGAGGTTCATATATTGAAAACAACAATTCTTCCTGAAGAATAAAAATAGCAATTCCCCACCTTGATCATTCGTTGGAGACAGTGTAAGGAAGAAGATGAAGACGATGAAGGAGACACCGGCATTCATCGCTCCCACAATACGCTTTTGATCTGTGCTCCAACGTTGGTTCAGCGTTCTGGATCTGGATATTCGTTCTTTGTTGTATGAGGTTCCTTATTTGAGGATGTTCTTCCACCAAGAGTTCTCCAGCAAACCCATTTTCCAACCATTCCCAACCCCGAGAGGTGAGGAGGCAATCCCCACCTAATGAAGTTTAATGACTTCATCAATTAAAAATTTAATTAAGTCATTAATGGGGGAGGTTTCCAAGTGTTACACCACTTGTAACTGAGAATTTAATGTAGGGAATTAAATTCCCAACCTCCTTGGGTGGTCCCAACCATCGAAATTTAAAAGATAGGTCTCAAGAAAAAAAAATATTTTTTTATTATTTTTCAATTCTCCCACAAAAAAATGAAAATCCAACTTCCACCCACGACCTACTGTGGTCAACGGAAGGATCCCTTAAGCTAATATCAGTGCTGCGAGTTCAACGGTGTCCTCATATTTCAATTCCGAGCACCGGTTTAAAAGTCACAAATTCCCGCTCGCATGTTAATTGAAATTACTTATAGAAAGTTCAGAAATTCATTCCAACCACTCCGAGCGTCGGAATCATGTGCCCTCAATTTTCATAGACTCATAATATTTCCATATAATTAAAACAAATCATGGAAAATTCAAGGTCTTTACATGATTCTAGAACCAAAATTACAAAGATCTGTTAGTTTAAAACTATTCCCTAAGGTACATTGAATAAGAAAACTCCATAGATCCATTAGTTTTAGTGGAATTTTCTTTTAAAGGATATAACTATACTCTTCAGTGATTCCTTATTAAGAAAATTATTATAGAGACTTTTTTTGAAACAATTTTCTTGAGTGATTTAAAATATGAAGGAATCAAAATAAAATCTTAGATGAAAGTAACATTCACTTTGATCTCGGTTAAAATTAAAAATAACTTGATTAGTTCAACTTTTTTATTATTTTTAGGTTTCAATTTTTCTGGAAAAGTAATGGGTAGGGCATATTACTTAATACTACGATTATTATCCTTAAATTATTTAAAAAAATTATCCTTACATTTATTATTATTATTTTCACAAAAAAATCAGTTATATCTTTTGGTGAAATAGGGATATATTAATCATTTTCAAAGTTGGGTTCCTCAGTTCCAGATTCTATTTTGTGTAGATTTGGACTTCTAGATTCACCCATTTTTCTGGTTTGAGTTTCCTTATTATATTTTCCAACTTTTTTGAGTTTTAAAACCACTTCTTGTAGCCACATCCCTATAATATTCCTTAGGTTTCAATTTTGTTTTGCTTGGAAGTTCCCCTTTATCTATTGAAGTTAAATTTCTACCCCATTGGCATATTCCCAACTCTAAGTTATGCATTATAAAAGTATTTTATTCCTTGTCTGAATATTATTGAGTCTTATATGAATCAAAGTTCCTCATCAAGTGTTGAATCAAAACATTTACATTATCATTATTATAATAAGTTTCTACCATAGTTTAATTTCTAAATTATGTTATTTTTTTATTTTTAAAACCATGGGTAGAATGTTTCTATTTAAGAATTCCTTGTTCCCTCTAGGATAAATTACGGAGGTTTCTATAGCTGGGATTGTAATTATTTAAAAATGGATCATATATATCCTACATACTTGGAAAATATCCTACAAAATTGGAATCTTCTAGTGGTAGAGATGGAACAAAAAAGTTTGTAAAACATATACTTTAGTGTCCAAACATACCACCCTCTTAACATATCTCTCTGAGACATTGTTTCTGGTTTTGATAGGAAACTTCATTAGTTGTTTGTTTTATATTTTGATTCATAAGGGACTGGATTTTTTCATTTATCTCAACCAATTTATCATTTATTTACATCCCTGAACTATTATTATTCCCTCATCTATTTATGATTCTTCTCTTCTAATGATGATTTTTTGAATTAAGAGAAACCCTGTTGAGAATTTTCCTAAAATCTTCATCAGTTTTATTTGTGTAATTCTCACTAATATATTGGTCAACCAAGTTCTGAACAAAAGTTGAAAACCCTTTATATAAGGTTTTCATAAGTATGTGGGAAGGGATTTGGTGATAATTAAATTTTGTAATATATTCCTTGAATTTAACATGGGCCTAATTAAATGCCTTTCCATCCTCTTGATAGAAGCTAGAAATATTGATTCTAGGTTCTCCCTTAAGTCTCCTTGGATAAAATTTCATAACCAAGGAGTTATAAATATTTCTCATGATTCAAAAATGTTTTCATCAAGAGATAGAAACCAATTACTTTCATTTGCCTATAAATTTAAAGAGAGAATACGCATTTCAAGATCATATTCACTTTTCCCTTACAATGGTAGTTGTTGCACTATAATGTAAAAATACATGATGAAGGTTAAGGAGTCTTTATTAGTTATTCCATTAAATACAGGCAATAGTAAACGGTGTGATTGTTTCAGCTCATAGTTTCATTTACTAAATATAAGTATGATGGAAGAAGGATTACTTGACGCATGATGTAGTTGATACTTAATCATCCTAGGTCATTCAAAATTTCTATGAATTATTTTTGGTGGAATATTTTGTTGATTATTTTCACTATATATATATCTCTCTCTCTCAAATTTTCCATTTTAGGTATTTCTTTTCTTACATATCTCAACTATTTTTCAAATTTAGTTTCTAAGGGATTTAGATCTTGACAAGAAGATATTTTTTTATGAATTGTAGAAATTTTTAATAGTACAAAGCATATTCATTTTTTTAGATTTCTTTGACATATATGATTTTATTTTTATGAATAGGATTTTTATTTTTATTTTTTGTGTGTTTTTTATTTAAAGATTTTTTTACTATAACTGTTAATCCTTCGTAGATAATGTAACCAAAAAAAGGTAGTAATGTTTTTTAATATATCAAATTTGAAACCTACAGACAACAATAAAGTAGTATTAATGGTATCAAATCCATAGGAAAGAAAAATGAGAGTGATGTCCCAGAATAGGAACAAAAAAACAAATAACAGAAGAAAATTAAATCACCAATAATAACTATATATATATATATATATGAAACAATATGAGAATAAAAAGATATTTTTTATGAGATAAAAGTTATATGTAATGAATGACTACAGATGAACGGAGAATGAGAAAGTAAGAAAATCAAGGGGAATTTCAATTTTTTGGTTAATTTAATCTAATTTAAAAAACTAATAACATGTAGATGGATGATTCTTATATATCACCTATTTCAATATTTATCCCACCTTAAATATTTTCATAAATTGTAATCTAAATCGATCTCGTGGAAAGATTTTGATGTTTTAAAAATAAATTGGTAGAGGTATAGAAAATTTATATGAATATGTGATGAGAATATGTGAAAAAATTAAACCAAGAAATTAAATTCCCTAACTATAAGTTAATCTATAAAATATTTTATGATTTATAAAATAAAAACTGTAGATCAAGAATACTAAAAATTAAGGAAGAAGAATAATACAAGGATTCATCCCTAGATCTTTCACTCCGGAAAGATATCATGCACTACTTATGTCTCCCTTCTAGATTCCCCTCCTAAAAATTTTATTTTTACATCCTCTTCATCTCAAAATATATTTTTGTTGTTTTATTTTGGTCACCAACACTGTCCACCAACCATATGGCACTGGTCACAATATTTGGTCACCATCATGTGACTTAAGCATGCATCTCCTAAAAACCACAACACATAGATGTGTGATCTATTTGGTTTTTAAGAATTATGATTCTAGTTACAGTCCTAACATGGAACATTTCTCTGCAGTATCTAGAATAGATTCCAAAATCTTTATGAGAAATCATTAATCTCACCACCTGGGTTCCAACTACCTCTGCCAGTTTCTCGATCTTGATCCAAACCAGATCCTAGAGCGCCATTAAATTACAAATTTTAGGGTTTCCAATCACATCATGAAAAGTTCCCACATTGACTCTAAGATAAAACACACACAAAAAATTCCTCTTGTTAGAGATTATGTTCATCACTTAAATGGATTTAGGTACACATCCACAGTAATGACAAGAATTATAAAGTGTGAGGTTCATCTTCAAATATGGGGATAAAATTCACTAATATATGGCTTACCAATGTGGGGTGAATCTTAAAATGTTAGTTTCTAAAACCTAACATTAAATTTCAACATGGGGTACATCTGTACCATCATGGGATTCATCCTTGAGAAATTTAGTTCCCAAACCTAATTTATTATTGAAATTTGGGGTTCCTAAACCATAATTAGAAAAAACACCCACTAAATGACTGCACATGGAAATATCATAGATTAAATATATTAACAATAAGAAGAAAATTTTATAAATAGATTAAAATAAATAAAAAATTAATTAAATATTTAATTCACAGCACTCAAAAATTAACTAATAATCTAATAAATTAAAATTTAAAAAGAAAATTTAGAAATGAAAAAAAATAATTCATAGAATAATAAAAGGATAATTTAGTGTTAAGAAAATAAACATAATTACCAATAATTAATAATTTTACTAAAAAATAACAACTTAATTATAATTAACCATTTAAATTATAATTTAGAATTAATAAAATTGAAAATACACCAAAAATGATGTTAGAAAATAATATATTTAATTTTCACATTACCAATTGGGGTAGAGGAGTTGATTACTGGGCTATTGAACCAGGGTTAGCTGGAGGAACGATTACTGGAGTGTATAACCAGTTGTTTCATGTTCAATTGTACTGCTAAAATAATTTTTTAAAACAATCCATATTGGGGGAAACCAACATAGAAAGGATTAAGTCTTTGTATTTATCCTTGTATATATCATATGATGATCTCTCTCTTTATATTACTACATATAAAGTGATATTGGGAGATATCTTTGAGTGAATCGTCACTATAACAGGTTTCATAGGTTGAGTTTAGTCAAAAATGTTTTAATAGAAAGTGATTAATGGTTCACCTCCTCCCCATATTAGTGGACCTACATTGAACCAGGTACCTTAATTAGCATCAGAGTGTATGTTCCCTCTGAAAGATCCAACTATATCTAAAGATGTAGAATATAAATTTAGTTAACATTAGAGTGTTCCTGTATTTGATGGATGAATCTATCACAATTGGATTAATAGGATATTAACCTATCTTATATCTATTGGATTTGATGTTAGATATATTATAGTGATTTGATTTCCTCTCATTAATGAGGTTTCTTGGATAACTGATGATTAGAGAAATTTGGAAGGTAATCGAAAAACTTAGAATTATATTCTGATTTTACTCTAAAAAAATGTTTATAAAAAGATTATGGGGTTTCCAACTACTAAAGAAATGTAGAATAAGTTGAGAAATAGCTATAAAGGAAATGAAAATTTTATAGACACTAAGATACAAATCTAGAGAAATATGTTTTCAGATATTAATATGGATGATGAAGAAAGTATTATTGAATAATTTATAAGATTCAATGAGATTTTTAATAATATTATAAGTTTTGGTTAGAATCTATAAGATTATAATATCATTAATAAACAAATGAGAAACCTTCTAAACAGATTTGATGATAAAGTATCATATCGAGAAGATCGAAAAGATATATCTCTATAATAACTTTATAATATTCTTATAGAAAATGAGTTGAGAAAGGATATAGTTCTAAAGAATAATTCTAAGGAATGAATAAATTTATGTTTTTTTAAAAGGGAATTATAAATAAAAAGAATTATAAGAATAATCAAGTGAAATTAATGTTGAGGAAGGTGAAGAGAACTTCAACACAATCATTTTTGTTCTTTATAAGATATATAAAAATGGAAAAAGGAATGTGTAAGGAAAATAATCTCCTAAATGATGTAATTTTAGTGTAAAAATTTATTTTTTAGGAATATTTCCTTAGAAAATTTTTGATGATTATAATTTGAAATAATAAAATTACAAATCTCAAAAAAAAAGTGGAAAAAACCTATCAAAAATTTTATAGTAAGAAGAAGAAACTTTTGTTGAGAATAAGAGGGTAGAATGATTCTTCATCCAGTAATGAATCTGATTGATATGTAAACGTATTATCTCATGTTAGAAGAGTAAGTGTTTCATCAGATAGTAACTATAGTAGAGAATAAAGAACCAAACATGATTTTATTCTAAAAGAAAATTTTCAAGAGTATCTTAATAAACAACACAACATAAAAATGAAAATAAGAACTTGGATAAATATGTTATGGAAATAACATTTGAGAATGGTAATAAAATCAAAATGGAGGAAACAATCCTTAATGAGGTTAGAGCTAATAAAATAAAATTGGTTAATATGGAAAGGAAAATAAAAGTTTATTATGAAACATCATATGGATAGTAGAATCTTAAAAAGGTATAAACATCACTTGTTAAGGAGTGTAAGAAAAAAAATTTGATTTTGGTTGATTTGAAGAAGATGTTAAATGTTCTAAAAATGGAAAACAAAGAAGAATGTATTTTCAAAATACAATAAATGTTTCTTACAGCTGAAAGTGAGTTATGAAAGGTTAGAAAAGACTTAACCAAAGTAGTTGAGGTTAAAGTCGAATCATCTCAAGATGGTGAAAAGAAGCGTCATTATAAGTACATTGTTTCTATTCTTAAAAAATCTCAATATAGATCTGCTTATACTAACAATGTTGGTTCAAAATTTAAGATTTTTGGAGAAATCATCTTCCACTAAGAAAGGGTGTAATTCATTAATAAATTATCTACTAGAATAAATTTTCTCACATTTTGTGAATAAACAGCAAAAATAAATATCCTCTATTTCAGTACCACTATCAGCCTGAAAGATCAATGTTTATATGTCACTAATGGTGTTATAGAGTATCTAGGCACAAATCATATTCACACTGGTATAATATGTCACTGCCCTAAAATAGATATGAATCACTGTGGACCGATAAGAAGTATAAAATAAAAAACGTTTCTAGAATTGTTTTTAAGAAATACAATAAAGTACATAAGGTTAAGAATGTTAATACCTCAAATAAGAAATGTGATAAGTTTAATAAAAAAAATTTAAGGAAAAAAGCTCAAACTTTTTGGGTAGGTAAAGAAAGAGTGATTAATTATTTTGATAGAAAAATAGATAAGGCTATAATGATATTTTAAGCACAAAATTATACTAAGGAAATAGTAGATAAATATGCTTCAAAATATGATAACAAAGTTGATAACAAGTTTTTAATAGATAGTGATTTGAATATTTAGAAGAAATAAAAGAGGTATGAGATATGTAGTAATGGTATTTAAAATTGTATGACTATCTTACTAGACCAATAGGAAAGCATTAAGAGGATGTTACAAACTCAAGGTAACAAAAATGTTACTAAAGATAAAGAAAATATTACAAATTCATATGAAGGTTTTTTAGATGAAAAGAAATCTGTTTAAAAATCTATGAAGGTTGGTCATAAGGAAGAAACTGCATCCCATGATAAATCTAATAAGGAAAAGAAGAATTCATGATTGGGAAAATAATCTTAGTCTTATCATTACTTCTAATGAACATTTAGTTTCCCCCTTATACCTAATATAATTGATTATTTATAATAACATACAGGGAATTAAAGGGGAGTCTGTAAAGAAGCTAGCTGAGTGTTATTTTAGTTTTATAATAATAAGATACATCCATTATTGAACATTATTATCACTATGGTGAGTATTTTTATGCTACCCTTAAGGGGAGAAAATCTAAATTTAAGTTATGAGTATCATACTTTTCTTTAAAAAGGTAATGATGTTAATAAAATTGTGATGTGGGGAAAATTATATTTATACACACTTGAATTGTTTTAAATGTTTTATTAAGATGGGTATAGGTTTTTTCTTAATAACATCACCATAATATCCCCTATTTTAACGTTTTTAGATAAATATTGGGGAAAATACCACATTACATAAATTTTATGGACAACATTGATCACCTTAATTGTACACTCTTGTTTTCTATATTAGGTTCTTCCACATAAACATAGATTTGATTAGTTAAAGACTCGTTTTTAGGAAACTCATGTGATACTATTTTTCCCTTGAACAAATTTTTAAATATTATTTATGGAAAGGGGATGAGTTGTTGTAATCTCTATGTAACCCATTGTATTTTATTTTAAATAATGTTTATAAAACATAGGGAGAGAACGAAAATGAAAATGTTATAGGAAGAAAAAATTATTAAGTAAGATTATTGACTCTAAATATGTTTGAATTTGTATGGGGATATTGAAAACTAACACAAAAGGGATATTGTTGTCCAAAAGTGTGTTTGGTTTCATTTGTTTCCAATATTTCAATATGTGATTGAATAATAAGTTACTTGGAGTAATATGGATATGTTTTTAAGAATGATTTACTACAGTTTTTAAAGAAACTTTCATTATAATGTATAATAAAGTTTAATTATAATTTCATATTATGATATAAATTTATTCAAGTTCCTAAAATCATAAATACTTATGAACCTAGATGAGTTTGTATGAGTTTGTATAAAGTGGAATAAGTTTTTTACCAGAGAGAAATTGAGGACTGATTGTAAAGAATTGATGTTTTGCAATGTCATAAAATGAATTTGTATGGAGACTGAGGAATAATGTTTGAAGATACAATTATTTAAATATTTATCTATGAATATACGTTTATATAATGTTTTATTACAAAGTTATAGGTATGAAGTATACCAAACTAAGTTGAGAAGACTTAGTACCATCGGGATGATCTTATCAATTGGAACAAATCCCAAGATACAAAGTCAATGTGGTTGAGTCTATCAATCAAAGTGAAGTTGTTGAGTGTGCTAATCTATGTTTAGAAGACATAGACTATCTTTAAGAAACTCATATTGTTAAGAAATTAATTTTTAAAGGGTATTAATTTCAAGGATATGAAGTATGTACAAAGTCTAAGAAGCATAGTTGAAAGATGTACCAAACATTGAGGATATATATTTTATACTTATCATATGGATAGGATAGGTTGTATATGATATTGGATGGATAAAAAACTTTAAGAACATCCGTCAAAGAAATCATTGAATCTCTAATGAAGTAAGTTTGATCTAGAAGAAACTCAAAATATCTATCGGACAGAGTATTGCGATATCAATTAATAGAGAGATAATAAGTTTCTTTTAATGGAGAAGGATTGTAGAAATTTTGAGTTGAAGTTTAATTGTACTCAAATGATAATATAAAGTACCAATAGAGATAATGATATGAATTTCTACTAGATGAAAATTTATATGTAGTTTTATCAGATATATAATTTAAATGTAATTATAGGTAAGATTTTGATTTCATTAGATGATAAAATATGAAGTTGTATCAGATGGAGGGAAGAGTATAAAGTCCATGGAACAAAGTTATATGAATCCAACAGTTACAGTAAACTTTTGAGAAGCACTAGATTGAGGAATTATTATGATTATACCAAATAAATATTCATGAATCCATAGAATGGAAAAAATCAAGAGACCATCAGATAGAGAAGTGAGAAGTCATCATGGGAGAAGTTCTTAATGAATTCCTTAGAATAAACTTGTACTAGAAGGAGTTTTGAGAAGCTTTAAAAATATTTATAAAGTTATTAACACTTATAATAATTATTTATTCATAAATTTTTTTTATATATCCTAGTTTTTAGGAATGATGTATTAATTTAATGATGTCTAGTTTGTAAGAAAATTAAAGAATATTTTAAAAGGATTAAGAGGCATCCAAAAAATCTGAGTTGAGTAGGAATTTTTAAATTTAAGTTTGATTTGGTAAGTAAAATAAATTTGAGTCCCGACACTTTCTCAGGGATAAATTCCTATATAAAGTTGTGAAGGATCTATACAGGTTGATTTTATTCATATGATTTAAGGAGAAGAAGTGCTGAATATATGCTAGAACAATAAGTTTTCAATAATTCTCCTACATGGTTTAAGAAGGAACATCAAACTAAGTTTTATTAGAAGAAAATAAATGTGCATAAAACCAAGTTTTGTTAGATGAATAAGAATTAGTGTGTGACTTTATAACTAATATTTTACTTGGTTAAAGAAGTTTTACCAAATAAATAAGGGGCATCGAACCATGTTTGATCAACCCAGTGTCATCAAACTAAGGTGAAATGGATTGAGCTTATCAGATGGAGTTCTAATGGATGGAATTTTTCATATATTATTTTTAGTAAGATAGTGAATTGAATTTATCTAGGCCTTTCTTAGATTAGGAGAAAGTTTTGAGACCAACAAACTCTTAAGAGAATTATTGATGTTCATGAAGCAAATTGTACATTGGATAATGAGATCAAACAAGTTTATGGTGAAGAAGATATAAAGAAGAATATATTTCTATAAGGATCGACAAAAGGATAATAAATTTCTTGTATATGGGGTGTAGAACTAGTTGATTAAATGGCTTGTGGTTGGGGTGCTTGACCAGTCAAGAAGGAAGAGGATATGAGAAGAATAGTTGGGGGTATAAGCAACTATAGAAATAGAGTTTATTACTAATATATAGAACCAAGGTTGGATAGATGAATGATTATCAGGTTCTATAACTAGTTGTTGTTTGTGCCTTTGTATTCCCAAAAGAAGTAAGTAAAAGAATCTATGTGGGGGGAATAACTAACCTGGAAAGTTTTCGTTCATTGTGCCAACCTTTTAAATATCATGTATTGAACTATCTATATATATTACTAAATACAAAGTAAGGTTGAGATATATCTTTGATATGATTTTAACTCTAACAAGTTTTATAAGTAGAATTTAGTGGAATATTTTTTAAAAAAAATATTTATCACTTATTCACCCCTCCCCCTCTTGGTTATCCTATATTTCTTTGGGAACATCAATATGGGTAATTTATAAATTTTTTGTTGAAATAGGTAAATAGGATTACATCTCTAGGTTGAAGAATAGTTTATATGTTCTGAAACCCGGTTTGAGGTAGTGGTATAAGAAATTTGATTCTATCATTTTTTATCTGAGATTTCATGAATACCTCTTTTGATCATTTTGTTTTTCCTTTATAGATTTTTTTATGATGTTTTTAATATATTTAATCTTTATATTGATGATAGAATGTTTTTGGACATTATGCCTCAAGAATTGTTTGATTGAAGAATAAACTTTTTTAGTCTTTTATGGTGAATGGATTGGGGATAATAAGATAGATTTTTATCATTATGGTATTTCATTATAGAAAGGAAAAGAAATTATGGTTATCTTAGGTAGGATATATTGATAAGTTTCTTCAAATATTTTATATGGAAAAATTCAACATGGTTACTAATCCTATTTCTTAACATTTAAGCTAAATTTTAATCAGTCACCTTATTCTAATGATAAGATAGAATAGATTCAACAAATACCTTATTTTTAAGTTTTTGATTGTTTGATGTATGAAAGGGTATATAATATACATAATATAGCTTATACAGTGGGTATGGTCATAAATTTTCTATCAAATCTAAGCAGTGAACATTAGAGAGTAGTGAAGTATATTTTTTAATATCTTCATGGTACTTCTGGTCTAATATAGTGTTCTAAAAGTGGGAAACCAATGATTTTTGGATTTATATATTTGGATATGGTAGGAGATATGGATTTTAGGAAGTCAACTACATAATATTTGGAAAATTTTTTAGGTAGATATATATATCTTAGCAGCATATATTATAGAGATTTTTTTCTTTATATACAACTGATTTTGGGTTAATTAAATCTATAGAGTCATCTAATTAATTATTTTGGATGAAGAACTTTATTCATGATATCAATTTTAATCAGATCAAGTGTGTTTATTTTGTGATAGTTAAAGCACCATTTTTTCGTAAATAATCTAACTTTTCATGGTAGATTGAAACATATTGACACAAGCTATCATTGGTTATGTGAATTCTTAGATGATATATAGTTTTATCTTGAGAAAATTTTAGGGGATTTTAATGGGTCAAACATGTTAAATAATATTTTACTGAAAGGTGAATTTGAAATTTTCAGACTAATTATAGGTCTAGATCTGATCTCCAGTTGAGTTAAAGAGGTATTTTTAGGTATTGGAAAGTCAAGGATGAAAAATAGTGATTTTATTAAAAATAAATCCATTGGTATGGGATAATTCAATCCACTAAAAATTCATTCACTCAAAGTCATATACCACATAAAATGAACCTCCGCTAACGAGCTTAGTGTACCAGAACTTAATAAGGTGAAGATAACCTAAATCACTTCACTAATTATTACAAAATTAACACACTCACATATTCATACATCCAAGTGAAAATAGAAATATTAAAATGAAACTTTTATTTTAAAAGGATTGGAATTTGAGTATTATGTCTACAAGAGAATAATGATGCATTTTATTACTTCTCAATAAGATACAAGAGTTTACATTCACTATGACTTTATAACCAATAATATCACTAAATATCGAGTCTCATCAAGCTTGTATACGTGTTTAGGTGGTTATACATATCTTTTATAGTGGTTTATCTTGTATTTAGGTATCATTGAACTCAAACATTTATGGGGGATTCCATTAAGCCAAGATGAAAGTTGATCTCCTATAGTATTCATTAACTTTATCACTAAGTGTTTGTAGAAGATAGTCATGTCCCCATTCATCCAATAGTCATGTATACATAGTCCCTTCAATGAACTCATCGCACTATGCACTTCTATTAGAAATTAGTAACTTCCAACCAATTTATCAATACTTTGTTTTTTCTTTGTTTCTGACTGAAAAAACATGGGCTGAAAAATCTTCTAGTGCCCCTCATTTTGGTGATTTTGTTAAAAAAATAAGAAAATTATCTTTATAACTCCTTACAATCTCCCACCTGAAGATAATTATCGAGGAATTAAATAAAATCCAATACATAGGAAAGTTCAAATATCCACTATTCTTCCACAACATGTAGTGCTCTCTACTTCATTTTGATTAACATAGTCCCCCTAAGGCATATTGTTTCCTCAGAGTTTCTTGAATCGAGACCTTGGTGCACATCAAAACCCAATTCTACTTTCCATTTATCATTTATAGCTCTAAATATCCATCCTCCGGCAACTTCCAAGTAAAGTTGTATTTCATGTCAATATGCTTTTTCCATAAATGAAAAATTAGATTTTTTTAACCAAGTGAATAGCACTCCAACTAACACATTAGAGTATCCCACATTCCTAGTTGTTTCCATGTTCTACCAAGAAATACCATAACCATGAAAACTCTTTCCATAATTCCACTACTGCCATGTATTTTTCTTCTATGGTAGATAGTGAAACCATCAACTAAATCTTTTACATCCATTGGACCTATATCCCTATAAAAGTAAACACATTTTCGATTTTATGCTTTCTAGTATTAGAATCCCCCCACCCCAAATTCATTATATGCATACTATTTCAATTTTTCAGATAACCTGAATCAATAGGATTTATTTTATGTGCCTTTGAGATATCAAATAACACATCTAAATTCTTTCCAATGTTCCTACCTTAAATTTTCCATGTGCCATTTGATGAATCCCATTGAATAAGAAATGTCTAGGTGAGTGAAAACTATAGAATACAGTAAACATCTAACTAATAAAGAAAAAAAAGGAACTTTATCCATGTACCAAACCTTATATTCAAGTCTCGATGATTTACCCATTGATAATGCAAGGTTCACCACTAGAGGATTTGAAATAACCTTACACCAGGTCATTAAAAACTACTCTATGAACTTTTGAATGTAATCCCTTTCATATAAAACTAAATTTCTGGATTTTATGTCTCTTTCAATAATTATCCCAATAATTTTATTTGTTACTCTATGATCTTTCATTTCAAAACTTCTAGACAACTCATTGTTTATACCTTGTATCAGTTAAATGTTAGGTCTAACCAAAATCATGTCATCAATATATAGGAGAAGTATGATAGAAAATTATTCTCAAACACTTTTTGGTAGCAATAGTAATCAAAGTATCATTACATAAAACCCTTATTGAACATAAATCTATCTAATTCCCAATTCTGTTGTCTTGGTTCTTATTTCAAGCCATAGAGAGTATTCTTTAGATTACATGCCAATTTATTACTTAGATAAATATTGAAACCAAATGATAGTTTCATGTAAATTTACTCCTCTAAATATCTATAAATTAATGTACTCTTTACATCAATTTTTTCTAGGTAAAAATCATAGGTAGAAACTATACTTAGTATTTTACATATTGTAGCATGTTTAGCTAATAATGAAAAAAAATTATAAGAAATATATTCCCTCCTGCTATTGGAAAACTTTCACATGTATCCCAAACTTGTAACTTTTACTTATGTCAATTTATTATCTTAACCATAAGTCCCACTTATTTTCCAATTCCCTCTTCCCTTGTAGAAACTATATCAGTTTCTAGGTTTTATTAGACTCCAAAGAAGTCATTTCCTCCTTCATTTATATCTCTCGCTATTGAGAGTCACTAAGTAAAGTTACTTATTTATAGATTTTAGTTTATCCCAAATCCATTAAAAGTAAGTAGGTAAATTCATGACCAACCTTTTGTACCTAATATCTGACTCTTCAAGATTTTCTCAATGGAACATTCAATTATTCTCAAATATTTACTTCATGTTCTAGTGTTGTAACTTACAAACTAATTCCATCTAGAGATTGATCTTACACCTCTACATCCCTTGATAATTCACATATATCCTCTACTGGACTAAATTCTTGATAACATATTCCATCATCTGCACCATATAGTAAATGTCCACCTCCATAGATCCCTTCGAGATTAACATGAACACGGCCTATTGACTTTATGTTCTCAACTTATGCCTCTTCCAAGTTTGGTATTTATATGAGACCCTCTCATTGAAGATAATATTTTATGTTATAACTATATTTTTATGATCAATTTTCAAAATCCATAAGCCGAAGTTTTTATCTCTATATCCCAAAAAGATTCATACTTGGTAGTTAGACTTGAGATTTCCTCTTTCTTTATCATCAATGTAAACATACTCCAGACTTCTAAAAACTTTTTGGTGACAAATTTACATTGGTTTACTGGGATAAAACATCTTAATAATCTCTTATCCAATTAGTGTTAATGGGGCTTAATTAATAAGGTTTACAGTAAAATTTAGTTCTTCTATCCAAATTTCTTTGGGCATGCCAGAGTGATCCCTCATGTTGAGAGAATTCGTAGTTAATGTCATGTTTATTCTTTCAATAAAACTAATTTTTTTATTATGTTCCTAGTAAATTCCCATAAATTATGATTTTTTCTCTTCTAGAATTTTCTTGAAGAACCTTCTACTATATTCACATCTATTGTCGAACCTTAGACATTTTATCTTCCATTTGAATTCCCTTTCAACCATAGATTTCAACTGAATGAATACATAAAATACATATAAATTCTATTTTAGGATGTATACCTACACATTACTTAATTAATCATTAATAAATCCGATAAATTATAGGGACACTCTTTGATTTTGAATTAACACTGGTCCTCAATCATCTAAATGAACAAGTTTTAATTTTAGGCATTGAGGTTTTCCTCTATTCAAGTTAAACGAGATAAACCACTATATTATGAGTATAAAACATTCATAACTTTCAAATTATATGTGTTCAATCTTAGGTACACACTTTTCTACTAGAACCCTTATATTATTCTCACTAAAATTACCATGTCAATAGATCCATAACTCTAGACATTTGGAAGTTATATTTTCATCTATCATTGATCCATATGACCTTTCTATTAAATATAATCACCACCATGCATCTATGGGTAACATCCCATAATACATTAAAAAACTTGTTATATATCCTTATTTATCTATCTATCCATCAAAAATAAGACTTTTATGTAATCAAAGGATGATTCTAACTTCCTTCAACTTCAGGAAACTCCCATTAGGAATCTAGATATTAAAATATCCCTTTCAAAAAACTTGAATACCCTCATCATATGAAAATTGAATCTTACAAAATAAACTAGGTACATAATTCACCATGAACCATTTTTTGGTTATAGAATGAAATAATGTTCAAAATAAAATACCTAATATTCCACTGAAACATTGACAATCAATAAGAATTCTCTACTCCCTTCAACTGAATTAAAGTAAATTGAACTTATAAAGTTCACTCTGTGATCCTTATAGTACTCATTGAGACAAATTTTCTTTCTAAAATTCTAGGAAATAGGTTTAAGTCTAGTAAAAATACTTCTACTCCAATTTCTAGATTTATCTTCCACTTTATTTTGTATTATCTTCCAATTGGGTAATCATCCAATATCTCATACATTCAATGAATTACTAGTTGGTTCTTAAATTTCGCTAAATTTAATATCCCCATTCAAGATTGTATTCTTTATATCATTAAAAACTAATTCATATATTTTATAAGAATTAATAACATTATTTACTATCTTCTCCCAACTCTCTAGTAGCGATGATAGTAAAATAAATTCGCATACATATTTTATGAAATATACAATCCCTCATAAAATCTATCTATAATCATATTAAAATTATTAACATGGTTGGAAGCTATTATTACTTCTGAAAATCTCACGGGAAATAACCTATGTATCAAGGATAACTTATTCAAATAATTATTTTTTTCAAACATGTTTTTTACGTCCTTCGTCAGCTCATATTTAGTGTTTTTTCACATATTTTAAAGGAAACATTCCTTTCTAAAGAAATTATGATCATCCCAAGTACCTTATGATCTATTTGATTCCATTATGATTTATTCATCTTCTCTAGTTTGATTCAAGTCATTGAAACTTCTAGGTATTTTGGATGATATAATATTCTATATGAATCATAAAAAAAATAGTTTAGTACATTAAACATATCTACCCACACCTTACCATCATCAAATATCATAACATCCATTAACATTAAATTCCCATTAAAAATGAAATAACTCTAAGGAAATAATGAATAAAGATACCTGAGTCTTCTATAAATATACTGGAGTCTTAAACGAGTGCTTTGATGCCACTTGTTATATATCCAATAATGAAAAAAAAATTATGTTCACTAGAAATAAATCCACTAGTCTGGGATACTTAAATCCACTAAAATTGATTCATATAAATTCATTCACACTGAAAGATAAACCTCCTCCATAAAGATTAATGAATCGAAACATATGAAGCTAAAGACACACTAAATTTCTATATTAATTATACTAATATTAACATACTCATAGAATCATAAAAACTAGAAAAAAAATAATAAAAGTAAAAGAAAACATTAATTTTATGTGGTTCGGGCACTATTCCCTTCATCCAAAAGATAACACGATTTCATTTTATTACTTCTTTGAAGGATATAAGAGTTTAAAATCTTTGTGACTTTACTACCACATATATAACCAAAAATTAATTATTCACAAGCATGAGTACATATGAAGGTGGTCTTTCCTTTATTTTATAGATAGTTTTTGTCTCTATTAAGGTAGCACTAGCAGTCCTAATAATGACTTGAGATGATTATTGATCTCCTGTGGCATTCCTTATCTTGATTGCTGCCTACCGATATAAGAAAGTGACATAATTTTCTTTCCTACTATCCTTATTATCCAATACCTTTCTCAAAGTTAACCATCCTATACACTTCTAATGTAAATTAGTTACTTTTTGATAATCTGTCATTGTAAAGAGTTCTACTTCCACTTATTCAAACCTTGAGGATCAATGTATCTTCTAGTTCCTCTCTTTATGTTGATTGTAATAAAAAAACATGTAAATATTCTTCACAACTAATAATATGTTGGGGTTCTCGTACATAGGGGTCCTTACTTGAAATTTAAAAAATATATACAAAAAAATAGAGTAAGGGGTTATGACTTTTGGGTAACAATATCTTTCAATAGGGGGAAAGTTTTTGAGATCACATGGTTCTATTTATTTTTTAATTACTTGTGGATACGGTTTATCCTATTTCATCTATACAACAAACAGATATTTTTATTTATATACTTGGATTTGATCAATTGAGGAATTTATTATAATGTTGGTGATTTTTATACCCCTTTTCATTCAAATGGATAATCTCTTATCTGCACAGTTTGATATTTAATTTAAATTTCTTTCTCAGATTAAGTTATTTTCTTTCAGATAGAATTTGATTAGACATATTTTTTATAGTTTATATTATTTTATCATATTATTATTTTCTAGATATCAATAAATTGTTGGTAGTTTTTTACCTTTACTTATTTATTATTGGTGGATCTTCTGTCTGTACTAGGTCCTTGATTCTCGCTCAAATTTACCCAAGAGAAGAAGGTAAGACGGTCCTTGTAGTTTAGCATGTGTTGTCGAATCCTCAGAGACCTAAGAAGTAACCTATAGACACGTACATTCTATGGAATGTTTTTTTCAATGAAGTGGCCAACTTGGGTTGATTTTAGATGGGTTTAAAGGAACTCTAAGAGACTTATGTTAATTCAATTTAAAAGAATGATTTGATCCTAGGTTATCGCTCACGGTGGATTGGACGTATTTCCTTTTTAATGATTTCAATTTATTATATTTGAGATGGGTTCATTTAAGGAGATAAAAAAACATCATCACTTATTTTTTTAATGCCTACACACTTTAATACTAATCACCTATAAAGTTGAAGGATCAAAGTTTTGATCACTTCAAGGTAAAGGTTCGTATTAGCACTTGAAGTGTGTGGCCTTAAATTCAACAAGGATGATGGAGTTTAAAAATCATCAAATAAAAATCTCAATTAAAGAAGTGGTTATTAATTAATGAGGTGATAAATAACATCCAATACATCCCCTTGCTACTCCCTTGGATCAACCCATAAGTGGGTTATCCCTCCATTGATAACATCGTTTCAATGGAAGCGGAAAGTAGACTCATGAGGGAGGAAATGGAGAAGTAACGAAAACAATAAAAATAAAATGATCACTCCACCGTTGTGTGAATAATTTCACAAGGTTTGGTGTGAATAAATTAACACCATGATACAATGGTATAAAAGTGATATAAAGAAAAACAGAATAATATTATAAGAAGAACTTTTATTAAGAAACTAAAGTGAATTGAACAACTTACAGGTGAAAGACAAATTTGAGACAACAAAATTGCAGCATAACATTACAATTGAACAAAGCATCCAAGATTCTCAAATCCTCCAACACAACTGCATTAAATAGGCAATTTTTAGCCCTTGGGTCGAGCCTACAACAGTCCAAGTCTCCTCAATTAATTTCGGTAGGCCATAGGTGGGTGGAAAGTAAGGGTGAGTTGATTTTTCCACCCTTGACCCGAGGTGGCAGCCAGGTTTCCTTCACCGAACAGACGCGCTTGTAAGACCTTCTAGATGGACAAATCAGAGTGGGAAATATAATAATATAACGTAGATCTGGAGGTCTTATAATCTCCTGTAACATTTGGTCCCATTTGGAGTTTTGGATTCCGAGATATGATCAAATTAGTGGGCTATGTTTCTGGGCCGCAGAATCTGGACCAGAATTTTATATCTAACTTGGGCGGCCTAAATGGACACCATGGAGGCCGAATTAGCATTGAATCATGAAAATTGATTTGTTACTAAACATGTCTTCTATCATCCCACAATGTTCGGGATTCATTTCGCCTTTATGTTGAACCCCACAGTCACATCAGTGGGCTAGTTGACAATCTGCCTTCTCCAGAATTTCTTCCTTTCATTGCCAAATATCTCCATCATCCTCCATGAATTCTCCACTGATCCCTGAATAAAACATGTTCATATTTTAGTGTAGATCAATTTCAAAAAAAATAAAATTAAAATATGTATAATTATATTCCATAAAATCAGATGAATCATTGGGTACTTTAAATGATGTTCAAAAATGTACCACATAGTAGTGCATTTTAAGAAGGTATTACAATCATAATGTGAAATGATGTTCAAAGTGTAAAATGCACTAAAATGGTGTTTATGAATAATAAATAACATGAATATTATATATATTAACAATGAATATTAGCCTCATTTAGTGGCTAATCACACCCCCAACTTGAGTTTTGCTAGTCACGAGAAAAATATATCTCAACAATGTGAAATTTGAATTCCCTTTTCCAAAAACATTTTAATACACAATGATCACCAAAAACCTTATACCAAAAAATCATGAAACCTGTCAAAATATTTTAATACAAGATATTTTCATAAGAAGATCCCAATCCCAAGCTCATTCCTTTGTTGAAATTCATTGCCATATTTCATCCAATATCAATTAAGTATGAGGATGTGTTGTGCATCATAATAGACATGGGGATTCATCTTTATTCAAGGGGGAAATTACAAAAGTGCTAGCTGCAATGACATTTCAATATTAAGATGAGTATTCAATTTTTTTGTATCATATATTTTTTTTCTTTTTTTTTCAATTTTTCCATGATAATTGAAATTGCACTCAAAAGAGTCAACCCCTGTAGAGAGACTATGCCGATGACTCCCAGGCTCAAAGACCTTAGGGCACCAAGTGAATCCCACATACTCTGGAATCATCTCAAGTTAACTCAGTCAAAAACATATTCAAATTACCAAAAATAGAGATAAAATTACTAACTCTGGGCCAAACAACTATGGAGTCACGATCCCCAAGTGCTTAAAGCCACGCATTAGGTCATTTCATTTCTCTACGCACAAATTTATTATTATTTTATTTTCTGAATACTCATATTAAACTAAAATTATCACCAAACCTATGCTATTTATTTTGGGGACCCCATGAACTCAAACTAATACCCCACTATCCAAAGGACGTTCATTGTGATCTTTTTTTATTTGGATGAAAATATAAACAATGAAATATCACATTGGAAAACAACACATTCCGAAATCTATGCTCATGAAATTATACAAGGATTAAAATCAGAATCACGGCATGCTAAATTATTTGATATTCAGTTTCAAAGTGTGAAATGTGTATTACCATGTTAAAAGTTAAAGGAATTTTTTCTTCCATTTACACAATTTGTTTTTTTCAAATCATTCATTTTTTTACACAAAATCATTTTTTTATTTTATCTCCCCCCCAACGTAAAATAACACTATCCCCAGTGTTTAAAGAAAAGAAAATTTTGAAGGGGGTAGAGGAATAAAATAAGAGTTCAATAAGGAAATTGAATTATTAGGATCATGGAATGAAGTCACCTGGTGGTTGAAGTTTGAAGTTCTTGCTGCTCCAATTTAGTCCTTTGATTTCTTGGGGGATGTAGGCACCTCCCTGATTGAACATATATCACCCAAAATAGTACCTGAACCATAAAAAGAAGAACAAACCAGAAAAAACAAACAACCCAACTACTTATTTAATTTCAAGTATCATCATTTTTATGGTTTTTCCTATTTTCTGTTTTTTTTTTAATCAAACTAATGATACATTGTCTTCTTTTAATTTTCTGGGTAAGGTATTACTCAGGGATCACACAGCGTGACACGGATGAATAAGGTGCTCCCCTTTTATACTCATCCATACTCATAATAGAAGAACAGGTCGACAGTATTTTTTTTAATATAAAAATCATTATTTAATCCTATTTAAAATATAAATTTTATTAAAACAACAAAATGATAGGAAACCTAAAAACCATGGGTTGCCTCCCATGCAACTCTTTGTTTAATGTAGCTAGCTCGTCTTGAACCCCACAACTTACCCAATACCAAATTTCAACATTTTAAGGACCACATGTTTCACCAATTCTACTATGTTGAGATTGATTCTATGTTTATGATTTGTTTCATGCACAAACCTATGTTCTAAAATGAATGGTAAAATCAAAGGAATATCAGAAATGGTTGATCCAGTTTCCTCTGTAGTCTTTACTAAGACATCAATGATCATTCCAACTTTTTTGGTTTCAAGAGAAGAATGAATTCCACTTTAAATTCCATGATTATAACTTATGAAGTGATTCTTTAGAGGGTAGTGAAGGACAATAATTTTGAGCTCAGGTTAGATAGGACATTTAGACACAAGTTGATATTTTGAATCCAACACAGTTTCATTTTCCAAATTTCTCAACAAAATTGGTTCCTTTTGAATAGAAGATTCAACCACCAAATTAGAAATATCAGTTTCAGGAATGGGTATGGACTCAATGTTTGTGATTTCTCTTAATGGTTCAGTGATTTGTGTTTTTGAAAAAACATAAATAGAGTTATATTCATGAGACTCAATCCATGATGTCAAATTTCCATCTTGTGAATACAAAAAATCAGTTTCCTCTTAATTTAAAAACCCATCAACAATTCCTTGATCCTCTTCATCTTCCCCAAATCCAATGGTTTTCTCTTCAGTAAATTCATGAGAGGTTTGTGGGAAACTAGACACTTCACACAAGGTTATAGAAGGGATAGTTTGTGTAGGGTTGGGTTCCTCACAATTTTTAATGCTTTGTAGTTCTAACCTCAATGATGAAACCTCAAAATTCCTTATCTCTATTTGTTAACACAATTTTTCAAGTAATGGTTGTGGATCATGATGGGTAAGGGGTTGAGAAACATGGTCTATTTCAGGTGGATAATTAAGTTGTTGGAATTGCACATAAGGGTGTTCAGATTGGCCCTGTTGGGATTGGAACTCATAATATGTTGTAATGTAATGTGGATCATATGAATAAAAACATTTTGGTTCATTAGGTTGTTTATGATCCCACAAGTAGGAATTTGGATGGTCATTGTACATCGTACATGGGGTTGGTTGATCAAAGTAGAGATAGGTTTCCCATGTTTGGACTTGTTCAAAATTGACTTCCATAGGAGTGAGGAGTGAGAAAAGAGAAGTAGAATGAAAAAAAGGATGATAGTGTCTAAGATAACTTACTTAGGTCCCCGGAAACGGCACCAAAATTTGATTCTCGCTCAAATTTAACTAAGAGAAGAAGGTAAGACGGTCCTTGTAGTTCAGCTTGGGTTGTCGAATCCTCAGAGACCTAAGAAGTAACCTATAAACATGTACATTCTATGGACTGTTTTTGGATATGAAGTGGCCAAATTGGGTTTATTTTAGATGGTTTTAAAGTAACTCTAAGAGACTTAAGTTTATTCAATTTAAAAGAATTAGTTTACCCAAGGTTATCGCTCGGGGTGGATTTGACATATTTCCTTTTTAATGATTTCAATTTCATATATTTGAGATGAGTTCATTTAAGGAGATAAAACAACATCATCACTTATTGGTTTAATTCCTACACCCTTTAATACTAATCACCTATACAATTTAAGGATCAAAGTTTTGAGCACTTCAAGGTAAAGGTTCATATTAGCACTTGAAGTGTGTGGCCTTAAATTCAACAAGGACGATGGAGTTTAAAAATAATCAAATAAAAATCTCAATTAATGAAGTGATTATACATTAATGTGGTGATAAATAACATCCAATATAGCCCCTTTCTACTCCCTTGGATCAACCCATAAGTGGGTTATCCCTCCATTGATCTCATGGTTTCAATGGAAGCGGAAAGTAGACTCATGAGGGAGGAAATGGAGAAGTAAAGAAAACAACAAAAATAAAATGATCACTCCACCGTCGTGTGAATAATTTCACAAGGTTTGGTGTAAATAAATTCACACCTTGATACAACGGTATCAAAGTGATATGAATAACAATAGAATAAGAGTATAAGAAGAGCTTTTATTAAGAAACTAAAGTGAATTGAACAACTTACATGTGAAAGACAAATTTGAGACAACAAAATTGCAGCATAACATTAAAATTGAACAAAGCATCCAAGATTCTCAAATCCTCCAACACCACTGCCTTAAATAGGCTTTTTTGAGCCCTAGGGTAGAGCCTCAAATAGTCCATGTCTCCTAAATTAGTTGTGGTAGGCCATAGGTGGGTGGAAAGTAAGGGTGAGTTGATTTTTCCACCCTTGACCCGAGGTGGCATCCAGCTTTCCTTCACCGAACAGATGCGCTTGTAAGACCCTCTCGATGGCTGAATCAGAGTGGGCCATAGAAGACGAAACTAGAGATCCGGATATCGTCTAACCTAATGTACAATTTTAGCCCATTTGGAGTTGTGGATTCCGAGATATGATCAAATTAGTGGTATGTTTTTCTGGGCCACAGAATCTGGTCCATAATTTTATCTCTATCTTGGGATACCTAAATGGACACCATGGAAGCCGAATTAGCATTGTATCGTGAAGAGTTATTTGTTCTTATACATGTCTTCTAGAATCCCACAAAATATGGGATTCATTGGGCCTTTATGTTGGGCCCCACAGTATCATCAGTGGGCTGGTTTCCAATCTGCCTTCTCCAGAATTGCTTCCTTTCATTGCCAAATATCCCCATCATCCTCCAGGAATTCTCCACTGATCCCTGAATCAAACATGTTCATATTTAAGTGTAGATAAATTTCCAAAACTAGAAAATTAAAATATGTATAATTATATTCCTTAAAATCAGATGAATCATTGGGTACTTTAAATGATGTTCAAAAATATACCACATAATAGTGCATTTTAAGAAGGTATTACAATCATAATGTGAAATGATGTTCAAAGTGTAAAATGCACTAAAATGGTTTTTATAAATAATAACGAACATGAATATTATATATATTAACAATTAATATTAGCCTCATTTAGTGGCTAATCAGTATTTTTTTTCTATTTTTATATTTTATACTTTAAAAAAATTGATATTAAAATTCAATTTAATATATACATATTTTTTGTCTATTTAACAGTCAATTTATTTTCAAGTCTTGCTCAAGGATAAAGAATTTTATTCTATTATATGTTTAAATTTTTCTAATTTATTTATTCATCACTCGTTGCCTTTACCAATATATTTTAGCGGTTTTCATATTGCACAAAACCTATTCGATAAAAGAATTGAGTAGCCTATGAAATCATGGATGGTGGATTGATCAAAGTATATATTTTTTCACCTATTCATTTAGTGGGGATAGTTCATGTTTATTAATATCATGGATTTTTCTCAGGTGGCCTTTGTTGGTATTGATATAAACATCACTAATGATCACATGTTGTTTGATGTAGGAAAGAACAAGATTTGGATTAGTTCCAATTAAAGATGAGGAGTTGAGGTAGGAATATCATGTTTCCAAGATGGGTTCCAACTGGGATGGGTTAAGAATAATTTTTTTTACTACCTCAAGATAGAGATTTATTATGTCCAGGGTTGGCCCACTACACTTGGAGGTGCACAATTATATCCCAAGATGGACCCTCTCAACCCAACATCTTGACCCAAGACTTGAATAACTGGTAGGGATAAATGGGAAGATATGTATAAATGTAATTTTTTCAAATGGGTTACCCAAGATCTAATGGGAGGATACCTTCTAAAAATAAGGTAACTAAATGAATTATCTTATGTTATATTTAAATTAAGGATTGTTATCTAGGTAAAAGAACATTCCACTTCATGGAATTCTTATACTTTCCACTTTTAGTGAAAAAAAACTATACTACATTATGGGATAACTTCATTTTATATTACTATCTATAAACATTATATTTTAATTATAATTTCATACTAACTAAAAGTTTTATATTGTTTTTTCTTTATTCTATTTTTTTCATATCTCTTATTATATATTTTTATCTTTTAATTCCATTTACTAATATATTACTCATTCTTTCTTGTGTTCCTAATTATGTTTAGTGGTGTGAATTTTTTAATATTTGGGTTTGGTTATACCTCTGTGTGATGAAACTATTATCCTCTTTACTTTATGAGCCTTATTTTATTTAGTGTTTTTATCTTATAATATTTAGTTGTGTTTTATTTATTCATCATTACAATGACCACTTAACTCCTTCCATTGGGTTATAATTAGCTAATCTGTCCCAAAAAAGGAAGGTAAAATTTTGATATTGAGTTTTCAATACCACTTTAATTAATTTTATTCATTCTTTATATGGTATTTTAGTGGTTGGATTAATATGTTAGTTTAAAATACATGAATTTATATCCACTTTTCTCTTTTCATCACTTTAATAAATCACTTCCATTCACAAGAATTCTTGCTTGATAATTTGGGATGTGAAACAAAGAGTGAAGTGGATTTTCTATAGAGACATCAAGGAATTACCAAAAATTAAAGTAAGATACTACTTAAAACATTGAGACCCTCTAGTAAGAAGTTGATAATATTTTATAAAGTTAGGTAAGTTGATTTAATTCATTCAATTGGAAAAAAATTGACCAAATAATAATAATAATAATAAAACAATGATAAAACATTTTTAGTGTAACTTTCCTTAGGAAGAGATTCGTTATGGATAATTTTTCATATCATTAATTGAATTCTATCCCTCAATCCAACACACGCATTTAATTTATTATTTTCATCTCCACTCATCTATTTTTTCCATAGTTTTTAAAATATATAAATATTAAAACACAAAATAATGAATTGAACACTATGAGAAGATAGTATAACATCCTACCTCGTCATTTCATATTTAGACATGATTTTTTACATAAAATTATACTTAATACAACCCAAAAGATCAATAGGTCTAGTTTATTTGGGAAATTAAGTGCATAAAATCATAAATTAAAAGATGAAAAAAAAAATCATTATTGAAAACTTCTTTAACATGATCAAAACCTTCCTTCGTAATTAACATTGCATGCGATAACCTCGAGAAATACATAATAAAGGGGTGAGCTATAAATCCAAGTGTGGTAATAAACAAGGAATAACATGAAGAAAACAAAAAAGTTTAGAAAATAGGCATATCAATGGATTATATAAGGAACATTAATAATAAGGCATGATATAGAATGATAATAATAACATGGGAAATGTGACAATAACTTAAAACATTGTATCATAAAAATAGTTCAATGCTAAACCGGCCAAGATAACATGGTGGAAAATTCCCATAAAGTAATGAAGTAAGACCCATATCCCAATGTGATGTATCATTATACTAAACATTACCCAATGCATTGGATCACTATATAGTTTTGGGCGCACCCGGCACATCCATTTCATTTTTATGCGTAAGTTTTCCACATGGATCAATAAGAATGGATTCATTCACCATAATAATTTATTCCATGATTAAGGATTGTGGAATAAATACATGTAATTTCGTAATAAAATAATTATATGAATATAAAGGTGAATACCCATGATATAAAATGGGCATGGTATTCACTACACAATTTTTTTTTGGAATGGAAAATCACGGTGCAATTTTGGAAGCATAACGGCGTCACATAAAAATTACTAAAAATGGGTTGATGATAGTGAAAAGGTTATAACATAATTTAGGTATTAAATTTATAGTAATATAGACTTTTAAAAACATGTAACACCATAAGTAATTATAAAAACAACGAGTAACATAATAATGAAACTTGAAGAAATCGGAGAAAGGAAAGAACCCTTACTTGAATGTGTGACTACAACGGCTTGGGAGGGGATTCATGAAAGCTTGGGTGCATTGGGAGGACTATATGGAGTGTAGGAAAGAGTTTGGATGTTCTACAAGGAGTTTTAGTGAATGGAAATTGGCTCCTGGTTTGTTTTATATAGGAAAGTAGTGGGTATATTTATTATCTAGGTTTTGGACTATGCATAATAAAATATCCAAACCCTCAAACCAACCCACGGTTTCTGAAAAATAGGAGTGTATAAAATTATTTTATAAGTACATGGGATAAACTTATTAAAATATTACCATTTGTGATGTCGAGGTGAGTTTCACTCTTAAATAAATGATTTTAAAATCATCAAATATATTATAACTCTTGGAGGAATCATAATGGCTTCACAAAATAAATCAAATAAACTTCAAATCACATTATCTTAAAGGGAAACATATATTTTTTCTTTGATCCTATTTATATTACTTATTACATCACGTTTGGGTCATTGTTATGTCATAGAATGCAAGCTATATTTATATGCTCTTAAATTTTTACCCAAAAAATTGATTATCTCAAAAAATTATGAAAAATTAACCATTGGATAATTTTTACATCCTGATTCAAAAAATAACATTCTCTCTATCTAAATAATTTCCTAAATATGTGAATTTTTACTTTTAAAATAAAAATTGACATTTATTGAAAATGACGGGTTTTTGACTATAACATTTTTTTACCCCTTATAAAAATTACATTTGAATTTAGAAAAATAATATGATCATTTGTATTTAATAAAAATTATTAAATAATAATATTTTATTAAAATACTATTTATTTTAAAAATAAATTAATTCATCAAAATAGATATCTTAATTAACCAAAAAAATTATTTGTTTTTTATTGAATAAAAATAAAAATCATTTATAAAGTGACAATAATAAGATGGAAATATATTAATTATTTAATAAAAAAAGTGTAAATATTCCTATTTCTAGGGTAATGATACATATCCCTTTAATACATCATCATATTCCCTAAGATTAAGGTGTATGATGGTTGGGATTTCATGGTCTTAGTCAGTGAACATTTTTTGGGTTAGGATCTCGATGATCTTGAACCTCTCTTGTAAATGGTTTCACTCATGCTTAAGTTATTGGATCTCAGTTTGGGCTTGTTCAAGGGAAAATCCCAGAAATTCTATCTCCCTTAGTTTCTCTGATAAATGTACTTTATAGGGTATGATCCTACTGGTTGAGGTCATCACTTCCATTGTATGCTCCAAAATGATTTGTTAAATGTCCTATATTTATACTTGTCATGTGGTCACTATTGAATAGTTATATTATCAAAGGTAATTATACATAAAGGTCATCTAAATCTAATTTGATATAATAAAACAAAACAGGTTCATGTGTTTTCTATGACCATAAGACATTTAATTAAATAAAAATGGGGAATTTTATTCCTAAGAGATCGTGTAATTACAATATTCCCTCATTTAGAAGTTTCACCCTCAAAATTTTCTTTTCCCACGCTAAAATAGTTGAGGGTAGCTCTTCTTCATCACCTCCCCTCACCTGAAAATGCTTCTTCAAACATGTGGTTTCTCAAAAACACTTTGACAATGGGCATTGCCTTATTTAATAGAACTTTTTCTCTATGATCTAAGATCTTAACCAGCTACTCTTCATAACAAACATCATTCTCCAATGGTACCACCGCAAAATTGAGTACATGTGAGGGGCATAGTATTTACTTTCTCAAGAGGGATACAAGGAATAAATCATGTACTTGAGATAGGTTTGGTTGGGGTTCTTGTCGATAGACCACTGTTCAATGTGATCAAGGATCTCAAAAGGTTTGATGTACCTCAGACTAAGATTTACCTTCTTCCTAAATCTCTTCTTTTTCTTCCATTGAGATGTCCAAAGGAATACCATGTCTTTAATATCAAACTCTAGGTCTCATAGATGATTGTCTTAATAGCACTTTTATCAACTCTAAGCAACCTTTATGTCCTATTGAATATTCTTAACCTTCTCTGCCATTTTCTCAACCATTTCATGACGTGGAATTTTTAATTCCATAACATTATCCCAACATGATGGTGTTCTGCACCTCTTCCCACAAAGGGATTCGTAGGGAGACATTTGGATGCCCAAGTGTAAACTTTTATTGTAAGATAACTAAACTAGAGAAATATGTAGATCCCATCCTCCTTTGAAATCAATTGATCATGATATAAAACTTTCCTCAAAGGTTTCGATAGTCTGATCATATTGGACATCATTTTGTGGGTGATAAGTCATAGTGAAGTTCATCTCAGTGTTTAGATCATGTTATAGAATTTTCCAAAACATAGATGTGAATCATATATCTTGATCAAGAATAATTGATAGCATTTCTCAATGAATCCATACCACTTCTTTTATGTATATCTCTTCTAATTGATCCAACTAGAAATTCTATTGAATTGCAATGATGTGTGAATTCTTTGTAAGATGTTCCACAAAAACCCATATAGCATTGTTTTATTTGGATGTATTTATAAGTTTAGTGAAAAATTAAATGGTGATGTTTTCTCAATTCCATGTTGGTATGGGTAATAGTTGCATCATCCCCTTATACTTATACCTTTCAGACTTCACTTGCTGAAATACCAATCACTTTTATGTATATTCAGCGATCTCCTTCATCATGTAGTCCCACCAATAGTACTCTTATAAATCTTGATACATATTTGTGTTTCTTGGGTGGATGGAGAAATTCAAACTATGTTCATCATCCAATATATCATTCTTTAAATTAGGATTTGATGGAACACATAGTCTTGACCCAAATATCACAATTCCTTCTTCATTATCATTGAACTCTAAGGATTTAACTTTCCTTATATTTTCCACTCTCTTCTAATTTCCCACATTATCTTTCCAAGAATACTCTAACCTATCCAAAAGAGAAGGTTGAGTAATAGTTTTTTAAATGATTCCTGATGTTCTTTTATTTATAATTCCCATGTCCATCCTCGTCAAATCAAAGAATATCGGATCCCTCTCAATTCCCATCAATAATAGAATTGTTGGGTCCTTTCTACTTAGAGCATCTTCCACCTTATATTTTTTACCAATAGGATAGTGTATTGAGCATTCATAATCCTTGATGAACTCTAACCATCTTTGTTGTCATATATTAAGAAATTTATGTGTGAATATATATTTTAGGCTCTTGTGATCAGTATATATCTCACATGTCTACCCATAGAGATAATGCCACCAGATTTTGAAAGAAAATATCATAGTTTCCAGATCTAGATCATCAATGGGATAGTTTTTCCATGAATATTCAACTAAATTGAAGGATAGGATATGAATTTATCATTCTTCATTAACAGGTATCCTAATCCCTTCTTATAAGCATCACTAAATACCGCAAATGGTTCTCCATCTGTGGGTAGTGTGAGCACAGGAGAAGTGATATGCCTCCTTTTCATCTCTATGAATCTTTCTTCACATTCATAATTCCAAGAAAACTTGACTCTGTTCTGAGTTATCTTGGTAATAGGGTTTGAAAATAATGATAAATTTCTCACAAATCAGTGATAATTCCCATCTAAACCAAGGAACGTATGGATATATGTCATTTATTTTGGCCTCGTCCATCCTTCAATTTCATTTTTCTTTGAAGGATCCATAGATATCCTATTGCTTGTGATAATATTCCCTAATAATGAGACTTCCTTCCACATGAACTCACACTTGTTATACTTTACATATAGCTTCTCCTTTTACAACATCATTATCATACTACTCAGATGCTCCTCATGGTCCTCCTTTGTTTTGGAGTATATTAGAATATCATTTATAAATACTATCACAAATCTATTGAGGTAATATATCAAGACTCTATACATCAAGTCCATGAATATTTTTGGAGCATTAGTTAGTCTGAATGGCATCACTATGAACTCATAGTTCCCTTACCTTGTATGAAAAGTGGTCTTAGGATATCTTCATTCTTCACCCATACATGATAATATCCCAACCAAAGATCCACCTTAGAGAAGTATTATTCCTCACATAGCTAATCAAACATGTCATCAATATGTGGTAGAAGATACTTTCTCTCTATCAAGATCTTATTGAGCTCATGATAATCAATAAAAATATACATTGACCCATCCTTCTTATTGATAAAGAGGACATGCGCACCCCATGGTGAAGTACTTGGGTGTAAGAACCCTTTAACCACCTTCTCTTATAGTGTATTCTTTAGTTCCTCAAGTTCCACAATATCCATCTTATATGGAGTATTGGATATTAGAAACACCCTTAGTATAAGCTTGATTGAAAATTCAACATCTCAGCTAAGAGGAAGACCAGTAAATTCCTCAAGAAACACATCAGCATATTCCCTTATAATAGTCATGCCTTCAAGGATGATAATTTCTTTAGACTCAATCATTTTAACTAGATGCACTTTCTCATAGGGAAATAAAATCCATTCTTTAGAAGATGTTTCTAAAGAAGATTCAGCTTCCTCCTTGCACCTGTCTAAAATCAGGGGTCAATTCTCCATATAGAGAGTGATTTTATTCTATTATAAATTCAAATTGGATCTATATAGGAAACTCCAATCCATTCCAAGAATTACATCAAATTACACAAAAGTAAGTATGAATATCTTCATTGTGAAGTTCATCCCGTATATTGTGATAGGTGAGGAGTTATATAAATGAGATACAATAATTTCCCCATTTTATATTTTCTCTGACATCACTACTTCCATGATTTGTGGTGGTCTTTAAATAGTTCTACTAAACTATTGTGATATAAAGGAATGTGTAAAACCAAAATAAAAACGTATATTTTCTATTACTGAATTAATAACTATAATACCTATCACCACTTCATTTTTGGGATCCACCTCAGCAATTGTAATGGAAAAATCTATCTCTTTCTACCTCAAAGATTTTCGGTTTCCCCTAAAAACCTTTGGCTTAGTGTAGTGGTTTGAAAAGTTCCATGATTCCTTCAACATGAAGAAGTAAAAAATGTGTTAAGGGTTTACCAGTACCTTACTTATCTATATCACATTGGTGGGTTTCTCCTATTAGTAATAATTTGTTAGATTCCCCTATCTTCTACACCTAAAGCATTTCCTTGTTCCCCTTAGTCAATTTTTATTGTGTTTCCTTCCACACATTTCTCAAGTGGGATGCTAAATTTTCTTAGCACCATTGAATTGTCCATCAGACCACCAAAATTAAACTCCAGTTTCCTCTTATTATCCCTATAATACCCTTGGGATTCTAGGATATCCATTTCAACCTTGACAGCACATCATAATATTTACTCATAGCTATCAATGTTGCGGATCACCAAAGCATTTTGTAGAATAGGATATAGCACAAAAAATAATCAGTAAACCTTACATTCAGGGGTAATGAAAAATCCAAAGGCATATCATACAAGTCTTATGATGTTTTACTCATACACCCCAATAGATTCACCATCTTTTTTCTTAAGTGAAATAAAATCCCTTTCCATTTTAATATGGAGAGTACAATGAAAATATTTATTGAAAAATAGTTTCTATAATTCCTTTCACTTAATTATTTTGATATCTTCCTTAGGATTCTTATTCTCGATCAATGTTTACCACTGATCAACTTCTCCTCCCATATAATAAAAATCCATAAGAACGTTCTCTTGTTCAAAAAATTAAAGGATGGACAAGATCTTTTCAAGAGAGTTGATCCATTGTTCCATAATTAAGGGATATTATGATCCATTTAAAGTAGGATGAAATTGTCATATGAAGCTATCGATTATGGATTTATCTCTCTTAGAGGGGTGTCACACTCCTCTTGATCCATATTTCTATACAAAACTTGAGTTAGATGAAATAGTATCATGATAGAGTTTTTGATTCCCTCTCCCATCAGGATGGGTATCTAATTGGGGTAGTCATCACATTTCCCTTTACATCATTTTTAACATTATTCCTCCTATTTATGGATATTGGATATAATGAAGGTAAATCAGGGATGATTATTTTAATCTATTAAACACAAAAAGGATAATCCAATAAAATTGAAGGAATAACTTATAAATCACATTTATTTCTTAACTTATGAATTTATAGGCTTCGATCTATGTTATCCATGATCTATTTCCTACCTTGTATTTTTATATACTTTTTTATTCCCCTAATAATAGTTTGTAATGAGCTTGTGAATATAAAAAAGATAACCCTTATGAGTGTTAACCTAGGTGCACAGTATGGCACGTTATTGTGTACCAGATTACCCTAAGTCAGGCCCAAAACATCTTGTTTGAGTTGTTACATGTAGGTAAATTTGTGCCTAAACAATGTCCAATTGTAGTATCTAGACAGGGATATATTTTTTTGATAATCCACTTATTCTATACTTACCAAGATTTTCCGATATTTTCTTATACTTAGTCTCATTATAAAAGATTTTTTTAAAGTTCTCTAATCCTAATCCCAAAAATAACTAAACCTATCCTCTGATACCAAATATAAAAACCCTACTCCTTGTTTCACATTTAAACAAGATTTAATAAAAAAATACACTTAATACAAATAAGAAGATATATTTTTCTAGTTTATTTGGAAAATTATGTACATTAAATAACAACTTAAAACATTAAAAACAACTTATTTATTGAAAACTTCTTCAATATTATCAAAATATTCCTTCGTACTTAACACTTCATGGGATAACCAGAGGACATACTATAGAAAGGGGTGAGCTATAAAGCTCAATAAGGGAATACAAAATGAATAACATGAAGAATAAAATACATGTTAGACAATAGGAATATCAATGGAGCATAAAATTAACATGAATAATAAGTCATGATATAGAATGATAATCATAACATAGGAAATGTGGAAACAACTTAAAACACTGCATCATAAACATAAGTCAAGGATAAAACCACTAAGACAACATGGTGGAAAAATAACCATAAAGGAATCAGTAATACCCCTTATCCTAATGAGATGTATTGTGATACTAACCACTACCCAAATCATTGGAGCGCTATATAATTCTAGTCACACCCATCACATTCATTTTATTCTCATGCTTAAGTGCCCCACATAGATCAATTAAAATGGATTCATTAATCATAATAATTTATTACATGATAAAGGAGTGTGGAATACACACATGTATTCCCCAATAAAATAAGTATATTTTTATGAATTTTAATACCAATGATAGAAAATGGACATGGTATTCACTACACAATTGTTTTGGAATGGAAAATCACACTGAGGCTTCAGCAGCATAACAGCATCACATAAAAATTCAAAAAATGGGTTGATGAGATAGAAAGGGGTATATCATAATTTAGATATAAAATGGATAGTAAGATAGACATGGAAATATATGTACCAACATAAGTAATTGGGAAAAGAAGGGGTAATATAACAAAGAAACATGAATAAAGAGGAGAAAGAAAAAAACCCTACGTGAATGTGTGACTCCAAAGGCTTGGGTGAGGATTCTTGAAAGAGTGGGGTGCCTTGGGAGGACTATAAGGAGTGGAGGGAAGAGAGTGAACGTGTTACAAGGAGTTTGAGTGAATGGAAATGGGGGATTTTGTGGGTTTATATAGAAAATAAGGGGGATTTATTTATTATTTAGGTTTTGGGATGTGGGATTTGTATAACAAAATGTCCAAAATCACAAACCATACCATGGTTTTTTTCCATGGTTTCTACCAAATGAGAGTGGTATAAATTATTTTATAAGTCCAAGGACCTAAATTATTAAAATATTACCATTGGTGATTTGTAGATGAGACACACTCTTAAAGAAATGATTTTAAAATCATAAAATAGATTATAACTCTTGGAGGATTCATAATGGGTTTAATAAATAAATCAAATAAACATAAAATCAAATTATTTTAAAGGGAAAACATATATTTGGTCTTGGATTCTATTTATATTACATAACATATAACATCCAATCTTTTTCTAATAGTATTGGCAATTTAATTTTTTTTAAATTCCTTAAAACATCCCTTAGTTTGATGCCTAATCTTTAAATGAATGTATTCGGTGCATCTAGGGCTCATTTTAAGCCTGGAGTATCGAGAAGGGGGAAAACATACTCAGACACACAGTTATAAGAAATTGTGCAGCTCAAGCGCATGATTGTGTAGTTGTTTGTAGATATGGGGTAGTGAGTTACCGCATGGCCAGCATAGAGTTAGTAAAACTGTACAGTTGACTATGTGCTACACACCAGTAGAGAAGAATCTACCACACAGTTGGTGCACAATTTTTCCATTCATGCGGCCAAACCTTTCAACACATTTTTTTAATAAAAAATTAATTTTATTTTTATGGGTTTATTTTAAAACACCCCTATCTTTCTCCTCCTCCTCCCACTAAAGATTTTCTCCCTTACTAGGTGCATGAAGTCTCATATCTTCCCTCTTTGGGGTTTTTATATTTCTCCATAAAATATCCTATGATATCATTACTATTGGAAGAAATGAAACCATCTCAGTAAGATCTTTTATTTGAACCCATTGATTTCTTAGTTTCTCCAACCCCCACCGTTATATCTCCATGTAAGATATTTATCCCTATTATGGGGTTTTTTCTTAAATATCTTAATTTCTTCCATTTTAGGTTGAATTAAGACTTGATACTAGTCATGCATATTACCATGATATTGAGGTAGGGAGTATACTCTTTTCCCATTTTTTTGTTTCTTTTGGAATTTCATCATTATGCCTCACTGTCAGAACCTTCTGAAAATTCATTTTATCAAATGTTAAAATTATTGTCTTGTTTTTTTCATGACCATTGGGACTATACCTTGTGGAGAACACATGTTTAGTGTGTTCAGATTGGATTTGGTCTCCCCTTTGGGTGAACCAACCTAAACAACATAAGTTTCCCTTTGTTTAAAATATGAACAAAATTATTAGTATGTTTTTCACCTTGATAATGCTATAATTTGATTAATAAGCTTATAATTGGAAATATCCCATGAATTGGGTCCCTATTAATAATTCATAATCTTTATCATAGTGTTTTTTCTGATTTGTGGTTCCTTATACATTTGACACGCTCGATGTCTCTTTGAATGCAATATTCCTTACATGATAAAATGTTCATTTCAAGTTAAATCAGTAACTTGCTTTAATGAAATCCTTATGCCTTGTATAAAAATATTATACTTCATGCAATATAAATTTCTTGGTGGTATTATACTCAAATGATGAAGTTTATTCCAAGTGAACTGTGTTAATGCCTTATGTTAAATTCTTATGCATAATTCCATGTGAAATTGCATAACTTATATTATGTCAAATGTTTATTCCTTGTTTGGTTCTCTTGATTGAGACTTTTTATGGTTCGAATGGAATGTGATACTTAGTCAATCTCGATAGTTGGAGATATTGAAATTTCATTAAGGACATATTGGTAAGAGGCATGTTGTTCCCATATTCCATGCTTATATCTTATTGCATATGAAAATTGCTTATTTCTTATGCCCATGTTAGTGGATTTAACCATAATAAATTCTTGTTAAACTTTTTGGCCTGTTCCATTGAAATTGTATGTGTTGAAAGGCACTTGTTTAAGGCTTATACCATGTATCTTATGCCTCACACCTTGATTACTCTTAGTAAATGCTCGTTACATATCTATATGAGATGCGCCATTGATTTTTCGATTGAATTGCTTATCTTGGTTAATGGATGTATGTGGTATTAAGACGATTATTGTTGGTTTTCAATCATAAATGAATTGATTATTATGTATTCAATATTTGATATAGATCTTGACATGGGATGGGGGAGAACATGGGTTTTGTATTAAAAACCCATGGATGGACTTCTCCTACTCTATGGGTTATAACACAACGTGTTGGGGGTGATTCTTTGGCCTTCGAGACAAGGGATTCCCTGGTGATTTGTTATACCCCTTAGTGATACTGGTTTCCAAGGGGAGAACCCGTGTGAGGAACTTTTGGAAACATCTTTACACCATGCCTTGGGTGATACTCAGTCCTCTTATGAGATACCTGGGATAGACTTAGTGGTTACCATACCTTATAGTGATACTTGGGATTCTTTTTTATCACCTTGGATAGGCTCAATGGTATTGGATTTATTGGATGTTTATATTTTGATACTTTGGGTTCTTTTAAATTGCATGGGATGTGCAGGGAACTCTACCACATGTTTTAATGGAATGTTTGGTCTTCATTGTTTGTTTGGTTTTTGAATCAAATGAGATGCATCCTTTATTTTTATATGAGTATTCTTATTCACCTGTGATACTTCTTATTACTTTCCAGTATACTTATGTGACAATGTGGGATTAATACCCCAATCCAAAGCACAACCTTGGGGGTATGATTCATTAATTTTCTTTCTTACCATGGAACTTATTACATATTTTTTCACCTGCATAGGTTCCTCATTCAGACTCCCAGTATAGTCCAATGCAGATGATATGGGATGGGTGTCAACTTAGAAATCTAGACCAAGATGCAGTTTTTGTTTATTTACTACTCTGTCATTTATTATATATGGAACAATGTTTCTTATTTATAACATGAAATTGGAATGATCTAGACACTGTGGGTGTCGGCTTACTGAGATTATCATCTCACACCCTGCTCAGGCATCATTTGGTACACAAGTAGACATTATGAATACCACATGTATAGATAAAAAGAAGTGCGCTAATTTAGATACTTTATTTTCTTGCTTCTTAGGATGGAAATGGGGCAGAGGATTAAGCATGTGCTCGAGATGATGTTGTAGCAATTTTTCATTTTTTTGTACTCTTGAGAGAGAGTTGTTTATGATTATACCCATGTTCTCCCTATTCCTATATTTTTGTATATACTCATGACATCATCATCATCACTTTCTTACAATGTGTTATTATTCATCTTTCATAGTTATATGTTTACTATGTTTGGGTTAATTATTACTTCCCCCACTGTCTTTTTATTATTATGCTTCCACTATTTCTTATTATTGTTTCTTTTTGTTCATACTCTGATCTATGAGGGCATAGTCTCCCATATACACACCATTGTCCCTCACTTATATTCAGTAGCCACTGGGATTTGGGGATATGTGCTTTAGGTCATGTGGCCAACCGGTCCTAGGGAACTGTTGAGTGGCATCTGAGACCGGGATGCTACAAAGTGGTATCAGAGGATTTTATTTTCCTTTATCATAATATTTGGGATTACATAGGAGACTATGGTATAAGAATTTTTATATGACCCCATGATTGGACGTATCTAACTCATGTACAAGGAAAACCTAAATTTCTTGGGTTGAGAATTGTAGTTATTGTTTATATCATTGATGGTTGATACAACTTCACCATTGGGTGATGAACATGATTCATGATGCTATTGCTATTGATGTGATTGAAATGGAGATTTATTTTACATCAACCTGATGAAACAAGCGTGTTTCATTAAATTAATCACACTAGGCCCCATAGGAAATAAAATTTCCATCATAATTCTATGCCATGTTTATTTTCAGTGTGCATTTTCCTATTTATATGTGATTACAACTGTGCCTAGTTATTATATCTTACAGTGCCTACATTGTTATAGAAACATAATTATGCTAGTTTGTTTAGTAGGTATATTTTATGGTTTGGGTTTAGTTGATGCCACTTTCGACTCATGAGGGTATGGGACCTCATGGATTGGTTTGGTGATCCACCTAACTCATCCAAACAAAAAAGGGTAATTAAATCCCTAAAGTTTAAAATGAAAACCACATGTTAAAAAGAAATGGATGCCTTATATGGTTATGTGTAACCTTGAACTTGCCTTGGAATAGGCTATAAGATGAATTCCTTATGAACATTTTGAGGTCCTTCCCTCTTATCTAGGCCTGGCTCTTAGAGTAGGTTGTCATGTGTCATATGGTCAAAGGTAGGTTATGCCCATGTCCTCTTAAAACTTTATTTATCTGTTATTCCATATTCAGGGAGGCCTTGTACCTACCCTTACTTACTACTTCTTTACCTTATTTCTCAATATGTTATAAATATTGTTTGAGGTGTGTGTATAAAAATTTTTGAGTAATACCGCCATGAAGTCCTCATGGAATATTCTAAGAGAGTGGTGATGAGAACACCCCAGAGGGGGGCCATGAGACACCTATTGTGCCTTTTGTAATTCCTCATTCGGAACCTCCTATTGATTTTTCACTGGGAACCTATGCTCAGTTTAGGGATACTTTTCTGATGTTTATGAATATATTTTAGGCTACTCCTCGGCCTCCTCCGACTATGTAAGAGTTTACACAAGACTTTTAGTAGGAACATCCTCCAACTTTCTCAGAGGATATATAACAAACATGCTCTTTATTACACAATTAAACGTGATTTATTACATGAAATTTCACATAAGAAAACTCTGAGGATTGAGAGGTCTAGTTTATTGGGAAATTAGGAACATTACATAACAACTTAAAACATAAAAAACAACATCATTATTGAATACTTCTTTTACAGGACCACAACATTCCTTTGTACTTAGCATTTCATCAGATAACCTGAGGATATACATAAAAAAGGGTGAGATATAAAGCCTAGTAAGGGATTAAAAAAGGCATAATATGAAGAATAAAATACATATTAGGAAATAGGCATATCAATGGAGCATAATATAAACATGAATATAAAGGTATGATATAGCATAATTATCATAACATTGAGATATGGAAACAACATTTAACATGATATTATCATGATCCAAGGCTCATTGCACATGGAGCATGAGTAAACCCTCATTTAACTTAAATTATCATGATTGAACCCTCATTTCCCATGATGTATCATAATACTAATCTTTAGCTAATGCGTTAGAGCACTATTAGGGCGCACCCTTCTTAATCAGTTCACTTCATGCATATGTGTTCCACATAGATCATACAACATTGATTTATTAAAAGTCATAATTTATTCCATGAATAAGAGGTTTGGAATGCATAAATTTATTTCCTAATTCAACAAGTACATTTTCATAAAGTTTAATACCCTTGATAGAGAAATGGGTATGGTATTCACTTACATTATGATTTTCGCATGGGAACTTTTGGTGTAACTTTGGTAGCATAACGACGTCAAATAGAAATCATAAAATGGTTTTATGAGAAAGAAAGGGGTATATAATAATTTATAAATGAATTTTAAAGTAATTGAGTCATGTAACATAGTATCTCAATATATTTAATGAAATTTAGATGCATAATATAAAAGAATATCTTGAATGTAAATGAAAAGAAAGAAATTCCTTACAGAATTTCGACATGGTAATGGGTGTACATGGGAGGAATTAATGAGATAGAAACGGGTCTATCATCATTAAAAAATAATTAGGAAAGTATATAGAAGATGATAAATCATTCCCCAACTTTTTTAATTGAAAATTAATTGGGCATAACAATATAAGGATACTTGGACATAAATAAGGAAGGAAGGAAAGTGAGGATCCCTTACTTGAGTGTGTGACTTCAAGAGCTTGATTAGGGGATTATTGAGATCTTGGGGTCCCTTGAAAGGATTCTTGAGATATGAGAGAAGATTAGGACATTGATCCAATGGTTTTTAGTGAAGATAAGTGGGAGATTGGGTGGGTTTATATTGGAAAGGAGAGGGGAATTCTTTAATATTTCACAAACTTTGGTTTTGGAATCTAAATAATTAAATATTCAAAACCACAAACCAACCCATGGTTTTTTCCCATGGTTTTGGCCAAAGGGGAGTGGAAAACATTATTTTCTATGCCCAAATTCTGAACTTATTAAAATATTAGGCTTTCTTATGTGGAGGTGAGTTACACTCCCAAGGAAAACATTTTAAAAAGTTAAAATATTTTATAAGTCATGGAGGGTCTAAAAAGGCATCATAAAATTAATCAAACAAATCTAAAATCAGATTATTTTAATGGAAAAAAACATATTGGCCGAATATACTTTTTATAGTATTTTTTACATCACCATTGGGTCATTATGATGTCATAAAACACATTATATATTTATAAGGTATTATTTTTTACCCAAAAATTCGATTGTCTCTGAAAATTATAAAAAAATCACCATTGGATAATTTTGACATCTTGATTCCAAAAATAATATTAATTTTTTCTAAATATTTGAATTTTCAATTTTAAAATAAAAACAAACATTTATTAAAAATTCGTGGGTTTTTACAAAAACAATTTTCAAACCATAATAAAATTTTCTATTATATTCATAAACATTGTACAATCATTTATATATAATAAAAAGTAATATAGATATAATATTTCATTAAAATATTATTTAATTAAAAAATCCCTTAATTTATCAAAATAGATTTCTTGATTGAATTTAAATATTAACTAGAAATATTATTTGTGATTTAAAACCCATATAAAAAGTAATAATAATAAAATAAATATATATTATTTATTCAAAAATAATGCGCATAATCATAGTGTCGGTGTCTTATTACATAACCCCTTATAACACATGCATAAGACCTAAGGGTAAGGTGTGTGATGGTGATATACTCTTGGGGTGGCTTGGATAACATCACTCGGGTGGTAATCTCTATTAACTTCCACTTCTCCTATAGGTGGTTTCATTCAAGCTTAATGTGTTAAATCTAGGCTTGGGATTGGTCAAGAGAAAAGCCCAGTGATGCTACCTCCTTTCTATGCTTCAAAAAATGGCTTTTGTATGGAGAAATTCTATTAGATGAGTCCATCACTTCCTTTTTCTGAGTAAATTGGATTTGTTGAAGCCTTATATTTATACTAATAATGTGATCACTGCTCAACAAGTATATTAGCAATGGTAACAATTCTTAATGGTATTAAAGAAACATAAAACCAAGGAAGTGAATATGTTTTATATATCCATTTTACAAAATAATACATTTAATTAGATCAAGAGGAATTTTCATTAATAAAAGTTTTGGTCATTATAGGCTGGAAGTCCTCATGCTACAGAGTTATGAATAGAAACTATGATATCTATCTTTGACCATATTGAGATGCCTCCAGAGCAAAGGGTCAATATTTCTACCTACATGCTTTGTGACTTTGTCGAGTGTTGGTGGGATATTGAATCTCAGTTAGAGCATTATTGATACATGAGTTGGGAAAACTTCTAGACAGATTTATTTGATCACTTATTTTCATATACTTTGCGAGTGGACTGAGTAATGGAGTTCTTGCATCTTTAGAAAGGATCCATGTCAGTGTCTGATTATTTTACTCACTTCATCGAGCTTCAACATTTTTCTCTATATATGATGGTTGAAGAATCGACTATTGTGAGTCTCTTTAAGGATGGGGTTAGATATGATTTAAACTCATAGGTGAAAGTCTTTCAACTGACTACCATTACAGTGATAGTGAACCGAGCTTTTATCATAGAGTGGAATCTCAAAGAAGATGGTCATGTGAGTCAGGTCAGTTCTATTCCACATCAGGTTGATGGTTCTTCATGCAGTAAAAAGTGTAGTTTTGTGGGTGTGTGTGGGAACAGTTCCATCTAGGTGACATGTGAATATAGTTCCATAGTATGTTATTAATATGGTAGGATAGGCCATAACAAGCCTTTGTGCATGAGAAACCCAATGGAATGTTGAGATTGTGGAAGTATAGGTCATCTTCAATGTTTCTACTGTTCATTTCCACTAGAATCTTATGGAAATAGATTTTTACCAGTACCTCTATCAGATAAAATATCTATGAAAAAATTTCAGGTAGAGATTTGGTCTTCCATATAATGATCAGGCCAAGTAAGTAGCGGTTTCATCCGAGGTAGTCAGGATTCAGATCATCAGTGATGGTAAAGTGGAACTACTCATGCTAGTCAGACTACATCTTAGGGTCGTGGTTTAGGCCATATGTATTCAGTGAATCAAGCATATGAGGAGAAAAATACATGTCCATCTACAGTTATAGGTACTATTCTGGTAGCCTTTAATTTATTTCCTTCCCTTTTTTGATTCAGGTGCATTGTACTCTTTCATTTTTGTTGTGTGTGTGAAAATACTTGCTTTCGCTATAGAGTACTTCTATGGATTTATGCCCCTCGACACTACTCTAGGGGTTATAAAAGAGTAAATAATTTAGTGTCACGAGTACCCCTTAAGATAGGTGGGTACCGTTTCATCTATAATTTCTTCATCTTCGAGATGATTGGATTCGATGTAATTCTCAGTATCATGTCTAAGTGGATTTTTATCAGCATTGAGTGTATTTTACTTCACCTCAGGAAATGCATATGCACAAAAAAGTGAATAGGATATCCATATAATTTGGTATGTATCCAAGAAATATGGGCTTGGTAGAGTGACCTCTCATCTAGAGAGTCTCTTTACGATAAATCGGGTAATGCAACTCATGGAGTTCCCTCCAGTTATGGATCATTTTTGGGGAATCTTCCCTAATGATTTCTCTAGATTACCTCTTAAGAGAGAGTTTGAGTTCACCATAAAGATAGTACCAGGTGTAGCACTAGTATCCATTTTTATATATAGTATGGCACCTATAGAGCTCTAATAACTCAGGAAGAAGCTTAAATATTTATAGGATAAGGCTTTTATCAGATCCAACACATTTTCATGGGGTTTATCTATTCTTTTCACCAATAATTCGGATAGTACCCTACAATTTTTGTGGATTATGGATATTTGAATCAGGTTACAGTGAAGAACTATTATCCTTTTCCTCATATAAATGACCTCTTAGACAATATCCTAGGAGAAACTATTTTCTCCGTGATTGATTTGATTTTAGGCTACCATCAGGTTTATGTGATACCATCAGATATACCACGTACAACATTCCAGATTAGGTAAGGCTTGTACAAGAATTTAGTTATATTTTTTGGTCTTAAAAACATGTCTCATGTATTCATAGATTTTATGAATTTGGTTTTTAACTTGTATCTTGATTCCTTCATGGTAGTCTTCATAGATGACATCTTGGTTTACTCGCGTACCAGACATGACAATGCCGCCCATCTTGAGATTGTGTTGAGTACATTGAGAGAGCACTAAATTTACGTGAATCTCATAAAATGAAACTTCTAGATCAATAAGATTTACTTCTTGGGTCATATCATATCATAGGTAGGAATATCTGTTGACCCAGATAAGGTGAGCATTGTGGTTTTCTGGGAGTATCCTAATAATTTGTTTAATATACACAATTTATTTGGTATTTCATTCAATTATAAGTGTTTCAATAATAACTTTTCCCACTTAGAAGTGCCTCTCATGGCCCTAATGAAGAAGGTTGAATATTTTCTATGGTATGAAGATTATGAGAAGGCCTTTAGAGAGTTACAAGGAAGACTCACTTCAGCTTCGATTACTATTCTTCTTGATCAGGATAGAAGTTATACAATTTATTATAATGCTTCAAGAATCATGCTAGGTGTAGTTGTAATGCAGGGTGATTCAGTTGTTGCATATGGATCTCACCATTTAGGCCATATGACTGGAACTATCCTATGAATGACCTCAATTTAGCCACTATGGTTTATGATCTACACTATTTGAGGCACTATCCTTAGGAAGAGAGGTTCATTATTTACACAGATCACAAAAGCTTGAAGTATATCTCCACATATTGATACTTAAATTTGAATTAATGCAGGTGGGTAGAATACCTTCAGTCTTTTTATTTTGTGATTTCTTATACCCCATATAAAGTAAATTTCATGGTTGATGCATTGAGCCATAAAACTCATACACAATCCATCCAAGTGGCAAGAAGTGAGTGAAAAATGATGGCTATGTTCTCTGAGTTGAATCAGGAGGTTCAAGAGTAGAACAGGAAACCATTTCTAACAGCTTTGTTAGTGACATCTTCCCTCCTAGAAATGGTTTAAATGTCACAATTATCTAATTATGAGGGCCTCTTTCTATGTTTGAATATCATAGTATAGAACCCACCTTTAGGTTGGGTTGTCAATAGGAGTGATACCCTGCTCTACCATGGGCATGTTTGGGTGCCTTCAGATATATGGTAAGAGATATTTACAGAATCTCATGCCTCAGTTTGGGAAGTTCACTATGTACTTACCAAGATGTATTGGGATATGCATCGTCAGTAATAGTGATCAGGTGTGAAGAAGCAGATAGCGGTCTTCCTCACTTGGTGCTCCGCCTATCAATAGTTGAATCCAGTGCATTAGAAACCCACCAGAATCCTACAATCTGTATCTATTCCTAAGCAAAAATGTAATAATGTCACCATGGATTTAATTACAGGATTTTCAAGGTCTCCCCGACGTAGTGATGTAGTATAGGTGATCATCAACAAGTTGAAAAAAGTCATTCACTTATTACCAATCCTTGAGACCATGTTTGTTGATGAATTAGGTTGAATTTACATCTATGAGATGGTGTGACTTCATGGTGTACCCCATTTTATAGTTTCGGACCGCTATTTCGGGTTCACATCGTGGTTTGGAAAGGTTTTTAGAAGGAAATGGGTTTATAGGTGCTTATGAGTACTCCATATCACCCTCAGACTTAGGGGTAATTTGAGAGGATGAATCGAGTGTTAGAGGATTTTCAACATTCTCAAATTCCTGATTTCTAAGGATCCTGGGAGAAGCATATTCCTCTAGTTCAGTTTTCCTATAATAAGAGCTTTTGGGAAAAAATTCATATGGCTCTCTATGAATCTCTCTATGGTAGATCGTGTTGTTCACCCCTATGTTGGCTAGGGTTAGGGGAGGCATCTCTTTTGTGTACACTCCTTTTTCAAGAGATGTCGTAGAAAGTCCATATAATTCATAAGATTAAGTTTTTAGTTCAGTTGAGGAAGAATTCATATATTGATCATCATCATATACCTCTAGAATTATAGGTGGTACATCAGGTATATCTTCATGTATCACCTCATTTGGGACATAAATGAATTAGGAGACTGGGAAAGTTACCTCTGAGATATTTCAAGCCTTTCGAGATAGTGGAGTGAGTTGGGATGGTGGAATATAGGTTGTTATTACCTCATAGGCCCTATTCTATTCATGATGTCTTCCACAGATCTCATCTTCGACAGTATCATCTAGACCAACTCATTCATTTGATCCAAATGATATCTAGTGGGAGGAAGATGTGTTCTTTGAGGATCATTCAATATGTAATGTTGACCATAGTATGAATATTATCTGAGGTAGGTCAGTTTTTTTAGTCCAGGTTTTATAGAAGCATGGATATTTTGAGGATCGAACCTCAGAGTGGGAGCCTGATGTACATGTGCAGTGGCTGAAACGTTTTTAAGAGTACGTCATACCACCCTTTGAAGGGAAAATTGAGGACGAGTTGTTTTAATAAGGGGTCGTTGTAACATCCAAGATTTTTATAATGGTATGAAACTTTTAGTTTTTTGTTTAAATTTATTAACAACCCTTAGTTTGAATCATAATATTTAAATGAACGTATTGGGAGTTTCCATGGCTCTTTTGAAGGATGGAGTACCTAAAAGGGGGAAAAAGATTAGGTCGTAGGGTTGGGAGAAACCATGCAGCCCAGGCATATGGTGGTGTAGATGTTTGCAGATCTAGGGAAGTGAGCGGCCACATAGCTAGTTCATAGTTAGTAAAATTGTGCAGTTGACCATGTGATACACCCCTGTAAATCAGAATCTACCGCAAGGTTATTGCATGGTTTGGACAACCGTGCAGCCAAATCGTGTCGCACCTGATTTGTAATAAAAAATTTGTTTTATTTTTATAGGTTTATTTTAAAACAAACCTCTCTTTCTCCCCTTCCTCCCACTCAGTATTTTCTCCCCTAACAGGTTAACAAAGAACCCTCTCCTTCCTCTTTGTGGTTTCTCTTTATCTCCCTCAAATCTCCTCCAATATCTTCACCATCAGAAACAAGGGAACCATCTTAGTAAGCTCTCTTATCCATACCCATTGATTTCTTGGTTTCTACAACCCTCTCTATGTTATCTCCATGCAAAACATTTAGCCCTATTTTTTGGTTTTTCCCTAAATCTCTTGATTTATTCAATTTTAGGTCAAATAAGGCCTTGATACTGGTCATTCATATCACCACTACGTTGAGTTAGGGCATATACTTTTTTCCCCATTATTTTCATCACTTTTAGCATTTTGTCATTGTGGCGCCCCATTGGAACCTTCTGATGAGGATTTTTATCACATGTTAAAATGATTTTATTGTTCTATTGTGACTATACCATGTGGAAAAATCCATGTTTAGGATGTTCGTCTAGGATATGGTCACCCCTTTGGGTGAACCAACCAAAAAGGCCTATGTTTCCCTTTGTTTAAAATGTGGAAAATTTTCATTGGTGTGTTTGGACCCTTGATAATGCTATAATTTGATTAAGAGGCTTAGAATGGGAAATATACCATGAATTGGGCCCCTCAAAATAATTTCTAAGCTTGATCATAGTGATTCAACCTATGTGTTTTGTCTTATACCTTTGACATGATTGATGTATCTTTGAATTCAATATGCCTCACATGCTAAAATTTTCATTTCAAGTTGCATGAGTACCTTACTTTAATGAAATCCCTATGTGTTGTGCTAAAAGCATATATGTTATCCAATATACCTTTCTTGGTGGTATTATACTCAAATTCCCATGTTTATTCCAAGTGCACTATGCTAATTCCATATTATAAATTCTTATGCATAATTCCATGTGAAATTAAATACCTTATATTATTCCAAATGTTTATGACTTGTTTGGTTCTCTTGCTTGATTCTTTTTATAGTTCAAATGGAATTTTAAACTTGATCAAGTTCAATAGTTTGAGATATTGAAATTTCATTAATTACATATTGGTTAGAGGCATGTTGTATCCACATTCCTTTCTTATAGTTCATGGAATAAGAAAACTTCTTTTTTCTTATTCCCTTATTAGTGGATTGAACCATATGAAATTATTGTTAACTTGTTGGATTGTGCAATTGAAATTTCATGTGTTTATGTGAACTTGTTTAAGGCTTATTCCATGTAGCTTATGCCTCATACCTTTCTTAATCTTATTAAATGTTCACTGCCTTGCTAGCCCTTGGATGATACTTGGTCCTCTAGTGAGATACCTCTGATGGAATCAATGGTTACCATAACTTGTAGTGATACTTGGGATTATTTTAGATCACCTTGGATGGGCTCGGTGGTATTAGATTTATTAGATGTTTCCATTGAGATACTTGTTATTATTTTAAATTGCATGTGATGGGCATGGTACTCCACCTCGTGTTTAATGGAATGTTTGGTTTGCATTGTTTGTTTTGTTGTTGAATCATATGAGATGCATTCTTTCTGTTTATATGAGCATTGCTATGAACTTGTGATACTTCCTCTTACTTTCCAGTATACTAATGTGAAGACATAGTATTGATACCATAATATTGAGAAAAATATTTGTGGTGTGATTCATTAATTTCATTTCTTACCATGGAACCTATTACATATTTTTTTACATGCACAGGTTCCTCATTCAGACTCCCAGCATATGCCGAAGCAAGTGATATGGGATGGGTGTCCACTTAAGAACTTAGACCAAGATGAAGTTGTTTTTTATCTATTTCCTTGACATTTTTTATATATGGAACACTATTTCTTATTTATAGCATGAAAATGGAAAGGTCTGGAGACTGTGGGTGTTATCCTACTGAGATTATGATCTCAAACCCTACTTGGGCACTATTGGGTACTCTAGTAGACTTTATGAGCATAGGTATAAATAAAGGGAAGTGTTCAACTTCTCATGCTTGATTTTCTTACTTCTTAGGATGGAGATGGGGGTAGAGGACTGAGACTATGCTCGAGATATTATTGTAGCAGTTTACCATTTGTTTACTTTTGATAGCATGTTGGTTATTCTTTTACCCTCATTTTCTCTTTACTTCAATTTTAATGTAGACTCATGACATAATCACCATCACTTTTGTACCATGTATTATTATTCAGCTTATATAGTTATCTATTTACTCTTTTGGGTTATTAATTGCTTTTGATACTATTTTCTTATTATTATGCTTCCTCTATTTCATATTATTGTTTACTTAGGTACATACTCTGATGTATGAGGGCAAAGTCTCCCCACAGACACACCCTAGGCCCTCGCTGCTAGTCGGAAACCTCTGGAGTTCAGGGAGTTGTTCTTGAGGTCATGTGGCCAACCAGCCTCGTTGCACTATTGAGTGAAATATGGGACCGAGACTCTATGTAATACATCACTTTTGGGTCATTGTGATGTTATAAAACACAAGTAATATTTATATAGTATTTCATTTTTACCCATAAATTTGAATATCCTAGAAAATTATGAAAAAATCATTATTGGATAATTTCGACATCCTTATTCCAAAAATAAAATTCATTTTATCTAAATAATTTCCTAAATATTTGAATTTTCACTTTTAAAATAAAAACTTAAATTTATTGAAAACGACAGGTCTCTAACAATAACGTTTTTTTGAACCCTTATAAAAATTAAAATTGACTTCCTAAAAAATATATGAACATTTATATTTAATAAAAATTATTTAATAATAATATTTTATTAAAATATTTTTTATTTAAATAATCCATTAATTCATCAAAATAGATATCCTAGTTAACCAAAAATATAATTTTTTTGTTTTATTTAATCAAAATAAAAAACATTTATAACTTAATAATAATAGGATGAAAATATATTCATCATTCTATAAAATAATAATATAAATATTACTATTTCTAGGGTCTTGATTCATATCCCAATAATACACTAGCATATGCCCTAAGAGTAAGGTGCGTGATGGGGGTATTTCATGGAGTCATTCATCGAACATGGTTTGAGTTTTGATCTTGATGAGATTGAACTTCTCCGATAAACAATTTTGATCATGCTTAAGTTATTGGATCTCATCTTGGTCTTGATCAAGTTAAAATCTAGGAAATTGTATCTCCCTCAAAAGCTTCAATAAATGGGATTCATAGTGTATAATCCTAATGTTTGAGTCCATCACTTCCTTTTTCTGTGTCAAAAGGATTTTCTAAAGACCCTATATTTATAATAGTCATGTGATCACTGTTTGGCATCTATATTATCAATAGTAATTATACTTAATGGTCATCTAAATCCAATTGTATATAATAATAAAAATATTTGAATGTGTTTTCTCTAACCATAATACATTTAATTAAACAAAAAAGTGTAATTTTATTCATAACATATTGGGTCATTACAGATACCATTTCTCCCTAAATGAATTGTCCTTGAGGTCATCCATTGTGTTTCATTATTAATTGTTTTATAAATTGTAATGTGTTAGGAGACGCTTCAATAATATTCTTCTATGAACTATATATATTTTATAACATGAAATTATAATAAAGAAACTATTTTTTATTGAAGGATTAAATATAAATATACATTTTATTTATCCCTAAATGATATATGAATAAATATATATATATATATGTGTGTGTGTGTGTGCCATACAAAAAATAATATTTTCTATTACCATAAATTTGGTCAAGGTATGTTATTATCCTAATAATTCAAATTTATAAGGCATAAATGATTTCTTACTCAAAATTTTATAAACTAAATCTGATGAAACATATACATATTTTTTCTAGTTTCATATATATGGGATGGGGATACCAATTCTAGCTCCTAGTTTGTATTTTTACAGGTTATATTCTAGGGAGGTTCAATATATAGATGAGTCGTGTAGGATTTTAGATAGAATATGGTGTTAACCAATATTGGTTATAAGGAGGGTGAATAATTCCCCAATAATTAACATTGACCCTGTAATAGGTAAACTATTACCAATATTTAACATCGTCCCTCAATGCTAGTATTACACCTTTGGTTATCGAAGTGTGTGGAATCATGGAAAACTCATTAAAATTAACAAAAGTAAACCATTGGATGATGCACAATGGAACCTAGCTATCTAGAAAGACTCCAAAAACTATGTATACCAGAAGTTTAAAATTATTTACACCCTACTCACTACACAAAGTATACCATTGAACACATTCAATAAAACTCATAAGCATACAAATCAAATTAAAACCATTATAATAAAAACAAAAGAAATAACAAAATAGGTTTATGTGGTTCAGAAAATATGTCCTAAATCCATGAGAGAATAAGTGATACTTTCATTATTAATAGATGTATAAGAAATTACACTTTAAACTGAAAAATATTTCAATGAGGATTAATTAAAAAGGATTGAAACATTGTAATTATTTGATATAATATTAGCTCAGAATCACTGATTAGTTTTTGATTCATTATATTTATTCAAATAAATTATTCATGAAATCATCAATTCCTTTCATAGGATTTCTTAGCTAATCATATTTGTCACATGGACCACTAACAACAGTGGAGATTCATCCATTTTGGAAGTGTCTACTAATATCAAATAGCCCTATAAAATTTGACCTCTTACCCAACTGATCATATCCAAGTCATATTTCTAGAAAATTTTGATCACCATACCATCATACCATCATAGGTTCATCAGAAGATATCAATTTATTATTATTCTAGTATTTATTGGAGAGTTTCTTATATCACTTCACATAGATTGAACTGATCCTCCTTCTGAAGAATTTATTCCAAATAAATAAATATAGAAAACAAACTTCACATCCTAAAAATATCCCACTTGAATACTATTTTAGGAAAACTTTTACAACTCTCCATCACTTTGGAATATCAAGGCATATAGTTTTTTCATGTCTCCTTTCACTAACTCAAGTCCCACTGAGGCATGTTATTGTCTCATATTTTCCTAAAATATTTCTTTAGTGAACATATCTTCCAGGTTTTGTCTTCGAGCTACATTACACATATCAAATACCATATCTTCCAATTTGTTTTATATAAAGTGGTACTATGTTAATATATCTTTTCCATGCACGGAACACAGTAACCTTATCCAAATGTATTGCACTCTAATTGTAATAGAATAAAATTCCACCCTTTTAACTTTGTCTAAGTTTCTTAAAAAAAGATATCAATAACACCAACTAAAGAAACACAAGCTAAACATAACTTTAATAGCGAAATAAATATTTTATTTAGATAATACATCTCATATAAATTCATACAACCCAAATACCAAAAGTTTTAGTTTATTATATATTAAATACATAAACAAAATATTTTACAACACTTCAAAACATTTTTCTATAATCATTCTCCTATATATCCTTCTATAGATATATCCCATGATATAATTATCTTCATAACCAAGGGGAAGGAAAACATAAGAAATTAATGACATCATAAGCTCATTACGGGAAAAATATCACAATGTATCAGCACATAAACATGAAGGAGAATATGAGGAAAATATAAATATAATAATAAAAGATCACAAGACCATATATGATCTTCATAAAAAAATTATAGAGAAATATAAGATCATAATAATATCATTAAGGAAGTGTAAAATCCATTACATGTCCCAAAATAATTATCTATAATAATAAAACATGTGATCATGATATAAAAGTGTGGAATACTTTAAAAATAATGTGTAATCATGAAAAAATGGAATTTCATGGAAATTAAATGCATCTTAAAATTTTGGAAAAACATGACAAACAACTTTTAAATTTTTCACATCCATAATAATAGGAAAACCTTTTTGAGAAACCCCATTACACCCATGTCTATGATAACAAACTCATTATGTACATGCCAAAAAATTGTGATCAAACCCACCATTCTCATGCTTAGGTGAACCAACTCATTATGTCTATTTATGTATATATCACGAGATATAAACTTAAACTAATTCATTAGAGGGTTACATAGGACCCCATCTATCATCATCCATAAATATGTGTTACACTTAAAATTCATCATTATCGTATCTTAAAGAACCCATGGAAAAATAATGTGGTTATTATACATTTAACTGGAAATAATTCACATCTTATAAAAAAACCCTTGAAAACAAAATGGGCTTCATAAAACATACAAATGGAAATAATTCACTTTTAATAAAGAACACATGCAAATAAAAAGTGTTTCATAAAACATCCAAGTGGTATAAAGTAGCATCATGAATTGAATAATTTGATACAAAATACTTGATCACCCAAAACAATCACATCATAAAAGAAAATATAGGGTGAAAAATGAAATATAACTCTATTAGAGATATATTATTAGAATATAATGAAAATAAAATCATGAATATATCTTTCTGAAAATATTTTTTATTCATCATTGTAAAGGTCATAGTTATGATCCTCTTTTCAAAAAGTCTTCTTTGTTTTTTAAAAAATAATAGATTGAAAAACTTTTCATGGAAATGGATTTTCAGAAAAAAAAACTCATTTTCCCTATAAATAAAGTGAGAACATTATTTAAAATGGAAAATTTAGTGAACATAGGAGAAATGAAATAAAAAATAAAGCAAATAACTCAAAGAAAGACGTTTGAGTTACCAAGTCCTATAGCTTTACCCCTGATCTATGACAAAATTATTTAACCTTATATATTAAAAATATAAACCACTTAATTATCTATTTTAGAACCTTATTAATATAAATTTACATTTATACACTTTATTAAAAACAATTATCTTTATGTTTTAGATTGTTAAAATCTATTTTCAAAAGCATGAGTTAATAATCCTAGTCATTTTGAACTAGGTTCATAAAAGTGGTGTTTATATTCCTTTAACACCATGATATAATCATTTATAACCCATTAAAGGTACTATAATTTATTTATTTTAGATATTGTTAATTTTATAATTACATTACATGGGATTTTTAGTTTCATTTTGTAATGATGAAAAGGATGTTGAACTAGTTTTTGGTTACTTACCAGTATCGATGGATTATCCAATAATGATCCTTAATTTTTGTGTTATCCAATAATAAAAATATTAATTATATATATTAGAAATATATATAATATATATTCATCAAATATAAACTAAAACCATCTAAGATTGTGGTGGTGAAAAATTTAATGCATCGTTCCATGGAGGCGGTAGTCCACACGTACGCATGGATGATGATTTCATTCTTCTAAGGTAGAAAGAAACAATTAACATGGTATATCATTCTAAAAAATATGATATATATATCATAAATGTTTATTAAATTATTATTTTGGACCATATATCTTTTATGGTCAATGAAAATGAAAACACATTGTGTCTTAGAGGCGGTATTCTTCACAACGCATGAATGGTGGTTTCATTTTACTTAATAGAAAAGGTAAAAGGTGGTTAATGATAATAAAATAATTATAATTACATAAAATATAAAAAATACCAATTTTATCATTTTAATTTGTTAAAATGAAATTTTAGTAAGACTAAATTCACATAAATAAATAATAAAGTGGGAGCAGTAGTTATAAATCTATACCTCACTACTTGGATTATCTCCTTTGTAAATGTGGATAAACCTTTTACGAATGGTCTTTTGAGAACACCAGAACCAATTTAAGGTGTCTAGGAGTGTTAATTGGATGGTTTGGTATATTTTGAGATAAAAATATGGGGTTTGGGGTGTGGGTGTAAGTGAGGAGAGTATTTCAACTTTTATAAGTGAAAAGGTATGACATTTTTGTAAATACTCAAAACTTTTCAATAATTTGAAGTCACTCTCAAGGAAAATGGCCCAAATTTTAATAAATAATGTAAAGGATAATATATAAGGTTTTCTCACACTCAAACCACTCAATTAAAACATTCTTTTAACATTTTAGGACCTTTACCTCTTAGGTTACTCATTTTTATCATTTTGGTTTTTACCACCGTAACTAGTTTTTACCTTGGTAATTTATCCTTTACACCAAAAAATAAAATGGTCCTTATTATAAAATTTGGAATTAATGATTATTAATTTGAAATATATTTTTTTTAATTTATAAAGGTGATAAATTTTAATTTTAAAATATGAAATGTATAATGTATTATATTTTTTTGGAAAAATATGACTTTTGTTCTAAAATGTAAAATATGGGTTTATTAAAATAAAAAAATTAAAATTATAAATTCAGATATAAAATACATATTTGGTATTAGAAAATGGTCTCATGAATATTCAATTCATACTTATATACTAATAATGACATATAATTCATGTTATTTATATAAATGGAATCATTCACTATTCACATAAAAACAATCTTTTTATAAAAATCCCAAAAATACATCTTAAGATAATATATCCATGATAAATCTAAAAATGAAGTTAATTTTTATATAATTAAAATCCTAAATTTTATAAATTTTATTTTTAATTAAATATATAGATAAAGTATGTTTTTATAAGAAAATGAATTTGGTATATTAACCGTTATTTTCCTAATAAATTACTGATTAATATATTGTTAATACTTTATTGGTTTCAAAATATATTATACCTTAATATAAGAAAATTTTAGAAAAATATTTTTTTAGTTTCATATTTGTACTAATTGAGTCAATATTTAAAGTGAACATTATTTATATATATATATATATATATATATAATTTTTTACCACTTTTTATAACTTTCAATTGTACATATACCTTAAAATCGTCCATATTTGTTTATATTTGGTGTTTTTTGTGGAGAAAGCTATCGAACATATAATTTATTTAAGGAGGAAAAACTTAGTTCATTACATTCTACCCCCCATAAAAATAATTTCATCCTAAAAATTGTATTACATGAAAGAAAAAAATTGAGGGTGCATTAATATCATCTCATACATAGGTTCTCATATAGCCTCTTCGAACTAATTTTTTTATAATAAACATTTTTCAAGATGGGTGGTATTATTTATCAGAACCTTTTCCCTTTGATCCAATATTTAAACAGGTTTTTCATCATATAAAAGGTCATTTTCTAGTTTTATATATTCCAATATTAATACATGTGATGGATCTGGTATGTATTTTCTCTAAATTAAGACATGAAACACATATTTCACTTGAGAGGGGTGTAAAGGGAGTGCTAATCGATTAGATATGACAGGGGTATAATCAAAGATCTCAAAGGAAAAGATGTATCTGGGGATCAGATTCCCTTTATTCCCAAATATTATAACCTGTTTCCATAGATATATTCAAAGAATATTTTATCGCCAAATTGAAACTCTAGATCTTGTCGAAAATTATCTACATAACTCTTCTATTAACTTTGTGTCTCATTCATTTTTCACTGAATGGTTTGAAACATCAATATCATTTCTTATAAAAGTTTTGGACTTATATTATTCATATCTCTAACTTTAACCTATAATTTTGTAGTCCTACAACTCTTATGATACAGATCCTAGTATGGTTCCATCTAAATTCTCTACCAAGGGGAGGTGTGGATTCTAATATACATAGAAATCCATCGAATAATATCTCAGCAGATACTATAGAGTTTGAATTTTCCTCTCATAATAAAAATCTTTATAATGATGATATGCAGTGTTAAAAATCATCTCTTTATCTAATTATTTTAGAATAACTCTCTATAACCTCGAGGTAAACCTCAGATCACAATATGATATAATGGATATTGGTACTCCTAGAAGCCTCACCACTTCCCTTTTATATATCTTAGAGAGTTGGTAAAGGGATAAATCTTCTTTTATGGAAATAAAACATGTTTACTTTATAAGTTGGTTGACTAAAACCCAAATAGAATTACGGACTTTAGATATTTTGTGGAGTCCTGTGAAAAAATCCATAGTGGCGTTTTCCCATTTTCATGTAGGTATAGGTAACGGTTATAACATACCCTTTTAATTTTTCATTCAAGCTTTACTTGTGGGAATAACAAGAATCAAGATAAATATTCTACAATTTCTCTCTTCATGTTATCCAACCATAAGTTTTATTTATATCTTTATACAGATTTTTACTTCCTTGAAGAGTAGAAAATAATTAGTTATATACATCATCCAAAAGTTCATTCTCGAATTCTATTATTCATGGGACACATATAGAAGTCCCAAGCCTTATAACTCTATCCTTATCAAAGTTGAAAAACATAATATTCGTTACCTTTTTTATATATCTACATCATCATTATGAGGTTATTTGTGAAAATGAACCTCATGTATTAGTGAAGAATCGCAGATAGGTGTGAATGAGTGAACTAATTTATTTTTAAGTTTCCTTCATTAAATAACCCTCATAATCAGGTAAAGTGAATCTTGATCATTGTCCAACACACATACACATGAAGGGAAAATTAGATTTACAAGGTTCACCTATCAAAATAAGATATCAAGTCCTTATCATGATCTGAATTTCACCAAGACTATACGAACCACTAGTTTCAACATGTAAGTACAACAAGATGGTTTTATCTCAGTAATCATGTTACAACAAGTCCCCCGACTATGATATCAATTCTTACACTATTATAATGATAGATAACTTGATATCAACAATAATAAATTCTTCCAAACCTAGCCTTAATTTTTTTATGTAGTGATTCTCTTACTATACTTATTCAACCAGTAGAATCTCAGGAATATACTCTTCACTCTATTCCAATTTTCATAGTCACTTATTCTACTTCACTTCTTATTCTCCTCTCTTCTTCTATTTTTCCTATCCCTTACACATATCCCATTATTTTTAAAACAGTAATAGAAAATCATAATATCCAATTCAAATTTTAAAATTTGAACTCAAACCAATAACTTTCTTCAACCAACTAAACTACTACCACTTCATTTTGAGATATTTAATCTCATTGGATATTTTAGATACCATTTATGCTTCTAAAAATGACTTTATTGATCAAGTTATAGTGTCTTTATATTTTATAAGAAGTGATGTCATCAAAACTAATCTTAACAAAATCACACTCCCCGGCACATCTTGAACCTTGGCCTGGTGCAGAATGGTTGGACATTTTTCCTTCAAAATGTCTTGCCTCATGGGTGTAGTCATCTAGGTCTAATATTGTTTCCTTGTACCTTCAACAATTGACCAAGGATTTTCATTTCATGATCAATGTCACCTATCTTATCCCGTTTTCCTAATAAACCCATCTATATACCATGACTTTATACAAGAACCACCACAGGCATAGTGGATTTCCTATTTTACACGAGAAGACTCAACAAACACCATGGAGATCACCATTGTAATTTTTTAGTTGGAAGTTTCAAATATTCACAATGTAATATCATCATGGAGACCATTATGTCTATTTCCTCTATGGTCATTTCACACAAAAACACCACCAATACACCACAACCATCAAAACACCCTACCATGAGCATGTCCTTGCCCATTCTGGACCTACTTCTCATCCACATTCCCTACAACACAGGCATGGACTTCCTGTCTTGGCGTCCTTTCTTTTAAGTACCTTTATCAATTGAATAATCTTAAAACAACCAAATTAGGTCTTTCCAAATTCATAATAGGAATTAATCAGGATCAACCAATCATGATATATAACAATTAAGATCATTTCACATTGAATATTCTAATTAAAAACTTTTAATATGATTTATGTATTGATATAAAAAATAAAACATGATAAATCATATTATCTTTACCAATTCTTCACCTATATTTATCACAACAACAATATCATCACCCCTTGGGATCAATAATCTCCCCATTTAGATTTTATTTTTTTAAAAGGAATATAAATCACTATAAAACTCTAAAAATATTTCAATGGATCAATATATAAGAATTATAAGCTGATGTGATTGAACTCAATATAAAAAATAAGAGCATTTAAAAAAATAATACCTTGCTTTCTATAAGATAGTAATCTATATTCATTTTCCTTAAAAGAACTTCACAAAATTCAATCAGAAGTTTATCATTACATCGTCAAATTTCAAAACCTAAAAAATATCAAAAAACGCTAAAAAACTATTAAAATTGTCCACACATGTTGAAATCAAGGATTACCCCTTTTAATAACTATCTATAAATATATGCTTCATTTCAGAGATAATTTCTCCAAAGGTAATACATATCAATGAATATCCACCCCACATAATATTCTTCTCCTTTGAAAAAAAATAGGAATATAAATATAAATTAAAAAATTTATGTTTCCAATTTTTCTCCCCTATTATCAATAATATCCAAAGACAATCAGAGAGAGGGGACATCAACATCATACCTTATCTCTGTAATTATTGAGGTTTAAAATATAACTTCAGCCTCATACTATAAAATGATTCCCTTCATATTAAATTAGTGAACACATATTCATTATATTCCTATGTAGGGAAAATCCAATTTTAACTCATTACTCTCCACTATCTATTTATTGAAATGATATTTAATATCAAATTCCTTGTATCTTGAATACTGAATGGGATTCTTTGAAAGATTAAAAGAACTTTTATTATCACATCCCAACGTTAATAGAACATCACTTAAACTTGAAAATATTCTATATGAGTCTTTATCCAAATAAGTTTTGTTGAGGTATGGGTTGAAACCACATATTCAGCCTCAACAGTGATCAAGTTGACTAAAATCTAATTCTTCTAATTCCAAAAAACACATCTTACTCCAATAGAGAAATAACCACCAAATATAGACATTGAATCAACAACACTACCTTCCTAATCTACATATGAATAACTAATTTGATAAATAATCCATTTGCTATTATATTTCAATCCATATTTAGATGGTTCATTGATGTCTCTAAATATTCTATATCTATCCATGTAATGAGACACGTTTAGTAAACTTTTATGTTGAGAAAAGAGTGGAACATCATATGTACTATCTAGTATTGAAATTGTTAAGTATAATAGACAACCAATTAGATTTCATAATTCCCTTTTATACACATCCTTTCCTTGTTCATTATTGTAAAATTTTGTTCCTATTGAAATTGGTGTAGAAACCAGATTTGACACCTATATGAAAAACTTCTTCAATATTTAATTTTAATACGTCTCTTTACATGAAAAAAATATGATCTTTTCTTAGATAAATTTTTATACCAATAATGTATCTCATCTCACTAAGCATAGAAAATTTGAAAATTTTATTCATTTATTTAGAAATCTCTAAACAAAATCCTTCATCGTTTCCTTAAAAAAATCATCTACACAAACAATACTAGTGAGAAAATTCTCATTATAATATTTAATATAGATATTTCTATAAACACTTCCTTTACTTAATTTCATATTCTTAAAGTAGGTTTTAGGATCATAATACCAAGATCTTATGTCTTTGTTTCTACCATGTAAATCTTTTTTAACCTAAAATAAAATTCTCATCTTCACCAAAAAAGAAACCACCTGGTTTATCAATATAAACTTCATCTTCCAATTCACCATTGAGGAGATATGAATTGAAACCCATTTAAAAGATCTTGAATTTCATTTTTGCTACAATGAAATAAAATTTATTATCATTTCAAGTATTAAAAATAGTGAAAAGGTATCATCAAATTCAACTCTTTAAACTTGTGAATAGAATTTAAACACCAATCTTTCATTATTTCTAACCAGTTCACCTTTTTCATTCAATTTTTTTTGAAACACCCACTTTGTCCCGATAATGTTATTCTCTTTGGAATTTAGTACCAAATCCTAAGTATCATTATTTCTAATCTAATATAACTCATCATTCATATAATTAATCCAAACTTTATTTTTAATGTCCTCTTGCAAATATATCAGTTCAACTTGATATAATAATGAGATATGAGAGTTTTTTCTCAAAGTTAAAATATTTTGAATATTTTTTTCATGATTTACAATGATATTTCGAACCTGAACTTATATTATCATCCTTAAATGATGTGGAAAAAATTTCACTTCGTCACATTAATTTTATAAATCAACTTCTTCAACTTGAACTTCTTAATAAGTATCACCACTTTTTGAAACTTCAAATTGTTGTTTCATGAAAATAGATTCATAGTCATCACTTTTAGAATATTATTCTTCATTTTAGTTCACTTGATTTGTTTTTTCGATCAATTTAACATCAATTAAATCAATAATACTTCATGTTTCTTTTTTGTATCAACGCTATTTTATTTAATTTGGTGGATAACTAACAAAGATACCATCAACACCTCTTCATTCAAATTTTCTTATATTTTTAGTAGTAACTTTGATAATGTAAGGTTTTTCAAACACTATTAGATACTTAAAACATTGAGAATTATAGTAATATATCTCATATGATGAAATATCAAAAAGTTTCTTATGAATATAGTGATTTAGAATACGAACTGCTTCTCTCATTTATTATCTCCAGAAATAATAATATCTGCCCTACTCTAACAACATTGTTTAATCCATCTTCATGAGAATTATATTATTTCATTTAGTCAATAAATGTTTTTAAGGTGTGTATGGTTATATGTGTTCATTATGGATACAATAGTTTTTAATATTGGCTTCAAATATTCCACCAAAATACTCAGTACCATTATCTGTTCGAATCTTCTTAACCACACACTTTTTATACACTTCTCTTGAAACTATTTAACCTCTTTAGATCCTATTATGTATGCTTCATAAATATAATACATTAAATGTGAGTAAAGTTATCAATAAAGAAAATAAAATAATTATCTCTATTTTTTTATTTACTCCTAATGGTCTTATAAATATTATAGTGAGTTATCTCCAAAGGATTAGTATATTTTGTTTCAACCATATTGTGTGAAGTATCTATAATCATTCCCTATTAAAATGAAGAACACATATAATTTGTTTCTCTTTATAACCTAGGAACATCATGAAAATTGTCTCTATGAATATTCTTACACATATTATTTTGTCCAATATGACCAAGTCTGTGATTCCATATTTTATTTTATTCTTTCGTGATCAAATAGCAAGAATTTCCAACATCGTGAATTTGAGTCAAATTTTCTTCTTTTTAATAGTCCTCTTATCAAGATACATCCATCTATCAAGATATTTTCAAAAAACTCATATTTATATAAAACTACTTCATTTCCTTCATCAAATAACTAATACACACTAAGAATATAATGTTTCAGTACATTAAGAGACAATGTTCTCTTGGATTTCAATTGATATTTACCAATCAATGTTGATCCAAAAAAATTTATTTTGAGTGACCCATCATTTACAAAGGTCATGGATCATAAGTTTCATTTTTCAAAATCCTTAAAGAGATTAAAATATCCTATCATGTGTGAGTAATGACCACTATCCAAAATCCATGGACATTCTCCTTTATATGGTTTGTAGGAAAATTTACGAACCAGATATTTATATTCTCATTTCTATTTTACCTTCTAATACATTTCAAATATATTGAAAATGTTTGGGCTTGTAGCATAACAAGATACCATTTTACAAGATGACTTGGATTCTCATATCATTCAAAAAAATGTTCCAATATTTTAAATTTGTTTTTAGTTTTAAATCTATCATTATTTGAATGTATCTTAATTGTTTTTCATTGAATGAGGTGACCCCCCATCCTTAATTTATACCTTCCAAACCATTTAAAATCGTCATTGTATTGTTAATTAAAAAACTCATCCTATCCACGTGTATGAAACCTCTATAGTTCTAATAATAACCATAGAAATAATATTTTTAATTAAAACCATCATGCTTTCTAAAAAATGAACATTTATTTCAACCTTATTCCCACTACTAATCTTGGATCCTTTTTTCAAACCAAAATTTTAGTGAACTCTTGAATCTTTATTCCTCACATCTAACCTCTTTTCATCCTATCATTAATGTATATGCACTCAAAATTTCTAGAATTTGGAAAATCACATGATTTTTCTAAAAACATCATTCTTTATTTTATCCTTATTCTCAAAAATATCACAAGTTATATTAGTTTTTTCCCTTCATTTTTTGACTGATATTTTCAAATTTCCATGATCCTCATCTGGACATTATATTTCCTCAACTTCGTGAATAGATTTCTGGAAATTAAACATAAATTTTTTAAGTTCTTTTCCCATACTCATAATTTTTTATTGGAAAATATTGAAATTACTATATTTATCTTTAAATATTTTACCCATCGTGATTATTGAATTCTTATGTTCAACAATATGTTTATTCGACTCATCAACTTCTTTCTACAACTTTACTTTCTATTTAATAGGAACTCAATCATTATTTATAGAAGATTTATTTTACATATTTATATTTTTTTATCTCTTTTTTAACTTAGAGATCATTGAGAGAAACTCCTTGAGCTCCCTTTTCAGTAAAATTTTTATCTCATTTTCTTCCTTGTCCTCAAATTCAATATAACATTCACTAGTGAATTATTTTTCATTCACTTTAGCAATGAGAATTTTTTCATCAACATCTCTTTGAATCTTTATTTCCTCTTATTTATAACTTATATTAATACTTTGACACTTATATAATAAATTAAACTTCCTAAATTTTGAGAAATTATTTATCTTACGTTTATAATAAACCCCAAATTTTTCAAACTTTGATGATCCCTTCTAAAATAATCTAAATGGTGATTCATCTTATTCATCACTAACTCCATATCCTTTTAACATAAGACAATTTTAAGTAAAATTTCTAACTAATACACTACTAAATAATTTTAGTAGAATATTACCACTAAGACTTACCTTTCCTCTTATCATATTTTTAGATATTACAGACATCAACTTATCAAACTTCTGATCCAAATTATAATCAGAATGATCAATGTCTTCTTCATCAATCATATTCTTATTCTTTACTAGATTTTAGGCCTTAAAAGATATTTATTTTTTATCCTTCACCTTCTTCTTGATAGAATTTTCTTTCCAAATTTCATAATATGTAACACTCCAAGATTTCATAGTACATTATTTCTTCAAAGTAATTCAATAACTTGCACTACACGCAACACTGAGTTCAAGCACACCACGACTAACCAAACTAGCCATTCAAAAGTGGTTATGAATAGTGAATTTTATATAATACTTATAATTTTAGAATACATATTATGAGTTTCTTAGACATAATGTAAGAACAAATTCATTTTTTCAGATAAAAGATGTATTTTTCAAAAAATGCAATTTTACCGCCTTTTAATGAAGAACCCTTTTTAAATCCAATATTTGAAACTTATATATATTATATTTGACTAAATAAATTTATTCTTTAAAATGGGGACATCAAAATTTACTTTGTGTAAATTTTTTGTATTTTTCTGATAAAGTTCATTTTTTAATGAACTATGAAAAATATTGTATTTTAATTCAAAAGTGCCTTTTAATCTAATTTATTTTTATGGTTAGATTATCTTTTTAATTGGTTTTAAAGTATAATTAGATTATATTTTTACCATTTAATCTAATATTTGTCATTAGATATAATTTCACATTTAAACTAGACATAAGCAGTGTTAATCTTTTGATAGTTATTATTTCTTAAAAACACGCTTTTTGTTTTGACAACGGGAATTAATTTTAAATTACTTTTTGACACTTCTGTGTTTTAAATTTAGAAAAATGGATTCCATATTTATAATCATTAGTTAAAAATTGTTTTAATAGGAAAATTTTATTTTTAAACATTTTGAATAATTACTTCGGTAAATATTTTATTTACCATGGTTAAAGGGTAAATCTGGAAAATAAGGGTAAACAAATAATATTGTAATAATATTAAATTACCATAAAACTTTTCCTAACCCTATTGGTTGATAAATTTCAGAACATGGTCATATTTGGGTCGATTTGGGAATCCCATGGAGCCACTTTTAAGTGATAATGACACTTTATATTAATTAAGTTAAAGTAAATACAAAAATGACATAAGCATATATCTTTTTGCAAAACATTTTTTTACATAGGATTATATATGTTATATTTTAGACTATAATTATTAATTATAAATCTAAAAATATTTCATACATAATGGTATTTTATTTATAATTTTTAGACATTGAATAATTAAATTTATTTATGACACAATAATGATGCAGTTTTTTTCATTATTAATGAAAGAATCAAATAATTGGTATTATAAATGTTAAAATAAATATAATTTGAAAGTTTTGATTCCATACACTAAATTTATTGGTAAATATGAAATGTTATGATTGCTTAAATGAATTTGGTTTAAATTAATAAAGTTGTTAAAACTTTAACAAAAATAAATTATTAAATAGTGTCAAAATTGACATAAAGGAGTTTTTAAAACAAATATTATATTATAAATTGAAATAATATTCCTAAAAATATAAGGTTCGTCTGAAGGACTTATATAATGATAGTTGTATCATTAATTAACCACTTGGGGTTCTCTTGAAGTATATAATTAGTTTATTAACCATATAATATAAAAATACAAAGAGACATGGTAAATGTCAAAATATTTAACTAAGAGTTAAATCTAAAAGATAAAGTTAATATAGTGACCCAAACCTATATAAAACCTTTTGTTTGAGTGGTTTTGTACCCATACCCAAATTATACTTTAAATAATCCATTTTGGAGTCATTATAAACAAAAAATAATTTTATTATAAAATAATATTTCTAGCTTTTTCTAAGGTGCCCCTCACCCCTTTTATAAAAGGTCACTTTACCTTCTCACTAATTCACACCGTAAAAGACATTTAGATCAGCCAAACCCTGCCCAAATATCCTCTCAACTTCCCTAAATTCATCATAGAGTCCTTTCGTTAGTCATAAAGCCAACCTAAGGAGCCCTTTTGATCAAATCAAAAGGAAGAACCCGAAGAAGAGGTAAATATCTCACCACCTCTTTCAAGTTATTTTCTTCTTCCACTTCTTGTTTCTTTGTTATTTCCATTATAAAATAATAACTCAAGTATCTTATATATAATGTGATGTTATTATAAATATGTCACAACCAAATTCATTATTCTATCCATCCTTTTAATGACATGTCACCATACGTGCATACGTACGGCTTACCTTCTCCACATCATGGTGTAATTGTTATTCAATACATGATTATTTGGATTGGTATAATAAAGATGTGTATTTGATGTAAATAATAAATATAACATGATAATGACTCTGTATATATGATATAACATTAAAATTATATATTATTTTAATATCAAAAGAGTGATATTGTCACTCGTGCGTACGTACGGATTACCTTCTCCACGAACATGATGAGATTCATTCCCCATCATATCCATTCAAGACTATTTTTCATTAGATGATTAAAAATAATGTTTAAAGACTTTATATCATTCTGTATATGAATAAAATACATTCCATCCATAACAAATATGACTCACATAATAAATGATATAATGGAAAATGAATCCATTAACACCCAAAACGACGATAATACTAAAATATTATTAACAAAACAATGTTAAAAGATCATATATGATATCATATTAATGTATATGATTATTTTATAATTTAATAAAAATTATTTCACCATTATACAGGAGTTTAACCTACCCTCGACCAAGGAAAAGTACAAGGTACGTTTTATTTCCCAATCTCTTCATTATCCGAGGTTGTTTATATGTAATTATCTACTGGGACCTCTTTATCATCAACATCCATGTTTCTAAAAAATGTATTTCAAAACATTCTTACTATTTTATAGACTATGGTTTAAAGTCATTTATACCCCTATTTTACTTTTTATAATATTTTTATAAAGGAATCTTTCTGTTATTTTCCAAATAAGGCCCTTGTTAACCATTTCGACAAAATTAAGGTAAGAATGTCTCTTTCTAACATATACGGTGGGTGTAGCTATTTTCAGTCATTATAAAATTTTCAAAGCTTCCCTTACAAGATTATAAGAATATTTTCAAAGTAAATGTTTTATTTTATAATTATGTGACTTTTAAATGATTTCAAAAAAAGAGATATTTCTCTCAAATACTTTTGATTTCATCTGTGTCAACATCCTTTGATGGATTTTAAGATTATCTGAAGTTGATTTATTATGATACAAAACATCCATATAGTATTGAAGGTTTTGCAATATGTTTGACTATGGATGTGTTATTTTTATACTATTCATGATTTATGGATAAAGTATTGACATTTCGTATTCTAGTTTTAATACGAATGTTTATGTTATGGTTAAACCTGTTCATATGAGGAATGCATTGGACTTAGTAAGTGATGGGTGGATCACGCTATAGATACTCAATGCATCGGTATGTCTCATGAGACAGACTAGTGTATTGGCATAAGGCCTTGACAAAATATTATTTGTAGTCTTGGCACAAGGCCTTAACTATGTGGTTATGATAGTCTGGCATTATGCATTCCATCATTATGAAAGTGGTTATTGATATTGCATATGATTATTCTACTACTAGAATATCCATGTGAATAAGTAAATGGAATTATTTTATTTTATTTTTTTCATATTTTGATGAAGTTCTTGTTTAAAAGGCTTTTATTTTAGTTATACATTGCCTTAAATTTTTATGCTTATTTATGAAAGTTTTTGCTATATTGTTATCCTTACTGAGCATCTAAGCTCACCCATTTCTATGTTTTATTTTTCCCAGGATGTGAATAAGTATTTAATGACTGACCATCAAGGATAGTCTGAGGGGATATGAGTGTGGACTATAGAGACTATTTTGTTGTAGTTTTTCACTTTATGATGTAATGTAAGACTTATGAATGTATCTAGTTTCTTCAAGGCTGCAAAACTATTCATTCTTTCGAGACTTGATCTTTTTTTATCATGCCAATGTTATGTAATAATGCACTGACTCTGGGTAACTGGGTTCGAGGTGTTACATAAGATATAAGAAAATTATACAAACATCAAGAGAAATATAAATTGGATCTTTTTGTTTTAAAGTGGAGACTTTAGAATCAAAGTTATCTAGAAAGATATGAAAACTATTTTCGATGATATCAGTGTATTCTGACTTCTCACCATTTTCTCACAACTTCATTCACCCTTTTGAATAAACTATCAATAGTTTCATCATCATGAATCTCAAGATCTTCATACTTAACCCTCCAAAATTTCAATTTAGCTCACATCACGTTGCTTTTTACTTCGTGGATTTTCTAAATTTTATCCTAGATGTATTTGGTATTATTGATTCCATTTACTTTTAAAAACTCACTTTTCAAGAGGGTTCAAAGAATACCATTTTTTCACAACCATTATTCTCTAAATTTATCTTATCTTTTGGTTACAAAGAAACACCTTCGAATCTGAGAGCAAACCCATTGGTTGTGACCTCTAATACATCATAAATGATAGATAATAAGTATGGAATCATCTTGTATTTCCATATATGATATATTTTCCCATAAAATGTAGAAATCACTTTAATATTCAATGAATTTTGATTTTCCATTATGTGCACCCAAGAATCATAGAAAAACGCTTCTAATAGAAAGATACTTTTTCTCAAACTTAAACTATTAAAACACCAATTTGGTAAACCTATATTTAATTCCACTTATAAACGAACATCCTACATTAGTGAAGAATCACTGAGAAAAGGGGTTGAATCATTGATCCAATTACTTTTTATGTTTCTTGGTGAAATAACCCTCATCAGCTGTGAAAGTGAATCTTGGTCACTATCCAACACAAACACACAAAGGGAAAAAAAGATTTACAAGGTTCACCTCTCAAAATAAGAGGGATAACCCTTGGAATGATCTATATTTAATCGATACCATACAAACCACTAGTTTTAACATATAGGTACACCAGGTAGAGTTTATTATTATACTCATTTTCGAACAAGTGTCCCAATGGTGATAGTTATTCTTGCATGTATACAATGATAAATTGTATTACTTGACCCATTGAGTCCCACCTGGATGGCGATAAGATTAGTGTGACAAACCCAATCCCACCTCTAATAGTCTAGGGGGTGGAAACAAGTTTCGAGTATGCATAACGCACACATGGGATCCATTAGCATAAGATACATGTACACATGCACACATCTCCAAAGATATGAAATGCTAAAAGTAAAATAATACAACTGATACCAATTCATGTATACATATAAATCCCACAGTAGAGTACCACATTATACAAAAATAAAAAACGGACAAACACAAGCCCACTAAAAACTGCAAAACAGTCCAACCTTCCCAGAAGGAGGTGAATGTTTTCAAATGCAGCACCAGTATGAACCATGGTCAGTCTAGTCAAAACTATGATATGTCTGCTCATATCCCTCAAAGGACTCCATAAAAATTCATTTATTTTGTATAATACATGACATGTGTAGGAAGATCTCATCTAGGGGTGAGTATAACAATGCCCATTTGGACACCCCAAAATCACTAAACATAAATCAAAAAGATATTAGTCATTTAATAAAAAGGTATATCAATCGGGATATAAGACATAGAAAAATGAACAAAAAAACTAGATATACTCAAGATAGAATCCAAGTATAAAAGAGGCCTCAACCATACTTCTAGCCACATGATTTTGAAAAATGATTAAAGATAATTCTCATATAGGATAATCTACTACACAAACCATGTTTTCATTAATAATACTCACCTGAGAGGTAATACACACCAGGTCTTCCAAAATAAGGAACACACTGGAACATCAAAGATCTCAACATTGGGGTAGAGGATCAGACCCAAGACTGTTGGGGGATACCACAAACCCTACTAAAATAACTCTCTATGTATGGCATTGTATGTATGAAGATACTTTGAATCATATTGGATTAACCTAATAGATAGGGGATCGATTCCCTATTCACAAAGGTCACACTGATACCACGAACCCTACCCAGAGTGAATAAAGGAATGATATAGGATCTACACCTTGGGTCATAAGAAGTGACACCACAAAACAGTTTCCATGAATTATCCCATAGTGGGGATCAAAATCTTATACTGAGGACATAATGTCACAGCGTACCCTTGTAGGGATAGACTAAGATAACTCACTTGATCAATACTATTCTATACTGAAATAGTCTGAGGTAAAACACCCAAATTCATACCAAAGTGGAACTAAGAAGAAATAGGGATTTAATAGTCATTAAAAGAGTACATTTTATGTCCCATAAGATTACACGGTGTGTCTCAATAATCATGGTACTACTCATGTCTCGTGCTCATATAGAATACATTTCTTCAAAATAAACAGCATGTCCCATAGGGGTACTTATCATGTATATGTATGTCTGGTACTCAACTTGTCATTTTGTCTATTACTATGTATTTTTGGAAGTGCACGGCATGTTCTATATCATACACAACATGTGGAGTTACATGGTCTCATGAGTGTGTACTCCTTGTACATTCCAAACCATCCACCAAGGGTTACATAGTGTGTAACTTAACACACATGTCATGTAGTGCCACATGGATTTATGTATGCTTACTCCTTGTACACGCTGATCCACCCACTAAGGGTTACACAGTGTGTGACTTGGAACACATGGCTTGTATCGCCATATGACTTCCTAGGGGTGTACTCTCTATATACGTCAACCCATCCAACAAGGGTTACATGGTGTATTACTTGGCACATACAATGTGTATTGACAATTCTATTTATGATTGTGTACTCCTTGTACGTGTTGAGGTAGTCAGATGAAAATCACATAGTATATGGGTCCACCACACAACATGTGATATTTATCACCTACGCCAAAAACCGAGCCACTGCACTGAGGGAACTACATGATGTGTGTTCTTAAACTACACATTGTGTATTCTATACATTCTCATAAAATTCATAATGTTCATGAATTTTCCACCCACGTCATCATCACCACAAAATCCACCACAATACCTACTAGAAGCCCAGATCTAAACTTGAACAGCCTCTATATCACTAGTAGATAGACTTTCTCAGAAAATCCAGAATGTTCATGCATATTCCACTTGTATCATCATCGCCGTAAAATCCACCACAAGACCAACAAGGAAGGCCATATCTAAACTTGACCATCCTCTCTTTCATCGGTGGATGGATTTTATCCACATTCATTATTTGGTAATCCTTACCTATCACACCATGATGTCGTCACCACACCAAACCATAAGTTTCATGAAAAATAAGAAACATAAAACCCTAATTTAATCTCAAACTAATGTCATCACCATGAAACTTGATTGCAAAACCAATCTCAAATTTGGACCTATAGAAATGATACATTTCACCAAATATTGAATGTGTGGCGATCATTTTCTAGGTATTCATCAAAACACTGGATAAATAAAAATTATGATGATTAACACACATAGAATAGTGGAGAAATACATAAAAAAATAGGAACAAACTTTGGTCTTTGTTTGGGTTAGAATCACTTCATTTCCATTATCATAATGAATGGAGAACCAACAATAAAAAAAAATTAAATTCCCAAATCCTATGAAAATAAACCCATGCCCGCAAAGCATGATCAACCTAAAAATAAATATGTTAGTGAATTGATTCATGTTCATCATGGGATGATAAAATGAGGAATAAAAAAATGGAAAGAAAACACCCTACCTCAAGTTGGATTGATTATTGATGATGACATATTTTCATTATCATCATTTAAAAGTTACAAAAGCTCTAATTGGATCACTGGTCACTAATCCTTAATATTTTGTTGGTTGTCCAAGAATCCTTCATGAACACCCCTCTAATGGCTCCCCTAAATCTCTAAGGTTATGTGTCAACCCCAAATGATTTGATACAACATATCTTTTATAATTGAGAGGCTAGGTCGCTGTGTCAAAATAGAAAATAAATAAATAAAATTAATTTATTTTATTATGTGCACTCATGATTTCACTTTAATAAAATGCATAATTCCAAAAACGTGTATTTCATTACTAGGGTAAAACATATGTTTCAGACTCAAAGATGGTCATAGATTTCTCATATGAGTCCCCATTCAGGAGTTATTCTATTATTCACCAAAACTATGTGGGTGTGATATAATATTTCTAATATTTTTACTATATCAATACTAAGAATATTTGGCCCTTGGAATCTCTCGTCAAATTAGAACCTAGATCCAAAAAAAGTAATTAATATTTTTCAAATCATAATAGGAAAAAATCAAGGCTGTTTCATTCACCCCACTTTTGATAATTTTCACCTTAAAAAACAAAAACTTACTCACAAATGAAGACATTGAGATATCAAATGGGCTTCCCACTCCCATGATCTCCCCTGAAGGTTCTCAGGATATCAACAAAGATGAAACTAAGGGAAAAAAATTCCCATTATGGGTATTTCCTAGTCGACACTAAAACACTACCAAACTCCTTGAACTCCTCAAAAATTTAACTCCACCCTAAATGTCTAGCTCACCCAAGTCAAAAAAATTCAAATAGTAATGTACATGTACCCTTAGATGTAATACATTAAAAACACAAAGAACTTGGTCTAATAGAGTTATAAGGGTCCAGCGGTACACCACCTCACTAACCCAAAACAGTAACTAGAAAATGGGCCTATGAATCCTAGAGATAGGCTACCATCCAAACCAAATCTCGACTATCCTAGACAAAGGGATATCTATTGGAACACTTGATCTTCACATCGAACCTAAATTCACTATCATAAATCCATAAGGAATTCATGACATTAATAAGTAGTGCTCATCCTCTTCTGGATAAACAACACCCTTTACATCTATTAGTACTAACTTTGGACCTACAATGCTACCTCTCACTGGCTCTGACTTGTACAACAATGACCTATAAATTCTATTGTATACAGACTAAAAAAATTTTATACCAATGTTGGAGTTCTAAATGTCATGATAATAAACATCCGCTGATAGTAGATAATCCTTCAAGCTATGGTCCAAAGCTAACTTTTAATCCAAAAGCATGATTTAAAAAACCTGAATAGTAAATTTTACCTAGCCAAATTTGTAGGGTATAAAATCCATGATCAACCACAGCTGAGTCCCAAGGTATCCTAAATAATCTCCCAAATCATTATATTAAGTGATCATCACAGTATGAAATTATCATCAAAGAAATTATATGAATTTGAACTACCACCTGCACACACTAGCATACCAAAACACTTCACTAAGTTGTGCTCTTGAGTGGTTAGAAAGTGGTCGGTGAATGAACACTCAGATATCCTCACAAACTCACACTTATTGTATAATCCCTATCATGAAAACCAAAAATATACTATCCCATCTCATCTTCTATCTGGGGACCCCAGGATTCACCTACTAATTGGTCATACATCAAGAGTTAAAATCATCAACAAGATATAACATCCTTGGACACAAAACCTGATGTTATACATTATTGGTACATTCACATATCTCTTGGATATTTTTATAAGGTAAAATAACCTCATAAACACCTCCTCTTATAGCGTGAGTGGTGTCATTGTTCATCCATGGAAGTATGAAGTACTCCCTACCTTCATAAAATCCAACAAAAACATTTCCATGGGAAATATGGTCTTGAAATATCTCATAATAAATATCCCCTAGTTGTTCCCATTAACTCACAAAAGAAGTGGAGGAGAAATATTAATCTATTGAAGGTATGCTAAGCTATCCTCACTCTCAAGGTTCAATTGCAAAGAGGCTAACAACTCTATCACCACGCTCAATAATAGAAAATGGAAAATATCATTGTAATTATTAACTATTATTTCTATACTCTCATGTGGCTCTCAAAATCACACTAACTCATCCATTTTTGGTTCCACTATCACTAACATGTCTGAAAAAAAAATTTCTAAGACTTAGACCTCCTATATCTGGAATAGATACTTCAAGATCCTCTGGAAAATCTGGTACTCTTAGAGCATGTCTAGAACCATCCTCAAGTGTCTTGTGTGATCCTCCTCAGACATCGAGTACATTAGGATTTCTCAAAATAATACTACAATGAATTGATCCAAAAAGGGTTGAAGGAACCAATTCATAAGTCTCACAATATGTTTTGAAGTTAGACACACCAAAAGGTATCACCAAAGACTCAAAGAAACCATAGTATCTTTATAAATCCATGTTCGGTAAATTATCCTTATGAACCTGGAGCTAATAATAACCTATCTTGAGTTCAGACTCTAAGAACCACTTCACCCATAACCACCGGTAAAAGAATTAATCAATTCTTATGGGTGTAAACTCCCCCCTAATGGACTCCTAACTTAGGTGACATGAATCCACACCCAACTTCAAGTTCTCATATTCCTCCTAGGTGAACGGTATAGGGTCTCTCAATTGAACACAATGGGTCAAACAAGTTCACAACTCTTTAGATTCTCTAATCACACCTTCATCTATCGCAACTCTATTGGGTCATCTAATATGACAACACAAAAATTGAACCATACCTAGTGAAATAATTTTTCGAAAACAAACTTTAAATGGGAAGGTAATTATGGAAAATCCATAATTAAGGCCTCTAAATACTACTCTAACTCTGTAGGGAACTAAAAGTTTATAACATCCACTAATACAAGGGTCATACTATCCAACTGATAATAAATTGATTATACCTCCTAAACATGATTTCATCCTATAAAATATGATATCACTCCTAATAAATGAAAAAAACTCTTTCCCAAAACTCGGATTCACTAAAAAACTTATTTTTAATAGTCAACCAAGCATGGATAGTACGAAACTATTCTATACTGAGGAAAACATTTTTGGGCCTCACTGACACTATGAAAAGGTTCCATGGGAGGCTCTCTCTATATCTCGGAGTTAGATCACACACTCAATAAGTGTGTGATCTTCGATCCTCTCTCTTGAGCCTCTAGTTTAAGGGTCTAGCTAAGGTCTCTCCTAGAATATCTATGTTTCAAATAAGAGAACTAGAAAGAAAATATTGCCTCATATTTGTGTCTATCAATAATATAGTTAAAGTTTAGAAGACACATATAATACCTCAAATCCCTCTGAGATCCTTTGTTTCATAAACCTCTAGTACCCATAGCTACCCATGTCATTGAACACCATCCACATAAGCCTAGTGTGGACCACCAGTGGTTAGTAGTGGTGAAAATAGATCAAAGTTTTATCCACCACCTACTACTATCTAATATCCTCTATGACACCCTTCATCATGTGGACCTCTCGGCCCTAATAGTTTCCTCTACCTAAGTGTTCTATCGACCATATCTCTATCTACCACATGATTGGTAGGATAGTACTATGTGAGATTTCCATGTACATAAAAATCATAACAACGCCTCTAACTCAGTGGAATGAGGTGTCCTTGTGGTCTTTATGAATGATACGGCCTCTTATGATATAACCTGAATCGCATGCATACTGCTAATGGGTCCTTCTCATCCTGGATCCCAATCAATCATTGACATAGAAGCTTATAAAATGTGTTTGATCCCTGCATATCATCATCCAGTAACAACATAGCTATATGTGACTAAATCTAGAAATATGAATCCATATAAACCACTGGAGGTAGGTTTATGCACTGATCTTTAGGTAGGAGAACAACCTTTTATCCACTAAGAAGGAAAACCACCTCCTCGCTAGGCCCCTACATAGAGTCCATATCACCCATACATTCAGAAAGAATAAAATATGTACCAAAATCAATGATTATATCATAGAAGATGACTCGATAAGGACATGGAATCCAAAATTCATTAAAATATGATGCATGCACCATTGTTTTCTCTACAACTAGTTATTATATGTAAAAATTAAACAAGAAGGTTATCAGAGTCCTGATGAATGGATACATCTACTACTACACTAACATACGATCCTATACACTAAAATATGAACACGAAACATTTTAACACTTTTAAAAAAAATCCTAAACCTATCCTCATATCTCGAAAATCTATAAACTCTCATCCTAAGATGAAAACCTCTCCGAAACCACTCTATCATGATCCAACCCACCATGGCCCACTAGGTCAATAATAAGCCAAGTTTGATAGCTCCAATACCACCTCCAATAGTCCGGGGACAGGAGACCAACACTGAGTAGGAATAACACACAAATGGGAGGAATTATCTGAAGATATATGTACACACACACACACATCTCTAAATCCATGAAATTATAAAAGTAAAAAAATATAATTGATACCAATGCATTCATTCATCTAAATCCCTCATCAAAGAGCCATGTAGTAGAGAAAGTCAAAATGGTCAAATACAAGCCCACCAAAAACTAAAAAAGAGTCCAACCTACTCAGAAGGAGGGGGATACTATGAAATGAAACACTAGTATAACCCTCAGTCAACATAAGGACTCAGCCTTAAACATTACATAATTTTAAAATCAAAACACTTACATTATAAAATATCTCTTTGGTTTAGATTTTTAGAATATTAGGAAATAATTAATACATTTAAACACACAAGAATAAAAAGTGGGTACTACTAAAAAAGTATTTATCTCCTCCATAATACACAAGTTTTTAATAAAACATGAAATAATTTCATGAAAGATCTTCATGATATTAATCTTTCCTTGTTATTTTCTCTTACCCATCCTTAAAACCAGTGAAAAAAAATTTAAAACATCGATACAGCACCAAAAGTTTGTAAGGAACATAAAAAAGAAAGAAATAAATCATTAGCTCATGAATACATCTAAATATATGAAACTGTCTTCACAAAGATATATTTATCATCCTTAAGGTGTCATATAATTTGTGAAAACATGATATTTACAAAAAAACATAGAGAGCATAAATAAAACCATAAAAATAAATTGGGCAATTACTTACTTAATATTGTAATAATCGTAGATACCATATGATTTTTAAACATCATAAAAACATTACAATGTAACCCTCATGTCTACCTTATAAAGTAACCCTCACAGCTACCTTATGGTTTAACCATCACAGTTACACTTGGAGTAACCATATGGTTAGCCTCCAATATAAACATACCCAATGAATTGGACGGATATATAGGTCTCACACTTCATCATAAACAATTTCAAAGACCAAGAACATATTCATAATACATGAATACTTATATCATAAAAATATTCTTTTTCAAATTTTTAAGAATAGAAGTTTAAAAGATGATTTTTAAATAAAAGTCTATTACCTCGAGTTTTTATTACTTCAAACATGTTCAGGCCTCCTATATAATTGTTTAAATAGTATTATTAATATATCAAAGAACCATATTTATATTTATAATTACTTATATTATCTTATTATAACATCTTTCCACCAATGTATTAACAATATTTTGTTATTTTCATTGTTCTAGGTGCATATATTTCATGGTTTCTATGGTTGGTTCATTATGAATTTTATTTTTGATTTCAAGAAAAACTCCATAAGAGTAATGAAATGGTAAAAATATTTTTATATAATTTTTAAAGATACCATATATCATTTTTCTAGGATATGAGGATGAATCATTAGATAAAACATTAATGAATATGATTTAATTTATTTTGGTGGTTTTTACGACCATCATGAACATATATCATTGTATTAAATATAATGTTTATATATTGGCTCCAAAACAGAAAATAATTTATAATATGTATAATAAAATATGATTTAACCATGCAATGGTTTTATGACTAGACTTGAAGGTGATAATGAAAAATTAAAGTGTATCGTCCACGATGGTCATAAATCGACACATCACGGACGATGTTATAATTTTTAGAATAAAAGGGAGAGGAGAAGGAGATTGATGATGAAATTTTTCATAAACATGATAAAATTATAGTATATATAAGATAATGGAGTTTTAATTCCACTTTCATAAGGTTAGGTAAGTATATAATAAAAAATAAAAGAAATTAAAAGGAAATAAGAAAAGGAAATAATATTTTCCCTCTTGAATTTCCCTCCTTGAGATCCTCCCTAAGGCACTTGGTTTTGGTATTTTGGCGATACCAGGAGGCATGGGATGTGGGGAAGAGTATAGGTAAGGGAATTGGGTAGAATTTAAACAAGTTACAAGGCTTTGAGGTGTTATGAGAAGAGGTGGTGAGGGTTGGTATTTATAGTGGATGATAGGGGTGTTTTCACATTATTATATTCATTAGTTTATTATTTTGGCTTAAGACTATGAATAGTTTGAGATTTATCACTAAATAAATTAAAATAATTAAGGATAATTTGATATTATGATGATTACATTAGCTATGACTCAATGAATATTGTATTTAACTTATACTGTATATATACTGTATTTTATTATTCATCAAAAATTCTACTATTTTAGAAAAATCCCAAAATTCACCCTAACAATTTATTAACTTGTAGGATTAAAAAATGAACTATACATTATGAAAATAATTTTATAAATATGAGAAATTTAATTTTTAATTAAAATCATCAATTATTAGAAAAATCCAATTTCAAAATTATAACTGATTTTATGAAACTTTGAAAAATTAATTAAGGACTCATAAAATTATATTATAATAATAAGAGAACAAAATATTAATTTATGAATATAATTTATGAAAACAAATTTTATTTTAAATCATTATATTAATTATAAAAATTTTAATTAAATATTTTTGACTTAAAAAATATAAAACACTTAATTTGTTATTTCTAAAACATTTATTTACATATTACATGATATAAATATATCATGATTACACTTATAGGATACATAGATTTTATTTATACTATCATATGTGAGGTTAGTATTCTATTATTATAGATTCCTTAACTATATTTACCACTTATTTAATTATACATTTATAATGAATTTAACAATTTAATTCTAGAATGAAAAAAATTATAAGTATCAAGGTTGTTATAGTATCCCAAACTTCTAGAAATTATATCCATGTAATTTTTATTTACTTATTAAACAAGTGAGGATACATTTCCCTTATATCATTTTCAGATTCTTAGGTTGCTTCTTCAACCATATGGTTTCTCCACAAAACCTTAATCTGGTGAATTAACTTATTTTGTAATAATTTTTCTCTATGAAAAATAATTTGAATAGGTTTCTCCTTATAAGAAATATTCTCTTCCATTTGAATTGATTTTGGGTTCAAAATGTGTGATGAATATGGTACATATTTTCTTGACATCAAAACATGAAAAACATTGTGTGCCTAAGATTAACTCAGAGGCAAAGCTACTCAGTAGGAAACTGGTCCACCTTTATCTAGGATTTTATAATTTCCAATGAACCATGGAATTAGCTTTTATTTATTACAAACATACATAACACATTTACAAGGAGAGATTTTAAGTAAAACATGATCCCCTACCTCGAAAAAAAAGTATTTATTTTTGTTTTGCATAACTTTTTTTCCTACTTTGTGCTATCATCATGTATTTTTGGGACATATTTACTTTCTCAGCCACTTCCTCTACTAGTTTTAGTCTCATCGTCTTCCTTTACCATTCCACATCCCCAAATTTTGGAGTTTGATATTTCTTTCCATATAATTCCTTAAAATTTTCCATCTATATATTGGAATGGAGATTGTATTATAAGAAAATTCAACTAAAGAAATATTTTCATCCCAACTTCCCCGGTAATCTATTGAACAAGCTCGAAGAATGTCCTCCAAGGTTTGAATTGTTCACTCAGTTTATCCATCATATTGAGGATTTAAAGTGGTGCTGATATTTAATTAAATTTCCAATGCCTTATAAAGGCCTTTCTAAATGATAGAAGTGAACCCTGGTCAGATAAAATGGATAGAGGAACTCCATGAATCCTGACGATCTCTTTGAGGTACAATCAAGAAAGCTGATCCAAAGACATAGTCTCTTAAATAGAAATAAAATATGTAGATTTAGTGATTTGATCAACAATAACTCAAATCTCAGTGTTACCTTGAGAAATATTTGGTAGTCCCACCACAAAATCCATTGATATATTTTCTCATTTCCACTCTGGCACTAGAAAAGGCTGAAGCATCCCCTTGTGTAGTTGTCTCTTTGCTTTAACCTATTAACATTTCAAACATTTCATTGTAAAATAAACAATATGTATTTTTATTCGATCCCACAAGTAATACTTTTGAAGGTATATATACATCTTAGCGCTTCTAGGATATATTGAAAATAGAGAACTATAATCTTCAAATAACAATTCATTCATTAGCTGGGAATCATAAGGCACACATAATCTCTTTCCTTTTATCAAAACACAAACTTTATCAATGTTAAATTCTAGAAACTATCAATTTTTAACCATTTATACTTTTTTTGTAACTCACTGTCTTTCTTCTATGCTTTCATAATTCAATTTAAGATAGAAAACTTCATAAACACCAGAAATGAAACCGAGGAATTTACTTCACCAATAACTTGAAATCCAAAATTCATCAAATCATTAATCAAGGGATCATGTTCTAGATGTAACTTGGTTAATGTAGCATGATTTTTCCAACTCAAGTCATCTCCCAATTTGTTTTCTTTTCGAAGATGGTAATTGATGGTAAAATCATAATCCTTTATTAGTTCAATCCATCCTCTCTTCCTCATGTAAAATTCCTTCTGAGTAAATATATACTTGAACCTTTTAAGGTCAGTATATATTTCAAACTTGGATTCATATAAATGGTGTCTCCAACTTTTTAAAGAAAAAAACCACATTTGATAATTCCAAATCATGTATGGGATAATTTAACTCATGAGGTTTTAGTTGTTGTGAAGCATAAGAAATTACCTGATCATTCTGCATCATAACATAACCAATTCTCTTCAATAAAGCATCACTGTATATAATAAAATCACCATTTCAAGTAGTCTGGTCCAAAACTAGATCATTCACCAATCTCATCTTTAATTCTTGAAAACAAACATCACATATTTATATCCAAATAATTTTAACTGTTTTTTGTCTTAACTTAGTTAGCCTAATAGATAACCATGAAACTTTTTTAACAAAATGTCAATAATATTCAACTAATACAATAAAAATATGAATCTCAGTAACATTTGTAGGTCTTTCCAATTCAACAACAACTTTTTTTGCAAGATCAACTATTATGACATCCTTATTTACAATGTTCCCAAGAAAAAAAAATCTAATGCAACCGAAAATAACATTTTATAATTTTTTTTTATAACTTCTTTTCTTAGATAGTTTGAAGAAAAAGTCTTAAATTTTTTTCATGATCCTCATAAATTTTTGAAAACACCAAAATATCATCAATACAAACAACAAAAAACTTATCCAGGTATTCATGGAATACTCTATTTATAAGATCCATAAATATAGTAGGGGAATTTTCAAACCAAAGGTCATAAAAATAAACTCATAATGCACATATCTAGTTTTGAATGAAGTTTTTGGAATATCATTCTCCTTAACCTTTAGTTAATGGTTCCTAGATCTCAAGTCAATCTTGTCAAAATATCGATCTCCCTCGAGCTGATCAAAAACGTCATCAATATGAGGCTGTAGATACTTATTCTTAAAAGTAATGTTATTCAAAGATCTATAATAAATGAAAAGTCTCATGGAACCATATTTTTTTTAATAAACAAAATAGGATTACCCCATGGTGAAGTGCAATGAATAATAAAGCCTTTATCAAGAAACTCCTACAACTTCTTTTTAAATCAAGTAGTTCAAATTAAGCCATTCAGTAGGGAGTTTTTGAAATTTCATTAACATCAAGAAGTAAGATAATGGTAAATTCAACTTCCAGGTCAGGTATAACATCGGGAATATCATCTGGATAAACATGCATGTATTCATTTACCACTACCACATCATTTATATGAGTAGTTCCCTTGTTTTAAAAATATGTGTTTTATAACTATCATTTCCATATTTTAAGAGTTTCTTAGATTCATGATATATTATCAATGGTATGGTTTCATTATTATAAAAAAAATTGAAACTCATTCTGAAAAACAACTTCTTTATCTCTACAATAAATCTTAGCGTGATAAAAAAATCCATACCCAGAATAACATAAAACTATACTAAGGGAAAAATAATATTGTTTCTAATTAATTTCTTTCTAAAGAAAACAATAGATTGATTATTATAATGTCTTTTTTATATAATATTTCCCTCATGTGTTTTAACCAAAAGTTTTTTTTCTCTTTTCTTGAGGTAAAATTTTCAATTTACCAGAAAATTTCTCAAAAATAAAGGAATATGGAGACTCCATATCAAAAAAGGTATTAGAAAAATATAAGTAAACAAACAAAGTACCTAATACCACTTCATTGGATGGCCCAACATATGCAGATGTAGTTTCAAAGGACTTTAACACACCTTTCTTCTTATAATATGGGTAATTTATATTATTCAAATCTTTCTTTGAAAAGATATTTGTATAATCCCCTATCTCATAAAATTTAAAACACTTTACAGTTTTCTTATCAGAATTAAACATACCAACACAAATATATTTTTTATTAAAATCTCATGTTATTTGTCCGAACTTACCACATAAACAAAATTTCCCAGATTTGTTAAGGCATTCCCAAGGGTATTTTTTACAACACTTCTCATAAACTAGAAATTGGAATTTCTTACCTTCAGATTTATTAGATTGATTCTTACCCATTGATTTCCATGTAGACCTTTTCTTTTTCTTGTTTTCAAAGAACATGTGATCAATATAAAACTCCATTTATACTCTCTCATCACATCAAAAAAATTTCTAATAACTTTTGAATTCTTTAGAGGTAGAATCCCTTTCGTATCTTTTCTTTAATCCTGATTAAAAATGATTGATTTTACTATCAAGATACCTAATAATATTTGGATTGTAACATTCCAAAAAATGAAGTTTTCTTCATAAAATTCCACTAAATCTTCCTCTTTTTGTTTAAATTATAGGAATTTATTTTCCATACTAAGTCAAACCACCTTAGGAAAATATTTTTGAAGCAATATATTCTTAAATTCATCTCATTCTAAGGCATCAATCTATTCAATATCCCTGATATTGTTTACCATTGACCACCACTGGTCAGCTTAACCTTCAAAATGATAAAAATAAACACTAACCTTTTGATTATTTGAACACCCCCATGACATCGAATAACCTTTTAAGGTCTTTAATCCACCCTTCATCCACCACTGGGTTAGAAGGTCCATTGAAAGTAGGAGGGTGTTGCCTCATAAAATGTTCCACTATCAACATGTTTCTTTGTGGTAGTTCTGGTTGTTCTCTTGCATGGATTACACTGCCATTTATATCCTATTTCAACTGATCCATAATTTTCACAAACTACTCGATTTCAATACCCGCCATTCTAGGATGCATATTTAGAAAGATATCAGCCTCTCAGTTCCTTACTACTTCAGCTTCCCTCTTTCTTCTACGGAAAAATATTTTTGAACAGACATATCTTAGATGAACCAACATGGTAATCTCTAAATGCTATATATTTTTAACATATCCATAAGGTAAAAATAATTTATGGTATTATATTAACAACATCCTAATCCCTAAATTTATCTAAATCATGCTCTGATACCTACCATAAGGACCTAGATTTAAACATTAAATAATCTATTAAATTCCTTTATAATTCACTTCCTTACATTCCCAAATATCTTTTCAGGTTTGAGTTTTAGAAAATTAGAAATAATTAATAAAAATCAACATAAAATCATATAAATTGGGTACTACTAAAATAGTATCCATTTCTTTCATAATAAAAAAGTTTTAAATAAATCATGAAATCTTTTCATGAAATATTTTTACAATATTCAGTTTGGCTTTTTTTTCTCTTACCTATCCAAAAACCCTGTGAAAAACATCTTAAAACATGGGATGAGAACAAAAATATTAGTAAGTGGAATAAAAATAAATAAATAAAATGTTATTCTATGAATACTTATAAATATATGAAATCACTTTCAGAAAGATATACTTCTCATCCTTAAAGTATCATATAGTTACTTTGTGAAAACCTGAGATTTCCACAAAACCTAGAGAATATAAATATAACCATAAAGGTAACTTGGGGAATTACTTACTTAATACTATAACCCTCATGGATACCATATTATTTTTAACCCTAATGTATACCTTACAATTTTTCCCACACAACTACCTTACAATGTAACCCTCATGGCTACCTTATGGCGTAACCATCACAGTTACATTTGGTGTAACCACATGATCAACCCCCAATATAAACATACCAAATGCAAGGGAGGGACATATAGGTCCCTACCTTTATCATATATAATACCCAATAACCAAAAAATAATCATAATATGTGAATACTTTCATCATAAAAACATTATTTTTTAATTTTGTAAGAATATAAATTTAAAAGATTATTTTTAAAGAAAAGTCTCTTACCTAGGATTCGTCTTACATAAAACATGTTCAAACCTATTATATAATGGTTTAAAGAGTTTTATTAATATATTTAAAACCATATTCATATTTAAAATTATTTATATGATCTTATTATAACATATTTTCATTCATTTATTAATAATATTTTGTTATTTTCATTGTTTCTGGTGCATTTATTTCATGGTTTCCATGGCCGGTTCATTATGGATTTTCTTGTAAAATATAACTCTAAAAGTGAAATTAAATTATATTAATATGTTTACATAATTTTAAATGATACAATATATCATTTTTTTTTTCTAATATGAGGATGAATCATTAGATCAAACATTAATGAAAATGATTTAATTTATTTTGGCAGTTATTACGACAATCACAAACATATATCATTTTATTCAATATCATGTTTATATATTGGATCCATAACATTAAATAACTTATAATATGTATAATAAAATATTATTTAATGATAATAATGGTTTTATAACCAGTCTTGAAGGTGGTAATGGAAAATGAAATTGTATCATCCACGATGGTGGTAAATCGACACATCACAAACGATGTTCTCATTTTTAGAATAAACGGGAGAGGAGAAGGAGTTTGATGATGAATTTTTCCATAAGCATGATAAAATTAACATATATATAAGATACTATGGTTTTCATTCCACTTGGATAAGCGGCGGTGAGGAGAGAATAATAAAATAAATTAAAAGGAAAGTAAAAGAAAAAGAAAGTGGATTTTACCTCCTGATTTCTCCTCCTTGAGATCCTCCATAAGGCACTTTTTACTAGACTTTTGGTGAGAACAGAAGGTCGTGGACATGGGATAGAGGATAAGGAAGGTAATTGGGTATAAATTCAACAATATACAAGGATTTTAGGTGTGAGGGGAAGAGGTGGTGAGGGGTGGTAATTATAGGGGAGGAGAGGGGTGTTTTCTCATTATTATATTCCTTAGTTTATTATTTTGGATCAACACTATGAATAGTTTGATAACTATAAATAAATATATTAAAATAATTAAGGGGAGTTCTAGATTATGGTGATTACTTTAGCGATGACTCGAGGAATAGTGTATTTAACTTATACTGTATATATTACGTAAATCACTGTATTTCACTATCCACCAAAAATTCAACTATTTTAGAAAAAAAAAATTCACCCCAACCAATTATATAAGTGTAGAATTAAAAAAATGAACACCATTTTATGAAAATAATTTAATCAATATGATAAATTTAATTTTTAATTAAAATCATAATTTATTCGAAAGATACTAATTTTAAAATTATAACTGATTTTATAACACTTTGAAAAATGAATTAAGGTCTCCTAAAATTATATTACAATAATAAGAAAATAAAATATTAATTTATTAATCTATTTTATGAAAATATATTTTCTTGTAAAATATTTTATTAATTTTGAAATTGTAATTAAATATTTATGACTTACAAAAATACCAACACTTAATTTATCATTTCCAAATCATTTATTTGCTTTTTTTATAATATAAATATATCATGATTACACTTATAATATACATAAATTTTATTTAAAATCTCATAGGTTAGGTTAGTATTCTATTAGTATATATTCCTTAATTATAAATACCACTTATTTCATTATAAATGTATAATTAATTTAACAATTTAATTCCATAATCAAAACAAATTATTTTATAAGTACATAGGTTGTTATAGTCAATATATCCCAAATCAGGATATGAGACATGGAAATAAGAATAATAAAAACAATATATATTCAAGATAGACTCCATGTCTTAAAGAGGTCACAACCATACTTCCATCCATAGGATTATGCTTGAGGTTTCAAGATAACACTCACCTGGGAGAATCCACTCCATGAGCCTTGCCTTCACTGATGGAACTCACCTAAAATGTCATTATCTTCAGGACTCAAAAAAGTAGGTACACATTGGAACTCTAAATATCTACACATCCAGGTAGGTTATCACACCTAGGACCGTTGGGGGACACCATGAACCCTTCTGGATTAACCCACTAAGTAAGGGATCATATTTACAACAATGCCATAAACCCTACTGGATTAAACTTTTATATTGGGGATTGATGCCCTGTTCATGGTGGTCACACTAATACTGTGAACACTTGCTAGGGTGAATAGGAAATGACATAGGATCACACCCTAGGTCATATGAAGATACAATGAAAATTCTATTCAATAATTATCCAGTATAGGGGATCATAATCCTATGCTAAGGATGTAATGCTGCATCATACCCATATAATGTTAGACCAAGGGAATTCACTCAAATGATATTGGTCAACACTAAAATATTCTAAGAGAAAACAACCAAGCTCATACCAGAGATGACCTAAGAAGAATGAGGGTTGAAACCAGCCCTTAAAGGAGTATATGGTGTGTCCCATAAGGGTACATGGCATGTATCAATAATCCTAGAACTACCCATATCTTACAATCACATAGCAAAAATTTCTCCAAAATATAGAGAATTTCACATAGGGGTAAATAAAATGTTGATGTCTGTCTGGAACTCAGGGTGTCGTTCTATCCATACTCATATACTTTTTAATGTACACAGAATGTTCCCCACCATAAACGGTGTGTGGGGTTACATGGTCTCCTAGGTGTGTATTCTATTGGATTTGGTGTCATAGGACCAACTTTTTGTACTTTTATTACAATAATATTCAATGTATTGAATATTAATAAAACTTATTATTACATATTATTTGTTATTTTCAATGAATCTAATGTAATAATGTCCTAGAGTATTTGTCGCCTTGATAAGATCATAGTTACTCCCAGCTATGATGAGAACCTTGTTGTGCTATGAAGATATTCCCAAATTTTGTTTTGTGGTTGGATAGTATACAATGATGGCACATATAGTATAAATACTATCAGGTTTGAGTACTTGTAAGAAGATGAGGATTCTTCTCAATAAGTTCATACTTGGTAATCTCCAAGATGGGATATTATGAGAATAGAACCACCAGTAGGAATTCCACATGTTTTTTTGTCATCAGATATTCCTATCTATAAGCATGTGTTATGGTCCTTATAATTAATTATTATTAATACATGTTACAACTCATGTACTTAGATGTATTTCTTAAACCATGATGATAACAGTTCATGGAGAAGTTGGATACTTTGTCTACGTCATGAGTAACGTGTCATTAATGAATAAGTCAAGGAAGGATTTATCCCTTCCATATTTATAGAAACTGATATATCAGCCCTTTGATTGGAATAGAATCATCACATTAAATTCCATGGATATGGTGTAACGATGTGTTCATTTTATATAATCAAAGAAAGATATATTAAGCATATAGTTTAGTGACAAGGATGTGAAACCTACTTGATGAGATATTGTGATAAGGGATTATATTGGATAGTGATCATTCATATGTGGTTGTTGAGGTTACAACATTAAGTTCTTTCTTCTGGGTTCCTTAACCCATTACTAGATAATAATCCTTCACTTCAAGAAAGATCACTTAATTCCAATGAGAAATAATCCTCGAGGGTAACCCAATAAGTGTTTTCCTTCATCTTTATTAAATTCTTTTTGAGTTTAATTAGTGGAATAAATATTATTCACAAGTTTGAATAATAATTATTTAGGTTATATTGATCCCATAAATTAAATAAATATTTATTCTCCATATTGTGAATAAAATATTTATTATATTTATTGAATATTTTAATAAATATTTATTCACTGTATTCTAAAAGATATATTTATTTATGAATAATCTAATGCCCCGACCCCAGCTACCCAGAGCCGGTGCATTACTTCGTAACATTGGCATGATCACAAAAGATCATGTCTCGAAAGACCGATTAGTTTAGTAGCCTTGGAAACACTAGATACATTCATAAATGTTACATTACATCACAAAGTGAAAAACTATAATAACATAGTCTCCATAGTCCACACTTCTATCCTCTTCTGACTATCCCTGCAGGTCATTCATAAAATACTTCTTCACATCCTGGAAAAATATTAAAACATTGAAAGGGGTGAGCTCAGATGCTCAGTAAGGATAACAATATTGCAGAAGATTTCATAAATAAACATTAACATTTAAGGAAATGTATAACTAAAACAAAAGCCTTTTAAACTTGAACATCAACATAATATGGAAAAATTAAAATGAGATAATTCCATTCACTTCTTCACATGGATATTCTACTGGTTGAATAATCACATGAAATATCAATAACCACTTTCATAATGATGGAATGTATAATGCCAGACATTCTGAAACATTTTGTCAAGGCCTCGGCCAAGACGTCTAAAATGATTAAGGCCTCGGCCAAAATCACAAATCAAATTGGGAAAGGGCCTCGGCCAATTCCACGTCTAGTTGTCTCATGAGACCTACCGATGCATCGAGAAGCTATAGCGGGCTCCACCCGTCACTTATTAAGTCCAATACATTCCTCATATGAATAGGTTTAAACATATCATAAACCATAACATAATCGTATCACATAAAACATGCATAAAGGAAACATAACATTTCCACATTTCAATAACAAGATATCAATACAACACATTGATAAAAACTCTTTCAAAACCATTTTCAATACCAAAATAAAAGAAAGTTAAAACTTTGTATTTATTTTTCATTAAAAAAAAGGATGGCTTGTAGAGGAACCCGAAACTCAAATAATGGTCATGGCGGCAGAGAAGTCTTTTTCGCCGCATAAGTACGGAAAGAAAAACATTCCCTTTTGTCGTTTAGCAAAACGCTTTGTATAAAAAACATTCCTTTTGAATAAATGTAAAATTCAAAGGGGTTTATACACTCTATAAAAGAAAGTTGTGTATAAAACCAAATATGCCTCAATGAATGGAGATTGAGACGAAGTCCCTTAAAAAGATCATTTTTAAATAAAATATATCTATTATGTGTATTCACTATATGTACACATAAAGAAAGTATAAATACAATATACAACATAATAACATCATGAAATAATTTGAAATTAGGAGATTAACCCAAAGAATGGAAATTGGGTTAAGAAGTTCCCTTACCTTGTGTCTTGTCCTGACTCGACCGCTCTTTAACCTCCTGAATAATAAACTAGAGTTAATTTATATTTACTTAAGAACCTTTTACATGTTCATTATTCCTTTTATATCCCTTATTACCATTTTATGAACATTATTTAATTATTTAAGTTAATAACGGTCGTTTTGTCGATCTTTGGTACTTGAGTCAAAAATAAACTTCTTATAATTACAAGTTGTTCAAGTGGTGAAATATCCATTATATCCAGAATTATATTCATGATGTAGATATCATATATATCATATATACAGTATATACATTCATTCATAATGTCACGTAACATTTAGAAGTAAGAAATGAAATGCACCGTTTATGGAGACGGTAAGCCGTACGTACGCATGAACGCTACTTTCATTTCTATTTCGTATGTAATGGAATGAAATCATAATGATATAAATTTATAATATAATTTCAGTATAATATAGTGTATAATACCATTTAATCCATCCTTTATACATCCCACATATGGCATTAACGATTCAAATCACTTTGAGGGGGCGGTAGTCCGCACTTCCTAAAATGAAATTATCGTGTTTTACCCATAATGGAAATCATAAAGTATGACATAAATGAGAAATACAAAAGCATAAGTAAAACATAAACATATTTTATATCATATATAAATATAGTGACATCTTAATGTCCACCTTTGAAGGTGTTATATGAGTGTTGAACAATCATCGTTTCGTGAGACAGAAATTCGCCATCCACAGAAACCGTATGTTCTTTAACCATTAGATGTAGGTGTGTGTAAGTGTAGTTCGAATCCTTATTATAACAACATCCTAGTATATTTAGGATACTTTTTTTGTTACAAAATAAATTAATAAAAAGATTTTAGGGGGTTGGAGAAGAAAAATAAAACAAAACAACATTAGAGAAGACATTACCTCAAAATTGGGTAACTCTTTTTAATTTGAGCCAAAGGCTTCCTTGAGAAGATTTCTGCCCAAAGTGAGGCTTCTAGGAGTAAGGTAGGGAAGTTGGGAGAGTATTTGGGTAGAGGTTGGCCGATCCAAATGGCTTGAAGGTGTGAATAAGGTGGGAGAGGTGGGGGCCTTTTATAAGTGGAGAGGAGGGGCACTCTTGGAAAGTAAAGAAAAGTCACTTTATTATAAAATGAGTTTCGGATTTTAGAGGTCCCACACTTATATAATTCGAGTATAAGATGATAAGGGTTCTAAATCTACTCATCCAATAGATTTTTGACAAGTGTACGATTTGGATTTTACATTATCTTTCCATTTTATTTAAATCGTTAAATAATGAGGTCATCACTGCATCATCATGATGTCATAAATAATTTAATTTATTTAATGTCTAAAAATTATAAAAAAAATACTATGATGTAGGAAATCTTTTTATCTTTTTAATGAATATTTATAATCAAAATTTGGACTTGTGTAACCCCACTTAAAAACTGTTTTAGTAAAATAACTCATGTTTGTGTCAATTTAATTTTAACATTAAATAAATATATATTAATGTCATTTTCCAACTAAAGTGGATCAATGGGGTCCCCAAGTTGACCCATGGGTTTTCTTGGTCGGCCATGACTCATCCAATAGGAGTAGGACAAGTGTCAAGCTCATATCATTTTATTAAAACATTGTTTTTACCATAAACTACACTAATTACCTCTAATCGCGATTAAGAACTTAAAAGTTACTATTCGCCAAAAAATTATTTTAATCTCATTGAACCACATTTTACTTCTTAATGACAATAATGTATGTCGGATTTTTGAAAATTAAACCACAGAAGTGGTAATATTTCATTTAAACGAAAAATCAGTTATTTAACTACCACTTAGTGGTTTCACTATTCATCAAAAATTGAAGTTTTTCAGAACAATGCCAAAATTTCACCCTAAGCTATAATTGATATTCCGAATTCAAAAATGATGTCTATTTTACAAAATTACAAACATATAAGTTGCATTAATTAATTTTATAATTAATTCCCGCTGTTACGACAAATAGCGTGTTTTTAAGAAACAATTTATATCAAAAGATTGGCAATTGTTTATGTCCAATCTCAATGTTAAATTAATTCTAATGACCACCATTGGATAAAATGGTAAAAATATATTCTAATTATACCTTAAGACCACTAAATATTATAACTTATCACTATAAATTATTTTGATTAAAAAAGTTGTTTTAAGTATTTTTCACTATTCATAAAAATTTGGAAGTTCTCGGAAAATTACAAAAAATTCAACATAGGCTAATTTCAATATTAGGAATACAAAAATGAAGTCCATTTTGAAATTTAAAATTTCTATAAATTTAAAAGGTGGTTATTACTATTCATAACGGCTACTTTGATTAGTTGCGGTGTGTTAGAACTCGAACTTGCGTACAATGCAAGCTATTGCATTATTGAAAGAGAGGCGTATCATGGAAGCTCGGGGTGTTACATTCTACCCTACTTCAATAAATTGCGTCCTCGCAATTTGAAATTTTTCTTTGAAAATAAAAGGTTGAAAAGAGAAAATACCTTTGAGGAAAACCCACATCGGAAATAAGGTTAATAAATATATAACATTAAAAGAAAGCAAGATAAGTACAAAGGTCACCCGATATAGCCCATTATAGGATTCTATGAAAATATGGATATGGAGGAGAAACAAACCATCAAGGTCTGATGGGGAGTTATAGAAAACAATATTAGGAGAAAGTTTAACCACAAGAAAATCACAAACTTGTGATTGGTTAAACAGTCATTGAATCCCCAGTTGGAAAAGTTAACCGACAACATTTTTGTTTTAATTTACCTTTTATAATGTTGAGGAATTTATTTAGGAGATTTACTAAGAACGTAAGGGAATATACATACTTGTTATGTATACTTTCATTCGTTAATAAATTTTTACCACAAACCCAACTTTTACTCCAAATGGTAACGGAACTCAAAAATATTCTATTTATCCTAATTGTATAAGGTTCCAAATGTTAACACATACCATTTAGATTAGTAAAACTATTTTGTAATAACCAGGGACTTCCTGTAGGCTAGTGGTAGAAAATAAAGGCTTGTCGCACTATGGTTGTGGGTTCGATTCCTGCAGCTTTGACCGACGCGACGGGTTATGCCCCACCCTGCAGGTTGTCCTTTTCCTAAAACTATAGTATCATAATATTCCAAAAATAATCTTCATAAATTTTTTAACCTTAAACAATACTATCCAAAGATCAACTTAATCCACTCCAACCATTGTAGTTATCCAAAATACCTATGTCCAGACTTTCTCTAAAAGGTCTCTTAATTCCAAAATCAATTTATCAGATTCCCCAAACAAAGTAAAGTTTCTCTTATTGTCACATACTAAAAATATAATTACCTTTATCATATTAAAACCTTACTGAAATCAACAAGTACTGCAGTACAATCCTTATATATATATATATCACATTATTCTAATGACCAAAATATAATCCATGAGTCCAAAATCACCAATACATTAGTTATTCTGCTTCAACTGTAGTAACAGCATAAGATTGTCCTTGATCCCTTGGCCTTTTCTGAGGTAAGTTTCCCTGACGCTTAGGACATTCATTTGCATAATGACCCATTTCTCTACAATTATAGCATTCAACTTTGATAGCCTCTTTCTTTCCCTTGCAATAACGAGCCTGGTGACCCTTTTCTCTACATTTATAACAAACTCCCATTCCTTTTAGACAAGTACCAGGGTGATTCTTCCCACAATTATCACATAATGGAAAATCCTTCTTTCCCTTTTTCCCTTTATCTGTCTCTTGTTCCACCATTCTCTTCTTCTCTTGATTTACTTTGTTGTCATAAGACTTAGAGAATTCCTTTTCTGTCTTGATAGCACACGAGAAAATATCTTCGTATGATGAGAAGGATTGTGATACTAAAGCTCGACGGAGAAATTGTTTTAACCCATCAAAGAAACGATCAATATTACTCCTTGGGTTACGTATATAATCGGAAGCATGCCTCGCTAACCTTGTAAAGTTAGCCTCATACTTTGCGACATTCTCATCCTCCTTCTGCCTCAGACTCAGAAATTGACTTTCCATATCTGCTCGATGGTCATGAGGAAAGTATTTTTCTAAGAAAAGATCTTTGAACTCCCTCCATTCCATATTCGATACGTCATCATCTTCCTTTGTGTTTTGAATCAGCGACCACCACTGATCGGCATCTCCAGTGAGGCGGTAAACTGCCATGACAACCTTCTCCCTTTCACTACTCCCCAAGGCATGGAATATTTTCTCTAAGGAATTTATCCATTGCTCAGCTACTATAGGATTTGTACTCCCATTGAAGGTTGGTGGTTGTTTCCTCATGAAGCGGTCTAACATTGATCCTCCACTTTGCGGATCAGGGTGCTCCATAGGAGTAAGGTTATTATTCATAACCTGAGTGAGTTGTCCCAGTATGGTAATAAGTTGATCAGCACCAGTTGTATCTCCAGATCCACAATAATTATCTTGAGCAGGAGGGCAATCCCTACACGGAGTTCATGCATTGATACGGTTTCCATTCCTTCCACTAGGCTCCATTTCTAAACAATGGCATAAACTAGATTAGTTTATGAATCAAAATACATAATTCCATACTTGTAAAACACTTTACATAAATTGAACTATTTATGGATATAATCCATAATCCTAAAAAGAAATGTTTTCTTTGAGGAAGTATATACTCATAACCCTTCATAGTGGTTTGTGAGAATTATCCTAAGCATATCCCCCAGGAGTGTCGTAACCAAGAGTGCAGCAAGGCCTGTTGTCGTGCACCAGTTCCCGTTCGAGTCAAACTCAAAGCGGTGTTTTCGGGTTTTACCCCTAGGTACATCTGTGCCAGAGCCGCCTCTACTTGCTCGTATCCAGACAGGGATGTATTTCTCGGAAAACTCATAACATCTCTATAATACCAAAATTCTAGGAAGTTCTTCTATACTAATCCTCAAAGTCTATCTTCGGGCTATGTGCTCTAATCAGAGTTTATCTAAATCTAGCTTCCAAGGTTGGTACTAAACTGCCTCTGATACCAACTGTAACGCCCCGACCCCAGCTACCCAGAGCCGGTGCATTACTTCGTAACATTGGCATGATCACAAAAGATCATGTCTCGAAAGACCTATTAGTTTAGTAGCCTTGGAAACACTAGATACATTCATAAATGTTACATTACATCACAAAGTGAAAAACTATAATAACATAGTCTCCATAGTCCACACTTCTATCCTCTTCGGACTATCCCTGCAGGTCATTCATAAAATACTTCTTCACATCCTGGAAAAATATTAAAACATTGAAAGGGGTGAGCTCAGATGCTCAGTAAGGATAACAATATTGCGGAAGCTTTCATAAATAAACATTAACATTTAAGGCAATGTATAACTAAAATAAAAGCCTTTTAAACTTGAACATCAACATAGTATGGCAAAAGTAAAATGAGATAATGTCATTCACTTCTTCACATGGATATTCTACTGGTCGAATAATCACATGAAATATCAATAACCACTTTCATAATGATGGAATGTATAATGCCAGACATTCTGAAACATTTTGTCAAGGCCTCGGCCAAGACGTCTAAAATGATTAAGGCCTCGGCCAAAATCAAAAATCAAATTGGGAAAGGGCCTCAGCCAATTCCACGTCTAGTTGTCTCATGAGACCTACCGATGCATCGAGGAGCTATAGCGGGCTCCACCCGTCACTTATTAAGTCCAATACATTCCTCATATGAATAGGTTTAAACATATCATAAACCATAACATAATTGTATCACATAAAACATGCATAAAGGAAACATAACATTTCCACATTTCAATTACAAGATATCAATACAACACATTGATAAAAACTCTTTCAAAACCATTTTCAATACCAAAATAAAAGAAAGTTAAAACTTTGTATTTATTTTTCATTAAAAAAAGGATGGCTTGTAGAGGAAGCCGAAACTCAAATAATGGTCATGGCGGCGGAGAAGTCATTTTCGCCGCATAAGTACGGAAATAAAAACATTCCCTTTTGTCGTTTAGCAAAACTCTTTGTATAAAAAAGATTCCTTTTGAATAAACGTAAAAGTCAAAGGGGTTTATACACCATATAAAAGAAAGTTGTGTATAAAACCAAATATGCCTCAATGAATGGAGATTGAGACGAAGTCCCTTAAAAAGATCATTTTTAAATAAAATATATCTATTATGTGTATTCACTATATGTACACATAAAGAAAGTATAAATACAATATACTACAGAATAACATCATGACATAATTTGAAAGTAGGAGATTAACCCAAAGAATGGAAATTGGGTTAAGAAGTTCCCTTACCTTGCGTCTTGTCCTGACTCGACCGTTCTTTAACCTCCTGAATAATAAACTAGAATTAATTTCTATTTACTTAAGAACCTTTTCCATGTTCATTATTCCTTTTATATCCCTTATTACCATGTTATGAACATTATTTAATTATTTAAGTTAATAACGGTCGTTTTGTCGATCTTTGGTACTTGAGTCAAAAATAAACTTCTTATAATTACAAGTTGTTCATGTGGTGAAATATCCATTATATCCAGAATTATATTAATGATTTAGATATCATATATATCATATATACAGTATATACATTCATTCATAATGTCACGTAACATTTAGAGGTAAGAAATGAAATGCACCGTTCATGGAGACGGTAAGCCGTACGTACGCATGAACGCTACTTTCATTTCTATTTCGTATTTAATGGAATGAAATCATAATGATATAAATTTATAATATAATTTCAGTATAATATAGTGTATAATACCATTTAATCCATCCTTTATACATCCCACATATGGCATTAACGATTCAAATCACTTTGAGGGGGCGGTAGTCCGCACTTCCTAAAATGAAATTATCGTGTTTTACCCATAATGGAAATCATAAAGTATGAAATAAATGAGAAATAAAGAAGCATAAGTAAAACATAAACATATTTTATATCATATATAAATATAGTGACATCTTAATGGCCACCTTTTAAGGTGTTATATGAGTGTTGAACAATCATCGTTTCGTGAGGCAGAAATTCGCCATCCACAGAAACCGTATGTTCTTTAATCATTAGATGTAGGTGTGTGTAAGTGTAGTTCAAATCCTTCTTATAACAACATCATAGTATATTTAGGATACTGGTGTTTTTACAAAATAAATTAATAAAAAGAGTTTAGGGGGTTGGAGAAGAAAAATAAAACAAAACAACATTAGAGAAGACATTACCTCAAAATCGGGTAACTCTTTTTGATTTGAGCCAAAGGCTTCCTTGAGAAGCGTTCTTCCCAAAGTGAGTCTTCTAGGAGTAATGGAGGGAAGTTGGGAGAGTATTTGGGCAGAGGTTGGCCGAGAAAAATGGCTTGAAGGTGTGAATAAGGTGGGAGAGGTGGGGGCCTTTTATAAGTGGAGGGGAGGGGCACTCTTGGAAAGTAAAGAAAAGTCACTTTATTATAAAATTAGTTTCGGATTTTAGAGGTCCCACACTTATATAATTCTAGGATAATATGATAAGGGTTCTAAATATACTCATCCAATAGATTTTTGACAAGTGTACGCTTTGTATTTTACATTATCTTTCCATTTTATTTAAATCGTTAAATAATGAGGTCATCACTGCATCATCATGATGTCATAAATAATTTAATTTATTTAATGTCTAAAAATTATAAAAAAATACTATGATGTAGTAAATCTTTTTATCTTTCTAATGAATATTTATAATCAAAATTTGGACTTGTGTAACCCCACTTAAAAACTGTTTTAGTAAAATAACTCATGTTTGTGTCAATTTAATTTTAACATTAAATAAATATATATTAATGTCATTTTCCAACTAAAGTGGCTCCATGGGGTCCCCAAGTTGACCCATGGGTTGTCTTGGTCGGACATGACTCATAAAATATGAGTAGGACAAGTTTCAAGCTCATATCATATTATTAAAATATTGTTTTTACCTTAAACTACACTAATTACCTCTAATCGCGATTAAGAACTTAAAAGTTACTATTCACCAAAAAATTATTTTAATCTCATTGAACCACATTTTACTTATTAATTACAATCATGTATGTCGGATTTTTGAAAATCAAACCACAGAAGTGGTAATATTTCATTTAAACAAAAAATCAGTTATTTAACTACCACTTAGTGGTTTCACTATTCATCAAAAATTGAAGTTTTTCAGAACAATGCCAAAATTTCACCCTAAGCTATAATTGATATTCCGAATTCAAAAATGATGTCTATTTTAAAAAATTCCAAACATATAAGTTGAATTAATTAATTTTATAATTAATTCCCACTGTTACGACAAATAGCGTGTTTTTAAGAAACAATTTATATCAAAAGATTGGCAATTGTTTATGTCCAATCTCAATGTTAAATTAATTCTAATGACCACCATTGGATAAAATGGTAAAAAATATATTCTAATTATACCTTAAAACCACTAAATAGTATAACTTATCACTATAAATTATTTTGATTAAAAAAGTTGTTTTAAGTATTTTTCACTATTCATAAAAATTTGGAAGTTCTCGGAAAATTACAAAAAATTCAACATAGGCTAATTTCAATATTAGGAATACAAAAATGAAGTCCATTTTGAAATTTAAAATTTCTATAAATTTAAAAGGTGGTTATTACTATTCATAATGGCTACTTTGATTAGTTGCGGTGTGTTAGAACTCGAACTTGCGTACAATGCAAGCTATTGCATTATTGAAAGAGAGGCGTATCATGGAAGCTCGGGGTGTTACAAATAAAATATTTATTTGGTTATTCAATAAATTCTAGAGGATTTTGAACTGACCAAGACCGATTCTGGTGACAAATATTAATTAACAAGATTGTTACAGAATATTTTTTTATTGCACAAGTTGGCATGTACCACAAAATAATAATTATATAATTATTATTTTGTGGAATGGGATTTATTAATGGTAATGAATGTTTTTTAATCGACTATATGCAATTAAATAATATTTTAACTCAAATCCTAACTATTTAAATATATGGTTATGTCTATTGTGTAGAGCAACCAAAATTGAGAATAAAGAACTATTTCACACAATTAATTATCTATCAACTCCTACTCCTATCTCTATTAATAATGATAAGTGCATGAGATATTTCTTCATGACCAAAGAATAAGCAATCAAAAATGAAAAAAACAATACATTTGACTCACTATGCTTGCACCTGAAGATCAAGTGGTGTTTCATGGAGATCAAAGGAGTGTGTGTGGATCACTGTTAGAGGGATTCTATCCTTAGATCCATATAGAGTAATGAAGGTAATTTTAAATGGTCTTTTCAAATGATCAGTATTAACAAATGAAGAAATTTCTCAAGACCAGGTATTTATTTCTTCAAATATTCAATAAATTAATTATAAATTTTACATGCAATATCATCTCTTGGTTTCAGGCAATGATTATTAAAAGAAATTTTAATATTTCTCCTACCTATGCATGATTCTACGGTACCCAGAATCAATAAGTGGTATCAAAGTGGTCACTTTTAAATTTATAATTATTTACTTGATTTTTGATTTATGCTCAATTTTCATTATATTTTCATTTCATGTTATTAATTCTTTAATCCGATTTCATTTAATATGTTATCGATATATTAATCACATTCATTCAGTGTTTCATTTTCTTACAGGTTTAAGAACAAATCAATAATGATTTGAGATGCCATCAAGAAGTTTCAAATCATTAGTAGGTAAAACTTTGTTGCATGGTGTTCAGTTGGAGCACATGATGTATACCCATGCGCATTATATCTAGATGCATCGAGAAATTAATTACACTTTGTGCTTTTATTGCACACTGTGTGTTTACTGGGCCAACTTGGCACATGGGAAGTGGATACAAGGTGTGTAACTGGCATATACTCACTATGTAGTCTAGGCGAGTCAACATTCCAAAGCCCCAGATGTGTGACTTAGATATATAACAACTGAGGTACATGGTCTGTAGTTGTAAGTACATATCTTGTAGTCTCCCATTATAGGAAAGAATAAAAATTACATTCAATTTGAAATTTTAGCATTAAAAGCTTATTTTATTGATTGGAACATAATTGTGTGTTTGAAATTTTACTAATGGTTTTAAATAATTTAAAATACTCAATTTATTTATGGTAATTAATATTTCATTATTGGTTTTGGTGTTTATTTTCCATGAATTCCATTAATGATGAATATCTCTAAATAATATCATATTACCATTAAGATGAAGGGGAATTAATTTATTAATTTATTAATTTATTAATTAATTAATGCAAGAATGTTTATCTTAAATAATAAAAGAACAAATAAATTAATTAACTCTAGTCGTTTACTTTTGTGTATTTCTTACATGTATGACCATTCATGAGCTTCACCAGGACCTTTTTATGTGTTGGATATTTTAATTTAATTTATTTCATGATTTTTCAATTATTTAATATTAAATTAAATAATGGAATGTGAGTTATACCTCCCTCCATTTTTATGTAGGACCAGTGTGTCCAAAGATATTTATTTAATTACCTTTAACCAATCCTTTGGTTCTCCTCACCTATGTGTGAGTAATAAATATTTGTAATTAATAGATCATCCCAAGGAACACGGAGGTGGTTTAATATAGAACCATATTGATTCCAACTCAGTTGATACATAGGTGTACAAGTGGAATGTTGTAACTCATGAAAAGACTAGCAATAAGAGTTATTTCCCCTAGGTCAAAGGTTGATTAATTATTCACTCATTAAATAAATTGTTAGATAAATCTCATGAATGGTTCATTTAATTAATTATTTATTTATATCAATGCAATTATTTATTTTATGAATGTAAGGTCATGATCACATAAATAAATGAATTAATGTACAAAGATGGAAATTAAATAAATGAGTTGTGCATAAATGTTTTATCCAACGCAGTTAATTAATTAATTAATATCCAATTAATATTAACAATATGTGTGAAGGATAAAACAAGATAAAATTTATGCATAATAAATTAAAATTCATCAATTAAATATTAAGTAAGTATAATCCTTTCATTACTTGATTGGGAATGAAACCATAGAACTAAGTATAGTACATGGACAAAGTTTGGACACTTCCTTTTATCATGTAGTTCTCACTATAGTTTTGGGTTGACTTAACCAAAATCTTATTGAGTTTAACGTAAAAAGTCTATTCAATACAAATTTGTAGGCATGTGTTGAGGAAATCCAAGTCAGGATTTCAGGATAGGGGAATCCACTCAATGGATCAAAAAGTTTTAAGTCTTCAGTTGGAAAATCACCTACCAAATTACTTTATTATGGTTTTCATGGAAAAATTCTGGATCATTAATAAAAGTAATGGGGATTCTTTCCACTATAATGTCAAATCAACTAGACATTCCAAGTTCAATTGTGAGGTATATTGAGACTTGATAAAATAGTGGGATATTTAATAAATAAATAAATAAAAACATTTAATTTATTATATATTGCTTTTTTTTAATCAAGAAAACTACCAATAATATTCTCTTTATAATTTTAGAATAAAATTAAAATTTCATCATCCACAATATCCATATGGTCATTATTGAATAAAGAAAACCTCCTAACTGGCAGTAACATCCATGAGTAGTTTATACGCCTTTGGGTTGTGCTACGCAATGAAAAGAAATCTTATATGCTGGAATCCTCAATGCCAGATCCACCAGCTAAATAGAAGAGTGATAAATAGTTCCTTGTCTATGAAAAACATTTTAGTGACATGGTTGATGTTAAATGTTTGATGCTTTACTCTATGTCTAGTGAAATAATGAAGTCTCACAAAAACATAGAAGTGTTTAGCATGCTTGAGAACCTCTATGGCCTTTACTAGGAGAGAGATACACATGAACGTTTTATGATTTCCAAGGAACTCTTTCAAATAAATATTGGATAGGGTGCCTCATCTAGGCCTCATGTGGTCAAGATCATTGGCTACATTGATCGCTTAGAGGTTCTAGGGTTTAAACTCCCTAAAGAACTGGGAATTGACCTCATTCTAGCATCACTCCCTCAGAGCTTCTCCAAATTTTTTGTGAATTCCAATATGAAAAACATTGAGAATTATCTTCTAGATCTTATTACTCTTCTTCTCCAAGTAGATAAGGATATGAAGCATGAAAAAACTTCCATCCTTATGGTGAAAAAATTGAAAGGCCAAGTGAATAGATTTAATCCTAAAGCTTCTTCATACCCTTCCAAGAAGAGGAAGATCAAGGGGAAAGTAGGGGAATATGATGTTATCTATTTTTCATGTGGAGAGAAGGTATACTAGAAGAAAAAATACACCCAACCAAAGAAGAAATAGGAATATTCATGTGCATTAGTTATCAAGTGGAATTTATCTATTTCAAAAAATTGGTTATTAGATACAGCTTGTGGTGCTCACATATATATTCAAATATTGGAACCAAGTAGATTTAGAATGATTGACCAAGGTGAGGAAGATCTTAAATCATCCAATGGAGCTAAACTCACTATTATATCTATTAGGTGTAACCACCTCACATTGGAATCTAGAATGATCTTGGTTTTAAAGTGTTGTTATTATGCACCTTCAATTACCAAAAACATAATTTATGTATCCAAACATGATACTGATGGATTTATTTTCAAATTTAGAAATGAATATTAATTATTTAATAAAGGTAGAATTTTTTATGGTAATACACATTTAAATAATAGACTTTATGTGTTGGATTACATGAACAGGATAATGGTAATCAATAAAGAAGTTACTTCACATTACACATACCACACCCAACATTATCATCACCAATTAGGTTATGTAAATGAAAATCACTTAACTAAATTATATAAAGTTGTATATTTAAATTCTTTTGAACTAAAACCAATTTGCGTATATCATGCATGTTTACAAGGAAAATGACGAAATCCCCATTTAGTGGGAAAGGTGAAAGGGCTAAATAGATTATTGATTTAGTTCATACTGATGTGTGTGGGCCATTTCCTATTGAAGAAAGTGGTGGGTACTCATACTTCATAACATTTACTAATGATTTTAGTAGATATAGATATGTATACTTAATGGGGTATAAGTTGGGTTCTTTGAAAAAAAATTATTGAATAAAAGAATGAAGTGATAACTGGCTTGGTAAGAATATTAAGAAACTTTTCTCAGACAGTGGTAGAGAATATCTTAATAAAGGATTCATTGATTATCTATGGGAGTTTGGTATTTTATCTCAAATAACTCCTCCTTATATGCCTCATTAGAATGGTGTAAGTGAATGAAGTAATCTCACCTTGTTAGACATGGTGAGATCAATGATGATTAATGAGAGTCTTATATTATCCTTTTGAGGATATGCATTACAAATAGAAGCATACGTACTAAATTGAGTTCCAATTAAATAAAAAGATAGTATACCAGACCAATTAAGGAATGGAAAGAAAATTGTATTGTCTTACTTATATCTGTGGGGTTTCAAATCATTTGTTAATTCCACTTTAGGTAACAAGATTTCACCTCGAGGAACAAATTTTATCTTTATATGATATCCCAAAGAAAAAAAAGGATACTAACTATAAAATTCTTCAGAAAAAATGGTTGTGGTTGATAAAACACCCACATTTATTGAGTAGAATATTATCTCTAAAATAGATAGTGGGAGAGAGATGTAATTTTATGAATTCTAGCTTCAATATACATAGGATTTGGCATAGGAACAAATTCCACAAATATCCATGGAAGAATAAATTGTTCCAGAGACACAATTACTATGTAGGAGTACTAGAGTGCTTAGAGAACCAGAATGGTATGGTTTTCTAGTCACTAAGGATGGTGAATCATTATTAGTTGATAATAATGATCCTCTAACCTATAAAGAAGCAGTAAGTGGCTCATATTTTTCAAAGTAGAAAGATGCCATGAATTTTGAAATGGATTCCTTGTACCAAAACCAAGTTTGGAATTTGGTAGAACCTTTATTAGATGTAAATACCATTGGTTGAAAATTGGTATTCAAGAAGAAACTAGACAATGATGGAAAATCCAGTACCTATAAGATGTGACTAGTAACAAAAGGGTTTAAACATCATCAAGTAATTAACTATGATGAAACCTTTACATTTCTTATAATGATTAAATCCATCATAATTCTACTTTCCATTGTGGATTTCCATGCTTATGAGATTTGGAAAATGGATGTTAAAATATTATTCCTTAATAATAATCTTTAGGAAGATATCTATATGACACGTCCCGAAGTTTTTGTGACTCCAAAAGATGCCAACAAGGTATGCAATTTGAAAATATCCATTTATGGATAAAATAAAGAATCCAGGTCATGGGACATTAATTTTGATGAGGCCATAATGAAATTTGGATTCCTAAAGAATGAATATGATTCGAGTGTCTATAAACAGTTTTATTGGAGTGTAATCATTTTATTAATAGTATATGTTGATGATATATTACTCATTTGAAACAAAATATTATTCTTATAGTTGGTCAAGGTATGGTTGAATAAATTCTTCCCTATAAAGGACTTGGGTGAGGTGAAAAATATTCTTGGATCAAGATCCATCATGATAAATCCAAGATATTTTTTATACTAAGTCAAAGTACATACATTGACAATATAATGAATAGATTCAGTATAGAACAATCCTAGAGGTCATTGTTTCCAGTGTAACATGGAATTCATCTGTCTAGGAAAATGTGTCCTCAGACACATGAGGAAAGAAATAGAATGACAAGGATTCCATATTCATCAGTGATTGGTTTAGTCATATATGTTATAAGATATACTAGTCTATATATCGCATGTGAATTAAGTGTAGTATGAAGATATCAAGCTGATCCAGGTGACCGTCATTGGATGGAAGTCAAAACTATCCTTAAGTATATCAAGCGTACTAATAATATGTTCCTAGTTTATAGAGGATATAGGGAACTGGTCATTATAATATATGAATATGCTAGTTTCAAAACTAATCAAGATGACATGATGTCACAAACGGGATATATATTCACTTTTAATAGAGGTTTTGTGAGCTGGAAGAGCTCAAAGAAAGCTATGGTTGCATATTCTATAGTAGATTCAAAGTATATTGAAGCTTTTAAAGCATCTAAAGAAGTAGTATAGATGTGAAACTTAATCTAAGAGATTGATGTGGTACCCAGAATTAAATATCCAATCACACTCTATTGTGATAATACTACAGTGGTGGCTCTTCAAAAATATCCAAGATCACATCAGTGGATGAAGCATATACTTTAGAAGTATCATCTATTGAGAGATTTTTCTCAGAGAGGTGAAGTTACAGTGAGTAGTATTTCCATGGAAGACAATGTGGTGGACCCCTTAACTAAATCCATGACTCGGAAAAAACATGACTATCATGTGAGGTATAGTGGACTAAAGGTTGTTGGTAGTTGGCTCTAGTCCATGTGGGATCTTGTTGGAGTTGGTGTCTTATGACCAAATGTTTTTACTTTGATTACATAAATATTTTATGTATTGAATATTAATAAAACTTCTTATTACATATTCCTTGTTTTTATGCATAAATCTAATGTAATAATGTCTAATAGTATGCATCACGTTGATAAGGTGGTAGCAGTTCCACACAATGATGAGAACCTTGATGTGATATGACGATATTCTGAAATAATGTTCTCTGGTTGGATAACAAAATATGATGGTACACATAGTACATATATTTTTAGGTTTATGTAATTGTAAGAATATGAGTTTTATTCTCATGAGGTTCACACTTAGTAATATCCAAGATGGGGAATAATGAGAACAGACCCGCCAGTTGTAATTTAACATGTTTTGGTGTCATCAGATATTCCTATCTACGAGAATATATGATGGTCCTTACACTTTAATATTATTATTAATTCATGTTACAACTTGTGTGCTTACATGTATTTTATAAACCATGATGATAACATTTCATGGAGAAGTTTCATACATTGGGTGCATCATGAGTGGCATGTCTTTAATGAATAAGTCAAGTGAGGATTTTTCCCTTCCATCTTTATGGAAGATGATATTTCATCCATTTGATTGGAATATAACTGTTTCATTAAATCCCATGTCCATGGTGTAACAATGTGTTTATTTAAGATATTAAAAGAAATATATCTTGATTATATAATTTGGTGACATAGATGTGAAACCTACTTGATGAGATATTATGAAAAAGGGAATATATTACATAGTGAGCATTTGTATGGGGTTCCTAAGGTTGCAACATTAAGTTCTTTCTCTTGGGTTCCTTGACCCATTGCTAGACAGTAATCATGAACTTTAAGAAAATTGGCCTAATGCCAACAAGAAAGAATCCTATAGGGTCACACACTATGTGTTTCCATTTATATTGATTAAATTCTATTTTAGTTTAATTAATAGAATAAATATTACTCTAAAGTTCAAGGAATAATATTATTCAAGTTATATTGATCGCATAAATTAAATAAATATTTATTTTTCGGCTTTTGAATAAAATATTTATTTTATTTATTGAGTATTTTAATTAATATTTATTCGCTGGATTGTTGATAAAATATTTATTTATGAATAAAATATTTATTCAGTAATTCAATAAATTCTAGAGGATATCGAATGGGACTAGACCGAGTCCAGTGATAAATATTAATTAACAAGACCATTAAAAAATATTTTTTATTATTCCAGTTGGCATGTGTGACAAAATAATAATTATATAATAATATTATGTAGCATGGGATTTATTAAATTTAATAAATGTAATTTAATGGACGGTTTGAAATTAAATAATATTTTAACTCAAATCATAACTCTATAAATAGACGTTTATGTCTATTGAGTAGAGCATGCAAAATTGATAATAGATAATTGTTTCACACAAAGAATTCTCTCTTAAAACCTCTTTTATCCCTCTCAATAATGATAAGTGAAAGAGAGATTTCTTCAAGACCAAAGAACAAGTGATCAAAAATGAACAATGCAACACATTCAACTCATCATTCTAGCACCCAGAGATTGAGTGGTGTTGCTCGGAGATCACAAGACCATGTGTAGATCACCATTAGATGGATTTTATCCTTGGATCCTTACAGTACAATGAAGGTAATCTAAAAGGGTCATTTTAGATGATAAAACTTCACCAATGAAGAAAGTTACTAAGCCTGGGTATTTATTTTTTTCAAATATTAAATAAATTATTTATAAATTTTATGTGTAAAATCCTCGCTCTTGATTTTGGGAAATGATTATTAAAATAAATTTTAATATATAGCCCTCCTCCATATGCTTCCGTTATTTCTGAAACCATCATATTCTCTATACATGTTGAACCATAGGCTAAGGGTTACATTGAAGGTGACTAGGCACAAATGGCATGTAACACCACAAGGATTCGAAGACATGTACACACTACACATGATGATCCATCCGCAAAATATTACATAGCATGTGACACGGCACACACAGTTTTTAGCACCACATGGATTCTTAGGAGTGTACTTCCTATACACATTGAGCCATAAACCAAGGGTTACATTGAGTGTGACTTAGAACACAGGGTGTGTAGATCCACAATAAATTTTGGGTGTTTACTCCCTGTCAAAGCCGAGATAGTTGGATAAGAATAACACAACATGTAGGCCATGTCACACACTATAACATCAAATGTCTAAACATCAAATTAGGGGATCAAACCTAGGACAACTATGGGGAACCAAAAATCCTATCGGAATAACCCACTAATTAGGGTATCATATGTATGATGATACCTCGAACACCACTTGATTATAATACTAGATAGAGGATTGATGATCTGTGTATGGTGGTCATGTCGACACCACAAACCCTACCCCTATAAAATGGAGGAATAATAGAGGATCACTATCAAATATGTATTTTATTTTCATCATTTGTTCTGGTTCATTTTTTTATAAAAGTTTTTCTATCAAGTTATGGTGTGAAGGGTTGGGATTTTGAGGTATTTAATTTGTTTATTTTCATTCTAGTGCTTTAAAATGACTTTCCCTCTTGATTTTTGATTAGAAATTGAGTTTTTGGGTTAACAGAAGGTGGAATATGGTTTGGAAAATAGTGCACCTTACCCAGGAAACTGTGGGGCCAAAGTGACATTTTGGATTGTGGTTAAATGCATGGTAATAACATAGTTTGTAAACCATGTGGTCTAACCATGTGTCTTTTTATTCTTTTATAATGATTATCACATGGTTTCCACACAATTTGGAAAACCATTTGGGAACACTTTGCAACATTTCCAGGTCATTAAAAATCTAAAAATTTAACTTATATCCTCTTAGGATTTAGCCCTAAACCCCTCTCATCCATCCCACTCAGGATTTTCATCCATGGGATCCTCCTACAATCTTTCCTATGATCCTTGGTAATAAATATATTGGTGTTTTTGACCCTTATTATTCAAGTATTCATTAAGTAAGTGGTTTCTCTCATGATTCTTCCCTCTTTCTAGGGTTTCTTCCCTCTCTTTCTTGGGTTCTTAGTTTTCCAGCAAGGTATTTGACCCAAAAAAAGTTCTATCTTGTGTTTTTTAGTGATATATTGATAATTTTTGCTTAATCTTACCTTATTAAGGTCTTTTTGTGGAATGGTTGTAGTTTCACACCAATTTCCAAAAGTTTCGAAGCTCGAGGTAGGTGGTCCCATGCTCTAACATTTTTAAATGATTTAATATGCTTTCTTGGTTAATTATTTGTTCTCCATGATTTATTTTTGTGGTGTGAAATGATTTTTGGAAAGTTTTTTCATGATTATGTGATGGTAAGTAATTTTATAAAACAAAAATAACTATTTTTTTGTATTTTCTTTATTGTGGTACTTCATTGAAGTGTTTCACAAGTTGTTTGAAAGGTGAAAAATGTGTTTTCAAAGGCACTTGAGGTGATAATGTATTCGAAGGTGAGTTTTTTAAATGAAATGGATTTTTATGGCATGATGGATATATTTTTTTGCACTATTAATTTGATTTTTGAATTGTTTAAATGTTGGGAAGCATGTTTTAAGTGAAATTGGCTTATGTTTGGATTTAAAGGGGATTTTACAATGGAAATTGTTAAATTAAATATGTGTCTTTCTTGTAATGTCTTCAAATGAGTTTCTGGGATTTTACAAGTAGTGAGAAATATTTTTTTAATGGTTTTGGTGTATTTAAAATGGAAAGTGTTTTTTATAGAAAATGGTGGTTTTCATGTGATGATTTATGAAAGTGGTGATTTCATTATGTGCATATCTAGTATTGAATGTATTTTGAAAGTGATGGTTATGTGATATGTGAATGTGAAATAGAACACAATGGGAACCTAGGGTATCTGGGTGGGAATACTAGAACTAGTACACTAGTTATTCAGAAGTGGAAATCCTAGATTCTTCTAGTGGATTGACACTAGTTTACTCCGAAGTGGAAAAGCCCAGATTTACTTATCATGATTGAATATTAAAACACTAACTAAATTTTGATGATTATTGGTGACCACTAGGCCCTTAGAAAATTCCCTCCCAGTGTATTGTGAATGATAAAGCTGATGGTTATGGTTTCTATACCACATTTCACCAATGTACAAGGTTTCTAGAGTTCATTTGTGCTAGCTACCCTTATGTATTTTCCCATGGTGATCTATTGTAACATAATTCTTATGTGATATAGTTCCATCCATCGGTATATGATGGACCTTGTGTGTATTTTTTATCTCATTTTGAAATAAGTTTGTTGAAAATTTATTTTCCTTGATACTATTTCCTGATGAATGGTTTTTCTTAAAATGTTTTCTTTAAAAAATTTAAAAAGGATTTGTGTAAATGTTCATATAAATTTGTCTTATAATTTTGTAGCATGGGATATTTTCTTTTTGGATATAATTTTATTGGGATCTGTATCACACACTACAAACACCTTTGGGTGTATCTATACTTTTTCATGTTTGACCCGAGTAAAGGAGAGATGTGTCGTGGTGTGGTGGATCTAGTTTATAATCTTCTGTTTGTTGTAGGTGGTGGTGGTGGTGGCTTGAGGGTGATGTCCCTCATGTTTCATATAGGGTTTTGGGATGTTTTGTGGGTTCCCATTCATTGTATTAATCTTGAGTTTTATTTAATTTTATAAGATTTTAATTTGAAAATTGTTATGCCACATTTGTCTTAAGTTGTTTATTATTGGGATAATTATTTTTTTAGTCGCTTAAGCTTATCTAAATGGGTGAAATTGTTCCCAAATATTATTCTTGATTCCGAGGCACTAGTTTACATCCTGTGGGGATCGGGAACTCACTTAAGTCCATGCCACAGACTAGTTCAGGTTTCAGGTTGGATGAAACTCTGGCTTGGTTCATGAAAAAATGGTGTCAAATGAGGTTACACTCTTTTTAGTTCACATTATTTGGGTAAGAGTCTAGTTATATTGGATCTAGGACTATTGAGGGTTGAAATTATGGTTACTAGTGGGGTGTATGACCATCACACCTCATGAAGGGACTCAATTTTCTATGGTAAGTCCAATTTTATTTGGTTCCTTTGGTTTTTATGAATTGTATGGTGTTTGGGAAATGAAATGGGAGTTAGGCTAGTGGTCTCATTAAGCATGCAGGGTATAGAAAGCCATGTGAAGCTGGTTACATGGTCCTATAATACTCTATGGGACTGTGGTGTGATATTTATATGGAAACCAACCATATGTATGATTCAACGATTGACACTATCTTCTATTGTAAATTTTTTTGTTTATTCTTAGGTTTTGAGAAATTGTTTTGAAAACCCCTATTATAAAATTTTGAAAAATTGGACTTTAAAATGGTTGTGATTTTCTTTTGGGATAGTGAAACATGTATTTTTAGAATCATTTTTAAGAGAACTTTGGAAAATTATATTTTTTAAAATGGATTTTGGGGAAAGTGGTAATATGTTTATCAGAAATTAAGTTTTTGTGATTAGAACTTTCGGTTTATTGAAATTTATTGTTTGGAAAAACATGAACTATTTTAAGGGGGTTTGGAAATCTATTTTAAATGGTATTTGTTGAGCTATAAAAAATATTCCAAATGGGATTAATTGGTATTTTTGGATGGAATTCATAGGATTTTATTTTGAGAAATATGTAATGGATTTATGTGTGGGGTTTGAAGATGGTTTTTGTTTGGTGGTTAGTGAATTTTTGAAAATATTTATGAATTTTTGAAATTTGAAGTGGATTGAGAAGTTGAAAGTGTGGGTTCAATTTTTTCCCTTGGAAAGTATTTTGACCTTTGGTGGTTTTTGTGACTGCCCACATACATGGATATGTGTGGAAAAGTAGATTATTTCCCAGCTTGGCATAATAATATTCATTTGTGAGGCTCCATGGAATAACATTGGTGTGTGTGTGACCAACCAAGCCTATTTTCTTTTCAAAAGTTATTTTTTTTTGAAAATATGGTGTTTTGGTAACTAATAGTTGTGTGATGTGTCTCCTTGTGATTTAGGAATTTCTCTTGTGAGGTGTTTTTATTTTTATAACTCTTAGTGTTTGAATGGTGTTTTAAGTTTGAGTTCCTTTGGTTGAGTTGGTCTTGAAATAATGTTTAGTGGATTATTTTGAAAACTATTTTGGGAATCCTTTAAGTTAGTTCCATTTTGTGTGTTTAGTGTTTGTTTGTGGTAATCTTTGTTTGATGGATTATTTTGACTATGTTTGAAGGTTTCTTATTATCTAGTGTATACACCCATTATATTATATGGATATTCAATGTGTGTACATTTGTATTTCATCATTATATGACCCTCTAGTTGATCAACCCATAGATTTTTTTCTTGGGTTTTAGAAGATGAATTATCATCACTTTTTTGAGTCATTAAAATTTGATGTTTTCCACCTTTATACTTGAAGGTTTGGCATGGAAGTGATGAATAGAAACTCTAGTGATGGAAAAATTCCTGAATCTGTTGGTGTTGGTCACGGTACATGAAAGTCCTTTGGAACTTTCATTATATTGTTTTGGGATCAAGATCATATTGTTCTATTAGTGTGGAAATTCTAGTCATAATAATTCATTGTGTCCAAATTCTCTGAAGACCTGTCATACTTGTGGATGCCTTGGACCCTTGAAATGGTTTTTTCTAGGTGTTTCTAGGATGCGATGTGGATCCAGTTCACTTGAGTAGTGTGATTTCTAGGATCTTTTTAGATTCCCTTTGTATGTGTGCCTCTTCGGTTTTAATGGTTGTGTTTGGTGGGGTCTTACATCATTTTTTCTATTTAAATTATAAAGGTGGGTATTATAGACCTCTTTCAACCTTCCGTTTTAATGTATGTGTGTCTTTCTTTTATAAAATTCTAAATCGTTCTGTTTTAAATTGGGGTGTTATTGTCGAGTATCTTGTATCTTCTATTTCTCATTCAAATTGAAAGGGAATTATGGGTGTGTATTTTCTGAATCCCCATTTTGATGGAAGTAAGGATTTTCAACTAGGGATTTTCAACTCCAAACTGTGAGGCAGTGGATGCTTCAAAAATCAGGGTTCTGGACATAGGCCCCAAAGTAAAGCAAGCGCATAGTCAGTAATTCCAGAGTGTGAGAGACCTTATTCTGGGTTTTGTCTCTTGTTCTAGAATGGGGATAGTTTAAGTTCCCTATGGTATTTGCTTCATTGTGGAAAGTTTTCCGTCATAGAAATATCATTGGGGCCTCATTTCTTTTTGGTGACCCTTATGGTTTGGGAACTCTTAATTTTTTGTAAGAAGACATGGTAGTTTTGTTTTCTTGAGATTCCAATGGTTGATATTCCTGGATTCTGATCTCTATTTGGTTTTCCTTATGTTTTTTACCTTTATGATTCAGTTTCAATTTTGGTTTGTGCTCATCTGTATATGATTGTGTCCCATGGGGACGGTAAATTGTTATTGCTTTACACTTGATTTGGGGTTTCTTTTTTCAGAACCCCTGTGGATGGGTTTTTTGCCTATGTTTTTTGGTATATGTGAGAAGTTCCTAAGTTGTCCCATGTTGGGTTTCCTGTGTGATTCAGTACTGGTTGGTTAAGCTAGTTGGTCTTCATGGTGGGGAGTCTTTTTGGGCCTCCCCGGGATGATAATATAGTTATGTTTTTGGACTTTTCTTGGTAATGGGTATTCTCTTTTGTATTCATCTAAATTTTAGTTTTTTCCCTGAATAAAATTTGGGTATTGAGTGTAGCCAGTGGTTTTGTTGAAGCAAAGTTGTGGAGGTATTTTTTTTAGAAGTGGTTTGAGTTATTTTGTTTGTTTCAAGTAAAAGGTATGAGTTTCATTTGTTGATTTCTGAAGTGTTCTTGGCTTGAGAGATTAGATTATGCATTGTGAAAAATAATTTTATTTTGATCAATCAAATGGAGGTGTTGTGGATTTCTAGGGGCATAAGGCACAAGTTGGGGAGTCCATTTTTATCTCCCAGGTTAAATATTATGAATCTCTATTTACATTTGGGGTGGTCTTTCCTTCTCCGCATTTTTATGTTTTTAGGAGTTTCCTTAATTTGTGGAGGAATATTAATTTTTTTTTCTATATCAAACCTTGGAATGAATTTCCAAAGGTGGAAATCTTTCATGGTGGGGAGAATTGTCACACTCGAATTATTATTTCCATCATTTTCTCTGATTCATTTTTGGATATCAGTTTTTCAATAGATTTTCAGGTGTGATGAGTTTGTATTTTGAGGTATATCCTTTTTTTTTATTCTAGTTCATTACATGAGTTTATCCCATTATTTTTGATGAAATATTGATTTTTTGATTAATATTAGGGGGTGCACGGTTGGATAATAGTTTTGAAAATTGTGCATCTTGCCCAAGAAACCGTGAAACCAAGTGACATTTTGGGTAGTTGTTAACTATGTAGGATAACAATGTAGCACAATCCTCTTGGACAGTGAGGGGTGCATTTTTACTTCATTGTTTGGAAAACAATGTGGGAAAAACATTCAACTTGTCTAGGTCATTAAAAATCTAAAAATTACACTTGTGTCCTCTTGGTATTTAACCTGAAACCCATCTTATCCTCCCCACTCAAGATTTTTAGGCATGTAATCCTCCTCTAAGATTTCCTAGTCTCTTTGGTCATTAATATTTGGGTGTTTTTGACTCTAATTCCTCAAGGATTCATCAATTAAGTAGTTTCTCTCTTGATTATTCCCTCTTTCTAGGGTTTCATCTCTCTCTTTCTTGGGTTCTCATTTTTCTAGTTGGGTGTTTGACCTATTAAGGGTTTAATCTTGTGTTTTTGAATGATATATTAATATTTATTTCTTAATATTACCTTTTTAGTGTCTTATGGTGGTTTGGTTGCGGTTTCACACCAATTTCTAGAAGTTTCTATGACCGGGGTAAGTGGTTCCATGCTTTAACATTTTTAGATGATTTTATATTCCTTCATGGTTAATTATATGTTCTCTATGATTTATTTTTGTGGTGTGAAATAGGTTTTTGAAGGTTTTTTCATGAATATGTGGTGGAAATGAATTTTATAAAAGAAAGTTGATATGTTTTTGTATGCACTTTATTGAGGTTCTTTATGGAAGTGTTTCATGGGTTGTTTGAATGGTGAAAATTGTGTTTTCAAAGGCACTTGAAATGTGAATATATTTGAAAGTGATTTTTTCAAAGGAAATGGATTTTTATGGCATTATGGATACCTTGTTTTGAACTTTTAATTTGATTTGTGAATTGTATAAATGTTGGGAAGCATGTTTAAAATTAAATTGGCTTATGTTTGGATTTAAAAGGGGTTTGGTGCATGGAAATGGAAAATTAATTATATACCTTCCTTATAATGATTTAAAATGGGTTTCATGGATTGTGAAAGTAGTGTGAAGGATTTTTTTTAAACGTTTTTGGAGTGTTTAAAATGGAAAGTGGTTTGTTTATGGAAAATGGTAGTTTCTGTGTGATGATTTGTGAAATTAGTGATTTACTTGTGTGAATATGTGGTATGGAATGTATTGTGAAAGTGATGTTTATGTGATATGTGAATTTTAAATTGAGAAAAAAGGTAATCTTGGGTTTCTAGGTGGGCATACTAGAACTATTACACTAGTGATTCAGAATTGGCAAGCTGAATTCTTCTAGAGGATTAACTCTAGTTGACTCAGAAGTGTCGAAGCCTGGATTCACTTAAAATGATTTAAAATTACAACACTAAATAAATTATGATGATTATTGAAGACCAATAGGCCCTTGGGATGTTCCCTCATAGTGTCTCGTTCATGAGAAAGATGATGGATGTGGTTTCTATACCATGTTTCACAAAGTTATTAGGTTTCTAGTGTTCCACTTGTGCTAGCTACCCTTACGGATTTACCCATGGTTTTCTATTGTAACATAATTCTTATGTGGTGTGGTTCCATATATTTTTATATGGTGGAAATTATGTTTATTTTTTGTATTTCATTTTCAATCATTATTGTTAAAAATTTCTTTTCCTTGAAAGTGTTACCTTGTGAATGGTTTTTATTAAAATGTTTTCTTGAAAATTTTAAAAAAGGCTTTATGTAAATGTGTATGAATTTTTTTTTCTAATGTTGTAGCATGAAATATTTTCTTTTGGGGTGTAATACTACCAGGATTTGGCTCACACCATACATAAACCTTTGGTTGTATATAGACTTTCTTATTTTTGACCCAGTTGAAGGCAAGATGTTTCATGGTGTGGTGGATCTAATTTTTATTCTTCTACTTGTTGTAGGTGTTAGTGGTGGTGTCTTGAGGGTGATGTCCCTCATGTTTCATAGATATTTTTAAGACATTTTTTGGTTTCCCTTTCATTGTAGTACTTTTGAGTTTTGTTTAATGTTGTAATCCTTAAATCTGAAAATTTTTATACCTCATTTGGAATTAGTTATCTATTACTAAGACACTTTTTTTAGTCACTAATGCTTATCTAAATAGGTGAAATAATTCCCAAAGTTTATTCTTGATACCTAGGCACTAGTTACCAGCCTATATGGATCGGAAATAACCTTCGGACCATGCCATGGACAAAGTTAGGTTTCAGGTTAGATGACACTCTAGATTGGTTTGTGACAATCATATTACAGGTTATATAGAGGGACTCCATGAACTCTATTTGAGACTTATCCCATTGAGTGGATCACAAACCTATTATGAGTATTTAATACTGCATTGTATCCTCGTAGGGATAGACTAAGGGAACTCACTTAACTAATACTAGTCTATATTGAAACATTCCAATGGAAAACAACCAAGATCGTACTAGAGTTGAACTAAAAAGAAAGAGGGCTTCAACCTCCCCTTAAAAGAGAACACATTGTGTCCCATAAGGGTACATGGCGTGTCTCTCTAAACATGGAACTTCTTGTGTCTCTTTCTTATATGGAATGAATTTCACTAAAATATATAGTGTGTCCAATAGGAGTAAAAAGCATGTAGACATCCATCCAGCACTCAACATGACATTTTGTTCGTGCCTATATACTTCTTGAAGTACATGGTGTGTGCCCTGCCAAAAAGTTTTTGGAGTCACAGGGGCTCCTCAGTTTTTACTCCCTGTACACACTGGGACATATACCAAAAGTTACACGGTGTGTGACTTGGAACACGGAGCATGTAGTGCCACATGGATTCTAGGGCATGTACTCTATGTACATGTTGATCCATCTGCCAAGGGTTACATGGTGTGTGACTTGGAATATACGGCATGTAGCTCCACATGGATTCCTTGATGTGTAATCCCTATACATGTTGATCTATCCTCCAAGGGTTACACAAAATGTGGATTAGAACACATGGTTTGTATCACCACATGGCTTCATGGGAGTGTACTCCCTGTACATGTCGAGCTGGTTAGATGAGGATCACATAGTGTGTGATATTTAACTAATAAAACCAAGTCGTAACATAAAGGTGACTACACGGTGTGTTTTTTTGAACTATATGCCATGTAGTTTTTAATTTCTTAGAAACTCTAAAATTTTCATGTATCTTCTACCTATGTCACCATCATCATCAAATCCATCAAAAAACATGAAAATAATCCTAGATATGAAGTAGGCCAACCTATTCATCACCAATTTCTAGATTCTAACAACATTCAATGCATAGGGATCATTACCCTCTACACCATGCTGATGTCATTGCACCAAACTATAATCCACACATCAAACTAGGAAACACAAACCTCTAATATGATCTCAAACCAACATTGTTACCACGAACCTCGATTACATCACTAATATTGAATCCATACCCAAGTAAATGATCCATTTTGATAATGATTGAACTTGAAATGATCATTTTCTAGGTATTCATCAAATACCTAACTAAATATAAATGTTGCTGATGAACTCTGATTGAATGGGGGGAGAAATATATAAAATGAAAACGAGGAACAAACCTTGACCATTGTTCAGGTTATTATAGATTATTTTTTATTATCATAATTTATTAATAACCAATAACATAAAAAAAATTACCAAATCCAAATAAATTAAACCCAAGATTGTAAAGCATGATCGACTAATGAATCAATCTATTAGTAGATTGATTCATGTTCATCATGGAATAAAAAAATAGGGAATAAACTAATAAAAATATCCACACCTTGATTTGAATCAATATTTGATGAAGGAGGATTTTCATTTTCATCATTGTCAAGTTCCACAATCTATGGTTTTCTCACTGATCACCAATCCTTGATCTGTCATTGGTCATCTGAGAATCCTCCAAGAACACTCCTCTAATAGCTCCTCTCAATTTCTAGGGTCATGTGAATAATATTAAGGATTTAAATTAATATATATTACAATTTATAGGCTAGTTATCTTAATAAAAATAAAAAATTAATTCATTAAATTAACTTACTTTATTATTTACACCAATGACTGCACTTCAAAAAAAATGATAGATTCCCACAAATGTTATATTGATCCTAAGATAAAACCCACATTTTAGACTCAATGATGGTCTAAAATTTTTAATACAAGTCCCCATTTAGGAATTACTCTATTATTTCACCAAAACTATGTTTTCATGATATAATATATTTAATATTTTTATTATGTCAAAATTGAGGCTCTCTGAGTCTCAGAATCTTGTTTTTCCTCAACGCCTAGCTCCGAAAATATTCCTTGATATTTTCTAAAGTATTAAAGAAAAAATAGTGATGTTACAATAAATAACATGATATCTAAAATAAAAAATCTTTCCAGATATAGCTTTCGTTTATTTATGTAGTGCAGCTTTACCTCTACTTCTTCAACTTGTGGAAACTCTTGTATAATCTCTTCACTATGTTCCAATTTTTTCAGCCACTTCTTCTTTCACTTCTCTTATTCTTAAAATATCCTCTTTTATTATTCCTCTCTCATTCACACATCCCATTCTTTGAACATAATAAATAATATTAAATTCATATTTTCAAATTTTAATTCAAACTAATAACTAACATCAACTAAATCAATAACTACTACTTCATTTTGAGACATTGGATATTGTTGGATCTCCTAAATTCCAGTTATGCTGCAAAAAAACTCTATAGTTTAGGTTAAAGATCCATTGGACTATTCAAGAATCTATGGAATCAAAACTACTTGTAACTGAATAAAAATCCCTGGCATGACTTTCAACATGGCCTGGTGTATAATGGTTGGTCATTTTTCCTTAAAAACACCATTCACCATTTACATAGTCACCTAGTTCTAGTTATTTTTACTTACACCTTTCCCTATGAACCATGGCTTGTCAGACCATGGGTATGGCCAACTATCACAGCCCATTTTGGATTGCAACACTGCTTATCGACCAAGGTTTTCTTCAAAAACAACCCTGGGTGTAGTGATCTTGAACATTTCATATAGTAAGACTCAATAAAACACTACAAGGATCACTATGTACATTTTATTCATGAACATTTCACACAGGCACACTATAAGATCATCGCAATGACCACCATGGACATTCAGACCTTGGCGTTTCACATAGGAACACTACCAATACACCAAGACCATCAAAATTCCCTACTATGAGCATAGCCTTGCATGTTTTGGACATACATATCATCAAAATTCCCTCTAACACAAGTGCATCCTTCATGTCTTGTCCATACTTTCTTCCAAGAACCTTTATCACTTCAAGAATATTCAAATAACCAAATAGGTTTATTCCAACTTCATATGTGGTATGAATCATGATCAACCAATCATGATATTTAAAAAAAAGGATCATTACACATGGAATATTCAAATTTAAAACATTGAATATGATTCATGTATTTGAAACATAATCCAACACACACAATCATATTATCTTCACAAATTCTTCAACTTCACTTATCAAAAAAACCATCTCAACACCTCTTGGGATCAACACTTTGATCTTTATATGAATGTAATGTTGATCAGTCAGTTGGGAAAGATAGTATTTACTACCTCCCATTATGAATTCAAGATTCATCCTCTATAAATCTATGATTATTGGGAATTTTTTAATCATCATGGATAGAGTATCATGTTCTTTCCTACGTATAGTATCATCAACCTTCTTTTCCTTCCCAAGGTTGTAATTTTTGTAGTAGCCATAATCGTTTACCAATTTCAACCATATCCTTTGGAGCATATTAAATTCCTTCTATGTGAATATATATTTCAACATCCTATGATCAATATATATATCACACTTTTATCTATAGAGATCCTCTAAGTTGATCGAATAGATCATTGATACGTGGTATAGGTTACTGTATCTTGATCATGATTTTATTAAGTTATTGATAACCAATGCAAAGACACGTTGATACATCCTTCTTTTTGATAAAGAGTACTAATTTACCCCATGGTAAAACACTATAAAACCCTTGTCCAAATTCTCTTATAGTGGATTCGTTAACTCCTCCAATTCAATGGGAGTCATTCTATATGGACTCTTTAATATATGAAAGGATCTAGGTATAAGATTGATTGAAAAATCAACCTCATGATCTAGGGGAATACTGGGTAGTTCATCCAGAAATACATCAATATATTCCTATTCAATAGGCGTGTCATCAATGTTGACTTCGTTCTCAACCATTTAAGTCACGGGTCCCACATTGTTGGGTATCATAACCCATATTATACAATTTTCTTCCATATGGAGTTCATAATAATCCTTTTTTATACTTTTTAGTAGTATTATTTGGGATATGAAATGATATTTCATTATCATAATAGTTAATATGTTCTTTATATAGAGAGATTCAATCCATTATTAATATTACATCAAGTTATTCGAAGGGATGTATAACTAGATTCACTAGGATTATCTTCCTATGAGGTCACCCATCCCAATACTAATCTCTCTCAATTATGCTTAACTATGTAGTTTTAATTAGATCTAGTGTATTAATACTGGTGTGATCACACCCATTGTTATATCGATTCTTTATATTTTCTATTATTACCTTAAATAAAGGGAAATTGGGAATGTATATACTTAAATTAATGAATATATATAAAAGGAAACTACAAACTTAGAAGTAGAGTTTCATAAATAATGTGCATACATTATCCTATGAATCCCTTGGTTTCAATCTAAGATATCCATGGTCATTTTAATATTAGGTTATCTAAACTAATTAGTTAAAATAATAATCAAATCCTTCATTATCCCTCAGGAATGTCAAACTAGGTGTGAAGTTAGGCCTCTTTGTCATACACTATGTAATGATAGATTTAATAACCAACACACCCTTTCCAAGGTTACTAAACCTAGGTACATTTTTTCCAAAGCCTACATCCACTTGTAACATCTATATAGGGATTTAATTTCTAGAAAAACCATATAATCAAAACTTTACCAAAATTTTAGGATATCATCATATACATAGACTCATATTTATGGATTCCACTAAGGTTTTCTAACCTTAATTCTAAAAAAAACTTCTCTAATCTCTAGAAATAAATAAACCTTCACTTTGACACCAACTAAATAAACCTAATCTGACCATAACATAAATAGTATAATAATTTCATGATTTAGATAACACATCTCACAGATAGTCACACACCCTAAAGACTAGAAGCTTTAGTATCTTGTAGATTAGATATAAAAACAACTTATTTTACAACACTTGAAAACATTTTTCCAAAATAACACTCCTATAAACCCTTTCTTAGATATCACAATTGATATAATCATATTCATAACCAAGGGGATTTAAAACATAAGAAAGGGTTGAGCTTAGAAACTCATTAAGGTAAAAACATATCATAATGTATCATATCATTAATATGAAGGAAAATATAAGGAAGACACAAATATCCTAATAAAAGATCATAAGACCATATATCATAATCATAAAATATTATAGAGAAACATAAGATCATAAAAATATCATTATTGAATCATAAAAGTTATAACATGGCTAAAAATACATATCAACAATCATAAAACATGTGATCGTGATATAAAAGTATGAAATACTTAAAGAATAAGTCATAATCATGAAAACATGGAATTTTATGGAAATGAAATGAAACTTAAAAATTTGGAAAAAATTCATGAACAACATGGAAATGTGGAATATCTATAATCATAGTTGAAAACCTTTGTGAGAAAATCCATTATACGCAAGCCTATGTGAACAGACTTTTTATTTTTATACATGAAAATGTGAGAAAACTCATCATGCCCACACCTATGTGAACAAACTCATTATATCCATGCCTAACTATCAAATGATATATAATCTTAAACCAATCTGTTTAGAGTTATATAGTACCTCGTTCCTTATCATACATATGTATGTGTTCCACTTAGAATCAATCATAATTATATATTAAAGAAACCATGGAACAAAAATGGGTTTTTTAAACATCCAAATGGAAATCATTTAATTTTCATAAAGAATATATGGAAATATAATTTATTTAACAAAACATACAAATGAAAATCACTCACTTTTCATAAATAACTCATGAAAATAAAGTTATCCTCATAAAACATCCAAATGGTATAAAATAACATCGTGAATTAAATTGTTTAATGTTGAAAACTTGATCACCTAAAAATAATCACATAATAAATGAAAATATAGGTTGAAAAAATAATCCTAACTTCATTAGAGACATATAATTTTAAGGTAATAAAAATTAAGTCATGAAAATATCTTTTTGAAAATATTTTATATTCATCATTGTAAAGGTCATAGTTACAAGTCTCTTTTCAGAATGTATCCTTTGTTTTTTTTAAATAAGATAAAAAAAATCCCTTTAAAAAAATGGATTTAGATAAAAAAATAATTTTACAAAGAAATAAATAGATAACATCATTAAAAATGTAAAATCTACAGAACATAGGGGAAATAAAATAAAAAATAAACCATATAGATCAAAGGAAAAACATTGAGTTTCCAAGTTCCTTACCTTTACCCTTGATTTTCACGGAATTATTTTATACTTATACATCATAAAGATAAAAAAATTAATTAAATATTTCATAACCATATTCATATACATTTCCATTTATACTCTACATTAATAACAATTCTCTTCATGTATTATATTGTTATAATATCTTTTCAATATTAGGTGTTAATAATCCTAAGGGTTTTGAACTAGATTCATAAAATAGGTGTTGATATTCCTTTATATACCAAATATAATCATTTAAAACTGATTAAATTTACTAAAATTTATGTTATATAAATACATATAATGTTATAATTTCATTACATGGGAGTTTTAGTCACGTTTCGTGAAGATGAAAACAACGAAGAAATGGTTTTGGGTAATTTACTAATATCAATGGATTATCATATAATGATTATTTTTTTATCCTAAAAACCCATATTAATCATATATATTACTTATATATAACATTTATAATCATAAATATAAAATAAAATAATCCATTTTGGCAGTAGGGAAAAAATGCATCATTTTATGGAGGCGGTAATCTACACATATATATGGATGATGATTTCATTTTTTGAAGGGAGGAAGAAATAAGTAACATGGATTATAATTTTAGAAACTTAAATATTCTATTTTATACCATCCAAGCTATCCAGTAAATTAAAATGAAACATGTTGCACTATGGAGGCGGTTTTTCACACAACGCACGAACGGCGATTTCGTTTTTCTTATTAAAAAGGGAAAGGAGGTTAGTTTTTGTAACATGATTATAATAACATAATAGAATAATAATGATACTAATTTTATGATTTCAATGTGGTGAAATTAAATTTATATAATAATAAATTCATATAAATAAATAGAAAAGAGGGAGGATATGTTAGAAATATATCCCTCACTACTTAGATTATCTCCTTTATGAAGTTGGTTAAACCTATAAGGGATGGTATTTTGACAATACCAAAACCTATTTAAGATGTCTTGGATTATTTAGGATAGTATTGGGAATAAATTTGACTAAAATTTTGGGGTTGTCTAGTGAAATTGAGGAGAGGAGTACCCCTTTTATAAGTGAAAATGGATGGTATTTTGGAAAATACCCAAAACTTTTCAATAATGGGAAGTCACTCTCAAGTAAAGTGGCTCAAAAATTGAAAAATAATGGAGAGGAGAATTTAAAAGGTCTATCCACACCTCAAACACAAAATTAAAACATTTTTTTAACATGTTAGGTCCTTTACATCTTAGGTTACTCATTTTTACCATTTTGGTTTTCACAGCGGTAACTAGTTTTTATATAGCGACCCAAAATTTTATAAATGAAACTTTACTTCTTATAATTTTATTATATAGTATAAATAAAATAAAAATTACTTATATAACACAAGAGAAACTTTATAAATTAATAATAAATAAAATAAGAGGTATTTCATTAAGTTAAGGAACCTATATTAATGTAATAGAAACTTGAACTTTGGAATAGTAATATGGCCCTTATGAATAGTAAACCAGACAATAGAATAGTGAACACACCTATGAAATTATAAATAAAATTTATCCATATAATAAATGAAAATATGTTATGATTATATCATAGTAAAAGTGTATAAATGTTTTATAAATTATTAATTAAGTGTTGATATTTTTATAAAACATAAGTGTTTATATTCAAATTAATAATTAATATAATGTTTTAAAATAAATATTATTTCCATAAAATGTATTAATAAATTATTATTTTATTTTATTATGATTATAAGATCATTTTATGAGACCTTGATTAATTTTTTAATGTGTTATAAAATGAGTAGTAATTTTAAAATTGGTATTTTCTATATAAATGATCGTTTTAATTAAATTTTTATTTTTTAATATTTAGAAAATTATTTTCAAAAAATAGATTCTTTTTTTAATTATACACATAAAAAAATTTAGGGTGAATTTTTTTAATTTTTTTAAAATACTTGAATTTTTATGACTAGTATAATATAATAATTTCCAATTAAAGCTAAATACATGAATTATGGAGTATTAGATTAATTTTGGATGATGTTAGCACTATAATCTAGAAATAAAATTTATTATTTTAATATATTTAGTGATAATTATCAAACTATTCATAGTCTTGTGGAAAAATAATAAACTAATGAATAAAATAACGAGAAAATACTACTCCCCTCCCCTATAAATACCACCCCTCACCATCTCTTCTCCTCGCACCTCTCAAACTTTGATCCTTGTAAAAATTATAATCAAATATCTTCACAAGTCTCTACCCCTTTTCTAGGAGCCTTTTTATTCAACAAAAGACCAAACCCTTTTTTCTAAGGAGGTTCTTAAGGAGAGGAAGTTCAAGTGGTAAAACTCTCTTCCATTTTCTTTAATTTCTTTTCAAGTTCTTTTATTTTATTATTATATACTCACCTACCCTCATCCAAATGGTATGATAAATTCAATAACTTAATTATACTATAAATTTATTATGATAATTTAAAAATCCATCATCATTTCTTTCCCCTCTCCTTTTGTACAAAAAACGAAGGCATCATCTGTGATGTGTTAATTTATCACATTCGAGGTCGAAAAAGTTTTCAATTTCCATTACCTTCTTAAAGAATACTCATAAAAAAATTAGGTTTAAACCAGATTATAATATATTTATTACATCCTATGTAATTTTTTGGAACCATTTTATATACATAATATTAATTAATAAAATAGAACTAGTTTGTGATGATCGAAAACCTGCCAAAATAATCTAAACGATTATCACTAATATCTTATCTAATGATTCATCCTCACCCCAAGTTACCAAATGACTTATATAACCATTTAATATTCTTTATTTTCATAAATAACATATAAATTCAATTTTATACAAGCATTATCATTATTTTCCAGACATGTGTACATGTAACCGATCATGAAAACCAAGGAAATGAACGTTCCCAAATAATGAAATTTTATCTTATAACTCATCAAAAGGGACACAAATGAACTTAATAAAATTATAAAAAATAAAATACATGTATAAAATGTTCTAAATTAATTTATTTAATTAATTTTATTATTTATGATATTAAGATCAAGTGTTGAACACTTTAATTCATAAGATAAGTGTTTCTTCCTAAACCTCCATTTTTCCTTCCGGTTACGCTTTGTATCTCTCTACCCTAATGTAACTCATATTTATTTTTTATAATTATAATAAATTATATTTATATGTTCTAAAATCATGTATCTAGATCATTTCATGCTTCTTTGTTGTGGATATACATGTTTCAATAAGGCTCCCTTCTCAATTCTTCCCCATAAGCAAGCCCAATTAAAGGGCGTTGGAATTTTAGGGTTTCCCTGCGTCGTCACCACCTCCTTCCATCGTTCCAGTTTGCCTCCGCTCCTCTCCTCATTCTCAGTGAGCTCGTGACGGCGGCTTCTTGCCACGGTGGTGTCAGGTGGCTTCAAGGACTCTATCGTCTTTGCATTTTACATTGTTGTTGGCCTTCTTCTTGCTTGACTCTTTTTCATTGGATAGGGATTCCATGGCAGCATGATGTGGGTTCAACGGTGGAGTTCCAGCTGTCGCAGCCTGAGGGTCCTGTTTCGTCTCATAATGAGCATTGGGAGGTGTCAGGTTCTTCGTGGGTGACCTGGTTAGCGGCGACAGGGCTTTCGTTTGGTTCATGATGGGATTTTTCTTCAGGCACGCTGGTGACAGTTAAATCATATTCCTTATTTGATTCTAATTTTGGTTTTTTCTGCTTAGTGACCATTCTTAAGGTTTTTTTATGCTGTTTTGTTTCGATTTGAGGATGATTTTTGCTGGATTTAGCTATTTTGAAGGTTTTTTTTGGTTTTCTGGTGGTTTTTGTTGTGTGTATTTGACTGATAGGGATGGTGTGAAGAATATTTTAGGATGGTGTCTTGATCCATGGTTGCAGCAATGGCTTTAGTGGATTTTGGTTGACAATTTGGCGTTGTGGTGTTGTTTTTGGATCATCAGAGGATGTTCCGAGCAATGGAATTCACAGTCCTGGTAGTGGAGGGTCGAGGTGTGCTGTGTAGATTTTTCTCACGGTTTGCTTCGGCCTGGTTGTTGTTTTCCCCAAGATCTGGACGATTTAATTGGATTACAGTTTGTTTTGATGGTGTTTGATTATGGGAATGAGAGTTGCAGGCAGTTGAGATATTTCTTGGAGATGGAGTTTCTTTGGTTATCTATTTTTTATTGGATTAAGGTTTGAAATTTGTGAAATTTGAAGCATGTTAGCATTTGATGGTTTGTATTTTTAGATGTTTGTGTGGTCCAGACATTCTCAAGTTAATTCCCCAAATGAGGTATTTGAGCAGGTTTCTTTTTTTGGTACTGGGATATGTTATGGTTCCATTTCTTTAAAGTCATGTGAGGTTTCCCCCTATCTTCTTAAAAGGGGGTTTATCCATAAATAAATAGAAATTGAGGTCTAAATTTTCTTAAACAATTTTTAAACACGTTTACACTTCAATTGTACATAATTTATCATTATATATTCCTATTATAACATATTAATGTACATGTATTATTTAAATCCATTATTTCATGGACTCTACTGTGATATTCCTTTTGTTATGCCTTATGACATGATTATGATACCCAAATCCATACATGGGTAGCCCTTATGATTGATTCTTCATGTGGCACAAATATGCATGAACATATTATAATGGGTGTGCCCAGATAGTGATCTAATGAATTCGGGGATTTTTAGTCTCATGATACATCATTTTGGGATAAGGAGTGAACCCAATTCATTTATAGGACTTAGTCCACCATGTGATATAGTTTTGGCAGTTATCCTCATCTCAAGTTTATGTCATGTTATATGATGGTGCCACATTCCTATGATGTTATGTTTATATGTTCCCATGTTATAAATTTTATTATTCCTTATGTTTATTTAGGTTACTTTCCTTTATTTCATCGTGTAAAGACTTCTAACCCATGTTTTATGTTTTATTCCTATGCTTATACCCTTATTGGGATTTTTTGCTCATACCTTTTGTTCATATATTCCCCAGGTTGTCCTATGCAGATATAACAGCTCAACAGAAGTTAGGATATAATTATGTAGATTAAATAAAATATATTTTTAGTTTGGTTTTCATATTTTCAAATTATGTAACCAATCTTCCAAAAACACTATAAATTATGATTCTTAGTTGTATTTGATTGTAAATTGTACTTAAAATCATGTAATAACTTTTGTAAAAGGATAGGGTTAGTATAGTTGGTTTCAATATAATATTCTAGTTATTTTTGGATATTATTACAAGAACACCTTTTTAAGAAACCCATGGATAATTATATCACCATGGATAACTGATATTGAAACTTAGGGTATCATAGGTTAGGATATAATTTTCATTTATAAGTTTATCCTTTTATGATAATGTTTTATTTTTATATTATTATTATCTAGGTATTAAAGCCCCCAAACTGTACATTATTTTTCTTAGTTAATTTATTGAAATAGGATAACCCATTACAATAATCAAAGTGATAGTAAATGTGATGATTTCTCTAATAAATTCCAAATATGATGGGAACGGGTGCGCAAAACATCATGAGAGTACTTGCTCAACTAGATCATGTTATGAATAATAACTTGAATTGTGTGTAATTCACTCCTTATCCAAAGAAATATAAAGTTTCATTTGAATCATTTATACGGAAAATGATTCACATGTTTATTGTATCCTTTAATACCCTACACATAAAACAATGTATTAACTCCATTTAGAAGATATTCTCTATCATCCAGTGCTTAGATGAAGTAAAAGTTGTGCTGGCAGTTTGTCATTTTGATGGGGAAAATGATCGGTGGTGTACACTGATTAAAAACAAAAATTCCAAGGAGAAAATTGATTCCATGTAATGGGAATATTTTAAGAAAATATTTTTCAATAAATATTTTCCCTGAACCCTCAGTCTTAATATGGAAAGGGAGTTCCTCAAACTGAAGCAAATAGAAGACGAGTTGATCGGGGTGTTTGTAGAAAACTTCACAAGTCATGTAAGATACACCTATGTAATTTTCATGAACACAAAAAGTAAGTTGGATCACTTCTTTATAAAACTAAATCTTATTATACAAAAAACATTGGTGATTTGAGACTTTGATAGCTATGAGGATATTGTTCATTGTGCCCTTAATATTGAAATGGAGATTGGATACTCTTAGTAGTCTCATGGGACCAGGGGGAAATGTGGACAATGAAGTTTAATATGGGTGGATAAAAAGGTAAATCTCATGATGGAAATAAGACACAACATCCCATGAGTCAAAATTGTGGGAAGAATCATACTGGAAAATGCTTAAAGGGAACAATGAGATGCTTCAAATATGGAAGAGAAGTACATGTGGAAAATAAATATCGAATGGATATAAAGAATAACAAAACTGAATAAGAAGAAAGGAAAGTTCATATCAACACTCAACCTATAGTGTAGTGTTTCAACAGCAAGGAACATGGAAATTATGTGATTTATTTCCCTAAGCCAAGGGTTGTTGGAGGAAATCAACAACAAAAACCTCCAAGGAAAAAAGGAAGGGAACATGCTATCACTTTTATTGTGGTGGAACCCAACAATTATGTGGTGATAAGTATATTGGTTATTCATTCAAGAGTATTGAATATACTATTTGATTTTGGTTCTATGCATTCTTTCATATCATTAAATTTTAGAAGAACTATTAAATCACCACCTCAAACTTTGGAGGTTGATTTATCTGTGAGAATAGAAAATAGGGAAATTATTACATCCAAATTTTATAACTCCTCCCCGATTAATGTTTGTGGACAGAACCTCCCAAAAACTCTTGTCATACTCCATTTGGTAGATTTTGTTTCTATATTGGTAATTGATTGTCTATCTTTATATAAATCCAATATCTACTTTCAGTAAAGGGAGATCACTCTTCACATTGCAAAGCATCCACCAATTCTGTACAAGTGTAAGGAGGATGATGAATCTTCATCAGGATAATCATCTCAATTTTTGATATTATTTCCCTATAATCAAGTATATATAGCTCAAATAATTGATACAAAGGAGATAATCATGCTTGAAGACATTCCCATTGTGAGGGATTACACTAATGTATTACCTGTATATTTTTCTGGTCTTCCTCTTGATCGATAGGTTGAGTTATCAATTGAACTTATTCCTATATCTCTAACTATATTAAAGACACCTTATAGAATATACATTATTGAGTTGGAAGTATTAAAGAAGAAGTTACAGGAGAATCTAAGCCATGGTTTTATATACCCGAGTGCTTCACCATGGAGTGCCTCAATCCTCTTCATCAAGAAGAAGGATAGATCAATACACCTCTGCATTGATTATTGTGAGCTCAATAAAATCATGATAAAGAAAAAGTACCCCCTTCAATGGATAGATGACTGTTTCAATCAATTGATTGGGGCCAGGTATTTCTTAAATGTGGACCTTTTGTTAGGATATCACCAATTAGAGGTTAGGACGGAATATATTCCTAAGACTGCCTTTCAAATGAGGTATAGACACTATGATTTCATAGTGATGCCCTTCAGACTCACTAATTATCCAGAAATATTCATGGACTTAATGAATAGAGTATTTATAGATTACATTGAAAAATTTTCCATTGTATTTATTGATGATATTATGATATAATCCAAGGGAAAGGAGGAACATGAGGACCATTTGAATGTTGTGACAAAGACATTGAAAATAGACAATCTATATGAAAAGTATTGTAAATATGAGTTTTAGATGGTGGAAGTATCATTATTGTGGCATGATATCGCCATCAAAGGAATATTTATGGACCCCTCCAAGACAAATGTAATTGACTAGTGGCCTAAACAAACATCTACCTTTGGTCAAATTCTCCTACAACAATAGTTTCCACTCGAGCATCCAAATGGCCCTTATGAAGCCCTTTATAAGAAAAGGTACAGAACACTAGCATTATGAAATAAATTCAGTGAATATAGGTTACTGGGACCTGAAATGGTCATGGAAATGTTAGAAAATGTGAAAACCATTAAGAAACATATTTGGGCATCCCAAATTTGACAAAAGAGTTATGCATACAATCATCGACGAGACCTAGAGTTTAAGGTTAGAGACATGGTATTCCTCTGCATATCTCTATGGAATAAGATCATGAGATTTGTGAAGAACGTAAAGCTAAGTCTTGAGTACATCTACCCCTTAGAGATTCTTGATCATGTCAGAGTTGTGGCATGTAGACTAGAACACCCACCAACCATGTCTCAAGTAAAATATTTATTCTATGTATCCCTCTTAAGTAAGTACATAATGGATCTCTCACATGTACTGAATTCAGAGGTAGTATAGTTGGATAATGATCTCTCCTATAAGTAATAGTGAGTGAAGATATTGGCTTATAGAGATAAAGTTCTATGATAAAAGACCTCTCATCTGGTCAAATTATTATGGTGGAACCCAAAGTATGAAGAGGCAACAAGGGAACTAGAGGAAGGGATGAAGGATAAGTACCATCACTGGTTTCCACAATAGTTTGTAAAATAAAATTTCGAGGGTGAAATTTCATAAGTGGGGAAGAATATAACGACCCAAAATTTTATCAATTAAGATTTACTTCTTATAATTATGATATATCATATAAATCACATAAAAATCACATATATAACACAATAAAAACTTTATAAATGAATAATGAATGAAAAAATAAGTATTTATATAAGTTAAGAAACCTCCACCAATGGAATAGTAACTTGACATTTAGAAGAGTAATGTGACTCTTATGAATGGTAAACTGGCCAATAGAATAGTAACCTCACCTATGAAAGTATAAATAAAATTTATCAATCTTATAAATAAAAATATGATATAATTATATCATATTATAAATATATAAATTTTTTAGAAATTTATTAATTAAGTGTTGATATTTTTATAAAACATAAGTATTTATCTTCAATTTTTGTGTTAATGTAATTTTTTAAAAGAAAATTTATTTCCATAAAATGTATTCATAAATTAATATTTTATTATCTTATTATTATAAGATAATTTTATGAGACCATAATTAATTTTTAAAAGTGTTATAAAATCAGTTATAATTTTAAAATTGGTATTTTCTAAGTAAATGATGATTTCAACTAAAAATTAAATATCTCATATTTAGAAAATTATTTTCAAAAAATGGAGTCCATTTTTTAATTCTACATATCAAAAAATGGTTCGGGTTAATTTTTTTTATTTTTCTAAAATATTTTAATTTTGTGAATAGTAAATTATTATAATTTACAATAAAAGATAAATACAAGAATTGTGGAGTCATAGGTGATGTATGGAGGATGTAAGAACCATAATATCTAAATATCTTTCATTATTTTAATATATTTAGTGATAATTATATAATTATTCATATTCTGGTGGAAAAATAATAAACTAATGAATAAAATAATGAGAAAACACCTCTTTCCTCCTTTATAAATATCACCCCTCACCACCTTTTATCCTCACACCTCTCAATATTTTAGCCTTGTATAAATTATTCTCAAATATATTCCAAATTTTCTACCCTAATTATATGATCCTTTGGTCTCAATAAAATACCAATCCCTTTTCCCTATGGAGGTTCCCAAGGAGAAGAAGTTCAAGAGGAAAAACCCTCTTCAGTTTTCTTTAATTTATTTTCAAGTTGTTTTCTTTTCTTATTATATCCTCACCTCCCCTCATAAAAATGGTATTATAACTACATTATCAGGCATATAATTTAATTTTAATATGATAATTTAATAATCCATCATCATTTATTTCCCCTCTCTTTTTGTACTAAAAATGAAAACATCATTTATGATGTGTTAATTTATCACATTCAAGGATGAAAAAGTTTTCAATTTCCATTACATCATTCAAGAATAATCATAAAACCATTTTTATGGTTAAAATGATTATAATATATGTATTAAATTCTATTTCATGTTCTAGAACCATTTTATATATGTAATATTAAATAATAAAATGAAATTATTTTATGATGATCAAAAAACTGCAAAAATAATATAAACGATTATCACTAACTTATTATCTAATGATTCATCCACACCCCTAATTACCAAATTAAATATATAAAAATTTAATATTATTTATGTTAATTAATAAAATATAACTTCAATTCTAGAAAACCACTCTCATGATTTTCCAAACATGTATACAAGTAACCGATCATGAAAACCAAGGAAACGAATGCTCCCAAACGATGAAATTGTATCTTATAACTCATCAAAAGGGCCATAAATAAACTTAATAAAATTATAATAAATAAAATACATATATAAAAGTTTATTAATTAATTAATTAATGTATTTAACTTTATTATATATGACATTAAGATCAAGTTCATAACACTTTCGTACATAAGGTAAGGGTTTCTTCCAGAACCTCCATTTTTTCTTTAGGTTGCGCTTTCTCTCTCATTACCCAAATGTAACTCATATTTATTTTTATATAATTATTATAAATTCTATTTATATGTTCCAAAATCATTTATCCATATCATTTCTCCCTTATTTTTTGTGGATATACATGTTTTAATAAGGTTCCCTTCTTAATTCGTCCCGATAATAAGCCCGATTAAATGGAATTTCCCAATTTCATACCCATTTTTAAGTACCATCCATAATATGTTTTAAGCCATAATTATTTTTATAAAATAACTCATTTTATCATGGAAAACTACCTTTTTCAGTTCTGGTTTTATGAAAACAAATATTACTTTTTTCTTTAAATTCTCTTTAATATTTTTCCGTAAACCGCACTAAAATGTTTCATTTCTAAAGTTTCCTAAACACTTTTTTTACATATTTCCAATTTAAATAGAAATTAATTATCATTATATATGCCTATTATACCATATTAATGTCCATGTATGATTTAAATCCATTCTTTCATGGACTCTATTATGATATTCCTTTTTTATGCCTTATGACATGATTATGATACCCAATTCTTTACAGGGGTAACCCTTATGATCGATTCTTTATGTGGAACAAATATGCATGAACATGTTATAAATGGTATAACCATATATAACTCCAATGAATTCGGTAATGTTTAGTCTCGTGAGACATCATGTTTGGATAGGTAGTAAACCTAATTCTTTGATGGGACTTTGTCTACCAAGTGATATAGTTTTGGTAGTTAGCCTTAACTCAAGTTAATGTCATGTTATATGATGTTGTCACATTCCTATAATGTTATGTTTATATGTTCCCAAGTTATAAATTTTTTTATTCCATATGTTTATTCATGTTACTTTCCTTTATGTCATCATGTAATTCCTCCTAACCCATGTGTTATGTTTTATTCCTATGCTTATTCCCTTACTGGGATTTTTTGCCCATCCCTTTTGTTTATCTATTCCCCAGGTTTTCTTATGCATGTGTAAGAGCTCAATGGAAGTTAGGATATCATTATATAGATTAAATAAAATATGTTTTTAGTTTTCTTCATGTTTTTAAATTATGTACTTAATCTTCCAAAGACAATAGAATTTACGATACTTGGTTGTATTTAATGGTAATTGTTCTTAATATCAAGTAATAACATGTGTAAAAGGCAAGGGTATCTATAGTTGGTATCAATGGAAGGGTATAGTTATTTCTGGAGATTGGTAATTGAACACTTTGGTAATAACACTCGGTATAATTATATCAAAATGGATAACATATATTGAAACTTAGGGTATCACAGGTTTGGATCTACTTTCCATTTACAAGTTTATCCTTATATGTTCATTTTTTTCTTTTTATATGCTTATTAGCTAAGTATTAAAGCCCCAAAATTGTAGATTATTTTTCCTAGTTAATGTATGGAAATAAGATAACCCATTCCAGCAATCAATGTGATAGGAAATGTGATGATTTCCCAAATAAAATTCCAAATATGATGGGAACAGGTGCTAAAAACATCATGATATTACTTGATCAACTAGATCATGTTATGAATAATAACTTGAATTGTGTGGAATTCTCTATTTATCCTAATAAATAGAAATTTCCAATCTAATACTTTATGAATCAAAGGCCTACAATGTTTATTGAATCCTCATATCCCCTACTCGCAAAACAATGGATTAACTCCATTGAGAATATATTATCTATCATCTAGTGCTCAGAAGAAGTTAAAGTTGTGCTGGAAATTTATCATTTTGATGGGGAATATGATTAGTGGTGGGAATTGATTAAAAACACGAATTCTGAGGAGGAAATTGATTCCATGTAATAGGGATATTTCAAGAAAATATTTTTCAATAAAAAGTTTCCCTTAGCCCCTCATATTAAGATGGAAAGGGAGTTCCTAAAACTAAAGAAAAGGGAAGATGAGTCTATCTGGGTGTATGTGTAAAACTTTAGAAGACATGAAAGATACACCTTCATCTTTTTCATGAACACAAAAAGTAATTTGTATCACATCTTTAGAAAACTAAATCAGAGTTTATAAAAAGTTTTGGTGATTCGAGACGTTGAAAACTACGAGGATATTGTTCGTTGTGCCCTTATGGTTGAAATGGAGATTGGATACTCTCAGTGGTCTCATGGGACCAGGGAAAAAATGTAGACAATGAAGTTTAATATGGGTGGATAAAAATATAAATCCCTTGATGGAAAGAAGACCCAACATCCCACGTGTCAAAATTGTGGGAAGAATTATACTGGAAACTGCTTAAATGGAATAGAGGGATGCTTCAAATATGGAAGACAAGGGAATTTGGAAAATAAATTTTGAAGGGATATGAAGAATACCACTAATTAAGAATAATAAAGGAAGGTTCATATCAAAACTCAACCAATAGTTCATTGTTTCAACATCAAGGAACATGGGAATTATGTGATCCATTTTCCTAAGACAAGGGTTGTTGGAGGCACTCAACAATAAAATAACTCCAAGGAAACAAGGAAGGGAATATGATATCACTACTATTTAGCTAGAATAGGTACGTTGGTTATTCATTCAAGAGTAATGAATATACTATTTGATTCGGCTTCTATACATTCTTCCATATCATGAAATTTTAGTAGAACTATTCAATCACCAACTCAAAATTCGGAGGTTGAGTTATCTTTGAGAATAAAAAATGGGGAAATTATTACATCCAAATTTTATAACTCTTCCCCAGTTAATTTTTGTGGATAGAACATCCCAAAAAAACATATCATACTCATTTTGGTAGATTTTGGTGCTATATTGGGAATGGATTATCTATATTTAAATAAATCCAATATATACTGTCAAGAAAGGGAGATCACTCTTCACATTTCAAAGCATCGTCTAATTCTGTAAAAGTGTAAGGATGAGGATGAATCTCCATCATAATCATCATCTCAGTTTTGGATATTATTTCCAAATTAGAAAGTATATATAGCTAAAATAATTGATATAAAGGAGATAATCATGCTCAAATACATGACCATCATGAGGGATTACACTAATGTATTCCCAGAAGAATTTCTTGGTCAACCTCATGATCGAGAGGTTGAGTTATCAATTGAACTTATTTCTAGATCTCTAGCTATATCAAAGACACCTTATCGAATAGCCACTATTGAGTTGGAAGTAATAAATAATCCATTATAGGAGAATCTAAACAAGGGTTTTATATGACTAAGTGCTTCATAATGAGGTGCACCAGTCCTCTTCATCAAGAAGAAGGATAGATCAATGCACCTCTGCATTGATTATTCTGAGCTCAATAAAATCATAATAAAGAAAAATTATCCCCTTACATGGATAGATGACTAGTTTGATAAACTGTGTGGGTCCAAGTATTTCTCAAAGGAGGAAGATTGGTTGGGATATTACCAATTAGAGGTGATTAAGGAATATGATCCCAAGACTACCTTTAAATGAGGTATAGACACCGTGAGTTCATAGTGATGCCCTTCATACTCACAAATTCTCCAGAAATATTCATGAACATAATGAATAGAGTCTTTATATATTACCTTGAAAAATTGATCATAGTATTTATTGATGATATTATGATATGCTCCAAGAGAAAGGAGAAACATGAGGAGTATTAGAATATTGTGATAAAGACTTTTCAAAGGGAGAAGCTATAATCAAATTGCAGTAAATATGAGTTCTGGATGGAGGAAGTATCATTATTGGGTCATTCTACCACCATAAAATGAATATTTGTGGACCCCTCTAGACAAATGTAATTGAGGTGTGGCCCAAACCAACATCTACCTCTGGTCAAATTCTTCTACAATAATTGTTTCCACTCGAGAATCCCAATAGCCCCTTACGAATACCTTTATAGAAAAAGGTGAAGAACACTAGAATTATGGGATGAATTCAATGAATATAAGCTATTAGGACCTGAAATGGTCATAAAAATGGTAAAAAAGGTGAAAAACATTCAGCAGCATATTCGGCCAGCCCAAAGTCAATAGAAGAGTAATATAGACAATCGTCCATGCGAACTATAGTTTAAGGTTAGAGACATGGTGTTCCTCTACATATCTCTACAGAACAGGATCATGAGATTTTGTAAGAAAGGAAAACTAATTCCTATGTACATTGGCACCTTTGACATTATTGATCATGTTAGAGTTGTGGCATGTCAACTAGAAATCCCACCTAACATGTCTCAAGTAAACGATGTATCCCATGTATCAATCTTAAGTAAGTACATAATGGATCCCTCGCGTCTATTAAATTTAGAGTTGGTATTGTTGGAGAATGATATCTCCTATAAGGATCATCTAGTGAAGATATTATATTGTATAGATAAAGTTATATGCAATAAGACCTCTCACCTAGTCAAATTACTATGGTGGAACCATAAGTACGAAGAGGAAACAAGGGAACTGGAGGAAGTGATGAAGGAGAAGTGCCCTCACTTATTTTCACCATAGTTTGTAAAATGAAATTTTGAGGGTGAAATTTCATAAGGGGGGAAGAATGTAAGGACCTAAAATTTTATCAATGAAAATTTACTTCTTATAATTATTTTATATAGTATAAATAACATCAAATTCACATATAGAACACAATAAAAACTTTACAAATGAATATTGAATGAAATAAGAGTTATTTCTATAATTTAAGAAACATATACCAATGGAATAGTAACTTCACCATTGGAATAATAATGTGACCCTTATTAATAATAAAAGAGACAATATAATAGTAACCTCACCTATGAAAGTATAAATAAAATTTATCTATCTTATAAATAAAAATATGATATAATTATATCATAGTATAAATAAATAAATGTTTTAGAAATTATTAATTAGGTGTTGATATTTTTATAACACACAAGTGTTTATTTTCAATTTTATAATTAATATAATTTTTTAAAATAAATTTTATTTCCATAAAATTTATTCATAAATTAATATTTACATATCTTATGATTGTAAAATAATTTTATTAGACCTTAATTAATTTTCCAAATGTTGTAAAATCAATTATAATTTTAAAATAAGTATTTTACACGTAAATGATGATTCTAACAAAAAAATAATACATCATATAAAGAAAATTATTTTCATAAAATGGAGTCCATTTTTTAATTCTGCATTTCAAAAAATAGTTAGGGTGAATTTTTTGTATTTTTCTAAAATACTTCAATTTTTGTGAATAGTGAAATATGATAATTTATGATAAAAGATAAATAAAATAATTATAGAATCATTGGTGATGTATGAATGATGTAGAACCGTAATATCGAAATAAATTTCCTTATTTTAATATATTTAGTGATAATTATAAAACTATCTATAGTCTTGTGGGAAAATAATAAACTAATGAATAAAATAATGAGAAAACACACCTCTCCTCCCCTATAAATATCACCCTTCACCACCTCTTATCCTCACACCTCTCAGTATTTTAGCCTTTTCCAAATTATGCTCAAATATCTTCCAAATTATCTCCCCCACTTATATGATCTTTTGGCCTCAAAAATAGACCAAACCCTTTTCCCTAAGAAGGTTCTCAAGGTGAAGAAGTTCAAGACAAAAAACCCTCTTCTATTTTCTTTAATTTCATTTCAAATTATTTTATTTTCTTATTATATCCTCACATAGCCTCATACAAATGGTATTATAACTACAGTACCTTACATATAAAATAATTTTATTATGATAATGGAATAATCCATCATCATTTCTTTCCTCTCTCCTTTTGTACTAAAAATGAAAACATCATCCACGATGTGTTAATTTATCACATTCAAGGACGACAAAGTTTTAAATTTCCATTCCATCCTTAAAGTATAATAATAAAAGAATTTTTATGGTTAAAAAAATTATAATATATGTATTACATCCTATTTAATGTTCTAGAACCATTTTATATACATAATATTAATTAATAAAATGAAACTATTTTGTGATGATCGAAAAACCACCAAAGTAATCTAAACGATTATCAATAACTTCTTATCTAATGATTAGTCCACACCCCTAATTAAAAAATGAATTATATAAACATTTAATTTTATTCATTTTCATTAATAACATATAACTTCAATTCTGTAAAACCACTCTCATGATTTTCCAAACCTGTATACAAGTAACCAATCATGAAAACCAAGGAAACGAATGCTCCCAAACGATGAAATTGTATCTTATAACTCATCAAAAGAAATATAAATGAACTTAATAAAATTATAATAAATAAAATACATGTATAAAAGTTTCTGAAATAATTAATTAATTCATTTAACTTGATTATAAAAAACATTAAGATCTAGTTCATAACACTTTTGGACATAAGGTAAGGGTTTCTTCCCAAACCTCCATTTTTCCTTTAGGTTGCGCTTTCTCTCACTTTAACCTAATGTAACTCATATTTATTTTTTTAAAATTCTTCTAAATTCTATGTATATGTTCCAAAATCATGTATAAATATCATTTTATACTTCTTTTTTGGGGATATACATGTTTTAATAAGTTTATCTTCTCAATTCTTCCTAATAAGCAAGCCCAATTAAAGGGAATTTCACAATTTCTTACCCATTTTCAAGTATCATCCATAACATATTTAAATACACCATTATTTTTATAAAATAACTCATTTTATCATGTAAAACTACCTTTTTCATTTTTGGTTTTAGGAAAACAAATATTACTTTTCTCTTTAAATGATCTCAAATATTTTTCCTTAAACTGCACTATAATGTTTCATCTTTAAAGTTTCCTAAACAATTTTTTTACATATTTACACTTTAATTGTAAATAATTTATCATTATATATGCCTATTCTACCATATTAATGTCCATGTATTATTTAAATCCATTCTTTCATGGACTCCATTATTATATTCCTTTTTTATGCCTTATAACGTGATTATGATACCCAATTCTATACATGGGTAACCCTTATGCTTGATTCTTCATGTGGAGCACATATTCATGAACATGTTGTGATGGGTGTTCCTAGATGGGTCTCCAATGAATTTGGTAATGTTTAGTCTCATGATACATCATGTTGGGAAGGGAGTGAACCTAATTCTTTTATGGGACTTTATCCACCGTGTGATATAGTTTTGGTAGTTATCCTTGACTCATATTTATGTCATGTTATATAATATTACCACATTCCTATGATATCATGGTTATATGTTCTCATGCTATACAATTTATTCTTCCTTATATTTACTCATGTTTCATGCCTCTATTTCATCATGTCATTCCTTCTAACCCATGTTCTATGTTTTATTCCTATTTTTTATTCCTTTATTGGGATTTTTAACTCATCCCTTTTGTTCATGTATTCCATAGGTTATCATATGTAAATGTAAGAGCTCAGTGCAAGTTAGAAACTCGTTATAGATATTAATAAAAAATATTTTTCTAGTTTTTTTTCCTGTTTTCAAACTATGTACCTAATCTTACAAAGACACTAGACTTTACGATCCTTGGTTGCATTTGATGGTAAATTATGCTTAAAATCATGTAATAATATGTGTAAAATCCTAGAGTCTTTATATTTTACCTTGTTAATTTATCATTTATGAACAAAAATAAAATGGTCCTTATTTTAGAATTTGAACCTAATGATTCTAAATTTGTAATCCATTTTTTTTAATTTTTAAAATGTATTTTAAAATATAAAATATATAACGTATTAAAAACAACCATTTTAAAAAAATAACTTAAGTTATAAAATGTCAAATATGGGTTTGTTAAAACCAAAAAAATTAAAATTATAAATTCACTTATAAAATACATATTTGATCTTAGGAAACTGTTTGAGGAATTTCCAATTCATAATTATATTTTAATAATTTCATAAATGTCATGTTATTTGTAAAATTGGTATTTTTCACTACTCACCTAAAAATAAATATTTTTTGAAAAATACCAAAAAATATTATTAAGATGATATTTCCATGATAAATCCATAAATAAAGTTAATTTTTTCAAATTCTCATCCTAAAATTTATAATTTTTATTTTTAATTAAAACTATGGTGAAAAAAAAACTATTTTATAGGATAATGAATTTTGGTATATTAATTATTCTTTTTCCCTATATAATACTAATTAATATATTATTAATCCTTTATTCATATAAATTATATTATACTTGAAAAGAAATAAATTTTTGAAAATTATTTTATTATTTTAATAGTTTAACTAATTGAGTCAACATTTAAAGTGAACTTTATTTTGTTTTGTTCTTTTATATATATATATATATATATCCTAATTCTGTTGCCATTATTTATATTTACCAATTCTAAAGTGACATTACAATGGTCTATATTTCTTTGGTGTTAATGTCTCATGTGGAGAAAAATATAGAACATAGTATTTATTTAAGGAGGAAAAACTTGGGTCCTTACACCCACTCCTTTCCTGCTTCTGTGGCTACAACATAATTTTCTTCTGTTCTAGAAATATTAACAATTCTCTATATTTGTGAAATAAAACTAATTGTTATTCTTTAATAAGTGAACACAAATCCAATCATGTTATTCTAGGTATTTAAGTCCTTGGTAAATTTTTCATCCAAAAAACCTTGTAATGGATCATATTCCCTAAAACATTGAGTGAATTATTATGTTCCTTTCAAGTATCAGATGATCCACTTAACAACTTACTAGTGTTATCTTCTAGGGTTAACATGAAGTGTATTATAACTCCCACTATAAAATTAATGTTCAAGATAGTATAAATCATTGCATACATCAATATTCCTATCACATATGAAAGTATAATTTTCTCCATGTATTGGATCTATTCTTCCATTTATAGTGCCTTCTATTTGGATAATTTCAAGTGTTAAAAAATATAGGTTGATACCACCTTGGATTATTTCATTCCAAATCTTTAAATAACCTTCTATATGTGGTCCTTATGGGATAAAACCAATTTATAGGATTTTCTATCCCTCTAAATTCACATTCCAAAAATATTATTTTATTTTTGAGATGTTTCATATCAAATATTTTAGACAAATCAGTATTAATGTTTTCAATCCTTTTATCATCTGGTATATATTGTAAAATTTCATCCACATATAAGAGTAATATGATAAATTTCATATCATCCCATGTCTTCTAGTGACAAAAATGGTTTGTGTTTCACCTTCTAAATCCTTCTTCTGATGTGAAATAGTGAGATATCCAATTTCATTGTCTTGGTTATTTCCTCAACATGTAAAGACTTTTCTTCAGTTAAAAAACCATGTTATGGTTCCCTTATTCTATAAAACCCATCGATTTCTTCATGTAAATTTCTTCCTTCAAATATCAATGACGAAAGCCCATATTTACATCCATCTATTCCAAGTTTAGACATTATTATTCCACCATTATTAGAAATGTATTAATATTTTCATGTTTAAATACTAGTGAGAATATCTCTAACAAATCAACACCTTGTTTTTATTGAAATATATTTACCACTAACTCACCTTGAACCAATTCCTTCTATCAGGATCTTCCATAAAATGGAAAACCTAATTTTTCTCAAGTGATCATTTACCTTTAAGTAAATTATTCAGTTCCCATGTTTTATTGATCTTTAATTAATACATCTCTTTATTAATTACTGATTTCTATTTTTGAGTTACTAATTATTTCTTATTTTTCTGGGCATTTGGGTTCACTTGCATATATTAAAAGTAGTAAAATTATTTTATACCCAAACCACTAAACTTGTACTATGACTCTAGTTTATCTCATAAAATAAATATGATAATATGTACCTCTATCTCTAGTATACCTAACTTCTAGTACTCCCACTAGAGTTTTAGCAGTTTCAGAACTTTATGGAACATATTTAGCTGGCCTCATCTACATACTTTCATCACTTTCATATGAATTCTCTAGAACTATTTCTATTATAATATTATTACTCAAATAAACTTAGAATTTTATTGTTTATTTATTTTACCAAATTTCTTTCTTTTCCAATTTTTATTCCTTCTACAATACCTTCTCATTGAAGAAAATAGTGTGGCTTCGGGTAACTTGCCACCTGTCATGATCCCATAGTCGAAATCCAAAATTTTCATCTCTATTCCCAATGAGAATACACATATTGGGATTTTTCTCAAGCTTTAATTGATATTTATCATCAACAAGAACATATTTTAACCTTATAAATACTCTAAGAAGGATAAATTCTAAACACTTACAGGACCATAGATCCCCCATAAGTTCTTGTCTAACCACTAATGTCGGAATCCAATTGACAAGGTATATAGTTATTTTAATTATCTCCAAAAAATTCCTTCAGGAATTCTAGATTTTATCCACATGATTCAATCCTTCTTAGAAAATTTTTGATTCATCTGTTCGACCACACCATCCTACTATAGTGTTTTAGGCATTGTATTCTCATGTATTATCTCATTCTTCTTGCATAAGTTTTAAAAGTTATGTCTGATTTATTCACCGTTGTTTTCTGAAAAAAGATATTTCAACATCCAACTCCATTCCCTTTCCACCATTGATAATAAAATCATTAAAAAATTAGACTTGTGCTTCAAAAAATTAAACCCAATCTTTTCTAGTAACATCATCAATAAATGTTACAATGTAAGGAGCACCACCACAACACTGAACAGGGGTGGTCCAAAAATGTATGAGTGAACTGGTTACAACTTTTGTGATCTAGAATTATTTATATCTAAATTTAAGAGAACCCTTATATGATTCCCCAACACACAACTTTACCACCTTCCAAAATCTAAGTGATCAAGATTAATTATACCTTCTATTGTTATAACTATAAAATTATTCCTATTGATATGACCGATCGTGAAATTCTAAACTTTTGGATCTTCTATACATATTATTCTAGCCATTTTAATTTTATATGTGCTTCTAGTAAAATACAAGGTCTCATCCTTTACTCCTCATCCAACCACCATGGATCCTCAAGTCACTTTATAGACTCTATTTTAAAAAGAGTTTTTCTATCTTTCCTTGTCATGTTTTCCTATAGAAATGATATTCTTATTGAGTTATAGACTCACTATATTCTTATTTTTGAAAATCACATAACACTCTTGATTTTAATTCATCTCATATTAAAAGTTTTTTTATGTTTTTTTGTTATGAAAAATGAAATTCTAGAAACTCTATTTCCAAAGGTTTTTAGTGTGAAAATATAGAGCTGCTTTTTTATATTCCAGGTTGAGTTCACCAAATGTATAAATACTATAGTGGTTCAAGACTAACTTAATCATAAGATGTTATTCATCCCATAGTTCGTCAGATGATTATGAAGTTTCTTTCGATGTAGTTACACCTGGTCCTTAAGAAAGTGGAATTCAACTATTGATGTTTTTCCTGTAAATAGGATCACAACTTTAAGGATTGAAATAATAATAAGATACACTTTTGATCTTGCAATCTCTTGAAGACTAAAATAACTTTTTATCATGATACCACTTCAAATTGTTTTTTATTTTTTATTATTTCTATAAATAGATCAATTGAGAGGTTTTCATTGTAAAATTCTTAGTATATTTTTAAATTTTCGACTTTTAGTTCCTTCAAGATTAAGGGCTTCAAAGGAGGAATACATAGTTGTATATTATTCTTAGAGATAATGATATTCTAGTTTATGAAATTAGAGTTTTTTTATTGGGTTTATCAGTATATTATGGTAATAAATATAGATTCGGGATTCTATTTTACATAAGTTGATAGATACCTTTAAATGGGTTAAGTCAGAGGATTCTAGGATATTAAAAGATAAAACTTTAAATATGTTAAATTTTAGGATACCTTGAATCAAGTTCATTATTCCCCTTATGATTTGGGTAAAGGTGTGATTTAATATATCCTTTTAAATGGGTACTTTATTTGTCTATAATTACTCCTTGTTTTGTTAATTTTTGGTATACCTACAACATTAAGTAGTTATTTTCATTTTTTTGTGTGTTTCATTTTCTCACAAATTGTTCAAATTTTGACTGATTCAATTTTTTTAAGGAATATTTTTTAATTATATTATATTGTGCGTTTAAAATTTATGTTTTTAATGTAACCTTGTGTTTCCATTAGTTTTACTACTTGAGGTGGTGAAAAATTAAAAGTCACATTTTTTACTAAAATCCCCCCTCATATAGTTTACCTTCCATAGTAATCTAGGAAAACATTTGGTATCATAGAATGTATCTATGTCTGAGACATATTTTAATTCTATTGTTTTTAGTTATGTTAGTTTATCACAATTCATTTTTAGTTTACTTACCCCTAACAGTGTGGTAGATAAAGTTTTTAAAATGATAGTAAAACACATTGGAAGCATCAAAAACATGAATCCTAACATACCTCCTATATTTTATGGGAATTAATATGAGTATTAGAGAGATGGTAGGGAAAACAATTATAAATATAGGTGTGGAAAAGTTTCAATATACTTACCAAGTTTTTTATAATTGTGAAGAAATAAACCACTATTTTTTCAAGAGTATAGAAAGAATAATTTCAGTTAAATTTCCATGTTCATGGTATGTTGATGTGTTTTATTCATATAAATATATACAACCAAGTTTCTTCCTATAAAAATGATTTATGAATTTTTAAAAATTTAGATGTTATGCATTTTATAGCTTCAAAATTTCTTTAGACTAAGCAAGATACGCTCAAAGTGGATTATCAAGCCTTTGATTTTATACCTAGTGAAATTTCAAATGCATCATAGGTTAATGAAAATCATCAATAGCCTATAATCACTTGGAGAAAAAATAATAGTTAGATGATCAATTTATAGATAAATTCATTTATATTTTACAAAATTAATGGGAATATAAGAGGAATTATATTGATGATACGAAGCATATTACCAAGTTCGGTCTTGATGAATTGATCAAAACCTTAATATATTGTGATAGTAGACTTAAAAGAGATATATAAAATGAAAAAAAAATAAGAATGAAGTTTATTTTTCATTTTAATATAAATATTTAAATTCCCAAACTAATATTTCTAATCCAAGTTCATCCAATAGAAATTTAAGAAGGGTTCCTAATGAAAGGGATATTGAACTTATTGAAGGAGAACTTCCTAAGATGGAAAGGAGAATGTTTAGGAATAGTAATTTTATAAGGGATTATCTGAAATCTATAAAATATAGAAAAGAAAAACGTGATAGGAAATATTATATTAAGACTATCTGTTATAAATGTAGAAATCCTAAACACATTCAACCTTATTTTATAGAGTTAAGAAGAAAATATAGGAGGTGTTATTAGAAATATTCTAATATAAATATCAAGAAATGCTTGAAATATTTGGACACATGGAATACTAGTAATAGACACACTATTTATGATAGTACATCGAAAGATTGTGATTATAGTAGGAAAATCATGGGGTTTTATGCTAATATTCTGATAACTAAAAAAACTATGGTAATTTTAGTTTCTAAATCTCTTCCAAACATAAATCTTTATTTAGAATGTTTTTATGCTTTAGAAGATGAAATTGATGATGAAAGTTCATCTTATTCGGATATTAAAGAAATTTTTTTAAGATATAGGATTAATTTAAAGCTTATGTTATAGAGTGTGGAGATATCTGTAAAAAACTTTATAAGAAGTGTCCTGGTCTTAAAGTTGAATCTATGGAGATAAAGGAAAGTTTTTTTAAGACTAAAGATAATTTGATTAAAGTAAGGAAGGAAAATATTAAACTAACATCAAAATTGGGAAAATGAAAAGTCAAGTAAAAATCTAAGCTTGTAGAATAAAGGAAAGAAAATGGTTCTTATGGATATTGAGAATGATAAAGTAATTGGAAAAGATGAAGAAAGGAAAAATGTTTTAAGTGAGTTGAATGATGTTAAGATAGAAACTACCACACTTACTACTAAGTTGAAGATTATAAATCTATAAAATAATAAAAATATGTGAGTGAGAATTTTAATATAAAATATAAATTTGATAGTTTAAAAATATACTTATAAAAATTACCAATGGAAGAAAATAGATTTCAAAATATTTAAAATCTTTTAATTCCAAAAAGAATCACATCTGGACATAAAGGTAAATCTATAGGTTATTTTACATATCAATAAAATTACTTTATTCCAATATGAGAACCTTTTTTTCTCAACGCATTAAATTGGATACCATTGAAAAAAGGAATTATTCCCTTAACAAAATTAAATATTTCATAAGATCATGATCTTTTATCTCAAGGGATATAACTACTTATAAACACCAAAGGACCAAAAAAAATATGTGTTCTAAATATTATTTTTGTTAATATTTATGGATCTAAGAAAGTCTATCCTCTAAGGATCTATCTTCAAAATAAAAGAAGTTTTTGTGTACTATAATCTGAATACTTATCACTATTTCCTAGTAAATATTTTTAAGTTTGATAGAGCTTACTTATTTTATGAGTTCCTTTACTTGTAAGTTTCAAAAAATATATTTTTTGTATAATATCTTTGTTTAATTACTTTAATTTATGGAGAGTTTTTGTTTTTATTTTTAGAATAAAAAATTAATTAGTAAAAATTTAAACTTATAAAGTATTTAATCCTTTTTTAAACCATATTATATGGAATAATATCATGTCGATTCACCAGATGATAAATTTTATAAAACCTTACTTTCATTCTTTTTATCTATGGATTTATAAAAAACTATTAATTTTAGTTGAGTGAAATTTCATATTCTCTTTAATATCATCATAATTTTAATTCAAAATATTTAATAAATTGAAAAATTAATTTCTTAAATAGTTATTATTCTATTTAATTAGGTGGGAAAGTTTTTGGACCGCCTGATCAACGATGATCAATTGATGTCGTGCATTGTTTCTAACTTCTATATAAAGTAAGTGGACCCAAATTTATTTATATGTATTTATTGTCTAATTTTTTATGGATATATTATATGTATTTTGAATCACTATTCATATACCATTATTGAAATGGAATTATTTGGTGAAATTACTTCAAGGGTGATTGTCTATGAAAGGATGATAAACCCTAATATATTTTATAAGTATAAATTTATACGGAAGTACATGATTAAGTTAAACGGTTTGGAAACCATTGTTATTATTAGGGAAGAATATGAGATATTATATCACTTGTTAATTCATGAATTATATAGATCTTACTGATTTATAGAATTAGATTTTGAAAAGAAGGTAACTTTTTTCCTTTTGGAATAGAAGTTTACTTTATATCTTATAAGATTCACTAAATTAATTGGACTTACACTTATGGGAGAATATTTATTTATATCCCACAAGTAACCGGAAGTTTATTGTTATTTTTTTAGAGTGTATGTTGATTAAATTTTATTAATTTTAAAATAGTTCATAAGATGATTCATCAACTTCCATAATTAATAATTTTTTTCATTGGGTTCAATAAATTTTATTACCAATTAAAGTTCTTAAGTATACCATAAAAATATAGGATATTTATCGATTTTATTTTTTTATAAATTTTCAAATTTTAAATCTCGTCAAATTTATCTAGACCTACATTGATCTATATTCACTCGTTTAGTCAAGTTGGAAAAAAAGTAGCTAGATTTTGAATAGAGTTATCATGAGGATGTTAGAAGTTTAAGGTATTAAAAATCAAGATCATATTTTCCAAGTCAATGAAAATACTATTTATGTTGATACAATCACTAGGATGATATTGAGATATGAATCTAATGAAAATATTTTTTTAGAAAAATCAACGGTTGTTTCTTCAATGGATTTTCAGAAATATACTAAAAAGAAAGTCAAGAAATGAAAATAATCAGAAGCAAGAGCTTATGTCACCCCATCACAGAAGAAATCAAAAAGAGGGGAAGGTGAAGTTCAAAAATCAGAATTTTTTTATAAATAATAGTTTAAAGTTTTAGTTGATAAGTATATCAATTCAAAAAATTATAAAGTTATAAGAGTCATTCTGCAGCCCTTTTCATGAAAAGTATTTTTTTTAAGAATAAAATATTAAGAAGAAATATGAATACATCAAAAAAAGAAATTAAAGTAATTAAAGTAAAAAAAATATTATTCCTTATCATTTCCTCAATATGAAGAAAGATAAGAGATCGTAATAGATGTTCAGGGAGTAAATATATCAAATTATGCTCATACTACAACTACTGAAAAAACCTCTACTAAAATTGATGTATAGATAAAAGAGATTAATGCTAAAAAATTATTGAGAATGATATTTAGAAATATTTCTCAATATTAATCTTTAGTATATTTATTATAGGTTGAAACTATGACCCCCTCAAAGAGAATTTTAAAGGAATAAAAATCATCAGATGAAAGGCCTATCTCCAACTTATCTTCAAAATGATCATCAGATACTTAAAATAGTTAGAAAGTAATTAATATTGAAATATATGGTGATACTATTAATATTTTTGATATAGAAACTACTGATAAAAACAAAATTCTATATATTCAACTGGAATTTCAGGAGACTACTGTTGAGAAATATGATAGTACATCAGAATCATATTCTAGCTCAAATATTCATAGAATTGAAAGGAGTATGGTTTCTTATAATATTATGTTGTGGAAGATTGAAATTTTATCAAAAATTATACCAGATTTTAATTCCATAGTTAATTTGATTCAATGGAATCTTATTAATTTTCAATAATCAAAGTGGAAAAAACAATTGACATATTGAGTGGGTGAAATGATAGGAAATCTAAAAAGTTCCAAATAAGAAGGTAAAATCCAATCCCAAACGTTAAAGAATATTTAAATAAATATTAAGTCTCAAGTAAAGAATATCAATATTAATAATGATTAGAATTTTTACCTTCAATAATATATTGGTAAGATATATAAGAGAAATGAATAATGTGAATATGATATTAAATATCAAGTAAATTGATAGATCAACAGGATCAATCAATTAACGAGAAGAAGAATTTATCTATGTTTCAGAATAATTGGATTGAGGAGGATATTTATATATCAAAAGTTCAAAACAATTTGAATGAAGAACTGAAAGGAAAGTTGGTGGAGAAAGAATCTATGTTGGAAGATCGGAAAAAAAACAAGTCAGGAAATTAATGCACGTGATCAAAATAACTCAAAATAAATATTGAAATTTCAATTTCTGATCATTATATTTGTTTAAACTTCTGGTGACTATAATTTTTTAAAACTGTGACTTATTTTACCTGTTAATGTTTCTAAATTTTCAAATTTCCAATAATGGTTCAATGATTGATTTTTATTTACAAGTATGTTTTGACTGTATGAATTACAAAAAAAATGGAAAATCCATGTGACTTTTTTGGATTTAAAAATAAATTTTTTTAAATTAAAAAGGGAGAGATAATAAATTTTATGAAAAATTTCCAATTATGCTTGTCAAAATTTGAGTCATATATTTTTTTCTTTGAATATTTATTTTGATTTAATATTTTTGGTTTGTATATTTTAATTATAAAAGGGGATAAATTCATTCCATCAAATTTTAAAAAAATTATAAGGAGTATTTATTTATTATTTTTATTTTTGAAAATAAAAAGGGGATAAAAATTTAAAAAAAATATTTTTTTAGATGTTCAGTAAGGGGGGTTTTGAAGCTTTATTTATATTATATAGGGATAGATTTTTTAAAAAATATATTTATTCTGCGTTTTTTATTTACGTATGTCATTTCAAAAAAGGTTATATTGTTACTTCATAGACTCACTTTATTCTTTGTTTTTAAATTCACATTAGTCGTGATTTTAATTCATATCATTTTAAATTTATTTATTTTAAGTTTTTTTTATGAATAATGAAATTATGATAATTGTTTTCTTGGGGTTTTTAGTGTGAAAATACAGAGATCCAATTTTATGTTCTTGGTCACATTCACTGGATTTATGATGACTATAGTAGTGTAATACTAACTTCAACAAAATATGTGAAGTGCCACTGAGTTCATCAGATAATGATGAATCTTATTCTGATGTACTTAAAACTGGTCCTAAAGAAAGTACAATTTGACTATCAGATTTTTTCTTATAAATAGGACCGTGACTTCGAGGACTAGAATAATAATAATTTACACTTTTGGGATTATAATCACTTTAATTAAAACATAACTTTTTTATCATGATATTTCTTCTGTTTGTATTTTATTTTTCAGTTTTTTTGTAGTTTTTTTACTCTAATAACCTATAGATAGTGGTTATTTTACTACATTGGCACAAAATTCAAGGGATTGTATCCCGAAGGATCAAATAGTGTTATATTCTTGAGAGATAATATATATACATGAGTCTCACATTACATATGAAACCATAAAATATAACCTAAAAATTCTAGTGAGAACTATAACATTCCAACCCAAACCATTGGGTCCAAGAAAAATGCTCCATGACCTTTGGCGCACTTCCCCATACACAAGAGGTTGTCAAATGATAGTTAGGGTCTAAGTCTGTAAGTGGGAAGACTATATACTTAGTATCATGTCATCGACAAGATAATTATAATAAAAAAGATGATAATGAATCAGATTAATCATGCAGATACGATAGATGTCATACATGTCATACAAGGGAAAATAAATAGTATCCCAAAGTGGAAATCCAAACCAAGTAAGGCTAGAATCATATAAATAAATAAATAAATAGTAGGTCCATTCAAAGTGTGTCCTGATATTTTACCACCTTTGTACTCTTCTTCTTAGTCATCCATCATAGGGCCCTTACCTTCTCCAGATCTCTAGTCATGAAATCTACAAGCGTGCTGAAATGCTCAAGTAGGGTACAAGGATAATCATGCCTTCCTTTAAGGTATTTTGGACTGAATTGGTTAAGTTAATAAACCATTCATGCAAATCTCTCTATAGGGATGTCAATTTCTACCTTTAAGGACATTTAGACCAAGACAAACCAACCTCAAGGCTCCACCTAATCATCTTGACACCTGAAGCACAATTCTATAGGCTATGAAACATAATAATAAATACATGTCCTAGAAATGAACAAAAATTCATAACAAGAACAAACATTAGGAGATACATATAATCATGTGGTCATAATTATGAAAACTTCATAGCCACTCCCTTTCCCACATGCAACACAAAATAATTATGGATTCATCACGCATAAAAAAAATATCATGTCAACATTATATATATCTATATATGGCTTGTAAAAAATGGAATGTAACTTTCTACCTGAATTTCGTTAATATCAATGGTAAGGATAAACTCCCTTGTGTGGTTTGAATGCTATAGTGAAAACATCAATGGTCAAGAACACCCCTTCCTAGGCCTTATTATTATAATTGTCAATACATCAAAACTTTAGGTTCATTGAGGGTTCCTAGAACCATAATTGGTTACTATATTTCATAAATAAATAAAATATCACATCCAATGATATTTTCTCTCCTGAATAATTTCAAAATTCTCGTTTATTCCAATTCATGTACTAGTAGTATTATCCTTAATAATAATTATAAAACCATATTTGACAAAAAAAAATATCTCACTAGATTAATTCAAGATCATACATGGTAGTTCTTCATTATTATTAATTGATTAAACTATATTATTATACATGATAATTTTCATAATTATTCTTTGATATATTTTCATAAATTATCCTTTTATCATTCAATTTCATTATCCTTTTATAATTATAATCTATTATAAATTATCCTTTAATAATTCAATATAAATATCATTTGATAATTCTTGATAATTATCCTTTGATAATGTCACAATAATTATCATTTGATAAATTATATTAATTTTCCTTTAATCATTCAATGTAATTATCATTTGATAATTCTAGATAAGTTTCATTTAATAATTTTACTATAATTTTATTTTGATAATTATTATAAATTATCCCTTGGTAATTTTATGTAATTATCATTTTATTTTTGATAATAATTATCCTTAGATAATTTCTCAATTATTATATTTTGATAATTTTTATAAATTACCCTTTATAATTCAATGTAATTATCTCTTGATAATTATTTAATATTATCTTTTTCTAATTTCACATAATTATCTTTTGAAAATTTTTATAAATTATCCTTTGATAATGTTTTTGAATTATCACTTGATAATTCTGGTTTTTATCATTTAAGATTAAATTCAACCATTTTTCTAGAATATAAGAAGATAAAATATAGAAAAAACCAACATGTTATCTTCTTAAGCACAGTTCCTAATGAGATCTAGCTGCACCTATAACTATAAAAACAAATCTGAATTAGAAATACATTTCTTCACCAATCACATGAAAAGGAGTTCAAAAATCACTTGGACTAAATAGAATAATCCAATAACAAATTCCACAAGTTCTATATATTTTAGAAACACCAACCGCATATACATTCACCATTTTTTAAAATGAAAATTAAAAACACAAATTTAATTTTTGATTTATCCAAAAATTGATTATAGAGTTTTTATTTCATCCCATTAAGGTGTTAAAAATTTAAACGGGTCAAAATTGATGATTTTCCATGATTTTGGATCAAGCCGTGTAAAGAAATGGAGTTGCAGTGGTGGTGTAAGAAGAAGAAAGAAGAAAAGAATAAAAGAAAAATAAAAGAAAAAGGGTAAAAAAATGTTACAATTTGGCATGGGCATGCCCTTAAACTAAACACATGATGCGCACAATAGTTATATCATGGATAGGGTAAAACCCACATTAAAGATTTCATAGTAGTCTCAAATTTCCCATATAAATCACTATTTGGGATATATTCCATTATTCTAGAAAAACTAGGCATGCATGATATAAGATATATAATATATTTATTATATCAAAACTGAGGCTCTATGGGCCTAGGAATCCCATGGTGACTCCACACCTTACTCTAAAAATATTCTTTAAAATATTCAAAAGTTTTACAAGGTAAAAAAATTGTTACATTAAGAGAGAGTTTACCTTTAATAAGCCATAAAAACAGAAGTAAGTTTATTTTTTATTGGAAAATTAAATTTTCACATAAAAAATACTTTTAATTTATTAAAAAAATTGGGTTTATTAACATTTAAAATTAAGGATATTACAATTCACTTCCTATAATGACTACTTATCCCTGGGACGTATCTCTAGTGGTCTTGTTAGAAAAACTCATGCCACTGAGCTCAAACATTAGATCCCAACTCTCACATCTCCTCATGGATCCTTCAATGCTGCCACCAAACCCAGACAAGTGGTATTGTCTTCCCTCAAATTAATTTCTCACTCTGGTCTATAATATGCATCGAATTCTCCTTATAATATGCGTCTGGATCCAACTCAATGACTTAATTTTATATAACATGCATAGGATCTGGTTTCCACCTCCAAAGATAAGAAACATGGAACACATCATGCATGCCTTAATAACATGGAAGAAGGTCCAGATGGTACACCACTATACCAACCTATTTATTGATATTGAAGGGATCAAAAAACATAGTTCAAGATTTTCTTGATTCCTCATATGTCAATATCCTAACCAATGAGTCGCTATTAAGAAAACCTGATCTCCCACAGTGAACTACAAAGGCCTCCTCATATGGTCAACATACAATCTCTTTCTTCTTTGAGTCATGATCAACCTCTTAAAAATTAATTTCACTCTCTTAAAGGTCTCTTAAACCAAAGTGGACCATATAACCACTGCCTTGCCTGACTCATTCCTACAAAGTGGTGAATGATATGGAATCCTATAAATAGCCTCATACAATTCCACCTGAATTGAAACCTATTACTATTTTTTATATGTACTCAACTATAGCTTGATGTTCATCTCAAGATCTACCAAAGTCTATAATTAAATCTTGAGTCATATCTTACAGTATATGTATATTCTTCTATTACTATCCATCTATCTATGAATGGTACGATGAGCTCAATCTCAACTGAGTCTTAAGGGCCTTCTGCAATCCCTACCAAAACTACAATGTAAAACATGTGTCTTTGTTTGAAATGATTCTTATGGTAACACCATGTAATTATATGATCTCATGGACATAATGGCGTTCTATCTCATCCATTGATTGAGTCTCTTGAATAAGTAAAAAGTGGGAAACTTTATTCTATCGATTGAAAATCACCTAGACAATGTCACAACTCCTTATATTCCTTGGTAACCCCATAAAAGAGTCCATCATGACATCCTCCCACTTTCACATGGGTAATGGAAGAGGTTATAGAAAACCCCCAGGATACTGATGCTTGCCCTTCGACCTCTAGTAGGTAAGGCATGAAGAAGAAAACCCAACAATGTCCCTCTTCATCCCTAGCTACTAGAACTGACGACTTAATTCATGGTACAACTTCATCACTCTAGGATATACTTCCTATATAGAGGTATGAAAATCCATCATCAAATCCTCTATGATTGAGGTAGGGACTACAAATATCTCCGTGAAAAGGATCACATTGTCATTACCTATAGACCACACAAGTATCGGATCACCTCCAGCTAGCTTCTCCCACATCACAGCACACTCTGGGTCAGTCTCCTATCTATCTTTTACTTGGACTTCTAGAGAATATGTGACCATAAGTGGAGTACAAGTCATCATACCCTAATCCTCATAAGCATCAATACCCTAGTCATCCAAAAATCTAATCAAGCACCACAGCACCTCTAATGGCCACTCACTAAACTCCTTCTGAACCAATGTATAACATCTAAGAGAATATAAATGAAATTACCCTTCTCTAGTGTATAACTGATCTCAAATTCAAACTTCTATAGATACTCAACCAAACACCTCTACCTTGATTTCAGGTCCCACTATTATAATATGTATTGGAGGATCTTACGGTCATTATAGACAATAAAACTCCCTCTAAATATATAGTGTTTCCGACACTTTAGAGCATGGACCACAACTGATAACTTCAATTCATGTGTAGGGTAATTCCAATCATGGGGTCACAACTAAAATGACCTATAATACACTATATGCTTCCTATTCATTAGCACTGATCCCAGACTAATGACAGATATAGAACATTATACAGCATATCCAGCCCCGGTATTGGGAAGTATTAATACTGAAGTTTTATTCAACCTCCTCTTAATCTAAATAAACACATATTTACCCTAATCCAAAAAATTTAATTTCATTACCTTCTTCATCAACATAATCATGGGTGATGATGATCAGGATAATCCATGGATAAATCATTGATAATATCTTACCCATCCCATAAAGATCCTAATCTCGAACATGTTCAGGGGACATGGCCAAGGCATCATTACCTCCACTTTCTCTAGGTCCATGTATATACCTTTATTGGAAAACACATCCCCCAATAACCTCACCTCCTGAATCCAAAAATCACACTTTAATAGATTATCATAAATTCTATGTGTTGAAATTATACTCAGGACTATCTAGAGGTTTCTAGCATGTTTTTCTTGTGTCGGTGAATAGATGAGGATGTCAAAAAACAAACACCATAATGAAACAGTTTATATATGGCTGAAAGATATTGTTCATGAGATCCATGAACACTCCCAGCATGTTTTTCAATATGAACAGCATCACCAAATACTCATACATCTCGTAACTTTTATGAAACATTGTCTTAGGAATGTCTTCCTATCTAACACATAGTTGGTGATAGCCAAACCAAATATAAATCTTGGATAACTACCTAGATCCCCATAAATGATTGAAAAGATCATCAATCTAGATCAAGGGATGTCTATTCTTCACCATAAATTTGTTCATATTCTAGTAAACAACACATATTTGAATACTATTATCCACCTTCTTGGTGAACAACAAAGGTTCACCCCATGGTGAGGTACTCATCCTAATGAAGACAATCTACTCTAAGTTTTCAAGTTGTACCTTGATCTCCTTCATTTCAACTAGCTCCATACAATAAGGATCTATCAAAATGGGTTTCTCCCTCAGATTAATCTCTATCTAGAATTAACTTTTCGATACATTTCAGTCTCTACTTGGTCAAATATTCTCATAATGATTTCTACTCATTTCTCAGAATCCTAAGGGCCTTCTGTTCCCTAAAAGGATGAATAATTATAGAGTTGAAATTCACATAATATTTGAACATTATTCTGAAATCCTACACCTAGGATAGGCACTAATATAAATACTTCTGGATGAAGTGAACCTACTACCTAAACTACAAAGAAGGTGTAGGATCATGCTCACCTATAAACTCCTACACATCTTATGGCAGAGAAAGAACATCCTCCCATGTGTAAGTATTCTATCCCTACTTCAAAATTCTTCCCATAAGAATATTTTGAGGTGACATATTTAGTAAAATGAAGGAAACACTTAGTAAAAACTATATTTATTGGGATAAAACCTAATTAGTATATGTGATTACAAATAGTTCTCTCATGTGTCTACCCATAACCCAAAGTATATCCCTTCTAGCATTAACCATGGTCTTCATCCCTACACGTTAGTCATATACTTCCCATACATACTGACACAACAACATTATCATTTTAGTTAATTGATTCCAACCAAAGATATATCATAATATCATAGAAATACAAATATATCATACCATAGAGAAACTGTAACATCCTAGATAAAAAGGTATGATCTTTTTCTTCTTTAAGGTCTTACCTCTTGGGTTTAGAGGGAATAGGAGTTGTTTTTATGTGTTACTACAGAACATGGGGTGTATAATACTTGTTGGACACTTTTCTATCATAATTTATAGCTTACAATGTAATCCCTTCACTGGGAACTGTCCATAAGATAGTTTATAACACGATAATATTTCAATTCATAAAATAATTTTTACACCATAAATTCATTTTATGTTTACCTGCTTTTATACCTTAAAATAATCGATAGGGGTAAATTTAAATCAAGGATCCATGTTTTTCTGAATATATGAGATATGGGATATTTACACTATAAATAAGTTGTTTGTTCCATAAATCCTTCAACCCAATAGATTTTATCACACTATAGACCTGACTTTTTTCTTATTTTTCAAACATACCTTCTCTCACAAACCCTATGTAGTTCTAGGAAATATTTGGTGTCTCCTATCCTTCTATATCATTACATTTAGTTCTTGATCTCTATAGTGGTTTCATCACTTCTCACTAGTAAGAGGATTTTCTAGTTCTTTGTTTCCATTAGTCACAGTGAAAGCATTGCACTTTGTTTTGGATTCATTGACCCTATGTTAAAGTTTTGTTGGATCCTTTCTATATCTCTTGTGAAATCTTCTTCTAAGGGTTGGTCCTTTGTTGGTTGTGGTGCAGCGGGTGTGTGTTCTTTGAGGTATGTTGTGATATACCATCTCCGTTGTCTGTTTTGTTTTTTTAATGTGATTCTAAGATGTGGGAATGGATTCCAGGGCCTTTTTGTTGTCTTTTCATTCCTTATAGTGTTGTTGGATCCCGTTGTGGGTGTGTGTGACCCAAGCTTGAGGTAGGTGGTTCTGTCTGTAGCCTTTGTTAGATGAACCATGATTGCTACTATTTTATAAATTGGTTTATAAATAAATTGTAATTATTATTTTTGTGTGCAAATGGATTTGTGATAAAATATAGTTTTTTCCTTGGTTTTGGATAAAGGAAAATGGGTATTTTCAAAGTATTTTAAAATGGTATATTAAAGAAAGTTTGACAAAAGAAAAGGGTTGTTTAAATTGATTTTGAAATTACCTTTTGAAATGATTTGGTAAATACATTACATGTGTAAGCCTTGGGTAATTAGGTGGAAGGTACAGCTTAGTTCCATTGTTAATGTATTGTTGGTGGGTTCACTCATGGGGTGTTCCTCTAATCCTTAAACTGTTGTTTTAAGGACTTAGTTGTAACCTAATCATTTATTATGGTATGAGTAGTCTACTAACCTGACCTATTGTGATATTTGGATAGATTTACCTATGATTTGGCTTTCTATTATTTTGGATTTGATATACCTACTTTGAATTTGATAAATTTGTATAGAAATTATACCTTGAAACTATTTTTTCTGGCTTGTTTTGGAACTGTGGAAAAAGAGAAATATTTACCATGCTTTTGATATAAACTTATTTATCTTTTATTGTGCCATTTTTTCTTAAAATGATAATATCTAGATTATTTACATAGAAAATTGATATAGAACACTTGGTTTGGATCATTGTGAGCCTGTTATCATACACCTTGCACATCCCCTTTGGCGGTGTGTAGACCTAGTTATGTCTTTTAATGAACGAAAAGGAAAACCACCATAGGGAGGTGGTGAGGTTTTTTCATCTTGGTATGGGTATTTGGTTATAAGATGGTGGTACATTTCCCATGTTATCACATGTATTGATCAGTTTCTATTAGTTTTCCTTTGTTGTTGGACTTGTACTTTGGTTTTTTCTGACTGTTTTGAGTTACATTGCTTCTATTTTTTCCTTCAGCTATAGAATATATCATTTTGGTTATTATGCCACTATTTATTTATGTTATTTGTGTGTGTGTGTGTATCTATATATTCCCTTTCAGTTTCTTCATATTTTTAGAAATAATTCCTCTATTTTTTGTTGATTCTTGGGGGTTAGTCGCTAGCCCATGGAAATTGGAAAACCCCTCCAGGTCTTGTTGTATTTCAGTTCGGAGAATATATGGATGGTTTATCTAGGTCAGGATGTAAAAATTTACTATCAAATCCAATACCCAGCCTGAAGTGTAGAGGCACTTCCTAGGTTTTAGGTGTACCTTCCAAAATGGGGGCATTGTGCTTTAAGGGTTAGGGAGTGTAACACCCTTGGAAAAGTGAGACTTAAAAGACTAAATGTTACTACCCAACTCAACAAGGTGAACCTTTATTTTCAAGTTTCTACATGATAGGGATGTAAAATTTAAACATGCTTTTACTGGATTATTTTAAGTATGGGAGACCTCCTAGTAAGTTTTCTGGGGTGTGTGTGAGTGAGGACAAAGCACACTAAAAGAACATACATTGGCCTGTGGGGACAGTCATTGGTCTGATAAGATACCTCAGGGGTAATATCTCGTAGTGTACTGGGAAGGAAACCAAGGTATTATAGGTGACCCATGGGGTTATTTGAGTAGTTTTATGGATTTAGGTAGATCGGGTTGTGAAAATTTGGTATCCGATCATGGTTATTCTCAGTCTTGGGAAATTAGTATGTAGGAGGTAGGATTTTCAAAACCTGAGAGGTAGGTTATGGTGAGTTCCTAGATAGATCTTGTTGTGATGAGACTAAAGATACCATGATATGTTGGTATTTGTTTCTCCTATGTTGAGTTATTGATGTTAGTCTCAGTTTTTTCTTATGGTTTTCTAGTCTGAACTTGGATTGTCCTTTTGTATGATCATTTTTTATGTTTTTAGTGTTCATTGATATGCCTTCACGGCATCTTAAATGTGTTCCATAGGAGGGTATAGTGGATGATCCTCAGTGGAATCAACCTCTAGATCATAATCTTATAGATTCTATCATGTGAGAAGTTCATTTTGTAGACCAAAATGTACAAGAATTCTACAACGCGGTTGTTGAGGTACATCTAGGAGCTGGAGGAGAAAGGGATCGATATTGGAAGTTGTTATGCAAGAAACCATCATCTTTTAAGGGTAGGAATGTTCCCCAAGAGGTGTAGGACTGGATAGATAAGATTGATTAGATATTTGACATTCTAGATGAACCTAAGAATATCAAGGTGAAGAGTGAAACATTCAGAATCAAGGGTCCCAATAAGTAGTGGTGGTATTCTATGGTACAGGCGGATAGGCACATGGTCTTGGACTAGAAGGGTTTCAAGACAATCTTATTTTAGTATTTATTCCCAAATTCTCTAATTATGGAAGAGTTTCTTGGGATTTTTTATTTGCATTAGGAAGAATTTTCGGTCTTAGGGTACACCAATCAGTTTGTGGAGATGGTTCATTTTGATCCATAGGTGGAAAACAATGATCAGATGAAAGATCAGAAGTACCTACAAGGTTTTAAACTTGATATCAAAACATAGTTATTTTTGCTGAATATTTATACCTATGAGAAGATAGTAGATAGGTAAATGATATAAGATATGGATATAATGAACAAGGTTCATTATTCTTTCCCATATATTACACCCACTATCTGATTCAATGGAACATAAGGAAAGAAGAGGAATTGTCATTATTATCACAATAGTGGTGGAGGTGATTCTCAATAGTGGGCCTCCTATGTGTCATCATTTATATCCAGTAGTGTTCCCTTAACTTTCTATAAGTGTGGAAAGGTTGGGAACACCTGGTATTATTTTATAATTCCCACAATGATGTGAAATATTTGTGGATGCTATTTCCATCTACAGTGATTCTATCAGGCTAGGTCTACACATTGATATGTTTAGGGATTTTCTGCTCCAAAGGACACTATGGTGCAGTCATAAGATTTGAATTCCATAGGACTCCAACCACAAGCTTCAGAAGTGAAGAACCTTCCCATAGTGTGTGAGTTTTTATAAAAGGTAGATGTGTGTCCAGCGATAGTGATAGGTATCATATTTGTTGAATCCTCTATAGAGACTAATTTATTTGATATAGTTTCCTCTCACTCATTTATATCTTCTAGGTTTTATGTCTTGAAACTTCTAATTAATCACATTTCCTTTTTCATAGAGTTAGTGACACCTCTAGGGAAGAGTGGAGAGTAGGGGTTTCAGTGTTCATCTTATTATCTATCAATACTTGATGTAGAATTAGACTAGGATTTCTTCATTCTCAATTTGGATTTATTTAATGTCATTATCAGTATGGATTCAATTATTTCTCATCATGATGAGGTTTATTATTATCATCGGTGTGTCTCATTCCTTGCTATTGATGGGAGATTTTAGGTGTTTCAGGGAGAGTGGGATCTGAGATCTGGTTATATAGGACCTTATCACCCAAATATCATGAGTTTATTTTCTTCCATTGTAGTATATCTTGATGATGTTTTCTCTTTTTCTGATCTTTCTATAGTTATTTAGGACTTTCATTAAGTTTTCCTAGATGACTTCTCTAGTCTTCCTCCAGAGAGAGGGGTGAATTTCATGATTGATATGGAATCAGGTACAAATCCAATATTGATACCCTCTTATCATATGGAACTAACAGAACTAATAGATCTCAATATTCAGTTAGAGTATTTAATAGATAAGGGTTTTGTTCTCCCTAGTGTTTCATCATGGGAATCCTTACTGCTCTTTCCCAAGAATTTTGATGGTTCATTTTTATTTTGTATAGACTATCAAAATATGAACTGAGTAAAATTTAAGAATAAGTATCCTTTTCACTGATTGGATATCTTTTTTTACCATTTAAAGGGGGAAAAGTGGTTTTCAAATATTTATCTTTAGTCTGGTAATCATAAACTTATATTTTGGGAGTCAGATATATCGAAGACATCTTTTAAGAGTAGGTATGGCCATTATGAATATCTTTCAGTGCTTTTATTCTAACTAACTCACATTTGGTTTTTATGGCTCTAATGAATCATATATTCCATCAGTATCTTGACACCTTTTCAGTTGTGTTCATAGATGATATTTTGGTTTATTCGGGGTTTTAGGGTGAGCATGAGAACCACTAGAATTTGGTTTTGTAATTCCTAATGATTCACTATTTGTATATAAATCTTTCTAAATGTAGTTTCTAGATCAAAGAAGTGAATTTTGTGGGGAGTTTTATTTCTAAACATGGATTATCAATTGATCCTAATATAGTAGAGGCTATCTTTTCATAGGAAGAGGATCAAAATTTATTTGACATTCAGAGATTCCTTGGACTTATTAGATATTATCATCAATTTTTCAAGGACTTATTAAAGTTGGAATAACCTTTGACAACTCTTTCTAGTAAAGGGGTGAAATTCATATGGGATTCAAAGTTTTAGACTTCTTTTGATGATCTAAAATGAATTCTAACATTGGAACATATCTTAATCTTACCTAATCCTAGTAAGGTGTACGTGGTACACAATGATTCTTATGGTTCGGTTTTGGGTTGCCTACTTATATAGGATGATCATGTTGTGGCATGTTTCTCTCATCAACTTTGGTCACATGATAAGAATTACCTCACTCATTATTTAGAGATTGTTGCAATTATGAATGTGCTTAAGTGTTGGAGAAACTATATTTTTGGGGAGAGATTCACAGTCTTTTATGACCATAAAATTCTTGGCTATATATTTTCTCAAAAATACTTGAATCTCAAATAGAGACAATGTTGGGAATTACTTTAGATGTTCAATTTTTATATATCCTAGACCTTGGGTAAGGGTAATGTAATCACAAATACTCTCAATAGGAAATTACCATCATAGGATGTCTTGGAATCAAAGGAAGAGTGGCATATGAAGAGACTCTTCAATTAGTTTCATCTGTATTCTCAAGAGGCTAGTTTGGGTATGGTTTTGACCAATGTTTAGATATCGTTATCACTCCTTGAGTCTGTTCTATAGATTCAGTATTAGGATGATGAGTTTAGGGGAATCAGCGAAACCCTTTGTGGTGGGAAGACCATTTTTGGTTAGTCTCTCCCTTCAGATGGTATTTTCCACTTTGGGGATCGGTTTTTTATCTCGGTATCTGTGAGAATTTAGGTTTATTTTCACTATCATAGTTATTCATAGGCCATTCATCTAGAAACTAAAAAAATGTATTATGACATGAAGGGGAATTTCTGGTGGTTGAGTATGAAGTGCGACATCATAGATTATGTATCCCATTATTACACCTACCAACAGATATGGGTATAGCATTCAAAACCTTTTAGTTTTCTCCAACATATTCTGGTTTAAGTTTTTAAATTAGATGAGGTGTATATGGAATTTTTTGTTGTAGTACCACAAACTCCTTAAGGGAATAATGTTGTATGGGTGGTGGTTTCTTAGTTAAATAAATATGATCATTTTATTGTAATCAGGGACACCACTAATATTGAATATCTGTATAATATATGTGTACAAGAGGTTGTGAAGTTACATGGGGTTACCTCTACCATTTTTTAGATTGGGATTCCAGGATTACCTCTTGATTCTATAAGAGTATTCAATAGGCAATGGGAACTCAAGTTCTTTTTAGTACAGCTTACCATCCACATACAAACATTCGGAGGGGGTGTGTTATTCAGATCCTAGATAATATGCTTCATGCATGAATCTTGGATTTTATTGCATCATGGGATATCCAACTTGGACTTATTGAGTTTTTTTATAATAAAAATTATTAGTCATCGATTAGAATGGATCCCTTCAAGGCTCAGTATGGTCATCCATTCAGATCACCTCTTTGTGAAGAAGAGGTGCGAAAGGCCTCTTTTATGGGACTAATTCTCATTTAGGAGACTTCAAAGAGGATTCAGTACATATGTTGGTGTCTAGTTACAGTTCATAGTTATCATAAGACATGTGCAGATCATCTATGTGTTCCTTCGGAGTTTTTCATAGGTGATCATGTTTTATTAAAGGTTTCTCCTAGTTTGGGTCACCGTCATCTTGAGAAATAGGAAAAGTTGATTTTTCAGTTATGTTGTTTTTTTTAAGTTCACTGAATATCTTGGGAAGGTTTCATATTAGTTCACATTACCAACTTAGTTTATAGGTATTCATGCTGTTTTCCACATATCTCAACTTAGGAAGTACCATCCTGATTACTCTCAAGTTCTGAGTTGGTAAGAGATCGAGTTGGAGTTATATTTTTTAGTTGTAGAGTATATAGTGGTGATCGACGATTCTTAGGGGAAATTCTTTTATGGGAATTCTATCTCATTTGTTATAGTGTTATGGATACATATATTAGATTCTCATAAGTCTTGGGAGAATGAATCATCGACGAGGGAGAAATGGCCTCACCTCTTCCTAAAACACACTTCCCCCACATGACTTCTTAGGATGGAAATTCTTATGGTGGGAATCTTGTAACATCCTTGATAAAAATATATTCTCTTTTTCTTGTTTAAGAAATTGAATCTTGGATTTATATGGAATAAGAGTAGTGTTGGGGAGTTACTGTAAAACCTAGGTCAAAGACTACTTTATCAGCAATATTACGTTATAAGTCTTATATTATAGCATAAGTACTTTATTGGGAACCTATAATAAGATAGTTTATGGCATAATAATATTTCAATATGTAAAATCCTTTTAAATACATAAATTCCTTTTACACTATAAGACCTACTTTTATGCTGTAAAATCATCAATAGGGGTAAATTTAACTCAAGGTGACATGTTTTTTCAGTTTATATAAGTTATGGAATATTTACACTATAAATGATTTGATTACTCTATAAATACTTTTTCCCAGTAATTTTTATCATTCGGTATGCCTAACATTTTTCTTATTCATCATGATGACCTTCTCTCTCAAACCCTAGGATTTTCCAAGCAATTTCGGGTGTCTCCTCTCCATATGGATCATTTTTTTAGATCTCAATCTCTATGGAAGTTACATCACTTTTACCTAATAATTTTCCTTTCTGAATATTCATTTCCATTGTTCACTGCAATAGCATTTCACTATAATAATTTTTCTTCTACCATGTGGTGATGTTTTGTTTGATCCTTTCTAGATTCATTGTGTGATATTCTTTTGGTGGTTGTTCTTTTGTTGGTTGTGGTGTGGAGGTTGCGTGTTATTTGAGGTATGTAGTGATATATTCTATCCACCAAATATTTTTTTTGTGGAATGTGATTCTAATATATTGGAATGGATTATAGGTCCTCCATTATTGTCTTTCTATTCCTTCTAGTATTTTTGGATCCCGTTGTAGGTGTGTGAAACACCATTTTGAGATGGGTGGTTTTGTCTCTAGCCTTTTTTGGATGAACATTGGTAGATCCTATCTTATAAATTTGTTTATAAATAAATTGGAATGATTTATTTATTAAATGGATTTTTGATAAAATATTGTTTTCCCTTGGTTTTGGGTAAAGTAAAATGGGTGTTTTCAAATCATTAAGGAATAAGTTTTTAAATAAAGTTTTATAAAAGAAATGGGTTGTTTGAAATTGATTGTGAAAATCCCTTTTGAAAATATTTATGAAATAAAACACATGGGAAGCCTTGGGTACTTAGGTTTAAGGTGTAGCTTAGGGTCATCGTCCATGTACTCTTATGGGGTCACTCATTAGTTTTTCCTCTACTTTCTAGGCACGTAGTTCTAGGGACTTGATTAAAATTATTGGGGGGTTCCCTCATGGGGTGTTCATTTTCTCCTTAGTCTTATGTTTTATGGACTTGGCTATGCATTGATCATTGATTATGGTATAACTAGTCTACTATCCCATCTTATTATAATTTTTAGAATTATTTACCTATTCTTTGGATTTTTATTTTTTTTGGATTTGATATACCTAATTTGACTTTGATAAATGTTTATGGAAATTATGATATGACACTGTTTTTCATTGATTTTTTTTGAACTGTGGGAAAAGGGGAATATTTACCATAATTTTGATATAAATAGATTTATCTTTATCATGCCATGTTTTATTAAAATGATTATACTTGGATTTTTTTATAGATACTTGATATGGAACACCTAGGTGGGATCCTAATGAGCCTACTATCTCACACCCTATAAACCCCTTCGGTAGTGTGTAGACCTAGTTATGTCCTTTGATATAGGAAAATGAAAGGAACCATAGTGAGGTGGTTAGGTTTTATGTTAGCTAGGTATGGGTATCTGGTGGTGAGATGGTGGTACATTTCCCACTTTATCACAAAAAGTGGTCAGTTCCTATTAGTTGTAATTTTATGTTGTACTTGTACTTTGGGTTTTCTCTAACTTTTTTGAGTTGTATCGCTTCTTCTTTTTTCTTTTAGTTATGGAATATATCGTTTTGTTTATTATTCCATTGTTTATTTCTATTATTTATATATATATATTCCATGTTTCTTCATATTGGTATAAATTTCTCCTTGAAGTTTTTTTGGATTCCCGAGTGCTAGTCTTCAGTCTGTGGGGATCGAGAATTCCCTTCTGGTCTTTCTTTATTTTGATTCAGAGCCTAGATTTATGGGTATCCAGATTAGGATATGAAAATCCCAAATATATATATCACAATTCAAGGTATTTAATTAACATACTATTTTATAGTATGAAAAAGGGTATATATATGGCATGTGGATCTATATTCTTTGTCATGGTGCATAAAAACACCTAAAAACTCAAAAAAATTGTAATAGGAATCCTTTAAATGGTAATTTAGAGTTTTATTACACATGTACAAGTCAAGAACATGGAAAATCCCCTTCCCGAATCCCGCAAAATTATATACTTTCTATAATTTCTAGGGTTAGTCTAAAAGAAAATAAGAAAAAAGGTACTCTAACATCATTTTTGTAACATCCCAACCCGAACCATCGAGTCTGAGAAAAATTCTATTTAACCTCATGTTCACCACATTATATATAAGAGGATTCAAACTAGATGCAAGGGTATAAGTATTTCAGTATGGAGGATATACCCTTAGTATCATGTCATCGAGTATATGATAATCACAATAGACAATATAATAAATAATCAGAGTAGTCATACAGAAACAATAGATGGAATACATGTTATATTAGAAAAAATAAGCAGGATCCCCAAGTAAAAATCCAAACCAAGTAAGGGTAGTAATAGATAAATAAATAAATAAACATTGGGGTCCTCTATAATCTATCTCATTCCTCTAATAGCTTCATACTTCTATGCTCATTCATCCATGATAGGTCTCGTTCCCTTTTCTAAATCTCTAGCCATGAAATCTACAGGAGCACCAAAATGATCGATTAGGGTGTGAGTAAAAGACTCAGTATGACACCACCAATGTTTACTTTATATGATTTCACATAATATATAATATTTTATTCCATTACATAGGTAAACTCTCTAATAATCATACAATATTACATGTGTCAAGTTATCGTGGATTGACCAATCCACCACGAACCTCAGCCCCACCCACTTCATCTCGTTACCGGTAAGGATATAAGATAAGTCAAACCAAGAGCCTACATTAAGGTAACACCACACACCCCACCCTTATGGTGGTCTACATTAGTAACACTACAATCTAACTAAAAATTGTCCAACCATTCACTTATACACAACTCTTTATAGGGATATTTATGCTTTCCTTTAAGGATTTTTAGACTGCATCATCCATCAGCCAGCGAGCCAACCAAATATGCACATCCCTCTATAGGGATACCTTCCCCATCCTTCAGGAAATTTTGGACTACATTATGTTATTTAATCATCCATCCATGTTCATCCCTCTATAAGGATATTCATGCTTCATTTTAACGATTTTATACCGCATCAAACTAACCTTAATCCTCCACCTGATCATCTTCCTACCTGAAGAACAATTCCACAAGATATCCAGCACAACATGAAATACATGTCATGGAAAGGAACAACAATGCATAATAATAAGAAACATCAAGAGCTACACATAATCACATGTTCATAATAAGGAAAACCTCATGGCCACTCACACAAAAACATGCAACACATAACAAGAATGGGTTAATCAATCATAAACTACATATCAGGTCAATGTAATATATATATATATATGGCCCAAAAATGGTAATAGACTTCCTAACTCAAGGTAATTTACATCAACAGAAAGGATAAACCACCCTATTTAGTTCGAAAGATGGATTAGAAACCTCAACAATCATGAACATCCCTTGTTGGGTCTTGTTATCGTAGTTGTCGACACATCAACGCTTGAGGTTCATTGAGAGTTCCTATAACCAAATCTAGTTAATTTATTTCATTAAAAAATAAAATATCACAAGTTATGATACTTTATCTCTCTTAAATAATTTTCAAATTATCATTTAGGCTGACACATGTTATAGTGGTCTTCTCATCAAGAATAATTATAAAACCACATTTGATAAAAATGTATCTCTCTGGATTAATATGAGATCATACATGGTAGTTCTTCATAATTATTATTTGATTAAACTATATAATAATTTTCATAATTATCATTTGATAATTTTTTATAAATTTTCCATTGATCAGTCAATATTACAATACTTTTATAATTATCTTATTATAATTTCTTATAAATTATCCTTTGATAATTAGATGTAAATATCAATTGATAATTAATGATAATTATCCATTGATAATCATAATAATTATCTTTTGATAATTTCTATAACATATCCTTTGATCATTCAATATAATTAATATTTGATAATTATTGATAATTATTCTTTGATAATTTCACAAAAAATATATTTTTATAATTTTTATAAATTGTCCTTTGATAATTCGATGTAATTATCTTTTGATAATTATTGATAATTACCCTTTGATAACTTCATAATAATTATCTTTTGATAATTTTTATAAATTATCCTTTAGTATTTTTTTCTGACACTTTCCTTCAGGGTGCGCGTGCGCATCTATCACGTGGGGGAGGACGCGCGGCCTGTTGCCCCACATTCCCGCTTTCTAAAGGCGGGCGGCATCCGTTCCTTTATTCAGGGATGTCTGCTCCTTGATCGAAACCGGGATGATGGGAGGTTGGTTCTTCCTTCCATGGATTCCTCCTTGGAGCTCTTCACCTAGTTCGGGTCTCCCTCATAGATTTAAGACGGGTTCATGAATCTCGTTCCCGAGGCCATATCTTCATGGACACCAGTTAATTACTCTGCTTCTGTCTAGACGCTCCAAGGGGTCTGGTCGGGGCAGCAACCTTTGGTGAAGAGAATGGTCACGCTGGAGTGTTTTTGGCATGTCTTTACACTGGGGTATTGGCATGTCTGTCTTCTGTCCCTTATTATAGGGCTTCTCGAGGGTGTGGAAGACCGAGGAATCCCACATCGAACGTGGGGAATTTGCATGCCATAGGCATGCATCTGAAGTTTTCCTCAGCTTCCCATGTTTAACATGAGGTATGCCACGAGTTTAACGTCTATCGGAGACAGATTGAACTGATCGGAACACTGAGAGTGGATCAGATAAAAGAACCCCCTGGGGGGAACACCGATGTCGGGGCCAGCACGTGGGCGGCTTCCCAGATATTCTGCATTGGAATGAGGTGGCATGATCCCACCGGGATGTGGCGGCCTGGGTAAAGATCAGGATGGGTGATGAAGTGAAGAAGGGCTTGAACCTCATGGAGGCTTCCTACGTACCATGCCTTGACATGGATCAAAGTCCATGTAGTTCTTTGATGCGGTAGGACACCTGAAGAGGCGACCTGTGAGAATGAATGCATGGATTGGAGCCCAGAGTAAATTAGACCTCTGGGCTAGGGCATGAGCTTCCCGAGGCATGTGGGCTCAAGGGAGAGGTTAGGATGATACTTGGATGGGGGATATGGGGCTTACACTCTGAGGCGGCCCATAATGGTGTTGGTGAACCGACGCAAAGGGGTCGGAACAACTGAGTGATGGGCTTGAACCTCATGGAGGCTTCCTACGTACCATTCTTTAGCATTGATCAAAGTCCACGTAGTTCGGGTGGTGCAGTTTAACGTCATGTTGGATGACATACAGTTTAACGTCATGCTTGATGGGCATATAGTTTAACGTCATGCGGGATGAGGGCATACAGTTTAACTTCATGCGGGACAAGAAATTTGGGGCTTACACTCTGAGGCAGCCCAAAATGTTGGCGAGCCGACGTGAAGAGGTTGGTACGACCGGGTGGTGGGATTAAACCTCGTGGCTGCTACCTACCTACCACGATTTAGCACGGATCAAAGTCCTCATAGTTAACCAGGATGGGGATTACGCTCTGAGGCGGCCCATAATGGTGGTGTCATGGTCGATGCTCACTCAAAGACCACGTTAGTCATGCTCGGTGTGAGAAACAGGAGGCAGTAGGGACCAGACGATCACGTCGTGAAGGGTGCGTCCGTGAGAAGCAGAGAGGGGCTTACGCGCTAAGCGGCCCAAAGAGGAAACAGGGGCTTACGCGTTTTTATCAGCCCTTAGTGTCAGGGGATTACTCCAGGATGGAGGCCCATGGTGCGAAAAAGCACATAGGGAGAGGGATTTGGGACCGAACAAATGAGATTCCTCGTTCCCTATCACACCCTCCCCTGGCCTTGGAAGTGGGGAAGTATGGAGGTGCATGGGTGAAACCTTCCACAAGAGAGGATAGGGGCTTACACTCTGAGGCAGCCCTTCCCCTATGGACAAAATCCACTCCAAAAGGGAGGATATCATTCCATGTGAGGAATATTCCATTCCCATGGAGACGAGCGGTGTAAAGAATTTCCGAGCCAGGGGGACCCTGCGTGCGAGGCACGGGTTCAGATCACATTTTAACATCATGTGTTGAGGATGAGGTGGTTGGTAGTTTAACATCCTGCAGCTCGGACGATGTGGGTTCTCTCCACACCCCTAGGGCTTACATTCACAACACCCTCTACCCCTTGTGGGAGGGAAGGCATCGGCAAGGCCGTGGTGAAGGGCGGTCGCAGGGCAAACCATCGAGGGGTCCACTTTAGTGTGGCTATGCGAAGAAGCAATAGTCGTTAGAGTGCCTATGCTAAGGAGAATAAGGAAAAGAAACGCAACGGGAAAAACCTCCCAAGGGACCTTGAGGTTACTTCATATGATCCTAGAAGGTCGTACAGGAAAACAACTCTTGGCGTGCATGCCTGGTATAGAGGAAATTAGGTGCCTCAGCAAGGAGTCACCACGGGGGCGTAAAGGTGAGGGGTCCTGGAGTTTTTGCGCAAATAGAAGGTTTGCGCGCAAAACACCGGGTTGGCGCGCAATTGGGGAAGATGGATTGCGCACGGCTAGAGGAGATTGCGCACAACGGGCTTGGATTGTGCGTGGGGGAAATGGCCGATCCCTAAGAAATGGCAAAACCTAACCAAGGGATTGCGCGTGGGGGAAACGGACGATCCCTAAGGTATGGAAAAACCTAACAAAGGGATTGCGCACAATTGGGTTTTTCGCGCAAAGGAGGGGGAGCGCGCAATGGAAGTGATTGCGCGCGATGAAGAAACCCTGAGGAATTTTAAATTTTATTTAAGCCGGTGGGATTGCGCGCAATGGTGAACCCTGGGGAAAGGTTGTGCAAAAAGGCTCAATACTTGTAAGTTATATTGCGTGCGCGGGAGTCCAATTTCGCGCACGAGAGCTGGTCCGAATTCAGCAACCCCAAAACAGAAGGGGTCTCCTTCTATTTATAGGCCGCAGGCATCGCGGAATCCGGGCGGCGCACGAAATATTCTATGTCAGGACCTATCGGCGCGAAAGGCCTCACCGCGCAGAACCGGGCGCGCAAAATTATGCACCACACCAGGCCCCTTTGCGCGAATCCCAGACGTCCTTCGCACGGACAACATTTTTTCGCGCCAGTCCTCCTTAATTTCATGCACCACTTCTGAGCCCTCCGGATCGAGCCTCTGAGTCCGAATATGACTTCTCTTCGTCATTTCGAGATTTCCTTTATGAGTTACAGGCATTTTCGGCATCTACAAATACCCCCCCTCGGAATTGGATTGGCGAGAGGTCGCAACGATCGAATTTCGAGGGAATCTCCAAAATGCCGAAGTGGTGAATTTCGTGGGCACTTTGCGAGCAAAAGCCAAACGGGGCACGCAAAACTCCGGGTTGGCACAAAATTCACTTTCCGCACGGCACGAAACCCCGGCCTCTCCTATAAAAAGGGGCCCCGGGTCCAAATTTATGTACTAAAGCTTTTTTGCACGATAGGCTCAATGCTCTTGTGCGCGAAATTACTTCCGTGGTTGTGTGTAAAAATGCTCTGGCAGCGCGTAATTCCTTACGAGTTTCGGGTGAATTTCCGCGAAAACTCGGGGTATTTCACGCCAATGGTTCTGATTGCGCACCAAACTCCTGAATTGTGCACCACAAGTCCAGATTGCACGCAACCCTTTTCCAATTACACGCATCTCTTCCTGATTTCACGCAACTCTCGAAGAACTCAAGATGGCCACGAACCAGGTCGGTGAGGGGGAAGTCGCCGCTCGCAAAGCTGAAATGGCGGCCAATGAATAGGTTTATGGCGCCAAGGTGGTTGTTTGCAACAACCTTACCTTGTTCAATCTGCTGACCCCTACCCCGAAAGGGTATCCTTTGTCCAACAACCTCCTGATCTGGAACTTTGGCATCATGGAGGAGGTCCCACTGCCGGGCTTTGAGGTGGACACACCGCGGTCATGGGAGACCCGAGAGGACAACCTTCTTCATTACAACATCACCAAAAATGGTCATCCTGCTAGAGAGACCAGACACATGGATGTGTATGTCCTCAACCCGAGGACCAGGACCATTGATGGGGGTGATCCTGTTGCAAAGATCTCACTGACCCTTTATGCAAGCATGTTCCTTTAGAGCATCACGGACGATACTAAGGGATGGCTGCAAGATTGGGACTTGAGGTCCGGAGGCAACTTCACTAGTGAGTGGACCTGGGCGTACTGGGTTCTCCATACGTGCGACCAATTCAGGTCCGAGCTTCGGTACATTGGTCTGTTCAAGGCGGTGTGGACGTCGCAATTCCACATCTACCATCAACCTGAACTCGAGCCGGAGTTGTTCACTCTGTGGTCTCCTGATACCAACACATTCCATCTCCACCATGGGAAAGTTGGCATCATCCTCTGGTACGTTCACTGCATCGGAGGTATCCCACTGGAGGTCTACCAATACGACGAGTTCATTCCTCCAATGAACACCTGGGAGGATAGTTCGCGGACCCCCATGTTGACATGGCACCTATTGGAGCTGGCCAAAGAGAGGTTGAGGGTCAAGGACTTCCTGAAGGACATTGCCTACAAGGACTGGTTTAGCCAGTTCCTAGAGAAGGACTCAGTGATCAAGATGTCGGGACGGGGTAAACGGTGCCCAACCGCGGCTCATAGGAGCAAGAATATATCCTATTGGAGGACCCTAGAGGCTGGAAAATACCAATTGTGGGGATACCGCGTTATTGAGGCTCGGGACCCGAACGTCCAATATGTCAGGTTCCTTGCCACCTTTCTGAGCGGGTGGCTCCTGCCAGTGCAGGATGCAAGAATGGGAGTCTATCCTGCAACTCTGGTGATGGAGGGAACCAAGGCCGCTAACAAAAGGTTCAATCTGGGGTTCCCTGTGCTGGATTGGTTGTATTCCATTTTGGGGCGCATCTCCAGAGGGGGTCGCCTCGGAGAGTATGTGGCCCCTTCTATATCTTTCACGACTGGGTGGCAGCTCATCTTGGCGGATACACATTTCCAAACGTCGTTCATCCTCCGGGAAACGGCCTGCGGCCATCTCTCCTAAATATTGTCAGGGTTGCATCGATGACGCTCAATGAGGAGGGTGTAAGGATCTGAATCGGTAACCGTGCCAACTTTAACTTCAGCACATTCCCCACCCAGGTCGGCCAGATGGTGGATAATGGGAAAGTCTCTCTGGAGTAGTAAGAATACTTCCAGAGCATCCGAGGCGGGGTTCTTGTAGCTCGGATTGACGGGAAGATCATCTGTGAGCCTTACGTGCCATCCCGATTCGCCAGTAAATTCGGGTGCCTCCATCGAATGCTGAAGAAGGTATTCACGGATATCCGAGAGGAAAATAATCCCTGCATCCTTCACTAGATGTGGTTAATGTTCACCACTTATGGTTCTGGTGACGTCATTACCTTTCCTCCCACCGAGGTCGACGCCGGCATATCAACCGAGTATGTCGAACACTGGACTATCGCGTACCCTGAGGGGATTTTACGCAAGCGAGTTCGGCAACTCGATACTACCCGCGTGGAAATCGGGCGACGGGGGAGTAAGAAAGGTGCTGCTAGAAGGGGGAACCAAGGGTGCGTCAGGAAGTGAGGCCTGCGCAGGCCAAGACCTCATTAGCGGGGACATCACATGGTGCCGCCGCGACTTCCTTTCCTGGAGGGGGTCACATGAGGCGGCCAGAGAACAGCCCGGGAAGCAGATAAGATACCTGCTCGAACCTTCCCAAGATGTAATTTTCCCAGTATTTTGGTCGGATTGGATGACTCTACAGCAATCAATGAGTGTTGAAGCCATCTGGAAGAAGATAATGCAGGATGGGATCCAGCTGCCAGAGGTCGGGCTCATTCGAGTTACTGACAGAGTAAACTTCCATCAGTTTGACGCCTATCTGACGGACATGGACACATACGTGGGCCAAAGGGTTTGGTTTGTTGTGCCACCTTTCCTGTTGAAAGTGATGCTTGACCAAGAGCATGATCCGGAAATGATGCCGCTGGGAGAAGGCGATAGTGAAGAGGAGTCAGAGGGTGAGGAGGAAACAGGAGAAGATGAAGGCGAAGGAGAAGATGAAGGAGAAGGTGAAAGAGAAGGAGATCCTGAAGGTGAGAGGTCGCAGGGGGAGACCTACCAAGGGAGCCTCCGAGAGAGCGGCGAGATTATCGGCTTTGATCTTGACATAACTGAGATACACGAGGTCTACCTATATCCTTATTCGTCTTCCTTCTTTGTCCATTATCTTCTATAACTTCTAAACCACCTCTCTATCTCACTCAGGAGCACATAGGCGCTGATCATACATCCCCAATAGAGGAGGGAGAAGAGGTTCCGGTGGGACAGGATGGGGCTCCGACACCCATTATCAAAATGACAAGAATGGAGGGGTCTCCGACCATGACAGATCCTGTAGCATCCAGCACACCGGAGGCTGATGCTCTGGGTTCCTGTAAGTCCCATGCTTCACCACTGGTGATTACTGTCAGAAAACCCAACTAACCAGGATGCTCCTCGTGCAGTGATCTCGGTGTTGGAGGCTCGTCGGGCTGCTGAGCCCGGGTCGTCCATGAGTGGACTAGTGGTGGACATACCACCTCCTCCAGAACATACCCCCCAAAATTGAGTCGGCCCCGACAATTGGTGAGCACGGGGTGGCAGACATCAGAGGTGTTGTCATTAGAGCAAGTTAGGGAGCTTCCGAAGGCACTACCGTTGCCGGGGCGAGAGAGGATGGTCGCTCGAACGTCTAGGATCCTATTACTTGTGAAGAAATATCTATGACAGACCCTACTAATGACCTGTTGGATGACTTTCCCGCGTACATGACTGTTGATCCCGATGAGATAGACGATTCAGACTTGTAAGCGGCCGAGGAGAGCTGGATGACACGGCGCAAAGGGTGGAAGTATATTCAGCGCTTTCTCAGGTATCCTCAGACGGATTGGATGACGTGAATGAGATCAATCCAGACCTAGCTACGCTTCCTGTGTGTTGGAGGGGATGATGCTCAATGCCTTCACCTGAAGGTCTATGATTACATGGCCTAGAAGATGTGTGAGAACAGCCGGCGCACCGAAGTTTCCGAGTGTCAGGACAGATCAGTTAGCACCTAAGAATTCCTGAGGGTGGAGCAGGAAGTCCGATGCCTCGAAGGGCAGGCGGCAGAGAAGGAGGTCTTCATTGCAACGTGCTCTAAGCTCATGGAGCAACTGACAGCCCAGCTAGCTGATGCCCAAGAACAGTTGATGGAGGCAAGTCACCAGATGACCGTACTTCAAACCGAGTGGGTGCAGGCGCAAGCTAGGATTGGCGATTTGAGATCTGCAGTTTCTAATGAAGAGAGAGTCTTCAGGGAGTGAGAATTAGTCCTAGAGGCTACCAGCCAAAGGGTAGAAACGTTGTAAAGATCAATCAAAAACGCTGATCCTTAAGGGCCCTGTTTTGGCCATCTCATGAACTTTTTATTGTACTTCTCATCATTCTGATCCAATATATGGACAAATCCATTTATTTGTACCTTTGTTTTGATATGCTCAACCACAATATACCACTTCGTGGGAGCTTCAACCAAACTTCAGGCATTCGAAATCGGTCCTGGACTTCTGAGGAGAGGACCTCAAGCCGATTGATATTTCACTTTCTCAATGTGTCCGGACACATGACCGGGGAAATGTTGGGGGCATTGAAATCCATCTGAACATAAGGAGATGAAAAAGTTAAATCACGTTACCTAAATCCGGAACACTATAGGGGGCGCGACGATGGAGGATAACTGTTAACCATGTCGGAAATGCAGCATCCATATCGCATTGGCCTGAAATGGGGACAATAAATGAGGGCTGACCACTGACCATGTTCGCAACACGGGGCCTAACTCAAATATTTTCGATCAGTCTTATGAAACATTGGCCCAAGATAGTAGGCGGACCATGGGTCAATCATCCATATTGTTACAACAGGCGGACCAGAGGTCTATCATTCATATTGTTACAGCAGTCGAACCACAGGTCTAGCATCCATACTGTTAGGGGGTCCCATAAAACATGACCAGTATTCCAGAACGTTGGCCTAGGACAGCAGGCAGACCATGGGTCAATCATCCATATTGTTACAATAGGAGGACCATGGGTCTATCATCCACACTGTTATAATAGGCGGACCACGGGTCTATCATCCATATTGTTACAGCAGGCGGACCATAGGTCTAGTATCCATACTGTTACAGCAGGCGGACCACAGGTCTAGCATCCATACTGTTAGGGGGTCCCATCAAACATGAAAGAGGATAAATATCTGAATAAAGGGGCATTCAAAGTGTGGAAAGTGGAGTGGTAGTTTTTTTGAATAGAATCCAACACTCCCAAAATTGTGCCACTGCGGTGGAGGTGAATTAGGCAGACGTATTAATCTGGTCACGGATCATCCCAATTTTTAGACAGGACCTCTCTGGTGAGATAATTGTCGCTTCCCACCATCACTATGGGGCATCCCGAACTTATTCGGGGTAGATGTCTCAATTACACCACTCCCCAAGAAGCCAGGACAAGGGGACTGATAGTAAGGAGGGACGGGATTTGGTAATCCCTAGGGCTGGACCCAAGACAAAATGTCCAGGTGTTTCTACGTATTTCATAAGGATGAGAATCAAGCCACACGTAGTTCTAGAAAGGATCTTAGTTTAAGGTCTTACAGCTCAGACCAAAGGAGTAAGGGAAGTGGGAGACACATGGTAAAGTGGTCGCGAAACCCGGCCTGAATGGGGGCAAGGTCTCACTTACCATGTGCTCCTTGGAGACATCTCTGGGTCAAGGGACCGAACACGAAAGCTAGGATGGGATTGTGGGTAAGTGCCCAGGCACTCCTATGTATCTCATAAGGATGAGAATCAATCCATGCGTAGTTCTTGGGGGTGCCTTTAACGTCGTGCAAGACAAGAAACAGGTGGGTTAATTCTCATAACAGGGTGCACGTGGTGTGGCTATCGTAAACCTTCCATGAATAAGGATGAGGCCCTGCTCACCACGCCACGCAGTATCGTGTTCAATGTCCCAAAGGTGGGACAGACATGATGAATTAATGGACCTCAAGCTGGACCCTTAGACGAGAGGTCTGGGCATTCCTACGAACCCCATGAGAATGGGGATCAAGCTGTACGTAGTTCTTGAAGGATGTCACGGCACGACATGGTACCTGTGCAAAGGATTAGAGAGGCGTGCGGGTATAGCCCTCTCACCAAAAGAAGCAGCATTTGATATATCTTTTTTTTCCTTGAAGGTGAATGGTTTTTCTCTTGTAGAGTGACCGGCGAAGGGTAGAAATTCTTGGAGTCACCACAATAATAAATCTATAATAAGCATTGACAAATGGTATGGTAATGGACCGATACCCAACATGACGTCCCCTATGGGGAGGTTACCACAATGCAGTGTCATTTTTCGTCATGTGGCTGGGACGATATCATCACAGTTTATGGTCATGTGGTAGGACCAACCAGCACAGTTTAAGGTATTATGGCTTGGACCTGGGGAAACATGCATGATGTGATAAGGCGTACCCAATGTAGATGAGGGCATATCCTCACATCGTCACCGCACACGATTCCAAGAGAGGAGCCTCGGGCCAAGGAGCTGATGAGGGTCCAAAAGTCAGGGGTGAAAAAGACACTATCTTCCAGCTAAGATGGGCCCAAAATGCAATTTATGGGTGACTCATAATTTCCCATAGGGATTGTTTCCGACGCTTTCGCCGGGGCGCGCGCATCCGTCTGCAGAGGACGCGCTGCTTGTTGCCCCACATTCCCGCTTTCCAAAGGCGGGCGGCATTCGCTCCTTATTCAGGGACGTCTGCTCCTTGATCGAAACGGGATGATGGGATGTCGGTTCTTCCTTCCATGGATTCCTCCTCGGAACTCGTCACCTAGTCCGGGTCTCCCTTATAGATTTAATACGTAGTTCGTGAAACTCTTCCCAGTGCCATGTTTCCATGGACGCCGGTTAATTACACTGCTTCTGTCATGACATTCCAAAGGGTCCAGTCAGGGCAGCAACCTTCGTTCAGGGGAGTAGTCACGTTGAGGCATCAGTAGCGTGTCTGGATGCTGGGGTACCTGGCATGTTCGTCTGTTATCCTTGACCATAAGGCTTCTCGAGGGCGTGGAAGCCCGAGGCATCCCACATCGAGCGCGGGGAATTATATGTCACAGACACATATCTGAGGTTTTCCTCAGCTTCCCGTGTTCAACACAGGGTATGTCGCAAGTTTAACGTCCAGCGGGGACGGATCAGCCCAACCAGAGAATTAGCTAGGATAGATCGGATTTGAGGGATCCTCCTTGAAAGGATATTGACACCGGGGCCGGCCCATGGGCGATTGGTGAATGGAGTAGAAGGAGAGTGAAGTGGGACCATCGCAGGGGGCAACAGTGAAGTTGGGCTTGAGCCTTGATGAGGCTTCCTACGTATCCATGTGGCAGGGAATCAAAGTCCGCGTAGTTCGGGTTGGTGCCGATAAACCGACGTGAATGTGGACCTTGGTCCGATGAGCATTGTCAGCGTACTAACTTGAAGGTGGACCTTGGTCCGATGGGCATTGTCAACGTACCGACGTGAAAGTAGACCCGTGGGTCCACTAATGGTGGGCTTGAACCTTGGGGAGGTTTCCTACTTACCATGCCTTGACATGGATCAAAGACCTCGTAGTTCAGGGAATACAGTTTAATGTCATGCAGGACGATAGTGAACCCTGACGTGAATGAACGACGGGCGGTGGGTGTCGGCGAACCGACGTAAGTGAGGGACCTTGGTCCGATGGGAGTTGGGCTTGAACCTCTGGGAGGATTCCTACGTACCATGCCTTGACATGGATCAAAGACCTCGTAGTTCAAATGGGATGGGTCTCAATGGCTTACCACTGGACCAGAATGTAGTTTAACGTCATGCTGGGCGTAGGTAGAACACGACGTGAATTGGATGATGGGTGGGCTTGAACCTCGTGGAGGCTTCCTACGTACCATGCCTTGACATGGATCAAAGACCTCGTAGTTCGGAATGTTCTCCGGTGAACCGACGTGAAAGTAGACCCGTGGGTCCACTGGTGGTGAGCTTGAACCTCGTGAAGGCTTCCTACGTACCATGCCTTGACATGGATCAAAGACCTTGTAGTTCGGAAGGTTCACCGGTGAACCGACGTGAAAGTAGACCCGTGGGTCCACTGGTGGTGGGCTTGAACCTCGTGAAGGCTTCCTACGTACCATGCCTTGACATGGATCAAAGACCTCGTAGTTCAAATGGGAATGGAGTTTAACGTCATGCCGGACGAAGATGGGTCCCGACGTGAAGAAACGACGGGTGGTTGTGTCGGTGAACCGACGTGAAAGTAGACCTTGGTCCACTATTGGTGGGCTTGAACCACGTGGAGGCTTCCTACGTACCATGCCTTGACATGGATCAAAGACCTCGTAGTTCAAATGATGGGTGTCGGCGAACCGACGTGAAAGTAGACCTTGGTCCACTATTGGTGGGCTTGAACCTCATAAAGGCTTCCTACGTACCATTCCTTGACATGGATCAAAGACCTCGTAGTTCAAATGATGGGTGTCGGCGAACCGACGTGAAAGTAGACCTTGGTCCACTATTGGTGGGCTTGAACCTCATAAAGGCTTCCTACGTACCATGCCTTGACATGGATCAAAGACGTCGTATTTCAAATGATGGGTGTCGGCGAACCGACGTGAAAGTAGACCTTGGTCCACTATTTGTGGGCTTGAAACTCATAAAGGCTTCCTACGTACCATGCCTTGACATGGATCAAAGACCTCGTAGTTCAAATGATGGGTGGGTCACAATGGCTTACCACTGGACCGGAGTGCGGTTTAACGTCGTTCTGGATGGGGGTGAAACCCAACGTGAAAGACGGGTGGGATTGAACCTCTTAGAGGCTTCCTACGTACCATGCCTTGACATGGATCAAAGACCTCGTAGTTCAAAAGGGAATGGATTTTAACGTCATTCCGGACGAAGATGGGACCCGACGTGAAGAAACGACAGGTGGGCTTGAACCTCGTGGAGGCTTCCTACGTACCATGCCTTGACATGGATCAAAGACCTCGTAGTTCAGGTTGGGATGAGGGGTCAGGGTCGATGCTCACTCTAAACCCACGTGAGTCATGCTCGATGTGAGAAACAAGAGGTTGCAAGGACCTGACGATCACGTCGCGAGGGGTGCGTCCGTGAGAAGCGAAAAGGGGCTTACGCGTTGGGCGGCCCATGGTGTTGGGACTTACTCCAGGATGGAGGCCCATATGGAGGTGCCTCGTTCCCTATCACGTCCTCCACCGACCTTGGTAGTGGGGAAGTATGGAGATGAACGGGTGCAATCATCCTTACCAAAGGTTAGGGGATTACGCTCTGAGGCAGCCCTTCCCCAGCGAACATACACCACCCCGACAAGGAGGATCTCATTCCATGTGCGGAAGAGTTCCATTACCGTGGAGACGAGTGGTGTAAAGAATGTTCGAGCTGGGGGGACCCTTCGTGAGGGAGACGAGGTTGGGTCACAGTTTAACATCATGTGTTAAGGATGTGGTGCTTGGCAGTTTAACGTCCTGCATCTCGGACGAGGTGGGTTCACTCCACACCCCTAGGTCTTACATAACCGGTACCCTCTGGTCCTTGGGGAAGGGAAGGTACCGGTAAGGCCATGGTAAAGGGGGGTCGTGGGACGAACCATCGAGGGGTCCACGTTAGCGTGGCTATGCGAAGAATCAATAGCCGTTAGCGTGCCTATGCGAAGAAGCATTAGTCGAAGCAACGCTACGGGTGGTATTGTCCATGGGACTTTGAAATCACATCGTGCAAACCTGGAGGGTCGCACGGAAAGAGGAATTGATAAGCAGAGGAGTGTGCTTTGCGAAGTGGGGTGCCTTGGCCTTATCATGGGGCATAGGTGTGAGTGGGAGGCGCTTCACGAAGTGGAACAGTGTTCGCGGAGCACTGCCTCGCGAAGAAGGGGTGTCTCGCGAAGCAGGGTCCTGCGAAGCAGTGTGCTTCGTGAAGTGGAGCGGTCCTGCCTTGGCATAGGGATCACTCGTATGGGTTGGGTGTTTCGCGAAGCACAAGTGCTCCGCGGATACCCGGGTTCCCTTGGGAATCCCCTTCCTCCGTGAACGCCCTTGAGCTTCGCGAAGGGCATCCCTCCCGGAAGAGGGGCTCAAAACGAGACAAGGCAGAGTCGTCTCGCGAAGTAGAAGTACCTCGCGGAGCTCATGATTCCCGGGGCAAAGCGTGCTTCGCGATTCGGGAGAGGAGAAGCCGAAAGGTCAGAGTTTCCGTCCCCGGGACTCAGGGGGAGTCCAGTATTTATAGGGAAGGGGCTCCACGAAGCAGGGCTCGTGCACCGCCTCCGGTGCTTCGCGGCGGCTCGCAAACGTCAAATGGGTTCACGGAGCATTACCGCCTCCGGTGCTTCGCGGCGGCTCGCGAACGTCAAATGGGTTCACGGAGCATTACCGCATCTGGTGCTTCGCGGCGGCTCGCGAACGTCAAATGGGTTCTCGGAGCATTGCCGCCTCCGGAGCTTCGCGAGGCCGCGAGGGTCGGGGCGCTTCGCGCGGGTGCTTCTCGGCGGGGCTTCGCGGCTGGGCTTCGCGGGGCAGCGTGCCAGCTGTCTTTTTCCATCCTTTCTTTCGGGCCGTATTTTTTTTGGCGCCAACAAATGCCCCCCCTCAGACTTGGAGCCGCAGAGGGCGAAGGGTCGAAGTCTGAGGGAAAATCGCCAAAATTGTCGGTGGTTCGCGATGTAGCATCGCGAAGAGGCCCCGCGATGCTCGCCGGGGCCGCGGATCCGGACACGCCGCGATGCTCCGCGTGGTTGAGGCGCGCCGCGATGCTCCGGGGTCGCCACCTATAAATAGGGGGTCCGCCCTCTTTTGTCTTCACGTGCCTTGTCTTTTTGTGCTCTCGATTTTGCGAAGCTCCGCGTACTCCGCGGCAGCACTCTGTGAATCGAGCTTCGCGGCGAACCGCCAGTCTCTGACTCTGCGTCCGCGCCAAGTGAACCTCTGTGTGTCGGCCTTGGCCAGACTTCACGGCTTGGTCTCGCGACCGATCTTCGCGATCCAGCTTCGCGATATAGCTTCACGGTCGAGCTTCGTGATCCATCCGAAAGAATCCTTTTCTGAGGGCCAGAGTTAGAATGGCCCATCGAGAAGCTGTCTTGGGGGTCCTTGCAGATGCTGCTCGTCGAGATGAGATGGCCAACCGTCCAGGCTTGGGGGAGATGATCCGGAGCCACTCGGACCACACTTCTTTGACGGATCTGCTCTCGGAGGGTCAGAAAAATTACCCGCAATGCAAGAAACTGTCGTTGTACCGCTTCGGGTTGAGGGATGACGTCTTCATCCCTGAGGCAAGTAGGGATGAACCAGCTTGCTGGTTCAGGAGCACACTGTGCCAGCATCAATGGTTCAGGGCGGCCAATGGTCACGCGCGGGAGGACTTCACACCCGTTACTGCTGATTGTCTCTTCAACCATGTGAATGACATCGACGGGAAGCCACTACTGCCGGAGACTTCCCCTCCCCTCTATCGTACAATGCTGAAGGCGGCCTTGCAGGATTCGAAGAAGGGATGGTCCGATGAGTGGGACCTGCGCCAGGGCGGAAATTTTACCGACGACTGGGCCTGGGCCTATTGGGTAGGCGCCTCATGCGAGGAGTTCGGGGCCGAGATGAGGAGAGTGGGATTGTATGAGGCGGCGTGGGCCTCCCAATTCCACATTTACCAACCAAAGCAGCTAATGTCGGAGTTGCTGAGTAGATGGTCATCTAGGACCAACACCTTTCACCTTCATCACGGGGAGGTGGGCATCAGCCTCTGGGATGTCCACCAGATTTCCGGGGTCCCAATCTTGGGGGCCATGTATGACGAGTTCCTCCCCGTTGCCAGCGCGTGGGGGGACGCGGAGCAAATGCCGCGACTGGCATCGGCGTTGATGGCGCTTGTCCTTGGAGAGGACAAGGAGGCAGTGAGGGACGTCCACTTCAGGAGATGGTTCAAATGCTTCCTGAATTTCCCAGAAGATCGAGAGTTACCTCCGAGGCCTCGAACTTGTCCGAGGGCGGCCCAAAGGGGCAAGGGGCACTCGTATTGGCGGGTCTTGGAGGACAGCCAATGGAAGACTTGGGGTTTCAGCGTCAGCACTAAACAACAGCCGATAGTCAGGCTGGCGGTGTTCATCGCGGCTCTCATCTGTGGCTGGATCCAACCGGTGAGAGATACAAGCATGGGGGTACGGCCCAGCTCGTTCATCATGGCGTCGATGTTGGCCATGGGGCAGCGGATCAACCTGGGGATCCCGATGCTCACCAAACTGTACAGAATGTTGCGGCATATTAGCGAGGGAAAGAAGCCGCCAAGAATATGCGGGCCCTTCCACCTCCTGTATGGGTGGATTGCAGTGCACATCAGGGGGATTTACGAATATCCCAACCCCATTTCGCCGCCGGGATCAAACTTTCGCCCCTCCATCCTGAACGCGGTCGGGAGCTTCCCGTTCAAACTGGCCATTCCGATGGTGCTGAATAGGGTGTGGAGGGCGGACGAGTTCAACTTTCATCCCTTCCCATTGCCGACAGGGATGCTTACTGATGATGGAAGGGGAATGGAAGAACATCGGGCTTACCTCCTGGCCTTCTGAGGTGGAGTTTTGGTGGCTCGGATAGATCGTGAGCCAATCTGTGAACCGTACACCCCGCATCGTTTTGCGAGGCAGTTCCGGTGCCTCCAGCGGCTGACCCCGCAGGTATACTGGGAGGTGCGTCACGAGGAGCACCCGTGTGTGATGAGGCAGTTGTGGCTCATGTTCACATGTGAGGATGGATAGATGCAGATCGCATTGCCTCCATCCACCGCCGCCTTCGGATTAGTGAAGGAGTACGCCATCAGTTGGGAGGCCGCTTATCCGGGGGAGAAGTTGAAGCAGCCAACGATCCGGGTTGGTGACGGTGGGCCTCCTCTATCTCGAGGTCGGGGTCGGAGGGCAGCTAGGGCCACTCGCGGCAGCAGGGCTTCCATGGCGGCGAGACCCGCACCGGCCGAGGGTATGACAGCAGCGGTGGATCCGGTGATTCTGGGAGAGCAGGGTCATCCGGAGGGGCGACCACGGAGGGGATTCCGTAGGATATCCACTCAGGCTCCGAGAAAGCGCCTGCGTCACATTGACATGGCAGAGGATGCCATCTTCCCGGAGGCTTGGGACATTTGGGATGTCAACCGGCAATTCCTCAGCCCATCTGAGATATGGGCCCACCTGAATCGCCTCGGGATGGAATTACCGGGTATAGGCCCAGTTCGGGCTGGATTCATGGTGTCTCCGGCGGAGGCGGAGCAATACCTGGATGAGCTGGAGGATTACGTCCACTCCAGCAGTGTTCCTCGCCCAATGACGGATCGGGTGAGGGTATTGTTGAATCAGACGGTGCCCCCACAGTTATCGGCTGCCGATCTGAGGGAGCGCTTCCCCTTGCGGGAGGAATCAGAGGACTCTTCTCGGGGGGGATGAGGCTGGAGGAGGGAGCCCGTTGGAGGAGGGTGAGGTCGGAGACCGAAGCTCAAAATCCGACGACTTTGTGGAGGCTCTCGAGGTAGCTTTCTGAACTTCTCTCCTTACGACCTGTTTTTGGGTCCCTATAGACTTCTCACCAATGTTTGAGCTATGCAGGAGGAACTTGTTCATAGGCCTCGTTCTCGCTCCTTGGCGGGTGATGTTGCAGGACCTTCAGAACCCGCACCTATGGCTGCATCCAGTTCTGCGTCTGGTGGGACCAGGGGGTCTGAGGCGGCTCCTCTGGAATCTCCAGACCTTCCAACAATATACGGGGGGCCTCGTCTCGGAGTCCCATCAGTACCGGCTCAGGAGCAGCGCTCGGAGGCCGATCTTCGTAAGTCTCCTCCACCGGTCTCCTCGTTGTCACATGTAGGCCGTGCCAACTAACGTTTATGTATCTCTGTCATACAGTTCTTCGGCTGGCGTGGGCCGCTGCGGCGAGGCTGGTCGGGATGTCTAGTGGCATCCCCCCAAGGGGCATGCCGGTGATGGTGGCGATAGTCCCTCCACCTCCTCAAGCTGTGGCGCACACCATCACTGGAAGGACCACCAGCAGGGCCGTACCTGAAGTCATCGAGGTGGACTCTGAAGAAGAGGATCAACCGGTCGGTCCCAGTCCTGTCCTGCCTGCGTCGGTGTCAGGTGTCGTACCAGATTCGACAGCAGATGCAGATCCCGCGGAGGAATTCCTGCAGGCATACCCTGCGTACGAGCCTACCAACCGCGCGGATTGGGACGAAACGGCCTCCGATGATGAAGACAGCAGCATAGTCCGTCGCCGGTCGTGGAAGCTGATCACGCGCTTTATCAGGGACACTCCCCAAGCGCAATGGCTGGACGAAATGGATAGGCTCCGCTCGCGGTTGCGCGAACTGTGTGCCGGGGGAGTGGATGCCCAACGCCCTCACGCGCTCATCTGAGACCTCATGGCTGAGAAGATCCGGGAGCATGATCGTGGGCTGAGCGTGGGATGGCAGCAGAGGAAGGCGACCAGCATCAGGAAGCTCCAGGAGGCTGAAGGCGAGGTCCAACAGATGCAGATCCGGGCCAACGAGCTTTCAGCCACTCTTGATGCGCAGTCTGAGCTGGTCTCACGATTGAAGGCCCAGCTGGCAGAGGCTGAGGAGCATAGGGGGCAGACCTCTGGAAGGATGGCTGTCGTCCAGGCCGAGGTAGAAAGGGCCAGGGCCAGAGTTGACGAATTACACCCCGCCGCTGCTGAAGAGGAGCGGGAGTTGAATCAGCGGCAACAGGCTTTGGACGCCGCAAGTCAACGGGTGGCGGAGCTGCAATGCTCTTTTGACGGGGTCAACCCGTCCATGGGGGAAATCAACCCCCGAGTATTGTAACAAACCCGAAAGAAACTTTTTTTAAAACTTTTGTGCTTCAACTCTTTCTTTCTCCTTTGTTTTGAGTGTCGTGGCACGCATGATTTCCACTGTTGAATTGCCTTGTTACATCCCTACAATGTTTGCGGGACGTTTGACGACAATTCCCCAAGCCAGTCCAGATTCCCGAAAGATGGGGAAGGCTTGATCGGAGGAGGAACTTCCAGGATAGCCGAATTACCGTTTCTTCAACGTGCTCTTATGCACGAACGGGGCAACGCCAGGGGCGCTGAAATCGGTTCAAACAGATGAAAATGGGAAGTGTGAATCACGATACCCAAATTCGGAACACTGTGGGGATGGCGTGACAATAAAGGACAACCGTTAACCATGGCGGACAAATGGTATCCTTACTGCGTTAGCCTGAAATGGGGACGACAAATGAGCATCGACCGCTGACCATATTCGCAACGCGGGATTTTATCAATTTGTTGTCAATCAATCCTTCGGGACATTGGCCCGTAACGGTAGGAGAGCCCTTGGGCATAGTATCCAGGCCGTTATTGGGGGTCCCTCCAAACATGAAAGAGGACGAGGGTCTGAATAAGGGGCACGCAAAGCGTGGAATATGGAGTGATGGTTTGTTCAAACAGAATCCAACACTTCGGTAGTTACACCACCGTGGTGGGAGTACGCCAGATGGGCGCATCGGCCTGATCACGGATCATTCTTTCTTCCAGATAGGGCCTCTCTGGCGAGGGCTAGAAATGGGGAGGAACAAGATTTCGTGATTCCAGGGGCTGGACCCTAGGTGAAATGCCTGGGTGTCTCTACGTATCCCATGATGATGGGAATCAAGCCATACGTAGTTCTGAAAGCGCAGTTTAACGTCATGCAGGACGAAGAGCAGTCTGACCGTGTTGGTACACATCCTGCCAAAACTATTAAGCCCGCGTGAGTCGTGCTCGGTGTGGGAAACAAGTAGTTGTGGTGGGAATCTCCTAACACAAAAGGGGGAAGGTTAGGGAAAAGGGACACTCGGTGACTACCGGCCCAATGACACTAACATGATCATTTAGCGCACCTAGATTCACGATGAAGAAGAGCCAAGTATGATGGAATTCCACTTGAACATGAGGAAGTGGAAATGTGTGAATCATGGTGCTCGAGATTCAGATCACAATGATGGCGGCGTGACGACAGAGGGTAACTGCTGACCGTATTCGCAACGCAGTACCCTGTCGCGTTAGCCTAGAATGGGGACATACAAATGAGCATCGACCGCTGACCATATTCACAACGCGGGATTTTATCGATTTGTTGTCCAATATCCGTGGGGGACGTTGGCCTGGAACGATTGAAGGGCCCTTAGGTCCAGCATTCATGGAGATCCCTTAAGCTTAGTATCCACGTCGTCCGAGGGTCCTTTTGGATGTGGAAGAGGATGAGGATCCAAATAGCGAGCTCACGAATCTTGGTCATGGGATGAGGGGAACGTCCCTGTGAAAATCCCACACTTCGGGCTCTTTGTCAAAACACATCTGAATACGGCAACGAAACGTATTAGAGAGAGGGAGCAGATTCCTTTCCCTTGGGGTGATCTTAGTTTAGGGTCATAGAATTCGGACCATGGATGGGAAAAGGGATCAGGGGACGCATGACATCAAAACCTGACGTGAATGAGGACATAGTCCTACTTACCATGCGTTCTCTGGGGAAATGCTCGAGTCGAGGGACCGAACACAAGGGTTAGGCTGGGCCCGCGGGGAAGTACTCGGGCGCTCCTATGTATCTCATAAGGATGAGAATCAATCCATACGTAGTTCTGGAAGAGACATGGTAGGATACCAGTGCCAGGGGAAAAGGGGAGTGCGGACGTGGCCCTTTCACTAAAAGAAGCGGAATTTGATGTATCTTGTTTGTTATTTAAGGTGAATGGGTTTTTTTTTGTGAAGTGACCGGCCTAGAACAGTAGGTCGTGATGTCGCCACAAGAATCAAGACGTGATGGGCGTTGAAAAATGGCATGGCACATGACCAATACCCAACGTGATGTCCTCTACAGCGAGGTCACCACAATGCGGTGCCGTTTTTCGTCGTGCGGCCAGGACGATAATGTCACAGTTTAGGGTCGTATGATAGGACCAAGCATGCATTTTATCGTCATGCAGCGCAGACGTAGAAGAGACGATGCTAGGCGGGAAATGTGCGCAGTGTTATAAAACACAATTGACAGAGACATGATCCCACATCAAATTTTACACCATCCGGAGAGGGAAACCTTAGGCAGAGGGGCCTACACAGAGGTGAAACAGGGAGAGAGACTGGCTTCCTGAATGGGTTGTACCCGGAGACAGGGCGTCTGGGCGGTCCTACGTGTCCCATGAGGATGGGAATCAAGTTGAACGTACTCCCGAATGGATCTTAGTTTATGGTCTTAGAGCTCAGACCATGGGAGCCCCAAAGGGCGCCAGATTGCAGCTTTGTCCCCCTAGCATGCAAAGGTGCACTGAGGGATAGCACCAAAAGTGTCGAGATTCCACCTGGACATGATGGGGTGGAAAATGATGTGAATCATGCAACCAACATTCAAGGACTGAAGGGGCTGGCGTGACGACAGAGGATTACTGCTGACCATGTTCGCAACACAGCATCCTGTCGCGTTTGCCTGAAATGAGGACTAACAAACGAGCATCGACCGCTGACCATATTCGCAACGCGGGATTTTATCGATTTGTTGTCCAAAACCCTCGGGGGCGTTGGCCCGTGTCGGTAGGAGAGCCCTTGGGCATTGTATCCAGGCCGTTCTTGGGGGTCCCTCCGGGTGTGAAAGATGATGAAAGTCCGAATAGAGGGGAACACGAAGCTTGATAAGTGGAAGGAACTTGATCAAGTTGAATCTGACACTCCTGGTCCTAGACTAGAGTGCTCTTAATACATGGGTGAACCACTGCAAGGAGTCAAGGGACTCAATTTTGAGGGTGACCGAGAGATGGCAGGTTCCCAGGGGAAGGGGGAATGGTGCCCAAAACCTTGTATCACACCTACACACCCCCTGCTGGAGAGGGATAGACCAAGTGGCCCAGGTGATCGGGAAATCAGGAGATCTCCAAGAGGTGGGGCTGGACCCGAATCTTAGACATTCAGGTGGTCCTACGTATCCCATTAGGATGGGAATCAATCCACACGTAGTTCTGAAGGGTGCCTTTTAACGTCATGCAGGACAGGGAATAGGAGGACTGAACCTCAGAATGGGGGCGTGCGTGGTGTAGCTATCACAAACCCGATGTGAATGAGGACGTAGTCCCTCACTGCGCCACGCAGCCCTGTGATCGGGGTCCTGAAGGCAGGATTAGAGAGGTAAATTTTCTGAACTCAAGCTGGGTCCGGAGACAAGGGGTCCGAGCATCCCTACGCATCCTATCGAGATAGGAATCACGCTGAACGTAGTTCCAGATGAGAATCTTAGTTTACGGTCTTAGAGCTCGGACCGTGGATGGTGAAAACTCCCGAGTAAGCACAGATGTCAACCCAATCCCTAAGCACACGTGAGATAAACTCGATGTGGGAAACAAGGGGGGTATCCTCATCGCAATACTTGGGGCGTCCACCAATGGGGAGTCAGTAGAGAGTTCCGAAGGACACTTTTGATGTAGCTTGTTCCTCCAATGCACAGACGTGCACGGGGGAAAAGTACCAAGAGTTCTGAGACTCTACTTGGACATGATGAAGTGATGAAGGGTGTGAATTGTGTACCCGGCATTTGGGCTTAATGGGTTGGCGTGGCGATAGAGGAAGACTGTTAACCACGGTGGAAACACATCGTCCATATCGCGTTAGCCTGGGGTGGGAACAACAAACGAGCATCGACCGCTGACCATATTCGCAACGCGGGATTTTATCGATTTGTTGTCCGAAACCCTGGGGGGCGTTGGCCCGTATCGGTAGGAGAGCCCTTGGGCATTGTATCCAGGCCGTTCTTGGGGGTCCCTCCGGGTGTGAAAGATGATGAAATCCCTGATGCGGGGATACGCAAAGCCTGGAAAGTGGGTGCGGACGTGTCCGAGTAAAGCTTGGCATTCCAGGTAATAAACCAGAGTACTCTTAAGCACATTGGTGAACCGCCGAAAAAAAGGGATCAACGAAACAGCTCAGTAGGGGGCGGGAGCATGGCGTGGCCATTACGATATCGTTGTGAATGAGGACATAATCCCACACCACACCATATGATCCCCTCATGGAGGAAGGATAGGCCAAGGGGCCAAGATGGGATGAGGATTCCCGAGAGATGGGGTTGGACCCGAATCTTGGACATCCAGGTGGTCCTACGTATCCCATTAGGATGGGAATCAAGCCACACGTAGTTCTTGAAATGCAGTTTAACGTCATACTGGACGAGGAGGGGAGTAATATACTCCAAAACAAGGGAGTTGTGCGGTATGGCGAAGAAGCCGATGTGAATGAGGACATATTCCTACACCACACCATACACCCTGGGTAAGAGGGAACCTGGGCTGTGGCCCGGAAAGGCCAAAGGGCCTAAGGTCAGGCATCAGTCAGGAAGGCCTGACTGGCTTGCAGTTTAACGTCTTACATGAGGACGGGGGGCCAGAGACCCAAGGAGGCCAAGGGGCCTGAGGCTGGGCCTCGTAAGGGGAGTCGTATGGCATGGTACATGATCCCGACGTGAATTAGGACGTAGTCCTACACTACACCATACACTCTTATGAGGAATTATGGTTCGTGGCCCGGATCGCTAGCACCACCTGGGGGAAGTTTGTCACCTCAGGATGGGGCAGAGGGAATCACTGTTCATGATGCCTGGGGCATCTCGGGGTGTACCCGAAGATCCAGGACACTGTTGACCATGTTCGGAACACAGCGTTCCTATGGTGACCCGTATGGGGGAAACAAATGAGCGTCGACCGCTGACCAAATTCGCAACGCGGGACTTGTATCGATTTGTTTCTTGAAAACCCTCGGGGGCATTGGCCCGTATCAGTAGGAGAGCCCTTGGGCATTGTATCCAGGCCGTTCTTGGGGGTCCCTCCGGGTGTGAAAGATGATGAATCCCAGTCAGGGAGTGGGTGAAGCGTAGTTGCATCCATCCACCAAAGGGGCAAACACCTCCAGGGGGGAATGTGCAGCCGGGTCGAGGCTTGCTCGACGTGGGTCGGGGCAAAAGTGTGCACCCTTCCATGTCTTGACCCGAGGGGAAGATTTTGGCTTTTGGGCTGGGCCAACTGACGAAATGTCCGGGCGTTCCTACGTATCTCATAAGGATGAGAATCAAGCCACACGTAGTTCTTGAAGGCCATGCAGTTTAGCGTCATGCGGTGAGGACGTGGGGGGATAGAAGAACGGGAGTGGGCGCATGGTGAGACCTTTACAATCTTTGCGCGAGCGAGGTTGCATAAGCGGGGCCAAGAAAGCCTACTCCCTGTTACACAAAGATCCTCCAAGGAGACTATTCCCAGGGGGAATAGCGGAAGAGAAAAGTTTGGGGCTGGGCTCAAGACGAGGCGTCCGAGCGTTCCTACGTATCCCATGAAGATGGGAATCAAGCCACACGTAGTTCTTGAGATACAGTTTCACGTCATGCGGGATGAGGAAACACCTCATTTGGGGATATGTACGGTACAACAAGTAACCCGGCGTGACTGAGGGTGTGGTCCTACACCATACCGTGCAATCCCACAAGAGGGTAAGTTGGGAAAAAAACAACAAGGGGGCCTGGGGGCCAAACCGCGGTGGAGACGGGGCCGGGGGCCCAAGGAGGCCGAGGGGCCTGAGGCTAGGCCTTGGTCAGGAAGACCTGACTGGCTTGCAGTTTAACGTCTTGCAGTGAGGATGTAGAGGCAGTTTAAGGTCGTGCGGGACCAAGTCGCAGTTTAGAGTCGTGCAGGACCCTCTCGCAGTTTAGGGTCGTGCAAGACCACTTTTTCCCTAGGCAAAGTATCGCTAGAGGAATTTGGCATTGGTAGGAGGGGTTATACGCTCTCCAACCGTGGTCACCAAAGAGTATGCTCCATTGGGGTAAACCTTATGGATGATATAAGGCCCTTCCCATTTGGGTTCTAACTTGGGAGGTTTCCTACCGGGAATCATTGGCGCTCAAAGGGCCAATACCAGGTCACCCTGTAGAAAAGAGCGGAGACGAACCTTCTTGTCAAAGGCTCTCGCTATCTTGTCCTGATGCCTTTCCAGATTGTGCAGGGCACGGAGCCGGTTCTCGTCCAGTGCTTCCAATTCAGCTAGACGGATCTCGGCTACCTCATCTGATGTTTGGTGATCATAAACTGCAGTGCGTAGCAATGGCAGCTGGATCTCAATGGGTAGGACGGCCTCCGCTCCATACACCAGGGAGTATGGGTTCACCTGGGTAGAGTTGCGAGTCGTCGTCCGGTAAGCCCAGAGGGCGTTGGGGAGCTTGTCCAGCCAACTCTTCTTGTTCTGACCAACCATCTTCTGTAGAATGTTAGAGAGGGTCTTGTTGAACGCCTCGATCTGTCCATTCGCCTGCGCGTGGTAGCGGGAGGTATGGTTCGACCGGATGTCGTACTTAGCGTACAATTTCTTCAATTCAGCTGCTCGGAAGTTGGTGCCGTTATCGGTGAGGACGGCGTGAGGGACTCCAAACCGGTGGATAATGTTGGAGCTCACAAAGTCAACGATGGAACGGGCCTTGACCTCTTTGAGCGGAACTACTTCTGCCCACTTGGAGAAGAAATCTGTAGCAATCAGGATGAACCTACACTGGCGGGCTGTTGCCGGCGAATACGGTCCCACTACATCAAGTCCCCATACCGCAAATGGCCAAGAGTACTTGCTGGGGTGGAGGGGTTCTGGCGGCCGATGCAAGAAGTTGGCGTGTACTTGGCATGCGTGGAATCTCTTGTCATACCCAATGAAATCATGGATCATGGAGAGCCAGAAGTACCCTAACCTCCGGATTTGTTGGGACAGCTTCGGCCCAGCTTGATGGGCGCCACAGGAACCGGTGTGAACCTCTTGCATAACTTGAGGTATCTCTACTCCTTGGATGCAACGGAGGAGGACACCATCGAAACTCCGTTTATAGAGGATATGCTCAAGACTGGGGCCGCTCTGGAGGGTAAATTGAAGTGCGCGGCGTCGGATTCGCTCGCGTTCGGCCCGGTCGTCCGGGAGCTGACCATTTTGGAGATACTCGACAAAAGGTGCTCTCTAGTCGAGGGTGGTTTCAACCACTTTGTCTGACGAACCCAGGACTCCCGATATGGAGGGTCCAGAGGTGATATGACTTACCCGTAGGCTATCACGGTCCTCTTGGGTGACGGGGGCAATGACTCTCCGGTGGGCCACGTGTATGACCAAATCATCTTGCTCGGGTTCTGGGAGCGACGCGGCCAAGCCAGCCAGGGCGTCTGCTTGGCCGTTCTGCGACTGTGGGACATGGGTAACCTCTGGCCGAGGAGAGAACTGGGCCATTAGGAGGAGGGTGTACTCCAACAACGGTGCAAGCTCTGGCTTCCTGACGACGTAGTCGCCATTAACCTGTCTGATTACCAGCTCGGAATCTCCCTTCACATGTAGATGGGGGACATGGATCTCAAGGGCCAACTCGAGGCCGGTGATGAGAGCCTGGTACTCTGCCTCGTTGTTTGTACAACCTTCTGACAACAGGAATGAGTATGGTAGGATGGCTTGCGCCGGGGTAATGAAAACAATACCCAGACCCACTCTATTGAGCTTGGGGTCGTTGAGCCTTCTACCGGTGGGGCTCCGGGAGGCGTCGTCGAAATACATTTGCCAACACGGGACAGCATGATCGACTGAGAGGATCGTCTCGTCGGGGAAATCCAGGTCCAGGGATTGATCCGCGGGGGTTGGATGGGCAGCTAAAAATTCTGCCAATGCCTGTCCCTTAACGGCCTTCTGAGGCACGAACTTGATATCAAACTGCTGGAGAATCACCGCCCACCGTGCTAGTCGGCTAGTCAGCATTGGGCGGTTCAGGATGTACTTCAGCGGATCCACCCGAGAGATCAATTGCACCTCGTGGTGTTGCAGGTAGTGTCGCAACTTATGCACGGCGAAGACGAGCGCAAGGAAGCTCTTTTCGATAGGGGAGTATCTAACCTCCGTATCGAGAAGCATGCGGCTGAGATAGTAGAGACTGTTCTCAGTGCCCTCGTTATTCTTCTGGGCGAGCAGCGCGCCGAGGGATCTCTCCAGGGCAGTCACGTAAAGGACCAGCGGCTTTCCGGAGACGGGTGGCATCCAGACCGGAGGTTGGAGCAGATAATGCTTGATTTCCTCAAAGGCGATCTGACACTCCTCATCCCATTCGTAGGCAGCGCCTTTCTTCATGAGCCGGGAAAAGGTCTTACACTTGCCGGCCAGATTCGCAATGAATCGGCGTATATAGGCTAAGTGGCCTTGAAGGCCTCAGAGCTCTCGAATGTTGCTTGGGGGAGGCATTTGGCTGATGGCCTTGATCTTCTCCGGGTCGATCTCGATACCTCGGTATCTGACAACAAAGCCCAGAAACTTCCCGGAGGTGACTCCGAAGGCACACTTCAGCGGGTTCATCTTCAGGTGATGGGAACGGAGGAAACCGAACACTTTCTCAAGGTCTTTGAGATGGTCCTGGCGCTGGCATGATTTGACTACAAGGTCATCCACGTAGCATTCCACCAATGTCCCGAGAATCGGTTTGAATATGCGATGCATGGCCCTCTGATAAGTGGCACCTACATTTTTCAAACCGAATGGCATTACCTGGTAGCAAAAGGTACCCGGGGGAGCCCTGAAGGCAGTGGACTCCTCGTCTTCGGGGGCCATCCGGATCTGGTTATACCCAGAATACCCATCCATGAAAGAGAGGGCTTGGAACCCGGCCGTGGCGTCAATCAACAGCTCCGTCACTGGGAGTGGGAAGTCATCCTTTGGGCAGTGGCGATTGAGATCGCGGAAGTCGATGCAGACTCTAATCTGCCCATTCTTCTTCCTGACCGGAACAATGTTGGCGAGCCATTTGGGGTACTGGACCTCCTTAATGAAGTTGGCTTTGATAAGCTTGTCAACTTCGGCCTCAACCATAGCACCATGAGAAGGGTGCATTTTCCTGGGAGGCTTCTTAAACCCATGATGTTTTGCCGGGAGGCCCAGAAGGTGGACGGCCACTTGGGGATCCAGCCCTGGCATCTCATCGTAACTACAGGAAAACACATCGCGGTGCTGTTTGAGGAAGTCCACGTACTGCTGCCGCTCCTCGAGGGACATGGCCGCACTGATCAATGTGGGTCTCGGATCTGCCTCGCTACCAAGGTTCACTTGTACCAGTTCATCAACCGTGGTAGAGACGCCTTCTTCAAAGGCTGGGGGGCATCCTCCAAGTCTTCCTCCCCAGCCGTGGGGGGACTTCCCGCGACGGAAGATACTTCTGGGCTCTCGAAATCCACGGGGCAGCTGGTGCCGACTCGGACAGCAGTGGTCACCACATCAGGAGACTCACTTCCCATCGATACCATGGCAATGAAGGCAGTCGACCCTATCCCATCAGGCCTTCGGCCTAAAGGACCACGTTTGATGATATCGAAGCAGTGGTGACGTGTCGGCCTGAGTCGGTTAATTCCAGCCCGGCGGAAGAGACACGTATGGCGCACCGCCGTTGTCATCATCTTGACGTCCCGGTACCGTATAGGGGTAGGAGATTCTGGGATCACCTGAGCCTGGTTGATGTAGGAGTACGAGGTGATTTTCCGCCATCACTTGGACACGGGAACATGTCTTCCTTGCGTACCCGAAACAATGAAACATTGTCCCATGTCGGGGGTCGTGGCCTCCAACCGGTGGATCGGGAGGATGTAGGCGTCGTCTATGCTTTCCCAGGGATCACTTGTGACCGGGGCGGGCTCATCCTCGCTTACCAGGATTTGCTTGTCCTTACTTTTGTAATAACCCGCATCCAGATAGCGGGCCTCATAAGAAGCAAAAGGGGACGCGTCTCCTTGGAGCTTGCCTACTCGACAGTTGAGCGAGTACTTGAGGCACTGGTGATACGACGAGGGGACCGCTGCATGCAGATGGAGCCATGGCCTACCCATCAATGCGTTGTAGGCGGTGTCCTAAGAAACAACCATGAACTCGGTGCTGGAAATTAAGCCACCGAACTGAGTCTTCAGGCGGATCTTGCCGACTGGGGTTTGCTCTGTCCTGTCGTACCCCTGGATCTTGAGGTCAGAGGGAGTCAAATCACCTTCGGACAGACCCAGCTTTCGCAGCGTCCGGGTCGGAATTAGGTTGATTCCAGAACCCGTGTCAACGAGGCAGCGGTGGACGTCCACGCCGTTGAAGTGGCCAGTGATATACAGTGGGCGAATGTGCCCCTGTATGGGAGGGTCCTCATCTTCACCGGAGAACGAGATAACCGCCTGACATTCGGCGTTTTCAATCGTCTCGGTATGGAAGGCTTCCGCAGCTGCTACTTCCGTCTCGAACTAGAGGGGGCTCCTTAGGGCCTCGGCAAGTGCCTCGCGCATTTCAGATGACAGGCGTAGGGCCTCAAGGATGGAAAGCCTCGCCGGGATACCGGCCAGGTGCTTCAGAACATCGTACTTTCGTGCCAAACGCGAACCTCTTCTTACAGGAGGTCGTTCGGCATTTGGATGCACAGCGGGTCCGACTGGCTGAACCGGCGAGTAACTAGTACTGGGTACATCTTGCTGCCTACCAGTAGAAGCCTGAAGAGTAGTCGCCGGGCTAAGATCGGGCAGCGGAGGCTGGACTGTAGCCGGGCAAGACTGACTATGATACGGACGAGGCGGCTCCCCCCGATCTAGTAGCACGAACGGTGGTGGAGGTAGAGCTGAGGGTGTTAGATGGGTCTGCGCGTGCTGAGATCTGCGCTGAGCCTGCTGCCTTGTCTCGGTAGTGTGCACGTCTTGGCCACAAGTGCCTTCTGACGTACCTCGATGACCGGCGCGATTGCGATTCCGCTGACGTTGACGTCGGCTGGAAACGTTGGGGAGGTCTGCCTGGGGTTCCCCCTCGTCGGGGGTCATATAGGGCTTTACCAGCTCCACGGTGTTAACCAAATCGTACCCTTGGCTATCGCTCGAGGAGTCATCCGCTGCTGGGCGGATTCTGGGAGGGATCCCCATTTCGGGGGGCATAAAATCGCCGAGAGTGTGGGACGACGACGGCACTGGCGGTGCACGTTGCTTCTTCTTGCGTCGTCGCTGCTTGCCCTTTTGGGCAGAGGTCGACTGTGAAGACGAGGCGGAGGCACCAGCTACCTCTTCTGAAGGTTCTGACTGCTTCAGGCGCGCCCGGATGATACCCTGGGCACGGACGACGGTTTTTAGAGCCATCCAGTTGTCGTATTTCTGGGACCTGTGGCTAGGGACCTGCTGCCACTCACCTTCGTTGTCGCTGCCGATTTCTGATCCTGCAAAGATGCATGCCACTTGCGCCGGTGCTGGGCCCAACTTGACTATGTTGTTGTTGACCTAGTCCTGAAGCCAGTCTTTAAACACATAGCATCGCTTGAGGGTGTGCCCCAGGATCCGATGATAAGGGAAGTAGTTGGGGTGGTCGGTGAGGTGCGCCTCTGTCGGCCTTCTGCACTCAGGCAGACGCACAATCCCTTGCTCTAGAGCACTTCGGAAGTAGCCAGGGACCTGATTTTCATTGAACGAATAGGTCTGGTACCTTCTTTCCGGATAGGGGGCCCTGGGGGCCTGGTCCTGACGAGGGGCCGGAGGGGCCTGCCGAGGAGGCGGCGCCTGGTTGTCTCGCCTAGGTGGCGGTGGCGCATTGCGCGGGGGAACCTGTCGGTTCTGGGGCGGTCGCTGCTGGGCGGGAGCCTGTGCTTGAGGTGGAGGACCTCTGCGGGGTTGCGGGGGTGGTGCCGCCGGCAGCAATTCCAGCCACCTCGGGGCTTCTATTTGAGCCACCGCGGCGGGTTCAGCCCTGGCGGCCCTCCTGGTTGGGATCATAGAGGGCAGCAAACGTGCCTGACTAGCCTGTTGTAGGGATTCCTCGAGGCGCTGGGCCTTATCCGAGAAATCTCTAAACCCTCCAGGGTAGTTCTGGGTAATCAAAGAGGGTACCAGCTCTGTCTTGACATTCCCCACACACATCGTCAGTAATTTCTCCTGAGTCAGTGGCATATCGAGGGAATACGTAAGTCCTTTCCACCGGGCGATGAAGTCTGCAACCCGCTCATCAGGCCTCTGTTTGCACTTGAAGAGGTCTGCAATGCTGGTCTTTCGTGTGGTGGAGATGAACTGGTGTAAGAACTGCCGGCGAAGATCCTCCCAACCGGTCACCGATCCGATAAAGAGCTAGCTGTACCAGACGAATGCCGGACCTTCCAATGTCTGTACGAAACATCAGAGCTTGGCAGCTTCTTGCTGAGCCGGGGTCCCCAGCATGGGGCCACACCTAGAAGATAAATGCGTCAAGTGCTGGGGCGGGTCCCCTGTCTCGTTAAAATGTGAGAAAGTGGGGTTCTCAAAACCCGGAGGCGCGGGCATATCATCCACCCACGCGGGATAAGGCTTTCCATCCGGTGGGACCGCCACCTGCCGTGTTTCCAACGCCTCGAGGTGGGCTGTGAGTGCCGCAATAAGGTCCTCCGGGTGGGGGTCCCTGTCTTGACGGGGATCCCTAACCACAAGTGCATTGCCAGGTTCTTCAACACGGTAGACGGCTTCGGCCACTCGTGGGTCAACTGGCTGGACGACCTGCTGGGCGGCTGGGGGAACCCGGGTTGGATTCTTCAGATCGCCCCGTCGCTCAGGGGGGTTTGGCGAGACGTATCGTGCCCTCTTGCCGTATGTCCCGGCTTCCGCCCTGTCTGCGGTAGTAGCATGATCAGGGTTTCCCGGAGGCATCTCACCCGGGGGAAATTGTTCTTGCCCCTGCTGCCCCGGCCTGGGATTACCATAGTCGGGTCGTCGCTCTGCGACGCGTTCAGCCAAGAGTTCGTCAACCAGCCTCTTCTGCTCAGCAAGCTGCTGGCGTAATGTGGCTTTATCAGGATCTTCGTCCGTTTTATGCACAGAGGCGGACGGTTCGGAGTGCTTGACTGTCCCGACGTGCTCCTTACCCTTGCCGGCGTTTCGACTGAGTACCAGCGACTCTGTGGGTACGGGGAGGCCTAGCAGGTTCCTCTGCTGACAGGTAACTCTCCCTGATGGGTCGAGTAGTGGCGGTGCGCCCTCTGGGGGGAAGTCTTCATCAAGGAGTTCCAGTTCGTCCTCCCTGTCCACAATGTCGGCCATGTGGACCGAGATTCCTCTCGAGGTCATGCCCTCGATGTCGCATATCAAATCGGGTTGTCGTCGAATAGGATCGAACAGAAGGGCAGCATAGTGTCCCCAACCACGGACTTGCACATGGGGGGTGGCTTCCCTGACGATCTTGCGGAGTGCTTTGAAACTCTGAACGCATTTTCGTTGGAGGGCACTCTGGTGACCTGGCGACTTAGGGTGCTGGGCCACAAGAAGTGCGGCTGCATCGATCAGGCGGCATTGCTCGCCGATTTCTTCTAAGTGCTCACGACTTTTGGGGTATACCACCCATTCGCAACGGAGGCGGAAGTGCGTCGCCCACAGGGTTCGACAAAAGAATCCCACTTCTTCAGGGGTAAGAGACTCTGGTATGCGGAAATTCAGTGCCGCCGTCGGCCAGAACTTCTCCGAGAAGTAATCCGCTGCAAGGATACTCCAGAAGCTCCTAGGCTCGGACTCAGGGTCTGGCCCTGTGTTGCCCCACTCGTCAACCGGGGGCAGCTGAGGAACCGGTAGCGGTACTGAGGCTGACCTTTGGGATAATAAGCTCGGCGGTGGAGAATACGGCAAACGAGCCGACTGGCCGCCGAATTCCGGGCCATCCTCCGAACAGTGAGGTGACCTGGCCACGATGTCACGATACGACGGGCTGATAATCACAGCTTCCGGAACAGGAGCCACGGCTACCGGTGATAGGTCGTGTCGTCGCTCTACCGTCGTGGGCCCCCAAAATAACTCTACGTGATCCCTGGTAGAGGTAGAGGGCTCTTCTGGTGACAGAGGCGGTGATTGCGTGGTCGAGACCTGTGGAATTCCCAGTATTTCTTCCTCCTGGATGTACCTGCAGAGAGAGACGGGAATCCAGTGGACCTCAAATTCTGGGAGAACGAGGCTAACGCGTCTGGTTCCTGCCCCGGTCCTTGATACAGAGGAGCGGGGAGAAGGTTCCATCACTGAATCGCATTCCGCTTCCGAATCGGAGAAGCAGGCAGGTTTGATCTCCACCTGGGCCTTCCCAGGATTCTTCTTGTGGCGGTGACGACCCGCTCTTCTGCCCCTGGGTGGCTCTTCGGGATAGGGTTGACCCCTATCAGGCAGCCTCGGGGCGGCGCTAGTGTCGTGGCGGAGAGGGCCCCCACTCGAGACAGCCGGGGTGCGAGGGGCACCAGGGCAAATGTTGAAGGGTACATGGGGAGGACCTCCATGAACAGTACCCATGTGGGCAGGGCCTCTGTTGAAACTGGCAAGAGCATGGGGAGGACCTCCATGGTCGATGCGAATGGAGTGAGGTCGACCTTCACTCCTAGAGGTGCTGGGGCGAGGAGGACCTTCGCCGGTTGCAGAGAGGACGTAGGGAGGCCCCCCACGTTGGAGAAGGACCGGATGGACGGTGCCTTCAGAAGGATGGACTCCATACCCTGTACAGCGGGCGCGGGAAATGTTTCCGCGCTGAGCGTCACTGCCGCGGGGCAGGTCTTCCTGCAGGATGGGGGCAGCATGAGGCATGCCTCCATGACGAACCTCGGAGCGGGGAAGGCCGACGCTCTGTGGAGTAGTGGTACGGGGAGGGCCTCCGTACGGGGTGGCATCACCGCGGGTTAGCTCGCGGCGATCACCACTGGGGCCTGCAACCCGGAGAGTCAACCCAGCCTGCCCATGGGGCGGTTGGGGTCTCAATCTTGGTTGGGTGAAGGGGTGCCCCTACTCAATGTATGCGGGGGTCTCATAATGCACATCGGCGGTGGCTCGGGCCACTGTAGCTGTCGACATGGACGCGCCTGAGCGAGCGTCCTCAGACCGGGCCCGACGCTGACGTCGGGTCAGGCGGGCCGGTGCAGGTGGTGCAGGGATGTAGTCTGCCTGCTCTTCCTGCAGGGCCGGACGGCGGCGCTGACGCGGCCAGACGGGAGCTCTCGCCTGGGGGCCCCGGGTCGGGGCCCTAAGCGGACTGAGCCGGACAGCGCCTGCCTCTTCAGCGTAAGGCGAAGAGTCGTCAAGGCGTTCCGGGGATAGGCTCCCGAAACGGTTGAATGTCGGGGTGGGGAGCAGGGGCTCCCTGCGCGGCCTGTTAGGGCGGCATTGACGGCGGGGCCTGGAGGCCTCCAGGTCCAGGCGGGCCATATCCCGGGTTGGGATGACCCCTTCTTCCTCAAACCTGCACACGAGGCTGTTGATCACCCTTCGTTGGATGACCTCTGATGGGGAAAGGGGACGTGGGCGTCCCGTATTCCATGAGGTGGCAGCCATCTTGGCGGTAGTGGCGCCATGTGGGGTGGCCGTCGTGGTGTTGCCCCTGCCCCTGCGTGGGCGAGGAGCGGATGGTGACCGTATCTCCGCAATAGCAACCTGGTTCCTGAGAAACGAAGGGATCAACTCATCAGTACTGAGAGGAAAAGGATTGACAGCCAGTGCCCCAGCATTCTTCCATCCTCCATGTCTGTGAGAAGGATCCACGCCAACACGCTGCAGAGCGGAGTGCCCCACGTTCTACTATCCCGACTTCCGGTGAGTTTCACGATGGGCCCGCTATTTTCTTGGCGGGACAAGGCACAGGATATCTAGACCCGGTGACACGTCAATCTACTGGTGTCTCGAACGCTACTAATCTCCATATTGAGGAGAAGAATTTCACGTCGGGTTCACCATTTCTGTTTCCGACGATTTCGTCGGGGCGCGCGCATCCGTCTGCGGAGGACGCGCGGCTTGTTGCCCCGCATTCCCGCTTTCCAAAGGCGGGCGGCATTCGCTCATTATTCAGTGACGTCTTCTCCTTGATCGAAACGGGATGATGGGATGTCGGTTCTTCCTTCCATGGATTCCTCCTCGGAACTCGTCACCTAGTCCGGGTCTCCCTTATAGATTTAATACGTAGTTCGTGAAACTCTTCCCAGTGCCATGTTTCCATGGACGCCGGCTAATTACACTGCTTCTGTCGGGACATTCCAAAGGGTCCAGTCAGGGCAGCAACCTTCGGTCAGGGGAGTAGTCACGTTGAGGCATCAGTAGCGTGTCTGGATGCTGGGGTACCTGGCATGTTCGTCTGTTATCCTTGACCACAAGGCTTCTCGAGGGCGTGGAAGCCCGAGGAATCCCACATTGAGCGCGGGGAATTATATGTCACAGACACATATCTGAGGTTTTCCTCAGCTTCCCGTGTTCAACACAGGGTATGTCGCAAGTTTAACGTCCAGCGGGGACGGATCAGCCCAACCAGAGCATTAGCTCGGATAGATCGGATTTGAGGGATCCTCCTTGAAAGGATATCGACACAGGGGCCGGCCCATGGGCGATTGGTGAATGGAGTAGAAGGAGAGTGAAGTGGGACCATCGCAGGGGGCGACAGTGAAGTTGGACTTGAGCCTTGACGAGGCTTCCTACGTATCCCTGTGGCAGGGAATCAAAGTCCGCGTAGTTCGGGTTGGTTCCGGTAAACCGACGTGAATGTGGACCTTGGTCCGATGAGCATTGTCAGCGTACTAACTTGAAGGTGGACCTTGGTCCGATGGGCATCGTCAGCGTACCGACATGAAAGTAGACCCGTGGGTCCACTAATGGTGGGCTTGAACCTTGGGGAGGTTTCCTACGTACCATGCCTTGACATGGATCAAAGACCTCGTAGTTCAGGGAATACAGTTTAATGTCATGCGGGACGATAGTGAACCCTGACGTGAATGAACGACGGGCGGTGGGTGTCGGAGAACCGACGTAAGTGAGGGACCTTGGTCCGATGGGAGTTGGGCTTGAACCTCTGGGAGGATTCCTACGTACCATGCCTTGACATGGATCAAAGACCTCGTAGTTCAAATGGGATGGGTCTCAATGGCTTACCACTGGACCAGAATGTAGTTTAACGTCATGCTGGACGTAGGTAGAACACGACGTGAATTGGATGATGGGTGGGCTTGAACCTCATGGAGGCTTCCTACGTACCATGCCTTGACATGGATCAAAGACCTCGTAGTTCGGAAGGTTCGCCGGTGAACCGACATGAAAGTAGACCCATGGGTCCACTGGTGGTGGGCTTGAACCTCGTGAAGGCTTCCTACGTACCATGCCTTGACATGGATCAAAGACCTCGTAGTTCGGAAGGTTCGCCGGTGAACCGACGTGAAAGAAGACCCGTGGGTCCACTAGTGGTGGGCTTGAACCTCGTGAAGGCTTCCTACGTACCATGCCTTGACATGGATCAAAGACCTCGTAGTTCAAATGGGAATGGAGTTTAACGTCATGCCGGACGAAGATGGGTCCCGACGTGAAGAAACGACGGGTGGGTGTGTCGGTGAACCGACGTGAAAGTAGACCTTGGTCCACTATTGGTGGGCTTGAACCTCGTGGAGGCTTCCTACGTACCATGCCTTGACATGGATCAAAGACCTCGTAGTTCAAATGATGGGTGTCGGCGAACCGACGTGAAAGTAGACCTTGGTCCACTATTGGTGGGCTTGAACCTCATAAAGGCTTCCTACGTACCATGCCTTGACATGGATCAAAGACCTCGTAGTTCAAATGATGGGTGTCGGCGAACCGACGTGAAAGTAGACCTTGGTCCACTATTGGTGGGCTTGAACCTCATAAAGGCTTCCTACGTACCATGCCTTGACATGGATCAAAGACCTCGTAGTTCAAATGATGGGTGTCGGCGAACCGACGTGAAAGTATACCTTGGTCCACTATTGGTGGGCTTGAACCTCATAAAGGCTTCCTACGTACCATGCCTTGACATGGATCAAAGACCTCGTAGTTCAAATGATGGGTGGGTCGCAATGGCTTACCACTGGACCGGAGTGCGGTTTAACGTCGTGCTGGACGGGGGTGAAACCCGACGTGAAAGACGGGTGGGCTTGAACCTCTTAGAGGCTTCCTACGTACCATGTCTTGACATAGATCAAAGACCTCGTAGTTCAAAAGGGAATGGAGTTTAACGTCATGCCGGACGAAGATGGGACCCGACGTGAAGAAACGACGGGTGGGCTTGAACCTCGTGGAGGCTTCCTACGTACCATGCCTTGACATGGATCAAAGACCTCGTAGTTCAGGTTGGGATGAGGGGTCAGGGTCGGTGCTCACTCTAAGCCCACGTGAGTCATGCTCGATGTGAGAAACAAGAGGTTGCAAGGACCTGACGATCACGTCGCGAGGGGTGCGTCCATGAGAAGCGAAAAGGGGCTTACGCGTTGGGCGGCCCATGGTGTTGGGACTTACTCCAGGATGGAGGCCCATAGGGAGGTGCCTCATTCCCTATCACGTCCTCCACCGACCTTGGTAGTGGGGAAGTACGGAGATGCACGGGTGCAATCATCCGTACCAAAGGTTAGGGGCTTACGCTCTGAGGCAGCCCTTCCCCTGCGAACATACACCACCCCGACAAGGAGGATCTCATTCCATGTGCGGAAGAGTTCCATTCCCATGGAGACGAGTGGTGTAAAGAATGTTCGAGCTGGGGGGACCCTTCGTGAGGGAGACGAGGTTGGGTCACAGTTTAACGTCATGTGTTAAGGACGTGGTGCTTGGCAGTTTAACGTCCTGCAGCTCGGACGAGGTGGGCTCACTCCACACCCCTAGGTCTTACATAACCGGTACCCTATGGTCCTTGGGGAAGGGAAGGTACCGGTAAGGCCATGGTAAAGGGGGGTCGTGGGACGAACCATCTAGGGGTCCACGTTAGCATGGCTATGCGAAGAAGCAATAGCCGTTAGCGTGCCTATGCGAAGAAGCATTAGGCGAAGCAACGCTACGGGTGGTATTGTCCATGGGACTTTGAAATCACATCGTGCAAACCTGGAGGGTCGCACGGAAAGAGGAATTGATAAGCAGAGGAGTGTGCTTTGCGAAGTGGGGTGCCTTGGCCTTAGCATGGGGCATAGGTGTGAGTGGGAGGCGCTTCGTGAAGTGGAACAGTGTTCGCGGAGCACTGCCTCGCGAAGAAGGGGTGCCTCGCGAAGCAGGGTCCTGCGAAGCAGTGTGCTTCGCGAAGTGGAGCGGTCCTGCCTTGGCATAGGGATCACTCGTATGGGTTGGGTGTTTCGTGAAGCACAAGTGCTCCGTGGCTGCCCGGGTTCCCTTGGGAATCCCCTTCCTCCGCGAACGCCCTTTAGCTTCACGAAGGGCATCCCTCCCGGAAGAGGGGCTCAAAACGAGATAAGGCAGAGTCATCTCGCGAAGTAGAAGTACCTCGCGGAGCTCATGATTCTCGGGGCAATGCGTGCTTCGCGATTCGGGAGAGGAGAAGCCAAAAGGTCAGATTGTCTGTCTCCGGGACTCAGGGGGAGTCTAGTATTTATAGGGAAGGGGCGCCGCGAAGCAGGGCTCGCGCGCCGCCTCCGGTGCTTCGCGGCGGCTCGCGAACGTCAAATGGGTTCGCGGAGCATTACCGCCTCCGGTGCTTCGCGGCGGCTCGCGAACGTCAAATGGGTTCGCGGAGCATTACCGCCTCCGGTGCTTCGTGGCGGCTCGCAAACGTCAAATGGGTTCGCGGAGCATTGCCGCCTCCGGAGCTTCGCGAGGCCGTGAGGGTCGGGGCGCTTCACGCGGGTGCTTCGCGGCGGGGCTTCGCGGCTGTGCTTCGCGGGGCAGCGCCCCAGCTGTCTTTTTCCTTCCTTTCTTTCAGGCCGTATTTTTTTTGGCGCCAACACAGATGATGGTCAATCTGCGCATGATCCTTAGAGAAATCCTAAGCATATAACCTTGGAGCTCGGATCGCGAGAGCCTCGAGAGACGCTATTACGCAGCTTTGTCCGCCTGATGTGTAGAGGTGCACTGAGGTTTAGTGCAAGGAGTTTCAAGATTCCACCTTGACATTATGGGGTGGAAAATAATTTGAATCATGAAACCAGTATTCAGGGCCTGAAAGAGTCGGCGTGATGACGGAGGATTACTGTTGACCATGTTCGAAACACAGCATCCTATCGTGTTAGCCTGAAGTGGGGACAAACAAATGAGCATCAACCGCTGACCATGTTCGCAACGTGGGATTTGTATCAATTTGTTGTCCAAAACCCTTGGGGACGTTGTCCCATGATGGTAGGATATCCCTTAGGAGTTGTATCCAAGCCATTCTTGGGGGTCCCTCTGGGTGTGAGAGATAATGGGGGCCCGGATGAAAGGGATCATGAAGCTTTAAAAGTGGAAAAAACTTGCCTAAGTCGAATCTGACACTCCAAGTCCTAGACCAGAGTACTCTGAGCACATTATTAGACCACAGGAAAGGGTCGAAGGGCTCAGTTTGAGAGCAGCCAAAAGATGGCGGATTCCCCAGAGAATGGGGCAAGGTGCCAAAAAAACCCTGTACCATACCTATATATCCCCCCGTGAGGAGGGACAGGCCAAGAGACCGAGGTGACCGGGAGATCGTGGGATCTCCTTAGAGATGGGGCTGGACCTGAAACCTAGACATCCAGGTGGTCCTACGTATCCCATAAGGATGGTAATCAAGCCACACATAGTTCTAGAAGCACAGTTTAACATCATGTAGGACGATAAGAGGCATTTCTTCCGGGAATGTGTATGGCGCGGCGGCTAACCCATCGTGAATGAGGACACAACCCTATACTACACCGCACACTCTGGGTAAGGACTGGGCTAAGGGGCCCGAGAAGGCCAAGGGGCCTGAGGCTGGGCCTCGGTCAAGAAGGCCTAACCAACTTTCAGTTTAACGTCTTGCAGTGAGGATGAGCATGTAGTTTAAGATCATGCTGGACCAAAATGATCCTAGTTTAAGGTCTTAGAACTCGGACCAAAGGGGCCCAGATGTAGGGCCAAATGTAGTTTAAGGTCATGCTGGACCGTAATCCAGTTTAAGGTCAGGGGGGAACATTATCCAGTTTAAGGTCATGGGGGGCCATAGGGGCCCAAATGTAGGACCAAATGTAGTTTAGGGTCATGAAGGACCCTTAGGCTCAGGAAAAGTACTGCTTGAGGAACTTGGCGTTGGTGGGAGGAGTTACACACTTGCCATCCATAGTCACTAGTGAATACGCACCATTGGGATAGACCTTATGGATGATGAAAGGCCCCTCCCATTTGGGATCCAACTTGGGTGGTTTCCTGCCAGGATTCATCGGTGCCCTGATGGCCAGTACCAGGTTACCTTGCAGGAAAGAGAGGAGGTGAACCTTCTTGTTGAAATCTTGAGACATCCTGCTCTGATGCCTTTCTAGGTTGTGCAAAGCATGAATCCTATTCTCGTCCAATGCTTCCAATTCAGCTAGACGGATTTCAGCAACTCTATTCAGAGATTGTTGGTAGTAGAACACCATGTGCAATAAGGGCAACTAAATCTCGATGGGCAGGACGACCGTAGCTCCTTACACCAGGGAGTACGGGGTCACCTGGGTGGAGTTACGAGTCGTCATCCGATAAGCCCATAGGTCATTGGGGAGATTTTCTGGACAAATTTTCTTTTTTTGACCAACCATTTTTTGTAAAATGTTAGAGAGGGTTTTGTTAAATGCCTCGATCTTCCCATTCACATGTGCCTGATAGCGGGAGGTATGGTAAGAGTGAATGTTGTACTTGGCGTACAATTTCTTCAGCTCGACCGCTCGGAAGTTGGTTCTGTTATCTGTGAGGACAGCATGAGGCACTCCAAATCAATAGATGATGTTGGAACTCACGAAGTCAGCGATAGAACGGGCTTTGACTTCCTTGAGCAGAATTGCCTCTGCCCACTTGGAAAAGAAATACGTAGCGGTCAGAATAAACCAACATTGGCGAGCCGTCGCCGGTGGGTAAGGTCCTACGACATCCAACCCCCAGACTGCAAAGGGCCAAGAATAATTGGTAGTGTGGAGGGGCTCCATTGGCCGATATACAAAGTTAGCATGAACTTGGCACGCATGACACCTCTTGGAAAATTAGATGCAGTCATAGATCATGGAGGGCCAGAAGTACCCCAGCCTCCGAATTTGGTGAGAAAACTTTGACCCAGCCTGATTAGCACGACAGGAACCAGCGTGAACCTCTTGCATGACCTAAGGTATCTTGACTCCTTGAATGAAACGAAGGAGAACACCATCAACTTCTCATCTGTAAAGGATCTACTCAAGGGTGGGACCGCTCTAAAGGGTAAACTTTATCATGCGGCGTTGGATTAGCTCATGCTCGGCCCGATCTGATAGAAGATTACCATGTTGGAGGTATTCAACCAAGGTTGTCCTCCAATCAGGAACTATTTTGTTCACCGTATCTGAGGTACCCGAGGCTCCTAACATAGGGGCATCAGCAGTAAGATGGTTCACCCGTGGGTCGTGATCATCCTCCGGGTTAACGGGATAAATGACTCTCCGGTGCGCCACGCGGATAATCAGGCCATCCTATTCGGGTCTGCAAGCGACGCGGCCAGGCTGGCCAAAGCATCTGCTCAACTGTTCTGTGAACGGGTAATATGAACTACCTCTGGCCAAGAGGGGAACAGATCTATTAGATGGATGGTGCACTCTAGCAATGGCACGAGTTCCAGCTTTCTGACAACATAGTCACCCTTGACCTACTTGATGACCATCTCGAAGTCCCCTTTCACATGCAGATGGGGCACGTCGATCTCAAGGGCCAGCTCGAGGCCAGTGGTGAGGGCCTGATACTCTGCCTCATTGTTAGTGCATCCCTCTGACAATAGGAATGAATATGGTAGGACGAATTTCACTGGGGTAATGAAGACGATACCCAGGCACACTCTGTCGAGCCTAGGATCATTGAGTCTTCTACCAGTGGGGCTCCGGGAGGCACCGTCAAAGTGCATATGCTAGCATGGAACGACATGATCGACTGAGAGGATTACCTCATTAGGAAAACCGAGATCCAGTGGCTGATCCGCAGAGGTTGGGTGGGCAGCTAGAAAGTCTGTCAATGCCTGTCCTTTGATATCCTTCTGAGGTACGAACCTGATGTCGAACTGTTGGAGGATCACTACCCACCACGCTAGTTGGCCATTCAACATAGGTCGGTTCAGGATGTATTTCAACGGGTCTACCTGAGAGACCAGTTGTACCTCGTGGTGCTGCAAGTAGTGCCGTAATTTCTGTACGGAAAATATGAGCGCTAGGAATCTCTTTTCGATAGGGGAGTATCTGGTTTCCATATCAAGGAGCATGCGGATGAGGTATTAGAGGTTGTTCTCTGTTCCCTCGTTGTTCTTCTATGCGACAAGTGTGTCGAGGGATCATTCCAATGCGGTCATGTAAAGGACCAGTGGATTCTTGGAGATGGGTGGCATCAAGACCGGAGGTTGGAGCAGATACTGCTTGATTTCCTCAAAGGCGGTCTGACACTCTTCATCCCATTCATAGGTGGCACCTTTCTTCATGAGCCGAGAAAAGGGCTTACACTTGCCTGCCAGATTCATAATGAATCGGCATACGTAGGCTAAGTGGCCTTGAAGACCTTGAAGCTCCCGAATATTACTCGGGGGATGCATCTGGATGATGGCCTTGATCTTCTCCAGGTCGATCTCGATGCCTCGGTATCTGACAAAAAATCCAAGAAACTTCCCAGAGGTGACCCCAAAGTCACACTTCAACGGGTTCATCTTTAGGTTGCGGGGACGGAGGAAACCGAACATTTTATCAAGGTCCTTGAGATGGTTATGGTGCTGACGAGATTTGACCACCAGGTCATCCACATAGCGCTCCACCAATGTCCCGATAATTGGCTTGAATATGCGATTCATGGGCCGCTGATAGGTGTAACTTTCATTCTCCAGGCCGAACGACATGACTTGGTAACAGAAAGTACCTTGGGGGGCCTAAAGGAAGTGGACTCCTCATCTTCGGGGGCCATCCGGATCTGGTTGTACCTGGAATACCCATCCATGAAGGAGAGGGCTTGGAACCTGGCCATGGCATCAATCAATAACTCTGTCACTGGAAGGGGAAAATCATCCTTCGGAAAGTGGTGGTTGAGATCGCAGAAGTTGATACAGACTCTAATCTGTCTGTTCTTCTTCCTGACTGGAACAACATTGGCCAGCCACCAGGGGTACTGAACTTCATTGATGAAGTTGGATTTAATAATCTTGTCAACTTCGGCCTCAACCATGGAACCGTGAGAAGGGTGCATCTTTCTGGGAGGATTCTTGAACCCGTGATGGTTTGCTAGAAGGCCAAGGTGGTGGACGGCTACCTGGGAATATAGCCCTGGAATCTCATCGTAGCTCCAGGAAAACACATCATGGTGCTGTCTGAGGAATTCTACATACCTTTTCTGCTCCTCGGGGGGCATGTCGGCGCTGACCAACGTGGGTCTTGGGTCCGCCTCAATACCGAGGTTCACCTGCACTAACTCGTTGAACGTAGTGGAGACACCCTCCTCTAAGTAGGGGGGAGCATCTTCGATGTCCTCCTCTCCACTTGTGGAGGGATCATCCGTGGGGGGATTCATTTCGGGGCTACTAGACCCTGATGGGAAACTGGTGCCGTATTGGGCGGCAGTGGTCATCATATCAGGAGACTCACACACCACTGAGACCATGGCGATGAAGGCAGTCGATCCAATCCCATCCGGTCTCTGGCCCAAGGGGACATGCTTGATGACATCAAAGCAGTAGTGGCACGTCATCTTGAGGCGGTTAATTCCAGCCCAGCGGAAGAGACATGTATGATGTACTGTCATTGCCATGAGCTTGACGTCCCGATACTGTACAGGGGTAGGAGATTCCAGGATCACCTAATCCTGGTTGGTGTAGGAGTACGAGGTTATTTTCCATCGTCGCTTGGACCTGGGGACATGCCTTCCTCTTGCACATGAAACCACAAAGCACTGCCCCATGTCGGGGGTTGTGGCCTCCAACCGATGGATTGGGAAGACGTAGGCATCATCCAAACCTTCCCAAGGATCACTTGTGATAGTGGCGGGCTCAACCTCACCTGCCAGAACCTGCTTATCCTTGCTCTTGTAGTATTTGGCGTCCAGATAACGGGATTCACAAGAGGAAAAATGAGACACATCTCCTTGCAGCACACCAACTCGACCATTAAGGGATTATTTGAGACACTGGTGATATGATGAGGGGACCACTGCATGAAGGTGGAGCCACGACCTACCCATCAACGCATTGTAGGCGGTGTCCTGGGTGACAACCATGAATTCGGTGTTGGCAATTAGGCCACTGAACTGGGTTTTCAAGCGGATCTTTCCAACTAGAGTCTGCTTGGTCCTGTCATATCCCTAGATTCTGAGGTCATAGGGAGTTAAATCATCCTTGGACAGACCTAGCTTCTACAGTGTCCGAGTTGGGATTAGGTTAATCCCAGAACCCGTGTTGACAAGACAGCGGCAGACTTCCAGGCCATTGAACTGGTCAGTGATGTACAGTGGACGAATGTGCCCCTATATGGGAGGGTCTTCATCTTCACCAGAGAATGAGATAATCGCCTGACATTCGTCATTCTCAATATCCTTGGCGTGGAAGGATTCTACAGCTACTACCTCCGTCTCAAACTGGAGGGGGATCCTTAGGGCCTCGGAGAGAGCCTCACGCATTTCAGATGACAGGAGAAGAGTCTCATGGATAGAAAGCCTTACTGTAATGCCGGCCAGGTGCTTCGGAACATCATACTTTCAGGCCAAACACGAGCCCCTGCTTACAGGAGGCTGCTCTATGATTGGAGACTTGATGGGCCCTGTCGGCAGGACCGGTGGCTGACTGGTACTAGGAACATCTTTCTGTTCACTAGTCAAAGCCTGGAGAGTGGCTTCCAGATTAGGACCGGAAAGCTGGGGTCGGCTGGTAGTAGGGTAGAGCTGGTCACGGCACGGCCGAGGTGGTTCTGCCTGATCCAGCAACACAAACGGTGGTGGAGGCGGACCTGTCGACACCAGATAAAGGGGTCGCGTGTGCTGATCTTTGTACTAGGTATGCTGCCTGGTTTCAACTGTGTGCATGGCCTGGCTCGAGGTGCCATCTGTCGTGCCCAGGCGATTAATTTAGCCACGGCTCCGCCGAAGTTGGCGACGGCTGGGGACATTGGGAAGGTCCACCTGGCGTTACTCATCGTCCGGAGTGAAAAAGGGATTTACCAACTCTACGGTGTTAGCCGAAGCATACCCCTTACTATCACTCAAGGAATCATCCATTACCGGGCGGAGTCTCGGAGGGATCCCCATTTCCGGGGGCATGAAGTCGCCAAGAGTGCAGGATGATGATGGCATTGGAAGGGCGCGTTCTTTCTTCTTTCATCTTCATTATTTACTCTTCTGGGAAGAGGCAGGCTGGGATGACGATATCAAAGTAGCAACCACAACTTCTGAGGGCTCTGGATGATTCAGGCATGCGCGGATGATTCCATGGGAACGGGTGACCGTCTTGCGGGCCATCTGGTCATTATACTTCCGGGACCCACAGTCAGAAACCTGGTGCCATTCATCCTCATCGCCACTACCACCTTCTGATCTCACAAAGACACCTGCTACTTATGTCGGGGCTGGGCCCAACCTGACTATATTGTTGTCAATATGGTCTTGGAGCCAGTCCTTGAACACGTAGCATCATTGGATGGTGTGCCCCAGCATCCGGTGATAAGGGAAGTAGTTTGGGTGATCAGTGAGATGCGCCTCTTCTGTCTTCCGGCACTCAGGCAGCCGCACAATTCTCTGCTCCAAAGCACTACGGAAGTAACCAGGGACCTGGGCCTCGTCAAACAATTAGGTCTGATTCCTTCTGTCCGAAAAGGGGTCTCTTAGAGGCTGGCCCTAACGAGGGGCCGGAGGATCATGCTGAGGAGGCGGAACCTGATTATCTCACCTAGGTGGTGGCGGTGCATTACACGGAGGTGCCTGCCGATTTCGCGGCAGTCGCTGCTGGGTCGGAGGCTGTGCCCGTGGGGGTGGACCCTTATGGGGCTGCAGAGCTGGCCTCACTAGTAGCAACTCTAGCTGCCTGGGGGCCTCTACCTGGGCCACAGTAGTGGGATCGTCTCTGGCAGCTCTCCTTGCAGTGATTATAGGAGGTAGGGGCATGCCTGACTAGCCTGTTACAGGGCCTCTTTGAGGCGTTGAGCCTTTTATGAGAAGTCTTGGAACCCTCCGGGGTAATTCTGAGTGATCAGAGAAGGAACCAGCTCCGCCTTGACATTCCCTACACACATTGTTAGTAATTTATCCTGAGTTAGTGGCATGTCAAGGGACTACGTGAGCCCCTTCCACTGGGCGATGAAGTCCATGACTCGCTCATTGGGACTTTTCTTGCACCTAAAGAGGTCCGCGATGTTCGTCTTCTGGGTTTTGGAACTGAACTGGTAGAGGAATTTCCTGTGAAGGTCCTCCCAGCTAGTCACAGATCCAACAGGGAGCTGACTATATCAGACGATTGCTGGCACTTCTAGTGTCTGAACAAAGCAATGGATCTTGCTAGCCTCCTATTGTGATGGAGTTCCTAACATAGGCCCACACCTCGAGTTTAAGTGGGCCAGTTGTTGTGGCGGGACTCATGTCCCGTTAAAGGAGGAAAAAAGTGGGGTTCCAAATCCCGGTGGGGCCGGCATGTCATCCACCCATGCTGGGTATGGCTTGTCGTCCGATGGGATTTCCACCTGCCGAGTTTCCAAAGCCTCCAAGCGGGCGATGAGTTCCACCATCATATCATCTAGACGCGGGTTCCTGTCCTGACGGGGATCCCTAACCACAAGCGCATTGTCGGGCTCTTCGATCCGGTATTCAAGCTTAGCAGCTTGTTGGGCTGCTGGTGGAGCGACTCTTGGGGCAATGAGAGGAACCCGAGTGGGGTCCCTTGGGTGATCATGCCGCTCAAGAGGGTTCGGCGAAACGTATCACGCCCTCTTTCCATGATCTCCAGCCTCTCCTCTATCGGCGAACAGGGCATGATCATGGTTTCCCGGTAGAATCTCGTCGAGGGGTAGTTGTTCCTTCCCCTGATGTCCCAACCTAGGATCCCCGTAGTCAGGCCGCCGCTCTTCAATGCGTTCGGCCAGAAGCTCATCAACCAGCCTCTTCTGCTCACTAAGTTGTTGGTGCAGCATGGCCTTCTCGGGATCTTCCTCTGCCTTCTGCACTAAGGAAGATGGGTCGGCGAGCTTAATAGCCCCAACGTTTTCTTTACCCTTGCCGATGTTCTGGCTCAGTGTTAACGCTTCAGTGGGTGTGGGAAGACCTAGGAGGTTTCCCTATTGGCGAGTAATCCTCTCGGAGGGGTCCAGTAGTGGCCTATCCTCAGAGGGTGAGTCCCTGTCGAGAAGTTCCAAATCGTTACCCTCTCCCGACAGATCGGCCATGTTGACCGCTGCTGCCCTCGGGGGCATGCCCTCAAAACCGCTCAGTGGGTCGGGCTACCAGCGAATCGTACTGAAGATAAGGGCAGCGTACTACCCCCATCCATGGATGTGCATGTGGGGGTGGATTCCTTGATAACTTTGTGGAGTACATGAAAACTCTGAACGCATTGTTGTTGGAGGGTCCTGTGGTGACCAAGTGACTCGGGGTGCCCAACCGCGCGGAGCATGGCCAGGTCGACCCGATGAAACTGCTCACTGATATCCTCAAGGTGTGCTTGAATCCTGGGATAAGGCGCTTGCTGATGAAAAAAATGGGAGTGAGTCACCCGGAGAGTCTGGAAGAAACATTCAAACTCTCCAGGGGTTCATGATTCTGGTATATCAAAATCTAATCCTACGACTGGCCAAAACTTCTCGGGGAAGTGGCCTACTGTGAGGACGGTCCAGAAGCTCCACGACTCAGTTTCAGGATCTGAACCTTGCTGGCTCTGCTCATCGACCAAGAATGCCCGGGGAACCGACAGCGGTGCCGAGGTAGGCCGCTAGGCCGGGGGGCTCGCCGGCGGAGAATACGGCGAGCATGCTGATTGGCTGCCGAATCCTAAGTCATCCTCCAAGGGCTTCGGTGTCCTGCCTTCCACTTCACGATAGGATGGGTCAGTGAACGGGCCTCCTGTCACACTTTTGGCACTTTCCGAGGTTGTTCCATGTCACGACTCTTCCGTCGGTCCCTAGAAAAGTTCTCCACCTTCTCTAACCGAGGTGGAAGGTGCTTCCGGATAGGCCAACTGTAACTGTAGGTTTGAAACCTGGGGGTACGCCAAGTCCTTGTCCTCCTGGATATACCTTCGGAGGGAGGCGGGGATCATATGGATCTCGCATTCAGGGAGCACGATACTGACGCTCTGCATCCCTATCCTTGCCCTTGACTCATAGGACTGGGGGGAGGGCTCCATCGCCGAGTCGTATTCCACCTCAGAGTCTGAGAAATGGACTGGTCTTATTTCCATCAGGCCTTCCCTGGCATTTCTCTTGCGGCGACGACGTCACGCCTTCCTGCCCCTAGGTGGCTCCTCAGGGCAAGTCTGATTTCAATCATGGATCCCTCTGGCTGCAATGGTACTGCGGCCGAGCAGACAGGAGGCTGGGGTGCGAGGATCACTGGGGCAGATGTCGAAAGGGGCATGGGGAGGACCTCCATGTGGGTGAGCGATCGGATATGCAATGGCTCCATACTCGCAGCCAGAGACAGGGGAAGTGACCCCATACCCCGTGCAGTGGGCGCTGGAAAGAGCCATACCCGGAGCGTAGCTTTCCCAGGGAATCCTTCTTCTTTCCAGATCGGTGGCATGGAGTGGGCCTTCACGCTGGATGGCACTACCGTGAATTCATCTTCGGTGGACATTTCTTGTGCCAGTGACCGGGAGAGTTGACCCAACCTACCTGTGGAGAGGTCAGGGCCTCGATCCGGGTAGGGCATGTAACTGCCCCTGGTCAACGTGTGAGGAGGTTTGATGAAAGGAGTCTGCAGTGGCTCGGGCCACAGTGGTTGCTGACGTCGATGCCCCAGGGTGGGCATCCTCTTCTTCTCATGCCTGACGCTGGCATCGGGTCATATGGGTTGGAGCTGGTGGTGCAGGCGCATGGATTGCCTGCTCTTCGGCTCAGGGAGTCGGGCGGCGTCGTCGAGGCGGCCTGGTGGGGGCCCTTTCTGTGAACCCCTGGAGCGGGTCCCTGATCGGGCGAACCCAGACATCTCCCACCTCATCAGCATAGGTAAGGGAGGTGTCGAGGCATTCCAGGGATAGGCTTCTGAAATGGTTGAACATTGGTGTGGGAAGCAGTGTCTCCCTGCGCGGCCCTCGGGGGCGGCGATGGTGGTGAGGCACAACTGCCTCTAGATCCAAACGGGCCATGTCCCTAGTCAGGATGACGCCTTCCTCCTCGAACCTAAGCACAAGGTCGTTGATCCCCCTTCATTGGATAATCTCTGATGGAGAGAGGGGGCGTGAGCGCCCGGCAGTTGCAGCGGTCGGAGTTGGAGAAGCTGTGGAAAAGGCGGGACCACACGGGGTGGCTGCGTCGGTACTGCCCCTGCCCCTACGTTGGTGGGCAGGTGGAGACCGAGCTCCGGATGTAGCGATATAATTCTTGGAAGCAGGGAGATGAACCCATTAGAACTAATAGGAAAATAAATCGACAACCAATAGCCCAGCGTCATTCCGTCTTCCATGTTCGGTAAGAGGGATCCACGCTGACGATGTCGCAGAATGGGGTGCTCAACATCCTGACTGCCCCAACCCCTGGCGGGTTTCACATCCTGTTGCTGGGTTCTCGGACCTGATGACATGCTAATCTTATGACACCCCAAACTCTACCGGTCTCCATATTGAGGAGAAGAGCTTCACGTCAGGTTCACCATTTTCTGTTTCTGACGCTTTCCACCGGGGCGCGCGCGTGCATCCGTCATGCGGGGGAGGACGCGTGTCTTGTTGCCCCACATTCCCACTTTCCAAAGGCGGGCGGAATCCGTTCCTTTGTCTAGGTACATCTTCTCCTTGATCGAAACTGGGATGATGGGATGTCGGTTCTTCCTTTCGTGGATTCCTCCTCGAAGCTTGTCACCTAGTCTGGGTCTCCCTCATAGATTTAAGATGGGTTCGTGAATCTTGTTCCCAGTTCCATATCTTCATGGACACCATTTAATTACGCTGCATCCGTCTAGACGCTCCAAGGGGTCTAGTCGGGTCAGAAACCTTCTGTGAGTATAATGGTCACGCTGGGGTGTCGTTGGCATGTCTTGACACTGGGGGATTGGCATGTCTGTCTTTTTTCCCTTACTATATGGCTTCTCGAGGGCGTAGAAGCCCGAGGAATCCCACATTGAATGCAGGGAATTGGCATGTCATAGGCATGCATCTGAGGTTTTCCTCAACTTCCTATGTTTAACATGGGGTATGCCATGAGTTTAACGTCTAGCGAAGATGGATCAGACTGATCGGAACATGGAGATTGGATCAAATAAAAAGAACCCCCTGGGGGGAACACCAATGTCAGGGCCATCACGTGGGCAGATTCCCGGATATTTTGGAGTGGAATGAGGTGGCATGATCCCACCAGGAAGTGGCGGTCTGAGTAAGGATCAGGATGGGTGATGAAGTGAATAAGGGATTGAACCTCATGGAGGCTTCCTACGTACCATGCCTTGACATGGATCAAAGTCCTCGTAGTTCTCTGATGCGGTAGGACACCTGAAGAGGCGACCCGTGAGAATGAACGCATGGATTGGAGCACGGTGGAAATAAGACCTGTGGGCTAGGGAATGAGCTTCCCGAGGCATGTGGGCTCAAGGGAGAGGTAAGGATGAGACGTGGATGGGGGATATGGAGCTTACGCTCTGAGGCGGCCCATAATGGTGTTGGTGAACTGACGCAAAGGGGTCGGCACAACTGAGTGATGGGCTTGAACCTCATGGAGGATTCCTACATACCATGCTTTAGCACGGATCAAAGTCCACATAGTTTGGGTGGTGTAGTTTAACGTCATGCTGGATGACATACAGTTTAACATCATGCTGGATGGGCATACAGTTTAACATCATGTGGTATGAGGGCATACAGTTTAACGTCATGTGGGACGATCAATTTGGGGCTTATGCTCTGAGGCGTCCCAAAATGTTGGCGAGCCGATGTGAAGAGGTCAGGACGACTGGGTGGTGGGCTTGAACCTCGTGGAGGCTACCTATGTACCATGCTTTAGCATGGATCAAAGTCCTCGTAGTTCACCGGGATGGGGCTTACGCTCTGAGGCAGCCCATAATGGTGGTGTCATGGTCGATGCTCACTCTAAGCCCACATGATTCATGCTCGGTGTGATAAATAAGAGGCAGAAGGTACCAAACGATCACGTCGTGAAGGGTGCGTCAGTGAGAAGTGGAGAGGGGCTTACGTGTTGAGCGGCCCAAAGAGGAAACAGGGGCTTACGCGTGGTTATCAGCCCTTAGTGTCGGGGTTTACTTTAGGATGGAGGCTCGTGGTGTGACAAATCATAGAGGGAGATGGATTTGGGACCGAACAAAGGAGATGCATTGTTCCCTATCACACCCTCCCATGGCCTTGGCGGTGGGGAAGTATGGAGGTGCATGGGTGCAACCTTTCGCAGGAGTGGCTAGGGGCTTACGCTCTGAGGCAGCCCTTCCCCCGTGGACAAACGCCACTCTAAAAGGGAGGATATCATTCCATGTAAAAAAATTCCATTCCCGTGGAGACGAGTGGTGTAAAGAATGTCTGATCCAGGGGGACCCTGCGTGCGAGGCATGGGGTCGGATCACAGTTTAATGTCATGTGTTGAGGATGAGGTGCTTGGAAGTTTAACGTCCTGTATCTCAAATGAGGTGGGTTTTCTCCACACCCCTAGGGCTTACATGCCCAACACCCTCTTCCCCTTGCGGGAGGGAAGGCATCGGCAAGGATGTGGTGAATGGGGGGTCGCAGGGTGAACCATTGAGGGGTCCACGTTAGCATGGCTATGCGAAGAAGAAATATCCATTAGCGTGCCTTTGCGAAGGAGCATAAGGCAAAGCAACGCAACGGGAAACACTGCCCAAGGGAACTTGAGGTTACTTCGTACGAGCCTAGAAGGTTGTACGGTAAATTAAAGCATGGCGTGCATGCCCGGTATAGAGGACATCAGGTTCCTAAGAAGGGAGGCACCCTGGGGGTGTAAAGGTGAGGGGTCCTGGAGTTTGTGCGCAAAGAAAAGGTTTGCGCGCAAAACACCGGGTTGGCACACAATTGGGGTAGAGGGATTGTGCACAGCTAGGGGAGATTGTGCACAACAGGCTTGGATTGCACGCGAGGGCAACGGCCGAACCCTAAGGTATTGAAAAACCTAACAAAGGGATTGCGTGCAATTGGGTTTTGTGCGCAAAGGAGGGGGAGCGCGCAATGGAATTGATTGACCACGACAAAGGAACCCTAAGGAGTTTGAATTGTATTTAAGCTGGGGGAATTGCGCACAAAGGCGAACCTCGAGGAAAGGTTGCGTGAAAAGGGTCAATACCTGGAAGTCATATTGCGCGCGCGGGAGTCCAATTGCACGCACAGGAGCTGGTCCGAATTCCGCAACCCCGAAATAGAAGGGGTCTCCTTCTATTTATAGGTGGCAGGCATCGTGGAATCTGGGCGGCGCACGAAATCTTCCACGCCAGGACCTGTCGGTGCGAAAGGCCTCACCGCGTGGAACTGGGCGCGCAAAATTGTGCGCCACACCGGGGCCCTTTGCACGAATCCCAGACGTCCTTCATGCGGACAACATTTTTTCGTGCCGGTCCTCCTTAATTTCACGCACCACTTCTGGGCCCACCGGATCAAGCCTCTGAGTCCGAATATGACTTTTCTTCTTCATTTTGGATCTTCCTTTAGGAGTTATGGTCTTTTTTAGCATCTATAGTAGTTCGATGTAATTATATTTTTACAATTATTAATATAATATTTTTGATAATTTCTCATAATTATCTTATGAAAATTTTTATAAATTAACATTTGATAATTCTGTGAAATAATACATTGATAATTCCAGGTTTTATCATTTAGGGTTAAATTCAACCATTTTTATATAATTTATAAATATATAATATAGAAAATAAATAAATAAAAACCAACTTTTTATCTGCTTAAGAGCATCACCCAAGGGGATCTAGACACACCTGGAACTGGACAAAAATTGAATCAGATTGAAAAATATTCACTAATTGCATGCTATAGAGTTCCAAGGTTACTGAGACTCAATCTAATCAACCAAGAACAAAGTTATAAAGTTCTTTCTATTTTAGAAACACAAACCATGTATATGTTCGTCATTTTTAAAACCTCAAATTAAAAATACTAATTTAATTTTTGATTCAATCGAAAATTGATTGTTGAGTGTTTAATTTCATCCCATTAAGGTCTCGAAAATTTAAATAGGTCAAAATTAGTGATTTTCCATGATTTTTGATCAAAAATAATAACGAAATTGAGTTTTAGTGGAGTGTATAGGAAGAAAAAGGATAAGAAAACAAAAAAACAAAATAAAAAGTGTAAAAACAGTAAAAAGAATGTTACCCGTATTCACAGGCATGCGCTTAAATCAAACCCCTGATGTGCACAAAGGTTATGTTGTTCCTAGGGTAAAACCCTAATTCTAGATTTAATGGTGGTATTTTATTTCCCATATGAATAACCATTTGGTACATATTCAATTATTCCAGAAAAACTATGTGCACGTGATATAAAATATTTATTATTTTTATTATAAGAAAAGATGCTCTACGGGCCCTGGAATCTCACACTTACTTCAAGCCTAACTCTGAAAATATTACTTAAAATATTCTAAAGTGTTATAATAAAAAATATATTCACTAAATTAACAGGTATTTTACCCCTATGTATGATATAAAAACACAAGTGAGGTTATTTTTTATTGAAAAATAGAGTTTTACAGAAACAATACTTGTAATTTATTAAAAAAAAGAAGGTCTTATTGTCATTTAAAATTTAGGATATTACAATAAATTTATTTTTTTCTATAAAATACCTAAAATCATGAATATAATATTTCTTATAATCCTAGGGAAAATAAAACTTTAAAATAGGGTGATCTCATATGCTCAGTAATGGAAATCATACAAAAAAAGCTGTCATAGAATAAAAAAACATGTATAATATAGAAAAGATAAATAATAATAAAATAATCCATATAAATAATATCATAAAATGGGAATATATCCATGTAAGAAATTACAACATAAATAATAACATGGATAACAATTAATAGTTGCTTAATGATAGAATGCATAATGTCAAACATCGCAATCTTATTGACAATGCCTTATGCTAAGACATCATACTTAAATAGGTAAGGTGTACATCAAGTACCAAAACTAGTTTGTATCATGAGACCAACAATTAATAAAAGGTATATAATGATCTCTTTATATCACTAACTAAGTCTAATTCATTTATCATATGAAAGGGTTGAATAATAATTCAATACTTGATCAACATAAACATTCATATTGAAAAACTAGCATACGAAATGTTAATATTTTCTCTAATAAATAAATATAACATAATCATAATCCATAAAGAGTAATATATTGGATAGTATCAATAGATTATATCCTCAATAAAGCATAATATTAATCAATGTATATTGATGTAGTTTAAAATACTTTAAAAAGATCACTGGAATATTTCTTGAGGAAAATACCCTTTTTATTTTGAAACCCCTTATTTAAAATATAGAAATTTTAGGAATATCATGAATAAAGTTTTATTTTAAATGAACTATTAAAAATTTTAAATTAATCTTTAAATTAAATAATAGTCATGATGGTAGGAAAATTCATTTGTATGGTAAATGTTTAAACAAAGATTTTGTTCACACCATTTGTAAAAAGTACCTCATTCAAAAAATGACAAGATTCATTTTAAACATTTTTATAGAAATTTAACAAGGGTAAAAATGAATTAATAAATCATTGGATAATATTAAAAACATTATTGAAAAAAATTAAATAAAATATGTACCTAGAAGAAAAAGATTCCCGACTAAATTGAAAAACAAAGTCAGTTTTCCTTTGAAATATTCTTTTTGTCTTTTTAAGTACCAAATATGGTAAAAATGGAAATAATACTTGAAAATAATATAAATCACTATATTATAAGAAAAAATATTGGTTTTAATATATAAATATTATATAATTCTTCCAACATAATCTTAAATATAAATAATCCTGAATAAGGATGAGATTGTAAAATAAACCCTTACCTCGGGTCTGACATGACTCGTAAGTGATTTTAACCTCTTATTTAATAATTTTAAATTGATTATAATTATATAACATAACAATATAAATAGTTATAATATCATATCCTATCCAATTATAACATTTCAATTCCCATTTATTAATAATTCTTTATAAAAATCATCATTTCTCACTATTAGTTGTTTCATTTTTCTTGTACGTTTTGGTCTGTTAGTTTAAATACTTGCATATTTATAATGGTTAAATCATCTCAAAAATGTTAATAATGATATTAATATCATATATATTCATTATATGAAAATTTATAATCATTCTTGAAAGTTTTATGTGAAAAATGAATTCATCACTTCGTGGAGGTGGTAGTCCACAGGTACGCATGAGCAACTTTATCGTTTTTTAATGGGTGGAAGGGTAAGAAGGTAAATGATATATTATATTTATATAATAATAATTATTTCATAAATATAATATATATTCATTAGTTCTATTTTAATTATCATCCAAGCAAAGTGGAGATGAAAAAAATACACCACAACGTGGAGATGATAGGTCGTACGTAAACATGAGCGATGATTTCATTTTCTGAAGGATAAAAAGGAGGATAATAATGGTTGTGACACCATAAAAATATAATTTTATTATATTTAAGATAATTATGTTATTATATGGTCATTTTCATAGAATATTTTAATGTTTTATAAGAATAAATAAAATGAAAATACTCGGTTAAGAACTATACCTCTTCTTCGAACAACCTCCTTAGGTTTATACCTAAATACTTATTAGGATAGTATTATGGTCAAAAAAGGACATATAAGACATGGGTAAGGATGTTATAAAATTATATTGGTATTTATTGTCCAAAATAATAGGCTCTTGAAGTTTTATTAAGAGAGGAGAGGTGGTGTCCTTTTATAAGTGAGGGAGAGGACACACTTGAAATTTTTCAAAAGATTAAAATATATTAATGTCTTACTGAAGAAAAATGGATCTAAAATGACTCATATTTAAATATTAGATGATATAGGGTATAAATATAACAAAAAAATAGTATTTAGATAATTTTTTATATCATTTTAATTCTTATAATTTTAGTTTCTACCCTTTTAACCTATTTTAACTCTTACTATGGTAACTGGTTTTTTTATCAAATATACTATTCATAATGACTAAAAAATAAAGTGGTATCATTAAAAAAAATTAAATTTTGATTAAAAAAAATATGAAATCCATGTTATAAAATTCAATCCTCATAAGTTTCAGGAATTACTTTTAATGTAAATACATAAAAAGCAATGAAAAATAGTCTTCTAGAAAAATGCATTTTTTGTATAAAAATGTTTTTATAGCAAAGTTAAGAATACATTCAATTAAAATGATATTAATTGGGTTATTTTTAATAAAAATAAACTAATTAAATTTTATAATTAATTCAAAACAAAATTATATTTTGAATATTATTGAATGGAAAAGACATTTTTCTATAAAATCGGTATTTTTTCACTATTCACTAAAAAATTAATCATTTCATAAAAATAAAAAAAATTCATCCTAAGATAATTTTGATATGATAATTTCAAAAAAAAATATCTTTTTTATCAAATTAAATTTATAAAAAAATAATCTAGGTTTTAGTCACAATTTTGAATAAATTTATGTGTATTATACTGTTGTTTCTTTAAAAAGAAAAGCTTACTTACTATAATTGAATCTTTGGTGTTACATTATTCACTACATCAAAAAATTTATCCTAAAAAATTTTATAATATCACCTCATTGATATATTGTTTTGTTTCAATCCCCATAAGTTTCAGGAATTACTTTTAACATAAATACATAAAACGTAATGAAAAACAGTCTTCTAGAAAAATGCATTTTTTTGAATAAAAATGTTTTTGTAAAAAAGTTAAGAATAATGTCAATTATAATGATATTAATTGGGTTATTTTTAATCAAAATTAACTAATTAAATTTTAAAATTATTTCAAAACAAAATTATATTTTGAATATTCTTGAATGGAAAAGATAGTTTTCTATAAAATTGGTATTTTTTCACTATTCACTAAAAATTTAATCTTTTCAGAAAAATAAAAAAAATTCACCCTTAGATAATTTTAATATTATGATTTCAAAAAAAATATATCCTTTTTATCAAATTAAATTTATAAAAAAATAATTTAGGTTTTAATCACAATTTTGAATAAATTTATGTGCATTATATTGTTGTTTATTTTGAAAGAAAAGCTTACTTACTATAATTGAATCTTAGGTGTTAAATTCTTCACTACTTAAAACAAATATCCTAAAAAATTTATAATATCACCTCATGAATAGATTTTGGTGTTTCTTCATTATAACTCCTATAGGTTCCCATGTCACCTCTTTTATCCTATGATTCCTCCAAAGTACCATTAATAGTTGTGTCATCTGATTCCTCAAATTTGTAATCTAGTATCTGAAATCTATATAGTATCTTCATAGTAAAATAAATCAGGTTTCAATTATATTTCCTCATAGGTGAGAATATTATTTGGTTTTGGAATGTACCTATTTAATAAAGATATTTGTAACATGTCGTGAACTTTAGAGAGGCTAGGTGGAATTGCCAAATGGTAATCCACAACTCCAATTCATTATAGAATTTAAAAAGACCCAATATACCTGGGACTTAGTTTCCCTTTCTTTTTGAACCTTATAACACCTTTCCATTGATATATCTTAAATAAAACAAAATCTCCCACTTGAAATTATAAATCCTTCCTTTGGTTATTGGCATTAATTTTTGTCTACTTTAAGCTGCCTTAATATTATTCTAAATAGTATTGATTTTAATTATTGTGTCCTCAACAAGATCTACGCCTACAATCTTACTTTCACTGACTTTGTCCCAAAAAGTTGGAGTATAGAACCTATTTTCTTAAAATGCCTCATATTTTTTCACTTCAATGATTGAATGGAAGCTACTATTATATGAAAATTACACCAAATAAAAATACCTATCCCACATACATTGAATGTCAAATGAGAGGGACCTCAACATGTCTTCTGATATATGAATAGTCCATTCAGAATTCTTATTAGTTTGAGGATGATGGTTGGCACTCAAATGTATCTTGGTGTCAAGATAATTTTAAAGACTCGTCCATAATTTTAATTTAAATCATAGATCATGGTTAAATACAATTAAAATAGGTTCTCCATGAAGTCTCACAACTTCATTAATATACATTCGTGTGAGGTGATTAATGGGTAGATCTTACCATATAGCAAGGAAATGTATGGACTTTGTAACGCCCCGACCCCAGTTACCCAGAGTCGGTGCATTATTGCGTAACATTGGCATGATCACAAAAGATCAAGTCTCTAAAGACTAATTAGTTTAGTAGACTTGGAAAGACTAGATACATTCATAAATGTTACATTACATCATGAAGTGAAAAATCAAAATAACATAGTCTCCATAGTCCACACTTCTATCCCCTTCAGACTATCCCTGTAGGTCAGTCATAAAATATTTCTTCACATCCTGGGAAAAATAAAACATTGAAAGGGGTGAGCTCATATTCTCAGTAAGGATAACAATATAGCGGAAGCTTTCATAAATAAACATAAACATTTAAGGCAATTTATGACTAAAACAAAAGCCTTTTAAACTTTAACTTCAACGTAATATGGAAAAAGTAAAATGAGATAATCCCATTTACTTATTCACATGGATATTCTACTAGTCGAATAATCACATGCAATATCAATAACCACTTTCATAATGATGGAATGCATAATGCCAGACTATCATAACCACGTACCCAAGGCCTCGTTCCAAGACTACAGATAAGATTTTGTCAAGGCCTCATTCCAAGACACTAGTTTGTCTCATGAGACCTGCCGATGCATCGAGGAGCTATAGCGGGCTCCACCCGTCACTTATTAAGTCCAATTCATTCCTCATATGAACAGATTTAAACATATCATAAACCATAAAATAATCGTACCATATAAAACATGCATAAAGGAAACATAAAATTTCCACATTTCAATCACAATATATCAATACAACACATTGATATAATAAAAATAACACTTTCAAAACCATTTTCAATACCAAAATAAAACAAAATTAAAACCTTGTATTTATTTTTCATTTAAAAAAGTTGTGGCTTGTGGAGGAAGCCGAAACTCAAATAATGGTCACAGCGGTGGAGAAGTCGTTTCCGCCGCATACGAACGACAAAAAAACATTCCCTTTTTTCGTTTAGTTAAATGCTTCGTATAAAAAATATTTCTTTTGAATAAACGTAAAAGTCAAAGGGGTTTATAAACCGAATAAAAGAAAGTTGTGTATAAAATAAAATATGTCTCAATGAAAGGAGATTGAGAGTAAGTCCCTTACAAAGATCATTTTTTTAATTAAAATAGATCTATTATTTATATTCACTATAATTACACATGAAGAAAGTAAAAATACAAGATAGAACATAATAATATCGTGAAATAATTTGAAAGTAGGAGATTAACCCAAAGAACAGAAATCGGGTTAAGAAGTTCTCTTACCTCGTGTCCGACTTGACTCGATCGTTCTTTAATCTCCTGAATAATAAACTAGAGTTAATTTATATTTTCTTAATAACCTTTTTCATATTAATTATTCTTTTTATATCACTTATTACCATGTTATGAACATTATGTAATTATTTAAGTTAATAACGGTCATTTTGTCGATCTTTGGTACTTGAGTCAAAAATAAACTTCTTATAATTACAAGTTGTTCATGTGGTGAAATAACCATTATATCCAGAATTATATTCATGATGTAGATATCATATATATCATATATATCCAGTATATACATTCATTTATAATATTACATAACATTTAGAGGTAAGAAATGAAATGCACCGTTCATGGAGACGGTAAGACGTACGTACGCATGAACGCTACTTTCAATTCTATTTCATATTTAATGGAATGAAATTATAATTATATAAAGGTATACTATAATTCCATTATAATATAATGTATAATAACATTTAATCCATCCTTTATACATCCCACATATGTCATTAATGATTCAAATTACTTTGAGGGGGCGGTAGTCCGCACTTCCTAAAATGAAATTATCGCGTTTACCCATAATGGAAATCATAAAGTTATGCCATAAATGAAAAATACAGAATCATAAGGAAAAAAACATAATATATATCATATATAAAAATATTTTCATCATAATGGCCACCATGAGAGGTGTTAAAATAAAATTTAATAATCATCGTTTTGTGAGGCAGTAATTCGCCACCCACAGAAACAGTATGTTCTTTAACAATTAGACGAATGTGTGTGTAAGTGTAAATAAAATCCATCTCATAAAAACAACCAAGTATATTTAGGATACTGGTTTTGTTACAAAATAAAGTAATAAAAAGAGTTTAGGGGGTTGGAGAAGAAAAATAAAACAAAACAACATAAGAGAAGACATTACCTTTAAAATCGGGTAACTCTTTTTGATTTGAGCCAAAGGCTTCCTTGGGAAGACTTCTTCCCAATGTGATGCTTCTAGGATGAATATAGGAAAGTTGGGAGAGTATTTGGGTAGAGTTTGGCCTATCCAAATGGCTTGAAGGTGTGAATAATGTGGTAGAGGTGCGGGCCTTTTATAAGAGGAGAGGAGGGGCACTCTTGGAAAGTAATGAAATGTTACATTATTATGAAGTGATTTTCATATTTTAAAGGTCCCACAATGATATATTTCGAGGATAAGGTAATAAGGGTTCAAAATATACTCATATAATATGTTTTTGACAAGTTTATGTATTACATTTTATATTATATTTTCATTTTATTTAAATCGTTAATTAATGAGGTAATCGTTGCATCATCATGGTGTCATAAAAAATTATAAAAAAAGTACCATGATGTAGGAAATTTTTTTATATTTCCAATGAATATTTATAGTAAAAACTTTAACTTATATAACCCCATGTAATAATTGTTTTAGTAAAACAACACATGTTTGTGAAAATTTTATTTTTACTTTAAATAAAAAGTTATTAATGTCATTTTCTTACCCAAGTGGCTCCTGGGGTCCCCAAGTTGACCCATGGATTTTCTTGGTCGTCCATGACTCATCTAATAAGGTTAGGACAAGTGTAAAGGTATTTTCATATTTTTATAATATCATTTTTACCTTAAATTTCACTAATTACCTTTAATCGCGATTAATAAAACTTAAAAGTTACTATTCACCAAAAAATTATTTTAATCCCATTGAACAAAATTTTACATCCTAATTACAACCATGTATGTCGGATTTTTTAAATTCAATTCATAGAAGCGGTAAAGTTTCATTTAAATGAAAAAACAGTTTTTTTAACTACCACTTAGTGGTTTCACTATTCATCAAAAATTGAAGTTTTTCAGAACAATGCCAAAATTTCACCCTAAGCTATATTTGATATTCCAAATTCAAAAATGATGTCTATTTTATAAAATTCAAAATATATCAGTTGCATTAATTAATTTAATAATTCATTCCCGCTGTCAAAACAAATATCGTGTTTTTAAGAAACAATATCTATTAAAAGATTGACAATTGTTTATATCCAATTTCAAAGTGAAATTAATTATAATGACCACCATTGGATAAAATGGTAAAAATATATTCTAATTATAATTTAAAACAACTAAATAGTATAATTTATCACTATAAATTATTTTTATTAAAAAAGTTGTTTTTAAGTAGTTTTCTATTCATAGAAAATTGAAAGTTCTCAGAAAATTACAAAAAATTCAATTTAGGATAATTTCGATATTCCGAATAAAAAAATGAAGTCCATTTTATATAATTTCAAAAATTGGGTATTAATATTCATAACGGCTACTTTGATTGGTCGCGGTGTGTTAGAATCTCGAACTTGCGTACAATGCAAGCTATTGCATTATTGAAAGAGAAGTGTATCGTGAAAGTTTGAGATGTTGCAGACTTGGTAAAGAAATCAATAATAACCCATGTGTAATAATTCTTTCTAGGAGTCTTTGGAAATAAAATGACAAATTCCCTTGTAATATTATCCTATTTCAACACAAGAATAGGTATAGGTTGTATGACTCATTTAGTTTTTTTATTTCAAACTTTACCTATTTTCAAACCAAGAATCTTGATATAAAGTTCTCAATTTCTTATTTCATGTTATCCCACCAAAAATTTTCTTTCAAATCTTAATACATTTTTTTTGTTACCATGGTGTATAGAGAAATTTGAGCTATGAGTTTCATCTAATAATTCTCTTTGCGGATCAAACCTGGATGGAACACATAACCTCTTTCAAATTTCAAAATAACATCTTCAGAGATGAAATATACCAATTTCCCATCACTCATGGATTTGATTTTATTTTGAATATTCTCATAATTAATTTGAGAACTTTTTATTTTCTCTAATAAGGGTTATTTGTAATAGATATGATTTTTCCCATTCCTTAACGATTCTCATACCCAACTTTACTAAATCTATGAATATAGGATTTTTTTCAATTCACTTTTTAGTCAAAAATCCATTATCTTTCCTACTCAACCCATCAATCACCTTATATTCCTTCTCAGGGTGGTAGTGTATTAAGACATCATAATTCTTGAGTAGTTCTAACCATTTCCTTTTCCTCATGTTGATCTCTTTCTAAGAGAATATGTATTTCAAACTTTTTTATCTATATATATTTCATATCTTTCACCATATAGTTAATGGATCCATATATTAAATGAAAATATTATGGATTCTAACTCAAGATCATGGGTTGGATAATAATATTCATGAATCTTTAAATGACTTTATTAAAAGGAAACAACTCTATAATTCTACATAAGGAAACATCCAAGTACTTTTTTTGATGCATCAATAAATATCAAAAAAAATCCCTTCTCAATAGTAAAGTCAATATAAATGCATAGACCAATATCCTCTTTAATTATTAAAAACATTCCTTATATTATTCTTGCCACATGAACTTGAACCCTTTATATGTCAATTTCGTTAACGAGTTAGCTAATTGAGAAACATTTTAACAAATCATTGGTAGTAACATGTCAATCCAACGAAACTACATACCTCAGTTATATTTGTTGGTGTCGTTCATTCCATAATTGAATTTTTATTTAAAAGATAAACTAATATTCCATCTTTATACACAATATGGCCAAGAAAATAAACTTTATGAAGCTAGAATTTACATTTTATAAATTTTCCGTATAACTTCTTTTCTCTGAGAGAGATAAGAATGATTCACAAATGAATCTTATTCTCACCATATGTTTTAGATTATATTAATATATCATTAAAAAATAACACAAATAAATTATTTAGGTAATCCTTGAATACTTTTTTAATCATATCCATAAAAAATGGTTCATTAGTTAATCCAAAGGGCATTACTATAAATTTATAATGTGCAAACCTCATATGAAATGGAATCATTGCAATATCCTCCATATTTACTTATAGTTTATGATACCTATAATGACGTTCAATATTTGAAAAATATTCATCTTCTATAAGTTTATTAGATAATTCATCAATTTGGGGTATAAGATACTTGTTATTTATTATAAAGGAATTGATTTCCCTGTAATTAATTCACAACATCATAGAACCATTTTCTTCTTAATAAAAAGAACAAGAATCTCCATAGTGAAACATGAGGTAATATAAATCCCTTATCACAAAACTCTTACAGTTTTTTCTTTGGTTCCAAAAATTCCATTATATCCATTATATAGGGAGTCTTGGATATAGGTTTTTCATTAGGGATGAAATCAATGTAAACTCAACTTCACACATCAGTGGGTGTCCATATAGTTCTTTTGGAAACACATCAATTCATTACTATAAAATAGGTACATCCTATATTATAAGGATACAATTTCCATTCACAGGTTGTGTCTTATATTCTTCTCTAATAATTTCATTGTGGAGAGATACTCGAGGTAGATTCAAGCATGATTCAGATGATGTAGTTTCCCCTCTAAATAAGAGGGATTCTATATCTCTATCATAGATTTTAATCTTCTTCTCTTGATAAAATATTTTCATATTGTAATTTTAAAAACAATCCATACTAATTATTTTATCAAAGGTAACCATAGGTAAAATGATCAAGTTTTAAAATAAGGTAAGTCTATGTATCATAATGGGAAATGACTGACATATCATTATTGAAATAATATTTCCACTATGAATCTAGATTGATAACTCCCTTTTTATGATTCTAGGGAAATATCTAAGTTTCTTTGAAAACATGGAAGATATAAAAGAGTGTTAAGATTCATAATCAAATAAATCATTAACTAAATTTGAGGGTATGATCAATGTACCTCGCACAATATCTTTAGGAACTTCAAATGTTTCTATCGTGGTCACATAAGATTATCCTTTATCTCAAGAAATTTTCTAAATAAAATTCCTTTAATTCCTAGGGGATTCATTCATATAGTGCCTCGTATCCTTATAGTTGAAGCATTGAAACTTTTAAGCTTCTTTTTTTCACTTAAAATCACAAGCCTGGTGTCATTTCTCTCCACACTTGAAGAAAAATCCAATTCCTAACAAGCATATTCCAGGGTTTTTATTTCCTAATTATTACAAGTTGGAAATTTCACCCTTATTTTCTTTCATTTTGTCATATTTACTTTTCTAGAGTGCTCATTCACCCACTTCTTTTCTTATTTTCCTTAGAAAACATGAGACTTGGATAATTCTTTCTCCATCTTAATGGAAATTGATATTATATCCTCATATATAGAAAATTTCTTAAAGAATAATTCCCTTTTATGGATAGGTTTGTATCCATAAAAAAATAATAAATATTAATCCTTGTATTGTATACATAATCTGTAGCATGAATTTCAAGCCTTGTAAAGTGAACTTCATATTAATTAAAATTTTACCTTTACTTTTTTCTTAGATTAAGGAATTGCCTCTCCATATCATCTCACTGCTTATGAGGAAATATTTTTCAAAGAATATATCCTTGAAATTCTTCCACATAATATTATTTATTTACTTAGACTCCTTTGTGTTATGGATCAATAACCACTACTAATTAGCATCACTTTTAAGATGATAAACTTCCATGATAGCTTTCTCTTAAGATGATAACTTTCTAGGGTCTTGATCTATTTCTCAACTACTAATGAATCAGTACTCTCGTTGAATGACTGAGGTTTCCACCACATGAATTGGTCTAATATTGTTCCCCATATTGGGGTTTATAAAGTTTCTCTATACAGGAATGGTTATTATTCATTACCTAAGTTAGCTACACCAATACAGTTATAATTCATTCAGCTCCATCTCCAAGTATAGATTTAGCTCTAACTTCATTATCTTGTCAAGGAGGTAAATACCTACATAAATTATGTGCATTGATATGGTTTTCATTACTTCCATTATGCTTCATTTCTAAAAAATGGTATATAATGAATTAGATCATAAAATTATGAATTTTAAATCATATTATATAATTATAAATCTATTTTAACACTTAACCTAAATTGAAAATTTATGCATAGTTAATCTCAAAATCATAAGCCTAGTATCTTTGGGAATATCCTCAAATCATAAAAATATTTTTAAAATCTTCATTAATGGTTTTTAAAGATCTAGTAAATAAAACAAAGAATATCCCTTAGGATTGTCTATCTAGGGGTTAAGTCTTTGGCCCACTCATCATGCTCCCGTGATGATCAAGTTTATATATAATCCACCCCTTTTAGAGTTTTTTCCCTTAAGTGCATATGTTCCACAACTGTGGCCACTTACTAGTTTCCATACATGGATGTATTTTCTAGGAAAACCATATAGACTATAATTTATCAAATCTTTATGATATTATTCTATACTTATACTTATCCTCGGATTCTGACATAGGGTTATGTTATCTAATCTATGTTTTCATATATCTAGTTCCCAAGGTTTATAATAAACTTCCTTTGATACCAACTGCAACATCCTAAATCTAGTAACCTATATTCGGTGGTTATTTAACTATATTGGCACAAAATATAAGGGATTTTATCCTGAAGGACCGAATAGTTTAGTAGTCTTGGGATACTGGATACATATATCATTCTCACATTACATATAAAAACATTAAATATAACTTAAAAATTATGGTGAGAAATTTATTATTTATTTTATTAAATCCCTAAAATCATTCATATTCCCCTTTTTTGTATCTTGGGGAAAATAAAACATAAAAATAGGGTGATCTAAGATGCTTAGTAAGGGAAAGAATACAACAGAAGCTATACTTGAATAAATAAATCATGAATAATATATTAGAGAAATAATAATCAAATAATCCATATAACTAATATAATAAAAGTGGAATATATCCATGGTTTACATAAAAACATAAATAATAACATGGATAATAATTATGAGTTTCATAATGATAGAATTCATAATATTGAACATCTTAATATTACAATTAATGTCTTATTCTAAGACATCAAACATAAATGGGTATGAAGTATGCCAAATACCCCCAAAAATTTTATTTCATGAGACCTATATATGCATAAAGAGTCTATAAAGGTCCCCTCTCATCACTTACTAAGTCCAATGAATTCATTATATGAAAGAGGTGAATTGAAATCAAATACATAATCAACATAAACATTCATATTAAAAAACTAGAATACAAAATGTTAATATTATCCCCAATAAATAAATAAAACATGAATATAATCCATCCAAAGTAATATTTAAGATAGTATCAATAGGTTATATCCCCAAAAAAATATTCATCAAAGGTTATTTAAAATACTTCAAAAATATCACTGGAATAATTCTTTAAGAAAATACACTTTTCATTTTGAAATCACTTATTTAAAATATAAAAATTTATAGAATATTAAGAAAAACATTCTTTGAAAATAACCATGTAAACTTGTAAAGGAATATTTAAAATCAAATAATATTCCTGGAATCCATAAATTCATTTTCGTAGAAAATGTTAAAATATAGATTTTTTTTCACACCATTAGTAAAAAGTATCTCATTTGGAAAAAGACAAGATTCATTTTAAACCTTATTATAGAAAGTTCAAAAAGGTTAAAATTTACTTTAATAAATAATTTTATAATATTAAAAACATTCTTGAAAACATTTTAAATAAAATATAGAAATGGAAGAAAAATACCCCCAATTTAATTGAAAAACATAGTCGGTTTTCCTTTAAAATATTATTTTGGTATTTTCGAGTGGAAAAGAAGGTAAAAATGGAACTAATACTTTAAAACATATAAATAAACATAGTATAATAAAACATATATTATTTAAAATATAAGTATCATATAATTTCTCCAACAAAAACTTAAACATAAATAATCCTGAATAAGGATGAGATTGTGAAATAAACCCTTACCACAGGTACGATATGATTCATAAATACTTTTAACCTCCTATATAACAAATTTAAATTTATTTTAATTATATAATAGAACCATATAAATGTTTACAATATAATTTATTATCCAATTATTACATTTCAACATCTTTTTATTAATAATTCCTTATTAAAATTGTTTTTTTTTTGAATGTTAACTCTTTTATTTTTCATGTAAATTTTGGTTTGGTAGTTTCGATCCTTGAATTTATCTCATGGTTCAATAATATGTAGAATTTTAATCATGATATAAATATCATATATATTAATTATGTATATATTTAGGATCATTCTTGAAAGTTGTATATGAAAAATGAATTGCATCGCTTCATGGAGGTGGTATTCCATACATACACACTAGTGATGTTATCATTTTTTAATGGGTGAAATGGTAAGAAGGTAAATGATATCTAATATTTATATAATAATAATTATTTTATAAATATTATATATATTCATTGGTTATATATTTATAACCATCCAAGTAAAGTGGAAATGAAAAACAAATTACACCACTATGTGGATACGGTAGGTCGTACATACTCATGAGCAATGTTTTCATTTTCTATAACATATAAAGGAGATGAATCAGGTTTATGACACTAGAATAATAAAATTTAATTATATGGAATATTATTATTTTATTATATGAGCATGGTTATAGAATATTTTATGGTGGTATAATATTAAATAAAATTAAAATACTCAGTTAAGAACTATACCTCTTCTTCAGATAACATTGTTAGGTTTATACCTAAAGCCTTATTAGGAATGTATTACGATAAAAAAATATAGAAAATGGGGATTTATATTATGAAATTATTTGGGTAGCTATTTTCTTAACTGATATTCTCTTGAAGTGTGAGGGATAGAGGAGAGGTGGTGTTTTTTTATAAGTGAGGGAGAGGATACATTTGGAATTTTTCAAAAGATTAAAATATATTGATGACTTAGTCAAAAAAATGGTTCCAAAATCAATCATATTTGAATATATATGTGGTAAAAATATTACCATTAAATAGGATTTGGACAATATTTTAGGTCATTTAAACCCTTATCATTCCAGTTTTAACCCTTTTCACCCGTTTTATCTCTTATCGTGGTAGGTGATTTTTTTACTAAAGTTACTATTCATAATGACCAAAAATGAAAGTGGAATCATTAAAAAATATTGAAATTATTATTATAAATATGAAATATATTTTATCAAACTTAATCCCTATAAATAGAAGAAATTACTATTAAAATAAACCCACAAAACGTGATGAAATACAGTTTTCCATAAAAAAACATTTTTAAGTATAAAAATGTTTTTATAAAAAAATTAAGAATAATTTAGGTTAAAATGACATTAATTAGATTATGTTTAATCAAAATGAACTAATTAAATTTTAAAATAAATTCAAAATAAGATATTACTTTGTAAATACTTGAATATAAAAGATAGTATTCTATAAAATCGGTATTTTTTCACTATTCACTGGAAAATTAATCTTTTCATAAAAATCAAAAAAAAATCATCCTAATATAATTTTTATATAATTATTTAAAAAAATAGATCATTTTTATGAAATTATATTTATAAATGTTTTGAATTTATTTTTTAATCACATTCAAGAATAAATCTATGTGCATTATTCTATTATTTCTTTATAATGAAAAGATTATTTACTATAATTGTATCTCAAGTGTTGTGATTTTTTATAAGAGTATAATTGATAATATTTCACTGTAAAAAAATTATAAACTTTTTATAATCATCAATTTTATGATCATTTTAGTTTGAGGGCTTATGAGGATAAAGATGGAGTTGTATCTGATCCTTTAAGATTGTGAGATTTCGGGTTGTGTAAGAAGAGTCTTTTCTGATTGGTTTAATCAAGGGTTTCTGGTAAGGAAGATAGAGAAAAAATTATATTTTACAGGAGTATAATTATACCTTATTTTGGGTTAAGTTGAGGGATTCTAGTGTATTAGAATACATGCCTTTAAATAGGTTAAATTTGAGGATACCCGGAATCAGGTTTACGATTCCCCTTATGCTTTGGGAAAAAGTACATATTATTATATCCTTTTAAAGTTGTACATTATTTTTTATCATTACTCCATATTTTGCTATTTTTTTGTTCCTATAACATTAATTAGTTGTTTTTATTTTCATTATGTATTTGGTTTTTTCAGAAGTTCTTAAAATTCAAAAATATTAGATTTCTGTTGTGCATGTCTATTTTTACGATGATATATTATGGGTTTATTATTTGTGGGTTTAATTTAACTATGTTTTTTAATTAATTTTAATAATTTAGGTGGTCAAAAATTATAATTCGTTTTTCCTACAATTCACCCCCCCCCCCCACCTTGTAGTCTACCTGCAATGGTAATCTTGGACAATAGTTCTTTCATAGTCTTGGGATATTCCTGGCTCCGTTGATTCTCAAAAACCAAAAATTATTTATCTAAATATTTTTATCACTTTTCCCTATGAAATAAAATGATTCATCGTATTCAATATAAAATTTTCAAAACAACTTTAAAATACATAACTAATCGTACATCCATGTTCTGTCATTGTGGTATCGGGATATGCAGAAAAATCCGGTGGGTTTGGGATTAAAAAAAATCATCATTTGGGTGAAAAAACTTTGGGATATTTGGTGATTCGAGCCTTGGTAGAGGTCTGAGGATCTCATGTGAATTATCAAAGAATAAAATAAAAATTTAATGGTTTACTTGTTTGAATGAAAGCGTGATTGATAGAAACTTGTCATAGGCAACCATTGCTCGATGGATTTGAGCTCAAACCCCTCTATATTTTCCACACACACTTAAAGAATCTACATGTACGATGGTCATCAAATTATATGGGATAGATAAGAGCTCCAAAGATTCCTTCGACAAAGCAATGATCACCTCAATCATATGCCTTTGATCCATGAAAGAATTCTTGGATTGATTACTTGGATAGAGACTTTATATCTCTTAGATATATGAGTAAAGAGGAGCTCTCAATCTATTAGAATGAATAGTCACTCGGAAATGATCTCCTTCAGACTTATATAGAGGATTTCCAAAATACCCAGATAGGGTTCCCCAGCCCCTGTATACTTAACATCTACTAAATAAGTAATAATTTAATAGTTATGATAAAATAACTATTTCATAAATATCATTTATAGTTTATCACCTAATTTTAATATATAATAAATATATTACATGATAAACCTGATTCATTAACTCAACTCGTAATTTCTGCTAATATTAAATGAACATTGAGTATTAAAATAATATTCATTTTTATAATATTTTTCCATGTATTCACTTAATGGTTGGATTTGGTGTCCTAGGACTAACTATTTGTACTCTGATTACATGAATATTAGATGTATTGAATATTAATAAAACTACTTATTAGATATTGTTTGTTGTTCTGCATGAATCTAATGTAATAATATCCTAGAGTATACATTTCATTGATAAAGACGTAGAATTTCCCCTCTATGATGAGAACCTTGATGTTCTATGATGGTATTCTCAAATAATGTAATGTGGTTGGATAATGTGCTATGATGGGACACATATTACACAGAATGTCAAGTGCGAGTACTCGTAAGAAGATGAGGCTTCATCTCATGAAGTTCGCACTTGGTAATCTCCAAGATCGGAGATTATAAGAACATACCCTCCAGTAGGAATTTCTCATGTTTTGATGTCATTTAATATTCCTATCTATGAGCCTATGTGATGGTCCTTAGACTTTAAGATTATTATTAACGCATGTTATAACTTGTATACTTATATGTATTTCAAAACCATGATGATAATAGTTCATGGAGAAGTTTCAAATGTTGGGTGCGTCATGTGTGACATGCCATTAATGAATAAGTTGAGGAAGGATTTTTTCCCTTCTATCTTTATGGAAGATGATATCTTGGACCTATGATTGGAATATAACCATCACATTAAATTCCATGGTAATAGTGTAACAATGGGTTTGTTTTAGATAGTCAAAAAAAGTCATATCGATCATATAGGTTAGTGACATGGATGTGAACCCTACTTGATGAGATATTTCAAAAAATGGACTATATTACATAGTGAACATTCGTATGTGGTTTTTGATGTTGAAAAATTAAGTTCTTTCTCTTGGGTGACTTGACTCGTTGCTAGAAAATAATATTATACTTTAGGAAAGCCCACCTAATTCCAACGAGAAATAATCCTATAGGTTCAAACACTAAGTATTTCCATTGATCATGATTAAATTATTTTTGAGTTTAATTAATGGAATAAATATTATTCTCAAGTTTAAGGAATAAATTTATTCAAGTTATACTGATAACAAAAATTAAATAAATATTTATTTTCTGGCTTGTGTATAAAATATTTATTTTATTTATTGAATATTTTAAAAAATATTTATTTTCTAGATTGTGAATAAAATATTTATTTATGAATAAAATATGTATTCAGTTATTCAAAAAATTCTAGAGTTCTAATGGACCAAGACTGAGTCTACTGACAAATATTAATTAACAAAAATGTTATATAATATTTTTTATTACGCAAGTTGGAGCATGCCAAAAATAATAATTACATAATTTTTATTATGTGGAATGGGATTTATTAAAGGTAATTAATGTCATTTAATGGATGGTATGAAATTAAATAATATTATAACTTAAATCCCAACTCTATAAATATTTGGTTATATCTATTGGGTAGAGAATTCAAAATTGAGAATAAGGAATTATTGCGCACAACTAATTCTATCTCTACTCCTCATTATCTCCCCTTCTCATGAAGGAGAAGTGGAAGAGATATTTCTTAAAAACCAAAGAACGAGTGATCAATAATGAACAATGCAAGACATTTTACTCCCCATGCTAGCACCTGTAAATCGAGTGGTGTTACTCAGAGATCATAAAATCACGTGTGGATCACCACTAGAGGGATTCTATCCTTGGATCCTCATAGTGAAACAAAGGTAATCTAAAAGGGTCTTTTCAAATGATCAAAATTCACCAACAAATAAATTTCCTAATCCCAAATATTTATTTCTTTAGATATTAAATAAATTAATTATAAATTTGATGTTCAATATCCCCACTCTTAGTTTCATGCAATGATTATTAAAAGAAATTTTAATATATCGCTCACCTCTAGACGCTTTCTCTGCACTTAGAACCCTCAAGTTTTGTCAAATAGGTCACATTTAAATTTATGATTGTTTATTTGATTATTGATCTATGAACAATTTTGGTTATATTTTCATTTCATGTAATTCATTATTTAATCCAATTTAAATTTATATGTTATCGATATATTAATCATGTTTGTTCAGAGTTTCATTTTCTTAAAGGTTTAAGAATAAATGAACAATGACCTAAGATTCCATCAGGAGGTTCCAAATCATTGGCTAATAAAACTGGGTTACATGGCGTATGGACAAAGAACATGTCGTATACCCATGCAAGTTGTATCTAGATTTTTTGAGAAATTAATTACATGTTGTGCTATTATTGCACATTGCGTGTTGACCAGACCAACCTAGAACACTGCAAGCAGATACAGGATGTATAACTGGCATGTACACACCATATTGTCTAGCCAAGTCAACACACTGAAGCCCCAGGCATGTGACATGGATATATGGAAATAAAGGTACATGTCGTGTAGCTGCATGTGCACACCATGTAGTCTCTCATTGATGGACAAAACTAAAATTGCATTAAATTTGAAATTGCAGCAGTGAAACCTTATTCTATTAATTGGCACACTTTTGTGTTTTTTATAATTTAATAATGCTTTTAAATAACTTTAAATACTCAATTAATTTATTGTAGTTAATATTTCATTATAGGTTCTACTATTTATTTTCCATGAAGATCAATAATGATGGGTATCACCAAATAATATTGGACTATCATTAAGATTAAAGGGAATTAATTAATTTATTTATTAATTAATTAATTCAAGCATGTTTATCTTAAATAATAAAAGAACAAATAAAGAAATTAATGCTATCTGTTTACTTTTATGTATTGGTTGCATGTATGATCATTCATGAGCTTAACCAAGACCTATATATGTGTTGGATGTTTTAATTTAATTTATTTCACAAGTTTGAAATTATTTAATATTAAATTAAATGATTCTCTATGATTCAACCCTCTCTCTATTATTTAGTACCTACATGTATAAGGATATTTATTTAATCCCATTTAACCAATCTGTTGGTTCCCCTCACCTATGTGTTATTAATAAATATTTGTAATTAATGGATCATCCCAAGGTGTGTGGAGGCGATTCAAGATAGAACCATAATGTTTCCAACCCAGGTGATACATAGGTGGATGGGTGGAATGTTGTGACTCGTTCCAAGATAGGTAATAGGAGTTATTTCCCCTATATTAAAGGTTGATTTAATGTAAACTCATTAAATCAACCATTAGATAATGCTATTGAATGATTCATTTAATTATATATTTATTTCTGTCTATTTAATTATTTATTTTATGAATTCAAGGTCATAATCAAATAAATAAATGAATTATTGTAAAAAGATAGAAATTAAATAAATGATTTATGTATAAATGTTTTATCCAACATGGTTTATTAATTAATTAACATCCACTTAATATTAATAAGACGTGTTAAGGATAAAACAAGATACAATTTTAGCATAATAAATTAAAATCCATCAATTAAATATTATGTCATACTAAGCCTTCCATTACTTGATTGGGAATGAAACCATAGAACTAAGTGTAGTACATGTCCAAAGTCTGGACACTTACTTTTATCAAGGAGTTCTAAAGAGATTTTTGGGCTGATTTAACTGAAATTGAATTGAGTTTAACGGCCAAACTCTATTCAATACAAATCTGGAGTCAAGTGTTGAGTAAATCCAAGTTAGGATTTTAGGATAGGATAATCCACTCAATATATCAAGAATATGCAAGCCTAAATTTGGTAATACCACCTACCTAATTACTTTATTATGGTTTTCATGTCCAAAGTCTGTATCATTAGTAAAATTAACAGGGATCCTTGCCACTAGAATGTTAAATCAACTAGAAATTATGATTTCAATGGTGAGGGCTATTAAGACTTGATAAAATAGTGTGAGATTTAATAAATAAATAAATAAATAAAAACATTTAATTTATTATATCTCACTTATTTTGTAATAAATAAAAGTACTAATAATATAATATTTTTAATTATAGAATAAAATGAAAAGTTCATCATCCACACTACCCCTATGATAAATATTGGAGAAAGATAACCTTTTAACTGGAAGAAACTTCTAGGAGTGGTTTATACGCCTTCATTTTGTGCTATTCCATAAACAGAAATCTTAAATTCTAAAATCCTTAATACTAGATGTGCCTGCTAAAGAGGCAAGTGATGAAGAGTTCCTTATATTTGAAAAAATAATTGAGTGACATGGTCGAAGTTCAATGTTTGATGCTTCCATTGGTGTTTAGTGAACTAATGAAGTCTCATGAAAACATGGATGTGTATAGCATGCTTGAGAACCTTCATTGTCTTTACTAGGAGAGAGCTAGATAGGAACAATTTCAGATTTCCAAGTATCTCTTTTAAAGTAATCTTGAAGAGTGTGCCCCATTTGGTCCTCATGTAGTCAAGATCATTGGATATATTGAGCGCTTAGAGGTGCTAGGGTTTAACTCCCCAAAGAACTTGCTACCAACCTCATTCTAGCATCACTCCCTCGTAGCTTCTCCAGCTTTGTTGTGAATTTTAATATGAACAACATTGAAAATTCTCTGCCAGATATTCTTACTCTTATTTTCCAAGTAGATAAGGTTATAAAGCATGAAAAACCTTCCATATTTATAGTAAATAAATAGAAAGGGAAACCAGATAGCTTTAAGTCCAAATATTTTTCATGCTCTTCTAAGAAGAGAAATATCAAGGGGAAAGAAAGGGGATAGGATTTTGTCTATTTGACATGTGGTACGAAGGGCCACTAGAAGAAAAATCACACCCAACCAAAGAAGCAAGGGGAACCTTCATGTGAACTTTTTATCAAATTAAATTTATCTACTTTTAAAAATTTGGAATTATATATAGATTTTGGTTCTCACATATGTATTCAAATACATTAACTAATTAGATTCAAACAGGTTGATTGATGAGAGGTAGATCTTCATATAGCCAACAGAACTAAACTTATTGATGTAGCTATCAGGGACTACCACCTCACGTTTCCAACTGGAATGAGATTGGTTTTTAAGGTTTGTTATTATGTGCCTTTAGTTACCAAAAACATTATTTCTATATCCAAACTTGAAACGGATGGATTAATTTTCAAATTTGGGAATAATATTTTGATTTTTTTTTAATATAGAATTTTTTATGGTAAGGAACAATTAAATAATGGTCTTTAATTATTGGGTTACATGAACCATCAAATGGAAATTGATAATGAAGTTACTTCAAAAGACTCATACCACACCAGACTTTAGCATCACCATCTAGGTCATAAAAATGAAAATGGATTGGCTAAATTATATCAAGATGGATATTTATATTCATTTGAACTAAAAACACTCAGTATATGTCAATCATGTTTATAAGGAAAAATGGTCAAATCCCCATTTAGTGTGAAAGGTGAAAGGAGTAAAGAGATTCTTGAATTAGTTTATACTGATGTATGTGGGCCATTTCCTATTTAATCCAGGGGTGGGTACTCATACTTTATAAATTTTACTAGTTATTTTATTAGATATGGATATGTATACTTAATGAGGTATAAGTCAGATTCTTTTGAAAAATAAAATGAATACAAGAATGAATTTGGGAACCAGCTTGGTAAGAAGATTAAGAAAATTCACTCAAATTGTAGTGGAGAATATCTTAATCAATACTTCATTGATTATCTATGGGAGTTTATGATTTTATCTCAACTCACTCCTCCTAATATGGCTAAGAGGAATGGTGTAAGTGAAAGGAGGAACCACACCTTGTTGGACATGGTGAGATCAATGATGAGTCATACGAGTCTTCTATTATCCTTTTGGGGATATGCATTACAAATAACATCATATATACTAAACCGAGTTCCAACTAAAGCAATATACAGATACCATACCAATTATGAAATGGAAATAAATACATGTTTTCTTACTTACATGTGTGGGGCTGCCAAGAATTTTTTAAAGCCTCTTCAGGTAATAAGCTTTCACCCCGAGGCACAAAGTGTGTCTTTATAGGATATCACAAAGAAACAAAGGGATGCTACATATAAAATCCTTTGAGAAAAAGGTTCTATTTGACATAAGTCTCGCATTTCATTAATAGGATCTTATCTCTAAAATAGTTTGTGGGATCGAGATAGACATTGATGAAGTCTAGGCTCAGGATACATAAGAGTTGGAAGAGGAAAAAATTCCACAAAGAACAATGGAAGAATAAATTGTTCATGAGACACAATTACTATGTGGGATTACTAGAGAGGTTATATAACCCGAACAATATAGTTTTCTAGTCCTCGGGGATGGGGACTCATTATTAGTTGAAAATAATGATCCTCTAACCAACAAGGAAGCAGTAAGTGGAACAGATGTTTCCAAGTTGAAAGAAGCCATGAATTATGAAATAGATTACATATACCAAAATCAAGTATAGATTTTGGTAGACCCTCCAATAGATATAAAGAATATTGGATGTAAATGGTTTTTCAAGAATAAACTTGACATGGAAGGACAATTCATTACCAATCAAGCATGACTGGTTTCAAAAGGGTATAAATAGCATTAAGGCATTGACTAAGATGAAACCTTTTAAACAATTTCAATGATAAAATACATCAGAATTATACTTTTTATTATGGATTTATAGTATTATGAGAGTTGTAAAATGGATTTCAAAATATCCTTCCTTAATAGGAACCTTTAGAAAGATGTCAATATGACACAGCTCAAAGGTTTTTTGACTCAAAAGGATTCCAACAAAGTATTCAAGTTGAAAAGATCCATTTATGGATTAAAAAATCATACAGGTCATGGAACATTCTTTTTTATGAGTCCAAAATATAATTTGGCTTTATAAATAATGATGTGATTTTTGTGTCTATAAATGGTTTAGTAGGAGTGAATTCATTTTCATAATAGTATATTTTGATGACATATTACTCATTGGACCAGTCTTACAGTTTGTTAAGGTGTGGTTCAATAAATGCTTCTCTATAAAGGACTTGGGTGAGGAAACATATATTCTTGGGATCAAGATCCATCATGATAGATCCAAGATATTGATCGACCTAAGTTAAATTACATACATTGACAAGATACTGAAGAGATTCAGTATGGAACAATCCAAGAGGATATTGTTGTGAGCTTCACAGGGCATTCATCTTTCTAGGAAAATGTTTCCTCAGACACCTGAGTAAAGAAACATAATGATAAGGATTTGATATGCATCAGTGATTGGGTCAGTAATGTATTTTATTATATGTACTAGGCTAGATATTTCCTATGCATTAAGTAAGGTAAGAAGATATTAAAATGATCCATGTGACTACCATGGGATGGTAGTCAAGACTATCCTTAATTATCTAAGATGTACTAAGGATATTTTCCTAGTTTATGGAGGAGATGAAGAACTAGTCATCATAGGATATACATATTCCAATTTCAAAATTGATCAAGATGACATGAAGTCGCAAATGGGATGAATATTCACTTTGAATGGAGGATTTATGAGCTGGAAGAGGTCAAATTAGGTTGTGGTTGTAGATTCTATAGAATATCTAAAATATATTGTGACTTCTGAAGTAGCTAAAGAAGTAGAATATATGTTAAACTTCATCTAAGATCTTGATATTGTACCTAGAAATAAAGATCCTATCACACTCTATTGTGATAATATTGCATTGGTGACTCTTTCAAAAGAGTCAAGGTCACATCAGTAGACAAAGTACATACTTCATAAGTATCATCTCTTGAGGGATTTTTTTCAGAGATTTAAAGTTGTGGTGAGTAGTACTTCTACAAAATAAAATGTGGAAGACCCCTTGACTAAAGCCTTGACTTGGAATAAACATTAATATCATGTGAGGTCTAGCGGATAGAAGGTTGTAGGTAGTTGGTTCTAGTCCAAGTGGGAGTTTTTGGATTTGTTGTCCTAGGACCAACTGTTTTTACTCTAATTACATGAATATTCAATGTATTGAATATTAATAAAACATATAATTATATATTGTTTGCTCTGTATGAATCTAATGTAATAATGTCATAGAGTATGTGTCGCATTAATAAGATCATAGTAGTTCTTAATATGATGATAACCTTGATTTTCTATGACGATATTCTCAAATAATGTTATGTTGTTAGATAACGTTCTTTTATAGAAAATATAGTGCATAGAATTTCAGGTGCGAGTACTCATAAGAAGATGAAGATTATTCTCATGAAGTTCGTACTTGGTTATCTCTCAGATAGGAGATTATGAGAACAGACCCACCAGGACAAATTCTACATGTTTTGGTGTCATCATATATTCATATCTACCAGCATGTGTGGTGTTCCTAAGACTTTTAGATAATCACTAATTCAGGTTACAACTCATGTACTTAGATTTATTTCATAAACTGTGACAATAACATTTAATGTCAAATTTAGATGCATTGGGTGAGTCATGAGTGACATTTTTTCAGGACCCCCTCCCTCTAAAGATATCCCTTCTGGGCTGGTAATGAAGAAATGGAGATAATGACCCCCCGAGTCCCACCTTCAATAGGCCCTAGGGTGGCAACTATCACCAGGGGTATAAATATTCTCACAAAATGGGATGCATTTCCCTTTTTATTTGAAAACCAATATTGGGAGATAAGATATTCCATATTAAAAAACTCTAAGACATATATATATATAAGAAATCCAAAACTCATCCCACATTAATGTTTAAAACATAATTGATACAAAACAAAAGTCTCAAAGGTAAGTACCAAAAGTAAGGCTAAGCAGCGACACATCAACTATCCCAAATTCTTAGATCGTAATTCCCGACATAGTCCACATAGTCCTCCTTGGAACCTGAAAGTATTTTTATATATGTAGGGTGAGTATACAAGTATACTCAGTAGGAAAATTCTAAGTCTATCATTCACATGTGAAGGAAGCATACTAATTCTCCTATGAGAAAATAGTAGATCCAAAACAGAACCTAAGAAGTTATACTAACCACCCCAACCTCACCAAAGAATGCTCACCAAATAATGAAAGTCAAGTATTATAATATAAGTCACATCGATGATATGGTACCTTACACCACTTTCTCATTATTTATCCACTCTCGCACCCTAACGGAAAATGTTATGGCGCTCCCACCTCTTCTGAACATATCAAACCACATCCCACCCATGCACACCTGGGACTCACAACCACAACACATCCTGCCCGCAGACACCTGGGCCACAACCACAACACATCTCTCCCACAGAAAGATAGGCCACTACCATAGCACATCCCACTCGTAGACACCTGGGCCACAACCACACCTCATCCCAAAGATTCCCGGAAAACACAACTCACCCGCACACACCTGAGCCTCACGAACCACAACATACCCGAATAATCTGGGGCTATCACTTCTTGGAAGAGGGAGTAGGGAAGAGCGGGTGGTTCTCTATCCATCCTCCCACTAAGATATTTGGGAAATACACCCTCTCTCATGACAATGGGGGTGTTCGGCACATGGTTCTCAACTAGGGTGGGATGCATATAGAAATCACAAGGAAAATATAAGTATTACATATATATATAATACCAAACACTCCTTCCAATCTATGGGTTCTCAAACAAGAAACCATCTCACAATACAACATTTTTTTCTACCCCAAAATGCATTTATTATTATTATAAACAATCACTTTGGAAGTTGATAAATTAAATCAGCTTCACAAAGCTCTTTCGCTTAACACCCATTCATTTCATTATTTAGCTTTAACAATAGCCAATCATACAACCAATCATTTAACTTTTCCTTGAAAAAATTATTCTCATTAAACAAACTAACTCATTCCATCTCAACATTATTAAGTATTTATTTTCTCACTCACTACCCGGGAAACTAAGTAACAATACAACAACAAGAAGACAATTAAAGTCACACAAGGAAGGAGAACCATGGTAAATTAATCCACTTCACATTTACTATCCATTAAACACACATACCAAACACTACCATCATCATTCTTTAAAGTTATTCCTCCCAAGTTACATTCCAACTAAACCAACCCCATCTCACAAGGACACCACCACAGAAAAAAAAAATTCCACATCCACATCCCTTTATAGCCACATCCAGTTTCACACCCCCACTACAGCACAAGTCAGAACAAACCTACACATAGCACACCACTGCACAAATCTAGGTAAGGAATATTCAGATTTAATGAGTCATTCCTCACTCAATTTCCAATTATTAATTTAGGGGTTATCAAATAAACAGCTTGATCCTAGGTAATCCATTTATTAGTTGAGTGTATGTGGTTAACAAATTCTTCATAACATAGGTTCAAAAAGAAACAAACAACATGTAGCCCACAATATATTTGGTGCACAAATAAATACCTCAAATGACCATGATTTTTAGTGGGTAGTTGTCCCATATAATTTACAATTTTGATTTAACAAATAACAAGCAGATAAAATGTCACTTTTCCCCACCCCCTATATGTTGGCCTTAAACTAGTTCAATTATCTCCAATTAATTTGAATTATACTATCTTTATAATGATATATTTATACACCCACATAGAATGATACACAATTGAGGGAGATCAAGGAAGACCTACCTCAAAGAAAATACAATTATAACTTCCTTATTTCACCAAGACAGGGGCATGCATACAGTAGGGAACTCCAAGGAAAACATGAACCAACTGGTGCAACACAAAGGTATGACTCCTCAGGGAAGAAAGGTTCTGAGTAATTATGGTATCAAGATAAATGTAAATGTACAAAGAAGATAAAATCTTGTCTTTAGAAAGTTCAGATCTTAAATCAATGGGAGAAATAGTTTTTAAAATCCATTAAAGGCGGATCTTGACCAAGACCATGCAGTTTGGAAGTGAAATGAAGTTTCGGGGTTTTAGAAGATAGATATGATTAAAAAAAGACCCAAAAACCATTAAATATGGTATTAAATTCATTTTACATCAAATAAAATGTTAAAGGGGTGAAACTATAAAAAACTGGAAAAACAGTAAACTATTGGAAATGACTCACCATTAGGTGAGTCACCGGTGTGATTCACCGGTGGGATTAATCAGTGTGAGCCATAAGTATGAGTCACCAGTGTGATCTACTGGTGCGAGATTATGGTTCGAGCTACTAGTTCAAGCTACCAATGTGATCTACCGATGTGATCTACTGGGGTGATTCACCAGTGCGAGTCACTGGTACGAGTCACCAGTGCAAGTCACCGGTGCGAGTCACTGGGACGACCCACCATCACGACCCACAGTCGTGACCCACCATCATGACCAAATGTCTTGACTCACTATCATGACCCACCATTCCAACTCACCATCATGACCTACTGTAAATACCCGGAAATTTCAAGGAAATGTTTTTTCTTAAATTCTTTGGAATTTTACGAGTCTGCAGTTTCTGACGGCACTTGATTCCGAGGCCCAGTGTGCCCGGAATCAATTTCTGAAGTTTTGTTCGGGTACGTTCAGTAAACGTACGTGCGGGCTTTTCTATCTTTTGAACCGGTTCTTAGAATTGAAATCTGAGGGCACCAATGAACTCGCAGCACCAGTATTCACCTAAGGGGACCTTTACCGCAGTTGCGTTTTATGCGGGTTGAGAGTTAATATTTGGAGATTTAGAATAAAATAAATAAAATTTGTTGTGTACAATTTTTATTTAGGGATGTTGGTTATTTCCTCCCAAGGGGAGTTAGAAGTGGGGCCCACACCCACATAACCTCCCATGAGAGGATATTTGTGAGGTGGGCCCACACGAGCCTAATCCCTTCACCTACCCTTAAACCTTCCTATTAACTCCTCTTCATTTAATTGAACAACCCCTCACTTTTGAATTTTAAAATAACCCTTCATCTTCTTGTCACTCTAATTAATTTTTCCAACCCATGGTAAATTAATTAGGTGATTCATTTAATTAATTAAAGTGGTTTGAATTTTGAATTACATGTGTTAATAAAATAATATCCTTAGCTATTATTTTATTTTGGGGCACTTCTTGTGTTGAGAGATTTCTGGGAGAGTTCTTGAGAAAAGTGTTCTTCTCTTCGACAAAGAACGCCTCCGATAAAGAACGTCTTTCTCCCTCGAAAAAGAATGCTCTACGATTCTAAGAATTCGAAATCGCCAATGAAACTTCTTCTTCGGGTGCACTCCGACGTCGACGGAATCGACACCTTTCTTCCGCGATGCCCGACTACCGCGATGCTTGTCTTCTGCGACTCGACGACGTGTGAAGTCCTTCGAGGTAGGTGTTTGTTTCAATTTTATTTGAATAAAATTTTTCTTCGTCCCTCGTTGAAATCATGTTTTACCTTTGGCCTTTTTATACCACCTAACACGGAGGGTGTGGACTGAACGAACGTGGCCCGACGACCCTCCGATTGTTCTTGGTTTCCTTTGCAGTGGTCACAAGAGGCTGTGGCGATGAACGGAAGCGGCGGCCATGCACCGGCCGGGTGCAAAAGAACCGCGGCCCGCAACCGCTGGCCGCTTGGCTGACGAAGAACCGGTCGGCTATAGCCAGTGAGGCCGAAGGAGGACTGCGGCCCCACAAGGGGCGCCGCACTATGGAAGACTGCGTCCCACGTTCCGCGGGCTGCTTAGTGGGAGAACCGGCTGGCAAGCGGTCGGTCGGGCTGAGGAGAACCGCGGCGCCAGGAGGGTGCCGTGCTGGACGAACCGCAGCCCGCCTGAGCGGACCGCTTGCGCTGAGATGGTCGGCCAGCTTCGTCCGGACAGATTGAGTGGGTGGCACCGCTTGGCGCCGCCGGTTCGGGGAGCCCCCCCCCCCCCCCCTCGGACTGCTCAACCCCTTCAGGTTGAGCCGTAGCCAGCCGGGATGTGCTCTGTCAGGCCACGCCGCGCCGTACCGCAATGGGTCGGGCCGCGCAGAACCTAACTGGGTCGCGCCCCCTTGGGTCAGTTCGTTCCCTATTGGCCGGATCGCACCCTTCGGGTCGATCCCTTCATTTCTTCAGGCCGGGCCGACACCCCATGCCGGGTCGGACCGACCCACCAGCCCACTGGGCCGGACGGGCCGAGCCCGTTGCACTTAAATTCGAATATCTTCATGATCGTGCATCCGATTGAACCACCGTCTGCGGCACTGGGATCCTTGCGATGAGGTGGTCCTTTTGCGATTCTCTAAGCGATTTTTGGATGAATTTGGAAAACAGTCGGGTTTGGAACAAGCATATTTCCAATCGGGCCCCTAGAACGGAAAATCCAATATCTTTCAGACCAGGCGTCTGATTGACGTGTCGTCTATCGCGTCGGGTTCCTTTTGACGAGACAGAACTTCGGAATACATCAACTCTGGACTTCGCGACAGTTGATGTATCGACCCCTTGGCTCGAGGAGCGGACCCTCCCGGAATCGAGCGTGTTGTGTGTAGGAACCCTAGATCTGGCTGCGACTATAACGAATACCGTACTGGAATCCTCCGTGGGATTGGCGATGAAGACTACCATACTGGAATCCTCCAGGGTTTCAATGACGACAACTACCGTACTGGAATCCTCAGTGGTTTCGATGATGATGACTACTGTACTTGTATCCTACATGGGTCTAATAGTTCAACTTCTGTACTAGTATCCTACGTGGGTCTAATAGAGTAGTTGGTCTAGTATCCTACGTGGGTCTGACAGCTTAGCTGGACTAGTATCCTACGTGGATCTGCCAACTTAGATGAATCAGTGACTACATATGATCATCTCTGTCATCTTACGAAAGTTATATACCTGTGTGAGATGAGTCTTGACTTTCAATCATTATCATCGATGTGATTGACTTCTTTCCTATGTGAACTAGGTTGTGCTTGGGCTCGAGAGTTGGAGTCGAACTAGGATTGATAACTTAGGTATATGTATGGGCATATACCTAAGTAGAGTTGGTTGATACTTCGTGATTTTATCCTTTCTTTGTGATTTATCCTTCCTGGATTCTGGGAGACCTTTGGGGGTCTCGGGGTCCCTACTGAGTATTGTTATACTCACCCCTGCACGGGCTACGCCCGCACTATGTTGTATTGGATGTAGACGACAGACAACACTGATCTTGGTAGAGAATTGTGGAGCTGGACGGTACCCGAAGGTGGACCACTTGGTGGGACGTACACAGAGCGGACGGACAGACCCGAGGTACCGAGGAGGCCATCTGTACCCACCCTTCAGGTGGGATTCTCGGAAGACGACTTAGTGGTTGTTGTTTTACATTTCTATTTTTGTACTGTACTTTTCAATTGACTTTGTATTTTGGACCATTTACCTTTCAGCACTTATTTTGTATTCGGTATTACTTTGTACTTACTTTATCTTGTGTACTCTGTTGTGTTTGTTTACTATTATAAAGGAAATTCCTTCCATTTTTTTTGGGATTTACACCTTTGGTGCTAGTCTCTAGCCCCTGGCCTATGGAAGGCGAGCTTGGAGTAGTCACGGAACGGGCCCCGAGGATGGTTCGTGACAAATTGGTATCAAAGGAGTTGGTTCTACCGCAGAACTCAGGACTCTGATCATTCCTTTCTTTGAAGAAATAGTGTTAAGAGTATTGAGTGTGGTTTTTAGTCCAGGGAGTCCAGTGTTGGTGTGGTGGCTGACGTATCCATACACCAGGACCCTGACCCCTGATTTCCGACTCAGTGCATGAAAACACTGATTTTCTGTGTCTTTCAAAAGTTTTGTTTGTGATTACTTTGTGTCAGCTCACCAGGTATACTGTTTTGACCGTGGAATACCTGTTTCTTTTCAGGATGGCCCCACAAAGGCGGCCAACTAGGGTTCCGAGTCACATACGAGATGGCATCCCACCGAGTGACGAGGCCTCGGTGCAGGCCCCATCATAGCGGAGGCACCAGTGGTACCACTACCCGCTGAGCCACCGATACTACCAACCCCAATAGTAGAGAGTGCACGCCGCCTGAGTGCATTGCATGAGTTTCAGTGACAGAGGCCACCCAGGTTCCTCAGAGAGATGGACCCTTAGGCAGCCAAGGATTGGATAGAGGTTTTCGTTAGAGTCTCCAGATTGGTAGGGACACCAGCTGACCTTATGGTGATCCTTGTAGCGAGTCTCCTACACGCAGCAGTAGGTAGATGGTGGAGCTTGATGATCCAGGTGTATGATAAGTCATCTTTACTTTAAACAGACATTGAGAGTCTCTTCTGCTTGGAGTTTGTTCCCACCACCCTTCGTGAGGTGCAGATTCAGGAGTTACTTCACCTGCGGCAGGGTAGTATGATAGTAGATCAGTGCTCAGTGAGGTTTACTGACCTCTCTTGCTACTCCACAGACATGGTACGAGACCCATTATTCAGGGCCCGGACCTTTTAGCAGGGACTGAGGCATGAGATCAGGGATTTGATGATCTCCCTCAGCATTTCGATGCAGGCGGGAGTGCTGGAGTAAGCCCTTCTTGTGGAGAGCTTTCTCGTTGAACTGACACCAGCAGCGAGACCCACCATAGGGCGACACGTAACAGAGTATTTTGCATCCAGCAGTAGATAGATGTCGTAGAGGACCAAGAGGACCAGGCCATCAGGCAAGCGACCTTAGGATACATGTTTGGTCGTGTGGGGCACCCGAAATAGAGCCAGATATATGAGGAGCAGGCAGTGCTATGCATGCGGCGGATAGGGTCACATAGCTTGAGACTGCCCAACCCGCCGTGAAAATGAGTAGAAAACAGTGGAGGGACCTCCCAGGCAGAGGTAGAGGTTCGACCATGGCGGTCTGTAGGGAGTAGGCGGATGAGGCAGAGGAGATGGCCCAGCAACATATAGTGGACAATGATTTGAGGATCTACCACCACCACCACCTAGAGGTCTACCCCGACCATAGGGAGCTGGCGGGTAGAGGCAGGCTCAACTCCAGGAAGTTGAGATTTACGACCACGGTGCACCTAAGATGATTCGATGTACTATCTGTGTCTACTCTACCCTTACTGATGTACTTATAGACACAGGTGCGAGTCATTCTTTCATTTCCACTGCCCTTGTTCGGAGCTCGGAGATTCCGACGGAGTTGTTGGCTCGATCCTTACAGTTAGAGACTCTTATGGGAGTAGACTCGATGATTAAGCACTGGTGCCGGAAGTGTGAGCTTACTCTAGTAGGTGAGAGCTTCGGCTGGGATCTTCTTGTAGAGGAGTTGAGGCCTTACGACGTCATCTTGGGTATAGACTGGTTATCTACAGTCCATTCTCAGATTGACTGTATTAGGCACAAAGTGCGGTGTGTCCACACCGATAGGAGCAGGTTCACCTTCACCGGTGAGAAGGGAGCCTTTGCAACGCAGGATGGACTTACGCAGAGGAGAGGGCATCCAATCACACATTAGTTGGATAGTCTCATCCTCGGAGCAGTTGATGTGTGAAGTCCGAGTTTTCCTGTTTTGGTAGATCAGTATGTGGACGTTTTTCTTCACGACGTTATAGGACTACCTCCTTGTAGAGAGGTAGAATTATACATAGACCTGTACCCTGGGACTTAACCGATATCTACTCCATCATATCAGATGGATCCCGCTGAGCTTCGTGAGCTGCGGGTACAGTTGGAAAACTAGTAGTGAAGGGGATTCATCCGACCCGGTGTTTCACCCTAGGCTTCACCAATTTTATTCTCCAAGAAGTCAGATGGGAGATTTCGACTGTGTGTCGACTACCGTCACCTGAATCAGGTGACCGTGAAGAACAAGTACCCATTCTCGAGGATTGACGACCTCTTTGATCAGCTCAAGAGAGCATGATGGTTCTTGAAGATAGACCTCAGGTCAGGCTATCATCAGGTCAGAGTTCGAGATGAGGATGTGTAGAAGATGGCCTTCAGGTGTCGGTATGGCCACTATGAGTTATTGGTTATGCCCTTCAGCATAACCAATGCTCCAGCAGTGTTCATGAGTCTCATTAAAAGGATCTTCTAGCCTTACCTCGATCGTTTTGTCGTAGTCTTAATCGACAACATACTGATTTACTCGACTACTGAGGAGGAGAATGCCTACCACTTGCGGTTTGTACTGGATACACTCCAAGAGCACCAGTTTTATGGTAATCTCTTGAAGTTCTAGTTCTAGATTCGATAGTTTCACTTCTTGGGACACGTCATCTCGGAGGCGGGAGTTGTAGTGGATCCAGTGAAGATCGAGGCAGTGCTTTCTTGGGAGCCACCCAGGAGCGTGACGGAGGTGCGGAGTTTCCTGGGTCTGGATGGATACTATCGAAGATTTGTTCCAGACTTCTCCAGAGTTTCAGCACCACTTTCAGCCTTAACGAAGAAGGGGAAACCCTTTGTGTGGTCAGATGTATGACAGCAGAGATTTTGAGAGGTGAGATAGATATTGACCAGTGCGCCCATCTTGAGACTACCGGAGGAGGGCGTTGGGTATGTAGTTTACTGCGACATGTCAGGGACCGGACTTAGGTGTGTTCTGATGTAGGAGTGATCAGTGATCACATATGGTTCATGGAAGTTGAGACATCACGAGCAGAACTACGCTACCCATGACCTAGAGTTTGCAGCAGTGGTATTCGCCTTGAAGATGTGGCGGCACTATCTGATGGTCGAGCACTTTATAGTCTACTCTGACCACCAGAGTCTCAGTTATATCTTTTTACAGAAGGTCATGAACCTGAGATAGCGATGATGGCTCAAGTTCCTCCATGACTATGACTTTGAGATATTCTATACTCTTGGGAAGGAGAACGTTGTAGTCGATGCTCTCAGTGAGAGATCGGGCATTCAGCTACTAGGAGAGGTGACGGAGCAGCTATCCGTGTTTCAGATATCCTTTGTGGATAGAGATGGATCAGCCTTTATATAGTCACTCACAGTCACTCCTCCACTCCTTCAACGAGTTAGAGAGGCACAGCGAGGGGACGCTGACTGCAAGACACGACATGCTCAGATATCCTCAGGGCAGGCGCCTGATGTATTTTCTGAAGGAGGGGAGCATTTCATCCTCTTTAGGGAACATACTATGGTACCAGTTGCACTGCAGGAGGAGGTGATGAGGGGGTTCCACACTTCCCCTCTATCAGTACATTCAGGAGTGGCGAAGATGTATCAGAACCTCAGACGACAGCACTGGTGGCTGGGTATGAAGAAGGTTGTAGCAGAGTTTATTTCACGATGCCTCACTTGTCAGCAAGTGAAGGCGGAGCACCAGGTTCCAGTAGGCTTGTTATAGGCCTTAGAGGTCTTGGAGTGGAAGTGGGATGGGATATCCATGGATTTCGTGACAGGGCTTCCACATACATCTAGAGGGCATGACTCTATCTGGGTGATCGTTGACCGACTCACCAAGTCGGCCCACTTCCTTCCGATCAGAGAGCAGGGCTCAGTAGAGAGCTTGGGATGCCTCTACATTCAGTATATCGTATGGATTCATGGTGTGCCATCGACTATCATTTCCAATCGACATGCTCGATTTACTTCCCATCTTTGGAAGGGGTTACAGGAGGAATTTAAGACGAAGTTGCGTCTGGGTACCGCCTTCCATCCTTAGACAGACGGTCAGACTGAGAGGACCATACAGACACTCGAGGACATGCCTTGTGCATGTGTCCTTGACTTGGGTCATAGCTGGGATGATCACCAACCTTTGGTTGAGTTTGCGTATAACAACAGTTACCACTCCACCATTGGGATGGCACCATACGAGGAACTGTACGGTCGACCTTACAGATCAACTCTGTACTGGACTGACCCAGGGGAGTCAGCACTCATAGGTCCATAGATGGTTCAGGCTATGACAAAGAAGGTGCAGATTATCCAGGAGCGAATGAAGACTGCACAGAGAAGATAAAAGTCCTATGCTGATAGGAGGCGGAGACCACTGGAGTTTGAGGATGGTGACCACGTCTTCTTACGGGTTTCACATCAACGAGGTCTAAATAGATTTTTCCAGGGGGAAAGTTATCTCCGCATTTCATCGGACCATTCCAGGTCCTCAGCAGAGTAGGCGAGGTGGCTTACCGCCTGGCCCTTCCACCTCAGTTGCACCGGGTGCATGACGTCTTCCACGTATCATAGCTGAGGAGATACGTGCACAACCCGACCCACATCATCGATCACGGGGATCTGGACATCGATGACGGGGTGACGTTTACAGAGGTCTCGGTGGAGATCGAGGATCGATAGGAGTGGGTCCTACGTGGATGGTCGATTCCTCTGGTGTGTATTCGTTGGCAGCACGGGAACCTCAAGGAGAGCACTTGGGAGCGGGAGGCTCATATGTGAGCTCAGTACCCCCCATTTGTTTTCCTAGTGTGTGTTGTAGCTTTATGGGGATGTAAAGCCCTGAGGTGGGAGTAATTTAAAGACCGTTAAATTTCAAGTAAAATTTTTTTCTTAAATGATTTGTAATTTTACGAGTCTTTGGTTTCTGACGGCACTTGATTCTGAGGCCCGGTGTTCCCAGAATCAATTTCTGAAGTTTTGTTCGGGTACGTTCAGTAAACGTACATGCGGGTTTTTCTATCTTTTTAAATGGTGCTCGGAATTGAAATATGAGGGCACTAATGAACTCTTAGCACTGGTATTCTCCAAATGGGATCTTTATAGTAGTTTCGTTTTATGTTGGTTGAGAGTTGATATTTGGGGATTTAGAATAAAATAAATAAAATGTGTTGTGTACAAATTTTATTTAGGGAGGTTGGTTATTTTCTCCCAAGGGGATTTAGAGGTGGGTCCCACACCCACATAACCTCCCATGAGAGGATATTTGTGAGGTGGGTCCCACACGAGCCTAATCCCTTCACCTCCCCTTAAACCTCCCCATTAACTCCTCTTCATTTAATTGAACAACCCCTCACTATTGAATTTTAAAATAACCCTTCATCTTCTTCTCACTCTAATTAATTTTTCCAACCCATGGTAAATTAATTAGGTGATTCATTTAATTAATTAAAGTGGTTTGAATTTTTAATTACATGTGTTAATAAAATAATAGCCTCAGCAATTATTTTATTTTGGGGCACTTGTTATGTTGAGATATTTTTGGGAGACTTCTTGAGAAAAGTGTTCTTCTCTTCGACGAAGAACGCCTCCGATGAAGAACAGCTTTCTTCCTCGATGAAGAACGCTCTACGATTCGAAGAACGCGAAGTCACCAACGATACTTCTTCTTCGGGTGCACTCCGACGTCAATGGAATCGACACCGTTCTTCCGCGACACCCAACTACCACGACTCTTGTCTTCCGCGAATCGATGACGTGCAACGTCTTTTTTGAGGTAGGGGTTTGTTTCAATTTTATTTGAATAAAATTGTTCTTAGTCCCTCATTGAAATCATGTTTTACCTTTTACCTTTTGATATCGCCTAACGTGGAGGGCGTGGCCCGAACAAACAGGGCCTGACAACCCTATGATTGTTCTTGGATTCTTTGGCGGCGGCAACAAGAGGCGGTGGCAACGAACGGAAGCGGCGACTGTACGCCGGCCGCATGCAGAAGAACTGCGACCCGCAACCGCGAGCTGCTCGGCCGACGAAGAACCGGTCGGGCCCAAGGAGGACTGCGGCGCCACAAGGGGTTCCACATTGCAGAAGACTGTGGCCCGCATTCCGCGGGCCGCTTGGTGGGCGAACCGGCTGGCAGGCGGTCGGTCGGGATGAGGAGAACCGCAGCGCCAGGAGGGCGTCGTGCTGGACGAACCGCAGGCCGCTCGAGCGGGCTGCTTGCAATGAGAAGTTCGGCTGGCTTCGGCTGGACGGATTGGGAGGGCAGCGCCGCTTGGCGCCGCCAGTTCAGGGAGCACCCCCCCCCCCCCCTGGACCGCTCGGCCAGCTCGTCCAGTCAGGTCGCGCTCTGTCGGGGCGGCCCGCGCCGCGACGCGCCACGTCGTGCCATGCCCCCTCGGGCCAGGTTGCACCCTACGGGCTGAGTCGAGCCCCACATTTCTTCAGGCCGGTCCGACACCCCATGCCGGGTCGAACCCGCCAAACCGGGTCGGACCAACCCGCCAGCTCACTAGGCCTGACAGGTCGGGCCCGTTACGCTTAAATGAAAATATCTTCATGATCGTGCGTCCGATCGACGCACCGTCTACGACACTGGGATCCTTGCGATGAGGAGCTCCTTTTTCGATTCTCTAAGTGAGTTTTGTACGACTTTGGAAATTTTTCGGGTTTGGAATGAGCATATTTCCAACCGGGACCCGGGAACAGAAAAGCCAATATCTTTCAGACCGAGCGTCCGATTGACGCGTCGTCTATCACGTCGGGTTCCTTTTGACGAGACGGAACTTTGAGATACATCAACTCTAGACTTCGTGACAATTGATGTATCAACCCCTTGGCTCGAAGAGCATACCCTCTCAAAATCGAGCGTGTTGTGTGCGGGAACCCTAGAGCTGGCTGAGACTACAACGACTACCGTACTGGAATCCTCCGTGGGTTCGGTGATGAAGACTACCATACTGGAATCCCCTGTGGGTTCGGCGATGACGACTACTGTACTGGAATCCTATGTGGGTTCGACAGCGATGACTACTGTACTTGTATCCTACATGGGTCTGACAGTTCAACTTCTGTACTAGTATCCTACGTGGGTCTGACAAAGTAGTTGGTCTAGTATCCTACGTGGGTCTGACATCTTAGCTGGACTAGTATCCTACGTGGGTCCACTGGCTTATATTAATCAGTGACTACATCTGATCATCTCTATCATCTTATGAAAGTTATATACCTGTGTGAGCTGATTCTTGACTTTCAATCATTATCATCGATGTGATTGACTACTTTATTGTCTGAACTGGGTTGTGCTTGGGCTCGAGATTTGGAGCTGAACTGGGATTGATAACTTAGGTATATGTATGGGAATATACCTAGGTAGAGTTGGTTGATACTTAGTGATTGTATCTTTTCTTTTTGGTTTATCCTTCATGGATTCTGGGAGACCTTCGGGGGTCTCGGGGTCCCTACTGAGTATTATTATACTCACCCCTACACGGGCTATGCCCGCACTACATTGTGTTGGATGCAGACGACGGACAGCACTGATTATGGTAGAGACTTGTGGAGCTGGACGGTACCTGGAGGTGGACCACTTGGCGGGGGACGTACACGGATCGGACGGACGAACCCAGGGTACCGAGAAGGCCATCTGTACCCACCCTTCAGGTGGGATTCCTAGAGGATGGCTTAGTGGTTGCTGTTTTAGTTTTCTTCTGTTGTACTATACTTTTTAGTTGGGTTTGTATTCTGGCCCATTTACCTTTCAGCACTTACTTTGTATTCGGTATTACTTTTTACTTACTTCAGCTTGCGTACTCTGTTGTGTTTGTTTACTATTATAAAGGCAATGCCTTCCCTTTTTTGGGATTTACACCTTTGGTGCTAGTCGCCAGCCCCTGGCCTATGGAAGGTAGGCTTGGGGTAGTCAAGGCATGGGCCCCGAGGACAGGTCGTGACACCTACCGATGTGAGTCACCATTATGACTCACAATCATGACCTACTGGTGAGAGTCACCATTACGAATCACCATCACGATCTACTAGTGTGAGTCACCATTGTAACTCCCTATCATGATCTACCGGTGTGAGTCACCTTTATAACTCACCATCACGACCTACCATTGTGAGTCACCATTGGGACACACCATCATGACTTACTGTTAAAAACTATAATTTTGGAAATCTATTGAAATGAGTCATCATGGCCTCCCAGAACACTTAAACCACTAGATTTTCACAAATTAATGGATCAGAGAGGTCTCTTCCATTACATCAGATACCTCTCAAACTATTATTTTCCTTGAGAATTTAAAACCAAGCCCAAAATAAATAGGGTTCTAAATAACCACCCCACAAGATACCTCTCATGGATCTCGCTACACTTGAAACACCACTAACAACCAAACACATTAATGTTCAAAGATAGACCACCCTGTCTTATTCGAAAGATGAAGTGGAACCCTCCAAATCCATGAACGCCTCCTCCAACATCTTCTAACCCAAGAACCATGAAACACACCACAAGAACACAACAACCATACCATTATGAATACAAAAATCAGGGAATTCGGTCCTCCGTGTTAGGATACTATCAAATCTAGTCAGCACCGACTCGCCCAAATGGGTTTAATCACATACATTTAATGAATATAGATTTGGAATCCAGTCTTCCCCTTTTCAAATGCCAGGAATTTATCACACATTGCACCACACACATCTCAACCCAAGGGAAAACAACTCATTTCATAAAAAAAGGTTCAAACATTACATTTCCAAACAAAATAGAACAAGGAAAAACTCAAAACAACCCTGAGTACTAGGCACGCATCTATGTTTATCACTCACAAGTACTCTCCTCCAAGCCACCATGCCTCCACATAATGCGAACCAAAGGAATGGTTTATCCACGCATCACCTTCTCCCAATGGTCTTGGATCTCCAATGGTCACTCCACGTATGTCGTGTCATCTTCAATATCCAACTCTCCCTATTCAATGAAATGGGAGTCATCATAAAGATACTGATGGAGTTGAGAGATGTGAAAGAAATCATGGATCCTCTCCAAATGTGGTGGCAGCACCAACTAATACTCCACCTTGCAAAATTTCCCCAACACCTCAAAGGGTCTGATGAACCTAGGAGAAATCTTATTCCCTCTGCCAAACCTCTATTCCCCATGTTGATGGGAAACCGTAAAGAACACATGGTCCCAAAAATCAAACTCTAAGAGACTCATCCTTCGATCAGTGTATGAATTCTTTAGGTCATATGTTGCTTTCATCCTCTCACGAACAAGTTGAACCTTCTCTATCATGCTTTGTGCTATCTTGGGACCAAGAATAGTTATATCCCCAACCTCTGTCCAGCAGAAAGGTGAATGACATGGTCTTCCATACAAATATTAAAATAGATCCATGCATATGGAATAGTGATAGCAGTTATTATAATCAAACTCGACCAAGGGTATGTGTCGCACCCAAGATTCACCAAAGTCCAAGATGCATGCTCGTAGTATATCCTCCAGTGTCTGGATAGTCTGTTATGTCTTCCCATCTGTCTGAGGGTGGAAGGCAGTGATAAGGCATAACTGGATTCCAAAATCATGTTTCAATCCCATACAGACTCATGAGTTAAAACATGTATCCTAATCTGAGATAATGGATGTTGGAACTCCATGCATTCGCACCACCTCATCTATATACCTCATTGTCAAGTCATCCACGGCACCCGATTCCTTGATTGCTAAGGAGTGGGAAAATTTCATTAGTTGATCCACCACTACCCAAATAGCAACATATCCTACCTAATATATGTGTAACTCTATGATTAAATCCATTGATATGTCGTCCCACTTTCACTTGGGAACATCCAAGGGTTTCAACAAACCACTAGGAACATAGTGTTTATCCTTCACCTGTTGGCGCACTAAGCACTTCATCGCAAACTCTGACACTTCTAGTTTTATCTAGGGCCCCAAAAACGGAATTCTTAATATATATTACATATTAAAAACTCTTGGGTGTACCACTAAGGGTGAACTATGAAACTCAAGGAGAAATCCCTCATGCATTTCCACTAGAACAAATAGCCTTCCATGAAATAGCATCTGATTCTGACCATTCTTCAACCATACCTTTGTATCATCACCATGGTCAATGTGATCATGCATCACATCTACCTATGAGTCTCCCCACTGATACTCCTTCACCTACTACATCAGATAATACTATAGTGTCATCTGGAACAAACAGCCTCTACCACCATTTATTCCTGCATCTAAGTGCAGGGCTGTAAACTTCTCTATCACCTTCCAAGCATGTGTAGATTCCCAAACTACCTCCTTTTTTGACTTCCTACTCAAGGAATCAACCATGAAATTCCCCTTTCCTGAGGTGTATGAGATCTAAAAATCATAGTCCTGAAGAAACTTCATCCACCTCTACTATCACAAGTTCAAATCTCATTGGGAAAAGATATACCTTAAACTCTTGTGATTTATAAAAACCACAAATCACTACCCAATGATGTAATGTCACCACAACTTCAGCACAAACATGACCGTTGATGGATCTAGATCACGGGTGGAATTGTTATGTTCATGGGGACATAACTTCCTAGACCCATAAGATATCACTTCCCATTGCTACATCAAGACGCATCCCAAGTCCGGATGGGAAGCCTTGCAAAACACCTTGAACATCACCTCTTCCTTTGGAAACTAGAGCATTGGAGAACTGACCAAATTTCCCTTCAAATATTTGAACATTTCATGGAACTACTTTCTCCACACAAAATCTTGTTCTTTTCTAGTCAGATCTATAAATGGAGATGCAACTCGAGAGAAATTGGGTACAAACCTCTGGTAATAACCCGAAAGACCAAGAAAACTATGAAACTATGCCAAATTATTGGGTGATTCCCAAGAAACAACTACTTCATCCTTTGATGGGTCTACTGCCACACCCTTCTAAGACACCACATGCCCAAGGAAATGCACCTCTTGTGTCTATAACTTTCACTTGGACAAATTTTCGTAGAGCTGGTGGCACCGAAGAACATGTCAGATAGTTATGAGATGCTCAGTATTCTCCTCCTATGACTTTTATTAGATTGATATTTCATCAATGAATACGATGAAAAATTGGTCCATGAACTCATGTAAAATAGATTTCATGGTCCCCATGAACATTGATGGTGAATTCATGACACCAAATGGAATGACTACGAACTTTAAGTGATTATACCTGCATCTGAAAGTAGACTTCAGGATATCACCCTCCTTAACCCTCAACTAGTGACATCTAGACCATAGATCAATCTAAGAAAACAAACTCACCCCTCTTATCTAGTCAAAAATATCATCTATCCTAGGAAGGGGTTAATGGTTCTTGACTATCACCTGATTAAACCTCTGTTAGTTTATGCACAACCTTATACTACCATCCACCTTCTTTGACAACAACACTGGAGAACCCCAGGGTGACACACTGGGCTAGATAAAACCTTTCTTCATCATATCATTTATCTGAATCATTAACTCTTATAACTCAAAAGGTATCATCTGATAAGGATCCATTGAAATCGGAGAAGCACTGGGCTTAAAGTCTATCCCTAACTCGGTGTCATGTCAAGGGGGTAGGGTCACAACCTCCTTGGGAAAAACATCCAATAACTCTCCCAAAAACTCTGGGGACTTACACCACCTCAATATCCACTTATTTCACTAATAGATCAGCCAATAATGAGAGAAGGGCTGCTACACATTGACTTCCCATCTGACAAATATGCTCACCAACCAAAGCCACACGCTGGCCATCCATGTTTGAAAATACAAATCTTATATGAAAGTAGTCGATAATAGTGTGCATGTAATATAACTAGTTGAGAATGACATTTTATGGTTTCATCCATTGAAAGAAGATATCTGTATGGGACTGATGCAGTCCCATCATCTGTCTACATCCCCGACACATATCAAAAAAGATGATATGGCCTTCTATTGGCATACTCAACACCATGGTCACAGGAAGCCTCTTTATGTCTAGTCCCAGAGCATGGGCTAGAGAGGGTGCAACAAAGGAGTACAAAGCTCTTGAATCAAACAAAGATCAATAAAGGGTACTGAATAAAACGATCGTACATCTAATGATCTCTAGCCCTGGTGTAACTACTACCTTTGTTCTATGAAACTAACCACACCCATCTCCTCTTCCATTCTATTGATGACCACCCCCATGACCATGCCTAGGAAAAGGTCCCTAAGGAACACCCTGAGGTTGGCCTCCACCTGCTCTGTCTTCCCTCAGTGGAGTATGAGCCTGTTATCCTTGTTGTTGAAACAACCTAGCAGGCCACTACTGCTGAGGCTGGCACTAATCCTATCCACCTCTAACATACTGAGCACGAACAGCCACGATAAACTAATTATAGAGATAGATGTGAACCCCATATAATAAACACATCAACCCCAAGACCATGGGAAAGGCACAAGGACTATAATGTCGAAATAGAAACTGGTGGGGTTGAAACCTCGAAGGCCCTAGTGCCTGAGCCCTACTGCTGGTAAAACTTCCTCTAAAAAAACCTGATGGATCCCCTCTTATGGTAGACCTCCACATGAGTTCATTCTCTCAGCCACTTTCTCCTCTTTTTGGACCTCTAAGTACATCAACAACATAAAGGGGGTAACTTTGTACTATATAGAAGGACGAATGACTTACTCTAGAAATCTCGCACAAGAAACCTCTTCTGAAAAAAGATCTAGGTTGAAGTGAAGAAGGTCCTTGAACTTGATCCCAAGTTCCTTCACTGACATACTCCCCTACTTAAGGGTGAGTAACTCCTACCTATTTTCATCCTTCATGGTCAATGAAAGGAATTCCACCCAAAACTTCTTTAGAAATTTAACCCACAACACATCTTCCTCCTTCTTCTTCCCCGGGTATAGTGTCCACCACTAACACGTAGCTCCACGCATCTGGCTCACTTCCAAAGGAACGCAGTACTTTATCGGATCCCGAATCAAACTAAAGGTGATATAAATATCCTTAATCCATCTCTCTGTCTTCATATCCTAAACACTACCCTCGTACTTTCCTAAGGCCTACCGCTAGAAACCACGTAACATTCTCTGCCACTAGTTATCTTCCTCCACTAGATCAACCCTTCGTCAATCAACCGGATCATCCTACTGAGTCTCAAATTCCTGAGCCAAATGTGGACGAAGATAGGGTTCCATATCTAAAAAAAGAGAATCATGGAATTCCTAAGCCTGAGTAGTATGGAATTTTATTTAAGATTCATTTTAACTCATTTCATAATCCATTTCAAATTTCCAAAAACCCAATTCAAACAAGAGAATAAGTCATTATGATGCATGTACCTTTCCTAGGGTATCTACACTAAAAATAGTGTATCCTCACTTGGTCTTTTGGTAGGTTCATATTTCTTTCATCGGATCACAAGGGTACCTAAGATCCCATGCCCTAGTCATTCTTCCCAAGACCATGTCATGCACCAAGATCACTTGACATTGTTTCCCTACCAACCCATGAAATTATCACTATTCCAAACTCCAAACTCCATCTTATCTCTCAACTATCACCTCTAATATCATTCTCTCATGACCCCCTCCCTCCAATGATACCCCTCCTAGGATGGCAATGAAGAAAGGGAGATAATGACCCCTGACTCCTGCCTCCAATAGGCCTTGGGGTGGAGACTAGCACAAGGGGTATATATATTCTCACGAAATGGGAGGCATTGCCCCTTTTAATTAATAACCAACATCAGAAGATAAGATGGATCATACCAAACAACTCCAAGACATATATATATATATATGAAATCCAAAATCTATCCCACATGCATGTTTAAATTATAATGGATACAAAACAAAAGTCTCCAAGATAAGTACAAAAAGTAAGGATAATAAGTGACATAGAAAATATCCCAAAGTCCAAGATTGTAATTCCCAGCATGGTCCACATAGTCCTCCTAGAAGCCTAAAAGTAGTTTTACATTTGTAGGGTGATTATACAAGTATACTCAGAAGGAAAATAATAAGTCTCTCATGTATATTTGAAGGAATCATACTAATGATACTATGAGAAAATAGTATAACCAAAATAGCACCTAAGCAGTTATACTAACCACCCCAACATCACCAAGGTACCCTCATCAAATAACTCAATTCAAGTAGTATAATATAAGGCACATCGATGATAGTGTACCCTGCATCGCTTTCCCATGATTATCCACTCTCACACCATAACGGAAAACGTCATGGCACTCCCACCTCTTCTAAACATATCAAACCACATACCAATTGCACACACCTGGGCCTCATGACCACAACGCACCCAACCCACAAACACCTAGGCCACAACCACAACATGTCCCACCCGCAGACACCTGGGCCACTACTACAACACACCATGCTCACAGACACATCAGCCATAACCACACCTCATCTTCAAGACACATGGGAAATAAAACTCGCCCGCACACACCTAGGCCTCACAAACTAAAACCTGCATAAAGAATCTTAGGCTATCACCACCTGAAATAGGGAGCAGGGAAGAGTGGGTTCCCATCCATCCATCCTCCCAATAGGATGTTTGGGAAAGACACCCTCCCCCCATGAAAATGGAGGTGTTCGGAACATGGTTCTCAACTAGGGTGGGTGAGTATAGAAATCACAAGTAAAATAAAAGTATTACATATATATATATATAATACCAAACACTCCTATCCGACCTATGGGTTCTCAAACAAAACCATCTCACAATACCGCCTTTTTTTCTACCTCTAAATGCATTTATTAGTATCAACAACAGTCACTTAGGAAGTTGATAAATTAAATATGCTTTAAAAATATATTTATATTAATACCCATTCATTTCATTATTTATCTTTAACCATATTCAACTGTGAAACCCATCGTTTAACTTTTCATTGAAAAACTCCTTCCCAATAACCAACCCAACTCATGCAATCTTAACATTATTAAGTATTTGTTTTCTCCCTAAATACATGGTAAACTAAGTAACACATACAACAATAAGTAGCACAAATAAAGTCACACAAGGAAGGATAACCATGGTAAATTAACCCACTTCACATTTCCTCTCCATTTAACACCCATACCAAGCACTGTCAACATAATTCTTTAAATTCATTCTGCCCAAGTCACGTTCCAACTGAACCATCCCCAGCTCACAAGGACAACACCACAGCCAAAAATTCCTCATCCACATCCCTTTACAGCCACATCCAGTTTCAAAACCCCACTACAACATAAGTAAGAACAAACCAACACACAGCACATCACCACACAAAACAAGGAAAGGCATATTCATATTTAATGAGGCATTCCTCACTCAATTTACACTTGTTAATTTAGGGGTTATCATAGAAAAAGTTTTATCCTAGAGCATCCATTTATTAGCTGAGTGTACATGGTTAAAAAAATGTCATAAAGGTGGTTCAACAGGAAACAAACAATATGTATCACATAATCTATTCGATGAAAAAACAAAGACCCTCAATGGCCATGATTCTCAGTGGGTAGTAATCCCATACAATTTACAATTATAATCAAAACAAATAACAAGCAGATAAAACTTCACTTTTACCCACCCCCTGTATATTCACCCTAAACTTGTTCAATTATCTTTAATTAATATGAATTAAAGTATCTTCACAAGGAGAAATTCGTACACCCAATCAGTATAATACACAATTGAGAGAGATAAAGTAAGACCTACCTTGAAGAATAGAGGATCAACACTTCCTTATTTCACCAAGACAGGGGTGTACATATAGTAGGGAACTCCAAATAAAACACAAACCAACTGATGTGTCACAAAGGTATGAATCCTCAAGGAAGAAAGGTTTCTTGGATGTCTGTTATCAAGAGAAAGGGAAATGTGCAAGGAAGATAAGATCTCATATTTAGAAAGTTCATATCCTAAATCAATAGAAGAAATGGTTTTTAAAATCCATTAAAGGTTGATATTGACCAAGACCATGTGGTTTTTGAAGTAAAATGAAGCATCCAATTTTTAGAAGATAGATATGATTCAAAATGGATTTCAAAACCATTAAATATGGTATTAAATTCATTTTAGATCAAAGAAAACATTAAAGGGGAGAAACTGTAGGAAATTGGAAAAATATAAAACTGTTTGAAATGACTCATTGTTAGGTGATTCACCAATACAAGTCACCGGTGTGAGCTACTAGTGTGAGCTACGGGTGAGATTCACCAGTGTGAGTCATTGGTGCGACCCACCATCATGACCCACCATCACGACCCACCATCATGACCCACCATTGCTACCCACTGTTGTGATCCACTATCATGACTCACTATCATGACCCACCGTCGCGACCCACAATTCCAACTCACCTTCATGACCTACCAGTGCAAGTCACCATTACAACTCACCATCACGACCTACCAGTGTGAGTCACCATTACGACTCACTGTCACGACCTATCGGTGTGAGTTGTCATTGTGACTCACCATCGCGACCTACTGGTGCGAGTCACCATTATGAATCACTATCAAGACCTACTATTGCAAGTAACCATTGCGAATCACCATCATGACCAACCATTGGAAAACTAGAATTTTGGTAAACTCTTAAAATGAGTTATTATGGCCTCCCAGAACACTTCAACCACTAGATTTTCACAAAGTAATGGAACGAAGAGGTTAGGTCCATTACACATGTTATTAATGAATAAGTTGAGGAAGGATTTTTCCCTTACATATTTATGGAAGTTGATATCTCGGTCCTTTTATTTGAATACAATCATCACATTAAATTCCATGGCCATGGTGTAACAACATGTTTATTTTAGATAGTCAAAGAAATACATATAGATCATATAGATTGGTGACACAGATGTGCAACCTTCATGGTGAGATATTGCGAAAAAGGGATTATATTACACAGGGAGAATTTGTATTTGGTTTTCAATGTTGTGGTAATAAGTTCTCTCTCTTGGGTGCCTTGACCTGTTTCTATACAGTAATCATAGACTTTAAGTAAGCCCGCCTAATGCCAATGAGAAAGAATCCTAGAGGGTCACACACTAAGTGTTTCTATTGATCTCGATTAAATTCTATTTGAGTTTAATTAATGGAATAAATGTTATTCTCAAGTTTAAGAAATAATTTTATTCAAGTTATATTGATCACATAAATTAAATAAATATTTATTCATCGTCTTGTGAATAAAATATTAATTTTATTTATTTAATATTTTAATAAATATTTATTCAGTATATTGTGAATAAAATATTTATTTATGAATAAAATATTTATTTAATTATTAAATAAATACTATAGGGGTTCTAGTGGACCAAGACTGAGTCTGGTGATAAATATTAATTAACATTACTGTTACATAATATTTATTATTGCGCAAGTTGGTGCACACCACAAAATAATAATTATATAATTATCATTATGCAGCATGGGATTTATTAAAGGTAATAAATGTTATTTAATGGATGGTATGAAATTAAATAATATTTTAACTTAAATTCCAACTCTATAAATAGATCATTATGTCTATTGTGTAGAGAATCTGAAATTGAGAATAGAGAATTGTTGTGCACGACGAATTCTCTCTCAACTTCTTCTTCTCTCTCCTTCTCAGGAATGAAAAGTGTAAGAAAGATTTCTTTAAGTCTGAAAAATAATCGATCAAGAACGAACAACACAAGACATTTGAATCACTATGCTATCACCCAGAGATCAAGTGTTGTTGCATAGAGATCTTAGGATCATGTGTGGATCACTGCTAGTGGGATTCTATTCTTGAAGCCTCACAGTGAAATGAAGGTAATCTGAAAGGATATTTTTAGATAATCAATATTCATCGGTGAAGAAATATCCTAATACAATGTATTTATTTCTTTATATGTTGAATAAATTAATTATAAATTTGATTTATAATATCCTCTCTCTTGATTTTTAGCAATTATTATTAAAAGAAATTTTAAAATATCGCCCACCTCTGCACGCTTCCACTACGCCCGGAACCATCATTAATACCATGTGAATAATTTTAATAAATAATTTCAACTCAATTATTATATACTTGAATAATAATGAATTTATTTTTTTATCTGTGATTGATAAAACTTAGACAACTCTCAGACTCGGTGGTGGGGCCCACTATGTTGTATATATATATTCACTAGAATAGGTAAGATTCTTGAATACGCTATTCTGTGTGAATCGTTGGACCCTTATCTTGATAGTATTGAATAATAATTCATAAACCAGTAGCGGAATCTAGCAACCCATCAAGACCCCTATAAAGATAAAGAAAATTCATAATAATGACAACCTTTCCTATGAACAATAATTGTATAATATAATGTATTTTTCACATGATATCTCATAAAGTAGTATTCATAGATTATTTCATTATTCGTTATTGCATTATTATTTTTCTGATCAAACTAGAAATACTTACCTTCAAATATCATGGTCATAGATTTATAAAGGTACTTCCATCCTGATCAACTAGGTCAGATTTATCACTTCCTTAACTTAGTAGAGACAAATTATATCTTTATCATTAAACCAATGTTATACCATAAAATATGCACTGAAAAAAAGCTACCTCACTCTGACTTCATTGACATGGGTTTTTCCATGCATCAAAGTATGCGATAAAATAGAACACATTGATAAAGATCTCAATTCATGATACTAATACACATTTTTGTTGATATGAACAACCAATGACACTAGAAACATGTGGTGTTACTATTGGTGAGTTATGTCCTAATGATCTCATCTACTCGAGATTACTAAGTGCGAACTTCATAAGAATAAGTCTCAATGATTATGGGCCCCCAACACAATATGGTAACATGAAATCTATGTCCTGATAGTATGATGTATATAGACCATAGGACATAAGTTTAAGATTATTATCATGGTATCTCTAGGTTCTCATTATAGTCAGGGAACTACTATAACATTTTGATACTGCATGTAATCTAAGGAAATTACCAAAAATATAATGGAAGAAAATGTATCTACATTATTCTGATAATATAAACACATGTACATATCAAACTATATACATATAATGGTAATCAAAGTAGAAACATAATTTATTTCTAAGGCACCCACTTTCAACACTCCCACTTACATTGGAGCCAACTTCTAACAAGTCTAAACTTGTTATCTCTCACATGAGAATCTTTATTCTGATGAGATATAGATTTATTCAAGGGGGTATACTATGTTATCTTCTATATCTACTCTTCTAACTATTACTTTACCTATTTGAGTAAAATCCTTCAAGACATGAAACTTTAGAATTATATGCTTTGTCCTCTTGTGTGACCTAGGCTCCTTGGAAAGCACCACTACTGCAATATTATCACAATAAACTAGAACATGGTCTGCATTGCTAGGAACAACACCAATGTCTGAGACAAAGCTACATATCCAGACTACTTCATTAGCTAGATCAGAAGCCACAATATACTCAAGTTCTGTTGTATATTCAACAACCATGGGATTTTTTAAGATTCTCTATATCACTACACCACTATTCAGGAAAAAATACATAGCCTAACTACGATTACAATTCATCATGAGCTATCTAGAAAATAGCGTCAATGTATCCTATCACTACTAGTTACTCATATTCATCATATAGTAGGAATATAGCCTTTGTACACCTCAAATAATTTAGGATAGTTTTGATAGCTACCCAATGTAGTTCTTCTAGATTAACTTGATATATTCCCACCATACTTAAAGTAAATGAAACATTAAACCTTGTTCATATAATGACATACATGATAGATCTCACTAATGAAGCATAATGGATTCTACTCATTATTTAAATATCCTCCTCTATTTGTGTACACATTTTATTAGATAGATTGATACCATGTGACATTGGAAACAACCCTCTCTTGGATTGTTCCATTTTGTACCTCTTGAGTGCCTTGTTAATATATATAATTTAACTTATATCAAACATCCTCTGATATATATCTTGATATATCTTGATCCCTAGAATTTAGTCTACTTCACCCAAGTCTTTTATGGAGAAGCAATCATTTAACCATGTCTTAACTAACTGTAAGACCTCATTTCATTTCCCATAATTAATATGTAATCAAAAAATAATACAAGGAAAACTATGGCACTCTCATTAACCTTATTATAGACACATGGATTACTTTCATTCTTGACAAAATCAAATTCTCTTATGGCCTCATCAAAATGAACATTCTATGATTGTGATGCCTGCTTCAACCCATAAATGGATCTCTGCATCTTGCACACTTTATTGGATTTCTTTGACTTAACAAATCCTTAAGGTTGAGTCATATATATGTATTCAACCAACTTACCATTTAGAAAATTAGTTTTGACATCAATTTTCAAAATTTCATAATCATGGAAGGCTAATATTGCAAGTAATATTCTGATCTATTTCATCATTTCTACTACTGAGAAGGTTTCATCATAGTTTATGCCTTGAAGTTTCCTAAAACCCTTCTCTACTAGTCTTTACTTATAGGTATTGACCTTAACATACATGTATAGTTTTGTATTGAATACCCATTTGGACCCAATGGGTTTTACATCATGTGGAGGGTTTACCAAAATCAAAAAATTATTTTGGTACATGGACCCCATCTCTGAATGCATGGCATATTGACATTTAGCATCATCCTTGCCTTCTACTATTTCCATGTAGGTTATAGGTTTATCATTCTCAAGGAGTAATTTTTTACCTAAATCAGTGATAATAAAACCATATCACCCAATTTATCTAACCTCTTGAGTAAACTTTTGCATTACTTGTGTCTCAGGAACCTCATCATCTCCCACTGTCTCTTGTGAAGATTGTTCTCATACCAACTCTCGTTCATCTAGAGAATCAACTTCATCGAAGTAAATTTTTCTCCCTGTATTTCAATTGTAAATGTGTTCTATTTCTAGAAATATGGAATTTATTTCCATAATAACATTTATATCATAATGTTTATATAGTTAATATCCCTTGGTTTCTTTAGGATAACCTATAATGATGCACTTCATGCTTATGGATGCTAATTTTTCACTAGGAAAAGTCTTGAAAAATCATTGCATACCCATACACACATGTGATATATATTGGGTTACTTTCCACACCACAACTCATATGGAATCTCATTTGTATCTTTAGTTGGTAATCATTTAAGGGTATATATTTTTGTCTGTAAGGCATATCCCCAAAAGGATAATAGAAGAGTTTCCTAACTCAATGTTTATCTAACCATGTACAACACGGTCCAATTCCTCCTTTCAATAACAAAATTCTACTATGGTTTATAAGTAGTAGTGAGTTGGGATACTATTCCACACTCTTATAAGTGATCAATGAAAGTTTGGTTAAGAAATTTTTCACCTCAGTCTAAGTGAAGTGAATTAATCTTATTACCAAGCTAGTTTTCTACTTCATGTTGGTATTCCTTAAAAATATGAAATCAATCTGACTTATACCATATTAAGTATAGATAAACATACCTACTATAATTGTTGGTGAAAGTAACAAAGTATGAAATATCACCCCTTTACTCTACTAGAAACGGTCCACATATGTCAGTATAAATTAATTCTAGTAAATCAATGATTCTTTCTCCTTTCCCATAGAATATTTATTTGGTCATTTTCCATTGTAAACAATCATTACATACATCCAATTGATTTAACTTCACTAAGACAAAATACCCTACTTGATATAATTTCTGCAAATGCTTCTCATTTACATGAAAAGGCCTAAAGTTCCATAAGTTGGTGTGATGTGATTCATGTTCTCTGGTTTTTTCATTGATTTTCATTATTGATTTTTTGAGATCAAGAATATATAATCCATTTTTATGATTTTACATAACATAAAATATGTTATCCTTATAAAAGAGACATTATTTATTTCCAAAATTGAAATAAAATCCCATAGTTTCTAAACTTGACACTAATACTATGTTTTTGGTAATTGAATGAACATGATAACAATTATTCAAAACAAGAACCAAATCACTAGGAAAATTTATATGATAATCTCCCACTACTATGGATGCTAGACTCACACCATTTGTAACCCAAATATCCACCTCACCATTTGAAATTTTCTTGAATATACTTCATTCCTATATATAAATACAAATTTGTAAGCCATAAGATATATCCAATACCAAACTTGTAGATAAATATGAATTGAATTAAATAACAAAAATACATGAAGTAAAAGCATCTCCTTGCTTCTTTTTCCCATATCTTCAATTACTTTTCTAGTTTCCTTTCTTGCCACATGAAAATCAAACAACCTTTGGCTCATTCTCCTCCCTTTGCATCTTTGGATTTTTGGAGGGATGGTGCATCGGTTTATTTGGATTTAACTTAGCCTTAGACCACTTATCATTTCCCTTCCTCCTCTTATTCACTATAAGGACTGAAGAATTGGTATTATTCATATCACTAACATCTTGGGGAATTAAATCCAAAATATCTAGGAGTGACTTTTCATGTTATTCATATTATAATTAATAATAAAAGTCAAAAATATTGGTGGTAAATAGGAAAGAATGATATCGGCTGTTAGTTTTTGGTTTAGCTTGAACCTAAGGTCTTTAAGTATCTCAATGTACCCAATCATCTTGAGTACATGAGGTCCTTCTTGATTCCATTATTCTATCTTGTTCCTATACAGTGAACTTAAAAACTCATATCTTTCTTACCTGGATCTCTCTTGGTATAATTGATAGATATGAATTAGAATCTTGTAGGCATCTTCATCCTCATGCATTTTCTATAGTTGACTAGACATAGATGACAACATGATACATTGTACATCTAGTGAATCATCTACATGATTTTTATAATTATCTGTAACCCCTTTTCTTTCTTATTGGGTAGGATCAGTGGGAAGTAAGGACTATAGAACATAAAACTTCCTTTCTTAGCATAGTACTATGTGTAAGCGCCTATAACACTCCCAGAAGTTATGGTCGAACAGGATATTTTCTTTATCTAGTATTGATCGCAGTGATAATATTCTAGTGGTGTTGGTGAATTCCATTTTTATATGTAAAAAATAAACATTATAAGTTATTAATTTTTCTTGATTACCTTTTAGACATTATTGATTGATTAATTGAATCATTAAATATCTCCCACTATTTTATCAAACCTCAATATCCTTCACTACTAGATTTTTAATAATCTATTGATTGAGTATTATTGTCTAAAGGATCCTTCAAATATCTTCTCATAGTATAAAATATTTGTATATGAAACTACTTAGAGAGTTTCAAGGTAGGCACCAGACTGACCAACTGTATTGACTCATAGTTCCTTGAATTGTTGAATGAAGTCCCAGCTTATTTGAATTGTAATTTCTATTCCCTCATCACTTCACTCCTAAAGTGGTATAAATATAGATTTGGATACTCATTTACTACCATATTTAGTTAATTCAACACATCACTCTCATAAGAACTCCCTAGTAGTTGGAGGCACCCTCAACTTTGGATGAAGAGCACCCCATACACCCGTTTTTGTTCAAATTTGAGCGATAGAAGGTAGTACGACTTAATATTACTTTGAGGGTTTTTTATTATTTTCGATGAATGTAATATTTTTCTATTAAATATTTCCATGCTATGTTTTTTGTCTCACAAATAAAAATATATTAATAGAATACATTCATCGTGTCTTTATGCATTTTTTTCTATTTATTGTTTTTTTTGTTCCCAAAGTAAACAAGCACATACATAAAATAATAAATAATGCATAAAGGAAATAAATTACCTGACTAGTGTTGAGCATTTCAAATTGGTTGATCCATTTAAACTCAATGGATCAATTGTGACCTAGGGGTATCATACCTATGTCAATTACTGACTTGAATCACATCTCGTCCCTGGTCTAGTGTAGTCACATCTCGTTTGGGGTACCACATTGTCTTCACATGGTCCGCTTCTTACATTGTCATCATCAATAGTACATATGCACTCGCACATAGACAAGGGGATCTCAGGAAGCACAATATTCATACAGGTAATAATAGACACATGATCCCTTATACATATTGAATTAAAAGTGTGATGTGCAGGCCATCATAGGATTCACTAATTATTATAAGCATCATACACATGTAATAAATAATTAAAAAAAATTAACCCTGACATACATAGGTTTGGTTAGTGTTCAAGACCAACCAATGGGTAAAATAAAAGTGTGATAAAATTAAATTTCAATAAATTTAAAGTATGTGGGAATTTATATAAATTAAATGATTTTTTTAAATTTAAATAATTTATTATCATTCAATTCCGGTATTAATTTATTTTTTATTCAAAAATTAAATTAATTAATTAATTTAATTTTTAGAATAAAAAATATATTATTATTTTATAAAATAATAAAATTATTAATATTTTTTAATCCAAAATTTAATAATGATTTTTATATTGAATTAAAAAATTTCTTGGGTCCAAAAACTTCACCCAGATCCATTGCGGGTCAGGCTGAAACCATGCAGGTCTATTTCAGACCTGGAAAACCCCATGCAGGACTATTCTAGACCAGGTGGGCCCACTCTGACCCATTCCAAGTCAAGTCAATCAAGACTCATAGAAGTTTGGGTATAAGGACTCGACCTTAAAAATTACATAATATAGTAAATTCCTTTAGAATTCACTTCCTTACATTCCAAAAATATCATTTCGGTTTAGAGTTTTCGAAAGTTAGGACATACTTCATAAATATAAACCCATAATCATACAAAGTGGGTAATACTAAAAAAATATCCATTTCTTTCATAATATAAAAGTTTTTAATAAAACATGAAATCTTTCATGAAATATCTTCACAATATTTAGCTTCGAATCTTATTTTCTCTTGCCCGTCCTTAAACCCAATGAAAATCATTTTAAAACTTTGGATGAGAAAAAAAATCTCAATAGGTTGCATAAAAAATAAATAAATAAACCATTATTCCATTAATACTTATAAACATATGAAATCATTTTCACCAATATATACTTACCATCCTTAAAGTATCATATACTTACTTTGTGAAAACATTAGATTTCCATAAAACATAGAGAACATAAATAAAATCATAAAGGTAACATGGGGATTTAATTACTTAATATTGTAACCCTCATGGATACCATATGATTTTTAACCCTCATGGATACCTTACAATGTAACCCCCATGACTTCTATATGGTGTGACCATCATAGTTGCACTTGGAGTAACCATGTGGTCGACCTCCAACATAAACATACCCAATGTATTTTAGGGAGATATAGGTCCCTCACTCCATCATAAAAAATGACCAATAACTAGAACATAATCATAAAATATTAATACTTTCATCATAAAAACATTTTGTTTGAATTTTTTAATATAAATTTAAAAGAGAATTTTTAAAGAAAACTATCTTACCTTGAATTCAACTTACTTAAAATGTGTTCAAACCTCTTGTATAATGGTTTAAAGAGTTTTATTAATATATTAAAGAACTAAATTAATATTTATAATTACTTATATGATATTATTATAACATATTTCCACCCATTTATAAATAATATTTTGTTATTTTTATTATTTCAGGTGCATTTATTTCATGGTTTCTATGGTTGGTTCATTATAGATTTTCTTGTCGAATGGAAGAAAAACTCCAAAAATGGAATGAAATGGTATTAATATGTTTTAATAATTTTAAATGATACCATATATCATTTTTTTCTAATATGAAGATGAATTATTAGATAAAACATTAATGAAAATAATTTAATTTATTTTGGCAGTTTTTATGACCATCACGAATATATATTAGTTTATTTAATATCATGTTTATATGTTGTATAAAGAATATTAAATAACTTATAATATGTATAATAAATTATAATTTAAACATAATAATGGTTTTATGACCATACTTTAAGGTGATAATGGAAAATAAATGTGTATTATCCACAATGGTGGTAAATTGACACATCACGGATGTTGTTCTCGTTATTAGAATAAAAGGGATAGGAGAAAAATTTTGATGATGAATTTTTACATAAACATGATAAAATTTAATTATATATAAGATAATGTAGTTTTTGTGCCACTTGGATAAGGGGAGGTGGGGATATAATAATTAAATAAAAGAAATTAAAAGAAAAATAAAAGAAAAAGAAAGAGGATTTTACCTCTTGAATTCTCCTCCTTGAGATCCTCAATAAGGCACTTGGTTTTAGACTTTTTGTGAGACAAAAAAGTCTTAGAAATGGGGAAGATCATTGGTAAGGTAATGGGGTATAAATTAAACGAGATACAATTATTTTATGTGTGATTAGAAGATGTGGTGAGGGGTAGTATTTATAGTGGCAGAGAGGGGTGTTTTCTCATTATTATATTCAATAGTTTATTATTTTGGCTCAAGACTATGAATAGTTTGATAATTATCATTAAATATATTAAAATAATTATGTTTAGTTTTATATTATGGTTATTTCATCATATATTACTCAAGTAATAGTGTATTTAATTTATATTGTATATATACTATAAATTATCGTATTTTACTATTCACCAAAAATTCAACTATTTTAGAAAAATCCCAAAAATTAACCCTAACCATTTATCGACATATAGAATTAAAAAAATGGATTTGATTTATAAAACTAATTTTATAAATATGATAAATTTAATTTTTAATTAAAACCATCATTTATTTGAAAAATACTAATTTTAAAATTATAACTGATATTATGACACTGAAAAATTAATTAAGGTCTCATAAAATTATCTTATAATCATAAGACAAAAAAATATTAATTTATGAATCTATTTTATGAACATATAGTTTATTTTAAATCATTATATTAATTATAAAAGTTTTATTAAATAATTTCGACTTATAAAAATACCAATAGTTAATTTATCATTTACAAAACATTTATTTACTTAATCCATGATATAAATATATCATGATTACACTTATAAGATATATAAATTTTATTTATACTCTCATAAGTGAGGTTACTATTCTATTATTATAGATTCCTTAATTATAAATATCACTTATTTCATTATACATTTATAATGAATTTAACAATTTAATTCCAGAATGAAAAAAAATATATTTTATAAGAACCTGGGTTGTTACATTATCCCCACCTTCTAGAAATTTCATCATCACAATTTTTATTTACTTATTAAACGTGTGAGGATATCTTTCCTTCATTTCATTTTTAGGTTCTCATGTTGCTTATTCAACCATGCATTTTCTTTATAAAACCTTAACTTGGTGAATTATCTTATTCAACAATACTTTCTCTCTACAATCAAGAATATGAACAGGTTTTTCTTCATTAGAAAGGTTCTCTTCCAACTGAAATACTTCTTGGATCAAAATGTGAGATGAATCTAGTACATGGTTTCTCAACATCAAAACATGAAAAAAATTGTGTAAATGAGATAAACTCATAGGCAAATCTACTTAGTAGGAAACTAGTCCAACTTTCTATAGGATTTCATAAGGTCCAATAAATTGTGGACTTAGATTTTATTTTTTACCAAAATGCATTTCACTTTTCCAAGGGGATATTTTAAGGAAAACATGATCACCTACCTTGAAAGAAAATTCTTTCCTCCTATTATCTGCATAACTTTTATGACTACTCTGAAATTTCCTCACGTGTTTCTAGATCATCTTTACTTTCTCATCCACTTCCTCTACTAATTATGGTACAATAAACTTCATTTCTCTAACTTCATACCAAAATGATGGAGTTTGACACCACTTTCCATTTAATTCCCCAAAAGGTTCCATCTGTATACTAGAATGAAAACTGTTATTATAATAAAATTCAACTAAAGAAATTTAATGATCCCAACTTGCCTGGAAATCCATTGAACAAGCTCGAAGAATATACTCCAAGGTCTTAATTGTTCGCTTGGTTTTCCCATCAGATTGGGGATGAAAAGTAGTGCTGAAATTTAATTCAGTTCTCAATGACTTCTGATGGCCTTTCCAAAAGTTATAATTGAACTTGGGATCTCAATCGGATACAGTGGATAGAGGAACTCCAAGAAAGATAACAATCTCTTTGAGGTACAGTCGATAAAGATGATCTAAATACATAGTATCTCAAATAGGAAGAAAATGTGAAGATTTAGTCATATGATCAACAATAACCCAAATCATATTGTCACTTTGATAATTATTTGGTAGTCCCACCAAGAAAACCATGTATATATTTTCCCATTTCTACTCTAGAACTAGAAAAGTCAGTAAGATCCCCTTTGGTGTTTTTCTCTCTACATTAACCTATTTAAATGTCAAACATTTCATTGTAAAATCAGCAATATCTCTTTTCATTCCATCCCACCAGTAATACTTCTAAAGATCTCTATACATCTTAGTGATACCATGATGAACTAAAAACAGAGAACTATGAGATTCACTTAACAATTATTTCTTCAGTTGGAAATTATAAGTCGCATATAATCTCTTTCCAAATTTCAAAACATAATATTTCTCAATGTTAATTTTTGGAAACTTACCCTTTTTAACCCTTTATACCTTTATTTGTAAATCATGGTCTTCCTTTTATAATTTCTTAATTTTGTATGAGAGAGATTACTACACAAACACTTGAAATGAAATAGAGTAATTTACTACACCAAAAAATTCAAAGAAAAAATTCATCAAATCATTAATCAAGGGGTTATGTTCCATATGTAACATGATTAATGTAGCATGATCTTTTTAACTCAAGGCATCTGCCACTTTATTTTATTTTACAGGATGGTAATTGATCATGAAATTTTAATCCTTTATTAGTTCATGCCATCTTATTTTCCTCATGTTCAATTCCTTTTGAGTAAATATATACTTTAAACTTTAAAAGTCATTATATATTTCACTTTTGGCTCCATATAAATGGTGACTCAAAATTTTTGAAGAAAAAAACATAGCTGCTAATTCTAAATCTTGTGTGGGATATTTTAACTCATGAGTTTTTAGTTTTCGTGAAGCATAAGTAATTACCTAATCATTATACATCATAACACAACCAAGTCCATTCAATGAAGCATCACTATAGATGAAAAAATTACCATTTATGGAAGGAAGGGACAAAACTAGAGAATTCACCAATATTCTCTTTAGTTCTTGAAAACAAACATCACATTCTTCTCTCTAAATAAATTTAATCCCTTTTCATGTTAACTTAGTTAGTGGGATAGATAACCATGCAAAGTTTTTAAAACATCATCTGTACTAGCCTACTAATACAATAAAACTATGAATATTAGTAACATTTATAGGTATTATCCATTCATCAACCTCTTTTTTTGAAGGATAAACTATTATGTAATCCTTATTTATAATGTTCCCATGAAAAGAAATCCATTTCAACCAATAATCACATTTGCTAATTTTTTTGTATAACTTATTTTCTTTGATAGTTTAGAGAAAAATCCTTAAATGTTTTTCATAATCCTCATAACTTTTCAAAAAACACCAGAATATCATCAATAAAAACAACAAAAAAATTATCCAAATATTCATGGAATATTCTATTCATAAGATCCATAAATATAGTAGGGTATTTTTCAAACCAAAGGGAATAAAAAACTCATAATTCACATATCTAGTTCAGAATGCTATTTTTGGAATGTCATCCTCCTTCGCCTTTAGATAATGGTACTTGGATCTCTAGTCAAACTTGGAAAAATATTGAGATCCCTTGAGCATATCAAACAAGTCATCGACATGAGGCTGTGGATACTTATTTTTAACAGTAATGTTATTAAAAGATCTATAATTAATGAAAAGCCTCATGGAACCATATTTTTTTAATAAAAAAAATAGAAACACCCCATGGTGAGGTGCTAGGATTAATGAAGCCCTTATCAAGAAACTCTTACAAATTCATTTTCAATTCAATAAGTTCTACTTGAGACATTCAATAAAGAGGTTTTAAAATTGGCTTAGAATTAGGAACTACGTTAATGGTAAATTCAACTTTACGATCACGTATAACACCGGGAAACTTATTAGGAAAAACATCCAGGTATTCATTTACCACTAGCACATCATTTATTTGATCAGATCCCTTTTTTTAACAGCATATATAAGATAAATTTCATTTTTTTCAATTAATATTTTCTCATATTCCTAATATGTTATCAATGGTATGGGTTCATTCTTGTATATGAACTGAAACACTTTCAGAAAAATAACTTCTTTAGATCTAAAATCAATCTTAACATGATACAATAATAAAAATAGGGATTTTAAAAGTTCTATAAACTACCTTTAATAGCTCTAGAAGATCATTGTTAATCGTGATGAAGATAAAGGGGGGTCCCCTTTAACAGCGCTAAAAAACACTGATAAAGGGTGCCCTTTATCCACCCTAAAAAACATTGATAAAGGTCCCCCTTTATTATTGCTTTCTTATCATGGATAAAGGCCCTCCTTTATCAACAGTATTTTGAATGCTGTTAAAGGACCAATTTATCAGTGCTATTTTTTGTACTGATAAAGGACACCTTTATCATCTCTATTTTGAGCACTGATAAAGGACACCTTTATCAGCACTATTTTGAGCACTGATAATGTATCAATTTATCAGCGTTAAGTTGACTAAGAAAACCTAGCACTTGCACATCACCTAAACACCTATACACAAATATAACCTTCACACATAGCACAAAATAGCACCTGCACACAAAACAGCTACACAAAACAACACCTACACGCAAACAAAGCATAGAAGAACAGAACAACGCACACAAGAGTTTCAAAAACAATGAAATATACATTTACTTGAAATCATGAATAAAAAAAAACACACTTCTATATACATTTAAAATAATTATTTATATGGTTACAATTACAATTATCCAACAAAAAGTTAAAAATATTAATGTTTCATCCTTTTTTCATCTGTGATCCCCTCTCAAAAATTGTCATCCATGGTATTAGTTATCGAACAAAGCATCCGAACTCAAGAGAAACATTAAACCTATATAAGAAAACAAATATTACGTTAGTAATACAATAATGAAATAAATTAAACATTAATATGAAAGAATACATTAATAAAATGTCAATTTTTAATAAAAAAAGACACATTTGGGTGGGTAAGGGGCCATAAGACTATATGATACTTGATACCTGACCTTGATATGGGTAGGTAAGTAGCCTTGAGGCCATATGTTGTGTGAAATGGTGTGGTAAGGGAGTTTATGGGTGGTGATATGGGTAGGTAAGCGGTCTTGACACATTTGGGTAGGTAAGGGCCATAAGACTATATGATACTTGATACCTGACCTTGGATTGAATTAATATTTTAGAAGAGGCTCAACATGATTCATTGACTTATAAATATTTTTTTGTTAATATTACATGGATGAGAAAATAATAGAAAGAAATTTCAACAACAACATGGAATCCAAAAGGTTTCATTAATTGATAATAAAAAAGGGAGGAATCTCCACAATCTAGAGTATCTCCCATAACTCCCCAAATATACGGGGTAGGATAAATTTAGAATACTTAAAATAGTATATGCTCAGAATACCCCCTCTATCTCTGATAGTTAATGATCTATAGTAGCTATGGATTATCACAAATAATCAACTAATTTAGTTTCCACATCTACACCATGTTTTAGTGCCTCTTCCCTGCTAGCAACATCAAATCTGGACTTTTTTTCCACATTGATAAGATTATACTGCTCTATCACTATTTTTTTCTATAACATTGAGCATTTATTATAGGTGATACAATTCATGTTAAAGTTTTTCTATCCCATACCTCCCATTAATGACTAAATTTTTATGAGCTTCTACTTCTATTGTACACATGGATGCTACATTCAAGTCCTCATTTTGATGTTGAATGTTCAAATTTTATGACTCCACCATCAATACTCTCATCTCGATGAACCTCTTTTTCTCCCTCATGGTGACCACCTCCTTCACACTATAATAGAGTTCTTTATAATATAACTCACTATAATTAGATAATATCCCCCACTGACTGGAACTTCTTTCACAGGAACCCCATACATTGTTACCAAATTCAATGGCTCCCTCCTTGTTGATGGTGTTGGATCTAAGTGCCTCATTTTCTTCTAATACATCTAGAGAGCTGTTGGTATTTTGGAAGATACTTTTTTGTATGGAATATAACTTTTTTATTATTCCATAGCCCATGTTTCCTCCTCCTAATCCACTATTAGAAGATCTATGTGCTTTATCACCAATGGAGCCAACTGACCATTCGGGTATGATCGGACCCAGGTATCGACATAAGCCTTGGAGAGGCCAAAACCCAAACTATCTATAGGGACGGTTAAATGAATCTAATTTTCCTATTAGGTGAACATTATACATAATTTGTGAGCCACCATGGGATGCATTTAGAACAGATGTGGGGAGGAGTGGGAAATTTCATCTGAATGCACTAAACTATCTCCCAAAGTGGTATGATGCATACCACTCCTAGCATATCTTTCAGTTAATCCAAGTGGATAAAACACCCTCACATATGGATAAAATATAGGCTTAGGATACAATATCACCCTTTACATTATTGGTAATTTCACAGGTTGGTGCTCTGTATGGTATAAAAAACGGATCATATTGGTTCACTTGCCTCTTGATCTTCTAGTTCTTTAGGGTGATTAGCCAGACCCCACTGATACTTTATAGAAATTTTTTAAACTGGTAACTTGGAATGTTTTGAGTATTAAGTAACTCATATCCACCAATTTGGGACCCCATCCAACCCCACCACAGTTGGAAGGGCTGAATATTCTGAATGGGGCATACCCCTATAGATGTGGTGAAGTTGGAAATATAACCTAGCCAACATGGGAACAAACAAGATAATAATCGTATCACCTACAATAACCTCTACCATTATTAAGGTGGAGACCATAACTCCACCTTTTTACTTCAATTTGAATAAGTTTCCGCTTAGGTATATTGCTAAGAAGCTTACTAGATAAAGAAGGTGATGATCCTGGGAGGTGACTGACCATCCCTAGTCATTGAATTGACACTCTTAAACTATTTTAAAATGATAACACTATTCCCCATAGAATTATCATGATGGAAAAGCCTTGGGATTCTTATTCAGACACTAATGCCAAGTCTTCTTGATGAACAAGTCATCCCACTTCTTGAAAGGGATGTCAACCCTGAGATATGGATCCTTCCCAAGGGATGTTCTGGCCAGATTGATGAGATCCTTCATAATGGGAGGATTATACTCCATGTAATCCCGAGTATATGGGGGATGAATTTACTCATCATACTTGCCTCCTAAAATCATTGCACCATACCTCATCTTAATGTCCCATATACTGATGTTGAACTCACCATACATAGAATGAAATGTGTTCATGTATTGACTCTATAAACTGAACAAGTCTACCATAATAATTTTATTTCAATAAGTAAGGGTTTGGTAAGACTAAATATATTCATAAAATCCTATATTTTTCAGTTCAACAACAAACTCTGTGGTAGTACACTGAACCAAGAAGGGACAGCCCCGGTTCATCCCAAAGCTTCCACCTGATCGAATAACCCAGCCAAATAACCTCCCAAACTTCTAATTTGATATATAATTCTATATTTTTGATCTGTAAATATGGGTTTTAAGCTCTAAATCATGTTATAACCCTTTAAAATCAATCCACATAGGCTTAAAAATTAACCATTAGAGATGTCTTCTTTGGAGATGAAATTACCCACATATGAGATGTTCTCCCTGAACATATTATTAGTCTTAAGGATGTAGGAGGGAGGCATGATCCCTTCATGAGGTGGATAGATCATAGTATCATTTCAAATAACAAACCCATATAATGGAAACTGATTTGAAAATTGAAAATCCAAGATATTGGTTCCCATCAAGATTTTAAGATGCTCATGAGTGGACTGAATGACTATGCACTGGTCGACTTCCACACTATCGACCATTATAGTCCAATGAACTATAACCTCCTAAACTTTAATTCTTGAGTTCATTTCTATTATAAGAAAGAGAAAATTTAGATTAATTATGAAAATGGAGGATTTTGGGTTAAAAATGGACTTGAGTAAGAAAGGGGCACATGACTAATTAGAAATATCATATTAAGTGCACGACTTGTTCAAAGTCATGTGATCACATGATCAAATGAACCTGGAAGATTTATAAGATTACACGACCCTTGAATCTTTATGTGATCATGTAAATAAGATAAGAAAACACAAATCATGGTTCAAGTTAATTACCTTAATTGATTATGTGATTTTTTTTATGTGATTTGATCATGTGATGTGATCACACGATCAGTTCACATGAAGCAATCATACGAAGGAGCTTATGTGGCATGATCACATGAAGAGGCTTATGTGAAGTAGAGAAAAAACCTAAGAGTTCTCGTAGAGATATGAAATATTGAGTCATTAGTGAAATATATTTCCAATTACTCACCTATCTATAGGAAATTTCATAGAATACCAAGAGTATCTTAGAATACTAAAAGAAAAATAGAAGCCCAAGGGAATCAGTCAGGTATTCAATTCCTTATAACAAAGTCCTTTTTTCTTCTTCTAGAATTTTCATGTAAGGTGTGTATGCATCTAGTCATTGATGTGATGCAAGTTCTATATGAGGTGCGTCGGCACCCAAAATTTGATGGGAATGCATATATATATATGTGTGTGATGTGGGTTTATTTGAGTAATTTTTGTTATGTAAGATCTATGGATAATGATTTTAATGTGAAAACATCAAGATTACCTTTATGATTGAGCAGACACAGCATCTTTTCTCTTCTTTCAAAGTCATGTCACATGGAAAAAATATTCTAAAGTAAATAAACCCTTCAAGGAATAATGAAAATCATATCAACGTTTTATTATATAATTTTTTGTTAAAATATACATATTATATCGTAACATTACCTTTAAATATTTCCAAATTGTTTCTTTGTTCTAGATATAAGCTAATAACAAAACTAATGATTCTTTGAGCACTTTACTATTGCTAGTTAACTACCTCTTAGCATAGCATCTGATCTGAACTTCCGATCTGGCATCCCCGTGATAATCTCATCTAACACCATCTCTATGATATCATCATTCAGTGTTCACTTTTCCTTCCATAGCACATGGTGTGGGATGGAAGTGGCTTTCTATTTCAATTCATCAATCTACATATAAACATAGGAACATGGATGTGGTGGTGTTTTATGTCACATAAAAGTATTACGGTAGATTTAAAATACATACCAATTTTTTCTCAAGTGAATTGTATCCCATCCTTGCTTTAAGGTAGGGTTACACTGGTTTTGTTGCTCGTTCTTTATTTTCAGCACTTAGTTTCTATTTTATAAATAAAAAAAATGTCAATCAAAGTGATGAATATAAGCAACGTCAAACAACGTATTACCATACACAATGTACTTGAAAATTATGCTCCCCATGACGATTTCTAAACACATCCCATGCTCCTTGGGATATCAAGTGTGCATAAAGAGGATGTGGGTGCGGCTTGATTTTCCCTTCAACATCTTTAAGATGATATTTCCTTAAAATTGTGCAGAAGCCTCTATGAATCCTTCCTGTAACTCTTAATACATATTCCTTGTGCAAGGCATCTACTATAAATTCACTCTACAATGGATAATGAAGAGTAAGTTAGTGTTTTAGTATTTTATTTTATTTTAATAAATTAAAGAAGTGATATCATAATGTTATCGTAATATCTTCCCACATTAGTTTCTTAAGCCCAGTGACAACATGGTTCCACGATTGTACATCAATCAGCATGCGTTTCCATGTGATGATTCCAATGTAGCTACTAAAGATGGATTTTTTGGGGTTAACATGTTGGCCTTGCTTATTCCATTCCACCTCAAATTTGATGCCTTTTGCTTTTTCCTTAAGTATTTTGGCTAACACTGTTAAGCTATGGTGATCTTGTTTTTTTTTGTGCCATTAGGGTTTTATTTCCTACCATTTCCTCAGAACAATCATCATTATGTTCCTACAGAGCGTTATCATCAGCACTGGGACCAGCAGTAACAAGTTTAGAAACCTGTTGTACCTCAGAACTGGGACTAGTAGTAGCAGGTTGAGAGACTTGTTGTGCCTTAGGATTGGGTGCATCAGCAGGTACAAAAGTCATTATTTTCAGAATTGGTTTAACATTTAATTTTGATTACATAAAATCAGTAGCGAACAGATAATAACATAACATAACACAATGTATATTACAATAAACAAATAACCTGGTTATTAAACTCTCTTTTATTTAAAGGATAAAGAGATTTGACCCCTCTATCGACTATGTGAATCCCTTCATTGTGGTCTTCTATGACATAAAAAATGTTGTATACATTGGGACCATTACGAAATTATTGTGAAGTCTCAATGAAAGGGTCAACCTTCGTTGAACTTTCATCTGACCCTTCAGTTGTTTTGGTCGATAATAGAACAATTGACCAGTTTCGGTTTTCGGGATCTGGAACATCAAATACTTATACCACATGTGATTCCATTATAAATGGTTAATCTTTCTCCCCTTACTTACTAAAATCAACTTTCACGAATCCCAATTCATCTATTTTAATAGCACTCTTGTTATCAAAAAACATGAATTTAAAAATCGGCACTTGGAATTTTGTATAATCTAACTCCCATATTTGTTTGATGATGCCAAAGTATGACATATTCGTATAAATTGGATTTTTTTCCTTAGCACCGGAAACATGCATCGCTTCTGCCACAAGTGTAACCCCTCTATTCTGCATGGTACTGTCTTCATCATGTTTATTAGTATAGAATGTATAACCATTAACTACATAAGCATTGTGATATAATACATACACACTTTCTCCTCCGGCAAGCCATCGAATTCATTCTAAAATTGAGTTCATATTTTCATCTAACTTCTCAAAAATATAGTCCTGAAACCATCCTCTAAACTATCGATTATGTGTATCTGATATCCATTTTTCATCCCTAGATGGATTCAAATTCCTAAGAATTTTTTTTCGGGTTTGAACATATGGTTCAACGTCAAAAATGTTATACAAAACGTAAAGGTGGTCCTGCTCCCAATCTGTAATATTGATTGTAAAAACCTCTCTTCCAGAAATTCCTTCACCCTCAAGCCACCCAGTGTGACGATATTTTGGTAGTCCAATTTTTTCTACACCATACAGGTATTTGATATATAATTAAATGGCTTCCTCAAAAATATATTGCTCCACAATACAACCCTCTGGCTGACTGAAAATTTTGACATACCCTTTCAAAATCTTCATATACCGTTCAATGGGGTACATCCATATATAATGTACAGGACCACATAGTTGAATCTCTCTCACCAAATGAACCATCATATCAAATAATGTCAGCGGGAAGAACATTTTTAATTCACATAATATGACGGAAATTTATCTTTCCATAGTTGAAAATTTCGTCGAGTCTATAACTTTGCTGCATATAGCTTTGAAGAAGAAACAGAGCTTCATTAATATATGGAGGAAATTCTTGGGAAAAATGAAATGTAAAGCTATAGGAATTATATCTTTCATCAAAACATGGAATTTATATGATTTCAGACCCTTTAACTTTAAATCACTCATCGACATGATGTTCTTGATATTTGATGAATACCCATCTGGAACATTTACTTCATTCAAGAAGTTAAAAATTTAATATATATCCTACTTGGAATGAGTGTAAGTAGTAGTAGGAATAAATGTTCGTTTTTCACCCTTCACTGGTACCAAATCTTCTCATATTCCCATCTTAACCACGTCCAATCTAGCCTTAATTCCATCCTTTGTTTTTCTAGGTGCATTTAGAAATGTGTCAATGACACTATCACAGACATTTTTTTCAACATGCATAACATCAAAAAAAATTCTGACATATAGACAATTCCAATATGGTAATTCAAAAAAAAACTAATCTCTTTTTTCAACTGTTTTTCATAAGGTTTTTCGAAAACTGTTTATGAAAAGTAGTGTCCATATCTTTTAATTTCTCAAACAATTTATCACCTATTAGTGAAGATGGTGTTGTATATTCTTATAAACTTCCATTTAATGATTTCATCCAAGATTTGTACTTATGTCATAGGGGTAGAAATATGTGATGTCCTAGAAACACGGTTTTCGATGAATGTTTCAACCTAATTGATTGTGTACCTTGTTTGTAAACAGAACACTCTTGAGTTCCTTTAATGCTATATCCTGAAAAAATTTCATAAGTAGTAAAGTCATTTAATATCTTGTAAAAGATGGATCTCAAAGTGAAATCTTCATTTTTGTAATCACCATACAACATAACACCTAAATCCCACAATAATTTCAAATCCTCGATCAATGGAGCCAAATAAATATCGATGTCATTACCAGGTTGTTTTGGTCCTGATATAAGCATGGATAACATGATGTATTTTCGTTTCATGCATAACCACGGTGATACATTATAATTTACCAACATAACCAGTCATGTACTGTGACTACTTCTTTGAAAACCAAAAGGATTCACTCTATCTGTAGATAACACAAGATGAAGGTTTCTTGGCTCATTTCCAAATTTAGGATACTCATGATTAATTCTCTTCCACTGAGTAGAGTTTTTCAGGTGACATAGTTTCCCATCTTTAAATCTTGTATCTACATTCCATTTCAATTGTCCAATAGTCTCCTCACTTCCATATAGTCTCTTAAACCTTGGAATGATTGGGAAGTACCATATAACTTTCATTGGACTGAATTCATACTTATTGTATCAAAAAGCACCACACTTTGGTCATTCATTAAGTGATTTGTGGTCCTTGAGAAACAATATATAGTCATTCAGGTAGACATGTATTCTTTCAGAGATCATGCCCATCGAGCGTAGCATTCATTTGGCATTGTATGTTCAGCTTGGGAGCTCATTATCTTCTAGGATCATGGAATTCAGGAGAGCAAGTAGTTCTGTAAAACTGGCATCAGTCCACCCATTTCCTCCTTTCAAATTATACAGCTTCAGTACGGATGACAATGTTGTATATTTAGTGCAACCAGCATACAATGCCATCTTTGCACAACTCTTTAACATCTCAAACAATTTTGGAAAATCACGAAGTTCATCTTCAACTGTCCTTGTCATTTCCTCAATACGGTCTTCATCAACATTCACATTTGTAATCACATCCTCCATATGATCATCTTTATTTTTCATGCTTGTAATCATATCAGATGATCTTTAAAACACAGTGATATCCTAGACACTACCTACATTTTTTCCCCATGTTTATTTTAACATGTATAACTTTGATCTATTCTGTAACAGATCAGGTGTTCTTCCAACTCCTCTAGACTGATTTTTATTGAATAAAAACAGCGTAAACATGGACAAAGGATTTGAGAAGGGTCATATGAATGATCTTTTGCAAACCTGATAAACTCTTTCACGCCATCTTCATACTCTTTTTTTAATTGATTGTAATTCATCCATTCTATATTCATATTCATCCTATTTGATACAATAATAGTAATATTTAACAAAATAATTAAACAAAAGGTGTTCAACTAGGGTAATAATCTAATTATAATCAATGGAGCTAGCTATGGTAAAAAATACCCTTACCTCTCCATGCATTACTCAGGACCAAAGTAGATCACACCCATCTTCCCAACCACCTGATTAATGGAACTATCTATGAGGAGCCCTTACACTATAATGTTTTAGTATCCCACATGTGATCTATATACATTATTGTAAACTAGTTTTTTAGTGTTTCTCTAGAAACATAATTTCACTAGTTAATAATTATGGTACTGAACTAATAGATGGTATGACTTTCAATAGATTTTTTGTGGTTGGAAGGATTCATTACATGTGTTGTTATGGTTATTTGACTAGGGTGTCCATAAAGTGTCTCATAGAGTCCTCTAGTGAAGTGGTTTTCTAAGATTCAATGGAATTTCACTAGTAACAAAGTGGTGGTTTCATTGAAATGGGTAAAGTTTGGATTTATATTCAATGGTGGAAGAACTAAAACATGGAAAAAATGGCATACCAATCATGCCAACAACTGCAACACCATACAAACACACAATCATGATCACAATCGCAACACCATACAAACCAAACAATCACAATTTCAGATTTTACAAAGCATCCCTTATTCAATTCTGTTTGTTAATTCAGGGGTTATCACAGAAGTTTTATCATCTTGGTGAATTAATTCATTATTCAAGTATATGTAAATTACCAATTTTTATATTCAAATGTTCAACAGGAACCAACAAACATGCAATTCATTTAGTGCGCAAACAAGGACCACCAACGGCCATGATTTTCAATGGGGCATTTATCCCATACATTTCAAAACATAACCAACAATATCAAAAAATAATAACATGTGAACAAGAGGAAACCAATGAGTAATAATAGAATACTCACCATGAAGGTTTCATTCAGCATGCGACAGAGGTGTGTTCGCAGTAGAGAAGAGGCATGTGGAAGAGGAGATTTCCAACTGAAAGGAAAACATAAAATGAGAATTCACATGTTAAACACTTTTATTGGTCAATAGTGGGATTTCATTTTCCATATATGATATCTTCTTCCTATTTATTTATTTTTTCCATATCTACTATTTTCCTAGATGTTCAACTTATGAATGGGACATGTCTGCGTTTCAGGAGAAATATAATTTTTAATTTACTCTAATTTAGAGGTAAAATATTCCACATTAATTTTATTTTTTTTCAGGAGAATTTTGTTATCCTGTAGGGATCATGAACGCCATTAGGTTAGTGGAAAGTTAGGTCAGTTATTGGTTATGATACCATCATGGTCTGTATCATTACATTTCTAACTGTAATTGACCCATGTCCATTTAAATATAGGATTTGGGGGGGTTAGACACTAATATATAGAAGGAATAAGAGAGGTAAAATTATCCTAGGATATCCAATACAAGTGATGAAAGTTGAAATATACATCGGGTGAGGGAGAACCACCCAAGAGGAGAGGAGGGGGAGGGTGGCATAGCGCATAGGGGTTTTGGATGAGAAAAGATAAAAAATATAGTAAAACATAAATGGTTCAAAGGGAAAGGGAGGTGGGCTGTTCAGGGGGTAACAGGCTACAGTGGTGTGGGCGAGGGGGGTGTGGGCTGTCCAGGGAGGGGGGGTTGTCCACTATAAAACTACCATTAGATATCCTAAAGAGTGAATTATGATAGGGGAAAATTATGGGGAAGAGGGGTTTGGGAGATAGGGTCGAGTGGCTAATAAGGAATAGGGGAACCTCATTAAAAAGACTAAAAAATCTCTTTTCATTTCAAGAATAGGGTAAATTATGGTGTAGCCTAAGGTTATATTTCATAGTGCACCCTATTATGTCACATTTTTGTATTACCACAAGGTATACACCGCAACACTCATCCCCTAGGCAGAACCATTAAATTTTGATCATGAATTATGATGTGACTATATGCCTCATGGAATAACATCCACCCCCAAAAAAATAGTATGGAGGGAATAACATAGCCAACCCCCCACATGATACAAACCATTAAAATAAGAAGGGTCCCATGGATAAAATCACATACATAAAGGAGGACCTAAATAGGAATAACCAATATAACCTCTAACACAATCTAAATCACTAATACAAGGTATTCTTCATGGATAATAAGATATACTAGAAGTGGATCGTGAGAAGGTCATAAAAGATCCAACTTACTTCCTGATAAGGACTAGTAATGTAAGATAGATCCCTTGGCTAAATGAACATACATGAAGCATATCCTAGGGAGGTTATAAAATAGCTAACCTTCAACACAATCTGAACCACTAAAATAATTTATGTCTTGTGGAAAATCGTATATACCCCATTATGTATAGCCAAACATAAAATTTTAAAAATTTGAAAGAATGTTCACCTTAGTGGAGTATCTCTAAATTACAATCCTAATGTCTCTAGGCATCATCCTCATCATAGATATATAATAATGATTAATATATAATGAACAATCATGGAAAATAAGCCTCATCCTAGATCTTAGCTAGCCAATGATTAATACCTAGCATCGAGCAAGAGGTTATTACATAAGAAGCTCATACATGACCCATCCTAAGCAGCCTCACTAAACGTATCCATCATTATCATATCCTATAGTTAAAAAATATATCATGATGATCCCAAGACTTATAGGTAACAATATATCAACAAGAAATATCTTTATTCATATTTAGTTACCAACCTACACCACCCCATGTGTAGATTTCCCTACCCTTAAGTTCATAAGGAATCCACATTATCATTTTCAATAATATCATAATCAACCCCTTTCCATGTACTGTACCTATAAGGGTTCTAAGGGAGATGTTACAATTTTATATATCCATGATAAATATTTTCTATGGGATAATCAATACAAACCCTGTACTCAACATGATATAAGATTTTAAATAATCCTTGATATATCTCACACAACAACCTACCCACTGGTTATTCCATCACTAGTACCCACCAAGGCATCCCCCCAATCATACTATGTAGTACTGCCACAAAGGACCATAACTCAGGATATCCAAATATCTATTAAAGGAATGGTCTTTACCAATAAAGTTCACATCACTATCACTATACCACAATTAAAAATCCATATAAATACCCTTTCTGTGAGATTACCATAATTCTTCCCTCACAGAAACCTCCACCCATGACCCTTACAACATGATTGCTCATTATCCCATTCATACAGTTTCATCCTAGGATATTATTAATTAATAACATGAACCAATACCACTATAGGGTCCATTAGACCTAACTCTGCACACAAAATGTCTTTATAATGAAGAAGAGTAAAAAGTCATTACATAAGGGACTCATCGGGGGGAATCTGTGCGCTTTAGAGGAGGATATCGGGATGGTCATCAGATGAGGAGGGCACAACAGAGCATGTCACATGGACAAGGGGACCGTGCATGGAAGAGGAGGAGAAGGAGGTGGAGGAGGAGGTAGTCGTGGCAGAGGAGGAGGAGAAACAGGTTCGCGGCATAGGAGGGATTGCATCAGAGGAGGAGGAGAAGGCATCCGCAACAGAGGAGGAGGACGTCATGAAGGAGGAGTAAAAGGAAACAGCAATGGAGGAGTAGGAGGAGGAGGATGGGTCATGGTGGAGGAGATGTCGACAACACAGGGTTTAGATTTCGCGAAGGCTTAAACGGGTGTGAGGGAGGAGGGGCCTGTTAGGGTTATTTTATAAAAACCATTAGAAACTTTATCAGTTCTAGTTAAAAGTGTTGATAAAGGCATGTTTTATCAGCACTAAAATAAAAGTACAGATAAAACATACCTTTATCAGCACTTTTTTAGTGCTGATAAAGGAATATCTTTATCAGCACTCAAAAAGCACTGATAAAAAACCTATTTATCAGCATAGTGCTGATAAATACTTATTTTATCAATCCTTTTTAGGGATGATAAATATATGCCATTATCAGCACTAAAAAAGTGCTGATAAATGTATAATTTTAATATTTTATTTATATTCTTATATATTTATTTAAAATGATATATAGGATAAATATATATTTATTTATTAATAATTATAACTATAAATAGTATATATTTATAAATATTGGCATATAATTGTTAATATATTTATATTAATAAAATTATAATTACATATGTATTTGAAAATTATTTATATATATCATTAAAAATATAATAAAATATATCTATTATTTAAATATATTTACTGTAATTTTGTAAGTACCTTTTTTTAGAACATATATAGTTCATATGGGTAACATTATGAATTAATCAATATACCACATCATGTAATGTACAAATGAACATTCATGAATATGATACATAACATATACACATATATTCATTGACCAAATTCATTGGAAAATACATATATATTAAATAATTTTAATTACAAATATATATATATTAAAAATCATTATATATTTATAAATATAATAAATATATTAAATATAACAAATATAATAAATACAATGAATTAATCTAATAAATCTAATAAATCTTTAATAAATATAATAAAATTAATAAATATATTTATTATTTAATTTAATTTATTATAATCTTATAATTATTTAATTATATATATATAATTATAATCTTAGAAATACATTTTCAATTAAAACATTATATATATATATATATATTTGAATTATTAAAAAAATTATAAACAATTATTTTTTATTTAATGTATTCAAATAAAAATTATTTTTTAATATAAATATAATAATTTAATATAAATTAATAATAAAAACTTATATCAGCGCTAATAATAGCGCTGATAAATGTACCCTATATCAGTGCTAAAAAAGTGCTGATAAAGGGTACACATTTATCAGCGCTTGTTTTAGCACTGATAAAAGGTACATTTATCAATGTTTTTAGCTAGCGCTGATAAAGGCCCACCCCTTTATCAGCACTTTTTTCTTAGCACTGATAAAGGGCAGCGCTTCCCTTGCCCTGTTTTGTGGTGGTGATAAATAGAAATCCAATCCATACCCATAATAATATCAAACTCTACTAAATTAAAAACAATAACTTTTTCAGGTAATGTATTTCCACATACAATAATAATAATATTCTTATAATGCCTTTTTACTCTAATAATTCCCCCTGGTGTTTTAACCATAGTTTTGGTCTCATTTCTTGAGGTAAAATTTCCAATTTACCAGAAAATTTCTCAGGAATGAAGGAATATGTAGACCCCGTATCAAACAAGAAATTAGAAAATTTTGAGTAAATAAATAAAGTACCTAGTACCACTTCATTGGATGACCCAAAATCTATTGATGTAGTCGTAAAGGATTTTAGTACACCTTTCTGCTTATAATCTGGCTTCTTTCTATCATTCAAATCTTTCTTTGAACAGGTATTTTCATAATTCCTCATCTCAACATATTTAAAACTCTTTATAGTTTTCTTATCATAATTAAACATACCAACACTAAGATATTTTAAATTGAAATTTCAGGCCATATTTCCAAACATAGAACATTGAAAACATTTCCCAGATTTGTTAAGTCATTCCCCATAGTGCTTTTTACCACACTTTTCGCAAACTAGAAATCAGACTTTCTTACATTTAGATTTATTTGATTGATTCTTACCCATTTATTTATATCTAGACCTTTTCTTTTTCTTATTTTCAAAATACATGTAATCATCATAAAACTCTATTTCAACCCTCTCATCACATTGAATAAGTTTCTTTTAACTTTTGAATTCTTAGGAGTCCAAATCCCTTTGGTATCTTGGATTTAATCCTTAGTAAAAATGATTGATTTTACTATCAAGATATCGGATAATATTTGGAGTATACCTTTCCAAATGAGTGAAGTTTTCTTCGTACATGGCCACTAAATCTTCCTCCTTTTGTTTTAATTCTAGAAATTTATTTTCTATCCTAAGTCAAACCACCTTAGAAAAATATTTTTCAAGGAACTAATTCTTAAATTCATCCCATTCCAAGTCATAAATCTCCTCACTATCCCAGAAATTATTGACCATTTACCACCACTATTCAACTTCACCTTCAAAACGATAAATATCAAGACTAAACTATTGATTATCTAAAAATCCCATGACATAAAATATATTTTAAGTGCTTTAATCCACCCTTTATTCACCACTGGGTCAGAAGATCCACTGAAAGTAGGAGGGTGTTGCCTCATAAAATGTTTCACAATCATCATGTTCTTTTGTAGTAGTTCTGGTTGTTCTCTTTCATGGATTTTGTGGCCATTTATAGCCATTTTCAACTGATACATCACTATCACAAACTAGTCAGTTCCAATCCCCACCATTCCAGGTTGTGGATTCAGAAATATATCACCCTCTCGATGCCTTCCTACTTTAGCTACCCTGTTTCTTCTACGTAAAACCATTTTGAACACACATATCTTAAATGAAGCAACATGGTAATATTTAAATGCTACATATTTTAAAAATATACATAAGGTAAAAATCATGTATGGTATTATACTAACAACATCCTAACCCCTAAATTTATCTAAACCATGCTCTGATACCAACTATAAGGACTCAACCTTAAATATTACATAATCTAGTAAATTGATTTAGAATTAACTACCTTATATTCCCAAATATCTTTTCATTTTATATTTTTAGAAAATTAGTACATAATTCATACATATCAACCCACAAGAAAACAAAATTTGTACAACTAAAATAGTATCTATTTATTCCATTATATAAAAGATTTTAATAAAACATGAAATCTTTTCATGAAAGATCTTCACAATATTCAGCTTGGATTCTTCTTTACTCTTACTCATCCTAAAAGCCTATGAAAAATATTTTAAAACTTGGGATGAGAAAAAAAATCAATAAGGGACATAAAAAAGAAAGAAATAAACCATTAGTCCATGAATACTTATAAACATATGAAATCTTTTTCACAAAGATATACTTATCATCCTTAAAGAATCATATAGTTACTTTGTGAAAACATGATATTTCCATAAAACATAGAGAACGTAAATAAATCCATAAAGGTAACTTGGGGAATTAATTACTTAATATTGTAACCCTCATGGCTACTATGTTATTTTTAACCCTCATGGAAACTTTACAATGTAACCCTCATGGATACCTTTTAGTGTAACCATCGTAGTTACACTTGGAGTAACCATACGGTCGACCTCCAACATAAACATAACCAATAAATTAGAGGTAGATATAGTTCCAACCCTTCATAATAAAAAAGGCCCAAAAACCAGAACATAATTATAAAACATTAATACTTTCATCATAAAAACATTTTTTTAATTTTGTAAGAATAGAAGTTTATAAGATTATTTTTAAATAAAATTATCTCAAATCAAGTTTGTGTTACTTAAAATGTGTTCAAAAATCATATATAATGGTTTAAAGAGTTTTATTAATATATTACTTATATGATATTCTTATAACATCTTTCCACCCATTTATTAATAATATTTTTTTTTATTTTCATTGTTTCGGGTGCATTTATTTCATAGTTTCCATGATTGGTTCATTATAGATTTTCTTTTCGAATTGAATAAAAACTCCATAATTGTAATGAAATGGTATTAATATGTTTACATAATTTTAAATGACACCATATATCATTTTGTTTTCTAATATGAGGATGAATCATTAGATAAAATATTAATGAAAATGATTTAATTTATGTTGGTGTTTTTTACAACTATCACGAACATATATCATTTTATTTAATGTCATGTTTATATATTGGATCTGGAACATTAAATAAATTATAATATGTATAATAAAATATTATTTAACCATGATAATGGTTTTATGACTAGACTTTAAGGTGGTAATGGAAAATGAAAGTGTATCATCCATGACGGTAGTAAATCAACATGTCACGTACAATGTTCTCGTTTTTAGAATAAAAGGGAGAGGATAAGGATTTTGATGATGAATTTTTTCATCAATATGATAATTTTATAGTATATATAAGATACTAGAGTTTTCATTACACTTGTATAATGGGAGTTGAGGAGATAATAATAAAAGAAACTAAATTAAAAGGAAAATAAAAGAAAAATAAAGAGGATTTTACCTCTTGAATTCTCCTCCATGAGATCCTCCCTAAGGCACTTAGTTTTAGCCTTTTTGTGAGACCAAAAGGTCTTGGAAATGGGGAAGAGCCTTGGTAAGGTAATTGGGTATAAATTAAACAATATATAATGCTTTGAGGTGTGATGAGAAGAGGCGGTGAGGGTGGTATTTATAGTGGAGGAGAGGGGTGTTTTCTCATTATTATATTCATTAGTTTATTATTTTGGCTCAAGAATTTGAATAGTTTGAGAATTATCACTAAATATATTAAAATAATGAAGGAGGGTTTTATATTACAGTGATTACATTAGAGACGACTCAATTAATAGTGTATTTAACTTATACTGTATATATACCGTAAATTATAGTATTTCACTATTCACCAAAATATCAACTATTTTAGAAAAAACCCAAAAATACATCCTAAATATTTATCAACATGTAAAATTAAAAAATTAATTCCATTTTATGATAATAATTTTCTAAATATGAGAAATTTTATTTTTAATTAAAATCATCATTTATTTTAAAAATACCAATTTTAAAATTATAACTGGTTTTATGACACTTTGAAAATTTAATTAAGGTCTCATAAAATTATCTTATAATCATAAGAAAAAATAAATATTAATTTATGAATATATTTTATTAAAATATATTTTATTTTAAATCATAAAATTAATCATAAAATTATAATTAAATATTTATGACTTATAAAAATACCAACACTTAATTTATCATTTCCAAAACATTTATTTACTTATTACATGATATAAATATATCATGATTGCACTTATAAGATATATAAATTGTATTTATACTCTCATATGTGAGGTTAATATTCTATTAGTATAGAAATTTTCTCTCCCGCTGTGAGAAATTCTCTCCTGGGAACTCCTAGGGTTTGCGTTGGTGCCTCCCGTTCGAACCGCGGCGGCGTGTAGCTGAGTGGGAACGGAGGTTGTCGCCCTCCTCATAATCCCACACTTCGACTACAGACCCCTCTTCCACCTTCGTTCTGACGACTGTGGACCCGGTATCATCTGGCTTCGTCGGCATTCGGATTCTTGGCGGCGTGGCAGCCCTGATTCCAACACCTTGAGTCCGAGCTCGAGCTTGTTCTCGTCCCTCCAGCACCTGCAAGCAGAGGGGAAAGGGAAACAGCTTTTGAGTTTCATCTTCAAAGAGCGGATGTTCTTCACTCCCGATTCAAGGAATCATTTTTCGTCAAGACCTATCTTTCTGCAAACCAGATCTGGAAAATCAGGAACCAGATCCGCAACCCTCACACGAATTTGTGATTGATCCTTCGAAACAGATCTAGCACAGCAGAGTCGGATTTCTGATCCATGAACCTCTTTGGGTCTTGTTTCCTACCTTCAAGTTTTCTCTTAAAGCGGCGCACGCCGGTGGCTTTCCAACCAGCTCCACGGAGACACAGGTGATACGCGAAGGACTGGTCGTGAGAGGTGATTTTTCTTTCGCGAAGGACTGGCTACGAAAGGCCCTGTTTGTGAGGTCGTTGCCTTCTGATTCACAAAGGAATGGTCGCGAGAGGCGTTCTTTTTTTTCTCGCGAAGTAATGGCCATGAAAGGACCTGTTCGCGAATGCGTTTCCATCTGTTTCACAAAGGACCGGTCGTGGGAGGCGTTTTCTTGAAGCCTCGTCGCGTTAAACGGTTGCACTACTCTGGATGAGTGGTTTGGCCATAGTCGAGGGGTACAAAGTGGTGTCTCTCAGGACGCGCATGGCTGGTGGTCATCTGGGCCGCACCGAGACTGAATGGACCTTAGGCTGGGCTTGGACGGTGTTTCATTATTTTTGGGTGCGTGTGAATACACCGGTTGCGGAACCTTAAAGCAGAAGTGAAGATCAGAATCAACGTGACCCGCACCATGGAAGTAGATCTTGTGTCTCAATGGCAGAAATTTTCCTCGACGGACAAAGAAAAAGTGTAGATTGAGGCTCGAAGAAATGAAGATACGCTACTGAAAAAACGCATGTCACTGCTGGTTGTTGGAAGATTTTTGGAAAAAATCACAGTCAACCAGGGGGGCCTAAGAAACACTCTTCAAAATTTATGGAAACTGGAAGCGGGAGTGGGCATCTGGGAAGTGGAGAGAAATATCTTTGTCTTTGAGTTCTTCAATGAAAAAGATAGAGATAAAATCCTCAGAGGGAGGCCATGGTCCTTTGATAACCAGCTCCTCCTCATGGAAGAATTTTAAGGTGGGGATGATACCTAGCACATTAACATTACCCAATCCCCATTCTGGATACTTATCAAAGTAATTCCTTTTCATGGGAGAACGAAATGGGTTTGGAGAGATATTGGTGATCGCATTGGTCAATTTATTGAGTGGGACTGTTCAGACCCAATCCAATGGGGACCCATGGTTCGGATTAAAGTCGAGGTCGAAGTGTGAGAGCCTCTGATGAGGGGAATGTTTTTGAATCTCGATGATTCTCACATGTGGATCTCATTCGAGTTTAATAAACTCCCAATTTTCTGCTTCTTCTATGGGCGTATTGGCCATCTAGAGAGAGCATGTGACGCAAATAAAAGGAATGAATTATATAATATCATACTACAATATGGTCCCTAGCTACGAGACAAAATAAAAAAAATCCTTTATCCTAGAGGTGGAAAAAAAGGATTGTGATCGTCTCCCGATGGCTCACATGGGGCAGAAGGAAACTGAACACACTAAAGTCATCATACTAGGACCTACAGAGTTCCCTAAAGAACGCCCAATTCTCCAGAGGGAAGTAGGTAGACCTTCCCAGATCATAATCCCCACGTGCAATAATGAGGTTTTCCGGGAGATTCGAACGAAGAAGAAAGACATAGAATCAGGTACAGATTCTCCCCCCCCTGAAAGTTACTCTCCCAACACCAACAGAGCCATTTCCAAAACTAGTTAACCCACCAAAACAATGTTTGAACCCAAAGCAAATGTGCACTGAACCACCCGATCCCGACCCTGATCCAGAAATGGCCACATCAGACATCTGTCTATAAGGTGACTCTAGGATGAAAGGATTAACGGCACCAGGCCCCGTCACTCGTCAAACTTGGAAGAGGGCGCACTTGGATAACAGTGAAGGAAAATTAGTTAATCCAAAACCTGGGGAGCTGAAATGACTAATTGAAATGAGCACTTAGGCTGAAAATAGCCCAAAAAGATGGAAAGTGGTGAGTGAAAAAATGATCCCGGAGGAATCAAAGGTAGAGGCGGGTACGTCCTAACCCCATCTAGAGCAATGATCATTTTATGCTGGAATTGTCGTGGGCTTGGAAACCCACTAACGGTTCGAATTCTCCAGCGCCATTACACTCAAAGTTACCCTGATATGGTTCTCATGTCCGAAACCATATTGGAAAACAAGGACACCACTGGCCTTGTGCTGAAATGCGGCTTCCAGGGCTGCCTCCCGGTTCCCTGAAAAGGCCACTTAGGGGGTATCTGTCTCCTATGGAAGGAGAATGTTGACGTTAGGATATTATCCTTCTCCTCTCACCATTTGGCGGAAGCAATCCATGACGCCCATACCCCACCGTGGACCTTTGTGGGTTTCTATGGCTGGCCATCCCACACTGAGAAGTGGAAGTCGTGGGATATCCTTTTCAATCTGCGACGTGACTTTCCAAGACCTTTTCTCTTTGGAGGTTATTTTAACGAGATCTTGTATCAGAAGGAAAAAATTGGCAGAGCACTTTGACCCTCCTCGTCAATGTCTGACTATAAGGATGCAATTACTAGGGTGGATCTGGTCGATCTGGGATTTACAGGTAGTCCATTCACGTGGTTTTGGGGCAACACAGACGAAACCCCTTTCGCGGAGCACCTCAACATATTTCTAGGCTCAAATAATTCGATGAATATTTTCATAATGTTTCACATTGAGCACATGTCACTCAATTGCTCGGACCACTGTCTCATTGTGATTGAATGCACCCAAGGAGACCGCAACAATAAAGACAGAAGACCCTTCAGATTTGAAATCTTCTGGACTAAAGAACTCAAATGTGAAGATGTGATTCATTCAGGCTAGAAGAGTGGAAATGCATACATTAGGTCAAATATCCAACAGATTGCATCAGATTTGAGAACGTGGAGCAATAACAAATTATGTCAACCTGATAGGCATTGTGATTTCCTCGAAAGAAACCTGTGCAAGCTTCTCAACCAACCCCCATATAATTGCACTATCTCCAAAATCAGCTCCATTCAAAGGGATCTGGATGCTGCCCTGCAAATCAAGGAAAGCTTCTGGGCTATGCAGGTGCCCTATACCCACATTAAATAAGGGTACGCCAACACCCGCTATTTTCATATGAAATCCTCAGCTAGGCACCGGAAAAATTTTATCTCTTGCATCTCGCATCCAAATGGTACCAAAGACTTTGAAAAAGATGGAATCCAAGATGCTATCGCCAAATATTTCCAGAATATCTTTTCGGTAGGATGTCTTAACATATCTTCTGAAGTGGAAGACTACATCAGACCTGTGATCACCGAAGAAATTAACAGGCAACTTACCAAAGATGTGACGGATGACAAGATTCGTCTGGCCCTGAAACTTATCCACCCTACTAAGGACCCGGGCCCGGACGGCTTCCACGCCCTCTTTTACAAACAATATTGGCACATTATTGGTCCTGACATCTACAACCTGATGAAGAAGATCTGGGCTGGGGAAACAAGCCTTTCCGACATTAACGAAACTATCCTCATCCTCATCCCCAAAATCAAGAAACCCCTTGTGGTCCCTGATTTTAGACCTATCATCCTCTGCAATGTCTCGTACAAGATATTCTCAAAGATCCTTGTTAATCGGTTGTGCCCATGGCTGCTTGATATCATCTCAGAAAATCAAAGTGCTTTTGTGGCTAAGAGACTGATTACGAATAATGACATTGTGGCCCATGAAGTGTTCCACTCAATGAAAACACGTTCCACCGCGATAAGAGGAACCATGCAATGGAAACTAGACATGACCAAGGCCTACGATAAAGTGGAATGTAATTTCCTCATATTTGTGATGCTAAAAATGGGCTTCTTCTCTAAATGGATAGATATGATCATGCACTGTGTCTCGTTTGTTTCCTTCTGAATTAATGTCAATGGGGTGCTCACCTGTGGCTTCTCCCCAACCCGTGGCCTGCACCAGGGAGACCCCCTTTACCCTTTTCTTTTTATATTGGTGGCTGATGTTTTTTCTAACCTCATGTCCAGGGCAAATTCCTCTCATTCAATTCATGGGGAAAAGGTATGTCATGCAATCCCACCAGTTTCACACCTTTTTTTTCCTACGACTACCTTCTTTTCTCCAGAGCAACCCAGAATGAGTGCCTCACTATAGTCCATGTTATCCAACAATATGAGAGGGCCTCTAGGAAAACAATCAATCATGGAAAGTCAGAAGTCTCCTTCAGCTCTGGGGTCCCACTTTCCAAAAGAGAAGAGCTTTGTGACATTCCAGGCATTCATATGGTCGAGAAGCATCAAAAGTACCTCTGGCTACCCACAGTGATCGGCCAATCCAAAAAAGAAATCTTAGAATATTTTCTTGATAGGATAGAGAAAAAAATACAAGGATGGACCCCAAAAAGACTTTCCAAATCTGGAAAAGAAACACTCATTAAGGCTGCCCTTCAATCTTTACCCAACTACTTTATGTCCCTGTTTAAGCTTCCTGTTGTGGTTGTCAACCAGTTCCACTCGCGCACAACAAACTTCTGGTGGGGAAAAACAATGGAAGGAATAAAACCCACTGGATCACCTGGAAAAATCTCTTCCAACCAAAATCTGAGGGAGGAATGGGTTTCTGGGACCTCTTTCACTTTAATGATGCATTTCTGGAAAATCAAGGATGGTGCCTTATTAACAACCCATCCTCTCTCTGTGCGCGAGTTCTCCGTGCTAAATACTACCCCCACAAGGATTTCCAGGATTTTTATCTTGTCCCCCGACCCAGCTTCCTCTGGAGAAGCATTTGTGGCTCCCGTAGCCTCCTGGAGAGAGGGCTGGGTTGGAGGATTGGGAATGGTTCATCTATTTCTATCTAGATGGACCCCTGGCTGATCGATACGGATGGCAGGCGAGCATCATCCCCAGCCCCACCTGGGATTGAAGGTGCCACCATCTGGTTCCTGTTTGCTGATCATGGGAATGGGTGGTGCATGGAAAAGCTTCAATCATGGTTCAATGAAAGAGACAGAAGGATTATCCAAAGTATCCCATGTGTTTTGAATGCAGGCCCAGACCACCACTTCTGGATCAATGACATCTCGAGAGCCTATATGGTGAAATCTGGCTATCAACTCTCTCTTTGTACTCATTAAGACGTTAGGGAAGGGGGGCCATGGGATTCGTTGTGGAAGCTCAATGTACCCCCAAAAATCTGCCACTTTTGGTGCAAGTGTGCTCAGGAATCCTCCCTACCATGAGCCTCCTTGCCTTCAGACATTTCTCCAGTGACATGTTCTACCCCTTCTGCCCGGACATCCCAGAATCTCCCCTCCACACAACCATCTAATGTCTGGGGGGAAAAGGATATTTGGAACAAATGGGGCTCATTCATAGATTCTTCACTGGATTTGGCCTCTGACCTCCCCTTGCTCCTGAGGCGTTGGTGCTCTTCCTGTTCGTCGACCTTGGCGGGCTCACTTTGCATCATGGATTGGATCATTTGGGTTTGTCGTAACGATGTGTTCAACCATGTCTTCAAGCCTCCCAATTTCTAGATTGAATGGGCAGCCTCCTGGATTGAGGGCTGGCAGCATCACTCTGGTCAAAGAAATCCCTTTTTCTCCCATTGGTGTATTCCACCGGAAGGGATCCTCAAGATTAATGTGGATGCGTCTCTTCCCAAGGATGGTCGTGTTGGCCTTGGTCTGCTGGCCCGGGATCATATGGGTCAAATCATCGCAGCCAAACATGAATCCCATCACGCTCTTTGGGAGCCCGTTGTTGCCGAATCCCTTTCCATCCTCACCGGGATGACATTTTCCAAAAATCATGGATGGGAGAAGATCCACCTTGAATCAGACTGTCTCTCTATTGTCAAGGCCATCAACCGCAATGACGAAGGCCTTCAATATTATGGACCCCTCATCTGTAAAATCCACTCTCTCTGTCACTATTTCATTTCCTGCACCTTCTGCTTTATCAGAAGGGAAGGTAACAATGCTTCCCACCACCTGGTGGTCTCTGTCCCTCTTGATGACAACCAGCTCTGGCTGGACCACTTTCTGTCATGGGTTTGCGCTTGTACTTCCGATGATCTCAGTTTTTAATGAATTCATCTTTTATTCAAAAAAATATTCTATTAGTATAGATTCCTTAATTATAAATACCACTCATTTCATTATATATTTATAATGAATTTCACTATTTAATTCTTAAATGAAAGCAAATTGTTTTCTAAGTACTTTGGTTGTACACTGGGGAACCAAAAATAGGGGTGGATTTTGAGTTCCCAAGGTGGTCAATCAGGGTTGGCATGGTCACAGTGGTCTGTCATGCTGAGGGCGGTGACTGACTCAACCAGGTGGCAGCGGAGGGTATGGATCGGCCTGGGATGCGAAGGTGACAAGGAAGCGGGCCGATAGGGGTCCATAGTGGCGAGCTCTGACAGGTGAGGTCAACCAAGTGATGTGGGTTAGGCTAAGGAGGTGGAGACCACAGGTGGAGGAGGTGTTGGTGTCGGCTTAGACTTGAGGTGACTACGGTGGAAAATATGGTGATGGGCATCTGGTGTTCTGGTGGTTGAGGTGGTCACAGTGGCGGAAGGCTTCTTTAAGAAGCTATCCCACAAAAACTTTTCTTTTTTGAATTTTTCTTTTGAAATATATGGATAGATTTTTTATTATATGAATTTTTTAAAAATATCCTAATAATAGGTTTTATTTGGTCATGACGCCCAGCTCCATTATTGACTAATGAAGCTTTTTTTCTTGTCATTTCTCTAGTTCATCCCCCCCACACACACAGATAGTCATTCTTTTAAAATTTTAATCAAATTCTAATAATAGGGTATTGAAAAATTAAAAGAATATTTTATTATTATTATTATTTCACAAATAGTGTGGAATGGAAATCTCTGGTGGGTACTATTTCCTGCCATCAGATTATGGTTGGATCCTAGTCGGAAATTGGGGTTTTACCGAAAATCTTTCCAGAAACTGGAATCAGGCAATTAATAAATCACATGTAAAATATATTTTTCAATTTTAATACCCAAAAACAAACTATAAATGATCTGTATTAAATTTTTTAGATGTTCAAATCTTGTTCATCCAATATCGGATTGATGTGTGGTTTTTTTTTTGGGATCTAATTAAAGTCCTCTACTTAAATTTAAGGCAATATAATTTTTCCTTGGCTCAAAAAATCCAAGAAAACCCTTTCATACTAATTGATGGTATTGGGGTGCACAAAAGGAGTCGGAGGGATAGATATTTAAAATTATTATCATCAGAGCGATGAAAATTCAACATCTCAGGTGATATGATACCAATTTATATCTGGGGATCTTTCATGAATTATCAAAGAACAAAATAAAAATTGAACGATTACCTTATTCAAATCAAAGTGCACTCAGCAACATCTTTTCATTGGTGAATATTGCTCAAATATTCTGGGCTAGAACATATCTAGATTATCCACACACACTTCATGAATCCATGAGTACATTGATCATCATATTTCAGGTGCTAATTTGTAGCTCTGATGATTCTATCAAATTTTCATTGATCACCTCAATATCGTGCATTCGATCCGCTAAGTCATTCTTGGATCTATCACTCGGATAGTTCCTTTCTCACTTGGATACGGGAGGAGGTAGGAGATCTCAATCTATTTGAATTAATAATCACTCGAAAATGAGCTCCTTCCAGTTTATATAGTGGTTTCCAAAGTGACAGGATAGGGTTTCCCTGCCCCCATATATTTAACATCTACTAAATAAGTAATAAATGAATAGTTTTGACAAAATAACTACATCATAAATATAATTTATATTTTATCACATACTTGTAATATATATTAAATATATTATGTGATAAACCTAAGTTATTAACCTGACTCATAATTCCTGCTAATGTTAAGAAATCCTTGAATATTAAAATAATATCCATTAGTATAATATATTTCCACATATTCACTCAATACCTTATGAATACATTTAATAAATAAATTTAACCTGATTGATCTATACTTTAATAATAATGAATTTATTTATTTTTCAATGATCAATAAAACATGGAAAACTCTCACACACCCATGGGAGGGCCATCATGTCCTATATACCTATTCATTAGAATATGTAAGATTCTTGAATAATTTATTATTTGTGGCCCTCTATACCCTTATCTCGATAGTAGTGAATAAAAATTCACATACTATGATCAAAATATAACAATCTATCAAGAAACCTAAAGATATAACAGAAATTTATAGCAACAAAAAACTTTCCTACAAACACGTACTATTTAATATAATATTTTTGTCTCACGATATCTCATAAAGCATGATATATATAGCTTATGCCATCATCCATTCTTTATTTATTATTTCTTGATCTTACTGGATGGATTTACCTTTGACTACCATGGCCATGGATTTATGATGGTTCTACCATCCTGATCAACTAGGCTTGAGATGTCACTTCCTCAACTCGAAAGTGAAAAATTCTATCTTTATTATTCAACCATTTTCATACTACCAAAGAGGCACCCAACACAAGATACCTTACCACGAATTCATTATCATGTTTTTTTCCTTACATAAAAGTACATGATCAAATGGAATACATCAATAATGATCTCAATTCAAGATACCAATATACATGTTTATAGATAGAAACAACCAATTATATCAAAAACATGTGGTGTTCCTATAGGTGGGTCTTTTCTCATGATCTCATCTACTCAAGATCACCAAGTATGACATTTATGATAAGAGGTCTCAATGCTTATGATAATTAGCACCTAATGGTCACACATCATTTTTTTCCTATCAGTATGATGTATTTATATCATAGGACATAAGTTTAATATTACTATCATGGTATCTCTAGGTTCTCATTATAGTTTGGGAACTTCTATAACCTTTTGATACAATATGTAATGTAAGGACATTACTATAAATATAGTGGATGCAGAAGTATCAATACTATTTTGGTAAGATAAACACATTTATATACCAAATTGTATACATGTAATGTTAATCAAATTACATACATAAGTTGGGTCTAGGTGTAGAGTCCTATGTTTTTGAACTGGATGTAAATCCAAAAAAATGAATTATTGTGTTTACTGGACAAGTTGTTTTTAAAACCAAGATTCAAAACTTAATTCCAAGAATTTTAGCACTTAAATGTGTTATTCTTTGGATGTAGCTCAATTCTTGGGGTTTCTTGGGTGTTTTGTCAAGTTTCAGGAGCATCAAGATACAAAAACTCATGTTAGGAGGAGCAGTCAGGGGTGCACAATAAGTTTAAAATCATGCAGCCCTCGAAACCAAACTGTGCGGTGTGTTTATTTTTGAGAAATTATTTAATTAAATTAAAACTGAGAGGAAAATAAATTAAATGAATGTAAATGGAAAAATAAAAAATTAAAGAAAAATTTTAATAATAATAATAATACTATTATTATTATTATGTTTAAGATTATTATTATTATTATTATTATTATTATTATCTTGTTGTTTTTTAAGAGATCAAGGGTTCTCCCTCTCCCCCTCCAGTATCATGCATCCCCTAGATAAACCCCTTAGCATGTGACCCCCTCTCCTCTGGATCCCTCTCTACTCAACGATTTCACCTCGATCCTTCACGAATCTCATTTGAATCCTAGAGGTAAGGCACTATGCTCACATATCCTCCCTCGCATGGGTGGTTCTTCCCCTTTTTAGAACCTGGTGAGGTGAAACCAAAACCCTAGGGTTATGTGTTAACCAATTTTTGGTTTTATACTATTGATAGGTTGTGAAAAAGGCATCTTAAGAATCCCTGGTTCATATTCTGGAAACCGTCATCGAAGGCAAAGTGGTTCAGATCCTCTCAGTCCACTGTCATTGATTTGGGGTATGTTTTTTCATCATTATTCACTATTTCTCAATTTATATTTTGGTATTTTGTAGTTTATGAGATATTGGTAGTTTCTTTTGAGTGCATTGAACCTTTCTACAGTGTTTTTTGTGTCCCTGGTAGTTTTTTTAGAGTGTTTTATGACTCCAGGAGGGCTTGCACTCATATACATAGGTATGTATATGTGTTTGTGTGTGTGTGTGTGTGTGTGTGTATATCTTCTTTATACATATTCCCTCATGGTGAGGGGAATATGTGAATTTGATTAAGGGGTTTATATATATATATAATAATAATGTATGTGTGTGCAAGTGTGAAGTAACTTCGAGTTAAATTATCAAGTGTCGAGTGTTCAGTTTGGCTTAGTCAACTTCTTGAGGTAGGATACCATTCATTTTTTCCTTAAATTTAATAGTGAAATTATTGATTGATTTTTCACTTTCCTTATGTTTAATTAGTGTGGAACTAATTTTTAGAATAAATGTTTAAATATAATTAAATAAATTGTAAATGAACAATGTCATGATCTTGTAATAAAACCCCTCCATTGAAGTTTCACTATCTTCTGAGGTAAAAGGTATTTATTAGACTTTTATGATTGGTTACCTTGTTTTGGTTTTATTTATGCTTTGATTTATTATTGGGACGTGTCATTTTTGGAACATGGACTTCATCCAAATTATTAAATGGATTTTCCCAAGTAGGTGGTCTATAATTCAAATCCCATAGTTGTGATTTTATTCATATGTATGTAACTGTAGGATTTCCATTTGATTTTTAGAAATTGATTTCTCAATGAATTAATTAATTTGGTGAATAGATTAATTAATAGAGATATAATATTGGTGATATTTGAGAATATATATTTGGGATAATTAATCATGGAATTAATTATGGTACGTTTTGGGATAGTTGATTGAGATAAATAATTGTGGAATTAATTATAAGATATTGAAATTGTGAATTGAGATAATTTATTGTTGAATTAATTATAGCTTAGTGAAAAATTAATTTTTGAATTAATTAAAGGGAATTATATACTTAATTAATTTTGTAATTAATTAAATAGAATTATGAGATGACTAGTTTCTAAATTAGTAATGAGTTTGAGATGATTAATTAATCAGTGAATTAATTAATAAGATTTGTATGATTAATGAATTATTGAACTTGTAATGAAATTGATGTGAGTATTTAATTGTTAAATTAATTATGTGTTGATGAATGGTAACATGGTCATTCATTTGTGTGAAATAAAGAATGGTAACAAGAATATTAATTTGTGTGAATTAATGAATGGTAACATGGTCATTCATTTGTGTGAATTAAAGAATAGTTACATGGTCATTCAATTGTGGGAATTTATGAATGGTAACATGGTCATTAATTTGTGTGAAATAAAGAATGGTAGCATGTTCAGTAAATTGTATGAATTAATGAATGGTAACATGTTCATTCATTTGTGAAAATAAGAATTGTAACATGGGAATTCAGAAACATGATATTCCTCGGGATAGTTCAGATTTCGGCATGGGCTGAAGCTGGCATGAGGTACGAGTGTCCTCAGAAAACCTGGAGTTATTGTGGTTAAGTAAAGAATAAATGATAATGTGATAACTATTTATTTATGCATTGTACTTATTTCTTTATAGAACTGAATACATTATTAATGGACTGGATTGGGCTAAATGCTATGGGTGTCATCCTACTGAGATTATTATCTCACACCCTATTCGGGATGCCATTGCACTAGGGTACCCAAGTAAACCTTATATTTTTAGTACCTAGGTTGATTACTTTTTTTATTTTCTAGTAACTGGGAGTTAAGAGTGTGGGACTGAGCTAGAGCTTTGAATGCTCATGGAGATATTCATTGGGTTGTTTTTCTTTCATTACATTGTATTGATTATTTGTAATTTTTACTACTTGTACTTGTATCATCCTCTATCAGACATGCATTATTGTAATTTGGTGTTGGAAACTTATATTCAGTTATTATAATATGCTTATACTTCTGTCTAATCTTTCTTATGCTTTCTCTATATATTATCTATTATTTATCGATGTGCATACTCCGATCTATGAGGGCATAGTCTCCCAACGAACACACCCTAGTCCCTTGCTACTAGTCAGAAACCTTTGGAGTTTGGGGAGATGTGTTTAAGGTCATGTGGTGACCGGTTCAGCTACTAGTTTAGTTGTCAGTCGGTCTGGGACATTAAAAAGTGGTATCAAAGGGTAATTTTTCCATTTTCTTACTTTTTTGGGTTGGTAAACAGGAGACTAGAAATGTGTTGGCCTTGGTAAAGTGTCATGATTGGGAATGATCACCCCAAGTATGAGAAAATAACCAAGTGTCCAAGGTTGGGATTTTTGTTCATGTTGTTTTTTATTATAGTTGATATGATTTCACCTTGAGTGAATGGTGTATTTTCTACTCCTGATGATTTATGGGATTTATGGTACTTTTACCCTTGGATCAGTATGGCAAGGAAGAATCATTACATGTATCATCATAGGAACATATAAAATTCACATGCCATGTATATTCCATGCCATATAGTTGAATTAGTAGGATTCCTACTAGTTTTGATTGTATGCTTGATTATATGTCATGATTTTGTGATATTATCATGTTGTTGTGTTTACTGCTTATGATGAAATTATAGTTTTATTGATATGGAATTGGTTTCATGGGATAAATTTATTGGTTGTAATTATGAAGGGATAAAATTTTTAGTTGTAAGATGTATGGGTTCCATATAGATGGGAAAAGGTAACCTGTGTATTCGAACCATTGTAAAAAACTGCTAGAATTAAATTGTTAAACTAAATTGATTTTGATTAAATGGGGTCCAAATTCCACCTATAAAGTGTATGGGTACTTTATGGATTCGAAGAAGACTACCAATATGACTGAAAAGTTATATATGACCATGTTATGTGGAAATTTTTATAAGAGTGTAGGATGTTTAATTTTAATCTAAAATGAATTGGTTAACTGCTAAATGAACAACTAAGACCAAGTAGGTCAGTTGGAGGCATGGTTATTATGAGATAACCCTTAATGGGTTTTTATAATTTCAATAGATAAGAAAATGGTATGGTGTTGCATTATAATAAACCAGATTGGCTTTTGGGACCCTCATAGGTTGCATTATCTATTGAAAGGAATTTATGTTGATAAATTTCCTAATTATGACTGAATGTTAAGAAGTTTAAAATGTTTTAAAAAAATAAGTTTTTTTAAACATTCCTACTTTTACTTGATTTATTAGTTAAATATTTTATATGTTTAAATATTTAAATGTGAATAAATGTAAAGACTTCAAAATAGAACCCTTAAGTGGTGTCCTTTGATAAACCCCTCATATAAGGGTACTGTAACCTTTTCTTTGAGTTTCCTTAGAACAGAACCATAGGTGTTTTCTGTAGGCCTTCTCATTTTCAACAATAGATTAGATGGTAGACTCTTGTGTTGGATTTGATGACCTAGAACCAAATTCTATGTACTTTATGATAAAACCATATTCATAGTTTTGAATATTAATAAACAATTTATCACATCATGATTATTCTTCTGTGTAACATAGTATATGATAATGTCTCAAGAGTAGCTATCGCACTAAAATTTCATAGTAGTTCCCCGCTATAATGAGAACCTATAAGTGATAAAAAACTATTATTGAAAATATATTCTATATCTAAATGATTTTGTTTGAGGGATACAAATGATATAGGCTATTAGGGGTGGAGACTCATAGGACTTTGAGGCACCTTCTCATGGTGTATGCCCTTGGTAATATCCAGTAGGATATTATAAGAACGAGACCTGTCAGTAGGAAATCCATATTTCTATGTTTCATTAGATATTCCTATATACAAACGTGTGTATTGATCCTTAGAATTTAAGATTATTATTAATGAATATTATAAGTATTGTACTTTGATGTGTTAACAAAAACCGTGATGACATATGTTTGTGGTGAGGTAAGACATGTTGAGTGCATCATGAGTAATATTGCATTAATGAATAATGTGAGAAAGAATTTTTCCCTTCTATTTTAACATAATTTGACATATCTGGCCCTTTTATTAAAATGATATAGCCTAAATAAATCCATGGCCATGGTGTTCTATAGGCAAGTTAATTTTCCATTAATTTAAAGAAAGAGACATCAAGCACATAGGTTGATGACACCAGCATGCAACCTGGTTGATTATAGATATCATGATAAATGGATTGTATTACACAGTAAGAATATGTATGAGGTAACATGTCATTGAAGAATTTACTTCTTTCTATATGGGTACCTTGGCATGTTGCTAGAAGATAACGTTGGACTTTATGCTTCTTCACCTAATGCCACTGAGAAAGAGGCCTAGAGGGTCACACACTAAGTGTATCTAGAATCTCAGTTAAATAATATATTATTATTTATTATTTAACAAGTTGAATAAATATTATTCTCAGGTGTGGTTTAATAATTATTCATGAATGCTTGATATCATGTATTTTATCACCAGCTATTCAAGAGAATATAATGTGAGCGGAATATTTTATAAATATTTATTTTCTATTTAGTAAATATAATATTTATTTATTTATTGGAGAATAATTTAGTGATATTTATTTAATAAATAAATAATCAATATTCAAGGAATAATAAATATTGTGGAGGAATGGCAGACTGAGTTTAAATGGTCCGGTGAGAAAATAATAAATATTGAATATTATTTGACTAAATAATATTTAATTTTAATTCACAATTTAAGCGCATGTCAAGAAATAATATTATTATTATTATTATTTGACATGGGTTTTTCTATAGGATTAAATAAATAATTAAGGTCACTTGTGCAATTATTTTATTTTAACCATAGCGATATATAAACACAGTTATGTTATTTTATCAATAGAATAATTCATTTTGTTTGGGTTGTGCACAACAGAATTAGATAATTCTTACAAACCCTTGATACCTCTCTTCTCTAAAATTTCTCCTAAGAACAGAGGGCAATCTTCCTCCACCAGATCAAGGAGAAGGTTTTGGAAGCAATTCTCATAGTGATCAATGGAAGATGACACAAGCATAAGGATCTGTTGTGCTAACACCTGAATATTCTTTTAGCAGTGTCTGTATATTCATGGAACATGTGTGGATCACCGCTAGAGGGAATCTACACTTGATTCTTACAATGCAATGGTAGTGAATTCATAGATATGCCACCATAACCATCAATGAAGAAATAATTCCATCAAGATAATTCTTATTTAATTAAATTAATTATAAATAATATGTGATTATCCTCTCTCTGGGTTCTAGAGTTTTATCCCTTATTAATATTCTTGGATTCAATTCCATAGATCATAACATTTATGGTTTTGTAAATCTTGTATTGATCATCGATCATGGAAAAAAGAAAAATTGGGCACCACCCATTTCATGCTTCCACTTATCCCGAAACCTACATCTTGAGCCTAGTGACTAACCGTTTGGTGTGACCTAGTGAAATGGGTTTATTCCTGTGTCTTTGTAAGGGGATATCCTATGGTATGTAGCGCCATTATAACTTAAATTCCTTGATAAATGCCATGATATTTCTGATACTTGGTGTTGTTTAGGTGTCGTTGTCCCTTGTAGGATGTTTAGATTTTAAATGAAACCCTTATTTAGATGGATGGTCATGTTTTCCTTGGCCTTTTTTATGAGCATGATCATCAGGTGATGCTCGATTTCAGCAGGTTAGACATGCCCCGAGCATGGTCAGTCGGTTCATCGGTTTCTTGACCCTTTCTTCTTCCTCAGCGATGGATGACTTGGTATGTCTTCATCCATGTTAATGGTTATATGGGGAAATACCACTTGGGGATAAATATCTTGCATGGTTAATATGATACTTGAATTTATAGGATAGAAAATCTATGGGTAGTATCCAATATGTATTTTTTTCTTTTGAAACCTTGGGTTAGTATGCGTTCACATACACAGTTACCGTCGAGTGTTAAATGATGCAACGAACTGGTTGATTCTGGTAGAATGGTTAAGCCTTGTGTTGTTGAATGCGGTCTTGGGTTATTTCCGTAGTAGGGTGGCTTGGGAATTAATGGAATAAATTTCATCCCAATTATTGGGAGGAATTCTTGGAGACTTGGGTGTTTTGATATGTCGGTCAGCTTGGTTTTGGCTTTTTTGGTATGCTTATACATACGTGAGAATGGCTCGGAGGATCATTATGTGTGTTTTTAAGGTAAATATGATCTATCTCTCTTATGAATGGCTGGCCTATCTCTTTTATCAAAATATAGGACACTCCTGATGTGGGGAGTGTTGTGTCGAATCTGGTAAAAGTGTCATTCCATGTAGAAGGAAAATCTAAAGAGGACCTTTTCGAAGTGGTTATTTTTTCTCAAATGATCTTCAGGATTGCATGTTTTGAAATGTTTCAGTGCTTTCTCGATAGCACAATGTTAAAATAGTTGGCTGGGTATGAAACCTCTGAGAAAACCATTTGTCTGGGATGGACTTTGGTTCTAAGGCTTGAACAATCATAGAATGCCTCAAGTGGTGAAGGAATTATGATTGGTTAATAATGGTGTATCGGTAGGTAAAGATGAGATTCTTCCTTGAAGTTGACTAGTTATGGTTAAACTATTCTATTTTCTATTAGTTTGGTGTGTTTTTCTAGAACTATGAAAATCCTCTTATTGTATTCTGCTAAGTGATGAGCATGTCTCCTATCTTGATGTCATCCTGGATGCACTAAGAGAGCATTGGTCTAACACCACGCTAAATCTTTAAAAGATGACGGGATTGTTTAGCTGTTTTACTCAGTGTTGTACATTTATCCATGGTTTTCTTTAAGGTTTGGTTAGTTTAGAGTGACACCTAGGTTCCCAAGTAGGAACTCCTTGGACGGACTCTTGGACGCCATTCGTTTTCCTCTGACATGACTACCATACGGATGTCGGTCTAGGATCAATCAATGATTTGAAGTGGATGTCTTGTCTTTGTACCAACATCCCACTTGAATCTTGGAGTATTGACTACCGTTTTTGGTTCCTCAGATTTTATATTGTTTAAACTGAGGTTATCCTAGACCTGTTGTCGAGCTCAGAGGTGAAGCTTCAATTGGGTGGAAATTCTAGTGGGATGGATCTTGATTATACCCTTTTTGTGTTTGAGGCATGATATAATTAATGTTCAGGTGGTGGTGTGACCATGGAATGTCACCAAAGTTGAGTATGGAATTCAGTGAGTGTCCTTTCTATAAACACCAGATGCCTTGGAAGAAGACATTGTGGTTTGGGCTGTAATATGTTGGTCATCTAAGATGAGCATCTTGACAATTGTCAGTTGGAGATGGATTGTCTTATTTTCCTTCTTGTTCAATGAGTTCAGTTGAAGAAGAACCATTTGAAACATCTCTCTAGGTTAAGTTGGGTGTGGTTTAAAAGGTTTGTTGTGTATTTTGAGGAAAGAGCACATAGCTGGTTTTGGTTAGGTTGATCGGGATTCGACTGTATCTTGTAGTGAGGTCACTGGTATGACCTCAGATGTAATCAGGTTCACCCTATTAAAGTAATCATGTCAATTTATCTTTAGAGTGCTTGGAATGTGCTTTGTAGGGCAGTTCCAATGGTGGAGGTGTCTTGGATCATAATTAGCCACTTTTTTGCTATTAAATCCTAAGGTGGAGGGCACCTTTGGCCAGATATTTAAAGAGATGAATCATGTCTCTAGCTAAATGGGCTCGGGTAAGTTTCATATCGGTTTTTTAGTCAAAAATTGATTATTGGATCAGGATTTTACGGCTTAAGTACCGTGAGCTTAAGAAATGCTTTGAGGTGTGTTTGGCATTTGAAAACAAAACACGACCATTTGAACGAGACCTCACAACCCTTATAGGCTAGATAATGTTTTCATTATTCCTAAAGGATTATTAGGGGTGAGGGTTTCTAAGGTGGAGAGATCGTAGAGTCCCATGTTTTTGAACCAAACAAAAATCCAAAGAACTTTGATTTTTTGTGTTTACTGGATGGGCTATTTTTAAAACCAAGATTTGGAAATTAATTCTGAGAATTTCATCACTTCAATGTGTTTTTTTTTACTTAGTTCAAGTCCCGGGGTTCCCCAGTTGTATTGTTGAGTTTTGGGAACCTCGGGCTCCAAAACCTCAAGTCATGAGGAGCTGGCGGGGTACACTGTTAGTCTGAAACCATAAGGCCCTCAATAGAAAATTGTGTGGTGTGTTTCTTTTTAAGAAATTATTTAATTAAATTAAAATTCAAAGTAAAATAAATTAAATGAATGTAAATGGGTAAATAAAAAAATAAAGAAAAGTTTTCATAATAATAATAATAATAATACTATTAATGTTATTATGTTTAATATTATTTGAAGTTCCAAGTATCAAATAACAACTGAGAAGGGGGGTTGAATCAGTTGTTCACTTTTTATAAGTTTAAAAACTTTTAAAAACATAACCCCTACAACCTATTAAGATTTATATCCTTATCAGTCTTCATTAAATACTCATTCATGCAAAGGTAGAAAAGCAAAAAAAGCACACAAGATTTACAAAGTTCGCCCTCAGTGTGAGAACCTACATCCTTTCCATAGCCACTCTCGTGGGTCTATAGAAATCCACTATTATGAATAAGTGAATACAACTTGTACCAACTCCTGTTAGACACCTTCTATCTATCGATAGGAAATATTATACTAACTCCTGTCAGTTTACAATGTTTTCTTATAAAAAAATTGATCCAAACAAAATAATAAAGAACTTTTTTTAATCTTCTCTACACTTAGAATGTTGGATCCAATTTTTGCAGAAATCTGGATCTGATTTACTAAGAAAAGTGGTTCTGATTTTTTCAGAATAGTGGTTCTACTTTTCTTAGAATAGTGGTTCTTATTTTCTCATAATAGTGATTCTGATTTGTCTCTGATCAAAAACTCAATATAAATCTTCTTCAATCATATGGGAATTTTTCACATTGAATTCTTCATCACTCTACCTTTTGTGCATATTTAAAAGTTTCAAATGAATGAATGATCTGAGCAAGTATTTATAAGAAACTTGAAAACCCAAATGTGAGAAACTTGAAAACTTTCCTGCTTCCTTAAATCTCATAACTTCACAAATCTCTCGCATTTAATGTTTAATCTTTGACTTATTCAACATCCTTGAAATTCTATTAGATTTATGAAAAATTGAAATTCAAGTTTGAATTCTTAAACTCTTCGTATATTTCTCAAAATGATAATGCTGTATCTTGGGTCTGATTTTCTGAGTATGATAAATCTGGATCTCGGTTCTGATTTTCTCATAATCTTGGTTTCAATTTTTCTAAGAAAACTAATTCTGATTTGCTCAGAATATTGGATCTAATTTTTCTTAGAAAATTGGTTCTGATTTTCCCAAAATCAAGGTTCTGATTTTTCTCAGAAAATTGGATCTAATTGTACAGAATCTTGATTCCGATTTTTCTTAGAAAACTCGCTCTGATTTACTCAGAATCTTGGATCTATTTTTTATTAGAAAACTGATTCGGATTCGCTCAGAATTTTGGTTCAATTTTTTCTTAAAAAATTGGTTTTGATTTTCTCAGAATCTTGGTTCTGATTTTTCTCAAAAAACTAATTCCAATTTCCATAGAATCTTGGTTCTAATTTTGATTAAAAAACTGGTTCTGATTTTCTCATAATCTTGGTTTTGATTTTACTTAGAAAACTAGTTCTGATTTTCTAAGAATCTTGGTTCTGATTTTTCTCAAAAAACTGGTTCCAATTTTCTTAGAATCTTGGATCAAATTTGTTGAATGTGGGTTCCATTTTTCAAAATTGGAATGTTGGATCTGATTTCATATTCTTTTTAGTGATTCTGATTTCTTATAAACTCTCCACCATTTATTCAAAATCTTTTTTCATGAAATTTTTCATGATTTTTGAGAACTTCTCAATCCGAAAAGCATCATCTGATTTTGTTTAGAAAGTTTGATTTATATTCAAACTTCTGACTTCTCAATCTTCATCAACATCCTCTTTCCAAACTCTTCAATAACAAAAAGACTTCTTCATTCAACAACTTATGTCTTAACAACTTATTTCTTTCTAACTCAACAACTTCATCCTTCCAAGATAACAAAAAAATTCGTGTACAAAAAAAAGTTTAGTTTTTAAAAAATATAAAAACTTTGTTAAAACAATTTATCACAAAGGTACTTCAATCTCCCCCTTTTTATTTATTGACAATCCTCATTAAAAACTTTTACAACTCTCATAATATTTTCACAACTCAAATTTTGTAAACAAATCAAGTTTTTGAACTTTTATAAAAACATATTCTTTCTCCAAAAAGAGTTTCTTGACACCACATTACTAGATAAAGTAATTTTTATGAATGAATTTCATCCCTCGTTGGTAAGAAAATTTTATGTCCATGTAATGAAAACTCCCCCTCACATTTCTTGTTCTCTAAATATTATCTTTTCCTTTCTCACTTTTCTTTTTCTCTCCCCCAATATATGATAACCATAGCTTTAGATTCAAAAAAATGAAAGATAAATAAAACTTATTACAAAGTAGAAAGTTGTTACTTTCTCTCCCCCTTTTTCAACATAATCCAAAACATTGTGGGGTTCTTACTTATTAGGTTTATGAATACATGGTAGGAGGCTAAACGTGAAGTTGTAGCCTCAATTCTACAAACCTTTCCTTCGAAATTTCTTTTGTAAAGATATCAGCAATCTGGTATTTTTGTTGAAATGTATGCCAGTAAAACATCTCTAGGAGAAACTTTTATTTTATAAAGTGAAACTTTATATCAATGTTTTTTGATCTTGAATGTTAGACAGTATTCTTAAAAAGATCAATTTCACTCTGATTATCACAAAGTATCTTCAATGGTTTAGAAACTTTTACTTTCAAATCTTCCAACTGAACTTTCATCCAAACAAATTGAGCACAAGCCTAAGTGGTTGCAACATATTCAGATTTATATGTGCTCAATGTTAATGAACTTTGTTTCTTAATATGCCAACTCACACAAAATTCACCCAAAAAAATGTTCCTATTGAGGTTGACTTTCTATCATTATAATCTCCAACCCAATCAGCATCATCATAACCATGAAACTTAATATAAAAATTCCTTTTGTATAATAACCCATGTGAATTTGTTCCTTTAACATATCTCAGAATCCTATTTTTGGCCAACATATGTGATTCTTTCGGATTACTTAATTACCTAACACATAAATTCACAGTATAAACAATATCAGGCCTTGAATTTTTATTGTAAATAAGACTTCTTATCAGCTTTCAAAAGTCTTTCTAGTTCACACTTATTCTGGATTCATATTTACTCAACTTTGTGCTCACTAAAATAGGAGTTGAAACTTCTTTGGATTCATCCATCCAAAACTTCTTTAACAATTCCCTGAAATACTTTTCTTCAGATAAGAAAATATATTTTTATTTTTGTAGAACTTCTAATCCAAGGAATAAATTTAATTATCCAAACATTGAAATTTCAAAATTCTTCTTCATTTCTTCAAAAAACCCTTCACAAAATTTTTCTTCATCCCCAAAAAAATTTATATCATCCACATACAAAATTAAAATTAAAGTTCTGGATTCATCATCTTCCACATACAAGTTTCTATCAACTTTTTATTTACAAAATTTCACCATTATCAAACAATTTTCAAGCTTCGAATACCAATTATGTGGATCTTATTTCATCCTATACAAAGATTTATTCAATTTATAGACTTTTTTTGCATCCTCATAAAGTAGAAACACACAAGTTTTCTCAATGTAAACTTCTTCCTCAATCTCACTATCTAAGAATTTTGACTTTACATCCATCTGATAAACTTTGTAATTTTGATGAGAATCCACTAAAAGAAACATTAAAATTGTTTCTAGCCTTGCAATGGGAGAAAAGGTTTCATCAAAATCTGCGTCTTCCATCTGTTCATATTCTTTACAAACAATTCTTACTTTTTTTCTTGAAACTTCTCCATGCTTATTAAATTTTTTTCTATAAACTGACTTGGATTTGATAACATTTTTATTTGATGGACTTGGAACAAGTTCCCATGTTTTATTTTTCTCAATCTGATCTAACTCTTCATTCATAGCATCCAAATATTCTTTGTGTCGAATAGCCTCTGAAACTGATTCTAGTTCAACTTTTGAGATAAGTGAAATCTGATTTTATAATATCAACTTCATTCTAGTCTAAACTAGAGTCTTCTGATTCCTAATAATATTTTCATATTCAACATTTTTTCCTAAGGTAGGAAATTTCAAAGTTTCTTTCCTAGATGGAATTTCCTCATCACACGGTTCTTCTAAATCTTGAAAAGAATGTTTCGAATTACTTTCACTATTGTTGGAAATATCCAATTTATCCTCATTAGAATTCTCAATGCTCTTTGTTAAGGAACTTTTATTTTCAATTACCTTAACCTCATATGATTCCACTAACTTTTGTAAACATTTGTTCCAACATTTCTAACTTCTCCTATTTGGTGAATAACCCATGAAATTTCCTTCCTCATCTTTCTCATCAAACTTTCCCAAATCCAGATTTTTGAACTTGAGAAAACATGAGCTTCCAAAAACTTTGAAGTATTTAAATGAAGGTTTTTTGTTATACCACATTTCATAAGGAGTCACGTTGGTTTCTGGTCTCAACAAGCATCTATTTTGAACATATATAGCAGTACTAACAGATTCTCTCCAAAAAAAAATTAAAAGTTTGTGTTCTACTAACATACTTCTTCCCATTTCTACGAAAATTCTATTCTTTCTTTATACTAATCCATTTTTTTATAGATTATAGGGATTTCTATACTGATGTTTGATACCATGTTTTCACAGATTAGCTTCAAAATCATTATTTTTGAATTCAATACTATTATCTATTCTCAAATTCTTGATGGAAACCCCCAATTATTTCTCAACATCTTTTCTAAATAATTTGAACATTTTAATAGCCTCTGACTTGTGCTTCATGAACATGATGTTTTTCATCTAAGTTAAATCATCAATAAAAGTGATAAAGTATAAGTATCCTTTTTTTGATTGGTGTCTCATAAGTACACATAAATCATAATTAATAAGATCAAGTGATCTAGTAGATTGAATCTCAAATCTTTTATGACTTTTTTTATTCATTTTTCTTTTTTGGAAAGTAATACAAACATATTCATCTCTTCTTTTTAATTTTGTAAAATTCTAGAAACCATCAAATTTAGAAAGTTTATTCATGTTTTTATACCAAAGATGGACAAGTCTTCAGTGCCATAACTTGTTTTTTTTCTTCATCACTCAAGTAACATGAGTTATTGAATTATCTTATTTGAAAGAGATTCACATTAGTTCTTTCTCCTTTTGTAATGAATTTTTCTATATTTCTTATTTTTAATGATACAAGAATCCTTTCTGAATATTACTTATTTTTCATCATTAAAAAGTTGACTTACACTAATTAAGTTATGTTTTATCCCATCAATAAGTAAAACTTCCTTAGATTTAAATTTCTCTACTTCAATCTCTTCCATTCTGATTCCTCTAATTTTTAAGGAACTATCATTGCCAAAAGTAACTTCTCCTCCATCATAACTTTCAACATGTTTTAATATTTTTATATCACCTATCATATGTGAAGAAAAACCACTATAAATTATCCTTAGTTTGTTCCTCTTACTTGCTTTCAATGTTGTCTTAACAACAAAAGCTCTTTCCTCAACCTTCTTCTTTTCATCTTTATTTTTTTTCTATCATAAGAAACTTGTTCTGGAAGGAGTGCCATACATCTTTAAGCATGATGACCAGAATGATCACATCTTCCAAAAATTTCTTCCATGCATTTAAATTAATTCTTTGTTGTAATGTTTCTAAAATCCTAAGAATTCGCCTTTTCAACTTCCTGTAAGTTAGGAAAGTTACTCATTATTCTTTCACTATTTCTTACATTTTTCTCAAACCTTGTTCTGGGTAAAGATAAGTTGTGCCAAAAATTATAAGCTCTATGAACATTGATTCCACAACACCAGTAATAGCCATAAAATCTAGATTTTATATTCAAGAAATATCTTTCTCTATAGACACTTTGTTGAGGTTGGTAACTTATTTTAGCTCTAACATGCTTAGTATGTAGACCATCTTTTCTTTTGAGTGATTTTTATACTTTTATAGAATTTATAGGTTTCTCACTTCCTTTATCCACCCAATATTTCCCAATAATTTTTCTAGAACATAAAATGTTAAGAGAATTATATGAAACATTATTTTTTGTAAGATAATATTTTACCTTATTCTCGTATTAAGCCTTATCAGAACTTTAGAAGTATCAGCTTTTAATTTTGAAGATTTGTTGAAGTTTTCATTCATCTTCCTCAAGTTACTTTTGGACTCAATAAGTTTTTATTGCAACTTGTTAACCTTGTATTCCTTAAATTCCAACTTCTTTTTAAGATCTCCAATCATATTTCCATGTTCATTAATTCTAAGTTTATAACCTAAAATCTCTTGAATGTATTCATCTTATTTCTTGATGAAATATTTTCTTCCATTAGAAACTTCTACATTATCTTTATTCATTACTCTAATTTATTTCTTGAGAGTTTTTTTTGCTCAATACATGCAACAAGTTTGGTTCTGAGCTGAAACTCTCTATAATATTCTTCACCACCTTCTTCACTATATGAGGAATATTTTGTTTTCTCAACTTTTGCAATGAAAGTTCTGAATTTTTTTGAACTTTCATCTTCGGATTGATTATTTTCTGTTGAGTCCAATTCAAATTTCTTACTCAACATAATTCTTTTGTTTCTAGTAAACTTCTTATTGTACCTGTTGGAAAACTTTTCTTCTTTATTATTTCTGTTCCACTTCTTCCATCGAGGTTTTTCATCAAAATCATCTTGATATTCTCCAACTTTCTTCTTGGGGAAATTCATAGTAAAGTGTTTGATTCCACTGCACTCAAAACATTTGAGAAGACGTTTACCTCCATAATTGCCTCTTCCTCTTCAATAGTTCTTTAATATAAGAGACATTGTAGAGACCCCAAACTTGATGTACATGTACATTACATTACTTTTTCAGAATACTTAATACATAATAAAAACAAACACTCAAGGACCATAATAGTTTAGTGTCTTTGGAAACTCAGAACATAATCTTCTAATCGTGGTGAAACATATTCAACATCTCACATAAAGATCTTCCCCTTTTTGATTTCTTACCTAAAACCTTTATTTATATCCTGGGGAAAAAAACATATAATGGGTGAGCTCAAATGATCAGTAATGGTAATTAAGCATGGATAAAATAAAACAAACCATATACATTTGAACTTAAAAACATGAACATAATATTTAAATATAAAAATCTTGAGCAATGACATAAAATATGGCAGTACGTAAGGCATAGATCATAATGGAACATCAATCATGATAAAATAGCATGGGAATAAAACATGTAATTGTGGAAAACTATTAATCACATGATATGATTTCCATAGTAGCTAAGGAATTGCTGCCAAGACCATCTTAATGGACAAAGTCCCTTTCTCAATCGAGTTCACTCCTCGTTCGAGTCCTGTATTAACTGAACTTGATTAACTTACCATTCCATCCATGTCTATCTCATGAGATATAAATCTTTACCTAATTCATTGGAGGGAGATATAGGTCCCACCCATCTCATAATGAAATCATTCTTACATGTGCAACAACATAAACATAAATCATTCATCATAACCCAAAGAATAAAATGGGTTTCATAAACATCATCCCATCATAACAAAATCCATATAAAAAAAATGGATATCATTTCATAATAAGAGAAGTGAAACCATTTAAAGCATAGAGACATTATACTTGAAACATACACATATTAAACAATGTCATATTAGATGGAAAATGGTTTTGATAAAACACTTGAAATAAATTCTTGAGGAAAATATACTTTCTTATTCAAAATCATTTTATTTTCACAAAATGCCATGAAATTTTAAAAGAAAAGAATTTTTTTGGAAATATTCATGAAATCTTGTAGAGTAAGCTTTATGAAAATAAGGCGTTATGAAACCGTAAAAATCCGTTCATGTCGTATAAGTTAAAAAAACATTCTCCTCATACTTTTGTCGGAAAAGTCAAAAAGTTCCACGTATGGTAAACAAAAGAAATATTCATTTCATAACATGTGGTAAATGTCAAAAATGGGTAAAAATTACTTTAAACATACATAAAAATACTTTTAGAAAACATGGAAATTTATTATAACAATAACCCCAATAAATAATTATGAATAAACAATCTCAGATAAGAATGAGATTGGAATAATTATCCCTTACCTTAGGTCTGATATGCTTCATACATATCTGAACCTCCTGTATAATGATTTAAATAATGTCATTGACTTATTACATAATTATATTCATTGTTATGATATCATATATGGTTCACTTATGACTATATATTACCCGTTCTTTTGTAAATTCTATGTTAAATTAGCATTTTGGGTAAAATCATTTTATTTATCGTACGTGTTTGGACTTATTGTTATTGATATTATTATTAATTATATCATGATTTAATTACTTCCAGAATGTAAATCATAATTTATATATCATATATATTCAGTATATATATATTATAGATAGATAAATTAAACGAAATACACCGTTCATGGAGACGGTAGGTCGTACGTACGCATGAACGTTGTTTTCCTTTCCTTATTGACTTGAATGGAAGTAAGTAGATGAAATATATATATATATATATACATAAATCCAGAAGCTTTATCATGTCATATATTTCCTTATTATTCATTATATATACTTTATAATCATTCTTGAATGGTTAACACGGAGAATGAATCTCATCGCGTCGTGGAGACGGTAATCCGTACGTACGCACGAGCGATGATATCGTTACCATAATTATTGAATTGAATTGGAGTGAATGATATAATATCTCAGAATTAGTATGATTTTATAATAATTATATATATTTATTATTTACAGAATTATACCCATCCAAGTAAGGTGGTGGTGGAAAAACAGATTACACCACGGTGTGGAGACGGTATTTCGTACGTACGCACGCGCGGTGATTTTGTTTTCCGTAGGATGGATAGAAGGAGAAATGGGGTTATTTTAATATTTATAATAACATATCAGTATATTATTGATACTAATTTTATTACTTTATAATGAAACCACTAAAGAAGAAGAAGTTGAAGAAGACAGAAAACTTGAAAGAATCAGTATAAGAGATTACCTCTTCTTCGACGCACCTCTTTTAAGCTTCCTCTTAAGGCACTAGAGTTGGTATTTTGAGGAGACCAGAACCTCTATAATGTTTCTAGGGAAGTTTATAAGGGAAATTTTCAGGGTTTGGTCGAGCTTGAAAGCTCAAAATTGTGTAAAGAGAAGAGGTAGGAGGTGCCCTTTTATAAGGGAGGAGAGGGGCACCTTAGGAAAAACTTAAAATATTATTTTATAATACAGTCATATTCGGTTTATAATAGCTCCAAATTGATTTATTTAGAAGAAAAAGTAGGGATGGGTCTCAATACTCTCAACCAATAGGTTTTATACAAGTTTAGGTTACTATTTTAACCTTATCATTTAGATTTTACTCTAAGTTTAATAATTTAACTTTTACCGTGTCTTCTTGTTTTCTTACACTATATAGTTAATAAACTTACTATAACAAGTCAAAAGAACCCCAAGTGGTTCATTATTAATATATATATAACCTTATCTATGTAATTTGGCCGAACCTTAGATTTTTAAAAATAGAATAACAATTAATAATATAATATTTGTTTTAAAAACTATTTTATGTCAATTTTGACACTATTTGGTAACTGATTTTTATGAAAATCATAACAGCATTATTAGTTCGAAACAAAATTATGAAATCCATACTAAATGTCATATTAACCTATAAAATTATTTTAATTCATAAAAAAGTCTCAAATTACATTTATTTGGGTATTTATAACATCAATTATGTTAATATTTCATTAAAAAGGTAATCACTGCATCATCATTGTGTCATAAATAAATTAAATTATTTAATGTCTAAAAATTATAAATAAAATACCATTATGTAGGAAATATTTTTAGGTTTCTAATTAATATTTATAGTCGAATTTATCTTATGTATAACCCTATATTAAAAATGTTTTAGTTATTAAACTTTGATTTTGACTCTTTTAACTCTTCTTTAAATAAAATAATAATAAGTGTCCTAATCTAATCCAAGTGGACCTAAAGAGTAATATTTTATTCGTAAGGTTGTTTTTGGTCGAATTAAACTTTTCTAATAGAATTAGGACATGTGTTAGGGTAATAATAATATCATTTTTACCCTTAATTACCCAATTTACTTTTAATCGTGGTAAATAAAAGTAAAAAAGTTACTATTCACAAAAAATTATTTTTCTTTTATTGAACCATATTTTACTCCTTGATATTAACCGTGTCTCTCAAATTTTAGAAATTCCAATCACATAAGTGGTAAAATTAAGTTTTATTTAAATTTTCAAATTCTCCTCGGAGGTGGGTAAAAGACGGTCAAAAGTTCAATAAACTTTTTATATATCTAAAATTAATATAAAATGACTCCAATGAATTGCATTGAACTTATATAGGTATTATGTATTGATTTTTACCTAAAATAAATTTAAATAAAATAAATAATTATTTAAATAAAAAGTCGGTTTTTAAATAGTAACTCAGTGTTTTCACTATTCATCAAAAATTGAAAATTTTCAAAAAAATACCAAAAATTCACCCTAGGCTAATTTCGATATTCCGAATCCAAAAATGAAGTCCATTTTGAAAGATAAAGTTCATAAAATTTCAAAACGTTGGTATTACTATTCATAATGGATAGTTCATAATAATATTATAATAATATCTCATTAAGTGAAACTCGATATTGCGTACAACACACGCTATTGAGGAAGGTCGTGATTGCGTGTAATGCAAGCCAAGTCAAGGTTGCATGTAGTGCAAGATTCCTTTGTTGTTGCGCATAACAGAATACAACCATATTTCATTTATACATTGAATATCTATATATATATACACTCAATGTTTCATAGAATAACTTCTATCAAACGAACTTGAAATTGTGTGTAACACGATCCAAGAATAGTGTTGCATATACTGCAAGCTAATATGGTGTTGTGTATAGAGCAAGATAATCTTGGTGTAGCATACAACACAAGACATAAAATAAATTAAAAAGAATAGTTCTCATAAAATATCAGGGTGTTACACTCTACCCCCCTTAAAATGAATTTCTCCCTCGAAATGTTGGGTACCGGGACTGCGCAGCGGAAGCCGGTGGGCCGGGAATTTTAAATTTTCTGCTTTACCGGAGTGACATAACCCTGTCAACTCTGGTGATCTTGTCCCGGATTGGTCCGAGGATCTTGCAAGGTTCATAAGGAGCACAAAAATAAACTGAACATTTACCTTGTTCAGAATTGACGTGCAGGACATCGGTGAACATTGCTTGAAGACTCTGACGTCGAATCCATCTAGATCTTCCACACACGCCTCGCGAATCTGCTCATGCACCGTTCTTCAAGATCCTGGTGCTAGCGCGGATCTTCGATGCTCACTTCAGCGCAGCGATGATCACCGCAAAGGAGGAAGCTTCGATCTGGGATGGATGATCTTGAAGATCCTTCTTTTCTTGAGAGTCTCTCTCTCTAAATTCCAGGAGGAGAGAGATGCTCTCAATCTTGACACATGAATAGTAATGGTGGGAGATCATCTCTCTCACTTATATAGGGAGTGTTAAAACACGCGGTATAAGTTCCCGACCCCCGCGTAATAGACGTCCGCTATATAAGCGACATAAATAATTATTTATGACAAATAAAATTATACCATAAATAATATTTACAATTTATCACTTACTTGTAATATATAAATATATTACGTGATAAATTTGAGTCTTTAACTCAACTCATTCCTCCTGCTAATATTAAACGAACCTAGGATATTTACATCTAGTCGAATAATATTAATATGTGTATTTACTATATAACTTGTAAATACATTTTATAAATAAATTCAATGAATTATTCTAAACTCAAATAATTAATGAATTTATTTATTCTTTGGTGATCTATAGAACTTGGATAGTGCTCGGACCCTTTGGCGGGGCCTACCAAGTTCTAAATTCTTATTCCCATAATAGGGCAGATTCTCAAGGTGCTATTGTGTGTGACCCTCTAGGCCCTTATCTCAATGGTAGTGAATAATATAACCAACCTAGAGCAGGTTCTAGCAACCCATCGAGGCCCCTATAGAGATAAGGCAAAGTCAAAGCAACGACTGCCTTCCTACGAACGCAGTCAATGTAATCTAATCTCTTCGTCATCGATATCTCAATAAATAAGAATGCATACTAGTGTCATAATTATTTATTTACTTTATTTTGTTTGTTGATTTGTCCGGACTGTCTTACCTTCGACTACCATGTCCATGGATTTATTGAAGGTGCAACCATCCTAACCAACCAGGCCCGAGATATCTCTTCCTGAACTCAGAAGTGACAAATCCTTTCTCGATCATTCAATCAATGCCATTCCATTAATGATGTACCCGATACAAACTACCTCACCACGACTTTATCGCCATGGTTTTCACCATATATCAAATGTACGTAATTAAATGACATTCATTGATAATGATCTCAAGTCAGGAGACCATTACACATGTTCGTAGATAGGAACGACCAATGACACCAGAAACATGTGGTGTTCTTATTAAGTTGGGTTTTCCTCATTATCTCAATAGGTAGAGATCATCAAGTGCGAACTTCATGAGAATAAGTCTCAATGCTTATTGATTCTCACTCAAATTTAACCAAGAGATGAAGGTAGAACGGTCCTTGTAGTTTAGCTTGGGTTATCGAATCCTCAGAGACCTAAGAAGAAACCTATAGACACGTACATTATATGGACTATTTTTGGCTATGAAGTGGCCAAATTGGGTTGATTTTATATGGGTTTAAAGGATAACTAACAGATTTAAGTGAATTCAATTTAAAAGAATGAGTTGATCCTAGGTTATCGCTCGGGGTGGATTGGATGAATTACTTTTTTAATGATTTCAATTTCTTATAATTGAGATGGATTAATTTAGGAAGATCAAACAAAATCATCACATACTGGTTTAATTCCTACACACCCTAATACTAATCACCTATATACTTGAAGGATAAAAGTTTTGAGCACTCAAAGGTAGAGGTTCGTATTAGCACTTGAAATGTGTGACCGTAAATTCGATAAGGATGAAGATGTTTTAAAATCATCAAATAAAAATCTCATTTAAAAGAAGTGATTAGCCATTAATGGAGTGATAAATAACATCCAATCCAACAAATTTATACTCCCTTGTATCAACCCATAAAATAGTTAGCCCTCCATTGATGACATGTCTTCAACGGAAGCGGGAAGTAGACTTACAAAGGTGGAATTGAAAAAGTAAAAACAACAACAAAAAAAGATCACTCCTCCGTTGTGTGATAAATATCACAAAGTATGGTGTGAATAAATTCACAAATTGAACCAACGGTATCAACGTGATAAGTAGAAGAACATAATAAGAGTAAATGAAGAACTTTTATTAAGAAACTAAGGTGAATTAAACAGCTTACATGAGAAAGAAATGCGATTACAAACACAAAGCGACAGCATAACACTACAATGAAACCAAGCACCAAAGATTCTCAACTCCTCCACCACCACTACCTTAAATAGGAATTTTTGAAGCCTTGGGTCGAGCCTCTAACAGTACAAAGCATCCCACTTGATTATGGTAGGCCTAGGGTGGTGGAAAGTTTGTGGAAAGAAGACTTTTCTACCCTTGGCCCGAAAAGGCATCCAGATTTCATGCACCGAACAGAAGCGCTTGAAACACCTTTTAGATGGCCGAATTTGGGTGGGTCATAGAAGACTTAAATTAATCTCCGGATGTCCCCTAACAACCTCAAAAATCTCAGCCCAAAAGGATTTACTGTTTTCTAGATATGGTTTAATTGGTGGGATGTTTTTCTGGGCCGCAGAATCTGGACTAGAATATTATCTCTAACTTGGGCTGCCTACATGACCACCATGGAGGCCTAATTAGCATTATCTCCTGAAGAGTGATTTTTTTCTATACATGTCTTCTAGCATCCCAAGAAATTTGGTATTAATTGGGACTTTATGTTGGGACCCACAGTCTCATCAGTGGGCTGGTGTCCAATCTGCCTTCTCCAGAATTGCTTCCTTTCATTTCCAAATATCTCCATCATCCTCCATGAATTCTCCACTGATCCCTGAATCAAACATGTTCATATTTAAGTGTAGATAAATTTCCAAAAATATCAAATTAAAATATGTATAATTAGATTCCTTAAAATCAGATGAATCATTGGGTACTTTAAATGATATTCAAAAATGTACCACATAATAGTGCATTTTAAGAAGGTATTACAATCATAATGTGAAATGATGTTCAAAGTGTAAAATGAACTAAAATGGTGTTTATGAATAATAAATCACATGAATATTATATATATTAAAAATTAATATTAGCCTCATTTAGTGGCTAATCACACCCCCCAACTTGAGTTTTTCTAGTCCCGAGCAAAATATATCTCAACAATATGAAATTCGAATTCCATTTTCCAAAAACATTTTAATACACAATGATCACCAAAAAACCTTATACCAAAAAATCATGAAACCCATAAAAATATTTTAATACAAGCTATTTTCATAAGCAGATCCCAATCCCAAGCTCATTCCTTTGTTCAAATTCATTGCCATATTTCTTCCAATATCAATTAAGCATGAGGATGTGTTGTGTATCACAATAGACATGGGGGTTCATCTTTATTAAAGGGTGAAATTACGAAAGTGCTAGGTGGAATCACATTTCAATATTAAGATGAGTATTCATTTTTTTTTGTATAATATTTTTTTTTTGTTTTTTTTTTTTCTTGCAATTTTGCCAGGGTAATTGAAATTGAACTCAAAAGAGTCAACCCCTGTAGCAAGACTTTGCTGATGACTCCCAGGCTCAAAGACCTTAGGGCACCAAGTGAAGCCCACATACTTGGGCATCATCTTGAGTTAACTCAGTCAAAAACAAATTCAAATTACCAAAAATAGAGATAAAATTACTAACTCTGGGCCAGACAACTATGGAGTCACGATCCCCAAGTGCCGAAATCCACGCATTAGGTCATTTCATTGCTCAACGCGCATTTTTTTTATTTTATTTTTTTGAATACTCATATTAAACTAAAATGATCACCAAACCTATGCTATTTATTTAGGGGACCCCATGAACTCAAACTAATACCCCACTATCCAAAGGACGTGCATTGTGATCTTTTTTTATTTGGATGAAAATATAAACGATGAAATATCACATTGGACAGCCACACTTTCCAAAATCAATGCTCATGAAATTATACAAGGATTAAAATCAGAATCAGGGTATGCTAAATTATTTGATATTTAGTTTCAAAGTGTGCAATGTGTATTACCATGTTTAAAGTTAAAGGAATTTTTCCTTCCATTTTCAATTTTTTTTTCAAATCATTTATCATTTCTTTTTACAAAAAATCATTTTTTATTTTTATTTTATCTCCCCCCCCAACTTAAAACAACATTGTCCCCATTTTTTAAAGAAAAGAAAATTTAGAAGGGGGTAGAGGTAGAGAATGAAAGTTCAAAAAGGAAATTGAAAATGAGGGTCATGGAATGAAGTCACCTGGTGGTTGAAGTTGAAGTTCTTGTTGCTCTTATTTAGTCCTTTGATCTCTTGGGGGATGTAGCCACCTCCTTGATTGAACATGTATCACCCAAAATAGTACCTAAACAAAAATAAGAACAAACCAGACAAAACAAACAACACAACGACTTATTTAATTCCAAGTATCATCATTTTTATGGTTTTTCCTATTTTTTTGTTTTTTTTTAAATCAAACTAATGATACATTGTCTTCTTTTAATTTTCTGGGTAAGGTATTACTCAGGGATCACACCACGTGACACGGATGAATATGATGCTCCCCTTTCATACTCATCCATACTCATAATAGAAGAACAGGTCAATAGTCTTTTTTTTAAATATAAAAATGATTAATTAATCCTATTTGAAATATAAAGTTTATTAAAACAACAAAATGATAGGAACTTGAAAACCATGGGTTGCCTCCCATACAGCACTTTGTTTAACGTCGTTAGCCCGACATGGACCCTAAATCTATCAATTTTTTCCTTGTTCATAGGTTGGCTCAGTTAACTCAACCTCTATTTCCTGTTTATTGAATGGTTCAATGAATGGTTTTAACCTTTGACCATTGACCTTGAAAATGTAACCACTTGTGGGATATTGAATCTCTACTGCCCCATGGGGGTATACATGATGCACTATGAAAGGACCTGACCATCTTGACCTTAACTTTCCCGGGTGTAAATGAATTTTTGAACTATACAAGAGCACAAGTTTTCCTGGTTCAAAATATTTGACCTTGATATTCCTAGATTGGTAGGCTTGAAATATAGCTTTATTGATCCTTGAATTTTCATAAACCTCCATCCTTAGTTCCTCCAGTTCATTGAGATCTAATTTCCTTTTTATTCCGGCCAATGAGAGATCATAATCCATTTTCTTAATTGCCCAAAAGGCCTTATATTCAATCTCCACTGGCAAATGGCATGCTTTACCATAAACCAACCTATATGGGGAAATTCCTAAAATGGTTTTATATGCGGTTATATAGGCCAAAAGAGCATCTAATAGTTTCTCAGACCAATCTTTCCTATAAGGATTGACAGTTTTCTCAAGAATTTTTTTGATTTCACGATTGGCTAACTTAGCTTGACCATTGGTCTGTGGGTGGTAAGTAGTGCACACTTTGTGAGAAATTCCATATTTTTTCAGGAGTGATGATAATGGACGATTGAAAAAATGAGTTCCACGATCACTTATGATAGCCCTAGGAATTCCAAATCTAGAGAATATGTTTTCTTTTAGGAATCTAATCACAGTTTGATGATCATTGAATTTTGTGGGAATGGACTCAACCCATTTTGAGACATAATCAACAGCTAATAGAATGTAGAGGTATCCCCTAGAGTTTGGGAAAGGACCCATGAAATCAATTCCCCAACAGTCAAAGATTTCAACCACTAAGATGTGAGTGAGTGGCATTTGATTCCTTTTTGTGATGGACCCTACTTGTTGACACCTAGGATAGCTTTGACAAAATGTGTAGGAGTCCCTTGAAAGGGTGGGCCAGAAGAGACCACATTGAAGATTCTTAGCAGATGTTTTCTTAGAGGAAAAGTGACCTCCACATGCCTCACTATGACAGAATTTAAGGATGGACTCTTGTTCAGATTCTGGAACACACCTCCTAAGGACTTGGTCGTGGCAGAACTTATAGAGGTATGGATCATCAAACACATAGTGTCTAACATCATAAAGAAATTTCCTTCGAGATTGAGTCCCTGAGAATTTTGGAATGACTCTTGTAACTAAGAAATTAGCTATGTTGGCATACCAAGGGCAGTCACTCACAGAGTATAAGTGTTCATTAGGAAATGAATCAGACACAGAAAGGTGATTTGAGTTGTCTTTGAATTCCATCCTAGAGAGGTGATCAGCTACAACATTTTCAACTCCCTTTTTATCCTTGATTGTGAGGTCAAATTCTTGTAAGAGAAGGACCCACCTAATCAGTCTAGCCTTAGAATCTTGTTTTTGGAAGAGGTATTTTAGTGCAGAATGGTCAGTGAACACAGTGATGGGGGATCCTAAGAGGTAGGACCTAAACTTCTCTAAAGCAAACACAATAGCAAATAACTCCTTTTCAGTGGTGGTGTAGTTGATTTGGGCATAATTTAAGGATTTTCTTGCATAATCAATGACATAAGTAGTTTTATCACAACGTTGTCCTAACACAGCTCCTACAACAAAGTCACTGGCATCACACATAAGTTTGAAAGGATGGTTCCAATTTGGAGATTTCATAATCGGAGGAGTGGTGAGAGAGGATTTGAGGGTTCATAATGAACCCTCACAGCTTTCTGTCCAAACAAATGGATCATCCTTTACTAATAGAGAACAAAGGGGACGGGATATTGAACTAAAGTCCTTGATGAATCTTCTATAGAAACCAGAATGTCCTAAGAAATACCTCACTTCCTTGACAGTTTTGGGTGATGGAAGGTGACGAATGATGTCAACCTTTGCTTTATCAACTTCAATCCCCCTAATCGAGACCAGATGGCCTAGAACAAGTCCCTCTTTAACCATGAAATGGCATTTTTCCCAGTTTAGGACTAGATTCTTTTCTTCACATCTTGACAAGACTCTCTCTACATTCTGCAGACATCCCTCAAAAGTATCCCCAAACACAGAGAAGTCATCCATGAAGATCTCAAGAAAATACCCTACCTTGTCTGAGAAGATTCCCATCATGCACCGTTGTAAGGTTCCAGGAGCATTACATAAACCAAAGGGCATGCGTTTGAAGGCAAAGGTACCGAATGGACATGTGAATGTAGTCTTCCCTTGATCCTCTAGGGAGACCTCAATTTGATTGTACCCCGAGTACCCATCTAAGAAACAGTAGAAGGCGTGACCTTCCACTCTCTCAAGGACTTGGTCAATTAATGGTAAGGGGAAATGGTCCTTCTTGGTGAATGAGTTTAGCTTTTTGTAGTCAATGCAGACCCTCCATATACTACTCACCCTTGTTGGAGGAATCTCTCTATCCTCATTTGTTATCACTGTGATTCTAGCCTTTTTTGGAACCACTTGGATTGGACTCACCCACTCACTCTCAGCTATGGGATAGATGATACCAGATTTTAACAATTTCAGAAGTTCTTTCCTTACTACCTCCATGATATTAGGATTGAGTCACCGTTGAGGTTGACGACATGGCTTTGAATCAGATTCCAGAACAATCCTATGAGTCCCGATAAGTGGGCTAATCCTAGGAATATCAGAAAGGGTCCAACCAATGGCTTTCTTATGCTTCCTAAGGACATCTAGAATCATCCTCTGATGATTGGATTCAAGAGAAGAAGAAATGACAATAGGATGTGTTTGATTGTCCCCTAGGAAAGCATACTTGAGTGTAGCGGGAAGTTCCTTCAATTCGAGATTAGGTTGGTTCGGAATTTAAAAAGAATATTGGGACATTGGATCAAGTTCAATTTCCTTTTTTAGAGTTTCAAATAGGATTGATTCCCCACACGTAGAAGTTTCAGCTACTAGATTGGCTTGATCAGATTTAGGGAAGGAATTTGGAGTGGTCTTCATGAAAGTGGTTTCTTGAAAGGTTTCACTGATTGTTGGACCTAAGACTTCATCATAAGAGCAATTTGAAAATGATTCAAGACAAGGAGATAAACTTCCTTCATATGAAAAAAGGAAATCAATCTCATCCTGAATTAAACATTCATCAAATATTACTTGATGTTATATGGATTCATTATCAATGCTTCCTATAATTTTTACTTCATGAATGTCCTCATAATCCCCTATTTGTGAGCTTGCATTATAGATGTTCAAGTCTAGACTCATGTTCCCAAAGGTGATGGTCATGTTCCCATTTCGGACTCGGATAACAGAGTTGATTGTTGCAAGGAAAGGATGAACAAGGATGATTGGGGTTTGTTTCTTATTTCCTAAGTTTGGATGGTTGTAGAGGACAATGAAATCAGCAGGGTAGATGAAGTTTTCAACCTTTACCAGAGCATCCTTCAAAATATCCTTTGGAACTCTAATTCTACGATCAGTAAGCTAAAGTGTGACAGATGTGGGTTGGATCTCTTCTAGTCCTAACTGGTAGTACACAACATAAGGGATGAGACTGACACTATCACCTAGGTCACACAAGGCCTTGACAACTTTTCTCTCTCCTAGTTCAACAATGATGTAAGGGAAACCTGGGTCTTTCAACTTAGGAGGAATGGTCCCTTGAATGGTGGTACTCACATTAGCAGCCAAAAGGACTTGGTTTTTATGTGAAAATTTTCTTTTAAAAGTGCACAAGTCCTTAAGGTACTTTGTGTAGGCAGGTATGGTTTGGATTGCATCGAGAAGGGGTATGTTCAACTTGACTTGTGAAAATATTTCCCTCAATGTTTCACTCAGTTTAGGCTTGGGTTTTCCCCTCATGCGTTGAGGAAATGGTGCAGGTTGTGGGGTTGTTTGTTGAAGAGTTGTTTCCTTGAAAATGTTATCAGTTTCCTCAGTTTGATCTTGTGGTTCATTTGAATTTTCATCCAAGTTTGAATCTTCAGGTGGGTTCTGAATTAGTTGTTTAGGTTTCTCAATTGATTTCCCACTTCTTAAAATAGTCACAGCCTTTATTTGTTCATGGGTTGTTTGAGCACAACTTGACTCTCCCCTTGAAGTTGAGGATGGAACCTCCTGAGTAGGCATGGGTGCCTTTCCCGTTTTGATGGTTTGAATTTCTTGTTTTAGGGAAGAGACTTCTGAGTTCATCCTCTCCATTTGTTTGCACAGTTGTTCTAGTAGTCTTTGTGGAACAGTTTGGGTGGGTGCTTGAGTAGGTTGGTTTATCCCAGGGGGATATTTTGGAGGTGGGATGGTTTGTTGAAAATGGACCGGTGGCTGTTGGTATTGGATAGGTTGGGTTTGGAACTGGTTATGGGTTTGTAGTTCTAATGTGGGTAAGGATTTTTTCCCTGTGGTTGGCTAGGTTGTTGGTTATCTTTCCAGCGGAAGCCTGGGTGGTCATTATACCTTGGGTTGAAGGTGTTTTGGTATTGAGGCTTTTGAAAGTTCAAAGCATTTACTTCTGCTGGGGGTCCTCCTAAAAGAACATCCTTTATGGATGGAATGGTTGGGCAGTTGTCTGTCTTATGGTCATGTTTGTCTCAAATTGTGCAAACAGGGTCAACAGTTTGGATTTCATGGACTTTCCTAAGGTCTATTTCTTCAACCTTCCTAGAGAGTGCTGTGAGTTTAGCTCTAAGGATTTACTCTTCTCTAAGTGTATGAATTCCAGTAGTTCTTTGTGGATTTTTAGAATAAGGTGAAGTTCCACATGTTTGTTTTTGTTCAGAAAGGCTTTCTAGATACTCGTAAGCATCATTTGGGGCTTTGTTTTTAAAGGTTCCATTACACATCATGTCAATGAATTGTTTGTTTCTCGGACCCAACCCTTCATAGAAAATTCTCACTTGTTCAAGAATAGAAAAACCATGGTGTGGAACCATGTTTAGAGTGTCTTTGAACCTCTCCCATGTTTCATATAATGACTCTCCCTCTTTTTCAAAAAAAATTTGGATACTCTTTTTAAGTGCAATTGTTTTGTGGTGGGGAAAGTATGTTTTGTAGAATTCTCTTTGTAGTTGGTCCCAAGAATTTATGGATGATGGTCACAAATTGTTTATCCAATTTTTAGCTCGATCCTTTAAAGAAAAAGTAAATAGCCTCATCTTAGCAGATTCTAGTTGATGTGGGGGACACATGGTTTCTACAATGTCATTGAACTCCTTAATGTGCAGGTATGGCATCTCGGACTCCATTCCATGGAATGTGGGAAGGTGATTTAGGACATGGGGTTTAAATATGTAGTTTGTATCTCCTAGGAAATTTTGTCTAATGCATGAGGGGGAATTGGTCTAGGAAGGTGTGAGGTAGTCATTCATGGTTTGATCAATTTCATTCCCCAAGTTTGGGGCTGCCTCATTTGGGTTTCCATTTTGGTTCCCACCCGGGTTTATGAGTTAGTTTCTTTGAAGACCTTTAATTGAAATTGGCTCAATTTTGGACTCTAGAGTATTAGGAAGATTAGGATCTAATTTAAAGAGTTCCCTTGGTGTACTTGACTCCCCAACCCCAGGACTATCCACCCTAACAAGACGGTTTGATTGATCACAGGTGTAGGCGGACATGCGCCAAAAGAAAAAAAAATTAGAAAGGGACAAGTTAAGAGAATTTGGATGAGAAAAGAAGAAATGGGGGAGAATAGAATGGGTGTTTATATGACTTACTTGGGTCCCCTGAAATGGTTCCAAAATTTGATTCTCGCTCAAATTTACCCAAGAGATGAAGGTAGAACGGTCCTTGTAGTTTAGCTTGGGTTATCGAATCCTCAGAGACCTAAGAAGAAACCTATAGACACGTACATTCTATGGACTATTTTTAGCTATGAAGTGGCCAACTTGGGTTGATTTTATATGGTTTTAAAGGATAACTAACAGATTTAAGTGAATTCAATTTAAAATAATGAGTTGATCCTAGGTTATCGCTCGGGGTGGATTGGATGAATTACTTTTTTAATGATTTCAATTTCTTATAATTGAGATGGATTCATTTAAGAAGATAAAAAGAAATCATCACTTACTGGTTTAATGCCTACACACCCTAATACTAATAACCTATACACTTGAATGATCAAATTTTTGATCACTCAAAGGTAGAGGTTCGTATTAGCACTTGAAATGTGTGACCGTAAATTCAATAAGGATGAAGATGTTTTAAAATCATCAAATAAAAATCTCATTTAAAATAAGTGATTAGCCATTAATGGAGTGATAAATAACATCCAATCCAGCCCTTTGCTACTCCCTTGTATCAACCCATAAAATATTTAGCCCTCCATTGATGACATGTCTTCAACGGAAGCGGGAAGTAGACTTACAAAGGTGGAATTGAAGAAGTAAAAACAACAACAAAAAAAGATCACTCCTCCATTGTGTGATAAATATCACAAAGTATGGTGTGAATAAATTCACACCTTGAACCAACGGTATCAACATGATAAGTATAAGAACAGAATAATAGTAAATTAATAACTTTTATTAAGAAACTAAGGTGAATTAAACAACTTACATGAGAAAGAAATGCGATTACAAACACAAAGCAGCAGCATAAAACTACAATGAAACCAAGCACCAAATATTCTCAACTCCTCCACCACCACTGCCTTAAATAGGCGTTTTTGAAGCCTTGGGTCGATCCTCCAACAGTACAAAGCATCCCACTTGATTATGGTAGTCCTAGGGTGGTGGAAAGTTTGTGGAAAGAAGACTTTTCCACCCTTGACCCGAAAAGGCATCCAGCTTTCATGAACCGAACAGACGCGCTTGAAACACCTTCTAGATGGACGAATTTGGGTGGGCCATAGAAGAATTAAATTAATCTACGGATGTCCCCTAACAGACTGAAAAATATCATCCCAAAAGGAGTTATGGTTTTGGATATATGGTTTAATTGGTGGTCTGTTTTTCAAGGCCACAGAATCTGGCCCAGAATTTTATCTCTAACTTGGCCCACCTAAATGACCACCATAGAGGCCGAATTAAAATTATCTCCTAAATAGTTATTTGTTCCTATACATGTCTTATATAATCCCACGAAATTTGGGATTAATTGGGCCTTTATGTTGGGCCCCACAGTCTCATCAGTGGGCTGGTGTCCAATATGCCTTCTCCAGAATTGCTTCCTTTCATTTCCAAATATCTCCATCATCCTCCATGAATTCTCCACGGATCCCTAAATCAAACATGTTAATATTTAAGTGTATATAAATTTCCAAAAATATAAAATTAAAATATGTATAATTAGATTCATTAAAATCAGATGAATCATTGGGTACTTTAAATGATGTTCAAAAATGTACCACATAATAGTGCATTTTAAGAAGGTATTACAATCATAATGTGAAATGATGTTCAAAGTGTAAAATGCACTAAAATGGTGTTTATGAATAACAAATCACATGAATATTATATATATTAACAATGAATATTAGCCTCATTTAGTGGCTAATCACTTATGATCCCCCAGCACCTGATGGTCACACATCATCTGTGTCCTTTCAGAATGATGTAACTGGACCATAGGACATTACTTTAAGATTACTTTCATGGCATCTCAGGGTTCTCCTTATAACTTGGGACCTGCTATAACTAATTGATGTGATAGTTAATCTATGGAAATTTCCATTAATGAAGTGGATGCAAAAGTATCTACACTATCATGGCAAGATAAACACATGTATAAAAACAAACTGAATACATGTAACAGTAATCAAAGTACAATAAAATTTGGGTCTAGGGCACCCACTTTCAACACAAAATTCTTCAGGGTTATAAATGGTTTAATACTTTAAATTTTCTTTAATAGAATCCCTCATCGTAAAAAGGAATACTAAAATTTAATTTTAAAAAGTGAAGTATAAAACATAACGGTTACCCAAATTAACTCATCACTGGGTTTCCACATAGGGGAACATTAGTGAAAATATGGATATGGAAGAGAAATCTAACCATCAAGTTCGGATGGAGAGTGGTAGAGAACATGGCTATGAAAAATACAAAAATCACAAAGCCATAAATTTGTGATGATCTAAGGTACCATCTGATTCATCATATATAAGAGCACTAGGACAACATTTTTGGTTTTCAATATCATTTTCCTAACATTGAAAATTTTGAATTAGAAGAAATACTTACTTGATTTTGGTACAATCTCACTATTTTTTGTGCCTTGAACAATTTCCACTTCATCTATTAAAGAAATGAAGTTGAATTTGTCTTCCGTGAAGTGTTAGCAGATCATGCGATAGAATGATAGGTCATTTCATTTGTCTCAAACATAAGGTTAGAAAAAGTTATATACATAAGTCCATCTATGGTGAGATTAATCGTATATGGTTCCTAAAATGGACTTATACTTCATCTATCATAACTATTAATAAAATAAAACTAGTTCCTACTAACCATGTACTTCCTGTAGGCTAGTGGTAGGCGATAAAGGCATGTCGCACTTCAGTTGTGGGTTCAATTCCCACATCCTTGTCCGACGCGACGGGTTGTCGCCCGTCCTACGGGTTGTCCTTTTTCTAAAACTATACTATTATAACATTCCAAAAATAACATCAAAAAGTTCTAGCCTTAAACAATACTAACTTATGTCCAACATAATCCATTACAATCTTTAGGCTTATCTAAAATACTTTTGTCCAAGCTCATAGTATAAAGAAAAGAATTACAAGAAATTTCATTTACCGAGCATGTGAATACCATCAGCTATCCCCCATATATCATACGAGATATCTTATTGGTCACATTCCAAACATGTGAATACCTTAATCATGTATTCTATTGAAAAATGAATACCCATTGAACCTTAGTGAAAACATGAATGTTGTCAAAAGTTAACTATTTCCACATACCAAAATCCCAAAATTTCTATATACTCAAACCATGATATCACTTTGTCCTTATATCAGTCATGAGCTCATGAATACTATCAAACATTTCATTTTCACCTTATCCATTCATTATGCACATATCATCTACTTTCCAAAAATATCTGAATAACCTTTCATGGTTACCCGTACCATTCAACATATACTTTCAAATAATTTAAGAAAAACAATAGTGTAACAATCCTTATATGTTTCTTTATTCCATAGTACCATTAAATTACCTATACAACATAACTCTTGATAAACATACAATCATTACACTACCTTCCTAAACCATTGACCGATCTTCCTCATTTTATTCCTCAACACTTCTTTCATCTCATATATCATTTGTAGTCTCTTCATCATCATCAACATAAATACTACCCATACGAAAATGCCGATTCTCTTCATAAAATTTTCCCTTAGGGCATTGGTTTGAATAATTCCCATACATTCCACATTTAAAACATTTAACCTTTTTTGATGTCTTAGCAATACCATTATCCTTGTCCATTGTGTTCACTGAACCTTTTCCTTTGAAATTACTGGCTTTGTGTCCTTCTATTCCATACCCAAAGCATCTTCCAGTTCCTTTGAAACATTCTCCCTGATGCCTCTTCCCACATGATTTACATGAGGGAAATTGAAATTTTTTTCCTCTATGATCATCATGAAACTCCATCTTTCTCTTATTATATGAGTCATGAAACTTACAAAAGTTGATATTATTGATCATATTATGAGATTGCTGATTAGGCATAATAATGATGTTTGGACTTCCAAATCCCGTTTCATTTGGTTTCTCATGAAGAATACCATTCCATTGTCCATAATATTCTCCATTAACATAAATCCTCCTGTTTCCTGCCATTTCTAAAAACCCAAAAAGAGTAGTATGAGAGGCAAAACTCATACTACAAAAACAACATAATCAAGGGGTAGTACTTTAAATCTCTAAAATATTAGGTTTAATTCTATGATCGTTACCATAATTCTAGGACTATAACCTATATTAATACTTAACTGTAGGGGCATCCCTAGACATACCTTAATAATATCTCTAGGGATATCACTAAAGTTTTTTGGACCAAAGTTTCCAAAGGTTAACTAAACTTTTCCTCTGATACCAACTGTAGAGACTCCAAACTTGGTGTACATGGACATCACATTACTTTTGCGGAATACATAATACATAACAAAAAAACACTCAAGTATCGTAATAGTTTACTATCTTTGGAAACTCAGAACATAATATTTTAATCATGGTGAAAGATCTTCAACATCTCCCATAAAGATCTTCCCCTTTTTGTTTTCTAAGCTAAAACCTTTCTTTATATCCTGGGGAAAATAAAACATATAAAGGGTGAGCTCAAATGCTCAGTAAGGGTAATCATGGAGAAAATAAAACAAACCATATACATTTGAACTTAAAAACATGAACATAATGTTTAAACATCAAAATCTTGAGCAATGACATAAAATATGGCAGTACGTAAGGCATAGATCATAATGGAACATCAATCATGATAAAATATCGTGGGAATAAAACATGTAATTGTGGAAAACTATTAATAACATGATATGATTTCCATAGTATCCAAGGCATTGCTTCCAAGACCATCTTAGTGGACAAAGTCGCTTTCTGAATTGAGTTCACTCCTCGTTCCAATCCTGTATTCACTGAACCGGATTAACTTACCCTTCCAGCCATGTCTATCTCATGAGATATAAATCTTTACCCAATTCATTGGAGGGAGATATAGTTCCCACCCATCTCATAATGAAATCATTCTTACGTGTTCCACAACGTAAACATAAATCATTCATTATATCCTAAAGAATAAAATGGGTTTCATAAAAATCATCCCATCTTAACATAATCCATATAAAACAAATGGATATTATTTCATCATAAGAGAAGTGAAAACATGTAAATCATAGATACATTATATTTGAAACATACACATATTAAATAATGTCATCTTATATGGAAAATGGTTTTGATAAAACACTTGAAATAAATTATTGAGGAAAATATCCTTTTTTATTCAAAATCATTTTCTTTTTACAAAATGCCATGAAATTTTAAAAGAAAAGAATTTTGTTGAAAATATTCATGAAATCTTGTAGAGTAAGCTTCATGAAAATAAGGTGTTATGAAATTTTAAAAATCCGTTCATGCCGTATAAGTTAAAAAAACATTCTCCTCATACTTTTGTCAGAAAAGTCAAAAAGTTCCTCGTATGGTAAAAAAGAAATATTCATTTCATAACATGTGGTAAAAGTAAAAAATGGGTTAAAAAGACTTTAAAAATGCATAAAAACACTTTTAGAAAACATGGAAATTGATGATAACAATAACCCCAGTAAATACTTACGAATAAACAATCTCGGATAAGAACGAGATTGGAATAATTATCCATTACCTTAGGTCTGATATGCTTCGTACTTATCCAAAACTCCTGTATAATGATTTAAATAATGTCATTGACCTATTACAGAATCATATTCAGTGTTATGATATCATATATGGTTCAATTATGACTTTATATTACCTGTTCTTTTGTAAATTCCATGTTAAAGCAGCATTTTGGGTAAAATCATTTTATTTATTGTATATGTTTGGACTTGTTGTTATTGATATTATTATTACTTATATCATGATTTAATTACTTCCATAATGTAAATCATGATTTATATATCATATATATTCAGTATATATATATATAATAGATAGATAAATGAAACGAAATACATCGTTCATGGAGACGGTAGGTCGTACGTACGCATGAACGCTGTTTTCCTTTCCTTATTGACTTGAATGGAAGTAAGTAGATGAAATATATTTATATATATATATATAAATACAGTAGCTTTATCATGTCATATATTTCCTTATTGTTCATTATATATACTTTATAATCATTCTTGAATGGTTAACATGGAGAATGAATCTCATCGCGTCGTGGAGACGGTAATCCGTACGTACGCACAAGCGATGATATCGTTCCCATAATTATTGAATTGAATTGGAGTGGATGATATAATATCTCATAATCAGTATGATGTTATAATAACTATATATAGTTATTCTTTACACCATTATACCCATCCAAGTAAGGTGGTGGTGGAAAAACAAATTACACCGCGGCGTGGGGACGGTATTCCGTACGTACGCACGCGCAGTGATTTTGTTTTCCGTAGGATGGATAGAAGGTGAAATGGGGTTGTTTTTATATTTATAATAACATATCAGTATATTATTTATACTTCTTTTATTACTTTATAATGAAATAACTAAATAAGAAGAAGTTGAAGAAGAAAGAAAACTTGATAGAATCGGTAGAAGAGATTACCTCTTCTTCGACACACCTCTTTTAAGCTTCCTCTTAAGGCACTAGAGTTGGTCTTTTGGGGAGACCAGAACCTCTATAATGTTTCTAGGATAGTTGATAAGGGAAATGGTTAGGGTTTGGCTGAGCTTTAAAGCTCAAAATTGTGTAAAGAGAAGAGGGAGGAGGTTCCCTTTTATAAGGGAGGAGAGAGGCACCTTAAGAAAAACTTAAAATATTATTTTATAATAAAGTGATATTTGGTTTATAATTGCTCTAAATTGATTTATTTAGAATATAAAGTAGATATGGGTCGAAATAATCTCAACCAATAGGTTTTAGACAAGTTTAGGTTAATATTTTAACCTTATCATTTAGATTTAACTCTAAGTTAAATAATTTAACTTTTACCATGTCTTCTTGTTTTCTTACACTATGTGGTTAATAAACTTGAAATAACAAGAAAAAAGAACCACAAGTGGTTCATTATTAATATATATAACCTTATCTATATCGTTTTTCTGAACCTTAGATTTTTAGGAATAGAATAACAATTAATAATATAATATTTGTTTTAAAAACTATTTTGTGTCAATTTTGAAACTATTTGGTAATTGTTTTTTGTGAAAATCATAACAGCATGATTAGTTTGGGAAAAATTAATTAAATCCATACTACATGTCATATTAACCTATAAAATTAGTTTAATTCATAAAAAAGTCTCAAATTAAATTTATTTGGGTATTTATAACATCAATTATGTTAATATTTCAATAATAAGGTAATTACTACATCATCATTGTGTCATAAATAAATTAAATTATTTAATGTCTAAAAATTATAAATAAAATACCATTATGTGGGAAATATTTTTAGATTTCTAATGAATATTTATAGTCTAATTTATCTTATTTATAACCCTATATTAAAAATGTTTTAGTTATTAAACTTTGATTTTGACTCTTTTAACTCTTCTTTAAATAAAATAATAATAAGTGTCCTAATATAATCCAAGTGGACCTAAGGAGTAATATTTTATTCCTAAGGATCTTTTTGGTCGAATTAAACGTATCCAATAGAATTATTACATGTTTTAGGGTAATAATAATATCATTTTTACCCTTAATTACCCGATTTACTTTTAACCGTGGTAAATAAAAGTAAAAAGTTACTGTTCACCAAAAATTATTTTTATCTTATAAAACCACATTTTACTCCTCGATATTAACTGTGTCTCTCAGATTTTTTAAATTCCACTCACAGAATCAGTAAAATTAAGTGTTATGTAAATTTTCAAATTCTCTTAGGAGGTGGGTAAAAGACGGTGAAAAGTTCAATAAAATTTTTATATATCTAAAATAATTATAAAATGACTCCAATGAATTAAATTGAACTTATATAGGTATTATGTATCAATTTTTACCTAAAATAAATTTAAATAAAATAAATAATTATTTAAATAAAAATTCGGTTTTTAAATAGTAACCCAGTGTTTTCACTGTTCATCAAAAATTGAATGTTTTCAGAAAAATACCAAAAATTCACCGTAGGCTAATTTCGATATTCCAAATCCAAAAATGAAGTCCATTTTTAAAGATAAAATTTAAAAAAATTCAAAAAGTGGGTATTACTATTCATAACGGCTAGTTCATAATAATATTATAATAATATCTCATTTAGTGAAACTCGGTATTGCGTACAACACACGCTATAGAGGAATGTCGCGATTGCGTGTAATTCAAGCCAAATCAGGGTTGCGCGTAGTGAAAGATTCCTTTGTTGTTGTGCATAATAGAATCCAACCATAATTCATTTATACATTGAATATCTATATATATATATACACTCAATGTTGCATAGAATAACTTCTATCAAAAGAACTTGAAATTGTGTGTAACACGATCCAAGAATAGTGTTGTGTATACTACAAGCTAATACGGTGTTTCGTATAGCGCAAGATAATCTTGGTGTAGCATACAACACAAGACATTAAATAAATTAAAAAGAATAGTTCTCATAAAATATTGGGGGGTTATATTCTACCCCCCTTAGAATGAATTTCTCCCTCGAAATTCATCGAGGTTATAAATGGTTTACTACTTGAAAGTTTCTTTAATAGAAACCCACATCGTAAAAAGGAATACTAAAACTTAATTTTAAAAAGTGAAGTATGAAACATAATGGTTACCCAAATTATCTAATCACTGGGTTTCCACATAGGGGAACATTTGTGAAAATATGGATATAGAAGAGAAACCTAACAATCAATTTCGGATGGAGAGTGGTAGAGAACATGGCTATGAAAAATCCAACAATCACAAAGCCATAAATTTGTGATGATCTAAGGTACCATCTTATTCATCATATATAAGAGTACTAAGACAACATTTTTGGTTTTCAATATCATTTCCCAAACGTTGAAAATTTTGAATTAGAAGAAATACTTACTTCATTTTGGTATAATCTCACTATTGTTTGTGCCTTGAACAATTTCCACTTCATATCTTAAAGAAATGAAGTTGAATTTTTCTTCCGTGAAGTGTTAGCAGATCATGCGATAGAATGATAGGTCATTTCATCTGTCTCAAGCATAAGGATAGCAAAATTTATATACATAAGTCCATCTATGGTGAGATTAATCGTATATGGTTCCTAAAATGGACTTATACTTCATCTATCATACCTCTTAATAAAATAAAACTAGTTCCTACTAACCAGGGACTTCCTATAGGCTAGTGGTAGGTGATAAAGGCATGTCGCACTTCGGTTGTGGGTTCGATTCCCACATCCTTGTCCAATGCGATGAGTTGTCACCCATCCTACGGGTTGTCCTTTTTCTAAAACTATACTATTATAACATTCCAAAAATAATATCAAAAATTTCTAGCCTTAAACAATACTAACTTATGTCCTACATAATCCATTCCAATCTTTAGGCTTATCTAAAATACTTATGTCCAAGATCATAGTATAAAGAAAATAATTACAAGAAATGTCATTTACCGAGCATGTGAATACCATCATTTATCCCCCATATATCATACGAGATATCTTGTTAGTCACATTCCAAACATGTGAATACCTTAATCATGTATTCTCTTGAAAAATTAATATCCATTGAACCTTAGTGAAAACATGAATGCTGTCAAAAGTTAACTATTTCCACATACCAAATTCCCAAAATTTCTATATACTCAAACCATGATATCACTTTGTCCTTATACCAGTCATGAGCTCATGAATACTATCAAACATTTCATTTTCTCCTTATCCATTCATTATGCACATAACATCTACTTTCTAAAAATATCTGAATAACCTTTCATGGTTACCGGTACCATTCAACATATACTTTCAAATACTTTAATAAAAACAATAGTGTAACAATCCTTAGATGTTTCTTTATTCCATAGTACCATTAAATTACCTATACAACATAACTCTTGATAAACATACAATCATTCCACTACCTTCCTAAACCATTAACCGAGCTTCCTCATTTTATTCCTCAACACTTCTTTCATCTCATATATCATTTGTAGTCTCTTCATCATCATCAACATAAATACTACCCATACGACAATGCTGATTCTCTTCATGAAATTTTCCCTTAGCGCATTGGTTTGCATAATGCTCATACATTCCACATTTAAAACATTTAACCTTTGTTGATGTCTTATCAATACCATTATCCTTGTCCATTATGTTCACTGAACCTTTTCCTTTTCAATTACTGGATTTGTGTCCTTCTATTCCATACCCAAAGCATCTTCCAGTTCCTTTGAATAATTCTCCTTGATTCCTCTTCACACATGATTTACATGAGGGAAATTGAACTTTTTTTCCTCTATGATCATCATGAAACTCCATATTTCTCTTATTAGATGAGTCATGAAACTTACTAAAGTTGAGATTATTGATCATGTTATGAGATTTCTGATTAGTAATAATAATGATGTTTGGACATCCAAATCCCGTTTTATTTGGTTTCTTGTGAAGAATATCATTCTATTGTCCATCATATTCTCCATTAACATGAATCCTCCTGTTTCCTGCCATTTCTAAAAACCAAAAATAATTGTATGAGAGGAAAAAACCGTACTACAAAAACAACATAATCAAGGGGGAGTACTTTCAATCTCTAACATTTTAGGTTTAATTCTATGATTGTTTCCATAATTTTAGGACTATAACCTATACTGATACTTAACCGTAGGGACATCCCTAGACATACCTTAAAACATGAACATAATGTTTAAACATCAAAATATTGAGCAATGACATAAAATATGGGATTACGTAAGGCATAGATCATAATGGAACATCAATCATGATAAAATAGCGTGGGAATAAAACATGTAATTGTGGAAAACCATTAAGCACATGATTATGATTTCCATAGTATCCAAGGCATTGCTGCCAATACCATCTTAGTGGACAAAGTTTCTTTCTAAATCAAGTTCACTCCTCATTCCAGTCTTATATTTACTGAACAGGATTGACTTACCATTATAGACATGTCTATATCATGAGATATAAATTTTTACCCAATGCATTGTAGGGAGATATATGTCCCACCCATCTCATAATTAAATCATTCTTACGTGTGCCACAACGTAAACATAAATCATTCATTATAACCCAAAGAATAAAATGGGTTTCATAAACATCATCTCATCATAACATTATCCATATAAAACAAATGGATATCATTTCATCATAAGATAATTGAAACCATATAAATCATAGATACATCATACTTGAAACATACACATATTAAATAATTTCATCTTATATGGAAAATGGTTTTGATAAAACACTTGAAATAAATTCTTGAGGAAAATATCCTTTCTTATTTAAAATCATTTTATTTTCACAAAATTCCATTCAATTTTAAAAGAAAATAATTTTTTTGAAAATAGTCATGAAATATTATAGAGTAATCTTCATGAAAATAATGTGTTATGAAACCGTAAAAATACATTCATGCTGTATAAGTTAAAAAAACATTCTCCTTGTACTTTTTTCGGAAAAGTCAAAAGGTTCCTCGTATGGTAAAAAAAAGAAATATCCATTTCATAACATGTGGTAAAAGTAAAAAATGGGTAAAAAGGAATTTAAACATACATAAAAACACTTTTAGAAAACATATAAATTGATGATAACAATAACCCCAGTAAATACTTACGAATAAATAATCTCGGATAAGAACGAGATTGGGATAATTATCCCTTACCTTAGGTCTGATATGATTCGTACGTATCAGAACCTCATGTATATTGATTTAAATAAGGTCATTTAATTATTACAGAATCATATTCATTTTTATGATATTATATATAGTTCACTTATGACTTTATATTACCCGTTCTTTTGTAAATTCCATGTTAAAGCAGCATTTTGGGTAAAAAAAATTATTTATCGTACTTGTTTGGGCTTGTTGTTATTGATATTATTATTACTTATATCATGATTTACTTACTTCCAGAATTTAAATCATGATTTATATATCATATATATTAAGTATATATATATATATAATAGATAGATAAATGAAACGAAATACACCGTTCATGGAGACGGTAGGTCGTACATACGCATGAACGGTGTTTTCCTTTCCTTATTGACTTGAATGGAAGAAAGTAGATGACATATATATATATATATACACATAAATCCAGTAGCTTTTTCATTTCATATATTTCATTATTATTCATTATATATACTTTATAATCATTCTTGAATGGTTAACATGGAAAATGAATCTCATCGCGTCGTGGAGACGGTAATCTGTACGTACGCACGAGCGATGATATCGTTCCCATAATTATTGAATTGAATTGGAGTGAATGATATAATATCTCAGAATAATTATGATTTTATAATAACTTTATATAGTTATTATTTACACCATTATACCCATCCAAGTAAGGTGGTGGTGGAAAAACAGATTACACCGCAGCGTGGACACGGTATTGCGTACGTTCGCACGCGCGGTGATTTTGTTTTCCGTAGGATGGATATAAGGTGAAATGGGGTTGTTTTCATTTTTATAATAACATATAAGTATATTAGTGATACTTATGTGATTAATTTATAATTAAATAACTAAATAAGAAGAATTTGAAGAAGAAAGAAAACTTGAAATAATCGGTAGAAGAGATTACCTCTTCTTCGACGCACCTCTTTTAAGCTTCCTTTTAAGGCACTAGAGTTGGTCTTTTGAGGAGACCATAACATCTATAATGTTTCTAGGGAAGTTGAGAAGGTAAATGGGTAGGGTTTTTCCTTGATTGAAATCTCAAAATTGTGTAAAGAGAAGAGGGAGGAGGTTCCCTTTTATAAGGGAGGAGAGGGGCACCTTAAGAAAAACTTAAAATATTATTTTATAATAAAGTCATATTCGGTTTATAATAGCTCCAAATTGATTTATTTCCAAGATAAAGTTGGTATGGGTAGAAATAATCTCAAACAATAGGTTTTAGAAAAGTTTAGGTTACTATTTTAACCTTATCATTTAGATTTAACTCTAAGTTAAATAATTTAACTTTTACCGTGTCTTCTTGTTTTCTTACACTATATGGTTAATAAACTTACTATAACAAGACAAACAAACCCCAAGTGGTTCATTATTAATATATATAACCTTATATATGTCATTTTTTCAAACCTTAGATTTTTAGGAATAGAATAACAATTAATAATATAATATTTGTTTTAAAAACTATTTTATGTCAATTTTGACACGATTTGGTAATTGATTTTTGTGAAAATCATAACAGCATGATTAGTTAGAAAAAAATTAATTAAATCCATAATACATGTCATATTAACCTATAAAATTATTTTAATTCATAAAAAAGTCTTAAATTACATTTATTTGGGTATTTATAACATCAATTATGTTAATATTTTATTAATAACGTAATTACTGCATCATCATTGTGTCATAAATAAATTAAATTATTTAATGTATAAAAATTATAAATAAAATACCATTATGTATGAAATATTTTTAGGTTTCTTATGAATATTTAAAGTCGAATTTATCTTATGTATAACCCTATATTAAAAAATTTTAGTTATTAAACTTTGATTTTAACTCTTTTAACTCTTCTTTAAATAAAATAATAATAAGTGTTCTAATCTAATCCAAGTGTACCTAAAGAGTAATATTTTATTCCTAAGATTGTTTGTGGTCGAATTACTCTTATCCAATAGAATCAGTACATGTGTTAGGGTAATAATAATATCATTTTTACCCATAATTACCCTATTTACTTTTAACTATGGTAAATAAAAGTAAAAATTTACTATTCACAAACAATTATTTTTGTCTTATTGAACCACATTTTACTCCTTGATATTAACCGTGTCTCTCTGATTTTCTAAATTCACTCACATAAGTGGTAAAATTAAGTTTTATGTAAATTTTCAAATTCTTCTAGGAGGTGGGTAAATGACGGTGAAAACTTCAATAAAATTTTTATATATCTAAAATTAGTATAAAATGACTCCAATGAATTACATTGAACTTATATAGGTATTATGTATCAATTTTTACCTAAAATAAATTTAAATAAAAAGTCTGTTTTTAAATAGTAACCCAGTGTTTTCACTATTCATCAAAAATTGAAAGTTTTCAGAAAAATACCAAAAATTCACCCTAGGCTAATTTTGAAATTCTGAATCCAAAAATGAAGTCCATTTTGAAAGATAAAATTTATAAAATTTCAAAAAGTGGGTATTACCATTCATAACGGCTAGTTCATAATAATATTATAATAATATCTCCTTTAGTGAAACTCGGTATTGCGTACAACACACGCTATCGAGGAAGGTCGTGATTGCGTGTAATGCAAGTCAATTTAGGGTTGCGTGTAGTACAAGATTCCTTTTTTGTTGCGCATAATAGAATCCAACCATATTTCATTTATACATTTAATATCTATATATATATATACACTCAATGTTGCGTAGAATAACTTCTATCAAACGAACTTGAAATTGTGTGTAACATGATCCAAGAATAGTGTTGCGTATACTGCAAGCTAAAGCGGTGTTGTGTATAGCGCAACATAATCTTGATTTAGCATACAACACAAGACATAAAATAAATTAAAAATAATATTTCTCATAAAATATTGAGGTGTTACATTTTACCCCCCTTAAAATTAATTTCGCCCTCGAAATTCATCGGGGTTATAAATGGTTTACTACTTGAAAGTTTATTTAATAGAAACCCACATCGTAAAAAGGAATACTAAAACTTAATTTTAAAAAGTGAAGTATGAAACATAATGATTACCCAAATTAACTCATCACTGGGTTTCCACGTAGGGGAACATTGGTGAAAATATGGATATGGAAGAGAAATCTAACCATCAAGTTCAGATGGAGAGTGGTAGAGAACATGGATATGAAAAATCCAACAATCAAAAATCCATAAATTTGTGATGATCTAAGGTACCATCTGATTCATCATATATAAGAGCACTAGGACAACATTTTTGGTTTTCAATATCATTTCTCTAACGTTGAAAATTTTGAATTAGCAGAAATACTTACTTGATTTTGGTACAATATCACTATTGTTTGTTCCTAGAACAATTTCCACTTCATCTCTTAAAGAAATGAAGTTGAATTTGTCTTTTGTGAAGTTTTAGCAGATCATGCGATAGAATGATAGGTCATTTCATCTATCTCAAACATAAGGTCAGAAAAAGTTATATACAAAGGTCCATCTATGGTGATATTAATCGTATATGATTCCTAAAATGGACTTATACTTCATCTATCATACATCTTAATAAAATAAAACTAGTTCCTACTAACCAGGGACTTCCTGTAGGCTAGTGGTAGGCGATAAAGGCATGTCGCACTTCGGTTGTGGGTTCAATTCCTGCATCCTTGTCCAACGCGATGGGTTGTCGCCCGTCCTACGGGTTGTCCTTTTTCTAAAATTATACTATTATAACATTCCAAAAATAATATCAAAAGTTATATACTTAAAAAATACTAACTTATGTCCAATATAATCCATTCCAATCTTTAGGCTTATATAAAATACTTCTGTCCAAGCTCATAGTATAAATAAAATAATTACAAGAAATGTCATTTACCGAGCATGTGAATACCATAATTTATCCCCCATATATCATACGAGATATCTTGTTGGTCACATTCCAAACATGTGAATACCTTAATCATGTATTCTCTTGAAAAATGAATACCCATTGAACCTTAGTGAAAACATGAATACTGTCAAAAGTCAACTATTTCCACATACCAAAATCCCAAAATTTATATATACTCAAACCATGATATCACTTTGTCCTTATATCACTCATGAGCTCATGAATACTATAAAACATTTCATTTTCTCCTTATCCATTCATTATGCGCATATCATCTACTTTCCAAAAATATCTGAATAACCTTTCATGGTTACCGGTACCATTCAACATATACTTTCAAATACTTTAAGAAAAACAATAGTGTAACAATACTTAGATGTTTCTTTATTCCATAGTACCATTAAATTACCTATACAACATAACTCTTGATAAACATACAATCATTCCACTACCTTCCTAAACCATTGACCGAGCTTCCTCATTTTATTCCTCAACACTTCTTTCATCTCATATATCATTTGTAGTCTCTTCATCATCATCAACATAAATACTACCCATACGACAATGTTGATTCTCTTCATGAAATTTTCCCTTAGGGCATTGGTTTGCATAATGCCCATACATTCCACATTTAAAACATTTAACCTTTGTTGATGTCTTAGCAATACCATTATCCTTGTCCATTGTGTTCACTGAACCTTTTCCTATGAAATTACTGGCTTTGTGTCCTTCTATTCCACACCCAAAGCATTTTATAGTTCCTTTGAAACATTCTCCCTGATGCCTCTTCCCACATGATTTACATGAGGGAAATTGAACTTTTTTTCCTCTATGATCATCATAAAACTTCATTTTTCTCTTATTAGATGGGTCATGAAACTTACCAAAGTTGATATTATTGATCATATTATGAGATTTATTATTAGGCATAATAATGATGTTTGGACATCCAAATACCGTTTCATTTGGTTTCTCATGAAGAATATCATTTCATTGTCCATCATATTCTCCTTTAACATTAATCCTCCTGTTTCCTTCCATTTCTAAAAACCCAAAAAGAATAGTATGAGAGGCAAAACTCATACTACAAAAACAACATAATCAAGGGGGGGTACTTTCAATCTCTAACATCTTAGGTTTAATTATATGATCATTACCAAAATTCTATGACTATAACCTATACTAATACTTAACCGTAGGGACATCCCTAGACATACCTTAGAAATATCTCTAGGGATCTCACTAAATTTTTTCAGATCCTAGTTTCCAAAGGTTAACTAAACTTTTCCTCTGATACCAATTTTAGACACCCCAAACTTGATGTACATGGACATTACATTACTTTTGCGGAATACTTAATACATAACAAAAACAAACACTCAAGGACCGTAATAGTTTAGTGTCTTTGGAAACTCGAAACATAATATTCTAATCATAGTGAAAGATCTTCAACATCTCCCATAAAGATCTTCCCCTTTTTTTCTTACCTAAAACCGTTCTTTATATCCTGGGGAAAAGAAAACATATAAAGGGTGAGCTCAAATGCTCAGTAAGGGTAAGCATGGAGAAAATAAAACAAACCATATACATTTGAACTTAAAAACATGAACATAATGTTTAAACATAAAAATCTTGAGCAATGACATAAAATATGGCAGTACGTAAGGAATAAATCATGATGGAACATCAATCATGATAAAATAGCATGGTAATAAAACATGTAATTGTGGAAAACCATTAAGCACGTGATATTATTTCCATAATATCCAAGGCATTGCTTCCAAGACCATCTTAGTGGACAAAGTCCCTTTCTGATTCGAGTTCACTCCTCGTTCCAGTCCTGTATTCACTGAACCGGATTCACTTTCCATTCCAGCCATATCTATCTCATGAGATATAAATATTTACCCAATGCATTGGAGGGAGATATAGGTCCCACCCATCTCATATTTAAATCATTCTTATGTGTGTCACAATAAAAACATAAATCATTCATCATAACCCAAAGAATAAAATGGGTTTCATAAACATCATCTCATCGTAACATAATCCATATAAAACAAATAGATATCATTTCATCATAAGATAAGTAAAACCATGTAAATCATAGAGACATTATACTTGAAACATACACATATTAAATAATTTCATCTTACATGGAAAATGGTTTTGATAAAACACTTGAAATAAATTCTTGAGGAAAATATCCTTTTTTATTCAAAATCACTTTCTTTTCACAAAATTCCATGAAATTTTAAGAGAAAAGAATTTTGTTGAAAATAGTCATGAAATATTGTAGAGTAATCTTCATGAAAATAAGGTGTTATGAAACCGTAAAAATCCGTTCATGTCTTATAAGTTAAAAAAACATTCTCCTCATACTTTTGTCGGAAAAGTCAAAAAGTTCCTTGTATGGTAAACAAAAGAAATATTCCTTTAATAACATGTGGTAAAAGTCAAAAATGGGTAAAAATTAATTTAAACATACATAAAAACACTTTTAGAAAACATGGAAATTTATGATAACAATAACCCCAGTAAATACTTACGAATAAACAATCTCGGATAAGAATTAGATTGGAATAATTATCCCTTACCTTAGGTCTGATATGCTTCGTACGTATCCGAAACTCCTGTATAATGATTTAAATAATCTCATTGAATTATTACAGAATCATATTCATTTTTATGATATCATATATGGTTCACTTATGTCTTTATATTACCCGTTCTTTTGTAAATTCCATGTTAAAGCAGCGTTTTGGGTAAAATCGTTTTATTTATCGTACGTGTTTGGACTTGTTGTTATTGATATTATTATTAATTATATAATGATTTAATTACTTATAGAATTTAAATCATGATTTATATATCATATATATTCAGTATATATATATATATAATAGATAGATAAATGAAACAAAATACATTGTTCATGGAGACGGTAGGTCGTACGTATGCATGAACACTGTTTTCCTTTCCTTATTGACTTGAATGGAAGTAAGTAGATGACATATATATATATATATGCATAAATCCATTAGCTTTATCATGTTATATATTTCATTATTATTCATTATATATACTTTATAATCATTCTTGAATGGTTAACATGGAGAATGAATCTCATCACGTCGTGGAGACGGTAATCCGTACGTACGCACGAGCGATGATATCATTCCCACAATTATTAAATTGAATTGGAGTGGATGATATAATATCTCATAATCATTATGATGTTATAATAACTACATATATTTATTCTTTACACCATTATACCCATCCAAGTAAGGTGGTGGTGGAAAAATATATTACACCCTGGCGTGGGGACGGTATTGTGTACGTTCGCACGCGCGGTGATTTTGTTTTCTGTAGGATGGATAGAAGGTTAAATTGTAACACCCCGAGCTTTCACGATACGCTTCTCCTTCAATAATGCAATAGCTTGCATTGTACGCAAGTTCTAGATTCTAACACACCGCGACCAATCAAAGTTGCAGTTATGAATAGTAATACCCACTTTTTGAAATTATATAAATTTTATATTTCAAAATGGACTTCATTTTTTTATTCGTAATATCGAAATTATCCTAAGTTGAATTTTTTGTAATTTTCTGAGAACTTCCATTTTTTTATAAATAGTGAAAAATACTTAAAACAACTTTTTTAATCAAAATAATTTATAGTGATAAATTATACTATTGAGTGGTTTTAAAGTATAATTATAATATATTTTTACCATTTTATCAAATGGTGTTCATTAGAATTAATTTCACTTTGAAATTGGACATAAACAATTGTCAATATTTTGATATATATTGTTTCTTAAAAACATGCTATTTGTTGTGACAGTGGGAATTAGTTATAAAATTAATTAATGCAACTTATATGTTTGTAATTTTTTAAAATAGATATCATTTTTGAATTCGGAATATCAATTATAGCTTAGGGTGAAATTTTGGCATCATTCTGAAAAACTTCAATTTTTGATGAATAGTGAAACCACTAAGTGGTAGTTAAAAAACTGATTTTTCGTTTAAATGAAACATTACCAATTATGTGATTTTATTTTCAAAAATCCGACATATATGGTTGTCATTACGAAGTAAAATGTGGTTCAATGGGATTAAAATAATTTTTCGGTGAATAGTAACTTTTAAGTTTAATTAATCGCGATTAAAGGTAATTAGTGAAATTTAAGATAAAAATGATATTATAAAAATATGAAAATATCTTTACACTTGTCCTACCCCTATTGGATGTGTCATGGATGACCAAGACAATCCATGTGTCAACTTGGGGACCCCATGGAGCCACTTTGGTAGGAAAATGACATAAATAACTTTTTATTTAATGTTAAAATAAAAATGTCACAAACAAGAGTTGTTTTACTAAAACAATTTTTAAATGGGGTTATACAAGTCATATTTTTGACTATAAATATTAATTAGAAATATAAAAAGATTTCCTACATCATGATATTTTTTTTATAATTTTTATACATTAAATAAATTAAATTATTTATGACACCATGATGATGCAGCGATTACCTCATTAATTAACGATTTAAATAAAATGAAAAGATAATGTAAAATATAAGACTTAAACTTGTCAAAAACCTATTGTATGATTATATTTCTAACCATTATCACCTTATCCTAGAAATATATAAGTGTGGGACCTTTATAATCCGAAAAATAATTTCATAATAAAGTAACATTTCAATCTTTCCAAGAGTGCCCCTCCTCTCCTCTTATAAAAGGCCCCCACCACTACCACCTTATTCACACTTTCAAGCTTTTTGGCTCGGCCAACCTCTGCCCAAATACTCTCTCAACTTTCCTCCCTTACTCTTAGAAGCCTCAATTTGGGTAGAAGTCTTCCCAAGGAATCCTTTGGCTCAAATCAAAAAGAGTTACCCGATTTTAAGGTAATGTCTTCTCTAATGTTGTTTTGTTTTGTTTTGCTTCTCCAACCCCTTAAAGTCTTTTTATTCCTTTATTTTGTAACAACACCAGTATCTACAATATACTAGGATGTTTTTATGATAATTATTTGGTTTACACTTACACACACCTTCGTCCAATGGTTAAATAACATACTGTTTCTGTGGGTGGCGAAATACTGCCTCACGAAACGATGATTGTTCAATATTCTTTTGACACCTATAATGGTGGCCATTTTGATGACACTATTTTCATATATGATATATATATTAGTTTTATTTTTTCCTTATGCTTCTGTATTTCTCATTTATGACATACTTTATGATTTCCATTATGTGTAAACGCGATAATTTCATTTTAGGAAGTGCGGACTACCGCCACCTCAAATTGATTTGAATCATTAATGCCATATGTGGGATGTATAAAGGATGGAGTAAATGGTATTATTAATCATATTATACTGGAATTATATTATACCTTTATATCATTATGTTTCATTCCATTAAAATATGAAATAGAAATGAAAGTAGCGTTCATGCGTATGTACGACTTACCGTCTCCATGAACGGTGCATTTCATTTCTTACCTCTAAATGTTATGTAATAATATAAATGCATGTATATACTGGATATATATGTTATATATGACATCTACATCATGAATATAATTCTGGATATAATGGATATTTCACCACATGAACAACTTGTAATTATAAGAAGTATATTTTTGACTCAAGTACCAAAGATCGACAAAACGACTGTTATTAACATAAATAATTACATAATTTTCGTAACATTGTAATAAGTGATATAAAAATGGATAATGAACTTGAAAAAGGTTCTTAAGAAGGTAGATATTAACTCTAGTTTATTATTCAGGAGGTTAAAGAGCGGTCGAGTCAAGTCGGACACGAGGTAAGGGAACTTCTTAACCCAATTTTCGTTCTTTGGGTTAATCTCCTACTTTCAAATTATGTCATGATATTATTATGTACTATCTTGTATTTGTACATTCTTTATGTGTACTTATAGTAAATACACATAATAGATCTATTTTATTTAAAAAAATGATCTTTGTAAAGACTTCGTCTCAATCTCCTTTCATTGAGGCATATTTTGTTTTATACACAACTTTCCATTATACGGTGTATAAACCCCTTTGACTTTTACTTTTATTCAAAAGGAATATTTTTATACGAAGTGTTTTTACTAAACGACAAAAGGAATGTTTTTTCTTACATATGCGGCGACAATGACTTCTCTGCCGCCGTGACTATTATTTGAGTTTTGGCTTCCTCTATAAGACATAACTTTTTTTTAAAGAAAAATAAATACCATGTTTTACTTTTCTTTTATTTTGGTATTGAAAATGGTTTTGATAAAGTTTTTATTATATCAATGTGTTGTATTGATATCTTGTGATTGAAGTGTGGGAATCTTATGTTTCCTTTATTCGTGTTTTATGTGGTACAATTATGTTATGGTTTATGATATGTTTAAACATGTTCATATGAGGAATGAATTGGACTTAATAAGTGACGGGTGGAGCCCGCTATAGCTCCTCGATGCATCGACAGGTCTCATGAGACAAACTAGTGTCTTGGAACGAGGCCTTGACAAAATATTATTTTTGGTCTTGGAACGAGGCCTTGGCTACGTGGTTATAATAGTCTGGCATTATGCATTCCATCATTATGAAAGTGGTTATTGATATTGCATGTGATTATTCGACCAGTATAATATCAATGTGAATAAGTAAATGGAATTATCTCATTTTACTTTTGCCATATTATATTGAAGTTCAAGTTTAAAAGGCTTTTGTTTTAGTTATACATTGCCTTAAATGTTTGTATTTACTTATGAAAGCTTCCGCTATATTTTTATCCTTACTGAGCATCTGAGATCACCCCTTTCAATGTTTTAATTTTTCCAGGATGTGAAGAAGTATTTTAGGAATGACCTGCAGGGATAGTATGAAGGGGATATGAGTGTGGAAAATAGATACTATGTTATTGTAGTTTTTCACTTTATGATGTAATGTAACATTTATGAATGTATCTAGTGTTTCCAAGGCTACTAAACTAATCGGTCTTTTGAGACTTGATCTTTTTTTATCATGCCAATGTTACGCAATAATGCACCGACTCTGGGCAAATGGGGTTGGGGCATTACATTTGGTATTAGAGGCATTTTAGTACTAACCTTGGAAGCTAGATTTAGATAAACTCTGATTAGAGCACATATCCCAAAGATAGACTTTGAGGATTAGTATAGAATAACTTCCTAGAATTTTGGTATTATAGAGATGTTGTGAGTTTTCCGAGCAATACATCCCTGTCTAGATACGAGCAGGTAGAGGCGGCTCTGGAACAGATGTACCTAGGGGTAAAACCCGAAAACACTGCTTTGAGCTAGACTCGAATGGGAACTGGTGCACGACAACGGGCCTTGCTGCACTTTTGGTTATGACACTCCCGGGGGATATGCTTAGGATAATTCGCATTTTTTACAAACCATTATGAAGGGTTTATGAGTATATACTTCCTCAAAGAAAACATTTTTTATGATTATGGATTATATCCATAAACCGTTCAATTTACATTAAGTATTTTACAAGTTTGGAATTATTCATTGCAATTCATAAACTAACCTAGTTTATGCCATTGTATAGAAATGGTGCCCAGTAGAAGGAATGTGAACTCCATCAATACGTATGATCCAAAGAGTAATAAGGATCATATCTTTCGTGGTATTAAGCCAAAATTTAGAAGGGAAATAGTCTCCCATGTGTTCTCAACATATGAAGAAATAGTATCATGTGTTAATAAGATAAGTAAAGAATTATCTGAGTCTTATGGCTTTGAAGGGAAGAAAGAGAAGAAAGGATGGAAGAGAGAATGATGGATAAAGGGACGATGGAAAAGAACAATTTTCCAATATGTGATAAATGTGGGAAGAAACACCTTGGAACTTGCCTGAAGGGAATGGGAGTTTGTTATAAGTGAAGAGAAAAAGGACACAAAGTGCGTGACTGCAAGGGTAAGAAAAAGGTTTCAAATGTACAATGCTTCATCTGCAAGGATTGGGGACACTACGCAAACCAATGTCCAAATCATCAGAGTATGCCCCAAATGATGTTATTGGATAATAATCAAGTTATGATACTACCACAGATGAGGAGGAATGATTAGAGTTCTTATGTTTTTATTAAATAATTTTGTCATTTGAGTGTTGTATCAATGATGTACTGGTTATAATAATTATGTAGTATATAAGGATTGTACTGCAGTACTATTTCATCAAGGACTTGAGATTGTGTGGAAGAAAGAAAAGTGACTCCACAGTAGGTTAAATTTTTGGAAAATATATGGTTGAGAGAAAGATAACCCATAATATGGTTCTAATATCGAGATAGTGATTTTGTAATAATACATGATTGATTTGGATAAATTATATTGGATATTCTTAACTTCCTTGAAACTTATTAATCATTTGTATACATTTTTGGATAGAAGGATTATATCTAGTATTCTATAAGGAATAAGGGATCATGAAGGTAATCAATAAGGATTTATGGTAATTCAGGATGTTGTAGTGTTTTAAAAGAATACATGATGAACGTGTTCACATGTTGTTACGCGGAAAAAAGGAACTTCATTATGTTTACCTTCCTTATAAAATTTGGACTGTGAGTTGGACAGAAGTATTTTGGATAATTATAAAGGTTGGAATGGATTAAGTTGAACCTTGGATAGTATTGTTTAAGGTTAAAACATTTCTAAATATTAATTTTGGAATATTATAATACTATAGTTTTGGGAAAAGGACAACCTGTAGGTCGGGGGATAACCCGTAGCGTCGGACAAAGCTATAGGAATCGAACCCACAACTATAATGCGACAGGCCTTTATTACCTACCACTAGCCTACAGGAAGTCCTTGGTTATTACAAAATAGTTTTCCTAATCTAAATGGTACGTGTTAATATTTTGAACCTTGTACGATTAGGATAAATATAATATTTTTGAGTTCTATTATCTTTTTGAGTAAAAGATGAGTTTGTGGTAGAAATTAGTTGAAGGTTGAAACTCTACTTGTCAAGAATAAATATATATATACCTATCTCTTATTCTATGAATAAATTAATTCTTAAACTTTAGTAAAGGGATATTAAAACAAAAAATGTTTTATCCTAATACCTTATGTCTTGTTGAACTGATAATATTTTAAATCAACATAGATTGAAGGCTTTGAGGCCCTCAATTTTACACTTGTTTGTGATTGATGACCTCAATAACTCCCTACAAATATTTACATTTTTCCTCCAATTATATGTCTCTAATTTCCACCAATGTTCTCCTTAACTAGATAATAATTTGGTGGTGACTTTTTCATTTCCCTTTCCCTCTTATTAAGGCTAAATTCTATTAACCTTATTTCCGGTGTGGGTTTTCCACAAAGGTATTTTCTATTTTCAACCTTTTATTTTCAAAGAAAATTTTCAAATTTTGAGGACGCAATTTATTGAAGGAGGGGAGAATGTAACACCCTGAGCTTTCACGATACGCTTCTCTTTCAATAATGCAATAGCTTGCATTGTACGCAAGTTCGAGATTCTAACACACCGCAACCAACCAAAGTAGCAGTTATGAATAGTAATACCCACTTTTTGAAATTATATAAATTTTATATTTCAAAATGGACTTCATTTTTGTATTCGGAATATCGAAATTATCCTAAGTTTAATTTTTTGTAATTTTCTGAGAACTTCCATTTTTTTTATGAATAGTGAAAAATACTTAAAACAACTTTTTTAATCAAAATAATTTATAGTGATAAATTATACTATTGAGTGGTTTTAAAGTATAATTAGAATATATTTTTACCATTTTATCCAATGGTGTTCATTAGAATTAATTTCACTTTGAAATTGGACATAAACAATTGTCAATCTTTTGATATATATTGTTTCTTAAAAACACGCTATTTGTTGTGACAGTGGGAATTAGTTATAAAATTAATTAATGAAACTTATATGTTTGGAATTTTTTAAAATAGAAATATTTTTTGAATTCGGAATATCAATTATAGCTTAGGGTGAAATTTTGGCATCATTCTGAAAAACTTCAATTTTTGATGAATAGTGAAATCACTAAGTGGTAGTTAAAAAACTGATTTTTCGTTTAAATGAAACATTACCACTTCTGTGATTTAATTTTCAAAAATCCAACATACATGGTTGTCATTAGGAAGTAAAATGTGGTTCAATGGGATTAAAATAATTTTTTGGTGAATAGTAACTTTTAAGTTAAATTAATCGCGATTAAATGTAATTAGTGAAATTTAAGGTAAAAATGATATTATAAAAATATGAAAATACCTTTACACTTGTCCTAACCCTATTTGATGTGTCATGGACGACCAAGACAATCCATGGGTCAACTTGGGGACCCCATGGAGCCACTTTGGTAGGAAAATGACATAAATAACTTTTAATTTAATGTTAAAATAAAAATGTCACAAACAAGAGTTGTTTTACTAAAACAATTTTTAAATGGGGTTATACAAGTCATATTTTTTACTATAAATATTAATTAGAAAGATAAAACGATTTCCTACATCATGATATTTTTTTTATAATTTTTATACATTAAATAAAGTAAATTATTTATGACACCATGATGATGCAGCGATTAGCTCATTAATTAACGATTTAAATAAAATAAAAAGATAATGTAAAATCTAAGACTTAAACTTGTCAAAAACATATTGGATGAGTATATTTCGAAACCTTATCACCTTATCCTCGAAATATATAAGTTTGGGACCTTTCGAATCCGAAAAACCATTCATAATAAAGTAACATTTCAATCTTTCCAAGAGTGTCCCTCCTCTCCTCTTATAAAATGCCCCCACCACTACCACCTTATTCACACATTCAAGCCTTTTGGCTTGGCAAAACTCTGCCCAAATACTCTCTCAACTTTCCTCCCTTACTCTTAGAATCCTCACTTTGGGCAGAAGTCTTCCCAAGGAAACCTTTGGCTCAAATAAAAAAGAGTTACCAGATTTTAAGGTAATGTCTTCTCTAATGTTGTTTTGTTTTATTTTGCTTATCCAACCCCTTAAACTCTTTTTATTCCTTTATTTTGTAACAACACCAGTATATACAATATACTAGGATGTTTTTATGATAAGTATTTGGTTTACACTTACACACACCTTCGTCTAATGGTTAAAGAACATACTGTTTCTGTGGGTGACGAAATACTGCCTCACGAAACGATGATTGTTCAATATTCTTTTAACACCTCTAATGGTGGCCATTTTGATGACAATATTTTCATATATGATATATATATTATGTTTATTTTTTCCTTATGCTTCTTTATTTCTCATTTATATCATACTTTATGATTCCCATTATGGGTAAACGCGATAATTTCATTTTAGGAAGTGCGGACTACCGCCCCCTCAAAGTGATTTGAATTGTTAATGCCATATGTGGGATGTATAAAGGATGGAGTAAATGGTATTATTAATTATATTATACTGGAATTATATTATACCTTTATATCATTATGTTTCATTCCATTAAAATATGAAATAGAAATGAAAGTAGCGTTCATGCATACGTACGGCTTACCGTCTCCATGAACGGTGCATTTCATTTCTTACCTCTAAATGTTATGTAATATTATAAATGCATGTATATAATGGATATATATGTTATATATGATATCTAAATCATGAATATAATTCTGGATATAATGGATATTTCACCACATGAACAACTTGTAATTATAAGAAGTATATTTTTGAATCAAGTACCAAAGATCGACAAAACGACTGTCATTAACATAAATAATTACATAATTTTCGTAACATTGTAATAAGTGATATAAAAAGAGATAATGAACTTGAAAAAGGTTCTTAAGAAGGTATATATTAGCTCTAGTTTATTATTCAGGAGGTTAAAGAGCGGTTGAGTCAAGTCGGACACGAGGTAAGGGAACTTCTTAACCCAATTTTCGTTCTTTGGGTTAATCTCCTACTTTCAAATTATGTCATGATATTATTATGTCCTATCTTGTATTTGTACTTTTTTATGAGTACTTTAGTAAATACACATAATAGATCTATTTTATTTAAAAAATGATCTTTGTAAATACTTCGTCTCAATCTCCTTTCATTGAGGCATATTTTGTTTTATACACAACTTTCCATTATACGGTGTATAAACCCCTTTGACTTTTACTTTTATTCAAAAGGAATCTTTTTATACAAAGCGTTTTTACTAAACGACAAAAGGAATGTTTTTTCTTACGTATGCGGTGACAATGACTTCTCCACCACCATGACTATTATTTGAGTTTCGGGTTCCTCTATAAGCCATAACTTTTTTTTAAAAAGAAAAATAAATACCATGTTTTACTTTTCTTTTATTTTGGTATTGAAAATGGTTTTGATAAAGTTTTTATTATATCAATGTGATGTATTGATATCTTGTGATTGAAGTGTGGGAATCTTATGTTTCCTTTATGCATGTTTTATGTGATACAATTATATTATGGTTTATGATATGTTTAAACCTATTCATATGAGGAATGCACTGGACTTAATAAGTGACGGGTGGAGCCCGCTATTGCTCCTCGATGCATCGGCAGGTCTCATGAGACAAACTAGTTTCTTGGAATGAGGCCTTGACAAAATATTATTTGTGGTCTTGGCACGAGGCCTTGGCTACGTGGTTATGATAGTCTGGCATTATGCATTCCATCATTATGAAAGTGGTTATTGATATTGCATGTGATTATTCGACCAGTAGAATATCCATGTGAATAAGTAAATGGAATTATCTCATTTTACTTTTTCCATATTATGCTGAAGTTCAAGTTTAAAAGGCTTTTGTTTTAGTTATACATTGCCTTAAATGTTTGTATTTACTTATGAAATCTTCTGCTATATTTTTATCCTTACTGAGCATCTGAGCTCACCCCTTTCAATGTTTTAATTTTTTCAGGATGTGAAGAAGTATTTTAGGAATGACCTGCAGGGATAGTCTGAAGGGGATATGAGTGTGGAAAATAGATACTATGTTATTGCAGTTTTTCACTTTATGATGTAATGTAACATTTATGAATGTATCTAGTGTTTCCAAGGCTACTAAACTAATCGGTCTTTCGAGACTTGATCTTTTGTGATCATGCCAATGTTACGCAATAATGCACCGACTCTGGGCAACTGGGGTCGGGGCGTTACAGAAATGGGGTTGTTTTCATGTTTATAATAACATATAATTATATTAGTGATACTGATTTTATTACTTTATAATTAAATAACTAAAGAATAAGAAGTTGAAGAAGAAATAAAACTTGAAAGAATCGGTAGAAGAGATTACCTCTTCTTCGATGTACCTCTTTTAAGCTTCCTCTTAAGGCACTAGAGTTGGTATTTTGAGGAGACCAGAACCTCTATAATGTTTCTAGGGATGTTTATAAGGTAAATGGGTAGGGGTTGGCCGAGATTGAAAGATCAAAATTGTGTAAAGAGAAGAGAGAGGAGGTGCCCTTTTATAAGGGAGGAGAGGGGCACCTTAAGAAAAACTTAAAATATTATTTTATAAAAAAGTCATATTCGGTTTATAATAGCTCCAAATTGATTTATTTCGAATATAAAGTAGATATGGATATAAATAATCTCAAAAAGTAGGTTTTAGACAAGTTTAGGTTACTATTTTAACCTTATCATTTAGATTTAACTCTAAGTTAAATAATTTAACTTTTACCGTGTCTTCTTGTTTTCTTACACTATATGGTTAATAAACTTACTATAACAAGCCAAAAGAACCCCAAGTGGTTCATTATTAATATATATAACCTTATATATATCATTTTTCTGAGCCTTATATTTTTAGGAATAGAATAAAAATTGATAATATAATATATGTGTTAAAAACTATTTTCTGTCAATTTTGACACTATTTGGTAATTGATTTTTGTGAAAATCATAACAACATGATTAGTTCGAAAAAAATTAATTAAATCTATAATAAATATCATATTAACCTATAAAATTAGTTTAATTCATAAAAAAAATTCTTAAATTACATTTATTTGGGTATTTATAACATCAATTATGTTAATATTTCATTAATAAGGTAATTACTGCATTATCATTGTGTCACAAATAAATTAAATTATTTAATGTCTAAAAATTATAAATAAAATACCATTATATTTAAAATCTTTTTAGGTTTCTAATGAATATTTATAGTCGAATTTATCTTATGTATAACCCTATATTAAAAATTTTTTAGTTATAAAACTTTGATTTTAATTCTTTTAACTCTTCTTTAAATAAAATTTTAATAAGTGTCCTAATCTAATCCAAGTGGACCTAAAGAGTAATATTTTCTTACTAAGGTTGTTTTTGGTCGAATTACACTTATCCAATAGAATTAGGACATGTGTTAGTGTGATAATGATATCATTTTTACCCTTAATTACCCAATTTACTTTTAATCGTGGTAAATAAAAGTAAAAAGTTACTATTCACAAAAAATTATTTTTATCTTATTGAACCACATTTACTCCTTGATATTAACCGTGTCTCTCGGATTTTTGAAATTCCTCTCACATAAGTGTTAAAATTAAGTTTTATGTAAATTTTTAAATTCTCTTAGGAGGTGGATAAAAGACGGTGAAAAGTTCAATAAAATTTTTATATATCTAAAATTATTATAAAATGACTCCAATGAATTACATTGAACTTATATAGGTATTATGTATCAATTTTTTCCAAAAATAAATTTAAATAAAATAAATAATTATTTAAATAAAAAGTCAGTTTTTAAATAGTAACTCAGTTTTTTCACTATTCATCAAAAATTGACAGTTTTCAGAAAAATACAAAAAATTCACCCTAGTCTAATTTCGATATTCCAAATCCAAAAATGAAGTCCATTTTGAAAGATAAAATTTATAATATTTCAAAAAGTGAGTATTATTATTCATAACGGCTATTTCATAATAATATTATAATAATATCTCGTTTAGTGAAACTCGGTATTGCGTACAACACACGCTATCGAGGAAGGTCGCGATTGCGTGTAATGCAAGCCAAGTCAGGGTTGCGTGTAGTGCAAGATTCCTTTATTGTTGTGCATAACAGAATCCAACCATATTTCATTTATACATTGAATATCTATATATATATATATATATACACTCAATGTTGCGTAGAATAACTTCTATCAAACGAACTTGAAATTGTGTGTAACACGATCCAAGAATAGTGTTGTGTATACTACAAGCTAATACGGTGTTGCGTATAGCGCAAGATAATCTTGGTGTAGCATAAAACACAAAACATCAAATAAATTAAAAATAATAGTTCTCATAAAATATTGGGGTGTTACAGACATGATTTTTTTTGTTCATCTCATAATCCTCTTTATCTTCAGACTCATAGGGATCTTCTTCTTCACTATCTTAAATTTTCATTTTTCTCCTAGATTCAAAAGTCATTTTATCTTTCATATTCTTTTTAAACATTGGGGATTTACTCATTTTATAAGAAACAAGAAAGTTATGAAATTCATCAAGAGATAAATCATCCTTATCTTATAAATAAGAAATTTTAGAATCAAACCTATTTGGAAAGTTTCCCATAAGTTTCTTCACAATTATAGAATCTTTCAGGACATCTCTAAATCCTCTGATGTTGAAAAAAAAATTCATTTATTCTGGTGAAGTATTCATCAATTGTTTCTTCATCCCTCATTTCGATATCTTCATAATTACTATGACATATTTGTAGATTTACATCCTTGACTTTAGTATTCCCTTTGAAAACACTTGCTTTCTTGAAGTTCCAAGGATCGAATAACAGCTGAGAAGGGGGGGTTGAATCAGTTGTTCAGTTTTTATAATTTTCAAAACTTTTAAAAAATTAACCCCTAAAACCTATTAATATTTATATCCTTATCAACCTTTGGTAAATAATAATGCATGAAAAGGTGGGAAAGAAAGAAAAGAACACAAGATTTACAAGGTTCGGCCTCAGTGTGAGAACCTACATCCCATCCATAGCCACTTCCTTGGGTCTATGAAAATTAACTATTATTAAGAATTGAATAAAACTTGTGCCAACTCATATTAGACACCTTCTATCTCCCAATAGAAAATATTATACTGACTCCCGTTAGTTTATAATGTTTTCTTATAAAAAAAAATTTATCCAAACAAAATAATAAATACTTTTTTGAATCTTCTCTACACTCAGAATTCTAGATCTGATTTTTTCAGAAAGATGGATCCTATTTTCTTATAAAAGTGGTTCTAATTTTCTCTGAATAGTGGTTCTGCTTTTCTCAGAATAGTGGTTCTGATTTTCTCATAATAGTGATTCCAAATTGTCTCTGCTCAAAAACTCAATAAAAATCTTCTTCAATCAGAAGCGAACTTTTCACTTAGAATTCTTCAGTGCTCCACCTTTTGGGTATATGTAAAAGTTGAAAATGAATGAGACATTTAAGTGAGTATTTATAGGAAACTCAAAAAATTAAAGGCGAGAAACTTGAAATCTTTCCCACTTCCTTAAATCTCAAAACTATGCAAATATCTTGCATTTAATGTTCAATATTTTAATTATTCAAACCTCCTTAAACGTCTTTGAGATTTATGAAAAATTAAAATTCAAGTTTTACTTCTTCAACTCTTCATATATTTCTCAGAATGATAATATTGAATCTTGGGTTTGATTTTTTGAATATGATAAACCTGGATCTTGGTTCCGATTTGCTCAAAATATTGGTTTTGATTTTGATCAGAAAACCGGTTCCAATTTTCTTATAATCTTGGTTCCAATTTTTCTCAAAAACTGGTTTCAATTTACTCAGAATCTTGTTTTCAATTTTTCTCAGGAAACTTGTTCTGAATTGCTTAGAATATTGGTTCTGATTTTACTCAAAAAACTAGTTCTGATTTTCTCAAAATCTTGGTTCTATTTTTTATTAGAAAACTAGTTCCATTTTACTCAAAATCTTCGTTCTGTTTTTTCACACAAAAAAATGGTTTTGATTTCTTCAAAATATTGGTTCTATTTTTTCTTATAAAACTGGTTCTGATTTTCTCAAAATCTTGGTTCTGATTTTTCTCATAAAATTAGATCTGATTTGCTCAAAATCTTGGTTCCAATTTTACTCAGAAAACTAGTTCTGATTTTCTCAGAATCTTGGTTTCAATTTTGCTCAAAAAACTGGTTCTAATTTTCTCAGAATAATGATTTTGATTTGTGGAATGTTGGTTATATTTTTCAAAATAAGAATGTTAGATTTGATTTCAAATTCTTTTTAGTGATTCTGATTTCTTAAAACCTCAACACCATTTCTTCAAAAGATTTTATCATGAAATTTTTCATGGTTCGTGAGAACTTCTTGATCTACAAAGCATCATCTGATTTTTTTAGAAAGTTTGAAAAACTTTCTAACTTATGAATTCTCAATATTTATCAATATCCTCTTTCAAAACTCTTTAGTAACAAAAATACTTCTTCATTTAGTAACTTCTATCTCAAAAAATTCTTTCTTTATAACTCAACAACTTCATTCTTCCTATATAACAAAAACATTCTTATACAAAAAAAAGCTATTTGTCAAAAAATATAAAAACTTTATCAAACAAATTATCACAAAGGTACTTAATTATTATTATTTTTGTTGTTGTTTTTGTTGCTATTGTTATAATTATTATTACTATGTTATTTTTTTAAGAGACCAAGGGGTATCCCTCTCCCCATCTAGCGTTGCACACCCCCTTGGATGAATCCCCTAGTGTGTGACCCCCTCTCCTCTGGCTCCCTCTCTGCTCGATGATTTCAACTTGATCCTTCATGAATCTCGTTTGAATCCTCAATGTAAGGTCATATGCTCGCATATCCTCTCTCACTTGGGTGGTTTTTCCCTCTTTTGGTGCCTGGTGAGGTGCGTCTGAAATCATAATGTTAGGGGTTGATTTATTTTTAGTTTTCTTCCATTGATAGGTTGTCCAAAAGGCTTCTCAAGACTCCTTGGTTCATATTCCAGCAACCGCCGCCGAAGGCGAGGCGGTTCGGATCATCTCGATCCTCCATTGTCGATTTGGGGTAATGTTTTTCATTGTTATTTATTTTTATGCAATTTATATTTGGGGATTTCATATTCTATAACCTTCTGGTAGTTTCCTTTAAGTGTGTTTAACCTTACCGTAGTGTTTTAGAGTCCCTGGTAGTTTTTGTAGTGCGTATGACGACTTCAGGAGGGCTTTCACTCATATACGTAGGTATGTATATGTGTGTATATATATATATCTTCCTTGTACATATTAGCTTATAAATAAGGGAATATGTACGTTGTATTAAGAGGTATATATATATATATAATAATGTGTGTGCGTGCAAGTGTGGAGAATCTTCGAGTTAAATTGTCAAGTGTTCAGTGTTCGGCTTGGCTTGGTCTACTTCCTAAGGCAGGATCCTATTCCTTTGCCCCTTAAATTTAATAGTTTATTAATTAGTTTGTTTTACACTTTCCTTTTGTTTAATTAGTGTTGAATGAATTTTTATAATAAATGTTTAAATCTGTTTAAATGAATTGTAAATGAACAATGTCATGATTTTATAATAAAACTCCTCCAACGGAGGTGCGCTGTCTTCTAAGTTAAAAAGTAGTTATTATAATTTTATACTTGTTTGCCTTGTTTTGGTTTTCTTTATGCTTTTATGTCTTATTGAGACATGGCATGTTTGTAACATATCCTCCATTCAAATTATTAAATGGATTTTCCCATATATGTGGTATATAATTCAAATCCCATAGTCTTAATTTTATTTATGTGCATGTAACTGTGGGATTGATATTTTATATTTAGTAATTGAGTTTTTTATTAATTAATTAATTTGGTGAATTAATTAATTAAGAGATATGTGATATTGGTGATATTTGAGATTATATATTTGGGATAAATAATTGTGGAATTAATTGTGGGACTTTATGGGATAGTTGATTTAGATAAATAATTGTGGAAATAATTATGAGATGTTGAAATTGTGAATTGAGATAATAGATTGTTGAATTAATTATGGGTTATTGACGAATTAATTTTTGAATTAATTAAAGGGAATGACATGCTTAATTAATTGAGGAATTAATTAAATAGAATTATGAGAAGACTAGTTTCTGAATTAGTAATGAATTTGAGATGATTAATTAATCTTTGAATTAATTAATGATATTGGTATGATTGACGAATTGTTGAAATTGTAATGAAATTGATGTAAGTAATTAGTTTTAAATTAATTATGTGTTGATGAATGGTAACACGGTCATTCATTTGTGTGAAATAAAGAATGGTAACAAGGTCATTCATTTGTGTGAATTAATGGATGGTAACATGGTCATTCATTTGTGTGAATTATATAATGGTAACATGGAAATTCAATCATGAGAATTTATGAATGGTAACATGGTCATTCATTTGTGTGAAATAAATAATGGTAACATGTTCATTCAATTATGTGAATTAATAAAGGGTAACATGGTCATTAATTTGTGAAAATAAGAATGGTAACATGGGCATTCAGACATGTGATATCCCATGGGGATAGTTCAAATTATGGTATGGGACGAAGCTGTCCTGAGGTACGAGTGTCCTCGGGAACCCTGGAGTAAATGCGATTAAGTAAAGAATAAATGATAATGTGATAACTGTTTATTTATGCATTGTACTTATTTCTTTATAGAAATGAATGCACTATAAACAGACTAGATTGGGCTAGACACTATGGGTGTCATCCTACTGATACTATTATCATACACCTTGCTCAGGCCGCCATTGCACTGGGGTGCCCGATTAGAACTTATATTTGCAAGACCCAGGTTGATTTCTTGTGATGTTTACTAGTACCTGGGATTTGGGAGCATAGGACTGATCTGAAGCTCGGGATTCTCATGGATCTAGTCATTGAGCAGTTTTTCTTTCATTACATTGTATTGCTTATTTTTAATTTTCACTACTTGTACTTGTAGAATCCTCAGTCAGACATGCAATGTTGTAATTTGGCGTTGTCCACTTATATTTAGTTATTATAATATACTTCCACTGCTGTGTGTTCTTTTTTATTCTACCTCTATCTATTATCTATTATTTATCCTTGTGCATACTCTGATCTATGAGGAAATAGTCTCCCCATGGACACACCCTAGGCCCTCACTACTAGTCAGTAGCCTCTGGTGTTCAGGGAGATGTGCTTGAGGTCATGTGGCGACTAGTCTAGCTACTGGTTTAGTGGTCAGTTAGACTGGGACGTTACACTAGGGCACCCACTTTCAACATTGTTGTTGAATGTAAATATAATCTTAAATCAACTACTCATGATTCCATTGTAATGATGACACTGAACAAAAATATGTTTTTTCCTTATGTAATACTTACAGGGTTTTAAAGTTGACGCTCTTCTGGAGTTTTCCTTGTGAATTTAGAAATTCTTATTTATATTTTTTTTCCCACAAATCCAGTATGTAGGACCCAAACCAGCCAATTAGCTTCTAATTATTTCTTGAGGATTATTTTTTTATGATTTTTTTTTATATCCCCTCTAGGGTGACCATCTTATCTATTGGAATTAAATGCACTACCAAATGGTGCTTGGAATTCTCTCTGAAGAAGTTCTTTGTTGAGTAAATTTCAAACATCCTCAAATACTAAGTTCATCTTTCCGAAGGAGTTACTTAAAGTAGTCACCATCACATCCTAGCTCTCTAGAAGTGAGGATAGTATAATTGGTGCCCATACATCATACATGAACTTCACCTTCACAGATTCGAGCTGACCTTAGATCATATTGAATTAATTCATGTGATGTGTCATTGGTATTCCTTATGATAACCTCATATTTAACAATTGGTGCATCATCATCTCTTTATGCAGTTTTTTAGGTTTCTCATACATATACGTCAGGGCTTTCACGAGCTCCACTGTTGTTTTCACTTTACGGGTGTTAAAGGAAACATTTTTTTCCAATGATGTCCAAATCAACTGAAGTGCCTTCCTTTCTAACTATACCTATTCCGCCTTTTTCATTTTCTCTAGAACCACACCAATTAATAGAATATATTGGTCCTTTTGAATCAAATCATCCTCCATATGCATTCTCCAGAAGCCATAATATGTTTCATCAAACTTATCAACCTTAACTATACCTTCATGTAATGCCATACCTTCCACTAAAAACAAAATAACATCAAAGTAATAGTGAGAGAAACCTGAGCTGCCTCTAAGTGTGTTGAGTGACCACTGCACAACCTGGCTCTGATACCACTTATTGGGAATCTTGAACCACTCCTTCTGATTACCAGAATAAGACCACCAAATGATGTATAGTGAAACCAAGCTATCTGGAAGGACTCCCTTGACTAAGTGTATCAGAAGATAGGAAGTCTTGTCACCCTACTCACCACAAAAAATCAATCCACACACACATTCAAGAAAACTCAATGGCATATAAATAGAATTAAAACCAATATAATAACAAAATAAAGAACACAAAATGTTTACATGGTTCGGATAATGTGTCCTACATCCATAGGAGAAACACTGATGCTTTCATTATCATCTAAAGTATAAGAAATTACACTTCAAAATGACAAATCTATCAATAAATATTAATTAAAAAGGATTAACACTTTTTAATTATATGATGCGATATTAGCTCAAAATCATTATTCATGTAATGATTCGCTAATTCTTATTGGCTTGAGAATACAATGAATCATTACTATGCCTTAAGCGACATCCCCAAGATGCCAAAGGCATAAAATAAATGCTAAAGGGTTTCAAATACAATTGGGGGACTATTTACCCTTTAAGAATAAAACCATTAACCAAACATCTCACTAAATGATGCATGAACAAATAAAAGGAAACTCAACAACTTAATATATCTCAAAACCACATCAAAGTGTGCAATAGAAGAAGACCAAACGAAAAACAAGGTAAACATTAAATAAAAAACTAAAGACTCTCACAATACCACAAGACTCCATGCTCCACAATCTGTAATCCTCCAAATCACCAAACATCCCATGTATCACGAAGTGGTGCTAAAAACGTGTGATACGTTACCTTTGCCCTTGTCCCGGAAGATAGCATCTCCAAAATCACCAAAGTTCCAAAGTAGGGGTGAGTATAAAACTCAATAAGTTTTCCCAAATGACTTCCTTAATCACACCACTAGATAGAAGAGTTAGAAACAATTATATAAAATATTTTATATAAAATAATTTCTCAAAAATAGTTTATAACTAAATATAAACCAGTTTCTAAAACCATTTATAACCAAAAGCATACAAGTGAAACTGAAACCAATTTTCCATCAAGTTATTTTTTCAGAAAAATAACTAAACAAAACTTTAAAACCATTTCTCAATATTCCTTTGGTATACCCAATCCATTCCACACATCCACACAACCAACCATACATGTTACACAATGACAGTTCCATAATCATGAGCGGTTTCTCATCGATCTACCAAGTCATCACAAGGTAATTAAATACTATGTTCCATTAACCCTTTGGAACCAAGAAAAATGTCATATTTCAACCAAGACCCATATATTCAACATGAATACACACACCACATATGCCTAAAGATCATGCCAAAACAACCCTTTCAATAAAATCACTTTTTTATTGAAACCCATCTTTCAATAAAACCATTACAATGAAAAATAATTTAAATAAAATGAATTTTTATTGAAACCCATTGCCTGATCAAACCATTTAAAAGTTCCATAAAATCCACCATTTTAAATCACAATATTAAATTCAAGAAACTAAAGCAATTTGCACAAAAAATTATCAATATTTCAAAAATCTGCCAAAAATGATAAATCATCACTAAAGATATTTATTCCATGTATAAAAAAATATTTCACAATCAATATTATCTAATTTAATCAATTTTAAACTAATATAATCAATTCTATCAGGAGGATATGAGAGAGAATCCACCCACCTCAAAGGTTTTGACGAAACTTGACAACGGACGAAGAATGTCTTTTTATTGAAACCCCCTGCCCAATTAAACCATTTAGAAGTTCCAGTAAATCCACCATTTTAAATCTCCATTTTAAATTCAAGAAACTAAAACAATTTACACAATAATTTATCAAGATTTCACAAATCTACCAAAAATGATAAATCATCACTAAATAGATTTATTCCATGTATCAACCAAGATTTCACAAAAAATATTATCCAATTTACTCAATTTGAAACTAATACAATCAATTCTAGCAAAAGGAGATGAGAGAGAAGCCACCTACCTTAAAGGATTTGATGAAACTTGACAGCGGACAAAGAATGCTCAAGAAAACCGGGTCGATTCTTCACAGAACCACCTTAGATAACTTCTCCTAGAAAGATCAAGAACAAATCTAAACTTATTTGGAATAAAAACTCATATATCTACCCATAATGGGTGTAGATCTAAGAAACCAAGAAGATAAAAGAAGTAGATATAAGTAGATCTAAGAAACCGATCAAGAACGATGAAGAACAATCACATACCTCAAGAATCCGGGTTCAAAACACCAAGGGAAGCCTTCAGATTAACTCCAAAATGATTGGGAGAGGTTATCCTATCTTCAAGAAAGAGAAATCCCAAGTTAGGGATACTTAGGATCAAAAATGAGCAATTTGGAGGCAAAAATGTGTGAGATCCACTTTTTTAGGATCTCACTTTAACCATGCACACGGTTAGTTCGCACGGTTAGACAAACTGTGTGCTAACCGTGCGTCATCTATTGTCTAGACAGACCCTCGCACTGCCTCCTCACATAGTCTCTTTAACTTTTTGCACACCGAGCTGAATCTCTATGCCTCAAACTTTCTATTGCGCACGGTTTCTCCTAGGATTTCTGCACGGTTTGGATAAACGGTGCACAGCCCATATGCCTCTCCTTTGGCCCCCAAAACTTATTAAAAGTTCACCAAACTCTCCCAAATTTCCCCCTTAATTTATATCCATAAAAACACAAATAAAGGGTTACATACTAGAAACTAGGGGTGCTACATTATCCCTACCATCTGTCTTTTCATTCCCAAAAAGTAAAAAACCATCGCTACCCTGAAAGAGTTCTAGTCATTTCCCTTTCATTTCCTTCTCATGTTCCCAAGTATCTTTCTAAATATGACCATGTTTCCATAAAACCCACACTAGACCAATGATTTTTTCATGCAAGACTTTCTCTTGTCTATCCACAATCCGTATCGAGATATGTACCAATGAAGCATCTAGCTCTAGGTCAATGTGATCTCATCTGATCACATGGTCAGGATCAGGCTGGTATTTTTTCAACTAAGATACATAGAACATATTATGCACCAAACTGAACTATGGTGGAAATTCCAACTGATATGCCACCTCTCCAACCCATTCCAATATCTAAAAATGGACAATGTATCTTGGAGATAACTTTCCTTGCTTCCCAAAATTATGATGTACAAGTCTTAGAGAGATCCTCAAGAACACATGATTACTCACGGAAAATGAAAATGACCTTCGACGATGATCTGCATAATATTTCTAATGACTCTAGGCCATCTCCATACACTTTCTGATTAACTGAATCTTCTCTATTGTTTCTTGGAAATAGCTTGTCCCAAATAGTGAAGTTTCGCCTATTTCTACCTAGCATAGTGAATAATGACAAGGATGTCCATACAATGCTCCAAATGGAGCTATATGTATTGTGGCCTGATAGCTATTATTATATGAGAACTCCACTAAGGGTAAGTGCTCCTCCCACGATCCATGAAAATCCATTATATAAGCCTATAGAATTTCTTCCAACATCTATATCTTTTGGTTGTATTGCTCATCTATTTGAGGATGATACGTCGTGCTCATATTCAACTGAGTGTCAAGGGATTTCTGTAAGTATTTCTAGAAACAAGAAGTAAACCTCATATATCTATCTAATAATATTGACATTGGTACACTATGCCTCTTTACCACTTCTTGGGTATAGATTTTAGACAGATCCTCCACTGTATGAGTTTCACGAACTGGAATGAAATGGGCCAACTTGGTAAGACAATCCACTATCACCCATATTGAATCATGTTTACAGACCACTTTTTGGATACCTATAACAAAATCCATAGATATCTTCTCCCATTTCCACACTAAAATCTATAAAGACTGCAACATACCCTCTAGTCTTTGATGCTCTGCTTTAACCTACTGCCAAGTTAAACACTACGAGACAAACTCAGCAACCTTCCTTTTCATGCCTCTCCACCAAAATTGTGCCTTCCATACCTTATACATCTTCTGTGTGTCTTGATTTACAGCCCATCTCGCATGGTGGAAAGCATGAAGGAGTTGTTCATGAAAATCCATAGGTACAACCATTCGATCTCTGAAACACAAAATTGAACTCTCATCAAGTTTCCAACCCTTAATGGTCTCCCCACCATTAAGTTTTGAACTCATAACCATGCATTCTGTATCAGATGTTTATGCCTCTTTGACTATATTTACCAAATCAGGAACAAGCATAACTGAAAAGAAAACCACAACATCTGTAGAGACCTGAAACTTAACTTACATGGACATTACATTACTTTTGAGGAATACTTAGTACATAACAAAAACACACACACAAGGACCGTAATAGTTTAGTGTCTTTGGAAACTCAGAATATAATCTTCTAATCGTGGTGAAAGATCTTCAACATCTCCTATAAAGATCTTCTTTTTTTCTACCTAAAACCTTTCTTGATATCCTGGGGAAAAGAAAACATAAAAGGGTGAGCTCAAATGCTCAGTAAGGGTAAACAAAAGAAATATCAATCACATCATATTCATAAGAACATAACATTTTGGAAATCTTAACCTGTAAAAGAGATCATAATATCATAACATGGGATAAATCATAGTAGTGAAATATAATCCAAATAATCACAACTTAAAACATGAAACTTTGTGGCGTACACACATAATCATAAAGAATCATTTCTTATTTGTCAATACTCATTTCCAAGACTATCTTAGTGGAAAAATTCCATTTCTGAACCGAGTTCACTCCTCGTTTTAGTCCTGTTTCACTGAACCGGTTTAACCTACCGTTCCAGCCATGTCTATCTCATGAGATATAAAATCTTTACCCAATGCATTGGAGGGAGATATAGGTCCCACCCATCTCATAATGATACCATTCTTATGTGTGCCACAAAATCATAAACCATACATCATAACATAACCCATGTAATAAAAATGGGAATCTTAAACATTGTGACATCATAAAACAATTCATATAAGATAAAGGAATTCATAAAAATAATTCCATCACAACATAATCAAATCAATGTAATAATAGGTCTAGAAACAGAACCCTATATTATCTTATATGGAAAATAATTTTGATAAAGCACTTGAACTCCATTCTTGAGGAAAATATCCTTTCTACTTCAAAAACATTTTACTTTCTTTAACATGTCATACAATTTTAAACTAAAAGAAGTTGATTAAAAATAAACTTGAAAACTTGTAAAGGAAGTTTCTTGGAAATAATGTTTTAAAAATACATTCATGCCTTATAAGTTAAAAAAACATTCTTCTTGTACCTTGGCCGGAAAAGTCAAAAAGTACCTCGTACGAAAAACGACAAAAGATTCCTTTCATATATTTACTAAAAACTCACCGAAGGGTAAAATTGTATATAAACTACTGTAGAAGGATATAAATATTACATATTGAGGAAAAATGGATGTGGATGATAAAATACACCCCAGTAAATACCAAAGTATAAACAATCTCGGATAAAAATGATATTGTGATATTTTCCCTTACCTTAGGTCCGATTTGCTTCGTAAGTGTCCGAACCTCCTGTATAATGATTTAAATAATTTCATTGACTTATTCCAGAATCATACTCATTGTTATGATATCATATATGGTTCACTTATGATTTTATATTACCCATTCTTTTGTAAATTCCATGTTAAAGAGTGTTTTGGGTAAAATCGTTTTATTTGTCGTCCGTGTTTTGACTTGTAATTATTCATATGATTACTTAGATCATGATTACTTAATTCCAGAATATAAAACATGATTTATATATAATATATATTTAGAATATACATATATATAATAGATCAGTAAATGGAAAGAAATACACCGTTCATGGAGACGGTAGGTCGTACGTACGCATGAACGCTGTTTTCGTTTCCTTATTGAGTTGAATGGAATTAAGTAGATGAAATACATATATATAAACATAAATCCATTATCATTATTATGTCATATATTTCATTATTACTTATTATATATACATTATAATCATTCATGAATGGTTAACGTGGAGAATGAATCTCATCGCGTCGTGGAGATGGTAGTCCGTACGTACGCACGAGCGATGATATCGTTCTCATGATCGTGGAATTGTATTGGAGTGTATGTATACTATTTCAGAATAAATATCACTTTACAATAATCATATATATTCATTATTTATACCATTATACCCATCCAAGTAAGGTGGTGGTGGAAAATAGATTACACCACGGCGTGGAGACGGTATTCCGTACGTACGCACGCGCGGTGATTTCATTTTCCGTAGGATGGATAGATGGTGAAATAGGGTTGTTTCATACTTATAATAACATATCATTATATTATTGATACTGATGTTATTACTTCATAATGAAACAACTAAATAAGAAGAAGTGGAAGAAGAAATAAAGTTGAAAGAATTGGTAACGGACATTACCTCTTCTTTGAAACACCTCTTTGAGATCTCCTTTTAGGGAACTAAAATTGGTATTTGAAGAATACCAGGACCTATAGGATGTTTCTAGGGAAGTGGAGAGGAGAAATTTTCAGGTTTTGGCCGATCTTAAAGGCTCAAAGTGGTTTGAGGAAGAGGGGGAGGAGGTTCCCTTTTATAAGGGAGGAGAGGGGAACCTTTGGAATAACTAAAACTATTATTTTATTATAAAGTCAAATTCGGTTTTAAATAGCTCCAAATTGATTTATTTAGAAGATAAGGTGGGTATGGGTCAAAATCCTCTCATCCAATATAATTTAGACAAGTTTAGGTTCCTATTTTAACCTTATCATTTAGATTTAACATTAAGTAAAATAATTTTACTTTTACCGTGTCTTCTTGTGTTCTTATACTATAAGGTTAATAAACTTACTATAAGCAGCCAAACGAACCCCAAGTTGTTTATTATTAATATATATAACCTTATCTAAGTCATTTTACCGAACCTTAGATTTTTAGGAATAAAATAACAATTACTAATATAATATTTGTTTTAAAAACTATTTTATGTCAATTTTGACACTATTTAGTAATTGATTTTTGGGAAAATCATAACAGAATGATTAGTTCTAAAAAAGTTAATTAAATAAATACTAACATGTCATATTAACCTAGAAAATTAGTGTAATTCATAAAAAGTCTCAAATTACATTTATTTGGGTATTTATAACATCAATTATGTCAATATTTCATTAATAAGATAATTACTGCATCATCTTTGTGTCACAAATAAATTAAATTATTTAAAGTCTAAAAATTACAAATAAAATATAATTATGTAGGAAATCTTTTTATATTTCTAATGAATATTTATAGTCGAATTTATCTTATGTATAACCCTATATTAAAAATTATATACTTATTAAACCTTGATTTTAACTATTTTAACCCTTCTTTAAATAAATTAATAATAAATGTCCTAATCTAATCCAAGTGGGCCTAAATGGTCATATTTTATTCCTAAGGTTGTTTTTGGTCGAATTACACTTATCCAATAGAATTAAGACATGTTTTAGGGTAATAATAATATCATTTTTACCCTTAATTACCTTATTTACTTATAATCGTGGTAAATAAAAGTAAAAAGTTATTATTCACCAAAAATTATTTTCATCTCATTGAACCACATTTTACTTACTGACATCGACCGTGTCTCTCAGATTTTTGAAATTCCACTCACAGAAGCGGTAAAATTAATTTTTATGAAAAATTCATTTTTTTAACTACCACTTAGTGGTTTCACTATTCATCAAAAAAATGAAAGTTTCCAGAAAAATACCAGAAATTAGGCCTAAGCTATATTTGATATTATGAACTCAAAAATGATGTATATTTTACCAAATTCAAAATATATCATTTGCATTAATTAATTTAAAAATTAATTCTCGTCGTCAAAACAAATAGCGTGTTCTTAAGAGATAATAACTATCAAAAGATTGACAGTTGTTTATGTCTGTTTTAAATGTGAAATTACATCCAATAACCAACATTGTATTAAATTGTAAAAATATATTCTAAATATACTTTAAAACCACTCAAATTAATAATTTATCGCTATTAATTATTTCTATTAAAAAATTTGTTTTTAATTAAAATTTAGTAATTTTCACTATTCATCAGAAAATGAAAGTTATCCGAAAAGTACCAAAATTTCACCCTAAGCTAATTTCGATATTACGAATCCAAAAATAAAGTCCATTTTGAAAATAAAATTTACAAAATTTCAAAAAGTGGTTATTACTATTCATAACGGCTAGTTTTAATAATATTTTAATAGCATATCGTTGTTTAATGAAACTCGGTATTGCGTACTACACACGCTATCGAGGAAGGTCGTGATTGCGTGTAATGCAAGGCAAGTCAAGGATGCGTGTTGTGCAAGCTTCTTTTGGTGTAGCGTACAACACAAGACATTAATGAAATTAAAAAGAATATTTTTCATAAAATCTCGGGGTGTTACAACATCACCTTGGTCTTCACATTCCACATGCATATCGACTAGGATCGACATCAACTGCCATTTATTTGAAGCTTCTTTCTCTAACTGAGCATATGAATTTATGATCAATTCATCTTCTATCTAATTACCTTTTCTTGATGTATACATCAAGTCAAAGTCAAACATTTGGAGACACTCCATCTATCTCCTTTATCTCAGATTCAAATCTCACTGTGAGAAAATGTGTTTCAAGCTTTTGTGGTCCGTGAACACAATAAATTTCTCACCAAAGAGATAATGATGTCGAGTCTTCAAGGAATGAACAACCAGTGATAATTCCAAGTCATGTGTTGGGTAATTCTTCTCATACATTCTCAACTACCTTGAACCATAATCCACAACATGGTATCCTTGCATAAGAACACAGCCCAACCCTAATCTTAAAACGTCACATAACACTACATATCCCCGTCCTGATTCTGGAAAAATCAAGATAGGTGTCGAAGTAAGACGAACTTTCAACTCTTGTAAAGACTTCTAGCATTCCTCTATCCATTGGAATGGAGTATTATTTTTTGTCAAATATTTCATTGACGAGGATAGTCGTAAGAATTCATGAAAAAATAATCAATAATAACCAACTAGACCAAGAAAACTTTGTATCTCAAAGACATTCTTTGGTGGTTTCCATGAGATCATAGCTTCTATCTTTTTAGGATCCACCAAAATACCTTTTTCAGAAATCGCATGGCCAAGAAAGCATATTTTATTTCCACTAGGCTAGATACCCAGAGAGGGAGGGTGAATCAAGGTATGATAGATAAAAACAACTGCTCCTTTGATCTTGTTTCATTGTTAGAAAAAACTCTCTTCTCTCTCCTTCCCGGTGCAGAGTATGAACAAAAGTTAAAGAATGCAAAGGACACAGAAATTTTACTTGGTTCACCCTCATTGGGATACATCCAAGGAGCATACACCGGCAATGTTTTAATATACCAAATCCACTAAAAGTTCACTGCTGATTACAAGGTTTGGAGTGGACTCACTATCCCTCCTGGTTTACAGCCACTCACAATATGAAAGATCACTGCTCTCTCAACTGAAGTGTGCTCACTACTTCTTCAGAAGATCTCCTCACAGTTTATAAACTTGTAGGTCTCTTCATTATCACGAATGAATTATAAATCCTTAACTATTGATAGATTCTCTATTTAAGTACAACTTTCACTCGCAGATGAATCCTACTTTTCCATAGAATTGAACTGGGCAACCTCAAATTTTACGCACAGCCCTTATTGCGCCTTGCGCATAATTCCCTCACCTTGCATGCAAAATATCTCTTTTTGCATGCAATACCAACTCCACTTTTCATGAAACCTCAACAATTCTCTGCAACCTTCATTTTACGCGCAATGCTAACTTTTACGTGCAACGTCATTTTTTACACGCAACACCAAATTTTGCGCGCAACTTCCTTTGCGTATTTTTTACGCGCATCAAAGCTTTGATATTCTCTAAGTATTGAGCTAATTTGAATGAGGGGTTCACCTCATATTTTTAAAGAAACTTTACCCCTACGAAAAAAATCCTCTTTGAGCATGTAATCCTCTTCAAGCGCGGAAAACACATCTTCCGCACAACACTGTATTTCGCGCACTGCTCCAATTTTTCACACACCTCATGCCTTTGCCAATTTTCGAGCTTCTGATCTCAAAACACCTCTTGTGAGAAAAAATTCATTCCTCTATTTTACACACCACTCCAATATTTCATGCACCTTCCTTTTCCAAAAACACGTCACTCTATTTTCTGATTTTAAGGCCCAAAAATTTGGCAAACACTGGAAAATGGCGCCACCTTGTATCTTCTCTTTTTGTACCACCTCCAAATCGTCCATTACTTTGTCGAGGTTATTCTAACAATCATGGATTTTCAACAACATCTATTGAACCCAATAAATCACTATATATTCCCCCTTTATCAACAAACTGAACTTAGAAACCAACCTTATCAACAAATAAAACATCAAGGCCCGCTTTGTCAACAAACACAACCAACCCAAAAATGCTTCAATGATGCCTTGAGGGATTTTTTCCCAATAGCATACCTCATGTATCCAAAAATCACATTTAGATAGTTTGGCATACAAATGGTGATCTATCAAGATTTGTAACATGGTCTCCAGGTGTTCCTCATGCTCAACCCTTGTCTTTGAATACACTAAGATGTCATCTACATACACCACAACAAACGAGTATAGATATTGCTAAATTTCTGATTCATCAAATCCATTAAGACTATTGGTGCATTCGTGAGACTAAAAGTCATAACTACATATTCATAGTGGCCATATCTGCTTATGAAAGTTGTCTTCAGAATATCTTTATTCTGAATGTGCAATTTATGATATCCTAATCACAAGTCAATTTTAGAGAACCAGTGAGCTCCCCTCAATTGAACAAATAGATCATCAATGCATGGAAGTGGATACCGATTCTTTATCATAACATAGTTAAGCTTACAACAATTGACACACAGCCGAAGAGTTCCAACATATTTCTTCACGAACAAGACCGGGGTGGTCACGACCCCCTCCCCACAAAGTGTACCCCTCCTGGGCCAGCAATGTGAAAAGGGAGATAATGAACCCCGATTCCCGCCTCCAGTAGGCCCTGGGTTAGCGACTAGCACCAAGGGTAGAGTAAACACACAAATGGGAGGCATTGACCTCTAAGAGAACACATGCGGAAGAGAGAGATAAGATAGACACCAACCAACTACAACTCAGAACGGAAATATAAAATAAACTCATGTACATATATGAAATGCCATGAAAAAGTACAACAACTGAAAGGGAAAACTACAAGTACCCAAAAGAAAGTAAAACGGCAGCGACCGCAAGCCCGAACAGCTCCTCTAACCACAAGCTAGTAGTAACCAGCTTGATCTCCAACTTGCTCCAAGTGACCGAAAAAATAGTTTATATATACGTAGGGTGAGTATGACATTATACTCAGTAGGATCCTCCCCGAAGCCTCTCGTGAAAAAGTAAATAAAGCATGCTAAAGCACAGTGAACAACAGTGAAACTAACTCGCCCTCTAAGCAGGTATACTATGTTCCCAACCTCACTATGGATACTCTAACCAAGTAAATCATACAAGAATATATCATATAGAAAAGGATATCAAGGGTACCCCGCTACTACTTCCCCACTGGTTTGCCACTTTTCCCCAATGACATACGTCATGTGCATCTCTCTCCAAAGGCTTACCCACACATACCTGGGATAAGCTTCACAATCTGCACCTCATGCACCAAAAAGTCTTGCCTACAGACATCTGGGCTAAGCTCCACACCATCCTCACAACCAAAAGTAACCAGGTAGGTTCCGAGAGCCACCACAGCCCGCATAACATGTATCATACGTCGGGTATTGTACCTCAAGCCATTACAGCCCATACACCACGTAAGGATCCTCAATCCATCACAGCCTATACACATTACACCTACATTAGTCCATAGAATACTACATCCAAAATATATGTGTGGAAATAACCACAAGCCATTAAAGCCCTCTACACACATATATGGGGAAAAATAACCGTTGTGCCAACGGCACTAGTATATACAAAGAGAAGAGAGCGGGGTCAAAGGGGGTAGTCAGGCATTCACCCTCCCATCGGAATGTTGGGGAAAACACCCCCCCAGGGCTCAAAATCCTTGGGGTGTCAGTTTCCCTTACCGACAGGGTGGAGTAGCATATAGAAACACAAAAAGTAAAGAATATATATAACTCACAACCACACTATGGGCATAACCTAGTCTTAGCCTCAACTGCAGCTAATGTCTCTCGGACTCCGGGCTGCTATTTCTAAGACTAGGTATCCTATAAGCACACAACCAATTAAAGAACTTCATTAGGTTACTTCATTCCCTTTTTCATCAATTCCATTGTACATTAATTAAGTATTCCATCATTAATTAACCATGAACAACCCACATTAACTTTCTTGGCATCACATTCAAAATTTACTGTTCCTTTAAAGTTACAACATCACCATTAAATACCAGCATCTCCACCCCCGTGGATTATCACCATTTAATCAAACTTTAATTTTAGAATTACTTTCCCATATCCCCAGGCATTCTAGAAAAGCATCCTATGCTACTAAACACAAGGGGGCTCGACACGGTGAGTAGATATACTACCCGTCAAGTCTTACCGCCTATAGCAAGAGCGTAGGCCCATTCTCCCTCGAGAGGCTAAACACGAAAAGCACGTGGCATACCCCGTGCGTCTTTTACCCTTTTAGAAGAAGGGTAAGAAAAAATAGCCGCCTTGAGTAGTGGGAAAAGTAAACAAGATAACAACCAATCAAACCACCAAACATCTATCCAGCACATCCATCCCATACCATCATCCCTGGTGTCCTCCCTGACACCCACATGCATAAACCGATGCATCTCGCCACTCTAGGCGCCATCTGATGCCACAACCATAATCCCTCCCTGCCTCCTCATATAAAAACACCCCTCCAGGGTCACATCACATCACAAGCAGCAGGAAAACAACACACTACATCAATTGGGCTCTCAGCCCTAATTCACTACAAGAGGGTAACTCAGAACCCTTTAGGTAATTCAATCAATCAAGTTCATAAATCCATCTTGAATTAACATATTCAATTCGTTGGTTCCAACATAATGAACCAAAACTGTAAGCTGTCACAAGGATTAAACATGCTTACTATGCCAACTTAATCAACATCAAATTACCAAAAGAACCAGATTCTTTTTCATGTCTCTTTATTTTTATCTAATTAATTATCAATTAATTCCAGCTTTACATTCTTTATCAATTCATCAATAACAACATGCTAACAAGCAAGGCATAGATATCACACTATCTAGCAAACATGAGGCAACAACATGCGTTCAATGCAATTTATTAATCCAGTTCAAATATTTAATTAGGTCAATTCCATTGTGATCCAAAGGTATAAATCATGCTAACTCTACGATTGCACATAAATAATTAGAGAATCCACAAATCCCTTACCTCAACGGTCAAGGGATACTCAGGAAACCAAGTCAATTCTCCACGAATCCCCCTTAGATCTCCTCTCCTATTACAACCAAGGCAAAAGCTCATCATTTTCAACATCCACATACCCAGATCTACCCATAACGGGCATATATCTAAGAAGATGAGAGAAGATGAGGAGTAGATCTAAGCATATCTAAGAAACCAAACAAGAACGAGGAAGAACTACCACATGCCTCAAGAAATCGGCTTCAAATTGCAAAGAGAAGCCTCTGGATCACCTCCAAAATGCTTGGGAGAGGTTATTCTATCTCCAAGTAAAGGTAATCCCGAGTTATGGCCGATTAGGGGCTTAAACGAGCAGGATATAAGCTAAACGGTCAAGATCCTAAATTTTAGGATCTGACTTTAAGTGCCCGCACGGTTAGTCCGCACGGCTTAACAAACCGTGTGCTAACCGTGTGTTAGCTTATGCTTTTCAAACACCCCTCGCACAGTTAGTCCGCACGGTTAGACAAATTGTGCTCTAACCGTGCGTTAGCCACTGCCTCCAACACCAACCTCGCACGGTTTGGCCGCACGGTTTATACAACCCATGCGACCCCCATGTGAAGGCTACTACTCTTCATTTCCCCCTAAAAGTCCACCCAAACTCACCCCCAAGTCACCCTGGCCTCCTAGAACACCTTTAGCATCACATTTTTCACAAAGTAATGGACTAGAGAGGTCCAAGCCATTACATCAGATACCTCTCAAAACATTATCATCCTCGAGAATCCAAAACCCACCTAAAGAGAAAAACAAAACAGGGTTTGAACAACCACCCCTCGAGATACCTCTCAAAAGAGAGCAAGCCACCAATAGCAACAAATAGAGCCATCTCATAAACATCAATCTCTCCCCAATCAATGATGTGATAGTCATCATGAAGATAACGACGGAGCTACGAAACATGGAAAACATCATGTATCCGACTCATCTGTGGGGGAAGTGCTACTTGATACGCCACATCTCCAACACGAGCTAACACCTCGAAAGGCCCAACAAAGCGGGGAGAAAGCTTACTCCCATGACCAAACCTTCACTGCCCATGACGGGGAGTCACCTTCAGAAACACATGATCCCCAACATCAAACTCTAAGGGTCTCTGTCTTTGATCGGCATATGATTTCTGACGATCTTGCACTGTCTTCATCCTCTCACAAATCACATGAACCATCTTTGTTGTATTCTTCACTAGTTATGGTCCGAGAATTGCTGACTCTCCAACCCCAGTCCAGCACAATGGAGAACGGTAAGGTCGGCCATACAAGGCTTCAAACAGCGCCATACTGATGGTGGAGTGAAAACTGTTATTGTAAGAAAACTCCACCAATGGTAAGTGCCTCATCCATGAGCCTACAAAATCAAGAACACAAGAGCATAACATGTCTTCAAGAGTCTAGATGGTTCGCTCCGTCTGACTATCCATTTGAGGATGAAAAGCAGTGTTAAGGCATAGCTGAGAACTGAAAGCATGTTGGAGACCTTTCCACACCCTGGAGGTAAAACGAGGATCTCGATCAGAAATGATCATCCTTGGGACTCCATGAAGTCTCACCACCTCCTCCAAATACTGCCTCGACAAAACTTCTACTGAGCTCGACTCCTTGATCTCTATGAAGTGGGCCAATTTTTTTAAACGATCCACTACCACCCAAATAGCATCGTTTCCTCCCGGAGCTCGAGGTAAACCAGTAACAAAGTCCATTGAGATATCCTCTCACTTCCAATGAGTAATATCTAATGGCTGGAGAAGACCACCAGGAACACGGTGTTCGGCCTTTACCTTCTGGCAGACTAAACATCGATATACAAACTCCGCAACCGCACGCTTCAGCCCAGGCCACCAAAACTGACTCCTCAAAGCTCGGTACATCTTTGTCACACCAGGATGTACTGCTAGAGGTGAACTGTGGAACTCTCTAAGAACCGTATCGTGCATCGTCAAGGGAATAAAAAGCCTTCCTTGATACAACACTTTGTGTTGTTCATCCTCAGACCAACCATCAGGGGCCTCACCACAAACAACTTGGTCTCTCCAGACCTCCACCTCAAGATCCCTCAACTGGGACTCTTCCACCCTCTGCATCAGGGATGACTGTACCGTCATCTGGAAAAGACAACCTCTACCCCCAACTTCTCCCATGTCAATATGAAAAGCTGACAGTTCCTCCATTACTCTCCAGTAATCACCGGATTCATGCACAGCATCACTACGTGACCTTCGGCTTAGCGCATCAGCTACAACATTCCCCTTTCTAGGTGTATACGATATTTCAAAGTCGTATTCCTGTAAGAACTCTATCCAATGACGCTGCCGCAAGTTCAAGTCACGCTGGAAGAAAACATACCTCAAACTCTTATGGTCGGTGAAGACCATAAAGCGCTCACCAATGAGGTAATGTCTCCACAAATTTAGAGCAAACACCACGGCTGCCAACTCAAGATCATGGGTGGCATAGTTGCGTTCATGGGGATGTAACTGCCAAGACCCATAAGAAACAACTAACCTCCGCTGCATGAGAACACAGCCTAACCCCATATGTGAAGCATCATAGAAGACATCAAATTGGACTCCCTCAGCTGGAAGACAAAGGACTGGAGCACTTACTAACTTCTCCTTTAGATACTTGAAGGCTGCTTGGAACTGATCAGTCCATACGAAGGCCTGATCCTTCCTGGTCAAGCTGTTAGAGGAGTCTCAACCCATGAGAAATTAGCTATGAACCTTCTGTAATATCCTGTGAGACCAAGGAAACTTCGCACCTCTGACACTGTCTTGGGGGATTCCCAAGACACAACTGCTTCGATCTTCGATGGATCCACAGCAACTCCCTATTGGGACACCACATGCACCAAGAAACGGACTTATTGAGCCCAAAACTCACACTTCGACAACTTCCCAAACAGCTGATGTTGGCGAAGAAATCCCAAAACAGCTCGTAGATTCTCAGCATGCTCCTCTTCAGACGTGCAGTACACAAGGATGTCATCGATGAAGACTACCAAGAACTTGTCTAGGAACTCACGGAACACAGCATTCATCAATCCCATGAACACAGCTGGAGCATTCGTCACACCGAACGACATTACAATGAACTCATAATTCCCATGACGACAACGGAAAGCAGTCTTCGGAATATCCTCATCCTTTACACGCATCTGATGATATCCTAACCGCAAGTCGATCTTTGAGAACCAACTTGCACCTTTTAGTTGGTCGAATAAGTCATCAATCCGTGGAAGAGGATAGCAGTTCTTTATTGTCACTTTGTTTAAGTGACGATAATTGATACACAACTGCAAATTGTCATCGGCCTTCTTCACAAACAAGACAGGTGCACCCTATGGTGACACACTTAGCCGAACAAAACCGCACTACAACAGACCATAAAGCTGTATACGTAGCTCTCGTAACTCAGAAGGGGACATCCTATATGGAGACATAGAGATAGAAGACGCTCCTGACTGTAGCTCAATCCCAAACTCAATCTCTCGTCGAGGGGGTAATGCTACAACCTCTTCTGGAAAAACATCCGGGTACTCCTCTACGACCCTTGGAAACGACAACTGTTGAACCTCTGAAAAACCCAGCATCAACTCGGACATCATGGACAATAAGGATGGAACGCGCCTATGACCCATCTGAGGATCTCGCTCACCAAAAAACACCACCTGCTCTCCATCGGCACCAAGAAAGACGACCTTCTTCCTAAAGAAATCCACAATATCCTGCACCGAATACAACCAATCCATGCTGAGGATGACATCATATGGTTGTATTCGTAAACATAGTAAATCTCCCCAAGAGAGGTGTTGCCCCAACACTAGCTCACAGTCTCTACATACTTCAAACAAGTTAGATCGACCTCCAACTAGCGTAGTCAACGCCAAGGGCACTGGAAGCCTCTCTACCTCAAGTCCCAAGGCATGGACATGGGTAGGTAATATGAAGGAGTGTGTCGCTCCTGAATCAAACAAGGCATACACCAAGGTAGAAAACAAGCAAAGGGTACCTCGAACGACATCTGGCTCATCTGGTGCTGGCAACGCTAGAGCATGAAGCTAACCACAACCTCCTCCACGGCCTCTCTGACCCTGATGACGACCACCACCACGGTCGCGCTCTGCTCTCTAAGGACAGGGGGCATCATGGGGCTGTCCTCTGCCTACCCCATCTACCCTCTGGTGATCTAAAGCTGGTGAAAACTGTTGTTGTTGCCTCAGCTGGAACTGTCTCAAAGAAGGAACCTGGAGCGGAGCACCCAGTACACGATGACTGCTCTGAAAGGTCGGGCACTCCCACTGCTAATGGCCACGACCACCACAAGAAAAACAAGAACCTGATCCCTTGGCATAGGCATAAGAGTTGCTGACTCTGGAGTAACGAGACGTGAAAGGCTGGGACCTACCCCCGGCTGAACGGAAACTCTTCTTCCCTGAAAACCGGGAACCCCGGACCACAGATCTACTTCGTGAGGAATCATGTTGATTCCCCTCTCGTGATGATCCGGTCCTAGCCAAAGTCCTCTCAATAACCTCTGCCCTCGTCAGCACCTCAAGATATGTCTTTAGCATAAATGGGGTGACCTGGCGCTGGATCTGTGGATGCAAATCCTCCTCAAAATGCCTCTCCCTGGCCTCCTCATCTAGTAACAGGTCCAAAGCATATCGTAGAAGGTTCCTGAAATGAATTCCAAACTCTCGAACACTGGATCTCCCCTGTCGAAGGGTAAAAAGCTCCTGACGACTAGATGCTTTCGCAGTCGAAGAAAGGAACTCAACTCTAAACTTGTCTCGGAACTCCTCCCATGAGATCGCTGACTCCTCACGATCCCCGAGGAACAAGAGCCACCACTGCCTTGATGCTCCACGCAGCATCGTCACAACCAAGGACACCTAGTGCTCCTTCCGAGCATGGATCGAACTGAAGCCTATCTCAACCTCCTCTAACCAGTCTTCCATGACTGCATCTAAAACGGATCCCTCATACTTCTGCAGACTCTGGCACTGAAACTCTCGGAGTTTCTTCCTCTAAGTTTCGTTGTCGTCGACCTCCACCCTATGGTGATCTGCTGGGACAACCTGCTGGACATCTTCTACGCAAACCTGACGAGGACGTCAACCTAGAGCCATACCTGTAAAATAAAAAAACTGTTAGAGCTCATAATCCTGGAATATGGAATACTCAACATTAATTAATTTATTTTTTTCTTTCATTCATTTTAGGTTAACCTATCCCAAGGTCTACCCATTCAAACACGGGCACAAAGAAGAATGATGCATGATCCTTTCCTAGGTCTCTACCCTGCAACCAGTATCACCTTGTTTAGTAGCCATTGTAAACTTAAAGGTCTGTTCAACAGATCATAGGGGTCCCTAAACACCTATGTCTCTGCTGGTCTCCAGTGTTTACCCCACTTTCTAAACATGAATGACATCGTTGCCCTACTAACCCATGCAGCCTCACTTGTGCCTAACTCCAAACTCCATCCTATCCCTCAACCTGCCTCTAATACCACTCTGTCATGACCCCCTCCCAAAAAAGTGTACCCCTCCTAGGCCGGAAATATGAAAATGGAAATAATGACCACTGATTACCGCCTCCAGTAAGCCTCGGGATGGCGACTAGCACCGAGGGTAGAGTAAACACACAAATGGGAGGCATTACCCTCTAAGAGAACACATGCGGAAGAGAGAGATAAGATAGACACCAACCAACTCCAACTCAAAATGGAAATATAAAAGAAAACCATGTACATATATGAAATTACATGCAAAAGTACAAAAACTGAAAGGGAAAACTACAAGTACCCAAAATAAAGTAAAACGGCAATGACTGCAAGCCCGAACAGCTCCTCCAACCACAAGCTAGTAGTAACCAGCTTGATCTCCAACCTGCTCCAAGTGACCTGAAAAATAGTTTATATATACTTAGGGTGAGTATAACAGTATACTCAGTAGGATCCTCCCCGAAGCCTCTCGTGCAAAAGTAAATAAAGCATGCTAAAGCACAGTGAACAACAGTGAAACAAACTCGTCCCCTAAGAGGGTATATTATGTTCCCAACCTCACCATGTCTACTCTCACCAAGTAACTCATACAAGAATATATCATATAGAAAAGGATATCAAGGGTACCCTGCTACTACTTCCCCACTGGTTTTCCACTTTTCCCCAACGACATACGTCTTATGCATCTCTCTCCAAAGTCTTACCCACATATACCCGGGCTAAGCTCCATAATCTGCACCTTGTGCACCACAAAGGCTTGCCCGCAGACACCTGGGCTAAGCTCCACACCATCCTCACAACCAAAAGTAGAAAGATAGGTTCTGGGAGCCACCACAGCCCGCATAACGCGTATCATACGTCAAGTATTGTACCTCAAGCCATTACAGACCATACACCGCGTAAGGATCCTCAAGCCATCACAACCTATACATGTTACACCTATAGTAGTCCATAGGATACTACATATAGAATATATGTGTGGAAATAACCACAAGCCATTACAGCCCTCTACACACATATATGGGGAAAACTAACCGTTTTTCCAACGGCACTAGTATCTACCAAGAGAAGAGAGCGGGGTCAAAGGGGGTAGTCAGTCATTCACCCTCCCATCGGAATGTTGGGGAAAACACCCCCCCAGGGCTCAGAATCCATGGGGTGTCAGTTTCCCTTACCGATAGGGTGGAATAGCGTATAGAAACACAAAAAGTACAGAATATATATAACTCACAACCACACTATGGGAATAACCTAGTCTTAGCCTCAACTGCAGCTAACGTCTCTTAGACTCTGGGCTGCTATTTCTAAGACTAGGTATCCTATAAGCACACAACCAATTAAAGAACTTAATTAGGTTACTTCATTCCCTTTTTCATCAATTCCACTGTACGTTAATTAAGTATTCCATCATTAATTAACCATGAACAACCCACATTAACTTTCTTAGCATCGCATTCAAAATTTATTGTTCCTTTAAAGTTACAACATCAACATTAAATACCAGCATCTCCATCCCCTTGTATTATCACCATTTAATCAAACTTTCATTTTAGAATTACTTTCCCATATTCCCAGGCATTCTAGAAAAGCATCCTATGCTACTAAACATAAGGGGGCTCGACATGGTGAGTAGATATACTACTCGTCGAGTCTTGCTGCCTATAGTAAGAGCGTAGGATCATTCTCCCTCGAGAGGCTAAACATGGAAAGCACCTGGCATACCCCACGCGTCTTCTCCCCTTTCGGAAGAAGGGTAAGCAAAACCAGATGCCTTGAGCAGTGGGGAAAAGTAAAGCAGATAACAACCAATCAAACCACTAAACATCTAGCCAGCACATCCATCTCATACCATCATCCCTGGTGTCCTCCCTGACACCCACATGCATAAACCGATGAATCTCGCCACTCTAGGCACCATCCGCTACCACAACCACAAGGCCTCCCTGCCTCCTCATATCACAACACCCCTCCAGGGTCACATCACATCACAAGAAGCAGGAAAACAACACACTACATCAATTGGGATCTCATCCCTAATTCACAACAAGAGGGTAACTCAGAACCCTTCAGGGAATTCAATCAATCAAGTTCATAAATCCATCTTGAATTAACATATTCAATTCGTTGGTTCCAACATAATGAACCAAAACAATAAGCTATCACAAGGATTAAACATGCTTACTATGCCAACTTAATCATCATCAAATTACCACAAGAACCAGATTCTTTTTCATGCCTCTTTATTTTTATCCAATTAATTATCAATTAATTCCAGATTTACGTTCTTTATCAACTCATCAAGAACAACATGCTAACAAGCAAGGCATAGATATCACACTATCTAGAAAACATGAGGCAACAACATGCGTTCAATGCAATTTCTTACACCATTTCAAATATTTAATTAGGTCAATTCCATTGTGATCCAAAGGGATAAATCATGATAACTCTACGATTGCACATAAACAATTAGAGAAGCCACAAATCCCCTACCTCAACGGTCAAGGGATGCTCAGGAAACGAGGTCGATTCTCCACGAATCCCCCTTAGATCTTCTCTCCTATCACAACCAAGACCGAAGCTCATCATTTTCGACATCCACATACCTAGATCTACCCATAACGGGCATAGATCTAAGAAGACGAGAGAAGAGGAGGAGTATATCTAAGCAGATCTAAGAAACCAAACAAGAACGAGGAAGAACGACCACATACCTCAAGAAACTGGCTTCTACTTGCGAAGAGAAGCCTCTAGATCACCTCCAAAATGCTTGGGAGAGGTTCTTATATCTCCAAGGAAAGGTAATCTCGAGTTATGGACGATTAGGGGCTTAAACGAGCAGGATAGAGGCTAAACGGTCAAGATACTAAATTTTAGGATCTAACTTTAAGTGCTTGCACGGTTAGTCTGCACGGTTTAACAAACTGTGCGCTAACTGTGCGTTAGATTCTGCTTGTCAAACACCCCTCACATGGTTAGTCTGCACGGTTAGAAAAATCGTACGCTAACCGTGCGTTAGCCACTTCCTCCAACACCAACCTCGCACGGTTTGGCCGCACGGTTTATACAACCCGTGCACCCCCCGTGCGAAGGCTACTGCTCTTCATTTCCCCCTAAAAGTCCACCCAAATGCACCCCCAAGTCACCCTGACATCTCGGAACACCTTTAGCATCACATTTTTCACAAAGTAATGGACCAGAGAGGTCCGGTCCATTACGGGGGCTGCCCACAGAGATTTACTTGTCCGAATGAAACCCTTACTTTCCAGCTCCTCCAACTGCATTTTCAATTCCCATAACTCTATTAGTTATATCCTATAAGATGGAAGGTAAATAGGACTGGTCCCCAGAAGGAGATCAAGCGTAAACTCCACTTCCCTTATAGGTGGTAACCCTAAGAAGTTTTCAGAAAATACATTTGGAAATTGATCCACCACTGCTGGAAAACTGACATCTTGGATTTCTTCCATAAATTCCAAAGTCAACGCCACCAACTGGTAAGAGATTCTTCCCACCGCTAGTGCCAAAAATCCCATTGCACCCTTTTTCACCACCTTCTCTCTTTGAAGAGATGCTCAACACTGTCATCAGTCATGAAACTAATTGTCCTCCTATAACAGTAGATGTGAGCCTTGAACATTGTCAGCCAATTCATACCTAGGATTATGTCATAGACATCCATCTCCCACATTGATAAGTTCCATTTCATCTCAACTCCATCAAACATTATTGAACATTCTCTACACACAAAGGCTTAACATTCTCTTTTACCGAGAGGAGTTTGCAGTTTTATCACAGAGGTCGTCATTTCAAGTTTTAAACATAATAGGTCAACAACACGGGAATCAATGAAGGAATGTGATGCACCTGTATCAAACAGTACTTGTACAAAGGTAGAATTCAAAATAATCATACCTCTCACTGTATATGGTCTATCCTAATCATCCAAAATCATCTGCTCGACTCTATACAATTGCTTCGTCGCTACACTCTGCTCTTTTTTCCCTTGCTTAGATTGCCCTTACTGAGGAGTCATGGTATTCTGAGAATCACCATGGCTAGATTTGCTCTGCTGATGAGACTGATTCTGTCAGCCTCATCCTGTCAAAGCATACGATGCTTGCAACACATAAGAAGTGTCTCGAGTACCTGACCTCGGAGCACTACGACAAAAGCACTTAAGGTGTCCCATCTTGTTGTAATTATGGCAGGCTCTTGGTGGTGTTGTACACTCCCACTTTATGTGGTCAAAGGAACCACATTGTTAGCATCCCGCTTGGCTCTTTGGTCGTGGAGGAAGATTTATTGATCCAGCTGTTGGATTTTGATTCACGCTCCCACCTTCGAAATAGGTATCTCTCTTTCTCTTGCTCCCAACATTGGGGTTTCCATAGTTTCTAGTAGGGATCATCATACTTCCTCCTCCCATAGCTCCTGAGATGTCTCGCTCAGCCATCGTTGCTCTGTTCACCATCTATGTATAGTCATTAATATAGAGAACCACAATCTTTGATCGAATTTCCTACCTTATCCCTGATTCAAAGATGTGTGCATTCATGGGTGCACTCACCGCAACTTCTAGTGCAAAGCGTACTAAATTCATGAATTTAGTTTCATACTATGTGACAGAGAGATTCTCCTGCTTCAGGCTAAAGAAGTATGCCATCCTTTGGATCTCGAACATGTGAGGATATAATTGTTTATTAAACAATTCCTCAAAATCCTCCCAAGGCCTTGATCCATTTTAGCATACAATACTAGTTCCCACCACTGGCGTGCAATATCCTCAAGAATATACGTCGCCAACTTGACCTTTAGCTCCACCGATGTGCCGATGAACTCGAAGATACGATTCATCCTACTAAGCCACACCTCTGCCTTCTCGGGTTCAAAATCACCCCAGAATATGGGTGGATTCTGCTTCATGAACTGGATGGAATGGTTCGCATGCCTTGGCTCATCCCTCTGGTTCCTCATGTCCACAGCCTGAAATGCCCGGACGATGCTCTAAACCAGTGCTTGGTTCACCTGTGGCTCATGTGAAATCACGTTCTCTGTAGTTTCTTTCAGTTGGTTTCTAAAACACCTACTGGGTGCCATTTTCTAAATAAACAACAAACTCTGTAAGTCTCACTCTCTAACAACTGATTGCTTAGTATTTCAAATTCTATAACATCAACTACCACAACTTTTTTCCCAAAAAAAACCTTTTCACGTTCAGTCATTTTTTTGAAAAAAACATTCTTGATTTTGAAAATCAAACCATTTTCAAAATACATCAAGTATCCTCTTTTCAAAATCTATCATTTGAAAACAAATTCTACATTTTAAAAAAAATTACACCTTTTCACAAGATCATATATCATTACTCTAAATAAAATATGCAATCCTAGTGGGAAGTTGTTGCTCTAATGCATGACATGATCGCCTCATTGGCTAAACCCATGACAATGAGATTTCGGTATCCTATAAGTGTCTCCAAAACACTTATGTACCCAACACCCTGGTAACTTGAATTTTAGAATAAACGGGTTAGCTACATCCTTTTATGCTATACATTTCAAGTCCTGACAATCATACTCCTTTCTAAGATCACAACCCAAGGAATAGACAAGGATGAATCAATTCCAAGACCAAAAAAGGGAAACCTACTTGTTAGGCAAGGACCGAACAACTTGATATCATTTGTAATGACCCACTAATTCTCATTGGATTGATAACACAATGAATCATTACTAAGCCTTAAGCGACATCCTCAAGATGTCAAAGGCTGGAAATAAATGCCGAAGGGTTTCAAATACAAGTGTGGGATGATTTTCCCTTTAAGAATAAAACTATTAACCAAACATCTCATTAAATGATGCATGAACAAATGAAAGGAAACTCAACAACGTAATATATCTCAAAACCAAATCAAAGTGTGCAACAATGGAAGACCAAATGAAAAACAAGGTAAATAGTGGATAGACAACTAAATGCTCTCAAAAGACCACAAGACTTCATGCTCCACAAGCTCCAAGCTCCTAGATCACCAAACAACCCATATATCATGAAGTGGTGCTAAAAACGTGTGATACATTACCTTTTCCCCTATCCCAAAAGATAGCATCTGTAAAAGCACCAAAGTGCCAAAGCAGGGGTGAGTATAAAACTCAGTAGGTTTCCCCCAATGACTTCCCTACTCACACCAGTGGGATAGAAGAGTTAGCAACAATTATATAAAATGGTTTATATAAAACAATTTTTCAAAAACAGTTTATAACTAAATATAAACCAGTTTCCAAAACCATTTATAACCAAAAGCATACAAGTGAAACTGAAACCAATTTTCCAGCAAGTTGTTTTTTTATAAAAATAACTAAACAAAACTTTAAAACCATTTCTCATGAGCGGATTCTCATCGATCTACCAAGTCGTCATAAGGTAATTGTATCTCATGTGCCATTAACCATTTGGCACCGAGCACAAAGTTGTATTTCAACCAAGCCCCTTATATGCAACATGAACACACACACCACATATGCCCAAATATCATGCCAAAACAACCCTTTCAATAAAATCATATTTTTATTGAAAACCATCTTTCATTAAAACCATTAAAATACCAACTCATTTCAATAAAATGTCTTTTTATTGAAACCCCCTTCCCAATTAAACCATTTAGAAGTTCCATAAAATCCACCATTTTAAATCGCCATTTTAAATTCAAGAAACTAAAACAATTTACACAATAATTTATCAAGATTTCACAAATCTACCAAAAACAATAAATCATAACTAAATAGATTTATTCCATGTATCAACCAAGATTTCACAATCAATCTTATCCAATTTACTCAATTTGAAACTAATCCAATCAATTCTAGCAAAAGGAGATGAGAGAGAAGCCACCTACCTTAAAGGATTTGACGAAACTTGACAGCGGACGAAGAATTCTCAAGAAAACCGGGTCGATTCTTCATAGAATCGCCTTAGATCTCTTCTCCTAGCAAGATCAAGACAAAATATCAACTTATTTGGCATAAACACTCATAGATCTACCCATAATAGGTGTAGATCTAAGAAACCAAGAAGAGAGAAGAAGTAGATCTAAGTAGATCTAAGAAACCGATCGAGAACGACGAAGAACGATCACATACCTCAAGAATCTGGGTTTGAAACACCAAGGGAAGCCATAATATTGACTCCAAAACGCTTGGGAGAGGTTCTCCTATCTTCAAGGAAGAGAAATCCTGAGTTAGGGCCGCTTATGAGAAAAAAAGATCAATTTAGAGGCAAAAATGTGTGAGATCCACTTTTTTAGGATCACACTTTAACCATTCACATGGTTAGTTCGCACGATTAGACAAACTGTGCGCTAATCGTGCATTAGCTACTGTCTAGAAAGACTCTCACACGACCTCCTCGCACGGTCTCCTTAACCGTGCGCACACCGTGCCGAAGCTCTCTGCCTCAAACCTGCTATTGTGCACGGTTTCTCCTTGGATTTTCGCACGGTTTCATGAGGTCACCACTTCCTTTTATAGGAGTACTTAGTTGGTCATACTAGTTACACCGACCTCTAACATTAATGGAGATTCTTTCATTTTAAAAGTGACCGCTGATCTCCAGTATCCCTCTGACATTTGAGCACTTGTCCTATTGATCAACTCTTAAGTTCTCATTCCAGAAACTTTTGATCGCCATGATATCATACCTTAATAGTTTCATTAGAATATATCAACTTCTAATGTTTATGTTACCTCCTGCAGAGGTTTTTTTGTTGTTGTTTGTACATCGAATTGATCTTCCTTTCGATAAACTACTTTCAGTGAATTGAATCTGGTGAACTAAAACAGACTTCACATCCCAACACGGAGAAAGCACCCAAGGCATTTGGTAGTTCATAATGGGCCAATAGAAGATCCATTTTAGGTCGTTATATGGTGGAATGATGCATTCTACAGTACAAACCATTTTTGTGACTTTCAAATCATGCTGAATTTATTGTAATTCAGAAGACAGGTTGGGGATGTGTTTATTTGAGATCAATTATTCATCATATCATAAATAGTTACATATTGATTATAAATAGGGATATTATCACTACTTTACATGAGAATAATATGACTTGTATAACACAATTGAAGGGTGAATATATCAAGTGATACGACAAAACATCTTACAAAAATTATGTTTTGCCGATAAACATTCAAAGAATGGTGAGATTTGTATCCAAAAAATTAGATCATGAGATAATCATATCATGATCTTACACATGTCTTCATATATACATTACCAAATGCAATTTTTGAAATTGATTTGTAAAATTAAGATGTCACAAGTACAATGTTTATGATCAAGCTTTTGTCCCACTGGAAGTTCTTAATGGTCCAGTTTAAAATTGTGCATGAAATTTATTTATGTTATGAACACAACGCCCGACCACGATTGCTGAAATTTGAAAATTTTATATACGAGTATTATCGAATAAAATATTGTTTTTCATAAATTAATATATATAATAAAATATATGTTTATGTTATGAAATTGATCGAACGCCGATTGAAACCGCGAAGCATTTCGAAACCGGAAATGTAAGATCGATCGTAGGCGAAGCGCATCGTTGAGAAAGCGGATGTCGTATTTGCGTATGATGATGACGACGATAAATGGAAATATAAATACAAGATAAATACAAGAAGTAGAGAACACAAATGTAGAGCCAACAATCCATCATCCTTTCATTAATCATATCCATGTATTTATAGTGTACAAAGTATACCAAAGTTGACATATGAAAGGTTGGGCACATGAAGGGGCTCATTGGGAATGGGAGTTAACATAATTATGACATTCATATTTAATGTTTCATAACACTCCCCCTTGAATGTTATAATTTCATGGAATCTTATATAATCTTCACTTAAAAAAACCCTGTGGGAAAAATAAGTGAAGCCAAAGTAATTGATTTCCATGTCATGCCGCCTCATTAAAAACCTTACCAGGAAAACCCAGTGGGAAAAACCTGATGAAGGGAAAAAGAGTGCAGCAATCCCAACTCCCCCTGATTATATCATTTAATTATGTCTTCAGGACATCAATTAATATTATTATTAAATTACGTCTTCAGGACATGGGAGGAAGACCAAAAATAATGAACGGTCTCATTGAAGATTATAACTCTTGGGGAAGGCCAACAATTGCCATTAATAATAGATATCCATAATAATTTATAACATTCCTTTGGATATCTTTTATGATGTATGATTGCCTCATTAAAAACCTCATCAAGGAAAAACCCTTCAGGGGAAAAACACTTGATTAGGAAAAAGAGTACAATAACATCAAGTCCCGTGAGTGTTGCCTCATTAAAAACCTTATCAAGAAAACCCAGTGGGAAAAACTTGACTAAGGGAAAAAGAGTACAATAGTTACATCTCCCACTCATAATGATCATCATTTCACTCATAGAATGTCCATGATCAATTCAGAACTAAAACATTCAGTTTTGAATTTTGGAATAATAATAATCTATACCCTTTTGATTCCAATGAATAGGGAAGAACATTACCTTGCATCATAATATGATTCATTGCCATTTGCAAGGTACATACGCACATGTACATGTATATCCTTCACGGGTTAATAAAATGTGCATTTATATTTAATCCTTCTAGGATAGGTGTGTTCTTCATCAACCCCTTATGTATGAAATCTATCACTCTTGGAAGCAAGAGATTTAATTATTAAGGGTAAAACCATTCCAAAAATTAATATTTCATCTTCAGGATGATTAATTCAAAATACTAGGACATTCCCTCTAAGTCATTGATTTCTGAAAAACTCTTCAAGAGTTTAGATGTTTTTCAAAACATCTTAATAATATGACGAATATAATGATTCATACAAACCATGGGATGATAAATTCAATTTATATTTTTCCTTAACTTAAAATGGATACAACTTATTCAATTCACCTCATAATTTATCAGATTGGGTGAAACTTTCATAATTTTAAATATGCTTCAGGCATTTCAAACCCTTCTAGGATTCATATAAATATCCAAATAAGGAAGAATATAAGATCATTGATATTCAATAGTCTTTATAGTTTGGATAATCAATCCAGAACTTTATATGTTGAACATTTCATAATTTCCTTTAATAATTTTGGCCAATTATTATGATGTCAACATCTGTCAAAATCCATCGTCATCAATGAGTTTTAAAAGCATTCATAGAAAATATATCATCAACAACATTTGATTGAGATCTCATAATTTTTCTGGTACCAGTGTCACTTCGGGGAAAATATCTAAAAAGATATAATGTTGTTGATATATTCATTTTCCTCTTCAAGGGAAATTATATTTATTGCTTTCTACTCATGATGACCAATGATTTTATATAATTAGTTCAACCACACTTCAGGTGTGTATAATCATACTATTGATTTCCAACACTTTACATTCATGTGAGTGTTGTGAGCATCTTGTCCATGGTTCTGCAGGACCATATAATATATGATACTCAATATTTCATTTAATCAACATGCATATCATGCAATGTATACTCACCAGCAGCAAATAAGACATGTGATCACTTAGTGGATGCATTTTTCATATAGATGGATCACATGGTAGGTGGGCGCGCCCATATATACTTCTTCATAAGTATATGGGAAATTTATTTCCATAAAAGTTGCTAATGATATAAATAATTTACCTCAAAAATGGGTACCTCAGGGTAAATTATTATACAGGGGGATTCATAATGACTTAATGATAATAAATTTATTGATAATTTTGTAGACATGCATCTATTAAATAAATTCATCATTCTCCCCCTGATGGATGTCTACTATGTTATCAATAAATCGATGCTCGTGTATACTTGAATCAATATCTTTCATTATAATTAATCCCAGATGGCCTAAATCATCATGTCATATATTTGAAGTGTCAGGATCAGTAAACTTCTGGTTTACCATTATTGATTCGATTGTACATAACAAATTCTTTATAATCACTTTTATGAATACTTGTTACATATCGAGGTATCTCTTTTGACTTCATATGATATTCATTTTCAAGAATACCATTCATATATCTCATTGAGACTTAACAAAGCATTAAGAATTTGCACTACCAGGTAGAAATATATTCGCTCTTCTGGAGTCGTTTATTAATTTTCACTACCGGTAAATGTACTTATATGAGCATATACTTACGCATATATGAGTTCTTTTGAAGCATTTAATCAAAATAATATTTTGCTTCAAGATCGACACATATAAGACCTTCGAGATCTTTCATTATGAAAACTCATATTTGTCGTTATAATTTCCACTTATAGTGGTTGATGAATTCATAATATAATTATAACGGGTTAGGCCCATCACCAAGCAGATTATTGCATAATTTAGAACTTCTTCCAAAATATTTTGGAACTTCAGGCCCAAATATTATTTTACAATACATCTACCTGGGATAAGAGCCCCCACGTCTTTTGAAGCTGGTGAATGTTGTAGTGATAACTAATGTGGAAGAATCTTCTGGATTCATAACACATACCTTATCACCATCCAAAATTATAATTCATAAACAACATTCACTTTATCAAATGAAAGATAAATCATTTGATCAAATCTCATCAACTCTCAAATATTCATGATATCATAAATCATTAAAAAATCATGAATAATTTCATTCGCTTCAAGGAATGAGATATAGTAATTAATTTTACATTCACATCGGGGAATTCATTCATTCATCGTATTTCATGATCCATGAATGATAATTTATTATTTATCAGTAATGATCATCTTATATAAAATATAAATTTTATTGATTATGATGATCATTGCTTTAACCACTTCAGGTGGTAAAATCATTTTCATAATATATATCGGATTATCAAAACTATGCAATTCAATCATTTCATTTATGAATTATATGAACAACGACATCCACTTCAAGGGATAGATGAATTACATGAGATGATATTGATAATCCATAAGAATATGATAAATAATAATGTTTCCCTTTATATTGTTGTTGCAGGAATAATAAATGATAAATGAAGATATTCTTCAATATAATGTCAAAGGACATTATTTTCATATCATCCTTCAGGGATGTATTATTTTATAAATATTCATAAAATTCATTGTGCTCCATAAATATTTATTGTCATCAAACCACTTATGGTGGTTATATTTTTTATTATTTGTTATAAACAAATACAACACAATGATCATTCGCAAAACATCATATTCACCTCGAACTTGATTTACAATAAAACCAGGTATATTTTCATTCACTTCAGGGAATGAAATAAATCATTTTCAATAAATATTCTCATCCACTCCAGGGAATAGAATAAAATTATTTGTTCGAGTTTTATAGTGTCTTCAAGACAATTTCATGAATATTCAATTCAGCAATTTCATCAATTTCATCCACTTCAGGGGATTAATATATATAAAATATATTTATGCTTGTTTATCAAGAATATTTAATTTCTCTAAAACATTTTATAAGAAATAAAAGAAAGAAAAGAAATAAAACAAATATTTACTAATATTCAAAGTAAATATCATCTCCATCATGAACCTGTATATAGCATAATCAAACTTGACACCTTCAGGGTGAACAAGAAATAAGAGATGAAATTTCATGGTTCATGGAATGATTAACGAATTTCGGATCGACATACGACAGGTACGCGATGATCATCAAACTTTGGCTCAACGTACGACGAGTGCGTGATGTTCATCAAACTTCATCTCGACGTACGACGGATACGCGATGTTCATCGAACTCCGTCTCGACGTACTACGGGTACGCGATGTTCATCGAACTTCCTCTCGACGTACAACGGGTACGCGATGTTCATCATTCAACGGCTCGGCGTACAACGGGTACGTGATGTTCATCGTTCAACGGCTCGACGTACGACGGGTACGCGATATTCATCATTCAACGTCTCGACGTACGACGGGTACGCGATGTTCATCCTTCAACGGCTCGACGTACGACGGGTACGCGATATTCATCATTCAACCACTTCTGGTGGTGTAGTTTTTTATTCATTTGATGAATGATGTTTGTCTCGACATCGACCACATCGGTTATTAATCAAATACATTCTCTCCAGGGAACAAAGTGAAATTTGTCAACCGTGAATCATTACAGCTATTCAGGAGCTCATTATTTTTCAGATTTATCAAGAGGGGAAAAATAAATGTAACAATATCTTAAATATAAAATAAGACTCACCCTTTTGATGTATCACTTCGAATGAGTGGAGCCGATGCGCATGCGAAAGAGTATGTCAAAAGAATAATGTTTATAAAAACATGTGACATACCTTTTTCCCACAAATTTTTTCTTATGACGATGATGGGAATGAAGGCAACGACGTCACGATGTGCAATGCGAAAAAGACGATCGTGCTGATAATGTGTTATGAAATTGATCGAACGTCGATTGAAACCGCGAAGCATTTCGAAACCGGAAATGTAAGATCGATCGTAGGCGAAGCGCATCGTTGAGAAAGCGGATGTGGTATTTGTGTATGACGATGACGACGATAAATGGAAATACAAATACAAGATAAATACAAGAAGTAGAGAACACAAATGTAGAGCCAACAATCCATCATCCTTTCATTAATCATATCCATGTATTTATAGTGTACAAAGTATACCAAAGTTGGCATATGAAAGGTTGAGCACATGAAGGAGCTCATTGGGAATGAGAGTTAACATAATTATGACATTCATATTTAATGTTTCATAACAGTTTATGTATATTTTAAATAATTAATTAAAATATTATTAATATGTGATCTGATTACGAAAAATCGTTTAATAAATGATTTGGATTAGAACATTTAATATCAAATAGTAACTATCACCCGACAATTTAATTTAATTTTTTTTTCCGGAGATTAATGATATGACAGAAGTGTTGCATGATTGAAAAAGTTAAAATAATTTTTTAAAATTAACGTTGTGTTGTATTTATGTCATGAAATTATTAATTTTCATTCGTCATACTTCCCGTCAAAAGAATCCACGTTTGATTTTCAAGAATTCGTAAACATGAAGGAATTACTCGGCCGCCCTTCAATAAGTCGTTAAAACGGACATTAGATTAGATCCAAAATTCTGATACCACGGCGATGTCGCCATCGAATCAGTCTCTTCAATCTCATGTACAAGAAGCCGCACATGCATCTAAATCTAAATCTAAATCAAACAACAGACAAATACGACCCAAATTGCAGGTCATCAGATAATCCCCGAGGAACACGAACAGGCTCGACGATGGCACGCCTTGCGTAGCTGCTCGTACCTTCCCATGTCGAAATTCTGAATCTTCATGAGACGCTTCCGCTTCGCGCCAAGCCGGCTCTGAAAGAAACCCTCGTACGAGGGCTCCTTGGAGGTCCGCGCGAAGAAGGCGCACCCCACCATGCAGTATAAGGATGTGACGTAGAAGCAGATGGGTTCCATCACGTCCCACGAAAGCTCCCAGAAGGTCAGCCGCATGAAACCCACGGTCTGAACGAAGAAGAACCCTAGTCCCGTCCAAATCTCCCGCCGCACCCGCGATTCCGCCTCCCTGTCTATGGCCGCCTTGCGCTTCTCCATCTCGGCCAGCTCCTCCTCCGCGGTGAATCCGGCAGCGGAAGGGCCGTCGATGAGGCCCTCGACGGCCTTCATCACCTGTATTCAAAGAAATTGCCACAAATTTGGGTGAAAGGGGCTCAAACCGTCACCGGCGACATGATCATCCCTTCGGGCGCCTCTCCATTGTAAAATGCAAAAATAAGGACAAAACTAGGAACAATCGTACCCCTCTTTATACAAGAAAAAGGAAAAGAAGGGGGGGAGGGGGGGGAGGGGGGGGGGGGGGGGGGATGATTCAGCTTGTTGTACCCTAAGTACGTTAGATGAAGGACAAGGTTATTCAAATCCTAAAATCATTTAGATCCTAAAGTTGCAATCCCAAACGAGGAACTCACTACATGTTATAGATCTGGAGTAACAAGGGGTTACACTCTCAGGTTCCCTGTAAACATACAAAAGAAAATGATAAAATTCGTATCAGTCCGCGGTCGATTCAAACAGGGGGAAAAGAGGCAGAAAATGAAATTTTAGACAATTCAATGATAATCCATCAGAATCAACGGCAGAAATCCGTCTACGGATTGGTATTGAATGATCGGACAATTCAATGACAATCCGTCAGAATCAACGGCGGAAATCCGTCTACGGATCGGTATTGAATGATCGGACAATTCAATGATAATCCGTCAGAATCAACGGCAGAAATCCGTCTACGGATTGGTATTGAATGATCGTCTTCCCGAATTAATTTTCTTATAATTTATAATTTCATACAATGCAGTACGAAAACGTTCAGTTTTGGAGGGGAGGCAAACCTGTTGGGGCTTGAGGAACACGCCGTCCCCATAGACAACAACGGAACCGCATTCATCGAGCATCTGCGCGATCTCTAATCCCTGACCCCGACTCGAACAAGCTTCTGTACAGATCTGAACATACTCCTCGTATGGAATCGAGTTTTTCGAAATATTTCTCAGCTTCGATTTCACAGCTTCCAACTGCGACAGCTTCAGCAACTTCTTCACGACTCCCACGGAAACTCCCTCCGCCTCGGATCCGGCGGCCGGCGGAGCCAGTCCGTCGAGACGGAGGCGGTCGTAGACAATGTTCAACGTTTTCAGTTTCTGCGTCACACCGTCCCCGATCGTGACTGACCGCGGCTCCTGCGACGAGGCAGACTGGAAGATCGGCCTCCTCTGCGTGAATCGAGGGAAAAATCCTTCGAATACGGGATCAGGTGCAGCGGACTTCGTTAGGGTTTTGAATGAGGGCGGCGAGGAGCTGCGTCTGCTATTGATTTCAAATATTCGGGAGAAACTCTGAGCAATGCGTCTTCTGAACGCCATTGATGAACCACCAATCACAGGAAGAACAAGAGAAGCAAAACAAAGAACGAAGGGAAATGAAAATGGAGGGCGGGGTCGGCAGCATTAAATAGGTCCGGGCTCGAAGCGAAAATACCTGGGAAGTTCCTCCACGTCAGAAACAGCGAGTGAGCATTTTAAAATATCACGATATATTGAACCTTTCAATAACACGCGAGATGGATGCGTTTTGACTCGTGCGGCCGACGCGGACGGCTGACGATGCTCGCAACATACCGAATATTCCAGGGAACCCGGCGGCACTCGTGGCCGTCAGCCCGTGAACGGCCAGGGGGCGGCCTGGGCCAAAAATATATATTAAACTTTATAAATATATATCAAACTTTATATAACATTTAAATATTAAACTTTATATAACATTTAAATATTAAACTTTATATAACATCTAATGTTTATTAATGTAATAACTTTGTATAAATATATGTTAGAACTCTATAATAACGTTTCTATATTTTATATATTATATATCAATCAAGAAGTCTCATGTACTGAGTGGAACGATCCTAGAATTTTATTAAAGAGTAGGGAGATAACATTACAACCGATGAATATGAGTTTCACCTCTAGCATCTGAGTCACCTAATTGTAATTGAAGATTAGGTGCTACAAAGGACCACATTGAACTAACTTCGACAATCACTTTCTTTGAGAGCCCATCTCCCACTTGGTTTCTCTCTCTATAGGCATGCATTATGTGCAAATGTAATTCATCAAGCGCTTGAAGGCATTCTAGCTACTTTAGCATGAGTCTCGATGAGACATTTCTTGATATATTCTTCAGAATTTCCATGACAAGGGTTGTAAACATTATATACTAGTACTTTGCACGTGCATTCGCACGACACTATAAATTAATTCTTATTATTAACTATAGAATGTTATTTATCAAACATAATACTTTATATTAATATCGATTTAAAAAAATGACATACATAATGAATGAAAGAAAGTTACATCAATTGGAGAACAAAAGTTACATAATGAGCATTAATTTCTTTCAAATATATATTGAAGGAAAAATAGTTACATAAAGACTTAATGCCTAATAACAGATTTTACAGAATTTGAGGAATAAACAATGCTCTCTCCAGATAGAAGAGCTTTTGAATTCTCAAATAGAAGAGCTTCTGAATCCTATGTGGAATCCATGTAATTACTTCCCCAAGACATTCAAGCAGATTTAGAAGTGCCCCATTCCGCTGTGTTTATTGACAACATCAACAGACACAAAGAAGCATAAAGTACAATATCACAAATAGATTAGGAGGAAATGAACTTATCTATCCCAGCACCATTCCCTTCCACACTATCTTCATCTGACCAACCATTAACTGAGTTTTCCTACGCAACACACGACATGTAATTCAAGTCTTAGGTGAAAAAAATCACCAAGAACTAAAAGGAATAAAGGTAGAAACTTGAAGGGATTCATAAAATAAAAGAACATTAATTAAGATTTCCAGAGTAAAAGATGTTAAGATCCATACCTGATTGTACATATTCTGCCAGTTCCCAAGGGGTAAGATTAAGGAAAAGGGAAATGAGTGACAATAAGACATGATAAGATCAACACATGTTTGTATTTCTTCTCAAGCTTGAAGCCTGCACATAAAATTCATTTTAGATAAACCTTCACATTAAATGGGCAATGTATCGCATACAGTTTAAAGAGGAAGGTGGAAATCATAAAAAACATTGAAAACAAAGTAGAAACATGAACCTAAATGTTTGTTTATGCTTCCAACAATAGTATGATTCAATCTTCAACAGGTGCGTGAGGTGCTGTCCAGCTTTTTTCCTACCCAGAAAACACAAAAAAATGTTATAAAATAGTAAAATAACTAAATGAAATAATACAAATACATTGACAGTATCCTTTTCTTCGAGTATTGTTTTCATAGAATATTCTTTTGTTAGGAATGCAATTGTACAGAAAATGAAAATCATGGAATTATAGTCAGATATAGAATCTTATCTTGAAAACATCAAGGGGTGAAGTTATAGTTCGAGAAACACCATCAGAAATGGCCGTCGACGTCGCAATAATAAATGTACATTTAAGCTGGTTGGTCTTTTCCATATACTCCACAGACGCCGAAACCTACAGATCATCATTCACCATTTCAAAATTTAATGTTACCGTCATTTGAAACAATTTAAAAATACCAAGAAAGAGGCACGAAGATCTGAAAGGAGATATGACAATAATGAAGACAATAAATTAAATGAAATAAATCACACCGTCTGAAATTTGGAGGATGAGTTGATGGTCTCTTGGAGCGTCTTGTAGTGTTGATAGAGGTAGGGTTACCTAATGCCTTCGATGGAAGCATCAGCGACAATACATTTTATGTGAGATATTTACCTGAATAGTCTCACAAATGTCCATTACAGAGTGCACTAAATCACATCTTCGATAACAATGACATAGAGCCTACACATTAAATGTGCAATGTCTCACATACACTTTAAATAGGAAGGTGAAAAACATAAAAAACATTGAAAACAAAGTAGAAACACAAACCTCGATGTTTGTTTATGCTTCCAACAACAGTATGATTCGATCTTCAATAGGTGCATGAGGTGCTATCCAGTTTTTTTTCTTGCCTAGAACTCACAAGAAAAATGTTATTAAATAGTAAAATAACTAATGGAAATAAAAGAAAAGGAAAGGGAAAAGAATTTTTAGGTTTCGAACCCCGAACATGTGCCGTTGTTAACTTGTCCACAGTTGGACAATTCCAGCAAGTCAACCCCAGTCCATTAGTGGGTGTGGTCTTTAGAGTAGGAACCACCACATCTTGTTTCTATTGAATATTGATTGTAGTTCCTCTTGAAATTCAACTTGAGAGAAGTCAATACGATGTCCATTAAGACCTCTCAGTAGCTCTTCCCGGTATGCACCCCCTTAGCATCAACTGGACTACTTAAGTGACAATTCTTATACAATAATCAACTGGAACCCAAATGTTTAATAAGATATAACACAGAAGCAGAGTCATGTGGATAAGAGTTCATAAATAACAAATGTTAAAGCCGTGAATTATTGGTCTACTACCAGCCAAATAAGCATAATGAATGAAATTTTTAATTGCGAACCACAAATAAATAGTAAAAATGAAATATGGCATATCAAAGTTTTTAATCCAGATATAGGTATGAACATATTTATGAGGAATTTAAATATGGAAAACCACAGGAATGAATAATGATAAAAGACACCTCTCAATATAAAAGTTGCAGTATGGTAATAAGAAATAAATGAACACGCCGGAATGTTACCTTCGAACAGAAGGGCGCCTTAAGAGTACATTGGCTGCATATTTCTTCTTCTTCTTAAGCCTATATTTTTCCTACAAGCAGTAAAGAAAAAAACTTCAAAAGAAATCAGAAGTAATATGGTATAGAATAAAAAATTGATAATAAATATTTATATGTTTATGTTTATGAAAACACACATGTATCCAGCAATAATATGACATGCAAGAACAAAAAATCAACGCTTTCTTAGGACAATAATGTTTTGTTTTCAACAGCTGAACTATTAGCAATCAGAGCATTGATAATTTCATCACATGTTTCATCACCATATGTATTGTCTGGGGCATTTGGAAAACTTGAATGACAGAGATCACATGGTGCTGAAAATCATAGAGGCCAATGGACAGCGGGGCAGGAGGTCAGATATGCAGGAGGTCAAATATGCATGTTGAAGAGATTAAAGAAGCCGTAGGGGGCACAAAGATAACCTGTGCGGCCGAAAGCACTGAGGAGATAACCATGGGGCCTATATGCCTGATGCTGAATGTGTGGATGGATGTTGGTTTCTTCCTGGGCAATGATGCATGGCCTGGGTGAGCAGCAGGGCCTGGGAAGCACACCAGGTTACAACTGAGTTCTAGAACACCACTTGATGAGCTTGATGCTGGGTCAAGCGTGGATGGGCAGGATAGAGGACCAATGAGCGATGGAGGTAACCTGGCGGTGGATTAGTAGCAGGTCTGTTGCGACGCTTAATGTTTTTGGACAACCAAGATAGAAAGGAAGAAATTAAAAAATGGGAAAGTAGATAAAGACATGGAACAACCTATAATGAAATAGAAAATAGAAAATTTATTTTTGTTCAAGGAAAACATGGCATATCTACAATAGCCTCCAATAAGTTTAATTTTATAAAATAAGAATAACATAATTATTTACAATAGTAAATGATGCCAAATTGGCATGTGATTAACTGGAATTTGATGTAGGCTAGAAAAATTAGATAAAAATATAACTTCTTATAAAGAGAACATCAGAATTATAATACAAAAGAGATGAATCAGAAGAGGGAGGAGGAAAATGGAAAGGAGAAGTTTGACATGAGGTAAAATAACAGTCCATTACAGTAAACTGGAAACCCAAATAGCATTAAAAAAGATGATTGATAAATAACTGTAATACAACACAGAATATAACAAAAAAAAGACATGTTTTAGCAACTTATCTGTCAAATATGGAACCTTTGTAACCACCAAGGGGAACGTCTTGAAACAAATTTAGAACCCCTGTCAATCACCAAAGGGAAACATACATGTTTAAACTTTACCTTAACTGTCAAATCTGGAACCCTTGTAACAACCATAGGGAAACATACATGTCTCAATTCTGTTCAGACATCACAAATAACAGAAATTTTCTATCAGTCTGAACAGAAATTGTCAATCATTCTGAACATAATTTGTCAATTGGACATAACCTCTTACAGCGAGTTTTCAATCAGTTTGAACAGAAATGAGTTTTTTGTATCGTGCCCTTAACTAATTCGGTTGTAGACCCTATCTTGGTAAGGTAATGCAACATGTTAGAAAAGTACATTATAGTAATTAGGATACCCAAAAAAATAGTCAAAAAATTTAGATTGACAACTCACTGTAATACAAAACAAACTTTAACAGAAAACATACCTGTTTCGTGTCCTGAAGTAATGTTTTTTGACCCGATCCTGGGTGTTGTCACAATGTATGTTTTTCAAAACATAATTGATTCTGGAACATCAATTTAGGGGAGTTATTATTTGTCATCTCTAATGATCTGTTATAGTAACACATGCTTGAGGTTATTGTGATTCAATGAATATGTTACTGATGAGTTCTGGGAAAATAATTCAGAACCAGAGAATATATAACATTATGTTAATCTAACAGATTGAACAAAATGATAAATGCATCCCTTAAGTATCAGTTGAACTGTACAAATTGATAATAAGCCCCTTTTACTATGTTTAAAGAGTCCTAACATAATTAGGGATGAAAATGGTAGCATTTCCATCAATTACAAGCAATTCCATGCCCTACGATTATTTGACACATATGCTCAAATTGAGTCACTGTTTTGTTATGGTGCATAGAATAAAATCTCAACTACAATTATTTCCCAAGTACAAGTTGATGACTGACACATATCTTGGTGCTTCTGATGGTTAGAATTTGGCAATGGATATATGAAATTTCGATAAATTATACAACCATACCATATAAATTACTAAATTTTAAAACCATTTATAAGCTATTTTCATGATATAAAAATGAAAACAATGTTCTATAAGAAAAACCTTGTGCATGATCAATTTCACACTACCTTTGATGCCACTTATAATAAATGTTCATCGTACTGTTGTAGGTGTGAACATTAAGTGACGGTCCAAAAATGTCTAATTCCTTAAAAATACATTTGATGAATTCTATTTCATTTTCGGTAGCCAAACACTTTAATAAAATGTTACAGGACCTGATGTCTAATTCCACAACTTTTAATTTCATCAAAAAAAAATCATGGGATAGTTCACCACTACACATACCATAAATAACAGAATTATAACATTAATAGTTGACAACAAGGCCTCTAGAACTCATATACCTAATAAGACCCAAAGTAAGCTCAGTATGTACGACATTGTAAATCCCATAGATATATATAAATCCTATGTTACTGTAGTATAATTCATTACAGTTCATTCCAATTATTTTAAAATCTCAGAAGCTAGCGCATGATCAATTTCACACTGCCCTAATTGCCACTTACAATAAAATTTCATCATACTGCTGTAGGTGTAAACATTCAAGTATGTTTCAGACATATTTAATTCCATGAAAACATATTTGGTGAATTATATTTCATTTTTGGTATCCAAACACTTCAGTAAATACTTACAGGACCTGCTGCTTGGGTAAAAACCATCTTTCATAGACTGAAAAAACACATCAGTTGCATCCTTGAGCATTAAATTAGCTTCTAGGAACCTGATGATTGGAGTCAACCAAAAGTCATAAGAGAAGGTTGTATTTAAGGTACATATTATGCTGATATTTACCTACCTAGAAGCAAGAACGTATGTACCATCCTGAGATCTCGTAGGAATGACTCCTCAAGGATCATTCTGAATAGATGTTATCCTTTTCATGATCTTTCTAAACCTTGATTGTTTTGAAATGTGATTGTTATCGATACCAAAATCAACATGACATGTAGTGAATTATTCATTCATATGATACAATTATAACTTGTTCACTTGAAATTTTATTTCAAGCAATGAGATGCCTTAAAAAGTGCTTACCAGCAAATTATCCACGAAACAAATCCAAATCATGGTGTGGACCAATTAAAATTTTCTGTTGGAGTTCCAACTACTTTGGCACCACTAGTTCAGATTCCTGGCCCCATGTTGAGAAATATCTTTATTGTACCATATTTACCACAAGAAGATATAATAGGAAGAAATGGTGAGGAATTACTCCAATAAAAGAGGAACAAAAAGATTCAGGTCGGCTATAAACATCATAGAAGAAACATTAATGGCTAGCAGCATACCATGGAAGCATAGGAATCTTATTTTCCTCGACATGCAGACTTCTTAAGGCCTCTGGCAGAATTTACAAAAGGTAAATCAGCTTCCCATAAATCAAAAAACAAAACATGTCAATATGAAAACTCAGGCTTTGGTCCACCCTTCCCTCTTCAAGATAAATTTCTCAGTTTCCCACAAAGAAAAAAATGAAAATGGAAATCCAAGAAGTTAATAAACCAATACAACAATAAAAACCCATGATCTAATCAATTCAATGCAACATTAAACGAAGTTGTCCACAACATAAGCATTTTGTGAGAGAGCCAGATAAATTTACCTCTTGTTCAGTGATCTCAAGTAATCACCGCCCCAGCTTCTGCCCTTACAATTCCAGCACCTATGCCGACGATGTAAAGGTAACAGAATCAGAAGAAATGGGGTTGAGAGAAAGTAGTTCGGTGGAGATAAGGTCACCATAAGCGGGCAGAAGGAAAAGTCCTTGCTAAGGGAAACACCAACCCGGGAGAGCCCAAGATCAACTCCCAGACTGAACCCGCCCCTCCAAAGAGGGTCTGGATTCTGGTGAATTGTGTTGGGAGGGATTTAATCCAATGATAGTGAGGCTAGTGAGCTTGGTCTCGGAGGCGGATCACTGATTGTGAAGGAACGTCAACAGCGAGAGTGGTGAGGTAGCGTCTTTTTCCGTCGATGAAGGATGTTGTAGGGAGAGTCGCAGACGGCAGATGGAATCGCTGAAAATTGTAGGCTGCGAAAACCGAATCTAGAACCTTCACTGGGGAGAACAAATTGAGATGCTGAGGAAACCCTTTATTGGGGAGTCCAAAGGAGGAAGATGCTGGCATCGGGGATTTGCAGAAACCCTAGGTCGCGAAGAGGCGAAACATGAGCCCGCGTGGGAGAATGAAGATAGTGGAGAGGTGAGGTGAAGCCAGTCCATATTCTCCATCAGAGAAGGAGGAGGATGGAGTGTAGTGTAAGAAGAAGATAAAGTTCGAAGGAGGAGCACGCTGGCATCGGGGATCTGTGGAAACCTAGGTCACGAAGAGGTGAAACCCGAGCCTGCGTGGGAGATGGAAGATGGCAGAGAGGTGAGGTGAAACCAGGATAAGAATCATGTCGGAGAAGGAGGAGGACGGAGGTCGACAGAAGAGCGGTTTGCAGGGAGCGTAGGTCTTGATGAGCTGATACCCGAGCGGGAGCGGGAGTGGGAGCGAGAACGAGATGGATAATATGGAAGAGAACATAGTGTATGAGGGTCGTGGAGCTTCAGAGGCTTGACACGTTAGGATAAATTGTCGTGGATGAACGACATATGGACACGTGGCACTGGAGAATACCTAAGATTAGTATATATATATATATATAGATTACTATTTATTAATATAATAGAATTTATAAATATATATTAAACTTTATGGCAACATTTATATATTACCGTTTATATATTAACATTGATAAATACATATTAAAGTCTATATATTGGAGTTTCATGGAGTATGTGGATCATTGAGAAGGGATGACTGAATCAATGGTGATCTTTTGCATTTTCCTTTATCCTAAAATTAACATCTATAACTTATTAAAGTTTCAATCCTCTCAACTTTATCTCTTTGGTACCTGTATGCAATGATAAAAAAAATAATGCAAGACACAAGATTTTTACAAGGTTCGATTGTAATGTTGGTATCCAATCTGTGCCGCGTTGACTCTCATCGATCCATGGATATCCACTATATAATGCAAGTGAATGAAAATGCACAAGCTCCGTCAAACTTCTTCTATCTCCCGACAAGAAATATTACTAGTTCCCACCAGTTACAAACTTTTCTTTTTCTTGAGAGTCAATGTAAAATTTAAACATGAAAATCTGTTCACAATAAACTCTGTCCAAAAATCCTATGTCCAATACTTTGTCTGTTACACCTTTGTTTGGTGCGCCTTAGTCCAATACATGTTTGTCTGGAACACCTCTATCTGATGCACCTGTGTATGAAGCACCTATATCTGATGCACCTTTTTCAGATGCACGTATGTCTGATGCATCATCTCCCGTTACATTGTGTCTGATACTCATCTTCTAAAACCAAGTAAATTCTTGGTTGACAACTCACGCTACACTCTAAAAAACTTCACACTAATTTCTCTATAATCACCAACCGTTCATGAGTCTGCAAACCTTAACATACTCATACTTCCCCTGAAAAACAAAGAAGAACACAGGCTCCAAATTTTAATATCTCACTCAACTTAAATTTCATTTGACCACCTACAAAGCCTCTAAACAAGTCAGGGTCAACATTCTTCATAAGAACTTCCTAAAAAACCAACATCACTGATCTTCATAACTTCATAAAATCTTGACGTCTACGATCTTCATTGCCTCATGAAATCTTGGCTAGAATCATGATCTTTCATTTGTAAATATTGAGTCATTAAACACCCAACTCATCATAATCACAATGTATGACTTTACAAAGTTTTGTAAAGATCCTCAAATCTCTATCCAACTCTTCTTTGTAAGAACTCTTTAGCCTAAAAATGCTTCGTCCGTTAGTTCATCGTAGGAACTTGTAACGTCCCGATCCAGTTCACTATATGAACAACAATTAGATCGATTCACCACATGAACTTAGTCACATTTCATCATATGCCAGAGGTTGCCGACTAACAGTGGAGGTTTAAGGTGGTACTATAAGGAGCCTATCCCCCCTATATCAAAGTGCGTAGTAACATAAGTAAATAACCAAATTTCATACATCAAAAAATAAATAGAAAGTGGAAGCGATAAATGCAACAAGACAAAATAAAAAATGAAATTTAGTAAGGTCCCAAACACAACTAACTACCCACTAGGATGGTAACATATACAAACAAAAAATAAATAAAAATTAAATGCTTACTCTATGACATCCTCAAGCCATACCTCATACCAAACTCCATGTACTTGTCTGAGCCATCTCACTCGATCAAACCCAGGCCTCAACCCAACCTATACCTAAAACCAAGAATGCCTATGTAGGTATCCAAATGCAGTGGAAACCTGAGCATGGTGTGAGTACAAAACTTAGTAGGGAAACACCAACGCGGTCTCATACTAGCCATAATATGTTGTGATATGTGAATGTGACATGCCTAGCTGAAATAATTAACTGTCGTAAAATAAACAAATAAACCAATGTTGATCCTTAGGTTCGTGACCCCGATCGACCATACCTTGTTCGGTCAGTTCTAGAGTGTCTTTGAGCATGCCATGAAGATCGTGCCTCTCAAGTAACATGCGGGCTCCACATCCATGGTAGCCCCAACCATATACTCACAACTCTGGGGACCCATACCACGACAGTCTGAACATCCAAGATCCTAATCCAAGGAAACTCCTATCAATATTCACATGACTATGGGGACATGATACACAATAGTCCTATCACCATAGATCTAAAAATATGGAAACTCCAAACAATATCCTCATGAATTCAGGGACAAAATCTGTGATAGTCCTATCATCCAAGATCCAAATCCATGGTAGCTCCAAATATTGTAATCTAGACTCCAAATCCATGGAAACCTCTACCATATCCGAGCCCCAAATCCATGGTGACTCCAACATTGAGATCTAACTTTGTGGTGACTCCTAGGTATACTCATATCCAAATCATGGCTTCCCATCCGTATATCAGCTCTATAGCCATTGTAACCCTACCGTGTCACACTTACCCTAAGGTCGCATTCCATAAACCCAACATAATAAAAAAGAAACGTGTGGGTTGGCCAAACACCCATGCCTAATACCACTGTCCATGGCCCTTTAACTTGTAGAGACTTGGGTTTTGGCCCTTTCAGACTTTGAAATATTTCTATGAATAATTCCAGAGCTAGGCGCGAAGACGGCGTGCGATTCTGAGGCCCGGTGTGTCCGAAATTAATTTTATAAAAATATTAAGTATTTTTATACTATGCATGTGGTGGGGGTGTGTTATCTCCTAAACGGTATCTAGGAAAGGGAATCTGAGGGCACGGTTGCATTCGGAGCGTGCCGTTTACCCTAGGTGGGGTGTAAACTTTGCGGGCGCGAGCCTGCTGTGAGAAAAGCCACCAGGGGCATTTTCGTAAATAAATGGAAAAGTTTCTTTATGAGCGTAGGCTCAAATAACTTCTGGACGGAGTCTCGGATCAAAAATCCGAGTCCATTGTTGCATTCATAATGGCACATTTACCCTAGGGGCGACCTAATTTCCTCCGTGCCGGGAGGTCTGGTCGGTGGTGTTAATTTAAATGAAGTTTTTTTTTTCAATAAAAAAAGAAACAAATCCCTCATCCCTCACCTCCCTCCTCCCGCACACGAACGACGCAACCCCTCCCCTACCTCATCCGTTCATTTCTGAATCGAGCCCCGGGCGTCTGTTTTTAGCGCTGATCGTCAGCAGATCGAGTTTCAGGGTGTCGCGGGCGTCGTTCTGCACCTGAAGCTTCGGCAATCCGCCAACAGGTAGGTGTTTTGAGTTTCAAAATCCCAGATCTCAATTTGGTTGATTTTTCTCTGTTTTGAGCCTGTTGATGCATAGATCCGGTCCTAGGGGGGCGTGCAGATGCTTTCAGATTTGCGTTTGGACCCCGGGGTGCCCCAGGCGGCCCTTGGAAGGTCCGCCGGCGCCGGCGGCGGATGCCCGCGGGAAAGAAATCGGATCGCCGCCCCTGCGGCGGTCTGACCTCCAATTAGAGGTGACCCATTGCGGGTCAGCCGTGCACGCGCGCTGCACCGTGATGGCGTGGTTCGTCAGCTGGGTCGGACGGACCGACCCTCTCCTTGTACACAGGGGTTTTAAAACCCCCATTTCTTGCAATCCAGTGGTCGGATTCGCGTGCCTTCTGTGGCGACGTGACCCTGGAAATAAGGCGAACCCTTTGAGGTGGGTTCGGGGGCTCTGAAATTCGGGATCGTGGCATGGGAGCTTGAAACGTCGAAGAAAATAATGATATTTTATTATTATTCGACTTCGGGCCATTGTATCTTCTACCTGGAGCATCCGATTGACGTGCCATCAGTGACGTTGAGACCCTGACAGTACGACGGAATTTTCTTGATGGTTTTGGGTGTTGGGACCGAGTTTGGGGTGCGGGCCCCATGAGGGTTGGTTTGGGCGTTTACGTAGAAACACAACTTTCTCACCAGGGGTTCGATTTTGGCGGATGGATAGTCGATGCCGCGTGTTTTTCTGAGAGTATCGCAATGGTGTGATTCGTTCGATGAGTTTCGGGATTGAGGCGTGGGCCCCACCCGATCTAGCTTTGGTGAATAGTACCTTTTTCACCGGGTGTCCATTTGGGGGATCCCATGTGTTTTTCCGAGGGGATCGCAATGGTATGATCCGCTTAATGATTTTTGGGATCGTTGTGTGGGCCCCGTACGAGCTAGCTATGGTGAATACTGCCTTTTTCACCGGTTGTCTGTTTCGGGTGAGTAAACAGCCTACCCTACGTGTTTTTCCACGTGGATCGCGATGGTGGCCTCGATATCATCCTTGGAGGTGTGCAGTGTGACGTTGTGGCGGGTCGCTCTGGTTAGCTACGTTTGGACCAGTAGTGGTTGAGGGTACTCCCTTGGTTCGTTCCTATGAGGGTTCGCGTGACATCACAACCTTGGTATAGGTTTGTGATCCTCTCGATGGGATGTTTAATCTGTTAGAGTTGTGGCATCCCTCCGGTAGGCCCGGAGCGGGATCCTTTAACATCGTTTCTCTAGATCGGGTTCTTGGTATCGCTGTGACCGCTTCTCCACGGGCAGTGATCCCATATCTAGTAGGTTAACCCTGTAGGGTTTGTGGCATCATCAGGAATATGATCTCCTGCGCAGTGGGCCATGCTCAGTAGGGTTGTGGGATCGTCGGGTATACGATCCTCTTCTCAGCATGAGGATTTTAGTAGGGTTGTGGTATCATTGGTTATACGATCCCCTACTCAGTGTGGGGTTTCTGTAGGGTTGTGACATCGTCAGTTCGATCCTCTACAGCGCGTGATGTACCAGATAGGGTTTCGGTATCGTCGTGACCATCGTGACACGGGTGACGATCCTCTATCTAAGTAACGTGTTTTTGACGAGTGCCAGATCGGGTTGTGGTATCCCCCAACAGATCTTGGGAGTGATCCCCTATCTGTTAGATCTATGAATGCCAGATCGGGTTGCGGTATCCCCCAGCAGACCCTGGGAGTGATCCCCTATCTGTGAGATATTCGTATACCGGTGTGGGTTCTGGTATCCCCTAGCGGACCCTAGGAGCGATCCCCTATCCGTTGAGTTTGGTGTTTTTGCTGTTTCAGCGTGACTTCCCTCAGTGATGATATCCAACAAGCCTGATCGACCAGGTGAGCATCAGAGATGTTTGTGTGGGACCTGATGGAGTGTATCTATCGGACGAGTGTCATATGGGATAACAGTGATTGTGGAGTGTGCTCTCATGGTTGTGAACCGTTGCTGGTGATGATGTTGTTACCTCATGTAGATTGGTGCGTGAGCTGAGTATATTTGGATTGTTCATGGTATATGTATGGGCATACACCTGAGCTGAGATGACTAGTCGTGTTTAGCCGAGGATGGTCACGAGATGGAGTTTCTCTCTCATCTAGGTTCCCTCTGGATGGGATGAGCGGACTGTTTCCTTTTAGTTGCTCTCTTTTGTTTTGGATTTTTGGGGTGCCTACTGAGTATTTTTATACTCACCCTTGCACAGGCTTTTCCCGCACATGTTTGTGTCTTGTGCAGACCACAGGCCTTTCGACGGAGTCCTAGGAGGACCTGGAGTTGGCGGAGTTGAGTGAGCGGGACTGACCGTGGAGTCTTACCAGAGTTGTGCCGAGGAGATTTTCGATGGTGCTCTTGGAAGCGTCCCCCTTCTTCTGAGTAGGTTGGACGCTTTTGTAGTTTTCTTTTGGTGGGACCTATTTTTCCCTTTTGTACTTCTGTTGCACTCTTTTTTGGGATAGATGTATGCATGCATTGTCTTTTCAGTTTTATATATCTCTGCACTGTTGCATGGAGGTGTCTATGGGTGCGTGTGTATAGGTACCTTAGGCTAATGCCTCCCATGTGTGTGGTTTCCTACTCGGAACTGGTCGCCAGCCCCTGGCCTATTGGAGGCGGGCTTGGGGAGTCGCGGCTCGAACCCCGTTGGGTCGGGTCATGACAGAGTGGTATTAGAGGAGGTTCCACCTTTGGGATCTCAGAGTGTAGCTGGTCTAGCTATGAGTTTGGTTTAGGTTTCATAGCGGCATTGTCAAGATGTTTTGAGTTCAGATTTCAGGTGAGGGACTCCAGTGTTGGTGCGGTGACCGATGTATCCATTCACTAGGACTCTGATAACCTGTCTTTCGACTCAGGGCATTTGGACACTAGTCATAAGGACATAACGATACATGCATCATATAAGAATGGGTTTTTGGGTTTCCCTTGTTCTTCTTGAGTCAGCTCTCCAGATTTACTCTTTGACTATAGAGCGTCTTGATTGTATTTTAGGATGCCTCCACGACGACAGCTAGTGAGAGTTCCGCAGTGGGATTGTGGTGATGGTCCACCCCATGTAGAGGATGTGGACCAAGGCGCAGGTTCTGAGGATGGACCTCCAGGTGGTCTACTGGTTGAGCCACCACCTATTGAGTAGCTGGTTATGCCGGTAGTGCAGGATGAGGTTGCGTGCAGGCTGAGTGTGCTGCATGAGTTCCATAGGTAGCGACCTCTAAGGTTCCGGGGTGATCCAAACCCTCAGGTAGCTGATGACTGGCTCGAAGCAGTCACCTGTGTTTTGCGCCTGGTGAGGACACCCCAGATCAGATAGTGGTCCTAGCGGCGAGCCTTCTGCATGGTTCGGCCGAGCGATGGTGGAGTTTGATGACGTAGTCCCATGATGAGGAGACGCTCACGTGGGCATAGTTTGAGCGTCTCTTTAGGGAAGAGTTCTATCCGATGATGCTGATGTCAGTGCGGACTCATGAGCTTCTACAACTTTGGTAGGAGGGAATGACCGTGTTGGAGTACTCAGTGAGGTTTACCGACCTGTCGCGCTACTCCCTAGATATGGTTCGAGACCCGTTCTTTAGGGCTCAGACCTTCGAGCAGGGGTTACGTAGGGACATCTGGGCATGTGTGGTTTCTTTGTGTCTGCCCACCTATGCTAGAGTGCTAGAGCGAGCATTGGTGGTGGAGAGATTTTTGGATGAGCAGACCCCGCATGTTAGTGTTGGGAGCATGACAGTTGAGACATTGACAACTGGTAGCTGGTGGTAGGTGCAAGGGTCTGGACGTGGCCGACGTTTTCAGAGGCGACCCCAGGATGGAGGATCTGAGGCTTAGGGCTCACAGGGCTCGTAGACCAGCTTTGGTCAGCTGTAGGAGAGGCGGTGTTATGCTTGCGATGGTTGGGGACATCTTGCTAGAGATTTTCCGACCCGTCGTGCTGCTGAGAGTGAGCCGGTCGACAGACCGCCTTGGCAGAGGCAACGTCTCAAGCAAGGAGGTCCGCAGGGCAGCGAACATGGAGACGGAGCTGGTGCAGTAGCAGGAGGTGGTAGGCGGTATCAGTTGCCACCACCCCCACCCCAAGTGGTCCACGCCAAGCTCAAGGAGCTGGGGGACGAGGGCGAGGACAGCTGCATGACCTAGAGGCTTTTGACCCAAAGGCTCTGCGGATTGATCGAGGTACGCCTTGTGTCCTTTATACTTTCTACAGTAGCTTGTTAGACACTGTTTAGCGGTACCCTTCCTTTCCGTTGCTTTCTTGACTTTTGTTCAGGGCGTTGGTAAGACCCTGTGTGGGTGTTCTTTGGCGTGCTTCGAATGCGTGAGGAAGAGGGATCCTTCCCCCATCGAGACACATTTTTGTGATGAGATTAAAACTGTGTTGGTGAGTCAGTGATGCCCAAAGCGGATAGTGTTGAGGTGTGGTGGATGAGTCCCTTTGACTTATGTGTTCTGGCGGGGGTGTTTGTTGGTGTACTCGCTGGCGTGGGAGACCCAGTTGAGAGTCTAGTTGCTTTCCTTATGCTTATAGATTTTCAGGTACTAAAAGTTCTAAGGTGGGAAAGATTTAGTGACTCGGGTTTTGGCCCTGTCAGACTTTGGAATATTCTTATGAATAATTCCAGAGCTAGGCGCGAAGACGATGTGCGATTCCGAGGCCCGGTGTGCCCGAAATTAATTTTATAAAAATATTAAGTATTTTTATACTATGCATGTGGTAGGGATGTGTTTTATCCTAAATGGTACCTCGGAATGGGAATCTGAGGTCATGGTTATGTCCGAAGCAAGCCGTTTACCCTAGGCGGGGTGTAAACTTTGCGGGCGCAGGCCTGCTGTGAGAAAAGCCACCAGAGGCGTTTTCGTAAATAAATGGAAAAGTTTATTTATGAGCATCAGCTCGAATAACTTCTGAATGGAGTCTCGAATCAAAAATCTAAGTCCACCGTTGCGTTCATAATGATGCATTTACCCTAGGGGTGATCTAATTTCCTCCACCCCGGGAGTTCTGTTCCGGGGTGTTAATTTAAATGAAGTTTTTTTTTCAATAAAAAAAAGAAACAAATCCCTCACCCCTCACCTCCCTCCTCCCACACACAGACGACGCAACCCCTCCCCTCCCTCATCCTTTATTCTCCTAATTGAGCCCTGGGCGTCCGTTTTCAACGCCGATCATCAGCAGATCGAGCTTCAGGGCGTCGCAGGCGTTGTTCAACACCCGAAGCTTCGGCGATCCGCCAACAGGTAGGCGTTTTGAGTTTCGAAATCCCGGATCCCGATTTGGTTGTTTTTTCTCTGTTTTGAGCCTGCAGATGCATAGATCCGGTCTCGGGGGGCGTGAAAATGCTTTTGGATTTGCATTTGGACCCCCAGGGTGCCCTCGACGGCCCTCGGAAGGTCCGCCGGCGCGGCGGGCCGCGAGAAAGAAATCGGACCGCTGCCCCTACGGCGGTCTGACCGCCAATTAGCGGCAACCCTACAAGGGTCGGACACGCGCGCGCGCTGCGTTGCATTATGACGACGTGGTCCACCTGCCGGAGCGACCGGTTCAGGCCGGTCTGGCCCTCTCCTTGTACACAGGAGTTTTAAAACCCCCATTTCTTGCAATCCAAGGGTTAGATTCGTGTGTCGTATGCGGCGACACGACCCTGGAAATAAGGTGAACCCTTTGAGGTGGTTTCAGGGGCTTTGAAGTTCGGGATCGTGGTCTGGGATCTTGAAACGCCGAAGAAAATAATGATATTTTATTATTATTCGACTTCAGGCCGTTGTATCTTCTACCCAGAGCATCCGATTGATGTTCCGTCAGTGGCGTTGAGACCCTTATAGTACGACAGACTTTTCTTGATGGTTTCTGGGTGTTGGGACTAAGTTTTGGGTGTAGGCCCCACGAGGGTCGGTTTGGGCATTTACGTAGAAACACAAATTTCTCACCAGGAGTCCGATTTTGGTGGATGAATAGTCGATCCTGCATGTTTTTTCTGAGAGGATCGCAATGGTGCAATCCGTTCGATGAGTTTCGAGATCGAGGCATGGTCCCCACCCGAGCTGACTTCAGTGAATAGTACCTTTTTCATCAGATGTCTGTTTTGGAGATCCCGTGTGTTTTTCTGAGAGGATCACGGTGGTATGATTCGCTTAATGATTTTCGGGATCGTTGTGTGGGCCCCGTATGGGCTAGCTATGGTGAATAGTGCCTTTTTCACCAGTTGTCTGTTTCAGGTGAGAAAATAGCCTACCCTGCGTGTTTTTCTGCATGGATCGCGATGGTGGCCTCAATATAGGCCTTGGAGGTGCGCGATGTGGCGTTGTGGCGGGTCATTCGGGTTAGCGATGTTTTGACCAGCAGTGGTTGAGGGTACTCCCTTGGTTTGTTCCTACGAGGGTTTGCGCGACATCACAACCTTGGTATAGGTTTGTGATTCTCTTGATGGGATTTTTAATCTGTTAGAGTTGTGGCATCCCTCTGGTGGACCCGAAGCGAGATCCTTTAGCATCGTTTCCCTAGATCAGGTTCTTGGTATCGCTGTGACCACTTATCCACGGGCGGCGATCCCCTATCTAGAAGGTTAACCCTGTAGGGTTTGTGGCATCATCAGGAATATGATCCCCTATGCAGTGGGCCATTCTCAGTAGGGTTGTGTCATCGTCGGGTATACGATCCCCAACTCAACATGAGGATTTTAGTAGGGTTGCGGTATTGTTGGTTATACGATCCCCTACTCAGCGCGGGGTTTCTGTAGGGTTGCGGCATCGTCAGTTTAATCCTTTACAGCGTGAGATGTACTGGATAGGGTTTCAGTATCGTCATGACTGTCGTGACATGGGTGATGATCCTCTATCTGAGTGACGTGTTTCTGACGACTGCCAGATCGGGTTGTGGTATCCCCCAGCGGATCCTGGGAGTGATCCTTTATCTGTTAGATCTACGAATGCCATATCGGGTTGCGGTATCCCCCATCAGACCCTGAGAGTGATCCTTTATCTGTGAGATCTTCGTATACTGGTGTGGGTTTTGGTATCCCCTAGCAGACCCTAGGAGCGATCCCCTATCCATGGAGTTTGGTGTTTTTGCTATTTCAGCGTGACTTCCCTCAGTGACGATATCCGCCGAGCGTGATCTCTCAGGTGAGCGTCAGAGATGTTTGTGTGGGACTTGATGGAGTGTATCTCTCGGATGAGTGTCATCTGGAATGACAGTGACCATGGAGTGTACTGTCCTGGCTGTGAACTGTTGATGGTGATGAGGTCAGTACCTCATGTGGCTTGGTGCGTGAGCTGAGTATATATGGATTGTTCATGGTGTATGTATGGGCATACACCTGAGTTGAGCTGACTAGTCGTGTTTATTCGAGGATGGTCATGAGATGAAGTTTCTCTCTCTTCTGGGTTCCCTCTGGCTGGGATGAGTGGACTATTTCCTTTCAGTTTCTCTCTTTTTTTTTGGGTTTTTGGGGTGCCTACTAAGTATTTTTATACTCACCCCTGCATGGGGTTTTCTCGCACATGTTTGTGTCTTGTGCAGACCAAAAACCTTTCGACGAAGTCCTAGGAGGACGTGGAGCAGGCGGAGCTGAGTGAGTGGGACTGACCGTGGAGTCTTACCGAAGTTGTGCCGAGGAGCTTTCCGGTGGTGCTCTTGGTAGCGTCCCCCTTCTTCCGAGCAGGTTGGACGCTTTTGTAGTTTTCTTTTGGTGGGACCTATTTTTCCCTTTTGTACTTCTGTTGCACTCTAGTTTGGGATAAATGCATTCATGCATTGTATTTTCAATTTTATATATCTCTGCACTGTTTCATGGAGGTGTCTGTGGGTGCGTGTGTACAGGTACCTTAGGCTAATGCCTCCCATGTGCGTGATTGCCTACTCGGCGTTGGTCGCCAGCCCCTGGCCTATTATAGGCGGGCTTGGGGAGTCGTGGCTCGAGCCCCATTGGTTCGGGTCGTGACACGACTCACCATCCTGGTACGGGTTCCATGGTGACGCCCACTACCATCTCACACACAACCACTTAGGACCAGTCTATCAACTGGGCATCAAACAGGTCCCCTCGATCTCAACATAGCAGAGGCACCCTCACATGGGTCCTTGGCCTCAGTCATGATCTTGATTCAACACCCGACGCTCTAAGGAATTTGCGTCCCTCAACATCATCAATAGTGTATCACATCCTTTCTGGCTACACGAGGTCTCACCACATAGGCAATAGTCAAGAGATAACCCATGAATGATCTTGGTCCTCAAGGTCACTCTGAGTCATTCCACTCACGCAGCCGAATCTCAATCTACCTAAGGTCTATCTACCTAGGCCTAGTCACATTAGACAGAAGAGAATTGCTCATCCCACCCTCATCTCGACAAGCCTAAATTGCTTGAAGTTCACGGAGGGTGTGCTAAGTCCTACATAGTCTAAGATCTCTAGTTCACCCTCACCTATAGCTTGGAGGTATCTCAATCCCCTATTCATATATTAATGGATCTCGTTAGTTCCGACCTCACCTATCATGAGTTCTGGAGGCCAACTGATGTCTCAATGGTCTCGGCCTTGGCAATTGGCAACTGAGGTGTCAAACTATTGCACATGAGTTATTCGTGATCCCTGATGCTTGTTCATTTTAATTTTTAAAATTTAATTTAATTAAAAACATCACATTTAATTAAATTAACCAAGGGAATCACCCTCAGTGGAATTCCTAAGCATCCACTTACACATAAACAAAACCTAAATGTCATAGAGCAATTATGTGTGACCACCTACCTCATTAGAAGCTTCCCACTTTTATGTACAAGGGCCGGAAACAACTTCCAACACCCGTCCAAGCTCCGTCCAGCCTTGTCTTCAATCATTAGATCCCATCTCAACATCCTGATCTCTTAAATCAAGTTAAAAATCAATAATTAATTAATTATAACATTTATAATTAATTAATTAACTCACTTTAACCTATGCATAATGCCATATAATTCACTAGGTTGTTGCATTGCACTGAAACTACCACCAATGGAACCCCATAGGTTTGTCTCACATTCTTGACCCCATTGTTACACCTTTCAGGTCATTGGTATACCTAAGTGGAGTTTTTATTTACCCATGTTTTTTGTTCTTGGAGTTCCCAAGTGTCAGGGGTCATAAACCAAGGTTTTTAGGAAAACAGACCTTGGTACACAACTGGTGCATGATTTGTCTAACCATGCATGGTTTTTGGCTTGGGGAAAGTTCACTTTTTCACGATTTGAGCACAGTTTTTCAAACCATGGGAGTTGTAGCAGTAACGGTTCAGGCTATCCAGGTCATTATTCTTTTTGGAATTTTCCATTTTTCTTGAGAAGAATTTAACTCCCCCTTGGATCATTTCTCCTCCTCTATATAGGACACCATCTCCTTGGGATCGGGAGATTATCCTATTGGATCCATGGTGGATTCCCCTTAATCTCTTGGTGGTTTGGCTTAAGTAATCCCTTTTCTTCTTATTTTCTCTTCCTCTTCCCCTCTTATGCCTTTATTCTTCCTATTTCTTGGAAAAGTGGAACCCTAGCATGCCCCTTGGATGAATCTAAGGTTTCTAAAGGGGGATTTGGTTTTTTTATTTTTGTCTTATGTGTATGAGGATCCCTCTTTCTTGATTTAAGTGGTTTTAATCGAAGGTGATAAGTTTTGATTACGTTGTGAGGTAGGTGTCTCTATTTAAGGGCTTTTTCCTTAGATAACCGTTGATTCTTAGATGCCTTTGGTTTTTGTTTATAATATTGTCTTTAAATTGATTTATTAATTATTATTTATCCATGTTTGATGTAATGTGTAATTTATATTCTCAATTTTATGTTTAAAGTAGGATTTCCAAAGGGGGTTGGATTTAATTCACCCCAAGTGTTTGATAAAAAGGCTCAAAGAGGTTTAATATTTTTAAATGGGATTTTGAAAGGGGTTTTGAAAGGTCTTTAATGGTTTTGAATGCTTGAAATGTTTTGGACATAAGTGGTTTATGAAATTGGTTTTAAAATAGCTCAAGTGAGGAGCACTTGTTGTGGTTTTAAATATATTTTAAAGTGGGATTTTAAAAAAGGTTTTTCCTTGAGGAAGGCATTGTATTTTAAATGGGTATGTTTTACCTTGAGGAAGGTGTTGTTTTAAAATGGTCAAGTTGGTTTATTTATTTGGATTTTGAAATGGATTTTTGTGTGTTGGCACATGTGTATGTTTGCGTGTTTGACATTGAGTAGCAAAAGGGAGACCTTAGGTGTGTGTATGGTGACTGAGGAATTTAGACCTTAGTCTATGTTAAGGACTATCTAGGGTATTTTTATCAAGGGACCATGAGATCCTTTTGTAGGAATATCAATAGAGATTCCAAATGTTGTTCAAGGGACTATGAGAGCTTTTAAGAAGGAAGAATAAGCAAACTTCAAAATTTTCTTCAAGGGATTGTGAGAGCCTTTGAGGAGGAAGATTGAGCAAGATTCCAAATGTTGTCTGTGATATGGAGAGAGAACTTGGGAGGTGGGCCTAAGAAATATCGTGAGAGATTCCAAAATTTTTGCATAGGTCTATCCAGATAGAAAACTTTATTTAGACTTAGCCACACTAGACCCATATGGTTATAACATATTGTGCACATTACTTATGTCTGGTTGATTTTATATGCTTTATACATGATGTTAGTGACATGTGTGATTATGATTTTTATTATGATATTTCCCTCTTTATCATCTTGAGATATAAAAATTATATCATGACCATGTATTTATGTTAAAAATCATTTTGTATAAATGTTGTTTCTTATGCCTATGCCCATTCTTTCATTACTTGCTTATGAAAATGGCATGTCTTTACACTCATGTTTATACCTTATTTGGGTGTGTTGAGCATGATTTTATAGGTGTACTTATTTATTTATTTTGAGCCATGTTGAGAAATGTTTTGGGAACTCATTTTGTTTTCCATGCTTTTGAAATATGATTTGTTTTTTGAGAAAAACCAAAGGAATTTATAACGTATTTTCTTTAAGTGAACTTGTTTTAAAAAGTGAACTTTGTTTTGAAAAATGAGTTTTCAAATGAGACTTATTTGTTTTCATGGATAAAAAAACTTAAATATATTCATGGTGGTATCAAACTAGGCTTGTTCCTCACACCCTGTATATGTTGTTAGGTCAAATATGGTAATGGAAAATAGTCTAGAGGGGGGTGAATAGACCAGATTAAAAATTTAAAAAAACAAATTGATTAATTAAAATAATTATCAAAGTTAATTATTAAGGTTAATTAGTAGCAGAAAAAGTAAATAATGCAAAGATGTTTTTTATAGTAGTTCGGTCCAAAGTGATCCTAAATATACTCTTATACCTCTCTACTGGGCGAGAGATACGTGTGCACTAAAAAGGATTTTTATGGGGGAATCATAACCCAATTACAAAATCCTTTTCTAGTGGACGGATAACCACAATACTGACTTTTTTATGGGGAGTCACAACCCTTACAACCTGACTTCATATACTGGGAGTCACAACCTGAATAGTCTTGACTTTAGATATAGGGAGTCAAAACCCTTAGATCTTGACTTTAGAATCCGAGAGTCACAACCCGAGAAAACAAAATAACAAATAATTATTTTTTGAGTAAAAGCATAAATAGAAAAATAGAGTGCGTGTGAGAGATGGGAAAAAGTGTTGGTGATAAAATAGAGTGTCATGGGATGTTGCAAATTCATAGCAGATTCAAAGTTCACAACACTTTCACTTTGAAAAAAAAAAACAGATTATTAAAAATTTTCACATGTGTCTTGCAATTTGTATCATGCTCTATTATTTTAGTCTACAAAAGAGAAAGATATTTATAGAGAAAATATCCAACAGTTACTACAGCTCCGCTTCCTTAGGATATTCAAATTAAATTGAGTCAAGAGGGTTCATAAATATCTTCATGAAAAACACAATGTTGTTTCCTCTTTAATCCTCTAGAATAAGTATTAAAAAGAATTTAAAATAATTTTGAATAACTCTTCTAAAAATATCTCCTGAAATATAACAGTGTTGAATGATTTAAAACACCAATTTAAATCTATTAAAACAAATTTAAATTTATTCAAAATAGTTCCTGAAAAGTAGTAGAAGAAACTAAAAGTAAATTCAAAAATTTGAATTTAAATAATTTTGAAACCTCCAAATTTATAGGAAAAAGAAGTTGAATTTTTTTATTAATTTTCCTCCTTAAATATAACACCAAAAACATTAAAATCTATTTGATAAAAATCCTTAGTTTTAATGAGAATCTTTCAAGAAGAAAAACCTTTAAAATTAATCCATATATATGAAAAAAACCATTTAAAAAAAATACATGGAATGAATAGTAACTTCGGGAGTGAATAGTAATGTATCGCAAAGATGATAAATAGTAATGTAGGGCTGATGAACCATATTTTTCACTATTCATGAATAGTAACACAGGGTTGATGAACCATAATTTTCACTATTCATGAACAGTAATGTAGCATATGGATGATAAACAACAATTTAGGGTTGATGAACCATACTTTGAACTATTCATGAAGAGTACGTAGGGTTAATGAGCCATACTTTTCACTATTCATGAATGGTAACACAGGGTTGATGAACCATACTTTGCACTATTCATGAACAGTACATAGCGTATGTATGATGAACAATAACGTAGGGTTGATGAACCATACTTTGTACTATTCATGAATAGTACGTAGCATATGGATGATGAATAGTACATGGGGATAATGAACCATACTTTGCACTATTGTGAAAGTAGGTTTGCCCATCCTTTGTGAAAAAAACTGGACAACATACATTAACAAAATTAAACGAATTTTTAAGGGCTATAAACACCAGATTCAGACTTTAGTCAAAAATACTTATTTGTAGAAAAACTTATTATCTTTCCAAAGAAGCAAGAATTAAATAAAACCGTCATCTACTATTCCAAATATCATCAAAAAATGGAAACAAAAACATTCTGGAAAACAACAGTTCTGAAAAAATCAAAGAAGAACTTCAAACAATTTAATCACCATTCAAACAACCTTTTTAGACTTTGATGTAAACTAATGAAATCAAGATAAACATGTTTATTTCTGTAAAATCAAGTTTCATACAAATCCAATATCTTTAGAAGTTACTGTAAAATAAATACATAATTCTTTTAAAACTGAAAATTGTAGAGTTTCTAGAACTACAACAGAAACTTGATTGATTTTTTAGAGTAATAAAAAAGCATTTTTATACTTCCTCAAAAACTAATGAAATTTAGATAAATATATTATATATCCAATGTGATAATAATAACAAAAATACATGCATTTTATTTTAATAAATCATCAAAATACATAAAGGTTTTTAAACAAAAAATCACATGTAATCAAACAAGAAATCAAGAAAAAAAGAATGCACATGCACAAACAATGTCCCCCTTTTTGTTTGATTACAAAACCAAAACTCTTAAAAAATTAAAACCAATTTTAAAAACATTTAAAACCAATTAATTTCTCCCAATTTATTTCTCCCCATTTAATCCCAAAATAACTCTTCCCCTTTTTGTAAATAAACAAAAAGTAAAAAAACTCTCCCTAAACAAATATAGTAATAAAAAGTTAAAATTATAACATACCAAGTTAAAATTTAATTTTTTAAAACTGAAAAGAGTCTAAAGGCTTTGTAAAAATATCTGTTAGCTGATTTCTAGAAGGTATAAATTCTAAAACGATATCTCCATTGTTCACATGATCTCTAATAAAATGAAATCCAAGATCATATGCTTTGTTCTAGAATGCTATAGGTGGTTTTTAGAAATAGAAATTACAAAAGTATTATCACAATAAATAGGTAGTTTATCAAGATAAACACCAAAATAACATAATTTTTTCTTAATCTATAAACTTTTAGTAGAACTATTAACAATATATATATAATCATCTTCTGTAGTAGATAAACCAACCGATATTTGATTCTTAGAAGACTAAGAAATTAAATGTTTTCACAGAAAATGACACACACCTGATGTTCTTTTTCTATCAATTCTATATCCTCCAAAATCAAAATTAGAACAAGATGTTAAATAAAAAATATATATTTTGTATAAAATAAACCAACATCAATAGTTCATTTAACATATCTAATTATTCTTTTGATAACATTAATATGACTTTCTTTAGGATATTCTTGAAATCTAGCACATAAACAAACACTAAAAATGATGTCGGGTCTAGCTGTAGTTAAATAAAGCAAGCTACTTATCATACCTCTATAAACTTTAAAATCAACAGATTTACTAGATGCATCAATATCTAATTTACAATTATCACCCATAGGAGTTTTCATAGATTTATAATAATCAAGACCAAATATTTTAACTAACTCTTTAGAATAATTAGATTGATTAAGAAAAATTCCATCTTTTCTTTGAAAAATTTGAAGTCCAAGAAAGAATTTTATTTCTATCATTAAGATCATTTCAAATTCAGAAGACATCAAAGAAGAAAATTCATTATAGAGTATTTCACTAGATGATACAAAATCTATATCATCAACATAAATTTAAACAACTAAAATATCACCAGAAGTTCTTTAAAAAAAGAGTTGGATCAACATTGCTTTTCTTGAAACCACTATTTAATAAAAGCAAAGAAAGTTTTTCATACCAAGCATGAGATGCTTTCTTGAGACCATACAAATCTTTAGAAAGTTTAAAAACATGGTTAAGAAAATTTTCACTTTCAAAAATAGGGGTTTGAAAAACATAAACACATTCAGTTATAAAACCATTTAAGAAAGCAATTTTTACATCCATTTGATATAATTTAAAACCTTGAAAAAAAGAAAAATCTAATAAAAATATAATTGCCTCTAACCTGGAAACAAGTGAAAAGGAATCTTTAAAGTCTATACCTTCTTCTTGAGAGTATCCTTGAGCAATAACCCTAACTTTATTTTTGACAATCTTTCCAGATTCATCTAGCTTGTTTCTAAATATCCACTTAGTTTTAATCACCTGTTCATCCTTAAGAAATTCTACTAAAAGTACAAACATTATTTCTAACAAAATGATTTAATTCATCTTGCAAAGTAACAATCCATTTTTAATCTTTCAAACCATCATTAACATTAAAAATAACAAAATCATAAATAAAAGAAGAATTGACACAAAAATTTGAAATAGAATTTCCATTTTTAACACCAGAATCAACATTGCCAATTACATTTTCAACATGAAGATATTTGTGAATCTTCTATGATTTTGGATCTGGTTAAGAAGGAATATTCTCCCCCTCAATTGATTCAATATTATCTTGAGGAATTTCTTCACCTAAATTAAATTCTCTAAACTCTTTATCAATAGCATTAGAATCAAAATTTATTTTAATATTATTTTCATCAAACATAACATGAAAAAATTATTCAATAAACAAATTTCTTTTATTATTAACTCTATATGATTTACTATTATTATAATACCAAATAAAAATACCTTCATCACTCTTAGCATTAAATTTATCAAAATTATCCTTTGAATTTAAAATAAAAACTTTACAACAAAAAACTATAAATTAACCAACTTTAGGCTTTTTATTTTTGAATAATTCATAAGAAGTTTTCTTTAACAAATATATAATAATAATTCTATTTGAAATATAACATGCAAAAAAAAAACCTCAACCCAAAAATATCTTTCCAAATTATATTCACTTAACATAGTTCAATCCATTTTAATAAGAGCTCTATTTTTCCATTCTACAACACCATTTTGTTATGGTGTTCTAGGAGCAAAAAAATTATGAAAATAGCCATTCTTTTCACAAAATTTTTCAAAATTTAAATTATGAAATTCACCTCCTTTATCACTACAAATAGATATTATCATACATCCTTTTTCATTTTGAACTATTTTACAAAAAACAGTAAATCTATTTAAAGTATCATTTTTATGAGTAAGAAAGTATACCCAAGTAAATCTACTAAAAGTGTCAACAATAACTAAGGTATATTTCTTTCCACTAAGGCTGGAAATTTGAGTGGGACCAAATAAATCAAAAAGTACTAACTATAAAGGCCTATTAGTACTTATCTAATTGATGGGTCTAAAAGAAATTTTGTATTGATTCCCTTTCATGCAAGCATCACATACAAGAAGTTGTTCTTTCTTCAAGGAAGGAAGTTGTAACACATTCTTATGTTTTGAGAGCTTATAAAAAAATATGAAATTAACATGAACTAAGCATCTATTTCAAAGGATGATATCATTCTGTACAACATTCAAACACTTAACATGTTGGATAGTTAGTTCAGCAAAATCAATAGTATAAATATTATCTTTTCGATTAGCATAAAATAATAAAGAATCATCTTTAAAAACTAAAAATTTATCATTTTGAAATTTAACTTCCATTACATCATCACATAATTGTGATATACTAATTAAATTATGTTTTAAACCTTCAACATATACAACTTTAGAAATAAATGTAGAATTTGAAATACCAACTTTACCAAAACCTTATACTTTGCCTTTGAAATTGTCTCCAAAAGTAACAGTACCTCCACCACATGTGTTATAAGTAGAACACTTTGATGGGTATCCAGTAATATTCCTAGAGCATCCAATATTCATTTACCATATGTCGTTCTCAATACATCCATGACATTTTTCCTACAAAAATCAATTACTTGACAATTTTGGTACCCAAGCTACTTTGGGTCCAATAGGATTAGTTATACAATTTTTAGGAACCCATACAGAATTTAAAAATGTTTTTAAAGGTACTCTAGATAATAAGAATTTAGAAATATTAGTTTTTATAAATCCCAAGTATTTTTTAAATCTAAGATAACAATCATTTTTATAGCGCCATTTCATGCCACATTTAAAACAAGTAACAGTTGAAGTACAACCATTTTTACTTTTAATAAAATGAGTTTTACAGATTTGGGGTAATATTCTATCATATTCAAAACCATATTTATTTTTATCAGTTTTTTTCAAAGACACCATCTCATGATATTTTTCACGACCTTGAATAAAATCAGATAAACTTTGTTTAAGGCTTTCAACTTCCTTTTTCAAATTTTCATTCAAATCTTGAGTAGATTTTAAATTTTTGTAAACTATTGAATGAGAAGTAGAAGTAGTGTTACTTAACTTTTCATTCTACTACAAAAGTATTTTATTTTCAAAAAAAAGTTTCTCATTGTTTTCTTTAAGCTTATTATATAAATCATCAACTTTGAAAATATCTTTTCTTAATCTTTCAATTTCTTTATTTAATTGAAAAACATTGGGGTTTTCAAAATCACATTCATAATCACAATATTCAGAATAAAAAAATGAATTACTAACCTTATCCAGTGATTTCATGAAGTATAAGTTAACATATTCTTTTTCATTTCAAGATTCTTCACTGGAATCAGATTCTTCTGTATAACTCCAACTAGTGGTCAACACCTTTTTGTTCTTCTTTTTGTATTTGTAATTATTCTTTAGTTTAGGACAATCGGTTTTGACATACCATTTCTTCCAACAATCATAACAAGTTACTTATAAAGTATTATAATTCATACCACCTTTCTTATCTTCCTTATATTTTTCTTTTTGAGGGTTTCTTCTAAACTGATTCTTGAATCCTTTCTTTTTCACTCTCTTGCAAACTCGAGTCACAATATGCACCATATATTCTTTTTCAAAATCCTATAGATCAGAATCAGAAGAATTAGTAGAAACAAAATTCACATATTTAAAAGCTATACCTTTTCTTTTTATTGTTTCCTCGGTAGCTATGTTGTTCAGTTCTAATTAATATTGAAGGAGTGATCCAATCAATTCATCAAGTGTGTACTCTTTGAAATTATTTGTTTCATCAATGACAACCTTATTGGAATGCCACTTCTTTGGTAAGGATCATAGGACTCATTCAACTAGTAATGTGTTTTCTAGAGCTTCTACAAGTGAATTCATTCCATTCACAATGATTGTGAATCTATGGAATATTTGGTTTACTATTTCATCTTCACCCATCTTGAAGTATTGGTACTCAGCATGAAGAATTTTAAGTTTGGTTCAGATTAGTTTATCAAAGCCAAGGTGAGTAACTTATAGAATATTCTATATTTCATGAGATGTCTTACAAGAAGACACATGACTAAAAACACTTTTGTTAATATCACAATATAAAATATTAACAACTTTTTAATTCAAAACATATTTAGTAGCATCAATTTTAGTAAGAGTATCTAGGTCTGATTTAGGTAGTGTGTACTATTTTGACATGATAGACCAGTGCTCAATGCTCAACTGTTTGAGGTAACCCTCCATTCAGGATATCTAGTAGCCACAATCATTACCATCAAAGTGTGGTGGCTTTTGAAGAATCCAAGCATCATTTTGGTTCAATCCTGCCATCTTATAAGATCTTGTCCTTAGACAATGAAGTCCAGAAAAATGTTAGCATAAATAAAATCAAATTAGACTCTATAAAGGGATTTGATAGTTTCAAAAGGAACAATATTTTGATATAGATTAAAAAGTATCAGAAAGCGAATAACAGAGCTAATCAATTCTAAAAAGTATTTTCCTTTGATACCAATTTTTAGGTCGGATAGAGTAATCAAATATGGTCTGGGGGGGGGGGGGTGAATAAACTAGAATAAAAATTGGAACAAATAAATTGAATGATTAAAATAATTATCAAACTTAATTATTAAGGTTAATTAGTAGTAGAAAAAGTAAATAACGAAAGGATGTTTTTTATAATAGTTCGGTCCAAAGTGAGTCTACTTCTACTCTTATACCTCTCTACTTGGTGAGAGATACATGTACACTAAAAATGATTTTTTATGGGGGAATCATAACCCAATTACAAAATCCTTTTGTAGTGGAGGGAGAACCATGACATTGAATTTTGTATAGGGAGTCAAAACCCTTACAACCTGACTTTAGATACTGGGAGTCACAACCCGAACAATCCTAACTTTAGATACAGGGAGTCACAACCCTTAGATCCTAGATTTATAATCCGAGAGTCGCAACCTAAGAAAACAGAATAACAAATGATTATTTTGTGAGTAAAATCATAAATAGAAAAATAGAGTGCATGTGAGAGACGAGAAATAGTGTTATAGAATCAAAACTAGATGAACGATGATAAACAATGAAAGTATAGGTACTGGTTGTTGAGGATTTGATCGACACATCTCGTCAAGGCAATTGTAGTCGAACAGAAAAGATTCAGCACTTGAGAGATCACGCTGGTAATGAAACGGAGTGTCCCAGGATGTTGCAAATGCACATCATATTCAAAGTTCACAACAATTTCTATTTGAAAATATAGAGTATAAAAAATTTGCACATGTGTCTTGCAATTTGGATATGGATATATTATTTTATCCTACAAAAGAGAAAAATATATATAGAGAAAATATTCAACAACTACAGCAGCTCTGCTTTCTTAGGATATTAAAAATAAATTGAGTCAAGAGGGTTCATAAATATCTAGATGAAAAATGCAGCATCATTGCCTCTTTAATCTTGTAAAATAAATCTTAAAAAGAATTTAAAATAATTTTGAATAACTCTTCCAAAAATATCTCCAGAAATATAGCAGCATTGAACAATTTAAAACACAAATTTGAATCCATTCAAACTAATTTAAATTTAGTCAAAGCAATTCCTGGAAAGTAGGAACAAAAACCTAAATTAAATTTAAAAATTTAAATTTAAATAATTTTGAAACCTCCAAATTTATGGAAAAAAGATGTTGATTTTTTTATTAATTTCCCTCTCTAAATATAGCACCAAAAACATTAAAATCTCTTTGATAAAAATCCTTAGTTTTAATGAGAATTTTCTAGCAGAAAAACCTTTAAAAATAATCCATATATATATAGAAAATCAATTTAAAAAAATGCACAAAATGAATATTAACTTTAAGAATGAACAGTAATGTAGCTTAGGGATGATAAATAATAATGTAGGGTTGATGAACCATATTTTGCACTATTCATAAATAGTAATATAGGGTTGATGAACCACACATTGCACTATTCATAAATAGTAAAATAGCGTATGGATGATAAATAGTAATGTAGGGTTGATGAAGCATACTTTTCACTATTCATGAATAGTACGTAGGCTGATGAACTATGCTTTGAACTATTCATGAATGGTAATGTAGGGTTGATGAACCATACTTTGCACTATTCATGAATAATAACGTAGCATATGGATGATGAATAGTAACATAGGGTTGATGAATCAAACTTTGTACTATTTATGAATAGTAACATAGTGCATAGATGATGAATAAGTAGGGATAATGAACCATACTCACTATTGTGAAGGTAGGGCTGCCCATCCTTTGTGAGAAAAATTGGACAACATACATTAACAAACTTAAACGAAATTTTAAGGGCTCTAAACACTAGATTCAGACTTTGGTAAAAAAGAATTATTTGTAGAAAAACTTATTATATTTCAAAAAAAATCAAGAATCAAATAAAACCTTTATCTACTATTCCAAATATCATAAAAAAACAGATGAAACAACATTCTGAAAAACAGCATTCCTCAACAAATCAAAGCATAACTTCAAACAATTTAATCACCATTCAAACGAAATTTTTAGACTTTGATGTAAAATAATGAAATAAAGATAAACATGTTGGATTTCTATAAAATTAAGTTCCATGAAAATCCAATATCTTTTGAAGTTTCAGTAAAATAAATACATAATTTTTTTAAAACTGAAAACTGTAGAGTTTCTAAAACCGCAACAACAAATTAATTGAATTTTTAGAGTAATAAAAAAGTATTTTTAGACTTCCTAAAAAACTAATGAAATGTATAAAAATCTCTTATCTATCCAAAGTGATAAGAATCATAGAAATAAATACATTTTAGTTTGATAAATCATAAAAATACAAAAATGTTTTTAAACGAAAAATCACATGTAATCAAATAATAAAGAATGCACATGCACAAACAATCTCCCCCCTTTTGTTTGATTACAAAACCAAAAATCTTGAAAAATTAAAACAAATTTTAAAAACATTTAAAATCAATTTATTTCTCTCAATTTACTCCCAAAATATATCTCTCCCTTTTTGTAAATAAATAAAAAGTAAAAACAAACTCCCCCATAAACAAATACAGTAATAAAATGTTAAAATTCTAATATACCAAGTTCATATTTAATTTTTTAAAACCGAGAAGAGTCTAAAGGATTTGTAAAAATATCTTATAGCTGATTTTCAGATGGAATAAATTCTAAAACAATATCACCATTATTCACATGATCTCTAATAAAATGAGATCTAAGATCAATATGTTTTATTCTAGAATGTTGTAAGTGGTTTTTAGAAATAGAAATTATAGAATTATTATCACAATAAACAGGTAGTTTATCAAGATAAACACCAAAATAACATAACATTTTCTTAATACATAAAATTTGAGCACAAATACTAGAAGTAGTGATATACTCAGTTTCTGTAGTAGATAAAGAAATATATAGTTGTTTCATAGAAGACCAGGCAATTAAAAATTTTCCCAGAAAATGACACACACATGATGTTCTTTTCTATCAATTCCACATCCTCAAAAATCAGAATCAAAATAAGATGTTAAATCAAAAAAATTATATTTTGGATAAAATAAACTAGGATAAATAGTTCCTTTAACATATCTAATTATTCTTTTGACAACTTCAATATGAATTTCTTTAGGATCTTCTTGAAATCTAGAACATAAAAAAACATGAAAAATGAGGTTGAGTCAAGAATTATTTAAATAAAGAAAGCTACCTATTAGGCCTATATAAACTTTAAAATCAAAAAATTTACCAGATGCATAAATATATAATATACAATTAGTACCCATATGAGTTCTTATAGATTTAGAAGAATCAAGACCAAATATTTTAACTAACTCTTTAGCATACTTATATTGATTAAGAAAAATTCCATCTTTTCTTTGAAAAATTTGAAGTCAAAAAAAGAATTTTAACTCTCCCATTAAACTCATGTCAAATTTAGAAGACATCAAATAAGAAAATTCATTACAGATTATTTCACTAGATGATCCAAAAAACTATATCATCAACATAAATTTGAACAACTAAAATATCATCAGAAGTTATTTTAATAAAAAGAGTTGGATCAAAATTTCCTTTCTTGAAACCATTATTTAATAAAAACAAATAAAATCATTTATACCAAGCACGAGGTGATTTCTTGAGACCATAAAAAGCTTTAGAAAGTTTAAAAACATGGTTAGGAAATTTTTCACTTTCAAAACTGAGGGGCTAAAAAACATAAACTTCTTCAGTTATAAAACCATTTAAGAAATAAATTTTTACATCCATTTGATATAATTTTAAACCTCGAAAACAAGAAAAATCCAATAAAATTCTAATTGCCTTTAAATTGGAAACAGATGTAAAAGAATATTCAAATACTATACCTTATTCTTGAGAGTATCCTTGAGCAACAAGCCTAGATTTATTTTTGACAATATGTTCAGATTCATCCAGATTGTTTTTATATATCCACTTAGTTCCAATCACCTATTTATCCTTATGAAATTATACTAAAATCCAAAAATTATTTATAACAAACTAATTTAATTCATATTGCATAGAAATAATCCAATTTGCATCTTTTGAAGCATCATTAACATTAAAAGGAACAAAATCAGAAATAAAAGTAGAATCAACACAAAAATTTAAAATAAAATTTCAAATTTTAACACCAAAATAAGCATTTCCAATTACATTTTCAACATGATGATGTTTGTGAATCTTCCATGATTTTGGATCTGGTTGAGAAGGAGTATGCTTCCCCTTAATTGATTCAATCTTATCTTGAGTAATTTCTTCACCGAAATTAAATTCTCTAAACTCTTCATCAATAACATTAAAATTAGAATTTATTTTAATATTATTTTCATCATACATAACATGAAAAAATTCTTCAATAAACATAGTTATTTTATTATAAACTATATATTATTTACTATTATTATAATACCCAAGAAAAATACCTTCATCACTATTAGCATCAAATTTATCTAAATTATCCTTTGAATTTAAAATAAAAAATTTACAACCAAAAACTCTATAGTAACCAACTTTAGGTTTTTTATTTTTGAATAATTTATAAATATTTTTCTGTAACAAAGGTCTAATAAGAATTATATTTGAAATATAACATGCAGAAAAAATAGCCTCCACCCAAAATAATCTTAGTAAATTACATTCACTTAACATAGTTCGATCCATTTTAATAAGAGTTCTATTTTTCTATTCTATAACACCATTTTGTTGTGGTATTCTAGGAGTAGAAAAATTATTCAAATAGCCATTATTTTCACAAATTTTTTTAAAATATAAATTATGAAATTCACCCCTTTATAAATACAAATAGATATTATCATACAACCTCTTTCATTTTGAACTAATTTACAAAAATTAGTAAATCTATTTAAAATATCATTTTTATAAGTAAGAAAGTAAACCCAAGTAAATCTACTATAAGCATCAATAATAACTAAGGTATATTTATTTCCTCCAGGGATGGAAATTTGAGTGGGACCAAATAAATCAAGATGTACTAACTATAAAGTCCTATTAGTACTTATCTGATTAATGGGTCTAAAATAAATTCTGTGGTACTTCCCTTTCATGCAAGCATCCCATACATGAGGATGTTATTTCTTCAAGGAAGGAAGCTGTAACACATTCTCATGTTTTGAAAGATTATGCAACAATCTGAAATTAACATGACCTAAGCATCGATGCCAAAGAATGTTGTCATTCTGTACAACATTCAAACACTTAACATATTGAACAGTTAGTTTAGAAAAATCAATAGTATGAATATTATCTTTTTGATTAGCATAAAATAATAAAGAATCATCTTTAAAAACTAAACATTTATCATTTTGAAATTTAACTTCCATTCCATCATCAAATAATTGTGATATACTAATTAAATTATGTTTTAAACATTAAACATATAAAACTTTATAAATAAAAGTAGAATTTGAAATACTAACTTTACCAAAACCTTTTACTTTGGATTTAGAATTATCTCTAAAAGTAACAATGCCTCCATAACATGTGTTGTAAGTGGTAAACTTTGATGGGTCTTTGATTATATGCCTAGAGCATCCACTGTCCATTTACCATATGTCGTTGTCGAGACATCCATGTAATTTTTCCTACAAAAATCAATTACCTGACAATTTTGGCACCCAAGCTACTTTGGGTCCAATAGGATTAGTTATACAATTTTTAGGTACCCATAAACAATTTAAACATGTAATGTAAGTTACTCTAGATAATATGGATTTATAAATATTAGTTTTTTTAAATACCAAGGATTTTTTAAATCTAAGAGAATAATCATTTACATAGCGACCTTTCATGCCACATTTAAAACAAGTAATAGTCAAAGTACAACCATTTTTACTTTTAAAAAACCGAGTTTTATACATTTGGGGTAATCTTTTATCATAACCAAAACCATCTTTATTTTTATCATTTTTTGTCAAAGACATTATCTCATGATATTTTTCACGAACTTTAATAAAAGTAGATAAATTTTTTTTAAGACATTCAAATTCCTTTTTCAAAATTTCTTTCAAATCTTGAGTAGATTTTTAGTTTTTGTAAACTATTGAATGAGAAGTATAAGCAATGTTACTTAGTTTTTCATTCTGCTGTAAAAGTGTTTTATTTTCAGAAACAATTTTCTCATTATTTTCTTTAAGCTTATTACATAAATCAACAACTTTGAAAATAACTTTTATTAATATTTTCAATTTCTTTATTTAATTAAAAAACATTGGGGTTTTTAAAATCACATTTAGAAACACATTCAGAATCAGAATATTCAAAATAAAAACAAGAATTACTAACCTTATCCAGTGATGACTTGAAGCATAAGTTATCAGATTCTTTTTCATTTATAGATTGTTCATTGGAATCAGATTCTTCTGTACAACTCCAACTAGTGGTCAATGCCTTTTTTCCTTCTTTTTTTTTGCATTTGTCTTTGTTATTTAGTTTAGGACAATCAGGCTTGACATTCCCTTTCTTCCTACACTCATAAAAAGTTACATATGAAGTATTATAATTCATATAATATTTCTTATCTCCCTAATATTTTTCTTTTTGAGGGTTTCTTCTAAATCTATTCTTGAATCCCTTCTTTTTCATTCTCTTGTAAACTCTAGTCAGAATATGAGGCATATCTTCTTTTTCACAATCCTGTAGATAAGTATCAAAAGAGTCAGTAGAAACAACATTCATATATTTAAAGGATACACCTTTTCTTTTTATTGTCTCCTCATAAGCTATGTTGTTTAGTTCCAATTCATACTAAAGTAGTGATCCAATCAATTCATCAAGTGTCCACTCTTTGAAATTATTGCTTTCATCAATGACAACCATCTTGGCATGCCACTTCTTTGGTAAGGATCATAGGACTCGTTCAAATAGTACTGGGTTTTCTAGAGCTTCTCCAAGTGAAATCATTCCATTCACAATGCTTGTGAATCTATGGAACATTTGGTTTACTATTTCATCTTTACCCATCTTGAAGTCTTGGTACTCAGCACGAAGCATTCCAAGTTTGGTTCGAATTAGTATTTTAGATCCAAGGTGAGTAAATATATAATCTTTCATATTCCATGAGTTGTCTTATAAGAAGAAATATAACTAAAAAAACTATAGTTAATAGCATGATATAAAATATTAACAACTTTGTAATTAAAAACATATTTAGTAGCATCAATTACGGTAAGAGTATCTAGGTCAGCTTCAGGTAGTGTGTACTATTTTGACATGATAGACCAGTGCTCAATGATCAACTGTTTGAGGTAAGCCTCTATTCGGGATTTCTAGTATCCATAATCATTACCATCAAAGTGTGGTGGATTTTGAGGAATCAAAACATCATTTTGGTTCAGTCTTACCATATTATAAGATCTTGTCCTTAGAACGCGAGGTCTAGGAAAATGTTAGAACAAATAAAATCAAAGAAGTCTCTAGAGAGGGATTTGATTGTTTCAAAAGGAACAATATTTTTATATAGATTGAAAATTATCAGAAAGAGAATAACAATGCTAATCAATTCTAAAAAGGATTTCCCTTTGATACTAATTTTTAGGTCAGATAAGGTAACAACAAATTGTCTAAAGGAGGGTGAATAGACTAGATTAAAAATTTAAATAAATAAATTGACTAATTAAAATGATTATCAAAGTTAATTATTAAGGTTAATTAGTGGTAGAAAAAGTAAATAATGCAAGGATGTTTTTTATAGTAGTTCAGTCCAAAGTGGGCCTACTTCTACTATTATACCTCTCTAGTCGGTGAGAGATACATGTGAACTAAAAATAATTTTTTGGGGGAATAATAACCCAATTACAAAATTATTTTCTAGCGGAGGGATAAGAATGACATTGAATTTTGTACAGGGAGTCACAACCCTTACAACGTGACTTTAGATACTGGGAGTCACAACCCAAACAATAATGACTTTAGATACAAGGAGTCAAAACCCTTAGATCCTGACTTTAGAATCTATGAGTCATAACATGAGAAAACAGAATAAAAAATAATTCTTTTGTGAGTAAAAACATAAATAGAAAAATTGTGTGCGTGTGAGAGACATGAAAAAGTGTTATAGACTCAAAAACAGACAAAAGATGATAAATAATGAATGAATAGGTACTGTTTGTTGAGGATTTGATTGGAAAGTCATGTCAAGGTAATTGTAGTTAAAGCAAAAAAGATTCAGCACTTGAGAGATCATGCTATTGATGAAATAATGTGTCACAGGATATTGAAAATGCACAATAGGTTCAAAGTTCACAACACTTTCTCTTTGAAAAAATAGAGTATAAGAAATGTTCACATGTGTCTTGAATTTTCTATCTTGCTATATTATTTTAGCCTGCAAAAGAGAAAGATATACATAGATAAAATTTTCAGCAGTTATAACGGATCCACTTCCTTAGGATATTCAAAATAAATTGAGTATAGAGGGTTCATAAATATCTAATGAAAAATGCAGCATCATTGCCTCTTTAATCCTGTAGAATAAATCTTAAAAAGAATTTAAAATAATTTTGAACAACTCTTCCAAAAATATCTCCAGAAATATAGCAGTGTTGAAATATTTAAAACACCGATTTAAATCCATTCAAACCAATTTAAATTTAGTCAAAACCATTCCTGGAAAGTAGCAAAAAAAAAAAAAAACCAAAAGTAAATTCAAAATTTTGAATTTAAATAATTTTTAAACCTCCAAATTTATGGGAAAAATACGTTGATTTTTATCAATTTTCCTCTCTAAACATAGAACCAAAAACATTAAAATATTTTTGATAAAAATCCTTAGTTTTAATGAGAATTTTTCCAGTAGAAAAACTTTTAAAAATAATCCATTTATATGTAGAAAATAAATTAAAAAAACACACAGAATGAACAGTAACTTCAAGAATGAACAGTAACATAGAATTGGGATGATAAATAGTAACATAGGGTTGATGAACCATAATTTTCACTATTAATGAATAGTAACGTTGGGTTGATGAACCATACTTTGCACTATTCATGAACAATAACATAGAGTATGGATGATAAACAATAACGTAGGGTTGATGAACCATACTTTGCACTATTCATAAATAGTATGTAGTGTATGGATGATGAACAGTAACATAGGGTTGATGAACCATACTTTGTACTATTAATGAATAGTATGTAGTGTATGGATGATGAAGAGTAAAATAAGGATAATGAACTATACTCATTATAGAAAAATTAGGGTTTCCCATCCTTTGTGAAAAAAAACTGGACAACATACATTAACGAACTTAAACAAATTTTTAAGGGCTATAAACAGCAGATTTAGAATTAGGTCAAAAAGACTTATTTTTAGAAAAACTTATTATATTTCCAATGAATCAAGAATCAAATAAAAACTTTATATATTATTCCAAATATCATAAAAAAATAGAAGAAACAATATCCTGGAAAATAGTAATTCTGAAAAAATCAAAGCAAAACTTAAAATAATTTAATCACTATTCAAATAAACTTTTTAGACTTCAATGTAAACTAATTAAATCAAGAAAAAATATTGTATTTCTATAATATTAAGTTTCATGAAAATTAAATATCTTTAAGAGTTGTAGTAAAATAAATACATAAATATTTTAAAACTGAAAACTGTAGAGTTTCTAAAACTGTCATAGTAACTTAATTGAATTTTTAGAGTAATAAAAAATCATTTTTAGACTTCTTAAAAAACTAATGAAATGTAGATAAATCTATTATATATCCAACGTGATAAGAATAATAGAAATACATACATATTATTTTAATAAATAATCAAAATACAAAAAAAAAATTTAAATGAAAAATCACATGTAATGAAACAAAAAAGAATGCACATGCACAAAAAATATCCCCCTTTTTGTTTGATTACAAAACCAAAACTCTTGAATAATTAAAACTAATTTTAAAAACATTTAAAATCAATTTATTTCTCCTAATTTACTCCCAAAATATATCTCCCCTTTTGTAAATAAACAAAATGTAAAAACAAACCTGCTAAAAAATATAGTAATAAAAAGTTAAAATTCTAACATATCAAGTTCAAATTTAATTTTTTCAAACTGATAAGAGTTTATTGGATTTGTAAAAATATCTACTAGTGGGTTTTCCGAAGGTATAAATACTAAAACAATATCACCATTCTTCACATGATCTCTAATAAAATGAAATCTAAGATCAATATGCTTTGTTCTAGAATACTGTAAATGGTTTTTAGAAATAGAAATTTTAGAAGTATTATCACAATAAATTGACAGTTTATCAATATAAACACCAAAATAACATAATGTTTTCTTAATCCATAAACTTTGAGTAAAACTACCAATAGTAGAGATATAATCAACTTCTACAGTAGATAAAGTTGCCAATATTTGTTTATTAGAAGACTAGGAAATTAAAAATTTTCCTAGAAAATGACACATACCTGATGTTGTTTTTCTATCAATTCTACATCCTCCAAAATCAGAATCAGAATAAGATGTTAAATTACAAAAATTATATTTTAGGTAAAATAAACTAGAATCAATAGTTTCTTTAACATATCTAATTATTCTTTTGATAGATTTAATATGACTTTCTTTAGGATCTACATGGAATTTAGCACATAAACAAACACTAAAAATGATTTTTGGGTCTAGATAAAGCTAAATAAAGAAAACCACCCATCATGCCTCTATAAACTTTAAAATCAAAAAATTTACCAGATTCATCAATATCTAATTTAAAATTAGTACCCATATGAGTTTTCATAGATTTATCAGAATAAAGACCAAATCTTTTAACCAACTCTTTATCACGCTTAGATTGATTAAGAAAACTTCCATCTTTCTTTTGAAAAATTTGAAGTCTAAGAATGAATTTTAATTCTCCCATTAAACTCATTTCAAATTAAAAAGATATAAAAGAATAAAATTCATTACAAAGTATTTTAATATATGATCCAAAAACTATATCATCAACATATATTTGAATAACTAAAATATCAACAAAAGTTCTTTTAATAAAAAGAGTTGGATCAACATTGCCTTTATTGAAACAATTATTTAATAAAAACAAAGAAAGTATTTCATACCAAGCACGAGGTGCTTTATTAAGACCACATAAAGCTTTAGAAAGTTTAAAAATATTGTTAGTAAAATTTTCACTTTCAAAACTAGGGGGTTGAAAAACATAAACTTCTTCAGTTATAAAACCATTTAAGAAATCACTTTTTTACATCCATTTGATATAATTTAAAACCTTAAAAACAAGTAAAAGACAATAAAATTCTAATTGCATATAACCTGAAAACAGGTGAAAAATAATCTTCAAAGTCTATACCTTCTTCTTGAGAGTATCCTTGAGTAACAAGATTGGATTTATTTTTGACAATCTGTCTAGATTCATCCAGCTTGGTTCTAAATATCCACTTCGTTCTAATCACCTATTTATCCTTAATAAATTCTAATAAAGTAAAAACATTATTTCTAACAAATTTCTTTAATTCATATTTCATATAAATGATTTAGTTTGCATCTTTCAAAGTATCATTAACATTAAAAGAAACAAAATCAGTAATAAAACCAGAATTGACCCAAAAATTTAAAATAGAATTTCTACTTTTAACACCAGAATCAACATTGCCAATTACATTTTCAATAGGATGATTTTTATGAATCTTCCATGATTTTATATGTGGTCGAGAAGGAGTATTCTCCCCCTCAATTGATTAAATCTTATATTAAATAATTTCTTCACCAAAATTATATTCTCTAAACTCTTCATTAATAACATTAGAATTAGAATTTATTTTAATATTATTTTCATCAAACATAACATGAACAAATTCTTCAATAAATATAGTTCTTTTATTATAAAATCTATATGATTTACTATTATTATAATAACCAAGAAAAATACCTTCATCACTCTTAGCATAAAATTTATCTAAATCATCTTTTGAATTTAAAATAAAAACTTGATAACCAAAAACTCTAAAGTAACCAACTTTAGGCTTTCTATTTTTGAATAATTCACAAGAAGTTTTCTTTAACAAAGGTCTAATAAGAATTCTATTTGAAATATAACATGAAAAAAAACAGCCTTAGCCCAAAAAATATCTAGGAAAATTATATTCACTTAACATAGTTTGATCCATTTCAATAAGAGTTCTATTTTTCTGTTATACAACACAATTTTGCTGTGGTGTTCTAGGAGTAGAAAAATTATGAAAATATCCATTCTTTTCACAAAATTTTTCAAAATCTAAATTATGAAATTCACTTCCTTTACCACTAAATATATAGATTATCATAAATCCTTTTTCATTTTGAAAAAATTTATAAAAACTAGTAAATCTATTTAAAGTATCATTTTTATGTGCAAGAAAGTATACACAAGTAAATATACAATAATAATTAACAATAACTAAGGTATATTTATTTCCACCAAGGATGAAAATTTGAGTGGGACCAAATAAATCAAGATATACTAACTATAAAGGCATATTAGTACTTATATGATTGATGGGTCTAAGAGAAATTATGTTTCACTTCCCTTTCATACAAGCGTCACATACATGAAGATGTTCTTTCTTCAATGAAGGAAGATATAACACATTATCATGTTTTTAGATCTTATGTAACCATATGAAATTAACATAACCTAAGTGTCAATACCAAAGGATTCTATCATTCTATACAACATTCAAACACTTAACATGTTGAATAATTAGTTCAATAAAATAAATAGTATAAATATTATCTTTTCGATTAGCATAGAATAATAAAGAATCATCTTTAAAAACTAAACATTTATCATTTTGAAATTTAAATTCCATTCCATCATAAAATAATTATGATATACTAATTAAATTATGTTTTAAACCTTAAACATATAAAACTTTATAAATAAAAGTAGAATTTGAAATAATAACTTTACAAAAACCTTTTACTTTGCCTTTGGAATTGTCTCTAAAAGTAAAAGTGCCTCCATAACATGTGTTTTAAGTAGTAAAATTTGATGGGTCTCTGGTCATATTCCAAGAGCATCCACTTTCCATGTACCTATATTTCATTCTTGACACATCCATGTAATTTTTCCTATAAAAATAAATTACTTGACAATTTTGGTACCCAAGCTACTTTGGGTCTAATAGGATTAGTTATACAATTTTTAGGTACCCATAAATAATTCAAACATGTATTTTAAGGTACTCTAGGTAATAAGGATTTAGAATTATTAGTTTTTGTAAATCCCAAGGATTGTTTAAATATAAGAGAAAAATCATTTACATAGTGATCTTTCATGCCACATTTAAAACAAGTAACAGTTGAAGTACAACCATTTTTACTTTTTAAAAAATGAGTTTTATACATTTGGAGTAATCTTATATCATAGAAAAAACCATCTTTATTATTATCATTTTTTTCAAAGACATCATCTCATGATATTTTTAAATACCTTGAATAAAAGTAGATAAAATTTGTTTAATACATTCAAATTCATTTTTTAAATTTTCATTCAAATATTGAGCATATTTTAAATTTTCGTAAACTATTGAATGAGAAGTAAAATTAGTGTTACTTAGTTTTTCATTCTACTACAAAAGTATTTTATTTTAAGAAAAAATTTTCTCATCGTTTTCTTTAAGATTATTATATAAATCACCAGCTTTGAAAATATATTTTCTTAATATTTCAATTTCTTTATTTAATTCAAAAACATTGGGGTTTTCAGAATCACATTTAGAATCAGAACATTCAAAATAAAAATAAGAATTACTAACCTTATCTAGTAATGCCATGAAACATAAGTTAACCGATTCTTTTTCATTTCAAAATTGTTCACTCAAATCATATTATTCTATAAAAATCCAACTAGTGGTCAACACCTTTTGGTTCTTCTTTTTTATTTTACTTTATTCTTTAGTTTAGGAAAATTAGGTTTGACATTCCATTTCTTCCTGCACTCGTAACAAGTTACATTTGAAGTATTATAATTCATATAACCTTTTTTATATTCTTTATATTTTTCTTTTTGAGGGTTTCTTCTAAACCGATTCTTGAATCCTTTCTTTTTCATTCTCTTGTAAACTCCAGTCACAATCTGAGCCATATATTCTTTTTCACAATCATGTAGATAAGAATCAGAATAGTCAATAGAAACAAAATTCACATATTTAAAAGTTACACCTTTTCTTTTTATTTTCTCCTCGATATCTATGTTGTTCTATTCCAATTCATAGTGAAGGGTTGATCTAATCAATTCATCAAGTGTGTACTTTTTTAAATTCTTGATTTCATCAATGGAAACCTTTTGTCATGCCAATTATTTGGTAAGGATCACAGGAATCGTTCAACTAGTACTGGGTTTTCGAGAGATTTCTCTAAGTGAATTCATTCCATTCATAATTCTTGTGAATCTATGGAACATTTGGTTTACTATTTCATATCCACCCATCTTGGAGTCTTGGTACTATACACAAAGCATTCCAAGTATGGTTTGGATTAGTTTTTCAAAACCAAGGTGAGTAACTTGTATAATCTTCTATATTTCATGAGCTGTCTTACAAACAGACACATGACTAAAAACACTTTTATTAATAGCACAATATAAAATATTAACAACATTGTAATTCAAAATATATTTAGTAACATTAATTCTGGTAAGAGTATCTGGCTCAGCTTCAGGCACTGTGTACTGTTTTGACATGATAGACTAGTGCTCAATGCTCATCTGTTTGAGGTAAGCCTCTATTCAGGATCTCCAGTAGTCATAATCATTACCTTCAAAATGTGGTGGATTTTGAGGAATCCAAACATCATTTTGGTTCAATGTTGTCCTCTTATATGATCTTGTCCTTAGACTATGAGGTTTAGGAAAATGTTAGCACAAATAAAATCAAACCAAACTCTAGAGAGGGATTTGATAGTTTCAAATAGAAAAATATTTTGATTTAGATTAAAAAGTATATGAAAGATAATAACAGAGCTAATCAATTCTAAAAAGGATTTCCCTTTGATACCAATTGTTAGGCCAGATAGTGTAATGGAAGATAGTCTAGAGGAAGCGAATACACCAGATTAAAAATTTAAATAAATAAATTGATTAATTAAAATAACTATCAAAGTTAATTATTAAGGTTAATTTGAAGCAGAAAAATTAAATAACGCAAGGATGTTTTTATAGAAGTTTGTTCCAAAGTGGTCCTACTTCTACTCTTATACCTCTCTACTCGGTGAGAGATACATGTGCACTAAAAATGATTTTTATGGGGGAATCATAACCCAATTACAAAATACTTTTCTATTGGAGGAATAAACACGACACTAAATTTTATATAGGGAGTCACAACCCTTAAAACTTGACTTTAGATACTAGGAGTCACAACCCAAACAGTCCTAACTATAGATACAAAGAGTCATAAGCCTTAGATCCTGACTTTAGAATCCAGGAGTCACAACATGATAAAACAGAATAACAAATAATGCTTTTGTGAGTAAAAGCATAAACAGAAAAATAGAGCGTGTGTGAGAGATAAGAAAAAGTGTTACAAACTCAAAACCAAACAAAAAATGATAAACAATGAAATCACAGGTACTGGTTATTGAGGATTTGATCGGAAGGTATTGTTAAGGAAATTATAGTCAAAGTAGAAAATATTCAGCACTTGATATATCACACTGGTGATGAAATATAGTGTCGTATGATGTTGCAAAAGCACAACCGATTCAAAGTTTATAGCACTTTATCTTTGAAAAAATAGAGCATAAAAAATGATCATGTGTGTCTTGCAATTTATATCTTGCTATATTATTTTATCCTGCAAAAGAGAAAGATATATATAGAGAAAATATTCAATAGTTACAGCAGCTCCACTTCCTTAGGATATTCAAAATAAATTGAGTCAAGAGGGTTCATAAATATATCCAAGAAAAATGTAGCACCATTGCCTCATTAATCATGTAGAATAAATATTAAAAATAATTTAAAATAATTTTGAATAACTCTTCCAAAAATATATCCATAAATACAGAAGCATTGAATTATTTAAAAAACCAATTTAAATCCATTCAAACCAATTTAAATTTAGTCAAAATAGTTTCTGGAAAGTAGCAGCAAAAACTGAAAGTAAATTAAAAAATTTGAATTTAAATAATTTTGAAACCTCCAAATTTACAGGCAAAGGATGTTTAAAAAATTTATTATTTTTCCTCTCTAAATATAGCACCAAAACATTAAAATATATTTAATAAGAATCCTTAGTTTTAAATAGTGTTTTTATGGCAGAAAAACCTTTAAAAATAATCCATATATATGCAAAAAATAAATTTAAAAAGCGCACTGAATGAACAGTAACTTCAAGAATGAATTGTAACGTAGCATAGGGATGATAAATAGTAATGTAGGATTGATGAACCATAATTTGCACTATTCATGAATAGTAACGTAGCATATGGATGATAAACAATAACTTAGGGTTGGTGAACCATAATTTTCACTATTCATGAACAGTGATATAGGGTTGAAGAACCGTACTTTGCACTATTCCTGAACGGTAATGTAGGGTTGATGAACCATACTTTGCATTATTCATGAATAATAACATAGAGTATGAATGATGAAAAATAACGCAGGTCAATGAACCATACTTTATACTATTCATGAATAATAGTAGAGTATGGATGATGAATAGTAACATAGGGATAATGAATCATACTTTGCACTATTGAAAAATTAGGGTTTCCCATCCTTTGTGAAAAAAAATGGACAACATACATTGACAAAATTAAATGAATTTTTAAGGGCTCAAAAACACCAGATTCAGACTTTGGTGAAAAAGTCTTATTTGTAAAAAAACTTAATATAATTATAAATTATCAAGAATCAAATAAAAACTTCATCTACTGTTCTTAAAATCATCAAAAAACTAAAGCAATAACTTTATGGAAAACATTAATTCTAAAAAAATCAAATCAGAACTTCAAACAATTTAATCACCATTCAAACGACCCTTTTAGACTTTAATGTAAACTAATGAAATAAATATAAACATGTTTTATTTATTTAAAATCAAGTTTCATGAAAATAAAATATATGTAGAAGTTGAAATAAAATAAATACATAATATTTTAAAACTGAAAACCATAGAGTTTCTAAAATTATAACAACAACTTAATTGAATTTTTAGAGTAATAAAAAAGAATTTTTATACTTCCTAAAAAACTAATGAAATGTTGATAAATATATTATCCATCAAACTTGATAAGAATCATAGAAATCCATACATTTTAGTTTATGAAATAATGAAAATAAAAAAAGGTTTTTAAATAAAAAATCACATGCAATCAAACAAAAAAATACACAAGCACAAACATATGCCTTCAGGCATATAAAGACTCCATTTTAATGGAAAATGATGAGGATAATGTAACTGTACTTTTTTGGAGGCTCTCCTAATTTACTTGTGTACATATTTTAGATATTGTAGGAGGCATAGTCTCACATGGTTTAGCTCATAAGGAGATATCTTTTGTTTTTATTTCATCGGGATGTTTATGTACCGACTTTTCTATAGCCTTCATGATTGTGAGGAGTTGATGTTTATTAATTTAGGTTTTTCTTCTCACTTGTGTATGTGATGTTTCTATTACTGTATAGTCTCCAGTTTATTCTTTTCATTTATATTTCTTACTCTAATGTAGTTATGATATCATTCATATTGTTTTTCATTTAAGGGTAAAATCATTCCCAACAATGATGTTCTGAGACCCTGGTACTCGACCAGTTCGAGTGCCTGATTGATGGATTACCCTTGTTGGTTTGTTACACATATATTGAGCAAAATCCCTAAAATAAAATTTCAAATAAAAGGGAACTTAAGTTGAATTTTAATTAAAATACTAAGAAAATTTGACGACGTAATGTAACTCAATCAAAATGATAAGCCACCGCATGAAGAAGAGACCATAAATAAACCTCTTCCCAAGTAGAGTAAAATCCTCACAAGAACCAGATGATTCATCTATGATCTGGTGGAATCAAAACCAAAATTGTACACTAAAAAACGAAAAATTAAAATGAGAGAGGGGGAGGGAAAGAGGAGACCAATAGAGGTGGATATGTACCTAGAACTACTAAAAATGCTAAGAAAACACCCCCTTAATGGGACTTGAAGGAGGGAATGTGGTAGAAACCCCCTGGTTTGTGTGACCCCAATAGGAGGAGAAGGGGTAACCCTTCTAAAAACATGATGGGAATAAGGGTCATTTTGTCCATTTAAGCCCTCACCGGTGAGCTGGTGGATACAAAATCCCACTTGGTGAGCCAGTGGCTACCACCGACTGACTGGTGTCTTACTGTAGCTATGGATGCAATAGCCACACCAGCCACTCCTAGGGCCCTCCCAAGCCCCCATGACATCCATCAGACTCCATTCCTCACCCTAAAACATATTTTTAGGAGAAAAAACTCTTAAAACATGAATTAAATTCCTAGTTCAAAATCTGGAACCCCCACTGATTTGAAAAAATCGAATTTCCCCTGAAAAAACACCCGTACAAACATAGGGGTTTACAACCTCCCCAAATTATTACTTTTCATCCTCAAGAGTTCTCGATGGACATGCAACCAAACATCCCTACCCACCTCAGTCATCAATTCCCACTCAAATGGATACATTTTTTCCTTGAATACCCAATGTGCTTCTAAATCACCATTTGAATGTACAATTCTAAAATTGAAAAAACATGAGAAAATGTTCAAATTCTTTTTTCGAAACACTAAAATGTCACTTCCTAAGACCGGCTAACTCAAAACATGATTATGTCGCTATTGGGTCATTTTTATCACCCAACCCGATGCCTCCACTATAAAAATTTCCTACCAAAACTTCGTACCTGCATTCTAACAATGAACCCATCACATATCCCAACTACCATACCCATTCACACATCAGAACACTGCTCCATGTTTACATTTATAGTCTGAATTAGTCAAACTCTAGTTGATTAGCTCAAACCTCAGTCGCACCTACATTTCCTAAAAAATACTTGGACAAATCCCAAAACACACCCATCGTGTAGAAGCCTGGTTTTCACCTTTTAAGACTTTGAAATATTTCTAGGAATATTTCCAAAGATAGGTGCTGAGACGATATAAAATTCTGAGACCCGATGTGCCCAGAATAAATTATACAAAATATTATATATATTTTATACTATGCACATGTCAGAAATGACTTATCTCTTAAAAATTGTCTTGGATCGGAAATCTAAGACCATAATTGAGTTATGAATGTGGTGTTTACCCTAGGTGGGGCATAAATTTTGTCAGTGTATGACTTTTGTGAGAAATGTCACTGGGGGGGATCATAAATAAAATAATTAAAATGAATTATTTTATCTCAAACTCTGAATCAAATAAATTTCGAATGGGGACTCATATTAGAAAACTGAGACTTTTGTTGAGTTAGGAATGGGGTATTTTTCCAAAGCATGACATAAAAGAGGGGGTATGGGAATTTCAGATTCCATGCTAAGCGAGACTCCTATAAATGAGATCGATGGAATTAATTAGGGTTAACCTTTATTTCTCTTTCTCTCTCTACTAAGTCTCTCTCTCTATCCTCTCTCTCTCAACCGTTCTTCATTGGATTGAGGATCTATTTATGCCGAAACCTTGGTGGATTGGAATGAAATCATAGTGAACACATCAACAACGGTAAATAGATCAATCAAGGTATGATTTCTTTAACTTTTGAGTTCCGATTCAAGTTTTCATTTGAAAATCCTTTGTTGACTATTTGTTTCATTGTTTTGACTATCTTAGAATATGGAATCACTAACATGGCCATCAATCCTTGCAGAAAATCACTTTTTTTCATCACGTTCTTCACCTGTTCTTCGGGTTCTTCAATGTTTATTTTTGTATGTATCATGATCAAAGAATTCTCAAGCAGTGGATGGTGTTGTGAAGATCTCAGACTGAGGAATTTGAAACCGATCTCGGATTAATTTTCAGGAAATCAGTGAAGTTTCGGTGGTCCGTGGAAGGGAACACCAGAGCAAGGCCAGCTGGTGGCGACAACCATAGAGGGAGACATGGCGAAGCGACCATGAGGAGCTGAGTAGCCTGGTAGTGTGACCAGATGAGGAGAAAGCGGCAGGGCTCCCACATGATGCAGTGTCGGCGGGGCAGACCAAGATGAAGAGGTAGAGGATGTCATGCGATGTCGATTGGATGACTAGCTGGTGAGCGGGGCATTGTTAGAGTAGATTCGCGAGTAGCTACGGGTCACGAGGGTAACCAGGGGATAGCGGGGTCATAGCCTGCGACCCCAGGCGGCAGCGAACCACACGACACGGATCACTGCGTTGACCAAGAGATCGACCAATTGGCCAGGTTGGGGGGGGGGGGCACGGTCTGGGCCAGTTGGGGCGGGCTGACCTAGGTGAAGGGGGTCTGACCAGACTTGGTCCGGACCGGGCCAAGTTGGGCCATGACCCTTTAAAGGGCTGTATCTTCTAAACGACGCGTTCGATTGAAGCACTCTCTATGAACATGAGTCCCTATCTTTTATATTGATCTTTTAGACCAATTCAGGACTTTTAATTTTGGTTTCGGGGTTCAGGTATAGGATATGCCTAAATTTAATAATAATAATTTAATTATTATTATTCAGGGATCTTGTATCAGACCCATCTTCTAAATGGAACTTATGTTTGAAACGCCGCCATCAACGGAATGAACCTAGTATTTGTGTGTACTTTTCAAGATTTATTTTGAGTTTTTAAATGAAAGACAGGGTGTAGACCCCACGAGGCCCGGTTCGCATGTGTTGTAGTGAAATGCTACTTTTTCACTGGGTATCCGTTTTGGGCGAATGAGTAGTCAATACTGTGTGTTTTCCCATGAGGATCGAAATGGCTCAATACATATAATTGCTTCTAGATCGAGGCATGGGACTTATAGGACGTATTTCAAGGACAATACGGCGACTTGAGACTTTTCCTTTTGATGTCCGTTTGGGGTGAATGAATAGTCGATCTTGCATGTTTTTCCACAAGGATTGTGTAACACCCCAAGGATTTATAAATAAATTTAACATTGAATGCATAAAACATTTAGTCTCTACAAAATAACACTTTTTTATAACTTATCTTGTAAACATAATTTTTCCACCTAGGTGATTTGAATTTTGAAAAACTGACATACACAGTTGCGATTAATAAGATATTTAGAGTCTGATGAGAAAAACTTAATTTTTGGTGAATAGTAACATACCCTTATGAATAGTAATATGAATAGTAATATTAATATTATGAATAGTAAATTATATTATTATATTATTATTTTATGTTTATAAGATAATGAGATCTTGATTAATTTTTCAAGGCGATATAAAATGAATTATAGTTTTAAAATCGTTATTTTTAGAATAAATTATGATTTTATTTAAAAATTAAATTAATCATATTTAGAAAATTATTTTAAAATAATGGAGTTCATTTTTTAATTCTATAAATCAAAAAATGGTTAGGGTGAATTTTTGGTATTTTTCTGAAATAATCAAATTTTTGATGAATAGTAAAATACGATAATTTACCGTATATATACATTATCAGTTAAATTCACTATTCATACCACAATGGATGATGTAAGCACACTTGGTTTGGATTCACATGAACTTATTACGATTATGGGTCACATGAATCAACACTATTGGTTGTATTTAGGGAAATAATAAAATAATGAATAAGATATTAAAAAATCACCCCTCTCCTCCACTATAAAACCACCCCTCACCCCCTCTTCTCTTCACTCCTCTAAAGCCTTGTGACTTGTCTAAATTCTAATAAAATCTCCTTCCAATATCCTTCCTACTTGTAACATCCCTCCGTCCCTTAAAAAGACCAAATACTCTCCCCTAAAGTGGCTCTTAAGGAAGATAAATTCAAGAGGTAAATTCCTCTTTTCATTTCTTTTATTTTCTTTCAAGTTCCTTTATTTATTTTTATTTATTCACTTATTTTACTAAAAATGTTATGATAAATTCAGTACCTTACATGTACTATAATTTTGTTATGATAATGTAATAATTCGTCATCATCTCTTTTCCCCCTCCTTTTATGCTAGAAATGAAAACACCATACAAGATGTGCTAATTTATCACATTCAAGGATGACAAGTTTTCAACTTCTATTACCATATTCAATTATGGCCATGAAACCATTTTTATAGTTGAACCAAATCATAATATATTTAATATACCCTATTTAAGGTTTTGGAATCATTTTATACACATGATATTAATTTATAAAACAAAATGATTTCGTGGTGATCGAAAAACCACCGAATTAATCCAAGCGTTTATCATTAAAATTTTATCTAATGATTAATCCTCAACCAAAGTAACCAAATGACTTATATTATCATTTAACCTTATGTATGAACCTTAATAAAATATAACATCAATTCTGGAATTCAATTCTCATTTTACATTAACTTCCATACAAACGAACCGATCATGAAAACTAATAAAATGAGCACTCAAAAACGATGATATTGAATCTCTTAATCCATAAAAACAACCATAAATGAACTTAATAAAATTATAATAAATCAAATAAATATATAATAGGATCTGAATTAATTTATTAATATGTCTAATTTCATATTCCAGGACCTTAAGTTCAAGAGAGGAACATATTCGGACATAAGGTAAGGATTTTCTACCCGAACCTCCATTTTCATTAGGGTTACTCTTATCCTCTACTTACCTCAATGAAATTATTATTTATTATTATGTAGTCCTCATAAATTATATGTTAATCTTATATATATTTTTACCAACCAGAATCCTTCTTTATTTTATGGGTATTTACAATGATCTTTCAAAAATTCTTCCCGAAATACAAGCCTGTTTCAAGGGAACTTCTCGAATTCTTACATATGTTCAAGTACAATCTATAATATTTTTTTAGACACCATTTTTTTATAAAATAATTTTTTTTATTATGAGAAAACTATATTATTTCAATTCTGGTTTTATACAAATATTATTTTTCCAAAATAACTTTTCTTTTCAAAGTAAAAGAGTATTTATCTCAAGAATTACTCGATGATTTTATAAGAGTAATTTTATTTATTTCAACACTCTTGTTGAATATTATTTGGAAAATATTTTATGATATCATATACCATATTTTATTGATTGGTTTATGATTAGTTTGACTATGGATGTGCTATCTTGAAACCATTCTTCATATTACTCAGAATGGTTAGTGTTTATGTGTACAAATTGGGGAAAGTTATTTCATATGTTCTTGTTGTTTATATTTATCCCATTTCATATGAGGAATAAATTTGATTTAGTAAGTGATGGGTGAGGACCACTGTAGCCCCTCGATGCATCGGCAAGTCTCATGATACAAAATAGATATGGACTTGGCTGAGGCCTTGCCCATTTTCAGATATGGTTTTGACCAAGGCCTCAATCATTTTTAGATGTCTTAGCCGAGGACTTGATAGTATATTTCAGAATTTCTATCATTATGCATTCCCTAATTATGAATATAGATATTAATATTCCATGTGATTATTAGACTAGTATAATATCTATGGTTATGTTTTAAAGCATTATTTAATATATTTTTATTCCTTTCACATTATGCTCAAGTATATTTTTAAAGGCATGAATATTTAATTATTCATCATGCCTAGCGTTTTTATTTTATTCCACTAGATTATTTACCCTTACTGAGCATCTTATCTCACAACTTAGATGTTTTATTTTCCCCAAGATGAGAAGAAGTATATTATGAATGACTTTCAAGGATAATATAATATATTATGTGTGATTCAAAAGAAGTTGTTACCTTGTATTTCCTTTCAAGTTGTAATGTTGAACTTATGTATGTATCTTGTTTTCCAAAGCTACTAAACTATTTATTCCTTCAGGATATGAATTTATTTTAATTATTCCAATGTTATAAATAATGAACTATCTCTGAGAAACTGGGGTTGGGGCTTTACAGTTGGTATCAAAGGAAGTTTAGTAGAAAACATGAAAACTAGATTTAGAAAATGTAGATTAGGGAACAAAATCCTAAGATAGTGTTTGAGGATAAACATACAATAACATCATAGAATTTGGTAAGGAATAAATTATGTGGATATTTATAGCAAATAAATCCCTATATGGATACTATAAGTGGATGTGGTTCTGGCACATATATACCTAGGAGTAACAACTCCAACAAGGAGTTTCAGGCTTGACCTGGGGTATCTTAGTATACGACAACGGACCTTACTGTGCACTTAGTTTGACACTCCCAAGGTATATGCTTAGTATAATTCATATTTTCTTTACAAACCATTATGAAGTAATTAAATGTAAATTTTTCCTTAAATAAACCATGATTATAATATTAACTATGGATAGGATTTAAATTTATGATAAGCATTTTTCTAAGTTGAGATTGTACATTATGATTCATAACCTAATCTAGTGTATTCCATTATTTAGAAATGGAACCTAGTGGAAGGAATGGAAATTGCATGAATGTGAATATCCCATGTAGGGATTTCCCTCCTATGTAAGATAATGATATTGGATTTAGATCTATGATTGGTGTTGAGAAACTTATAAATATACTATAAAAAACTGAATTAGGTTATAAACAATAACCTTACCCGTATGGAGCATCCTGATCCACAATGTGGAGGAGCAGTGTTAGACCGCTTTATACAACAACAACCTCCATCATTCAATGGAACTACAAACCCATTCATAGAATAGAAATTAATAAGTTCTTTATAGAAGATATTTATTGATTTGGGATGTAACTAAAGAGAGAAGGTTGTCATGGTGGTTTATTATCTATCGGGATATGCAGATCAATGGTGGTTGTTAATTCAAAACACAAAGGAGGAGGAAGAAATTAAAGAAATCTAATAGAGGGATTTCAAGGAAATTTTCCTAGAAAAATATTTTCCTCGTGAACAATGAGAAGATAAGGAGAGGAAATTATTGTGTCTCATACAAAAAGAGGATGAAAATGTTGCAAATTATGAATCCAAATTTACAAGGTTAGAAAATCATGTTGTAGACTATATACGCAATCCAAGGAGCAAGATTAATCTATTCTTTAATAGTTTAAAACCATTCCTCTAAAGGGTACTAGTCTCCCAAAGTTTCTTATCATATGAGGACACTGTCTCAAGTGCTATCAAGATAGAAAAATAATTCTCTAAGTCTTATGAATTTAAGGGGAAACAAGAGAAGAAGAGGGTGGAGGAAGATAGAATGGATAAAGGGAAGAATAAAAAGGTGAATATTCCAACACCCTGGTGCTTGATTAAAAGGAAAAGGTGTGTACTATATGTGTGTACATAAAGACAATCATGTTGGTGATTGTAAGGGAAAGAAAGAAAATATCAATGTTTAATTATATAATTGTATAGATATGGGGAACTATTCTAATGATTGTCCAAATAATCAAGGAAACTGGACCCAGAAAAGGCCAAGGGAGCAAGGCCAAGCTTATTCTATCACAACTTCTAAGGTTGAAGTTCCTAATTATGTGGTGGTATGTACTTTAATAATTTCCTCAAACTTATCCAATGCTTTATTTGATTATGGATCATCATATTCTTTTATATCTTCCCATTTTTCCAAGAAAATTAGATATATCCAATTTGATTTAATAAAGGAGTGGTCAGTCAAGACTCCTAAGGAAAGTATCATTTCAACAAAGATACGTCGATCAATCCCCCTTATGATACAAAAATGTGACTTAGTTTAAAACCTTATCATTATACCCATGATCGACTATGACATAATCCTTGGTATGTATTGGCTTTCAAATTATGATTCAAAAATCTATTTCAAGAAGAATGAAGTCACAATTTTTGAGAACTATTTAGAATCCCTTATTTTTAGAGCAGAAACCTATCCATCTGTTTCTCATATAGATCCACCACCAGTAGCTCTATTGAATTCAATTATTGAGGAGGAGAAGAAAAAAATATCTATGGGTGAGTAAAGGAATATTCAAATAGAGGATGTAAATATTGAGAAAAAATTTGTTGATGTGTTTCCATAGGATTTACCTGGACATCCTCCAAAGCGGGAAGTTGAGTTCTCTATTGATTTAATTCATAGTTCAAGCCCTATATCAAAGAATCCTTATAGAATGGACACTGTGGAATTATTAAAACTGAAGAAAAAACTAGAGGAATTGAGTGATAAAATATTTATTCACCCTATTGTTTCTCTATGGGGATCCCCTACTCTTTTTGTTAATAAGAAAGATAGATCTATGAGGTTGTGTGTTGAATACAGGGAGATCAATGCAATTACAATAAAGAACAAGTATCCCCCACCTCACATTGATGATTTATTTGTTCAACTTCATGGAGGAAAATATTTTTTGAAGATTGACCTTTGATCTGGATATCATTAGTTGCATGTGAGGAAGAAAGATATTCTAAAGACAACATTTCAAACTAGGTATGGGCATTACAAGTTTACAGTAATGCCTTTTGGATTGACTAATTCACCCTATATTTTCATAGATATAATGAATATAGTATTCAAGGAATATCTTGATGATTTTTTTTGGTATTTATTGATGATATCTTAGTATAATACAAAATCTAAAAAGTCATGAAAATAACTTGAAAATTATTCTAAATACTATTAGAAGAAATGAATTATATGGTAAGTTTAGCAAATATGAATTTTGGATTCAATCAGTTTCTTTTCTTGTCCATATTGTATCTAAGGATGGAATATCCATTGATCCAATAAATAAAAAGATCATTCAAGAATGTCCTACACCAACGAACATAACCTAGGTATGTAGTTTTATTGGTTTAGTAGGTTATTATCGGCGTTTCATTTAGAACTTCACCTGATTATCCAACCCATTAACCAAGCTTACTTGTAAATGGGTTAAGTTTGTATGGAAAAAATAATGTGAGGAATGTTTAGAAGAATTAAAGAGGAGATTAGTGAATGATCCAATCCTAACTCTACCACAGGTAAATGATGGGCTTGTGATCTATAGTGATTCATCAAAAAAATGACTTGGCTGTGTCTTTATGCAGAATGATAGTGTTATTGACTATGCATTAAGGTAGTTAAAAATTCATGAACAGAACTATACAAATTAGGATATTGACTTATTATTTGTAATATTTTCTCTAAAGATATGGAGATATTATATCTATGGTGAAAGATGTGAGATATATATTGATCACAAGAGCTTAAAATACATCTTATCCCAAAAATAACTCAACATGATGAAAATTCAATGGATCGAGCTGCTCAAGGATTACAACTATTCCATACACTACCACCCAGTAAAGGAAAATAAGGTAGATGATTCATTGAGTATGAAGGTTCATGGAGTTCTAAAAAAATGATAATTGACAAGGATCCTATGTATATGGATCTAGTGAGGATGAATATGGGAATCATCAAAGACGGTGAAACATCATTACTTTTTCAATTGCTAGCCCAACCATCATTATTAGAAAGGATTAAAAGTTCTCAACCTGATGATGAGAATCTTTAAAATAATATTAATGCTATGAATGATGGGAAATTGGCAGAATTCATATATGAAGATTGAATTATGAAGTTTGCAAAGAGGATTTATGTTCCTACTATACCCGAACTAAAAAGGGAGTTATTGGATGATGCCTATATTTTGAATTTCTCTATACATCCAGGCAACACTAAGATGTATAGATATTTGAAGGAACATTTATGGTGGGATAACATGAAGAGGGAAATTGCTGATTATGCATCAAGATGTTTAGTCGATCAATAGGTGAAGGCTGAAAGACAACATCCTAGAGAATTCATGCAACCTTTACCTATTCTTAGATGGAAATGGGATGAAATCACCATGGATTTTTTCACCGGATTACCCAAAACTCCAAAAAAGAATGATGCAATATGTGTAATTGTTGATTGAATTACAAAATATGCACATTTCCTTACTATAAGGGAGGATTTTCCACTGGAGATCCTTACATGACTCTATATCAATGAAGTTATGAGACTTCATAGAGAACATCTCCCAAATGTGTCTGATCGTGATCCATAATTTACATAGAAATTCAAGAAAGGTCTTTAGAAATATTTGGACACTGAGCTTTATTTGAGTACTGCTTATCACCCCAAACTAATGGGCAGTTAGAATGGATGATCCAAATTTTAGAAGACATATTGAGACCATGATCTCTCATCTTTCAAGGTTTGTGGGATCAATATTTATCTTTAGTGGAGTTTTACTACAATAATAGTTTCCATTCTAGTATTCAAATGGCACCATATGAATCATTATATGGAAAGAGATGTCGTAGACAAAAATGCTGGGATGAAGTTGGTGAAAGGAATCTTGTGGACGAAACAAAAAAAAGGTAAAGACTATTAAAACCCATATCAAAACATCTCAAAGTAGGAAAAAGTTCTATATTGATAATTGAAGGAAGGATTTGGAATTTCAAGAGGTAAATCATGTTTTCTTGAAAGTATCTTCATGGAAGGGTGTTATAAGATTTGGAAAGAAAGGGAAACCGAGCCCCAGGTACATACGCACTTTTGAAATTATAGATAGAATTGGAGCTATGGATTATCATTTGGAAATTCCTCCTAGCCTTTATAAGGTACAAAATGTCTTCCATGTCTCATTATTGAGAAATTACAAGCCAAACCCAATGCATATCCTCACTTATGAAGGTACAGAGTTGGAACCTGACTTATCTTCCATGAAGAGTCTATCCAGATTATAGACACTAAAGAATATGTGTTGATGAATCAGAAAACACAACTGGTAAAGGTAATTTGAAAAAATCATAAAATTGAAGAAGCAAAATGGGAGCCTGAGGAGCCTATGATGATGAAATACCCAAATATTTTTGTGAGGTAGAATTCTAGTAATTTAGAGGATGAGATTTTTGTGTGTGTGTGTGTGTGGGGGGGGGGGTGAATGTAACACACCAAGGATTTATAAATAATTTATTATTGAATGCATGAAACAATGAGTCTCTACAAAACACCACTTTGTTATAACCTAGTCAGTAAAAATAAATTTTCTACCTCTATGATTTGAATTTAGAAAAAATGACACACACAATTGCATTCAGTAAGATATTTAGAGTCTGATAAGACAAACTTAATTTTTGGTGAATAGTAACATACCCTTATGAATAGTAATATGACCCTTATGAATATTAAATCATATTATTATTTTATTGTCTTAAGGTTACAAGATAATGAGATCTTGATTCATTTTTCAAGGTGATATAAAATGAATTATAGTTTTAAAATTGTTATTTTTCTAATAAATTATGATTTTATTTAAAAATTAAATTAATCATATTTAGAAAACTATTTTCAAAAAGCGGAGTTTATTTTTGAATTCTACACATCAAAAAATGGTTAGGGTGAATTTTTTGTATTTTTTTTGAAATACTCGAATTTTTGATGAATAATAAAATATAGTAATTTACCGTATATATATACATTATCAGTTAAATTAACTATTCATAGAATCACGGATGATGTAATCATACTTGTTTGAAACTCACATAAACTTATTACTATTATGGGTTACATGAATCAACACTATTGGTTGTCTTGAAGGAAAGAATAAAATAATGAATAAGATATTCAAAAATCACCCCTCTCCTCCACTATAAAAACCACCTCTCACTCCCTCTTCTCTTCACTCCTCTCAAGAATTTTTACTTGTATAAATTTTGCTAAAATATCCTTCCAAGATCCTCCACACGTCCATCATCCCTTGGTATCTTCAAAAGACCAAATCCTCTCACCTAAAGAGGCACTCAAGGAAGATAAATTCAAGAGGAAAATTCCACTTTTCATTTCTTTTATTTTCTTTCAAGTTCCTTTATTTATTTTTATTTCCTCACTTATTTTATTGAAAATATTATGATAACTCCAATAACTTAAAATGTACTGGATTTTTTTTATGATAATGGAATAATTCATCATCATATCTCCTTTTCCCTCCTTTTATGCTAGAAATGAAAACACCATCCGAGATGTGTTAATTTATCACATTCAAGTATGACGAGTTTTCAACTTCTATTACCATATTAAATTATGGTTATGAAACCATTTTTATGGTTTAAATAGATCATAATATATGTAATATATCCTATGTATTATTATGTAATCATTTTTTACACATGGTATTAATTTATAAAATAAAATGAGTTTGTGGTGATCGAAAAACCACCAAATTAATCCAAGCGTTTATCATTATTTTTTTTATAATGACTCATCCTAACCCAAAGTAAAAAAAATTTAATTATATGATGATTTAACCTTATGAATGAACATTAATAACATATAAAATCAATTCTGGAATTCAATTCTCATTTTACATTAACTTCCATACAAACAAACCAATCACGAAAACTAATGAAACAAGCACTCACAAACGATGATATTGAATATATTAACCCATAAAAACGACCATAAATGAACTTAATAAAATTATAATAAATAAAATAAATGTCTAATAGGTTCCGAATTAAGTTATTAATAAGTCTAATTTCATATTCCATAACCTTAAGTTCAATAGCAGAACATATTCAGACATAAGGTAAGGATTTTCTACCCAGACCTCCATTTTCATTCAGGTTACTCTTATCCTCTACTTACCTCAATGAAATTATTATTTATTCTTATTTACTAATCATAAATTCTATGTGAATGTTTTATATATTTTTACCAACTAGAATACTTCTTTATTTTATGGAGAGTTACATTCTTTAAAATGATCTTTCAAAACTTCTTCCCGAAATACAAGCCTGTTTCAAGGGTACTTCTCGAAATCTTACCTATGTTCAAGTACACTATATAATATGTTTTCAGATACCATTATTTTTATAAAATAAATTTTTTTATAATTAGAAAACTATATTATTTCAATTCTGTTTTTATACAAATATTTTTTCCAAAATTACTCTTCTTTTCAAAGTAAAAGAGTATTTATCTCAAGAATTACTCGATGATTTTATAAGTGTAATTTTATCTATTTCAACACTCCTATTGAATATTATTGGGACTAATATTTTATGATATCATCTAACATATTTTATTGAATTTTTTATTATTAGTTTGACTATGGATGTGCTATCTTGAAACCATTCTCCATATTACTCAGAATGGTTAGTGTTTATGTGTACAGATTGAGGAAAGTTATTTCATATGTTCATGTTGTTTATGTTTATACCCTTTCATAATAGGAATGAATTAGACTTATTAAGTGAAGTGTGGGTCCTGTTATAGGCCCTCGATGTATCGATAGGTCTCATGACACAAAACATATATGGACTTGGCTGAGGCCTTTCCCATTTTCAAATATGGTTTTGGCCAAGGCCTTAATCATTTTCAGATGTCTTGGATGAGGCCTTAACAGTATATTTCAGAATGTCTGGAATTATGTATTACCTCATTATGAAGCTAGAGATTGATATTCCATGTGATTAATTGACTAGTATAATATCCATTGTTTTGTTTTATGGAATTATTTAATCAGTTTTTTATTCTTTCCATATTATGCTCAAGTGTATTTTTAAAGGAATGTATATTTAGTTATTCATCATGCCTAGTGTTTTTATTTTCTTCTGATATATTATTTATCCTTACCAAGCATCTAATCTCATCCCTTTCACATGTTTTATTTTACCTAGGTTGTGAAGAAGTATATTATGAAGGTCTTTCAAGGATAACCTAGGAGATTATGTGTGATTTAAAAGAAGTTATTACCTTGTATTTTCTTTCAAGTTGTAATGTTAAACTTATGTATGTATCTTGTTTTAAAAAGATAATAAAATATTCATTCCTTTGGGATATGACTTTATTTGAACTATGAAAATGTTATAAATAATGCACAAGCTCTGGGAAACTAGGGTTGAGGCCTTACAGATCGCAACAATGTGATCTATGTGGATGCATAGAGCCTTGTTCGTGATCTCATTAAATGTGGAAACATGAAAGGAATATCAGTGTAAGATCCTTATAAAGTTTTTTTAATATAACCCATGGATTGGGTCAGATTCGACTCTTGTGAGAGTGGAGAAGATTTATGAAGAGATGCGGTCAAATTTTCCAGGGCCATTTGAGGAGGCATGTTAGTGAATTATGTTTTCGCCCTTCGAATCAACATCAAGTGTCATGTTCTCGATAGAATTTTGACTAGTTGTGTTGTATAATCCGAGAGTAAAATGACATGAATAGGGTTACTTGATCAAAGTTTAGTAGTTGATAATGTCTAGGTACATATCCAGGAAATGAGGTGGGGTCACACGTTGTGTGGGACCCACACTCACCGTGCACCACTTTACGAATATTTGATCCCTCGTATCTTTTTTTGGACTCAGATTCTTGATCGTGTGTAGACTATCCTGAGCGTTCTTCCCTGTGGAACATGATGGTGCCCTATTTCGAGGAGATAACCAATGACTACAATGATGTTCTTTCGAGAGGTACCATCCAGTAGGGATGACCAGAGTTCCTCGATGCTTTTTTGAGAGGTACCATCCAGCAAGGATCGCCAGAGTTCCTCGATGCTTTTTCGAGATGTACCATTCAATAGGGATGGGCATAATTCCTCGATGCCTTTTTTGAGTCGTACCATCCAGTAGAGTTTTCCAAAGTTCCTTGATGCTTTTTTGAGAGGTACCACCTAGTAGGGATGGACAGAGAAGTTTCGGGTTTACCTACAACTGGGTTGGGAAGTGGTCCTCGATGGCAGTTCTAGGTTTACCTCCAGCTGGGTTGGGAAGTGGTCCCTGATGACAGTTTTGGGCTTCCCTCCATCAAGGTTGGGTAGTGGGTACCGTCAACAAATTTTTCTGGGCAGTACCCTTCAGCTGGGTTGGGAATTGGGTCCCCTTCAACTTCCAGGTGATGACCCCCCTGACGTACTAGGGCACAAATACCCGATGACTAGAGTGGAACCCTTTAGCCAGGCTGGGAATGGGTCATTGACTTTGTGACATGACCTCTCGATTGTGTGACATAGTGAAGAGGCATGCTTTGATGTAACTTTGGAATCATGAGGAAGATGGATGCTTTTCCCACCAAGACGCATCCTTGTGATGTGACTTAAAACCATAAGGGCGAGACAATGCCACCCAAAGCAGATAGTATCAAGGTGCGGTGATTGAGTCCCTTTGATTTGCAGTTTAGAGCAGATGTGTGGGATGCTGGGCAATGATTATGGTTACTTCTAGGACTATTGGATACTCACTTTCTTAGGTTGAGCTATGAGATGGAGACCCCCTTACTCTCTCATTTGGGTTTCTTTGACTGAGCACACATATATATTATTTCCAGTACCCACACCTTGGGTTTGGTTACTCTCCTTCTAGGAGAGGTGAAGATGTACGAGGTATGCAACGTGCTTTCTGTGACTAGTTTCTCATGGTGGGATGAGTCTAATCTCCTTCTATAGGTACTGAAGACTCGATGAGATGTTTATATTCTCACTATTTCTAGCTCCTTGTGTTTGGACGAGATTACATCACTCTCTTGTTGGGTTGAGCTACACTACTTTTACTGTACCTAATTATATATACTTCTCCTGTAACACCCCAATCTTTCATGGTACGCTTCTCTTTGAATAATACAATAGCTTGTGCTATATGCAACTTCGAGTTCTAACACACCACGACCAATCAAACCAGCCATTATGAATAGTAATACCCACTTTTTAAAAATTTATAAATTTTATTTTTCAAAATGGACTTAGTTTTTGGATTTGGAATATCAAAATTAGATTAGGGTGAATTCTTGGTATTTTTTAGAAAAACTTTCGATTTTTGATGAATAGTAAAAAACACTGCATTGTTGTTTAAAACCGAATTTTTATTTAAATAATTAGTTATTTTATTTAAATTTATATTAGGTAAAAATAGATACATAATATCTATATATGTTCAATGTAATTAATTGGATTCATTTTATAATAATATTATATATATAAAATTTTATTAAACTTTTTACCGTCTTTTACCCACCTTCTAGGCGCATTTGAAAATTTGCATAAAACGTAATTTTACCACTTCTGTGATTTGAATTTCAAAAATCTAAGAGACACATTTTACATCAGTAAGTAAAATTTGGTTCAATAAGAATAAAATATTTTTTGGTGAATAGTAACTTTTGACTTATTTACCACGATTAAAAGTAAATATGGTAATTAAAGGTAAAAAATGATATTATAATTACCCTAACACATGTCCTAATTCTATTATATAAGTGTATTTCAATCAAAATAAACTTTAGGAATAAAATATGATCCTTTTGGTTCACTTGAATTAGATTAGGACATTTATTATTATTTTATTTAAAGAAGAGTTAAAAGTGTTAAATTCAAAGTTTAATAACTAAACAATTTTTAATATAGGGTTATACATAATATAAATTCAACTATAAATATTCATTAGAAATATAAAAATATTTCCTACATAATGGTATTTTATTTATAATTTTTAGACATTAAATAATTAAATTTATTTATGATACAATGATGATGCAGTAATTACCTTATTAATGAATGATTAAAATAATTAATATTATAAATATCCAAATAATTGTAAATTGAGACTTATAATGAATTAAAATAATTTTATAGGTTAATATGATATTTTAGAGTTTATTAAATAATTTTTTTTAAGTGATAAAGTTGTTATGACTTTTACAAAAACAAAATATGAAATAGTGTCAAAATTGACATAAATGAGTTTAAAAAAAAATACTATATTATTAATTGATATAATATTCCTAAAAATATAAGTTTCACCCAAAGAACTTATATAAGGTTATATATATCAATAATGAACCACTTGGGTTTCTCTTGAATTTTTATAGCAAGTTTATTAACCATTTATTATAATAAAAAAAGAATACATGGTAAAAGTTAAACTATTTAACTAAGAGTTAAATCTAAAAGATAAGGTTAATATGGTGACCTAAACCTATCTAAAACCTATTGTTTGAGAGTTTTTAGACCCATCCCCACCTTATCCACTAAATAAATCATTTTTGAGCCATTATAATCCAAATATGATTGTATAATAAAATAATATTTCAAGCTTTTCCTAAAGTTACCCTCACATCTCTTATAAAAGGGTACTTCCCATTATCTCAAAATTACACCTCCAAAGCCATTATTATTGGCCAAAACCTGATCAAATATCCTCCAAACTAACCTCAATTCTACATATAGGCCTTAATTTGATAATAAATCCAACCTAAGTATCCCTTTTGATCAACTCGAAAGGAAACACCGAAAGAATATGTAATAATTTCACCACTTCTTTCAAAGTTCTTTTCTTCTTCCACTTCCTTTTTCTCTGTTGTTTCCATAAAAAAATAATAACTCCAGTACCTTATACATATTTTTATGTTATTATAAATATGGTATAACCATATTCATTATTATATCCATCTTATTAATGACAATTCACCATACATGCGTACGTACGGCTTACCGTCTCCACGTCGTGGTGTAGTTTGTCATCCAGACACTTAATTATTTAGATGGGTATAATAATGAGTATAAATGATGTAAAAAATAAATATAACGTGTTAAGTATTCTGTATATATGATATTCCATCCAATTACATACGATTTCACAATCAATAGAATGGTATTGTCGTTCGTACGTACGTACGGATTACCGTCTCCACGAATGCGATGAAATTCATTCCCCATCATAACCGTTCAAGAATAATTTTCATTTTATGATTAATAATAATGTTTAAGAACTTAATATAATTCTGGATATGAATCAAATACATCCTATCCATAACAAACATGTCTTACATAACCAATTCTATAAAGGAAAACGAATCAGTTAGCACCCGAAACAATGATACTACTGAAATATTATTAACAAAGAAATATTAGAAGATCATATATGATATCATATTTATGTATGTGGTTCTTGTATAATTTAATAACAATTATTTAACTATTATATAATAGGTTAACATACCCTTGACCAAGGAAAAGTAAAAGGTAAGGGTTAATTCTACAATCTCTTCATTATCTAAGGTTGTTTATACGTGAGTATCTACTAGGACCTTTTTATCATCCACATTCGTGTTTCTTAAAAATGTATTTCAAAACATTTTTAATATTTACTAGACTATGGGTTAAAGTAATTCATACCCTTTTTTGACTTTTTATAAGATGTTTATAAATGAATCTTTCCGTCTTTTTCCAAATAAGGTCCTTTATGACTTTTTCGACAAAATTAAGAAAAGAACATTTTTTAACTTATATGGTAGGTGTGGGTATTTTCTGCTATTATAACACCTTCAAAGCCTCCCTTACAAGATTATAAGAATATTTTCAAAATAAATGTTTTCTTTTAAAATTAAATGACTTTTAAATGACTTAAAAATAAAAAGAGATGTTTCTCTCAAATAGTTTTGATTTCATCTATGTCAACATCCTTTGTTGGATTTTATGCTTGTTTGAAGTTGATTTATTATGATGCAATATTACATATTGTATTGAAGGTTTTGTGATATGTTTGACTGTGGATGTAATATTTTTATACCATTCATGGTTTATGGTTAAAGTATTGACAATTCTCATGCTAGTTTTAATACAAATGTTTATGTTATGTTTTAACCTTTTCATATGAGGAATGAATTTGACTTAGTAAGTGATGGGTGGAGCCTTCCAGTGCTCTTCGATGCATCGATAGGTTCATGAGACAAACTAGTGTCTTGGCATATGACCTTGAAAAAATCTTATTTTTAGTCTTGGAACGAGGCCTTGACTATGTGGTTATGATGTCCGACATTATGCATTCCATCATTATGAAATGTGATATTGATATTACATGTGATTATTCGAATAGTAGAATATCCATGTGAATAATTAAATGAAATTATTTGATTTATCTTTTCCATATTATTCTGAAGTTTATGTTTAAAAGGATTTTGTTTTAGTCTTATACATTGCCTTAAATGTTTATGCTTATTTATGAAAGTTTCTGCTATATTGTTATGCTTACTAAGAACCTAAGCTCACCCCTTTCTATATTTTATTTTTCCCAGGATGCGGAGAATTATATCATAACTGACCTGTAGGGATAGTCTAAGGGATATGAATGTGTTCAAAGGAGACAATGTTGATGTTGTTTTTCATTTTATAATGTAATGTAAAACTTATGTATATATCTAGTACTTACAAGGACGCTAAACTGATCGGTATTTCGAGATTTGATCTCTTGTGATCATACCAATGTTATGTAATAATGCATCGAATCTGGGTAACTGGGGTCAGGGTATTACATATCCCCTCTTCAGTTAATCTTTTTATACTCCCTTGAGCCTTCTGGGCATCCTACTGAGTATTTTTATACTCACCCCTACTTGGGATTTTCCCTCACTTGGTGTGACCTTACAGACGACAGACAGGTTGAACATGAAATTAAAGGAGTTTAGGGATACTGGGTGCTTGGAACATGTGTGGTGGTTGTATCTTGGGATACAGGAGCGGGGCTCTCTCATCTATTTTAATTTTACACTTGTTTCTGGGTTGTGGCACTTTTCTGGTTGGGCATGTATTTTTTCCCTTTTCCCTTTAAGTTTACTTTTCTATACTTGTACTATTTATAGGTTGACACATATATGTTTGGTTTCCTTTTTATAGTAGTTTTGTATCTTTTTTCCTTTCTCTTTTCACTTTTTCATTGAGTTGGTTGCATGTGTGTGCACAGGTGCTTAGAAAAAGGCCTCCCCAAGTTTGATGTGCCTTCAACTCTTGCCGCCACCCCTAACCTATGGAGGCGGGCTTGGGGTTGTTGCAGCTCAAGACCTAGTACAATTCAGATCATGAAAAAGTGTTACTAGACATGGTTCGACCCTTGGGACATTGTTTGGATGCTTACCTAAAAAGTTCTTGTTTGGGTTTAGGAAAATAGTGTAAAAGTGTCTCAAGAGATAATCTTAGGCTAGGGAGTCTAGTGATGGTACGAGTGACCAACATATCCATTCAATAGGACCTTGATTACCCGCTTGTCGACTTAGAACCATGATAAAACCATTATAGGAAAAAATGGTACATGCATCATATATGATTGAGTCTTTGACTGTCCTTATTAAGTCAGCTCCTCCTCGTTATTTTTTTTGATATATATATATATATATATATATTCTCATATGACCACAATACTCCTTGATAATATTCAATGTTTCTTGGTGACAACAACCAGCCAAAATACTAGCTTCGGTTTGTGACGACAAACCTGTGAGTAATGAGGCCTTAGTTCAGGACCCATCTGGAAATCCCCTTTCTCTAGGTGAGAAGGTGGCAACACCTCTGCCTTTTGAGTAGCATACAACAACAACAAAGCAAGATGAGGACGTGTGTAGGCTGAGTGCACTTCGTGAGTTCCATCACCAGAGATTTCTGAGGTTCCATGGAAAGCCATACCCTTAGGTAGTAGAGGTTTGGCTAGATTCGGTGGTCCGCCTCTTCATGCTTGTATGGGAACCAATAGATTAGATGGTGGCTTTGGTAGCTAGCATTTTCCATGGAGCAGCTGGGCATTGGTGGAGCCTGGTTACTTAGATACACGACGAGCTGACACCCTTGTGGGATGAATTTCACCAGCTATTTCGTGAGGAGTACTGCCCCTCCTTGCGATCCGTTCGACTTCAAGATCTCCTACAGCTTCAGCAGGGAGGGGTGACAATGAATGAGTACGTGACTAGGTTCATAAAAATTGAACTATAATCTCTAGGCATGATCCATGATGGTTACTCCCGAGCACGGAAGTTTGAGCAGGGACTCCGTAGGGAGATATGTGCTATTATAGTACCCTTGTGCATCCCCACCTATGCTAGGGTGCTAAAGAAATCACTCCTGATAGAGAAAATTTTGTCTGAGAGACGCCATACAACTGGTTGTGGAAGTGGGCGCAAAAGAGTTGAGATGTTTGCTGCATCAAATAGACACTAGACAACAAGATCTCGATGTAGGAGGCCTCCCCAAAATCAGTCTGGGACACATAGTCAAATGGGGCCGAGGTAGCGTAGAGTGTAGGGTCAGCTTGGGGAGGTCCAATGTTATTCTTGGGACATACGAGGTCACTTTCCCTAAGACTACCCAACCATATGTGTTGAGAATACTAGGCAGGTAGTAGGTGGACCACCATGGTAGAGATAATGCTATGATCAGGGTGGTACCCAGGGAGGTGGCTCTGGTAGAGGATCATGATAAGTTGGAGGTGGGGTATGATGTTATGATTTCTTTCCACCACCACCAGGTGGCCAACTTCAAGCTTAAGAAGCTGCCAGCTGGGTCCATGGGCAGCCGGAACCTTTGGATGTATACGATTCTATAGAGCATGATATTATAAGAGGTACTCCCTATGTATTTTCTACCTTTTTAAGTAGAACTTGTTAGACACTGTATGAAATAATTTTTTCTCCCAACTCCTTGTTTGAGGTTTTACCAGGGTAACGCAGGGCGTCGGTGTAACCCTACGTCAGTGTTGTTCGGCATAGCTTTGAATGCACGAAGAAGAGGGGTCCTTCCCACATCAAGATGCATTTTTGTGATGTGAGAAAAATTGTGAGGGAGAGTCAGTGCCTCCCAAAGTAGATAGTATCGAGGTGTAGTAGAAGATTCCCTATGACTTGTGTGTTTAGGGAAATTTTGTGTGGTGGAGTGTCAGAGAAGGTCATGGAATTTCCTATGGAGTTTTCCCTTCTTGACACTTTTTTTCTCAGAATACCGATAGTGGGATCGACAGAGTGCCTGTTTTGTGGATTACACTCCTACCAAGAGGGGAAAAGACATGTGGCATATGCCACATGCTTTCTGTGTCTAGACTCTTTCTATTGAATGAGTTTACTCACCTACCATATTCATTGGTACCTTGCATTCTCAACATTAAGTCTTGATACTACAATTATCAAGTACAATTTGATGTGATGGAGACCCCATGAATAGAAAGATATGACCCACTATCTAGTGTTGGCATTTGTATTGTTCACCCTAAGAATGTGGAGATGCTATATTTCTAGGAGATCAATTTTTGGTTCATCCATGCCACCAAAGTCTCAGGAACGTCTTCACCCAGAGAGACTCAAACCTGAGGCGATGATGCTGGTTGAACTCTATGAAGGATTACGAATTCGAGATAGTCTATACATTAAAAAAGGGAAACATTGTAGCATATTACCTTAGTAGGAAGTCCTATGCTCACCTAGTGTTGAAAGTTTTAAAGTAGTTAGATTCCCTGCAGCTGACCCTGGTGGAGTAAGAGGGTACAATTTTCTTCAGTCGATGATGTTGAATAATTCACTTCTTGAGCGTGTAAGAGAGTCTCAATTGTGATGCCTCAACTATGAAATCATGAATGACCAGATATACTTAGTTGTTTCACTAGATGGATATTATGAAGGAGGGAATCATTATACCTAGTTCCAGGGAACAGTGGTGATTATAGTTGCAATGTAGGATATAGAGGTTCAGACGAGGAATTAAACAATCCCTTGAGTTTCTTTGGGCCATTCCAGGCCGTGAAAAGAGATGGAAAGGTTGTGTACCACATTTCCCTACCCCAATAGCTGGAGTGGGTGCACAAAACCTCCCACATGTCACAGTTAAGTAGATACGTGCATGTTCCTACATGCGTCATTGATAGGGGCATACCTTATGAGGATGGACCATCCCCTTGGTTATCATGCTGTGATAGTACGAAAGCGTTTAAGAGTTTCTGGGAGTGGGAGAGCCATGTGAGAGATCAGTATCCTGAGTTGTATTCTCTAGTTTTTCTTTTTAGGGATGAAAATATTGATGAAGGGAATGGTGTAGAGACCCAATTTTCAATTTGTAAGACTTTAAAATATTTTTAAAAATATTTCCAAAGATAGGCGGTGATATGACATGCAATTCCAAGGCCCGATGTGCCCAAAATAAATTATACAAAATATTAAGTATATTTTTTACTATGCGTGGGAAAAAAATAAAATATATCTTAAACGGTAGCTCGGATCGGAAATCTGAGGCTAGAGTTGAGTCCAGAACATGGAGTTTACCCTATACAGGGCATAATAATTGTCAGTGTGGGAATTTTGTGAGAAAAGTCACCCAGGGGAAAAATCATAAATAAAATAATTAAACTTAATTATTTTATCTCGAATGCCGAATCAAATAACTTTCAAAAGGGGACTCAAATTAGAAAACCGAACCACTGTTAAGTTTGTAATGGGTTTTTTCCTAGGCATGACATAAATAGAGGGGCATGAGAATTTCATAATCCGTGCCGAGCACAACTCTAATAAATAGAGATTGAGGGAATTAATTTGGGTTAGCCCTTATTTCTCCTTTTATCTCTACTAAGTCTATCTATATCGTCTCTCTCTCAACTGTTCTTCATCAGATCAAGGTGAGACCTCTACCAAAACCTCGACAGATTGGAATGGAATCACAGTGAACACGTCGATAATGGTAAACAGATCAATGAAGGTAGGATTTCTTCTACTTTTGAGTTTTGATTCATGTTTTCATCTGAAAATCATTTTTTTCCTATTTGTTTTATCATTTTGATTATCTTCGATGATGAACTCACTAACACATCCATCAAGACTTGCTAAAAATCAATTTTTTTCATCATGTTCTTCTCCCGTTATTTGGGTTCTTTGAAATTTATTATTGGATGAGTCAAATCACCAACAGATCATCGAGGAGAGGATGGTATTGTGAAGATCCCATCTCAAGGATTCTGAAACTGGTCTCAGCTTAATTTTCAGGTTATTGGTGAAGTTATGGTGGTCCGCGGAAGGGACCACCAGAGTAAGGCTGGACGACAGTGGCAGCCGCGGAGGGCGGCATGACAGAGAAACTTTGAGGTGCTGAGCAACCTAATTGAGCGACCATCTAAGGAGCAGACGGTAGGGTTCTAGCATACTGCGGCGTCGTTAGGGAAAACCGAGATGGATGGGAAGACCAAGATGGTGAGGTGGCAGTTGGCATGTGGAATCAGTAGGATGGGGAGCGAGACGTCGATGGACTGGAGCCGCGGGCGGATGCAGACTGCGAGGGTGACTAGGGGATAGTGGAGTCGCAGAGCGCGACCCCAGGTGACAACGACCCACACGACGTGGGTCATCGCGGTGACCAGGCGATCGGCCAGCTGGCCAGGTCGGGGGGGGGGGGGGCATGGGCTGGGCCAACAGGGGCGGGCCAACCGGGGCGGGCCAACCGGGGCGGGCCGACCTAGCTGAAGGGGGTTTGGCTAGACTTGAAGTTGGTCCAAGACCCTTTAAAGGGCCATATCTATTAAACATCACGTTCGATTGATGCACCGTCTACGACCACAAGTCCCTATATTCGAGATAGATATTTTTATACTATTTTGGGACTTTAAAGTCTTGGTCTTAGGGTTTTGGTTCATGAGATGCCTAAATTTAATAATAATAATTTAATTATTATTATTCTGCGATATTGTATCGGACCCATGTTCTAAATGGAACATCCGTTTGAAACATCGTTAGTGGAAGCAAGACTCTAGTCTTTGTATAGACTTTCAAGACTACTTTCAGGTTTTTAAACCAAAGATAAGGTGTGGGCTCCACGAGGGCCAGTTTTCACATGTTATAGTGAAATGATGATTTTTCACCGGGTATCCGTTCTGGGTGAACGATTAGTCAATCCCATGTGTTTTATTGTGAGGATTTCAATGGTATTATCCATATAATTGTTTTGGGATTGAGGTGTGGGATCCATGGGACATCTTTCGAGCATAATGTGGCAATTTGCAAATTTTTCATCTAATGTTTGTTTGGGGCGAATGAATAACCGATCTTGCATGTTTTTCCACAAGGATTGCAATGGTGTGATCTATTTGTATGTGGGAAGCTTTGTTTGTGATCTCATTAAATTTGGAAACATGAAAGGAATATCATTGGAAGATCCTTTTGAAGTTTTTGAAGAGAACCCATGACTTGGGTCAACTTTGACTCTTGTGAGAGTGGAGAAGATGTATGAAGAGATATAGTCAAATGTTCTTGGGCCATTTGAGGAGGCGTGTCAGTGAATTACATTTTCACCCTTCAAATCAACATCAAGAATCATGTGATCGATAACCTTTTGAATAGTTGTGCTATGTACTCTGGGAGTACATTGACATGCCTAGGAGTACTTGATCGAAGTTTAGTACTCAAGAATGTCTAGGTACACGACCCGATGATGAGGTGGGGTCACACATCTTGTGAGACCCACATGCATCATACAAAACTTTACAAATATTATATCCCTCGTATCTTCTTATTTTGTAATTATATTCTGGATCACATGTATCCTATCATGAGTGTTATTTCATGTAGAATGTGATAGTTCCCTCTGTAGTGGATTCTAAGATACAATGCGAGATGTTTCGGGTTGATACCTGATGATTGTAGTGACGTTCTTCTAAGAGGTGCCATCTAGTGGGGATGGATGGAGTTCCTCAGTGCTTTTTTCGAGAGGTACCACCTAGCAGGTATGTCCAGAGTTCCTTGATGCTTTTCTGAGAGGTACCATCCAGCATAGATGACCATAGTTACTCGATGCTTTTCTAAGAGGTACCATCCAATAGGGATGGCCAGAGTTCCTTAATTATTTCCTGAGAGGTTCCATCCACCAGGGATGACCAGAGTAGCTCTGATTTTACCTAAAACTTGGTTTGGAAGTGGTCCATGATGGAAGTTCTAGTTTTACCTCTAGTTGGGCTAGGAAGTGGTTCCTAGTGACAGTTCTGGGTTTCCCTATATTGGGGATGGGTAGTGGGTCCTATTGATGACTCTTTCTGGGTAGTACCCTCTAGCTGGGCTGGGCAGTGGGTCCCCATCGACTTTTGGGTGATGATCCTCCCTGACATAATAGGGCACAAATACCTGATGACTAGAGTGGAACCCTCCAGCTAGGCTGGGCATGGGTCCTCGACTTTGTGACATGACCTCTTGTATGTGTGACATAGTGACAAGGCATGCTTTAAAGAACCTTTGGACTCATGAGGAAGAGGGACACTTTTCCCACCAAGAAAAGTCCTTGAGATGTGACCTAAAAATATGAGGGTGATATAGTGATTCCCAAAGTAGATAATATCAAGGTGTGATGATTGAGTCCCTTTGACTTGCAGTTTAGAGAAGACGTGTGGGATACTGGGAAATAATGATGGTTACTTCTGGTACTATTGGTTACTCAATTTCTTGGGCTGAGCTGTGATATGGAGATCCCCTTACTCTCTCGTTTGGGTTTCTTTGACTGAGCACACACACACACACACATATATATATATATCCTATTTCCAGTACCCACCCCTTGGGGTTGGTTACTCTCATTCTAGGAGAGGTGAAGATGCGTAGGGTATGCCACATTCTTTTTCATGTCTAGATTCTCATGGTTGTATGAGTCTACTCTCCTACTATAGGTAGAAAAAACTCTATGAGAAGTTCATCTTCTCACTATTTCTATCTCTTTATGTTTGGATGAGCTTACCTCACTCTCTTGTTGGGTTGAGCTGCACTAATTTTACTATACCTTGTTCTATCTACTTCTCCCCTCTTAAGTACATCTTTTTCTACTCCCTTGATCCTTCGGGGCATCCTATTGAGTATTTTTATACTCACCCCTACTTGGGCTTATCCCATACTTGGTTTTCCCTTAAAGATGAAAGACATGTTGATCGTGACATTATAGGAGCTTAGGGATACATGGTGGTTGGACTACATGCGATGGTCATAGATTGGCATACAAGAATGGGGCTCTCTCAGCTATTTTACTTTTCCACTTGTTACTGTGTTGTGGAATTTTTTTGGTTAGAAGTATATTTTCCCCCTTCCCCCGTTTAATTTACTTTCCTGTACTTGTACTATTTAGAGGTCGATACATATATGTTCAGTTTCCTTTTTATAGTAATTTTCTATATTTTTTTCCTTTCCCTATACACTTTTTCATTGAGTTGGATGTGTGTGTGTACAGGTTCTTAGGAAAAGGTCTCCTCAAGGTTTTTGTTCCTTTGGAGCTTATCACCACACCTAGGCTATGGAGGTGGTATTGGGATATTTGTGTCACGATCTTTGACATGGGTTAGGTCGTGACACATCATAGCCCATAAAAAATTCTTGATGTGGTTACCTGCTCACCACATCAAATTACACAAAACAACACAAGCCGACCCACCTATGGACAACTTTCCTTGAGAATTCTTGGTTCTTGAAACTGACACATCACCACAAACCCTGATCACACTTCCTTCATTCCCAGAGGTATCCCATGATTGTTCGAGCATGCTCACCAAATTCTATACCCATCATATGGTGAAATTCATCAGTCGAACCCTCACCCAACCCAACCTACTATTGTGATCTACCACACTACGAGCACAGACTCACAATGATCCAATTCATATGGATCATCACAAGAAAACTTGATCTCAATGCCTATTCTTAGACTCCACATGGTATTATATACAAATTTGTACCTAACATTCACCAAGGAACCCGTTAGTACTTGATCCACTTGTTTACTGGTGCTCAAAGGATAAAATGATCATCGAACGACCGTACCATACTCCCATGATACTTATCATGTGAGGGTAATGCACTAGTGACCAAAACCCCACTCCCCACCATAGGAGCATCATTGTCATCACACTATTGAAATATTTTATCGATCACCATGGTCCTTGTCTCATCTATCCCTCGACATAACTACTAGTGTGGACAAACCCACTCATTCCCAAGTTCCCACTCACTATCCATCTCATCACCCATTCCCATCCTAAGGGAAGATCATCCATAGTGACCATCAAGTTGTCTCACCACATAGGGTTACCATTCTAAATCCTCTCCTCAAGCGACACTTAATAGATATAACATATGTGTGCCAATCATCCCGAGATATGATTACCTACCACTAGCCTCTGACACCATGTTTTCTTGAAAATGTGTGTCGAGGTATACCCTTGGGTCAACTATTCCATGTCACCTGATCTGTTCCCACATCCACTCCACCACGGTGGTAAATCTTAAATTTTCATTCAAAACCCCAAGACACCATGCTAGTAAGAATCTCACTGATTACCATTGGACCTCATCTCACTCATGGTTTTCACTGATCTCAACACTGACACATGACCCTGTGAGTAACACTAAACCAAGGATAAGCTAAAAATGTTCCACAAAACATAAGTCTTGACATATCAGGGGATACCCTCTAACTCCTCTAAAAAATAGGACACCTTACATGTTCCGTGTTTCATCACACGACCTCCCATCTCATGGTGTCCTTATAACACTGAAGGTTTACATTCATGGTATAAATCACATCAAACTAAACCACATGCTTATCACCCACCCAAAAATATTCTAAGTCATGAGTTCCCACCCATGCTCTGACCATGCCACTAAAAGCACATCCACTGGTCAATAAGGTCAGACACCCAAACAGTCCTGCCTATTAAATCAAGTCTTAATACCCAAGCACTCTAGGTGGTTATCTTAAGGAAACTATGTTATTACCATGCTTATACCACAAGCCCCCTGAGCACATCCCATGAATTTGTCTCAAATGCAAGCACTTACCCATGATTTATACCTCAAAGGAATCCAATGAACCCAAAAAAACCTCAAAAACCATCGAACCACTAGGGTATGAGTTAAAATAAGGGTCTCTAGGTCTCCCACCTAGACCTACCCATCATGTTTCATGAAGGTCACAACTCATGCGGAATTATCCACACTCCCATATCAAAACCCCATGACATCTCATATTCCCAACCACCCATTCATGAGGTCTCACATACAATGTCACCATACACCGACCACTAACCACAACTAAGGAACCCATCATCTTTAAGAATCTACACCTCAGACTGATCCCTATAGGATCGTAACTCACCAATCGACTCTTTCTATAGATGACGACATCGTCCTAGAGACCCATACCAAGGGAAGTACAAAAATGGTTAGGTTAAGTAGAATTAAATTCAAAGTTATATGGTATAACTCCATATAGGTTGTCAATGGAACTTTAAATAACCAAATATAAATAACAACACCCACAATGGGTTTTTACCGAGGCACCATGTGCCTTTCTGACCAACCTGGGCTACTTCACCTCTTGTGAACATGGGTCTGAACCATCATCCTCATCAAGAATGTCATTGTAGATTCACATAACCTACCATAAAAAAGAAATCCATATTTAATTCATCCTATTTGAGTATAATTTCACCTAGTACTAATATGGGAAAATGTTGTATGAGAAAATTTTGACACTTTAAACAACCAAGACTCTAACATCAGTGAAATAATACACCAGTATTCCTATATGTCATGTGAATAATATGTGTCATATATGACACGTGAGACATTTCTTACCTCTATAGGCCAAGATTCAAATACAATCACTAGCCTCTCACCAATAGGCCAAGAGCCATAAATCCATAATCAACCATAAAATTCATACCACATGTACGTAGCTCAAAGAAACAACCATATACAACCATAAAATAAGAAACTATAATAGAAATCCCATGCCAAGATAACTGAGACTTCATACTGGAACATGTGTTATCAATGCACTAGCTCGATATCCATCACTGGCTCCGACACATTGTTAGATTTCTAGTCCACCAATCCCAAAACATTAATAGAAAATGAAAATCATATCAGACACCAATTTTTAATGTGCCAACCTTGTTCAATCTATGCACAATAACCAAATCAGTTCTCAATGTGACCTCAATCACGCCACCTCAAACACTAGAGGCTGTCGACTATCAGTGAGAGTATAAGGTGGTACTATAGGGATACTATACCCCTTGTATCGGTATGTTCATTAATATAATTAAATAACTAAAAGTCATATATCTCAAAAAAAGAACGAAGTAATAAATACAAAAAATATTGAATAATAAATAAAATGTAGCAAGGGACCGAACATAATTCATCACCTACCAAGATGGATATATATATAGAACCAAAATAAATAAAAATAAAACACCAAATCTATTACATACCCAAGATATACCTCATTCCAAACTCTATGTACTTGTTTGATCCACTCCACTCAATCAAACCAGGGCCTTAGCCTAATTTGTACCTATAATTAAGTGAGTGTATTATCAGGTACCCAAGTGCAGTGGCAGCCCAAGCAATGTGTGAGTACAAAGCTTAGTAGGGCATATCCAATGTGACCCTATTCTAACCGAAATATGCCATGATATTTCGTGTGAAATTCTTATTTGAAATAAATAACTACCATAAAATAAACAAATAAACCAATGTCAATCCTTAGGTCTGTAACCCTGATTGACTATACCTTCTTCAGACAGTGCTAAAGTGTATCTGATCACATCTCAAAGACCATTACTCCGAAGTAAAATGTGGGTTCTACATCCATGGTAGCCCTAACTATATACTCATGACTCTAGAGACCCATCCCATGGAAGTTTGAACATTCAAGATCCTAATCCAAAGCAACTCCTATTAGTATTATCACGAATCTGAGGATGTGATCTATGAAAGTTTGATCATAAGAGATCCAAATCTATGGAATCTCCAAACAATATTCTTAATACTCTAAGGATAAATCTCATGATAGTATCATCATCCAATATCCAAATCCATGGTAGCTCCAAATAATATAATACAGGCTCTAAATTCATGGCAGCCCCATCACTGAGCTTCAAACCTGTGGTAGCTCCCACCCATACCCGAATCTAAAGCATGGAATGCAATTCATATGATGGATCCATAAATATGGAATCCCAAATTTTTCACACCAACCCCAAGGAAAAATTCCATAAACCCAACATAAACAAAAAATAAATATGAGGGCTGGTCGAATGACCACACCCAACAGCACCATCCATAGATCCTTATCTCACGAGCTCGATATGTGTTCCATAATGACACCCACTACTATCTCAAACACAACCAACTAGGGTCAATTTGTCAATGGTGAACCCAATGGGTCCCCTTGATCTCAACATAATAGAGGCTTCCTCACATGGGTCCTCAATCTCAGTCTCAGTCTTGAGTTAACATCTGATGCTCTAAAGATGCTGTGTCCCTCAATGACATCAATAATGTAGCATGAACTTGCCATATAAATGAGGTCTAAACATACATGAAATGGTCAGGATAAGGCCTATGGTCCATATTGGTCCTCAAGGATTCTCTGGGATAGTCTTCTCAACAAACTCGATCTTGAACCACCTAAGGTTTATTAAACTAGTCCTCGTCACATTAGAAAAAAGATAATCTCTTGTTCCACCCTTGTCTCGACAAGAACAAACAACTAGAAGAACAAGATGGGTCCTCTAAGGCCTAAATGGTATAAGATCACTAGTTTACCCTCAACTTATTCTTTTAGATATCTCAATCCCCTATGCACAGGCTAATGGATCTCATCAAGTCTTGACTCACCTCTCAAGAGGTCAAGAGGCCAACCGATGTTTCAATGGTTTCGACCCCATACATCAATAGTTGAGGCATCAGACTAGTATACATGGGTTGTGTGTGACCCATGATTCCCATTCATTTTAATTTACACCATTTAATTTAATTAAAAACATCAAATATAATTAAATTAACCAAGGGTATCACCCTTGATGGCATTCCCATGCATCCACATACAAATAAAAAACATAAATTCCATAGGGAAAGTATGTGAGACCACCTAACTCATTAAAAGTTTCCCAATTTTATATAAAAGGGATGAAATTAGCTTCTAAGGATCTTCTAATAGGTTTCGGGTGCAGCAGAAGCACCTTTGTGGCATGGAAAACTCAAATTATTATTCCTAATTTATGAATAACTGTTGTTGCACATAATGATTAATGTCATGACCAATGAAAATCATAAATTACTTGACTTGATTAAATGTGGGAACCATAAGAGAAGGATATTCACATATAATTTATAATTAATTTATGAGAAAATATTCAATTACCTGAACTTGTAATTATATCTTCATTGATGATTTGGTTGAATGGATCTTGTCGTACCATCATTTCAATATAGGATCCAAGTGTAGAACCCCCACAACAGTGATCCACATGTGCACTACAATCTTTGAACATCATCATAGAATTTTCGAGTGCTAGATTATCCAATCTTGATCACTTGTGTTATTCATGGTTGATCATAAGAAAATCCTTCCATGCAGATTAAGAATTCTCACTGTTCTCTCGATGGATTGAGAGAATAGGAGGGGAGAGAACACTCTATATCTCTAGAAAAATATCAATCCACTATGAAAAGAAAGTTTGTTTTGGAAAGTGATATAATTAGATATTTATTATGGTAGGTTTAGGGTTGGAAACTTGCACACAATCCTCTCTCCAATTACTTAATTCTTAGTGAACCCCATATCTTAATAATAATAATATAATTATTATTCACTTGAAATGTGCATTACATAAGAATAAATACATATCATTTATATTGGTTCAAATCCAACCATTAAAAATGGTCTACATATCCTCCTAGATATTTATCAAACCTTGAATAATGAATATTTATTTAACAAATAGACATCACTATATTATGTGATGATAACTAAAATAAATATTATATTCTTAAAACCTTGTAAATAAATAATAATAATTATTTAACTCACTTATTATTTTGAATAAATTATGATGAAATATTGGTAATCAAACAAAACCCGAATAAATATTATTTATTCTAACATGCTAAATTCAATAATGAATTTGACTGAGATTACAGATACACTTAATGCGTGTCCCTTTAGGATTCTTTCTTAGTGGCATTAGGCATAACCTCATAAAGTTCAAGGTCAGTGTCTAACCACACACGAAGGAATATATAGAGAAATAATTTAATGTTGCAATGACATACAACCTCCTATGAATGCTTACCATTTAATATAGTACCTTTATCACGATATCTCAAACAAGAAGGTTGCATACTAGTTTCACCAACCTATGTGCTCGATGTGTCTTTCTTTGAATTTTCAGAAATGAACTCACCCACAAAACACAATGGACATGGATTTATCTAGGTAGTTCCATTACTATCAAAGGGATTGAGATATTAACTTCTGTTTAAGGATATAAGTGATAAATCCTTTCTCACATTACCCATTAATGAAATATCACTCATGACACACCTAACACATCCTACCTCGCAACAAGAATATGTTGTCACTCTTTTTATAAATACATAAAAGTACACGACTCATAGTATCCATTAATAAAAATATTAAAGTATAAGGATAAATACACATGTCTGGAGATAGGAATATCCAATTATACATGTAAATATAGATTTCCTATTAGTGGGTATCTTTCTCATTATCCCCCACACTAGAAATCATGAACGACATAAATGATGAGAGGGTGCCTTAAATTCCTATGAGTCTCTACACATGATAGATTATATTATATATGTACCATCAAATGATATAATATATCTATAGAACATATATTTAATAATAATATCATAGAACTTCCTGGTTCTCATTATAACAAGGAACTGTTATGACCTTTTAGCGTGACATATATTCTTAGGACGTTATCACATAAAAATTTCTCGAAGAAGAACAATAATGACATGGTAAGAAACTTTATTAATATTTAAGATAATGAATAAATATAATCAAGTACCTGAAATATGATTCTAGGGAACTAACTCCAACATAATCCCACTTGTACTAGAGTTAACTGTTAATAACATCTAGTCCACTATATCTCACATAAAACTCATTCCTTTGAAGAGATAGATCCCTTTTAAAAAGTTCCACTATGTTTTCCTCTATGGATACTCTTCTCACTGCAACTTCACCTATTTGAGAAAAATTACTCAAGAGATGAAACTTCTAAAATATATTCTTTATCCTCTGATGTGACTATGGATCTTTGGAAAGATCCACCACTACAGTGTTATCATAGTAAACTATGATAGGGTCTTGAATTATAGGCACCACATCAAGATCTTATAAAATGTTACGATTCAGAACTTATTCCTTGGATGTATAAGATACCAAAATATACTCATACATCAATGTAGAATTGGTGATAACTGGAGGATTTTAAATCTTCTAGCTCAAAGCTTCTCCATTGATGAAATAGATATTTCTTGACTATGACTTCAGGTCATTCTAACATTTTTGAAAGATAGCATATGTATATCCCCTAATTACTAGCTATCCATCTTCTTTATACACTTAGAACACATCCTTAGTTCACCTTGCATACTTAAGGATAGCCAAAAAAGTAGTCTAATATTGTTCACCTGGATCATCTTTATATTTTCCTACAATTATCAAAGCATAGACAACATCAATCATCATAAATAACATGGCATATATGATAGATACTATTACAGAATCATATGGGATCTTACTCATTCTCTCTCTTTACTCTTGTGTATGAGGACATATTTTCTTGGAAAGGTGTATACTATGTGACATTCGAACCAGTACCCTCTTAGATTTTCCCATTATGATATTATTCCATATCCAATCGATTTATATACTTTGAATTATTCTAAGAAACCTATTGTATCTATCATGCATGATCTTAATCCCTAAATGTAGGATGCTTCACCTAAGTTATCCATGGAGAAACACTTTCTCAACCATTCCTTAACATATTATAAGGCTGGTATCTCATTTCTAATTAGTAATATGTCATAAAATATATTACTATGAAAATGACCATACCCCACAAAACCAATTGTAAACACATGGATCACATTAATTCTTAATAAAACCAAATTCTCTTAAATATTCATCAAACCAAATGTCTCATAACCTGGATGATTTCATTAATCCATAAATTGATCTTTACAACTTAAATATCTTTTTAGAATTTCTTGGAGTCACAAAACCTTCTGGTTTTTCCATATACACATCCTACTAAAGGTTCTTGTAAGGAAAGAAATTTTGACATCCATCTTCCAAATCTAATAGTCATGGTAAGATACTATGAAAAGCAAAATTCTGATGGATTTAAACATGGAAACTGGAGAAAAGTTTTCATTTTAGTCAATGACTTGAAAGTTTCTAAACCCTTTAACCACTATCCATACTTTATATACATTTAATTCAACTTCCATGTCCAGTGTTCTCTTGAATACTCATTTACACCCAATGAGATTTACATCAACTGGAAGATCGATCAGAACCCAAACCTAGTTTTGATACATGGAATGTACCTCAGAATTCATGGATTCTTTCCATTTTGTAGCTTCTAAGATATTTACCGCCTCCTTGTAAGTGATATGTTCATTATCATTAATTAATAACGATTCACTATTACTGATTACTATAAAATCGTATCTTTATAGTTTTCTAACCTCACTAGAACTCCTACGCTTTACTTGTGTTTCACGATCAATTTCTTCCATGGATACCCATGAAAATTTTCTTATACTAACTTCTGTGTATTAAGAAAATTAACTTTATAGAATTCAATCTTGCTCCCACTATCCTTCTTGATAATGTGCTCTCTCTCAAGAAAGATGACCTATCTTGCGATGATTACTTTCTTCTATGAAAGGTTGTATAGATAATATCCCATTGTTCTCTTTAGATAACCTATAAAGATAAAATTCATGAATTGGGGTGATAGTTTGTAGATTTAGCTAGCCTTAGAAAACCCCTCACAACCCCATGCACAAACATGTGACAAAATAGATTTCTTTCCACTCCATAACTCAAAGGGAATACTGTTTTTCAATTTAGTTGGTACTCAGTTTAGTATGTATACCTCCATGTGTATTGCATATCCCCAAAAGGATAATGGAGGGATTGTGTGACTCATCATCGACTTTATAATGTCCATCAAGGAATAGTTACTCATTTCACTAACACCATTTCAATGTGGTGTATAAGTTAGATAGAGTTGAGATAAAATTCTAAACTCCCATAGAAATTCAATAAACTCTTGGCTAAGATTATCACCACCTCAATGCAATTAAATCTTCTGTATCTTCTTACCAAGATGTTCCTAAACTTCATTCTTAAACTCCTTTAACTTCTCAAAGGATCCATACTTATACCTCATTGAGTAGACATAACCAGACCTAATCAATTCATCAGTATAAGTCATAAAGTATGAGAATACACCTCTACCTTCTACTTGTAAGGGTCCAAACACATCAGTGTATACTGATTATAGAAGATTTATAACAATTAAACCTTAACCACAAAATGGTGTTTTTGTTATCTTACCTTATAAACAAGCATTATATCTTTCAAGTGGTCTAAGCTCAAAATATTCTAAGTAACCATCTTAATAAAACCTTTTCAAACACTTCTTGTTTATGTAACCAATACAGTGATTCTAAAAACTAGGTGTTAAATGAGTCAAGAGTATTTGATTTGTTATCAATTTATAATATTTTTATTTAATAATTTTATACATAAATACCATTATTAAACTGTTCCATACCATAACATATGTTATCTTTATAAAACAAGAAACTATTATTTCAAAATCTAAACATAAATCCATCCATGTCTAAATAAGAAGCAAAAATGATGTTCTTAGTAACACCAGGAACATAATAATAGTTCTTTAAAACAAAAATTAATCCATTTGGAAATGTGAGGTGGTAGTATCTAATGGATAGAGTAAACAACCTCATGCTACTGGTAGCCCATAGATCCACCTTGCCTCTAGGAAATTTATAAAATCTACTCAGTTCCAGTATTTTTATACAAATACAAGCACCACATGCATCATATAATACCCAAATTATAGATATAAAATGTTTAAACTCAATAACTAATGCACCTGAACCCCCCCTTGGTTCTTTGTATGGGTGAAGTTCCCCTTCTAGTATCCTTTCTTTCCACATGAAAAACACACTATATCCTGTTTCTTTCCTTGACACTGGATCTTATTCTTCTTAGAAGGACGGTGATTTGGATCCTTAGACTTGGAAAGAGTATCCATTCCCTTTCCCCTGTTACTCCTTTTCTTATTCACCATAATAAAAAGTAGTTTTTAATGCCCCATGTATTTATATAATTGATTAATAAGCGTAAGATGTTATTAAAGAGTCTTCTTTCTATTTTTTCATTTTATAATTCACAATAAATCTGGGGAAGGTTTTAAGTAGTTAGAATTGAATGAGATCTATGAAAAACTCATTAGGGATCTTAAAACCAAAGATGTATAAGTGTTCTATATAGCAAATCATCTTGACTATATGAGGACTAATAAAAACCAAACCTCTAAGATTGTATGTGAATAGTGCATTAGATATCTCATATCTCTCTTGTCTCACATTCTCCTGATAATGATCACGAAGGTGAGAAATGATGTTATATGAATCCATATCATCATATTGCTTTAGAAGATCACTAGAAATAGAGGATAACATTAAGCATTGGACATCTATTTCACCATCCACATGTTTCACATAAAGAGATACTTCTTTATCACTAGACTCTTTGGTAAGAAATTCAAGAAGTGGGGTTTCCAATATGTATAATTTTCGTTCATGTGTAGTATAACATGTAAGAACCTATACCATTCCTGGAAATTCACACTAGTGAGAAGTTTATACATCTCTAGTATGGATTATAGTGATATTATTAAAGTTGTGTGATTTTCCATTTCTACAAATTAAGTCCATATAATTAGTAATTCAATGTTTACCAAATTATATTAATAAATTTAAATTAAATTTTATTAATCTCCCACTTTTTTTGTAGAAACCCTCAACATTAATTTCATAATATCATGTTTCATATATATTATAGTTTCAAGGACCCATATCCCCTTTCCCATAACCCATACTTTATAAGGATCCAACCTTAAACATTTCATAATCTTGAATTAAGTTAATAATTATCATTGAGGATATTTTTAGGTTTAGAGATTTAGAGAATTAGGCCATAACTTATACATAACAACTTGAATATTACACGTGGACACTTCTACTCACTATCCATTTTCACTTATAAAACAAAAATTTTTAAAAATAACATGATTTCATTTCATGCTTAAACATCACAAATTTCATTGATCCCATCCTTGAATCTATTCAACTTTAAATCCTATGAAAAAAATTTCAAAACTTGGGATGATAATAAAAAGATCATTAAGGGATACATAAAGAAGGAAAACTATTAGTTTTTCAAAACAACATGTAAACCATGAATACTGTATAATAAGTAATACTTTTCACCATTATAAAGTAATAAATACTCTTCAATAAATAAAATCTCATTTTTTACCCTTTAGTAACCAAAAGATTACCATAAAACCCACATAAAGCACACATAACATATAAAATGTAAACTTGGGACATAATCATACTTAAATGGAATAACCACACGGTCGACTTCCACAAATCATTCTTACAAATAGAATAGCCATACGACCAACTTCCATGCCCAATGCATTAGAGGTTACAAAATAACCACCCATACTTGGTTTATCACGGAACCACCCATCATTGGTTTATCAAATAAACACCCATCAAATTTCCAAGTACCATTACATAATTATAACACATAAAATATTGCAAATATCAACATTTCACTAATAAAATTTAATTTTCAATCACAAGAAATAATTTCAATATATTAAAATAATCAATCCATTTAAAAAAATCATTTTCAATACCAAAATATGTAAAAAGGCAAATAAGGGGTTTCTTTTTTTCCTTTTAAAACATTAAGGATTATAGAGGAAGCCAAATATCAGATAATGGTTATGACGGCAGAAAAGTCATTGTCACCGCAATATGGTAAAAACATTCCTTTTTTAGTTTAATAAAACCCTTCCTAGAAAAAGATTCATTTTTAAGAAAAGTAAAATTCAAAGGGTTTATTATACACAGTGTAAAATAAGGAGGTGTATGTTATCAAAACATGCCTCAATGAAAGGAGATTGAGACGAAGTCCCTTACAAAGATCATTTTGTAAATAAAATAGACCGATTATGTGTATTCACTATAGGTACACATAAGTAATGTAAAAATACAAGATATGACATAAAACTTTATTTCTTACATAATCATATCACAATATAATTAAAAGTATAAGATTAACCCAAAGAATGGAAATTGGTTTAAGAAGTCCCCTTATGAAAATTCGGCAGCCTAACGACGTCACTTAAAAATTCAGAAAATGAGTTGATGAGAGAGAAAAAGGGTCTCTCATAACATGAACATAAAATTTAAAACAATAAGGATATAGAATAAAATATCCCAACATCTGAAAAGTTAAATTTAAAGACATAACATAAAATAAATCTTTGACTAGAAGAGGAGGGTGAAAGGTTCCCTTACCTCGAGTCCGACTTGTCTCATATGTTCCTTGTTCTTCCTGAATAATAAACTTAAGTTAATTTATACTTAATTAAGAACCTTTTTCAATTTTATTATTCCTTTTATATATCACTTATTACTTTTCTATAACAATTAGTTAATTATTTGAGTTCATATCAGACATTTTGCCGATGTTCAGAACTAGAGTAAAAAATGAACTTGTTATAATTAAAAATTGTCCATGTGGTCAAAATTACATTATCTCAGGAATGATATTCATGATTTATATATAATATATATAATATATATCCAGTATATATGTATTTATAATAGTCCATATCATTTGGATATAAGAAATTAAATTCACCGTTCATGGAGACGGTAAGTCGTACGTACGCATGAACACTACTTTCATTTATTTATCACACTTAAAGGAATGAAAACTAAATGATAAATAGGTATATTATAATTTACATATAATATATATGTTATATATGTTACATAAGTTCATTAATTCCCTCTTTTATACATTCCATGTATAGCATGAATGAGTCATATCACTTTGAGGGGGCGGTAGTCTGCACTTCCTCAAATGAAATTATCATATTTATACAACATGAAAAGCATAAAGGTATGTTATAAATGGGAAATAAAGAGGAATATAGATAAAATAAATATCATAAATATCATATATAATTACAGTTCCATCATAATGGTCACCATGAGAGTTAGTAGAGGAAAATCAAACAATCATCGTTTAATGAGGCAACATTTCACCGTACACAGAAACAATATGTTCGTATCCATTAGATGGAGGTGTGTGTAAGTGTAGTTTGAATCCTTATCATAAAAAAAACCTATTATATTGAGGATACTGGTTTTTTATATAAAAAAATAATAATAAGAGCATAGGGAGTGGAGAAGGAAAAATAATGGAAAGAAACTTGAGAGAAGACGTTACCTCAAATTGGGTAACTTCTTTTGATTTGAGACAAAAGGATCTCTTGAATTGCCTTATGCCTAGGGGAAGGATTATAGGAGTAATAAAGGGATTTTGGGATCTTATTTGGTCATATTTTGGATGATAAAATGGGCTTTATAGGTTTGAGTAATGGGTTATAGGTGATGGCCTTTTATAAGGAGGAAGAGGGGATCTTTAGGAAAATTTGAAAGTATTATTTTATTATAAAATTATTTTCCTTTTAAAAAGGTCCAAAACTCATTAAATTAAAATATAAGATGACTATTGTTCGAAATAAAATCATCCAATAACAATTGGATATGTTATGAATATTTTTTAATCCTTATCTTTTTTATTTAACCCTTTTTTACTCTTACCATTTTATCAAGCATTGAACACTTTGAGAATCAAAATAGTTAACAAAACATGAAAAGTATCCAATTAAAGAGTCAATAATAAAATTTTGGACTTATGATAACTATTTGTATGAATCTTATATTTTTTTTTAATTTTTTAATATTTAATAAAATATTTTATATTTTAAAATATGAATTATGTCAATTTTGAAACTACTCATATCATGACATTTTAAAAAATTAATAACAACTTTATTACTTCGAAAAAACTTCATTAATAAAACTATAACATGTAAATATCATCCAAAAAATTATTTTATGACATAAAAATAACAAAAGTACATTTATTTTAACATTTATAATATCATTTATTTGAATCATTTATTAATGAAGCAATCACTGCATCACCATTGTGTCATAATTAAATTTATTTATTTAGTATCTAAAAATTATAAATAAAATACTATGTTGTAGGAAATATTTTTATCTTTATAATTAATATTTATAGTCAAAGTTATCACCTATATAAACCCATATAAAAATTGTTTTACTAAAAGATACATGTTTAGGTTATATTTTCCTTAACTTTAAATTAAAATAATTAAATGTCGTTTTCACACACAAGTGGATCCATGGGGTCCTAAAATAAACCCAAGGATTCCCATGGTCAGAAATATCTCATAAAATAGGGTTAGTACATGAGTTATGGTAATTTAATATTATTATAATATTATTTTTTACCCTTATTTATCGGATTTACCCTTTAACCATGGTAAATAAAATATTTATTGAAGTTACCATTCATAATGTCTAAAAATAAAAGTTACCAATTTAAAAAATTTGGTTCTACTGATTCCAAATATAGAATTAAATTTTATAAATTCAAAATAAAAAAGTTGTATAAATTAATTTAAAATTAATTTCTCTTGTCAAAACAAAAAAGCGTGTTTTTAAGAAGTAAAAACTACCAAAAGTTTGACATGCGTTTATATCCAATTTCAAAGTGATATTACTTCCAATTACCATAATTGTATTAAATAGTAAAAAATAATTTAATTATAATTTAAAACCAATTAAAAAGATAATATAATCATATAAATAAATCAGATGAAAAGACAATTTTGACTTAAAACACAGTATTTTTCACTATTCATTAAAAAATAAACTTTATCCGAAAAATACCAAAAATTTACCTAAAGTAAATTTTGAAATCCCGATTCTAAATAAGAAGTTTATTTTGTAAAATGTAATATATAAAAGTTACAAAAACTAGATTTAAAAAGGGTTCACCATCAAAAGGTGGTAAATCGACATTTTAAAGAATATTAGAGTATTTCATGCTTAAAATTGGATTCATTATCATTTTAAACCTCTAAATTTTATTGGATAAATGTAAAAAAATTTAATTTTTTTTAATCATAATATGGTTAGTTCTGTTCATTCCCTCCAATACAAGGGTTAGGTGTTAACTGCTATTTAAAATAATAATATTATGTTATTATTTTTTCGTATGACTTAGCCTTGTGTGAAACATGAGATTTAGGAGAAACCCATTGTTGTGTGTCGGGTACATCATCAAATATAGCATCCACTTTAAATTAAAATTAATACCTTATTCATAATTATTAATAGAAATCAAAAGTATTATTCTATAAATATCTGGGTCGTTACATACTTTGGCCTAATAAGTTATTTGAATGGTTTTAGGTAGGCGTAAATTTATAACTATATTAACTTGCAGTTCCTCAATTTTTTGTGCAGAATCCCCTATCCTGAAATCCTAGATAAATATTTTCTCAACCCTTGCCTCTCAGTTACACCAAGCCCTACGTGGTTAGTTAACCCTTGATGTGAATTAAATTAAGTCAACCCAAAAATTCAAGCTAAAAGTTCCCTGATAATAAAAAGCACCTTAAATTCGGCTGGTAAAGAACTTTAAACTATGGGTTTGACTCTTAACTCAATTAATGGATGGCTATAATAACTTAATATTTTAGTTGAGGTATTTTTATCCTTATGTATAAAAATATTAGTTTTATCTTTTCACATACCTTTTTAATATTAAGTGGACTTTCTTAATGTATTAACCATGTCTGACCAAATATTTATGCATGATCTAGTTTTATTTTATTCTATATTGTGTACTTGTTAATCCATTTATTAAGTGATTGTGTAGTATCTAAAAACATAAATAATCAACCATGAAACTGAAAAAAATAAAATATAAGTGGCACGATCATGATATTTCCCAATGGTTAGTTTATCTAGAAGATGTTAAACTAACCCTCGACCCTAAGGGAAAAGTACATGAACTATATCTTGGTTCGTGTTGCAACATTCCACATTAGACCCTATGTATCACCTTGATTGGATTCACCTTGGATCCTAGACTTGCATCATCTCTCCTCACTCGGGATCTCTATCCTTACATAATATTTTATTCACATGAAGGTGAGGGGATATAATGGATTGGATAAAGGGGGTTTATAATAAATAAACCATGGTAACTTGTGCCCTTACATAATAAGGAGGGGATGGCACAAAGACCATCGATTTTAATTTAATCATAATAAATTAAAATAAACCAATCACATACAAATGAATTGTATAATATATTTGATAAAGCTAATATATTAATTATTTTTATGTGTATTTTAATGATTTAATCCCCAAAAATTTACCAATTTGAGTTGAATTGAATCATTTTTTGATTTTATGGATATTTTTATCTTAAAATTAAAAATTTATTAATTTTGGAATTTTAAATATTTCCAATCACTTATGTATTTTGAGAATATTTTTTTATATTGATCCAAATTGAGTAATTCTTTTTTAGGATTCTTTTTTTGTGGGATTCAACTTCTTCAACTAGGAACAGTTCCAATTTAAAATTCTTAAGCCCCAAATAAATCAGTCAATGTGGAAAATATTTTTGGCCAACAAAATTGACCACCCCTAATTAAATGATGCATATATCGAGATACAAGTGTACAAATTAATTTTTTCCAACCCGATAATAAAGATAATTCATAGTTTCCCTCCATTAAATTTCATAACAAAGTTCACTCATTAATTCATCTATTGAGTGTGTGCAACATGAGGAAGTTGAAGGGAATATTCGGGAAGCAAAATAAGTCTTCAGTAATCAAGATGTAACTTTTATTAAATATGTAAAAATGAATTTATTTTTTTGGATCTACATATAATTAAATTCATAACAACTCTTATTAAATAATCTAGACAAGATTCATCTAAGAAGGGGGACCAAATAAGAAAAGTTTTTATGGATAAAAGCAGAGAATAATATTTTCCACTCCCCTTTTCTATATATTTCCTTCTCTACTACTTTACAAGGGTTTGTTTAGTGAGATAAAATAGAGGGATGTTATATATAGGTTTATAAAGTTATTGTGCATTCATATTGAGAAGGAAGAAATGAGATGATTAAGTGATGCGAGGCTAAGCACCAAGTGGTTATGGACGATGGTAACCGAAGTTCACTCTCTTCTAAGCTTTGATCTTTATGTGTAATCTCTTTTGAATCACTATTGAAATTATGTTTTTGAATTAAATCAAAAAATTTCTTCCTTGAATTCATTTTCAACTATTTTTTAGATGGTTTTCAATCCCATGGAGTAAAATAATCAATTTCACTATTTAAATTTCTCCGGTGAGGTATTTCTATTAAGCACAGTGATTGCGATTAGGTTTTATTTCTTGGAGGAGTTCAAGTAATTGAAAAAAATATATAGAAGGGAAAAAATCATATTGAGGTATTGATATGATATCTTTATGTTTCTCAAATTAGTACTCAAAATATTCCTAAGACATTCAAACCACCACTGCCATATCCTAGGTGCGAACCACTGACGAAGATAAGTGCTGAAAAAGAGTTGGATAAGAAGGTTTTGGAAATATTTATGAAATTTAAAGTCAAAATACATTTTATTTATTTTTTGAAATATATTTCATGATATGGTAAGTTTTTTAAAGAGATGTTTACCCACCAGAGGAAATTCAAAGGAGGTGAAAAATTAAATTTAGGGAGGAATGTTTCATCCACGATTCAACATGATTTGACTATAAAATGTAAATACCCAGGAAACATTACCATTATATACACTATAAAGAAATGATAATTCAAGGATTTCATGATTGATTTAGGAGTATCCATAAATGTTATGACGCATTCTGTTTACTCATCTCTTCATGTTAGAGAACTGAAACCCTTTAGAATTATCATTTAACTTTTCAACTGAAGTACCACCAAGCCCTCCAGAGTTATAAAATATGTTCTTGTTCAGGTGAGATTCATGATTTTTCTTGCGGATTTCTATTCCTTAGATATGGAATATTATCAGTTTAGTACCCGTTCACCTCTCATTCTTGGGAGTACCTTTTTGAAAACCGCTAAAGCAAACATTAATGTTCATAAAGGAATACTTTCACTTGAATCTAGAGGATATTTTATTCATTAAATATTTTTCAGTCCATGAAACACACAATTGAGAATTATTTATCTTCTTAGGTGAATGTTATTGATTCGTATACTACTAAAATTTATGAGTGTGAAGCATCTAATTTTGGAAATACTAAAAATGATTTCAAAATACTTTTTGATAATCTAGAAGTTAATATCAAAAAAATAATTGAAAATATAAAAAATAATAAAATTTCTTATGAAACAGATCTTGAGAGTGATCAACTAATTTAGTACATGAATTTACTTTAAAATATGAAATTTCACTAAACAACCACACCTTTGATTAGTGTAGTAAATAACTTTATCATCCTGAATTTGATATGAAATCTACATATGTGGATAATCAACTAGGAGATGAAATTATTTTCATTGAGTCACCTAAACCACCTTTTACCAATGAAAATACCCTACATGAGTGAGAATTAAAACCAGTTTATAAGAACCTCAAATATTATTTATTAGGTGATAATGAACAATTCCCTATCATAATTTCAAAAGAGCTATCAAGAGACAAAAATACCAACTATTATGAGTCCTTAAAACCCATAAGAAATCCATAGGATGGAATCTATCTAATTTTACTGAAAATTACCCCTCAGTGTGCATGCATAAATTTTTTTTGAGGAAAATGCTAAACCTATGAGGCAATTTTAAAGAATATTGAACCTAACACTTTTAGAGGTTGTTAAAAAAGAATTCACGGCCTTGTTTTTTGTTGGAATTATTTTCCCCATCTCTGATATTCAATGGGAGAGTACTATCCAAGATGACCCAAAAAAGTGGATTTGAAATCTCAAGGAATAAATTTGGTGAGATTTTCCATGTTAGGCTTCAGAATAAATAGAGAATTTTCATTGATTATAGGATACTCAATTTTGTAACAAGGAAATACCACATCACATTTCCATTTCTTGATCAATTACTTGAAAGACTAGCCAAGAAAAACCACTATTGTTTTCTTTATGGATTATATAGTTATTTAAAAATTCGTATTACACTAGAGGATCAAGATAAAACCACTTTCATGTGCACCTTTGGAACCTTTTCTTATAGGATAATTCCATTTGGTTGATAGGTAATGCTCCTAGAAATTTTCAAATGTGTATGATGAAAAATTTCTCTAAATTTCTAGAAACTTGCATGGAAGTTTTTATGGACGACTTCAATGTTTATGAATCTCCATTTGTAACTTTTTTTTAAAAGTTTGAATCATGTTATTGAAACATTTATTGATAATAATACTATCCTCAATTATGAAAAATGTAATTTCATGGTAGATAATGGGATTGTGCTTGGTCATGTTTTGTCTCTAAATAGAATTCAAGTTGATCAATCCAAAGTTGAGGTCATTTCTTCATTTAAATATAAAAAATAGCGAGATATGTGAGATATTTTCTTGGAAACGATGGATTTTATCAGAGGTTTACAAAGGATTTTATAAAGGTTTCACTTCCTTTATCTAGATTGATCAAAAATACACCCAATTAATTTTGATGAAAGTTGTAAATAAGACTTTTGGGATATTAGAAAAACTTGATAGCCCCTCCCATTATTACTCCACCAAGATGGAAATTTCAATTTTAAATCATGAATGATTCATTTGACTATTATATAATGGAAATTTTTTATCAAAGGTTAGAAAAGAAATTTCATGACATTGCTTGTGCTCTAAGAACATTAGATTAGGCTCTATCAAACTACACAACAACCGATAAAGAACTACTAGATGTTGTCTTTGATTTATAAAAATATATAAGTTATATATTATGATCATAAGTGATTGTTTTAAAAAACCATTCTTCAATCATATTTTCGATGAAGAAACATGACGCAAAACCAAGACTTTTGAGATGGATCTTACTGTTATAGTAGTTTGATGTTTAAATGAAGGATAAGAAAGGAATTAAAAACCTCGTTGCTTATAATTTTAGTAGGATTCCAACTATTTTGAATGGAAAGTTTCACATATATCCACCAATTATATAATATCTTATAGATGAGGTTTGTATGCTTTTTAGAGTGAAATACCATGGTTTTTTTGTATTGGAGTTGGTGTCATAGGACCAATTGTTTGTACTTTGATTACATGTATATTAAATATATTGAATATTAAACTTCTTATTACATATTTTCCATTGTTCTTCATGACTCTAATGTAATAATATCATAGATTATACGTTTCATTGGTAAGGTCATAGTATTTCCCCGCTATGATGAGGACCTTGAAGTGATATTAAGATATTCTTAAATATAGTCTTGTGATTGTATAACGTAATATAATGGGACACATAGTATATATACTATTAGGTTTGAGTTCTCATAAGAATACGGGGGTGTCTTATCATGAATTTTTCACTTGGAAATCTCTAATATGGGATATTACGAGAACAAACGTGCCAGTAGGAATTCTGCATGTTTTGGTGTCATCAGATATTCCTATATGAAAGCACATGTAATGATCCATAGAAATTAAGATTATAATAAATGAATGTAATGAATTAAAAACCTATATTTTATGATGAAAACTGTGATTCCATATGTTCACAGTGAGGTAGATCACTTTGGGTGCATCACAATTAACATGTCATTAATGGATAAGTTGAGGAAGGATTTTTCCCTTCTATCTTTATGGAAGTTGAGATCTCAACCCTTTTATTGGAATGGAACCATCAAATTACATTACATGACCATGGTGAAATGATGTATTTATTTTATATAGTCAAATAAAGACGTATCGAGCAAATAGGTTGGTTATATAGATGTGCAACCTTCTTGACGAGATATTGTGAAAAAAAGGATTATATTACATAGTGAGTGTTCATAGGTGATTTTCATCATTATAACATAAAGTTATTTATAATGGGTTACTTGAACCATTTCTAGATATTAATCTTGGATATTAAGCATGCACACCTAATTCCAATTAGAAATAATCCAAGAGGATCACACACTAAGTGTTTCCGATGATCTATAATAAATTCTTTTTGAATTTAATTAATTGAATAAATATTATTCTCATGTCTAAGAGATAATTTTATTAAAGTTTTATTGATTGTAAATATTTATTTATTAATGAAATATTTAAATTAAATATTTATTCAGGTGTTCGATAAATTCTAGAGGAGTTTGAATGGACCAAGTTCATGTCTAGTGACATATATTAATTAACAAGATGGTTAAATAATATTTTTTATTGTGAAAGTTGGAATGGTCTAAATAATAATAATAATAATAATAATAATAATAATGTTATTATTATTTTTCATGCGGTTTATTAAATATTTTAATATTATTTAATGTTTAACATGCAATTAAATATTATTTTAACCTAAATCCTAGATCAATAAATAGATGGTTATGTCTACTGTATATTATTTCCTAAAATCGAAACTTGAGAATCGTTACACACAATGAAACTCTCTATCAACTACTCATTTCTATCTTCCTCTCAATAATGATAAATTCAAGATATATTCCTTTAAAATCTAAGGATGATCAATCAACATGAATAACACAAGACATTTGCTTCATCATGCTAGCACCTGAAGATCGATTGACATTACTCAAAGATAAAAGGAGCATGTGTTAAACACCAATAGATGGATTTTATCCTTGGATCCTCAGAGAACAACAAAGTAAAACCAAAAGGGTCTTTTAGGATGATCAATAACTTTATCAAAGAAAGAATCCTTAGTTCGAGTATTCATTTCTTCTGATATTAAATAAATTAATTTTAAATTTGATGGGAAATATCTTTTCTCGGTGTTTCAGAAAATTCAATATTAATTTTTTTTAATATATCAACCATAAAACGATGCTTCCACTGTGCTCAGAAACTACAAGTGGTATTAGAGTGGTCATGTTTAAATTTATAATTATGTATTTTATGGTGTGCACTATAGGGAAGGATGGGAGCGCCGAGAAACCCGATCCTTGGTGAGGGAGTGTGGAACCCTAACGCGGCTGTGAAAAATACGAATGCCAGATCCTTCGCTGATGTAGTTTCGTGGAGAAACAATGAAGAAACCAGGCCCTGCGAAGGTGCTTCTGCCACATATTCCTACATCAAACCTCACATTTTCCGTCACCGTGGGCAACCAACGGTTTCTTTCACTATTGATGAAGTTTGCATCCTTGCTTCCGATTTGCACTATGTTCTTGTTGGAAAATTTGTTAAGAATCATCCTTATTTGAAGTTATTAAGAAGCTCCATGGAAGTTATTGGTTTTTTGGGTTTCCATATTGGCCTCTTAAATGCTTCGAATGTCATCTTCAATTTTTCTTCTCAAGAAGACTATTATAGGATTTGGGATAAACACACTTGGTTCTTTGGGGGTTGTGCGATGAGAGTACTCAAATGGACCCCTGCCTTTGAATCTTTTTCTGAATCGCCTATAGTCCCCATATGGATTGGATTCCCTGGTCTTCCACTGCATTTTTAAGCAGCCATCCCTTTTCCCGATCTCAACGCTCATTGGAAACCCCCTGAAACTTGACTTGGATACTGAAAAACTCTCAAGAACATCAATGGATAGAATATGTGTAGAAGTTGATGTCTCCCATGAGATTCCTAATAAAATTTGGATTCAAAATGGCTCTTATGGTTACTTTAAGGAGGTATGTTATGAAAACTTACATGATTACTACAATTCTTGTTTGAAACTTGGACATCCGTTGAAATATTGTAGCTTCAAAACTTCAACTTCAACTTCTAGAAAAATGACCTGGGTTAAAAAGAGAAAACAGGAGCACAAAAAGATTGAGGCTTGCCCTGAGGCTAGTCCATTAGATGCTCCTTTGGATATTCATATGGAAACTCCAAATAAAGAGAACCTTGTCACTGTTGAGAGCTCATCTATGCTCCCTTCACCCTTAATGGAAAATCAGGATTTGATGATGGAAAAACATGGAAATCATAATCAATTATCTGATTATGTGAATGTTGTTTTTGAGACTTGGGCTAAAAATACTCCCTCCAAGAAGGACTCTGACACTCATCATGAGCTCCCTCATTCAAATGATATTGAAAAAAAGGACCTCGCTCCAACCTCTCTTTGTGAGTTAATACAGCGGGAAGATAATGACTCTTTTTAGGAGGATGTTGACAAGATCTCTCAAGTGGAGGAGAATTTTCATCGAAAGGACCGAAAAGGGAAAAAATCCATTGTTGACTCTGATGGTTTCATCACTCTAAATCCTAGGAAAACTAGGAAACTTAGAGATAATTTCAATTATGAAAGAACTGTTATCACAAGATCATTAGCTGCCAAAAGTACTGATTTTGAGGTTCCTCCACAGCATGTCCCTATTGAATCCCTGCCTGAATCCTCAAAATCTTCTAATTGATCCGATTTAGATACTTACTCAAGTGAAGATGATGAAAATGATCCTGCATATCAGGATGCCTATCATTATAAAGAGGAACCAAATTTCTCAAAATAGCTTTCCTCTTGGTTTGCAGAAAATGATACAACTTCCTTTCAAAAATACAAAAATGGTGAAATGACTCATGATGCTTATCTCGATATTAGAAATAGAATGTTTATTAGAGTGTTTGAGGAATTTGAGAAAGATCCAAATTTTTATTTTAAGGACATTCCATGGAAATGATTTTTGGACCCTGATTTCTTTATGCTGTTTGGATGCAGATCAGTGGGGATTTTTTGGATTTTTTGAGATTCTCCTTATGCATCTCTTTAGATGTTGCCTTGATCTACTTGGGATTTTGTTTGATTAATTGGATTTTTTTCACAAGTATCAATTTGGAATACATCCCTTTTGATTAAATCTGTTTTCTTATCTGTTTATCTGCTCTGTTCTTGATGTGTTCTCTACTTTTTCTCTTGTGGTTTTTGTCTTATTTATGTTTACTCTTATTGCTGAAAAAACATGCTGTGTGATGACTGTATATCTTTATTCATCATGGTGCTGTGCTAGATCTTTATATCAGTTATGTAGATGAGACTGGACTACTATGCTTTTATTTTGAAGCTGAAGTCTGCTTCTGTCTTCACTTCGGCACAAGTAAGGCGTAGTCTTCTCATTTTTTCAATGAATCTCATGAAGGCTATAGGTGTCCTGCCAATTCTAAAGACCCCTGCCAGTGGAACTTCACCTTGGGGCCTTGGAGATTTATCGGTTTCCGCACCTTTCCATTAGGTTTCTGAAGACTTCAACAAGATACATAACTTCCTACCTTTCATGTGGTTTCTTGACATACTTGTAGCATGACTGAACGTTCAGTGCATGTCAGCAGGGCTTCTCTTCAGCAGGGCTGTCTAACTGCATTTCTCTTTGGGTTTCAATGTAACACCCCAAGATTTTATGAAAAATATTCTTTTTAATTAATGTCTTGTGTTGTACGCTACACCAAAAGGAGCTTGCACAACACGCATCCCTGACTTGCCTTGCATTACACGCAATCACGACCTTCCTTGATAGTGTGTGTAGTACGCAATACCGAGTTTCACTAAATGAGATATTATTATAATATTATTCTGAACTAGCCGTTATGAATAGTAATACCCACTTTTTGAAATTTTATAAATTTTATCTTTCAAAATGGACTTCATTTTTGGATTCATAATATCAAAATTATCTTAGGGTGAAATTTTGGTACTTTTCGGATAACTTTCATATTTTGATGAATAGTGAAAATTACTAAATTTTAATTAAAAACAACTTTTTAAATAGAAATAATTAATAGTGATATATTATTAATTTGAGTGGTTTTAAAGTATATTTAGAATATATTTTTACAACTTAATACAATGTTGGTCATTGGATGTAATTTCACATTTAAACCAGACATAAACAAGTGTCAATCTTTTGATAGTTATTATCTCTTAAGAACACGCTATTTATTTTGACGATGAGAATTAATTTTTAAATTAATTAATGCAACTGATATGTTTTGAATTTGGTAAAATAGACATAATTTTTGAATTCATAATATCAAATATAGCTTAGGCCTAATTTTTGGTATTTTTCTAGAAACTTTCATTTTTTTTGATGAATAGTGAAACCACTAAGTGGTAGTTAAAAAACTGAATTTTTCATAAAACTTAATTTTACCGCTTCTGTGAGTGAAATTTTGAAAATCCGAGAGACACGGTTAATATCAAGGACTAAAATTTGGTTCAATGAGATGAAAATAATTTTTGGTGAATAGTAACTTTTTACTTTTGTTTACCACGGTTAAAAGTAAATAGGGTAATTAAGGGTAAAAATGATATTTTTATTACCCTAACACATGTCCTAATTCTATTGGATAAGTGTAATTCGGCCAAAAAAAAACCTTAGGAATAAAATATTACCATTTAGGCCCACTTGGATTAGATTAGGACATTTATTATAAATTTATTTAAAGAAGGGTTAAAGTAGTTAAAATCAAAGTTTAATAACTAAATAATTTTTAATATAGGGTTATAAATAAGATAAATTAGACTATAAATATTCATTAGAAAGATAAAAAGATTTCCTACATAATGGTATTTTATTTGTAATTTTTAGACTTTAAATAATTTAATTTATTTATGACACAATGATGATGCAGTAATTATATTATTAATGAAATATTGACATAATTGATGTTATAAATACCCAAATAAATAAGACTTTTTATGAATTAAAATAATTTTATATGTTAATATGACATGTTAGTATTGATTTAATTAACTTTTTTCAAACTAATCTTTCTGTTATGATTTTCACAAAAATCAATTACCAAATCGTGTCAAAATTGACATAAAATAGTTTTAAAAAAAATATTATATTATTAATTATTATTTTATTCCTAAAAATCTAAGGTTCGGCCAAATAACTTAGATAATGTTATATATATTAATAATAAACAACTTGGGGTTCGTTTGGATTGTTATAGTAAGTTTATTAACCTTATAGTGTAAGAAAACAAGAAGACACGGTAAAAGTTAAATTATCTAACTTAAAGTTAAATCTAAATGATAAGGTTAAAATAGATACCTAAACTTGTCTAAATTATATTGGATGAGAGGATTTAGACCCATACCAACCTTATCTTTGAAATAAATTAATTTGGATATATTAAAAACTGAATATGGCTTTATAATAAAATAATATTTTTAGTTTTTCCAAAGGTGCCCCTCTCCTCCCTTATAAAAGGGCACATCCTCCCTCTCTTCCTCACACCACTTTGAGCCTTCAAGATCGACCAAAACCTACCAAATTCTCTTCTCCACTTCCCTAGAAACATCCTAGAGGTCCTGGTCTTCTTCAGAGACCAATTTTAGTGCCCTAAAAGGATTTCTCAAAGAGGCGCTTCAAAGAAGAGGTAATGTCTGTTACCGATTCTTTCAACTTTATTTCTTCTTCCACTCCTTATTCTTTAGTTGTTTCATTATGAAGTAATAAAATCAGTATCACTAATATACTGATATGTTATTATAATTATGAAACAACCATATTTCACCATCTATCCATCCTACGGAAAATGAAATCACCGCGCGTGCATACGTACGAAATACCGTCTCCACGCCATGGTGTAATCTATTTTCCAGCACCACCTTACTTGGATGGGTATAATGGTGTAAATAATAACTATATATGATTATTTTAAAGTGATATTTATTCTGAAATAGTATACATACACTCCAATACAATTCCACGATCATGGGAACGATATCATCGCTCATGCGTACGTACGGAATACCGTCTCCACGACGCGATGAGATTCACTCTCCATGATAACCATTCAAGAATGATTATAAAGTATATATACTAAGTAATCATGAAATATATGACATAATAATGCTACTGGATTTATATATATATATATATATATATATATATTTATTTCATCTATTTAGTTCCATTCAATTCAATAAGGAAACGAAAACAGCGTTAATGCGTACGTACGACCTACTGTCTCCATGAACGGTGTATTTCTTTCCATTTATCGATCCATTATATATATGTATATTCTGAATATATATTATATATAAATCATGTTTGAAATTCTGTATGTAAGTAATCATGATCTTAGTAATCATATGAATAATTACAAGTTAAAACATGAACGAAAAATGAAACGATTTTACCCAAAACGCTACTTTAACATGAAAACGGGTAATATAAAGTCATAAGTGAACCATATATGATATAATAACAATGAATATGATTCTGTAATAATTCAATGACATTATTTAAATCATTATACAGGAGGGTTGGATATGTACGAAGCATATCGGACCTAAGGTAAGGGATAATTTTTCAAATCTCATTTTTATTTGAGATTGCTTCTTCGTAAGTATTTACTGGGGTTATTGTTCTCATCCATGTCCATGTTTCCTAAAAATGTTTTCATGTATGTTTAATGTCATTTTTACCCATTTTTGAATTTTTCTACATGGTATGTATGGAATCTTTTTTTTACGAGGTACTTTTTGACTTTTTTGGCAAAAGTACGAGAAGAATGTTTTTTTAACTTATACGGCATGAAAGGATTTTTTTTACGATTTTATAAAGCCTTATTTTCATGAAGCTTACTCGAAAATATTTCATGACTATTTTCAACAAAATACTTTTCTTTTAAAATTGCATGACATTTTACGAAAAGAAAATGATTTTGAAGAAGAAAGGATATTTTCCTCAAGAATTTATTTCAAGTGTTTTATCAAAACCATTTTTCATCTAAGATGAAATTATTTCATGTGTGTATGTTTCAAGTTTAATGTCTCTATGATTTACATGGTTTCACTCTTTTTTATGATTAAATTTCCATTTATTTTGTATTGATTATGAGATGATGGGATGATGTTTATGAAACCCATTTTATTCTTTGGGTTATGATGAATGTTTTAAGTTTATTTTGTGGAACAAGTAAGAATGATTTCATTATGAGATTGGTGGGACCTATATCTACCTCCAATGCATTGGGTAAAGATTTATATCTCATGAGATAGACATGGCTGGAATGGTAAGTTAATCCGGTTCAGTGTTACAGGACTGAAACGAGGAGTGAACTCGATTCATAAAGGGACTTTGTCCACTAAGATGGTCTTGGCAGCAATGCCTTGGCTACTATGGAAATCATGACATGTGCTGAATGGTTTCCACAATTACATGTTTTATTCCCATTATATTTTATCATGGTTGATGTTCCATTATGATATATGCCTTAAGTACTTCCACGATTTATGTCTTTGCTCATGATTTTGATGTTTAAATTTCATGTTCAAGTTTTTGCTTTAAAATGTTTATGGATTGTTTTATGTTCTCTATGTTTTCCCTTACTGAGCATTTGAGCTCACCCTTTTTATGTTTTCTTTTCCCCCAGGATTAAAAGAAAGATTTTAGGTAAGGAAACAAAAAGTGGAAGATATTTATGGGAGATGTTGAAGATCTTTCACCACGATTAGAAGATTATTTTTCTGAGTTTCCAAAGACACTAAACTATTACGGTCCTTGTGTGTCTGTTTTTGTTATGTATTATGTATTCCGAAAAAGTAATGTAATATATATGTACGTCAAGATTCAGGTATCTATATTAAATGTATGTTTTATTGGGTTCTTTAACTTTCAGAGGGTGTAAGTGCACTACACCTCGATATTTCCATGTACCCCCCGTTTTTGATTTAATAAATTTCTTGGGCATGAACTGGGAAACCAGTTCATGTCAACTTTCTTTAAAAAAATTATTTATTTTATTATTTATCCATACACAATCATGGTTGAATTTTCATTTTATATTATTTTTTCTTTAATCCATTTTGAATTAAAATATTATAAAAATATTAATCATGTTCATTTGGTGTTTCATTTTCTTAAAGTTCCAAGAGTAGATAAAGAATGGACAGAGATTCCCTCGGGATCTACCAAATGTTTTCCCAGTATGATAGGGTTACACGACATGTATCCGAAGTACATGCTATGTATCCTAGTACGACACACCATGACAGGATGTGGGATACACTGAATTCCATGAAATTATTACACATGGTATAAAACATGTTTTGGATGGATAACTTATCACATGGTATGTCGGATTTCACAGCGTGTATATGTTGTACACGCAGTGTAGTCTATGTGGGTTAACGGAATAAATCATGAAATCCGTGTGGTCATTACAAATGGTTAAACCGTGTGAGACTGAAATATTGTAGAATTTATGATATACATGACGTGTATATGGTGTATACTTCATATAGCTCATCATTTACCACATCTTAAATACACACCAAGATATTCAGTTAGAACAACAAACAGACAACATAAGGGATACAAAACGTGTAACTAGCTTGTACACACCATGTGATCCCACCGAGATATACACTGAAGACCCAAACAAGTATTTTAGGCAGAATAAAATAAAATAAATAGTGTGTAGATGGAATGTACATGCTATGTAGTCTATCCAAGTCAACACACTGAATCTCCTAGCATGTAACTTGGATAAATGATAATTGAGGTCCATGATATGTAGCTAGATAGTACTCATTGTGTAGTATCCCAATTACTGGTAGAATTAAATTACAGTAAATTTAAAATTTCATTATTAAAAACTTATTTCTTTTATTGGCAATTTATGTGTTTGAAAATTTAATAAGTGTCTTAATGAATTTTAAATGCTCAATTAATTATTTTTAATAAATATTCAACTATTGGTTCTACCATTTATTTTCCATTAATTACTTTATGATAGTTATATCCAAGATTATTTTGATGGTCATTAAGATGAAATGTAATTAATTAATTAGTACAAGCATGTTTATATTAACAATAATTAACAAATAAAAAATGAATGATTAGCTATTTAATTTTTCATATATGTATCATGTATAACCATTCATGATCTTGACCAAGACTAGTGTATGTGTTGGATGTTTTAATTTAATTTACTACATGGGTTTGAAATTATTTATTATTAAATTAAATATGTTGGCCTATGATTCATCCCTAACTCAATTATTATGTATGACCCTTGTGTCCATAGTTATTTATGTAATTCCCCTTAACCTATCCTTTATTTCCCCTCACCTGAGTGAAATTTATAAATATATGCAATTTATGGAGTTTCCCAAGGCACATGGAGGGAGTTTAAAATGAAACCATAATGATTTCAACCTAGGTGTTAGATAGGTGGACAAGTGGAATACTGAAACTCATGCCAATACTGGAAACCAGAGTTATTTACCCTAGTTCATAGGTTGATTTAATGTCTAATCATTAAATCAGCCATTAGATAAAGATCATGAACATGTCATTTAATTATTTATTTTTTTTCTATTTATTAAGTAATTAATTTTATAGATGCATGAATGAGATCCCATAAATTAATAAATTAATATGAAAAGATAAAATTTAAATAAATGGATTATGTGTAAATGTTTTATCCATTATGATTAATTAATTAAGTATCATCCACTTAATATTAATAGGACATGAAAAGGATAAAAAAGATAAAATTTATGCATAATAAATTAAAATCCATCAAATATATATTAAGTCATACTTGACCTTCCACTACTTGATGAGGAATAAAATCCTTATAACTAAGTATTTGATCAATCCCTGTTTGGGCACTTACTTTTAATGTGGAGTTATTATGAAGATTATGGTTTGACTTAACTATATTATATCAATAAAAGTATCCCTCACTAAACTTGATGTAACTTGGAGGAAATTGTTAAGGAAATCCAAGCCAGGATTACAGGATAGGGGAGTCCACTCAACAATTCAAGGAGCTATAATCCCACAGTTAGAAAAGACCTGCCTACATAAATACCTTTAAGTAGCTTTTTCAACCCTCCTTGGGGTTATGTGAAGGGACATATGGATCCTTTACACTATAATGTCCTAGAAATTAGACATCCCAAGTTCAATGATGAGGGATATTGGGACTTGATAAAATAGTGGGATATTTAATAAAATCAATTAATTTATTATTTATCACATATTTTGTAATCCAGAAAAGTACTAATAATATGATTTTTTTAAATGTAGAATAAAATGGAAAGTTATTCATTAACACTATCCCTTTGAAAAATATTAGAGAAAGAAATCTCCTCACTATTAGTAACTTCTAGGAGTGGTTCAAATTATTTTGAGTTTTTTTGTTCCATGAATGGAAATCCTACATGCTATAATCCTCACTTCCTGATACTCCTATATAAGAGGTGTGTGATGACGAGTTCCTCATCTATGAAAAAAATTTGAGCAGCGTGGTCAACATTCATTGTTTAATGCATTCATTTATGTTTAGTGAACCCATGATGTCTCATGAAAACATGGATTCATAAAGCATGGTTGATCACATCCATGTTATTTACCAAGATAAAGCTAGATAGGACTAGTTTAAGTTTTCCAAGGTGCTCTTTTTGAGAAAGGTTTTAGAGGGTTTCTCATATGGGCCTCATGTAGTCAATATCATTGGCTACATTGAGCACCTAGAGGCTTTAGGGTTTAAAATCCTTGAATAAATGGGAACTGGTATCATTCTAGCATCACTCCCTTAGATCTTCTCCAACTTTATTATACATTGTAATATGAGAAACATTGAGAAGTCTCTGCCAGATCTTATCACTCTTATTCACCAAGTAGATAATGAGATGAAGCATGAAAATCCTTTGGTCCTTATATTGAAAAAACATATTGGGAAAGTGAAGAGCTCAAAGACCAAATATTCTTCAAACCATTTCTAGAAGGAGAACATCAAGGGGAAAGCAAGGGAACATGATGAAGTTTGTTTCACATGTGTCAAGAAGGGCCACTAGAAGATAAAATGAACCCATCCAAAGAAGTAAGGGGAAGCTTTAGGTGTATTTTTTATTGAGTTAAATTTATCATTTTCTATAAATGGGTATTAGAAAGTACTTTTTTTGGTCACATATGTATTCAAATATAGTAACCAAGTTGATTAAAAAATATCGACTGAAGGGGTGGATATCTACAAGCAACCAATAAAGCTAAACTTTCTATTGTAGCTATTAGGAACTACCACCTCAAATTTTCAACTAGAATGATCTTGGTTTTAAAGAGTTTTCATTATGTGAATTTAGTTACAAAAAACATTATTTATTTATATAGAATTGATACAAATGGTTTTATTTTCAATTTCATAAATAAATGTTTCTTCTTTTATAAAGATAAAATTTTTTATGGTAAAGAATATTTAATCAGTGGTCTTTATGTATTGGATTATATGAACTAAGTAATGTAAATATATAATAAAACTACTTCACATGAATCATAAAAAACTCAACTATGAAATCACCAACTAGGTCATGTAAACAAAAATTTCTTGAATAAATTATACCCAGATAGAAATTTAGATTCTTTTGAACTAAAACCACTTAGATATCAAAAATGTTTACAAGGTGAAATAACCAAATCCCAATTGAGTGGAAAAGGTGATAGGGACAAATATCTTCTTGAATTAGTGAATACAGACATGTGTGGACCATTTACTATTGAGGAAAGGGGCGGATACTCATACTTCATAACCTTTACTAATGATTTTAGTAGATATAGATATGTATACTTAATGAGGTATAAGTTATATTATTTTGATAAATTCAAGAAAAAAAAGAATGAAGTTGAGAACCATATTGTAAGAAGATTAAGAATCTCCACTCATACTGTAGTGGAGAATATATTAATCAAGACTTCATTGATTACTTATGGGAGTTTAGGATCCTATATAAAATCACACCTCCTTATACACCTTAGTAGAAAGGTGTATGTGAAAGGAGGAACCAAACCTTGTTATACATGGTGAGATCAATGATGAGTTACATGAGTTTTCCATTATCTTTTTAGGGATACATGATACAAACAACATGTAAGAACCTGGTTCTTCGTTTTGAGGTATGAGTTTCTTCTTTTCCTTTTTTCCTTCAGTGTTTTTAAGAAAATAAGGAAAATGGTGAAAAATACCCAATTTTTTTGGGTACACGCCATGTACGTTTCCACACACAGTGTACTTTGTCCGTGTGGGATGAGTACACAGGGTGTGTAGCCCTGTCGGTGATGAAAGGTGTAAAACCGACTACACGCCATGTAGTGGGTATTTAAACGCCATGTAGTTAGTCAGTAGGTGAATAGTAAGGCAGTGAAGGTAGCCACCAGCTGAGCGACAGTACATGCCGTGTACTCAGGTATTACATGCCGTGTACTCATGTCGATAGATGAACAGTGCTGCACTGGAGAGGGACCGCTAGAGGAACAGTTTATAAAAATGAAAAGTACACACCGTGTACTTGAGATTACACGCCGTGTAGTTTATTTTTTTTCCACTTAAAATGGGCAGTAGACTCCTCTTTTCACGGAGGAAGCTTAGAACTCCAGAGGAGAGCGGAAGAGATGACCAGATCTTGGAGGATCTCCCGACCGCACACCGGGAACCCGATTCCGTATCCATCGATCACGTTGGGACTGTATGGGTAAGCCCTCCCTTCTCATTAAGCCATTCTTATCAATTATTTCCCAAGGGGAAGTTATTTGAGCTTGATCTTGTAGTTTTTTTTATCTCAGATCTATGCCTTTCTCAAGCGTTTTGGGAGGTGACGTTCACATATACCGATCAGGGGTGATCAAGGTAGGTGGTCTTGTGTTTATTTCCAACTTTTGAGTTGAATTTGTGTACTTTTGTGCTACGAACCCATGTTTGGGGTGTCGTATAGCTGTGGAATTTGATGAAAGTTATCTATAATTGCATAGATAAACTTTTAATAAGTTAAAACTGCTATTTTGGATCATTGCTTGGATCCAAGACCACCCCAGGGGTGAGTTCCTCTATTTAGCCATTTTTCCAGAATACCTGTGGGTATACCATAAAATTTACCATGCTTTAAAATTTCCATGATAGGAATTGTATATAATTTCTTGCTTATATGTTGGGTTCGGCCCGATTACTTGTACATCCTGAGGGCAATGTCTCGTTTAGCCCGCGGGAAACCTTTCTCATGCTTGTGGGCAGTAGTTCCTGTGCCTGTGGGAAATATATTCTGTGCCTATGGGTTATACTTCATACACTCGTGGGCAATATTCGTTATGCCTATGGGCAGACACCTATGGGTTTCGACTCTACTTACCTGAGGGTAAGGTTTGTATGTATGAGGATAGTGTTATCATGAATGATCAACGTGGTGATTTGTATATGTTATACCTATCAAGTTAAAGCACAATATTGGCATGGTTAAATGAATATTAAAAATGGAAATGTAACTATTAAAGTTAGTTACTTTTGAGTACTGCTTAGTTTATTGCATTTAATACTGCACACTGTTGTTGCACATTTTCACTGACAGTTGAGCACAAGCCTTTGGTGGTTGCCTGCTGGTATTTATTTCTCACACCCTATTTGGGTCATGTATTGGGCCCAAATATATTATATTGTTGAAGGTGTTGATGAGGGAAAGATTTCCTATATAGGTACTTTATTATTGCAGAGGAGTGGGAGAGCATGGGACTGAGCTTAGGCTCGTGATGCGGCTGAGTTCCTACTGCACTATTTTGTTTTCCTTGATGTACTTGTACTTTGTATTGTATTATTCTAGATTGCAGTGTATCCTGTTTTGGATTCTTTCCTGTACTTATAGACATAATGCATCATCATATATATATATATATGATTGCTGTTAGATTTTACTTCTGTACTGTTATCCATTTCAGTTGGGTATTGTTTACTGCTTCCGAATTTTGTATGTTGATATCTATTTCTGCTGTGCTACACTTTAAAAAATGAGGGAATAGTTTCCCCACTATCATAACTAGGCCCTTGCTGCTAGTCGGCAGCCTCTGGTGTTTGGGGAAATGCGCTTGAGGTCAAGAGACCAACCGGGTTCGGGCCCCCGTTGAGTGGCACCCGGATCCGGGACGTTACAAAGTGGTATCAGAGGTGTTATTTTCTTTGACTTACTGTTTGGAGCCTTATTCAGGTATAGTATAGAAATGGTATTTGTTAATAAGCTGTGATCAGGAGTAGCTAACCCATATACAGGGAAAAGCTAGTCTACCTCGATTATTGTAATTTTTCTGATTTTGTACTTTTATAGTTGATTTGATTTTCACCGTTGGGTGACACACTTGTGATTGTGCTATTTATATGTTACACTTGGGTTCTATTTAGTTTCAACCTGATGAGATGAGGATATACCATCTCATGCATCATTTAGGAACATGCTAGAAATCACATGCCATTCATAGTTTCCATGACATGTAGGTGCATTAGAAATTGCATGTTGTTGTGATAGTTGTTGTGCTAGAAAAACATGCTGTCGTGATAGATGCTTTGATAAATACCTGCTATTTGATAGGGTATTGTTGTGTGAGGTTTTTGATAGAATGAATGCCAAACTTTGGTTCTTGAAGAGTATGAGCCCTCACTGATCGGAATTTGGTGGATCATTAACATGTTTTCCTTGTTATAATATGTGTAAGATGCCAAGATTTGATTCGCGGGGTGTATGGGCCCTCAGAGATCGGAATTTGGCACTTAGGTGTTGTTTCAGTGTTTTTATGGGCTCCAGAGTAGTTTCTGAGGCTTACTATCTGAAAAAACCAAGATACACGCCGTGTAGTTCTATGAACACACACCGTGTGTTCTTTTGTTTGAGAATAAATGAAAACTTGTTAAGTACATGCTGTGTACCCTTAGTACACACCGTGTAGTCTCCTCCTATGTCATAGACCATGTGGGTGGGGACATAGGGTAGGGAATGGATTAGAGGAACACGCCGTTTAACGGTTGTACACACTGTGTAGTGTTGACCCGGTGTCTGCCCGTGTAACTAAAAACACGGATAGAGGAAACCTTAAGACATACACGCCATGTAGACCTTGAACACGCCGTGTCATCTGACCCAGGTACCTGGCTGTGTCACGAACAACACGGGTCGGTGTTATCCTTATTTGTACATGCTGTGTCCACTTAGAACATGCCATGTAGTGTCAGCCGTATATCCGGCTGTGTAGCGAGAAACACGGGTCGGTCTGGGGCTTCTTTGAACATGCCGTGTCTTTTTGAAACACGCCGTGTAGTGCGACCTGAGTACACATGCTGGGTCACGGACAACACGGGCCAGTGAAATCTTGTTGAGTACATGCCGTGTACCTATTGGACATGCCATGTAGTTTTTTTTAGGAGAACCGTGTGCCTTATCCATGTAGAATGACTTGGGAAGGGAAGGGGGATTCAAGTACATGCCGTGTATTCAAAAGACACGCTGTGTGTTTGGGGTGTTACACGACCAATTTTAGCTGGAGTACACGCCCATGTGGATGGCCTGTGCGAACATGCCGTGTAGTATTTATACACGCTGTGTAGTCAAGTTTTTTAAATCTTGAATGATTTCTTTCTCCTGTTCCCTTCCTGGACTCCTCATTTTTGGTCTTTTATAATCTTGATTTAAGGTGTGTGTTTGACTTTGTAGATTCATGCTTCCGAGATGACCACCAGTTGTTTTCCAAGAGAGCGGCGACTATTATACTCCTGATATGGTAGGACATGGGATACCAGTTGATCCTCCAACAGTGAAAGATGCGGCGCCAACCGTTATACTGGACACAGGCGCAGAGGCGCAGTTCTGTGAAGGTTTCATGAGGTTCATGCAGACCTTCTAGGGAGCATCGCAGACCGCCACATCTATGGTAGAGCTGGCACATATATTCCAGTAGCAACATCTCATGGTGGAAGTACTAGCCAAAAGAATACTTCAGGTGGCCAGGTCATGTGCTACCAGTGTGGTAAAGAGGAAAAAAAGAGACCACAATTTCCACGTGACCTAGTGGAGTGCCAAGCTTGCGGCAGGATGTGTCATCTTTGACGTTTTTGCAGGGCATTTCCACCAGTGGTTAGTGAGAGGGGTTATGTGTAGACTCTGCATGTGGGAGTAGGACCAGAAGCTTCTTACCAGTCGAGAAACTGGAATACGTCAAGGCGTGCATGCAGAGATGGTGGTCATGGTCGTGGTAGCGAGACACCAGGATCTCAGAGGCAGTAGGGTGGGACAGCTCAGGGTAGCCAGGCTGTGTGGCAGGGCCACGGCACTGGGCAGACATATACAGTGCAACATACCCAACATGAGTAGGATCCCGAACCTTCTGCTGTCAGAGGTACTATTTTAGTAGCTTCTATTTTATCTTCTGTACTTTTCAATACAGGTGCTACACATATCTTTATATCTATTCCCTTTGTGGAGAGCCATGGGCTATGTGTTTCTTCTTCTTCCGATGTCATGACGCTAGAAACTCTGTTGGGAACTAGAACGTCTAGTGCGCGTCAGTACAGAGGGTGACCCCTAGAGGTTGGTGGGTGTCACTTTCTATGAGACCTCTATGTCTTGGAGATGAATAGCTATGATGTCATTCTCAGGATGGACTAGTTGGTACCCTTACGAGCCTTTGTATACTTTTATCATCGTAGAGTGAGTTTCACGTGACTAGAGGGCGAAGAGTTTCTATACAAGGGTGAATGGGATGTCCAGGCGAGCCGAGATGGACCTGAGCATCCTGGGAAAGGTGGAGTGACAGCCCAGATTGAAAGTTTATATCTAGATTATTAGGGTACTTGTTAGAATTATTTCCCTCCAGTATTTGATCTTTTCAGGGATGTCTTCCTTGATAAATTTTCAGGTCTACCTCCGGAGCAAGAGGTGGATTTCTTTATTGAGCTTGTTCCAAGAGCAGCACCGATGTCCATTCCTCCTTATAGTATGGCTACAACTGAGTTGCAGGAGCTCAATAGACAATTAGAGGAGTTTAAGTCAAAGGGTTTCATCCAACCTAGTACTTCTCCTTGGGGTTTTCCGGTCCTTTTTGTGAAGAAGGCAGACAGTAACCTCAGAATCTGTGTGGATTATCAGAAGCTGAACCAACTAACAGTTAAGAACCGATATCCCTTAACAAGGATTGATGATCTTTTTGATCAACTCCATGGAGCATGAGTGTTCTCGAAGATTGACTTGAGATCTAGATATCATCAGTTGCACATGAGACCATCGAACATACTGATTATGGCCTTTCGGAGCAGATATGGTCTTTATGAGTACTTATTCATGCCGTTTGGACTCACGAACGCACCTGCAGTTTTCATGGATTTGATGAATCGTGTGTTCCACCCTTATCTAGATTCTTTTGTGGTAGTCTTCGTGGATGATATCTTGGTGTACTATCACACTTTACACGACCATTCTACCCATCTTGAGATCGTATTGAGTACACTGAGAGAGCACCGGCTATATGCTAAGCTCTCAAAGTTCCACTTTTGGATGGACCAGATATACTTCCTTGGTCATATTATCTTAGAGAAAGAATTTGCAGTGGACCCAGAGAAAGTGAGAGAAGTAGTTTACTGGGAGCAGCCTAAGAATGTGTTTGAGATACAAAGTTTCTTGGGGCTGGCTGGTTACTACAGGCACTTTATACAGGACTTCTCCCGCTTAGAAGCACCATTGATGAGTTTGACTAAGAAAGGTGTGAAGTTCGTTTGGTCAGAAGCTTGCGAGACAACCTTTCAGATGCTGAAGGGACGATTGACATCAGCAACAATCCTGATAATTCTAGATCAAGTGAAGAGCTATACAATCTACTGTGATGCATTAGGTATTGGGCTGGGAGCAGTGTTGATGCAGAGAGATCGAGTAGTTGCATACGGGTCTCGGCAGTTGAGGCCACATGAGAAGAATTACCTGATGCATGACCTCGAGTTGGCTGTAGTTGTTCATGTGTTGCGCTGTTGGAGACATTATCTATTGGGAGATAATTTTGTGGTTTTCACCGACCACAAAAGTCTCAAGTACATCTTTAATCAGTGTGACCTGAATTTGGGACAACAAAGGTGGGATGAGTACCTTCAGTCCTTTGATTTTGAGTTTGCCTATACTCCTGGTAAGGGTAATGTAGTTGCTGATGCACTGAGCAGGAAGACTCAGACACTGGCAGTTCATGAGGCCAGTGGTGAGTGGAAGATTATAGCTTTGTTCTCTGAGATGCATTTGGAGGTGCACGATAGTCAGGGGAAAACTTATCTTTCTTCCTTAGATGTGACTTCTAACCTCTTGGATAGAGTGAGGATGAGATAACTATAGAATTCATAAGGCCTAGTTCTATGGGATTTGGTGGAAAGTGAGGACCCTCCTCCTGGTTGGGAGATAGGTGATGATGAGGTACTGCGTTTCCATGGACGAGTATGGGCTCCAGAGGATATACGCGAGGAGATGATGCGGGAGTTTCATGCTTTAACTTGGGCAGTGCATCCCTATAGCATCCCGTCTTTTTATAACATAACTTTCATTTCATTACACGGAACTGAGGATCGTTAAGGTTTAGTGTCTTGGAAACAAGGATCATAATACATAAAAAAAACATAAAACATTCTTCTTAAACACTTGAAAGGATTCTCCTTTAGTTCATCCTATGTTCATTATGCATCTCAACCTGGGGACATACATCAAAAGAAAGGGTGAGCAGAAGGCCCAGTAAGGGAAACAAGAGAAACATTTTACAAGTGAACTTGAGATACTTCAATAAGGACATGAAAAGAACTTTAAGGCATGAGAAAGAAATCATTAGATACATCATAATAAAAATAACATTTTTCATAACTTGAAGATTTGGCTGCAACATTTAATATTGACAATCATTTCGTTTCACCAAGGTCCATCCCCAAGGTGTCGTTAAAAATTACCAAGGTTATTCACCAAGGCGTCGTTAAAATGGTCATCTCTAGAGATTAAGTCTTTACCCAATGCATTGGAGCGCTATCAGGGCGCACCCTTAAATTTGCCTGTATTATCATGTGATCCACATATATCATCATAAAAAATTTCATAAATAACCCATATAGCATAAAATAAATGGGTTTCATTTCATAATCATAACATTTTAAAAACTGCTTTAAAGACATGATCTTTACGTTACTTTAAACCCACAGAAAGGGAAAGAGGGTATCATGTATGTAAATCCCAGAATTTAAATTAGAACATTTTTATATATATGTTAATACCCCTATAGAAATAGGAGCTTTGAGTATTCACTTTATAACATAAAATAATTTTGAGAAAAGAGAGGCATTTTGAGACGAAAATTCTGCAGCATAACGGCTATGTTACAAGGTTTTAGAAAACTTTGAAAAGAGAGGGAACATGGGTCGAACAATCATAATTGACCCATAAAATAGTATAGGGACAGAATAAGAAGGATATATGGACATGGTGATGCAATTTTAAGTACATACCATTTGAAATGAAAAACATGGAAGGAAGACAAAAATTTGATTTCTCTTATGAAAATTCGGCAGCCTAACGACGTCACTTAAACTTCAACAAAAATGAATTGAACAGATCAAATAGGGTCTCTCATCATATGATCATAAGAGATCAGTATGATAGATATAGAGATCATACCCCAACATAATAAAAAGGAACTTGAAAGATTTGACATGAAAATCGAACTTGAAAAATGAGAAGGGTGAAAGAATCACTTAAACATTCGGCAGCCTAACGACGTCACTTAAACTTTCATAAAACGAAATGATGAGAGTAAGAGGGGATCTCTCATCATATAAACATGAAAGGGGCAGTAAGAGGAATATAAAAGAACATCCTCTCACATAATAACATGGAGCATAAAAGGAATGACATAAAAGAGATTACATGAAAAGAAAGAGAGGGGTCAGATCCCTTACCATAAAACGTGACTCTTGAAACTCAAAGTTTTGGACCTTGAGGGCTTGGGGGCACCTTGGGAGGACTCCTTGGGAGGTAAGGAGACCAGAACTTCGTTGGGGGAGAGTTGGGAGTGGAAACTAAAGGAGGAAAGGGTGGGTATTTATAGGGAAAGTGAGGGGACAAGGCATTAATGGCCAAGGGACACCTCACTAGTGGTTTTGGCAAAACCATGGGCTTGCCCATGGTATTTGCCCATGGTATTAGCCACTTGGGACACCTCACACCTTATATTACTATTCATAATTCGACCATATTGAATATATACTTAATACATCATTTAATGATGTCATTAAACACCCGTAACTTAAAAACTATATTTTCACTATTCATCGAAAATTCAACTTTCTCAGAATAATCCCAAAATTTCACCTTAACAAAATATCAATGCTCTAAATACATTTATGAAATCCATTTTATAAAAATAATTTTCTAAATAATTTTAATTTAATTTTTAAATAAAAACACTATTCATCGAAAATTCATTTTTTTCAGAAAAATCCCCAAAAATTACCTTAACATAATATCGATGCTCTGAGTTCAAAAATAAAGTCCTTTTTATAAAAATAATTTTCTAATTATTTTTAATTAAATTTTTAATTAAAAAACACTATTCATCTGAAAAAACTAATACTTGACTAATAATTTATGAAACCGTTATTTACCCATTTTATTGAATCACATTACTTAATCTAGGTGTCTAAATTATATTAAAACTTTCTTTGAGTGAAATTACTAATCCATTTGGTCACATTACTAATCCTAAGCGTAAAATCACTATTCATAATTTACTATTCATCAAAAATTAAGTTTATCTTATTAGACTCCAAATTCCTTACTGAACACTTTTGTAGAAGACCATTTTTTGAAAATCATTACACATCATTAGTTATTTAGGGTTTACATAAATATTTTAAAATATCCTTTTTTCAAAATTCATCAATAAAATACATTCTAAAATTATCTGGACATTTGAAATTTCACAAACATCACTAAAGGAAGAAATCTCAATTTATTCACCCGAAAGGATTACACAAGGAAGCTAGGGTCTCGTCACATATCCCCTTATAACACCGACATAAGACCTAAGTGTAAGGTGTGCTATGGTGATAGAATCTGAGGGAGGCTCAGATAACATTGCCCTAGTAGTAATCTCTACTAACTTGAACTTCTCCCGTAGGCGTTTCCGTTCAAGCTTGACACGTTGGAGTTCGGCTTGGGCTTGGTCCAAAGCGAAGCCCACAGATGCTACCTCCTTCCCAAGCTCTGATAAGTGGGCTTCATAAGGGTCGAGTCTACTGGATGAAGCCATCGAATCCTCTTTCTGCATTAACCATTAACATCTTATTAAATCATTAAGAGTAAGTTAATATACTACTCAAAAAGATTGGGTCGTTACATTCTTCCCCCCTTAAGAAATTTCGTCCCTGAAATTTATACTTGAGGCCTAGTCGAAAAGGTGAGGGTACTTTTGCTTCATTGTTTCCTCCGGCTCCCAAGTCGCCTCTTCATATTTATGATTCCTCCACAACACTTTCACAAGGTGGGTAGTCTTGTTTCGTAGGACCTTGTCTCTACGGTCCAAGATCTCCACTGGCTGCTCCTCGTAAGAGAGGTCATGTTCCAGTTGTACCACCTCTGGGTTCAGTACATGCGAAGGGTCTGGTATGTACTTCCTCAAGAGAGATACATGGAAGACATCATGAACTTGAGCTAGGTTCGGTGGAAGTGCTAGACGATAGGCCACTGCTCCTATGCGATCAAGGATTTCATAGGGGCCAATGTACCTAGGGATGAGCTTCCCTTTCTTCCCAAACCGCATGACTCTCTTCCATGGAGAAATTCGAAGGAAGACTTTGTCACCAACACCAAACTCCAAGTCCCTTCGACGATTGTCAGCATAGCTCTTCTGCCGACTCTGAGCAGCCTTTATGTGTTGTTGGATGGCATGAACCTGTTCCGTCATCTCTTGCACAAGATCAGGCCCAAGAAGCTTCCTCTCACCAGTTTCATCCCAACAAGTAGGAGTTCTACACCACTTTCCATATAGAGCTTCATAGGGTGCCATCTGAATACTCGAATGGAAGCTGTTGTTATAGGAGAACTCAACTAATGGGAGGTGTTGATCCCATCCACCTTTAAATTCCATTGAGCATAATCTCAACATGTCTTCGAGTGTCTGAATAGTCCTTTCAGATTGTCAATCTGTTTGAGGATGATAGGCCGTACTAAAATTCAATTCAGTATTCAGAGCATGTTGAAGACTTCTCTCCAGAATTTTGATGTGAATCTTGGGTTACGATCAGATACGATGGATAGTGGTACCCCATGCAGCCTTACCACTTCCTTCACGTATATCTTGGCAAGCTGATCCAGAGAGAAATCTTCCCGAATAGAGATAAAATGGGCTGTCTTGGTGAGACGGTCCACAATAACCCATATCGCATTGTTTCCTTTGGATGTTTTCGGGAGACCAGTTACGAAGTCCATAGTGATATTATCCCACTTCCATACTGGTATGGGTAGCGGTTGTAATACCCCTTTAGGAAGTTGTCGTTCTGCCTTTACTTGCTGACACACCAGGCACCTTGTAGTGTAATCAGCAATCTCCCTCTTCATGTTATCCCACCAATAATTATCACGAAGGTCTCTATACATCTTAGTTCTTCCCGTGTGTATAGAGAATGTAGAGCTATGAGCTTCATCCATCAGTTCTTTCTTTATCTCCGGAATAGATGGAACACATAGTCTTGTATGAAATTTCAATACACCTTCTTGATCAATATTGAAATCAGGGAACTTCCCATCCTTTACAGCCTCAAACTTCTCCTGTAGCAAAGGATCTTCTTTTTGAGCCTTCTTGATCCTCTCTAGTAATGAAGGTTGGGAAATCATTTGGAATAGGGTTGATGATGTCCCTTTCTTTATAATTACCATGTCCAGTTTTACTAGATCTTTAATCAAGGGATCTCCTACGATCCTCATTATTGCCAGAACAACAGGATCTTTCCTGCTTAACACATCCGCGACTTGGTTTGCTCTTCCAGGGTGATAATGAATTGAACAATCATAGTCTTTAATAAGCTCCAACCATCTCCTTTGTCTCATGTTCAATTCTTTCTGTGTGAAAATATACTTTAGACTTTGGTGGTCAGTGTATATATCACATTTCTCCCCATAAAGATAGTGCCTCCATATCTTTAGAGAAAAAACAACTGCCGCCAGCTCTAGATCATGCGTAGGATAATTCTGCTCATGAATCTTCAACTGCCGAGATGCATAAGCAATTACTTTGTCATTTTGCATGAGGACGCACCCAAGCCCTTTCAGAGATGCATCGCTAAAAATAACGAATCCTTCTCCGATATAGGGTAGTGTTAACACAGGTGCAGTAACCAATCTCTTCTTCAGCTCTTGAAAACTTTCCTCGCATTCATTTGTCCAGATGAACTTAACCCCTTTTCGAGTCAACTTGGTTAGTGGATTAGAAAGCCGTGAAAAGTTTTTCACAAACCTCCTATAATATCCTGCTAAACCAAGGAAACTATGAATCTCAGTTACTGTTGTTGGTTGAGGCCACTCCTCCACAACCATTGTTTTTGCAGGGTCAACCAAGATTCCTTCATTGGTTACGATGTGCCCCAAGAAAGCCACCTGTTGTAACCAAAACTCACACTTGCTGAACTTACCAAAGAGCCTCTCCTTCCACAGAGTTTTCAATATAACCCTTAGATGATCTTCATGCTCCTCACGACTTTTTGAATATATCAAAATATCATCAATACAAAGTTATCAAGGTAGTCCTTAAAGACTCTATTCATCAAATCCATGAAAATAGCAGGAGCATTAGTCAAGCCAAAGGGAATAACAGTAAACTCATAATGCCCATATCTTGATCGGAAGGCAGTCTTTGGAATATCTTCCTTCTTCACCCTCAGTTGATGATAACCAGATCAAAGGTCAATCTTAGAGAAGAATTGAGCCCCGCAAAGTTGGTTAAATAAATCATCAATTCTTGGAAGAGGGTATCTGTTCTTCACGGTGATCCCGTTCAGTTCTCTATAATCATTGCATAGCCGCATTGATCCATCCTTCTTCTTCAAAAAGAGAACTGGTGCTCCCCAAGGAGACACACTCGGTCAGATAAACCCCTTCTCCAACAAGTCTTGGAGTTGTTTCTTTAACTCTTCTAGGTCCACATTTTCCATTCTATACGGAGTCTTTGATATCGGTTGAGACCCAGGTACGAGTTCAATGGAGAACTCTACCTCTCTTTCTGGGGGAGGTCCAGGTAACTCCTCAGGAAATACATCCATGTATTCCTGAACAATCGGAACATCTTCTATTTGTATGCTCCATTTTACTTCTTCATCATCACCGATTAACTCCATAAAGAATGCTATAGGAGGTTCTTCTAGATAGGGATCAGTTTGGGATATCTCTCCTTGGAAGATAACTATAGGTCATTCATTCAAGACTACTGAGATTTCCTTACTTATGCATTTGATCTTAGCATTATACTTTGAGAGCCAGTCCATCCCTAGTATAATGTCGAATTCCATCATGGGAATGACTACTAGATTTGCGATAAGATTGTGTTCACCAAAGTAAACACTAGAGTCTCTAAATACTGTTGATGCAAGGATAATCCCACTTGGAGTCTTGACAGACAACTCTACCTCTAGCTGTTCGGGGATTGATTCTATATTCCTTGCAAACTTGGAGGAAATAAAGGAATGCGTAGAACCAGAATCAAATAAAGTACTTGCTAGTTTTGAGAGGACGACAAGAGTACCTGCTACCACATCGTTTGGGACTTCAACTTCAGCTTTTGTGATAGCGAAAGCACGACCTTTCTCTCTTGGCCTCTGCTGAGGTTGATGGTGATTCCCCTCCACCGCCCTTGGATTTGGACATTGGTTAGCAAAGTGCCCAAGCTGTCCACACTTGAAGCATGTGACTTCGGGTAGGGCCAGAACCATCTTTCCTCTGTCGTTAGTGTTTGGAAGCTGAGGCTTCACCTCACTATGACAATTCCGAGCAATATGGACTCCTCTTCCACACTTGTAGCACTTGCCACTTCAATTCAAGCAGTTCCCCAGATGATTCTTTCCACATTTATTGCATGTGGTAAGTTGAATTTGCTTTCCACCTCTTCCCTGATCAAAAGACTTCCCTAAACTGGGCTCCAACGATCTCTTCTTTTAATTTGGTTTATGAGACCACTATGTCTCACCAAACTCCATCTCGACTTTCATAGCACTTCGAACTATTTCTTCATAGCTATCATAGTCCCTGTTGGCTAGATTCTTCCGCAGATGAGGTCGTAGTCCACCAAAGAATCTATCAACCTTCCCATTAGGGTCCATGACAAAGCTTGAGGTATAACGGGAAAGCCTTGTGAAGTTCATCTCATAGCTTCCGACAGATTCGTTCTTCTTCTGCTTCAGCTCGAGAAACTCTTTCTCCATTCTCGTTCTCATGGAACGAGGGAAATACTTGTTAAGGAAAATTCCCCGAAATTCTTCCCACTCCATAGCTTCTATCTCTCCTCGTGGCTTCATGTTTTTGATCAGTGACCACCACTGATCAGCTTCTCCCTCTAGGCGGTAAACAAGACGTGTGACTTTTTCTTGTTCCGAACAATGAAGTACAGAAAAGATCTTTTCAATGGAGCTTATCCATTGTTCCGCAACCAATGGGTCAGTAGATCCACTGAATGTTGGCGGTCGTTGACGCATGAAGGACTCAACAGAGTGTTGTTCCCTTCGTGGTGAGGTCGGCCTCTCAGCTTGATTCAAGTTATTACTCATAACTTGAGTCAGTTGGTTCATCATTCACATGAATGTTTCCATTCCGGCTTCCATCGGAGGGCCGTCAGCACATGGTGCATTGCGGTCACCATCGGCATGGTTCCTCCTATTTCTCGCCATTTTATAAAAGAATAAAACCTTAGTAAGAAACTTATTTCATTTATGAATCTTTTAACTAAGACTTCATGCTTAGACAATTACACTTTTCTATAATTCCTTCATAATGATTCATAAAAAGCTTGTGATTAACCAAACATATCCCCCGGGAGTGTCGTAACCAAGAGTGCAGCAAGGCCCGTTATCGTGCACCAGTTCCCGTTCGAGTCTAGCTCAAAGCGGTGTTTTCGGGTTTTACCCCTATGTACATCTGTGCCAGAGCCGCCTCTACCTGCTCGTATCCAGACAGGGATGTATTTGTTTGATAAACCACTTACTCAATACTTACCAAAATACCAGAAAGTTTTCCTATAATTAAACTTTTCTATAGGGTTCTTTCTAAAGTTTTTATATCCTAATTCCCACAAATAACTAAACCATCCTTTGATACTAACTATAGCATCCCGTCTTTTTATAACATAACTTTCATTTCATTACACGGAACTGAGGATCGTTAAGGTTTAGTGTCTTGGAAACAAGGATCATAATACATAAAAAAAACATAAAACATTATTCTTAAACACTTGAAAGGCTTCTCCTTTAGTTAATCCTATGTTCATTATGCATCTCAACCTGGGGACATACATCAAAAGAAAGGGTGAGCAGAAGGCCCAGTAATGGAAACAAGAGAAACATTTTACAAGTGAACTTGAGATACTTCAATAAGGATATGAAAAGAACTTTAAGGCATGAGAAAGAAATCATGAGATACATCATAATAAAAATAACATTTTTAATAACTTGAAGATGTGGCTGCAACATTTAATATTGACAATCGTTTCGTTTCACCAAGGTCCATCCCCAAGGTGTCGTTAAAAATTACCAAGGTTATTCACCAAGGCGTCGTTAAAATGGTCATCTCTAGAGATTAAGTCTTTACCCAATGCATTGGAGCGCTATCAGGGCGCACCCTTAAATTTTCCTTTATTATCATGTGATCCACATATATCATCATCAAACATTTCATAAATAACCCATATAGCATAAAATAAATGGGTTTCATTTCATAATCATAACATTTTAAAAATTGCTTTAAAGACATGATCTTTACGTTACTTTAAACCCACGGAAAGGGAAAGCGGGTATCATGTATGTAAATCCTAGAATTTAAATTAGAACATTTTTATATATATGTGAATACCCCTGTAGAAATAGGAACTTTGAGTATTCACTTTATAACATAAAATAATTTTGAGAAAAGAGAGGCATTTTGAGACGAAAATTCTGCAGCATAACGGCTATGTTACAAGGTTTTAGAAAACTTTGAAAAGAGAGGGAACATGGGTCGAAAAATCATAATTGACCCATAAAATAGTAGAGGGACAGAATAAGAAGGATATATGGACATGGTGATGCAATTTTAAGTACATACCATTTGAAATGAAAAACATGGAAGGAAGACAAAAATTTGATTTCTCTTATGAAAATTCGGCAGCCTAACAGCGTCACTTAAACTTCAACAAAAATGAATTGAACAGATCAAATAGGTTATCTCATCATATTATCATAAGATATCAGTATGATAGATATAGAGATCATACCTCAACATAATAAAAAGGAACTTGAAAGATTTGACATGAAAATCGAACTTGAAAAATGAGAAGGGTGAAAGAATCACTTAAACATTCGGCAGCCTAACGGCGTCACTTAAACTTTCATAAAACGAAATGATGAGAGTAAGAGGGGATCTCTAATCATATAAACATGAAAGGGGAAGTAAGAGGAATATAAAAGAACATCCTCTCACATAATAACATGGAGCATAAAAGGAATGACATAAAAGAGATTACATGAAAAGAAAGAGAGGGGTCGGATCCCTTACCTTAAAACGTGACTCTTGAAACTCAAAGTTTTGGACCTTGAGGGATTGGGAGCACCTTGGGAGGACTCCTTGGGAGGTAAGGAGACCAGAACTTTGTTGGGGGAGATTTGGGAGTGGAAACTAAAGGAGGAAAGGGTGGGTATTTATAGGGAAAGTGAGAGGACAAGGCATTAATGGCCAAGGGACACCTCACTAGTGGTTTTGGCAAAACCATGGGCTTGCCCATGGTATTTGCCCATGGTATTGGCCACATGGGACACCTCACACCTTATCTTACTATTCATAATTCGACCATATTTAATATATACTTAATACATCATTTAATGATGTCATTAAACACCCGTAACTTAAAAACTATATTTTCACTATTCATTGAAAATTCAACTTTCTCAGAATAATCCCAAAATTTCACCTTAACCAAATATCAATGCTCTAAATAAATTTATGAACTCCATTTTATAAAAATAATTTTCTAAATAATTTTAATTTAATTTTTAAATAAAAACACTATTCATCGAAAATTTGTTTTTTTCAGAAAAATCCCCAAAAATTACCTTAACATAATATCGATGCTCTGAGTTCAAAAATAAATTCCTTTTTATAAAAATAATTTTCTAATTATTTTTAATTAAATTTTTAATTAAAAAACACTATTCATCCGAAAAAACTAATACTTGACTAATAATTTATGAAACCGTTATTTACCCATTTTATTGAATCACATTACTTAATCTAGGTGTCTAAATTATATTAAAACTTTCTTTGAGTGAAATTACTAATCTATTTGGTCACATTACTAATCCTAAGCGTTAAATCACTATTCATAATTTACTATTCATGAAAAATTAAGTTGATCTTATTAGACTCCAAATTCCTTACTGAACACTTTTGTAGAAGACCATTTTTTGAAAATCATTACATATCATTAGTTATTTAGGGTTTACATAAATATTTTAAAATATCCTTTTTTTCAAAATTCATCAATAAAATACATTCTAAAATTATCTGGACATTTGAAATTTCACAAACACCACTAAAGGAAGAAATCTCAATTTATTCACCCAAAAGGATTACACAAGGAAGCTAGGGTCTCGTCACATAGCCCCTTATAACACCAGCATAAGACCTAAGTGTAAGGTGTGCTATGGTGAGAGAATCTGAGGGAGGCTCAGATAACATTGCCCTAGTAGTAATCTCTACTAACTTGAACTTCTCCCGTAGGCGTTTCCGTTCAAGCTTGACACGTTGGAGTTCGTCTTGGGCTTGGTCCAAAGCGAAGCCCACATATGCTACCTCTTTCCCAAGCTCTGATAAGTGGGCTTCATAAGGGTCGAGTCTACTGGATGAAGCCATCGACTCCTCTTTCTACATTAACCATTAACATCTTATTAAATCATTAAGAGTAAGTTAATATACTACTCAAAAAGATTGGGTCGTTACAATCCCGGAGTTACCAAGATATACCGTGACTTGATATATCAGTACTAGTGACCGGGTATGAAGAAGGAAGTAGTTAGTTTTGTTACGAGATGTTCCACCTATCAGCAGGTGAAGGCGGAGCATCAGAGGCCAATCAGACTATTACACCAGTTACCCATTCTGGAGTGGAAATGGGATGATGTCGCGATGGATTTTGTGATTGGTTTGCTGAGGTCACCTCAAGGTAGTGATGCCGTGTTGGTTGTTGTAGACATACTTACCAAGGTATCTCACGTTTTTCCGATCAAGAATAACTTCGGTGTTGATGATCTCGGGAAGCTGTATATCCGAGAGGTCGTACGTCTTCATGAGGACCATCGTTCTATCATTTCAGATTTGGATGCCCATTTTACGTCCTATTTTTGGAAGAGTTTTCAGAGGGCACTGGGTACACAGGTGCTTTTGAGCACAGCTTACCACCCTCATATTGATGGCCAATCAGAGCGTACGATATAGGTGCTTGAGGACATGCTGAGTGCATACGTCCTAGACTTTGGGGGATCTTGGGAGAAACATATACCCCTGGTTGGGTTTTCCTATAATAATATTTTTCAGGCAACTATTGAGATGGAACCTTACGAGGCTTTATATGGTAGGCTATGATGACCACCTTTGTGCTGGATGGAGGCAGGTGAGGCAACTTTACTGGGACAATGTCTCGTGCCGGAGAATTCTGATCAGGTCAATTTGATTCAGAAGCAGATGGCTACTACACAGTCTCGTTAGAAATCTTATGCTGATTGCCGCAGAAGACCCTTGGAGTTCGTGGTCAGGGATCATGTTTTCTTATGTGTTTCACCGAGGTTGGGATACAGGCGGATCAGGAGATAGGGTAAACTTTCACTGAGGTATGTGGGGCCGTTTGAGATTCTGGAGAGAGTCGGGCTGGTTTCCTATCAGTTGCAGTTACCACAGAGGTACCATGCCATGCACAACGTCTTCCATGTATCTCAACTACGCTGTTATCACTCAGACCTATCTCACATTTTTCATCCTGTGGAGGTTGAGCTTTAGGACGATGCATCCTTTGAGGAGCATCCAATTTGTATTGTTGATAGGAGCATGAAGGTTCTCCGATTCTGGTTAGTTCCTCTCATTCGGGTGCTATGGAAGCATGGCCGAGTGCAAAACGAAACCTGGGAGTGGGAGACCAACGTACATGCTCAGTGGCAGGAGTTGTTCACAACTTTATCTTCACCACCCTTGGAAGGGAAATTCAGGGATGAATTGCTTTAAGGGGGGAAGTTTTTGAGAACCCAGTTCTTTGTTTTGAGGTACAGGTTTCTTCTTTTCCCTTTTTTTTCAGTGTTTTTGAGAAAATAAGGAAGATGGTGAAAAATACCCAAATTTTGTGGGTACATGCCGTGTAATTTTCCACACGCTGTGTACTTTGGCCGTGTGGGATGAGTACATAGGACATGTAGCCCTGTCAGTGATGAAAGGTGTAAAAATGACTACACTCCATGTAGTGGGTATTTACACGCTGTGTAGTCAGTCGACAAGTGAATAGTAAGGCGGTGAAGGCAGACGCCAGCTGAGCGACAGTACACACCGTGTACTCATGTCGACAGATGAACAATGCCGCACTGGCAAGGGACCACCAGAGGAACAGTTTAAAAAAAATGAAAAGTACACGCCGTGTACTTGAGAGTACACACAGTGTAGTTTGTTTTTTTTTCTCTTAAAATGGGCAGTAGCCTCCTCTGTTTACAGAGGAAGCTTAAAACGCCGAAGGAGAGCAGAAGAGACGGCTAGAGCTTGGATGATCTCCTGACCACACACCGGGAACCCGATTCTATATCCGTCGATCACGTTGGGACCGCATGAGTACGACCTCCCTTCTTCTTAATCCATTCTTACCAATTATTTCCCTAGGGGAAGTTATTTGAGGTTGAGCGTGTAGTTTTTTATCTCAGATCTATGCCTTTCTTGTGCGTTTCAGGAGGTAACATTCACATATAACGATCAGGGGCAATCGAGGTAGGTGGTCTGGTTTTTATTTTCAACTATTGAGTTGAATTTGTGTGCTGTTATGCTAGGAACCCATGTTTGGGGTGTCGTATAGCTGTGGCCTTTGATGAAAGTTATCTATAATTGCATAGATAAACTTTTGATAAGTTAAAACTACTGTTTGGGATCACTGCTTGGATCGAGGACCACCCTAGGGGTGCATTCCTCTGTTTATCCATTTGGCTAGAATACCTGTGGGTATAACGTAAAATTTAGCATTCTTTAAAATTTCATTTAGAGGAATTATATATAATTGCTTGCTTATATGTTGGGATCGACCATATTACTTGTATAGCCTGAGGGCAGTGTCTCGTTTAGCCTGCGAACAACCTTTCTCATGCCTGTGGGAAGTAGTTCCTGTGCCTGTGGGAAATAGATTCTGTGCCTGTGGACAACACTTTGTACGCCCGTGGGTGATATTCCATATTCCTGTGGGCAGACACCTGTGGGTTTCGACTCTACTTACCTGAGGGTAAGGTTTGTATGTCTGAGGACAGTGTTATCATGAATGATCACCGTGGTGATTTTTATATGTTATACCTGTCAAGTTAAAGCACAGGCTTGGCATGGTTAAATGAATATTAAAAATGGAAATATAACCGGTAAAGTTAGTTACTTTTGAGTACTGTTTAGTTTATTGTATTTACTACTACACACTGTTGTTGCACATTTTCACTGACAGTTGGGCACGAGCCTTTGGTGGTTGCCTACTGGGATTTATTTCTCACACCCTATTTGGGTCATGTCTTGGGCCCAAACAGATTATATTTCTAATGGTATTGATAAGGTAAAGAGTCCCTATACAGGTACTTGATTGTTTCAGAGGAGTGGGAGAGCATGGGACCGAGCTTAGTCTCACGATGCGGTTGAGTTCCTGCTGCACTGTTTTGTTTTCCTTGCTGTACTTGTACTTTCTATTGGATTATTCTAGATTGTAGTGTATCCTATTTTGGATGCTTTCCTAGACTTAGAGACATAATGAATCATATATATATATATATATATATATATATATATGACTGCTGTTAGATTTTACTTCTATACTGTTATCCATTTTAGTTGGGTATTGTTTACTGCTTCCACATTTTGTATGTTGATATCTATTTACACTGCGCTACACTTTGACAAATGAGGTAATAGTTTCCCCACTATCAGACCTAGGCCCTCACTACTAGTCGGTAGCCTCTGGCTTTTGGGGAAATGCGCTTGAGGTCATGTGACCAACCGGGTTCGGGCACCTGTTGAGTGGCACCCGGATCTGGGACATTACACAACACAAATACTTAACTAAGTGCCAACTAAAGTGGTAGATAGTAAACCATACCATTTATGAATGTAAAGTAACCTGAGTTTTCATACTTACATGTGTGGGGTTGTGAAAAATCTGTGAATGCCTCTTCAGGTAACAAACATGTACCCCAAGGGAAAAAGTATACCTTTATAGGATTCCCTAAATAAACAAGGGCATATTACCTATATGACCCCTAAAAAAAAGGTAATAGTGGAAAGACACTCCATATTATTTTAGAGGGAGAACATATATAAAATTGATTTAAAGATAAAGATATAATTCGATGAAGTTCAAGTTCAAGGTATACAAGAGTTGGAACAGGAACAGATCCTACAAATCCCCATGGAAGAAGAAACTATTCTAGAGACACAAGTATTTCATAGGAGTACAAGAGAGGTTAAAGAACTACAATAGTATGGATTTTTGGTCACTGAGGATGGTGACTCGTTATTAGTTGATAATAATGATCCTCTAACCTAGAAGGAAGAATTAAGTGTCACAGATGTTGCCAAGTGGCATGAAGCCATGATTTCTGAAAGGGATTCCATATACCAAAACCAAGTCTGAATTTTATTAGATACTCTAGTGGATGTAAAGCTTGTTGGTTGAAAATGGGTATTCAAGAAGAAACTGGACATGGAAGGACAAATTAGTTCCTATAAGGAAATAATGGTTGAAAAAGGTTTAAACATCATCAAGGCATTGACTACAATGAAACCTTTTCACCAGTTACAATGATGAAATCCATAAGAATTCTACTTTACATTATAGATTACCATAAATATAAAATTTAGAAAATGGATGTCCAAATAGACTTCCTTAATGGGAAAATCTAGGAACATGTCTATATGATGAAACATGAAGGGTTTGTGACTCCAAAGGATTCCAATAAGATATGAAAATTGAAAAAAAAACCAATTTATAGATTAAAGAAAGCATCCAAATCATGGAACATTATTTTTGATGAAGCTATAATGGAATTTGGTTTCATAAAGAATGAATATGAGCCTTATGTCTATAAAAGGTTTAGTGGGATTTCAGTCATTTTTTTAATTGTATATGTCAATGACATGTTACTTATTGTAAATGAAATACCCATCTTATAGTATTTTATGGAGTGGTTGAATAAATTCTTCTCCATAAAAGACTTGGGTGAGGTAGAATATATTTTTAGGATCAAGATCAATCATGATAGATCCAATAGACTTCTCAACCAAAGTCAAAGTACATATATTGACAAGATACTGAAGAGAATTAGTATGGAATAATCTAAGAGGGGGTTGTTTCCAATGGCACATGACATTCATATTTTCAAGAAGATGTGTCCTCAGACACATGAGGAAAGAAATAGGATGTCAATGATTCTATAAATTTCAATGATTGGGTCCGTGATATATTATATGATATGTACTAGGATAGATGTCTCCTACTCATTAAGTGTGGTAAAAAGATATTAAGCCAAACCAGGTGACCACCATTGGATGGCAGTCAAGACCAACCTTAAGTATCTGAGGCATACTAAGGATATATTCCTAGTTTATGGAGTAGATGAAGAAGTAGTCATAAAAGGATATGAATATTCTAGTTTCCAAATAGATAAATATGAAATGAAGTCACAAATGGGTTACATATTCACTTAGAATGGAGGTGCTGTGAGCTGGAAGAGATCAAAGTAGGATATGGTCACAAATTCTACAACATAGTACGAGTATATTTCATCTTCTGAGGAAGCTAAATAACTAGTATAGATTCAAAAATTAATCCAATAGATTTACATGATACCTAGTAGTAAAGATCCCATCACACTCTATTGTGATAATATTGTAGTAGTGGCTCTCACAAAAGATCCAAGGTCACATCAACAGATGAAGCACATACTTTATAAGTATCATCTCAGTAGGGATTTTTCTCATAGAGGTGAGGTTACAGTGGGCATTATTTCCATGGAAGATAATATGGTGGACCGCTTGACTAAATCCTTGACTCAAAAGAAATATTATTATCATGTGAGGTCTAGAGGACTGAAAGTTATAGTCAGTTGAATCTAGTATAAGTGGGAGTTTGTTTTGGTGTCCTAGGACCAACTATTTTTACTTTGATTACATGTATATTTTATTTATTGAATACTAATAAAACTTATTATTGCATATTTTTCATTGTTATACATGAATCTAATTTAATAATGTCCTAGAGTATATGTCGCATTGATAAGTTCATAGTAGTTCCCCTCTATGATGAGAATCTTGAAGTGTTATGATGATATTATTAAATATAGTTATGCGATTGGATAACATACTACGATGATACACATAGTATATATAATTTCAGGTGAGAGTAATTATAAGTGGACGAGGCTTCTCATCATGATGTTTTCACTTAGTAATCTCTAAGACGAGAGATTATGAGAATAGACCCGCAAATATGAATTCTACATGTTTTGGTGTCATTAGATATTTCTATCTATGAGCATGTGTAATGGTCCTTAGACTTTAATATTATCATTAATGCATGTCATGATTCGCGCACTTAGATATATAGATGAAAACCATGATGCCATTTGATCATGGAGAGGTAGGACATGTTGGGTGTGTCACGGTTAATAAATCATTAATGGATAAGTCAAGGAAGGATTTTTCCCATCCAACTTTATGTAAGTTGATATCTCATCTCTTTGATTCTAATATAACCATCACATTAAATTCCATGACCATGGTAAAATGACATGTTTATTTTTGATATCCAAAGAAATACGTATCAATCAAATAGGTTGGTGATACAAATGTGCAACATGCTTGATGAGATATTTCAATAAAGGGATTATATTACACAATGATCATTCATATGTGGTCATCATCATTATGAAATAACGTTATTTATCTTGGGTTCCTTGATCCATTTCTAGATATAAATCTTGGAATTTAGGCAAGCCCACCTAACACCAATAAGAAAGAATCATAAAGGGTCACCCACTAAGTGTTTCCGATGATCTCAATTAAACTATATTTGAATTTAATTAATTGAATAAATATTATTCTCAAGAGAGAAAGATAATTTTATTCATGTTTTATCTATTGAAAATATTTATTGGTGAATGAAATATTTAAATTAAATATTTACTTGTGTGTTCAATAAATTATAGAGGAGTTTGAATAGATCAAGACTGTTTTCGGTGACCAATATTTATTAACAAGGTGGTTAAATAATTTTTTTATTGCGCAAGTTGGCACGTGAATAATAATAATAATAATAATATTATTATATGGCATGGGGTTGATTAAATATTATAATATTATTTATGGTCCAACATGAAATTAAATAATATTTTAACATAAACCATAACTCTATAAATAGACAGTTATTTCTACTGTATATGCATCCTAAAATTGAAACCTAAGAATCATTTCGCATAAAGAAACTCTCTCTAAACTCCTCCTTTCTCTCTTTCTATCAATAATGAGAAATAAAATAGATATTACTTCAAGATCAAATGATGAGATATAAATAATAATAACTCTAGACAATTGCTTCACTTCACTAGCACCTGAATATCAATTGGAATTACTCATAGACCAAAAGAGCATGTGTGGATCACTACTAAAGGGATTCTATACTTGGATCCTTACAAAACAATAAAGGAAAACTAAATGGGTCTTTTTAGATGATCAAAATCTTCATCAAAGAAATATTCCTTAGACCGAGTATTCATTTCTTCCAATATTAAATAAACTAATTATAAATTTGATGTGAAATATCCTCTCTTGGGGTTTCAGGAAAATCAATATTATAATAAATTTTAATATATCACCCATCAACCAGTGCTTCCGCTATGCCTAAAACCTATATTATGATCTTGTAGATTATTTGTCTACTAACGAAGTCCCCTATTGGTTTTCAAAGAATCAAATTACTAAACTTTTGAGTGATTCAAGGAATTAAAATTGGTATGATCCTTACCTATGGAATATTGGTAGTGATCAAATGATTAGGAGACACACTTCGAATTATTAATTTTAATCAGTCCTACATTTTTGTCACATTTTTAACTGTGAAGGACACATATGAATACAAAGAAAAAAAAGTTCTTTATTTTGGTTTGTATTGGCCTACTATTTTTAGAGATGTTTTTTAATTTTTCAGAACATGTAAAAATTTCCAATTTCAAGGTAACATTTCCAAAAGGCATGAGATGCCTCAACAACTAATTTTTATTTGTGATTTATTTGATGTATGAGGTATGGATTTCATGGAAACTTTTCCAAATTATTTTGGATATATTTAAATATTTATTTCTATTGATTATGTGTCCATGTGGGTAAAGGCTATTCCTACTAGTGTTGATGATTCCAAAACAATAACCAAATTTGTGAAAAGAAATCTATTTTCAAGATTTGAATTTCCAAAGTTTCTGATCCCTAATTAAGGTAAAAAAATTTCTAATAGGATATTATAATCTCTTTTGATGAAATATGGAGTTAGTTATAGCGTCTATAAACATTTTCAACCTTAAACAAATATAATTTTTGAGTTATTTAACAAAGAAATCAAATAAATTCTAGAAAAAACCATGAACCCAAATAGAAATGATTGAAGTTTGAGGATAGATGATGCAATTTGGGCCTATAAAATTTTATTAAAAACACCAATTGGAATTTCACCATTTATATTAGTCTATAGAAAGGAATTTCACCTTCTTGTTTAGTTAGAACAAAAATCTTTTTGGGTTGTTAACATATGCAACATGAATATTTTTTATATCGGAAAAGAAGGAAAATTTTATTTACTGGATATAGAGGAGATCTAAAATAATGAATATGAAATCTCTAGGTTGGAAAAGGAGAGAACAAAAGATTTTCATGATGGAATGATTATCCAAAAAAACTTTAAATAAGGAGATAAGGTGTTGCTATTTGAATCCAAATTGAAGTGGTTCCTAGGTAAATTTAGTTCCAAATGGTTTGGACCTTTAATTGTTACTCATGTTTTTCCTTTTGGTGCTTTCTAGATAAAATAACTAGACCAAGGGATATCAATCATAGTTAAGGGGAAAATGTTGAAGCTGTGTAGTGATATCTTTTAAGATCCTCTAGGGGAGGAGATCCCTTTTAAAGAAGTTAAAATACAATTGAATCTAGGTCATGTATTTCCTTCTCACTTATTTTTTTGTTAGGAATTTAATTTATAGAATTTTATTTTCTCAAATAAACTATTTCATAATGAGTAAATTTGAAAAAATAAGTGTGGGGGGAGGAAAATTCAAGTTTAATTTTGATTTTTGTGCTTTCTTATAATTGTTTTGTTTTCGGATTTTCTTTTAATTTTTTAATGTATTTATTTTATTTTATTTTATTTTTTAAAATTTTGTGTGTTTTTGAAACTTGTGAGATTAAATGATTTTATTTCATATTTTTTAAACTCATGCCAATGATTAAAACAATTTATCCCAGGAAACCAAACATAAATGAATGCTGAAAATAACTTTATTTCAAGTTCAATACTTTAAGAATTTCAAGGAAATACCTTTGATTTTTGAATCTCATGACACATCTTAATAAATATTTTTTTAAATCCATTTCACATGAGGATTATGAACCATTTTTTATATCTTATTCACATTCATATCATTTATTTTTAGAATCAATCCACATTTTATTTAACCAGAATTTGATTTATTTCTATCAAAACTTAATGATTGAGGTACTTTTTATTTAAATGATTGAGAAATTTATTGGTATTTTAAATCCACATTTTCAAGATAATTATTTTTATTTTGTTATGAACTATAAATTTAATCCTTTTATCCCTTAGTATCCATGAACAACCTATTGGGATAACCAAATTTCAAGTTAATTTTCCCTATCCAACCTGTTCTCGAAGTGAAAATGCATGATCTAGTTGAACTTAAGTGTGGGGAAAGTTGTATTATGGTGGGTTACATCATTTGGTGCTACATTTTATGGAAAATAAAATTCTAAATAGACGTTTTTTTTCTAAAAAAAATATTCTGTTGGAATCTATGCCTTTCTGGAGCTTCCAAAGAAACAAAGTTGTGTCTCTTTGGAGCTTTCTAGAAAAAAATGATGAGAAGAGAAATGTCATTTTTGTTGATAAAATGTTGAGGGTTTTTGATTTACATTAGATTTTAAAAGATTATTAGAGATAAATTTATGCTTATGGGAGTAAGGAGGAGACCATACTTGAGTGAAAATTAGAATCGTGCCTTTTTTCTTCAAAAAGTGCCAAATCCTCCTTATATAACCTTATTAATTTTGACATTTAAAACCTACCAACTAAAATCTATAGGAAAACCATGAAATTTAATCATGATAAAAACATGTTCTTAACTCAAATCAGGAGGATATATTGAAATTTATCAAGCCTATGGTGATTCTTGTATGGGTTTGGATGAGAAAAGCCTTGTTAAAAATCTATATTCTTATATTGAGAGAAAATTGACACGAGTTAAGTGTTTTGTGTTCATGGGAGGAGAAATGAAGTGGAAATGGATTGAATGAGTTTAATGGATAACTTGAAATTTTTTTTAAGGATGTATGATATTTTTTGTTTCTTTGTGATAAATTGGTGAACCTCATGGGTATGGGTTTTGAATTTACCTTGATTTGATTTTGATGCTTACTTGTCCAGGAGTCCAAGTGATAAGTGTGGAGAAATTTATAGAGATAATATTTTCATTATTTTTTATTTTTATTTCAATGATTTAACCCTCTCCAATTTAACAATTTTATTTTAATTACATCATTTTGAGATTTTAGGGATGTTTTGAGATTAAAAGTAAAAGTTGATTAATTCTGGAATCTTAACCGTTTTCAATCAATTATTTATTTCCTGAATAATTTTTTTCATATTGAAAAAAATTGAGTAATTATTAATTTTTAGGATTCATTTTTTCATTCGATACAACTTCCTCAACTGGACCCAATGCTAATTCAAAATTCTTGAGGCCCAAAATAACCAGTCAATGTGAAAAATATTTTGTCTGATAGAAATGACCACCCATCATTAAATGAGGAATATATTAAGATAAAAGTTTAAAAATGTGTTGATTAAAATTGGAGAATAAATATAATTAAAATGTTCCACTCTTTATTAAATTTGATGGAAACATTCGCTCATTAAGGCATCCATTGAGAATGTACAATATGAGGAAGTGGAAGAGTCACTCCGGGCATAAAAATAAGTCTTAAGTAATTTAGATGTAACTTTTCTTACACATGTAAAAATTTATTGAAATTTTTAGGGGAAATATATAATTAAATTTGAAACAACTCTTAATAAGGACTATAGACGAGATTTTTCTTGGAAGGGGGGAACAAATCTAGAAAAACCTTGATGGACATAAGAAAAGCAAGAGATTTTCCAAACCCCTTTTTTATATATTTTATTCTATAATTATTTACAAGGGGTTTTTTAACGATAAAAATTATAGGTATATTATATCGAGTTTTATAATGTTTATATTCAATCATATTTAGAAGGAATAAATAGATAATAAAGGAGCTGATCAAGTGATGTGAGGCTAAGCACCAAGTGGTTGTGGATGGCGGCAATTGAAGGAAACTCTCTTTCGAGTTTTGATCTTCATGTGTAATATATTTTGAATCTATATTGAACTTATATTTTAAATGAAATAGGTAGTTTTATTTATTGAATATTTTTTCAACTATTTTATTTTGGATGGTTTTCCATCCTATAGAGTAAAATAACCGATTTCTCTATTTAAATTTCTTTGGTTAGGGTTGTCATTGAGCATAGTGATTGTGATTAGGTTTAATTTATTGGAGGTATTTAAGTAATTGAATCACTTATATAGTATATAAAATAATCATTTTGAGCTCTTGATACGATAATCTTGTTTTTCTCAAAGTAGTTTTTAGAATAGTCCAGAAACATTCAAACCACCACTACCTTATCCTAGGAGTGAACCACCAATGAAGATAAGTGATGAAAAAGAGTTGGATTAGGAGGATTTGGAAAAATTTAAGAATATTAAAGTAAATATACCTTTTCTTGATGTTGTGAAATATATTACAATATATGATAAGTTTTTTAAAGAGATGTTTACCCACAAGAAGAAATTCAAAGGAGGCAGAAAATTCAATTTAGTGAGGAATGTTTCATTCATGATTGAACATAATTTACCTATCAAATGTAAATACACCCGAACCTTTGATATTACTTTCAACATAGGAAAATGAAAATTCAAGGATATAATTCTTGATATAGGATCTTTAATTAATGTTATTCCATATTCTATTTACTCATCTCTTCAGGTTGGAGAAATAAAATCCTCTGGAATTATCCTTCAACTTGCCAAATGAAGTAACATCAAGCCTATTTGAGTTATAGTGTATGTTATTATTTATGTGAGAGAAATGATTTTGCTTGTTGATTTCTATGAATTAGATATGTAATAAGATTAGTTTATCACCTATGGACCTCTCATTCTAGGGAGGTCCTTTTTATAAACTGCTAATGAAATCATTAATGTTCATAAAGGAACCCTTTCACTTGAATTTGAAGGAGGTTTTGTTCACATAAATATTTTTCATTCCTTGAAACACCCAATTGAGTATCATTAATATCCTTTTGAGAACATTATTTATTAGTAGTCCTATTGAAATTTATGAGTGGGAAACATCTGATTTTGGAAATGATGAAACTAATTTCAAAACAGTCATTGATAATCTGGTAGCTAATCTAAAAAAAATCATTACCAATATGAAAATAAAAAAATTTCTTGTGGAAACGGATCTCGAGAGTGATAAAATTTATTTAGGACATTAATTTCCTTTTAAATATATAATTTCATTAAAAAACCACACTTTTGAGAAGTGTATTCAACAACTTGATCATTCTGACTTTGATATGAAATCTGTTTGGGTGGAGAATGAACTAAGAGATAAAATTACAATCATTTAGTCACTTGAACCATATTTTACCAATGAAAATACCCCACCTGGGTTTGATCTAAAAAAAATTTCTAAGAACATAAAATATTTATTCTTAGGTGAGAAATAAAAATTCCCTATAATCATTTCAAAAGAGCTATCAAGTGACCAAGAATACCAACTATTAAGAATCCTTAAATCCCACAAGAAAACCATAGGATAGATTATATCTGATTTAACTAGAATTATTCCCTAGATATGCATGCATAACATTTTTTTGGAGGAAAATTCTAAAGTATCAATACAATTTTAAATAATATTGAACCCAAAAATTTTAGTGCCTGTTAATAAAGAATCCATCACCTAGTTAGCTATTGGAATTATTTTTCTCTTCTATGATAGTCAGTGGTTGAGTCCTATCCAGTTTTTTCCCAAAAAAGGTGGCATTGCAAACCCAAGTAATGAATTTTGTGACATTATACCTATTAGGATTCCAAATAAATGGATAATGTGAATTAATTATAGGAAAATCAATTTTTTGACAAGAAAAGACCACTTCTAATGACCATTTCTTGATCAAGTCCTTGAAAGACTAGTTGGGAAAACCCACTATTGTTTTCTTGAAGGATTATTTGGTTTTTTAAAATTCATATTACACTAAAGGATTAAGAGAAAACCAGTTTCACATTAACCTTTGGAACATTTTATTATAGGATAATTCCATTTGGTTTATATAATTATCTTAGAAATCTTAAAAGGTATATGATGATAATTTTCTTTGAATTTTCTAGAAACTTGCATGTAATTTTTTATGGATGACTTCACTATTTATGTATCATCATTTGAAAGTTGTTTGAAAAGTTTGAATCATGTTCTTGAAACTTTCATTGATAATAATCTTGTCCTTGATTATGAAAAATGTCATTTCATGGTAGATAAGGGGATTGTTCTTGGTCATGTTGTGTCTCTAAATAGAATTCAAGTCGATCAATCCAAAGTTTAGGTCATTTATTTATTTCCAGATAAAAAATTAGTGAGATATTTTATTGTTCACATAGGTTTTTATGGGAGGTTTATAAAGGATTTTAGCAAGGTTTCACTTACTTTTTCTAGATTACTCCAAAAATACACCAAATTTATCTTTGATGAATGTTATAAACAATAATTTCAGGAGTTTAAACAAAACTGATATCCCCTCCCATTGTTCAACTACCCAAATGGGACTTTCCCTTTGAAATCATGACTGATGCATTTGAATTTTCTATAGGTGTAGTTTTGAGTCAAAATCTAGAAAATAAATCTCATGTGATTTATTATTATTCAAGAAATTTAGATCAGGCCTAATAAAAATAACAAATGACTGATAAAGAAATACTGGTTGTTTTCTTTTCGTTATAAAAATTTAGATTTTATCTGTTGGTATTTAAAATGATTGTTTTCACAGACCCTTACTCAATCCGATTTTTGATGAATAAGCATGATGAAAAACCAAGAATTTTGAGATGGAAATTGTTGTTACATGAGTTTTATGTTTAAATAAAGGAAAATAAATGAAGTTAAAATCTTCTTTTCGATAATTTGAGTATCATTAAAACTATTTTGAATGGAAATCTCCATATCTTTCCACTAATTAAATTACCCTTTCTGGATGAGGAGTTATATTATTTTAAGTGATAAATCCATGAGTTTTTAATCTTGTAAATTATTTTTATATTGAAGAAGTCCCACAATAGTTTTATAAGATACAAATTTCTAAACATTTGAGTGATTCAAATAATTACATTTGGGATTATCCTTACCTATGGAATGTTGGTAGTGATCAAATGATCAGGATATGCATTCCAAATTCCAAATTTTAATCATTATTATATTTTCATCACACTTTGAGCTATGGAGGAAAAATTAGACCCCAAATAACTACAATAAAAGTTATTAATTATAGTTTCTATTGGACCTCCATTTTTAGATATGCTTTTTAATTTTACAAAACATGTAAAAATTTCTAATTTCAAGGTAACATTTCCAAAAGGAATGAGGTGCCTCAAAAAATGATTTTGTTTTGTGATGTATTTGATGTATGGGGTATGAATTTCATACGAACTTTTACAAATTATTTTGGATTTATTTACATATTTATTTCATTTGATTATGTGTCAAAGTTGGTAGAGGTTATTCCCACTAGAGTTATGATGCCAAAATAGTATCCAAGTTTGGGAAAGGAAATATCTTTTCTAGATTTGGATTTTCGAAGTTTATGATCAATGATAAAGGTAACCACATTTTTAATAGGAAATTTTAATCAATTTTAAAGAAATATGGAATTCATAATAGGGTATCTACACTATATCACCCTAAAAAAATAGAATGGCTAAGTTATATAGCTGATAAATCAAACAAATCCTGGAAAAAAATGTGAATAAAAAAATAAAGGATTATAGTTTGAGACTAGATGATACTCTGAGCCTATAGAACTTTATTCAAAACCCCAACTGAAATGTAACCATTTAGATTAGTCTATGTAAATACTTTTCACCAACCTATTTATTTATAATACACATATTTTTGGGAAGTTAAAACATGTAACATGGATATATTTTTTTTCTGTAAAAGAAATAATTTTTTTCCATGAGTTGGAGTAGATAAAAAATAATACGTATAAAATATCTAGGTTGTACAAGTAGAGAACATATAATTTTCATGATAGAATGATTCTACAAAAAAACATAATATAATGAGATAAAGTGTTGTTGTTTGAATCCATATTGAAGCTGTTCCCAGGTAAATTTCATTCTAAATGATCTAGTCCTTTAATTGTTACTCATGTTTTTATTTTTGGTGCTATCCAGATATAGGAACTAGACAAAGGGAAAACATTCATATCTAATGGGAATAGGTTGAATCTATTTAGAGAGAAATTTTAAGATCATCCAGGGGAGGAGATCCATCTTTAAGAAGCTGAATATAATTGAATCCGGGTTATGTCTTTCCTTATCACTTATTTTTTTTATGTATTTAATTTATGAAATTTAATTTTCTCACATAAAACTATTTAAAAATTATTAAATTGTAAAAAATAAGTGTGGGGGAGGAACATTATGGTTAGATTAGTATTTTGTGTGCTTTCTCTTCAGTTTTTGGTTGCTTTCACTTTTTATTTCAATTTTTGGTTAGTTTCTTTTCTTTTCTTTTCTTTTTTCAATTTTTGTGTTATTTTTAAAACTTTGATCCCAAATGATTATCTTTTTAATTTTTGAAACCCATGTAAATGAGTGAAACAACTTATCCCATGAAATTGAAAATAAATGAATACTAAAAATGACTTTGATTCAAGTTCAAAACTTTGATAATTTCATGAAAAGACCTCTGATTTTTTAATCTCATGCGACATATCACTATCTTAATTTTTTTTAATCTCTTTCCCATGAGGGTTTTGAACACTTTTTTACATAATATTCACATTCACCTTATTTATTAATAGAACCATTTCATGCTTTCTTTGAATAGGATTTGATATATTTCTATCAAAACTTAAGGGTATAAGTACTTGTGATTTAAATGATTGAGGAATTTATTGGTATTTTAAAGTCCCCATTTCAATATAATACTTTTATTTTAGAATACCATATACATTTAATACTTTTATCCCTTAGTATCTATGAAAAACCTATTAAGATATCCACATTACAAGCTATTTTTTCCTATCTAACTTTATTTGGAAGTGAACATTCATGGACTAGTTAAACTTAAGTGTGGGGGAAGATGCCTAGTGGAATGATAAATCATTTGTTTCTACATTTTATTGAAAATAAAATTCCAAATAGATATTTTTGTTAATGAAAAAAATTCTTTTGGTATTTGCGCCTTTCTAGATTCTAAAGAAAGAAAGTTGTGTCTATTTGGAGATTTAAAAAAAGATGAGAAGAGAAATGTCATTTTTTACTAAAATGTGATGGTGTGGGATTTCCATGATATTTTAAAATATTATTAGAGATATATTTATACTAATGGGAGTAAGTATAAAACAATATTTTACTGAATATTAGAATCATAAATTTTCACTTCAAAAATATCCAAACACTCCTTATTCAGACTTAGAAATTTTGACATGAAAAAATTGCCAATCAAAATCCACAAAACAACCCAGAAAATTACTCATGATAAACACATGTTATTTAATCACATTAGGTGAAGATTTAGAAATTTATTAAGCCTGTGGTTATTATTTATTGGGTTTGGATGATAAAATCATTGCTGAAAATCTATATTTCTATGTTGAGAGAAAATTGATATAAGGTGAGTGTTTTGTGTGAAAGGGAGGATAAATGAAGTGGAAATGGATTGAATGAGTTGAATAGAGAACTTTGAATATTTAATTTTAAGGAGGAATGATATATTTTCTTTCTTGGTGATAAAATTGATGAACCTCATGGGTATGTGTTTTTAATTTACCTTAATTTGATTTTAATTTTTACTTGTCTAGGAGTCCAAGTGCTGAGTGTGGGTTAATTTATAGAAATAAAATTTTCATTATTTTATGTTAATTTAAATTATTTAATCCCCCAAAATTTACCAATTTGATTTTAATTTCATTATTTTTGGATTTTAGGCATGTTTTAGGCATAAAATTATTATTTTTAATTCTAGAATATTAACTGTTTTCAATTAAATTTGTATTTTTATCATATTTTTTTCACATTGATCTAAATTGAGTAATTATTTTTTTAGGATTCCTTTTTTCATGGTATATTCCTTATTAAATGGGTCCAACTACTAATTCTAAATTCTCAAGACCCAAATAAATTAGTCAATTTGGAAAATCCTTTTGGATGGAAGAATTGAACACCCCTCATTAAATGAGGCATATATAGAGCTAAAAGTTTCAAATTAATTGGTTAAAAATAGATAAAAAATATAATTCATAGGATACAATATTCTTTAAATTTCATGGAAAAATCCTCTCATTAAGGAATCTATTGATCATGTTGAACATGAGGAAGTTTAAGAGTATCTTTAGGCAGAAAAAGAGGTCTTGAATAATTTGGATGTACCTTTTACTAAGAGTTTCCAAATTACTTGAAATTTTGAGAATTTATAGATAGTTCAATTTCTAACATCTCTTAAGAAGTATTCTAGAAGATATTTGGCCAATAATGGGGGTCAAATAGAGAAAACTATCAATATACAGAAGCAGAGAAGTATATTTTCCAGAACCCATTTCTATATATTTCCTTATATAAAATTTTGAAGGAGTTGGTTAGAGAGATAAAGGATATTACTTTGATAGTTATGTTTCTAAAGTTTTTGTTCATGTATATTGGGAAGTAATAAATGGTTAAGAAAGTATATACTCAAGTGATGTGAGGCTAACCAACAAGTGGTTGTGGATGACAAAAACCTAAAGACGTTATCTTTTTAGTTTTTATCTTCATGTTTAATCTCTTTTAATCACTATTGAAATTAGATGTTTGAATAAAATATGTTATTTTATTTCTTGAATACATTTTAAAATATTTTTTTGGATGGTTTTCCACCCTATTGAGTAAAATAATTGATTTCACTATTAATATTTTTTTCATCAAAGTCTTGTCATTAAGCATAATGATTTTGATTATGTTTATTTTTTAGAGGTATTAAATTAATTGAATCACTTATATAGGAGGGAAAAAATTATATTGAGTTATTTATATGACATCCTTTCAAACTTGGTTGTTCATATAGAGGTCTTTGGGTGGGCATTGAGAAATTCAATTAGGAAATCATTTTAAACAAGGAAGAGGGGAGTGTCTGGTAGGTCTAAGCTTGTCCATAACTACTATTTCAATTCTTATTTCAAACCCTTTTAAGTTGAAATAAGATTTTTGTTTTATTGCAAAATTTTATTTTACATTATTTTATAATTATTTTATATATTATTACTTGTAGTCGAATACCCATGTTTACATTCTTGTAAAAATAAACAAAAAAAAAGTGACAATTTTTTAACTCAAATTTTTACCTCTTTAAGAAACAATCTAGGGATATTTGTAAGGACTCATATTTTTTTAGATTGGAAATTTGAAAAAAAAAATTAATTTTTGCTTCCAGATGTTTATAAGAGGTAAAATGGTAATTTTACCCTAGAAGATGATATCAGATAATTTTTTCGACCACTCCATTGGTCCCCAAAAAGGGTGTTTACTCTAGATAAGAGTTTAGTGGAATTATAAGCCATTAGAATGTTAGAATAAGAATTTTTTTTAATAAAACAGAAATCATTAATGATGAAAATCAGCAGAAGTACAAGTACAAATCCAAGAAGGGAAATTTTCCAACTAGTGCTGGATGGAGTCGAAAGGGTATGAGGCCACAAGATAATGGGCCGCGTTGTTTCCTTTCATTTTTGTAAAGGATAAGGTGAAAGAAGAGAAGTGATGACAGAGTGAGAGAATTCTCCTAATGATGATGCCAAAAGACTGAAGCCCACCATCGTTGTGGTTGATATAATCAATTATGGTAAGGCAATCAGACTCAATAACAATATCGCTCCATCCACAATCCAAAGCGAGCAATAAACCAGCAAGGATGTCCATGGCCTCATCAAATGTCGGTTCCTAGAAAGCCTGATGTGGATCATATTTTGCAGCAGAGATTTTCCCCAGATGATTACTGGCCAGAAGGCCGAGGGTAACAAACCCATCCTTTGGGAGAGACGTGTCCACGTTAATTTTAAGAATCCCCTCCCTTGGGGGATTCCAATGAGAGGGAGAGGTGAGGGTAACACATGGCATAAAATGATCTTTATGGTCTTTTCATCCCTCAATCTAAGAAGTATCCCTTTCAATCCAGAATTCAGGGGATTTGAGAGCTTGATGAAAAACAACATCGTCACGCCAGACCCAAATAATCCAGGCCAACATGCAAAGAGAACTTGAAAGATCCAAGGAAAGAGAGGAGCACCAACATGTCAGAAGATCGGGAAGGTCGGACGCCAATGCCAGTGAAGCCGTAGAGGTCGGGCCCCATTTATTCCAAACTTGATTAGCTCCCAGGAAGTGAATGATGGCGTGCAAAGGAGTTTCAATAGTGCTCGGGCAGAAAGGGAAAAAAGTATAACTAACCATATGTCGGTAAGTGAGAAGGCTAATGGATGGGAGAGTACTCGTGTAAACCTGCCACCAAAAATGGAGGATTTTAGGGGGAACGTGGAGTGTCCAGATCGATTTCCATGGTCCCTCATCTCGGCCGACTGGGCGGCTGCCAAGGGCCAGTCTATAGTCGGATCTCACCGTGTATTCGCCCGAGATGTCATTGGTCCAGAAAAGATGGTCGGGGCATGCGTCAGGGATCCAGGGAATGCTAAGGATGATTCTTTGGTCCCTTTCGTTAAACCAATAAAGGATATTTTCCAAACACCACCCTTGTCCCTGTTCGGAAAAGAAGCAGCTAACAGTGGCGTATTCAAGACCTGGTTGGACGGGGGATGTAGCCCGCAAAACTTCCTTATCGATAAGCCAAGGATCAGTCTAGATATTGACTGTTGAGCCAGACCTAATCCTCCAGCCCAATCCTTTATCCAAGAGATTTTTAGCCCCCTAAATACTTCTCCAGAGAAAACTAGGGCGAGGCCCAAGAGTGGAAGCATGGAAGTCCGAGTGGGGAAAGTACTTAGCTCGGAGAACAAGTGCACAAATCGAAGAGGTACGATTAAAGAGGCGCCATCCTTGCTTGGACAACAGTACATCATTGAAGATAAGAAGATTCTGGAAACCCATCCCTCCCACTGATTTGGATTTGCAGAGTTTCTCTCAGGCCATCCAGTGTGGTCGATTCCTTCCAGCATTCTTACCCCACCAGAAATTGGGATTCCATCTTCTCCATTGACTCTGAAATGAGGATTCTTTTCAAGGAGAGGCATAAACTCATACTGGGCATCAAGGATGGGCCTCATTTTATTTTTCTATTCTTCTATTAAATTTATATTCTTTTTTCCCTTATATTTCTTCCTTGGATTCTCACACATGCACCTAGGGATTCATCCTTCACATGACCAAGAGATAAGAGGGAGAGGGAGGGTGAGAGAGAGAGAAAGAGATAGATAGGGGAAGAGATGTATTGCGATGGATCTTGGGAGGATCCGGATTGTTGTACGACATCTGTGGACTGCTGAAATGGGTGATGCTTCGTTGGATTCAACCCAAACGTAGGCCTTTTTAATTTTTTCTATAAATCCATATATATTTACCCTTTTCAAGTTTTAATACCTTATTATGACTTATTATGACCCTTAGTGGGTTAATATATATCTTTTTCAGAGAAAATGGTGGTTTCAAGTTGATTTGGGGGTTTCTTATTAGAGAAAACTCGTGTACACGACGTGTAGTTCAAAGAACACATGTTGTGTGTTATTCCTATTTGGGGAAGATGAATTTTGGAAAGTACACATGGTGTACTAGTACATGTTCATTTACTTGGCTGTGTAGCCTAGTACATTTACAGATGAGTTTTGGAAAGTAAACACTGTGTATTTTGAGCACACACTGTGTAATAGTACAAGGCCATGTTGCCAGGGTACTTGGGTAGACACATCATATAGAGGGAAATGACCATGTAGTTGTACACATCTAGATCCTGGGCATGTCTAGGCCATGTAGTAGTACCTAGATAGACCCCATGTGATCCGGACTATATAGAAGTATATGTTCAGACAAGAGGTTTCTAAGTACATGCCGTGTACTTGGAGTACACGTTGTGTACTACCCCAATGTTTCCCTATTTAGGGTTTTTGATGATTTTATGCCTCAAAGTTATATTTGGACCCAAGAGTAGTCCATTTTTAGTATTGTTTAGTGTATATTGTGATAGTGAACTCCTTGAGGTGATTTGAGGACTACTAATAGGTGTTTTGAATCTTTTTAGTATAATGTAGAGGTTCTACCTCTAGTAATAAAATCTAGTTATATATTGAGAGTGAGACACCTTTGATCTGAGATGAACCATGATCTATCTATATTAAATTATATTTTCATAGATATTCCCTTTAGGATGCAACCGTTTCATGATGTTCCCTTTTGTCCAAAGAGTCTACGAGATTATTTGTTCCCAAGGATCCTAAGTAGGATACCTCTGTTTACGTTTCAACCTAGGGGATCTTGTGTAGGATGCCTCTCCCTTATAAATGTTATTAAGGGTACTATGCAGGCAAAAGTTTCTTATGTACCTATAACATCCCAAGATTTTATGGTATTCCTATTTTTAAATTTAATCTCTTCAATAGCTTATGTTGCACGCAACACCTAGCTTAACTGTACAATGAAATATTATTATAACTTAGTCGTTAAAATAGAAGGAATGAATAGTATTAAAAAAATTATGATATTTATATATTATATGTTCAATATAATGTTTAACTTTCATCTTTTGTGATTTATATATATGATATAAAGATAAATCCACTTTTACGAATAAAAACCTATATTTTTCTAAAGGCAGTTTTGTCACCTTTTGTTGGTGCACTTATTTTAAAATTAAAATTTTATAATTTTATAAATTATATTTGAAAAAATAAACTTAATTTTTGAAATATTAATATCAAAATTTACTTTGTTTGATATTTTGGTATTTTTCTAATAAGTTTCATGTTTTGATGAATAATAAAAAATACTGAATTTTAATTGAAAACAACTTTTTCATCTAAATAATTTATAATGTTAAATTATATTTTTGATTAGTTTAAAATTATAATTAGACAAATTTTATATTATTTAATCCTATTTAGGTCATTATAATCAATTTTACACTGAATTTTTATATAAAAACATTTCAATCTTTTGAACATTTTCACTTTAAAACCCTATTTTCTCATTCCGTCAATGAGATTAATTTTAAATTAAATTTATCCTATTATATGATTTGAATTTTTAAAAATGGATTAAATATTTTTAATAATAATGTCCAAATTAATTAAATATGTCCCTTTTATTTTTGGGCAATATGAATAATAAATTTAGTAATCTTAATTACCACGGTTAAGAGTAAATTGTGTAATTAAGGGTAAAAATAATATTATAAATATTATAAAATTAAACTAACACTTATAATAAATTTTTTGGATGAATGTGTGTCTACCAAATTCATACATGGGATAATTTTATGAGATCTTGGAGCCACTTGTATGACTTTAATACATTTATAGTATTTTATTTTAAAGAAATTTAAAAGATGCCATACTTTTGTTTTTAACAAGTTAAATATTTTAATATGGGGTTACCTAGGGGTTATATTCAACTATAAATAGTATTTATAAATATAAAATGTTTATATTAGTTATGGTAATTTAATTTTAATTTTTAAGAAATAAATAATCAACTTAGAAGCTTACACAATAATGATGCAATAATTATTTAAATAATGGAAATATCAAATAAATGATATTAAAAATATTAAAATAAATATTATATTAGATAATTAGTGTTATAAAATAATTTTATAGACTAATTTGAAATATTTGGGATATTTTAAAATATTTGGTTCAAATATATATTTTTTTATGATATTTTTAAAATGTTATGTAATGAATAGTGTCAAAATTGACATTAATGATATTTTAAAATAAATACTATTTTATTAAATAATATAAAATTAATAAAAATATAAACTTAGTCCAAAATGATTTATATAAGGTTTAAAATTTCATTCATGAATCATTTATGACTCTTTTTTCATTTTATAGTAACTATATTAACCTTCTAAGAGTAAAACACATGTTGTCACGGTAAGAGTTAAAGAGTTGAAATTAGGGTTAAAACTAAATGATAAGGGTATTAATGTGAAATAAACTTGTCTAAAAATTATTTTATGAATATTATTATACCATTATAACATTAGTTTCTAATTTAATTTTTAATGGACACTTTTATATAAAAATAACTTATATATTATTTAAATCAAAGATAATTACAAAATGTCACTCTCTTTGTATTTAATATCATTTATGTATCGAGATAGTGAAAAATTCAAGATATTATTGAAATTAAATGTCTATTTTTATCCTAAAGAAATTAGTTTCATTATATAAATTTATTTTTATTTTTTATAAATTATATAATTATCTTAAATGATTCTAAAATGTTAATACATTATTTATTTAATTAAGAGAAAAATAAAATAATTTATTTTAAAAGTATTAATTTTGATATATTTGGGATTATTTATGTGTGTAATTAATTTTATATATCTATAAGACATATTATAGATTTTTTAAATAATTATATTTTAATTACCACTTTGTATTGATGTATTTAAAGTCAAATTAAATGAATAGTATCAAATTTGAAAATAATGATATTTTATTGAATTAATATTTTATTAAATTTTTTAAAAATAAAAAAGTTAAATAATAAAAAAATAAATAATATATGGTTGAAAATGTATTCCCCTATTAATTTATACTCCATTTATAAGTCTTTGTCTCTAGAATAACCTTATTATATTTTAATATTTTGAGGATTTCCAAAAGCGCCCCTCACCTCAATTATAAAAGGGCACCTCCTTTCTCACTTCCTCACACAAATTTGATCCATATAGATCAAAACAAACCTAAAATATATTTACCCAAAATCCTTATACAAGTTCTGGAGATCTTGGTCTTCTAAAAATACCAACCCTAGATCCCTTAAGAAGATATCTAAACGAAGTCTGCCAGAGAAGAGGTAATCATTTTTACCAATTCATTCAAGTTGTTTTATTCTTATACTTCCTCTTCATGTGTTGTTTAAATTATAAAGTAATAATTCTAGTATAATATATATCTTGAGATGTTATTATTATTAGGGATAACCATATACCAACTTTTATCCATCCTATGAAAAATGAAAACACTGCACGTGCATACGTACGATTTATAATCTCGACGCTGTGGTATAATCTGTTTTTCATCACCACTTTACTTGGATGAGTATAGTGATGGAAATAATGGATATATATGATAATTATGGAATGATATTAATTCTTGAAAAATTAATATACCATCCACTTCATTAGCCTTTCACCATTAAGGGAATGATACCATCACTCGTGCGTACGTACGACCTACTGTCTTCACGATGTGATATGATTCATTTTCCATGTTAACTATTCAAGAATGATTATAAAAAAGTATATAATGAATAAATATTATATATATGAACTTAATATCATTATTAATATAAAATAAATATACCATATACATAATAAACAATACTTACATGAAAAAATATTCACAGGAAAATGAAATAGTTATCACCCAAAACAAGGATAATAACGAAATATTATTAACAAAAAGATATAAGAGGATTATATATGATATCGTAAATATGGATATAGTTCTGGTATAAATTAATAAAATTATTTAAACCATTAAACCTGGGGTTAAATTACATTCAACTAAAGGAAAGTGTAAGGTAAGGGACTTCATCTCAATCTCCTTTCATTGAGCCATAGTTTTATGTTATACACCCACCTTATTTGATGAGGTGTATATATAACCAGTTTGACTTATCATGTCATTAATTTATTTATTATATTTCATGGGGATTATTATTTAAATGTTCAAAGTGGTGTGGTAAACCTTTAACATTTAAAGATTTAATTATAAAATCTTTTTACCCATGTCAATATTCTTGATATTATTTTACATATCTATTTATATGGAAATAAAAGGATTATAAAGGAAATTTAATATATATTTTTAATTTCATTTAAATGTTTTTAAAAATTAATATTTTTACGTATTTTATATGGAATATTTTGACAAAATACAAAAGGAAAGTTCTATTTTTTAATATACACGACTACAACGACTTTCCCACTGTAGTGACTATTTTTTAATTTCTAGATTTCTTTGAAATATTACATATCTTATTAAATAAAAAACATATTCCCTTATTTTTGGGGTATTTTGTATAAAAATGGTTATTTTAAAATAAATAGGTATTTCTATACAATTTTTTTTCATATGGGTTTAACAAGAGTGTTTTCTCAAACAAATTTCAATGATTTTATTAGAGTATTTTCATCTATGTCAACAACCTTTGTTGAATAGTATTCTTAATTGAGGTTGATATATTATGATATAATTTATCATATATTATAGAATGGTTTATGATCAATTTAACTGTGGATGTGATGATTAGATACCACTTTTGGTTTATGGTTAAAGTATTCACATTTCATATGCTAGTTTTTAATATGAATGTTTAAGTTGTTTATGTTTCAACCCTTTCATATGAGGAATAAATTGGACTTACTAAGTGATGAGAGGGACCTATTATAGACATTCGATGTATTTGTAGGATTCATGAGACAAACTAGATATGGTTTTGGCTGAGGCCTTACCCATTTATTATATTCTTAACAGAAGCTTTGATAATGTTTGATTCTTATCATGAAGCCTTGACAATAATAGATTCTTGGCATGAAGCCTTGATGATATGTTTTATATGTAAAAAATTATTAATTCCATCATTATTAATTTAGTTATTGATATTTAATGTGATTATTTGATTAGTTAGAATATCCATGGTTAATTTTTATTTTCATGTGATTATTTATATGGAATTATTTGATCATATTTTATTACTATAATATCATGTTCAATTTATTGATTAAATGTAATGTGTTTTATCTATTTACCTTTCCATATTTTTTATTCCTTATTTAATCATATCTTCCACTATACTCATACCCTTATGGAGTATTTGAAATCACCCATTTCTTATGTTTTATTTCCCCCAAAATACCACGAAGTGTTTTGTGATTGATTATGTAGGGTTATTCTAAGGGGATAATGTTGTTATATAAGAAAATAATTTTTTTTGTATTTTATGTTTGAAATGTAATTGTAATTTCATGTATGGATCTTGTTTAACAATTCTATTAAAATATTCAGTTCTTTGAGATGAAATTCCTTGTATATTATGCCAATGTAATAAAGTAATCACTCAATCTGGGCTACTGGGGTTGGGGTATTTATATTTGGTATCATAGTAAGTTGAGGTGAAACCTTGGGAACTATATTTAGGAAAACATATATCAGGGAATATAACCCTATTATTGACATTTAGGATAAGTCTAGGTATATGATATCATCTTATAAATTTGTTTATACCATGGATAACCTTGGTTAAACCTATAAACTCATATATTGAGAAGTATAATCCATTATTTTGACATTCTGTAAATGATTCTTCATGACTATATCACTATGTTTAGCGTTTCCCACATTGTGCTTTGGGTTTTGTTCAATGGTTAGAATCATAAAGGTTATACAAGTAATGGTTATATGGATGACGATGAAGAGACTACAAAATAAAAATTAAAGAAATAAGGTTTTAATAAATAAGATAATGAAGCATAGTTAATGGTTTAATAATGAAGTATAATGATAAAAGTTCTTATGTATTTGAGTTCAAGAATTATTTCATCAATGGTACTCTGGTTATAAGAATCATGAGATATATAAGGATTGTACTGCGGTACTTATTCTGTAAGGATTTGGAAGCATGGATGTTTTCATTATGGCTTTTAAGGTGATAAAATATTTGGTATATGAAAATAAGTTCTACATTACATTGTCTAAATAATCTAATGTTAAGACTGTATTTGTAAAATTAGAGACCTATTTGGACAGATGTATTTTAGATGAGTCTTAATGTTGGAATGGATTAAGTTGAACTTTGGATATTGTTGTTTTAGATTAAAGAATGATTTATCATAATGGAAAACCTGTGATAACCATTTTGGTTTTGATAAATATTTAGAGGAGGAAGAAATGACATGAGGAACTTATGATTTATTAAAAGTGATTCAGGTATGAAAAATTCATCATTAACATTCATTTCATGGTGTAAGGGATGAAACAAAAATATATCGAAGAAGAAACAAAGGATGAGACTATTCTTATGACATAGAAATAAATCAAGTAATTTTATTTTATCATGCTCCTATATAGATATTAAAATATTCCTTAAAATATAGAAAAATGATTTTGGAAGAAAAACATTATCTGTTTAATATTCTTACTAATAAATCAATGGTCTTTTAACTGATCACAATATTTATAGTTTTTTGATGGTTAACTTTCTAATTACCATGTTCTATATCATTCTCCATTAGAATATGATATTTATATTTCTCTTCCATGTCAATGTTTTCACTTTCCACTAATTATTTTATATTTAAAAGCCTAATTTTTTGGTGACCTTCTATTTTCACTTTCCCTCTTATTAAGAAAGAATTTTATTAGAATAATACATAATTACTAGAGAGGGGATGGAGGAGCATTATAAGTCTTAGATAGATTCTTCAAGAGACTGTATCTGCCAAGATCACTCATGATTCCTCAACCTATTTTCTTATGTTTCAAATCATCAATCCGTGAATCAGGGATCGAAGAAACTGAATGAATCAGAAGGGGAAGCACTCCTCAAACTTCAATAGTTCACCAGATTTTCTAGAGGATTGTTTTCCATAATTAAAAATGGGGTTACACAAAGGGTTTTCAGGAAAGGTATAGTAGTGCACATCTTGGCTTTAGGTGGGGCCATTTTAGAAAGGATGGATATTTTCTGATTCTTCTTCATCAGGAGCATATACTTATCAAAAGGTATGAAACCTTGTAAAGTAACGGATCTGATCTCTCATATATCCATGATTTTGGGGGTTTGATAATTTCAAATGTGTTTTGATTGGAAGGGGTTCTTTCATATTATTTTTTCCACTATTTAATTAAAAGAAAAATCATGGGGTTTTGGATCATTCAACATTAGACCTAGAATTTGGACAATAAAAAATTGGTCGTTGAATTTTAATTTATAGGATTTTAAAGAGACTTGTGCACAAGTATGCTTTAATATTCACAGATTGAACTGGGTCCTCTGGCATCCAGATATTTTGTATGAAATTACCTCTTCCATCGGAGTTCCTATTCAGATGGACACTAATATTGAATTGGCCTGTTATAGACACTTTTCTCAAATTCTGGTAGATATTGACTTGAGCTCTACTTTAATCGACAAATTCTTTCTCTCCTCTTCATAAGATGAAGTTTGTTTAAGTATTGAATATTAAAATATTTCACCATTTTGTGAATATTTTGGAATTATAGGTCATAGGAAATCTATTTTTATAAAGGATCTAAAATGCTCAAACTATCATATGTGGGGTCATAACTCTCTTTATTGTTGAAGAAATAGAAATGACCCCTCTGCTCAATGCTCTAATGATCAAAGCAATGATGGTGTTGTCCCCAAAATAGAAAATGTAAATCCTTATATTGGGACCCACTATAGGACAAGTCACAGATGGTCCCTAATTACTCTTCTAACAAAAAGAAGGGGCGTGCAAGTCATGATAAATCCATCTATATTTACTCCCCTCATATTGTTTAAAAAATGAAGGATTATCCCTAGTCCAAACTGGTTCGGGATGATTCCCTTGATGATAAACATATACCTATTGTATTCATCTCATTTAAAGATGCCTTGCATAAGGGACTAGTTAATGATAATGTTGATATTGGCTCTGTTGATAGTCATGATGATAAAGAAATTTTAGTTCAGGATGATGTGGATTTTAATTTTTGGTAGAAAGGAAAGATGAGTAACTCGAAAAATAGAAAGGGTAAATCCAAGGTGGAAGCTTCCACTTCAATAAAATCCATTTATAAAGGGTCTTATATGCATGTTAATCAATCCACGAACAGTGAAAATTAAATGAAATTTCAAGGTAAGGAAGCATCACTTGTTTCTCTAATTTATGATAATGGTATATTTGATACAAAAAAAAGTGGTAGGGATGAGAAAGAAACTCTCATATCAAATGAATATATTGCTCTAGATGAGTTTAATTCAGACTCCAGAATGAAGGGAATACATATTTTTGATGGATCAATTCAGGTTGATACTAACCGGAACTGCAGGAAACCAATCATCTAACTGAATGCTCAACTATCTTCAGTGCTTGGGGAGTGGAAACATGTGTATGGGTATTAAATTTCATCTAGTACAAGTTATAATCCATTTTTGAAATCCATATCTGGAAAGTAGACACCTTAAATGACTCCGGATCCCACTAAAAATCTTCTCATGTAGAAAGGGTACACAATACTTCAGTTGGGTGTAAACATTCGGCTGATGGAACTGAAGTGTTATGTTTTAAATCCACTGATGGAGAGAAGTCCCCTAAAACAAGTGATGATCCAATCCAAGGTATGTAATCTAAAATAGATGATATTATACCTTTGGTTTCAAATGTAGATAGAGTAGGGAGAACTGGAAAAGGAGGTTTATTTTCTTCAAGACTTTCTGCTTAGGTAAAGTCCACTTTAAAAATTAGCATAAAGAACACCTTTGATCTGCTTTCCACTAGAAGTAGTGAAGAGGAAGCTATTGATAATGGCCATGTTCCTGATTTTATTACAAATATGGTTATTAGTGACAAGGATCTCATAGATGATGGTGGAAGACCATGGACACAGGTCAAGAATTGGAGAAGATAATGACGTCCTCATGGATGGGGTGGATGTGTTTCTCACCATAATATGAACATGAGATCTATGCATGGTTGATATCTACTGGCTCTTTATTGTGCCTTTTTAATCATTATCCCTCTTTATTTGCTTTTTCACTTAATAAAAGTGTCCCTTGAGTCTCAATCATTATTAAAAAAGAGGATATATTATTAATGATATTTCTGATGTGGGTTTCCCTCAAAGTAATTTTGAAGTATCAAGCTTTGATTTTTTAAAGTGAAATTTCAAATTGAGAAGAAGTAATTTATTTAAGAAGATGAGAATGTAACACCCCAATATTTTATAGTATGACTCTTTTTAAATTTAATCTCTTTGATAGTTTATGTTGTACACAACACCTATCTTAACAATACAATGAAATATTATTATAACCTAGACATTAAAATAGTGGGAATGAATAGTTTTTCACCAAATTATGAAATTTAAATATTATATGTTTAATCTAATGTTTAACATTCATATTTTTTAATTTATAGATATGATCTAAAAATAAATCCACTTTTATGCATAAGAAGCTATATTTTCCTAAAGGCAGTTTTTCCACCTTTTGATGATTCATTTATTTTAAAACTAAATTTTGACACTTTTATAAATTATATTTGAAAAAATAAAATTAATTTTTGAAATAGTAAAATCAAAATTTACTTTAGTTTAATTTTTGGTATTTTTCTAATAAGTTTCATGTTTTGACGAATAATAAAAACATTGGATTTTGATTGAAAACAATATTTTAATTAAAATAATTTATAGTGTTAAATTATTTTTTTGATTGGTTTTAAAGTTTAATTAGATAAAATTTATATCATTTAATCAAATTTAGGTCATTGGAGTAGATTTAATATTTAATTTGAATATAAAAACATTTTAATCATTTGAACATTTTTACTTTAAAAACCCATTTTCTCATTCCATCAACATAATTAATTTTAAATTAATTTTATCCAATTATGTGTTTTGAATTTTGAAAAATGGATTAAATATTTGGAATCATAAGGTAAAAATTAAGTAAATATTTTTGGCCAATATCAATAGTAACTTTAATAATTTTAATTACCACAATTATGTGTAAATCAGGTAATTAAGGGTAAAAATAATATTATAAATATTAGAAAACCACCCTAACACTCATCCTAATTTTATTGGATGAGTGAGTGTTGACAAAAATCATCCTTGGTTCTATTTTATGAGCTCTTGAAGCTACTTGTATGAATTTAATAAATTTATAGTATTTTTTTAAATAGTCAAAGATATCATACTTTTGTTTTTAACAAGTTAAATATTTTAATATGATTTTACCTAGGTTATATATTCGAATATAAATACTCTTTTTAAATATAATTTTTTTTATCTTAATCCTATTAATTTATTTTTATTTTTTTGGAAATAAATAATTAACTTAAAAGCTTTCATAATGATGATGAAATAATTGTTTAATTAATGAAAATATCAAATAAATGATATTAAAAATAATAAAATAAATATTATATAATATAGAAAAATTTTAAATATTGAGGATATTTTAAAAGTGTTGGTTCAAATATATCTTGTTTTTATTATTGTTTAAAAATTCAAGTAATGAATAGTGTCAAAATTGACATTAATTATATTTTAAAATAAATAATATTTTTTCCAATAATATAAAATTCATAAAAATATCAAATTCATACAAATAATTAAGATAAGGTTGAAAATTTCATCCCTGACTCATTTATGGTTCGTTTGTAATTTTATGTTAACTATATTAACCTTCAAATAACAAAAACTCATGTTATCATGGTAAGAGGTAAAGGGTTTAAATTATGGTTAAAAATAAATGATAAGGGTAATAGTGTGACCTAAACTAGTATAAAAATTATTGGATGAAGAGTATTCTACCAATACCACATTAATATAAAATTTTAGTTATTTAATGGACACTTTTCTATGAAAATAACTTATACATTATTTAAATCAATGATAATTACAAAATGTCACTCTCTTTGTATTTAATATCATTTATGTGTCCACATAGTAAAACATTCAAGATATGAACGAACATAAATTTATATTTTTATCATAATTAAATTAGTTTTATTATAGAATATTATTTTTAATTTTTAGAAATTATATAATTACCTTAAATGCTTCTGCAATTCTAATATAGTATTTATTTATTTAACAAACAAATTGATTTTAAAATTATTACTTTTGATATATTTTGGATGATTTAATGTGTATAATTACTTTTATAGATATATTATAGATTCGTGAAATCATTATATTCTAATTCACACTTTATATTTATGTATTTTAAGTAAAATTAAATGAATGGTATCAAATTTGACAATAATGATATTTTATTGAATTAATATTTTATTAAATTATTTAAAAATAAAAAAATGTTAAATAATCAAAAAATGGGATAAGATATTGTGTAAAATTACATTAACTATTCATTTATTGGGAATTTGAAAGTCTTTTTCACTATAATAGCCTTATTATATTTTAATATTTTGAGGGTTTCCGAAAGTACCCATCACCACAATTATAAATGGGCACCTACTCTATCACTTACTCACAAAAATTTGAGCCCTATATCTCAACAAAAACCTACCTATTTATCTTCCAAACATACTTATCCAAGTTATAAATATCATAGTCTTCCAAAAAGACCAGCCCTAGATCCCTTAAGAAGAGATCTAAGGGAAGTCTACCAAAGAAGATGTAATCATTTTTACCAAAAAAAATTCAATCTCATTTCTTCCTCTACTTCCTATTAATGTGTTGTTTCCATTATAAATTAAAAATTCAAGTATAATATATATTATGAGATTTTATTATGATTATGGTACAACCATATTCCACCTTTTATCCCTTCTATGAAAAAAGAAAACACTGCGCGTGTATACGTATATCTTACCATCTCCACATTGTGGTGTAATATGTTTTCATCACCACTTTACTGGGATGGGTATAGTGATAGAAATAATTGATATATATTATAATTATGACATGATATTGATTTTTGAAAAATTAATATACCACCCACTTCATTACCCTTTCACCATTATGGGAGTGATACCGTCATTCATGCATACGTACGACTTACCGACTCCACAATGCGATACGATTCATTTTCCTTGTTAACCATTCAAGAATAATTATAAAAATTTATATAATAAATAAATATGATATCTATGAACTTAATATCATTCTTTAGATGAAATAAATATATCCTATTCATAATAAATAGGACTTATACGAAAAAACTTTCATAGGAAAATGGAGCAGATAACAACCGAAACATGGGTAATAATAAAATATTTTTAACAAAACAATATAAGAGGATCATATATGATATAATAAATATAGATATGGTTTTGGTAAAAATTAATAACAGGATTTAAACCATTATACAATAGGTTAAATCACGTTCATCTAAAGGAAATTATAAGGTAAGGGACTTCGTCTCAATCTCCTTTCATTGAGGTATAATTTGATGTTATACACCCAACTTCTTTTTTGAGGTGTACATACAACCCCTTTGAATTATCATGTCATTAATTTATTTATTATCATGTTATTTAATTTTATATTAAATGCTATTCTTTCATGTGGATTATTATTTAAATGTTCAAAGTGGTAAGGTACACCTTGAATGTTTAACGATTTAACTATGAAATATTTTTCTCCTTATAAATATTCATGATATTATTTTACATATTTATTTATATGGACATAAAATAATTATAAAGGTAATTTTATGTCTATTTTTAATTTCATTCAATTTTTTAAATGAATATTTTTACATGTTTTATACCAAACTTTTTTCCAAACAAAAAATGAAATGTTATATTTTTTAACGTACATAGTGACAACGACTTTACCGCTACTATGATTATTATTTAATTTCTAGATTCCTATTCAATATTAAATATATTATTAAATTAAAAAAATATTCCATTATTTTTGTGATATTTGGTATTGAAAATGGTTATTTAAAAAAAATGGTTTTTTTATTTGAAACTATTTTTCAAACGGGTTTAACAAGAGTTCTTCCTCAATAAATTTTCTATGATTTATTAGATTATTTTCATGTTTTTCAACACCGTTTGTTGAATATTGTGATTAATTGAGGTTTATCTCTTTTTATATCATTTAACATATTTTATATAATGGTTTATGATCAATTTGACTGTGGATGTTCTATTTAGATACCATTATTAGTTTATGGTTAAAGTATTCACATTTAGTATGCTAGTTTTTAAAGAAAATGTTAATGTTGTTTATATTTCAACCTTTTCATACGAGGAATGCATCAGACTTAGTAAGTGATGGGAAGGGCCTGATATAGCCCCTCGATGCATCTGTAGGTTTTATGAGACAAAATAGAAATGACTTTAGCCAAGGCCATACCCATTTATTAGATTCTTAGCATGAAGCCTTGATAATGTTGGATTTTTGGAATGAAGCCTTGACAATAATAGTTTCTTGACATGAATCCTTGATAGTATGTTTTTGATGTACAATATTATAAATTCCATCAATATGAATTTATTTATTGATATTCCATGTGATTATTCGATTAGTTAGAATATCCATGGTTAAGTTTCATTTTTACATGATTATTTATATATAATTGTTTGATCATATTTTATTCCTGTCATATTATGATCAAGTTATTGATTAAATGGAATGTGTTTTAGTTATTTATCCTTCCATATTATTTAGATATTATTTTCTAATAGATTTAGATGAATTCTTACCCTTATTGAGCATTTGGGATCACCCATTTATTATGTTTTATTTTTCCCCAGGATACCACAAAGTGTTTTTTTGATTGATTATCAAGGGTTCTGCTAAGGGGATAATGTTGTTATTTAATAATATAATTTTCGTATTTTATGTTTGAAATGTAATTGTGATTTCATGTATGTATCTAGATCACCAAAACTACTAAACTATTCAGTCCTTTGAGATGCGATTCCTTGTATCATATGACAATGTAATAAATTAACCACATACTCTATGCTGCTGGGTTTAGGGTCTTTACAGTTCAGTTCTGAGGATCTCGTGTTGGATGACCTTGATTACTTACCATTAGAGAATCCTATGTAGGATTATTCCATTTTTTTATTCACATATAAGGATCCCAAGTAGGATTTATTCACTTATATGTAGACCTTGAGGATCCTAAGTAGGATGCCTTTCTCATGTTTGGACTTAAGGGACTCAGCGGGTACCCTGAAATTTGACCAACCCTTAGATAATATGTCGGGTTTGGGTAGAGATGGTATAATGTGTCACCTTAGAACCTGTTCTGGACTTTTAATCCCTATGGTCTATGACAATAGTGGTAGGTTTAGGCATTCGACCACCCTCACTCTTTTACTTATGTTTTCACTTTTTTAATGCTGATGCAACGATGAAAGCCAGAGGTGCTTCTTGGTTTGTGGATGATGATACTAACATGATGCATATTTCTTTACCTTTGAGATTACCATATGTATGCACATGAGCCTCAGCCCGGTTGGTGAGGAATATTAAGTGCATCCAGGCGACCCAGGATCAAATCCAGGCAGAGGCACAATTTCAGGGTTACTGTAGCAGTGCTGTAGCAGGTACTGTAGTGAGAACTGTGCATTATTGTAGAAGGTACTGTAGTGGGAACTGTAGTATGCATTGTTTGGAACTATAGCAGCTGGGAACTTTCCCCCGCTTGGGCCTTCGGGCCACCGATTTGGTCCCTGAGTCCTTTAAGGACTTCGGGCCACCCAAACCTTTGAGCCAGTAAGGCCTTCAGGCCACATCAAGGCCTTCAGGCCACCTTAAATGCAGATGAAAACCAGATGACCTACAAGGAACAAGCTCTATAAGGAGGATGAGAAAGGAGATTTCACCACTACAGAAGCTACATGGATTGCAAGAATGAGACGATATGGAACCTGCCATCGGGACAAGCCTGTGCATGCAAGGGATAGCCTAGCCGAACAACCATGCAAAGGTGGAGAGATAATTTCATGATGAAGATGCTGAGGAGGAGCAGTTCCAAGTAGTTAGTCTGGGTTTTACATAATGTTTGAAGCTTACAGCAATGAATTCCTCTAAGGCCTATGGGACATGTAATACTTATGCCTATGATACTTATAAGGGTTACACCTCACCCCTTTAAAGGTGGATTATCAAAAATCTAAAACATGGACTTCGGGACATTAGATGGATGATGCCCATATTTATTTTTTGGGATTTGGATTTTGAGCCACGATATTGATATTATTTTATTGGGATGCTCAGATGGACTTCCGAGGATCCAGCTATTGAGCTTACATGATTGGATATTACACTATCAGGATGGACAAAGGTACTTCCTAGGATTCATATTTTGAGCCATACATGATCATATGTTGGAGATGACACTCATCATCATTCATTGGGATAGTTGGACAAGATGATGTACACCCTTTTTGGGATATACTCAGTGGATTATCATGCTCTCCTCGAGAAATGCCTAGGATTCTCCCTAGGATTGCGTGGATACACCATTACTACATCACCTAAAGTTACTTCCTAGGGATGGGGTTTTTGAGACATTTATTAGAATGGATGCTAATAATATACTTAGATCGATATATAATTCCTTACATACCACCTAAGGGTGACCCCCTTAGGGATTATTCAAGTTGAAATGTCATGATTACCTATATATTGGGTCCTAGGAATCAGACATATGACTGGATTACACATTGATTGAGCAGTATGAAATCTAGATCAATGAAACATTTATAGGATTGTTTGTTGGTATACATTATCCTTTATTATAGTGATTGGAGGTGAGTAAGGGTGAACCTAGGGTTAGAACATGTTTCCCCCTGTAGTGACAATGCTTACTGAGAGACATTTATGATATTGGACAAGCAAGTATTGTTGATTGGGATTACGAACCTAAATATTGACTCTATGATTCATAACATGAGTGGTACGACATCCATTACAATTACCTTTTCACAGGATTTACAGATGATCATGATTACAGACCCAAGGACTGACTACTATTGATTTATGTTATTTCTTCACCTTACTCATATATATACATATTTATGTGTATATATATATATATTTATGGGAACACACACACACACACACACATACATGATGAAACTTTTTCTGATTGACCAAGATCACAGAACCAGGAATCGACTGTGGTTTCATATTATTTATTTGATTTATCTTTTCCATTTTATCTCAGATAGGCTGAGCATATTACATGAGCATGCACTAATGATAATATATTTATAGGTTCATCATTGTAGTGTCCTATTGAGATTATTTATCACCACTATACGTGCACAATAGTGTGCATGCATAACTTATGTCTACTTTTTAGGTTGAGCATAAATGCATGCTGGATAGGTATGAGATCTAGGGTTTCATGATTGAGTAGAGTCACTCATGTGAATTATTATTATTAGGATGGTGCAGTTTGATAATGTCTGGAGACTGGGTATGTGGTATGGATCTATGTTAATATTAGATCCCTATACCTTTATTTTAATTTTTTATATACTTTTTCATGTATGGTTGGCATAGTGGGTGACCAGTGTTGTATGTATGACATGGTTGTTCAGGATTTTATAACCATTCATTTATTATTACATCATTTCTATTTATATTATTTATTGCTTCCTCACTCTGTTTATTTACTTCTCTGGATTATATCTAGTTATTTCCACTTGGTTTACTTTGATATGAGGGTATAGTCTCTCCGCAGACACACCCAAGGACCTCGCTTCTAGTTAGTAGCCTCTGGAATATGGAGAGGTGCACTTGAGACCTCATAGTGAATCACCTCAGAGTACTGGTTTAGTGGAATCTGGGTTGGGATGTTACAAAGTGGTATCAAAGGTGTTCCTTTCCTTTTGATTTACTATTTGGGATATGGTATACAAGAGTATTAGGAATGTGTTGGAACCTGTGATGGATATCAGACTGGTGCGTCAAGAACACTTATTCCAGTAGGATTTTCTGGTTTCCAAGGATATGAGATTTATATTCTGGTCTGTGATGTTACAATTTTATATTATTTTATCTTTGAGCAACACATATGCTGTGTGGATGTTATAATTTATTTTGGATTTCTATCTCTTCGATCATTGGAAAGAGGAAAATGATTGATTTTGAATCTTGGTTCGAAATGGTAAGAATCATCTCATACATCATATTTGGAAATTATGATTCACATGATACTGAACTTCTAGTGTGTGATTTTACTAACGATAGAGGGAAATTATTTAAAGTGTCAACAAAAACCTAAATGATATTTTATTGTATAGGTTTTTTGTGGAATTATACTCAATTGGGATACCTTTTACACACACACACATATCATTTTGATGGCAGGTGATGTGTATCTACGCTGAGATGTTTGATGGTGAGGATGATGAATCATTCCTCATGAACGAGAGGTGCATTGACCCTTGTAGGTATATAGGTAAGATGATTCCTAAATTTTATACCCCTTATAGGGTTTTTTTCTTAGTTTCAGTTATTTAAAGTGTTAGTAACAATATATACAGTGTTTTCCTACATAGATTGGAATGAAATTCTACTTAACTAACACTCGTTTGTGGTTATCTAGTCGGATTATTGAGTACGACACTGATAGGTACTAGGATGTTCCTTGTGACCTAGACCTAGAGGGGATATTACCATATATATATGCTCAGTGAGTGTTGGTTTAGTATCTCTTCTGTGTTATATCATGAAAACTAGGGAGAAATTCCTTACGAGGATTCTCAAAGAGGATTGAGCCCTAGTAGGCTAATGTTGATAGTTTTGAACCTCATAGGTAAGTGTTATCTTTACCTTTTGTGGAGAGTTTTGATCTTTTGGTCTAGGTTGTTAGACCTTGTGACCTAGTTATGAGACTTGATCAGTAGGTCTAGGCATGAGACCTAGAGGCCCTTAGTTTCGGCTTAAACCCTTGTAGATCGACACTTGTTTTTATCAAGGAAAACATGGGATTAGGTTTGTTCTGGGTTTATGGAGGCCTTTTTAGGAATATATCTTGGATATATGTTCATTTTAGATTGATGCATAGTTAGTTATTAGGTTTTTCAATGTTGAAATTTTGATGCCTTTGGCTTTTGATGAAGTACCTAGGGTGATTTTTTAGAGACTAGATTCGGTAGGAAAGCCTATTTAGGTTCCTAATCCCATTTAAAAGTGTTTCCATTGTTTCTAATGTATTCAGATCATGGGTAAACACTCATGACTAGAATGATTTCAGGTGATAGGTGTCCTTGGAATAAATCCTGGAATGGGTAAGGTGCCCAATTTTTATGAGGGGTTCTAAGGGAGATTCTACCTCATTTGGACTGACATTCCATATAGCGTAGTCAACTTAGCCTTGTATTGAATGAATTTTAGGAGCATGAGTCATGCGATGATGGTACAAATCAGTTATGTGTGGTGTCATTTAAATCATAGATCGATGAGTGGCTGCGTGTGAGCTGAGGACCGATGGTTTCAAAAACTCATCATGGGCATGGTATCCCAGGAGTTGTGGTTGAATGAAGAATGTTACTCCATGGTAGAGGATACATTGGGGATAAATTGAGTGTTATGATCCATTTTACCTATGTTTGTACCTAGACATATGTTTTCAGTAGGCATGGTGTCAGGTGTTGGGTAAAGGCAAGTGCAACCTATTTGATGTGAGCATGGCTCGGGAGAGCTATACAAACCTTTTGATAGAATATTAGTGTACTCCTAGTTAGAGATGATCATGATTCATCTTGAAATCATATTTAATACATTGAGAGAGCATCATCTCTATGCCAAGATTATTTTCCTCTTAAATGTCTTTTCTTGTTTGTCGATGAAACCTATTGAGGTTACACTAGAGGAGTGGTATAAAGAAAGACATATAGCGAGGAGTGCACCATTATATATTTAGGGGCGGTGAACCTCGTTTTGAATTTAATTCTGGAGTTTTTCATGGAAACCATTCTTTGTAAGTGGGAACATGGGATGTTTCGGGGAAACTATATGGATACTCCTATGGTGGGGAGTACTAGAACGGTCACAATTAAGTTTCTCCTGAGTAGGAGGTAGTTTTTGAGTCTATAAGACTAGTCATTAGATAGTTAAGATGGCATAGTTGTGAAGATGCTCAAGATGAGAGTATGGATTCTAGTTTTACCACTAGGGATTCTCAGGGATGATAAGGTTTATAGTGGGTAGTTTATAAGTAACTGTGTTTTTTTCAGACTTGAAATTTGAGCATAATTTGTTTTGTTTCTAGATGCTTATATAGGATAAAATAGCAATTTTACCAAAACATACGATCTCAAATTTTTTTTATAACCACTCCATTGGTCCCTGAATATGGTGTTTACCCTAGGATAGGAGTTTGGTGGAATTATGAGTCGTTCTAATTTCAATGAAATAATTAGCAATTAATATTTAATTAATTAAATATTAATTTATCTGTGTAAGTTCTCTATGACAAATATTTTGATTGGATCATCAGATTTAGATTCTATCTCCTCCCTTGAGTTCGAAATGGGGAGTTTTTTATAGATAGGACATAAAATAATGTTTGGAACTAGGGCCAGGCTCTGTTTTCTTTTTCTTTTCTTTTCTCTTCTTCCTTTTCATTACTTTTCTTTTTTCCTTATTCCTTGGATTCTCATGAATTCCCTTGGGGATTCCTCCTTTTCACAACCAAGAAATATGAGGGAGAGGGAGATATATATATATATATATATATAGAGTGAAAGAGAGGTACCATCGAATATCTAGGGAGGAGCTGGATCATCGTGCGACAGCCGTGGACTACAAAAATGGGTGAAATATTGACAGATTCCACCCAAAGGTAGATATTTTTTAATTGTTTTTCTTAAATCCATATATATTTACCATTTTAAAATTTTAATGACATATTATGACTTCTTATGACCCCTAGTGAGTCGATATTTAGGGTTTTTAGTGAAAATAGGGGGTTTGGGGAGATTTTTGGGTTTTTATTGGGGAAAACCTATGTACATGGAATGTGGTTTAGAGAACACATGCCATATGTTCTTGCAATTTGGGAACTATGAATCTTAGAAAGTGCATTCCATGTACTTTTAGTACACATCATGTAGTAGTACATGGCTGTGTACTTAGACGTGTGGCCGATTACAAGGGAATATGAGTTTTGAAAAGTACATACCATGAAATAGTATAATGCCATGTAACTAGGGTACTTGGGTAGACACACCATGTAGAGGGACTTGGACATGTATTAATACGTGACCAAACCCCAGGTGTGTTCCGAACCTATAATAGTATGTGGCCAGATCCCATGTGAGCCAGACCATGTAGAAGTACATGGTCAGGAAGGAGGTTTCAAAGTACACCCTTTTTAATTGGAGTACATGACATTTATTTCCCCAGAGTTTCCTTTTTGAGGGTTTTCGATGATTTTATGATTCAGAGTCAAATTTGGATCTAAGATTAGTCCATTTTGAGCAATTTCCTATATATATCGCAATGGTTAAACCCTTTAGGTGATTTTAGGACTCATAAGATGTGTTTTGGGGATTTTTATTATAATGGAGAGGTTCTCCCTTCGAAAATCTAATCCATATATCTCATGAGAGTGATACCCATCTAATTTTAGATGAGCCATGAGCTATATCTCTTGACCGATTCTTTCATAGATCTTCCCTTGAGGAAATATCCCTTGATAGATGTTCTCTTCTAGTCTAAGAGTCCATAAGATTAGTTTTTCCCAAGGATCCTAAGTAGGGTTCCTTTTTTTATGTTTTAACATACGTGATCCAGTTTAGGATGGCTCTCCCTTAAGACTATTATTGAGGGTCCTATGCAGGATGCCTTTTACTATGTACCATTCCTAGTATCCTGTGTAAGATGCCTCTACTTACTTATCATTAGAGGATACCATGTAGGATTCCTTCATTTTTCCTTCATAGTTAAGGATCCCAAGCCGGATGTATTCACATATGTGTAGACCCAAGGATTCCCAAGTAGGATGCCTCTCTAGTGTTTGGACTTAGGTGTAACTCCCCGACCCCAGTTAATCAGAGTCGGTGCATTATTACATAACACTATCATGATCAAAAGGGATAAAATCCTGAAATACCAATCAGTTTAGTATCCTTGGAAATACTAGATACATACATAAATTCTACATTACATTATAAAATGAAAAACAACAATAACATTGTCTCCTTTTTAACACATTCATATCCCTTAGACTATCCCTATAGGTCAGTAATAATATACTTCTTCACATCCTGGAAAAAATAAAACATATAAAGGGGTGAGCTCAGGTGCTTAGTAAGAATAAAAATATAGCAGAAACTTTTATAAATAAGCATAAACATTTAAGGCAATGTATAAGACTAAAAAAACCCTTTTAAACATAAAATTCTGCATAATATGGAAAAGATAAATCAAATAATTCCATTTACTTATTTACATGGATATTCTACTATTCGAATAATCACATGTAATATCAATAGCCTATTTCATAATAGTGGAATGCATAATGCCCGACATCATAACCACATAGTCAAGGCCTTGTTCCAAGAATAAAAAAAATATTTTGTTAAGGCCTCGTTCCAAGACACTAGTTTGTCTCATGAGACCTACCTATTCATTGAGGAGCTATAACAGGCTCCACCCATCACTTACTAAGTTCAATGCATTCCTCATATGAAAAGGTTGAAACATAACATAACCATTCATATTAAAACTAGCATACAAAATGTCAATACTTTAACCATAAACCATGAATGGTATAAAAATATTACATCCATATTCAAACATATCATAAAAACCTAAATAAAATATGGAAGATTGTATCATAATAAATCAACTTCAAACAAGCATAAAATCCAACAAATGATGTTAACATAGATGAAATCAAAACTATTTGAGAGAAATAACTCTTTATATTTTGAAATAATTTAAAAGTCATGTAATTTTAAAAGAAAACATTTATTTTGAAAATATTCTTATAATCTTGTAAGGGAGTCTTTGAAGGTGTTATATGGTGTAAAATAGTTGCACCTTCCATATAAGTTAAAAAACATTCTTTTCATAATTAAGCAGAAAAGGTTGTAAATGAAATTGTTTGGAAAATGATGGAAAGATTCATTTATAAAAATAGTATAAAAAGTCAAAAAAGGGTATAAATTAATTTAAACTATAGTCTAGGAAATAGTAAATTTTTTTTAAATACATTTTTAAGAAACACGGATGTAGATGATAAAGAGGTTCGAGTAGATACTCACACATAAACAACCTCAGGTAATGAAGAGATTATAGAATTAACCCTTACCTTGTACTTTTCCTTGATAGATGGTATATTGAAATCCTGAATAATAGTTAAATAATTTTTATTAAATTATACAAGAACCACATACATAAATATGATATCATATATGGTCTTCTAATATTGCTTTGTTAATAATATTTCAGTAGTATCATTGTTTCGAGTGTTAACAGATTCATTTTCCTTTATATGCTTGGTTACGTAAGTCATGATTGTTATAGATAGGATGTATTTGATTAATATATTGAATGATATTAATTTCTTAAACATTATTTTTAATTATAAAATGAATATTATTCTTTAATGGTTATGATGGGGAATGAATTTCATCGTGTTCGTGGAGACGGTAATCTGTACGTACGCACGAGCGAAAATATCATTCTATTGATGGTTAAATCGTATGTGATTGGATGGTATATAATATATAAATACTCATTAACATGTTATATTTATTATTTACATCAGTTATACTCATTATTATACCCATCCAAATAATGAAGTATTTGAATAACAAACTACACCATGACGTGGAGATGGTAAGCTGTACGTATGCATGTATGGTGATTTGTCATTCATAGGATGGATAGAATAATGAATATGGTTGTACCATATTTATAATAACATCACATTATGTATAACGTATTGGAGTTCTTGTTTTTTTATGAAAACAACAAAGAAAGAGGAAGTGGAAGAAGAAAAGAACTTTTAAAGAGGTGGTCAAATTATTACCTCTTCTTCGAGTGTTTCCTTTTGAGTTGATCAAAAGGGATCATTAGGTTAGATTTTTGATCAAAGTAAGGCCTATAGGTAGAATTGAGGGTAGTTTTTAGGATATTTGATCTAGGATTGGCTGATCCAAATGGCTTTGGAGGTGTGATTTTGAGAGAAGGGGAAGTACCCTTTTATAAGAGAGGTGAGTCCCTTTAGGAAAATCTTGAAATACTATTTTATTATAAAATAATATTCAATTTATAATGGATAAAAAATGATTTATTTAGAGGATAAGGTGGGTATGGTTTGAAAACCTCTCAACCAATAGGTTTTAGACAGGTTTAGGTCACCATATTAACCTTATCTTTTAGATTTAACTCTTAGTTAAATAGTTTAACTTTTATCATGTATTCTTGTATTATTATAATAAATGGTCAATTAAATTAATATAAAAATCCAAGAGAATCCCATGTGGTTTTTTATTAATATATCTAACCTTATCTATGTCCTTTGGATAAACCGTATATTTTTAGGAATATTATATCAATTAATAATATAGTATTTTTTTAAAAACTCATTTATGTCAATTTTGACACAATTTGGTATTTTGTTTTTTTAAAGTCATAAAAACTTTATAATTTCAGAAAACTTTATTTAATCAACCCTAAATTTTCATATTAACCTATAAAATTTGTTTAATTCATCAAAAGTCTCAATTTACAATTATTTGGATATTTATAATATCATTTATTTTAATTTTTCATTAACAAGGTAATTACTGAATCGTTATTGCGTCATAAATAAATTTAATTATTTAATGTATAAAAATTAGAAATAAAATACCATTATGTAGGAAATATTTTTATCTTTATAATTAATATTTATAGATGAATTTATCCTATGTATGACCCTATATTAAAAATGGTTTATTTATTAAACTTTGAATTTAAAACTTTTAACTCTTCTTTAAATAAAATAATAATAAATGCCCTAATCTAATACAAGTGGAACAAAATTATCATATTGTATTTATAAAGTTGATTTTGGTCGAAATACACTTATCCAATAGAATTAGGACAAGTGTTAGGGTAATTATGAAATCATTTTTTACCTTTAATTACCCTATTTACTTTTAACCGTGGTAAATAAAAGTCAAAAGTTACTATTCAACAAAACTTATTTTCATCCTATTGAACCCAATTTTACTTACTGATGTCAACCATTTCTCTCAGATTTTTTAAATTCAATTTACATAAGTGGTAAAATTACGTTTTATGCAAATTTGTAAATGCGCCTAGAAGGTGGGTAAAAGACGGTAAAAAGTTCAATAAAATTATATATATATATATATATATAATATTATTAGAAAATGACTCTAATGAATTACATTGAACATATATAGGTATTATGTATCTATTTTTACATAAAATAAATTTAAATAAAATGACTAATTATTTAAATAAAAATTCAGTTTTACACAATAACAGAGTGTTTTTCACTATTAATCAAAAATTGAATGTTTTTAGAGAAATACCAAAAATTCACCCTAAGCTAATTTTGGTATTCCAAATCCAAAAATGAAGTCCATTTTGAAAAATAAAATTTATAAAATTTCAAAAAGTGGGTATTACAATTCATAACAGCTAGTTTGATTAGTCGTGGTGTGTTATAACTCGAAGTTGCGTACAATGCAAGCTACTGTATTATTTAAAGAGAAGCGTACCGTGGAAGATTGGGGTGTTACATTCTTCCCTAATTTAAATAATTCAGTCCTCAAAATTTATAGAAAATTACTGATTAAAAATATTTAGGTGGTTCTTCATCATAAGATCCCCAGGTTCCCATGTTGCCTCTTCCATCTTATGGTTTCTCCATAGAACTTTTACGAGACAAGTTATCTAGTTTTTCAATACTTGTTCTCTGGTACCAAGAATCTCGAGAGGCTCTTCACAATAAGATAGATTGGGTTCGAGTTATATTTCTTCATAGGTGAGTACATGTGTTGGTTCAAGCATGTATTTTCTTAACAGTGATACGTGGAACACATCATGAACTTTGGATAGACTTGGAAGCATTGCCAAATGATTAACTAAAACTCCAATTAGTTCTAGAATTTCAAAAGGTCCAATGTACTTGAGACTTAATTTTCCCTTCTTACCGAATCGTATAACACCCTTCCATGGAGATACCTTTAATAAAACATGATCTCCTACTTGAAATTCCAACTCCTTCCTTCAGTTATCAATATAGTTCTTTTGCCTACTTTGAGCTACTTTAATGTGGGTTTGTATAATATTCAACTTTTCCATTGTTTCCTCAACAAGTTCTTGGACTTTGAGTTTTATTTTACCCACATCATTCCAACAAGTTGGTGTGCGACATCTCTTTCCATATAACGCTTCATTTGGTGCCATATGAATACTTGAATTAAAGTTATTGTAATAGGAAAATTCTACCAGACTTAAATACTGATCCCACATACCTTGAATGTCAAGTGAGAAAGATCATAACATGTCTTATAGGGTTTGAATAGTCCATTCTGATTGTCTGTCAATTTGAGGGTGGTAGGAAGTGTTCAAATGAAGTTTAATATCCAAGGCCTTCTGAATACTTTTCCAGAATCTTGATGTGAAATGGGGATGACGATCATAAATAATCGATAGGAGTACTCCATGAATTTTTACAACTTAATTAATATATAGTCTTTCTAAATGTTCAAGTGAGAAATCTTCTCTTATAGCAAGAAAATGTGCTGACTTGGCAAGACGATCAACAATGACCCATATTTCATCATTCCTTCTAGGATTCTTTGGTAGCCCCGTGACAAAGTCCATCATAATATCATCCCATTTCTAATAAGGTATGGGAATAGGTTGCAAGGCACCTCTAGGATATTGTCTTCCAACTTTCACCTGTTGAAAAACTATACATCTTGACACATAATCAGCAATATCCCTCTTTTTGTTGTCCCACCAAAAATCATCCTTCAAATCTCTATACATCTTAGTGCTACTAGGGTGTATAGAGAAATTGGAGCTATGATAATCATCCAATAATTCTCTTTTTAGATCAAGTATATCAGGAACACAAAGTATCTACCCAAATTTCAAAATTCCATCTTCATATATGAAGTCAATCAATTTCCCATCATTCACAGCTTTAATTTTCTTTTGAAACTCCTCATCATTAGTATGAGAACTTTTTATCCTTTCTAGAAAATTTGGATTGGAAACCATTTGAAAAAGTATTGATGTTTCACCTTCCATGATTATTCCCATATCCATCTTTACTATATCTATGAACATAGGATCCCTTTAAAATCTTATCTTGTTCAAAACTCCATGATCATTTCTGATCAAAGCATCTGCCACCTTATTTTCCTTCCTCGGGTGGTAGTGTATAGTGAAATAATAATATTTGAGTAGTTAAGGACATCATATTTTCCTCATGTTGATTTATTTTTTTCAGAAAATATACTTCAAACTCTTGCGATCGATATATATCTCACATTTTTCACTATAGAGATAGTGTCTCCATATCTTTATAGAAAAGATTACAGCTGATAACTCAAGATCATGAGTGGGATAGTTTTGTTCATGAATTTTTAGTTGTCGTGATGCATAGTAAATAACCCTATCATTCTTCATAAGGACACAACCAAGTCCTTTCTTTGATGCATCACTATAAATAAAAAACCCATCATTTCGTGATGGTAGATTTAAGATAGGAACATTGACTAATATTCTATTCAGTTCTTCAAAACATTTTTCACACTCTTTTTTCCAAACAAATTTAACCATTTTACGTGTGATCTTGGTTAATGGGTTTTCCAATCAAGCAAAATTCTAGAAAAAACACCAATAATAACCTGCTAAACCAATAAAACTATGTACCTCTGGTCATTCTTGGATTGCCTTGGTCTTTGAAGGATTGAGAGATATTCCATCTTTAGAGACAATATGGCCAATAAAAGAAATTTCCTGAATCTAGAATTCACACTTGCTAGACTTCCCTTATAATTCATTTCTTCTGAGGGTTTTCATAATAGTGATCAAGTGATTTTCATGATCTTCATAGTGTTTTGAGTATACTAAGATATCATCAATAAATACCACTAAAAATTAATCAAGATATTCCTTGAAAACTATATTCATTAGATCCATGAAAACAGAGGGTGCATTAGTCAGTCCAAAAGGCATTATTGTAAACTCCGAATGCTCGTACTTGGTTCAAAATGCTGTTTTTGGAATGTCATCCTTCTTCACACACAACTGATGATATCCAAATTGAAGGTCTATATTTTAAATATATTGAGATCTATGAAGTTGTTTGAATAAATCATCAATGCGAGGTAAGGTATACTTGTTCTTTATTGTTATATCATTGATCTCCCTATTGTTAATGCACAACCTCATAGATCCATATTTCTTCTTAACAAAAAGAATAGGGGCTTCCCATAGAGAAAAACTAGGGGTGAATAAATCATTTATTACCCAGTTTATATAGTTTTTTCTTTAGTTCCACTAATTCCACAGTGGCCATTCTATAAGGGGTCTTTGATATGGGCCTTGAACTAGGAATTAAATCAATGGAAAGCTCAATTTCTCATTCTAGAGGATATCCAGGTAAATCCTCTGGAAACACATCAACATATTATTGCGCAATAGGTATATCCTCTTTTTGAACATTTCTTTCCTCACCCATAGTTATTTTACTCTCTTCCTCCCCAATAATTGATTTTTGTAGAGCTACTAGGGGTGAATCTAGATAAGAATCAGGTGGTGACATTTTTTCTCTAAAGATAAGGTACTCCTTATCATCATCGAAAATTGTAACCACCTTCTTCTTACATTAATTTTTTGCATCATGGTCTAAAATACAATCCATACTGAGGATTATATCAAATTCAATCATGGGTATGATGATGAGATCAGAAAATAAATAACATTTATATGATCTAATTGGAACTGATTCACAAAACTTTGTTGCAATGATACTTCCCTTAGGAGTTTTTACTGACAACACCCTTGTTAAATCAAATTGGAAATATCTAATTTTATTAACAAACTGGGAATATATGAAATAATATGATGATCTAGTATCGAATAAATCATTGGCTAAATTTTAGGAAACCTTTAAATTACATACCACCATGTCATTTGGATCTTCAACCTCAACAGTAGTGATCGCATAAGATTGGACTTTCTACCTTGGCCTTTTTTGAGGTAAGTTTTCTTGGCGCTTAGGACATTCATTTTCATAATGACCCATTTCTCTAAAATTGTAGAATTCAACATAGATAACCTCTTTCTTTCCATTGAAATCACAATTTTGGTGGCCTTTTTCACCACACTTGTAACATACTCCATTTCCCTTCTAGAAAGTACCAAGGTGTTTCTTCCCACATTTACCACATGATGGAAATTCAACTTTTCCCTTCTTCCCCTTATTTTCCTTTCCAGACTGTTCAATAGATCTCTTCTTCTCTTTCTTTTCATTAAATTCATAAGACTTAGAGAATCACTTTTCTGTCTTTATAGCACATGAGACAATATCTTCATATGATGAGAAGGATTGTGAGACTAATGCTCGATGGAGAAATGGTTTTAACTCATCGAAGAATCAATCAATCTTACTCCTTGGGTTACGTATATAATCTGTTACATGCCTTTCTAACCTTGTAAAGTTAGCCTCATACTTTGTGACATTCTCATCTTCCTTTTGCCTCAAACTCAAGAATTGTCTTTCCTTATCTGCTCGATGGTCACAAGGAAAGTATTTTTCTAAGAAAATCTCCTTATACTCCCTCCATTCCATATTTGATACTTCTTCATCTTTCTTTGTGTTTTGAATTAATGACCACCATTGATCTGTATCTCCCGTGAGGCAATACACTGCCATGAAAACTACTTCCCTTTCGCTACTCCCCAAAGCATAAAATATTTTCTCTAATGAACTTATAAATTTATTAGCTACAAATGTATTTTAGTCCCATTGAATGTTTGTGGTTATTGCCTCATGAAGTGGTCTAACATCAATCCTCCACGTTGTGGATCGGGGTGCTCCATACGAGAAAGGTTATTAATCATAACCTGAGTGAGTTGTGTGAGTATGGTGATAAGATGATCTACACCAGTTGCATCACCATATCAATTATAATTATCTTGAGTAGGAGGGAAATACCTACATGAATTAAGTGCATTGATACAGTTTCCATTCCTTCTACTAGGTTCCATTTCTAAACAATGGCATACAGTAGATTATTTTATGAATTGGAATACATAATTCCAAACTTGTAAAACACTTAACATAAATTGAACAGTTTATGGATATAATCCATAATCATAAAAATGATTTCTTTGAGGAGGTATATACTCATAAATCCTTCATAATGGTTTGTAAAGAAAATGTAAATTATCCTAATCATATCCCCGGGGAGTGTTGTAACCAAGAGTGCAACAAAACCCATTGTCGTGTACCAAGATACCCTGAGTCAAGACCAAAACTCCTTTTTAGAGTTTTTACTTCTAGATACATCTATTGCAGAGCCGCCTATACCTGATCGTATCTAGACATGGATGTATTTCTTAGAAAACTCACAAAATCTCTACATTACCAAAATTCTAGGAAGTTCTTCAATACTAATCCTCAACGTATATCTTAGGGTAATGTTCTCCTATCAAAGTTTTTACAAATCTAGCTTCCAAGGTTTGTACTAAAATTACTTTGATACCAACTATAACGCCCCAACCCTAGTTACCGAGAGTCAGTGCATTATTACATAACATTGGCATGATCAGAAGGGATCAAACCCTGAAAGACCGATCAGTTTAGTAGCCTTGGTGGTACTAGATACATACATAAGTTTTACATTACAATATAAAATGAAAAACAACAACAATATTGTCTCCTTTGGACATGTTCATATCCCTTAGACTATCCCTGTAGGTCAGTCATAATATACTTCTTCGAATCCTAGGAAAAATAAAATATAGAAAGGGGTGAGCTCAGGTGCTCAGTAAGGATAACAATATAGCAGAAACTTTCATAAATAAACATAAACATTTAAAGCAATGTATAAGACTAAAACAAAAGTCTTTTAAACATAAACTTCAGAATAATATAGAAAAGATAAATCAAATATTTCCATTTACGTATTCACATTGATATTCTACTAGTCGAATAATCACATGTAATATCAATATCCAATTTCATAATGATGGAATGCATAATACAGGACATCATAACCACATAGTCAAGGCCTCATAACAAGAATACGAATAAGATTTTGTCAAGGACTTTTTCCAAGACACCAGTTTGTCTCATGAAACCTACCGATGCATCGAGGAGCTATAACATGCTCCACCCATCACTTACTAAGTCCAATGCATTCCTCACATGAAAAGGTTGTAACATAACATAAACATTCATATTAAAAATAGCATACGAAATGTCAATAATTTAACCATAAACCATGAATGGTATAAAAATATCACATCCACAGTCAAACATATCACAAAACCTTCAATACAATATGGAATATTGTATCATAATAAATCAACTTCAAACAAGCGTAAAATCCGACAAAGGATGTTGACATAGATGAAATCAAAACTATTTGAGAGAAATATCTATTTATATTTTGAAATTATTTAAAAGTCATGTAATTTTAAAAGAAAACATTTATTTTGAAAATATTCTTATAATATTGTAAGGGAGGCTTCAAAGGTGTTATAATTGCGGAAAATAGTTGTACACACCGTATAAGTTGAAAAAAAATTCTTTTCTTAATTTTGTCGAAAAGGTAATAAAGGACTTTGTTTGGAAAATGACGGAAATATTCCTTTATAAAAATCTTATAAAAATTCAAAAAAAGTTATAAATGACTTCAAACCATAGTATATGAAATAGTAAAAATGTTTTGAAATACATTTTTAAGAAACATGGATGTGGATGATAAAGAGGTCCCAGTAGATACTATTGTATAAACAACCTCAGATAATGAAGAGATTGTAAAATTAACCCTTAACTTGTAATTTTCCTTGATAGTGGGTATGTTAACCTCCTGTATAATAGTTAAATCATTGTTATTAAATTATTCAAGAACCACATAAAAAAATATTATATCATATATGATCTTCTAATATTGCTTTGTTAATAATATTTCAGTAGTATCATTGTTTCTGGTGTTAACTAATTCGTTTTACTTTATATTATTGGTTACATAATCCATGTTTGTTATGGATAAGATGTATTTGATTCATGTACATAATGATATTAAGTTCTTAAACATTATTTTTAATCATAAAATGAAAATTATTCTTGAATGGTTATGATGGGGAATGAATTTCATTGCATTCGTGGAGACGGTAATCCATACGTATGCACAACCGACAATATCATTCTATTAATAGTGAAAATTTATATAATTGGATGGTATATCATATATAAAGAATACTTAACATGTTATATTTATTATTTAAATCAGTTATACTCATTATTATACCCATCCAAATAATGAAGTGTTTTAATAACAAACTACACCATGATGTGGAGACGGTAAGCCATACGTACGCACGTATGGCGACTTTTCATTCATATGATGGATAGAATAATGAATATGGTTGTACCACATTTTTAATAACATCACCATATGTATAAGTTACTAGAGTTATTATTTTATTATGGAAACAATAAATAAAGAGGAAGTGGAAGAATAAAAGAACTTTGTAACAGGTGGTGAAATTATTACCTCTTCTTCAGGTGTTTCCTTTTGAGTTGATCAAAAGAACTCTTCAGGTTGGATTTATGATCAAATTAAGGTCTCTGGGTATAATTTAGGGTGTTTGGTAGGATATTTGAGTAGGGTTTGGCTAATCCAAATGGATTTAGAGGTCTGATTTTGAGAAAATGGAAAATACCCTTTTATAAGAGAGGTGAGGGTCACTTTAGGAAAAGATTGAAATATTATTTTATTATACAATCATATTCAGTTTATTATGTCTCCAAAATTATTTATTTAGAGGATAAGGTGGGGATGGGTCGAAAAACTCTCAACCAATAGCAGGCCCAGTGGGCACCCCACAATTTGACTGAGCCTGAGCTAGTACATTGGGTTTGGGTAGAGATGGTAGTGTGTTTCACATTAGAACCCATGTTGAACTTCTAATCCCTTGGGGTTGTGATAGTAGTGGTGGGTTTAGGTGTTTGTACACCATAACTCTTTTATTTTAGTTTTCACTTGTTTACTTTTGAAGAAGAAATGATAGCCATAGGTGATTCCTGGTTGGTGGATGATGATCCTGACGCAATATGTATTTCTTTACCTTTGTGATTCCCAAATGTATTTCCTTGGGTCCAAATTTAGAGCCACAATATTGTTGTTATATTATTGGGATTCTCAAATGTACTTCCTGGGATCTGGCCGTTAAGCCTACATGATTGACTGCTACATTATCAGGATTCCAAGAGGCACTTCCTGGGTTCCAGCTTTTTAGAATTACATGATTGGATGTTGGAAATTGTGCACCTCAACATTCATTGGGATGGTTGTACATGATGCTCCACACCCTTTTTGAGATATACTCAATGGATTATTACACTCTCCTTGAGAAATTACTAGGATGATCCCTAGGATTGGGTGGATGCATCATTACTACATCACCTAGAGGTACTTCCTAGGGATGGGGTTATTGAAATATTTATATGAATAGATTCTGAGCATGAACTTGGATCTAGAGACCGTTCCTTATAGATTGACTAACAGTGATACCCTTAGGGATTATCCAAGTTGCAATGTAATAATTTTCTATGAACTAGGACTTGAGAATCATACATCAGTTTTTATTACATATGGATTTATTAGTATGACATCTATCTCAATTCCACATTTATAGGATTTTCCGTCTGTATATTATATCATTTTTTATATTGGCTGGAGGTGATTATGGGTGAACCGAGGGTTATGACATGTACCCCCTATGGAGACGTAGCTAGCTTAGAGACATTTCTAGAACTGGATGAAGCAAGTATTGTCGATTGGGATTATGGACCCAAATATTGACTCAATGATACACAACTTGAGTAATACAACATCCAACTCATTGCCCTTTTCATATGATTTCTAGATGATCGGGATTACAGACCCAAGGATTGACTGCTATTGATTTCTATTATTTCTACACCTTAATCATGTATATACATATTTGTATATATATATATATATGGGAATATATACACACAATATACACATATAAATATACATATACATGGAGACACTTTTCCCAGTTGACTAGGATCACAGACTTAGGGATCAGCTGTGATTTCATGTTATTTATTTTATTTATCTTTTCCATTGTGTCCTTTCTAGGTTGAGCATATTGTATGAACTTTCACTTGTGAAAAAAGATTTATAGGTTCATCATTGGGGTGGCCTATTGATATTATGTTTCACCACTGTATGTGTAACCCAACATGCATGCATACTTTATGTATGCTTTTCAAGTTGAGCATAGATTCATGATGGATAGGGTTGGGGCCTAGGGTTAAATGATGAAGTGGAGTCACTCGTGTGGATTCTTATGATCGGGCTTGTGCAGTTCAAAAATGTATGGAGATATGTGGTCTGGATCAAGGTTATTAGTAGAGCCTTGTAATTTTATTTCAGTTTATTTATATACTCCAGCATGTATGGTTGGCTCTGTGGGTTACTAGTTTTGTATGTATGACATGGTTGTTTATGATTCTATAGAATTTCATTTATTATTACAACATGTTCTATTTCTATTATTTATTGATTCTTCAATCATTTTATTTACTACCCTAAATGATATATAGTTATTTTTTTTCTATTTTTACTTTGATATGATGGAATAACCCCTCCACATACACACCCTAGGACTGCACTGCTAGTCAGGATCCTTTAACGTATGGAGAAGCACGCTTGAGGCCTTGTGGAGAACTAGCTTAGAGAACAATTTTAGTGGCATCTAGGTTGGGATGTTACAAATTCTATATTGAATTTCTCTAGGGGATAAATTGTTATATTAGGGTTTTTATGACCAAAAACCTCAAATCACTCATGATCATCAACACAACATTCAATGAAGATACATTTTCAATTTATCCATCAATTACTTCAATTAATTCTTTAATTAAGATAAAATTACATGAATTAATCCTTTTTTTTCAATTTATCTAAATTTTATATGATCATCCTTGAATTAATATAAAAAATAATTTTAAATAAATTAAATAAATTAATTTTGTTTAAAATTAATGAAGTACACAAGTGTACTTGGAGGCAACGACATGTACTCACCCAAAATACTTGGCATGATCTTTATGCTTATGTAATCCCATGGAATCCAATACACATTGCATGATAAGTAATTAAATGGAGTATATTATAAAACAAGTGAAACCCTGAACACATATGATTTATATTAAAAATGTTGATGCTATGATGGGGGCTTGCGTGTGACACACGTTTCCTATTACCCCACATTCCCACTTTCCAAAGGCGGGTGACTTTTATCATGTTCAACAGTGATGTATGATCCTTGATCAAAATGGGATAATGGAATATTGATTCCTCCTTCCATGGAGTCCTCCTTCGAACTCGTCATCTAGTCCAGGTCTCCCTCATAGATTTAATTAATGTTCATGGAACTCATTCACGATGCCATTTCTTTGTGGACACCAGTTAATTACACCAATTTAGTCTGGACACTCAGATTTTGTCTTGACAGGGAAGCAACCTTCAGTTAGAGGATTAGTCACATTGGGAATTGTTGTGAATGTCTAGATTCTCAGAGATTTGGTCACCTATATTATTCCTCTTGTGAGGGCATATCATATGAGGTAACTTAAGGTGCAGAACCTAAGGCATACCATGTCGATCATGATGTAATGATTCCAGGGGGTAATTATTCCAAGGATTTTACCTCAATAATCCCACACTTATTCCTGGGGTAGGTTTTTGGGTCATTTTATAAGTTCTATATCCTCTGGAGATGGATCGGGGCATCTGACTGAGATGGATCAGGGCACAAGTTTAACATCTTATGGAGATGAACACATGGTTAATGTCTCGTGGGGACATGATGGATGGATAAGAATGAACCAGAGAGATGGATTTGAGAGGTGTGTCTCTAAAAGGGAAGCTATCATACCTGAAGGTTTACCATTAGATGAACCGGAAGAACCCTTGAGTTGAATCTGATAATGATGGATTAGAACATCCCCCGAGATAAATCAAGGAGGTGTGACCCTAGGAGGGAAGATGCCACACCTCAAGGTTCACCAGTGGATAAAATAAAAGACCCATTGAGGTGAATCTGGGATGGATGGATCCTAATTCATCTTGAGATGTATTTAGGAAGTTTTTACCTAAGAGGGAACATGTCACACCTAAAGGTTTACTAGTGGATGAACTCGAACACCGCTTGGGGTGAATCTAGGATGGATGGATAAGAACGTCCATTGAGATGTATCTAGGAGGTTTTTCCCTAGAAGGGAAGCAATCAAACCTAACAGTTTACTAGTGGATGAACTAGAAGACCCCTTAAGGTGAATATGGGATGGATGGATCAGAATGCCCCTAGAAATGGATTCGAGAGGTGTGTCCCTTGGAGAGAAGATGTCACACCTAAAGGTTTAACAATGGATGAATCAGAAGAACCCTTTAAAAGAATCCTAGATGTATGGATCCAAATGCCCCTTGAGGTGGATCAGGGAGGTACATCCCTATAAGGGAGCATGTAAGTTTACCATTGGTCGGGACACCCCTCGAGGTGAACTCGAGAAGTTTATTTGAATTCATCTTGAGGTGAATCCGGGAGGTAAGACCATATGAGGGAGAACCTAATTTTACCATTGGTTAGGATTGAAACTTTGGGAGGCTTCCTAAGTAACCTATTTAGAAAACAGGGATAAAAAACTATGTAGTTCGATGAAAAAGTTTAAGGTCGTGTGATAGGACCAATCCATGTAGTTTAACGTCATATAATAGGGATGCTCATGTCATGAAAGGATCATAAATGAGGTATAGTGTGGGGATTATGAATTAAAGCTACCCAAGAGGAGGATATAATTACATATAAGGAGGATCTCATTTCATGTGAGTGGTAGAGGTGTGGGGGTCACTCCTTTACACTCATACACAAATCATCCTATGCTTGTTGCACATGGTAAGACTACCTTTTTACATCGGGTGCTAAGGATGTTATCATGCAGTTTAATGTTATATGACCAGGATGCAGAACTAGTTAGTTTTATATCATGAATCGTGGATGTGGGTGGACTTACTCCTTATCCCTTGGTCTTATGTGACCACTGCTCATGCTCCTTTGGTCAGGGATTGGAATTGGCACCGCCAGGGTAAAACAACAGGAGGAGTGTCTAGTCACGAGTTCCACATTAGAACACCCATGATTAGATGTAATTGGTATTAGGGTACCTATTCTTAGAACAAAAAGACTGCTGGAAGGCTCATTCCACACTTGGAGTGGAGTGGGGTGATATAGGTGTGGGTAACACTAGTCACATGGGGACTTGAGGTGTTGCTGAACCAGTCCTGGATAGGTGTGTGGGACCTAAGCACTCCACCTTTACAAAGGAGGGTCAAAAGAAGAGAGAAACTATGGGGAGGACTAGAAGAGAGGTTTTTCAAATCTTGGGGGGCATCATAGAGAGGTGATTCATGAAGCTTAGGTGCTTCAGAGAGGTCAAGATCCTTACGAAGGAGTAGTATTTTTGAAAAAGGGTGACCCTGCCTCCGAGGAAGTCCTTGTTTATGAGGGGAGTTCTTCAAGAAGGAAAAATTCTTCATAAAGATTCAAGAAAAATAGAAGGCCTTTTTCCTCTTTTAAGGGTGTAGGCCTTCGTGAAAGTAATCCCAACTTTGGTGGAGGCTTTTAGGGATAGATGGGATGTGGTTTCATGAAGCTATGATACCTTGGGTAATCCATATTCACTGTGGTTTGTGAAGCTCAATAGGTTTGTGAATTGGGAATGATTACTATTCCAAAAGGTTAGGTGACCATACTTAAAATGTCAGATTGAGGGGGTATTTATTGTCAAGGGGTTTCATAAATATTGGAGACATTTCACGAAGAAATTTTGGGATTCATGAATGGGAATGACTCCATTAGACTCATGAATCCACCATCTATTGTTCGTGTTCTCATGAAGCACTATATGACTTAAAATGTTGTTGTGAACATAATTACCGTTAGGTATTCACTCATTCGTGAAGGGACATACTTGGTCAGATATCTTTGTGAGATCTGGCCATTCGTGAAGGATCTAGTCTTTACAAAGTAGACTCTTAAGAGGGTTTTTGGGCCATTTTGGCTTGGATTTTCTATAAACCGGCTATGCCTTCCTCGACCATTCCCATGACATGTGTATTTTGGTGTTAAAAAATTCCTACCCTAAAAATGGGAGCCTATAATAAAATGAGGGCCAGATTCTGAGAGAGAATCATTGAAAATTGGCAATCAACCCCCTTTTATGAAGCTCACTCATGAAGCTTACTCACGATGACCGTTTGTGAGGGTTTCTAGTGTGAGGTCCATCACAAAGCCCGAGTTAGATGTATGACAATAAAAAGAGTGGGGGGGGGGATCAAATCCACCAGTCTTCTATGATGAGAAAATAAATTTTTTATCTTTTTGAAAAGCTCATCATATCCATAAACCATGCTTTGTGAATGCTTCTTAGTGAACCCGACCTCTTGATCTTTTCTCTGCGAACGATTCAATGAATCGGACTATGCAAACCCAACCTTTGTGAAGTGATCTCTATGAACTAAGTATCCACGATAATCCTCTGTGAAATACCTTCATGACCAACCTTATCAAATTAGACTTATAAATAACTAAGTCCATAATCAAATGGTTGATCAGGGAGTCAACGCTGATGCTTCTCAGAGGGAAGAAATGGATGACAACATTATGATCAGGGAAAGTGTTCAAAGTGCCTCAAATCATGAACCAATTCTAGAACTACTGACATAGGACCATAGGGAATATACACTGTTCAAGTGGATTCCAGTTTATGGATTTGGGTTGGTAGATGAATACTTCATCCTGATGGCAAGCAAAGACAAGCCAACTTATTGGTCCAGAGGTATACTGGGGAAATACTAGTGTAACAGGGCTATTGTGAGACATATCTAGATAAATCACAATCTAATAACAATAGAACATCTATAAAACCACATTAGTACAATCGATGTGGAGAATATAGAGGATGAGGCATCCCCACTATAATATTAAACGATCCTCAAGGTGGGTTTGGTGAACTCGTTTAAAGGGTGGAATGATAAATAGGATCTATGCCAGGGGGTAAAATTATTGGATGAGCGGGCCTAGGAATACTGGGAATGCATGTGATTACATGAGTTTAAAGGATATTTGAAGTGTGTAGGGATCTATGAAGTATCACGGGCTTCGTATTTTTATGTCTATCACCCCCAAGAGATCATGCCTGATTTTTTGAGAAGATGGTAATTGGGAACTAACATGTTTCATCTTCACTATGGGGAGGTTGGAATCATTGTAAAACCCCTTGATTTTATGAGATAATTTCCTTTTAATTTCTTTGATGTCTTGTGTTGTATGATACACCAAGATTATAATATTCTATATGCAACACCATATTAGCTTTCAGTATACGCAACACTATACTTGGCTTGTGTTACACATAATTTTTAAGCTCTTTTGATAAAATTTATTTCACACAGCACTAAGTATAAGTTTTTTTCAATGTATAAAAGAACTATGTTTGTATTATGTAATACAAAATGCAAAATAAAGCCTTTAATAAATGAAAAACTAACTTGGCTTTCATTACATGCAAGGGAGACCTTCCTCAATATCTTGCGTTGTACACAATACATAGTTTCCCTAAACAATGATATATTATTAAAATATTAGTATTTAATGGGAAATGAACTAAACATTATGAATAGTATTAATCACATTTTGAATTTTATATAACATTAACATTCATCTTATGTATTTTCTAGGACATTATATAAGAACGAATTTAAGTTTTTAGATAAAAGAAGTATTTTTCAAAAAAATAATGTTTTGCCGCCTTTTGATGGGGAATCCTCTTTAAATCTAGTTTTTGATAATTTTATAAGTTATATATGACATAATTAACTTCTTATTTGGAAGAGGGACATTAAAATTTATATGGGTTGAAATTTTGGTATTTTTCTGATGAAATTAAAATTTTAATGAATAGAAAAAATATGGCATTTTAATTCAAAACTGCCTTTTCGTCTAATTTATTTATATAGTTGGATTATTTTTTTAATTAGTTTTAAAGTTTAATTGGATTAATTTTTTATCAATTAATACAATTTTGTTAATTATATGTAATTTCATAATTAAATCGAACATAAACACAAGTCAATCTTTTGATAGTTTTTACTTCTTAAAAACTCACTTTCTGGTTTTGACAACGGGAATTAATTTTAAATTAATTATTGAAAATTTGGTCTTTTAAATTTTGAAAAATGGATTCCATATTTTTAATTAGTGGGTCCGAATTATGTTAATAGATTAATTTTTTTGGATATGATGAATAGTAACTACGATAATTTTTATTCACCACAGTTAAAGGTAAATCGGGTAAATTAACCACAATGACGCCAGACTCCAGCCCTTTGGCTTCATCATCAGGAGAATCCGCTCACTGCGCCAGGGCTTCTCTTGTTTCACCTTCTCATTTACCAAAAGGGAAGAAAATAATGTGACCCATCAGCTGGCAGCCTCAGGCCCCTTCGATGTCAACCAGCTATGGCTGGACAATTTCCCTTCATGGCTCTGTTTATGTACGACTGCTGATCTTCGTCATTAATATTATCCTTCCTTCTTCTCAAAAAAAAACAATAGGATAAAGATAATAAAATCAACCTAACACTTTCCAAAATACTATTTGATGAATTAAATTCGACCAATATCATATAAGGGTCTAAATTTATTCATTTAATTGAATTTTTTCTCTGAAAGTGATGTAATTATAATTAAAACAAAATATTGTGACAACATGTCACTCTCATATATCTTATAAGTATAATAATTTTAACATAGAGATAAAATTAATAAAACTTCAAACATAATTAGTATCTATAAATATAATGAAATTATATACATCATGTGAATTTATTTATAATTTTTATATGTTAAATAACTACCATTAATGATGGCACAATAGTGATGTTGAAATTATTTTTTAATAGAAATATCAAATAAATGGTTTTTAAAATTTTAAAAGAAATATAATATGAACTAATTAATGTTCTCCACGAATTTTCTAGGTTATTATGACATGTTATGTGTGTATTAAATATTTTGGTTCGAATTTATCTTCTATGTGTATTTTATTTAAAGTCAAATAAATGAATAGTGTCATAATTGACACTATTGATTTTTTATAAAAACAACATATTATTAAATTATTTAAAAATTACAAAAACATTTAAAAATTTAAAATTTAAAATTATAAGTTATAAAATTTCACAAAGTATCCAATTATAGACAATTGGCAACACATAATTAAATATTTATAACCATTTATTGTTTAGAATATTATTACCACAATTAAAATTAAATAGATTAAATAAGGATAAATCAAAATGATAAGGTTTTAAAAAATAAAAACATGTATAAATTTTTTTTGAGAGGATTTATACCCAACCACATCTTATCTTATAAATAATACACTTTGGAGGAATTGTAATATAAACATTAATTTATATTAATTTAATAGTTTTGGTATTTCCAAAGGTGTCCCTCCCCTCTCTTATAAAGGGAACCTCTCCTTCTCTTATAATCACACCTTTAAATCCCTTTTTCTCAGAAAAACCCTACCTATTTCCTCAAAAAACTTCCCTAACATCATCCTAGAGGACACACTTTGGGAAGAAAAACATCACAGGGAGATAGTTTGTGCAAATCAAATAAAGATACTCTAAAAAGAGGTAATTGTTTTATCACCTCTTTCCAAATTCTTTTCTTATTATACTTCCTCTTATTATGTTGTTTCCATACTAAAGTAATAAAAATAGTATATTATACATGATTACATGTTATTATAATTACGGTACAACCTTATACCTCCTTTTATCTATCACACGGATAAAAATATCACTATACATGTGTACGTACGACTTAACGTCTCCATGCCGTGGTGTAATTTGTTATTCCACAATACATAAATTGGATGGGTATAATGATGAGTATAATAGATTTAAATATTGAATATAACATAATAATTATTATGTATAATTAATATACCATCCAATTCCATATCATTTAACCATTAAATGAATGATATCGTCGCTCGTGCGTATGTACGATCTACCGTCTCCACGACGCCATGAGATTCATTATCCACGTTAACCATTCAAGAATGATTATAAATTATATATAATAAATAATAATGAAATATATGACATAATAATTCTACTGGATATATATATATATATATATTATTTACTCTCTTCAATTCAACTCAATAAGGAAATAGAAACAACGTTCATGCGTACGTACGACCTACCGTGCCCCTGAAAAGTGTATTTCATTTAATTTATCTATCTATTATATATATTTATATACTGAATATATAATATATATAAATCATGTTTTAAATTTTTGAAGTAAGTAAATCATGATCTAATTAATAAGATGAAGAATAGCAAGTCAAAACATGTATGATAAATAAAACTATTATTACCCAAAACATTGCTTTAACATGGAATTGATAAATAAATGGGTAATATAAAGTCATTAGTGAATCATATATGATATCATAAATATTATTATGGTTATGTTACAAGTTAATAATATTTTTAAACCCACTATATAGGAGTTTTAGACACATATGGAAGAAATCAGATTTAAAGTAAGGGATAATTTTGCAATCACTTTTTTATCCGAGATTGTTTATACATAAGTATTTACAGGGGCATATTTATCATCCAAATACATGATTCCTAAGTATGTAATTTTATTTATATTATTATAATTTTTTTTAATGTTTATTTTAAACTTTGTTGAATTTTTGTTAAGTGGTATGAAAGGAATATTTTGTTGCTATTTGATTTGAGGTACTTTTTGACTTTTCCAGCAAAAGTACGAGAATATTGTTTTTTTAACTTATATGGAATGAATATATTTTTAAATATTCATAACACATTATTTACATGACTTTTATCTACACACTTTCAAGTTTATTTTCAACTAAATTTTTTCTCTTAAAATTGCGTGGAATTTTGAGAAAAGAGATTGTTTTGAAGAAGAAATGATATTTTCCTCAAGAATTAAGTTCAAGTGTTTTATCGAAATTATTTTCCATATAAGATGACATAGGGTTATGATTCAATACCTATTATTACTTTTATTTGATTATTTTTATGATGGAATTATTTTTATTAAATCTATTTATTTTATGTGGATAATGATGGAATGATGTTTAAGAAACCCATTTTTTATTTCTTGGGTTATGCTATGATGAATGATTCATGTTTTTGTGGAACATGTAAGAATGATTTCATTATAGGATGAGTGGGACCTATATATACCTCTAATGAATTGTGTAAATATTTATATCTCATGAGATAGAAATGAATAGAATGACAAGTAAATCCGGTTTAGTAACAAAGGGGTGGAATGATAAGTAAATTCGGTTCAATAATACATGGATGGAATGACAAGTAAACCCAGTTCAGTAATAGACTTTGTCCACTATGATGGACTTGGAAGAAATGCATTGGATACTATGGAAATCATATTATGTTCTTATTTGTTTTTCCAAAATTCCATGTTTTATTCCAATGCTATTTTATCGTGGTTAATGTTCCTTTATGATCTATGTCATACGTACTTCCAAGATTTATTTTATGGCTCATTATTTTGATATTTAAACTTTAGGTTTATGTTTTTACATTCTTATGTTTATGGTTCATTTTATGTTCTCAATTCTTACCCTTATTGAGAATTTGAGATCAATTTTTTTCTTTTTACCAGGATATAAAGAAAGGTTTTAGGTAGGAAAAAAAGGGGAAAATATTTATGGGTGATGTTTAAGATATTTCACCAAGATAGAAGATTATGTCCCAAGTTTCCAAAGACACTAAACTAATATGGTATTTAGGAATATTTTTGTTTAATGTATTAATTATTCTTTAAAATAAATGCAATGTCAATGTATGTCAATATTGGGTTGTTAGAGTTGGTACCAGAGCGAAGGTTAAGTTAACCATTGGAAACTAGGATGAAAAAACTTTAGTGATATCCCTAGATATATTTATAAGGTATGTCTAGGGATTTCCCTAAGGGTAAGTTTAACTATAAGTTACAATCCTAGAATTATAGTAATGATCATGAATAACCTACTATTAAACCTAATATGTTAGAGATTGAAAGTACTCCCCCTTGATTATGTTTTTTTCCTAATATGATTTTTTTCCTCTCACACTATTATTTTTAGGTTTTAGAAAATTTATGGAACCCAAAGGAACCACATTAATACTGGATGCGATGGGAAATGAAATGACTGTCCTCCTGAACTACCAAATGTTATGGGAGCCCGAATAAAGAATCTTGTTTATATGACCACAAATCTTTCTAGACTTCCAAATGACCAAAGGCGGGAACACCATTCTATTGAATATTTCTTAAGGAAACATCCACCATATTTTAGTGGAATTATCAATCAACTAGTTGCAGAGAAATGGATTTTCACCATTGAAAAGATATTTTTCATTCTTCGTTGTTCAGAATGTGAAATGGTTAAGTTGGGCACTTATTGTTTGGAAGGAAAAGAAAATTTGTGGTGGAACTTTATCAAGAATATGAGGCAACAAGATAAAATTGACTCCATGGATTGGGACGAGTTCAATAACTTATTTTTTTAGTATGAAACTTCCTCATATTCTTCTTACAAAAAGGTAGATTGCAGTTTCTCATCTCTCTCATGGTTATGATAAGAAAAGAAGGATTGAATTTAAAGGAAAATATAAAAATTACAGAGAAAAGAAGATTATATTTTCTTTATGCTCAAAGTGTGGAAGGAAACATGGAGAAAATTGTCTTTAGGGGACTGATAAATGTTTTAAGTTTGGGAAAAAAGTTCATTGAGAATTTTACTTTTGACGTAATGTGAATAAATATAAATCTCCAAAGAGTGGACCTCCCACAAATCAGGGTTACAAGTGCAAGGAAATGAGGAATTATTCTTACCAATACCTTAATCCAAGGATTATGGATGATTATTGATGTCAACAACATCTTAAGCACAAAGAAAAAGTCAAATCACATGAAATCAGTGTTAGAGATGTTGAGTATGAAAATGATGTGGTGGAATGATTAAGTGTTTATATAATGGGATTTGAAAATAGTGTTGTAGAATCTATTTTATAGTATTATGAAATATTGGAATATATATTGGTCCATTGTGTTTTTCAATAATTATATGGTACCAGTAACCATGAAAAGTGATTGAAATATTTTTGGAAAGCACATGATATGCACATAATGAAGGGATAAGAAGATAATGAGACATTTGATAGTATTAATCACCTCATGAATTATATAAGAAAAAAGTGATATCATGGTTTGAGTATATATAATTTTTGGTATTATTGGTGTGTGTAAAAAGTTAATTTTGATAGAATTCATGTTTTCATTAAGGTTCTATATTTTTCATGTTTTTATCATGTTTTAAGAGAATACATTATTAAGGTATTCACATGTTTGGAATGTGACAAACAAGAACTACCTTATGATATATGGGAGATAAAATTTAAGTTGATTTAGTTCAAATCTTTATAAAGTTTTTATATTTTCAGTTTTTGGAAGAATTTTAATGTTATCCATTTATGGATAGTATAAGTTATATTTCATTTTAATTTTATTAGATTAATGTATTATATCACTATATGTAGACTTATGCATATTTTATTACCTGGAATAAACTTTTTGTTGAGATAGATGGAATGAACTATAATTCTATCACATAATTTACTAACACTTCAAAAATGATAAATTCAACTTTACTTCTTTAAATAAGATATGAATTGGAAATTTTTCAAGGCACAAACAATGATGAGATTGTACTAAATCAAGTAAGTATTTATTCACATCCAAATTTTTTCAACTTTAGGGAAAGGATCTTGAAAAAAAATGTTATCTTAGTACCTTCTTATCCGATGGTTCCTTATATCATCACAAATTTATGGATTTCTGGTTGTTAACTTTCTCCAAACCCTATTCTCTATCACTATCCATAAGAACATTATGGTTAGATTTTTCTTCCATATTCATGTTTTCACTTCCCACCTATGTTATCCAGTGATGGGTTACTTTGGGTAATCGTTATGTTTCTAACTTTTCTTTTTAAAATGTAGTTTTAGTATTCCTTTGTACAATGTGGATTTCTATAAAAGAAACTTTCAAGTAGTAACCCTTTTATAACCACGATGAATTTTGAGGGAGAAATTCATTTTAAGGGGGCTATAATGTAACACCCCAAGATTTTATGAGATAGTTTATTTTTAATTTATTTTATGTATTGTATTATAAGATACACCAAGATTAGCTTTTCCATATGAAACACCGTATTAACTTGCAGTATACATAACACTATACTTGGATTCTTTTACACATAATTTCAAGTTATTTTGATAGAATTCATTTCACGCAACAATGAGTATAGATTTTGTTCAATGTATTAAAGAACTATGTTTGGATTATGTTATAATGAATACCAATGGAATATTTCACTAAACAAAACACTAACTTGGCTTGAATTACACTCCATAGCGACCTTCCTCAATAGCTTGCGTTATATGCAATACTGAGTTTCACTAAACAATGATATATTATGAAAATATTATTATTTAATGGGATATAAACTAGATGTTATGAATAGTATTGACCACATTTTTAATTTTATATAACATTAAAATTTATCTTATGTATTTTCTACAACATGATATAAAAAAATTCAATTTTTCAGATAAAAGAAGTATTTCTCAAAAAAATATAGTTTTATCGCCTTTTAATGGCGAACAATTTTTAAATCTAGTTTTTAACAATTTTATAAATTCTATTTAACACAATAAACTTCTTATTTGGAAATGGGATATCAAAATTTACCTTGGTTTAAAGTTTGGTATTTTTATGATGAAATTCAAATTTTAATGAATAGTGAAAAATACTACATTTTAATTCAAAACTGCATTTTCATCTAATTTATTTATATTGTTAGATTATATTTTTAATTAGTTTTAAAGTGTCATTGGATTATGTTTTTATCATTTAATCCAATTTTTTTTCATTGGATTTAATTTCACATTTAAATTTAATATAAACACATGTCAATCTTTTGATAGTTTTTACTTTTAAAAACCTCCTTTCTGGTTTTTGACAATGAGAATTAATTTTAAATTAATTATTGAAACTTTTGTGTTTCAAATTTAAAAAAATGGATTCCATATTTGTAATCAGTGGGTCCAAAGTATGTTAATATTTTACTTTTATTTTTTTTGGATATTATGAATAGTAATTACAATAATTTTTATTTACCACAGTTAAAGGTTAATCAGGTAAATTAGGGTAAAAAACAATATGATAAAGATAATAAAATTACCATAACACCTGAGAAAATCCTATTGAATGAATTAAATTATAGAAATATCATCTAATGGATGGAATTGATTCATTTAATTTACTTTTTTTACATGAAAGTGATGTAATTATAATTAAAACAAAAAAAGTGACAACATGTCACTCTCATATATCTTATAAGTATAATAATTTTAATGTTGTGTTAAACTTGATAAAACTTCAAACATAAATAGTATAAAAAAATATAATGACATTAGATACATCATGTGAATTTATTTATAATTTTTATAGATTAAATAATTATCATTAATGATGACACAATAGTGATTTAGAAATTATTTTTTAAAAGAAAAATTAAATAATTGGGTTTAAAAATATTTAAAGAAATATAATATGAACTAATTAATGTGTTACACTAATTTAATATGTGATTATGACATGTTAGGAGTGTATTAAATATTTTTTTGAATTTATCTTCTGTGTGGATTTTATTTAATGTTAAATAAATTAATAGTGTTAAAATTGACACTATTGATATTTTATAAAAATAACATATTATTAAATTATTTAAAAATTAAAAAAATATTTAAAAATTTAAAATTTAAAATTATAATGTCTAAAATTTCATAAAGTATCCAATTATAGACAATTTACAATGCATAAGTAAATATTTATAACAATTTATTATTTAGAATATTATTACCATAATTAAAATTAAATAGATTAAATAAGGGTAAATCAAAATGATAAGGTTTAAAATAAAATAAAAACATGTATAAATTTTATTTTATGGGAGTATTTAGATCCAACCGCATCTTATATTTAAAATAATCCACTTTGGAGGCATTTTAATTTAATAATTAATTTATATTAATTTAATAGTTTTGGTATTTGGAAAGTTGCCCCTCCCCTCTCTTATAAAAGGGAACCCCGCTTTCTCTTCAAATCACACCTTTAAAGGCATTTTTCTCAACCAAAACCTTCCCATTTCCTCTCCAAACTTCCCTCACTTAATCCTAGAGGCTATACTTTGGGAAGACATCCATCCTAGGGAGAAATGTTTTGAAAATCAAAAGAAGATACTCGAAAAAGAGGTAATTGTTTTATCACCTCTTTCCAAATTCTTTTCTTCTTATACTTACTCTTCTTATGTTGTTTCCATACTAAAGTAATAAAAAAGTTATATTTTACATTCTAAGATGTTATTTTAAAAATTGTACATCCTTATACCTCATTTTATCTATCCTATGAATAACAATATCACCATTCGTGCATACGTACGACTTACCCTCTCCACGCCATGGTGCAATTTGTTATTCAATAGTACATAATTTGGATGGGTATAATGATGAGTATAATAGATGTAAATAATGAATATAACATGATAATTATTCTGTATAATTAATATACCATCCAATTCCATACCACTTAACCATTAAATGAATGATATCGTCGCTCGTACGTATGTACGACCTACCGTCTCCACGACACGATGAGATTCATTCTCGACGTTAACCATTCAAGAATGATTATAAATTATTTATAATAAATATTAATGAAATAAATGACATAATAATTCTACTGTATTTATTCATATATATATATATATTTCATTTTCTTGCTTCCATTCAATTAAATAAGGAAATAGAAACAACGTTCATGCATACAAACAACCTACCATCTCCATGAACGGTGTAATCCATTTCATTTATCTATCTATTATATATATTTATATACTGAATATATATGATATATAAATCATGTTTTACATTTTTTAATTAAGTAAATCACAATCTATGTAATAATATCAAGAATAACAAGTCAAAACGCGTATGATAAATAAAACGATTATTACCCAAAACGTTGATTTAACGTGGAATTGATAAATAAACAGGTAATATAAAGTCATAAGTGAATCATATATGATATAATAAATATTATTATGGTTCTTTTATAATTTAATATTATGTTTAAACCCACTATATATGAGTTTCAAACACATATGGAAGAAATCATACCTAAGGTTAGAGATAATTTTTCAATCTCATTTTTATCCAAGATTGTTTATACGTAAGTATTTACTAGGGTATATTTATCATCCAAAAACATGTTACTATTTATGTAATATTATTTGTATTCTTCTAAAATTGTTTAAAGTTTATTTAACCCTTTGGTTAATTTTTATTAAACAGTATGAAAGAAATCTTTTGTCGCTATTTGATTTGAGGTACTTATTGACTTTCTCTACAAAAGTATGAGAAGAATGTTTTTTAACTTATACAGAATGAATGGATTTTTATGTCTTCATAACACCATATTTCCATGAATCTTCCTATACACAATTTAAATTTTATTTTCAACTAAATTATTTTCTCTTTATATTGCATGGAATTTTGAGAAAATAAAATATTTTTAAAGAAGAAAGGATATTTTCCTCAAGAATTGAGTTCAAGTGTTTTTCAAAATTATTTTCCATCTATGATGACATAAGGTTATGTTTATATACCTGTTATTACTTTTATTTTATTGTGTTTATGATGAAATTATTTTGATTAAATATATTTATTTTATGTGGATAATTATGGAATGATGTTTAAGAAACCCATTTTTTATTTCTTGGGTTATGCTAAGATGAATGATTCATGTTTTTATGGAACTTGTAAGAATGATTTCATTATGAGATGGGTGAGACCTATATCTCCCTACAATGAATTGGGTAAATATTTATATCTCATGAGATAGACATGACTAGAACTACAAGTAAATTCGGTTCAGTAACACAAGGCTGGAACGAAAAGTAAATCTCGTTCAGTAATACATAGTTGGAATGACAAGTAAACCCGGTTTAGTAATGGACTTTGTACACTATGAAGGTATTGGAAGCAATGACTTGGATACTATGAATATCATATGATATGCTTATTTTTTACTACAATTCAATGTTTTATTCCAATTCTATTTTATCATGGTTAATTTTTCTTTATGATCTATTCCTTACGTACTTCCAAGATTTACTTCATGACTCATGATTTTAATATTTAAACTTTATGTTCATGTTTTTACATTATTATGTTTATGGTTCATTTTATGTTCTCATTGTTTACTTTTAATGATCATTTTTTATCACCGTTTTTATGTTTTCTTTTCCCCACAATATAAAGAAAAGTTTTTTGTAGGAAAACAAAAGGGGAATATCTTTATGGGATATGTTGAAGATCTTTCACCAAGATATAAGATTATGTTCCAAATTTCCCAAGATAATAAACTAATACGGTCTTTGGCCATATTTTGTGTAATGTATTAATTATTCTACAAAATAAATTTAATTTCCATGTACATCAATCTTGGTTCGTTAGAATCATCTTATGGGACCTTCATCTTATCACTGGAATCCCAATTTTAGGGACGATGTATGATGACTTCCTACCTGTGGAGAACATGTGGGATGATCAGAAGTAGTTGTAAACCATAGAAAAGGTATTTCTAGATCTGGTGAAGGGAACCAACAAAAATAATCCATGGATGAGGGACATACCTTTAAAGTATCGGTTCTGCTACTTTTTGAATGAACCAGCGGAAGAGCCATTTCATGGAGAGGAAACAACAAATAAGTTTCCCACTAATCATTACACATGTATCAGGTTCTATTAACAAAACAAGGTGGGATTCTACTGAATAATTATAGTGGCCAACTAGTAGAAGTTGTGTGGATATATTGTCAAGACCATGGCTAAACTTGTAGTCAGGTTGAAGGGGTTCATTGCAACACTGATTTGTGGCTTGATTATCTCAGTGAGGAATGAATACATGGGGGTGTGAGAAAGAACCTTTATAATGGTGGTGATGTTAGCGATGAGGAAACACATGAATTTGGCTATCCCAGTGCTGGAAAAGTTGTACATGGTGATTATCCGTATCAGAGAAGGAATGATGTCACTCCATGTGTGTGGGCCTCTCTATTTCTTGTATATTTGGGTGGATATTCACATGGGGGGTATGAATATTGGAAACCTATTTCTACATCTATAAAGAATATCTGTCTAATGATCCAGAACATCATGGGGATTCACCAATAAAGTTGAGTTTGATGGATGTGTTGGAGAAGGTTAGGCTTCTAGAGAACTTCATATTTCACAAGTTTCCCCTACCAATGTGGGTGGTGACCGGTGATTTCATGGGTACTGTCAATCAGAGATCATACCTATTGGACTTTCGAGCTAGATTTCTGGTGTTTAGAGTTTATTGTGGTCTAATATAGGAACCGTACAATCTATACTAGTTTGAGAGATAGTTTAAGTGTCTGTAAAGGATAACAAAAAAGGTATACTCAAAGGTGAGACATGAATTCAATCCTTTAGTGTTGAGGTAGATTTTTCACATGTTCACACGTGAGGCTGGAAAGATGCTAAATGAGATATCGCCACATACTTCTACGTATGGACTTACCCATAACTATGCTCCGATATGAGATAATGCATATACTAGGGATATGATGAGGTGGTAGGCCACCTGATCCAATGAAGGGGTTTACCTTCAACTATGGGTCTAGGGATGAGTGGTGGTTGGAATGCATCGTGGCGGAAGAGCTGGTCTAGTAGGCAGGGTAGCACTAGTGGGTCTAGTAGTCCATAACCCTGAATAGAAAAGGGCCATAGGACGTGGAGTAGTATTAAGACCAAAAGTTTTGTTCAAGAAGAATAATTAAGAAGTGGATCCTTCTAGGGTGGTCCCAATGAAATTTTTACAAGCTCCTGGGAAGCAGTTACAATGCATGGACATCCTTAGTGATGCTGTCTTCCCTGAAGACTTAGAAAACTGGGATTAATACCTTCATTTCATTGATTTTTGCAGGATATGGAAGCATATCAATATGGTTGGGATGTATCTCACTCATATTTGTCATTCCAAGTATATTTTCCACGTGTCCTGGGATGATGTAGAGTATTACATAGAGGATCTGGAGGAACTGGTGCATTATTGGGTCATTTCATGTCCATTGAATGACCAAGTGAAGGTGCACCTGAAATTGAAATCTCCCCCAAAACTGTCAGTATCTAAGATGGATGTATATGATCCTTTTCTCAAGTATTTTTATGATTATTGGGGAAGTTATTCCTATCGAGGTTCTCCTAAAGTAGTAATTACTTCTACTGACAAGGTAAATATATAGATCTTATGTGGCTCAGATATAAACTGTTCTAGAACAGTTACCTAACTCATTTTCCACTTGAAAAAGAGTTAATCATAGAGGAGGGAGAGGTCCACGATGGACCTAAAAAGGATGGATATGGGATCTCAACCCATTAAGGGGAAAGTTTGGGGTCCCTTCCTAATTCTGCAGTGACGAGTGGCTAACCGTCAGTGCCTACAACTGGGGAAACGACCGCATAAGGAACCCTTCCCGGGGGCCTACTTGTGAACCTTTAGAAACTCCTCACTGGAGTGTACAATTCATGTAAGTATTTTTTAATCTACCTCCTTGGATATTTTTATGTGTTTTTTTATGATTAACTAATTTATTTTGAAAAGAAAGTTCAGATGATGATCGGGACTCAGCCACCAACACCAAAACTTGTATTAACCATGCTTGGGGATGAAATGATGATGAAAGATTTTACTCTCCCAAAAAATATGATGGAGGAGGCTGTGGTAGTCAGGCCAACCATGGAGGTTCCATTAGAGGGGACCGCTGAGACCATACCCTAAATGAAGGAGGTTTAGACGGGGCCCATTATAGGGCTGGCAGAAGGAGTCATAGTGGCTGGGCCTATCATGGATGTGCCACCAAGAGTGGATGCTAGAGACAAAGTCATGATGGTAGAGGTGATAATTGTGCTAGTGACTAGATTAGTTGGGGAGGTTTCATTGAATGTGGCTGAACTAGAAGTTGTGGAAACTACAGGGGTTAAATCCAAGGTTGTACCAACAACAATGGAAAATAATGGAGATGGGAAAGTTGTGTCCACCTTAGTGGTTCCACAAGGTGCAGTGGAATCTTATAGAACCGATGATGAGTTTAGAAAGGAAATGTTCCCTAGGATAGTTATTTGGCCACTCACGTTTGAAGACTTTATCCTTTAGGATCTATCTAATAATATATTAGCGATCATTCCTCTATACAAGTCTGCACTGATCGAAAAACCTTCACACACTGGCTCAAGATTTTCTTATCAAGTATGCACATGCAGAGTGGTAGGAGACGAACTTTTCCCAGATTAATCACAAATATGAGGGCTCACAAGTGATTCAGGAAGTTGAGGTAGTGATCAAATTCCTGGAGGGGCTAGCACAAGAGCATGAAACGGTTGATGCTTCCCAAACTGAGGTTTTCAACAATATGAAGGTGTAATTTGTGGTGGATAAGTCTAAGGTGGTGGAGGTAATGTCTTTGAAAGCTGAGTAAAGGTATGAATATAAATAACAGTGTATCAGATCCAAAGATATTTAGTCCAAGTTTGATGAAGAAAAAGAAGACCTGATGGTGCGATAATAGGTCCTAGAGGCCACTCAGTGGCGGTTGGCCGAGCTCGAACTCTCGATCATCAAGGCCAATCTCTTAGAGAATATTTTACAATGGAGATGTTCAAATATGTGGATGACTCTCATAAACTTTGTCTTGTTTAAATTCTTCATGTTCTAGATATAGTTTCTTTTTCTTACACTTTCATCATATTTCCGAGACAACCAAAAACCAATCTCTAAACTCAGGTGGGTCATTCCATGTGTGAAAAACAAGGTATGGTCATGTGATTTATAATTAATATGAGTGTGTTATTGAGTGGTTTTGGATGGATAATAGGGCTCTTAGAATAACCAAATTTCTTTTTCAATGTGATCTAGTGCATGAATGGGGTAACGCTAGGGTCTTTGAATTATACCCAAACAAGGGTGATAAAAAGTGTGAATCATGATGTATAAAATTTGGAACAAAATGGGAGTGGTTTCATGATATAGGAAAACTATTTACCATGTTCAAAACATAGAATCCATATTGGTTAGCCCGGGAATAGAGACAAACAAACGATATTTGACTGCTGATCATGTTTGAAACATAGAAATTGTCTTGGAATGTCGTCCAAAGTCCTCCAGGGTATTGACGAAGGATGGTAGGTGAGCGTTGTTCGGACACCATTCCATTAGGGGGTCCCTTAATATGTGGGTGAGGATAAGGATCCAAATAGGGGGCACATAAAGCATTAATATGAAGTGATTGAATGTTCAAATGAATTCCAACACTCATGGGATTATGACACCATGGTTGAGAGAACATTGGTGTAGGCATATAGGTCTAATCAAAAAGTCAAACCCGTATTCTAGGAAAGAGTTTTATTGGATTATGAGTGACATCCAATTGAATAATGTGGTAGATGACCAACATTTGAGGAAATGGACTCTCGGGAAAGGGACTAAGAAACCTCGCAGTTTTATGTCATGTAGTGGGGATGATAAACACAAAATTTTATGTTTTACGATGAGGATAGTGGTTATTGTGCAGATTAATATCATGAAACTAGGATGCATCCCATAGTTTAATGTCATGTGACTAAGACATGTATCATATGGGTCTTATACATCGAGATTCCCATCATTCCTTCCTCATTTCAGGTCCAGTGGGCATCCCATGTTCATTTCAAGGGGAAGAATCATAGTTTAGAATCATGAAAAAAGGACATAGTGAACCATTGTAAATGATATCTTCCAAACATAAAGAGTGAGAGAAAATGAGGGTAGAATAATGGGAGAATCCCTACTGAGAAATTGAATCTATTATGGGTCACATATAGTTTAAGTTCATGTTGTGTGTACCATACTCTTAGTTTATGGTCATAGAGTTTGGACCTTTTGAAAAACATTCAAGGTCATGTTTCATAGACCATGAGGAGGGTGTATCCAAGGAATGTATATGAAATTAAAGGAAAGTTACCCAACATGAATAGAGGGGCCTAAGAGGCCACCTGATTCTACATAAAACATCCCTAAGATAAACCACACATAGTTTAAATTCACGATGTATGGAATTGGGATTTTCTATTAGTCTAAGGTCATATAGTTTGGACTATTGGGTTCCCTAAAGTTCTAATCGTATCAAAAAATAGTATTAACCTAACATGAATGAGGGACAAGATGGTCCACATTTCATACGAAATGTAAAGTGAAGGTTTCCAATACTTTAAGGTTGTACTTCTTGGACCATGTAGTGTGACGCTGTAGAATACGAATGTCGGTAAGGAGATTCCCTCTCAAATTAGAGTATTGAGTCTTATTATACTTGGGTATGAGGCATCTAAAATTATTACAGGGTAAAGCTACAACTTAACATCATGTGATGATAACACCCCTTCCTTATATTAGGCTATGTGGGCATCCCATACTGCTAATGGGTCAAGGTACTTAGATGGAGGCCCGTGGGAAATTTTGAGGGGATGTCACCAGAGATAACAGATAGTTATATAGTGAATTTGTACCTCGGACTAGTGAAGTAAGGTATAGACATCGCTACGTATCCCATGAGGGAGGATGAGAATCAAGCCATACATAATTCTGATGGGGACACATAGTTTTAGGCATATAGTCTAGACCATAAAATGAGGGGGGTGGGGTAAATGGTTTTTGTGGGATCTAGAGTAAAAACCCAACATGAATGAGCCAAGGAGGACCACATACCATGTGAAATGATCCTGAAGTTGGTTGCACACCATTTAAGGTCATGTGGTCTGGACCATGGAAAAAATTTTAAAGTCATGTTTCTTGGACTAAACAGGAGAAATATTTTCTTTAGGGGTTTATGTGTGGCATGTGAAAGGTAAAACCCAACATCATGGGATCCGATGAGCCTCATGTACCATACATGTCCCAGAAAGCAAACAGAACATAGTTTAAGGTCGTAATTCTTGAACCATAATCTCTTAGTTTAAGGTCATATATTTTGGACACTGGGGTGCTTTCCAAACATATATATATAGCAAGAAAGAGTGAAAAACCGATGTGATAGAGGGATAAGGGGGCCTAACGCCACACCATATATTCCTGGAGAGACTTACATATAGTTTAAAGTTTTTATTCTTGGAATTAGCCTCCTAGTTTATGTTTATATAGCTCAAACCCTAAATCTTGTGATTCTCGAACTTGTCGGTACACAACCCCCAAAAAATTCAAAGCCCACCTGAGTCATGCTGAGTGTGGGAAACAAGGAATTTAAAGGGGATTTATCTAACCAGTGGAAGTTCATAGTGTGGGCGATGATATATAGGGTTGAGAACTTCCTAGTGACACTGACCCGCCTACTCGACACATGCATATGCATGGATGGGTGACACCAAGGGTGTTAGAGTTCCACCAAGACATAAGGAGGTGGAAAAAGAGGCAATTCAAGAGTTTTGAGATCTATATAAGAGAAGAATTATGGGTAGGGATCAACTGTTGAACATGTTTGAAACACAGGGATCACAACCAAACTAGTTAAGAATAGGGTGAGCAAATGTACAATTGACTGCTGACCAAATTTGAAACATAGGATCCATTTTTTTACGCGATCTATAAAGATATTGGACCAGGATGGGAGGTGAGACTTAGCCAAACACCATTACATTTGGGGACATGTTTTGATTTTAAGGATGATTAAAATCCAAATCAATAACGACTCGAAGTGTGGAAATGGATTGAGGAAATATCCATATAGGATTCAGCACTCTAGTTTCCACACCACAACACATTCGAGCATTCCAATGAGGCATATCAAAATGTGGGATTTAAATATGTTCCAAGAATGGGGTTTCTAAGGTGGTATAAGGATCTGGATAGACCAAGGGTATAAGTATTGAGTGTTGTAGATAACTTAATGTTGTATTACATGGTCCATAAGGTGGATATTGGTTTAATGGATTAAATATCGGACCACGAGCTCATAGTTTAAGTGTATAGAGTTTGGAACTATCTTGAGCATCTAAAATGAATATGCATAGTAAGATGGAATGAAAAATATGATGTGAAGGAGGACCAGTGAGGCCCAAAACCACATGATACATTCATGATAAGGATCACAAAAATTTTATGGTAGTACAGTCTAGACCATGGAAAACTATTTAAAAGTATTGTTACTTGGACTATGGGGGTAATGTTCACTACAAGGGTCTATGTATGGCACAGAAGAGATAAAACCTGACATGATGGTCCATGGAGGCTTATGAACTACATATACACCTTAAGATGAACTGCATATAGTTTAAGTTCATAATGCTTGGACCGAGACTGAGGCTAAGGGGATTAAGGGTTAATGAATTTGTGGTTGAGATTAGAGATGAGAAGTTAGGGTGTCCCAATATATCCCATGAGGATGGGAATCATGTCATATATAGTTTTAAACCAATGGTTTGGTTAGAGACCAACTCTAGTAGGGTAAATTCTCTCTGATGAGGGAATTTGAGGCAACCCACAGTTATTATGGGGAATCCCATGTTCGGAGCATGAGGTAATGATTATATCTTATTCAAAGGCATCCCATTTTAAAATAAGGTTTGATCAGATATTAATGTGATGCATTGAGGAAAATTTTTCATCTTGTGTTTATCATATGGGAAATACTAGTTTAATATAGGGTTGAATCATCTCTAAGGTAGAGGCATCCCAACCTTTTCTTGGGTAAGACTGCAGTTTAACGTCATGTGTTGAGGATTTTAGGATTTGTTGTTTAAAGTCATATAACTCGAACTACAGGGTTACTTGTAGTTCAAGGTCATAGATCTCGAACCATGGGGGGGGGTATTCCAAAATGGGTTTCCATGGTGTGACATGTATAACCAAACATGAATGAGGAACAAGGAGGCCCACGATGCACAACACACTTTCAAGGAATACACACACATAGTATAAAGTCGTGATGATTGGAATTAAGATCCCAGTTTAAGATCATAGAGTTTAGACCAAGTGTGCAGTTTGACATCATGTTCCTAGGATGTAGACACACAATTTAACTTAATACAGTGTAGTTTAACATCATGAAACTTGGAATCTAGTTATGTAGTTTAATGTCATGCGTCTGGGATGAGAATAGCTCCTTACGCAAAATACTGCTTGAGCAACTTGGCATTGGTAGGAGGTGTGATATTCACTCTTTCCATAGTGATCAAAGAGTATGCACCATTGGAATAGACCTTATGAATGATTTAAGGTCCTTCCTATTTTGGATCCAACTTTTGTGGCTTCTTTCTAGGTATCATTATCATTATGAGATCTAGTACCGTATCACCCCAGAGGAAGGAGAGGAGGAAAAAATTCTTGTTGAACACTCTCACTATCCTATTCTGATGCCTCTCTAGATTATGAAAGGCCTGGATCCTATTCTCTTTGAGGGATTCCAAATAATCTTGTACGAAATATTCTATTATGTATAGTTTCTTATGATCATAGACATCCATTCAGATTGATGGAAACTAAAAATCAATGTGAAAAACTTCCTCTGTTATATACACCTGGGAGTATGGGGTTACTTGGGTGGAATTATGAGTCATCATAGGATAACACCAGAGAGTGTTGGGAACTGTGTTTGGCCAAATTTTCTTGTTCTATCCCACCATATTCTACATAATGTTATAGATTATCTTTTTGAATGCCTCAATCTTTCCATTTCTCTGTAAATGGTAGTAGGAAATATGGTCCAACCATATATTGTATTTAAAATAGAATATCTTTCGCTTAGCTGCTCGGAAGTTGGTGTTGTTATTAGTAATAATGGTGTGAGGGACTCCAAATTAGTGTATGATGTGGTAACTCATGAATTTGATCAAATATTGGGTCTTTACTTCCCTAAGGGGAATCACTTCTACACACTTAGAAAATTAATATGTCACAGTCATAATTAAACTGCACCAGTGAGCTGTCATTGGAGGATATGGGCCCACAATATCGAGGCCCCATACTAAAAAGGGAAAAGTATATTTAGTGACGTGGATGGGATTTTATGGTCAATGAAAAAAGTTGGTCTGGATATGACATGCATGACACCTCTTGGCATACTAAATTTAGTCATGGACCATGGTGGTCAAGAAGTAGATTGACCTCCAAATTTGGTGGGAGAGATTCAATCCTACCTGATAAGAACCATACGATCTGACATGAACTTCCTTCATGACATAGGGAATATCACATCCTTTTATTCAATGAATAAGAATTCCATAAAACCCATGTATGTAGAGAGTCTGTTCAAAGTTAAGTTCACTATGGAGTGTGAACTATGCTTCATGCCAATGGATTTTATCATGCTCAAATAGATATGGTAGGAGAATACCATGATTAATATAATCAATGAAAGGAGTTTTCCAATTGGGAGTTTTCTTTACTGTGGGGGAACTTGGGGGTCTCGATGTAGAAGCACCAGCAACTAGCTAGTTTACCTGCTGCCTATCATAATCTTCTAAAATGATGGGAGTGATGCATATCTGATGTGCCACATGAATGAATAGGTTATTCTAGTTAGGTACTATAAGGGAGGTTACTAGAATAAATAAGGCGTCATCTCAACTATTTTGTGACCGAGGGAAATGAGTCACTTCTGGTTGAGAAGAGAAATGGGCCATTAACTGGTGAGTGTGCTTTAGTAGGGGTACACACTCTGGTTTTCTATTGATGTATTCACCATTAATATATTTGATGATCAACTTGGAGTCTCCCTTTACATTAAAGTGTGGAAAATTAATCTATTATACCATCTCTAGAATAGTAATGAGATATTGATACTCTATCTCATTGTTGGTGTAACCTTTTAAAAACAAAAAAAGAGTTTGGAAGGATGGCCTATGTCAGAGTGATAAAGAAAATACATAGGACTACCATGTTGATCATGGGATTATTGATCATTGTACTGATTGGGATACGGGAAGAATCATAAAAGTGAATATGAAAATTGGGAATAGCCTAGGCCACTAAGAGGATATCCTTTTTTGGGAAATCAATGTCTAGGGGAAGCCCTTTAGGGGCCAGATGGGTGGCCAGAAATTATTCCTACGCCTAAACCTTGAAAACCTTATATGGAATGAACCTAATATCGAACTTATTATGGATCATCTCCTATCATTCCATTCATATGTTAAATATGGGTTAGTTTAGGATATACTTCAACAGGTCTACTCAGTACACCAACTGTATCTCGTTATGTTGTAGATAATACTGCAACTTATGCACTACAAAAACTAATGTGAGGAAAATCATCTTGATAGGGGAGTATCTAGTCTCTGTGTCGAGGATCATATGAATGAGATAATATAAAATGTTCTCTCTTCCTTCATTATTATTCTGGGCAATAAGGTTTAAAAGGGACCATTCCAGGGCATTCATGTAGAGGACCAAATGATTCCTAGAGATGGGTGAGATTAGAATAAGAGGATATGGAAGATTCTGGTTGATTTCCTCAAAGTGAGTTTGAAATTATTTACCCTAATGGAAGATGGTTCCTTTATTAATGAGCCTTGAAAAAGGATTACACTTTCCCTATAAATTCATAATGAACCAGAGTGTATAGGATAAGTGGCCTTGGAGGCCTCATATCTCCCGTAGGTTACTCAGGAGAGACATTTGTATGATGTCCTTGATCTTCTATAGGATGACATTGTTGCCTCTATATCCAACTAAAGAACTAAGAAACTTCTCATAGGTAACCCCAAATGCGCACTTTAAGGGGTTTATATTCAAATCCTAGGAGTGAAGGAAGTCGAACACATTCTCATGATCTCTGATATGGTTCTAGTGCTGGTGGGATTTGACCACCATGTTTTCCATGTATCATTCCACCAATGTACTGAGGATCAGTTTCAGGATGTGGTGCATGGTTTGATGAAAAGTGGATCTTACATTATTCAGTCTGAAGGGAATCACTTGATAGAAAAAGTCCCTTACATCACCCTAAAGGTGGTAGAATCTTCATCTTTTCTGGCCATCCAGATATGATTGTACCTAGAACATCCATCTATAAAGAAAATATCCTATAAATTTGTTGTAACATCAATCAATTGCTTTGTCACCAGAAGGGTAAAATCATCCTCTAGGAAATAGTGGTTGAGATCCTGAAAGTTGATACAGACTCTAATATGCACATTCTTCTTCCTGACCAAAATGATTTTAACTTGCCACTTGGGGTACTGTAATTCCATGAAAAAGTTATCTTTGATAATCTTATCAACCTCAGCCTCAACTATGGCACCATGATAGGGGTGAATTTTTATGGGAGGATACTTGAATCCATGGTGACTCGTTGGGAGACCAATATGTTGGACGACGACTTGAGGGTCTAGTCCCATCATCTCATCACAACTCTAGGAACAAAAATCATGATGCTGCTTCAGGAAATCCACATACTGCTATTGCTACTCTTAGGGAATAACTACACTAATCAAAATCAGCCTTGGATCTTACTCTATACTGAGGTTCTCCTAAATCAACTCATCAACAGTGGTTGTGACACCCTCTTTGAATGTGGGAGGATCATATTCCAAATCCTCTTCATCATATGTGGTAAGAGAAATAGTAGGAGTAGGCAGATCTTCCAGGATGACTAAATTAGAGGGAACAATACTAACTACTTGGGATGATATAGAATATCCACTGAGGGGTTCTTGATCTAATAATACCATGGTGACAGAGGCTGACAAACTGTTTCCATCTGGCCATCGACTGTGAGGCCCAAGTTTGATTTTAATGCAATAGTGGTGAGTTGGATTTTTCAATTCATCCATACTCTTCCAAACATGTGGGAGTTCCATGAAATTGTATCCTTAGGTTGAACTTATGGTACCTTATAGGCACAAGGGATTTTGGTACCACCTAGGCATGTCCTGTATAAGAGTACGAGGTAATATATAGACATTCTTCCCTTCTAGGTATTCTGCAACCCTTCTTCTCAGAGATGATAAAATATCCTCCAACATATGGAGTTGTGGGATCCAGCTGATGAATTAGGAGAATAAAAGCCTCATCCAAGTCTAACCATGGATTCACTGTGATGGTTGTGCACTCGAATTCATTGGACTAAACTTGCTTCCCCTCCCTCATGTAATAGCTGACATCTTGGTAGTGGGATTCACATGAGTCAAATGGGTATGCATCACCTTGGAGTACCCCTACTCGATCGTTGAGGGAGTACTTGAGGCATTAGTGATATGAGGAGGGGATAACCATTTGAATATAAATCTAGGGATTACCTAGAATCATTTTATAGGTAGTATTCTGTGAGAAAACCATGAATTTAGTGCTTGACAATGGAATATTACTACACAGTCTCTGCTCAGTCTTGTCATAACCCTAAATCTTCAAATCAGAAGGAGTTAGGTCTTCCACAGTCATCCCCAACTTGTGGAGTGTCTGATTTGGGATGAGATTGATCCTAGAACCTATGTCAACCAAGAAGTAGTGTACTTCCACACTATTGAGATGTCCTGATATGTACAACCAGTATATATGACCCTACATGAGGGAACCTTCATCCTCTCCAGAGAATGAGATGATAGCTTGGCATTCCTATCACTCGACCTCCTATACACTGTAGGCCTTTGCGGCAGTTACCTCCACTTCAATTTGAAGGGGGATTATCAAGGATTCTACAAGGGCCTCAAAAATCTCTTTCAAAAAACAAATGGCCTTGAGGATTGATATACTTTCAGGTATGCTGGAGAGGTTCTTCAACACATCATACTTCCACACAAAACACACATTTATTCCTATGGGGGGACGTTCATGTGTCAGAAGCATGACATAAACTACTGGATGTACTGTTGATCTTTTTCCGGTGCTGGTAATATCATGTTGTTGACCAGTTGAACCACTCTAAACCATTTTTGATGATCATAAAAAGGATAAGACTTAGCTCTGTCTACATGTGGCCGGTCATGATGTGGTCACAGTTGATCTACTCAGGGAACCGAAATTGTTGGATGTGGATGTGTGTTAGAGGGAGTAAGCTATGAGGATAGTGCTTGTTGAGCTCTATGAAACACCTTCCACCTACTTTTGGTAGCATAAATGCCTTGTTTTGGGACATTGGATTGAGTATTCTGGCGATTTTTCATTCCCTCATCCTTTTCTTTGATGGAATCATCCAGAGGCACCCGAGGGGTTTTAATATCATTCCTCATCATCAAGAAGTGTAAAGTGGTCTATCATCTCAATGAAATTCATAGAGGCGTACTCATTCTCATCATCATAGGGGTCTCCTAGTGATGGATTGACCTTAAGGGAAATTCCTAACTTCTAAGGTATGAAGTCACCAAGAGTGTGCGATGGCCTCAACACTGGAAGGGGAATCAAATTTCACTTGTTCCATTGGATTCTACTCCTATGAGACTTATAAGACTATGATGTGGATAAAGAGGCAATTTATAGAGTAAGTATGGAAACTATAGGAGGTTCTGGCCTACTTATGAGGGCATGAATTATTCCATGGATGTGAGCGACTACTAAGTGAGATAACTAGTCATCATACTTCTCGACACCACAGCTGGAAACTATCTACCATCCACCTAAACATTCACTGTCACTATCAGGATCAACGGTGATGTATGTTACCTACATTGGTACGTTTCTAAAATTAACTGAACTGTTATCCACTTGGTCTTGCAGCTAATCCTTGAACAAATATTATTCTTTGATGGTATGCTCTAGGATCCTGTTGTAAGGGAAATGGTCTAGATGATTAGTTCGTCTGGATTCCTGGGGACTTCTACACTCCAGAAACTTCAGAATCATATACTCTTGATCACTAAGAAAATAACTAGGAATCTTTACATCCTTGAAATATTTGGTTAAATTATTTATATTTGGGAAGGGAACTTTGGGATCCTAGCCCCAACGAGGGTCCAGATCCTGACATGGGGCTGGAGCCACATTCTCCTATCGGGGTGATGCTGTTTGGTGAGGAGGTTCTTGGTAGTTATGCACTAGGAAAAGATTCACTTGATAAGGCTATGGAATTAAACATGGTTCTTCAGGTACAATGGATAAAAACTTTAGCAGTTTAGAGGCCTATATCTATACTACATTGGAAATTTCTTCTTTAGAATCTCTTCTCATAGGAGTTGGAATGGACAATGGGCATACCACCTTGGCTTACTACAAGGCATCCTTAAAAGGATGGGACTTATAAAAAAAATCATAGATCCCTCCTAGTAAGTTCTGAGTGATGAGGGTGGGGAACAACTCATCCTTGATGTTCCACATTCACATTGTTAGCAACTGCTCTTGATTCAATGGCATATTGAGTGAGTACATGAAGCCTTTACACCTAGTGAAAAAAATCCATGACTCACTCATCATGATTTTTATTTCACTTAAAGAGGTATAAAATTATTGTATTATGCTTAGTGGAGTTTAACTAGTATAGGAAATACCTGTAATGATCTTCCCAACCAGTGATGGACCTGATAGGTAGGTGACTATACCAGATGAATATAAGCCCTTCTAATTTCTAGAAAAAACACCAGATCTTGGTGACCTACTACTACTTTAGGGTTCCTAACATGGTATCGCACCTCAAAATGAAGTGGGGGAAGTTATACAACAGGTCAACCATCCTATTTAATGGGTAAAAGTTATATTTTCCAAAGTCTGAGGGTGTTCGCATGTCGTCAATGCCAGGTATGGATTTCTGTCAGGTGGGATCACCACTTATCACATCTCCAGGGCATCGAGGAAAGTAATGAGATTGGATATCAAATCATCTTGGTAGGGATATTTGTCTTTATGAGGATTCATAACCACCAATTCATTGATAGGATCATCAACTTGGTAAGAAGGCTTAGCGGATCATGGAGTGACACGTCTTGGATCTTGAGGAGGGTAATCACACTTCTCGAGAGGGTTTGACGACTCATATCTTGACTGATTTCTATAAACTTATGCCTCTTATTTGTTTGGATGTGCTTTATTTTTGATCTCTACTAGGGGAAACTGGATAAGGAGTAATTTATGCCCCACTGGAGGATAAATTGGATCTCTTTAGGTGGTGTCATAGTCTGGATACTGATCATCCATTATCTTGATGATGATCCTTTTCCCATCTTCTACTTATTAAAGAAAGAAGGATACACTAGGCTCTATCTCTATTTTTAGAATAAACTTATGTGTATTAGAGGTCCCAACATTCTATTTATCATTTTTTATGTTCCAATGTCAAAACAATGTTACCCTATCAGCAAGATCCCAGAGACCAAGTGTCTACCATTGAAGAATCGTACATACACCTGTATGAGGGTTTTTTTAGCACTATACTACCCCAGGGGATGGGTTTTCACTATAAAACCCTATTCTAGAGTCCTTATACCTATAAAACTCTGGAAAAATCATATTCCTCATGATAATACCCAAAATATATTTTTTTATCATCGATAGGTAAGTCAGTTTGTTGCCATATAGTGCTGAAGTGGAGGGTAGTGTACTGTCCCCACCCCCTAATTTGCACATATAGAGATGCCACTTCCATAATTTGGCAGATCACTAAGAGGATATTGATGAATCATTATTAGAGGGTCTAATGGTAGTCAGGTGACTTAGGGAAATGATCCATCAGAAGTGCTGCCAACTCATCCCATCAGAAATACAGATCAATATCCTTGATGTGCCCCTGAATTCCTTGATAAACCACATATTGATCATGGAGGTTGTGAAGCATCTCCTAGATGGTCTGGAAGAAACACATAACCTAGCCCTAGGTTAGAGACTTTTGGATGTCAATGTTGGGAGTTATAGATGGCTATAATATCATTAAAAACTGACCGAAAACCAATGTTTCCCATACAATCTCTTTCTCACAACCCTATTCTTAGTCGGATCATGTTTCAATAAGTGCTGGCTGGGATATGGGTGGAGGCAATGATGTGGATCGGTTCAGTGATTGGTTGAATGGTAGAGGATTCACAATACAAGGAATCTGTTCACCGCACACCGAGATGTCTCTTAAGGGTGTTACTAATCACATTATCACGTCATTATAGGGCTGGGTGTTCACTATTGCCTCATGTGTAAGGGAGGTGGTTCTCATCAGTGACTCTTCATGTACCTTACAATATAAAGGAGTCAGTCGAGACCAGAGAAACTCTCCATTATCATGGGTAGTGCTAGAGAGGGGGACCAAAGATTATGGAGATTTATGCATCATGATCCATTGAAAGTGAAATATAACTTCATCCACCTGCATGTACCTATAGAGGGATTTGGGGGATCCTATGGATTTCAGCTTCCAGGATGGAGAGTCTCACCTGTTGGGATCCTACCATGGACTCTATAAATTAGTTTGGAAATAACATTACCAATTCATTCATGTTTTTAGAATTATATAGGTCGATAATGTCAACGACAACTTAGTGTTTCCTAAGATATATCCTTCGATGAAGGTTGTTTTACCTTCTACACTGAGCTGATTCTTTAAAGAATGGTACCTCTTCAGTGTGGTGAGGACCTCTGTGCTAGTTGGTTAAAGTATAAGGAATACCTTCATACTGGTCAAAGTGGACATGGAGTAGACCTCCACGTTTAGGCGTAGAAGTATAGATAAGGCCTCCACATTGGTTGTTAAAAGCACGAGGAAGAGCTCCACTTAAGTTGGTGTTGGAGTGGGGAGGACCCCAACTTGAGTTTGGAATGGCATGGGGAATATCCACCTATTGGTTGGTGAAAGGACAATGAATAAATATATTCTGGTTGGTGATGGTGTGACGAAAACATCCCACACAACAACTCATTAATATAGGTTGGCCTGTAATAGTTGTCGGCAATGCCGACGATTTAGAGAGTCAAACCAGCTTACATATGAGGTGGCTGGGGTATTGATCTTAATCGTAAAAAAATGGATCCCTATTCATTAGTGGAAGGGATTTGGATGAATGTGTCGGCAGTGGAAGGATCCACTAGAGTCTTAGAAGACTATTCCCCTAATTGGGCATTCTCTTGAACCTTCCCCCCGATTTTGGTGTCTGGTGGATAGGATTAAGGCTAGCAGAGTAGGGGTAAAAGCCACCTATTACTCATCCTAAGGGACCGATCATTGCTAGCATTGATGTGGCTTAGTGGGATCCCTCCTTGGAAGATCCCATGCAGTAGTAACAGATAGGGTGACTTGGACATCCCCCAATTCCTTGTAATTGGGGAATGAGTTATAAGATCACTATGGGGAGAGACTCCTAAAGAAATTTGTTGTTGGAATGAGGAGTGGTTGCTCCTTGAACAACCCTTTGGGGTAGTAGTGTCAGTGAAGCATTGATGCTTACAGGTCCTTGAAGGCTATGTCCCTTATGGTAATGACCCCGTCTTGTTCATACTAGGGAATGAGGGCATCCATCACCCTTATTTGGATGATCTCCAAGGGTGATTTGGGGAATGAGCACTTGATGATCATAGTCATGGAAGAATTCATTATAGAGATGGAGTTTTATGGGATCTACACAACTATATTTCTCCTGACCCAACACCCGAGTGTGTTGGGATGATAGTTCCCTACTATGTGAGTCCTATAAGGTATGTGGATTCATTCGTCAGTATAGGTACAAGGAAAGTAGTGTGCAGTGCCCTAGTGTCATCCCATCTTCTAAAGACGAAGAAAGACCCACATTGACAATGTTGCAGATTAAAGATTCCCAACTGCTAACTATCCCAATCCCCATTGAGTTCTATGCTGGTCCCACCATTTTCTTGGTGGGTCCTGGAACCAGATATCTAGATCCAATATCATGCTAATCTACTAATGTATTGAACATTACTAGTCCCCATGTTAAGGATAATAGTTTCACATCGAGTTTACCATTTTTGTTTCTGATGCTTTTTCTGGGGCCCATGTCTGACCATCATTTCCTATTTCCCCACATTACCACTTTTCAAATGTGGGAAAATTTCATCACTTTTAATGGATATGTATGCTATGTGATTGAAATAGGATTATGGGATGTCAGTTCCTACTTCCATGGATTCCTACTTGGAACTCATCACCTAGTCTGGGTCTCCCTCATAGATTTAATTCATGCTCACAGAACTCATTCTCACTTTTATCTCTTTATGTATGTTAGTTAATTACACTGATTCTATATGGACATTCCTATTTTGTCTTAATAGGGAAGCAACCTTCAGTCAAGGGAGTAGTCACGTTGGGAATCACTATGCATGTCTGGATGCTAGGAGCATTGGTAAACTGTATTCTTCCTTATAGGAGGGCATCTCATATGATGTATCGTAAGGTAAAAAAACCAAGGAACCCTATTTCTATCAAGAGGTAACGATTCCATGTAAGTAATTATTCCCAATATTTTACATCAGGCATCCCAAACTTATGAATAGGGTATGTTTTTGAGTTATTTCACAAGTTCTAAATCATTTGGAGACGGATTAGGACATCTAATTGATATGGATTAGGGAATGAGTTTAACATCTTATGGAGATGGACACAATGTTAATGCCTTTTGGGGACTTTATGGATGGATTAAAAAACCACATAGAGATAGATTTTGGATGTGTGTCCCTAGGAGGGAAGATTTCACATCTGAAGATTTACCAGTGGATGAACTGGAAGATCCCTTGAGGTGAATCCGGAATGGATGGATCAGAACTTCCCTTGATATAGATCCAGAAGGTGTGTCCCTAGGAGGGAAGATATAACACCTAAAGGTATACCAGTGGATGAACCAGAATACCCCTTGTGGTGCATCTGGTATGGATGGATCAAAATTTCCCTTGAGATGGATCTAAAAGGTGTGTTCCTAATATTGAAGATGTCACACCTAATGTTTTACCAATGGATGAACCAAAAAATCCCTTGAGTTGAATCCAGAATGGATGGATTATAATTCCCCTTGAGATGGATCAGGGTGGTGTGTCCCTAAGAGAGACGATGTCACACCTGAAGGTTTACCATTGGATTAACTAGAATATCCCTTGAGATGAATCCAGGATGGATGAATCAAAACTACAGTTGAGATATATTCAGATGGTGTTTCCCTAGGAGGGAATATATCACAATTGAAGTTTTACCAGTGGAAGAACTGGAAGACCCGTTGAGGTGAATCCATGATGGATGGATTAGTACACCCCTTGATGTGGATCAGGTAGTTACATCCATATGAGGGAGCACCTAAGTTTACCATTGGTTAGGAAACCCCTTGAGGCGAAACTAAGAAGTTGATCAGAATGCCCCTTGGGGAGGATTAGGGAGGTACATACCTAGGAGGGAGCACCTACGTTTACCATTGGCTAGGGTTGAACCTCTGGGAGACTTCCTATGTACCCTATTTTAAAGACAAGGATAAAAACCCACATAGTTCAATGCCATAGTTTAATGTCGTGTGATATGACCAATCCATATAGTTTAACATCATACGATAAGGACACTCATGTCACAAAAGGTTTATCAATGAGGGATGGTGTGGGGATAATTCCTTGAAGATTACTAAGAGGAGGATCTCATTCCATGTGAGGGGGATATCATTCCATGTGAGTGGTAGAGGATTGGGGGTCATCCCATTCCACTCATAAACGGAGCATCCTATGCTTTCTACATAGAGTAAGATTATAGTTTTGTGTTATTTGATGAGAAAATTATTGTGAAGTTTAACGTCATATGACTAGGATGAAAAACTTGGTAGTTTTATGTTATGAATATTCAATGTGGGTGGACTCACTCCTCACACTTTGGGATTATGTGACCATATCTCATGCATCTTTGGGTGAGGCATGACACTGGCACCGCCAAGGTACAAATATGGGAGGATCATCCAATCATGAGGTCCATGTTAGGGTGACAATGATGATAAGCAATTTACATTAGGGTACCTATACTTAGAATACAAAGTTAGGTAGAAGGATTTATCCACACTTGGAGTGGAGTGGGAAGACACAAGAGTGGGTGAAACTAGTCACATGGGGACTCGTAGTTCTATAGAACTGGTCCTAGATAGGTGTGTGGGACTTTGTCACTCAACCTTTTTGAAGTAGGGTCAGTAGAATAGAGGCACCACGGGAGGCCCAATAGAGAGGTTCTGTAAATCGGGGGTACCTCACAGAGAGGTACTTTTCAGATGTCATGGGCTTCACGAAGGAGTAGAATTCATGAAATAGGTTGACCCTACCATATAAGGAAGTCCTTTTTTATGAGGAGAGTTCTTCACGAAGGCTAAATTCTTTTCGAATCCTCACGCACCATAGATTTCTTGATTTCTTCATAAAGGGAATAGGCCTTCGTGAAATGAATCCACACCTTAGTGGAGTATTTCAAGAACACATGGGAGGTGGTTTTGTGATGCTAGGATACCTTGGGTAATCTATATTTTTTTATAGTTCTTGAAGGTCAATAGGTTTGAAAAGTAGGAGCGGTTCATAAGATGAAAGGTTAGGTAACCATACCTAAAATGTATAAGTGATGGGGGTATTTATAGGAATGGTTTTTTGGAATATTGGAGACAATTTGTGATTTTTTTGGGATTCAAAAATGGGCACAAATCCATCATACTTGTGAAGCCACTGTCAATCATTTGCGCACTTGTGAAGATCTCCATGAATCCAAATGTCATTGTGTGGAGAATTCCTACTAGGTCCTTGTGAATATATGAATGAAAAAACTCAGCCAAGGAGAATCCCAAGCTCTAACTGTTTGTGAAGGAGATGGGCTTCACAAATCATAATCATATGAGAGAAATTGGGCCATTTTGGATTGGATTCACTCTAAATAAGACATTCTTTCCTTGAGGATTCCTATGAAAGGTTTATTTAAGTGTCAAAAATTACATGTGATGCTTTTAATGCATGTGGAATACACTATAATAAAATACTAATAACTTTTAGTTTTATAATTTAACATGGAAATTAATTCAATATATAATCATCAATCATATAACATGGAATGTACTTTCAAATAAATGTCACAAGAAACACATGAGAGTAGTTTTAATTATATAATAAATTCTTATCTATATATAAAATTATGAATAGTGTCTGTATCACACTATATGGTGTGTACTTGGTTACATGACATGTAGTCTCTTCTTCCCGTGTTCATAGGACATGCCTGAGGGATGGGTGTGTTTCTTTTCCACAAACATGTTTGAATTACATGATGTGTGATGTTCCTATATGAAATATAACCTCAAAGGTTAATGGTTTTTAAGTCCTTGTGTCATGTAGTAGATATAAAACATGCTTAGACACCCCGTGTTCTCCATTATGAATACACAAGAACAATACACTACGTATGCAAATTACATGGTGTGTGATTCTTTAAACCATGTGCTAGACTATCTAGATCTATATGGTGATCCTATTTTGTTAGATAAATGATTAGATTTAATCATATTGATATGATTTTATCATGAGATATAGATGAGATACATGGGTACACAATGTGTAGTTTTAGAGTATGTTTCATGCATGCTTGTGTTGTCTAGATAGAACCTTTGGCATATCCAAATGGAATTTTTAGATGTTTATTCATTTTAATATTAACAGTTTACTGGTTATGTTAGTGATAATGAAAAAGATAATAGAATATGATGTTTGTATTTTAAGGACAAATCGATCTAAAGTAAAATAAATCATAAGCACATGAAAATAATCAATGATCAAAAAATATTTATAAATTAAACATGTGATATCTCTGATACCACTTGTGGGTTTTGGGCATAACAGAAGTTCCTTTGTGGCATAGAAAACTTGGATTTTTAGTCTTAATGTATGAATAATAATTACTGCACATAAATATTGATATCAGGACCAACAAAAATCATATATTACTTGAATTTATTAAACACTTGAATTAAAAGAGAAAAATCTTCGCATGAAATTTATAAATTATTTATGATTAGTTCTAGAATTACCTGCACTTGTAATTATCTCTTCATTAATGATTCAGTCGACTAGATATCATCTTACTATCACTGTTTTGCATGATCCAATTATAAAACCCCTATAATGGTTATCCACACATGCACCTCAATCTCTGAATTTCATTAGAGAATCATCGGGAGCTAGCACAACCGATACCAATCGCTTGTGTCGTTCATGGTATATTGCAGCATAATTCGTCTATTAGGATGAAGAAATATTGTTTTTCTATCGATGGATTGAGAGAATAGGAGGGGAGAGAACACTATTTAACTCTATCTATCTATTTTCCATAAAAATAGTGTTTCATAGAGTGCTATAATTTGATATTTACTATGGAAGTTTTAGGGTTGAAAACTTGCACACAAGCCCCTCTCTAATTACTTAATTCTGAAAAAACTTATTGTCACTACTAGAAAACTAACCTATACCAACGGTTTGGAACCGTTGGTATAGGCCTCCAAACCGTTGGTATAGCCTATACCAACGGTTTGGAGAACCGTGGCGAAGTAAGCCGTTGGGATAGGTCTATACCAACGGTTTTGGGAAAACCGTTGGTATAGACCTATCCCAACAGTTTTGAAAACCGTTGGCATAGGTAATATGAAAATCTATTCCAACGGTTATAAAACCGTTGGTATATGTATTTCAAAAAAAATACATTCGGTGTGATTTGATCCCTGAACACCTCGTTTATAATAGAACGACTTAACCACTAACCTAATATGACTTTTTTAAACATAATTTCATAAATATATATATGTATTATAATAATTATTTAAAATTTAGATTTATATAATGTTCTCGGGCAGTAGACCTGGAAAAAAAATCGAAGAACCTATCCCAACGGTTCGCAAAACCGTTGGGATAGTGCATATTTTTTTGTCGGGGTGTATGCTGGATTTTGGGGCACCCTTTCCCAACGGTTCTCCCAAACCGTTGGGAAAGGGTTGGGTCTTTCCCAACGGTTCTCCAAAACCGTTGGGAAAGGGGTGTTTTGAGCTCCCTTTCCCAACGGTTTGGGGGAACCGTTGGGAAAGACCCACCCCTTTCCCAACGGTTCCCCCAAACCGTTGGGAAAGGGGTGTTTTGAGCTCCCTTTCCCAACGGTTTGGGGGAACCGTTGGGAAAGACCCACCCCTTTCCCAACGGTTCTCCCAAACCGTTGGGAAAGGGGTGTTTTGAGCTCCCTTTCCCAACGGTTTGGGAGAACCGTTGGGAAAGGGTGCCTATACCAACGGTTTTTACAAACCGTTGGTATAGAAGTGTTGGGAAAGATCTGATTTCCAGTAGTGTTATTGTATTAATAATAATAATATAATTATGATTCACTATACATGTTATTAATATAAGAATCAATAAATACCATTCATATCAATTCTAATCTGGCCATTAAACTTAGAATATTTAACCTCCCCGGTATTTATCAAACCTCGAATAATAACTATTTGTTGTCAAATAAACATCATTTTATTATTCAATAATAAATATAATAAATATTTTATTCAAAATACATTTCAATAAATATTTATTATTATTTAACTCACTTATTATTTCAAATAATATGTGATTAAATATTGACGATAAAAAAAACTGAATAAATATTATTTATTCTGACTTTTTAAATTCAATACAGAATTTAATTGAGATTGAGGATACACTTAGTGTGAGAACATCCAGGACTATTTCTTAGTGAAAATAGGTAGAACCACCAAAATTCCAAGGTTGGAAACTATAAAAATTATAAGGTATCTATAGATAAATAAGTTAATGTTGTGATTACATACAACCTCCAATGATTTCTTACGGTGTAATATAATCTCTTTATCATGATATCTCAAATCAGACAAGTTGTATACTATGTCATCAATCTATGTTCTCGATATCTATTTCTTTGAATTTTCAAAAATCAAATCACCCACAAAACACCATTTCCATGGATCTATCCTAACAGTTAAACTCCCATCAAAGGGCCTGAGATATCAACTTCCATCAAAGGAAAAAAGGTATAAATATTTTCTCACATTATCAAGTAATGCAATGCCACTTGTGATTTACCCAACATATCCTATCTCACCTTGAGCATATGTTGTCACATTTTTCATAAATATATCATGGTACATGACTCATGGTATCCATTAATGATAATATTAAATTCTAAGGATCAATACACATGTATGAAGATAGGTAAATCTAATTATATATGTAAATATATATTTTCTATTAACGGGTCTCATTCTCATAATATCCTGGACTAGAAATTACCACGTGCATACACCATGATAGGGTACCTCAACATCATATGAGTCTCCACCTATGATATACTCTATCATCTGTGTCCCATCAAATGATATCATCTTGCTATAGAACATATATTCATGAATACTATTATAAAACCTCATAGTTCTCATCATAATGGGGAAATTATATAAAATTTTAGTGTAACATATATTATTAAGAATTTATCACATAAAAAATTAAATTCATAGGATTAATCATGATGTGATAAGAAAATTCATTAATATTTAAGATAATGAATACGTGTAATTAAGTACATAGAAGTTGGTTCTAGGGCACCAACTCCAACATCTCCAAACTCTGTCCAGCATCGTCTTCGATCGTCTGAGCCCATCTCAATTCCCTAAGATCATAACACAAGAAAAAAATAATCAATTACATAATTATAACATTTATAATTAATTAATTAACTTAACTTAACCTTGGTATACTTTCATATTACTCACCGGGTTATCACACTTTATTGGAACCACTGCCGACAACACCGTATGAGCCTGTCTCGTATCCCCAACCCAATGCCAAGTGAAAACCCCAGAATATAACACCAAATTAAAGGGAATTTTAATTTAAAACATAATAAAATTTTATGTTTGAACCTACCTCAACCATAATGTTGAGACATTGTGTGCAGACGATTCCCCAGGTCACCCTCTTCCTAGGAAAAGTAAAATCCACATGAGAAATGACAGATCCCACTATGATATGGTGGAATCAGAACCAAAACCCTATAACCAAAAACTAAAATGATATATGGAGAGGTAAATAAGAGACCAATTATGGTGGATAAATACCTATAACCACCATAAAATTTCAAGAAAACACCCCTTTAATGGGACTTGAAGAGGGAGGGAAGGGGGTAGAAATCCCCATGGTCTGCACAACTCTAATAGGAGGAGAAGGTTCATCCCTTATAATAACCTGAGGGGTAATATTAATTATTTTTCTTCTTTAATTATCCTATGAGATAGATATTATAGACCAATATCCTACCGATGGTTACAGAAGTCCACCTGACTATTTTCTATAGCAACCAACTAGCTAGTGGACTACTACATCCAAGGTTGCAACAGCCACCCCAAGCACTCTCAAGGACCTACTGATATCTGGATGCATCCCTTAAACTCTATTACATACACAATAACACATTTGTGAGGTGTATAAATTCTCAAAACTTGATTCTAATTCCAAATTAAAAATTTTAACACCTCATTAATTTTAAAAAATTGAATTTCCCTTAAAAAATAACACCCATACAGACATGGGACTTTACAGAATGCCTTCATCCAATAAATATTCATCTGAAGATACTTTATCCAAATCTTCTTCATTTAATACTTATTTTTATGGATCTAATATATCTATAAATGACTGACTAATGGACTCATGGTTGTTTATCCAATTATCTTCATATTACTTAGCCAGTTTCTCTACACAGACTTCCTTCATTAGATGATGTTATTACAACTCATAAGATTTCCTCTATCTAGTTTTCATCTATCCAATGATCTCTATAATGTTCAATTATAAGGATTAATATTCCTCAATCTAATAATTTTTCATTCAATAATAATTTATTTCACCATAAATTGAACTTTGTACAAAACCGACTCTAACTTTGATACACAAACTTTTTATAGTTTCAACTCAAACTTTGGACACACTTTCTGTATTCAAAAACTTCATGAATAATATCATCTTGAACCTTAATAAATATTAATAAAAAATATGTTAAAATATTTTTATATTATTGTATAATTTTATAACTTAGTAAAGAGTAACTCAATATTCTTTTGATAAGAATTTTTTTTGAAACACAAAAAAATCCATAGACAAGATGTTGAAAACAAATATACCAATATTAAAAAATAAATATGAATTAAGTAATATTTTTAAGGAATTACATCCCTTGTTTATAGGATTTTTTTCCATGGTATTAATACACTCCACCTTGTCTGCCAAAATTTTAGCTTCCAGAACTTTTACTTCCCATTCTATGATAACAATAGCTTCATATTCACAAAGATAAAGTAAAGAGTTGTACTGCCTCTCCCCCTTTGTCAACAAAATCAAATGGAACATGATGAAACCCAATAACATCATTAATTCAATTATAGAGGAAGAAAATATAATTTCATCCTTAATTATTCAAATATTTCCCTTGGAATATCTTTGGCGAAGACATCAAATTTTTTAAATTTCATTGCAATATACACTATAGTGACATCACAACTCGTAAATTTCTCATTGATGAAATGATATTTAATATCAATGTACTTAGATTTAGAATGTTGTATCAGTTTTTTAGGTATATCAATCACAATTTGACCACCACAAACAATTTTCAATAGATTGTCAACATTCATCCCCAAATATTATAACTGAACTTTAAACCATATCATTTGAGTACATGAATGGGTAAAAGTATCATATTCATATTTAATTGTACTCAATGTTACCAAGAAATGTTTTTTATTACGCCAAGAAAAAAACTCTCTCCCATGAAAAATATTCCTCTAGATGTTGATTTTTGATCATCAAAACCACCATCCCATTCAAAATACATGAACCTAAGTTGATTCAACCTATTACATTTCCTATACAGCAATCCAAAATTCAACGTTCCTTTTATATACCTCAAAATTATCTTTGAAGCAATATGAGATTCTTTAGGATCAATTTTATACCTTGAATATAATGTTACTGTATATAAAATATCTTACCAAGATGCTGTAAGATAGATTAGACCCTCGATTAACTTTTCAAAGTCCTTACGATTCACACTTTGTCCACCTTCATCTTTACTCTCATTCACACCAATAGAAATTAGTGTAGAAACTTTATTTGAATATTCCATGCCGAAATTATTTAACAAATTTTTGTTATAATTTTCTTGTGAAACAAAAGTGTATCTTTATTTTTTAAAACTTTCATTCCCAGAATGAAATTCAATTCTCCGAGCCTTAACATCTCAAGGTTCCTCTTCATCTTTTTAGAAAATTCATCACAAGATCTATCCCTATCACCAAAAATATTATATCATCCACATAAATAACAAAAATCATGGTACTTGTACTCATCACCTTCACCTATAAGTTGATCTAAAATTTTCCTTCAGAAAAGTTTAACTACTTCAGTCAATCATCAATATTGGAATACTAGGCATGAGGGGATTATTTCAATAAGTACAATTCTTTCTTAAGTTTACACAACATGGTTCCATCATTATCAAGAATAAACCCATTGGGTTTCCCAATATAAACTTATTATTTTATTTTTCTCTTGAATAATTATAAATTAATATCTATATGATTAACATTTCAATCTTGATGAGGTGATTTTTTTTTAATAATTTCAAGACATGCAACAGGGGGAAAGTGTCTTAAAAATCAACACCTTTTACTTTCTAGTAACCTTTATAGACTTAGATATCTTTATTACTCAAAATTTCTCCTCATTCATTCAGTTTAATTATGAACACCCATTTTTCCTATAACATTATTTCCATATAGTCAAGGGACAAGATCATGGTTTTATTCTTCTCAATTTGATGCAACTCTTCATTCATTACCTATAACAATTCATTACGCTCAACTAATCATGCAACATATTGTGGTTCCACTTGTTAGATAAGTGAAATTTTATATTACAACCTTAATTTCAATAAGTAATTAACTAGATATTCATGTTTTTTGATAATATTAACAGGTTCATCTTGATTTTTTAAAGTCTGTAATTTTTGTTTTTTTTCTTTTGCTATTTATTTCCTCATCATTAGATTGATAATGATCATCATTTAGAATATTAGACTCACAGTCATATTCCTTCTCATTATATTATATGGATTACATAATTCTCTCTTTCATTACATCATCCACATCATATTAAATAGATTTGTTTAATGTGGATTGGTATTAAATGATTTTTACATTAAATTAATCAACCAAATTAGGTAGTCATTTATTACAACACTTGTAGCTTCTTCCATTGGATAAATATCCTATGAACACACCTTATTCCTCTTTTTTCATAAAAAAAATTCTAAATTCATTTTTTTTATTTTAATTAAGAAAGGGATCCAAAAAATCTTAAAATATATCACTATAGGATTCTTCTAACACCACATACCATAGTGAGCCATTTTTTTATGGTCAAAACAAACATCTATTTTGAACATGAATAACGGTAGTTACAACTTATTCCTAGAAAAACTTTGAAAGTTTATATTCAGAAAGAATGTTTCTTCCCATATCAACTTGATTTCTATTTTTTCTCTTTGATACTCCATTTTGTTTAGGATTGTAGGGAGTAATATATTTGTGTTTGATTCCATGTTTCGTTAGGTAGGACTCAAAAGAGTTACCTGTGAAATATTTTTCATTTTTCATTATCAACTAAAATATTTATACTCAAAAATATTTCTCAACTCCCCTTTTAAAACTTTTGAAAAACTTAACAGCCTTTGATTTATGTTTTAGGAACATAACACTGGTCATCTAAGTGAAATCACCAATTAATTTAATAAATTAAAAATAAAATATTGTTGATTGATACCTCATCACCCCACATAGATCATAATTTATGAGATCAAGAGTTCTGGTGGACTATATTTCAATTTCTTCATATCCTCCACAAAACAACCTTCATTTTTGGAAAGTTATATTTAATCTTTATTTGTGGTAAATATCTTTAAAAATATTCCTTTTAAATTATTCTTATACTTTTCTAGCATAAATTCTCAAGTATTTAGTACCATAACTTGTTTTTATCCTTAGTACTTAAATAAAAAGAATTACTAGGATTTCTAATTTTAGATAGATTATCACCGATTATTTCTCCCTTCAGAAAAAATTTTCAATATTTAAAACATAAAATGATACACAAAAATTTTTGAAAGGTAACCTCCATACAATTACACTAGAGTTGGATAACACTCAGTAAGTTGTGTTCAAGTTCTTCAACAAATAAGACTTTTTCTAACTTTAACTTATTAGCTTCAATATCATCCATACCAATTCCTCTTATTTTCAAGAAACTATAAATTACAATGTGGCTGATACTCCCTTATATTATTATTTTTTTAATATTTTTAAATAAATTTTCATATTTGAGGAATAACCCTTATCAAGAATCCATGGTTTATTCTGTTTGATAGAATTTAGAGTAATATAAACCAAAATAGCTTTGTCGTCAATCTTTCCTTTTCCCAGATTCATTTTCTTTTATGATATAAGTAACTTTCCCCAAAAGTGTTTTTGTACAATCTTCAACATAGTGTCCTGGTTGGTAAAAAATTATAGAAATTTCTCTAATAAATGAAATCGGTTTTTCCTAGAGATCATTTTAACTTTTTATGACTTTGATTTTGTTTCTACATTTAACTTTAGAAATTTACCTCCTTTTCTTCCATTATTGCTACCCCTTGATTCTTAACTACAATTATAGAGAGAAATATTTTGCCAAATATTATATTATTTGTGTCCAAATATCCCATAACACTAAAAATATCCATTAAACCTTGATATTCTATAGAAATATGTTTTTTCCCTTGGATAAGTTTGTTGAGATTCAATATACATTATAACATCTAACTTCCATTAGTGTGGGGAATCAATTTCCATGGGGTTATTTTTAACTTATATTGATGTGATGTATTTATAACATCCTTTATAAACCCAATCTATTACATTGTTAATATTTAAACTTGTATGGTTTGTACAACTAGATGAACTTTTAATTTTAGTAGATGTAGACTTCTCCAATTTTTTTTGGATGAGTTCTTCCAGCATCTTGATTTTATTTATCTTTTACCTATAAATATTTATTTAAATTCTCATCCATTTTCTTTAATGTATTTTCGACCTCATGAAATAATTATTGTGTATTACATATATCTTCTTCCTTAGTAATAAGTTTTTTCATCAAGATATTTCACTATTTTCCCTTGTTCCACAACTTTTAACTTGATTTTTTTAAATTATTCTATATACACACCTTCCTTTTTGAAAAATTCTTCTTTTACTTCATTATTATTTTCACTTTAATTATTATAAACCCAAATTACTTTTTTATTTTTGTGTTTTTTTCAAGATATGCCTCAAGTTATAATCTCAAAAGATATTCTATATAAGTTTATTCACATTGTTCTTATTTACTATTTAAAGTATCTTTATTTCTTTCAATGTGATCCATGCAGGTTTCAAATATCTCCAAAATATCATTTTTTGATGAACTTTTTTTAGAGGATTCATAATATTATTTTTTACTCAAAAAATTTATTTAGTGTCTTCCTGATAACTTTTTCTTATTTATGGTGGATTACATAGATTCTTAGAGGTTTTTCCACACTTATTACTCCTATGTTTTTATTCAGATTCATCGTTATCATAATCTGTATATTTATTCTTTATATAGTTTATTTCAAAATGTTTGATTCCCACACATTCAAAAAATTTGAGTGTAAGTTTTCCTTTATACTTGTATATACCTTTTCGGTAATTCTTAGATACAAGATACACAATCATTTTATTTTATTAATCATCATCTTTATTATATTATAATAAATTATGTACTATTAAATTATGTTTTTATTGTTGGGTTTTCAAATTCCTCATAGCTTCAAAAGCTATATCCTTCTTAATCTTATTTTTAAATATTTTAGATCTTTTAATTTATTGATAATATGTATGTTATGTATTTTTTAAAGGTATAAACTATATATAACTTATAAATTAGAGACTTTAGGATTAAGAATGTATATAAATTTCCTCATTAATTTTTTACAATAGTTTAATATTCAAGGATATCTTTGAATCCTATAATTTTGTTGACAATTTCATTTAGTCATGTGAATTAATCATCAATAGTTTCTTCTACCACTATCTTGATATCTTAGAACATGCTTCTCTATATTTGATGTTTTGATTCCTTTAATTTTACTTTCCCCTCAAATATTATCTTAAGTATGTGCCAACTTATTTTTCTATTTTTAGATCTATCACCTTCATATAAACATTGTTAGAGAAGAAAATAAGAATAAAATTTCATGCTCTACCATTAACCTCAAGATTTTTTTATCAGTAAATGACATAGTGTATATTTATCTATAGATAGAAACCCTATAGTAGCTTCATCAATCACTTGTAGGAAAAGATTTAGAAGGCATGGTATCATTCTATTTTCCCATCCAAAATAATTTTTTTCTATTAAAGGTAGGAATACCTCTGATATTTACTGTGTTGATATTATAAATGAAAGGAATATAAGTATCTAATAGAGGGAACATAAGTTTGATATAAATTTAAGTTCTAGGGAGTATATGGACCACTAGGGGGTGAATCTGTGATGATCTTTTACACTTTACTTTATCCTAAAATTAACCTCTGTAACTTATTAAACTTTCAATCCTCTCAATTTGGTATTCACTACTTACCTGTATGAAATTATAATAAAATAATGCAAGGAACATAAGTATTTATAAGTTTTGGTACCAATTTGGATACTTTTTCCTTGCTGTGTCAACTCTCATCAATCCAAAAATATCCATTATATAATGTAAGTGAATGAAAATGAGCCAACTCCCATCAAGTTTCTTCTATATCCCAATGGGAAATGTTACCGATTCCCACCAGTTATAAGTCTTTCTTCTTATTTAGTGTTAATTAAATATTAAAATATGAAAAGATGATCATAATAAACTATGTCAAAAAACCTATGTTTAGTACGTCTCCATATATTACACCTATATATAGTGTGCCTCAATTTTATGCTCATATTTCTAGTATAATTCTATCTGGTGCAACTTTGTCTGAGTCACCTCTTATAGATGAACCTTTATCTAACACGAATCTTTAGAATGCACCTATGTCCGATCTACCAGTGATGCACCTTTGTCTGGTATGTTGTGTCTAATATTCATCTTCTTCAAAGAAGGGATTTTTTGGTTAGTAACTCATGTTGAACTCTCTCAAAAAATTTATTAATTTATCTATACTAAAAAACCCTTCACAATGGGATTGTACCCCAATATATACTCACACTTCCTCTAAAAAACAAAGAAAAAGTGTATGATCTAAATTTGAATTTCCCACTAAAATCCAATTTCATTTGACTACCTTCAAAGCCTCCAAAAAAGTCAAAGTAAACATTATTAACAAGAACTTACTCAAAAATTGGTGCCAATAATATTCATAATTTTCTCAAATATAGGAATCAATGATCTTAATTACCTCCCAAAATCTTCTACAGAATAATAATATTTCCTTCATGAATTTTGAGTCGTTTAAAGTTCAACTCAACATCATCACAATGTATTAATTTAAAAAATATTTTCAAGATACTAAAATATCAGTCTTTTTCTTCTTTTTAAGAACTATTTCATTCATAAATTCTCTATTTGTTAGTTCATCATTGGAACTCATCTATCCAGTAAAGATTCGTCTAAAGTTTCTTTTTACAAATAATATTCTCTTAGTACTTCTTCATCCAAATTCACTATATATAGAAATTTCAGACCAATAGACTAAATATTTTCCATCCAATTATCTTCATATTCCACTATATAGTTCACTACATAGACTTCCTTTACCAGATGCAGTTTTTCTGGTAAACTCAAAAGATTTACTCCATCCAGTTTTCATCAGTCCAATGATATCTTGATTATCCAATCAATAACCTTCATATTTATCTATCCGGTAATGATATTTATGACCATTTTTCATCTAATCATAATTTGAACATTGTACATTTATAACTAAAACATTGTAACATAAGCTTTGTACAACTAAAACTTGAACTTTGGCCACACTTTCAATATCTGGAAACTTCATGAATAAACTGATATTGAACTATAATAACTCTTAGTAATCAGGATGTTGAAACATTGAGGATGAAAAAATATTTGGATAACCTAGGAAAGAGTAAATAAATATTATTTTTATAAGGAAAAAACTCTTTTTACCGAAAAAAAATTGTTCATAGAGAAGATATTGACAAAAAATACAATAACATTACACAATCAAACCAAAAGAGATATATATATATATATATATATATATATATATATATCTGTGTGTGTGTGTGTATTTGTGTATGCATATTTATGAATAGTTACACTAATATCTAGTTTGTCAGTATATACATAAGTTTTTTAACATCAACCACATGGATTTCTATAATTGGAATAAATGAAATATTTTTTATGTATTTATATTTAGTATTATAATATAAATATATATTGAACTCTATAATAATGTTTATATAAACATTGTATATTAATCACAACCAGACATTTAAGGATAAATACATTGAAAAAGTCACACACACACACAGAGTCAGGGGAGACCCGAGCATGATATAAACACACATTAAATTTTATATATTTGTAAATTTATAAATAGTCATAGTAATATATATTTTTTTTGTAGATACATTACAACATGAATTTATATAATTATTAAGACAATAATACTTTTTTGGATTTATATTTTTCCTTCCAATTCAAATTTATTATTTTATAGATGAAAAGAACCACTTTAAAGTTTATAATAGGAAACTTCAAAATAGCATGAAATCTTAAAATCAACCAAAAAGATGAGAAACCACTACAAGAACCATCCATAAAAACCATCACTACCTAGTCCACTAGTGGGGTCAACCCATAAATCTAATATAAATCCATAATATTAGTTTTAGGGTTCCAGTGGAAGTATCCCTCCAGATTTATAGCGATTAAAGTTACTATCTCAAGATAAGAATACATGTCAAATGTTACAGAAAAAACTCTTGGAACATGAAATCAAATTTCTTGGTGTACCACATCAACTATCTTATGCTAATATTCATGGGAAAAAACATCCCTATGAAAGTATATCATACTCCTCCCAGTCAAATCATCATCAATGATTTTTTCATTGATGATATATTCCTCCGTTACTTTTCCAAAATTACTATAAGAATCTATCATCTTCCCATTGAGGACTGGGGTACTTGGAATCCCTCCTCTTACAACCCTTTATGCCTTCCTGCACATTTATAGGGATAAAGCACTCAGAAGGGTCTTTAAATTATTATGAGGGAACTTGAGCTAGATCCAAGGTTCTATCTAATCTATGATCCATATTTATATTGAACACACCAATCTTCCCCACTACTCTAGAAAACATGGGTTTGGGGAGATTGGAGTAGTATTTCCATCCTCTAGTATTCATTTTTTATAGGGGAAGAAAAATCAAAGGAATCCCTAATATCCTTTTCCACATTTTCTAATCTGGTCAAAAAAATTTCTACACCTAATCATCCTATTCAAAATATAATGAAAAAATGATCCTTAAATTTATCATCTACTATAAGTAATGGTAGATTTTAAAGGTGAGATCCATTATTATTGTCTATCAAATGATCTACCTCATCTACCTAGGTTTTCTTATTTTTCTTCTTTTTCCTATTATGTGCCAAATATCCTTCTCATTTTAATTCTACATGATCTCTCATATTGGATCACACTGGTTTTGTAACTGAAACCATATGGGGCCACCCAAGTCAAAATAAAATTTTTGGCATAAAGTTTCACTGCCATTTTGATGAGACTTTTTAGAGGAGCTAGAAACCTCTCCTTGAGAGTCACCCAACTCAATATAATCCCTATTTTTATAAACACCACATCTCAACCAACATTCTTCCTATATGCATTCAATTTTCTAGACTCTTCTTGATTTCCTTCCAAATCTAATAAAATTCCAATAAAAACTTTTGATACTCTATGTTCCCATTGAAACTACTGAGAATCCTTCATAACTACGACAAGTGGTCGACCCTAGATGATAGAACTAGAAGAAAACAAGGCCTTCAGGAGAAATCTATATAGTCATTGTACGGACATAGAGAGAACTTAATAAACTATATATACTCCAGTTAAAACTCTAGAAAAATGTTCATCAAATCACATCATCCTATTTAGGGGGAAAACCAAACACCACTAGATGAATACTAGTAGAACCACCAGAAATATGTTTTCTCTGATAACAAACTTATCATGAGTTTTTTCATTAAAATTAAGATGAAATACCACCTAATCACCGCACACTCTCATCAAACATACCTCACACAAATAATGAAAAATAAAAATAGACAAGAAAAATTTATGTGGTTCGATAAAAAATATTATATCCAAGAGATAACACTAAAAACATTTTCATTAAGGATATACAAGTTAATAAAAATCATATCTCTCACTTCCTCTCCACTTTATAAAGTCTAAGATAATTAAGTCAGAAAATTTCATCAACTTCACATAAAAAACCCATAACATCTCAACTAGGACACTGACACTATTTATAGAGGTCTCAGTCTAGTGAAGAGGTTGCACTGACCACTGAGATTCATAGTCGACCTCTCGTTGACCTAGGAAACCTCTGATACACTATTGGCCTGTCCAATAAAACCACTAATAGCCAACACCCATTCAAGTAGCCCATGTAAATAGAATTCAATATGATGGACTCTTTCTAGTGTATTATTTCTAGTGAACTCTTTCACCCGATTTTATTAAAGCCTCACCATAGGATTTCTTTGTCTGGATATCTCTGTATGATGACCTTCATTTAGAAAATTAGGTCTAGTGAAACTAAATAATTTTCATAAAACCCAATAATATCCTACTTGAAAATTTCTTCTAGATTTCAACCTTCTTCAACCATGCACCTAATATCATCCTCGACCTGATGCATGTAATGTTCTTCTCTCCAACTGATTAGCTGAGTCAAACTAAGGAACAATGTTGCCTCAAAATTCCACATACTATCACATTTATAAATATATTAGTAGGATTATTCTTTGTTGAAATATTCTGTACACTTTTAATTCTGAAAAACTTCATATAAAGTGACAGTTTTGGTCAATGTTTTTCATTCATTCATGAAACACTAGATTTCGGGAAAGATGGATGGATCTCAAACTCCGATATAGTAAATTTCCTCTATTTGATCATTTTTTTAGTTCCTTGAGGAATCACATCAACCATATCAAGTCTTTCCCTAATTTAGTAGTAGAAATATAATATAGTTTTATTATAGATAAAGTAACAACTGGCTATAACCCAGATATCCAACTAACTATTGTTTCACCAAAAAGTTAACATGAATCCTATTGTACTTCTCCATGAATCAATGCATACAGTAAAATTTTCATCTATAAAACCATTCAACTAATCATCATCTCTAAAATATAAATATGCATCCTATAACCCATTGAAGTATCAAATGATCCTTTTCAAATATTCCTAGTGTTTCTATCTAGTATTTTACATGAAATTGTTAAAAACTCCCACTAAAAAAGTAATGTTTAAACTTGTGTAAACTATTAAAACTTAAAACTTATAATTTTTTTGTAAAAGGAAACTTCTCTATATCATGAAATTATCTATTCATTGATGGTGCCTATGTTTTTGAAAGTTTGGAGGAAATAATGAGGTTGGTTGAGATAAGTTTACAATCATCCATTCCAAACTATTTGGTAACCTTCCAAATTTATTCCTTCAAGGATAAAACCAAAGTGTCAGTTTTTCTATCCCTCTCAATTCTCACCCCCATGATCTAATTGGATTGTCCTAGGTTATTCATTTTAAACCTTTTGAAAAAATTTCTCTTCAGTTCCTCAATCCGATGAAACTCTAGACCAAAAATCAACATATCATCAACATAAAATAATAGTATAATATTTGTACCATCATCCCATTTATTTAGATAAAAAATGATCAAAATCATATGAACTAAAACATTCCTTAATAATGAAAGTGTCAAACGTCTAATTCCACTATGATGGAGCTTTCTTAAAGTTATAAATACTTTGTTTCAACTTATAAATAATATCCTTATTATGATGAACTTCACAAACCTTGAGTTGAACCATGTAAATTTCTTCCTATAAATCTCTATAAAGAAAATACACATCCATATTCCACTTGTGTAGATCATTAGATGCAACATTTGTAAGAACTGTTAAATTGGTTGTGTATTTCACCACTAGTGAGAAAATTTCATAAAATTCAATCCCCTCCTTTTTCCAAAAACCCTTCAACACCATCCTTGATTTTTATCTATTACTTCCATAAAATTACACTTTCAAATGAAAATCCCATTTTTTATAGATTTTTTTTCACTTCTTAAAGTTCATCCAATTCCTATGTATTATTGGGATTTAGGGAATTCATTTCATCTTCCATGGATTACTCCCACTATTTCGATACTTTGAGACTAGCTATTTCTTTTGAACATTCCAATCCCCCTACATCTGTTATATGTAGAAAGTTCATATCAGCACCAAAAATCTAAATTGGTTTTCTTTTACTAATTCATATACTTATAATAACCTTAGGTTCAACCTATGGAAAATCTTTGTCAGATATTCATCTATCCAAATACTCTCTATTCAGTAAAATGAATATACAAGTGCTATACTTTGAAGTTTTTATAAAGATTCCCGATGTAGAGTCCATTTGATAACATATATTCAATCATCTTGAACTTCAAAAGTTGATCAAACTACAACTTCCTTCATGAACAAGTTCTGATTTTTCTATAAATTTTCTTTTTTAAAAACAAAATTTCTACTCCAATTGATTTGTTTCTTTTCATCATTCAAAAAATTATATCCAAAGTTCTCATCATCGTATCTGATGAGAGACTAAAATTTAGATTTGTCATCTAAATTATCTCTATATTTAACTTTGATATGAATATACATTATTGTTAGGACCAAAAGGGTCCTAGATACCCTGAGAGGGGGGTGAATTAGGATATGAATATTCATTTTCAAATTATTTCTACCCCACTAGATCTTGACATATTTATTATATAGGTCACTTTGTTTTCACTTGTGTGTTTATGATGATCACTTCATTTTGTCTTTATCTGATGATGATGATTTAAATGAAATGCAGGAAAGCAATTTGGAAGAAACAAAGATTTTTACTTGGTTCACCCTTACTAAGATATGTCCAAGGAGCATACAATGGCATGTGCCAATGTACCTAATCCACTAAAGATCTCTGCTAGTAATGTTTGGGTTAGATCACTTTAATGCCCATACTCACTGTCTTTACAATGTTTAGGGTCAGCTCACTACTTTCCCAAGGGTCACCCCTATTTATCTCTCTCTGTATCACAATCGGTAGAAATGATAACCTTCTTCATCTTACTTTTATAACTACACTTAGAATGGATCCACTCATAGTTTATATACCTGTAGGTCTCTTCATTATCACTAATGAATACCTCCTCAATTATATATATATATGCTCTGTTGAAGTCCAAATTTCATCCACTAATGAGTACCCCTTTTCCACTGATCATTTGGAAATAACCTTTGGAAATACCTTCGCAAAGAACCCTACTTCATGAAGCTCCCAATTTCACAAAGCTCAAACAAGCCTTCGCAAAGTACCTTCCTATTCGCAAAACACACACCTTCACCGAGCTCACTGCGTCGTGGAGCACACTGCTTCACAGATCTCAGAACTTCACAAAGATTAACCCTTCACAGAGCATAGGCCATTGCAAAGCTCAAATGGTCACAAAGAGACATCCTTCGCAAACCTCACTGAGCCAACACAGAACACACCTCTTTTACAGAGCTATATTAGCCGCTGCAAAGATTTTTCTTTCGCGAAGCACACTACCTTCACGAACCACCTTCACGATTTGAGAGAAATTTTTTTTCTTGGAAAACTGTCTACTTCTCTTGAGGGGGTTGAGGTCTATTTATAGGTGATTTCACCGACCCTCAAACCTTCTACACGAATTCAGCACCGCGTCAGCTCAAATCGCGAAGCTCCAAAATTTCCGACGAAATTATCTCTATATCGCGAAGCACCAAATAAATTTTCAGATCATGGAGATTGTCGTTGTCACGGAGTGTTCCTTAAATTCTTTTGCACCAACTCCATGGGGCTCCACTCACAATTCACTTCACCACCCTAATGCTCAACACTGATGTTCATGAAGCTCGTCGTAATCGTGAAGAAAACTATCAACTTTCTTCACGTCTTCATGAAATCCATATCAAGAAGACCATATTCATGAAACTCATTCCTTTTCCATATTTTTATGAGATCTTGCAGGAAATACACATTTCACGATGCTCATCAAAACACAAATTTTGGACCCCCAAAATTTGGAAAAAACTGGAAAATGGCGCCACCTTGTATCTGCTCCAGAAAATATCTTCCTTTGTTATGGTTCTTTGTCAATATGAATTGTCAAGAACATATCTGGAACTCAACAATTCACCAAGGAAACCTGCATTTTTAGAAAACACAAGAAACCCAAAAATTATGCAATGTTACCTTCATGGTTTTTACCAACAATCTCTCGCTTTGGGTTTGTTGACAACTCTTCTCAGAATGATTTTCTGCACTTTGATACCTCACTGAGTCTCCTTCCATCATCTACCACCCTTCACCTCTTACAATTCAGATATAAACCAAATATTCACTCACCACATACTCTAAGACCACATGATAAATGATCAACATGAGAAACAAGAGTAGTATGAGATGTTCATCAATGAATCACTTCATCTCTGAACCCAATAGTTGATACCGAACTGATACCAATTTCTGATTGCTGGAAACATTCTGTCACTATTACAATGTCACTCTTCTACTTTTATCACAATCCTCAGCTATCATGATATCTATTCTTTGATCGATCACTTATAGAATCATCAGATTTAATACTCTTTCCCTATTTCATTGCTCCCCCTATCCCGCTGCTCCACCCGTTAGCTTCTCCCTGTGTCTTTCTTTGACTAAGACATTTTATTCTTTCCTTAGCCATAGTTTCTCCTCCATGAGAAGTCACTATTTCTACTCCTTTTTTCAATGATCCCAAAGGTCCCTCCTCTATGGTCTGAGAAATTAGAGAGATCATAGATAAGTACAGTAGAGAAAAACACACCATACCTTGGGAGAGGGGGGTCCCAAATCTACACTTGTTTAAGTGAGGGGAGTCAACTGAAATCCCAGAGCCATTCGATTCCTATCAAAAGATTCCTTAGGTAAGTTCTTCATTATAATGTCTATAACCTGCAGTTTTGTAGGCACATACACCAACTTCATGATTCCCCGCTCGACCTTCTCCTTGGTATAATGATACTTCATCTCAATGTGATTTGTCCTTGAGTGGTGGATGATATTTTTGATGAGATTTATAGCACTTAGGTTATAGCACTTGATTCTGATCGGAGACTTTAATTCAACTCCCATTTCATCAAACTGCTGCTTCATCCACAATAACTATGTGCATGCTTGAGTGGCAGCAATATACTCAGCTTCTGCGGTTCTAAAGGAAATTAAATCTTTCTTCTTGCTTATCCATGAAATACACAAACCACCAAGATTGAAATCACCCCCTGAAATTGATTTCCTATCATCCCATGAACTAACCCAATATGCATTAGTATATCCCAATAACTCTATCTGAGTTTTTTCATTATATATCATGATGAAATACACTATTCCCTTGATATATAGAAGTATTATTTTCACTGCAATCATGTTGATTTCCTTGGGATTACTCTGATATATTTTTTCTTTTCATGTGGAGAATATAATTTTAGGCCTTTCCGCGGTCAAGTACAACAAACTTGTAGGTTCCGAGCATAGTAGAAGCGCGTTGGTGGGTGTACCCAACATTGATTTTAGCATTAACAATGATCAATATGAGATCCTTAATGATAATAAAATTCCAGATCTTCAGAATAGATTGAAGAACAAAAAATAAAAGAGGGGAGTCCAAGAACCATAGATAGGATCATCATATGTTGGTTATAATTAATTTAATTAATTGACAAGAATTACCTTGATGGAATTCTTTCTTAGTTGATGTTTCTGGTCATGATATGATGTGATCCATCATTGCATCATAGAATCCAAGTGTATTATTCCACTAGCGGTGATTCACACGTGCTCCATATATCTCTAGACATCGTCAAAGGGATTTCCAGGTGCAAGCATGGAAGAGCCTTCGCTTGTGATGTCCGCCTTTGATTGCCTTGATCCAGTGGATGAGGATCTCTCCCTCATAGCTTGAGAGAGTTATTGGAAGAAAAATATTCTCTCTTGTCTTGAGAGATTTCTCTAGATATGTTGTGCATAACCACAAAAAATGGCTAGGCTAGTGAGAAATATATAATTGGGATTTTAATTACATAGAATAATAAAATGAATTAATTACCCAAAAGAATTTATTCATTTTATTTAATTCTTAGTAATAACCCATGTCTAATGATAATAGTTGACAATTATTACTACCCGACATGCACCCAAAAAATTACACCTAATATTATTTAAATAAATAAATAATATTATTTCTCATAAATTCCCAGAAAAAAATACATGGTGTGTATATTTAATATACACGATGTGTAATTTTGTTTTTCCATTTTTCTTTATTTCCTCCACCACATTTATTAGACCTTGAATAATATCTATTTATTTCTAAAATAAATATCATTGTATTACTCTCTAATAAATATATTATTTCTCCCATAATATATTCTCTCGAATAACTAGTGTCAAAATAAATGTGATCAAACATCCTTAAATAATTATTAAACCACAACCGGGAATGATCTTTATTCAATTTTTTAAATTAATATTTAACTGGGATACTTGGAAACACTTAGTGCATGAACATCTAGGCCTTTTTCTTAGTGGCATTAGGCAATGCCTGCCTAAAGTCCAAGGTTAGTGTCTAGCGACACACCAAGTCACCCATAGAGAATGAAGTTAACGCTGCAATGATGTGTCACCTCCTATGAATTCTTACTATGTAGTATAATTCCTTTTTCTTGATATCTTGACTCAAGAAGGTTGAATGCTAGTGCCATCAACCCATGTGCTCAATTATTCTTTCTTTGACTTTCCAGAATTGAACTTTCCCATTCCTTACAATGGCCATGGATTTATTTAGGCAATATCAATTCCATCAAAGGGAATGAGATATCTACTTCCGTTATAGAACAGAAGGGAAAAATACTTTCTCACATTATCTATTAATGAAGTATCACTCATGACACACCCAACGCATCCTACCTCACTAAGAACAGTGTGTCATCACAGTTTTCGTCAATACATCTAAGTGCGTGAATTGTAATACCCATTAATAATAATCTTAAAGTCTAATGACCAATACACACGTCTGTAGATATGAACATCCATTGAAACTATGAAATGTGGATTTTCTACTGGAAAGTCTCGTTCTCATAATATCCTCCGGGATATTACCAAGGGAACACACCATGAGAATGTGCCTCAAAGTTTTATGAGTCCTCACCCCTAATGGCCTGTATTATTTGTGTCCCTAAAATAACATCATCCGACCATAGAACATATATTAAAGAAAAATGTTATGGAACTTACGGGTTCTCATCATAGAAAGGATCCGCTATGACCCTTTAATGCAACAGCTATCCTTAGGACATTATCACATGCATTGTCATGCATAAGAACAATCAATATATGATAAGGTATTTATTAATTAGTAAAGTAAAAAGTAGTTGGTTCTAGGACAACAACTCTAATAGACTCATAATTGAAATAGAACCAATTGCTAACAACTTTTAACCCACTAGCACTCTCATGATATTCATGCTTCTGCTGAGATAGGCCTTTAGTCATGGAGTCTTCCATGTTCTCTTTCGTGGACACTCTGCTCACTGAAAATTCACCCCTTTGATTGAAATCCATTAAGAGGTGATTCTTCTGGAGTTTGTTCTTTTTTCATTGATGTGAACTTGGTTATTTTGAAAGATCCACCACTATAGTATTATCACAATATAATGTGATAGGATCTTTACTGCAAGGCACCACATTAATCTCTTGGACAAAGTTCTGAATCCAAACAACTTCCTTGGATTCATCTGAAGCCACTATATATTTGATCTCCACTGTAGAATCAGTGACAACTGGTTGCTTGGAACTCTTCTAGCTCCTAGATCCTCCATTGAGATAGAAAACATATCCATATTGCAACTTCAGATCATTCTGATCTGTCTGAAAACCAGCATTAGCATACCCTCTAATGACAAGCTCCTCATCTCCTCCATACACCAGGAACATATCCTTAGTTCTTCTCAGATACTTAAGGATAGTCTTTACAGTTTTCCAATGTTTTTCTCCTGGATCTTCTTGATATCTACCTAGCATGATCAGTTCATAGGCAACATCAATCCTGGTACATAACATGACATACATGATGGATCCTATAGCCGAAGCGTATGAGATCTTACTCATTATATCTTTCTATTATTGTGTCTGAGGGTACATTTTCTTAGAAAGATGTAGGCTATGTGACACTGGAACCAATCCCCTCTTGGATTGTTCCATACTAAATCTCTTTAGTATCTGGTCAATATATGTACCCCGACTTAGTCCAAGAAGCTTCTTGGATCTATCATAAATGATCTTGATCCCTAGACTGTAGGCTGCTTCTCCCTAGTCATTCATGGAGAAACACTTGTTCAACCAGTCCTTAACTGACTGTAAGACTGGTACATCATTTCCAATAAGCAATATGTCATCAACATAAACTACTAGGATAATGAATGCATTCCCATTAAACCTCTTATAAAAATATGGCTCACATTTGTTTTTAATGAAACCAAATTCCTTTATTAAATCAAATCAAATGTTCCATGGCCTGGATGCTTTCTTTAATACATAAATGGATTTATGAAACTTGCAAACCTGTTTGGCTTCACTTGGGGTCACAAACCCTTCTGGTTGTGTCATATAGACATATTCCTGAAGGTTCCTGTTATGGAATGATTTTTTAACATCCATTTTTCAAATCTCCTTGTCATGGTAAGCTTCTATAACAAGTATGATTCTTATGGATATAAACATGGAAACTGGCGAGAAGGTTTCATCGTAGTCAATTCCTTGATGTTGTCTAAATCCTTTAGCAACTAGCCTTGCTTTATAGGTCTTAAATTGAACTTCCATGTACAATTTTCTCTTGAATACCCACTTGCATCCAACATGATTTACATAAATTGGCTCATTGAACAAAACCCCAACTTGGTTCTGATACATGGAATCCATCTCAGAATTCATAGCTTCTAGCCATCTTTAAGATTCTAAGCTTTCTACTACTTCCTTGTAGGAGAGAGGTTCATGATTTTACAATAATAATGATTCACCATTCTCGGTGACTAGGAAACCAAATCTCTCTGGTTCTCTTACCTCTCTTGAGCTCCTACTCAGTACTTATGTTCTTAGAACCTCTTCCACAGGGACCTGTGAAACTTGTTCCTATATCAAATCCTGTGTATATTGAGTATCAACTTCATCAAAGTCAATATTTCTCCCACTATCCTTTTTGAGGATGTGATCCCTCTCAAGAAAGACAGCTTGTATGGAGACAATCCCTTTCTTTTCTAAAGGGTTATATAGGCAATATTCGTTCTTTTCCTTGGGATATACTATAAAGATACACTTCATGCCCCAAGAAAATTACTCGCATCCACATACACGTGTGTGCGATAAAATGGGTTTCTTTCCATTCCATAACTCATAGGGAATTATATTTTCCACCTTAGTTGGTACTCGGTTTAATGTGTATGTTGCAGTCTGTAATGCATATCCCTAAAAGGATAATGGAAGATCTACATGACTCATCATCAAACTCACCATGTATAACAAGGTTATGTTCCTCGTTTCACTAACACCATTCCACTGTGGTGTATAAGGAGGATTGAGCTAAGATATAATCCTAGACTCCCATAGAAGATTTAAAAACTGTTGGTTTATATATTCTCCACCTTGATCCGATCAAATATTCTTTATCTTCTTACCAATATGATTTTCTACATCATTTTTTAATTCCTTAAATTTCTCTAAGGATTATGACTTATACCTCATTAATTAAACATAGCCATATCTACTCAAATCATCAGAAAAATTAATGAAGTAATAATATCCACCTCTAGATTCTATTGGAAATGGTCCACACACATTTGTGTGAACCAATCGTAGAAGTTATGGGGCCCTCTCACCCTATCCACCGAAAGTCATCTTGGTCATTTTACCTTATAAACAAGTGTGACATCTATCAAGTGGTTTTAGCTTAGTAGAGTCTAAATATACATCTTGGCAGAGCTCTGTCAAGTGATTCTCGTTTACATGATCGAGATGGTGATGCAACAACCGGGTGATGTATGAGTCATGTGAGTTTGTTTCGTTATCAATTTCCAACACTTGAATTTCGTAATTTAATACATACAAACCATTATTTAAATGCTCCATACCATAACATAAGTCATTCTTATAAAAGAAGCAACCCTTATTTCCAAACTTGAAAATAAATCCATCCATACCTAAACATGATACATAAATTATGTTTTTAGTAACACTAGGAACATAATAAAAGTTATGTAAAACCAAAATCCTCCTAGTTGGAGATGAGAGGTAGTAATCTCCAATGGACAATGCAACGATCCTCGTGCCATTGGCAGCTCAAAGATCTACCTCTCCTCTATAAATCTTTCTAAATCTACTTGGTTCTTGTATTTGAATACGGATGTGAGCCCCACAAGCTGTATCTAATACCCAATGTGTAGAAATGGAAAGATTACACTCGATAACGAACACACCTTTAGCATCCCCACACTTCTGGGTTCAATTTCTCTTCCAGTGGCCTAGCTTGCCACATGAAAAATGTACCGCTTCCCATTCCTTGCCCCACCTTTGGATATTCCCCTTATTGGAGGGACGATGCTTGGGGGCTTCATTCCGTTTATAAGTCCTTAGCCCCTTTTCCTTGTCCTTCCTTTTCTTATTCACCATAAGGACTGCGGGTTTTCCATGCCCCGTGTCCTTATCTACTTGGAAAATTAAGGTTAGAAGTTCCGATAGACTCTTCTCATTGTTTCTCATGTTATAGTTGACAATAAAGATAAAGAATGTCTTGGGTAGTGATGATATGATGAGATCTGTTCGCAACTCATCCAGGAACTTAATCCCTAAGATGACCAGGCATTCAATATAGCCAATAAGCTTGACTACATGAGGCCTAGCTAGCATAGACTCTCAAAGCTTAGTTGTAAACAAAGCGTTGGAGATCTCATATCTCTCCTATCTTTCCTTCTCTTGGTAGAGATCCTTAAGGTGAGACATCATGCTATACGTGCCCATGTTTTCATGTTTCTTAAAGAACTCATTATACATGGCCGATAGCATGAAACATTGGACATATGTGGGATCATACATATATTTCATATAGATAGATATTTCCTCATCACTGGCCTCTTTCTTAGTCACAACTAGAATAGGATCTTCCAGCACATACAATTTCCTCTCATGGTGAAGGATGATGCGTAAACGCCTCTTCCACTCTTGGAAATTGGTGCCAGTGAGAAGGTCTTCCTTCTTGAGTATGGTTCAAAATGATATGTTTGAAGTCATTTTTCTTGCCTTTTTTACAAATTAAGATAATAAAAGGTTTAATACTTTATTATGATAAAACTGAGACAAATAAATAAATTAATACTTAGTAGTCTTCCACTATTTTATCCAAATCCAATAACCCTCACTATTGACTTCCAAATATTTGGTTTCCTGAATATTCTAGTGGCAAGGATCTATATTTCCTTTCACATTACCCAACTAGGGTTGGTCAAGCAACTTAAATGATTTTAGGTAGGCATTAAAAATTCCAACTGCATTAACTTGCATCTCTTTGATCCGCTGAGTGGACTCCCCAATCCTGAAATACTTTTATTTTGGATTTCCTTAACCTTTGGCTCTTGGTCACACCAAGTCCTACTGTGGCAGGAAAACCTTGATGCAAACCACATCAAGTCAACCTAAAACCTAGAATTATAATTCCATGATAGTTGAAAGCACCCCAACTAGGGTTGGTCAATCACTTTGAACTATGGTTCGATTCTAACCAAAATTATGGAACGCTATACCGACTTGATATTTTCTTCGAGGGATTTTATAATTACATGTAAATTTCCATTTTATTATCTCTAATTACATACTTTTTAATATTAAGTGGGATATACTTAAATGATTAACCATGTCTAGGATAATATTTTACACATAATCCGGTCTTATTTTAGTTCCATCTTGGATGCTTGTTTAATTCATTAATTGTGTGATCATGACAAGACACCCAAAGTAAATAAACCATGAAACTGAAAAAAATAAAATAAATGGAATGATCATGAGCTTGTTCTATTGATTAGTTTATCTGGCAGTTGATAAACTAACCCAAGACCTAGGGGAGAAACACATTGAACCTTTTGGGTTCGTGTTTACAGCTTTCCATCTGTCCACCTTTGTATCTCCTTGGATTGGTTTCACCTTGGATCCTAACTTGAGCTGCCTCCACTAGCTTGGGAGCTCCATCCATTACATATGCTTTTATCTCACATACAGGTGAGGGGTAAAATGGGGTTTTACATAAAAGAAACCTTGGGTACGCAGGCCCTACATATTAATGAGGAGAAGGCTCGCATGACATCAAATTTAATTTAAATAAATGAATTAAAAGAAACCATTCACATAAAAAGGTCATGGTCTAGCTCATGATATTCCATGCTGAAACGATATTTACACATAAATAAAACTATCATTCAATTATGTAATCATTCTTGTTTAAGATAAATCACTCTTGAATCAATTAATTATCTCTAATTAATCAATCCTTTTATCTTAAACCCTTTTTCTGAATTTCCTTGAGATTATCATCCATCATAATTTTAAACAAATAAATTCATTAAAAATTATCTTTGTACATAACTTGCACCTTAGAGGAAACCTATGTAATTCACATTCATAACTACCCAAGGAGTAGAAATGAACATTACACAAACGTTAAATTAAACACATATATATAAAACACCTAACACATGTTGTGCCTCAGCTTTACGCCTATACTATGGTACACGTCTCAAGGGTTTGTATAATATAATAATAAATTTTAATAAACCTGCGTAATTTGGATGAGTACAGGGAATGTAGTTCTAATTACACAACATGTAATTTTTTTCACCATACATCCGAAGTACACGCCCAGGGACATGGAGTGTAGATGCACTTCGTATATTTTTCAGAGTACACAGTGTGTTTAGTGGGACACACTCTGTTTAGTATCTGCGTTTCACAGTTTCTAGTTGGGAAAGCCGTGTATGGGGTACATGGTCCAACCCTAACCCGAAGGGACTACACACCATGTTCAGTAGACCACACAATGTGTAATCTTGAAATCGTGTGACACCTGTTCCTGGACAACACACGGTGTTATTTAAGACTTAGAAATACTCCAACACATGGCCTGATTTGGCGGACCAGTCCGATGCATTGAACCTAGACTACACAACATGTATTTCCGAAGACACGCTGTGTATTCTGGTGTTGTATGGCTAGGAACATTAGTCACCTCCAGATGAGATCCTCTATTTGATTTTAATCAAAATTAAAAGAAAAATTCATTTTTGTAAGGTGAACGAGAAACAAGAGAGGATGAATAGATATTGAGATTCATATTTAAAGAATGATTAACTTGAATTGAAACAACTAAATTATTAAATGCGTAAATCACCAATGAAAAACTAAATAATTATAATCAACGATATGACCCCTCTGATACCACTTGTAGGTTACGGGCGCAGCGAAATCACGTTGGTGGGTGTAACCAACTTTGATTTTAGAGTTAACAACGATCATTCCAAGATACATCACGATAATAAAATGCTCGATCTTTAGAATAGAATGAAGAATGAAAAATAAAGGATGGGAGTCCTATAACTATAGATAAGATCATCATATGTTTGTTATAATTAATTTATTTAATTGATAATAATTACCTTGATGGAATTATTTCTTCATTGATGTTTCCAATCATGATCTGATGTGATCCATCGTTGCGTCATAGAATCCAAGTGTAGGATTTCTCTAGAGGTGATCCACATGTGCTCCACCTATCTCTAGACATCACTGAAGGTATTTCGGGGTGATAACATAGAAGAACCTTCGCTTGCAATGTCCTCCTTAGATCACATTGATCCAGTGGATAAGGATATCTCTCTATCATATCACGAGAGTGTTCTTGTAGGAAAATGATTCGCTCTTGGCTGGAGAGTTTTCTCAAGATCTATTATGCACAACCACAAAAAATGTCCAGGCTAATGAGAAATATATAATTGGGAATATAATTACATAGAATAAGAAAACTAATTAATTACCCAAAATCTTATATTCATTTCATTTAATTCTCAGTAATACCCCATATCTAATAATTATAGTTGACTATTATTATTACCTGGCATGTGCCCAGTGAATTACACATAATATTATTTAATTAAATAAATAATATTATTTCTCATAAATTCCTAGAAAAAAATACACGACATATATTTTTAATATACACGTCGTGTAGTTTTTTTCCATTTTTCTTTATTTCCTCCACTACATTTATTAGACCTTGAATAATGGATATTTATTTCTAAAATAAATATCACTAAATTTCTCGCTAATAAATTTATTATTTCACCCACAATATATTCCCTTGAATAACTAGTGTCGAAATAAATGAAATATGGAATCCTTAAATAATTATTAAACCACAATTGGGAATAATATTTATCCAACTTGTTAAATTAATATTTAGTTGAGATACTTGGACACACTTAGTGTGTGACCCTCTAGGCCTCTTTCTCAATGACATTAGGCGGAGCCTACCTAAATTATATGGTTAGCATCTAGCTACACACCAAGGAAACCATAGAGAAAGAAGTTAACTCCACAATGACGTGTCACCTCCTAAGAACACTTACCCTGTAATATAATCCCTTTGTCTTGATATCTCGAATCAATCAGGTTGCATGCTAGTGCCATCAACCCATGTGCTCGATTATTCTTTCTTTGAATTTCAGAATTAAACTTTCCATTCCTCACCATGGCCATGGATTTATTTAGGCTATATTAATTCCATCAAAGGGCCTAAGATATCTACTTCTATTCTGGAATAGAAAGGAAACATCATTTCTCACATTATTTATTAATATAGTATCACTCGTGATGCACCCAACACATCCTACCTCACTGCAAATAGTGTGTTGTCACAGTTTTCATCAATACATCTAATTGAACAAGTTGTTATACCCATTAATAATAATCTTAAAGTCTAAAGACCAATACACACGTCCTCACATAGGAACATCCAATGACACTATGAAATGTAGATTTCCTATTGGAAGTTCTCATTCTCAAAATATCCTCCTGGATATTACCAATGGCACACACCATGAGAAGGTGACTCAAAGTTTTATGAGTCCTCACCCCTATTGGTCTGTATTATTTGATTCCCTCAAATAACATCATCCGGACATAGAACATATATTCAAGAACAATGTTATGGAAGTTCCGGGTTCTCATCATAACATGGATCTTCTATGACCCTTTAATGAAACAACTATCCTTAGGACATTATCACATGCATTTTCCCGTAGAAGAACAATCAAGATATGATAAGGTATTTATTAATGAATAAAGTTAAAAGTAGTTGGTTATAGACCACCAAATCTAACAAGAATTCAAATTATTTTCCTGTATTCTGTGATATTAACTACCTTACCATCCTCATCTTTGGAAAATTTCATCCGGGTAGCAACTAGAGTCTTTATCTCCTTGGAATTTTCCATTCCAAATGTCCTCAGAACTTCATTATCATATTTGGATTGAGAAATTAAAGTACCATTCCTTCTTTGTGACACTTCATCTGATCCACAAAATATTATGTCATCGACATAAACTAGCACCATCATCCTTTGATTACTTTCATTGTTGTAATAGAGATTGTAATCAACTCCCCCACACTGGAAACCCAAATTCTTCAAATACTGATCAAGCCTTGAGTACCATGCTCTTGGTGATTGTTTTATCGCATACAATGCCTTATTCAGTCGACAAACCTTGCTCTCATCCTCATGAATAAGAAAACCATATGGCTACTCAATATACACTTCTTCCCCCAGAACCCCATTCAAGAATTCCGGTTTGACATACATCTAGAACACTTTGAACTTCCATTGCTCTGCAATGACTAGGAATAATATGATTGTATCTAGCCTTGCAACCAGTGAAAATGTCTCATCAACATCTATACCCTCTATCTAAGAGTATTCTTTGCACACTAGTCATGCTTTGTTTTGGATCGTTCTATCATATTCATTCATATCGTTTCGATAAACCCATTTAGTCCCAATGACGTTTTTATCTACTGGCCTCGAAACAATCTCCCATATCAGATCCTTCTCAAAAAATTTCATGTTCCTCATTCTTAGGTTGAACCCAACTTTCATCTTCAGATGCTTCCTCCTATGCATCATTTATTTTCATCTATCACTTTCCATTGAGCTATCAAAAAAATCTCTAAGCCTTCTCAGTTGGAACTAGGTGTAGAAAATAAGAGATAAAGTTAATAACACAATCACTTTCTATTGTGCTCAATTTATATCCTTATTCTTCAACTCTGGTACTTGATTTTAATTAATTGAAACTCTAGAGTATATCAATTTATCACTTTGTAGATTTAGATGCCACTTCCCCTTGGATGGTATCTCCCTAAAACCCAAATCACTTGAATCATCAGTTAACAAAATTTATAAACATAGGTAGAGGGGTGTGGGGGTTTTTATGGAATTCTAAAGATGAGGATTGTGGTTGATCATGATGGGCCAACCCTTTTATTCTTTCATGTAGAGAATCACACCCCTTCCTTGCTTCTTCTAGCTCCCTAGCCAACTTCAACTACTCTAGCCATATAACTAAGCATTCATTACCCTCATGATGAATCTTGTTATAATATGTAGATTCTATAGACTCGACCTTTCTCAAAATTTGGGGGTTTTTCCCAATGTTACACATTTTAATCTTTGATGTTCCACCAATATGAAACTTCCCCTGATACATTTTTTGAGTAGGAATCTCTCTAATCATCATCTTCCATTCCTTCTTCAACCATTACAAGGATCTTTCTCTTTCCTCCACTTCTCTCTATGGAACACGATATAAATTTTTTCAATACATTCTTTGTTCATATTTCTTTTATCAGATATCTAAATCACCACACTATTTTCAAATTGTGGTGATTCCTCCATTGAATGTGCATTCTTATTACTCACAGCTGGAGTAGATCTCCCCTTAAACTTCCAAGTTTGTTCACATTCTCTCTAGGAGAGCTGTTCTGAGTGTGACAGGGAAGGTGATTGATACACCGTTATTTCATCTCCTTGTGATTTACATGTGGTTATATGTCTGGTCTTCTACTTACCACTTTGTCTTCTAGTTCGGAATTTATTATCACGCACCACTCGAGTCGATAATCTCCTTTAAAGTTTCTTTTCCTTCCTTTCTTTCTTATTGAAGCAATGTCTTTCCTAATATCCATAATCAGAATATATAAAACATTTTCCATCAAAGGCATACCTCATTTAATCATTTCTATGTCAATATGTTGATGAAAATTGAGTTATTCTTTTGACATTGAGCTCTATAGATTTCTGACACATACTCATGGTGTGTCCCATTCTTCCACAGTAATAACATCTAATGAATGATTTCCTCTTAAAGAATCTTATTTATGATTTCTCATTACACATCTTCTTATTCTCATATTTAGTAAGGATTCTATTTTCACAGCTTTAAATGTATTCCTGAGCCTCTGAAAAAAAGCTTCATGTATGACCATGAATCCCACAAAAATAGCACATGCTATCATTGCTTCCTATAAAATTATTTTTAGGTCTATCTCTAGAACCTACAAGGTTTTTCCTATCTTTGGATATTTTTACAACTCTTTTCCTATCACACATAGAAGTTAGATCATCATATCCAATTCCTGATTTCCTTAAAATGGATGGCCTTTGGGATGATAGAATACTTTGATGCTTCTCCTCTGAACTAGTATATTTGGATTTCATTTCATCATCACCTATCGAAGGATAATCAAATAGTAACTATAAGGCATCCTTAAACTTGGGATTCTCTTTGGAATTAGATTTCTCCATTTATTTCTTGAATAACTCTAGCTCTTCCTTCAGTTGCATAATTTTATTATCTCTTGATTCAAGTTGATCATTGAGTTCTCTTCTAAGAATCATTACACTACTCATCTCATCTTTCAGTTCTCGTGTGTGATTATCTACCGTATAAAGTTTATCCTTTACATTAATTTTGTTGAGCAATAGAATCAGAACAACATGCATTATCTTCTTGTAGACATTGATTCATCTGAACTAGTTCAGTTAGCTATTCAACAAGATCATCATTTCTGGATTTCATATTTTGAATGTTATTTGAGTTCATATTCTTTCCCTTATTATTATCTTTGCATTTTTCTCTCATTGTAGACAAATTTTTCAGTTCTTCATCTTGAAAATACTTCTTCTCCGTCATATCAAAGGCCACATCAATAAGCCTTTGATTTAAACCTCTTAGCTTGTTGACCTCAATTTACATTGCTTGGATCCATACATCTTTATATTTAATCTCTTCATACAACTTTTGATCCATTTCCTTTATTTCATGGACAACATACACTTTTTTTAGTCTAGGAGTTTCTTTATCATCAGTAGTTCCAATATCACTTGGAATATCAAGTTCTTTTCTCATTCCTTCTACATCATTGAATGAGTAAGTATTTTCACAAAATGAATTATCCAAACCATTATTCTGTTCACTACATTATTCTTTTATCTGAATCACATTCTTTCCATTGGCACTTCCACACTAGAGAATTTCAGAAGACTTCTGCTTCTTCTTTGAAGTTCTTCCCTTTTCCATGACACACTAAGATATGACCAGAACGAATCTTTAACCACACAAATCGACTAAACCAAGTTAGAGCAAAAAAATATGATAAAATAAAACTTTTCACTGATACCAATTGTTAGGACTAAATGGGGCATAGATACCCTATGAGGGGGGGGGTGAATTAGGTTATGAATATTCATTTTCAAATTATTCCTACCCTGCTGAATCTTGACCTCTTTATTTTTTGGGTCACTTTTTTTGCACTTGTGTGTTTATGATGATCAATTGTTTTTATCTTTATCTGATGATGACGATTTAAATAAAATGCAGGGAAGAAACCAGGTAGACACGTAGATTTTTACTTGGTTCACCCTCATTGGGCTACGTCCAAGGAGAATATAACGACAATGTGATGATGTACCAAATCCACTAATGCTCACTGCCAATAATGTTCAGGCAAGATCATTTTTATAGCCATAATCACTGCATTTACAATGTTTAGGGTCAGTTCACTACTTTTCCATGGGTCATTCCCTATTTCTCTCTCTCTGGCTCACTGCCGGAAGAAAAGATAACCTTCTTTCTCTTCGTTTGATCACTACACATGGAAGGGATGCACACACAGTTTATAGACTTGTAGGTCTCTTCATTATCACTAATGAATACACCCTAAATTATAGATAGATGCTCTGTTGATGTCTAAATTTCATCCATTTATGAATACCCCTTTTCCACTGATCACTGGGCAACAATATTTAGAAATACCTTTGCAAAGAACTCTACTTCGTGAAGCTGCCAATTTCGCGAAGCTCAAGAAAGCCTTCACGAAGTCCCTGCCTCTTCACGAATCACACACCTTCGCAGATCTTGCTGCCTCGCGGAGTATACTGCTTCACAAAGCTCAGACCTTTACAAAGATCAACCCTTCACAGATCTTAGGCCGTCGCAGAGCTCTAGCTATCGTAAAGTGACTTCCTTCACAAAAATCACTGAGCCAATGTGAAACACACCTCTTTTGTAGAGCTAGATTAGATTCCATGAAGCTACTTATTTAATGAATCACAATACCTTCGCGAACCTCCTTTCCAATTCAAGATTAACAAAATTTTCTTGGAAAACTCTCTACTTCTCTCAAGGGGGTCGAGGTCTATTTATAAGTGATTTCACCGACCCTTGAACCTTCTGTGTGAAGTCAGCGCCACATTATCTCATATCAGGAAACTTTGAAATTTCCACCAACATTCTCTCTATATCGCGAATCACCACATAAATTTTCAGATTTCGGAGCTCGTTTTAATCACGGTGTGTTCCGTCAATTCCTTCATGCCACCGCTGTGAAGCTCCACTCACAATGCCTTTCACCGCCGCAATGCTCTTCAATGCTACTGTTCTCAAATCTTGTTGTAATCATGAAGAACACCGTAAAATTTCTTCATATCTTCTCAAAATCCACATCAAGAATCCCATATTCTCAAAACTCATTCCTTTTCCATATTTTGGTGATATAATCAAGGAAATCCACATTTCATGATGCTCACCAAAACAGAAAATTTGGACCCCAAAAATTTGGAAAACACTGGAAATGGTGCCACCTTGTATCTATTCCTTTTGTACTGCCTCCAGAACTTCCCTTAATTTTTCATGGTTCTTTGTGGACATGAATTTTCAACAACATCTATGGAACTTGAAAATTCACCAAGGAAACCTGCATTTTCAACAAACACAAGCAACATAAAAATGTTGCAATGTTTCCTTCAGGGAATTTTCCCAACAATTATACTTCCAAATACTTTGAGATGGTTCAACTTTAGTCACTTACCAAACCAATGTTCCTCTATAAGTTCTTGTTCCACAACTAAAGATGGACTTATGTTCACCAAATACATTATTGTATTTATACGTTCTTTCCAAATTCCCTTAGAAATTATAGAGTGGATCCTCATAATCAAATATTTATATTACAAAGGTTGATTCATCCTTTCATATATTCCATTTTTGTGGAGTTCTTGTAACCTAATTCTCATTCCTAATTCCCTTAGTTCGATAAGAGTTACAAAAGTAGTGTATGGTGCACTCCTTACCATTGTTTGTATGAAGACACATAAGCTTTCATTCACACTCTCTTTCATCAAAAACCTTCCACTGAATACATTTTGAAAACACACCAAATTTATTATTTAGGAAGTAAAAAAATAATTTCATGTGGAATCATCAATGAAAGTCACAAAGTACAGTAATCCCCCATTTGAGTGTATTGGGGTAGGGCCACAAACATTAGAATAAATAATTTTCCTCTTTCAATTCCTTGGTATCTACCACCCGAGTTAATGGAAACCCTATTCTATTTCTATAGTATACAACTCTCAAGACTTCTAAGGTCTGTGTGATTGAGTTTAAGTAAGTATTTTATTACTAGAACTTTAAAATTCTTTTCACTTAGGTGATCAAACCTATAATGCTACATTTCCATACCATCTGATGAAGTGATTTTGATCACTTTAACCTCTTCCTTGTATCTGATCAAGTACAAGGTTAAACTTTTTTACTCTGTGATAAATCACCACAGACCCTCTCATAATCTTCTAGACACTATTTGAAACATTATTGCATAACCAGCATCATCGAGTTATCCCACTTATATGAGGTTCTTCCGAAGCACTGGAATATGTTTAACATATTTTAATCTCAAGACACTTCTGTTTTTCATTTTAATATTAACATCACCTTTCCCAAATATATCTAGAGCTTCATTATCAACAAGATGTACTCTACCCAAGTGTCCTAGTATATAATCCACCATGAACCCCCACTTACAAGTTGAATGAAATGATGCACATGAGTAAATCACCCATGAATCTTATAGAATGATCAAACTTAGTAACAAGATGATACCTACATCCATTACACTAAAAGATGTTTTCTATCCTAAAGTGGAATCCTCAGTCCAGTTCCTTCAATATTTCTTTATATGTCCCTTCTTCCCACAAAGACAACATGAATAACCTAGACTAGTCAATTTCCTCAAGATATTTTCTGAGACTTATCATATGAAGATTTATTATTTTAATGCCCCTTCCATTGATATGATCATCCCCATATGTAATATTGAGAGAACTTATAAATGGATCTTGTAATTCCTTCCACCTCAAATCGCCATTCAAGATCAAGTTTCAAATGTGATCAATCATAAGAACTATATTCCCACTAGATTTTCTCACTATTTTCACCATGGAATTCTAGATTTTAGTGAGAGAAAAAATAAGAATCTAATCTCATACATTGCCTGTGAAGGTTACCTTCACTGATTCGATCTTACCTCAGATCATATTGAAGTCATTCACATGATCTATTATGGGTTTTTCATCCGATAACCTCAAGCTAAACAATATTTACGTCAGGAAAACATTGTTAAGAGTTATTTTATTTTCTTACATATCTTCTAATTATTTTATAAACTCTTTAGTAGTTTTCTTGTCTTGAATTTCGAAAAAAACATTCCAAGGAAGTGACATACTTATTAAGGCTGAGGACTTCCTATCCAACCTCTCCCATCCATTTTTGTCTATCTTCTCAGGACATACATTGGAAAAAAAGAGTATTTGGACCATTATTTATCAAACGATCCTCTAGTTTTATCCTCCAAAAGAAAAAGTTTGTCCCATAAAAATTTTCCATAAAAACATTCATTTTTTCTAAAGTCATTTTTCTCAATAACTGTTGAAACAAATAAAAAACACTAGATAGACTTTTGTCCAATTTACCCAACCTATGCAACGAAAATTTGAAAACACCACAAAAAAACACTAGTAGAACTCTCAGACAAAAGTTTCATTTAATAACCACCTCCACCCGAGTTTTTTCACTAGAACTAAGTTAAAATCCATTTTAATCACAACACAGACTCACCGATCATGCTTCACACAAAAAGAGAAAAGGAAAAATAAACAAATATGGTTTATGAGGTTTAGGAAAATGTTCTAAATCCATGATAAAACACTGAAAAAAATTTCATTAAGGAGATACAATCAAATACAAAATGCATTAGTCACTTCCTCTCCACTCTAAAAATTATATAACCATTAAGTTATAAACTCTCATCAAATTTACATAAATAAACCCATACAATTTTACCAGGGCCACCGCCTCTATTTATAGAGGTTTCCATCTAATGAACAGGTTGCACTGATATTTGATATTCATTGTTAACCACCCATTGTCATGAGATATCTCCAATAAAATATTGAAATGGCCTATGAAACTACAAACAACTGATACTGATGGAAGTAGACCACATAAAGAGAAGTTAGTTTGATAGAATCCATTTGATGTAGTCTATCTAGTGAACTCTTCCACTTGATTGCACTGAAGCCTCACCATAGTATTCCTTTGTCTGATCATCTTTGTTTGTAGAAATCCATCCAAAAAATTCAATTGGTGAAAATAAAGAATTTTCACCAAACCTAGCATCACATTCCCTCAAACCAGGCTCCCTAACCTTAAGTGAAGGGCCCGATGTATCATTGGTAGTAGGAACCACCCTATAAGAGAGGTTATAAACTTGGAGAGAATTGAAATCATGCTTTAAACTATAATCTACTTATAAAATCAACTGTATACCCTCCAACTCATCCCTATGAAACTCTATCATAATTTTAGATAGAAGAAACTGTATACCCTTCTACTCTTCCCCATGAAACTCTATTATAATTTCCACCAAATGGATCTAATCATATGATTGAGGAACTATTGATCCTTCCCCAACCATTCCTAGAATGACCTTTCCATTGTGGGTTTCCTCCTCCATAAAAGAAACCAAGCTTCTTTCAAGTATACCCAAAAAAAGATAATTGTCTTATGACCATGTTAAGTGCAGTTTGAACAAAAAAGAGGGATGTGATTATTATAACACCTATTTCTTGAAAAAATATTCTCCCACTATAATTATCCATATAAACTCTGGAAGTGGTTTTAATAAATCAATTTCCTTTAAAAATTTATCATATATAGGATACAACAAATAAATATAATGTGAATTAGAACATAGAAATCTACCACAATAATTTATTACAATATTCAAAATCACCAGGATAAAGAAAGGTAATGGTAGACCTAGTGGATAAACCCAAACCACAATAGTTAGTGGATCTTGGCACACATTAAAGTCAATCAACCACTTAAAAAGTAGAAACTAGAATACACTAAAGATCATAGAGGGTGTCGACCACACACTTATAGAGTTATACTCATATCTGAAAAGAAAAAAGAAACTTCTTAAATTAGCGAGGCTAATTGAAATAGGATTCTTCAAGCCCCAATCCAACCTTAGATGTTGTATCAAGTCTTAAAACGTGATACATTGATGGAAAAAGTGGTTAACTAGTGCCAAGACTAGTGGATCAGAAGTGATAGAGAATTCCAAGGGGATGTATCCACACCTGAAAGGTGTTGAAAAATATGTTGGAAGACGGAGAAGATAGATTAAATCTCAATGTGTGAATTTAATTAACTGTCCAAATGGGTTTGATCCACCCCTACTTTATTGGTGTAGGGTTTTCGGTGGAATTTTCCTTCGAGGATTTCACTAGGATTTAGGGGAAAATAAAACAACAATTTTCAACAAATCCACAATGCAGATATTTGGAAAATATCTTGATAATTTCTTATATTGAAAAAGAACTAACCGCATAAGTGATCTCATTATCGATTATTTATATATCAAAATTGGTGTGAGTCGTACTGGCTTTGTCTCACCATTTCGTTCAAAGAAGACCATGGTTTGACCAAAACAAGATAAATCCTGATGGTGGACACCCATTAGAAGTTTGAAAAATCAAAATCCAACTGTTATGACTAATCATGTTATTAGTCATTTTTATAAAATATTTTATTTTATTTTATTTTATTTTGGTTTTGTTTTTTTATATATATATACACATATATATATATAAAGAATTTTATTAAAATATATATTTTAAAAATACTTTAAAATCATTTAGGAAAATATATATTTTTTATGAAAATTATGATTCCCAAGGATCCATTTATACGGGATGATCTATGAGAATTATAAACCCAACTTCAATGCAAGATTCCATATCTATGTCAACCTCATCAATCCAAGCCATAGGTATTTTGACCATTTAAAACATGTCCACCTCATCAATCCAATCCATAGGTATGTTGAATGATCAATACATTTTATTCCTTTTATTATTATTATGAATAAAATTACAACAATCCCACTATTTTATTCATAAATATTAATTCTTCAGATCATAAGTGAATCATTAAACATAATAAAGATATATTTCAATTTAAACCTTGACTTAATATCAATATCTCAAAGTATTATTAGATTTACAAGTTGTTGAACATTTAAACTTTTTAATATTAAAGATAAACTAGATATATGATACATACAATGATTTTTCCTTCCAAAATACCATTTTGTAGTACTTTTATGGCCATGAGATTTTATCCTTTTCATGAACTCTCTAAGGAGTAAACCCATTAACTCCAGTAATAAGATACCCCACTTCTTAGTTCACATAGGAAAAATATTATAATGTGCTTCCATTACTAGAACACACAAAACATCAAGTATTAATTTTTTTAAGAGTTTGTAGATCAAACTATATTCATAATGGATGATATTGACACAAATTAATTGGGTTTATAATTTTAAATATAAACAATCATCTTCATAACTTGATTTACCCATTAGACACTTTGGTTATGATATACTAAAAGACAGTGTTGGGTTTCCATTATAGAAATTATTTATTCTATGGGTTTTAACCCAATCTATTTATTTGTTTCATGAATGATCTCTATCAGCAGATATTTTGTAAAAGGATACATAATGTTTTTACATGATATCATATATACAATTGTCATGGTACCATCTTGTAATGATTATATCACACAATCATGTCTAAAACTTATTGGTCTAGACTTTCCATTATATATGAAACTATATTCCCTTGATAAAGTTCCTACAATTCATAAATACTAGATATAGGAGGAATCAGAATAATTCACAATCTACTATCAAATAATAGATTACTAATCTATTCAGTTTCCTTTCCACATGATTCTAATGTGATAAAATCTGACTCCATGGTTGAATGTGAAATACATGTTTGTTTCTTGCCTGCCCAAGAAACAAAAAAAAAACCATTAAGAGTAAAAACCATCTAGATGTGGATTAGTTATCAACAATACTGGTAATCCAACATGCATAAGTGTATCCTTCTAATAAATCCAGATAGTCATTATAGTATAAAATTAAATCTTTGGTCTTTCTTAGGTATCCAAAAAATTCTTATTATGAATCTCTAATGATCCACACTAGGATTACCAGTATATCTACTTATTTTACATACCGCATAAGCAATATCATGTCTAGTGCAATTCACTGCATACATTAAAGATTTAATTTCACTAATATACTAAAGGTATTCTACAGCTCTAACCATATTTATAAATTTTTTAACACTAGAATCAAATGGAGTATTATCATCCTTGAAAAAAAGATGATCAAATTTATTTAATAATTTTTCTATGTAATGAGACTCACTTAAATAATAACCCTCACTCTATTTTCTAACTTTAATGCCTAGAATATTATCAACTATTTTAAGATCCTTCATTTTAAACATATAAGATAAGTAATTTTTTGTATCAATTACACCAATCAAATTTGTTTGAAATATCAATATATCATGTACATAGAGACATAAAATAAATCCATATTATTTTGTAAACTTTGAATAAGCACATTTATCCACATTATTATGAGTAAATCCATTAGATAAAATAATTTAATCAAATTTCTCATTCCATTACTTTATATCTTGTTTAAGGACATAAAAATATTTTAATAGTTTACATACTTTCTTTTTTTACCTTGTAAAACAAACCATTTTGTTTGTTCTATATAAATATCTTTATTTAAGTCACCATTTTAAAAATTAGTTTTTATATCTATTTGAAGAACATATAAATTATTAATTAAAGGTAAAGAAACTAAAACCCTTATTGAAGTAATCCAAGCTATAGGGGCATAAGTTTCAAAATAATCAACCGCTTTTTTATAAAACCTTTCACAACAAATCTAGATTTAAAATCTTGAATGTTACCATTGTAATAATAATTTTCCTTGAAAATCCATTTACAACCTATAGGTTTTGAACCTATTTGTAAATCCATAATGACCCATGTATTATTCCCTATAATGGAATCTATATCATCATTAATTGTTTCTTTCTAGAAAGAAAAATATATTGAAGTCATAGCTTCTGTATATATATTTAGGTCATCTTCTATATTAAATACTACATGATACTTATTGAGAATATTCTTATTTTGATCTCCATCAACAAGAATAACTACATAATCAGTAGAAATAAAATCCAGATATAGATGTTTCTTCTTCCTAATTCTTGTACTCTATTTAGGTTCAAATCGTGAATCATCATTATTATCTACTATTGTATTTGAACTAGATGGAGTACATGAGATAAGGGTATGAGGAATTACTTCATACAAATCATATTTATAAAACTTATTTTCAAATAACTCTACATCACTTTATTCAATAATTATATTATTACACAAATCCATAATTATATATGCTTTTCTACATTATGATTATCGAAAAAACACCTTTAATTGATATGGAACTTATTTTAGTTCTTTTAGGATCACGAACTCTATAGTAAGATAAACACCCCCACACTTTAAAATAAGAAAGATTAGGTATTCTACCTCTCCAAATTTTATAAGGGGATAGCTTAGTTTTCCTAGTGGGAATCCCATTATGAATATGATATGCAACCAATAAATATTTTCCCCATAAATTTAATAGTAACTTAGATTTATTAATCATGAAATTTACCATTTCTACAAATGTGTGATTTTTTACTTTCATCTAATCCATTTTTATGAGGTGTTTAAGGATCATTACTTTGACGGATTATACTATTTTCTTCATATAACTTGTTAAACTCATTCATAAAGTATTAAATACCTCTATATGAGCATAATAATTTAATATTTTTGTTTAATTGGTTTTAATATTCTTATTTTTAATTCTTAAATATATTAAATATTGAATCCTTTATTCTAAGAAGATATATATTTAAATATCTACTGCAGTCATCAATGAATGTAATAAAATATATTTTTCCTCTATAAATTAATAAACCATTTAATTCAGAAATATCATAATGTAAAGTTTCTAATATATCATAATTTATTTCAACATAATGAAAATGCTTCTTAACTATTTTTGATTATAAACTTGTTTCACATTTATTATATGAATTTACAATGTTAATTTAGTTTAATTTCTTAATTACTTTTAATGAATTATAATTAACATGTGCTAAATGACCATTCCATAACTTAGAGGACTCAATCAAATAAGTATAAGATTAAATCATATTATTAATGGATAGTTGATGTATTACATTATTTGAGTACCCTTTCCCCATAAATAATGCCTCCCTTCGACAATATAACTTTTTCATATTTGAATAAAACTCGAAATATATTCTTACATAGAAGATCAATAGAAACTAAATTATTTCAAAATTTTGGGTATATACAACACATTAAGAAGAGTCAAATTCTTCCCAGAAATAAATTCTATCCCTACGATTCCTTGTTTTGTGAAATTGATCCATGAATTATTTCAAAGGTGTAATTCCTTGGCGATAGTACAATCATAAAATGTATTAAACATTGAAAAATCCTTGCACACATTCACCATTGCTTCAGAATCAAGCCACCATACCATATTCATTGAAGTCAAATTAACTTCAAATATCATTTCAACTAGATTCTATTCATTCAGTATATTTTCAAAAGTTTTATCTACTTTATTTTGATAGAAAAATTCCCTTGAAAAATGTGATTATTTCCCCCAGAGAAATCATTCTACTTTATTATTGTAAGGATTTACTTTCTTATTTAATTTATAACATTCCTTTTTTACATGTAAGAAATAGTTTGGTTGTGTATTTCCCTCAATGATATTAATATTGGTATCAAATTGTGAATACATACCCACATCTCTCAACATGTATTCTTCTTTAATACAAAAAATATTTTTCATTTTTTGCTAGGAAATAATGTAAATATTTAGTCAGTGATTTACCAAAATATTTCCACATAGGTGGTAATTTAGAAATAATTGCACCGACTTTAAAATTTTATTGTATATTAATCTTAAGGAAAGAAGTTTATTTTCAATAACTTATAGCTCTTGAACTTTATCCAACAATGGATTGTTATCAACCATCTTTAAGTCTAGATAAATTTCAATAATAAATTTATTGGTACATATTTCCTTGGTTTTTTACTTGAACTTGAGTTCATCCCATATCTATCAAGTGGTCTTCATTTGGTGGAAATTTTCATAAAGGTAATTTGATAATGTGTTGAAAATATTTCCTCGACATAGAACTTGTACATCTTCACATTTCATTCTCATTTCTTTAATGTGCTCGACTTGAGCCACATCAATGGGTCTGCCATTGAGATTTGGAGTAGGGTTGTTAGGAATGGTAGGAAGACTTAGTTCCAAAATGTAAAAAATATGCAACGCTGTAAGAAGAAACTTTATCTTTTCTTACAAATGGGTGAATTTGTTGCCATCAACATGGTCAAGTTTTACCATATCTTGGTTTATCAGTTTGAGGGATTCAGAATCCATCTTATTGGTTTTTCCTTGGGTTCAAACCATTTTGATTGTTTTAAAATAGGTAGGCATATAGAGAAGATAGATTGAATCTAGATGTGTGAATTTAATTCACTATTCAAAATGGTTTGATCCACCTCCACATTGTTGGTGTAGGGTTCTTGGGGAAAGTTTCCATCTAGGATTTACCATGATTTTTGAAAAACCAAACACCAATTTTTGATAGCCCTATAACGTAGATGTTGGGAAAATATCTGGAGAATTTATTGGATTGAAGAAAAATTAACCTCATAAGAGATATCGTCATCGCTTATTTATAGATCAAAATTGGTGTGAATCACACTTCTTTGATATCACTATTTTGGTCAAATAACATATTGGTTCGACTGAAATGACACAATTCTTGATGGGGGGCAACCGTTCATATTTTGAAAAATCTTAATCCAACTGTTACGACTGATCAAATTATTAGTCATTTTCATAAAATATTTTATTTTATTTTATTTTATTTTGTTTTATTATATATATATATAATTGTTTTACTAAAATATATATTTTAAAGATACTTTAAAATCATTTAAGAATATATATATATATATTTTATGAAAATTCCAATTCTCAAGAATCCTTTTATAAGTGACGATCTATGGGTATTATACCCCCAACTTCAATTTGGGATTCCACATCTATGTCCACCTAATAAATCCAATCTATATGTATTTTGACCAATCAAATAATGCCCACCTCATGAATCCAAACCATAGGTGATTTTACCAATCAAAACATTGTATTCCTTTTATTATTATTATGAATAAAATTACAACATAAGGACCTTAGAGATCTTAGGGACCTTTAGTCTAATCTCAATAGACAAAATCTATAAAAATTGAGCCTAATCGAGTAGATAAATCTGTAGAGAATGAGGGTGCCCTTCCCCCATCATTTTGGGAGGGGTCATCAAGACCACCATCACCTGATTAGTTCATATCTCATGGGAGAGCATGCTCAAGTACTTTCCTTTTTTTTTCATCCATGTATTTATATTTATTATTATGATATAAATATACAAATATATTAAAATTATATATATTTATAGAAACACATATACATTTTTATACATTGTGTAAACTAAATTTAATATATATTTTGTTATAATTATGTGTGTGTGTGTGTGTGTATATATATGCTCTATCCTATATATATATGTTGTTAGTATACATACATGTATATACATTAATTTATATATATTTATATACTTATACTGATCTATATTTTTAAATCTTCAGTGCGAAAGTTACAATGGAAATATCCAATGAAAAATGTATACGGGAGATTTCCAATGCAAATTTGGGATATAATTATATATAGATATATGTGTTTAATTGTTTTAAAATATGATTAAAATTATTTATATTTTTATATAGTTATATATATGTGCATGTACAAGTATATACTATTATTTATTTACTTATATTTATATATATTTGTAAATAATTAAATTGATATATATACATGCATGTATGTATACATGTGCTTATATTTATATGTGTATGTGATTGTATATACATGAATAGATGTATATATAATTATATTTAGTTGTATGTATGTACATGAAATAAAATATACTAATAAATATTTATAGTTGTATATGCATATATATATATGTATGTATGTATGCGTGTATGTACTTATATTTATAAATAATTATATTAATTATATTTCCATACAATTTTACTAATATATATTTACGTAATTATATAAATATAGATTTATTTGTGTATGTATTTATGTAATTATATTAAAATATATGCATTTAAGTATCCATGAATATAGTTATATTAATATGTATGTATAAATGTACGTATGTGTTTATATATATATATATATCAATATGTATGTATGTATGTATATAGGTATATACACAACACATATATATATATATGAATGTATTAAAACACTCATTGTTTTTTTATTTTTATATATAAATACATATATTTTTTAAATGTTTGTACCTCATTATTTTTTTAATATCTTTATCTACATGAAAGTACACATAATTTAGTTGACATATGTGTTGTATATAAAAAATATATTATAAATTTCTACTACAAGATTTAGAGAGTCATTTTGCACAACAAATTTACATTATGCATACACACTTATATAAAACTACAATATATATATTCATTGATTTATATATATATATATGTGACCAATAAATTATATATATATTTATCTATATGTTGGTAAAAAAACTTAATTAGTTTATATAATACATTCAAAAAAATACACTATGAATTTTACAGTATAAAATTAATGTTGTATGTATAATTAAATTTATGTCTATGTATATATAATATATATATGTATACTTATATTAATGTTTATGTATGTGTGTATGTATTTATATAGTTCTCTTTATATATTCCTTTAAATAATTATATTTGTAAATACTTCTATATATGTATGTATTCATGCATGTACATACATATAGTTGAATGTACTTATATATATATATATATAAATATTTGAAAATAATTATACCAAAATGTATGTTTGCAATCATATTAAAATATATATCAACATATGTATGTACACGCATTTATTTATATATCTATACTCATTAATTTTTAAATATCTTTTTTATATACACTTTTTTAATAATACCTTGTTTGTACAAATAAATACATATAAATTATTTTAAAAACTATACTCTAAATTTTTAGCGAAAATCTTTATCTATATATGAAAAAAATTACAGTTAAAAATAAAGTATTATATATAGACCCAAACATAATTTTATCAATATCATGATCGTATTGGCACTGATAGATTTAAATTTTGATATCATTTGAATAAAACATAATAGACTAACATTTATTTGGCGAGAAAAAAATAAATTTGGGTGAGGAGATATAATGACAATTGTTTGGATTGGTGTGATAGTGTGAGGGAATTGTATAAATTTTAGTGACATTAATAATTTTATTAGAAAAACGACAAACTGTTGGTATTGTGCATGGGATTGATATCACTAGTGGGAAAGTCTCACACAAGTTATCCTAGTCTTCTGCTTAAGGAATATAGAAAGATTTCAAAAAAAACAAAGCAGTAAAATGATATCCTGTGGAGGATAAAGGTACTGCATACCATTGAATCATATGATCTCTATTTTTACAAATAACATGAAGAATAGGGGGAGAGATAAATATTAGAGAGAGAATATCTAAAATAATTTTGATTTGTATTCAATGTTTTTATCCCCAAAAAGTGGGTGGGAATTCAACTTATATAGTCCTATGGGTACAAATTTCCCAAGAATTTAACTCATCTTTCACTATAAGACTCAACATAAAGTTGGATCTTTCAGCATAAACTTATGAAAAAGCTAAAAGAAAAAGTAAAAACAAAAAGAAAAAGGTGAAACACACTACCGAAAATCTTCCACCACACACTAAACAAGAGGAAAAACAAAACAAAATAATTGAAATGGAAATTTTATCCAATAATCCATTTTAGAATTGAAAAGTATCTAGATCAGCACCTAGAATTCCTCCAAGTCATAGAGAGCATCAATATTCTCATTGATAGAGACTTCTTTTTCTGACTCCTTCTCCATCAATTATTTGATGGATCAGTATATCTTCTCTATGACAATAAATATTTATTATTTATGACATTTTTAAGCCTTTAGATATTCGAGGATTGTGATTTATTCAATCACAAATTCTATACGATGTTGCATTTATCCTCCCTGGATATCAAACCTATTGATAGAAACTAGCACATTATCTCCTATAAAAAACATATAGTCATTAATTGTCATTTTATATTTTATCAGATAGATACTATATGCTATTTAGATCCATTATTTATAAAGTACCCTATTCAAATTTTACTCTAGAAAATATTCATCATTAAACTATGATTGCTCTTATGCTTTCTAGAAAGGTTCTTTAGTTAAGTTTGATGGGTACAAGTTCCATATCATCACAAATCTATCTACAAATCTGATAGGAACTATTTGAAATATCCACCATATAAAACTTAGATATACATTATTTAGGACTCTCTTATCTGTCTATGGTACCTAATTAAATGTGTAATTTATCTTCTTAAATAATAAAAATTAAACTAATCCCATTCTAAAATATTTTTGGTACTCAATGAAATATTATGGTTCTAAGGCTATATCTAGTAAATTTTTTTTTGAATCTATATTTTTGATATTTTCCAAAACCTATTCAGGATTATAAATTCTTCTATTCCCATTATCTTGATCTTTTAAATTTTTTCAAGAAGGCCAAAAACTTTAACTTTCAGTCACATTTCTTCAGTAATGATCATATCGATTATATCTCAATGTATCTTCTTATAATCCACCATAAGGTCTTTAAATCCTTCAAGAATTTCTAAAAAATTATATAAACATATATTTAATACCCTAAAATACTTAATTTTATGGATTATATTATAGGTATCTTTGTATTTTTTCCTAGAGATATTTGAAATCCTCTGTAAATATTCCCATATTTCCTTTGTTGGATTTGGATAATCATTTAGATCATTATCAATGCTTTCTTGATCAAGTTCTTAGTGGAAATTCTTCTTCCCAAATTCTTATTCTACTATATTAACTAGGATTTTTGAAATAGATCCCACTTTCTTTTAGATACACCATCTACTTTTATCTTATAGTTATTTTGAGCCTTCCTATTTCTTACATTTTCTACACATTGAGAATTATAATGACTGTTGGCCACATATAAAGTATTTGTTATGATGTTTTTCTTTAGACTTACTATCCAAAAATATCATTATTGTAATTTTTCATATTTCTACTTTTCAACTTGAAGAACCTGTGCTTTCTGATATTTCAACCTTACTAGATGAAGATCCTTTCTTCTAAAGAAGATTATTTTCTATAATTACTTCTCTTTTCTAGATTCTACCATTCATTTAATTTATAACTAGGAATGATTCTTCAATATGATAATCATTGAAAATGGGACATCACCAAGATCAACTACCTTCTTCCATTACTAAAAGTATCAAAGTAGCGAATCAGTTCTTCTGAAATGATATTATATTTTCCTTTAACATTTTATTTATTAAAGTTATAGTATTGAAATTCATTCCTCCACCCCAATAATTATGTCTATTTAAACCTTTTTAATTTTATTTTCATGAAATTATTTATATAAAAATTCTCTATTCTTATAGTGAAATGTTTTCCCAACAAAATCTCATTATCCTTAATTCCTTTAATAATTACAATCAATTGTCACTCATGGATAGTATAATTATTATCCTCCCCATTAAAAAATCAACTCCAATATCTACCAATAATTTAACCCCGTTTTTTATTTTATTTAGATACATACCCCTACTGCGTCTAATCCATATGTTTCTAAGATAATTTGATATTCACTCCTATAAAGGTACTCTAATTTTAGGAGGTTTAGAGATTTCTTCTTCAAAATTTTGATAACTTCAGAGTCTTATTATATATAATTCTAGGATATATTGCAAGAGATTTTTCTCTATATTGGAGATGAGATATTTTATATATATTTAATATATTCTCTTACAAAACTTAATATTACAAGAAACACTTGTATCTGCTTACAATATCCAAGATTATCTAGGAAAGTTTCTAGATTATCTACAATATGTGGTTGAATCTTCTCTCTAATTAGTTATAATTTTAATCCCAATAATTCTCTATTAGGTTTAATCCAAATAATAGTTTATTTGAAAGTATAATCCTTTATTTTTTAAACACTTTGGAAACCTATTGTAAGTGATCAATATTTTCTTCTATATTTTTACTAAATATGAGAAGATCAACAATATAGACTGCCACAAACTATAATAATCTGATGAATTCATTATCCACTATTCTATGGAATATTCTTAGGGAATTTTTGTCTCCAAATAGTTTAACTGTCCATTTAAATAATCACACTGGTGGTGTGAATGTCGTAAATGGTATTTTTTATTCTTTAATATAAATATTCCAATATCATGACTTAAGATCAACCTTATAATATAAATTTTCCTTTTATTCCTAATATATCTCCTTAAATATTTATGATTATGGAGATTGTATATATTATACCTTGTTTCATTATTAAGATTATGGTAATCAATTACCATTCTGGATTTACCATGCTATTTTTCTATATGATTCATTACTATGAATGCTGTAAACCTGTGAGCACTTTAACTATGCATGATTAATCCTATATTGATTAATTATAGATTATTTTTCTCAAACTACTTAATCATCCTATCTTGATAAGAAATTCCATTACTTTTTATCACCATACTAGAATCCTAGGTAATTGTAGCTTCTGGAATTTCATTATATTATAATTTCATAGGTTTTTATGACCAATTATCTGATAAGTAATTACTTATCTTAGACAATTACCCTTCTTTACCTATCCTTATAACTTTAACTCCATCTAATTATTTCCATTTATCAATCTTTAAGTGATACTCTTTATCCTAATATAGATAATTATCCACTTGTAATGTAGATACTTGATTTCCTAGAATCATTTATACTTTTTTAGAATTAGGTCGAATCAAGTAATTAATTTGGATCATTTATTTTGAAAATATCATTATTAGATGATATATTATGAGGAAATTATTTCCAATTAAGAAGTCATTTGAAAATTTAGGAATAAATCAAAGAAATTTATCTACCAATATTCCCCCATTTAATTCAATCTGAACAAATTTTGACACTTTTTATGTCCAAACTGCTGCATTGTTACCTAATATAACTTAAAACTGTGTAGATTTCTAATTTACTCTTGAAAGTCAGATTCTGGTAGAAGATAAGGTGCACTTTACCTCTAATTGGGAAATACATATAGTTTCACTAATTCTTAGCATCACTAATATTCCCCACTACTCAATCATTACACCAGGTAATGAAAATCATATATAACCAACATGATATTCTTTATCCTCATAAATAGGAATTTGAATTGTACTATTTCATACCACTCTTCTGAAGCTTATGTTCTTAGTTCTTCTGCCAAAGTACCTTCATATCTTCCAATTGAGATCCTTGAATTCTCCAAAGTATTCCCAATTATATCCAGTTCTAGACATTCTATCTTTAAATCTAATCTTACTTATCTTGATTCATCTAACCACATATTATCTTATTCTAAAATCCTAGAGATAAAAATTCTACCCTTGACTTGTTTGATCACATATAGAAAAAGTAGGTTCTAACTTCGTTCTTCCTCTGGATCTAGTGAAACCCATTCTTTAGGTTAGGTTAGCCTTTTAGGGTTCACCACTTATAGAGTAATTACTCTAATTTACATTCCTTAACCAGGGAAAATACATGTAAGTATTTCAAAACCATTCCTTAGATATGGTCTCCCATTATAAATCTTTATATAAGGGTTAGTAATTACTATGACACTTGTTTTTTCAAGTGGATATCCCGACATATTATTCCAGTTCCTCGTGTATGTTTTAACTTCTATATTTTTACTAATTATTAGGTCTATAAGAACTACAAGAAAATACAGGATCACCGTCACCATGGATTCACTTGCATGAAAATTCTATTGTGCTCTAACTAATAGTTCAAAAGATAAAATGGATAAACTATCAACTACTACTACAATTAGGACTGGTAGATCTTGTACCATTATAAAAAGGGGATATGATCTGATCTAGATTATTCCAAAATGAACATATTTTGAATTATTATAAACAGTGTAACACCCCAAGCTTCCACGGTATGTCTCTCTTTGAATAATGCAATAGCTTGCGATGTACGCCACTTCGAGTTCTAGCACACCACGACCAATCGAACTATCAGTTATGAATAGTAATACCCACTTTTATAAATTTTATAAATATTATTTTCCAAAATGGAATTCATATATGTATTTTTAATATCAAAATAATCTTACAGTGTAGTTTTGGTATTTTTCTGAAAACTTTCAATTTTTGATGAATAGTGAATAACCCTGCGTTATTGTTTAAAACCTACTTTTTATTTAAATAATTAATTATTTTATTTAAATTTATTTTACATCAAAATAGATACATAAAACCAATATATGTTCAATGTAATTTATTGGAGTCATTTTATAATTACAATTAGATGTATATAATTTTATTGAACATTTTAACATCTTTTACCAACCTTCTAGGGAAATTTGCAAATTTTCATAAAACATAATTTTACCACTTCTGGGAATTGAATTTAAAAAATACAAGAGACATGGTTGACATCAGTAAATAAAATGTAGTTCAATAGGATGAAAATATTTTCTGGTGAATAGTAACTTTTAGATTTTATTTACCACGGTTAAAAGTAAATAGGGAAATTAAAGGTAAAAATGATATTATCATTACCCTAAAACATGTCTTAATTCTATTGGATAAGTGTATTTCGAACAAAATAAAACATATGAATAAAATATTATCTTCTTTGATCCACTTGGATTAGATTAGAACATTTATTATTATTTTATTTAAAGAAGAGTTAAAAGTGTTAAATTCAAATTTTAATAACTAAAACATTTTTAATATATTGTTATACATATGTTAAATTAGAATATAAATATTAACTAAAAAGTTAAAAATATTTAATTCATAATGGTATTTTATTGATAATTTTTATACATTAAATAATTAAATTTATTTATGACACAATGATGATACAGTAATTACCTTATTAATGAAAGATTAAAATAATTGATATTATAAATTTAACAATAATTGTAAATGGAGACTTATGATGAATTACACTATTTTTCAAGGTTAATATGACATTTTGGGATTGATTTGATGTATTCTTTCGAAGTAATCAAGTTTTTTTTGACTTTCATAAAAACCAAATACTAAATAGTGTCAAAATTGATATAAATGAGTTTTTAAAACAAATACTATAGTATTTAATGATATAATATTTATAAAAATATAAGGTTTGATAAAAGTACTTATATAATTATAGATATGCCATTAATGAACCACTTGGATTTTTCTTGGCATTTTATAGTAAGTTTATTAACCATGTAATATAAAAATACAAGAAGACATTGTAAAAGTTAAACTATTTAAGTATGAGTTAAATATAAATGATAAGGTTAATATGGTGACCTAAACTTGTATAAAACCAACTGTTTGAGTATTTGTTAACCCATACACACCTTTTCCTTGAAATAAATCCTTTTGGAGCCATTATAAACTGAATCTGATTGTATAATAAATTAATATTTCAAGCTTTTCCTAAAGTGCCGCTCACCTCACTTATAAAAGGGTACTTCCCCTTATCTCAAAATCACACCTCCAAATGCCTTTGGCTTGGAAAAATCCTTCTCAAATATCATCCCAACTACCCTAACATAAACCTAGAGGCATTGCTTTGATCAGAAAGCTGACCTAAGTATCCCTTTTGATAAAATCAAAAGGATTCACTCGAAGAAGAGGTAATAATTTCATCACCTCTTTCAAAGTTGTTTTCTTCTTTCAGTTCCTCTTTCATTGTTTTTTCCATACCAAAATATTAAATCCTGTACCTTATACATAATGTGATGTTATTATAAATATGGTAAAACCATATTAATTATTCTATCCATCCTATGAATGAAAAAGTCACCATACATTCGTACGTACGACTTACCGTCTTCACATAGTGGTGTAGTTTGTTATTCAACACTTCATTATTTGGATGGGTATAATAATGTGTATAATTGATGTAAATAATAAATATAACATTTTAATTATTTTCTATATATGATATACCATCCAATTACATACGATTTCACCATCAATAGAATGGAATTGTTGCCCGTGCGTACGTACAGATTACCGTCTTCACAATGCGATAAGATTCATTTCTTCATCATAACCATTCAAGAATAATTTTTATTTTATGATTAAAAATAATGTTTAAGAAATTAATATCATTATGGATTTGAATCAAATACATCCCATCCATAACAAACACGACTTAAGTAATAAAACATATAAATTAAAACGAATCAGTTAACACCCGGAACAATGACACTACTGAAATATTATTAACAAAACAATATTAGAAGATCATATATAATATCATATTTATGTATATGGTTCTTGTATAATTTTATTACAATTATTTGAATATTATATAGGATGTTAACGTACCCTTGTCCAATGAAAAGTACATGGTAAGGGTTAATTTTACTATCTCTTTCTTATCCAAGGTTGTTTATACGTGAGTGTCTACTGGGACCTCTTTATCATCCACATATGTGTTTATTAAAAATTTATTTCAAAACATTTTTACTATTTCCTAAAATATGGGTTAAAGTAATTTATACCCTTTTTTGAATTTATATAAATTTTTTTAAAGGAATATTTCCATCGTTTTCCAAACTAGGTACTTTATGACATTTTCGACAAATTAAGGTAAGAATGTTTTTAATGTATACAGTGGGTGCAGCTATTTTCCGCTGTTGTAACCTCTTCGAAGCTTCCCTTACAAGATTATAAGAATATTTTCAAAATAAATGTTTTCTTTTATTATTATGTGACTTTTAAATGATTTTAAAATAGAAATAGATATTTCTCTCAAATAGTTTTGATTTCATTTATGTCAACATCCTTTGATGGATTTAACACTTGTTTGAAGTCTACTTATTATGATAAAATATTTCATATTTTATTGAAGGTTTTGTGTTATGTTTGACTATAGATGTGTTGTTTTTATACCATTCATGGTTTATGGTTAAAGTATTAACATTTCATATGCTAGTTTTAATACGAATGTTTATGTTATGTTCCAAACTTTTCATATGAGGAATGCGTTGGACTTAGTAAGTGATGGGTGGAGCCCACTATAGATCCTCAATGCATCGATAGGTATCATGATACAAACTAATGTCTTGGAACAAGGCCTTGAAAAAATCTTATTTGTATTCTTGACATGGGGACTTGCCTATGTGGTTATGATGTTCGACATTATGCATTCCATCATTATGAAATTATCTATTGATATTACATGTGATTATTCGACAAGTAGAATATCCACGTGAATAAGTAAATGACATTATTTGACATAAATTTTCCATATTATGATTAGGTTTAAGTTTAAAAGGCTTTTGTTTTAATCTTATACATTACTTTAAATATTTATGATTATTTATGATAGTTTATGCTATATTATTTTCCTTACTGAGCATCTGAGATCACCCTTTTATATGTTTTATTATTACCAGGATGTGCAGAAGTATATTATGATTAAACTGCAACAATAGGTTAAGGTATATGAGTGTGTTCAAAGGGGACACAATTTTGTTGTTTTTCCATTTCATAATGTAATATAAAACTTATGTATGTATCTATTACTTACAAGGCTACTAAACTAATCAGTCTTTTGAGAATTCATCTATTATGATCATTCCAATGCTATGTAACAATGTACTGACTCTGGGTAACTAGGGTTGGGGCGTTACAGTTGGTATTAGAGGATGTTTAGTACAAACATTAAAAACTATATTTAGAAAAACCCTGATTAGAGAACATTACCCTAATATAGACTTTGAGGATTAGTATAGAAGAACTTCCTAGAATTTTTGTAATGTAGAGATTTTGTGTATTTTCCAAGCAATACATACTTGTCAGGATACGAGAAGGTAGAGACGACTCTGGTATAGATGTACCCAGGAGTCAAAATCTTACATGGAGTTTCAAGCTTGACCTGGGGTATCATAGTACACGACAACGATCCTTGCTGCACTCTTGGTTACGACACTCCCGGGGGACATGTTTAGGATAATTCACATTTTCTTTACAAACCATTATGAAAGATTTATGAGTAAATACTTCCTCAAAGAATTTTTTTTATGATTATGAATTATATGCATAAAATGGTCAATTTATGTTAGGTATTTATAAGTTTGGAATTATGTGTTGCGATTCATAAACTAATCTAGTGTATGCCATTGTTTATAAATGATTCATAGTAGAAGGAATGCAAACCGTATAAATGCACATAATCCACGTAGGGATTTCCCTCCTACTCAAGATAATTATAGTGGAGCTGGTGATGCAACCGATGTTGAACAACTTATAACCATACTAGGACAACTCACTCAGGTTATGAATAATAACCTTACCCATATGAATCAACCTGATCCACAATGCAGATGATCAATATTAGACCGCTTCATGAAGAAAAAACCACCAACATTAAATGGGACTACAAATCCATTTGTAGATGAGAAATGGATAAGTTCCTTATAGAAAATATTTCATGATTTGGGGAGTAGTGAAAGGGAAAAATTTTTCATGAAAGTTTATCGCCTCACGGGAGATGCAGTCAATGGTGGTCATTAATTCAAAACACAAAAGAGGATGAAGATGTATGAAATATAGAATGGAAGGATTTTAAAGAGATTTTATTAGAAAAATACTTTCTTAGTGACCATCGAGTGGATATGAAAAGACAATTTCTGATTCTAAGGAAAAAGGAGGATGAGAAAGTCAAAACGTATGAGGCTAACTTTACAAGGTTAGAAAGGCATGCAAAAAATTATATATGTAACCCAAGGAGTAAGATTGATAGATTGTTTTATGGGTTAAAACCATTTCCTTATTGAGAATTAGTCTCAAAATCTTTCTCATCGTACGAAGATATTGTCTCATGTGCTATCAAGACAGAAAAGGGATTCTCTAAGTCTTACAACTTTAAAGAAAATAAAGGGAAGAAGAGATCTGCTCAACAATTTGGAAATTAAAATAAGGGGAATAAGGGAAAAGTTGAATTTCCATCCTGCATTAAATATGGGAAGTAACACCCCAATACTTACTTAAGGGGAATGGGAGTCTATTACAAGTGTGGAGAAAAAGTCCACCAAGCTCATGATTGCAAAGGGAGGAAAGTGGCTGCCAATTTTGAATGCTACAATTATAGAGAAATGGGGCATTATGCAAGTGAATGTCCTAAGAACCAAGGGAACTTACTTTAGAAAAGTCTAAGGGAGAAATTCCAAGATTATGCGAACACTACTGCTGAGGTTGACGCTCTGAATGATGTGGTGGAAGGTAATTTAATGGTTTCCTAAAATTTAGCCAATGATTTATTTTATTCTGGATCATCACATAGTTTCATATCTTCCTAGTTTTCTAAAAAGAATAGATATTTCCAATTTTATTTAACAAGGGAGTTGTCAGTCAGAAATCCTAAAGGAAGTATCATTACAACAATGTTTTGGGAATTAGTTCCCACTTGGTCATATAAACATGGTTTATCTATTGATATCATCGTTATACCCATGATTGAATTTGATATAATCCTCAGTATGGATTGGCTTTCAGACCATGATGCAAAAATTTATTGTAAGAAGAAGGAGGTTACAATTTTCAATGATGATAAGGTGTACCTTATCTTTAGAGAAAAAGTGTCACCATCTGATTCTTATCTAGACCCACCCCCAGTAGCTCTACTAAATTCAATTATTGGGGAGGAAGAGAGTGAAATAACTTTGGGTGAGGAAAGGAATGTTCAAATAGAGGGTGTTCCTATGGTGAAAGAATATGTTGACGTGTTTCTATAGGATTTACCGGGAAATCCTCCAAAACAAGAAATTGAGTTTTCCATTGATTTAATTCTGGGTTCAAGGACCATATCAAAGACCCCTTATAGAATGGACACCGTGGAATTAGTGGAACTAAAGAAACAACAATAGGAATTGAGTAATAAAGGATTTATTCACCCTAGTGTTTCTCTATAGGGATCCCCTGTTCTTTTTGTTAAGAATAAAGATGAATCTATGAGGTTTCACATTGACTACAGGGATATCAATGCTATAACAATAAATAACAAGTGTCCCCTACCTCATATTTATGATTTATTTAATCAAATTCATGGACCTCAATATTTTTCAAATATTGACCTTCAATCTGGATATCACCAGTTGTGTGTGAAGAAGGAAGAAATTCAAAAGGCAAAATTTTGTATGAGGAAAGGGCATTAAGAGTTGACAATAATACCTTTTGGATGGACTAATGCACCCTATGTCTTCATGGATCTAATGAATAGAGTTTTCAAGGAATATCTTGATGAATTTTTGGGGGTATTTATTGATGATATTCTGGTTTACTCAAAAATCTATATAGATCATGAAAATAACTTGCGCTCTATTCTAAAGACTCTTATAAGAAACAAATTATATGGGAAGTTTAGCAAGTGTGAATTATTGATTTATAATATTTCTTTTCTAGGAAATATTGTCTCTAAGGATGAAATCTCTGTTGATCCTTCTAAGATAAGAGCAATAAAAGAATGTCCAGCACTGGTGAGTATAATTGTGGTATGAAGTTTTATTGGTTTAGAAAGTTATTATCATGTTTTCATCCTAAATTTTTCCTGATTGGATAACCCATTAACCAAGATCACACGTAAAGGGGTTAAATTTGTTTGGAAAAAAGAGGGCAAATAATGTTTTGAAGAAATGAACATAAGATTAGTCAATGATCTTATCTTGACTCTACCATCGGAGAATGATGTGTTTGTTATTTTTATTAATGCTTCAAAGAAAGGACTTGGTTTTGTCCTTATGCTGAATGATACATTTATTGCCTATAAATCATGACAACTAAAAATTCGTGAACAAAACTATCCCACTCAGGATCTTGAGTTAGCAGCTGTAATCTTTACTTTGAAGATATGGAGACACTATCTCTATGGTGAAAAATGTGAGATATAAACCGATCACAAGAGTTTGAAGTATATTTTCTCATAGAAATAATTCAACATGAGGAAAAGACAATGGATTGAATTATTCCACTATACACTACCACACAGGAATGGAAAATAAGGTGGTGGATGCTTTGAGCATAAAGAATCATGGAGTTTTGAACAAGATGATATTTTAAAGGGATCCTATGTTCGTGGATCTAGTAAATATGGATATGAGAATAGTCATGGAAGGTGAAACGTCAATAATTTTTCAAATGGTTTCCAAATCATATATAATAGAAAGGATAAAATGTTCTTAGACTGATGAAGAGGAGTTTCAAAAGAAAATTAAAGTTGTAAATGATGAGGGATTGATTGACTTTATATATAGAGATGGAATTTTGAAATTTGAGAAGATACTTTGTGTTCCTGAAATACCTGATCTAAAAAGGCAATTGTTGGATGATTCTCATAGCTCTAATTTCTCTATACACCCTGGTAGCACTAAGATATATAGATATTTGAAGAGACATTTTTGGTGGGACAACTTGAAAAGGGATATTGGTGATTATGTGTTAAGATTTATGGTTTGTCGACAGGTGAAGGCTGGAAGACAACATCATAGATGAGTCATGCAACCTCCTCCCATAAATGAGTGGAAATGGGATGATATTAAGATGGAATTTGTCATGGGGATACCAAAGAATCCTAGAAGTAATCATGCATTATGGGTCATGGTTGATCATATTACCAAATCAACACATTTTCTTGATATAAGAGAATATTTACCACTTGAATGATTTGAAAAAATATATATTAATGAAGTTGTAAGACTTTATGTTGTACCCCTATAAATTAGTTCTGATCGTGATCCCCATTTTACATCAAGATTCTGGAAAAGTCTTCTGAAATCCCTGGATTATGACTTTCGTTTGAGCACTACCTACCACCCTCAAACTGATGGAAAATCCGAACAGACTATTAAAACCTTATAAGAAATGTTGAGAACTTGCTCACTTGACTTTAAAGGTATGTGGGATCAGTATTTACCTTTGGTAGAATTTTACTATAATAATAGCTTCCATTCAAGTACTCAGATGGCCCCATGTGAAGCATTATATGGAAAGAGATGTCGCACACCAACTTTTTGGGATGATGTTGGTGAAAGAAAACACATAGGCCTAGAACTTGTTGAGGAAACAATGGAAAAGGTGAAGATTATCCAAATCCACATCAAAGAATCTCAAAGTAGAAAAAAGAGCTATGCTGATAACCAAAAGAAAGATTTGGAATTTAAAGTAGGATATCATGTTTTCTTGAAGGTATCTCCATGGAAGAGTGTTATACGATTTGTTAAGAAGGGTGAATTAAGTCCCAGGTACATCGGGTCTTTTGAAATTGTAGAACGAATTGGAGTTGTAGCATACCGTTTGAAAATTCTATGAAGTCTCTCCAAAGTTCATGATGTGTTCTATGTATCAATTTTGAGAAAATGCATGCCTGGCACAACGCATGTACTCACCTATGAAGAAATAGAACTAGAACCCAATCTATCTTACTGTGAAGATCCTGAAAAGATTCTTGATACTAGAGAACAAGTGCTGAGAAACTAGACGAATCATCTGGTAAAAGTTCTATGGAGAAACCATAAGATGGATGAGGAAAAATGGGAACCTAGGGAACTTATGATGAATAACCACCCGAATACTTTTGTGAAGTAGTATTCTTAAAATTTATAGGATGAATTTATTTGAAGTAGGGAATAATGTAACACCCCAAGCTTCCACGATACATTTCTCTTTGAATAATGCAATAGTTGGAAATGTACGCAACTTCGTGTTCTAGCACACCACGACCAATCAAACCAGCCGTTATGAATAGTAATACCCACTTTTTGAAATTTTATAAATTTTATTTTTCAAAATGGACTTCATTTTTGGATTAGGAATATCAAAATTATCTTAGGGTGAGTTTTTGGTATTTTTCTGAAAACTTTCAATTTTTGTGGAATAGTGAAAAACACTGCGTTATTGTTTAAAACCTACTTTTTATTTAAATAATTATATATTTTATTCAAATTTATTTTAGGTAAAAATATAGATATAATACTTATATATGTTCAATGTAATTCATTGGAGTCATTTTATAATAAAATTAGATGCATAAAATTTTATTGAACATTTAAACATCTTTTACCCACCTTCTAGGCACATTTGAAAATTTGCCTAAAATGTAATTTTACTACTTTGGTGAATTTAATTTCAAAAATCATAGAGACATGGTTGAAATCAGTAAGTAAAATATGGTTCAATAGGATGAAAATAATTTTTGGTGAATAATATCTTTTGGATTTTATTTACCATGGTTAAAAGTAAATAGGGTAATTAAAGGTAAAAATGATATTATAATTACCCTAAAACATGTCCAAATTCTATTGGATAAATGTATTTAGACCAAAATCAAACTTAATAATAAAATATTATCCGCTTTTATCCACTTGGATTAGATTATGACATTTATTATTATTTTATTTAAAGAAGAGTTAAATGTGTTAAATTTAAATTTTAATAAATAAAATATTTTTAATATAGATTTATACATAAGATAAATTAGACTATAAATATTCATTAGAAATTTAAAAAAATTTCCTACATAATGGTATTTTATTTATAATTTTTAGACATTAAATAATTAATTTTTTTTATGACACAATGATGATGAAGTAATTACCTTATTAATGAAAGATTAAAATAATTGATCTTATAAATATAAAAATAAATGTAAATTGAGACTTATGATGCATTAAACGAATTTTCAAGGTTAATATGATATGTTAGGATGTATTTAATGTATTTGTTTGAATTAATAATGTTTTTTTGACTTTCACAAAAACCAAATACTAAATAGTGTCGAAATTGACATATATAAGTTTTTAAAACAAATATTATATTATTAAATGATATAATATTCCTAAATTTATAAGGTTCATCCAAAGGAATTATTTAATGATATATATGTCATTAATGAACCACTTGGGGTTCTCTTGGTATTTTATAGTAAGTTTATTAATCATGTAATATAAAAATACAAGAAGACACTGTAAAAGTTAAACTATTTAACTAAGAGTTAAATATAAAGGATAAGGTCAATATGGTAACCTAAACTTGTCTAAAACCTCTTGGTTGAGAGGTTTTCGAACCATACCCACCTTATCCTCTAAATAAATCCTTTTTAAGCCACTATACACCAAATATGATTCTATAATAAATTAATATTTCAAGTGTTTCCTAAAGTGACCCACACCTCTCTTATAAAAGGGTAATTTCCCTTCTCTTAAAATAGCACCTCCAAATCCATTTGGCTTGGACAAACCCTACTCAAATATCTTCCCAACTACCCTCAATTAAACCTAGAGGCCTTACTTTGATAATAAAGCTGACCTAAGGATCCCTTTTGAACAAATCAAAAGGAAGCACCTGAAGAAGAGTTAATATTTTCATCACCTCTTTCAAAGTTATTTTCTTCTTTCGCTTCCTCTTTCTTTGTTGTTTCCATACCAAAATAATAACACCAGTACCTTATAAATATCATTATGTTATTATTAATATGTTACAACTATATTCATTATTCCATCCATTCTATGAATGACAAAGTCACCATACGTGTGTACGTACTGCTTACCGTCTCCACGCCGTGGTGTAGTTTGTTATTCAACACTTCATTATTTGGATGCGCATAATAATGAGTATAAGTGATGTAAATAATAAATATAACATTTTAATTATTCTGTATATATTATATACCATCCAATTACATAGTATTTCACCATCAATAGAATGGTATTGTCGCTCGTGCGTACGTACAGATTACCGTCTCCACAAATGCAATAAGATTCATTTCCTCATATTAACCATTCAAGAATAATTTACAATTTATTATTAAAAATAATTTTTAAGAACTTAATATCATTCTGGATATGAATCAAATAAATCCTATCCATAAAAAACATAACTTAAGTAACCAAACATATAAAGAAAAACGAGTCAGTTAACACTTGAAACAATGATACTACTGAAATATTATTAACAAAATTATATTAGTAGATCATATATAATATATTATATATGTATATGGTTCTTTTATAATTTAATAACAATGATTTAACTATTATACATGAGGTTAAAGTACCCTCATCCTAGGAAAAGTACAAGGTAAGGGTTAATTTTACAATCTCCTTATTATCCGAGGTTGTTTATATGTGAGTATCTACTAGAACCTATTTATCATCCACATCTTTGTTTCTTAAAAATTAATTTAAAAACATTTTTACTATTTACTATAATATGGGTTAAATTAATTTATACCTTTTTTTTATTTTTTTATAAAATTCTTGGAAAGGAATCTTTCTGTCATTTTCCAAAAAGGTACTTTATGACCTTTTCGAAAAATTAAGGTAAGAATGTTTTTTTAACGTATACGGTGGGTGCCGCTATTTTCCCCCATTATAACATCTTCAAGGATTCCTTTATAATATTATCAAAATAATTTTAAAATAAATATTTTCTTTTATAATTTTGTTACTTTTAAATGATTTCAAAATTGAAAGAGATATTTCTCTCAAATAGTTTTGATTTCATCTATGTCAACATACTTTAATGAATTTTACTCGTGTTTGAAGTTGATTTATTATGATACAATCTTCCATATTGTATTGAAGGTTTTGTGATATGTTTGACCATGGATGTGTTTTTTTATACCACTCATGGTTTATGGTTAAAGTATTAACATTTCTTATTCTAGTTTTAATACAAATGTTTATGTTATGTTTCAACCTTTTCATATAAGGAATGCATTAGACTTAGTAAGTGATGGGTGGAGCCCACTATAGATCCTTAATGCATCAGTAGGTCTCATGAGACAAACTAGTGTCTTAGCACAATTCCTTGAAGAAATCTTATTTTTGGTCTTGGCACGAGGCCTTGACTATGTGGTAATGATGTCCGAAATTATGTATTCCATCATTATGAAATTAGCTGTTGATATTACATGTTATTTTTTGAATAGTAGAATATCCATGTGAATAATTAAATGAAATTATTTGACTTATCATTGCCATATTATGCTGAATTTTAAGTTTAAAATGATTTTGTTTTAGTCTTATACATTGCCTTAAATGTTTATGCTTATTTATGATAGTTTCTGCTATATTGTTATCCTTACTGAGCATCTGAGTTCACTCCCTTCTTATGTATTATTTTTTCCAGGATGTGAAGAATTATATTACAATTAACCTATAAGAATAGGATAATGGTTATGAGTGTGTTCAAAGGGGACACAATGTTGTTGTTTTTCCATTTCATAATGTCATGTAAAACTTATGTATGTATCTAGTACTTCCAAGGATACTAAACTAATCGGTCTTTAGATAATTGATCTCTTTTGATAATGTTAATGTTATGTAATTATGCACCGACTCTGGGTACCTAGGGTTAGGGAATTACAAATAGCCTTACTAACCCTTTTTTATTTTAGAAAAGGCATTATAAATACTCATTTATCTATTTCATAGACTTCATGGGCCTTTTCATCCTAATTTTTTTTGGTAATTTCTTAATATGGTACCAAAGACTTTTGTTATACCTCAGACTAACTAACTCTAGGAATATTACATTATTGAAAACATATTCCATCAAAATGGATTTAATTTTTTGTAGAATTCACTAGATCACCTTTCATCTTCTTTAGCCTTACTAGATCGGGAGATTCTTATGGTACACTATCCCCTACTCAAATCATTTCTATTCAAATCCTAACTCAATATTCTTTTGGGGTTCTTCTCTTATTCATCTGATATGAATTATTCCTTCTTGTAGTACTCAAAATATGAAGAATATAAACACTCATCATTTGAGTATATATCTTCTCCCCAAATAGGCTCAAATAATATCTATGATTTATCTTCCATTAATATTTCTCAGAGACAACCTCTTATTTTATTTTCATCAGGATAGGGGAAACTCTATAACCTTTATTTCTAAAGAACCCACAACAATCACAAGTGGATATAGGTTTTTCCTTAGGTAATCTAGGATAGTTCCCATGTTTTATTTAATTTTTTTCTCTTACACACTTTAGAAGATTTTTTGTATAATATATCACTAATATTTTCCTATATTTCTTCTTGAAAATAAAATTGATGATCTTCAATTACCAAATCCTTTGTAGAATTTCTTGCTTCATTTTTTTTCATTCAAACATTCTACCCCGAAACTATGTTTTGAATGATTTTTATTAGTGTTTACCAAGATATTTTCTGGTTGTACCACACCCATATCTTTCTACAACACCCAAAACCTTTAAAAAATAGGATGAAATCATATATGGGATGTTCATATATGAATCTACATATAATATAGTTTTATCACCTTCCATATTTTATATTCTTGAACACCTGAGGTATCTTTTAAGTTTATAATTCAAGAAATATGAGGCTTAAAGACTTATTGAACTACTTCAGGATAACTACCTAGAAGCTTCTCAATACATAAATCTATAACATGTTCTTGATATCTTGTTCCAGGAATACAATACCAATTCTAAAACTTGAAATGATATTCTTCAAAAAATAATTTGTCACAATTAGGGATTTTGGTTAATTTTTTTTATAATTTTTTATAATAATTATCAATCCCGACCAACTAGTGAATTTTCAATAAAATCTTATTTAAAGAAATTAGCCACTAATTCTATAATATTGATTGAAAAGGAGAAATATTCTTGGATAGCCATTATCACTTCTAAGTGTCTTAAAATAATATCACAAAAGCATCTTATATTACCCCTTAATGTAGCCCCTGTGAAATTATGTGCACTATCTATAGTCCATGACTATAAACCAATTGATGACATTCAAATCTCTTTTATATATAACTAATTTGAGATCCTTATCTTAATATATTGTAAGGGTTATACCATGTTTTGGAATCCCTTATGGATGTGTCTTCCTTGGTCTATAATATTCCAGAATATAACTAAGATATGTGGGATTTACTTCCAAATTGATCCTCTAAAACAAATATTTGAAAGGTCCTTCTTTTATTACGAAAGAGTGGGTTTCTGGGGGATCACCAACTATACTATCTTTACTTACCATTTTTTTACTCCAATGCTTTTGGTGAGAGATACACTTTCTTATTTCCTCTTCTGATTCTCTCCGAGTTTTGATTTTAGGTCTTTAATTTTTTTAAGATTCTAATTTACGTATTTGTATACGTGTTTTATATCTCTAATCAACCATTTTCTTTGGTAATAATATCATGGAACTATTTTTTATACTCTTGGATACTCATATGAAAACTCAAAACTTCATCCTAGAACTCTATAGCTTCCCTTGATAAGGGCCATGTGTAATCTTCCATAGTATGTCACCCTGATATACTTTCTATTTATGTGTCCCTTTGTATATAGAGATTTGTATTAATGATAATAACTCTTGGATGATTAAATTATTTAACTAAATCTTTCCCTTTAAGACACTACTAATTATCTAGAATATTTGGCCCAACTTCTGATCATCTTCTAGACATAATTTTACTTTTCTAAGAAAAGTATATTACATTTTAGATTTCCTAGAGATATTTCTTGGTTTTTATCTATTCACCTAACTATACATTACTAGGAATAATTTTTCCTAATTACTACCTATAGTGATTCAAGATTGTCAAGATTCTACTGGGATTTCTTCTTTGACTCGATTACTTTTGGTTTATTTGCAAAGACTTATCTAGCTTCTAGTATTTGACTGTACTTTCTGAGACAAACATATCTAGATTTATTCTCATAATACCTAAAAAAACATTCTAAACATTTTTTATCATAGTAAATAACTCTAACAATGGAATCTAAAGTTTCATTTTTCAATCCTCCAATAAGCAATGGTCTGAATTGATTCCTTATTTCATCCCCACACTCTGATACAAATTTCCGCATCCTAAAATATCAATTCCAAAATGGAGAGGATATGGACCAGGCCTAGTCCTGAGGACATCTGTAATTCTATATTTTTTTATTAAGAGTAATCCAAAATACTCAAATATATTCCAATCCACTTTTTTCATTTTTTCATCAAAAAATAATAATTTTTTAATTTATCCATTTATACATTTTTTATTATTACTTTTATTTAACATATTAAATTAAAAATTATAGTTATTTTGCACAAAATAATAAAATGAAATATATTTCTAGATTTAATTATATTAATAATTTAATTTAATTAATTTATATCTAATAATTTAATAAAAAAAATTAAATTAAATAGATTATACTATGTTAAAGTTAAGTAAAAACATATAAAAAATAGTCAAATAAATATGAATAAAAAATATGAATAATTATATTTAGTTACACACAAATAAATATATATTCCAAAAAAATATTTATATTTATAAAATTTATATTTAAATAAAAAAATAAAAAAATAAAAAAATATAAAAAATTATGTGTATAACTAATAGTATAATACAAAAAATAATTTAAAATGGAGTTTCTATTGTACAATGATAAATATGGAATTGCACCATAGCAATACAAAAAATTATTACATTATTTACCATCCATTGGAGTAAGAATTTTACTCCAAAATGATATTTTCATTCCATTTTTTGTTCTTTGGTGATGGAATTAATTTTTATAATTTTATTTTTAATTTTTATATTAATAAATAAAACCAAAACACAAAATAAATAAACTGAAACAAAGAACAAACATCTATAAAATCTAGGACTATCAAAATCACTACCTTGATATGACACACTTGGAAATTAGATTCCCAACATCCAGAAATGTACATCAACATAGCCTGCCATGTAATTCCATCAACCTCCAGATTGGAATCTTGATCAACATAACAAAATTTGGAGACCTAAAAATCATGATGGTGTCATTTAACCTACCATATAAGGAAAAAAATGTGAAAAACTCTAATTAAAATGTTTTAATTTATGAAAAACAACCGTCAAGTTTGACTTAAAAACCACATTTTTCTAAAAAAACTTGCAATACATCCATAACCCCATGAGAGAGAATATGCTTCTACCTCAAATACATTAATATAACTATAAATATTCACCTTAGGTAATCAGTCCTAATGTTTTCTGATCTATACCGATGATCAAATTGATGAGGGAAGTGGTTCATGGCCAAAATGATCATATAGATTAAGCAAAATAGTTTAACTAGTTTTATTATTTTATTATTTTTTATATATTGTTGTTATCTATAATATATCTCTATTAACTTATCATTATATTAATGAAATCAAATTCTTCTTTTCATTATAAATAATACCTATTATTTTCAAAATTTTAATACCCATTTATTTCAAAAATTATAGGGTTGAAAATCTCCCTTAGATGTGAGTGTAATTTGAAAATCAAGGAAATTTTAATCTAAAAAATCACCTCCTTACCTCAAAATTTTCATAATTAAAAAAACCTACCTCAAAAAAAAATAATGTACATCAAAATGTTTAGAAAAAATATAACCTCAAAATTTGTAATCTACCACATAGTTATAAATAAAGGTAGACAAAATGTTAAAAAAAATCCTGACCGGTTCGGGTCATCTCTACCTCGAATCGGGCGAACAAAATAGAAATCCTCTACTTTAGGATGACCCAAAATGATATGATCTACAAAACCGTTTAACATCCCCAACTAGATCGATAAACTTGGAAAATAGTTTGATTGATTGGACTGTCTAGTCTAACCTATTGGACCACCCAGTCCAGTCTATGTTTAGAAACCCTAACTAGTCCCCCTAGAATGATCCTGATGCACTTTTAAATGACGTTTCCTTTAACAAGTACTCATGTGAAACATGAATCTTTCTCTCTCCCACTCTCTCTATATCTCTCTCCAAAATCTTATCCAATTGTATTCTTTCTTCATGCACACAACATAATTAAAGATTGCGAGGGAAGTGATTGACAAGATCACATGAAAAGATTAACCATATAAATTTCTCTTTACAACTCTTATTGGATTAGAATTTGAATGAATGCGTTAAAATTTGATTCCTTATACATTATATAAGGGTGAAATGTCCTACAAAATTTTTAAAGTCCCAATGTAAATGTACAGACACACTTGGTGTGGGGGGAATTAGGTGAGAGATCACAAGTTTTTTATATGGTATAACCCAAATATGAGAAACCTACTCATTGACATGTTTAACTCCCATTGAGATAAAAATTATAAATAATAATACTTTAATAAATTACAATTGGTGTTTAAATGTTATACAAGAACCCTTTATTCCACATTACATAGGTAGGATATCCCCATATTACACAAGTGAATTCCCTTCACTATATTACACAAGTTAAAGGATATTTATTTTTCATCTGATAACCTTAGCACTGAAATCACACCATATGGATATCTAGATTAATTCCTCAACTTGAAGGATATTAGTAACTTATACAGGGATTACTATATACCTGCAAATGATAACCTGAATCCCCACATCAAATTCTTCAACTACCAATAGATATTCAAGGATGAATACTTGCAACATGGTCTCTAGAATACTTCTTAGTTCCCAGTTTGTTTGAAACCATTCACTGAATTATTGAAAATCACACTTCTCAACACTTATAATCCTATGTAAAAAAAGTTTACCCTAGTTTACTCAACATTGGACTTAGGCACTTCTCTTTCTTCTTTCTTCTTCCTTGAATTTATCTGACAAGTAGTAAAAACCAGTCACCTATTCTTCTTCTTAGTTTTCTTTTCATTTAAAAACCAACTTGTTATTCCTTGAATATAGGATCTATTGATTATTCTTATTCCCCACTATAATATACAACAAATCATCCTCCCCCTATTTCTTCAAGAGTCTCAGTTCTCTCTCCTTCTCTATCACACACACTTTTCCAAGTATCAAATCCTATTTATTTCTTCCTTTTTCCTTATCAATTTTCTCATATTCTAACATGAATGTATGAATGTATTAAATTTATAATTTCTTTTTCAATATAACTGAATGTGATCCTTATTATAAATTCTGTTTTCCATATGAAAATCAGTATTATAAAATACCCACTTTAGTTCCCCATTATTTTTCATGAACTCTTTTTCCACTTAAATAACATTATGCTATTTCCCTAATTTATTGTAACTCACATGGTTGAATTAATATTTCTTGTATTCTTATATTATAATCAACTTCAACTTAAAAAAAGGATTCTAAAAATATATACTTAAAGATTCCCATATGTATGAAGATCTAAAAAATCAATATCTCTTGAAACATGGAATATTCTATAGTGACATGTGAAATTTCCTAGGAAACATGTGCAGATTCATCTTGAATATAAATACAACAGCCGCATAGCCCTTATTTCTTCCTTTATAAAATCAAATTGAATCATAAGGCATTATGAAATTTATACTTTTATAAAATAACACAAGGATAGATAGATCTTTTATTCCAATATTCAAAAAAAGATATAAGTCTTATCATATCAGTCAAAAAATATACCTATGAAGTTCGTCATCATTTTAATATTATTCTCAATAACTCAGATCATAATGATTTATAAAGTGATGGATAACTTGGACTTTGAATCATTTACATCTATATTATTGAATACCCCTGAATTTTCATTTTCATAATCAAGAATAATGAACATCATCAAACCATGCTTGTATCATGGCTATAATTAGCATCATGATGTGTGAAATTGAATCACAACTTCAATATCTTTAGATATATTTTATAGTTGGATTAATAATTATGGACCCTCACTTTTATACTTTATAATGTCTCACAAATTCTTCTTCCATATATTGATTTTATTCTCTAAGGGTGAAGACTATTTTTTCTTTAATTCAATGTATTGATCACACACCATTTGATGTGTTTTTGATGTTTAGAACACTTAAGATCCATTTATACATCATACCAACCAATTTTATCCTTTAAATATTAAATATGGAAACTCAGTATTTAATTTCATAGAATGATGGTTATGTAGATATTCATGATTCTTACACAAAGATAGATGATGGTTATATAGAAAAAAAATAATGCTTACTATAGCATTAAAAAATTCATGTCACACACTTTTCCATATGACCCATAATACTATCCTCACTTAGATAACACATGTAAAGTTTAAGTATAATTTTTTCTCCATACTATAAGAAGAAAAAAATTTTATTTCTATATGTCTAAAGATAACTCACACACCAAGGTATGGATATTCCTCAGAAACATTTCCCAATCTGGTGGTGTGGTAGAGAAAAAATTCCTCTACGATTAGGCCATGGATTTCCACAATTTATGATAAAAAGGTGTCAATGAGCTAAAAAAAATTTATGGTGTTTTGGGAAATATTTTTCATCATAAAATTTTGTTCTAGTGTGTATAAACCGTAGTTGGGGTTTAGTTCACTTCATAGGATTTTATTTTACTACTCACGGAACCCAAACAAAATTACAGTTCAAAAGTTATGGATGTATAAAGTTGGGATCATTTTATAAAGGAATTCAATTTCTTTTGCAAGATTATTACTCAAATCCTTAATTTATCTCATTTAGGTAGATCACCTAGATCATTCTCCAATATTTCATTGGTATACTTCCCAAATCCTTCTCTTATCTCACGTAGGTAGGTCACCGAACTCACTCACCTATATCTAGAAAGTCAGTCACCCAGTTCACATTCCCAAGTCCATGGATTAGTCAATAAATTGACCCCCAAATCTAATTTTTAGGATGTTATACAAAATCATTGAGGAAAAATAAGGTAGGATCTTTTACCACCATACTTGTTCACCTAATTAGTTTTCCCTTACTTGGGTGATCCACCACATCCTACCCTCTATTAGTGAAAGGCCTCCAATTTACCGTTACTAGGGAGAACCACCTGGGTGAGTCCTCACTGAGGAGAATCCATTTCCTATCCCCTTATTAGGGTGAAACACTTTGGAACTTAGGCTCTTTCGAAGTTGGGTCATTCCCAACCCCCACTATAGAGACACACTTGATCGAACCTGCACTTGGGAACCCTACTTTACTTGGGCGACCCACTTGGGCACCCCATACTTTAGTGAAACCTCACTTGGGAGAACCTTCCCTCATTGCATCCCTCCTGGGAACCTAGGCTCATTTTAATCAAATATTTCACTAATACCTCCAATAGGGTGAATTAAGGTCAAAAACCACCGTTTTAATCAATCCCTTACTAAGGAAAAGAAAGTCCAATTTCTTTGTCCTCACTAGGGATAAGCACATTTACTAATCCCTCACTTGGGAGACCCTTCAGCCAAGGCCCCTATAATAGGTCTAATCACCTTCTCTAACCCTTACTATGGATCAGAACCTTTACTATCCTCTAATAAGGATAAATTACAATTCACATAGGTTTTACACCTAGGAACCCATCCATCCCATATACACCTTGGGATGAAATACTCCTCCAAGTTTCCCTCATAGGATACCTACTAGGTGTAATACCTAACCTTAATAATCTAAATTCCTCATCCTATCATCAAAAAATGGGGGGGGGGTAATCATGTTTGGGTATCCTCTAAGGTATAATCCCTGATCTCTACTTACAATTACCCAAGTCATTGACCTATTTATTTATGTCCGAGAAGAATTAATCTATAATACGCATACATTTTCCTTGATTCGAGATACTCCTCATGGTTTTATAAAAAACCATTGATTTGAAATATTCTTTATGGTTATCATTTTCACCTCAAGTCAATATATTCCTCTGGGTTATCACTAGGGAGAAACCTATTCATGAGACCTATATGATCACTTAGAGTTGAGATACTTCTCTAATTATAGGCATCTAATTTGGTGTAATACCCTAATTATTCTATATAATAGGGATTGATTCTCCCATAGGTTTGATCATCCTTCCACTTCCATTAGTAGATGAGGAATGGGCCTGTGTAAGCATCCTCCTTGGTGTAAGCCCAAACACATTCTCTCAAACACCGTATTTATAGATTCCTCCTTTTGGTTTTATCATATTTCCTCAATTCAAGACTCTTCTTTGTGGATTTATTATCATGTAGCCTTATATCGATATCTCTCCAATTGTATTCCTTCAAACACCTTTTTTCAATATGACTCCTTTAGACTTCATCATGCATCATGAGTACAAACTCAGATACTCCCATTAGATTAATCCACATGGGAATCCTCCTAGGTGTAATCCTGAACCATTCCTTAATATACCTAGAGTCAATATATTCCTATTGGTACCTAAATATGGACCTCCTCCTAGGTATAATCCCTAAAACACACCCTTGCCTAACCCAACAACAAGTTAAGGTATCTTAGGGAAGCTCATGCATAAGCCCCACATTTTTTTCTTGTTATTTCCCATTTCATGATAAAAGAATCATATTAGGGTAGACTTAGTGCATAAAACCACAATTTAAATCTAATGGTATTCTCTCATGAAACATGATTTATCTTTTTTCCATCTCAGATTTCTGACGCTGATCATGTGTCATATGGGATTAGATATCTTCAATGATCAGCCCATTAGCATGATTAAAGTGACTCCATTATGGGCCTCCTTTTAAGGTGTAATATTTGATCATTCATATGAAATATGTGGGCTCTGATTCCTATTATTATAAGGATACATAAGATGCCTCTTTGAGGTTCAAACCCAATATAATTTCCCTCTTAACCATTCAATCTAACTATGTGGGTTTTGATTCCCATCTTAATAGGATACATAGGGATCTTCTTCATGGTTAAATTCTAGTTCCAAAAACACTAACCAAATTCCAAAATGATAATAAAATTTATACCCCATCTATTTGGATTTGAATCAAATCATCATAGACTTATAAAATAAATATTTAAAACCTATAATACATAGAATTGTTCACATATACACATGGTATTGACTAGTTCATTGGAACATGGGTAACTAGTCCCACACTAGAATTTGGAAGGATTCATTAATACATATTAAATCTATAAGAGAGTATTAGAGTGAAAAATAACCCCCTTAAAAGGGTGTTGTGATCTTGACATCCCATTATCCTGACCAACTTGTTTTATAATATGTCACAGGAAAAGTCCTAGAGACCTACCAAAATTGGACAGTAGGTCTATATTTACTCAAAATGAGTGAAGGAATGAAATCTATTGGAGTTTCTACCATAAAAACTTATGCAGACAAACTGATGGTTATGTAGAATAAACAATAGGCATACACAATTTATGATGATGATTATTAAATAGTGGGATGATGCTTATGCAAAGATTTAATGATGCTCACACATAAAGGAATTTTTAATTATTATAATGTCTATAGGCAAGATGATTCTAATGAAACAGAATGAGATGATTCTTACGCAACATAGAGACTTAACCATTTATTTTGTTTAGTTTAAAGTAATTCAAGGATATTATAACCCAAATTTTGCCTTATCAAATCTTTATCCAATATTTTTTAAACTCTTAGTGCAATGACCTTCACATGTAGTACTTCATGGATGGTTTCTCCACTTTTCATGCACTTCAATCTCCCATTAAAGATAGATTTTAGATTTATTAATAATAAATCATAAGTTGTAAAAAAACATAGAACCTTAAGACCTTTACAAACTATTTTAGATAGTACTAAACACCTCAAAAGAACATGTCTTAGTGTTTATGACCATCTCAACAATCTTCACGTGTAATGGGTTTCTCACTAAGAAGCTGGATTCCTTATTCTTTTCCTAAAGCTATGGGAAACTCCTTTACATTCATTTTCCATGAGATGAATTATCCTTTTCATGTTTAATGGTTGGAAATTATTTATTATTTAACACACATTTACTTAAATCATGTAGAAAATAAATATAATTCAATATTCACACATCCAAAGGTAGTTCAATCTCCCCATTTTGATTTTTTATCAGTTCAAAATTTTCATCCAAAGTAAATTGTATTACCTAATTGAAAATAAATAAAAAGGGTAAAATATTTTTACCCTTAATGGAATTACATATAAGAGTCTTCTTATCTTAAACTAACTCATCTAATTTTAATAAACTCATCTTCTATCCATGTGCTAATACACTTTCAAAATAATTAATTAAATCTATGAGAGAAGGGTGGAATAAAAATTCTCTTAGAAATGGGCCAAAAACCAGTCAAATCTAAGTTTACATAGGGTATCCTAGTGCATAAAAAAGAGTGAAAATTTTAGAAAAAAAATCTATCCATAAATAAAACTCCATGTTACATCACTTCTGATTTTCTTTTTAAAGGGGTTGTCTAATTATATTTTCATGAAAGTGTATAGACATGTAATCAATTTAACACATAGATCAAACCTTTTGAAGTTAAAGGATTTTGATTCCTCTATTTGGTAATATAATCACTCCCCTTAACAAACATAGTTTATATAATTTAAAACAATTTTCAGAGAATTATAATCATACCTTGATCTTTAATTTTTAACTAGATGACCATATTTTGAAATTCAAGATAAATTATAAATCTCAAACAACTTCACCTATTATTAATTCTCCCCATGAATGGATTATCTCCACACTTCTTCACCTTCAATTACCATAACATAATCATAACAAAAAAAAAATGTGTGAATAAGATATATATTCCTTGGAACTTCATTGTGAGAAAATTGGGTGAGAAATATTTCCCAACCCTGAAACTGCTTTCTTTGAAGGTCTATGTTTCTGTAAAATTTTCATGCTTACTTTCTCTTTCATTCTTCATATATTTTCACTTTTTAGAAACATGGATTTCCTTCCATTTTTTATCTTATTATTATTTGGAATTGGATTATTAATTTTCATAATTAGAGAACTCTCCCCCTTTTTAGATTTCTCTATCTACCTTTCCCTTTCCAACTGATCAGGAAATAGGTTAGGAAATATTTATTTACATGATTAGATTTATTTTTATGTGGTGAATACATTTTAAAGTTATCTTTAATGACACTGAGAGTCATTGATATTTTTCTTTTTTTTAATTTGTCCTGGTAGAACAACCATATATTTAATAATCATATTTCCTACATTCTTACACATTTGACATTCACTTCCACCAAATTTTAGCTTTTATTTCTTAATAAACTTATAAAATTATTCACAGGGAGTGCCAACTACTGAACTAATTCTGTTTTCTCTCTTCTAAGTTTAATTTTTTCCTTAGTTCCATCTTATTCCCTTTGTATTGAAATTCACTGTCATATTGTAATAGTTCATGATGTTGTATATATTACCATAATATAATTACTTTTTATCTATAATTTGAGCATTATTTTTACCTTTATTTACTATCTTCTTAATAGTGGGTTGTTGAAAAACATTCTTTACTAATTTTTATCCCAAGACAGACATTATTTTCATATATTTCTTCACCTTTTTCTCTTCCATTTTATTAATATTAACATGAGAGTTGGAATATTATAATAAATAAAAAAAATAATCATAGAAATATTAAACCTTTTTTAAATACACATATAAGATTTCAGGTTGTTCAAATATATTCATTATTGACAAATTATTCTTCTTTTATAGTTTATTTTGAATAAAAAAGTTTCCTTTTTTATTTCACATATCCCCATTTCTTAATTATTATATGATTTTAACATAATGACATATCATTACATCAATAAATATCCTAATTTATAAACCTATAATAGCACTATCACCTTGAAATTAACCTTTTCCTTTTTCTCGAGCATGAAGTCTATCCAGATTGTCACCCTGATTGATTTTGGGATGGGGCACTAATATTTTGAGGTACATTTTTGTGGAAAATTTTATTGTGAATTTATAAATTAACACTTAATTATATGGTGAATTTATTGAAATTGTATCCTTATAAATTTATATATATTTTATCTTTTTTTGAGGCCTTTTATAAAAGTAGATTTAGTAGATCTAGGTGAATCTGAATAGAGGGATACATTTTCAATGATCCTAAAATAGAAACTTATCTAGATGATATAAATATATAATTACCAACAACATGAGTCTATTTTGAGGGAAAAATAATTTCAAATACTTAATTTGAAGTGCGTTTCATCTCATAATATTGGGAAGAAATATATCGTGTAGTTTCTAGATTTTTCAATTTCACTGTCAACTCTTGGCACTTCACATTGATAATATATTTCTTAGAATCAACTAAAATCAATATTTATTCCCATTTTCTATTCATCCTTTAAAATTAATCCTCATGAAAATTCCTAATTTACTTTATAAAATCATCATTATATGTTATCTACTTAGCATTAACATCCATTTGTGCATCCTTAACACTCATAGAAATTTTATGTAGCTTTTACAAGACATGGATCACCTCTTTTATAAACATGTAAAATAATTATTTCCCATATTAATCCCATTTTAAATTATCCATAAATCATATATATTATTTTATTTCAAATAAATATAGGTTTTTCTTTTCCTTTTAATATCCCTGTGAGAGTGTTGTAAAAACTCATGTTCTTAGGAAATGCTTCTTTTATATAATTGTATATTTCTTTTCGATATGACTTTTCATCATGTATTCCTTTGATGAATTGAAATTTATAAGTCACGAATTCAATGGGGGGGGGGGGTTATTCAAATAATCCTTAACCTCATGGTAATGATCTTTACAAAATTTAATGTATCCATTCTCAGAGATTGAACATAAAAATATAGAGGAATACAAAATAATAGATTTATCATGAATTTTATCACTTTGATTTCCTTAAACTAGTGGTGAATCCACTTATTTATTTAGATATTTATTTTCTTAATTACATATTTCTTATTTCATTTTTGAAACATATTGGCATAAACTTCTATATCTATTTCAAAAATGATGTAAACAATAAGGTATATTCATGATCTGTATGACCACTAGGGGGTGCATTAGTTGTAAACTATGTTTGTGTTTTTTTCTTTTAAAACAAGTTTCTAATCCGGTTAGAAAGAAATAATAATTATAAAACATTAAACACAAGAAAACCAACAATAACACCATAATTTACAAGGTTCACTACTCAATAAGAGTAGCTAGTCCTTGGTATGATCTAGAAAAAATCTGAGATCACACAATACACTAGAAAATAATCCTTGTGGTTTATAGAAATAAAGGTTTATCCATAACTTACATTTCACTATAGTCCTTTCATAGTGCATGTGCTTCTCACACAGGTGGTACAATAATAAAAAATTTTCAATAATGAAATATACCTTTACTAATATTATTCATTACATCATTAGTATAATGCTTGGATTATTCACACGTTCACTTCAGAAATTCATTTCTTCCTTTTATTTGATTTATTACACTACAGAAATAAATAATATCTTTTTTCTTATTGCACTTTATTCTTTCTTCTTACTTTGATAACATAATTTAACTCTCATGCACTATAAAAAATATTTAATAACTCTCTATATATAAAAATTGTAACACTATTATCATTCCTTTTTATTTTTCTTTTATATTCACATTATCACATGAAATAATCAATTTTTTGTTACCAAGATTTTTGGTAATTGAAAGATCCTAAATAAATCTCCTATAGTCTCACCAATTAAAACTATATACATAAATTTCTTTAAAACTTCCATGATAATCTGTTTCCAGTATTTAATATTTTAAAACATTACTTGAAGACTAAGAAACCTTCCTTTATTTTCTTACATGATATATATAAATATCATATACCATTCCATTCAAATTGTTCAACAAAATAATCTTTACAATCATATCCACAAATCTTGCATCTTAAAAAAATTAGTATATCCATGTCTACATGTTTAATATTCTTGGGTTATGGTCATGGTTTCTTTATTTAGTTGTGCGTAACTCAGAGTTCAATTTCCTACATCAAGCTCCAATTTCATGCATCAATCTTTTTCTATTAGACTTAACCAATTCTAATCTGTGAATCATTCACAAATGTGGTCTATTTAAATACATGGTCTATTCAACTATGTGACTCATTTGTGTATAAAAATTTACATATAAAGAAATTTTCCTCTATAATAGAACAATTCGGTACATATATTCTTTTATGTAACCAATCACATCTCAAAAATTCACATACATGGATTTTTGTTTCCATGGATATTTAGTTACACAATAGTGAATTCCATTATGAAGATTTTACTATGTAAAAATACCTATACATGGATGTGAAAATTGACACACATAGTTCTGCACTTCTTTAACTAGTAACCATAATTCATCTTCTTCCATTTTATACCTTCTTCATTCATTCAAAACATAATGTAAAATCTCCTTCATAAGAATCATGATATCCATTATCATGATATTTAAACTTTATAAGATCACCTTACTTTGCATCTCCATATTTAAGAACTCTTCCAATAAAAATAATTTATATATGTGTTGACAAAAAAAAGACATCACAATAAGAATTTACACTTCCTGTTCTTTAGATTATTCAATAATCCAATAATAAGAACTCAAAACCTCTTTATAACAATAATCCTCCCTTTGTATTTTGTTTTCAGCCAAGGAACATAAAACATTGATTTTCTAAAACTCAAGATCTAGATCATTATCAAATAGTTCTAAACCTACATGAGCTATATTGGTTTAGGAAATAAGAATCATTGAACACTAATACAATTTTTCCATAAATTAATGATCAGAACTATAATGTGTTAGACCCAGATGCTACTGAACAATGAATTGATCTCAATTGGACACATGGACTAAGGCATATATCCTTGAACGCGAGAGGCCACCGACTAGTAGAGTGGGACTAAGCTATGATCATGGGGATACTATTCCCTCATTAACAGAGTGCACCCCAAAATAATACAATAACAGTCTAGTAGAGAAAGTTGTATAAAAACCATACAATAGAAAAGTGTAAAGAATAGATAAATAATTCCAAAAGTGATCTCATATACAAATGATGATGATACATATCATATGTATCTACAAAACATCCAAAACAGGTATAAATGGCATCGATAAAATACATATAAAAAAATCATAAAAATGGAAAAACTATCCAACTACCATCATAAGACTCAGCTCGGTCCCATTATCCCCTTCTCCTAAGAAGTAGTTTAGAACCTGTAGCTGGGTGCTTTACCTTATCCATACTTACAACCATGTAGTCTTTTTGGGTACCCAATGGTAGCTCAAACATGGAGTGAGACTAAATCCAAGTAGGCCACCACCCAATGTCTAGTTCTATCCAGTTAGTGAAAATAATAATAAGAGTGTGCATGCAGTAATATAATATACAAGGATGTATTGAAGGTAAACATCCTATAAAGTCAAAGTTATCATTTATAACTAAAATCATTTAATTAATTTCATTTGATAAGTAAGTCTCTGAATTTATAGTCAGGACTATGTCATTTTATGATAAAATTCATTTAATTATTCAACCTCATTTAATTAATAAATATCGAGATTTGGTACATAGCCCAATAAACCCCGTGGTGATATGCTCAAAGGATGCCTAAACATGCCATCCATAAAGTGTAAGAAAAATATTGAATCCAAATTTGTGATTTAGCTTGGAAGACATGTCATATAAACCATTTCATTAATTATTCCATTTAGTTCCTAATCCCTTGGAATTCCTCATTTGAAATCTAGTTATTTCTCTAGTTATAATATAAACCAATTCATTCATTAACCAATTTAAAACCTGAGCCTGTCCTTGTAATTCCTCCTTTGGAATCTAGGTATCTCTCTAGGCATAATATAAACTAACACCCTACAAGATCATCCATGGAGATCCTTACAAGAACCTAGGTATCGCTCTAGGTGTGGTATAACATCATTTCCACTTGGGTCCATCCTTGGAGGTCCACTAAAGGAGCCTAAGTATCACCCATGGAATATATGATCAACTACCCTATGAGTCCATCCTTAGCAGTCTGTAAGGATTCCAATTATCACTCGATCATATAACAGTAAGCCCCCATGTGTCAATATTGTGTAGTCTATATAAGAAGTCCAAGTGTCACTTGGGCATAAGCAAGGCAAGTGCCAAATGAGTCCATCTATGACATTCATATAAGAATCCATGTGTCACCCAAGGAATATAAGCATTAAATATATTCAAAAATATTTTATCAATACCATTTAATCAAGATGATTTAATATTATATGTTCATCACCAAGAATAATTCAATTCAATTCTCATCTCAAAAAGTGGATCAAGTCATGGATAAGCGTAGAAGCCTTATTTTTTGTTTTACTCAATTGGGAAATCCATTAGAACTATCATCTCCTGCTTAATAAACCAATACATGGAAAGTGTATAGGGACATGGCTTCTATTCTCCTTTCTTTATCAATTCAATTCAGAATTTATTTTTCAATTGAAATTACATATCAATTCACAATTCAATTCATAAATTTAATTTACAATTCACACCCCCTGGAAAAGGGGTAAAAATTCACACCCTAAGGTATCCAAATTCAATAGCCACCCATAGTGGTCCAAAAAATTAAAAACACACCCAGAGGGGTGGTTTAAATTCTAGTGTCATGGCCTTTAAACACTATCATCTGGTCTCATTAATTCAATATTCCATAACTATTGATTTAGTTCATGGATTGAAATCCATTTCAAGGGAGTCACTCAAAATACCAGGAACGTGAAACAACTTCATATATATAAACACTTTGACTATGAAGGAAAATAAAGACACCACATACCGTAGGTCTATAGTGGATACATCATCATGTATCAGCTCGTGATTCGACTTAGACTGGGTGAAAATCGAAGAACAGAAAAAGAACCTATAAATAGGGAAAATTTTCTTACACCTAAATAGAAAAGCTGATACCATACCAAAAAGTGAATGTAAAAAAGGAATTTAGATATTACCAGGACAGATCCAATGAGATACATAGTTCTTAATTCTGACCTCAGATGGAGAGTAGGTGGAAAATCCTAGAATAGTCTCCAAAGAAGAGCTCTAAAAATAGAGTAGCTGTCCAACAAGAGAAACGAGAAGGAATTTTTTTAGAAATAGATTTAATTATGGGAAAATGTTAAATTCACCAAAAACTCTGGGCTATACGATTAGAAAAACTATTCACTAACCATGCACCCTTTTCTATAGGAAGGGGTACCCCACACATTTGGAACGCATGGTTTGACTGACCGTTTGAAAACTGTGAAAAAATTAAATGTTAAAATTATAGAAATTATCACATGGGAACACACCCCAAGTCACATGTTTTATCCTAACATGCAACCTATTGGACTCCACTTTCTAGCCTTTCATGGTTAAAAATAACTATGCAACAAAACACAGACACCCTTGACACTTCAATGAACTCAACAAGAATTTATATTAGTCCATATTTAAGCATTTAAACTGAAAATTGTTGGAAAGTAAAGGATCCATACCTTAAAAAAGAACCAAGTTCTTAAAAACTTCCCCCTCAAAGTAATTCATCCCTAAATTTCAATCTCAAGGGTTGTAAAGAATGTCTGAGAATAACTCTACCACTACAATCATACATCAGCCTCTCGCTCCCAGTTCTTGTCTTATACATAGTCGTGCTACCATATCACATGTACTAATGGAACTGAACCTCCTCATAGGAACTTCTTGGTACGATCCACAATATGTATAGAATTCTGCTCAAATTATGTATCTACATGTAACTAAACATTCTCAATATGAAAAGAATGAGATGGGTCTAAACAATAATGGTGTAGCTAAGATATATGGAAGACATCATGCATGGACCGGTACCTCTGAGGTAGATGAAAATGATAGCCTACCGACCCGACTCTCTCCAAAATCTTGAACGAGCTGACATATCCCAGTGAAAGCTTACCTTGTATCCTGATCCTCTTGTGTCCCAACCTTGGTGAAACATGTGAAAAGAATTGATCCCCAACCTTAACTCTAGAGGTTATCTAGTGAGATTGACATAAGATTTATATCGAGACTGTGCAATAGTAATTTTCTTCAAAATCAATAAAACATTCCATATGGTCTCCTAAAAATGATGAGGTCAAAGTTTAGCTACCTATACTAACTCTAACCAAAATAGGGGTGATCAGAATGTTATACCATACAAGTACTCATAAGGTGCCATACAAATAGTATCTTGAAATCTATTTTTATAGGTGAATTCGACCAGGGGTATGTGCCTCTCCCAAGATCCCCAAAATCAAGGAAGCATTCCCAAAACATGTCCTGAAGCACCTTTACCATGAACTCTAACTAAACATCCATTTGGGGGTGGTATGCAGTGATCAGAAGCACCTATGTACTCAACTCCTTCTACTACCCTTTCTAGAACTATGAAGTAAAGCATGCCTAACTATCTAAAAAAACAGCGCGCAAGACCCCGTGAAGTCATACTATCTCCCATATATAAAACTTACCAAGATCATATTATTTAAATGTCTCCTCGAAAGGTATGAAATTAGAAACTTTTGTGATCCTATCAACCACAAACCATAGGGCATCATTACCTAGAAGCAACCTCAGTAAACTTATGATGAATTCTATCACAAAATTATTCCATTTCAACCTGATAATGGGAATCTCTTGTAAAATTCCATCTAGTCATTAGTGTTCCACCATCACCTATTGGAATGAGGAAAATCTAATGATAATACTAGCTGCACATCTTTTCATAACTGACCACCACTATTGGTGAAGTCAATCCCGATACATCTTGGTGATGCTAGGATACACTACTCATGCTAAGGCATGAAAGTATCACATCAGCCCCTCAAACAAGTTTATGAAACCTAGAAATGATCTTTTAAATGCATAATCTCATCCTCACCTATGGTCCAACTAGGAGGAGGATCCTCACCCTCCATACTCTCCCATAGGACTATACCCTTAGAATCTGATAACTTCCTCATCCTTACTCAAGCAAGAAGTGTAGAGTTCATATCTAAAGATGAACATAAGCCTTTACATAACCTTCTTAAACCTCCAAGTGAATCTCAGAGAACAAATCCATGAGCTTCCACTCACTACTATCCTTTTTAATTGATTTTATCTGAGTCCTCCTACTCATTGCATTATCCACTTAATTTCCTTTAATAGGTGTTTAGGCAAGCTCAAATTTGAAAGACCATAGGAATTCAACCAAACTTCACTATCTCAGATTCATATCACACTATGTGAATATTTACTTAAGTCTTTTGTCATCTGTGTATACCACAAAACTCTCACCAAGTAAGTAATATCTCCAATAGTGAAATGTGTGAACAACTACAACTAACTCGAGATTGTGCATCGGGTAATCCATCTCTTGTGGCCTCAAATTACAAGATCCTTATGCTATGCCTCTATCTCCCTATATAAGAACTTCTCCTAGACCAATTTCAGATGAATCAAAATACACAGTGTAACTCCATCATGAATCTAGATAGATCGTTATCAGTGATGAATTCAATCTACCTTTTAGATCCTAAAAATCATTTTCATAGGAATCTGATCATACAAACTTTACAACCTTCTTTCTCAATCCCATAAGTAGTACAATTAGGAATGCGAAGTCATGTATGAAATTATTGTAGTAACCAGATGGCCCCAAGAAACTTTGTACCTCAAATGCGTTTGGAATGGGTGTGTCAATTGTGAGAATTCAACAATATATCAACCATAAAAACCACAAAAAATGAATCTAGATAAGAATGGAATTTTTTTTTCATTAGTTCCATAAAAACTGCTAGCACATTTGTAATACTGAAGGGAATAACTAAATAGTTATATAAACCATACTTTCTACAAAAATCTATGCAATGTATTTCTAATGGTCTAATATTCACCTGAGGATAAATGAATCTGAAATCAATTTTCAAGAAAACCTGTGATCCTTGGAGCTAATCGAAGAGATCATCTTTCCAGGATAGAGGATACCAGTTCTTAACTTTCAGATGGTTCAACTTCTTGTAATCCATACATAGCCTAAGATTTCAGTCCATTTGTTTTTGGGAAAAAGTACTAGATAACCCCACAAATAAGTAAGAGATCAGATAAACCCCTCTTCCTCTAAATCCCCTAGCTGCCTCTTGAGCTCTTTATTCTCATTAGTAGACATCTTGTATAGAGGAATGGATACTAGTGTGGCTCCTAAAACTAGTTAGATAGATAAATATACCTATCTCACTATAGGTAATCTTGAAAATTAATCTGAGAAAATATCCCTGAAATGATCATCCACTAGATGGAAATCCTCTTGACATATTCTATAACACCCCAACCCCAGTTATCTATAGTCAGTGCATTATTACATAGCATTGGCATGATCACAAGGGATCAAATCTCGAAAGACAGATTAGTTTAGTAGCATTGGAAGTACTAGATACATATATAAGTTTTACATTACATTATAAAATGAAAAACAACAACAACATTGTCTCCTTTGAACACATTAATATCCCTTAGACTATCCTTGTAGTTCTGTCATCATATACTTCTTCGTATCCTGGAAAAAATAAAACATTGAAAGGGGTGAACTTAGGTGATTAGTAAGGATAAAAATATAACAGAAACATTCATAAATAATCATAATCATTTAAGGCAATGTATAAGACTAAAATAAAATCCTTTTAAACATAAACTTCAACATAATATGGCCAAGATAAATTAAATAATTCCATTTACTTATTCACATGGATATTCTACTAGTCGTATAATCACATGTAATATCAATATCCAATTTCATAATGATGGAATGTATAATGACAAACATCATAACCACATAGTCAAGGCCTAGTGCCAAGACTACTAATATGATTTCATCAAGGCCTTGTGCTAAGACACTAGTTTGTCTCAAGAGACCTATTGACGCATCGAGGAGCTATAGAGGGCTCCACCGATCACTTACTAAGTCCAATTCATTCCTCATATGAAAAGTTTGAAACATAAAATAAAAATTTGCATTAAAACAATCATACTAAATGTCAATACTTTAACCATAAACAATGAATGGTATAAAAATATCACATCCACAGTCAAACATATCAAAAAACCTTCAATATAATATGGAACATTGTATCATAATAAATAAAATCCAAACAAGCATAAAAATATTTGAGAGAAATATATATTTCTATTTTTTAATCATTTAAAAGTAATGTAATTTTAAAAGAAAACATTTATTTTGAAAATATTCATATAATATTTTAAGGGAGACTTCGAAGGTGTTATAATGGTGGAAAATATCCGCACCCACCGTATAAGTTAAAAAACATTCTTTTCTTAATTTTGTCGAAAAGTTCATAAAGGAACTTGTATGGAAAATGACAGAAAGATTACTTTATAAAAATCTTATAAAACATAAAACAACGGTATAAATGACTTTAACCCATAGTCTAGGAAATAATAAAAATATTTTGAAATACATTTTTTAGAAACACAGATGTGGATAATAAATAGGTCGCAGTAGATACTCACGTATAAACAACCACGGATAATGAAGAGATTGTAGAATTAACCCTTACCTTGTACTTTTCATTGGTTGAGGGTATGTTAAAATCCTGTATAATATCTAAATCATTTTTATTAAATTTTTTAAAGAACCACATAAATAAATATGTTATCATATATGATCTTCTCATATTGCTTTGTTAATAATATCTCATTAGTATCATTGTTTCGGGTGTTAACTGATTGTTTTTCCTTTATATGATTGGTTACGTAAGCCATGTTTGTTAAGGATATGATGTCTTTTATTAATATACATAATGATATTAAGTTCTTAAAAATTATTTTTAATCATAAAATGAAAATTATTCTTTAATGGTTATGATGGGGAATGAATTTCATCGCATTCGTGGAGATGGTAATCCATATATATGCACGAGCGACAATATCATTCTATTGATGGTGAAATCGTATATAATTTGATGATATATAATATATAAAGAATACTAATCATGTTATATTTATTATTTACATCATTTATACTCATTATTATACCCTTCCAAATAATGAAGTGTTTGAATAAAAAACTACACCATGACATGGAGACGGTAAGCCGTACGTACGCACGTATGGTGACTTGTCATTCATAGGATGGATAGAATAATGAATATGGTTGTACCATATTTATAATAACATAAAATTATGTATAAGTTACTGTATTTTTTATTTTTTTTATGGAAACAACAAAGAAATAGGAAGTGGAAGAAGAAAAGAACTTTGAAAGATGTGGTGAAATTATTACCTCTTCTTCGGGTGTTTCCTTTTGAGTTGATCAAAAGGGATCCTTAAATTGGATTTCTAATCAAATTAATGTCTATAAGTCGAATTGAGGGTAGTTGGGAGGATATTTGAGTAGGTTTTTGCCGATCCAAAAGGATTTTGAGGTTTTATTTTGGGAGAATGGTAAGTACCCTTTTATAAGAGAGGTGATGGTCACTTTAGAAAAAACATGAAATATTATTTTATTATACAATAATATTCAGTTTATAATGGACCAAAATGATTTATTTCTAGGATAAGATGGTTATAGGTCAAAAAAATCTCAACCAATAGGTTTTAGATAGGTTTAGGTCACCATATTAAACTTATCTTTTAGATTTAACTCTTAGTTAAATAGTTTAACTTTTACCATGTATTTTTGTATTATTATAATAAATGGTTAATAAACATACCATAAAAATCCAAGAGAACCCCAAGTGGTTAATTATTAATATATATAACCTTATCTAAGTCCTTTTTATGAACCTTATATTTTGTGTAATATTATATCAATTAATAATATAGTATTTTTTTAAAACTCATTTATGTCAATTTTGACAATATTTGGTATTTTGTTTTTGTGAAAGTCATTGAAATTTTATCACTTGGAAAAAAATTATTTAATAAACTCTAACATATCATATTAACCTATAAAATTAGTGTAATTCATAAGAAGTCTCAATTTACATTTATTTGGAAATTTATAATATCAATTATTTTAATCTTTCATTAATAAGGTAATTGCCGCATCATCATCGTGTCATAAATAATTTAGTTATTTAATTTTTAAAAATTATAAATAATATACTATTATGTAAGAAATATATTTATATTTCTAATTAATATTTATAGTCTAATTTATCTTATGTATAACCCTATATTAAAAATGTTTTAGTTATTAAAATTTGAATTTAACACTTTTGACTCTTCTTTAAATAAAATAATAATAAATGTCCTAATCTAATCCAAGTGAACCAAAAGGATAATATTTTATTCCTAAGGTTTATTTTGATCGAAATACACTTAACCAATAGGATTAGGACATGTGTTAGGGTTATTATAATATCATTTTTACCTTTAATTACCATATTTACTTTTAATCGTGGTAAATAAAAGCCGAAAGTTACTATTTACCCAAAATTATTTTCATCTTATTAAACCAAATTTTACTTACTGATGTCAACTGTGTCTCTTAGATTTTTGAAATTCAATTCATAGAATTGGTAAAATTATGTTTTATGAAAATTCGCAAATGCGCCTAGAAGGTGGGTAAAAGATGGTAAAAAGCTCAATAAAATTTTATATATCTAATATTATTATAAAATGACTCCAATGAATTAAATTGAACATATATATGTATTATGTATCTATTTTTACCTAATATAAATTTAAATAAATTTACTAATTATTTTAATAAAAAGTCAGTTTTAAACAATAATGGGGTGTTTTGCACTATTCATCAAAAATTTAAAGTTTTCAAAAAATACCAAAAATTCACCCTAAGATAATTTTGATATTAGAAATCTAAAAATGAATTCCATTTTGAAAATAAAATTTATAAAATTTCCAAAAGTGGGTATTAATATTCATAACTGTTAGTTTGATTGGTCGTGGTGTGTTAGAACTCGAAGTTGTGTATAACGCAAGCTATTGTATTATTAGAAAAGAAGCGTACCATTGAAGATTTGGGTGTTAAACTCTCCCCTCCTTCAAATAATTTCATCCTTGAAATTTTTAGAATATTACTGAATAAAAAGATTCAAGTAGTTCTTCATAATAAGTTCCTCATGTTCCTACATTGCCTCTTCCATCTTATGGTTTCTCCATAGAACTTTTAACAGAGGAGTCATTCGGTTTCTCAACACTTGTTCTCTGGTATCAAGAATCTTGACAGGATCTTGACAACAAGAGAGATCGAGTTCCAGTTCTATTTCTTCATAAGTGAGTACATGCATTGGGTCATACATGTATTTTCTTAACAGTGATATGTGAAACACATCCTGAACTTTGGAGAGACATGGCGGCATTGCCGAACGATAAGCTACAACTCCTATTCATTCTAGAATTTTGAAAGGTCTGATGTACCTAAGACTTAATTTACCCTTCTTACTAAAACGTATAATACCCTTCCATGGAGATACCTTCAAGAAAACATGATCTCCTACTTGAAATTCCAAATCCTTACTTTGGTTATCGACATATCTCTTTGGCCTACTTTGATCTGCTTTGATGTGGGTTTGGATAATCTTCACCTTTTCCATTGTTTCCTTAACAAGTTTTGGGCCTATGTGTTTTCTTTCACCAAGATCATCCCAACAAGTTGGTGTGTTCCATCTCTTTTCATATAATGCTTCATATGGTGCCATATGAATACTTGAATGGAAGGTATTATTATAGAAAAATTCTACCAGAGGTAAATATTGATCCCCCATACCTTGAAAGTCAAGTGAGCAAGATCTCAACATTTCTTTTAAGGTCTGAATAGTCCATTCTGATTGTCCATCAGTTTGAGGGTGGTAGACAGTGCTCAAAAGAAGTTCAGTATCCAGGGTATTATGAAGAAATTTCCAGAATCTTGATGTAAAAAAGGGATCATGATCAGAAACAATTGATAGGGGTACTCTATGAGGTCTTATAACTCATTAATATATAGTCTTTTTAAATGTTCAAGTGGTAAATCTTCTATTATAGCAAGAAAATGTGATGACTTGGTAAGATGATCAAAAATGAACCATATTTCATCATTCCTTCTAGGAGTCTTCAGTATCCCAATGGAAAATTCCATTTTAATATCATCCCATTTCCACTCAGGTATGGGAAGATGTTTCATGACTCCTCTAGGATGTTGTCTTCTAGATTTTACCTGTTGACAAGCCATACATCTTGACACATAAAAAAATATCCATCTTCACGTTGTCCCTCCAAAAATGTTCCATCAAATATCTATACATATTCATGCTACCAGGGTGTATAGAGAAATTGGAACTATGAGCATCATACAAAAATTTCCTTTTTAGATCGGGTATGTCAGGAACACAAAGAATCCTCCCAAATTTTAAAATTCCATCTTCAAATATGAAGTCAATCAATCTCCCATCATTCACAGCTTTAATTTTCTTTTGAAAATCCTCATCATTAGTTTGAGAAATTTTTATCCTTTCTAGTAAAGCTGGATCAGATACCATTTGAAAAAGTATTTATGTTTCACCTTTCTTGATTATTCCCATATCTATCTTTACTAGATCCATGAACATAGGATCCCTTTCAACTCTCATCTTGTTCAAAACTCCATGATACTTTCTTCTCAAATTATTTTCCACCTGATTTTCCTTCCCCGGGTGGTAGTGTATAGTGGAATCATAATATTTGAGTAGTTCAAGCCATCTTCTTTTCATCATGTTGAGTTCTTTCTGTGAGAAAACATACTTCAAACTCTTGTGTTTGGTATATATATCAAATTTTTCACCATAGAGATAGTGTCTACATATCTTCAAAGAAAATATCATAGCTAATAACTCAAGATCATGAGTGGGATAGTTTTGTTCATGAATTTCAGCTGTCGTGATGCATAGGCAATAACTCTATCATTATGCATGAGGACATAACCAAGTCCTTTCTTTGATGCATCAGTATAAATAACGAATCCGTCATTCCCCGATGGTAGAGTCAATATAGTAGAATTGACTAATCTTATCTTCAGTTCTTCAAAACATTCTTTTCACTATTTTTTCCAAACAAATTTAACCCCTTTACGTGTGAGCTTGGTTAATAAGTTTTCCAATTGGGAAAAATTCTGGACAAAACGCTGATAATAACCTGCTAAACCAATAAAACAACATACCTCAGTTATACTCGTTAGTGTTGGACATTCTTAGATTTCTTTGGTCTTTAAAGGATCGAAAGAGATTCCATACTTATAGAGAATATATCCAAGAAAAGAAATTTCTTGAAGCCAGAATTCACACTTGCTAAACTTCCCATATAATTCATTTCTTCTGAGGGTTTTCAGAATAGTGTGCAAGTGATTTTCACGATCTTCATATATTTTTGAGTATACCAAGATATCATCAATAAATACCACTATAATGTCATCAATATATTCCTTGAAAACTCTATTCATTAGATCCATGAAAATAGAGGGTGTATTAGTCAGTCCAAAAGGCATTACTGTAAACTCATAATGTCCGTACCTGGTTCAAAATGCAGTTTTCGGAATGTCTTCCTTATTCACACACAACTTATGATATCCAGATCGAAGATCAATCTTTTAAAAATATTGAACTCCATGAATTTGGTTGAATAAATCATCAATGCGAGGTAGGGGATACTTCTTCTTTATTGTTATAGCATTGACCTTCTTGTAGTCAATGCACAGCCTCATAGATCCATCTTTATTCTTAACAAAAAGAACAAGGGATTCCCATGGAGAAACATTAGGGTGACTAAATACTTTATTAGTCAATTCCTCTAGTTGTGTCTTTAGTTCCACTAATTTTATAGTGGCCATTCTATAAGGGGTCTTCGATATGGGCCTTGAACCAGGAATTAAATCAATGGAAAACTTAATTTCTCATTCTAGAGAATGTCCAGGTAAATACTATGGAAACACATCAATATATTATTTTACAACAGGCACGTCCTCTATTTTAACATTGTTTTCCTCACCCATAGTTATTTCATTCTCTTCCTCCCCAATAATTGAATTTAGTAGTGTTAATGAGGGTGGATCTAGATAAGAATCAGGTGGTGATGTTTCTTCTCTAATGATAAGGTACTCCTTATCATCATTGAAAATTGTCACCTCCTTATTCTTATAATAAATTTTCACATCATTGTCCGAAATCCAATCCATTCCTAGGATTATATCAAATTCAATCATTGGTATGATGATGAGATCATCAGATAAAGAACATTTATATGCACTAATGGTGACCGATTCACAAAACTTTGTTGCAATGATACTTACCTTAAGAGTTTTGAATGAAAACTATTTTTTTAAATCGAATTGGAAATATCCAATTTTCTTAGAAAACTGGGAAGATATGAAATAACGAGATGATCCAAAATCAAATAAAGCATTGGATAAATTTAAGGAAACCATTAAATTACCTGCCACTACATCATTTGGAGCTTCAACCTCAGTAGTAATGATCACATAAAATTGTATTTTATCCCTTTTATTTTTATAAGGTAAGTTTCATTGGTGCTTAGGACATTCATTTGCATAGTTCCCCATTTCTATATAATTGTAGCATTCAACATTGACATCTTCTTTCTTTCCCTTACAATCATGATCTTGGTGACCATTTTCACCACACTTGTAACAAAATCTCATTCCCTTCAGGAAAGTACCAGGGTGTTTGTTATCACATTTACTACAGGATAGAAATTCAACTTTTATCTTCTTCCCCTTATTTCTATTTCCTGAGTGTTCAGCAGATCTCTTCTTCTCTTACATTCTTTAAAGTCATAAGACTTAGAGAATTACTTTTCTGTCTTGATAGAACATGAGATAATATCTTCGTATGATGAGAAGGATTGTGAGACTAATGTTAGATGAATAAATGGTTTTAACTCATCAAATAATTGATTGGTCTTACTCCTTGGGCTACATATATAATCTGCTTCATACCTTGCTAACCTTGTAAAGTTAGCCTCATACTTTGCGACATTCTAATCCTCCTTTTTCCTCAGACTCTGAAATTGTCATTCCATATCCATTTGATGTTCACAAGGAAAATATTTTTCTAATAAGATCACTTTAAACTCCCTTAATTCCATATTTGATATTTCTTCATCTTCTTTTGTGGTTTGAATTAATTACCACCATTGATTTTCATCTTTTGTGAGGTGATAAACTTCCATGACAACGTTTTCCCTTTCCGTACTCCCAAAAGAATGAATTATTTTCTCTAAGGAACTTATCAATTTCTCAGCTACAAATGGATTTGTAGTCCCCTTGAATTTTGGTGGTTGTTTCCTCATGTAGCGGTCTAACATTGATCCTCTACATTGTGATCAGGGAGATCCATACGGGTATGTTTATTATTCATAAGTTGAGTGAGTTGTCCAAATATGGTGATAAGATGATCAACATCAGTTGCATCACCAACTCCACTATAATTATCTTAAGTAGGATAGAAATCCCTACATAGATTATATGTGTTGATTCATTTTCTATTCCTTCCACTAGGTGAAATTTCTAAACAATGGCATACACTAGATTAGTTTATGAATCACAATACATAATTCCAAACTTGTAAAAAACTTAACATAAATTGAACAGTTTATGGATATAATCCACAATCATAAAAATGTTTTCTTTTAGGAGGAATATACTCATAAATCCTTCATAATGGTTTATAAAGAAAGTGTGAATTATCCTAAGCACATCCCCCAAGATTTTTGTAACCAAGAGTGCAGTAAGGCCTATTGTTGTGTACTAGGATATGTCGGGTCAAGACCGAAACTCCTTGTTGAAGTTTCCAATCCAAGGTACATATTTTCCAGAGCTGCCTCTGCCTGCTCGTATCTAGAAAGGTATGTATTTCTTGGAAAACTCACAAAATATCTACATTTCCAAAATTCTTGGAAGTTCTTCTATAATAATCCTCAAAGTCTATCTTAGGGTAATTTTCTCTAATCAGAGTTTTTCTAAATCTAGCTTCCAAGGTTTGTACTAAACATCCTTTGATACCAACTGTAACGCCCTGACCCTAGTTACCTATAGTCAGTACATTATTACATAACATTGGAATGATCACAAGGGATCAAATACTGAAAGACCGATCAGTTTAGTAGCCTTAGAAGTACTAGATAAATACATAAGTTTCACGTTACATTATAAAATGAAAAAAACAACATTGTATCCTTTAAATACATTCATATCCCTTAGATTATCCCACAAGGTCCATCCTAATATAATTATTCACATCCTGGGAAAAAAATAAAACATAGAAAGGGGTTATTTCAGGTGCTCAGTAAGGATAACAATATAGTATAACCTTTTATAAAAAAGCATAAACATTTGAGGAAATGTATAAGATTAAAAAACCATTTTAAACATAAACTTCAGCATAATATGGAAAAGATAAATCAAATAATTCCATTGACTTATTCACATGGATATTCTACTAGCCTAATAATCACATGTAATATCAATATCCAATTTCATAATGATGGAATGAATAATATCAGACATCATAACCACATAGTCAAGGCCTCATGCCAAGACTACAAATAATATTTTGTCAATGCCCTGTTCCAAGATACTAGTTTGTCTCATGAGACCTACTGATGCATCAAGGATCTATAGTGGGCTTCGCCTGTCACTTACTAAGTCCAATGCATTCCTCATATGAAAAGGTTAACACATAACAAAAACATTCATTAGAAAAATAGCATACGAAATGTCAATATTTTAACCATAAACCATGAGTGGTATAAAAATATCACATCCACAATCAAACATATCACAAAACCTTCAATAAAATATAGAATATTGTATCATAACAAATCAACTTCAAACAAGTGTAAAATCCAAAAAAGGATATTGACATAGATGAAATCAAACTATTTGAGAGAAATACATCTTTCTATTTTGAAATCATTTAAAAGTCATGTAATTTTAAAATAAAACATTTATTTTGAAAATATTCTTATAAGATTGTGAGGGAGGCCTCGAAGGTGTTATAATGGTGGAAAATATCTTCACCCTCCGTATAAGTTAAAAAAACATTCTTTTCTTAACTTTGTCGAAAAGGTTTTAAAGGACCTTGTTTAGAAAACGACATAAAGATTACTTTATAAACATATTATAAAAATTAAAACAAGGGTATAAATGAATTTAACCCATAGTATAGGAAATAGTAAAAATGTTTTGAAATACATTTTTAAGAAACATGGATGTGGATGATAAAGATGTCCTAGTAGATACTCACGTATAAACAACCTCAGATAATGAAGAGATTGCAGAATTAACCCTTACCTTATACTTTTAATTGGTAGAGGGTAAATTAAACTCATGTATAATAGTTAATTAATTGTTATTAAATTATAAAATAACCACATACATAAATATGATATCATATATGATCTTCTAATATTGCTTTGTTAATAATATTTTAGTAGTATCATTGTTTCAGGTGTTAACTGATTCATTTTACTTTATATGCTTGGTTATGTAAGCCATTTTTGTTATGGATAGGATGTTATGATTCATATCAAGAATGATATTAAGTTCTTAAAAATTATTTTAATTATAAAACTAAAATTATTCGTGAATGGTTATGATGGGGAATGAATTTCATCGCGTTCGTGGAGACGGTAATATGTACGTATGCACGAGAAACAATATAATTATATTGATGGAGAAATTGTATATAATTGGATAGTATATCATATATAAATAATCCTTAAAATTTTATATTTATTATTTACATCAGTTATTCTCATTCTTATTCCCATCCAAATAATGAAGTGTTTGAATACAAACTACACCACGACGTCGAGACGGTAAGCCGTACGTACGCACGCATGGTGACTTTTCATTAATAGAAATAATATAATAATGAATATGGTTGTACCATATTTATAATAACATAATAGTATGTATAAGGTACTGGAGTTATTATTTTTTTATGGAAACAATGAAGAGAAAGGAATTGGAAGAAGAAAAGAACTTTGAAAGAGGTGGTGAAATTATTAACTCTTCTTCGAGTGTTTCCTTTTGAGTGGATCAAAAGTGCTCCTTAGGTTGAATTTCTAATAAAATTAAGGAATATAGGTCTAAGTGAGGGTATTTAGGAGGATATTTGGTTAGGTGTTGACCGAGCCAAATGGATTTGGAGGTGTGCTTTTGTGAGAAGGGGACACATCCTTTTATAACAGAGGTGATGGCCACTTTAGGAAAATCTTGAAATATTATTTTATTATGAAATAATATTAGGTTTATAATAGAAAAAAATGATTTATTTCAAGGATATGGTGGGTATGGGTCTAAAACAAATCAAACAATAGGTTTTATAAAGTTTTAGGTCACCATATTAACCTTATCTTTTAGATTTAACTCTTAGTTAAATAGTTTAACTTTTACCATGTATTCTTGTATTGTTATAATAAATAGTTAATAAACTTACTATAAAAGCCAAGAGAACTCCAAGTGGTTAATTATTGATATATATATCCGTATCTATGTCCTTTTTCCTAACCATAGATTTTTAAGAATATTATATCAATTAATAATATAATATTATTTTTAAAAACTCATTTATGTCAATTTTGACACTATTTGATATTTCATTTTTTTGAAATTCATAAAAAAATTATCACTTAGAAAAAAATTTATTTAATCAACCCTAACATATAAAATTAAACTATAAAATTAGTTTAATTCATAATAAGTCTCAATTTACATTTATTTGGATATTTATAATGTTAATTATTTTATTCCTTCATTAATAAGGTAATTACTACATCATCATTGTGTTATAAATAAATTTAATTATTTAATGTATAAATGTTATAAATAAAATATCATTATGTAGTAAATATTTCTAGATTTCTAATGAATATTTATAGTCGAATATATCTTATGTATAACCCTATATTAAAAATGGTTTAGTTATTAAAATTTGAATTTACACTTTTAACTGTTCTTTAAATAAAATAATAATAAATGTCCTAATCTAATCCAAGTGGACCAAGAGGAAAATATTTTCTTTCCTAAGGTTTATTTTGGTCTAAATACACTTATATAATATAATTATTATATGTTTTTGGGTAATTATAATATCATTTTTTACCTTTAATTACCCTATTTACTTTTAACAATGGTAAATAAAAGTCAAAAGTTACTATTATCCAAAAATTATTTTCATCTTATTGAACCACATTTTTCTTAATTATGTCGACCACGTCTCTCAGATTATTGAAATACAATTCACAGAAGCGGTAAAATTACATTTTATGCAAACTTGTAAATGCGCTTAGAAGGTGGGTAAAAGATGGTAAAAAGTTCAATATAATTTTATATATAATATTATTATCAAATGACTCCAATTAATTAAATTAAACATATATAGGTATTGTGTATCTATTCATAGCTAATATAAATTTTAATAAAATAACTAATTATTTAAATAAAAAGTTGGTTTTAAACAATAATGTAGTGTTTTTCACTATTCATAAAAAATTTAATGTTTTCAGAAAAATACCAAAAATTCACCCTAAGATAATTTTGATATTATGAATCCTAAAATGAATTCCATTTTAAAAAATAAAACTTATATAATTTCCAAAAGTGGGCATTACTATTCATGTAACGTCCTGAGTTCGGAGCCCCTCTATTGGTGCCCCGTACCCGGTTCGTCACATGACCTCAAGCGCATTTCCCCGAATGCCATAGGTTACGGACTAGAAGCGAGGGCCTTGGTGAGTCGGTGGGGAAACTATTCCCTCATTCGGTAAGGTATACAAGGTAAGAAAGCAACAATAACCAGCAAAAGCAGAAAACAACATGCATTACAACAGAAACCAAACAACGGAAACAATGTAGATGTATAACTATGATGAAAATGATGCAGCAGGTACAAGCATCTAAGGAAAATAGCAAACACAACAACGTGCTGAAATAAAACTGAAACCAAGTGCAAAAGAAAACAGAATAATCTCCTCAACATCGTGAACCACGGCTCGGTCCCATGCTCCCTAGCTCCTGGTGCAATCAATATCCTGAAGTAGAAGGGCGCTTGCCCTTGTCTATACCTGCAGCAACATAGTCTGCTTGGGGCTAAAAGCGTGGCCCAAACAGGGTGTGAGATACAATCCCAGTAGGCAATCACCCAAAGATTTGTTCCTAACAATCAATGAATTCATGGCAGTACTAAAACAAGAAGCAGTAAACAGAAAAGCACAAACAGCTACAATCCACAGTTCTAACTAGTATAGCACACAAGTAAGCAGCCAGCAACAAGAGAAGAAACAGGTAACCTTCTAGGTAGCTCTCAAAGTATAACCCGTATGGTTCAACCTATAAGTACTAGCAACCTTCTGGGAAGCACACATAGTCTCACCCCTCTAGTATAGCTACACAATTAAGCAGACTCTCTGGGGAAGCACTCACCGTCAATTCCCCCTATAGTCTTGTATCGTGCTAAAAGCTCTCTAGGGAAGCACTCAATGTCAATTCCACCTATATCCCGTGTCATCATTAGAAGAAACTCTGGAGAAGACCTTCCGTCAATTCTCCCCTTCGTCTCACATCGTGATTAAAAGACACTCTGGAGAAGCCCTTCCGTCAATTCCCCCTTTGGTATACTACTATAGGTTCTCACAGTCCTGAGTATAACTAAACATGCTCAGCGCACGTATATATATCGTCCAAGTAAACCTCAAGAACTACTTGGATATCATCTAAGGCTCAACAACAAAACAAGGCAACAGTCCACAATACTACAACTAGGCATGGAAACTGGAAAAACGCCAAACAGGTAGAACAAGCATGGCAAGCAAACTGAGCACAAACAGAATGCTCTAATCACAAGCAATAACCTCTACTAAAGTAATCAAGAAAAGTAGGCAAGTAACAAGGGCAAAACAGGAAACACACAATACCCCGTTCAAGGGTATTGGTGGAAATTGCACAAAATATTCATCAACTTCTACATAAAGGCACAAACCACCTACCTCGATCCTAGGAGATCAATATACGTGAATCTCGACGACAGATTCCCCTTAGAACGACTTAGATCTGAGAAAAAGCAAGAAACGTTCATCCCATGATAACTTGAAAATGAGGAGGAATCAAGAAACAAGTCTTAAGCAGAAGAAAGAACTCACTGCTGTGCTTCCAACACAATAGACCGTGATCGAATCGGAGAACGGACGGCGAGGCAGGAATCCGTCGAAGATCCGACCGTACGGTCGCTCTCGGTCAGTCGAAAACTGGAGAAGAAGATGGAAATAGGTGTTAGGCACGACCCCAGTACATTTAATGAAAAAAAGAAAGTACACAACTTGTACTTTTAGAGTACATGACGTGTACTGGGTCCTTTTTGTACACCGCCAAAAACGGTCTCCACGTCACCCCTACACACCGTGTGTGTGGCCCGGCATGGACAACACACGGCTTCGAGCCGGATCATAGTACACGGCGTGTACTCAAAAAGTGCACGACGTGTACTTCTGAAATTTCTAGAAAAATTACTTTCCTTAAAAACTCCATAAAAAGGGAAAACATACCTGAATGAAGATCCGGGTTCTTACAAACTTCCCCCCTTAAAGAAATTCTTCCCTGAATTTCCCTAATGAGGTGGAGGAGAATAATCCCCGAATGGATCCATCCACTGTGATCATACATCAGCCTCCCTCTCCCAGGTCTTGTCCTATACTCGTCCGTGCTTCCATAGAACCCATACTAGAGGAACAGACCGCCCGCAGAGAACCTTCGTACTGCGATCGACAATCCGGATAGGATGCTCCTTGAACGATGCATCCTCTTCAAGCTCAACTTCCTCAGGCTGAAATATGTGAGATGGGTCTGAAAAGTAACATTAGAGTTGAGAGATGTGGAAGACGTCGTGCATGGCCCGATACCTCTAAGGTAACTGCAACTGATAGGCGACCGACCCCACTCTTTCCAAAACCTGAAACGGCCCGACGTACCGTGGCGAAATCTTACCCTGTCTCCGAATCATTTTGTGTCCCAACCTAGGTGCGACACGTAAGAAAACCCGATCACCGACCTCGAACTCCAGAGGTCGTCTCTGCTGATCAGCATAAGACTTCTGCCGAGACTGTGCTGTAGCCATCCTCTTTCGAATAAGCTCTATCTGCGCTAAAGTCTCCTGTACAAGACGGGGTCCCATCAAAGCTGTCTCTCCTACCTCCAGCTAGCATAAGGGTGATCAGAATGGCCTACCATACAAATCCTCGTATGGTTCCATCTGAATGGTTTCCTGGAAACTGTTGTTGTAGGCGAACTCCACCAGAAGAATATTCTTCTCCCAAGAACCACCAAAGTCAAGGATGCAAGCTCGAAGCATATCCTCAAGCACCTGGATCGTGCGCTCGAACTGGCCATCAGTCTAGGGATGGTATGCTGTACTCAAAAGTACCTGTATACCCAAGGCCTTCTGAAGTCCCTGCCAGAACTGAGAGGTAAAGCGCACATCTATGTCTGAAACAATAGAGCATGGAACTCCATGCATACGCACAATCTATCTGATGTAAAGTTGTCCCAGATCATCGACACTAAAGGTCTCCTTGATCGGAAAGAAGTGAGCAACCTTCATAAGTCTATCGACGAAAACCCAAACAACATCATTCCCTCGCGGTGACCTCGACAACCCAGTCATGAAGTCCATCGCAACATCATTCCACTTCCACTCCAGAATAGGTAACTTCTGTAAAAGACCTACTGGTCGCTGATACTCTGCTTTCACCTGCTGACAAGTAGAACATCTCATGACAAAATCAGCAACATCCTTCTTCATACCTAGCCACCAGTACTGGTGATGAATATCCCGATACATCTTGGTGATGCCAGGATGAACTGCCCAAACTGTGGAATGGAAATCCCGCATCAGCTCCTCGCGTATGTCTGCTTCCACCCATACGCGTCCTGGGAAACACAAGATCTCATCCTCTCCCACTGTCCATCCAGGAAGAGGGTCCTCTACTAACACACTCTCCCGTAGGACTAAGACTTCTGAGTCTGATAGCTGCCTCATCCGTACCTGATCAAGTAGTTTGGAGGTAACAGCTGCAGAAGATAGAAAGGTCTGTCCCCATCTGTCGTGCACCTCCATATGCATCTCAGAGAATAGAGCCACCAACTTCCACTCACTACTAGCCTCCTGAACTTCCTGAATCTGAGTTCTCCTGCTCAAAGCATATTCCACGACGTTTCCCTTTCCCGGCGTATAGGCAAGCTCAAAGTCAAAAGACTGTAGATACTCAACCCACCTGCGCTGCCTCAAATTCAGATCATGCTGAGTGAAGATATACTTGAGACTCTTGTGGTCAGTGAATACCACAAAGTACTCTCCCAGAAGATAGTGTCTCAAACAGAGCAAGGAATGAACAACAGCTACCAACTCCAGATCGTACGAAGGGTAGTTCCTATCATGTGGCCTCAACTGCCAAGACCCGTACGCAACGAATCCATCTCCCTGCATAAGAACAACTCCCATCCCGATACCCGAAGCATCATAGTAATTAGTGTAGCTCTTGCCTGGCTCTGGAAAGACTAGTATCGGTGCTGACGTCAACCTCTCTTTCAGCTCCTAAAAGGCTGACTCACAAGAATCTGACCATAAGAACTTCGCCCCCTTCTTGGTCAGACCTGTCAAGGGAGATGATAAATGTGAAAAGTCCCAAATGAAGATTCTGTAGTATCCAGCTAGCCCTAGGAAGCTCCGTACCTCAAAAACGTTCTTCGGATGCTCTAAGGAAACTGCAACTCTCACTTTCTCTGGGTCCATAGATACTCCTGCCTCTAAGATGACGTGACCCAAGAAGTGAATCTGATCCATCCAGAAGTGGCACTTCTAGAGTTTATCATAAGTCGATGCTCTCTCAGTGTACTCAGAACGATCTCAAGATGGGTGGCATGGTCATGTCAAGTGTGAGTATACACCAATATATCGTCCATGAATACCACGATGAAGGAATCCAAGTAAGGATGGAACACTCGATTCGTCAGTTCCATAAAAACTGCAGGTGCATTCGTGAGTCCAAAGGGAATGACTGTATACTCGTAAAGACCAGACCTTCTCCTGAAGGCTGGCAATGGTATATCTAATGGTCTAACGCACAACTGATGATAACCGGAACTCAAGTCAATCTTCGAGAACACCTGGTCTCCTCGAAGATGGTCGAAAAGGTCATCAATCCACGGAAATGGATATCAGTTCTTGACCGTCAACTGGTTCAGCTTCCGATAATCCACACAAATCCGAAGGGTACCGTCTGCCTTCTTTGAAAACAGGACAAGCGAACCCCAAGGAGAAGTACTGGGTCGGATGAAACCCTTAGCCTGTAGCTCCTCCAACTGCTTCTTGAGCTCCTGCAACTCAGGTGTGGCTATCCTATAGGGAGGAATGGACACCAGTGCCACTACTGGCACGAGCTCAATAGAAAAGTCTACCTCACACTCCAGAGGAAAACCTGAAAAGTCCTCTAGAAATACATCCCTGAAGCGATCCACCACTGGAGGAAAGTCCAACTGTGGAGTCCCCTGATCAGCCCTGTCTGGCGTCTGATCACTGCCTGACGACAGACGTACAACCGGAGGACATCTTGGAGGCATATCTCTGAAAGATCAAAAGCACACCTTAGATTATGAAAACAAGGACAAGGAACACAAGAGTACAAAACAATAACAGGAAAAAAACACAAGATTTCAAAACACGACTACACGACGTGTATAAAAACTACACGGCGTGTCTACTTAATACACTGACATGGGCGTGTACCCCTTCCCTACAAGTCATGTACACTTCAAACTACACGGCATGTTGACCCCCACACACGACATGTACTTGAAAACTATTCCCCTACCTGAGTCTCCTTACATGGCTATCCCACACGGTCCGACTTAGCCCGAGGCTACACGGCATGTTCGAAACAAACACGGTGTGTACTGGACAAGGCCTCGGTGGCCTGTGTTGTTAAGCACACGGACGTCTACACGGATGAACCTTACACGGTGTGCTCCGAACAAACATGACATGTATAGGCGAAGGTGACACCGTCCTGTGTTGCTCGTGACACGGCTGGGTACCTGGGCAAGACTACACGGCATGTTCCGAGCAAACACAGCGTGTGGAAAGGATGGTCACACTGGCCCGTGTTGTTCGTGACACGAACAGGTACCTAGACAGGATTACATGGCGTGTTCCCTACAGACACGACGTGTGAAAAAGAAGGTAACACCAGCCCATGTTGTTCGTGACACGGTCGGGTACCTGGACAGGACTACACGGTGTATTCCCTACGGACACGACATACGAAAAATAAGGTCACGCCGACCCTTGTTGGTCATGACATGGCCGGGTACCTGGACAGGACTACACGACGTGTTACCTACAGACACGGTGTGTTCTACCCAAGCTTCCCTGGCCCATGTTATTAGTGACATGACCAGGTACATGGCTCCGAACTCACATTGCGTGTACCAATGGTACACGGCGTGTTCCCGAAGTTACTCCTACGACACCGTGTTCTGCTCACACGGTCAGTGACATGGCCTGAAAACTACAGGGCATGTATCTAAAAAGTACACGCCGTGTATTCTGGGTTTTTCTGGGCAGTAGCTCAGAAACTGCACAGAATTCTAGAAACACTAAAAACAAGGGAAAAGATGCCAAATTCTGATCCGTGAGGGCCCATAACACCCCAAGAACCAAAATTAGGCATTCACTTTAAGCAAAGAACAAAACAAATAGTTTTTTAATATAATAGCAGAGAATCTATGAAGCAAATATCATAATAGCATGCATAATCTACACATAGTCTATCACAACAGCATGTAATCGCTAATACACCCTAGATGGCATGACAAGAATGCATGGAATGTGATTCCTACAAGTGTCTATATGATGAATGAGATGACATACCCTCATCTCATCGGGTTGCGACAGAAGTAGAACCGAAATATCAAAACAATAACCGCCCATGTCATACGAATAACTCTAGGTGAAAACATACCAACCATAAAATCTCAAAACCAGAAAACTATAATTAACGAGGTAGTATGGATTTTCCCTATACACGGGTTAGCTACTCTCGAGCACACATTAATGAAAAGTACCGAATCCGTCCTATCCCTGGATAAGGTCTCCAAATAGTAAGACAAGAGAAAAGAACTCCTCTGATACCACTTTGTAACGTCCCGAGTCCGGAGCCCCTCCACTGGTGCCCCGTACCCGGTTCTCCACATGACTTCAAGCGCATTTCCCTGAATGCCAGAGGCTTCCGACTAGCATTGGGGGACTTGATGAGTCGGTGGGGAAACTATTCCATCATTCGGTAAGGTATACAAGGTAAGAAAACAACAATAACCAGCGGAAGCAGTAAACAACATGCATTACAATAGAAACCAAACAACAGAAGCAATGTAGAGGTATAACTACGATGAAAATGATGAATCAGGTATAAGTATCTAAGTAAAATAGTAAACACAACAACGTGCTGAAATACAACTGAAACCAAGTGCAAAAGAAAACAAAATAATCTCCTCAGCATCACAAGCCACGGCTCGGTCCAATGCTCCCCAGCTCCTGGTGCAATCAAGATCCTAAAGTAGAAGGGCGCTTGACCTTGTCTATACCTACAACAACATAGTCTGCTTGGGCCCAAAAGTATGGCCCAAACAGGGTGTGAGATACAATCCCAGTAGGCAATCACCCCAAGATTTGTGCCTAACAGTCAATGAATATATGGTAGTACTAAAACAAGAAGCAGTGAACAGAAAAGCATAAACAGCTGCAATCCACAGTTCTAACTAGTATAGCACACAAGTAAGCAGCCAACAACAAGAGAAGAAATGGGTAACCCTCTGGGTATCTCTCACATTATGACCCCTATGGTTAACACTACATGTACTAGAAACCTTCTGGGAAGCACACACAGTCTCACCCCTCTGGTACAGCTACGCAATTAAGCAGACTCTCTGGGGAAGCACTCACCCTCAATTCCCCCTATATTCTTGTATCGTGATAAAGGATCTCTGGGGAAGCACTCAATGACAATTACCCCTATAGCCCGCGTCATAATTAAAAGACGCTCTGGAGAATCCCTTTCGTCAATTCTCCCCTTGGTCTTGCATCGTGATTAAAAGACACTCTGGAGAATCCCTTCCATCAATTCCCCCTTTGGTCTACTACTCTAGGTTCTCACAGTCTTGAGTATAAATAAACATGCTCAGCTCGCGTATATATATCATCCAAGTAAACCTCATGAACTACTTGGCTATCAACTAAGGCTCAACATCAAAACAAGGCAATAGTCCACAATCCTACAACTAGGAATGGAAATTGGAAAAATGCCAAACAGGCAGAACAAGCATGGAAAGAAAACTGAACACAAATAAAATACACTAATCACAAGCAATAACATCTACTAAAGCAATAAATAAAAGAATTAAAGTAACAATGGAAAAACTGGAAACAAGCAATACCCCGTTCAAGGGTATTGGCAGAAATTGCACAAAATATTCATCAACTTCTACGGAAAGGAACAAACCACCTACCTTGATCCTAGGAGATCGATATACGTGAATCTCGACCACAGATTACCCTTAGAACAATGTAGATCTGAGAAAATGCATGAAACTTTCATCCCATGATAACTTGAAATCGAGAAGGCATCAAGAAACAAGGCTCAAGAAGAAGGAAGAACTCACCGCTACACTTCCAACGCAATCGACCGTGCTCAAATCAGAGAACGAACGGTGAGGTAGGACTCCATCAATGATCCGGCCGTACAGTCTTTATCGGTCGGTCGAAAACTGGAGAAGAAGATGGAAATAGGGGTTCAGCGCGACCCCTGTCCGTTTAATGAAAAAAAAGAAAGTACACGGTGTGTACTTTTAGAGTACACGACGTGTACTGGGTCCTTTCTGTACACCGCCAAAAACGGCCTCCACGTCACCCCTACACACCGTGTGTGTGGATCGGCACGGCCAACACACGGATTCGAGCCGGATCAGAGTAGACGACGTGTACTCAAAAAGTGCACAGTGTGTACTTCTGAAATTTCCAGAAAAATGATTTTCCTTAAAAACTCCAAAAAAAGGGAAAACATACCTGAACGAAGATCCGAGTTCTTACAATTCATAAACGCTAGTTTGATTGGTCGTGGTGTGTTAAAACTTGAAGTTGCATACGGCACGAGCTATTGTATTATTAAAATGGAAGCATACCATGGATGAATGGGGTGTTAGATGTTCCCTGATCATCCGGATATAAACTCACAATCTGGAATATCATCCTACCCTTGCCATGATTCTTGGGTCCATCTCGACTTTCCTGGACATACCAATCACCTTTGTGAATAAAATCTCCACTATATGGTGATGTAAAGGTCACCCTTCAATGATAGAAATCTATAAGATCCTAAAAGGGAACCAAATATTTCATCCCAAGAATAATTTTAAAACTTTTCATCTTAAGGAAAAAGAGTTCCCATATGAAGTGACACCCACAAATCTCAAGGGGGAACTCCCACACTGATGTACACCCTCCGTTTTAATCCACAATGGTGTATGAAGAGTCAAAATCCATTAAAACACTAAAAATTGAGCCGATGGATATTCTAAATGGGAACATATATAAAGCTATGAGAATCCCCTATATCTAAAAGTGATGAATATAAAGTAGATGCTACTATAACAATAACTATCATAGTAGAAGGTCTGAGATTCTGCTCCTCAAGGGTCGATTACACTGTAAATATCTAGGCCGATCCACATACCTAAGATACTGCATGGATACCTTGAGAAGATCCACTCTTATATCATTGTAAATATGGGGTCTTACTACCATGTCTATAACCACAACCTCAGTCTGATTGACTAGCTGTTATCCAACTCCCTTCCTGACGAGAATCTGCTAACCCCTCTCATGAAGGTGGAGTCGGTGAAGACCCTATATCACTGGATACCAAAGGAAACATTATATAAAAGCACTATAGATGACCCATATTATTTAAGGATTGGTACTTGAAAGGGTATCTTGTACACTATGGCATCATATTCCCTAAACTATTATACTAGAAGAACCTTACTTGGATACCTGAGTATGTCCATTGGATACTAATATCACAGTGTGTAATTTCTAGAAGACTCTACCTACTATCGGTTGATGTACTACCAAATATTGATGCCAAACTACCCCAGATCGCACCCCAACCTCTCTCAAGTTATGATCTATGATAAGAACCTGATCCGCTATTCTAGAAATAGTAGTCACCTGAAATACATTATTTTGTGATCAGATGTCATACCTGGTACCATTTTTGAATCTCTTGGATTTTGATAACTCATAACCCATCAGAATAGGTGTGAAGCACTTGAGCTTTGTAAAATGGGAATAATAATCCACAACTGATAATGTACCCTACTTCAAGTGCATGAACTCCCATGCTCTATCGACTCTCAACAACTCTGGATAGTAGTAATCATATAAGGTTGTATAAAATCCCCTTCAAGGCATCTCTCGATGATGATCCGTCTGAGTAATAACATCCCACCATCTCTTGGTGGAACCACACAACATATACATAGATTGTTTTACCCTTCTCTCCGGAGGAATCTCTAGATACTCAAATATAGATAACATGGCCTGTATCCACGATTCTATAGCTTCTGGTTATCCATCCCCGAAAAACATGGGTAGATGCTACCACTGGAACTCATGCTTCAACTCTTCTATAGTTGGGGCAGGTCGCGGTGCTCCATGAACAGTCTATATAAAGTGCATAAAGCCTTCATGAAACTGTGCCTCAACACCTGTGTCCTGTACAACCACTGGTGCTACAGTTGGAACTCTTAGAGGATCTACTGGTACCCCATAGCCCACAACATCCATATCATGGTCTTCTGCACCTTTTTGGTGTGCGACTAGAGTTCTTCAAGTCGACATGCTCCTACAATTCCAAACACATGCCTCCGATCAACATACAAAAATATCTAAAAGTGAAGATACTAAAATAGGATAAGTACAAGCCTTTCTATATAAGGAAAAAACACATATTCCTCCTCTTTACGTTAGGTCATGGCATCATACATATCATATATAAGAAAGAGATACTACCTAAATCCCACTACTATGGTCATGACTGGGTCAAGTTATCTACTATAAAAATTAATTTTCCATTTCATTTATTTCACATTTATCAAAATTCATTTTAAAAGTTTGAACCAATGGTTCACCAAAATCCAATCTATAAGGGCCCATACACCTCATAAATGAAAATGTGGATCCCACCTAATCCACACCAAAAAACATTCTAGAATACCTTTCACAACAACATGTATATCTATGATGACACCTATCAAAACAACATGAGCACAATAATGCGTTCTAAATGAAATGACACAATGCATGGAATATGATTATTATAAAGTTACTAAAATGATACATGAGATGGAATACCCATATCTTATAGGGTTGAAACAAAACATAACCCATAATAATATTAATAATAACCTAACAATACAAGAGCATCACCCAACAGTGAAATCAAATCAACCGTAACAGTCAAAATACAGAAAATAACAATTTTCATTCGATGTAATTTGGATTCTTCCTATATGTGGGTTATCTACACCCAGGGAAAAAATTATTACCAAATTCAATTAAATTTTTATCTATTTATATTGTCTCTAAATAGTAATGTTGAAAATGAAGACCTTTGATACCACTTTGTAACATCCCAGACCTCGATGCCACTTAGCAATGCCTTGAGCCCAGTTGTCCACATGGCCTAAAGCCCATATCCCTAAACTCCAGAGGCTACAAACTACTAGATAGGGACTAGGGTGTGTCCATGGGGATACTATTCCCTTATTACAATAGTGTTCCACCATATAATACAATAACAATAAAGTATTAGAAGCAGTATAACAATCAGATAATAGAACAATTGTAGGAATGGATAAATATTTCCAAAAGTGATCTCATGTATAGATGATCATGATACATGTCACATGTATCTATAAAAAATCCAAAAAAGGTATATATGGAATTAGTAAAATATATTTAACAAGATCATAAATGGCCAAAAACTATCCAGCTAAAATCATAAGGCTCATCTTGGTCCCATTCCCCCATACTCCTAAGAAACATTCAACAACCTGTAGTTGGGTGCTTCCCCTAATCCATACTTGAACAATATTTTTTTTCAAGTACCCAATGACATCACAGATTGGGTGGGAGACTAAATCCCACAAGGCAACCACCAATGGTCTAGTGCCATCCAGTCAATAAATATAATAATAATAGTGTGTTGGTAGTAATAGAATATGCAAGGAAGTACTTAAAGTAAAAATCCTATAAATTCTAGGTTCTCATTGATAACCAAAACCATTTAATATATTTCACTTGATAAGTAAGTCTATTAATTAACAGTCAGGAATGTTTCATTTTATAATCTAAGTCATTTAATTAGTCAACTTCATTTTATTAATACGTTTTGGGACCTGGTGTATATCCCAACATCCCCCATAGTGATACGATCAAAGGATTCCTAAACGGGTCATCCATAAAGTGTAAGAAAAATACCAAATCCATGATTGTGCTTTGTCTTGGAAGGAATATTTTGCAAACCATTTCATTCATTATTTTATTCAGAACCTGATCCCTTTGTTTACATTCCTCATTTGGAATCTAAGTATCATTGTAGGTATTATATAAACAATTTGAAATTTACAACCTAAGCTCATAATTTGAATTCCCCATTTGGAATCCAGGTATCGATCTGAGTATAATATAAACCAACACCCTACAATAACATCCATGATGATCTTGATAAGAATCCAGGTATCACTCTAGGTTTGGTATAACAACATTTCCACTCGAGTCTGTTCTTGGTAGTCCACTAATGGAGCCCAAGTATCACCCATGGTGTATATGATCAACTTCCCTTTGAGTCCATGCTTGTAATTCAATATAGAGTCCATGTATCACTTAGGCATATAATAGTAATCCCCCATGAGTCCGTCCTTGGTAGTCTATATAAGGAGTTCCAATTTCACTTGGGCATAAGCAAGGTAGAAGCAATGTGAGTCCATACATGGCATTCGTATAAGAATCCATGTGTCATCCTAGCCATATAAGTATTTAATCAATTAAAAAACATTTAATAAATACCATTTAATCAACATGATTTAATATGTCAAGGTCATCACGATGAACAATTCAATTTAATTATCACCTCAAAAGGTAGTGCAAGTCATGGATAAGATTAGAAGGCTCAGTCTTTATTTTAATCACGTGGGAAATCCATTATAACTAGCATCTCATGCTTAACTAACCAATATATGGAAAGTGTATAAGGAAATGTATTGCATTACATTATATTTATCAATTCAATTCACAATTGACATTTCAATTCAAATTACATATCAATTCACAATTCACTTCATCAATTTAATTTATGATTCACATCCCATAGTAAAGGGATCAAAATGAACACCCTAAGGTATAAGAATTAAATAGACATCCATTGTGGTCTAAGAAATTAACAACACAACCAAATGGATGGTTTGAATTCAAGGATCATGGCCTTTAAACAATTATCATCAGGTCTCATTAATTCAATAGTCCATACCTATTAATTTAGTTCAAGGATAAAAATCCATTTCATGGGAATCTCACAAAATATTTTGTGCACGACACAACGACATAGATATAAAAACTTTGACTGAAAAAATTCATTAGACCACATACCGTACATCTATAGTGGATATCTCACCAATTATCAACTTTTTATTTGACTTAGATCAAGATAAAATCAAAGAATGGATGAAGAAACTATAAATAAGGAAATTTAGATTGCACCAAAATAGTGAGGTTGATACCAAACAAAACAAGAAATGACACAAAATGAATTGAGATCTTACTAAGATAGATCCATCAAGACAAATGGTTCTTGATTCTAAGCTCAGATAGAGAGTCGAAGAAAAATCCTAGAATAGTTTCCAAAGAAGATATATCAAAATGAATCAGCTATCCAACCTGATAAATGAGAAGGAATTTGGTTTGAAATAGATTTAATTATCAGGAAAATGGTAAATTCACCAAAAAATAAAGGTCACATGGTTTTGCTACACAATTGAAAAAACTGTGTGCCAATCATGCACCATTATATATAGGAAGGGGAACCCCACATGGTTTGTACACATGATTTTAATAATTGTTCTCTAACCTTGAAAAACTTCACTCTCAAAATAGAAAACATTCTTGCATGGGTATGCACCCTAATTTTCACGGTTTATCCAACTGCACGTCCTATAGGACTCCACTGTCCAGCCTTTCTCAATTATAAGTAACTATTTGGCTTTCCCTTCAAATTTTCTACTAATCGTGCACCAGCCGTTTGTCACCCAAAAGTAAGGATTCAAGCTTCGAACCAGCCCCAGACAACCCCGAAACTTCCATGAACTCAACAAGAATTCATATTAGGCCATATTTAAACATTTAAATTAAAAACTATTGGATAGTAATGGCTATGTACCTAAAAGAAAAACCAGGTTCTTAAAAAAACACTCATTCCCAACTTCTTTAATTGCTTAGTTCTTCTCTATCACATCTTCATGACCAAAACTGACTGAAACCTATAAGAAACCATTCCTACACCCATTTTTTTAAAAAATAGTTAAGAAATATCACACATGATTTCATCACATTTTACCCATTTTAAAAACTCCCCTTAAATATATGCTCCCCCTAAACAAGTTAAACACACATTAATGGATAAATATATAAATAAGTTTCTTCCATTCAATAATTTCATCAATTATTAATATCATATTTTATCACCCTTTAACAAAAATATCCAAATATAAGCATAGTTATGGGATAAAAATATCATACCATATCCTTATAGAGGGTAAGGATGAACACACATAATCTTGCTCTGCTCATGAAATCTATCCTTTGACAATGGTTTAGTGAAAATATCATCTACCTTCCCCTATATTGGTATTGAATCTAGATTTAGTTCATTTATTTCCAAAAGAACCTTGATGAAGACCATGTAATTTATCATTTTATGATCTAAAATACCCTTCATACTTTATTGATAATATTATTTTCTAATTATTTTTATCTGGTTTTATTCTATTATTTTGTATTCGGTGGATAATTTATTTAAATATGGTTTCTGGAAGTTCTTGTCTATAATATGACTATATTTAAAAAATTGGATATGTGATGATTTTGGAAACATAGTGGAAATTTCTACATTGGTAAAATCACCTACATCAATAAATCACTTACATGTACGTTTCCTGCATCGATAAGATCACCTACGAGAAAAATCTCCTACGTGATCATTTCGCTACATAAAACAGTTACGTGGAGTAATAAGATATTTGAGAAGCTGCCTATGTGATCAGTTGACTATGTAAATATTCCATGTGACACTTGGTCTCACCCAAATTTACCCAAGCTTTAAGGGTCAAGCGGTCGTTTGCAGTGCATCTTCGGTTGTCGAATCCTCAGAGACCTAAGAAGAACCTTTAGACACTCAATAAAAAGAGATGGATTTTTGGATATGAAGTTGCCAACTTGGGTTTATTTTAGATGGTTTTGAAATAGAACTAAAATATCTATGTGAAATCAAATTATGAGGAAATGAGTTGATACCAGGTTATTGCTCGGGGTGGATTAAATGAATTCCTTTTTTTTACGATTTTAATTTCATTAACTCAAGAAGGATTCATGCAATGAATTCAAAATAACCTAATCAATTACTGATTAAACACCTTCACAACACATGATAATCACCTATACACTTGTAGGATAATTTCCATGAGCACTGTAAGGTAAATGATATAATTAACACATCAAAGTGGGGTGAATAAATTCAATAAGGAAGAGGAAGAATAAAAATCATTGAATGAAAGAAACTCAATTAAAAGAAATTAATAACATTTAGAGAGTAAGAAATAACATTAAATCTAGCCCCTTGATACTCCCTTGGATCAACCCATAAAAGATCTAGCCCTCCATTGATTACAAGTTCTCAACGGAAGCAGAATGTAGACTTACGAGGGTGGAATTGAAGAAGTAAAAACAACAAAAATAACGATCACTCCACCATTGTGTGAAAAAAATGACAAGGTTTGGTGTCAAAAATTTCACAGCTTGAGGTAATGGTATCAAGGTGATATTAATAAGAATATAATAAGAGAAGAAGAACTTTTATTTAAGACTAAGGTGATTCGAACAACTTACATGTGAAAGAAGAACATTACAAAGGCAAATTGGCATAATAACATTAAAATGGAAAGAAAGCACAAGGATGCTCCAATCCTTTATCCCTACTTCCTTAAATAGGCTTTTTGTAAGCCTTTGGACGAGCTCCCATCATCCCATGTGACTTTAATTAATTTTTTTGGAGAAAGGTGGGTGGACATTTAATGCATAAGAGACTTTTCAACTCTTGCCTCGAAGTGGGAGACAACTTTCTACACCAAACAGAATCAACGAAAGAACCATCTAGAAGGCCTAATTGGAGTGGTCCCTAGGATACTTAAATGAATCCCCAGATGTCCTCTAACATCCTGTAAAATTTCAGCCCAAAATAATAATCCGTTCACATGATATGATATAAATAGTGGACTGTTTTTCTGGACCGCAGAATCTAGCCCAGAATTGCATCTTCAATTTGGCCCACCTTAATCACCACCATGTAGGACTAATTAGCACTGGATACAAATAATTATTTGTTCCCCTATATTTATTCAATAATTACATAAATTTTGGGCTTCATTGGTACTGTATTGTGGGCCCCACAGTCCGATCAGTGGGATGATATCCAATCTTCCTTCTCCAGAATTGTTTCCTTTCTTCGCCAAAAATCATCATTATCCTTTATGAATCCTCCATTGATACTTGAATGAAAAATGTTCATATTTAAGTTTCTATCCATTTCCAAAAATATCAAATTAAAATATGGATAATTACATTTTTTGAAATCAGATGAAACATTGGGCCTAAATTGGTGCATATTAGGCATGAAGTGCACAAATGATGAGAATGGATGTTCAAAATTAAAATCCACTAACTCAGGCCCATAAGATCAAAAATGAACATTTAGTACCATTACAATGTAATCAAAATATGTGTTTTTATTGGCTAATCACTCCCCCAACTTGAGTTTTTCTAGTCTCGAGCAAAATATATCTCACAAAAATGAAATTCGAATGACCTTTTCCAAAAACATTTTAATACACATTTCTCAGCCAAAGATATCATACCAAACAATTATAAAACCCATAAAAATAATTTAAAAAAATCTATGTACATAAGCATATCTCAAGACCAATCCCATTCCATTGTTTAAATTCATCTCCATATTTAATCCAAATTCAATTAAGCATGATGAAGTTTTGTGCGTCAAAATAGACATGGGGGTTCATTTTCATTCGAGAGAGAAAAGGTGGAAGTGCTAGGAGAAATCAAATTTTAATAATAATATGAGTACTCATTTTTTTATTTTATTTGTTTTATTTGTGGATTTTTTGATTTTTTTGCAATCTTGCCATGGTAATTGAAATTGAATGCAATCGAGTCAACCCATGTAGAAAGAATTTTCTGATGACTCCCAGGCTAAAAGACCTCAGGGCACCAAGTGAAGCTCACATAATCGGGAATCATCTCGAGTTAACTCAATCAAAAACAAATTCAAATTACCACAAATAGAGATAAAATTCCCAACTTTGGGCCAGACAACTATGGAGTCACGATCCCCAAGTTATGAAAGCCACACATTAGGTCAATTCATTGCTCTATGCACAATTGATCTTTTTTTAATACTCATGTTAAAATTAAAATGATCGCCAATCCTATGCTATTTATTATGGGTCCCCAAGAACTCAAACTAAAACCCCACAATCTATAGGACATGAAATGTGTGTTTGTTAAAAAAAAATAATTGGATGAAAATATAAACGGTGAAAAATCACATCAGACAACAGTACTTTCCAATATCTATGCACATGAACATAAACTTGCATTAAAATCGGAATCAAGGCATGAAAAATTATTTGATATCCAATTTCAGAGTTTGGATTGTGTGTTATCATGTTCAAGGTTAATGACATTTTTCCTTCCACACATTTTCATCTCCCCCCCAAATTAGAATAACACTGTCCCCAATGTTTAAAGAATTGAAACATAGAAGAGGTAGGATAGAAGTTCAACGAAGACATTGAAAATGAAAGTTATGGAATGAAGTCACCTGGTGATTAATGTTCAAAATGCATTCCATGTCTGCCTTCAGTTATGGTTTGTCTCCTAATGCCTTGGATGATTGTTCCCAGCTTTTCCCAATGACCTATGACATGCCTTTAATTTTTTTTAATATAAATATTTTTTTTGTATTTTTTTAACCTAAAAAACATAAAAATAACAGAAACTGATGATACATTGTCTTCTCTATATTTTCTGGGTAAGGTATTACTCAAGAATCACACTGCATGACATGGATGAATACGGTGCTCCCCTTTCATACCCATCCTTACTCATAAAAGAAGAACAGGTCAACAATCTATTTTTTTTAACCTACAAAAACATAAATAAAACAAACTGATAATACATTGTCTTCTCTTAATTTTCTAGGTAAGGTATTAATCAAGGATCACACCATGTGACACGCATGAATATGGTGCTCCCTTTCATACACATCCTTACTCATAATAGAAGAATATGTCAACAGTCTAATTTTTTTTAACCTACAAAAACTTAAATAAAACAAAATGATGATACATTGTCTTATCTTAATTTTATGGGTAAGGTATTACTCAAGGATCACACCACGTGACATGGGTGAATATGGTTCTACCCTTTTATACCCATCCTTACTCATAAAATATGAACAGGTCAACAGTCTGAGGTACTAATTAAATTAAATAAAACATGAAAACCATGGGTTGCCTCCCATGTAGCGCTTTTGTTTAACGTCGTTAGCTTGACATGATCCCCCTAACTTACCCAATACCAAATTTCAAAATTTTGAGGACCCCATGTTTCTCCACATAAACATGATTGAAAATGTGTATCCCTTGTGGTTGGTAAGAATATTTTTAATTTGATTCATGAACAATCCTATTTTTTAAATGAATGGGAAAATCCAAGGAATTTAAGAAATGGTTGATCCAGTTTCCACTATAGTCTTTCCAAATACATCAATGATCATTAAAAAAATATTTGTTTCAAGAGAATAATGAATTCCAATTGAAAGGTCATGATTATACCCTATAAAGGGATACTTAAGTGGGGAAGGAAGGAAAATGATTTTGAGCTCGGTATGGATAAGACAATAAGACACATGTTGAGATTTTGAATCCAACATAGTTTCATTTTTCAAATTTCTCAACAAAATTGGTTCCTTTTGAATAGAAGATTCAACCTCAAAATTGGAAATATCAATGTCAGGAATGGGTATGGACTCAAGGTTTTTAATTTCTCTCAATGGTTCAGTGAATGATGTTTTTGAAAAATCATCAATAGAGTTATACATAGGAGACTCAATCCATGATGTCAAATTATTCTCATTTGAATCCCAAAAATCAATTTCCTCATCATTTAAATAACCTCCATCAATTTTGTGATTCAATTACCCTACCCCAAATCCAAAAGTTGGTTCTTAAATAAATTCATGAGTGGTTTTTGGGAAACTAGACACTCCACATAAGGTTTTAGAAGGTACAGTTGGTGTAGTGATGAGTTCCTCACAAGTATTAATGCATTGTAGTTTTAATCTCAAAGATGATAACTCAGAATTCATTATCTCCATTTGATTATACAATTGTTCAATTAGTGTTTGATGAATAGAATTTGTATAAGGATGAACATCATGGACTTCCCCAATATCGATCTCCTCAACCATCCTTGAGAGGGATGGAAATTAATCCTTTGAATATTCATCATCCCAATGATTGTACATGTCCGCAGGTGTGTGGTAATTAATCAAGGGTTGATCAAAGAAAATTTCTAATTTATATGCTTACCAATATTTATTTTCCATTTGATTTCTGTATGAGTTTGTGACATGGTAATTTCGAAGATACTCCATTGGACAAGACAGGAAGTTGGATCCTAGATTTTCAGAACACGCACAAACAGAAAGGGGTAAAGATAAGAGAGATAGGGGTGATAATAGAAGAATGGGGATGAGGAAAGAATGTTTTTTGTCTAAGGAACTTACTTGGTCCCCAGAAACGGCGCCAAAATTTGGTCTCACCCAAATTTAACCAAGTTTTAAGGGTCAAGCGGTCGCTTGCAGTGCAGCTTGGGTTATCGAATCCTCAAAGACCTAAGAAGAACCTTTAGATACTCAAAAAAAGAGATGGATTTTTGGCTATGAAGTTTCCAACTTTGGTTGATTTTAGATGGTTTTGAAAGAGCACTAAAAGATGTATGTGAATTCAAATTACGAGGAAATGAGTTGATCCCGGGTTATTGCTCGGGGTGGATTGAATGAATTCGATTTTTTACGATTTTAATTTCATTAACTCAAGAAGGATTCATGCAATGAATTCAAACTAACCTAATCACTTACTGATTAAACACCTTCACAACACATGATAATAACCTATACACTTGTAGGATAATTTTCATGAGCAATCCAAGGTAAAGGATATAATTAGCACATCAAAGTGGGGTGAATAAATTCAATAAGGAAGAGGAATAATAAAAATCATTGAATGAAAGAAACTCAATTAAAAGAAATTAATAACATTTAGAGAGTAATAAATAACATTAAATCCATTCCCTTGATACTCCATTGGATCAAACCATAAAATATCTATCCCTCCATTGATGAAAAGTTCTCAAAGGAAGCAGAAAGTAGACTTATGAGGGTGGAATTGAAGAAGTAAAAACAACAAAAATAACGATCACTCCACCGTTGTGTGAAAAAAATCACAAGGTTTGGTGTGAAAAATTTCACACCTTGAGGCAATGGTATCAAGGTGATATTAATAATAATAGAATAAGAGAAGAAGACGAACTTTTATTTAAGACTAAGGTGATTCAAACAACTTACATGAGAAGGAAGAACATTAGAAAGGCAAATTGGCATAATAACATTACAATGAAAAGAAAGCACCAAGATGATCAAATACTCAATCCCTAATACCTTAAATAGCCATTTTGGAAGCCTTTGGCCGAACTCCCATCATCCTATGTGCCTTTAATTAATTTTGTTGGAGAAAGGTGGGTGGACATTTAATGCATAAGAGACTTTTCAACTCTTGCCTCGAAGTGGGATCCAGATTTCTACACCAAACATAATAAACAAAATCACCATCTATAAGTCTGAATTGGGGTGGCCCCTACACGACTTAAATTAATCCCAGGATGTCCCCTAACATCCTGTAAAATTTCAGCTCAAAATAATAACCCGTTCGTGATATATGAGATAAATAGTGGGCTGTTTTTCTGGGCCGCAGAATCTGGCCCATAATTGCATCTTGAATTTGGGCCGCCTTAATAACCACCATGTAGGAAGAATTATCACTGGATCTAGAATACTTATTTGTTCACCTATATGTATTATATCCAACCATAAATTTTGGGCTTCATTGGTCCTGTATTGTGGTCCGCACAGTCCGATCAGTGGGATGATATCCAATCTGCCTTCTCCAGAATTGTTTCCTTTCTTCACCAAAAATCCTCATCATCCTTTATGAATCCTCTATTGATAACTGAATGAAAAATGTTCATATTTAAGTTTATATCCATTTACAAAAATATCAAACTAAAATATGGATAATTACATTCTTTTAAATCAAATGAAACATTGGGCCTAAATTGGCGCATATTAGGCATGAAGTGCACAAATGATGAGAATGGATGTTCAAAATTAAAATCCACTAACTCAGGCCCATAAGATCAAAAATGAACATTTAGTACCATTAAAATGTAATCAAAATATGTTTTTATTAGATAATCAACAATACAAAAAATAGGGTGTTTAGAAGGAGGTATTTTTTCATTTAGAGGGGGTTATAACCCCCCTAAACACTTTTGCAGAAGTTACATATAACCACTGCTAAAGTGGCCGCCTACTCTGATTAGGGGCGGTTGTCGGTATGCGCTGGTAAAATAGACTTGAATTTAGCGATGATTAAATTAGAGGGGGTTTTAACCCCCACTAATTTCACCCTAAATTCACCATAAATAGTGCATTAGGGGCGGTTATAATTGCCCCTAAATTGATGTTTCAATTAGAGGCAGTTATAACCTCCCCTAATTTATTTTGAAAATTACCATTTTAGAGATGGTTATACTATAACCACCCCTAAAACACTCCTATTTTTTTTCAAATTACCCAGACACTAAGGACCACCCCCTGAAAACCCCCAGACATAGCACAGAGCACCCCAACACATACCCCTGACAACCCCTAGGCACCCCATGATAATCCCACAGAGCACACCACCGGACACCCCTCACACCCCCAAGTGCCCCTAGAAGACCCCACTTGATTCCCCTAGGCAACCCCACAGTCTACTGACCAGACACCCATGGCAACCCCCAGACACCGCACACACCACCCCAAGACACACCCCTAACAACCCCACCCAACACCCCATAGACAAGTCACGCATGACAACACACTGAGACATCCCCTATAAGTCCCATATGACAAACTCACCAGGACACCCTGTACACAAGTTTCCTTGACACCACAAGGTGGGCCCCCAGACAAATCCTTGATCCATACTTGTACATAGCCCCTGACAAACCCCGACCTCCACGACCCCATGAGCATAGATAGACTGAGCTCTCATGACTCACTCGATTAAAAATCCCCACCATTGCGATTTAAACATGAGACCAAGATGGTATCAACACGCACCTAAACTACTCAAGTTATCTGATTTTGATTTATTATATAAAACAATTTATATTTATTTATATAGAGTAATATTATACAATATATATATATATTTGTGTATATATAAAATATTTGTGTATATATAATATATTTGTGTATAATATTTATATATAATGTATATTTGGGTATAATATATATAAATAATTATATTTACATATATAAATATATGTTTATACAAATTTTTATAAATGCATTTATATCTCTGTGTGTGTATTAATGTAATTATATAATATTTATAGATATAATATAATCATAATATATATATATATAATTATTTTTATATACTTATATACATTTCTGTGTGTGTAAAAATAATATTATTAGTTATTATTATTATTATTACACATATTTTTTAAACTATACAAATTATATGTTGGTTTTATAATAATGTACATTTATATATTTGATGATTTATATTATACATATATTATATTAAATAAATTTAGATTATATATTTATTATTTAATTAAATACATTTATATTATATCATGTAAACATGTATATATATATATACACACACAAAATTAAAAAAATTCATATAATTGGAAATATATCATAGAATTAAATGATATATATATATATACTAAATCAATTTATAATTCATATGGTATACCACAATATATATAAAATAATTGTATAATATATATAAATTTATACATAGAAAAATTTTTATAATATAATTTTTATAATATAAATATAATATATATATATATATTTATTTATTTAATTTTTTATATATTATATAAATATTTGTATATAGAAAATAATAGAAATGTATTTATACATAAATATATAATAAAAATGTATTTAATATAATATATGTATAATATAAATCATAATATAAATTTATATTATTTATAAAACAATATATAAATTTTATATATTTGAATAAATATATTTATAATTACATTTATATCATGTATACCGATATTTATATTTACATAAATTTTATATATTGATAAATATTTATTTAAAGTATTTATATAATGTATTTATATATATATATATATTTATAATTTATTTAAATACATTCATATAACGTGTTAATGTAATATATAAATATATATATAGACACACACACGTGAACACACACATATAAATTATAAAATTTGAATTTATATGAGATTTAGTTTTAAAAATAAAAAAATATTTTGAGGGCATAAAAAACCCTCTAATCAAAGAGATTAGCAACAGTTCATGAACCCCCTCTAATTTCTTGAAATATAGGGGGTTGGAAACCCATATAATGTCATAAATTAGAGGGGTTCACAACCCCCTTTAATATATTAAATTAGAAGTGGTTAAAACCCCAACGCTAATTTCATATGCTAGAGGGGGTCCTAAACCTCCTCTAATTTCTTAAATTAGACGGGGTTCAAAACCCCCTCAAATCTATGTGATTAGAGGCAATCCATGAACCCCCTCTAATTTCTTCAATTAGAGTGGGTTGTGAACCCCCACTATTCCCATTTTTTTTAAAAATTCCATTATATATATAGCCTCTAATATCCAAACAAATATTATATATATAGAGCCTCTAAAATTAAACCGAACATATAGACCCACTAATTATAAATTAGAAGCAATTTTGATATAATCGCCTGTAAATTCCAACAAAATATTTAAAAAATAACGATAAATGTTTTAGTGGAGGTTGTGAACCCCCTCTAAATCCGATGATTTGTGGGGGTAGCACCTAAAACCCTATGAAAAATAATTACTAATATTTGGTTTTTTATAGTTTGAAGAAATCTATTGTGTGAATCATCTACATGAAAAAATGTATATGTAACTTTAATAGTCTACATCAGTATCAGTGAATCACCTATGTGAAGAAAATAGCTATGTCGTTTCAATAGACTACTTTAGATTCAACTACAATAATGAAACACCTATGTAATTCAATTTGGCTATGTGTATTTAGCTTTTTATATCGACTACATGGATTCAATTATGAAAATTGGTTACATCATTTTCCTAGTTGGTATTTGTTATCATTGAATCACCTAAGTGAAGTTATTAATACTGTTGTACAATCCTTAAATGCCTAATTTCCTCTTTAAGATAAATTAGAATATAATAAGGTCCAAGTACCAAGAAAAAAGAAATGGGTGATATATTTTATTTATCTCTACTGTTGTTGAAGAATTTCAAGTAGAAGGACATGTCACTAATCCATATTTTTCTACCAACTGTGTGTAGTGAATTTAAATAGGAAGAAGTGCATGTATTTTAAACTTTGGGTGTGAAAGCATATATTTATGCATGAAAAGTGAAATGAATAACAAGAAATAGAGAACAATTTTCTAAAAATATTCCAAAATGACACCCTATTTTTCTACATAAAAAAGGAATAAGTCTCAACTTATCAGATGTGTTCATTATTAATATTTTGTGCATTTTGGAAAAAAAAATCATTGAGCTACTTACTCTTCAAATAATTTCTATTGGAGATATTTCTTTTTTATGTTAGTTGTATCTTGTAGCTGTGAGATAAATACTATACAATCTCTACGTGTTTATCTTTTTTAAAGCTTTCTGGTAAAAGAAACTTTGAAGATTGTTTTTTTGAAAATATTTATAGTTCCCAATTGAAAACTCATGTGATTTTACTAAGTTTTTACTGCTTTAACTCAGTCATGAAATCCATTAAAAAGTATCGTCATTCCCTAATAAAAGGATTAGTCTAGTGAAAATCATCACACTCTTGGAGAAGAGTGGTGGTGGATTAGACTAAGGTAATTTTACTCACCGAACCACTATAAATCTCTTTATGTCTATTTATTTTTATGCTATTATTTTGGATACATGGTTTGTCAAAGAAAAGACAAGGGAGGGATGCTTTTCTATGTTTTTTAAGAACTCAATTAACAACCCTATTGAGTCTTAATATGACCATTCTACAACAACATTTGGTATTAGAGGTAGTTTTATTGAGTTCATAGCTGTAAAAGTTGAAATCTAATGATCTATTCAATAATGGATGCTATTAATGAAAATAGAGAAGTAATGTTTATATCCAGAGCATCATATTTCAATGGTGATAATTATGGATATTGTAAGGCAAAGATGATCATATAGATAAATAACCTTATACTGATGGTTGATCTCAAAGACATAAAACCTTATAAGATTCTATAGATAGAACCCTACATTGGGATGCAGAAACTAAAGTAAACAATGAATTGAATTCTAAAGAAATGAATGCTATAATCTGTGGATTATGTACGAAAGAGTTAAAAAGAGTTTATCAATGTAAAAAAACATATGAAATGAGAAATACACTTTCAATTGCTTATTAAGGAACAAATAATGTTCAAGCTCTCATATATAATACTTCCAAACTAAAGTTTGACACATAGAATCATGGATAATGAGAGTATCACACAATTGAATAGAGGACTCATTTAAATTGTAAATAATGTTACTGATTTAGGTACACCCATTATTGAACCAGATAAGGATTTGAAATTTCATACAATACTATAACCAAGGTGGAGTGGTATTTTGGATTCTATCAGATAATCAAAAGAGGTAAATAAACTTCAAAATTAAATATCTTATTGGAACTATGATGATGTATGAGGAAAATATTGAAGTTGAAGTTAAATAAAATTAGTTAGTTAATAAGTATAATGATGGTTTAAAAGTATAAATTTTAAAGGATTATAAGAAGTTTAAAGAAGTCCAAATAGATGAGTCATCTTATAGAATTTATTTAAGTAATTATGATTCAGACTGTGAGTTTTGTAAATTTTCTAGAATGTTCAAGAAGTTCTATAAACATAGAAGAGGTTTTAAGAAACCTTTGAACATATAAAAGAAGTCCAATAAAAATTCTATGGAAGTAATATGTTATTAATACAAGAAGCTTCAAAATATCGATCCGGATTGTACGCAACTTCAAGAAGACGAAAATTAAGAAAAAAATACATCAAGAAAGTTGGTTACAAGAAAAATTCAAATAAATCCATGAAGGAAACATGGGGTGCTTTAGAGTATTCTAGTGATATTTAAACTTCTGATCAGAAGTTGATAATTCTAATCCGAATACCAACATGTGTTTTATTGAATATACCGATGAGTTAAATTCTTGTTATACTTTTGATCACAAAAATAAACCATGAAATGGAGATTACTCATTTGAGTAACTAGATGAATACTATTATATGTTATAAGATAAATATTAAGAAACAAGTAATAACACTGTAAAAAATCCTATGAATTTATTGTTAAACAAAAGGAAGGTCAAACTAAACAAATTCTAATTTTGATAAATAAATTAGAATATTCTTTCCCATCATGTGTTGAACATGGAAATAAAATTAAAAAATCACATAAAAGAAGTTCAAGACATTAAATATGCTACTAGTGTGTTTAAAAAAGGTGAAAATTATTTAAATCAAATTATTGATAACAATAAAACTCATAATAAAAGATTTGTAATAGAAAGTAAAGGTCGAAAAATAAAGTTTTCCAAGAACTATTTTTTACTTAGTTACAAAAATATAAATCTTTCAAAATTTACTTGTTTTCATTGTGGCGAGATAGGACTCTATGAAAATGATTTCGTTTTGAGGAAACTACAGTTCTGTGAAGTTAAAAATGATATTTTCATTATTTTTTTCAAAATTTAGTGCTGAGGGTTTTGGATAGCCCAAAGAGGTTTGGGTTCGTAAATCCTTAATTTTTAACCTTGCTATACTCATTAAAATATGGGTACCAAAATAATTTCTTGCTTAATTTGTCTTTATAGATACAAAGTTCCAAGATTATTGATGAATGTTGGTATGTGGATAGTGGATTCTTAATCAATATGAGTGGATATTTCTCTAATTTTCAATCCTTATCAAAGATATATGGAGGTCATGTCACTTTTGGTGACAATTCTAAAGGAAATATTATGAGAGTTTGATCTTCTAGAAATCCAAACTCTTCCCTTATCAGCAATGTTATTTATGAGGAAGGTTTAAATCCCAATTTTATAAGTATCTATAAAATTTGTGATAAAGTTTATTTTTTTTCATTAAATTCATGTTTTGTTTTTAAAGATAATATTTTTAAATTTAAGGCACCATGAACAGAGGACATATATACTCTAGATCTCAATTCTTTGAGTAGACAAAAGGTGAACTATTTAAATTCTAAAATAAATGAGTCTTAGATATGGAATTGGATGTTACTTCATTATAATGTTTAGTATTTGAGAAAATTGTCCAAAATAAATTTATTTTTGGATTTACCTCAACTTAAATTGAATATAAATAATCTATGCGATGAATTACAAATGGGAAAGCAATACAAGTCACATTTTAAAAGAATTAAAGATTTTTCTACTTCTAAAACCCTAGAACTTATTCATATGATTTTTTTGGGCCATCTAGAGTTTCAATCCTTAGAGGAAAATAATTTTTTTATGTTTTAGTTGATGATTTTTATATATTTACCTGGGTTTTCTTTTTTATGTGTTAAAAGTGATTCTTGATCTATTTTTATAAGTTTTTTAAAATTGGTTCAAAATGAGAAGTTATAAAAATTATTTCTTCAAGAAGTGACCATGGAGTAAAAATTGGAAACCATGAGTTTAATGCCTATTTATGAAAACATGGTATCAAATATACCTGTTCTTCCCTTAGGACACCTCAACAGAATGGTGTTGTTTAAAGGAGGAATACGACTTTGCAAGAAATTTCTAGGACAATGTTATGCGAATTTAACCTGCCTACTCATTTCAAGGCTGGAGCTATAAATACAACATATTATGTAACAAATAGTGTTCTAATTAGAACTATTTTAAAGAATACACCAAATGAGCTATAAAATAATAGAAATAAAAATATGGATACATTAAGGTTTTTGTATGAAAGGTTTATATTTTAAACACCAATGATAATCTTGGTAAGTTTGATCCAAAATATGATGAAATAATATTTCTAGGATATTTTACTAATATAAAATCATATAGAGTATTCGATAAAAAATCATAGTTTGTTAAAGAATCAATTAATGTGAACTTTTATAAAAGTGGTCCTTTTTACCACAAAGTAACTCAAATTGATAAACTAAGTAATTGTTTAGAAAACATGAGACCTGAACCCCTTTTTGATGAAAAAAAAGATTAAGAATTTGAACTTGATTTTATAGAACCAAACCCCGAAAGTATAGATTCCAATGAACCTGAAACTATGTTTCCTAGATACCCTAGAACACTTAAGAACCATCCTTTAGAAAATATTATGAAAAGTTTATAGAAAGGAATTAAAAATAGAAGGAGTTTTAGAAACCCAATTGATTTTTCTACCTTTTTATATCAGTTAGAATAAAAGTATATAGAATAATCATTAATGGCTGAAAGTTGGGTTGTTACCATGTAAGAGTAATTAAACTAGTTAAAGAGAAACAAGGTATTAGAATTAGTTAATAAACTCTCTAAATATCCTATTATAGGTAAAAAATGGATTTTTAGGAATAATCAGGATGATCTTGGTGTGATAACTAGAAATAAGGATAGATTATTAGCTAAATGGTATAATCAGGAAGAAGGAATAGACTATGAGGAGGCATTCACCCCAGTAGATAGATTAGAATCCATTAGGATTATTTTAGCTTATGCATCATACATGAATTTTAAATTATATCATATGGGTGTAAAATTTGATTTTCTAAATGGATATCCAATGAAAGATATTTATATTGAACAACCTCCCAGTTTTGAAAATACTCATTTTCAAAATGTAAATTTTAAACTTACCAAAGAACTTTACGGTCTTAAAGAATCACCTAGATCTTGTTATGGGAGTTTAAGTTATTTTATTTTATAAAATGTGTTTTTAGTAGGTAAGGGAGATCCTAATTTATTTTAGAAAACTCCATCTTTAGATATATTGTGGGTGAAAATTTATTTTGATTATGTAAATTTTGGTTTTATAAATAAAAATTTTTGTATTTAATTTCCAAAACTCGTGAATGTTTTTTTTGAAATGAGTATGGTGGATGAGTTAAATTATTTTCTTGGTTTTAAAATTTATCCAAAAGACTCTAGGAATATGTTAAACCAAAGAAATTATGTACTAGACTTACTTAAAAGGTTTGTAATTGAATGATGTAAAGTACATACTACTCCTATGAGTTATAATGAAAAACATAACTCAGATAGAGCTGGGAAAATAGTTGATAACAATATTTATAGGGAAATAATTGGATATTTATTGTATTTGACTACTGGTAGACCGAAAATTATGTTTTCAATATGTCTTTTTGCTCAATTTTAATATATTTATAAAGAATCAAATTTAAAAGATGTCAAAATGATTATAATATATTTAAAAGGAACAATTACTCTTTCCTTTCTTCCCCAAAAATCATGATTTTAATTTAATATAATATTCAGATATAATATTTGGTGATTATAGACTATATTGGAAGAGTATATTAGGAACTTTCCATTTTATAGGTAAATATATGGTATAATTGGCTAGTAATAAGCAACACCCTGTTGCATTATTTATTGTAGAAGAAAAATATATTGCTTCTAGTAGTTACTGTACACAAGTGTTGTAAAGAAATAGACACCTTAATGGACTTTGGATTCAATTATAAGCAAGTATCAGTTAAATTTGATAACACTAGTTCTATCAAAATTTCTAAGAATCCAATAAATCATTCAAGAATAAATCATATAGACTTAAGGCATCATTTATTGAGGGATCACACACAAAAAGGTGATATTTCTCTTTAGTGTATCTTTATATATAATCAGTTAGTAGATATTTTTACCCAACCCCTTTCCTACAAGAATTTTTATTTTATTTAAAGATAATTGGGTATATTTCTTTTTAAATAGATTTAATATAGTTTATTTGTAACGACCCAAAATTTCATTAATGGAAAATCCCTCTTGATCCAGTTAAATGTTTCTTTATGTTTTTATAAGATGTCAACTTTTTTAGTTTTACTTTAAGATTTGTGACCGTTACTTTTATAGCCGTTGAACAATGATCATCTGGGTAGTTTAAATACAAGGCTTTAACGAACCAATTTTCTACTCAGACAAAGGAAGCGATGGCCTCATCCAGTAGAATTTCCCCTTACGAAGCCCATTTGTCGGAGCTCGGAAAGGAGGTGGCGTCTTTGGGCTTTTCCCTTGACCAAGCCCAAGCTGAGCTTCATCAAGTCAAGCTCGAACGTGATCGTCTACGGGAAAAATGGAAGTTGATAGAGATTACCACTCGAGCAATGTTATCCGAGCAACCCCAAGAGTCTGTCACCATCGCACACCTTACCCTTAGGTCTTATGCGGCTATTTTAAGGGGTTATGTAACAAATAAGTAGCACCATGTTCATGTAAATTATTTTTGTATATAATAATGAATATAATTTCTAGTCATTTTTGATACATTGTAATTAGTTTTTAAAGTACAAACGGTGTTTTTAGTTATTATTTAATTAAGAATTATATTTTATTAAATTAAAGGATTTTTGAATTAAATAATATTTTAATAAAATATTATTATTAATATTAAATTAATTTTTATTAAATATAAATGATCTTATAATTTTATGAATGCAATTAAATTTTTTATTAAGGTTTGAAAGCCATTTCTGTCAAAACCCGTGAATTTTTTATAAATGTCGGTTTTTATTTTAAAAGTAAAAATTCACATATTTAGAAAATTATTTAGATAAAATAAATATTATTTTTGGAATCAGGACGTCGAAATTATCCAACGGTGAATTTTTCATAATTTTCTGAGACAGTCAAATTTTTGGGTAAAAATTAAATACCATTTAAATATATAATGTGTTTTATGACATCATAATGACCCAATGGTGATGTAATAAAATACCATAATCCTTATGTTCGGCCAATATGTGTTTTATCATTAAAATAATGAGGTTTTGGGTTTGTTTGACTCACTTTTCAAAGCATTAATGGAGCCCTCAAGACTTATTCAACACTTTGCCTTTTTAAATTAATTTCCATGGGAGTGTGACTCACCTCCACATAAGCAACCCTAATTTTTTAATAAGTTCGGACCTTGGCCTTGTAAAATATTGTTTTCCTCTTTCCTTTTCCAGAAACCATGGGCAAATACCATGGGATGGTTTGTGGTTTGGATTATTTTAATATAAGGGGTCCCAAACCTAAATATTAAAGAATTCTCTCACCTTTCCTATATAAACCCACCCAAGCTCCCACTTCCTCCTCACTCAGAGCCCTTGAAGTTCGTCCAACCTCTGCCCTACTCTCTCTAGAATCCTCTCAAGGTGCCCCAAGCTCCCAAGAAGCCTCTCACAAGCCTCTCTCTAGCCTTTGGAAGCACACTTCCAAGTAAGGGTTTTTTTTCTTCCTTTCTCATTTTTTTGTCAATTTTCTTTAAGTTGTATTTCCCTTTTTATTTCAATTATGAATGTTGGGGTATGGTTTCTCACCTCCCCCATACTGCCCTCTTATTGTTTGAATGATGGGAGAACCCTTTCTCTCTCATTAAATGCCTCCTATGTACACCCGTTACTATGCCGAAATTCCGAAAGGAACTTCTCTCTCTTCTCTTACATTCAAGCAATACTTTTGTATCATGAATCTAAATTCCATTTCTATTGTTGGGACATGTATATATATGATCTCCTTACTGTCCATTACATGTAAATATGATGAGTAACCCCTTTCTCTCTCATCAACCTTTTTATGAATTCTTATGTCACGCCGTTACGCTGCCGAAATCGCACCGATTTTCTAAGCCAAAGTCTTTGTGTAGTGAATACCATGCCCATTTCTCCATCAAGGGTATTCGCCTTTATGCACATTTACTTATTGATTATAAAGTTTCATGTATGAATTCCACATTCCTTTATCGTGGAAGAAATTATTATGTTTTATGAATCCATGTTTTATGATCCATGTGGCACACTTATGCATGAAATGAAAATTTTAAGAAGGGTGCGACCTTTGTAGCGCTCCAATGTATTGGGTAAAGTAAAGTATCATGATACGTCATGTGCAATGAGTGTTGACTCATGCTAATTCAAGTGCAACGAGGGTTTACACGTGCTTCAAGTGCAATGAGGGTTTACTCATGCTCCATGTGCAATGAGCCTTGGCTCATGCTAATTCAATGTTAAGTGTTGTTGCCACATTTCCATGTTATGATTATCTTGCTTTATCATGCCTTTATGTTCATGTCTCTAATTATGCTCTATTGATATGCCTATTTCCTAACATGTATTGTACTCCTCATGTTATTCATTATGTACTCCCTTACTGGGCTTTATAGCTCACCCTTTTCTTATGCATGTCCTCAGGTTATCCCATGCAATGCTAAGTACGAAGGAATGTAGTGGTCATGTAAAAGAAGTTTTCAATAAGGATGTTGTATTTCAAGTTTAAAGTTTTTATGTAATGATACTAAGCCCCAAGGACACTAAACCTCTCGATCTTCTTTGTTGTATCAAGTGAAGTTTTATGTAATAAAGCATGTTTAAGTTGTAATAAAAAGCAGGGTTGTCATAGTTGGTATCAGAGGATAGGTTTAGTTATTTTTGGGATTAGGAAACCCTAGTAAAGCCTTAGATACAAGACTAAGCATAATAAAAACATCCCTAAGTTTTGGTAAATACTAAGTAAGTGTTTTATCAAAAAAATACATCCCTGTCTGGATACGAGCAGGTAGAGGCGGCTCTGGCATAGATGTATCCTAGGGGTAAAACCCGAAAACACCGCTTTGAGCTAGACTCGAACGGGAACTGGTGCACGACAACGGGCCTTGCTGTACTCTTGGTTACGACACTCCCGGGGGATATGTTTTGATAAATTCACAATCTTAGTATGAACCCTTATTAAGGGAAAAATGCCCCTAAGAATATATGTTAGAAGGAAGATCGTGAAAATCCTGGATTGAATCCTATAGACTCATTAGTTAAAGAGATTAAAGTTTATTTATAAGTCATCAACTTTTGTCTTTGGATTACCCTCTATGTGTTACCCCTAACTTTCCTTTTATTCCAGCCAATGGCCGGTAATAGGAGAACTCGGGCTAACAACCGTTGTGAAGATCAGTATGATGATTGTACCAATGAGATGCCCAATCCAATGGGAGCGGGAATCACGAACTTTGTCACGCTTCTCTCTCAGCTAACTCAAGTTTTGAATAGAAACACTGGTCAAGAGGAACGTTCAACCCCCCCTAAGAAAGAACAAGTCGCTATTGAAAGCTTCATGAGACAAAGGCCTCCTACTTTTAGTGGATCATCCGATCCCACGATTGCTGAACAATGGATCAACTCCATTGAAAAGATATTCTCCATCCTCCAATGCTATGAAAAAGAGAAGGTTCTCCTGGCGGCTTATCGTATGGAGGGTGAAGCTGATCAATGGTGGACGTTGATCAAAAATACGAAGCCTGAGGAGGAGATCGAGGCTTTGGAATGGAAGGTATTCCGGAAGATGTTTTTCGATAAATATTTTCCACGCACCCTCTGTCTTAAGATGGAAAGGGACTTACTTTCCCTCAAGCAGAAAGATGAGGAATCTGTGGGAGCGTACGAGGCAAACTTCACAAGGCTTGCACGATACGCTTCCGGCTTTGTCGTTACCCCCGAATGCAAGGTTGACCGCTTCTTTGGTGGGCTGAAGCCTAGCTTGCGGAAAGCATTAGCGATCCGTGACTTCGACAGCTATGAGGAAATTGTCCGATGTGCCCTCAAGGTTGAAATGGAGATCGGAGAATCACAGGGGTATCATGGGGACAAGAAGCGGAAGGTGGACTTCAATGCTGGTGGTCCGATGGATAAATCCAACGGCGCTAAGAAATTCCAGCACCCCACTTTCCAAAAGTGTGGAAAAAAGAACCCTGGAAATTGCCTTAGGGGGACAAGAAAATGCTTTAAGTGTGGAAGAGAAGGGCACCTAGCTGTTAACTGTCAGCAAGAAGGACCCGCGGCTGCGACGGAGGGGAGGAACGCTCCGTTCGAACCTCAACGCGTTGTTCAATGCTTCAAATGCAAAGAACCGGGTCATTTTGCGAATCAATGCCCTAATCCAAGGGTTATCGGAGGCAATCAACAACCTCTAAGACAGCAAGGAAGAGCTTTTGCCATCACTTCTGCCGAAGTGAACCCCGACAATGAAGTGGTGACAGGTACGCTAGTTATTCATTCAAGAATAGCGAACGTACTTTTTGATTCAGGTTCTACGCATTCTTTTATATCTTAAAAGTTTAGTAGAATAATCCCTGCACCACCACAAATCATGGTAGTAAAGATGTCGGTGAGTACGGAAAATGGGGAAATCATTGCATCCCATGAGTATAAGTCCTCCCCTGTTATAATCTGTGGATTGAATTTCCCGGCGAACCTCGTCATACTCCCTTTGGTGGAATTTGATGCAATTATTGGCATGGATTGGCTTTCCTTATGTAGAGCCAACATAAATTGTCGGGAGAGGGAAATAACACTCCATATGGAGAATCGACCCCCGATTCTTTACAAGTGTCAGGAGGAAGATGAATCTCCTTTAGCTCCATCATCTCAAGCATGGATATTACTGCCTTATAAGCACGCATATCTGGCTCAGATGATTGAGTCCAAGGAAGAAACCACCCTTGAAGAAATGCCTATTGTGAGGGAATTCGCTGAAGTATTTCCCGAGGAACTTCATGGTCTTCCTCCAAGAAGAGATGTTGAGTTCTCAATTGAACTTATACCTGGGGCGCTACCAATATCCAAGACTCCATATAGAATGGCTGTGGTTGAGCTTGAAGAACTGAAGAAACAACTACAGGAGAATCTGGATAAAGGGTTTATACGCCCAAGTGCATCACCATGGGGTGCACCAGTCCTCTTCTTCAGGAAGAAGGATGGGTCAATGCGGCTTTGCATCGATTATCGTGAACTTAACAAAATCACGATAAAGAACAAGTATCCTCTCCCAAGAATCAATGACTTGTTTGATCAGCTGCGTGGAGCACAATACTTCTCCAAGGTTGACTTGCGGTCGGGATATTATCAAGTAAGGGTGAAGAAGGAAGATATCCCCAAGACTGCTTTTCGTACAAGGTACGGGCACTATGAATTCATAGTAATGCCTTTTGGACTCACCAATGCTCCAACAATATTCATGGACTTGATGAATAGAGTCTTTAGAGATTACCTAGATAAATTTGTGGTAGTCTTTATAGATGATATTCTAATATACTCCAAAACCAAGGAGGACCATGAGGAGCATTTAAGAACTGTACTGGAGACTTTGCGCAAGGAGAAGCTCTATGCCAAGTACAGCAAGTGTGAGTTCTGGTTGAAGGAGGTCTCATTCTTGGGCCATATCATCACAAGCAATGGGATATCTGTGGACCCCTCCAAAATAGATGCAATTGAGGGATGGCCGAGGCCAACATCGGTAACTGATATCCGTAGCTTCTTGGGGTTAGCTGGATATTATCGACGATTTGTGAGAAACTTCTCACGATTGTCCAACCCTCTTACCAAGCTAACTCAAAAGGGAGTAAAGTTTGCTTGGAGTGATGAATGCGAAGAAAGCTTCAAGGAGTTGAAAAGGAGGCTTATCACTGCACCTGTGCTCACTTTACCCACAAGTGGGGAGCTTTTTGTGGTATTCAGTGATGCTTCGAAGAAGGGCTTAGGATGTGTGCTGATGTAGAATGATAAAGTGATATCCTATGCCTCAAGGAAGTTGAAAATCCATGAGCGAAACTATCCAACGCATGATCTGGAGTTGGCGGCGGTGATCTTTTCCTTGAAAATCTGGCGGCATTATCTCTATGGAGAGAAATGTGAGATATATACTGACCACAAAAGTCTTAAATATATATTCACACAGAAAGAGCTTAATATGCGCCAGAGAAGATGGATAGAGCTCATCAAGGATTATGACTATTCAATACATTACCACCCTAGGAAGGCGAACAAGGTGGCGGATGCCCTAAGTAGAAAGGATCCAGCAATTCTATCAATGATGAGAATTGAGAAGGATCCAATCTTCTTAGACTTGATGAAGATGGACGTGGGAATCATAAAGAAGGGAACATCATCAATCCTTTCACAAATGATTGCTCAACCATCTCTTTTGGAAAGGTTAAAGGATGCTCAAGAGGATGATGCGAGAATCCAAGAAAAAGTGGAAGCTATCAAAAAGGGAAAATCCTCAGAGTTTAATGTTAATGAAGAAGGAATTGTGCGGTTTGGGAAAAGACTATGTGTCCCATCAAGTTCGGAGCTGAAGAAGGAACTTTTGGATGATGCACATAGTTCAAATTTCTCTATTCACCCAGGGAGCACAAAGATGTATCGAGATCTCCGAGAAAAATTTTGGTGGGATAATATGAAGAAGGAGATCGCTGAATATACATCAAAGTGCCTGGTGTGTCAGCAAGTGAAGGCAGAGAGGCAGAAGTCTAAGGGGATGATGCAACCATTGCCCATACCAGAATGGAAATGGGAGAACATCACCATGGACTTCGTCACTGGACTTCCAAGGACATCCAAAAGCAACAATGCAATCTGGGTTATTGTGGATCGTCTTACAAAGACTGCACACTTCATTTCTATTCGAGAGGATTTCTCTTTGGATCAACTGGCACGGATATATATCAAGGAAGTGGCACGGTTGCATGGAGTACCACTATCTATTGTGTCGGACCGAGATCCAAGATTTACCTCTAAGTTTTGGAAGAGTCTTAAACATGCTCTGAATATTGAACTGAACTTCAGTACGGCCTATCATCCTCAAACTGATGGCCAATTCGAGCGGACTATCCAAACACTTGAGGATATGTTGAGAGCGTGCTCAATGGAATTTAAAGGAGGATGGGATCAACATCTTCCTCTAGTTGAGTTCTCTTATAATAATAGTTTCCACTCGAGCATCCAAATGGCACCATATGAAGCCCTATATGGGAAAAGGTGCAGAACACCGGCATGTTGGGATGAGGTCAGTGAACGTAAGCTGCTTGGACCAGAAATGGTCGAAGAAATGGTGGAGAAGGTGAAAACCATTCAGCAGCATATCAAGGCAGCCCAAAGTCGACAGAAGAGTTATGCAGATAATCGTCGACGAGACCTTGAGTTTAAAGTCGGAGACATGGTGTTTTTACGCATATCTCCGTGGAAGAAGGTCATGAGGTTTGGAAAGAAAGGGAAGTTAAGTCCAAGGTACATCAGCCCCTTCGAGATTCTTGATCGTGTTGGGGCTGTGGCCTATCGACTAGCACTTCCACCTACTATGGCCAAGGTGCATGATGTCTTCCATGTATCCCTCTTAAGGAAGTACATACCAGACCCTTCACATGTACTCTCTTCTGAGGTGGTACAATTAGAAGACGATCTTTCTTATGAGGAGCAACCAGTGAAGATCTTGGATCGTAGAGAAAAAGTTCTACGAAATAAGACAATGCCCCTCGTCAAGGTGTTGTGGAGAAACCACAAGTTTGAAGAAGCAACTTGGGAGTCGGAGGATATGATGAAGCTAAGTTACCCACATTTGTTTTAGTGTGGGGAAAGGAAAATTTCGAGGGCGAAATTTCTTAAGGGGGGAATGTTGTAACGACCCAAAATTTCATTAATGGAAAATCCCTCTTGATCCAGTTAAATGTTTCTTTATGTTTTTATAAGATGTCAACTTTTTTAGTTTTACGTTAAGATTTGTGACCGTTACTTTTATAGTCGTTGAACAATGATCATCTGGGTAGTTTGAATACAAGGCTTTAACGAACCAATTTTCTACTCAGACAAAGGAAGCGATGGCCTCATCCAGTAGAATTTCCCCTTACGAAGCCCATTTATCAGAGCTCGGAAAGGAGGTGGCGTCTTTGGGCTTTTCCCTTGACCAAGCCCAAGCTGAGCTTCATCAAGTCAAGCTCGAACGTGATCGTCTACGGGAAAAATGGAAGTTGATAGAGATTACCACTCGAGCAATGTTATCCGAGCAACCCCAAGAGTCTGTCACCATCGCACACCTTACCCTTAGGTCTTATGCGGCTATTTTAAGGGGTTATGTAACAAATAAGTAGCACCATGTTCATGTACATTATTTTTGTATATAATAATGAATATAATTTCTAGTCATTTTTGATACATTGTAATTAGTTTTTAAAGTACAAACGGTGTATTTAGTTATTATTTAATTAAGAATTATATTTTATTAAATTAAAGGATTTTTGAATTAAATAATATTTTCATAAAATATTATTATTAATATTAAATTAATTTTTATTAAATATAAATTATCTTATAATTTTATGAATGCAATTAAAATTTTTATTAAGGTTTGAAAGCCATTTCTGTCAAAACCCGTGAATTTTTTATAAATGTCGGTTTTTATTTTAAAAGTAAAAATTTACATATTTAGAAAATTATTTAGATAAAATAAATATTATTTTTGGAATCAGGACGTCGAAATTATCCAACGGTGAATTTTTCATAATTTTCTGAGACAGTCAAATTTTTGGGTAAAAATTAAATACCATTTAAATATATAATGTGTTTTATGACAGCATAATGACCCAATGGTGATGTAATAAAATACCATAATCCTTATGTTCTGCCAATATGTGTTTTATCATTAAAATAATGAGGTTTTGGGTTTGTTTGACTCACTTTTCAAAGCATTAATGGAGCCCTCAAGACTTATTCAACACTTTGCCTTTTTAAATTAATTTCCATGGGAGTGTGACTCACCTCCACATAAGCAACCCTAATTTTTTAATAAGTTCGGACCTTGGCCTTGTAAAATATTGTTTTCCTCTTTCCTTTTCCAGAAACCATTGGCAAATACCATGGGATGGTTTGTGGTTTGGATTATTTTAATATAAGGGGTCCCAAACCTAAATAATAAAGAATTCTCTCACCTTTCCTATATAAACCCACCCAAGCTCCCACTTCCTCCTCACTCAAAGCCCTTGAAGTTCGTCCAACCTCTGCCCTACTCTCTCTAGAATACTCTCAAGGTGCCCCAAGATCCCAAGAAGCCTCTCACAAGCCTCTCTCTAGCCTTTGGAAGCACACTTCCAAGTAAGGGTTTTTTTTCTTCCTTTCTCATTTTTTTGTCAATTTTCTTTAAGTTGTATTTCCCTTTTTATTTCAATTATGAATGTTGGGGTATGGTTTCTCACCTCCCCCATACTTCCCTCTTATTTTTTGAATGATGGGAGAACCCTTTCTCTCTCATTAAATGCCTCCTATGTACACCCGTTACTATGCCGAAATTCCGAAAGGAACTTCTCTCTCTTCTCTTACATTCAAGCAATACTTTTGTATCATGAATCTAAATTACATTTCTATTGTTGGGACATGTATATATAATACTCCTTACTGTCCATTACATGTAAATATGATGAGGAACCCCTTTCTCTCTCATCAACCTTTTTATGAATTCTTATGTCACGCCGTTACGCTGCCGAAATCGCACCGATTTTCTAAGCCAATGTCTTTGTGTAGTGAATACCATGCCCATTTCTCCATCAAGGGTATTCAACTTTAGGCACATTTACTTATTGATTATAAAGTTTCATGTATGAATTCCACATTCCTTTATCGTGGAAGAAATTATTATGTTTTATGAATCCATGTTTTATGATCCATGTGGCACACTTATGCATGAAATGAAATGTTTAAGAAGGGTGCGCCCTTTGTAGCGCTCCAATGCATTGGGTAAAGTAAAGTATCATGATACATCATGTGAAATGAGTGTTGACTCATGCTAATTCAAGTGCAACGAGGGTTTACTCATGCTTCAAGTGCAATGAGGGTTTACTCATGCTCCATGTGCAATGAGCCTTGGCTCATGCTAATTCAATGTTAAGTGTTGTTGCCACATTTCCATGTTATGATTATCATGCTTTATCATGCATTTATGTTCATGTCTCTAATTATGCTCTATTTATATGCCTATTGCCTAACATGTATTGTACTCCTCATGTTATTCATTATGTACTCCCTTACTGGGCTTTATAGCTCACCCTTTTCTTATGCATGTCCTCAGGTTATCCCATGCAATGCTAAGTACGAAGGAATGTAGTGGTCATGTAAAGGAAGTTTTCAATAAGGATGTTGTATTTCAAGTTTAAAGTTTTTATGTAATGATCCTAAGCCCCAAAGACACTAAACCTCTCGATCTTCTTTGTTGTATCAAGTGACGTTTTATGTAATAAAGCATGTTTAAGTTGTAATAAAAAGTAGGGTTGTCATATTATTTATTTTTATTTAAATTAATTTTCCCCTTTATTTTTGTTGAAAATTAAATTTTATTGTTTATTTATATTATTTAGTTTAATACTATATGAAAATTATTCTTATTTTTCTTATATATTTCTTTAAATTTGGAAAATAGAAATTATTTATTTTATATTCTTTCTTTATTTATGTTATTTATTTATCAACCAAGATTAACCATAAACTAAAACTGGGTACATAAGCACATTGAGATTTAGATATATGACCAAATATAGAATTGAATCACAATCCTTTTCATATTTTCATACACAACCTCCCTTTGAATCCAAACCATCATCTCTAACCTCTCGATCCCTGTTTGACCTTCATCAAAATTGTTTGAAATAGGAAAGTTAAAATGGGTTGATTATTGGATCATAAGTTCTTTTAAGAAAATAAAAGGAAGTATAAGAAGAGTTATTATGGTAAAATCCATAGATATGGCATGGTCGAAGGAAATGGAAATCCTGTTAAAGAAAGTGAATGAGTTTCAGGGTTGAGATTTTGTGTTTGATGATAATAAGTAAGGTTTTCTTTTTAAGGAAGAATTCAATGAGTTTTTAATGAATGAAAATTTTAATTTCATGCAAATGTTGGATTTGATCTCATAAAATGATAAAGGAAAGATAGTTGTAGTGTCTTATTTTGAAATAGATGAGATATTTCATTTTCCCCATGAGGGGAGGTTTTCTTTTAGTTAGACTCTTATTGGGACAAGCTCATTTGGTCCAAAAAAGGGTTAAAGTCTTTTTGAAACCTATGTTTTTTAATAGAAACATGTAAAAAAGATCCTTGTTGAATATAATGTTTTATGTAAGTTTATGCATACCGTTATAGAAAAAAGAGTAGTAGAGACAAAGAAATTTATTTTTAATGATATGTATTTGATGTATATCTTTACCAATAATGTAAAGTTGAGTTTTCAAGGATATATAGATAGACTCATGAATCATTGTTTTGGAGGAAAACAGAAGTTAAACTACTATAATTATGATTGATTTATTGATTTATGTTTTTATGAGGAAATAAGTGGATTTAAATAAAGGTAATGCGGTGAAGTGTCATAAAATTAGTTCCCCATTGTCTATTCACTTAATGGTGAGTGGGTATTTTTGTGATTCTGATTCGAACTATTTGAATATAGTTGGTCAACAAAGTGTGAATCAGGGAAACTCAAATTAGTCCTTACTACCTAGTGATTCTAGACCTATCAACATAGTGTCTTCTAGGGGAGTGGAGGGGAAAACATTAGTAGGAACCGAGTCTTTAGTTCTAGTTATCAGTATTATAGTTGGTGAGCCTATCCAGATTCAAGAAAATGTGGCTACTCTGAGACAATATGCTAGTGAAGATGCTATGTATACTAAGGAAGAACAGTATTTGGAGAAAATTGTTGAGGCAAGTGGTTCTTTTTCTAAATATAGGCCATCTTAGAATGGGAATATGAAGTCTGATGCCCGGAGATGTCTCAAGTTTTTATAATTGCAAGAAGAAGATGAATTAATTAATCTTGGATCACCTATTGATAGAGGAGGTGATATTGATGTGGTTATGGAGTCTAAAAGGGTTCCCATACACCATTAGTACAATCTTCACCTTCAACTGCTCCTGAATTTGATCCTTCAGTTTGCGTGAAATTAGAAGGCTTTAAAAAATAAGTTTTTCCTTTGATGTAATGATTGAGATTATCAATACGAGAGAAGATTATAATAAATTAATAGTGTAGTTGGTTGATAAAAAATATGAGATAAGATAACTTAAAGAGTCCTCTATCTCCTCATCTGATTTTAATAAATTATGTGGAATGGTGGATGCCCAATTAGTAATGATAAATAGTCTTCAGATAGATCCACCCATTCCAAAATCTAGATCTAATGCATGTTCAAGGAACTTAAGGAAATAAAAACCTCTATAAGTGGTTTTAAATATGTTTTTTCTACACAAGATGAGTTTGGAGAGCTTTATTCATTGGTTTCATCTCAAAAGTATTTTTCTCAAGATACTTCATCCATGCAATCAGGTTTATCTCAGGAAGGTCTTGATGAAATCAAAGATTTTCAAGATAAAGTGGAAGAGACTATTCACACTCTAAAAAGTGTTGTGTTAAGTCAGTTTGAGTTTATAAAGAAGTTTCATTCTTATAATTTTGATGCTTTAGTTTTACAGTTCTTCTATATTTCTATAATGTAGTTCGTCAAATAATGTCATATTTGGGTTCTATTTATTCTTACATTTAGTGCCTCCAAGATGATGTTATTTCACTATTGCTATTAGATGAGATAAAAAGGATCTTTTTGGTCAATTTAATAATACCCAAGAAGCTATTAATAATTTTAGTGTTGAATTAGATATGTTCATGAATGATCATCTTAGTCATCTTGAGAAATATATTACAGATATGGTAAAAGAAAATTTATGTTTTTCAAAGTAATAAAGTGATTTACTTACGCAATTTATTAAAATAAAATGTAAAAACACAATTTTTTTTTAAAAAAGTACAAAAAAATCTATTATAAGGTTGTGTCTTTATATTCAGATTCATCTTTAGAAGAATATTTAGAATAATCTTAGTAAGTGTTAGTTCTAGTTACAAGAAGGGATATGGTTGTTTATAAACCTCAAGTTGTTTAAAGTTTAGTTGAACAACAACTAATTGTAAATGTTGAATTTTTTAAATATTCTCAAATTGATATTAAGGAATTTGTTCATAATTTACTTGTGTAATGGAATAACATATATCATAATGTGTAGTCATCAAATGATAGGATAATAGACATGTTGACACCTGCAAATCTTGTTATGAAGATGGTTCTTGTGGATATTCCTTATGGAATTTAAGCTATAGACACCACCCCTTTGATTTTACCTCATACTGTCAGTGAGTCTGCAGGTTTCTATTTAGGGAAATTAGAAAATCTTAATATATTTATCAAGAATGGTTTATCATTAGTTTCCCAAATGAGTACTAAAGAATATATCTTTTTTCCTTGAATTTTGTAAGCTAAATGTTATTGTTGGAGTTGGTGTCCAAGAACCAACTTTTTGTACATTGATTACATGAATATTTATTGTATTTCAATATTAAAAATCTTATTACATATTTTTCATTGTTCTTTAGGACTATAATGTTATAATGTCCTAGAGTATTTTTCAGATTAATATGGTCATACCAGTTCCCTACAATGATGAGAAACTTGAAGTGCTATGAAAATATTCTTAAATATAGTTATGTGGTTGGATCACATACTAAGATGGGACACATAGTATACAGACCGTCAGGTGTGAGTACTCATAAGTAGACGAGTCTTCTTCTCATGACGTTCTCACTTGGTAATCTCTAAGATGTGAGATTTTGAGAACAGACCTTCCAGTAGGAATTCCTCATGTTTTGGTGCCATCAGATATTCCTATCTGCAATCATGTGTAATGGTCCTTAGACTTCAAAATTAACACCAATATGTGTCATGAATTGTGCACTTATATTTTCTGACGAAAACCATCACGCCATATGTTGGAGGGAAGTAGGGTACATTTTGTGCATTACAAACAACAAGTTATTAATGGATAGGTCAAGGAATGATTTATTCCCTTCCATTTATAGAAGTTGACATCTCGAAAATTTTATTAAAATAGAACTGTCTGCCTAAATTCCATAAAAATGGTGTAATGATGAGTTTATTTTAGGTAGTTAAATAATGACATATCAAGCATACAGGTTGATGATACTATCATGAAACCTTCTTGATGAGATATTTTGAAAAAGGAATTATATTATACAGTTAGTGTTTGAATGTGGATGTCATCATTGTGAATTTAATTTCTTTCTCTTGGGAGACTTGACCCATTGCTAGACAATAATCTTGGAATTTAGGCAAGCCCACTAAATTCCAACGAGAAAGAATCCTAGAGGGTCACACAGTATGTGTTTCTAGTGGTCTAAATTAAATTCTATTTGAATTTAATTAATGGAATAAATATTATTCTCAAGAAAGAGGAATAAATTTGTTCAAGTTAAAATGATCGCATAAAATAAATAATTATTTATTCATCGAATTGTGAATAAAATATATTTATTTATATTATTGAAAATTTAATAAATATTTATTTACTAGTTTGTAAATTAAAATATTTATTTAAGAGAATAAAATATTTTATTCAGGTGTTCAATCAATGTAAGAGGATTTCAAACAGACCGAGACCATTTCTATTGATAAATTAATTATTTACAAGTCAGTGAATAATGTTCATTGAGTTGGCACATGATTTCATTTATGGTTCCATTTTGCACAAGTTGGCACAACACAAATAATGGTGCTGTTATTCTTATTATGTTAGTGGGTTTTCTATAATAGTTATAATTTTATTTAATTTCTGTTTTGCAATTAAATATTGTAACTGAAACCCCATGTCAATTAATAGGTAGGTATGCCAATTGTTCCATGCCCCGGTTAATTGAGAATTGTGGAGGCAAAAATTTTCTCTCTCGACTCCTCTCATATCTCCCTCTCAAGAACAAGAGAAGTTCTTCAAGACTGAAGAACAAGAAATCCATAACGTTCAACATGAGACATTCGTTCCACTGTTCTAGTGTCTGGAGAATGAGCGACATTGATCAGACCATTGGAGCACGAGTGGATCACTACTAAAGGGATTATACTTTGGATCCTCTCAAGTGCACTGAAGGAAATGCATAGGTGTCATTCCGGATGATCAATGATCGTCAATGAATAAAGTACCGACGAACCATGTATTTAATTTCTTAAAAAATTATTAAATTAATGATAAACCTGATGTGCATGATCATTTTTCTCAGATCCGGTTCTATTCTTCTATTTTTATAAATCTTTTATTTCAATATGTGGATACTGGAATTCATCGTCGAATTGATCCCGGATTGGTCATCGATTATGGAAAAAGTAAAGTTGGGACCTCCCAACTGCCCCACTTCTACTATGTACAGATCCTTCTAATGGTATCAAGGGGGAATCATCATCATTTATAATTATTTAAATATTTTTTGATAATTTATGCTTTAATAATTTAGTTTTTCAATTCATGTTTAATCATTATTGTAATCTTTATTTCGAGATTTGTTCTTCCTCTTCTCATTTCTCATATATATAATAAAAATGAATAATTTTTTGATTAAAATTAAATCAAGGATATCATCAGGAGGCACCGCCGATTCTATTTAGTGAAAACGAAAATTCACACCATGTATTCAGAGTTACACTTCATATAATCTATTATACACATCATGTAATCTAGATTACACACTTTGTAGTGGTGTTTATTGAATTGAGAGTAATTATTCAATTGATCAATCAGTATGAATTAATGACACATGGTGTAGTTAATTCTTACACTGCGTGATGACCAAGACAATCTGGCACACAGTTAGCCGAATTACATGCTATGCGGCCCACTGGACATGGCCTGCAGTCTATTTGGGTCAAGGGCCAAATCATGTATCCCATACATGGCTAAGCTGACTGGTAACCATGTAACTTGAAGACAATAGAACATGTGGCCCACTGGACATGCTGTGTACTCCAAGATTTCCAAAGTACACCTCACATGACGGATCCATATGAATGTACTTCATATAAGACCGTGAAGGCAGTACAATCCATGTAGTCAGAAATACATGCTGTGTACTTTACCAAATTACACAAAATTAAAACTTTAATGTTTGATTAATGTTCATAATTACATATCATGTAGATTTTAATGGGTGTTCACTGTGTTACCTAATATGTTATGGATGAGAATCTTGGGGAAATTTAAAAAAGGATTAGGATAAAAGGATTGATTAATTATAGATAACTATTAATCGATTCAAGTGTGATTTATGTTAAAAAGAACAATTAATTAGTTTAATAATAGTTGTATCAAAGGCATAATTACTTGCATGTATGTGGATGATCATGAGCTAGACGATACCTTTACATGTGATTGGTTTCATTTTATTTTATTTTAAATTAAATTTTTGGTCTTCATACCATCTCTCCTCAATAATATGTAGGGCCTACGTGCCCATGGTTTCTTTTATGTAAACCACCTTTCTTTTCCCCCCCACTTGCGTGTGAGTTAAAAATAATATGTAATGGATAGAGATCCCAAGCTAGTGGAGGTGGTTCAAGATGGAGTTGAGAGGAAACCAATCCCATGAGTTACAAAGGTGGACAGGTAAAAAGCTGTAAACACAAACCCAATATGTTCAAGGTGTTTCTACCCTAGGTCAGGGATAGTTTATCAACTGCTAGATAAACTAAACATTAGAAAATCTCATAATTAATGAATTAACCATGTATGCAATGTGGAACTAAAATAAATTAGGATTATGTGTAAATATTATCAATACATGGATAATTACTTAAGTAATTTCCACTTAATGTTAACAAGAATGTGATAAATATAATAAGTAATTTACTTATGAGAGATAAAAATCCCTCAATAAAATATTAAGCCAGACTAACCCTTTCGTTACTTGATTAAGGGAAAGACACAATAAAACTATGTGTTTGAAAAACCCCTTCTAGGAAGATTAATTTTATATAAGAATCCCTTATGAAGGTTTTGTGTTGACTTAACTATTTTACATCAAGAGGAGCAAACCTTTATAGACTTGGTGTAATATTGGATGCAAGTGTTGAGTAAATCCAAGCCATGATTTCAGGATTGGGTAGTCTAGTCAACAGATCAAGGATATCTAAGCCCATAGTTGGAAAAGACCCGCCTACCTAAATACCCTAAAATAGTTTGACCAACTCTTATTGGGGTTATGCGATGGGGAATATGGATCCTTTCCACTAGAATTTCCAAGAAACTATATATTACGAGTCTAATGGTGATGGAAATTGGGACTTGATAAAATAGTGGGAGACTTAATAAAATTAATTTATTATCTTTCATAAAATGTAATCAATAAAGTACTAATTATTTTCTTTTTTAATTGTAGAATAAAAATGACAAGCTTTTTAAACACACTATCCCTACGATCAATACTAGATAAAGAAATCATCGTCACCAAAAGTAACTTTAGGAATGGTTTAGATGCCTTCAGGTCATTCTATACGATGAATGGAAATCTTACAGGATGAAGTCCTCATTATCTAATCCGCCTACCCAAGAGGTGAGTAATGAAGAGTTTATGGTCTATGAAAAACATATGAATGGTGAGGTCGACGTTCAATGTTTTATGTTATCATCAATGTTTAGTGAACTCATTAAGTCTCAAGAAAACATGGATTCCTATAGCATTCTTGAGAACCACCATGGAAGTTACCTGGAGAGGGAAAGCCATGAATGGTTTGAGATCTTTAAGGAACTCTTTCAAAGTATGCTTGGAGAGGGTGCCCCATCTAGGCATAACATAGTCAATCTCATTGTCTACATTAAACGTATGCAGGTTCTAGGGTTTAAAACCCTTAAATAACTGGGTATTGATATCATTATTGCATCACTCCCTCATAAATTCTCTAGTTGTTTTGTGTGTTTCAATATGAACAACATTGATATGTCTTTACCAGATCTTCTCATCGTCCTTTTCCAAGTGGAAAAAGATAAGAATCAAAAAAATTCTTCTGTCCTTATAGTGAATAAGAGAAAAGGGATGGAAAAGAGCTTTAAGACCAAAGATTCTGCACAACCTTCCAAGAAAAGGAAGATGAAGAGGGAAATAGGGGAACATGAAGCTATTTGTTTCACATGTGGAAAGAAGGGACACTAGAAGAAAAACTGCACAAAGATAAAGAAACAAGGGGATGATTCAGGTGCATTTTTTTCGTGTGAAATTTCTCTATTTATAAAAATTGGGTATTAGATATAGCCTGTGGTGCTCACATATGTATTCAAATACATGAACCAAGTATATTCAATAAAATTGACAGAGGGGAGGTAGATCTACAAGCGTCCAACCAAGCTAGACTTTCTGTTGTGGCTATTAGTGACTACTACCTCAAGTTGCGGACTAGGATGATATTGGTATTAAAAGGTTGTTATTATGTGACTTATGTGACCAAAAAAATTATTTCTATATCCATACTAGATAAAAATGGATTTATTTTTATGTTTTGAAATGAATTGGAATTCTTTTATAAAGATAGAATTTGTTTTGGTAAGGCACATTTATATAACAGTCTTTATGTGTTGGATTACACAAACCAAGTAATGGCAATCGACAAGGAAACTACTTCACATGACTCATACCACACCCAACTTTGGTACCACCAGCTAGGACATGTAAATGAGAAATTCTTGATAAAGTTACATCCAGATGGATATTTATATTATTTTGAACTAAAACCACATGGTGTATGTCACACATGTTTACAAGGAAAAATGACCAAAGCTCTATTTACTGGGAAAGGTTAAAGATCCAAAGATCTTCTTAAATTGTTTCATACCAATGTGTGTGGACAATTTCTAGTGGAATCAAGGGGTGGGTACGCGTACTTTATAACTTTTACAGATGATTTTATTAGATATGGATATATCTCCTTAATGAGGTATAAGTTGTATTCTTTTGATAAGTTCAAGGAATACAAGAATGAAGTTGAGAACTATACTAGTAAGAAGATTAAGAAACCCCACTCAGACCGAGGTGGATAATATCTTAATAAATTCTTCATTGATTACTTATGGGAGTTTGGGATCCTATCCCAACTCAATACTACTTGCACACTCCAGTGGAATGGTGTAAGCAAAAGGAGGAACCAAACATTTTAGGACATGGTGAAATCAATGATGGGTCATGAAAGTCTTCCATTATACTTTTAGGGATATGTGTTACAAATAGCCGAACACATACTAAACCAAGTTCCAACTAAATTGATAAATGGTATTCCATAAGAGATTTGTAGTGGAAGAAAATACATGTTGAATTTACATATGTGGGGAAGCAAAGCATTTGTTAAGGTAACTTGAAGTAAAATGCTCTCACCCTAAGGCACATAATGTACCTTTATAGGATAACCTATGGAAAAAAGGGTATATTACCTATACAACCCTCATACAAAAAGGTTATACTGTAAAGACATGCCATATTCCTTGAGAGGTAGTACATATCCAAAAGTGAAGTGGGAACGATATGGACTTTGATGAAGTCGAGGCTCAAGGTACACAAGAGTTGGTATAGGAGCAGATTCCACAAAGCCTGATGGAAAAAAGACCTGTTCCAAAGGCACAAGTACTGCTTAGGAGTACAAGATAGGTTAGAGAACTAGAACATTGTGATTTTCTATTTCCCAAGGATGGTGAATAATAATTAGTTGATAATAATGATCCTATAACTTAGAATGAGTAAGTAAGTGGAAAATACATTGCCAAGTGGAAAGAAGCCATGAATTCTGAAATATATTAAATTCACAAAAATAATGTCTAGATTTTTGTAGATCCTCCAATAGATGTAAAAATGTTGGGTTACAAATGGGTAGTCAAGAAGAAACTGGACATAGAAGGAAAAGTCAGTACGTATAAGGCATGATTCGTTGCGAAAGGGTTTAAACTGCATTAAGGCATTGATGATGATGAAACCTTTTCACCAGTTGCAATGATGAAATACATTATAATTCTATTGGTCATTACTTATTACTATGACTATTATATTTGGATAATGTATTTCAAAATATCCTTCCTTAACGGTGAAAATTTGGAATATGTCTATACGACGTAACCTGCAGGGTTTGTGACCAAAAAAGATTCCAATAAGATATCCAAGTTGCAAAAAATACATTTATTGATTAAAGTAAGAATCTAGGTCATGGAAAATTCATTTTGATGAATCCATAACAAAATCTGGTTTTATAATGAACGAATGTGATCCTTGTGTGTAAAAACGTTTTAGTGGGAGTGCAGTCGCTTTCATAATAGTATATGTTGATGACATATTATTTATAGGAAACGAAGTACTAGTCTTACAGTCTATTGAGGTATGGGTGAATAAATGATTCTCTATGAAGGACTTGGGTGGGGAAACATATATTCTCGGGATCAAGATCTATTGTGATAGATCCAAGAGATTGCTAGGCCTAAGTTAAAGTACATAAATTGACAAGATACTGAAGAGATTCAGTATGGAAAAATCTGAGAGGGGATTGTATCCAGTGTCACATGGCATTAATCTTTCCAAGAAAATGTGTTCTAAGGCACATGATGAAATAAAGAGAATAGAAAGGATTCCATATGCATCAACAATTGGGTTAGTCATGTATGCTATTCTATATACTAGGATAGATGTCTCCTACGCATTGAGTGCAGTAAGAAGATATCAAGATGATCCAAGTGTCCTCCATTAGATGGCAGTCAAGACAATCCTTAAGTATCTAAGGCATACTAAGGATATGTTTCTAGTTTATGGATGATATAAGGAACTAGTCATCATAGGATATTAAGATTCTAGTTTCCAAACTGATCAAGATGACAGGAAGTCACAAATTAGATACATCTTCACTCTGAATGGATGTGCTGTGAGTTGGAAGAGCTCAAAGAAAGGTGTGGTCACATATTTTACAGTAGAGTCAGAGTATATCATAACTCCTGAGGTAACTAAGGAATCATTTTGGATGCAGATATTCATTCAAGAGATGGATATGGTACCAAGCAGTAAATATCCCATCACACTTTATTGTGATAATACTACAGTGGTGGGTCTCGCAAAAGAGACATAGTCACATCAGCAGACGAAGCACATACTACAGAAATATCATCTATTGAGGGATTTTTCTCAGAGAGGTTAAGTTGCAGTGATTAGTATTTCCACAGAAAACAATGTGGAGGACCCCTTGACTAAATCCTTGACTCATCAAAAATATGATCATCATGTGAGGACAAACAGACTGAAAGTCGTAGGCAGTTGAATCTAGTCCAAGTGGTAGTTTTTTTGATTTTGTGTCCTAGAACCAACTATTTGTACAATGATTACATGAATATTTAATTTATTTAAATATTAAACATCTTATTACATGTTGTTCATTATTATCCATGAATATAATGTAATAATGTCCTAGAGTAATTGTCACATTAATAAGGTCAGAGAAATTCCCCGCTATGATGAGAACCTTGAAGTGATATGAAAATATTATAAAAAATAGTTCTACAGTTGGATTACATACTATGATGGTAAACATAGTATACAGACCATCAGGTGTGAGTACTCGTAAGAAGATGAGAATTCTTCTCATGAAGTTCTCACTTGGTAATCTTCAAGACCCGAGATTATGAGAATAAACCCGCTAGTAATAATTCAACATGTTTTGGTGTCTTTGGACATTCTTATATATGATCATGTGTAATGGCCCTTAGACTTTAATATTATCATTAATACATGGCATGAATTTCACACTTAGATTTGCTGACGAAAACTGTCCCGCCATATGTTGGTGGGAAATAGGGTATGTTGGGTGCATCATGAATGACATATTATTAATGGACAAGTTGAGGAAGGATCTAACCCTTCCATTTATGGAAGTTGATATCTCGACCCTTTGATTGAAATAGAACTATCTCCCAAAATTCCATGTCCATGGTGTAATGACGAGTTTATTTTAGTTAGTCAAAGAATGACTTATCAAGAATATAAGTTGATGAAACTATCATGAAACATGCTTGATGAGATATTGTGAAAAAGGTAATGTATTACATAATGAGCATTTGTATGTGGATGTTATCATTGTGAATTGAAGTTATTTCTCTTAGGATCCTTGACCCGTTTCTAGATAGTAATATTGGACTTTAGACATTCCCACCTAATGCCAATGGGAAAGAATCCTAGAGGGTCACACTAAGTTTTTTCGATGGCCTTGATTAAATTCTATTTGAATTTAATAAATGTAATAAATATTATTCACAAGATCGAGGAATAATTTTATTGAATTTAAAATGAGCACATAAATTAAATAAATATCTATTCACCATATTTTAAATAAAATACATTTATTTATATTATTGATCATTTAATAAATATTTATTTACTAGTTGTTAATAAAAATATTTATTTAAGAGAATAAAATATTTGATTTGGGTGTTCAATAAATGGAAGAGGAGTTCAAACAGACCAAGACCGTGTCTGTTGATAAATTAATTATTTACAATTCGGTGAATAATTTTTGTCTCCTTGGAAAAATAAATAATAATAATACTGTTATTATTATGTGGAATGAGATTTAATTTATGGTCCTGTTTTGTGAAAGTTGGTGCACCAACAATAATGGTGATGTTGTTGTTATTATGTGGCACGGTTTTTATCTCATATTTATAATTGAATTTAATTAATGTTTCACAATTAAATATTGTAATTGAAACCCTAGGTCTATTAATAGGTAGGTACATCTATTATGCCATACCCTAGTGAATTGGGATTTTTTTAGCCAAAAAATTTCTCTCTCGACTCCTCACATCTCTCCCTATCAAGAACGAGAGACATTTTTCAAGGCTGAAGAATGAGTGATCAAAAATGATTGACATAAGAAATTCATTCCACTACACTAGAACCTGGAGAACAGGTGGTGTTGATCAGAGACCATTAGAGCATGTGTGGATCAACGCTAGAGGGATTCTACTTTGGATCCTCACAATCTCAATGAAGTCAATCCATAAGGGTGATTCCGGACGATCAATGATCGTCAACGAAGAAATTATCGAAGACCCAGGTATTTAATTTCTGTAGAAAATATTAAATTAATTATAAAAATTATTCAAAAGATCCTTTTTCTATGACTTATCTCTATTCTTATATTTGTCTAAATATTTGATTTCAATCCATGGATATTGGCGTTCATCATCATATTGATCCCATATTTTTCATCAATTATGACAAATGCAATTTTGGTACCTCCCAACTGCCACGCTTCTACTATGTATGGATCCTTCAGTTATTCTGATGATGAAGATGCGTTATGAAGCCTTATTTAATATGTGAATATGGGTACCTATTGGTCATAATCCTACTATTACTTCTCCGCAAAACATATAGATAATTGAAGGTGTTATGATCCTTCAGTGCCATCAGTTCCAACACCGTCTACCTTTAGAACCACTCCAGCCTTAAAAACACCTTAACCCAAACCTAAATAGATTCCTTGATTAAATTTTTTTAATTTCTTGAATGGTTGTTTATTTTTATTTCAATGAAATTAATTAAATACTTCATTGTTTCTTTGTTTCTCAATTTTTTCTTAGTGATTTTTTTCATTGGTTGTTATTTATCTCTTTGTTTTATTTAATGAAACCCAATCTTTCCATAATTCTGTATTTAGTTTTTTCACTATACCTAAATAGACCTTAACTCTAAACCACTATATTAATATGTTCTTTATCTCTATTACCCTTCCCTTTTAATGAAAAAGGGGATAAGTTTTCCACCTCATCCAAAATAGGGATAAGTTTTATACCTTTCATCTTTTAATAAAATAGAGGAGTAGTATTTTAAGGGGGGGGGGGGTATGTTTAAAGAAGTCAAGGAGTTACTAACTAAGGGGGAGAACAATACATTTTAAATGATATTATTTAATTTATGTCAAACCTTTTTAAATTACGTATTTTTACCTACTATAATATATAATGGGTTTTATGAGTTAAATGGGTTTTGTGATCATCAAAATGGGGGATATTTTTGGACTAGTAATGTTGATCCCACATATCCCATGTACTTTAGGTTTTTATGTTCTCAAATACCCTTCATACTTTACTGATAATATTTTTTTTCTATGTGTGTTTATTTGGTTTTATTCTATTCTTATGTATTTGACAAATAATTTCCTTCAATATGGCTTCAAGAATTTTTTGTCTATAATATTCATACGTGTTTAAAGTTGGATACATGAAGGTTTTGGCTATGTGGTGGAAACATATACGTTGGTCAAATCACCCATGTTGATAAATTACCTATGTGGAAATTTCCTATGTTGATAAGATCAATTATGTGAGAAATCGACCACGTGATCATTCGACTATGTAAAATAGTTATGTAGAGTAATTAGATATGTATGAAACTTCCTACATGATGATTCAACTATATAAATATTCTATTTGTGGCTACATTTTTTCAATTGGATATATTTGGTTCAACAACATGAATCAAATGTCTAAAAAATTAAATTTGGATTTGTGGATTTAGCTCCACAAATCAGTTATGTGGATTCAATTATGATAATTGGATATGTTGTGCTACTACATGGAATTTAGTTTCTTTTAAGAAATTGAGTGAATTTTTTATTGCTGTTGTATAATAATTAAATGATCAATTTCCTCTTTAATATAAATTTGAAGATAATAAGAGTCAAAAACTGAGACAATAGGAAAAGGATGTTATATTTTATTTGTCTCTACTTTTTTTTGAAGAATTTCTAGTATAATGACATGTAAATGATCGCTATTTTTCTAAAGATCATGTGTAGTGCATTTAAGATAGTTGAAGTATATATATTTCAAATAGTGGGTGTGTAAGTGTAAAATTATGCATGTGAATTTAATTGAAAAAGAAAATATAAATAATTATTTAAAAAAAAGATTCAACAACTCCACCCTATTTTTCTACATAAGTAAGTAAGAAGAAGTCTCAACTTATCAGATGTGTTTATTTTCAATCTTTATTACATTTGGTAGACTCTCCTAGAGCTGCATAATCTTTAGATAATTCTCTTGAAGATCTTTATTTTTATGTGAGTTTTATTTTCTACAACTGTGAGCTGAAAAATGAAATCTCTATCTGTTATTTTAGTAATGGTTCCAAGTAAAAGAGCCTTAAAAGGTTGTTGGTTTTAAATCATTTCTATATCCTAGTTGAAATAACTTGTTCATGTACCAAGTGTTGAATGTTTTCATCCAGTCATGTAACCCATGCAAAAAAGGACCGGTAGTCCTTGAAAAAGGGACTGGCCTTGTGAAAACCATCAAAATCATGGAGAAGAGTAGTGTTGGAGTGGTGTAGGGGACTTTAATTCCCCAAAACACTATAAATCTATCTGGGTTTGTTTCTTTTTATTATTTTATTACAATTGAATTATTTTTCAAAGAACATGATTAAAAATAGTCATAAATAGGAGATTTTCATTTTTATAAGTGAAGAAAAATTTAAAGAACTCAATTCACCCCCTCTTGAGTCTTAAAATGGATATTCTCCAAAAAAAATATTTAATATCAATATGATTTGATATTGAATGTTTCACCAAATAATTTTTGAGATTGATAAGAATTTTATTATCACAACCCAAGAGAAATTATAGCTTTATATCAACCAAACAGTCTTCCAACTACATCTTTATCCACATTAATCATGTTATAGCTTTAGTGAAAACCACATGACTAGATTCTAAAATTCTAAGATCCACTAAGATTTTCTTATTTTTATCCGAACTCAAACACATTTCTCTATGAAATAAGACTCTATAAGATGTGTATTTTCTATCATTGACACATCCTTCCCAGTATGCATTTTTATAATGAAACATATTCCAATTTCCATTGTCGTCATACTTTTTCTCATAACTTGTAGTTTTCTTAACATATTATAGAATTATTTTTCTACAAAAATGTGACATTTTTCTGAACTTTGAAATATATAACAAAGGTAAAAACATAAAACATGACCATTCTAGAGGTTATTAAATATAATAGAATTCTAATCAACTTCATAAATTCTTCAAAATCATCATCTCTTCTAAAATCATCCTTAAAAATATTTTTTTCTCACTAATATAGGTTTGGAAATTAATTTACATTATTTTATACAAAATCTTGTAATTAGTTCCTTAGAATATTTCTTTTGTGATAGGAAAATGTGACTCTTTTCTTGAGATATTTACAAGCCAAGAATTTACTTCATTTTCCAAAGAATATAATTTTCAACCAACATCTTCTTACCTTTGGAAAAATCTTCACAATCATCTTCATTATTCTTGGATAATATGATACCATCAATATAAACAATCATAATAATAGGAACCTATTTATTTTATTTTATATATATGTTTCTATCCATTCTTTATTTCTGGAAGTTAAGCTTATTTAAGTAAGAATCCATCTTATAATACAAAATCATGGGAATTTATTTAGCCTATATAAATCTTTCTTTAACTTAATCACATATTTATATTCTCCTCTAAGATAGAAACCACTTAGCTACCCAACACAAAATTCTTCCTTCAGCTCTCCATTGAGAAGGGGAGACTTAAAATCAATATGGAAAATATGATATTTCATTTGTATAGAACTAGAAAGAAATATTTTTATAGTTTCAAGTCTTGTAATTGGTTCAAAGGCCTTATTAAAATCAATTAATTAAACCTACGAGTAACCCTTAAAAACTAGCCATTCCTTCTTTATGACCAATTTACTGTTTTCAGTCATCTTTTTCTAGAAAAACCAATTTTTTCTGATCACATTTTTATATTTAGGATTTGGTACCATCTCTTATGTATCATTTTCTCAATCTTATCTAATACCTCATTCGTGGAATTTATCCACTCTTGACATTACAATGATTCTTTAATATTCCTTGGGTCAACCTATGGAAATAACGAGGTATATGAAATTTTCTCAATGTTATTTTGGTTTGAACCTATCATTCTTGATATCCAATTATGTTATGGATCTATAACTTTTTTTTTTCAGCCTTGGATGTGGTAAATGAGGCTGTTCATCATCACTTAAAATAGTTATATATTCCTCTCCTCCTTGAATAAGAACTATACTTTCATCTCTCTAAAATAAATTATTCTACTTTTTAATAGGAATAGATACATTTTCTCATTCCATTAGATCTATATTTTCTCATAAAATCACTCCTTTTGAATTTTCCATCATTTTTACATCAGCTGAATCAGTGATTCTTATGGTCTCCTTGTTTAAAAATATTTATACTTTACTATTTGGTGGTCATCAAAGGAAAATACCATCAACACTTCTTTGATCAACCTTACCAAGATTCTAACCTTTGAAATAGATAATGAAGGGGATTCCAAATACCCTTAAGCACCCCAATATTGGTGTATTCCTATAATGCATATCATATAGATACATGTCTGAATTTGTTCTGTAGAAGCATTAATTTTGAATGTGGACTACTACACCCATAACATGTCTCCAAAATAACCAAGAAGTATCATGTTCAATCAATATAGTTTATTCCATATCAACGAAGATTATATTATTTTCTCCAGCCTCAACATTTTGTTGTGGTGTGTGTGGTGCACAAAGCTCATGAAAAATACCATGATTCTCAAGATAACTTGAAAACTTACTATTTGTGAATTCAACACCATTATTTGTTTGAATATTTTTTATAGAATATCCAAAATTAATTTAGGATGTTCTGCTCAAACTTTTAAACATCTTGAGAGCCTATGATTTGTGTTTTGAAAAATAAATACATGTAATATGAGTGAAATCATCAATAAAGGAAAAATATAATTATCTCCATTTACCAATTTATTTCTCATGGTTCTAAATATGTTATAATGAATAATATAAAATGGATTAGATGTATATATGTCAACCTTCCTATGTGTAGAATTTTAGAATTTTCATTTCTAACATATAGAACAACACCAATATCTTCTTACTATCATACCAGGGACATCAAAAACAATTCCACTAAGTGTCAACATATTTATATTTAACTAGAATATATGTCCAAGACTAATCTACAATAATTGGTTTTCTTCCATCATAATCAGCTAACAAGAATTAATATCTCCAGCCTGGAAGATGTTTCTCTTAGTTCACTGTCCTCTTTTTATAACTTCCAAATCTTCAATACTTTTGAAAATAAATCTACATCTTATAAAGGTAACTTTGTTTCCTTCATCAGAAAGATATGAAACACCAAATATATATTTTTAGACCATCAATATATATGAAACTTCTGGATTTTAACTTTTATTTTCCAATGATAGAAGATCCTATGAATTTTATTTTGAGATACTCATCATTTCTAAAAGTCACTATCCCATATTTATTGTATTTAACATTTTTCAATAATTTAAAATATCTGATCATATGAAAAGGAAACCCATTATCCAATATCCAATATCCAATTTAATTATCTTCTTGTGTCCATGAGAATAGTTTCAATAAAAACAAATTTTTCTTTTCCTTTTTACTCCTTCTATTTAAGCCTTTGAGGTTTTTAATAAAATCTTTGTTGAGATATTAGCATCAAAAGATTCATTTTACAAATATGGATAGGATAATAAAATATTTCAATTTTTTTTATAGTGAATAAAATATATTTTTAGTTTTAAAACTATATTTTTAGGTTGACTTTGACTCAATCATATTTAAGTGGGTTTTTTACCCCTCTAACTTTGCATCCAATTACTTCTAGATTTACTGAAGTGTTAATGATTGAACCAAAATACAAATATTGTAAGTTTCTTATCTTAGCTACAAACATGGTATACTTAAATTTATTTTCCACCTCAGGATTCAAAGAAATGTTCTGAAACATGTTATAATTATTTGAAGATGATTTATTTTGATCCTCCTGAGATTCAGCTCTCATAATAAATTCCACAACTTCCTAATGAGAATTATGGAATCTATTTTTTTATCATTCAGGTCCAACTAGTTTTTATTGAAGAAGATAAAATTATTTCTCTTTCACCATAATTTTATATTATATCCTTTTATTAAGAGTTTTACCTTTATCATTCAATTTCTTTAGATCATAAATGACTTTTAACAACCTGAATTTTTCTTCAAGCACTGATTATTGATTATTTGTAGATTGAAATTCGTTCTTCATCTTTTTATTCTATTTCTCAAGAATTTAAATATTCAAAATTTATTAATTCAATTATCTTGTAAGTATGAACTAAAATTGATTTTCCTCCTCCCACTCTATAGTGTTTCTACTTTTGAAACTAGTAAAAATATCATCATTCACCTTTTTAATAAGATACTTTTTAGAACCTTCATCATTGGAATTTTCAACTTCCACTTCTTCGATATCATCACTTACCTTATGTTTATAAAAAATTTATCTTTTTTTTATTTAGAGAACTTATTATTCAACATTGAATTTTTTTATACCATATTCTTCAAGGATCATCTTGGTCTTTTTTCTTATTCATCACTATATTTATCTAATTTTAGTCCTGGAAAATTTACTGTGTAACATCCAAAGGCTCCATAGTTAAATAACTTTAAAAGAGATATTCCTTTATACTTCCTTATGCCTCTTTTCATTTTTTCAGGAATATAAAGACACAAATTCATTGAAATTATTAATCACTTCATCTTCTGAATTAGATTCACTAGATTGTTTCTCAATTATAAATTTCTTTTATTTTTATTACTTAGTGTTTTAGAATGATATTTCATGATTATCATTTCCCTTCCTTTTGATAAAATTATACATTCTAATCTCTTATATAATAAGAATACTATGAAAATAATCCAAAGAGGTGTTTTTAGGATCTCAAGCTTCTAATAATGAAACTTTAGAATTAAATCTAACAGGAATAATTCTCAAGATACTCTCCAAAACTAAAGAGTCTTCCAATTTTTCTCCAAACCTTCTTATAATACTTATAATATCATTAAGAGTTTTAAAAAATGCATGAAAAGATTCATTATCTCCAATTATCAGATATTTATTTTTTAGTCTATAATTTTATAACTTGGTTTTATTCACTTTAATGTTTCCTTTATAAATATTCTTTAATTTATCCCATGCCTTAATTTATTTATATTACTTTGACCCTCATGCATTAACTTTTTGAGATATAAGAAATTATAACATTCCCTGATAATCCATCATTCTCTGTATTGTTATTATCTATAACTTTTAAGTTATCACCTTAGAAAAGCGGAATAAAACCATTTTTAAAAAACTCTAAAACTTCATATCCAATGAATTATAGATAGAAAATTAAATTTACTTCCAGATATGGTAGTTCTTCTCATATAAGAGTGGAATATCATTACTATTAACTGAGTTTTAAACATCCATGGAATTCTTCTTCTTCTTAAAAAATTAAATAGTCTAGTATTAATGAATAAACCTCCCTTTAATACCAATTTTAAGGTCCAGTTAGGATAATTCTGTCCACTTGGGGGGGGGGGTGAATCGGTGGATAAAACTTATTATGCTTTCTTCTTTTAAAAGAATCTTAACCCCTAGTTAGAGGGTAAAAAATCTGATGAAACACAACACACAATCACACCCATAAGAATAATATAATTTACAATGTTCACTAATCAACAAAATTAGATAGTCCTTAAAATGATCTTGAAACAATCAAAGATAAAAAAATCCACTAAAACCAATCCTTGTGGTTTAAAAAAAGTAGGGTATATCCATCACTTGAGTTTCACTATATTCCTTTGATAGTGCATGTGATTCTCTCATAGTTGTTATGACAATAAATATTTTTCAATAACAAAATAGACCTTCACCAATAGGCTTCAACATGTCCCCACTATTTTTCTTGGATTATTCACACGTGTTATTCTATAATTTAGTTCTTATTATTCTTTTATTCCTTACATAACAACAAGAAAGAATATCTTCTTCCTTATCCCCCTTTCTCCTTTCTTATAATTTTTGAGAACTCACTCTAACTTTCACATGCCAAACACGATCTATAATAATTTTAAATATATAAAACATATATCATGGGTCACTTTCCTATTCTTCTATCTATATTATATTCCAAATACCATGTGAAAAAATCATTTTTTAATTACTAATATTTTCTATAATTCAAATATCCCCACACCATCTCTTATATGATATCCATTTGAAGCTAAAAACATGAATTTCTTTAAAATATCCATGATAATCAACATTTAATATTTAATATTTTAAAATATTACCTAAATACCCAAAATCCTTTATTTTCTTACATTATATATGAAAATATCATGCTCCCTTTCATATTTATCATTTCATAAAATATGATTCATAATCATATCATAAAATCATGTATTATAAAAAATAATCAATATATCCACATTTTCAGGTTTATTATATGGGGGTTACAATCATGGGTCCCATTCTTCATAGAGCACAACTTTTAATTCAATTTTGTACGTTGCGCTCCGATTGCATACTTCATGATTTTATCTTTTATGTATCTAATTACCATCCATGACTATTTCTTATATGTGGTCCATTTTATTACATGATCCATTCAACTATATGAATTATTTATGTATCCAAATTTAAGTGTGAATAAATTTTCCTCTATTTAAGAACATTCAAGTATTTATATTTTCCTGTGTAACCAATTATATATTCAAATTTTTATAAGTGGAGATCTGATTCCATGGATATCTTGATATGCAGTAGTGCATTAAACTATGTAGTTTTTCCTATATAGAATAACCCATATGTGTATATGAAAATTTAAATACATGGTTCTTCACTTCTAAAAAAAATGGAATTCATATTCTTTCATTTTTCTTATTCTATCTTCATTAAAAATATATCCCAAAAGTTTTTTTTACAATAATCATGATATCCGTTATCATGATATTTAAACCTTGAAGATCACCTTAATTTTCACAATTATATTTAATAAATATTCCTAAAAAACTTACCAATTTATGTGATGATAATAACATACAACACTATACGAATTACCAATTATATTTTATTGTCTTCTTCACCAATCCAACAATAAAAATTCAAAACCTCTTGGTCTCAACAGAAACTACTTATGCCATAATATGCTCTTCCATTTCAAATTTTCACTTCATTAAATCTTTTAAAATTGATAGGAAATTTATTTTATATCCAATAAAAGATATAATATTTTTTTTAATTAAAAATGTTAATAGTCCAGAGTAAATCTATTTAGAGGGAACCTATGCTTGGATATCAATTTAAAATCCTAGTGGGATCGTATAGACATACGTGGTTGAAAATCTTGGATTGATGGATGAGAACGCCCCTTATGGAGGACCTTGGAGATGTGAACCAGAACACCCCTTAAAGAAAATCTAGGATATATGGATCATAATTCCCCATTGAGGTAGACTCGGGAGGTGTGATGTAATGCCCCGACCCCAGTTTCCCAGAGTCGGTGCATTATTGCATAACATTGGCATTATCACAAAAGATCAAGTATCGAAAGACCGATTAGTTTAGTAGCCTTAGAAACACTAGATACATTCATAAATGTTACATTACATCATAAAGTGAAAAACTAAAATAACATAGTATCTATTTTTCACACTCATATCCCCTTCAGACTATCCCTGTAGGTCATTCCTAAAATACTTCTTCACATCCTGAAAATTTTAAAACATTGAAAGGGGTGATCTCAGATGCTCAGTAAGGATAACAATATAGCGGAAGATTTCATAAGTAAATACAAACATTTAAGGAAATTTATAACTAAAACAAAAGCCTTTTAAACTTGAACTTCAACATAATATGGAAAAAGTAAAATGAGATAATGCCATTTACTTATTCACAGGGATATTCTACTGGTCGAATAATCACATGCAATATCAATAACCACTTTCATAATGATGGAATGCATAATTCCAGACTATCATAACCACGTAGCCAAGGCCTCATGCCAAGACCAGAAATAAGATTTTGTCAAGGCCTCATGCCAAGACACTAGTTTGTCTAATGAGACCCACCGATGCATCGAGGAGCTATAGCGGGCTCCACCCGTCACTTATTAAGTCCAATGCATTCCTCGTACGAACAGGTTTAAACATATCATAAACCATAACATAATTGTATCACATAAAACATGCATAAAGGAAACATAAGATTCCCATACTTCAATCAAAAGATATCAATACAACACATTGATATAATAAAAACTTTATCAAAACCATTTTCAATACCAAAATAAAAGAAAAGTAAAACATGGTATTTATTTTTCTTTTCTAAAAAAAGTTATAGCTTATAGAGGAAGCCGAAACTCAAATAATAGTCATGGCGGCGGAGAAGTCGTTGTCACTGCATACGTAGAAAACACATTCCTTTTGTCATTTAGTAAAAATTCTTCATATAAAAAGATCCTTTTGAATAAAAGTGAAAGTCAAAGGGGTTTATACACCGTATAATGGAAAGTTGTGCATAAAACAAAATACGCCTCAATGAAAGGAAATTGAGACAAAGTCTTTACAAAGATCATTTTTTTAAATAAAATAGATCTATTATGTGTATTTACTATAAGTACACATAAAGAAAGTACAAATACAAGATAGGACATAATAATATCATGACATAATTTGAAATTAGGAGATTAACCCAAAGAACGAAAATTGGGTTAAGAAGTTCCCTTACCTCGTGTCTGACTTGACGCGACCGCTATTTAAACTCCTGAATAATAAACTAGAGTTAATATCTACATTATTAAGAACATTTTTCAAGTTCATTATCCCTTTTTATATCACTTATTACAATGTTACGAAAATTATGTAATTATTTATGTTAATAACAGTTGTTTTGTCGATCTTTGGTACTTGAGTCAAAAATATACTTCTTATAATTACAAGTTGTTCATGTGGTGAAATATCCATTATATAAAGAATTATATTCATGATGTAGATATCATATATAACATATATATCTAGTATATACATTCATTTATAATATTACATAACATTTAGAGGAAAGAAATGAAATGCACCGTTCATGGAGACGGTAAGCCGTACGTACGCATGAACGCTAATTTCATTTATATTTCATATTTTAGTGGAATGAAACATAATGATGTAAAGGTATAATATAATTCCATTATAATATAATTTATAATACCATTTACTCCATGCTTTATACATCCCACATATGGCATTAACGATTCAAATCACTTTGAGGGGGCGGTAGTCCGCACTTCCTAAAATGAAATTATTGCGTTTACCCATATTGGAAATTATAACGTATTCCATAAAAGAGAAATACAGAAGCATAAGAAAAACATAAACATAATATATATATATCATATATGAAATTAGTGTCATCAAAATGGCCACCATTAGAGGTGTTAAAAGAATATTGAACAATCATCGTTTCATGAGGCAGTATTTCGCCACCCACAGAAACAGTATATTCTTTAACCATTAGACGAAGGTGTGTGTAAGTCTAAACAAAATACTTATCATAAAAACATCCTAGTATATTTTAGATACTGGTGTTGTTACAAAAGAAAGTAATAAAAAGAGTTTAAGGGGTTGGAGAAGCAAAATAAAACAAAACAACATTAGAGAAGACATTACCTTAAAATCGGGTAACTCTTTTTGATTTGAGCCAAAGGCTTCCTTGGGAAGCCTTCTGCCCAAAGTGAGGCTTCTAAGAGTAAGGGAGTAAAGTTGAGAGAGTATTTGGGAAGAGGTTGGCCGAGACAAAAGGCTTGAAATTGTGAATAAGGTGGTAGTGGTGGGGTCCTTTTATAAGAGGAGAGGAGGGGCACTCTTGGAAAGATTGAACTGTTACTTTATTATGAAATTCTTTTTCGGATTCTAAAGGTCCCACAATTATATATTTAGAGGATACGGTGATAAGGGTTCTAAATATACTCATTCAATAGGTTTTTGACAGGTGTAAGTTTTAGATTTTACATTATCTTTTCATTTTATTTAAATCGTTAATTAATGAGGTAATCGCTGCATCATCATGGTGTCATAAATAATTACTTTATTTAATGTATAAAAATTATAAAAAAATATCATGATGTAGTAGATCTTTTTATCTTTCTAATGAATATTTATAGTAAAAAATATGACTTGTATAACCCCATTTAAAAATTGTTTTAGTAAAACAACTCTTGTTTGTGACATTTTTATTTTAACATTAAATAAAAAGTTATTTATGTCATTTTCCTTCCAAAGTGGCTCCATGGGGTCCCCAAGTTGACCCATGGATTGTCTTGGTCGTCCATGACACATCCAATAGGGTTAGGACAAGTCTAAAGGTATTTTCATATTTTTATAATATCATTTTTACCTTAAATTTCACTAATTACCTTTAATCGTGATTAATTAAACTTAAAAGTTACTATTCACCAAAAAAATTATTTTAATCCCGTTGAACCAAATTTTACTTCCTAATGACAACCCTTTATGTCGGATTTTTTAAAATCGAATCACAGAAGTGGTAATGTTTCATTTAAACGAAAAATCAATTTTTTAACTACCACTTAGTGGTTTCACTATTCATCAAAAATTGAAGTTTTTCAGAATGATGCCAACATTTCACCCTAATCTATAATTGATATTCCAAATTCAAAAATGATGTCTATTTTAAAAAATTCCAAACATATAAGTTTCATTAATTAATTTTATAACTAATTCCCACTGTCACAACAAATAGCGTGTTTTTAAGAAACAATATATATCAAAAGATTGACAATTGTTTATTTCCAATTTCAAAGTGAAATTAATTCTAATGAAAAAAATTGGATAAGATGGTAAAAATATATTATAATTATACTTTAAAACCACTCAATAGTATAATTTATCACTATAAATTATTTTGATTAAAAAAGTTGTTTTAAGTATTTTTCACTATTCATAAAAAAATGGAAGTTCACAGAAAATTACAAAAAATTCATCTTAGGATAATTTCGATATTCCAAATATAAAAATGAATTCCATTTTGAAATATAAAATTTATATAATTTCAAAAATTTGGTATTAATATTCATAACTGCTACTTTGATTGGTCGCGGTGTGTTAGAATCTCGAACTTGCATACAATGCAAGCTATTGCATTATTGAAAGAGAAGCGTATCGTGAAAGCTCGAGGTGTTACATTCTCACCTCCGTCAATAAATTGCGTCCTCGCAATTTGAAAATTTTCTTTGAAAATAAAAGGTTGAAAATAGAAAATACCTTTGGGGAAAACCTACATCGGAAATAAGGTTAATAAAATTTAGCCTTAATAAGAAGGAAAGGGAAATGAAAAAGTCACCACCAAATTATGATCTCGATAAGGAGAACATTGGTGGGAATTAGAGACATATAATTGGAGGAAAAACTTAAATATTTGTAGGGAGTGATTGATGTCATCAATCACAAACAAGTGTAAAATTGAGGGCCTCAAAGCCTTCAATCTATGTTGATTTAAAATATTATCAGTTCAACAAGACATAAGGCATTAGGATAAAACATTTTTTGTTTTAATATACCTTTACTAAAGTTTAAGAATTAATTTATTCATAGAATAAGAGATAGGTATATATATATTTATTCTTGACAAGTAGAGTTTCAACCTTCAACTAATTTCTACCACAAACTCATATTTTACTCAAAAAGATAATAGAACTCAAAAATATTATATTTATCCTAATCGTACAAGGTTCAAAATATTAACACGTACCATTTAGATTAGGAAAACTATTTTTTAATAACCAGGGACTTCCTGTAGGCTAGTGGTAGGTAATAAAGGCCTGTCGTACTATAGTTGTGGGTTCGATTCCTACAGCTTTGTCTGACGCGACGGGTTATCCCCTGACCTACAGGTTGTCCTTTTCCTAAAACAATAGTATTATAATATTCCAAAAATAATATTTAGAAATTTTTTAACCTTAAACAATACTATCCAAGGTTCAACTTAATACATTCCAACCTTTATAGTTATCCAAAATACTTCTGTCCAACTCACAGTCCAAATTTTATAAGGAAGGTAAACATAATAAAGTTCCTTTTTTCCGCGTAACAACATGTGAGCACCTTCATCATATATTCTTTTAAAACACTACAACATCCTGAATTACCATAAATCCTTATTGATTACATTCATGATCCCTTATTCCTTATAGAATACTAGATATACTCCTTCTATCCAAAAATGTATACAAATCATTATTAAGTTTCAATAAAGTTAAGAATATCCAATATAATTTATCCAAATCAATAATATATTATTCCAAAATCAGTATCTCGGTATTAGAACCATATTATGGTTTATATTTCTCTCAACCATATATTTTCTAAAAATTTAACCTGCTGTGGAGTCACTTTTCTTGGTTCCACACAATCTCAAGTCCTTGATGAAATAGTACTGCAGTACAATCCTTATATACTCCATAATTATTATAACCAGTACATCATTGATACAACACTCAAATGACAAAATTATTTAATAACAATATAAGAACTCTAATCATTCCTCCTCATCTGTGGTAGTATCATAACTTGATTATTATCCAATAACATCATTTGGGACATACTCTGCTGATTTGGACATTGGTTTGCGTAGTGTCCCCAATCCTTGCAGATGAAGCATTGTACATTTGAAACCTTTTTCTTACCCTTGCAGCCACACACTTTGTGTCCTTTTTCTCTACACTTATAAAAAACTCCCATTCCCTTCAGGCAATTTCCAAGGTGTTTCTTACCATAGTTATCACATATTGGAAAATTGTTCTTTTCCATCGTCCTTTATCCATCATTCTCTCTTCCATCATTTTCTTCTCTTTCTTCCCTTCAAATACATAAGACTCAGAGAATTCTTTACTTATCTTATTAACACATGATACTATTTGTTCATATGTTGAGAAAACATGGGAGACTATTTCCCTTATAAATGTTGGCTTAATACCACGAAAGAAATGAGCCTTCTTACTCTTTGGATCATACTTATTGATGGAGTTCACATTCCTTCTACTGGGCACCATTTCTATACAATGGCATAAACTAGGTTAGTTTATGAATTACAATGAATAATTACGAACTTGTAAAATACTTAATTTAAATTGAATGGTTTATGGATATAATCCATAATCATAAAAAATGTTTTCTTTGAGGATGTATATACTCATAAACCCTTCATAATGGTTTGTAAAAAATGAGAATTATCCTAAGCATATCCTCCAGGAGTGTTGTAACCAAGAGTGCAGCAAGGCCCGTTGTCGTGCACTAGTTCCCGTTCGAGTCTAGCTCAAAGAAGTGTTTTTGGGTTTTACCCCTAGGTACATCTGTGCCAGAGCCGGCTCTACCTGCTCGTATCCAGATAGGGATGTATTGCTCAGAAAACTCACAACATCTCTATAATATCAAAATTCTTGGAAGTTCTTCTATACTAATCCTCAAAGTCTATCTTTGGGCTATGTGCTCTAATCAGAGTTTATCTAAATCTAGCTTCCAAGGTTAGTACTAAACTTCCTCTGATACCAACTGTAACACCCTGACCCCTGTTTCCTAGAGTCGGTGCATTATTGCGTAACATTGTCATGATCACAAAAGATCAAGTCTCAAAAGACCGATTAGTTTTGTAGCTTTGGAAACACTAGATACATTCATAAATCTTACATAACATCATAAAGTGAAAAACTACAATAACATAGTATCTATTTTCCACACTCATATCCCCTTCAGACTATCCCTGTAGGCCATTCCTAAAATACTTCTTCACATCCTGGAAAAATTAAAACATTAAAAGGGGTGAGCTCAGATGCTCAGTAAGGATAACAATATAGAGAAAGCTTTCAAAAGTAAATACAAACATTTAAGGCAATGTATAACTAAAACAAAAGCCTTTTAAACTTGAACTTCAACATAATATGGAAAAAGTAAAATGAGATAATTCCATTTACTTATTCACATGGATATTCTACTGGTCGAATAATCACATGCAATATCAATAACCACTTTCATAATGATGGAATGCATAATGCCAGACTATCATAACCACGTAGCCAAGACCTCATGCCAAGACCACAAATAAGATTTTGTCAAGGCCTCGTGCCAAGACACAAGTTTGTCTCATGAGACCTGCCGATGCATCGAGGAGCTATAGCGGTCTCCACCCGTCACTTATTAAGTCCAATGCATTCCTCATATGAACAGGTTTAAACATATCATAAACCATAACATAATTGTATCACATAAAACATGCATAAAGGAAACATAAGATTACCACAATTAAATCACAAGATATCAATACAACACATTGATATAATAAAAACTTTATCGAAACCATTTTCAATACCAAAATAAAAGAAAAGTAAAACATGGTATATATTTTTCTTTTAAAAAAAAGTTATGGCTTATAGAAGAAGCCGAAACTCAAATAATAGTCACGGCGGCGGAGAAGTCGTTGTCGCCGCATACGTAAGAAAAATTATTCCTTTTGTTGTTTAGTAAAAACGCTTCATATAAAAATATTCCTTTTGAATAAAAGTAAAAGTCAAAGGGGTTTATATACCGTATAATGAAAAGTTGTATATAAAACAAAATATGCCTCAATCAAAGGAGATTGAGACGAAGTCTTTAAAAAGATCATTTTTTTAAATAAAATAGATCTATTATGTGTATTTACTATAATTACACATAAAGAGAGTACAAATACAAGATAGGACATAATAATATCATGACATAATTTGAAAGTAGGAGATTAACCCAAAGAACGAAAATTGGGTTAAGAAGTTCCCTTACCTCGTGTCCGACTTGACTCGACCTCTCTTTAACCTCCTGAATAATAAACTAGAGTTAATCTCTACCTTCTTAAGAACCTTTTACAAGTTCATTATCCCTTTTTATATCACTTATTACAATTTTATGAAAATTATGTAATTATTTATGTTAATAACATTCGTTTTGTCGATCTTTGGTACTTGAGTCAAAAATATAATTCTTATAATTACAAGTTGTTCATGTGGTGAAATATCCATTATATCAAGAATTATATTCATGATGTAGATATCATATATAACATATATATCCAGTATATACATGCATTTATAATATTACATAACATTTAGAGGTAAGAAACGAAATGCACCGTTCATGGAGACGGTAAGCCGTACGTACGCATGAATGCTACTTTCATTTCTATTTCATATTTTAATGGAATGAAACATAATGATATAAAGGTATAATATAATTCCAGTATAATATAATTTATAATACCATTTACTCCATCCTTTATACATCCCACATATGGCATTAACGATTCAAATCACTTTGAGGGGGCGGTAGTCCACACTTCCTAAAATGAAATTATCGCGTTTACCCATAATGGAAATCATAAAGTATGCCATAAATGAGAAATAAAGAAGAATAAGGAAAACATAAACATAATATATATATCATATATTAAAATAGTGTCATCAAAATGGCCACCATTATAGGTGTCAAAAGAATATTGAACAATCATCGTTTCGTGAGGCAGTATTCCGCCACCCACAGAAACAGTATGTTCTTTAACCATTAGACGAAGGTGTGTGTAAGTGTAAACCAAATAATTATCATAAAAACATTTTAGTATATTTTATATAATTGTGTTGTTACAAAAGAAAGGAATAAAAAGAGTTTAAGTGGTTGGAGAAGCAAAATAAATCAAAACAACATTAGAGAAGACATTACCATAAAATCGGGTAACTCTTTTTGATTTGATCCAAAGGCTTCCTTGGGAAGACTTCTGCCCAAAGTGAGGCTTCTAAGAGTAAGGGAGGAAAGTTGAGAGAGTATTTGGGCAGAGGTTGGCCGAGCCAAAAGGCTTGAAAGTGTGAATAAGGTGGTAGTGGTGGGGGCCTTTTATAAAAGGAGAGGAGCGTCACTCTTGGAAAGATTGAAATGTTACTTTATTATGAAATGCTTTTTCGGATTCTAAATGTCCCACACTTATATATTTCGAGGCTAAGGTGATAAGGGTTCGAAATATACCCATTCAATAGGTTTTTGACAAGTTTAACTCTTATATTTTACATTATCTCTTCATTTTATTTAAATCGTTAATTAATGAGGTAATCGCTGCATCATCATGGTGTCATAAATAATTTATTTTATTTAATGTCTAAAAATTATAAAAAAATATCATGATGTAGGAAATCGTTTTAGATTTCTAATGAATATTTATAGTAAAAAATATTACTTGTATAACCCCATATAAAAATTGTTTTAGTAAAACAACTCTTGTTTGTGACATTTTTATTTTAACATTAAATAAAAAGTTATTTATGTCATTTTCTACCAAAGTGGCTCCATGGGGTCCCCAAGTTGACCCATGGATTGTCTTGGTCGGACATGACACATACAATAGGGTAGGATAAGTGTAAAGGTATTTTCATATTTTTATAATATCATTTTTACCTTAAATCTAACTAATTATCTTTAATCGCGATTAATTAAACTTAAAAGTTACTATTCACCAAAAATTATTTTAATCCCATTGAACCACATTTTACTTACTAATGACAATAATGTATGTTGGATTTTTGAAAATCATATCACAGAAGTGGTAATGTTTCATTTAAACGAAAAATCATTTTTTTAACTACCACTTAGTGGTTTCACTATTCATCAAAAATTGAAGTTTTTCAGAATGATGCCAACATTTCACCCTAATCTATAATTGATATTCCGAATTCAAAAATGATGTCTATTTTAAAAAATTCCAAACATATAAGTTGCATTAAATAATTTTATAACTAATTCCCGCTTTCACAACAAATAGCGTGTTTTTAAGAAACAATATATATCAAAAGATTGACAATTGTTTATGTCCAATTTCAAAGTGAAATTAATTCTAATGAAAAAAATTGGATAAGATGGTAAAAATATATTATAATTATACTTTAAAACCACTCAATAGTATAATTTATCACTATAAATTATTTTGATTAAAAAAGTTGTTTTAAGTATTTTTCACTATTCATAAAAAATGGAAGTTCTCATAAAATTACAAAAAATTCAACTTAGGATAATTTCGATATTATGAATACAAAAATGAATTCCATTTTCAAATATAAAATTTATATAATTTCAAAAAGTGTGTATTACTATTCATAACTGCTACTTTGATTGGTCGCGGTGTGTTAGAATCTCGAACTTGCGTACAATGCAAGCTATTGCATTATTGAAAGAGAAGCGTATCGTGGAAGCTCAGGGTGTTACATTCTCCCCTCCTTCAATAAATTGCGTCGTCTCAATTTGAAAATTTTCTTTGAAAATAAAAGGTTGAAAATAGAAAATACCTTTGTGGAAAACCCACATCGGAAATAAGGTTAATAAAATTTAGCCTTAATAAGAGGGAAAGGGAAATGAAAAAGTCACCACCAAATTATGATCTCGATAAGGAGAATATTGGTGGAAATTGGAGACATATAATTGGAGGAAAAACGTAAATATTTGTAGGGAGTGATTGAGGTCATCAATCACAAACAAGTGTAAAATTGAGGGCCTCAAAGCCTTCAATCTATGTTGATTTAAAATATTATCAGTTCAACAAGACATAAGGTATTAGGATAACACATTTTTTGTTTTAATATCCCTTTACTAAATTTTAAGAATTAATTTATTCATAGAATAAGAGATAGGTATATATATATTTATTCTTGACAAGTAGAGTTTCAACCTCCAACTAATTTCTACCACAAAGTCATCTTTTACTCAAAAAGATAATAGAACTCAAAAATATTATATTTATCCTAATCGTACATGGTTCGAAATATTAACACGTACCATTTAGATTAGGAAAACTATTTTGTAATAACTAGGTACTTCGTATAGGCTAGTGGTAGGTAATAAAGGTCTGTCACACTATAGTTGTGGGTTCGATTCCTACAACTTTGTCCAACGCGACGGGTTATCCCCCGACCTACAGGTTGTCCTTTTCCTAAAACTATAGTATTATAATATTCCAAAAATTATATTTAGAAATATTTTAACTTTAAAAAATACTATCCAAGGTTCAACTTATCCATTCCATCCTTTATAGTTATCCAAAATACTTTTGTCCAACTCACAGTCCAAATTTTATAAGGAAGGTAAACATAATGAAGTTCCTTTTTTCCGCGTAACAACATGTGAAAACCTTCATCATGTATTCTTTTAAAACACTACAACATCCTGAATTACCATAAATCCTTATTGATTACCTTCATGATCCCTTATTCCTTATAGAATACTAGATATACTCCTTCTATGAAAAAATGTATACAAATCATTAATAAGTTTCAAGGAAGTTAAGAATATCCAATAAAATTTATCCAAATCAATCATGTATTATTCCAAAATCACTATATCGGTATCAGAACCATATTATGGTTTATCTTTCTCTCAACTATATATTTTCCAAAAATTTAACCTGCTGTGGAGTCACTTTTCTTGGTTCCACACAATCTCAAGTCCTTGATGAAATAGTACTGCAGTACAATCCTTATATACTCCATAATTATTATAACCAGAACATCATTGATATAACACTCAAATGACAAAATTATTTAATAACAACATAAGAAATCTAATCATTCCTCCTCATCTATGGTAGTATCATAACTTGATTATTATCCAATAACATCATTTGGGGCATACTCTGATGATTTGGACACTGGTTTGCGTAGTGTCCCTAATCCTTGCAGATGAAGCATTGTACATTTGAAACCTTTTTCATACCCTTGCAGTCACGCACTTTGTGTCCTTTTTCTCTAGACTTATAACAAACTCCCATTCCCTTCAGGAAATTTCCAAGGTGTTTCTTCCCACAATTATCTCATATTGGAAAATTGTTCTTTTCCATCGTCCTTTATCCATCATTCTCTCTTCCATCCTTTTCTTATCTTTCTTCCCTTCCAATCCATAAGACTCAGAGAATTCTTTACTTATCTTATTAACACATGATACTATTTCTTCATATGTTGAGAACACATGGGAGACAATTTCCCTTCTAAATGTTGGATTAATACCCCGAAAGATATGATCCTTCTTAATCTTTGGATCATACGTATTGATGGAGTTCACATTCCTTCTACTAGGCGCCATTTCTATACAATGGCATAAACTAGGTTAGTTTATGAATTGCAATGAATAATTCCAAACTTGTAAAATACTTAATGTAAATTGAATGGTTTATGGATATAATCCATAATCATAAAAAATGTTTTCTTTGAGGAAGTATATACTTATAAACCCTTCATAATGGTTTGTAAAAAATGAGAATTATCCTAAGCATATCCCCCAGGAGTGTCGTAACCAAGAGGGCAGCAAGGCCCGTTGTCGTGCACCAGTTCCCATTCGAGTCTAGCTCAAAGCGGTGTTTTTGGGTTTTATCCCTAGGTACATATGTGCCAGAGCTGCCTCTACCTGCTCATATCCAGACAAGGATGTATTGCTCGGAAAACTCACAACATCTCTATCATACCAAAATTCTAGGAAGTTCTTCTATACTAATCCTCAAAGTCTATCTTTGGGCTATGTTCTCTAATCAGAGTTTATCTAAATCTAGCTTACAAGGTTAGTACTAAACTGCCTCTGATACCAACTGTAACGCCCCGACCCCAGTTTCCCAGAGTCAGTGCATTATTGCGTAACATTGGCATGATCACAAAAGATCAAGTCTCGAAAGACCGATTAGTTTAGTAGCTTTGGAAACACTAGATACATTAATAAATGTTACATTACATCATAAAGTGAAAAAATAAAATAACATAGTATCTATTTTCCACACTCATATCCCCTTCAGACTATCCCTGCAGGTCAGTCCTAAAATACTTCTTCACATCCTGGAAAAATTAAAACATTGAAAGGGGTGAGCTCAGATGCTCAGTAAGGATAAAAATATAGAGGAAGGTTTCATAAGTAAATACAAACATTTAAGGAAATTTATAACTAAAAAAAGCCTTTTAAACATGAACTTCAACATAACATGACAAAAGTAAAATGATATAATGCCATTTACTTATTCACATGGATATTATACTAGTCGAATAATCACATGCAATATCAATAACAACTTTCATAATGATGGAATTCATAATGCCAGACTATCATAACCACGTAGCCAAGGCCTCGTGCCAAGACCACAAATAATATTTTGTCAAGGCCTCATGCGAAGTCACTAGTTTGTCTCATGAGACCTGCCAATGCAGCGAGGAGCTATAGCGGGCTCCACCCGTCACTTATTAAGTCCAATGCATTCCTCATATGAACAGGTTTAAACATATCATAAACCATAACATAATTCTATCACATAAAACATGCATAAAGGAAACATAAGATTACCAAACTTCAATCACAAGATATCAATACAACACATTGATATAATAAAAACTTTATCAAAACCATTTTCAATACCAAAATAAAAGAAAAGTAAAACATGGTATTTATTTTTCTTTTAAAAAAAGTTATGGATTATAGAGGAAGCCGAAACTCAAATAATAGTCACGGCGGCGGAGAAGTCATTGTCGCCGCATACGTAAGAAAAAACATTCCTTTTGTTGTTTAGTAAAAACGCTTCGTATAAAAATATTCCTTTTGAATAAAAGTAAAAGTCAAAGGGTTTTATACACTGTATAATGGAAAGTTGTGTATAAAACAAAATATGCCTCAATGAAAGGAGATTGAGACGATGTCTTTTACAAAGATCATTTTTTTAAATAAAATAGATCTATTATGTGTATTTACTATAAGTACACATAAAGAAAGTACAAATACATGATAAGACATAATAATATCATGACATAATTTGAAAGTAGGAGATTAACACAAAGAACGAAAATTGGGTTAAGAAGTTCCCTTACCTCGTGTCCGACTTGACTCGACCGCTCTTTAACATCCTAAATAATAAACTAGAGTTAATATCTACCTTCTTAATAACCTTTTTGATGTTCATTATCCCTTTTTATGTCACTTATTACAATGTTACGAAAATTATGTAATTATTTATGTTAATAACAGTCGTTTTGTCGATCTTTGGTACTTGAGTCAAAAATATACTTCTTATAATTACAAGTTGTTCATGTGGTGAAATATCCATTATATCCAGAATTATATTCATTATGTAGATATCATATATAACATATATATCCAGTATATACATGAATTTATAATAATACATAACATTTAGAGGTAAGAAATGAAATGCACCGTTCATGGAGACGGTAAGCCGTACGTACGCATGAACGCTACTTTCATTTCTATTTCATATTTTAATGGAATGAAACATAATGATATAAAGGTATAATATAATTCTAGTATAATATAATTTATAATACCATTTACTCTATCCTTTATACATCCCCACATATGGCATTAACGATTCAAATCACTTTGAGGGGGCGGTAGTCCGCACTTCCTAAAATGAAATTATCGCGTTTACCCATAATGGAAATCATAAAGTATGCCATAAATGAGAAATAAAGAAGCATAAGGAAAACATAAACATAATATATATATATATATATATCATATATGAAAATAGTGTCATCAAAATGGCAACCATTAGAGGTGTTAAAAGAATATTCAACAATCATCGTTTCGTGAGGCAGTATTTCGCCACCCACAGAAACAGTATGTTCTTTAACCATTAGATGAAGGTGTACGTAAGTTTAAACCAAATAATTATCATAAAAACATACTAGTATATTTTATATACTTGTGGTTTTACAAAATAAAGGAATAAAAAGAGTTTAAGGGGTTGGAGAAGCAAAATAAAACAAAACAACATTAGAGATGACATTACCTAAAAATCGGGTAACTCTTTTTGATTTGAGCCAAAGGCTTCCTTGGGAAGACTTATACCCAAAGTGAGGCTTCTAAGAGTAAGGGAGGAAAGTTGAGAGAGTATTTGGGTAGAGGTTGGCCGAGCCAAAAGGCTTTAAAGTGTGAATAAGGTGGTAGTGGTGGGGGCCTTTTATAAGAGGAGAGGAGGGGCACTCTTGGAAAGATTGAAATGTTACTTTATTATGAAATTATTTTTCGAATTCTATAGGTCCCAAACTTATATATTTCTAGTATAAGGTGATAAGGTTTCAAAATATACTCATACAATATGTTTTATACAAGTGTAAGTCTTAGATTTTACATTATCTTTTCATTTTTTAAATCATTAATTAATGAGGTTATCGCTGCATCATCATGGTGTCATAAATAATTTAATTTATTTAATGTCTAAAAATTATAAAAAAAATATCATGATGTAGGAAATATTTTTATATTTCTAATGAATATTTATAGTATATAATATGACTTGTATAACCCCATTTAAAAATTGTTTTAGTAAAACAACTCTTGTTTGTGACATTTTTATTTTAACATTAAATAAAAAGTTATTTATGTCATTTTCCTACCAAAGTGGCTCCATGGGGTCCCCAAGTTGACCCATTGATTTTATTGGTCGGCCATGACACATAAAATAGGGGTAGGAAAAGTGTAAAGGTATTTTCATATTTTTATAATATCATTTTTACCTTAAATTTCACTAATTACCTTTAATCGCGATTAATTAAACTTAAAAGTTACTATTCACCAAAAAATTATTTTAATCCCATTGAACAACATTTGAATTCCTAATGACAACCATGTATGTCGGATTTTTGAAAATCAAATCACAGAAATGGTAATGTTTCATTTAAATGAAAAATCAGTTTTTTAACTACCACTTAGTGGTTTCACTATTCATCAAAAATTGAAGTTTTTCAGAATGATGCCAAAATTTCAACCAAAGCTATAATTGATATTACGAATTAAAAAATTATGTCTATTTTACAAAATACCAAACATATAAGTTGCATTAATTAATTTTATAACTAATTCCCGCTGTCACAACAAATAGCGTGTTTTTAAGAAACAATATATATCAAAAGATTGACAATTGTTTATTTCAAATTTCAAAGTGAAATTAATTCTAATGAACACCATTGGATGAAATGGTAAAAATATATTCTAATTATATTTTAAAACCATTAATAGTATAATTTATCACTATAAATTATTTTTGATTAAAAAAGTTGTTTTAAGTATTTTTCACTATTCATAAAAAAATGGAAGTTCTCAGAAAATTACAAAAAATTCAACTTAGGATAATTTCAATATTCCGAATACAAAAATGAAGTCCATTTTGAAATATAAAATTTATATAAATTCAAAAAGTGGATATTACTATTCATAACTACTACTTTGATTGGTCGCGGTGTGTTAGAATCTCGAACTTGCGTACAATACAAGCTATTGCATCATTGAAAGAGAAGCGTATCGTGAAAGCTCAGGGTGTTACATGTGAACCTGAATTAAACTTGAGGTGGATTAGGGTGGTACGTCCCTAGGAGGAAGCATCTATGTTTTCCATTAGTCAAGAAACCCCTTGAGGTAAACCTGAGAAGTAGATCAGAATTCCCCTAGGTAAGGAAACGGTAGGTACATCCCTAGGATGGAGCACCTAATTTTACCCTTGGTTGGGATACCCCTTGAGGTGAACCTGAGATTTGATCAGAACATATCTTTAGGAAGATCAGGGAGGTACATCCCTAGATGGGAGCACCTAAGTTTACCATTGTTCAGGACACCCCTTATGGAATACCTATGAAGTTGATCATAAATCCTATTGAGGTAGATAAAGGAGGTACATCCCTAGATGGGAGCACATAAGTTTATCATTGGTTGAGACAGAACCTTAGAGATGCATCTTATATACCCAATTTAGAAGATATGGATCAAAACCCATGTAGTTCAATGCTGCAGTTTAAGTTCATGTGACATGATTGATCCATTCTTTTTAACATAATGTGGTAAGGATGCTTGTGTCATGAAAGTAGCATCAACGAGGGATGGTATGAGGGTTTTTCATTCAATATCCTCTTCACAAGAGCATTTCTCTTGGTTGGAATAGTGTAGGGAATATGTAGTGAGCTACTCGAGGGACCTAGAAGAGATGTGGTCTCATATGGGAGGGGCACGATCTTACTAGGGATGTGGCCGAGATAACATTAGGGAAAATTTATGTGTGTTTTGGACCTCAAGGATGATTCCAACATATCCCAATTAGTTGGGAATCAAATCCCATGTAGTTTAAAATGATATTGGTGCTTACATTCAGGAAGATACCCATAGGTGCTTGGAGGTTAGGGCTTATAATGAATAAGAGACCAATTAGAGGTCTGGGATCATGTGGGTGTCAAGATCGACACTAACCTCTAATCCCATATGAGTCATGCTCGATGTGAGAAATAATTGGAAGTAGTATACCTAATGATCACATGATCAACTTCTTTCACTGGTAGAAGGATGCTGGGGCCCAAAGTGAAAGGGAGAGGGAGATCTTTGGTGCCCATATCCTCTTTTATTTTGGTAACCAGGATAGTCACATATGATGATCTATGTGGTTATGACTCGATTAGGAATAGAGGATTAACATTACCACATCCTTCATAAAAGAATGGGGGGATTAATACAGGATGGATTCTTGTAGGATCTCTTTCCATGTGAGTGGTACATAGGATATCTTGTTGGAGATCATTCCATGCCACTCATACATAGAGCATCCCATGCTTATCACACAAGGTAATAATACATTTTAACATCATGTTATGAGTATTTTTTTATGTAGTTTAATATAGTATGACTTGGATGTTAAACTATGTGGTTTTACATCATGAATTGTGGATGTGGGTGGTCTCAATCCATACCCATAAAGATTACATGGCCAACGCTGGTGTGCCTCTAAATGGGGCAGGGATTTGGTACTACTGGGGTACAATGATGGGAGCAATGTCTAGTAAAAAGTTCCATGTTAGAGTCCCCTTGCTTAGATGAAACTGGTATTAGAGAACCCATGCTTAAAAGTAGGTGTTGTGAAGAAATATGGGACATCAGGTAGGAGACTCAGAAGTTGTTGCACACATGTTTGTAGGGTTGCATGCAAGAGTTGTGGGAGATAGGGTCTCTAGAACAAGGGAATTCTATGGAGCCTAATAGATTATGTGTGGGAAATATTTGGTTTGCCTGCATATCAAGGTTTCATATAGGTATCTACTTTTGTGATCACCTAAGATATGTTAAAAGGTGTTGGGTGGGGGTTACTCGACTGTAGGAAAAGTCATGTTTGAGCCCACATGAGGTCTGTCACCCAAGATGCTCTACCTTGGGGGTTTCATGTCTCACGTTGTTGTAGAAGATCAGTTTTATGTGCAAGAGAGTGATGATTCATATTCTGGGGAGCCTCCCCTAAGAAGGCGAGGAGGGGGGGGGGGTGATCTATTATTTATTTATGAAATAACCAGCATTGGGCATGCTAGATTTTGGTCCCAAAAGGGCTTTGTTCACGAATATTTCCTTTGGTGTTGGTGTTTGGCCATGCAAGATGTCACCCTTGATGTCTCTATTGGCATGTAAGGTGGGACATTGTGTGAAACCTTTATTTCTTGCATGAAAATCTTCTATCTTGCTTGAACCTACAATGGCCATACATTCAACCATTTTGGAAGAATCTGAAAATCCAATTTCATTTTTCACATAAGATCCTTGTGCATAGAATGAGGGCCTTGCATGCGAAAATGGATTCTTGCATGCACCCCACTCATCAATCCTCGAAGGGAGCTTCGGGGTGAGTTTAATTCTTGTTTTTCCCCAAACTAACCATTTGTGGCCTCAGATGAGATTTTATTTCCAATAAATTACCCCACATAATTTGAGATAAAAGGGGACTAGAAGTTAGGTTATAAGGGAAATTCCAAATAAAGTGGTTGATTCTAGAGGGTTCATGAAATTTTTGTGGATGGTTGTGCAAGAGGCTTGCATGCGGAAGGTGTTGGTGCATGACTATAAATAGATAGCGGGGCCTCTCTATAAAGAACTTTGAATTTTTGCATGATAGGATCCTTGTACTTGTGCATGTTTGTCTCCATTTTGCAGAAAACATCCAATCTTCGACATCATTTTCTTGCAACATGCCTCATTTCATTCACCTTCATCCATGAAATTTTTTTTTTCACGAACTTCACTGAACTTTCACACCAACTTGACTTTCTTGCACATAGACCATGTTCTTTCATGCACCACACTTATAATTTTCAAATTTCATCCTAAATGGATAAAAAAAATGAACCTAGATGAGATCAAAGCTATTTCCACCTTCTAGAGAGATAAAATGGTGAGAAATACTTAGATCCATCATGCTAGGAGGGATGTTTTTGATAATTAGATGCTCATGGGAATGATTATGGAGAAATATAAGAACTATCCAGAGAGAAACAACCTTCCCTTATGGAAACTGTGGATGAAGGGGAGTTGAATGTCCTAGGAATGGAAGCCAACACATTGCGATCGTGGTTCACACACGAGGATGAGATCAATTGATGGAATATCTCTATTCATGGCTTACCTTCTAGGAAGAACAAGGACATGTCCATATATATGATAAATGAGAAGACCAGGATGGTAATGGTGTAGTGGCCGAAGGCTGAATAATTCCTCACCCACTACACCAACATTATTTAGAGAAGTATGCAGGAAAATAGCTTGGGTTGAAACAAGGACTGGGACCTGTGACCAGGTAGAAATTTCACCAATGAATGGGAAAGGGATTACATGGCATGCTACACTTACTTGGAGTATGGTGCAGAGCAATGACACATTGGACTGTACAAGGTGGTTTGGACATCACAATTCCATTTCTACCATCAACAAGAGCTAGTGTCAAATCTCCTTAGACAATGGTCCCCATATTTGAACATATTATATATTCATCATAGGTATTTCAACATTAGTTTGTGGGATGTACACTACATTTGTGGAATCCCACTAAAAGGATTTTAGTATGATGAGTTCCTTCCATTGCAGAACACCTAGGATAACAGCCAACAAACTCCTCTCCCATTCTGACATCTTTTAGAGGTGCTCAAGAAAAAACTGAAACATGCTCCCATATAACATAGGGACATCCTATTCAAGGCATGGTTTGACATGTTTCTAATTATGGACCTGACCGTGAGGATGTTGGGGTGGGGAAAGCAGTGCCTGACAAAATCGCAAAGAAGGAGGCCAGGGTCGTGATAGTTGATCCTAGAAGAAGGGAAGTTTGAGAAAAGTGGGTACAACCTGGTGGGAAGATGGGATCCAATAGTCTACTACACCATTGTTTCTCTACATTCCTAAGTGGTTGGATAATTTCATCTTGTGACACGCAGATGGGCATACGACTGGCGATGCTCATGATGATGGATTTTTTTCCAGAAATAGAGTCAACCTTGGGCACCTGTGTTGACTCAACTTTACATCCAATTGGGCCACGTGTGGAGGGTAAGCACATAGAGGAGGATCCATGGGCCATTCTAGATCTTATATGGATGGATCATGACACACTTCGGGGATTATGAGTTCTCCAATTCCATTTCCTATCTAAATTCTAGTTTGAGATCGTCTCTATTAAATATTGTTAGAGTTAGGCCCATTATGCTCGATGACATAGGTGTCATGATTCGTATTAGGAACCACACAAAATTTAACTTCCATACATTCTCAACTATGGATGATCTGAAAAAGTACATCCTACAAGGGACATGGGAACAAAAGGAATACCTACATAGCTTTAGGGGTAGAAAACTAGTTGTAAGTATTGATGACCATATCTATAGTGAACCATATATATGACCTTTCTTTTCCAGCCAGTTCTGGTGTCTCCCATGGGCAATGAATAGAGTCTACATGGGGGTCCTTGAGTAGTGAAATCAATGTATCCTTCATTAACTTTGGTGTATAATGATATATACAGGCTCAGGGGAGACCACTGTGCGGCCGCCAACCCTTTTTGATGCTGGCCTATCAATGAACTATACTAGAAATTAGGTGGTATCATATCTAGAGGCAATCTTTTGGAAGTGAATTTAGGGGATCAAGACAATGAGTTTGGTTCTTGATTAATAAGGTGGTTGAAAGGCTTCTTTTTTGGGATAAAACCTGACATTTGGTTTGGATCAAGGTATATCATTAGTGGGGATGACATAAGGTGCTTTTGTACCGCTACCTCTAGGAGGAGATGGGTCCTAGAAATGACCTTGGGTTGAAGCATGAGTTTCCCAAGCTGCAAAAAGCTAAGACAGGGAGGCACCTAGGAAGAACATGATGTATTTTATATATCCATATACTAATTCTATCATCCCCACTATTTGGATGACATGGAGGATGATGCGATCATCAATGTTAATAGAGGGCCTATGTCGAAAGATGAAATGATAAAGAGTTGAGCTGCCAGAGGTCAGGCCTATCCAGATCATGGAAAAGGTGATATTCCATTATACACACTTATATCTAATTGTCATGGATACCTATTCATGCCAACGGGGGGAGTGTAACCTTCCTCCCACCCCAGTGTGGGTGATGTTTCGGAATAAGCTAGGGTTGTTGGAGACACCACCTATCGACGATTCATCTGAGGAGGAATCGATAAAAGAGGATACTTGAGGATCTAGTTATGAATAATCATGGATATCATACTCTGATTAAGGTGTTACCTAGGAATGAAGTGAAATCACAAACATTGATGAATAATTTGTCAATTTTCTAGAGGTTTCCCTTAACTGACTTGTGTCCCTTGATCATTTCCTTTAAATAACCAAATGATCTAACTTTAACTTGTTTTGTATAGGACCATCTTGGTGATGGGAAAGATGACCCTACTGGAGAGGGTAAAGGTGCACCACTAGGTGGTGAAGATCACTCTATGGAGCTTGCAACCAGGGCTGAAGCAATTGGTGGGTTGGTCGAGGAGGTCAAGGGGATGACCTAGGAGCCCCAAGTCCTCCTTGTTATCTATAGAGGACCATATCTTGGCATTCCAATGGTGGTTCCCACTACCGAGGAAGCTGTGCATATAGGAAGACTCATTAGAATAATTCTTCTACCCCAAGTTATGAACATATTTTGAGTTACTTGGACCTTATCAGATCTTCATGGAGCCTTTGCATCAACGTGTTTGTCTATTACATGAATCTCACATTCGATCAATGTAAGAGGATCTAGAGCTGGCTATTGAAGTACCAACCCATGTCGAGGGGTCTTCTATTCTAGAGGTTCATACTAAGACTTAGGAAATCAATCTATCAATACTCAACCTCTATAAGTTTCTCTATCTTACACAAGTTCAACTAGCAATTTGTTGATCAAATTGACTAATGTGTTCCCATTTCAAAGAAGTGATTGAAAGGTTTCATTCCTAGAAATAAGATGAGGCCAAAACATATAGAGGCCCTTTTTTGATAGTATCATTATTCCTTGATGATCTGTTAGTTCAATCTAATTTGACCATAGTCCTAAGAGAATAGTCTTATATGGTTGCGAGTGACGCCATTGGTGGGGGTATATCTGCTAAGGAAGAGTCGATTGAGGGATATCGAACTCATGAGTGGGTGTGAAATTTATTTACTGAGTAGGTGCATAAAGTAAGCCAAAATTTAGAAGTTTCTTGGCACCAGAATATTTCTAACATTACTTGGAATATCTAGGAATTTAATAAATAAATATAGTGTATAGATGAGAAAATGAACGAGTGGGTTTCCTTTATCAATACTCAATTAGAGGTTGTTAGACAATTAAGAACTCGACTAGAGGAGGCTGAGAAGTGGACGAGGTCAACAATAATTTAGATATTCGGGCTTCCGGATTAGTGGGACCAAGTGAAGATTAGTGACGATGAGCTTCTTTTTGTGGAATATGAGCTGAAAGTGGATCTCGAGAGGTGGAAGAATGCCTTGGAGGCCATATGCTAGAGATTGGTGGAGCTGCAACACTTGATTTCTGGAGAAGATCCATAGGGAAACTTTCCAAGACTCAAGAGAGGTTCCAATATGTGTATGGACCTATCCAAATTTCATTGTTTACCTAATTAAACTTTTTATGTATGCATGGAAATATATATTTTTTCTTTATTATCGCACTTTTGTCAAATTTATGAGAAAACCAATAAAAAATCTTAAACTCATGCGAGTCATGATTGGTGTGAGAAAGAAGGGATTACCATGTTATTACTCATTATTATAAGAGTGTTGGATAATCATCGAACTCTCGGTGGCGTGCTATTGTGGACTGACCACGGTGGGAGTTTGGCCTAAGAGAGAGGCTATTGCTAGAGAACATGACTCTTAGAATAGCTGACTTTATTTTCCATCATGCTCTGGTGCATGAATATGATAACGACAGGGGGTTGAATTCTACCCAAACAAAGGGTAATGAAGAGTTTAAATCAAAATTTCCAATATCTGGAACATAGGGCGGGGAATCACAATATAGGATGACAAATGACCATATTTGAAACACATCATCCACATCTCTCACCTAGGAATGATGAAAAGTAAATGAGGGTTGACCATTTACCATGTTTGAAAAATGAATATTTCCTTATAATGATTTACAATGTATTTGGGGGTGTTATCCTAGGATGGTAGGTGATCCTTGGCCAAACACCATGCCATTGGGGGTATCCCTTTAGACATAGAGGAGGATGAATATCCAAAAAAGGGACACATGAAGCATGGAAATGAGGTGATATAATGTTCGAATGGATTCTATCACTCTTAAGACTACAACACTATGGATTAAGGAACATTTTTTAGGCATATTAGTATAATAAAAAATTAAAACCCATATTCCAGTGGAAGCATCATCTCAGATTTGAAGATAAAACTAAAAATGTGAATGATGTTGTAGATAAGAAAAACTAGAGGAGAGGACCTACCATGGGAGGGCCTAAGATGCCTTTCAATTTTATTTCTTACAATGAGTATGATATACATAATATTTGTCATTTTATGGTAAGAACATTTATCGTTCATTTTAACATCATACGGTGAGGATGGTGCATTATACAGTTTAACACAATGTGATCAGGACATATCTCACATTTTAATGTCATCCGACCATGACGTTGCACACAGTTTAAGGTTGTATGGATTGGAGCATGTAAAATAGTTTAAAGGTCGTGTTGGATGGACTAAAGGTGAAATGTCTAAAATGGATATATGTGACATCGAAGGAAAGTTACCCGACATGAATGTTGGGGCCTAAGAGGCCACCTGATTCCATATAAAACACCCTTGATGCAAATCAAACACTATTTAAAGTCATGATATTTAGATTTGGGCTATGTTATTAGTTTACAGTCATGAAGTTAATACCAAGGGGTGATCTAAAGCATTTGACATGGTACGAAAGACTGTTAACCCAACATGAATCAGAGTCACATAGGCCCACGTGCCACATGAAATGTATGGGGTAGGTTGCAAATAGTTTAATATCATACTTCTTGGACCATTATAAGCACATGTGTGTTTGAAAAGTTCCTTCTGTGGAACAAAGATTCATAACCTAATATGAATGAGGGTCTATGGTATCCTCTTCCACACAAATCATTAAAAACCACATATAGGGTCAATATCATCAAATCAAGGCAGGAAAGGCCCCATAAAAGGATCAATAAAGAGGATAGTCCCAAGATAAAATATCTTGGTGTCACTACATACCCCATGAGAATGTGAATAAAGCACACATAGTTATAAAATATGACATAACAGAAGTCAGATTTTGATAGGGGCTACCCTCTCAAACAAGGATTTTGGATCTTCTCATACTTAGATATGAGGGATCCCGAATTTATATGTGGTGAGGATATAGATTAAAAATATTGTGATGAGGAAGTTAGTTATGTTTCATCCCATATTTTTCATACATGGCATCCTGGTTTGATACAGGGTAGAATCATCCCTTATATAGGGGTATCCAAAACTTTTCCAGGGTAGGACTACAATTTAACGTAATGTGTCGAGGATGTTCCTTCCTTATACCAAGAAATAGATCAATCCTGTCCTATAGATAGGTCAAGGTAATTGAATGGGTCCTATACCTGGAAGGATACCGTCGACAAATATTTGGATGATTACATCTTAGAGGATGAATGGTTTGTGGTGAATTTGGGGTTGGTCCTAAAGGAAAAAATTCTAGGCCTCACTACATATCCCATAAATATGGGAATCAAGCCCCACAATGTTCTAGAAATGGATGCAAATTGTTTAAGTTCATTTAGTCTGGATTATGGACAAAAAGGGTGTTCAAGGATGTTTGTGTGGTGAAAGAGTTAAAACCCCACATGAATGAGGACTAAGGAGGTCATGCACTACATAAAGATATCTTAAATCCATTAGTATATAGTTTAAGGTCATATGGATTGGACCATGGGAAATCCATTTAAATTCATGATTCTTGGATGGTGGAAGGTATTTTTTCCCAAAGGGTATATGTTATTAGGTTATAATGGGTATTGACAGATGGTCTAGAGGGGGGTGAATAGAGAAAATTAAAAAAAATACAAATAAATTGAATAATTAAATTAATTATAAAATTTAATTATTAAGGTTAATTAGCAGTGTAAAAATGAAATAACATAAGGATGTTTTTAGTAGTTTTCTCTAAAGTGGGCCTAATATACTCTTATACCTCTCTACTCGGTGAGAGATACATGTGCACTAAAAATTATTTTTAAGGGGGTATCATAATCCAATTATAGAATCCTTTTCTAGTGGAGGTATAACCATGCACTGACTTTTTTATGGGGAGTGACAATCCTTACAACCTGACTTTAGATACTAGGAGTCACAAATTTAATTGTTCTGAATTTAGATATAGGGATCCACAACCCTTAGATTCTAACTTTAGAATCCAGCTGTCACAACCCAAGGAAATAGAATAAAAAACTAAGGATTTTTTGTGTAAAATCAAAAAAAAAACATGCGTGTGAGAGATGAGAAATAGTGTTACAGACTCAGAACTTGACAAATGAGAATATAATATATTAAAGCATAGGTACTGGTTGTTGAGGATTAAATCGTCACATCTCTTTAAGGCAGTACATGTTCAAGAAGTATAAATTAATACCTTGAGAGATCGTGTAGGTGATGAAATAGAGTGTCATAGGACATTGCAAATTGCACAGATGGTTCAATGTTCACAACACTTTCTCTTTGAAAAAATAGAGTATCAAATATGTTAACCCATGAATCTATTTTTTTATTGCTATTATACCTATAACCTAAAAGATAGAAATATATATATATATATATATATAGATATATATATATATACACACATATAATAGATATTTAGTAGTTGAAACAGGTCCACTTCCTTCAGATATTCCAAATAAATTCAGTCAATATATTTCATAAATATCTCAATAAAAAGAGCAGCACTTTTGCCACTTTATACCTATAGTATAAACATTAAAAAAAAGTATTTAAAATAATTATAATAAGTCTTAAAACAGTATATATATAAAAATAACATCGTTGAATGATTTAAAACACTGATTTAAACCCATTAAAACCTATTTAAATTTAGTCGAAACGGTTCCTGAAATCTAGCAGAACAAATCAAAAGTAAATTCAAATATTTGAATTTAAACAAACATGAAACTATAGAATTTATTAGAGAGATAGGTTGAAATAATTTATTAATTTTTTTATTTAAATATACCAACAAAAACATTAAAATCTCTTTGACCATAGTCCTTAGATTTAATGTGAATTTATCCAGTAGAAAAACCATTGAAAATGAAGGACCCCGGGACACCATGAGAGGGGAGGGGTGAATCAGGGTGACCACTTTTTCTTTTAATGTGTTGGATCTTGTTCCCACGTTGGTAGGAACTTGTTGAATCTGTATGATGATTATGATCAGAATGAAAACATTCACATGCACAGAGAAGACACAACCATTTTTACTTGGTTCACCACTAAGGGCTACGTCCAAGGAGCATACGCCGACAGGTTGCCGGTCGTACCTAAATCCACTATACTTCACTAGCTGCGGATACAAAAGTTCAGGTACAGACACTCTGTCCCAGGCACACTGCCTTTACAATTGTTCAGGGATAGCTCACTACGTCCCTCAGGTCACTCCCATTGACTCCCCCTGGCTCACTGCCGTTGGTGAAGTCCCACTCAGTTTATAGACGTGAAGGTCTCTTTAATAGATTTGAATTGAAGTCTTTGCCTCTGCTCAGCATGAGACTCTGCTTGCATCGTAGTCCGAAATAGATGCACTAGAATGCACAGAACCACTGAACCGGATAACCAGAACGTGCAGACAAACCTGACTAACAATTGCGCGCAACACAAACCCTTTGCGCGCAAAACCTTCCTATTGCGCACAAAAATTACTTTTCGCGCGGAAAAATATTTCGCGCAAAAAATCCCCTTTTTCGCGCAACTCCGAATATATCGCGCAAGCCCTTTTTCGCTATCCTTTTTCGCGCATCAGACCTCGGATCTTCTCTAAGTCTTCCAACCAACTGAATGAAGGGGGTCACCTCATATTTATAGGCGACTGAGACCCCTGCGCGCAAAATCCCCTTCGGCGCGGTAAACCTCTCATCTGGCGCGTAATATTTCGCCCAGGTCAAGTATTTCGCGCACAACCCTTATTTTCCGCGTAGCCCATGCCTTTGCCATTTTTCACCAATCTGATTTCGAAACACTATTTGCGCGAAAAACCTTGATCCACTATTTCGCGCATCCCACTGTTTTTTGCGCCTAACTTAAGTATTTCGCGCAAGCCTCTTATATTTCGCGCACCACTTCCTTTTTGTGCGAACCACCTTTTGCAGACAATCCATGTCTTCATTTTCCGATTTTGAGGCCCAAAAATTTGGCAAACACTGGGAAACAACGCCACCTTCAATACTGTTGTCTGCTTGAACTGTATGATCACTTTGCTGGAACACATTCGGAACTTCCACTGAGGATTGACAACAAACACAAACCAAACTACAATTCCTGCATAGAACAACCATGGGTCCAACAATCTCCCCCTTTGGGTTTGTTGGCAATCACCAAATAAAATCAATATATCACCATCCATATGCATACCAAAAATGCAAGGATCAACTCAGCCAGCACTCTAAGTCTACGTGAGCAATGCTCGGTGTAGAAAACAAGAGAGGAAGCTGGAATTGGGTTCCCATGTTTTGGAATGCTCAAAGTCGCGCAAGAAATTTTCTTACACTGAACTCTCATTATGTCACAGAAGCATTACATGTCCATAGACAATCCTGACTTCCTGAAATTATATTATACCTTTCCTTTCTCCCCCATTGACAATAAACCCAAAGGCCGGTAAATTAATCAATGTTCCGCTCAAACCATACTCCCCCTGGATAGTATCTCCCCCATAAACCTGCATCACAGCCATAAACAAATAGAAAGAATTACCATAAACGGGGAGAGGGGACTTCCGGAGCCTCCTTATGCAGTAGGAGGTGGTCGAACACCGAGGTTCAACCGATGCTTCTCGAATACAGCCGCGGACAATGGCTTGGTTAGGATATCAGCCACTTGCTCATTAGTTCCAACATGATCCATTTTAATCACGCCTTGTTCAACCTTTTCTTTGATAAAATGATACCGTATTTCAATATGTTTTGTACGAGAATGCTGAAGCGGATTCTTCGTAAGATCAATTGCACTTTTGTTATCACAATAAATCACCATTGGTTGCTGCACCTTATCACCAATATCTGTTAGCTGCTGCTTCATCCAAAGAAGTTGAGTGCATGCTTTTGTGGCGGAGATATATTCAGCTTCAGCAGTACTAAGAGAAGTACTTTCTTGTTTCTTTCTCAACCAGCCAACACATTTCTGCCCAATATAGAAAGCCCCACCACTAGTGGACTTTCTATCTACGACATCACCCGCCCAGTCAGCATCAGAAAATGCTGATAATTCACTGTCCCTGCCTGCAGTAAAAAATAACCCGAAGTTATGTGTACCTTGAATGTACCTCATGATTCTTTTTACTGCTGCCATATGTTCCTCCTTTGGATTACTCTGAAAGCGGGCTGCAAGGCATGTTGCAAAGACAATATCTGGCCTTGTTGCTGTCAGGTACAGTAGGCTTCCAATGATCCTCCTGTACATGGTGGGATCAACAGAGTTCCCATCCTCATGCTTTCCAAGTTTAGTTCCAACAGCAATCGGAGTTGACATTGGTTTGGAGTCTTGCATATTGAACTTCTTCAGCAACTCTCTTGCATATTATTCCTGAGAAATGAAAGTGTATTCCTTCTTTTGAATCACTTGAAACCCCAAGAAATATGTGAGCTCCCCAATCATAGACATTTCAAATTCTGATTTCATGTGGTTGGCAAATTCATCCACTGATTTCTGTCTGCTGCCACCAAAAATGATATCATCAACGTAGACAAGAACCATGAACTGATCTTTTGGAGAATTATTCACATAGAGATTGTGATCAACTCCTCCTCTTTTGAATTCCAACTTCTTGAGATATGAGTCTAGCCGTGAGTACCATGCCCGTGGTGCCTGCTTCAAACCATATACAGCTTTCTTTAGTTTGCAGACCTTTGTTTCATCGGTACCCAAGACAAACCCCACCGGTTGTTCAATGCAGACTTCTTCTTCGAGTACACCATTCAAGAATGCTGTCTTAACATCCATTTGATATACTTTATATCCTCTTTGGAGTGCCATGGCAAGGAAAAGCCTGATTGATTCCAGTCTAGCAACCAGAGCAAAGGTTTCTTCAACATCAATACCTTCAATCTGGGAGTATCCTTTACATACCAGTCGTGCCTTGTTTCTGATAACACTTCCATGCTCATCAAACTTATTTTTGAAGATCCATTTGGTACCAATCACATTGTGACCTTCGGGTCTCTGGACAAGATCCCATGTCTGATTCTTATCAATCTGATCTAATTCATCATTCATGGCTTTCACCCAAGATTCATCTTTTGCAGCTTCTTCGAATGAGGATGGCTCTACAACTGATAGAAATGCAGATTGCGTGGTATTCCTCATCCTTCTGGTTTGAGTGGGTGCACTCCTATCCCCAATTATGTTGGATGGATCAATCTCAGCTCTTCGATTTCTCCTGTGAGATTCAGTAGTATTCGCTTCAGCCATAGTTTCTTCTTCAGATTCTGCTTCTGAGTCAACATCATTATGTGATTGATGAGTGTTTTGAACAGCTTCCTCTATTTCTGCATTTGTAGTTTCTTCATGTCCACATTCTTCATGACTTTCTATCACATCAGCATATGACGTCCGTGAAGCATTTGTGGTTTTCTCTTCAATTATCTTAACATCATTGCTTTCCACAATCCTTCCCAAGCGATTGTTGAAACATTTGTAGGCTTTTCTGTTCATTGAGTAACCAAGGAAGATTCCTTCATCTGCGTTGTCACCATATTTCCCCTGATTTCATTCTTTGTTCCTGATGAAGCACTTACTTCCAAAGACACGAAAGTATTTTAGAGAAGGCTTTCGTCCATGCCACAATTCATATGGTGTCTTCGTCTCACCCATGTAAAGTCCTGTTCGATTCTGAATGTACACTGCAGCTTGAACAACCTCTTTCCAGTAATGTCGTGGAATACGACTCTCAATCAGCATAGTTCGTGCCATGTTGTTCACCTGTCGATTCCTTCGTTCAACAACTCCATTTTGTTGTGGAGTTCTCACAGCAGCTACCTCATGTTGTATCCCATGCTTCTCCAGATAATTTTCAAATTCAATGGACGTGTATTCTCCTCCATTGTCAGATCGCAACACTTTGATTGTTCGTCCAGTATCATTCTCCGCGATTCGCCGATATGTTTTCATGCAGTCAAGGACTTGTCTTTTCCTGTGAATGACCATCACACATGCCATTATACTGTAATCATCAATGAAAAGGACAAAGTACCTTTCTCCATGTGTTCCTGCAACATTTATTGGACCACAAACATCTGTATGAATCAGATCAAGAAGGTGAGATGCCCTTTTCTTCTTTGGCCGATATGAACTGCAGACCAGCTTCCCACGAATAAAAGCATCACACGATTTTTCACGCTCACGCTTCAGGTTGGGAATGTCCATGAAAATTCTCAATTTTGATATTTTCTCCATGTCTTGTTGATTGATGTGTCCCAATCTCCGATGCCACAGATTGTTTTCTTCTTCAACAGTCATGTAACATACATTTTCTTCACTATCAACCTGATACAAGTTTCCTTCTGTTCTTCATCCCTTCATGAGAGAATTTCCAGTTTTTCCCTTGATAGTGCAGCCTTTCTGATTAAAAGTAACAACAAGTCCTGAGTCACAGAGTTGACTCACGCTGAGGAGATTATGACGTAGGCCATCTACGTAAAGGACTTCAGTCTTCTTTAGTTCTCCATTAGCTAATTTGGTACTTCCACTCCCTTTGATTTTCAGAGCCCCATCATTACCAAATCTTACTGTACCATCAACATTCTTTATGATATTTGTTAGTAGGCCGGCATTACCTGTCATATGAGATGAACAACCGCTATCTAGAATCCAGGTACTGTTGTTCTTTGTAGCTTTGAGGGCTACCTCTGCAAGGTTTGATTTCTCAATCTTCCTCCTTTCCTTCCATGAGACATTAGATTGAGTAAATAGAACTGATGGCCTTTCAACTATCTCTTCCGAAAACCCAAGTTTTTCATAGTCAAAGTCTTCTTTAAGAGGTGAGAACCTGTTTGAAATAGCAACATTGTCTTGCTGATGAGACTTGACATGTCTGGAACTTCTGTATGAGGTGTCAATGTCCCTTCTCTGCCTGCAATTAATGGCCTTATGACCAAAGTTAGAACAATGAAAACAATATCCATAGAAATTATTTCTTCTATAAGAATTAGGATATGAAATTGTTCTCCTTTGTTGAGCATCTATATCTTCTCCATTCAGATAGCTTCTTGCCTCTTCACAATAAGACATGGTATGGCCCAGATAGCCACAGAACTGACACTTCATGAGAAGAAATGTCTTCTCACATGAATTTCTCCTTATAGCTTCTTCCTTGGGAGAATAGTAAGATTGTCTGCCATTTTTGAAAGTTTGAGGATAATTTTCAGGTCTCCTTTTAGTTTGGATTGAGGGTTCCCTTTTCAGCACTCTAGGTAACATTTCAACATGTTCAACTTTCATCTTATCTTTCTTTTGGATCATTGCACTTCCAGCAGTTGATGACTCAGCCTCACAGCCAATTCCACTCTTTCCCATGCAAGCAGGTCTTTGATCACTCAAGATTTTTCCAACCCCATCTGAACCACACTTGGCTCTTGCTAGTAATTCTGCATCTGAGAATCGACCAAACTGTATTTTCTTCCTTGATTCTTTTGGAACTGATTCAGTCTCCAGTTTACTCCTTAGAGTAACTACTTCCTCCTCAAAACCCTCAGCAGTCTTGGATTTTTCATCCAGTCTGGATGTGAGGTCATTGATGACCTTTGCCTGCTCTTCAATTCTCATCTTCAGATCTACTACATCATCATTGCTTTCAATTATTTTAGATTGTACCTTCACAAATTCTTCCAGTCATTCAATTTCAGCTTCTAGTTGATCAACATATTCAGTTGATTCTTCCACAATGGATTTCCACTTATTGCAGCTCTTACATTTTATCTTAAGCTTACTAACCGCGTCCTTAAGTTGCATCTCAGGATCTACACAAGTTCTCAGTTGTTTTTCTCCTTCAGTATCTTCTGGCTTTTCAACAGTGGCCATCATAGAAGCATGGTTCCCAGTTTTGAATTCTGGTTCTTCTTCATCACAGAATTCATTATCATCTTCTTCCTCTTCACAGACAAAACTCTTCCTTTGCATTTTCTTACCAGATTTGAAGTCTCCCTTTTTGAAGAACCTTCTCTGAGGCTTCTTGAAGTTTTCATCCTCACTATCTTCATCATTGATCATTTTTAAACACTGAGAAGCAATGTGCCTAACTTTTCCACAACGGAAACACGCAAGAGGTAACTTCCCTTTGAATTTCCCTTTCCCCTTCTGGAACTTCTTTGCAATGAGAGAAAGAATTTCTTTTTCTTCTTCATCTTCACTGCTACTATCCTTTGATATTTTTAGTTTATCCATGGCCTTGAATTCCATTTCCTTGCTCACCCGAGTCGTAGCATCTTCAGGTTTGACTCTCATTTCATATGCTACCAAACTGCTCAGTAGATCATCTAAAGAAAGTTTGGAAAGATCTCTTTCCTCAAGGGCTGACACCTTCGCATTATAAAGAGGTGGAAGTCTTCTCAATATTTTCTTTACAATATCAATGTCTTTGATTTCTTCGCCTAGACTCCGAATAGCTCCAACCACTTCGGTAATTCGATTGAAGAAAGAGTCTGCATTCTCGTCTGGATGCATCTTCAGATCATCAAACCGATTGTGCAGCACTTGTAGTTTCGCCTCCTTCACTTTGCTATCACATTCATAAATATTCTCAAGTTTATCCCACATGGATTTTGCTGAGGTGAAATTCATCACCTTTAGGTAGATCTGATCAGAAAGGGCTACAGTGAGAGCATTCTGTGCTTTAGCATCTGCATCAAGAAGTTTCCTGTCTATTTCAGTCATAGCCAGACCTGTTGGATCAGTGACATGTATTCCTTGCACAGTAGAAAAAAGAACTTCCATTCCAAGAGATCTTAGATGAGATCTCATTCTGTTCTTCCAGATCTGGAAATTGCTTCCATCGAAGTGAGGGACTCCCCTGACATTGACCGCGTTTTCCATGACGAAGAAGGTCAGATTCAACACCAGCAACCTTTACCCTCTGATACCACTTGAAGGACCCCGGGACACCCTGAGAGGGGAGGGGTGAATCAGGGTGACAACTTTTTCTTTTAATGTGTTGGATCTTGTTCCCACGTTGGTAGGAACTTGTTGAATCTGTATGATGATTATGATCAGAATGAAAACATTCACATGCACAGAGAAGACACAGCCATTTTTACTTGGTTCACCACTAAGGGCTACGTCCAAGGAGCATACGACGAAAGGTTTCCGGTCGTACCTAAATCCACTATACTTCACTAGATGCGGATACAAAAGTTCAGGTACAGACACTCTGTCCCAGGCACACTGCCTTTACAATTGTTTAGGGATAGCTCACTGCGTCCCTCAGGTCACTCCCGTTGACTCCCCCTAGCTCACTACCGTTGGTGAAGTCCCACTCAGTTTATAGACGTGAAGGTCTCTTCAATAGATTTGCTTTGAAGTCTTTGCCTCTGCTCAGCATGAGACTCTGCTTGCATCGTAGTCCGAAATAGATGCACTAGAACGCACAGAACCACTGAACCGGATAACCAGAACGTGCAGACAAACCTGACTAACAATTGCGCGCAACACCATCCCTTTGCACACAAAACCTTCCTATTGCACACAAAAAATACTTTTCGCGCGGAAAAATATTTCTTGCAAAAAATCCCCTTTTTCGCGCAACTCCGAATATATCGCGCAAGCCCCTTTTCGCTATCCTTTTTCGCGCATCAGACCTCGGATCTTCTCTAAGTCTTCCAACCAACTGAATGAAGGGGGTCACCTCATATTTATAGGCGACTGAGACCCCTGCGCGCAAAATCCCCTTCGGCACGGAAAACCTCTCATCTGGCGCGTAATATTTCGCCCAGGTCAAGTATTTCGCGCACAACCCTTATTTTCCGCGCAGCCCATGCCTTTGCCATTTTTCACCAATCTGATTTCGAAACACTATTTGCGCGAAAAACCTTGATCCACTATTTCACGCATCCCACTATTTTTCGCGCCTAACTTAAGTATTTCGCGCAAGCCTCTTATATTTCGCGCACCACTTCCTTTTTGTGCGAACCACCTTTTGCAGACAATCCATGTCTTCATTTTCCGATTTTGAGGCCCAAAAATTTGGCAAACACTGGGAAACAACGCCACCTCCAATACTGTTGTCTGCTTGAACTGTATGATCACTTTTCTAGAACACATTCGGAACTTCCACTGAGGATTGACAACAAACACAAACCAAACTACAATTCCTGCATAGAACAACCATGGGTCCAACAGAAAATAATTCATATAAATATACAGAAAATCGATTTTCAGTATAAAAAGACAAAGAGACAATAGAAAAGTAGGGTAAATGTGGAAACAGAACATTAGGGTAAACACGAAATTAGTAAAGTAGGGTTAACCAATCTAGCATATGGTTCACCAACATAGTGTAGTGTTCACCAATGTAGTGTAGGGTTTCCGATATAGCGTAGGTTTCACCAACATAGTGCGGGGTTCACCGATGTAGTGCAGGGTTTCCAACATAGCATATGGTTTCCAACAGAGTGAAAAATTCACCAACATAACATAGGTTTTCCAATATAGCGTAGGGTTTCCAATGTAGTGTAGGGTTCACCAACATAGCATAGGGTTGCAAACAAAGCGTAGGGTTACCAAATCTTACTTTTCAAATGTAGGTTTTTCGAACCATACTTTTTAAAAATAGGATTGCTGAACCAAACTTTGCGAAATTAGGGTTATCAAACCATACTTTGTGAAAGTAGAATGTCCAAACCATACTTTTTGAGAGTACAGTTTCTGACCCATACTTTGTGAAAGTAGGATTTTGAACCATACATTTTGAAAAACAGGATAACACACTTTAACAAACTTCAACTAATTTTTAAAGGCTCTTAATAGATGATTAAACCTTTGGTAAAAAATAATTATTTGTATAAAAAATTATTATATATATAATTAATCTAGAATTGAAGAAATCTGACTTCTACTTATCCTAAAATTATCAAGGAAAAAAACCAAAAACATTCTGAAAAACTACAATTATGAAAGATCAAAGAAGAACTCTTGAAAATTTATTCACCATACAAACAATCTTCTTAGACTTTGATTTAAACTAATGAAATAAATATAAACATGTTTTATTTATATAAAATTATGTTTCATGTGAATCTGATTTCTGTATAATTTTTAGTAAAATAAATATAGAATATTTTAAAACTAGAGACTTTAGAGTATCTAACACTACTGTAGAAACTTCATTGAATTTTTAGAGTACTAAAAAATCATTTTAATATTTCCTTGTAAAGTAATTAAGTTTATATAGATATATTATCTATCAAATGTGAAAATAATCAAGCAAATAAAAACACTTTAGTTTAGGATATCATCAAAATAATGACATGTTTTTAAAATAAAATCACATATAAAAAAACTAAATAAAACATGCGCATGCACAAAAAATCTCCTCATATAATAAAATGTAATCAAACAAAAGAAAAAATGAACATGGAAAAAAATATACCCATTTTTGTTTGATTATAGAACCAAAACATTTAAACCATTTAAATTTTTTTTAAAAACAACTAAAACCAATTTATTTCTCCTTATTTTTGTAAATAAACAAAAAGTGAAGAAACAATCCCCCTAAATAAATGCAGTAATAAAAATTTAAAATTCCAACATACCAAGATCAAATTTACTCTTTTTAAACTGAGAAGAGACTTTGTAAAAATATATTCTATCTAATTTTCATAAGCCAAAAATTCTAAAAAAATATCACCCTAGTTTACATGATCTCTAACAAAATTAAATTAAGATAAATATGGTTTGTTCTAGAATGTTTCAAGGGTTTTTTAGAAATGTAAATTTTAGAAGTATTATCACAATAAATATCAAGTGTATCAAGATAAACACAAAAAGCACATAAGTTTTGCTTATTCCATAAAATTTGAGCACAACTACTAGTAGTAGATATATACTCAACTTCTGCAATAGATAAATCAACATAAATTTTTTTCTTAGATGAACAAGAAATTAAATTTTTTTTCCCAAAAAATGACACATACCTGCTTTTCTTTTTTCGGTCAATTCTATAACCTCTAAAATTAGAGTTAGAAAAATATGTTAAATCAAAACAGTTATATTTTGGATAAAATAAACCAAATTCAATATTTCCTTTAACAAATCTAATTATTATTATATACATATTTAATATGAATTTCTTTAGGATCTTCTTGAAATCTAGAACATAAAAAAAACACTAAAAATGATGTCAGGTCTAGATGCTGTTAAATAAAGGAAGCTACCTATCATGTCTCTATAAACTTTAAAATCAATAGATTTTCCAGATATGTCAATATCTAAATTACAATTGGCACCCATAGGATTTTTCAAATATTTTGCATAATCAATACCAAATTGCTCAACCAACTCTTTTAAATACTTAGATTAATTAAGAAAAATTCAATATTTCCTTTGTGAAATTTGAAGTCCAAGAAATAACTTTAATTCATCCATTGAAATCATGTCAAACTGATAAGACATGATAGATTAAAATTTATTATAATGTATTTCACTAGGGGAATCGAGAACTATATCATCAATTTAAATTTTAATAATTAAAATATAATCAGAAGTTTTTTCAATAAAAAGAGTTAGATCGACAATGCCTTTCTTGAAACTATTATTTAATAAAAACAAATAAAAATTCTCATACCAATCCCGAGGTGCTTGTTTATGACCGTATAAATCTTTAGATAATTTGAAAACATGGTTAGGAATTTTTTCCATTTCAAAACCATGGGGTTGAGAAACATAGACTTCTCCAGCTATAAATCTATTTAACAAATCACCTTTTACCTCCATTTGATAAAATTTAAAACCATGAAATCAAGAAAAATCCAAGAAAATTATATTTTCCTCTAACATGGATACCATTGCGAAAGAATATTCAAAGTCTATACCTTTTTCTGGAGAGTATATTTTAAAAACAAGCCTGGATTTGTTTTTAACAATCTATCCAGATTCATCGATATTTTTTCTAAATACCCACTTAGTTCCAATTACCTGCTTATCCTCAGAAAAATATACTAAAGGCCAAACATTATTTATAGAAATCTAATTTAATTCATCTTGTATAGAAACAATCCAGTTATCATTTTTGAAAGCATTATTAACATTAAAAGGAACAAAATCAGAAATAAAAGTAGAATTGGAACTATAATTTAAAATATAATTTATTATTTTCACACTAGAATTAACATTTCCAATTACATTTTCAACAAGATGATCTTTGTGAATCTTCGATGATTTTGTATTAGGTTGAGAAGGAGTATGCTCCCCCTCAATTAATTCATTTTTATATTGAGCAATTTCTTCACCTAAATTGAAATATCAAAACACATCATAAAAACATTAGAAACATAATTTAAATTAACATTATTTTCATCAAACATAACATGAATAGATTCTTTAATATTAAATGTTATTTCATTATAAAAACTATAAGATTTTTTATTATTATAATAACTATGAAAATTAACTTCATCACTCTTAGAATCAAATTTATCAAAATTATACTTTTAATTTAAAATAAAACTTTTACCACTAAAAACCCCAAAGTAAACAACTTTAGGCTTTGTATTTCTAAATAATTCATAAAGAGATTTCTTTTACAAAGGTCTAATAAGAATTATATTTGAATGCCTATTACCCATTGAAATTTTCTTTCTATTTTAATAAAGGGGCTGTTTTCCTCACCTAAAAAAATATAGGCAAATTATATTCACTTAACATAGTTCAAGCCATTTCAATAAGAGTTATATTTTTCTATTTCAAAACAACATTTTTCTATGGTGTTCTAGGAGTAGAGAAATTATAAAAATATCCATTCTTTTCACAAAAAAGTTCAGAATATAAATTATTAAATTAAACACCTTTATCACTATGAATATAAACAATCATATACCATTTTTCATTTTTAACTAATTTAAAAAAGTTGTAATTCTAGATAAAGTATCATTTTTATGAGCCAGAAAGTATACCCAAGTAAATCTACTATAATCATCAACAATAAAAAAATTATGTTTTTTCCACCAAGGCTATAAATTTGAGTGGGGAAAAATAAATAAAGATGTACTAACTATAATGTTCTATTAGTAGTTATCTAATTTATTGGTCTAAAATAAATTTTCTGTTGCTTCCCTTTCATGCAAGTGTCACAAACATGAAGTTTTTATTTCTTCAAGGAAGCCAGCAGTAACCCATTATAATGTTTTGAGAGATTATGTAACATTATGAAATTAACAAGAACTAAAAGTATATACCAAAGGATTATGTCATTCTATACATAATTCAATCACTTTAGATGTTAAACAATTAGTTCTGAAAAATCAACAATATAAATATTATCTTTCTGATTATAATAAAATAATAAAGAATATTCTTTAAAAACTATTCATTTATCATTTTAAAATTTAAATTCCATTTCATCATCACATAATTGAGATATACTAATTAAATTATGTTTTAGGCCCTCAACATATACAACATTATAAATAAAAGCAGAATTTGAAATACCAACTTTACCAACACCTTTTACTTTTTGGTTGGAATTGTCTTCAAAAGAAACAGTGCCTCCATCACATGTGTTGTAAGTTGTAAACATTGATGGGTATCTGGTCATATTCCAAGAGCATCCAATATCCATGTACCATATGTCATTATTGATACTTCTAAAGAATTTTTCGTACAAAAATAAATAACTTGAAAATTTTGGTACCCAAGCTACATTGGGGAGAATAGGATTAATAATAAATTCATTAGGTACACATACATATTTTAAACATGTATTGTAAGGTAATATAGACAATAAGGACTTATAAATAATTTTTTTTGTAAATACCAAAGATTTTTTAAATATAAGAGAACATTCATTTTAATAGTGACCTTTCATGCAACATTTAAAACAACTAACAGTTGAAGTACGACCATTTATGCTTTTAACAAATTGAGTTTTATACATTTGAGGTAATATCCTATCATAGCCAAAACAATATTGATTTTTATTTATTTTAAAAAATACACTGTCTCATGATATTTTTCATGACCTTGAATAAAAGTACATAAACATTGTTTAGTACATTAAACTTCCTTTTTTTAAATTTTATTTAAATCTTGAGTAATTTTTTAATTTTCATAAACTCTTGAATGAGAAGTATAAGTAGTGGTTCATAATTTTCCATTTTCTTGTAAAATTACTTTATTTTTAGAAATCAGTTTCTCATTATTTTCATTAAGATTATTATATAAATCAACAACTTTGAAAATTCATTTTCTTAATATTTTAATTTCTTTATTTAATTCAAAATCATTGCAGTTTTTAGAATCAAATTTAGAATCAAAACATTCAGAATAAAAATAAGAATTACTAACATTATCTAATGATTCCACAAATCACAAGTTAGAAGTTTATTTTTCTTTTTCGGATTGTTCACTTGAATTTGATTCTTCTTTACAACTCGAACTACTTTTCAATTCCTTTTTTTTCTTTCTTTTTAAATTTGTCCTTATTATTTTTGAAAATTGGGCTTGATTTGAACTTTCTTCCTACACTTATAACAAGTTACATCCGAAGTATTGAAGTTTGTACTACCTTTCATATTTACCTTATATTTTTTTCTTTTTGTGGGTTTATTCTAAACTAGTTCTTGAATCCTTTATTTTTCATTATTTTTTGAACTCCAGTCACAATCTGAGCCATGTATTCCTTTTCAGTATCCTACAGATTATAATTAGATGAGTTATTAGAAACAAAATTTACAAATTTAAATTATACAATTTTTTTTGTATCCTTAGTAGTTATGATCTTCAGTTATATTTCATATTAGAGTCGTGATACAATCCATTTATCCTTGGTGTACTGTTTTAGGTTCTTGAATTCATTGATGGTAAGCTTCTTTGCAAGCCATTTCTTGGGTAATTCTCATAATAATCTTTCAATAAGTATAGGGTTTTCCAAAGCTTCTCCAAGAAAATTCATTCCATTCACAATTCTTGTGAATTTGTTGAAAATTTGGTTTACTATTTAAAATTCACCCATATTCAAGTCTTGGTACTCTGTAAGAATAATTCCAAGCTTGGTTCAAATTAATCTGTCTGATCCAAGGTGAGTAACTTATAGAATCCTCCAAATATTGTGAGCTATCTTACAATAATACACATGACTAAAAAAACTTCTGTCAATTAATTAATCATTGAGAACTAGTCCAAAGTGGGATTAATCTACTCTTATACCTCTCTACTCGGCGAGAGATATGTGTTCACTAAGAATAATTTTTAAGAGGGAATCATTACCTAATTACAAAATCCTTTTCTTGTGGAGGGATAACCATGACACATACTTTTTTATGGGGAGTCAAAACCCTGAAAACTTAAATTTAGACACTGGGAGTCATAAACCGAATAGTTCTAACATTAGATATAGGGATTCCTAACCCTTAGATCATAGATTTAGAATCTAAGAGTCAGAACCTGAGGAAAAAAAATAAAAAATTTCACTTCTCTGTGTAAAAACATAAACAGAAAAATAAATTGCATGTGAGATATGGGAAATAGTGCTATAGATTTAGAACCAAAAAAATAAGAAGATAAAATATTAAAGAACAAGTATTAGTTGTTTAGGATTATATCGTATCATCTTGTCAATGAAACAGAATTCAAATTAGAAGAAATTTAGACCTTGAGATATCATGAATGTGATGAAATAAGATGTCACAGGATGTTGCAAATTGCACAACATGTTCAAAGTTCACAACACTCTCTCATTGAAAAAATATAGTATAAAATTTGTTAACCCTTTGTCTATTTGTGTATTTCTATTTTCCGTCTAACATGTGAGAGAGAAAGATATATATAGAATATATATTCATCTGTTACAATAGCTCTACTTCCTTTGGATATTCAAAATAAATTGAGTAAAGATATTTCATGAATAACTCAAGAAAAAGAAAAACATGTTTCCTATTTATTCCTGTAATATGAATCCTAATTAAAATAATTTAAAATAATTTGAATAAATATTCCAAAAATATATCAAAAAAAATAATAGCATTAAATTATTTAAAACACCGGTTTAAATCCATTCAAACCTTTTAAAAATAATTTGTAACAGTTCTTGAAAACTAGCAGAAGAAATAAAAAGTAAATTCAAATATTTTAATTAAAATAAACTTGAAACTAATGACTACATTGGAAATAGACATTAATTTTTTTTATTAATTTTTCTCTTTAAATATAGAAGAAAAAAATTTAAATATCTTCAATCACATTATTTAGTTTTAATGTGAATTTATCTAGCAGAAGAACCTTTGAAAATAATCCATATTAATATGCAGTAGATCAATTTTCAGCAAAAAGTTACAAAGAGGCAGTAGAAAATTAGGGTACACACGATAGTAGAAAAGTAGGGTACATGTGACCGAAACAAAGTAGGGTTCACTGACATAGCATATGATTCACCAATGTTGTTTAGGGGTCACCAATGTAGCATAGGGTTTCCAACGTAGCATAGGTTTCACCAATGTAACATTGGGATCACCAACATAGAATAGGGTTTCCAACATAGCATAGGGTTTCCAATTCATCATAGTGTTCAAAAATATAGAGTAGGGGTTCCAATATAGCATAGTGTTTCCAATGTAGCGTAGGGTTCACCAACATAACATAGGGTTGTTGAACCATACTTTGCGAAAGTAGGGTTGCCAAACCATACTTTGTGAAAGTAGGGTTGGATAACCATACTTAGTGAAATTAAGGTTACCAAACCATATTTTCGGAAAGTAGGGTTTCCAAACCATACTTTGTGAAAGTATGGTTTCTGAATCATACTTTTTGAGAGTAGGGTTTTCTAACGAGACTTTGTGAAAGTATGGTTGTTGAACCATACGTTAAGAAAAAGAGGACAATATACTTTGACAAAATTAAACTAAATTTTAGAGGATATTAATATTAGATTCATCCTTTGGTAAAAAATAATTATTTTTATAAAAAAATTATTATCTTTCCAGTGAATGAATAATCGATGAAATATACCTTATACTTCTCCTACAATTATCAAAAAATAGAAGCAACACCATTTTGGAAAACTGATGTTCCAAGAAATCAAAGCATAACTTTATAATATTTATTTACCATGAAAAAAACCTTATTATACTTCTATATAAACTAATGAAATTAATATAAACATGTTTTATTTCTATAAAATTTTGTTTCATGCGAATCATATTTCTGAATAAGTTGTAGTAAAATAAATACAATTTTTTTAAATCTACAGCATCAACTTCTTTAAATTTTTGGAGTATTAGAAAAGAATTTTCAAATTTCCTCACAAAATAATTATGTTTAGATTAATATAGTATCTATAAAACACGAAAAGAATCAGAAAAATTCAAGCACTTTAGATTAGGATATCATCAAAATATAGAAATATTTATAAAATAAAATTACATTTAAACAAAAAATGAAAACATGCACATGCAGAAAAAATATCCTAATGTAATCAAAGAAAAGAAATCATGCACATCCACAAAATTATGTGTGGTAGGATAAAGGTAAAACCCAATATGAATGGAGCCAATGAAATATCACATACCACACAAGTAATAGGAGATGAACATCACATAGTTTAAAGTCATAATTCTTGGACCATAGCCAAAGGGATAAGGTGTTGATGAATTTGTGGCTAGGCTCAAAGATGAGAATTCTGGATGTTGCTACATATACCATAGGTATGGGAATCAAGAAACACATAGTTATATAAATATAGCATGTTAGAAGACCGATGTCGGTAGGGGAGATCCTCTTTGGTGAGGGAATTCAATGCTTCCCACGATTATTGCGAGGCATCCCATGTTCAAGGCATGAGGTATGGATCATCTCTTATTTAGAGTAATCTCAATTTAAGAGGGGGTATAACCATAGGTTAATATAATGTTATAAGGACATTGTTCTTTTTAGATTAAATTCCTACAACTTGGACTATATGCACTAAAAACAGTTTAAGGTCATAATGCTTGGACCATATGCTATTCGTTTAAGGGCATAGAGTTTGGACCATGGGTAGGAATCTCAAATGAGTATGTGTAGTACATAAGAATGAAAGACCTCACATGAATGGAGGGCCAATGGGGCTCAAATACACATCTCACATTCTTGAGGATACTTTCATATAGTTTAAATTAATTATTCTTAGACTTGGAATCCTAGTCTAAGGTCATAGAGTCTAGAACAAAAGGGATCTTAGTTTAAGGTCCTATAATTTGGACCAATGGGGTTGAGTGTATAAAATGAATATTTTTCATGTGTTGGAATGACGAACGTAACATTAATGAGGGAAAAGGAGGCACAACACCACCCAACACAATCCATAGAGGAAACTCACACACAATTTAAAGTCATGATGTTTAGAATAAGACTCATAGTTTAAGGTCATAGAGTATGGACATAGTGCACAGTTTAACATCATGTTCCTAGGATTTAGGCTCTTAGTTTAAGGTTATAGAGTTCAAACCATGAGGTAATATCCAAAAAGCGGTGTGAGTGGCATAATAAGAACAAACTGACATGAATGAAAGGCCTAGGAGGCCCAATGCCACACTACATATTCATAGGGAAAACCCAGACATAGTTGAAAGTCATGATTTTTGGACTTGGAATCTCATTTTAAGGTCATGGAGTTCGAAACTGCCTCTCCCATTCATGAAAATCACTACTTTAGGAACATGGTATTGGTGAGAGGAGTGATACACTCTCTATCCATGATGATCAGAGAGTATGCACCATTTTAATAGACCTTATGAATGATGTAGGGTCCCTTCCATTTGGGCTCCAACTTTGGTGGCTTCTTGCGGGGTATCATTTTTTTATGAGAGCTAGTACCATGTCACTATAGAAGAAGCAGTGAGGATGAACCTTTTTCTTGAACATTATTTCTCTCTTATTTTGATGAATTTATAGATTGTTCGAGGTCTTAAGCATGTTTTATTTGAGGGATTCCAGTAAATCAAGACAGACTTATGATATTATTTATGGGATATACTGATCATAAACAATTTTTCAGAGTGTTGTAAACTAAACCTTGATGGTAATAAATTACTCTATTCAATACACTTGGGAATATGGGGTCACCTACGTGGAATTGTTAGTCATCTGATATGACCATATGTAATTGGGGATATATTTTGGAAAACACTTTTTCTTTTGGCCGACCATCTTATGCAGAATGTTAGAGAGGGTATTTTGAACACCTTGATCTATCCATTTTCCTATGCATGGTAGGAAGAAATATGATTTGACCAGATGTTGTACTTGGCATACACTATTTTCAGCTCAGTAACTCAGAATTTGGTTTCGTTTTCTGTCATAATGGCGTGATGTACTTCGAACCAATGAATGATGTGGGGGCACAAAAACTTGATAAACAATTGGACATTTAATTCCTTTATAGGAATCAATTATTACCACTTTTAAAATAAGTCTATCATGGTCAAGATAAATCTACACTAGTGAGCTATTGCTAGAGTATATGACTTCACAACATCGAGTCACCACACTAAAAATAGAGAAGAATAATTGGTGGTGTGTAGGTGATCTGACGTTCGATGAAAAAATTTTTCATGGACATGACACATGTGACACCTCATTGAGAAATTGTACAATCATGGACCATGGTGCATCAGAAATATCCCAACCTCTGAATCCGGTGGGCGAGATTAAATATCGCCTGATGGGAACCACCAGACCCATCATGAACTTTCTAAATAACCTGGGGAATCTCATCTCCTAGAGTAAAAAAGATGATAATTCAATAAAACACTCATCTTTAGAGAGTTAAGTCAAGGTTAATCCCACTATGGATGGTAAACTGTGTTGTGTTTTCATGGATTCACCCACACTCAGCTCAGTCTGGTGGGAGGACACAATGATTTAGGCACTTTATTATAGATTTCCAATCAGAGATTTATTCCACTTCGGGGGACCTGTGGGTCCTGATGTGGAAGAACTAATAGTCAACTAGTTTGCCTATAACCTGTCATCATCATCTAGAATAACAAGAGTGATGAATCTTTGATGCACCACATGAATGAATGGGTCATCTTGGTCAGGCTCTATAAGTGATGTGACTAAGATGTCCAGGGCATTAGCTCTACCATTCTGCAATCAAGAGACACGATTAACATCCAATTGATAAAGGAATTGGGCCATCATGTAGAGAGTGTTCTTTATAGGGGGCACACGATATGGATTTCTTACGATACAATCACAATTAATTTGTTTGATGATTTACTTAGTGTCTCCCTTCACATTCAAATGGGGGACATTAATATCGAGGGACAACATTAAAATAGTGATGAGAGTCTGATACTCAAATTCATTATTTGTGAAACCTTCAAATATTAGGAATGATTATGGCAAGACAACCTATGATAGGGCGATGAACATGATCCCTAGAACTACTATATTGAGCTTTGGGTTGTCAAGCCTCATACCGGTTGGGCTTTGGAAAGCACCCTCAAAATAAATTTTTTCGAATGATATGAAATATTACACATAAAGGATAACCTCATTTGGGAAATAAACATCAAATATAAATTCTTCAGGGGTTGGATGGGGGGATAGAAGTTCAGCCAATTGCTGACCTTTGACAATTTTATGTCAGAATGAACCTGATGTCAAACTGCTAAAAGATCACTACCCAATGTGCTATCCATACTTCCAACATTTGACAATTCATAATATACTTTAGTGGATCCACATGGGACACCGGTTTTATCTCCTGATGTTATAGATAATTCCACAACTGTTTTATAGGAAAAACTCACACAAGGAAGCTCTTCTCTATTGGGGAGTATCTTGTCCCCATGTCAAGGAACATGTGACTAAGATAGTACACACTATTATATCATCCCTAATTTAATTTTTAGTGTATAAGGGAACCAAGGGACCATTCCAAGGTAGTCACATAGAGGAATAGATGCTTCATAGAGATGGGTGGTATTAGAACCCAAGGTTGTAGAATATACTGTTTGATTTTCTTGAAGGTGGATTGACACTTCTAATCCCACTATTAGTCGATAACTTTCTTCATGAGCCTGGAGAAGGGATTACACTTTCCAAAAAGATTCAAGAATCATTAGTGTATGTATGTTAAGTTTCCTTGAAAACCATAAAGATCCCATAGGTTTATCAATGGAGGAATATGGTTTATGGCCATGAATTCTATGGGTCTATCTCAATTCCTCTATATCTGATGAATAATCCCAAAAAATTCATGGAGGTATCCTTAAACCGATGATTGGATTGTAGTTGTGGTGCACAACCCACTGATAAATGGATCATATATTATTCCTTCCAAATGGAATCACCTAGTAGAAAAAGGTCCCCTGTGGTGCCCTGAATATGGTAGACTCCTCATCCTCAAGAGTCATCCAGATCTGATTATACTGGGAGTATCTATCCATAAAGGAGAGATCCTGAATTCTAGCTGTAGCATCGATCAACAAATCTATCATTAGAAGGGGAAAATCATCCTTTGAATAGTGGGATTTATGGTTCTGTAAGTCGATATAGACCCTAATCTACCTATTCTTTTTCCTATATCAGATGATGTTATAACAAACCTTATTTTATTACATTACTATTACATAATTTTAAAGATAAATAGTATAATAGTGTTACAAAACCAAGATCCAATGGTTTAGTGTCTTGGGAATATTTGGACCAAACATAACATTTATATCATAAAACATAAACATTATTTAGTTCCTTCTTCTTTACCTTCTTAGTGGACCTCGTTTTATATTTTTTATAAGTAATCATTTGAGGATATACATAAAAGAAAGAGGTGAGATAAAATCCTAGTAAGATGATAGATAAAAACATCAATCAATATAACATGGGTGAGCATAATAATTATCAACATAACATAACCATGGGATCATAATAATATTCATGAGAGTAAGAATTAAATAAATTCATTGAATGTGGAAATACATCAAAATAATTCACCATGTCTTAATGGTCAACTACCACTCATATTTGTGAAAAAAGATATCACCATGTTCACACATAACATATGTGCATAACTAAAAAATCATCATTGTGAAAAAATATAGAATAATGTTCATGCATATTGAACATTATCTCACGAGATACATCACATTAACTAATTAATTTGAGCACAATATAATTTTGGGTGCACCTATCACATCAAAACATTTACATAATCATACACGCCACATAGAATGTATATCAATCTTAGACATAAAATAACCCATGGAATGGAAATGGGCATCATGATAATTTCATAAAGAATAAATTCATGACTAAACCTATTTGTTCCTAAAATAAAAATGGAATAATATTCTTGGTATAAGAATCACCAATCTTGGGAGAAGAAGAAACAATCCCAAGAGAAGTAAAAAACATGTTTTAAGAAGGAAGAGTTATTTTGAAAAAATATTTTCATTTGCTATAAAATTAGATTGGAAGAATGTATATCCCATAAATGAAAATTTAAGTACAATGAAGTTATATTTTAGGAATATTAAAATTATATCCACATTGAAATTTATCATGAAATAGAAAAAACTCAAATAAAAGAAATTAGGTTTGATAATTCCCTTACCTTTTGTCTGTATGCCTTATTCAGATTAATATCCTGGATAATAAAATAAAATTAATTAATTAATAAATCAAGAACCTATTATATATGTATTTTATTTATTATAATTTTATTAATTTCTTTAATGGCCATTATGATGAGTTATAGTGTTCAATTTCAACATTCAAGAGTGTTTGGTTTGTTGATTTTCATGATCAGTTCACTTGTATACATGTATGAAAGATCATGTAAAATGAGGGTAATTATCCAAGATTGAAATTATATGTTATTAATAAAATTTCCTAAGTTTAATTAGTCTTATAAATTTTTTTTTCTAGATATGAGGATGATTTATTGGATAAAATGTTAATGATAATCATTTAGATTAATTTGGCGGTTTTCGATCACAACAAACTCGATTTCATATATTATTTAATATTGAATATATAAGTTTGTTCTAGAACATAAAAAATGGTTATAAAATAAATTTTATAATCTTTTTCGACCATTATAATGATTATAAGACCAAACATGAAGGCATTAAAGGAAAATGAAAACTTTTCATCCTTGAAGGAAATAAAACAACACCTCATGAATGACATTTGCATTTTTAGAATAAAATTGATAGGTGAAGATGTTTGATGATAGATAATTACATTAACATAATAAAATTTTCAGTATAAATATAAGATAATAGAGTTATAATTTTACTTGGATAAGGGGATATGAGGAGATAATAATAAAATAAAAGAAACATTAAAAGAAATTAAAAGAAAAGAAAGAGGATTTTACTTCTTGAATTGTTCTCCCTGAGAACCTCCATAGGGATATTGGTTTTGGTCTTTGGTAGAGACCAATGTCTCTTAGACATAGGGATGGGGATAAGGAAGGGGATTTTCCATAAATTATAAAATATTCAAGGCTTTGTAGGTGTGAGGATAAGGGGTTGTGAGTGGTGGTATTTAAAGTGGAGGAGAGAGGAGTTTCTTGATTATTTTATTCATTTGTTTATTATTTTGGATCCAGAATATGAATAGTTTAATCCTTATCAGTAAATATATTAAAATAATTAATGATAGTTCTAGACTATTAGATTACATCAACCATAAATCATCTATGACTCAATAATTCATGTATTTGTAAAATACTGTAAACTACAATATTTCACTATTCACAAAAATGAAACTATTTTATAAAAATCCAAAACAATTAACCCTAAATATTTTATGGTATGTAGAATTCAAAAATGAGCTCCATTTTATGAAAATAATGTTCAAAATATGAGAAATTTAGTTTAAAAAAAATTTCTTCCAAAAAATACAGATTTTAAAATTATAACCAATTTTATGACACATTTAAAAATTAATTAAGGTCTCATAAAATTATATTATAATCATTAGAAAAAAATATTAATTTATGAATACATTTTATGAAAATAAATTTTCTTTAAAATAATTATATTAATTATTAAATTGTAATTAAATATTTATAGCTTACAAAAAATCCAACACTTAATTTAACTTTTCTAAAACATTTATTTACCTATACCATGAAATAAACATATCATATATTCATTAATAAGACAAAAAAATTATATTTATACTTTCTTAGGTGAGATTACTAATCTATTGGCCAGATTACTATTCCTAATAGTGATATTACTATTCCAAAGGTCAAGTTACTATTCCATTGGTATAGGTTCGTTAACTTCTAGAAATACCTCTCATTACATTAATTATTAATTTATAAAAATTTTATTCTATTTTCTTTGTAATTTTATGTGACTTATACTATATGGAATAATTATTAAAATTGAGTTTCCATGTATCAAATTATGGGTTGATTCATTCTTCACCCCTTATTAAATTTTTCTCTCAAAACATCATTTTACAAACAGTTGTGAAAATATGCGAGGGTACTTCCAATTCATGGTTTCCTTTGGTTCTCATGTTTCCTCTTCGTAGTTATGGTTTTTCCATAATACTTTGACCTGGTGATTAGTCTTATTGCGTAGAAATTTATCTCTACAGTCTAAATCTTCACCCACTGCTCCTCATAAGAGAGATCATTTTCCAACTGTACCACCTTCGGATTCATCACATGTGAGGAATATTTTATGTAATTCAGTAGGAAGGATACATGGAATATATTATGTAATTAAGACATGGTAGGTGGAACCTCAATATGATAGGCCACAACTCTGACATGATCAAGAATTTAGAAGGGTCCTATGTATCTTCGGATCAATGTTCCTTTCTCCCCAAATATAATTATCCTCTTCCACGGAGATATGTGAAGGAATAATGTATCTCCAATATCAAAATCTTGGTCCCATCGGAGATTGTCGACATAACTCTTATATCAACTTTAGGTTTCCTTGATGTTTTGTTAAATGGTTTCACCTTTTCCACCATTTCTTCAACCATTTCAAGACCTAGATGCTTATAGTCACCAAAATCATCCTAGCATTCCAGTGTTTTGCATCTTTTCTCAAAAAGGGATTCATATAAATCCATTTGGATGCTCGATTGGAAGCTGTTGTTGTTAGAGAATTCAGCCAGAGGTATATGTTGGTACTGTCCTCCTTTGAAGTCTATTGAACCTTCTCTCAATATTTCTTCTAGTATCTTAATAGTCCACTCTGATTGTCCATCAGTTTGAGGGTAATAAGTTTTCATAAAGTTCAGCTCATTGTTTAGAGCATGTTAGAGACTGTTCCATAATTTCAAGGTGAATCTAGGACCTCAATTGGATATAATTTATAATGTTACTACATACAGCCTTACCACTTCTCTGATATATATCTGTGTCAGTTTATCTAGTGAAAATTCCTCTATAATTGTGATAAAGTTATATGTACTTGTGGTACGATCAATAAAAACCCATATAGAATTATTTCTTCTGGATTTCTTCATAAGTTATGGGACAAAATACCTAGTAATGTTTTTACATTTTCATATTAGTATAGGTAGTGTTTTCATTATCCCCTTAGACTTTTTCCCTTTCAATCTTCACTTTATGACATAAAAGGTAGTTTTATGTATATTTAGTAATATCCTTATTCAAATTGTCCCACCAACAGTTATCTTAGAGATCTCAATATATATTTTTGCTCCCTAGGTGAATAGAGAAGGACGATCTATGTGCATCACTCAAAATAATTTTCTTTATCTTTGGAGTGGATGATATATATGGTCCTGCAACAAACCTTAAAACTTCTTCTTCATCAATTTTAAACTCTAAGGACTTGCCCTTTCTCTCAGATTCCACCTTCTTATAAGTTTCCACATCATTTATTTGAGAATCCTTTATTTTCTCCCTAAGGGATGATTGATAAATCATTTGAGAAATAAATGATTATGTTTCTTCCTTAATGACCCCTATTTATATCCTTTGTAGGTCTATGAAGATTGGATCCTTCTCAATTCTCATGATTGATAAAGATGCAAGATCCTTTCTACTTAGAGCATCTGCCACTGTATTTCTTTACCACGATGGTAGTGGATTGAGTAGTCATAATACTTGATGAAATATAACCATATTCAATGGTTAATTTTAATATTTTTCTATGGTAATATATATTTGAGGATCTTATGATCAATATATATTTCGCACTTCTCCCTATAGAGATAATGCCTCTAGATTTTCAATGCGAAGATTGCAGATTCCAACTCTAGATCATGCATGGGATAGTTTTGATCATGAATTTTCAACTAACATGAGGCATATGATATCAATTTTTCATTTTTCATTAGTAAATATCCCAATACATTCTCTGAAGCACTATTGAATACCACAAAGAGTTCCCCACTTTTTGAAAGCGTGAGTACTAGCGTGGTGATATGCCTATTTTACAAATCTTTGAAGCAGTCTTTACATTCATTGGTCTAGAAATTTTTTTCTCCCTTCCATGTCAGCATGGTTATTGGGATTGAAAATCATGATAATTTCTTCAAAAATTACCAGTAATACCCTTATAGACCAAGGAAACTACAGATCTCCACTATTGATGTTGGCCCAGGCCACTCTTCGATTGCCTTTTTCTGTGAAGGGTCCATCAATATTTCTTTACTGGTGACAACATACCCTAATAATGATACTTCCTCCACCCATAACTCACATTTATTGTACATTTCATATAGATTCTCCCTTAAAAAGGTCATTAGCACCATATTCAAATTCTCCTCATGTTCCTCCTTTCCCTTGGAGTATATCAGAATATCATCAATAATGACTACCAAAAATTTTTCTAGGTAATCTATAAAGACTCTTTTAATTAAGTAAATGAATATTGCTGGAGAATTAGTGAGTCTGAAAGGAATCACTATGAAATCATAGAGTATATATCTCATTTGAAATGTATTCTTGGTACTATCTTCATTCTCCACATTTAATTGGCGATATCCCAACCAAAGATCCACCTTAGGGAAATACTTGGAACCACATAGTTGATTAAATAATTTATCTATCCTTGAAAGGGGATAATTTTTCTTTATCTTGATTCTGTTGAGCTCATGATAATCAATACATAGAAACATTGATCCATCCTTTTATTGATGAAGATGACTGGTGCACCCCATGGTGAAACACTTGGGCATATTAAACACTTGTCCAGATTCTCCTATAACTGGTTCTTTAGTTCCTCCAACTAAATATTGGCCATTATATAAGGTGAATTTGATATATGAAGATATCCATGAGTAATTTCAATTGATAACTCAACCTCTTAGGCAGGAGGAAGTCAAAAAATTCTTCAGGAAACACATCAGTGTAGTCCCTCACAATGGGCATGTGTTTGATCATGATTATCTTCATTGTCTCTATCACTTGAGATTGATATTCTTTCCTATAAGTCAATTATATCTGAAATTGAGATTATGATTCAAAAGAAGATTCATCCTTATGATTACACTTATATAGAATTGGAGGATTCATCAGGATGTGAAGAGTGACCTCCCTTTCCTAATTGTTGATGTTGTTTTTGTATAAAGATAACCAATCCATGCCCAATATAGAATCAAAATCCACCAAAGGAAGTAAGAAAATATTTTCTAGTGGGTTCAGTCCAAAAAAATTAACTGAGGTGAATTTTTATACTTTTAATTCAATAATTTTCCCATTTTCCATTCTCATAGATAACTCAAACTCCATATTTTGAGGTGGTTTTTGAATAGTTATATGAAACATGTAAGATATGAAGGAATGAGTAGAGCCAGAATCAAATAGATTATTTTCTATTCTTAAATGAATAACTAGTGTACCTATCACCACATCATTATCGGGATCCACCTTAGTTGTAGTGATGTCATAATCTTTCAGTTTATTATTTGTATTTGGTGGATGCTAATGATGATTACCCTCGAGGACTCTAGGTTTAGTGAACTAGCTTGTATAGTGCCCTTTCTACCTATAATTGAAGCATTGGACTATAGGTGGTTCTCTACATTCCTCCACCACATTTTCTAGCTTCCTCAGGTCACTTAGATATTCATGATATTGGTGGCCTCCTCTCCCAAACTTGAAGCATTTCCCCACCCCTTTGAGGAAATTCCCACAATTATTCTTCCCACATTTTTTTACATGTGAGTGGTTGAGTTTTCTTCCCACCTTTGTCACTAGATCCCCTAGCATGAAAATCAATTAACGTTTCTTGTCTCCATATCCATGGGACTATTCACCAAAATCTGTATCTACTTTGAGATCACATTGGAAAACGTCTTCATTACTCCCAAAGTCTCAAATTACTAGAGTCTTTTGAAGGTGTGGTTTTAAACCACTAAAGAATCTATCTATTTTGATATCATTGTTGATAAAAAAACGTGAGGCATACCTTTGAGGACTTTTGAAATTTGATTCATAATCCGTGAAATATTCACCTTAAATTTTCTTCATCTATAATAATTCTATCTCCATATTTATAAGGAGAGTTTGAGGGAAATACTTATTAATAAATATATTCCTAAGGTATTCCCACTCTATCTATTAAATTTTATCCTTTGGATTGGTGTTCCTAATTAACACCCACCATTGATCAACCTCTTTATCCAAATTTTAAATGACTAGATTCACATTCTCCATCTCAACAAATCAAAGAACAAAAAATATCTTGTACATTGAGTTGACCTATTATTCCACCATTAGTGGATCAGGTGATCCACTAAATGTTAGTGGTTGTTGCTGCATAAAATTTTCAATTTCCAGTTTATCCCTCTTATGTGAAGGAGGATTCTCCACATTACTCAGATTATTGTTCTTGCTCAAGAATGCTATGTAATAATCACCATGAAATTTTACACTCCATCCCCAAGGCATTAGAGATGTCATTCGGTAAATCACTGCATTGTCTCTAACACAAATTGTTAGATTAGTTTCTCCTTGTTTCCACCGTTTTCTAAAATAAGAAAGGTTGGAACAAAACATAAGTCAATAAGTTATGAATAAATAAATTATTCCTTTTTGCAATTGACTTTAAAGGCATATCTTATGGGATCCTTATGTTTAGCGTTTTTCAAAAACAAATATTCTTGGGTAATTTCATATACTTAGTCTCATACTAAGGGTTTTCACTAACAATCTCTAATCATAATTCCCAAATTAACTAAATTTTACTCTAATACCAACTATAGAAACCCTTATTTTATTATATTACTATTACATTAATTTAAATATAAAAAATATAATAATGTCACCAAACTAGGATCCAAAGGTTTAGTGTCTTGGGAAAATAAGTACCTAAGATAGAATTTACATAATAAAACATTTATGTTATTTAATTACTTCTTCTCTAGATTCTTAGTGGCCCTCATTTTCCCCTTCGTATAAGTAATCACCTGAGGTTATACATCAAATAAAGGGGTGAGTTAAAATCCCAGTAAGAGGATGGATAAGAACATGAATCAATATAACATGGGTGAGTACAATAATTATCAACATAATGTAATCATGGGATCATAATCATAATCATGAGAGGAATCATTAGATAAACTCATGGAATGTGGAAATTCATAAAAATGAAACATCACGTATTAGTTGTCAACTACCATGCATAGTGGTGAATAAAGCTAACATTATGTTCACACACAACATTAGTGAATAACCATAACATCATCATTGTGAACAAAACTGGCATCATATTCACAAATATTTCACATTATATAATGATTTACATTGCATTAGCCAATTCATTGTAGTGCTATCTAATTCTGGCCACACCCGTCACATCCTAACATTTACATAATTATGCATGCCACATAGAACATATATCAATCTTAGACATAAAATAACCCATTCTAAGGAAATGGATTTCATGAGAATTTATGAAATCATAAATTCATGAATAAAACTTGTGGTTCCCAAAATAAGAAAGTAATAACATAATTGGTATAGAATCATAAATCTTGTTTGAAGAAGAAAAAATCTAAAGATAAATAATACACATGTTTTTTAAAGGAATATTTATTTTGGAAAAATCTGTACATTTTTCATAAAATTAGATTTAATGCATCTATATCCCAGAAATGAAAAGGGAAAGAAAATTAAATTACATTTTAGGAATATTAAACTAACATCCACAATAAAATTTGGTATAAAAGAGGAATAACCCAAAGGAAGGAAATTGGATTGAGAATCCCCTTACCTTATGTCAGAATTCTTTATTCATTCTAATATCCTAGATAACAAAATTAGATTTATTAATTAATAAATAAAGAACCAATTATACATGTATTTTATTTATGACAATTTTATTAATTAATTCTATAGAAATTATGATGAGTTACTATGTTAAATTTTTGTTAGCCCAATTTGGTTAAATACCCTGAGGGGGGGGGGGGGAGTGAATCAGGGTATGAAATATTGAAACAACTACCCCTTTTGATTTTGTTTAATTGTTAAAAAATACTCTTATCTCTATTTTCTGTATTAATGTATAAAAAAATTTAAATCATGAACGAGACACAAAAATTATACTTGGTTCACCCTGACAAGGCTACATACAAGGAGTATTCAACAACAATGTGACGATGTACCGATCTTCCAAATAAACTTAATATCACTAGAAAAGTACAAAGTTCATGTTAGATCACTTATATTCACAGGAACACTTCATTTATAAGGTTTAGGGTTAGCTCACTACTTTCCCACGGGTCACTCCCTAAGTCTCTTTCTCTATCTCACTGCCGGTGGAAAGGGTCACCATCTTCCTCTTCCTTTTCTCTCTAATCTAGGAAGGGATCGACACAATGTTTATAGACTTATAGGTCCCTTCATTATCTCTAATGAATATATCCTCAGTTGTAGGTGGATTCTCTATTGAAGTTATACATCCATCAAATTAATGAATACCACTTTACCACAGTTAACTAGGAAATCAAATTTATAACACTTTCATGATGCTCACATCGTTTATGAAGTTCCTTCTTTTACAATGCTCAAATAGCCCTCATGAAGTATCTTCATTTCATGAAGCTCACATAGAATTCATGAAGCACCTTCCTTTCATGAATCTCAATTTACCATCATGAAGTATGAAACTTTCGGAAATATTTTTATTGCCTTCATGAAATCCCTTTCTTTTGTGATGCTCATAATATCAAGTTGGATGTTATAGCCTTCGTGAAATTTTTCACATGAACCACCTTCGCGAACCACCTTCGCAAATCCATATGCTTCAGATCTTTATTAAATCTTGCGACCTTTATAAAGGGGACAGATTCCTGTTTATAGGATTTTTTACAAATTCCAGAAGCTTCCATCCATGTCAATGGATTTTCATGATGCTCCCTCATTTCCTTCGCAAGGCTCCTTGTCTTGCGATGCTCTAAGAAAATTTTCAATTCATGAAGCTCATCAGAATCACGAAGATCACTGTTAACTTCTTCCATAACGCTGCGAAGCCACCTTCACGAATCCCATTCTTCATGAAACTCATGAATTTTCCATATTTTCATAAGGCCTTCAAGGAAATCCTATTTTCAAAAATTCTATCCAAAATCCAAATTTTGGTACCCAAAAATTTGGAAAAACAGTGGGAAACATCATCACCTTGTGTATGAAATTTTATTCACTACTTCTAGAGAATCCATTAATTTTCCTTGGATCTTAATCAAAATATAATATCAAATATATCTCTGTATCTCCAAAACTTACCTTGGAAACCCACTTTGTCAACAAAAACAATCAACCCAAATATACTACAATGTTATCTTGATGGATTTTCCCAACAATTTTATTGTTCAGAAGTGTTTGTTTTCATGATATTCATGATCTGTTCACTTTTATACATGTATGGATGATCATGTAAAATTAGGGTAATTATCCAGAATTGAAAATATATGTTATTAATGAACATTAATAATTTTAAATGTTCTTATATATTTTTTTTTTCTAGATATGAGGATTATTCATTGGATAAAAGTTTAATGATAATCATTTATATTAATTTTTTTTTGTTTTGATCACAGTGAACTCGTTTTGTTTTATTATTTAATAATATTTATATAAGTTAGATAAAAACATAAAATGGTTATAACATACCTTTAAAAATATTTTTAAACTATTATAGTGGTTATAAGACCAGCCTTGAAGGTGGTAAAGGAAAATGAAAAATTTTCATCATTGAAGGTGGTGAAGGAAAACGAAAACTTGTCATTCTTGAAATAAATAAAACAGCACCTCACGAATGAAATTTACATTTTTATAACCATTCCATTAACATAATATCATTTTAATATATATAAGATAATGGATTTATAATGCCACTTGGATAAGGTGAGTGTTTTGACTCGATTCACATTGTACCAGGGCCAAAAAAATTGACCGATAGATTGTAACCAATTATCTGTTATTATGATGGGTTTCACATCAGGTATGATGTCCTCAGATGGTCCCTAATGGGTTTATTTGTGGATCCAGAAACATCTAAAAACCCTTGTATCCATGATTCATGGGCCTACTTTATAAAGGAATATGCTCGTTGGATGGCGATTTGGACAACAACACTTAAGGACTCCATTAGTCAAGAGGATGAGAATTTGGGCTCATCAAACCCTTTTGGGGGGAAATTATTTCATGTTCTAGGACTATATTATAGATTTAAGCAATGTTCATATGTTTTTTAATCGTTGGTTGGTTCCCAATATGTGTCTATGGATTACCCCCATGTCGTAAAAGCAGTCATGGATATGCATGGATCGGGGATTTCTAAGACAATGTAAGTATAACTCACCTGATGAAGCACTATGGAGTTTATCGTCATCCAGGGAGGATGTAAGTTTTGTTGATATCGAGATCAATCCCATGATATGGGCTTCCTATGTATCCTCGTGAGAGGAATCAGAACCCACATAGTTCGGTTTAAGTTGGGGAATATATCGTAGAGGAGGCCGTATTTGTGGGAGAATGATTGGGGCATACACATTTAAGTTTCCCATTTGAGAATATAGGATTGGGGATTAAACTATAGAGGATTACTTTCTTGAAAGATCCACATCGGTATTATTCCAGAAATGTATTCCCATGTGTGTTGGGGGGAATTATTATTGGGAATGGATTTTAAGGATAATTTAACTTAAGATCAGGACCTAGGTAGGTGTCCTATGTATCATGGTTAGAGTAGGAAACCAGGTTATCATAGTTCAATTTTGGATGGTGTGGATGATGAAATCATCATTAACCTCTAGGCCCATGTGATTCATTCTCAGTGTCAGACACAATAGGAAGTCATAGATCCAACAAACCACACACTTTCCCTTATACTGTAATGGAAAAGGAGGATAACGGTGGAAGAGGTTGTGGCAGCTATCCAAAAGGGAGAGAGAGATGGGATTTGAATGATCCAACTCTCACCCATGTTTATATATAGTATAGTCACATCTTGTGATATATTTGGACACATCTCATGCTAAGCTGAAGAGGAGAAAGTGCCCCCATCCTCCTATAAGAAGGTTAGGGACTTACCTCAGTGGGAGTGCCCTGAAATGGGTTTTGGGAAAAGTGAGGAGCATTGTTCCTCCTCAAAGTGTAAGGAAACCGTGATTCCCCTAACTTTTACCTATCCCTAATTGAATGGAACTTCCAGTTATTAACCGTAATCCTAAGAATGGGGAGGTTCATGTTGGTATCCCAAGGTTGGACTCCAAGTTACCATGAGAATATATACTTAAGAGCATTCTGAGGGACCATACCAATGCAGGGATTACCTTCATGACTCCACTTACCATAGGTATGTAGACTAAGAGGGGCATGCTGAAATTTCTGACGGTCTTATCATATGAGGCTTATGGCTTTGGAATAGTCTTTGGCTTGATTACATTAGACTGTATTGCAGAGGAGCAATGGAGGGCATGACAGGTATGGAAGGACATGATCAAAACTAGATGGTGGAACATCTTAAGGAAGCCTATTCCATGTACTATTTCTTCATGTGGGATAGGGATTCTTCCACATAGTTTATTGAAATGTGGGTGGAGGGGATTTCCACATACCAAAGTGGTACATAGACATAGGTGTGGTCTACGTACTATAGTGGTACGCATCCTAAGGTTCCGTCCACATACCGTGGTGGTATGCAGCACTAGATTCCATCCATGTAGTCGAATTCTACATGGGGTAGGGTTTCGTCTACATAGTTATGTGCTATGTGGTATGATGAATTGAAGAAGGGGAATTGGTCTTCCAGTTCATGGGAAGTTCATCTGTTAAGGGAGTATTCTTTTCAGTTCTACAATTAGGTTTGCGGTTTTCCCCTGTTACTATGCTTCCTTATTTTTATGGTTCACATTGGGTGTATACCTACTAGAAAACATTTGTGTTTATATACTTCATCGATCGTTCATCTTCATAATCTTCTATCTATGTGTACTCTCCATCTCCAAGAATCAAAACCAATCATCTTTCAGTTCCCCTTGTGGTCCATTTTATAAAGTGTTGGTGAAGCTGTATCTTTGGGTCACATGGAACCATTTGCAGATGTCGAAGAAGAAATTTCCTAGCCCACAGATGACTCAATAAATAGATATTTGTGGGGATACGGTTCACACTGGAAGAAATCACCACCTTGAACCTGCAAAAGATGCAGTTCATGGGACGCCTCCATCCTTTCCTTGGATGAAAACTGAGTTTTCTGGGATGTTGTGTGAGGCGTACCTCTCCATTAAGTTTTTTCCAATGACACAGTTTGTGGGGTCATAGTTTTTGAGTGGAATTTCTCCACCTGAATTCTTCCAAGGACGTGGTTTGCAGGGGACCAACACCCTTCTTCATTTATTCCACAAACTACCTAGTTCACTATTCAGTGCCTTGTGGGCCATCATTTCTTATGTTGTCTATGTACCATTCGTTTCGCAGGTAATACCTTTCACATACCATTCTCAAAAATCAGTACGCGAAATGATTTGGTCTATTTCCAAATTCGATTTATTCAATATTTTTATCAAATTTTCAATCGAACCTACATATTATTCCTTCATTTAATTTGTGGGACAATTTTCCTTCGCATTGCAGTGTTTTCAGAACCTTATAAATTCCCCCATCAGAATGGGCTTTGATAAGGACAAAGAAGAGTCTCTTCCAATGTAGAAAGTGGTCCTGAACCGAACTGGTTTGTATTAGAAAAGTGGAACTAATGGCGGACCACACCTATATATAGGGGGACCAAGTCATTTTTCATTTATCAGATTTATTGGAGAAAAGTTCTCCTCATTTTCTCTCATCTTTCCTTGGTTCTACGTACCGACTTATTTGCATACTCCTTCAACTGCGAACCATGCTTCACCTTTCGTGAACCGAAAACTCTTCATGGTCACCTTCGTCCACAAAATAAAAATTTAAATTCACAAACTAAAATTTAATTTATGAAATTAAAATTTTAATTATTCACTTTAGATGACCATGTAGCAAGGATCGATACGTGGCTCACCCAGTTCGTGAACCATTCTATTTCTTGGGCATCGCTTCATAGGCTAGCCTCTTGCAGAGTGTTCCATGAACCGTTATGAGAACTTCTTCCTATACGAACTTCTTGTATTACTTTGTAATGTTTTGGTCATAAGAGATCTACTCTCACCAGATCTTATGGATTATCCACTATCTATCCAATTTCCACTTTACAACTTTGGAATTCAAGAAGAAGTTCTTTTTCCACCAGTTGACCGGAGCGGCTTCACCATTCACCTTGAGATGTATCGAAAGTATGAATGAGAAAATATTATTTCCCTAGAGGAAATCATGACTCCCTCAAGCTAGGAATACATATTTGTTCTGAATGGATCTATGTTGATGTAGAGAACTTTATGGAACTTCACTAAATCTTCCGAATCCGCCCTTTGAGATTACCCAACTATTGTTAACTTTTCACAAATCAACGCCAACAGAGGGTGGATCTCCAAATGGGATCTTTTATATAGAGGTTTCTTTTCTGAAAAGTGGGCCCGGGCCTTATGGGTGTTCCAAAACTGATTTTATTTCCTTAATCAGTTGGAAGCTGTCAGTCTGCGTCAAGCATTATGTGTATCCTTGTTTTCAATCTATTCACTAGGTTAAATGATTCCTTTGCTGCTCAAACACTAGTATTCGAGCACTAACACCTTTCACTTATCTCACAATGAATCGGGTATCATCTTGTGGAACGTCTACCGGAGTGGTGGACTTCCCATACTTGGTGATATGTATGATGAATTTCTTCCAATGGCCAATACCTAGAGAAACATCGAGTAAGTATCCCCATTGGTTGGGGAATTAATAACCATGGTGGATGGGATACTTGGTCAAACTCTCAATGAACAATCAGTTATTTTGTTCAAGGATTTAACTTGACTATTCTTGCATCTGAATGAGATGAGGCTGAGAGTTCACCATAGCTGAACCCATCCGACCCAGCAGTCACAGATTATTCCTAGATTATACTGCGCTATACTAAAGGTGTGTCCTTATGAGACCTGAGGTTATAATGTCCGAAAAAACATATCACCCAAACGTAGTTGGGGATGTTTCTTCACCATGTTCTTGAGTGGGTGGATCTTACCCTCTCATGATGTTTATACTAATGTCTTATTTTTGACATTAATGATGGTGGCCACGATGGAAGAGGGGAAACCTATTAATTTATTCATCCTTATCGTTGCCCAAATTTATGAGTTATTGGGGAAGATACTGGAAGGGAGGCCTCCACATCATATCAGTAGCCCCTTTCAATTTTTTATGGTTGGATAGCAGAGAATTTCCCCTGCTACGAATATCGGCACACCGTAACAGTTCCTCATTCAGAATTTCATTCAGATTTACTCAATATTTGTGTTGTTCGTCCCAAGACCTTGAGTTTTGACAGTTTTGTCGATTAGATACATGTTTTTTTATCATTAAACCTTCACACATTACATTGACCCTTAGAAGATAATTATAGATGACGAGAATGGGTATACAGAAGCACTGTCATATCATATTTCACATCCGATTTTTTTTTTCCGCTAGTACTGAAAAGATGACAGTCTGTGGACCCTACGTGCACTATCTGTTTTCCAGGAAATTCAGATGTTTTAATAGAGTCACACACCCCTAGTTACTCTGGTTAAGTGGGAATCTCACCCAATATTCCTTTGTCAACTATGGTTGATGATGATGTAAGAGGACTCAGGCATGCATGTATTTATTCCACCCATAGTGGCCTCCACTTATTTATCATTGGAGTACTCCCAACAGTGGTTAACAAAATATCCTAAAGGGGTTCTATCCAGACCAATCCGAAGGGTGCAAAGTCACTCGATTGCTTCTGGTACTGTTTCAACTGTGTCAGCCACACCATCTTCCACTATTCCGGTTGTAAGAAGATGTTCTGTTCATAACCACATCCATTTGGAGGGGGCTCTGTCTTCTTAGACTATCCTTGTGGACAATGATTCATACACCATACCGTCATCTTATATGTTTCATGGCCCTACTGAAGCTGGTTTAAGTGTAACATTGCCAAGTGTTTCTGAAGTTGTGGCCAGCCCCTACACCTAGTTCTAGAGACTAAACCGTCTAGAAAGAGGGAAATTCCTCCATTTTGGGTGACTCAACTCAGGGTGAATCTATATATTACAATAGCGCTTCATGATTATATTACCGTTGCGGGGGAGGGAAAAATCTGAAACTCCAATGATATTAAAAGTCCTTAAGCCATGTAAGGATATGAATGTCATCAAATCTATACTCTTTACCCATAAACTCCCCTGTAAGAATTTTTAATGAGGGAGAAACCTTTGAATGACTATTCATTGACCTAGGTTTAGTTGGATTTGATTATTGACACATTCATCTCCTTATGTACCAAATTATCATTGCTCAAGAGGATATAACCAATTTTGAAGAAAACAACACTCAGTTCAATGCTTTTTATCACCAAACCAAAACCTTTTTGGACCTCATGGAAGAGCTGCATCACTTAACGATGGAGGAGGCGAATGATCGTGACCAGGTGATTGCCCAAATATATGATCTATGGGAGTATGAGGCTCTTGTAGCCAAGATAAAGGTTCAATTGGCACAATCAAGTGCCAATTTCTAAGCCATTAAAAATAAGATGTGGGATATTGGTGCTATTTTGAAGCAAGTGAATCTTTCAGTTAAAGATGAATCTACACAAAGGAAGTTTTTAGAGTAGGATCTTGATGGTTCATGTCACACAATTATTGATATATTTTAAAGATTCATTCGGGCTCCATTTTAATATTTGGTATTGTCATGCGTCATTGTTCTGCTTTATCCTTGGGGAGATGTTCGACGTTGTGGATTCGCTCCATACCTTTATTTCATACAATGAAATGATTTTTCTATCTGTTGATTCTCCTTAATCTTTTCATGAAAAGTCAATCAATCATGATAAACTGTAATTAAAACCACAATCTCAACCGAATATCAACTTGAGTTATAATATGGGATAAAGAAAATAATCAAATCAAGCCCTAATGTTTTCTTAAGCGGAGGGACTCAGTGAGAGTAGTTTGACTGTTTCTAGGGTCAGATGAGAATCCCTACAAACATTGCATCTCTTGATGATATTTTTATTTATCTATGTTTTTCTTAAACTGTATGTACTATAGATTTAGTGACTGGGTACTCTACATTTGGTCCGTAGTGGGATGAGATTAACTCCAGAACCATTGCCGATGAATATTTTTCAAATATCAACACCATTTATATTTCCAGACACAAATAATGGCTTGATATTCCCTTTCATAATGGATTATTCATCTTGATCTATGAAGTAAATGGCCACATGGAATTCCATGGTACCATTTTCTTCCTGATAGACTTTAGCGGCAACTAAATTTGCTTCAAATTCCTAGGGACTCAACATAGCATCTATGACACCCTCCCTGAGATCCAATGACAGGTACATTGCATTCAAGATTGACATCTGGGCTGATACCGAGGCTTGATGTTTAAGAATATCATATTTCTGCTCTAAATACCAGCACTTCCCAACTTGGGGGGGGGGTGCTATTTCACAGGCGCTTTAGGGACTTGAGACTTGGATATAGATGGACCAACCCCTAAAATAGGAGCTGGTGGTGGTTCCACACTTTGTGGTCTTGGACAAGAATTTCTGTCAACATGCCATGAGATGTTAGACATCAGTTCCTCTTTTGGTGGGTAATCCAAGATGATCGGTCCATAGTTTCTTCTGATGAGGGTATAAAAGATTTCTTGTTATCGTATGGTACATTTAAGGGCTCTTCTCTGAGTCTTTATAACATTTAAAGTTTCAGGAGTGCAGCTAGAGATTTGGTTTCTGCCACAACTATGTCTTACTATGAAACCTTTGCTTCTATGGCCTCTTCATTTGTGTATTCTCTTGAATCTGCTCTAGTTTCTTCCCTAATGGAGGGAAATATTGATATCTTGTTGGGATTGGGTTTAGGTAAACTGATTGTCCCGGTGATGCCTTGAATACACTTTCTAACCATTCTTCATCCATCAGGATAATCCCATGAGGTAGAGGTACATTGGATGGAAGTGTTTGTTAATGCTCCACATGGGGAACATACCCAGAATGATGGATTTTTCGTAGTATCTCAACGTTGATCCGCCTTAGCTCTTTTATCTCTTCCTCCTGTCGAGCGAATCTCTCCTCCAGCATAGGGGAATCATCTTCATAGGGAGGAGGCAGGTTATAGACCTTTCTATTATTCTTCTACATATTGGGAATTTGTGCGGGAGGTAATGGAAGATTAACTGAGGCGGCACCCAAATTTTGGACAACTCTTTGGTTTTATGTGTGTACACCTCAAGGATCAGTGTGGACCGTATTTAGGATGGATCACTCTTCTCCTATTTCCTGATTATTTGAATCATTTTCAGCAAGTTATTTGGGGATGATATCCATGATGTTCACTGATGCATACCACATTGGGGGTGACGTACCCGGTGCTGAATGGTAGGAGAGATTCTTGTGTCCTTTGTTGGATCCTCTCTGGTTATTCTATGATAAACTTTGTATTTCTTGGAGAAGAGTGACTCAATGTGAGACCTAATATGAACTTACAATATGCCTTCATTCTAGGGGATGTGTGTCATGGGATGGGATGGAATTAGTGACCCCTCTATCCATTTTTATCCCCATATGGGAGAAGATTGACGTCCGCTGGGGGGAATTTGATGTAAAAATTCCTCTAACCCTTTGGGATGGGGTTTCTCTAATTCTTTTGTTGATGTACCTTCGTCTGGATTTTCTAGTATTATAGGGGTATTTCATGTTAAAAATTCCCCTATCTCTATAGTATGGGGCTGGTCCTGTATTGCGGTGGAGACTCCTAATATTTCTTCCAGATTGATCTCACACATTTCCATGTGGGTGTGAGCCAGATATAGTGTCAGGTCTGCATGTGAATTACTTGATTCCAAGGACATGATTGATTTTTGTTGATTTGATTCCATTATATGGTAGGATTTCTATATGTTTTTAGTATCGAGGTTTATGAGCTTCTCAATATCCTTCTCTCATCAGGCCTGACACTTCCGAGACATACTCAAGGCTGGTTCTTTCCGAGCATTCCAGCTTTCCTGGGTAGGGGATTAATTTGAATTTTGTCTGGGGATGAAGACATTGTTGGATGTAACTTCTAGTGGGTTCTGCTAGACAGGAAGTAGGTTGAATTGTAGAGCTCCATGTTCTCTCCATTTTCAGATATGACCACTATACGAGGCATTGCTGATAAGTCAACACAACTTGTGAAGCACATGGAGGCAGGCCAACTCAAGGTCTTTCTTTCACATTTTTTGATTATGGATTCCATGCAGATAGAAGAGATTATAGGTTGATTTGATGGGAATATCTCCCATGACATTGACATGGTTTTGATACCCATCATAATTAAAAAACTCAGCATTTAACTTAAGGAGAGTTTCCTAGACATTGAGGTGAATGTTATGCATAGATTCTTATGAAAACTCTCTTGGTATATTGAAATGATAATTATACATGGACCAATACATTACTAGTATGACATCCCTATAGCTGTATTATCAAAATCAACATATCTTATTATTTTTCCACCGGAGACTCTTTTTGTTGACCCTCCTGGTTTGAGCACTCCTTAATGATTTTGTTGCAACAGTGGGACTGGCAGGAGTCTCATTACCATGCGAATGGTATGGGGGTGGCTCAAAATATAAGCATGTCCTCGATCAATCATATGGTTGAGGAAGGATATATCTTATCTTGGAGAGAGTATCCATCATTTCATACTTCATTTTTCCAAGTGGCTCGACATATGGGGTCTTTTTCACATTTGACCCGATGAGGGGAGGACCTTCTCACCAGCGTGAGTTTTGACTGTGGGAAGGACCTTCGTAATCAATGTTGTGATGGAGATGAATACCATCACAACTTACTGTATGGTCGTAGAGATGAATTCTACAGTGTATACCCTGGGGAGGACCTTCAAGGCAGACTGTAACAAGGGGAGGACCTTCTTGATACTTTCAATCATTGATGGGAGGGCCACCACAATGAATGCTATCTTGGAAAATACTACGATCATAGCTCTGAATTTAGGGAGAGTACCTGCAATGTATATTCTAGGGAGGCCCTTAAGGATGTAATGAAATGGGGGTAGGTAGATCTTCTCTTTTCTTGATGTCACTATGGGGGGGGGGGGGCTTCGTAGTGACTTCCGTCATGGCGAGGACTACTATCACAACTTGACATCCGACTATAAGAAGAAACAATCTGCAATGTATATGCTGAGGAAGACCATTATGGAGGATAACAACAAGGGGATAAAATTATTGATCTTCAATCTTCTGGTCAAGGGGAGTTCCACCTTGACACTCATCTGGAGATAAGTTCTCGTGATCGATCATTTTTGGCCCTTGGAGTAAGCCCCTGTGGGTGCTCTAGGGAAGACCTTCAGAGATGCTGGTAGAGACATTATGGGGAGGACCTTCTCAAGTACTATATACACTTACACAATTTGGTAATGGAATGACAGGATCATGAGCCTCTATTGATAGATGTTTGATGTAACCAATAATGCCAGCTTATAGCAAAGCAAAATCATGAGTATGATCTTTATTTTCTGGTTGCCTTTGTCGTGTTTCATTTTTGTGCACTCTCTAGTGGGAAACTAGGACCACCTACTATTGGTAATGACCTTCATATATGGGTCCCTGTCCAGTTAGTTCTCACGAGGCCATTAGGATATTCCGAAAGAAATATTTAATTATGGAAAGGATATATGCCTTCACTAGAGTGGCCACAACGTTGGATCGATGTACCCCAGTTGTAACATGTATTTATTCCTTATTTGGTTGTCCTTATATCGTAAAATATGGCCATAGACCCAACTAGACTAGAGTAGGGATGCAAGTGTTATCTGGGGTGACTATCTGATTTTGTGGATGAATCACCACACCCGAGGAGACCGAGTCATGTGCCCGAATCTTCTCTTTCTCTACCAACACAATGAAATCTTGACATATATAGAGGATATAGTTTGGGATCGATGTATGATCCTCCATCTATCCAAGATTCATTGAGATATGTCTTTGGTTGTAACGGGTATGAATTCCCATTCTGATGTCAGAGTAGGAGTTTGCGACTTCTCCGATCCTCCATGGGTTTCCAGTGGCTACTGGTGGTTATCCTATGCGGGGAAAAAGGAATTAGTCTACCACTGGCTATATTGTCCTATTTCCACCACATTTTTCTAGTGGGATTTCTATGAATCCATAGGATTTTGACTTTTCACATTTTTTCTTGCCACCATATTTGACTGGTGCCCTTCATATGAATAGACAATGTTATATGACTTCCCATGGTTTTCTTCCCTATTTGGATGACGGGATTGGTGTGCATCAATAGAGATTTTTTCCTGCTTATAGCTGGGTGATTTCCCATTTGTATTATGATATTTTTTTCACACTAGAAGATATTTTCATCTACATATAATTTTCCACTCTTTATCAATAGCGGGACTGACGAGCGTTGGTGGGAATTTGTTCCAGCTCGTGTTGTGCCACCATGTATTTGTGGTGGGTTTTAAAAGATTGAGTGGGAATATACATCCACTCCTAGGTTTCTACTATATTTGTATGGATGGATTAAGAAGAGGGGGTAGAGTTTCATGTCTTCTCATTGTGTGATATCGCTTTTGTGTGACGAATCTCTTGCTTGGGAACTAGGGTTACAACCTTCTCCCAGTTGTGAATTTTTTATCCTCATAGGGAAACCTGAGGGACCCATGTCCATTTTACTTTAGTAGGTTCCATCTTCATGATATCCTCTTCCTTGCAAGTATATCAAGTTTCATGTCATGGGTAGTGATGTACTATGGTAGGAGCCCTCGAGAAGGGTTCCTATTCAGTTGGGATAAATTCATTAGTGTTGACTTCGTCTTCCTCCCTAAGATAAGGGAGGTACTCGTTGTTGTGTTCTAGGGGTAGTCTCTCAAAATGATTTGATATGGATAGTGGGGCCGTCCTGTATTGGGATTCTAAATGCATCTGAAGAGGCGGCTAGTGAGCTTTCACCGATTAGAGGGCCTACCTTACAACCTCTACCATTGGGAGAATTTTTTTGTGTGGTACTATTTGATTAGCATGTTTGAAACCTAGTATTGAAGATGTTGGGTAGGAGACGAGGTCCTATTCGTTGGGGATCCGGTCACTTTTGCGGATACCGATGCACGTGTCTGACCAATTTTTTGAGATGCCATTTAGATTGAAGAGAGATTTTCAAAATTCCTGCTATATATATATATATATGATATATACAGACAAAAAAACATCATCAAATTTGAATCTCATGATCACATGAATTATTTTAAATCATGCTTGAAAGTTTTCCTTTTTGAAAGAAAATGGATTGTGGTGGGATAATACCACAACCATGGTTAAGGGTTCACATAATGTTCAACATTTTTTACCCAATTCTCATCGCACCAGGGCCAACAAAATGAACCAATGGATAATAACTAATTGTCTATTATTATGAAGGGTTTCACATTAGGTATGATTTCCTCAAATGGTCTCTAACATGTTTATTCATGGAGCTAGAAAATCCCAAAGAACCTTGTATCCATGATTCAAAGATCATTTTTCCAAAGACAGGTGCTTGTTGGATAAAAATTTAGCCAACGACACTTTAGAACTCCATTGGTCAAGAGGATGGGATGTCGGGCTCATCACGTCCTTTTGAGGGGAAATTATTTTCTATTTCAGGACTCTCTTATAGATTTAAGAAATTATCATATGTTCGTGAATCCTTGGTTCTTTAACAAGAATTTGTTTGCAGATTACTCCCAAGTCGCAAAATCAGTCATGGATATGAACAGATCAAGGATTTCTGAGAAAACACTAGTTTAAGCCACATGATGAGGCACTCTGGAGTTTATCATCATCTAGGTATGGAAGAAGTTGCTTCGATATTGGGATCGAACCCCTGATATGGGATTCCTATGTATCCTCGTGAGAGGAATTAGAACCCATGTAGTTTTGTTTATGTTGGGGATTATATTGTAGAGAAGAAACTTTGGGGGGGGGGGAATTATTGGGGCTTACACATTAGATCTTCCCATTAGAGAAGACATGGTTGGGTCTTACACCATGTAGGATGCCTTTCTTGAAATATTTACATCATTGCTTATTTTTAAAGAAGATTCCCAATTGAGTAATAGGGGATTCTTATTTTCACCGCCTTTTAAGGAGAATTTACCTTGAGATCGGGCCTTAGGTAAGCATCCTACATTTCCTGGTAAGAGAAGGAATCATATTTCTCATAGATCAATTCTAGATGGTGCAATCATTGTTAACCTCTAATCCCCTGAAATTCATTCTCGGTGTGAGAAAAAAGAGGATACCTTAGATCTTAAAAAACACACACATTCCCTTATCCTCTAATAGAAAAGGAGGACGATAGTGGAAGAGGCTACAACTACTATCCCAAATGGAGAGAGAGAGGGGCTTTGAATGTGCCAACTCTAACCTGTGTTGATATCTACGATAGTCATGTCTAGTGATATATCCAAACACATCTCAATCCAAGGAGAAGAGGAGCAAGAGTCCCCATCCCACAAGAAGGATAGGGACTTAACTCATTGGGAGTGCTCTGAAATGGGTTCTGAGAAAAGGGAGAAGCATTGTTACTTATCTAAGCAGAAGGAAATCGCGATTCCCCAGAATTTTCACTATCCCCCATTGAATGGAAAAGCCAGTTATTACCCTTAATCCCAAGAATGGGGAGGTTCAAATTGGTATCCCAAGTCTGGACACTGGGTTTCCATGAGAATGTAGACTTAAGAAAATTCAGAGATCCCTTACCAATGTAGGGATTACCTTCATGAATCCACTTACCATAGGCACATAGACTCAGAAGGGCATGCTGATGCACCCGATGGTCTTATCATATGGTTCAGGTGGATTTGGAAGAGGCTTTGGCCTGATGTCATTGGACTGGCTTGTGAAGGATCCATGGAGGGCGTGACGGGTATGTAAGGACATGATTAGAACTAGAAGGTGGAACAGATGAAGGAACCCTACTCCGCATATTGTTTCTTATTACAATATGGGGATCCCTTCGCATAGAATATTTATATATGAGTGGAGGGGATATACATGTATCAAAGTGGTAAATGGACCTGAGTGTGGTCTAAAAACTATAGTGGTATGAGGCTTGAGGTTCTATCCGCATAATGTAGTGGTATGAAGTGCTAGAGTCCATCAGTGTAGCAGAATGCTACGCAAGACAAGGTTTCAGCCACATAACGATGTGGTATGTGGTACGTCAGATTGAAGAAGGGGAATTGGTCTTGTTGTTCATGAGAATTTCATTCATGAATGGAGTATAATTCACAATTCAATAATTAGGTTTGTGGTTTTCCCATATTATTATACTTCCTTCTTTTTATGGTTTGTGGCAGGTTTATACCTAATAGAAATTGTTTGTTGTTTCGTACTTCATCGATCATGCATATTCACAATATACTATCCATGTGTCATCTCCATATCCAATTGTAAAAAACCCACAATCCATTAGTTCCCCAAGTGGTCCCTTTTATAGAGTGTCAGGGAAGAAGTATTTTTGGGTCACACGACACCATTTGCAGAATCCCATGAAGAAATAACCCTACCTGCGAATGACTCTGTCAAATAGAGATTTGTGGGGATGCAATTCATGCTAGTGGAAATCACCTCATCAATCCCACAGATGACATAGTTCTCTACCATCCACACATCATATTAAAATAAGGTTTTTGGATATGGTGTGTTGGGTGTACCTCTTTGTCACTTTTTCTCCAATGACACAATTCGCAGGGCCATAGTTTGTGGGTGGGATTTCTCCGCCTCTATTCCTGCAATGATGTGGTTCGTGGGGTACCAGCACCGTTCATCATTTATTTAGAGAATTTAAAAGTTCTATATCCAATTCCTCATGAGTTAACATTTCTTAGGCTATCTGCTTACTATTCAGTTTGTGGGAAATAAAATCTTTACACCATTTTCGAAATTAGTATGCGGGCTGCTTTGGTTCTTTTCCAAATCTGATTTCTTAAATATTCTTCTCAAATTTTCAGTTGAACCTGAATCTTATTACTTCATCAAATTTTATAGTTTATTCTACCTCCCTTTGTAAAGTTTTCAGGAAACTACAATGAGATAAGAAGAGAATAATAAAAAAAAAATGAAAAGAAATTAAAATAAAATAAAGAGGGTTTTACCTCTTGAATTATTATACTTGAGAACCTCCTTAGGGAAATTGGTTTTGATCATTTGTTGAGACTAAAGATTTATAGACATGGTAAAGGTGATTTTGAATAGTATTGGATAGAAATTGGATAAGATTCAAGGATTTGGAGGTTTAAGGAGAAGGGGTGGTGAGGGGTGGTATTTATAGTGGTTGAGAGGGGTGTTTTTTGATTATTTTATTCACCAGGTTCTTATTTTGGTTCAAGACTCTGAATAATTTGAACCTTATCACTAAATATATTAAAATAATGAAGGAGAGTTTGATATTATGGTCTTAAATCATCCATATATCATCTATGACTAAATAATTCATATAATTATTAAATACTGTAAATTACCATATTTCACCATTCAAAAAAATTCAACTATTTTAGAAAAATCCTAGAAACTCACCACAACTGTTTTTTGACGTGTAGAATTAAAATAGTCAATTTTATTAAACTAATTTTTTTACATATGAGAAATTTAGTTTTTAAATGAAATCATATTTTATTCAAAAAGATACAGATTTTAATATTATAACTGATTTTATGACACTTTGAAAAATTAATTCAGGTCCCATAAAATTATTTTATAATCATAAAGAAACAAAATATTAATTTATGAACATATTTTATGAAAACAAATTTTCTTTAAAATCATTATATTAATTATAAAATTGCAATTAAATATTTATAACTTATAAAAATACCAAAACATAATTTTTTATTTTTAAAATGATTATTTACTTATAACATGAAATAAATATATCATATTTTAATTCCTAAGATACATATATTTTATTTGTACTTTTACTAGTGAGGTTACTCTTCTATTTTCCAGATTACTATTTCTAATGGTCACATTACTATTGAAAAGGTCAAGTTACAATTACATTTGTATGTGTTCCTTAACTTCTAGAAATACCTCTTATTCCATTCATTATCCATTTATAATGTTTGTATTGTGTTATCTATGTGATTTTATAGGATTTATAATATATTTAATAATTATAATAAAGGATTTTGCATTGATAATTTTTGGGTTGTTACAAATATTGGCTAGCCACTTGGGGTATTGGGCTTCCTTGATGAAGTTGTCTTTGATAAGATTCCTCAACCTTAACCATAAAATATTTGGAAGGGTGCCTGTTTTTGGTGTTTTCTTGAATCAGTGGTGAATCAATGAGATAAAAAGGTGGTGGATGATGACTCGAGGTTCTAGTCCTAGAATCTCATTATAAATCCTGGAAAATATATCATGTTGCTCCTTAAGGAAAGCCACATACTGGTGATACTCTTTTGGATTCTTGGATGCACTGATCAGTGCTGGCCTTAGATCTACCTTGATACCGAAGTTCACATGGATCAATTTATCGAGGGTGGTGGTGGCACCCTGTTTAAATGTAGGAGGACCATCTTTTAAATCCTTATTATCATTTGAGGTAGTATTATTAGTGAGAGGTGGTTCATCTAGGCATGTTGATTCTAGTGGAACACTACTGCCTGATTGGGCGGGTACATAACTCTCAGTGAGGCACTCCTCCTCTGCTAAAACCATGGCAACAAAGGCTGTTAATTCAAGACCATCAGACCTTTAGCTGCAGTGTCCATTCTTGATGTCAAAGCCATGGTGGCGAGTCGGTTTTTGGAGATTCAATCTTGCTCTATGGAACAAGTGGGAGTACCTTAAAATGGTGTCTATAGGGAGAACCTATCGATACTTCATAGGGGTAGGGGATTTTGGAATCACCCAGGCCTATCCAGTGTAGGAGTATGAGATGATATTTGAACATTCCTACCTTTTAGGGATGACATAAATCTTTTCTTGGAAACAAAAAAAAGAAACTTTCAACCTATATAGTTATGGCCTTTTAGACGATGAATCAAGAGAATAAACACATCACACAAGTCTTCCCAAAGACGGTCCCCAATGGTTTTGTGGTTGAACTCATTTTTCTAAACTTATTTCCCCTCTCTCTTATAATAGAAGGTGTATAAGAAGCAAGATTCATATGAGTTATAGGGGGATGCATCACCTTTAAGTACCCATACTCATCCATTGAGGGGGGTACTTTAGTCATTGAGGATACTAGGAGGGGACCACCATATTCATATGAATTTGAGTTCTACCAAGCAGTGTGTTGTAAATAGTATCCTACAAGACTACCATGAGTTTAGTGCTTGCTATAAATCCACCAAACTAGGTCTTTAACTAAATACTCCACACAATCTCTACTCATTCATATCTTAGGCCTGAATATTCATGTTTGATGTCATCAAATATGCTTTATTTACCCCTACATTTCAGAGTGTGTGGGTTAAGATGAGATTGATCTTGGAACTTGTGTTAACCAGGCATTGAAACATTTACCTAACATTAAACTGGCCTATGATGTACAATAGATGAATGTTCCCCTCCATGATGGTGCCCACATCCTCTCTAAATAAAAATATGATGGATTTGTATTCCCCTTTCTCAACCGCCTCTGCATAGTAGGTCTCTGTATTCTCTAGATCTATTTCAAACTGGATGGTGATATTTATGTCTTCTACGATGGCGTCATGCATTTCATTAAATTAGAGGAGGGTCACGAGGATTGATATCCCCGAATGTATACTGATGGTGTGATTCTGGATGCCGTATTTCCTTATTAAGGGCATGCATCTACCTATAAGAGGGAACTCTTTTTTTGGAAGCCCAATGAGTGATACTAGATGAACTGGTGGGTTTTGGATGGTGCTGTTAATATCCTAATGCTAATTAGCTAAATTGCCTAAAACCAATATCGACTGAATTTTGGCTGGATGAAGACTAGATTTAGATAGATGTGGATGGTTATAGTGCAGCCACAAAAGACATTCTTGGTCAGTTAATAAGTTTGGATTTGATTGATCGGTTCGACCAGCTAACATAGTCAACCATGGTAGCATATCATAATGAATACGATGGGAGGACTATGTCTAATAACCCCTACACAGAACCTTCCACCTGGTTTCAGTCACATGAACGTCTCAGATTGAGGCACTGGCCTCAGCTTTCTAGCAATTTTCATGTCCTCAACCTCCTCTTCGATAGCATCAACCAGAGGAGTCTATAGGATTTTCAGTGAATTCCCCATCATTCGGGACTGTGAAGTGGTTAACCAACTTAATGATATTCACGAAGGCATACTCCTTCTCATCATTAGAGGAATATTCCAATATTGGGAACACTCTTGGGTGATTCCCAAATATCAATTCATGAAGTCTCTAAGGGTGCGAGATTGATTTGGCACCGTCGGGGGGCTCTAATTTCCCTTGTGCCATCAATTCATTCTCTTCCATGATTTGGAAGGCTATGACGTAGATGCATAGGGGATACCCGTGGAAGGTGTAGTGACCATAAGAGGTTCTATCCTGCCTAGGAAAGAAAGAATGAAACCATGGGCATGAATGAATTCCTTTAGATCCAACTAATCGTCTTATTTATGGGTTTCAGAACTGTATACTTGCTTCCATTCAACCAAACCCTAATTATCACTATTGGTCTTGGTGGAAATATGTGCCAGCTATTCCAGGACATTTCCCAACATGACTGAACCATTATGAACTTAGTCCTGGATCCAATATTTGTACACATAACATTCTTTGATGAAATTTTTGAGGATCCTATGCTATGAAAAATATTCAGGTAGATCAGTGAACCTGGCTTCCTAGGACCTCCTACGCTCTAGGAGATTCAGAATCCCCTACTCTGGGGCACTGATAAAATATCTATCAACCTTTTCATCCATGAAATAATGGGTCCAGTTCCTTCATTAAGGGAATATAACTTTAGGAAACAGTCCCTTACTAGGGTCGAGAGCCTAATGAGGGGCTAGAGCCATATTATTTCATCTTGGTGCATGTTTCCCTCAGAATTCAGGGATGACCACCTTTGATGGGAGGTTCAAACATTCTGATCGGTTTCTAATGGGTTTGTTCCTAGAACCGGAAATATCCAATGATTCCACATCCATTTGGACCTACTTTCTAAAGGTAGGTCCTCATTAGTTCCTGGACTAATGAGGCTTAGGAATTTGCATTGGTCGAGAGGATGGGAGGTCAGACTCATCACACCTTTTTTAGGGGAATTATTGTCTACTCCGTGAATCTCTTTATAGATTTAAGTTATGTTCGTGAATCCTTGTTACATTAACAAATATAAAATGAGTTTTCCTTTAGATTTGACAATCAATGATCGATATGTAGGAAATTTAGAGAATCTTTTATATGTATTCGAGGTTCTTCACTGATAAAGAATCATCTGTATTTGTTAGAGATTCTTAGTCAATGGTATCCTTTGATACGTAAAAGTCTCTTGGTCCTTATGATGACCATACTAGTTTTAAAGCCACTCAGTGGGGCACTTGAGGTTTATTGTCATTCATAAGGACATGAATTATTTCAGAGTTGGGATCGAACCCGCATATGGGCTACCTACGTATCCTTTGTTTAGAAAAGGAATCATAACCCACGTAGTTCGAGTAAGGGAGTATGATGTTTATGATTGATGGCTCAAAGAAGAATGTCATAATTACTTTTACACCCTAAGATCACGTGAGTCATGCTCGGTATGAGAAAAAAGATGTATTGGTAAAAATTAGACAATTGTGCCATGAAAGATGCAATCATAAGAAATAATGTGGGGATTATGTATGTATGACTGCCCAGATAAATGAAGATTAGGATTTTACTTCAGGGAAGAAATCCAGGAATAGGGTCTATAAAGGTATATGTGCTTCAGAGATTTTTTGCATACTCTAACCTGGGGCTTACTCCTAAAAAGGAGGCCCAAATTAGGAGAGGACTTATGATTGAGTTTTACTACTGAAAAGGAATCAAAAATCAAAAGGAATTATTACTGGTTAAGAGACATTAAGACTGGGGATTATTCATAAGGAGGAGGCCCATGTTAAATGGATTTGAAAATTAAGGGACTTGGGGCTTACTCCTGAGGAGGATTCCCAAAATAGGGGACTAGGTCTTACTCATGAAAAGGAGTCCCAGGTTAATGATTATGACTGAGGCTTAATCCTGAAAAGGAGGCCCAGGTTAATGATTATGACCGGGGCTTACTCCAAAAAAAGAGGCCCAGGTTAATGATTATGACTGGGGCTTACTCCTGAAAAGGAGGCCTAGGTTAATGATTATGACTAGGGATTACTCCTGAAAAGGAAGCCCAGGTTAATGATTATGACTGGGGCTTACTCCTGAAAAGGAGGCCCATGTTAATGATTATGACTGGGAATTACTCCTGAAAAGGAGGCCCAGGTTAATGATTATGACTGGGGCTTACTCCTGAAAAGGAGGCACATGATAATGATTATGACTGGGGCTTACTCCTGAAAAGTAGGCCCAGATTAATGATTATGACTGGGGATTACTCTTTAAAAGGAGGTCCAGGTTAATGAGTTCTCTCATCTTAAAGGATGAGGTTGAATGAATGAAATCTCAATCTTTAGTAACATAAAGATGTGTAAATCACTAGGTTTTGAGAGATATTCCACAGAGTTCCTTTCAGATAAGGAATCCAAATCAAGAAATCATGCCATAAATGGCTTTGAAGAGTGTCTTGAAGATTGAATCTTGAATAGGAGAGGTGCAATGGTTTAAGAGGCGTAAAATGGGCAAGAAGGGCACCCAAAAAGGTAGGGGCGCGCAAGTCCTGGCAGGCGCGCAGGTACTGCGTGGGCGCACCAGTCTTGGTCACGCAGGTATACCTATGCGACATGTTGGGTACTTGCGCAGTGTTCACCCAGCAGGGTAATACTTGAGTGACTTTAGGTTAAGGCCTTTAGAATCCTCTTGAGGTTCTTTGAAGAGAGGGGTGCGCAGGTTCTATTTGAAGGAGTAAGGCGGTGCACAAGTGTGGCCATTTCCATTAAGGCTGGCCATCTTGGTGCATAAGTGTTGATGAGTTTTAACACTTAGGCCTTCCTCCCCCTCTTTAGATCTTCTGTTCTAGGAATGAAACTACCTTAGAAGTGTTCCGGAAGCTTTGAGAAGAGACTAGGGCGCCGGGAGCTCAAATCCGAGTTTCTGGAAAAAATCCTCCTCGAAATGGGGGGCCCACAGGGTCTATTTATAGGCAGGAGAAGACCCTGGGTGGTTATCACTTAGGTCGCGCAAGTCACTTGCGTGACCATCATGCGTCGCGCAAGTAGACTTGCGCGACAATGAGAGAACTTGCGCGTCACATGTGCTTTTGATCCTTTGTTCATGCCTTTGTCGATTTCCGATGTTCTCTTCAAAGGATGAATCAATTTTTGCTAAGATATTCCCCTTTTCTGATATTTAGATGCTGTGACGAAAGGAGAATCAACAAAAGTCCCCCCTCAGAGTTGGATCCGGAGAGAATAGAGGATTTGACTCTGAGGAAATCGAGAATCACAAGGAAATTGCGGCGCGCAAGGTAGGGCGCGCAAATGAGCTTTGGGCGAGCAAGGCCTGATGTGCAGGGATACGGCCCTTGATCGCACAGGGTACGACGCGCAGGGTCCCAGTCATGTCTATAAATAGAGGGCCTCACTTCCATATAAAGCATATGGATTTGCGGATTTGAAACTTTCGAGCTCTCACCGTGTAGGTCTCATTAGCCACGCATGTTGCTCTGTTTTCCGATGTTTCGTTGCTGTCGCGCTGCTGTATAGGTATTTGTACTTGTGCGGTTTATACTTGCACATTAAAAACTAGCGCGACACATGAACACTTGCGCGCCAAGATTAGACTTGCACGCCTTAATGCCTTGGCCATTTTTTTCGAATTCTTTCATAAATTTAATGAAAAATAAACCCATTTAAGAGTTAGTTTATTCAACTTTTGTGCAGATTCAATGGCTCCCAAGGGAATTAAAAGAGCTGATGAACTGGCTAGCAAGAGGATTGATGATATGATGAACATCATCGGCCATGATTGCTATGATATCTGTGACAGCACTCTCCCAGATTTGGCTAGGTACTTGAAGAAATATCATCTTAATTTCCCACAAAGAATCTACCTGCCTCTATATGGTCATGGTCATCCGCAAGGAGTCAATGTTCCAAATTCAAAGAACTACACGCCTGAAATGTAGCTGCACTGCTACTCCTCTATTTCGGTTATGCTGTGCATTAAGAGAAACAACAATGGTGTGAACTTTCAAATTCCCCTTCCTTGCCATTTCCTTGCAGATATGAAAATGGAAAACCCGTGGGCTGAAATGTTTTCCGCTGTCAGTTGGGGGAAAGAATACAAACATAGAATTAGAGAAATATATGAAAAGATTACTCTCTCCAAATGTCTCATTACTTCAAATTATCCATTCTCAAATCCATGTATCCATCTTCCGAGTCTCTTGGACAGAAACATAGACGTTGTTTGATCAGCAGAAAATTTTCTCAAACCACACTCAAGAACATCCTTTTACAACTGTTCCAAGAAGAGCTAGTGTTACTGCATCTCTTATTGTATCCAGTTGAATGAATTAATTCTAGGTGGTTGCTGATGAAGCTCTGGATGCCGTAAATCAAATGAAGAGTTATGTTGAAAGCCTCTTGTAATTCTTGAAAAAGAGAAGAGACTCCAGTCTGTGGATATCCTTCTAACTCTTGTGCATCAATGAAAAACACTTTCACCTTCACTCATTTGTACCTGCATTCTCTTTTTCTACATGCTTTAGATTTTACCTAATCCAATGAGCCTAGTAAGCATAGTTTAATTTTTACTGGGATTAATGTAAATAACCCTACAAACATCAAATATTTTAATTGCTCAATGTTACATAAATCGTACAAAATATATGTTTAGTGAGCTGGAACTTGACTTTTATTCAGATTTACTTTGTCTTTTGTGGGTAGTTTAACGTCATGCACATCAAACATAAAAAGGCTAATGTTTAAGGTCGAAATAGATTTGACCGAAATGGATTAGAATTGACTCAATTCCTTGACAACTCATCTGAAAACAAAGTACCATACTCAAGTATGAGGGAAAATATGTAAACTATGACTTAAGAATATTTGAATATGAGGAATGATATGAAAAAGAGCTAAAAGGAATTAGAATAATTAGTTTCCATGAATGAAGTTACCATTATTTAACAAACCCGTTAGGGGTATGAATTATGCAGGGCCACCTAAGGGCATTGGATGCATAGTTAAATAAAATAGTATCTTTTGGCTAACATGTCTGTTATGTAGACTGTTTATGCAAGGCCTCCTATGGGCATGTGCTGCATAGTTAGACAAAATAACTCTCAGAAATTTACTTTCATAGTGCTAAAAGCCAGTGAATGTTTATGGAGATTCAAATCTTCCAATGTATATAGTTTGTTGTATGGAAAGAGGTACTTGAATATGGAGAATATATTTCCAAACAAGATTATCGAATAACTGGATGAATATCACTCCTAGAAGGTATGACCCAAACGCAGGGAAGAAAAATATAAACCATAAACATGAATACTTTCGGATCATGAAAAAGGATATGGGACAAATATGTTAAGGATGGATATTTTTGCGGATCCCTACATACTGTCATTTACGTCAAATAAGGACAAAAGAGGCATTCTTCCCAAGAATGAAGTTACCATTATCTAACAAACTCGTTAGGGGGTTGAATTATGCAGGGCCACCTAAGGGCATTGGCTGCATAGTCAAATAATAGTATCTTTTGGCTAACAAGTCTGTTATGTAGACTATTTATGCAAGGCCGCCTATGGGCACGTGCTGCATAGTCAGGCAAAAGAACTATCAAAAGTTTGACATTTTTTTGACTAGAAGTCATGAAAAGGGTTATAAGGATCTAAAAATATTTAAGGTTAGGATTATTACACATAAATATGGATATTGTTCAATGTATATAGAGATACATAGATCAATGCTAACCATAATCATGTTGTGGCTGGGTCCTGAATTGAAATGTTGGACTTCACTACGTATCCCATAAGGATGAGAATCAAGACATACGTAGTTCTTAAACTAAAGTTTAACGTCATGTGGGACAAAAGGATTAGAGATCTTAGTTTTGGGTCATAGATCTTGGACCATTGTAAGAAATACACAGTGTGTGTTTTCATGTGGACTTTTTAGCCATGGGACTGAAAGTGGAATTTGGGGTTAGGCCCAAAGAATTGGGGCTAGATTTTAGGGACACTCAAATGTTCTTACATATCCCATAAGGATGGAAATCAAGCCCACGTAGTTCTAGAAATACCCTTTGTACAAATTTGGTTCGTACATATGAATGGAGAAAGGGGACTTTAGTACAATTATGGTTTAACCCAAGATAAAAGGTTTGGGCGTTGCCATGTATGCACGTAGTCTTTGAAATGAAACATGACTGAAAAATCAATGTAAATATTGGTTCCCTCTCAGGTGAGGGTATCAAAGATATTGTAGTTTATTTTTCATACTGGAAAAAAGTGTTGTATAGTTTAACGTCGTATAACAAGGACGAAAGTGAACCAATGTAATGATTTTGATTCTAGGGGCGGTTTCAAGAATCAACATCGTATGAGATGGAGGTGAACCGATGTGATGAGATTGATTTTGGGCTTGAACCTTGGGAGGTTGCCTACATAACTAGCCTAGAAGGCAAGGATCAAAGTCCATGTAGTTCAATTAAAGAATGAATTAATGATCAAGTTGTTCTTGGGGACAACGACCTAAAAAAATGTTTTTGGGACTTACACATGGTTAGTGGCTCAAAGATAGTGTTATGGTTGAGGTTTTCTCTAAGATCACGTGAGTCATACTCGGTGTGAGAAACAAGAGGTAGCAACAACCTTAACGATACACAGTTTAACGTCATGTAGGACATATGAAGGGACTATGCAGTTTAATGTCTTGCAGTTAGGACTATTGGTGCTGCACAGTTTAGTGTCATGTAGTAGGGACAAAGTACAGTTCAATGTCATGTTGGACGTATCACAGACCTTTTGTACATTTTAGCGTCATGTAGTTAAGAAGATGGGGACAATAGAGTTTAACATCATGTTGGACTAAAGGGGGACTGTGCATTTTAATGTCATGCAGTGAGGACAATAGAGTACACCATTTATCGTCATGTTGGACGCATTGGGGATTTTTTCCACAGTTTAGCATCATGTTGGACAAAAGTGCGAATATTTTAAGGTCATATGCATGGACCGTGGATGGTGCAGTTTAATGTCATACTGGACAAAAGTGTATTTTAAGGTCATACATGACCTTTGATGATTATGTAGTTTAACGTCTTTCTGAACGTAAGGGACTTTTATACAGTTTAGCATCATGTAGTTAGGACGCCACAGTTTAACATCTTGCTGGACGTAAGGGACTTAAAAATAGTTTAGGGTCATATGCATGGACCGTTGATGATGCAGTTTAAGGTCATATTGGACCTAGTTTCAGTTTAAGGTCATACTGGACCATTTAGTGAAATTTTTCACAGCTTAATGTCATGTGGGACGAAGTTTCAGTTTAAGGTCATACTGGACCATTGCTGTATAGTTTAATGTCATATAGTAAGGACGAACTGGTGCTGCATAGTCCAGTGTCATGTTGCAGGGACATGAAAGGTACTTTGCAGTTTATACAAAATACTTCTTCCAAAATCTGGCATTGGTTGGAGTAGTGATGAGTTCTCCATCCATCAAGATTAATGAATAAGCTCTATTGGAGTAGACTCTATGTATTGAATAAGGTCCTTCCAATTTTGGATCAAGCTTGGGAGGTTTATTTCTGGGTATCATTAGAGTTCTGAGAACTAATACCAATTCTCCCTGAGTGAATGAACGAAGATGAACTTTTTTGTTAAAAGCTCGTGCTATTCGATTCTGATAGACTTACAACTGGTGAAAAGTGCACAATATTTTCTCATCTAACCGTTCCAATTCATTCAATCTCTTTTGAGATTGCTCATCTTTAGTTGACTGATCGCAAATGTCTACTCTGAGCGAGGGTAATTTAACTTCAATGGGCAAGATGGCTTCCGTTCCATATACCAATGAATATGGAGTTGATCGCGTTGCAGTGCGGGTGGTAATCCGATAAGCCCATAAAGTGTGAAAGAGTTTATCAGGCCATGACTTCTTATCTTTATCCACCATCTTTTGCAGTATATTTGAAAGAGTCTTGTTGAAGGCTTCTATCTGTACATTGGCCGCTGCATGATACCAAGATGAATGGTTGGATTTGATGTTGTATTCTTGATACAATTTCTTCACCTCAGATGAACAGAAATTGGTGCTATTGTCCGTCAATATGGTATGAGGGACACCAAATCTGGTAATGATGTTAGAGTTGATGAATCTAACAATGCATTTAGAACTGACTTCCTTGAGAGGTATTGCCTCTGCCCATTTGGAAAAAAAGTCAGTAGGAGTAAGAATGTACTTAAACTGCTTGGACGTAGCTGGAGGGTAAGGTCCCACCACATCCATCCCCCATGTGGAAAATGGCCATGGGTATTTAGCTGTATGAAGAAACTCTAGAGGTTGATGAATGAAGTTGTCATGTACTTGGCATGAATGAAACTTCTTTGTGAAATCAACACAATCTCGTATCATTGAAGGCCAAAAGTATCCAAGCCTTCGAATATGATCAGACAGTCTATGTCCAGACTGGTGGGCACCACAGACTCCTGCATGCACTTCTTTCATGATAGCCATTGTCTCTTCACCATCAATGCATCTGAAGAGAACTCCATCAAAACCACGTTTGTAGAGAATTTTCTCTAAGTGATCTGAGCTATCATAAAGAGTAAAATTAACCACACGTCACCTGATTTTTTCTTTCTCAGCTCTATCAGGTGGAAGTGTTCCATTTTGAAGGTATTCCCTGATAGGTGACATCCATCCTATAGTATGACCATATGGTTCAGGAATGGGACTAATTTCATTAATTTCCTCTGTTCTGATTTGACCATAAGGTGAAATTGCACAAAGGTGGGCAATACTGATGGTTGTCTCGTCCCGATTTGGATCTGCCAGAGCTGTGCCTATATTAGCCAGTGCATTAGCTTGAGCATTTTGGGATCTTGGGACATAAGAAAATGTCGGTTCTGAAGGGAATTCCACCATTAACTCTCTGACGTAATCATACAAAGGGATTAATTCTTCTTTTCTGATGGCATAATTCCCATTGAATTGTTTGATTACCAGGTCTGAATCACCCTTCACCTTTAAGTGATTTAATTGTGCTTGAAGCGCTAATTCCAAGCCTGTGATAAGAGCTTGGTATTCGGCTTCATTATTGGTACCACCTTCCCACAATAAGAAGGAATAAGGTAACACTGCCTTTTCTGGAGAAATGAGCACGTTTCCTAAGCCAACTTTGTTGAATTTAGGATTTTCCATTTTCTTCCCTGTTGGACTTCTGGAATCACCATCAAAATACATTTCCCATGCTTGAGGAATTTCTTGAATAGAGAAGACTTCCTCATCAGAGAGTTCAATATCTGAAGACATGTCTTCCACTCAAGGGTGTTCCGCCAGGAAATCAACCAGAGCTTGGCCCTTTATTGCCTTTTGAGACACATACTGAATGTCGAATTGTTTCAAAATAACTTCCCACCTTGCTAGACATCTTGTAAGCATTGGACGACTAAGGATGAATTTGAGCGGGTTATTGCGAGATACCAATTGAACCTCGTGATGTTGCAGGTAGTGTCTCAAATTCTGAACTGCAAAGATTAATGCCAGGTAGCACTTCTCAATACTTGAATACCGGGTTTCTTCTTCAAGCATAGTTCGACTGAGATAGTAGAGGCTGTTTTCATTCCCAACATCATTCTTTTGAGTAAGAAAGGCACCCAATGATCGCTCTAGAGCTATCACGTAGAGGATAAGTGGTCTTCCTTCAACAGGTGGCATGAGTACCGGTGGAATCAAGAGGTATTTCTTGAGAATATCGAATTCTTCTTGACATTCTTCAGTCCACTGGTAAGTGACTCCCTTCTTCATCAATTTGGTAAAGGGTAAAATTTTGCCTGCCAAATTGGTGATCAAACACCGAATATAGGCTAAGTGTCCTTGAAGTCCTCTTAATTATTTCAAATTTTGAGGAGGTTACATACCGAGGATTGAATTGGTCTTCTCAGGATCGACTTCAATACCATGATGGCATACAACAAAGCCGAGAAATTTTCCTGAGGTTACCCCAAAAGCACATTTTAAGGGGTTCATCTTCAAATTATGTTGTCGAAGCTTGCAGCATATGACTTCCAAATCAACCAATTGATTAGAAAGTTGTTTGGATTTAACCACCAAATTGTCCACATAGCATTAAACAAACTTCCCTAAGAAGGGTTTGAAGATACAATGCATGATGCGCTGATATGTTGCACCTGCATTCTTTAAGCCAAAGGGCATTACCCGGTAACAAAACACACCCTGAGGGGATCTGAAGGCTGTGGATTGCTCATATTATGGGGCCATTAAGATATGATTATATCCAGAATATCCATCCATGAAGGAAAGTGCTTCATAGACAGCTTTTGCATCAATTAAAAGTTCTGTAATCGGAATTGGGAAATCATCTTTAGGACAATGCTGATTAAGATCTCTGAAATCGATGCAAACTCTAATTTGTCCGTTCTTCTTCTTTACAGGGACAATATTAGCCAAAAACTTGGGATACTGAACTTCTCTGAAGAAGTTATATTTGATAATCTTATCCACTTCAGTTTAAATTTTAGAAGCATAAGTTGGGTGTGTTCTTCTCGTGGCTTGTTTAAATCCTCGATGTTCTTCTGGTAAACCCAAATGATGAGTAGCAACATCAGGATCAAGCCTGGGAATTTCTTTTATAGTTCCAAGCAAAAATATATATATTTCACTATAGAAAATAAATATACATCTCTTGCTCTTCAAGGGTCATGGATGCACTGATTAAAGTGGGGTGTGGATCTTCCTTTGTTCCCAGATTTATTTCTCTGAGTTCATCCACAGTGGTAGAGATACCCTCTTCAAATGCTGGAGGAGAATCTCTAAGATCTTCCTCTTCTTATTCATCTTGTGTTATTTCTTCCATTTCTACTTTCATGGTAGATGATAAAGTAGAATTCTCATGATTCGAAGAGATGTCAAAATTTTCATATCTTGAAGAAGAAGCTTCCATTTCCGACCCAATTGATGATGTAGGGTCCTCTTTGGGTAATAAAGAGGAGATGATGAATTGATAATCGACATCATTTTTCACCTCTGATGTTTCTATAACTTCTTCTGGCCTAATTGGAGAAGCATAGATTTGTTGGATTTCAGCAGGAGAAATGAAGACGTCACCATTTGTGCTTTCATCACAGCTTGGTAGATTACCAATTTCTCCCATGTTGTCTGGCTCGATTGCCGTAATTGACATTATGGATATTTCCAGAAGAGTATTTTGATTTGGGTCTATCTTTTCAATTTGACTGATAGGCAACCCATAATATATACTCACATGTGTAAATGGATTTACTGAAATCTTCTCCAAAACATATAGAGCATTAACTTTGGTAATTTCCTTTGTTTTGGATTTCTCCTTTCCCTTAATGTAATAGAATTCCGCCTCAATGTATCCAGACTCACATGTCTTGAATGGGGCCTTATCACCATATAATGTTCCAACTTGACCATCGAAACAGTATTTGAGACATTGATGGTATGATAAAGGGATAGCCGAATGCTGATGTAGCCAAGGTCTTCCAAGCAAGACGTTGAAAGATGAGTCTTGATCAACAGTCATTAAATCCGAATTAGATACAAGATCCCCAAACTGAGTTATGAGTGTAACTTCGCCCAGTGGTTCTTGTTCATTTTTATCATATCCTTGTAACATCATGGTAGAAGGAGATAAATCAGATTCTGTGAGGCCCAATCGATGAAGTGTATGAATGGGCATGGGGTTGACTCTTGAACCATTGTCAATGAAATATCTTCGGACGTCTACAACATTGACCTTGCCAGATAAATACAAAGGTCTGATATGCCAATGCACAATATCATCTTCATCTTTATCAGTAAATGATATTATTGCATAGAATTATGCAGGATTATTCTCTATGTGATAGACTTCAGCTGAAGGAATTTCAGTTTCAAACTCCTGAGGACATGACAAAGCCTCGATGAGTTCTTCCTGAAGATCTGTTTACAAATTCAAAGCATCCAAAATTGATAACTTGACTGGTACTTGGGACAAGTGTTTCAATATATCATACTTTTGATCCAAAGGTCTGCGTTTCCCAACAGAAATATATGGTTTACCAGGTACCTTGGAAGCAGATGCTTTGGAATTTGATGCATCTTGTATTGGGATAGGAGTTGGAAACATCCTTGGTCTTGGAAGATTAGACTAATTAATTCCATTTACTTACTGAGAGGAATAAGATGGAACCCTCAATCGGTCTTCCAAAATAACTGTGCCAGGACTGAATTTTCTATTGGTAGAAGAACTTGATTATTCTTGCTAAGCTCGCTGAAGGGCTCTACCACGAGTTTCTGCTGCATACACAGTTCTAGAAGGGTTAGAATTGGGGTAGTGGCTTCTGAATGATCCACGTCTTCCCCTGTATCCTGAACCTCTGAAACATCCTCTGATTCCCTTGTTTGATACAGGGAATTCAGGCTCATAAAAATTGAAACTGCGACTGGCATATGGATCTGTTAATTGAATCATATTAACAGAACCAAATATTAACTCTTCGTTTGATGAAGACTCTGCCTGATTAGCCTGTTTAGGCTATGCCATTTGGTGGGGCGGTGCCCATGTATTTGAAGTAGATGGCATAAAGTCCGCCAAAGTCAAAGACGACTTAGGCTTTGACACATACTCATCCTCTTCTGATTCTTTTTCTTTCTTTGAATCATGCCGTTTCTTTGAGGACTTTCCCTCTAACGAAGAGGGTTTTTCCTCAAAATTCATGACAGAAGACACAATTGGTTTCTTTAATTGTGTTTGGAAAATAGCATGAGTTCGATTGATTGTCTTTATAACCATCAAATCATCATACTTCTGTGCATTTTTGCTTTTGACTTTTTTCCATTCACCTTCCTCCTCTAGAACTGTAGCAGTAACACATGCTACCTGAGCTGAAGAACCTTTCAATTTGACTTTTCCCGAGTCGACCATCTTTTGTAGGAGGTCTTTGAAGACAAAACACTCCTGGATGGGATGCCCCAACATTTGATGAAAGGCGGAATAATTGGGACGGTCTTCATCTCCTTCCTTGTTTGGCCTTTTGGGCCTTGGCAATTGAACCAGATTATTTTCCAGAGCCGAAATGAAGTAACCCGGAACTTGTTCATTTTAGAAAGAGTATGTTTTTCTCTTCAAATATTCAAATTGTTTTTGTCTTTGATCTCTTTGATAATCTGGACGAAACGACCTTTGTTGTTGGTGCTCAGGAGGTGGAGCCCTTCGAGAAGATGAAGGTTTTGAAGTAGATACAGGTACAAGCGCTTGTTTAAGCATAACTGTAGCAGTTTCTGCTTTATCCATTCTCCTTCCTGGAGCTGATGGAATTACACGAGATTTAACCTTAGCCTCTATAAGGGAATCTTCAATCTGCTGAGCGATTGAAGTAAGGTCTCGAAGCCCTCCTATGTATTTCATAGGGATTAATGGCGTGCGTAATTCATCACGCAGATTTTCCACACAGATTGGCAACAATTCTTCTTGAGGGAGTGCTAAACTCAAGGAATATGTTAATCCCTTCTAGCGAGCAATGAAATCAGAGACTCTTTCATTCTCCCTTTGCTTACAATTTGTATGATTGAAAATTGTTGTCTTTGGAAAAGTTGAGCTGAACTGAAGGAGGAATTTGTGGCGAAGATCCTCCCATCCGGTAATTGACCGGGATTGCAAGCTTGTATACCAAACAAAAGATGGTCCTTGAAAGGTTCGCGTGAAGCATCTGAGTTTCACTGCTTCTTACTGCTCTAGAGTTCCCATCATAGGATCGCAACAAGACACGTAATGCATCAAATGTTGTTCAGGATCGCCTGATCCATTGAAAATATGGAATACAGGATATCCAAAACTGGATGGAGGAGAAATTGAATCTACCCATTCAAGGTAAACTTTATTTTCTGGTTTAAATTGTACACGTTTTCCTTCCATAGTTTCTAACCGAGTTGTTAATGACTCAATAGTAGTTATTAACTTTTGAGAAACATCCGGTTGAACTTGGACTTGGGTAGGTGCAATGACTGGAGCTTGGACAGATGTGGCGATTGGTGCTGAAACTGATGGTAGCACTGCGAAATATTGTTGCACTTGACCCGTAGGATTAGACCTGTAAGGGTGTATTGATAGAGGAGGATCTTCCTGATCCATTTCAGTAGCTGCAACAAATTCCTTTGGCTGACTGACTCCAACATGCTCACGAAGAAGACTACCCTGAAGTAGTTCTGCATTCAACCCCTTTAATTCCTTCATTTATTCCTCCTGTTGTGCAAACCTTTTCTCTAGTGAGAGCGATTGACCTTATCCAAAGGAAGGATATGTAACCTGGTTGTTTCCCTTCCCTTTGTTGGATCCTTTTCAGAGAGGGGTAAGTGGGTTACTCGAAGGATTACCTAGGTTCTGAGTAATCCTTTGACTTCATGTATGCACACCTTCTTCATTTGTGTCGGTTCGTACATCTTCTTGAGCAGGAACCTCTTCATATGAGTCCCCTGGGTGAGCCTCATTTGGTGGATCTGCAACAACGACATTGATGACATTGATTGATGTATAACTCATCGCATCCCTTCTATCAGCATTTCTATGATATTGTCTTCTTCCATGTCTTTGATGAGACATTGCCTTTTGTTGATTCGATCCCTCAGGAACTTCTTGACGAACCGTAATTTGGAGGGAATCTCCTGATAATTTGTCTCTTCATTCCTCTTGTGTTTTCTTCCCCAATTGAGAAAAGACCGACTTTCTCTGAGGAGGGGATTGATGATTTGAAAAAGTCCCTAGTCCAGTGGATTGGGGCTGTTCCTGCTGTTCCCGCTCAACTCCTTGGAACCTATTTGATGATTCCAAGGGTTGGTTTAAAAGAGTCCCCAGTCTGGCGAGCTAGGGTGGTTCTTGACATGCTATGTCTGAGACTTTCTTGAAAGTCCTCTTGATCTTGCGACCCTTAGTCTGGAAATTAGATGGATGCATTAACCTGTATCCGCTTTTATCACCTGGTTCAAAAGACCGTTGGATGATTTCTGACACTTCTTTCACTTGGTGACGTGCTTGCTCCAAACGAGAGGCCTGTTTAATATTCTCATTTGCTTGATGAAAGAGTAATTCAACAACTTGTTATCTGTATTATTAATTTTGAGAGGAACTAGTTGAATCCTATTATTGGGAAAGCTTTTGATTACCAACAAATCCCATTGACTGTGGCCAGTTATGGGAAATAACATTACATGAGACCATTTTCTGCAGGCTTTGTTGACCGGAGAGAACCGTGAAATGTAGTGCTCCATGAACACCCCATCCTCTAACACAAATACGAGATGGGGAATTGGCAATTAACTGACGCAATCTTCTTAGTGCGCCAAGGCATGAACGTTGAAGGGTTCTCTGATACTTCTTAGCCTTCGGATATCGAGAGACTGATAGAGACGCCAAATCAATCTAACGTTATAACCCTTCTATTATTTTAAGATCATTTTCATATTCATCATAAGATAATACTTTCTTTTTTAACTGAAAAAGAGTTTTCCATATGTTGAGATGAATATCATGAATTTCATCTTCCGTCAACATTTCTGGAATATTATACTGAGAGTCAGCCAGAGGCCAAAACATAACTGGCACTTCACCTTTCGCCAGTTTTTTTCTCATGTTCAGCATTTCCTCTTTGTCATTTGATGAAGATTCTTCTACCTGATTTGACCAGAGTTGGTGTTTCCTTGTTTCTTCATTGGATTCAACAGTATTGGTAGATAAATCATTGATCAAACTAGAAGATGAATGACGTAGGGGTGGTTCGAAGAATGACCTACACCCTGGGCTATCTTCTGATTGAGAAAGTATTTCACCTGCTAGTGATGAAGCTTTAGACATGACTGGTTTCGCATTTGCAAGTGCCTCAAGATAAGAGAGCTTTCTTGGAACTACATTGTCCACTAGAGCATTTTCCGGGCAATGTGTATCACTACTGCAGAGAGGACCCTCGCAGCGAAATTCATCATCATGGGGAGGACCACCATAATGGGTTATAGCAATAGACGAGATCTCATGATCCTTGTTCTTTTGACCACACAGATGGTTCCTGTGGCTCTCATCTGAAGTTGAAACTTCGAGATCGACCAAATTGTCATGAAGCAATCCTTTATGAGGAAGTGTCTGTTGAAGACCTTTGGAATTAATGTTCCCACTATTGGGAAATGAGGGAGTATAATATTGAATTTCAACAGATAATTGTCTGAGGGCTTTAAGAACTCCAGCATCGAGCAAGGCCTTGTTATTGACTGGCTCTTGATCTCCTGACTGTGGTGGGTGGGTCTTTTTCTTAGACGCCTTCGTACTCGCCTTGGAAACCACTTGTTGACGAAAGTGGTTGCTCTGAGAAGGTGTATATTCCTGATCAGGAAAGATGGTCAGGTTAGGCTAACAATCTCCACTCAAATCAGGTGTATGTGCCTAACTTGGTTGTTCGTATGATATGGGGGAGTATGCCCCACAAACCTCTTGGACTAGAACAGATGTGTGTGTCTGTTCCGGAGTGAATTGTTGATGTGTCACTCCATTGGTAGGGATAGATTTATGTATGTTTCCCTGAGATGCCACTGAAGTTGTTATAATATCCTGGCAGGCATCTAGAATATGAGTAGGGATTTTCTTATGCTCTTTCACCATTGATAGAATATGCATGGTGACTTCAGCTGCTGGAACGGGAATATACGTCCATTCCGGGCTTGGAGAAGGTGTATGTGCCTGCTCCTATCCTCCTTTTCATGTCAGTTAATCCTGACAGTACTCAAGTGAGGGGGCAGAGAGTTGAGTTTACTTCCTATTTGTTGTCGGGGCTTTCCGACTAACTTCTCCGAATGCTACCAAGCGAGACTGTTGGTAGTCTTGATTAATACTAGTAGGTGTATGTGTCTGCTGATTGTACTTCGCCAAACATGGTTGACGAGATCCATCATATGTAGTCAGAAGATCCTGGTGACTAGCTGATGATGTATAAACAGGTGTATGTTCCTGCCTATAGTACTCTGCCGGAATTTCCTGGCGGGATTGGCGTGATGCCGCCAGACGAGTCTGCTGGACAACGGAATTAAAAAGGGTAGGTGTATGTGCCCTCTGGTTGCTTTCCACCATGATAGGTTGGTGGACTTCTCCGGAGATGGAAGAGATGAGAACATGCTCACTGTTGACCGGATTCCGCCTCTAGTGGTTCGTCTTTCCTGCTCGGGTTCAAGGAACCTGAGCCGAATGCCTGGAGTTGGTAACCTCGTCATGTTGAGGGCGCACTGCCGCACGAGTCTGATGGCGATTGCTGGGGGGAGCCTTCAGGAAGGACTCCAGTATTTTTGAATTAAGGCCCTGAGGGACCTGCTCATTCACTTCCTCAGAATAAGGGAGTGAATGGTGATTGCGTTCCGGGGATAATGACCCGAAACGATTGGAGACGGTAGTCAGCACCACCTATTTCTTGATCACTAGTCATCGTTGTCGGGACAACCGGTGTGAGTTGTTTGCTTGGAGGGCTTGTAGGGAAGCCTCCAGAGTTGGGATGGTACCATGTTGACGGTACTCCTTAACCAGTGCATTTGATACCCAACGTTGAAGATGCTGAGTAGGTGATGTCATCCTCAGAGCGGATGATGATCTAGCAGAAATAGCAGCAGTGGCATTTACAGCAGTAGTATTCACAGGTGTGAATTTGAGAGCGGCCATTATGGAAATGCATAAGATCTTGGAAAAGAGTGCTTATTTGATATAACAGACATAATCAAGATAAATTCAGCTACTACATCTTTTGGATGAGCACATATGTTATTGACTGTCTTGTTGGCTCTCTCATTGAGATTAAATAGGGGCCTAACAAGTAGGTAAAACATCATTTTTAATTTGGTTAAGGATTCACGTCGGGTTCACAATTTTTGTTTCCCTCAGAATTCGGGTATGACCGCCTTTGATGGGAGGTTCAAATATTCTGATCGGTTTCTAACAGGTTTGTTGGTAGAACCGGAAACATTCAATGATTCCACATCCATTCATACCTACTTTCCAAAGGTAGATGCTCATTAGATCATGGACTGATGAGGCTTATGAATTTGCATTGGTCAAGAGGATGGGAGGTCGGACTCATCACACCTTTTTGAGGGGAATTATTGTCTACTCCGGGACTCTCTTTATAGATTTAAGTTATATTCGTGAATCCTTATTACATTAACAAATATAAAATTATTTTTCCTTTAGATCTGACAATCAATGATCGATATATAGAAAATTTAGAGAATATTTTATATATATTTGAGGTTCTTCACTGATAAAAAATCATCTGTATTTGTTAGAGATTCTTAGTCAATGGTATCCTTTGATACGTAAAAGTCTCTTGGTCCTTATGATGACCATACTGGTTTTAAAGCCACCTAGTGGGTAACTTGAAGTTTATTGTCATTCAGAAGGACATGAATTATTTTAGAGTTGGGATCGAACCAAAAGATGGGCTACCTACGTATCCTTTGTTTAGAAAAGGAATTAGAACCCACGTAGTTCGAGTAAGGGAGTATGATGTTTATGATTGATGGCTCAAAGAAGAATTTCATAATTACTTTTACACCCTAAGCTCAAATGAGTCATGCTCGGTATGAGAAAAAATAGGTATTGGTAAAAATTAGACAATTGTTCTATGAAAGATGCAATCATAAGAAATAATGTGAGGATTATGTATGTATGACTGCCCAGATAAATGAAGATTAGGATTTTACATTAGGGATGAAATCCCGAAATAGGGTTCATAAAGGTATATGTGCTTCATGGAGATTTTGAATACTCTAACCTAGGGCTTACTCCTGAAAAGGAGGCCCAAATTAGGAGAGGACTTATGATTGGGGTATACTCTTGAAAAGGAATCCCAAATAAAAAGGAATTATGACTGGTTAAGAGAAATTAAGTCTGGGACTTATTCCTAAGGAGGAGGCCCATGTTAAATGGATTTGATAATTAAGGGACTTGGGGCTTACTCCTGAGGAGGATGTACAAATTAGGGGACTGGGGATTACTCCTAAAAAGGAGGCCCAGGTTAATGATTATGACTGAGGCTTACTCCTGAAAAGGAGGACTAGGTTAATGATTATGACTGGGGATTACTCCTAAAAAGGAGGCCCAGGTTAAGGATTATGACTGGGGCTTACTCCTGAAAAGGAGGCCCAGGTTATTGATTATGACTGGGGCTTACTCTGGAAAAGGAGGCCCAGGTTAATGATTATGACTGGGGCTTACTCCTGAAAAGGAGGCCCAGGTTAATGATTATGACTGGGGCTTACTCCTGAAAAGGAGGCCCAGGTTAATGATTATGACTGGGGCTTACTCGTAAAAAGGAGGACCAGGTTAATGATTAAGACTGGGGCTTACTCTTGAAAAGGAGGCCCAGGTTAATGATTATGACTGGGGCTTACTCCTGAAAAGGAGGCCCATGTTAATGATTATAACTGGGGCTTACTCCTGAAAAGGAGGCCCAGGTTAGTGATTATGACTGGGGCTTACTCCTGAAAAGGAGGCACAGGTTAATGAGTTCTCTCATCTTAAAGGATGAGGTTGAATGAATGAAATTTCAATCTTTAGTGACATAAAGATGTGTAAATCACTAGGTTTTGAGAGATATTCCACAGAGTTTCTTTCAGATAAGGAATCCAAATCAAGAAATCATGCCATAAATGTCTTTGAAGAGTGTCTTGAAGATTGAATCTTGAATAGGAGAGGTGGAATGGTTTAAGAGGGGTAAAATGGGCAAGAGGGTCTCCAAAAAAGGTAGGGGTGCGCAAGTCCTAGTAGGCGCGCAGGTACTGCGTGGGCGTGCAAGTCTTGGTCGCGCAGGTATACCTGTGCGACACGTTGGGTACGTGCACAGTTTTCACCCAGCAGGGTAATAATTGAACGACTTTAGGTTAAGGCCTTTAGAATCCTCTTGAGGTTCTTTCAAGAGAGGGGCACGCATGTTCTATTTTAAGGAGTAAGGCGGCGCACAAGTGTGGCCATTTCCATTAAGGCTGGCCACCTCGGCGCACAAGTGTTGATGAGTTTCAACACTTAGGCCTTCCTCCCCCTCTTTAGATCTTTCGTTCTAGGAAAGAAATTACCTTAGAAGTGTTCTAAAAGCTTTGAGAAGAGACTAGGGCGCCGGGAGCTCAAATCTGAGTTTCTGTAAAAAATCCTCCTCGAAATGGGGGGCCCACAGGGTCTATTTATAGGCATAAGAATACCCCAGGCGGTTATCACTTAGGTCGCGCAAGTCACTTGCGTGACCATCATGCATCGCGCAAGTAGACTTGCGCGATAGTGATAGAACTTGCGTGTCATATGTGCTTTTGATCCTTTGTTCATGCCTTTGTCAATTTCTGATGTTCTCTTCAAAGGATGAATCAATTTGTGCTAAGATATTACCCTTTTCCGATCTTTAGACGCTGTGACGAAAGGAGCATCAATAGTGCATGTGCTTGGCGAGGCAGACCATGCCGATTTTGTAATGGAAAAGGTGTCACTTGGTTGGGATGTTTCACTTAGTGAGGGTATTCTAGTAGAGGGTCCAAAAACTCTAGCAGCTCATGGGCCTCTACCTGTATGACTAAATCTATCGTTGTTTTGGAATATCTCCTCACATGTGATGGATGGGGCAGTGATAGTGATTTTTTAGCATAATTCAAGGTTTCCTCCAGACACTGGGTCTTATAAAAAAATACCAGAACCAACCTAGGAAGTTTTGAATGAAGAGGTTTTGGACGAGATCACTCTTTAAATTTCCCACTCACATCATTAGTAGCTGCTCTTGATTCAGAAACATATCGAGCGAGTACATGAGTCATTTCAACTTGAAAAAAATACATGACTCGCTCATCAATACTTTTCTTGAACTTGAATAGTCCAATAATTATTTTCATACATGTAGTGTAGTTGAACTAGTATAGGAACTATTTGTGAAGTTCTTCCCAACTAGTGATAGACCCTATGTGTAGTTGAATGTACCAAATGAATGTAGTTCCTTCCAATTTCTTGAAGAAACATTAATGTGTGGTAACCTCCTACTACTCTGGGGTTCCCAACATCGGTACAGACCTTGAAATGAAGTGGTAAAAGTGATAAAGTGGATCACCCATCCCATTAAATAGAGAAAATATCTGGTTCCCAAAATCCAAGGGTTCTCTCTTGTCATCCACCCATTCTAGACAAAACTTTCTGTCAGGTGGAATCACCACCTATCATGTCTCCAGGGATTTGTGGTGAGTAGTTAGAGAGACTATTAAATCATCTTGGAAAGGTTACCTATATTGATGAGGATTCGTGACCACAAATTAATTGAGTCACTCATCAAATCGGTAGAAAACCATAGTGATCCATTGAGAAACACAACATAGATCAAGAAAGGGTCATCATGTTGATCAGGCAGGTTCAACAATCCATACCTAAATCTATTTCTATATACTCCTACCTATGCTCTATCTGGATGTGTAGGATCACTAAGCTTGACTGGGGGTAGCTATTAAGGAAGGACTTGTAGCACTACTAGAGGGTCAATGGGATCCCTACGAGCAACAACACAGTTTGGAAATTGATCAACAATGAGATCATTGGTGATCCTCTTTTTCTACATGACTTGTTGAAGTAAGGAAACAACCATCTAATCGACCTCTGTGTTTAGTGAAATATTTGATAGGTCAAAGGTATTAGAGGACCCAATGATATCTTTATACTTGGTGACATTTTGAACAGTAGGCAATGTCTCATAGGGAACTTTGAGGTCGATAAAATGCCTCTGTTGGTGGGTGAGGATGCAATTTGAGGGTTTGTTTGGTATTGTGATTCCCTAGGGGGTATATTTTCATTGAAAACCTGAGGACCCAATGATATCTTTAAACTTGGTGACATTTTGAACAGTAGGCAATGTCTCATAGGGAACTTTGAGGTCGAGAAAATGCCTCTGTTGGTGGGTGAGGATGCAATTTGAGGGTTTGTTTGGTATTGTGATTCCCTAGGGGGTATATTTTCATTGAAAACCCAATTTGGGAGTAATTCCCCCTGAAAGAATAAGGAACAACCATGTGTACCATAACTATATCTAGAGTAGAGTTGTCTTTGTCTATAGGTAAGTTAGGATGTCGTAGGATAAAGATGAAGTGAAGAGTAACATACTATCCCTAGCCCATACCAACATAGGTAGAGATTCATCTTTTATGATTCATTAGAGCTCTATGAAGATATTAGAACATATCTTATAGAAGATATGATGGTATTCGAGAGATATAGTGTGTTAAGCCACTAGGAGCACTTGTAATTAAATTTTTCGACATTATTGATCAATGTCCTTAAGGTTCTCCATGCTTCCTGGGTAGGCCAACTAACAATCGTAGAGGCAATGGAGCATTGACCAGATGGTATTATAGAAATACACGGACTACCCCTTGATGAGGGACACTTGGATTTCTTAGTTGGGAGTCACTTTCATTTATAACATCATAGACAGGTAGTCAGCAACTAGAATTTCAAACATGATCTGTACTTCATAGGGAGGGTCCTCTTCTTGGTCTCCCCATGAACTAATCGACGATGGCGAGGGATGGGAGGTAACACAAATGTGGATTAGTTTAGAATATGACTGACTGATAGAGGATAAAATTCACAAGTCTATTGTTTTCTGTATGACGGGTCATCTCTTGGGTGTGACACCAACCACATCATCACGTCCTTATAGGACTGAGTGTTCACCACTTCCTCATGTGTGAGGGTGGTGGCACTCATTGGTGGATCTTCAGGTTTCTCTCCATCTGAAGGGTTTATCCTATTCCAAAATAACTATCCATTATCCTAGGTAGTGTTAGAGAGGGAGACTAGCGATGATAGAGATGGATGCACTATGAACCCCTGGAAGAGAGCTAGAACTTCCTATTCATACATGTACCAATATAGGGATATAAGGATCTTGTATATTTAACCTTCCATGATGAGGAACTTCATCTATTGAGATCTCTCCCCAGACTCTAGTACTTAGGGTGGAAAAACCATTATTGAGTGTTCCATGTCCTCAGAATTAGATATGTCGATGAGGTTGATGATGAATTGGAACTTCCCAAGATTTCTTTTAGAGACCCAAAGATTGACGTACATAGATATTACATTACTTTTGTGGAATACGTAACACATAACAAAAACAGACACACAAGGACCGTAATAGTTTAGTGTCTTTGGAAAATCGGAAAAATAATCTTCTAATCGTGGTGAAAGATCTTTAACATCTCCCATAAATATCTTCTCCGTTTTGTATCATTACCTAAAATCGTTATTTTAATCCTGGGGGAAAAGAAACCATAAAAGGGTGAGCTCAAATGCTCAATAAGGGAAAACATAGAGCAAATTAAACAATCCATAAACATTTGAAAGCAAAAAATTGAACATGAAATTTAAACATCAAAATCACGAGAAAAGACATGAATCGTGGAAGTAGTTAAGTCATATATCATAATGGAACATCAACCATGATAAAATTTAATGGGAATAAAACATGTAATTGTGGAAACCATTCAGTACATGTCATGATTTCCATAGTATCCAAGGCATTGCTTCCAAGACCATCTTAGTGTAAAAAGTCCCTTTCTGAATCGAGTTCACTCATCATTTCAGTCCTGTAACACTAAACCAGATTAACTTACCGTTACAGCCATGTCTATCTCATGAGATATAAATCTTTACCCAATGCATTGGAGGGAGATATAGGTCCCACCCATCTCATAATGAAATCATTCTTACTTGTGCCACAAAATAAACTTAAATCATTCATCATAACCCAAAGAATAAAATGGGTTTCATAAACATCATCCCATCAACTCATAATCAATAAAAAATAAATATACATTTCATCATAAAAAAAGTGAAACCATGTAAATCATAGAGACATTAAACCTGAAACAAACACACATGAAATAATGTCATCTTAGATGAAAAATGGTTTTGATAAAACACTTGAAATGAATTCTCGAGAAAAATATCCTTTCTTCTTCAAAATCATTTTATTTTCACAAAATGTCATGAAATTTTAAAAGAAAAGGATTTTGTTGAAAATAGTAATGAAATATTTTCTAGGAAGCTTCATGAAAATAAGGCTTTATAAAACCGTAAAAAAATCCTTTCATGCCGTATAAGTTAAAAAAACATTCTTCTCGTACTTTTGTCAAAAAAGTCAAAAAGTACCTTGTAAAAGAAATATTCCATACATACCATGTATAAAAAGTCAAAAATGGGTAAAAAGAACATTAAAAATACATGAAAACATTTTTAGGAAACATGGACATGGATGAGAACAATAACCCCCGTAAATACTTACGAATAAGCAATCTCGAATAAAAATGAGATTTGAAAAATTATCCATTACCTTAGGTCCGATATACTTCGTACGTATCCAACCCTCCTGTATAATGATTTAAATAATATCATTGACTTATTATAGAATCATATTCATTGTTATTATATGATATATGGTTCACTTATGACTTTATATTACCCGTTTTCATGTTAAAGTAGCGTTTTGGGTAAAATCGTTTCATTTTTCATTCATGTTTTAACTTGTAATTATTCATATGATTACTTAGATCATGATTACTTACATCCAGAATGTAAAACATGATTTATATATAATATATATTCAGAATATACATATATATAATGGATTGATAAATGGAAAGAAATACACCGTTCATGGAGACGGTAGGCCATACGTACGCATGAATGCTATTTTCGTTTCCTTATTGAATTGAATGGAACTAATTAGATGAAATATATATATATATATATATATATAAATCCAGTAGCATTATTATGTCATATATTTCATGATTACTTATTATATAAACTTTATAATCATTATTGAATGGTTATCATGGAGAGTGAATCTCATCGCGTCCTGGAGACGGTATTCCGTACGTACGTACGAGCGATGATATCGTTCCCATGATCGTGGAATTGTATTGGAGTGTATGTATACTATTTCAGAATCAATATCACTTTACAATAATTATATATAGTTATTATTTACACCATTATACCCATCCAAGTAAGGTGGTGGTGGAAAATAGATTACACCACGGCATGGAGACGATATTCTGTACGTATGCACGCGTGGGGATTTCGTTTTCCGTAGGATGGATAGATGGTGAAATAGAGTTGTTTAATACTTATAATAAAATATCAGTATATGAGTGATACTGATGTTACTACTTCATAATGAAACAACTAAAGAAGAAGGAGCGGAAGAAGAAATAAAGTTGAAAGAATCGGTAACGAACATTACCTCTTCTTTGAAGCGCCTCTTTGAGAACTCCTTTTAGGGAACTCAAATTGGTCTCTGAATAAGACCATGACCTCTAGGATGTTTCTAGGTAAGTGGAGAAGAGAATTTGGTAGGTTTTTGCCGATATTGAAGGCTCAATGTGGTGTGAGAAAGAGAGGGAGGATGTGCCCTTTTATAAGGGAGGAGAGTGGCACCTTTGGAAAAACTAAAAATGTTATTTTATTATAAAGTCATATTCGGTTTTTAATAGCTCCAAATTGATTTATTTAGAAGATAAGGTGGGGATGGGTCGAAATAATCTCATCCAATAGAATTTAGGACAGTTTAGGTATCTATTTTAACCTTATCATTTAGATTTAACTTTAAGTTAGATAATCTATCTTTTATCGTGTCTTCTTGTTTTCTTACACTATAAGGTTAATAAAATTACTATAACAAGCCAAAAGAACCCCAAGTTGTTTATTATTAATATATATAACCTTATCTAAGTAATTTGGCCGAACCTTATATTTTTAGGAATAAAATAACAATTAATAATATAATATTTGTTTTAAAACTATTTTATGTCAATTTTGACACTATTTGGTAATTGATTTTTGTGAAAATCATAAAATAAAGATTAGTTTGATAAAAGTTAATTAAATAATTACTAAAATGTCATATTAACGTAGAAAATTATTGTAATTTATAAAAAGTCTCATTTATTTGGGTATTTATAACATCAATTATGTTAATATTTCATTAATAATAAAATTACTGCATCATCATTGTGTCATAAATAAATTAAATTATTTAAATTCTAAAAATTACAAAGAAAATAACATTATGTAGGAAATATTTTTATCTTTCTAATGAATATTTATAGTTGAATTTATCTTATGGATTACCCTATATTAAAAATGATTTAGTTATTAAACTTTGATTTTAACTACTTTAACCCTTCTTTAAAAAAATTAATAATAAATGTCCTAATCTAATCCAAGTGGGCCTAAATGGTCATATTTTATTCTTAAGGTTGTTTTTGGCCGAATTAAACTTATCCAATAGAATTAGTACATGTGTTAGGGTAATAAAAATATCATTTTTAGCCTTAATTACCCTATTTACTTTTAACCGTGGTAAAAAAAAGTAAAAAATTACTATTCAACAAAAATTATTTTCATCTCATTGAACCACATTTTAGTCCTTGATATTAACCGTGTCTCTCAGATTTTCAAAATTCCACTCACAGAAGCGGTAAAATTAAGTTTTATGAAAAATTCAGTTTTTAACTACCACTTTGTGGTTTCACTATTCATCAAAAAAATGAAAGTTTCCAGAAAAATACCAAAAATTAGGCCTAAGATATATTTGATATTATGAATTCAAAAATGATGTCTATTTTACCAAATTCAAAACATATCAGTTGAATTAATTAATTTAAAAATTAATTCCCGTCGTAAAAACAAATAGCAAGTTCTTAAGAGATAATTACTATCAAAATATTGACACTTGTTTATGTCTGGTTTAAATGTAAAATTACATCCAATGACCAACATTGTCTTAAGTTGTAAAAATATATTCTAAATATACTTTAAAACCACTCAAATTAATAATTTATCACTATTAATTATTTCGATTAAAAAAGTTGTTTTTAATTAAAATTTAGTAATTTTCACTATTCATCAAAATATGAAAGTTATCCGAAAAGTACCAAAATTTCACCCTAAGATAATTTCGATATTCCGAATCCAAAAATGAAGTCCATTTTGAATGATAAAATTTATAAAATTTCAAAAAGTGGGTATTACTTTTCATAACTGTTAGTTCAGAATAATATTATAATAATATATCGTTTATTGAAATTCGGTATTACATACTACACACGCTATTGAGGAAGGTCGCGATTGTGTGTAATGCAAGGCAAGTTAGGGATGCGTGTTGTGAAAGCTCCTTTTGGTGTAGCGTACAACACAAGACATTAATTAAAAAGAATATTTTTCATAAAATCTCGGGGTGTTACATTTCTCCTTTAACACTGGTTGTTTTCCTTTCTTCCTCAAGTTGGTTATTCAGGGTAGGGTACTTATTTTGTCACGAACCAACCCTAGTAGACCCTAAACTAGTCACCCAAGCTAGTCTGAGACATGGGATGAAGGGAATTCTCGATCCCCACGGGCTGACAACTAGTGTTGGGCATCAAAACCTAATTGCTGGGAAAAATTTGTCCCAAAAAAAGATAAATAAATAACCAAGAATAAACATAATAATAAAACTGAACTCAAGCAGTAAAAAAATAAATAAATAGAGAATCCCATCATACCTCCGTGTGACTGTCTATGTCACCTCCGAACCAAAAGGATGACCTTGCTCCAATAATTATACACTTAGTCGAGAAAACTGAAGCAATGGAAACCACAAAATGAAATGATAAAATAGGCTTGAGCATTAAAAATTCTTAGTAGGGTTTCCAAGGTAAGACACAAAATCCAAGAATCTCACTTTCCAAAACAATCCAATGACACAAGTTTGAAATACAATTATAAAAGTAGGGTTTTAACATTTTAAAATAAGTAACATGATTTTACAATTCAGAAATCTAGCAGATGCTACATGATATTTCGATAAAACAATTTTTCATTTTATAAAAAAACTCATAATAAAAGACAGCTAAGAAAACATAGGTAAATATGGAAAGATGGAAATAAACAAGTATGACAGAAATTAAACAAGAAATGTAAATAAATGAGTAACCATGGGTGATCCCAAACAGCCCAAGAAGACCCCTGGATGTACTTGGTTTTGGAACCACCTACCGGCATATGGTGAAGCTCTTAAGTCTATAACCAACTGGACACCCTATAACTGACCAATCCAGTGGCAGAGCCCACCTGGCCTAACAACCAATCCAGGGGGTAATAACCTGTCTAATCGGGGTTGATCTGAAATCATCACTCGATCATCTAAAAGATTCCCTGGAACCCATGGTGGTTATAATAATACTATTTAAGTTGGAAGTCCCTCGCACACTTGACTCATCTAACCACACTTTCCATCCCCAAACACAGGCTCTTACTATGTATTCACCCATTAAGGGTAACCCTAGATAGGAGGCCCCCCCAAATACACAATCAATCATGTCACATTAACAAAGTGACAACTGGGTCATCACACCATTTAACATTTAAACTATTTCATAAAATGTACAAAGTTTCCAATCATTCATACACTTTCACCGAAACACAATCTCCATTAAAAGTTAGTAAAAACATTACCCTTGGGTTAAATTTCAAAATGGTCCATTAACTCAACACGTCTAAAATTATTACCCAAAACATCACAAAAACAACATTTTTTCCTTTACAAGGACAAATAGGAATATTCTCAATGATTTAATTTCAAACCATTTAGTAAATTACACAAAGAACCCAAAGTCATTTAGAAATCAAGAATCATTTTCAAAAAATTAGCACTTCATTTCAAATAAAACCCATACACATTCCAAAACACTTTGAACCCATGATTCGTATGTCAATCATCATTTGATAAATCATTCACTCATTTCATAAAACATTTCTAAAGGACCAAACAAAGACTTACATCGAAATCTCACAAACTTCACATCGGAATTCCATTTTAAAATAAAATGCATACCCAATCACTTGAAAAAAACTACTTCACACCTTTTCGAAAACTAACTCACACCACATAAACAACCAAAAGAACTATTTCACAATTAATGAAATTATTTTAACAATTATATAAATCACTGTGAAAAATTATTAAAAAATTTTATAAAGCAATGCATGGCCTAATACACAAAACTTACTCAAATATTCTTTTGTGACGAATTGCACATCAATGCCACACAAGATTTTTTTTTTCATTCCTTTCCTAGTTAAATACACTAATTACACAGTTCGTTAAACACTCGAAAATGACACACTATAGGTTTTCATCAAAGAGTGCACTTCATATCACATGATGTGCTAAAAAAAACAAGTCAATACATATTAAACCTACTTAAAAGGTGAGTTCGCACCTGAAAATTTAATTATAGAACATGCTAAACTAGTTAAATAGGTAAAAGGTTTCATCAAATAATATTTATATATAGAATCACATACACATAATCAAAGACTTATTCCAAAACTATTTTAAACAATTTTAACAAAAACAAAAACATTGCAACAAATTAGGTACTATACTTATGGAGATGAAAAAGATATTTCAAAAATTATTTAAAACACACAAGTGTCATGAGTTGTGTAGGAAAAGAAAAAATTGGAAAACGCCTACCTCAAAGAAAGAGAGGACTCAAAAAAACTTTAGCAGGAGGAATAACAACGCCTTGCGGATTAACTGCACACCTAAAACAATGAGAAAAAATGCGTGAAACTTAAGCTGAACACTGTGGTTTGATTAATTTGAAGAAAAACACAACCCAAATGAAGAACACACTAGAAGAGGGAAGTCTTCACACCAGAGGGGAGGAAGAGGCACTTCAAAGGAGAGTTCAAGTTCATGCCGGAAGACCGCTGAACCGGGGGGGGGGGGGGGTTTGCCAAAAAGTGGGGAAAACATCACTTCCACATTCTGCTGAATACATGGTCTGGTGAGGGGATCAGGTGGGTCACTGGCTGGATGGGAGAGAGCAACGATCAATAGCTGAGGAAGGCTGGAGCAAGTTAGAGTTATGAGGGAAGGTCGGACCACTAGAATGCCCACACTGGGAGGCCGTACCACTGCGGGTTTGTTGATGGCCAGTCACGTGGAGGGGAAAGGGAGAAGAGACAGTGGCCAGTTGGGATGTGCTGGAGATTTTTTGAGGGAGGTAGGAGACAAGGTAAAGTCAGAGGTGGCCTCATCCTGGTCTGCACCTTGATGTCTTAGAGTAGGGGAGACCCCCGGGGTGAGGTACGTAGCATGTGACAAGGGTGGGAGCCAGGGGGTGGCGCTGCTGGCGGGGTCAACCCGAGGGATGAAGTTGGAGCGCGACGCAGGGTCCCGGAGGGGCAAGGTGGCTTTCGTAGGTAAAGAGAATGGGGTGATGCAAGATAGGCTAGGGTTAGGTTTAGTGTTGTTTTTTTCATTCTTATATTAATAATATTATTACAATAATAATAATAATAAAAATAAAAATAATAAAAATAATTATAATTATAATAATATAAAGAATAAAACTTATAATTACAACAATATAAAAAACAACAACAACAACAAAAAGAAGAAGAAGAAGAAGAAGAAGAAGAAGAAGAAGAAGAATAATAATAATAATAATAATAATAATAATAATAATAATAATAATCAATTACATGACACGAAGGCCGGCTGTGTGGTTCCTACCAACCGCGTGGTTACCGAAAACAGGTCTAAAACCCAGTGAAATCATTAAACATCAAATATTTTGACCTTCCCTCAACCCGTACCTCGATGAGGTTAAACGAAGTGAGGAAATAAAAAAACAAAAATTAATTTTAAAAGCAGTTTTGTGCGACAATTTTCCCTACCATAGACACTTTCTGGCCCCATAATGTCACCCAGCCGAAAAATAGACAAAACAAGAATCCATGCCCGATTGAAACTGAAATTAACCACAATACAAGAGAACATGAGAATATGATAGGGTTATCCCCACCATAAGAAATCAACTAGTACAGAAATTTAACACCCAAACATATCACCCCAGGAATGGGGGGGGGGTGCGGGAACTCCTAACCGAATCAAACTAATTTCTATAGAATGAGCAAAACAACACCTCTACTAAAACTTGGAACTCCCAACCAAGACCAAAAACCTCCAACACTAGAGGAAACCCTCTGAGTAGATCTTTACTCAAGTATTTAACCCTAGAATAACTACAAGCCTTGACTCCTCCACAGACGCTTACATATTCACATGAATGTAGCTAAACCAATATTAACCCATACAAGGTCCAAATAAACTTTTAGGAAAAGCACACGACTTAGAAAACCATAACCAAAAAAAAGAAACAGTTTGGATTACTATATAAAATTTCCATCATAACTTCACGATGAGACAATACACTTACAACAACTTCAAAACTTTAACAAAAAATAATAAGAACAAAAAGTATTTAAATATTCCACTGCCAACATAGAACACAAAACCCAAACCAAGGCTTCACACACTCGACAACTCCTGAATGCATGTGAGCTTCACCCCAAGACCTGTGGTTGGGGCTCTTATGGTTGAAGAATATCCCGCATCATAGTCAGGCATTGGAATCCTTTGGTCAAAATATCTCCTTTAAGCTACGCTTCCTACAAAACTTCTCTAGATGATAGAGATGCCCAACAATGACACATCTTCGGAGGGATGCGACATGATGGATTCAAATACCCAAACTAACAACACTAGTGGCACACCACTGAATGGTCCAACGAACGGAAAGCCAGAACCACTGAAAAGGACTCTTTAGAAATAGGTTCCCCTATAACACCCTACTCTCCGGAAGAGGAACCTTCTCGAGCAACTAGATACGCTAGATTTCTGACCATCTGTGCTCCGGATACCAACTCATCTAGGAATGCATCTTCGAGTAACTTCATGAAATTATGGTATTTAAAAAGGAAGACCCGTTCCTTGATCTTTTGATGAAGACCCCCGATTAAGAGGGAAATATTTATCAAATCCTATAACGGTAGTTCTGGAGAAAATGACACAAGTTTCTTAGAATGGTCAACATATTCTTTCACTATCCGTTGGGCTTATTGAATACCTATTAGCTTTTATATTTTGTTTTTCTTCACCTCCTCATGTATAAACCATCAAACGAAGAAGAATCTAAAGACATACCATGTCAACCCAACTTGTAGTGATGACAGGGAGAACAAATCCCATTCAACCAGAGCTGGAACTTCAAACAGGCCAAAAATGGCATGTACTCTGATAGCTTCAGGAGTAACCAATACCATGAAGACACGCTCGACCTCTTCAAGAAATTCTGTTGCCTCTAAATGGGAATGACTTATCAAAAACCCTGGGGACCATTCTAGGTGGAATTTTCTAAACAACATATAAATCACAGAGCCAAAACCATTATCAAGCCAAAGAAATATAATTGAAAGTGCCTCCATTGAAAAAAATAGCTAAAGAAACCAAACAAATACAAACACAACCCAAAAATCCTTTTTCATTTTAGATTTAAAAACTGCCTTCTTTCAAGGCCACTTTACATATACCAATCCCACTTTTAAAACCAAATTAAATTTCCAAAATCATTTCCCCTAAAAAAACACTTTTAGATAAACAAGGTCATGCCTTTAATTCCAAATAAACACCCCAATAATCCCATGAACTGTTGCACATGTCTTCATATTTTTTCATTCATACACACCAACATGCATATCCCATGCATTACCTCACTTGTGAAAACGTTCATAGAGAGTACTTGAGGTTGCACAAAAACCATTTTCCCACCAATTCCAAGAAAAAACTAGATTTGTTTTACCAAGACCATTCTATTTTAAAACCCATTTCATGAATTTAAAGCGATTATAAAGAAATCATTTTCATTTCAAAAACCATTTTTCATTTTCAAAAGTGCACTTACACACACCAGAACCAAGATGACCCATGACTTGCATCAAACTACCAGAGTGACGTAGGTCACGCTTAACTTGGCGACATGGTAGTGGGCCATTCCCCAAGAAAAAAATCAACAAATAGAAGGAACTTAAACAGTGTACTCAAAATCCACATGGGTCACTACCCCATGTGAAATAATGATGTAACATTGGATTTCCTATGTTGTCATCCATCAATCTAAAACAAACTAGAATGAGACAAGGACTCAATTCGTAGACCACCCCTAGCGACTCGAGGTTTAGAACAGGTGAGGGTTCATGATTTCCTTCCCATACCTACCTATCGGGTCCCGATAGTCCTAATCTCCATATACTGGACACACCACATAACAAGGGCCTCCATTGATACCATTTTGTCATGAACCAACTTGGGTAGACCCCGAAATGGTCACTCATGCCATTCCACGACATGGCCTGAAGGGTGTTCCTGATCCCCACGGGCTGAAAACTAGTTCCATGCATCAAAACCTAATCGTCGGGACCTATCTGAAAAAAAAGGATAAATAAATAACCAAGAATAAACTGAATAATAAAACTGAACTCAAGCGGCAGAAAAAGAAATAAATAGAACAACCCAGCCTACCTTCATGTGACCTTCCAAGTCACCTCCCAAACAAAGGCCGACCTTTCTCTAATAATGAAAAACTCAGCCAAAAAAACCTGAGCAATGGAAACTTTCATCTGAAATGATAAACTAGGTGTGCATATTAAAAATGCTCAGTATGGTTGCCCAGGTAGGCCACAAAATCTAGGAATCTCACTTCCCAAAACAATCCATTGACACAAGTTTTAAAAACAATTATAAAAGTAGGGTTATAACAATTTAAAATAAGCCACATAATTTTCACATTCGGAAATCTATTAGATGCTACATGATATTTCAATAAAACCATTTTTCATTTTATAAAAAAACTCATAAAAAGACACCAAAGATAGTCTAAAACAATACAGGTAAACAAGGAAAGATGAAAATAAACTATTATGAAAAAAATTAAACAAGAAATGTAAATAAATGAGTAACAGTGGGTGATACTAAAAATCTATATAAGACCCTTGGATATACTTAGTTTCGGAACCAACTTCTAGCGTATGGTGAATCTCCTAAGTCTATATCCAATTGGCCGCCCTATAACTGACTAATATAGTGGAAATGCCCGGCTGGCCTAACAACCAATCCCGGGGGTACCAACACGTCAAATCAAGGTTGATCAAAAACCTTCACTCAATCATCTAACAGATTCCCAGGAACCCATGTTGGTTATAATAATACTGTGTAAGTAGAAAGGCCCTCGCACATGTGACTCATCTCACTACAGTTTCCTTCCCCAAACATAGAAACTTCCTATGCATTCACCCATAAAGGGTTACCCTAGACAGGAGGGCCCCCAAATACACATTCAATCATTTCACATTAACAAATTGCTAATACGGTTATCACACCATGTAACTTTTAAACCATTTCAGAAAATGTTCAATGATTCTAATCTGGCATACAATTTCTCCAAAACACAATCTCCTTTAAAAGTTAGTACAAACAATGCCCTTGGGCTAAAAGTGCCAAATGAGCCTTTAACTCAACATGTCAAAAAGTATTACCCAAAAAAACACACAAACACTACTTTTTTCCTTTATAAGGCCAAATAGGCATATAACCAAAGATATGATTTCAAACCATTTCTGGAATCACACAAAGAACCCAAATTCATTTTGAAAGCAAGAATCATTTTAACAAAATTTTCACTCCCTTTCAAATAAAACCCAAACACATGCCGAAACACTTTTCACTCATGATTATCATGTCAAGCATCATTTAATAAATCATTTAATAATTTTTTAAAACATCTCAAAAAGTCCAAAAAATAATTACATCATGATCTCACTAAGTTCACATGTGAATTCCATTTTAAAATAAAATGCACAACCAAAATCTTGAAAAAAAACATATTCACACCTTTCCAAAAAACAAACGCACACCACATGAACAACCAAAAGAACTATTTCACAATTAAAGAAATTATTTTCACTATTAAATAAATCACTTTGAAAAATTATAAGAAATTTTAAGAAGCAACGCATGGCCTAAAACAAAAAACTTACTGAAATCTTCTTTTGTGACTAATTGTACATCAACGCCACACTAAAACAAAATTTTCATTCCTTTACCATTTAAATACATTAATTACACAATTCTTAAAGAACTAGGAAGTGACACTTTATAAGTTTTAATCAAAGAGTGAACTTTATATCACATGACATGCTATAAAAACAAGTCAATACATATTAAACCTACTTGAAAGGTGAGTTCACACCTAACAATTTAATTATTGATTATGATAAAAAAGTTAAACAGGTAAAAAGGTTCATCAAATAATATTTATATATGTAATCACCTACACAAAATCACTGAATTATTCCAAAACTATTTTAAACAATTTTAAATAACACAAAAACATTTTAACAAATTAGGTACTATAATTATGGAGATGCAAAAGATATTTCAAAAATTATTTAAAACACACAAGTGTCATGAGTTGTTTGGGAAATGAAAAAATTGTAAATTGCCAACCTTAAAGCAAGAACAGATGTAACAACACTTCATAAGGATGAATAAAAAGGCCTCACAAATTAACCACACACCTAAAACAATGAGAAAAAACTTGCGAAACTTAACCTGAACACTATGGTTTGATTAATTTAAAGAAAAAACAACCCAAATTCAGAAAACATTGGAAGGGGGATGTCTGCATACTGGAGGGGAGGCGAAGAAACTGTAAAGGGGGTTTAGGTTCACGCTAGAAGACTACCAGACCAGGAGGTTTGGGTTTGCAGAAAAAGGGCAGAAAACATCGCTACCGCAGGATGTCGGAGATGAGGCCCGATATGGGGATTGGGTGGGTCACTGGACGGAGGGGAGAGAGAAACAGTTAGGAGATGAGGAAGGCCAGAGCAGGGTGGAGCGGCGACAGATGGTCAGGACACTAGGATGCTAGTATTGGGAGGTCACGCCGTTGTGGGTGCGCTATTGGACTCTTACGTAGAAGGGTAAGGGAGAAGAGATGGTGGCCGATCGGGATGCACTAGAGCTTCTGCGAGGGAGGGAGGCTGCTAGGACAGGTCAAATATGGCCTCCACCTAGTCTGCGCCTAAAAGGCCAGGAGCAAGGGAGACCCTGGGGGATAGGGACACAACTTAGGACAAGGAAGGGAGCCCGGGGTGGCACTGTCGGCGGGGTCGACCGCAACGATGAAAAGTGAGCACGGCGCAGAGTCCTAGAGGGGCGAGGCAGCTCACGTAGGTAAGGGGAAGGGGGTGATGCTTGATTAAGATAGGTTTAGGGTTAGTGTTGTTTTTTTCATTGTTATATTAATAATAATATTAAAATATTAATAATAATAGTAAAAATAACAATAATACAAATAATAATAATAAAAATAATAATAAAAATAATAAAAATAATTATTATAATAATATAAACACAACAACAACAACAACAAAATCAAAAACAACAACAACAACAACAACAATAAGAATAATAATAATAATAATAATAATAATAATAATAATAATAATAATAATAATAATAATAATAATAATAATAATAATAATAATAATAATAATAATAATGATAAATTTCACTTCACTAGGGCCAGATGCATGGATACCGCCAACCGTGTGGTGACCGCGCATGGGTCCGAAACATAGTAAAATCATTAAAGATTGAATTTTTTTACCCATGCTCAACCCGCACCTCAATGAGTTTAACCAAAGCCAAAAAATTATAAAATAAATTAATTTGAAAAAATCCAGGTGTGACATCTTCAACACAGGGAGGACCACTGAACTGGTAGGTTGGAGCATGAGGAAGACCATCATGTTAGTCGAAGTGGACATGAGGTAGACCTCTGTGTTGAGGAGAGGGAGTATTGAGAATTCCTCTATAATGTTCAATGAAATTGAATGGAGGAACTCTGTCAGAGTAGGTGATGGAGTGGGGAGGACCTCTTCTTGAGATTGGAATGAAATTGGGAAGTTCATCCTGCTAGATGGTAAAATGGTAGGGAAGACCTCCACTTTTGTTGGTGATGGTGTGAGTGAAACCTCCCCACAACATCTCATCATTACAGGTTGGCCAGTAACAGTTATCGGTGGTGCCAAAGATTGATAGATTCAACCCATATTTTTTATGAGGCTTATAGGGTATTGATCCCAATTAGGGGAAAATGGATCACTCTTTTTTGGTGGTAGGGATCTAGCAGAATGCGCCGAAAGTTGTAGGGGCCATTGGATCTATAGAGGATGACGTACCATGTTAAAGATTATTATGACCCTTACCTTATGTTAGTGTCATGTGGTTTGGATCGGTGCCATTAGGGTAGGGATAAATGCCCCATGTTCTTCAGCATGAGGGGCCGATCATTGTTGGCACTGATGGTCCTTAGTGGGAGACCTTCTAGAGGCTCCTGAGAATTAGTTATAGCTGGGGTGACATGAGTATCTCCCACTTAATCTTTATAAGGGACCGATTCATAGGATCACTCTGGGTAGATACTGACAAATTGATCCACTATTGGAACATTGAGTGGGTTATTCCTATATGACCCTTGTGGTTGGTGGTGTTTGTGAGGCGTGGATGCCTCAAGATCTTGGAAGGACATATACTTTATGGGAATGACCCCTTCTACTTGTGAGATGTATGAGGGTGTTGATAACTCTCCATTGGATAGTCTATTAGGGTGAGATGGGGAATGGGAACCTAGTAGATAATGGTGAAGTGGAAGTCATGGTGGGGGTGGTGTCATGCGAGATTGTAGAATTAACATTTCTCCTACCCTAGTGCCTACAGACATTGACTGGATGATTTCCAATGGCTGGGGTCCTACAAGGTAGGCGTATTCATTCGTTAATATAGATGTAAGGAATTATTTATCCAATACTGGAAAATTATCCAATCTTTTAAAGATGGATAGGGATCCACACTAATAATTTCAATGATCGAGGATTCCCAATTACTATCTAGTCTGATTTATTGTGAGTTCCATGCTGGGCCCACTTTTTTCTTAGGGGTCCTAGTGTTGAATGTTTGAATCCAGTGACATACTAATATTCTAATGTCACAAATGCAACTTTTTCACATGCTGATGAGAATAGTTTCACGTTAGGTTCACCAAATTATTTTTCGACTCTTTGACCAGTGTGCGCCCATGCGTTCCCACATTGTTTCATGCTTTTACTACCCTATTTACCCACATTACCAGTTTCTAAAGGAAGGTGTATTTAATCACTTTCAATAAAGATGTATACTCCTTGATCATAATGGGATGATGGGATGGCAGTTCCTCCTTCCATGAATTCCTCATTGGAACTCTTCACATTGTCTGGGTCTCCCTAATAGAGTTAAGTCGTATTTGTGGAACTCATTATCAGTACCATCTCTTTGTGGAAACAAGTTAATTATGTTGCTTCAGTTTGAAAATTATGATTCTATATATATAGGGAAGTAACCTTCAGTTAGGAGAGTATTCATGTTGGAAATCTTTGGGCATGTCTGGATTCTAGGAGCATTGGTCACCTATATTTTTCTTCTTGAGAGGGCATCTAATGTGAGGCATCTTAAGGTGTAGAACCCAAGGCATCCCATGTTGATCACGAGGTAACAACACCTGAGATATAAATATTTCAAGTCTACTTACCTCATTCATCCCATATTTATATTGGAGTATTTATTATAGGATAGTTCATTAGTTATAAAATATTTGGAGATGGATTGGGATGTGTGGTTGAGTCAGTTCAGGGCATGAGTTTAACCTGTTCTAGAGAGATGTACAAGGTCTATGACTTATGGGAACATGATGGGTGGTTGTTTAATGTCTAGTGGTGACATAATGTTGATTAGAATATCCATTTATATAGATCAAGGAGGTTTTTCCTTATTATGGATGATTCCACACTTGAAAGGTTTACCGATTCATGAGAATTACCTATGGAGGAAAATGTAGGATCAATGGACTATAACATCCCTTGCGATGGACTTGGGTGGGTTGATCATGATGCCCCTTGAGTATGTTTTGGGATGAATGGATTATAACACCCTTTTCGGTAAATCTTGGATGAATGGATCAAGATACCCCCAATATGGATCTAGGATGTATGAACCAGAATGTTCCTTGAGACAAATATGAAATGGATAGATCAAAACAAACCTAGATATAGACCTAGGAGGTGTGAACCAAAATGAACCTTGAGGTAGATCTGGGATGGATGGATCAGAATTACCCATGAGGTGGAACTGGGAGGTGTGAACTAGGACACCCCTTGAGGATGATTATGGAGTTACATCCCGAGGTGGGAGCACCTAATTTTACCATTTCTCAGAAAAAACCTTAAGAAAAACCTAATAAATTTATTAGTATTCCCCTTAATGCGGATCAAGGAGGTACATCCCTAGGGGGGATAACCTAGGTTTACCATTGGTTGCGACACCCCTTGAGGAAAACCTGATAAGTTGATTAGAATTTCCCTTGAGTTGGATCATAGAGGTACTCCCCTAAGAGGGAGCACTTAAGTTTACCATTGGTGAGAACACAGCTTTAGAGGAACCTAAGAAGTAGATCAGAATGAACCTTAAGTTGGATCATGGAGGTACATCCTTGGGAGAGATCACCTAAGAATCCCATTGGTTGGGATTTATCTTTAGAGATATGTCCTACATACCCTTTTTAGAAGATATGGATCAAAACCTATGTAGTTCGATGCTACAGTTTAGAGACATGTGACAGGACCGGTCCGTGCAGTTTAACGTTATGTGGTTGGGATGATCATATCATTAAAATATAATCAATGATTGATGGTATGGGGGTTATTCATTGAATATTTCGTTCATAGGAGGATTGATCTTGGTTGGAATGGTGTGGGTCTTACGTAGTGAGATACTCGAGGGACCTTGAGAAAATATGGTATCCTAGGTGAGGGGAATGATCTTATCAGAGGTGTGTCCTGAAGAACATTAAGGAAAATTTAGATGTTTGTTTTGGACCTCAGGGAGGCTTCCTATGTATCTTAGTTAGTCAGGAATCCAAGACTACGTATTTCAAAATGAGTTTGGCACTTATAGTATGGAGGATTCCCCAAGGTGAATGGAAGATGGGGATTATACCAAATAGGCGGCCCATTAAAGTTTTGAGATCATGCAGTTTATATGATTTTTAATAACCTATAATCCCACATGATTCATGCTCAGTGTGAGAAACAAATGGAAGAAGTAGACCTAAAGATAAAATGATCCACTTCATATGCTGGTGGATAGATGCTGGGGCACAAAGGAAAAGAGAAAGGGAGACCTCTAGTTCCCATATCCTATTTTATTTTGCCAACTAAGATAGTCAAATAAAATGATCTATCCATATATGAACTAGGTAGGTAAATAGGATTAAGAGTTCTGCCTACCCTAAGAAAGACTAGGGGGATTACTCCAGAATCCTAAAGGATCTCATTCCATGTGAGTGATACATAGGAAATCCTCTTAGAGGTCATACCATGACACTCATACATGGATCATCCTATTCTTGTCACATAGGTTAAGACTAAATTTTAACTTCATGCACTGAGGAAATTTTCATTTAGTTTAAAATTTTACCACATGGACATGAAACTAGGTAGTTTTACGTCATGCTAATCAGACATGGATGGAATCACTCCATACAAGTAGGTCATACATGACCAATTCTCATGTACTTATAAGAGGGGTATGTATATGGACCTACCATGGTACAATGATGATAGGAGTGGCTGGTCAAGAGGTCCAAGTTAGAGTGAATGTTCTTAGAATCAATTGATATTAGAGTACCCATTCTCGTAAGTAGGTACTATGAAGGCATAAGGGACATTAGGTAGGGGACTAAGAATTTGTTTCATGATAGTTTTTAGGGTTTTACACAAGAGTTGTGCGATCTGGGATCTCTATCACAAGGGTGGACCATGGAGCCTAAGTGTGTAGGTGTGCGAATGATTTGGGTTGTGTGCATATTAGGGTTTCAAGAAAGTTATTTTTTTCACACATCCATGCTACATTAAGAGGTGTTGTGCGAGGGTTAATCAACTATAGGAGAAGTCAAGTTCAGTCACATAGGTGGTCTATCACGCAAGATGCTCTAACTTCAGGGTTCTGTGTTATGAACCATCATATAATAGTAGTTTAACATACAGTTGACTGGTGCTTCAACTTTTGGAGAGCCTCCCTAAAGGGGGGGGGGGGTGAGCATCTTTTTATAGCTGAAATGTTCAGTGATGGGAGAATAATATTTTGGTCATGAAAGGCCTTTGTGCATGGCTATTTCCTTTGGTCCTAGATTTTGGTCACTTAATATGTTACCTTAACATTGACATTGGCATGAAATGTGGGGCATTTCACAAAACCTTCATTTCTTATAGACAACTCTTATTTATTACATGTACCTACCATGGGAATCCTTTTATCCTAGGTGGAAGAGGTGGAAAATCCCATCAAATTTAGAGCATATTATCCTTTCATGTAGAATTAAGGTCTTGTGTCCAACAATGGAATCTTACACACCCCCTAATTGATCTCAGGATTGACTTTTGGGGTGAGATGTATGTTTTCTTTGCCCAAAAAATGAACAGTCGTTGCCTCAGATGAGGTTTCAACACTAAAAATTTCAAATATGATTCTTAAGCCCATTTTTTCATATACACAGAAAGGCTATCACCAGATTATACAAGTTACCATCCTCTACTATATTACACAAGTGAAGGTATATTTATACCATATCCCATAGTCTTCACAATATAATTGCACCTATTTGATCTCTAAATTACTTCTTCCTTTTTATGTATATCAGTAACCTATCCAAGTATGTCTCTAAACCCACAAAAGATGATCCACTTCCTCTCCAAAGAGTATTAGACTACTAGTTGGTCTTCAAGGATGAATACCATTAACAAAATCTTTAGTATTCTACTGAGTTCCTAGTTCTTTAGAATCTATTCATTTACTTACTCAAACTCACAATCCATAATATTATAATCTTATGTATAAATAATTTATAACAGCTCACTCATCCTTGGATTTTTAAACTTTTCCTTCTTCTTTTTTCTTCCTCGACTATATCTGACTAGTAATACATGTATGTAACTTATTTTTCTTTGAAAACAAACTATTTTTTCTTCATATAGTTTCAAAAACTTCTTATTCTTCCTCACTAAAACATATAGTAGACCTTCATCTTCCTCGTCTTTATTCTTTAAGAGTATTAGTTCTCTTGGATTCTCTATCACAGAAACTTTTTCCAAGCAACTAATCCTATTTCTTTCCTCTTTTCCTCCTCTTCAATATTGTCATATTCTCATGTTCATGTGAAACTACATTAAATTTATGCTTTCTTTAACAATAATAAAAAATAATATCCTTAGGATATTTTTTTAGGAATCCAAAAAAGTATTATAAAATACTCACTTTACTTCCCCATGTTTTTTAAGTTATTCTTTTAAACTAAAATAGTGTTTCAAAAATACCATTTTTTATTATAACTCACATGGATGAATAAATATTTATTTTATTATTCCATAATACTTGACATTAACTTCTCAAAAGTTTCAAAACAATATACACTTCAATCAAACCAGGTGTAAAAATACCATACAACTCGGTATCTCTTATTATTTGGCATATTCCATTGAGGCATACAATATTTCATAAGAAACCTATACAAATTCATCTTGAATCTATACACAACACCATATGATCCTTTCTTTGTTCCTCAAATAGACCAGCTCGAATCACAATGCTTTATTGATATTTAAACATTGAGAATACAACAAATTCATTCGTAGATCTTTGATTTTATTATTCAGAAAAATTTGGAAGTTTTATTATATCAGGAAAAAGGTAAATCATTAAAGTTAATTTTTCTTTGAATATTCATTTCAACAATTCATATCACAATGATTTAGTCTGTGATGGATAACTTGAGCTTCAATAATTTATATTTACATTATTCTTGAAAACCCATGAATTTTTCTTTTCATTATCAAGAATAATGACCCCATAGTACCATGATTATATCATGGATACAATTTCTATCCTGATGTGTGCAACATGAATCATGATTTTAGTATATTTAGATGTCATATATATCTAAATTAACAACTCTATAAACCAAATTTCATACTTTATAATGTCTCTAAAAGTTATCTTCCATTATTTTATCATCTTATCCTAGTATTTAATATAATATCATATTTAATTCAATGCTTGGATCATACACTATTTGAGGTGTTTTTGATTATTAGAACATTTAATATTAGATTTGGAATCATCACTATCTATTTTCTTCTTCATATATTAAATTTGAAAACCCAATATTTCAGTCTATATAATGATGTTTGTGTAGAAATACATGATTCTTATTCATAGATATATGATGGTGATATAGAAACTATCAATCTTACACAATCATACTAATGGTTACATAGAATAAACTTCATGAAAACACAATGATGGTTGATTATTTAACAATAAGAGGATGATTCCCATACGACAGAAATATCATGATTATGAAGCAGAAGCATAAAACCTATGTAGATGTGGAATAATGTTTATGAATCCATGAATTTTCCTTCATTAAAATGTATATAGGATAGATAATTCTTACATTAAACCATGATTTGATGCTTATACAACACAAGGACTTATAAATTTCCCATATTTCATTTAAATGAATTCAGGTATTTCCAAACTCCACTTTGACCTTCCCAAACCTTCATCCATGAATGTTTAAACACTAATTACAACAACCTTCACATATAGTAATTCTTGGATAGTTTCACTACTTATCATACACTTTAATCCCCCATTCAAGCTAGCATTAACCTTTGTTAATAAAACTCACAATCTATAAAAAATTATAGCACATTCCATCCTTTCAGAACCATTATTGAATATACTCAACACCTTAATGGAACATGTCTTAGACTTTAGTAATAAGTCAAAAATCAACACATGAAATGGGTTTCTCACTAATAAACTAGATTTCATATTCTTGGAAAAAATATATGGGCAACTTATTTACTTCCTTTGTTGACATGAGATGAACTCTTCATTGCCTATTACATGGTAGAAAAAACATTATTATTTAACACACATTGACTTAATTTATATAGACAAAAAATAAAATTCAATATTCAAATATCCAGGGGTACTTCACATTCTTTCACTTTACAAATATAAAAGGTTCTTGAGAAGTTTGTATTACATGAATTTAAAATGTATCATTCTATAACCCATCAAGTTCTATTACAGTACATAACGGTCTAGAATGTTCTAGATTCCTAAAGGTTATAGGTAGACCTCCAATATACTCAAGATAATTATATAATATTTTATAATTCTCATAGATATATAGGATCAATATATAACAATATAAAACCTCCTCCACATGAGGCAAGGAATATAATTTTCTCCCACAAATCTTGGAAATTCACTACTTGTATCTCGATGATACTCTTCAATCTTCTACATGAATTGCTACAAGTTTTATACCGGTTCCAAGGTAGGATCACTCTCTAGTATCCGCTTTTACTTAATATAGTACTCCTTGATTCATGGAACACCATATCTTAATATGGTTTAGTCCCTAAGTATGAATTATACCTCCTTTTTATATGACTCGATGATGATAGATGTTGCATTGGTTAAGACTCCACATCTTGGATCATCCTTGTATTTATGCTATGGATTAAACATACTCACATGAAACACTAGATGTATTTTAAATCATAGAGGTGACTCTAAATGATACGATACTTATCACATTCAGTGAAAAACTTCAAATAAACCCTTACAACATCACATTAATCCAATATACACCTTCCTAAAGAATTTATTTTTGTCAGGAAGCAACATCACCACCAACTTTATCTCATGGATATAATCTAACATCCGATCATCCATTTTCATCACAATTCTTCATATTTTTATCAACCTTGTCCAAATGAATTCTTTTCAACTATGCTTCCTCCTACAAATCCATAGCTAATGAATATGTTCACATGATACTTCCTTGGTAATTTCTCCTAAGTACCACTATTTGATGAGTTAGGTTTTATTATCTAGTTACCACTACAAATAGACTCTTCCCTTTCAAATCACTCCTTTAAAGTTTGTAAGATAATTGTGAAGTTTCTGGGCACAGCAGAAGTGTGTTAGTTGGTGTACCCAACTTTAATTTTTTCATCAACAATGATCAATCCGAGATCCATCATAATAATAAAATGCCAGATCTTCATAATGGAACACTACAAGAAAACTGCCGTTTAGCAGCGGTTTTTAAAACCGCCGCTAAAAGCGTTTCGGGCCGACGTTTCGCGTCAGCTTTTAAACCGCCGCGAAAAAACCGCCGCAAAATGCAATAAATTTTTTTTGAATTTTTTTTCGAGGATTAGCGGCAGTTTTTTAAAAAACCACCTCGAAATAGTGGCAGTTTCAGTAAAACTGCCGTGAAATGAAAGGAAAAAATAAAAAAAACACGAGAAACCCCGAAATCACTAAAATGACCATAACTTTTGATCTGGGCGTCCGTTGGAGTGCCACGACCAGTCAAATCGAAGCTCATGAAGAGATATAGAGGAAAATATAATCAAAACCATGAGATGGTCTGAGGTGAAGAAGATATTAGTATTATAATAATGTTGAAAAAAGTTCTCCAACTTCAAACGACCATAACTTTGGCTCCGGGTGTCCGTTTGGGCTCTACCACATATCAAATCGAAACCAGTGAAGAGAGCTACACAACAAATTGATAAATTATTTTGTCGTGTTTTTCGACCCCAAACCCCTCCAAAGGCCTCCGAAATCCCGTTTCCGTCATCGGTGTCCCGTCGAACTTGTCTTTAAACGGACCTAACTTTCGATCCGCGTGTCAGTTCGGACACCTCCACCTGCCAGATCATAGCTAGTTCCACGAGCTTCAGTTTGACTAGTCATGGTTCCCACTTGCACTCCTGGATCATATGTTATGGCCTTTCTTGTGAGTATCGGGTTTGTTATGTTTTTCGATGCCTCGTTTCTAGCACCCGTTCCCCGTTAGATTTTTTTTAAATGGTCATAACGTTTGATCCACTTGTCCATTTGGACTCTTTCACCTATCAGGTCGAAGATTGTTTCAGGATCTTTGATTTGACAGGTCGTGGATCTAAAACGGACTCTCGGATCATAAGTTATCTTCGTTAATGTGAGTCCAATATTTTTGTCTCTTTATGACCGTTTTGACGGGTTTTAACGGTTGCTCCATTTATTACTGTTTATTTGGGTTTCCATGACTTGTTATCTTTATCAATGGTTTTTTGTGGGTTATTATGATGATTATGTTGAATTATTAAGGGGTTTTCCAAAGTTGTCATGAGTTTTCATGTGTTCTCATGCGTTCTCATTCTTTCGAATGTCTCATTATTCATTTGCTTCTCCATCTGTTTTCATGCGTTTTCATGATTTTTCATCCCTTACCACGTCTTTTCATACATTTTCATGTCCTACCTTTATTATTTATTATTTATTATTTATTTATTATTTATATATTCTTATTTTTATTATTTATTATTTATTATTTATTAATAATTATTTATTAGTACTAATAATAAAATATTATTATTAATAATAATATTTTTTAGTGGTTATTTATTATTTATTATTTATTATTTATTATTTATATTTATTATTTATTATTTATTTTTTATTTTTTATTATTTTTTATTATTTATTATTTGTATTTATTATTTATTATTTATATATATTTATTATTTATTAATTAAATTTATTATATATATTTATTATTTATTATTTATTATTTATTATTTATTATTTATTTTTATTAATTATTTATATTTATTTATTATTTATTATTTATTATTTATTATTTATATTTATTTATTATTTATTATTTATATTGATAATTATTTATTATTTATATTTATTTATTATTTATATTTATTTATTATTTATATTTATTAATTATTTATATTTATTAATTATTAATTATTAATTATTAATTATTTATATTTATTTATTATTTATTATTTATATTTATATTTATTTATTATTTATATTTAGTTATTATTTATATTTATTTATTATTTATTATTTATTATTTATTATTTATTATTTATTATTTATTATTTATATTTACTTATTATTTATTAATTATATATTTATTTATTATTTATTATTTATATTTATTTATATTTATTTTTTATTATTTATATTTATTAATTATTAATTATTAATTATTAATTATTAATTATTAATTATTAATTATTTAATATTTAATATTTATTATTAATTATTTACTATTTATTATTTATATTTATTTATTATTTATATTTATTTATTATTTATATTTATTTACTATTTATTATTTATTATTTATTATTTATATTTTCTTATTATTTATTATTTATATTTATTTATTATTTATTATTTATATTTGTTTATTATTTATTATTTATTATTTATATTTATTTATTAGTTATATTTATTTATTATTTATTATTTATTATTTATAGTTATTTATTATCTATTATTTATATTTACTTATTATTTATTATTTATAGTTATTTATTATTTATTATTTATTATTTATTATTTATTGTTTATTATTTATTATTTATTATTTATTTTTATTATTTATTATTTATATTTATTAATTATTAATTATTTATTTTTATTAATTATTTATATTTATTATTTATTAATTATTAATTATTTATATTTATTAATTATTAATTATTAATTATTTATATTTATATTTATTTATTATTTATTATTTATATTTATATTTATTATTTAATATTTAATATTTAATATTTAATATTTAATATTTAATACTTATATTTATTTAATATTTATAGAGAGTATTATCATATGTTGGTTATAATTAATTTAATTTAAAGACAAGAATTACCTTGATGGAATTATCTCTCTGTTGATGTTTCCAGTCACGATCTGATGTGATCCATCATTGTGTCATAAAATAAATACAAAATAAATAAATAAATAAATAAATAAATAAATAAAAAATAAAAAAAAAATAAAAAACCGGTGCTAAAAAAACACCGCGAAACGTTCTGCGACGGTTTTAAAAACTGCCGCGAATAGTTTCCCGACGCACGATTGCGCGACAGTTTTTCAAAACCGCCGCCAATCTATTTAGCAGCGGTTTAAACCGCCGTGAAACGAAAAAAAACCGCCACTAAATCGTGATTTTTCCATAGTGGAACAAACAAAAAAAGAAAGGAAGGGAGTCCCGAAACCATAGAGAGTATTATCATATGTTGGTTATAATTAATTTAATTAAAAGACAAGAATTACCTTGATGGAATTATCTCTCTGTTGATGTTTCCAGTCACGATCTGATATGATCCATCATTGTGTCATAGAATCAAAGTGTAGGCTTCCTCTAGCAGTGATCCACATGTGCTCCACATATCTTTGGACATCGCTGAAGGGATCTATGGGTGTTATCATAGGAGAACCTTTTCTTGTGATAACCGCCTTTGATCTCCTTGAGAGCCACTTCCAAAGCATTGTCCTTGATCTGGTGGTGGAGGATCTTGCTCATAACTTGGGAGAGTTCTTGGTGGAAAAATAATTCTCTCTTGGCTTGAGGGATTTTTTTAGATCCATTGTACACAACCACCATAAAATGGCTAGTCTAATGAGAATAATATAATTGGTATTTTAATTACATAGAATAATAAAATTAAATAATTACCTGAAATAATTTAATCACTTCATTTAAATCATAGTAATACCCCATGTATAATAATAACATTTGACTAATATTATTACTTGACATGCTCCCAAAAAATTACACCTAATATTATTTAATTAAATAACTAATATTTTTTCTCATAAATCCCCATAAAAACTACAGGACATTTATATTAATATACATAGAGTGTAATTTTTTTTCCATTTTCATTATTTCTTCCACCACATTTATTAGACCTTGAATAATGAATATTTAATTTTTAAATAAATATCACTGCATTACTCACTAATAAATACATTATTTCTCCTATTATATATTCTCTCAAATAACAAGTGTCGAAATATATTCCCTCAAATAACAAGTGTCGAAATAAATATGATCATGCATCCTTGAATAATTATTAAACCACAATCTGGAATACTATTTATTCAACTTGTTAAATAAATATTTAACTGAGATACTTGGACACACTTAATGTGTGACCCTTTATGCCTCATTCTCAGTGGCATTAGGCGGAGCCTGCCTAAAGTCGAAGGTTAGCATCTAGAAACACTCCAAGGCACCCATAGAGGACGAAATTAACTCTGAAATGATGAGTCACCTCCTACAAACACTTACAATGTAATGTAATCCCTTTTTCTTGATATCTAAAATCAAGTTGGTTGCCTGTGGGTGACATTAACCCATGTGATCTATTATTATTTCTTTTAAGTCATGGAATTGAACATTCCCATTACTCACCATGGCCATGGATTTATTTAGGCTATATCAATTCCATCAAAGGGCCTGAGATATCTACTTCCATTATGGAACAGAAGGGGAAAATCCTTTCTTTCATTATCTATTAATATAGTATTATTCATGACGCACCCAACATATCCTACCTCCCTGAAAATAGGTTTTCATCACAGTTTTTGTCAATACTTCATAAGTGAATGAGTTATAATACCCATTAATAATAAACTTAAAGTATAAGGACCAATACACATGACCACATATAGTAACATCCAATGACACTATGAAATATGGATTTCCAACTGGAGGGTCTCGTTCTCTTAATATCCTCTTGGATATTACCAAGGGCACACACCATGAGAAGGTGACTCAATGTTTTATGACCCCTCACCCCTAATGGCCTGTATTAGTTGTTCCCCTCAAATAACATCATCCAACCATAGAACATATATTTAAGAACAATGTTATGGAACTTCTGGGTTCTCATATTAGTAGAGATCCACTATGAACTTTCAATGCAACAACTATCCTTGGGACATTATCACTTTCATTGTCACGCATGAGAATAATCAAGATGTGATAAGTTATTTATTAATGAATAAATTACAAAGTAGTTGGTTTTAGGACACCAACTCAAACAGACTACCACTTGCACTAGATCAAACTGCTTACAACCTTTAACCAAATAGCTCTCACATGATATTCATTCTTATGCTGAGATAGGGCTTTAGTCATGGGGTCCACCACGTTCTCTTCTATGGACACTCTTCTCACTGAAACTTCACCCCTTTGATAGAAATCACTCAAGAGGTGTTACTTTCAGATAATGTTCTTGGTCCCTTGATGTGACCTTGGTTATTTTGAAATATCCACCGCTACAGTATTATCACAATAAAATGTGATAGGATATTTATTTCTAGGCACCACATCAAGATCTTGATCAAATTTGTGAATCCAGACGACTTCCTTGGCTGTATCAGAATCCGTTTTATATTCATACTCCATTGTATAATCGGCGACAACTGGTTGTTTTGAACTCCTCCTGCTCACAACTCCTCTATTGAGATAGAAAATATATCCTGATTGCAATTTTAGATCATTCTGATCTTTATGAAAACTATCATCAGCATACCCTCTAATGACAAGCTCCTCATCTCTACCATACACCAGGAAAATATCCTTAGTTCCTTTCAGATACTTAAGGATAGTTTTAACAGTACTCCAATACTTTTCTTCTTGATCTTCTTGATATCTTCCTACCATGCTCAGTGCATAGGTAACATCAATCCTGGTACATAACATGGCATACATTATGGATCTTACAGCCTAAGAATATAGTATCTTTCTCATACTATCTTTTTTATGTTGTGTATCAGGACACATTCTCTTAAAAATATGTTGGGCATGTGACACTGGAACCAATCCCCCTTTGGATTGTTCCATACTAAATCTATTTAGTATCTGGTCAATGTATGTACCCTAACATAGTCTAAGAATCCTCTTAGATATATCATCAATGATCTTGACCCCTAGAATGTAGGCTACTTCGCCTACATCCTTCATGGAGAAACACTTTTTCAACCAGTCTTTAACTGACTATAAGGCCAGTACATCATTTCCAATAAGTAATATGTTGTCAATATATACTAGTTGTATAATGACTGCATTCCCATTAAACTGCTTATAGACACATGGATCACATTCATTCTTAATGAAACCAAATTCCTTTATGGCTTCATCAAATAGAATTTTCCATGACTTGGATGCTTTCTTTAATCCATAAATGAATTTATACAACTTGCAATCCCATTTGGATTCTCCTTTCATCAAAAACCCTTTGGGTTGTGTCATATAGACATTTTCTCAAAAATTCCCATTAAAGAATTCTGTTTTGAAATCCATGTGCCAAATATTGTAGTCATGGTAAGCTTCTATGGAAAGTATGATTCTTATGGATTTAAACATGGAAACTGGTGAAAAGTATTCATCATAGTCAATTCCTTGATGATGTCAGAATCCTTTATCCAGTAGCCTTTCTTTATAGGTTTTAACTTGACCTTCCATGTCCACCCTTATCTTGAATACCCATTTTCCTCCAACATGCTTTACATCAACTGGATCATTGACCAGAACCCAAACTTTGTTCTGATACATGTAATCTATCTAAGAATTCATAGCTTCTAGCCATATTACAGCTTCTGAGCTCTCTACTACTTCCTCTTAGGAGAGAGGTTTATCATTTTACAACAATAATGATTCTCCATCCTCGGTGACTAAGAAACCAAATATATCTAGTTCCCTTACTTCTCTTGAGCTCCTATGTAGTACTTGTGTTTCTAGTATCTCTTCCATGGGGAACATTGGAACATGTTCCTGTACCAAATCCTATGTATCTTGAGGAGCAACTTCGTCGAAGTCAATCTTCCTCCCACTATCCCTTTTGAGGATGTGATTCCTCTCAAGAAAGACGGCTTGTCTAGCGACAATCAATTTCCTATATGAAGGGTTATATTGGTAATATACTTTCATTTCCTTGGGATATCCTATAAAGATACACTCCATTCCATGGGGTGCTAGTTTGTTTCCTAAGAAATCCTTAACAAATTCCTCACATCCCTATACCTGTGTGTGTGACAAAATGGGTTTCTTTCCATTATATATCTTGGAGGGAATTCTATTTTTCACCTTCGTTAGTACTCAGTTTAATGTGTATTTTTCTATTGGAAAGTCGAATCCCCAAAATGATAATGAATGATCTTCATGACTCATCATCAACCTCACCATGTCCAAAAAGGTGCAGTTTCTCCTTTCCCTAACACCATTACACTATGGTGTATAAGGAGGAGTGAGTTGAGATAGAATCCCAGACTCCTGTAAAAGGTCGATGAACTCTTGGTTCAGATATTAACTACCTCAATCAGATCGATGTTTCTTTATCTTCTTAACAAGTTGATTCTCTACTTCATTATTTAATTCCTTAAATTTTTCTAAGGACTATGACTTATACCTCATTAATTATACATATCCATATATAATCAAATCATTAATAAAAGTAATGAAGTAAGAATATCCACCTCTAGCTTCTACTGGAAATGGTCTACACACATCTGTGTGCACCAATCCTAGAAGCTCTATGGGCCTTTCAAACTATCCATCAAAAGGTGGATTGGTAATTTTACCTTGTAAACAAGAACGACATCTATCAAGTGGTTTTAGATTAGTAGAGTATAAACAACCATCTTGGTAGAGCTTTGTCAAGCACTTCTCGTTTACCTGAGCGAGACAGTGATGCCACAACTGGGTGATGTATGAGTCATGTGAGTTTGTTTTATTATCGATTTCCAACACTTGGTTTTCTTAATTTAATACAAAAAAACCATTATTTTAATATTCCATACCATAACATATGTTGTTCTTATAAAATAAATGACCCTTTTTTAAAAACATGAAAATAAATATATCCATATCCAGACATGATACCAAAATTATGTTCTTGGTAACACTTGGCACTTAATAATAGTTATGAAAATCCAAAATCATCCCACTTGGTAATGAGAGATGGTAATTTCCAATGGATAACACAGCCAACCTCATTCCATTGGCAGCTCGAAGATCCACCTATCCTCTATAAATATTTCTAAATATACTTGGTTCCTGAATTTGGATACATATGTGAGCCCCAAAAGTTGTATCTAATACCCAATGTGTAGAAATGGAAAGATTTCTCTTGATAATGAAATAACCTTTAGTGTACCTAGGATTCTGGGTGTAGTTCATCTTCCAGTGGCCTGACTTTCCACATGCAAAACATACCGCCTACCCTTCCTTTCGCTGCCTCTAGATCTTCCCCTTCATAGAGGGATGGTGCTCGGGGGCTTCAGACCATATATAAGTCCCTAGAACCTTTTAGTTTACCTTCCTTTTCTTATCCACCATAAGGACTATGAGTTTGTCATGCCCCAAGACCTTATATACCTATAGAATTTAGGTCAGAAGTTCAAATAGACTATTCTCATTGTTTCTCAAGTTATAGTTGAGAATGAAGCTGAAGAAGGTCTTGGGCAGTTATGATAGGATGAGATCTATATGAAACTCATCTGGGAACTTAATCCCTAAGATTTTTAGGTGTTAAATGTATCCAATAATCTTGAAAACATGAGGCCTAACTGAAGAAAACTCTCCAAGCTTAGTTGTAAACAAATCATTGGAGATCTCACATTTCTCTTATCTCACCTTCTCTTGATAGAGATCTTTAAGGTGAGACATCATGCTATACAGATCCACGTTTTCATGTTTCTTCAAGAGATCATTAGAAATGGATGATAGCATGAAACATTGGAGATCTGTGGAATAATCCTTATGTTTCATATAGAGAGATAGTTCCTCATCACTGACAACTTTTCCAGGCGCAACTGGAATAAGATCCTCCAACACATACAATTTCCTCTCATGGTGAATTATGACACGTAAACACCTATGCCATTCTTAGAAATTGGTTCCAGTGAAAGGGTTTTCCATCTCGAGTATAGTTCAAAATGATATATTTGAATTTTTTTTATTTCTATAAATTAATATGAGAAAATATTTTAGTACTTTATCATGATAAAATTGAGACAAATAAATAAATTAATACTTATAAGTCTCCTACTATTTTATCAAAATCTAACAGCCCTCCCCATTGACTTCCGAATATTTTGTTTTTTTGCATATTCTAGTGTAAAATATCCATATTTCCATTCAAATTACTCAAACTAGTGTTGGTTAAGCAACTTGAAGGGTTTTAAGTAGGCGTTCCAAATGCCAACTGAATTAACTCGCAGTTCCTTGATCCGCTGAGTGGACTCCCCAATCCTAAAAACTTTTTATTTTGGATTTCATTAACCTTTACCTCTTGGTAACACCAATTCCGACTATGGTATTCAACCCTTGATGTGAGACAAGTCAATTCAACCAAAAAACATGAATTAGAATTCCCTGAAAATTTAAAGCACCCCAACTAGGGTTGGTCAAGCACTTTGAACTATGGTTCAATTCTACGAAAGTTTATGGAAGTCTATACCAACATAATATTTATTCAAGGGATTTTATCCTTATATGTAAATTGACATTTTATTATCATTGATTAAATTATTGTTAATATTAAGTGGGTTATACTTAAGTTATTAACCATGTATAAGATAACATTTACGTATAATCCCATCTTATTTTAGTTCCATCTTGGATTCTTGTCTAATTCATTAATTGTGTGTTCGTGACAACACACCCACAATAAATAAACCATGAAACTGACATATATAAAATAAATTGTATGATCATGAGATTTTTCTTTTGGTTAGTTTATATAGCGATAGATAAACTTACCCAAGAACTAGGGGAGACACAACTTGAACCTTTTGGGTTCGTGTTTACAGCTTTCCACCTGTCCACCTTTGTATCTCCTCTGATTGGTTTCACCTTTCCTCCTAACTTGAGTTTCCTCCACTAGATTGGGATCCCCATCAATTACATATGATTTTATCTCACTCACGGGTGAGGGGTGAAACGTGGTTTTACATAAAACAAACCTTGGGCACACATGCCCAACATATTAATGAGGAGAAGCATCATAGGCCAAAAAATTAATTTAATTAAATAAATTAAAAGAAACCACTCACATACAAAGTTCAGGGTCTATCTCATGATCATCCATACATGCAATGATATTTACGCATAAACAAAACTAGCATTCAATTCATTAATCATTCTTGTTTAAGATAAATCATGATCGAATCAATTAATTATCTTTAATTAATCAATCCTTTTATCTTAAACCATTTTTTCAAATTCCCTGAGATTCTCATCCATCATAATTTTAAACAAATAAATAAATTTAAAATTATCTTTATATGTAACTTGAAACCTGGAGGCACCCAGGTGAATTCCCGTTCATAACTACCCAATGAGTATAAATGAACATTACAAAAATGTTAAATTAAACACACATATATAAAACACATATCATGTGTTGTGCCTCAACTTTACGACCATAATATGGTACATATATCAAGGGTATATATAATATAATAATAAATTTTTATAAATCTACCTAATTTGGATGAGTAAACAATGTGCAGTTCCTACTACACTATCTGTATTATAATTCACCATCCATCCGAAGCACATGCCAGAGGATATGTCATGTAGATGTACTTCGGAAATATTCAGAGTACATGGCAAGTTTAGTGGGCCAAACACTGTGTAGTATCCACATTACACGGTTTCCAGCCGGGCAATCCATGTTCGGGGTACATGATCTAACCCTAACCCGAAGGGACTACACGCCATGTCCAGTGGACTACACAGCGTGTAATCCATAAACCGCATGCCACCTATTCCTGATTAACACATAGTGTCATTTAAGACTTATAAGGACTCCAACACACAACTTGGTTTGGTAGACTGGTCCGATGCAATGAATATTGACTACACGGTGTGTGTGGACGAATACATGCCATGTGTTCTAGTGTTGTATGGCCATAATGATTTGGAACCTACGTATGAGATCCTATTATTTATTTTAATCAAAATTAAAAGAAAATATCATTTCTATAAGGTGAACAAGAAACGATAGAGGAGGAATAGATCTTGAGATTCAGATTTGTAGAATGAATAAATTGAATTGAGACAAATAAATTATTAAAATCATAAATCATCAACGAAAAACTAAACAATTATAATCAATGATATTACCACTCTAATACCACTTGAAGGTTCCGAGCACAGTGGAATCTCATTGGTGGGTGTACTAAACATTAATTTTTCCATTAATAACGATCAATCTGAGATTTGTCATGATAATAAAATGCCCGATCTTTATAATAGATTGAAGAACTTAAGAATTGAAGGGAGTCCTAGAACCTTAGAGATAATCATCATATATTGGTTATAATTAACTTAATTAAAATATGAGAATGACCTTGATGGAATTATCTCTCCGTTTATGTTTCCTGTCACGTTTCGATTTAATCCATTGATTCATCGTAGAATCCAAGTGTAGGCGTCCCCTAGTGGTGATCCACATGTGATCTATGTATCTCTGGATGTCGCTGAAGGTATCTCTAGGTTCTAGTATGGAAGATCCTTCACTTGTGATGTCCACCTTCGATCTCCTTGAGACCACTTCCAAAGCTCTCTCCTTAATCTAGTGAAGGTGGATCTATCTCGTAACTTGAGAGTGCTCCTGGGGGAAAAATAATTATCTCTTGTCTTGAGATATTTTTTTAGATCATTTGTGTACAACCACCCAAAAATGTCTAGGCTAATGAGAATAATATGATTGGGATTTTAATTAATTTGAATAATAAAATGAATTAATTGATCGAAATCATTTATTCATTTCATTTAATACTTAGTAAGACACCATTTCTAATAATAATAGTTGACTATTATTATTATTTGACATGCACCCAGCGAATTACAACTAATATTATTTAATAAATAAATAATCTTATTTCTCACAAATCTCCAGAAAAACTACATGGTGTGTATATTAATATACACGGTGTGTACTTTTGTTTTTCCATTTTCTTTATTTCATCCACCACATTTATTATACCTTGAATAATGGATATTTATTTCATAAATAAATATCCCGGCATTAATCACTAATAAATATATTATTTCACCCACAATATATTTTTCTCAAATAACTAGTGTCGAAATAAATGTGATCAGACATCCTTGAATAATTATTAAACCACAGGTTGAGAATAATCTATATTCAACTTGTTAAATAAATATTTAACTGATATACTTGTATACACTTATTATGTGACCCTCTTGGCCATTTTCTCAGTGGCATTAGGTAGATCCTTCCTAAAGTCCAAGGATAGTGTCTTGCAACATGCTCAGGAACCTATAGGGAAAGAAGTTAATGTTGCAATGATGTGTCACATCCTATGAACGCTTACTGTGTAATGTAATACCTTTGTCTCAATATCTCTAATCAAGTGGGTTTCATGCTGGTGCCATCAACCCATGTTCTTGACTATTATTTCATTGACTTCCCAAAATTAAACATGACTATTCCTCACCAAGGACATGGATTTATTTAGGCTATATCAATTCCATAAAAGGACATGGGATTTCTATTTCTTTTATTTAATAGAAGGGAAAAATCATTTCTTTCATTATATATTAATTCAATATTACATGTGACACACCCAACATATCCTACCTCACTGTGAACAGTGTGTTGTCATAGTTTTAATCAATACATCTAAGTTCATGAGTTTTAATACACATTAACAATAATCTTAATGTCTAAGGACCAATACACACATCCACATATAGGAACATCCAATGACACTATGAAATGTGTATCTCCTACAGGTGGGTCTCGTTCTCATAATATCCGCCTGGATATTACCAAGGGCGCACACCCTGAGAAGGTGCCTCAAAGTTTAATGAGTCCTCACCCATAATGGCCTGTATTATTTTCCACCTCAAATAACATCATTTTTCCATATAACATATATCCATAAACAATGTTATGGATCTCTCGGGTTCTCATCATAGCATAGATACACTATGAACCTTTAGTGAAACAACTATCCTTGGGAAATTATCACATGTATTGTCACGCAGAAGAACAATCAAGATGTGGTAAGGTATTTATTAATGAATAAAGTATAAAGTATTTGGTTCTAAGAAACCAACTCTAATAAATTGTTCCACACAAAACATCTTATATGAATCTCATTATTTATCACTCCCAAAGTTCTAAAAGGAATAAATTTAACAATAAATTCAACCTCTCTTTCTACCCATAAATTAATGGTTGATATATTGTTGATTAATTTATATTTTTTCCCAATAATCTAAAGATATCCATTTATAACATCCTTTTGAAGTGTGATCCTTGATCAATGATAATATGTTATAGGAATCCCTAATACTTCACTACATGATAGAAGATAAGATTCTATTTGTTTTATACTCTAAATTTTTCTTTTTTGAAATGAATTTGGAATACTTAGAATTTTTTTTATTACCAAAGTGATGATTCTATAACCTAAAGACTTTGGTAAAACGATGATGGAGTCTATATTCACTATTTTCAGTGGATTTTCTACTATGGTCAAGTGATGTAAAAATCCACCATGAAACTAATTCTCTACTCTCTCTTATTCTCACACACATGTAGTCATCACATAGAATTCTATATCATCATCTATCCTTATCCAGTAGTATTATAACTATAGTAATTCCTTGGTTTATTGTTTTCCTAGAAGTATTTCCCATATTGTGTAATGACATTATTTCATAAGGACCCTACTTAGATTTCCCCACATTTTAATATAGATCCTCCTTCTTCTTGTGTAGGATAATGTCACCCAATATATGAATTTTTTTTATTTTTCCCTCCTTTGAAAGAGACGACACATTATTAGCTATATGGTCATGTTCTCTCTCTACCTTGACCCTATCAAATATCTTATCATCCAAAAAATTCATGTAGATAATCTTCTTACTGAGTGCATCAACCCCCACATTTTCTTCCTAGGGTTATATTCAAAGGTATATTCTAACTTGTATAGGATATATTACCGTAGAGATTACATTGAAGTATGATTATTCTGAATTTAAAAGAATCTTATGGTGACATTTATAGTCTTCACCACAAACTTGGATCCCATGATATAATGTCTCCATACATAAAAAAAGGCACCATGATTTCTATATACTATTTTATATAATTAACCACCTCTCAGTGTCATTTATATTTTTACTTTCAAGAGTTATGATATTTATATCCTTTATGAGCACACCGCCATTAATATATTTTGGGACATTCATGTATATCTTATATAGATTGTGTATATCCTCGAATTTCAAAATCAGATCTTACATGTTATCTATCATCAAACTATCAAATGATTCCTCGCATTTTTTATTCGACTCCCATGTCTTATTCTCACTTATAATGTTATAAAGTGGATATCCCTTCTTTTAGTATTTATAGATGGAACAAAGATAATAATTCACCAACCCAAGTAAGGGTATCAACATTAAAAACTTGGTTGGTACTCCCCTCAGAATGGAAGGTTTGACTTATTCCACCATTGATTTTGGTGGAAAATCAAGAACTAATTCTCACTAAATTTTCATTATTTTGGAAATAATCCCCCCTACCTTAATTCAACTGAATTAAGCACAAATATCCTAATATTTTCATTAGTTATAGAAATAATATCATTGTAGAAGGTAGTATGACCAGACATATTGGGAACGATAACCCACTATTTTCCTTATGGACGAAGAGAGGCACATTCGCTACACCTAGGGTCAATTGGGTTGGATTGATAATGTAGGTAGTGTATGAGTCCATGAAAAATAATTTTGGTCTTAGAGTATATCATGAGATTAATATATGATAGTGTTGTTATGACTATGGGTTTATGACTACTTAGAGGAGAGTCATAGACCCTTAACGACTATGATTGGGATGTTCCTCTTAGGGTGGGGCGATTGAGGAAATTTTTTATGATTTTGTGCATAACTGCCTATGTATTTAATTATTTAATAATATGTCTCTTCTGAGATTATGGCTATGTAGTAAAGGATCAAGGTGCACTAGCACCATCAATCCTAGATAATCCTGATAGGGGAATCAGGGATAGATTATGTGGGAGCGCATGGATTGAAAGAATCATCACATGTATATTTATAGTTAAGCCTTCTGAGATTACTTTTGAGGGAGGTATAATTAAATCCAAGTGGTGAAGAGTGCACCATATGATTAATGGGGGTAAAAACCTCAATCTGAACAAGGTTTCAATATATGTTATTGATGGCATTCATATTAGGTAGAGATGAGAAGTAACTATCTTATTATGCCTTGTTTGAAAGTTTGAGCTTGTTTTCTATGTCTGGTCATCTTGTTTAGTGAAACATCAGACATAGGGAATGGATATTGGGAGTTTAATTTCTTATGTAATGATAAGTTCACCCAATGGTCAGGATAATGAATCAATCATAGAAGGATCAATCTTCATGTAAGTAATCATCTATGTGGTGAGACTAGCCATTGGTATAGTGGATCCGAAATATCTAGATCCCTATTAGGATTCAAGGAATAAATTTAGTTGTGATTTTTTGTTGATGGTTGAGAATTTAAATCAACTTAAGATATTTTATTAATGATATGATGATGAATTTGACTAATGGGGTGTCCATTATCATGATATAGCATGACTAAGAGATTAGTTTATTGGTGACACAACTATTTAATTTCACTAATGTTTTTGCTGGAATTTAGTAAGTCTATTTAGATGGGTTTTTAATGTCTCCACTGTATAAGGAATCATGATCAGGTGCTTTGGTGATGCCTTAGTGGGTACAAATAAGCATCTATTTCAGTCAACCAATAAAGGACCAACTATTATTTTCACATGTAAATGGAAATGGTGGGTTGGAAACCACATAGGGTATATCACCTTAAATATGATGGGTGTAGTTGAGTATTGAACTAGAATTGTAAAAAAATGGTGTTTTTGGACTCTCTGAATGAGGGAATGTTGAAACTCATATATTTAATCTTAGATAAAGAATGATGAGTTGTACTATATTTTGGACTAGTGTCCCATACAAGATTTGAGTTCTTCTTGTAGGAACCATAGAAATCATGTCATAATACCACTGGAATTATGTCTTGGTGGAAAATTACAATGGGGTGGGGGGAACTGTATCTAAAAAATACTTGTTCTGGGTTAAATTCTATTGAATATATCATCATAGGCATAAAAGTAAATTTGTTGGTTTCACCATTGTATTATGGAGTAGGGAAGTGTTATGAGTGCTGTCTCATTTTTGATGTTCAATGGGCCTAGAATAGTCTTATAAGGGTGAGTATGTTTGGGATTTGGATTTGGGTGAGAGTGGTGTTGTGTAGACTAGTGAAATCAACTCATGAGGTTTGATGTTGGTGAATCGAGAATTCAGAGATTCCACCATTAATGGGGCATATTGTTTGATTTTAGATCTTGATTATAACCATTGTGTATAGGACAATTATGGTTTAAGTAGTTAATCTTATTGGAATGGTTTTGGTATGACCATAACTTCTGGAGCATGCATAGTTTGTCCAGGAATTGAGGCTTGATGACACTTGGGTGTATATCTCAAGGATGATCTATTTTATGATGGAAAGATTATAAGAACCTTATCCTTCAGGGGGTTAATTTTTTTTTAAATTTTGGAAAAAACCATTTATTGAATGATTATGACGTTCTCCAGGTGGTTCAAGAGGCCATAAAGGTGTACACAAAGTGTATAAGGTGACTAGGGGATAAAACCGTGGGGTTGTTGCACCACCGGATAACCGGTGTCCATCAAGGGGGCTTGAAACTATTCTTAGAAACACCAGTGAGCTGGTGGTCCATAGTCTTTTCAAAGAAACCCACTTAATCACTAGTGGTTCCTGAAGAACTTTTTTCCAAAATGGGGTAAATATATTTTCATCCATTTTAATCCCATTATGCATAACCTATTTTTCCCAGTTACAGGACATTTACAACCCCGTTGAATCCCCCACCTCCTCTCCTTTGTTATGGTGGATCTCCTCTATATTTTTTTTTCCAATTATCCTTTATTTAGGTGATCAAATGACCAAGGTGAGTCCAAGAGTTCATCATCTTCCTTTACTTTCATTATTAATTTCCACTTGAGTTCTCATCCTTTAAACTAATATTCTATATTTTTAGGGAATTATTCCACTTCTTTGATTTCTACCACTTCCAATCATAGAGAAGGCCGATACATGATAAGTGGAATTCTACTAACCTAAGGTAGGTGGTCTCTTGATTTTTTACTTAAAGTACTTCTATTGTTTTTCATTTTTAGTTTGAGTAGTCTCACCCACTCATTAGACACTTTAAAAAATATTTAAATTTATTTTTAGCTAACTTATTGATGTCTTAGTACTCCCTTGGACTTAATAAATCATGTGGGCTTAGGTAGACCCTTATTAATACTACTAATGTACTGATTTAATATTTCAACATGGGAACATATGAATTATTATCAGTAGTTTATGGTTTTCCTTAGTATTTTAATGAGTTAATATTGAATATTGGAATCTTAAGATGCCCCTAGGCCCTAATAGTGTTTATATATATGGATACCTTAAATGAAAGTGTGATTTGAAAAAATGATAATCTTGGATTGTTTTACTAAATGGTTTATATACTATACTTGAAAAAATGTGTTAAATAAACTTTTTGGATTGATAGTGAGTGTTGGAATCCCTTAGGATATTTATTGGATTACTCATGAATTTTTCTAACATGGAATACCTTGTATGAGAATTGTACTATATTAAGGGACACATGAAAATTCAAGGGTGTGAAGACAAACATGGATTCAATGAGGTCTAAATATATGGAATGAATCAACAATATAGTGGATTCTAATTAGATTAATTACCTAAAATGAAATGGGGTGGATTCCTCTAAGATTTAGGTAATGCCTTCACTTACTGAATTCCATAAATTAATTTTGTGGTTTCTTGAGGGGAACCCTTGTGAAATTATATAGATTGGTCTCCCAAAATTTATCTCGATCATTGTTGGTGTGGAATTCCTCGAGTGTACACAATGGATTCCAATCGATATGCTCTTATGAATGTCAAGGATAGTTCTTTGAATTCAAACTAGATTGGTGGGTTTCTTTTGGAATTACTGGAAAGAAATTCCCATATGAGCAATGCGGATTACCTCTGGTTACATGATTATGGATTCCTTAGTGATGCACCTTAGAACTTAATTGATACATGATATTTACCCCATGTTTAGAGACTAGTGATGGACAAAATAGGTATTGTGGGCCTAGGTTTTCTTCTTAATACCTAATTCTAGACTATGTTATATTTATTTATATAGCCTATTATTACCACTACTTCACTGATTTATTATACACCTTTATACCTTACAGTTACAGAATAATATTTCATTAGAAACTTTTTAGTGGTGGCCTAATGAGTTGTACTCAAACCCTAACCTGGACACTATTGCACTTGGTAACCTAAGAAGACATCATTACATAGTAATAGGTTACTGGTTTAGGGCATGGAAAAATATTGATGCTTGTTGATATGGCTCTGATGGATTTTGGGAGATGGGAGATGAGCTAGAGATTGGTACTTATAAGGCTATGTTTTATTTTTGTCTTTTACCATATTCTTAATTTTGTGATGGTTTTACAAGACTTTATTCATATGTATGACCTTCTTGATATTTATATAGCATCATTTTGAGATTTCATGGGATGTGATTTAACAATTTTCACATACAGTTTATTTTTACTGTTATTATGATTATCTGTGATATTATAATGGATTTATTCATTTAGTTTTACATTGAGAACATTTGAAATTAGGGCATATTATTTCCATGATATCCCCAAAATCCCTCATCGTTAGTCGAAAGAATCTGGGGCATGTAGAGGAATAATTGATCCCATGTGGTACAACACCCATGAAAATGATTTTTTAACTTCCTTATCTTTTTTAATAATATTATTTCTTGATAAAATGTGTGTTATATTATATTATACACAAAAAATATATCTCTTTAATAATTAAGTAAAAATAAATGGAATTGTGAACCATGAATTTGACCATTATATGACCATTTGTCAATATGACCATTGATAACTATACTCTTGTTTATAATTTTAACGTTATAATTAGTGTTTATATGTAAAATTTGAAGAATGATAATTGATACAGAAAGAAGAGTCAATGTAATCAACTAATAGAGTCATGCTTTTTGAATCACATATTTCAAAACCTGGGAGGGAGGTATCATCATTGGGGTTGTCCCTTGACCAAGCCCAATCCAAGCTTCAATAAGTGAAGTTTGAATGAAATTTCCTACAAGAGAAGTTCATGTTAGTGGATATTAGAACTTGTTCAATTTTATTCAAGGAACCCCAGAAAACTAATACCATCACACGCCTAACTCTTGGGAAGTACATGGGTGTAATAAGGGGTTATGCGTCTCTACCTTAGTGTGTAATTCATTTTTAAAATAATATTGTTATTCGATCAATTATGTTTTAAGATTTGTTTTGCTTAACAAAATTGAGATGAAATTTTGATAAATTGTTTCTTTAAAAAAATTGTACTTTCCAAAAAAGAAATAAATATTTATTATAAACTAATATTATATTATTAATATTAATTTTAACAAAATAATTTGACAAAAACACTCTTATTTTATTATAAATGATAAAATAATTTTTTCCAAGTGTTAAAAAATTTACTATGCATTTTCAATCAACTATTATTTTTAATATATAAGGTTTTTTATAAATAAAAGTTAAAATTATCATATATATAAAATTATTCTGATAAAATATATATCATTTTTTAAATCAGTATGTCAAAATTATATTTGATTGAATTTATGACGATATTGTATAATACTTTATTTTTTTCATGAATAGTAGAAATATAGTTTGAGTTTTTTCAGAAGGTTTAATGACTTAATAATTATTTAATAATGATTTTATAACTAATTAACCACAATAAAAGAACTAAAATATGTTATTTTATTAATATAAAGTATTTTAAAAGATTTTAATCAATATCCAAACCTATAATTTACATTCCAAATTCTAAAATGGAAATTTTAACATCAGAAAGATTATTTTTGAGCAAACATTAATTTTCCATTCCAAATTAAGTAATATAAAATTATGGTCGACTCATTTGGATTAAAATAACATAAATTGTGTCCCAATTTTCCAATATCTTGGGAAAATACCAGGGGAAATTTCATGGTTTTTTATTTTCCACAACCTAGTTTTCCAACGCCCATATTTGGAAATTAATAATGAATTCCTCCACTTTTTTATAAATACCCACCCATTTCTCCATTTCATTTCTATACTAATTCACGCTCAATGAAGATACGATAGTTTTAATTCAAAATGAATCCTCCCAAGGTGTACTGAAACTCCCAAGGTCCCAATATTCAGGTTTTAGGAGTAACTTTTTAAGGTAAAGGAAATATCCTTTTTTTCTCAACGTTTCAAGAACCTCTTTTTGTACATGTCTTCTAAATATCATGGTAAATATAACTAATTTCATTTTTATTAAATCCATTACTTTCAAATTATTTTTAATCAATGGGAGACCCTTTCGCCCCTCTATTTACCCTTTTATAAAACCACATTTTATACCCTTTATGATGTCAAATTTACTTATCAAAATTTATCTCTTCTCCTTAAGAAAGTATTTTTTTCCTTTTGTAAATACCCAATCCTATTTATTTTCTAAGGTTATTTAATAATATGTAAAGAATATTTATTTAATTCTGGTATTAACATAAATTAAACCCAAATTCTTTTTTAGTGTGCTGAAAGTGACACAATGATCATGTTTTAATGCACTTTTGAAAAGACATGATTTTGATATAAACCCGTTTTATTTTATTCTCCATGGGGTATTTATGAAATGATTTATTATTATATATTTAGATCACATTAAAATCAATACATATAAAGGGTTAACCTTTATATAACTCCAATTAATTTGGTAAATAATTTAATCTATATATATGACATGTTATATGATACCTTAGTGAATAACCTTGGTGATTTTTATGACACCCTGGTGATTAACCATGGTGATATGCTTACGAATGCCTAAATTAATTTTTGTAGCCTCATTTACAAGTTATGATTCATTTTATTTTGTCTATTATATTCCTCATGTTCTATTTTTTATACCATAATGATATTCCTCATGTTTTTATTGATATTCCTCAGGATCACATGTAAATTTTTTCCCCTTGGTTTCCCTTAATAGGCCTTATAACCACCCTTTCCTTTGATTTATATCACTTGGTTATGAGATACATTAAATGTACTTAGTATATACCTTTTATGAATCCTTTTAGGTGGTTTAGAAGAATGCTTTTTGTTTTCATGTATTATGTACCTTTTTTCTAAGAAACCAAACATTAAAATATCCTCTAATGTATACAATGTATTGAAAAATTATGTAATAAAAAGTTAGGATTCCATAGTAAGAATCAAATTACAGTTTAGTTATTTATGAAAATTAGGATTTTATAACTTTATGAAGAATCATAGGGACAAGTTACAATATATGAATACATCCTAGTATTTTAGTGAAGTATTAAGTAAGTGGCTTCTGAGAAAAGAAATCCCAATCTGGACACGAACAAGTAGATGTTAGTCCGGAATAGATGTATCTAGAGGTAATACCTAAAAAACCACTTTGAGATAGACTTGAATGGGAACTTGTGTATGAAAATAGGAATTTTTGCACTCCTAGTTTGAAATAAATGGGGGCTATGTTGGGTTAATATCAATAATTTTATGTACCATTTAGAAGTATTTGTAGAAAAAGTAATTTTTTTAAAGAATAACATATTTAATCATGATATTTTAAGGAATAAAAATTCATTTATCATTATAATATCATTAAATGAAACAAATTAATCAATAAGGTTTTCTTCTTTTAGAAAATGGCGAGAAATAGGATAAACTGTGTAAATGGTGACCATAAAAGACCATGGGCCAATGAACCTCCAATGGAAGCTGGAATGAAACAAATTTATGAGAATAATTAATTAACTGACTAAAGTCATGAGCAATAAATTGAATCAAGATAAGAGAAAAAAATTCACCTTGAAGGGAATCACTTTCCCATGATTCCCTCATGCCTCAATGACCACCTTATTTCAGTGGATCTACCAACCCATTTACTATTGAATGATGTATAATATCAATAGAATAGATATTTTATGTACTCCATTATTCAGAAAAATAGAAAGTCACACTGGTTGTGAACCACTTAGAGGTATAAGCTTAATAGTGATCATCATTGATTTAAAACATGAATCTAAGAAGGGAGACTGATGCTATAGAGTGGGAAGAGTTTAGAGGAAAAATTTTCAATAAATTTTTTCCCTCATTCAATGTGAATGAAAATGGAGAAGGAATTCCTTTAGCTGCGTAGAAGGAAATCCAATCTACGGGAAGATATGAGATAAACTTTTCAAGCTTTCTTGTTACACCTATAGAATTTTCATGTATTATAATAGAAAGTTTGTAATATTATTTGGTGGACTAAGATAACATAAAAAGAAAAATCTATCCAATCAAGCTATAATATCTATGAGGAGATAGTGTGAATTGAAATGAAGGTTTAACTAGAGATTAGAGAGATTTAGTGGTCCCATGGATAGAATGAAAAAATAGAGGAATGGATCCAAGATTAGGTGGGAAATTTGATCACGAAAGAGATGGAAAGCAAGTGAAACTTCCCACATGAAACATATATGGGAATAAGAATTCTAGGAACTGATTTATTAAGAGCAGGAAATGTTAAAAGTGTGGAAGAGATGGTTATATTTCTCTGAACTATCATAGTGAGGTCACACCTGAAATTATCAACACAAAAAAGAGGGATGATGGTTCCTGCCAAACCAAAAGTCCAATTCTATAAGTGTCAATAGCTTGGGAAATTTTCTAATCACTATTGAAATTAGAGGTTAATGGAAGGGAATCACCACCAACCTTAGCTTATTCCAATGAAGAAAGTTCAATATTTTTATATCATAATGGATAAAGTTGAATCTCCAAATGATGTGGTGGAAGATACTATCATTGTTCTCTCCATGATGGTAATTACTTTGTTTGATTTTGGTTCTAAAAATTTGATTATTTATTAAATTTTTCAAAGAATATATAATCATTTCATAATCTACTAGAATCAGAGTTATCTGTCAAGACTTGTGGAGGGATTAATAATGCATCGAAAGTGTATAGAAACTCTAGTATTCACATTGATAGGCAAAATCTAATCACAAATGTAGTAGTCATTCCCATGTTATAATTCAACACTATACTAGGGATAGAATGTTTCTCAAAGTATAATACTAATATAAACTAAATAAGAAATAAAATATCATTAGTATTGAATGGAAAACCTAGAGTTTCTTTCAAAGTAGATATATCTCGATATGATCTTTGTAAAGAATCACCTCCTGTATCCTTCTTAATGGAGATGATCGGTGAAGATGAAGAATGAAATGAAAGTATATGAATAGAAAATGTCCCCTTTGTCTAGGAATACATTGAAATATTTCCTAAGGAGTTACCTTAACCTCCACCAGAGATTTAGGTAGAGTTATCCATTGAACTTATACATGGATCCACGATGATATCAAAGACCCCATTTAGAATGGAAAATGTAGACCTATAGTAATTAAAGAAACAACTTCAAGATCTTTTAGAGAAGGGGTTTGTATGACCAAGTGTGTCTCCATTAGGAACACCTATCATATTTTTAAATAATAAGGATCGATCAATGTAGCTATGAATTGATTATATAGAACTTAACAGGATCATAGTGAAGAACAAGTAACCTCTTCTTTAGATTAATGATTTTTTTGAACAACATCATGGGGATAAATTCTTCTCAAAGATTGATCTTTTTTCTGGTTATCAAAAATTGTTGTCTAAGAATGTAGATATTCCAAATATTTCGTTCTGATAAAGATATGGGCATTATGAGATTGTTATTATTCCCTTAAGATTGACGAATTCTCTAGCTATATATATGGATTTGATGAATAGAGTCCTTAAATACTACCATGATAAATTTTTGGTTGTTTTATTGATGATATTTTGATATTTTTTAGAAGTTTCGGGGAGGATGAGGATAATATAAGGGTTATGTTGAGAACTATGAGTAAGAAGAGGATATTTGGAAAGTTCATAAAATACTAATATTTCTTACAATATATTTCTTTCATGGGGAAAATTATAACCAACTTGGGAATCTTACTTGATCTTACCAAGAAAAATGTTGTCGAGGAGTGGCCTCATCCTACAACTACAACTGAGATTTTTAGTTTCCGTGGTTAACCAGGATATTATAGGAGGTTTGTGAAAACGTTTTCAAAAATTTCTAAACCACGGACCATGTTAACATGAAAATGGTCCATGTTTATATGGAAAAAGGAGTGCGAAGAATGTTTCCAAGATATGAAGAAGAGATTGGTTAATGTACTTTTGTTAACTCTACAATCTATCAATGAAAGGTTCATTATTTTTTAACTATCATGACCCACCTTCTTCAAGATGAGGGAAGGGATGGAAATATTTCATGACCTTCCTTCCTCCAGATGATGGAGAGATAGTGACCCCACTAGTTCTGCATCCAATAGGCCCTTGTGTGGCGACCAACATCAAGGGTATAGAAATCTAAAAAAATGTTTAGAGTTACCCTTTTTATAGTAACCAAGATTTGGAGATAAGACGTATCATCCTCAAAAACCTCCAAGAAGAAACCAAAATCAATTCTACATGCATGATTAAAGTAAAACTGCAAGGAATATAAGGAAAAGTCCAAAGTAAGTACCAAAAAAATAAATCTAAGCAGTGACACAACAACCATCCCCAACATCCAAGTTTTTAAGGTCCAACATGGTTTGTGTAATCTCCCCAGAAACCTGAAAATATTTTTATATACGTAGGGTGGGAATACAAGTATACTCAATAGTAAAAGCTAAAGTCACCCATGCACAAGTCTAAGAAGCATAATAATTCCCCTCTGATAAAACAACAGAATCTCAAAAGAACCTAACAAAGTATACTATCCACCAAAACCTCACCATAAAACGCTCACCAAATTACACAAGTGAAGTAATGTAAAGTAAATTCACATTGATGATTAGGTACCCACACCACTTTTCACTGGTTAAATGCTCATTCATAATGAAAGATGCCCTGACACTTCCAATCTTTCACAAGACCCACTGTCACAAATTGCCTACACACACATGGCCCACATACCACACACATCATACCCACAAACACCTAGGAAAAAAACATATCAAATCTTACCAGCAGACACCTAGGCCACACAATACCTCTCGTACAACCAATACCATAAATCTGGTAATAAAATTCAAGCCATTACAAACTACCCAAAAAATCCTGGGCGATTGTAAACCTCAATCCATTACCGTCATCTTGAAGATTATTGGGTGATAAATACGTATAAGAGAGAGAAGAAAAAATTCAGTAAACATCCATCCGTCCTCCCACCAGAATGTTGGGAAAGACGCCCTCCCCCAATAAATGAGTGCGTTTGGCACATAGTTCTAAAAAGGGTGGGGTGCATATTGAAAAAAAAGGAACTAAAAGTTCATACATATAAGTAACAAATAATAAACCCAACCTATGGGTTTCCAAAAAAAAAACAACCGGCCCACACAAAACTACCCTTACAGTTACCCCTACATGTACACCCATACAAATATCCAAGAAAATCATAAAACCAAAACCTTTCATTTAACCACTTTTCATTCTTTATTGATAAGTTCACTTAATTTATTCAAACACTACCCAAGAGACATCAAACCACAGTAATCCCCAACACATTCATCCGCACCTATAATACACAAATAGATTTCAGTCCCAGTACAAAACACTATTCAACAACCACAACACAACCCACGAGTAGTCCCACTGCTCTACATGTTGATCCATTCCAGAATAAATAAATATCCTAACCTGATATTCCACCACACCCCCTATACCACTTCATACAAAAATACCACAACCACCACCACCAAAAGAGCAGCCCCACTGCACAAACATACAACACCCTACTGACATGGACAACCCCTCTGTCCACCCCTTTACCCACAACCATGCTACCAACAACACCACCATACAACCCACACAAGTAAAAAAACCAAATAAAACCCACACAACACACAACCACACCAACAATACATGTGATTTTTTGTTTAGAAAACAAGGTGCATTAATTTCAACTTTCATTATTCAAGGGTGATTATAAAGAAAGTTTGATCTAGGGGAATCCTTTTCATTGGGACGTTCGTATGTGATTAATGGATTGATATTTATAGATTATTAATAAGATAACATGGTATGAAAAAAATATCACCAACGAACATGATTTTCAGAAAGAATAAAGGGAAAAAAAACATAACAGGAACCAAATATAATAGGTAAAATAGGCGATCAACATCATTATATTCCCTACCTATCATTTAGTATTAATGTAAATGACTAGATTATATCATAACACCCTTAAAAATTTGTTCTAACTGTGATCAAGAGTCCCCATGAGTATACCCACCCCACATGATCCAAAAATAAAGGAGAGATGAGAGAAATCCTTACTTGTAACAACATGAAACCAAAAATCCTCCTAGCGCCAAAAAAGTTGGTGTCATTCTTGTTAGAGAATCTAAGGAAAACAAAATAGGGGGATACAACATAGGTACACATATCATATGAGGAGGGGGGATCTAGGTGTAATAAGAGGGAATAAAAGGTTTCAAGGAAGAGAGGACCTCAGTGTAACACCCCGGGTTTAAAAGTCAGTTTTATGTTTCATTAATGTTCCAAAATAAAAAAAATACATAAACATATGAACACAGAAATATACGTAGTAAGAAATTTATTTATATAAAACTAAAATACATCCATGAAACACACAAAATAACCCATAAAAACCACTTCTATCGATAATAAAACAATTGGAAGACCACAAAGAAACACAATGATTCCGATCAGGTAGTTCTCATATTTTGGATCTGATAGATGCAATAAAATTATAGCAAGAAAAATAGCAAAGAAACTAAAAATAATAGGAACATATAAAACCATCTCTGAAAGCAGTGGTGTGAGCGTCAAGATATTATTTTTCTGTGTGTTTGAACGACCCTAGACATTGATATTTATAGAGTTTTTATCTAATCCTTATAAAAACTATCTGTTATATGTTTTAAATTTGAGAAATGGCATATGATAACTATTGATAAAAAATAAATAAATATAAACATATAGAAACAATATAGATTTGAATATTTTTATATAATAAACAAAGATTAAAAATATTTAATAAATTATTCTTTAAATATTAAAAAATATATATTCTGTAAATTTATGAAAATATTACTATTACATATCTTAATAAGATATTAATATGAGGATTATATATATATATAACGAAATAAATTTAATTGTTTTATAAATAAATAAATAACGATATCATACTCACAAAATATAATATCATTTTCTTATTTTAGCATATAAAAAGGTATTATTATTAATATATGCATATATATAGATTAATTTGAAAATAAAAATGATTATATAAATACATATAATGATAAAAAAATAATAACAAAACAAATAATAAAAGAAAAATTAAAAGAAAAATAGAAGAATCAGGTCTTGGTTATTTCAGAGAATCTGAGCCGCACAGAGAGGGAGGGCTAAAGCAGGTCCTCAGTGTGAGATGAGGATGTGAATCGTGAGACAAATAAGAGATGTGGGGAGATTGAAGATGAGGCTGATTCATCTTCATGTGTGGTCGAATGACTATTGATCTATGTTCCATCATGGAATTCAACGTCATGATGAAAGGCCGAAGCTCAAGTTTGAGGTGTAGCAGTGAGATCCAGTATAAATCCAAGGTTTCAAATGCCGAAGAGAGGGTCCAAATAAAGGTGAAGGATTGGGAGTAAAGAATTTTTGGTCGTCTATTCCCCATAATTTATGATTTTAGCAGATCTAGTAAGGTATCCATAAAAATGTTTTTCTAGGTTCGATTTCAAATTTCTACCCATTTTTTCTTCATCAAATTAACTCCTGCCCTACACTTATTTGATAGGATTAATGCTATTTAATGCTGATAAATATAATATTTTTATGTGGATTTGATTCCATTTTTCCTCCAGTTATCATTCAATTATAATATTTTTTAATGAAAATCATTTTGATCCATCTGCCTCATTTCGATGAATCTTCACTATTATATTTAATTTATTTCTTATGCGATAATGAATTTTAGAACCTATTTTTGTCTTGCTCGAAAATACTTACTTCTAAACCACACATTCTGATGCTAACGACAATGATATATATGTTTCACAATAAATCTTCAATGTGTCAAATTTTCAAAGCACCTCACGTATTTATTCATTTTTGTCTGTATCACTTTAGGTTTTTGTTTGTAGTCACTATCCAACTAAGAGGAGTGTAAATTCTAACTTTTCTTTCCCCGAACCTTCAATAACTTCCAATATTTTTTAGATTCACAAAATCTTCTTTAATTATTTTAGGACCAACTCTTTTTATTTTTTTAAAGGCACAATAATCATTCAGGATGTTATAAATAACAAGTTCAGTCTCTTAAAACCCCACCATTTATTCTCTGGACTCTCTATATCACTTCTTAATCTATTGAAGACAATCGTAGAAGTCCGAAAATACTGTAATGGATTTTAATTTTTATTATGTCAAATTATTTGTTTCTTTCAATTACTTATTTCCTAAATGATCTTTAATTTCATTATTGATTTTAATAGAGTTTTACTCTATTGGTTATCATGTTCTTCCAAATTTATTTATTTTTGTGCAAAGGAATCAATTATTATTATTTTTAAACACTTATGAGTCTTAATTCTTTGAAGCTAATCTTGTAGTATATTTTATCTAATTATTTGAAAACATGATATTTATTTTTATTATTTTGGGTATAAATTTATTATTTATTTTCAATCTTATTTAATAAGGGACATTTTATATATTTACATGTAATGTATATATATATTTTTATAATTTTAATATTCTCATTCCTAAAATTTATAAGGGATTTTATTTACATATATTAAATGAATAAACAAAATATGTTCATTTGAATTATAATAATTTTTTTATAAATTATTTAATCCAAAATATATAGAAAATTGTTAACCATGGAATTATATCAATTTAATTTACTGATCTCCATGCATGTAATACTCATATCACGATTGTAGACATATATCGATGATTGTTCATGAATATTCATACATGCATATGCATAAATTGGTATATTCACACCCTCATGAAAATTGAATAAACTTTACAAAAAATGGATTTTTAATGGAATGGGTTGAAATGTTTATAAAAATGTTATAATTTTCTTTTGTCTTGTACATGTTTATATTTATAATTTTACTCATTAACGAAATGTTGATTTTAAAATATTTCATTTAGAATCACTTTTGCCTGATAATGATTATTTATTTACTAAATTATGATTTGGAATCATATGAATGGTTTAAGTCATTAAATCATGAAAATAAGTCATTGATATTTTTATTTATCTTTAACTAATCAATGATATTACTTTAAAAAAAGTGCATTTCAGAAATGGAAGATTGGGTATATTTGTGTTTACATACAAGCCAAGTGACGTGAGTTTTTAGGAATCAATACTCGCAAGTGTTTTTCAATGAAAAATTAAACTTTGAATATATATATATATATAAGTGTAAACAAGTATTTTAATGTAGTAACATGTTTCCAAAATAAAAAAAAAGATCAGTGAAAATTATATGTAAGTAAGGCAAGACAAAAAACTTTTTATAAAGAAATTGGTACTTGAACTTTTTAAATTTGATAGGGAATTGGACAGTGAATCCATACCTCAATTGGGTAGGCCGAAGATAGCCTTCAAAGTTTCGGGTTTCCTTATTTGTGTTGTTTTCAAGAGCTTGCTTAATATTTTTAACCGAATAACTGGATTAGTTTAAAAGAGTTTTCAAAGTATAATTATTTTCAAAGCATTATGTAAAAAATGTATTTCTAATTGAATATTTAAAATGTGTTATTAAATTGATATTTATAAAGGGATTTATCAATGGTTTTCAAAACACCTTTCTGGCCAATTGAATGCTCACCCTTTATTTTAATATGATTTTTCATAGGTATGTTATACATTTAATTACATATTTCATCACTTTCGGAGTTTGCGTGAGTGGAAGCATAGTGGAAGATTGATTTATTTCAACTCTAATAAAATGGGAAATGTAATATAATTTCTCCAGAACCTATACTGATAAAAGGTCCTCTCTTGTATAAAGTGTTGTGCATTTGTTATGTTTCTGTTTTTTAAAAAATTATACAGTATTTTTCAAGCACTGAGTCTGAAAGAGCGGGTTTGGGGTGTTATAATTGGTATCAGAGGAATGGTCTAGATAACTCTGGAAAGTTAGAATCCTTCGATAGATTGTGTATCGTTCCTTAGTCAATATTCTTCTTTGTAATTTTTAGATGGAAGGTAGGGTAACTCAAACAAGTCTCCTAGGACTTCTAGATGAATTACTTGCTATGATCATATAAAAATAATGTAATGAAAAATCTCATCCCTAAAAAGCCATAAAACATTACTGTAAACGACATTAAAAATTGTGAGGAATGCCTGGTATACTTCATTTTCATCATGGTTCAGGTTTTGTCTTCGAAGACATCAGAGAGATTCAACATTGCCTTTATAGACACCAAGGGGCATATCATGAAAGAATTTTTAGGTGCTTTACCATGTTTGAGCATCTAGAATCAATCTCATACTTTTATAGAGAAGCAGAAGAAGGAAATCTTCACAAAACTTATATGTTTCATCTTTTATTATTTTTCTTCACATGAAGAATTTATGATGACTTTGAAACTTTTGAAGACGGTGCGATGAGACTTTTTAGAGGAATAAAATTCAAGATGAACTTCTCAGATACTATTTTGATTATCATTCCATGAGGACTGTCTTCCGGTGCCTACAACCATACAACCCTTCTTTCACAAGTTGTGTTTGGGAAAAGGAGGTGGTAGATTTCGAATCCACTTTGAAATTTAATCTCATAGGAAGATATGGTAACCGTGGAAGACAACTGTACAGACCTTGGGTACATCATGTGAGACTCAAAATAGATGGAAATTAGACCGGATATGTGTAAATGAATTGTGAGTGCGCAATTCAATTAAGGATGGGAGAATGTAATACCCTAGGTTTAAAAGTAAGTTTTATGTTTCGTCAATGTTCCAAAATGAAATAAAATACATAAACTTCTGAACATAGAAATATAAATAGTAAGCACTTTATTTATACTAAAACTATAATACATCCTTGACAAATAATAACTAACCCATTAAACCCACCGCTATCGATAATAAAGCAATTGGAAGACCACTGAGAAACACAACGATGCCGATCAGGTAGTTTTCATCTTTTGGATATGATAGAAGCACAAAAATTATAGAAAGAACAATATCAACGAAACTAAGAATAAGAGGAACATATAAAACCATCTACGAAAGTAGTGGAGTGAGCATCACAGTATTATTTTGCTGTGTGTTTGAACGACCCTTAGACATTGACATTTGAATGAGTTTTTATCCGACCGTTATAAAAACAATCCATTATACGTTTTAAATTTGAGAAATGGAATATAATAAGTGTTGATATAAAATAAATAAATATTCACATATAGAAAAAATATTGATTTGAATATTTTTATGCAATAAAAAAAGTTTAAAAATATTTACTAAATTATTCTTTAAATATTAAAATATATATATTCTGGAATTTTATGAAAATATTACTATTACATATCTTATTAAGATATTAATATGAGGATTATATATATATATATAACAAATTGAATTTAATTGTTTTATAAATAAATAAATAAAGATTTCATACTCACAAAATATAATATCATTTTTCTTATTTTAACATATAAAAAGGTATTATTATTAATATATACATATATATATAGATTAATTTTAAAATAAAACTGATTATATATATATATATATATATATTATAAAATGATAAAAATTAAATGAATAATAAATGAAAAATTAAATAAAAAATGGAAGAATCGGGACTTGGTTGTTTCGGAGAATCTAAGCCGCACCGAGAGAGAGAGCCAATGCAGGTCCTCAGTGCGAGAAGAGGATGTGGGTCCCGAGACAAAGATGAGCCATGGAGAGATCAAAGACTAGACTGGCTCTTCCTTAAGTGTGGTTGAATAACTATCGATCTATGTTCAATCGAGGACTTCATCATCTTGAGGAAAGGCCGATGCTCGAGTTTGAGGTGTGGCAGTGAGATCTATTATAAATATAGGGTTTCAAATGCCGAAGAGAGGGTCCAAATGATGTTGAAGGATAGGGAGTGAATATATTTTTGGTCGTATCTTCCCCGTAATCTCCTATTTTAGAAAATCTAGTAAGATATCCATACAAATATTTTTGTAGGTTTGATTTCGAATTTCTATCCACGTTTTCGTCATCAAATTAACTCCTTCCCTACACTTATTTGATAGGTTTAATGTTGTTTAATGCTAATAAATATAAGATGTTTATCTGGATTTGATTCCATTTTTTTTCTAGTTATCATTAAATTATAATATTTTTAAATGCAAATCATTTTGATCCATCTATCTCATTTAGATTAATCTTTACTATTATATTGAATTTTTTCTTATGCGATAATATATTTTAGTACATGTTTTTGTCTTTCTTAAAAATACTTACTTTTAATCCACACATTTTTCTACTAATTAAAATGATATATATTTTTCACAATCTATCTTTAATGTGTCAAATTTTTAAAGAATCTCAAAGCTTTATTCATTTTTGTCTCCATCACTTTAAGTTTTTGTTTGCAGTCACTATCCAAATAAGAGGAGTGTAAATTCTAACTTGTCTTTCCCCAAACCATAAATAACTTCTAATATTTTGTTAGATTCATAAAATATTATTTAATTATTTTAGGACCAACTTGATGAATTTTTTTAAAGGCACAATAATCATTCGTGGCATCATAAATAACAACTTCATTCTCTTAAAAACACACCATTTATTCTCGGGACTCTCTATCCCACTTATTAATATATTGAAGACAATTGTAGTAGTCTGCAAATACTATAAGGGATTTTAATTTTTATTATGTGAAAGTATTAGTTTATTTCAATTACTTATTTCAAAAATGATCTTTAATTTCATTGTTGATTTTATGGAGTTTTACTCCATTGGTCATCATGTTCTTCCAAATTTATTAATTTTTGTGAAAAGGAATCAATTATTATTATTTTTAAAAACTTATGAGTCTTCATTATTCAGAGCTAATTTTGTAGTACATTTTGTTTAATTATTTGAAAACATGATTTTAATTTTTATTTTTTTGGGTATATATTTATTATTTATTTTCAATCTTATTTAATAAGTTCCATTTTATATATTGACATGTAAAGGATATATATTTTTTTAAATATTCCAAGATTCTCAATCCTAAAATTTATAAGAGCTTTTATTTATATATATTACAAGAATAAACGAAATATGTTCATTTGAATTATAATAATTTATTTTTATAAATTATTTACTCCAAAATATATAGAAAATCATTATTCATGGGATTATATCAATTTAATTTACCGATCTCCATGCATGTAATAATCATATCACGACAATAGCCATATATTTATGATTGTTCATGAAACTTCATAAATGCATATGATTATATTGGTATATGCACACAATCATGAACATTGAATAAAATTTACAAAAAATCGATTTTTAAAAGAATTGGATGAAATGTTTATAGACATGTTATAATTATATGTTCTCTTGTGCATGTTTATATTTATAATTTTAATCATGAATGAAATGTTGATTTTAAAATATACCATTTATAATCACTTGTTCCTGATAATGATTATTTATTTACTAAACTATGATTTGGAATCATGTTATTGGTTTAAGTCATTAAATCTTGAAAATAAGTCGTTGATATTTTTATTTATCTTTAACTAATCAATGATATTACTTTTAGAAAAAAGTGCATTTCATAAAAGGAAGATTGGGTATATGGGTGTTTACATACAAGCCAAGTGACATGAGTTTTTGGGAATCAATACTTGCAAGTGTTTTTCAATGAACAAATCACTTTTGTATATATATATAGATATATATAAGCGTAAACGAGTATTTTAATATAGTAACATGTTTCCAAAATAAACAAAACATCAGTGAAAATTATATGTAATTATGGAAGGCAAAGTAAAATGTTTTATAAAAAAATTGGTACTCGAACTTTGTAAGTATGATAGGGAATTGGAGAGTGAATCCATCCATCAATTGGGTAGGCCCACGATGTACTTCCAATTTTCAGGTGGCCTTATTTGTTTTGTTTTAAAGAGCTTGCTTAATATTTTCATCCAAACCACTGGATTAGATTAAAAATGTTTTCAAATTATAATTAGTTTTCAAATCATTATTTTAAAAATTTATTTCTAATGAAATATTTAAAATGTGTTATTAAATTGATATTTTTAAAGGGATTTATCAAAGGTCTACAAAACACCTTACAGGGTAATTGAATGCTCACCCTTTGTTTTAAATTGAATTTTCATAGGTATATTATACATTTAATTATAGATGTCATCGCTTTTAGAGTTAACATGCTTGAAACATAGTGAAAAATTGTTTTCTTTTAACTATGATAAATTGGGAAATGTAGTCTAATTTATCCAGAACCTAGACTAGTAAAAGGTCATCACTTGTATAAAGTTTTGTGTAATTGTAATGTTTTTTTCAAAAACATTACACCACATTTTTCAAGAACCGAGTCCGAAAGAGCAGGCTTGGGGCATTATACTTGGTAGATTCTAAAATAATGGGTAAAATTTCAATGTACTTAAATGTCGGGTCATGGCCTTGACCATGTGGTTGGGTTGTTTCAAAGATCTCAACATGTTAGTAATAATTAAGATATGATTATCCTCCTCGAAGAAAGTGGAAATGGATTGTGAAATGGTCAAACATTGATAGGTTCCCATTTGATGTGGAAAAACATGTAACATGGGTGAAACTAGAAAACCCAGGAAAACTGGAGATGACCCACCATTGGGCGAGTCACCGGTGATGAGTTACCATTTCATGACCTATCATTTGATGAGTCACCATTTCGGTGAGCCATCATTGGGTGAGTCACCATTCAGTGAGTCACTGTTTGGTGAGTCACCATTCAGTGACCCACATTTTGGTGAGTCAGTTTTGGGTGAGTCACCATTCAGCGAGCTACCGTTGCCACAACCTATTGATAGAAAACCGTTTTTTATAAAACTCATGAAACAAGACTCCCTAACCTCCAAGAACACCGAAACCACTGGATTTTCATAAAGGAATGTACCATAGAGGTCCGAGCCATTACATTAGATACCTCTCAAACTATTCTCACCCTCACGAATTTAAAACCAAACAAAAAAAGGGTTCTAAACAACCACCTATAAGATACCTCTCAATGATAAACCACCCTATGTTGTTCGAAAGTTGAAGTGAAATTATGACATCCACGAAAACATCCCCAATATCTACTACCCCAAACAAACACACAAATACCAAGGGTCACACTATCTGGACACATGGATTAGGAAATTCCTTCCTCCATGTAAAGATGCTATCCACTTTGGGTGGCACCGACTCACCCACACGGGTTTAACCACATCCACTTTAGTTAATCTTAATTAGGGGTTAACTCCTCCCCTCCTCACATGCCAAGACACTTTTACACATTAGAGAACATGAAAAATAACTCATCTTATAGAAAACAAGGTCCAAGAACTACATCAAAAAGAAAAGAACAAAATAAAAACATAAAACAGCTCTGGTAACTAGGAACGCATATGTGCCTCTGACTCCCAAGTACTATCATCGAGGCCACCATGCCTCCACAACACACAATCCAAGAGAATTTTCTGTCCACACAACACCTTCTCCTGATGATCCTAGATCTTCACTAGCCACTCTATAAACATCATGCCATCCTTAATATCCAACTATCCATAGTTAATGATGTGGGTGTCATCATGTAGATACCGATGAAGCTGGGAGACATGGAAGAGGTCATGGATCCTCTCTAGCTATGATGGAAACTCCACCTGATATGCCACCTCACCAACTCGTCCCAACACCTTGAATAGTCTGATGAACTTGGGATAAAGCTTTCTCCCTTTACTGATACTTCATTTCCCATGTTGAGGGGAAACCTTTATGAACTCATGGTATCCAATCATGAAATACAAGGGTCTCATACAATGATTAGTATACTACTTATACTTGTTTGGAGCTACCTTCATATTCTCATGCATGAGCTGAACCTTCTCCACCATGCTATGCACTAACTTCAGGCCAAGAACATCCATCTCTCCAACTTCTATCCAGTACATAGTTGAACGACAATACCTCCCACACAGGGCCTTAAATGGTGCAATGACAATGGTATAGTGACAACTATTATTGTAAGGAAACTCTACCAAGGTAATGTTTCATACCCAGAATCCTATGAAATTGTGAACATACAACCACAACATATCTTCAAGTGTCTAGATGGTTCGCTCCATAATCCCATCCGTCTTTGGGTGGAACAAGTGATAATGCATAACTCAGTATTGAAAACATGTTGTAATCCCATCCATACTCGTGAGGTAAATCATGAATCCAAATCTTAGATGATGGATCTAAAAAACCTATGCAGCTACACCACCTCATCCACATACATTCTTTCCAAATCATCAGCTACACTCAACTCCCTGATCGGTAAGAAGTGAGTTTGTTTTTTCAGTCGATGCACCAGTACCTAGATAGCATCACATCCACATGAGCCCTGGTTTTTCCTCTGAAAAAATTCATCGTGATTTCATCCCACTTACACTCGAGGATATTTAAGGGCTACAACAAATATCTAGGAACGCAGTGCTCAGCCTTCACCCACTGACACACTAGGAACTTTTCCACGAACTCCGCCATGGTCCACTTCACCTTGAGCCACCAAAAACTTTCCCTCAAGCCTTGGTATATACTGGAAACTCTAGGTTATACTACTAGGGATGAGCTATGTAACTCATGAAGAAGTAACTCATGCATCTCTATTGGGAAAATAATATTTCAATGGAACATCATCCAATTACGAACATCCTCCAACCATCCCTCTAGAGCATCACCCTGGTCAACACAATCACATATCACCTCAGCCTCTAAGTCTCCCCCTTGAGACTCTTCCACCAACTAGATCATAAAAGAATACACTTTCATCTGAAATATATAACATCTTCCTCTATCCCCTCCCACATCCAGGTGTGGGGAATCCAACTCCTCCATCCACTTCCAAGCATCTACAGATTCTGGAGCCACTTCCCTCTTCGAATTACTTCTCAAGGAATTGGCTGCAACATTTACCTTTCTTGAGGTGTAAGAGAACTCAAAGTTGTAATACTAGAGAAAATCCATCCACATTCACTACCGAAAGTTCGGGCCCCGCTTAGAAAAGATATACCATAAGATATTTTAATCCATGAAGACCAAAAATCACTCCCCAATGAGGTAATGCCCCATAACTGCAGTGCGAAGTTGACCATTGAAAGATTCAAATCATGGGTGGTGTAGTTACATCCATGGGGAAATAACTACCTAGAACAATAAGAGATCACTACTTTCTACTGCATTAGAACACATCCCAAACCTAGACAGAATGCATCACAAAAAACCTCAAACATCACCCCTTCCTATGAAAACCTGAGCATTGAGGCACTGACCATCTACCCTTTCAGATAGGTGAAAGCTGCCTAACACTAATAAATCTACAAAAGGCCTGGTCCTTTCTAGTAAAATCCATCAATAGAGTTTCAACTCAATATATGTCGGGTACAAATATCCATTAATAGGCTTCCAAAACCAGAAAGCAACGAACCTCTACCACATTATTTAGTGTTGCCGAAGATACAACTACAACAACCTTCAACGAATCCACTACTATCCCCTACTAAGACATCACATGTCCAAAGAAGTTTACTTATCGCATCCATAACTTACACTTGGAAAACTTCCCATAGAGCTGGTAGCATCGAAGAAACTCCAAGATAGTCCTGAGGTGCTCAATGTGTTCCTCCTCTTACTTCGAGTAGTCCAAGATTTCTTCAATGAAAACAATGACAAACAAGTCTTGGAACTCTTGGATGATAGATTTCATGATCCCCATGAACGTGGATGGTGCATTCATAACAGCGAATGACATGGCGACAAACTTAAAGTTCCTATACTCGCACCTAAAAGTAGTCTTCATGATGTCACCCTCCTTCACCCTTAAATAGTGATACCCAGATTGATGATCGATCTTAGAGAACCAACATGATCCCCTTAGATAGTAAAAAAGGACATCTATTCTTGGGAGAGGGTAATAGTTCTTCATCTTTACCAGATTCTGTCTCTGATGGTCTATAAACACCCACATACAACAATCTGTCTTCTTTGCAAACAAGACTAAAGCACCCCACGGTGACACACTGGGTCAGATGAAACCCTTCTTCATCATATTGCCAATCTGAATCCGTAACTCCTACAACTTAGAGGGTTCCATCTGATAGGGATCCATCGAGATTAGACGATCATTGAGATGTAAATATATCTTGAACTCAATGTCACATCGAGGGGGTAATGCCATAACCTCATTGGGGAAAACATCAAATAATTATCCCTCAAATCCTAGAAAATCCACCATCCTAACATCCATAAATACCACTAATAGCTTATATAATAGTGATAGAAGGGGCTCTACACACTGGCTTCCCACCTGACAACTCCACTAGTGTACAAAAGCTACAAGTTGGCCTCCCATGTCTGAAAACATGACTCTCCTTCTGAAGTAGTCGATAACAACATTCATATAAAAAACTAGTTAATGCCAAGGATGAAATTGAATGGATGAATCTATAACAGAAGTATATCCCCACTGTATTGATGTGGCCCCAACATCAGTTTGCATCCACGTTAAACAGAAAGAAATATGGTCTGAATAGCACACTCTACACCAGTGGCACAAAAAGTCTCTTTATGCCTAGCGCCGATTCATGGGCCAGACTGGGTGCAACGAAGGTGTGATAAGCTCCTAAATCAAACAAGCCTCAATAAATAATTCTAAAAAAACTTATAGTACCTTGAACAATATTTGGAATTGCTAGAACTATTTCCTCTGTGGCATACAACTACCCACGACTAGCTCATCTTTCTCTTAGCTATTAACCTCCACCCCAAACACGCCCTGGTTGAGGTCCTTGAGGAGCACCCTGAGGTCAGACTCATCCTACACTATCTACCCTCAATGAAGCAGGGGCCTATTATCCATACTGTTGGAATGGATTGGATGGAAAATACTGCTGAGGCGGGTGGTGAACCTGCCCAACTCTACCATACTGAACTCATGTCGGGAACTTTCCCTAGCGGTTCCCATAGGTTCCACAAGAAAAACACCATATCCCCAAGCCTGTTTGAAATGGGTGAGGACCAGAGGGTCAGAACTGAAACTGCTAGGGTCGGCTCCCTGATGGTTGAAACCTAGAATTCCATAACACCATAGAATTTATACTGATGACCTTCCCCATTAAATAAATCAACTGGATTCCCACTCGTTGTAGAACTACTTGTGTGTTCATCCTTTCCACAACCTCAACCTTCTTTTTAACCTCTAAGTATGTCGGTGGGGCGAAGGGAGTAACCAAAAACTGAAGAGAAGGATGAAGTGCCTATTCTACACATCTCACATGAGACTCCTCATCTGGAAAGAGATCAAGATAAAAACACAGTAGATCCTTGAACCTGATCCCCAATTCCCTCACCAACATACTCCCATGCTGAAGGGAGTGCATCTCTTACCTCTTCTTGGCACTCGTCGTCGAAGAAAGGAATTATGCTCATAACTCCTTCCCAAATTTAGCCCATGAAACATCGTTCTCATTCCTCTCCTAGAGGTAATGTTTTCACCACTAACACTGTACTCCCCTCATGTGGCTCACCACCAGAGGAATCCAGTACTCTATCGGAACCTGAATCAAGGTGAAAGTGATCACCATCTCCTCAATCCAATTATCCATCTCTATATTTGAAACACTGCCTTTGTACTTCCCTAGAGTCCATCACTAGAAATAACAAAGGGTCTTCTTCCATTGATCATCCTCCTCCACCATATTGAACCTCCATTGGGTAACCGAGTTAGAATGCTGACCCTCTACTACCCGTACCACAAACGAGTGATGTCTGAGATCAATAGATGAAAATAAAACAAGCAACTCCTAAGATTGGGTAGTATGGAATTTTCATTTAACATTATTTTGAACTCTTTATTTATTTTAAATTCCCAAAAATTCCCATGTCAAAAAAATAATCAAGTCAATATGATGCATATATCGTTCCTAGGGTATCTACCCTACAATTAGTGTAACCTCACTTGGTTATTCAGTAGGCCCAATGTCCTTGTATCAGATCATGGGGGGCCATAAAATCCTAGTTCCTTGCTAGTATTACTTATCCTATGTCACTCAACAAGATCACCTAAAACTTTCCACCTACCATCCCATGTAATCTGCACTGTTCAGTATTGTAGTAGCCGAAACTATTCATTCATCTGGGCCTTCTGGCCACCGGTTTGGTCCCTGGGTCCTGCAAGGATTTCAGGCCACCCGAGGCCTTCGGGCTAGTTGATTCTCAAGGCCTTTAGGCCACCTTATGGCCTTAGGGCCACCCCTAAGGCCTTCGGGCCACATGAATGTAGGCCTCAGACCCACTACAAAAAAGGAGCAGCCCTAGAAGAGGATTCAGAGCAGGTGCACTCACCTGAGCAGAGCCAAATGGATTGTCATAATGAGAGGGTATGACTATGCCATCAGTACTAGCCTGTGATTGCATGGGAAGCCTAGCCATATGGTCATGCAAAGGTGGAGAGCTACTATCAGGATGTATATGCTGGGGAGGGGTAGTTCCTTGTAGATAGTCTGGTTGAATTCCCTAAGACCTTCAGGTCATGTAATATCCTTAGCCTACGGGCCATGTAATCTCTGAGCCTACGGACCTTGTAAGGGTTCCCCCTTATCTTTTGAAAGGGAGGTTATCAAAAATAAATAAAAATGAAGGCCTTTGGGCCATTCAGGAATGGAAGGGATAGAAAGATGTCAGGACCTTCCTTCCTCAAGATAAATGAGGGATAATTACACTCGAGTCCCACCTCTAATAGGCCAAAGGTGGAGACCAGAAGCAAGGGTATAAAAATATCAACAAATGGGAGGAATTACCCTTTTATTGTAACCATGATTAGGAGATAAGATTTATCAACCTCAAACAACTCCAAGAAACATACGTATAAAGAAACCAAAATCCATACCACATGAATGTTTAAAGTAAAACTACTAGGAATACAAGGAAAACTCAAAAGGAAGTACCAAAAAAATAAATCTAAGTTGTAGTATGAAAATTATCCCCAACGTACAAGATAGTAAGGTCTAGAACGGTCCACATAATCTCCCTGGAAACATGAAAATAGTTTTATATAGGTAGGATTATCATACAAGTGTAATCAATAGGAAAATCCAACATCACTGGTGCACAAGTGGGAGAAGGTTACTAATGCCCCTATGAGAAAACAATAGAAGCTCAAAAGCACCTAAAAGGCATACTATTCACCCCAACCTCACTAAGGTATGATCACCGAATAACAAAAGTCATGTAAAGTAAAGTATAAGAACATTGATTATTGGGTACCCTGAACCGCTTCTCACTGATTAACTGCTCATCCCAAACAGTGAATGTTTTGGTGCTTCTATTCTTCCACAAGCCCCACTCTCACAACCTGACCACACACACCTGGGCCATAAACCACACACATCTCACATGAAGACACCTAGGTCACAACCAAATCACATCCTATCCATAGACACCTTGGCCACAAAACACATATCACACAACCAATACCAAAAATCTCATAATAAACCTCAATCCTTTACAGCCTACCTGAAAAGGCCTGAGCAATAGAAAACATAAAGCCATGACAGCCTGTTTGAAGAGTCTTGGGCGATAAATTCCAAGTAGAGGGACTAGGGAAATGTTAGTAACTGTCCATACATCCTCCCATCTAGATATCAGGAAAGAAACCCTCCCTTGTGAAATGAGGTTGTTTGGAACATAGTGCTCGATAAGGGTGGGGTGTGTATAGAAAACATAAGAAACTGAATGTTTATACATATAGGTAACAGACACTGAACATGACAAATGGGTTTCCAAAAAACCATCCAACCCACAGAAAACTTCCCCTACTGCTACCCTACATGCGCATCCACATAAAATCCTAAGAGAAAACATAAACCTAACTCCTTTATTTTAAATACTTGTCATTATTTATTGACAAGTTCACTTAATTTATTCCAACTTTACCTGGGAAACTACCAACCATGGACATACACAACACATTCAGCAGCACCTATAACAAAAAACATGATTCTAATCCCACTACAATGTACTATTCAATAACCACAACACAACCCAAGAGTAGTCCCACTACTCATGAAGTTAATCCATCCCACAATCAATCAATATCTCTACCTGAGATTCCATCACAACTCTTATACCACCCCATACACAATTCCCACATCAACCACCACCAACATAGCAGTACCACTACACAAACATACCCCACTTTACTCATAGGGCCAACCCCTCTGTTCACCCCTGTACCCACAACCACACTACCAACAACAACACCATATAACCAACACAAGGAAAAAACCAAAACACAACACAAAACCACACCAACAAGACAAGTGTATTTAGATTTATCCAACAAGGTTCATTAGTTTCCAATTGAATTACTAATGAGTGATCAAAAAGAAAGTTTGATCAAGGGGAATCATTTTTCACTTGAACAAGTGTACATGATTAATGGATTGATATTTGAAGTTTATTAAATAGCTACCATGTTGCACAAACAAAGACCACCAATGGACATGATTTTAAAGAAGAATATATCAACAAAAACCATAACACGAAGTAAAGATAACAACTCAAACAAGCAATCAACATCATCATCTTCCTCACCAGTCATTTATTACTAAAGGTAAAAAGATGATTATATCATAACACCCTTAATAATTGGTTCTAACTATGATAAAGGGGCCACAAAAGTATACCCACCCCACATGATGCAAAAAGAAAGGATAGATGAAGGAAATAACTACATAGAATAATTGGAGACCAAAACTCTTCCCTACACCAAAATGGGGGGGGGGGGGTCTTGTGAGCAGGAGAATCCAAGGAAAACAGAACAGGGGGACTACAAAATAGGAATAGAGGTCGTCTGGGGAGGAATTATCTTGGTTCAAGAAGAGGGAACAAAAGGTTTTAGGGAATAGAGTATCTCGGTAGATTGTAAAATTAGGGAGACAATTTCAAAGTACTTAAAATTCAGGTCATGGACTTGACCACACGGCTGGGTGGTTTCAAATATCTCAGCACGTTATGAATAATTAAGTTATAATTATCCTTATTGGTTATGGTGAAAACTTCTTGAGAAATGGTCAAACATTGATAGGTTATCATTTAAAAATGAAAAACACATAATAGGGAAAAACTGGAAAACATAGGAAAACTGGAAATGACCAACTGTTGGGTGGGTCATCGATGATGAGTCACTACTCGGTGAGTCACTGTTCTGATGATCCACCATTAGCTAAGTCATCATTCAGAGACCTACCATTCAATGAGTTATCATTTAAGTGAACCACCATTGGGTGAGTCTCCATTCAATGAGTCACCATTCTAGTGAGCCACTGTTGTGTGAGTCACCATTCGGCAAGCTACCATTTCCACAACCTACTGACAGAAAACTGTTTTTTTTGGAAAACTCTAGAAACAAGACATTTTGACCAACAAGAACACCACAATCTCTAGATTTTCATAAAAGAATGTATTGGAGTGGTCTGGGACATTACATTAGCGATCCATTTTTGAAATGTGTTAGGTGCCTCCTCTTTCAAAATGATAAGGTGATTGGTTATGAATCTTGATTGTTAAAGTATCATAAACAGAATTATCCAACACCTAAATTGGATATAGCTGCAGTTTGTTTTCTATAAAAATATGGAGACACTATATTTTTTGGGGGAAATGTAATATATATATAGACCACCAAAGTTTTAATTATATTTTTATGCAAATTTAATTGAACATGAGACATAGGATATGGTTGGAACTTCATTAAAACTACGACTGTTCAATTAATTATTATCCCAAAAGAGAGAACATTGTTATTGATGAATTAATTCAGAATGGACCAATTGTTTTTGTTAATAATGAGGATTAAAAAAAATCTTTGATCAACGACCTCGTAAAAATGGAAATGAGAATCCTAAAGTAAGGGACATCATCAACCCCATCCAAAATGATTTCTTAACATTTACTATTAGAGAAGATCATGAAAAATCAAAAAGAAGACCCCTTTTTACATAATAAGATAGAGGATGTAAAGAATGGGAAGTATCTTGGGTCAAATATTAATCATGAAGGTGTACTTAAATTCTATACAGGGCTATGCGTTCCATATTTTAGTTAAATAAAGAAGGAGATGATGGATTAAGCTCAAACCTCTACTTTCTCTGTGCATCCTGGAAGCATGAAAATGTATAGGGAACTTCATCATCATTATTGGAGGGATAAAATAAAAAGAGAGACTATCAAATACACTATAAGGTTCATGGTGTCTTAAGAGGTGAAGGCAGAGAGACAACTTCCTAAATGGGTATTACAACCACTCCCCAAACCAACATGGATGTGGGAAAATATCAGTATGGACTTTGTCACTGGTCTCCCAATAACATCCAAGGGAAACAATGTGATATGGGTTATGGTGGATCATCTCAACAAGACTGCCCTTTTTATCTCAATTTGGGAATATTTATCTCTTGAAAACCTTCCATGATTTATGTAAATAAAGTGCTAAATTTTTATGGGGTCCCACTTTCAATCATTTCTGATCTTTATCCAAGGTTCACATCAATTTTTTTAGAATTCTTCAACATGCTCTAATTGTGGAATTGAATTTCAGTATGATATATCTCTCCCAAACTGATGGACAATATGGAGTTACAATTCATTCACTTGATGGAATTATGAGAACATGCTTAATGGATATTAAAGTTGGATTGAATCAATATATCTGATTAGGGGTGCTGTCTATATGTGATCTTTGAAGAGATGATGGTCACTATGAAGTCACACCAGGATTTGGAAGTGGGATGTGAGCATAATGGACAGCCAGAGGCCTCTACTCTGTCTAAACAATCTCTTTCTCCCTTGAATAATGAAAAGGTAGGAGGCTGTTCAAGCATACTGTCCAAAAACAGCTTTGATGTGCTGGGTGAGAAACATGATCTGGTTAATAGGATGGAGGGAGAACAACCATGTCTGGGTGGAGATGCTATTGATGTCAACCCATCGGATGATGTCCTGGTAACCCCTGCTCCAAAATTCTCAGATATGGGGATGGGAATGGGAGGTGAAAAGGATAATGTTTCTCCAAGAGCCTCGTATAGTGAGATCATGAAAAATGGATGCAAAACGACCCTGAGTAAAGATATGACCTACAACACTCCATCCAAAAGAAGGGCGGGGAAAGACTACTTTGATCTTCCGAAGCCCATGGCAACCAGATCTGCCAAAAAACCGAGAGGAGTGTCCACCCATATGATGTACAAAGAACCTAGTAGAAAACGTACACCAAATGAGAAAATGTCCAAGGAAATGCTCCAAAAGAAAATGATGTATCTTTAGATTATGCAGAAGTATGAGTCTTCTTAATGGGAGTCAGCTAATCCTGACGACGAGAGATCTGACTACGGGGATAGGGATGGGGAGAAGGATGAGTATGGGTTTGATGTAATGTAATGATGCAGTTTGTCTATCACATTTATCTGCAATCTTTTTTCTTAATAAATTTGTGGGACCAGGCTTTGTCATGGTTCAGACTTTCCTAGTATATCTGATTAGATTATTTCTCAGACAAAAAAAAACTTCATTCACGTATTCAAATGGAACCCTATAAAGCTTTATATGGGAAGAGATATTGAATTCATAATTATTGGGATGAATTCTGTGAGAGAACTCTTCTTGGACCAGATCTTGTGCAATAGATGACATAAAAGGTTCATTCCATCCAAAAACACATTAAGGTTTCTAAAAGTTGGTAGAAGAGCTATGTTTACAATAATCGAAGGGAATTGGAGTAGGATATTGGTGATAAAGCATTACCTTGAATATCCCCATGGAGTAGAGTAATGTGGTTTGGTAATAAAAGGGGATCATAGCCATATGTACATTGGAACCAATTAAATCCTTGATCACATAGGATCAGTGGACTATTGGATTTAACTTTCACTAAATATATTTCAAGTTCATGATGTATTTGTTGATGCTCCTTTTCGTCACATTGTCTAGAGGAATGGAAAGGGAAATGACTTAGCACAAAGTGATTCATCCTTTGAAGAAAACATAAAAATTCAACAAAGGAATGAAAAAGGAGTCAAAGGACCTAAAGTCGCGCAAGTTCCCTTACTGTCGTGCAAGTATACTTGCGTGCCGCCTAACGGTCATGAAAGTGACTTGCGCGCCCTAAGTTATAACTGCCCGGGGTCTTCTCTAGCTTATAAATACCCCCGGTGGGCCCCCCATTTCAAGGAGGAATTTTTCCAGAATTTAGATATAGAGCTCTCAACGCCCAAGTCTCTTCTTCAGGTATTCTGAACACTTCTAAGATAATTATTTACCTATAATGGAAGGTCTAAATAAGAGGAGTAAGGTCTAAGTGTTATAATTCACTAACACTTGCACACCTAAGTGTTTTTCCCTTAAGGGAAATGGACACACTTGCGTGTCGCCCTACTTCTCCACCATAACTTGAGTGCCATCTTCTAGAAAGCCTCTAGGGATAATTCTAAAGGATTTGATCAAGGATCGCCCAAATATTACTCTAAGGACTGAAAATCGCGCAAGTTCCCCTGTGCCGCGCAGGTATACCTGCGCGCCCACGTAGTACCTGCGTTCCTGCCAGGGCTTGCACGCCCCTTCTATTTTTGGGTGCCCTTAATACCCATTTAACCCCTCTTATGCCATTCCACCTATCCTATTCAAGATTCAGCCTTCAAGACACTCTTCAAAGTCATTTATGGCATTTTATCTTGATTGAATTCTTTATTTGAAAGGAATTATGTGGAACATCTCTCAAAACCTAGTGATTTACACATATTTATTTCACTAAGTTCACATATTTCATTCATTCAACCTCATATTTTAAAGATGAGAGAAACCTTAACCTGGGATTCCTTTTCAGGAATAATCCCTAGTCTCAAATATGGGCATTCTTTTCCGGAGTAAGCCCCAAGTCCCCTAATCTAGGCATCCTCCTTAGGAGTAAGCCCCAACCATAATTCTCTTAACCTGGGCTTCCTTTTCAGGAGTAATCCCCAGTCTCAAATATAGGAATCCTCTTTAGGAGTAAGCCCCAAGTCCCTTAATTTTTCAAGTCCCTTAACATGGGCCTTCTTCTCAAGAGTAAGCCCCAACCTTAATCTCTCTTAACCAGTCTTAATTTCCTTTTGATCTGGGATTCCTTCTCAGGAGTAAAACCCAATCATAAGTCCCCTCCTAACTTGGGAATCTTCCTTAGGAGTAAGCCCCATGATTTGATTATCCAAATCTCCATGAAGCACATATACCTTTATGGACCCTATTCCTAGTTTTCTTCTCTAAAGTAAATCTTAATCCTTATCTATTTGGGAAGTCATACACACATAAGCCCCATATCATTGCATCTTTCATGACACAATTGTCTGGTTTCACCAATACCTCTTATTTCTCACACCGAGCATGACTCACGTGAGCTTAGAGTGTAAAAGTAATCATGACATCTTTTATTTGAGCCATCAATCTTGAATAAACATCATACTCCCTTACATGAACTACGTGGGTTCTGATTCCTTTTCCAAAACAAAGGATACGTAGGCAGCCCATCTACGGGTACGATCCCAACTTTTAAATAATCCAAGTCCTTCTGAATGACAATAAACTTCAAGTGCCCCACTAAGTGTCCTTAAAAAAAGTATGGTCATCATAATGACTAAGAGACTTTTATATATCAAAGGATACCATTGACTAAGAATCTCTAACAAATACAGATGATTCTCTATCAATGAAGAACCTCGAATACAAATAAAATATTCTCTAAATTTCTTACATATCAATCATTGATTTCCAGATCTAAAGGAAATCTCATTTTTTTACTTGGTAATGAAATAAGGATTCACGAACAGAACTTAAATCTATAAAGGGAGTCCCGGAGTAGACAATAATTCCCCTAAAAAAGGTGTGATGAGTCCGACCTCCTATCCTCTCGACCAATGAAAATTCCTAAGCCTCATTGTCCACAAATAATGAGGGCCTACCTTTGGAAATTAAGTTCAAATGGATATGGAATCATTGGATGTTTCCGGTTCTATGAACAAACCCTTTAGAAACCGCTTGGAATATTTGAATCTTAAATCAATGGGATTATCCCCCATTCTAGAGGGAAAAAAATGGTGAACCTGACATGAATCCTTATCCAAGTTAAAATGATGTTTTACTTATTTGTTAGGCCCCTATTTAAAACCCAATGAGAGGGCCTACAAAAAAAATTATCAGCATATGTGCTCATCCAAAAGATGTAGTGGCTGAATTTATCTTGATTATGTCCGTTATATCAAACATGCACTCTTTTCTAATATTTTCTGCATTCTAAGAAATGGATGCTCTAAAGTTCACAATCGTGAATATGTCTGCTGTGAACACTTCTACTGCAAATGCCACTACTGCTACTCCTACTGGATCATCGTCCGCTCTGAGGACGACATCACCTAATCAGCGTCTTCAATGCTGGGTATCAAACGTGATGGTTAAGGAGTACCGTCAGCACGGTACCATCCCAAATATGGAGGCTTCTTGATGAGACCTCCAAGTGAACAATTCACCCTAGTCATCCAGACAACGACGACCAGTGATCATGAAGTAGGCGGTGCTAACCACCGTCTCCAACCGTTTCAGGTCATTATCCCCGGAACACAATCACCATTCACTCCCATATTCTGAGGAGGTGAATTAGTAGGTCCCTCAGGGCCTTAATTCAAGAAGACATGAGTCCTTCCTGAGGGCTCCCATAAACAATCGCTGCCAGACTTGTGCGGCAGTGCTCCCTCAACATGATGAGGGTGTCGACTCCAGGCGTTCAGCTTAGGGTCCTCGAACCCGAGCAGGCAAGACGAATCGCCAGAGGAAAAATACGGTCAAAATTTAGCATGTTATCATCTCTTCCATATTCGGAGAAGTCCACCAACCTAACATGGTGTCATGCAATGAGCCAGAACATACACCCGTCCATTTTAATACCGCTGTCCAGCAGACTCTTCTGGCAGCATCATGCCAATCCTGCTAGGCAATTCCAGCGAAGTACTATTGGCAGGAACATATACCTTTTTATACATCATCATCTAGTCAGGAGGATCGTCTAACTACATATGATGGATCTAGTCAACCACGTTCGGATAAGTGAAATCATCAGGCACATACACCTGCTAGTATTGATGAAGACTACCAATAGTCTCGCTTCATAGCACACAGAGAAGTCAATCGGAAAGCTCCGGTGACAAACAGGAGGTAGACTCAACTTTCTGCCCCCACACTTGAGTACAGTCAGGATTCACTGACAGGAAAAGGAGGACAGGTGTAGGCACATACACCTACTCCAAGCACGGAATGGACGTATATCCCCGTTCCGGCAGCTGAAGTCACCAAGAATACTCTATCAATGGTGAAAGAGCAGAAGCAAATCCCTGCTCATATTCTGGATTCTTTCCAGGATATTATAACAGATTCAGAAACATCTCAGGGAAAGACACATAAATCTATCCCTACCAGTGGAGTGATACATCAACAGTTCACTCCGTAACAGACACGCACATCTTTTTCAGTCCAAGAGGGTTGTGGGGGCATACTCCCCCATATCATACGGACAACCAAGTCAGGCATATACACCTGATTTGAGTAGAGATCATCAGCCTAACCTGGACATCTCTCCTGATCAGGCACATACACCTGCTCAGAGAAGCCACTTTCTTCAACAAGTAGTTTCCAAGGGGAGTAAGAAGGCATCTAAGAAGAAGACCCACCCAACACATTCAAGAGATCAAGAGCCAATCTGTAACAAGGCCTTTCTTGATGCTTGAGTTCTTGAAGCCCTCAGACAACTATCTGTTGGAATCCAAGATTCTACTCCATCATTTCCCAATAGTGGGAACATTAATTTTGAAGGTATTCAATAGACACTTCCTCATGAAGCCTTTCTTCAAGAAAATGCAGTTGATCTCGAAGTTTCATCTTTAGATGAGAGCCACAGGAACCCTCTGTGTGGTCAGAAGACCAAGAAGCAAGAGATCTCATATTTTGCTGTAACCCACCATGCTAGTCCTCCACATGATGATGAATTTCACTATGAAAGTCCTCTCCGCAGTAGTAATGCACATTGCCCGGAAAATGCTCTAATTGACAATGTAGTACTGAGAAATCCCTCTTATCTTGAGGCACTTGCAAATGCGAAACCAGTCATGTCTGATTCTTCATCGCTAGCAGGTAAAATACTTTATCAATTTGAAGATAGCCCAGGGTGTAGGTCATTCTCTGAACCACCCCTAAGTCACGCATCTTCTAGTTTGATCAGTGATTTCTCTACCAATCTTTCTGAATCCGATGAAGCAACAAGGTAGCACCATCTCTGGTCAAATCAGGTAGAATAATCTTCATTGAATGATAAAGAGGAAATGATGAACATGGGAAAACAACTGGAAAAAGGTGAAGTGCCAGTCATGTTTTCACCTCTGGCTGACTCTTAGTATGACATTTCAGAGATGTTGACGGAAGATGGCATTCATGATATTCATCTCAACACATGGAAAAATCTTTGTTCGTTGAAAAAGAAGGTATTCTCTTATGAGGAATATGAAAATCATGTTAATATAATAGAAGGGTTACAACATCAGATTGATTTGGCATCTCTATCACTATCTCAATATCTGAAGGCTGAAAAGTAGTAGAGAGCCCTTCAGCGTTCATGCCTTGGCACACTAAGAAGAATGCACCAGTTAATTACCAATTCCCCATCTGGTATTCATGTCAGAGGATGGGGTGTTCATGGATCACTACATTTCACTGTGCTCTCCAGTCAGCAAAGCCCGCCGAAAATGGTCTCATGTAATGTTATTGCCCGTGGCTGGACACAATCAATGGTTTTTGTTTGTAATCAAAATATTTCCCAAGAACAGGACTCAACTAGTTCTTCTCAAAATCAAGAATACAGAGAACAAGTTGTTTAATTACTCCTGCAGCAAGAAAACGAGAATATTTGACATGACTCTTGTATAGAGCAAGCACATCATCATGTGACAGAAGTGTCAGAAATCATCCAATGGTCTTTCGAGCTGGGTCATAAAAGTGGATGTCGATTGATGCATCCATCTAATTTCCAGACTAAGGTATGCAAGATCAGAAGAGCTTTTAAGAAAGTCTCATACATAGAATGTCAAAAGCCACCCCAGCTTGCTAGACTAGGGACTCTTTTAAACCAACCCTCAGAATCAACAAATTGGATTCGAGGAGTTGAGAAAAGACAACCGGAATAGCCCCAGTCCACCGGACTGGGGAATTTTTTAAATCATCAACCCCCTCTTCAAAAAAGTCAGTCTTTTCTCGATTGGGGAAGAATCCTCAAGAGGAACGAAGAGACAAATTATCAGGAGATTCTCTCCAAATTACGGTTCACCAAGAAGTTCCTGAGGGATCAAACCAACAAAAGGCAATGTCTCGTCAGGGGTATGGAAGAAGACAATATCACAGAAATACTAATGGAAGGGATGCAATGCATTATGCATCAATTAATTTCATCAATGTTGTTGTTGCTAATCCACCAGATGAGGCTCACTGAGAGGGATCAGATGAAGAGGTTCCTGTTCAAGAGGTTGTATGCACAGACACAAATGAAGAAGGTGTGAGTAAACGAAATAAAAGGTTTACCCAAAATCTAGGTGTTCCTTCAAATAACCCACTTCCCCCTATCCGAAAGGGATCAAACAAGGGGAAGGGAAAGAATCAGGTTACATATCCTTCCTCCGGAGAAGGCCAATTTCTCTCACTAGAGCAAAGATTTGTGCAACAACAGGAAGAAATGAAAGAATTGAGGAGGTTGAACGCAGAACTACTTCAAGGCAGTATTCCTCCTAATCATTATGGAGTCAGTCAGCCAAGGGAGTTTGTTGCAGCTACTGAGATGGGTCAAGAATATCCTCCTTTATTAGTACACCCTCAGAGGTCTAATCCTATAGGTCAAGTGTAAAAACAATTGGTAGTGCTGCCATCAGTTGCAGTACCAGCTTCCATACCTGTCCAAACTCCAGTCATTACACCTGCCCAAGTCCAAGTTCAACCGGATGTTTCTCAAAAGTTAATAACTACCATTGAGTAATTAATAGCTCGGTTAGAGACTATGGAAAGGAAGCATGCACAGGTTCAACCAGAAAAGAAAGCTTACCATGAATGGGTAGATTCAATATCTCCCCCATCATGTTTTGGGAACCCTGTATTCCCTATTTTCAATGGATCAGGCGATCCTGAACAGCATTTGACACATTACGTGTCTTGTTGCGATCCTATGATGGGAACTCTGGAGCAACAAGATGTCGTGAAACTCAGATACTTCGTTCAAACCTTGCAAGGGCTAGCCTTTGTCGGGTACACAAGCTTGAAATCCCAGTCAATTACCGGATGAGAAGATCTCCGTCAACGATTTCTTCTTCAATTAAGCTCAAATTTTCAAAATACAACAGTTTTTGATCTTAAAAACTGTAAGAAAATGGATATTGAAAGGGTCTCAGATTTCATTGCTTGCTGGAAGGGATTAACATATTCCCTAAGCTTATCACTCACTCAATAGGAACTGTTGCCAATCTATGTGGAAAATCTGCATGACGAATTACGCACACTGCTGATCCCTGTGAAATACACAGGAGGGTTTCGAGACCTTACTTCAATCGCTCAATGATTGAATATTCTCTTATACAGACTAAAGCTAAATCTCATGTAATTCCATAAGCTCCAGGAAGGAGAATGGGTAAATCAGAAACTGCTACAGTTATGCTTAAACAAGCAACTGTACCTACTTCTACTTCAAAACCTTCATCCTCTCGAAGGGCTCCACCTCCTGAGCGTCAACAACAGAGTCCGTTTCGTCAAGATGATCAGAGAGATCAAAGACGAAAACAATTTGAGGATTTGAAAATAAAAGTTTACTCTTTCCGAAATGAACAAGTTCCTGGTTATTTCATTTCGGCTATGGAAAATAATTTGTTTCAATTACCAAGGCCCAAGAGGCCAAACAAGTAAGGAGATGAAGACCATCCCAACTATTGCCTGTTTCACCAGATCTTGGGGCATCCCATTCAAGAGTGTTTTGTTTTCAAGGACCTCCTGGAAAAGATGGTCGACTTGGGACAAGTCAAACTAAAAGGCTCTTCATCCCAGGTAGCATGTGTTACTACTACAGTTCCAGAGGAGGAAGGCGAGTGGCAAGAATTCAAAAGAAAAAATTCACAAAAATATAATTATTGGATGGTCAAAAAGACAATCCATCGAACTCATTCTACTTTGCGAACACAATTGATGAAACTAATTGTGCCTTCTACCATGAATGCCACAGAAAAGCCCTCTTCATCAGGGGGAAAATCCTCAAAGAAGATGAGTATGTGTCAAAGCCTAAGTTTTCTTTGACTCTATCAGATTTCATGCCATATACTTAGAAGAAACGGGCACCGTCCCACCAAACGGCACTGTCTAAACAGGCTAATCAGGCAGAGTCTTCATCGGATGAAGAGTTGATTTTAGGTTCTGTTAATATGATTCAATTAACAGATCCATATGCCAGTTGTAGTTTCAATTTTGATGAGCCTAAATTCCCTATATCAAGTAGATGAATCAGAGGAAGTTCCATAGGCTCAGGATACAGGGGAATACATGGATCTTTCAGAGGCCACTATTCCAATTATACCCCTGCTAGAACTGTGTTTGTAGCAGAAACTTGTGGAAGAGCCCTTCAGCGATCTCAACAAGAACAAGCAAGTTCTTCCACCAATAGCAAATTCAGTCCTGGCATAGTTATTCTGGAAGACCGGTTGAAGGTTCCAACTTCTTCCTCTTAGAAAGTAAATGGATATAATTAGTCTAATCTTCCAAATCCAAGAATATTTCCAACTCCTATCCCGATACAAGATGCATCAACTTCCAAAACATCAACTTCCAAGACACCTGCTAAACCACATGTTCCTGTTGGGAAACACAGACCTTTGGATCAAAATAATGATATATTGAAACACCTGGCCCAAGTACCGACCAAGTTATCAATTCTAGATTCCTTGAATTTATCAAATGATCTTTGGGATGAACTCGTTGAGGCGTTGTCAAGTCCTCACGAGTTTGAAACTGAAATTGCTGCAGCTGAAGTCTATCACATAGAGAATAATCCTGCAGAATGACATGCAGTAATATCTTTTACTAATGAAGATGATGATGATGTAGTGGATGGACATATTATACCATTGTACTTATCTGGAAAGGTTAATGGAAAAGACGACCGAATATCTTTCATTAATAATGGTTCAGGAGTCAACCTCATGCCTATTTGTACACTTCATTGACTGGAACTCACAGAATCTGATTTATCTCCTTCTACCATGATGTTACAAGGATATGATAAAAATGAACAAGAACCACTGGGCGATGTTACACTCAGAACTCAGTTTGGAGATCTTGTATCCAATTCAGATTTCATGGTTGTTGATCAAGACCCAGCCTTCAACATCTTGCTCGGAAGACCCTGGCTACATCAACATGCAGCAATCCATTCATCATACCATCAATGTCTTAAATATTGTTTCGATGGTCTAGTTGGGACACTGTATAGTGATAAGGCCCCATTCAAGACATGTGAATCTCAATACATTGAGGCAGAATTCTCTCACATGAAGGGAAGGGAGAAATCCACAACAAAGAAGATTACCAAAGTTAAATCTCCAGATGGTTTGGAGAAGATTCCAGTAAATATATTTACACATGTGAGTACAGATTCTGTGTTGCCTATCAGTCAAATTGACAAGATAGACCCAAATCAAAATACTCTTATGGAAAGATCCATATTGTCAATTACGACAATCGAGCCAGACAACATGGGAGAAATTGGTAACCCACCAAGCAGTGATGAAATCCCAAATAGTGATGTCTTCATTTCATCTGCTGAAATCCAACAAATCTATACTTCGCCAATCAGGCCAGAAGAAGTTATAGAAACATCAGAGGTGAACAATGATGTCGATTCTCAATCCATCATCTCCTCTTTATTTCCTAAGGAAGACCATTCATCATCAATCAGGTCAGAAATGGAAGCTTCTTCTTCAGGATGTTCAAATTTTAACATCTCTTCTGATCATGGAAATTATGCTTTATCATATACTATGCAAGTAGAAAGGGAAGAAATAACACATGTTGAAGAAGAATAAGAAGATCTCAGAGATTCCCCTCCAACATTTGAATAGGGTATCTATACCACCGTGGATGAACTTAAAGAAATAAATCTACGTACAAAAGAATATCCACACCCTACTTTAATCAGTGCGGCCATGACACTTGAAGAACAAGAGATGTATATTTCCTTTTTAAAGAAAAATTGAGATATATTTTCTTGGAACTATACAGAGATTCCCGGGCTTGATCCTGATGTTTCTACTCATCATTTGGGTTTACCAGAAGAACATCGAGGATTTAAGCAAGCCACGAGAACAACACACCCAACTTATGCTTCCAAAGTTGAAGTTGAAGTGGATAAGATTATCAAAGCTAACTTCATCAGAGAAGTTCAATATCTCAATTGGTTGACTAATATTGTCCCTGTAAAGAATAATAATAGACAAATTAGAGTTTGCATCAATTATCGAGATCTTAATCGGAATTGTCCTAAGGATGATTTCCCAGTTCCTATTATAGAACTTTTAATTGATGCAACAACTAGCTATGAAGCACTTTCCTTCATGGATGGATATTCTGGAATAATCAAATCCAAATGGCCCCAGAAGAAGAGGAATCTACAGCCTTTAGAGCCCCTCAGGTTGTTTTTTGCTACTGGTTAATGCCCTTTGGCTTATAGAATGCTGGTGAAACATATCAGCGTGCCATGCATCGTATCTTCAAACCCTTTTTAGGGAAGTTTGTGGAATGATATGTGGAAGATTTGGTGGTCAAATCCAAACAACGTTCTAATCACTTGGATGATTTTGAAGTAATATTCCGCAAGCTTTGACAACATAATTTGAAGATGGACCCCTTAAAATGTGCTTTTGGGATAACATCAGGAAAATTTCTCGGCTTTGTTGTATGCCATCGTGGTATTGAAGTCGATCCTGAGAAGACCAAGTAAAACCTCGGTATGTCACCTCCTCAAAATGTGAAATAATTAAGAGGACTTCAAGGACACATAGCCTATATTTGGCGTTTCATTGCCAATTTGGCAGGCAAAAGTATACCCTTCACCAAATTGATGAAGAAGGGAGTCACTTACCAGTGGACCGAAGAATGTCAAGAATCATTCGATATTCTCAAGAAATACCTTTTGAGTCCACCAGTACTCATGCCACCTGTTGAAGTAAGACCACTTATCCTCTACGTGATATATTTAGAGCGATCATTGGGTGCCTTTCTTTCTCAGAAGAATGATGATGGGAATGAAAACAGCCTCTACTACCTCAATTGGACTATTCTTGAAGCAGAAAACTTGTATTCAAGTATTGAGAAGTGCTGCCTCGCATTAATCTTTGTAGTTCAGAAGTTGAGACACTACCTACAACTTTACGAGTTCCAGTTGGTATCTCGCAATAACCCTCTCAAATTCATCCTTAGTTGTCCAATGCTTACAGGACGTCTGGAAAGGTGGGTAGTTATTTTGCTGCAATTTGACATTCAGTATGTGTCTAAAAAGGCAATAAAGTACCAAGCTCTGGCTGATTTACTGGATGAACACCCTTCAGTGGAAGACACATCTTCAGATATTGAACTCCCTGATGAGGAAGTCTTCTCTATTAAAGAAAGTACTTAGGCATGGGAAATGTATTTTGATGGTGCTTCCAGAAGTCTAACATGGAGGAAAATGGAAAATCCTAAATTCAAAAATTTTGGCTTAGGAATTGTTCTCATTTCTATAGAAAATGTAGTGTTACCTTATTCCTTCTTATTGTGGGAAGGTGGTACTAATAATGAATAAGAATACCAATCTCTCATCACAGGTTTGGAATTGGCGCTTCAAGCACAAGTGAATCACTTAAAGGTGAAAGGTGATTTAGACCTGGTAATAAAACAAGTCAGTGGGGATTATGCCATCAGAAAAGAAGAACTAATACCTTTATATGATTATGTCAGAGAGTTAATGGCGGAATTCCCTTCGGAACTGACATTTTCTTAGGTCCCGCGATCAAAAAATGATCAAGATGATGCACTGGCTAATATAGCCACAGCTCTGGCAGATCCAAATCGGGACGAGACAACCATTAGTGTTTCCCACCGTCGTGCAATTTCACCTTATGTTCAAATAAGTATAGAGGAAATTAATGAAATTAGTCCCATTCCTGAACCATATGGTAATTCTACAGGATGGATGTCACCTATTAGGGAATACCTTAAAAATGGAACACTTCCACCTAATAAAGCCGAGAATGAACAAATCCGACGATGTGTAGTCAATTTTACTCTTTATGATAGCCCAGATCACCTAGAGAAAATTCTCTCTAAACGTGGTTTTGATGGATTTCTATTCAGATGCATTGATGGTTATGAGACAATGGATGTCATGAAAGAAGTGCATGCAGGAGTCTGTGGTGCCCACCAGTCTGGAGATAGACTGTCTAATCAGATTCGAATGCTTGGATACTTTTGGCCTTCAATGACAGAAGATTGTGTTGATTTCACAAAGAAGTTTCATTCATGCCATGTACATGCCAACTTCATTCATAAACCTCCAAAGTTGCTTCATACAGCTAAATACTCATGGCCATATTCCACATGGGGAATGAATGTGGTGGGATCTTACCCTTCAGCTATGGCCAAGCAGTTTAAGTATTTTCTTACTGCTACTGATTTCTTTTACAAATGGGAAGAGGCAATACCTCTTAAGGAAATCAGTTCTAAATTTATTGTTAGCTTCATCAAGTCTAACATCATTACCAGATTTGGTGTCCCTCATAATATATTGACGGACAATGGCACCAACTTCTGTTCATCTGAGGTGAAGAAGTTGTATCAAGAATACAACCTCAAATCCAACCATTCACCTCGGTATAATGTATCGGCCAATGGATAGATAAAATCCTTCAATTAGACTCTATCAGATATACTACAAAAGATGGTGGATAAAGATAAGAAATCATTGCCTGATAAACTCTTTCATGCTTTATGGGCTTATCGGACTACCACCCACACTGCAACGCGGTCAAATCCATAGTCACTCATATATGGAACAAAAGCCATATTGCCCATTGAAGTTCAACTACCCTCGCTCAGAGTAGCCATTTTTGATCAGTCATCTACAGATGAACAATCTCAAAAGCGATTGAATGAATTGGAATGGTTAGATGAGAAAATATTTTTCACTTTTCACCACTTGGAAGTCTATCAAAATCGAATAGAACGAGATTTCAACAAAAAAGTTCATCTTCGTTCATTCACTCAGGGAGAATTGGTATTGGTTCTCAGAACTCCAATGATACCAGTAAAGAGACCTCCCAAGATTGAGCCAAAATGGGAAGGACCTTACTCAATACATAAGGTCTACTCCAATGGAGCTTATTCTTTAATCTCAATGGATGGATAACTCATCACTACTCCAACCAATGTTAGATTTCTGAAGAAATATTTTGAATGAACACAAAATATAGCAACAGTCCATGCATATGACCTTAAACTATTTGAACGCCCCTTACGTCCAGCATGACGTTCAACTGCACCATCCAGGGTCAATGCATATGACCTTAAACTATTATCACTTTCGTCCAACATGACGTTAAACTGTGCCCCCTTCATCATCCTTGCTATATGACGTTAAACTATATAGAAGTCCCTTATATCCAGCAAGATGTTAAACTGCATAACCAACGGTCCATGCATATGACCTTAAACTATTGGAACTTACGTCCAACATGACGCTAAACTGTATCGTCCCTTTTTCGTCCAACATGACATTAAACTGTGAAAAAGTCCCTAATATGTCCAACATGATGTTAAATGGTGTACTCTTTTGTCCTCACTACATGACATTACACTGCACAGTCTCCCTTTTGTCCAACATGACATTAAAACTGTATTGTCCCCTTTATATGTCCTATATGACATTAAACTGTGCATCGTTAGGGTTGTTGCTACCTCTTGTTTCTCACACCGAGTATGACTCACATGATCTTAGAGAAAACATCAACCATAACACTCTCTCTGGGCTACTAACCATGTGTAAGTCCCAACACTATTTTTTAGGTCGTTGTCCCCAAGGAAAACTTGATCACTAACTCATTATTTAACTGAACAATGCGAACTTTAATCCTTTCCTTCCATGCTGGGTACGTAGGGAACCTCCCAAGGTTCAAGCCCAAAACCAATCTCTTCACATCGGTTCACCTCCATCTCACACGATGTTGATTCATGAAACCACCCCTAGAATCAATATCTTTACATTGGTTTACTTTCGTCCTTTCTATACAACATTAAAATATACAACACTTTTGTCCAGTATGACAATAAACTACAATATTCTTTGATACCCTCACCTGAGAGGGAATCATTATTTACATTGATTTTCAATCATGTTTTATTTCAAAGACTACGTGCATTCATGGAAATACCTGAACCTTTTATGTTGGGTTAAACCACCATTGCACTAAAATCCCCTTTCACACTTCACATGTACGAACCTAATTTGTATAGAGGGTAGTTCTAGAACTACGTGGGCTTGATTCCCATCTTTAAGGGATATGTAGGAACATTCAAGTGTCCCTCGAATCCAGCCCCAAGTCTTTTGGGATTAACCCCAAATTCCTCTTTCAGTCCCTGAGCTGAAAAGTCCCCATGAAAACACACACCGTGTATTTATTATAATGGTCCAAGGTCTATAACCCTAAACTAAGATCTCCAATCCTTTTGTCCCACATGACATTAAACTGTAGTTCAAGAACTATGTATGGCTTGATTCCCATCCTTATGGGATATGTAGTGAAGTCCAACATTTCTATTCAAGACCCATCCACAACATGATTATGGTTACCATTGATATGTGTATCTCTGCATACATTGGACAATACCCATCTTTATGTGTCATAATCCTAACCGTAAATATTTTCAGATCTTCATAACCCTTTTCTTAACTTCTAATCACAAAAGGCCTGAAATTATTAGAGTTCTTTTGCCTGACCATGCAACAAATTCCCTTAGGCAGCCTTGCATAAACAATCTACATAATAGACCTGTCAGCCAAAAGATGCTATTATTTGACTATGCAGTCAATTCCCTTAGGTGGACCTGCATAATTCAACCCCCTAAAGGGTTTGTTAAATAGAGGCAACTTTATTCTTGGGAGGAAAACCTATTTTGTCTTTATTTATATTGATAATATGTAGGGATCCACAAAAATACCCATCCTTAACATATTTTTCCCATATCCTTTTTCATGATCTGAAAGTATTCAAGTCTATGGTTTATATTCTCCTTCCCTATGTTTGGTTCAGACCTTCGTAGGAGTGATATCCATCCAGTTCTCCGATAATCTTGTTTGGAAATATCTTCTCCATATTCAAGTACCTCTTTCCATACAGAAAACTCTATACTTTGGAAAATTTGAATCTCCATAAAATTTCACTGGATTTTTAGCACTAGGAAAGTAAATTTCTGAGAGTTCTTTTGCCTGACTATGCAGCACGTTCTCTTAGGTGGCCTTGCATAAGTAGTCTACATAATAGACTTGTCAGCCAAAAGATGCTATTTATTTGACTATGCAGCCAATGCCCTTAGGTGGCCCTGCATAATTCAACCCCCTAACGGGTTTGTTAAATAATGTTAACTACATTCTTGGGAACTACTTCTTATAATTCCTTTTAGTTCTTTTTCATATCATTCCTCGGATTCAAATATTCTTAAGTCATAGTTTACATATTTTCCCTCATACATGAATATGTTAATATGTTTTCAGATAAATTGTCAAGGAATTGAGTCAATTTTGATCTATTTCAGTCAAAGATATTTCGACCTTAAACATTAGCCTCTTTATGTCTGGCGTGCATGACTTTAAACTGACCACAAAATACAAAGGAAATCTGAATAAAAGTCAAGTTCCAGATCATTAAACATACATTTTGTATGATTTAGGTAATATTGAGCAATTAAGAGATTCAATGTTTGTAGGGTTATTTATATTAATCCTATTAAAAATCAAACTATTCTTACTAGGCCCATTGGATTAGGTAAAATCTAAAGCAGGTAGTGAGAAAATGCATGCATAAATGATTGAGGATGAAAGTGTTTTTCATTGATGAACAAGAGTTAGAAGGACGTCCACAGACTGAAGTCTCTTCTCTTTTCCAGGAATTTCAAAAGGATTTCAACATAACTCTTCATTTGATTTACGGCATCCCGAGATTAGTCAGAAACCACCTGTAATTCTTTCATTCAAATGTATAGAATAAAAGATGCAGTGATACCAGCTCTTCTTGGAACAATTGTAAAAGGATGTTCTTGAGTGCGGTTTGAGAAAATTTTATGTTGATCAAACAGTGACTCTGTTTCTATCCAAGAGACTTGGAAGATGGATAAATGGATATGAGGATGGAATATTGGAAGTAAAGAACCATTTGGAGGGAATATTCTTTTCAGATATTGCTCTAATTCCATGTTTGTCTTCTCTCCACCAACTGGCAGAGGAGAACATTTCAGCCCATGGGTTTTCCATTTTCATATCTGCAAGGAAATTACATGGAGGAAAAATTTGAAAGTTCACATCATTTTTTTGCTCTTAATGCACAACATAACCAAAATAGAGGAGTAGCAGTGCAGTTGCATCCCAGGAATATAGTTCTTGCATCTGAAACATTAACTCCTTGTAGATGACCATGACCATATAGAGGTAGGTAGATTCTCTATGGGAAATTAAGATGATACTTCTTCAAGTACTTAGCCAAATCTGGGAGAGTTCTATCGCAGATATCATAGTAATCAAGGCCAATGATATCCATCATATCATCAAGATGTTTTCTTTCTAGTTCATCATCTATTCCGATTCTCCTGAGATCCATTGATTCTCCACAAAAGTTGAATAATTAACTCTTAAGTAAGTTGATTTTTCATAAAATTTGTGAAGGAATTCATAAAAAATGGAAAAGTCATTAAGGTGTGCAAGTATAAACTTGGAATGAAAGTGTTAATGTGATGCGAAAGTATTTGGCGTGTAGGTATCACTGCACAAGTCTAGATACCTTGACAACAGCGCAATAGCAAAGAAATAGCGGAAAACAGAGCAACCTGCGTGGAGAAGGTAACTTGTGCGGAGAGAGCTCGAAAATTCAAAATCTGGGTGCTTTGCACGAGAATGGACACCTATTTATAGGCCAGCACGCCCACCTGTACCCCTGAAGCCAGCGTGCTCGAAATCCCTGCGTGGATCGCACCTGCGCGACGACAGTGGCGTGCTGAAAACCCGCGCACTGAAAACCTGCACGCCTATTTCCCTTTGGGTTTCTTCGTTTCCTCAGAGTCACATCCTTATACTTTTAGATCCAACTCTGAGGGGGGACGTTTGTTGATGCGCCTTTTCGTCACATTGTCTAGAAGAATGGAAAGAGAAATGACTTAGCACAAAGTGATTCATCCTTTGAAGAAAACATCAAAAATCAACAAAGGAATGAAAAAGGAGTCAATGGACCTAAAGTCATGCATGTTGCCTTACTGTCACGCAAGTATACTTGTGCGCCACCTAATGGTCGCGCAAGTGAATTGCACGCACTACGTGATAGCCACCTGGGGTCTTATCCAGCCTATAAATACCCCCAGTGGGCCCCCCATTTCGAGGAGAAATTTTTCCAGAATTCATATGTAGAGCTCTGAATGCCCAAGTCTCTTATTCAGGTCTTCCGAACACTTCTAAGGTAATTCTTTACCAAGAATGGAAGGTCTAAACAAGAGGATTAAGGTCTAAGTGTTATAATTCACTAAAACTTGTGCGCCTAAGTGTTTTACCCTTAAGGGAAGTGGACACACTTGCATGCTTCCCTACTTCTTCACCATAACTTGCGCGCCATCTTCTGGAAAGCCTCTAGGGGTAATTCTAAAGGCTTTGATCAAGGATCTCCCAAATATTACTCCAAGGACTGAAAATCGTGCAAGTACCCTGTGCCGCGCAGGTATACCTGCACGACCTGGACTTGCGCACCCACACAGTACCTGCGTGCCTGCCAGGAATTGCGCGAACCTTCTATTTTTCGGTGCCCTTCTTACTCATTTAACCCCTCTTATACCATTCCACCTCTCCTATTCAATATTCAGTCTTCAAGACATTCTTAAAATCCATTCATGGCATGTTTTCTTGATTGACTTCCTTATATGAAAGGAATTATGTGGAACATCTCTCAAAACCTAGTGATTTACCCATATTTATGTCACAAAGGTCAGAGATTTCATTCATTGAACCTCATCCTTTAAAGATGATAGAACCCTTAATGTGGGATTCCTTTTTAGAAATAAGCCCCAGTCTCAAATATGGGACTCTTTTTCAGCAGTAATCCTCAAGTCCCTTAACCTGGGAATCCTCCTTAGGAGTAAGCCCCAACTATAAGTCCCTTAACCTGGGCTTCCTTTTTAAGAATAATCCCTAGTCTCAAATATGGTCATTATTTTCAGGAGTAAGCCTCAAGTCCCCTAATCTGGGCATCGTTTTTAGGAGTAAGCCCCAACCATAATTCTCTTAACCTGGGATTCCTTTTCAGGAGTAAGCCCCAGTCTCAAATATAGGCATCCTCTTCAGGAGTAATACCCAAGTCCCTTAACCTGGGCCTTCTTCTCAGGAGTAAGCCCCAAACTTAATCTCTCTTAACCAGTCTTAATTTATTTTTGATATGGGCTTCCTTCTCAGGAGTAAAACCCAATCATAAGTCCCCTCCTAACTTGGGCATATTTCTTAGGAGTAAGCCCCAAGATTAGAGTATCCAAATCTCCATGAAGCACATATACCTTTATGGAGCCTGTTCCTAGATTTCTTCTCTGAAGTAAATCTTAATCCTCATCTATTTGGGCAGTAATACACACATAATACCCACATCATTGCATCTTTTGTGGCACAATTGTCTAGTTTCACCAATAACTCATGTTTCTCACACCGAGAATGACTCACGCGACCTTAGAGTGTAAAAGTAATCATGGAATCTTTTCTTTGAGCCATCAATCATGCATAAACATCATAATCCCTTACTTGAACTATGTGGGTTCTGATTCATTTTCCAAAACAAAGGATACATAGGCAGCCCATCTGCGTATACAATCCCAACTTTGAAATAATCCTTGTCCTTTTGAATGACAATAAACTTCAATTGCCCCACTGAGTGGCTTTAAAACTAGTATGGTCATCATAATTACTAAGAGACTTTTATGTATCAAAGGATACCATTGACTAATAATCTCTAACAAATATAGATGATTCTTTATCAATGAATAACCTCGAATACATATAAAAGATTCTCTAAATTTCCTATATATCAATCATTGATTGTCAGATCTAAAGGCAGTCTCATTTTTTACTTGGTAATGTAATAAGGATTCATGAACATAACTTAAATCTATAAAGAGAGTCTCGGAGTAGAAAATAATTCCCCTCAAAAAGGTGTGATGAGTCCGACCTCCCATCCTCTCGACCAATGAAAATTCCAAAGCCTCATTAGTGCACAACTAATGAGCGCCTACCTTTGGAAAGTAGGTTCAAATGGATATAGAATCATTGGATGTTTCTAGTTCTACGAACAAACCTGTTAAAAACCGCTAGGAATATTTTAATCTTAAATCAATGAGATCATCCACCATTCCAGAGGGAAACATTATTCCACGTATATCTCTTGAGGAAGTACTTACCTATCCATTCACATGTACTGAATCTGGATGTGGAAGAATAGGAACATGAGCTCTCTTATGAGGAGAATCCAGTGGAGATCTTGGGATATAGAGACAAGGTTCTATACAACAAGACTACCCACCTCATCAAAGTGTTATGGAGGAACCATAAATATGAAGACATGACATGGAAGCAAGAAGAGATAATGAGGCATAAGTACCTACACCACTTCTCAATAGAATGAACAAGTTGAAACGTTGGGGATGAAATTTCTCAAGGGGGAAGAATGTAACGACCTGGACTTTTTGAATAATATTTTTTTCCTCAGAGAATGTGTGTTATATTATATTATACATAATAAAAAAAATATTTAATAATAAAGTAAATATAAATATAAATGAGACCCTCTATATTTTATTTTTATATGAACATTGGTCAATATGACTATTGGTAACTATACTCTTGATAATAATTTTAACGTTATAATTAGTGTTTATAAGTAAATTTTCAAAAATAGTAAATGATACAGAAATAAGAGTTGATGGGATCAACCAGTGAGTCGTTCCATTTGAAGACCATCTTCCTGAACATGGGACGGAGGTATCATCACTGGGGTTTTATCTTGGCCAATCCAAATCCATGCTCCAACAAGTGAAACATGAACAAAATGTCATAAGATAGAATTTCAGGTTAGTGGAGATTACCACTCAATCAATGTTAGTAGAGGCACCCCATGAAAATACCACCATTACACACCTTACTCTTAGGATGTATGATGGTGTAATATGGGGTTACATGTCCCTACCTTAGTATTTAAGTCATTCGTTTGAATAAAATTATTATTCCATCAATTTTGTTTTAAGAATAGGTTTGCTTAAAAAATTTGAGATGGAATTTTATAAATTGATTTTTCGAACAGAAATTGTAGTTTCCAAAAAAGATATAAATATTTATAACAAAAAAATATATTATAAAAAATACTTATATTAATTAAATATAATGATAAAAACACAATTATTTAAAAATAAATGAAAATTGTTTTTTCAAGTGACAGAAATTTTACTATCCATTGTCAATGTGCTAATATTTTTAATAACTAAGTATTTTTATAATTAAAACATAGAGTTATAATATTTAGAGAATTATTATTATAAAATAAATATCATTTTTTAAAATCAACACATAAAAATTATATTAGTTTGAATTTATGCGAAATTTCTAAAATACTTTAATTTTTTTGAATATTAAAAATATAGTTTGAGTTTTTTGAAATGTTTAATGATTTTATAATTATGCAATAATTATGTAATACATAATTAACCACAAAAAATTACCTAAAATATTTTATTTTATTAATATCAAGTATTTTAATATATTTTAATTAATATCCAAACCAATAATTTACCTTCTAAAGTCTAAAATAAGAACTTTAACATTAAAAAAATTATTTTTGAGTAAACTTTAATTTTCCTGAATAAAATAAGTAATATAAACTGATGGTCCACTATTTTTGATTAAATTAAAATGAAAATTTTCCCCAAGGGTCCCGTACCAAGGGTAAACTTCATGGTCAATCCCATAGTTTTTCATTTTCCACAACCTAGGTTTCCAAGTCCTATATTTGGAATTTAATAAACAAAGAATCCAATTTTCCAGTAAATTCCCACCCATTTATCCATTTAATTTCACTAAAATTTTATCTTTCATGAATCTATAATATTTTTACTTCACAAGGAATCCTCCCAAGATTTCCTCAATCCCCCAAGGTATTAATCTAGAAGTTTTAGGAGTAACATTTTAAGATTAGGGAAATATCCTTCTTTTCTCTTAATTTCAATAACCTCTTTTTTTATATGTCTTTTTAATGTTATATTAAATATCACTTAGTTAAAGTTTATTCAACACCTTACTATCAAATTAGGTTTTATAAATTGGAGAACTATGTCCCCTCTCTTTTTACTATTTTCTAAAACCACATTTTATACCTGTTATTTTGCCAAATTTACTGTAAAAAACATTTATCTTATCCTTAATAAATTCACTTTAATTTTATATTTTCAAATACCCAAACCAATTTATTTTCTATTGGTATTCAATAATATGTAAAAATTATTATTTTTATTATGGTATAAACATACATTAAATTCACATTCCTTTTTCATCGGATGAAAATGACACAATGATAAAGTTTTTAAGCACTTTTAAAGTGCCATGATTTTAATATGAAACTATTTTATTTTGTTTTCCATGGGTTATTTATGAAATGATTTATCATAATCTTTGTGGATAACAAGAAAATAAATACATATTAAGGGTTTACTTTAATGGAACTCTAATGTTTTGGGTAAATAATTTAATCTTTAGAGTGACATGTTTTACGATACCTTGGGGAATAACCTTGGTAATTTTTATGACACCTTGGTGATTAACTTTGGAGATATGCTTATGAATTTTGAAATTAAATTTTTTAGACAAATTTACAAGTTAAGATTCATGTTATTTTATTTATGATATGATCCATGTTCTCTTATTCATGCCACAATGACATTCCTCTTACTCTTATTGATATTCCTCAAGATGACATGTAAATTATTTCCCCCTGCTTTTCCTTATTGGGAATTATTCTCACCCTTTCCTTTGACATATGTTCCTAGGTTATGATATGAAATAAATTTACATAGGATGAACCTTTGAATAAAAATTTAAAGTGGGTTAGAATAATGTTTTATGTTTTCATGTATTATGCACATTTTTCGAAGAAACTAAACTTTAAAAGATCATCTATTTGTACAATGTAATGAAAATTTCACGTAATAAAAATTTTGTATGCCATAGATTCAGTGGAATCCATATAATGGAATTAAAACTAAATCCCTTATTTACACCTCATCCCAATTCCTTTTCTTTATATGTTATCATTCTCAGTGATTACTCTATTTTATAGCCATAAATTGATGGGTTTTTATATGTCAATTAATTAAATTGTAATTGATTAAAGTTGAGTTTCTTGGTAAATATTTATGTATTATATATTGTTATCTATAAATGAAATTTGGAGAAATACCAAGGAAAACATAGAAATTGAAGAACACAAAGAAACTTCTTCATCATGGAATGACAATGGAAAATGAAAAATAAGTCATGGTCAATTATTAAAGCCAAAGAGAACTAGAGAGGTTCCAGAGGATCAAAACGGAAGAAGCCAAATGAAATAGAGAATAAAATGCTCAAAGTTGAAGATATATACCATGAATATAGTTAAATACTTGTAAATGTACAATCTGTGAACCATTCATAGGATGTGAAGATGAAGAAGAGCTCCTAAAGTGAATATCACGTTTGTTATAGAGTGTCACATATATTTATTATCGTGAAACATCCTGAAAATTTTAAAAAGAGTTTTTCATGATGTACAAAATGTTTTCATGGTTTTGAGTTCGGATGATTACATGTCATGTAATTTTTACACAATGCATAAGTTTTGGACACTGTATAAAAAGTATTATTTTTAGTGAATATTTGTTGAGAGTTTAATATATTTGACTATATCATATATTTATAGTTATATTTGACCTATGGAAGTTGGGTGATGATCTAGAGGATTATAAATAATGATTCAAAAAAAGAGATATTCATTTTATTATAGGCTTGGAGAGGACTATCATCCAAAAGCCTACGATATGGTTTCAACCCATAATTATTAAATGATAGGTTTCTGTTTTGATTTTTTTCCTTCATGAAATGTTGAATGATTTATAGTTTAATTCCATTCTCTTTATTTTATTCATTCCCCTTCTAAATCATTCATTCATTATAGAATTATTCATTATTTCCTAATTCATTGTTAATTATTAATTAATCCTATACAAGTTCATGTGTGGATTTCTTTCTTGTGAATCATTTAATTGTTATATCGAGCATGTAATTAATTTCACTTCTTTTATTCAATTTAGTCTTACAAGGATAATATTCTTAGGGTTAGGTGTTGAGATTATTGGTGTCCTTAATCATAATAAATCTATAAATAAATCCTTGGTAATCCTAGAGATAGTAATTTAGTTAAAAAACTAATCATTACATTATGTTTCAAAACCATAACCATTGGAAGTTAAATTAAACCAACCCAACATAATTGGAGTTGAGTAGGACAATGACCATTAACATGTTATTATTTTTTCATAGTAGCTAGGTATAATTAACTTAGGTTGTTAGATATAACATAACCATGGGATAGTTTTAGTGTAGGTAGAACCAATTGGTTTGACCAAAACCAATTGGTGACCCTTGCACCGATCTATTGCCTAATATGTAGGACCATTCCTAGATAGATTTTGAATTATCTTTTTTTCCTTTACCTAGGAATTTACCACGAGCCCTTCTTTTATTTCTTCTAGAATTAAATAATTTAATTTTTTTCATTTAATTGGAAAAATAAAATCAAAACTAATATTAGAGCTACCTAACCTTTGGTTTAGATTTGTATGTGATGCTCCCTTATCTTTATGGGTTCAATCCCATACATTAAATTTAATATTCCTTTGTAGATGGTTATTGTTTGGGATAAAATAAAATTCTATTTATTAGACCTAAGGGAAAATAACAAGGCCATTTAGGACAATCAAAATTAGTGTTATTTTTGAGGAGGAGCAGAGCATTGCAGATTACATAAGACTGATTTCTTAGGTCAAATATTTTTTTATTCTTTTTCTATTCACTAATTTTAGTTTAGTTTTTTGTTTTTTGTTTTCGTTTTTTTATTATTTCACTATGGTTGTGTTAGTTTTTGGTATTATCAAGGAAGAAATACATGTCCCATCATTAATATTCCAATCCACCATTGGAGTGCATTTTATTTTAGGGGTATCTGACCACATGGTAAATATTTAATTCCAGAGAGTGGTCACATCACAAAACATGATGGGATGATTCTAATTCTTTCAGATATGCTGATTTCAAACCTTAACAGTTAATATACACCTACTATCAACCCGATGGAAGAGACCCTATGATTCCCAACTAGAAAGGTAGATCCTTGGTCATGAAATACGCAAATGAAATACTAGCTAGATTTCTCAAATTGTACACTAATGTGATAGAAAAAGGACGGACTATCATGAGGCCCAACCCAACCAACAGGGATAATTGACTACTCACCCAACTCAAATAATTTTAAAATTTAATTATTTAGTTGGTATAATACCAAAACCTTTCAATGAAGATACATGTTTTTTATGATTATATATGCCAATAGGTGGAGGAAGTCCATGCTGTTGATACAAAAAAACCTGAAGAGAATTAAATCTAAGATGACCATTCCTTCCAAAAACTTCAAGAGTAGAATTTATATGATAGACTAGACACATTGCTTGAAAAGTACAATCCAGTGTTGGAATAACAGATGGATGATCCTAAAGCCCAAATCAGTGAACATGAATAATTGAATAGTCACATTTCTCATGGTCGTTTAAATTTAAATTCCCTAGTATACAACTTACCATTAAAATATAATGTCAGGATAGGTTGGTTTATAGATAAATAAGAGTAATATGTATAGAAAGTCAATAATACAGAATCAAAAGAGGAAGAAAAATCAGAGTCCGAAAACAAAGGAGAATACCTGAAGGATGTTGAAAATATCGAAATAGATGATATTATGGATTTTGAATTTGTATCGAAACCCAATTCACCCATTATACACCTAAAAATGAATAGGAAGAACAATTAAAGTGGATTGTGAGACATAAATAATAAGAGTAAATACATTTGATGGAAATTTATGATTGGATGGTTGAAGAGGAAGAAGAAAAGGTAATAGAGGATGATGCGGTACTTGTCATAGACTCGAATGAAGAAGAAACATTGAAGGAAGAGGATATTTTTGAAGAATACATTGAACTCACTAGTATTATTAAGACCAAAAAATAATGGGAATCAATCCATCACTCATAAGAAAAAGAGGAGAATGTAGAGGCTCTAATTTAGGAAGTCATTCCAGAAGCTCAAACTATAGAAAATAATGAAAATGTTTTTTGAGGGCATGAAAAGTTCAAACTATGGTAAGTTTATTATTTCTATGTATTTTCATTGTACTTATCCTCAATATTCCATCTACCAAAAGTACTATTTATGGAAAAACATTGGAGGAGGAAGTGAAATACTAACCTAGATTAGAAAAAAATCTTGAAGTAGTTAATTCCAAGACAGTTAGGTGTATATCATGTTCCAATTAGCTAATAATGGTAGATGGTATAACAAAAGACCTTAAAGTAGTTTTATCTAGAAGAAACCAAAATTTTAAAATTTCATTCTAGGACTTATATTTATTTTACTTTATTTTTTTAAATAAATTTACCAATTTTTACCTCTTTATCTATTTGATCTAAAATTTTTAAAATTTTAAAAAGGTGAATATACTTTCACTCTCTATTCTTATTTTTAGACCATGTAAAGAAGAAGTAAGAAATGAATGATGTTTTGAAAATAGGGATAATTCACATCATGAATTCAATAAACGTCATGTAATCATAGTTCAGGTTATAAAATAATTTAGTTAGAACCTGAGAGACTCATTCATAATCATCAATTTAAGTGGAGTACCTTTTTTTACTTATTTTTATTAATACATCCATAGTTCTTTAAGGGACATGATTTTGAAAAAAGACCAAATAAAACAAAAAATAATTGAATTGTTGCTTAAACTAAATTGAATTAGATTCTCCTAAAAAATGTTTGATTTTTTTTCTTATTCTCAATGATATAAGAGACCCCATAACTTAATATAAGTATGTTTAACAAGTTTGAAATTTGAAATATAATGCCCATAAATGAAAAATATATTACTAGAAAATTTAAAAGTAACTTGATTACTTAAAATATTGAGTTTCTTGAAAATTATTAATGATATGATTTCATTTATTAATTTTTATTCCTAGAATCATACACTAAATAAACATATAATTTATTTTCATTCCATGACCTGATTGAATTATATTCTATTCCCATTATCGAGAAGAATCTGGACCAAATATTTCCTATTTCTCTGAGTATATTTTTTGAGTGAAACTTTGGGTATGTGAACCATTTAGAACATTCAATAATAACTTTTCAATAAAAATACTGTAAAAATTCACTTTTGAAATTATTTTGGCATTTTATTGATTGTCCATTTGTCTTGATACCCACCTATGCATCTATAGTTCTTTGCTGGAATAAGATATGAATAACCTTTTTTGGATTGAGCCCCGTTATAATCCTTTATTTCATTTCCTATAGAGATCCTTTTATTTTTCATGATATTCAATTGAATGAGTTTAGGGGAGGGGTTGGTGGATATAATATATTGTTCTTTAAAGGATACTTCAGTGTTTTTCTTTGGGATTTTTGGGATCATTCATGATTTAATTCATTATATTAAATTATTTATCCCTATTGTTCTAAAAAAATAATATTAAAAAAAATTAAAAAATGCGATGTTTCTCATGTAGGTCAAAATCATCATTTTTAGACTGATGATCTCAAAGTAATATGTGGTTAGGTAGTTTAGGTGAGAATTATCCTATGGAAGCTTATAAAAAAGGAAATTAAATGAAAAAATGGGTTGTGAATTGAGAGAATAAGAAATCACCATTACATAGATGATGATTTTTATCATATGTGGTTAGGTGGTGTATTTGAAGTTCATTCTAAATCAAAAATTTCATAAAATAATGAAACATTAGACAGGTTTATTTTTCATTATGATTAGATTGTATGTGAACGATTACTTTTATATTGGGGGGGGGGGTGTGAGTGACATTATATTTTTGTGAGGAGCATTTCATTGAGATTTTATTTTGAATATCTTGTATTTTATGTTAGAGTTTATCCGAATTCTTGATCCTTACTTGATTTTCAACATTTTTTTACCTAAATAACCTAAGACATAGATCCATTTTATCCTTATTCCAAATCCCTCAAGATTAATTATGATATTTCTATTTACAGGGAAGATAAAGTTGATTCAATGAAAGGCTATGGTTAGGATCATGTACTTGATGTATGAGAATGACTCCATTTATTTTTTACCTTAAGTGATGAGTTGAAAAATTTAAGGTGAGGTTAATCGTAAATGGAATGGGTGTTGATGAAAATTTAAAATCTACGAGTCAAAAGGGGAAAATGCATTGAATTGATCATTATAAATACAACATGATTTTTTGATTCTTTATTAGGTATGTGTTTTGATTTTAGAATATCCAGTTATAAATTATTTATATAAGCATAATAATTTGAAAATTCATGTGTTGTTGAATGTATCATTAGTGTATTTTTGTTGAGGTTTTTCTCACAGAAGAGATTATATTTCAGTGTGGGGGTATTTGTTTACTCTATTTTAAATATTTATATTAATGAGTTTCTATATGTTAATTCATTAAATTGTAATTAATTATTGTTGATTTTCAGGGAAAATATTGATGTATTGTTTATTATTATTCAAGACTATAATTTGGAGAAAGACCAAGGGAAAAATAGAAATTGAGGTACAAAAGACACTTTTTTCCATTTAGAGAAGCAACATGGCATGGAAATAGAAAATGACAAAGAAGGTGAGGTTGATGATTGAATCCAAAGGGAACAAGAGTGGTTCAAGTGGCAGAAAACTAAAGAAGAAGAATGAAATGGAGATTTTAAATCTAGAAGTTAAAGATACATGGAATGTACTTAATAAATGTTTTGTAAATTTACAAGCAATGAACCATTCATATGGAATGATGATAAAGAAGAGATCCTAGAATTAATATCACATATGTCATCAAGTGAGACATATATGTCACTAAGTGACACTTCTTTTAAATTTATAAATATTTTGTCATGATATGAAAAAATATGTGACGGTTTCAAGGCCTAAAGATTACAGGTCATGTAATCCTTACACAATGTGTAAGTGTTAGACACAATAGGACAATGGTGATTTTAAGAGAATATTTAACGGGAGTTTCATATCTTTGACCGTATCAGACATTTAAGTCCATATTTAAACCATGGAAGTTGGGGGATGACCTAGATTCCAATAAATAAGGGGTTTGTCCAATAGATATTAATTAAAATCTAGGTGTGGAGGGGTTTGACTTACGGGAGGCTTCCATAGGGTTCCAACCCACTGTTCTTTGTAGATATGTTTCTTTTTTTTTCATTTTTTTCTTTTATGAAATGATGAATTCTTTATAATTTAATTCCAATATATTTATTTTATTCATTATCCATATCAATCATTCTTCCATTTCTATATTCTTTATTATTTATTCATTCATTGTTAGTTTTAATAACTCTCATACAATTTCAATGGTGGATTTCATTCTTGAAAATCATTTAATGGTTTTTTTGAGCATTAAATTGTTTTCCATAATTTCATTCAATTATATCATGCGTGAATAATCCAATTAGGGTTAGGATTTGAGAGTAGTGGTGCTATTAATCATTATGAATCTATTTAACATTGGAAACCATTGGTCTAGTAATTAGTTTAAAAAAACTGTTAATCACATTCTTCTACACAACCTTGACTATGGGAAGTGAAAATGAATAAACCTAAACTAATTGGATTGATCAAGACTATGGACAATAGCTTGTGATGATTTATACATATAAGCTAAGGAAATTGTACCTTGGATGTCAGTTCTCTAGGACCATGGGATAGTTTTAGCATCAATAGATCTAATTGGTTTGACCAAGACCATTTGGAGACCCTTTAATTACTTCATAGTCCAAGACATAAGACTGTTCCAAGTTAGATTTAGGATTATATTTTTCATTTAACCTATAATTGTACATGATACCTTCTTTTATTTCTTCCTACATTCTATTATTTATTTTGTTTCATTTAATTAGTTTAATAAAATCAAAACAGAAATTGGAGTGACCTGATCTTTGGTTAAGAGTTGCCTATCATGTTCCCAGCTCTCTAAGGGTTCAACCCTTTAATTCCACTCTATTATGACTATATAGTTTATGACTATTCAGGAAAAATAAAGTTGTTTTAATTTGAACCAAGGGAAAATAATGACACCCTTTTTTCCAATCACCTAATCATGAAACTCTGGGACTCTACCCAACATAGGTCATCGATTGGTGAATATGTTTTTAGATACCAAAATGATAGGGGTTACAAAGTAGATTGTGAGTAAAAATATGTAGGGAACCATCAACACAGTCCCATGCATAACTAGTAAATAAAGTTTATAGTAAAGGGAAATTCTCATTAGAATAAATAAATAAATATATGAGCATAAATAAATAACCACTATCGATTCTGGGGCTCTAATGTGAAATATAAGATGAAACCAAACCTTCTTCAACTAGTTCTGGGGTTCCATTGAACATGTTATGAAATCAATCTACCTAATACCATCACTTAGAGATAGGGAAAAAGTGTGTGGAAAAAATATAAAAAAACATAGTGGTTTTTCCTACTCTGAATCCATCACATGGATCTAGGGAAAATCCTTATAGGAAACACATCTTCCTAGTCCATGGGTGTTTCTCTCTCTTATAAGAGATCACATCATACAAGTGTAGGGGTATGGATCTCACCTGCTAGACACCACATTATAAGAGACTAAGGGTTTGAGTCTCCCTACCAGATTTCACCTTTACTGAGTCCAGGGGTGTGGTTATCCCTTCCTGATATCACCACATCTTAATCCAAGGTATGCCTCTCTCAATCTAATTTCACCTTATTCATGTTTAGGGGTATGGTTCCCCCTACTGAAAATCAGCTCATCCAAGACCTGGTGTGTTCATTTACCTATTTTATTTCACCTTATCTATGTCCATAGGTGTTTTCCCCCTGTATGATCTCACCTCATCCAAGTCACGAGTTATGCCTCTCCTTGTCAGATATCACATCATCCATATCCAAGTAGCATATACAAGGAACCCCAACCATAGTATCTACTTATCAATGGATTGGGAATCACACCATATAGATCCAAGGAGTGTGTCTAAGACATACACAATCATAGTATAACTAGAACCGAGGATTACATCTAAGGAATCCTAAATCATATCTCAAAACATCTCAGAAGGTAGTGCATTCCCCTAAACTATCTCATGCATAATCTCAATGGTTTGTCTATCTCTTTGAACCCATACTACAAACTGAGGTCAACCTCTCTAGTTTGTGAAATTTCATTTTCACATAAACAATAGGCTCAACTAATCAATTGATAATCTAAGGTAACAATCTCTACCCATTTCCCACGCACAACCTATTACTAGGGTGAATATCTCACTAGGGTACTAACTAGTGTCCCTAAGGTATGATCATGACATGGAACCCTTACATGAGTTACTTTATACCTTCTAATCTCTTAGTTAAAAAATATCCCTCATTTGGAATAAAATCCATTGAAATTATAATAAACATATCCAAAAATAAATATCCTCATAGGTATAATAACAAATGTGGGATGGCCTGAAGGACACCTCCTTCTCAAGTTACCCCTGGTCAGTCCTCAAATATAAGCTATGCATAAAATTATATAGGGTCTACTCACCAGGTTAATCACATACACAAGGAGGAGGAACTCTCACACCATTATTAACTCAACTATCCTAAAGACTCTATGTCCTTAATTATTTCTCACACAACTTACTCGGGAAAAACATCCCAGTCCATACTGCCCCCTACAAATAGGCGTATAAGGATCCTCTACTAGGGACACTCCATTATATTAATTTTATTTAATTATCACCCCTTAGGGTCCATGTGTGATAGAAAAGAATTTATAATCAAGTTATTGACCATCGATGACTAAGGTAATCATTCAAGTACACAAGGGTCTATCCGGTCTCTTTACACTTTAATCCACTCTTGAATAAGATTTTATTTTTTTAATTTATATAAGACAATTTACTGATGTGGATAAAACACCCACATCACATTACATTTATATAAATCATAATACCAAATGGGGATTTACTGGGAACATATAACTTAGAAAAAGAGTTATTACCTTTTTTCACATCCTGGGAACTCTTGCCCGAGCTCATCCATGTCCAACAAGCCGTCGTCCATCGATATGAGTCCCTATATCAAACTGAAAATATAATTTAATTAATTATAATAAAATTAAAATTAATGAAATAATTAACAAAATTTAAAATTTATTTAATATCCAATTAAATTAGGTTTAGTGTACAAAACTCACTTCACATCATCTTCTAACCAAAACCACGAGCAATGGGGTTTGAACCACTCCAGGCACACCCCTAAACTTAATCCTTGCAAGATCAACAAATTAATTACTAAATTCATTGGTAAATTTAAACTAAATTGACTTCAATACAAAGGAAAAATTCACAGAGTGATTCACCATTAATGAAATGACAATAAATTTTAGGTAATCTTCATCTCGTGTCTTCATCTACCCATTATATGAAAAATCCCCATCAAGTGGGATGATTTCTAGTATGATATGATGTAAATAATAAATAAAACCTATCCTAAATCATGATCAAATCACTAGATACAAATAGAAAGAAAGGAATAGGTAAAAGGAAGAGAGATATCACCTAAAAGACTGAATAAATTACACAAAATCCAACCCATTCAAATGGAAGTGAAATAGATAAGAGAGTGGGGATGTTGAATGAATTAAGAATGCATGAAAAGGATGGAAAAAGGATTAAAGGGCCTAAATAATTAGAGGGGAAAATGTGGTTTTCCCCTTTATAAAATGGAGAGGTGTGAAAAAATGGCATGTGCCATACCGTAGCCTGGACCTCTTACTGTTTTGCATGAGGACACCCTCAAGGTGACACACCTACCAAGGGTGACACTCCCTATAGTCCCGGAATTTTTTTTGTATTATTCAAATAGGTGGTACCCCTTCAATACATGGTCATTAAAACACCCCAATGCTGACTGCTATTACATGGTGGGGTTTCCTAGACACCACACCCAACCAAAATTTCTAGGGTTCTATGCATACTCTAGGTGTTTTACCCTCTACAACAGGGTCCATGATGCTATGGTCCAACTTGCAGTGGCACACCGTTAGCTAAAATGGCCACATTTCCACTCAAACTTTCTCCAATGACCAATTGAGTTCCGGAAACACCTCTAGGAACTTGTTATACTTCCAAAAAATATCTCTTCAGGATATTCAAACACTTAGAACATCGACCTGAACCCTTATTTCAAAAATAAACTCATTTCAAAAAAATTAAAAGTTCAAAATTCTATAGAAGTTCACAACTCAAATAGGAACCAAGGTTTTACAACCTCCCCAACATAATACTTCTCAACCTTTAGAAGCCTCAGAAGTTATTTAATTATTAACCCAACCTATCCTGGTCATCAACACTAACCTAACTCATCACTTTCTACTTTGGAATACCAAATGATCCCACTACTTGACTCCAAACATGAGTTCCACTATTTATCAAAAGTTGTTCAAAAACTTATAAAAATAATTGAAATATTAAGATAGATATTACCCTCACACTTATATCCTATCACATATCTATTTCATAAATAAATTTATCAATTGGCTCAAATTTTTTCCCATCATAAGTATCAACCCACAAAGGATGATTCCAATCCATGGTGATCTACACCATGAGAATAAACTAGAAAATAAATTTCCTTATTTTTCCAAGGACCCACTTGATGTGATTTCAATATTACCATACCTAACTTCATGAAAACATGCTGATCAATTTTCTTATGGATGATTATTCTCGAAAATATCTAACTACACTTACCAACATTCTAACAAACCACCCAATCTTGATACATCTACTACATAGAGGAATTGAGATATGATTTCAATACCCATATCAAAATATAGACCCAAATCATGGTGTAATTCTATGGTTGGATCCTTAAACAACCAAAAATACCACTATGCTCTCACCAGAACATGGATGAACCTTTGATTTGACTCACCCTCATGTCACATCAATATCATCACAATCCTGATGCTAATGCATGAAACCATTTTAATATCATATCCAAAGTTAAAATATGGTATATAGTATAGAACTAGATAGATTATATTTACCGACCCATAAAAACCCACAATCCACCTCGACTGTCTAATGATAGGTCTTATCGAACCCACATCCCTTCCAATTGAGGGTCATTCTTCTACGAACTACATTACTTCCATTACCATATGTAATGAATAGATGTTACTATCATAATCATTCCCAAGTGATAATGAATAAACACCAACCACCACCCATTCTTTATGAACATAAACATTATACTCTAAACCCAATAAATTTTCATTTTTGATGAGGGTTACACTTTTTAATGGACAATGGTTTACTACCCACCACATGGATTTCCTTATACTGCTCAATCACCAACTCAATAGGTTAAATAATTATATATATGCCTCTCATCTGGATACATGATCATTTTTCCATCAACTATGACACCATACCTTCTTTAGAATCTGCGTGAAGGAAAAACATCAGGTCGACCATACCAATACTCCCTATCCATCCCCAATGTCACCTCTCACATCATAAAAATCTCTCATTATCCTCAAAGTTCTAGGTATCTATACCCATTATAATTTCATCAAACCATCGATACATGGACCACACATGGATGATCATTGATTCACAAGTTAACAACACCCTATGTGAATAATACTTATTCCCTCAATCTCATCCAAAAGCAATGGGTGTATGCTCACATTTAATCCAATCATAAAACCTGACTAAAGATCCCATGATTCTCACATCAATGAAATCTTGGCACATGGATATAAACTACTAACCATAATTATCAATCATGTAAATACCATCCATCTTGAATCAACCTCATCACCCCTCTTCGAAATTGTGTATTTCACATGTCCCATGGTCTATCTTACGATCACCTTCCAATTAGCGTCACTTCCAAATTCAGAAGTGTCAAACCAAGACATCTTTTTTCTCTCAAAAGTTCATATTTAATCAATAGTGTTAGGAACTAGAATGATCCTTTTGTACAAACCAAACCTTGATACATAAACACCCCAAGTTTCTTTTAGTAAGAAAACCCAAGGAATATCTTTACCTATAACTCATATAACTTATAGTATATCATGTTAACCAATCCCATAAACCTAAGAATCATACCATGGTTCTCATTACCAAATCAATAATAATTTTAAGCTAACCACTAACTTAGATTACCCTCACATATATGTCACCACTCATCTCAACTATAACACTTGTATCACCTATCCTATTTCACATCTTAAAACACTAGGATATCCCACTTTTCCCGTATTTTATTCCTCACAAAAAACATATCTCATGGGGAAAACCCCTACCTTCCATTCTCAAATCTCACACCGCATCTAACATAAATAACTAACCACTATAGGTTTATCATGTGTCCATATACATCTCCCACATTACATTAAAACTGAACACCTACTAGGGAACTAATTTTCATCGGGCATCTGTATACAAAACTACTCATTTGAGAATCCTATATCTTGGGATGATCCTCATTGGGCCTCCGTATATGGGATCCACCCTCTAGGATTACATTATCATCCATAATCCCATAGGTATATAATGGAATATCTCTTGATGATCTATGTTGGAGAAACCATATTCTTATAGCTCATTTTAGTTTAATGACACCACTAAGTGATATTGGAAAAAACCATACTGGTTGTCAGTGTCACTTTATATAACCAAATCTATTTCCCTAATCACCCTAAGGGGTTCATTATGATACCTGAAATTCATGTACCTACCTAATAGGATCACATTACATCCCTTACTATAGGGATTTAATAGTCATTATCAAGGGTATATCTCTATTGATCCACATATCTTGTCATTATAAAGAAGTATACCATGGTTCTATTGAGTAGAATTCCACCACCAAGTTAAATAATGAAAAATTAAATAATATATTGTTGAAAAATTTAAAAACTAAACCCTATCACCAATGATATCAATAATTCATAATCAAGAATATTTCATGTGGGTCCTATATACCAAAAATGATGCATCAACCCTGATCTCTTACCAATGGGATAAGATATGAAAACTAAAATAAATAATATAATCCCAAAAATTCAAGTGCATAACACTATGTAAAATCCATAAATATTAACATGAAAAAACAAATTTTGTATCCCTAGTAACATGAACTTTTTGATGAGAAGGTATTTCTAATGCACCAGTCTCATATTCATCACAGGCTATGACTAATTCCCATGTTACATATCTACCATCTTCCCTAATTGTAAATGAATAAATGCTCTGATATATTCTATTATTCTAATCAAATAAATTCTCTTATAAAAATTTGTAATGTACCCATATTGTGGCCACTCAATATTTCCTAGAAGAGAGAGGCTACCAAGGCCTCAGGTATGCCTCCCCAAACACGAGATGCTACTAGTTTGTAGTTGGGGTCCAAAGTGTAAATGTGGGGAGACTATACCCCATTATTAGAGTAAAAAGACAATAACTTATCATCATCAATAAAATATAAACATCCATTAGAGTACATGGAAGTAATAAAAAAAACATCAATAATAAATATTGAATAAATCATCAAATAGTTATACAGAGTCATTGTCCATCAACTGAGCCGACCATATGTATGGAATAAAAAAAAGAATAAAATAAGGGAGCCTATACTATATCCCCAACCATACATTAATTTATTATCCAATTTATCTATGATATCCTACTCGATAATGAAACTCCATACCAATAGTGTCAATGAGTATGTGATCAATGAATATCTTTTTGGGTGCTCAAGTACCACGGCTACCCAAGTAGGGTGTGATTACAAATCTATAGGGAACCACTAATGGAGTCTTGTACATAAATTACAAATGAAGTGTATTTGAAAGTGAGATTCTTAGTTTTATAAATAAAAAAATAAAAAAGTATAAATAAAAAATGTATATCCTTGAGTTTTAATGTGAAACCTAAGATAAAGTAAAATGTACTTTGGCCAGTGTTAGGGTGTCTCTGATCATGTCATGATATGCTGATATATAATACAATCTCCTAGAGCTAGGGTAATCCCTATTTGGAAAATCACATTTAGAAACTCAGGGGGCGGGGGGGTTCCTTGTTGGGAATCCACCACCTGCACCAGGGCGTACCCTACAAAGAAACACATCCTTTGAGTACAGTGGTTTAAGTCTCCCGAGGTGGACATCACGTCATTCGAGTCTAGGGATATGGATCTTTCCAACTGGAAAAATCCTCATCCAATTCTAGGGGTATGTCTCTCCCTATTGTATATCACCTCATATGAGTCTAGGGTTGTGGTTTCCCTTTCCATATAGCACCTCATTTTGGTCCAGGTGTATTCCTTTCCTTACTATATTTCATGTTGTCTTTGTCTAGCGGTGTGATTTCAATTACTAGAAATCAACTCATTTGAGTTTATGGGTATACCTCTCCATATGGTCTTTCACCTCTTTCGAGTCCATATTTGTGGTTTCCCCTATTATACACCTCCACATCTATGTCTAGGGGTATGTATATCTCTACCATAAATCACCTAACCTAGATCCAAGGGGATTATACAAGGAATACAAACCATAATATTTTCATCTCAACGGATTGTGAATCCCACCATAGTTGTCCATGTAATGTTTCCAAGGAATCCCATGTATCTTAAAATATAGGTATCATATACAAGGAATCCCAGACTACATCTCAAAATATCTTGACGTGTAGTGTGTTCCACCCAGACCATTTAATGAGTTAGCTTGAATTGTTGACCATATTTCTAAAACCATCTTACAAACTGAGTTCGGTCTCTTTATTTCACTAAATTACATCATAAAAACCATAATAGGCTCAAATAATTGATTTAAATTCTATATTGAGAGATAAAATCATCACTATCCATTTATGTACACACCCTCTCACTGGAGTCAACTTCTCACAGGGGAACCCATTCCCCTAGGTCTCATCAAGACTCATAAGCCCTACCCAAGTTCATTTATCCCTTGTATAATCTCAGTTTAACACTCATCTCTTGGAGGGAATATCGTCCCTAAATATTTTTATAACCATATAATGACCTCATTGGCCTCATAGGTAATATCACATATGGGAGATAGTATCAATGTCACCTCCTTTTCAATTCAACCTAGGATGGTCCTCACACCCAAACTATCCATAGATCTCTATACGTTTTACTCACCTTAGTAATCACATCTATACAGGGGAATAATTCTTACCCCATGCACAAATCAACAATCCCAATAGCTCCAGAGACTCAATTAATTCTCATATAGCTTATATGGGCTAAGCACCACAAGCCAGACTCTCTTCTACAAGGAGGTTTCAAAGGATAGGCCACTCAATTACATTTATTCCATTTTTTACCCCTTATGGCCCATCTATCACAATTCATACAATTATAATCAAGGAATTAGCTATATGAGGATGTGGAAATCATGCTAGTTCACAAGGTCCCATCAGAGATCTTGGAACTTTTTTCAAATTAAGGATATGCACTCAATTTGTAATTGAATAATTAATTAAATTTATAAAGTTTGATCAATAAAAGTGGAGATAGAAAAAAATCACTTGAAACAACCCCAATTCAAATACCAAATTGATTGGAAAATTTAATATAAATATGAAGAAAACCCTATGAAAAAATCATATGAAGAAATAACTTAATCAAATGACATGAAATAATATGAGATAATAATCCCAAATATCACTCTACCTATCACACACAAAATCCCCATCAAGTGGTAGGAGTTACACCATTATCTAGTTAAAAGAATCAATAAACCCTAGATAAAATAACAATGAAATCGTGCCAATAAAGATAAGTAAGGATGAAAGGAGAAGCAAGAGGGATCTCACTTAAATCAGTAAATACAATGCCAAATTCATCCCATAAAGTGTGTAGTGAAATAAGGGGGGGGGGGGGGGTGGCTTAAGTGTGTGTGGGAAGTAATAGAATAGGGAATAATTCCAAAAACAATAAATTCTAAAAGTTCTTTTCCACTATTTTAAAACTTGATGGGTGGAAGAATAGTATTTTCCACAACATGGCCCCCTCCCTCTCACCTGTTTCTAAAGGTCCAACTTGATGGTTTCATTCCCAGCCAAATATAAATTCTCTATAGGATAGGAATTTCACATGAAATATTTTTCATAGGTGTCTTCCCTTTGTGCCATGATAACCAAAACAACCCCTCGATCACTACCAAGTGGTGGAGTTTCCTAGGTACCATGCCTACTCGAAACACCTAGGATATATTCTCATTATAGTCATTTCACCCTCTACCATGGTGTCCACCATGTCTTGGTCCTCCCAATGTAAGAACACCTACAACTATAATGGATATAAATCCACTAAACCTTACTCCAATGACCACTCATGCTTCTGAAACACCTACCAGGCCTCATTATACTTCTTAAAAAGTTTCATCCAGATGTATAAAAACACATAAAATCAATTTGAGTCCCATTTTACAGAATGTACACATCACCATACTGAAAAATATTCTAATTCCTCTTAAATTTCACACTATAAAAGTGACCTGGGGTTTACACCTGAGGACCAATACATTTCCTTAATTCAATTTAATCACCGCCTTTCATCTAATTCCAATAAATCATATATATGTGTCATGCATCCAAAAATACATAGGGATAATTTTTATTTTAGGCAAAAATATATATGTGATAATTGGGAATCACATTTTATCCTCAAGATCTGTACCCATTTTTTTCTTTTTTTTGTTTTCTATAAACTTTTCGTACTAAGTTAAAATTTTCTTAATCAGGTTAACCCTCGTAGAAAGTTAGCAACCCAAGAATATCTTATATATATAACATAATTTTAGATTAATATTCAACACATATAACAATTATACATGCTCGAGGACCATAAGTGTTTAGTGTATTTGGATACTAGATACATAATGATCTTATTTATTAAAAGATATTCAACATTTCCCACAAATATATTCATATTAGTACCATTATAGACATACCAAACTTAAAACCACCCATCAAAACTTGGGGAATGAAAAAAAGGTGAGATCATATACTTAGTACGACGAAACATGATCAATATCAATCATAAGAGGGAATAAGATAATCATAGTGATATGATATCATAATCTTGTTCATGTTATTAGTTTAAAATATTTATATACCGAAAATATTAGTTCGTACTCTCAAAAATTATGTTATATCCATATGAATGATTATTAATAATTTCAAAAATATGAATCATCTTTCAAGATTCATAACATAGGCACGAAACATTATAATATTAGGAAATCTTAATTTTATGAACATATATATTCACAATAATGTCCATGCATGAAATTGTGAGAAATTATTGAATCAATTATACCTTCACACCAAATCCTGAACATAGGTATTTGAAATAATATCCATGCATATTATTTTGAGCATAGATTTTATAAATCATACTCATACATAAAAATATAAAAAAATATTTCCAAAATCATATCCACTCTTATACTCATCATATCATGAGATGTCTATATAAAATTATCAAATTTTTTGGATGGATAAAATGAAGCCAAACATCATATATTGAAAACAATATATATGTGTTATAAAAGATCATAAAAACACCCACCAGTTAATTATAGCATAACATGTGATAAGTAAATAGGTTTTCTAAACCTTCCATCATTCAATCATAAAATAACCTGTAGAAAAGAAACAATTTTCATAAATATTTCATCACAAATAAATTAACCCATTGGAAACAAATGGGTTTCATTGAATCATCCTTAAATCATAATAATTATAAAACATATAGATAAATAAAGTTAATGGAATCATAAACTCATATCACAAGTGAAGCATAAGAATCCTTAAAGGATGTTGATATAATACATGTTAAAGATCATTTGAACCTTTCTTTAAAAACATGAAAAATATATAATTTTATTTTGATAAATTATTTACTACAAATTCTCAGAAAATTCAGAAAAATATTTTCTTTGAAAATATATAGGAAAACAAATAATGTAATCTTCAAATAAAAACAATATCCAAGATGGTGGATTTTTTTTCATGCCAAACATTAACAAAAATTATCCTTGCATAATTTTTGTAAATGGTCATAAACCAAATGTTTTTAAAAAATTGTAAAAATTAATTTTTAAACCTTTGAATGGAAATTTAAAAATGGTTTAAAATTACACTAAAAAATTAGCAGATCATAGAATATAACATTATTGAAAACATTTTAATGTACATGGACATGGAAGAAAAATATTATCGAACAAAGAGGAATAAAAATTTGTTTTTCATAAAAACATTTTCTCAATTGTTTTAAGTAACAATGATAGAAAAATAAAAGGAAAAACTTAACATCCAGGAAATAACTTAAAGAGTATAAAATATATGGCATTTAAAGGATGATGTCCATATAATTTCCCTCGACGTAAATTTAGAAACACAATCCAAAAAATGAGATTATAACATAAATCACTTGCCTCGAGCCTTATATTTCTTCATATAAATTAAATATTCCTGTATAATAAATATAAATTTATTATATAACCATATTCACAGATAAATTAATATGCACCATTTTTTTATAATTTATAATTATCCTTTTATTAATAATTCATCCTTAAAATGGATATTCGAGTGAAAACTAGTACGTTTTCCATGAAGGTTTCAGCTTTATGGTTCCATTACTTATACCTTATTCATGGTTTCATCATTACCATAATATTAATTACAACATAATTATTATATTTGGGAATTATATTTTATTTTATAACCATTTCTAAAAATTAGTGATGGAAAATAAATTACATCACTTCATGGAGATGATAGTCTGTACGTAGGCATGAGCGATGTTTCCACTTTTTGATGCTTAAAATGAAAGAATGTTAAATAATAATTCAAATTTATAGAATAATTATTATATTATAAATAAAATATATATTCATAAAATATATATTTATTACTATCCATGTAAAACAGAAAACAAAAAATGAATCACATCACTTTGTGGAAGTGGTAGTCCACACATACACATGAGTGACATTATCGTTTTTACACAAGATAGTAAGGTAAGATAGTAGATAATATATTATTATTGTAGAAGTAAAATTATAATATTAATATGATATATAAATATTAAATTCATTATAATAACTCACCATTAAAATCATGATGTAAAATGAATCATATCGCTACTCTGAGGTGGTAGTCCACATGTACGCATGAGCAATACTTTTATTTCCCATTTAATGGAAATGGGGTGGAAAATGGGTTTCCCATAATAATAATAACATATAAATATATTTATTATATTTGATTAATTATATTATTTTCGTTAAATAAATTTAGAGGAAATAGAAGAATAATGGAATATGAAAAAATCATTAATAACCTATACCTCTTCTTTAGGAAACCTTCATTGAATATCTTTTTATGGACCTTGGGTTATCATTATAAGAAAGTAACCACATATAATTTGTGTCTAGATAATTTTTGTATATGTTTGGGTATTTTGTGTGTGTATAATATAGATTAGGTGGAGCTCTTTTATAAGCGAGGGGAGTGGGACACTGGTAAATGTTAATAATATTAAAATATAAAAAAGTAAATCTCAATAGAAATTGGATAAAATTGGATCATTTTTAAATATAGGGTGAGTTAGAATAATAATATGTTCATTAAATTGGTTTTAAAAAAGTTTTTATGTCATTTAACCAATATCTTTTTAGTTTAACCCCTTATTAACCCCTTTTAACCTTTACCATAGTAATGATTTTTTCCTAGATTACTATTCATAATAAACAAAAATTAAGATGAACTTATTAAATAATATTAATTATTATGATTCAAAATATAGAATTAATTTTAAAATATTCAATTTTTATAAGTGGTAGAAATTTATTTTAAAATAAGTCTCTAAAACACGAGAAAACAATTTTAATGCAAAATAAATTTTTATGCACAAAACTGAGTACATCTTTATTCCATCCCATGTAAAATCTATTAGATTAATATTAAAATATTTTATTTAATATATTATAAATAAATTTAAGTAAAATAATTCATCAATATTAATTAGTTAAATTTACTAATATTTAAAAACATTTTTCATATAATTTTTTTTTTAGAAAATATCAAGTTTTAACCTTCAAATGATTTTATTTTAATTTATATACAATTGAAAACTAATGAATTAATTTTATAAATATGTAAAAAATATTTTTTAATATTTTATTTATTCCCTTTCATACCTTCCAATCCAATGTCTAGGTGATAACTGTCACATTAGATAATAATATTTAAATAGTATCTCACGATCCATTTAAACTTGATGTTGCATATAAAGAAAGCTATCAATGAAATAAAATTTATCTAAAGAAGAATATATCATAAAATAACATGGAATTATATTATACCCCTTATATGAATTTCAAACTAAAATTTTTATCACTCTGATAAAAACAACTAAGTACACTTTTTCCTCATCACATCATGGATTTCCCACATAGCTCCGTTAGATTTATTATTTCTCCGCAAAACATTGACATGGGGAGGGGTATTATTCCACATAAATTTATCTATTTATTAAATAATCTCCATAAATTATTCCTCATAAGGGATATCATTCTCTAATGGCCCTAACTCTGAGTTACTTACATGTGAAGGATCTTGTATGTACTTCCTCAGGAGAGATACATGGAAGAAATTGTGAACTTGAGAGAGATTATATGGATGTGAAAAGTTCTATGAAACCATCCTAATTTAATAGATAATTTTTAATGAATTTATATATCTAGGGATTTAATTTACCGTATTTAAAAATATAATAACCATCCTTTCTGTAGTAATTGTAGGAATACATTACCACCAACTTTGAATTTTTAGATATTGTCGAAGATTGTCATCCTAATTTTTTTATTGACTCTGAGATACCCTGATGTTATACTGAATGGATTTAAGTATCTCAGTTATTTCCATAGCGAGATTATTTTTCAATATATTTATTCCTATAACTTCATCCTAACACATTAAAGTTCTTTACTTCATTATATAGAGATATTTATAATGATCCATCTTAATGCTCGAGTAAAAGCTATTGTGGAAAGAAAATTACACCAAAGGATGGTGTTGATCCCAACCACCTTTGGAACCCATCTAATAGGATCCCATAATAACCTATAAGGTTTGAATGGTCCTCTTTGACTTACCATTTTTTATGCTCATTTTCGTCACAGAGTCCAAAGGAATATAAGGGGAGCATAAATTGATTCATCCTTTGAAGAAAACATCAAAAATCGACAAAGGCGTGAACAAGGCTTCAAAAGCACATGCGCCGCACAAGTTCCATCATTGTCACGCATTTCCACTTGCGCGACGTCTAATGGGCGCACAAGTGACTTGAGCGCCCTAAAAGATAGATGCCCGAGGTCTTCTCCAGCCTATAAATAGACCCTGTGGTCCCCCCATTCGGGAGGCATTTTTTCGAGAATTCAGATTTAGAGCTCTGAACGCCCAAGTCTCTTCTTCAGGTCTTCCGAAAACTTATAAGGTAATTATTTACCTAGAATGGAAGGTCTAAACAAGAGGATTAAGGTCTAAGTGTTATAATTCACTAACACTTGCACGCCTAATGTGTTTTACCCTTAATGGAAATGAACATACTTGTGCGCCGCCCTACTTCCTCACCAAAAATTGCGCGCCTCTCTTCTGGAAGTACCTCAGAATAATTCTAAAGGCATTGGTCAAATATCGCCCAAGTATTACCATGATGGTTTACAAACGCGCATGTACCCATGTGTCATGCAGGTATACCTGCACGACCAGGACTTGCACGCCCACACAGTACTTGTGCGCCTATTAGGACATGCACGCCCCAACCTTTTTGGGTGCCTTTATTGCCCATTTAACCCCTCTTATGCCGTTCCACCTATCCTATTCAAGATTCAGTCTTCAAGACACTCTTGAAATCCATTTATGGCATGATTTCTTGATTCAGATACCTTATCTGAAAGGAACTACGTGGAACATTTCTCCAAACCTAGTGATTTACACATCTTTTTGTCACCAATTATTGAGATTTCATTCATTCAACCTCATCCTTTAAAGATGAGGGAGCCCCTTAACCTGGACCTCCTTTTTAGGAATAAGCCCCAGTTTTAATTCTCAATTCTGGGCATCCTCCTTAGGAGTAAGACCCAAGTCCCCTAATTTGGGCATCCTTTTCAAGAGTAACCCCAATATTAAAATTCCCAAATCTAGGCATCCTCCTTAGGAGTAAGCCCCAAATATAATTCTCAAACCTGGTCCTCCTTTTCAGGAATAAGCCCCAGCCATAATTCTCAATGTATGGGCATCCTCCTTAGGAGTAATCCCCAATTCCTCATTAACCTAGGCCTCCTTTTTAGGAAGAATCCCCAGTCTCAAATATGGGCATCCTACTTAGGAGTAAGCCCCAAGTCCCATAAGTTTCTCTTAACTAGTCCTAATTTACTTTTGATCTGGGCTTCCCTCTCAGGAGTAAAACCCAATCATAAGTCCTCTCCTAATTTGGGCTTCCTTTTCAGGAGTAAGCCCCAAGTTAGAGTATTCAAATCTCCATGAAGCACATATACCTTTATGGACCCTGTTCATTGATTTCTTCCCTGAAGTAAATCCTAATATTTATTTATCTGGGCATTCATACATACATAAGCCCCACATTATTTATTATGATTGCATCTTTCATGGAACAATGTCTGGTTTTTACCAATACCTCTTGTTTCTCACACCGACCATGACTCACGTGAGCTTAGAGTGTAAAAGTAATTATGAAATCCTTATTTGAGCCATCAATCATAAACATCATACTCCCTTAGTTGAACTACGTGGGTTCTGATTCCTTTTCCAAAATATAGGATACGTAGGCAGCCCATATGTGGGTAGATCCCAACTTTTAAATGATTCATGTCCTTCTAAATGAAAATAAACTTCAAGTGCCCCACTGAGTGGCTTTAAAACCAGCATGGTCATCATAATGACCAAGAGACTTTTACGTATCATAGGATACCATTGAATAAGAATCTCTAACAAATACATATTATTATCTATCAATGAAGAACCTCGAATACAGATAAAAGATTCTCTAAATTTCCTACATATCAATAACTGATTTTCAGATCTAAAGGAAAGCTCATTTTATACTGGGTAATGTAATAAGGATTCACAAACCTAACTTAAATCTATAAAGAAAGTCCCGAAGTAGACAATAATTCCCCTCAAAAAGGTGTGATGAGTCTGACATCCCATCCTATCAACCAATGAAAATTCCTAAGACTCATCAGTCCACAACTAATGAGCGCCTACCTTTGGAAAGTAGGTCCAAATGGATGTGGAATCATTGGCTGTTTCTGGTTCTACGAACAAACCCATTAGAAACCAATTGGAATGTTTAAACCTTCCATCAAGGAGGTCATCCCCGATTCCAGAGGGAAACAAAAAATGGTGAACTCGGCGTGAATACTTAACCAAGTTAAAATGATTATTTGCTTATTTATTAGGCCCCTATTTAAAACTCAATGAGATGGACAAAAAACAATCACTGATATATGTGATCATCCAAAATATATAGTGGCTGAATTTATCTTGATTACGTATGTTATATCAAACAGGTGATCTTTTTCCAAGATTTTCTACATTCTAAGAAACGGATGCTCTCAAGTTCACACCTGTGAATACCGCTGCTGCGAATGCCACTACTGCTACTCCTGCTAGAGCGTCGTCCGCTCTGATGATGATATCACCTACTCAGAATCTTCAACGCTGGGTATCAAACGCGCTGGTTAAGGAGTACCGTCAACACGGTAGCATTCCAACTCTGGAGGCTACCCAACAAGTCCTCCAGGTGAATAACACACCCTGGTCATCCGGAAAGCGACAACCAGTGATCAAGAAACAGGCAGTGCTAACTACCGTCTCTAACCGTTGCGGGTCGTTATCCACGGAACGCAATCACCATTCACTCCCTTATTCTAGGGAGGTGAATGAGCAGGTTCATCAGGGTCTTAATTCAAGCAGAAAAGGGTCCTTCCTGAGGGTTCCCACCAACAATCACTACCAGACTCGTGTGGCAGTGCACCCTCAACATGATGAGTGTACCGACTCCAGGCATTCGACTAAGGCTCCTCGAACCCGAGCAGGCAAGACGAACTGCCAGAGGTGGAATCCTATAAACAGTGATCATGTTCTCATCTCTACTATCTCCGGAGAAGTCCACCAACTTAACTTGGTGGCAAGAAACGAGGAGGCACACACACCTACCCATTTTAATTCTTCTATCCAGCAGACTCGTCTGGCAGCATCACTCCAATCCCTCCAGGAAATTCCGGCGGAGTACTATAGGGAGGAACATACATCTGTTTATACATCACCAACTAGTCATCAGGTTTTTTTAACTACATATGATGGATCTCGTCAACCGTGTTCGGCGAAGTGCAATCAGAAGGCACATACACCTGCTAGAATTGATCAAGCCTACCAACAGTCTCGCTTGGTAGCATTCAAAGAAGTCAGTCGGAAAGCTCCGACAACAAACAGGAGGCAGACTCAACTCTCTGCCCCTACACATGAGTACTATCAGGATTCACTGACAGGAAAAGGAGGACAAAAGCAGGCACACACACCTACTCTAAGCACGGAATGGACGTATATCCCCGTTCCGGCAGTTGAAGTCACCATGCATATTCTATCAATGATAAAAGAGCAGAGGCAAATTCCTGCTCATATCCTGGATGCCTGTCAGGATATTATAACAGCTTCCGTGATATCTTAGGGAAAGACACATAAATTTATCCCTACCAGTGGAGTGACACATCAACAGTTCACTCCGGAATAGAATCACACATCTGTTCCCGTATAAGAGGGTTGTGGGGCATACCCCGCCCATATCATACGAACAACCAAGTCCGGAACATACACCTGATTTGAGTGGAGATCGTCAGCCTAACCTGACCATCTCTCCTGATCAGGCACATACACCTTCTCAGAGCATCCACTTTCATCAAAAAGTGGTTTCCAAGGAGAGTAAGAAGGCGTCTAAGAAAAAGACCTTCCCAGCACAAACAAGAGATCAAGAGACAATCTGTAACAAGGCCTTACTCGATACTGGAGTTCTTGAAGCCCTCAGACAGTTATCTGTTGGAATTCAAGATTCTACTCCCTTATTTCCCAATAGTGGGAACATTAATTCCGAAGGTCTTTAACAGAAACTTCCTTATGAAGGCTTGCTTCATGAAAATTCGGTCGATCTCAAAGTTTCATCTTCATATACGAGCCATAGGAACCCTCTGTGTGGCTGGAAGACCAAGGAGCAAGAGATCTCATCTTTTGTTGTAACCCACCATGGTGGTACTCCCCATGATGATGAATTTCGCTACGAAAGTCCTCTCCACAGTAGTGATGCACATTTCCCGGAAAATGCTCCAGTGGACAATGTAGTGTCGAGAAATCCCTCTTATCTTGAGGCACTTGCAAATGCGAAACCAGTCATGTCTGATGTTTCATCGCTGTCAGGTGAAATACTTTCTCAATCGGACGATAGCCCAAGGTGTATGTCATTCTCCAAACCACCCCTAAGTCATGCATCTTCTAGTTTAATCAGTGATTTCTCTACCAATAATGTTGAATCCAATGAAGCAACAAGGAAGCCGCATCTATGGTCAAAACGGGTAGAAGAATCTTCATCAAACGATAAAGAGGAAATGCTGAACATGAGAAAACAACAGGCGAAAGGTGAAGTGCCAGTCATGTTTTGGCCTCTGGCTGAATCTCAGTATGACATTCCAGAAAAGTTGACGGAAGATGGAATTCATGATATTAATCTCAACTTATGGAAAACTCTTTGTCCGTTGAAAAATAAAGTATTATCTTATGATGAATATGAAAATCATATTAAGATAATAGAAGGGTTACATCACCAAATTGAATTGCCGTCTCTATCAGTCTCTCGATATTTGAAGGCTGAAAAGTAGCAGAGATCCCTTCAGCGTTCATGCCTAGGCGCACTAAGAAAGTTGTGCCAGTTAATTGACAATGCCCCATCTGGTATTCATGTCAGAGGATGGGGTGTTCATGGAGAACTGCATTTTACGGTGCTCTCCAGTCATCAAATCCCGCTGAAAATGGTCTCATTCAATGTTATTGCCCATGGACGACCACATATACCTGGCTTTTTTTGTAATCAAAAGCTTCCCCAAGAACAGGATTCAACTAGTTCTTCTCAAAATCAAGAATACAGAGAACAAATTGTTGAATTACTCCTACATAAAGCAAATGAGAATATTGAACATGCCTCTCGTTTGGAGCAAGCACATCACCAAGAGACATAAGTGTCAGAAATCATCCAACGGTGTTTTGAACTGGGTGATAAAAGTGGATGTCGATTGAAGAATCCAGCTAATTTCTGGACCAAGTTACACAAGATCATGAGAGCTTTTAAGAAAGCCTTAGACATAGCATGTCAAGAGCCACCCCATCTCACCAGACTGGGGACTCTTTTAAACCAACCCTCAGAATCAACAAATATGATTTGACGAGTTGAGAAAAGATAGTAGGAACAACCCTAGTCCACCGGACTGGGGACTTTGTCAAATCATCAAACCCCTCCTTAGAGAAAGTAGGTATTTTCTGGATTGGGGAAGAAGCCACAAGTGGAATGAAGAGACAAATTATTAGGAGATTCTCTCCAAATTACGGTTTGTCAAGAAGTTCATAAGGGCTCAAATCAACAAAAGGCAATGTCTCATCAAAGACATGGAAGGATACAATATCACAGAAATGTTGATATAAGGTATGCAATGAATTATTCATCAATCAATCTCATCAATGCCGTTATTGATGATCCACCAAATGAGGCTCACTCAGAGGGATCAGATGAAGAGGTTCCTATTCAAGAAGTTGTGTGCACAGACAAAAATGAAGAAGGTGTGCATACACGAAATCAAAGGTTTACCCAAAATCTGGGTGTTCATTCAAATAACCCACTTCCCCCTCTCTGAATGGGATAGAACAAGGGAAAGGGGAAGAAACAGGTTACATATCCTCCCTCTGGAGGGGGACAATCGCTCTCACTAGAGCAAAGATTTGCGCAACAGGAGGAAGAAATGAAGGAATTGAGGAGGATGAACACAAAACTACTTCAGGATAGTCTTCCTCCTAAGCGTGATGGAGTCAGTCAGCCAAGGGATTTTGTTGCAGCTACTGAGATAAATCAAGAATATCCTCCTTTATCGGTACACCCTCACAGGTCTAATCCTACGGGTCAAGTGCAACAACAATTGGCAGTGCTGCCATCATTTGCAGTACCAGCTGCCATACCTATCCAAGCTCCAGTCAGTGCACCTGTTCAGATTCAAGCTCAACCGGATGTTTCTAAAAAGTTAATAACTACTATTGATTCATTAACAGCTCAGTTTTAATCTATGGAAGGAAAGCGTGCGCAGGTTCAACCGGAAAAGAAAACTTACACTGAATAGGTAGATTCAATCTCTCCACCATCAAATTTTGGGAACCCTGTATTTACTATTTTCAATGGATCAGTTGATCCTGAACAGCATTTGATACATTACGTGTCTTGTTACGATCCTATGATGGGAACTCCGGAGTAGCAAGAAGTAGTGAAACTCAGATGCTTCATGCAAACCTTGCAAGGACCAGCTTTTTTCTGGTATATAAGCTTGAAATCCTGGTCAATTACCGGATGGGAAGATATCCTTCAACAATTTCTTCTTCAATTTAGCTAAACTTTTCCAAAGACAACAGTTTTGGATCATATAAACTGTAAGAAAAGGGAGAATGGAAGAGTCTCTGATTTCATTGCTCGCTGGAAGGGGTTAACATATTCCCTGAGCCTAGCACTCCCTCAAGAGGAACTGTTGCCAATATGTGTGGCAAATCTGCGTGAAACATTACGCACGCCATTGATCCTTATGAAATACATTGGAGGGTATCAAGACATTACTTCAATCACTCAAAAAATTTAATATTCTCTTATAAAGACTAAGGCAAAATCTCATGTAATTCTATCAGCTCTAGGAAGGAGAGTGGGTAAAACAGAGACTGCTACAGTTTTGGTTAAACAAGCACCTGTACCTGCGTCTACTTCAAAGCCTTTATCTTCTCGAAGGGATCCACCTCCTGAGTGCCAATAACAAATGCCATTTCATCAAGATGATCAAATAGATAAAAGACGAAAACAATTTGAGGATCTGAAAAGTAAAACATACTCTTTCTGAAATGAACAAGTTCCTGGCTACTTCATTTCGGCTCTGGAAAATAATTTTGTTCAGTTTCCAAGGTTCAAAAGGCCAAACAAGGAAGGATATGAAGACCGTCCCAATTATTTCCCATTTCATCAGATGCTGGGACATCCCATCCAGGAGTGTTTTGTCTTAAAATACCTCCTGCAAAAGATGATCGACTCGGGACAAGTCAAACTGAAAGGTTCTTCAGCTTAGGTAGCATGTGTAACTACTACAGTTCCATAAAAGGAAGGCGAGTGGCAAGAAGTCAAAAAAAAAATGCACAAAAATATGATGATTGGATGACCAGAAATGTGATCAACCGAACTCATGCTATTTTGTGAACACAATTGAAGAAACCAATTGTACCTTCTGTTATGAATGCCGCAGCAAAACCCTCTTTATCAGAGGAAAAATCCTCAAAGAAACAGCATGATTCAAAGAATGAAAAAGAATCAAAAGAATATGAGTACGTGTCAAAGCCTAAGTTTTCTTTCACCTTGCCATACTTCATGCCATTTAATTCAAATAAACGGGCACCACCCCATCAAACGACACAGCCTAAATTGGCTAGTCTGGAAGAGTATTCATTGGATGAAGAATTGATTTTCAGTTATGTTAATATGATTCAATTAACTGATCCATATGCCAGTTGTAGTTTCGATTATAATGAGCCCAAATTCCCTATATCAAATAGAGGAATTAGAGGAAGTTCCAGAGGCTCAGGATACAGAAGAAGACGTGGATCTTTTAGAAGCCACTATTCCAATTCTACCCTTTCTAGAACTGTGTACACAGTAGAAACTCGTGGCAGAGCCCTTCAGTGAGCTCAACAAGAAAAAGAAAGTTCTTCCACCAATAGAAAATTCAGTCCTGTCACAGTTATTCTAGAAGATTGGATGAAGGTTCCATCCTCTTCCTCTCAGAATGTAAATGGATCTAATCATTCTAATCTTCCAAAACCAGGAATATTTCCAACTCCTATGCCGATACAAGATGCATCAACTTCCAAAGCATCTGCTGCCAAGGCACCTGCTAAACCACATGTTCCTATTGGGAAATGCAGACCTCTGGATCAAAAGTATGATGTATTAAAACACCTGGCCCATGTACCGGCCATGTTATCAATTCTGGATGCTTTGAATATGTCAAAGGATCTTCGGGAGGCACTCATCGAGGCTTTGTCAAGTCCTCAGGAGTTTGAAACTAAAATTGCTGCAGTCGAAGTCTATCACGTAGAGAATAATCTTGCGAAATTCCATGCAGTGATATCTTTCACTAATGGAGATGAAGATGATTTCGTGCATGGAAATATTAGACATTTGTACTTATCTGGAAAGGTAAATGGCATAGACATCCAAATAACTTGCATTGACAATGGTTCAGGAGTCAACCTCATGCCCATCCGTGCACTTTGTCGATTGGGCCTCATGGAATCTGAATTATATCCTTCTACCATGATGTTACAAGGATATGATAAAAATGAACAAGAATTACTGAGTGAATTTACACTCAGAACTCAGTTTGGAGATCTTGTATCCAATTCAGATTTCATGGTTATTGATCAAGATTCATCTTTCAACATCTTTCTTGGAAGACCCTGGCTACATCAACATGCAGCTATCCCTTCATCATACCACGAATTTCTCAAATATTGGTTCGATGGTCATGTTGGGACATTATATGGTGATAAGGCCCTGTTGAAGACATGTGAGTCTCAATACATTGAGGCGGAATTCTATCCCATGAAGGGAAAGGATAAATCCACAACCAGGGAGATTACCAAAGTTAATGCTCCATATGGTTTGGAAAAGATTCCAGTAAATCCATTTGCGCATGTGAGTAAAAATTATGTGTTGCCTATCAGTCAAATTGACAGGGTAGACCCAAATCAAAATAATCTTATGGGAAGATCCATAAAGTCAATTATGGCAATCGAGCCAGACAACATGTGAGAAACTGGTAACCCACCAGGCAATGAGGAAATCTCAAATGGAGATGTCTTCGTTTCATCTGATGGAATCCAGAAAGTCTATACTTCTCCAACCAGGCCAGAAGAAGTTATAGAAACATCAGAGGTGAACAATGATATAGATTCTCAATCCATTATCTCCTCTTTATTTCCCAAGGAAGACCCTTCATCATCAATTGGGTCAGAAATAGAAGCCTCTTCTTCAAGATGTTCAAATTTTAACATCTCTTCTGATCATGGAAATTTTGCATCATCTTATGCAATGAAAGTAGAAACGGAAGAAATAACACATGATGTAGAAGAATAGGAAGATCTCAGAGATGCTCCTCCAGCATTTGAATAGGGTATCTCTTCCACCGTGGATGAACTCAGAGAAATAAATATGGGTACAAGATCCACGCCCCACTTTAATCAGTGCGGCGATGAATCTTGAAGAACAAGAGATGTATATTTACTTTCTAAAGAAAAATAGAGATATATTTTCTTGGAACTATACAGAAATGCCCATGCTTGATCCTGATGTGGCTAATCATCATTTTGGTTTACCAGAAGAACAACAAGGATTTAAGCAAGCCGCGAGAAGAACACACCCAACTTATGCTTCCAAAATTGAAGTTGAAGTGGATAATATTATCAAATATAACTTCATCAGAGAAGTTCAATATCACAAGTGGTTGGATAATATTGTCCATATGAAGAAGAAGAATGGAAAAATTAGAGTTTTCATTGATTTCAGAGATCTTAATCGGCATTGTCCCAAGGGTGATTTCCCGGTTCCGATTACAAACCTTTTAATTGATGCAACAGCTGGCTATGAAGAACTTTCCTTCATGGATGGATATTCTGGATATAATAAAATCCGAATGGCCCTCGAAGATGAGGAATCTACAGCCTTCAGAGCCCCTCAGGGTGTGTTTTGATACCGGGTAATTCCCTTTGGCTTAAAGAATGCAAGCGCAACATATCAGCGTGCCATGCATCGTATCTTGAAACCCTTATTAGGAAAGTTGTTGAATGCTATGTAGACGATTTCGTGGTTAAATCCAAAGAATGTTCTAATCACTTGGCTGATTTGGAAGTCATATTCCACAAGCTTCGACAACATAATTTGAAGATGAACCCCTTAAAATGTGCTTTTGGGGGTAACTCAGGAATATTTCTCGGCTTTGTTTTACGCCATCATGGTATTAAAGTCTATCCTGAGAAGACCAATTCAATACATGGTATGTCACCTCCTTGAAATTTGAATGAATTGAGTGGAATTCAAGGACACTTAGCCTATATTTGGCGTTTCATCGCCAACTTAGCAGGAAAAAGTTTACCCTTCACCAAATTGATAAAGAAGGCACTAACTTACCAGTGGATTAAAGAATGTCAAGAAGCATTCGATATTCTCAAGAAATACCTCTTAAGTCCACCGGTACTCATGCCACCTGTTGAAGGAAGACCACTTATCCTCTACGTGATAGCTCTAAAGCGATCATTGGGTGCCTTTCTTGCTCAGAAGAATGACGCTGGGAATGAAAACAACCTCTACTACCTCAGTCGGACTATGCATGAAGTAGAAACCCGGTATTCAAGTATTGAGAAGTGCTTCCTGGCATTAATATTTGCAGTTTATAAGTTTTGACACTACCTGCAACATCACGAGGTCTAATTGGTATCTCAAAATAACCCGCTCAAATTCACCCTTAGTCGCCCAATGCTTACAGGATGTCTGGCAAGGTGGGCAGTTATTTTGCAGCAATTCGACATTCAGTATGTGTCTCAAAAGGCAATAAAGGGCCAAGCTCTGGCTGATTTCCTGGATGAACACCCTTTAGTGGAAGACACATCTTCAGATATTGAACTCTTGGATGAGGAAGTCTTCTCTATTCAGGATAGTCCTCAGACATGGGAAATGTACATTGATGGTGCTTCCAAAAGTCCAACAGGGAGGAAAATGGAAAATCCCAAATTCAAAAATGTTGTCTTAGGAATTGTGCTCATTTTTCCAAAAAAGGCAGTGCTATCTTATTCCTTTTTATTGTGGGAAGGTGGTACTAATAATGAAGCAAAATACCAAGCTCTCATCACTGGTTTGGAATTGGCGCTTCAAGCACAAGTGAATCACTTAAAGGTGAAAGGTGATCCAGACCTGGTAATCAAACAAGTCAATGGGGATTATTCCATCAGAAAAGAAGAACTAATCCCTTTGTATGAATATTTCAGAGAGCTAATGGAGGAATTCCCTTCATAACCGGCATTTTCTTATGTCTCGCGATCACAAAATGCTCAAGATTATGCACTGGCTAATATATCCACAGCTCTGGCAGATACAAATCTGGACGAGACAACCATCAGTATTGCCCACCGTCACACAATTTCACCTTATTTTCGAATCAGAACAGAGGAAATTAATGAAATTAGTCCCATTCCTAAACAATATGGTCATACTATAGGATGGATGTCAACTATCAGGGAATACCTTCAAAATGGAACACTTCTACATGATAGAGCTGAGAAACAGAAAATCTGGCGATGTGTGGTCAGTTTTACTCTTTATGATAGCCCATATCACTTAGAGAAAATTATCTACAAATGTGGTTTTGATGGAGTTCTCTTTAGATGCATTGATTGGGAAGAGACAATGGCTGTCATGAAAGAAGTGCATGCAAGAATCTATGGTGCCCACCAGTCTGGACATAGACTATCTGATCAGATTCGAAGGCTTGGATACTTTTGGCCTTCAATGATACAAGATTGTGTTGATTTTACAAAGAAGTGTCATTCATGCCAAGTACATTCCAACTTCATTCATCAACATCCAGAGTTGCTTCGTACAGCTAAATACTCATGGCCTGATAAAATCTTTCATGCTTTATGGGATTATCTGACCACCACCTGCACTGCAATGTGGTCAACTCTATATTCACTAGTATATGGAACAGATGTTGTCTTGCCCATTGAAGTTCAACTACCCTTGCTCAGAGTTTCCATTTGTGATCAATCATCTACATATGAACAATCTCAAAATCAATTGAATGAATTGGAACAGTTAGATGAGAAAATATTGTGCACTTTGCACCACTTGGAAGTCTATCAGAATCGAATATCACGAGATTTTAACAAAAAATTTCATCTTCGTTCATTCACTCATAGAGAATTGGTATTAGTTCTCAGAACTCCAATGATACTAGGAAAGAAACCTCCAAAGCTTGAGCCAAAATGGGAAGGACCTTACTCAACACATAGGGTCTACTCCAATGGAGCTTATTCATTAATCTCAATGGATGGAGAACTCATCACTACTGCAACCAATGCGAGATTTCTGAAGAAATAATTTGAATGAACACAATATTCAGCATCGATGGTCCTGTATGACCTTAAACCGCACCACCGTCCTACATGACATTAAAACTGCTCATCATGTCCAGACAACATGACATTAAACTATATCCCTTTCATTTTCCTTGCTATATGATGTTAAACTATACAGCAACGGTCCATGTATATGACCTTAAACTATTCGCACTTTCATCCAATATGACGTTAAACTGTATCGTCCTTTTTTTCGTCCAACATGTTGTTAAAACTATGAAAAAGTCCGTAATACATCCAACATGACGTTAAATGGTGTACTCTTTTTTCCTCAATGCATGACATTAAACTGCACAGTTCCCCATTTTTCCAACAAGACATTAAACTATATTGTCCCCATTGTCCTAACTACATGACGCTAAACTGTACAGAAAGTACTATAATACGTCCAACATGACATTAAACTGTGCTTTGTCCCTGCTACATGACACATAACTATGTAGCACCAATAGTCCTAACTGCAAGACTTTAAACCGCATAGTCCATTTATATGTCCTACATGACATTAAACTTTTTATCATTAGGGTTGTTGCTACCTCTTGTTCCTCACTTCGAGTATGACTCACGTGATCTTAGAGAAAACTTCAACCATAACACTCTCTCTGGGCTACTAACCATGTGTAAGACCCAACACCACATTTTAGGTCATTGTCCCCAAGAACAACTTGATCACTAATTCATTCTTTAATTGGACTACGCGGACTTTTCTCCTTGCCTTCAAGGCTGGGTACGTAGGAAACCTCCCAAGGATCAAGCCCAAAACCAATATCTTCACATCGGTTCACCTCCATCTCATATGATTTTGATTCGTGAAACCGCCTCTAGAATCAATATCTTTACATTGGTTCACTTTCGTCTTTGCTATACGTCGTTAAACTATACAACACTTTTGTCCAGTATGACAATAAACTACAATATTCTTTGATACCCTCACCAAAGAGGGAATCATTTTTTACATTGATTTTTAATCATGTTTTATTCCAAAGACTACATGCATACATGGAAATTCCTGAACCTTTTATCTTGGGTTAAACCATTATTGCACTAAAGTCCCCTTTCACCCTTCACATGTACGAACCAAATCTGTACAGTGGGTATTTATAGAACTACGTGGGCTTGATTCCCATCCTTATGGGATACGTAGGAACGTTCAAGTGTCCCTCGAATCCAGCCCCAAGTCTTTTTGGGCCTAACCCCAAATTCCTCTTTCAGTCCCCTGGCTGAAAAATCCCCATGAAAACACACACTGTGTATTTCTTACAATGGTCAAAGTTCTATGACCCTAAACTAAGATCTCCAATCCTTTGGTTCCACACAACGTTAAACTATAGTTCAAGAACTACGTATGGCTTGATTCCCATCCTTATGGGATATGTAGTGAAGTCCAACATTTCCATTCAAGACCCAGCCACAACATGATTATGGTTAGTATTGATTTGTGTATCTTTGCATACATTGGACAATACCCATCTTTATGTGTCATAATACTAACCTTAAATATTTTCAGATATTCATACCCATTTTCTTGACTTCTAGTCACAATAATGTCAAACTTCTGATAATTCTTTTGCCTGACTATACAGCACGTGCCCTTATGCGTCCTTGCATAAACAGTCTCCATAACATATTTGTCATCCAAAAGATGCTATTATTTGACTATGCAACCAATTCCCTTAGGTGGCCCTGCATAATTCAACCCCATATCGGGTTTTTCGGATACTGGTAACTTCATTCTTGAGAAGAAATCCTATTTTGTCTTTGTTGGTATTAAATGAAAGTATGCAGGGATCCGAAAAAGTATCCATCCTTAACATATTTGACCTATATCCTTTTTCATAATCTAAAAGTATCCAATTCCATGGTTTATATTCTCCTTCCCTACGTTTGGGTCAGACCTTCGTAGGAGTGATATCTGTCCAGTTCTTCGATAATATTATTTGGAAATATCTTCTCCATATTCAAGTACCACTTTCCATACATCAAACTCTATACTTTGGAAAATTTGAATCTCCATAAACTTTCACTGGCATTTAGCACTAGGAAAGTAAATTTCTGAGAGTTCATTTGCCTGACTATGCAGCACGTGCCCTTAGGTGGCCTTGCATAAATAGTATACATAACTGACCTGTCATCCAAAAGATGCTATTTATTTGACTATGCAACCAATGCCCTTAGGTGGCCTTGGATAATTAAACCCCCTAACGGGTTTGTTAAATAATGGAAACATTATTCTTGGGAACTACTTCTTCTGATTCTTTTTAGCTCTTTTTCATATCATTCCTCAGGTTCAAATATTCTTAAGTCATAGTTTACATATTTTCCCTCATACTTGAGTATGGTAATATGTTTTCAGATGAATTGTCAAGGAATTGAGTCAATTCTAATTCATTCGGTCAAAGCTATTTTGACATTAAACATTAGCCTTTTTATGTATGATGTGCATGAATTTAAAATTCCCACAAAATACAAAGGAACTCTGAATAAAAGTCAACTTCTAGCTCACTGAACATACATTTTGTATGATTTAGGTAATATTGAGCAATTAAAAGACTCAAAGTTTGTAGGGTTATTTACACTAATCCTAGTAAAAAATAAAACTATGCTTACTAGGCCCATTGTCTTAGGTAAAATTTAAAGCAGGTAGTAGGAAAATACGTGCACAAGTGACTGAAGATGAAAGAATTCTTTCCATTTGATGCACAAGAATTAGAAGGACATCCAAAGATTGGAGTCTCTTCTCTTTTCTAAGAAATTACAAAAGACTGTCAACATAAGTCTTCAATTGATAAACCACATCTCGAGCTTAATCAGCAGCTAATTGAAGCTCATTCACTCGACCAACTTCACTTTTTTCAGCATGATGGAGTGCTTTCTTGGCATCCTCAATGGTCTTCATACCATTCGTTTGAACTCCCTATAGTGAATTATTGAGTTGGTCTAGTTCCCTAGTAACAACATCTAACTGTTGCTGAAGGTGCATCCTCTGGACGACTTTTTCTTTGATCATATGCTTCAGATCCTTCATCCTGGCTGCATAGTCAGCCTCAGCTCGGGATACCGCAACCTCAAATTCGTCGATGTTGACTAAAATTTCACCCTGGTAAGATCTTCATGACACATGTTCTCTTACTCCCTCCTGAAAATGACTTGTTTCACTGCGGTATGGTTTTCTTGGTATCCAAAACCACCAAGTCCTAGCATGATAAACTGGGATGACAATTGAGGGATCTTCGATGATAGCTCTTCTAAAGGAACCTCAGATATGATTTTCCATATGTTTTTCCACGCCTTGCGTTGGGAGAAGCTGAGCTCCTTAAGCACCTCTAGGTCTGATTCAATATCATCATCATAGGGGGCATGCAATCTGGGATTAATGCACTTAATGAAGTTCCCTATTCTTCTCCTTTCCAACTGACTTGTGCTTCTTTGCTTTCAATTCCCATTGGGGTAGAGGCTGGTGCCTCACCTCTAGATCTAGACACTGCAGTTGATGGCCCTGCATAATTAATTGAAAGCATTGGTTAGTTTCAAAGTGTAACAAAAGAATCGATTGTCTTGAAAATTAAGTACAATAAAAAATATTGTTATCCCTTACCCAACGGTAGATCAGCAACCAGAGAAGACTCCACCCCGTCTTTCCCAGTCTCAATAGGATCTTCAAGATGGTTCTTAAGAGTGTTTACTGGGTTTATATCTACTTGAGCTAATGTTTCTGCAATAGTAGGGTTGACATCAATGTTCACACCCTCTTCAGGCATTGGTAGTTCAACAGCTTCTATGGATGAAACTGAATATTTTTTTCAGTCATGATTAGAAGTGTAAATTATAAGAAAATTTACTGGGCGAAGGATAACACTCATGCCCAAGGTCTTCTAAGTCACATGAAACATAGAATGATCATGAAATTATTTGAAAGACATTCCATGATTCATCATTTCATCCAATGATATTACAGAATCCTGGTTAGTCTCACCCGTATGAGCGTTGGATGTGTCTTCTTGGTGACTTACCTCCTGCGGCCCCTGACCCTGGATAGCATCTTCGGATAAAATCATGGCATTAGTTGCAACATCCACTAGAAGCTCTAATGCAGGAGTTGAACCTAAAGTATCCCAGAATGGAAGACAGTCGATGTTTCGTTCAACATTTTTTATGAAGCATTGTTAACTTACCAGAAATAGGTTCTTCTCTTCTTGCAAAAACAGCATGAGGGATACAGGGAACAGATGCTAGCCCTTCTCCAGGAGCAGCCAAGTCAGCTTAAATTTGTGATTTTTCCAGAGCACCCTCCGTGGTCCTTGAAGGAGGATCAGTCCTTTCCCTCAGTGGGAAAATTGAAGAACCCCCGACAATCCCCAGAAATTTGAGTAACCTTTCCATGGGTATAGACTCATTATTACAAGAAGGACTTACCGCTGCTAATGAAGTGTTTAGTTGTGTACTTCCTCCATCGTTGCCTTTGATTCTTTGGTTTTTTGGGAGTATCGGCAGTCTCCCTTATTGGCACTTGGATTGGAGAATGAAAATCTGTTGCCACCTCCTCATTCATGGCCTATTGGCCTAAAGATATTTCACATGGTTCGTGAGGAGATTCAGCAGCAACCCCGATGGCAGTACCACCAGGGCTATACTATGGCGAAGGGACCTCAATAGTTCCTTTCTTTGCAAGCTGCAAGATAAAAAAATAACTTCCTTAAGTAACAAATCTTCGACTGGAATCATGTTGCAAATCAAATAAGTAAATATAACTTACATCTTCAGGATCCACATAATCATGCCACTCCTCATCAATCCCCTCAGAGGCGCCACGATCAATCAATTACTTCACTCTGCTGGTGACAGGAACAGACTCATTAGTGGCGTATATGATCATTTCCAGCTCTCTGATGTAAGCCCACACTTCATTGGGGTTATCCTCATATTGAATATTTGTATAAGCCAGAAGATTCCCTATTCCAGGAATTTGTAGGCCCTCACACAAATCCAGCCAGGCGGTCTCAGTACCACAATATAAACACTGTCATAAATGGAAAACCTCTGGTCTTAGATATGAAGGCTGGGAGGAAGTTCCTACAATATTTGACTTCAATTTCTTCCCAGCTCCTGCAACTATAGATAGACAATAAGAAAATAAGACTTATTGCTTTATAAAGTAGCAGTGACTAAATTACCACAATGAAGTAACTCAGCAGGAGTTGATGGAGTGGGTCTTTTAATTCTGATCAGAGGATTATATCGGGCATGAAACCACTTTTCCACTGGTTGTGCCTCATCATCCCCATCCTGGGAATCCGTTGAATCAGTTCTAGATGAGAAATCTGGTGAATCAACTTCAGGTGGGTAAGCATCACCTTCATGAGAAAGGGTTTCTTTTTCTCTACAGTCCTCTTCCTTTTCCCCACCTGATAAACTGGGTGATTCAGCACCCCATTGGGGTATGATGCTATCCAGTGTTCGACATAATATGTAGTCAAATTATTTGCCGCTTTTTCAACTAGTAGATCAAATACTGCCCCAGTATTCTCCTTTGATGCTAGCAGCCATAGTTGCCGAGAAACCATCAGATGTTACTCTAACCTAACATGTACTGGAGGAGATACATCAATCTGTTTCAGACATTTGAATTGAAATGAAAATATATATGGAGCATAGGCCTCACATATAATTTCTCCATCAATACTGGAAACTAGCACACCATCCCTGCAAGCTAGCATGTATGCCTTCAAATCCAAGTGGGTTGTTCCATCATTAACAAACCGCCCGGTTGGTGGATTTCCATAGGGAAAGAAGTTGAATTCCTTAAAAATGATCAGCCTCACTTTCATGTCATAGGCATTAACATCTAATGGAGAAACTCCATAGAATTCTTGCACTGACAGCCTGAAAGAACTTCCAAGAATTTGTAATCCATTCTATACATTATAAGTCCTAAGGTGAGTGGCGATCCATCCCCATAAAACATGGAATGGTCACACTATTATTAAAGGGGGTTTACTCGTAAAGACATGAAATAAACTTTTGTGAATTTTTGATAAAATGGGGGTAGCCAACCCAAACATTTTTCCCTCATCCAATTTTTCCGCAATGATGAAGGTCCCTGGCCTAACGCCTCCCTTATAATCCCTGACCAGCAAGAGATAAATGCTAAGCCACATAGCCAAGAAGCCTTCCAGACGAGTCTTCTTTGGGATCCTTTGATTCACCTCATATCCCCACTTCTCGAACTCTCCTGCTTCTAGAGTTGGCCAGAATGTGCCAGGAGCACCCCTCTTCTCAGGTTTTGGGCAGGTGGTAGGATGTTTGGGCCCCTTATCCTTGGATTTCTTTTCCTTGGACCCTTTATCCTTCAGCTCCTTCTCCTTTGGCTCCCTCTCTTTATTCTCAATAAGAAATATATTCATCCATTATTCTGGATGAATATCCTTTCTAGAATGAGTTAATGAGGTCTCCGAACTCTTCAGCCTGTGGAAGATCTTAAATAATTCTCGAGCTAAAGCAGGAGTCTTCTCTGAATCATTCTATTTTACCCTGGGTGGAATGAATTCATCATACAAGTCACCAATAATTGGAGCCCCTGAGATCTTATGGACATCCCACAGACTGATTCCTACTTCTCCATGAGTCAGACTGAAAGAATTAGTTGCTGGGATCCAGTGGCTGAGTATCTCCAGCACGAAGTTATCATGTCTATAAACATATGTTTCCCAACCCAGACAGCTTCATATATCGCCACTCCTTTCAGATCCTCGATAAAATCTGCACTGGTTTGTCGCACCTAGTATTCCCACATCCAAGTTGGGTTCACGCCTCCCCTAGGACGGAAGTCCCAACTTTTCTTCCAGCCTTTGGATTGATCCATTTGAGCATTTCAGAAGGTTGAAGGATGACAATGTGGTTGCAGCTCAGGTATATGAGGTTTCAGATCTGGTATACAAGGGCTATGATGCATCATGTGGGCCTTCTCCACTGTTCCAGCATTTAGAAATACTACTCCACTTGAGATATCTGCTGAAGAAAAGTTGGTATAATTCTGAAACCTCGTAAATGGGAGATAGTTCTTTGCTTCTGGAATAGTAACTTCCTGCAGATGACCGTAGTCATTCAAAGGAAAATAAATGATTTAGGGGAAGTTGCGATGGTATTTCTTCAGATACTTAGCCAAATCCAGAAGAGTGATACTTTCGACGGTATAATAATCATGGCCAATAATGTTCATCATATCATCAATTCGCTTTCTAGCCAATTCATCAGCTATTTCGGTTCTAAGAGCCATTGATTCTGCACAAAAGTTGAATAAATTAACTTTTAAGTAAGTTGATTTTTCATAAAATTTGTGAAGGAATTTCAGGAAAAAATGGAAAAGTAATTAAGGCGCACAAGTCTAAACTTGGTGCGCAAGTATGGATGTGCCATGAAAGTTTCTATCACACAAGTATCACCACGTAAGTCCTATTACCTTGATAGAAGCGCGACAGCGAAGAAACAACAGAAAATGAGAGACTTGCGTGGCAAAGGTGACCTGCACGGCGAGAGCTCAAGAATCAGGAAATTAGATGCTATGTGTGGAAAATGACCATGTATTTATAATCCATGCTACCCACCTTCATGCCTATAGACATCGCGCTCCATACCCCGCACTCTAGCCCTACGCGACTCACACTTGCGCGCTGCCCTCTACGCCATCAACACTTGCTCGCCACCTTTCCTTTGGATTTCTTCTTTTCCTCAGATTCACATCCTCATTTCATTCATATCCAATTCTGAGGGGGGACTTTTGTTGATGCTCCTTTTCGTCTAAGAGTCCAAAGGAATGTAAAGGGAAATGACTTGGCACAAATTGATTAAGTCTTTGAAGAAAACATAAAAAATCGACAAAGGCATGAACAAGGATTCAAAAGCACTTGCGCCATGCAAGTTCCATCACTATCGCACAAGTCCACTTGCACGATGCCTAATGGGAAGGCAAGTGACTTGCGCGCCCTAAAGGATAGCTACCTGGGGTCTTCTCCAGCCTATAAATAGACCCTTTGGGGCCCCCATTCGGGAGGAAATTTTTCCAGAATTTAGATTTAGAGCTCTGAACGCCCAAGTATCTTATTCAGGTCTTCCGAACACTTATAAGGTAATTCTTTACCTAGAATGGATGGTCTAAACAAGAGTAGTAATGTCTAAGTGTTAGAATTCACTAACAGTTGCACGCATAAGGTGTTTTACCCTTAAGGGAAATGAACATACTTGCGTGCCACCCTACTTCCTCACCAAAACTTGTGCGCCTCTATTCTAGAAGTACCTCAGGGAAATTCTAAAGGCATTGGTCAAAGATCGCCCAAGTATTACCATGATGGTTTACAGACGTACAAGTACCCATGTGTTGCGCAGGTATACCTGCGGGACCAGGACTTGTGCACCCACGCAGTACTTGGGCGCCAGCTAGGACTGGTGTGCCCCTGCCATTTTGGGTGCCTTTCTTTCCCATTTAACCCCTCTTATACCGTTCCACCTCTCCTATTTAAGATTCAGTCTTTAAGACACTCTTCAAATCCATTTATGGCATGATTTATTTATTCGACTTCCTTATCTGAAAGGAACTCGGTGGAACATTTATCAAAACCTAGTGATTTACACATATTTTTTTCACTAACGATTGAGATTTCATTCATTCAACCTCATCCTTTAAAGATGATAGAACCCCTTAACCTGAGTGCCGTTTTCAAGAATAAGCCCCCGTCTTAAATCTCAATTCTGGGAATCCTCCTTAAGAATAATCCCCAAGTCCCCTAATTTGGGCATCCTTTTCAGGGGTAAGCCCCAATCTTAAAATTCCCAAATCTGGGCATCCACCTTAAGAGTAAGCCCTAACTATAATTCTCAAACCTGGGCCTCCTTTTCAGGAATAAGCCCCAATCACAAATATGGGCATCCTCACTAGGAGTAATCCCCAAGTACCTTAATTTTCTCTTAACCAGTCCTAATTTACTTTTTATCTGGGCTTGCTTCTCAGGAGTAAAACCCAATCATAATTCCTCTCCTAATTTGGGCTTCCTTTTTAGGAGTAAGCCCCAAGTTAGAGTATTCAAATCTCCATGAAGCACATATACCTTTATGGACCATGTTCCTGGATTTCTTCCCTGATGTAAATCCTAATCTTCATTTATCTGGGCAGTCATACATATATAAGCCCCACATTATTTCTTATGATTGCATCTTTCATGGACCAATTGTCTACTTTTTACCAATACCTCTTATTTCTCACACCGAGCATGACTCACGTGATCTTAGAGTGTAAAAGTAATTATGAAATATTTCTTTGATCCATCAATCATAAACATCATACTCCCTTACTTGAACTACATGGGTTCTGATTCCTTTTCCAAAATAAAGGATACGTAGGCAGCCCATCTGAGGGTACGATCCCAACTTTGAAATGATTCATGTCCTTATGAATGACAATAAACTTCAAGTGCCCCACTGAGTGGCTTTAAAACCAGTATGGTCATCATAATGACCAAGAGACTTTTACGTATCAAAGGATACCATTGACTACGAATCTCTAACAAATAAAGATGATTCTCTACCAATGAAGAACCTCGAATACATATAAAAGATTCTCTAAATTTCCAACATATCAATCATTGATTGCCAGATCTAAAGGAAAGCTCATTTTATACTTGGTAATGTAATAAGGATTAATGAACATAACTTAAATCTATAAAGAGAGTCCCATACTAGACAATAATTCCCCTCAAAAAGGTGTGATGAGTCCGGCCTCCCATCCTCTCGACCAATGAAAATTCCTAAGCCTCATCAGTCCACAACTAATGAGTGCCTACCTATGGAAAGTAGGTCTAAATGGATGTGGAATCATTGGCTATTTCCGGTTCTATGAACAAACCCATTAGAAACCTATTGGAATGTTTGAACCTTCAATCAAGGAGGTCATTCCCAATTCCAGAGGGAAACAACCATATATCTAAGGTTGATATGAAGTGCTAAAGTTCAATATATATTCAAACTTATTGAATACATCTCCATAAAAATTAGGTAATCCCCAGATCCGGATCATATACAATAGATTGTGGTACTCTATAGAGCATTACAAATTCCTTAATGTGTATTTTAGAAAATTGAAAAGTGTTAAATATTCTCTAATTGTAATTAATTTTTTAACCTTATAAGGGGATCAAATATAACCCAAATGACATTGTTCTATTTATATGTTTTGGGGATTCTGAGAATGAAATCTATAATACTGTTTTCCTACTTACATTGTTATATGGGAAATGGTTATAACATCCAATTAGACTTATTTTTATATCTATTAACTTTCAAACATACCAGAAATAGAGATATATACTCTGAAAACTAACTTTTCATGTTATCCCACCATAAATACTCTTTTATTTCTCTATATATTTTCATACTTCTAGTATGAATAGAGAATGATGATCTATAAGATTCATATAAAGTTTCCATCTTCATGTATAATATTGATGGTAAACATACATGGTTCCTAAACCTTATCTTTCTATCTGTATGATGGTTGAACTCAAGAACATTTCTAACCTTTTTTTATAGTTCCACATCTTCATTAAGTGCCTCTTTAATCCTAACATGGATAGATGGTTGAAGATTCATCTGAGAAATATATGATATGTACCATTTCCTTATGATTTCAAGATAAATCTTATAAAAATCCAAAAATATTTGATCTATTTCAATCCTCATCATGGAAAAACCAACATGGTCCTTTTGACTTAGAGCACTATCCACCTTTTTCATCTTCCCAGGGTGGTAATGTATTATGCATTCATTTTCATTAATCAATCCCAACCATATAATTTAGAGTATATCCAAATATTTATATGTGAATATATAATCTATGGCTTTATGATTAGTATATATATCAATTATTTCACTATAAGGATAATGGATCCATATTTTTAATGAAAAAATCATCGCTTACAACACCAAATCTTGAGTCAAGTAATTTTTCTCTTGAGTTTTGAATCAGTACGAGGCATAATTTATCACTATATCATTATACATGAGGATTCAACCTAATTCATTATTTAACGCATCGCTATAGATCAAAAATACTTATCCAATGATAGGTATTGTGAGAATATGCCTTGTAACCAACATTCTTTTTAGAACCTTGAAATTTTACTCACATTAATCTATTTATTAGACCTTGGATTCCTTCCATGTTGACTTGGTTAGTGGGTTTGATATCCATGAGAAATAATTCACAAAGAAATAATAATATTCATCCAATCCAAAAAAACTGTAGATCTCTATCCCAATGGTTATTCTGGGACATTGGTCAATAAATTCTATATTTTAATGATCTATTCATATACCCTAACATAAGTTTATATAACCAAAGAGTTAAATTTTTTATCTCCATAATTCACCATTGTTGAAATTTTAAAAAAAATTATCCCTCCTCACAGTCCTTTATAAAATACTCAAACAATATACATTATTTTGCTTTCCCATTGAATATATAAGAATATCATTTATATATACTAATGATCAAGGTAATTTATAAATATTATATTCATTAGATCCATGAAGATATCATGGGAATTGTAAAGTCCAAATGGTATTAAATATATTTCTTTAAAACTATTGTTTTCCATGTAGTTGATCAATTAAGTCATCAATATGGGGTAAATGATAATTTTTCTTGATAGTGATCTTGTTAAATTCTCAATAATTAATTAAAATAAACATTGACCCATCTTTATTTATAATAAAAACATCCAGTGAACCCCATGGTATCACACTATTTCTTATGAATCCTTTATCATGATTCTTCTAGTTTTTTTCCTCAATTATATCAACTCAATTACCACATTTCAATAAAGAGACTTTGAAATATGGGTAGAACCTGACATGAGTTCATTTAAAAACTCAACTTCAAAGTTTGTGAGAATACGTGGAAGGACATGAGAAAACACATCTTTATATTATAGATCAATGATCACATCTTCAATATTGAGTTTCTACCCAACAATTTTAGCTAAATATATATCATGAATAAGTTTTATGAAATATACAATGGATATAAGTCCCATTATAAGTTAATTATTATTATTAAACTAGTATAAATTATCGGATGATTCATGATATTAATTATGACTTCTCTTCCTCTGAAACTGATATTAGATTTACGAAAAAAAATCCAATACAATCCCAATATTATATCAAATTCTACTAGTGGGATAATAAGAAGATTTATAGGAAGAACATTCCCATAAACTTCTATCAGAGATGATATTTTGAGATGTTATCATCATTCCATTAGGTTTTTTACTATCGAATAAAAATATAATCATTGAGGTGGTGATGTAAAACTATTAGTAAATTATTCAAATTTTAAATAGTTGGTAGATCCAGAATCAAATAAGACATTTTTTGTTCTAGAGTGGATGGAATGTGTACCTTTCACCATGTCATTCTCCTAACCCACTTAAATTGTGATAGAAAAGGGATTCCATTTATCATTTATATTAGGGGATTGTTGGGTCCCAATATCCTAATTATCAGTTGTATCATGGAATTAATTCACATAATTCTTAAAATCTTTAAATCTAAAACATTCAACATAATTTATTGAATCCACATTATCCTATATTGAATTAATTAACCATTTTATCCCCATTTGAAAATCACTCACTAAATGGAAAATGTATTCATAATTAATGTATTTCCCAATTACCATTAGAAAATTTCTTGAGTTCTTTCCCCCATATTGTTTTGGCATGTTGGAGGATGTAATTTCTTTCCTCCATGAGATCTACCATATGAGTTTCCATAAATATCTATTATTTATAAACCTATCAATAAAATTACAAAAATAATTATATTTTCCACTCTCTACTTCTACCATAAAAGTATATTTAATGATATTTTCATAGTTACCAAATCCAATTATGGCTAACACCTTTTGAATACTTTGTTATATGACACCAAATAATCGATCATTTTTACTCATAGTGTCAATGATAATACCATTAGCATAATTTTAAAGTATTGAACATTTTTCTTCACATTTACCAATGGACTAATCATTCTTATTTCTAAACTTTAGAATTTACATTTATATCTTAGAGTGAAAAGTTATATAATATTATTTATTGAGAAATACCCTCTTAAATGCCACCAATTACATGTAGTTTATTTCTTCCTTTTCTTTATGTTCTTGATAGGGGTCCACTATTGATCTGATTCACCTTTCATGTGATAGAAAACTATGGTAACTTTCTCATGACCTAATCACTTAAGAGTAGAAAATATATTTTCCACCAAATGAATCAATTACTCTAAAACTAATGGATCAAAAGACCTGAAAAGGGAAGGAATAAGTTTTAATATAAAATAATCAGTGAAATGTTTCTCCCTCCATCATGCATTCAATAAATAAACATGGTTTGAATAATTTGTTGTAGATTAAGAGAGGTGAGTGAGAATAGACACAAGATAGTGCATCCCATATTCAAATCTATTTGGTCTCCAATATGGATGGTCATTGAATTTCCCATTATATTTTTTGTTAGCTTGACTACTTTTGGTTAAAACTGTTGACTAAAACTAAAAACGACTGACATAATTATTGAGAAGAAATAAACATAGTAAGTAATAATAATATATACATTATTGAGATTTCCAAATTTATAGAACCCTCTTACCATCCTTGGACACTTTAGGTTCATCCAATATCGGTTTGGTTCACTATTGGGTTTCCTAGGTTCTATTCTAATATTTCTTATAAATAATATCCAAAAGTTTATAAACAGTACTTTGATACTAATTGAGGTGACCTAAGCATAATAATAATATATTTAAATTTATTCCTGATTGGTTTCACTAAATATAACAATTATATATACCTGAGGATCTTAAAGGTTTAGAGTCTCTGGAGACTAGATACATAATAAACATATTTATTAAAATATATTAAATATATTTCATAATGATATTCAAATTAGTATTCTTATGGAAGTATCATAATTAGATACATTCTTCAAAACCTAGTAACGGAAAAAAAATAATGAGTGAGATTATATTCTCCGTAAGGGTAATCTTGAGAGATATAAATCATAAGAGAGCATAAACTGATCATAAGGGTATAAAAACATAATCTAGTGCATATTATCCATGTAAAAGATTCAAACACATAAAAAATTAGTTTTATATAACTCCAAAATAATTTCATATCAAGAAGCATGATAAGTAAGGGTGTTAAAAATAGTAATCATCATTCAATAGTAATAACGTAGTCATATGAAATTATAAGTATGTAAAATCATAATCATATTAATATAGATATTCAAAATCATGTTTAGAGATAATCTTGTGATTATAGCTAGAAGCAATCATACCCACACATACAAATTTTAACATAGCTATTCACAATCATATCCATGAGAATTATTGTGAACATAGCTCGTATAAATCATACGAACACATCAAAATTTGAGAAGATCAATTCACAATCATGTTAATTCTTATCATTATCTTCTCATGACATATTTATATCAAATTACCCAATACATTGGTGGGATATAATTGACCCACCCATAACAAAATGAAAACATTACTTATATATGATGTAAGATCATAAAAACATTAACCAATTCATCATAGAATAACCCATGTTAAGTAATTGAGTTTCATAAACATTCCACCATTTTATCATAGAATAATCTGTGAAAATATAGGTTTCATTAAAATTTTATCATTACATGATTAACCCATAATAAAGAACCATGTTTCACAGGATATTCCTTAAATAAGGAACATTATAAACCATGCACAAAAATAAATTAAATGGTATCATAAGATTGAATCCCTAGTGAATCAAAACAATATCTAAAGTACATTGACATAGATGAAAAATACCTTTAAAAAATTTAATATATTCTTTGAAAACATGAGAAAATATCCTATTATTTTGATAACATTTTAACTAAAAATTTATAGAATATTGAAAAAATATTTTCTTTGAAAATATCCATGTAAAATTATAAAGTATTCTTCAAAGAAAAGAATATCCATGATAAAAGGAATATTTATTTGTGTGGAAAACATTGACAAAAAAATTCTCTTCAATATTTTTTTAAATGGTCACAAATAAACAGTTTGGAAAACATTACCTTTTTTTTAAAAAACTTTTAAAATAAATTTAAATATTGTTAAAATGAATTTTAACAATTATAGGATTGTTGAAAATGACATATTTTAAAACATTTTAAAGAACATATACTTGATAGAAAAATTTCCTCAACCAAATAGGAAATAAGGATAGTTTTTCATAAACATATTTTCTTCACCATTTTCTATACCAAATTTAGAAAAAAAAGGAGAATATGAAAACACTAGAAATAATCAGATGAGAGGAATATATGTGGTGTTTAATAGAAAATATCAATATCATTCACTTTAATTTAAATTTATCATAGTCAATTTTGAAAAGAAATGTGATTATGAAATAAATTAATTATATGAAGTATAATTTTACTTTACACACATTAAAAACTCCAATAAAAAAAATATTTTTATAATTATATTTTATTATCATATTCATACAAAACATACTATTTAAAATTTGTTTATAATTTCCTATTATTACTTTATTAACAATTCTCCCTTAAAATGGATATTCAGGTGAAAAATGTTTATACCACAGTCATAATAAAATATCAATATATTTATAATATTGTAATAATTATGATAGGATAGATATAAATTATTTAAATAAAGTAAAATAATAATGAAACTTAAAAATGATCAGTAAGAATATATACCTCTTATTTGGAAAACATCATTTGAATATATTTTTAAGGAACCTTGGGTTGGTCTTTTAAGAAGCTAGATTCCTCTATTATGTAGATATGGAAGTTGAAAAGGTATTTGGGTTGAGTTTTTTTGACATAAAGGGAAATATTGGTGTGGATAAGAGTGAATGGAGAAGCAAGGGTGTCCTTTTATATGTAAAGAGAGTGACACACTTTTAATTATTAAGAATATTAAAATATTATAAACTCACTCTCATGGGAAAGTGGATCCAAATTGGATCATGATCAATTTTAAGAAGATATATAATAAAAATATATGTATAAAATAGTATTTTGACAAGTTTATAGACAATTTTAACCCTTATATCTCTATTTTAAAACCTCATTAGCCCCCTTTAACCTTTACTATAATAATTATTTTTACCCCGTTTAGTATATATAATGAAAAAATATTAACGAGACAGTATTAAATAATATTAATTTTTATGATTCCAAATATTTAATAAAATTTATTAAATATAAGTTATATAACTAGAGAAAAATAATTTCAAAATAATTTCTTAAAACGTAATAGATCTATTATTATAAAAAAAATGATGTTTAAGAATAAAACTGAATTTACCCTCACTCATTTCGATGTAAAAAATGTTAGATGAATGTTAAAATATTTCACTAAATATAATTATCTGAGAATTTAATTATAATTATTCACCAATATATATTAATTTAATTTATTAAGATAAAAATACATTTTGTTCTACAAAATAGTATTTTTTGAAAAAAAATTCTTTTTTACCTTCAAATTATTATTATTTAGTTTATAAAAAATTGAAAACTGATGAATTGATTTTATACATATGTAATTTTTTTTCATAATTTGTCTACCCTTATTTATAACCTCCAATCTAATGGCTTGGTTATAATTTTAACATTAAATAATAATATTTCAATAGTATATCACATCTCATTTAGATTTAGTGTTTCATGTAAAAAAAGATATAAAAGAAATCAATTTTTTTAAATAGAAATATATCATAAAATCATTGGTCATTGTAGTGATAATTTTTTGATTAATCCCATGAATGATGATCTTAGGGAACCGAGTGAAATTTAAATTCCAAGGCTTAATCTTGAGTTAATTTAATCAAAAAAAAAAATTCAAACAACAACAAATATATCCCAAATCAGGACAAAAAACTATGGAGTCACTATCACCAAGTTACAGATTCCACACATTACGTTAATCCATTAATTTATACAAAATATTTATTGTTGTTTTTATTTTTTTGATACTCAAATTAAAAATAAAACGATAAAAAAACATTTTATATGAATGTATAGACAAGAAGATATCAAATTCACACACTACAATATAAAAGATGTTTAATTTTTTGATCAAATGTATTAAAATGAAGACTATGAAAATCACACCAGATAACTATTGAAACCACATTTTATACTCACAAACTTAAAAATTATTAATAATCGGAATCAAGGTGTGTAAGATTATTCAAGATTCATTTTTAATATTTACAATGTTAATTATCATATGAAAGGATAAAAATAAAAATTTCCATTGATGTTAATTTTTTTATAATGAATCTAAGATGTTCACCACTAATTATAAGGAAGGCACCCTTAGTATTGAAATAAATGGAAAAAACAACTTCTAAAGGGAGAATAAAGTTGAGGAGAGAATATTGATAATAGAACATAAACCAAATTCATGAAATAGAATTACTCTTTTTGAAGATGAAGACATGAAAACTAGTAATTGATCATTCAGGCTCTATGTCAAAAATTGAATTCACCTGAATGATTTAAGATCATGTTTGAAATCTATAGAATATGTGGTTTACATGAACATCCTATGAATTTATCAACTCCTAAATCTACCACACAAACAATGTCAAAGAACCACTAAAACCCCAAGTGGTTCCCTTAAATTAAGTAAAACCAAAACTAAAAGAAGGATTAAAATATAATCAAAATTTTTATTTTTTATTAGATGATGAAAAAAATAATAATTAAAAAGATAAAACAAATACATAAAAACAAAAAAAAACAAAAAAAAACAGTGAATGAAAAAAGCTATAAAAAAGTTGAGTTGACTCTTAATAAGAACATTTATTAAAGTGAGTTTCTTGATATAACTCCCATAAATTATCAAATAGTGTCTCCTTAATATATATTTTGTCATTTAATTTTGATTTAGTATCATGTTTATAGTATGATTTTAAGAATCAATTTACCCCATGACTATTTAACTTATTAATAGTCACTCACATAATATATTGAATCTCAATTTCCCCCAAGGGTAGAAATGATGCATAACATAGTGCCTTGAAAACCTCAATATCAACTTACCTAGGTGAAAATGATGTTTTCAAGTGTATTAGAGTTCAAATTTTCCCAATTTCAAACCATAAATAATTTATATAATTATAATGGGATTAAGTGGAACTTTTTCCTTTTAGTGACCAAAACACCCTAGTTTTTAGTGCCCTTTATCATTTTTAAATTAAAAGTATATAATTTTAAATAATATTTCTTTCGATTCATTAAAAATAATTAAAATTGATTATAAAAGAAGCCATACTCGATATGAATCAAACTAACAACACTTTATTCATTCATGAGGAAACATTTCGACAAAGGTAAATGAAACCATTTTTTAGAATTAAAGAAATATTGCATATCATGGTTCACTATATCCATTAAAAGTGCATAAAAAATGGGAAAATATGTAAAAAAGAATAATATTTATAAAACACTGAGAACCCGAGGATCATCTTCAAATTATTACTATTAAATAATGATATAATAAATATTACTAAAATATTGTATTATACAATATCATTTAAAATAATGTATTAAAAAAATATATTTTTATGTGTTACGTATTAGTATTATTAAATAATGATATAATAAATATTTTAATATCAAATCATTGCTAAAATTAAATTATTTTAAATGTAAATAATTAGTTATCATGGTATTTAGTTATGATAATTTAATATAAAAAGGGTATTTTGAAAAGAATATTTTTTACAGACATGTTATGTATTGTTCTAAAAATCACTAAAAGAGAATGATTTTCATTAAATTTATTGATAACATATGATAGGAAATAAATTAAAATTCATGAAATATTTATTACTAGTAAAGTAATAAGAAAAAGTTCATTTTTTAAATGTAAATATTTTATAAAATATTATTTTTATGTGTTATGTATGAATATATTAAAATAATGTTTATCAACTCTAATAGTAGAGTCTAGTAAAATGGTTTTGATATTTTTAATCAGAATATTCTATTTTGGTTATAAGGACATTTTCATTTTAAACATAAATATAAGCTACCAAAGTAAATATTAGTTACTATGGGGAAAAAATTCATTTTCAATGAATTATTCTTATAAACATAGTGAATTTTTTACTGAAATAATTTAAAAATATCTATTTAAAATGATAAATTTAATATGATTTTTAATGTAAGGATATAAAAATAAGAATAATATAATATATTTTCTTTAGATTATAATTCAGTTTATTTCATTCCTAATAATCTTTTAGGCTAATAATTTTAGAGAATTATGTCATAAATCATATATATAAAAACCATATTTCACAATGTAGATAATTCTGATCAGTATCCATTTTTTCAACATTATAAATTTTTTAAAATAAAACATAATTTCTTTTTCTGAAAAATATCGATTATGTTCATATTGAATTATTATTTACCCTTACCCATCCTTAAACCCTATGAATTTTTTAAAAAAATGTGGGGTAGCACAAAAATCTCAATAAGTTACATATAAAAAAAGAAATTCATTACTCTAATGAAAAAGATGAAAAATCATTATTTTTTTTCTTAAAAACATTACCTATTACCTAGAGAGGGCATAATGATTTTTTTTAAAATCATCATTATACCTTTTGAGAAGGAAAAAATTCCATGAAAATTCATTATAATGTATAGATTATTCATGTAAGTGCCTTGAGAAATCTTTATCATAAATCCCTTACAAGAACACTTTTGATTGGAAAAACCATATGGCCAACTTCCAATATAATTTTCCAGAGAACATAATCATTTCCCAATGAATTGGAGAATTATATGAGTTCACCAATGATATGAGTTATATCCTAAAAGGGATATATAATTATTAAAACCATGAAAACTATTTTAATCCCATATACAAAACACTTTCAAATATTAAAATACTCAATTTTCTTATAAACCAATTATCATTACCAAAATACCTGGATAAAGGGAAAGGATGTTTTTCTTTAAAGAAAACATGAATGCCTGTAAAGTAATACAAACATCAAATTACAATTACAATGGCAATAAATTCCATTTTTTGTTGTATATGTTAAAATAGAACATTCCATTTGTTTTTAATAATGAAAGCCAAAAATTTACTAAAAAAGATTCATTTTTGAAAGCATTTAAAAGAAAATAAAAAAGGGAAATAAAATGTTCTTTTTAGTTATTTTATTTATATATAAAAACGTCTAAAAAATAAATTTATAAATATGTACATTGAAGAAAAATAGTTATAAAATAAATCATTAAAATATTTTAAAATAAGAGTTTTAAAGAAAAGTGTCCCTTACCTTGAGTTGCATTCATCACGTATGTGATTTATATTCTAGAATAAAAAACTTATGTTAATTTATTTACATTATTAAAAACCTTTTGATGTTCAATATCCATTTTATTTTATTTAATACCATGTTATATATAATTACTTCATCGTTCATGTTTATGTAAGACGTTTTGAATATATTCGGTTCATAAGTACAAAATGGATTCAGTAGGTTTAATATGGTTAATGAGGATATTATAACATTACGTATAGAATAATAATCATGAAATAATTATCTTTTTTATACAACAATTATAATTTTAAAAACTATCATGAAATATGGTTTTGAAAAATGAACTATGTTTCAATCATGGAGGTAGTAGGTCGTACGTACAGATGAAGAATGTTTTCATTTTTCAATGATCATTATTAAAAGAAGGTACTTATTTTTTTTCTATTTATATATTTATTACTATATAATAAATACCATATTATTTTTTATGAATACTTATATTTATCATCAAGGTGAGGTGGTGATGAAAAAAAAATCACATCGCTTTGTGGAGGTGGTAGTCCACACATAAGCAGAATGATGTTATAATTACTCAGTGAATAGAAATGTATAAAATTAAATGATATTTTAACTTTAAATTATAATATATATGTAACTAATATCATATATAAACATTAATTTAATAATTATAACCATCCCTAAGAGGTAGTTATGGAAAAAAAATTACATCAATTCGTGAGGTGGTAGTTCACTGTACACACAAATGATGGATTCCTTTCCCATTTCATGGAGGATGGAGATGGATAAAGTTTATGTAATTAAGATAATAATATATAATTATATGGGATATAATTAAGTTAGTATATATACATGATTAAATAATATCTTGTGGATGTGTAAGAAGAATTAAAAAAATACTCAGTTATGAATGATACCTCTTCTTCAGAGAACCACTTAAGGTTTACACAAAAATATTTTCTAGGTTGTTTTTATGATCAGTAAAAAGAATATAGGATGTGAGTATAGATTTCATAAAAGGGGTTGTATATAAATTTTCCGGGCCAAGTGGTAATTGATGTTTGAATTAAATAGGATAGTAGGTTCCGTTTTATTACAAGGGAGATACATTCATTGAATTTTGTAAATTATTAAATTAATAAAAATTATTTCCAAATAAAAATTGATCAAAACTGATAATATTCAAAGACAATATGAGTATAAATGTAATAGTTTTGTTAGTATAATCCATATTAATTTCAATTTTCGAGTGATAAAATTTTTAGGATTTTTAAATCATTAAATGAAATGTATTTTTTATAAAATATCAGTAATGTTTATTTTTGATATATTCATTTACCTAGAATTTAATAACATCAGTAATCCAAATAAATTTATAATAAAATTTTTCCATACATCTATAAAATGTTATATTAATATTTAAATTTCATTGATCACATTAATTATTTTTAATTATATTAATTTTAAATTTCTTAATATAATTTGTTTTATTTTTTCATTAATTGAATAATTATTGCATTGGAGATGCGTTAGAAATTAAGGTAATTATTTATTCACTCATAATTAAAAATATATTACCATAATTAACATAAATAATTTATTTTTGAAAATATTATTTATAACTGAACCTATCCTCTGATTATACCCATGTTAAAAATATTATAGTTATTAAATAAAGAGTGTAACATTATGACTTTTCTAAATATAAAGTATTATAAGGGTCATAATCACATAAAATTTGGGAAAAGGGTCATATAACAAAATATTAGATTTTTATGGATGAAATTAACACATCCAATTAAACCAATTCATGTGATATAGTCAATTTCAGGTACTTATCATATTATTTTTAACACTTAATTACCTGATTTACCTTTTACCATGGTAACAAATGTTACTATAATTAAAATTCATAGTGACTATTAGGACCCATCCATAAAAATTAAATATACTAGTGCCATTAGTCAAGAATGTTGTTTCTTTCACTCCTAAATATCCTTTAGGATTATGGTTTTATAGAATTATGTCATAACTCATATATAACAAAACCATATATTATAAAGTGGTCACATTCGATTAGTATCTGTTTTCCCCACAATATAAACATTTTAAAATAAAAAATATTTTCATTTTATGAAAAATCTTCATGAACTTAAACTTGATTTTTTTCCCTTACCCATCCTTAAACCTTATGATTTATTTTATAAAATGGGATGGGAAAAAAAGATTAGTAAGGGATAGAAAAAGAAAAACAAAATCCTTTGGGCTAGTGAAAAACATGAAAACCCATGAAAAAACATTTCTTAATGAAACACAAATTTTTAACTATAAAGGTGAACACTTTTTCTTTAAAATATTATTATATTACATTTTAAAAATATATAATTACTATGAAAAATCATTAGAATGTGTAGGAAGTTCATGTAGATTCCTTGTAAAATTATCATCACAGAACCCTTCCAGAACACTTAAAATTGGAATAAATAGATGGATAACATCTAATATAAATCATTAGAGAATATAATAATAGTTTAATTAATTGGAACAATATCTTGGAGCACCCATTATATAAGCAATATCTAGGTCACTCATAGGATATAATGGGGTTCAAACCTTTGTATAGGATATACCTAGCTCCCCTGTGAGCTATAATTTGGTCTAACCCATAATAAAGATTTTAAAATGAATATATCATGAATAAAAGCATTCAAAAATTCTTTTAAAACTGTCTTAAAAATAATTTTGGATATTAGTATACCCTTTTCTCTTAAAAAATAATTTTCAATAGCAAAAAACCCAGAAAAAGGGAAATACAATTTTTTGTTAAAGAAAAAAATTGAAATCATGTAAATAATGTTGAACTTAAAAAAATCGTCATGGCTTTGGAAAAAATTGTTTTCGTCATATATATTTAAATAGAACATTCCTTTTGTCTTTTGTAAACAAACTAACACATTTCATAAAAATATTCATTTTTTAAAATCATTGAAAGATAGCATCATAAAATTACCATTGTAGTTATTTTATGATAATATAAATACACTGAGAAAATAATTTTAAAAATATGGACATTGAAGAGAAATGTTTTGATAATAAATAATTATAACATTAAAAACGAGGTTTTAAGTTAGTGTACCCTGCCCTTGAGTCTGAATTTCACATATGTTATTTAAATACCTAAATAAAAAACTTATGTCAATTTATTTACTTGATCAATAACCCTTTTAAAGTAAATTACCCCTTTTATTTTGTTTAATAATATTCTATATACAATTACTTAATCATTTAAGTTTGTGTCAGACAATTTGATGATATTCGGTTAATATGTCCAAAATGACATCGATGGGTTGAAAATTGTCAAAGTGGTCATTGTTTCATCATATCCATAACAATAATCATGATATAATTATCATTTTTATAAATAAATTATAAATTTATAACCAATCATAAATTATTGTTATGAAAAATTAAATATGTTGTGATCATGGATACAATAGAGTGTATGTACGCAAGAGAAATGTTTCTATTTTTGAGTGATCATTATGGAAAGAAGGTACATATTATTTTATATTTCTAGAATTATAATTATATTATAAATTAAATAAATTTTAAATACTTATATATATAATCCATGTGATATTATGATGAAAAAAGAATCACAACACTTCGTGGAGGTGGTAGTCTACATGTATGCATGAAAGATGTTATCATTTTTTCACTGAATGGAAGGGTGAGAAATTAAATGAAATATTATATTTTCAAAATTATAAATATTTAATGAGTATTATATATATATATATATTTATTCAATAAATAAAAACATTCATGATAGATGATGATGGAAAACGAATTACATCGGTTCGCGAGGTGGTTGTCCACCGCACACATGAACAATGGTTCTATTTCCCATATGATTGAAGGAGAGATAGATATGGGTTATTATGTTAACATAAAACCCCTAAGTATATAAAATAAAATATTAATATTATTTAACTCTGGTTAATTAATATTTTAACGATGTTTAATAAGAAATAAAACAAAATCACTAAGTTAAGAATGATAACTTTTCTTCGAAAATTATCTTAAGGTGTAAACCAAAATATTTTATAGGTTATTTTTATGATAAAAAAAACTCTAATAAGAAATTAACGATTAAATTAATGTTTTTGGTTGGATTTCATCTAAATAAAAAGTTTTTTGAAGTGTTATTAAATGATAAGAAGAGGTGCGCTTTTATAATAGAGGGGTGGGACACACCTAGAATTCTAAAAAAATATTAAATTAATATAAATTAAATTTGATGTAAAAATTGATCATAATTGATAATATTAGAATATAAAATGCGTATGAGTTGAAATAATCTCATATCGTAAAATTTTGATAAGTTTGGACCACATTTTGACCCTTATCCTTTTGTTTTCACCCCCATTAACACTTTTCACACTTACCGTGATAACAAGTTTTTTTACATCTTGATGGTCAAGATAGTAAGCATAAATAAAAAAATACCAAAATAAAAAATGTTTGATATTTTAAACCATATAATAGTTTCTTTTCTGAATATATTATTATTAGTAATTTTATATCATTTATTAAAATATTATTTTCATAAGATATCAATAATGAAAATTTAAGAAATATTCATTTACTTTGAATTTTATAACATCAAGAAAAAAAATGAAATTAAAATAAAATCATTTAATACATCCATACTATGATATTTTTATCTATAAAATTCATTAGTCATATTAATTCTTTGAAAATTTACTACTTTTAATATTTTTAATATTTTTTTTATTTTCCCACTAATTGAATAATTACTGAATCAAGGTTATGTAATAATTTAAGGTAATTAATTTTCACTAAGAATAAAAAAAATATATCATGTTGAATATAAATATTTTATATTTAAAAATATTATTTAAATTCAAACACATACTCTATTTATACCCATGTTAAAAATATTATTCTTTATTAAAACAAGAGTGTGGAATTTTTGACTTTTCTTCAAATGAATTATTAAAAAGGTTATAATCACATATAAATAAAAAAAGGCCATATATTATAAATTTGGATGAATATGGAAAAAATATAATCATCCAATAAAATTTAGGTTAGTGTTATCTTTATTTTATAGTCCTCATTATTTTATTTTTATCTTTAATTTCTCGATTTACCCTTTACCGTGATAAAAAAAGTACTAAGGTTACTATTCATGTTAAAAAAATGAATGAGTCCTATATAAAATATTTTGACCTACTGATTAAAAACAATGAATCCATTTTAGAAAATTAAAATAATAGAAGTTTAATAATTTAATTGAACATTAAATAGAAAAAATGAGATAAGTTTTTTTAGAAAATAAAATTTTTATCTATTAAATGATTTTATGCAAAATTATAGCATAAAATTAATTTCAAAAATAATAATTAGATTATTTTAAATAAAAATTAATTAATCAAATTTTAAAATTCTTTAAAAATAAATTTTTACATTGATAATACTTTAAAAGAAAACACAATTTTCAATAATAATGAGTATTTTTCACTATTCAATAAAAAATTAGTTTTTTCAGATTAGTCACAAAAATTAATTCTAAGATATTTTTTTGACACAATTAATTCAAAAAATGTTCATTTCCTCAAAATTAAATTTATATAATTTTGTAATCATGATAGAGACATATAATACATGAATATCCTATAAGAAACAATGCTTTTTTTTCTTTTGACTAATAAATTACCTAATATTTTTATAACGTATATAAAACTATTATTAATTAATTTTATAAATATGAAAATTATTTATTCTATAATTAACTAGGACTTTATATTCTTACACCCCTTTTTAAATTTCATCCTAAAAATTTTATTCACTTTTTAAATTGGTGGGGATATCTTTCACTCATAGCATTTTTAGATTCATATGTTTCTTTTTCAACCATATGGGTTTTCCAAAAAACCTTAACCTATTGAGTCACCTTTCTCTGTAACACATTATACATATGTTCAGTAATCTAAACATACTATTCCTCATAATAAAAATTATATTTTAACCAAAATACTTTTGGGGTCAAAACATGAGATGAATCCGACACATATTTTCTTAACATCAAAACAAGAAAAACATTGTGTTCCTGGGATAAAATTAGTGGAAAATATACTTGGTAGGTAACTGATCCAACTTTATCGAGGATTTCATATGGTCCAATGAACTATGGAGTTAACTTACCATTTATAGAAAAATTCACATCAATTTTCCATGGATATAATTTAAGAAAGACACAATCTCATACCTTGAAAGAAAGATCTATTATTTAGTTATATGTATAAATTTTATAACTACGTTAAGCCATCCTAAAATATTGAGGAATTATGTTCACCTTCAGAACCATTTATTTTACAAAATATTGTCTTGTTTACTTTCTTTCTCCTCCTTCATCTCATTAATAAAATATATGACACTGCTCTCCATATAATTTCAAAAAAGGAGTCATCTCTATACGGGAATGAAAACTATTGTTATAAGAAAATTTAACCAAATAAAGATGCCAAGACCAACTTTCTTGGTAATTCATTAGACAAGAATGAAGTATGTATGCCAAGGTATAAATGGATTGTTCAAATTATCCATCAGATTGTCTATAAAATGTTTTATAGAAATTTAATTCATCACCTAATAACTTCTAAAGACCTTTCCAAAAGGGTGAAGTGAATCTAAGATCATGAGTAGATATAATAGAGAGAATAACTCTATGTAACCTAACTATCTCTTTAAGACACAATCCATAAAGCTGGTCAAAAAACATAGTGCCTTGAAAATGATAATATTGTGTAGATTTAATTAATCGATAAAAAAGTCAAATCGTATTATTATCCTGAGAAGAATTTAGAAATCCAACTATCAAATCCATCGATATATATTCCCATTTCCACTATGGAACTGGAATAGATTGAAGAATCCATTTTTCTAATTTTCATTCTTCTATAACTTTTTCAAAAGTCAAAACTTTCATGGGAAATTTAGTAATATATCATTTAATTATATCCCACTAGTAATAACCATGAATGTCTATATACATCACAGTGCTTCTAGGATGAATAAAAAATGAGGAAATATTAGATTTACTCAATAATTCCCTCTTCAACCTGGAATCAAAGGGAACACATATTCTATTTCCAAATCCCAAAATACATTCTTTATCAACATTAAATTTATGAAACTTACCCTTCTTAACCAATTACACCTTTTTATGTAACCCACAATCATAGTTATGGGATTTATTAATTCTATTTGGTTAAATTATATTATAATGAAACCTAAAAAATAGAAAAGGTTCTTAAATCCCAAACTTCTTGTCCAAAATTAATCAAATCATTAACAAAATGGTCATGTTCTAAATATATCATGGTTAACGAAATTATATTTTTTTGACTGAAATAATCAACTATTTTGATTATTTTTCCATGATAATAATAAATAAAGAAATTATAAGCTTTAATTTGTTCCATCAATTTTCTATTTATCATGTTCAACTCTTTCTAAGTGAATATATAATTCAATCATTTATGATTGGAATATATTTTACATTTGGATCTATATAAATAACATTACTAATTTTTTAAATAATAAACCATAGTAGTTAATTCCATATCATATGTAGGATAACTTGACTAATGAGGTTCAATTTTCAAGAAGCATAATCAATTACCTGATCATTTTTTATCACAACACAAGCAAGTCCTTTTAATGATGAATCAATGAAGATTTAAAATTAATCACCTCTCTAGGGAAACTCAAATACTAAAGAATTCACAATCTTCTTCTTAGTTATTAAAAATAATCAATTTTTTTTTTCTAGATTAATTTAATTCCATTTGATGTTAAATTAGTTAGAGGGACATATAACCGATCAATGCTTTCAAGAAACCACTGATTGTAACCTAATAAAAATGTGAAATATAAATCTATGTGACATTGGTAGTTCTTCAACACTCGTCCACAACTTTCTTTTTTATAGGGTTAACAAATAGTCCATATTTAAAAATAATCTATCCAAGGAAATAAATTTTCTTACAAACAAAATTCACAGTTACTAAATTTTCCATATATTTTATTTTCTTTTAGTGTTTAAAAAATAATCATTTAGTGTCTTCCATGATCCTCACGAATTTTATAATATACCAATATGTCATCAATAAACCCAAATAAAAATTTATCCAAAAATTCATGGAAGGATCTATTCATAAGATCCATAAATATAATTGCTTAATTAGACAACCCAAAAGACATAACTAAAAACCCATAATGGATGTATCTCATAAAAAATGTAGTCTTTGGGATACCTTCCTCCTTGATCTTCAACTGATGGTACCTCAACCTGAGATCAATCTGCAAAAAATATTATGATACTAGGATATGATCATAAAATTCATCAATATGAGAAAAATGACACTTATTTATAATAGTGATATGACTCAATGTTCTAAAATCAATGAAAAGAATCTGAGAACCATCTTTATTTATAAAAAAAGAAAATAAGATAACCCCAATGTGAAGTAATTTAATGAATGGGACCATAATTTAACAAATCCTATAATTTCTTTTTAAGTAACAAAATATTTAGTTGAGTCATTAGAAAAGGGAGTTTTGAAATTAGTTTATCATTAGGAACTAAATCAATTGTAAACCCGACCTTCTGATTAGGAATTATCTCAGAAAATTCATCAGAAAAAACACCTATATTTTTAATCACTACTGGAAAATCACTAATTTGAAAAGTATATTTCATTATAAAAACATTTGATTGTTATCTTTGACTAACATCACTAATAAATTTATTAGTTTTTTATTAGGGTATCAAGTGTATAAAATAATTGAATAAAAGTTTACCAGCCCTAAAATCTATCTTATCATGATAAAATAAAAACCAGTCCATACCCATAATAATATTGAACTATACCCGGGGAACTTTAATAATATTTTCAAGAAAAAACATATCATTAATAACAATTGGAAGATTTCTATTAATATTGGTTACTTTAATACTTCCTCCTGGAGCTTTCACCAATATTTATATCTTCTTTTGATGATGTGATATTTCAAGTATTCTTGCGAATTTCTTATAAATAAAAGATTCCGATGATCCAAAGTCAAATATGGTATTGTAAGAATTCAAAAATACAAGTAACATGCCTTTCACAACTTCATTTCGTGGGCCCTTCATCAACTATAGTAGTAGAAAATTAGTTTTCCACACCGTTTCTACTTTTGATAATGATAAATTCAATAAAAATTTACAGACTGTGGTCACATGTTAGCATAATGACACAACTCATTAGAGTTATAAAATATCACCAATGGATGACTATAAGTTAACCGATTCTTTTAATATTTATGACTCTTTTCTTTGTAGTACTGAGCCTGGTGAAAAAACTTACCACACTGGTAACACTATCCATAATTTACCAAATATTCCCTAGGATGATTTTTACCACTCTAATCAAAAGATGAGAACTATATTGTCAGACGTCAAAATTTATTTGATGAATTCTTCCCCATTTCATTCCATCCATACATTTTTTATACATGTGGTCATGGAATTCATGATCATCAGTGGAATACATTTCTTCCTTCTCATAATACTTAAAATGTTTCTGATAACATTTTGAATTTTTGAATGCTAATTGTATTCGATTTATTAATTTCAACTCTATGTAAAATGTATTAATCTTAAAATCAATATCTTGTATAAAATATGGTACATATCTAGAAAATTTTGTTAAATTTTCTTAATATGAAGCTACAAAATCTTCATACTTCTACCTCAATTCCACGAATTATTTATCAATCATGAGTTAAAAAACATTAGGGAAATATTTATAAAGGAATTGATTATTAAATTTGTTCTATTATATGGAATAAATATAATCTATCTCTTTGGTATTATTAACCAAAGACAACCCTCAATAAAATTCTACTTAAAAATTATAAATGTTAAGGGTTACCTTTTAAAATTATAAAGACCCCATGGATTCAAATATAGTTTCCTAGAAATTGATCCATCCTTCAGCTACCACTAGGTCAAAATATCCAATGAATCCTCAGGGATGTTTTCTTATAAAGTGCCTTACTATCATCATGTTCCATTTTGGTAGATTTGGATGCTCTATATCATGGATTAAACCACTATATATTGCTTTATTCAACTCATCCATCACAGAAATAAACTACTCAGTTCCAATTTTAACCATTCCAAGTTTCTGATTTGGTAGGATATTTTCCTCTTGATACCTTCCTATAATAGCTTCCAGGTTTCCTTTATGAAAAACCATTCTGCACAGACATAATTAGATGTATCAACATGGTAATATTTAAATTATATTTCATTTAAACATGGTCAATAGGTAACATCATTTAAGGGTATTATATTATCAATATGCTAACCTATAAAGTTATCTAAATGTTTCTCTCATAGAAACTGTAAGGACCCATCCTTAAAAATTAAATATTCAACTGTGTTTAGACTAGAATTAACTCTCATTAATTTCGTATGATTTTTTAGGTTTATAGTTTTAGATAATTAGGTATCAACTCATACTTTACAAAACATTATATTAAAAAATTTACACTTCTAATTTGTGACATTTTACCCAATATATAAAACTTTTAAAATAAAACATGTTTTTAATGATAAATCTTCACACTTTTAAAATTTAATTTTTTTCCATTATCCATCTTTAAACCCTAATAAAAACATTTTAAAATGTGGGATGAGAAAAAAAATATTAGTAAGGGATATAAAAAGAATAAATATATTAGTCTAGTGAAAAACATGAAAAGAAACGAAAACCCTTTTCTTAAAAAGCATACCTTATTACCTAAAAGGGTATCCGTTCTCCTTTAAAAAGATTATTGTCTCACCATTTGAAATCAAAATATTTCCATGAAAACTCATTAGCAAGCATAAAAAAGTGTTATAGGTTTATTGTGACCTAATAATCATAGAACCCTTACAAAAACCTTATAATTGGAATAACCATTCAAATGAATTCCAATTTAATTATCCAGAGAACATAATCATTACCCAATGCATTGGAGTGCTATGTGGGAACACCCATTATATAACCTATATTAGGCTCACTCATATGCTATAGTGGAGATTAAACCTACATATAAGTTATACCGAGCTCACCCAAGAGATATAATAGAGCTCAAAGCATCATAAAAAATGTCAAAGGACCATATACTAAATGAAACCATTGGAAAAAACTTTTAGAATCGTTTGAAAAAGACTTTTGAATATCAATATACCATTTTCTCTTAAATACCCATTTTAAATATCAAAATACCCATAAAAAGGGATAAAGGGTTTTTATTTGAAGAAAAAATGTAATCGTGTAAATGAATCCAAACATCAAATATCATTTATGATAGAAGGAAAAATAATTATTATTGTATATATTAAAATAACACATTCCTTTTTTATTTTTTAAATAAAGTCATACAATCCATAAAAATACTCATTTGTTAAAATCTTTGAAAGAAATAAGAATAAAATTTTCTTAATATTTATTTTATATTCATTGAAATACATTCATAAAATAATTTGAAAAACATGTAAATGGAAGGGATATATTTTGAAAATAAAGCATAATGACACTTAAAAAGTGGTTTTAAGTTAAAGTGTCCCTTACCCCGAGTTCAACTCATCTTGTATGTTATTTATCTTTATTTGAAAACATATGTTAATTTATTTAATGTATTAATAACCTTTTTCTAGTTATTTAATTTTATTTTACTTAATAAAATGTTATATATAATTAATTAATTATTTAAGTTTTTGTTAAACATTTTGACGATATTCACTTCATTAGTTCAAAATTAATTTAGTAGGTTAACAATGTTCAAAGAGGTCATTATTAACAAATATCGATAATAATAATAATTAAATAATAATAATTTTAATATCTCAATTATAATTTTATAACCAATCATAAAATATGGTTTTGAAAAATGAACTGTATTATAATCATGGAGATGGTAGGTTGTACATACGCATGAGTAACGTATTCATTTTTCAATGGTTATTACGGAAAAAGGTAGGTATTATTTTTAAATTAAATAATGATCACTATATCATAAATACCATATTAGTTCTTTAAATATACTTTTATTTGTTATCTATGTGATGTGGTGATGAAAAATGAATCACATCGCTTCATAGAGGTGTGTGTCAACTTGTATGCATGAATGACACTATAATTTTTCAGTGAATATACAGGTGAGAAATTAAATGATATATTTTATTTTATTAATTATAATTATTTCATGATTTTCATTTATATATATTCACTAATTATATCATCATAAATAGTTGTGAGAGATGGTGATGGAAAATGAATTACATTAGTTCGTGAGGCGGTAGTTCGTTGTAGACACAAACTATGGTTTTGTTTCTAATATGATGGAAGATAAGATGGATATAAATTTTGAAATTAACATAAAACACCTAATTATATGTAATATACTTTTTTATTATTTCATCATGGTTAAATATGACTTAAAGGATTAGGAATAATAAATAAAAAAAATCACTGAGTTAAAAAATATACCACTTCTTCAGACAATCACATAAGGATTACACCAAAATCTTTTTTAGGTTTGTTTTATGATAAAAAACAACTATATGATGTGATGAGGGATGACATGAATATATTTGGGTAGATCTTGGATGAAATAAATTGGGGTTTCAAGTGTGATAAAATGAAAATAAGTGGTTCCATTTTATATGAGAGGGGATGAGAAATCATGGAATTTCAAAAAAGAATAAATTAATATATATTATTTTTGATGTTCAAATGAATAAAAAATGAAAATTTTGTAATATAATATGAATAATATTTTAAATAATATCATTAAATAAAATTTAAAAAAGTTTGGATCATATTTTTACCTTTATCATTTTGTTTTGCCACCCGTTAACCATTTTCACAGTTACCATGATAACATGGTTTTTTATTCCTTGAGGGTCAAGATAGTTACCATAAATAGAAAAAACAGACCACATATAGAAAATGGTTTATATTTTAAACCATATAATTATCCATTGTATGAATACACAATTTTTATAAATTTAAGAGCATTTATTAAGATTTTATTTTCATAATACATCAATAATTACAATTTTAGAACTATTAATCTATTATGAATTATATAACATCCATAAAACTAATTAAATTTGATTAAAATACTTTAATAAAAAACATGAAATGTAATATTTGTCTATAAAATTCGTGGTTCAAATTTTTTCTTTCAAATAATACTACTTTAAAAAAAATTAATATCATTTGTTTTTTCCGTTAATTGAATAATTACTACATCAACCTTGTGTAAGAATTTAAGGTAATTACTTATTAAAATAAATTAAAAATAAATTACCATGATGAATATAAACCATTTATTATTAAAAATAATATATATAACAAAAATTATCCTTTGATTATCCCCTTTTTAAAACTATTATACTTTGTAAAACCAAGAGTGTGACATTTTTTCCTTTTCTTTAAATAAAATATTAGAAAGGTTGTAATCACATGCAAATAGAAAAAACGGAGGCTCAATAATCTGAATTTTGATGAATATGTAATAAATAACCTCATAAAATAAAATTTAGCCAATTTTTAGGGTGATTTTATAGAAATTATCATTTTATTTTTAATATAAATTACTTAATTTACCCTTTACTTTGGTAATAAAACTACTGAGGTTACTGTTCTTATTGACCAAAAAATAAAAGGCAACTATATAAAAACATTAGACGTCATGATTCCAAATATAGAATCACATTTTAATACTAAAAATGAAAAATTTTTAGAACTTAATTTAAAATTAAACAAAAAAACGTGAAACAAAAAACTTTTTAGAAAATGATCCTTTTAAATATAAACTGCTTTAATAACAAAATAAAATATAAAATTCATTTCAAAAACCATAATGGAATTATTTTAAACTTAATCAATTAAATTTTAAAATTCATCAAATATATAATTTCACTTTCTAAATACTTTTAAATAAAATGTATTTTTCAATAAGAATATTTAATTTTCACTATTCATTGAAAAATCAATATTTTTAAAAAATATTAAGAAATTCAATGTAAGATAGTTTTGAAACAATTAGTTAAAAATGATTTTAATTTTTTTAAATTAATTTTTTTAAAATTTTGGAATCATGATAAAACCATATAATACATGAAAATCTAATTAGAAATAAATATTGTTTCTTTTTTACTAAAAAATTACCTAATATTTTTATAATGGATATAACACTCTAATTCATGTATGTTATAAATATGAAAATAATTTATTCTATCTTTACCTAGGTTGTTACAATGAATAAAAATAAAAGAGACCTATTTAAAAAATTTAGACCTTATAATTACAAATATGGAAATCGTTTTTTAGGATTTACTATTCCTAATTGAAGAATTTAATTTTAAATCAAATTGTCCAAACATGATGAAAATGAGTTTTCTGAAAAATACCCTTATTAAATATAAAATATTTTCATACAAATTTAAAGTATAAAAATATATTTAAAAAATCATTAATTGTATTAATTTAAATTAAAATTAACTAATGATTTTTATAAAAAAATCCCAAAATAGAATTTGACAATGTAAATATAGGGGAAAATGTAATTTTTAATAAAAATAAGAATTTTGACTATTCATGAAAAAATCATTATTTTAATAAAATTATCAAAATGGTAACATAAGATACTTTTTACATCCTAACTTAAAAAATTATATCAATTATAAAATAACATTTCTGAAGTTTAAAAAAATTAATTTTAACATTATCCCACCAAAAGTGATAATTTTTTTTTGAAGTAAACATATGTTTTGAAGTATAAAATAGATTAACTAAAACAATGTAATCATTTCTTAAAAATAAATAAATTCATTATTAATGTGATGGAGAATTATATAATTCATAATTTGTTTAATAATAATCATTCTATCTAATTTAATGGCCAGGTTATGAGATTCACATTTAAATTATAATGTTTTTTTATTTGTTTAATATCGGTGTTGCATATCACGTACACTATCAAACATAGTATTTTTTTAAAATATAGTGATAATACATTATACCCCATTTAACAAATTTCATCCTTTTAATTGTAACTCGATCTCAAGAATCAAAGGTTGAAATTTTAACGTACCATTGTTGAAATACCACATCATAAAAATAGATTACAAAATATCCTCTTGAAGAGTGAGAAGGTGAAGTAAGTAGTTCATCAGCAATAAAAAATAACTAGGTTTAAAAATAGGAAAAAATTGGTGGAAAATGTAAATATAAACATGGAATAAAATAATAATTTCATAATAATGACGGATAATGACATAGATCATTGATCAAAAGAAAGTGAATAATCATAAGAAATATAACAACCATAAAACCATAAACCAAATAGGTGTGAAACACACTATTTACTCATTAGAGATGAAGGAAATAGGATAAAATTTTTGTTTCAATATTATTTTCCCTATATTTAAGGAATTATTTTATCATCTAGACTAATAACTATGGAAATACGCTCACATGAAAATTAAAATTTCACCCTTTAATGTACTTCTATGACAAACTCATGTTTCACTTAAAATGACGGGTATTCAAGAGAAATTTTTTATATCAAAAACAATAAAATCAACTTTTAATGAATCACATAATATATAAGATAAATGCATGCTATTCCTCATATATAATTTGATATTAACCAAAATTAAAATGGTTAAATAAAGTAAGAAAATTTCACAAATTAATATTCTTTGAAAAGAAAAAAAACTACTTTAATATTCAAGGTTCAATTGTAATACCAAAAGTTCTAATTAGATCATTCAATAAATAACTATTCTTAAAATTTTTAAACATATTCCATACTAAGATTGAAACCCAAAAAATTGATTACATATTATTCCAAGATTAATTTAAAACATATATCTAAATAACATCAATCAATAATAATTTCTCATAAAAAATAAATATGACATTATAATATAATCTCCACAATAAGATAATCACTTTCACAATCAACCTAAATCACCATAAAGATACAAAAAATAATATATTATTCAAAATTTTAATTTAAACTTTATTACTCAAATAAATTACCAAAATATTCTATTTATCAAAATCCAATATTATTACTAAAAATTATCGTTATCTTATTCCAAACAAAAACTAATCATTCTATCACCATATCAATTTCCAATCCCATGGTTATCTATATAAAAGAAATATGTTCCCAAATTTTAATAACTCATAATTACCTCAAAATAAAATATCATATAAACCCAAAATGTTACAAGAACCCTTAAAGATATTCCTAAAAAAATTAATGAAATTCTTCCTCAAGAAACATTTTTCATACGTTAATATTAAGGTTTAAGTATACCTAAAACTCAATAAATGCATCCCTTAATTTATCACCTTTTCACTATACCATTTTTCAAAGTGTTGGAATCCTCATGTATTAATCATGTTTTAATTATCACACATCTCCTTAATATTTACAAATCTTATTATTGATCACAAATATCACATATCTTATTACTCATGTGTATTTATGTTTCAAGTTATCTTACTTTATGATGGTTAAGCTCAATCCATTTTATGCATATTACTGTTTAAGTCTAAATATTGTTATTTGTCTTAAGTACAAGACACCGTGAAGCTTGACATATTAAGTCAGACACTATGAGAAAGAAACAGACATCGTGAGCGACACACCGTGACGCAGAAACCATGAGTGACACACTATGAGAGACACACCGTGACACAGACACCGTGGTCGACACACCATGAAGGAGAAACCGTGACTTAGATACCGTGAAGGACATACCATGAAGGGAAAATCATGACATGGAGACACCGTGAAGGAGACATAATGAAGGATGTACCGCGATGGAGACACTGTTTTCATAACCATGGTGACACCATTTCTTAACCTTTTTGTCAATATTATTTAAATATTTTTAACGGTCATATTTGATTTTTTTAATGCAATTAATGATATTTAATGATATTTGTTGGTCTGTCAGGAATTCGTACCTCATACCTATGAAAAGTAAATCATTCTATTGTTGTAGCTCGGTGAATATAAGGAATATTGAGCTGCATTAGAGAGATAGAAGAATATACGTACGCGCGACAACAAAAGAAACACGAGTGATCCGTACTGAACGGAAGAGAAATCATGAGCACAACTTAAGAACACATTTCAATAACTTCAAAGAACTCTCTTGAATGAAATCCAATTAAGCTTAAGAACACATGAAGAATCAAGAGAACACCTTCACTTGTGAAGAACATCAAGCTAAACCACGACACTCTGTTTTTCAGCAGAAGAATCAGAAAAGGACTCAGAAGCATTTCAGCTGAATCCAATGAGTCTAGAGCTGAACTTCCAATAACTAGTGCTTTTATGAACTCATTCATACTTACTCTATGTGATTCATTATTTACTTTTTGAGCAGTGTGTGTACTCTATATATTTTACAGACACACTTTCTCCTGTATTGAACTGGAGGATTTCTAAATCACCACTCACATCTATTTTATCACTTGTGTTTCCCACTAAGGATAGTGGTAGAGGTCAAGTAGGACATGAACATCCTGTGGGCTGTTGTCTTTTTGTTCCAATGAATAACTGTGGTAGAGGTCTGAGTAGATGGACAGTTTTTAAACTATTGTTAACCCTGATCGAGGGTGTCGATCAAATTTATATAAATTTGATAGGACTAAGTCTTGTATTGAGACTGAAACTATTGGTTATATCTGCTGTGCATTTTATGTTATGTTTAAAGTATACAGTATCTAATTTACATTCCTATACTGTTACTTTGAAATACACTAATATTTTAAAGTTACTTTGATAGATAATCTAGAAAGTGTTTGTATGTTTTGTAAAGTATTAGTTTAACTTCAAAAGTAAATTAATCTTCAGATTAAATTAACTGAGAACTAATCAATCTTTGAGAACCTAACTGAACCTTTAATTTAATAAAAATTCACTACATATTATCTTGTAATTCAATTTGGGAGATTTTAATAGAAATATTTTTTAAACATAAATTTTAATTGGAACTCAATTCACCCCCCTCTTGAGTGTCCACTCTGACCAACATTTTGTATCAGAGGATATATTTTTTTTTCAATGTTTTCAAAACACTCTATCTTTTCAACTGTGATTTTAGTTGCATCTTTAAATATCTTAAATTTCTGTTAATTCTAAATTTTATCTCTTTAAATATATTTTCTAAAATCTAGCTATGGATAATAGACTAGAAGGTGCTACTACCAACATTCCAACTTTCATTAATGGTAAAAATTATGCCCAATGGAAACATAAGAGGAAAATTCATTTGGAAAGTATGGGTTTTGTTATCTAGACTACTATAGAAACTCAATATAAAATTCCAGAAACTGAAATAACAACTTGGGATGAACCTAAAAATACTGCTTACAATAATACCTATAAAGATATGAATGCCCTATACTATGCTCTAGGAGATGAGGAATTCAATATAATATCTTCTTGTAAAATTGCTTTTGAAATATGGGATACTTTGATTGTTTCTCATGTAGGAACAACAAATGTTAAAGAAATGAGATTAAACACTAATATTATTAAATATGATAATTTTAAAATGAAGATTGATGAACCTATATCTGACATGTATCTTAGGTTTTCTGAGATTTTCAACACTATGAGCTCACTTGGAAAGGCTGGTCCAGCAAAGGAATAGATCAGGAGAATATTGAGATGTCTACCAGACCGATGGAGAGGCACTTCTATTTCAATCAGAGAATTGTGTGACATTGGTACTCTTCCTATTAAAGAGCTTTTTGGTATGATTATGATGTATGAGGAATAACTCAAGGTGAATAAGGAGGAATATGATGAACCTAAAAGTAAGTTAGTAGCATTTAAGTCTACTGCTTCAAAGAGCAAGGACAAAGAGAAAACTCATATACCTACTGAAATCTCAACAAGTGAAAGTTCAGAATCTAAAATTGATGCGAAAATGGCTCCGATCGCCATGAGATTTAAGAAATAATATAGGAAGAATAAATTCTTTAGAAAATCAAACTACAAAGGTAAATATGATAACAAATTTCATTGAAAGAAGGACTGGAAGAAAGCTGATAAGAGTGATTATGTTATCTAATATGAATGTAATAGAAAAGGTCACATTCAAGATGACTTCTCCAAATTGAAGTTCAAGAAGAAGCATGACTACAAATACATTATGTAAAAAAAATAAATGAAAGAAACTTGGAGTGCTTCAAAAGACACTTCAAGTGATTCTGATTCTGCTAATGATGAGGATTCTCCTAAAGCAAACATGTGTCTTATGAAAAACACCACTGGGGTAACACTGGACCCTCCTGCTTTAAATTCATACTATTCTGGAGTTAATTCTGATTCTGATTCTGAATCTGAAAACATGTATAGTGAATAAATGTTTGAATATTTTAAATTCTAGAAGAAACTTGTAATGAACTTAAGAAAAAATATAAGTCATTGATGAAACAACATTCTCTCATTGCAACTATTAAATATGCCCTTGATATTGAAAAGGAAAAGAATGCTCAACTGTTGAAGGAAAATAGAGAGCTGAAAATGTCTAATGAGCAACTTAGAAAGGACTTCGAAAAGTTCAAAAATGGAAAAAACTATAACTCAAATTCTAGGTAAGCAAGTTACACCAAATTATACTACTGGTTTGGGATACCAACTTGGATAGAGACAATTTACCAAAAATAGATTTATTCCTAAATCTGGACAAAATTATTCTAGTTCTTATTCTAGAAAGTCAAATGCTTCAACTGGTTACTCAATTAGTTATAGATCAAATAGAGTTTATCTGTCAAATTATGTTGAATCTATTAATTATATGATACCCATAAGACAAATTTGGTTACCTAAAGCTTTGATTGCTAACCTGTCTAGACCCAAGAAGATTTGGGTACCAAAATTATATTCTATCTAAATTTGTTTTGACGGAAACCTGTTTAAAGAGTTCCTATTGGAAAACATGGTACTTGGATAGTGGATGTTCAAGGCACATGTCTGGAGATTATTCATTCTTCAAGATCTTAATAAAGGTTCATGGAGGATATGTCACTTTTGGTGATAATTCTAAAGGAAATATCATCAGGCTAGGCCAAATTGGTAACACTAAGTTTTAATTTCTAATGTTTTATTTGTTGATGGATTGAAAGACAACTTGTTAAGTATTTCTTAGTTATGTGATGATGGATTTAATTTTAAGTTTGAAAATTATTCATGTATTGTTTTTAATTCTAAGAATGTTTTAGTATTTTCTTCTTTGAGAACTGAAAATGTTTATGCAGTTGATTTGAATTCTTTAGCTAAACAAAACATTACTTGTTTAAATTCTTTTCATAAAGAATCTTGGATTAGGAATAGAAGATTAGGATACTATATTATACATTCACTTAGAAAACTGGCTTGGAAGAACTTAGTTAGAGACCTACCCAAAATGGAGTTTCCAAATGACAAAGTTTTTAATCCCTGTCAAAAGGGAATGCAACATAAAGTTTCTTTTAAACCAAGGAAAGAAGTGTCAACTTCTCAACCTCTAGAGTTGGTTCACATGGACTTGTTTGGAACTTCTAGTGTTTCTATTTTAAATGGGAAGCACTATGTCTATGTCTTAGTGGATGACTTTTCTAGATATACTTTTGTATACTTATTAGCTCACAAAAGTGAAGCTTGTTATTATTTTATTAAATACTCCAAGTCTGTAGAAAACCTTAGTGACCTTAAGATTAAGACCCTGAGAAGGGATCATGGCCGTGAGTTTGGAAATCATGAGTTTGACTCCTTTTTCTCACACAATGGCTATACTAACAATTTCTCTGCCCCAAGGACACCTCAGCAGAATGGTGTAGTAGAAAGAAGAAATAGAACCCTTAAAGAAATTTCTAGAACTATGATTAATGTGTATGAACTACCGATTTAATTTTGGTCTGAATCTAAAAATACATCTTGTTATATCATTAATAGAGTCTTAGTCATACTTATTCTGAAAAATACCCCTTATGAACTGTGGAACAATAGGAAACCTAAAGTTATCTACTTTAGAGACTTTGGTTGCAATGTTTTTATTCTTAATACCAAGGATAATTTGGAAAACTTTTCTTCTAAATGTGATGACGGAATGCTTTTAGGATATTCTATAACTAGAAAATCCTATAGAGTTTTCAATAAGAGAACCATGTGTGTGGAAGAATCTGTTCACATAAAATTTGATGAAACTGATCCACATGAACCTAAGTCATCTCTTGAAAATCTTGAAGAAGATTTGTCTGTTCTGAAACTTAAAGATAAGATCAATGAACCTGTTGTAAAGACAAAATGTTCTGGAAATATTTCCTAATATGCTTCTAATAAACCCAAACCTAGAGAAGAACCTGAATATTCTAGTCCTACCTTTACTAGATCAACTAGGATTCTAAAGAATCATCATTTAGATGTTGTTGTAGGAAATCTGGATAGAGGGACCAAGACTAGAGCTTCTCTTAAAAATCAGGTTGAACATCAAGCCTTCTTGTCACATCATGAACCTAAAAACATTGATGATTCTATTAATGATGAATGTTGGGTAATTTCTATGCAAGAAGAACTTAATCAGTTTAAAAGAAATAATGTTTGGAAACTAGTAGAAAGACCCAAGGAATATTTTGTCATAGGCACTAAATTGTTCTTTAGAAATAAAGTAGATGAAGTTGAAAACATAGTTAGAAACAAGGCCAGGTTAGTTGCACAAGGCTATAGTCAAGAAGAAGGAATTGACTATGAGGATACTTTTTCTCCAGTAGGCAGACTTGAAGCTATTAGAATTCTACTTGCTTATGTTGCACATCTGAATTTCGAACTATATCAAATGGATGTCAAGAGTGCATTCCTAAATGGGTATATAGCTGAGGATGTTTTTGTTGAACAACCCTCTGGATTTACAAACCCTCATTTTACAAATCATATTTTCAAATTATCAAATGCTTTTTATGGTTTAAAGCAAGCTCCAAGAGCTTGGTATGATAGATTAAATAATTTTATAATTTCCAAAGGTTTTACAAAAGGAATATCTGATCCTACTCTCTTTATAAAACGAATTTCTAAAGATGTTTTAGTTGTTCAAATTTATTTAGATGAAATTATTTTTGGATCTTCAAACAATACATTATGTGTTGATTTTTCTTAAATGATGCAAAATGAATTTGAAATGAGTTTAATGGGTGAACTAAAATTCTTTCATGGATTCCAAATCTTTCAAAATAACGATGGGATTGTTTTATCTCAAAGTAAATATCCTAGAGATCTTTTAAAATGTTTTGGATTAGATAGCACTAAAAGTAGTGAAACTCCCATGAGTACCACCTGTAAGTTGGATCCTGATGAAGATGGAAAATCTGTTGATCAAACAAATTATAGAGGAATGATTGGAAGTATACTCTACTTAACTGCTAGTTTTCCTGATATTATGTTTAGTGTGTGTCTGTGTTCTCGTTTTCAAGAAAACCCTAAATAATCACATTTAAAAGATGTAAAAATAATTTTCAAATACCCCAAACATACACCAAATCTAGGACTGGTCTATCCAAAAGGACAATCGTTTGAACTAGTTAGTTATTCTAATGCTGATTTTTCTGGATATAAGTAAGATAGAAAAAGCACCTCTGGAACATGTCATCTTTTAGGTAAGTCACCAGTATCACGGTGTAGTAAGAAACAAAATTCTATTGCATTATCTTCCGCAGAAGCTGAATACATAGCTGTTGGAAGTTGTTGTGCGCAAATTTTGTGGATGAAACACACATTACTTGACTATGGATATCAATTCAGTCATGTCCCCATAAATTGTGACAACACAAGTGCTATTAACATTTCAAATAATCTTGTTTCACAATCTTGGACGAAACATATTGATGTAAAAAATCAATTTTTGAGAGATCGTTATCAAAAAGGTGATATCACATTGGAATTCATTGGTACTAAATATCAACTTTGTGATATATTCACTAAACCATTAAATTCTAAGAGATTAGATTACATTATACATGATCTTGGCATGATCAATCACAAATAGATATCTTATTGGTCTTACTGTTTAATATTTTTCTATAAATTACTTTACTGTTTTATGTTCACTATTTCTTGGTTACTGTTTCATGTTTATGATCTCATAGTTAACACTCTGTGTTCACAGTCTGTCATTGTCTCACCGTGACTGAAAAGTTTACTCACTGTCTCACCGTGACTAAACTGAACACTCACTGTCTCACCGTGAAAACCACTAAATATCTCACCATGGCGACCACTTATCCTCGCACCGTAACGAATACTCACGGTCTCACCGTGAAGATTATTTATTTATTTATTTCAACCCGTATCACGATAATGTTTCTTTCACTGCTATTTTCTTTCCCACATTTTTAGTTTTTTGACGTTTGAAATTCACAAATGATAATACATAAGGGTTTCACTCTATTCCTCACCCGAGCTCTCTCCTGAACCTTATCAACCTTGAAAACCTTTTCTTATTATCTCTCGCTCGAATCTTCAGTGGATTCCAAGGATGAAGCATCCATATTCACACTCATCTGAGAATCGCCACACTAAGAAAAAGAAGAGGACACCAAAGATTGCACCTAAAGGACCCATGAATCCTAACCTAGTAAGCCGAACTATTTCTCCTGAAAAGGAAATATGCCCTGAGTGGCTTTTTTCCAGAAAGTCTTTAGTCTTGAACGTTTTAAGAGAACAAGTATGGATCGAATTGTTTTCAAGGAAGGAAAGACCTATTTCCCCGTGGTTGGTTGCACAGTTCTATTAGTAGGTAAAGTTTTCCTTTGATGCTGGAGAAAGTTTTATGGTGAAAAGTTGAATCAAATGTCAAAAATGTGCTTTCTCTTCGAAGTTATGGGCTTCATGCCTAAGGATTCCTCATGAAGGAATCTATGATGATTACCAAAGAGACCCTCCTCCTACAACTAACATTTTTGACCTAGAGAATTCCTTGGAAATTATAACTGGAAATGGAACGAAGATAAGGGCCATAACAACTGAACTGGATGGTGAGACTAGGTTGTTGTTTATGTTTGTTAAGAATTTGATTATCCCGAGAAAAGGAGACTTTGTAGTTTTGAATTATCAGGATGTATTTATGATTCATCTGATAAAAAATGGCCATAAAGTAAATCTGTGAAAATATATCATTCACCATATGTTTTAATTGTTTAAGGTCACTTCCAAATCCACTTCCCTGTTTTACTCAAGGATGATTTCAGCTATGTTAGTTTCCAAGGGAGTAGTGGGAAAAAATGAAGAAAAGCTTGCTGATTTTCTGTACTGTTTATCCAATCCTACCATTAGAAGGATGAAGATAAACTGGAACCCCTGGATGAAGCAGTGGGTTTAAGATAATGAAAAGGATTATGAAAAGTTCAATCCTGTGGATTATCCTACAAGGAAAAAGGACATTACTGATCCTGTTTTGGAAATAGATGATGTAGCTAAGTATCCAGAAGAAGAAGAAGAAGAAGAGGCAGCTAGAGTACCTCATAGAGAAGAGGCTGAAATACCTCATAAAGATGCAGCTTCTGTTGACAAAGAAAAGACTGCTGTTCCTATTGAAGTTTCAAGAGAAGAGGTTGTTTTTGAAAAGGGACTGTTGACCCTTCTATTTTGCTTGAAGAAAAAGTACCTCCTTCCCATGTTAATAAAAAAACCCAACTTGAAGCTGCAAGAGAGTTAATTGTTTCTGAACCTGAGTAGCAAGCCATGGAAGAGACATTTCGTCTTGAAGAAGAACTCCCTGCTGAAAATGAATCATGTCTGGAAGCTCTACCTGAGAAACAATCTGTTCCCGAGTACATACCCTATAATGAAGAGAGGATGGAAATTGCCTTTCAGTTGGCGAGACAAGAAATGGATGAAGAGATTAGAGCTAATCCTGTGGATCTTGACCAAACTGCTGAGCCTCAGGAATCTGAACTGGAAGCACATTTTGAGGGGGAGGAACCTGAAAATCTTGAGATTAATGAAGCTATGTTTGGTGATGAATCTCCACCAGATGATTCATACTCTGTGTATAATTGATTTGAATTCCATAGCTTCTATGATGTGACTGAATCTCAGCAAGTGACTACAACTGGGATTGAGATTTCTTCTCTATTTCAATTGAAGTCAATCACACACCCTAAACCTCAACCTCAACCTGAATCTCAATCAGAATCTGAAACTGAAACTTACTCTAAACCACAACCAGGCCCTGAACCTTCCCATAGACCACTTTCTTCACCTGAATCCTTACCTGATCAACAATATTTTTTTAGTAAATAAGATTTGAATGTTTTTGTAGAGACAATCATAGATGGAGTGGAGAAGATCTTGTCCTCTCAAACTCGTCCTGTGACTCAACTAAATCAGGAAGATGCATCGATTCTTTTGGAAAATATTATTATGCAAATTCAACCGAGAATGATCCATGAAATTCAAGAAGTAAGAGTTGAAAATAAATTTCTTAGTGCTGATGTTGCAACTTTGAAAAGTATGGTAGTATACATGCAGAAAGAACTGTCTTGCAGATCAGATCCTGATCCTGCTCCTGCACCTGTTGTTGCATCTCATGAACCTACTGTTTACAACATTTATCGAGACATTGTGTCTAAAATGCATCCCTATATGTTATCTTTTGATGAAAATATTGGATAAAGGCACACTCAGATGTTGTACCGAATGAGAGATCTAGTAGAGAACTTGAATAAGCATACAAGTGAATACACTGGTTGTCTTCAAAAGGTATTGAAACAGCTCAAAGCTCTAACCATAGCTATCAGGGTTTCTCCTTCCTCTTGTCAGACCTCCACACCTTCTTAGGATGATTCTCTTCTCATATCTTTAATCAAGGAATAAATTTATAATTCCTTCAGTGGTTTTGATTTGTCTCCATTATCTAAAGTGGTTAAGAATAGTGATCGAGCACTTGACTTGGTTCAAATTCATTCCAGGATTTCCAATGATGCTCAGAAGGAGATCACAAAGAAGATAGATTTCTATCTCACCCAGATTTTCTCCAAATCTGATATGACAAATCACTTTATGTATCTGGTGGAAAATTTGAAGATACCTCCTGTGACTCAGGCTTTCTAAACTGATGTTCAGAAGCTCACTGAGTTCACCAGATTGTTGGAAAAATTCATGGAGAATAAAGATGATTTTAAAAAGGCTATGCAATATGGAGGAGAAATTATCATAGACTTCATCAACCTCCTGAAGCCTTATCTTCATGTCCAAAGTACTGCAATAGTTGCTCCAGCGGCTGCCCCTCTTAGACCTGGACTACCTGCCTTATCCTCCACTTCCATGTCAGTTAGCCAAGCTCTTTCTTAGATCAGGCTAGTCATTCTTGATCATCCACAGACCAAATCTTCTACAACTCCATATTTGGATCCCTCTATCTTTGAAGGTCTACCTATACCTTATTTGTCTACCACCTCTATGCCTTCTTCCACTTCAGCAACTGATAAAGGCAAAGAGAAGGCCAATCCCCGAAGAATCACAGTGACTACTTTCTTTTTGATGGGGATGTATTTGATTGTTTATTGTCTGTATTTATACTGTATGGTGTATTTCGATCATTTTTAATGCAATATGCACTGTTTTCCCCTCTCTTTGTTTAACTTGTTGATAATCCCAAAAGGGGGATAAAGTATTCTACGTTATGTGTTATTCTAGAATATGTCATTCTAGAATATGCCATTCTAGAATATGTTATTCTATATCTCGTATTATAAGTTATGTGTTATTCTATATGTTACTTGCTAAACAGTTGCATTTAATTTTTACTTTACATATACATGATTTGTGATCTTTAAAACGGGGGAGATTTTTGGACTCCTCTTGTATTAGTCATGTTTTAATGATCACAAATCTCATTACTATTTACAAATCTCCTTACTATTTACAAATCTCCTTACTATATACAATCTTTATTATTCATCACAAATATCACATATCTTATTAATCATGTGTATTTATGTTTAAAGTTATCTTAATTTATAATGGTTAGGCTCAATATATTTTATGCATATTATTGTTTAAGTCTAAATACAGTTATTTGTATAAGTACAAGAAACCGTGAAGCTTGACACAGTAAGTCAGATAGTGTGAGCAAGAAACAGACACCGTGAGTGACACATCGTGAGCGACACTCCATGACGAAGACACCATGAGCGACACACCATGAGCGACACACCGTGAGAGACACCCCGTGACGCAGCCACCGTGAGCGACACACTGTGAAGGAGAAACCGTGACTCAGACACCGTGAAGGACATACCGTGAAAGGCACACTGTGACAAAGAGACACCGTGAAGGAGACACAGTGAAGGACGTACCGTGAAGGAGACACAGTGAAGGACGTACCGTGAAGGAGACATCGTTTTCATAACCACTGTGACTCCGTTTCTTAACATTTTTGTCAGTATTTTTTAAATATTTCTAACATTCATATTTGATGTTTTTAATGAAATTAATGATATTTAATGATAGTTGTTGGTCTGTGAAGAAACCGTACCTCGTACATATGAAAAGGAAATCATTATATTGCCAGATCTCAGTGAATATAAGGAAGATTGAATTGCAGTAGAGAGATAGTAGAACATACGTACGCGTGACAACAAAAGAAACATGAGTGCTCTGTACTAAACATAAGAGAAATCTTGAGTACAATTGAAGAACGTATTTCAATTGCTTCAAAGAACTCTCATGCGTGCAATACAATTCAACTGAAGAACACATGAAGAATCAAGAGAACATCTTCACTTGTGAAGAACATCAAGATGATCCACGACACTCTGTTTTTCTATAGAAAAATCAAAAAATGACTCAAAAGCATTTCTGCTGAATCCAACGAGTCCAGAGTTGAACTGCCAATCCCTATTGCTTTTCTAAACTCATTCATACTTACTCTAAGTGATTCATTATTTACTTTTCAAGAAGTGTGTGTCCTCTGTATATTTTACACACACACACTATATCCTGTGGTGAACTGGTGGATTTCTAAATCCTCACTCACATTTGTTTTATCTCTTGTATTTCCCACCGAGGATAGTGGTAGAGATCAAGTAGGACCTGGACAACCTGTGTGCTATTGTATTTTTTTCCCATGTATAACTGTGGTAGAGGTCTGAGTAACTGGACAGTTTGTAAACTGTTGTTAACCCTGATCCAGGGTGTGGATCAAATTTATATAAATTTGAGAGGACTAAGTCTCGGCTTGAGACTGAACCTCTAGGTTATATCTATTGTGCATTTTAGTTTAAGTTAAAAGTATACAGTATCTAATTTACATTCCGCTGCTGTTACTTTGAAATACACAACTATTTTCAAGGTACTTTGATAGTTAATCTAGCAAGTGTTTGTATGTTTGTTAAAGTATTAGGTTAGCTTCAAAAGTTATTGAATCTTTAGATTATATTAGCTGAGAGCTAATAAATCTTTGAGAACCTAACTAACCCTTTAATTTAATACAAATTTACTACAGATTATATTATAATTCAATTTGGGGTATTTTAACAGAAATATTTTTTAAACAGAAATTTTAATTGGAACTCAATTCACCCACCTCTTGAGTGTCCACTCCGACCAACACAAAGGTATCAATTCCATCTAACATAGGGTTCTAAATTTTGAAAAAACCAAATATAGAAAAATCCTGAGGTGTTTTATAATTGATAAAATACCTCCCTATCATAACTTTGGAAAATCTTTGTTGGCTCTCGAAAAATCTACAAAGGGAAATCAATTACTCCCGAAAAATTGATAATGGAAAGAGATGTATGTGGGGATGAAAATATGAGGAGACAATTGAAGAAATATAATTTGGAAAAGACCAAAACTGGCCCATGTACTAGTTTATGGGAAAGGTCCATGGAAGGAACAGACCATGGACCAAGTGTTATGCGGACGACCTGCAAAACGATGGCTCGTGAAGTATTGGCTAGAGAACAAAGTCATTCACAGATGAGATGATAATAGAAAATAGGGCTCCTCAAACTATGTCATTGGAAAAAAATGATGAGAGAAATTTGTCTCCACACACTATCCCCAGCGACTGAGTAGTTTGAAGATGAGGAGAGGATGGAAACGTCCCATGAACCGCTTTGTTCACTCGATAGAGGTGGTGATTTCTACCGCCACGAACCACAACACCATGAACCTCGGTTGACCGAGTCATTTGTGGGTCAGATGACCCCTACATGGGATTCCATAAAAGGTTCTGTGTGGCCTATCTATACAGCCTCCTTGAAACCTTATAAAGGGACCCTAAGGGGTACTAATAAAGAAGGAGGATTTTGGGAAGATCATGGAGTTTACAAATAGAATACCTCAAGGGAAAACGAATAAAGGAGCCTGGAACCGTGAATGGTTTTCAATAGGTATAAAGCCACCACAAAACATAGAAAGAAGAAAACATAATAATAATCAACTAGCAGTGAACCTAATTGGAGAACCACAATGTATAGGCCCTTTGCGGATGAACTTCCTACGAAACGTAGGCACAATGCCCCTTCGTCAGTCTGGTGAACCGCGTGGCTCATCACTACATAGAAAAGACCTGTCACCACCTAGCACCATTCACTACGGGAAAAGTGGGTTTTTGCGATGGGTCAATTGCGACAGAGATATATGTCATCGTAAAAGGTTCGACGAAATGCATATTTGCAATGGGAGTATTTTCCCTTCGAAAATAGTAGGTTAATTACGACGGGAATAGGCGACCCGTCGCAATAGGATTGGCGCGGTTTGCGCGCCAAAATGTGGGAAGGGTATTTGTGATGGGGATGCACCCCCCATCAAAAAAGCCAGGCGACGGTAAATACCATTTGCAACTGAAAAATCCGCCTGTTGCAAATAGTATGTCGACAGGTGTGTATTTGCAACAGGACCCGTCGAAAATACCCTTTTAACCACTGACTGTAATTAACACGGGCTAGGGTATTTGCGACGGGCCCCGTCACAAATACCACCATTTGCAATGGGAAACCCGTCACAAATAACCTCGTCACAACTAATCTAACCTCTATATGCCCCCACCCATTGTTTTCCAAATCACTCAGATCTTCCTCTCTCTCTCTCTATCTTCATTCTCCAGTTTTAAGGAAAAAATTTCTTTTAATGAAATTTTTTTATACGAGAGTAATTGGAAGGCGATAATACCTTCAGAATATGAAAGTTTAAGGTATTTATATTTTTAATATATTTATTTTATGCTTTTTTATTAATTTTAATTGTTTTTTGTTAGTTGTAATTAAATTAGATTTAAATTGCTTTTTATTTATATTTATTTTTAGTAAGAAATAGATATTGTTAGTGATAATTATAAATAATTAGTGTTAATTTGCAATAATTAGATATTATTATTGATAATTAGTGGAATTTAGTCATGATTATATATAATTAGGGATAATTAGGGGTAATTAGTAATAATTAGGGGTAATTAGTAATAATTAGGGGTAATTAGCAATAATTAGGGGTAATTAGCAATAATTAGGGTTAATTAGCAATAATTAGGGGGGTAATTAGCAATAATTAGGGGGGGGGGGTAATTAGCAATAATTAGGGGTAATTAGAAATAATTAGGGGTAATTAGCAATAATTAGGGGTAATTAGCAATAATTATGGGTAATTAGCAATAATTAGGGGGTAATTAGTAATAATTAGGGGTAAATAGTATCAATTAGATATAATTAGTAATAATGATATATAATTAGTAATAATTAGATATAATTAGTAATAATTAGATATAATTAGATATAATTAGATATAATTAGTAATAATTAGATATAATTAGTAATAATTAGTAATAATTAGTAATAATTAGTAATAATTAGTAATAATTAGTAATAATTAGTAATAATTAGATATACTTAGTAATAATTGGATATAATTAGTAATAATTGGATATAATTAGTAATAATTAGTAATAATTAGTAATAATTGGTAATAATTATCAATAATTGGTAATAATTAGTAATTATTGGTAATAATTAGATATAATTGGTAATAATTAGATATAATTGGTAATAATTAAATATAATTCGCAATAATTAGATATAATTCATAATAAATGGATATAATTGGTAATAATTAGATATAATCAGATATAATTAGCAATAATTAGTAATAATTAGCTATAATTAGTAATAATTAGCTTTAATTAGGAATAATTAGCTATAATTAGGAATAATTAGCTATAATTAGGAATAATTAGCTATAATTAGGAATAATTAGCTATAATTAGGAATAATTTGCTATAATTAAGAATAATTAGCTATAATTAGCTATAATTACCTATAATTACCTATAATAAGCTATAAATAGATTTAATTAGCTATAATTAGCTATAATTAGCTATATAATTAGCTATATAATTAGCTATATAATTAGCTATATAATTAGCTATATAATTAGCTATATAATTAGCTATATAATTAGCTATATAATTAGCTATATAACTAGATATAACTAGATATAATTAGATATAATTAGATATAATTAGATATAATTATATATAATTAGATATAATAAGATATAATTTGATATAATTAGTTATAATTAGACATAATTAGATATATTTAGATATAATTAGATATAATTAGATATAATTAGATATAATTAGATATAATTAGATATAATTAGATATAATTAGATATAATTAGATATAAATAGATATAATTAGATATAATTAGTAATAATAATTAGTAATAATTAGATATAATTAGATATAATTAGAAATAATTAGAAATAATTAGTAATAATTTGTAATAATTTGTAATAATTAGTCATAATTAGTAATAATTAGTAATAATTAGTAGTAATTAGTAATAATTAGTACTAATTAGTAATAAATAGATATAATTAGTAATAATTAGATATAATAAGTAACATTTAGTAATAATTAGTAATAATTAGATATAATTAGATATAATTTTCCTTGGTTGATCACCTTGCAAGTAGTGTTGCAATAGGACAACCCAAGTCATGCCCTTCTCATCTATAAGAATTATCTCACATGACCCTTTACATAGACCATTCTTCCTTGAAAATTTAAGACAAAGCTAATGATGACCCCTAAAATTTTTAAGGAAGAATGATCTATGTAATGGGAGCGAGAGGATTCTTAGAGAGGAGAACGACATCACTTTGGTCGTCCTATTACAACACTACTTGCGAGGTGATCAACCATGCAAGGACAATTATAGAGTTTACATTGGACATGACTGACACAATCTTTTTATTGCGCAAAACCTGAAAATTGGAGACACTTTGAGATTTTAACAAGTTAAGAATAGAGAAAATCCTGTTGCAAATATTGAAAATTTTAATATTTTATAATTTTTTTATTATTTTAATAATATTAATATTGTTTCCCCATAAATATTGAAAATATATTTTTATTAGTAATAATTAGATATAATTATAATTAGTAAATGAAAAATGCTTGGATAATAAAGGGAAAATTTGTAATCATTTCCACAACGATGATAACCAAATTTCCTTTCATTATTTAAGCCGTTTTCATTTTACTAATTATTTTTAAGTATTGAAAAATTAGTAATAATTAGTAATAATCTGGAGCGGTTTTGCTAGGTATTTCTAAGTATTGCTAAATTAGTAATAATTAGTAATAATCAAGAGTAGGAGAAGATGCGTCGGCGGAAGCAGCAGTGGATGGAGCAGCACGATGAGGAGATGTGTCGATATCATCAACAACATGATGAAGAGATGCATCGATATGAGGAGTGGTAGAAGGAACAGATGGAGTACATGTGCCATCTGACTCGTAGTTTAGGGATGGAGTTTCCTCCACCATCTCTTCCAGGTCCTCCAGATTATCCACCCCCAATGATGTTTTACATGTAATAAACATTTGAGTTCATAGCTTATTGTAATATTAACTATTTACAATTTCTCTTTTTCATATTGTTACGGATATTGCTTAATTTAATTTTTTTTATTTTTAATATTTTATTACTTATTAGTATTATTTTTAATGTCTGTTTATTTTAATAATAATAATAATATTTTATTAATATTTTATAATTTTTGTGAATATTGAGAATTTTAATATTTTATAATTTTAATAATAATAATATTATTTTTTTCATAAATATGTAGGTTTATTTTAAAAGTAATTATTATATTATAATAATTTTTTATATTATTAGTATTAATATTATTATTATATAATATTATATTATTTATATTAATAGTATTCATATTATTATTATTTTCTGATATTAATATTTCATAGTTTTATTTTATACATATTTTTATTATTAATTTTATAATAATATAAGTTTTTATATTATAAATATTAATATTATTATTATAAAATTTTATATGATTTATATTAATTATTTTATATTTTTTTTTTCAGTATTTGCGGCGGGGCCCCATCGAAAATATGTTATTTATTGTCCTATTTGAGATGGTATGAATAGCCCGTCGTAACAACTTATTTGAAATGGGCACGTCGGAAATAAGATTTTATTTACCTATTTGCGATAGAATGAATGTCCCATCGCAATAGCTTATTTTCGACGGCCCGTCGCAAATATCTTTTTTATATATAAACGAAAACCATTTTAAACAGTGAAGATTCCCATCGAAATAAATTTTATTTGTGACGGGCCCGTTGAAAATAATATTTTTTGTGACGACGTTTTCTGCACAGTGCTATTTGCAACGGGTCCCCGTCACTAAAGCTTATTTGCGATGGGATCCTGTCACAAATAACCCGTTGCAAATACCTTGAATTCTATTAGTGATTTTATATAGGTGGAACCTGAGACCTCGAACTATCATGTTACACGGCAGATCACATCCAGGTATGTGCCCCACTTCACTAAACGGATGGACCCTTCACCAGTATAGTAGTACACTATACAAGGAAACATCATCCTACATGAGAAAACGATACGTAGAATCGGGTGCCTTTGGGTTTTCCACCTTCTAGTTCAAATCTTATCCTTCCATTCCCTTCATCCACCATGGCCCCTCCGCTATCTAGCCCACTAGAATCAGGACATAGCCTCTTCCAAAGCCCCTTTACCCATATGACCAGACTATCAGGCACATCGACATTTCCTTCTGAGTCTACACTCCCAAGGTAACCCAGAGCCCATCCTTGGGAAACTAATGTGAACCTACCCATTCTAAGGGTCAAGGGTATTAACTGGATTTTCCATTCAATAAGTGATAGTGATATTTCAAAATAATTATGCTTGCTTTTCATTTTTACAATGAGAAACTTCCCCCCATTCCCAGAACCTATTTAAGGGAATTTTTCCTAGAGTAATCCCCTAGCCTCTTGGGCCACACCTAATGACATTCAAATTTGTTTCAAATTGAATGGTTCATTGCTCCTCACCCTCATCCACCATTTCCCTCATCCTTTTCACTCAGTGTAGAAAAGAAAGTGTTCATTTTTTGAATCCCTCACATCCTCTAGTTTCTCACACCGAGCATAAATCATGTGGGATTATAGTTCTGTGATGATAAACAATTCGTATAACACTCTCCATGGACTATGAGAACTCAAATTCCCAACACGATTTGGATACTTAAGAAGCCTTTATATAGGCCCAATCTCTACTTCACCTAATCTATGAAATGAGGGATTATTCCCCCTTCAAATGGGAATCTACCACACAGAAGCCCCAATCAAGTCAAAACCCAACTATGAACTACAATAACTCTGACTCATACTCTAACTAGTATACCTAGGACACCTCCCTATTGGCCCGAGATCAAAGGGGATCATTTTCAAAAGTTAAGACCTAATAATGATCTAACAAATAGGGCATACTTTTTTGTATAAGCCCCAACTCCCACGGAACTGTGAGGGATTTGATTCCAAACTAACTAGGATACGTGGGAAGCCTCCTTGACATCTATACCCAACATCTGAATCACACTGGGCTATATCCTTGGTAGAATCATATCCACCTAGGAGGCAATGCCTCTTCTGAGAATCCAGGTCCACTTCTGTGTAAGTCCCACATGAAATATTGACTAAGAATCCTCCACCTATATGACCTTGCCCTGTGACATTAATTGGCGTGGATGTGTCTTAATCACATGACCTAAAAATATAACATGTCAAATTAGAGGCATTGAACTACGTGTGTTTTTATCCATCTCACGAGGATACATAGGAAGTAAAACTTATGGTTTCGATCTCGACAGCGAAACAACGTCTTCCCCTAGATAATCGTAAAATCCAGATCGCCTCATCATATGGCTTAATCCAAAATTTTCTCAACAATTCCCGACCTGTTCACATATATGGTTAATCTTGCAATCCGTGGGTAACCTGAAGACACATGCTTGGGGGAAACTAATGATTCAATAACATATGTACATTTCTTAAATCTATAATAGTTTCCAAATATAGGAAATATTTCCCCCCAAAAGGGTGGGTGAGACCAACTTCCCATCCTCTGGACCATTGGAGTCATTAAGTGTCATTTGCGAAATTTTCATCCAACGAGCACCTACCATTGGACAGAAGGTCCTTGAATCATTGATACCGGGGTGATTGGGTGTTTTTGGCTCCAAGAATAAACCCACTGGTGACTATACAAGGGTGTCATACCCTATGTGAAAACCTTCATAATAATAGACAACTGGTTATTGGTTGTCTTTCTATCTGGGCCGCCCACCAGGAATGATGTGAATTAGGTTGAAACAAAAATGGTGAACTTGACATGAATCCCGGAACAAGGTGGTGGTATTATCACAATGACAATAGAAAAGAAGATATTGCATGTTAGACCATTTTATTCACCACTACACACAAATGACACTAATTGGGTCGAAAAAAAAATGGTAAACCTGATGTGAATCCCAGAGAAAAGTGGCAGTATTATCCCACCAGTGTCACCTTTCATCTAACAAAGGGGAAGAAGGAATAGAAAGAACATAAATTATGCATGTGATCATGAGATGCTACTTTGACAGTGTTTTATTGTCTATATATGTCATATATATAGTGCATGAATTCTACAGAGCTCTCCTCGTTCCAAATGGCATCCCAAAAATTTGATCAGACACACATATCAATGATCACACAGGTAGCCAGGGCCCTAACAAAGAACATGATTCCCTCAATATACCAACATCCTCAACATTGGCTTTTGAATGTGCTGATTAAAGAGTACCACCAAAATGTTACTCTACCTATGGTGGAGGTTGCAAGATCGACCCTCCAATTGGTGAAAGCTTGCCCGCCACCTCTTCAACTGCGACTGGAAATCCAACATGGGGTTGTTCCACAAGCCATCTCAAATAGTTTAGGGATTCTATCCCTAGAATGATAAAATGAATACCTCCCTTATCCCAGGGAGGTAGATGAAGTCAACACCGATGAATTCATCCCCGCTACACAGGAACCCCACTCGAGGTCTCATGTTAGAGGACATCACCACCAGCAGCATACAACCCGATATCCTCTGTCTAATGAAGATCCCATGTCGAGGGAACCTTTTAAAGTCCAATGGACATGGGACCCTTGGGATTCCCATTGATGTTGGAGAATTTATAATCAAGAGGAGGCTATGACCCAGGTTCTTGAGGAGGAGGTTCGCCACACAGACGTAGTGGAATATAATGGGTATGCATACAATTCTTCGCCTCCTACGGAAGCCCACCATAGAAATATGGAAGAAATATATAAGCGGATTCATATCCTCTCTCACTTATATGAATCCCTCCCTAGGAATATGGGAGAACAATATGAGTACACACACATTCCTTCCTATGCTCTGTGGTCCTGTTGTGCAGACAGAGCTGAAAATTATAGGTAAATGAAAATCCCTGCCAATCCTCAAGAAGCCCGTCATCTAAATAAAATGACTACCAGCTATCAGCAGGTGAAAATTCTTGTTGACACACAATATGATCACTATACGGATAGGGTGACAAACTAAAGAGAGTCATATAACACTGCCTGTACAAATCAAGACCACCAGTCAAATATGATGGCCATCAAATATAAACAGATTCAAATTATTGCGGATGAAAATAAAGCTCATGAGACAAATATAGTTTCAAACATGCAGACACAGATTCCTTCTCACAAATATAAAGCCCACCAGCCAAATACGGTGGAAGCCAGAGAAAACAGCTGGCAGTAGAATCATTCTTTACCCCGACAGAAGAGAACATATAGTACCCACTAACTACTAATGGAGGACCAGAGTAGAAATCAACACATACTCTAACATCGTAATGAGAATTCATACCCATTACAGCCAAATAAATATCTCAAAACATCTTTTCCATGATGGAGGATCAAACGTTGATCCCAGACTAAATCCTCTGGACATGTAAATATGGCATTGTATTAGTGGAAAAAGTGAGGAGTTTGGCCCATGACCCAATCTCCCAGGGTGGGGTGATATATCCACTAAATCAGATAATCACTCTGGATGAGACCATCATCGATACTCCAGTCTAGAAGGATCGATGACTATTTTCTGCAATAAAGGGACAACCAGATCAGGAACATGTACTCATTCATACTAGGGGACACTGGTCCAATGTTGTGGATGCTCCTGGACAAACATAAATCCATGATAGAACTCAATATGTTCTTCGGTGTATTCCAACGACATCACATAAACTAACCAAATAGGGACCCACACATAAATTCCATTACCAATAGCAGACAGCCCCAATTTATCACAATAGATAACCCAAACATGAAATATGCCAAAGGAAATCATAAAATGAAGAGAATATTCATGATTCTACTCTGTTGGAAGCTATAGTTCTTGATTCCATCATACATTAATCAATATAGACTTAAGATCTGATCAGTCCATTACCAAATTATGGAAGTGGCAGTAGCATTTTTGAAGGTCCTCCCTACAATGATGCAACCAACAGCTCTGAAGGTCCTCCCTAGAGTACCCATGAGGCATTACTAAGTGGGCTAGAAATGATCGATCATGAGTGCCTATCTTTTGATGCATGTCAGGGTAGCCCTCCCTCTCACTAGAAGTTCATACTAGAAGATGACCCTCCCTTTGATGTAGTCATCCTTGATAGTCCTCCATAGGTTATACACTGTAGATACGTTTCTCCTTATAGTTGGACTTCAAGATGTGATAGCAGTCCTCTCCATGACGATAGTCGGTACAAAGGCCCTTGCCATAGTGATATCATGAAACAATAAGGCCCTCCCCTCATTACAATACATCCTAAAGGCCTCCATTAGAGTGCACACTACATATACTCTCCCCATAGCCAGATCCATGATGGTTTTCTTCACCATGATAACAATCATTGTGAAATCCCCCCTCAATGATGCTAAACAACAAGAAGGTACTCCCCTTACTATCGTTCATCCTCAAGGACCTCCATAGGGTATACACCATATAATTCCTCTCAACGGACACAAACTAAACTTTGATGGTAGTACTCGCGATCACGACACCGACTATGAAGGTCCTCCCCACAATCCAAATTCACACTGGGAAGAAGGTCGTCTCCTCGTTTGAGCAACTACAAGAAATCCCTCATATTTTGAGGCTCTTGAAAAAATGGAATATGACATGTGGGATACTCTTTATAGTAAAGCGATATAATTTCTCAATAGGGAAAGCCTGGGGTAATGCTTGTCTTATGAGCCACCCTCATAACATTCACATGTTAACGAGAATCCTTCTAACCCTATTTCGTAGAACAAAATCCTTAAGGAGCAGTCAAACTGGGTGAATCAAGTAGCACAGTCTCTAGAAGGACAAAAAAATGTGTTACTTGTGTGAAGACAACTAGCTTGGGATGACATACCAGTGGTGTAGTGGCCCATGACCACTTCTTGGTTTAACATACCAAAAGAGTTGCCAAATATTGTACTCATAACATTCACCTCAATATATGGACAAATATCCCCCATTTAAAAGAAAATTTTCCCCCTATATAGATCATGTTAGAAGCCCTTTGGTCTACATTATGACCACAATCAGAATGGTGAAATAATGACCTTGGGATTACCTTTCTCCATGCACTACAAAAGTTGTTATGTCTTATAAGTGATTCCCAATCTGGTGTTCATTTTTTAGGATGGAGGGAACATATATGTCTACACATCATCCCACATCCCATCTAGAAGAACCCACCAGAGGTGAAATTTGACAATTTCATTATCCCCAGATGGAAATGAAATGAAGTCCCTACTCAGGAAAGGTGGGCTAATAGACAAGAACTGACCCAGAGTAAGTCTCATAAGTGGCAGGGCAAACAAGAGAAAACCATCAAGAAGAACAAGAATCAGGATACTGAGAACATCCAAAAGGATTCTTGATTATGATATGCCAGTCAATGAGCACTATTCATGTCCTTGAAAGAAAGTCATTGCCGTGTAGACCTGACACCGTATCTGGATCACACCCGCATGGGAATGAGTGAGATCAAGAAGGTGGAAATGGTAGTAGCTGCTGCTACAAAACTAGACTAGCCTCATCTCACAAGGATGGGGGAAATTGTAACTCCAAATTCCCTACTAAGACATGAAAATACGATCTGAGGCACACTAATAGAAGAACAATAGAAAAAACAGCCCACAGGGATATGGTAATTTTTACCTCAAATTCCCACCCAATGGACATCAATATTCTCCCGTATTAAGAGAACAGTGGATAGAGGGGTTACCCATTCCATCCCATCCCATGACTAAAATCCTCTAATACGGAGGTGTAATAAAAGGTCATATCAAGGATCCCTTCGATTCACTCTTCACCGAGAAACTTGAAGAGTATCAAAGAATGGCTGGAGAAGATCCAACAAAGGACAAAAGAATCTCTCCTACCATTCGGAACTTGTTACTCCACCCCAAATGCGGTATGCATTGGTGACTTCATGAAATGTATCCCAACAGGACTCACTATAAATGATAAAAATAATGTGGAAATAGCAGAAGAGGGTTACCTATTGGAGACCGTCCACACCGATCCCGAAGTGGTGTACAGAAAAAACTAATGAGTTGCCTTAAATTTGGGCACCCCTTCAGTCCATCCTCCATTACCTCCCATGTGAATCCTAAATAAGGAGAAGAATAAGAACAAGGTCTATGTCCCACGTCCTCTTCCTAATAAAGATGATTCCCCTATGCTCGAGAAGATATTTTCTCGCCAGGAGGAAGAAATGAAATAGACGAGGAGACTCAAGATTGAGATGCTAATAGAAAGCTATCTTACTGGGTATGTTCCTCGGCTGGAGTATCAACAAACACTTCCATCATTCTTACTTCTACCTCATAGGATCATCCCAATTGATAAAACATGGCTCGAAGGCCCATTCAAGGTTGATCCTTGACCATTAGTCTTCTTAAATCCAATCTAAGTAGGATATCAAATTTTCCATCCATTAGGGAAGCAACTAGAACTGATTCAAGTAAATCCATGAAGAATGCCCCTAACTTGGTATCCCCCTCAAGTTACAAAAACCCCGACACATCTAATCTTTCCCCCTGCTGCACCTTCTCATTATAATGTCCAATAGGACATGCATCAAGGTCTCTTGAATACCATCTAGTTTTTATAACTATAATGGAATAAATAGAAGGAATGAACTCTCCATTACATCTAGAAATAAAGCCTTACCCTAACTGGGTGTGTAACATGCTGCCTCCACAAAATTTTTGGAATCCTGTATTTCCAATGTTAAATTACTTAGGGGACCTGGAACAAAATCTAATGTACTAATCATCAGACTTTGATCAATGATGGGAACCTCAAAGAAAAAAAAGTAGTGAAGCTCAGATGATTCATACTAACATTGAATGTTTCAGCCTTTGTGCAGTATACCAGAATGGAAGAGAACTCAATAATGGGATGGGAGGATCTTTCGTGGTAGTTTTGATTCTAGTTCATCTTGATGCTGCAAAAAACAATAGTCAATGATCACATGAACTTCCAAGAACGAGTTAATGATAGTGTCTCAGAATTCAATAAAAGATGGAGGGGTACGACTTACCCTTTGAACCCGCCACTCCCCCAAAATGAGATGTCTTCCATGTGCATTGATAATCTCTGAGATGAGCTGCGAACACCACTTATTCTGGTGAAATATACAATAGGGTTCTAGGACTTCTCATCCTTCGCTCAAAGGATATAATATTCCTTGAAACCGACTAATCTCGACTCTTAAGCAGCCCCATTATCCCCAGTTAAAAGAGAGGGAAGGGTTGAAGTGGCTTCTGTCAATATTAAGCCACTCCGTTCACTAGATCTAGATCCAAGGTACCCAAAAAACTCATGCAGGTACCTCTGGATGTTAGCATCCACCGCTGTCTTGTCCAAACGAGAGGAGGGTGTCCAAAAGGAATCAATTCGAGGAATGCAGAAATAAAGTATATTTATTCTGAGATGATCAAATCCATGATTACTTTTAGACACGATGAATTGAATCTTTCTTTAGCTACTAGATCCAAAGAGGGCTGATGAAGTAGGTCTTGATGATCATCTAGATTACTTCCCCTTCCATCAGATATTGGGACACAATATCTAAGAGTGTTTTGTCTTCAAGGACCTCCCAAAAAATATGATAGATTCTACACAAGTCAAGTTGGGACCACTCCTAGGGAAAGTGGTATATGTTTCCACCACTGATTCGTATGAATAAGGCGGTTGGAAAAACGTTTTTAACAAAAATGAGACAAATTTTGATAGTTAGATGACTCAAAAAACAATCAACAGTGCTCCTGGAATACTACATGAATAGTTGAAGCAACCAACTATGAATCTAACGGCTCCTAGTGAAACACAATCATCATAATTGTCTCCAAAATCCTCCATGGGGCAATAGTATGGAAAGTAGTCTAGTAATAAGGGAGGAAATAAAATGCAGGAAGAGTTGCACCAAAGACAAGATTGTATTTTACACTTTTATATTTTACGCCAAAAAACATGCAGATACAGGTCCCACCCTGCCATACGGTACAACCATAGGTAGATGATGAGGAAAATTCATCATCATAAGAAGATAAATTTTTTGGCTCCATCAATGTCATCCATTTGATGGATCCCTTCTCCGATGATGATTACAGTTATCAACTAGAATTACGATCACCCAACTAGAGAGAAAGTGGAAGAATCCATAGATGTTAGAGATGTCAAGGGATACACAACCATTATAGAAATCAAGATTATGGATGCACCCCCTCTCAAACTATCAGTGTTGTAGAAAACCATAGAAGGACCCTCTAGTAGATCCGACAGGGGTTGGAAAATAATCCTACCCCATGGGAAGCTACCCCAATATAATACATATTAAATTTCTAAAAGAGGAATAACAAATGACTAATTTACCTTGGTATGAGAGAATAAATTTTCTTCCTGATCAATAATGGATAAGAGCTCCTCCAGCTCCGACCACAAGGGCTGACCCATCTTCATTAAATTATCAAGGCCCAAAAGTTCATGTGAAAGAGAATCCCCGAGCTAGGAAGAGTCAGCCTTTAGATCAGAAATATGAAATTCTGAAGCATCTAATTTCAGTGCTAGCTATACTATGAATCATGGATGCACTGAATCTATCATAAGATCTCATGGAATCTCTCATAGAATTTTTACTGATACCTCAAGAGTTTGATTCCAAAGTATAAGTCTATCGAACATAGGCCAATCCCATTGCATGAAACATAGTTATCTCCTTCATGGATCAAGATGAAAACACCCTCATGTAAGGGAGCATCAAGTCCTTATATGTGACTTGGATGATAAATGGTTTCGATATCCAAAACGTCCCCGTCGACCATGGATTTGGTGTAAATCGCCTCCCACTATGGGAACTTCATCAGTTGGGATGAAATGAGGATAATTTGACACCCTCCACCACTACCCTATGGGGATAAGAAGAAAATGAGTAGAAGCAGTTAGGTAAAACCAAGCTCGAAACCTAGTTTGGCGACCTTGTAGTTCACCCAGAATTTATGGTGGTCCAAAATAATATGGCCTTTAACACCTTTCTTGGGAAGCCCTGAATGCATAAACATGTAGAAACCCCCTCCTTGTACCATCAATGCCTTAAATATGTCATTTATGGATAGAGAGAGACAATAAATGGGGATAAGTCCCCATTTGAGTCTTGCGAGTCACACTATATTGAGGAAGGGTTTTATGAACCCAAGGGGAAACAACCCTCAACTGATAGAATTTATTCAGTCTCCTCCCCAAATGGTTTTTAGATGGTTCCCACCAATCCCCTAAAATAGCTCGGGGAAGAATATATATATTTCCCATCAATCATATTGAATGAATAAGTCCAAAAGTGAAAGCATATTCAGTAGTCCTCATGATTTTAGTTACGACTGCCAAGCTTAAAGATGGTGAAATCCATGAATCCCAAAATAATGGCGAGGTCTTAGATGGAAATACCATAGATCAATCATCAAAACCCCAGAAATTATTTCCTCACTCACTAAGGTGGAGAAAGTATATCGTCACTCTTAACAGATAAGGAAACTATTTTTCCCCTCACAACATTTTGTCCAGAGTAGCCCCCATCAATGGCCGAGGAGGAAGAGACAATTTCACCTCTAAGACACTAAAATTGAAACTCCACCCTTAACTATGGAGAAATAATTTTGAGGATAGTTTACCTATAAAAATACAAAGATGAAGATGATGAAGATGGAGGGTAGGAGGAAGAAGATGACCTAAGGGATTCCCCTACAACATTTGAGGAAGACATTTCAACTAACATTGATGAACTCAAGGGAATAAACTTGGGTATGGATAAAGACCTGAGACCTACTCTGGTTAGTGTGGCCATTCTTTCTAAAGAACAAGAGATATAATACTCTTTCCTAATGAATAATCGAGATGTTTTAACCTATAATTAGTCATAAATTTTAGGTCTTGACCCTGAGGTTTCCACTCACCACTTGTGGCTTCCATATGACCACAATTGTTACATGTAATCAACTTGAAGGACGCACCATACACATGATTTGAATATAGAGGCTGAAGTTGACAAGATCATCATATCTAACTTCATTTGGGAGGCCCAATACCCCATATGGTAAGAAAATGATGTCCCTATGAAGAAGAAAAATAGGTAGATCAGATTCTACATCAATTCCAGGGACCTCAACCGGCACTACCCGAAAGATGATTTCCTAGCCCCAATCACAGAATCACTGATCGATGAAACTGTTAGATATGAGGATCTATCCTTCATGCATGGCTATTCAAGATATAATCATATTTGGATGGAAAAGGAAAATTAATAGGTCACTGCCTTTAGGTCTCCCAAGAGAGTATTTTTCTCTATGGTGATGCATTTTGGTTTGACAAATACTGAAACTACATATTAGTACACCATTCACTACATTTTCAAACCCTCCCTGGGAAAGTTATTTGAATTATATGTAGATGATCTAGATTTTAAATCCCGAAAACCCTCAATCCATCCTGAATATCTTGAAATTATATTTAATAAACTACAACGACACAGTCTGAAAATGAACCCCCTGAAATATCTTTTGGGTGTTACCTCAGGGAATATCCTCAGCTTTATGATACGCCATTGGGGAATCAAAGTCGAACAAGAGATAAAAAAGGCCATAATTTTCGTTAAACCTCCTCTCAACCTCACTGATTTGAGAAGACTCCAAACACAACTAGCCTACGTTTATTTCTTCATAGATAACGTCACTGGAAAATGATTTCCCTTCACCATGTTAATAAAGAAAGGGGTAGGATATCAATGGACTGAAGACTGTTAGAAACCATTAAAAAATATCAAAAAATATCTCTTTAGTCCACCAGTTCTATTTCCACGTATTGAAGGAAGTCCACTCATTCTATATATAACCACCTAGGAGAAATCTCTAGGTGCCTTCCTCACACTAAAGAATGATGACAGTAGTGGAAATAGTCTCTATTATCTTAGTCAAACCATGATTGATGTAGATACTCATTATTAAAACATCAAGAAGAGATACCTTGCAATAATATTTGTGTTATAGAAGCTGAGTTATTACTTGCAGCACCATGAAATCCATTTGGTCTCACATAGAAACCCGATCATGTAAATTCTCATCCATCCAATGTTGACTAGATTATTATCATGGTGGGATGTCATTCTGCATCAGTTTGATATATGGTTCATATTGAATAAATCCGTCAATGGATATGTATTAGTATATTTCATGGAAAAGTGCCCCTCAATAGAGGTCTCCCTATTATATATCGAGCTACCAAATGAGGAAGTATTCTCTATTCAAGATAACTCTTGAATATTGGAAGTTAACTTTTACAACACGTCTAGAATCCCAACATGAAAAAGAATGGTAGACCCCAAATTCAACAAAATGGGTATAGGAGTCATACTCATATCACCAAAAAACATTTTTGACATACTCCTTCATATTATTAGAATGATGCATGAACAATTAAGTAGAGTACCAGAACCCTGTTATAGGCCTAGAGCTAGCACTCGAAAATCAAGATGAATTCCTAATGTTTAATGGAAATTTAGAACTCGTCATCAATTAACTCAATAGTGACTATTCTATCATTAAAGAGGATCTAATCCCTTTGATGAACCATGTATGAGAACAAATGTTAGAATTCCCATTAGAGACGACATTGATTTATGTTCCTGGGTCAAAAAAATGAGAAATAAAATGCATTGGAAAAAGAATCCATGGCTCTGGATGACCTGGATAGGAATGAAATAGTCATTAGTATTTCCCACTGATGGATGGTCTTACCATTATTCAGGCCAACGTATAAAAAATTAATGAGATGAGTCTGATCTCTGAGCCATAAGGTCCTATCACCAGCTAGATGATTCTAATTGTGGATTATCTTTAAATGGGAGAAATTCCACGAGATAGGGTTGTAAGGGAACATATCGAAATAATAGTAGTCAATTTATTTCTATACTTTGTCATAAACTGAAAAAAGTTTCTTTATAAGAGAGTCCTTGACGGATTCATTCTCAGGTGATTTGATAGATAATAGACTGCCACTGTTATGAATGAAGTGCATGCCATAACTTATGAGGCACACCAGTCAACATCTAAACTCTCTCATCAGATTCAAAGGCTTGGTTACTATTGGCCCACCATGATATAGGATGGTTTCAATTTCACCAACAAGTTTTATTCCTGCAAAGTCCATGCTAATTTCATCCATCAATCCCCGAAGTCGCTTCACACAACTAATTACTCATGGGCATTCACTATATGGGGAATGGAAGATGTGAAACTATATCCTCCAACCACTTTCTGACAATTCTTATATATTCTCACAGAAACCTATTTATTTTCCAAATGGGAAGAAGATGTACCCCTTAAAGAAGTTGAAGAAAAAAAGCAATGTCATCTTTGTGAAATACATATCATCGACAAGTTTGGTAGCCCTCATATAATACTGATGAAAAACTACACCAATTTTTTCTCTACTTAATTGAGAAAACTGTATGATGAGTATGATATCAAATCCAGATCTTCATCCCACTACCATGTAGTTGAAAATTGATAGATAGAGGATTTCAACCATACCCCATTCAACATTCTCTAAAAGATGGTAGATATGGATAAGAAATTATTCCCTGACAAGCTCCTCCATGCTCTTTGGTCTTACCGAACCACAACCTGCACCGACACTCAATAAACCATGCACTTGTTAGTTTATGGGATGGAGGTGGTTCTACCCATTTAAATTCAACTGGAATCACTCGGCGTTGCTACCTATGATGATCTATATGCTGATAAGTAATCAAAAAAAAAATAGTTTGATGAGATAGAGCAGTTTGATGAGAAAATATTTCACTCATTACACCATCTGGAAGTCTACCAAAATCATATTGCAAAAGCCTTTAGTAATATAGTTCATCTAAAATCATTCCTCAAAAGAGAAATGGTGTTAGTCCTCAGGGCCATGATGATATTGGAGAAGAAACCTCCAAAGTTGGAGCCAAAATGGTAAGGACCATATATTGTACACAAAATTTACTCCAATAGATCATATACCCTAATTTCGATGAATGGATAGCTCAATCGAACCCCCACCAATGAGAGGTTCCTAAAAAATCACATTGTGTAATCATGATCAAATTCTTCTTAGCTAGGTGATGTTAAACTGTATAGCGCCGCTAATGTTTTTTACACATTGTTTTAAACTGTAATAAAGATGTCCTTTACACATGATGTTAAAATGTACAGAAGATGTTTTGATCGCATGAAAATAAGACACACGACAAAGCTATCCATGATGCAGAAAGTTAAACTTCTCAACATCCCCATCTTTGCTATAAGATTCTAAACTATGTAGAAACGTATTCATCCTTACCACATTATGTTAAACTGCATGGCCCCAATAATGTTCTCTCCCGAGGGGACATTGTCTTTGGTATTAGTTACATGCCATGCCATGCTACAGAACTAAGTGTAGCTTGATTCATATCTACCAAAGAGATATGTAGTGACTCCAAGATCTTTCATCCTGGTTTGGACACTATCAAACAAAAAAATGACCCCCTTTCCTGTGAATGGGTCAGACCCGTGTATGGAACACATTGTCATAGAACTACATATAGACTGATTCCCATCCATAGATGGTATACTTAGAGATTCCTTGATCCTAGATATTGTTCTAGCCACAACATGGTTGTAAAATATCACTATTATACTCTCAACTGCATATAAATCACAAGAGGAGACCCTGAACATTTCTTATTTCTCACACCAAGCATATCTCTTGTGATATTAGAAATGGTGGTGAAGTATTTCACTTGAATGATCATAGGATACATGTACGCTGTAGGAGCATTAAAGAAACGGTCAATAAATTCCCCCTCCAAATTTATGATCCAAAACTATATGGGAAGTTATCTCTTGAAATATGTGTGGCTTGATTCCTTCCCCTATTGGATATGCAGTGACCCCTGCATTCTTCATCCGTATCTAGCCTACACCCAAAAAATTCATCCTTTCTCTACGCAAAGGTCACACCTATACATGGAGTTTATTTATAATGAGAAACATATGGGTGCATTCCTACACCTCTGAGATATGTAAGCCGCCCCAGTTCTTCAAACATTGGACTGGCAGTAGAAAATTATTGAAGGAAAATTCCATGTCCTTCTTCATGATCCCACGGTGTGGAAGGGTAATCCCCTTTCAACACTTTTTTCTCAAATTGAGTGCTACTCATGTTAGCATTGGAGTTTCAGTGGAGGATTCCTCAGAGGCATACCAACTCAGTTCATGGCCCAAATTACTTACCACAAGACTTAAAATAATAGGGCACCCCAAGAACTATGTAGATCTAGATGGCTAACCTCACATGATACATAGTGACGCTTGGATTCTTCCTCCATGTCTAGCCACCAACATAAAAAAAGTGCTTCCCCTCCTTGAATATATCCAAAACCAATGTAGGGATGGAATTTTAATGAACTATGTATAGAATGATTCATATTCATTAATGGGATATGTAGAGACACCTTTACCCTATGTCTTTGTCCAACCATCACATTATGTGGAATTCCTCTGTTATATCCTTTTCCCCTATACTATGAGGTAACTCTTCATTACTCTTTGTTTCTCACATTGATTATAACTCACATTGGAATGATGTAAAATACTTCCCCCACATGGGAAAATAACACAAGAGTGTAATAAGACCCTAATCTTGAATGCATGGAATAAAATAACCCCTATTCTAGAATAGGAAGAATGGAACAAGGAGTTCCTAGAACTACATGGACATGGATTCCCAACTAACTAGGATTTGTAAGAAATTTCCACCTGGTTTAATCCTAACACTTAAATCACCTCTTCCATTCTATATTGGTTCACTCTTTTCATAACCACAAGACGTTTAACTCTGTGACCAAAGAAGTACTGACCATATGACATTAAACTATATGGTTTCTCAATAACTGCATATGGCTTGATTATTGACATGACAAGATACGTAGTGATGGCCAAGTTTTCCCAGGTCCAGAAGGAAAAAAATAGTATGTAATCCTCCACATGTGAAATGAAAATAGATGTAGGGGATTCAAAATCTAGTTTCTTATGTCTAGAAAGGTTCAAAAGACAATTCTTCCCTTTACATATGAATTAGATCCATGTAAAGGATCTCGTACCTCTGAACTAATCATGGACTCGATATTCCTCATGTACCAAGAAATATTATTTTCATCCATCAAACTCCAAGACTTAGAAAATATAGAGTCACCATAATCATCCACGGTTATTGGAAATAGATGACTAGTGTCTTGTGGGCACCATTGTTTGACAATTCTCATTATGCCCCGATGGATCTACATACATTGCCCACAAAAATGACCTATCCAGCAAAGGAAAATTCTTCCCCAAGATTGGTTGTTCTTAATTTTGTATTATCTTTAGATTATTAGCCTCATGTTATCCCTCCTGACTCGAGGTCTCCCACATTCATGGTTTATACATTCTTACCTCACTCATGTCTGGGGCATACCTGGAATATCCCATCATGATTATATCATATTTACGCCTGATCCCGCCGATCATTTGTCCCAGAAACATGAATATTAAACTAAAATCTCAATTTCCATTCCACACGACATTAAAATATACATGAGAAATCCTAACCGCAAGCCATTATACTCCAAGGCCCAAATTTTTAATCACATGACATTAAAAATTGAAAGGTACCCCAAATATAGCTAAAATTCCCCCACTACTTGGGCATGGACCAAAACCTGTGTAGGGATCCTAATCTCAGGATGTTCATATCATCCAAAATGGGCCCTGATCTGACAAGGGAGTCAAAATATCCCACTTCACATACATGTCAAATCTATATAGAGTGACTACCAATTCCATGAATAATCAAGAATTCTGTGAATAATCACGACCTGAGTGTTTCTAATATGGCCAAACCAAATCTCTCCATTCATCAATCTTCATGCTTTGAGTGATATTGGATCATCATAATTCTTCCTGGACATTAGGAACGGGAGGTCAATATTCTGCAGACACCTTTGTTTGACTATGGACATTATGCCCTGCCATCTCTACATATGTTGCCCACAATAACCAAAGTAAAATTCTCCCATAGGGCTATATTTTCCTATTTTTCATACGGCTAATGACTTCTATGCCTCATGTAATTCCTCTTAATCCAAGAGCCCTCAAATAAATGGTTTACACTCTCCTCCCCACCCACATCCTGGACATGTCAGAACACCTTGGATCGATTACCCTTCGGTTACATGGGTATTCTATACCAATGTCTTAATCACATGGTGTTCAAATTTCATGATACTTGATACCCATTATTCACCCTTATGCCATGTCTTGTCAAAATGATATTTCCCCTCATGAACCTATTCAAGAAATGATTCAACACAAGAAAGTTTGACATAATTCTTGCCCCATTGGTGAATATGTATCCAAAATAAAATTTCCCTATCCCTATTTGTGAATTAGATCTGAATACGGATAATCCTTTAAAGAGATATGTATAACAAGATTCCCTTCATCATAAGATACATAGAGACATCTAATCTCAAAATTTGGGTCCCACTATGAGACTAAAATTTCCAATCCTAACCTACGCAAGGGTTAAACCCGTGTAAGGAAAGAACTCATATGTATAGGATAGAAATGACTCCAATTGTTCCTGGAATTCCCAGAAAATTCCAACCTTAAATGTCCCCTTTTCATGATCATGAACCCCTACCCACACACCATACTCTATACCCAGAAAGGTTTGAAGCCCCATTACCATTCCTAGCCATCATAAATGGATAGATAGTGTCTTACAGACACATTTGTTTATCTATGTATAAAAATGCTCCAGTGGCTCTGCATATTTTTCCTACATAAATGACATGTCAACCAAAAGAAAATTCATCCTCAAGAGAATATTTTCCTGTATCTGTATGACTCTATGACATCTATGACTCACCTCATTCCATGGTTTCAGAACATCCCTGATTATGATTTACATATTTCCCATTTTTAACACCGGAAGATAAAAGAAAATTTATGTAATGTGGGAAAAGATGAATCATTTACTCTCTCCTAGTCAAAGTAAATTTATTTCACACCGTAAGTCTCAAAATTCTTAGTTGTACAATGTTAAACTACGCCATTCAATAACTCTCATTCACCCAGGTCAAATACATGCATGATCGTCTTCGAAACTAGAACCAATATAAATGATCTCTTACTTTTAGACATTGTTCCCTTAATATTCCATCCACTACGGTCTTCAGAATACAAATAAATCCAAATTCTATAAAAACTTCCTAACCATTAGAAATGGAAGGCAAGTGTCCCATAGACACCTTTGTTTGACTATGTACATTACGCCTCGAAGGCTATGCAAACCTTTCCCATAAAAATTTCCTTTCAACCAAAGGTAAATTAATCCTCAAGATAGGATTTTCCTAGCTATGTACTCCCCATGGCTTACATACTCTATATAATTCCCATATTTAGAAATCCCAATTCTAGGTCAAGACAAATCCCTCATCCATGTCTAAATTTTTTTGGGACATTCTCTGTTAATAATTCTTAAATCAGGGTTCATTCCCCACAAGTCATGATCAAAGATATTTGATATAAAACATCCATGCAATCATGGTAAAATATGTTCAATATAAAATATCAGTAATGGTAATATGATTAGAAAGACTCTAATATGCCAATAAAAAAAGATACAACACTTTCCAAGGTGAAAACCCGCAAAGGGCATCCTGGGCAAAAGTCATGTACCAGCTCGCTAAACCTATGCAACATATGGTTTAAGAAAAAATGTCCAGAAACCCAAAAAATCAAGAGAAACAATGCTTGGTAGGTCATAAACCCGCAAAGGGTGGACTAAACGAAATTCAATTTATACCTACTATGCCCACACCATAACAGTGTTATTAAAAAATTAGTTTGATAATGAAAAAAAGGCACAATATTTTTAAGATTTTCACTGTAACCCTAAAAAGAGTCAAACTGAGCTCATTGAGCCCCCCATTTCAATAAAAACATGGGGCATTACTTGAATATTCCATTATCCTAGATTATGAATAAAATTTATATCTGATTGACATTATAATTTAAAATTAAGTTGATCATAAATGATTGATATCAAATAAAATAGTAAAATAGGAACACTAGAAATAAAAATGTATCTATTTTATCTAAAGAAGTGAGAATGGAGGGAACATCTACAATCCAAAGTCTCTCTCAAAAATCAAAGGTACTATAGGGAAGCTAAATGGATTACAATAAGCCCTGACTCAATCTTTTCAGTAGGTTGATAACTACTTGTTGAGGGCCACCAAGGGCCTGTTACAATGTATCCCTCTTATAAAATTCTTCTTCAACTATAAAAAGTACTCACTTCATAATATTATGGAGGTATCCCCCTTTCTATTGTATGACTTTATAATTAGCATTTGATGATGCCAGTTTCAATTTTAGTCTGGCCATGTGAGCCTTAAATTTACACAGTTCCTCCATCTGGGTGATCTATTTATAATGAGAACTAGCTTCCTCGGCTTATCTATAGTGAAAATAATTAGTAATATCCCAAATATTTTTGAGTTTGGTGGTGAGAAGAGTTGAACCGAGTGATGTCTCCTTCAAAAGTAGTGATAGCCTCTCAAGCTATTATAATTTGGCGCACAAGGAGACACAGACATCAGAAAACAAGGTCGCCCAAAACCAAATCAAAAAATAGTCATAAAAAATCACCCTCCTCAGTGGAAAAATATATTACATGAATTTTCACAGAATGAGTATTAATTTTATGCCATGTCCACTTTCTCATAGCTTGATTCCTCTTAATAGCATCAGAATCATAGTCCTCCCCCAACGTGATAGGTACGCAATGAGGAAGAATCATTGTAGAAAATGGAATATCCCAAATATGATTCACCCAAGAAGGGGTAATTTCCTTCCAAATAGATGGTTCAACCACCAGGACTACATGAGTGGGGTTGGAAGAAACATCTGGAACATTGGGTGATGTCCTACTTAGACCCACTTCGATAGGACCATAGACCACATTAGCCAAATATATGGGATCTGAATCAATATCTACAATAATGGTTTGTGCAGATGAATTACCTTCCCAATGAATGTGATGAATGGTAGAACAACTTCAAACTATAGGAAGGGGAATAGATGGCGTAACTAGCATGGCTGGGACAGGATCAGAAACAACCAATGGTCTCTGAACCTGCCAAACTAACCTTTCTAATATCATATCAGGACAGAAAGCCTCCCAAATCTAGGAATACTCTAATGATTGGTATGTTTAGGATATTATTGGAAGAATTAGTACTTCCATATTAGAATCCTCCCACAAAATTTCCAAAGAAAATTGGATATAAATTACGCGGTGATATTCCTACTTCCCCAGGGTGGAGGGGAGAGGTTTGATCTATTGAAGGCATCCAAACTGCCTAGAAAACCTATAAGGAACATAAGGATTTCTAATGGTCACACTTTCTTTGAATTTAGTTAGGAATATATCTTGAAGTGAAATAATATGAGAAAGTTATTTAGGGGAGCCTCTCCTAGTATCTGTCACTAGCCCATGGGGCGCTGTGTAAGGCACAAAAGAGGAGGAGACATCACATAGCAATTCAATCACGCCTTCCATGATCAAATACTTTTCACAGACAACAGAAATGTTAATAAAGGTTAGGTTGATGTCCAAATGAGGAACTATGGTGGTATGTTGGTACTTATAGTAGGAAATATTATTTTCCATTTACCCATATAAAAATTGGAATGACCTGCAAAGTCGATGCAGGGGTTTCTTCTCTTTTATCTGCCCTAATAGTTTGTAGATTCAGGAAAGAGTAGGAAAGACCAAGGTCACGGGTCATCCCTCCACCAATGTGGCTTCCATCATCAAATTGAAGGCCCTAACATTGATATAAACATCATGAGAGGGTAAGATCCTTCCACTTATGAACATGGTAAAGAAACCGGGCTGCTATAGCTCATGAGACACATCTTGGCAGATTTCATAACCCCATCTGGCGTATTGACCCACCTCAAGTGTAGCATAGTAAGATCTAGAAATGAGTCTTGGAAGCTAGGTAAAATTGGTTTTTCTATAGAGAACTCTCTCCTTGGCCTATTCACCTACAAAAATATCCCTATCCAATCCTCAAATGATATTAGTGAGTGGGTGTGAAGGGGTTGACCAAGTAGCCTCTGTTCCTTAAACAATAATTCTAATGCCAATGGGGATACTTTCTCAACATTATTCCAGGGGTTGTCCACATGTAAAAATTCATCATACATGCCATGAAGGATAGGAGTTATCCCTATCTGGTAGATGTCCCATAGACTGATCACCACTTCACCATGGGATAAGTGAACGGTGTTGGTGACCGGACACTAGAGGCTGAGCATCTTAGGAAGTATCTAACTGGGAAAAAAGATGACGAATTGGGAGAAACACACTGATTGAAATATATTGACAACTTTTAGTGTCATGGAGGATTCCAAGTTGTTCCGAGGAACCCAAAATGCACAATCCCACTGGTTATAAAATAACCCTCCCAATCAGAGGTCCCATTTGGAGCTCCATCCTCTGTTAGGGTTAACTTGTGACAGGTTACAAATAGATGGATAATCTTGGATAATGGAATCCAATGACGTACTGTGAGGGAATTGTCCACTCTGAGTCCACATAAAGCCACTCGGTATGAACTCACCCTTATGACTCAAATAAGTAACGATTTATTGATTAGAATAGTTGTTTTCCCTATTATACCCATAGAACATTCTAGAATATGTGATAATATCACCATGATTAATCCCTGACAAAGGAGCATCATCTTAGAGCCCAAAATTATAAATTATAAATAGATTGGATAGTGTATTGGATATTAGATCCAATGAAAGGAGATATTAGAGAATAACCCTTTGATAAACAACGACATCATTAAGTTTCTCTTCGAAATTCTTGACCATGGATGCCCTCTTAATGATCTCCTCTACTGAGATAAGAGGAAGATTTTTGTTGATCTTAAGAACAAAATGACCATACAAAAGGGTTAGTCCAATTAAAATGATTGAAGAAAAGGATAAAATTTGAAAGGACCAAAGAAGTATTCCCAACATAAAGATCCTCATACTGATACCTGAGAATGGTTATTGGAATTCATTCCCTGAGAACTAACAGTATACGGAATGCCCCACTAGATTCTGGCCTGGAAAGTGTTGGCCAAAAAATCAATCAATTAACAGAATGGGAAATCGACGTATTGAGCCTCTATATAAAAATATCCAAGGATCATAGTTCAAAGATTTAAATTCCAATTTTGAAATTTAATGTCCGGTTCACTGGAATTGAAGTTGAGTATGTAGGATAGGCGAGCCATATAGCATCTTATTACGTAGAAATTCAAACTTATGTTTTAAAATTTCATAGTTCAGTTCGCTGATTAAAAGGAAGGTTTATGACTGAGGAAACCTTGAAGAGTTTGTATTTCAAAAATGCAAGGAATTGTTCGCAGATGAAGAATTTCACAAAGGACCTAGTACGTGGAAGCATGGAAAGAGTATAGTGCATTATGGATCACTTTTCATCGAAAAACCAGGTAAAAGACAAATGACCTGGGCCCCCTATATATAGGTGTGGTCTCCCAATGGTTCCACCTTTCTACAACAAAACAGTTCAGTTTCGGACCATTTTGTACATCAGAATAGCCTCCTCTTTATTCTGACCGGACCCCATTCTGATGTGGGGAATTTTCAGGGTCCCGAACAATTCACCAAGGGAAATCATGTACTCTTGTAAAATTGAAAAAGGAAAGATATGCATGTGGGGATGAAAATTTTCGGACATTATTAAATAAATAAATTTTTTAAAAGGACCCAAACTGACACACATACTAGTTAGTGGGAAGGTTCCTCGGAAGAAGTAGACCACGAACCAAGTGGTACATGGATGAACTATTAAACACAGGCCTATGAAGCGTTGCTAAGAGAACCAAACTGTTCACTGATGATATGAATTTAGAAAACCAGGGCACCATGTACCATGGTGTTGGAGAAAATGAAATGGAGAAATAAGTCCTCATAAACCATCCCCATAGATTGAGTAGTTCATGGATGAGGCGATGCTGGAAACGTCGAGTGAACTACATCCTTCGAGGGATTGAGTCGGTGATTTCCACCACCACAATCTATAACACCGAAAACCTTGGTTGACAGAGTCATCTGTGGGTTGGATGATCCCTCCTTGGTATTCCAAAAAAGGTGATGTGTGACCCATATATATAGCCTCCTTGGAACATTATAAAAGGACCCCATGAGGGACTAATAACATAGGAGGATTTTGGGGATAGATTGGAGTTTACAAATGGAATACCTTAAAGGAAAATTACTTAAGAAGTATGGAACTGAAAATGGTTTCCAGCAAGTATAAACTCGCCAAGAACCATAAAAAGAAGTAAAATTAATAATAATCAATTGGCCGTGTACCTAATTTATGAACCACAAACCACATTCCCTTCATGGATGGACTTCCCACAAACCGTAGGCACAATTTCCATCCTTTAGTCTAGAAAACCCCGTGGTGCATCACTATGCAGACAAGACCCTACACCATATAGAACCACACTATGTTGGTGGATCCTAAGACCGTGTACCATTACAGAACCCTATGGATCACAACTAGGTCTATGTACCACATTAGTATGAGGAAAATGTATTCACCAGAAAATTAGTACACTATGTGGGGAAGCCCCCATCCCACATGAGAGGATGGTACAAAAAATGGGGTGTCTTCTTGTTTTCCACCTTCTGGTTCAAATATTTTCCTTCTATTCCTGTCACACCCTCTATGGAATTTATTCCAACCAATCTACTGACATCTTTCTAAATAGTCTTCAAAATCCATTAGAACTATATAACTAGACTATCAGGTGTATCAATGTGACCTTATGAGTCTAAATACCTGAGGTAAGTAGAGGAATAAAGAAAGTACCCACAATGTTTTAGACCCCTAGAGACATCCTTAAGTCTACATTCTTGACGTAACTCAGAGTACAATCTTAGGACACTGATGTTCACCTCACCATTCTAAGTATCAAGGGTAATCACTGAATTTTTCCTTCCATTAAGGACAATGATAATTCAAATGAATTTTACTTTCTTTTCATTTTGATGAGAAGAAACATTAATCCCCTTTCCTAGAACCCATTTAATGGAATCCATCTTGGGGTCATCCCCTAGCCTTCATGTCCATGTCCAATGACCATCACATTCATTTCACATTGAAAGGTTCATTTCTCCAATCACTCTTCCTCTATTTCCCTCCTCATTTTAACTCAGGGAACAAAAGAATGTGTTCCTTTGTTGAATCCTTAACATCCTGTTGTTTCAAACACTGAGAATGAATCACATGAGCTTCACGGTTTTTGATGATATGACCTTCACATATCACTCTCCATGAACTATGAGAACTCTAATTCCCAAAAAAACTAGGATACATAGGAATCCTATATCTAGGACCGAGATCGATATCACCCCATCCTTGAAAAGGGAGATTATGCCTCCATCAAATGGGCATCTCCCATGCTTAAGCCCCAATCAAGTCACAACCGTGCTATGAAATAAGAGTACTCTTATTCCTACTCTAACAAGGATATTTAAGATGCCCATCTAAAGGCCTGAGACCAAAGGGGAACCATTTCAAAAGTTAATCCCTATGAATTCCCCTAAAACCTGGCCTACTTTATGGTATAATCCCCAACTCCCACCAAACTAAAAGGCATTTGACACCCAACTAACTATGATATGTGGGAAGCCTCTTTGGGGTCTATCCCAACAAATTAATCACACCGAGCCATATACCCCTTAGAACCATATCCATCCAGAAGACCATGCCTCTCTTGAGCATCCAGGCCGACTTCAATGTAAGTCCCACATGAAATATTGACCTGGATTACTCCACCTAGATGTTGTTACTGCAAGACATTAAATTGCATCGATGGGTCCTCATCACATGACCTTAAAAGACGGTTTTTCCAGTTAAGAGGAACTAGACTACATGGGTTTTGACTCATCTCATAGGGATATGTAGGAATCCCATCTAATGTTTTCGATCTAGGATGAGAAACAAAATAGGTCCCCCTGGATGACAGTAAACTTCATAGAACCTCATTATACGTCTTATACCAGTATTTTCTCAAAAATTATCGACCCAAGTTCATATATGGTCAATATTGCAACCCAGAGGTAACCCGTGGACACATGCTGGGAGAAAACCAAGTATTCATGAACATATAGACATTTACTAAATCTAAAAGAGAGTCTCAGAGTTGGAAATATTTCTCCCTAAAAGGTTGTGATGATCCCAACCTCCCCTCATCTTGACCAATGGGGTCCTTAAGTGTCATTGGCCAAATCGTCATCCAACGACTACCTTGATTTTGAACGAAGGTTCATGAATCATGGATACCAGGTCCATTGGGTGTTTCTGGCTCCATGAATGAACCTATTGGAGACAATCTAAGGATGTCTTACCCTATGTGAAACCATTCACTGTAATGGACAACTGGTTATTGTCTTTCAGGACTTTTTGGTCGCCCACCAGGAACAATGTGAATCGGGTCGAAATAGTCTATATATAAAAACATCCTTAAACCATTAACCAAATGTATTTATATTATTATTTAATTACTTATTCTAATAAATTGAATATAATAATATTCCCTTATGATTTTCTTAATCCAATCCCAGTCATGTTTTTTACTTAGACACAAGAAAATAATTCATAACTTAAATATAGAGACTAGGGTATTATTTTATACTATTGATATCCCCATTATCTTTCAGCATGAAATAAATACCTCTAAAAAATAAATATTCATATACTTGGAGGTATATAGATTTTTGACTGATATGGATAAATAATATTTTCAAATTATGTTAACGATACACCATGATCCATATAAATTTTGAAGATATTTAAAGGATTTAGATAGATCAAACAGTTTCTTGTAGATTATTTAGATGTCCAAAAATATTTCCAAATCATTTAAAAAAGTTTTTCCACGGTAGTGATGATTAAATCATCTAGAAGGGATACATAGGTTGTGTGAGATCCTTTCTATTTCCAATTGATAAATAGTCCTCAATATATGAAAACTAACACCATTAAAACATGAAATGAATTATTTCATGTGAAAAATGAAAATAGTCCTTTTAAATAAAATAACCTTAGAGACTCCATAATACTTTAACCTTAAAATAATTTATACTCAACTAAGTTACACTTAAAAATATAATATCAAAAAATATCATTAATAACCTCAAAATCTATCACTTAAAACCTAAAAAGTGGTGTCTAACACTTCAAAAATTTCTTCAACCTTAATGTTTTAAAAAATGATGGTATCGATAAATATTAATTCCACCTCACATGAAGACATGAGACTCCCCAAAGATTTATAATCCAAAATATGATACCAAATGCAAGGACCCAAGCTAAAACATCACATAATATAGTTTCTTTATATTATAATTCACTTTATTTCATTACCAAATATATTTTAGGTTTAAAGTTTTAGATAATTAGGTCATAAATTTTTAATAGAAAAACCATATTTTACAAAGCTGTAACTTTTGATTAGTATCAATTTTTCACAAAATATAAAACATTTAAAATAAAACAAGTTTTTTTATAACAAATATTCATAGTAGTCAACTTGACTTCTTATTTTTAATTAAACATCCTTAAACCTTATGGAAAACATTTTAAATACATGATATGAGCACAAACATCTTAGTCATGGACATAAAAATAATAAATACATTAGTCGAGTGGAAGATATTAAAACCCATGAAAAACCATTTATTATCATATAACCTTTATAGAACCCTTTTAAGAACCCTTATAATTGTAATAACTATACAACCTATATCCAATATAATTTTTTAAAGAACATAATCATTACCTAATCCATTGAAGTAATATTTGGGTGCACCCATCGTATCAGCTATATAGGGATCACCCATGATCTATAATGGGACTCAACCCTTCATAAATATTGTTGAAGGACCATATAATCTATAAAACCCTTGAATAACGCTTTTAAACCTATGTGTAAAATACATTATATCATCAAATGACCATTTTTTCTTGAAAACCTATTTCAAATACAAAAATACCTTGAAAAAGGGAAATAAGTTATTTATTTCAAGTAAAAATTAAATATTGTAAAGTAATATAAACTTTAAATAATTTTTATGGTGGTGGGAAAATTCATTGTCTCAATGTACATTAAAATAAAAAAAATCCCATTTGTCTTTTATAAACAAATTCAAGCATTCCACTAAAAGATTCCATTTTGGAATCCATTGAAATAAAATAAAAAATAGAACTAAAATGTATTTTATAATCCTTTTATGCCCATTAAAAAAATAGTTTTAAAAATATAGACATGAAAAAAAAGAGTTGGAAAATAATTCTTTAAAACATTTTAAAATAAGGGGTTTAAGGAAAAGTGGCCCTTACCACACGTCTAGATTATCATGTATGTTATTTATCTTCCTGAATAAAAAACTTATGTTAATTTATTTACATTATTAATACCATTTTTAATGTAAATGTTTAATTTTATTTTATTTGACACCATTATGTATACAATTACATTATAATTTACGTTTATGTCTAACGTTTTGATGATATTCGGGTTATAAATACAAAATGACTTTTTTAGATTGACTGTGGTAAATAAGGTAATTATTAAATAGAATATTTAATTATATTAATGAAATAATTATATTTTTTATATATCAATTATAATTGTAAAACAAATCATGAATGGTGTTTTGGAAAAATGAACTACATTACTGTCATTGAGACAGTAGGTCATAAATACACATGAGTGACATTCTATTTTTAAAAAACTTTATGGGAAAAAGGTAAGAATTATTTTTTATTTCCATAATTATAGCAGTGTCATTAAAACAAAATTATTTTTTAACGATACTAATATATGTCATCCATATGGTGTGGTGATGAGAAATAAGTTGCATCACCGATTGGAGGTGGTAGTCCACACATAAACACAAACAAACTCATCATTATTTAGTGAATGGAATGGTAAAAAAGTAAATGATATATTGTAATTTTTTGTTGTTAAATATTTCATAAATATCATATATTAAAATTAATTCCATAATTATAATCATTCATGATAATAATTTTTAAAAAATAAATAACATCAATTCGCATGGTGATAGTCCACCGTACACATGAAAAATGAAGTACTTTCGCATTTGATGGAGGTTAGAGATGGATATAGTTTATGAAATTAACATTATAATATATCCAAATATGATGGGTATTTATTTTATTATCAAATAATGGTTAAAGACAATTTTATGGAGGTGTAAGAATATATAAAACAAAAACACCCAGTTAAAAACAATACCTCTTCTTCATTCAAACTCTTAATGTTTAGACCAGAAACATATCTAGGTTCATTTTATGATAAAAAAATACCCTAGTATGTGAAGAGGTATTTAATAGTGTTATTTGGGAAGATATTTTTTGAACCAAATGGTTCTTGAAGTGTGATATAAATAGGAGTGGAGGTTCCGTTTTTAATTAAAGATGATGGAAATTCTTGGAATTTCATAAAGTATTAAATTAATATAAATTAATATTCGACTCTAAATGGATAAAAACTAAAAATATTTTTATATAATATTAGTATGATTCTAAATCATGTCATAAAATAAAATTTGGAAAAAGTTAGACTATTTTTTTACCCGTTTATTTGTTTTATACCAGATGTTAACCATTTTCACACTTAGTTCGACAACAAGGTTTATTTACAATTTTAGTGTCAAGATAGTTATTATAATAGGAAAAAAGACCCATAAATGGACCATGGTTGTATTATAAACCATATAAATTTCACTTAGCCTATGATAAAAATTTCAGTAACTTTAAATAATTTAATACAATATTATTTTCATAATCAGAAGATCTTTTTGACAACATAGTGATAACTAATGACTAAGATCAATGAGTTTTTACTAGAGATGATTCATGTAATTTTAAAATAAAATATTTTCTAACCATTCAATTGGTAAATTCTATCTCGGATCCTTGGGGGGATACTTTTTTGTGCATGGAGATTCCGTTGAAGTTCTTTTTCCTTGTGTGTCTAGAACAATTCGGTGCCAACCAAGGAGAGAATTCAGCAGAGAGGGAATAACCTTGCCTCTATATTCCATTATTTTAGGATACTGAACTGTGAGTCAACATTTCACCTATTCTTCAAAATAAAATTGAAAAAAGACCTGGGATGTTTTCGTCTAGTTCACCAGGTAATTGGGTGCTTTTGCTTCTGCAGATTCCTTTCTCCAGCTTTTGTTCCAAGATACAGAAAGACCAGGCCCTAAGAAGAAATCCAGAATGTGAATTCTCATTGCATGGTGCCTAGACCTATGGTCAACCAAAAATTCCATATTCAATAATTCCTCACTAGGGACCATTTCAAGTATAGTATTAAAAATCCAAAACATTGTTTTTGACTTATTCAGGTTATACAAGGACTCAACAAATGGACCGTTCTTCATGGCCATCTGTCCCTTGCCCCCGTCTACAAGCAATGACTTATCTGCTTAGGAGAAATGCATCAAATAGAATACACCACCCTTGGTGAAAAATTTAAACATAGATGGTTTGTGTTTTATGGGACTAATGCATGGTGTTGGAGTTATCAGAGATCCTGACAGCCTCACCGTGGGGGCTTTGTCAGCTTCCTTCGGTAATGGTGACTCTCTTCAAGAGGACACCCACACTATTCCCATTGGATTTTTTCTTTCTAACTGAAGAAATATTCTTATAAGGGAGGCTGAAAGTGATTCATCAAAAATTTATAATTCTCTATCATATTGAGGACCCATTCCCTAGACTGTTGAGTACTCCCTCAAAAGGTGCAAGCGATTAATGAACAATAAGGTTTCCATACTTCATAATTATTGGGAGGGAATTTTTTTTTCTGAAATACATGCTAATAAAGTATATTTGGATGATCAGATTGTATTTTTTTCTTGTCTAGGTTCCTTTCCCCCCAAAAGGTATGAACTTTGTTTGGGTCGATGCACTCAGGTTTCACTATTTCATTACCCATTAACTGTTTCTACGTACTCTCTTTATCCTTTTATCTTTTAATAAAATAAAACTCCTTTTGGTGGTGGTAATTACCATAATGAATATAAATCATTTATATTTAAAAATAATATTTATAATTTAACATATCTTATTATTATCCCTATGTAAAAAATATTACAGTAATTACAATCAAGAGTTATATATTTTTGACTTTCCTTTACAGAAAATATTATAGAGGTCATAATCACATCCACATGGAAAAAATTTAATATAAAAGAATATTGGATGAGTATAGATAGAGATAAATTATCCCAGAATATTATGGAAAGTTTCATGGTCGTTTTCTATTTCGTATCATATTATTTTTAACCCTGAACTTTTTACTATTTAACGTGATTTATATTCAAAATGACTAAAAAAGGGAACTATTTAAAAAATATTGGACCTTATAATTAATAATATGGAATCCATTTTTCAATATTCATAAAATAGACCTGGAATAATTTTATTTAAAATAAAACTGAAAAAAGGCGTCCAAAATGGATTTTAAAAAAAGACCCCATTTTGATATATTATTTTATAATAAATTAAATTAATAAAATTTAATTTTAAAAAACACAATTGGATTAATATAAATCAAAAAGAACAAATAACTTCTTCAACCATTCCAAAATAGAATTTGATTGGTAAATACTTGAAAAAAATTCAAATTTCAATAAAAATATTTTTTTTTCTATTCATTGAAAAATTCAACTTCTTAGAAACTTCTCAAAAATTAATCCAATTATAATTTATAGATTATTATTTAAAGAATGATATAATCTTAAAAAAGTACAATTTCTAAAATTTCTAGGAATTAATTATAAATATAAACTCATAAAAAGCAATAAAAACCATTTTTGAAGAAAACATATTTTTTTGAAGAATTAAACGACTTTACTAAAATTTAGTGTTTATTTAATAAAAAATAATTAATACATTATTAATGAGAAGAACCATTATTTGTTTCATAAATTATTCAATATAATTACTACCTTCCAATTTATCGGTTAGGTTATAAAGGTCTCATTTAAATAATACTATTTTTTGTTTGTTTAAACTCAATCTTGTGTATCTTCTATTCCATCAAAAAGGATTTTTTTAATATTAGGATATGAAATTGTAAAATTTTAGAATATATATATATATTATCATTGATTTAATTATAATTTATTGAAAATAAAAAATTATTAATCTTTAATAAGATATTTTTCTACAAAAAAATCTTTGTCTACAACTTATCTTTTAATTTAATGGTTAATATTATAATATTTACAAATTTAATTAGATAAAATGGAATTAGATTTATGATTCATCAAATCTAAATTTGGTAATAGGGGTAATATTATATTTTTAGAAACCCAAAAGTTACTATGGTAAATTTTAATCAACCTTAACAAGTGTAAAAAGAGAAACATAATGTAGCTCAAATATTTATAAAATTACTCGATAATTATAACTTTTATTATAAATTTATATGTAAAAAATACATAACCACATTTCTCAACAACATTTACTCACCTAATTCATGTAACTCCCATTTTATTCCATCATTACCCCTTACCTTACTTTAGTTTCCAAAGAAAAGTCCACCGTTTTCACAAATAAACGGAGCTCACTTACACCTTATTCAAGACACAAACATATCCTTAAAAATTACATTAAAACATAGACTGGATTACATATCATAGATGTATATTCCATGTTTTTTGATGAATTTTTACAAGAATGTATCCCATGTCTTATATTTCCAATAAGTTTTTAAGAGGAGATTCAAGTCCTCAATGTTAGTACAATCAACTCCCTAACCCTTTCTTCTTTATATTTATCCTCTAAAACAATTATAAAAATAATAATATAATAGAATAAGTATCATTTGTATACTTAAATGTTATTATATTAATTTAATAACCATTTTATGCTTTTCTCCCATCCATTTGAAAAATAAAAATGTTTCTCCTGTTATGTGAAAAATATTATCACTTTGAATGACATTTTTCATTTTTTATCGCCTCCTTCCATGGATGGTTATAAAAATATATTTAATGTCTAAATATTATATTTACCAAATTATTAATATTACAATATAATTAATTAGTTATTATATTTACAATATTAATATTAAGAGATCATTATAAATTTTATCGCCTAAAATGAGCATACCCAGAGGAAAAATGATTTCTTCTTTCAATAAAATAGATTCTTCTCTTACCTTATTCAAACAAATAGTTTTAATTACAGTTTATATATTTTAAAAAACTAACTAATATTATTATAATTATTTAATAATGATGTTATAACTGAATTACTTCATAATTAAACTAATCCCTTTAATATAGCATGTTCTTGTTTAGGTTAGTTTAACAACTTATATGACCAGTGTTATAAATTTATATCATGGATGGATATGGAAGATAAATTAATGGTAAAATTAGATATTAATTAGTATTTTTTTTGTTCTTTTATGTAAATATAATAATAATGTTTAAACTTCTTATTATTATACCACATTTTGTTCATTACAAATTTTCAAAACAAGAACGTCATCGATTCCATTTTCACAAATCATAACTAGAAATACCATGGAATAAAATTTTATCCTTATAAGTAATTTTGTAAAATCTATTATAGTACCATAAATAATCTTTGAATGATGAAATTTATTAATTAACTATCATCAATATGACAATTAAAAATCTTATATAAAATGAAAAAATTTAATATCAACCAATAATGAAAATAAACAATATCTAACTAATGTGTGATGAATGAATATAAATTAATTTGAAAAGATAATATATATGAATAATGTCCAAAAATTACTGATGAAGATAGTTATGATTATTATAAATGAGTTTAGAGAACGTCTAAATAAGAAGAGATCTATAGTAAGGGTTTTCTCATATAAATTATTCTCTCTTTGATATAAGTTCTATATTCACCACCTATCTAATTTTGGGTGGTTTATAAATTTAACATATATGGGTTTAATCACATTTATCATGAAATTGAATGGTTTTATAAGTCCCTATTATTTTTTAACTTTTAAATTATTTTGATTAAAAGTTTCAAAATCTTTTAGGGTTTCTTTCTTATCTTATTTTACATTAGAGTTTGTTATGAATTCATTTACACATGGAGAAAATTTTAGATTTACCTAAACAATACTATAAATTGTATTCTCATCTAGTTATTATTTTATTTTTACACATCCACTCTCAATTTAATTTACCATGGTAAATAATATACCCAATGTGATGATTGTATGTAAAAATGATCCCACATATTATTTTAGATAAAAAATATACATTTAACTTTTACATATTCATTAGATGATTATACATATGTCCTTTTCTATGATTAGATAATTTATTAATGTAATTTTATACTATTGTTAACTAATTTTAAAAAGTCTGAATGATATTTTTAATGTTTTTTACATGGTCCTCTTATAAAAAGAGAGTAAATTGATTTTTTTACAATTTCTATATGAATTATTTTTTTCCACTATCACGCACAAACTCATTTAAAACGTTTTAATTTTTATGTTTCGTAAATACCAGGAAATTCCTATTAATTTTTTTAACTAAATGGGAATTTTACAAGTCTGTAAAAATTGAGGGCGCGTGATTCCATGGCCTGGAGTACCCAGAATGTATTTCTGAACTTTTTTTTCAGGTACGTTTAGTAAACGTGCAAGCATGTTTTTCTAACATTTGAACCAGTGCTCGAAATTAAAATTTGAGGGCACCGTTAAACTCATCGCACCAGTAGTCGCTTAAGTATAGCTTCACCTCGTACGTAGTAGGTTTAGGGTGGATGTTAGTTTTTTTACTTATTCGTGAAAGAATACAATAAATAAAATAGTGTAACATTTTATTTTCATTTGAAACACCCATATGGATGTTAAGAGGTGGGGACCACCAGAACTAAACCTCCTATGTGGGGTTATGGAGGTGGGGACCACCGATCCTAATACCTCCACTTTGAATTTAAGGGTGGGGACCACCCAAATCCTCCTAATGTGAGAAACCAATTGAACTCCATCTTTATTAAGGGAGGTGACCTTTAGGTTTCCCCAAATATTTATTAGGCCAAACTCAATGTAATTATGATGCCAATTTAATTTGTGCCAAAAATTAAATTTGGGAAACATATCATATTGGCTACCTTTTCCTTTTGGTGGAATTGGGGTAAGTGTTGGAAAAGGGAAATAGGGAGAGAACGATGGAGGAATTATTATTCTCCAATGAGGAACACTCCTCCAATGAAGAACGCCGACGCACGACTTTGACTTCTTCCTCGAGTCATCCTGCAACATGGGACGTATTCAATCCACGACTGTCCTTCCCTCCTCATAGATGTCAACAAACAAATGAGGTAGTGTGGTTTTTTGAATTTATTCACCTTACCCATTCTTGATAATTCATCATAAAATCACGAAGAGATTATAGCCGCTTGCTACCGCTATAACGTGGAGAGTGTGGGCCAAACAAACATGGTCTGACCTCTCCGTAAATCTTGTGTATAATTGTTGTGTTTTTTTACGATGGAGGTGGGAGACAACCAACCTCGGTGGGGCATGGGAATAGTGACCATCACCACTGCTGGCCGTGACATAGGTGATGGTGGAACAGCGCCACCCCACATCCACCATGCCGCCTGCGGCCTCTTCTGCCCTGCAGCCCCCGCCGCCCGCGACCTATACCGCCCTCGCGGCCTGCTCTGCCCCGCGGCCTACGCCGCCCCGCAGCCTCACCATCCCACGGTCCTTCACGGACCCCATGGACTTGCCTCCTCCACGACCTCCACGCTACCCTCGCAGCCTCCGTGCTACCCTCGTGGCCCCATGCCACTCTGTGGCCACTATGCCACTCCATGGCCCCCATGCCGCCCAGTGCAGGCTAGGTCGACCCAAACCGGGTCGGGTCGTCCCAGGCCGTTCTATGCCCGCACTTCGTTATACTCACTCCTGCAAGGGCTATGCCCACACTTCGTTGTGTTTGGTGTAGACGACAAACAGTGCTGACTGAGGATGAGAGTACCGGGACTGGAGGTAGCTCGGAGGTGGACCTTAAACGAGGCATACTTCCGAGATGACCAATCGAGAGATGTGCCTACCCTTTAGGTAGGATCCTTGGTGGGTGTTCACAGGAGCTGTTCCAGTTTACTTGTACTTTCAGTTTCTTGTACTTTCAAGTTGGGCTTGTATTCTGGACCTTTTTACTTACTGTACTCACTTTGTTTACTATTCAGTTTACTTGTGTTCGTATCTTTCTGTGTGCTTGGTTGCGTGTGTTTATAGGTTATAAAGAAAATGCCTTCCTAGTTTTATGGAATACCCCTTCGGTGCTAGTCGCCATCCCCTAGCCTATAGAAGGCGGGATTTGGGTAGTCACGACACGGGCCTTGGGCGGCAGGTCGTGACATGTTTTTAAAATGATTTTACAAATAATATTAATTTGTAATGATTTTTTAAGAAATGGTATTCCTTTTTGTTATTTATTGTGATTTATCCAGTAATTTTAAAAGATATTTTACACCTATGTCAATATACTTTGATATTACTTAATTTAAATTAAGGATATGTTATTTATATTATAGGTGGGATATTAATTGTATATCCATACAATGTAATGGGTAAAGTTTGATTTCTTATGATTTAATTTTGGTATGTAAAAACCAGATTCTTGATTTACTATATTATGGGTAGCAGGGATGTGATTTCTGATCCATTGTGTTTTTTGGAGGCATGAAAGTTATTTATAATCAACTATTTTATGGAAGGAAAAAATGTGATTCATGATACAATATATTATAGGATGAAGTAATGTGAATCTTAATCAACTATGTTTTAGGATTAAGGAATTTTATTATTGATCCATTAGGTTATGGGAGGTAGGAATTTGATTCATGATCCACAATGTTATAATTTATATGCTTTGGTTTGTGGTATTTTCAAATGTTTTATGACATAATCATTTTATAAAACCTCATATATTATGTTATTTTACGATACTAATGACTTGATTTATGATCCATGTTTATTTTTTCATTATCGAATAATGTTATGTTCATGTTACTTTATTGTGTTCTCATACCCATATGTTTTATTGTCCTCACTTATATTCTTTGATTATTATCTATAAATTACACACCTACTGAGAATATGATCTCACCCTTTTCTATTTTTCCATTCCTCAGGATATTAAGAATATTATTATATATTATGTGTTTAAAGGAAACATTTTAAAAATATTTTACGGATGATGTTTAATATATTATAGAATAAAATGATTATGTAGCTAATTTTTAAGGACATTAAACATTTAATTTATAGGATGGGATTCATTATGATATGAAATGAATATTTATGCAAAAAATTTAGTATACATGTATGTTGGTTCATGATACCTTTTTTTTATTAAAGTATATGTTAGTGATTTTTTTTATTAATTTGGCTTTTTGGGATCAGGATGATAAAAAATTAGTGAACAGCCAATAGATAAGATTAAGTGGAGGAAAAAAGCCTAAAATTTTGGTAAAGAAAAGAGTGTGAGATTTTATAGAAGTGAACTCTGAATGTGGATATTGAAAATTGTATATATGATCTATCTTAGATTCACCCAGTGGTAATAACACTAAAAATATGTATCATGTTTTAACTCGATATTCTCATGATACACAAGAATTGTACCTAACTACAGACAGTGGTTGAAACAATCAGGGGTATGTTTTGGTTGAATAAAAAACTATTTAAAAACTATTATAAAGGATTTTAATTGATTTTTGGATATAATAAGATAGATTAGGGATCTTAATAGGAATATGAACATCGATAACCTAGATTGAAATGTAGAGATTCATAAGTTAGGTTATGCATGACATTTATAAGTTACTTCTTCTAAGTTTATACATTCCTTTTTTACATTTATTAATATAAATATTTCTATACCTAATGTAATGTTTGAATCCTTGGGTAACTGTATGAATGATGGATTCCATGGATAATGTAACAATATAAAATTTTAAAATAAGAAAATTGTAGTTGATAGCATAAGAGAAACAAAATAGCAAGCCTAGAAGAAAATATAAATCAGTGAGACTTTATGATATATTTATTTATAAATATATTAAATATATTAAATCGGTTTAATTACCCACAAAAATAAGTTTTTATTACATTATATGAAACACTGAGTTTAGATTACATTATAGGAAACACAAAGTTTAAACGAAATGAGAAATATTATTAAAATATTATTATGAAATATAATAGTTATCACTAACCTGTTGGAAGGACATGTATGAATAGTAGTAAATAAGTTATAAAAAATATATTATTTAAATAATTTAATTTATTATCTATTAATTATAAATAATAAATATTATTAATTAAAATTAAAATAAATATTTATTTTTTTTTGTAAAAAAATGGTTTAATCGTTCTTTTGACACATAATTTAAAATTAATTTCCACCAATTTTAGATTTTGATTTGAAAAAATAAAATTAATTTTTGAAATATGTATATCAAAATTATCTTGTTTATAATATTGGGTATTTTTCTGAAAGGTTTCATTTTTTTGAATTGTGAAAAATACTAAATTTTAATTAAAAAGAACATTTTCATTTTAAAAATTTATAATATTAAATTATATTATAAATTTATTTTAAAGTAAAATTAGAAAATTATTATATCAATTAAAAAAACTTATGTTATTATATTAACTTCCATATTGAATCTGGATATAAAAAAATTGTAAGCTTTTGAAAAATTTCTCTTCAAAAACCCAGTTTTTCGTCGTGTCTACAAGATAAATTTTAAAATAAAATTTTTCAATTATGTGAATTGAATTTAGAAAAATGGATTCAATATTTTTAATTATAATTATTTATACTTTCTAATATGTTTAAAATAATGTTTGACCAAAATTAACAGTGAAAATAGACAAAATTAATTTTCATGATTAAGGTAAAAATGGATTTATGAGGTGTTAAAATAAGAAGATAAGGGTTAAAAATGACCTACCAATTGTCCAAAACAATTTTTCCAGAAATATTTCAACCATATATCTTATATAATCTATAATAGTCCATTTTAGGCTTGTGTAATGACAAAAACGTGGGTAATACTAAGTCCTTTCAAAACATTACAAGTGTACCACTCACCTCAGTTATAAAAGGCCACCCCACTCATCACTTCTTCACACATTCAAAACCATTTTGTTTTTAAAATAACTTCTTAAATAAATACTTAAATTACATCATAAAATTATACAATCCTTATTTTTTTGCATGAATCTAACTAATTAAGTCTTTGGTGAAATCATATAGAGGCTACTCAAAGAAGAGGCAATGTTATTCAACGAGCATTTTTATTTTTTTTCTTTCTCCACCTCCTTCAATTTCTGTTAAACCATTATGGTATAATAATATTAGTTTATTATGTATAATGGGATTTTTTATAATAATATAATTTCCGAAAACTACCTTCACTTCAATGAAATCTGTTACGACATCATCTTTCGTGTGTACGGTAGACTACCGCCTTGTGAACTGAGGTCATTTAGTTTTCCATTACCACCTCTAAATATTGGGGATGATGATGGATAAAAAGTATATAAATTATATTTAGAATATAATTATAGATATGGATTCATTATATCAATTATACATTTTTTTCCATACCATTGGAGATATGATAACTTCACTCGTGTGTACGACAGACTTCTACCTCGCGAAGCGATGTGATTCGTGTTTCACTAAAACGTTACATGGACAGTGATAAGGATAACATTAATAATTATATGTGATATAATTGTAATAATTATGATATTAATGAAATAATTATCATTGTTTATGTATATTATTTTATTTTAACTTTTCACTTAATGTTGATAACATCGTTCGTGTACATTTGGACTACGATCTTTACGAAGTGATGTGACTCCCTTTTAATCACCACACCACATGAATGATACATATAAGTATATTTAAATAAATAATATATTTTATATTACATCATTATAATTATGTAAGAATAAAATATTACTTAAATCCTTTTGATAACGATCATTGAAAATATTAAATGTTACTCATGTGTACATACGACTTAAGGTCTCTATGATTGTAACATAGTTATTTTTCATAACGATATATCACAATTGGTTTTGAAAGTATAATTTATTTATAAATATGATAATTATGAAATTATTTTTATTATGGATTTAATGAAAATATATAATATATTTAGGAACCATATCTTTCATAATGAAACTCACAAGATAAAACAAGACAGTTAACAACAAAAATAATGAAAATAATGAACGATTATTAACGAATGGGAGATAATATCTTTTTAAAAGACCATATATGACATTATAAATATTAATATATATTTTTATATGATAATAAAATGTTTAAAACCACTATATTTTAGGTTAAATCACGTTTAACCAAAAATAAGAGTGTTGTAAGGGATTTCATATCAATTTCTTTTCATTGAGGCATATTGTAATGTTATGCACATAATTTATTTTATATATATTATATACTATACATTTGAGATATTATATCATTATTTATAGAAAATTTCATTGTATTTTATGTTTAAATTTGAATTATTTTATCCAAGGAGATTTTAATGGAAAATTACGAAGTGGTAAAGTGTACCCCCAGATTATGTGAACTATTATTTTTGTGATTTTTTTTATATTTTTCATTTCATGCAACACCGAGTAACAGATTTTTATATGAAATCACTAATTTTGGATTACGTTATATTAAAAAAAAGTTAATCATGTTCTATAACCAACAATTAGTTTAGATTTAGGTACACACAACACTCCGTTTGGAATTTGTTAAACACAATACTGTGTCCCTTTGATAACTTGTGTTACATGCAAGGTTTAGTTTTACCGAACCACAAGATACCATTAATATTATTATTAAAATATTATTATATAAGCCACATATCCATTATAATATAATTTATGAATAATATTAACTAAATTAGGAAAAAATGATTTACAAATGTTTGTAAAATTAATCTATTGGTTATCAATTAGAAGAAGTGAATATTAGAACTATTTGAAAATAAATAAAATACTTTTCTAAGAAAACTATTTTTCTATCTACAAACCAAATTTTAACTCAATAAATTAAAAAAACCAATTTTTATTAATTTTTTCAATAAAATTTATATATCATATATGCAATAAATATTTTTTTATACTCATCTATGAGATTTTATTGGTATAGGGTACGAATAAATCCTTTTTTGAATAAAAAGACGTATTTTTCTAACTGGTGATTTTACCGATTTTTAATGATGAACCCATTTTATATATGATTCTTGAAAATTTTAAATTTATTATTTGAAGAAATAAATTTATTTTTTTGAAGTGTAATATTGAAATTAAATTTGGGTAAATTTTTGGCACTTTTCCAAGAAGTTTCATTTTTTGATGAATAGTGGAATACGCTAAATTTTAATTCAAAACTGCCTTTTCATATAATCTATTTATATAGGTAAAATTTATATTATTTTGGTTTTATAGTTTAATTATGTAAATTTTATGACATTTAATCATATGTTGGTAATTGTAATATATTTCACACTGAAATTGGATATAAAAACATTTCAAAATTTTGAATATTTTTACATTAAAAACCCCTTTTCCCGTCCCGTCTATGGAATTAAATTTAAAATAATTTCTGCCACTTCTTTTATTATAATTTGGAATAAATGATTAATTATTTTTAATAATAATATTTTTTAATTTCTAATATGGTAAACTTAGTTTTTTTACCAACAATATTAGTGAAAGTGATAAAACTTAATTGCAGTGTATTAAAGAAACATTTTCTTTACAAAGGACTATACCTTAAACATAAAAGACAAAATGACCTATAATCTAGTAAACAATCTATTGGAAGGCCATATTTATACCCTATTATTAATTTTATCTAATCTAGACCATTATTGTAGCCACTTAACAAGGGAAAAACATGGGTGGAATCCCCTTTTAAAAAATTTATAAGAATACCACTCCTCCACCACTATAAAAGTCACTCACCCATATCTCATATTGACACCTATAAATCAATTTGGATAACAAAATATCTGATAAAATAATCTCCCAAAATTACTTACTTTATCCCATTATCCTCCCTTTGGTATGAAATCCCACCGAGGAATCCTTTTGGTGCAATCTATGAGGAGTTACCCAAATTAGAGGTAACCTACTTCTTCAATATCCTTTGTTTATTTTCATTATGAAACCACTAAAATATACTTATTATATTATTATATATTAAAATAATTATTATAAATGTTATTATATGTTTTTATTATATGGTATCTACATACAATTACACAAAATTCCATATAATGGATAACGAACATACGGTTCTTGTGTAATGTGAACTACAACCTCATGAAACGATGTTGTTAATTTTCCATTTACCACCTATAATTGTTGTGAATTATGATGGAAAATATTTTTTTATAATATATATATGATATTTAATATGTATTTAATCTTATTTAATTATTATATAAAACACACTTTCATGCTTTCAATTTGGTGTAAACGTGATACATTCGTTTGTAGACATGTAGACTACCATCTTCTAAAAGCGATGTGATTCATTCACAGTTTACATTAAAAATATTATGAAGGGTTTAGTAAAAATATATAATACATTTTAAATAATAATTATACAAGAATTTATTATATATATATATATATACATATATGTAATTTCATTACTTACTTTCTTTCAAAACGATAATTAAACAGAAACAACGTTCTTGTGTACATACGACCATCCATATCCATGAACGATGATTCCATTTAATAATTATATCATCGATATTTTATTATAAATATTTGTATACTGAATATATATTATATTTGTATCATGTAATATATTCTGAAAATAATGAAATCATGATTTATGTAAGAGGATCAATAATAATTAGTCAAAACATGTATGAAAAAAAGCGTATATTTTCTGAAGCATAACATTAACATGAAGTTGTTAATAAGAAGGTAATATAAATCCATATATGGTTTTAAATATACAAATATGGTACTATGGAAATTTTTTAATAAACTTATATTTATTATACTAGAGTTTAGAATGTGTACTAAGAAAGTAAAAAACTTATGGTAAGGGTTTTATCATCTCACTTATTATATTCATGAGACACATGCCTTATTCACCACACATTTATTTTATGTGGTGTATATAATACCCACGTTTTTATTCCATGATTATTATAATTAAATTTATGGGTATTTATATATCCACTTTATTAACTTTATTTCACTGGGTTTATGTTTCAAAAGTTACCAAATTGGTAAAGTAATTATGTCCCAATTTTCCTTCTTTGAGACACATGACATGTTATGAACCTATATTTTTCTATGAGGGGTATATATATTCATTTAAATGATATATCATGAATCCAATTATTTTAATGATATTTTTAGCGTTATTTAATGTTATTATTTTCACTGTATTATGATTCAATGTTAGAAAAGTGGTAACAATTTATTTAATCTTCATAGAGGGATCCTAACTTCTATTGTGCTCATATATCTACATAGGGTAACCTGGGGAACACATGAAAAAATTAATGAGCTAAAAATCCGACAAAGGCAGTATACATAAGAATAAGGCATTAACACATGGGTTAGAAGGCCTGCCAAATGATAAAAAATGCATGGAACATATGGAATTATAACATATAAACATGGGTTCATATAAACATGGAATCATAATAATGTGGAACCAATTTAAAACATGACTTTAGTATGAGTCAAACCTAACCACCAATATCATTTCACATAGTTGCACAAGCCAAGGCTAACCGCCATGACTGTCACACATAACATCTAATGAGACTTAACTTTATGCAATGCATTGGAGTGCTATCTGGGCGTACCCATATTAAAATTTCATGAATATATTTTCCATATAAATAATCATACTTAATCTATCTTATATAAACATAAGGATTATGCATGGGAAGAATTGGGTACCATAATCATGACACAAAGCATAACAGATGGGGGTAACAAATAATTGTCCATGAATGAAGGGAACTAAAGTATACATGGAAATTCATAAGTGAAAATATATATGTATCATGGTGAGTGAATTCAAGTATAAGTGACAACATGTAAGAAATTTCTTCATGAAATTTTGGCATAAAAACATTTTTGAGAGAATTTAGGGAAAATACTATAGATCATTTAAAATAAAAAAGGGAAGATTCCATTATACAAAACCAGAAGTGAACCTAGAAGGTTTTCACAATAAAATACGTTTTTATAAAGACAATGGTGTCTTAAAATAGAATATAGAGAGCACTTGAAATCAGGTAAGATTTTGGGAAGCTCCCTCAAAGAAGGTTTTCTTATCCAAAAGTATTGAAGAGGGAATAAGTTAAAAACATGTATATCCCTGAAATATAATGATGAATGGAAGATGTTAAATTAGTTTGAAAAAATCAAATTGCATTTATAAGACAGAAATAATAATAATAGATAACCTCATTTAGGTAAAAAGAAAGATAAAGATACCCAAAGGAATAAAGGAGGTCTATGTTGAATCTGTTACGGAATATTGGCATGGTATTGTGTGTACTTAAGAAGAATTAATGAGATAGAAATGGATTTATCATAATTTAAAAATCATGAGGAAATTATGGGGGGGGGTGCGTAATCATACCCCTTAACTAGGAATTACACATAAAAGGGTATAACATAGAAGGAAATCTTGAATAAAAGTGAAATAGAGAGGATCCCTTACCATAAGTCCGTTGGTTTTATCCACTCAATATTAATGACATGAAAATTAAAATTAGGTTCATTAATTAATAATTCAATAACGTCTTATATATGTAAATGATTTATTATAACATTTTTATGTTCATTCTTTACCTTTTGGATTGGTTATGGGGTTCAATTTCGTTGTTCAAGTCTGTTTGATTCCTTAGTTTTAATGACAAGTTTACTTATTTTCAGGAACATAGAATCATGTAACATTGAGATTGTTTTACAGAAAAAGAGTTATATTTTATTATTGAAAATCCATAAGGTTACATGCTTTTATATTTAATTTGTTTACTTGTAGTGAAGTTTAATCATTGTATAAATCTTTAGTGATAACCTTTTGGGTTAATTGGTTGTTTTTTGGCCACAATAAAAATGTTTTGTTTTATAAATAAAAGAAAGTGTCCAAAAGAATTACAAAACCATAGATGAGAAATAATACATATATTATAATCTGGTTGAACCATGAAAATGGTTCCATGACCCAAATTTAATATGGTAATGGAAATTGAAAGCCCATCGTCCTTGAATGTGGTAAATTAACACATCTCGGGTGGTGTCATTAATACTAAAATAAATGAAGGGTAGAGGAGTGGTGATTATAAATTAGTACATTATCAAAAAAAATCCAGTACATTTAAGGTGATGGAGTTTTCATAACATTTGTATGTGGATATGTAAGGATAGAAAATTAAACAAAATAACTTGAAAACAAAGTAAAAGAATGGAAAAAGGAATTTACCTCTTGAATCAATCTTATTTGAGAGCCTCGTAAGGAGAATGTATTTGGTATTTTTAGGAGACCATGGGCTGTTGGATATAGAGAGGGAGCTTGGGCGGAGATTTGCACTGAAGATAGGGAAGTCACAAGGATTTAGAGATTTAAAGAGAAGAGGTAAGGAGGGGTGGTATTTATAGTTAAGGAGAGGAGGGTTTTCAAAATATTATATTCATTAGTTTATTATATTTCCTTAAGATAAGTAATAGTGATTATTCCAGGAATAATAATAGTAATAAATGAATGTGCGTTCTAGATTTGGGTGCTTAAATCACTTAATATGTCATGAATAGTGGGTTTAAATTATAATGGTTTTATACGGTAAATTATTGTATTTTTCTATTCACTAAAAATTCAAGTATTTTAGAAAAATGAAAAAAAAATTCCCTATCCATTTTTAGCTGAGTAGAATCCAGAAATGAAATCAATTTTTCAAAAATAATTTTGTAAATATGATTAGTTTAATTTTTAATTAAAATAATAATGTATTTTAAAAAACTGTTTTAGATCATTTATTTAATTATTCCAAAATATAGGTACATCATACTTTCACTTGAATATTATTTATATACTATCACAGGTAAGGTTACTATTCATTTGGGTATATCACCATTCATAAGAGTGATATTACTATTCATAACAGTATCTTACTATTTACCAAAAATTAAGTTTGTCATATCAGACTCCAAACATCTTACTGATCACAACCATGAATGTTAGATTTTCAAATTTCCAAACACAGAAGTGTCAAAATTATGTTTACAGGTCACATAGTATTTAGTAGTTCATTGTTTTCTGATTTAATGTGATTATATGGCATAATCATAAGATGTAATTTCCATTAAAAACATTGGGTCGTTACATTCCCCCCTTAAAAATTTCACCCTTAAATTTTCGTTTTACATTCTAGGCCATAAACAAGTGTAGGTACATTTACTTCATTTCATGATAAAGTTCCAATGTTTCTTCTTCGTACTTATAGTTTCACCATATTACTTTCACCAGATGTGTAGTTTTTTTATTTATAACATTATCTCTCTAATCCAAGATCTCCACTTGCTTCTCCTCATAAGAAAGATCATCCTCCAACTATACCACCTCTGAAGAGGGTACATGTGAATGGTCTGCTATGTATTACTTAATAGGGATACATGAAATACATCGTGTACTTTGGACATGGTAGTTGGAAGTTCCAGTCGATAGGCCACATCCTAAACATGATCAATAATCTCAAAGGGGCCAATATACCAAGGACATAACTTTCCTTTCTTCCAAAACGACATGGCCTTGTGCCATGGATATAAGCGTAGAAATAACATGTCTCTAACTTTGAACTCAATGTCTCATCAATGATTGTCTCTATAAATCTTCTATCAACTTTGGGTACCTCGATATGCTACTAAATGATTTTCATCTTCCCCACCATTTCATAGACCATTCTAGGTCCTATAAGCTTACGCTCACCGACTTCGTCCAAACACATTGTTGTTCTGCTCCTTTTCCCATAATGGTCTTCATATGGTGTCATTCATATTCTCTAGTGGAAACAATTGTCATAGGATAATTAAACCAGTGTGAGATGGTTGTTCTATCCTCCTTAGAATTCCATATAACATGCTATCAAAATATCTTCTAGTGTCTTAATAGTTTTCTCAAATTGGCCATCAGTTTGAAGATGATAGGCCGTACTGAAGTTCAGTTCAGTGCTTAGAGCATGTTGGAGATTTTTCCTTAACTTTGTGTTGAATCGTGGATCACGATCGGATACGATAGATAGTGGTACTCTAGTAATCCTTACCAATTCTTTGATATATATCCGTACAAGTGGATAAAATTATAAGTCCTCTCGAATTGCGATAATGTGATCTGTCTTCATAAGATGATCCACAACGACCCATAGAGAATTGTTTCCTCTAGATATCCTTGGAAGTCTACTGAAAAATTCCATGGTAATGTCCTCCCAAATATATGTTGGTATGGTTAGTGGTTGAATCATCCCCATAGAATTTTTTATTTCATTCTTTAGTTGTTAAAAAGCTATGCACTTTTATGTATACTCAATAATCTCCTTCTTCATATTGTCCCACAAATTGTTCTCTTAGAGATCTCGATACATCTTTGTGATCCCTCTGTGAAAAAAGAAGGTCTATATATGTGAATCATTAAAAAGGTCCTTATCTGTCTCTAGATTGGATGGTACACATAATCGTGGCCCAAATCTTACAACTCCATCCTTGTCAATTTTGAAATCGGAAGATTTCACATTTCTGATAGCTTCCACCCTTTTCTAAATTTACACATCCTTTCTTTAAGCATCCTTTATTTTATCTATGAGGGATGGTTGAGAAATAATTTGAGAAAGGGTTTATGATATTACTCCCTTAATGATTCCCATAACCATCATCTGCAAATCTAAGAAGATCATATCTATTTCAATTCTCATCATTGATAAAGATGTAGGATCCATTCTAATTACAGCATCTTCCACCTTATTTTCCTTACCAAGATGGTAGTGGACTGACAAGTCATAATCATTGATGAGATCTATGCATTTTTTCAAGTGCATATTAGGCTCTTTTGGTGTGAATATATATTTTAGACTCTTGTGATCTATATATATCTCACACCTCTCTCCATGGAGATATTTCCGCATACTTTTCAAAGGAAAGATCATAGCCACCAACTTCAGATCATGCGTTGGATAGTTTTGTCATGGATTTTCACCTTCCCTGAGGTATTGGCTATCAATTTATCATTTTTCCTTAGCACAAAGCCTGATCCCTTCCTTAAAGCATCACTTTAAATCAAAAAGAGTTATCCACTTATTGGGAGTGTGAGTACTGGCATAGTGATAAGCCTCTTTTTCAATTCTTTGAAATTGTATTCACATTCCTTAGTCCAAAAAATCATTACTCCCTTCCATGTCATCTTGGTCATTGGGTTTTACAATAATGAAAAGTTCATCCAAAATCATCCATACAACCCAGCTAGACCCAAAAAGTTGTAGATACCCATTATAGATGTTGTCATGGGCCACTCTTCACTCACCATTATCTTGGAAGGGTCCACAGACATCCCTTTTCTTGTGATAAAATTCCCAAAGAATGATACTTCCTCCATCCATAACTGACATTTACTATATTTGGCATAGTACCTCTCCCTTCAAAACTGTTTAGCACAATATTCAAATTCTCCTCATGTTCCTCATTGCTCTTGGAGTATATGAGAATATCATTGATATAGACTACCAAAAATTTGTCGAAGTAATATCTAAATACTCTATTAATTAAATCCATGAAATTTGATGGAGCATAAGTTAGTCCAAAGGGAATCACTATGAATTCATAGTGTCCATACCTCTTTCGAAAGTTAGTCTTGGGAATATCTTCTTTCCTCACCTTTAATTTGAGATATCCAGACCAAAGGTCCACCTTAGTGAAATAACTTTCCACATGAAGCTGATTGAACAAGTAATCTATCCATGTAAAGGGATACTTGTTCTTTATCTTGATTTTATTGAGATCATGATAATCCATCATGATGGGCATGTCTTTAAACATGATTCTCTCCTTTGTCCCAATCATTTTATCTAGTCATGCTTGTTCATAAAGAATTAATATACACACATGAGACAATGATTCTAAAGAAGAGTCATATTACACATTACAATTGTAAAGAATTAAAGGATGCTTCTGGATGTGAAGAGTGATCTCACTTTCCCAATAGATGATGTTTGATTTGTATTAATATAACCAATCCATACCCATGATAACGTCAAACTCCACTAAAGGAAGTATGAAATGATTTGCTGGGAGGTTCCGTTCACAAATGTTAACCAGGGAGGAGTTATAAGTAATGGATGCAATAATTTTCCCATTTGTTGTTCTCACAGATAACTTATCCTCTAAATTTTGAGGTGGTGCTTGAATAGTTCTACTAAACATTCCAGATATGAAAGAATGCATAGAACCAGAATCAAATAGTACCATTTCCATTATTGAATGAATAACTAGAGTACCTGTCACCACATCATTTTCTAGCTCCACATCAACAGTAGTGATAACATAAGCCCTTCCTTGTTTCCTTGGATGTTGTTGTTGATTTCCCCAAACAACCCTGAGATTAGGGTAATTGTTTTTATAATTTCCAAGCTCCTTGAAGTTGTAAGAATACACTATAGGATGAGTGTTGATATGAACCTTCCTTTTTTTCTTCCACATTGGCTGGATTCTTCATATCCCTTTCACAGTTCTAGGCCAGATGACCCATCATTCTATATTTCAAGAAATTCTTGGTTCCCTTTTGATATTTTGAAGTTGCTTCTTCCCACAACATTTACAAGTGGGATATTCAGGATTCTTTCCATCATGGTATTTTTTTGTTGAAACAATCATGTTTTCTCCATTTTAATCTTATTTTTACTGGGCCCATGAGACCACTGTGAGTCTCCAATCTCTATTTCAAACATGAGGTCAAAATGAACAATCTCTTCATAATTGTTGAATTCTCAAATCACCAGCTCTTTTCATAGACTCGTCTTTAGTCCACTAAAGAAGCGATATACCATGATTTTGGTGTTCATGACAAAGTAAGGGGCATAACTTGAAATCTTTGTAGAGTTTGCTTCATAGGCCCTAATAGACTCACCTTCCTTATACTTGAGTCTGAGTAACTCTCTTTCCATCCTGAGATGGTGGGTTTGATGAAAATATTTTTTAATATATATCCTCTTTAATTCCTCCCAATCCATGGAATCAATTTTCTCTTGGGACTTGTATTCCGTATTAGTGTCCACTAGTGATCAGCTTGCCTATCAAAAAAACAGACATCTTGTACAAGTTTCTCTTCTTCTGAGCACTGGAGGATGAAGAATATCTTTTCAATGGAGTTAATCCACTTTTCCAAAAGGAGGGTATTAGAATATCCATTAAACTTGAGAGGAATTTTCCACATAAAGGATTCCACATCAAGTTTCTCTTTCCTCAGAGGAGGAGAGAATTCCCCATGATTCAAGTTATTACTCATAGCTTGAGCTAGCTAAGCATGTACTTTCAAGAAGTTTGGAGGACCCAATCCCATCGTGTCAGGAATATCATTGAGAAAATGTTCACATTCCCTGTCACATTTATTTTTGGCACGTGTTCTTCTATTTCCCGCCATTAACTTTGTAAAAGAGCGTACAATTAGAGTACTTTAATACTTAACTATTGAGCATAAAAAGTAAACTTTGAACATAAGAGGACAAACTTGTGAATGAGAAGTATATCCTAACTTTTGATTCTATATGTTTCAATCTAGGTTATCCATGATCTATTTATTAACTTATATTCTTATAGGGTTTTTATTCCCTTAATAATGGATTTTACTAAGATCATGAATTTACTAAAGAATATCCCCTAGGAGTGTCAAAAAAGTGTTCATCAAGGACCATTGTCATGTACTGGGATACCTCAAGTTAGGGATGAAACTCTTTGTTGGAGTTTTCAATCCTTGGTACATCTATGCAAGATCTTCCTCTACCTATTTGTATCTAGACAGTGATGTATTTTCTTGATAAACCTCTTACTCTGAACTTACTAAAATATTGGGATGTTTTCAAATACTACATCTCGTCCTTAAGGTTCTTATGGAATTTCTCCATTCCCAACCACCCAAAATAATTATACCATCCTATTATACCAACTAAAGCTATCCTATCCTTTTATATATAAAATTACATGATTTTAAGGATAATTGTACATCAGAGTACATGCCAAGGATCGTGAAGTCTTGGGCCTTTAAAGAGTAGGTACTTAAAAAATAAAACATGGGACTGAAAAAACACTACTTTATTTAATCTTCACAGAGGGCTCCGAACTTATATTGTGCTCATACATCTACATAGGGTACCCTGGGGAACACTTGAACAAAGGAATGATCTAAAAAGCACAGTAAGGTAGTATACAAAAGAATAAGGCTTTAGAACATGGGTTAGAAGGCCTAATATAATGACAAGAAAAGCATGGAACATATGGAATCTTGACATATAAACATGGGATCATATCAGCATGGATTCATAGTAATGTTACAACAAAATAAAACATAAATTTAGTATGATTCAAGGCTAACCTCCATGATCGTTTCCCGAAGTATCACAAGCCAAGGATAACCACCAAGACCATCGCAAATAACATCCAATGAGACTTAACCTTACCCAATACATTGGAGTTATATTTGAGTGAACCCATAATAACATTTCCTGAATATATTATCCACATAAATAATCACACATAATCAATCTTATAGAAACATAAGGATTACCCATGGAATGTATTTGGTACCCTAATCATGACATAAAGCATAACAGATGGGTGTAAGACAAAGTTTCCCATGAAATAAAAGAACTAAAGTATAAATGAAAATTCATAAGAGAAAATATATATGTATCATGGTGAGTTATCACAAGTAGAAGTGAAAACATGTTAGAAAAGTAATCAAGAAATGCTGGCATAAAAACATTTTTGAGCTATTTTAAGGAAAATACAATAGATCCTTTAAAATAGAGAAGGGAAAATAATTTATAAAAAATGAGAATTGAAATAGAATGGTTTTCAAAATTAAAATATTTATTTTATAAAGACATGGGTAGATTAAAATATAATATAGAGTGCACTTGAAATTGGGTAAGAATTCAGGAAGATCCCTTAAAACAGTTTAGCTTATCAGGAAGTATTGAGGAGGGAATCACTTAAAAACATGTATATACTTGATATATAATGATTAATGGAACTTTTTACATGAGTTTCAAAAAATCACATCGCATTTAGAAAATGAAAATAAGAAGAAAAGATAACCTCATATGGGTAAAAATAAAGATAAAGAACCTGATGGAATAAAGGAGGTTCAGGGTCAATATCTTATAGAATATCGGTATGGTATCATGCGTACATAAGTGGGATTAATGAGAGAAAAAGGGGTTTCTCATTATCTAAAATTCATGAGGATAGTATAGGGGAAGTCCATAGTCATACCCCATCACAAGTAATTACACATAAATGGGTATAACATAGAGGGAAATCTTGAATAAAAGTGAAATTGAGAGGATCCCTTACCTTAAGTCTAATGGTGTTCTCCACATGATATTAATAAACTGAATAACAAAATTACATTAATTAATTAATTATTAAGGAACATATTCTATAATTAAATGATTTAGTATAACCTTTTTATGTTCATTAATAAACATTTTTAATTGGTTATGAGGTTCAATTTCATTCTTCGGGTCCATTTGTTTCCTTGGTTTTAATGATCAGTTCACTTCTTTGCATGAATGGAGAATCGTGTAACAGGGGGATGGTTGTATAGAACTATAGTTTTATTTTATTATTTACCATACAAAAGGTTACATGGTTTTAAATTTAATTTGGTTAATTTTAGTGAAGTTGAATCGTTATAGAACACTTTAGTGATAACCTTTTGGGTTAATTGTTTGTTTTTAGCCATATGAACATGTTTTGTTTTATAGTAAAAAAAAGTGTAAAAAAGGATTTCCAAACAATAGATGAGACATAATACATATATTATGGTATGTTTGATCCATTAAAATGGTTTCATGACCATAATTGAAGATGTTAAAAGAAATTGAAAACCCATCATTCTTGAATGTGGTAAATAAAAACATCTCAGATGGTGTCTTTACTACTAAAATTAAATAAGAGTAAAAGAGGGATGATAATAAATTATTACATTATCATAAAAACATTATAGTAAATTTATGGTACTGGATTTTTCGTAACATTTTAATATGGAGAGGTAAGGATAGAAAAGTAAAAAAAAAGAAATTGAAAAGAAAGTAAAAGAATTGAAAAGAGGAATTTACCTCTTGAATCAATCTTCCTCAAGAGATTCTTAATGGGAGAGGATTTGGACGTTTTATGAGAGAAATGGATGTTGGAAGTGGGGAGGGATCTTGGGGAGAGATTTTGTCAAAATTTAGGTATTTCAAAAGGCTTGATAGGAGTGAAGAGATGAGTTAAGGAGGGTTGGTATTTATAGGTGAGGAGAAGAGGGTTTTCATAATATTACAATAAACAGTTTATTATTTATCCATAAGACAAGATATAGTGATGATTTAAGGACCAATAATAGTAAAAAATTCATGTGAGTTAGAGATTTGGTTGCTTACATCACTTATGATTTCAGGAATAGTGGGTTCAAATTATAATGTATTTATACAGTAAATTAATGTATTTTACTATTCACTAAAAATTCTAGTATTTGAGAAAAATCCCAAAAATTAAGCCTGACCATTTTTCAACATTTAGAATCCAAAAATGAAAGAAAATTTTTCAAAAATAATTTTCTAAATATGATCAATTTCAGATTTAATTAAAATCCAAATTTATTCCGAAAAAACTAAAACATTTATTTACTTATTCCAAAATGAAGTTACATCATACTTTCACTTGAATCTTATTAATATAATATCATTGGTAAGTTTACTATTCATTAGGGTATATCACCGGTCATAAGGGTAACATTACTATTTATAAGGGTATTTAACTATTCAACAAAAATTATGTTTTTCTTATTAGACTCCAAACATCTTACTGATCACTACCGTGAATTTTAAAATTTCAAATTTCCAAACATAGAAGTGTAAAAATTATGTTTACAGGTCACATAGTACTTACTAGTTCATTGTGTTGTGATTTCATGTGATTATATGACATAATCATAAGAATTAATTTCCATTGAAAATATTGGGTCATTACATAATATTGTCATAAGAGTAAACCACGACTACTAATATGGTGTGGGGAGTGAACAAATGATATTTAGATGTCCTTGGCAGTGATTAATGGACTAATATGGAAATAATTTTATATACTCATGTATCTGCAAAAAATTCTATGTATTAATCATAAGTTATGGTCTCATAGATTATGTTACTTCTTCCCTTATGATTCGTTTCTTATGAAATGAAAATATTTATGTCATGACCCACATATATATTCTTTGATATGTAGGGTACGATCTTTAAATGTTATTCTCATGTTCTCATACCCATATGCTCTCATTATGATTATGTATGTCTTTTTTTACCCTTACTGAGCATATGATATCACCCATTTAATATATTTCCTTTCCACATGTTATAAACAATTTTGTAAATAAAAGTACATAAGGGGAAGATCTTTGTGAGAAACATTGAAGATATTTTACCAAGTTAAAATATTTTTTCAAATTTACTAGAGACACTAAACTATTAAAGTCATCAGGCATGTATTTTTTTAATGTGATGACTAAAATATAAAGTGATGTAGTATACAAGTTTGTTAAGACTCTGACACTATAATTGGTATTAAATGAAAGGTTTAGTCAACCTCTTGAAACTAGGATGAGAAAAGTTTAATTAGATTCGTAGGTATATTTATAAGGATATATTTAGGGATGTCTCTGAGGATTAGTATAAGGATGAGTTAATGATTAGGAAAATTTCATATAATTTTGGTAAAGGATAGAGTGATTGATTTCCACGCAATAAATCCCTTTTTTGATACTAAAAGTGGATGTGTATCCAACACATATATACACAGGGGTAACCCAAAAATAGTATATTGAGATAAACTCAATCAGGAACTGGTGAACGATAATGGGCATTACTGCACACCTGGTATGACCCTCCTAGGGACATTTATTGGACATTCAAAAAAAAATATTTATGAACCATCATGAATGATTGAAATATAATACCACTATAGATAACCTAGGTAAAACAATGGTTTCATAGGAAGGTGTCATAATCTTGACATGATAGAAGTGATTTTTCATGATAATGTGGATTTTATATATGATAAGTGATGTTCAAACTATTATTTAGAGATTTTTTCAATGGGGATAACTAGATGGTACTGGCTTAACAATGAATGTGATGGAAAATTTCCTAATGAGTAGTGAAATAGAATGATCACTGGTGTAAAGGACATTGTGATCTTAGCTAATCAATTTTTACAGAACATGATTAACAACATATACCTTGACCAAATCTCGAACTAATCAGAAAGATGCAGGCCCAGGCCGAATGCCTGGCCCCATGAGAATCTATTAAAGAAAAATCAGTACAAAGTACAAAGAAAATGAAATGATATGAAAACACCCCCAACAACAGTGCCAGTCAAAATGTGTCAAAATCTCCAACATATCCATCCTCCGAATCATCTGGATCCGCTGACTCCCACTCAGATGGATCATATTGATTGAGCATGTTGAGGTATTGCTCCCTAAGACATAACTCTCTTTCAGTCATAGATGTCCTGATCACTTCCTTATTCTGTCCCTTCTTTGAGTTTACTTCTTTCCCTTTTCCATTCTTGGCAGAGGACCTAGTAGACACCGTCCTCGGCATGTTGGAGTAGTCTTTTCTTGGCTTCTTCTTTTTTGGATCAGTTCCTGCCCCCATACTCTCAATCCCATTATCAAGGGTTTCCTTCCTTTCTCCTCGAACCATGTCACTATAAGAGGCTTTGAGCACCTCCCTCTCATTTTCTCTCTCTCCATTGGAAACATCTCCCCCCTTCTTAGGAGCTTCTCCCAATCCCTTGAAGCAATCATTCCTTCCTGACTCCACTGTTCCATCCCTCAAGGAAGTTTGATTTAAGTCGATAGGGGTTAAACACTGATTCTTCAAACCTGTAAATTCCACATCCTCAACCACTGCAACCTCCACAGGCTTCAGGTGATCTGCTTCAAAGTTGGAGGTCTCCTCCTCCATCAGTTTTCCACCCAGCAAGCTTGTCCCATTATCTGCTTTCTGTGGATCAAGCCGATCAGCTTCCCCCACTCCTAGACCATCATCAGGTTCTTCCACCCCATCCAGTGCATCAAATTGGTTCATGGAGCAGAAATCTGGTCCAGATTTAACACCCCCTGGGTGCCCATGTCTGCTACCCATACTTTGAGGACATGGGACAGAGATAGGTGCCTCACAACATCCATTCTGGGTGTTGGGCAGCCTGCTTGAGTCCAATTCAGCTTCCTAGCCACCCTTCATCTCAACACCATCACACACTTTCACCATTGACCTTGATGCATCCAACATAGAGCTAAGACTCATGTCATTCTTTAGCCGTTCAAATACAGCAGCAACAGAGGGCCCTGACGTCCCTATCAACTCCTCCCTCACAGCTTGCATAACACCCCCATTTTCCTGAACATCACAGACCTTAGTGAAGGGGGCGTCATCCTGTATCAACTCTTAATTGACATGGCCAGTTGATTTCTCATCAATCATGGCCTGGACAGTTGGATCATTTGTAGCAGCAGGACACTCACGCACTCCCTTCTTGTGACACACATAACGATCATTCCCCTGTTTGTGGAAGAAGGAGCAGTAATCAATCCAGGACTCATAGTATATGGGTTGTGCATAACTGTATTCCCCCTCAATTACAACCCACACCATCTCAGGAGGGGTCCGGGAGAGTTCCAGTTCAACACACAGCCTCGCAACACTCGGGTTCCTCAAGGTAGCCGTTCGCCGATCAAGGCACAGGAGACGACCAATAGAATTCCCTATTGAACTTAACAACGCTGGGTTTTGGAAGGGTAAAGGTAAACCAGGAAGTTGAATCCAAATCGCAGTGGTAGAAGGGTCGCGATTCATATGAAATTCAAAAGTACAGCGAAGCAGATGAAAACGAAATCTGCGAATCGACCTACTAGCGTTGGACCAAGACCGCGCTAGGTCATCTTCATCCAGAAAGTAAAGAAGTAACTGATGCGGACCCAAGATCCCGACAACCACCCGGTGAGTAAGACCCCAATTTTCATTCACAAATTTATCAAATACCTCTATCGAAGGCCACCGTCGCACGAACCTTGCAACCAGTGCGTTGGAGAAAAGAGAGGATGCATCAGAGAACTCTTGAAGAGAGACTGGAACAACTGGCTGTCCAAGGCAGATGCCAGGAACCTTCGGAGCAACCTTGATGTTGGGGAAGAGAGGCACATCCACATCTGATGGCCAACGATCTGCACGCCAGCAACCCTGAGGAGGATTCTGAGGCCCCTCCCCTAGGGGAAGAGGGGCCGCTGGGACCTCCATCACCACTAGGGTTCACCCATCACCGAGACCTCTATCGCCGCCGAGACGCCTTATCTTTGAGAGTATCATATAAACGTGTTGTATGGGTAACGAGGTATAGGGCTGGCCTGCCCACCTGCGCGCCGCACGCCCCCATCTAGGCCCAAGGTGGCCAACCCTTGGGCTTGGGCCAGTTCCCACGGAATGAATCACATTAGTTAATGTATTAGAGGAACTAGAAGATGTTTTGACTATGGAAAAGAAGGGCATAAAGTATGTAACTGTAAAGGAAATATGAAGAGTTTAGTTAACACAATTGATGAGAATATTGGTCTCACTAAGAAATAATCAAAGGTAAAATTATATAAGTATATAATTAACAGTCATTTTGAAAATATATTTCTTAAGGGGAAATATCCAGAAGAGAATCAGATAGGTGGTAGGAGTAATGGTTATTTGTCTTATGATAATGAGACTATAAATGAAATGTGAATGGAAATAGTTATTAAGTAATAAGATGATGTATCCTTATTATGGATTAAGGATTAAGTTTAATAATCAATGTTTTCATGTATTTGGAATGAATAATTATGTTATATTAATGGTGAAATATATAAGGATTGTTCAGTTTATATTGTTTGGTAAGGATTTACAAGAATACATTGAATGGTTCCAATGGAATAGAAAAGTGATTTAATGGAAATGTGATATTCCTGTAAACCACTTGATTAGGGGAATGATAACCTTTAATATGCTCTTTATATTAATAGAATGTTTTTTGATAATGATATACGGGATATGAATAAGTAAATTGTACGATATTGATTACCCTGGGACTAATTAAGGACATGTTAACAAGTGATTTATTCTCTCATTGATGAAGTTTAAAAAATGTTCATTAAATACATATAATTAAATTTTGAAAAAGGAAACATGCATGTTTTCAATATGTATTTGTGGTAATTTAATTTATTATTGTGTTTCAAGAGAAATCACGATGAAGATATTCACATTTTTGGTTTGAAAGAACCAAGATAAACTTTTTGATATATGGGGGATCAATACTAATATGATTTTGGGTAATTTAGTGACCTTATTTATAATGTTTTGGACTTACATATTTCAAAATCTTTACAAGGTTAACCAATTATGGAATGGTTCATTTTAAAGTATTATCTCTCCAGATAAGGATTTATTCATATTAAATAACCTATGATAACCATTTTGTGTGATAACAAATTATAGATGGAATAAATTATCATTCTAGTTATGGATCTCAGGATCTGTTAGTTATTCAGGAATGAAAAATTCACCTTAATTCCTTCGAGTAAGAGATAAATTGGGAATTGATGCAGGCACAACCAATGGGCATGATTGTTCATATGGAATGGAATTAAATCAAGTAATTATATCTTCTAGAGAATGTTATGAAACTTTATGAAAAAAAAGATATTAAAAAAATGATATCCTAATACCATCGTTTCTGATGAATCAAATGGAACCTAAGATCATCACATATTTATCACTTTGTTATCACTAATTTTCTCCTAACTATGTTATCTATCAATCTCCCTTAGAAATTGATAGATATATTTTTCTTCCATGAACATATTTTCATTTCCCATCAATGTTCTCCAGTGTGTGTAACTTTGGGTTAATGTTATGTTTCCAACATTTCATTTTTAAAGGATGTTTTAGTATTCATTTTTATAATGTGGATTTACATGAATGGATCTTTCACGTATCAAAATTTTAAAAAAGCGATGAATTTTGATGGATAATTTATTTTTAAGGGGGTTAGAATATAACACCTCAATATTTTTTGAATAATTATTTTAAAATTAATTTAATATTTTTGATATTTTTCATTCCATGAAACACTGAATATAGATTTTATTATATGAAATAACTAAGTGTGTCTTTCATTATACGAAATAAAAAGTCAATCTTGCGCTATATGAATCACTTAGATTAGATTTAGGTACCCAAAAAACTATGCTTGGATTTTATTACACACAGTACATAGTCCCTTTGATATCTTGTGTTATACACAACGTCATGTTTTATTAAACTCCAATATACTATTAATAATATTATTAAAATATTATTATAGATGCCACATAGCCATTGGAATGGATGTTATGAAAAAAATTAACCAAATTTTTAAAATATTATTTACAAATTTATATAAAATTAATCCTATTATTATCAATTATTAAAAGTTAATGTATAAACTATTTTAATATAAAGAAATTAATTTTCTAAGAAAACTATTTTTCAATGTACAAACAAAATTTTCTCTCAAAAAATTAATAGAAAAAATTTGAATGAATGTTTTCAATAAAAGTTATATATTATATATTCAATAAATATTGTTTATCTTCATCCAATATATTTTATAGGTATAAGATAAAAATAAATCTAATTTTATGAATAAAAAGATATATGTTTCAAAAAGGTTATTTTACCACCTTTTATTGGATGACACATTTTAAATATGATTTTTGATAGTTTTGAAACTTTTATTTTAAAAAATTAACTTCATTATTGGAATTATAATATCAAAATTTACTTTGGGTTAATTGTTGGTATTTTTATCAGAAGTTCCATTTTTTAACGAATAGTGAAAAACATTGAACTTTAATTCAAAATTTCTTTTTTCATATAATCATTTTATATAGTTAAATTGTATTTATTAGAGTTTAATTATTTAAATTTTATATCAATTAATCTAATATTTTTCATTTGAATTAGTTTATAATTGAAATTGGACAAAAAATATTTTAAATTTTTGAATATTTTTACTTCAGGAAACATGCTTTGTCGTCCTGTCTGCCAGATTAAAATTAAAGTAATTTATGTCACTTATGTGATTAGAGTTGTAAGTAATTGATTAAATATTTGGAATCATTCTAATTTATAATTTCCATAAGTAAATATACTTTTTGACAAAAAATATTAGTGAAAGTGATTATAATTAATTATAGTGATTAAGAGAAACATTTGCTTAATAAAGTACTAAACCTTAAACATAAGGGTCAAAATGATCTATAAACCTGTAAAAAATACATTTATGAAAATATTTAGACACTATATTTCATTTTATATAATTTTAACATTATTGGAGTTACATGACCTGGGAAAAACATGGGTGGAATTCTAATTTCCAAAATTTACCAGAATGCCACTCCTCCTCCACTATAAAAGGGCACTCACCCCTCCCACTTTTTCAAACATATAAATCCAGTTTTATAACCCCAAAACTTTTCTAATAATATCTAAACACCCATAAATATATCCTATAAGCTTCCACTTGTGCATTAATCCAACAAAGGAAGCATTTTGGTGAACAGTAAGACGAGTTACCTATAGAAGTGGTATAATCCTTCCTCAAGCTGCTTTGTTTTATTTTCATTCTACACCCACTAAAATATTATTATTATACGATTATATAATAAAATAATTATTATCAATTTTTTATATGTTTTTATTCTATGGGTACTAACTTAACTTACACACACTTATATCTAATGGGTAATGAACCCGCTATTCTTGTGTACGATGAACTGTCACCTCATGAAACGATGTTGTTTGTTTTTATTATACCACCTCTCATAGTTGGTAATTATGATGAAAAATTTATTTTAATTTTTTATATATGATATTTATGATTTATTTAAACTTATTTAATTATTATATAAAACACAACATCATTTTTCCATTTTCTATTAAAACAATAGCTTTTTTATTGGACGTGTGGACTACCACCTCCTCAAAGAGATGAGATTCATTCACACTTTACATAGAACTTATTAATGATGGGTTTTGTTAAAATATATGATATATATTAAAAAATAATTCTACTTTAATGATAATATATATACATATATTTAATTTATATTATTTCCTTCAAAATAATAATTAAATATAAAAGGCGTTCAAGAGTACGTACAACCTACCGTCTCTATGCAAGGTGTATTTCATTTCATATTTCTATTATTTATAGTTATTTATAAATATTTATATAATGAATATATATGATATTTATATCATCTTCTACATTATGTAGATAATTTAATCATGATCTATGTAAGAAGATCAATAATAATATGTCAAAACATGTACAAAAAATAATGCAAATATTACCTGAAGCGTTCATTAACATGGAATTATTAATAAGCAGGGAATAGAAAGACATATATGGTATTATATATAATAATATGGTTTTTTGGTAGATTTATAATAATCTAATAATTATTATATATTGGGTTTTAATGTGTATGAACAAATTCAAGACTTTAGGTAAGGGTTTTCTCTTCTAACGTCATATATCATTGAGATAGCATCCTTATTCGCCACTCATTTGTTTGGGTAGTGTATATATTGAAAATGAATTTATTACATGATTATTATAATTAAATTTGTGGTTATTCAAATAACCATTTTATGTTCTTTCTTTTAATGGGTTTTAAGTTTCAAATGTTACCAAATCGGTAATGTAAATCTGTCTCAATTTTCCTTCATTGAGACACATGCCCTATTATGCACCTATCTTCTTCTATGAGGTGTATATGTTTCCTTTGACATGTTATATAATGAATAAAATTCATTTAATTATATTTAAATCTTTATTTAATGTTATTTTTTCTATTTTATTATGATTTGAATTTACAAATGTGGTAACAGTTTATTTCTACAATCTCATCATTTATAGGATGGTTTACAATTATGATTCCATTAAAGAAATCTTATTATCTATTTTTATATAACCCTCTTTAATTTTATTAAACTCTGTTTATTCATTTTATATCCATGTAATTGTACCATTTCCACTCTCTGTTAATTAATAAAATTAAGAAAATGTTTTAATGAAAAACTGACTTTATTTCTCCATTGGGTTGAAAATCTATATTCCTTAAAAACTTTGTTTTCTAAAAATATTTTCAATTTTTTTACTATTATCCTATTGTTTTTAAATTAAATTTTACCCATATATTACATTTTTTAAAAATTGTTTCAAAAGAAGTATTCTTTTCATTTTATAATCAATATACCTTTCTAAACATTTATGGTGAAAAATTAATGTTCATCAAGTATAGAAAAACTCACCATAATGAAAATCAGTTTCTTGATGTTTCCTTGATAAATTAAAAAGGTTAATTTTTCAGTAATTTTTTAGCTAATATTCTAGATTTATTTTATTTTAAAATTGTTTTAAAGAAAAATAGTTTTAAATTTTATTTATTTTTAAAAGAGTTTTAAATGATTTTCAAAGATACATTTATATGTTTTCAAAAGGGAGTTTTCAATGAAAAGAAATTTAATGATATAAAATCATATTTTATAAGTTTTAAAATTATTTTCAAATGAAAATGTTTTCAAAATTTCTTCAATATTATTTTATAATTTTCCATGTAAAACTTGATTAAAAATATTTTCAATATTCTTTTATTATTTTTAAAGGAAAATAGTTTTCAAGAATGTTCAATATGTTTTCATGTAATTTTTTTCAAATGTTTTCAAGATTAATTTTTTTTTCAAGGTTATTTTCATAGAAAATTGATTTCCAAATGTTTTGTCTTTTAAATTTTTTTTTCAAATCATAAAGTATATTTTCCTTAAGAAATATTTTTAAAAGATATTTCAAAAACATTTTCCATCTATGATGACATCCGTTAGTGTTACTCATGACTTTTTGGGAAACTGATCAAAAGGATCAATTCATATTCTTTCTCTGAATGGTTTATGATTTAAAATAAGGATGCTTAGGAAACTAGTTTATATTACATATATTATATATTTATGAAACCCACATATTTTTATGGGCTATTTTTTGATGATATTATTGTTAAGATTTTATCTTTTTCACAGGATATGATATAATTGCATACTTAAGATACCTATTCAATTTTATGGATGATGATCTGATTTATTGTGATCTCTTGGAAAAAGTATGTATGATTTTATTATGAGAATAGTGTGACTAATATCTCATTCCAATGGATTGGAAGAAGATTTATATCTCATGAGATATGAATGGATTAAATGGGGAGTGAAATGGGTATATTAAAGGTCTTTGTTTGGTAATTTTGTCTTAGGAATGAACCATGACTACAAAGATCGTCATAGGAGTAAACTGGGACTACCACTATGGTGTGTCACTATGTGTGTGTGTGGGGGGGGGGTGATAATATACTAATAAGATGGTTTTGCAAGTGATTACTTGACTACTATGGAAGTAATTTTATATGATTATGTGTATTCCACAAATTCTATGTATTATTCCAATGTTATAGTCTCATAGATTATTCTCTTTATTACCTTATGATTCATATCTTTGGAATTTCCTATATTTATTCCATGACCCATATATATGATATTTGATATGCAAGGTATAATATTCAAATGTTATTCTCATGTTCTCATACTCTTATTTTCACATTATAGTTAGATATTTTTTTCCTTTACTAATAATATGATCTCAACCATTTCTTATGTTTCTATTCCCCATGTTATTAGTAAATATTTTAAGAAGAAGTACAAAAGGGGATGATATTTTTGAGAAACATTTAATATCTTTCACCATTTTGTAATTTTTTCCTTGTTTCCAAAGACACTAAATTATTATGGTCCTCCAACATGTATTATTTTAATGTACTAAATATTCATAAAAAATGATATAATATCCATGTAGGTTAAGACAAGGTCTCTATATAAATAATTCCATAACTCAATTTATTTTATTTAGGTCATATTACTTCTTTGTTGTTCTTAATATTATAAGATCATGTGTATAATGAATTTTAATTATCTTGTTTTGAATTTACACTTGTTTTCCATGGATTCAAAATTCATATAGATAGTCAATTGATTGACTAATTCTCACTTCAACTTTCCAATCAGTATAAGGGTTTATTTCACATTCTAATTTTAATCAACATTATTTATTATTAAACTTAATTTAAAGGAAATTATTTTAACATTATAAAAGAAAAAAAGTTTATTTTCAGTTATTCATGATATTTTTGAGTAATAATTACATTTTCCCTCTCTTTGGTACTTAAAATAATTGATAATTTTTTAAGGGAAATCTTACTTCATTTATTTCATCGTTTGGAAATATGATTGATTCAAAAACCATGTATTCAAAAATTATTTTTCAATTTTTTTTAAAATATAAAAATGATTTATTATAGTCATTTTCACCCATTTTTAGTTTTTAAATTTTTTAATGGTTTCTTATTATTATTTTACAAAAGGAAGTTTTTTTAACCTTTTTACAATGTAAAAGTAATGTTGTTTTTAATTTTTATGACATGTACGAAATTACCCGCCAATATGAACATCATTTCAATGAATATTCCTTTTCATGTATGTAAGGTTATTTTGAAAGAAAATTATTTTCCTAATACTTCTTTAAATTATTTTTTTTTTAAAAGTAATTTTTGAAGAAAAGGGTTTTCAATTTTTTTTGAAATAAATAGTTATTTTCAAAATTAAAATTATATTTTCCTCAAGAATGTTTTTAAATATATATTTATGATATTTATATTCATCACAGACTGAAACCCTTAATTTTATATATAACACATAAGGGATATGTTGTATATATACTATCCTTATTCTTCCTGTGGATGTTTTATGATCATTTTGAGCATGGAAAGTGTTCATATTCACTTTTATAAAATATTTTTGTTATCATTATAATTACCTTAAAATTTTTACCTTTCTATGATCATTTGAAAATAAATTTCATAGAAATATTCATATTATTTATCACTGATATTTTTTTCATAAACTACATACCATATTTACTTACAATGTTTACTTTGACATCTATTTAATTAATGTGGGAAATATTGATAAATGCATAACCTTTACTAAAAATAGTTATTTGATAATAATGAATATTGATTCAAGAAGTAAATCAATTATTTGATATATGAGGAATGATTTGGGAAGTAGTGATAGGTGAGAGCTAGTATTATATATACCCTCAATGAATTAGTAGGTTTTATGAGACAAATCAAAATTCTAGATATAAATAGGATTCAACAAGTAGTTTAAACTATCTTGTGGAAGGTCTTGAGGGAATTAGTATCCTGATACCTAAGATCATGGTGTCCAATATTTAAACATTTACATTATTAGAATTCAGTTATTATATCCATGATATTTTTACAATGATATTATCCCTGGATGAATTTCATTCAATTTTGTTTGGTCAAATGTAATTTGATCTTGGTTCTTAATATTTACCTATTGATTATGCCTTATCTAGTTATGATAGTCATGTTGTTGATTAAATTGTATGTATTTTCAGTTATTTACTTTACCACACTGAAAATGATAGTAGAATTATTTATAAATGAATTTTTGTTTAATTATTTACATTTATATATTGATTAGTGTATTCAAATATATTATGGTAATCAGGTATGTAACTATTTTACAAATGCATCTAAGATATTAGTTTCTTCAAGATGCAATTCTTTGCATCATATGGAAATGTAATTATGCAGACACCAAATCTAGGAATCTGGGGTTGGGGTTTCTATAGTTATTATTAGAGGAAATTTATTATAAACATCACAAAATAGATTTAGGAAAATATAAATTAGGGATCATGACCCTATGATCAAATTTTAGGATAATAATTGAAGAATATCAAAAAGAATTTTTAATGTAGAGACTACATGGGATTTCATGAAAAACATTCCTTTTTGGATAATATAGGTGTATGTGGGTTGAGAAAAGATGTTCCTAGGTGTAATATCTCTAAAAACAGAACATTGGGATTGAACTGATCATCACCGGGTGCACAAAAATGATCTTTATTATAAACCTGGTTTGAAACTACCGAGGAATATGATTAGGATAATTCATATTTTACCTAAAAACCAATAGGAAGGATTTTAATAAAGTACGACAATTAATGACCTAGGTAAAATCTAAGGTATCTTATATTGAAAATAACATGTGATGAATTAAAAATCTTATAAATGACTTTACGATTTTCCCATAATGGTTATTGTTTCTCACAATTTTATTTTTGGTTTTAATTAATGGTTTTAACTTGAAGGAATCATGTTAACATTGATTATGAATGAATATTTGGTTACTATGAGAAACCAAATGGGATGATGATATAAGTGAAATATATTATGATTATTGAAAATTAGTTATCTCGAAATATGATTAACAACATATACATTAATAAACTCCCATACTCACATAAGAAATAGAAGCATGATGTTCACTAAGAGCTTGCGTAATAGAGACCATGGTGGAAAGAAGGATTGGTTTCCATCATTTTAGAAATATGGAAGGATACACCCAAGAAATTGTCTCACTGGAATGGGAAAATGATATATTTGTTGAAAGGAAGGGAATAAATAAAATAATTTCCAAGGAAAAATGAAGGGGATGATGGAAGGAAAGAAATACGATCCTAAAAATTAATTTATTGTTCATATTATTAAATGTGGGTATCTCAGGAGTTATCGAAATCAATGTTGTATTCTATATGATAAACCATAGGCGAAGGAAGGACTTAAGTTGAAATAGAATAAATAAAGTATTTTTGTATTGTGATTTAAGAATTAAATTATATAAGTATTATAACGCTGGAATTTGGTTATAAGAATAATGAAGCATCTAATTATTATGTTAAATTTTAGAATCATATATGTCTTCATTACAGTAAGAGTTATGGATACCATTATGGGTTATGAGTTTAAGATTGATCATAAGTTCAATGTGTCAAATACCCCTTATAAAAATTTGCGTGGTAGGAATGTTACAAGAATAAGGATATTTTTGGAATACATTTATGAGAATAAAATCCATTGGTTTATTATATTTTTTAATAAAAATTTATTTTATGAATAATTCATTTACTTTTTATAGGAAAAATATTAAAGGTATTGATAAACTTTAGGACTAATATGATCCTTAATGGAATTGTAATAATAGTAAAATAAGATTATTATACTTTTCAAAGAATAATAGAAATAAATAAATAAATTGTATAGATAAACTTATTAAAATAGTTTTAATTATTATTTTTATTTCAAGGGTGTCCATTGAATTTTTTTAGAAAGTTATAGGAATTATTTTAATATGGTTTTGAAAAAGGACATTCTGCATGAGGGGTGGAATCCTGTCATATCTGGAAAGGTTTTGCGGCTTGAACCAATGAACAAAGGGTGATAAGGGTTTAGTGCTTACCCCTAGAATACATGATGTCCTAGTTAATATGACATTGTTTTTAGTTAAATGATTAGAATAATAAATATTTATTATGAACCAATGGTGTGGAATTTTAGGTTTAAAGATTAATATATTACATTAGATACCTTTTGAGACCCATATTTGATTTGTAAAATTGTTAGAAACAAAAATAATGATTTTTTTGGATCATTTATGGATATTAAAATCTATTAAAAGTGGATTTTAGTGCTTCAGACACAAAAAAATTCATATTTAGATATTCAATTCTTTGAGTAACTGCTGAATTAAAAATTGGTCAAAGCATAACCATGGTATGAAATTGTTCTTAAAAAATAGAAACATGTCAAGTAATTATATTTAATTATATTATTATACAGTAAGATAATTACTCAACTTTGGGAAAAGTTTATTGAAAAAATAATATCTTAATAAATTATTTTATATTGAACTGATTGTATTTTAAATCATCATAGTTTTATTATTTTGAGTCTATTAACTTTCCATTGAACATTCATTTTCTTGTGATCAACGATATCTCTCATTCTCTATATTTTTTTTATGATTTTATTCTATTCCCACATCTTCACTTTCCAGTAATGTTCTCCTAAATAGAAATGTATTCCTATGTTCTCCCATAAGACCATTTTTTTCTATATATATCTTATTAAGAGGATATTTTAAACCATTTTTATGATTTGGGGTTACAAACAATGGAATTTTTAATTTTCAAACCCTTGATTACCCTGATCAAGATTTAAATGTGAGCATTATATTTTTTTAAGGCGGGGGAATGTAACACCCCAAACTTTTAAAATAAGAACATTGTATTTGATAGATTATGTGACACAAAACAGTAGTCTTAGAAGAAAATATATCACCTTGACAATTTATGATATATCGATGTTTAAATAAATTAAATTTCTTTAGTAGTTTTTATTACACACCAAAATAAGTTTATCTTATGTTACAAGCAACAATGAGTTTATCTTGCATTACACATAACACTGAGTTTAAACCAAATGTGAAATATTATTAAAATATTATTATTTAATATAATAGTTATTAACAAGCCATTAGAATGGAGGGTATGAATAGTTCTATCTAAATTCTATAAAATATATGTTTTACATATGTTATTTGGTTTTCTATTGATTATAAATAATAATTTTATTTTTTTTACACTAAAACATATATTTTTTGAAAAATCAATAATTTTTTTTCTAAAAAATAGTATAATAACTTTTTTTATACATAATTTAAAAGTAAATTTTACCGCTTTTGGAAAATTTATTTAGAAAAATGATCTTAATTTTTGAACTAATCATTTCATAATTATATTAGGGTTAATTTTTTGGATTTTTCTGAAGGGTTTCATTTTTTATGAATACTAAAAGGTACTGAATTTTAATTTAAAACTACATTTTCATTTAGATAATTTATAATTTTAAATTATAATTTTATTTTTTATTATAGTAAAAGTAGGTAAATTTTATATAAATTAATAAAATCTTGGTAATTGGATTAATTTTAAAATTAAATTACAATATAAAAAATTTGTAATCTTTTGAATATTTTCTCTTTAAAAACACACTTTCTCATCGTGTCTGCTAGATTTATTTAAAATACAATTTTCCAATAATATGAATTTAATTCATGAAAAATAGATTAATTATTTTCAATCAACATAAATTTTAATTTATAATAATTCTATCACAATTGTTAATGCAAAATGAATAGTGAATATAGTAAAATTTAATTACTGTGGGGTAAAAATGGATTTTTCTAGTGGGTAAGAATAGAAGAAAAGGGATAATAATGGAATAGAAACTTATAAAAAACCCATTAGATGGCCATATTTAGACCATATATATTTTTATTTTTAAAATGGACCTTTTTTGAATACTGTTCCATGATAAAAACACGGGTATTATTGAATCTTTTAAAAAAATTACAAGGGTTCCATTACCTCAATTATCAAAGCCACCCAATCTCTTCTCTTGTTCACTTATTTAGACTCTTTTGTTTCATCAAATATTTTACCTATTCACTCCCAAACATCCCTCCTCTCCTTCTAAAATCCTTTTTGAGCATAAATCCAACCTAGGAGGGCTTTGGTGCAAACATAAGGATGATACCCAAAGAAGAGGTAACATTATTCAGTGGATTTTTTTATTATTGATTTTCCCATAGACTAAAATTCATGTAAAACCATTATTTTATAATAATATAATAATATTAAATATGTAGCTATGGTTTAATAATATTTTCGTGACCTACAACAACCTCTACTTCCATAAAATTGGTTACAAAGCCATCATTTGTGTGAGCGGCGGACTACCGCCTCACGAACCTATGACTTCCATTTTTCTATTACCACATATAAAGGATGTGAATGATGATATATATAAAGTATATATATGATATATATAATATAATTATACCTATGGAGTTATCAAGAAATTATAACTTTTTTTTCTTTCCATTCCATTGGTGATACGATAACATCACTCGTGTCTATAGAAGCCTACAACTCATGGAGCAATGTGATTCATCTTTCACTAATGATTAAAATGGAAGGTGATAAGGATAATATTAATTACTAAATGTGATTTAAATGACATAGTTATTATATTATTGGAATATTTATCATTCCTTAAATATAATATAATATTTTCCCTTTTTTCACTCACTTAAAGATGAAAATTTCATCTGTATAACAGTAGACTATCGCCTTCACGAAGCAATGTGACTCAATTTTATTCACCACACCACATAGATGATATAAATAAGTATATTTAAATATGTAATCTGTTTTATATGATATTATTAACATTATTTAAAGATAAAATATTACTTACCCTCTTTACATAATTATTATTAAAAATGGAAATGTTACTCATGCATATGTACGAACCACCATCTCTATGATTGTAACACAATAAATTTTTCATAACATTGTTTCATGAATATTTTTAGAAGTATAATTGATTAATAAATATTATAATTATTTCATTATTATTAATATTTTTAGTATGAAACTATATTATATGTGTAAGAACTGGGTATTTCATAACGAAACGTGTATGAGAAAACAAGGAAATTAACACCCAAAACAGTGAAAATAAGGTGTGATTTTTAAATAATGGGTGATAAGATTTAATATAAGGATCATATATGATAATATAAATATAAATATTATTATGTTATGAGTTAATGAAATGTTTAAAACCACTATATAGGAGGTTAAATAATGTTCAACCAAAAGGAATCATGAGGTAAGGGATTTCGTCTCAATCTCATTTCATTGAGGAATTTTATAATGTTTCCACATAATTTATTTAATATGATGTATATACTAAAGCTATGAAATTTTATATAGTGATTAATTAATAATTAATTCTCCTTAAATTTCAATTTGAATTATTAAATCTAATGGGATTTGACTTGAAAATTACCAAGATGAAAGGAATTCCATAACTCAATTTATTTTCGTACTGTTGTATAACTTATTCATTATTGTTGATGTTCAATGATTATATCTATAATTAATTTCTATTATATTATTTTGTATTTACTATGGGTTTATGCGGATTTATATTTTATACACATAATCAACATTTTTTTTATTAATTCTCACTTCAATGTCATGATCAGTGTAATGGTTTATTCCACAATCTCATTCCAATCGAGAGTATTTATTATTAATCCTAATTTAATGAAATTATTTGATCATTGTCTAATAAAATCATTTTATTTTATTATCGTATTGTTATTAATGCTATTTACATGTAATATTACTTATTTTTAATCTTGGGTACTTAAAATAATTGATAAAATATTTTTTTAAAAATCCTATTTCATATCTCTCTTCAGTCAAAAATCTATTTTCTTACAAAACCATGTTTTCTAAAAATGTTTTTAACATTTAAATAATTATTTCATAAAGAAAATTTCACCCTTTGTTTATTTTTACAAAATTGTTTCAAGGGAATATTATTCTGATTTTTCAAACAAGACACTTTTCGAACCATTTTTCAGTGCAAAAAACAATTTCTCTTGAACTTGTAAAACAATTATTGATATAATCACTGACATGAAAACCATTTATTTGAAGATTAATTTTTAATATTAATAGGTTATTTTTAAAAATATTTTTTCTTAATATTCTTTGAATTTATAGTTTTTGATAATGTTTTTTAAAGAAAATGGTTTTAAAAATGTTTCATAATTTAAAAAGTGATTTTCAAAATGATACAGATATTTTCCTCAAGAATGTTTTAAATATTTTTTAGAGTATATCTATTAATTAATGAAAAATATTATTTTACATATTTCTCAATGGGGATATGTTGTATTTACACCATCCTTATTATTCTTTTAGATGGTTTATGATCATTTTGACCAAGGAATGTATTGACATTCAGTTTCTTCAATTGTTTTTGTAGACATCAACTTTTCAATTAAATATTCACTTTTCTATGATCATTATAAATTAAGTTTCCCCAAAATATACATATTATATATCATTGATATATTTATTTCCTAAACTTTATACCTTTCTTATATACGATGTTCACATTGAAAGATATTTAATTAATAGAGGAAATATTGATAAATCTGTATCCATTACTCCCTATAGATATTTGATGATTATGGATATTGATTCATGAATTTAATAAATTATTCAATTTGTAACAAATTATTTGGACCTACAGAGATGGTTAGGGCCCGATATTATATTTCCCCTCGACGCATCTGTAGGTCTTGTGAGACAAATCAGCAAGCTATCATTAAATGGATTTCTACCAGTAGTTTAAACCATCTTGTTTATGGTCTTATAATTTCTCTAAGCTATCCAGTCCATTACATTGTGATAATATTGGTGTATGAGGTGTTATAGGAGGTTAAAGTGACTCATTTCAACCATTTAAAAAATTCCCAGTTTTCCAGGTTTTCCAACATTGTCTTAGACCAATGATGTTTCCCGCTGGCGGTGTCACCATGGCGGTGTCACCCTGGTGGGATCGCTTAGGAAGTATCACCCTAGCGGTGTCACCCTGGAGATCCCTCAGAAGTAGTGGATCACTAGAGGTTTCTACTAAGTGGTTACTTGATGAAGGCCACTCTCCCGGGAGTGTCTCGACCAGTGGTTCCTCATGTATGATGGTTGGACTTCTGACATTCTCTCACTCGAAGGTCTCTCACTAATAGTGGATGGTGTTTTATCTGATGGTGCCTCCTCCAGCAGTGCCTAATCTGGTGGTACTTCATCTGATAGTTCCCCTTCCATTGGTTCCTCATCCAGTAGTACTTCGTCTGGAGGTGCCTTGTTTTCGGTGCCTCGTAGAGCGGTGGCCCATCTAGTAGTGTCTCAAAAATAGGGTTTCCCTACTTTTCTAGATCATCCATTTTTACAGATCCTTTTGTTGTAAAAAATATTTAATGTATTATTTGAAGGGTTTGAGACTGATTCAATTGCCAAAAATCATATCTTAAAGTCACTAAGAGTAAGGAGGCATTTATTTTGTGAAAATGCAGGGTCTTGACTAGATCTTCCTTTAATGGAAAATCAAAATGTACAAAAACCATGACTCATTTTAAAAGTTTCCAAACCCAAAATATCCTTCCCCTTGATCTTCATTCTTGATTTCTCATTGTATGAGATTCCCTAAACCTTTCATCACATAGGATTTGTGTGTTCGGACTGCAACCATTGGTTCGTGATTCCCTGGAGTTTTTCCCACTGCATGTGCACCCCTTTATTGATGCAATCAGGTAGTGTCGATCATCTTTTCTTCCATGTAGGTTCTCCTTCATGATTATTAGTTGTGTATCATGTGGTCGGGGTATATAGATTTAATCTTATGAATATATTTGTTTTCTAAATAAAAAATATAATTAAACCGAATTTCAATCAATGAACAATGTGTTGGGAAATGTGAAGTATATTATTATTGTTTTTTATTTCTCTATTGATATTTTGATTGTATGGGATAATTACCCAATGAATCTTTTGGCCATTTGGGGTACTTGTTTGTGTACATAATGGTTTATGTAATGAGGTTTGTTTTCTAGCTAAATTATTACCTGCGAAAATTGCTGACCATATATATTGGATAATAAATGGATTATCTAATATTATACAATTCTGTATAACCCTTGAATTATCAAGTGTAAATTAAAGGATTTATTTCATGTTAAATATGAATATGTATTTATTTGGTTCATGTGGTGATGAAGTGGTGGTAAGGATTGTGCATAGGGGGTCAGTTTTGTTGATGTGGTGATATGAGTGTGGTATGTTTGTGTTGTGGGGATACAGATCTAGTTGTTTTTAATGTGTGTCTGGATGTGGTTGTGAAATGGGGGTTGTTTTGGCTGTCATGGTGTTTTGGAAAAGATTACTTTGAGGAATGATGGAAGTGGTTTCTATGGGTGCTTCTATATTGACAACATGCATAAATATTCACCCTATATCTAGAGATAGATATATAATATATCTTGAATGGGTGTTAAATGTGGAGGTTGTGGAATGATATGTCTTTAATGTAAATATGTCTTTATTTATCAGTATCTTCACCTTCCAGAATGACTACTTATGTGTTGCATAGTTTCCTGGGTAGTTATGGAATGGTTACATGAATTGTTTAATAAGGAATGAAAGTTGTTGAATAAATTGGTTGAGAATGTGGATTGAGTTTTTTTCATGTTGTGTGGTGTCGTACATTTGGAGGTAGCACTAATGTTAGAAGTGTTGTCACTTTGTGTTCTGTTTGAGAACCCATAGGCTAGGTATGAGCATTTGTATTAAATATATAATTGTATTCTTTTATTATTTTTTTGCACACCCCACCAACATTGAGCACTAAGTGCCCAACACTTGTATAGTCACATGAGGGGTGTCTTTCCTAGCATCCTGATAAGAGGATGGATGGAAGACCACCATGTCTTACTTACTCTTTCTTCCAATAAATAATGGCCCATGGTGCTTTAGGAAGTATGTGGTGAGATTTGGTAGCCCAAGCATCTGTGGGTGAGGTTTTTTTTTCCTTCGTGTCTTCAGGATTTGTTGCGATGTGCTTTCCCAGGTGTCTTTCGGGATGAGGTGTGGTTTGTGGCCCATGTGTCTGCAGGTATTATGTGATGTGGTTAATGACCCCAGTGTCTGTGAGCGGGATGTGATGTCGTTTGTGGACTAGGTGTATGTAGGTTGGATGTGATGTGGTTTGTGGAACAAGTGTCTACAGGTGGGATCTGATGCAGATTGTGGCCCAGGTGTGTGTGGGAAGGTTGTGATCTGGTATTTTCAGAAGAGGGGGGAGCATAGGGGAATTTTCCATTAGGAAAGTGTGGATAACCAGTGGGTAGTAGTGAAGTGTAAACTATCATCGATGTTTGTTCTATTACATTAATTTACTTGTGTTATTTGGTGAGCGTGACTTGGTGAGGTTGAATAAAAGAGTAGAACTGTTAGGTGCTATTTCTTTATGCTATTTTCTAATAGGAGCATTAGTCTGCTTCTTTCACATGTGCATGAGAGACTTTGGTTTTCCTATTGAGTATACTTATATGCTCACCCAACAAGTATAAACCTATTTTCAGGTTTCTAAGAGGATTTCATGGTCCATGTTGGACATTATTAGTTCCGTCTTGGGAATGTTGTTTTGTCACTGCTTAGATTTAAATTTTTATTTACTTGGATACTTTTGTACTTGAAACAGTTCTAATTTTTAAAACATGTATGAGAGATGTTTTTTGGATTTATTTTTTATATGTCATGGATTTGGTTTGTGTATTATTCATCTTATCTCCTGATATTGTTTGAAAAAATTATGTGTAATGATTCCCATATAGTGATATCTATATACCCTTGGTGTTAGTCACCATCTTGGGGACTAATAGAGGGGGGACCTGAGGGTCATTTCCTCCCTTTATTCATTTCCATCCTAGGAGGGGAATCTTTTGAGGGAGGTGGTTGTGAAATAATGGTATTAGAGCTGATGGTTGAGAGAGAGGATTGAGTTTGGGGTTAGGCACAATGAAGATTGCATGGTTTGGTAGGGAAATAGTGTCATCTCATCTTGGTGCACGACATAGGCTGGGGAAGACCGGTTATGACACTAGAATTTAGGGCCCCCTGTAATTTGATGCAAGGACTTTGAGCCTACTAAACAACCAATTGAGGCTATACAATTTATAGGGAAGAGACCCTAAGAAAGGTTCATGCATCATAATTACTTGTGTTATTGTTTTAATTTGGATTTTTTGGTAATGTTTGAATGAATTAAAAATAGATTTAAATGAGTTTAAATGAATATTAAATATTTATTTTATTAATACTCATTCTTAGGAACTCTTTGTTTACTTTTTATAAATGGATTCTAGTCTTCGTTCGCATGCAGATTGGGAAGTTGAGTATAAGTAGTCTAATTCAGTTGATCGACATAGGGTTGATCCAGTTGATGAGGATGACTAGTGGTAGAGGATGTTGTGTTCTTTCTAGCAGTATGCTTTAGGAATTTAGGAGGGATTTGTTTCACAAATGGAGACATGAAGCATAATCAAGGAGCTTGAGATCACCTTCAGTTTCATGTGAGCCCCAACTGAGTACTCGGTTCCATTGGTTGTGAGTCACATGTGAGGATTTGCGTGTCAGTGGTAGACGCTTTTTATTGTGTAGAGGAAGAAAGAAGACATTTTTTGGGTTTACATTTAAAAGGAATTTCGAGCAAAGATCTTTTAATCAACCATGAAGTATGAGAATAGGTAGGAGTTTTTCTCCGTTAAGTAGGGGTGTATCTCAGTGCAGGAGCTATATATAAAGTTCAAGGATCTCTTTCTTTTTTTCCTATATCTCTTTCCAAATGACGAGTCTCGTGCAAGATGTTTTGATGAGGCACTTCGTCCTTCTATCCAGTACGATGTTACTCTTTTTTTGTTGCCAACATACTTGGAGGTTTAGAAAAAGGAAAATTTGAATTAGTGGATGCACTTGCGAGGATGTATACCATGAGAGGATATTCAATATAATTCTATAGGAGGAAGAGTTATTGTTAGAATTTCCCAGACACCAAGACCTTCAAGGTTTCAACCAGTAGGGAGTCGACCTCAACACTTCCCTTTTGGAAATTCTGGTCCTCATTCCATTCTTATGGGCTTGGGGATGAGGTGTTTCTTTTATGAAGTATGTATCCATCTTCATAACCAGTGTACATCAACTGTTTGAGCTTAGTATAATAAAGGTTCATAGGTTCAGTGCCAACCTCAGTAGTAGTTTCTGGTGAGACTGTTTCAATAGCAGTGGAAGCAAGCCTTTTCTATTCCAAGGGGTGATGTAGTATGTATAGGAAGACCTCATGATGTTCCTCATGTTCATGGGCCTCAACCCGAGCATTTTCAAGGAGGTAGTCATCAACAGAGAGTCAAGGGAGTCGGGCATGTTCAGTTTTACATAGTGGAGGTTGCAGTTCCAGTAGGGCCGAAGATCGTCAGAGGTATGATCAGTTTTTTTATTACCATGGATTTAGTTTGGTTCTATTTGGTAGCTTCACACTCCTTTGATTCACCCACCATATCATATGCATTGATACTAGATTTAGATATGATTCCCATTCAGCTAGAGTTGAGTATGCTTTATGGAGTCGAGACTTGTTAGTTTGATGTGTGCCAAGGATCCCGACTGATGATGGGACCACATTAGTCCCAAGGGGATATCTTATTGATATATATGAAACCATATGATTTCATTATTGAAATAATCTAATTATATTCTATTCATACTATTATCAAATATTTCTATAGGAGAGTCATGTTCTCAGATGTGGATGGTCAGCGTGTGGTTATCACTGGAGAGTGAAGTTATCTCATAGGCAGTCTATGTGTGGAGTCCCTTCATTCATTGTTAGCTGAGTTCTCAATAGAATTGGTGGAAAATAAAATGGTGGATGTTCTAAGGGTTTTTGTAGAGTTCCTCTGTGTTTTCCTTAAGGATGTTGTGACACTACCACCTTGATGTGATGTTGAGTTCTGGATAGACTTACATCCTGGGGCTTCTCTAATTTCTGTAGGTCCTTATCAGATGGCACCTACTGAGTTGTGGGAGTTGAAGACTCGTGTAGATGATATAATGAAGAAGGGTTTTATTCTTCCCAGTATGTCTTTGTGGATTTCACTAGTTTTGTCTCAGTGAAGGAAGACGATGATAGGTGGTTGTGTATAGGCTACTCGAGGTTGAATCAGGTGACAGTCAATGACCATTACCCACTTACAAGGATATTTGATCTTTTAAATTAGTTGAGAGGGGTGAGTTGGCTTTACAAGATTGATCTACAATATGGATATCACCAGTTGATGGTGAAAGAGGGTGATATCCAAATGATTGATTTTAGATACATGTATGGGATCTTCAAGTTTTTGGTCATGCCATTCGGTGTTACAAACACACTATATATTTTAATGGTACTTATGAACTCTGTTTTCCATGAGTTCCTGGATTTATATGTCTTCGTATTCATCAATGATATATTAATCTACTCAAATTTAGGGAAGGAACATTCCATTCATATTATAAATTTCATGGAGGTTATTTGACACAACCGGATCTATGGAAAGTTGAATAAGTTTATGTTTTGGACATTGGGGTGCATTTTCTTGGCCATGTGGTGTCTTAGTAGGGTGTGTAAATATATCCATCAAAGTTTGGAGTAGTTTTTCATGGATAGAACCCACGAATGTGTAAGAGGTTCATAGTTTCTTTGGTATCAATGTCTATTGTCAGAGGCTTATAGTGGATTTATCCTAATTTGTTGACACATGGATAGTTTTAACCCTGAAGGACTAAGATTTTTTGTGGAGTGAGCAGTGTTGGGCATCATTTAGATACCTAAAGATATTTTTGGTTAGTGCTCCAGTACTCCGGTTTCCCGAGGTAGGGGTGATTCTTGAGGTATTTTGTGACTCTTACCATCATGGATTGGGATATATCTTGATGAATTAGGGTGAAATTATCTCTTAGTGGTACATGTTGTTACATCCCCTCAAGTGTAACTATGCCACCAACAATTTGGAGCTACTGGCAGTCCAATTTTCATTGAGGTTATGGCACCACATCTTCATTGGGGATCGATTTATTATCTTCATGGATAAAATGATTTTGAGGTATATATTTTACCAGTGATATCTGATCTTGAGATAGTGGAGGTGGATGGAGATTATTCTGGACTATGATTTTGAGATCTCATACACTTTAGGAAAGGGGAATGTTGTGGATGTTGCCTTAAACTTGAAGTAATAGAAGGAGAGTTTTAATGAATCTACGGATGCCTGGAGAGCGATGGGGGAATTGGTTGCTTTTTACTTGGATGAAGGTGTGGTTAAAGTTAGGGGCTGTTTGTTTCAGATGAAAGAAAATTATTACCCGATGAAGTTAGTAGAAGTGTCTTAGTAGGGGGGTCTTAGAGATAGAGGTGTTTCACGATCTTGTTTTCCATGGTGATTCTCAGGAGGGATGGTTGGAGTGTAGTCGTAAATATATGTTGTTTAGTGGGAAGTTGTTTGTTCTTGTGGTGATTCATGAGAGTGTTCTCCATGAGTTAAATATATTACCTTTAGTGTTACACCCAAGAGTTTATAAGATGTACAATAGCTTGATGATGTAGTTTTGCCGGCCTAGGGTGAAGTATCCATTGGACGAATTTATAGAAAAGTGATTGGTCTTCCAGTAAGTAAAATCCAAGCATCGAATTCCCAGTGGGGTTTTCCTTCCCTTGGATGTTTGAAAGTGGAAGTAGGATGAAATCACTATGGATTTCGTTCTAGGGATACCCAAAGATCAGGGAGGTTGTGATGATATCTGTGTAATGGTGGATAAAAGGATGAAATTGGATAACATATTAGTGATCAAGGATCTAGACACAATGGATATATTAGAAAAATGTTAAGTAGATGAGGTGGGGATGCCACATGGTGTTTCCAGATATATTGTATCAGATTTGGACACACACTTTACCTCATGAGTCTGGAAGGGATTGCATCATTCATTTGGCACTGAGTTACATCTCAACAATACTTTCCACCCCAAAATAGATGGGAAGATAGATGGTACTATCTAAGAATTTGAGGATATGTTGGGAGAATGTGTCTTGGACTTTCGTGGATCTTGGGTACAACACCTACACTTGGTTGATGTTGCTTATAATAATAGCTATCACTCTTCCATTAGCATGGCTCTGTTTAATGATTTCTATGGATGACCATGTCATTCACCATTGTACTTGACAGAATTTGGGGAGATAGATGTTATTTTTATTGAGGTAGTGTAGAGCATGATAGAGAATGTTTATTTTGTTCGTGAGAATATGGAGGTAGTACATGACAAGATAAATTCATATGATGATCGCAGGAGGATCCCCTTGGAGTTTGATGTTAGAGACAATGTGTTCCTGAAGGTTTCCCCTCAATGTTGGAAGTGTATATTTATTAGAGGGAGTAATATTTCCTCCAAATTTTTTGAACCCTTTGGGGTGTTGGGGCAAGTGGGTGACACCATATACTAGTTGGAATTGCCACCACTTTTAGAGAGAATCCCTCACGTCTTCCACATCTCTCAACATCGTCATTATCAATAAAATGAATCCCATGTTCTTGATTGGGGAGAGCTGGATGTCACGGATGATGCGACATTCAGGGAGCATCCATTGTAAATCTAAGATCGTCAAGAGAAGGTTATGTGTGGGTGGACCATTCCCTTGGTTCATTTTCTTGGGATTCATGGTGGCTAGGAGGATAGTACCTGGGATAGAGAGACATAGATGCATGCCCAATACCCAGAGATATTTGTAAGTTTTCTTTCCATTTTTCATTATAATGTGATGTTTGAATATTGTTTATTTTGAGATGATTTGTTATACTTGGTTTTAACATGTGGTGCGATGTGTGATAAAGTGTTGATATATCATAAGTGGAGGACCTGATTCCTAATCGAGAAACATTAACTTTAATGTGATTAAAACAATGTGTGCAAGCGAGTGTTGTGTAGATCAGATAATATCTTAAAATTGGGGATGGAATTCCAGTTTTCATGTGTTTGAGATGGTGTGGTTTTTGTGCTTGGGGGGTTTGTTTTGTAGTCGTTTGGTATGAAATGCAGCTTACCAGATGTTAGAGGTGGTTTTCATGGATTTATACATGTCACTATGAATTTCGAAAAACACCGAGTGGTTTATCATTAGATGTTGGTGTTTTTAGTTTTTATTAGACTTTCTAGTGTAGATATATCCGTGAGAGATATATCGATGGATTGTTTTTCGAATCCTTCCAAAATTTTCCATCCAGGTTGGTTTTAAATTATTTAGGGTGAGAATAGTTTTAGAGGTATCTTATGTAATGTCTCAGAACACCATGGTTCATTAATTTCTAAGATTCTTGGTGTATGAGGTGTTCATGGATATCAAAGTGACTTATTTCAACACTTTTCAAAAAAAAATTATTTTATTATGTTTTACAATAGTGTATCTTTCCAGCAGTGTGTCACCCTAGTGGTTTCACCCATGACAGTGTCAGCCTAGTAGTGTCACCGAGTAGGTGTCACCCTGGTGGTCAGTAACTAGAGGTCTCTTGCTGGCAGTCCGTCACTAGCAGCTGTTCTCCCAGTATTGCCTCAGCTAGCGATTCCTCATGGATTATGGTAGTATGTTTCGAAGTATCTCACCTGACGGTCTCTCACTAATAGTGGGAGGAATTTCATCTGATGATTCTTTGTCCAAAGATGTCTCCTCTGGTGTTCCTTAGTCTAACGGTTCCTTGTCTAGTGATTCCTTGTCTGGAGGTACCCCGTATAGTGGTTCCACACTGGCAGTTCCTTGACAAGAGGTGTTATGTCCAGTGGTGTCTCGCAAGCTGTGTTTCCAGCTTCATGTAGTTCTTCCCATATTATGTCTCCTTTGATGTAAACTATATTTATTGCCTTATTTGAAAGGTTTGAGATGGATTCAAATCCCATAAATCATATATTAAACTCCCTAATAATGAGGAGGGTTTTAATTTGTCAAAATGCGTGGTCTTGATAAGATCCCCTTTTATTGGAAACTCAAAATGTATCTAAACAGAATAATCACTTTAGATATTTTCAAATATGATATATCATTACCCTTGTTCTTACATATTTCTTTTTCTGGGTATGGGATTCCCCAAATATTTATTCCCCTACGATTCAAGTGATTGATCTATAGCCTTTGGTTCGTGATTTGCTGGAGTTTTTCTTGCTACATGTGCACCCCTGTTTCTACGTAATCAGGAAGTGATGATAATCTTTTCTTCCATGTATGTTTCACCTTTGTATTTATTAATTTGGTATCATCAGGCCTAGGTATATGGATTTTAATATTTTGAATATAGTTATTTCTTGATTAATCATTATAATCAATCCAAATTTACATTAATTAGAAGGGGGATGGGAAAATTGAAGATTGTTCTTACTGTGTTTAATTTTTCTATTAATATTATTGTTTTTATAGGATAATTACCCACTAAGAATCATGGATTATGGGGTCAATTGATTTTGTATATAAGGGTTTATGGAGTTTTGTTTGTTCTCTTGATAAACAATTACCAATTAAAATTTATAACCATGTATATTGGATAATAATTGTATACCCAATGATCATACTATTTTGTACAACTGTTGAATTAAGAAGTGGAAATTAAAGGTGGGATGTAATTTCAAATATGAATATATCTTTCTTGGGTTCATTTGGTGATGAATTTGTGGGAATGTATGTGAATAAGGGGTTAGTTTTGTCAATGTTACAATATGGGTGTGGTATGTTTGTGTAGTGGGGTTGCAGATCTGGTTGTGGTTTAATGTGTTGCTGGATGTGGTTGTGAACTGGGGGTTGTTTTGGTTAGCATGGTGGTTTGGGTCGGATGAGTTTGAAGAATGATGTTAGTTGTTTTTGTCGGTTCTTCTCCATTGATAACATTAATAATTCTTCCATAATCATCTAGAGATAGATATCTAATATATCATGAATGGGTTTTAAATGGACAGGTTGTGGAACGATGTTTGTTTAATGTGAAGCTACCTTTATTTATCAGGATTTTCACCTTCTAGAATGTTTTCTTATGTGTTTCTTTGCTCCCCAGATAGTGGTTGAATGGTTAAATTAATTTTTCAATAAATAATTATATTCGTTAAATAAATTTGTTGAGAATGTGAATTGGGATTTGTGGCTTGTTGTGTGATATTGTTCATTTAGAGGTAGCATAAAAGTTGGTAGTTTTTTGACATGGTGGTCTATTTGAGAACCCATTGGTTGGGTATGTTAATTGGTATTATACATATAATTTTATTCACTTATGATTTATATATACACCCCAAACATGTTGTGAACTATGTGATTAAAAGCTGCATATTCATGAGGGGGTGTCTTTCCAAACTTCCATATAGGAGGATGAATGGCTAGCCACCTACTCTTCCATGATCCTTCTTCTTGGTGGTGGTGGCCCAAGTAACTTCACGGAGGATTTGGTGATATTCGGTAGCCCAATAATCTATGGGATAGGTGGTTGTTTCCCCAATATCTACGAGATGAGTTGGGATGTTCTTTCCTAGGTGTATTTGGGATGATGTGTGGTTGTGACCTAGGTGTTTGTAGGAGGGATGTGATATGATTTTTGGACTAGATGTATGTAGGTGGGATTTAATTTGGTATGTGGCCTTGGTGTATGCGGGCAGGATGTTATGTGGTTTTTGGCCTATGTGTTTGTTGGTGGGATGTGATGTGGTATGTGGAAAAGGTGGGGGGGGTGGGTTGTGACATAGAAATTTCAGAAGAGGTGGGATCACGAGGATGTTTTCCCTTAGTTAAGAGCAGATAACCAGTGTAAAATGGCATGGGGTACACTATCATTGATGTTCTTTACATTAAATTACTTGAATTCTATTATTTGGGTAGAGTTCCTTGGTGAGGTTGGTATTGTTAGTATACCAGTTAGGCATTGTTTGGTTCTGCTATGTTCTCACATGGGAATTAGTATGGTTCTTTAATATATGCATGAAAGACTTTGGGTTTCTTATTGAGTATACCTGTATGCTCACCATATGTATATAAAATTATTTTCAGGTTTCATGGAAGATTTCACAGCCCTTTTTGAACCATACTATTTCAGGCTTGAGACAATTGTCATGTCAGTTCATAGCTTTAATTTATTGTATTTACTTGGATACTTTTGTACTTGTAACTGTTATAATTTTTAAAACATTCATGTGAGATGGTTTTTGGCTTTATTCTATATATGTAATAGTGTTTTTTAGGGATGATCCATCATATATCCAGATATTCTTTCAAACAAAAAGGGTAATGCCTCTCATTTTGTGAGATATATATACACTTTTTGCTAGTGTCCAACCCGAGGTCTATTGGAGGTAGGGCTCAGGGTTCATTATCTCCCCTTCTTTTCCAACCCAGGAGGGGAATCTTTGTAGGGAGGGGGTTGTGAAAGGTCTTGATGGTATACATATCATTATGACATAAAATATGGCATGAAATAATTAAGAATTACCTTCTTTAATAATTCAGTTATTATTATTCATGATATTTTTGCAATGATATCATCTATTTAGGCATTTTATTCCTGATTTATTGATTAAATGGAATGTGTTTTCAGTTATTTACATTTACAAATTGATTGTTCCTTATATAGTTATAATTGTCATGTTATTTATTTAATGTGACTTGTTTTCAATTATTTACCATTTCATATTGATTATGCTAGTAAAATTATTTAAATGAAATGTCTTTTAGTTATTTAACTTTCCAAGTTGATTATGTGAATTGATTCATGATAGCTTCAACTCTATTTAACCCATATTTAGAATTTGAGGTCACCCTTATTTTTTTATATTCCCACGAATCTATGAATAACACTATAAAAGATATAAAAAAATATTCTAGAGTGGATAATGATATTCCTGAAAAATATTATGTTGTAATTTCTACATTCAAATTCAATATGGAAACCATGTATGTATCTAGGTGACTGAGACTAATAAACTTACATATAAAATTTAATTTAATTAAATTATTATAAAAATATATTTTTTGTGCTAAACATTATTATTTCAAAATGATATAATAATTTTTTTATATAAATATATTGATAAAATTAAATATTAAGAATATAAATAATTAGTTTTAATGGTATTTAGTCAGGATCATTTAATATAAAGTTCTATTTTTCAATGAACTATCTTTCTAAAAATATTGTGAATTATATTAAAAATATATACTAAATAATTATTTTCATTATATTTATAGATATTATATATAGTCAAATAAATTAATTGTCATCCAATATATATTACAAGTAAAGTATTATTAATATGTTCATTTTTTGATTTAAAATTACATATTTTTTAAAATTTCTTGTTCTACATTTTCCATGACTATAATCTGAAAACATTGAGTCTAATAAAATGGCGGTCATATTTTTACTAAGAATATAAAAAAATCATAATGTCATTTCATTTTTGACTTGAAAATCATCTACTAAAGTAAATATTATATACTGTGGTTAAATAATTGTTTTTAAATATTTTGTATTTTTATCTAAATATATTAAATTCATATATTTTAAATGGATAATATAATATCATGTTTAATAATATATGAGATATATTAGCACTCATTTATATATTAATTTATTGGATATAATAATAATAGTCTTAATGTATAGAAAACGAATTTCTACAATTTTTTTATTCTAAATCATATGTTTTAATTTAAAGGATAATTTTATCATATTTATAAATTTAAATATATTTAATGGAGTAAAATTTAATATTAATTAAATTGAAGTTTGGTAAGAGTGTCCATATTATATTTTTTTTTGTAAAAATGTAATTACTTTGGTAAAAATATAATCAAGGTAAATAAGTGTAAGAAAAGTTAAATCAATTTGGATATAATTTTGCTAAATTAAAATGAAAATTAGGCCACATATATGATTTATTTTAGATTTTTTATTCATAACCTTATATTCCACCAAATATTACTTAGATAAATCTCCTACCTCCCATGTGACTCCATATGTAGCCCTCATGTAACTTTAGTTTCATATGAAAAGTCCCCCATTTTAACATATAAAAGAAGATCACTTCCACCTACTTCAATCCAAACCTATAATTTAAAATTATATTACAAAAATTTTCATTTTAACTCCCCTATAATCCTATTACACATTTTGTCTCCATTTGGTTATAATTACATGTCCCAATTGATCAATTTCCATGAAGTATGTCAAGAGAAAATTCAAGTCCCCCATGTCAGTACTTTAAGCTCCCCAACCATTTTTTCTTTATATTTTCCCAAAAAAATATAAAATTATAATATAATAAAATTAGTATAATTAGTATACAAAAGTTTTATTATATTAATGTAATGACCAATTCATACATTCTTCTCATCCATTTGATTAATGAAAATGTCGCCCGTGTTACCTGCAGAATACCACTTCCATGAACTATGTATTTTGTTTTTCATCATTAGATTTATTATAACGTAATAAAAAATAATTTAATGAATTAATATTATATTTATGAAAATTTTAATATTATATAAATATTAATAATGAATTATACTAATAATATTAATAATAAGTGATCATTGTAAATTTAAATGGCCAAATTGAGCATACCAAGAGGGCAAATGATTTATTCTTTATAACCAATAACTTATTATCTTAACTTATTAATAAATATCCTATAGATTCTTATACACATATTTAATAACACTCAAAAAATAAAATTATACTTATGTCATAATGATATCATAAATAAATTAATTTATAATCTTATATATCCACTGATTGGAGAATGTTATCGTTTTGGTTGGTTTAACCACATAAATGAATAATGATATAAATTTATATCATAGATGGATATAGAAACAGAATTAATTGTAATATTACATATTAATTAGTAAATAATGTTTTGTTTTTTCTGGTTATGGAAAGGTAATATGAATATTTAAAATCATTATTAATATACTACCTTTTGTTCATTCAAAATTAAAGAAACAAGCTCATCACTGATTTCATATTCTCATATAGTGAATAAAACTCTGATATAAAGAAATTAAATATTGGTAAATAATTATGAAACATTTATTATAGTACTGATATAATCTTATAATGATTATTTTATATCTGAAAACACAAATCAATATCACCATTAAGAAACTCATATGAATTGAACAAAATTATAAACATCAGATAATGAAAATAAACTACAACTAACTAACTTAAGTTTGAAGAAAATTATAAATGAATTGTATAAAATGAAATAGATTAAAATAATATTATGAAAATATTTATTAATATATTAATGTTTATTATATAGGTGGATAGAGAATGTCCTTCCAAATGAGAATCCAGGTTAAAGGTTTTCATGTCTCAATTTTCCTTTCATAGAGATTGGATTAATATTCACCACGTATGTAGTTTTATGTGGTGAATTTACTGAAAAAATATTTGTCTCATTATAATTTTCAAGAAATTTAATGGATTTTAAAGTCTTTATATGGTTTTATATTTCAATTTTTTTATAAGAATTATACAAAGCTCTAAGGGTTTCATTCCAAGAATAATTTTCAATCAGAGATTGTTATGAATAAATATCTCTATGGGGAAATGTTTTGTTAAATTTATATCTAAAACCATGTCTATTTTCATCCCATATAGTAATTCATGGTATTTTACTTGTCCTCTCTCAATTTCATTTCCGTTGTTAAATAATTTACCAAATGTGATTGTCAAAAGTGAAACTGAATCCACCTATTGATTCAGGTCAGAAATATTCTTTCTCTATGACCATATTAATTGATGTCCTAATCTATACTTTTATAATTGATTTGGGACTATTTATAATATTTTTAATGGGTTAATTAGGTGATATTTAAATTATGAATTTTTTCATGTTCTCTCAGCATACATTTATATGGATTTCATAATGTGATTTTTGGGATCTGCATTTTTCATCCCACTAATACATTAGTTGAAGTTTAATATCTCATGTGACAATTATGTAATATAGGAATGTGATTCCGGAACCACAATATTATGGGTGTTAGGAACATTATTCAAGGTCAATTATGTAATGGGAGGGAGAAAAATGATTCATAATTCTCTATGTTTTTGGAGGTAGGAAACTAATTCATAATCCAATAGGATATGGGAGGTAGGAATGTGATTCTTGATCCACTATGTTATAGGAAGTAGGAATGTTACACCTTATATACTATGTTATGGGAGGGATAAAAATTATTCTTGATCCACTATGTTATGATTTCTATGATTAAATTTTTAAAAATTTCATACGTTTTCCCACTAACTCATGTTATTTTGGATCATGTATTATGTTATTTTATAACCTTATGTCATGATTTACAACCCATTTTTCTTTGGGCATGATATAATGATGTCCTGTCTTTGAAAATTTATTATATTTCCATTCTCACATTCATTTCTTATGCTTACTTATGATCTTCAATTATTATATATAATGTTTACCATTACTGAGTATCTGAGGTCAACCTTTCCTATGATTCCATTCCCTTATTTATGGAGATGATTATTATGTTTTATGTGTCTAAAGGATAGTATATAAAAATTATTTTTTCAGATATTTTGAAAATGTTATAGAGTAATATTATTATATAAATCACACATAAAGACACCAACCCTTTGGGTTATGGGGTGTGACTGGTTCTGAGAAAAAAAGAACATGGATGTAAAATATTATAATGTGAATATATATAGGTTTGGGAACCTCAATGATGTATACTAGTCGTTTACAATGAATATATATTTTTAAAAAATTATATTAATCCTTATTGAGGCAAGGAAAAAATAAATTATCTTTCAAAACATTTCAAGTGGTTTTGGTTATATAATAGTGGCCTCCACATACCACTCAATGATATGAAACGTGACTATATTGTAACTGAGCCTCTAGGAAACATCTCATAATGAACTGATTAGAGAAAAAATTAAAGAGTTAGGGATATTTGAATATATTGATAATAGAAAGTAATTTCTTCCTAATTTTAGTTTCTAAGAATTTTGTAATGACACCCATTCCTAAGTAGTTTTATTTATCAACGTAGTATATGAAATCACTAATACATAGAACTAAATACCAAATAGTAATATGTGATGAATTTTATTTTTATTTTAATCCATAGAGGTCCTAAACTATACAAATTTTGAAACCATTTTATCCATTATCATTATGTCAAATTATTGAAATGTATGGACCCATATAATTAGTCCAACCATAGAATGTTATTTCTAGAAAATATATTTTGATATGAAATGATTAGTAAAAAAAGTTTGAGGATCATAAGTGATATATCTAAAAATATACAAGGAAAATATTGTAACAATATTGTATTTTGCAATGGTGGTATAGTTGATTTGTTCATCCTTTAATGATTTTCATGTATATACAATAACAAATTGTGATTTTTTCATGTATTTGTTTTTAGACATATCCTACCATAAATTCACTCAAAACACACATGATTTGAGAAGGAAGGATGAAATAAAAAGCTCTAATGGTAGGTTAAGATATAACACATGACTTGAGAGTGAATATAAATTCATTATAGTTTTCCATCCAAATAAATTTATCATATTTGTCAAGAACATTGCAAAGGGGTTGTGAGTTTGAGCTGATGTTACTAATAAAACTTTTATAAAAACTGACACGTCCTAAGGAATAATGTAAATATTTGATAGTATTTAAAGAGGGAATGTGACATATGATTTATAACTTATATTTTTCAACCTAATACACTTAAAAAATAAAAAATATCATAGGAATAATTATTATTTTAACATAAAATGGCATTTTGTTCCATACAAGACAAGTTATTTATCCTTAAATCTATAAATAAACCTCCCAAAATTACTCAAAAATCTCTCAAATGTATCTCCAAAAATAGATAAGTCATTTATAAAAACATCTTGACACTACCCATCCATTCCAGAGAAAATGCCAATTATGCACCACTGGATGGTACCGAGGGAATTACAAAACCCTAAGGGCATGTGTTTAATGAAAAAGATAAAAATTGAAAAGTGAAGGATTTATTTACTATTTTTTTTAAAGAAAAAACATTATATTGTACCCCTAATACATTTATTATAAGACATATAACTCATATCCCACCACTCAGTCATGGATCGGAATAATAAAGGGAAAGTAAAATGATCTATCTTATTACATGTCTTCAACTTCTTATTGTAAATTGTAACCATCCTTCCAATACATGCGATTATTGGGAGGATGTTTCAATACTCAGTAGTCATCATTGTAATTCCATCCAAATTATGAACCACTTGAATTTGGATTACCCACTGACTCTAAGAAATGGGTTAGATAATACTAGATTTCAATAACTTAGTGATTTAATTTTCAAAAATTTACATTAGATTGGGATTACCTCATCAGTAAGATTAGTGGGAAGGTTTAGAAACTTGTTCAAGAAAAATATTATTGGTCCCCATTTTTTGGATAATCCTATGAATATCAAAATTGTTCCCTCCCGTTGATTTTTTGTTCATACTTAGGATATCAAGAAGCATTTTACTTTTTCGGAATTTGATAGAAACATAAATGAAAACATGAATGTTTTTATTATACATTAATAATTCATACTTAAGTGAGTATGGTGGGACCTTAATTTTAAGCTTGGGTTGGTAAAAATTCCCAAATAAAAAATTGGGAGTTCGAATTAGTCTCAATTTTATTTTCCAAAATTCTTGAAACAATTGATTCTTTTAAAAATAATTGTTATATCATAAAAAATGGATTGATTAGTGATGTGAGTGGGTATAAAAAAGGTTATTATTATTTATCCCATTTTTTCCCTAATTCATGATTCTAGGAAATATTCATAGGATCTACATGTAAAATATTCATGACAAAGACATAAATTTAATTCATTTGAACAGAGGAAAACGATCTACAGTAGACTTAAGCGTCCTATAATAATTCTTTGATGTTCCTCAAGTCCACTTTTAATATTCCAAAACCAATTCACCTAATGAAAATCCTTATGATCACCAATTTGAGAGCTCATATTATATATGTGGAGATATATTCTCATGTTCTAAATGGTGATGGTTATTTTTCCATTCATAATCTAGAAAACCAAATTTTATGATTCTAGGAATGTATGACCTAGGATGATAGGGGTTTGTTAACTTGGACTAATGTTTGTTTTTTCAAAAGGATAATGAATTGATAAAGTTAAATAAAAGTTTCAACTTTAATGAAAAAACCATTTAAGATAACCTCACGTATCTGAAAACTATGATAAAAATAATAGATATAAAAAGATACGAGTTAGATCTTCTGAAAACCTAGTTGATAATACATAACCTATAGAATTTAGTCAACAATAGATCCATGATCACATAGGTCCTAGATATCCTTTTACACTCCTTATTCCATATTTATGTATGGATAATTAGGCTCCATTAACTTCATATACATGGTTTCTCAGATAGTGTATCTTATATTAGTAACTAAAAGAATTATGTTTTATTAAATAATTTTCTTTTAAAATTAAAAATTATTTTGGGTACTTATAATAGGTTTTTATGGGTTTTATTTCATTAATAAGGGGGATATTGAGTTTAACATGATTGAATAATTCCATAAAAGTTTCACTCAACTAATGGTTTTTAATTTTTCCTTATTTCATTGGAGGAATGAAATAGTTTTCTGGGTTATTTTGAGGGAGATTAGTTCTTATATATTTTCTATAGATTTCTAAGATTCAACCAGAGGTTCTTTAGTATGATCATTAGAGTTGGAATAATCAAATTGGTTAGAATGGTTGATTTATGTTTCTCAATAACTCATCCACTTATTAAGGCATCCATAGCATTGGGTTTAATAAAAGAGGGTTTTGTGACACTAGAGTATCCCCTTATGGTTGTAGAAATGAAAATTTTATAGGGTAAGGATACCCTAAAATTATTAATTTTTTTCGATGAAACTTTTAGGGCTAAAAGCGCACAATTTTTATTCTCTATTTTTCATAAATATGATTTAATAATGGTTTAAGAACATATTAGAAAAGTGTTTGATATGTATGGTTTATCCTAAGTGGATATTTAGGCCGTGGGAATTATACTAGAGGATGTTGAAATTTGGTTTTCTAGGATTGAACCTAGTTATAGGATGGAATGTTTTATAAAGGAAAGGGATTTAAACACATTGTTTCATTGTGTTGTTTATGATCACTCTAATGAGAGACAAGATAGTCATTGTATCTTAGATTGATTTTTTTGGTATTTTGGATTTTAAAATTTTAGATCATTGACCTTTATAAATTATTGTTCTTGTAGAACCTTATTTTTTGAAGGAATGGTCTAAAAATTATCAGACCCATGGTCTTGTTTTTCAAAGAAAAAGTATACGGTCTATATGAATAATTTTATATAATTTCATAAGATTATTATCATCAACTTTCTAGAATATGGATACTAGTTTAGTCATAATGATTTCATCATCCATAAGAGTGTGCATCCAACCAGATTTGTGATAATTCTTATAATAATGGAGGTTCCCCTTGTTTATTTTTTTCTAACAAGGCCTTCTAGATAATCATAAGCACTAGTTGAGGTATTATTTTTAAATGTACCATCACACATCTTGTCCATGAATTATTTATTTATTATCCCCATCCATGTAAAAAATATTGTAATTTGTTCCAGGATTGAAAAACCATCGTGAGGTACCATATATTTGATATTTTTAAACATTTAACAAGTTTAGTAAAAATACTCTTATACCTTTTCAATAATGTTCTAAATGATATTTTACGTAAAAATATATTGTGATCTGGAAATTAGTTTTTTAAAAATTTCTTTATAATTTGTCCCACGAATGGATGGATACATGTGTCAAATTATTTAACCCATTCATTGTTTTAGATTTTATATTAAAGGGTAGAATCTCATTTTGGATAACTTTATTTGATAAAGGATGCACATGGTTCCAATTTTTTTTTAAAATCCTTAACATAAAGGTAAGGAATATATAAATTCATCCAGTAAAATGTTATAATATGGTTTAGGGAATGAGGATTAAAGACTTATATAGATTCTCTTTGGGCAAATTTTTTTTTTCAAGAGGGTTCATTAGTCTTGGAATTTGTGAAGTAATGATTCACAGCTAGATCTACTACATGTGTCATGTTATGTGTAACGTAATCATTAAAGGTTTAAAAAAACTCATCATTTTTTAGAATGTTAAAAATTTTCTTTGAAGTGAAATTTTCTTATGATGGGAATGTTATTTTTTAAAAACTCCCTTTTTTATTTATCCGATGAATGGATGGATGATAATATAAAATTATTTTACCAATTCATAGATTGATCTTTTATGTAAAAAGGGAATAGCATCATCTGAGTTAACTAGATTTGATAATAAAGGAATATGGTTTCAACAATTTCATTAAATTTTTTGACATGAAGGTAAAATATCTCAGGCTCAATCCCTTGAAATGTTTGAAGGTTGTTTAGAAAATGTAGTTTAAAGATTTCTTTGGCTTCTACTTGGGTATGATTCATGATGGAACATTTGTTTAAGTTGGAATGACGTAGTAATTAATGGTTTGATCTATAACATACCCCCTATTAGGGAATGGCTCATTTGGATATGAAATTTGATTGCAACTCAGATTAAATATAGGCTTATATAGATTACCATGTATTGTTTTGAGCTCAAGTTTAGTGTCTGGAGTCTTAGGAAAATTTGGATCCAAAGTTAGGTGACCATGACATTTATTTGATTCCCTAACCCTATGATCATCAACCCTAACTAAGTGGTTTGAATGGTCATGGATATAATATGGAACATACGAAAGAATAATTTTTGGAAAGATAAGACAAATGGGGGTGAGATAAAAGAAATGTGGGTGAGTATAGGGTGATAGTGTCTAAAATTACTTGGTTCACTGAAAATAGTGCCTAAATTATATTTTTTGAAATTCTCTCAATGAGTTCATGTAATTTATTTACAAATAAAAAGTATTTATGAATCCATAAATGCCTTATATATGCAGTTAACATATTCTTATAAAATATTTCCCACACATTTCATGAGTTTATTTGAATAATTGAATCATATAATGCCTTTATTTATACTAATCAATGAATATGGGTCAATCCCAAGTTTTTTATAGGGCTATATTAAATAGGGATTTTATTGAAAGAACCTATTTCATTAATTTAGGATACATATATTCATCAAGATAAATATCACATAATTATTAATTAATATAATTACTAGAAAATTCAATCTCTAATAGCCTAAAAATGAGAGAATCATTTTTTTCCTCACTGGAATTTATAAGATTATATTATCTCATAAAATATATTGTTTTAAATTTTTTTAAGGATAATGTAGAAAATGAGTAATCAAATAGATATATCAAATTAAAGGACTAATTAGGGGTTTAAAAGACATTAAATAATATCTAATACAACCCATGAAACACCTTAAATTCAACCTATAAGAACGGTATCCTTCCATTGATGTAATGTTCTCAATGGATGAAGGAATTTAACTTCTAAAAGCATGATTGAATAAGTGAAAACAATCAAATAAAAATCACCTCTACATTGTGGGAAGAATATTACTCCATTATTTTGTGAAGATATTCCTAAAATTAAACTACATTATCATGATTCAAAAGGAGATTTAAATAAGATAAAAATTATTTAATATTCTTTTTAAACAAGTGAGTTTTGATAAAATTATAATTTATAAAAAAAATTATAACAAAAAATAGAAGCATAAAATTAAAAATAAGAACCCAAAATAAAATAATCATATTTTATTTCTCAAATATACCTAAAATGTATAATTTTAGGGACTTTGTTTAATAACATGTCTATAATGGTCCTCCAAATTAATTAGGTAGTCAAATGGTTGGTGGAAAAGAGATGGAAATTTAAATTTTATATCATTCCCAAGATAAAATGTGAAATTTTATCACTCCGTATTAATAAACTTCAAATATAATTACTTTTGATGATTTTGGACATGTTATTATATGTTTTAATGTTTATCAAGAGGTATTATATGAGTTTCTAAAACATTAATATTATTTGGTTATCCATGAATTACTTTTTTCAAGAAAAGGTGGGATATTTTTTTAGAGCATGACATCTCACTTATAATTTTATCTTCAAATTAAGAGGACTAGATACCCTATTGAACATCCGAATTAGATTCATATAGTAGTGAAATAATTTTTACTAATAATTTATTATATAAAAAAATCTACAATTTATTTATATTTGGCTTGAAATTTGGGAACCACATCCATTTTAATGCCTAGTTTCCCAGATTTACTTGCCAAGAAATGTAGGGAACAATATCCCAATATTTTCATCCCCCATTTTGGATGTCCCGTTACTATAGAAGGAAAAAATATTTCTTATGTTTTTAATAATTCTTAAAAACATTTAAAATTTAAATAACCAAAAATTTATTTTTACAAGGCATTAAATTTTTTTGCAATCTATTATTCTTTTTGAAAAAATTTATAAACATGGTTAAAAATAAAGTATATATGATAAAAAGTTTTAACATATACATATATAAATAATTAATCACATGACACATATTGAAAATTTAATTAAAATTATCCCATTATAGTATACGGTCACATTATCAACATTAATATCATGGACATTGGGATGTTAGATAATAGTAAGGAGATAAGGTAAGTAGAAGACAACCCCATGACATCCATTATCTCAAGAAAATAAGGATGAGTGTGGAAACTGAAAAATATATCAAAATTGTTGGTGTATTAGATAAAAAATTATTTGGAAGATGCATACTATAGAATTTTTGCTGTCCGAGAAACTAAATTTCATTCAAGGTATAATTTTCCTATCATTTACCCTAGTGTATACCTTATTTAATTCAATATCATTGCACTCATTCATTTCACCTCTCTTGATACAAGGACTATGATTTAAGGTGGAAACAATTTCACGTCGTTGGTGATGAGTATTCTAATTATAGGCACATATATCTTATTTTATGTTTTTCATAGTTGTGAACTAGTGATGCAGAACTATCTATTTAATGAGGGGCTCTTCTTATTATAGATACAACTATACAGTGTTATCCTTAGAATTTATTGATGACATTCAATATAGGTTATTATTGTTTGTTATAGGAGAGTTATATTATTTTATTTGAGAAGTGATTGATAAAATTTCCTTAGTGATTTGAGGAATCAGATATATCACAAGCATTAATATCTTCTTTATTCTTAGCTGGTGGATTTCATGCTTCGATCAATGGATGTTCAGGAATTAGTGTTTCATAATATTGTGGATTAGTTCCCTCATTTATTTCTTAAAGATGAAATTATTCTAACCCATCAAAGTGATATTTATTTTGGTCTATAATTACATCATTAAGTATCCCAAATTTCAATTTATCTATATAATATAACAACCAAAAAGTTACAAGTGTTTCAGATTAAAACTGATGATCATTTTATTAAGGGCTTCATCTAAGAAAGTGTGTCACGTTTGGCTGAAATATAGTTTTTTTCTTAAAAAATGATGCCATTGTATAGTTGTGGGTATTTTACCATTAGTTTAATTAGGTCATAATGAATAACCACTATCACCTACTAAGGATTAGGGACTTAATAAACATGCTGAAGGGAGATATTTGATAATCAAAGATCTATTTATGGTCAGAAAATCACCTGATTGAGGTAATGATAGGTCCCAATAAGAATGAAAATAGATATGGTGGATGAATTATCAATTAAAAAATTATAAATTTTTACTTAAAATCATATTTTTGAATTTGGTGGATTATGATATTTAATCATTAAGACCAAAATGATATAGTTTAGTGATTGTGATAGTGAAATAAGAAATATGGAGTGATAAAGAGAAGGAATTTTATAATATTTCATATCCAAGTGATCATATATATACTATCAATACCCTAAACAATGGATTATTTCATCCAATAAAAAACGAGATAAACTTTTACAATGAAGTATTCGAAACCAAGACATTTACAATGGGTTGAATCCGAATTTCGGAATTTTTCTAATGGATCATCCCGAAACCTAAAAACAAATTTTTTTTGGGAGTAGACAGAACCTTGGATTTTGATAATGAAGATACCTAAAGCTAGTTTTTTTCAATAATATTGATCACGAATGGTGTACTACTTTTTGGTAAGGTTTTAGAACCAAAAATACCATTAATGGGTGTTATAAAATGTGTGTAATATTATTTAATGTAGATAAATCCAGTCCTGAATGAAGAAATAAATAATGTAATGAAACACACTGGAGTTCTGTAAATATATTTACTGGAGTATAAATTTTAATCTTATCACTTAATTGTTTTTTAATGATTATATAGGGGAATATAAATAGTTTACTTTAGTAAGAACATCATATGTAGAATTATCTGTGATCTAGCTACATGGAAGGGGAAAACTATGTCACATGTAGGAAGAATCTTCTTTGTTAACTTGGAGATAACATCAATATTTTTCTATTGCCATCTATTTTTACAAATGGGCTTGACCCATCATTACGGATGTCTAGAATTAAATCATGAACTTTGTGTGGACTAGATAAACACATGAAAGGAAGCACGTTATGGTTTCTTGGAAGGAATGTATAAAACCGGTTGATATGGAGGGGTTTGGGTATCAAGGATTTGTGCCTTTTTAATTAAGCACTGCATAGGAAGTTCACCTATAACTTGTTAACATCCAATGATAGATCTTTATACTTAATCTTTGATCAGCTCACTTCAAGGATACAAAAGGGGTTTTTATCATATATTCATCCATCTATTTGTCCAGGCATTAAGTCTTCTCAGATAAGGCTTATGGGATCCTCCAACTGGATTTTTGGAAATCTTCCTTGAATTTCTAGCACACTCCCTGGATGAGTAATAAAATTGTTGATGTCATCTCTTTTCCTGGACACATGTAGTATCTTTCTATTAAGTATTCTTTGTATAATAGAATCATACAGATCTACTAACCAACACACATCATGATGGAATTATAGAAATATGTTTTTGTTGATATTGACATGTTAAAATGGACCCCTGACAATGTTGGTCTATTATTTAATAATGGATGGTACAAAAATAACTAAAATGAGGGCATAATAGTCCCTCTATGGATACAAAATTTTAGGCACTACATTATTACATATACCGACACTCTACTCCTATAAGGGATCTGGAAATTCAGGTTGCTGATACAAGCACAATTTCAGCTTGTAGGAATGCAGCTTGCGCCTGTCTTCTTTCACTACCAATCTGTAGATGAGACAGAAGATCATGTCTTCATTTCTTCCTCAATTTCATGAAACTTATGGCTTCAATTCAACTCATTATTGATGTTGAGTTGAGGCTCATCACTTTTGAGGAGATGATGCTGGAAATTTGTACTTTGGATTGCAGCCAACAGATTCACAAAATGCTTCACACAACCACTACTGCTCTTATATCCTTTGTATAGAGAGCATGAAATGTTATTGATTTTGGAAATCTGAGCCTCTTGGTGCATGCGGGAGTCACGAATATCTACAGGGTGGTCCTTGCTACCTACAAGATTCAAACCGGTACCATGAATAATGTCATATATGAGTTTTTTATTTTCAAAACTTTTGGAGTTGTGGGTTGGATGAAACAACTCTTGATGATCAAATAAATTCAATGGATAGATCCAATAGATTGTTGGCTAATAGTAAACATGGATGGTGTGACATTGGGTTTTCCAGGTCTATTGGGATATGGTGGGGTCTTCCACACATACCGAGGATTTGTAAAGGTATTCTTCTATCATTATATGAACACTGGCTCTATTATTGAGGCAGAATTATGGGCAATTATTAAGTCCATGAAGAATGAAATTCAGCATATCTGGATATGTTTTTGGTTATAATCTAACTCAACTACTAAATTAAATTTTATTAAATATTCGATCTCGAGGATTTCCTTGATGAGTGCTGCCACATTGGATTGAATGTCTCTAACTAACAGAACAAATTGAGCTTGATGTCACCTATGTGTACCAGGAAGCCAACCATTATGAAGATTTCCTTTCCAAAAGCAAAATTTTTGAAACCAACTCATGCTGGTATTTTATTTGACCTGACTTTTTTTCCACCCTAGTTGATGCTGATATGTGTGGTGCCTCTTATGCTCACTTATGTAAGCCCCCTTGTAATTCTACGTTGCTTTATTTTTAATAAAATTTGATAAAAATGGGCTTTTCTCTAATCCTAAACCCTTTTTGTAGTAAGTAGTGATGAATGATGATTTTCTATTTTTGGATAAGAAATGTTTCACGTATAGTTCATGCAATATTCCATTGATTATTTTCACTTCTTGCTTTGACCTCCTTAAATATGGAAAACATCAATGACTATTTTCCTCCACAAATTCCTTAATCCATATTTATAAATATGCATCAATAATATTCTCATTGTGATAGAATAAAATTTCCTTTGAGACATTATAAAACAATAGTAGTATATAAGTAAAAATAAATAATTATCAACGAAATCCATAAATAAATACTCGATTATAATATTTATTTATGTCCTTAGAAAAATACATGAAATCTTATGATATACTCTTTATATTTTAAATGCATTAAAATTTCAATCCCATTATAATAAAAATCAAAATAGTAAAACAGACATAAATAATTTAAAATAATAAATACAATAATTAAATTGACTATTTAATTTCCCCTAAATCATGTAAATATTTCCCCACAATCATACACATTTAATGATAATTTAAATCTAGTCCATATTTTAATTTGAAATTTAAAACCATAATAATAGATTAAAATATATGTTGATTAAAAAAAGTGTAAATAGATTATTCCCATGAATTTAAGTTCTACATAAATGTAATTTACATTTCATGCAAGGGTCAAAGAATGGGATACAAGAATTAAACAATGGAAACATGCAATTTATTCATACTGTGAAAATGTATTATAAAAAATTATAAGTTGTGTAAAGGTAACTCAAACCAAATGAAATTATGGAAAGGTATTATAAAAAATTACCGAATATGAATTAGTATGTTATAGATTACATGAATGTTAAACAAACTATATCTGAGTAAATTTTAATTTTAATCAATGTAAGTGTAAGATGTAAATCATATAACAAATGTAAAGGTAACACTATTTTTCGCTAGATTCTATAATGGTAAGTTGTGAATATTTTACATTTCATAAAGATAATATATATTTTTGTATTGTTCAAAAAAACCATTTTTATGATTTTAAGAACATTAAAATATGTTGACATTAAAAAGAAGCCAACAAACATAAAACATAATAACCATTAAATACATAAATTATACTAAATGAATATCATGACAGATAATGATTCAAAAACATGTTAAATTAATAATGAGAAAAACTATATATTTTAGATAAATCAATGATAAATTATGAATAAAAAATATAGAATTTTTAATTATTAAAACAATAATGTGGACAATGACTCAGTCATAATCTCCCCATTTTGATAATTAAAAAAACTAAATTCCAATTATGAAATGTATCCCTTGTTATTGAATTGATAATAAATATAAATATATTAAAAATCACAACTCACCCATTTTTTTTAAAAATAAATAATAAAAATTTATCCATCTTTTGGAAATACATAGGGCCAAATAATTAAAATTCAATCAATTTTACCACATAAAAATCAAACATAGTTTCCCCCCAAAACTATTTATAAATATTTTAAACAAATTAAATGAAAATTATTGTATATTTAAACATTATTTCCACAAAAATATACTTTCTTTCGAGATTCCAAAAAAAAATAATATTCCAATTTTAATTACAACATTGAATCTACACCACAATTTAGGCATATACAAACTGAATTGGAGAAGTTTTATCGTTTGAATGATAAACTAAAGAGCACAATGAAATATTGAATAATTAATATTTTGTTTTTTTAGTATATTATAAGGTCAATATACAAGGAATATTTACATGAGGAGATGATGATTCATGAGATATTGTGTGTCATTTTTGATAATGTATCAATGTAATTCCATAGGTTGTGGAGATATATCCATGGTCTATAGAATATTTTTTTGATGATACTAGCTAAAAAAATCAAGATAAATTCACGACAAGTTCAATATATTTTGGAAATAATTAATTGTGATGATTGTCAAATATGTATTTAATTACTAAGACATGCACTATTGATGTTTGGAGTAGAATATTGTTTTCAAAAAGTGATTTCCTCCCTTAATTGGGACAATAGTTTTTTAATGAAGGTTATGATGTATTTTATTACTACATAAGGAGTTTATTTTAAGGAAATTTAAATAATTTTTTACATACAAAAAAACGTGTTCAATAAATTTTGAGTATCGATGAAAGTATTTGAAGACCATGAAAAAATAAATTAATTTTATGAGTAAATAATGAAGAATTAGATATTGAGAATTATGTTTGTGAAAGTATTGGTATTATATATTCTACAATTATTATATGTATTTGTTAAATAGGTCCTTACAAAAAAATTGGCATACCCTTGTCCAAAAAGGGACCCACCTCGACCAAATGTGGGACCTAGGTGGTCAGCCACATAGAGGGAAGGATGACATGCCCAACCAAGGGAGGTAAGTGTGAGCTACTACATAGTAGAAATTCATAGTTCCCACATGGTGCATATGAGTGAGTGTTCCTAAGTGACCATGAAATGGGGTCCTGTGGTTCATGAAGGGTGTGTGTGGTGGTGTGTCTGGGTGCTGAACCCGATGTTGACTCGATTTGTTGTTGAAGTGACTTGTATTGTAAACTGTCACTATATTGAGATGAAGATCAATGGGGTATGGAAGATAACCCAATAAAATTCTTGTGTTTTAAAAGTTACATTAATAAGTAGGTCCATATGATTCGTTTCATCTAAACTATTTAATCATCTCGTGCCACGGTCAGTAGTCTTCTTCCTTTGAAGGATCTGTGTGTAAGTTTGAGATAATTTGTGATCAAAACTACCTCAATCGACCAAAACCCATGCATGAAATCAATGTGTTTCATTAATATGATTTGTCAAATGAAATTTTCAATAATGAGAATAAGAATGCATCACATGGACTAAATTCGATCCCATGAATCAATTTTGGGGATCATTATAAAATATTGTGATGAAGAATGTATGAAATTTACTTCCTTCAGGAAAACTTATATCAGAGGAACCCTTCGAAATATGTTGAACAATTGTCTACTATGAAGTCACATTATGTTTCTGTGAGTAAGAAGATATATGATCCACATGAATTTGAGAGTTCCATTATGATTCCAATCACTAAAATCATCTATATTACATAAAGATGCTGATATTTTTATAATTCTAAATCCATGAGATTTATTAATGTCATTGGGAATTTATGAATATTTTATTTGGAATAAAATCCAAAGTATAGGATTTAGAGAAGCTACCCATAAATACAGAGGAATGGATGTGGGTTTTAGTGTGCTTCCATTCAATATATTTAGGTCAGAACCCTCATTTAATAAAATAGAGCATCTATAAAACATTTTTTTCATGAATGGAAGATCGAGACTTTACACAATGACATGAAAGAGAGACTAAACATCAATCTTCTTAAAGAAGGATAAGAATCTAACAATATATATTTGGATTATGTGAAGGATAGTAGATCCCACATGATTTATTCCCATGAATTAAAACAATCTTATGATTCTTACATGAATTTAAAAAATAAATGAAGGGTATTCCACAACCTCTTAGTTACATTAAAAACCATTTTGTATTTTTGTGTAGTATTTATAAAAAGTGGATTGATATGTTTTATGTTTTGTATATATAAGTCATTTTGTTTCATGAATGGAATAAGGAGAGTGAGACATCCCATGATCCTGTCTTGTTAATGAAATAAGATATCTTGTATACATAAACCCTTTAAATGAAGTCGGACTATGAGATATCATTTAGTGGATCAATAACATTAATAAGTTTAAGAGGTTCAATTAAAAGAAACGAATTTGAAAAACTAAACCATTGATTCACTCCATCTCTTAATGGTGTATCTATATGGGGATCTATAATTAATATCATAGGAAAGGTTCCCTCTAAATATCCAAGATATATACTATGAAGTGAAAGATTTATAAAATTAATGATCATCATTAGATGGAGAAAGGAAGTAACTCATGAGGATACAAATCAAGAGATTTATTTTAAGAATTATAATAACAGAAAAAAAGACAGTCAAGGAATATGAAGAATAATATAATAGTAAAGTAAGTCACACCATTAACAGGATTTAATCAGAGTGGTCTCAGATTCAATAATTCTCTTGATAAAAATTATTCTAATAAATTAGGTTCAAGCTTTGATGATATTGTATAACATACTGATCTTCATTATGTACTCAAATATTATATGAATAATGTTCCCAAATAAGTGGTATATAATATTTGTGGAACTATCCAAGTCATTTAAGTTGAAAATTTATATCTCGATGAAGAGGATAATTCTATAGAACATTCTATGGATAAATAGGTTAGAATATCCAACACTCTTACAAAAGTAGTTAGAGGAATGGATGAAATTACCTCTCTTTACAATGGAATTTATCCGAATGTCATTTAAGAATTGAAAATTAATATTATGAGAAATATTTATATAAGATTGTTTTTGTAGATGCTTTCCATGTACATGAAATATTTGATAAAGTCAATATGGATGGAAAATTTTCTCAAATTGAAGTTAATGTAAAAAAGATATAATAAATTTAAAATTATATATATGAATCAAGAAACATTTATGATAAAAAAATAATTAAGATGAAGGAGGATTAGGAAGATAGGATGAGATAAGTGGAGGATGAGAATAAATCCCTCATCGTGATGTGTTTTGAGTTGGATTTGATATTGAAAATGAAGGAATCACCATAATATATAACATCACATGGTTCTAGAAAAAAATATGATGGCACACAATTTTACATCGATAATCCTGAATCCAAGAAAATCATGAACTCATTCTCTAAAAAATAGTAATATATTATAAGAAGAATTTATCCCATGACATGGAAAATGTCTTGTGTACTAATGATATTTCATTTATTAGTATAGGTTTTAAACAAAATTATTTTAATGTGTGGATTGTAATAAATACTCCAAATCCCAATATATAAATAGTGGATAAGAAAATATGTATGAAGCATTGTTCCCCAAGTGGTGACCAAATGAGTGGTAGTTACAATAAAAAATAACAAGGTTGCCAATATATAAAATCAACAATGAATAAATAAGAAAATAATAAATGAATATTCTTAGGATATTGTTTATGTTACTTTAAGGTTATAAGAAATAATTGGAAGGTTGGAATAATGTTTCAATTTATAAAAATAGAATCAGACCAAAATTTACTGGGACAAAATATGAAGAAAGGATAAGACCTGTACTAGAGAATAAAAATACATAGAAGATGAATATATCTATAAATAACAAATTTTAATTCTTTAAAGATGATTGTTAGTGTGACAAAAAATGTGGTCACTATTATGATGAGTGATGTTATATACTAGTAATTCTCAAATAATATTTTAATATTAAGGGAACATTTGTAGAAAAAAAGAATAATTCAAAAGAAAAGAAAATTAATAGAGGTGAAAAAAATAAATGTGATCCTATTTGGTTAAAGAAGACAAGTGAGATATATTTTTCTATATCAATGAGAGAGATAAATTTGATAATAAGATAACTAATCTTATGAAATAGTGGGTTGAGTTTAAATAATTAAAAAACACCATTTTTATGGATATAATACATATAGAGGTGGGAGATTCAATTTCAATGGTTCTTAATGGTGTTTTGAAAGGTATAGTCATAAATCTTACTCTTACTGGTTTAATATTTCCTTTTTAGGAAACATGTATCAATCAGTGGGGAGTAATCATGAATATATGAAAATCATTTCTCAAAGGAAGAATATTGAGGATATAAATCCATTTAATTAGATAATTGAAAATAGATATGAATTCCTAGAAATGATTTGTGGTAGATATAAGAAGAAGGGCCACAAAACTGAGAAATTCATGAAAATATTTCTAGGAGAGAAACCCTATGATGTGAAATGGAATCAGTTTTAGTATAAAAACAATCATAAGTCATGTAAATCTAATAAGAAATGTGATACAACCAAAAATTATGTACATAAAAATAATTAATGTTTTAAAATTTATCCTGATCAACCAAAATAGGCCAGATAAATATAGAAATCCAAAATGGACGAAGCGTCTAACAGTAAGTAGCTGATTTTAAAATAATTTGATGATTGGCATAAGAATTCATCTACTTGCGATGATATGATGATTCAAAAGAATAACTCTAAAAAATTTGGACATATTAGGAATATAATAAATAATTTCATTTCAATCCAACCATACCGAGAAGTAATTATGAAGTGATATATGTAATAAAAGTAAAATAAATTCTATTGATATCTAAGATGAACAATGTCACTTCACATGAGGATTTTATTCTTGATAAGAATCTAATCCTGCAAGTAGTATAGGATGATAATATGATGAATATTACTTCACAATATAAGACTCCAGACGGAGTGTGGATTACAAATAAATCATCTAATACTGATATAGGACGAAAATAATGGCTCATGTTGATAAGAGGTTCTTACCCTAAATGTTACTCATGAAGAGAAAAAATGTCCCATCTTATTTACCAATATATTTATATGTTTTTCCACATATATAGGGAATTCAAACATATGGATGCATCTTTGAAGGGGATCATTGATGACTAACTTGTGATAAATATTTAATACATAGTGAATGTGAATCTTTTGAACAACTTTGTAAAATTGGAATATGAGGTATGTAAACCACTCCCTTAATCATAATCTGAAGAAATTGATAATTATTATCGACAGGGAGATGATATTGAGCTAATAAGGGGGGTATATCTTTTGGAACATGAACATTATGATGTGTATATAGATATGAGTGTATGATAAATATATTGGAAGATTTTATAATTTATGAAACCCAAATAAATGAATAAGTGAGATATATATATTTTACATTGAACGTTTATGAATTTATAAGAAAATTGATCAACTTAGTTATAAAAACTTTTTTTCTACTAAGGGGGATTCCACATATAAATAGGGTTATCTAGATCATTGTTCTTTGCTATGAAAAACATGTTACGTCATCCTTCTCTCACAAGTAGCTAAGGGTGATGCCTTAAATGAAGATAAATAAATGGTTCTGTATAATAAGATAGTGAATTTTAATTTTTAAGTATGAATTTATAGTTAATTAGGAGGATAAAAATATTTAATTTATAATGTAAAGAACTATCATCCACAAATATAAAGGGGTGGACTAAATAGTACCATTGAAAGACTAAAGAGAGGTTATTGTTCTTATTATTGTAATATTATAAATTTAATATATGACTAAGAATTACCTGAGGAGATGATGATACTTGAGGAATTAGATGTTTTTATTTATAATGTTCCACTGAAGTCCATAGTTTTTTGAGAAAATTCCATGGTCTATGGAAAAGGAAATTATGAGGCTTCTATGTTGAAGAATTCAAGAGACACTTAAGAGAAGTTCAAGACATTATAGAAATAATAAAATGTGATTTTTTTGAACAAGTATTTAATGAAAAAGGCATGTGAGGTTGGGTTTTAGAGTAACAAATTGTTTGGAACAAGCTAATCCCTCCATTAATTTACTGAAGAATTGTTTTAAAGAAAACCAGGTAATATTTTTTTATTGCATGAGTAGTTTATTTGAAAGAAAATATTCTTTTGATGAAAAATATACAATCAACAGCTTTTGATTTTCCATGGAAGTATTTAAAAAAGTAATTTTGTAATAAATTAATGAATAATTTTATAATATTAATTATGTTTGATAAAGGATTAGTGTTTTAAATTCTGTACTTATAACTATTCTAAGTATTAATTTAAGTGGGCCTTATATAAAATATTGGTTATCCCTTCACTAACCAAGGAACCACCACATCCACATGTGGGTCATAGGTGGTCAACCATATTAGAGGCATGTCGATATGGACTATGGAGGGTGGTAGGGGTGAGAACTTGTGTAGAAGGCAGGCATAACACCCACAATGATCACATGGGAGAGTGAGCCGGAGGGACCACATAATCGGGTTGAATGAACATTACTTGTCATGTGGGAAGATGTGGTTGGGTGCGGACCCCAGCACAAACTTCATTGGTTGTTGAAGTAGCCTGTATTATAAATAAGTTCCTCATTGAGCTAAAGTTCGATCTGGGATGGTTGAGCATGGGATACTATTCTCATGTTTAAAAATTTATTCAAATAAGATGAGTCATCTAATCTATTTCATCTAAACCATTTTGTTATCATATTCCATCATCTTCAATAATCATCTTTCAAAGTATTTATACATGATCTCCATACAACTAACAATTAACACTAGCACAATAATCATTATGAAATTAATGCAATCAATGACTTAGATGAATTTTATTATTAAAAGTATCCATTAAAAAATTAGTTTAATTACAAGTCACATGAATTGAATTTGATTATATGAATCCAAGATAACAATCACCATAGAATCCCATGAATACGAATATATTAAATAACCTCCCATCATGGATAAATTACTTCATGTAAAACCTTATACATTTTTATTTCTATTGTCCACCATTGAATCACCTGAGTTTTATGTGAGTAATATGATCTATGCAACACATGCATAGGAGAGTTCCATTGTTAAACAGATTAAATGAACCATCGACATCACATGAATAATCTTATATTTTTGGAATTAAAAATCCTTGTGATACCCTGATATCATTAGGAATTTATGAATTTTAAATCTATATGAAATCTAATGGAGAGGAAATTAAGATTCTACTAATAAATAAAGATGCCATGAGAAAGGGTTTTTGTTTGCTTCTATTTGATATTTTTTATAAAGATGCCTAAATTTATAAAAATAAAGAATCACAAAATCCACTTATTTGTGAAGAGAAGATCCATTATTGACATAGTCATGTGAAGGAGAGATTGTGAATTTGTATGTACAGAGAAGGAGAAGACTCATGTAATCCATATTCGGATTATGAGAAGGATAGGATATCCAATCTGATTTGTTCACACAAAGAAGAATATACCCATAAAACTTATATACACTTCATGAAGAAAGGAAGGATATTCCACTGGCCTTGAGTTATGCGATGAACCATTGAGGATTTTAAAATAATCTTTATGTGAAGAGGACTAATCCACTACTTGTTATATATATATAATGCAATATTTTTCTTGCAATGAAGAAAAATAGTGGTATATTATGTGATCCTATCATGTATACATATACCATTTAGATGATGTGTGACTAGGACATATCATTGAATTAATTTAGAAATTTAATTTTTTTGAGATTTAATTAAAAGAAAATGATTTTTTTAAAGTAAACCACGGATTCACCCCTATCAGTGGGTAATCTATCATGTGTCCCTATAGAAACAAAAACAATTCGTCATTGTTTTTGAATAATGTACGTAAGGGATATAGTATATCATATTTATTTTTTAATAATTAAAATATTAATTTATTTGAAAACACAAATAGAATACAAAAAAATCCTACAACTACATATATTGAAAATTTTAAAGTATAATTTTAATTATGAAAACTATATATTGAATGTTTATTAATTGTAAAAGTGGATTTTAGATATTAAAAACTATACACATTTTACAATTAAAGAATGTGTTTATATGATTTAAGTATATAGTTAGAAAAAATAGATTTATATTGAGTATATCCCCCTAAATTCATGCATTCTTAATTTTTATAGAAAATCATGTTTTTTTAGAATTTAAATTTCATCATATTTAATGTAGTGGAAAATCCTTCTAAATACACACTGTAAAAGAAAAAGGAGCCATCAAAAATGTCATAAGATATTAAAACAATGTATAATTGATTTTAAGTGAAACAAAATACATTCTAGTAAACCAAAATATGAATATATCATATATAATCAGTAGCAATATTATGTTAGTAAACCATAAATATATGATACATTACACAACATTCTCGAAAAAAACAAAATTACTCTTCTTAAATATTAATATAGAAAAACTAATCATCTTTTACACATAACAACATACCATGTGTAGTTTAGTAATGTTATTATTTATATCAATATGAAATATACTTACCTAGTAAGGTATATAGTTTTAGGTTCTATTAAGTTATTTTTGGAACCTTTATGATCCAAAATTTAGTGAATTCATAGAATTTTGGAATCAATCCATGATAAATAAAAATATATTTACATTACCAAGTGTCTAATTAAATCATGCAGCAATAATTAGTTTCATAATTTCCATTCAAACAAAACAAAAATCACACATGAAAAGAATAACAAACAATCACTTTAGTTTTTAACATTATTATTCTAATAACAAACTGCATAACAAAATTCAAAATTCAAAATAGTCTGATATAATGTAATCTTTTAAAAATAATATCATTATTTTATGATATTATCCAAGTCACTTTTAAATTAATCATTTTATACAAAAATAAATTTTAAAACACCCCAACCATTATTAATGGTGTAGGATATAGTATTTCTCAATTTATAATTTTTCCATTAAGTTTCCAACAATCTTTCTACACTTTGGAAATAAAATCAAATAAAACATTGAACTTACTTTGTACCTCATTATTATTTTTGGATATAAAATCCTTAAATTTATCATTATCCTATTTATGTTTCATATTTTTAATTATAGGTTTTGACACTTCAAAATCAACATTACTTTTCTCTTTATCCATATTCTTATATTCAAAATCAAGAGAAAATGTATAGTAATCTTTTTTAATATTTTTTCATGGTACTCATTATTAATATTATCCAATATATAATTATTATGGTTTTGATAAATGAATTCTTTAAAACATTCATAATCACTAACCTCATAAGATTTAACCATATTAAATATATAAACAGGATGTGTGTTTATATCATTTTTTTTTGATTTCACCACCAATTGAATTTCATCTTCCTAGAATCATGATTTTTTCGATATATCCATCACTAAAAAATATATTTACTTTAGATGATTAATTCAAGGATACATGTTATCTCAATAAACAAATAAATAAGAGAGAATAATAAGAAGTATCATAATAAGTGTATTCTATGATACCAATTTCTTTTCCTCACTTAGAATGGAAATAGACATGGGGGGGGGGATTTTCAATTTATAAATTTTCAATGTTTACATAAAATTATATTATTTAATTTTTTGGTTTAAGATATTTTATAATTTAATCCAAAATGATTAATTTTAGTTAGTGTTGGAGTGAAAGAAGAAATTTAAAGAGATGAACACAAGGGGTTTTATAGTAGTTGTAATCCAAATGATGCTAAATATACTCTTCACAACCAAACCCCTGGAGTATGACACACAATAAAATATGGGATATAATTTTATGAGGGGGGCATCCAAAACCTATACTTTTATGAAAATTTGAATCCCTGCCCAAGGATTTTACTAATAGGTCACCCTAAACCTAAACACATAGATTTTTTGTTAGAGTGGACCTAACGCATTCTTTTATCTTATAGATTATATAAAACCATTTTTTATAATATAATAAATAAATGTGTGAAATATTTTGGTAAGGTGGTATAAACAACTATTTCTTTAAAAGTTCATATAACCCATCTGTGATATAATTTATTGTTGAAAACTTCCAAACCCCAAGAAAAAAGTAATAAAATAATGAAATCCACTTGATGTCATGAATCGATTTTATTCATTGCCCTTCAATGTCTTTAAATGATAAAAATTTGGAATTACAATAATTTATTTTATAATGTAGTGATAAACAATGCATCACTATTTTATGATGTCAAAAGAATCACATATAGTTTATGAGATAACCATTTAATTACTTTCAAAGTAATATTATGTCCTCACAAATAAGGAAAAATAAAAGGACTATTTTTATCCTAAAAAACCTCAACCAATATACATAAATATTAAATGATTATATTCTCATGAATAGGGAATATTATTTCCTCTGAAACTCTAAGAAAGGTATATATAGATAAAAATAAAAAAAATAATGAATTAACCAAATAAATAATCACTTATAATATTTATTTAAGTACATGAAAAAACCAAAAAATCATACAAGTGTCTCTTCATTTATAAAATTGAGAAAAATTTATATCGTGACATACTATTTATCATAGTAGTAAAATAAGCATAAATAACTCACAACATTAAATAAAGTGATTAAATTTACCATTTAATTTTTATTTATATAATATAAATAGTTTTCATAAATCATAATAATCTAATATTCATTTAAATCCAATCCACATTTGAATTTGAAATTCTAATCCATAATAATTGAGTAAAATAGATAATGAATGTTGTAGTTTTGAATAGTTAATTCACATAAATATCAATTCAAAATAAAGGTAATTTACATCTATATAAGGTTCAAATAATGAAATTGAAGATTTATGTATAGTTAACAACAAACTTATACACTGTACATAAATTTATTTTGAATAATATTATTCTACGTAAATGTATTTCCCAAAAACACATGTTGAATAACGGTATTGTGTTAAATCACATGCTATGTAACAGTATGTTTCATATTACATAACGGTAAAATATGTTGATTCTACTTAAAGGTGAATTCAAATCTATAAAAGTTAATATGTAAATTTTATACATTGTGTAAAGGAACCACTCATTTCTTATAGGCTGTGAAAAGGAAAGGTTTAATAGTTTTACTATACATAAAGGAATTATACAAATATTATTTTTTGTATAAATTTAATATCTATATTCTTAGTGGTAAGTAAAAACCCTCTATTAAAATTTTAATCATTTCAGAAAATTAAAACATTATAATTCACACAGAAAATGAAAACAGAAGTAACCATTAAATAGATAAAATATAATAAATAAAGGGTATTCTATAGAATTGTTAAAAAACATGATAAATTCAGAATAAATAAAAAATATATTATAGATAAATCAAAGGTAAATAAAATCAAAATAAATTAGGTATTTTTAATTATCCAGATAACAAATGTTTTCGAGGACCCACTCAATATGCGAAAAATGAAGATATCCACAAGTACTTCATTAAATTTTGTTATGAAAACATTGAGTTTGTGGTTATCCCTTTATTTTAATAAAAACCTCATCTATTTTCACGGGACTAATCAATAAGTATTTCATGGTTTCCAAGATTAATTTTTATTTGTGTTAATGAATTGCATTATGGTGTATTTTATTTCATAGGAGGATCATGATGATTATCTCAGGGCTATTCTAGAATCCCTTTAATGGTATTATATTAATGGGAAGTAGTGTAAGTTCATGTTATGAACGTGGGAGGTGCATTTCCTTATAAATTATACATATTATAAAGGAGAAAAAGATTTTTCTTTAAAGATATAGATATTGTTTTCATGGTTTGTACCTAATAAATATATTCTAATTCATAATTTCTTTAGAAATTACAGCTATTTTAGAAGGTTCACGTCTGATTTATCTTGGGTTATAACTTCATTGATTGCTTTTACCATGAAAACCCAAACATTGTTGTGGTTGAATTTGTGGAATTTGGAATTTTAGTACTTGATGGAAAAAATATATTTCTCTTTTGATTTATTTTATTTGTAAGTGAGTGATGATCATAATATTTTGTGGTGCTCCTCACATTGGATTTGGTTACGATTAGATGTCATATAGGGTTGTGATCTATTATGGGCCTTTATAGTTATAAAGAATGGAATATAACTATACTACCCAGGATCTTATAATTTTTTCTATGGTGTTTACCTTAGATCCATAGTGTTAATATCTTTTTGTGTGAAAATTTTATAGTTTTCAAAAATCAAAAGTGTATATTCTCTATATTCTATCACTATTACTTTAATTTTTGTTAGTGGTAGTAGATGAAGATTTTATAATATTATGACTTTGAGATATTTAATACTCTAACAAAATGTAATATAGTAGTAGATTCATTGATTTAAAAGTCAAATGGATATGATTCTTGAGTATTATAGGATACATGGAAGATTATTGAGGATAATGAGACTTTTCATCTTGATGTTGATGAATTCATTAATAGTGGTTTCTTATATTAGATGGCAATGATGTCATCATTGATTCGTTATGTGGAGGAGTCTTAGCTTGGAGACCTTGATGTGTATGTGTGTAGAGATCTTGTTATTAATATAGATCCTCCAATGGTGTTTTCAAAGGATGATCAATATTGAGTGTTGTTTCAGGGGAATCCATTTATTCCATTAGTGGTGTACGATGTGGGTTTTTTTGAATTTCATAACTCACCATTGGTAGTAAATCACTATGTATCCAAGATATTTTAGGCCTGTAGGAGTTAGTATTTTGTGTATTGTGATACAGTGTTTATTGGATGATTTTGTGCCTCCCTATATGGTTTTCCAAAACATGATAGTTGTGCATCTTGTTTATATTGGTATTTTGTAGTCATTAAATGTTTATTAAGGGGTGTAGAATGATATTTTGACGATTTTTTCATTATTTTTCCTCTATTTTAGAGTTAATGTGATTATATATAATTGATTTGGATCAGTTGTTGAATCAAGATCATTTCTTGTTTATAAATGAGATAAATTTGGTAGATTCTTTATTGAGGTTGTATGTGGAAAATGCCTTCATGCTTAATGGGGTTTTGATAATAATAAATTCTGATTGAGATCCCCATTTACCTTCAACGTATTGAAGAGTCTACAACATGATTTTATCTCTTAAATATTTCACATCTTTGTGTCTCATCCTCAAATAGACAGTTATATGGAGTGATAATTCCAAATTTACAAGACATGTTTTACAATTGTGTTTTGGATTTTGGTGGTTCATGGGTGAAGCATATTCATTTGGTTGCGTTTTCCTATAATAATGGCCATCAGTCTTCCACAAACATAGATCTAAAAATATTTTTTAAAGAGGAATTTTATATCAATATTATAATATATTGAGGTTATATTGTCCCTAATTCTTGTATCTGGTCTTCTATAGAGCACGATAGGTAAGGTATAGAATATTTTTCAGCATATAATAGACTCTCAATACTATTATAATTCTTATATTGGTTAGAATAGGAGACCTATAGAGTTTTCATTTGGTGATAATGTGTTTATAAAAGTTTCAAATCATAACGAGGAGTAACATTTTGGTTATCGGAGTAATCTTTACTCATGTTTTGTTGATTCTATTAAGAAATTATAGAATGTTAGTTAGGTTGTCTACTAGTTAGTGATTCATCAATGTATAAATAGGTTCCATTATATTTTCCATGTGTCACATATTTTATACTATCATTAAAATATCTTTCATTTCCTTGAATGGGGCGATTGGGATTGAAAGGTTGATTTAATATTTATGGAGTAGCCCATTGAGATTTGGGAACATTAAGAAAATGTAAATCATTGGAGTGGTATTCCTTTTTGTTTCAATTCTATGGAGGCATAATGTCTTAAAGGAGTGTAGATAAGGATTTTATTTGTTTATACATGGTTAGTATCCTGATTTTTTTGATATTTTATTCTTATTTATATTTTAATTTATTTGTTATGATTCCAAAAATAAATTTGCTTCTAGATTTTTGTGGTGTTTAGGATTTTCGTGATGGTGAGACTCCATTTTTAGATACATCTCTTGGAGTTTTGTTTCATATATAATTTTTCATCCTCTTAGAGTTTTTTGTTTTTCAAGGATTTCAATCATTTGAGTGGTATCTAATTTAGGGTCCCACAAAATCCTTGTCTTCTACTTTTGGTTATGAGAGTTTTGTAGGTGTTAGAGTAAATATTAGTAGAGGTTTCTAAGTGATTAGATTGATATTTGTAATTTTAAAGGCCAAAACAGGTTATTAAGTTCTCACTTTTATGTTATGGATGTAGTGATATTACTATGGGTGTGATGGTGAACTTTTATTTATGGGATTATTGATGTCAGGTGGTCTTTTACTGTTTTGATTTTTTTATTATTTCATAGTTGAGTTTATGTTGTGAGGGTAGAAATTTTGGTAGGATTGGTCTCTTGATAGATCTCTATAATCCATGGGGAAGGATGAAATAATAGTATTCTATGTCATCATTCTCTATAGATTGTTTAGGGAAGTTCAATATAATTGAGGATTTATGGGGATCATATTAAAATGATCGATGTACAAGGAACTATGCCTTGGTGGTTTAAGGATTTGAGTCATGTTATAAGGAATAAATAACCATGGTCTACAGAAAATTCCATGGAGGAGGCCAAAGAAATATATTATAAAAAAATTACATTTGACATTTAAGGAATTATGTCCATTTTTAAGGTAGTAATTCTCATATCTCTATTGACTGAGCTCATTAATGTTGTGTCATAGTCCTCACCACACATTGGTATTGTCACCTAATGTTTTTTTAATAAATTTATCTTTTTTATTTCACAGGTAAAATATTTTTGGTCTTATATGTACCTAGAGAGCCTTGGGTCTCAATTTTTATGTCCTTTAATGCTTTTGTGGATTTCAAATTCTGGGCTTCACATGACTGATACATTATTATTTGAAGTAAATCTTTATTTCCTTATCTCCAATACTTTCTTTCATTCTTTTGTTTCTCTTATGGTCATCCTTTTTATAATGTTATATCAAGGGTTTTAGCTTTGGTCTTGTGGGTTCCTGGTCATGGTTTTGATGGAGGATAATATATCTTTGGTTTTTGAGGGTTTTTATTGGGATCTTAGTTGTTTTATTTTTATTCTGTTCTCATACATGTGTAGTGATTGTTTAATCTCACTTTTAGGTAGAATATTCAAAAAATATCATCTATTAATTCTGTGTAAAAAGAGGTATTATGTTTATTATACTTTCAAATAGTATGTAGTTCAAATTATTCTAATGAATAAAATGAAAAATATTACGGAAATTGGATGTGGAGAAGTGAATTGCAGGTGGTTTATTTGATTTAGTTGTTATTTCATATGCACTATTACTTAGATTAAATTTAATGTATCATGTGTGATACAATTATTTTTTTATAAGTTTCAACATGTTTATATTTTTTAATAACATAAATATAGAAATGAAAGAGATGTTTAAAATATGTAATTAATATGAGATAGATAATTATGGTTTATTATTGTTGGTTTTTTCTATAAATATTGTTCTTCTTATCATTTTATATGTTCATAGTAGTCTTAAAATTGTTGATTATTTTTGTTGAAAGAGGGGATATGATATATATTTTTGTTTTGGTTGTGGTTTTGAAAGGTTTATGTGAGATATAATTCATGATGCATGTAATGTGTTTGTTGATTTTTGGTTGTGTCTCTGATGTGGTTATTTAGGATGAATATATATTGATATAGAGGGGATGAGATAACCATGGTGTATATCATTGGGTAATGAGGTCAAATAGTCCATTGGGGACACATATATGAGTTAACTTTAAATATATTTACATATATATATCTTCTTGATATTATATTACTTTATGTTCATATAGATTTTAGTGAGTAAGCCTTCATGAAGATGGGGAAAAAGATGACATGGTTAGGTATGGATTTGGTATCACTATTTATTTACTATATTATTTGTATACTTCATTAAAATTTTTATAAGAGGTTTTGGAGAGTATACGACTTATTATACTTATATGTTCACACATATGTAGAGACCCGAATCTTGACGTACATAAAATTTACATTACTTTTTCAGAATACTTAGTACATAATAAAAACGCACACACAAGGACCATAATATTTTAGTGTCTTAGGAAACTCGGAATATAATCTTCTAATCGTGGTGAAAGATCTTCAACATCTCCCATAAAGATCTTATTTTTTTTAAACCTAAATCATTTCTTTATGTCCTGGGGAAAATAAAACATAAAAGGGTGAGCTCAAATGCTCATTAAGGGTAAACAAAAGAAATATCAATCAGGTCATATTCATAAGAACATATCATTTGGAAATCTTAACCTATAAAAGAGATCATAATTTCATAACAGGGGATAAATCATAGTAGTAAAATGTAATCCCAATAATCATAACTTAAAACATTAAACTTTGTGGCATACACACATAATCATAGAGAATCATTTCTTATTAGTCAAGACTCATTGCCAAGACTATCTTAGTGGACAAAGTCCCTTTCTGAACCGAGTTCACTCCTCGTTTCAGTCCTGTTTCACTGAACCGGGATAACCTACCGTTCCAGCCATGTCTATCTCATGAGATATAAAATCTTTACCCAATGCATTGGATGGAGATATAGGTCCCACCCATCTCATAATGATACCATTCTTATGTGTGCCACAAAATCATAAATCATACATCATTACATAACCCATGTAATAAAAATGGGATTCTTAAACATCATGACATCATAAAAAAAATCATATAAGATAAAGGAATTCATAAAAATAATTCCATCACAACATATTCAAATAAATTTAATAATAGGGATAGAAACATAACCCTATATTATATTATATGAAAATAATTTTGATAAAACACTTGAACTCCATTCTCGAGGAAAATATCCTTTCTACTTTAAAAACACTTTTCCTTTCTTAACATTCCATACAATTCTAAACTAAAACAAGTTGATTAAAAATAAACTTGAAAAATTGTAAATTAATCTTCTTGGAAATAATGTTTTAAAAAAAATCCATTCATGCCGTATAAGTTAAAAAAACATTCTTCGTACTTTTGTCGGAAAAGTCAAAACGTACCTCGTACAAAAAATGACAAAAGATTACTTTCTTATATTTTAATAAAAACTCTCCGAAGGGTAAAATTGTATTTAAAAAATTGTAGGTGGATGGAAATAATATTACATAATGAGGAAACAAGGATGTGGATGATAAAATACACCCCAGTAAATACCAAAGTATAAACAATCTCAGATAAAATGAGATTGTGATATTTTCCCTTACCTTAGGTCCGATTTGCTTCGTAAGTGTCCGAACCTCCTGTATAATGATTTAAATAATGTTATTTACTTATTCCAGAATCATACTTATTGTTATTATATCATATATGATTATATTCTTATCTTCTTATTAGTAATATTTCATTACTACTTGTTATTCGGGTGTTTATTACTTTTTGTTCTTATGCGTATTTTGTCGAATAAATTCTTATTCTTCACTTTAGGTTATAGATACCACATTTCCAGAATGGTATTAGTGTAATATATATCATATTCATTCATTCAATTCATTTATATAATAATTATGAAATGAAGATCATGTAGAACAAGTCACATCACATCGTGGAGACGGTATTCCGTACGTACGCACGAGTGATGATATCGTTCCTATGATCGTGGAATTGTATTGGAGTGTATGTATACTATTTCAGAATCAATATCACTTTATAATAGTCATATATAGTCATTATTCACACCATTATACCCATCCAAGTAAGGTGATGGTGGAAAATAGATTACACCACGTTGTGGAGACGGTATTCTGTACCTACGCACGCGCGGTGATTTCTTTTTCCGTAGGATGGATAGATGGTGAAATAGGGTTGTTTCATACTTATAATAACATATCAGTATATTAGTGATACTGATGTTATTACTTCATAATGAAACAACTAATGAAGAAGAAGTTTAAGAAGAAATAAAGATGAAAGAATCGGTAACAGACATTACCTTTTCTTTGAAGTTCTTCTTTGAGACCTCCTTTTAGGGCACTAAAATAGGTCTTTTAAGAAGACCAGAACCTATAGGATGTTTCTAGGGAAGTGGAGAGGAGACATTGACATGGGTTGGCCGAGCTTTAAGGCACAAAGTGGTGTGACGAAGAGGGGGAGGAGGTGCCCTTTTATAAGGGAGGAGAGGGGCACCTTTGGAAGAACTAAAACTATTATTTTATTATAAAGTCATATTCGGTTTTAAATAGCTCCAAATTGATTTAGTTCGAAGCTAAGGTGGGTATGGGTCGAAATTTTCCCATCCAATAGAATTTATAGAAGTTTTGGTTCCAATTTTAACCATATTATTTAGATTTAACATTAAGTTAAATAATTTTTCTTTTACTGTGTCTTCTTGTGTTCTTATACTATAAGGTTAATAAACATACTATAAGAAGCCAAACGAACCCCAAGTTGTTTATTATTAATATATATAACCTTATATAAGTCATTTGGCCGAAAATTATATTTTTAGGAATAAAATAATAATTAATAATTTAATATTTGTTTTAAAAACTATTTTATGTCAATTTTGACACTATTTAGTAATTGATTTTTTTTGGAAATTTGTAACAGAATTATTAGTTCCAAAAAAGGTAATTAAATCAATAATAACATGTCATATTAACCTAGTAAATTAGTGTAATTCATAAAAAGTCTTAAATTAAATTTATTTGGGTATTTATAACATATATTTTGTCAATATTTCATTTATAAGATAATTACTGCATCATCTTTGTGTCATAATAAATGACAATTATTTAATCCCTAAAAATTCTAAATAAATTCCTATGATGTAGATAATTATATTAGCTTTCTGGATACTATTCATTTTTGATGTTGCATTACGTTTATCACTAAATTAAAATTAGTATACTTATAAGATTTATGAAAGTGACATGTTGTCAAATTCTTTGGTTTTAATAATAATTAAATTATTTTCATGGAAAAAAGTCCATTAATTTAATATAATCTGACCCGTAGGTGATATGGGTCGACCTTTAGTCATCCAATAGGATTTTGGCAGGTTTTAGGTTAATTTTATAATCTTATATTTACCCTTAATTACCTAATTTACCTTTAACTATGATAAATAAAATTTACCGTAGTTACTATTCATCATGCCAAAAAATAAAAAGTAGCTTATTAACATAATTTGGAACCACTTTTTCCAAATATGGAATCCATTTTTCCAAATTCAATACAATAAAGTTGAATAAATTAAATTAAAATTAATTCCATTGTCGAAAGAAAATGAGTTTTTGTTTAAAACATTGCAAAAGATTGAAATGATTTATCCTACGAATTCAAGGTAGAATCAATAATAATGACATAAATTATATTAAATGGTAAAAATATATTCTATTTATACTTTAAAACCATTAAAAATTATAATTTATCCATATAAATTATTGTGATGAAAAAAGTTGTTATAAATAAAATATAGCGTGTTTTTACTATTAATCAAAAGATGAAAGTTACCAGAATAATATGAAAAATTTATCCAAAGTAAATTTTTATTTCATTATTCCAAAGAAGAATATTATTTTGTCAAATTGAACTTCTAAACAAGTCAAAAACTATATTTAATGTGGGTACGCCGTCAAAAGGCGGCAAAACTGCATTTTTTGAAAAATACTTATTTTACCCGAAAAATTTATTTTGTTCTTATACCATGTTCTAGAAAATGTGTAAGACAAATACTAATGTTATAAGATTCAAAATTTAGTTAATAAGATTCATAACGGCTAGTTCATAATAATATTATTATAATATATTGTTGTTTAGTAAAACCTGGTATTGCGTACAACACACGCTATCGAGGAAGGTTGCGATTGCGTGTAATGCAAGCCAAGTCAGTGTTGCGTTCTGTGCAAGAATCCTTCATTGTTTCATATAACATAATCCAACCATATTTCATTTATACATTGAATATATATATATATATATACTCAATGTTGCGTAGAATAACTATTATCAAAATTGTGTGTAACACGATCCAACAATAGTGTTGCATATACTGCAAGCTAATACGGTGTTGCGTATAGCGCTAGGTAATCTTGGCGTAGCATACAACACAAGGCATTAATGAAATTAAAAGAATATTTTTCATAAAATCTCAGGGTGTTACATTCTACCCCCCTTAAAATGAATTTCTCCCTCGAAATTCGTCGGGGTTATAAATGGTTTACTGCTCGAAAGTTTGTTTAATAGAAACCCACATCGTAAAAAGGAATACCAAAACATGGCTTTAAAAACTAAAGAATGAAATGTAATGGTTACCCAAATTAACTAATCACTGGGTTTCCACGTAGGAGAACATAGGTGAAAATATGGATATGGAAGAAAAATCTATCCATCAAGTTCTGATGGAGAGTGGTAGAGAACATGGCTATGAAAAATCCAACAATCACAAAGCTATTGATTTGTGATGATCTAAGGTACCATCTGATTCAACGGATATAAGGGAACTAGGACAACATTTTTGGTTTTCAAGATCACTTCCCTAAAGTTGATGAATTAAAAGAAATATTTGCATGATTTTGGTACAATCTCACTATTGTTCATGAATTGAACAATTTCCACTTCATCCCTTAAAGAAATGAAGTTGAATTTGTTATTCGTGATGTGTTAGAAGATAATGTGAGAGAATGATGGGTCATTCCATCTCTTTCAAACAAAAGGTTAGCAAAAGTTATGAGTCCATCTTATGGTTCGATTTATAATATATGGTTCCAAAAACGAACTTATACTTCATATATCATACCACTAAATAATATAAAACTAGTTTCTACTAACCAGGGACATTATGTAGGCCAGTGGTAGGCGATAAAGCCCAGTTGCTCTTCGGTTGTGGGTTGGATTCCCACAGCCTTGTCCGACATGATGGGCTGTCATCCGTCCTGAATGTTGTCCTTTTTCTAAAACTATATTACTATAACATCCCATCAATAATATCGAAAAAACTTCTATCCTTAAACAATACTAACTTATGTCCAACATAATCCATTCCAATCTTTATGCCTATCCATAATACTGCAGTCCACTTTCATAATATAGTGAAAACGATTACCAGAGATTTAATACCATCTTTGATCCCCATATATCATAAGATATGTCTTGTTGGTCACATTCCAAACATTCGAAGGCCTTAATCATGTATTCTATTGAAAAATGAATACCCATTGAACCTTAGTGAAAACATGAATGCAGTTAAACGTTAACATTTCCCACATACCAAAATCCTCAAAATTCTATATACTCAAACCATGATATCACTTAGTCCTTATATCAATCATGAGATCATGAATACTATCAAACATATTAAATTCTCTTTATCCCTTCATTATGTGCATATCATCTGCTTTCCAAAAATATTTCAATCACTTTTCATGGTTAACGATGCCATAAAATTATTGAAAACCACAATAGACCAAAACATAAATATTCCTATATTCAACGATACTATATACAACATTATTCTGGAATCCCATTACATAAACACTTAATCATTCCACCACATCATTGTCATATTCAACATCGCCAATGGTGATCACATGTGACTTCCCTTTTTCCTTTTCCTTAAGTGGTTTCTCATGTCGATCATCACTAACCCTTGGATTTAGGCATTTATTAGCATAATGCCCCATTTCCTTGCACTTGAAGCATTGAAGTGTAGTAGGTTCATTCTGTGTATCCCTTTCTTTGTTTGCATCATTAGGCATCTTCTTCCCATCATTGTGGCATTCAAATGCCCGATGACCTTCCTTTCCACATTTGAAACATTTACTTGTCCCTTTAAGACAATCTCCACAATGCTTCTTTCCACACTTTGAGAATAAGGAAACATTCATCTTCTTTTCACTATTATTATGAGATTTCTCCTTGAACTCCATCTTTCGTTTCTTGTCAAAACTATGAGATGGATAAGTAACACCAACTTCCATTTCTACCTTGATAGCACATCGCAGAATTGCTTCATAGCTACTGAAGTCTCTTATAGCTAATGCCCTTCGAAGATTTGGTTTTATGCCACTGAAGAATTGATCAACTTTACTTTCAGGTTGGATGATAAAGCCTGATGCATTCCTTGCAAGCCTTGTAAAATCCGCTTCGTATACACCAACAGATTCATCATCCTTTTGATTTAGTTCAAGAAACTCCTTCTCCATATTTTTTCGAAGAATATGAGGGAAGTACTTATTGGAAAATAAGTTCTTGAACTCGTCCCATTCCATGGACTCAATTTCATCTCTTTGCCTTGTATTCTTGATAAGATTCCACCATTGATCAGCTTCACCTTCTAAACGATATACTACTAAGATGAATTTATCATATTCAGAACATTGAAGAACTGCAAATATCTTTTCAGTGGTACTGATTCATTGTTCAGCAACAAGTGGATCAGAAGACCCACTGAATGAAGGTTGACGTTGCCTCATGAAGGACTCAATAGAATATTGTTCCCTTCTCTGCTCATTTGGATGTCCAGAATGATTCATAGCTTGTGTAAGTATAGCAATAAGATTTTTCACTCCATCTCCCATAACATTTGTTTGTTCAGGAGGACAATCATTTCATTGTCCATTTCATTGATCAACACGGTTCCTTCGGGTTCCAGCCATCATCTAAAACCCAAAAAGAATAGTGTGAGAGGCAAAAACCATGCTAAGGAAAACAACATAATAAAAGGGGGAGTACCCTCAATATCTAACATCTTAGGTTAAATTATCAGATCGTTAGCACAATTCTAGGACTATAACCTATATGTATACTTAACCTTAGAGACATCCCTAGACATACCTTATAAATATCTCTAGGGATCTCACTAAAGTTCTCACATCCTAGTTTCCAAAGGTTGACTAAACCTTTCCTCTGATACCAGCTGTAGAGACCCGAATCTTGATGTGCATAGACATTACATTACCTTTGAGGAATACTAAGTACATAAAAAAAACACACACACAAAGACCGTAATAGTTTAGTGTCTTTGGAAACTCGGAATATAATCTTCTAATCGTGGTAAAAGATCTTCAACATCTCCCATAAAGATCTTCTTTTTTTAAAAAGCTAAATCCTTTCTTTATGTCCTGGGGAAAAGAAAACATAAAAGGGTGAGCTCAAATTCTAACTAAGGGTAAGAAAAAGAAATATCAATCAGGTCATATTCATAAGAACATATCTTTTGGAAATCTTAACCTGCAAAAGAGATCATAATTTCATAACATGGGATAAATCATAGTAGTGAAATGTAATCCCAATAATCATAACTTAAAACATGAAACTTTGTGGAATACATACATAATCATAGAGAATCATTTCTTATTAGTCAAGACTCCTTGCCAAGACTATCTTAGTGGACAAAGTCCCTTTCTGAACCGAGTTCCCTCCTCGTTTCAGTCATGTTTCACTAAACCGGTATAACCTACCGTTCCAGCCATGTCTATCTCATGAGATATAAAATCTTTAACCAATTCATTGGAGGGAGATATAGGTCCCACCCATCTCATAATGATACCATTCTTATGTGTGCCACAAAATCATAAATCATACATCATTGCATAACCCATGTAATACAAATGGGATTCTTAAACATCATGACATCATAAAACAATTCATATAAGATAAAAGAATTCATAAAAATAATTCAATCACAACATATTCAAATCAATGTAATAATAGGGATAGAAACATAACCCTATATTATCTTAGATGGAAAATAATTTTGATAAAACACTTGAAGTCCATTCTTGAGGAAAATATCCTTTCTACTTTAAAAAAACTTTTCCTCTCTTAACATGCTATACAATTCTAAACTAAAAGAAGTTGATTAAAAATAAACTTGAAAATTTTTAAAGGAATCTTCTTGGAAATAATGTTTAAAAAAAATCCATTCATTCCGTATAAGTTAAAAAAACATTCTTTGTAATTTTGTCGAAAAAGTCAAAAAGTACCTCGTACGAAAAACGACAAAAGATTCCTTTCTTATCTTTTACTAAAAACTCACTGAAGGGTAAAATTGTATTTAAAATATTGTAGGTGGATGTAAATAATATTAAATATTGAGGAAACATGGATGTGGATGATAAAATACACCCCAGTAATTACCAAAGTATAAACAATCTCGGATAAAATGAGATTGTGTTATTTTCCCTTACCTTAGGTCCGATTGGCTTCGTAAGTGTCTGAAACTCCAGTATAATGATTTAAATAATGTTATTGACTTATTAGAGAATCATACTTATTGTTATGATATCATATATGGTCATATTCGTAGCTTCTTATTAGTAATATTTCATTACTACTTGTTATTCGGTTGTTTATTACATTTTGTTCTTATGCGTATTTTGTCGAATAAATTCTTATTATTCTCTTTAGGTTATAGATACCTCATTTACAGAATGGTATTAGTGTAATATATATCATATTCATTAATTCAATTCATTTATATAATCACTATGAAATGAAGATCATGTAGAACGAGTCGCATCACATCGTGGAGACGGTTTTCCGTACGTACGCACGAGTGATGATATCGTTCCTATGATCGTGGAATTGTATTGGAGTGTATCTATACTATTTCAGAATCAATATCACATTATAATAGTGATATATAGTCATCATTTACACCATTATACCCATCCAAGTATGGTGGTGGTGGAAAATAGATTACACCACGACGTGGAGACGGTATTCCGTACGTATGCATGCACGATGATTTTTTTTTTCCGTAGGATGGATAGATTGTGAAATAGGGTTGTTTCAAAATTATAATAACATATCAGTATATTAGTGATACTGATGTTATTACTTCATAATGAAAAAACTAAATAAGAAGAAGTGGAAGAAGAAATAAAGATGAATGAATCGGTAACATACATTACCTCTTCTTTGAAGTGCTTCTTTGAGACCTCATTTTAGGGCACTAAAATAGGTCTTTGAAGAAGAACAGAACCTCTATGATGTTTCTAGGGAAGTGGAGAGGAGAAATTGGCAGGGGTTGGCCCAGATTGAAGGCTCAAAGTGTTGTGAAGAAGAGGGGGAGGATGTGCCCTTTTATAAGGGAGGAGAGGGGCACCTTTGGAATAACTAAAACTATTATTTTATTATAAAGTTAAATTCGGTTTTAAATATCTACAAATTGATTTATTTCGAAGATAAGGTTGGTATGGGTATAAATATTATCATCCGATAGAATTTAGACAAGTTTAGGTTCCTATTTTAACCTTATCATTTAGATTTAACATTAAGTTAAATAATTTTACTTTTACCGTGTCTTCTTGTGTTCTTATACTATAAGGTTAATAAACATACCATAAGAAACCAAACGAACCCGAAGTTGTCTATTATTAATATATATATCCTTATATAAGTTATTTGGCCGAACCTTAGATTTTTATGAAGTAAATAACAATTAATAATATAATATTTGTTTTAAAAACTATTTTATGTCAATTTTGACACTATTTAGTAATTGATTTTTGTGAAAAATCATAACAGAATGATTAGTTTGAAAACAGTTAATTAAATCAATACTAACATGTCATATTAACCTATAAAATTATTGTAATTCATAAAAAGTCTTAAATTACATTTATTTGGGTATTTATAACATCAATTATGTCAATATTTCATTAATAAGATAATTACTACATCATCATTGTGTCATAATAAATGATACTTATTTAATCCCTAAAAATTCTATATAAATTCCTATGATGTAGATAATTGTATTATCTTTCTGTATACTATTCATGTTTGATGTTTCATGAAGTTTATCACTAAATTAAAATTATTATACTTATAATATTTAAGAAAGTGACATGTTGTCACATTCTTTGGTTTTAATAATAATTAAATTATTTTCATGGTAAAAAGTCCATTAAATGAATCTAATCCGACCCTTAGGTGATATGGGTCGACTTTTAGTCATCCAATAGGATTTTGGCTGGTGTTAGGTTAATTTTATAATCTTATATTTATCCTTAATTAACCGATTTACCTTTAACTATGGTAAATAAAATTTACCGTAGTTACTGTTCATAATGCCAAAAAATAAAAAGTAGCTTATTAACATAATTTGGACCCACTGATTCCAAATATGGAATCCATTTTTCCAAATTCAATACACTAAAGTTGCAGAAATTAAATTAAAATTAATCCCGTTGTCGAAAGAAAACGGTTTTTTGTTTAAAACATTGCAAAAGATTGAATTGATTTATCCTACGAATACAATGTAGAATCAATGCTAATGACATACATTATATTAAATGGTAAAAATATATTATATTTAAACTTTAAAACCATTAAATATTATAATTTAACCATATAAATCATTGTGATGAAAAAAGTTGTTTTAATTAAAATATAGCGTGTTTTTACTATTCATCAAAATATGAAAGTTACAAGAATAATATGAAAAATTTATCCAAAGTAAATTTTTATTTCATGATTCCAAAGAAGAATTTTATTTTGTCAAATTTAACTTATAAACAAGTAAAAAACTAGATTTAAAGTGGGTGAGCCATCAAAAGGCCGCAAAACTGCATTTTTTGAAAAATACTTATTTTACCCGAAAAATTTATTTTGTTCTTATACCATGTTATAGAAAATTAGTAAGATGAATAATAATGTTATAAGATTCAAAATTTAGTTAATACTATTCATAACGGCTAGTTCATAATAATATTATAATAATATATCATTGTTTAGTAAAACCCGGTATTGCGTACAACACATGCTATCGAGGAAGGTCGCGATTGTGTGTAATGCAAGCCAAGTCAGGGTTGTGTGCTGTGCAAGAATCCTTCGTTGTTTCGTAAAACATAATCCAACCATATTTCATTTATACATTGAATACATATATATATATACTCAATGTTGCATAGAATAACTATTATCAAAATTTGTGTAACACGATCCAAGAATAGCGTTGCGTATACTGCAAGATAATAAGGTGTTGCGTATAGCGCAAGGTAATCTTGGTGTAGCATACAACAAAAGACATTAATGAAATTAAAAGAATATTTTTCATAAAATCTTGTGGTTTTACACATATATGCTACATATATTCTTTATATTTTTATAATGGAGTTGGTGATTGGGCTGGACATTACAAGCTGTTAACATAGAGTTGGTTAGTGTTCTTAGAGTTTCTACCATTTAAGTAACTTATTTTTCATATTAATTTGGAGTCTTTTATTTATTTATTCACTGCATTAATTGAGATATTGGTTTAATTTTATATTATTTTTAATTTACTGGTGGTTTATATCTTATGTTTTTTGGATTTATGAGTGTAATTCCCCAATATATATGTTTTATACCATTGATGATAGTTGTCAACATTTCATATATTGGAGGAGGGATCTGCAGTCACACAATACTTCACTACCAACTGATGTGGTTTTTTTTGTGAGGATGGTTCAGGATAAAACATATCATAGGATAACTATAGGATAGTCTATGATATTGGAGGTATTTTACCTTTAGCTTTTGGGTGGTCTTGAAAATCTTGGTTAGTGGTTGGTCTCTTCAGTTCAATGTAGGAGTGACCATGTGATTGACCTGAGTGGTTGTGATGGTGGATAGACCCTACGAGTTTTTGTTTAATGTTTAAGTTTAGATGTATGGTATTTAGTTTTCATGTTTTGATGATCCATGGTGTGGATTGATAACCTGAGATAAGTGTGGTCCTAGTTTACCTTTTGTATAGAATTCAATTTTTATGGTGTGAGATAGATCAACTAGTTACATTACTTTTGTGGTAAGGTTTTATTGATTGATCTGACCGATACATATAGGTGATATCTATAATGGAATTAAGGATAAGGATATGATTCATATGGAGATGCAACATTAGTGAAAACCTTAGGGATCTTGATTGAGTTTGAGTGACATGTTTTTTATTTTGTGAGGCCAAAAAAAGGATGATAAAACGTACAGTTGATGATGGTGCATCACCTAGTAGTTATCTTAACCATTGGTGATAGTATATAATGAAACATTTTATTTATATGAAGTAGGGAAGGGTTATTTTGTTGGAGAAATTGTTATTTTTTACCAGAGAAGAGGTTTTTATTCGATCTTCTTTCACCATAGAAAGACCATTACCATTAAACATGATTTTTTAATGTATATTTTTTATTCAATTTGTGTGATCTATATATATTTCATGTTCTATATAATCATGATGTTTTATAAAAAAACCATTACAACTTTTGGTATCTTGGAAATTGTTGGAGGTTCTCTATGGATAAGATGGGGATAACTCAAGTGACTATCTATTGAATGATATAACGAATGTAAAGTGAGCTATGATTATTTATTTCATGTGGTTATTATTTATTATTAATTTCCCATTTTTTATCATGGAACTTGTTTTATATTTTTATTTTATTCTTCGACCATATTTGGATACCATTTTTTGTTTTTATCATATTTTTGACATTTATCAATGATAGTTAATCCAACTTTGAGTTTATATTACTGTTATTTTATATATGATTATTATTTATTTGGATATTTTGGTTTTTTCTATTGACAAGATATGTAGAGTCTATTGGATTATTTGGTACTCTTTTAACAGATACTTTGTATATTTACGTGAGATTCCTTGGTTGGAGTGGCCATAAATTTCTTGATGAATTTATAAAAGGAATGAATATATTTCCAATAATTATATAGAATAATTATAGGATATTGAGATGATGTTTGAGTTGATTGGATGGTTTATTAGATCAATAAAGACAATTTTTAGAAGTTCTGAAGTCATCTTAAAAATATGAAGATACTAGAAAACTATAGGAATTTGAAAAAGTCCATAATATAAGCCTTTAAATCCCAATATATGTCTTCATTATAAGACTTCATTCCACACATGTCTTTGGTTGGATCATAAGTATTTTGAGATCCAGTGTAATTATTTTTTCCCAAACACATGAATTTGATCCAAAGTCCAAAAAAGAAAAACTCGTGGATGTTAAGACTTATAAAGCATGTTTAATCCTTTTAGGTTCTAGTGTAAGTCATTGAGGTGTTATTATAATAATTCATGACTTAGAGAATACTTTTTTGCAGAATGTAAGTCTGTGAATGTAATACAATGAAAAAAAGAATATAACTGTTTGAGATAGCATAATAATTTCATCATATTTCTTCAATGAGTGTAATAATTTTAGTTCTCAACATTATACTCCAACTATTTGAAATTATTTTTGTTTATGTTAGTCATAAAATAATGTATCAAATATTTATATTTTTTTAAAACTAGATGGCACCAAATAATTAACTTAGTGATTAAATATTATAATTTTATTATGATTCAATAAATTAAAATAATCAATATTACCCACATGATGAATGACATGATATGTTTTATGATCATCTAAATAAATATGAATTTAGATGAATATGAGTTTATTGGTGAAGGACAACCATTTATTAAAACTATAATGATTTTGAGATAATGTTGAGGTATTATTAAAGTATTAAATAACTATATAATTAATAAGTTATTAAAATTGATTTATTTAGATGAGTTTTGAATGAAATCCGTGATATGACTAAAATGTCTTGAGCTATTTAAAGGAAATGATATATTGATACTGGTCCAGTTGAGTTGAATAAGCTACCACTAAAAATATGAGTTTTTCTTCCTGTGTTGTCGAATATTAAGCAAGATAAATATGATAATACAATGGATATCTATATTTAAAATAATCCAAGTCATTTAATTTAATGAATTATGAAAAGTGAATTCACATGAATGAATTAATTTATTGGTGAAAATAATGTAGTGGGAATCCAAAAAATTTCAATTCAATAATCAAACAAATTTGAAGGTAACCTTAAATTCTTCGTAGTTTTCCTCCATAAAAAATAATTTTAATAGGATCAACTTAATGATATTAAATGAAATTCTTTTTGACATGATCAAGGATGATAAGATCATTTGAGTTGGAATAAAAAAATAATTTTTGTGTTAAAAAAACAACATATAGAAAATATACTGATAAGATGAATATTATTTATGTTGAGTTTATATCATATCATCTACATCTGTTTGAGATAGAGTATAAAAAAAATAAGAATTTGAGATTCATAATTGAGGAGTATATGTACAATAAATTAATTAATTGGTGGGAATGCAATCATGAATATTATGAAGTATCATGGAAAACATCTTCATCTATTTCTGAAGAATCATATAGCTTCACGGGATATTTCTTATTTATTATGACTCATTATAACCTGCAAGATTCTAAGAATGACTAGTGGAATAATATTTTATTTTTTTAGAGGGATTATATAAAACCATAGGTGAAGGGTTATTCATACCAAAAAATTATAAGTTGGTGATTGACATATAGTGGAGAATAATTAGTCAGGGTGATTAATAGTTATAGTAAGGAGTAAGCTGACACACTATGGATGAACGTTGTAAAAATTGTTGTATCACTGTAGACGCCGGAAAAGTCCGTTGTTCCCAAACGAAGCTCCGGATGCGGAAAGCGAAGTGATATTTGGAGTCGGAAGAACGTTTCGGAGGGCCCGGAGGCCTTGCGCGGAATTTCAGAGGCCCGCGCGCAAAGGTGATGTTCCGCGCGCAAACCCCCCGGGATGCGCGCAATGCGCCGGTCCGGCGCGCAATTTTGCGCGCCGCGGGTCCGCGCGACTCCCTTGCGCGCCGCGCCCGATTCCGCGCCCGCGGGGGGAATTTCGCGCTCGCACCCTGGATTCCGCGCCCGGGGTTGCCTATAAATACAAGGCGACCCCCAACGTTTCAAAGGTTGCTGGAAGTCGAAACGTCTCCCGTGCGCGCAATTCAACCCCTTCCGCGCGCAATGACGAACTTCAGGTAACCTCCTTTCTTTCGCGCAAGAAAGCCTCGGGGTCCGCCTTCGCGCGCAATCCCCGCTGGCTCCTTTCATTTGAATAAACACTCACCCTAAGGCCTTTGCGCGCAAAAGAACCCGCTTGCGCGCAATTGCCCCCGGGGTGCGCGCAATCCGGCCTGATTGCGCGCACCCCCCCTTCTTTCAAGTGGCCATTCATTAGAGAATGAGCCGTTGCCCCCGCGCGCTATCCGAAGCCCGGTGTGAGCAATCTCAAGCATCCGCGCGCAAGGCGCTGGCCCAATTGCGCGCCAGCCGCCCCGATTGCGCGCCGGCCCGCAGTATTGCGCGCAAAGCTTGTTTTTTGCGCGCAATCTGCCAGGGTCGTCCCCGTTGACCTTCTAAGGGTACCCGCCTGTGTGGCACCCGATGATTCTCATCCCGGGTGCCCGCACCGTGCGTTGTCTTCCCGTGCGGCCCTCCAGGCTCGCGCAAAGTGACACGGGCCTATCAGCAGCTTCTACGTCCTGCACGACGTTAAACTGTACCTCGTCCGAGCTACAAGACGTTAAACTGTTCAGCATACGTCCAAGCTGTACGACGCTAAACTGCCTAGCCTCCATCGTCCGCGCTGCAAGACGTTAAACTGCCAAGTGCTTCGTCCTCAACACATGACGTTAAACTGTACTTCGTCCGGCAAGACGTTAAACCGTCCGCTTCGTCCTCAACACATGACGTTAAACTGTACTTCGTCCGGCAAGACGTTAAACCGTCCGCTTCGTCCTCAACACATGACGTTAAACTGTACTTCGTCCGGCAAGACGTTAAACCGTCCGCAACCTGATCCCGTGCTCCGCACGCAGGGTCTCCCCCGGTTTGGACGTGGCCCCCACCCGCTCGTCTCTGCAGGGATGTCGGGATTGTCCCCCTTTTGGGACGATTTAATGGGAGTGGCTTTTCCCTACGGGGGCGGGGTATTACAAACCCCTAGTTCCTCGTGGGAGGCTGCACATGTGTATCTCCATTGCGCCTCCCCACGGCCGAAGCCAGTAGAGGGTATGACTGGGATCGAGGTGTCTTCTGCTTTTGGTTCAAGTCCCTTCCAACTGAGTTTTTCCGCAACCGGGCTGCCCCAAGTGCGTAAGCCCTGACAGAATGAACTACGTGGACTTTGATCCCTGTCTTCTATACAGGGTACGTAGGAAGCCTCCCCGAGGTTCAAGCCCACCACCTGGTCGTCCCGGTCGTATTTACGTCGGTTCGTCCATCAGTGGACCCCTCCAGGGTTCACGCTTGCGTCGATTCACCTATGAATCCGCCCCTGTGGGAGACTGCCCGTGTGTATCTCCGTGGTGCCTCCCCACAGCCCCCCTTTTCCATTTCCCCTTTTATCGTCCAGCATGACGTGAAACTGTGATCCACCCGGCCGTTCCATCCCCCTCTGTGCGAGGTGGTTCGGTTCAATCCTCCGCCCGGCGGCCTAGACCTCTTCGTGAGTCGGCTTGCCGACGTCCAGCATGACGTTAAACTGTATGCCCGAACTACGTTGACTTTGATCCGTGTTAACACGCGGTACGTAGGAAGCCCCTCTGGGGTCCAAGCTCTTCACTCCATCATCCATCCTGATCCTTACCCGGGCCGCCACATCCCGGTGGGGTCATGCCACTTCACTCCACTCCACGTTACTTGGGAAGCCGCCCATGTGCTGGCCCCAGCGTTGGAGGTTCCCCGCAAGGGGTTCTGTCATCTGATCCACTTTTCGTGTTGATCGGTCCGATGCCGTCCCCGCTGGACGTTAAACTCGCGGCATACCCCGTGTTAAACACGGGAAGCTGAGGAAAACTTCAGGTGACACAGTTCCCCGCACCTAGTACGGGATGCCTCAGGCCATCATGCCTTCGAGAAGCCCTATTAGGGACGGAAGACAGATGTGCAGAGCCGCAGTGTTACGACACGCCCCCAGCACCCAGAGCCACCCGGCCTTCTCACTGCAGGTTGCTGCCCCGCCCAGACTCCTTGGAACGTCCGGGCGGAAGCAGCGTAATTAACCGGTGTCCATGAAGATATGGCGTCGGGAACGAGATTCACGAACATTCTTAAGTCTATGAGGGAGACCCGGATTAGGCGACAAGTTCCGAGGAGACGTCCAAGGAAGGAGAAGCCGACATCCCATCATCCCGGTTTCGATCAAGGAGCAGACGCCCCTGAATAAGGGACGGATGCCGCCCGCCCTTGGAAAGCGGGACTGCGGGACCACAAGCCGCGCGCCCATCCCCTCGGGTTGACGGGTGCACGCGCGAACGCGTCCTGGCGGAACAGCGTAACCCGACGCACATCCGCACCGAAACAGAAAAATGGTGAACCCAACGTGAATCTCTTCTCCTCGATACGAAGACCGATGGCTTTCAGAGGTGTTGGAAGACCGGCATGTTGCCCGGCCAAGCATTCAGTCTTACCCGCCAGGGGCTGGGGAAGTGAAATCGGGCACTCCGTCTCGCAACGTCGAGGGCCTGGGTTCCCCCCACGGAAGGCGTCGTGGCGCTAATGGTTGGTTGTCGATTCCTTTTTCCTGTCAGTGTTAATGGGTCATTCTCCCTGCTTTCAGAAATCAGGTCGCCCGATCCAGTGCCCGAACGCCACCCGCCCACTGGCGCAGGGACAGGGGAAACACCGACGCGGCTGCTCCGCGCGGTCCCGCCCGTTCCGCAGCCGTCCCAGCAGCCGCAATTGCGGGACGACCACGCCCTCTCTCCCCCTCGGAGGTCATCCAGAGAAGGGTGATCAACACCCTGGTGCGGAGATACGAGGAAGAGGGAGTCATCCCCACTAGGGAAATGGCTCGCCTGGACCTTGAGGAGGCTGCGCCTCGCCACCACCGCCGCCCCCGAGGGCCGCGCAGGGAGGCACCGCTGCCTACCTCAACGTCCAATCGCTTCGGGAGTTTATCCCCGGAGCGCTCTGACAGTTCCCTTCCTTATGCGGATGAGGTGGGAGATGCCCAGGATCACCCTATCCGAGGTCCGCTCCAGGGATCCACGATAAGGGCTCCCGCCAGGCCACGGCGACATCGCCGCCAGGCCCCTCAAGTCGAGGAACAGGCTCTCCACCTGCCCGCGACGCTCATTCCGACTCGTCTGTCCCGACGCCAACGTCGGGCACGAGCGGAAGAGGATGCCCACCTTGGGGCTCTGGCAACAGCAGCCGCATTGGCCCAAGCCACTGCTGGCTCCAGTCGCCAGGCCTCTGTGCATCCTGAGCGGGGGAACTCCTATGCCCGACCCGGATCGAGGCCCCGACCGCCCCAAAGGCAGGTTGGGTTGACTCTCCCGGTTGCTGGCACTGGCAGTAGCCACCGCGGACCACCTCGCGGTAGCGCTATTCACCGGCAGGATCTACTCTGTGTGGCCGATCCAGGAGGCGTGGGTCATCCCACCTTCCGATCCCGGCCCGGAGGCCTGCCCGGAATCATCTCTCCCCGCGTCCCCTTTGATATCTGTCCCGGTGCCCCTCGCACCTTGGTTCCCAGTCCTCTTGGCCCCAGCACCAGTGCGGCCGGAAGACGCCAGGACAGAGATCAGCCCTGCCCCGAAGAACCACCCAGGGGCAGGAAGGCAAGGCGTCGACGCCGAGGGAAGAATGTTACGGAATTCCGGACAGAGATCCGACCGGTTTGCTTCTCTGACTCAGAGGCGGAGTACGATTCGGCGACAGAGCCCCTTCCCCAATCCCGCCAGTCAAGGGCAGGGGTAGGAATGCGGCACGTCAGCCTCGTGCTCCCCGAGAGCGAGATCGATGTGATCCCCGCTTCTCTCCGAAGGTATATCCGGAGTAACGAGGGCCTGTTAGACCCCCAAGGATCAAACTTGCGGTTGGTACCGGCCCCTCCGGAAGTGCCTTCCGTCTCGATCAGAGAAGCCGGAGACTTTTTCTGGGGACCGACGGTCGAACCACGATCTGGTGCACCCTCGGCGAGCACCGATGCTACGGCAGGATGTTCGCTCGCCGGCCCGTCCTATCGTGATGTGGTAGCTGGGGCACCGCCACCCTCAGGGGGAGGCCCGGGATATGGAGGCCAATCGGCCTGCTCGCCGTATTCGCCGCCGGCCAGCCCGTCGGCCCGACGGCCCGCCTCGGCACCACTACCAGTTCCCCGTCCGTTCCCAGCCATGGAAGAGGACCAAGGAGATCTGGGTCCCGAGTTTGAGTCGTGGAGCTTCTGGACCGTCCTTGCAGAGGGCCACTTCCCTGAGAAGTTTTGGCCAGTCGCAGGACCGGGCTTTGATGCACCCGAATCGCTCACCCCGGATGAGTTCGAGTGCTTCTGCCGAACTCTCCGGGAGACTCACTCCCGTCTTCACTGCCTACAAATGCCATACCCCGGGAGTCAACTACACCTGGAGGATATTGGTGAGCAGTGCCGTCAAATTGACCTGGCCATGCTCCCCGCGGTTCGGCACCCCGGGTCATTTGGGCACCACGAGGCCCTCCAACAACGATGCGTTGAGTGTTTTCAAGTACTCCTCAAAGTTATCGAGGAAGCCACTCCCCACGTGTATATCCGTGGATGGGGGCAGTACGCTGCCCTACGCTTCAGTGTGATCCGCCGACAGCCCGATTCGCTGGGTGGCCCTGAGGGTATATCCCCAGGGACAGGAACGGTCAACATGGCTAACCTGTCGGGAGAGGGGAACGACTTGGAACTTCTCGACGGGGGCTTCCCCCCCGAAGACAAGCCGTCGTCAGACCCATCAGTGAGAGTTACTCGTCATCAGAGGAACCTCCTGGGGCTCCCCGCACCCACTGAAGCACTGACGTTGAGCCGAAACGTCAGCAAAGGAAAAGAGCACAGCGAGGCTATAAGGCCCGCCGACCCATCTGCCTCCATGCGGAGGGCAGAGGAGGATCCCGAGAAGGCTACGCTACGTCAGCAGCTCGCCGAACAGAAGAGGCTGGTTGACCAGCTCCTCGCCGAGCGCGCTGCAGAACGGCGGCCTGACTACGGTGATCCCAGGCCAGGACAGCAGGGACCGGAACAACCACCCCTCGATGAGACTCTCCCGGGCAACCGTGATTACGCCGTGTTCGCCGACAGGAGAGAGGCCATTGCCTACGGCAAGAGGGCGCGGTATGTTTCGCCACACCCTCCCGAGCGGCGTGACTACCCGAGAGATCCCGCTCGGATTCCTCCCGCTGCCCCAAGGGCCGCTCCGCCAGCCATCCCACGAGCTGCCGAGTTCGACGATCCGGTCGACGACCCGATTGAAGGGCCATGCAATGCGCTCGTGGTTAGAGATCCTCGCCAGGACTGGAACCCATGTCCGGACGATCCGATGGCGGCACTCATTGCCCGCTTGGAAGCCTTGGAGACTCGGCAGGTGGCGATCCCACCGGACGGCAAGCCATACCCAGCATGGGTGGATGACATGCCGGCGCCTCCGGGATTCGGGAATCCCACTTTCGCCCCCTTCAACGGGACCGGAGATCCGCCACAGCATTTGGCCCATTTCAACTCGAGGTGCGGGCCTATGTTGGGGACTCCGGCGCAGCAAGAGGCCGCTAAGCTTCGCTGCTTTGTCCAGACACTGGAAGGGCCAGCATTTGTCTGGTACAGCCAGCTTCCCGTCGGGTCGATAACTAGCTGGGAGGACCTTCGTAGACAATTCCTCTACCAGTTCAGTTCCACGACCCGGAAGACGAGTATCGCAGACCTCTTCAAGTGAAAGCAGAGGCCTGATGAGCGAGTCGCGGACTTCGTCGCCCGATGGAAGGGTCTCACGTATTCCCTTGACATGCCATTGACTCAGGAGCAGTTGCTGACAATGTGCGTCGGGAACGTCAAGACCGAGCTGGTCCCTTCCCTGATTACTCAGAATTACCCCGGAGGGTTCAGGGACTTCTCAGACAAAGCTCAACGTCTTGAGGAAGCCCTGCAACAGGCCAGCCAGGCACACCCGCTGCCTCCTATGATTCCTGCAAGGAGAGTCAGCAGGGCTGAGCCCGCTGCTGTGGCCCAGATAGAGGCTCCCAGGCCGTTGGAGCTGCTGCCGGTGAGGCCAGCTCCACAGCCTCACAGGAATCCGCCTCCACGGGCTCAGTTCCCGGCCCAGCAACGGCAGCCTCAGAACCGGCCGGCCCCTCCGCATAATGTACCGCCACAACCCGGGCGAGATAATCAGGGTCCACCTCCTCGGCAGGCCCCTCCAGCCCCTCGTCAAGACCGCGCTCCCAGGGGCCCGCGACACCTGACGTACTCATTCCATGAGGATCAGGTCCCCGGTTATTTCCGGAGCGCCCTGGAGCAGAGGATTGTGCGATTGCCTGAGTGCTGGAGGCCAGAGGAGGCACATCTCACGGATAACCCCCGCTACTGCCCCTACCATCGGGCCCTGGGGCACACCATCCAGCGGTGCTATGTGTTTAAGGACTGGCTCCAAGACCAGATTAACAACAATGTAATCAGGTTGGGCCCAGCTCCAGCACAGGTAGCGGGCGTGTTCGTGGGATCAGATGACGATAGTGGCAACGAGGACGAATGGCAGCTGGTCTCCGACCGCGGGTCCCAGAAGTACAATAACTGGATGGCCCGCAAGACGACCATTCGCGCCCATGGAATCATCCGTGCGCGCTTGAATCAGCCTGAGCCCCCAGAACCTGCGGGTGCTGCTTCGGCATCGTCGTCCCAGCCTGCCTCCTCCAAGAGGAGCAAACGGCGGCAGCGCAAGAAGGAAGAGCGCGCCCCGCCAGTTCCGCCACTATCCCGTACTCTCGGCGATTTCATGCCCCCGGAGATGGGGGTCCCTCCTCGGATCCGCCCGGTGATGGATGATTCGTCCGATGACGGTATTGGGTACGCTTCGGTTAACACCGTCGAGCTGGTAAATCCCTTTTCGGTTCCCGACGTTGAAGAACACCAGGTGGACCTCCCTAGTGTCCCCGGTCGTCGCCACCGTCGGAAGAACCGCAGCAGCAGGAGTCGCCGGGGCACAGCCGTCGGTACCTCCGGCCAGGCCGTGCACGCCACTGAGACTAGGCGGCAGGCTCAAGATCGAGCTCAACGTGCGCAGGCTCCCCATCCGGGGATGACGGATTCGCCTCCGCCACTGTTTGTGGTATGGGACCGGGCAGAACCGCCTCAGCCGCGTCGCGACCAGCTCCGCCCTGCCACAAGTCCATCCCGGCCTCCTGACTCCAGTACGGTGACCATTTCCCGGACTGCGACCAGTGAACAGCGGGATGCGCCAAGCACCAGTCGGCCGCCGATCCAACCGGTAAGGCCCGTCATGCCACCAATCGCAGAGCAACCTCCTGCAACCAGGAGCTCGCGCTTGGCCAAAAAGTATGATGTCCTGAAGCACTTGGCCGACATCCCAGCAAGGCTCTCCATCCTTGAGGCTCTGCGCATGTCATCTGAGATGCGCGAGGCACTCGCTGAAGCCCTGAAGAGCCCCCTCCAGTTTGAGACAGAGGTTGCGGCTGCAGAGGCCTTTCACGCCGAAACGATCGAGGACGCCGAATGTCAGGCAGTTATCTCGTTCTCAGGTAAGGATGAAGACCCTCCTATACAGGGACACATTCGTCCGTTGTATGTCACTGGCCAGTTCAATGGCCTTGAAGTCCGGCGCTGTCTTGTCGACACGGGATCCGGGATCAACCTGATTCCGACTCGGACGCTCCGGAGATTGGGGTTGTCTGAGGATGACTTGATTCCCTCCGACCTCAGGATCCAGGGGTACGACCGCACCGAGCAAACCCCGGTCGGCAAGATACGTTTGAAGACCCAGTTCGGTGACTTGGTTGCCAACACCGAATTCATGGTAGTCTCTCAGGACACTGCGTATAACGCATTGATGGGCAGGCCATGGCTCCACCTTCATGCGGCGGTTCCCTCATCATACCACCAATGCCTCAAATACTCCCTTAATGGTCGAGTAGGCGTGCTTCAAGGAGATGCCTCTCCTTTTGCCTCATGTGAAGCCCGTTATCTGGACGCGGACTATTACAAGAGCAAGGATAAGCAGATCCTGGCAGGTGAGGTTGAGCCTGTCGCTGTTGCAAGCGATCCCTGGGCAGGTCTGGATGACGCTTACGTCCTCCCGATTCACCGGTTGGACGTCGCCATGGTCTTGACGGTCCGCGAGTCTCCTGATGAGACGGCCGCGACCGCCCGCGCCAGCACCAGTGGCCCAGCAGGACCTGGTAGCCCCAATGCAGTTTCCAACGCAGTCTCTCCCGTGGATGATCCCTCCCCGAGTGGAGAGGGTATGGAAGACGCACCCCCAGCCTTTGAGGAGGGCGTCCCCGCCACGGTCGATGAGTTAATACAGGTGAACCTTGGAACCGAGGCCGATCCAAGACCCACGTTGGTTAGTGCCGCCATGCCCTCTGAGGAGCGGCAGCAGTACGTGGACTTTCTCAGGCAGCACCGTGATGTGTTCGCTTGGGGCTATGACGAGATGCCGGGGCTAGATCCTCAGGTAGCCGTCCACCGCCTTGGTCTCCCGGCGAACCATCGCGGGTTCAAGCAGCCTCCCAGGAAGATGCACCCATCCCATGGTGCCATGGTTGAGGCCGAAGTTGACAAGCTTATCAAAGCCAACTTCGTGAGGGAAGTTCAGTACCCCAAATGGATGGCCAACATTGTGCCGGTCAGGAAGAAGAACGGGCAGATTAGAGTCTGCATCGACTTCCGCGATCTCAACCGCCACTGTCCGAAGGATGATTTTCCCCTTCCAGTGACAGAGCTGTTGATTGATGCCACGGCAGGGTTCCAAGCCCTCTCCTTCATGGATGGATACTCCGGATACAACCAAATTCGGATGGCCCCTGAGGATGAGGAGTTCACTGCCTTCAGGGCCCCCCAAGGTACCTTTTGCTACCGGGTCATGCCCTTCGGCCTGAAGAATGCAGGTGCCACCTATCAACGGGCGATGCACCGCATATTCAAGCCCATCCTCGGCACGCTGGTGGAATGCTACGTCGACGACTTGGTTGTCAAATCGCGCCAGCGTCAGGACCATCACAAAGATCTTGAGAAAGTGTTCAGCTTCCTCCGGTCTCGCTGCCTGAAGATGAACCCGTTGAAGTGTGCCTTTGGGGTCACCTCCGGAAAGTTCCTTGGATTTGTGGTAAGATACCGGGGTATTGAGATCGACCCAGAGAAAATCAGGGCGATTAGCCAGATGCCTCCCCCGGGTACCGTCCGGGAACTGCAAGGGTTCCAAGGCCACTTAGCCTATATACGCCGGTTCATCGCGAATCTGGCCGGCAAGTGTAAGCCCTTTTCTCGGCTCATGAAGAAGGGTGCCACCTATGTATGGGATAAAGAGTGTCAGACCGCTTTCGAGGAAATCATGCAGTACCTGCTTCAACCTCCGGTCCTGATGCCGCCCGTATCCGGAAAGCCGGTGGTCCTTTATGTGACCGCCCTGGAACGGTCCCTGGGTGCCCTTCTCGCCCAGAAGAACAACGAGGGAACAGAGAATAGCCTCTATTACCTCAGTCGCATGCTCCTCGATGCGGAGGTTAGGTATTCCCCCATCGAGAAGAGCTGTCTGGCGCTCGTATTTGCCGTACAGAAATTACGGCACTACTTGCAGCACCATGAGGTACAGTTGGTTTCTCGGGTAGACCCGTTGAAATATATCCTGAGCCGACCTATGTTGACTGGCCGTCTAGCGCGGTGGGCTGTGATTCTCCAGCAGTTCGACATCAGGTATGTGTCTCAGAAGGCCATCAAAGGGCAAGCATTGGCAGACTTTCTGGCCGCTCACCCGACCTCCGCGGATCAGCCGCTGGATCTAGGCTTTCCTGATGAGACCATTCTCTCGGTTGATCGAGCCGATCCATGCTGGCAGATGCACTTTGACGGTGCCTCCCGGAGCCCCACCGGTAGAAGACTCGATAATCCTAAGCTCAATAGAGTGGGCTTGGGCATCGTCTTCATTACCCCGGAGCGAGCCGTGCTGCCATACTCTTTCCTGTTGTCAGAGGGCTGTACCAACAATGAGGCGGAATACCATGCCCTCATCACCGGCCTCGAGTTAGCTCTCGAGATCGACGTGCCCCGTCTGTGCGTGAAAGGGGACTCCGAGCTGGTCGTTAAGCAGATCAATGGCGACTATGTTGTCAGGAAGCCGGAACTTGTGCCATTGTTGGAGTGCACCCTCCTTCTGATGGCCCGGTTCCCTTCTCGGCCAGAAATTGTCCATATTCCCCGGTCGCAGAACGGTCGAGCAGATGCTTTGGCCAGCCTGGCTGCGTCACTTGCGGAACCTGAACAGGACAACCTGATCGTCCGCGTGACGCGCCGCAGGCTCATCGCTCCCGTTATCCCGGAAGAAGATCGCGGCCCGTTGGTAAGTAATCTCACCACGGTTGCCCCTATGCCCGGAGCCCCGAGTACCCCAGATATAGCAGTCGGATCAGCCCCTGATTGGAGGACGCCTTTGGTTGAGTACCTCCAACATGGCATTCTTCCGTCAGATCGGGCCGAGCGCGAGCGAGTTCGACGCCGCGCATCGCAGTTTGTCCTCCAGAGCAGTCCCGGTCTGGAACAGATCCTCTACAAACGCGGGTTTGATGGTGTTCTCCTCCGTTGCCTTCAGGGAGTTGAGATCCCACGAGTCATGCAAGAGGTTCATGCTGGTTCATGCGGCGCCCACCAGACTGGGCCGAAGCTGTCCCACCAGATTCGGAGGTTGGGATACTTCTGGCCCTCTATGATCCATGACTGCATCGAGTACGCCAGGAGGTGCCATGCGTGCCAGGTTCATGCGAACTTTGTGCATCGGCCGCCGGAGCCTCTCCATACCACAAGGTATTCCTGGCCCTTTGCAGTCTGGGGACTGGACGTCGTGGGACCTTACCCGCCGGCGACAGCTCGCCAGTGCCGGTTCATTCTGACCGCCACGGACTTCTTCTCCAAATGGGCAGAAGCGATTCCGCTCAGAGAGGTCAAATCCTGTTCGATCGCTGACTTCGTGACCTCCAACATCATCTATCGATTTGGAGTGCCTCATGCTATCCTCACGGATAACGGAACCAATTTCCGAGCAGCCGAGTTGAAGAAGTTGTACGCCAAGTATAACATCCGCTCGAACCATACATCTCGCTATCATGCGCAGGCGAATGGACAGATCGAGGCGTTTAACAAAACCCTCTCTAACATTCTGCAAAAGATGGTTGGTCAGAACAAGAAGAGTTGGCCGGACAAGCTCCCCAACGCCCTCTGGGCTTATCGGACGACGACTCGCAATTCCACCCAGATGACCCCTTATTCCCTGGTGTATGGAGCTGAGGCCGTCCTGCCCATCGAGATCCAGTTACCGTCCTTGCGCACTGCGGTCTACGACCAGCAAGCGCCGGACAGAGTTGCTGAAGCCCGTCTAGTCGAGTTGGAAGCACTGGATGAGAATAGACTTCGCGCTTTGCACAACTTGGAGAGGCATCAAAGCCGGATGGCTCGAGCTTTCAATAAGAAGGTTCGCCTCCGCTCCTTCCTGCAGGGTGATCTAGTGCTAGCCCTAAGAGCACCGATGATCCCCGGCAGGAAGCCGCCCAAGTTGGAGCCCAAGTGGGAGGGACCTTTTGTTGTCCACAAGGTCTATCCCAATGGCGCGTACTCCCTAGCGACTATGGATGGTGAGCGTGTCACTCCTCCCACCAACGCTAGGTTCCTCAAGCAATACTTTGCCTGAGTGTCGCTACGTCCTGCACGACGTTAAACTGCATTCGTCCAGGCTACAAGACGTTAAACTGTTCAGCATTCGTCCTGCATGACGTAAAACTGCCACTCAAGAACTACGTGCGGCTTGATTCCCATCCTTATGGGATACGTAGGACCGCCTGAACCCTCGTGTTTCAGGCCCAGCCCCATCCTTCGGGAATTTTCATCCCATCTCGGGCCCTTGGCCCAGTTGCCCCCGGGTGTGCGGCGTATGGTGTGAGTGCGGGGCTATGCCCTCATTCACGTCGGTTTGCTCATCACGCTGTACGCCCCCTCCACGTTTGGGGATGCCTTCTGCTCCCCCCTTCTTTTTTCCTCATCGTCCTGCATGACGTTAAACTGCACTTCAAGAACTACGTATGGCTTGATTCCCATCCTTATGGGATACGTAGGACCGCCTGGACATCATGTTTCAGGCCCAGCCCCATTTCCCGGGAATCTCTATCCCGCGTTGGGCCTCTGGCCCCAGTTCCCCTCCTTTTTGTGCGAGGCGTATCGCGTGAGCGGGGAATTATGTCCTCATTCACGTCGGTCTACTGGCCGCGCCGTACGCCTCCCCCGTGTGTGGGACTACCTCACACCCCTCATCGTCCTGCATGACGTTAAACTGCCTTTCCAGAACTACGTATGGCTTGATTCCCATCCTTATGGGATACGTAGGACCGCCTGGACGCTTGTGTCTCAGGTCCAGCCCCGTCTCTTGGTTGATCACGGGGACCTGCCCCCCTTCGGTTGCTCTCAGGGTGAGTCCTCCGACCCTTTCCGGAGATCTGTTAACATGTTTTGGGTGCTTTGGTCTATGACTCGTAGTGTCAGATTCAATCCCGACAAGTCCTGTGTTGCTTGTCAGGCCCCGCGCTTCCTCTTGTTCGAGCCTTCACTCAAAGGGATCCTCGTTAGCGGTTTGGGTACGATGCCTCAGTGCTCTCCCACCGCTCCGGGTCGATTTACCGGCGGGTCTTGGGCCGCAAATCGATATGAATCCTGCGATTGAGCGGTTGATGCTCGTTTGCTTGCCCCGTCTTAGGCTGACGCGATCGGATGTTGTGTTGCGAATGCGTCAGCAACGTCCTTGATCGCCATGTCAGCTCTCTCAGGCTCTGAACATTGGTTGCGCAGTCCTCATCACACTCCGCCTTTGTGCGTTGTAGTGGAATCTTGACACTCTCTTCATACTGACCTCCGGTACGCCTCTACACGTTAGGCAGACCAACCAGGGTAATGATGTCGTTCGAGGCTCCCATGATCTGAGCGCCAAGGATATATGCGGATGTTCTCCCCAAGGGCCATGCGTAGCTGGACCCTCGTCCCCATAAGGAGGAGGGAGTCGCCCGAACAATTGCGTTCTGGGCCCAGTATATCTGGAGGCTAGCATCTCTGCCCCTCGGGTGATGGACATACGCAGGCCCCCATCCCAAGACTCTTCTCCTGGAATCGTGCGTGACCGCAGGGCTGGGTATGCTCCCACCTCCGCCGTGTCCGCCGTACCGCAATAAGCGGATTCCTCCATGGTCCGAACCACACGACCTTAAACTGTGTTGTCTGGTCCTACCACACGACCGTAAACTGTGATCGTATTGGCCGCCCGACGAAAAACGGCACTGCATCGTGATGTCCTCCTCAGGGGACACTCATGTTGGGCGCTGGTTAATAACCACGCCATTCATCAATGCCTTCCGTGGCTTGATTGTTGTGGCGACGCCAGAGATTTCTCAATCACGGGCATGTCACCGCACAAAGAAAAACCATTCATCTTTAAAGGACAAACAAGAAATATCAAATGCCGCTCCTTTTGTGTGCGAGGGTCAGACCCGCACTCTTCCCCGCGCTGGTGCCCGATTGTGTTGCACCGCGCTTCAAGAACTACGTGCGGCTTGATTCCCATCCTTATGGGATACGTAGGAACGCCCGGATGTTTGAAACTTCGGGTCCAGCCCCCCACCTCTTAGAGATTCCCCCTTCTCTGGGGAATCCGCCGCCTTCAGGTCACCCTCAAGGCGTGTAACCCGACCCCTTGCAGTGGTCCACCGGTGTCAAGAGTACTCTGGTTTATTGCCAGGAGGGTCAGGATCCGCTTGGTCAGGTTTCCTCCACTTTTCAGGCTTCGTGCTCCCTTTCATTCGGACCCATCGTCTACGCCCTGGGTGGAGCCCCCGTGAACGGTTCGGACACAATGCCTCAGTGCTCTCCCACCGACTCGGGCCGGTACCCCCAATGGCCTCGGGCAGCAAATCGATATGAATCCTGCGATTGAGCGGTCGATGCTCGTTTGCTGCCTCATTCCACCAACGGTTAGTGCGATATTGATGCTGCTTTTCCGCCACGGTCGGCAGTACTCCCATATCGTTACGCCGGTGCCCCCAGTCCTTGAGTGAATGGCCGCATGATTCACATTTTCCACCTCCCATTCTGACCAGGCGAAACCTCGACACTCATTGACACTATCCCTCAGTGCATCTTCGCATATCCAGGGGATATGACCAGATGCGGCGTACTTTGAGTCCTTCTGGTCCGAGCTCTAAGACCTTAAACTAAGATCCCCCCCTTCTGGTCCGAGCTCTAAGACCTTAAACTAAGATCTCCCCTTATGGTCCGAGCTCTAAGACCTTAAACTAAGATCCCCCCTTATGGTCCGAGCTCTAAGACCTTAAACTAAGATCCCCCCTTATGGTCCGAGCTCTAAGACCTTAAACTAAGATCTAGCCCTTATGGTCCGAGCTCTAAGACCTTAAACTAAGATCCTCTAGCCCTATGGTCCGAGCTCTAAGACCTTAAACTAAGGTCCTCCACCTTTATGGTCCGAGCTCTAAGACCTTAAACTAAGATCCAGCCCTTATGGTCCGAGCTCTAAGACCTTAAACTAAGATCTACCCCAAATGGGGTCCTACGTCCTGCATGACGTTAAACTGCACTCACAGAACTACGTGTGGCTTGATCTCCAGCCTGATGGAGTACGTAGGAACGCCCGGGCATTTCGACTCGGGTCCAGCCTCAGGGATCGATAAGTCCCGCCCCTCCTCGTCGCCGGCCGTCTGGCCTGACTTCGGGTAGAGTGGTGCAGTTGTGATATTCTCCCCGATTCAGCTCGGGATGCCCCATCGCAAGGATGGGAAGCGACGGTTTCCTCGTCAGAGAGGTGCTGTCTGAGAATTGAGGTGACTCACGGCCAGATTAGTGCATCCGCCTAATACGCTTTCCCCACGGTGGCGCAATTTTGAGAGCGTTGGATTCTGTCCGAACAAATCGTCACTTCGCCCCACGCTTCGCATGCCCTGTTGATCTGGATTTTCCACCCTTGTGTCTGAAGGAACCCCAAAGCGGTATTCATGATGACATGTGAGCCGCCTCCTACAATATGAATGATGGCCTTTTTCGGTCCGTCTATTGCAGTTGTTATGGTCGATCCACTGTCCGCCTACCGTCTTGGGCATTTCCTGGAAGGCCGACCGTTGTGGATGTCTGGATTCGGGACACACGATTCACCTTTTCTCATTTCCCTATGTTCGGATAAAATCTCAACGCCCCTAGCATTGTCCCGCTCGTGTGTTGGAACAGGTTGGGGGGATAATACATTGGTTAGGTCTGAGGTCTCCTTTCCTAGGAATGACCTCCCTCTTTTCTCCAGAAACCCAGGCCCAATTGTGGATGCCTGATGCTTGGTTAACACTCCCGCAAGACAACAATTTGTGGTTGAGCATGTTAAACCAAAAGACGCAGATAAATATGGCGATTCATACAAGTGGATCAAAATATTAAGTAGCGGATGCAAATGTTCTGGGAATGGCAAAAAACAGCCCTTAGGGATTAGCGTGCTGAATGAGTCTTTCTAATGCCGCTACCCTTTGGCTGGTGGCCTCCAGAGCTGCTTCTCGCTCTCTGCGTGCTCTCTCTTCGTCGGCGGTCGCAGCGCGCAGTTCGTCGATTCTGATCTGTGCACGCTCCCGCTCGACTTGGAGTGTGACCATCTGTTGGCCCGCCTCCGTCAGCTGTACCTGAGCGTCGATCAGTTGTGCCGATAGTTGCTCCACAAGCTCGGTACATGCTGCGACGAAGGCCTCCTTCTCTGCCGCCTGCCCTTCGAGGCGCCGGACTTCCTGCTCTGCCGCGATGAGCGCCTGCGTGCTCTCCGACATGTCCCGACTTTGTGCGACGTCGGCACGCCGGCGGCTCTCGCGCATCTTCTCGGCCATGAAATCACGGACCGTCAGATGGAGGCGTTGAGCATCGGCTCCCCCGGCACACAGGAAGCGCAGCCAGGTCTGAAGTGATCCCATGCGCCCCAGCCATTCCGATGGGTCTCGCTTGAGGAAGCGCTGGATGCACTTCCACCCCCTGCGTCGCGTTACCCGGCTATCCTCGACCGCCTCCGCGTCCGAGTCATCCATCTCCTCGGGGTCGGCAGGCCGGTAAGTAGGGAAGGCAGCCAGCAGGTCTGCTGCAGGGTCCGCCCCTGGGAGGTCCTCACGAGGGATAGGTTCCCCAACATCCGGGCAACCTTCTTCTCTCTCCCCAGCGGCGCTGACACCCTCGTCATCCCCCAACCTCTCTCCGGTGGCAGCACCGCCGACGTCCGCAGCCTCTTGATCAGCAGTTGGTGGGGCCGGCTCGGTTTGGGAAGCCTGTTCCGGAGCAGGCGGCATGTCCACCACTGGTCCACTCGTAGATGGCCCAGGTTCGGCAACCCGACGAGCCTCCAATGTTGAGATCACTGCGCGGGGCATGCCATGGTTAGTCACGGATCGTCAATGGCAAGCACCAGCAGTAAAGTAGGGAGACTTACGGGAGTTCGGAGCGTCATCTTCCGCTACCCCGGTCGCCGCAGGAACAGTTGCAGCAGGGGACCCCTTAGCGCTTGTCAATTCGATAATGGGTGCCTGGCCCCCGCCTTGTCCTGCTGGCGCCTCTCCTACTCTTGTTGAGGACGCCTGACCGACGTCCGTGTGCTCCTGAGAAGGATGGAGAAACGGGTTAGAAGCTGCATAAGAGAATGGATGAAGCAAGTTGAGTAGGGATAGAAGCGGACCTCGAGGAGCTCAGTGACATCAACGTTGTCAGAGCCGGCCACCTCGCCGCTCTCCCGTGGGCTCCCCCGATGGGACCTTCCCTCGGAGCCTTCATCCTCCCCCGTCTCCTCCTCCTCATCGGAGTCGTTACTGTCATCTTCTTCCGGCGGCATCTGTTCTGGAGCGGGCTCGAGACCGAGCATCACCTTCACCAGAAGGGATGGCTCCGCACGCTGACCACGTTGGCGCGCGTACTCGTCCATGGCCGTCAGATATGCATATTGCCGGTTGAAGTCCACCCTGTCGGTGATCTGGAGGCTCCCGACCTCTGGCAGATAGATTCCTTCTCTGAGTATCTTTCGCCAGATGACGTCGGTCCCCAGTGACTGCCGCAGGGTCATCCAGGCCGACCACAGCGCCGGGAAGACCGCATCGTGGGAGGGTTCGAGCAGACGCCTCACCTGCTTCCCGGGCCGCTCCCCGACCGACGCATGCGCCCCCTCTCTGGGCGCCGAGGTCGTGGCGGCAGCCTGCGATGCGCCCGCCGCCGAAGTCCCTGCTCGCGCCGGCCCCGCTGCTTGGCGCGCCTCCATTCTCCCCCGTGTGGCGGCGCCTCGCCTCCTTCCTTGACGCCCGGTCTCCGCACGGGTAGCCTCGAGCCGCCGAACTAGCTTCCGCAAGAGCCCCTCGGGGTACGCGATGGCCCAGTGTTCGGCATACTCGGTTGCCAAGCCTGCGTCGATCCCGGTAGGAGGGAGAGTGATGACGTCGCCAGAGCCGAAGGCGACGAACATCAGCCACATCTGGCGAAGGACGCAAGGGTTCGTCTCCTCCCGGACAGCAGTGAATACCCTCTTCGGCATCCGTTGAAGGCACCCGAACTGCCTGGCGAACCGGGTCGGCACGTAAGGCTCGCAGATCACTTTCCCGTCGATCCGAGCCACGAGCACCCCGCCCCGCATGTTCAGGAAGTATTCATGCTGCTCCAGCGGGCCCTGTCCGTTGTCGATCATCTGGCCGACGGGAGTGGGGAACGGGCTGAAGTTGAAATTGGCATGATTGCCAATCCGAACCCTCACGCCCTCCTCACTGAGGGTCATCGGAGCGACCCCCGCAATGTTCAGTAGGGAGGGTCGCAGGCCGTTGCCCGGAGGACTGATGGCATTTGGGAACGTATACCCACCAAGGTGAGCAGCCACCCAGCCGTGGAAGAACTGAAAGGGCCCACAGATCCTTCGTGGCGACCCCCCTCGTGCGATGCGTCCCAGAATGGCATATAGCCTCGCCAGTACTGGGACCCCGAGGTTGTACCTCTTATTGGCAGCCATGGCGCCCGCCATCGCCAGCGTCGCCGGGCGGACGCCCATCCTCGCATCCCGCACTGGCAGGAGCCACCCGCTCAGAAAGGCGGCCAGGAACGCCGCGTACCGGACGTTCGGGTCCCGGGCCTCGATGACGCGGTACCCCCATGAGCGGTAATCGCCCGTCTCCAGGACCCGCCAGTACGACCCGTTCCGGCTCCTCTGAGCTGCGGTCGGGCACCGCTTCCCCCTGCCTGGCATCTTGACCGCCGGGTCATGCTCCAGGAACTGGCCAAACCAATCCTTGTAGGCTATGTCCTTCTAGAAGTCCTGGATCCCGAGCCGCTGCGTAGCCAGGTCAAGCAGATGCCAGGTCAGAATGGGAGTCCGTGACCTGTCCTCCCAGATGTTTTTCGGTGGCAGGAACTCATCGTACTGGTAGCCCTCCAGCGGGATACCTCCGATGCAGTGGATGTCCCAGAGACCGATGCCGACCTCCCCATGGTGAAGATGGAAGGTGTTGGTATCCGGGGACCAGCGAGTGAACAGCTCCGGCCCGAGCTCAGACTGCTGGTAGAAGTGGAACTGCGACGTCCACACCGCCTCGAACAGGCCGATGTACCGCAGCTCCTCTGCGAAGTGATCGCAAGTGTGGCGTACCCAGAACGCCCAGGCCCATTCACTGGTAAAGTTGCCCCCAGATCGCAAGTCCCAGTCCTTCAGCCAGCCCTTGGTGTCGTCAGTGACACTCTGACGGTATGTGCTCGAGTAGAGGGCTGGAGAATTCTCCGCTGTAGGCTCACCCCCATCAATGGTTCGCGTCCTCGGGTTCAGGACGTAGACATCCAAGTGCCTGGTTTCCCTGGCAGGATGCCCATTGTTGGTGATGTTATAGCGGTGAAGCTCGTCCTCCCGAGTCACCCAGGTTCGCGGCGCATCAACCTCGAAGCCTGGCACCGGAACCTCATCGAGGATGCCGAAGTTCCAGAGCGGCAGGTTGTCCGACAGTGGATATGTCTTCTGGGCCGGCGTTAGTAAGTCGAACAAGGATTTATTGTTAGAAACAATCTCCTTGGCTCCGTAAACCTCCTCGTTCGTCGCCATCTCGGCTCTGCGGGTGGCGGCATCCCCTTCATTTCCTCTGTGCGCGGCCATCTCGGAAGATTCGGGAGTCGTGCGGGTTAAGGGATGAAGCGTGCGGGATCGGACGAGGCTGGTGGAAAAGTTTGAGAGGCGGCGCGCAATCCAAGTGGACGGCGCGCAATTGGGAAGACTGTCGCGCAAAGTTCCGGGTTTTCGCGCAAAAACAGGTGAAATCCGGACGGTTTTGCGCGCCGATCGGGCGAATTTCGCGACCGGAAGAGGCAATTTCGCGCACGAGAGCTTTGGAGCTTATCGCGCGGAAGGCCAGAGTACGGAACGCGGGACCCAGCGCCCCTATTTATAGGCGAGGCCGGGCCCGCGCTGCGCGGAAAGCGCTTTGCGCGACCGCAGCGGCGAATTTCGCGACCGGCGCCCCTTTTTGCGCGCCTAAGTCCCGCGCCGCCCAGGACTTCGGCATTCCGGCGTCTCCCTCGGAACCCGATCATTGCGACCTCTCGCCGATCAGATTCCGAGGGGGGGCTTTTGTAGACGCCGGAAAAGTCCGTTGTTCCCAAACGAAGCTCCGGATGCGGAAAGCGAAGTGATATTTGGAGTCGGAAGAACGTTTCGGAGGGCCCGGAGGCCTTGCGCGGAATTTCAGAGGCCCGCGTGCAAAGGTGATGTTCCGCGCGCAAACCCCCCGGGATGCGCGCAATGCGCCGGTCCGGCGCGCAATTTTGCGCGCCGCGGGTCCGCGCGACTCCCTTGCGCGCCGCGCCCGATTCCGCGCCCGCGGGGGGAATTTCGCGCTCGCACCCTGGATTCCGCGCCCGGGGTTGCCTATAAATACAAGGCGACCCCCAACGTTTCAAAGGTTGCTGGAAGTCGAAACGTCTCCCGTGCGCGCAATTCAACCCCTTCTGCGCGCAATGACGAACTTCAGGTAACCTCCTTTCTTTCGCGCAAGAAAGCCTCGGGGTCCGCCTTCGCGCGCAATCCCCGCTGGCTCCTTTCATTTGAATAAACACTCACCCTAAGGCCTTTGCGCGCAAAAGAACCCGCTTGCGCGCAATTGCCCCCGGGGTGCGCGCAATCCGGCCTGATTGCGCGCACCCCCCCTTCTTTCAAGTGGCCATTCATTAGAGAATGAGCCGTTGCCCCCGCGCGCTATCCGAAGCCCGGTGTGAGCAATCTCAAGCATCCGCGCGCAAGGCGCTGGCCCAATTGCGCGCCAGCCGCCCCGATTGCGCGCCGGCCCGCAGTATTGCGCGCAAAGCTTCCTTTTTGCGCGCAATCTGCCAGGGTCGTCCCCGTTGACCTTCTAAGGGTACCCGCCTGTGTGGCACCCGATGATTCTCATCCCGGGTGCCCGCACCGTGCGTTGTCTTCCCGTGCGGCCCTCCAGGCTCGCGCGAAGTGACACGGGCCTATCAGCAGCTTCTACGTCCTGCACGACGTTAAACTGTACCTCGTCCGAGCTACAAGACGTTAAACTGTTCAGCATACGTCCAAGCTGTACGACGCTAAACTGCCTAGCCTCCATCGTCCGCGCTGCAAGACGTTAAACTGCCAAGTGCTTCGTCCTCAACACATGACGTTAAACTGTACTTCGTCCGGCAAGACGTTAAACCGTCCGCTTCGTCCTCAACACATGACGTTAAACTGTACTTTGTCCGGCAAGACGTTAAACTGTCCGCTTCGTCCTCAACACATGACGTTAAACTGTACTTCGTCCGGCAAGACGTTAAACCGTCCGCAACCTGATCCCGTGCTCCGCACGCAGGGTCTCCCCCGGTTTGGACGTGGCCCCCACCCGCTCGTCTCTGCAGGGATGTCGGGATTGTCCCCCTTTTGGGACGATTTAATGGGAGTGGCTTTTCCCTACGGGGGCGGGGTATTACAAACCCCTAGTTCCTCATGGGAGGCTGCACATGTGTATCTCCATTGCGCCTCCCCACGGCCGAAGCCAGTAGAGGGTATGACTGGGATCGAGGTGTCTTCTGCTTTTGGTCCAAGTCCCTTCCAACTGAGTTTTGCCGCAACCGGGCTGCCCCAAGTGCGTAAGCCCTGACAGAATGAACTACGTGGACTTTGATCCCTGTCTTCTATACAGGGTACGTAGGAAGCCTCCCCGAGGTTCAAGCCCACCACCTGGTCGTCCCGGTCGTATTTACGTCGGTTCGTCCATCAGTGGACCCCTCCAGGGTTCACGCTTGCGTCGATTCACCTATGAATCCGCCCCTGTGGGAGACTGCCCGTGTGTATCTCCGCGGTGCCTCCCCACAGCCCCCCTTTTCCATTTCCCCTTTTATCGTCCAGCATGACGTGAAACTGTGATCCACCCGGCCGTTCCATCCCCCTCTGTGCGAGGTGGTTCGGTTCAATCCTCCGCCCGGCGGCCTAGACCTCTTCGTGAGTCGGCTTGCCGACGTCCAGCATGACGTTAAACTGTATGCCCGAACTACGTTGACTTTGATCCGTGTTAACACGCGGTACGTAGGAAGCCCCTCTGGGGTCCAAGCTCTTCACTCCATCATCCATCCTGATCCTTACCCGGGCCGCCACATCCCGGTGGGGTCATGCCACTTCACTCCACTCCACGTTACTTGGGAAGCCGCCCATGTGCTGGCCCCAGCGTTGGAGGTTCCCCGCAAGGGGTTCTGTCATCTGATCCACTTTTCGTGTTGATCGGTCCGATGCCGTCCCCGCTGGACGTTAAACTCGCGGCATACCCCGTGTTAAACACGGGAAGCTGAGGAAAACCTCAGGTGACACAGTTCCCCGCACCTAGTACGGGATGCCTCAGGCCATCATGCCTTCGAGAAGCCCTATTAGGGACGGAAGACAGATGTGCAGAGCCGCAGTGTTACGACACGCCCCCAGCACCCAGAGCCACCCGGCCTTCTCACTGCAGGTTGCTGCCCCGCCCAGACTCCTTGGAACGTCCGGGCGGAAGCAGCGTAATTAACCGGTGTCCATGAAGATATGGCACCGGGAACGAGATTCACGAACATTCTTAAGTCTATGAGGGAGACCCAGATTAGGCGACAAGTTCCGAGGAGACGTCCAAGGAAGGAGAAGCCGACATCCCATCATCCCGGTTTCGATCAAGGAGCAGACGCCCCTGAATAAGGGATGGATGCCGCCCGCCCTTGGAAAGCGGGACTGCGAGACCACAAGCCGCGCGCCCATCCCCTCGGGTTGACGGGTGCACGCGCGAACGCGTCCTGGCGGAACAGCGTAACCCGACGCACATCCGCACCGAAACAATCACTTGTTCTATTTATGTTTTCCATTATCATTAAAGGAAGATAGAATAATATTCCCATGAGAGATTCATGATTAAACCAGATAAATAGGTTTATTTAAATAAATGGAAGAAATCAGAAAAATAAAATTCTATACTGATATTTTAATACCCTATGTCTGTATGGGTGATTGAAATTCTTGAAGAATTTGATTTTTTTGTTAGTGGGTGAGACCGATTTTAAATTGGTGTTCGGAATGAGATTACAATGGTTGGAACCTGTTAAGGAGGGATTTTTGGACATGGAAAGAAGTTTGGATGGTGTCTCGGAGTAGGAGGGGATTATCAGGGGAATGCTTGGTGGTGTGGGATGCAACCACTTGCTGGCTGCAGCAGGACACCAGTAAGACTGTGTCCATGCTAGTAGATATTGTTGACATGTAGGGTCTACCATATTGTAAATGTCCCAGTCCTTGTTTTTTTGTCGGGTTTTTAGGGGTAATAATTACAATTTAACCCACTCAAGTTTTTAGAAGGTGTAAAAAAATTTCCATATTACTTTTTGTTGGGCGGAGAGTGATGGCAAGAGGGGGGGTGAATTGCCTTTAAAAAATAATTAACAATTTAAAATCAAAGTTAAAGGTGCAGCGGAAATAAAATAGGCAAGACACAAAATTGATAACGGAGTTCGGCTTAAACCAAAGCCTACGTCTCCGCTCCCAACTCAACCGTTGAGAGATTTACTACCGCTTTCATTTTAATGGATTATTAAGAAACCCACTAGACTTTAAGGTTAGTCTAGAACCTATTACAGCTTGCATTTAATGGTTGAGCAAGAACCCACTTGCTTTCAATGGTTGAGCAAGAACCCACTAGCCTTCTTACAGGTGAAGGCTAGCTCACCTATGACTCAAGCCTTTTAAAGGGAAGGCTTGACTAACCTCTTCAGACCTTGAAGGTGGTGTGAAAACCCAAAAGAGAGGATGAGATAAAGAGATGGGGGTTTGTAGGTACAAACCCAAATTGATGCTCAAAATGATAAAGACTGAAAAACCATAAGAGGAGAAGTCTTGGGCGCCGAAGGATTGATTGGAATTGATGAATAGCGCTCCCAAGCTTCTATGGTGGTGCTCCTTTGATGTGGAAATGAGTTGGAGCAATTGGGGGTTCCTTGGAGGAATGCGCCGGAGGTTCGCCAAATGATCAAAAATGTTCCTGTGGGCTTCTGTGCGTTACCGGGGCTTCCTAGTCCTTTATTTATAGAGGGGGAACCCTCAAATGGCCTTTGGGGGGCTTCGGAGCCGTTGGAGAGGCCTTCGGAGCCGTTGGGAGTCAAGTGGACAAGCCTGGTCAAAGCCCAACGACTAGTTTGACTGGCTCCACCGGCTGACTGATGCTTGGCCACCGGTTGGCCGGTGATTTGAAAAAGGAGAGGCCTTCGGGCTCAGGCACCACCGGCTGGCCGGTGAGAAGGCCACCGGTTGGCCGGTGCTGAGGCAGTAGCTGACACTATTTGTCTGGGTGCCACCGGCTGGCCGGTGGTGGGACACCGGTTGGCCGGTGGTCTGGACAGAGGGATGCCTTCTGTCCAGGCTCCATCGGCTGGCCGGTGGTCATCCACCGGTTGGCCGGTGGACTGAAAATCAGTCCACTTTTTCCTTCTTTCTTTCTTGGCCCAATTCCTTGGCAATCTGAAATCATGCCTATCATCCAAAAACACTTAAAACAAGATTAGATAAATAAGAGAGTGATTGTGATCATGAAAATTAAACCACGAGGGGTACGATAGGTACAACAATCTCCCCCTATTTTGATGATCACAATCACCAAAACAAGCAATGTAGAAGACTGAAATGAAAGGCATGCTTTGACGAATAAATTTAAAAGTAAAGCAAAGCATGAGAGAAAGATTTCTCCCCCAATCAACCAAGAATTTCTCCCCCTTTGTGATTATCAAAATAGCACGGGGCATAAAACTTGATTGAGGGAATGAGTTGAAAAACAAGATAGTGATTTGAAATCAATTGAAATTTTTGAAATTTGAAATTAATGTTTTGAATTGAAAGTTTTGAAATTGAAAGTTTTGATTTGAAAGTTTGAATTGAATGTTTTGAATTGAAAGTTTTGAATTGAAATTTGAATTGAAAGTTTTGAATTGAAATTTTGAATTGAAAGTTCTGAATTGAAATTTGAATAGAAAGTTTTGAATTGAAATACGCAAAAAGGCTTAAACGATCCTAACTCCCCCTAAATAAAAACAACAAATCACCAGGGAGAGGATTTTGGAACCGAGACAAATTTTGGTCCGGTGAGACTCACTAAAAGGGATTTTTCAATCCATACTTGTCTAGTGGCGGGTCTTCTCCTAAGAAATTCATCACTAAGGGAAGTGGTTTTGGGCCTTCCATACCGGGCATTTTTGCAATTGCACTCATAAATTAAGTGCCTGAGTTTTTTACAATAGTTTCAAAATTTGTATTGGGAGCTCTCCCTTACAAAAATAGTTGGAGAATGGGAAGAGGAAGCTTTCTTGGAATAGCCAAGCCCTTGGGTGGTTCTAGATATGCATTGGGAACCAAGGATATTCGAAAGGTTATGTTCACCTTTGGTGAACTTAGCTAGGGATTCTCTTAAATCCTTGATTTTTAATTCCATAGAATCAACATCGGGAAGGTTTTGGATCTTGAGGGCAAACTCCTCCTTTTCTTTGAGAAGTTGTTCCTTTTCGGAAGAAAGTTTTTTGAAATTATTTTTTAAGGTAACAGATTTGGAAGAAAGTTTGTGAAAACCTTCCTCCAATTGATCTCTTGCATATTGGAGATCCTCATAAGATAAATGATTAAAAGAATTTGAAGAATTAGAGGAAGAGGAGTCAGAAGAGGTTACCTCATTAAATGCCATTAGGCATTTTTTACCGTTGTAACTTGAGGAGGAGGAGGAGGAGGAGGATGTGGAGTTATCACTCCATGTGGCCTTGAAAGCCTTCTTCTTTTCCTTTTGCTTGGCCTTTTTCTTGTTGAGTGGACAATCGGGCTTGTAATGGCCTTTCTTGCCACACCCATAGCTTGTTACCTCGGGCTCGGATTTTTCGTTGGGTTGAGCCTTGCGGGATCTCTTCTTTTTGTTCTTCTTCATGAATTTGTGCATCTTGCGGGCAAGATTCTCCATTTCTGAATCGCCGCTTGAAGTGGAAGATGATGAGGAGGAGGAGCTTTCTTATTTTTGAACCTTGAAGGCGATGTTCTTTGGAACTTTGATTGGTTTGCCTTCCTTTTTAGCTTTCCTCCTCATGGTGATCTCGTAGGTCATGAGGGATCCGATGAGCTCTTCGACCGGCATGTTCTTGATGTCCTTGGCTTCTTGGATTGCCGTGAATTTTGGTGCGCATGTGCTTGGTAGGATCCAAAGGATCTTCTTGACCATCGTCTCTACAGACACATCATCACCATGGGACTTTCTCCCATTGTAAACATCAGTAAAACGAGTAAACATTTCAGTAATATTTTCAGATGGATGCATGGTAAAAGATTCAAAATCTTGACGGTACATATCCAATCGAGTATCCTTGACTTTGTTGGTCCCCTCATGGGTAACCTCCAAAATTTTCCAGATTTCATGTGATGAGGTGCATGTGGAAACTCGATTGAATTCATTACGATCAAGGCTGCAATGAAGAGCGTTCATGGCTTTGCCATCAAGCTCAAAATTTTTAATATCGGCTTGGGTCCATTTGGATTCATCGGGAGAAGAAAGAGAATAACCATGCATGACAATTTTATAAATAGGATAACCAATGCTTCTAAGAAAAGTGGTCATGCGGGTTTTCCAATAGGTATAGTCGGTTCCATCAAAAAATGGAGCATGACCCAAAGAATAGCCTTCGGGGGCGAAAGAAGTTGAAGCCATCACAATGGATCTTGAATTTGAAACCGGTGAAGGTATTACTCAAATTTTCCCTCTGATACCAATTGTTGGGCGGAGAGTGATGGCAAGAGGGGGGGTGAATTGCCTTTAAAAAATAATTAACAATTTAAAATCAATGTTAAAGGTGCAGCTGAAATAAAATAGGCAAGACACAAAATTGATAACGGAGTTCGGCTTAAACCAAAGCCTACGTCTCCGCTCCCAACTCAACCGTTGAGAGATTTACTACCGCTTGCTTTTTAATGGTTTTAGCAAGAAACCCACTAGACTTTAAGGTTAGTCTAGAACCTATTACAGCTTGCTTTTAATGGTTGAGAAAGAACCCACTTGCTTTCAATGGTTGAGCAAGAACCCACTAGCCTTCTTACAGGTGAAGGCTAGCTCACCTAGGACTCAAGCCTTTTAAAGGGAAGGCTTGACTAACCTTTTCACACCTTCAAGGTGGTGTGAAAACCCAAAAGAGAGGATGAGAGAAAGAGATGGGGGTTTGTAGGTACAAACCCAAATTGATGCTCAAAATGATAAATAATGATAAACCGTAATAGGAGAAGTCTTGGGCGCCGAAGGATTGATTGGAGTTGATGAAGAGCTCTCCCAAGATTCTATGGTGGTGCTCCTTGGATGTGAAAATGAGTTGGAGCAATTGGGGGTTCCTTGGAAGAATGCGCCGGAGGTACGCCAAATGATAAAAAATGTTACCGTGGGCTTCCGTGCGTTACCGGGGCTTCCTAGTCCTTTATTTATAGAGGGGGAACCCTAAAATGGCCTTTGGGGGCCTTCGGAGCCGTTGGAGAGGCCTTCGGAGCCGTTGGGAGTCAAGTGGACATGCCTGGTCAAAGCCCAACGGCTAGTTTGACTGGCTCCACCGGCTGACCGGTGCTTGGCCACCGGTTGGCTGGTGATTTGAAAAAGGAGAGGCCTTCGGGCTCAGGCACCACCGGCTGGCCAGTGAGAAGGCCACCGGTTGGCCGGTGCGGAGGCAGTAGCTGACACTATTTGTCTGGGTGCCACCGGCTGGCCGGTGGTGGGACACCAGTTGGCCGGTGGTCTGGACAGAGGGATGCCTTCTGTCCAGGCTCCTTCGGCTGGCCGGTGGTCATCCACCGGTTGGCCGGTGGTCATCCACCGGTTGGCCGGTGGACTGAAAATCAGTCCACTTTTCCCTTCTTTCTTTCTTGGCCCAATTCATTGGCAATATGAAATCATGCCTATCATCCAAAAAGACTTAAAACAAGATTAGATAAATAAGAGAGTGATTGTGATCATGAAAACTAAACCACGAGGGGTACGAGAGGTACAACACTTTTAGCCCTGTGGACCAGGGGGCTGAGACACCTCTTCCACCTTACTTCCCCCTGATTTGGGGAATTTTATTTGGTTTTTTTAGTTATTAGAGGTGAGTTCCACCCTCTAACGATTCTCATTTCTACTTTCCTTATTATAATTTTATTCTTCCACTAGATATAAATTTAATTCCAATTCAATCAAATCATGGTGGAATCGGCCAATCCTAATGGGGGTTTTATAAAGCCCATGTTTAGGATGTCCTATGGTGACCTCTACAAGCCATTTTTCATTTTTATGATGGAGTTAGGTTGCACCACAAATTCTATTAAGGTTTTGGATTTAATTTTAATTTTATTGGTTCTTGTTTTGACCCATCATGTTATATATTTTTCCTGGTTAGGGTTGGGATTTTGTGACAGTCCTTATGGGTGCCTATGGTAGCATTTTTGGTATAGTGGGGGCACCCGATGAGCAATTGGGACACTATAACTTATTAAAAGTATTATGAAATTTTATTTTGAATCATATAAATTAATTATAATTTCATTGCGATTAATTTATGATTTTTGTTGATGTGGTATATGGTCTCGTGGTAGTGGGAAATGGTAGGGTGATGCGTGGAGAGTTTGGGAAGTGAGTTGTAAGTTTGAGGATTAAAAGGAAATGAATTAGGATTAATTTTTTGTGGTACTTGGTACTTAAATAATGGTTGAATTAATTTATTTTATGAATCATGTAATTAATAAATATTCCACATATGGAATTGGGATATTTTAGTTAATTAATTTAATTTCTAAATTATTATTGAATGTTTAATTTAAGTCTCAACCCTTTAATTAACAGATGAAATATCTGGGGCCACATTCCCCCTGTTCACCAGTATGTTGGAATCATTTATCAATGGTTGAGTCCATTTTTTAAATGGTTCAACATAAAACTTTAACCCTTTAGGGGATTTAATCAAAATTAAATGAAATAGATGAGAGTTAATGGCCCTTTTTAGGGCTCCCTATGCATAGATAGGACCTAGTGGGTTTTATCATGACCAATATGACACCTTGGAACCATTAGAATTGATTAAATAGTTTTTGGTCGAGCGATTATTCTCCTATAGATATGTTTAGCCTAGGTGGATAGACCATGGGTATGATGGACTTGGGTTATGTAACATTCTAGACTCTAGAAGCCCAAAGTCGGTAGTTGTATTACATTATTAGTATAATGTAGAAGAGTTCTAGAAGGACATAATAGTTTTGTATCATTAGAGGACTAGATAAATACATATAATACATTTCAAAACATAAGATAAAATGTTAACATATAATGAGGACATGATTATTCCTTTTAGGGTATCCCCAAAAAATACACATATTCCTCTCATAGGATTCCTATGCAAAGGGAAACAAAAAAGGGTGAGACCTAGTTCCCAAAAAGATGTAACATATAAAATAATATTACATATCCTAAATTTGGAATCATTGATATGGAAAGAATAAATGTAAACATGAATCCATAATAAATTGAAAACATATACCTTCTATATCCATGGAAACATATATATCTATTATAATTCATCTCATATTGATAATATTAATAATTCCAAACATCACAACTTTTAGTCAAGGCCTTGTTCGAAGACACTTAACCTATTATAATAAAAATATAATGGGTTGAAATTCACCACTATAACTCTAGTTTGAGACAACCTTGAGTGATTTAGGGGTTTTTGTTGGAACATTAAAATTTTACCCTAATTTAATTTTACCATGGAAAATAATTTCAAACATTAGTTATTTATTTTAATGAAAATGGTTAAGAATTAAATTTTACCTAATTTTAAACTTATAATTTGAAATTTGAATGTTATTTTATCAATTAAAATATACAAAGGTGTAAAAATATAATTTTAAAATAAATATACATAATCATGTATAAATGATTTTCAGAGAAATGATATTTTTAATAATTACATTTATATAATGAAAAATAATTTTAGATACCGATTTCGATGACATAAATTAACTTATTATAAAATAGATAAAGGATACAAGGATTTCATGGAGATACAATACCGAATGACCCTTGAAAATACATGATTATCTGAAATGATCAAAAATAGTTTTCATATTAAAGTAACATTTTAATTATTTATAAATATTATTTCACCAGTTTTTCTATGTCCAATGAATATTGTAAAATGTATAATGTTAATAATTTTAATTTATATTTTATTACATATTTTTTTCTAAACCTTCTGGTCAATCTTAAATAATTGAAAATCTATAAAATCTACTAGTTTCATAAAAACATTCTTTTCAAATAAAAGATGACCTTTATAGAAAAATCTTAAAAATTCATACAAAGATAATTTAAATTTGTTTAATTCAAAAACAAATTTATCTTAGAAAATATTAAAATTATTATATTAATCTATTAAATAAATTCATCAATAATGTTTATTTAAAGGGTTCATTGAGTGATAGTCAGGGATTTGGTGTTTATCGGCTACTAAAGGGTCTTAGGTAATTCATTCTCACCCCTTAAAAATTTTATCCTCAAAATTGGGTTATAGACAAACCATTCAAAAAATGATGATACTCATTACTTATAACTTCTTTAGGATCCCAGATTGTCTCATCTATTTTATTATTTATCTAAGGGACTTCCACCAATTGATTTGACTAATTCTGTAATACTTTCTCTCTGGTGCCAAGTATTTGGATTTTCTCTTCATTATAATACAATTAATTTATGAAATATATTCTCTTAGACGTGGAAACATGCATTGTATTTCACTTGTATTTCGTCAATAAAGAAACATGGAAGACATTATGTACTATAGAAAGGTATGGAGGCCTATAATATCATTATGATACAACCCCAATTGTTTCTAATATTTTAAAATACCCAATGCACATAGGGATTAACTTACCCCTTTTTTGAAACCTTAAAAATCCCTTTAATGGTTAACCCTTCAAGAATACATGACCCCAACCTAAAATTCCATGTATTTCCTTTGATGATTAGAATAAATATTTTTTTATTACCTTAGAATATTTAATATGATTTTCAATAGGTTGTACTTTAACAATCATATCCTTTATAATATCTAGGAAAACTAACATTTTTTATCCTTCTTCTCCCTGACAGGTTGATGTATGAATCCTCTTCCCATATAGTGCTTCAAATGGTGCCATCTAAATGTTTGAATGAAATATATTATTGTATGAAAATTACATAAAATGTACATTTTGACCACACATACCATGGAAGTCAAGATAAAATGATATATTCATGTGTTAGAAAAAATTTTATAGTCCCTTTTGACTGTCTATTATTTTAGGGATGATAGGGAGTGCACAAATGTATCTCAGTGTTGAGAGCCCTTTGAAGACTCTTTAATAATTTTTATGTTATATAGGATCATGACCAGATTCAATCTATAGTGGTTCCCTATTAATTCTTACGATTTTGTTGATATAGATCTAGACAATGTGATCATTTATTAGATCTATTATTATTCATAAAAAACTAGATGAATTAGTAATAAGATCAAAGATAAACTGTATATAAATTTTCTTCCTTGGATTATTTGGAAGTGTAGTGGAAAATACTATAATAATATTATCCCACTTCCATATAAATACAGGTAATGGTTGCATGAATCACTTGGTATGTTGACTCTTATCCTCTACTTGCATATATACTATGAATCTGGACACACAGAACACCATTTATCAATTTATTCCATCTTAAAAAAATATTCTCTTAAATCCCACTACATATTTGTACTACTAGGATTTACAAAGGAATTTATAATATGCACTTTTTTAACTAGTTACTTTTTCAACTTTGGTATGCATTGAACACATAACCTCTTCCCAAAATTTAACAGACCATATTTGTAGATTAATTCTATCAATTTCCCATAATTGTCAACATTAATCTTCCTTTTTTAAGTTATCATCATAATACTAGATCTTCTATATACTTATTAGTAATTATGGTTTAACAATTTTGTAGAAAAGGGATTATGGATCGACATTCCTAGAAATAACGATATCCATATTTCAAAGATCTCTATATATAGGATCCTTTTAAATCTAATCATTTTCAGAAGACCATTGTATAAGGCCCCGACCTTAAACATTACTTAATATTGAATTAAATGAATAATTAACATTGGTGAAATTTTTTAGTTTTGATTTTTAGTGAATTATATCATAACTATTACATCTCAAACGATTACACATTAGACACTTCTACAAAGTTTCTTTTTTTTACAAAACATGAACTCTTAAAAAAAAGAGTCATGTCTAGTTCCATGTTTAAGACAACATGACGTTTCCTTGATCCCATGCTTGACCCTATTACACATTATGTCCTGTGAAAATCATTTCAAAAAAAACTTGGGATGAGCCTAAAAAGCTTTGTAAGGGATACACAAATATGGAAAACTGATAGTTTTTCAAAACAACAAGTAAACCATGAATACTTTGTCAAAGTAATACTTTTCACCTTTATTAAGTAGTAACTACTCTTCACTAAATAAAAGATCATTACTTACCCTTTGTAACCAAAATATTACCATAAAACCCATATAAAGAACACATAACATATTAAGGTAACTTGGGACATAAACATACTTAAATGGAATAAATATACAGTCGACCTCCACACATATCACTTAATGGAATAACCATACGACTGACTTCCATAACCAATGCATTAGAGGTTATAATGTAACCAACTGTCCTGGTATTCACGGCACCACCCGTCAAATGGCTTATCACGTAACCACCTGTCAAATGTCCAAGTACCATTATAAATCATAAGATATAAAACAAATATAATGGAAAGAAAACATTTACACATTTCGATCATAATATATCACTTGAATATATTAACATAACAAATCCATTACAAGACATTGATATAATAAAAGAATTTTCAGTACCAAAATAAATGAAAGGTAAAACATGGTATTTATTTTTCATTTTAAAAAAAGTTATGGCTTGTAGAGGAAGCCAAAACTCAAATAATGGTCACGACGGAGGAGAAGTCATTGTTGCCGCATACGTACGACAAAAAAAACATTCCTTTTTTTCGTTTAGTAAAACACTTCGTATAAAAATATTTCTTTTGAATAAACGTAAAAGTCAAAGGGGTTTATACGCCGTATAAAAGAAAGTTGTGTATAAAACAAAGTATGCATCAATGAAAGGAGATTTAGACGAAGTCCCTTACCTCATGTCTGACGTGACTCGATTGCTCTTTAATCTCTCGAATAATAAACTAAAATTAATTTCTACTTGCTTAAGAACCTTTTTCAGTATATTATTCCTTTTATATAACTTATTTCCATGTTATAAATGTAACTACCCAATGTTTCGTTAATGGAAAAGCCCTCTTGATCTAGTTAAATTTCTCTTTATGCAAAATATTTTTATAAGATGTCAACTTCATTGGTTTTATGTTAATAATTTTGACCATTGTTAAAATAGCCATTGAACAGTGATCACATGATTAGTATAAATATAGGACTTTAACAAATCCAATTTACTCAGACAAAAGAAGCGATGACCTCATCCAGTAGAATTTCCCCATAAGAAGCCCATTTTTCAGAGCTCAGAAAAGTGGTGGCATACTTGGGCTTCGCTTTTGACCAAGTCCAAGATGAGCTTCACCATTTCATGATCGAACGGGACCGTCTACAGGAAAAGTGGAGGTTGATAGAGATTACCACTCGAGCGATGTTATCCGAGCCACCCCAAGAGTCTGTCACCATCGCACACCTTACCCTTAGGTCTGATGGGACTATTTTAAGGGGTTATGTAACAAATAAGTAGTACTAAGTTCATGTACATTATTTTTGTATATAATAATGATTATAATTTCTAGTCATTTTTGATACATTGTAAATAGTTTTTAAAGTACAAATAGTGTTTTTAATTATTATTTAACTAAGAAATCTATTTTATTAAATTAATGGATTTTTTAATTAAATAATATTTTAATAAAATAATATTTTTATTATTAAATTAATTTTTTTATATATAAATGATCTTATAATTTTATGAATGCAATTAAAATTTTTATTAAGGTTTGAAATCCATTTCTGTCAAAACTATTGAATTTTCGATAAATGTCAGTTTTTATTTTAAAAGTGAAAATTAACATATTTAGAAAATTATTTAGATAAAATAAATGTTATTTCTGGAATCAGGATGTTGAAATTATGTAATGGTGAATGTTTCATATTTTTCTGAGACATTCAAATTTTTGGGTAAAAATTAAATTCCGTTTAAATATATAATGTGTTTTATAACATCCTAATGACCCAATAGTGATGTAATAAAATAATATAATCTTTATGTTTGGCCAATATATGTTTTAAAATTAAAATAATGTGATTTTCGGTTTGTTTGAATTACTTTTCAAAGCATTAATGAACCCCTCAAGACTCATTCAACACCTTGCCTTTTTAAATTAATTTCCATGGGAGTGTGACTCACCTCCACATAATCAACCCTAATATTTTAAGAATACCGGACTTTGGCCTTATAAAATATTGTTTTCCACTTCCCTTTTCCAAAAACCATGGGCAAAAACCATGGGATGGTTTGTGTTTTGGATTAGTTTAATGTAAGGGGACCCAAACCTAAATAATAAAGAATTCCTTCACTTTTCCTATATAATTCCACCCAAGCTCCCACTTCATCCTCCATAAAATCTCTTGGACTTCATCCAAAATCTTCCCTACTCTCTCTATAATCCTCCCAAGGTGACCCGAGCTCCCAATAAGCCTCTCAGAAGCCTCTCTCTAGCCTTTGGAAGCACACTTCCAAGTAAGTGTTTTTTCTTCCTTTCTCATTTTTGTCAATTTTATTTAAGTTGTATTTCCCTTTTAATTTCAATTATTCATGTTGGAGTATGGTTTTTCACCTCCCTCATACTTAAATATTTATGTTTGAATGATGGGAGACCCTTTATCTCTCAATAAATGCCTCCCATGTACACACGTTACTATGCCGAAATTCCGAAAGGAACTTCTCTCTCCTCTTTTACATTCAAGCAATACTTTTGTGTCATGAATCTAAATTCCATTACAATTTTTGGGAAATGTATATATATGACCTCCTAACTGTACATTACATGTAAATATGATGAGTAATCCCTTTCTCTCTCATCAACCATTTTTATGAATTCTTATGGAACGCTGTTACGTTGCCGAAATCGCTTCGATTTTTTAAGCCGATGTCATTGTGTAGTGAATACCATGCCCATTTCTCCATCAAGGGTATTCACCTTTGTGAACATTTACTTATTGATTGTAATGTTTCATTTATGAATTCCACGTTCCTTTTTCATGTATTAAATGATTATGTTTTATGAATCCATGTTTTATGATCCATGTGGCACACTTATGCATGAAATGAAATGTTTAAGAAGGGTGTTCCCTTATAGCGCTCCAATGCATTGGGTAAAGTATAGTATCATGATATGCCATGTGCAATGAGTGTTGACTCATGCTAACGCAATTGTAATGAGGGTTTACTCGTTCTTTATGTGCAATGTGGAGAATGAAAGGAAAGATGGCGAGATGGGAGGCGAACTGAGCGACGACACGAAGTGATGGCGCCTGCTTGGGTTTTCTACCGAAATGGTGCTTCCCCACTTCCTTGGATTAAATCACCTCAACATGAGATTGATGGGAAAGGATCCGGTTCTGAGCGGTATTTCCTCTGCGCTGAGTTCCGTTTTTAGAAAGCCAGTGGTTTCCTCTGCTGATTTGCTCGCGTCGGCTGGTGGTGTCATCTCCTCCGGCGAGCGATGGTCTTCTGGGAAGGATGCGGACCTGAGCGACTTCAAAAACCGGGAGGCTTCCTCTGCTGATGTCGCATCGGCTGGAGGTGTGAAGGTCTTCTCCAGTGAGACTATTCTGCTGAGATCGGAGGATGGTGCAGTGAGGGTGGACCGGTTGAATCACATCGCTGCGAAACCTCCGCCCTGCAAATCCCATAACCAGTGTGCTTGGGATTCTTAGAGGTCCATGGTAAAGGATGTTTTGAAGATTACCCCTTGAGATGTCAATATTGGCCATTTTCAGGAATCTGTGAGGGTTCCTTCTGGTGTTGCATCATGTGGTCAGCGTTCCTTTGTTGATGTGATGAAAGATTCTTTATCGGATCAGAAAAAGATTGAGGATTCCTGCCATAGAAGGATTCTCCGAAAGGGATCTTTGGCTCATGTTGAGGTGAACCCCGGTGTGATTGCTGAAAGGTTGGAATTGGGTGAGAACTCATTGATTGCCCTCATTGTTCTTCCTAAAGGTGTGCAACCCTGGAAATGTGAAGATTTATTCCGTAGAATTTCGATATTTTGGGGCTTTTCTAGTTGGAAATGTGTCTCCCTTGGATGGGGATTCTTTCACTGTTTGTTTCCATCAGCGGATCTAAAGCTTAGGGCATGGAGTTCTGGTTCAATGTTTCTAAAACCGGGATGGATTCATCTGCATGAATGGTCACTTGACATTAATGTCTCGAATGCCAAAAATTTCTTCGCTCAGGTATGGGTGCGTATTCATGGTCTTAATTGGGTAATTTGGCATCCAGAGATCCTGCATGATATTGGAACGACAATTGGAACTCCCATCCACCTTGATAAGGAAACGACTGATGTCATATTTGGGAACTTTTCTAGAATGTTGGTGGAAGTTGATCTCAGATCCACTCTCATTGATACGGTAACACTTTCTATTCCGTCTGATCAAATTCTGATTGATGTTGAATATGAAAATAAACCTCTTTTCTGCACTAAATGCATGACTGTGGGGCACTCTTTGGAGTTGTGTCATAAAAAAATCACTTGTAAGGAGTGTGGGATGCGAGGACACCCCTCTAGTCTCTGTCGAAAAAAGGATAATTTGAAGGAATTGTCCTCACCAAAGCATGTCATCAAGGACAACGACCCTCCTATGAAGGCAGCCCCTAATGTGCTGACTCCTTCAAAGGGAAAAGAGTTTATTGTTGATTATACTCTGACAAGATCTTATAGTGGCCCTTCTAGAGATCATGAGGTTATCACTTATGATAATTTGAGTCCTGCGTCAGCATTGGTGGTGAATGATTCTTCACAGCTGAATATTCAGAAGCAATCTTCTGCGGAACGGAGGAACAACTCTGATGATGGGAAGGAAGGGGCCGAGGTCTCCACTCGAGGAAATGGAGTGTCCATCCCCTGCAAATGGGGGACACTCATGAGGATGATGAGGAATGTGATAGGAATATGATTAAAACATCATAAAATGATATTTTTCAAGGAGAAAAGACCAGAATCTCTGACATTGAGGGTGTATTGCCTACCCCAGTTAAAAGGAAACCAAGGAAAGATTACTCTGCAGTTCTAAGGACGATGACCACCAGGTCATCCTCCATGAAGGATAAGGAGAAGCTATCTATGGAGAAATTGGAGTGAAGGAAGAATTATATCAAGTTTCTCAAACAATATGATCCCCAATCAGAATGGGAATCAGCCGATGCAGATGATTTGACCAGGTATGAATGTGATGCTTATGACTATTCCGACATGTAATCTCATCCTCTTTCTCTAGTTTTCCTCTGCACTTTTCTTTTTATTAATAAATCTGTGGTCCAATCATGCTTGGATATGACTTCTGGGGTATGTGCTATGTGGATTTACTCATGCTCCATGTGCAAGGAGCCTTGGCTCATTCTAATTCCATGATAAGTGTTGTTGCCACATTTCCATGTAGTGATTATCATGCGTTATCATTCCTTTATGTTTATGTTTATTTTATGCTCTATTGATATGACCATTGTCTAACATGTATTGTACTCCTCATGTTATTCCATGTGTACTCCCTTACTGAGTTTTATAGCTCACCCTTTTCTTATGCATGTCCTCAGGTTATCTCAGGTAATGCTAAGTACGAAGGAATGTAGTGGTCATGCAAAGGAATTTATCAATAAAGATGTTGTATTTCGTGTTTTACGTTATTATGTAATGATTATAAGACCCAAAGACACTAAACCAATCGACCTTATTTTTTTGTATCAAGTGATGTTTTATGTAATAAATAATGTTTAAGTTGTAATAAAAAACAGGGTTGTCAAAGTTGGTATCAGAGGATAGGATTAGTTATTTTTGGGATTAGGAAACCCTAGTAAAGCCTTAGATACAAGACTAAGTATAATAAAAACATCTCTATAGTTTTCGTAAGTACTGAGTAAGTGGTTTATCAAACAAATACATCCCTATCTGGATACGAGTATGTAGAGGCGGCTCTGACACAGATGTATCCTAGGGGTAAAACCCAAAAACACCACTTTGAGCTAGACTCGAATGGGAACTGGTGCACGAAAACGGGCCTTGATGCACTCTTGGTTATGACACTCCCGGGGGATATGTTTTGATAAATTCACAAGCTTAGTATGAACCCTTATTAAGGGAATTAATAAAATGCCCCTACGAATATATGTTAGAAAGTAGATCATGAAAAGCCTATATTGAAGCCTACAGACTCATGAGTAAGGAAATAAAAGTTTATTTATAAGTCATCAACTTTTGTCTTTGGATTACCCTTTATGTGTTACCCCTAACTTTCCTTTTATTCCAGCCAATGGCCGGTAATAGGAGGACTCGGGCTGACAACTATTATGAAGATCTGTGTGATGACTCTACTAATGAGATGCCCAATCCAATGGGAGAGGGAATCGTGAACTTTGTCACGCTTCTCTCTCAGCAAACTAAAGTTTTGAATAGAAACACGGGTCAAGAGGAACTTTCAACCCCCCCTAAGAAAGAACAAGTCGCTATCGAGAGATTCATGAGACAAAGGCCTCCAACATTTAGTCGATCATCCGATCCCACGATCATTGAAGAATGGATCAACTCCATTGAAAAGATATTTTCCATCCTCCAATGTTATGAACAAGAGAAGGTTCTCTTAGAGGCTTATCATATGGAGGGTGAAGCTGATAAATGGTGGTCGTTGAACAAAAATACGAAGCCTGAGGAGGAGATCGAGGCGTTGGAATGGAAGGATTTCTGGAAGATGTTTTTTGATAAATATTTTCCGCGCACCCTCCGGCATAAGATGGAAAGTGACTTATTTTCCCTCAAGCAAAAAGATGAAGAATCTGTTGGAGCGTATGAGGAAAACTTCAAAAAGATTGCACGATACGCTTCCAGCTTTGTTGTTACCACCAAATTCAAGGTTGACAGCTTCTTTGGTGGGCTGAAGCCTAGCTTGCGGTAAGGATTAGCGATCCGTGACATCGACAACTATGAGGAAATTGTCCGATGTGCCCTCAAGGTCAAAATGGAGATCGGGGAATCACAGGGTTATCATGGGGAAAAGAAGCGTAATGTGGACTTCAATGATAGTGGTTCGATGGATAAATCCAACGGTGCTAAGAAGATCCAGCACCCCACTTTCAAAAAGTGCGGAAAGAAGCACCTTGGAAATTGCCTTAAGGGGACGAGAAAATGCTTCAGGTGTGGAAGAGAAGGGAACCTAGCAGTTAACTGTTGGAAAGAAAGACCCACAGCTGTGACAGAGGAGAGTAACGCTCCGTTTGAACCTCAACGCGTTGTTCAATTCTACAAATGCAAATAACCGGGTCTTTTTGAAAATCAGTGCCCTACTCCAAGGGTTTTCGGAGACAACCAACAACCTCCAAGGCAGCAAGGAAGATCTTTTGCCATCACTTCTGCCGAAGTGAACCCCGACAATGAAGTGGTGACAGGTACAATAGTTATTCATTCAAGAATAGGGAACATACTTTTTGATTCAGGTTCTATGCATTATTTTATATCTTGAAAGTTTTGTAGGACAATCCCAGCACCACCAAAAATCATGTAAGTAAAGATGTCGGTGAGTACGACAAATGGGGAAATCATTGCATCCCATGAATATAAGTCCTCCCCTATTATAGTATGTGGATTGATTTTCCTGGAGAACCTCGTCATACTCCCTCTAGTGGATTTTTATTCCATTCTTGGCAAGGATTGACTTTATTTATATATTGCCAACATAAATTGTTGCGAGAGGGAAATCACACTCCATATGGAGAATCGACCCCCAATTCTTTACAAGTGTTAGGAGGAAGATGAATCTCCTTTAGCTCCATCATCTCAAGCATGGATATTAATGCCTTATGAGCACGCGTATCTGGATCAGATGATTGAGTCAAAGGAAGAAACCATCCTTGAAGAAATGCATATTGTGAGGGAATTCGCTGAAGTGTTTCCCGAGGAACTTCCTGGTCTTCCTCCAAGAAGAGATGTTGAGTTATCAATTGAACGTATACCTGGGGTGCTAAAAATATCCAAGACTCCATATAGAATGGTTGTTTTTGATCTTGAAGAGCTGAAGAAACAACTACAGGAGAATCTGGAAGAAGGGTTTATACGCCCAAATGCTTCACCATGGGCTGCACCAGTCCTCTTTGTCAAGAAGAAGGATGGGTCAATGCGGATTTTAATAGATTATTGTGAACTTAAAAAAATCACTATAAAGAACAAGTATCCTCTCCCAAGAATCGATGAGTTGTTTGATCAGCTACGTGGAGCACAATACTTCTCCACGGTGGATTTGCGTTCTGGATATTATCAAGTAAGGGTGAAGAAGGAAGATATCCCCAAGACTGCTTTTCGTACACGGTATGTGCACTATGAATTCATTGTAATTCCTTTCAGACTCACCAATTCTCCAGAAATATTCATGGACTTGATGAATAGAGTCTTTAGAGATACCATGACAAATTTTTGGTAGTGTTTATAGATGATATTATAATATACTCCAAAACCAAGGAGGATCATGAGGAGCATTTAAAAACTATACTACAGACTTTGCGCAAGGAGAAGCTCTATGCAATGTACAACAAGTGTATGTTCTGGTTGAAGGAGGTCCCATTCCTGGGCCATATCATCACATGCAATGGGATATCTGTGGACCCCTCCAAAACAGATGCAATTGAGGGATTTCCGAGGACAACATCGGCAACGAATATCCGTAGCTTCTTGGGGTTAGCTGGATATTATCGACGATTTGTGAGAAATTTCTCACGATTGACCAACCCTCTTACCAAGAAAACTCGAAAGGGAGTAATGTTTGAATGGAGTGATGAATGTTACGAAATCTTCAAGGAGTTGAAAAGTAGGCTTATCACTGCACCCATACTGAATTTACCCTCAAGTGGGGAGCTTTTTGTGGTATTCAGTGATGCTTAGAAGAAGGGATTAGGGTGTGTGATGATGCAGAATGATAAAGTGATATCCTATGCCTCAAGGATATTGAAAATCCATGAGCAAAACTATCAAACACATGATCTAGTGTTGGCGGCGGTGATCTTTTCCTTGAAAATATGGCAGCATTATCTCTATGGAGAGAAATGTGAGATATATACTAACCAAAGAGTCTTAAACATATATTCACACAGAAAGAGGTTAATATGCGCCAGAGAAGATGGATAGATCTCATCAAGGATTTTGACTGTTCAATCCATTACCACCTTGGGAAGGAGAACAAGGTGGAAGATGCCCTAAGAAGAAAGGATCTAACGATTCTATCAATGATGAGAATTGAGAAGGATCCAATCTTCTTAGACTTGATGAAGATGGACACGGGAATCATAAAGAATGGAACATCATCAATCCTTTCACAAATGATTGCTCAACCATCTCTTTTGAAAAGGTTAAATGATGCTCAAAAGGTTGATGTAGTAATTCAATAAAAAGTGGAAGCTATTAAAAAAGGAAAATCCTTAGAGTTTAATGTTACTGTAGAAGGAATTGTGCAGTTTGGGAAAAGACTATGTGTTCTATCATGTCCGGAGATGAAGAAGGAAATTTTGGATAATGCACATAGTTAAAATTTCTCTATTCACCCAGGGAGCACAAAGATGTATCGAGATCTCCGAGAAAACATTTGGTGGGATAATATGAAGAAAGAGATCACTAAATATACATCAAAGTACCTGGTGTGTCAGCAAGTGAAGGCAGAGAGGCAGAAGTCTAAGGGGATGATGCAACCATTGCCCACACCAGAATGGAAATAGGAGAACATCACCATGGACTTTGTCACCAGACTTCCAAGGACATTCAAAGGCAACAATGCAATCTGGGTTGTTGCGGATCGTCTTACAAAGACTACACACTTCATTGCTATTCGAGAGGATTTTTCTTTGGATCAACTAGCACGAATATATATCAGGGAAGTGGTAAGGTTGCATGGAGTACCACTATCTATTGTGTCTGACCGAGATCCAAGATTCACCTCTATGTTTTGGAAGAGTCTTCAACATGCTCTGAATACTGAAATGAACTTCAGTAAGTCCTATCATCCTCAAACTGATGGCCAATCCGAGCGGACTATCCAAACACTTGAGGATATGTTGAAATCATGCTCAATGGAAATTAAAGGAGGATGGGATCAACATCTTCCTCTGGTTGAGTTCTCTTATAATAACAGTTTCCACTCAAGCATCCAAATGACATCATATGAAGCCCTATATGGGAAAAGGTGTAGAACACCGACATGTTGGGATGAGGTCGATGAACGTAAGATTCTTGGACCAGAAATGGTCGAGGAAATGGTGGAGAATGTGAAAAACATTCTGCAGCATATCAAGGCAGCCCAGAGTCGGCAAAATAGTTATGCAGATAACTATCGATGAGACCTTGAGTTTAAAGTTGGAGACACGGTGTTTCTATGCATATCTCCGTGGAAGAAGGTCATGAGGTTTGGAAGGAAAGGGAAGTTAAGTCCAAGGTACATCAGCCCCTTCGAGATTCTTTATTGTGTTGGGGCTGTGGCTTATCGACTAGCACTTCCACCTACTATGGCCAAAGTACATGATGTCTTTCATGTATCCCTCTTAAGGAAGTACATACCGGACCCTTCAAATGTACTCTCTTATGAGGTGGTACAATTGGAAGATGATCTTTCTTATGAGGAGGAACCAGTGAAGATCTTAGATCGTAGAGAAAAAGTTCTACGAAATAAGACAATGCCCCTCATCAAGGTGTTGTGGAGAAACCACAAGTTTGAAGAAGAGACTTGGGAATCGGAGGAAAAGATGAAGCTGAGTTACCCACATCTATTTTAGTGTTTGAAATGGAAAATTTCGAGGGAGAAATTTCTTAAGGGGGGAATATTGTAATGACCAAAAGTTTCATTAATGGAAATCCCTCTTGATCTAGTTAAATGTCTCTTTATGAAAAATATTTTTATAAGATGTCAACTTCTTTGGTTTTATGTTAAGAATTTTGACTGTTGTTAAAATAGCCATTGAACAGTGATCACATGATTAGTATACATATTGGACTTTAACAAATCCAATTTACTCAGACAAAAGAAGCGATGGCCTCATCCAATAGAATTTCCCTATACGAAGCCCATTTGTCGGAGCTCGGAAAAGAGGTGGCATCCTTGGGCTTCACTCTTGACCAATCCCAAGCTGAGCTTCACCATGTCAAGCTCGAACGGGACTGTCTACGGGAAAATTGGAAGTTGATAGAGATTACCACTCTAGCGATGTTATCCGAGCCACCCCAAGAGTCTGTCACCATCGCACACCTTACCCGTAGGTCTTATGCGGCTGTTTTAAGGGGTTATGTTACAAATAAGTAGTACTATGTTCATGTACATTATTTTTGTATATAATAATTAATACAATTTCAAGTCATTTTTCGATACATTGTAAGTAGTTTTTAAAGTACAAATAGTGTTTTTAATTATTATTTAATTTTGAAATATATTTTATTAAATTAATGGATTTTTGAATTAAATAATATTTTAATAAAATAATATTTTTATTATTAAATTAATTTTTTTAATTATAAGTGATCTTATAATTTTATGAATGCAATTAAAATTTTTACTAAGCTCTGAAATCCATTTCTGTCAAAACCCGTGAATTTTTGATAAATGTCGGTTTTTATTTTAACAGTGAAAATTTACATATTTAGAAAATTCTTTAGATAAAATAAATGTTATTTATGGAATTAGGATGTAAAAATTATCCAATGGTTAATTTTTCATAATTTTATGAGATAGTCAAATATTTGGGTAAAAATTAAAATCTGTTTAAATATATAATGTGTTTTATAACAACATAATGACCTAATAGTGATGTAATAAAATACTATAATCTTTATGTTCGGCCAATATATGTTTTACCATTAAAATAATTTGATTTTGGGTTTGTTTGACTTACTTTTCAAAGCATTAATGGACCCCTCAAGACTTATTCAACACCTTGCCTTTTTAAATAAATTTCCATGGGAGTGTGACTCACCTCCACATAAGAAACCCTAATATTTTAAGAAGTTCGGACTTTGGCCTTATAAAATATTGTTTTCCTCTTCCCTTTTCCAAAAACCATGGGAAAAAACCATGGGATGGTTTGTGGTTTGGATTAATTTAATGTAAGGGGTCCCCAACCTAAATAATAAAGAATTCCCTCACTTTTTCTATATAAACCCACCCAAGTTCCCACTTCATCCTCACTAAAATCCTTTTTAATTCGTCCAAACTCTACCCTACGCTCTCTAGAATCCTCCCAATGTGACCCAAGCTCCCAGTAATCCTCTCACAAGCCTCTCTCTAGCCTTTGGAAGCACACTTCCAAGTAAGGGTTTTTTCTTCCATTCTCATTTTTTTCAATTTTCTTTAAGTTGTATTGCCCTTTTAATTTAAATTATGAATGTTGGGGTATGGTTTGTCACCTCCCTCATACTTCCCTCTTTATGTTTGAATTATGGGAGACCCTTTTTATATCATTAAATGCCTCCCATGTACACCTGTTACTATGCCGAAATTCTGAATGAAACTTCTCTCTCCTCTTTTACATTCAAGCAATACTTTTGTGTCAGGAATCTAAATTCCATTACAATTGTTGGTACATGTATATATATGACATCCTTACTGTCCATTACATGTAAATATGATGAGTAACCACTTTTTCTCTCATAAACCATTTTTACAAATTCTTATGTCACGCTGTTACGCTGTCGAGAGCGCACCGATTTTCTAAGCTAATGTCTTTGTGTAGTGAATACCATGCCCATTTCTCCATCAAGGGTATTCACCTTTATACACATTTACTTATTGATTATAAAGTTTCATGTATGAATTCCATATTCCTTTGTCATGGAATAAATTATTATGTTTTGTGAATCCATGTTTTATGATCCATGTGGCACAGTTATGCATGAAATGAAATGTTTAAGAAGGGTGCACCCTTATAGCACTCAAATGCATTGGGTAAAGTATAGTATCATGATACGTCATGTGAAATGAGTGTTGAATCATGATAATTCAAGTGAAAAGAGGGTTTACTCGTGCTTTATGTGCAATCAGGATTTACTCATGCTCCATGTGCAACGAGCATTGGCTCATTCTAATTCCTTGATAAGTGTTGTTTCCACATTTCCATGTTGTGATTATCATGCGTTATCATGCCTTTATGTTCATGTTTCTTTTATGCTCTATTGATATGCCCATTTTCTAACATGTATTGTACTCCTCATGTTATTCCATTCGTACTCCCTTACTGGGCTTTATAGCTCACCCTTTTCTTATGCATGTCCTCAGGTTATCCCATGCAATGTTAAGTACAAAGGAATATAGTGGTCATGAAAAGGAAGTTTTCAATAAAGATGTTGTACTTCATGTTTTAAGTTTTTATGTAATGATCCTAATCACCAAAGAAACTAAACCTATAGATATTATCTATTGTATCAAGTGATGTTTTATGTAATAAATCATTTTTAAGTTGTAATAAAAATCAGGGTTGTCATAATAAACAATTTGTAATCATTTAAGTTAATAATGTTCGTTTTGTCGATATTTGGTACTTAAGTCAAAAATGGACTTCTTACAATTACATGTTGTTTATGTGGTCAAAGGTTCATTATATCCAGAATGATATTCATGAATTGGATATCATATATATCATATATATCCAGAATATACATGTATTTATAATAGTACATAACATTTAGAGGTAAGAAATGAAATGCACTATTCATGGAGATGGTAAGCCGTACGTATGCATGAACACTACTTTCATTTCTATTTCGTATTTAATGGAGTGAAATCATAATTATACAAAAGTATATTATAATTCCAGTATAATATCATATATAATATGATTAACTCCATCCTATATACATCCCACATATTGCATTAACGAATCAAATCACTTTGAGGGGCGGTTGTCCGCACTTCCTAAAATGAAATTATCGTGTTTACCCATAATGGAAACCATAAAGTTATGCCACAAATGATAAATACAGAAGAATAAGGAAAACATAAACATAATATATATCATATATAAATAGAGGTACATCTTAATGGCCACCATGAAAGGTGTTAAAAAAAGATTGAACAATCATCGTTTCGTGAGGCAGAAATTCACCAACCACAGAAATAGTATGTTCATTAACCATTAGAAGGAGGTGTGTGTAAGTGTAGATAGATTAATTCTCTTAAAAACTTCCTAGAATATTTAATATACTTGTGTTGTTAAAAATAAATGAATAAAAAGAGTTTAGAGGGTTGTAGAAGTAAAATAAGCCATAAGAACACAAGAGAAGACATTAACTTTAAATTGGGTAACTCCCTTTGGTATGGACCAAAAGGGTTTCTTGAAGAGCGTAAAACCTAAGGTAAGTACTCTAGGATGAGTAAAGGGATGTGGTGAGATAAAAGGATCAGATCTTGGCTGAGCCAATGGCTCGAGAGGTGTGGGTAAGGTGGTAGAGTTGGATTCTTTTTATAAGAGGAGAGGAGGGGAACTCTTGGAAAGTTATAAAGGGTTACTTTATTATATAATGAGTTTCGGTTTTCAAAGGTCCCACAATTATATATGTCGAGGATAAGGTGATAAGAGTTATAAATCCACCGATCCAATAGGTTTTTGAAACTTTTAGGTCTAATATGTTACATTATCTTTTCATTTTATTTAAATTGTTAAATAATAAGGTAATTGCTTCATCATCATAGTGTCATAAATAATTTAATTTAATTAATGTATAAAAATTATAAAAAAATACTATGGTGTAGAAAATCTTTTTATCTTTCCAATTAATATTTATAGTCAAAATTATGACTTGTATTACCCCACATAAAAATTGTCTTAGCAAAATAATACATGTTTGTGACATTCTTATTCTAACTTTTAATAAAATGTTATTAATGTTATTTTCTTAACCAAGTGGCTCCATGTTGTCCCCAAGGTGACCCATGGATTTTTTTGTTCAGACATGACACATAAAATAAGGGTAGGACATGTGTCAAGTTAATTTCATATTATTATAATATTATTTTTACCTTAAATTACACTAATTACCTTTAATCGCAATTAATAAAACATAAAAGACCATTCACCAAAAAATTATTTTAATCCCATTGAACCAAATTTTACATCCTAATGAAAACCATTCATGTCTGTTTTTTTAAATTCATTTCATTGATGTGGTAATGTTTCATTAAAATGAAAAATCTATTTTTTAACTACCAATGAGTGGTTTCACTATTCATAAAAATTGATGTTTTTCAGAAAAATACCAAAAATTCACCCTAAGCTATATTTGATATTACGAATTCAAAAATGATGTCTATTGTAAAAAATTCAAAACATATAAGTTGCATTAATTAATTTAATGATTAATTCCTGTTCTCAAAACAAATTGCGTGTTTTTATGAAATGATATATATCAAAAGATTGACAGTAGTTTAAGTCCAATTCCAAAGTGAAATTAATTTCAATGGCCACCATTGGATTAAATGGTAAATATATATTCTAATTTCACTTTAAAACCAATTCAAAATATAATCTAATCATATAAATAAATTAGATTAAAAATAGGTTTTGAATTAAAATACAACATTTTCACTATTCATTAAAAAATGAACTTTATTGGAAAAATACCAAAAATTTACACAAAGTAAATTTTGATGTCCTGATTCTAAAAAAGAATTTTATTTGGTCTAATAGAATGTATAAGAGTGGACAAAACTATATTTAAAGAGGGTTCTCCATCAAAAGGCCATAAGTCGACCTTTAGTGAATATTAGAGTATCTATGCCTAAAATCGAATTCTTTTCTTATTTTAAGACTTTATATTTTATTTTATAAATGTAAAAACATTTAACAAACATATATAGTCATATTTTAGTTATTTCTATTCATTCCTGCCAATACAAAATCTACGTGTTAACTATCATTTAAAATAATATTATTATATTACTAGTGTGCAACGCAAGATTTCAAAGAAAGCATTTGTTGCGTATCAAGTACACTATCGAACATAGAAACCCCTTTAAAGTAAAATTAATATTTAATTTGCAAATATTAATAAATATGAAAATGTTTTATTCTTTATTTACCTGGGATGTTACATTCTTCCCCCCTTTTGGCAATTGCGTCCTCACAATTTTATTTACTTATCATAATAAGTTGGGGTATTTATCTATCATAGCATTTTCAGATTCCCATGTTTCCTCTTCAACCATATGTTTTTCCCACAAAACCTTTACCTGGTGAATTACCTTATTCCGTACCACATACTCTCTATGGTCAAGAATCTGGACTGTTTGTTCTTCATAAGAGAGATTCTCTTCCAACTGAACTACCTCTGGGCTCAAAACATGATATGGATCTAGAATATACTTTCTCAACATTGAAACATGAATAAAATTGTGTACATGAGATAAACACAGATGTAAATCCACTCAGTAATCAACTGATCCAACTCTCTTCAAAATTTCATACGGTCCAATAAACCTTGGACTCAGCTTTACTTTCTTACCAAATCGCCTCACACCTTTCCATGGTGAAACTTTGAAAAAAAATGACCACCTACCTCGAAAGATAGATCCTTCCTCTGGTTATACGCATAACGTTTCTGCCTGCTCTGAGCTATTCTCATGTTTTTCTGAATCAACTGAACTTTTTCTGCCAACTCTTCTACCAATTCTGTTCCCATCCGATTCTTTTCACCCACTTCATCCCAAAAGGCTGGAGTTCGACACCGTTTACCATATAATGCTTCAAACTAAGCCATCTGTATACTAGAATTAAAAATGTTATTATATGAAAATTCAACCAAAGAAAGATGTAGGTCACAACTTCCCTGATAATCCATCGAACAAGCATTTAGCATATCCTCCAAAGTCTAAATCATTTGTTCTGACTGACCATCTGACTGAGGATGAAAATCTGGACTAAAATTTAATTCAGTACCCAACGACTTTTGAAGGCCTTTACAAAAGTTAGAAGTAAACCTCGAATCACGATCAGATACAATGGAGAGGGGAACTCCATGCAACCAGACTATATCTTTAAGATACAAACGAGAAAGTTGATCTAGAGACAATGTATCTCGAATAGGAAGGAAATGAGAAGATTTAATCAATCGATCAAAAATAACCTAGATTGAATTATTACCTCGAGATGTCTTTGGTAATACCACAATGAAGTCCATAGATATATTTTCCCATTTTCACTTCGGCACTGGTAATGACTGCAGCATCCCTTTCGGTAACTTCCGCTCTGCTTTAACCTGCCGACAAGTCAAACAATTCATAGTAAAATCGGTAATATCTCTTTTCATTCCATCCCACCAGTAATACTCTCGCAGATCTCTATACATCTTAGTACTGCCAGGATGAACTGAAAATGAGGAACTATGAGCCTCACATAACAACTCATTCTTCAACTGTGAAACACAAGGCACACATAATCTCTTCCCAAACCTCAAAACACGATCATTACCAAAGTTAAATTCAGGGAACTTAACCTTCTGAACTGGCTCTACCTTATTCTTCAACCCACTTTTTTTCCTCTGCACTTGCTTAATTCTATCTGATAGGGATGATCTCACTGATACCTGAAACAAAATAGAAGAACTTCCTGCACCAACAAATTCTATGCCAAAGTTCATCAAATCAAAAACCAAAGGATCTTGTTCCAAACGTAGCATGGTTAATGAAGCATTACTTTTTCGACTCAAAGCATCAACTACTTTATTTGCTTTTCCCAGATGGTAATGAATTGTAAGATCATAATCCTTGTTTAATTCTAGCAATCTCCTCTGTCTCATGTTCAATTATTTTTGAGTGAATATATACTTTAAACATTTTTGATCAGTATATATTTCACACTTTACTCCATACAAATGATGCCTCCAAATTTTTAGAGAGAAAACAACAGGAGAAAATTAAAAATCATGTGTGGGGTAATTTACCTCATGAGTTTTCAACTAATGTGAAGCATAAGCAATTACCTGATCATTCTGCATAAGGACACAACTAAGTCCCTTCAACAAAGCATCAATGTAGATTACAAACTCAGCATTCCTGTAAGGAAGTGCCAAAACTAGAGCATTCACCAATCTTCTTTTCAACTCCTGAAGACAATCATCACATTATTTTGTCCAGATAATCTTAACACCATTCCGAGTTAGATTAGTCATTAGACTAGACAACCGTGAAAAATTTTCAACAAACCTTCGGTAGTAACCTGCCAAACCAAGAAAACTACGGGTATCAGTTACATTTTTGGGTCTTGGCCATTCTTTAACAACTTTTATTTTATTAGGATCAACAGTTATGCCATTTTTTGAAACAATGTGACGAAGGAATGAAATTTGTTTTAACCAAAAATCACACATGCTGAATTTTCCATACAGTTTCTTTTCTTTTACGGTTTGCAAGATAACCCTTAAATGACTTTAATTCTTCTATTTACTTTTAGAAAACAAAAAATTATCATCAATGAAAACAACCAAAAACTTATCCAAGAACTCATGGAAAATTCTACTCATAAGGTCCCTGAATATAGCAGGTGAATTGGTTAACCCAAAAGGCATAACTACATATTCATAATGGCCATATCTAGTACAGAATGTAGTCTTCCGAACATCTGCCCCTTTTACTTTAAACCGATGGTACCCCGACCTCAAGTCAATGTTCAAAAAATACTATGCTCCCTAGAGATGATCAAATAAATCATCGATATGAGGCAAAGGATACTTTTTCTTAACAATGATGTTATTCAAGGCTCTAAATCAATGCAATGTCTCATTGAACCATCTTTCTTTCTAACAAACAAGATAGAAGCACCCCATGTTGATGTTCTAGGTCGAATGAAACCTTAATCTAATAACTCCTGCAATTTCTTCTTTACCTTTAAAAGTTCAACTTGAGCCAATCCATAAGGGGGTTTTGAAATTGGCTTAGAATCAGTAACTAAGTCAACAGTAAATTCAACTTCCCGATCATGAATAATACCAGGAATCTCATCAGGAAAACATCAAGATACTCATTTACCACTGGCACATAATTAATCTAAACAGTTCCTTTATTTTCAACAATATGTGCAAGTTAACATTCATTTCCATCTTTTACTAGTTTCTCAACTTCCTGATATGTTATCAAAAGCAAGGGTTCATTCTTGTACACAAACTGAAAATATTTCTGAAAAGAGACCATTTTAGCTCTGCAATAAATCTTATCATGATAAATAGAAATCCAATCCATGCCCAAAATAACATCAAACTCTACTAGAGGAAAAAAATAATGTTTGAAGGTAGATTCTTTCCGCACACAAGGATATGAAGGTTCTTATAATTTCTTTCTGTCTCAAAATTTCCTCTGGGTGTTTTTACGATAAGTTCAGGATTCATATCTTGAGATGGAATTCCCAATTTACTTGAAAACTTCTTAGAAATGAAAGAATGTGTAGACCCTGAATCAAACAACACATTAGCATAATCTGAACAAACAAACAATGTACTTGATACTACTTCATTCGATGGCCCAACATCTGCTGAAGTAGTTTCAAAGGATTTCACCACCCCGTTTTTGCTTGTAGTCTGGCTGCTTTCCCTCAGTTGAGTTCTTTGTTAGACACTCATTTGCATAATGACCCATTTCATTACACTTAAAACATCTTACCGCTGGCTTTTCATTGCCTACTTGATCATCTTCCTTATAGTTACGAGCAATATGACCAGTCTCCCCACACCGAAAGCACTTTCTAGACTTGGATAAAAATTCTCCAGGATGCATTTTTACCACACTTCTCACAGGATGGATATTTGGTGTTCTTACATCCTTGCTTCTTTGATGAATTCTTCCCATTTGCCTACCAATTTGACCTCTTATTCTGTTGTTTGTCAAAGAACACCTGATCATCGGAAAACTCCATTTCCACCTTCTCTACACATCGACCAAGTTTTTCATAAATTTTGAACTCACGAGAACCTAAATACCTTCGATACATTGGCTTTTACCCTAAGTAAAAATGGTTGATTTTACTATCAGGATCTCATATGAAATTTGGAGCATACCTTGACAGTCGAGTGAACTTTTCATCATAAGCGGCCACTGAGTCATCCTCCTGCATCAATTCTAGGAATTTTTTTTCATCCTAAGACGAACCACATTTGGAAAATATTTCTCAAGAAAAATACCTTTGAATTCGTTCTAGTGAAGATCAAAAATCTCATCACTATCCCTGATATTTTTCACCATCGACCACCCCTGATCAGCTTCACCTTCAAAACGGTAAACAACAAGACTAACCTTTTGATGTTTTGAACACCCCATGACATCAAAAATCTTCTCCAGTGCTTTAATCCACCCTTCAACTAGCACAGGGTCAGATGATCCTCTGAATGATGGGGGGCATTGCCTCATGAAATGTTCCACCACTGACATGTTCCTCTGTGGTTGATCTGGCTGATCTTGTTCATGGATACCACCACCATTTGTAGCCTGAGTCAACTATGCCATCATTGCAATGAACAATTCAGTTCCGATTCCTACCATCTCAGGTTGCTGATTTAGAAGGTTGTCTTCCTCCTGATGTCGTCCCAACATAGCTACCTTATTTTCTCTATGGAAAACCCTTTTGAACACAGGAATATCTTAGGTGAAGCAACATGGTAATCTTTGAATGCAATATCATTTCAATCATACCATAAATTAATTTATAATTTAACAATTTTATAACTCCTAAAGTTGTCTAAACCGACCTCTGATACCAACTATAAGGCCCCAACCTTAAACATTACTTAATATTGAATTAAATGAATAATTCACATTGTGGATCTTTTCAGGTTTAGAGTTTTATAGAATTAGATCATAACTATTACATCTCAAACTATTACATAGTAGACACTTCTACAAAGTTTCTTTTTTTTTACAAAACATGAACTCTTAAAAAAGGAGTCATGTCTTGTTCCATGTTTAAGACAACATGAAGTTTCCTTGATCCCATCCATGACCCTATTCCACATTATGTCCTTTGAAAATAATATCAAAAAAAACTTGGGATGAGCATAAAAAGATTAGTAAGGGATACACAAACAAGAAAATCTGTTAGTTTTTCAAAACAACAAGTAAACCATGAATACTTTATCAAAGTAATAATTTTCAGCTTTATGAAGTACTAAATACTCTTCAATGAATAAAAGATCATTACTTACCCTTCTGTAACCAAATGATTACCATAAAACCCATATAAAGAACACATAACATATAAAGGTGACTTGGGCTATAAACATACTTAAATGGAATAACCATACGGCCGACTTCCACACATATCACTTAATGGAATAGCCATACGACCGAATTCCATACCCAATGCATTGGAGGTTATAATGTAACCACCCTCCTGGTATTCACAGCACCAATTGTCATATGGTTTATCATGTAATAACCCGTCAAATGTCCATGTACCATTATAAAATCAGAAGACATAAAACAAATATAATGGAAAGAAAACATTTCCACATTTAGATCATAATATATCACTTGAAAATATTGACATAACAAATCCATTACAACACATTGATATAATAAAACCATTTTCAATACCAAATAATCGAAACGTCAAAAATGGTATTTATTTTTCATTTTAAAAAAAAGATATGGCTTGTAGAGGAAGCCGAACCTCAAATAATGGTCATGACGGAGGAGAAGTCCTTGTCGCCGCATATGTGCGCCAAAAAAAACATTCATTTTTGTCATTTAGTAAAACACTTCATATAAAAAGATTCCTTTTTAATAAACGTAAAATTCAAAGGGGTTAATACACCGTATAAAATAAAGTTGTGTATAAAAAAAGTATGCCTCAATGAAAGGAGATTGAGATGAAGTCCCTTACCTCGTGTCCGACGACACTCGATTGCTCTTTAATCTCCTGAATAATAAACTAAATTTAATTTCTACTTTCTTAAGAACATTTTTCAAGTTTATTATTCCTTTAATATAACTTATTTCCATGTTATAAAAAATATGTAATTATTTATGTTAATAAAGTTCGTTTTGTCGATATTTGGTACTTAAGTCAAAAATGGACTTCTTACAATTACATGTTGTTTATGTGGTCAAAGGTTCATTATATAAAGAATGATATTCATGATTTGGATATCATATATATCATATATATCCAGCATATACTTTTATTTATAATAGTATATAACATTTAGAGGTAAGAAATGAAATGCACCGTTCATGGAGACGGTAAGTCGTACGTACGCATTGACACTACTTTAATTTATATTTCGTATTTAATGGAGTGAAATCATAATGATATAAAGGTATATTATACTTCCAGTATAATGTTATATATAATATCATTAACTCCATCCTTTATACGTCCCACATATGGCATTAACGAATCAAATCACTTTGAGGGGGTGGTAGTCCGCACATCCTAAAATGAAAATATCGTGTTTACCCATAATGGAAACCATAAAGGTATGACACAAATGAAAAATACAGAAGCATAAGGAAAACATAAAAATAATATATATCATATATAAATAGAGTGAAATCTTAATGTCCACCATGAATGGTGTTAAAAGAATATTGAACAATCATCGTTTCGTGAGGTAGAAATTCGCCAACCACAAAAACAGTATGTTCTTTAACCATTAGAAGGAGGTGAGTGTAAGTTTTTCTATAATCATTATAATAAAAAAATATTTTTATATTAAAGATACTGGTGTTGTTACAATATAAAGCAATAAAAAGTGTTTACTGGGTTGGAGAAGCAAAATAAAACATAAGAACACAAGAGAAGACATTACCTTTAAATAAGGTAACTCCCTTTGGTGTGAACCAAAAGGGTTCCTTGAAGAGATTCCTACCTAAGGTAAGGCTTCTAGGACGAGGAGAGTGATGTGGGGAGATTAAGGGAGCAGAGATTGGCTGATCCAATGGATTGAGAGGTGTGGGTAAGGTGGTAGAGGTGGAGGCATTTTATAAGAGGAGGGGATGTGCACTCTTGGAAAGTTATAAAATATTACTTTATTATATAATGATTTTCGGTTTTTAAAGGTCCCACAATTATATATTTAGAGGATAAGGTGATAAGAGTTCTAAATCCACACATCCAATAGGCTTTTTACATGTTTAGGTCTTAGATTATATATTACCTGTTCATTTTATTTAAATCGTTAAATAATGAGGTAATCGATGTATCGTCATGGTGTCATAAGTAATTTAATTTATTTAATGTCTATAAATTATAAAAAAAATACTATGATGTAGAAAATCCTTTTATATTACCAATATATACTTATAGTAAAACTTATGACTTTTATAACCCCATGTAAAAATTGGTTTTTCAAAACAATACATGTTTGTGACATTTTTATTTTAACTTTAAATAAAAAGTTATTAATGTCACTTTCTTACCCAAGTGGCTCCATGAGGTCCCCATGTTGACCCATGGATTTATTTGGTCGGTCATGAAAAATACAATAATGGTAAGACATGTGTCAAGGTATTTTCATATTATTGTAACATTTTTTTAAATTAAATTACACTAATTACATTTAATCACGATTAATAAAACTTAAAAGTTACTATTCACAAAAAAATTATTTTAATCCCATTGAACCACATTTTAATTCCTAATGACAAAAATGTATGACTTATTTTTCAAATTAAATTCATAGAAGTGGTAAAGTTTCATTAAAAAGAAAATTCAGTTTTTTAACTGCCAGTTATTGGTTTCACTATTCATCAAGAATTGATGTTTTTCAAAAAAATACCAAAAATTCACACTAAGCTATATTTGATATTCCGAATTCCAAAATTATTTCTATTTTAAAAAATTAAAAACATATAAGTTTCATTAATTAATTTAACAATTAAATCCCGTTGTCAAAACAAATTGCGTGTTTTTATGAAACAATATATATCAAAAGATTGACACTAGTTTAAATCCAATTTCAATGTGAAATTAAGTCCAATGACCACCATTGGATTAAATGGTAAAAATATATTATAATTTAACTTTAAAACCAATTCAAAAGATAATCTATTCAAATAAATAAATTATATTAAAAAGTGGTTTTGAATTAAAATACAACATTTTTCACTATTCATTAAAAAAATGAACTTTATCGGAAAAATACCAAAAATTTACACAAAGTAAATTTTGATGTCCTGATTCTAAAGAAGAATTTTATTTGGTCCAATAGAATATATAAGAGTGAAAAAAACTATATTTAAAGAGGGTTCTCCATCAAAAGGCAATAAGTCGACCTTTAGTGAATATTAGAGTATCTATGCCTAAGATTGAACTCTTTTCTTATTTTAAGCCTTTATCTTTAATTGGATAAATGTAAAAACATTTAAAAAACATATATAGTTATATTTTAGTTATTTCTATTCATTCCCTCCAATACAACGACTATGTGTTAACTACCATTTGAAATAATATTATTATATTACTAGTGTGCAACGTAAGATTTTAAAGAAACCCTTTGTTACGTATCCGGTACTATATCGAACATAGCAACCCCATTAAAGTAAAATTCATATTTAATTGACAAATATTAATAAATATGAAAATGTTTTATTCCTTATTTACCTGGGATGTTACACAATGCCTCTCCAACTCAGTGCATTAGCCATATATTTTTTCATACACAAGGTGGTAAAGTATCAAGAAATCACATTCCGTGAGTGCATAAAACTGTATTCATTGCCTCATGGTAAAGTCATTCTAAGAGAATATTTACTTCAAACTCTTTTGGAATTTATATAATACGACTACCATCATAAGGTAGAAAGTTAGATAATTATGTTCTTGGGTTTCCATCTTCCCTTATTGATAGGGAACTAAATTATCTATCTACATAAGGAAATAAGCAAGTCCATTCTTTGATGAATAAGTATAAATTAAAAATACTTCCTTACCTGTTTGTATATCCATTACCAACACATCAATCAATCACCCATTTATCTCCTAAAGTTTTTCCCACTTTCCCTTGATTAGGTGAATTTAACCCCTTCACATGTAAACTTTGGTATGGATTTGGGAAACTAAGAAAAATCTTAAACAGACTACCAATAATAACCTATTAATCCTAAGAAATTTATGATCTCATTTTTTTAGTTTAGTCCATTCTTTGACTACATTTTTCATTGAAGGGTCAATAAATATTCTATACTTGAAGACAATATAGTCAAGAAAAGAAACATCATCGAGAAAAAAATTCAAACATACTATACCAGAATACCAACATGGCCTGCACTACAAGAAATAGTTATTTATATATATATACATATTAAAACACTAAGTCAAACATTGCTTTCACATGTAATACCAAGTTGTATTTCACTACACGGAATACCAAGATGGCCTGCACTACAAGAAACACTGACTTGACATACGATGCACGCAACACTGAGAATCTATGAAACATATTTTTGTGTATTTATAATTGATTAAATGAGATAATTATAACCTGAACATCAAACACAGTTATAGTAATAACTACCTTCCAAATATTGGTTATAATTATTTTATATAAATTAAACATATTGATAATGAACGATAAGATTTGTGGTATTGTCATTTTTAGGTATAAAAACATTGTTTTCTTGAATGAACCAATTTTTTGACTGAAGGGAAGGGGTACCTTTCCAAGGTGGGCCATCATAGACTTTGCTCGCTTTATAGAAGGATCTGGTTTAACAGATTTGGGTTTCTTGGGAGACCCATACACTTGTTGTATCAATCAGAGGGTCAGGAGGCGGTGCTGGAGTCGAATTGATCATTGTATCGCCAATGTTAATGAGTTATCTATGTTTCCCAATGCCAATGTTAAGCACCAATTTCATGGGAACATTGACCATTCTACTCTTCTGATTTCACTTGTCCTAGGGCATGAAAATACAGCAGGGTTCAGGTTCTATCATTACTGGACCAGACATACTGGTTTTAAACAGATCATTTCTGAACTTTGGAGTCGGCAGGTGCAGGCGCACTTGTGGGTTGCAGTTCACAGCAAGCTAAGGTGCCTGAATTCAGGGCTTCAGGTAGAGGCAGCGGGCCTATCACCTTCTGATCCTGATTTGGAGAGTCTAAAATAGAGTATTGATAGAATGGAGACCAGCCTTGAGTAGTAGTGGAGTGAGTCTGTGATTGAGGATCTTTCCGGGAAGAAGGAGGTGTGGGCCGAGCTGATCATAAAGAAGGAGCGAGTTGCTATCGAACGTTCCAGGATTAAGTGGTTGCACGAAGGTGATAAGAACTCGACATTTTTTCATGACTTCCTAAAGGAGTGAGGGAGCATCAATAAACCAAATAGACTACTCGAGGATGGTTCGTACACGGATGATAGAGACACGGTGGGGAACATGGCCCATTCTTACTTTAGGGAGCTCTTGGCTGGTCCCAATCAGCGGATGGCCATGGGCTACCCTAGTGGCAATGTGTTACTTTGGGCGGCGGTGATTCCCACTGTTGCTAGTAGTGAGAATGAGTACCTAGAGAGGTTCCCGGATGAGGAGGAAGTGTATTCGGCCATGATGACTCTCAACCCATAGAGTGCATCAGGCCCTGATGGTTTTTTCAGATCATTTTATAGGGATTCTTGGGAGGTGATCAAGTATGATATTATTGTATTAATATAAGATTTTTTTCAGGGTGGGAATCTTCCATGGGTTTCCAGTTCCACCACTCTCGCAGTTATCCCAAAGATTAGAAATCCTTCTTCTCTTGCGCATTTCCTCCCGGTGAGTATGTTCAATTTTCCTTACAAAATTCTGGCTTCTATCATCATCTTTAGGCTGTCCAGTTTCCTTCCCCAGTGGGTCTCAATAGAGAAGAATGGGTTTGTGAAGGGGCGGAATATTCAGGGGGACATCGGCCTGGAACAGGAAATGCTGAGGGACATAAACAACAAGCCTCGTGGTTCGAATTTGGCAGTCAAGATGGACATGAACAAGGCCTATGATTGGATGGAGTGGGGTTTCATCAACCGGGTGCTCTGGGAAATGGGGTTTTCTATCAGGGCTGCTGATCTTATGTTCAGATTCTTCAGCTCCTCATAGATGGCAGTCTCTTTTATGGTAAGGACTCATGGTTTCTTTAAGGAAGCCTGGGGGGATTCTCCAGGGTGATCCTATCTCCCCTATATATTGGCCCAGGACACCCTTAGCCGCCTCATTAACAAGAGTTTTAGTAGCGGTTGCTTGCTCCCATTTTGAAGGAGGTGGAACTGTGGTTAATTTTCTCATTTGATGTTTGCAGATGACACATTGATTTTCATGAATGGTGGGTCGAGGTCTGTCAGAGGCATCAAGAGAGTTATGGAGTAGTATTGTTACTGGAGCGGTCAAGTGGTGAACAATGACAAGAGTAACTTTTATATTTCTACAAAATGTCAGGGCGACATGATCTCTTCTCTCTGCAGCAGGCTGGGAGGGCATCTTGGATCCTTTATTATGGAGTACCTTTGCACCCCGATTTCTACAGGAAGACTCAAGGTACAAGATTTTGATAAAATTGTCTGTGAACTCTCTGGTCGGGTGCAGAATTAGACGAACCGATACCTCTCTTTCGGGGGGAGGATCACCCTGATTAACAGTGTCCTTTCGGCCATACCTATCCATGCTTTGGCTTTCACCTCTATGCCCAAGAGGGTCATTAGTGGGGTTGACAAGATTTTTTCAAGCTTTATGTGGGACGCATGCTCAGAGGGGAAGAGACATTGGGTGTCATGAGAGAGAATGTAAAAGCTTGTTCAAGAGGGGGGGTGGTTAATGTGAGAATCATGAGTGCTACCCTCCAGTGTTACCAGGACAAGATCACATGGGAGGTGATTTAAGGGAAAAACCTTTCAGGGAAAAGGATGTACAACCAATGGGTGGGTGATTAGGTGGAGGATGATGGCCATGTGTCCCTCTTCTGGTCAAGAATTTTTCCTCTCATCGGTGTTCTTAAACAGAATTCTCGGGGGATCCTTGGTTATGGAGCCCTTCTGTTTTTGTTCCACAATTGGACGAGTTTAGTTCTTGGCTTTCCTGGGAGCCTGAATCCACTTATATATTTCATGGAAGCCAGTGGTCACCCTTCATTTATCATGGATGTTCTGGATTCTGATCATCAGGGAGTTTGGAACTCTATTGTTTTGTCCTCGGAGCCTAATAGGTGTGTTTTCACTGCTTCTCCATCGGGGAAGTTTTTTTCTCAGGAGTATCATAGGCTCTTGGTTCCGCATCTGACTCTGGACAGCTGGGATTCCTTACTCTGGTGTAATAAAATCCCATAAAAATACAATTTTCTTATTTTGTGTATCAGGAAGCAAGCAGTGGCCACAGATGACCAGATTCAGAGGGTGGGTATCTGCCTGGCCTCCAAATTTCACTATTGTAGCCGCCCGAAGGTGGAGAGCTCCGCCCATCTATTTTTTGAAAGTGACTGGGCTGTTGCCCTTTGGATTTACTTTGGGGATTTCACTGATATCTTTTCAGCCGAGCATCGTGAGGAAACCTTTTTGGACAGATGGTTCACCGGGTCGGGTGGCTTGGGTATGAAGCGAATGGCGAGGTTTGTGGTTCTTATTGCTGGGTGCTGGAGCTTGTGGTAGGATCGGAACCAGGACCGTTTTGAGGTACCCTTGCCTACAGTGTGGTTCATCATCGTGTGCACCCGAGTCCTGCTAGCATCTTTGGTTCATCTGTTTCCTCAGTGGCACGAGGCCCCCCCGCTGAGACGTCTTTAGGTGCGCTCCCCTGCTCCGATTATTCCCTGTACCAGCACTCAGCGGAGAGGGGGGTGATGGATTTGATGGTTTTCGCCGGCCTGGGGTCTCAAGTTGAACTCTGATGGCTCTTGTGTGCGGGGTAAAATGCGAGGGGGGGGGGGGGGGGTCCAGGATTGGTGCGGGAGTGTGATGCGGGCTTTTATGGTGTACCTTGGGTGGGGTACCTCATTTCAGGCAGAGGAAAATGCGCTCTTATCTGGTTTATAGCTTTGTAGTGAGAAGAACATTCTTATATCCCATGTGGATACAGACTGACTAATTCTTTATGGAGCTCTTATTGGTAATGTTCAGGTCCCTTGGTCTATTGTGTACACGGTTAAGAGGTGTTGTTCTCTCCAAGGTGGTGTTAGTGTGTTGCACAACTGGCGTGAGGGGAATGAAGTGGCGGACCACCTTGCATCTATGGAACAACCGGGATCCAGAATCACCAGTCTTCTGTCCATTGGTTTCTTGAAGCCTTAAGGTGTTAATCTTATGATAGGGGACACGCTCAGGCTATATTATTTTAGGCCCCCTTGGCCCGAGTGACATGCTGGACCCAGGTGTCTGCTTGGGGCTCCCGTTGTGTTGTGCTGTTTTTTCCTTTCCTGTTTTATGGATTCCTGGACCCTTTATTTTGTTTCCTTTCTTGAATAACAAAATTTGACGTTGCATGGATGGATTAATAGGGAAAAATACTGTTTTTTAGTAAAAAACTGCATTTTTGTCTAAATATTTATTAATTATAAATGATATTATAGATATTTTGTATAGTCACATTAGATAAATATTACATCTATTATTACAATATAATTTATTAGAATCAATTTTACTTTGTAAAAAAGTGAAAAATATTAACAATCTTTTGAACTTTTTCCTACATTAAAACCCTCTTACTTCGTCCCATCTGCGGGATTATCACTAATATTAATTTTTCCACTTTTGTGATTTTAATTTCAAAAATATAATATACAGCTTTTTAATAATTATAATATTTATATTTTAATAATACAATCTTAATTGTTGACTAAAATTATTAGTACAAGTGATTAAAATTAATCACAACAGTTAAGGCCAAATTAATCTCAATTGTGGACTAAAAATTAAAAATAAAGGCCTAAATGACCTAGAAACTTGTCCAAGACACATTTTATGTCATCATTTCGGCCATAAACATTCCCTTATTGAGTGTTTTTGGGTTTGAATGAATTTCTTGGTAAGAAAAAGTGCACACCTAATTTGTTTTAAACATTCCATGTGAGTCGTTTTCCTTCTTTATAAAAGGCCCCCACTACTACCCATTCCTCAAACCCCTCAATAATTTATGCTCATACAATATCTGACCATTTAGCCCACCAAATATCCTATCTTATACCTTGAATCCTTCCTCTGGGAAGAAATATTCTCATGTAAGCCTTTTGGAAATAACCAAAAGGAGTTACCCGAATAAGAGGCAAAATCTTCCCTCAAGCTCATTTCATTTATTTTATTTCTACACCCTCCACTATATTTATTCCATTATTGAGTGAAAATAACTATATAATACATATATTAGTATTTTGTTTATGAAACGTTTCTATATTACACATAAACTAACATCCATTTCATGGATGATGAACATACTGTTTCTATGTATAGTGAAATACTGCCTCAGGAAACAATGATTGTTCATTTCTCCTTTACCACCAATCATGATGGAAAATAAGATGAAAATATATTTATATATTTAATATATTATATTTATTATACCAATAATATTCTTATTTAATTTTACAACACACATATTTTTACCTTCTATTTGGTGTTAATACGATAATCTCGTTTGAGGATGTGTGGATTACCACCCCCTCAAAGTGATGTGATTTGTTCACACACCACATAGAATGTATTAAAGAAGGGATTAATGTACTTATATGATATATAATATATATTAATGAAACATTATTGATTATATATATACATAAAAACATATATATACATATTTCATTTACATAATTTCTTTCAATATAATAATAAAAAAGAAACCATGTTCATGCGTACGTACAGCTTACAATCTCCATGAACGGTGCATTCCATTTCATCATTATATAATCTTTAAATTATTATAATATTAATATACTGTATATAAATGATATTTATATCATAATATATATTCTTTAATCATGATATAAGTATAACGACCAACGATATTACAAATTAAGACACATGTTAAGAACATAGAGGATATTACTCGAAGTGAAACTTTAATATTAGATCATTAACAAGAGGGTAATATAAGGTTATAATCAAACAATATAATGTAATATATAAAATAATATTCTTCTGTAAAAAAATTATAATAAACTTATATTTATTATACGGGAAGCATGCACGAGTACATAGAGATTCAAGACACAAGGTAAGGGGATTTCATCTCACTTTTAATTTATTTGAGGTACAGGCTATGTTCACCACTCTTTCCTAATATGTGGTGTATTAACTACCCAATATTTTACTATAAGTATCTTTAAATTAATATTTGGGGTATTAAAATTCCCATTTTATGATCCTTATTTCATGTGGTTTAACATTCAAAAGTTACCAAATTTGTAAAACAATTTTGTCTCAATTCGCCTTCTTTGAGATTCATGTTTTGTTATGAACCTAAAGTACTAATAGAGCTGTATATAATTATATTTTACATGTTATACGATGAATGTAATTATTTTAATTATTCATTGAGATGCATGTAATTTCTATTTTTTACACGGATATTATGATCCCAAGTTACCGAGTTATAAGAGTTTATTGATACAATCTCACCACTTTATGAGATGTTTATGTTATTTCTTCCCTTGATGAAATATTATAGTCCATGTCTGAATAATATTACTTAGTTACCTTATCCTATATTATTTCATGACATACTAATGTATTAGAACCATATTATACTACTTAGTACATAATATATTTAAGATAGTGTTTTTTTGAAAACCTGACATTACCCTTTCTTCGGAAAAAAATCTATGTTTTATAAAAATTGTTTCCAAAAATATTGTACCATTATACTATAATATTTTAAATAAAATTTTAAATTTTTTATATTTTTCCAATCACCTTATGGTAATTTTCTTATCTCATTTCAAAAAATCCATTCCTTCTAAACATTTCACCGTGCAAAAGGAATGTTTCTTTTTTTACTTCAACGATATATATGGATTTACCCACCGTCATTCCGTTGAAGATTCCTTTTCATTTTTAAAAAATAATCTTTAATATTTTTTAAAAATTAATTATCAAAGAAAAATATTTTCAAAATGGTTTCAATTTTTCTTCATATATTTTTACAGTATTTTATGATAAAATGACGTTTAAATGGTTTAATTTTTTAGGAATACTTTTTCAATAATAAAGGATATTTCCCTCAAGAATCATTTTTGAAAGATAGTTCAAAAATATTTTCCATATGTAAATAAAACCATTGATGTTACTGATGTCCTTTTTGGAAATTATCTAAAGGTTCCATTCATATCCTTTCTATGAATGGGTCATGCTCAATTTAATAGTCTTTATGAAACCTGTTTCTATTTCATGGGTTATAGGTTTATGAAATCAATTTCTCCCTCATTGATTATGCTTCGATGAAATGGTTATAAAACATATCTCTTTCTATAGATTATGATATGATAAAATGTTAATGATTTTCATTTCATTTTATGGGTCATGATTGGAAGTTTATAAGACCTATATCATTTTATGGTTCATGATATGATTATTATTTTATTATCTTGTGGAAAATTTTTGAATGATTTTACTATGATATTGGTGGGACATATATCTCCCTCCAATTCATTGGGTAATGATATGTTTTATTGGAGGTCAAAGGGTACACATGTTGTATCCTAAGATCAAAAAGAAAGAGGGTGTTTGTGTTAATGCCACCAATCCCAAAAAGAAAGAGGGTGTAGGAGTTATATCCCATGAATAAATAAAAGAGGGTACATGGGTGGTAGTCCAATCATAAAAACAAGATGGTACACGGGTTGTAGTCTAATCCTCAAAGAAAGTGGGTACACAGGTTACTGGACCAATCCCAGAGTAGGTACACAGGTTTTAGCCCAAGCCTAACATGTTATAAAGGTCTTAGTAGGTATCCGTAACATAAAAGTTTCTATTCTAATATATATGCCAAAAATCCTATGTCTTATTCTTTAGTTATGATTTCATGGCTCATGATATTTATTTCATTATGATTCATGTCATATGAACAGCCATGCTTTATCCCATATCTCATTTTTAGGACCTTTGATATGTATGGTATGATCTCTTAATGTTATGATCATGTTACCATTTTACTATGTCCATGTTTATGCTATCATGTACCCCTTGTTTACCCTTACTGAGCATAAGATCTCATCCCTTTCATAGGTTTTCCTTTCTCCAGGTTTATAAGAATCATTTTAGGTTGAATTACTAATGGTGGAGATATTTATGGGAGATGTTTAGGATCTTTCGGGAAGATAGAATTTTTTCCATGTTTCTAAAGTCAGTAAGCTATTACAGTCCTCTGGTATATATTTTTTAATTATACTGAATATTCATCTAAAAATATGTAATATCAATTTATGTTAATCCTGGTTCACAATAGTTGGTATTAATTGAAATTTTTATTTATATATATATACATATTAAAACACTAAGTCAAACATTTCTTTCACATGTAATACCAAGTTGTATTTCACTACACGGAATACCAACATGGCCTGCACTACAAGAAACACTGACTTGACATACGATGCACGCAACACTGAGAATCTATGAAACATATTTTTGTGTATTTATAATTGATTAAATGAGATAATTATAACCTGAACATCAAACACAGTTATAGTAATAACTACCTTCCAAATATTGGTTATAATTATTTTATATAAATTAAACATATTGATAATGAACGATAAGATTTGTGGTATTGTCATTTTTAGGTATAAAAACATTGTTTTCTTGAATGAACCAATTTTTTGACTGAAGGGAAGGGGTACCTTTCCAAGGTGGGACATCATAGACTTTGCTCGCTTTATAGAAGGATCCGGTTTAAAAGATTTGGGTTTCTTGGGAGACCCATACACTTGGTGTATCAATCAGAGGGTCAGGAGGCGGTGCGGGAGTCGAATTGATCATTGTATCGCCAATGTTAATGAGTTATCTATGTTTCCCAATGCCAATGTTAAGCACCAATTTCATGGGAACATTGACCATTCTCCTCTTCTGATTTCACTTGTCCTAGGGCATGAAAATACAGCAGGGTTCAGGTTCTATCATTACTGGACCAGACATACTGGTTTTAAACAGATCATTTCTGAACTTTGGAGTCGGCAGGTGCAGGCGCACTTGTGGGTTGCAGTTCACAGCAAGCTAAGGTGCCTGAATTCAGGGCTTCAGGTAGAGGCAGCGGGCCTATCACCTTCTGATCGTGATTTGGAGAGTCTAAAATAGAGTATTGATAGAATGGAGACCAGCCTTGAGTAGTAGTGGAGTGAGTCTGTGATTGAGGATCTTTCCGGGAAGAAGGAGGTGTGGGCCGAGCTGATCATAAAGAAGGAGCGAGTTGCTATCGAACGTTCCAGGATTAAGTGGTTGCACGAAGGTGATAAGAACTCGACATTTTTTCATGACTTCCTAAAGGAGTGAGGGAGCATCAATAAACCAAATAGACTACTCGAGGATAGTTCGTACACGGATGATAGAGACACGGTGGGGAACATGGCCCATTCTTACTTTTGGGATCTCTTGGCTGGTCCCAATCAGCGGATGGCCATGGGCTACCCTAGTGGCAATGTGTTACTTTGGGAGGCGGTGATTCCCACTGTTGGTAGTAGTGAGAATGAGTACCTAGAGAGGTTCCCGGATGAGGAGGAAGTGTATTCGGCCATGATGACTCTCAACCCATAGAGTGCATCAGGCCCTGATGGTTTTCTCAGATCATTTTATAGGGATTCTTGGGAGGTGATCAAGTATGATATTATTGTATTAATACAAGATTTTTTTCAGGGTGGGAATCTTCCATGGGTTTCCAGTTCCACCACCCTCGCAGTTATCCCAAAGATTAGAAATCCTTCTTCTCTTGCGCATTTCCTCCCGGTGAGTATGTTCAATTTTCCTTACAAAATTCTGGCTTCTATCATCAACTTTAGGCTGTCCAGTTTCCTTCCCCAGTGGGTCTCAATTGAGAAGAATGGGTTTGTGAAGGGGCGGAATATTCAGGGGGCCATCGTCCTGGAACAGGAAATGCTGAGGGACATAATCAACAAGCCTCGTGGTTCGAATTTGGCAGTCAAGATGGACATGATCAAGGCCTATGATTGGATGGAGTGGGGTTTCATCAACCGGGTGCTCTGGGAAATGGGGTTTTCTATCAGGGCTGCTGATCTTATGTTCAGATTCTTCAGCTCCTCATAGATGGCAGTCTCTTTTATGGGAAGGACTCATGGTTTCTTTAAGGAAGCCTGGGGGGATTCTCCAGGGTGATCCTATCTCCCCTATATATTGGCCCAGGACACCCTTAGCCGCCTCATTAACAAGAGTTTTAGTAGCGGTTGCTTGCTCCCATTTTGAAGGAGGTGGAACTGTGGTTAATTTTCTCATTTGATGTTTGCAGATGACACATTGATTTTCATGAATGGTTGGTCGAGGTCTGTCAGAGGCATCAAGAGAGTTATGGAGTAGTATTGTTACTGGAGCGGTCAAGTGGTGAACAATGACAAGAGTAACTTTTATATTTCTACAAAATGTCAGGGCGACATGATCTCTTCTCTCTGCAGCAGGCTGGGAGGGCATCTTGGATCCTTTATTATGGAGTACCTTTGCACCCCGATTTCTACAGGAAGACTCAAGGTACAAGATTTTGATAAAATTGTCTGTGAACTCTCTGGTCGGGTGCAGAATTAGACGAACCGATACCTCTCTTTCGGGGGGAGGATCACCCTGATTAACAGTGTCCTTTCGGCCATACCTATCCATGCTTTGGCTTTCACCTCTATGCCCAAGAGGGTCATTAGTGGGGTTGACAAGATTTTTTCAAGCTTTATGTGGGACGCATGCTCAGAGGGGAAGAGACATTGGGTGTCATGAGAGAGAATGTAAAAGCTTGTTCAAGAGGGGGGGTGGTTAATGTGAGAATCATGAGTGCTACCCTCCAGTGTTACGTGACAAAGTTCGCGATTCCCGCTCCCATTGGATTTGGCATCTCATTAGTACAATCATCACACTGATCTTCACAACGGTTTTTAGCCCAAGCCCTCCTATTACCAGCCATTGCCTGGAATAAAAGGAAAGTTTGGGGTAACACATAAAGGGTAATCCAAAGACAAAAGTTGATGACTCAAAAATAAACTTTTATTTCCATAACTCATGAGTCTATAGGCTTCAATCAAGGATTTTCATGATCTACTTTCTAACATATATTCTTAGGGGCATTTTTTTAATTCCCTTAATAAGGGTTCATACTAAGCTTGTGAATTTATCAAAACATATCCCCCGGGAGTGTCGTAACCAAGAGTGCAACAAGGCCCGTTGTCATGCCCCAGTTCCTGTTCGAGTCTAGCTCAAAGCAGTGTTTTCGGGTTTTACCCCTAGGATACATCTTTGCCAGAGCCGCCTCTACCTGCTCGTATCCAGACAGGGATGTATTTGTTTGATAAACCACTTACTCAGCACTTAAAAAAACTTCGGGATGTTTTTATTATACATAGTCTTGTATCTAAGGCTTTACTAGGGTTTCCTAATCCCAAATATAACTAAGCCTATCCTTTGATACCAACTATGACAACCCTACTTTTTTATTACAACTTAAACATGATTAATTATATAAAACATCACTTGATACAACAAAGAAGTTCAAGAGGTTTAGTGTATTTGGGGATTAGGATAATTACATAAAAACTTAAAACATGAAATAAAACATCTGTATTGAAAACATCCTTTTCATGACCACTACATTCCTTCGTACTTACCATTTCATGGGATAACCTGAGGTCATGCATAAGAAAAGGGTAAGCTATAAAGCCCAGTAAGGGTGTACACATGGAATAACATGAGGAGTACAATGCATGTTAGAAAATAGGCATATCAATAGAGCATAAAAGAAAAATGAACATAAAGTCATGATAAAGCATGATAATCATAACATGGAAATGTGGCAACAAGACTTAACAAGGAATTAGCATGAACCAAGGCTCATTGCACATAAAGCATGAGTAAACCCTGATTGCACATGAAGCACGAGTAAACCCTCGTTGCACTTGAATTAGCACGATCCAACACCCATTTCACATGACGTATCATGATACTATACTTTACCCAATGCATTAGAGTTCTATAAGGGCGCACCCTTCTTAAACATTTCATTTCATGCATAAGTGTGCCATATAGATCATAAAACATGGATTCAGAAAACATGGATTCATAAAACATAATCATTTATTCTACGATAAAGGAATGTGGAATTCATACATGAAAATTTAAAATCAATAAGTAAATGTGCATAAAGGTGAATACCCTCAATGGAGAAATGGGCATGGTATTCACTACACAATGACATTGGCTTATAAAATCGGTGCGATTTCGGTAGCGTAACGGCGTGACATAAGAATTCATAAAAATGGTTGATGAGAGAGAAAGGGGTTCCTCATCATATTTACATGTAATGGACATTAAGGAGGTCATATAGATACATGTCCCAACAATTGTTATTGAATATAGATTCATGATATAAAATTATTGCTTGAATGTAAAATAAGAGAGAGAAGTTCCTTTCGGAATTTCGGTATAGTAACGGGTGTACATGGGAGGCATTTAATGAGAGAGAAAGGGGACTCCCATCATTCAATCAATAAGAGGTAATTATGGGGGAGGTCAAAAACCATACCCCAATATTCATCATTGAAATTAATAGGGCAATACAACTTAAAGAAAATTGACAAAAATGAGAAAGGAATAAAAAACCCTCACTTGGAAGTGTGCTTCCAAAGGCTAGAGATAGGCTTGTGAGAGGCTTATTGGGATATTGGGGAACCTTGGGAAGATTCCAGAGAGATTAGGGCAGAGTTTGGACGAACTAAAATGGAATTTAGTGAGGAGGAAGAGGGAGATTGGGTTGGTTTATATAGGAAAGTTGAGGGAATTCTTTATTATTTAGGTTTGGGTCCCCTTACATTAAATTAATCCAAACCACAAACCATCCCATGGTTTTTGCCCATGGTTTTTGGAAAAGGGAAGAGGAAAAAAATATTTTATAAGGCCCATGTCTGAACTTCTTAAAATATTAGGGTTGCTTATGTGGAGGTGAGTCACACTCCCATGGAAAATAATTTAAAAATGAAAAGTGTTGAATAAGCCTTGAGGGGTACATTAATGCATTGAAAAATAAGTCAAAAAAAACCCAAAATCACTTAATTTTAATGATAATACATATATTGGCCTAACATAAGGATTATAGTATTTTATTACATCACCATTGGGTCATTATGATGTCATAAAACACATTATATATTTAAACGGTATTTAATTTTTAACAAAAAATTTGACTATCTCAGAAAATTAGGAAAAATTCACCATTGGATAATTTTGACATCCTGATACTAGAAATAACATTTATTTTATCTAAATTATTTTCTAAATATGTTAATTTTCACTTTTAAAATAAAAACCTACATTTATCGAAAATTCACGGGTTTTGACAACAATGGCTTTCAAACCTTAATAAAAAATTTAATTGCATTCATAAAATTATAAGATCATTTATATTTAATAAAAAATTAATTTAATAATAATAATATTATTTTATTAAAATATTATATAATTCAAAAATACATTAATTTAAAAAAATAGATTTTTTAATTAAATAATAACTAAAAACACCATTTGTACTTTAAAAACTATTTACAATGTATAAAAAATGACTAGAAATTATATTCATTATTATATAAAAAAATAATGTATATGAACATAGTACTACTTATTTGTTACATAACCCCTTAAAACAGCCGCATAATACCTAAGGGTAAGGTGTGCGATGGTGACAGACTCTTGGGGTGGCTCGGATAACATCGCTCGAGTGGTCATTTCAATCAACTTCCACTTTTCCTATAGACGGTCCCGTTCGAGCTTGATATGGTGAAGCTCAGCTTGGTCTTGGTCAAGGGTGAAGCCCAAGGATGCCACCTCTTTTCCGAGCTCCGAAAAATGGTCTTCGTATGGGGGAATTCTACTGGATGAGGCCATCGATTCCTTTTTCTGAGTAAAACTGGGTTTGTTAAAGCCTTATATTTATACTAATCAAGTGATCATTGTTCAAAAACTATATTTACAACGGTCAAAATTCTTAACATAAAACCAAAGAAGTTGACATCTTATAAAAACATTTTTCATAAAGAGACATTTAACTAGAGCAAAGGGATTTTCCATTAAAGAAACTTTGGGTCATTACATTCATTAAGAGTTCGGTTAATGGAAACCATGGAGGAAAGAAGATTTAGTTTTATTTGTGTTATGAACCTAGAAAGAATCACCTAAGTTAATGTCTTAGAGGAAAAAGAAGGTCTTTTTTCTATATAAAAGAAGGACACAATGCAAGTGACTGCATGAGAAAAATGAAGTGATCGATTAATGAAATGGATTGGAATTTTGGACTCCCTAAATCATCATCAAAGGATAATTGTTTTAAGTGTGGAGAAAATGGTAATTATGAAACACAATGTCCTAAGAGGAAAGTTCATAAAGAGAATAATCAATGTGGCATAAGTAATTGTTACATTTATGATGATGTAGAGATTATGGATGAAATGTGAAAGGAAAGAGGTGTTATTTTTATTGTATTAAGGATGAAGTAATTGAAGTATTTATGTTGCTGGATTCTAGAATTAAGAATGGGGAATACTCTATGGATTGTTCAGTTTTTATTTTTGAAAACGATTTACAAGAATATGTTTAATGTCCATGATGGACTAGAATGGTTATCTCATGAAAGTTAACATTTTGACTATGGGAAGGTAACCCTTATCATGTTCTTTTTGTTAAGATAATGTTATATAGATAAAGATACATGTGATATCAATAAGTAAATGGGACAGTATTGATTGCCTTGTAAATAAATAAGGACATATTAATATGTGTTTTATGCTATCATTGATGTGGTTTATAGTATTTTTTTATTTATGGAATAAACTCAATATACTTTTCAAGGAGGAAGCATGAATTTTTTCCAAAATGTTTTATTATAATTCAGGTTTTTACCATGATTCAAGAGAATATATAATGAGGGTTTCCAATGTTTGTAATGTTACAAACAATAGATACTCTATGTTATACAAGGGAATAAATGTTAATCTGATTTCATAAATCTCTTTCTAATGCTTTTATTTTCACCTCTGAGAAGGGTTATAAGGCTAACCGTTCATGATGACATTAAGTTAAGATTATGAGGTAGTATTTGTAAACAGTTTTTGTATTTAAAAACCATGGTTAAAAGTATATTAAATTATTACCCATATTTCAAGGATTTTCATCATATATATTATATTATTGTGGTTCAAAAAAGGACATCTTGTTTATCGGGTGATAACCAATCAAATCCGGCCCGGTCATGGGTCTTGAACCCATGACCAAAGGAATATAAGGGTTTCACACCTACCACAAAAATACGTGATGTTCTGGTAATGTATATATTTTTTGAATTGAATAAATATTTATGATGAACTATTAGTCTTATCTTTTATTTTGATAGATTAATGCATGTTAATTTTTCAAGAGAAAGATAGTTAGAATTTCTATTCTTCTATATGACTTAAGATTTGTTAAAAGCATATTTTAGTGCTTTATTCATCATAGATAATTTCCAGAAATTCATTAAACAAGGTAGTGGTTGTATTATAAAATTTTCAAAGAAACACCTAAGAATTAATTTTTTTATTGAAATTTATCAAGAATTTATCAATGTTCTGAAAGTGATCAAAAAACATTGTTGTTGTAATACCTTAATTTTCATTGAGCTAAAGTCTATTTAAATAATAATATATTTATAAATTTGAGGCTCCCAAATTTCCTTTATTCATTTATTTGTTTAGGATTGATGAACTCAATCACTCCCTATACATAATTATACTTTTCGTCTATATGAAATTTTCATTTCCAACCTATGTTCTCCTATGTGGAAACCCAGTTATATGTTACTTTGGGTAACCGTTATGGTTCCAAATTTATTTGTTTAAATGAAATTTTAGTATCCATTTTTAAAATGTGGGTTTTTATGAATGAAACATTCAAGTATGAAACCATTGATAACCCATATGAATTTTTAGGGAGAAAAAAATTTTAAGGGGGGGGGGGTAGAATGTAACACCTCGATATTTTGATAATTCCCTTTTGAATTAATTTATATTTTCAATATTTTTTATTTTACAAGACATTGGATATAGTTATATTTATATATATTAATATACTATTTCTAACATTCCATTAAAAAATAATACCAACATTGATTTTTCTACATGTAATACTAACTTGGCATGCACTACAAGCAACATCGACTTAGCGTACACTGCACACAACACTGAGAATCTATGAAACATTTATATATATATATATATAATTAATTAAATTATATAATTATAACCTAACCAATAAACTTAGTTATATTAGTAAATAGTTAACAAATATTGGTAATAATTATTTTATATTAATGAAACATATTGATAATGATAGATATGATTTTTGGAAAAGTCCTTTGTATGTTTAAAAACACTATTTTTATCCAATGGTCTACTTTTAATAATAAAATTGATTTTAGAAAAATATAAATATTTTATTTTATAAAATAAACAGATTATTTAATTTATATCTTCTAAATTATCTTAGGTTAATTTTTTCTGGATTTTCGGAGAAACAATATTTTTTGATTAATAGTGAAAACTACTTTTTTAAGTTAAAAACTATCTTTTTTATAACTAATTATTAATGATAAATCGGTTTGAAAATATTTTTATGGTAATATTAGTTAAATATTATATAAATAAATTTAATTTAATTCATTATAATCAATTTCTCTTTTTAACTGAGTATAAAATCTTAACAAAGTTTTGAAATTGTTCTTACTTTAAAACCCCGTTATTTCATCCCGTCTGCTGGATTAACACTAATCATAATTTTGATGATTTTGTAATTTGAATTTAAAAAATACAAAATTCACCATTTTACTCAGTCTAAATTTTATATTCTAATAATACCATTTTATTTTTTTACCAAAATTATTAGTAAAAGTGATTAAAATTAATCAAAGTAGTTAAGGCCCAATTAAGCTTAATTAGGGACTAAACCTGAAAATTAAGGGCCCAAATGACCTAGAAACTTTTACAAAACCAATTTTATATCCATATTTAGTCCCTATACCGTAAATTAGGTATTTGGGTTGGTTTGGTATGACTTTTATTATGTAATAACATGTGCACGCCTAATTTATTTCTAAAAATCCCATGTGAGTAATTTTCCTACACTATAAAATTGATCCACCTCTACCCATTCCTCACACCTATACAACCATTATGTTCATCAAATATCTATAACATTGGCCTAAAAAATCCTCTCTTATACCTTTATTCATTCATTTGGGTAGAAATCCTCTCAAGGAAGCCTTTTGGCCAAATCCAAAAATAGTTACCCGATTAAGAGGTAACATCTTTTCTCAAGATCTTTTCCTTTATTTTCTTTCTCCACCCCTTAACTCTCTTTATTCCATTATAGTGAGACAAAAAAAGTATAATACATAAATTAGGATTTTTTATGAAATGGTTTTGACCTACCCTTATACACACATCCATCTAATGGATGTTGAAAATACCATTTCTTTGTACTAGAAAATATTGTCATATGAAATGATGATTGTTCATTTCTCAGTTACCACCAGTCATTATGGCCATTATGATGGAAAATATATTTATATATTTAATATATTATATTTATTTTGTATTTAATCTACTATATTTATTTTAAAAAACACATATTTTTACCTTTCATTTGGTGTTAATATGAAAACCTTATTTGAGGAAGTGTGGACTACCGCCCCCTCAAAGAGATGTGATTCGTTCACACACCACATAGAATGTATTAAAGATGGTTATAATGATATTATATGATATATATGATATATTAAGGCCAATTTAATAATTACATACATGCATACATACATACATATATATACCTATTTCATTTATATACTTTTTTTATATGATAATAAAATGGAAACAACGATCATGAGTACGTAATGCTTACCTTCTCCATGAATGGTGTATTCCATTTAATAATTCATTATTCTATATATTATCATAATATAAATCTAATGTATATAACTGATATTTATATCATGATAAAAATTATGTAATTATGATATAAATATAAGGAATAACGATATAACAAATTAAGACACATGTGAAGAACAATGTGAATATTTCCCGAACTGAATCTTTAATATAAGATCAACAACAAGTGGATAATATAAGGTTATAATAAAACCATATATGTTAATAGATATAAGAATATTATTCTATAAAGTATTTATAATAAACATATATTAATTATACATGAATATTTTTTGAGTACAGAGGGAGTCAAGACATAAGGTAAAAGGATTTCATATCACTTTAAATATTGTGAGATACAAGCTATGTTCGCCACTCTTTACTTATGTGTGGTGTTTTTACTTCCCATGATTTTATTATATGTATCATGTAATTATAAATTTAAGTATTCAAATTATAATTTGTGATCCTTCTTCTATGTGGCTTAGCATTCAAAAGTTAACAAATTGGTAAAACAGTGTTGTCTCAATTTTCTGTCTTAGAGATTCATGTTTTGTAATGAATCGAAACACACCCTCAAGGTGTATATACTTCCATTTTAAACTTTATAAAATGAATATATATTTTTTCAATATATTTTATGCTTTATTTAATAACCTTTTTTACATGCAGAGTACGATCCCAAGTTACTGAGTTATAAGAGTTTATTGATACAATCTCATCACTTTCTATGTTTATTTATGTTATTCGTTCCATTGATGAAATTTAATGATCCATGTATCAATAATATTCATTAGTTCTTTATACTTTGTTATTTAATTATATATTCACGTATTAGTACCTTATTTTACTCTTTGGAACATAATATAGTTAAGAAAGTGTTTTTAAGAAATCCCAAATCTAATCTTTTTTGGTCGGAAATCTGTGTTTTCAAAAAATGGTTTCCAAGAATATTATACCATTTCCCTAAAAGATTTTAAATAAATTTTTACCCATTTTTATTTTAAAAATATCTTCAATGGAATCTTCATATCACTTTCTAAACAAGTAATTACTTTTAACCTATTTACAGTGGGAAAGGAATGTTTTTTTACATCGTACGACATGTACAGATTTACCAACCATCATTCATTTGAAGATTCCATTTCATTTTTAAAAGTTTAATCTTTGATAAATTGTTTTAAAAGTAATTTTAATGGGAAATTATTTTAAAAATTGTTTCAAGTATTCTTTATATATCTTCATGGTATTCTATGTGAAAATGATATTTCAATTGTTTTACATATTAACAAAACTTTTGTAAAGAAGAAAGGATATTTTCCCCATGTAACGTTTTTGAAAGATATTTAAAAAATATTTTAAATCTAAGATGTCATCCATTGATGTTAATAATTCCCTTTTTTAAATTATCTAAAGGTTCCTTTCATATCCTATCTATGAATGGGTTACATATATTGTCATGGTCTTTATGAAACCTGTTTCTCCTTCACATGTCATATGTTTATGAAATATGTTTCTCCATAATGGGTTATGCTTTTATGAAATCGTTATTAAACCTATATATTTCCATAGGATATGATTTTATTAAATTTTAATTATACATATTTCATTTTATGGTTCACAATGTGATGTTTATAATGCCTATATCTTTTTATGTGTCAAGATATGATGAATGTTTTATTATCTTGTTTCACAAGTGTGAATGATATTGCTATGAGTTGGGTGTAAACTATATCTCCCTCCAATGAATTGGGTAATGCTATATTATATATGAGGTCAAAGGGGACATTGGTTGTATCCCATGCATGGAAAGAAAGTGGGTGTTTGGGTTGTATCACAATGATGAAAATAAAGAGGGTGTTTGGGTTGTAGTTAAATCCCAAAAAGAAAAATGGTGTATGGGTTGTAGCCCAAGACTAAATGAAAGAGGGTACACAGGTAGTAGCCCAAGCCTGAAAACAAGAAGGTACATGGGTGGTATCCCTATACTAAATTAAATTGGGTATACGTGTTACTTGTCCAAGACGAAAGTAGATACACGGGTCATAGACCAATCCTTACATGTTATAAAGGTATTTTTAGGTAGCCTTGGAATAAAAGTTTCTATTATTATTTTTATTCCACAAATCCTATGTCTTATTCCATAGTTATGATTTCATGTATCATGATATTTGTTTCCTTATGATTCATTTCTTATGCACTGCCTATGTTTATCTCACAGCTCTTTTTTATGACCCATAATATATAGGGTATGATATCCTAATTTTATGATGGTGTTATCATACTAATATGTTAAAATTTCTGCTTACATGTATCACTTGTTAACCCTTACTGAGAATTTGAGCTCCCACCAACATTATGTTCTCCCTTTTCTAGGTTATGAAGAAAGGTTTTAGGTATAAGTACTAAAGGTGGAGATCTTTATGGGAGATGTTTATGATATTTCACAAGGATAGAAGATTTTGTTTCCATGTTTTCAAAGATACTAAACTATTATGGTCATATGGCATGTATTTTTTCATTTTACTGAATATTAATATACAAATATGTAATATGAATGTTTTATAATCCTATGTCTCTATAATTCCCCTTATTCAAATAGCTAAAGCATTAAAAATCAATAGATTCTACCTTTCTCTTACATTGGTGGATTTGATAGCCTTTTTTCCACAATTGTTACAAAATCTAGTTACCTTTCCAATGGTCCAATGGTGTTTCTTTCCATAGTTATCATATGTGTGAAATATTTTCCTTAATATTTTACCCTTAGACGTATTTTTATTCGGTTGATTCTGTATCAATAATTATTCTACCAATTTCCACTAAATACATACATCCTAGAGAACTCTATTTCTTTTATAATAGTAATTGAGACTATATTCTCATATGAAGAAATGTTTTGTGAGACCAATAGATTTCAAACTATTGGATTTAACTCTTTAAAGAAACAACCAATATTTGTTTCTAGTCTATGTACATAGTCTGTAAAATTTCTAGATAAGCTTGTAAATATATCCTCATACTCAAAAACATCCTCATACTCCTCTTTTCTATGGTTGATGATTTATATTCCATTTATTATCTTTTCTCATGAAAAAATTATTTTTCATAAAATACCTCCATTAAGGTCCTCCTTGTTACCCACATGATCCTATATTCTGCTTTACTATTTTGAGTTATCAACCACCATTGGTTGACGTTTTTCTTAAGAAGATAGAATTCCATGATGTCTTTTGTAGTTTTCCAAACATCCCAATGTGAGAAAGGTTTTATCTAGGGACATGGTCTATTGTTTTTCTACCATTGGATTAATAGTTTCAAAAAATGTTAGAGATTGTTGGAGAATAATCGGATCTACAATAGTTTTAGCATGTTTTGGATTTACAGGATACTCTATCTATGTGAGATTAATTATTATAACCTATATCAAATTCCCCAATATGGTCTTGAACTGATTGGCCTTAACACCTTCTCCATTAACGTTTTTTATGGAATATCCTTAAATTAACTATACGTGTTAATAAATTTCCAATTTCTTTCAATAATATCCATTTTATATAATAGAATAAATATAATTATCAAATGATATTCAATTGTAAAATGAAATCCCCATTATATATTCTAGAGTGTCCCCTAGAAATGTTGATGTATTTTAATATTACATGTTATATATTTATTGTTTCATCTAAATATCACCACTAATGTTTTTAATATACTTCCATTGATACAAAAAGTAACATAGAAGTGTCTAGAAACCTAAAAAAATTAGTTATATTCCATAATTGGAATAAATTACTTGATTTCTGGAAGGATAAAATAATTTATTAGTCCTGGTAGAAACAATACACACATACAATACATTTAAAAACACTATAAACAACATTAATATATATATATATATAGATATATATAACATGATTTTACCTTTCATCATATCACCCAATATCACACATAGTCTCCCTTTAGATTTATTGGGGAAAGGGAAACAAATAAGGGTGATTCGAGTTGCACGGTAAGAAGTCACATATGAAAATATCTTACATAATAAGAACCTAGAATAAGTGATAAGGAAAGAATAATTTAAGCACATGAAGTCATAATCTAGATAGGGATTTATTTTCTATGAAACTAAAACTAATTTTACTTTACTTATACATAGGTTTGGTTTTCTACCACAGAAATCATTAAGTATTATAATTTTTTTGGAAACTCTTCAATCAAAATAAATTAAGGGATAAAAATAAATATTTTAAATATTTTAAATTTAATTAATAATATGGTAAACATATTCCATGATAATGTATCCACCACATTCAAAGAAATAATTTTGAAATATTACCTGATTCCCAAAAATTGAAAATTGAGAAGGAAAACCCCACATATATATTGGGTAGAAATTTAATCATAACCACTTAAAAGAGAGGTATAAACATGATATAAAAATACCATGGGTAAATAAATTTCATGATATAAAATCTCAAAAAGTTTGTATATGCACCTTATAAAGATATTAGGTGTATAATACAAAATATGTATTAAAGAGAGGAATTCGAGATGGAAAACCCTTACATATTTCCCATAATTACATGAACATACTTTAACTTCATTTATCATGAAAATATTTATCTTAATCACTAAACATAAAACCTTACTCATATTCATTTACATTCATGCTATTTATAAAATTTCATTCTCTATAAGAATTATTATAATTTTCATGATCAGTGTTTACAGTTTTAATCATTTTTAATTTCTTCATAATAGAGTTGTTTATATTCATGATTATTAAAAATTTAATTATCAGTATATTAATTATTTTTTTGGGTATTATTTATTATTATTTTTGATTCTCTAAATTCTTTTCATGTGTGTTTTAGTCATTATCCTCAAAAATGAAATCAATAAGAACCATGTATTGGTGATATTTAACAAACGAAGGGAGTTTTTATAAACGACGAATTATATAAAGATATAAAATCTAAAAAAATCATTTACATATTTATATCATATTATACCTAAAAATAATTTTTCATATTTATCCATGATAGTAATTAAAATTATTGTTCAAGTAAGTGGTTATATTGACTAAAATGTTAACATACCCTGATTTAATGAATGATTATGAGGTGGGTTTGTCGCAATATCAATATATCAGAAGAATAATGATCAAATTCATTCTTTATTAGTGTGATATATAATAATTAGGAGTAATTATAAAAATATGTAATCTATATGAAAATATTAAATAATTTGAATAAAATAATATCATCTTAATAAGCTTATTTTAAATGACTAAATTAACGATGAAATTTGGTCTTCATATCATTAATATGTTATGTAAATTTTCATACCATAAAATTATAGATATCATAAAAATAATCTTTATCGTTCAATACCATCCATGTATCCAACCTTTTAATGTGGTGAATGGAAATGAAACATATTGCGTCGTTGAGGTAGTTGTCTGCACAACACAACAACGAAAACATTTTTTTTCTTATTGCATGAGTTATATGATTAAAAACTAATAATTACATTAGTAACATTAAAATATATAAATTATACTAATATAATTATAATTTCATGGATAGAATAAATTTTAATGACTCTAATTAACAATAAAATCTAAGTTCTTGTTAATACTCACATTGGAGACCAGAATTTTCTTTGGATGAATCATTATAAATGAAGGTGTTATTCTTATTAAGGATGAATAAAAGATTTTTAAAGTGGGTTAGATTTATAAGGAGACTAGAATTTCATATTTTCAAGATGAAATATTAAATATAATTGGGTTTTGAAGTGGTGAAGTAGTTCCCCTTTTATAAGTGAAGGAAATGGTATCTTTAGGTGAAACCCTTACATTTTCAATAATGTAAGGTTACTATTCAAGTGTTAAAAGATAAAAATTGAAAAAAGGATAGAAAATAAGTCTAGGTCAAATATCACCCCAAAAACTGATTTTTGAGGCATCCTATAGTGATTTAGTGGTTTTGGTTTTAACTTTTATCTTTTACCGTAATTTATTTTTATTATGTTAGTTAATTTATGACCATTTTAAATAATTTTAGTGGCAAAAATTATGATTTAAATTTTACATAATTATATATATAGTTTCAAATTAAAAAATAATATTATGAAATAAAATTTACTAATATCTGAAATCTTAATTTTTAAATAAATACTCTTAATCGTGTAAAAAATGTTTTTACAGAAATAATATTTTTAAGATTAAAATTTATATATAATGTAAAATTATTTTGGATACTGATTTTAATGAAATAAATAGTTCATTATAAAATAATGAAATTATTTTTGGCTTTTAAGGAAACCCAAAATTAAATGTCACATGAAAATACATATTTTGGTTAAAATACATAGACAAATTTTTATCTTAAATTAACATTTTAATATTTCTAAAGATATTTTGGATTTGTTTTCCAAGTTAAATTTTTTTTATAAAATTTATAACTTTTTTAATTTAATTAATTTTTGGATTACATATTTTTTTTTATAAAATTATAATCCATTCATATCTAATGGTAAAGACATATAAATTACTAGTTTTGTGAAAGATTTATTTTATGATATAAAACTATCCTTTTCATAAAATTATAAAAATTTCAGGCCAGGATAGTTTTTAAATGATGAACTCAAATGCTAAGTATTTTTGGTAAATTAAAAATTGTTAAATTAATATATTAAAAAAATTTAGGAATAAAATTTTTAATGGGTGAATTGCATGATAGTCTATGATTTTTTGCTTACATACTATCGTAGGGTCTCTGGTATTATAGGTTGGTTGATTGGACTGACCTACAATGACCCTGAATATTGAGGTAGTCCATGATTCATATCTCTAGAAAGTTTATAGTGAGGATTGGCCTTTAAGTCCACGATGTTAGGTATAATTGTGACTTTACTTGGGTTGTGACACCTCGTGTGATAGGAATTGGCCTGAGAATTATATATTAGAATTTTATTTGGGCATGTAATATCTCAAAAATTATATATGAATCATATTACTTTGGATTATCACAAATATCCTTTTTCTGTTTTAATAATGATATTGCTTTAATTAATTTTTCGGAAAATATTTCTTGAGATATTTATCTTATTTGACGGTAAAATTATTTGATTAATTATTTTGGGCATTTTTGAATGTATTCTGGAAACAATATTCATATCATGTGTTTGTGAGCATGAAATATGATTTGGGAACTCCACGTTTCGTATGAAACGTATTCATCATGTGTCATACACTACTGGAAAAGTATGGATCGACAACCATATGCTTGGAAGAAACAATAAATTTAAATGAATAAATGTATGGTTCATCAACCGTACATTTATAAAAAATTGTATGTTGTCAAACCTATTTTTAGGGTTTATTGATGCATGAAGGAACCCTCGTTTTTACTAGTCAACGATGGAGTTTAAAATTAAAGATATTATCCACATTTTCTGCAATGATATTTCTAGAAGTAAATATCACTATAAAGATGTTTTATAACAGATTCAAAGGCTCATATTTAATGGATTAAATAGTTCTTATTTCTAAGTAATGTAATGAATATCATAAATGGTTTGATTTTAAATTATTTCAATTTACTAGGTGATTGTATTAGATATGTTATGACCAAAATCAAGAAAAGTTTAACTTGTTAAATAGAAATAATATATTTGATTTCATATACAGTGTGTTATATTTTTGAATACATATACGCTAAAAAATAAAAAAGATTAAACATCCCTATTATTATAAATAATATAAAATTTTGAGACATATATGTTTTAATATTGTTCTGAGTAAAACTATATTTAACTATCGTTGCTACTATTGGACTATTTCTATTTTTATGGAAAATTATTTCCAATTGGGATCTATTGAAATCTATTCATTCTTGAAAACATTTATATTTGGAGGATAAGATCCATTTTCTATCATTATTTGATGTAACTGTGAACAAGAATCTATTTATTATATAATATCTAACTCAGTTGAGTTATTGGAGTTTCACCTGGTTAGATTCAGTCATGTTGGAGTAGCAGATTCATGGAAAACGTTGTGTAAAATTCATTTCCATGTAAAAGAACAATTAGGCTCTATAAAAATATTATTGTAAAGGTGTCAAATTCATGTACCCAGTTTTTTAATTCTCATGATTAGAGGATATGTTTTTGTGAAAATCACTAAGCTCGGAGAGAGAGTATTGGTGGAGTGGACAAAGGGATCTTTGTGACCTAAACTTCTATAAAAAGTATTGTGGTCTTTTTCACTATTTATTTTTATCTCAAATAACTTAAAGTTGAAAATGCTATATATATTCATAAATCACAAATAAGGATAAAAGATTGAATCTATTTAGATTATTATGAAGGAAAAATTCACCCCCCCCTTGTGTAACATTGTATTATTTTGACCCAAAATTGGTTATAAAGGAGTTATTTATAATGAAATAACATATTATTTGGAAAGATAAAGGTTAATAATCTATTCAAAGATAAGTGTCAATGAAAAAGCTAAAAGAAGGTATGCCAATAATATTTTATCCTTAAATCAATGGAGATAATTATGGATGCTGGAAATATCACATGAATATCAATTTGAAAAATCATGGATTCAAGGTATACATGAAGAATAAAACTCTATATTTAATTCCTAAAAAACCAAAATCATGGGATTCTACCAAATAAGAAGAGTATAATATCACTTTAGGAGAAAAGATTGTTATTATATGTGGACATGGTCCAGATGAATTCAATCAAGTATCTCAATGTATTACTTCCAATGAAATATGGAAAACTATTATTTTTTCCTTTGAAGGAACTAAAAATGTGAGATAATTAATTTACACTATTTCAAAGATGAAATATTATAGATTTAAAATGTATGATGGTGAAATAATCACCCAGATGAATGGGAGATATATAGAGACAACTAATGGTATTAATTCCCTAGGAACTCGAATTTCAAAATTAAATCAGGTGCTGAAAGTACTCATAGTACTACCCTCAAAATGGAATAGAATATTTACTATTATAAGAAAATAAATAACAATAAATTATTTTTAAATGAAAGAATTGAACATAACCCTGATGATATATGAATAAAAATTGCAAGATAAATATGAAGAATATAAAATGATAAATTGGAAAATAAGACCCTTAATGTTTATTTTCAGATGCATGAGAAGAAAAAAAAGAAGTTGATTTTTTTTCAAATGATTCATAATGAATATATTGTAATTTGGATCTACCTTAATTAATTAAAAGTCTTGCATTCAGTTATTTTTCATTGGATAAAATTTAAAAGGAATATTAATTTTTGCATTTTGTGGATATATTGTTTTGCAAACTCAGCATTAGAATAGAATTTTTTGAGTTATAACAGTTTAAATTATTATTTTATATACTTGGTTAATAACTTGAGGGGTCCCTCGTGTGTTATATCATGTTTCAGGAGAGGAGATATCTACAAAATACAAATTGGGAAGAACTAGTCTGGGTACATGGTTTGATTGAAACTATCAAGGACACCAGAAGAATCTATGCGACTGATTCAATAGGAATGGAGGTCCCACATAGGTTGGGATAACTATACAGGATGATATGTATAATCATTAAGCAATATCTAGGTTTTGGAAACAGGAAAAAAACATAGGTTTTAAATGGTTTCCCAAACCATGCACATGAACCGTCTGAGCCTTCGTCTTGGACAGTGGATCATGCATGGTTAGCGCACTATTTGGACAACTGTCTGGACAAATAGTGTGCCTCATTTAATCGGGTGCAATTTATATTTCCCATCTAGGAATTTTAATTTCCTTCTCCCCTCTTTTCTTCTCCTCCCCCACATGTAGCATCCCATCATTTGTGATCCTCTTCTCATCTCCATCAATGAAGAGATATCATCCATCTGGTGTCATATTCGAGCATCGTTGGGTGCATAAGACAGATTTTGGTTAGTCTATGAATCATCCTCCATATATTCTTATATACCTATCCTTATAAAATTTTATCTCCATTCAATCTCATTCATCCTATTTCTAGTGAATGTTTCCATCTCTTTTAATTCTATTGATTCGGACCAAATAAAGCCTCGATATTTGATATGTGGGACATCCTTAGATTGAGGTCAATGGTCTATGGATTTACCACATGTTTCACAATATTATTAAAAATCCAATCATTCCAAACAATGTACTTACCATGTGTCACTTATAAACAATAATTTCCTAAATATAAAATGTATGCAACACCTTGATATGTATTTCAAAATACTCCCTTCATGGTTGAATGTTACGACCTCAACCAAAACCTCCACATTTTGGGTGGGTTCTTCAAACACCTTGTTTTGAACGTTGTTAGACTTATGTATATGCCTTACTATTGGGTTTTCTATTTATTTATATCCTTAACTAATATTATACCTTCTTAAAATAACCATCTAAGTGGGTTTCTTTATTTCTTATGATGAAATTGAATTATTTAATTTAAATTCATTGAATTTTTTGATAACAATGTTAGGTTTTATAATAAAACCCTTCTATTCTAGTGTGATATCTTCTAAACCAAAAAGGATATATATATATATATAAATCTTATTCCTTTATTGGCCTTATAGAATGAGTATTTTACCATGACATTGCTATTTAATAATTTTGTGTCCTTTTTAATTATGAATTAAATGTGATTGACTTAATAATTAATTGTTTTGAGATATTTTGTGGCATGCTCAAGTACATGGTATTTATTTTATAAAATTAATTAGTAAATGGGGAGGCCCTCTTGAATAATTCTTGCCTCAAGCAATGGCATGTTTACCATCAGGTCCATTGTATTGTTTAATATAAGTGATGAAATGAATTATGGAATTTTTGAGCGATACTCGAGTACCTTCTAAGAAACTCCAAGGACATGCTCATTGTGTCTATGTTTTTCTTCATAGATGGATTGGGTTTACGCTGAGGGTGATTCTGGTATGTTATGATGGGATCACTAGGTGTTCTTCCTACTTCATCATGAGAGATACTGTTTCCATATGGGAGACTCCTTTGATGGAATCAATGTCTAGATGGTTACACCAGGACACAAGCGAGACTCAGTCCCCTAAATGAGATACCTAGAATTGGACTAGAGGTCGTTGTCTCACATTATTCCAGGAGTGATACTTGTGATTTAATTTGTGGATCACATTGGAGGGAATCCGACATCAGTGAGCACTTATGGAACTCCCAGTGAGATACATGGGTTCCTTGATAAGGTTTTCCTCAGATGGGCCCATGAAGTTGCTTATTTAATTTTGGCAATTACTTTTATAAGTAAAGTCTAATGATGTATATTTTTTACCCAAGGAATGCATCTTCCATGCCAAATTACATGCTTGGGATCAGTCCATATCAAGAAACATATTTTACAGTGTTTTTTATCACTTATCCCATATCTCCTTTGTATAGTTTGCATACGGTTTAGGCATTTCCATCATAGTTTGATGTTGTTATTATCTGGCTAGGATCCCTTGAGGAACCTGATCCGAACATTTTTATTTATTTTTTTATTCCATGTTTCTATTTTTCCTTGATATAAATGAACACAAATTATGTTATATGAAATAACTATATTATGCTTTATAAATACTTGGTAGTGGCCTACTGAGTGTATCTCACACCTTGATTGGGATTCAATTACACTAGGATACCTGTATAGTTCCGCATGTTCCTATATGATGATCTATTACATCTGATGTGCATTGCATATGGGAGCTTAAGAGAACAAGATTTCTCCAATACTCAGGATGCTCATATAGATCTCCCTCAGGGATTTTTATTATTTTCTTTATCCATGTAAGGCCTATTATACTTTCATATGGTATTGTAGCATCATATGACATGAATTTATATAGTATATTTAGAGTTGGCCTCTATTATCTAGTCTTTATATTTAACATCCAATTATATTTCATTTAATATTACTTATTTCTATATTGTTTGTTATTTCCATACTATTATACCAATGTGATTCTCTGATCATGAGGGTGTAGTATCCCAACTACACCACCATTAGATTCTTTATGCTACTCAGTAAGCTCTGGAATAAGGGGATGAAATATGGAAGCTATGTGATGACTAGTCTGGATACATGTGTAGTAGTTCTTCGGGTCGAGAAGTTAGAAAGTGGTATCTGAGAATTTTTGTTTGTTCCATTGTCTTACAATTTTGGTCTAGTAGACTAGAGACTAGGAATGTATCTATTTTTAATAAATATTCTTTCCTAGGTGTGATCAACCTAGGCATAGGGAAAATACCAAGTGGTCGGGGATGTGATTTTTGTTCATGCTATTCGCTATTACAAAAGATAATGATTCCACCTTGAGTGATTTTTGAACTTTCCGTTGCTTACAGATTTATGATATTTATAGCATTTTACCCTTGAACTAGTATTGTAATAGAGTAAAATTACATAAATCATTATAGGGACAAAGTGATTGACATTCCAAGAATATTTAATTCCACATATATTATATTAATGTTTGAGTGTTCCTACATTTGTAGTAGCTTGACATGTTTATTTTTTTTCCTTGGGCTTATTTTACATGTCTACCTATACTTGTTGGTAAATTTATCAAGAAAAGTGGTTTATTTAGTATTCCAAATTACTTACCATGTTTATGTGATTAAATAGTATGTTTTCTTATATTCCATACTAAAATACGTATTCATCATGTGCACCATTATTTATTTATTGCATTACCATTCTGTTAAAATTGTACTTTAAAGTTGAGTAAATTAAAATTATAGTATCAATATAAGTTCGGTTATCCTTCATATAATGATGGTGAAATTCAATTTGATAGATCGATAATTATATGTTTGAGATATAAATAATTAGTGGCATGGGATGGACTATATTGGCTACGATTAAATAGGATCCAATTCTAAATTTAAAAAGTATATGCAAGCATTATAAATTTGAAAATAGTGAACCATATAGTTGAACCTTATTTATGAGAATACTATATATATTGGAACCATTTTATAAATATGAACGTTGTCAAATTTGGGATTTGAAATGAATTCGTTTCCTTTGTATAGGCATATAATTCTATTTATTAGGCCTGATAACCCATATGAGTACATAACTAAAAGAACAAATATACCCAAATAGGTTAGTTGGGGCATGTTGATTATGAGGTGGACTATACTTGAACCCAGAAGTCCAACCATTTTTTCTTATTAGTATAAAATAAACCTGTTAAAGGTGTTTTAAAAATAATAACATTTTAAATAAAATGGGTTCTTATTCTGATGAACTCGTAATGGATTTACGAGACCCTTGATGGTCACCTTTTCTTTTGGTATGCCTTAGTTATTAACCCCATGGGGGTGATTATGCTATATAGTTATGATCATTTAAATTTTTCAAATCTATTAATATGGTTTTTAATATAACAATATGGTGGAATCGTGCTTTACTAGTACCTCGTTAATTAATTGGAGACCATTTAATATGCTTCAATATTTCCTTATATGATTCTTCGGTTAATTAAAATTCGAATTACAACCTAAAGGGTGTTTTAATCCATAGATTATAATTGAAATTTTATGTATCTAGGACTAGTTTTAAAATATTGTAAATAAATAAATGATTTCTAAAATTTAGTTACTCAAATGAACAACCTAAATATGAAAGGATATCAATTAAACAATTAAGGTTTAAAAGGATGTGTAATAACATTCATTTGTGACTTAAAGACTTTACAAAATAATGTACCTAATGAATTTTCATTATGTATGGATCTGGGTGTTATTTGAAACTAAACATTTTAAATGTATAAGGAATAAAATGTTAAATATTTGGAATGCCTTAAAATGAATCCATATGTGGTGTTATTAGTATCAAACCTCAAGTAAGTTTACTTTTTTATTATTTCATGAGTGTTTAATTGAAATGGTACCATGAGGGTTCCTTATAGGCCTCTTATTTCAAATCATAAACCTTTTTTTATAGATGTGAATCATAGATAACTTTTCATTAGGACTCATTTATAGGGCCATGATCGCATAGTGATTCACTATTCAAATCCTCCCTTACACTGTTGTTTTAAACTGCTTTTGTAATGAATATAAAAAAATAATAATAAATTGAAATTTATGTTTGTATCCATGAATTAATGATTATCACTGTTTAATAGGGAAATTGTACTTGTTTTGGTGTTTATAATGTAGGAGGAGGTGATTTGGAGAGCTCATTATGGAATTCAAGCAAAATGGGCCAGACTATGTGGGATCCTAAACATGCATGAGGACAATTTTTGTAATGTAGATAATTTGAGTTTCAAATTTGGCTAAAAATGGATTTATGACTTCAAACGAATGTGGGATAAATTTTTATAGAATATCATGAAGCCCAATTCATCCATTTGGAGGCCCCAAATAGACTCATAATGTGAAAAAATTCGGGGTTGTCCATATTGGACCACCCTTCTGCAGTTGGGCCATAACTCGGGTCTTGAAGATCCAATTAGGCTGATTTTACCTCCCTTGGATAGATAACTAGAATCCCTGACTCTCCCATGAATTTGAAGTCATTTTTAGGCGTTTTGTTCAGCCAACTATCCAGATAATGATAGAGTACAATGATCTGCCTTGAATAGTCACCTAGCCCTTTAGATACTTGACCTCATTATGTAGAAATATGGATGTAAATTTACCATAAAATCCCTACTACCCCTCATTATCTTTGTTTAAAGACCAGGGGTGAAGTTTAGTTGAATTGGAGAGCTCTACTCACCCATTTTAGTTCTCTTCTTACAAATGTACTTCTAAACCTCTCAGTGATATATTTGGGAAGTGTCCTTTCATGTAATGCCGAGATCCATACTTATAATATTAATTAGGTAATTGATTTCCAATTTTTATGTCAATTGTTCTTAATTTATACCTTATATATTTTTTTATTCTTGTATTATCAAATACAAATCGAATTAACAATAATTCACATGCTTCCATGCATAACTCGGATCTTATGATGATTTGAATGTGGTTGCCTCTTTTCTCACCCCTCCCTTCCATGAGTCTGCAAATGAATTACATCGGTTGATAAAATCCTGGAGATTGAAACTATGAATATGCCTGTTCTTGTATTGTGTAATATTCTTATCATTTACACAAATATGGTTATCTCATCACATTGTTGATGTGATGACTTGATTGACTTCTGTTTTTTACATCGATTCATGTTTGTTAATTTTGAGCGGTTGCTAGTAATCAATATCATTGATCGATCAAATAATAGGTGGTGACCTAGTAAGAACCCACATACCATTACTATTTTCAATACCTATAAAATCATGTAATAAATGAACCTTCCCTTTCCATTGAGAGAAATGACTGATTGGGAATTAAGGGACACATACCCAGGTTGATCACAATTTCTCCAATCAGTTTCTCTCAGTAGTAATATACTTTCAATTTCTATTCTTAAAGAAACAAAACCTAAGTTTTTTAAAACCCCATCCCCCTTTTAGTTTCATAATCATATCATCATGTTGTAATTAATGATCTAAGGCTTTTTCGAGAGACGACCTAGGGTTGCTGCTATACTGCATAAATTATAGTTAAAAAAACATCTAATTTGACGCGCTCGACAACGCAAAAAAATTTTGGCATCATTGTTGGGGAACCAATATCATTTTTTCTTTATTTAATTTTATTTATATATTTTACATTTTAATTAGTAAAAATTTAAATACACCACCCCCATTTTATTTTCTTTGTTTGGTTTTTATATTCCAATTTTTGGTTGTTTTTGTGTATTCTTCTTCTCTCTCCCTGCCTTTCTCTATTATTCTCAATATCTCTATATAATTATGTATTATAACATTAAATTCTACTTTCACCAATATTATGTAATTTTATCCATCTTCAATCATAATAAAACTTCACCACTTATTTGAATGACCTCATCAAAAAAAGAAAAACTGCTTGAATTTGACTGGAAAATTGAAAAGACACTTCACACAAAAATCAAGGAATCTAGAGAGGTTCGATCAAGTAACAATAAAGTACCTATTTTGTAACATCAAGTGGTCATAAAATAATAAAAAATTGAACCTAATCAAACCCAAGAAAACATGGCTTCAAATAATCAATCCTTAAAAGAACTAATTACCCCAGATGTGGAGTACCAACCTGCATGCATCCAATATCCTAGGGAAGCAGCCAACATTGAGTTGAGATCAGACCTTATCCACCTAATTCCCAAATTCCAAGGTCTTCTTGGTGAGGAACCTCATAAACACCATAATGAGTTTCACATAGTGTTCCTGACCATGAAGCCCCGGAATGTCTCTAAGGACTTAATTAAGTTTAGGTCCTTTTCTTTCTCCCTTAATGGTATAGCCAATGGTTGGATATACTATTTGCCTACCACTATTGGGACTGGAATGACCCTAAATTACTCTTTTAAGATAGGTTCTTCCCTACCTCCCAAACTACATCAATTAGGAAAAAAATCTATGGAATTAGGCAATCAAAAGGAGATACCCTTCATGAATAGTGGGAGAGATTAAAAATACTTTTCTCAAGCTGCCCCCACCACCAGATTACTAAAAACTATTCATCCAATACATCTATGAGGAACTTGTCCTCATGGATTGTGGAATGATTGTTGTTGAAGCTGGTGGTTCCCTAGTTTATAAAACTCTTTCCTCTTCTCAGGACTTGATAGCCAACATGGCTCAAAATGCACAACAATTTGGTACGCAATCTATTGCACCAACTTGAGGAGTTAATGAGGTAATTTATTCAACTCTAGAAAAAATGTAGATTAAAATCTTGATGATATGCATACCCTTCGAAGAAAATTAGTTCAAAAAAGGTAACTCACAATCTTATCCTATTCCATTACATTGTGGTATTTGTTCTGACGATACTCATTCTTCTGACCAGTGGCCACAACATCGAGATTCACCTAAATCTTGTGAAACCATGTTCCTAGGGAATCCATTCCAAAAATAACGTCCCATCAAGCAAGAATAATTCTGGAAAAATCCAAATCGTGTGTGGAAAGAAAACCCTAGTACCATCAATAAATAAACTCAAGCTACACTATGCATAATTGGTATCAAAATGAACAAGGTATGAAACGTTATTATCCTTACACTTCTCAAAATAATCCTCCTTCTCCCAAATGTGAACCCTAAATCGAGGAAATGGTGAGGAAAATGGAATCCCAAAACATAAAGTTGCAACAAAACACACAATCAGCTATTCAAGACCTACAAACTCATGTGGGGCAATTAGAAAACACTATCAGTGACCTTAAGATGCAAGGTTTGAGATAACTACCATATCAATCCCTTGTCAATCCGAAGGATGAAGGTATTGTATTTGGAGTTACACTTTTTAGTTGTAAAGAAGTCTCTCCTTCTACTAATTCTACACAACAGGTACGTCCTCATCTTAAAAACTCTCTTTCCCAAGCCTAAAAAATTTCATGTAATGAGAAATTCCATTTTATGGTTAAGTGGGGGGTATTTCATGGGCATGTCATCTAAAATATGTTAATTCAAGTTGATAAATATAAAATTGAATTAATTTACACCCTTTCATATCCAAAATGTGTTCTTGTGGTGTGATCTTTCTTGGATCATGCTAGTTTTTATCACCAATTCATTGATGAGTTTAGTAAGTCTTCACTTCCACTGTCTCAGTTATTGTAAAAAGATTATAATATTGTGTTTGATTAAAATTTTGAGGATTCATTCAATTATCTAAAATAGAGTCTCACATCTCCTCCCATAATCCAACCACCAAGGTTGAATCTCCCCTTTTAGATTATGTGTTATGACATTAACTTTGATGTTGGGGAAGTTTTATCACAAATGGTTGAGAAGGCTCATCATGTAATTGCATATTCCTCACGATCCCTTCACCCTGCTGAGGTAAAATACAAAACTGCTGAAAAATAACTTATTTTTATTGTGTTTTCCTTAGAAAAATTTTCTTCATATCTTATGGGGTCAAAAGTGATTGTGTTTTCTGACTATGCTGCCCTTTGATTCCTCTTAAAAACATGAAGCTAAGCCCTGCCTCATATGGTGGATGCTTATCCTCAACGATCTTTTCTGTGATATTAGAGATAATAGGGGATTAGATATTGTTGTAACTGACCACATTAGTAGGATTTCTCCACCACTGGACCACCATGATTACTCATCCCACCCCATTAGAGAATTCATTCCTCATGAGAACCTTTGTGATGTTCTGGACCTTACCCCTGGTATGTGGACATTGTGAATTTTCTAGAAATATCTAGGGTCCCCAATATTTTCATAACATCCCAATCCCATAGGCTCAAACATGATTCTCAGTGGTAAATTTGGGATGACCCATATTTGTGTAGAAGTTTTGGTGACAAAGAAGTTCATCGGTGTTTCCAGGATATTGAGTTCACCTCTGTTTTGACCTTCTGTCACACTTTGGCTTGTCGGTGCCACTTTGGATCTCAACAAACAGCTCGAACGGTCTTTGGATTAGGACTTTATTTTCCAAAATTGTATAGGTATGCCCGTAGATTTTTCAAATCATGTAGTCATTTTCAATTCACAGCGAATATCTCCAAGAAGAATGAAATTCCACAACAACCCATGTTATTCTGTGAAATATTTGATGCATGGGGCATTGAAATCATGAGGACTTTCCCAAATTCATTTGGCTTCATTTACATATTGTCAGTTGTATAATACATGTCCAAATGGGTGTAAGAATAGGATACTAGGACTGGTGACTCAGGTGTTGCTTTTGATTTTTGAGGTCCCAGATTTTTAGTCGGTTTGGTTTGTTGAGATTCGTCATTAGTTATCAGGGTTCCCATTTCTGTAATCGAAACATGAAATATTTTCTTCATAGGTATGGGGTTGATCATGATGTCTCCACTTCATATCACCCCCAAACTAACGAACAAGCATAAATATCAAATTGGGATGTTAAGAGAATCTTGAAAAAAACTCTACAACCCAATAGGAAAGATTGGAGTTTGTGCTTGGATGATGCACTTTGGGTGTACCGTATAACGTTTAAAACCCAAATAGGAATGTCACCACATAGAATTGTGTTTGTAAAGGCCTATCACCTCCCATTGGAGGTAGAACACTGTGCATATTGGGTAGTTAAACAATGTAATATGAATCTTTCAGATGCAGGTGAGAAAAGAAAGTTTCATATTCAAGTGTTAGAAGAAATTTGATGTAATGCATATGAGAACTCTCAGATATATAAAGAGAATAAAATGGAATTCTAAGGTAGCATGATTCATCAGCTGAATTCCCATATTAGTGAGAAGGTTCTCATGTATAATTCCAGGCATCATCTCCAATGAGGTGAGCTTTATTCCCAATGTCTCGGTCCTTATACCATTATTAATGCTTACCCTTTTGGTGCTATATAGGTTTTGCATGAGAATAGTGGACCTACGATTAATGTCAATTTGAAGAGGCTCAAACACTTCTATGAGTATTTTCAAAAGCATCTCGTGGAGGTAATCCAACAGATAGATTCCACATATAACACCACTTTGCAGGCTATCCCTTCTCCCTACCTCTTTTTACTTGCCTATTTATTAAAAATACTTTCATTGAGTACAATGTAACTTTTAGGTATAGGGGAGGGTGACATGTCATAGTAAGGATTAAACAAAACAAAACAAATTGATTTTTTTTAAAATGTGTTTTCATTATTGATCTCTTTATTTCGTATTTTTGGATAAAAATCTCTCTTAAAAGGCATATACAAAATCATTTTTCAAGATTTAGTCGATTGTGTGGGAAATTCCATTGTTTTTAGAAAAAAATTCAAATTAATTTTGATATGGAATCTTTTTTAGAATTTGTTTTTTGAAATCATTCATAGGTGTTTAATGGATTTTTAAATCCCATGCCTCATTATCACTGACCAATATTTTAATCCCTTACTCGAGAGACATTCTAAGACCTTTATTTCATATTATTCATTTTAATAACATTCATGAGAGTCTCAAGGTCATATAGAGAAACTAGAACATGCTTTGATTCTATTTAAAGACATAAGATTCAAGTATGTTACATTCATGATAGAGAAAATTGTTCATTAAAAATCACTTTCTACAATTATCCTCTATTTTCAGCCACCATTACATTTTATCCTTTTAAATCCTTAGAGACTATGAAATTCTTGTTAGGTAGCCACATTACAAGCTAATTTATCCCTACCTACCGATATATTGTGTACATTCTTGTTTTATTTTCAGCATTTTTTGGATAGAGGGTGCTTCCATGGGAATTATTGGAAGAGAATCATTGTTATGGGTTTATATAAAGGGTACCTACATTTTTTTGGCAATGGGTTCACAATCCATATTACATCATTGTTTTACACATTTTTTCCTGTTTATCTCCAAAAAAACAATAAAAAACAATATTAGTTATGTACTCTGGAAAAAAACAGAAAAAAAGAAAAAAAATGGAGAAAAAAGGATGTTTACTCATTATTATTCACTTCTTGGTTGTGACTCACAAAAACGCACATTGGGGAGAGTGATTTGGAGGTGATACACTCTTTTAGGGGTTGAGTTTGTACATTAATTGTGAAAACATATAGAATTTTGACATGTTTTGTACATTAGATATTAAAAACTTCTCTTCTACCTCAGATTATTAAACATTAAATCCAACCAAAGCTTGAACCTCAGAACATCCTGTTGGAAGTCCTCTTGAGTAGCTCACTATTTTTTTGCAGGTAGAGAAATGAGAATCTTGGGAACCATATGGTAAGATCACATGAACTCTCGGAAAAGACCATAAATCCACATTCATATGTTCCTTGAGTGAAGAGGGAAAATTTTTAGGTGAGGTAGGTTGCGACATATTGCATGGGTGATCAAATGGTGTTCAACAAATTTAAATGTGATAAATAAAAAATGATAGGAAAATTGATTTCATAAACAAGACATAATGAATTTAATTTAAAATAATCCTGGATGTTTTCACACCTTTGATTTATGAATGGTACATGAATAGTATTTTAAACTTTTCCTAGAAGTACAAATGTTTCGGTGTGGGGGTGTGATCGCATAGTGATTCCCTATTCAAATCCACCCTTACACAGTTGTTTTAAACTCGTTTTGTAAATTATATTACTAATATAATAAAAAATTTCACTTTATGCTTGAATCAATTAATTAATGTTTAAAATCGTTTAAAAGGTAAATTTTACTTGTTTTGGAGTTTACATTGTTGGAGGATGTGATTTGAAGAGCTCGTGATGGAATTCATGAAAAATGGGCCAAACTATGCGAGATCCCAAGCATGCATGTTGACAATTATTCATACGTTAGATAATATGTGTATCCAAGTGGGTTAAAAGGGGTTTATAAGTTCCAAAAAATGTGGGATACATTTTTTCAGAAGACCATGAATCCCAATTCATCCATTTAGAAGCCCAAAATAGGCCCACAATGTGAAGAAAATCTGGGCAGGCCAGATTGGACCACCCAAATGTATTTGGTTCATAACTTGGGCCTCGGAGATCCAATTGGTCTGATTATACCTCCTTTGGACCCCTAATGTTAAGCCCTGACTCTCCAGTGAATTTAAAGTCATGTTCCTTCATTTTGGTTAGTCAAACTACTGGATAAAGATGGAGTAAAAAAAGATTCTTTGAATAGTCAATTGTCCCTTTAGATTCTTGAAAAATTTATGTAGAAATATAGATTTAAATTTCCCATACAATCACTTCTCCCCCTCATTATCTGTGTTGAAAGACCAGGGGTGAAGGTTCATCAAATGTTAGAGCTCTCTTCACCCAATTTAGTTCTTTTCTTCCTCATGTACTTCTAAACCTCTTAGTGATCAATTTGGGGAGTGTCCGTTGTTGTAATCCCGAGATCCGTTCTGGTAATCTTCATAAGGTAATTGATTTCAAAGATTCCTATCAATTGTTATTCATCTCTACCTTCTAAATTTGTGTTTATTCAGGTATGATCAAATACAAATCAATGTAACAAGAATCCACATGCTTCCATGCACAACCCAGATCATGTGATGATTTGAGTGTGGTTGCCTCTTTTCTCACCCATCCCTTTCATTAATGTAAAAATGGATTGCATCGGTTGATAAAATATATTATCATGAACCTATGAATATTTATGTTCTTTTATTTTGAAATATATTTATCATTGAGACAGATCTATTCATCTCATCGCGTTGTTGATGTGATGGCATGATTGATTTCTTTTTTTTACATCGATACATGTTTATTGATTTTGAGATGTTTCTAAAAATAAATATCATTGATCGATCAAATCATAGGTGGTAACCTATTAATAAATCACATTCCATTACTAGTTTTAGTATATATAATGTCACAGAATCAATGATCCTTCCCATTCCTTTCATAGAAATGACGGATTGAGCATCAAGGAACACTTACTCGGGTTGATCACAATTTATCCAACTAGTTTCTCTCAGTAGTTATATACATTAAATTTCTGTTCCTAAAGTAAAAAAAACCTATTTTTATAAAACCCCATTACACTTTTAGTTTATTAATCAGAACCTCCTGTTGTAATCAATGATCTAGGGCTCCTTCAAGAGACATCCCAGGGTTTCAGCTATACTGCAAAAATTCTAGTTAAAAATAAACATCCAATTTGACACGCTCGACAATACGAACAGGTCAATACCTTCTAATTAATTATGGAGACACCCCAAGGTAAGGATCATCCATATAACCTTGAGTCTCATTATATATTCATGTGAATTATTTCATGAATGTGGTACTATTTGGGTTCCATAGTCTCTTATAGGACTCTTAGTTTCATGAATAACACCTTTTTATAGACTGGTGGTCATTAGGTAGTTTAAACCTTTATATGGGAGTGAAAATCATGTAATTATTAGTTTCAGTGGGTTATACATGCCTATGGAATGAAAAAATACTTGGTAAGTCTTTTGGAACTTTTGTTTCATCAGTGTTGGGCAACTCTGACGTTTGTTAGTCTGCATAACAATCTTATGGGTAATTCGACTTTGAGTTGTTCATTCTTATAGTCCATCAGATACTTGAAATATTAGGGATGATAATACCATGGATAATACCAAGGATGTGTCGTTTTTTTGGAAACTTTATGGTAGTATGAAATTAATCCTATGATACCTACTGATTAACTAAAGTGGTACATAAAACTATTTTAGTACAATGTTAATCGTTTAATCTTGAACATTTTTTGCATGAATCATGGGATATCTTTCGAGTTGGGTGACCTAAGCATCTAAAAATTCAAACCTATCCCAATGATTAAGATGATATCCTATACGGACCAGGTGTCTTGAAACTGCCATACAAGGTCTTTTGTCTCTTATGCCTAATGATACGACATGCATGGATGCAACTTGAGAGAAGTGTCATGCATACATATAATGTAATATCTATCATAGTGTGATTTTAAGAAACTACACCATCTTTTTCATTCTATTTAATACTTATTAAGGTATAATGGACACCACTAGGACCGATGGTCAGGGGTTGACGAAGTGTGCACTATGGGATGAGATCCCTTCTTTAGAATATCCAATGATCAGGACACTCCTAAGGTGGAGAGAATTGTATCGAAATATTCATGTCATGTCCTCTGATTTGAGGGAGTGAAGACATGGAAATAACAATTAGAAATGACCAGTATATCTTAAATTCCCCATTGTGGTTGGTAATATTTTGTTTAGTCTCAGTTCATACAAGAGATCATGACAGTGTTGTGCATGGATTTATGAAAAACCATGAAGAAATGTTTTCTCGGGGATGGTCCATGATTGGTTTTCTTGAGAGATAATGATATTTCTCAGGTGTTAAAGTCATTGTGATCAATTAATGGTGATGATTTGGTGGGTAAATCCATGAATTTCCAATGGAAACTTTCCTAATATGATTTTATAACCTTTCTCTATGATATTTGAAAGGTTGGTTTGAAACCGTTCCATGAACATAGATCTTTTTATATTGGTGTTATATTGGGTTATCTAAGTAATTATTGTTAACCTCTTAGTGAAATCATGTTTTAATACAATCATTTCCCCTCTCTTGACATTTTATTAGTACACTGAGAGAGCATCGATTATACAACCTGATAAATTTAAAATTTATTGGGCTAATTCACTAGGTTATATCATAGTTTTAGTTTGAAAGAATGGTTGTTATCATGGAATGGATATACTTGTGTTGTACTATTGACAACATGAAATTCTTTCCACATACTTTTTAATATAATTCTTGATTTTATCCTCACTTGGACACCAAATTTTTAGTTTGATTAAAAATTTGTCTTTATGCCTGAAGAGGTGAGTTTGTATGTGTCACAATGAAAAAAAGTCATCAAACTGCCCCATGACAATTGTGGTGAGACTCCATTTTTATGGGTGTTAGTGATGATAGTGAAGATACTGGACCAAAGGGGCGGGTCCGCAATTTTACATTGATCTCAAGAAGGGGTGTAGGTGTGGAGCCCCTGCTGTATAGAGTATCAGGTTCACCCAGTTTTTCTTGTGCACACCAACTCTAGATGTTAATAGGTTGGTGCAGGACATACCTATATAGCCTAGAAATAACAACCAAACTTATGCAAGGAACTTTCACACACCTAGCCAATGCATCAGACGTCTTCTGCTCACCAGCATGTCAGACTTGTACACCAACCCTACACAGCACTGAAAGACTAGAAACCCCTGCATAGTGTACACATTCTAGGAACATATGACATGGACCTACATGGACAACCTCCTTCTACCAGGGTTCCCAATTTTCATATAATTATGACCATAAGGCTCATCATTTGAATTAGTAGAAAATATGAAGAAACCCTGAAGCTTCAGTTGTGTATCCCCTTCTCTTAGGTCCTCCAATATATCATATAAAACTCTCCAAAACATGAGAGAAGATAAAATTAAGGGGGATAAGGGAGATAGAAGTCCCTTCATGGTCTAAAACACAAGAAACTTTCTTAAGGAACCCTTCCACCTAGTGGAAACCACTTGTGTGAGGCCCCTTCCCTAACTAGGGACATACAAGAGACCCATCCATGGACACCATAGGAGACCCATGGTGCCTAGGATAAATACTTTACCAATTGTTTTTTCCAAGGTGGTCAATTTCCCAAGGCATATCTAGGTTGTGCATGCCTATTCCCCCCACACAAATCACTTACAGCCCTCCCAAACCCAGCACAAAGCACCATTTCCCTCTAATGCAAGACCTACATAACACCCACTTTGATCCCTCTTCTAAGCCACCAGTGGTAGGTCTCCCTTTCCTTTGCATCCCCCCATTGAGGGGGACTATATTGAAGCCTCCAATGAAGCCTTAATATATTCCATACCATGGTAAGACGCACACTAGCATGCCTCCCATTTGGGTATGCATTCCTTCAATAAGATGTATCCCATACTTTTCCAACATGAATGGTAGGGTCCTCTGGGTTCATGTCATTATGCATCCCTTTGGTTATGAGGAACTCCACCATAGGGCTAGTGTCTGGGAAGCCTTAGTTTTAGGTATACATGTGAGAAAAATTTCCTCCATTTCTTGACTCTAAGACCAAAGGCCAACGGTTCAAGGTGGGGTGGGTGAGGATGATGCTTTCTCTTTCCCTTTGATAAGGAATGAGATTCTCCTACCTTCCCCGTAAACCAATTTCTGGGCATCCATCCTAGAGTAAGCCCATAACATTTCTTGAAGGAACTCTCATGATTCTCTCCTTCCTCCTCCATTTTCATGGGATGTATCTATATGGGTAGGTTGACATGACTATCTTGGATACAATGACGGGAGGGATCACACATATCAAATCCATTTCATCTTCTCCCATTGACCTGAACTCTTTGACATATGGAAGGGGGATCATGTGGTTATATGGATCTTCCACTTCCTCATTTTCACATTCAAGGATGACTCAAGTGGGATTAAAGGATAGTTAAAATCACAATGTCAACAAAATATGATGCATATTTTTCAAGAGAATGTTTTTATAGATCTTCCTCTCTCCTTCCATAAAAAGGTTTTATAGGTGTAGGTCCTCAGCGCCATGTATCCAACCATAGGGAACATCATACTGTGTGGTTTATCAGATCTACATCTTCATATTTTCTCCATCACTAGGCAAGAATAATGTGTGATTAGAGGTTGGTGATGATCATGATATCCCAGGTATCACAAACCATTTGGGATTTATATTCGGTATAATCCTCACCATGTCACCATACTACCACTAGAGGTCATCTTTCTTAGATTATGTTCCTAACAAACAAGGGAATACTATTTAGACATAATCCCCAACTTAATCTTATAAAAGGTTCATTCTACCCTATGGGAGAAACCCTCAGAGTGCCACCATAGGTGTGGGTCCCCACAACCAAACTATGTTAGATATTATTCCCATCCAAATGTGATATGTAAGAATCCTCCCTAAGGTTCAAAAAACAACAACCGAAAAACAGGCCTCATGTTTGGTATATTCCCAAATCATAAACAAGACATGGTAATCATTACATGTGTAAGCCCAAACTAAACCAATATGTTTACCTTAAGAATGAGCCCCAACTTAATCCCTTTAAATGGACATACTCCTCCAAGATAAAAACCTTCAAAGGTCCTCCATATGAACAAGTGCTCACAAACTAAGTACATGGGATTTGATTCCATTAAAAATTGGATATGTAGGAAGCCTCCCTACGGTCAAAAGCCAACACCAAAAATAGACCCTAATTCTATATGGGACTCATTTTGAGTTGAGTATTATTAAATATGGGAATCCATTTCTCTTCCAGGTTCCTTGGGCCAGATAAATATAACTTCCATAGTAAATCTAGACCTGGAACCCTTCTCTTAGATGTCCTTGCTATATGAAATTAAAATATATTGTTCAGCCCTTATCACATGAACTTTAACGGTATGATGTGCCCTGTTATGTGGAACCAAACTATGTGAGTTCTTATTAATTTCACAAGGATATGTAGGAAAACCATATTATGGGTTTGATCCTAGCATCAAAACAAATCCCATATCCCCTGATGATGATTTAGTCTTGAGAGGAAAATTGTGTGGATCCAAACCAACATGGTAATAAGACGGAAAAAGAATATCTAATCAATATATTATATGGTACCATTGATGGTAAATTGTAGATATAAATTGATATCTCTATTGATGAAGAACATGAGATACATTGAGATGAATCTAAATTCAATACATGAAAGTAATTGATTTTTGATTCAAGGGTGATCCACATGATTCTTGAGAATTGATGAAGGATTAACGAACATATCTTAAGTCTATAAGAGATTCTTATAGTTGAAAACTACTCCCATAAAAATGGTGTGATGTTCCCAACCTCTAATCCTCTCGACCAATGTGGGTTCTGAAGTATCGTTGTCCAAGATCCCCAAAGAGAACCTACCATTTGTAAAGAAGTCCTGTTAGTCATCACATATATTGAACCGTTGTGTGTTTTGATCTCTATAATAAAATCCAATTGGAAGATGTTCAAAAATTTTGAGCTCGAAATGAATGACTATATAAAAATAAACCCGCTTAAATAAATCATTATGTGACAAATTTTCATAAAAAATGGTGAACCTAACGTGAATCCTTAACCGATATGATGGTTCCACCGACCTATCCAAACCATTTCACTCTCAAAATGAAAGAGGGTCAAACATGAAAATCAAGCGTGCATGTGTTCATTTAATGATTTACTACATTGAAGGGGGTTGATTGTTTGTGTTTAATACATATATTTCAGAAACTTCAAAAAGGATCTTCATTCAATCAAAATGGATTCTTACCGACTCTCAAAGATGTAAGCCCTGACTACTGTTCAATTTGGTTCCTTGTCCAAGAAAAGGACACCATCACCAAACCAACATCTTTAACACTAGGTCTCAATTACATTGGTATCAACGTCTCATTCAAACAATACCATCCCAACCCTAGTTCCCACCCAACAATCCCTCCATATAAGAAAACCCCGCTGATCATCCAACCAGTGATGCCCGATGGTCTAGTAGAAGGTGAAACCAACATCCATCTTCAATGAATTTGAGAGATTATCCCTAGAGAGAAGCAACCATTAAATCTTATATTTTGGAGATCTGGATCAAGAGTTCTCATATAGCATCGTTTAAATGGAATATGGGTCCTTCCAAAGGCCTCCTTCCGGTAGTCTCTTCCACTAATGCCTCATGTCTATGGAACACCAACATGATGAGAATTCCATCCTTGGTTGTCCTACCTAGTATTCGATACTTGGTAATATAAGATGTACCTATGTGTGAAACACTAACCAATAGTGAATATGGATACATCTATGTACCCTCTAGAGAATCCCACTAATAAAATGTGGTTGAAATCTTCGAGAGAAAAAATACACCAGCCCACACAAATTTAACTAGCCAACAAACTCACTTGGAAGCATCCTAGGATGTCCACCCCTAAAATATGGTGGAAAAATGAAATATGGAACTTAATCATAACCACATTCATCAGTAACTCTATCAAACTCATACAAAGATTCCTAAATAATTCCTCTGGTCAAAATTTATTTTAGACTATGAGCAGAAAGACACACCATCCCACATTAATCAAGTCTAGCTACAACCTCATATGGAAGAACCTGAATAAGTCAGTCTAAAATTCCACATAAATAATAAGTGGCATAACCAACTCTCTTTAACACACATGGGTACTGTCAGTATCCACTTTTAGGAAATGAAGAAAAGGAGTAGGCACATACCGCTGCTCTAAATTCGAAATGAGAATATATTCATGTTTCGTTCGCTAGAGTCCCCATGAATATCTTGAAAATGGTGAAGTGGAATACACAAAAACATTCTCACATCCTAAAGACCAATTAGGATATCATAATGGGAAAAATGTAGTGATATAGGGACATGAACATAGTTCCATCCCCACAAATAAGGTGGGTTATTAGGATGATTCCTCAGAGAAAACACATAATTCTACTCCCATCCATGAGGGTTGTAGGGAATATTCCCCCATGATATTCAAGAAAGTGGATCATGACCATACATATATTCCTATCAGACATAATCATACTATTGTAATGACCACTCCAAGGAAGGAATAAATACCTACCAAATTTCTAGAAGCCTCTTAATAAATTCCAAAAAAAACTTGGGATCTGGTCAAGAAAATATCTATTCTTGAAATCCAACTTCCCCAATAAGTGTCCTGGTCACACGTAAGAAGGAATATAAAAGGAATAATCACTAGAGAAAACTATAAAATGACCAACTGATCTATAATAAAACTTCATTAAATGATGGAGTTTGTGGCGCCCTCATATTTTTATCAATGGAACCACAGAATCCCGGTCACCTGTTACCAAATTATGGGAGAAGTAGCATTAATTATGAAAGTCATCCCCAAACATTTAACCATGAAGGATCGATTCATGTATATAATTTAATTGATCTCGAGACCGCTTCTCCTGATGAGAGTCACAAAAAACCCACTATGTGGCACGAAGATCAATGATCAGTAGGGTATCTACCTTACTATAATCAATTATGGAAATCCTCCCCATGATGAAATTCACTACAAAATTTATCCACGTAGCAGTATTTTAACTTCTTCAGGAGGGACCTCCCCTTGGTGATGTAGTTATAAAAAATCCCTCCTACTGTGAGGCAATTGGGAAAATGAGGCCAATCATGTATGATGCCTTGTCATTGAAAAGTGAAATTAGTTCTTAGCTAAATGATATCTCAAGGTGACAATCACTCTCTAAAACACCATTGGATTGCCTATATTCCAATGTAACTGAGGAAGTCCCCACCAATATCACTCCTTATGATAAGGTGGCAGGAAAGAATCCACTCAATTCAGACTTGGAAAAATACTCTTTGGACAAAGATAAAGATGAAATTCTAAACACGAGGAAATAGATGGATAAAGATGATGTACCAGTCATGTTTTGGAATTTATCCACACATCAATATGACACTTAGGAGATATTATCGGATGATTTTGTGCATGATATCAACCAAAATATATGTAAAATCCTTCTTCAGTTGAGAGAGAAATTATTACCCAATGATGAGTATCAAAGTCACATCAAGGTAATGGAATGTATGAAATACAAAATTGTCTTGGGAGCTCTCCAATCTATAAAAAATAAACATTTAAGAAACAAGAATGAGTTGTTAAACACACATGCCTCGATGCTTTAAAATGATTTAACAGATAATCAAATATTTCCCATCCTGTCTTCTTATCATAGGGTAAGTAGAACATAGAGTGTTCTACTACACCAATTTCCTAACCATCAAATCCCTCGAAGGTGGTATCTATAATGACCCAAACATTTATCAATGGAAATTTACCCTTCTTATAGTAATATAATATAGTATAAATCCCATAAAATCACTTATAGACCACAAATAAATTTTTATAAATGAGTAATTAATGAAATAAGAATTATTTCTAGAATCTAAAAGCTGAAACATATGAAATATTAACAAGACATTATAAATAGTAATATGACCCTTATGAATACTAAATCGGAAAATTAATAGTAGAATAAACCGTGAGTGTATAAATAAAATTTACATATCTTATAAGTTAAAATATGATACAATTATATCACAGTCTATGTTTCTAAATATTTTAAAAATTATTTTTTAAGTGTTTGTATTTTTATATGTCTTATATATTTAATTATTTTTTTTATTTATATAATAATTGAAAAAAAATTATTTTTATAAAATTTATAAAGAAATTAATATTTTTATGTCTGATGATTTGAAGGTAATTTTATGACACCTTAATTAATTATTAAATGTGTTATAAAATCGGTTATAATTTTAAAATCTGTATTTTCCAAGTAAATGATGATTTTAATTACATATTAAATTAATAATATTTATAAAATTATTTTCATAAATTTGAGTTCATTTTTTAATTCTACACATCAAAATATGGTTAGTCTGGTTTTTTTGGGATTTATCTGAAATACATTGATTTTTTAATAGTAAGATACTGTAATTTATGGTGTAAATACATTGTAAATTAAATACACTCATGCTTAAGTCATAGATGACGTATGTACTATAATCCCTAATTATAATTCAACCTTTATTATATTTATCCTTGGAATGATTTCTATTTCTTATCTTGATGGAAATTAATTAACTAATGAATTAAATAATGAGAAAACACCCCCTCTCCTCCACTAAAAATACCACCACTCACACCCTATTCTCCTCACGCCTCTCAAACTTTAACCCTTTATCATATTATGTAAAAAACACTTACCTATCCCGTCACATGTTACTAGGAGCTCTAGGGATCATCAAAAGATAAATCCTAGGTTTCTTGAGGAGGATCTCAAGAGGATAATTCAAGAGGTAAAACCTCTCTATTTTTACTTTTGATTTCTATTCAATTTCATTTATTTTATTTTTATCTCCACACCTACCATCTTCCAAATTGAAGGATAAATACATTAACTTAAACATAATACAATTATATCATTTTAATGGAAGACATATCATTAATATTCTCCCTCTAACAATTTTATTATAAAAATGAAATTGTCGCATGTGATGTGTCAATTTACCGACATCGTGGGTGATACACTTTCATTTTACTTAAATGACTTCAAGGATTTTAATAAAACCATTAAATGGTTCAGAAAATATTTTAATGTTTATGATCTAACCCTCTTTATCATATATAACCAAAATTTCTACATAATACTAAATGATAAAATATAATTTTTTAATTGTGATTGAAAAACAGAAAAAATTAACCTAAAATGATCATCATTAAATATTAACTAATGATTAATCCTCCAAATATATAGAAAAATTCATTATAAGATCATTTGAACTTATTTTTTATAATTAATAACATATAATAAAAATTAGGGATATTTATAATCATTTGACATGAACATCCATTCATGTATACAAATGAGCTGATCATGAAAACTATGAAAATGAACACTCCCAAATGATGAAATTAAACTCTGTAGCTCCTCAAAAGTCCCATAAAAGAACTTGATAAAACCATAATGAATAATATTTAGGTATAAAAGGTTCTTTAATTGTTAATTAATTAATCTAATGGATTATAAAAGACATTAATGTGAAGAAATCATTCAGACACAAGGTAAAGGGAATTCTCAAACCCAACTCTCTTTCTATGGACTTTCCATCTTTCACTTGATTTTTTGTTGGTATATTCCTTAAAGATAATCTTCTAATCATTAAATTAATTTTTGTAGGATACACATGTTTTCTATTTTTGTGTATCTCAAACAATTTTTTTTAAAAGAACTCTTCTTTCAAAAACATCACACCTTTTACTTCTCAAGATTGTTTCTTCTTCACTAATGGTTGATAATTCTTATATCTAGTATGTTATTTCCTATTTAACTTGAGAACCCAAATTTTATGAATGTATTATTATGAAATTCAACACATTCCATTCCATGGGTTATTTTATGTTCATGATTGATATATGTTCTATGTGGAATGCATGATAATGTAAATTTTATGATGTGACAGGTGAGCCAAGAATTATATAGTGCAATGTAAATTTTATGATTTGACAGTTATTATTAGAATTATATAGCACTCCATTTCATTAGGTAAAGTTAATAAACTCATGATATAAAGTCAAATATTTGTGAACATGATTCTATCTTTTTCATAACTATGTGTGGTAGTTTACCACTAGGACAATATGTTTCATTTTTATGCATTTCCACACTGCATGCCATTATCTAATGATTCCTCTCATTATTATAATTATGATGTTAAGATTATGCTCACCCCATGTTATATTGTTTCATGTTGTTATCTATTATTTTACTGAGGTTTTAGATCACCAATTTCTTATTTATATCCTCAGGTGATTACATGTAAAATATATAATTCAAGGGCCAATAAGAATATATATAAGAATTAATTAAATAAATGTTTATGTTTTATTTTGTAAATGATATTTATGGTCATAATTTTCCCAATACACAAAACCTTTGTATCCTCATTGTGTAATGATTTTACATATTTTGTAATTAAAATTATGTAACATTAATGTAAGAAATATCAGGGTCACTATAGTTGGTATCAGAGGATGATTCAGTTAATTTGGGAATTCGGATTAGAGAACCTTAGTGAAAACACCATAGTATATGACTAAGTATAACTAATCACCTAGGAATATTTTTTTTACAAAATGATATACATAGGGATCCCACAATATAATAATTCAGACTTATATTTAAAATGGAATAGACTATTTATTTATAACTCTTTGACTTATGTTTTGTTCAATCCTTTTTTGTTTTAGAAAATGATGGGATCCAGAAGAAATCAGGCCAACTAACCTTTTGAGGGAAAATATAGGGATTTCCCGAACGACATCCCCAATTCTTTGGGAGGTGGAGTTAAAACATTCATGGTGATGCATACCATATCTCTATGGTTATCAACAATAACCTGAATAATGTGGAACATCCACCTTCACATAATAGGGAGCAACTGGATATCAAGTGTTCTATATCATAATGACCACCAATGTTTAGTGGATATTCCAATCCACTAATTTCAGAATTGTATGTCAACTCGATGTAGATTAACTTTTTTCTATTCTTCACTATTCGAAGATGGAGAATGTGAATATTGATGTTTATCATTCAGATGGATAAGGATATCGATGGTGGTAAAATATTCAGTACACTATGCCGAAAGATGAAATTGAAGAGATTGAGTGAGAAGATTTTAAGATAATTTTTCTTTTTAAGTATTTCCCTCAAACTCTCCATACAAATATGGTTAGATAATTCAGAGAGGGTATGAAAAAGGAAGGATAATCTGTCATGAACTATGAAGAAAATTTCACATAGCTATCTAAGTAAGATTCTGCTTTTTTTATCAAAAATGTCAACAAAATTGATATATTATTTATTGTGTTAAAACCACACCCTTGAAAGGATCTAGAAATTTGATACTTTGGGGGTTATGAAGAGCTGTTCAGTGTTCTCTCAAAGTATAGATGTAGTTTATAGAATGGTCCCATGACTATGGGGTTAAGAAAAGAAATATGGATTTTCAAGCTATAGGATCTAATTAAAATGTTGGAAATAAAACTGAACCACCCACATGTCAAAATTGTGGCAGATTCATCATGGAAATTGACTTAGAGGGACAGCGAAATTCTTCATGTGTGGGAGAGAAGGCCACCAAGCTCATGAATGTCTAAAATACATGAGGAATCAGGATAGTGTGGTGGAGGAAAGGAGAGCACCACCCGTGGTCCAATGCTACAAATATTGAGAGCAAGGGAACTATGCAAGCTAGTGTACTAAACCTCAACTCCATCAGGGTAATCTGCCTCATCATCCCAAAAAAAAGAAAGGGAAGTATTATGCCATCACTACTACTAAAGTGGAGCCATAAAATGAAGTCATAAATGGTATAATTCTTATTCACTCAATACACATTCATTTATATCTTGTATGTTTTATATAACTATTGAATTAAAGCATTTAAACCTTGATGTAAAGATATCTTTAAAAACACTTAGTGGTGCAATTATTGCAACCCACGTGTTGGAATCTTTTCCTTTTGAAACATTTGGGAAGATCCTTCCATCCAATCACGTAATAATTCCATTTGGTGGAATTTGAATCTATATTGGGGATGGATTGGGTCTTTTTATATAGACCACACATCAAATATCAGGAAGAGAAAATATCATTCCGTATTCTGAACCATCCCTTCACCTATATAAATGTAAGGAAGATCATGAATCTTCTTTCAAAAATCCTTCAATAGTGAGGATTTTGATTAAATATGAAAACGGATTACTCAATCAAATGGTTGAGTCAATGGAAGTTCTCAACCTAGGATAAATTCCCTTCATAAAGGAATACTGTGATTTATTTCTAGAAGGGTTACCCGTACTTCCCCCAGATTGTGAGGTAGAGTTCTCAATAGAACTCATACTTGGATCAACTCCTCCATCAATGTTTCCCTATTGGATGGATCCTATGAAACTAGGGGAGTTAAATAATTAGCTGTAAGAGCATTTGAAAAAAGGGTTCATACACCCTAGTGCATCACCAAGGGGTGCGCCAGTGCTCTTTGACTAGAAGAAGGTTTGATCAATGCAACTATGTATCGATTTTCAGGAACTCAACAAGATCACCATAAAAACCAACTATCCTCTTCCAAGGATATATGACTTGTTAGATTAGTTATGATGATATTCGTATTTCTCAAATTTGAATATTCATTCTGGATAACATCAGCTAAAGGTGAATAAGTAATATATTCATAAGACTACCTTCTATACAAGGAATGGGCACTACGTTTTTTTGGTGATTCCCTTTGGATATAATAATTTCCCTGCAATCTTGATGGATTTGATGAATAGAGTATTTAAAAATTACCTTAAAAACTGTTTTGTAGTGTATATTGATGACATTCTAATCTACTCCAAGGTAATTGAGGAACATGAAGATCATATAAGTCTTTTTTTTGTATATATTAATAAAGGATAATTTGTACACCAAGTTCATAAAGTGTGAATTTTGGTTGCATCAAGTCACATTATTGGAACATTTGATCACAATTGAGGGAATTTATATAGATCCTTCAAAAACAAAGGTGATTGAGGATTATCCCAAACCCTCTAGTGTCAGATAAATCCAAATTTTTTTGGATTAGAAGGGTATTATTTAAATTTTGTGAGAAATGTCTCATGATTTTCAATCCTGATAACTATGTTAAAAATGAAAGGGTTAAAGTATGTTTGTATGGAAGAATGTGAGGAAAGATTCAAGGATCTAAAGAGAAGTCTTATCACTGTACCTGTATTCACATTACTAAATATTGGAGAATGTTTTGTGATATACAATGATGCTTGAAATATATGATTGCATTGTTTACTCATTTAAAATGATAATGTGATATACTATACCTCATAGATGTTGATTATACATGATATAGAGTAAGTATATATGATTTTCCTTGAAAATTTAGCATAAATACCTATATGGTGAGAAATGTGACATATATACAGATCACAAGAGTCTAAATTATATATTTATAGAAACTTAGCTCAATATGACTCAAAGTATATGGATAGAGCTAATCAAAGTATATGATTTATCTATTCACAATCATTATGCCAAGGAAAAATAAAGTAGATGAAGCACTTAATAGAAAAGAACCTAATGCACTATCCATGTTATAGATTGAGAAAGATCATATCTTCATGGATATTCAAAGGAGGGATTTTGAAATAATAAAGGAAGAGAATACATCATATCTTTCCCAAATATTCTCCCCACTTATCTATCTAAGAGAAGACTAAGGAAGAATAATGGGATGATACAGAGTTATCAAAAATGGGGAATGTAGTAAACGAATTGAAGCTACAATATATCCATATTGATGATGATGGTGAAATTTAGTTTAAAATGAGGCTCTGTGTTCCATCATCAAATTTGATAAAGAATGAACTATGGGAAAATGCACATTACTCAAATTTACCTATCCCTCATGGGAGTACCAAGATGAACTATGATCTTTGAGAACAATTGTAGTGGGGAACAGGGAGAATGAGATTGCAGAGCACATCTCAAAGTGAATGATATGTTATCAAGTTATTGAAGAGAGAACAAGTAAAAAGGGATGATAAAATCATTAGCTATAACCATGGGGAGATTGGAGAATGTAATTATAGAATTTGTTACAAGTCTCCCCAATACATCCAAATGAAAAAAATGAGATGTTTTTATATGGACTGACTCACCAAGGATTCCGATTTTATCACTATTTATAAAGAACTATCACTTGAAAATCATAATAAGATATATTTAAAGAAAGTGGTGAGACTTATTGGAGATTAAATCTCAATTGTCTCCAATCACGATTCAAGGTTCACATCTAAATTCTAGAGGAGTCTTCAATATGGTTTGAGTGCTGAGTTACATTTTAGCATGACCAATCTCCCAAAAACTGATATCCCATTTGAAAGGACTACTTAGACACTCGAAGATTTGCTAAGATATTGATCATTATAATTAAAAGGTGGATGGAAACATAATCTCTCATGGCTTAGTTGTTATACCACAACAATTTCCAGTCGAGTATTCAGATGGCTCCATATGACTCTCTATATGGAATGAGATGTAAAACTCCAACTTGTTGGAATGAAGTTAGTGAAAGAAATCTACTAGAACCTGATATTCCGCAAGAGACTCAGGATAAGTTTCATGTCATCTATAAACATATCAAAGTTTTCATAGTTGGAAAATGATATATGCTGACAACTATTGATGTGACTTGGAGTTCTTCATTGGAGATAAAGTCTTCCTCGTAATATCAACATGGAAGAGAGTCATGTGGTTGGGAAATAAAGGGAGCTCATCCTAAGGTACATTAGCCCCTTTGAGATTTTGGATCGCACAGGAGCTATGGTCTATCATCATTCACTTCCACCGAATATGGATCAGGTTAATAATGTGTTCTACATACCACTCATGAGGTAATACATACCAGATCACTCAAATGTATTGAACTCAAAGTGGGTACAACTGGAAGATGATCTCTCATATGAGGAGCAACCAATGAAGATTATGGATTGAAGAGGTAAGGTTGTAAACAAAAATACAACCCATTACGTGAAATAAGTATGGAGGAACCATAAGTATGAAAAAGAAATTTGGGAACTAGAGGAGGTGACGAAGGAGAATTACCCTCACCATTTTATGTAAAACGAAATTTTGAGGGTGAAATTTCAAAAGGGGGAAGAATGTAATGACCCAAACTTTTATCAATGGATTTTCCATTCTTATATTAATTTCATATTGTGTAAATCAAATAAAATCACTTATATACCATAATAAAATATTTATAAATAAATAAATAAGTAAATAAGAAGTACTTCTAGAAGTTAAGGAACTAATACCGATGAAATAGTAACTTGAACTTGGGAATAGTAATTAAACCCTTATGAATAATAAACATGACAAAGGAATAATATACTCAACCAGGAAAGTATAAATAAAAATAAGGTTCCTTATAAGTGAAAATATAATATAATTATGTCATAATAAAATTAAGTAAATATTTTAAAAATTATTAATTAAGTGTTGTTTTTTATAAGTCATAAATATTTAATTACACTGATATAAATAATTTAATAAAAAATAGATTTTTTTTAAAAAAAATTTATTTATAAATTAATATTTTGATGTCTTATTATTTTAATACAATTTTATGAGACCTTCTGTAATTTTTCAAACTGTTATAAAATCAGTTATATTTTTAAATTCACTATTTTCCAAGTAAATGATAAATTTAATTAAATATTAAATTACTCAAATTTATAATATTACTTTCATATAATGGTGTTTCATTTTTGAATTCGAAACATAAAAAAATGGTTAGGGTATATTTTTGGTATTATTTTAAATACTTGAATTTTTGGTGAATTGTAAAATACTGTAATTTATGGTATAAATACATTATACATTTAATACACTATTCCTTAAGTCATAGATGATGTAAAAGCTATAATATTAAATTATAATTCTACCATTATTATATTTATTCATGAAATCATGACTATTGTTTGTCTTGAGAGAAATTAATTTACTAGTGAATTAAATACAAAGAAAACACCCCTCCCCTCTACTATAAATACCACACCTCACACCCTCTTCTCCTCACACCTCTAAAGCTTTGAGACATTCAAAAATTTGACCCAAAACTCTTTCTTCCCCCTACCCAACATCCATGATCTCTTAATATCATCAAAAGTCCAACCTTAGTTTCCTTGAGGAGGATCTATTGAGGAGAATTCCAGAGGAAAATCCTCTCCCTTTTTCTTTTAATTTCCTTTCAATTTTGTTTCTCTTCTTATTTTATCATCATCAACCTTCCTCCAAATGGAATGATAACTAAATTACCTTAAATTTAATATAATTATATTATTTCATTGGATATATCTCATTAAAACCCTCCCTCTCACTCTTTTACTATAAAAATTAAATCATCACCCATGATGTGTCAATTTACCAACATCGTGGTCGATGTACTTTCATTTTCCCGAACCACCTTGAAGATTGTTAATAAAAAATTAAATGGTTTAAAAAATATTATAATTTTTATGATAAAACCCTATTTATATTATAAAACTAACATTAATACATAATACTAAATGATAAAACAAAACGAGTTCATTGTGATCGAAAAACATCCAAAATTAACCTAAAATGATCATTAATAGCTTTTATCTAATGATTCATCCTCATAGTATAAAATAAAATTATTGATATTATCATTTAAATTTTTTTAATATCATTAATAACACATAATAAAAATTATGGGTATTTATAAGTATTTTACATGAACATCCATTCATGTATACAAATGAATAGATCATGGAAACTATGAAAATGAAAACACCCAAATGATGAAATTAAACACTATAACTCATTTAAAGGACCATAAAATAACTTTATGAAACCATAAATAATAATATTAATTTAAAAAAGGTTTTTAATTTTTAATTAATGAATATATTATGATTATACATGAAATTAATGTGAATAAATCATTCAGACACAAGGTATGTGGAATTCTTGAACCCAACTCTATTTCATTGGGTTTTCCCTGTTTCACCTCATTTTCAGTATCAATATTACCTAAATATATTTATTCATACTTATAGTATATTTTCATGTATATAAATAATTTCTAATTTAGTTTATGACAAACATAATGTTTTCCAAATGAACACTTCTTTCAGACAAACACACCTTTTAATTCTCAATATTGTTTCTTCTTCACTCAGGGTTGACGATTCTTATATCATGTATATTTTTCCCTAATTAATTTTGGAACCCAATGTTTATTAATATATTCATATTAAATTACAACCATTACTTTACATGGGTTATTTTATGTTCAATATTAATAAATGTTCTATGTGGCATGCATGAAAATGTAAATATTACGATGTGACGGGTGCGCCCGAAATTATATAGCGAAATGTAAATTTTATGATGTAATAGGTGAAACTAGATTTATATAGAACTCAAATTAATTGGGTAATGTTAATAACATCATGAGATAAATTGAAATATGTGTGAATAAGATTCTAGATTTTTTCACAATAATGTGTGGTATTTTACCACTAGGACACAATGTTTCTTTTTTATGCATTGCCACATTCTATGCCATTATTTAATGCTTCCAATCATGATTATGATGATGATGTTATGATTATGGTAACCCCATATTATATTGTTTTATGTTCTTATATATCCTCTTAATTAGATTTCATCTGACCGCTTTTGATGTATATCCTCAGGTGATTACATGTACTAAGTACAATTCAAGGGCCATTAAGACACTAGAGAAAAAGGAATTAAATAAATATGTATGTTTTATTTTGTAAATGTTATGTTTAGTCCTAACTTTAAAAATATACTAAACCATTAGATCCTATTTGTGTAGTGACTTTATTTGTTTTTCCTTTAAAATTCATTAATAGTAATGTAAGAAAATGTAGGTTCGCTATAGTATCAGGAAACATCAAAGCTTCAGGATGTATTCAACCAACATACCCTAATCTAAAATGATGAAATGATCAACAAAAACGGACCATGACTAACTCCCATTGATGTTGGGATAGAAATAGCAGTCTATTGAAATACGTTTGCATCATTAATATGAAAATATCAAGAAATCCTCCCCCTTAGAAGAAGTCAGTCATTAGATAACTCAAATGATGGAAATAGTATAATGATTTTTGGGAGAAACTGATTCATGCTCATACCAAATGATGCACCCAAACCATGTTTGAAAATAATCCATAAATTCAGATGCATTGCTACGAAAGTAGAATTTAGAGTAATTCTATAGAAACCGCAACCTATATGGATAGGGTATTTTTTAACTCAACCTACTAGGTAATAAAAATAGGCCTAAAGAGTTGTTAATGTGGAATAGGATTAGCCCCTACCCTCAGGGTTGGGGGATTTTTCACCTCAGGAACCTCTTCTTCACCAAAAGTTAGTTTTCTACCTATTAGGGAGAACACTTCATACTGTATGATCTCAATTTTTATCATCCAAATATTTTATATCATCATTAAGAATGCACACGAATGAGAATTATAGAGATTTACTTTGGTTACAATCGTCCAAATGACTCCAAAAGAACCAGATATGGATAAGAAAGGTCCTCATGGAGGGTGTAGAAAAAGGGAGTCTAAAAAAGGCACTAATATAATTCCTACAATTCATTACACAGTAGTGAATGTCATTAATTCCACCCCCACAGACCTTGTAGGAAACGAGACCAATTTGAAGAAGGATCTAAAGAAGGATGTTTTGGTTCATAATGTGGTACCCACTATAATGACTAAATGATATGCGAACACCTAGAACCAGAGATTTTCCCTGAATCTGGGAAACCCCTCAACCACTATACAACTACCTCCCTAGAGAGAACCCAATAAAGAAAAGGTAAAAGATATTTTTTCACCTAAAATACATCCTGAAGAGGTTGAAACCTTTAATCTTTAGGAAGTATTTTCTCATAAAAATAAAGAGATGAAATAATTGAGTAGACTCAATGTTGAACTATTATATTGTATTCTTCCTACTGGATTTGTTCTTCAACAAGATTTTCAATTCACACACCCAACTAGAGTACCATAGAAAAGAGAGTTCACTGTAGTGATTGAAGTGGATCTGGAACAACCATTTAATGTAGGATACCTACAACCAATAAACTTGGATCACATAACAGTATATTAGGAGTTCAATCCATGGTGTACATCACTATAATAGGTCCAGGAGTATCCTAACAGGCTCAACCCCTATGGAATACCCATGTAAGATACCAAAAGTGCCTCAATAGATGGTCCTATCAATTTAAACCCATTTTCATGCTCCTACTCATGATGAAATTACTTGGTGGATTATAAACACTATTGAGTTGTTAAAGGAACGATTGGAAGCCATGGAGGAATTTTGCATGCTAGTAAAATCATAAAAAAACCTGACCCTAAATGGGTAGATTCAACGCTTCCCCTACCAAACATTGGAAACCCTACCTTTCCATTTTTTAATAGCTTGGGAGGTGTAGATAAATGTTTTAAACATTCCATCTTGCACTGTGATCCCAAGATGGGGACCCCTAAACAACAATAGGCAATTAAGTGCTTTATGAAACCACTATAAGGAGCAGCATTTGTATGGTACACCAACTTTATATCTCAGCCAATTATAGTGTTGGAAAACCTCCATCAGATGTTTATCTTCCAATTTAGATAGAAATTAAGGAATAAAATAGTCTTTCACCTATCAAACTACAAATAGTGGTAGAATGAAATATTCTCATATTTTATTGCTCAGTGGAAAGGATTTACATGCTCCTTAAACACATCGTTTATTCAAGAAGGCATGTTTCCCATCTATATGTATAATATTAATGAGGAGTTTTAGATGTCTCTCATCCCTGTGAAATACAAATTAGGGTTTTAGGGACTTTCCATTATTTCTAAAAGAGTGAGAGACTCTATTTAACAGACCAAATATAATTTCTAAGTAATTCTGTTGGCTCAAGGAAAGAGAACATGGAAAGTAGAGTCTACCACTATTACACTTAAACATGACACTATATCCACAACATATCCAAATCATATACTGTATTGTGTGGTAATACCACCTGATCATCAACAACAACACCCAACTTATCATGATGATCAAAGAGAGTAGAGGCGAAATTAGTTTTAGGAGATGAATAATAGGGTTTATTATTTTTGAAATGACTAAACACTTGGCTAATTTATCTCGAAATTGGAGGACAACATGACCAAATTTACAAATCCAAAGAATCCGAGAAGGGACAGAGATGAATATCTCTTGAATTATTTCTATTTATACTGAGAATTAGAGCACAACATCTAAGAATATTACATTTTTAAATACATCATATAGAATATGGTGGAATTCCGGAAAGTGAAGTTAGGAAGGCCAGTTACTAATGTATAAAGTGTTTCTACCACCTATAAGAAGGAGAAAAAGGAATAGAAAGAATTAGATAAAGGGTATGTTGATGATTAATGAATGGATGGTTAGAAAAAAATCAACCAGACTCATGTAATCCTCCAAGAACAGTTTCGAAAACTAACTATTCCCACATCCACTTATGCTAAAACACAACCAAATCCATTAGTAATTCAATACATTGAAATCCAGTCTTCAAAAAAACTATGTATCTAGAAGATAAATAAGAAAAAATATTGATCAGATCCCATTATAAGGGAAATTTTGAATTATTCTTTGGAGGACTTCATGCCTATAGTCCCAGAAGCACGAGCCCTGCCCTGCCAAATGGCCCAACCCATGTTGACTCACCAGATCAAGTACCTATAAGATGGGGAGTTTATCTTTAGTTTTGTTACGGTTATTTACTTAATGGATCACTTCTCAGAATATTAATGTGACTATGAACCATAATTACAAACACTATATTGGCGAACTTGGGGAAGTGGTCATTAGACATGAGGATACATGGGAATACATGGTTGTGACAGGAGTCACTACTCTAACCCTATCCCAACTTAGGCCATATAAAAAACACAAAATTATTAGATATATCTCTAGTGAGATAATCTGGAGAATGGAATTCCACACAAACATGCCTGGGACTACATTCACATTATTGTCTTAGAAGATTGACAAAAGGATATGTCGTAAACTATCAATCCACGATGTGAAGTCAAACCTAGTCCACATAATTCCGCTGATTGAAGAAGAACCTTTAACTCATCTTCCAAGGGGTGTTCCATCAACATCAATTACTTTAGTTCCTACAGAACCTACAAAAGATAATCCCCATATTGGGATGCATATATCTTTATACTAGAAGTATGAAATTTTGAGGAAATTGTCTATGTTGTTTTATATGTTTTCAATAATGGATGCTTTGATCCTATCAATAGACCTCCACAAAGAACTAATAGAGGACTTATCAAGACGTTAAGAATTTGAATTCGAGGTTTCTTCCACTAAATTATATCGTATACAGAAAAATCATGCAGAATGACCCAAAATCATCTGTTTCACAAACTAGGATAAGGATTTCATAAAATAGGGACACGTCAAACCATTATATATATATGAAAAGATAAATGACATTTATATCTAAAAATACTTCATTGACAAAGGCTCATGAGTCAACCTCATTTCAATCCAAACACTTTATCAACTGGGTTTCAATGAACCTCACTTGTCCCTATCCAGTTTAATGTGACAGGCTTATAAAAGCAATGAGAAAAATAAACCTTTTTGACATCAATCTCAGAACTATGCTCATAGATCTCATTTCTGACTCAGAAATTTTGATTTTTTGGAAATATATGACCTTCAATGTTCTTCAAGGTAGACCTGTCTACATCCGCGTGAAATTATCCCCTCTGCATTCCACCAATATCGCAAATACTTCTTAAATGGTCATATTGGGACATTTTATGGTGAAAATTCCCCGTTTAATTCCTTTGAGACACAGGGCATATATGTAAGCTTATATCCTAGAAAATTGAAACAGTCTATGACTAGCGATGTCCTCCAAATCAATGCCCCAAATAGTTTAGTGATGATCCTGAATAATACTTTCTAGAATCCTGGTGTATAGTATATGATTCCCATTAATAAAATAGAAGAGGTGAGACAAAATTTGAGAACATGTTCAATGAATTATGTGACTTTAATCGGGACAAATAATCCAAATAGTGATGAATAATTAATGAAAGCTCAGGTAAAAAATCGTTCATTCAATCCCCTGAGCTTAAAAAAATCCCTATTCCGCTAGATAAACTAGATGAAGTTTTAATGAAAATGGGGGAAAATAAATATTCTAATTCTCAGTCCATTATCTCCACTTCGATTCTCCAAAAAGGTCCAATGCCATTAATCGAGCCAAAAGTAATAGCTTCATATTCTGAATATCCAAATATCGACTCCTCCCCTGAATCTGAGAAATTTTATTCATCACATAATTCCCAAGAAGAGGTGGAAGAAGTAATTAATGAGGGATATGAAGAGTATTATGACCTCAGGGAGACCCCTACAACATTTGAAGAAGGTGTATCCACCACAGTTGACAAGCTTAATGAAATAATTATCAACAAATAATAATATCCACAAACAAATTTGATTAGTGTGACCATGAATTATAAATAAAAAGGGGCATATACCTTCTTTCTGAAGAAGTACATGGACATGATCACCTATAATTAAAGAGATATTCTAGGCCTTGATCCCAAGGTGGACATCCACCTCATGAAATTTCCCTAAGACACTGATGAAAAAAATACAAATCCATAAGGACACACCCGACTCATGCCTCAAAAATTGAGGATAAGGTGGATAAATTCATCAAGGAAGTCTACATATGGGAAGTTTAGTATCCAAAATGGATATCCAATATTTTCTCTATGAAGGATGAAAAGTGAAAAATTGGGGTCTACATCAACTTCATAGATCTCACCCTATACAATCGAAAATATTATTTCATAGTTCCAATCACAGAACAACTGATTGATGCGACTACTGACTATGAATCCCTCTCCTTATGGTTGGTTATTAAGGTTATAAAAAAATTAGTATGGTACCAAAAGATAAATAATCCACCAAATATTTGGCCCCCTATGGAGTATAAAACTATTGGGTAGTTCCCTTTGGCTTGAAGGACGCTGGTTCCACATACCAAAGTGTCATGCATTGCATATTTATGCCCTTACTAGAGAAGATTATAGAATGAAATGTTGAAAATATAGTGCTTAAGTCATAACAATGTTTTATCCACCTAGATGACCTTGAGACCATATTCCATAATTTAAAACTTCATAGCCTAAAAATAAACCCCTTAAAATGTGATTTTGGTGTAACTACAAGAAATTTTCCCAGCTCCATCCTACGTAATCATTGAATAAATGTCAACCCGGAGAATATAAAGGCTATCCTTATCATGTATCATCTTATAAATATTAACGAGTTGAGTGGATTTTAGTTAAACTTGGACAATATATGAAATTTTGTAGACACCCTCACAGGAAATTTTTTCCCCTTCACCAAATTGATGAACATAGTGGTCATGTATCAGTGGATTAATGACGTTTATGATTCTTTCGATAGTCTCAAGAAATACCACTTGATTCCACCAATATTAATTCCACCCATTGAGGTAAATCCACTCAGTATATATGTGACATCTGGGTAATGATCACTAGATTCCTTACTCATTCAAAATAACAATGATGGGAATGAAACAAATATTCTATTACCTAAATAAAACCATGATAGAGGCCAATACACTATATTTGGATATCAAAAAAGTTCTTCCTTGTGTTAATATTTTCTTTTTAGAAAAACAATACTTGTATAACCACAATGTGCATTTGGTCTCTCATAATCACCTGTTCAAATATATCCTCAGCCATCCTATTTTTTCATGATGTTTAACATGATGGTTGGTTATCCTTTAGTATTTATATATACATTTTGTGCCTTGGAAAAAGATTATAGGACATGCTTTGGTATATTTCTTGTAGAAAACCCATCAACAGAAACAATTTCATTGAATTGTGAAAAATCGAATGAAGATATAATTTCTATTTAGGAAGGTCTCCAAACATTGGAAGTGTATTTTAATGGTGCCTTCATGAGACCAATAATGATGAGAATAGAGAATGATAATCTCCATAAATTTAGGTTAATGATCATGCTTATTTCTCCAATGAAAGAGGTTTTATCTTACTCCTTCCTGTTGTTAGAAGGTTGTACAAACAATGTGGAAGAACATCAGGACATCATTGAGGGCCTTGAACTAGAACTCTAAATTCCAATAAGCCACATATAGGTGAATGAATACTAATATTTTGTGATCATATAGGTCAATGGATATTATAACATCATAAAAGAAGTGTTAATCCCCCTACATGACTATGTCCTAGTGTTAATGGATGAATTCCCATCGATTCCAACACTAAATCACATCCCTTGATCATATAATTCCTAAGAAGATTCATTATAGAATTAAAATATAGCTCTATAAGATCCAAACTAGTATGAAATAGTCATCAACATTTCATATTGATGAATGGTCCCACCTGCTGTTCATGTTATAATTAAATAGATCAACGAAATAATCCCTATATCTGAATCATATGGTCCAACCATTTGGTACCTCTAGAATACAGTAGTTCTATAGATCATAGATTACAAATGAATAATCTAGTGGTGAAAACCCATATTCACTCTTTATGATTGAACAAACCACAAGAAATCCTTGTAGAAATGTATCTCTGATGAATTTCCTCTCATATGTATTGATGGATAAGAGATTGTAGCTATTAAGAAAGAAGTACATGTAGGACAATATGCTTTCCACCGATTAGGGTACAATATTTATGACTAAATATAATGGCCTAGATACTTTTGGCCTTCTATGACACATGATTACATAAAATTGACAAAGAAATATCATTCTGGTTATGTCAATGACAACTTCAACCATCAACCCCGGGATTCGCTACACACATCCAAATAAACATGCCCATTTTTATATGTGGAATGGGTGATGTGGGGTCATACACTCCTTCTCTATCCAAGCTGTACAATGGCATATTAATAATTACTAATGATTCCTTCTCCAAATGGGCTAAGGAAATACCCCTAAAAGCAGTCAAGGAAAAATGAATTATCGACTTCATGAAATCCAAGATCATTACTTGAGTTGGTGTCACTCATACAATAATGAGAGAAAATAGAACCAATTTATTTTTTGTGATGTAGAAAATATGTATCCGGAATACAATATCAAAACCAACCATTCCTCCCACTATCACGCATTGGATAATTAAAAAATAGAGGCCTTCAATAGGTCCCTTTCAGATATACTTCAAAAGATGGTGGATAAATGTAAGAAGTACTGGCTAGATAAAATATTCCCTTCCTTGTGGTACAACCAAATGACTACCCGTACTGCCACATGGGTCTCCCCATATTCATGGGAATACAAGATATAATAATTCACCCCCATTGAGGTTCAATTTCCATCACTCTTTATTTCCATATGTTTCTGGTTACCCATGAACAAGAAATACTAGAAATGGTTGGATGAATTGGAGGTACATGATAAGAAAATATTTCATAACCTATATCACTTAAAGGTCCATAAAAATCAAATAACATGAGATTTCAAAAATAAGGACCACATCTGCTCGTTTCTCCACATATAATTTTAACTAGTCCTCATGACTCTTATAATTCTAGAGAATAATCCTCCAAATATTCTTCCAAGGTGGATGGAAAGATGATTACAACCCCAACCAATTGAATGTTCATGAATAATAATTTCATGTAATCAGATGATGTTCATCTCAACTACATGATATTAAACTATGTAGTTGGTCTAGATCACGTGACCTTAAAAGGAATGATAATCGTCATAGCAATAGGATGTTAAAGTGAACAATTCCATATAGTCCAATATTATATTCCATTAAACCACATATCCTAATTTCCTAGTCATAATATTTAAAACTATACGAAAATATATTATTCACATGACATGAAACTGGAAGGTCCATGTCCTTATTTATCGATGTAGAATTGAGTAACATTTTTATCCATGCATGAGTGTGTTGTATTTCTTAGTGTTTCTCTCCTAAAACACCTTCATCGTAGAACTATTTATGGATTGATTATCAAATCAAAGAGATACATAGTAATTTATAGACCCCATGTATTTTTCCCATAAATCATTATGGAAAATATCAAATCCCCTACTTCCCCACATTAAAACACAGTTGATACAAGGAACTGTTTTCAAGAACTATGTGTGGATTGATTATCATTAAAATGAGATATTGAGTGACACCGTGACATCCCATATCTAGTCCACCTAGAGAAAAAAAATCCTCTATTCTTATTTATAAATTATAACTTCATATTTAAATTTTCAAGAAATACCTTTTGCTTGATTCCTTCCATCACATGATACTTAGTGATGCCCAATCTCGAGGCCATATGCAATACTACATTCCTTCCACAACGGGTGATCCCCATAATTACTACAAGATGTTAAAATACATGACTAAAATCCTCATCACGTCAAAATAAACTGCACTATCTCCTCAAGAACTACTTTTGGGTTAATTCTTATTATAATGAGGTAGATAGTGATGCCTAGATCTCCAATCCCAGGCCTAGCTATAAAAAATAAAAAAATTACCCATCCCTATGTATGGGTAAAACCTCAATAATGAATCTTTTAATAACTATATATGGCTTAATTCACTTTATAATGAGATATGTAGTGACCCCAAGATCATACCACATCACCTAGACATTACAAACCAAAATTCTCCCATTATTCACCGGTATTTTCTTTGTGTGGTGTAAGCAACCTTTTCCACTATTTGTTTATGATAGTGAGCATAGATCGCCTTTTCTTATGTGTTTGGTAAATAAATTCCACTAATAATTATTGAATACAAATTTAAATTCGGGTTATCATGGTCTCAAAATCCTTAAAAGGAACACTAGATTTCTTTGCTGCATGACTTTAAACTACATGGATTCCTTAAGAACCATGTATCTATTGATAATCATCCAAATGAAATATGTATTAACATCCAGATATTCAATATTAGACCCATACACAAAACAAATATGAGAAATACCCCCATACTCATATATATGAGTCAGATCTACATAAGAATATCTAATATGACTTCTCAATCCATGCCTGACCCCTTATTCAAAAAAAAAATCTTCTCTCCACACATGAATTAAATCAATATGGGGAATTTTTTTTTTAAAAACCATGTGTGGATTCATTCTTTCCCGAAAAAGATACATAGTGATTCCCTAATCCTTTACTGTAGTCTTGAAATTATCTATTCCATTCAACTTTGTCCTTGTCACATGACATTAACCTGCATGGCTAATATCCTGGCCACTTGAATGTAAATTGAATGGTACCTCAATAAATATGTGTAGATAGATTCTCATTCCAATAAGATATATAGAAAATCCTAGGCCTAATGTCCTAGTCCCAACCATGGGGTATGTAAAATTACCCCTCTTCTATATACAAGGATCTGTGCCAGAGATTTTAATTTGGATTCCCTCATTCACAGGTCTATAAGGAAATAGGTATGTCCCGCTCCTTTAAGAATGGGTATCTACACTTCATGGACAATATCAGTCCAAAATATTCTTTTTTTATCATTAATTTACTTCCAAACTTCATACTACTAATATTTTACACTTTTGGATATTCATAATCCTTCTCTAGCTACCAACTGTAGGATTTCTGAAACATTAGGACTACATTTGAAGACAATTCAATAACAATCCACAATTATTTACATAATACACCACCATAAAGGGACCATTAGCCATATGATTAGACTATTTGACTATGTAGTAACATTCCTTAGTTGTTATTGTGTAAATTCTCCCACAAATTCAGTTTTTCAACTAGCGGTAATTTCTCCCTTATGAGAAGTATCGTCTATTTCCATAAGCATTGATGACATTATATTGGAACCCTCTACTTGAATTTGTTCTGTATTCATCCCCCGCATACTTGTCCCATATAATTTCTCATGATTTAGGAATCCCCAAGATCATGGTTTATAATTTCCTCCCTCATGATTGAAGCATATCATAATGAACATGGCCTAGGAGGCCGCATATCACCTATAATTTTCATAATGTTTTGGACATAGTCATATTAACTAAAACTATAGGAACCATATTTCCCACATTTAGACCTGTCCTATATAGGAAATATTTTCCCCAATTATTAGGTAAATTATAATTAAAATTACCCTCCTATATTCATGTACTTTCCTTTCATAAGCATAACTCATTGTCCGTGGAAATCCAAATATCCATAAGCATCCCTTGACCATTGCAAATAGAATATCATAATTCATGGGAACTCATTTTCATGACCATGGTAAAACATTCCCCAGTTGTCTTTTCATAAGTTTCCCATAAATAGGGAATTTTAAATAAGGGATTCTATGATTTGACTATGCAGAAACATTCCCTAGTTGGATTTGGGTAAAGTGGCGCATAAAATGGGTTTTTAAAATAGTGGTAAAACATCTTCAATAGATACCTCCTATATATCCATAATACCTTTCCCCATACCATTCTATAGATCCAAATATATCCAGATTATATCTTATAATATTCCCCTAATCATACATGAAAGTGATGTCACATTCCAGAAGAGATTACCATGAAAGGGGGAAATAGTTAACCATTCATTCAAAGATGAAGACCATAAATTATAGCACCCAATTTTATTGTTCTACGAAATTAAAATATATATAATAGTTTCTCTACTGTATGAAAATAAACTGAATGGAATAACAACCAAGTCAGAAGCCATTAAATTGTACAAAAACATCCTCTTCGTAAGATGTTAAACTACACAGTCAATGTATTGGTTGCACAATATTAAACTGAATAATAATTTAATCATTTTTATAAATGGGACATCCCTATTGATATAGTTTATTTAACCAAATGAAATTTCATTCACACAAACCAAATTCATGTAGGGTTGGTCTCCCATTGGTAACCATTGCCAATAAATATATTCCCTTTATTCCTATATATCTTCACTAGGAAAACCACACATCATGAATCTCTATAAAAATCCATTAACCAGTTGCTATAGAATATTAGAAATCTAAAGAACTATTTTTCCAAAATATTCTGTAACATGCCCCACCTATATTTTCAGAAGTCTCCTCCAAAGTTTTAGGGTCTCTTAGTGAAAGGATTCCACTATATTACTATGTTATTACACACCCTAATTGAATTTTCATAAATCCACTAACAAATGGGTTTTTTTCATCTAGCGGTAACTTTTTCCTCTTTATTGAACTCCACTATTCCTGAATATCATGATTTACGTTTAGAAATCACAAAAAATTGGCACAAAATTCTCCTTCAATTATCTGAATAATTTCAAAAAATTAGCATCCCACAAGTCTTTCTTGGGTTATCATTCCAAAACTCATAATAAAATCTATTTAACAAAAAATACCAGTCTTTGTTGTCTAGATTTCTTGAATTTAATATTATAACAAAAAGAGACATAGTACATTCTATGTTGAAAACCAAAAATCGAACACTTGATAAAAGTCGAGTCTTAACTCACTATAAAAATTCATTGCTCGTTTTAGGAAAGAAATGATAAATAAAATGATTAAAGTCATAAAACATGTTAGGATTAAAACCAGTAAAGGGTATCCTATGAAAAATCAAAGTCTATCATGATTATTATTCTCTATATCTGGATTAGAAAAAATTTAGGGAAATGATAAAAAATATACAATGTTTGTATGTTTTTCCATATAATCTTAGAAACAGTTAAACTATGCTCACTAGACCCATGTATTCCAAAACAATCTATAGCAACATCCCAATGTGGAGATAGATTTGAAGCCTTCCAAGTGATGCTAGAATGAATCAATGTTTCCAAAAATTACCTTAGAATCATATACTTTTCATTTTGAACGAATATAATTCTTGGGGGGGGGGGTGATTTTGTTGACATCGTGAAATGCGTTCCACACAATTATCCGAGGAATTCATAATGAAATCCTCACTAAGACACACAATGTCTAGTTTGAGTAGAAATGAATATTTATTTTGGAATATGTGAGGTTTTATATGTCACGATGAAAAAATTCATCAACCCTAGATGAAATGTTCATGAGGAAAGTCTATATTTTTTATGAGTGCCAGTTAGGATAGTGTAGGGACCAACAGGAAGGGATGAGACTATATCCCACCACTGATCATGAGTTGGGGTGCAACCCTCTTGGTATAGAGCAGAAGTTTCTCCCATGTGGTCCTTCACACACCAACCCAATGCACCAAGATGCTAGCCCATTCCCTAACCGCACATCCCAGAAGTCATAGAAAACCCTATGTGAGGTACCTGTAGACAGCTATCCTGCACACTAGGCCTCTTCTGCTCAACTACATGCTCAACCTTTTCACCAACGCTGTGAAAAACTGAAATACAGACCACCCCTTTGTGGGGTAACCATAATAGGAACTACACTATGGATCTACACAAAAAAAACCTTCTTCAACCTAGGTAATCTATTTTCCTATAAATTGTACCATATGGATACTAATTTTAATAAATTAAAAATGAGAAGAAACCCTGAAGCGCTGGTCACACAACCCCTTCTCCTAGGTCCTCCAAAATTTCTCAAGTATCTTTCCAAAAGCAGATATAATAGAAAATTAAGGGGGAAAAGGGCGATCATAGTACCTTCAAAATCTAAAACATAAAATAAAAATACGTGGAGCCTTACCCCTAGTGGAAAAATAATTATTCAAGGCCCCTTCTCTAATATGGTACCTACATGATACCCATACAAGGACACCTGAGGAGACCTGTGGTACAAGGATAAATCCTCACCCATATTTTGTTTTCTTAGTGGTCCGTTTCCCAATGAATATCCAGCCCAAGCAGTCCTATTCCCCATTCACAAAGCACATCTAGCACCTCCCATGATCCTTAAAAATAACATTTTCTCTCTAATCTATGAACTGTGTGGGCCCCCCTTTGAGTGAATTACTATGACACCAATGACATGGCTCACTTTTCATTGGATCCAACTATATTAGGGGGACAAAATTGAAACCTCCATTGAAGCCTCCATATTTGGAAGTCCATGGTAGGAGGCACAATTTCTTGTCTCCCATTTTGGCATGCATTCCTTTAGAAAAAGGTGTACCACACTTATCATACATAACATGTAGGGTCCTCGGGGTGCATGTCAGTATGAATCCCTTTATTCACTAGTACCTTGACCCTAGAGGAAGCGTCAGAGTACCCTATCTTAGTTATAAAGATGAGGGTTATCATTTCCCCTTATTGTGTCTAAGACTAAGGGCCTCTAGTTCTAGTTGAGGAGGGTGGTGACCATTATTTATCTTTCCCATTTACAGGGAATGAGATCCAAATATCTTCTCTATGAACAAATTTTAGGGCATCCCTCATGGAGTAATACCCTAGTATTTCTTCTTTTACCTCCCATACTTCATTAAATCTTCCTTCTCTAAGCCCATCAGAAGTATCCATATGGCTAGTCATATGTGTAAGTTCCGAGCGCTGCGTAAACGCATTGGTGGGATTGCCCAACTTCAATTTTAGTGTTAAAAATGATGAATCCAAGATTCTTCATGATGTAAAATGCCGGATCTTCGGAATATAACAAAGAATGAAAAACAAAATAGGGATTCCTGGAACCATTGAGATAGGATCATCATATGTTGGTCATAATTAATTTAATTAATTGACAAGAATTACCTTGATGGAAATCTTTCTTTATTGATGTCTCAAGTCACTATCTGGTGTGATCAGTCATTGCATTATAGAACCACATGTAGGATTCCTCTAGCGGTTATCCACACGTGATCCATGTATATGTGGATAGCATTGAAGGGATATCCGAGTGCTAGCACAAAAGAACCTTCTCTTGCGATGTCTACCTTCGATCACCTTGATTCGGTGGTGGTGGATCTCTCTTGGTCTTGAGAGCGTTCTTAGAGGAAGGAGTTTGTTTGACCTTAAATGAACTCTCCAAAATTGTTGTGCACACTAATTAGAAAAAAAGTGTTGGGGTTGCGAAGATATTTATAATCGAGTTTGAGGTTATAGAGTTATGATAATAAATTAATGTGTTACACATTTTATTTATTTTATTAACTCTTATTGAAAACCCCCATGTCGAATGATTAATTCATTGACAGGTTCCCACGCTGATTATAATAAATATAATTTAATAAAAGGATATTATTTCCTCAAAATCTCGGCTGGAAAAACTACACATCGTGTAATCATTAATACATGGCGTGTACTTGTTTTCCATAAAACTACACAGCGTGTATATTTGATATGCACGATGTGTACTTTTAATTTTCATTTTTCATTATTTACTCCACCACATTTATTAGACCTTGAGTCATGGATATTTATTTCATAAATAAATGTAACTACATTAATCACTGATAAATATATTATTTCTCCCACAATATATTCACTCAAATAACTAGTGTCAAAATAAATGCGATCAGTCATCCTTAAATAATTGTTAAACCACAGTCGGGAATAATCTTGTTTAAATTGTTAAATTAATATTTAACTAAGATACATGGACACACTTAGTGTGTGAACCTCTAGGACTCTTTCTCAGGGGCATTAGGCGGAGCCTACCTAAAGTCCGTGGTTAGCGTCAAGCAACACACCAAGGCACCCAAGAGAAAGAAGTTAACGCTGAAATGACGTGTTGGCTCATACGAATGATTACCATGAAATATAATCCTTTTCTCACGATATCTCGAATCAAGTGGGTTGCATGCTAGTGACATCAACCGATATGGTCGATTATTATTAATTTGAATTTTCAGAATTGAACTCGCCCAAACCTTACCATGGCCATGGATTTATTTAGTCTATATCAATTTGATCAAAGGGACTGAGATATCTACTTCCATTATGGAACAAAAGGGACAAATCCTTTCTCGCATTATCTATTAATGCAGAATTACTCTTGACACACCCAACATATCCTACCTCACTGCGAACAGTGTGTCGTCACCGTTTTTATCAATACATCTAAGTGCATGATTTTTAATACCCATTAATAACAATCTTAAAGTTTATGGACCAATACACACGTCCGAAGATAGAAACATCCAATGACAATATCAAATGTGGATTTACTACTGGAGAGTATCGATCTCATAATATCCTCTTGGATCTATCACGAATGATCTTGATCCAAAGAATGTAGGCTGCTGCACCCAAGTCATTCATAGATAAACAGTTGTTCAACTAGTCGTTAACTCAAAGTAAGACTGGTACATTGTTTCCAATAAGCAATATTTTTAAAAAAATATACTAATAGGATAAAAATTTCATTCCCATTAAACCTCTTATAAATATATGGCTCACATTCTTTCTTAATGAAACTGAATTCCTTTACGGCTTAATCAAATCGAATGTTCCATGACCTGGATTCTTTCTTTAATACATAAATGGATTTCTACACCTTGAAAACCAATTGGGCTTCACCTGGTGTCACAAACCCTTCTGGTTGTGTCATATAGACATCATCTTGATGGTTCCCGTTAAGGAATGCTGTTTTGACATCCATCTTCCAAATCTCATAGTCATGGTAAGTTGCTATGGCAAGTATGATTCTTATGGATTTAAACATGGTAACTGGTGAGAAGGTTTCCTCATAGTCAATTCCTTGACTCTGTCTGAATCCTTTAGAAACTGGTCTTGCTTTATAGGTGCTAACTTGACCTACCATGTCTAGTTTTCTCTTGAATACCCATTTTCATCCAATAGGATTTACATCAACTGGCTCATAGACTAGAACCCAGACTTGGTTCAGATACATGGAATCCATCTTAGAATTCATAGCTTCTAGCCATCTTGTAGCTTCTGAGATTTCTACTACTTTCATGTAGGAGAGAGGTTCATCAATGTCCAAAAATAATTATTCACCGTCCTCAGTGACAAGGGAACCAAATCTCTCTGGTTCCCTTACCACTATTGAGCTCCTACGTAGTACTTGTGTTTCTAGAACCTCTTCCACGAGGACCTATGAAACTTGTTCCCGTACCAACTCTTGTGTATCTTGAGTATCAACTTTGTCGAAGTCAATATTTCTCTCACTATCCTTCTTGAGGATGTGATCCCTCTCAAGAAATAAGAATTGTCTAGGGACAGTCACATTCATGTATGAAGGGTTATATAGGTAATATCCTTTCGTTTCCATGGGATATCCTATAAAGATACACCTCGTGACCCGGGGTGCTAGTTTGATGCCCGAGATGGCCTTAAAAAATGCCTCACATCCCCAAAAACATGTGTGTGACAAAGTAGGTTTCCTTCCATTCCATAACCCAGATTGAATTCCATATCTTGCCTTAGTTGGTACTCGGTTTAATGTGTATGCTATAGTTTGTAATTCATATCCCAAAAGGATAATGAATGATCAACATGACTCATCATCGACCTCACCATGTCCAACAAGGTGCGGTTCCTCCTTTCACTAACACTGTTCTACTATGGTGTATAAGGAGGATGGAGCTGAGATAGAATCCCAAACTCCCGTAGAAGATTGATGAACTCTTGGTTCAGATATTCTCACCTTGATCTGATCGAAGTTTCTTTATCTTCTTACCAAGATGATTCTTTAATTTATTCTTTCAGTCCTTAAATTTCTATAAGGATTCTAACTTGTAACTCATTTAGTATACATATCCATATCCACTCAAATCATCAGTAAAAGAAATGATATATGAATATCCACCTATATCTTCTACAGGAAATGGTCCACACACATCCATGTGCACCAATCCTAGAAGCTCTGTGGCCCTTTCGCCTTGTCCACCGATGTGCGACTTGGTCATTTTTTCTTGTAAACAAGCATGAAATCTATCAAGTGGTTTTAGCTCAGTAGAGTCCAAATAACCATCTTGGCAGTGCTTTGTCAAGAACTTCTCATTTACATGACCGAGACGGTGGTGCCACAACTGGGTGATGTGTGAGTCATGTGAGTTTGTTTCGTTATCGATTTCCAACACTTGGTTTTTTTAATTTAATACTTACAAACCATTATTTAAATGCGACGTACCCTAACATACATTGTTCTTATAAAATATACAACCCTTATTTCCAAACAGGAAAAAAAATCCATCTATATTCAAAAAAGATACAGAAATTATTTTCTCGATAACACTAGGCACATAATGGCAGTTATGTAAAACCAAAATCAACCCAGTCGACAATGAGAGGTGGTAATCGAAAATATCCAATGTAGCCAGCCCTGCACAATTGGCAGCTCAAAGATACACCTCTCCTCTGGTAATCTTTCTAAATTTACTTGGTTCCAGCATTTGAATACAGATGTGAGCCCCACAAGCTGTATCTAATACCCAATGAGTAGAAATAGAAAGATTACACTCGATAACGAATTCACCTTTGGCGTCCCCAAGCTTCTAGGGGTAGTTCCTATTCCAGTCCCCTTTCTTTCCACATGCAAAACACACCACATCCCATTCCTTTCCCTGCCTCTGGATCTTCCCCTTCTTGGAAGGATGATGATCAGAGGCTTCAGACCTTTTATATGTCTTTAGTCCCTTTGCTTTGTCCTTCATTTTCTTATTCACCATAAGGACTGTGGGTTGTCACGCCCCATGTCCTTATCTACCTGGTGATTTAAGGTCAGAAGATCCGATAGACTCTTCTCATTTTTTCTCATGTTATAATTTACAATGAAGATAGAGAAGGTTTTGGAAAGTGATGATAGGATGAGATCTGTACAAAACTCATCCGGGAACATAATCCCTACGATGTCCAGGAATTCAATGTAGCCAATAATCATGACAACATGAGGCCCAGCTCACGCAGACTCTCCAAGCGTAGTTGTAAAAAAATCATTGGAGATCTCATATCTCTCACGTCTCGCCTTCCCTTGGTAGAGATCCTTAAGGTGAGGCATCATGCTCTACATGTCCATGTTTTCATGTTGCTTCAAGAGCTCATTAGACATGGATGATAGCATGAAACACTGGTCATATGTGGATTCATCCATGTGTTTCATGTAGAGAGATAGTTCATCATCACCAGCTTCCTTTCCAGGCACAAGTGGAATAGGCTCTTCCAGCATATACAATTTCCTTTCGTGGCAAAGGATAACTCGTAAACGCCTCTTCCACTCTTGGAAATTTGTGCCGGTGAGAAGGTTTTCCTTCTCCAGTATGGTTCACAATGATATTTTTGAAGTAATTTTTCATGCCATTTCTACAAATTAATATAAGAAAAGGTTTAGTAATTTATTATAAAATTGAGACAATTTAATAAATTAATTCTTAATAGCCTCCCACTATTTTATCGATATCCAATATCCCTTATCATTGACATCGGAATATTCTATTTCCTGAATATTCTAGTGGGATGGATCCATATTTCCATTTGTATAACCCCAACTAGGGTTGGTCATGCAACTTGAAGGGTTTTAGGTAGGCATTCCAAATTCCAACTACATTAACTCGCAACTCCTTGATCTACTGAGTGGACTCCCCAATTATGAATTCCTTTTATTTTGGATTTCCTCAACCTTTGCCTCTCGGTCACACCAAGTCCTGTTGTGGCAGTCAACTCCTGATGTGGACTAATTCAAGTCATCCCAAAACATTTAATTAGATTTCCACGATAATTTAAAGCACCCCAACTAGGGTTGGCCAAGCACTTTGAACTATGGTTCAATTCAAACCAAAATTATGGAAGGATATACTGACTTAATATTTCTTTAAGGTATTTTATCCTTACACGTAAATTTCCAATTTATTATCTTTTATTACAAGATTTTTAATATTAAGTGGCATATACTTAAATGATTAACCATGACTAAGAAAATAATTACGTATAATCCGGTTTTATTTTAGTTCCATTCTACATGGTCATTTAATTCATTAATTGTGTGATTGTGAGAACACTCCCACAATAAGAAAACCATGAAACAGACAGAAATTAAACAAATGGTATGATCATGAGATTTTTCTATTGGTTAATTGATCTAGTGGTTGATAAACTAACCCACGACCTAGTGGAGAAACACCTTGAACCTTTTAGGTTCGTGTTTACAGCTTTCCACCTGTCCACCTTTGTATCTCCTTGGATTGGTTTCACCTTGGCTCCTAACTTGAGCCGCATCCACTAGCTTGGGAGTTCCATCCATTACATATTCATTTATCTCACACGCAGGTGAGGGGTAAAAAGGTTTTTTTACATAAATGAATCCTTGGGCGCGCATGCCTTACATATTAATGAGGAGAAGGCTTGTAGGACAACAAATTAAATTTAAATAAATAAATTAAAAGAAACCATTCATAAAGAAAGGTCTTGGTCTAGCTCATGATCATCCATACATGTAACAATATTTATGCATAAATAAATCTAGAATTCAATTTTATAATTGTTCTTGTTTAAGATAAATCATGATGTAATAAATTAATTATATTTTATTAATCAATACTTTTATCTTAAACCCTTTTCTGAATTTCCTTGAGATTCTCATCCATCATAATTTTAAAAAAATAAATTAATTTAAAATTATCATTGTACGTAACTATTACGTTGGAGGAAACCCGATGAATTTACATTCATTACTCAGTTGTAAAATTAAACACATTTAAATAAAACACTTATCACGTGTTGTGCCTCATCTTTACACCAGCACTATGTTACATGTCTCATGGGTTTCTATAATATAATAATAAATTTTAATAAATCTGCATAATTTGGATGAGTACACGGTGTGTAGTTCCGACTACACAACGTGTACTTTTTTTCACCATCCATCTTAAGTACATGCCTAGGGACATGGCGTGTTGATGTACTTTGGAAATTTTTGGAGTACACGTCATGTTCAGTGGGACACACGCCGTGTAGTTTCCGCATTACATAGTATCTAGTCGGGCCATCCATGTACGAGGTACATGGTCCAACCCTAACATGAAGGGACTACACACCATGTTCAATTGGACCACACTGCGTGTAATCTAGAAATGGTGTGCCACCTGTTCTTGTTCAATACACGGTGTCATAAATGTCTTAGATAGGATCCAATACACGACCTGATTTGGTGGATCAGTCAATGAATTGAACCTAGACTACATGACATGTACTTCCAAATACACGCCTTGTATTCTGGTGTTGTACATCAAAGAGTGTTTGGAACCTCCAGATGAGTTTGTCTATTTTATTTTAATCGAAATGAAAAGAATTTTTTTTTCTATAATGTAAACGTGAAAGGAGAGGGGATGAACAGATCTCGAGATTCATATTTTTAAGAACGATTAACCTGAATTTAATCAACTAAATTATTAAATGCATAAAATACCAATGAAAAACTAAATAAATATAATCAACGATATGAACCCTCTAATACCACTTGTAGGTTCCAGGTGCAGCGGAAGCGCGTTAGTGGGATTTCCCAACTTCAATTTTAGTGTTAACAATGATCAATCCGAGATCCGTCATGATGTAAAATGGTAGATATTCAGAATAGAACGAAGATCCAAAAACAAAAGGGGGAGTCCCAGAACCATTGAGATTAGATCATCATATGTTGTTTATAATTAATTTAATTAATTGACAATAATCACCTTGATAGAATTCTTTCTTCATTGATGTCTCCGGTCATGATCTGCTGTTATCCGTCATTGCGTCATAGAATCCAAGTGTAGGATTCCTCTAGCGGTGATCCACACGTGCTCCATGTATCTCTAGTTGTCACCAAAGGGATCTCCGAGTGCTAGCGTGGATGAACCTTCAGTTGTGATGTCCGCCTTCAATCTCCTTGAATTGGTGGTGGTGGTTCTCTCTCAGTCTTGAGAGCGTTCTTGGAGGAAGTATTTATTTTGGCCTTGAGATAACTCTCCAGAATTGTTGTGCACAACGATTATGAAAAAGTGTTGGGGTTATGTGGATTTTTATAATCGGGTTTGAGGTTATAGAGTTATGACAATTAATGAACACGTTATGTGTTTTATTTATTTTATTAACTCTTATTTAAAATACCCATGTCGAATGATTAATTCCTTGACATGAGCCCATGATGATTATAATAAATACCCTTTAATAAAAATATATTATTTCTTCAAAATCCGAACTAGAAAAACTACATGCCGTGTAATCATTAATACATGGCATGTACTTTTATTTTCCATTTTTCATTATTTCCTACACCACATTTATTAGACCTTGAGTAATGGCTATTCATTTCTTAAATAAATGTAACTTCATTACTCGCTAATAAATATATTATTTCATCCACAATATATTCTCTAAAATAACTACTGTTGAAATAAATGCGATCATCCATCCTTAAATAATTATTAAACCACAGTCAAGAATAATCATTATTTAAATTGTTAAATTAATATTTAACTAAGATACATGGACACACTTAGTGTGTGACCTTCTAAGCCTCTTTCTCAGTGGCATTAGGCAGAGCCTGCCTAAAGTCCATGGTTAGCATCTAGAAACATGCCAAGGCACCCATGGAGAAAGAGGTTAACGTCACAATGACGTGTAACCTCATAAGATCGCTTACCATGTATTATAATCCCTTTTTCACGATATTTCTAATCAAGCAGGTTGCATGCTAGTGCCATCAACCCATGTGCTCGATTATTATTTCATTGAATTTCCAAAATTGAACTCTCCCATACCTTACCATGGAAATGGATTTATTTAGGTTATGTCAATTCCCTAAAAGGGCCTGAGATATCTACTTCGGTTATTTAACAGAAGGGACATATATTTTCTCTCATTATCTATTAATGGAGTATTACTCGTGACACACCCAACGTATCCTTCCACACTGTGAAGAGTGTGTCACCATTGTTTTCATCAATACATCTGAGTACGTGAGTTGTAATACAGATTAATAATAATATTAATGTCTAAGGAACAATACACACATCCGTAGATATGAACATCCAATGACACTATGAAATGTGGATTTCTTACTGGAGGGTCTCATTCTCATAATAACCTCATGGATATTACTAAGGGAGCACACCATGAGAAGGTGCCTCAATTTTTTATGAGTCCTCGCCCCTAATGGCCTGTATTATTTGTGTCCCTCAAATAAAATCATCCGGACATAGAAACTATATTCAAGAACAGTGTTATGGCCATTCCAGGTTCTCATCATAGCAGGGATCCTCTATGAGCCTTTAATTCAACAACTATCCTTAAGACATTATCACATGAATTTTCACGCAGAAAAACAATCAAGATAAGATAATGCTTTTATTAATGAATAAAGTACACAGTAGTTGGTTCTAGGCCACCAACTCCAACAATATGTGACTATCTTGGATACATTGATGGGAGGAAATTAGCATATCAAAGACCATTATTATTGTCCCATCAACCCAACCTCTTACACCATTATAATGGGGATCATGTGGTTTTCTCAACATTACACATCCTATTTCTAAAATTCTGCATGACTCACATGGTCCTAGTGGTCATCTACTATAACAGCATCCACAAATTTTGATCCTTTTTTTGGAAGGGAAAGTTTTTTCAGATCTTCCTCTCACCTTCATATAGAGTACCACTATAGTCATGGGTCATAAATGGAATGTACCCAAACATAGAGAAAATAATATTGTGTGGTTTATCATATTTACTAATTCCTCTGGTTTCGCACACCAAGTATGGCTCAGGTGGGCTTCAAGGTTGGTGGGGATCATGATATCTTCACTATCCAAAACATTTTGGGCCTCCTATTTAGTATAATCCCCAACCATGTCTCCATACCACCATCAATGGGCTTCATTACAGGTGTAATCCCCAACCAAAAAATATAATCCTCATCGGAAATAAGCCACACTATATTCCTATTAATGGGACACACTCTCTTGACATAGAAACCTTTATAGGGACTCCATTGGTGAGAGTCTTAAAAACTAAACTATGTGTGCATTGATTCCCATCCAAATGGGATACGTAGGAACCCTCTCTGATGTTCAAACCCAAAACCCAAAATATCAGCCTCATATTTGGTATAATACCCTATAAAAAACAAGACATTAGCATCACCCAAGTGTAAGACCCAACTAAACTCGTGAATCCTCTTTACGAATAAACATCAACATAATCCTGTCAAAGAGATATAATCCCTTGCGATAAAAACATTTAGAGGGCTTCAATAGGTGTAGTTCCTCACAACTGAACTACGTGGGATTTGATTCCCATTTGATGTGATTTATTAAGTATAGTTGAACAGGTTACCTAATGGGAACCTACCTTTGGAAAGAGGCTCTATCAATCATCATGGACATAGAACCATTGGATATTATAATCTCTACATAAACATCATGTCATAATCCAATCAAAAATAATGATCACAATGTGAATGATTATATACAACTCAACCTCATATAATCAATCATCTAGTGACAGTTTTTGGTCATAAATATATACTTGGGCTCCCAAGTAGGAATGATTTGGATGAACTCATGGACACCAGCCAATGTTTGACCTGAATTCCCAGAAAATGCCTCTTTTTTTGTTAGTATGTGTTTTTGAAATGTACAGGTTCATCTTTTTACTGACGTCTCACTAGTAAATTATAGAGTATGGGATGACTTGGATGAGCTCATTGGTTCCAAGTACATGATACTGAGGATACAAGGAATATTTTGAGGCTCGTATGTGGTGTTTAAGGGTGATTATCCAAATATGTTGGATCACATTTGAAGGCACAATATTTCTTTGAAACAAGAACTCAATGGGAGTTTTTGATAGAGACAAGCATCAGTGAATGTACTCAGAGAAATTCCCAAGGATCCTTCATGTCTAGGTCACCAAGAATAATTTTTGATGTGGATTTACCGTCTAAGCCAAGTTTGTTTAGATTATTCATTCCGTTATAGTCTAACTGGTTACCCTATGGAAGTCAAATGTTAGATCCTAATATAGAAAAATCCATTGGCAGAATGATGGAAGAGACAATTACGTAATCATGTATTCGGTTGACATTAAATAGTAAACACCTTCTCCATGTTATTATTAAGAAAATTAGTGTTAGTAAGAGTCTATATGGTTTATATACCTTTTCCTTAATGAAATGCTTGGAAAGTGTGTAGGGTGTTTAGAAAAAAAAGAAAACATTTGAAGGAAACCTCACAACAAAAGTAGGATGAGTTTCCTTTTTTGGTTTTCCCAAGGCTCTATAGGAACAAGATGTTTTAAGGTTGAAATATTGTTGCATCTGGTGTTTTTAGCATGGCATAAATTCCAAAGGAATTTGAATTTTGGCGTTTAGTGGATAGTATATTTTGTAAAACGAGCTTAAAAATGAAATTCCATGAGTTGTAACACATTAAATTATTATTTATAATTTTTAAAGGACCAAGGGGTCCCTTTGATGTACCCTCATGATTTGGGAATAAAGATCTCTGAAAACATAAAATTGGGAAGAACTGGGTTGGGAATATTATTTTACTAAAACCATGCAGCCTACTAGATGGAACCATGCAGCTAATCTAGTATGGATGATGGTCCCTTGTGGGTTGGCCTAACCATATGGGAGGACCCTCACAATCATGAGGCCTTCTATAGGTTCTAGATAGATGAAAAAAAATTGTGTACAGTTTCACAAACCCTGTGCATAATCTATATAACCCTCCCTTTTGGGTATTGGCTCAAGAATAGTTAAAGCATGATTTAGACAACTGTGTAATATAACCATATTCTTCATTTAATGGGGGTGAAATTCCCATTTTCCACTCCAACATTTTTAATTTCCTTCTCCCCTCTTTTCTTCTCCTCCTCCATGAACATCATCCAATTGTGGGAGCACCTCCTCTCCTCTCCTTCCGTAGAGAGATATCTTACATCCAATGTTTTTTTGAGAACCATCAAGTGTGTTGGATATCTCTCGTTGATTATTCGACTCCTCCCCCTATTTTTTCTCTCTCTTACCTTAATAAATATTATATATGTGAGAGATCATTCTATCTATTTCTAGAGTTTTCTTCCATTTCTTCAATATCTCACGAACCTGACTGAATAAATTCCTTATATTGGATGTGTGGGTCATCCTTAGCATGATGTAGGTGGTCTATTAATTTCCCATAAATTTTTTTTCATTTTATAAAAAATAATGTTGTTCTACTCAAAAAAACATACAAGTTATCACTTTTATACTATTAATTGCCTTAATTTAAATTGCATAGATTTCCTTTTAATATTTTTTATACTCCTCCCATAATGATTGAAGGATATGAACTAGACCTGAACAACCCCCTTTTGGGTGATTTTGTTAAACATATTGTGTTGAACATTGTCTATCCTTTGTATAAAAATTCACTTTAGTTGTATTGTTTATTTATATAATGAATTGAGATTTTTCCTTATTAAAACCAACATTGAAATGGGATTCATTATGCCTTGTGATGAAAATGAATTATTTAAATTAAATTAAATGAGTTGTTTGATATCAATGCAATGTTTTTAATAAAACCCCTCTCTTGTGGTGCACTTTATCTGAGACAAAAAGGATATATATCTCTCGCTTTGTGTGTTATACCGTTCTAGTCCTTATGGAATGAGTTCTTAACCCTACACATACCATTTAGTAATTAATTGTGCCTTTTAATTATGGAATTGATGTTATGGATTTATTAATTAATAGTTTTGAGATGTGATGTGGCATACTAGAGTACATGCCCTTTCTTTTCTAAAATTATTTAGTAAATAGGTGATGCACTCTTGAAGATTGTATGTACCAAGTAATGGAATATATATTATAATAGAATTTGTATAGTTCAATATATCCAATGAAATGAATAATGGATACTGTGAACAATACTTGAGTTCCATACAAGGAGGTCTAAAGATAGGCATATCATACGTGTGTTCGGATTTACGGACATATTGTCTATATTTTAGGGGGAGACATTGGTATGCTTGGAAAATCTCAACATTTTTTATTATAACATTAGTGTAAGAGATACCAATTCCCTAGGGGAGACTCCTTGGATGCACTCAGTGGATAGATGGTTACATGAGGCCATAACTGAGAGTTATTCCCCTACATTAGATACCTAGAACGACTTCATAAGTCACTTTCAGAAATTAGGACAAGGGTGATACATGCAAGACCATTCACAGACCACATTGGATATACTCCAATGGTAATGGATGGACTCCGATGGATGTGAGAACATGTGGTGCTCTTCGTACAATACATGAGTTCCTTGTTATGGCTCACCACGTACCAATATAAGATGTTTCTAATTTAATTTTGGTAATTCATTTTATAAATAAAGGACAATGAGGTATTTTTTATATCTAAGGGAGCTGTCCTCAAAGAAAAATTATGTTATTGCATTCATTCTATTTGATGAAACCTTCTTTATGGGATTTTGTTATAACCTCCCCCACATCTCTTTTTTATAGGTTGACTATTGTTCAGACATTTTCAGCATAGTCCGAAGCATGTTTTGTAGGGACATGTGTCCTTGAAGAACCTAAGCCTGAATTTTTTATTTCACATTGTTACTTTACCCTTGATATATATGAACACTGCTTAGTTTATATTTTATGATTTAGAAGCCAATGATGGTGGATTAGTAAGTACACCTCTCACCCTACTCTGGTGGCCATTTCACTACGTTACCCAAGAATATCCTCATGTTCATAGGTACTTGATATATTTCATATGTTGTTCATTGTATAAGGGATCTCAGGAGCATAGGACTGAGAGTGTACTAGAGATGCTTATGGATATCACAATCAAGGATTTTTATTCGTTTCTATATCCATGGAATACCCGTTGAATGTTTTTATATTGAATCATCATTAGAAATGCATGAATAGATGTATATTTGTCCTTGGACACTTTTTTTAGTCTTTATATTTAAATCCCACTTCATTGTTATTAATTATTACTTATTCTACTATTAACAATTGTTCTATTACTGTTATAAAACTTTGATACTATGATCATGAGGGAATAGTCTCCCCACAGAACAACCATTTGACCCTCATTACTAGATATCATCCTATTTCATAATGGGAGGTGTGATTTAGGCCATGTAGCTACAGGTTCGTCTACATGTTTAGTAGTTAGTCGGTCTGGGACATTACAAAAAGAATCAAGAACTTTTATAAGAATAAGAGTGGTTTTAATAAGAACATAAATAATTATAATAGAGTATATAAAGATGTAAAATGATATTAATTTAAAGATATAGGTCATATAGAACCTTATTTCCAATAAATAATGTAAGAAAAGAGAATGATAGAGAATAATGAAAAGGAAAATATGACAATAACTTATTATGAGAGAAAAAGAAAGAAAGCTATAATGTCTAATTGGTGTGTCTTTAAGAAACATTTAGCTCTTATAAATATGAATCATAAATATATCAAATATATATAAAGGAAGATGTGTGATTTATGGTTAAGTAATATGACGAGGTACACTACTTTTATTATCATTCTTCTGATTCTGATAGCTATGCTAATATAAAATTAACTTCCTATATCTATAATTTTGAAGAAATATATGAATATTTATTAAAAAAAGAATAAATCCCTAACAAATATTCATAATTATATTTTAAGTAAAAAATATGATATTTTAAACAATATCCATAATTAAATGAAAAAAATTAATAAATTCATTTCAAACTATACTGATCATGAAATCAGAATAAAATAATGACAAGAGGATGTATAATTATTAAAAAGTTATGATATCATATTAAATAAAATAAAAATAATATTTAAATATCATTATTAAAAAAAATATTATCAAAAAGGAAAAATATAGACTAATAAGTAATGGTGAAAAATAAATATTTTATTGAAATTACTTATGAACTAGGTCTAAAATTAACAACATATATAGAGATCTTTCTTTTTTATTGTGTAACTAATGGACATTACTCGAATGAATTATATTTAAGAAACCCATAGATCAGTGGAATTAAAAAAATTTCTATTAACAAAAATATGTCTAAATGTTTTAGTGAAAATTTCAGAAAAAGAAGAAAAATATGTTTACCCAAATATTTACTTTCTCACATAGTTGGACACAAGAAATTGTGGGTACCAAAACAAATACTTGTTTAAGTTATTTATAGGAAAAAGGTGGTAGGAACCAAAATGTTGTGTGGTATATGAAGAGTTTTTGGTCATGACACATGAATTGATACTCTTAAAATTCTTACACACTTTCAAAATTGGATGGTGGACTAGTTACCTTTGGAGATAATGATAAAGGGAAAATAGTTGGAGTTGGATTAGTTGGACATCCAAAATCAATTTCAACCAACAAATTTATATATTTTGAAGGTATAAAAAATATGATAAGTCTCTATGAACTCTATGATGATGAATTTTATGATTACTTATATGATCATTCCTACTAAATTTTTCAAAAATAATTTTCTTAAATTTAAAGCACCTAGAACTGAAATTTATTATAACTTGGATCTTAATTACATGTGTAAAAAAGTTGAATTATTTAAATGTTGTGAAAAATATAATCCTCGATACAACATAGGATTCTTGGAAAACAAAATATATTTAATTTAAATAAATGTTCTATGAAACACCTAGTTTCTCATTTTCCTAGTATGAAATTTGAAAATGATTTATTCTTTAATTCAAGAAAAATTGGTAAGAGAAAAATTCATCATTCAAATCTATTAAAAAAGATGCTACATCAAACCCAATAGAACATATATGCATAAATTTATTTGGACCATCAAAAGAATCAAATTTTTCTGATATAATATATATTTTTGTGTAATTTGACGACTTTTCAAGATTTACAAGGGTTTATTTTCCAAATCTTGAAATTGAAGTTTTCTATGTTTTTAAAAGAATATTGTAAGATTATTTCAAATTAAAAAAGTATTTAAAATGATTTAATTAAAAAGTGATCATAATGGAGAATATCATAATAAAGAGTTTAATTATTTTCTCTTAGACTTTGGTATTTTGAACATGTTATCTACACCTAGAACACCTCAATAAAATGGAATTTAGAAAGATGAAATAGAATTATTTTAGAAATGGAAATATTTTTGTTGAATGAATATATTCTTCCTACCCATTTTTGGGAATAAGTTGTAAACATATCTTTTCATATCACGAATAATGTTTTAATAAGCCCCCTCCATAAAAATACACCCTATGAATTATGGAATAATAAAAAACCAAAATCCAGATACATTAAAGTCTTTGGATGAAACATATATATCTTGAATAATAACAAAAACCTTAGTAAATTTGATCCAAAGGATGATGAAGGAATATTTTTAGGACATTATACAACCTCTAAATATTATAGAGTGTGTATTAAAAATTCAAGGATTGTTTAACTTTATGTTTATGGGAAGTTAGATAAAATTTATCCTTTTTATAAAATGAAAAATCAAACACATGAAATTGTTGACTCTTTAAAAAACAAAAGAATTGAATCACCAAATATTGATTTTGAAAATAAAATAAATGAAATTAAGTCTAGTTCATAGGAAGATGAAATAGATGAACCTGAAAGTGTCTCACCTAGAAAACCTAGATCCTTAATGGATCACCCTCTATAAATAATAATAGGAGATCTAGTTATAGGATTGAGAACTAGAAGTAATGTAGGAAACAAAGCTGAATTCTCTACCTTCTTATCTCAATCTGAACCTAAGATAATAGAAGAAGAATTAGAAGACAAATATTGCTAACGACTATACAATAATAAATTAATAAAATTAGATCGAATAAAGTTTGAGAATTAGTTGAAAGACTATCCAATCATCTAGTAATTGAAACCAAATGGGTTTTTTAAAATAAACAAGTAGACCAAGGAATAATTACATGAAATAAATATAGACTAATAGATAAAGGATATAATAAGGAAGAAGGAATATATTATGATGAAACCTTTCCACTTGTTTCTATATTATAATCTATTTGAATCCTATTATCCTGTTCATCTCAAATGAATTTTAAATTATATCAAAAGCATTTTAAATTCATTTTTAAGATGTTTTATTATAGTAAGTTTTTATTAAAAAACAAACTAGTTCTGAAAATAATTATCAATGAAATTTAGTTTTCAAAATTACTAAATATATTTATATACTTAAACAAGTACCTGGAGCTTTGTATGAATGATTAGGTTCTTTTTATTGGAGGATAGATTTTCTATTGGGGAAAAATATTCCACTCTCTTTAAGAAAATAGTTTTTTCTAATATACTATTACTATAGATTTTTGTTGAAGATTGTATTCCTAAAAGGTTCATATTTTATTCTTATGGTTGTTTTTGGTCAAATTATACTTATCCAATAGAATTAAGACATGTGTTTGGGTAATAATAGTATCATTTTTACCCTTAATTACCCTATTTACATTTAACCATGGTAAATTAAAGTAAAAAGTTACTATTCACCAAAAATTATTTAATCTGATTGAACCACATTTTACTTACTGATATCAACCGTGTCTCTTGTATTTTTGAAATTCAACTTAGAGAAGCGGTAAAATTAGGTTTTATGTAAATTTTCAAATACTCCTAGGAGGTGGGTAAAATACGGTAAAAAGTTTAATAAAATTTTTATATAACTAAAATTATTATAAACTGACCCCAAGGAATTGTATTAAACTTATATAGGTATTTTGTATCTATTTTGACCTAAAATAAATTTAAATGAAATAAATAATTATTTAATAAAAATTTGGGTTTAATCTATAACTTAGTGTTTTCACTATTCATAAAAAATTTGAAGTTTTCAGAAAAATACCAATAATTCACCCTAAGCTAATTTCGATATTCCGAATCCAAAAATGAAGTCCATTTTGAATTATAAAATTTATAAAATTTCAAAATGTTTGCATTACTATTCATAACGGCTAGTTTGATTGGTTGTGGTGTGTTAGAACTCGAAGTTGCGTACGACACATGCTATCGTATTATTAAATGAGAAGCGTACCATGGAAGCTTGGGGTGTTACATTCTACCCTCTTTCAAATAATTTCATCCTTGAAATTCGTAGATTATTACTATGTAAAAAAACTCGGGTGGTTTTTCATTATAAGTTCCTTGGTTTCCCACGTTGCCTCTTCCATCTTATGGTTTCTTCATAGAACTTGTACCAGATGAGTCATCATGTTTCTCAACACTTATTCTCTTGTATCAAGAAACATGACAGGCTCTTCCCAATAAGATATATCGAGTTCCAATTCTAATTCCTCATAGATGAGTACATGTGTTGGGCCATGCATGTATTTTCTCAACAGTGATACGTGGAATACATCATGAACTTTGGAGAGACGTGGTGGAATTGCCAAATGGTAAGCTAAATCCCCAATTCGTTCTAGAATTTCAAAAGGTACGATGTACCTGAGACTCAATTTACCCTTTTTAACAAAACGTATAACACCATTACTAGGAGATGCCTTCAAGAAAACATGATCTCCTACCTAAAATTATAAATCCTTCCATTGGTTATCGAAATAGATCTTTTTCCTACTTTGAGATAATTTGATGTGGTTTTGGATTACCTTCACCTTTTCCATCATTTCCTTCACATGTTCTGGGCCTACCTATTTTCTTTCACAAACATCTTCCCAACAGGTTGGTGTTCGACATCTATTTTTGTATAATGCCTCATATGTAGCCATCTGAATACTTTAATGGAAGCTATTGTTATAAGAAAATTCTACCAGAGGTAAATATTGACCCAACATACATTAAAAGTCAAGTGAGCATGATCTCAACATGTCTTCTAAGGTTTTAATAGTCCGTTTTGATTGTCAATCTATTTGGGGGTGGTAGGCAGTGCTTAGAAGAAGTTCAGTATCTCGGGCTTTCTGTAGACTTTTCCAGAAGCTTGATGTAAAACATAGATCATGATCTAAAACAATCGATATTGGTACCCCATGAAGTCTTACAACCTCATTAATATATATTCCTTCTAAACGTTCAAGTGGTAAATCATCCCTTATAGAAAGAAAATGTGCTGACTTGGTAAGATGATCATCAATGACCCATATTTCATAATTCCTTCTAGGAGTCTCTGGTAGTCCCATGAAAAAGTCTATTGTAATATTATCCCATTTTCACTCAGTTATGGAAGAGGTTGCATGACTCCTTCTGGCTGTTGCCTTCCAGCTTTCACTTATTGACAAACCATACATCTTAGGAACAAAATCAGTAATCTCCCTCTCCATATTGTCCCACAAAAAATATTCCTTCAAATATCTATGCATCTTAGTGGTACCATGGTTTATAGAGAAGTTGGAACTATGAGAATAATCCAACAATTCCCTTTTTTGATCATTTATATCGGGAACACAATGTCTCTTCCAAAATTTCAAAATTCCATCTTAATATACGAATTCACTCAATCTCCTATCATTCACAGATTTAATCTAATTTTGAAATTCCTCGTCATTAACTTGAGAACTTTTTAACCTTTCTAATAATGATAGTTTGGAAACCATTTGAAAAACAATTGATTTTTCACCTTCCATGGTTATTACCATATCCATCATTACTAGATCCATGAAAATATGATCCCATTCAACTATCATATATTTCAAAACACCATGATCTTTTCTGCTCAAAGCATCTTCCATCATATTTTCCTTCCCTTGGTTGTTTTGTATCGTGAAATAATAATCCATGAGTAGTTCAAGCCATCTCCTTTGCCTCATGTTGAGTTCTTTCTGTGAGAAAATACACTTCAAACTCTTGTGATCGGTATATATCTCACATTTTTCACAATAGAGATAGTGTCTCTATATCTTCAAAGCAAAGATTACAGCTACTAACTCAAGATCATGAGTAGGATAGTTTTTCTCATAAATTTTTAGCTGTCGTGATGCATATGCAATAACCCAATCATTCTACATAAGGACATAATCAAGTCATTTCTTTGAAGCATCACTATAAAGAAAAAACCCATCATCCCTTGATGGTAGATTCAAGATAGGATCATTGACTAATATTCCCTTCAACTATTCAAAACATTCTTCACACTCTTTTTTCAATCAAATTTAACCCATTTCGTGTGATCTTTGTTTATGGGTTAGCCAACCAGGAAAAATTCTGGATGAAATGTCGATAATAACCTACTAAACTAATAAAACTGTGCACCTCAGTTATACTCATCAGTGCTGGCCAATCATGGATTTCCTTGGTCATAGAAGGATCAATAGAGATTCCATCCTTAGAGATAATATGGCTAGGAAAATAAATCTTCTGATGCCAGAATCCATGCATGCTAAACTTCCCATATAATTCGTGTATTCTAAGAGCCTTTAGGATAATGTTCAACTGATTTTCATGACTTTCATATCCTTTTGATTATACCATGATATCATCAACAAATACCACTAAAAAGTCATCAAGATATTCCTTGAAAACTCTATTCATTAGATCCATGATGATAGATGGTGCATTAGTTATTCAAAAAGGCATTACTATAAACTCGTAATGCTCGTACCTGGTTCAAAATGATTTTTTCAGAATGTCTTCCTTCATCACACACAACTGATGATATCCAGATCTAAGGTCAATCTTTGAAAAGTATTGAGCTCCATGAATTTTGTCAAATAAATCATCAATGAGAGGTAGGTGATACTTGTTTATTATTATTATATCATTTATCTCCCTGTAGCCAATGCACAAACTCATAGGCCTATCTTTCTTCTTAACCAAAAATATAATGGCTCCCCATGAAGAAACCCTAGGGCGAATAAATCCTTTATTAATATATTACTCTAGTTGTTTCATTAGTTCCACTAATTCCACATTGGCCATTCTATAAGGCTTCTTCGATATGGTCCTTGAACCAGGAATTAAATCAATTGAAAACTCAATTTCTCATTCTGGAGTATGTCTAGGTAAATCCTCTAGAAATTTATCAATATAATCTTGAAAAATAGGTACATACTCTATTTGAACATTATTTTCCTCACCCACAGTTATTTCATTCTCTCCCTCCCCAATAATTGAATTTATTATAGCTACTTGGGTGGATCTAGATAAGAATTAGGTGTTGATGATTCTGCTATAAAGATAAGGTGTTCTTTATCATCATCATAAAAAATTGTAACCTTTTTCTTCTCACAATAAATGTATGCATCATGGTCTAAAAGCCAATCCATTCCAAGGATTATATCAAATTCAATCATGTGTATGATGATGAGATCAGTAGATAAATAACATTTATATGTCATAATGGGAATTTGTTTCACAAAAATTTGTCGCAATGATCCTTCCCTTAAGAGTTTTGACTGACAACTCCCTTATTAAATCAAATTGGAAATATCAAATTTTTTAGGAAACCATTAAATTACCTACCACCACGTCTTTCAGTGCTTCAACCTCAGCAGTAGTGATCACATAATCTATTCCTTGATCCCTTGGGCTTTTCGGAAGTATGTTTCCATTATTATTAGGATATTCATTTTCATAATGTCCCATATCCCTGAAATTTTAGCATTGAACATTGGTAGAATCTTTCTTTCCCTTACAAGCACCAGCAAGATGGCCTTTCTATCTACATCAGTAGCATACTCCTTTTCCTTTTAGACAGGCACCGGGGTGCTTCCTTCCACAATTATCACAGGTTGGAAATTCAATTCTTCCTTTCTTCCTTGTTTCAATACTTCATTTCCTAGAGTGTTTAGCAGATCTCTTTTCTCTTGCTTTGCTTTAATGTCATAAGACTTAGAGATTACCTTTTTATTCTTTGATAATATTTGAGACAATATCTTCGTATGATTAGAAGGATTGTGATACTAATGCTCGAAGGAGAAATGGTTTTAACCCATCAAAGAAATGGTCAATTATACTTCTTGGGTTATGTATATAATCAGAATCATGCCTATCTAACCTTGTAAAGATATCTTCATACTTTGTGACATTCTCGTCCTATTTTTTCCTCAATCCCAGAAATTGTATTTCTATATTCGCTCGATGGGCATGAGGAAATAATTTTTCTAAGAAAATTTCTTTAAACTCCCTCCATTATATATTTGATACTTCATCATCGTCCTTTGTGTTTTGAATCAATGACCACCATTGATCAACATCTCCAGTGAGGCGGTAAACTGCCATGAAAACTTTTTCCCTTTCACTACTCCCCAAGGCGTGGAATATTTTCTCCAAGGAATTCATCCATTTCTTATCTACTAATGGATTTGTACCCCCATTGAATGTTTGGGTTTGTTTCCTCATGAAACGGTCTAACATTGATCCTCTGCGTTGTGGATCAGGGTGCTCTATATGGGTAAGGTTATTATTCATAACCTGTGTGATTTGTACCAGTATGGTGATATGACAATCATCACCAATTTTATCACCAGATCCAATATAATTATCTTGATCAAGATGGAAATCCAATCATGGAGTGCGTGCATTGATAGAATTTACATTGCTTCCACTAGGCGCCATTTCAAAACAATGGCATACACTATATTAGTTAATGAATCACAATACCTAAATCCAAACTTGTAAAACACTTAACATAAATTGAACTGTTTATAGATATAATCCATTATCATAAAAATGTTTTTTTAAAGAAGTATATACTCATAAACCCTTCATAATTATTTTTATAGAAAATGATAATTATCCTAAGAATATCCCCTGGGAATTTCATAACCAAGAGTGAAGCAAGGACCGTTATCGTGCACCAGTTCCCATTTGAGTCGAGCTCAAAGTGGTGTTTTTGGGTTTTACCCCTAGGTACATATGTGCCAGAGCTACCTCTACCTGCTCATATCCAAACAAGGATGTATTTCTTGGAAAACTCATGAAACCTCTATAATACCAAAAATCTAGGATGTTATTATGTAGTAATCCTCAAAATCTATCTTAGGGCTATGTGCACTAATCAGAGTTTATATAAATCTAGTTTCCAAGGTTTGTACAAAACTTCCCCTGATACCAACTATAACGCCACAACCCTCGATACCCAGATTCGGTAAATTATTAAATTACATTGGCATGATCACAAGGAAATCATATCACGAATGACCGATAAGTTTAGTATTATTGGAAACAATATTCATACATAAGTTCATCTTTACAACTTGAAAATAAATACAACACGAATTTATTTCATTAGAAACACCCAATCCTCCTAGATTATGCCTATAAGTCACTCATAAATAACTTATTCATATCTTGGGAAAATGAACCATAAGAAAGGGGTGAGCTCAAACGCTTAGTAAAGGCAAGCAATATTGCATATGATAACATAAATATTATGCATGGTGAATAATTGAAACCACATGCTTTTAACAATAATAAACATGATTAATTTTATGGATGGAATATGAGCTGAGTAAAAAATGACATAATAAAACATAATCATGGCTATTATACTAGTCTAATGACCATAAGAACCATCAATATTGTTTTCATAATGAGAGAATGAATAATGCCAAACATTCTGAAACCTTTTGTCAAGGCCTCGACCAAGATTTTTAAAACTGATTAAGGCCTCGGCCAAAACCATATATCAAAATGGGGAAGGCCTTGATTAATTCCATTTCTAGTTGTCTCATGAGACCTACTGATGCATCGAGGAGCTATAGCGGGCTCCACCTATCAATTACTAAGTCTAATACATTTCTCATATAAATAGGTTGAAATATAACATAAAAATTCATATCAAAACTAGCATACGAAATGTCAATAATTTAAACATAAACCATTAATGGTATAAAAATAGCACATCCACATTCAATAATATCACAAAACCTTCAATACAATATGGATGTTTTCTAACTTAATAAATCAACTTCAAATAAACTTAAAATCCATCAAAGGATTTTGACATAGTTGAAATCAAAACCTTTTTAGAGAAATATCTCTTTCTATCTTGAAATAATTTTAGAGTTACATAATTATAAAGAAAATATTTATTTTTAAAATAATCTTACATGCTTGTAAAGGAATCTTTGATGATGTTATAATGGCGGAAAATATCTGTACTCGCCGTATAAGTTAAAAAAATACATTCTTACCTTAATTTTGTCGAAAATGTTATAAAGTACCTTTTTTTGGAAAATGACGGAAAGATTCCATTCAAAAACATATAAGTTCAAATAAGGGTATAAACGACTTTGACGCATTATCTAGTAAATTGTAAAAAAAATTGAAATACATTTTAAGAAACATGGATGTGGATGATAAAGAGGTCCCAAGAGATAATTACGTATAAACAACCTTGGATAATGAAGAGAGTGTAGAATTAACACTTACCTTGTACTTTTACTTGTTCGATAGTAGGTTAACCTCATGTATAATGGTGAAATAATTTTTATTAAATTATAAAAGAATCATATACATTAATATGATATCATATATGATATTTTAACATTGCTTTTTAATAATATCCTAGTATTATCGTCGTTTCGGGTGTTAACGAATTCGTTTTCCTTTATATTATTTGTTATGTGAGTCATATTTGTTATGTACGGGATATATCATATTCATATCTAGAATGATATCAAGTCTTTAAACATTATTTTTAATCAAAAATTAAAATTAATCTTGAATGGGTATGATGAGGAATGAATCTTATTACGTTCGTGGAGATGATAATCCGTACATACGCATGAGCGACAATATCATTATTTTGATATTAAAATAATATATAATTGTATGGTATATCATATATAAAGAATAATTATCATGTTATATTTATTATTTAAATGAATTACACATCATTATTATACCCATCCAAGTAATAATATATTGAATAACAATTACACCACGACGTGGAGACGGTAAGTTGTACAAACGCACGTATGGTGACATGTCTTTCAAAGGATGGATAGGATAATGAATATGGTCGTACCATATTTATAATAAAATCAAATTATATAGATGATACTGGAGTTATTATTTTATAATGGAAACAACAAAGAACGAGGAAGTGGAAGAAGAAAGGAACTTGAAATATGTGATGAAATATTTACCTCTTCTTCGAGTTTTTCTTTTTGATTTGATCAAAAGGGATCCTTAGGATGACTTTAATACTAAAGTAATGCCTCTAGGATTAAGGGAGGACAGTTGAGAGGGTATTTTGGTAGGGGTTGGCTGAGCCAAATGGCTTCCAAGGTGTGAATTAGAGAGAAGGGGGAGTGCTCTTTTATAAGAGGGGTGAGGGGTACGTTAGGAAAAGACAGAAATATTAGTTTATAATAAATTCATTATCGGTTTCTAATGGCCCCAAAATGTATTATTTAAATTATAAGGTTGTTATGGGTCGCACAACACTCAACCAATAGGTTTTAGATAGGTTTGGGTTACTATGTTAACCTTATCTTTTAGATTTAACTCTTAGTTAAATAGTTTGACCTTTACCATGTCACTTTGTATTGTTATATTATATGGTTAATAAACATACTATATACCACCAAGAGAACCCAAAATGGTTCATTAATGATACAAATATCATTATATAAGCCTTTTCACTAAACCATAGAATTTTAGGAATAGAATATCAATTAATAATATAATATTTGTTTTAAAAACTCTTTTATCTCAATTTTGGCACTATTTGGTATTTTGTTTTTTCTAAATTCATAACAAAATTATTATTTCAACGAAAATTCATATAACCAACCCTAATATGTCATATTACCCTATAAAATTAGTTTTATTCATAAAAAGTCTCAAATTACATTTATTTGGATATTTATAATATCAATTATTTTAATATTTAATTAATTAGGTAATTACTCCATCATCATTCTGTCAAAAAATAAAATAAATTATATAATGTATAAAAAATATAAATAAAATAAAATTATTTATTGAATATTCTTATCTTTCTAATTAATATTTATTGTCAAATTTATCTTATGTGTAACCCTATATTAAAAATGTTTTAACTATTAAACTTTGACTTTAACTCTTTTTACTATACTTTGAATTAAATAATAATAAATGTCCTAATATAATCCAAGTGGAAAAAGAGGTTCATATTTTATTACTAATGTTGTTTTTGTTATAATAATACTTATCCAATAGAATAAGGACATGTGTTAGGGTAATAATAATATCATTTTTACCCTTAATTGCCCTATTTACTTTTAACTGAGGTAAATAAAAGTAAAAAGTTACAATTCACCAAAAATTATTTTCATATTATTGAACCAAATTTATTTAATGATATCAACCGTGTCTCTCAGATTTTTGAAAATAAACTCATAGAATTAGTAAAATTATGTTTTATGCAAATTTTCAAATACTCATAGGAGGTGGGTAAAAGATGGTAAAAAGTTCAATAAAATTTTTATATATCTAAAATTATTATAAACTGACTCCAAGGAATCATATTGAACTTATATTGGTATTATGTATCTATTTTTACATAAAATAAATTTAAATGAAATAAATAATTATTTAAATATAAATTTGGTTTTAAACTATAACTCAGTGTTTTTAATGATTCATCAAAAATTGAAATTTTCAAAAAAATTCAGAAAATTCACCCTAAGCTAATTTAGATATTCCGAATCCAAAAATGAAGTCCATTTTTATAGATAAAAATTATAAAATTTCAAAGAGTGGGTATTACAATTCACAATAGCTAGTTTGATTGGTTGTGGTGTGTTATAACTCGAAGTTGCGTACAACAGATGCTATTGTATTATTCAAAGAGAAGTGTATCATGGAGGCTTGGGGTGCTACATAATATGAGAAACATATTGTGTTTCCTGATCCATTATAGGAAACAAGTGGCGAATCCTAATTCACTATGTTGTTTTTCAATACTTATGATGACCACACACTCATTTGATATATGAATATGCTATGCTCCGTGGTCATGATTTAAGCCTCATGTTTAACAAGACATTAAACCATGATATATGTTTGATCATGTGGGATTATTTGTTTTCTTATATTTCTTTATGAACCATTTCTTATGATTCCATGTTCTTATAATATGTGATTTCTCTCTACATTTTTTTGTCATATGCTCATGATATCACCTAAGGTAACATATTGATATGTTTATTTTATCCATTATTTGGTGTTTTAGCTCACCCATTTCTTACGTTTCCATTTTCTAGGGAATTTGGATGTGTTTAACTTGAGATATTTTTAGAGTAAGGTCTAGTATGATGATATTATAGGTGTAATTGGACATGTATTTTAATGATGGATTTTGGAATTTGACTATCCCTTGTTTCATTTTATTTTTAATAGTTACATAAAAAACTCTATGGAGGGTAGTGTTTATATTATTTGATATATAATATTTTATTAAGGGGATTTATGTATTATTTTAGATGGAGAACACCATTGGAGAATTGTTTTTTTTAATTTAAAGGAAACGTCCCTTAGTATGGATGTCTGTGATACTACTAAAAAATCCCCTAGTAGAGAGGTACATGAAATAAAAGAAAACTCATCTAGTAGGTAGGTCTATGATACTATTTGCAGGGCTTCATTATATGTTGGGTTGGGATTATATTTGTCTTAAACAGAGGATAGGTTTTATCATGTGTGAGATGCTAAGGATTGTGGGATCTTTGGTTAGCATGGTCATCTCTCCCATACTAATGGGGAGTAGATATTGGGAACAATCTTATATGATGATGGATCATTCTATGGATTGCGATACAAGGGTGGAGAACACTTTGTATGTTAGACTATATAGTAGGGTGAGTTTTTTCGCAGGCTATTATCACCATATACTGAGGTAAGGGACCCAATATTCATTATGAGGTTGGTATGATCATTGGAACCTTCTCAGAGAAATTAAAATAGTAGTTTAACGGGTTGTGGTTGATCAGGGTGTCAAACCTAAGGATCGATGGTGGTTTATTTTGATTTATTTATTTTTGATGGTTATTTGTTATGAGAATTTGACATGCACATGTTACTTATTGTAAGGTTATGTATGGGACTATGTTAGTGGTTCCCCATTGATTTTTATATTCAAACCATTCTCATGATTACATTGCACTTGGGAACTATATAAAACTCTCAGTTTTTTGTTGGAATAGGTTGTCCCGAAGCTCAGGTCTAATTGAGTGCGATTTCTAAGATGCGTACATAAATATTGGGATGGAGTTTGTCTTGGAGTTACAGTGGAGCCTTTTATTTTATTTTATTTTCTTTATTATCTATATGTGATCAACCAAGTAGGTAATTTAGGATTTATGCCCCATTATCCAGGATCTCATCTCCACTATTAGAATCCCCTTTCCCACTAAGGTTTTCATGGCCCACTTCAGCGCTGATGGATCCCCCTCTTCTCATGCTTCATCGAATTTCCTCCCTTCCTATTTCCTTTTTCATTTTCGGGTTCTAATTCTTCCGGATGGTTATGTATTCCAAGGGTTTTCTTATTCTTTGCTAAAGTATTATATATCAAGGGATATCTTCATCTTTTCTTTTGGTCTATCCCACCATGCGTGTCTCTATTCTTGTTCAAGAATGATGGTAGGAAGTGAAACATTGGAGGTGTTTTTGGATGCTCGTAGAGTAAGTATCTTCGATCTCGTTGTCTTTATTTGAATGAAAACATCCAAGTTGGTGGTTTTTTCATCGTGAGAGTTCCAGAGGGAGGTTTTGGTGATCATATCAAAACAACTAGTTTTTAGCCTCACTGATGATTGTCATCATTCAGTGTCCTCAAATACCCAAATCAAATCTATAAACTCATGTTACTCTGCACCATTCCAATTCAGATCTAGATTAGTTGTGGAAATGAGTTTTTAGTACATGCTATCCTGCGTTCTTCGGTGTTCGTGGTGCGACATGATTTGATATTATCTTGTGAAGATAGAGACTGGTTTGACAGATTTTCTTGGTATTTCTTTTTCAATTCCTTCAATGAAGTTTTTTTGTTTTTCTTCTATGAGATATAGATCCATTTGATGCTTTTTCGGTGATGATGTTGAATTTTCTATCCGATTTGGGTGATGTTTATTTCTATTGTGGTCACGACTGTCAATTTGGATAGTGATGATGAAGGTGAAACAATGATGGTGTGTTTGTCTTCTATGGTGGGGGTCTAAATATAGGGTGGGATTTTGGGTGGTAGGATATCACCAATTAAGTGAAGACATCATAGTTTTAATCTCAAGGAAGCTCACCGATTTGGAATTCGAGACTTTACATGATGGGCTACATGGATCTTTCGCATTTTTAATTTCAAATTTCAGTTCAGTTTTTTCCTGTTTCATGTTTATGAGTTTTTAAATTTCGGTGGTGGTTTCGTATGAGTTCTATTAAATGTGAGGTAACCACTTAACCATAAAGTGGATTTTGAAAATAACCAAAAAATGGATTTGGGTGATCAAACTAGTAGGTGATCGTTTTTTAAGACTGTAAGTATGTTTTTGTATTCATATTATTATTATTGGATATTTATTTATTTTAATACTATGATGGATATGTATGTGTTCAATATTTTTTTATTTATGAAAAATATTGATATTCTGATAATGGGAAGATATAGTCTCCCCACAGAACCACCTTCAACCCCCACTACTAGTTGACCACAGTTAGAATATGGGGAGGCACACCCGAGGTCATGTAGTTCCACCAGATTGGTTACTATTTAGAATGAGTCGGGAAGAGACATTACAAAGTAGTGTCCATGCGATTATTATTTGCCTTACTATTTGAGATATGGTAGATAGGATATACAAGAATGTGTCTGATATTATGATGTACCTAGGGATGGTGCATGATGTACACCATTTCTGAAGGAAAATATAGGTTACCATGGGTATGTGAGTAATAATCTTGGCCTGGACTATTATGATTATTCATAATTTAACCTCTCAGGGAACACACAATCTTTTAATTTATGTGTTTTTGGATTTATATATATTGGTCGTTGGAAAGTTTCCAATTATTAAACATTTTTCTCTTAGCTCTCTAAATAAAAATATTTATGAATGAATCATTCAGGGAATGTAGGGATTATCGTAATATATGCCAAACTAAGTATGATTTTACGGATGATGAGAGGTTCATATGTATAACGTTCTTGACATAGATCATATGATATTGTTTTGTGTATGTTCTTGTACGAATTCTACCCTGATGGATTGAAATGCATATTTTTCCATATGATGGAAGGTCACGTGGATCTATAGTGGGATTCTTGTTGACATGGATAAGGATGATGATGCATTCCCTTGAATGCATAATGTGATGTGACCCTTGTTAATCAGAATTGTAATTATATTCCCTATTGATAGATCTATTAGGGTGATTTTTCTATTGGATTCTTGCATAATGTTTTAAGAACAACCTATATAGTGTTTTCTAATAGGAATTTAATGGAAATTATAGTTGATTTAACCATGTGACTATGTTTCACTGGATACAGATTATCATATGTTGATGTATGTTATATGAGTATTCATGTGTGATTATAGAATGGGTAGTCCTATGTGATGATTTTCATGCGAATCGATTCCTAGTAGGATGATGTTGTTATCATTATATGGTTGAAATGAGTATATGAGACCCATGAGTTTGTGTTTTGGTACATCAGATTCAGGGTTATTTGAGACAGGAGAACATTTGACTCCTCGTGATTTATAGTCTATGAGAGAAATAAATTATTGGACTTGGTGGGAGACCTAGATATCCTTAGATTCAACTTGGACCATATTGAGTCTATTTATGGAGATTTAATAGGGTAATCCAGTAGAGGAGATAACTCAGGTTTTTGTTTTTCTTAGTGATAATAATGATAGGTATGTTATTCAGGGCATGGGCTTGGTGCACATGTAGTTCAATAAGTTATATTGTATATGTGAGACGATTCCGAGGAATATACTTGAGTGATGATCAGAATTAGTGCAAGGGGATTAATGTGGATATTGAGTTGAGAAGTGTAGGATCATTCAGATTCATAACCCTATTTTTTCAAGATGAATTTTGGAAGCGTGGTCCAGATGCACATTGTAATGAACCACTATTTCACTTTATATTCCAATTAATGAAATTTTATATTAAGTAAATTTTTTGGAACAATATACAAAACTAATGTGATTTAACTTGATATAGTTTGTTTAATAAATATAATTGTTAAAACATAACCATTAAATTAGCAATATAAATTTTTATAACAATATGAAAAAATCAATACTGAAATTAGAATGAAATAGAATATAAAAGTAGATGTCTTCCTTACTAATCCTATTTGTTATATTAAAGGGGAAGTGACTTCTTTAGGATTTGACTTGTACAATGAAAAAGATGAACAAGAGCAGTTTTATTTTGATCAAAACCTAATATGAGAAAATTTCTAGCTCATGGATATTGCAACATGATCCACACTAACTAAACCATAACCCAAAACTGTTACCAGGACTTTTATGATGCTTAGGTATTATTTTAATATCATAAAGGGTTATGTATGTGTCAATTTGGATTTCTTCAACATGTAATGATATATATATATGGATTTAATGTTTTTAATACTTTTAAAATGGTATTTTTTAATTCAATTTACGATTAAAGATTTATTTTCCTCAAACTATCATTTTATTTCAAGGAATTTTTTTATTATGATTGAGTTATAAAATTTTATATTTAATTTTTAATAATAAGATAACACTAGGTTAATTATTAATTTATAGAAAAAATAATAGTTAATATAGAAATATCCATTTTTCTAAAAAAGATATTTTTATTTTATTTTATGTTACTAATTAAAAATATAATTTGTAATTTTTTTGGATTTTAGTTTGATAAAATTAACTTCATTTTAGTATTTATTAAAAAAAATTATCTTAAGATTATTTTGTGATGTTTTTTCTAAAAAATGTATTTTTAGGTGAATAGTATATTGTAATATTTTTAAAACTACCATGCCTTTTAATGAAATACTAGTTTATAAGAATGATATAGAAATTTATAAAAACCTATTATTGGAAAAATATAAATTTTTTAAGTCCTATTTTAAATATAAATATATTTATTCCTGTTTACAATCATATATTTAATGTTTTTGAACATAAGTGATATTTTTTATGAATTCTTTTTTAATACAATATATGCCGTTAATTTTAAAATTAATTTTTATTAATTTTAGAGATTCAATAAAAATAAATGGATTTAAAATTTGAAATCATCAGGTCCAAATTATATAATAAGTAAAATTTTTATTTTTTAAACGTAAATGATATGTTACATAGATAAAATCTAGTTACCGAGGTAAAAGCTAAAATGCTAGAATTAAAAATAAAATAGTAAACTACTCAAGACTTGTATAAAAATGCATCAGTATGTGTGATTGAGTCCTCGATCGACATTATCAATTATTATCTCCACTAATATCCAATTTTAAAGCCGCATTCTGTGAGACTGACATCACATTATAAAAAAGTAATGGGTATTTACAAAAAATGTAACCCATTTGAACTTACAAAGGAGGCTCCCCTCTCCTAAGTTACCCTCACCCCAAAAACCCAAAGGATCTTTCCAAAAGATATCCAAACATATTATAAACACTCAAATAATGATTAAATAGGCGTTTTAATTCTAAAAATACTATCTCTCAATAGATTCATTGCATTTACCATAGAGATAATCGATGTAGGAAAGTAATAATTTCATCTACTCGTTTCTCTATTATATTTCCTTATGTTCAATTATTATTCATAAAATTCTATTAAAACGTCTAAAAATGATAAATTTATATGAATATTATACAAATATATTATTATAATTATGGTACAATCATTAACCATCTTTTCATTTTCTATTCATAAAAATAAAAATGAGAAACAAGCGTATATGGTCCACTGCCACCATGAAGTAACATGTTCATTTTACATTAGTGCTGAACATGGATGGTTAAAAATGGAATTTATTATCTAAAAACTATATATATGAATTATTTATGATTTTTAAATGATAAATTTTTTATTCCTCTACGTTTTTTGAGGTAAATGTAATCATCATCCACATGTACATGCAGATTAGCCCCTCTGTAGATCAATGTATTCCATTTTCATTACTATCATTCATGAAAGTATTTGAAAAAATTTTAATGTGTAAATATTATTTTTATGTTAATAATGAGGTTATAGTAATACAAATTTAATAACAATTCATTTATATGAATGATAAATAATCACTATAACATTAATTGTCTTAACATATGAATCAATATGGAAAAACAATTTATTCGTACTATATAATTCTTATGTATCCATCAATTATTTTGTTAATCATTTATAATTTTGATATATGACACTAATAATCACTATATAATAATATTTTTCTACTAGTATGATAATATTGAAACTAAATCAACACATAATCATCGATTAATCCTTGTATGTTCATGTATCTGTCGGTTTAACCACCAACATGAACAATACGATGAAATTATTTCATTGATGAATATGAAAACATAATTAATGGTATAATATGATATAAATATTTAAATAATTATTTTGTTTTTTTTATTGAAAGGGAAAATCAACATTTAACTAAATAATTAAGAATACAGATTTTTTTGGTAAAGAAAACCACCGAAGTGTGCTTATTTTCAATTTCATCTTTAAGGATACTGAATGAATGTCTCATCAGAGGAAATTGAAACATCATAAATCATTTTAAGTCATACATTATATTAAATTTAATTATCTTTTAATGATTAAATTTTTAATAATAATTAATATCAATACATTTCCTATGGAACAATTACAAATTGTCAAAACTATACACACCAGATGGGGGAAAATATGTGAAATTAACGAATAACAATTTAGATAATGATTATAAATGATAATTATAAGTATATTTATGTTTTAACACAACAATTAAATTATATATTATTATATTTGTGCTTTTTATTTAGCATTTTATATCACATAAATGGAAGGAATGATCAATGAAAAGGGTCATTTGGCTATATTTTTCATTCCATGAGACATGTTTGATGTAGGACACCATCCTTTTCACTATATTGTTTAATCTATTCCTATTAATTTCATGTTGGATAAACATATTTTAGTTAATGATATTTTAATAATAATTTATGGAATTCCCTCTCATATTATTTTGATTCAAAAATTCCAGGATCCATAAGGGTCCTTGGTAACTAAAATTTATTTCCTTAACATATGCACTTTATTTTGAAATTTGTATTTAAATTTCCTCTTTGTTCAATGATGTTTTTAGAAAGAATTTTATATTTTATATACCTATATAAAATGAGTTCTTAATTCTAGTTCCCTTCTAATAGTGATTTTTTATATAAAATTATAATATGATTTGATTAATTACAATCCTATTAAGTGAGGGTATCTCTAAAATGGACCATTATTATTTTTATGTGTTTTAATTTATCACTAATGTTATTATTTTTTATTTGAAAATAAAATTATGAATCAATTCATGAGATCTTCGTAATTTCATTTTAAAGATATTCTTTGTTACACAGCTTTTCAGTACTCGTCCCCCGAGGCTCATGCCATGACTACCCCAAGCCTGCCTTCCATAGGCCAGGGGATGAAGACTAGCAATGGAAAGAAGTATCCCAAAAACGGGAAGGCATTTCCTTTTAACCTATAGAGACACACAGTCCAAGAACACAACAAGAAGCAACCACGAAGTAAACTGCTGTAGTAAAAGTGTGCTGAAAGTAAAGGGACTGGAATACAAGCCCACCTAAAAAGTACAAGTACAACTAGAAAGTAGAAAATACAACTAAATAATGGAAAACAGCTCTTGGGGAATCCACTGAGGATCCTACTTGAAGGGATGGTACATCTCACGGTCAGTAGTCTCTGTGTCACGTCACGCCAAATGATTCACCTCCGAGCACTGTCTATTCATCGCTACCTCAGCCTAGTTTAATGTTTTCTGTCGTCTACACAAGACACAAAAAGGTGCAGGCATAGCCCGTAGAGGGTTGAGTATAACGATACTCAGTAGGGACCCCGATACCCCAGTAGGTCTCCCAGACTTCCAAAAAGAAAATACCACCAAGCAATACCTCAATCTCAATGTACGAAGAAATATACATCAACTCTACTTAGGTATATTATAATACATATACATAAGTTATCAAGATATACTCATCTCACACACGAGGAAAAAATACCCAAAAGGTAACAACACGAAGGTAGAAGTACCGCACAGGTAACACCATGAAGATAGAAGTACCACACAGGTAACACCACGAAGACAACACCACGAAGGTGGATGTACCACACAGGTGACACCACAAAGGTATAAGTACCAAATAGGTATCACCATGAAGATAAGAGACTCAATTCATAATCAGGTATATCTTAAGAATAGAATTACAGATGACTATTCATAATCTAGATCATTTTATTCTATTAAGAGGCATTGCTTCTAACCCACATAGGATTGATAGGTAATAAACCTCGTTGACCCACATAGGATCTGACCTACACAGAATCTGTATGCGATGACCCACAAAAGATCAATCAGTGTTGACCCATACATGATATGATAGATGCTGACCCACACAAGATCGAAGTTCTTTCTTCACGTTATAGCCTACCATAGGATTCCTCGAACCCGGTGTGCTCGAGGTCATAGAATCTAACCCATGTTATATTGGTCATACCTTGAATTCCACTACGTTCCACAATGTTGTAACCCAAAGGACCTCAATGTTTTAAGGGTTGAAATAAAATAGAAGGTGCGTCAATCGAACACCCTGTATTTTAGTAATAAGTGTTTTAGTTCTGAGGGCTTGGTTAGTTTCGGGTTCGATCCAACCAGGTCATACTCCATATATCTCAAAAACTCAATTGGAGTATACCAAAAGGACCGTCTCAATCCAAGGATCTCTGTTCCATATAATCTTCATAATACAATTGTTTGGTTCTCAAGATATGGCACTTTAAGTGTTTTTGGGTCCCGTTGGGTCTGGGTAAGGTCCGAGTCGGCCGGGCCAACTCGACCCGGTTCGGGTTGAACTGAATCAGTCTGGGTTCGACCCGGCTGGGATGGGACATGGTGGGATCAGCCAGCCAGTCCATGGTCTAGCCCAGCTGGTAGGGGGCGTCGCAAGACATGCATGGGGGTGGCCTGACCCTCAAGGGGGACGCGGCCTGCCGGGCACACGGCCCGCTGGGAGCACGGATCGCTAGGCGTGCAGACCATTGTGCAAGCGGCCCACTGAGCCGGGAATCCAATTGGGCACGTGTCCTGGACACGTGAGGCATTTCCCATAGGTGGTTGGGGAATACCTATGTGGCAAGGCCTTCCCTAGCTGCCACTAATGGAATGACACATTGTTTTCCCGAATGGATGCCAGGGCCGTTCAGTTTCCTCCGCAGTGGCGGCACTATGTGGTGCCAGCAGGTGGGATGCCAGAACCCTTGGAATGGGACTTTCCTCCAGTAGTGGTCATCCTATGTCGGAAACCATCTTTAGTGGCACACGACAGTGCACCTGTCCACCACCCAAGGCCGGGTGGTGTGTCAGCCGCCTCCCTCAGTTTGTCGTGGCAAGTGAGCTACGACCCGCATCCTCTGGCAGAACGCTGGTCCCGCCACCCTCCTCTTCCGCAGACGAGCAGTGTGTCCATTGCCTCCTATGACAGCCACTACTGATGAGCCATGATGGATCCTCCTACGACGTGGGTTCTTCGCCACCTGCCTCACGGTTAGGCTGTGATGGCCTCCACCTTGGTCCCTGCCGTCATTGGTCACCAGTACCACTGTGCCAGTAGTCTTCCACAAAGAACGAAAGGGTATCTAGGTAGCAAAGTGTTTGGGATGGGTTCGTTAGGACAACACCCTCCATATTATCTTGAAAACAGTATGAGGTAGGAAAAAGGATTCTACAACTCTTGATATTAAAACCAAAAGTAAACCCAATCCTCAAGAATGATGTAGAACACTCGCGATTGGGGAAGTGTGTCAGTGTTCATCTTTCCCACAATAATCTTCCAGCAATACCACTCGAACGACATCCTTCGGGTCATGATTCGGTGTCACCTGTCACCTCCCACTATAACCAACTCCATCCTCCAAGGTTTTGGCATCTTACCTTTTTGTCAGCACTTCGTTTCTTGGTGAAGCAGTACTGATACCTCTCCCCAAGCTCTATTTAAATAAGATAGGGGGGATGTTTAACGCTTGTGGGATTTATGAGGGTTCATTAATTAAGAACCTTCCAAATTGTCAATGACGTTGTTACATATGGATTTATGAGTCAAACCATTTATGGCCCTAGCACTTGACTGGTGCCACACTATCGCTTGTCTGTAGAGGAAAACCAAGAAAACAAATAAAATAACAATGTTATTTTATTATTCTTTTAAAAAGTCCAAAATATAACCTTTTCTTTGCAACTACATCGGTCCAAGTGAAGCCTTATTTATGTAAATCTCAACACTACAGATTCAATGGTGCCCAAAATTTTTTAATTCAAGCACTGGTTCAAAAGTTAGAAAATTATGCTCACGTGTTTGCTGAACGTACCTTAAAAAAAGTTCTGAAATTCATTCTGAGCACCCCAGGCCTCCGAATCACATGCCGTCATTTTTTGTAGACCTGTAATAATTCTATATAATTAAAAAACTATTACATGGAATATCCGAGTAATTACATTCTCACCACCTTATCGATTTTTGTTCCCAAACACCACAATATAGACTAAAAAAACCAATGGGGGTACTGAGCCTAAATCTAAGCCCCCTTCTCCCAAGTGCTCTACTAGAGGTTCCCGTACATCCATCAAATGCGCAACAGAGGTATCTACCGCCCATGAAGGACTCGCTCCTCTCGATCCTCAATCTCTACTGGAACCTCCAAAGACGTCTCCCCATCATCAATGTTCAGCTCGCCATAGTCGATGACGTGAGAATTGTCATGCAAGTATCTCCTCAGATGGGATATGTGGAAGACGTCGTGCACCATCTCCAACTGTGATGGTAGTGCCAAGTGGTATGCCCCCTCACCAAACCTCTGATGTATCATAAATCATCCGAAAAACCACGGTTAGAGTTTTTTGCCTCGACCAAATCTCTGTAACCCTCGTCATGGTGATACCTGTAGGAAGACATGGTCTCCCTAGTCTAACTCTAAAGGTCTCCACCTCCTGTCAGCATAAGACTTATGTATTCTCTATGCAGTCTTTATCAACTCTTTGATGATATTCACCTTCTTAGTGGTAGCCCATACCAACTCTGGACCCATAAGTGCTGACTCCCCTTGGTGTGTCCATCATAGAGGTGATCTGAATGGTCCATATAGAGCCTCAAATAGTGCCATACTGATGGTACAGTGATAACTGTTATTGTATGCGAACTCCACCAAGGGAATGGGATCCTTCCAAATGTGGCCAAAATCTAGGATGGAAGTACAAAGAAAGACCTCCAGTGTCTGAATGGTCAGCTCCGTCTGACCATCCGTATTTGGATGAATGGTGGTTCTGAAATGCAGGTGAGTCGCGAACACCTCTAGTAACCCCTTCCACAGTCGGGATGTAAAACGTGTCGCATGGTCCGAGATGATCTTCGATGTCACCCCATGAATTCATACAATCTCTTTTACATAAAGGCGTCTCAAGCCCTCTAATAGTCCCTGCCCTCAGATCGGTAGGAAGTGGACCGATATGGTGATTTGGTCAATGATCACCTAAATGGAATCATGTCCCATGGATGTACATGGAATCCCTATCACAAAGTCTATAGAGATACCATCCCACCTCCACTCCATCACCTCTAGTGGATACGTAAAGCTTGTTGGAACCTGATGCTCGGCCTTCACTTGTGGGAATGTGCGGCATCCTGAAACAAACTCTGCCACTACCTTCTTCATCCCTGGACACGAGTGCTAACATTAGAGGGTCTAGTAAATCTTCTCCACACCAGTATGTACTGCAATAGGGGATGTATGGAACTCCCTCAACACCTCCTCCCATAGTGCCATTGGTACCATGGTACACCCTCTAAAGAGGATGACATGCTCCCCACCTTCATAAAATACATCAGGTGCCTATCCTAAGGATATCTGAGCACGTCGAGCCTCACAGTCAAGGTCCCCAAACTATGCCTCCCAAACTCACTGAGGAAGTGGGGGAGTGACTGTCATATAATAGTGGTAAGGTTCTCCAACTCTATCCAAAAAGGATATCTGCATAATGGCTAGCTGCTCTGATGCCTCAGTCAGAAACTGTAGACCAGACCTCTTGCTGAGTGCATATACTACCACATTCCCCTTCCAATGAGTATAGACTATCTCAAAGTCATAGTCTTTGAGGAACTCTAGCCATCTCCGTTGTCTCAAGTTCAAGTCCTTCTGAGAGAAGATACACATGAGACTCTTGTGATCAGTGTAGACTGTAAAACATTCTCCCATCAAGTAATGTCGCCACAACATCTGGGTGAGGATCGCTTTTTCTAACTCCAAGTTCTGAGTAGCTTAGTTCTACTCAGGTTTCATCAGCTGTCATGAGACATAGGCGATCACTACTCACTCATTTATCAGGACACACCCATGTCTGGTCCCGGATGTCTCACAGTGGACTACATTCCAAACACCCTCTTCTGGGAGTCTCAATATTTTAGCACTCGTCAATCTATGCCTCTACTCTTGAAAAATCTAATGGAATCTCTCCATCCATACGAAGGGCTATACCATCTTCGTCAAAGCTGATAAGGGTGATAAAACTCCAGAAACATTAGTCATGAATATCCAGTAGTATCCTTCCAACCCCAGGAAACTCTGCACCTTAGTCACTCTCCTAGGTGGCTTTCAAGAATGCACAACCTATATCTTTTCTGGATCCACTGCAACTCTGTCCATCGAGATAACATGTCCCAGAAAGTGGACCTCTCGTAGTCATAATTGGAACTTTGACAGATTAACAAAAATACAGTTCTCTCGGGTTTTATCCAGAACTATCTTCAGATGATAGGCATGCTCTTCCTTTGATGTCGAGTAATTCAAGATGTCATCAATGAAGACTACCACAAAGTGATCAAGGTATGGCTGTAAGATAATATTCATGAGTCCCACGAACATTGTTGTGGCTTTGGTCACACTGAATGTCATAACCAAGAACTCATTGTGTCCATACTGACATTTACAGGTCATCTTATGTACATCCTCATCTGGTACCCAATGCTGATGATAGCTTGATCTGAGGTATATCTTCAAAAACCAACGAGCTCCCTTTAGCTGATCAAAAAGATCATCAATCCTCAGAGGTGGATACTTGTTCTTCACGGTCACATGGTTCTGGCGCCGATAGTCCACATAGAGTCTCAAACTCCCATATTCATTCTTGGATAACAAAATCAGGGCTGCCCGTGGAGAAAACCTGGGCCTTATGAACCCCTTCATATGAAAGTCCTCCAAAATTACACGTAACTCACAATACTTCGTGGGAGCCATCTGATATGCTGGTGTAGATAAAAGTTTCATCCCAGGGTATAGGTAGATGTAAAATTCTACCTATATGCATAAAGGTAGTCCCATAACATCATCAGGAAAGACATCGGCATACCAGTCCACCACTACAAGATATCTAGGAATCTCAACATCTACTGCTCCGAGGGTATGGCTTGCCAACTGATGTGTGATCGGCTAAACCCTCCTTTGGGAAATACCATCCTATTCTACATAGGTTACCTTATCAGTGGTGAATTAAAAAATAGTCCCATCCATATGGACTCACCACACTTTGTGCCTAATACAGTCAATATGAGCATAGAATGGGGATAACTAGTCCATACCCAAGATGACATCATAAGGCCTCGACGCCACTACTAGATGACCCTAGCCGAAGATCTCACCTCATAAAGTAAGCTCACAATTCTAGAACCAGTGTGTAATCATCGAATCCTCTCCCCTAGGAGTCTCTAGCTGCAAGGATTGAGCCAAAAGATCCACCAAATCTCTGAGCTCTGAACAAAGGCAGTGGAAATACTAGAGTGACTGGAACCTATGTCAATAAGTATGACAACTAAGGTGGTGTAGACATAGACTGTAACTCTAATCATCCCATAGCACAGTGGTCAAAGTCCTCATCTTCATGGAACTTAGCTCGTCCCAGTCCACATGTTAACTAAGGTTGGGGTGGACCACATGGAGGTGGTGGTGGTAGAACTTCAAATCATTGCCCATCGCCTGCTGCATGGCCAGCTCCTCTGCCACATCGTCCTACTGCCTGCACACCTCCCCAATCAAATCTATTCCTCTCCCTCAGGGGTCCCTCGACCATCTTATGGTCATCCATATGACTATTCGTGATGTTGCGAGCCATGTGACCCTACCCACCACACGAGTTGCGATGCATGTTCCTAATTCTCCCTCCTCTATCCCGTGAGCCCCACACCATCGACCCTATATCCTGAGGTTGTCTACTAGAAAGTCTGACCCGCTTAAGCCCTTGCTTCATCCACCTACTGCTTGCTGCAGACGACTCTGCTACCTGACATCTGGTGATGTATCTCGCTATCAGTGCCTGCTCAGCTAGGAAGCTCTCCACCAAAAGTTCTCTCTCTAGCACCCCGTCCTGTGTCAGTATACCGAGTGATATCAACGATGCTCTGATCTCCCATAGGAGACCCTGATCAAGGGTCTGGGCCCTAGAAAAGTGTCTTGTACCATCTCAGTGAAGTATCGGGAGAGATTAGTGAACCTCATAGAGTACTGGTCCACAGTCATGCTGCCCTACTGTAAGTGCATCAACTCCTGTATATGCATTGATCGTAGAGTTGATTTGATGAAATATGTCCTGAAAAGGATCTCTAAGTCCGCATAGATGAGGGTTTCCTCATCGTGTAACTGGAGTGTCAGACTCCACCATCTTCCAACTGCTCTTTGGAAGAGACTAGCTGTTAGGATTCCCATCAGATCAGCTGGTTTCCCAAATAAGCAAAAAAAAAGCTGGCCACAGCCTCCATCCAGTCCTCATCCACCTGCAGATATGTCTCTCCAAGGAACCTCGGTGGCCTCTTCCGCTGAAACTTGTGTGACACGCTCAGTCGTCTTGCATCCTATACTGGTGGGGCTGGTGGAATCAGCTGCCCAACTGGTAGTAGTGCTGTTGGTACACCACCGGAAGGTGTTAATGCTGTAATAAGTCCCTTCACTGATGCCTCATTGCTCGGTGGGCCAACATTGCATATTCTGTTGGAAATATTGGATGGCTGTCTATGTGGCAGAAACCTAAAAAAAATAGGTGTTCCACGGTCAATAAAATATACTTAGTTATCTGACTCAAGTGAGCATAAGAAAAACTTTTCAAAACACACGCAATCAGTGTTTCCATGCACAGAGTCAGAAATCAGAATTCTGCGTCTTATTGTATGGATAGGTCATCCACCGCACCAACACTAGATTCTCTAAACTAAAAACCACACTCAAAACACTCAACACAATAGACACATATAAACGATTAGAGTTCTTGTTCTTCAGTAGAACCAACGCCTCTGATACCACTTTATCACAACCCATCCCCTAAGAACTGTTCCGTGACTACTCCATGCCTGACTTCCATAGGCCAGGGGCTGGAGAATTGCACCAGAAAGACATATCCCTAAAATGAGAAGGTATTTACTTTTAACCTTTATATACACACAGTCCATGAACACAACAAGAAGAAATGATGAAGTTAACTATTTTAGTAAAAATGTACTGAAACTAAAGGGGCTAGAATACAAGACACACTAATAAGTACAAGTACAAATAGAAAGTAAAAATACAACTAAAAAGTGAAAAATTGCTCCTGGATCATCCACCGAGGATCCCACATGAAGGGAAAGTACATCTCATGATCAGTAGTCCATGCGTCACATCACAATAAATGATCCACCCTTGAGCACCGTCCAGTCCTAACTCCCTCAACCTCGATCAATGATGTCTGTCTTCTGCACAAGAAACAGTAATGTATGGGCATGACCCATGCAAGAGGGAGTATAACGATACTCATTAGGGACCCCAATACCCCCATATGTCTCCCAGAGTTCCAAAAAAGTAATACCACCACCAATACCTCAATATCAATGTACAAAGCAATAGACATCAACTCTACATAGTTATATTCCCATACATATACCTATGTTATCAAGATAGAATCATCTCACACATGAGGGACGAATACCACAAAGGTAACACCCTGAAGGTAGAAGTACCACATAGGTAACACCATGAATCTAGAAGTACCACACAAGTAGCACCATGAAAACAACACCACGAAGGTAGAAGTACCCCATAGTTAAACCCAAGAAGGTAGAAGTACCACATATGTATCACCACAAAGCTAAAAGACTCAGCTAAAAATCATGTATAACTTAAGTATATAAGTAAAAAATATTAGTCATAATCTAGATCATATTATTCTCTAAAGAGGCACTACATCAGGCCCACACATGACCAATAGGTAATAACCCCTACTGACCCACACAGGATCTGACCCACACGGGATCTGAACCACACAGGATCAGTATGCGCTGACACACATAGGATTGCTGATTGATGACCCACACAAGATCTAATTGATGTAGACCCACACTAGATCGATATATGCGGACCCACTAAAGATTGATGTTTTTTCTTCATGTTACAGTCTTCCACATGATTCCTCACACCCAATGAGCTTGAATTCCATAGAATCTTCCCCTCGACATATCATTCATACATAAACCACCACTATGTTCCACAAAGGAGTAACCTAATGGTTTTCATGTCTTAAGGGTTTCAACACGATAGAGGGTGTGTTAATCAGACGCTCGGTCTAGGAGTTATAAGCATTTTAGTTCTGAGGGACCAATTGGATTCGGGTTCGATCCAAACCGGCCATACTCCAACTGTTTCCAAAACTCAAGTGAAGAATTCCAAAAGGACCGACTCAATCCAAGGATCCCAGCGCCGGAGATATTTTGTCGAATGAAAGTTAGGTTCTCATTATATGGATTTTTATGTGTTTCTGTGTTCCGTTGGGCCCGTGTCTGGTCCTACTCAGTCATACCGACCCGACCTAACCCGGTTTGGGCCGACCCGACTTGGTTCGGGTCTGACCCAGCAGGGCAGGGCCATGGTCCAGCCAGGCATGCAGGGGGCGCGGCCTGGAGCACACGGGGATGGACCGGGCTGTAAGGGGGGCGTGGCCCATAGGGCGCACAACCCGTTGGGCACGCGGCCCGGCTGAGTGAGGCGTGGCGTACGACAGGGTGGAGCTCCCCTCTGTGACAGGGCCCGATCTAACCACCACTGGGGGAGTGACCCCCAGTTTTCTTAAACGGTCGTGAGGGCCATTCGGTTTCCTCCGTAGCGGTGATGCCACGTGGCACCTTTAGGGGGAATGTAGGACCCACTAGAGTGGGTCCTGCTTCTGATTGCAGCTGGCCAGTGCTGCCCGCCATCTCTTGCAGCGTGCAATGGTGCACCGCAATGCCACCCGCAGTAGGTTGGTTTGATTGTCACCTTCCTCTGTCTTTCGTGACTGATGAGCTGTGGCCCGCAACCTACGGTGGTGCACGGGTCGCACCTTCCTCCACTTCCATGGCCAACTGGTGTGCCAACCGCCTCCTCCGACCACCATGACTGACGAGCCATGACCGGTTCCTCTGACGGTGCGGGTGTGCCGCCTCTTCACTCGCAGCCAGCCGGTACCAGTCACCACCTTGTCCCTGCCAGCATTGGTTAATGGTACCACCGTTCCAGTGCTCTTCTATCGAGAACAATAGGGTAGAAAGGTATCAGAGGGTCCGGGCTGGGTTTTGTAGGCTTGTTCCCTCCGCATTATCCTGAAATCAACACAAGGGTGGAAAAAGGATTATACAACTCTTGAAATTAAAACCAAAAGTAAAACCCTACCTCAAGAATGATGTAGAACACCCGCGATTGGGGAAGTGGGTTAGTGTTTGTCTTTCCCACAACAAGATTCCAATGATACTTCTTGAACATCGTCCTTCGGTTCATGGTTTTATGTCAGCCATCACCTCCCGCTGGAACTTGCTCCATCCTCCAAGTGTTTGGTGTCTCGACACTTTGTCATCACTTCATTTCTCGGTGAAGTAGTTTCGATACCTCACCCCATGCTCCATTTAAATTGTAGAGGGGGAGGGTGTCTAATGCTCAAGAGAATTGTGATGGTTCATTAATTAGGAACCTTCCTAATTCCCAATGATGTTGTTACATATGAATTGAAGGGTCCATCCATTTAATGGATTGAAACATCACTGATCTCCTGCTGCCAGTTGTCTGTTGGAGGAAAAAAAATAACAAAGTTATTTTGTTATTATTTTAAAAAGTCTAAAATCTTACTTTTTCTCCACTCCTACCACAGTTAAAGCGAATCCTCCCTTACGAGAATCTCAGTGCTGCGTATTCAATGGTGCCCTCAAATTGTTAATCGAAGCATCGATTCAAAAGTTAGAAAATGCAGCTCACGTGTTTACCGAACGTATATTAAAAAAAGTTAAGAAATTCATTCCGGACACATGGGGCCTCATAAAAATGCACCGTCAATTTTCGAAGACTCATAATAATTCCATATAATTAAAAAACACTTCATGAAAAATTCAGCTCATCACACTCTTTTACAATTTTACTTATGTTGTTCTATTTATCACAAAAAGGATTTATTTTCTATGATGTTATGTTTTTTTAAATCATCCTCTAAATGATTTTACAATGTTTCCCCTTTTTGTTATTAAATTTGGTATAAATTTATATGATTTATGTTGTTATTAAGATTATACATTTAAAAATGTAATGTGAAACACATTCTTTTTCGTGGGTTTTAATAATGTGATGGTCAATTGTTTTCTAATCATACCCATGTCTTATAGGTTTTATGTGAAGGGTGGACTATATAACCATCCAATAAAATGGGAAAAGATTTACATATCATTACATAATGTCAAATATTTATGTGTTGGTAAAATCTTATATACCCCTCTAATTCTTCGAGTAATTCTTGATATCTCTATAAATACTGGTGAAATGAGTTGTGTTGATTTAATCAAAATGAAAAATGGGTTGTGATAATTATGTAGCTTTTGGCAATTGGTTTTTATGTTCCATATTCTATGGAAAATATGTCATTATTCTTTATCTATTATGAGAAATATTATGTGAGTCCTAATCTACTGTAAGATGCTATTTTTTAAGGAATATCTCAATTTATGTTTTTGGTAATCCTTTTTGAGCCTATTGTTTTTGGTATGGAGCTTGGTCGTCTGGACTTAGTCCATATGAGATTACCCTAGGAGGAATAAGGAATAAGGGGGAGTCTATATAAAAATATTAGATAAAGAGGATTCTATTCCACAGAGCTCTGGGAAGCATCATATGATTGGTCGCTGTGGCATAGAGATATCGATTTTCATGTAGAAGATTGGGAGAATAATTTCATTGCTACTTCCATTTCAATCATAGCTATTGTGTGTGGGTAGGATAATGCATTGGATAGTTGAGAACCATGATGTTGGTACAATGTATACGACGGAAGGGCCCCAAGATAGATTTTGGCCAGTTTATTCAAAATAAGTACCCCATATGGCATGGAGGTAGGTCACACTATAACATACATATCGGGTTATTGGATTTGTGTTATGGTTTAATAGGTTGTGTAATAGCCACTCCCTCAGTTAATAGGGTTTATTGTTTATACCAATATATGATCTTTGGATGCTATTTGACCCAGCATGATACATAGTGGTCAATGAGTACTGTTCCATTGTGTGGATAACATGTGGCATGGTCTAAGTGGTTGTAATGTCATCTTTTTTTTCTGAGAATGCATGTAAAATACCCAAAAAACCCTCATAACTCATTTTTTCTAAATTTTCCAATCAAAACCTAGTCACCCATGATTTTTTTTAAATGATTTTAATACTATTTTTAATTAGATTAAATTATTCCTCTCTTTGGATTAATCTATGGTTTACGAAGACTTCCAGCAGAAACCTAAGAAAATACACTTCAAAATAGAAGAACAATCAGTTAGAACTTGGTGTTTTGGGCCTAGATTTTGATGTGAAAGGATAAGGAACAATACACTACATTTGAATTTGGAATTTCATATGAGTATACTACTTTTTTATGTAGATGATCTAAAAAAACACCATTTTAGTTCATTTTTTCTTCATTTGGTATTTAATATAATTATGTTCTTAGAAAAACTCCATGCACATAACCTAAATTTAATAAATCAATGTACAATGAGTTTCCCATTCATAGATCCCCCATTCGTCTTTTTCAGTTCATTTGAAATGAGACCATGTTTTTGGCCACCTGTGATGGGATCCTACCCTTGAAATCATAATGAATTGACTATTTTGATAATTTGAATCTTAGATTAACAATATACTTTTTAGGGGATAAATATTATGAATTTATATTACTTGTGAATTTTGTTGATTTCTTAAAATAGATTCCCATGAAATAAATTTGATAAATTGGGAGATAATTAGTTTGTCTTTTTTACATGATTAGTTTTTCACATTTATATATATATATTTCAATTTTAATGACTTTTGGGACAAAATGTTGAATAGAATAGAATGTTTTATAATTGATTTTAAAATTTAGAGACTAAACTTAATGAATTTAAATATCTATACAAATGGTAACTGGGTGAATTTAAAATTATAGTTTTTCATGACATGCCTAATATGTTTGTCACTTGGTTATGTGTTTTCTCTACTTATGGTTGTGTCTGAATTTGAAATTGTTTTGATTGATTCCTTAGGGTTGAAGTTAAATAAATTTATGAGATATTATCTTGTTATGAAATATTCTTGTGTTTTTTTCTTTGGGGACCCATGAGATATGCCTAAGGGTAAAGTGAAAGGATTCATTTCTATCAGATGGTAATATGCATGGAACTCGACACATCCTGAGTGTAATATGCTTGGTGTATAAACCACCTAAGGGTAATATTCACAATCACAAGACACCTAGTGGTGAGATTAGTGTTATCAAAGGGGGAATGAGATTTTTAAATGATATGATATGTTTGATTCACACAGAATAGTATAATAATCCCCCCACCTTGTATATTTTTATTAATGGAGGAAGATCCACCCCTAGATAGAGATATCTAGAATTCTGCCAAAGCTTGTTGGGATAACCTCAAGTGTCACCTTAGAGTTTGATGGTCAAAAATTTTATTTCCTATGCATTATTAATTTGAAAAAAAATAATACCCATGTTTTTCACTTTGTTGTATATAATATATACTCAAACTAAATTTATTTAGACACCATTGGTTGTGTCCTACATAGTTTCACTCAAAACATGTTCATGATGAAGTTTGGTATCTAAAAATCTTTCATGGATATATAAATGGACAAGGGCTAGGGGCCTTGTGTCAGTTGATTGAAATTCGGCAATATTAGATCTTGGAGATGCGTCCGACAAGGATTTTAGGAATAAGGTTTTTACAGTGTTTTATAGAGTCAAATAGTTTATTATTTTTTTTACATTCATCTTAGAACTTAGTTACATTTAATATTTACATTACATGATCATATTTTTATTGTATTATTGATTTATCATTTATTTTTTGAGGGATTCATGTTTTATTATTCAATTTTTTTGACTATATATGATACTCTATTATTCTTATTCTATAATGGATACATTTTACCAGAGGGTATTGTCACCACACTACAATATTTGTACCCTCACAACTATTAGGTAGCCTCAAGTGTATAGGGAGGCATGCCCATGGTCACATTAACCACTCAGATCAGTCGTATAGGGGAGTACTGGGCCGGGGACATTACTAATTTGTATCATAAACATGTTTATTTTCAATTTTATAAATTTTTAAGAAAGAGAAAAATTATACTAGTTTGTGTTAGGGCTTAGTAAAGATCTCTTCCAATAGAGTAGCTGACCGATGTAGAGGGATAATGTTAGTATATCGGGAGGGATTCTTGTTATTATTGTTATATTGTTTTAGTTTTGATGTTATTTCATATCGAGTGATTCACTTGCTGCATGATGTTACTTTTTATAGAGTTTTTTACTCATGGGCCTGTATGGAATGATATGAGTATGCATACATAATGGTAGAGCCCCCTAAAAAACTCTGTTCTGGAATGATTCAATCCAACTAATCTTTATGCACCTCAAAACAATTATATATAGCGTTGAATAATTCTTCATACCTGTTGTGATGATTAACCAAGATTTTGTGGGACATTATAAGGAAATCCATGCAATATGAGAAGTTTTTAATAGAAGGACTTTGAGGTGATTTTCTTGATCCACTTCTATCCATAGATTTTGAAGATTGAAAGGGCATGTGGGTACAAGCACCAAAAAGAAGAGGGAATTTTAGTGACAGACTATGCTATATTCTTAATTGACCTACAATTATTTTCTATATCCTTGGTAGCTGGTGAGGAAACTAGATTGAGACGTTTCCCAAATGGGCTTTGATATGAGATAAAGTTACATGTGAATGTATTTTTATAAATATCTTCATAGATTTTATGAATCTAGATCTCATTATGGAAGGGAATATGAGAGATAACCCAAGTGTCTCCCATGTAGTTTTATGAGTGAAATCTATGAATTATTCTTCTACATGTAAGATGTACTTCTATGACAGTTATCTCTTGGGAAGTAGTGGGAAGATCATCTAGGGAAGTGGGAATTCATCTCAAATCTGTGTTTAGTTTCTGTGATTTTTGTTTTGCAATATTGTCCAGAATAAATATTAGTGTCTTTACCCCATTGTGGAGTACCAAGCTTATGGTAGGTTTGGTTTTTTACAGAATTTAAATTGGATTTTTTTCAAAGAGGAATAATTACAGGGGATCATGACAGACACTTGAGTCTGGGATGGACTCATCTACCCCTAGCAGACTAGTATTCAAAGTTCCATCAGGTGTTAAGCATGTTGTAGGGGAAATGTTACTTCAATATAAGAGAACTGGGACTATATATGGTGAGAAACATATGAGAGTTATATAAGAGCCCAAGGAAGAGGGTCTAGTCAGTCGCATGGTATAAAATCTACTACAATAAGATTGGATTCAAGACTTTATATCGTTAGAGGTATGATTGTTGCATCATATACCCAAGATTGATTTTTTAATACAAGAGTATAGCATTCATTTTTTAAATTCACATTTTAAAATTGTTTTGGCTTGGTTTTGAAGAACTTAGAAGTAATTATGACCATTGAAACACCATTGGGAGTGCAATAAAAGGATATAAATCATTGAAAGGATTTTTAAATTGAAATTGGTGGCTATAATTTTTTATTTTTGTGTTTGAAATGAAAGTATTCGATTTAATTTGTGGTATGGATTGGATATTGTTGTACCAGGATCATATCAACTGTTATTGGATTATAGTTACATTTTTATCTCTAGAAGTGAATACAAACTTTCACCGGGGTGAGTGGGATCTTCAAGAAGGTCATGTGGTAAATCTTTAGTACAAATTGGATTGAGACATGAATCAGATGGTGGGAATTTACCTTGATGATAGAGGAATGTATAAGGAAAACTTCCCTATAATTTTGAACCATTCTCAGGATACATTTTCTCAAGACTTCTCCATATTACCGCCTAACTGGGAGATCATGTTCTTGACTGAGTCGGTGTTGGGAGCTGACCTATTTTCAATCAAACCTTATAGAATAGCACCAACATAGCTTCATGAGTTTATTGTTTTTTGTTTGATGATATATAAGGAACGATATTAATATAGGCCAGTACATATCCATGGGGTGCAACGATTCTTTTCACTAATAAGGATAATAGGACTTTTCACTTATATGTGCATTGTAAGAGTCCAAACTAGAGGATAATAGAGAACCAGTATCCCCTCCCATGAATCAATGTTCTCTCATATCAGATGAGAGTTTTTATGATTTTATCCAGGATATACTTGAGGTTATGATATCAGGAGTTGAGATATAGACCATTCAAAATACCTCAGATATATTTCAGAAGCATATATGACATGTATGAGTTAGTGGTTATTTTGTTCAGTCTAAAGATCACACAAACATTATTGCTTGATGAATCAAATCTTTCATCCATTCCAATATGAGTTTTTTTGTAGGATTCATTGACGTGATCATGGCGCAATCCCATATATAGAATATCACCCCCAATATCTTTATGTTGTATTGATTTCACAGGGATAGCATCGACTTTACACTTAGATATCAAAGTGAAACTTCTGGATCAATAATATACACTTATGGGCCATGAAATCTTAGAGGATAGATTGGAAGTGGACTCAGAGAAGGTTGCAGTCAAGGTATCTTTGGAGAATCCCAATAATGTGTATGATATTCATTACTTTATCGGTATATTAGGCTGTTATTGAAATTTCATAGAGGACTCCTCTAATCATGAGGCACCAATGTATAGGATAACTAATAATGTGTTGATGGATTTTTTTTCAGATACTTATGATTGAGAATTTCGAGAGATGGTGAGAAGAATGACATAATTATTGATCCTCATGTTACATATGACTGTTAAATATATATCATTAATTATAATACATTTTTAGTTATCCACATGATAGTTTTCATGTAGGAGGACCGAGTGGTTCCATATGTCTCCAGAAAGTTGGGACCACATGAGAAGAATTACCTTAACCATTACCTGGATTTAGATGTAGTGGAATAGGCTTTATGATACTATAGATACTAATTTTTGGGAATGAGGTTTCTGGTATACACTTAGCACAAGATCCTTAAGTATATATTTTTTCTATGATACCTAAACCTTCGGCATATGTGGTGTGTCATGTATCTACACACTTTTATGTTAAAGATCAATTAAAAATTGGGAAGTAAAACATAATTGTCGATGCCTTGAGCTAGAAAATGTTGAAAAAATTTGTGATGTAGTTTTGTAACATGTGGAAGCTATTGGCACTCTTCAGAGACATGAATCTTGATGGTCAAGAGTCCCTTGTATGAGTAGCTTTCAATTTTACATATGTCATACCCATGATTCTTGATCATGTCATGATGGGGAAGTAATCTTAACTAAAAAGATTATTTATGAGGGAAAACACATTTTTTGGGGATCCACCATCATGATATTCTCTTGGAAGAATCATTGTTCTTCTTATCCTTGGCCGGGTATGGATTCATATAAAACTTAATCAGAGGATGTTGACGTTGTTTTACAACTCTAAATAGGTGGTACATTTGGGGCTGATGATGATGCATTGTGATCTCAATATGTAATATTGTTGTCTAGGGATGAAAATGGAGACACTATGTTTTGTATAAATATGTTTTATCTTGCATATGGTGAAGGATGAGCGTTAAAGGCCTAATATGTTGTTACATCCTCTACCTATTCTAGAAAGGAAGAGTGATGACGTCATTATGAACTTTGTGATAGGATTTCCGAGGAAATCATGGAAGAATGATGCATTATAACTTATTAAGCCAGAATGACGAGGGTATCACACATCTTCCCTATAAGGAAAACCTTCCCCATCAATGATCTATGTAGTCTCTACAAGAGAAAGATAGTTTGGCTAAATAGTGTTCCACAGAGATTTATTTATGATCGAGATCCTCATTTCAAGCCTTTTTTCTAGTAGGGCCTTTAAAATGATTTAGGATTTATTGTTCTTATGAGTACAACCTATAATCCTTGGATCTAAAACCAATCTGAATGAATGATTTAGGTTAAATTAGATATGTTAAGAGCTAATATTATGGACCATAGTGGTTATTGGGAAAATCATATTGATATTATAGAGTTCTATTATAATAGAATCATCTTGAGATCAGTCATATGACTCATTTCATGGACTTGTATGTAAGAAAGTGTTGTACACTTTTCTTTTGGTTAGAGGCAAGTTATCCAGTTATTGTTTAATCTATCCATGTTTAGGAGACATCTATGCAATTTTAGTTGACTAGGAAGTGGTTGGTGACATAACATAGGTAGAATAAATTGTATGTTGATCATCATAGATGACCTATAGAGTTTGAGGTTGGTCATCATGTTATCTTTGGGGGTGTAACATTGGCTGGGTCAACATCATATCATGAAACAAGTGAATCTAGTACCTAGGGTTCTCGATCCATCTGAGTTAGTGGAAAAAGTAAGTTTAGTGGAATACTATTTTTCTCTTCCATAGTGATACAAGTCCTTGAATGAACTATTTCAAGTGTCATAGATTTGGAGATAACATAATGACGACTCTCATTTATAAACAATAATGATGTTGAGATCGATTCTGATGTGCCCTTTGTGGATAATTCAATCTATATTGGGAACATAGTGTGATGAATATATGGGGTAAGATCATGCCTCTGTTTCAAGTATAGTGGATTGTAGACCCCGGAAAACGCGTCCCCAAAATTTTCCAAATGCTTCCATACATGATCCAAGATCGTAGTCCATTTCGCAATCTTCGATTTGGTAGGTCGTAGGGCCCGAACGGAGTTACGGATTAGGAGTTATGGACGTTTGAAGTTGGGCTGGAAATCTGGATCGCAAAGCCCATTCGCGAAGCCCCCCCTCCGTGATCGCGGAGCGCCGTCGCGAAGCAATGAGGCGAGAGGCTCCGCGAACCCGTTTTACATTTGCGATGCGCCGCGAAGACCCCTCGCAAAGCACTAATGCGAAGCACCGATGTGAAGCACCCGTGCAGCGCGGTCCCGCGAAGCCCCGCCGCGAAGCGCACCGACCACCGCGGCCTCGCGAAGCTCTAGAGGCGGTACCTCTCCGCGAACGAATTTGACGTTCGCGAGCGCGCCGCGAAGCTCCAGAGGCGGTGATGCTCCGCGAACGCATTTGACGTTCGCGAGCCGCCGCGAAGCTCTGGAGGCGGTACCTCTCCGCGAACGAATTTGACGTTCGCGAGCGCGCCACGAAGCTCCTGAGGCGGTGCAGAATTTCTTCTTCGCGGCGCCCCTGCCTATAAATACCCAGCTCACCCCCTTCTCGAAAAAGACGGCCACAGCCACTTCGCCCCTTGGGCGGCCGAGCGGAGCTCCGAATTGCGACTCCGTGAAGCCATGCTCCGCGAGCAGCTTCCTTCGCGTTGCTGCTCCGCGAGCCAAGACTCCAGGAGTCCATGCTCCGCGAGCCTATGCTCCGCGATGCTGCTCCGCGAGACCAAGCTCTGCAAGACCAAGCTCCGCGAGAGCCCTTTGCTCCGCGAGACCATGCTCCATGATGCTGCTCCGCGAGACCAAGCTCCGTGAGACCCCTTTGCTCCGCGAGAGACCATTGCTCCGTGAGGCCATGCTCCGTGAAGCTACTTCGCAAGACCAAGCTCCGCGAGATCCCTTTACTCCGCGAGATACTATTGCTCCGTGAGGCCATGCTCCGCGAAGCTGCCGTCACAGACCCCCATGAAAAATGGAGAGTCGCACCGCGAACTTTTCGGGCCGGGATGCCGGGATTTTCCATTGCGCCCTTATGCGCTCCCACCTTCAACCTATGGAATTCCATGATTTGATACACTCCTCCACACACCATGGAACACCTTGAGTTGACATATTTCTCTTGGTTTCATTCCATGTCGTGAGTTGATATTCTCGTCATCAATTCCCCAGGTACCTTGAGTCGAACCATTCCTCAGGTAACTCCTCCAAACCCAATCACTTGGCCCCTATGCCAGGTTGAACCAGAAAGGGCTGCTTTGCGTAAGTCCCAACACCAACCATTTCTAGGCACCTTCTGCCTAACAGTCCTACCTACATAACTCTAAACTGTAGTATTCTCCCTATGATCCAAACATAGGATGCCTCTTGCCCTACACGAGAGATGCCTCATGCTCCTAGCATGAGATGCTAACAGTCCTACCTACATGACTCTAAACTGTAGTAATCCTTATGTTCCAAACATAGGATGCCTCTTGCCCTACACGAGAGATGCCTCCTGCTCCTAGCATGAGATGCCAATAGTCCTATCTACAAGACTATAAACTGTAGTACTCCCTATCTAACAAACGATAGGATGCCTCTCGCCCTATACGAGAGATGCCTTATGCTCCAAGCATGAGATGCCAACAGTCCTACCTACATGACTCTAAACTGTAGTATTATCCCTATGTGCCAAACATAGGATGCCTCTTGCTCCAAATAAGAGATGCCTTATGCTCCAAGCATGAGATGCCAATAGTCCTATCTACAAGAATATAAACTATAGTACTCCCTATCTAACAAACGATAGGATGCCTCTTTCCCTATACAAGAGATGCCTTATGCCCCTAGCATGAGATGCCAATAGTCCTACCTACATGACTCTAAACTGTAGTAATCCCTATGTTCCAAACATAGGATGCCTCTTCCATTAAACAAGAGATGCCTTGTGCGCCAAGCATAAGATGCCTAACGCCATGATCACAGTGGCGTAACATCAAGAGCGTTGGAATCCATTCAAACATTCCATCACTCCACCTCACGCTTTGCGTGTCCTTCGTTTGGATCGACATTCACTTCCAAGTCTGGAGGGACCCCCTAACAGTATGGATGCTCAACCTATGGTCCACCTGCTGTCCTGGGCCAACGCCCCGGAAGACTGATCACGTCTGGAGGGACCCCCTAACAGTATGGATGCTCGACCTATGGTCCGCCTGCTGTCCTGGGCCAACGTCCCGAAGGATCGATCGACAACACTTGTGACATGGTCCCGTGTTTCGAACATGGTCAACGGTCGACCCTCATTTGTTGTCCTCATTTCTGGCTAACGTGATATGGATGCTGCGTTGCGAACATGGTCAGCAGTAATCCTCCATCACCACGCCAATCTCACGATGTTCTGAATATTGGGCATGTGATTCACACTTTTCAACTCCCTTTGTTGGGATAGATTCCAACGCCCTTGGCGTTATCCCGCTTGTGCACTTGCGCATAGGCACATACCTCAACCCACTAGTGAGTTGGGATGCCCTCATGACCAGACATGAGGAAGACATTACGGGAAGCTTCCTAGCGTAAGCCCCATTCACCATTGCCACTCCTTAGTGGCACCCGGGCAGCTTCCTAGCGTAAGCCCCATCCACATTTCCCGCTCCTTAGCGGCACCCGGGGAGCTTCCTAGCGTAAGACCCATTCACCATTGCCGCTCCTTAGTGGCACCCGGGCAGCTTCCTAGCGTAAGCCCCATTCACCATTGCCGTTCCTTAGCGGCACCCGGGCAGCTTCCTAGCGTAAGCCCCATTCACCATTGCCGTTCCATAGCGGCACCCGGGCAGCTTCCTAGCGTAAGCCCCATTCACCAGTGTCGCTCCATAGCGGCACCCGGGCAGCTTCCTAGCGTAAGCCCCATTTAACAGTGTCGCTCCATAGCGACACTCGGGCAGCTCCTTTGCGTAAGCCAATGCACCATTGCCGCTCCATAGCGGCACCCGGGCAGCTTCCTAGCGTAAGCCCCATTCACAAGTGCCACTCCTTAGCGGCACCCGGGCAGCTTCCTAGCGTAAGCCCCTTTCACCATTGTCGCTCCATAGCGGCACCCGGGCAGCTTCCTAGCATAAGCCCCATTCACCATTGCCGTTCCTTATCGGCACCCGGGCAGCTTCCTAGCGTAAGCCCCATTCACCAGTGCCACTCCTTAGCGGCACCCGGGCAGCTTCCTAGAGTAAGCCCCATTCACCAGTGCCACTCCTTAGCGGCACCCGGGCAGCTTCCTAGCGTAAGCCCCATTCACCATTGCCGCTCCATAGCGGCACCCGGATAGCTTCCTAGCGTAATCCCCATTCACCATTATCGTTCCTTAGCGGCACCCGGGCAGCTTCCTAGCGTAAGCCCCATTCACCAGTGCCACTCCTTAGCGGCACCCGGGGAGCTTCCTAGCGTAAGCCCCATTCACCATTGCCGCTCCTTAGTGGCACCCGGGCAGCTTCCTAGCGTAAGCCCCATTCACCAGTGCCACTCCTTAGCGGCACCCGGGCAGCTTCCTAGCGTAAGCCCCATTCACCAGTGCCACTCCTTAGCGGCACCCGGGCAGCTTACTAGCGTAAGCCCCATTCACCATTGCCGTTCCTTAGCGGCACCCGGGGAGCTTCTTCCATAAGCCCCATCCGCCGTTGTGATCCTATTCAGCGGTAAGCCGTTGACATCCTCTTCCAGCGGTAAGCCGTTGTGACCCAATCCAGCGGTAAGCTGTTGTGACCCCATGCAGCGGTAAGCCGTTGACATCCCTATCCAGCGGTAAGCCGTTGTGACCCAATCCAGCGGTAAGCCGGTGTGACCTCATTCAGCGGTAAGCCGTTGTGACCCAATCCAGCGGTAAGCCGTTGTGACCCCATTCAGCGGTAAGCCGTTGACATCCCTATCCAGCGGTAAGCCGTTGTGACCCAATCCAGCGGTAAGCCGTTGTGACCCCATTCAGCGGTAAGCCGTTGACATTCCAGTCCAGCGGTAAGCCGTTGTGACCCAATCCAGCGGTAAGCCGTTGTGACCCCATTCAGCGGTAAGCCGTTGACATCCCTATCCAGCGGTAAGCCGTTGTGACCCAATCCAGCGGTAAGCCATTGTGACCCCATTCAGCGGTAAGTCGTTGACATCCCTATCCAGCGGTAAGCCGTTGTGACCCAATCCAGCGGTAAGCCGTTGTGACCCCATTCAGCGGTAAGCCGTTGACATCCCTATCCAGCGGTAATCCGTTGTGACCCAATCCAGCGGTAAGCCGTTGTGACCCCATTCAGCGGTAAGCCGTTTTGGGCCTCCATCCCGGCGTAAGTCCCAACACCATGGGCCGCCCAATGCGTAAGCCCCTCTTCGCTTCTCACGGATGCACCCTTCACGACGTGATCGTCAGGTCTATGCTGCCTCTTGTTTCTCACACCGAGCATGACTCACGTGGGCTTAGAGTGAGCACCGACCCTGACAAAACCCCATTTGAACTACGAGGTATTTGATCCATGTCAAGGCATGGTACGTAGGAAGCCTTTCTGAGGTTCAAGCCCACCAATAGTGGACCAAGGTCTACTTTCACGTCGGTCCACCGACACACCCACCCGTCGTTTATTCACGTCAGGGTTCACTATCATCCCGCATGACGTTAAACTGTATTCTCCGAACTACGAGGTCTTTGATCCATGTCAAGGCATGGTACGTAGGAAGCCTCCACGAGGTTCATGCCCACCAACAGTGGACCAAGGTCTACTTTCACGTCGGTTGACCGGCGAAACCCCACCTGAACTACGAGGTCTTTGATCCATGTCAAGGCATGGTACGTAGGAAGCCTCCACAAGGTTCAAGCCCACCAATAGTGGACCAAGGTCTACTTTCACGTCGGTTCACCGACACACCCACCCGTCGTTTCTTCACGTCGGGTCCCATCTTCGTCCGGCATGACATTAAACTACATTCTGGTCCAGTGGTAAGCCATTGCGACCCAACCCCATTTGAACTACGAGGTCTTTGATCCATGTCAAGGCATGGTACGTAGGAATCCTCCCAGAGGTTCAAGCCCAACTCCTATCGGACCAAGGTCCATCTTCACGTCGGTACGCTGACGATGTCCATCGGACCAAGGTCCACCTTCACATCGGTACGCTGACGACATTCATCGGGCCAAGGTCCAGCTTCACGTCGGTTTACCGGCACCATCCCGAACTACGCAGACTTTGATTCCCTGCCACATGGATACGTAGGAAGCCTCTTCAAGGCTCAAGCCCAACTTCACCGTCGCCCCTGCGATGGTCCCATTTCATCCTCCTCCACTTCACTCATCCATCCATCACCCATCCTGATTCTCACCCGGGCCGCCACATCCCGGTGGAATCATGCCATCCCCCTCCTCGCTGCTCCTAGCAGCGCATGGGCCGCTTTCCATGTGTAAGCCCCATCATATCTCCGGGTCGTTGTACTCTGTGTACACCCCGATTCATCACCCTTTTCCCCTCTAGGGAGTTCACTACTTCGGATCCGTCCTCATTGGGCGTTCTGATCCATCCATCTCCTAGATGTTCTTCCTTTGGGATATACCAATCTGATCCGTCTCTATGGGACGTTCTGATCACCCTCATTCCATCTCCGCAAGACGTTAAACTCGCGGCATACCTCGTGATAAACATGAGATGCCTGAGGAAAACCTCGGATGGAACGCCTTTGGTGTAACCGTCTCTGCTAGACGTTAATCTTGCAACATACCCTGTGCTAAACACATGAAGCTGAGGAAAACCTCAGATGTACGCCTCGGGTTCTGCACCCTTGAGATGCCCTCTTATGAGGAAGAATACAGGTTCCCCAATGTCCACGCACCCAGAGATGCCCCGACATTCCTGATGTTGCCGTCTACTCCGACCGAAGGTCGCTACCATGTCAAGACCCTATGGAAAGTCTTGACGGAAGTAGTATAATTAACCAGCGTCCATGACGATATGGAACCAGGAATGAGATTCACGAAAAACGTATTAAATCTATGAGGGAGACCCGGACTAGGTGATGACTTCCGAGGAGGAATCCACGGAAGGAATAACCGACATCCCATCATCCCGTTTCAATCAAGGAGCAGACGTACCTGAACAAGGAACGAATGCCGCCCGCCTTTGGAAAGCGGGAATGCGGGGCAACAAAGCCGCGCGTCCTCCCCGGACGGATGCGCGCGCCCCGACGAAAGCATCGGAAAACATGGATGAATAAGAATGTTTAAGGGGATACCTCAGAGATAGAATTTGATATATGGGTAATGTTTCATTAAATTTTCTCATATATTTCATAGTGATGCTTCGATAATATCAGGGAAAAGCTGTTATTTTTTGGTGAGGTTATATGATCCAATCATTTTCTAGGCATGTCCAAATTTATGTTTTTATAAAACTATTTTATTCTATTGATTATGATTTGAACGTTTGTTTTCTAGCCTTTGTATTGATGAGTTTGTTTTTGGAGCAAGATGGAAGAAGGGGAGATGAGATGAAAATCATTTCTGAGAAGGATTCTGCCAATTAATGCTCTAGGATGCACCGAATGAATTGTAGCTAGGGTGTATATATATCTGATACAACATAGGCTCCATGGATAATAATATTTTAGGAACATGCATTTTAATAAAAGATATGTAATGGATGTAGGTTGTGGCATGGTCTAGTTATGAACTGTTGTGTGAATACCATGATTGAATCATAGGTGCCTCGAGATCGATTTTCGTTAGTTCTTCTAAAAATGGTACCCATGTGGCATGGAGAGAGGCTATTTTCAAAGCCTAAATTTTACGATCTTCATTCTGCGGTGAAGTATATTATTCAATATTGTAGTCCATCCTTGAGATAATAGGAATTATATTGTAGAGCAGACCATGATCTTATGACGTGGTTTGACCCAAATAGGATACACAATGGTCAACAGCTACTCCACCATGGTGTGGGTGGAATGAGGCATGGTTTAAGTGGCTGATCCACGGTCTTCTTTTTTTTCATACTCTCTATAAATACCATGAAAAATCTATGAAATTATTTTTCTCACTATTTTTCTTCATGATCATAAGGCACCCCATAGATCTTATCTAAGACTCTTACCAATCCTTTAACATAAATTCAATTCCCACCTTCTTGGTATTAATCCATATAATTTGAATCCTTCTTATAGAAATGCATGAAAATCCACTTTAAATTAGAAGAAAGATATGTCAGATCTTTTTGATTCGAGCCAAGATCTCGAAAGTATGGGAGAAGGAACCATATTATATAGTGGAAGTTAGGTATTTTTCCACATATTTTCTACTCTTTAGTAGATGTCAGAAGTTTGTACACAATGTTTTTCTCTTGAGCTATGTGGTCAAGAATAAAACCCTTTTTCCATTTTATATTCCTCTACTATGTGCCTAAAACTGTGTTCATAATTTAATAACTTGCACAAAACGTAAATTGAATAATTCACTATATAATATTTTTCCCACGATTAGACATACCATTAATTCCCATCTGTCCATTGGGGTTTTGAATAGGCTTTCAGAAACCTGTGATGGGATCCTACAATTGAAATCATAATTAATTTTTTGTTTTGACAAGGAAAATTTAGGATAAAAAATGTGTGTTTTTATTGGTTAAAAATTATGATTTACAATAACATGTGGATTTTTTGGATTTTTTGAAATATAATTGCATGGTCTAAAATGGATAAATTATGAGATAGTAGGTTTGGTATATAGACATTATGAGATGTGTATACTTATATATATATAAGAAATTTAATGACTGTTGGAATGAAATTTTTAATGGAATGGAATGGTTTGTAATTTATTTAATAAATGGGAATATAACCTTAAATAACTTAAATTGATAAATAAATGGAAACATGGTGAATTGACTATATATTTGATATGTTTGGTTGTTGATTACATGTTTTTCATTCTTATAATTTTGTCTTGGTAGGACACTATTATGATTGATTGTTGACGGAATTATTTCACATGAATTGTCGATATTTTTTCTTATTATAACTTATTATCACATTTGGTTATTGGGGAATGAAATGTTATTTCTGAGGGTCTTGTGCATGGTTGTGTTTACACATGAGGATAAGATCATGGTGTTCGACACCACCTCAGGGTAATATGCAAGGGATATGAACAACCTAAGAGTATGTTGTGCTGTCACAGGATGCATGAGGGATAAATTCTTATTATATTAAGGTAATGAAACATTTTTTATGATACACTTTTTAAGATTCATATTTGGTAGTGGAATCTGCCATAAAATTGTGTGATCTATCCCATTGTATGTGGTTATACCCTTAGACATAGATATTAGACATGCTTCTGACGTAGGTTGTACTGACCCAAGTAGTCAACATGGAGTTTGAGGTTTGATTGATTTATTTGAGTTATAGTATTTAATTACAAAAAATTAATACCCCTATTTATTAGTGCATTTCATTCAATATATTCTCATATTATATTTTTATAGAAACCATTGGTGGTGGCCTACAGAGTGGTATTCACACCCTACTCATCCAACCATTTGGTACTCCAATAGATTTCATGGATGTAGGAATAGACAAGGGAAGAAGAACACATGTTTAATGATTAAATGATAAATGGGTTGGAGCTTCGAGACGAGATATAAATGATGTATGAGACCATGATTTTTTGAGTCTTTTATAGGGACTTCTATCCATTTTTATTGACCTTTCGGATGACATATAGAACCATTTAATCTTGAAAATTCATCACCATAATTTTATTTGTATTTTTAACTTTTACTTTGTTTTTCTACATATGCATGATTGTATAATTATGTTATTTACACTATTTTTGCTACTATGTGTTTACTTACACTATCATGGATACTATATAATAAAGGATATAGTCTCCCCACTATAATATTTACAACCTTATCTATATTTGGTAGCCTCTAAATTATACATAGGCGAACTTGACCTCACATAACCCACTCATCTCATTCAATTGGGGGAGTACTAGGTTAGGGATGTTACATTCACTATGGGAAATAATTAGTGAATACTGGTACAATATGTTTCATTTATATAATTATATTGGTAGAAAATACAATTCATATGAAACTAATCTATGACCCGTGGATCATGATTTATGTCACAAGTTTTTTCAATGATTACACAGTGATATATGTTTGACCATGTGGGATTATTTTTTCTCTTATCTTTCCTTATGAACTGATTTTTATGATTACATGTTCTCTTAGTCTGATATTTATATTCTACTTATTTTTTATCCTATCGTTATGATGTGAACCTATGTAACATTTTGATATGTTTATTTTTCCATTACTAGGCATTTCTGGTCACCCATTTCTTATATTTCTGTTTCCAAGGGCATGAAGATGCACTAAAGTTGAAAGATGTTTAGAAAAAAAACTAGTATGATGAAATTATGTGGAAATGTCCCCTATAATTTTAAAATATGTAGATTAATTATCTAGTCTCTAAAGACACTACAAATATCAATTCTTTGGATGTTGAGTTTATTTTGGAATGAAGTTTTTTAATTTTGGATGAGATGTAGAGTAAAGGAATGTTTATCATGGGTAACCTATGTTGGTATCATATCCAAGGATTAGTTACTTTTTGTAGACTATTTTAGTTAACTTTTGTATCTAGGTTAGATAACTTCAATGAAAACCATAGAGAAGAATCTATGTCTAGGATTATATCCTGAAATATTGGTAAAGTATTAATAAGGTTGTTTTTAATGAAATACATTGGTGGTTGGATATTGGATATTGGATATTTTACTATAGGTAATCACCATGAAATAGATTGGTTGAGAATTGGCTTGATCATTACTCTAATACTGACTATGTTATCCTATAACGTCACACTTGGAAATACCCTTCCATCCGATATGTTATGGTCGATCATATAGTCCTTATGAATTGCTATGAATAAATGATATTCTTGTTAATTTGTGGGACTAGGTTTATAAGTATAAGATAACCGAAGTTAATGTATCCTTAGTTAAACTAATAATTATTTAGGTTAAACTAATGAAATTATAGAAAAAATTTCTAATGTAAAGAAAAAATTAATTTCAAGGTTTATTTCCTTTTAAGAATATGATAATTTTTCCACATCATTAATGATTCACGACTCATGTTATCTCTTTTTTGTTTTAATTATAGATAGATCCATAATGAATCAAGTTAATAATGGTCCTATTGGAATATTTTGTGACTATATCACTAAAAAACCCATTAGAATGGTAGATGGACTGAGAAATATGGTAATTATTATAAAAACAACTATCGTGAAATATGATTTACAATGTTACCATAGTTTAAATCATGAGTTCACCAAAGAAGAGAATGATGGGGACTCTTGAAAATTTAGGCAGTGAAGATGATGAAGAAAGGGATATCCAAAAAACTGTATGTAAAAATCATGGGAATAATAACTTTGGTAATTTAATTATGTTTATTAAAAGATTATTTTCTTTTAGTAATGTAGGATAATGAGCATAAAACTTTTATAAAAAATGGGGAGGTTTTTTGCATGATGTTAGTGGAAAACATGCATCTAAAAGAACCAATAATAGTTAAATGAATTAATCATAAAAGTTTTGGAAATTAACCAAATTAGTTTTATAATCCATGGGATGGTGATGTTGATAAGTGTTAACAAATACCAAAACCATGGGATCAATGTTCATCATATTCAATGATTACCAATAAGTTATATAATGGTAACTAAATCCTATTCTTGAGAATTGTGAATATGGGATCTTTATTAAATCCATAATAAGTTATGAAGATTCGTTTTAGAGGGTATTAACTTGATGTTTTTTTATCAAAAACCACATCTATTTATATGATTTATTCATTTTAATGATTTGGTTTTTCGGAATATAAAATTTAGTAAGGGTCCATTAGATGGATTTTAAGTGATTCTATAAATTTATTAACTATTTCCACGCAGAGTAAATATTAAATTATCATTTTTATATTCCCCTCAACATCATTTTTATTAAAAAATTTATGGTGGTGAATATAAAAAACAGGAACCACTATATATATATCTTAACATCACTGAAACAATAGACTATATCAATGGATCAACTTTTCTATTATCCCTTAATGCACCACCGCCACATATAGTCCCTAGTATTTAAAAAAAGTTGAAATCACCATGCCAATGTTCTATATAGAATAAAACCCCATCTACCACCCCTAGTGAAATACGAAATTATGGTTAGGAAAAAAGGAGGAGGTATCCTGGTGACCTTGGGGCTAGGAGTATTTCGAGAATCAGGTTCATTTCCCAAGAACATGTGTACCCATATAATTTGGGTGGGAAACAGTACATGTCTTGGAAGGCTCTATTTGGTAACATGAATAACCACTTAAAGTAAACATTTTTAGGGAATCCACCCCCTTTAAAACCTTAGATGTGGATTAGGGTTCTTGGTAGAGTGGGAAACACAAAAGCTCATGAAATGAATGGGTGAGGAGATGGGTGGTTATCTATAATGGATGTAGACATATGTGAGGGAAAATTTAGATTTGGTGTATTATAGAATGGATTAGGTGTGTAGTTTGAAAATAGTCTGTATGGATTTTAATGTATATCTTAATGTGTCTTTTGAGGATGAGATGTATTTTTCATCGACATTATCATTCATACTCAACATACAACTAGTATCACAAACTTGATGAAGAACGGTGGATGAGAGATTGGTGTCGGTGGTGATTCTATTATGAAAATGTGAAATAACATTTCATTAACTAAAAATAATTTATGATAAAATTTCAATAAAATTATGAATATGAACTCACCAAAAAAAATAAAATAGGTCATAAAACTAAACAATGAGATGCATTTAACTTAAATGGTTTGGAAAACACATAATATTATGATTATGAATATTATAAGAAAAAAATGTGATTGATTCCTCATTAGAAAATTAAATATTGAATCATTTGTTAGATACCATTGGATAAATTCAATATCAAGTAATCCTAAAAATTGAAATTATACAATTTATTTTGGGGGGAGAATGTAATGACTAAAGATTTAACAATATATTTTTCTTAAAAAGGATGAAATGACATCCAGAAGAGGAAGTATACCTTATTAAACCCATTTTTTAGATAAAAAGGTTGTTATACTTGATATGGGTTTTCTTGAAAAAAACCAAATCCAAACCCAATCAATTATAGTTTGATCAAACCATATACAAGAGAAGTTATAACTTATAGAGTTTTCCAGAAGATTCATTTTAGCTGAATTACCACCTAAAACTGCAACCAGAGATTTTTTAATGCTTATGTATCAAGTAGAGATCATATTGTGTTATTTAAGTATAAATTGTTTTTATAAAAACATGTAATATTATATATATATATAGATATGTGATGAATTTTTAGACTTTTCCAAAGGTCATTTTTATGTGATTTTTTCTTAAAAAATGTATTGTTTAAAAAATTGATTTTTTCTCGAGGAACTATGTTTATTATGATTAAATTTTAAAAATATATGATCATTTTTTAATATTAAGTTAATAATATATTATTTTGTAATTTATGGGATATAGAATTGTAAATATAACAAAAGTGGGTTTCCGATAAAAAGATATTTTCACTATATTTAATGTCTTTAATTAAAAATAGAATTTATAAAATTTAGGCTGTGAATTTAAACAATTAACCATATTTTTATATATTTTATAGAAATGTTAATTTTAGGTTAATTTTTAATACTTTTTTAAATAAATTAATATTTAGGTGAATAGTGCAATATACTTTTTTTATAAATACTGTTCCTTCTAGTGCATTATTATTTTACAAAATGATTAAAAAACATGTTATTCTTTTTTATAGGAAAAATATTCATTTTAAACGTTATATTATAAATTTAAAAATGTTTATACTAGTTTTAATTTTTTTTTAATATTTTTATAATATAATTAATATTTTTTTAAGAAATTGTTTTGAATACATTATATAAATATTATTTTGAAATAATTTTTTATCACTTAAAAAAATTGAATAAATTTAAATATATTTCAAATTTAGAATCCATTGGTTTAAAATATATATTAATGACCATTTTATGTTTTATTCATTAAGGATATGTTACTTAGGTAAAAATTATTATCATGGTTAAAGTAAAAATGGTAAAAGTAAAAAATCTACGAGTAAATGAACTCAAACATGTTTAAAACATGTGTGGGAATCTGTTGTTGATGGATTTTTTATCATTATAAATTTTTATATCCATTATTTATAAATTTTGTGCCACATTAATTGAGTTTTATTTCCTATTATAAATAATTTATGGGTATTTACAAAAAGTGCATCTCTTTTTCACATATAAAAGGGGATCCTTATTCAACACTTCCCCTCGCACAAAACCCACCTACGTTCTGCCCAAAATCTACCGAACTCATTATTAAACACTCTTATACACCTTAAATAGTATTTGGTATTCTCAAAATATGATCCCTTAAAGTTTTAACCACATTAACAATTGAGATAATCCATGTATTGAGGTAGAAATTTCTAATTACTTTTTTCTAATTTTTATTTCTTTATTTGAAATTATTCTTAATAAAATTAAATTAAAGAATATTAATATGAAAAATATATTATCATTATTATACTGATATATTATTATAATTATGGCATGTAACACCCCGAGCTTCCACGATACGCTTCTCTTTCCATAATGTAGTAGCTTGCGTTGTATGCAAGTTTGAGATTCTAAAACACCGCGACCAATCAAAGTAGCAGTTATGAATAGTAATACCCACTTTTTGAAATTATATAAATTTTTTATTTCAAAATGGACTTCATTTTTGTATTCCGAATATCGAAATCATCCAAAGTTTATTTTTTTTGTAATTTTCTGAGAACTTCAAATTTTTTATGAATAGTGAAAAATACTTAAAAACTAATTTTTTAATAAAAATATTTTAGAGTGATAGATTATACTATTTAGTGGTTTTAAATTATAATTAGAATATATTTTTACAATTTTATCCAATGGTGGTCATTAGAGTTAATTTCACTTTGAAATTGGACATAAACAATTGTCAATCTTTTGATATATATTGTTTCTTAAAAACACGCTATTTGTTGTGACAGTGGGAATTAATTATAAAATTAATTAATGAAACTTATATGTTTGGAATTTTGTAAAATATACATCATTTTTGAATTCGGAATATCAATTATAGCATAGGGTGAAATTTTGGCATTGTTATGAAAACTTCAATTTTTGATGAATAGTGAAACCACTAAGTGGTAGTTAAAAAACTGATTTTTTGTTTAAATGAAACATTACAACTTCTGTGATTAGCTTTTCAAAAATCCGACATTCATGGTTGTCATTAGGATGTAAAATGTGGTTCAATGGGATTAAAATAATTTTTTAGTGAATAGTAACTTTTAAGTTTAACAAATCGTGATTAAAGGTAATTAGTGATATTTAAGGTATAAATGATACTATAAAAATATTAAAAAACATTTACACTTGTCCTACCCCTATTGGATGTGTCATGGCCGACCAAGACAATCCATGGGTCAACTTGGGGACCCCATTTAGCCACTTTGGTAGGAAAATGACATAAATAACTTTTATTTAAAGTTAAAATAAAAATGTCACAAACATAAGTTGTTTTACTAAACAATTTTTTAAATGGGGTTATACAAGTCATAGTTTTGACTATAAATATTCATTAGAAAGATAAACAGATTTCCTACATCATGATATTTTTATTTATAATTTTTAGAGATTAAATAAATTAAAGTTTTTATGACACCATGATGATGCAGCGATTACCTCATTAATTAATGATTTAAATAAAATGAAATGATATTGTAAAATCCAAGGCATAAACTTGTCAAAAACCTATTGGATGGGTATATTTTGAACCCTTATCACCTTATACTAGAATTATATAAGTGTTGGACCTTTAGAATCCGAAAATCATTTCATAATAAAATAACATTTCAATCTTTCCAAGAGTGGCCATTCTCTCCTCTTATAAAAGGCCCCCACCTCTACCACCTTATTCACACTTTCAAGCCACTTGGATCAGCCAAACTCTGCCCAGATACTCTCCCAACTTCCCTCTATTACTAATAGGAGCCTCACTTTGGTCATAATTCTTACCAAGGAATCCTTTGGCGCAAATCAAAAGAGTTACCCGATTTTAAGGTAATGTCTTCTCTTATGTTATTTTGTTTTATTTTTCTTATCCAACCCCCTAAACTCTTTTTATTCATTTATTTTGTAACAGCAATAGTATCCTCCATATACTAGGATGTTTTTATAAGATTTATTCGAGCTACACTTACACACACCTACATCTAATGGTTAAAGAACATATTGTCCTTGTGGATAGTGAATTTCTGCCTCACGAAACGATGAGTGTTCAACACTCATATAACACCTTCATAGGTGGAAATTAAGATGTCACTATATTTATATATATGATATATAATATGTTTATGTTTTACTTATGTTTCATTATTTTTCAGTTATGGAATAACTTTATTGTTTCCTTTATGGGTAAATGCGATATTTTCATTTTAGGAAGTGCGGACTACCGCCCCCTCAAAGTGATTTGAATCGTTAATCCCATATGTGGGATGTATAAATGATGGAGTAAATGATATTATATATTATATTATACTAGAATTATAATATTCCTTTATATAATTATGATTTCATTAAATACGAAATAGAAATGAAAGTAGCGTTCATGCATACGTACGGCTTACCGTCTCCATGAACGGTGCATTTCATTTCTTACCTCTAAACGTTATGGAATATTATAAATTCATGTATATACTAGATATATATGTGATATATGATATCTATATAATGAATTTAATTCTGTATATAATGGGTCTTTCACCACGTGAACAACTTGTAATTATAAGAAGTTTATTTTTGACTCAAGTACCAAAGATCGACAAAACGACCGTTATTAACTTAAATAATTACATAATGTTCATAACATGGTAATAAGTGATATAAAAGGAATAATGAACTTGAAAAAGGTTCTTAAGCAAGTAGAAATTAACTATAGTTTATTATTCAGGAGGTTAAATAATGGTCGAGTCAAGTCGGACACGAGGTAAGGTAACTTCTTAACCCAATTTCCATTCTTTGGGTTAATCTCATACTTTCCAATTATTTCATGATATTATTATGTCCTATATTGTATTTGTACTTTATTTATGTGTAATTATAGTGAATACACATAATAGATCTATTTTATTTAAAAAATGATCTTTGTAAGGACTTCGTCTCAATCTCCTTTCGTTGAGGCATATTTGGTTTTATACACAACATTCATTTATACGGTGTATAAACCCCTTTGACTTTGACTTTTTTTTCAAAAAAAATCGTTTTATACTAAGCGTTTTTAATAAACAACAAAAGGAATGTTTTTTCTTAAGTATGCGGCGATAATGACTTCTCCGCCACCGTGACTATTATTTGAGTTTCGGCTTCCTCTATAAGCCATAACTTTTTTTAAAAAGAAAAATAAATACCATGTTTTACTTTTCTTTTATTTTGGTATTGAAAATGGTTTTGATAATGTTTTTATTATATCAATGTGTTGTATTGATATCTTGTGATTGAAGTGTGGAAATCTTATGTTTCCTTTATTCATTCTTTATGTGATACAATTATGTTATGGTTTATGATATGTTTAAACCTGTTCATATGAGGAATACATTGGACTTAATAAGTTACGGGTGGAGCCCACTATAGATCCTCGATGCATCAGTAGGTCTCATGAGACAAACTGGTGTCTTGGCACGAGGCCTTGACAAAATCTTATTTGTGGTCTTGGCACGAGGCCTTGGGTACATGGTTATGATAGTCTGGAATTATGCATTCCATCATTATGAATTAGGTTATTGATATTTCATGTGATTATTCGACTAGTAGAATGTCCATGTGAGTAAGTAAATGGCATTATTTAATTTTATTTTTTCCATATTATGCTGAAGTTAAAAGTTTAAAAAGGCTTTTGTTTTAGTTATACATTGCCTTAAATTTTAATGTTTATTTACGAAAGCTTCTGCAATATTGTTATCCTCACCGAGCATCTGAGGTCACCCCTTTCAATGTTTTAATATTTTCCAGGATGTGAAGAAGAATTTTATGAATGACCTGTAGGGATAGTCAGAAGAGGATATGGGTGTGGACTATGGAGACTTTGTTATTGTTTTTTTCACTTTATGATGTAATGTAACATTTATGAATGTATCTAGTGTTTCCAAGGCTACTAAACTAATCGGTCTTTCGAGACTTGATCTTTTGTGATCATGCCAATGTTACGAAGTAATGCACTAAATCCGGGTAGCTGGGGTCGGGGCGTCACAATTGGCATCAGAGGCAGTTTAGTACTAACCTTAGAAGCTAGATTTAGATAAACTCGGATTAGAGCACATAGCACAAAGATAGACTTTGAGGATTAGTGTAGAAGAACTTCCTAGAATTTTGGTATTATAGAGATTTTGTGAGTTTTCCACGAAACACATCCCTGTCTGCATACGAGTAGGTAGAGGCGGATCTGGCACAGATGTACCTAGGGGTAAAACCCGAAAACACCGCTTTGAGCTAGACTCAAACGGGAACTGGTGCACGACAATGGGCATTACTGCACTCTTGGTTACGACACTCCCGGGGGATATGCTGAGGATAATTATCATTTTCATTACAAACCATTATGAAGGTTTTATGAGTATATACTTCCTTAAAGAAAACATTTCTCTTTATGATTATGGATTATATCCATAAATAGTTCAATTTATGTTAAGTGTTTTACAAGTATGGAATTATGTATTTTGATTCATAAACTAATCTAGTTTATGACATTGTATAGAAATGGAGCCCAGTAGAAGGAATGTGAACTCCAGAAATACGTATGATCCAAAGAGTAAGAATGCTCATATCTTTCATGGTATTAAGCCGACATTTAGAAGGGAAATAGTCTCCCATTTGTTCTCAACATATGAAGAAATAATACCATGTGTTAAAAAGATAAGTAAAGGATTTTTTAAGTCATATGGATTTGAAGGTAAGCAAGAGAAGAAAAGGATGGAGGCGAGAAATAATGATAAAGGGAAGAGGGAAAAGAATAATTTTCTAATATGTGATATCTATGGGAAGAAACACCATGGAACTTTCCTGAAGGGAATGGTAGTTTGTTATAAGTGTGGAGAAAAAGGACACCAAGTGCGTGACTGCAAGGGTAAGAAAAAGGTTTCAAATGTACAATGCTTCATCTGCAAGGAGTGGGGACACTACGCAAACCAATTTCCAAATCATCGGAGTATGCCCCAAATGATGCTATTGGATAATAATCAAGTTATGATAATACCACAGATGAGGGGGAATGATTAGAGTTCTTATGTTGTTATTAAAGAATCATGTAATTTGAGTGTTGTATCAATGATGTACTGGTTATAAGAATAATGTGATATATAAGGATTGTACTGCAGTACTTGTTGTTTTCATTAAGGTTTTAATATGATGAAGGTAATCATATTTTTAGTATGTGACAATAAAAGAAACTTTACTTTTTTTGGTGAATCTGATGTTACTATAGATTTTTGAATTTAGGTACCTTTTGGATAAAGTCTAGACAAAGGTATTTTGGATAACTATAAAGGTTGGAATGGATTATATTTTACATTGGATACTATTCTTAAGGTTATTTTTGGATATTTATAAAAATGATAGCACGCAAACCGTGTGACAACCCGTCGTGTCAGACAAATCTGTGGGTATCGAACCCACAACTGTAGTGAGATTGTGATTTATCGCCTACCACTGGACTACGTGAAGTCCCTGTTTTGTACAAAAATAGTTATCCTAATCTAAATGGTATGTGTTAATATTTTGAACCATGTACGATTAGGATAAATATAATATTTTTGAGTTCTATTATCTTTTTGAGTGAAGGATGAGTTTGTGGTAGAAATTAATTGAATGTTGAAACTCTACTTATCAAGCATATATATATATACCTATCTATTATTCTATGAATAAATTAATTCTCAAAATTCAGTAAAGCGATATTAAAAAAATGTGTTATCCTAATACCTTATGTTTTGTTGAACTGATGATATTTTAAATCAACATAGATTGAAGGCTTTAAGGCCCTCAATTTTACACTTTTTTGTGATAGATGACCTCAATCACTCCGTATAAATATTTACGTTTTTCCTCCAATTATATGTCTCTAATTTCCACCAATGTTCTCCTTATCGAGATCATGATTTGGTGGTGAATGTTTCATTTCCCTTTCCCACTTATTAATGCTAAATTTTATTAACCTTATTTCCGATGTGGGTTTTCCACAAAGGTATTATCTATTTTCAACCTTTTATTTGCAAAGAAAAATTTCAAATTGCGAGGAAGCAATTTATTGATGGATGGGAGAATTTAACACCCCGAGCTTCCACGATATGCTTTTCTTTCCATAATGCAGTAGCTTGCATTGTACGGAAGTTCGAGATTCTAAAAGGCCATGACCAATCAAAGTAGCAGTTATGAATAGTAATACCCACGTTTTGAAATTATAATAAATTTTATATTTCAAAATGGACTTCATTTTTGTATTCAAAATATCGAAATTATCCAAAGTTTATTTTTTTGTAATTTTCTAAGAACTTCAAATTTTTTATATATAGTGAAAAATACTTAAAAACAACTTTTATAAAAAAAATATTTTATAGTGATAGATTATACTATTGAGTGGTTTTAAATTATAATTAGAATATATTGTTACTATTTTATCCAATGATGGTCATTAGAATTAATTTCACTTTGAAATTGGACTTAAACAATTGTCAATCTTTTGATATATATTATTTCTTAAATACACGCTATTTGTTATGACAGCGGGAATTAATTATAAAATTAATTAATGCAACTTATATGATTGGAATTTATTAAAATAGGAATCATTTTTTAATTCATAATATCAATTAGATCTTTGGGTGAAATTTTGGCATTGTTCTGAAAAACATCAATTTTTGATGAAATGTGAAACCACTAAGTGGTAGTTAAAAAACTGATTTTTTGTTTAAATGAATCATTACCACTTCTGTGATTTTATTTTCAAAAATCCGACATTCATGGTTGTCATTAGGAAGTATAATGTGGTTCAATGGGATTAAAATAATTTTATGGTGAATAGTAAATTTTACGTTTAATGAATCATGATTAAAGGTAATTAGTGATATTTAAGGTAAAAATGATATTATAAAAATATGAACATACCTTTACACTTGTCCTACCCCTATTGGATGTGTCATGGACGACCAAGACAATCCATGGGTCAACTTGGGGACCCCATGGAGCCACTTTGGTAGGAAAATGACATAAATAACTTTTATTTAATGTTAAAATAAAAATGTCACAAACATAAGTTGCTTTACTAAAACAATCTTTAAATGGGGTTATACAAGTCATAGTTTTTACTATAAATATTCATTAGAAATCTAAAAATATTTCCTACATCGTGATAGTTTTTTATAATTTTTAGACATTAAATAAATTAAATTATTTATGACACCATGATGATGCAGTGATTACCTCATTAATTAACGATTTAAATAAAATGAAAAGATAATGTCAAATCCAAGGCTTACACTTGTCAAAAACCTATTGGATGGGTAGATTTCGAACCCTTATCATCTTATCCTAGAATTATATATGTGTGGGACCTTTAGAATCGGAAAAAGTATTTCATAATAAGGTAACATTTCAATCTTTCCAAGAGTGCCCCTTCTCTCCTCTTATAAAAGGCCTCCACCTCTACCACCTTATTCACACTTTCAAGCCTTTTGGATCGGCCAACCTATGCCCAAATAATCTCCCAACGTCTCTCTCATACTCCTAGAAGCCTCACATTGGGCAGAATGCTTCCCAAGGAATCCATTGGCACAGATCAAAAGAGGTACCCGATTTTAAGGTAATTTCTTCTCTTATGTTATTTTGGTTTATTTTGCTTATCCAACCCCCTAAACTCTTTTTATTAATTTAATTTGTAACCACAACAGTATCCTCAATATAATAGGATGTTTTTATAATAATTATTCGAGCTACACTTACACACACCTACATCTAATGGTTAAAGAACATACTGTCTCTCTGGATGGCAAATTTCTGTCTCACGAAACGATGATTGTTCAACACTCATATAACACCTTCAAAGGTGGAAATTAAGAAGTAAATATATTTATATATATGATATATAATATGTTTATGTTTTACTTAAGGTTCTGTATTTTTCATTTATGGCATACCTTTATTGTTTCCATTATGGGTAAACACGATATTTTCATTTTAGGAAGTGCGGACTACCGCCCCCTCTAAGTGATTTGAATAGTTAATCCCATATGTGGGATGTATAAAGGATGTAGTAAATGATATTATATATGACATTATACTGGAATTATAATATACCTTTATATAATTATGATTTCATTAAATAAAAAATAGAAATGAAAGTAGCGTTCATGCATACGTACGGCTTACCGTCTCCATGAACGGTGCATTTCATTTTTACCTCTAAAGGTTATGGAATATTATAAATGCATATATATACTGGATATATATGAGATATATGATATCTATATCATGAATATAATTCTGGATATAATGGATATTTCACCACCTGAACAACTTGTAATTATAAGAAGTTTATTTTTGACTCAAGTACCAAAGATCGACAAAACGACAGTTATTAACTTAAATAATTACATAATGTTCATAACATGGTAATAAGTGATATAAAAGGAATAATGAACTTGAAAAAGGTTCTTAAGCAAGTAGAAATTAACTATTGTTTATTATTCAAGAGGTTAAAGAATGGTCGAGTCAAGTCGGACACGAGGTAAGGGAACTTCTTAACCCAATTTCCATTCTTTGGGTTAATCTCCTACTTTCAAATTATGTCATGATATTATCATGTCCTATCTTGTATTTTTTACTTTATTTATGTGTACATATATTGAATACACATAATATATCTATTTTATTTAAAAAATGATCTTTGTAAGGACTTCGTCTCAATCTCCTTTCATTGAGGCATATTTGGTTTTATACACAACTTTCATTTATACGGTGTATAAACCCCTTTGACTTTTACTTTTTTTTCAAAAGGAATATTTTTATACGAAGCATTTTTACTAAACAACAAAAGGAATGTTTTTTCTTACATATGCGGCGAAAACTACTTTTCCGCCGCCGTGACTATTATTTGAGTTTCGGCTTTCTCTATAAGCCATAAATTTTTTTAAAAATAAAAATAAATACCATGTTTTACTTTTCTTTTATTTTGGTATTGAAAATGGTTTTGATAAAGTTTTTATTATATAAATGTGTTGTATTGATATCTTGCGATTGAAGTGTGGAAATATTATGTTTCCTTTATGCATGTTTTATGTGATACAATTATGTTATGGTTTATGATATGTATAAACCTGTTCATATGTGGAATGCATTGGACTTAATAAGTGACGGGTGGAGCCCGCTATAGCTCCGCGATGCATTAGTAGGTCTCATGAGAAAATCTAGTGTCTTGTCACGATTCCTTGACAAAATCTTCTTTGTGGTCTTAGCACGAGGCCTTGGCTACGTGGTTATGATAGTCTGACATTATGCCTTCCATCATTATGAATGTGGTTATTGATATTGCATGTGATTATTCGACTAGTAGAATATCAATGTGAGTAAGTAAATGGAATTATTTAATTTTATTTTTTCCATATTATGCTTAAGTTAAAAGTTTAAAAAGGATTTTTTTTAGTTATACATTTCCTTAAATGTTAATGTTTATTTACGAAAGCTTCCGCAATATTGTTATCCTCACTGGGAATCTGAGCTCACCCCTTTCAATGTTTTAATATTTTACAGGATATGAAGAAGTATTTTATGAATGACCTGCAGGGATAGTCAGAAGAAGATATGAGTGTGGAAAATGGAGACTTTTTTATTGTAGTTTTTCACTTTATGATGTAATGTAACATTTATGAATGTATCTAGTGTTTCCAAAGCTATTAAACTAATCGGTCTTTCGAGACATGATCTTTTGTGATCATGCCAATGTTATGAAGTAATGCACCGACTCCGGGTAGTTGGGGTCGGGGCGTTACATGGCAGAAGCCTTAACTCCTCTTACATTTTCAATTAAGAAAACAAATGTGAAACATGCGTATGTGCAAACTACAACCATCACGAAGTAAGGTGTTAATTTTCCTTCGCCACAAAAATAGTTAAAATGTAATTTTAAATTATAATTATGATATTTATGAGTTATTAAATGTTCATAAACAATAATATATATTACCATTGAATCATGTTTTATGAAAATTAAATCATCATCTATGTGTATATGTGAAGAACTACCTCAATGGATCATAATATTCCATTTTTCATTAATGCCTTTGATGGATGTTAATAATAATTGTTTTTAATGAAAAATATTATTTTTATCAATGAATAAGTTTATTTTAATAAAATTTAAACTACCAATTTATTATATTTACTATATTAAATCATTATAAAATTACCTTCCTTAAATATACATACTAAGAAGGAAAAACAACTTATTCATTTTATGAAATTGTAATTTATTTTCCACATATTTTCATGATTATTTATATATTTGATTTATCACTCTAAATACAACAAAATTTCATCATTATTCTATTTTAATAATGATATTACAACAAAATCACCTCATAATCATCCATTAATCAGGGTAAGTTCATGTTTGGGTAGATTTGAGCACCAACATGAAAAATTATGTTAAATTATATCATAGAACAATATGAAAAATAATTAATGTTATAAGATGATATAAATATTTAAATTATTATTTCTTTCTGGTTTTGGAAATTATAGACCAATATTTATATAAATAATTTAGAAAACACATTTTCTTGTTGATGAAAATCACAGAAGTGTGCATATTTTAGATTTCATATCTATGCATAAATAATGAGATACTCATTAAAGGAAATTGGAAATTAATAAATAAATATAATTAATAAATTATATTAAATTTAATGATATTTTAGTTATGAACATTTTGAAATGAATTAATACTGATATTGCACCCACGAAACTAGTACAAATGATCAAAACTATAAACACCCAATGTGGGAAAATAGCTTCAAACAAACTAATATACATATAGATAATGATTATAAATTAATATTATAAATATTTTTACGTATGAATATTCTTCTTAAAATGGTAATTAAGGTAGTAATGTTTTTTATACATGACATTAGAGTGAATCTATTGAGTACATGATCAACGGTAAGGGTTATTAATCTCTATTATCTATTCTATGAGGCATATTTTATGTTACTGACCATTTTATTCTTATATATTATATTCCCAACAAAATTATTTTAGTCATGTGAGACTTGTTTCTATATGATGTGAATCATTGTTCCATGAGACATATTTTATGACTGGGTGGTACAGGAACATAAACCCATTGACTTCTAAAGAGATCTAGGGGTGAAATTGTTCATTTGTGGCACCAGTAGAATTTTAAATCGATGATGAACCCAAATGGGATGTGAACTGATGGAGTTTTGTATGTTTTTGGTGGTATTAATATATGTATATATAGTTATAATGGATTACAGTGAAACACAAATATTTTATTATGATGAGTGGTTTGAGGGAATGACCCTCATTAGGTATGAGGTTTTAGGGGATACCATCTATGACAATCCCAGGATATAGGAATGGTGTTGAAATCATGTTTCATGTGGTTCATGGATATGAGAGGGGTTAAACATTTAACAATTTGGTGTCTAGTGATAGATAGGATATATTTCCTGTTGATTCGAGTTTTGAACAAGTGGAGTGATTATAAGGATAGACCTATGAAAGGGAGTGTCATAACTGCCATAGAAATTTTTCAAACATTTTGGAAGGGTCATGGATATTTGAGAACAGTCAATTGAAAATTTTTATGGAATTATTTCGTAATTGCTAAATGTAATAGAATTCAGTTAGATATTCTAGATAATGCTATCTATGAGTTTAGATGTGATAATGGTGGGGTCCAAGCATAAACATCAAACTGAATATTTTCTAAGATGATCAAAATGTATTGGATATGAAATGAATCAATTTTATGATGGGATCATGGAAATATTTTTTTAGTAGGTGTTTCATCTAGGTGATTTCATTGAGAGTTGTGCATGGTCATTGGCAAGATTCCTTAGATGAACATGTCATGGATTTGGTATTTAAGGCATTGTGATAAGGTGCATTAGTGATGCATCGACGAGTGGATTTTTATAACACCCCAACACCAATTACCCAGAGTTGGTGCATTATTACATAACATTGCCAGTATCACAAGGGACGAAATCCTGAAATACTGATCAGTTTAGTAGCCTTGGAAGTACTAGATACATAGCTAAGATTTAAATTACATGAAAAATGAAATACAACAACAACATTGTCTGCTTTGAACACATTCATATCCCTTAGACTATCCCTACAGATCAGTCGTAATATACTTCTTCGCATCTTTGGAAAAGAATATAAGAAAGGGGTGAGCTTTGGTGCTCAGTAAGGATAAAAATATAGTGGAAAGTTTAATAAATAAGCATAAAAATTTATGGAAATGAATAATACTTACACAAAGGCCTCATAAACATAATATTTATCATAATATTGAAAATTTAAATCAAATAATGACATTTACTTATTCACATGGATATTCTACTAGTCAAATAATCACATGTAATATTAATAGCCAATTTCATAATGATGGAATGCATAATGTTGGACATCATAAACACATAATCAAGGCCTCATGCTAATACTAAAAATAAGATTTTTTTTCAAGGCCTTGTGCCAAGACACTAGTCTGTCTGATGAGACCTATTGATGAATCTAGGAGCTATAGCGGGCTCCACCCAACACTTACTAAATCCATATCATTCCACATATTAAAAGGTTTAAAGAAAACATAAACATTTATATTAAAATTAGCATATAACATTTAAATACATTAACCATAAACAATAAATGGTATAATAATATAACATCCACATTCAAACATATAACAAAACCTTCAATAAAATATGGAAGATTGTATCATAACAAATCAACATCAAACAAGCAAAAAATCGAACAATGGATTTTGACATAGATGAAATCAAAACTATTTGAGAGAAGTATCTATTTCTATTATGAAATAATTTTAAAGCCATGTAATTTTAATAGGAAAAATTTATTTTTAAAGTATTCATATAAGATTTTAAGGCAGGCTTCTATGGTTTTATAATGACAAAAAATAGCTTCACCCTCCGTATAAGTTAAAATAACATTATTTTCATAATTTTCTCGAAAAGGTCAAAAAAGACTTTTTTTGGAAAAAACAGAAAGATTCCTTCATAAAAATCATAAAAAAATCAAACAAGGGTATATATTATTTAACCCATTTTTTAGGAAATAGTAAAAATGATTTGAAATACAATTTATATAATCACGGATGTGGACGATAAAGAGGTCCCAGTAGATACTCACATATAAACAACCTCAGATAATGAAGATATTGTAGAATTAAACCATAAATAGTACTTTTCCTTGGTCATGGGTACATAAACTTCATGTATTATAGTTAAATAATTGTTATTATATTATACGGGAACCACATATATAAATATCATATCATATATGATCTTCAAATATTGCTTTGTTAATAATATTTCAGTAGTATCATTGTTTCGGGTGTTAAATGATTCATTTTCCTTTATATGCTTGGTTATATAAGCCATTTTTATTATGTATAGGGTGTATATGATTCTTATATATAATTATTTTAAGTTATTAAACATTATTTGTAATCATAAATTGAAAATTATTGTTGAATAGTTATGATGCGGAATGAAGTTCATCGCGTTTGTGGAGATGGTAATCTATACGTACACACAAGTGAAAATATCATTCTATTGATAAGTAAATAAAATATAATTGGTTGTTATATCATATATACAGAATCATTAACATGTTATATTTATTATTTACATCATTTATACTCATTATTATACCCATACAAATAATGAAGTGTCAGAATAAAAAACTACACCATGACGAGGAGACGGTAAGCCATACGTACACACGCATGGTGACTTGTCATTAATAGGATGAATAAAATAATTAATATTGTTGTAATATATTTATAATAAAATCAAATTTTGTATAAGGTAATGTATATAATATTTTTTATGGAAACGACAAAGAAATAGGAAGTGGAAGAAGAAAAGAACTTTGAAAGAGGTGGTGAAATTATTACCTCTTCATCAGATGTTTCCTTTTAAATTGATCAAAAGGGAGCCTTAGGATGGCTTTATGATCAAATTAAGGCCTATAGGTATAATCTAGGGATGTTGGGAGGATATTGGAACATGGTTTGGATGAGTCAAATGGCTTTGGAGGTGTGATTTAGTGAGGAGAAATTCTCTTTTATAAGACAGATGAGGGTCACTTTAGAAAAAGCTTGAAATATTATTTTATAATACAATCATATTCTGTTTATAATGGCTCAAAAATGATTTATTTAGTGGCTAAGGTGGGGGTGGGTCCAAAATCACTCATAAAATAGGGTTTATACTAGATTAGGTCACAATATTAACATTATATTTTAGATTTAACTCTTTGTTAAATAGTTTATCTTTTACCATTTATTCCAGTATTATTATAATAAATGGTAAATAAACATACAATAAAAAGAAAAGATAATTCCAAGTAGTACATTATTGATATATCTAACCTTATCTAATTACTTTGGCCGATCAATTAATAATATATTATTGGTTTCAAAAAATCATTTTTTGTCAATTTTGACACTATTTGGTATTTTGTTTTTGTGAGTCATAAAAAAGTATCACTTGAAAAAAAAATTTAATAAACTCTAACGTATAATATTAACCTAGAATGTTAGTTTAATTAATTAGGAGTTTCAATTTACATTTATTTTGATATTTATAATATCAATTATTTTAAACTTTCATTAATAAGGTAATTATTGCATTATCATTGTATCCAAAATAAATTTAATTATTTAATGTTTAAAAATTATAAATAAAATATAAATATTTAATAAATATATTGAGGTTTCTAATGAATATTTATAGTCGATTTTCTATTATGTATAACCCAATATTAAAAATGGTTTAGTTATTAAACCAAGAATTTAACACTTTTCACTATTCTTTAAATAAAATAATTACAAATGTCCTGATCTAATTTATATGGATCAAAAGGATCATGTTTTATTCCTAAATTTTATTTTGGTCGAAATATAGTTATGAAATATAATTAGTACTTGTTTTAGGGTAATTATAATATCATTGTTTACCTTTGATAACCCTATACACTTTTAACTATTGTAAATAAAAGTCACAAGACACTATTCACCGAAAATTATTTTCATCTTATTGAATAAGATTTTACATACTGATTTCAAACACATGTCTAGGATTTTTGAAACTCAATTCACAGAAATGGTAAAATTACTTTTTTAATGATTTACAAATGCGCATAAAAGGTGGGTAAACGACGGTAAAAAGTTCAATAAAATTTTATTTATCTAATATTATTATAAAACGACTCCAATTAATTAAATTGAAAATATATATGTATTATGTATCTATTATAACCTAATATAAATTTATATAAAAAACTTAATTATTTAAATAAAAATTTAGGTTTAAATAATAACATAGCGTTTTTCACTATTCATAAAAAATTGAAAGTTTTCACAAAAATACTAAAAATTCACCCAAAGATAATTTTGATATTCCAAATCAAAAAATGAATCCATTTTGAAAAATAAAATTTATAATATTTTACAATGTGTATATTTTTATTAATAATGGCTTGTCTGATTGGTTGTGGTGTGTTAGAACTCAAAGATGTGTACAACACAAGATATTGTATTATTAAAAAAGAAGCGTACTGTGGAAGCTTGGGGTGTAATATTTTTCCCTCCTTAAATAATTTCGTCTTTGAAATTTCTATAATATTACAACATAAAAATATTTGGGTGGTTATTCATCATAATTTCCTCGGGTTCCCATGTTGCCTCTTCCATCATATGATTTCTCCGTATAACATTCACCAAATGAGTCATCTGGTTTCTCTACACTTATTCTCTAGTATCAAGAATCTTGACAGGATATTTGGAATAAGATATATTGGGTTCCAGTTGTTTTTATTCATAGGTGAGAACACAAGTTTCATTAGACATGTATTTTCTTAAAAGTGATACCTAGAACACATCATGAACCTTGAAGAGACTTAGCAGCATTGCAAAACGATAAGCTAAAACTCCAATTTGTTCTAGAATTTTGAAACGTTTGATGTACCTGGGACTTAATTTACCCTTCTTACAGAAACGTATAACACCCATCCATGGAGATACCATCAATAAAACATGATCACCTACTTGAAATTCTAAATCCTTCCTTCAGTTTTCTTTTTAGCTCTTTTTGCTACACTGAGCTGCTTTGATGTGGGTCTGGATAATCATCACCATGTCCATTGTTTCCTCAACATGTTCTAGGACAACAAGTTTTCTTTCAACAACATCATCCCAAAAAGTTTGTGTGGGACATCTCTTTCTATATAATGCTTCATACGGTTCCATATGAATACTTGAATGGAATCTATTGTTATAAGAAAATTCTACCAGAAGTAAATATTGATCCCACATACCTTTAAAGTCAAGTGAGAAATATCTCAACATGTCTTTTAGTGTTTGAATAGTCCGTTCTAATTATCCATCAGTTTGAGGGTGGTAGGTAGTGCTCAAACTAGGTTCAGTATCCAAGGATTTCAGAAGAATTTTCCAGAATAATTATATGAAATGGGGATCACGATCAGAAACAGTCAATAAGGGTACTCCATGAAGTCTTACAACTTCCTTAAAATATATTCTTGCTAAACATTCATGTGGAAAATCATATCCTATAGCACGAAAATGTGCTGAATTGGTAAGACTATCAACAATGACACATATTGAATAATTCCTTCTATGAGTCATTGGTATACCCATGACAAATTCAATGATAATATCATCCCATTTCCACTCATGTGTGGGACGAGGTTGCATGACTCCTCTTGGATGTTGTTTTCCGGATTTCACCTATTGAAAACTCATACATACTGACACATAATCAACAATCTCCTTCTTCATATTGTCCCACAAAAAATGATCCTTCAAATCTCTATACATTTTAGTCTTACTGGGGAATATAGGGAAATTGGAGCTATAAGCATCATTCAACAATTCCATTTTCAGATCGGTTATGTTAGGAACACAAATTATCTTCCCAAATTTCAATATTCTATCTTTATATATGAAGTCAATCAATCCCCCATCATTCATAGCTTTCATTTTCTTTTGAAAATCTTCATCATCAGTCTGAGAACTTTTTATACTTTCTAGTAATGTTGGATTGGCATTCATTTAAAAAAGTATTGATGTTTCACCATCTATAATTATTTCTATATCCATATTTAATAGATCCATGAACATAGGATCCCTTTCAACTATCATCTAATTCAAAACTGCATGATCCTTTCTAATCAAAGCTTCTGCCACCTTATTTTCTATCCCCGGGTAGTAGATTATAGTGAAATCATAATATTTGAGTAGTTCAAGCCACCGTCTTTGTAACACCCGAGACTTTTATGTTATATAATGCATCAAAGGAATCTTTTTCTACACAACACTTTCTTGGCTTGCTTTACACGCAATCGCAACCTTCCTCGATAGCTTTCGTCGTACGCAATACCGAGTTTCACTAAACAACAATATGCTATTAAAACTAGCCGTTATGAATAGTAATAACCACTTTTTGAAATTTTATAAATTTTATTTTTCAAAATGGACTTCATTTTTGGACTCAGAATATCGAAATTAGCCTAGGGTGAAATTTTGGTATTTTTCTGAAAACTTTCAATTTTTGATGAATAGTGAAACCACTAAGTGGTAGGTTAAAAAACTGAATTTTGCATAAAACATAATTTTACCGCTTCTGTGAATGGAATTTCGAAAATCCAAGAGACACGGTTAATATCAAGGACTAAAATGTGGTTCAATGAAATGAAAATAATTTTTTGGTGAATAGTAACTTTTTACTTTTTTTACCGCGGTTAATAGTAAATAGGGTAACTAAGGGTAAATATGATATTAATATTACCCTAACACATGTCCTAATTCTATTGGACAAGTGTAATTCGACCAAAAACAAACTTAGGTATAAAATATGACCATTTAGGCCCACTTGGATTAGATTAGGACATTTATTATTTATTTATTTAAAGAAGGGTTAAAATAGTTAAAATCAAAGTTTAATAAGTAAATCATTTCTAATATGGGGTTATACATAAGATAAATTCGATTGTAAATATTAATTAGAAATCTAAAAAGATTTACTACATGATGGTAGTTTATTTTTAATTTTTAGACATCAAATAATTTAATTTATTTATGACACAAAGATGATGCAGTAATTATCTTGTTAATGAAATATTGACATAATTGATGTTATAAACACCAAAATAAATGAAATTTGAGACTTTTTATGAATTAAACTAATTTTCTAGGTTACTATGATATATTAGTGTTGATTTAATCAACTTGTTTCGAACATATAATTCAGTTATGACTTTCACAAAAATCATATATCAAATAGTGTCAAAATTGACACAAAATAGTTTTTAAATAAATTATTATATTATTAATTGTTATTTTATTCCTAAAAATCTAAGGTTTGGCCAAATGACTTAGATAAGGATATATATATTAATAATAAACAATTTGGGGTTCGTTTGGCATGTTATAGTAAGTGTATTAACCATATAGTGAAAGAAAACAAAAAGACACGGTAAAAGTTAAATTAATTAACTTAGAGTTAAATCTAATTGATAAGGTTAAAATAATACCCTAAACTTGTCTAAATCTTATTGGTTGATAGGATTTCGACCCAGCCCCACTTTAGATTCGAAATAAGACCCTTTGGAACCATTATAAACCGATTTTGACTTTAATATAAAATAATATTTTGAGATATTCCTAAGGTGCCCCTCTCCTCCCTTATAAAAGGGCACCTCCTCCCCCTCCTCCTCACACCAAATTGAGCACTCAAGCTCGGCCAACCCCTGACATTTTCTCCTCTCCACTTCCCTAGAATAATCCTAGAGGTCCTGGTCTTCTTCAAAGACCAATCTTAGTTCCCTAAGTGGAGGATTCAAAGAGGCGTTCCAAAGAAGAGGTAATATCCATTACCGATCTTTTCAATTTCTTTCTTCTTGAACTTCTTCTTCTTTAGTTGTTTCATGATAAAGTAATAACATCAGTATCACTTACATACTGATATGTTATTATAAATATGAAACAAACCTAATTCACCTTCTATCCATCCTATGGAAAAATGAAATCACCGCGCGTGCGTACGTACGGAATACCGTCTCCACGCCGTGGTGTAATCTATTGTCCACCATCACTTTACAAGGATGGGTATAATGGTGTAATGAGTAAATATATATGATTATTATGAAGTAATATTGATACTGAAATAATATATATATACTCCAATACAATTCCACGATCATAGGAACGATATCATCACTCGTGCGTACGTACGGAATACCGTCTCCACGATGTGATGCGACTCGTTCTACATGATCTTCATTTCATAATGATTATATAAATGAATTGAATGAATGAATATGGTATATACTACACTAATACCATTCTGGAAATGAATTATCTATAACCTAAAGATAAGAATAATAATTTATTCGACAAAACACGCATAAGAACAAAAAGTTATAAAGACCCGAGTAACAAGTAACAATGAAATATTACTAACAAGAAGCTAATAATATGACCATATATGATATCATATCAATATGTATGATTCGGGAATAAGTCAATAACATTATTTAATCCATTATACAGGAGCTTCGGACATGAACAAATCAAATCGGACCTAAGGTAAGGGAAATATCACAATCTCATTTTTATTCGAGATTGTTTATTCGTAAGTATTTACTGGGGTGTATTTTATCATCCACATCCATGTTTCATCAATATGTAATATTATTTCCATCCACCTACAATTGTTTAAATCCATTTTTACCCTTCGTTGAGTTTTTAGTAATATGTATGAAAGGAATCTTTTGTCGTTTTTCGTACGAGGTACTTTTTGACTTTTCCGACAAAAGTACGAAGAATGTTTTTTTTTAACTTATACGGCAAGAATGGATTTTTAAAACATTATTTCCAAGAAGCTTCCTTTACAAGTTTTCAAGTTTATTTTTAATCAACTTCTTTTAGTTTAAAGTTGTATGACATGTTAAGAAAGGAAAAATGTTTTTGAAAAAGAAAGGATATTTTCCTCAAGAATGGAGTTCAAGTGTTTTATCAAAATTATTTTCCATCTAAGATAATAAAGGGTTCTGTTTTTATCCCTATTATTACATGGATTTGATTATGTTGTGATGGAAATATTTTTATGAATTCCTTTATCTTATATGAATTGTTTTATGATGTCATGTTGTTTAAGAATTCCATTTTTATTACATGGGTTACACTATGATGTATGGTTTATGATTATGTGGCACAGATAAGAAAGGATTCATTATAAGATGGGTGGGACCTATATCTCCCTCCAATGAATTGGGTAAAGATTTTATATCTCATGAGATAGACATGGCTGGAACGGTAGGTTATACCGGTTCAGTGAAACAGGACTGGAACGAGGGTGACTCGGTTCAGAAAGGGACTTTGTCCACTAAGATAGTCTTGGCAATGAGTCATGACTAACAAGAAATGATTTTCCATGATTATGTGTGCATGCCACAAAGTTTCAAGTTTCATGTTATGATTATGGGGATCTCATTTTCACTTCTATGATTTATTCCATGTTAAGATAGTATGATCTCTTTTGCAGGTTTTGATTTTCAAAAAGATATGATATGATTTTTATTTCCTTTATTTGCCCTTGCTGAGCATTTGAGCTCACCCTTTTATGTTTTCTTTTCCCCAGGTCAGGAAGATGGATATTAAGTAGAATATGCTAAAAGGGACCCTAGATATGATGAAATAAATGGGAGACACTGTAGAAGATTTATGAACCAGTTGTTTATGTTTCCCAGTTTCTAAAGACACTATACCTATACGGTCCTTTGTGGTTTTGTCATATGTTGTAATAAGTGTGCTTCAATTTTGAAGTATTAACAATGTATGTAAAGTGTGGGTCGTTATAGTTGGTATCAGAGGAAAGGTATAGTCAACCTTTGGAAACTAGGATGTGCAAGCCTTAGTAAGAACCCTAAGGATAAGTCTAAGCATAGAACACAATCTTAGTGTTTTAGAAATGGCCTTGAATAACCTAGGATAAGACCATAAGCATGAAAATTTTATTCTTGAATTATGTGGTTTCCTATTATAATTAGTGTTGCTCACACTATTCTTCTTGGTTTTAGTCAATGGCTGGAACCCGAAGGAACCGTGTTAATGCGGAATGCGATGGGAAATGCAATGATTGTCCCCCTGAGCAACCAAACGATATGGGAGCTGGAATGAAAAATCTTGTAGCCATGCTCACACAACTTTCTCAAGCTATGAATCATGCAGGATTTCCAAACGAGCAAAGGAGGGAGCAACATTCTGTTGAATCCTTCATGAGGCGGCGTCCACCTTCTTTCAGCAGGTCTATTGATCCATTAGTTGCTGAACAATGGATTAGTACTACTGAAAAGATATTTTCAGTTCTTCAATGTTCTGAACATGATAAAGTCATCCTATCAGTGTATCGTTTGGAAGGAGATGCTGATCAATGGTGGAATCTTGTTAAGAATACGAGGAAAAGGGATGAAATTGAGTATATGGAATGGGACGAGTTCAAGAACTTATTTTTCAATAAGTACTTCCCTCGTATTCTCCGAAAAAAGATGGAGAAAGAGTTTCTTGAACTGAAGCAAAGGGATGATGAATCTGTTGGTACCTATGAAGCAAATTTTACAAGACTTGCAATGTACGCTTCTGGTATTATTATCCAACCTGAGAGTAAGATCGATCGATTCTTTAGTGGCTTAAAACCAAGTCTTCGAACGGCGTTAGCCATAAGGGACTTCAATAGCTATGAGGAAATCATTCGATGTGCTCTCAAAGTTGAGATGGAGATTGGAGTAACCCATCAGTCACATGGGTTTGATAAGAAGAGGAAGATGGAATTCAAAGAAAAATCTAAAGAGCACACGGAAAAGAAGATGAGATTTTCCTTATTCTCAAAGTGTGGAAAGAAACATGGATGGAGTTGTCTTAAAGGGACAAGTAAATGTTTTAAATGTGGAAAGGAAGGTCATCGGGCATTTGAATGCCGTGATAATGGGAAGAAGATGTCTAATGATGCAAACAAAGGAAGGGATACACAGAATGAACCTACTACACTTCAATGTTTCAAGTGCAAGGAGATGGGGCATTATGCCAATCAATGCCCAAATCCAAGGGTTGATGATGATGGTCGACGTCAACAAACTCTTAAGGCTAAAGACAAAGGAAAGTCACATGCAATTTCTATCAGCGATGTGGAGTACGATAACGATGTGGTGAAAGGTACACTTACCATCCACTCTAAAGTAGCAAATGTTTTATTTGATTCTGGATCCACCCACTCATTTATTTCTGAAGACTTTTCTAAGGGTATCACCGTATTACCTCAACAATTAGATGTTGAGTTAGCTGTGACAACACCTAATGGCACATCAATCGCATCAAAAGTTTATAATTCTTCTCCGATCGAAGTTTGTGGGAAAATGCTTCCTGCAAATCTTGTGATCCTTCCTATAGTGGAATTTGATGTGATTCTTGGCATGGATTGGCTTTCTTTATACGGAGCTCATATCAATTGCCAAAGAAGGGAAGTCACATTTCATATTCCAGATCAATCTATGATCGTCTATCAATGCAAGGATGAATATAACCTTCCAGTGGAAATTTCTTCCATCTTATGGGTATTGATTCCACTAAATGAAGGTTATTTATCTCAAATAGTTGGTGAGAAACTCACGATTAAGAATATTCCCATTGTACGGGAGTTTGATGATGTCTTTCCGGAGGAATTGCCGGGTCTTCCACCAAATCGTGAAGTTGAGTTTTCAATAGAACTTGTACCGAGTGCTTTGCCTATTTCAAAGACACCTTATTGAATGGCCCCAATTGAGTTGCAGGAATTGAAGAAGCAACTCCAAGAGAATCTTGATAAGGGATTCATACGCCCTAGTGCGTCACCTTGGGGAGCACCTATTCTATTTGTTAAGAAGAAAGATGGATCAATGAGACTCTGCATTGATTATATAGAACTTAACAAGATCACTATCAAGAACAAATATCCTCTCCCACGCATTGATGACTTATTTGACCAACTACGCGGAGCTCAATACTTTTCCAAGATTGATCTTCGTTCAGGGTATCATCAATTAAGGGTCAAAAGGGAGGATATACCAAAGACGACTTTCCGTACAAGGTATGGACACTATGAATTTATAGTGATGCCATTTGGTCTTACTAATGCCCCTGCTATCTTCATGGATCTAATGAATAGAGTCTTTAGAGACTATCTTGATCAATTTGTGGTAGTCTTTATAGACGATATTCTTGTCTATTCAAAGAGAAAGGAAGATCATGAAGATCACTTGGGAATTATATTGAAGACCCTGAGAAAAGAGAAGCTTTATGCCAAATTTACCAAGTGTGAATTTTGGCTTCAAAAAGTTGCATTTTTGGGTCATATAATCTCAAAAGAGGGGATATCTATGGATCCAGCAAAAACAGAGGTTATCGAAAGATGGTCAAGACCAACAACAGTAACTAAGATCCGAATTTTTCTTGGTTTGGCTGGATATTATCGACGTTTTGTAAAAGATTTTTCACGATTATCTAATCCACTCACCAAGTTGACTCGGAAAGGAGTTATGATTTTCTAGACAGAGGAATGTGAAGAGAATTTCAAGGAGTTGAAAAGAAGGTTACCCAGTGCACCTGTGCTCACACTGCCTTGTAGTGGAGAAAGGTTTGTAATCTACAGTGATGCATCCAAGAAGGGATTGGGGTGTGTTCTTATGCAAAATGATATGGTGATAGCTTATGGCTCACGACAGTTGAAAATCCATGAGCAAAATTACCCAACACATGATTTGGAGTTGGCTGCGGTAATATTTGCATTAAAGATTTGGAGGCATTACCTTTATGGTGAAAGGTGTGATATTTATACTGATCATAAAAGTTTAATGTTTATTTTCACACAAAAGGAGCTGAATATGCGTCAAAGAATATGGTTGGAGCTGATTAAGGATTATGACTGCTCAATCCATTACCACCCTGGGAAAGCAAACAAGGTGGCATATGCATTAAGTCGACAAGACCATGCTAGTTTATCCATGATGAGGATCACAAAAGATCCAATATTTATGGATTTACAAAGGATGGATCTTGGAATTATAATGGAAGGGGAAAAATCTTATCTTTCTCAAATGAATGTTCAACCATCTATACATGTGAAGATTAAAGAGGCACAGAAAGAAGATGTCGAGTTACAAAAGAAGGTGAGAAATGTTCCTGAATTCAACCTTGATTGTGATGGGATAATAAAGTTCAGGAATCGGGTTTGTGTTCCTCCCATCCCCGAATTAAAGAATGAGCTGCTGGATGAGGCTCATAGTTCATCATTCTCTATTCATCCTGGAAGCACGAAGATGTATAGGGACCTGAAAGAGTACTTCTGGTGGGATGGCATGAAAAGAGATGTTGCTGAATATGTCTCTCGATGCTTGGTTTGTCAACAAGTTAAAGCTGAGAGACAGAAGTCTAAGGGGATGCTACAACCATTACCCATACCCGAATGGAAATGGGAAAACATCACTATGGACTTTGTCATAGGACTTCCTAAAAAATCCAAAGGCAATAATGCTATCTGGGTCATAGTTGATCGTCTTACAAAGTCCGCACACTTCATTGCTATTAGAGAGGATTTCTCTCTAGATCAGCTTGCCAGGATATATGTAAAGGAAGTGGTAAGATTGCATGGAGTCCCACTTTCTATTATATCTGATCGGGATCCGAGATTTACCTCGAAGTTCTGGCGAAGTCTTCAGCATACTCTGGATACAGAGTTGAGTTTCAGCACTGCTTATCATCCCCAGACAGACGGCCAGTCTGAGAGAACAATTCAAACCCTAGAAGATATGTTGAGAGCTTGCTCTATGGATTTCAAAGGAGGTTGGGATCAACACCTACCTTTGGTGGAATTTTCTTATAATAATAGCTTTCACTCCAGTATTCAGATGGCTCCTTAGGAAGCTCTCTAGGGAAAGAAATGCGGGACTCCAACTTGCTGGGATAAAGTTGGGGAAAGAAAGCTGTTAGGACCTGATCTCATTGATGAAATGGCAGAAAAGGTCAGATCTATTCAACAACACATAAGAGCAGCTCAGAGTCGACAGAAAAGTTATGCCGACAACCGAAGAAAAGACCTAGAGTTTGAAGTGGGTGATAAAGTGTTCTTACGAATATCTCCCTGGAAGAGGGTTATGAGATTTGGAAAGATGGGGAAGTTGAGCCCTAGATATATCGGTCCTTTCGAAATACTGGATCGTGTTGGGAAGGTAGCTTACCGATTGGCGCTTCCACCGAATCTCTCTCAAGTTCACGATGTGTTCCATGTATCTCTCCTGAGAAAGTACATACCAGATCCTTCACATGTACTCAGCTCAGAAGTTGTACCGCTGGAGCAAGATCTTTTTTATGAAGAACAGCCGATAGAGATTTTGGATCGTAGCGAAGAAGTCCTACGAAACAAGACCACTCGCTTGGTGAAAGTTTTATGGAGGAACCACCAACTTGAAGAAGCTACATGGGAGCTCGAGGATATGATGAGGGAGAAGTATCCTCATCTGTTTGTAACAAAGTGACGAATTTCGAGGGCGAAATTCTTTTTAAGGGGGGTAGAATGTAACACCCGAGACTTTTATGTTATATAAATCATCAAAGGAATCATTTTCTACACAACACTTGCTTGGCTTGCTTTACACGCAATCGCGACCTTCCTCGATAGCTTTCGTCGTACGCAATACCGAGTTTCACTAAACAACAATATGCTATTAAAACTAGCCGTTATGAATAGTAATAACCACTTTTTGAAATTTCATAAATTTTATTTTTCAAAATGGACTTCATTTTTGGACTCAGAATATCGAAATTAGCCTAGGGTGAAATTTGGGTACTTTTCTGAAAACTTTCAATTTTTGTTGAATAGTGAAACCACTAAGTGGTAGGTTAAAAAACTGAATTTTGCATAAAACTTAATTTTACCGCTTCTGTGAATGGAATTTCGAAAATCCAAGAGACACGGTTAATATCAAGGACTAAAATTTGGTTCAATGAAATGAAAATAATTTTTTGGTGAATAGTAACTTTTTACTTTTTTTACCGCGGTTAATAGTAAATAGGGTATCTAAGGGTAAATATAATATTAATATTACCCTAACACATGTCCTAATTCTATTGGACAATTGTAATTCGACCAAAAACAAACTTAGGAATAAAATATGACCATTTAGGCCCACATGGATTAGATTAGGACATTTATTATTAATTTATTTAAAGAAGGGTTAAAATAGTTAAAATCAAAGTTTAATAAGTAAATCATTTCTAATATGGGGTTATACATAAGATAAATTCGATTGTAAATATTAATTAGAAATCTAAAATGATGTCCTACATGATGGTATTTTATTTTTAATTTTTAGACATCAAATAATTTAATTTATTTATGACACAAAGATGATGCAGTAATTATCTTGTTAATGAGATATTGACATAATTGATGTAATAAACACCAAAATAAATGTAATTTGAGACTTTTTATGAATTAAACTAATTTTATAGGTTACTATGATATATTAGTGTTGATTTAATTAACTTGGTTCGAACATATAATTCTGTTATGACTTTCACAAAAATCATATATCAAATAGTGTCAAAATTGACACAAAATAGTTTTTAAATCAAATATTATATTATTAATTGTTATTTTATTCCTAAAAATCTAAGGTTCGGCCAAATGACTTAGATAAGGATATATATATTAATAATAAACAATTTGGGGTTCGTTTGGCATGTTATAGTAAGTGTATTAACCATATAGTGAAAGAAAACAAAAAGACACGGTAAAAGTTAAATTAATTAACTTAGAGTTAAATCTAATTGATAAGGTTAAAATAATACCCTAAACTTGTCTAAATCCTATTGGTTGATAGGATTTCGACCCATCCCCACTTTAGCTTCGAAATAAGACCCTTTGGAACCATTATAAACCGATTTTGACTTTAATATAAAATAATATTTTGAGATATTCCTAAGGTGCCCCTCTCCTCCCTTATAAAAGGGCACCTCCTCCCCCTCCTCATCACACCAAATTGAGCACTCAAGCTCGGCCAACCCCTGCCATTGTCTCCTCTCCACTTCCCTAGAATAATCCTAGAGGTCCTGGTCTTCTTCAAAGACCAATCTTAGTTCCCTAAGTGGAGGATTCAAAGAGGCGTTCCAAAGAAGAGGTAATATCCATTACCGATCTTTTCAATTTCTTTCTTCTTCAACTTCTTCTTCTTTAGTTTTTTCATGATAAAGTAATAACATCAGTATCACTTACATACTGATATGTTATTATAAATATGAAAGAACCCAAATTCACCTTCTATCCATCCTACGGAAAAATGAAATCACCGCGCGTGCGTACGTACAGAATACCGTCTCCACGCCGTGGTGTAATCTATTGTCCACCATCACTTTACAAGGATGGGTATAATGGTGTAATGAGTAACTATATATGATTATTATGAAGTAATATTGATACTGAAATAATATATATATACTCCAATACAATTCCACGATCATAGGAACGATATCATCACTCGTGCGTACGTACGGAATACCGTCTCCACGATGTGATGCGACTCGTTCTACATGATCTTCATTTCATAATGATTATATAAATGAATTGAATGAATGAATATGGTATATACTACACTAATACCATTCTGGAAATGAATTATCTATAACCTAAAGATAATAATAAGAATTTATTCGACAAAACACGCATAAGAACAAAAAGTTATAAAGACCCGAGTAACAAGTAACAATGAAATATTACTAACAAGAAGCTAATAATATGACCATATATGATATCATATCAATATGTATGATTCTGGAATAAGTCAATAACATTATTTAAACCATTATACAGGAGCTTCGGACACGAACAAAGCAAATCGGACCTAAGGTAAGGGAAATATCACAATCTCATTTTTATTCGAGATTGTTTATTCGTAAGTATTTACTGGGGTGTATTTTATCATCCACATCCATGTTTCATCAATATGTAATATTATTTCCATCCACCTACAATTGTTTAAATCCATTTTTACCCTTCGGTGAGTTTTTAGTAATATGTATGAAAGGAATCTTTTGTCGTTTTTCGTACGAGGTACTTTTTGACTTTTCCGACAAAAGTACGAAGAATGTTTTTTTTAACTTATACGGAAAGAATGGATATTTAAAACATTATTTCCAAGAAGCTTCCTTTACAAGTTTTCAAGTTTATTTTTAATCAACTTCTTTTAGTTTAAAGTTGTATGACATGTTAAGAAAGGAAAAATGTTTTTGAAAAAGAAAGGATATTTTCCTCAAGAATGGAGTTCAAGTGTTTTATCAAAATTATTTTCCAACTAAGATAATAAAGGGTTCTGTTTTTATCCCTATTATTACATGGATTTGATTATGTTGTGATGGAAATATTTTTATGAATTCCTTTATCTTATATGAATTGTTTTATGATGTCATGTTGTTTAAGAATTCCATTTTTATTACATGGGTTACGCTATGATGTATGGTTTATGATTATGTGGCACACATAAGAAAGGATTCATTATAAGATGGGTGGGACCTATATCTCCCTCCAATGCATTGGGTAAAGATTTTATATCTCATGAGATAGACTTGGCTGGAACGGTAGGTTATACCGGTTCAGTGAAACAGGACTGGAACGAGGGTGACTCGGTTCAGAAAGGGACTTTGTCCACTAAGATAGTCTTGGCAATGAGTAATGACTAACAAGAAATGATTTTCCATGATTATGTGTGCATGCCACAAAGTTTCAAGTTTCATGTTTTGATTATGGGGATCTCATTTTCACTTCTATGATTTATTCCATGTTAAGATAGTATGATCTCTTTTAAAGGTTTTGATTTTCAAAAAGATATGATATGATTTTTATTTCCTTTATTTGCCCTTGCTGAGCATTTGAGCTCACCCTTTTATGTTTTCTTTTCCCCAGGTCAGGAAGATGGATATTAAGTAGAATATTCTAAAAGGGACCCTAGATATGATGAAATAAATGGGAGACACTGTAGAAGATTTATGAACCAGTTGTTTATGTTTCCCAGTTTCTAAAGACACTATACCTATACGGTCCTTTGTGGTTTTGTCATATGTTGTAATAAGTGTGCTTCAATTTTGAAGTATTAACAATGTATGTAAAGTGTGGGTCGTTATAGTCTTTTCCTCATGTGAAGTTATTTATGTGAGAAAATATACTTCAAACTCTTGTGATTGGTATATATTTTATAATTTTCACCATAGAGATAGTGTCTCCATATCATCAAATAAAATATTATAGCTTCTAACTCAAGATCATGAGTGGGATAGTTCTGTCCATGATTTTTTAGCTATTGTGATGCATAAGAAATAACCCTATCATTATGTATAGAGACACAAACAAGTCCTTTTTTGATGCATCATTATAAACAACAAACACATAATACCCTGATGGTAGATTAAAGATATGAGAATTGAATAATCTTATCTTAAGTTCTTCAAAACAGTCTTGACAATATTTGGTCCAATCATATTTAACCCCTTTATGTGTCAGCTTGGTTAATGGTTTTCCAATCAGGAAGATTTCTAGACAAAATGATGATAATAACCTCATAACCCAATAAAACTGTGTACCTCAGTTATACTTGTCGGTGCTGGCCATTCATGGATTTCCTTGGTCTTTGAAGGATCAATATAGATTCCATCATTAGAGAAAATATGACCAAGAAAATAAATTTCTTGAATCCAGCATTCACACTTGAAAAACTTCCCATATAATTCCTTTCTTCGAAAGGTTTTTAGAATAATGAGAAAGTGATTTTCATTATCTTCCTCGATTTTTGAGTATACCAAGATATAATCAATAAATACGACTACAAATTCATAATGATATTCCTTGAAAAATCTATTCATTATATCCATGAAAATATTGGGTGCATTAGTCCGTCCAAAAGGCATTACTGTAAACATGTAATACCCATACCTAGTTTGAAATGCATTTTCAGAATGTCTCCCTTCTACACACACAACTAACGATATCAATATCGATGGTCAATCTTTGAAAAATATTGAGCTCCATGAAGTTTTTTGAATAAATAATCAATGCGAGGTAGGGGATACTTGTTATTTATTGTTTTATCATTGATCTCCCTGTAGTCAATACAAAACCCCATAGATACATCATTCTTTTTAAAAACAAGATCAGAGGGACCATATGGAGAAACACAAGGGTGAATAAATCCTTTATTACTCAATTATTCTAGTTGTTTATTTAGTTACACTAATTCCACAGTATCCATCCTCTAAGGGGTCTTTGATATGGGCCTTGAATGAGGAATTAAATCAATGGAAAACACAATTTCTCATTCAGGAGGATGTCTAGGTAAATCCTCTGGAAGCACATCAACATATTCTTTCACAATAGGGATTTCCTCTCTTTGAACATTATTTTCCCCACCCATAGTTATTTCATTCTCTTCCTCCCCAGTAATTGAAATTAGTAGAGCTATTGGTGGAGGATCTTGATAAGAATCGGGTGGTGACGTTTCTACTTTAAAGATAAGGTACTTCTTATCATCATAAAAAATTGTAACCTCCTTCTTCTTACAACAAATTTTTTACATCATGGTTAGAAAGCTAATCCATACCAAGAATTATATCAAATTCAATCATGGGTATAATGATGAGATCAGCAGATAATAAACATTTATATTCCCTAATGGGGACATATTCACAATATGTTGTTGCAATGACACTTCCCTTAGTAGTTTTGTTTGAAAACTCCCTTGTTAAATCAAATTGGAAATATTTAATTTTCTTAGGAAACTGGGAAGATATGAAACAATGCGATGATCCAGAATCAAATAAAGCATTGGTTAAATTTGACGATACCATTAAATTACCTACCACCATGTCATTCAGAGCATCATCCTCCACAGTGGTGATCGCATAAGCATTGGACTTACTCCATTTTCATTTTCTGAGGTAAGTTTCTTTAGTGCTTAGGACATTAATTTTAATAATGCCCCATTTCTATACAATTGTATCATTCAACATTGACAACCTCTTTCTTTCCCTTGCAATCAAGAGATTGGTGGCATTTTTCACCACACTTGTAACAGATACACATTACCTTCAGGAAAGTACTGGGGTGTTTCTTCCCACTTTTACCATAGATAGAAATTCAACATTTCCCTTCTTCCCCTTATTTCAATTTACAAAGTGTTCAATGGATCTGTTCTTCTCTTTCCTTGCTTTAAGGTCATAAGACATAGAGAAATAATGTTTTGTCTTTATAGAACATGAGACAATATCTTCATTTGATGAGAAGGATTGTAAGACTAATGCTCAATGGAGAAATGGTTTTAACCAATAAACGAATAGATCAATATTAATCCTTGGGTTATGTATATAATCTGTTGAATTCCTTGCAAACCATGTAAAGATATCCTCATACATTGTGACATTCTCATCCTCTTTTTTTCCTCAGACTCAGAAATTTTCTTGTCATATCCACTCGATGGTCACGAGGAAAGTATTTTTCTAGAATATATCTTTAAACTCCCTCCATTACATATTTGATACTTATTCATCCTCCTTTGTGTTTGGAATTAATGACCACCTTTGATCTTTATCTCTCACGAGGCGATAAACTGCCAGGAATACTTTTTCCCTTTCGCTACTCCCCAAAGCATGAAATATTTTCTCAAAGGAACTTATCCATTTTCAGCTACAAATGGATTTTTAGTCCCATTTAATGTTGGTGTTTGTTTCCTCATGAAGTGGTATAACATTGATCCTCCAAATTTTGGATCAGGGTGCTCCATACGGGTAAGGTTACTATTCACAACTTGAGTGAGTTATCCTAGAATATTGATAAGCTGATCAGCACCAGTTGCATCAAAAACTACACTATAATTATCTTGAGTGGGTGGTAAATCCCTAAATGGATTATGTGCATTGATAGGGTTTTCATTCCATCCACTATGGGTCATTTCTAAATAATGGAATAGACTAAATTAGTTTATGAATCACAATACATAAATCCAAACATGTAAAACACTTAACATAAATTTAAAAGTTTATGGATATAATCTATAATCATAAAAATGTTTTCTTTTAGGAGTTTTATTCTTATAAATCCTTCATAATGGTTTGTAAAGAAAATGTGAATAATCCTAATCATATCCCCCGAGTGTGTCGTAACCAAGAGTGCAACAAGGCCCATTGTTGTGTACCAGGATACCCTAGGTCAAGACCAAAACACTTTTTTGGATTTTTCACTCCTATGTACATATGTTCTAGATCCACTTCTACCTGATCTTATCCAGATAAGAATATATTTAATGGAAAATGAAAAAAATATCCACATTACAAAAATTCTAGGAAGTTCTTCCACACAAATCCTCAAAGTCTATCTTACGGTAATGTTCTCTTATCGATGTTCTTCTAAATATAGCTTCCAAGGATTGTAATAAACATCCCCTGATATGAATTATAACTTCCCAACCCCAGTTACCTAGATTCGGTGCATTATTACATAACGTTTTCATTATCACAAGGGATCAAATCCCGAAAGACCGATCTGTTTAGTATAATTGGATGTACTAGATACATACATAATTTTTACATTACATTATAAAATAAAAAACAACAAAATTGTCTTCTTTTGACACATTAATATCCCTTAGACTATCCCAGTATGTCGTTCATAATATACTTCTTTACATTGTTGGAAAAAAACAAATGAAAGGGGTGAGCTCAGGTGCTCTGTAAGGATAACAATATAACAGAAACATTCATAAATGAACCTAAAAATTAAGGAAATCTATAAGACTAAAACAAAATCCTTTTAATCATAAAAATTAGTGTAATATGGAAAAGATAAATCAAATAATTCCATTAACTTATTCACATGGATATTCTAATAGTCATATAATCACATGTAATATCAATATCCAATTTCATAATGATGGAAATCATAATGTCGGACATCATAACCACATAGTCAAGGACTCGTGGCTAGACTAAAAAAATTATTTATTTAAGGGCTTGTGACAAAAAATTAGTTTTTCTTATGAGACCTACCTATTCATTGAGGATCTATAGAGGGCTCCACCTGTCACTTACTGAGTTCAATGCATTCCCCATATGAAAAGGTTGAAACATAACATAAACATTCCTACAAAAACTAGCATACAAAATGTCAATAAATTAACCATAAACCATGAATGGTATAAAAATATTATATCTAGAGTCAAACATATCACAAAACCTTTAATACAATATAGAAGACTGTATCATAGTAAATCAACCTCAAACAAGCGTAAAATCCAACAAAGGATGTGGACATAGATGAAATCAAAACTATTTGAGAGAAATATATCTTTCTATTTTGAAAGAATTTAAAATTAATTTAATTTTAAAAGAACAAATTTATTTTGAAAATATTCTTATAATATTTTAAAGGCGACATAGATGGTGTTATTACTAAGGAAAATACCCGCACCCGCCGTATAAGTCAAAAAAACATTCTTTTCATAATTTTTTCAAAAAGGTGGTTAAAGACCTTGTCTGGAAAATGAAAGAAAGATTACTTTATAAACACATTATAAAAATTCAAACAAGGATATAAATTACATAATACCATTGTATAGGAAATGGTAAAAATGTTTTGAAATAAATTTTTAAGAAACACATATTTGGATGATAAAGAGGCCTGAGTAGATACTCACGTATAAACATCCTCGAATAATAAAGATATTGTATAATTAACCATTAAATTCTACTTTTCCTTGTTCAAGGGTACATTAAACTCTAGTATGATAGTTAAATCCATTTTATAAAATTATACAAGAACCATATACCTAAATATGATATCATATATGATCTTCTAATACTGTTTTGTTTATAATATTTCAGTAGTATCATTGTTTCAGTGTTAACTGATTCATTTTAATTTATATTCTTGTTTATATAAGCCATGTTTGTTATGGATAGGATGTATTTGACTCATATCCATAATGATATTAAGTTCTTAAACATTATTTTTAATCATATAATGGAAATTATTCTTAAATGGTTATGATGGGGAATGAATTTCATCACGTTCTTGGAGACGGTAATCCGTATGTTAGAACGAGTGACAATATCATTATATTCATAGTGAAATAGAATGTAATTGGATGTTATATAATATATAAATAATACTTAACATGTTATATTTATTATTTACATATTTTATAATCACTATTATTCCCATAAAAATAATGAAGTGTTTGAATAAAAAATTACACCACGACGTTGAGACGGTAAGTCGTACACACACACATATGGTGACATGTCATTCATAGGAAAGATAGAATATTGAATATGGTTGTACCATATTTATAATAACATCATAGTATGTATAAGTTACTGTAGTTATTATTTTGTTATGGAAACAAGAATAAAATAGGATGTGGAAGAATAAATGAACTTTGAAAGAGGTGGTGGAATTATTACCTCTTCTTCGGGTGTTTCCTTTTGAGTTGATCAAAAGGGCTCTTTAGGTTGGCTTTATGATCAAAGTAAGGACTCTAAGTCTAAGTGAGGGTAGTTGGGGGGATATTGGAGTAGGGTTTGGTGGATCCAAATGGATTTGGTGGTGTGATTGTGAGAGAAGGTGAAGTACCCTTTTATAAGAGAGGTGATGGTCACTTTAGGAAAAGTATGAAATATTATTTTATTATACAATAATATTCGGTTTATAATGGCTCCAAAATAATTTATTTCTAGTATAAGGTATACATGGTTCGAAAAAATCTCAACCAATATGTTTTAGACAGGTTTAGCTCACCATATTGACCATATCTTTTAGATTTAACTCTTAGTTAAACAGTTTAACTTTTACCACGTATTCTTATATTATAATAATAAATGGTTGATAAACATACCATAAAAATAAAATAGAACCATGAGTGGTAAATTATTGATACATAGCACCCTATATAAGGCCTTTGTATAAACTTTAGATTTTTATGAATATTATATCAATTAATAATATAGTATTAGTTTTAAAAACTCATTTCTGTAAATTATGACACTATTTGGTATTTTGATTTTGTGAAAGTCATAAATTTTTTATAAATTCGAAAAATAATTATTTAATAAACCCTAACATATCATATTAACCTAAAAAATTAGTGTAATTTATCATAATTCTTAATTTACATTTATTTGGATATTTATAATATCAATTATTTTAACCTTTCATTAATATGGTAAGTACTACATCATCATTGTATCACAAAAAATATAATTATTTAATGTCTAAGAATTATAAATAAAATAAAATTATGTAGGAAAACAATCTAGATTTATAATAAATATTTATACTCAAATTTATCTTTTATATAACCCTATATTAAAAATGGTTTAGTTATTAAACTTTAAATTTAACACATTTAACTCTTCTTTAAATAAAATAATAATAAAATGTACTAATCTAATCCAAGTGGAAAAAAGGTTCATATTTTATTCATAAATTTTATCTTGTTCTAATACACTTATCCCATAGAATTATAACATGTTTTAGGGTAATTATAATATCATTTTTACCTTTAATTACCCTATTTTCTTTTAACCATGGTAAATAAAAGCCAAAAATCACTATTCACCAAAAAATTATTTTCATCTTATTGAACGACATTTTAATTACTGATGTCAGCGATGTATCTCGGGTTTTTGAAATTCACTTCACATAAGCGTTAAAATTACGTTTTATGCAAATTTGAAAATGTTCCTAGAAGGTGGGTAAAATACGGTAAAAAGTTCAATAAAAATATATATATATATATATATCATATTATTATAAAATGACTCCAATGAATTAAATTGAAAATATATTGGTATTATGTATATATTTTTACCTAATATAAATTTAAATAAAATAACTAATTATTTAAATAAAAAGTCAGTTTTAAACAACAACATAGTGTTTTTTTACTATTCATCAAAAATTGAATGTTTTCAGAAAAATACAAAAAATTCACCCAATGATAATTTTGATACTCCAAATCCAAAAATTAAGTCCATTTAAAAAAATAAAATTTATCAAATTTTAAAAAGTGGGTATTACTATTCATAACATCTAGTTTGATTTGTCGTGATGTGTCTGAACTCAAAGTTGCGTACAACACAAACTATTGTATTATTACAAAATAAGTGTACCATGGAAGATTGGTGGGATACAATTTGCATGTTATTTAGAGAGTATGATTGGAGGAGGTAAAAAATACATTTTCATGTTTAATTTAATATGGTTTTCTAGAGAATACATCATATACATCATAATGGATATGAAGAGTATATTTTAGAAACATCCTGGTCCTTTTGAGGAAAGTTGATATTTCTGGATTGGTGTTTGAATAAAGAAGACTTGTTTGTTTCAATGGGAAAATCGAGAATGAGGTTTGATGTTGAATTTAGAACATCTATCTCATGGGTGATGTGTTTTTTATGTTGTGATCCATTCAAAGTGGTTCATTATAGCACTAGGATTGTGTTTTGGTAGGGAATTCTGATAGTAGGGGGGCACTATGGATTTAAATGGGCCAGTGAGCTAATTCATATATTGGGGAACACCATAGTATTATAGAGTATATTGGTATGGATTCTATTATTCTTTGGTATATATGAGAATGGGTGAGAATTGTCTTGGAAATTCAATCATAAGTTTGAGTGATGGATCATGATTTTATTGGAATACCATATGTTCGATTTTATTCTTATGAAGCATGTTAAGAATCCAAGAATAGAACATAACATTTAGTTTATAACTAACAAATTGGGAATTTTGGAATGTATGTTTCGATAACCAGTAAGACCCATATGGGGTGAGAAGTCCTATGGTCTATAGTCTTTAATGCCTCATTTCTATACATCTATTTAAAATTCGAGAGTGATTTTAATTTTTGAGTGACTCGGTGCAAAATTTTTAAGATGGTGCATAGAATGAGATTTTGTAGATTGGAACCTCTTAAATGTATATTTTTATTCACATAATGGAATTATTATGGTGGTCCAAAAAAAGTGGGGGAGCACTAGAGGATGACTGGGGGCTGGGGTTGCAATAAGCGTCTAGTTGCTAGCCAGTGGCTAGGACAGTGGCCCCACTAGCCCTGTAGAGTCCACTGACTAGCCAATGTGGGTTTTAGGGGAAATAAATATAATTATTCCCTCTATAGTTTTTATATGGTGGTAAACGATCCCATATTATTTTTTATAGGCAGGCCAAGGACATTAGACCCCTCCTCTTTGATTCCCCTCTTTTGGGGTGTTTTTCCTTGTTATTTTTTAAAAAGTTGATGTTAGTTATGCCCTTACGAAATGACCATTATTACATTGCATTACTTATACTAAATTTATTCTTCATTTAGTTAGGGATTTCATATTGATTCCACCAGATATTTTTTTAATAATCTGACAATGATATTGTTTTCACATAGCCTACATCAAGGATGTGCCATGGAGATGTTTTCATGTTGTTCCTCAATGTTTAATGGATGTATATTACACTAAAAGTTTTATTAAGGATTTAATTTCAGAATTGATTAATTAGAGATTGTTTTGAAATAATGTGTTGGGGATTTTTCCTTGTTTAGAGTTAAGAGTTTACGATGGACCTTCGTGGTGTAGTTGGTTTCATTTCTGATGATGTGGGAGTACCTAGTGAGTAATTGGGGAATTATCCATTATTAGATTAATCTTTTAATTATTTTATAAACAATCTTAATTAATTATAATTTAATTTTACATAATTTATGCACTTTTTTATTTGGTCTAGGACCTTGTGGTGGTGGTAAGGTCTAGGTTATTCTTGGTGAGGTTGGGTAGTGAGTTTTTCTGTTGAGGATTAAAAAAATGACATATCATTTCGTTAGGTAGTCCTTGGCACCCAACCAATGGGGTAATTGATGCTAGTTATGATAAATGTGATGTAAAGTAATCCCAATGGGGGTGTTGGAACATTATAGTTAATTAATATAATTGTTCCATTTATATTGAATGGTAAAATTGAGTATTTTTCTTTAATAATATAATCAAATTGTCAAGGCGATGATAGCCCTTGTGCACCGACATGTTGTCCTTAGATGTTGATGGGAAATGATATGATTTAAATGTATTCCCTTTATTCTTAGACCTTAAAGGGGTGTTAATCAAATTTAAATGAAATAAATGAGACTGAATGGCCCATTATTAGGTTCCTGTTATGATTATTGTCCTTAGTAGGCCATATCATGATCCATATGACACCATGGTTTCATTAAGATTTTCAAACTATGTTTTGAGATAACCAATACTTACTATCAATATGTGTTTAGTATTAATTGATAGACCATGGGTAGGATAGACTTGGGTAAGGTAGGATGATGAACCTATTATGGAAGTAGACATTGAGGTGGATCATAAGTAATCTCTCAAGATTTTTATGGGGAGGCATGTTCTATAAATCCATGTGACTAGGAATAATAGTGACGTTATCGTCGAATGTGACACTCCTTGTGTTGAGAATTTTTCATGGTTTATGTATTGGAATATTAACCTAAATTGGTGTGACTCCACTTTTATGTTACCCTAGGGGACCTTTATTGGTGTCCCAACAATAGAACAACTCAGAGTGGGTGAAAAAAATCTATGGATAGTGATGATTGGTTTAGATATTTAATGAACCATTATTTAAATTTATTTTTATAAATGATAGGGGAAAAATTACCTTGGGGTGGTTTTCTTACTATTTATCCTGGAAATCACCCTTGGTGGTAGTGTTTATATTTTTTGATATGGGAAACACCCATAAATTGGTGTTTATTTTAATTGAAAAGAAAACCTATCATAGTAGGGTGGTCTGTGATATTACTGAAAAACTCTATAGGTAGGGAGATATGTGATAAAATAAAATACTCTTCTTGTAGGGAGATTTTTAATACTATTGGTAGGGATACCATCGATTTGGAGGCATGAATAAAATGGTATGGGTGGAGGATTGTTCTTTCAAAATGTCAAATGATAGGGTCTGTGGGTTCATCTACTAGGGCTCAGATGTTTTAAACCGATGAATACTAGAATGTGGAATTCCTCTAGTTGGGATTCCAGGAAGGATCATATATAGGTTATTATTCTATATACTAGGGCGAGTTTATCCCCTAGGTTGTTATTAATATATTTCAGGGTTAAAGTCCCCCAAGTCATTGTGAGGATGGAAAATTCATCTTGAATTTCTCAAAGAAAATTCAATACTGGAAGCTGTAGGTATGATCAATCCTATCCAAAAAACTAAGGGACATTTTTTAATGATTTATTTATTCTCAGTATTTATTTATTTTTTCATAGAATGTAACATTAATATATCACTTCATTGTTTGAATTTTTTGAGACCACATTAGTGGTTCCCTTCTGAACTTTTTACTCAAATTCTACTCGAGATTCATTTTTGACTTGGCTTCTTAAGAATACTCTCACTAGTTTTTAGAAATATATTAGTATAATGCATAAGGTTGATCTAAGGGGATAACTATAATGTGTGTATTGAGATTAAAATGATGTATGGATTGATTTTTATTGGAGCATTTTTATTTTTTATTTTTTGTTATGTATATGCAATTATCCTAGTGGGTGTTCAAATATATAAGGCAATATGTATATATTTCATATTAATATTATAATTCATGGGTGTATATTTACCCATATACTATGAAGGTTATCGATATTTTTGATATTCTATTATTTATTCCATTATTGTTACTCTAATATGGTAGGGAATTATAGTCTCTCCACTATTCCTACATAGACCACCGCTATTAGTCTCCAGTCTCTAGTATATGTAGAGGCATGCTTGAGGTCATGTGGAACCACTGGTCTAGAACTATTTAATGTGATCTCGGATGGGATGTTACAAATTAACACCCTCTCAGTGTATTGGAAATGCATTTCATTGAACATGTGAAAAAGTAATTATTTATTACCTTTAAAAACTACTATATAGCAATTAGTAGGGTGTTGAACCCAATGGGAATGGGAAATTATTATATATAATGTAATATTTAAAAATAGAATATAAATTAAACACATAAAAATTTCCATCAAGAAGAAAGTACAAGATAAACAGAAATATTAAAAGGAAGAAGATACATAAATGAGTACAAGAACTGAAAATAAAAATGAGAATATTCAAGAGGAATTTTATATTTTTGGTTTAAATAATTTCATATTTCATTTAAATTCTATTACAACAGCATCAACGAAAATAGAATAGGTAAATATCCATTTTTTAAGGGAGACAACTAATGAATGGAGATTCATATAGCTCATCATATCATTCATAATAAAATTGAAAATTAATTAATGAAATTATAATCAAAATTTATTTCATTGAATGATTATGACATTTTGAAAATAAATTTATTAAGATGAAATCCAATTTAAAAAACTCATGAATATATAAATTTATGAAACCAATAGTTTAATTCCCCTGGTAAGGATTAAACAATTATTTAAATTTTATGAATCATAAAGGAACTGAATTACAATATCAATCCTACTAAAATAATGTAGAATATATATATAGATATTGATATCCCCTATGAAATTCCCACTAAAAAACAACACTTCCCAAGATCTCTCCCTACTCGAAGATGAAATCCTTCTATTTAGGATTCATACTCTTAGACACATTGTCATTCTGCGATGAGAAGTGTGCTCAATCCATTTTAAAATTGTTTTTGTACTTCTTAAAAAAACAATAACAAATTTATTTTCTGTGACTCATCAATATTCTCATTGAGCACAAATCCCTGATTTCCTTGTACAAGAGTCATTATTGATTTCCATCAACCTTTCTTCACTCATATAAATATATCTGAATAGAATGATTTCCCTTTTCGAATCTTCAATAAATATGATTTTGGTGGAACCATTATAATTTCACCACATATGCTCCAACACGATACTTAAATATGACATGTGTCAATGCCAACTAAATGTGTTATGCGGTCTCTAACTCTTCCTTCAATCAGGCATGGACATAGACTTTCTTGACTGATATTAAGTATCATCATCATTTATATATTTTTTATGATTATCATATTTAATGAATCTAAATACATATATCTTATTCTTATTTGAAATATCAATCAAACAACCATATTGTTTCATCTATCATGAACTTGGTGCTTTGGGATGATTCATTCATTAAAATTCCCCTTGAATTTCCAAGAAATAATGACCAGAACATCAACATATTTAGACATTATTTATCAACAATTAGTACCATAAAACAATGAATATGATCCACAATTATCAGTATGATTACACAAATTTCATTCATATTCAACCATACTTTTCTTCATAGATACCTAGAATCATAAACCATTAATGAATTCTCGACAAAAATGATTCTCATTCATTAAGGATTGGCCAAATAAATCAATAGAATCTAGTTCAATTTGAATTAAATTTAAAAACCTGGTTTAAAATTCAAACTTACTTAACCAAAAAAACTACCATGACACGATACCCCTTGACAAAAATCCATCATAGAAAATTCATTGATGAAATTTTGACTAAACTCATACTTGAATGAGGTTCCCTCTTTTAATAAACCATGTTGACTCGTGGGGAATCAAAATTATATTGGCCTTTGAATGATTATTCATTATTCATCAATATAAGAACCCTTTCCACTTGTTTTTATTTATGTAATTGATTGTATCCTTTTAATTGGTGAGTAATATTCATTCTACACAAAAATATAATTATCTAAATCATCTTCATCAATGGTTAGAAAAAAAATTATTATCCAAAATTTAGAATCATAAAAACCGCTCTTATAATATACTCCCTTCATTAGATCTGTAATATATTAAATCAAACACACCATGACTAGCTTCAATTATAATCTAGTAATTTTTTGTTTATTCTGATCATCCTTATTCTTTGATTGGTTCATTATGGAACATGGGTGATAAAAAATGACCCAAATATCAATCAAGAATGTTTTTTTGTTGAAGAACCAAGATTTCAGTATCATCAAAATAGTTCATGATCCTTTGATTTCATTGGTATTTGTTATTCCAATAAATTTCAGATGTTTTCAAATTAGTGGAGAGGGAATAGATTTATATATAAACTCAAGAACTGAAGTTTTCTATTTTTGAATGGAATGTATATTTTCACTCAAGGACACAAAAGTGATAGTTATTGATCCTAGTAGTAGGTATCTTCTACTCAAACATTTTCACATAAGGGACCTTGTGTATGCATAATAATGTTAATAAAACCATAATCATATAAAAACCCATAATATTATCTTTGGAAACACCATTCTTATAATTATTAAATGTATTATAAATCACATAAAATCACATAGATAAAAAAACACATACTTTATAAATGAATAATGGATAAAATAAGAGGTATTTGTAGAAGTTAAGGAACCTTTAATAGAGTAATAGTAACTTGAATTTAGAAATATAAATCTAGAAAAATAATAGGGACATCATCTATGAAATTATAAATAAAATTTAGCTATATTATGAATGAAAATATGATATATTTATTTCATGGTATACGTAAATATACGTTTTAGAAATGATAAAATAAATGTTTTTATTTTTGAAAGTTATAAATATTTAATTATATATTTTTAATTAATATAATGGTTTAAAAGAAATATTATTTTTATAGAATTTATTTGTAAATTATTATTTTGTCTTAAGATTATAAGATAATTTTATGAGACCTTGATTAAATATTCTTAGTTCCATAAAAGTGATTCTAATTTTAAAATATAATTTTTCAAGTAAGTTATGATTTAATTTTGAAACTAAATTTCTAATATTTGGAAACTTATTTTCATAATATGTATTTCATTTTTTAATTCTAGACATTTAGAAATGGGTAGTCTATAGTTTTGTGATTTTTATAAAATAGATGAATTTTCGGTGAATCGTGAAATATGTTAAATTATTGTATTTAATAAATACATGAATTAATCCATCATAGATGTTGTATGGAGTATGTAAGACCATAATATGGAACAATCGTTCATTATTTTAATATATTTAGTAATAAGTTTCTTATTATTCATATTTGAGCGCCAAAATAATAAAATATATTATATAATAGTAAATAAATCCCCATCTCATCCAATATAAATATAACCCACACCGCCCCTTATCCTCACACTTATAAAGCCTTGATTATGGTCCAATTTCTACTCAATACTGTTTAGAATACCCTACCTATTTCCCAAGATCCTTTTGGTGACAATAAATTACCAAAACTAATCTCTATAGGGAGGTTCTCAAGGAGAATAATTCGAGAGGTAAAATCCTCTTTCTATTCTTTTAATTACATTTTATTTTATTTTGTTTTCTTATTCCCCCCTCATCACCCCTTATCCAAGTGGAATGATAACTCCATTACATTATATAAACAATAATTTTCTTATGTTAATGTAATAATCTATCATCAATCCTATTCTCTTATCCCATTTATTATAAAAATTGTAATGTCATCCACAAGGTGTTGTTTTATCACCTTCAAGGATGAGAAGTATTAATTTTACATTACCAAATTCAAATGTGGTCTTCAACCAATTATAATGGTTGGATAATATTTTAAAATGTATTTTATTACTTTTTTGATGTTCAAGAATTAACTTGTAAACATAATATTAAATAATTAAACAAAATGAGTTTGTTGTAATAGAAAATCTCCAAATTAATCTAAATGGTTATCATTAACATTTTATAGAATGAATCATCCTCTTATATAGAGAAAACTATAAGACCAATTAAACATATGTAACTTATTTAATAACCTATAATATAAATTCTAGATAACTATCCACATTTTACATGATCTTCCGTACAAGTATACAGGTGAAACGATAATGAAATCGAAGAAATAAAGAGTCTTCGAACGAGGGAATTGAACTATATAACTCATCATAATGTCCATATATGAAATTATTATAATTAAAATAAATATAATACATTTATAAGAGATTTTTTTATTTTTTAAATAATGAATCTATTTTTATTATCAATGATATTAAATTGAATAAAGCCTTCAGACAAAATATAAGAGGATTCCCAACCCAACACTCTTTCTTTAGGATATTACTATTTAATTCAAAATATATGTGTCGATATTTCCTTAAATGTCCATAATTATAATTTTCTTTATAAAATTTTCTTTTATGTGATATACGTCTTTCTAATTTTGTTTTATAACAAATTAAATGATTTTTCTTGAAGAACACTTCATTATAAAATCACATCTTTTACTTCGGTTTGGATTTTTTATTCATCACTCGTGATTAATGATTCTTATAACATGTATGTTATTCCGATTTTACTTTCAGATACCTAGTTTTTACTCCTGAAATTATGATTTTATAAATTCTCATGAAACCCATTTTTTCATGGGATATTTAATGGAAAAAAATTTATATGTTGTATGTGGAATGAATGATTATTTAAATGTTATGATGTGATGGGTGCACCCAGATATATATATAACTTCAACGCATTAGGTAATGTGATTTTTCTCATGATATAATGTGAAATATTCATGAAAATGATGCTATATGTATTCAAAATAATAATGATGTTATGATTATGAACATATGATATGCGTGAACATGATGTTATCTTTATTCAAAACAATGTGTGGTAGACGGACAATAAGAAATGATGTTTTATTTTTATGGATTAATACATCAAAAGACTTTATTTAATTATTCCTCTTGTGATTTTGATGTTGATCCCCGGAATACTATATAATGATGGTGATTATACTCACCAATTTTATATTGATTCATGTTATTATCTATTATATTAATGCGATTTTAGATCACCCCTTTTTAGACTTATATCCTCAGATGACTACATATATTAAAAAGTACATGAGGTATAATAAGAAACTAGAAAAGAAGAAATTAAATATTTTTTATGGTTTATTTTGTAAATGTAATGGATAAGCCAAATTTTTCTATGAAACTAATCCGATTGATCCTTGATATACGATGATATTATGTTATTTATCATTAAAATGATGTAATAGTAATGTAAGAAAATGTAAGGTTTCTATTCATGTGGTTAGTTTATGTTGGGTATGTGGTCACTTGACCCCTTATACAACTTGTTGTAAATTTAATGCATTATAACCTGTATACATTTGACCAGTAACTTGGATTCCTTTTAGTAAGTCTAAAAATTTGAATGTTTCAACATGAATACACTAATTTTGTTCTTGGAAATTTAAGGTGTGATCACTCAACCTACCCCACCACCTTAAAGTTATAGCTTAAAAATAACATGAATGGTTAGTTAAGTGACAATATTTGATTCCGACTCGTCTTGTGGTTGGTCGCATCACCTTTAAATATTGACTTGACACTGTCACTTCTTTATTTTCCTAAATATAAATAATAATGTGATATTTTTTGAATTATAATTTCAAGACAAACTTAATCAATCAGTCACTAGATTTGTATATTATTAAAACATTATAACAAAAATATTTTCTAATTAAAAACAATATAATATAAAAATAATGAATAAATTAAAAAACCCCCGAAAAAAGAAAAAAACATCCCATGTTATATTTTTAAATGAGAATTTCAATAATGTATTAAAAAAAATTTATAAAATTTAATTGAAATATTTTATCATATACAATTTTATCATTTATATCCCCTAAAAATTATTTTTTAAATAATTTTTCAAAAATTTTAATTTCAATGACATTAAATCATAAATTCATTCATTTTATTTAAACTACTCATTTTCTAAAAAAATTAATCAATTAAATCCCTAAAATCCACTTGTTATTAAGTAATTAAAAAATACACATTAAAGTTCCCCACACATAATATTTTTCTTACCCTAAAAAATAAATTTTAGAAATTTAGAGGAAGAGAATAATTCTAAATTATTAAAAATTAAATACCACAAGAAAACATTTTCCATATGGTTTCTTCAACATTGATTCTCTGAATTTGTATGAATTGTTTAAAAGAACATAACATTGCATTAACTAAGAGTTGATAAATTTAATTTACTACATTGAGAACTGGCACACATAATTTGAATCCATAATAATTTAGCACTCGATTTGGATGGGAAACTATTATAATTATAAGTAACATAAATAAATCATCCAGCTACATAATGAATAATATAATGAATGAATTAAGAGATTAAATGTTAAACAAAGATTTGGATATTTATTTCATTAAACATTTAAATTCATAGATTAATAATTTAAAACCTAGAAAAAAGGTTTAAAACCAATTATTATTATATATAATAATCAAAAAGTTTGATAAAGAACAAAAAATTTCAAGAGATTAAAAAATTAGCTGACCATATAAAATTCTTGAGAAAACATAAAAATTATCCTTCTCATAGTGGAAATTCAAAATTAAAATTTAAAAAAAAATCTTGAACCACTGAAAAATAATGTTGACAATTGACACTCAACTAATCAATAAAATCATTAGGGATTTTCTATGTGTTCTATATTAAATTATATTATAGAAAGAAAGTAAAACTCATACCCCAAATATAAAATTTATCAATGTGCCCATTATTTAACCGTTAAGTGGAAAATAATTGAAGCTTTTAATATTCAAAAATACTTTGAATTGAGTGATATTAAAGAATTTTCAAGGGTGAAAATATAATTTAAATCATATATCCACAAATTATTATGGTTTAATAACAAAAAATTGAAATGGAAAATATTTTCTTCTTATTTTGGAGAAACATAAATTTTGAAATTTTATCAAGAATTATAATGATAATCTATAATGAAAAAAATAGTTGGAATATCTACCACATTTATCTAAAAAAATTAGTATATATAAAAAAAATTGATGCTCATTAAGTAATAAAAATTTAACAAAAAATAATATAAACAATCAAATAAGTTGAGTAAAAATGTAAAAATTAAAACAGACAATTCCCTAATTAAAGAAACTTTTACATTCAAGTTCAACTAAAGATATATCTTCCTTATTAACATTTAGTGAAATCACCTTGTTTATTAAAATTTCAGTTCCTATACATTGAGAAAACTAACATCTTACAAAAATAGATAAATATAAAAATAAATGAAATTGTATATGTTGATTAACAAAGATATATGATTCAAATTTATCTAAAATATAACTCGTTATTGACATGAAAGAAAATTGGAATTCAATATATTGATCTTCAAAGATGGGTCATCTTGAAATAAAAGAAATGAAAACCCAAATTTAAATCGAATAATTAGTAGAGAGTATAGAAAAAACAAAAAATAATTTTATTTTTGAACAAACAAAAGTAAACACACAAGAAATACAATGGGTTTACTCCCATTAAGAACTTAATTTAATGTCTATCGAAACATTTAAAAATGATTAAATTTTGAAGAAAAAATATATCATCCAAGGAATTTTTCTATCATTTAAAATAATGTTTTTTCTGTAAACATTTACTTAATAATTTAATTATCTCTTCTAATAATTTCATCATCTCCATTTTTAATCACTTTTAGAAAAGTGAAAAGAACAAACCATTTGGAGTTCAATTTTTATAAAATGGTATTATGTGTAGAATTAAATAGATGAAACTTTTCATTTATCATAAATTATTTATTTTTAATGTCATAATAATGAATAAATTTATACACTCTCTTATAAATCCATTCATTTTCATAATACTATCTCCTAACCTCATCTAACTTACTTAGCTCAAGTAACCACTGTTCTTTAGATGCCTTAAAATCAATGTTCAAAGAATTCTCAACCTAGTATGAATTGTGTTGAAATTCCATAGAAAAATGAAATATTAAAAAAAATAACAACATGTAGACATACCAATTTGGTTTTTAATTTAGTTCTATACGATCCTAATTCTTAATCTAGATTCAAGGACTGATCCTTTCATTAATTTAAAATACTTTTCTCTAAAATCTGTTTAACCTCCAAATTTTAAATTTTTACATATCTAATTGTTTTCTAGGATATTATTTTTCGATTCTATGGTTAAAACCACAATACTCCATCAAATATTTTAATTTGAAATTTTTAAAACTAGTTCCATTATCAGTGATAAAGAATTTGAGCACCCTAAATCATAAGAAGTATATCTTTCTATTGAATTTAGTCACCCTACTAGAATGATTGTTGGGAAATTCTATAACCTAAACCAAATTTGAAACATAATCAACAACTACTAAGATTTACTCATTCATTTGAGTAGATTAAAATGGAATCATAAAATATAACCACAAGCATAAAATATCTAAAGTTCCATAAAAACTTTTTGAGGAAGCACCTACTTCCTTCCAAAATTTCTTATCCTATAAAACTTATTACATCCTATAACTAAAATCTTATCAAAATTTAAAAAATTAGGCAAATAATATTCATCTTGAAGAACTTTTTGGGATATCCTTTCACCACCATAACATCCTCTTGAATGTCATGATTAAAAAATCTCTAAAATGGGATACGTCTCTACCTATAAAACACCTCCTCATGATTACATTAATACACCTCCTTTACAAAAAATTACTTTCCCAAAAATAAAACTTAAGAAAAGAGAAAAACGCATTCCTTTGTTTATGTGAGAAAAATTTGGGTATTTGTCCTACTACTAAGAAATTAGAAATAAATGTATACTAATAATATTTATTAATTGATATAGTAACTTTTCCTCAAGAAATTCAGAATTAATCTCCGTAGTATCTTCACAATGAGTACTAGAAAACCTAAAAAAATTATTTGAATTAATAGTTCTCACACCCTATTTATCTATTGTATAGTTTATGACTCTTTATAAGAATTATTACACTTTATAAAAGTGTGGTATATAACGATTATGAATTTAAAAACAAATATATATTACTTAAACGTATATAGAGAAAAATTCCAATATCTAAATCTCACTACTTGTGTAGTTCCTTGTATAATTATTTATTAGTCCACTCTAATAATAAACCACATCTAATCTCTTATCATTCTATTTTCATAAAAATCCTTAGTAGACACATCACTAACATCCATAATAATTTCGAAATGTAATTTTCAATCAGGTGTTGTGATGATGGGTGATCAATTGAGTTTTTCATTATGTAGATTAAAATACTCAAAATATTTTTCACCAATGTCAATGGGTGTATCTTTAACCAATAATGAGTGTATTGGGTTTATAATTTTTTAAAATTAAATGAAAAACATCTATTAAAAACTATAATTCTATTAAAATACCACAATAACTCCAATTATTTCCATGTAAATTGAACCAGAATGTTGACAAATATATCATTGAACATGTGAAAATTTAATTATTTACAACTAATAAAAGTAATTATATAAATATGAGAAGGATATAGAAACCACATGAATAAAAAATGGTTATGCATACTAAGAGATTAAAAAACTCATAAAAATAAAACACTAAAAGATGAATTACATGAAGAAATAATAAGAAAAGAAACAAGATGAATAGAAATAATATTAAATAACGAGAACGATTTTTTAAAACAAAAGTTATAAAACTCTGAGAATTTGAACTATTTTTTTTTTAAAAAATTCTTATTTCATAAAAATTTAATTACCAGACCTTCCAAAAAATATATTAGGTCAATCTCCTTTGCTAATATAGCATCCTTATGAGGGATGATTCTTGTAGCTTTCCACTTCAAGAGTCACCTAAACACAAATTAATTAAAGAAATTGTAATCAAAATTGATCTCTTTGAAATATTGTTACATTTTGAAAATATATTTCAAAGGATGATAACCCATTTTTTTAAATTTCTTGAAGAAGTAAAATTAGAAACCAATATTTTAATTCCCCAAAAAATAATTTATCAAATTATTTTCAATTCAATAATTATAGAAGAATTTTAAAATAATATATGTTGTACTGAAATAAGTAGTATTGATATGGGATGTGAGGTATTCCCTATAAAATTCCAACAAGAAAAAAACACTTCCTATTATCTCTCTAAACTCCTTACTAAATCTCCATCTTTAGAGGGTTTTAAACCATATCCTCACAAAATGTTTCTAATGATAAGTCTATTCGATCAAATCAAAAATTGTTTCTTACCTTCTTATGAAAATAATAATGACATACGTTCTGTGAATCACTAGCATTCCCATTGAACTTGAATCCTTTATTTCTATATGTGCAGGTAACTATTTATTTTTTTGTCCCCTAGTCACTTAAATAAATCTATAATAATAGATTAAATTCACCTAAAATAACTCGATTCAAGAAGATTGACCGGGATTCCTTATAATTTTATCTCTTCTACTCCAAAATGAGAATTTAATAAGTATTTTGTAAATTCAAACTAAATGTGTCATTCAATCTATATTCTTCCATTAGTTATTCTTGGAATCAAAATTGCATGACTCCTAATACATTTCTTCAGATTCACATAATTTCTTCAGGATCAGAAGATTTAACTAAACTACATCTACATAGAATTGTATTCTTAAAAATATCGATCAAACATACAACTTGATACATCCATCATGAATTTTCTTCTCTATAATGATTCATTATTGAAAATAATTCTTTAATTTCCTAGAAACTAAAAAAGGAAAATCACCCCACTTAAACATTGTCTATGAAAAATTCGTACTATTAAAAAATTAGTGTGAGCCAAAATTCCTAGAATGATTCAACTAATTGTAAACATTGTTATACACCTTGTTCTTCACAGATACCCAACAACATGAACCATGAATGTACTATCAACCAAAATGATCCCATTTCTTTAATAATAGTCATGCTAAATTTTTGGTGTGTCGTTCAACATGAATCATTTTGAAAAACCTAGTTGCTAATTCAAACATACACAACCATCACTAACTATATTATGATACAAAATTCTATTATATTTTTATATCAATCACCTTTAAACCTTTAAATTTTTACTAAACCCAATTTTGAATAAGATTCCACCTTCCAACCGAGCATGACAACTAGTGAAGAACTAAACCAAGATCATCTTATAATAAAATTTTCATTCTTCATCAATAGATGGTCCTTGATCACCTGGTTCAATTTAATTAGTTGTGTTCCTCATTTTATATTAATAATTATATAATAGTATTAGAAATTTTTTTAAAACATTTTTATAAAACATTGTTCTGGAAGAACACATATTTCCGAACAAAGAGAGAGATAAAGTCTGATTGTATTAAAAACATTTCCTTAATTATCCAGCACTCCAAAGACTAGAAAAATGACACCAACACATGAATATATCATAAATAACTATATGAGAAGAAAATTCCTGAGAATATTTAGATACAGATCGTTATATCTCATCAATGGAAGAATAATCATAAATAATCCTTATAAATGATGGGATTGTAGCAATAAAATCATACCACTTTGGTAACATTGAATCAAAACCAAATAAAATAACAAAATTCCATGAATCTTATAGTATAATGAAAATACATATGTTCATGATATAACATCTAAAATTTGAGAATATACTCCTCATTAAATAATATCAGTGCATAAAAAAATCATGTGTCTCGAAAAAGAAAAATTAAGAAAAAATTACCCTACCAATTTGGTAACAGTTGAATCATAAAACACCATGAAATAGATATCATAACATATATACATAAATAACCATAAATATAAGGATAATAATAATATAATACATTATTGGGTAGTATATGCACCACCATAAAGGAAAGAGTGGTGAATTTTAAATAAGTATCACACAAATAAAAGTGAGAGTAGAAATCCATTTACGACTTCAGTAACATTTTAATAATTTCATTCATGTGGCAATCACATTAATTGAAAATGTTAATATCATTAAATAAAATAAATCCATTATATAACATTCTATATGGTATTATAAAAACTACACAAAATGAATAAGTGGTGAATACAGCATATATCTCACAGCAATAAACAAAAGTCCAGAAAACCCTTACCTTAGGTCATTACATTATCAATACACATTAAAAAATATTGTATAATAAATATAATTTTATTATAAATCTTTAAAATAAAAATATTTTTATATATCGTACCATATATTATTTTATTGTGACTTTATATAGCCCATTTATTAAGTATTCCATGTTAATGTTACGTTTCAGGTAATAACAACTTTATTTTTCATATATGTTTTGACTTGTTATTATTGATACACTTACATATACTATAATTTAATTATTTAAATAATGTAAAATATTATTCTATTATAATATATATTGAGTATATATTTATTTATAATAATCTATAATCACTAAATAATATTAAACATAATATACTATTCATGTTGACGTCAGGCCGTCCGTACACGTGAAAGTTATTTATATTCGGTTTTCGTATTGAAATAAACAAATTCAATGAAATGGAAATTTATATAAATATATTTTAATTATAGTGTAATTATTATTTAATATATATAATAATTTTTTACTAAAACCATCCTTAACACATTTTATGTAAAGTGTGAATGAATCACATATCATTGAGGAGGCGACTGTCTACATGTCCACAAACAAAGTTATTGTGTTCCAAAAAATGGAAATCTTGATATTATGCATTTTATAATATTTAAATAATCATAAATAAAACATATATATATTATAAAACCATGAAAGGTTTCCATTTAAGAATGAATTACTTCAATTTGTGAGGCGGTGGTTCGTCAGACACATGAACGATGATTGTGTATCCCATTTTATGGAAGTGTGTGTGAGTTTGGGATTAATTACTAAAATAAAAACATATAAGTGTAATAAAGATACCTAGGCTTTTATATAATAATTTAGGGGGTGAGAAATAAATAAAACAATTGTGCTAGTTGAAGGATGCTACCTCTTCTTTGGGTAACACTTTCTGGTTTTTAGTGAAGGGATTCATTGGTTGGATTCATGTCCAAAGTTATGATTCTTGTATGAAGGTAGTAATTTGGGAGGAAATATGAACACAGATTTTAGGTTGAAAAGTTCTTCAGTGGTTTGAAAAATTGATGGGGTTTGAGTGCGCTTTATAAGTGTAAGAAGAGTACACACTTGGCATTGTTGAAAACAATTGTTTGATCCCCATGGTTTACATACCTAGAGTCTTTCATGACACAAAAAATTCCATTCATGAATGGGAAACGTATAAATATGGATATCAAATGTTTTTTGGAAATGTTTAGGGAAATTTTTACACCTTATGTTTAATGTTTAACCACTATGTAACCTTGTTTTTACCTTAATCATTGTAACTAATTTTTATTACATTAACGTGTATTTTTGGTCAACAACATATTTTAAACTATATATAAATTGTATATTTTACTTTATAAAAATAAGTAATTCATTTTTATAAAATTATACTAACATAATTGGAAAAAATTAATTTAAATTTAATCCCACAAACGGGATGAGATGAGAGGTTTATATAATGAAAATGTTCAAAAGATTAAAATATTATTATATATAATTTAAATGTGAAATTAATTAAGTTGACTTAAATTGTATTCATATATATATATATATAATTTATATTAATATATAATAAATTCAGTATAAAATATAATTACACTATATTAATAAATTAGAATAAAATTAAATTTTAAATTAAATTTAAGTGTTTTCAATACTCATCAGAAAACTGAAACTTCTTAGAAAAATAAAAAAAATCACCAAATATTAATTTTGCATTTATGATTTAAAAAATAAAGTTTAATTTTTCCAATATAATTCTTTTATGTTCCAAAAATTGGAGTTACAAGAGTTTCTAAATTAAAAGGTGGTAAAATTACAATTTAGAAAGAATATATATGTTTAAACGAAAAATTGGATTAATTCTTATCTCTTTTCTAGAAAACACATAGAAAGAATGTTAAATAGATGAATTAATAATATATATATTTATATATCATTAAATTGTTTTTATCAATAGTGTTTCAATTAATTTATTGAGATAAAATGAGGTTGATTGTATAAATAATGTTTTGAAGTAAAAGATTTTATATATTTTCCAAATGGTTTGATTTTGATTTCATGTAAATGGTTTGGAAAATAATTCTTCTTATATAGATTTTTAATCCATATTTTCATAATTTAATTATTTCTATTCATAACCCCCAATTCAATGGCTTTGGGAAAATTATAATTTCATATTAATAATAATATTAATAGTACATTGTAGTTTTATAAAACGAGTTTTTTCATGTGAAACAAGTTATTAAATAAACATAGAATTATTTGTAAGACAATAAAAACATATTGATTCATGTACTTCAATGTAATCTAAGTGGTTTATGTATCCCAATATTAACTCGGTGTTGCATGGAACGGAAACCAAACATAGCGATTTCAAATAACCCAAGCTATATTGATTATTGTGTGAAATAGAGAATATAAAGAAAATTAAATTATTTTTAAAAAATATATATTTCACAAAATTTTGGGGTGTTACATTGGATAATTTTTGTGGACAATTTATCCCTTATCATTTTAGCTTAACCATGTTAAACAAGTTTTAACATTAAATATGGTAATTAAGTTATCATATTTTTACAATTATTTATGTAAAAATTTATGTTCACCTTATTATATATTATACACTATGATAAATAAAAATATTTCATCAATGTTTCAAAATTACTGTCATTAATGTTTAATTTGTTTAATTTAATATTAATCTCACAGATGTGGTGAAAAGTGGTTATCCAAAGAGAATTTTTTTAAAATATTAAAATATTTTCATATAAATATTAATTATGAGATATATTAAAATAGACTAAATTGGTTTAATAGATATATAATTAAATTAATTTTACTTTTACCACCACATTAATTGAATTTATCTTGTAAATTCATTAAATATAAGGTCTCCTTTTAATAAGAACTGGTATTTTTTCTATTAACTAGAATATTTACCCATTCATATCATTTTCAAAATTTTAATCCATGAAAAATTACAAATTAATAAAAAATATGATGTTCATGATGTAAAATAAATTTTCTAATATTGATAAAAATTACTTTTAATACAAGTTCTTAAAATATGACAAATCTTCTTTCTCAAAAAATACCTTTTATGATTAAATTTTTATTTATTCTTATGAAATAATTAAAAAATACATATGATGAATTTTAATTATTTAAATAATTATATAATATATTAAATTAAATAAAATTATTCACTAAAGATTATTTTTTAAATTTATTGAGATAAAACATGTTTGTTTTCATTAATAGTAGTTTTTCTATTAAATATTCATTTATCCTAAAATGGTTTTTATTTTCATATATAATTATTTAGTCATCATAGATTTCAATTATTACATGCATAAAAATCTATTAATTCTCATTTATACTCTCTATTCCAACAATTAAGAGATAATTAGAAAACTAAATAATAATCTTTTATTTGTATGTTTTATTTTATTAAAACTTGATGTCGTGTGTTACTGAAGTTATAGTAAAAATAAAATTTATATTAAAAAAATATTTCATAAAATCCCAAGGTATTATAAGTATTAAAAAATAACTTATAATAGAGAAGATATTTTTTAATATATATCACCCTCTGAATGTTTTAAATCAGAGTAAACTATTCAAACCCTAGAAGATATATTGAGCGCCTCATTTGTGGATTTTCATGGTAGTTGGAATCAAAACATTTCACTAGTCGAATTATCATTGCAAAATTTATTTTACACAAATATTAAAATTTATCCTTATGAAAACCTATATTAAAATAATTGATTAATTCTAATATGATTTGATGAAGTTAGTGAATGGAAGCTGTTAGGACATTAGAGAGCTAAAGAAATTATAGATAATTTTTGTGTGATTCAACTGCACATCATGATTGGTTACAATTGATATAAGAGTAATGCTAATAACCATCAATGATATATAAATATCAATGTTTTTCAAAATTTATTACTATAACTATATCCTTGGAATATGGTTTTGGAATTTATTAATAATCGAACTCTAGACCCCTAATATATTAGTCCCTATGATAATGTCGATCGTATATGGTAATTAGCATATAATTTGCTACATTCATCAAAACTCATCCAATTTCATGATATATTATCTATTTCTGTTGTAAGGGTGTACATACTTAATCCTGACATAAAATAATCTCAAACTTCATACCACTGGATGATAATCTTTCTAATGATGAAAAATTGATGGAAATTATTGATAAAAAGATAGATTACTTTAGAATAAGACTAGTTAGTAGATTAATGACTTATAGAAGAATGAAAAGATTGAGGATCATTCTTTGGACTATTATGGGGAAATTAAGAATTATTTTCCAAAATTTTTTCTATTAGAGAAATAATTTTCAAGGAAGGAATTAGTATTAGGGGATAGAGTGTAACACCTCTATATTTTAGAATATATTTATCTTATAAAATTAAATGTGATTGATATTTTATGATGCATAAAACAAAAAAATATGTGACTATTATTATATTTTAGTGAAAAATGTAATTTATTATAATTATATTAAGTGAAAAAAATTTATTAATATCAATTAAGTAATTATTTGATGTACTACTTTAGTTATTCTTGGCTAAAAATAAGTGTATTGTTTATAAATTATCTTTTATTATATATATTTTATTTAAAATATTTCTTAACTTATTTTGATTTTTTAAATTATTGGAATGTATTTTTAATATATATAGATAAATAAATAATGATTCTTATATTGATGATCAAATGGTTATAAGTAATTATAAAATATTTTATTGTAAGAACAATAATTTTTTATTTTTTATTTATAATCAATATTTTATCATAATAAAATAATGAAATCACTATTTATGAATGATATTATTGAAATTTATAGATAATATATTGGTTGAAATAAATTAATTTTGTTCTAATGTTTTTATGTGGATAAGGAATGATAATTAAATTCATTTAAGACTTAAAATATATAATTTCTAAAAATAGGTTTTATTTATTTCGTGGGTAGATAATAAAATTATGTTATACACCTCAAACAATGAATATTTTAAAAGGATTCATTATTTTAAATAATAATAATCAATATTAGGCAACAATTTTAAAATAATTTTAATCCATAATTAATAGTCAACAAGGTAAAGTTATGTTTTAGGAGGGTTAACGAGTGGGTTAAACTAATAGAAGAAGATTAAATTATAACTAAATCAATTCTAAGACTATTTTTAGTGGATTTATAACATAAATCTTCCTATTTTAAAATTTTTCACATTTTATTTACAATTTCCAAATAAAATGAATTTATTTTATTTTAAAATAGTTAATATCTATAAGAGTTTCACTCCCCGAACATTTAAAAGGGCCTCAAATCACCTATTCATACATATTGTGAATTATAGCATAGAAAATATATACCAAAACACATATTTCATTCCTCTGTATATCTATGATGTTCTATTATAACAAAAATACTATACTAAGTGGGATTAATGTGTATGTCAAAGGAATATACTCAGAGAAGAGGTAATTTCTTTAATTGGTTTCAATGAGGATGGTCTATTCTTCAGAATAAATTAAATATATTATATAAATTGAAATGTAAGTAAATAAATTTCATATATATATATAAAATGTTATTTTTCTATTATAATAACTATTATATATTTCTCATTGATCCAATGGAAAATAAAAATGTTGCTCATAAGAGTGTATAAACTATTATCTCAATGAAGAGACATGTTTAGTTTCTCATCACTACCTCACATGGTTTTTTATAATGATATATTTAATGAATATATATTATATTTATTCTATAACTATGATTATATTAATATAAATTATTATTTACTATTCAGTTATTCCATTCCATGATAAATGAAAACATTACATGTAAATACATGCGGACTACCTCCTTGACGATGTGATGTAATTAATTTATTATCAATGTATTACATTGATTATTAAAAATATTTATATAATAAATATATATGATATTTATTATAATATTATTATTCTAGAACTATGAAATATGATCAAGGACAAAAACCAACTAATTAAAATATATATAGAAAATAGAATAGTAAACTCTAAAAACAGTTTTTTGTAACGCCCCGACCCTAGTTACCTAGAGTCAGTGCATTATTACATAACATTGGCATGATCACAAGAAAGATCAAATCTCGAAAGACCGATTGGTTTAGTAGCCTTGGAAACACTAGATATATTCATAAAGTTTTACATTACATCATAAAGTGAAAAACTAATACAACAACATATTGTCTCTATAGTCCACACTATTAAACCCTCATAATATCCCTGCAGGTCATTCATAATTTACTTCTTCACTTCCTGGGAAAAATAAAACATAGAAAAGGGGTGAGCTCAAATGCCTAGTAAGGATAACAATATATTGGAAACTTTCAAAAATAAGCATAAACATTTAAGGCAATGTATAACTAAAACAAAAGCCTTTTAAACTTGAACTTAAACATAGTTTGGCCAAAGTAAAATGAAATAATTCCATTTACTTGTTCACATGGATATTCTACTAATCGAATTATCAAATGAAATTTCAATAACCACTTTCATAATGATGGAATGCATAATGCCAGACTATCATAACCACATAGCCAAGGCCTCGTGCCAAGACAACAAATAAGATTTTGCCAAGGCCTTGTGCCAAGACACTAGTTTGCCTCATGAGACCTACCGATGCATTGAGGAGCTATAGCGGGCTCCACCCGTCACATATTAAGTCCAATGCATTCCCATATGAAAAGGTTTAAACATGACATAAACATTCGTATTAAAACTAGCACACGAAATGTCAACACTTTCATAATAAACTATGAATGGTATAAAAATATCACATCCACAGTCAAAAATATTACAAAACCTTCAATATAATATAGAAGTTTTGTATCATAATAAATCAACTACAAATAAGCATAAAATCCATCAAAAGATGTTGACATAGATGAAATCAAAACACTTTTTAGAGAAATATCTCTTTCTATTTTTGAAATCATTTAAGAGTCATATATTTATAAAATAAAACATTTTCTTTGAAAATATTCTTATAAGCTTGTAAGGGATGCTTCGACGATTTTATAACGGCAGAAAATAGTCGCACCCTCCGTATAAGTTAAAAAAACATTCTTACCTTAATTTTGTCGAAAAAGTTAAAAAGCACCTTGTTTGGAAAACGACGGAAATATTCCTTTATAAACCTCTTATAAAAAGTCAAACAAGGGTATAAATTACTTTAACCCATATTATTTTAAAAAGTAAATATGTTTTGAAATACATTTTTAAGAAACATGGATGTGGATGATAAAGAGATCCTAGTAGATTATTTCGTATAAACAACCTCAGATAATGAAGAGATTGTGAAATAACCCTTAACTTGTACTTTTCCTTGGTTGGGGTAGGTTAACCTCCTGTATAATAGTGAAATAATTGTTATTAAATTATACAAGAATCATATGCATTCATATGATATCATATATGATCTTTTAACATTGCTTTGTTAATAATATCTTAGTATTATCGTTGTTTTGGGTGTTAACTTACTCGTTTTATTTTATATGTTTTGTTATGTAAGCCATGTTTGTAATGGATAGGTTGTATATTATTCATATCCAGAATGATATAAAGTCCTTAAAAAACATTTTAAAATCGTAAAATGATAATTATACTTGAATGGATTCGATGGAGAATGAATCTCATCGCGTTCGTGGAGACGGTAGTCCGTACGTACGCACGAGCGAAAATATCATTCTTTTGATATTAAAATAATATATAATTTGTTAGTATATCATATATAAAGAATCATTATCATTCTATATTTATTATTTACATGAGTTACACCTCATTATTATACCCATCCAAATAATAATATATTGAATAACAATTACACCACGACCTGGAGACGGTAAGCCGTACGTACGCATGTATGGTGACATGTTATTCAAAGGGTGGATAGAATACTGAATATGGTTGTACCATATTTATAATAACATAATAGTATATATAAGATACTAGATTTATTATTTATAATGGTAATAACAAAGAAAGAAGAAGTGGATGAAGAAAGGAACTTGGAAACGGGTGGTGAAATCATTACCTCTTCTTCGGGTTCTTCCTTTTGATTTGATCAAAAGGGCTCCATAAGTTGGCTTTATGATCAAACTAAGGACTCTAGGTTGTAGTAGGGGAAGTTGGGAGAGTATTTGTCCAGAGTTTGGGCGAACCAAAAGGTTTTGAAGGTGTGAAGAAAAGAGAAAGAGGAGTGCCCTTTTATAAGAGGTGTGAGTGACACCTTTGGAAAAGCTAGAAATATTAGTTTATAATAAATTAATATTCAGTTTCTAATGGCTCCAAAGTTGATTATTTAAATTTTAAGGTAGGTATGGGTCGAAAAAAACTCAATAAATATAATTTATATAGGTTTGGGTACTTATATTAACCTTATCTTTAAATATTAACTCTAAGTTAATTAGTTTCACTTTTACAATGTCTCTTTGTATTTTTATATAATATGGTTAATAAACTTACTGTATACATCCAAGAGACCCCCAAGTGGTCCATTAATTATGAAACTATCATGATATAAGTGTCTTGACCGATCCTTATATTTTTAAGAATTTAATATCAATTAATAATATAATATTTGTTTTAAGAATTCTTTTATATCAATTTTGACAGTATTCAATAGTTGATTTTTGTGAAACTCATAACAGATTTATTACTTCGAAAAAAGTCAATTAAATCAATCCTAATATATCATAGTATCCTAGAAAAGTAATTTAATTCATTAAAAGGATCATATTATATTTATTTGGGTATTTATAATATCAATTATTTTAATTTTTCACTATTATAGTAATTAATTCATCATCATTGTGTCATAAATAAATTAAATTATTAATGTCTAAAAATTATAAATAAAATATAATTATGTAGGAAATCTTTTTATATTTCTCATTAATATTTATAATCTAAAATACGACATATATAACCTTATGTAATAATTGTTTTTTCTAAACGATATATGCTTGTGTCATTTTTGTATTCATTTTAACTTAATTAAAATAAAGTGTCCCTATCACCTAAAAGTGGCACCATGGGGTCCCAAAATCGACCCCAAGATGCCTATGGTCTAACATGTATCAACAAATAAGTCTAGGAAACGTTTTATGGTAATTTTTTATTATTATAATATTATTTCTTTAACCCTTATTTACCGGATTTACACTTAACCATGGTAAATAAAATATTTACCGCAGTAATTATTCAAAATGTCTTAAAATAAAAGTTACCTATTTACACAATTTGAAAATCCTGATTAAATATATGGAATCCATTTTTCTAAATTCAAAACAAAGAATTGTCAGAAATTAATTTAAAATTAATTCCCGCTGTTAAAACAAAAAGCGTGTTTTTAAGAGATAATAACTATCAAAAGATTGACACTTGTTTATATTCAGTTTAATTGTAAAATTATGTCCAATGACCAACATTATATTTAATGGTAAAAATTTATTCTAAATATACTTTAAAAGCACTCAAATTCATAATTTATCACTATTATTTATTTTGATTAAAAAAGTTGTTTTTAATTAAAATTTAGTAATTTTCACTATTCATCAAAATATGAAAGTTATCCGAAAAGTACCAAAATATCACCTTAGGATAAATTCGATATTCCGAATCCAAAAATGATGTCCATTTTAAAAAATAAAGAATATATATAATTTTAAAAAGTAGGTATTACTATTCATAACGGCTAGTCTGATTGGTTATGGTGTGTTAGAACTCGGTGTTGAGTACAACACACGCTATCACATTATTCAAAGAGAAGCGTAGCATAGAAGCTTAGGGTGTTACATTCTCCCCTCCTTAAAATAATTTCGACCTCAAAATTTCTATAATACTTATCACATGAAAAGACTCGGGTGGTTCTTCATCAAAAGTTCCTCGGGTTCCCACGTTGCCTCTTCCATCTTATGGTTTCTCCACAAAACTTTTACCAGACGCGTCGTCTGGTTTCTCAGTACTTGTTCTCTCATATCAAGAATCTTGAGGGGCTCTTCACAATAAGACATATCAGGTTCCAGTTATAATTCTTCATAGGTGAGTACATTCATTGGGTGAGTCATGTATTTCCTCAACAGAGATACGTGGAACACATCGTGAACTTTGGAGAGACTTGGCGGCATTGCCAATCGGTAAGCTACAGCCCCAATTCTTTCTAGAATTATGAAAGGTCCGATGTACCTGGGACTCAATTTACCTTTCTTACCAAAATGTATGACTCCCTTCCATGGAGATACCTTCAGGAAAACATGATCACCGACTTGAAATTCCAAATCCTTCCCTCGATTATTGGCATAGCTCTTCTGCCTACTTTGAGCTACTTTGATGTGATTTTGAATTAACTTCACCTTTTCCATCGTTTCCTCCACCAGTTCTGGGCCTACAAGTTTTCATTCACCAACGTCATCCCAACAGGTTGTTGTAGGACATCTCTTTCCGTATAACGCTTTATATGGTGCCATCTGAATACTTGAATGGAAGCTATTGTTATAGGGAAATTCTACCAGAGGTAAATATTGATCCCACATACCCTAAAAGTCAAGTGAGCAGGATCTCAACATGTCTTCTACGGTTTGAATAGTTCGTTCTGATTGTCCATCCATTTGAGGGTGGTAGGCAGTGCTCAAATGAAGTTCAGTATCCAGGGATTTCTAAAGACTCTTCCAGAATCTTGAAGTAAAATGGGGATCACGATCAGAAACAATCGATAGGGGTACTCCCTGAAGTCTCACAACTTCATTAGTATATAGTATTGCTAGATGTTCCAGTGGTAGATCTTCTCTTATAGCAAGAAAATGCGCTGACTTGGTAAGACGATCAACAATAACCCACATTGCATCGTTCCTTATAGGAGTCTTTGGTAGTCCCATGACAAAGTCCATTGTAATATTGTCCCATTTCCACTCTGGTATGGGAAAAGGTTGCATGACTCCTCTAGGCTGTTGCCTTCCAGCTTTCACTTGTTGACAAACCATACATCTTGACACAAAATCAGCAATCTCCCTCTTCATTTTTTCCCACCAAAAATGTTCTTTCAAATCTCTATACATTTTGGTGCTCCCAGGATGTATAGAGAAATTGGAACTATGAGCATCATCCAACAATTCCCTTTTTAGATAAGGTAAATCGGGAACATAATGTCTCTTCCCAATTTTCAATATTCCATCTTCATACACAAAGTCTCTCAAATCTCCCTTCATTCAAAGCTTTAATCTTCTTTTTAAATTCTTCATCATCGGTCGTAGAACTCTTAATCCTTTCTAGTAAAGATGGTTTGGCAACCTTTTGAAAAAGAATTGATGTTTCACCTTCCCTGGTTATTCCCATGTCCATCTTCACTAGATCCATGAAAATTGGATCCCTTTCAATTCTCATATTGTTCAAAAGTCAATGGTATTTTCTGCTCAAAGCATCTGCCACCATGTTTGCCTTCCCCGGGTGGTAGTGTATTATGCAATCATAATCCGTGAGTAATTCAAGCGATATCGTTTGCCTCATGTCGAGTTCTTTTTGTGAGAAAATATACTTCAAGCTCTTATGATCAGTATAAATCTCACATTTTTCACCATAGAGGTAGTGCCTCCATATCTTCAAATAAATGATCACAGCTGCTAACTCGAGATCATGCATAGGATAGTTTTGTTCATGAATTTTCAACTGTCGTGATGCATAGGCAATAACCCTATCATTCTGCATACAGATACAACCGAGTCCTTTTTCGATGCATCACTATAAATAACGAACCCATCATTACCTGATGGTAGAGTCAAAATAGGAGCATTGACTAATCTTATCTTTAGTTCTTAGAAACATTCTTCACACTCCTTTCTCCAAACAAATTTAACCCCTTTAGGTGTGAGCTTGGTTAATGAGTTAGCCAATCAGGCAAAATTCTGGACGAATCGTCGATAATAACCTGCTAAACCAATAATACTACGTACCTCAGTTATACTCGTAGGTGCTGGCCATTCATGGATTGCCTTGGTCATAGAAGGATCAACCGAGATTCCATCATTAGAGACAATATGGCCAAGGAATGAAATCTCCTGAAGCCAGAATTCACACTTGCTAAACTTCCCATATAATTCAAGTCTTTTCAGAGTCTTCAGGATAATGCGCAAGTGATTTTCATGATCTTCGTAGCTTTTGGAGTATACCAAGATATCATCAATAAATACCACCACAAATTCATCGAGATACTATTTGAAAAATCTATTCATCAGATCCATCAATACAGAAGGTGCATTAGTCAATCCAAAAGGCATTACAGTAAACTCGTAATGCCCTTACCTGGTTCGAAATGCTGTCTTTGGAATTTCTTCCTTCTACACACACAACTGATGGTATCCGGATCGAAGATCCATCTTTGAAAACTATTGAGCTCCATGAAGTTGGTAAAATAAATCATCAATGCGAGGTAGGGGATACTAGTTCTTTATTGTTATAGCATTTATCTCCCTATAGTCGATACATAACCTCATAGATCCGTCTTTCTTTTTAACAAAAAGAACAGGGGATCCCCATGGAGAAACACTAGGGCGAATAAATCCTTTATTACTCAATTCCTATAGTTGTTTCTTTAGTTCGACTAATTCTATAGTGGCCATTCTATATGGGGTCTTTGATATAGGCCTTGATCCAGGAATTAAATCAATGGAAAACTCAACTTCTCATTCTAGAGGATGTCCAGGTAAATCTTCCGGAAATACATCTACAAATTCTTTCACAACAGGTACATCCTCTATTTGAACATTCCTTTCCTCACCCACAGTCATTTCATTCTCTTCCTCCCCAATAATTGAATTTAGTTGAGCTACTGGGGGTGGATCTAAATAATAATTAGGTGGTAACGATTCTGCTCTAAAGATAAGGTGTTCCTTATCATTATGATCAGGAATCATTACCTCTTTATTCTTATAATAAATCTTCACATCATAGTCCGAAAGCCAGTCCATACTGAGGATTATATCAAACTCAATTATAGGTATGACGATGAGATCAGCAGATAAAGAACATTTATGTGCTCTAATGGGGACTGATTCACAAAACATTATTGCAATGATACTTCCCTTAGGAGTTTTAACTGACAACTCCCTTGTTAAATCAAATTGGAAATATCTAATTTTCTTAGAAAACTGGGAAGATATGAAATAATGCAATGATCCGGAATCAAATAATGCATTTGCTAAACTTGATGAAACCATTAAATTACCTGCCACCACGTCTTTCAGAGCTTCTACCTCAGCAGTAGTGATAACATAAGCTTGGCCTTGATCCCTTGGCCTTTTTTGAGGTAAGTTCTCCTAACGCTTAGGACATTCATTTGCATAATGTCCCATCTCCCTGCAATTGTAGCACTAAACATTGGTAGCTTCCTTCTTTCCTTTGCAATCACGAGCTTGGTGGTCTTTTTCACCACACTTGTAACAGACTCCCATTCCCTTCAAGCAAGTACCAGGGTGTTTCTTCCCACATTTACCACAGGATGGATATTCAACCTTTCCATTAATCCCCTTATTTCCATTCCCAGATTGATCAACATGTCTCTTCTTCTCTTGCTTTGCTTTAAAGTCATAAGACTTAGAGAATTGATTTTCGGTCTTGATAGCACATGAGACAATGTCTTTGTACGATGAGATGGATTGTGATACTAATGCTCGACGGAGAAATGGTTTCAAACCATCAAAGAAACGATCAATATTACTTCTTGGGTTACATATATAATCTCCAACATACCTTTCTATCCTTTTAATGTTAGCCTCATACTTTGCGACATTCTCATCCTCCTTCTGTCTCAGACTCAGAAATTGCCTTTCCATATCTGCTCGATGGTCGCGAGGAAAGTATTTTTATAAAAATCTATCCTTGAACTCCCTCCATTCCATATTTGATACTTCATCATCTTACTTCGTATTTTGAATCAATGACCACCATTGATCAGCATCTCCAGTGAGGCAGTAAACTGCCATGATAACTTTTTCCCCTTCACTACTCCCCAAAGCCTGAAATATTTTCTCTAGGGAATTTATCTATTGCTCAGCTACTAAGGGATTTGTACTCCCATTGAACATTGGTGGTTGTTGCCTCATCAATCGATCTAACATTGATCCTCCATGCTCCGGATCAGGGTGCCCATACGGGTAAGGTTATTATTAATAACCTGAGTGAGTTGTCCCAGTATGGTGATTAGCTGATCAGCACCAGTTGCATCACCTGCTCCACTATAATTATCTTGAGCAGGAGGGAAATCCCTACATGGAGTGAGTGCATTGACACAGTTTCCATTTCTTCCACTAGGTTCCATTTTTAAATAATGGCATAAACTAGATCAGTTTATGAATCAAAATACATAATCCCATACTTATAAAACACTTAACATAAATTGAACTATTTATGGATATAATCCATAATCATAAAAATGTTTTCTTTGAGGAAGTATATACTCATAAACCCTTCATAATGATTTTTAATGAAAATGAGAGTTATCCTAAGCATATCCCACGGGAGTGTCGTAACCAAGAGTGCAACAAGGCCCGTTGTCGTGCACTAGTTCTTATTCGAGTCTAGCTCAATGCGGTGTTTTTGGGTTTTACCCCTAGGTACATCTGTGCCAGAGCCGCCTCTACCTGCTCATATCTAGACATGGATGTATTGCTCGAAAAACTCAAAAAAAATCTCTACAATACCAAAATTCTTGGAAGTTCTTCTATACTAATCCTCAAAGTTCATCTTAGGTATACGTGCTCTAATTAGAGTTTATCTAAATATAGCTTCCAAGGTTTGTACTAAACTTCCTCTGATACCAACTGTAACGCCCCGACCCTAGTTACCTATTGTCGGTGCTTTATTACATAACATTGGCATGATCACAAGAAAGATCAAATATCGAAAGACCGATTGGTTTAGTAGCCTTGGAACTACTAGATATATTCATAATGTTTTACATTACATCATAAAGTGAAAAACTACAACAACAACATATTGTCTTCATAGTCAACACTATTAACCCTTCATAATATCCCTGCAGGTCATTCATAATTTACTTCTTCACTTCCTGGAAAAAATAAAACATAGAAAAGGGGTGAGCTCAAATGCCTAGTAAGGATAACAATATAGAGGAAACATTCAAAAATAAGCATATACATTTAAGACAATGTATAACTAAAACAAAAGCTTTTTAAACTTGAACTTCAACATAGTATGGCCAAAGTAAAATGAAATAATTCCATTTACTTATTCACATGGATATTCTACTAATCGAATGATCACATGCAATATCAATAACCACTTTCATAATGATGGAATGCATAATGCCAGACTATCATAACCACATAGCCAAGGCCTCGTGCCAAGACTACAAATACGATATTGCCAAGGCCTTGTGCCAAGACACTAGTTTGTCTCATGAGACCTACCGATGCCTAGAGGATCTACAGCGGGCTCCACCCGTCACATATTAAGTCGAATGTATTCCCATATGAAAAGGTTTAAACATGACATAAACATTCGTATTAAAACTAGCATACAAAATGTCAATACTTTCATAATAAACTATGAATGGTATAAAAATAGCACATCCACAGTAAAACATATCACAAAACCTTGAATACAATATAGAAGTTTTGTATCATAATAAATCAACTACAAATAAGCATAAAATCCATCAAAGGATGTTGACATAGATGAAATAAAAACACTTTTTAGAGAAATATCTCATTCTATTTTTTGAAATCATTTAAGAGTAAATATTTTTAAAACAAAAAATTTTCTTTGAAAATATTCTTATAATCTTGTAAGGGATGCTTCGACGATTTTATAACGGTGGAAAATAGCTGCACCCGCCGTATAAGTTAAAAAAACATTCTTACCTTAATTTTGTCGAAAAAGTTAAAAAGCACCTTGTTTGGAAAACGACGGAAAGATTCCTTTATAAACCTATTATAAAAAGTCAAAAAAGGGTATAAATTACTTTAACCCATATTCTTTTAAAAGGTAAATATGTTTTTAAATACATTTTTAAGAAACATGGATGTGGATGATAAAGATATCCCAGTAGATTATTTTGTATAAACAAGCTCGGATAATGAAGAGATTGTGAAATAACCCTTAACTTGTACTTTTCCTTGGTTGGGGTAGGTTAACCTCCTGTATAATAGTGAAATAATTGTTATTAAATTATACATGAATCATATGCATTCATATGATATCATATATGATCTTTTAACATTGCTTTGTTAATAATATCTTAGTATTATCGTTGTTTTGGGTGTTAACTTACTTGTTTTCTTTTATATGTTTTGTTACGTAAGACATGTTTGTAATGGATAAGTTGTATATTATTCATATCCAGAATTATATCAAGTCCTTAAAAATCATTTTAAAATCAGAAAATGATAATTAAACTTGAATGGATTCGATGGAGAATGAATCTCATCGCGTTCGTGGAGACGGTAGTCCGTACGTACGCACGAGCGACAATATTATTCTTTTGATATTAAAATAATATATAATTTGTTAGTATTTAATATATACGGAATAATTATCATGTTATATTTATTATTAAATGAGTTACACATCATTATTATACCCATCCAAATAATAATATATTGAATAACAATTAAACCACGACGTGGAGACGGTAAGCCGTACGTACGCACGTATAGTGACATGTTATTCAAAGGGTGGATAGAATACTGAATATGGTTGTACCATATTTATAATAACATCACAGTATATATAATATACTGGAGTTATTATTTTAGAATGGTAATAACAAAGAAAGAAGAAGTGGAAGAAGAAAGGAACTTGGAAACGGGTGGTGAAATCATTACCTCTTCTTCAGGTTCTTCCTTTTGATTTGATCAAATGGGCTCCTTAGGTTGGATTTATGATCAAACTAAGGCCTCTAGGTTGTATTGAGGGAAGGTGGGAGAGTATTTGGGCAGATTTTGTGCGAACCAAAAGGTTTTGATGGTGTGAAGAAAAGAGAAAGAGGAGTGCCCTTTTATAAGAGGGGTGAGGGGCACCTTTGGAAAAGCTAGAAATATTAGTTTATAATAAATTCATATTCGGTTTCTAATAGCTCCAAAGTTGATTATTTAGATTTTAAGGTTGGGATGGGTCGAAAACAACTCAACCAATAGAATTTATACATGTTTGGGTACTTATATTAACTTTATCTTTAAGTATTATCTCTAAGTTAATTAGTTTCACTTTTACAATGTCTCTTTGTATTTTTATATAATATGGTTAATAAACATACTATATAAATCCAAGAGACCCCCAAGTGGTCCATTAATGATTAAACTACCATGATATAAGTCTTTTTTCCGAATATTAGATTTTTCGGAATTTAATATCAATTAATAATATAATATTTGTTTTAATAATTCTTTTATGTCAATTTTGACACTATTCAATAGTTGATTTTTGTGAAACTCATAAAAGATTTATTACTTAGAAAAACGTTGATTAATTCAATTAGAAAATATCATATTATCCTAGAAAATTAGTTTAATTCATTAAACGTTTCATATAATATTTATTTGGGTATTTATAATATCAATTATTTTAATTTTTCACTATTATATTATTACTTCATCATCATTGTGTCATAAATAAATTAACTTATATAATTTCTAAAAATTAAAAAAAAATATCATTATGTAGGAAATACTTTTAGATTTCTAATTAATATTTATAATCTAAAATACAACATATATAACCTTATGTAATAATTTGTTTTCTAAAAGATATTTGCTTGTGTCATTTTTGTATTCATTTTTAACTTAATTAAAATAAAGTGTCCCTATCACCTACAGGTGGCACCATGGGGTCCCAAAATCGACCCAAAGATGCCTATGGTCGAACATGTATCAACCAATAAGTCTAGGACACGTTTTAGGGTAATTTAGTTTCATTATAATATTATTTTGTTAACCCTTATTTACCGGATTTACCCTTAACCGTGGTAAATAAAATATTTACCGCAGTAATTATTCAAAATGTCTAAAAATAAAAGTTAACTATTTCCAAAATTTGAACATCCTGATTCAAAATATGGAATCCATTTTTCTAAATTCAAAACATAGATGTGGCATAAATTAATTTAAAATTAATTCCCACTGTTAAAACAAAAAGCGTGTTTTTAAGAGATAATAACTATCAAAATATTGACACTTGTTTATGTTCGGTTTAACTGTAAAATTATGTCCAATGAACAAAATTATATTAAATGGCAAAATATATTCTATATATACTTTTAAACCACTCAAATTCATAACTTATCACTATTAATTATTTTGATTAAAAAAGTTGTTTTTAATTAAAATTTAGTAATTTTCACTATTCATCAAAATATGAAAGTTATCCGAAAAGTACCAAAATTTCACCTTAGTCTAAATTTGATATTCTGAATCCAAAAATGAAGTCCATTTTAAAAAATAAAATATATATATAATTTCAATAAGTAGGTATTACTATTCATTACGGCTAGTTTGATTGGTTATGGTGTGTTAGAACTCGGTGTTGCGTACAACACACGCTATCACATTATTCAAAGAGAAGCGTACCGTAGAAGCTTGGAGTGTTACATTTTTAGTAAATAATTACACATAAAAACGTGGTTGGAAAACATGAATTAAACATATATAGAATTAAAATTAGTAATATTATTATTATATTTATGTATAATAAATATAAATTTATTATATAGCTGTTTAGAGCTTGTTTGAAGCAGTTCGGGACATTAGGTATGCGTTTAGATTGCATGCCCATTTTTTGTAGGGATTGTTCATGATTAAATATAAATTAAGAAAATTTTATAAAAAATTATCTTAAACAATATATATATATTCTAATTTTATGTATATTTTTGAATTTCTCATGTATTTCTTTTGTTCCACCTAGTTCGTACAAAAAGAATGATAAAAGTATCTTTTAACAAAGTCGGCATATTTCTTCTTTTTATTTGGGAATATTTTTTTGCATACATATTGTATAATGTATTTCATGAATATTCTTTCCCACTCTAAAATGTTTTTTAAACTTCATTTTTTAACATATTGGACTTTGTTTTTTATTTTTCAAATTGTAATATTTTCATTATTTTTCTTATGGGTTATATTATATTGTAAAAAAAATTAAAAAGAATATGTTTCTTTATTGATTATAGAAGGAATAAAATTTCCCACCATAATAAGCATTATTCATTTTGAAGAATATTTTAAATTATTCCATGGTTTTCAAAATTAATTCCAAATCCCATTTTTAATAAATTTTTATTTTTACAATATACCAAAATAAAATGTTATTTTATCTTATTTTTCAAGACATATTTTTATTGTTTTTATAAAAGAAACATCATTTAGGGAATATTATTATTCAAAAGTTATTTCATATAGGGGAACCATCCACTATATGTGTCCAAATTGATTATTATTATGATGTTTTAAATATATCATCAATAAACTCATCTCATTCCCACATGTTAATTATGAAATGATAAAATGAAAAATGATGTTGTGATCTTCATAAATGCATATGCATATTTTTAATTAGGTGATTGGTGGTCAATAATTATATATCCCTCTGATGAATTGGTAAAATATTGATATCACATAAGGTAATATGAAATATAAGTGGGAGTGGATGAAACTCAATATATGAATATGTCTACCATGAATGAAATGGGAATGGGAAGTCAACCAAATATACTATAGGAATTTATCTACTATGTTATGATGGTTATTCCAATGAGTCTAGACTAATGCAATTATTTTCTATAATTATTATTGTTCCATATTTCTATGATATTTTAGTAATATTATGATATTCTCTCATGGATCATGAATAATTATTTATAATATTTAAATTTTGTAACCAACATATTTAATTATGAAAATTTTTAATTCCATAGAGCATGATTTATGATATATTACTGATCGGGTATGAAGTATATAAGTTTTAGTCATGGTTTTATACCTTAATTCTAGTATTGTTCTCACATATTTTACATTAATGATTACCCTCATGTATACACCTACTAAGGATCTAATCTCACACATTCTTAGGTTTCAATTTTCTTTAGGTTATAAATAACTGTATTATATACTATATTCATTATAAGGGTAGTATATGATATTTTTTAGATATGTTGTAGATGATTAATTAAATTATATATTTTTGTATAATTCCTATAAATAAACTAAACCATTTTTGTTTTATGGTGTGAATTATTGTGTAATATATCAAATTTTCAAAAAAATGATGAAATATTTATTTATGTTATTCTTTTTAGAATCATGTCTCAAATATTATGGATACTATAATATAATCAATATGTATAGTAACTCCCTATATCATAATTCTTACATTAAAATACTTTGAAACATTATCCTTAATAAAAAACAACCCATGAAACTTTTAAACATAAAACATAGGAGGATTTCCATGTATCCTCACCTATGATACAAGTTTATCCTTCATTAACATATTGATTTAAATCCTTTATCCCTATGTCTAGATGGAATACCCTTTTATATAACCATGAGACATAAAAATGTATAACTTCATTGTTTTTTGAATATTTCCAGACTGATGATGCATCCTGCAATCATTAGGGTTTTCCCAATTTAGGTGAATTATTATTAAATATTGGTAACACTCATTCTAATTCCTCCCTTAATAAATTCTCAAACTTAGTAATTTATTTTTAATTCTTATATGCTGATATTCATTCCACATCCTATTTTTAATACAAAAAATAATTCCTCCCTTTGATTGAGGGAGACATTAATTCACTTACTTTCAATGCATCGTGTTAATATCAACTATAACATCCTTAATTACCACTATTTTATAGATAATTAAATCAACAAGAATCACCATTAATTAATTATTAGGTTAAAGAGTCATCTCAAAACATCTCCTTGTAATTTTGCAAAGGGTGATAAACTCTCACACCAACTTTAGAATGTGAGAATAATGCTATAGGAACATGATTTAAACTTTATCTATATCGAATAACACATGATATTTCATAAAAGTTTGTAAATAAATATAAAATTATAGACTCAATATCTTATATAATCTATAAATTGGTATATACTTAACCGGATTTCTATCCACAACTATATCCCTCCAATTATTAGAATCTCGCTGAAGCATGTAACCAATTAACTCCACCTTGGATGTGAATTGGGAATGAAAAAAATAATACATTTGATTGATTATCTCAAAAAAACCTGTAATTCTTCCACACTTAAATTTCCCCAATTGAAATGAGGATTCCACTCTATGAACAAAGATAGAAGAACCACATCCTTAGGTCTCTATTGATGGGGAACCCTTTGAATTATTATGACCACTTAAACAATAATATTACGTATTTGAGAATAATCACCACATTAATAGTTTCTTCCTCACATTTATGCTCTAATCCCGCAATACTATCCACTTCTTTATAAAAAATACCACTACATAGAGTAATATCAATAAAATAAAAATATAAGAAATAAAACTATATATACCACAATACAAAGAATCTATTTACTGAATATAATGAAATTAAAATAGAAAATCTCAATTAATCATTTATATCCATATACTAGCTCTATGGTTTTCCATTCAACGATCAATGTGAAAAAAACATTAACCATGAATTTTTAAAATATTCTTTAAAATTAAAAATATTCTAGAACCCTATTATTAATCACATTAAAAAATACAATCATATTTTCAGAATCCTTAAAATATATGTTTGATATTAAAAAAATTCACGATGTATGAAAATTATTATTATCCCAGCCAATCATGGGTGAAGTTACATATAAGGAACAATAATAAAACATCATATAAGATACAATTTTATTATTTTTGCAACATAAACTCCATGATAGCTTTTGTATTACTATAAAGTGGTTAGATAATCATTTTTATTGGCGTATCATGAGTTTAAATCACCTTATTACTGAATAATAACTGTTTCTATGACTCATCTTACTAAATAATTGTCTAATTATACTTTTTGATGAAGCCACTAGAGATTCATGATTACCGAAACCTGATATGTGATCAAAAAAATTTCTAAGGGAAATCCTTGGTAATAAGGGCTTGGAAATATTATTGAGAGATAAATATAATCATTATGGAATAATTTTACATCTTCTTATGAAATAGATCTATGATTCAAGGATGAATATTAATTTAAAATCCACCTTGAAATTAAAATAACAATTTAATATATAAATCAAAATAAGGACTTTTGTTATATGAAATAAGATTGCGATGATCTGGGCATGACATTGAAATATTGAAGGTGGTTCCCATTTAATGTGAATATCCTAAATCCTCCCCAGGCAAAATAACAATGTCATCCTTTTACTTATAAGACCCATCTCCCAAGAACATTAAATCAATTCCCTTACATACAACATGACTTGAGGCATCTATCCACACACCGAGATGTAAAGTAAAGTTTGAGTTAGATTTCAGAGTCTAAATTATAAAGATTATAATAAATTCATATATAGAACTATTAAAAACATGTAATAAATTCCATCAAAAATAGTTTAGAACATTTTTAAAAATATATCATCAAATTTTTCTATAATCGAAGTAATAGAGGAAAATAATATGACCAATCATTTTTTCCAAACAATGTGAACCTTCCTAGTTCCACCCCAGTATAAAAACCATTAAATAACCAATATAATTAAAATATATATATATGTAAAAATAAATTAGTTTATAAAATAAATTCATCAATCTGATCGTATCATACACCCATTTTGGATCATCCCCAACTCCACTAGTTCTCAAATTTCATATATATATATATATATATATATCACACACAATTATTGGACTTCACATTCTTCCAAAATTCCAATAAAATTCAATTATATTTGAAAATATCAGGTCATTTCTCATACAAAACAAAATGAATTGAAGAGAAACATTTTACATAATTAAACTTAATTACCAAATAAATTAATCATAAACAAATCATAAATTTAAAAAATTTATGATAAAAAAAAAATATCTTTACAATGACATTAAAATTAAGAATCCCATGATTATACAAAAACCTAAATTTCCCAGTCATATTAATGTTAGGAAAGCATGATATTATAAAATTAATTAAAATATATTATTTGATAAACATATAAATTAATAAAATAACCTAAATTAACATTAATCACCTGAAAAGGAATCCCAATCCTATAAGGAGTGAATAAGATCCATCTAAAATTGAAAACAATAATTTGATAATCCTTGAACACTATAAAAAAGTGTTGGAACCATGATAGAATTCACTAAAACTTGGGGATGAGAACATGATATCAAGATATTTTAATTTATGATTTCATAATCCTGATCCATGTAATACCCATGTTAAAATCACCAAAATTATACCTTGTTAGAGCTATAAAAGACAAAAATAATGTCTATCTATATAGTAGAGGCCACTAACAAGCCAAGGCAGTATATTATTAACAAGGGGATAAAATAATCTCAGTATCATAAAAAATAATAACATTTAATTAGAGAATCATTAATAAATGTTACAGTATATTAAAGGAAATACATATAAATTCCAACCATAAACAGTAATTAATATTAATATAATTTAAATATAATTACACATTTCTCATGATAGATAAATATATAATGGGTCATCTACCAGGAATATCAGTAAAAATAAATTAAAAAAAGAATATGTTTTACTCAACTATAAAATCATGTTCACTCTTAAGAAAAGAATATCTAAACTAAAAAATATTACCTAACTAAAACATTGAGATAAACTATAAACTAGAATGTAGAGAGTAGGTATTTGTGTGAATTGAAAATTCTATACAGGGTGTGATAAAATAACATAGTAAGGTCTCCCAATGTTCTATTTATATAATATGTCATATATTGAGTCTTGTTTTCTGGAATATAAATCAATCAAGAAGATATTTTATGAAATTAATCACATAAGGTTATTCTATGGTATATGTTCCACCATCATACCTAACCTCATATACATCTCCTAATGTCGGTGGAAAACTGATCTCATAATGCACTATATCCCCATTCCACATTTCATTTGAATGGGACATATAATATATTCTTTACCACTGCTATCTCAGGTAGGCTATGGTATTGTACCAATTTACAATCACATACAACCACCCTATCACTTTGGGTGACCTCCCAGAACATGCTGCATAACATGTCTAATATCACTACCCACACACTCAGGCTCAGGCCTCATACCATCACCATCACACATAGAATGGGGTATCTTATGACATTTTATACCACATATCATTATTATTCCTTCTCAAATATTGTTAGGAATCATACCATGCCTCTTAACACATCTCATACATTCACCCTCCAAATCAAGGTGAGGTCTCATACCAGGTCCCTTTCCATTACACTCTAACTTAGTGTCTGGTATTTTCACTACTACACAACTTGTTGTGAGAATAATAATTATAAAATAAATAGTTTACAAACCTCATTACATATCCCTCTTCTATCAACACTCACATCCTCGCTGATATCTTTTCAAGAGTGTACCATATACTACCTAGCATCATCACCTTGACCATCCTCGTCATCCCAAATCCATTTACATAATATGAATATATATAATACTCAGAATGATCCCATAATGATAATTCATACCTAACAGACCATATTTTTCCAGTGGTTTTAGCTTTCCTTATTGAACACTAATACTCCACCATTGTCCATTGACTACCCAATATGAGATCTTAAAAACACACACCAACATCAACTCTTAACCCTATCATATAAAAAGAACCCAGTTCTAACCTATGGTATCCCACTTGATTCCTTTTATCCCTTTCTATCACTATTAAATCCTCACAAGGCTTCCTATATGCTATCTTATACCATCTATTATTCATATCATTATTCCTCGGGAACCTTGTGTTTAAGAGAGACCATACCCCCACAAAAATTTCACTTAGTACCTCTAGAAACAGTATAAGGAGAGTGATTACCCTCTTCAATGTCCATAACACATGGCCAACCAAATCTAAATAACAATATCACAACTAGTATATACATTTTCATTATCTAAATCCTCCCAATCGAATAGATTCATGTACAGATAACTATTTCTATATCATTTCCTCACAATTTATATGTCATTTATCTAACTATAATTTCTATAGAGTTTATATCCCCATGGGTTCCTTAACCTACCCACTATTGATCACCCTTTTCCATCCACCATTCATTCTCTTAGAATAGAGTACATTTGGGTCCTTTAATTAATTACATAGCACTACTTACTTCATTAACAATGTTTAAATATTCATACAAAACTCACAATTCCTATCCAAGCTCAAACTAAGCCCCTTCAATCTTAAAATCGCATATATCAAAAAATATAGTCTAAAAATGTATTATAAAAAATTATAATTTGTTATTTATATTAATTAAATGAATAATAATCATGGAAATATAACCATGAATCCATTTATGGATAGTGAAGAGTGAAAGTTTTTTTATTAATACATATCATGATTTCAATACACCTATTAAAAAAATTCATATATTAGGATACTCAATTGATCATTAAATTTAGGATAATTTAGAGAAAATCATAAGTAAATCTACCAATGAAATAAATCGAATGAAATAATGGGAAATGAGTTCTATTTCCCAACTATAAGGATCCTGAATCCATTACTCCCTGAAATCCCAACATATCATGATTATAATAATTTACTATATTACAATTGTAAAAAAACCTAACCACAACCTAAAGATATTATAATGGGGAAAGGTGATAATAAAGGTTGAAGAGAGAAGGGTCTTACTTGAATAAAAAATGAGATCCCTCTAGTTTCTGTTGATCTAAGGTAGAAAATGGGATAAGACATGTGAGGAATAGGCAACACATCCCCCCAAAAGGGGTTAAAAAGGGTATAATAATATTTATATCCCATTAAAAAAATATTCTTCGAATCTACCATGTACTATATCTCTTAGTATCAGGTTCCCAGATCCCAGCAATAAATTTTCCTATGCCTAACGGTTAGTAAGTAGACCAGACAGATGATATTCACATCTTTATCAACCATGGAGTACTGAGTGTTGGTTCACCAGGTACCTAGGGGATCCATGCTTCAAATAAAAATAAGAAGGACACAAAAAACCTACATTAAATTCACCCTAAAACTAAAAAACTATAATATTTCAGAAACAATACTCTTATAGATTTACCAACCCCTAGGATTAAAATGAAAAATTCCATCCTTGAGATTACCCTATAATGGAGATCCAAATTTAAATGTTTTCTAAATTATAAAACCTATATCACATTGGGTCATCAAAAACTATCCACACAAGGGATTTACATCCCAAATACTCATACAGTATGATACATTAATACCCAAAATGACAATTGAGTTTTTGTTTCACAACTCATTCTCGATTTTAGTTATTCATGACTCTAATATACATATGGATGATTTGCACCACCATGACCTATAAAAAAAGTACTCCTAGAATGATGCTTCACACACCTTAGTCAAAATAAAAATTATATGTTTAATTTCTAAAATAAAAACCTCATACCCTATTATATACATCAACACCCATCAATTCCTCCTTAAACTACCTTTTTCAAAGCTGATAATGACCCACAATAGTATATACTTATTAATACATAACATTACGCCTCAACCAGGATGGTGTCATTGAAACACATGAAATGCACCTAGCTTATCTTCTATAGATCAATCCTTGTCAACCAAAAAGTACCAATAGTACCAAAACCCATGGAAACTAACATCGAACCTTGATTCTTCATCTTAGAAGTATATATGCACTGAAAGTATTGACCAATTAGTAATTATATTCACATATTCAACTTCGATACCAACTACCACTCACCTATTATGAGGTTCACATAATAATGATCAGTATGATACCGCGCACTATGGTATTATCAATACCGTTATTCCATTGATAAAAATAGTCCGAAAGACTATCATACAAATAATATTTCTCATATATAAGCCTTTATCATCAAATGAAAACAACATTGATCCATGAATTATAAGCTTGGATCCTTTAAACTAATGTTATCCACAACAACTCTCGTATAATTATTCATACCCCTATTCTTCACCACAAATCAGCAAAACACAAAACCCCTTAACAGTATCAAACATATACCCATGTGGGCCATGTTAATTAATATCTATGGTCTTAATGTTTCATTGCATACTTCCCCACGAACAAGTAGTGCTAAAATATGTGTCTTAAGTAAATAAATTATTAAGATCTCCTTACAAACAATGCCAATCTACCAAAAAAAACTAGATCAATAATAAAAAATACAAAGAATCCACCTACCCCATTTCAAAATAACATCCTTGGTCACTCTCTCCATAATCAAATAGACTTCCCCGCCATTAATTTTCTCACAATTCATATTGGTATCTTGTAGCCCTCTATAATACTTATAGGATTTATTTAAAAAACCCAATAAACACACTTCCATAAATACATCTTCAAAAATCAATAATGAAGAGTTTTTAAAATTCAAAACACATCTACTCCCTTGGTAGTTCAAATAAAAGTTATCAATCAATGTTATTTTGTTACTACACTTTACTTTTCAAAAGAATATTCCTATTACTAGAGCTCATCAATAGTATAATACTCACATTATGGTCATTCCATAAGGACACATCCATTCCCACGTAATATTATTGACCATAATATATCCCAAGGCTTCATTAATCCTCATTTAGAAAGTATTTCATTCATTAAACATTTTTCTCTAAGCATAAAACGTTTTACCTGATTAAGCCCCCATGCATCACATGGTGCTACATTTTCTAAGTCATAACAACAAGGTCCAACTCATTCCCAATCGTTCCCATGTTTTAAAGATAATACCTGATCCAAAACATCTACCAAAATTTATAATAAAATCATAACCCATATAAAAAATCCATATTTCCATCAATTCCAATATAGTCAATGAAATCCCTAAAAAACCAATCATTTTATTTCCCACCCATATAGTGTTCTTTTACAAACTCAAGCATATTCACAAGATTATTTCATTCAAAGGTAAATCCTCCCGAACATTGAGTGTATAAAATTAAAATAAACTTCCAAGTAACCCATTAACATAATCATATAAGGTGAAACTATTATCCTTATCCCCAATGATCTATTATACTAAATTTAGAGAGACTGTAACACCCAAAGATTTTAGTATGAATTTAAAATTGAATAATTGATATTTTGAATAGATTGTTTCACTAGAAACCCTAGACTAACTGGAATGGACTTAAAGTTTATTTTGATAAAATATTACAATGATAGATAAGCAATATTATATTATTATAACACAATATGAAAAAATATTTAAAAAATAAAATTGGAATAAATCTATAAGTAAATTAAAAATAAATAATATGTAATCTTTTTCATCATGTTTTCCCTCGAAGATAACCCCCTTTATTTTAACTATGAAAATAAATAAAAAAATTTGAAATGAAATATTCATGCTGAGAGAGAAGTAAATAGTAATTTTTATTTTTTGATGATTGTAATGTTCCATATATGAAGGAAATTTGGACATTATATATTTAGTAATTGTATATGTAGTCATTGGATATATGTATTTTTGTTATATATTCATTTGGTATTCTTGTATAAAATATGTATATTGAATATGTGTAATAGTCAGTAATAAATTAAAAGTAATATAAATAAAAAAATATACATTATTTAGAAAATAGATAAAATTAAGGTAGTTTATTTTATTATAAAAATATATTTTCATGTGTTATATATTATTATTATTGTTATCATTATTAAATAATTATTTCAATAAAATGGGTATATGAAACTTAATTATTTGTAATGTAAATAAATATAATTAGTGAAATAAATAGGGAATCGTAAATAATATGAATTTAATTATTGATGGAACTTAAAATAGAATTTATTTATAGACATTTATTTATGACATATTATATGTTTTTATTTTAATGATAAGTTTATCATATCATAATAATTTTTTTGATTTGAATTATATATATATAAATGAATTAACATTTAGATATTGGTTTTAAATTGGATAGTTTTAATAATAAAATATTTTAATATCAATAAGTGACGTTTTTAAAGTATTGTTTATTTTAATAATTGGTTGTTTTATCATAATGAAAGAATTTTAATATTTTTGAAGCCTATATTAAAATAAAATAATTCAATTTATATAAAATTTTATTTATCTTCATTTGATCGATAATTGGTATGAAATACGATTTAGGACACCTGAATTATTAAATGTTGTTTTACAATACAAAAGTATATATATATATATATATATATATATATATCATATTTTCATTTAAACACTAAATTTTCATTATTTATAAATTTAATTAGATTATATAGTGCTCATTTTTTATTAATAATGTATAAATTAGGAAAAGGGCTCAATTTTATATTTGGAAAAAATAAGTTATTAATGTAAAAAATTTGTGTTTCAATAGTAACAGTAAAATGAGGTAAAATGATGGTAAATTCGGTTTTACTAGCATATGATTTCATAAAAACAATATATAAATTTTTGGAAATTGTATTTCTATAAAACATCATTCCCTCTCAATTATTATCAATTTATCAACTTTCCTTCTAAATAGACAACATTACACATTAAGAAATGTGATATATGTGGAATGCCACTCATAACAGATAGATAAAAGTACGCCTAATCTATCAATTACAAGACTCTGAATCAATTTTATTATTTCTTTAATATCTTATTGATTTATATAAAAAACAGAATTCAACTAATTTTAGTAGCCATTATTTCCATCTTGGAACCCAAATTCTTTAGTGTAAAAAAACTCATATCAGGGAGCGAATACAGTATATATAAAACTATGTTATTATAAAAAAATTCAATATCCTCCTCATATAGACTCCCTTTAAAAATTATTATCCTATGTAATGACTATATATTAATATAATTATTATTATGTTAAGATTATATTTCTATTATATAACATTACACTCTTACTCATTAATTAATATAACTACCTCTTATTTAGGTTGGTTCAACCACCTACATAAATGATGTTATAAAAACCTCATTATATCCATAAAAATAATTTTTAAGATATTAATACATGAAATATATCATATAAATGATTAATGTATTTAATGAATATGAATTTTTAAGGATAAAACAATAATTAATCATCAAGATTAATAATCTCATTGTCATTGGTAAATTACCCAAAAAATATTCTTCATAAATTTCATTACCAAAAGCGATACCTATATATTTAATATATTGAACAATAAAAAATATAACCAATTTAAAAACAGTAGATCAACTACCTTGACTAACATCATAATGATTAACGTTTTATCATTGAATGTGGAATAACATCACCAATGTAAAAATCAAACAAAATAATCATAATAAATAACATCTAATGATGAAAAAAACTATAACTAACTAAAATATGTGTCAAAATGAATATAATGGATGATTAGAAAAGGTAAAAAACATTAATTAGGTTATATTTTATTAATATGGTTTTTTATTATAAATGTTGTTAATTAATATTCATGTAAATTGGATTTAAAGTTAAGTGTTTTATCATCTCAATTTTATCTCATTGAGACATCGTCTATATTGAAAATAATAATAATTATGTAGTGTATATACTACCATAGGAATATCTTATACAATATATTTCATGTAATTCATGGGAATTCAAAATATATATCATTTTCAGTATATCAATTTCTTTTGACTCGAAGGATACCAAATCCATAAGGATTTCATTTCTAATCTCACCTGACATCATGATTTTATATGTCTGAACTCATATATCTATAAAACTATTGTTCATTATTCTAAAACCACACAAATATTATTACTATATTTTAATTTATATGGCTTATATAATTCATATCATTTTACCTAGTTTTCTTCACATTGACTGGAAGGATAGTTATAATTGGATATAAACATATATCTTCATTTTGGTTAGGAAGAATTCTCATCTATATACATCTTCAATATATTATTTCACTACTATAACTCTATATGATTCAATTATTTTGTAATAAAATTTTCTTTTAAAACTTCCTTTATTTTCATGGGATTAAAAGTAATATTTTAAAATTATTCTTATAATTATCATATTCTATTGAGTTGAATTTTCTTACAGAAGTTAAAAAATAATTTTTTTAAAAATCATTAACGTGGAATCATTTTTTGGAATTTAAAAATTTTTCAAATATAAATCCTCCTCTATATATTTTTATGGGTTTTCAAAAAATTATTTATTCCCATTTATTGATTTTGAAATAAATTTAAGAAAAATGAAATGGTATTTAATATTATTTCTCAGAAAATTTTTAGCACTCTTATATATGTGTTTTTAAACTCTGTCAACATCCTTTAATTTTTTTTATGCTTCATTGGGAATAATATCTAATGATACCATCCAAATTATTTCATTTGGATGGATTATGAATATCATCAGTTAATGTTTTAATGATTCCAATTTATTCTCCATTATGTAATAATGCTATGATGGAATTAAGAATGTTTTCCCGGTCATTAGGAACCCATATGTATTGTATTTCGTTATATGATTGGTGGTTACAATATATCCCTATAATTCATTATAAAATATATTATAACTCATGATACAAAAGTTTACAAAGGTGGTAATCCCATGAAAATGGGTATTTAGGTTGTCAGCACAAGCCAAAGGGTACATGGGTTGTCACCCATACCGAGGGGTAAAAATATAGTCATTCCAAGCTAAAGGATACATGGTTGGTCATCCCATGCCAAAGGTTACATGAGTAGTCAATGAAAGACCATGTGTACATATGTGGTATTCCTAGGCTCAATAATGTAAATTGGCTTTTTAACTAATTTAACTATATTATTAATAGATCAATGGGAAATTTCCATTCTAGAATGAATAGAATTATAGATTTCCTTGTTACAAGTTGTAATGACCCACTAATTCTCATTAGCTTGAGAATCCAATGATTCTTTGCTTTGCCTTAAGAGACAACCACCTAACACCAAATAATGTAAATAAATGCCTAAGAGTTTCAAATACATTTGGGGGATGACTTTCCCTTTAATAATTATTCATTTAACCAGAAAACCATAACCAAACAGCTCACAATATTATGTATAAACAAATGAAAGACACTCAAAAACTTCATATATCTCAAAAAACACAAAAAAGTGTACAACGGTGGATGAAAAAAATTATCAAAGTAAATATTAGAAGAATAAAACAAGACTCCAAGAGGACCAGAAGACTTTATGCTCCACTAGCTCCAAGATCCAACATCACTAAATATCTCATGTATTACAAGGTAGTGTATAAACATGTGATATATTACCTTTTCCCGAGTCTTAGAATATATAATTCCCAAAAGCTCAAATGTTCCAAAATAAGGGTGAGTATAAATCTCATTAGGTTATCCCTAATTACTACTATACTCATGCCACAAGGTTAGAAAAGATAGCCTCATTTATATCAAACCATTTATATAAAACAATTCTATAAAACAGTTTATAGCACAATATAAACATGCTCCCAAAACCATTTGTAACCAAATGAAAACTCAAGACATTGAAACATATTTTCTAGTATATTATTTTTATATAAAAATATCTATTCCATGCTTGAAAACCATTCCACAATATTCTTTTGGTATACCCAATCCATGGTTAACAACACGCAATCCCATGCATGGTTTGTTTGGTAGTTTCATACTCATGAGCGGTCTCTAGTCCCTATACCAACAATCCCAATGACACATGCCCCTGATTCATGGTTATGTACCTTTTACCAAAATTGTACACATACCTTATTTAGGATAACATCTATCATGAACTCACACCATACATATATTCCAAACCCATTGAACTAAACCACTTTAACCCATTTCAATAAAACATCACTTTTATTGCAAACAAATGAATAAATAAATTTTAAAAAACCATTTAATTTAATAAAACATAAAATGTTATTGAAAAAAAGAAATCAAATCAAGGTCCAATCATTCTATAAAATCCACATTTTGAAATCCATATTTTAAAACCAAGAACAAATCCCTTTCTCAAATCCACAAATTTCCATATTTCTACATTTTATCAAAACATTACAAAAGAAGGTTCCCAACTATTCATAAAATGTAAAATAATGGTCAATTGATCACAAGGAAATCAATTTAAAATCATTACAATCAGTTCTACTAAGTATATTTGAGAGGGGAGCCACCTACCTCAATGATTTTGATGAAAACCGAAACAGATGAAAAATATCCTAGCCACTGTGTTGATTCACCCCAAAATCTACATTAGGTATCTTCTCCTAGAAATATATTGTCTGCAAATAAACTTATTTGGAATCCCCATTCACGCATCCAACCATAACTATTTTATATCTCATAAACCAAGTAGATAGGAGAAGTAGTCTTAAGTAGATCTAAGAAAAAGTGACATGAATGATGAAGGAAGACACATACCGAAAGAATCGGGATTGATAATGACAAGGGAGGGATCCATATTGACTCCAAAATTCATGGAAAAGGTTTGCCTACATATAATAGAGATGAATCCCAAGTTACATCCACTTAGGATAAAAAACAAAGTAGATATGTCAATAAAGAGTGTTATTCTATTTTAAAGGATCTAGATTGGACATTGTGCATGGTTAGTCCCCATGGTTAGACAAACCGCATGCTAACCATGTTTTAGATACTACCTTAAGGAAACCTCTTCGTGGAATCCTCACATTGTATCTCAAAAAATTTTCACACCATGTAGAGGATGACTCCCTCAAAAGTGCTACTCTGCTCTATTTCTCCAAGGATCTCTGCACAGTTTGGTAAAATTGTGTGCATCCCGTGTGCCTCTCCTTTATCCCCAAATTTTTTTGAATGTTCACCCAAATCTCTAATCCTTCGCCCTTACACTTTATAAACACGAAAAACATAAATAAAGGGTTACTTATTAGATACCTAGAGTACTACATTATCCCCACCACAGGTTTTTCCATCCTTAGAAAGTATAAAACCATCAAATCCCAGAAAGAGTTATGGCCTTTGCTCTTTCATTTCCTTCTCATGTTCCAATGTCTCTTCCATAATATGACCTTGTTTCCATAAAACATTCACTAGACCGATGATTTTTTCATGCACTATTTTCTATTGCCTATCCACAATCCACATCAGGATATGTAACAATGAATCATCCCGCTCTAGCTTAATGTGATCTCATATGATCACATGGTGAGGATTAGGTTGATACTTCTTCAACTGAGATATATGGAACACATTATGCACCGAACTAAACCATGGGGGGAAACCAACCCATATACCACCTCTCCATCCCATTGCACTATCTTTAAAAGTCCTATGTACCATGGAGAAAGCTTTCACTACTTCCCAAGATGATGATTTCCATGCCTTGGAGAGATCCCCAAGAACACACGATCATTCACCGTGAATGAAAAAGGTCTTCAACAATGATCCACATAAGATATTTTATGACTCTCATATGGATTCATCCCCTTTCTAATCAACTAAGTCTTTTCTATTATTTCATGGAAAAATCTTGTCCCAACTAGTGAAATATCAACTATTTCCACCCAACACAGTAGAGAATGAAAAGGACACCCAAAAAAATCCTCAAACGAAGCCATATATATCGAGTCTGAAAGATTTTATTATATGAAAACTACAATATGTGTAAGTTATCCTCCCATGTGCCACCAAAATCCAATACACAATTCCACAACATGTCTTCCAATGTTTGTATTGTCCTTTAGGATTGTATGTCCATCAGAGGACGATACGCCATTCTCATTGTCAATTGAGTCCCCATGGATTTATATAAGGATTTCCATAAATGGGATGTGAGCTTTGCATATCTATTTGAAATGATTAAAAATGGTATAACATGTATCTTTACAACATATTTGGTATGGATTTTGGATAGATCCTCCACCGTATGAGTTTTAGGAAGAGCGATTAAATGGGATGACTTGGTAAGATGATACACTATCACCAATATGTAATCATGATTCCAAACCATTATATGAAGGACTATAAAAAATAAATCTATATCTTCTCCTATTTTGACACTGGTATAGGTAAATACTACAACATAACCATTTGTCATGGATGCTCTACATTAACTTGTGAGAAGTTAAGAATTTTGAAATGAATTCAGCTACCCAATTTTTGATGACGCTTTTCCTAAATTGTGCCTTCAACGACTTATAAATCTTCTGTGTTCCTAGATGTAATGCCCATCTCAAATGGTTGTAATAATTAAGATGATTTTCTTGATAATATTTAGAAACAACAATCAAATCTCTGAAACAGAAAACTGAATTTCCATCATGTTTTCAATCCTCAGTGATCTTCCCACCATTGAGTATTAAATAAATAACCAAAAATTCAGAATCTGATATTTGTGCCTCTTTAACTCTCCTTACCGAACGAATAAAAAAGATTTCTGAAAACAACAACAAAAAATAACATTGGTCTTCACATTCCACATGCAAGTCATCTAGGCCTGACATCAACTGCCATTCATTTTAATCTTTTTTTTCAATTGAGTATATGAATTTCTACTCCATGAATCTGCCAAAAAACTCACATTCCCTTGTGTATACATTAAGTCAAAGTCAAACATATAAAGATACTCCATCTATCTAATTTTCCTCAGATTCAGATCTAGTTATGAAAAAATAGGTTTCAATCTTTTATGATCCATAAACATAGTAAATTTCTTACCAAAGAGATAATGACACCATGTCTTTAAAGCCTGGACAATTTCTTCAAACTATAATTAATGTGTTGTGTAGTCCTTCTAATGCAATCAAAAATTTCTTAAACAATATGCAACCACATTTTCCCCTTGCATGAGAACACAACACAATCCTGATCCTGAAGCATCATAGTACATAAGATATCCCTATCCTGATTCTGAAAAAATAAAGATTTATGTTGATGTAAAATGAACTTTCAACTCTTGGAAAAACTTCTTCCATTCCTCCTTCCATTTAAATGGATAATTACTCTTTTTCTGAGTTATCATTGGTGAGTATGGTTATGATAAGTTGCTTACAAAGCATAAGTAATTAACAGTTAGAGAAATAAAATTTCATATTTCAAAGACATTATTCAGAGGTTTCCACAATATCAAAGCTTCTATATTTTTCGGTTCCACTAAAGCACATTTTTCAAAAATTACATTTCCATGAAAGAGTACCAATTATATCCAAAAATCACAATTTGATAGTTTTTCATAAAAACTATGGTCTCCCATGTTTTCTAACATTGTCTCCAAGGGTTTCTCATGTTCATCTATTGTCTTCGAATACACCAAGCTGTCATCCACAAACACCACAACAGAAGAATCAAGATATATCTGAAATTTTTTTTAAAGGTTGGGGCCGAAGCCACATTTTTATTATTAAATCAAAGCAAAGTCCTCTTTTAATTGGGTAGAGGGAAACCCATTACATAGCCCGGAGGCCCAGTGGGCTTGTATCCCATTACATAGCCCGTAGGCCCAAAATCTAAGGCCAATTCACATTCTGTGAATAGTAACCTACTGCTACAGTGCCACACAGTATCACCACTGCTACAGTGCCCTGCCGCCGCTACAGTACCCGCTGATGAACAGTGCTGCTGCTGCTACAGTAGTGCTATAGTACTGCTACAGTAACCTGCGCCCCATGGGTTTTGAACCCCCATTTTCCATGTAGTATTACGGGGTGCTTACCACTAAGCCAAACCCCAACTACAAGATATATCTGAAATATTCTATTCATCAAATCCATAAATACCACTAGTTCATTCATTAGACCAAAAGGCATCACTGCATATTCATACTATCCATATCTGCTTCTAAAGTTGATCTTTGGAATATCCTCGTTCTGAACTCGCAATTGGTGATATCAGGATTGCACGTAAATTTTAGAGAACTACTAGGCTCCAATGAAGTGATCAAATAGGTCATAAATTCTTGGTAATGGATATATATTATTTATATTAACATGGTTAAGCTTACGATAATGAGCACATAGTCTCAGACTTCAATATGATTTCATCACAAAGAAGACTGGTGCTGCCCACAGAGACGTCCTCAGCCAAATGAAACTGTGGATTTCTAGCTCCTCCAACTACACCTTCAATTACCATAACTCTATGGGTTCCATCGTATATGATAGAAGGGAAATAGAACTGGTTCTAGGAAAGAGATCAATCATAAACATCACTTACCTTAGAGGTGTTTACCCTGAGAAGTTCTTGGGAAACAAATTTTGAAACGGATCCACCACTATTGGAAAACTATCTTCCTTTATGTATTCCTATTATTCCAAAGTCAAAACTACCACTTGGTAAGAGATCATTCCCACTACTAGAGCCAACAAGCACGTTTCACCTTTCTTCATGACCTTATCTCCCCTAAAGATATGCTTGATGTTATCCTCTATTGTGAAACTCACTATCCTTCTATAATAGTCGATGTGAGGCTTAAACATTGTTAAAAAAATCCATACCTAGGATTATATCGTAGAAATCCATCCCAAGCACTGAGAAGTCCTACTTCAGTTTAATTCCATCAACAGTAATATCAAATGTAACTTTCATAAGGGTAGAATTAAAAATAATCTTACCAAATACTGTATATGGTCAATCATGATCATCCACTATCATCTACTCAACTCCATACAACTATTTTGTTACTGAACTCCACTCAGTGTTTCTTTTCTAAGATTTCCCTTGTTGAGGGTTCTGGTATTATAACAATAACCAAGGATAACACTTCTATACTGATGAGATTCAGTCTACTATCCTCATCATGTCGAAGCATACAAATCTTCTGACACCTGAAAAGTTTCTCAAGCACATGAACTCAGAGAAGGGCGTCAATATCCCTAAAGTTGCCCCATCTTCTTGAAATTATGCACTGATCTAGGGGTGTCATACAAACTCGCTTCGGGTGGTCAAATGAGGCACATTGATAATAGCATTTATTTCCTATGGTTCATGGAGGAAGGTTAACTGGTCAAACTATCTGATTTTGATTCTCATTCCCAACGTGGAAATAGGTCTTACTTTCACTTTCTCCTAGAATTGGAGTTTCAACTATTTCCCATATCTGTCATCATACTTCCTCCTCCCATAAATCCTAAGATATATCACTCATCCACTATTTCTTTGATCACCATATCTGTATAATCTGTAACACAGAGCACTAAAATCTTTGATCCAATATCTTTTCTTATACTTGATTTGAAGATGTCTGAATTCAAGGACGCACTAGCCACAACCTTTTGGGAAAATAACACTAAACTCAAAAATCTAGCATCATATTCCATGAAAGTGAGATTCGCTTTGTTTAGGCTGAAGAAATTTATCATCATATGAATCTTGGACATGTGAGGATAGAATTGTTTGTTAAAAAATTCCTCAAAATACTTCCAAGAAAGGACTTTATCCCCTTTAACAAGAATCACGAGTTCTCACCACTAGAATGCAAGATCCAGAAGCATACACATGGCTAGATAAACATTGAACTCCGCTGGTGTGCAAATGATATAAAAATAAAATCCCTTCTTCTCAGCCATGACTCCTCCTTTTCTAGTTCAGAATCACCCTTGAATATGGCTGGATTCTGATTCATGAACTAAATGCAGCGATCCAATTTCTTGGATCATCCCACTAGTTCCCCGTATCCACACCGTGAAATTATTGTACTATATTCTCAACCAACTCTTGGTTCACCTATTTATCAGGTGAATCAACATTCTTCGGAGCTTATTTTGGTTGGTTTCTGCGATGCCTACCAGGTACCATTTTCTAAACAAACAACAAACTCAGTAAGTCTCAATCCCTAGAAATAGATGGCTTATCATTTCAAATTATATTACATCAATTATCATAAAATTACTTCCCAAAAAAAACCTTTTCCACAATCAAACATTTTTGAAAAACCCCCCGTTTCACTTTTTAAAATCAAAAACTTTCCAAAATATATCTATCATGTTTTTTTTTCAAAATCTTATATTTGAAAACAAATTATATATTTTTCATAAATTTATACCTTTCGAACAACGATAAATAATTACTGAAAATGAGATATGAAATCCTAATGAGAAGGCATTCCTCTACAACGCAAGCCATGCTTATCTCATTGGCTATGCCCATGACAATGAGATTCCAATATCCTATAAGTGTTTCCAAAGACACTTATATACCCAACTCACTGGTAACTTAATGTTATGTATAAAAAGTATAGTTATGTATTTTTATGATCTACATTTCATGTCCCAATAATCCTACTCTTTTATAAGATCACATCCCAAGGATAAGATAAGAATGAATTCAACTACTAGACCCAGAAATTGAAACTACTTCTTAGGAAAGGACCGAACAATCTAAAACCGTTTGATATGACCCGCTAATTCTATTTGGCTTGAGAATCCAACAGGTCATTAATTGAAATTAAGAAACATCCCCAGGATGCCAAAGGCTGGTAATAAATTCCAAAGGGTTTAAAATTAAAGTGGGGAACAACTAACCTAATAAAAATTCAATCTTTAATCAAACAACCATAATCAAACATCCCAATATATGAAGCATGAAGAAATGTAAGAAACTGAATAACTTCATATATCTCAAAACCTCATCAAAGTGTACAATAGTGGAAGACCAAACAATTATCAATGTAGATAACCTAAGAACAAAAAAAGACACCATGAATACAAAAAGACTCTATGCTCCACTAGATCCAAGCTCTAGCATCACCAAATAGCCCATGTATCATGATGTGGTACTAAACAAATGTGATACTTTACCTTTTCCCGAGTCCCGGAAGATAACATCTCTAAAAGAAAAATGTTCCAAAGAATGGGTGAGTATAAAAATTAGTAGGTGTTCCCCAATTACATTTCTACTCATTTTACTAGGATAGAAAATTCAGCCACTATTATATCAAACCATTTATATAAAACAATTCTAAAAAATATTTTATAACACAATGTATACATGTTCTCAAAACCATTTGTTCCCAAATGAAAACTCAAGCAATAAAAACAAAATTTCTAGTAAGTTAATATTTAGAAAACGTAACTAATCCAATATGTAAAACCATTCCACAATATTATTTTAGCATACACAATCCATGGTTCACAACAGACACACCCGTACATGCTTTGATTGACAATTCCATACTCACGAGTGGTATCTAGTACAAATACATTTTGTCCCAATGACACACACCCCCAATTCAGTGTCACATACCATTTACCCCAATTTTATACATCCCTTATCCAGGGTCACATAGAACATGAACACTCATTACACATATATTCCAAACCCATTCAAATAAACTTCTTCAAATGATTTCTATAAAACTACACTTTTTTGAAAACCAATGAATAAATAAATTTCAAAAAACCATTCCATTTTAATAAAACATCCCCTTTTATTGAAAAAATCATATCAAATCCATGTTCCATCATTCCATGAAATCTCCATTTTAAAATCTATCTTTTAAAAACAATAACAAAGCCCTATTTTCAAAACAACCAATTTTCCAAATTTCTACAATTTATCAAACCATAACAAAAGAAGGTTTCCAAACATTCATAAGTAGCTAAATTATGATCAATTCAACACAATGAAACCAATATAAAATAATTATAATCAGTTATACAATGTGGAGTTTTCAGGTAATCCACCTACCTCTAAGGTTTTGATGAAAACCGAAATAGTCCAAGACCGTTCTAGTAACAGGGTTGATTACCCCTAAAAACACCTTAAGTATCTTATCCTAGAAAGATAAATACCAAAACTCAACTTATTTGGAATCCACACTCATAGATCTACCCATAACAGTCATTGATCTAATAAACCAAGAATATATGATAAGTAGATCTAAGTGTATCTAAGATAAACTAATAAGAACGATGAAGAACACCAGTTACCACATTAATCTGGTTTGAAAACACCAATGGAGGGCTTCGGATTGACTCTAAAATTCTTGGGATTGGTTCCCCTACCTTCAATGGAGATAAATCCCGAGTAAGGGCCCCATAGGATAAAAAACAAAGAAGTTGTGTCAAAACATGAATGACATCCTATTTTTAAGGATCTAGATTTGAATCTGTGCATGGTCAGTCTGCATAGTTAGACAAACCATGTGTTAGCATCTAACTTAATGAAACCCTTGTATGTCCTCCTTGCACGGTCTCCAAAACCATGGGCACACCGTGAAGAATATCACTACCTCAAAAATAATACTATGTACAGTTTCTCCTAGGATCTCCACATGGTTTGGGAAAAATGTGCACATCCCGTGTGCCTCTCCTTTAGCCCCAAAAACTTATTGGATTTTCCCCCAACTCTCTCATCCTTCACAATTTCACTTTATAATCAATAAAAACATAAAGAAAGGGTTACATACCAGAAAATGGGTGTACAACATAGGTTATCAATTACATGATCATAGTCATTCCATATTATAATATTATTCATTATCTCATAGGGGCCCATTTTTTTCATACATAGACATTACACAATTTTTGTATAATACGTATTGCATTATACAAACACAGACCTGAAGACCGTATTAGTGCAGTGAATTTTGAAACATGAATCATAAACACTGGTCCATAAGTGAGCTACATCATATCATTCTATGTTTCTCATAATAAAAACCCATACTATACACATCATACATAATGCATATATTCATAACCTGGGGAATGGAAATATAAGAAAAGGGTGATCTCATATGCTTATTAATTGTAAACAAGGGAGATAAGTATGCATAAACTGATCATAAAAGCATGGTACTAGATGCATAACATGTGAAGAAAAAAATTCCCATCAATGATCATATACATGGGTCATGAAATAAATATTTTTAGTTCAGAATACATGAACAATAAGGGATTCATTAGAATAATCCAAGAATTTATAACTTAGTAATAAGGTAGGGAATTGTGAAAAAAACATAGACAAATAAATTGATTTCCATAGTAGTTAAGGAACCATGTAAATGTTATTTAGTGGAATGGGTTCACTCCATAATTCATCATTGTATTTAATGTTTACTATAAAAATCATATTAGTGTTAAAAATATCTTTATTGAACTTGTTTCATTTCTTGTTCCTGCCATGAATATCTGATGAGATATAAATCCTTACCAAACGAATTATAATGAGATGTAGGTCACACCCTTTACATAATGAAATTATAGATATATATTACACAAGATCATAAAAAATAATCATATCATAACACATTAAATGAAATGGGTATCATAAATATGTCATCATATCATAACCTATGGAAAATAGATAGGTTTTATTATCATTTTTTCATAACATAACATGTGAAAAAGTAGTTGTTTTAATTATCATTTTATTATAATATATCTTGTTGAATATAAATAGGTTTCATAAAAATCATCCCATGAAAACATAATCCAATAAGAAAACAATATGAGTGGTATTCATGGATTATATTACCAGTAAGGAATATGTATCACCAACATATTTAATCATTGTGGGAAAATAATTTCGAAATATATTTTAAAAACATGTCTTTTTGGAAAATATAAATTATTATTTGAAAACATATTTTCCTTTGAAAATAAATTTAAAAACAAAAAATGGAACCATTTATGTAGTGACTCGTCATGGTGGGGGAGAATTTTGAACATGTCGTACATGTTAAAATATATATTCTTTTTATATTTTCATTATAATTAAAAGATCCTAAATAAAAAATTACAAGAAGATTAATTTTAAAAACACTTTGTCAAAAATCAAAAATAGGGGTAAAGATTATTTTTTAAAATCATTGGTTAATTGAAGAAATATTTATAAAACATATTTAAAAAACATGGTTTTGGGGGAAAACAAATTTTCCACCAAAGAGATAATTAAAATAATATTTTATTCAAAAATAATAATTAATTATCATAAGTAACAATTAGTGAAAAAATGGTACCATTACATGAATATCTCATGGATAACTACATTATAAGAAAATTCATGTGATTTCATGAGATATGAATCATAATATCTCATCAATTGAAGCATAATCGTAAACAGTTCTTATAAATGATGAGATTGTAGCAATAAACTCGTACCACTTTGGTATCATGGAATCATAATAACAATGAGATAATAAAATTGAATAATGAATTAAATTTATTGAAAATAAGAATATTCATTACATATCATGTAAAATGGGTTGTATATAGATATACGTAAATGAATATAGGTTCATAACCTAACATGTGTCTCAAAGAATGAAAATTGAGACATAATTACCTTTCCACTTTGGTAACATTTTAAACATAAATAACATCAATGAGAAATACTAAAATGGATGTAACAAAATCTAATTATAAAAATCATAAATTAAAATCATGGGATTTACATAGTTCATATAGACAAAAGAGGTGGTGAATAGTGTGTGTCTCATAAAAGTAAAAATTGAGACGTAAATCTATTACCTTATTTGTTGACTCCGTTAATACACATTAAAAACTCCAGAATAATAGATATATATTTATTATACATATATAATAGAACCATATTCATCTATATAAAAGAATATTTTATTTTATTATTACATTTTATTATATGGTAAAATTATGTGTCAGGTAATAACCACTTGGTTTCTTATATAAGGTTTGATTTGGTATATTATTGATGCACTGGCATTAATCATGATTTCATAATATGAATAATGATAAACATGCTAAAAATATCATATATATATATATCCATTATATATATATATATATATATAATAATATTTAATGCATAGAAGTAATAAATATAATACGACGTTCATGGAGACATTATGTCGTACATATGCATGATCGTTGTCTCAATTTTTCTTGTCATGTAGAAAGAATAAAAATTATATGATATATTACCTTTTAAGAATCATGTTTATTTATTTTAGTTATCAAGATTATTTATTAATACGATCCATAGTATATTCTATGTAAATCATTAATGAATGTATCACATTGTGAAATAGTACTTCAGCAATCACATGTACAACATTATAGTATTCCCAAAAAAAAAATTAAAGGTATGTGTGATATAAAAGTTAATAAATAATTATAAAATAATTAAAATAAAAAATAATGTGTAAATAATAAATACATTATTATTCCAAACCCTAAAAGATGGTAATGGAATAATAAACGACATCGACTTGCGAGGTTGTAGTCCAATATATAGATGAATGATGATTACATGTCGCATTTGATAGAAATGTGTGAAGGTGTAGATTTTAACCTTAAAATAATAACATATCCGTATATTTATTAAAATTATTTTATTATATAATAAACATATAAAAATAAATGAAGATATTTTTTTGAATAAATAAAACAAAAAAATCATTAAATAATGTTACATCTTCTTTGGGTATCTCCTTTTGGTTTGCAACAAAGGACTACCTTGGATAGACTTATTCCAAGATTATGAATTCAAGGATTTAGTTATAGATTTTTTATGTTTATTTTTGTGGTATTTTGATGAATTAAAGTGATTGTGAATTATTAAGATAGTGGGAGAGGTGGGGTCTTTTATAAGATTGGTGAGTGTAAAACCTATAAATACCAAAATAGTTTACACTATTGGGAGGTATAACATACATAATTTGAATCCAATAATGAATAATATTATATAAAATTGGGTTTATGGATAAATATTTCCATAAAATGGGTTTTTGGAAAGTGTAGCATCATTTTTACACTTTATGTTTTATGTTTGACCACTAAGTAATCCTTTTTTTACAATAACAGTCATAATTAATTAAAATTTCATTCATTAATATCTATAGAACGAAATTATGTTTACCATATTTGAAATTATTAATTATTATTTATAAAAATAAATAATCCATTTTATTAAATTATATTTAAATAATTTTCTTAAATTAATTAAAAATTTATCCAAGATGTATGGATAGACAACGCGTTTTTAAAAGGAAAAAGTTACAAAGTTCAAAATGATTTTATATAAAATTTCAATGTGAAATTTTTTCCAATGATATCAATTGGATTAAATTATATATATTTTATTTATTATTATTTCAATCAAAATCAACATATTACTTTACTATATAAATAAATTAGGTAAAAAATAATTTTTAAATAAAATTCATTATTTTTCACTATTTATAAAAAATAATGAAATATTACAAAAAATATAAAAATTCCCCATAATATAATTTTTAGATTAAAAAAAATTATATTTATTTTCTTAAATTAAAACATAACTATAAAAATAAATTATGAAAAAAAGAAATTTTCAAATAAAATTCTATATTTTTTCACTATTTATCTAAAAATGAAAGATTTAAATAGATTCCCAAACATTCCCCCTAATATAATGGTTACATTAAAAAATGAATTTTATTTTTTATAAATAAATTTCTAAAAGTGTCAAATATAAAAAATATTAAAGTTCACAATAAGACAGAAAAACAAACTTTTTAAAAAATATAGTATTTTGAAAATATATTAAGATGTTATCCAAATTTTTTATTTTTATTATCAATATATTTATGTATATAAAACCATTATAAATCATATGGAAAAATAATTTTTTTAATATTCACATTAAAAATTGTAACAACTAATTTATAGAAACCATAATTAAATAAAATATATTAATAAAATGTTGTTTCATAGAAATGTAGAGTTCTCTGTAACGCAATCTAAGCAGATGATGTATGTAGTGAAATATTAAATTGTTGTATCATATGATGAAATATTAAATTAGTGTTCCTTATAATTTATCTCATCAATGAAATTTAATTTATTAAGAAACATTCAGATAAATTCTAGGTGTTACATTCTACCATCCCTCGCCTCCTGTGTGTGCATAAATTGAATTTTACCCTTGAATTGAGTCACTCTGATATAATAAAATGGGGATAAATCTGCCCTATAATATCATCAAGTTCCTAGGAAGATTTTTCTGAAACTGGTTTTTTACCCAAAAAACATTACTAGGTTAGTGGAAATGTTTTGTATAACATTCTATGTATGAACCATATTTTCAACCGGTTTTTCTTCGTACGAATGATCTTCATCTATTGGAATTAACTCTTAGTTGTGTATATTTGGAGGTACAATTATGCACTTATTGATGACATATAAATGGAACACATCATGAGATTGAGATTTGTTAGGTAGAAGATCCAATATAAAGGCTATCGTCCCATTACGATCATGAATTTTAATTGGACTAATATACCTAGGGCTTGGGCTTCCATTCATATTTATTGTCATAATCTTATTCCATGATTAAATTTATTGAAACACATTATAAAAAACTTCCAATTCTAGATCAAATCGATGATTATTAGTATAAATATTTAACCGAATCTGATTTTCCTTAATGTGTTTTTGAATCAGTCTATCCTTCTCTTACATTTCATTAGTTATCTCAAGTCCCAATATCTTTCATTATCCAAATTCAGTCTATTATATTAGAGATCTAAATTTATTTCCATAGAGGGATTCATAAGGAACCATATTAATTCTTGAGTGAATGTTATTTTTGAATGAAAACTCAACTAGAAGGAGTCAAATCGAACCAGATATGAAATCCAGATATTAATACCTCAACATATCCCCAAGGGTTTGTTTTACTAATTCATACTATCCAACCATATGATGATGATAAGTAGTGATGATACTCAATTAAACATCAAGGGAATGTAGAATACTTCGCTAGAACATTGAGGTAAACATTGGATCCCAATAAAAAACAATGGGATGTGGTACTCTGTGAAACCTTATCACTTCTTTAATGTATATCCTGGATAGTTGATATAGAGATAATTATTCTCCAATATATATTATGTTTTCTAACTTATTAAGGTGATAAACTACCACATGTAACTTCATAACCATAGAATCCTAGAGTCAGTGCCTTACTTTAATAAAATGGTTTGGATACAATATTTAAGTCCCAATTGAACAAATGGTTTAGAAATTTCGGAAAACCAGATTATATAAATTATACTCAAATTACATTGGGAAGATAAAATAAATCATAAGTAAAAGAAAATATCATCATCCTTGAAACTCATTCAACGTATTTCCCTTCATAACTCTAGGAAATGAAAAAATAATAATGGTGGGATGAAAATCTTAGTAAGTGTAAGTACATCAAAAAAAATAATTAACTGATGATTATAGTAATCATGTAAAGTTAAATAACTAAACTCATTTTCCATATAATTATATTGAGAAGGAATAATAAATATGGAATGATAGATATCTGAATGAAATGATATTTAATCAATAAATTTAGAATAAAATTCTTTCATAGACATTTCAAAAAAATCTCATGGATAGTAATAATAACTAAATTATCAGTAAAAGTAATTCTTTATTATTTTATGTCATATTTACCAGGCACATGAAACCTTTACCATTACGATTTATTCTCAATAGATTTCAAAATACTTCGACTTGGCCAACTGATTCATCCTATAAGACTACAAATGCATCATGTGGCTTGTATTAACCAATCGCCGACATATAAGGCATTCCTCAAATGTTTCCCAACTCATTTAATGAATATAAATATATTTCTTCATATATTATATAATCAATTTAAATTCATTAACAATGTTTCTAATCCAATATCTATATTGAATAAAAGATATGGATTTATCAATAATTCCCTAATTAATTAAATAATCCTCATAGGGAACAAAGTATGTATAACATTGTGTATGGTTAAGTAAATAATAATAAAATTTTCTTGATACTATTTATATTTCATGAAAATTTAATGTATAATAAAATTAATCATAAGTAAGTGATGGTTTTAAGATAATGTTAATAATCACCAAAGAAAGTGATATTGAAAAGATAACTTTTACTACTTGGAAATTTTAAATTCAAACCCCCATATACAAGATAATTCAATTAAAAAACATGAGGATTAAATGATTAATGACATAATATATCAAAATCATCAGAATATATAACACATTAAATAATTAAGTGATGATTATGTTATTTATCATACATATGTAAAAAGTGATATGAAAATCCCTTGCATTGATTCTGACTTGTTGCATGTGTCTTTATATCCCTGAATAATAAACTAATGTTAACTGTTTAATTTATTTGGAAATTTTTTAATTTTTACCATTACATTAATTTCAATTATTACCATTTTTCAAATAACTACTTAAAAAATTATGTTTAAGTCAGGTGTTTTGACCATATTCAATTTACATGTCAAAATGAATTTGGTTGGTCAACTATAGTCAAAGGAATATTATATAAACAAATCCATAATAATAATCATGAAATAATTATAATATTTAAACATAAATTATACATTTAAAACTAATAATTATTTACGATTATGATAGATGAACCAACATTATAATCATGGAGATGGTAGGTCGTGCATACACATGACTAACGTTCAAATTTATTAATGATTGTTATGGAAATAAGGTATGTAACATTTATCCTTACATAATAGTAATTATATTATAAATACCATATTTATATAATAATGAATACTTATATATGTAATTCTTGTAGTTTAAAATGAATAACATCATGTCAAGGAGGTGGTAGTCCACACGTCCATGAATGTTGATATTACATTTTCAATGCATGCAAGGGTGAAAAAGAAAATGATATATTATATTATCATAAAAGTAATTTTGAAATTAATATCATATTTATGTGTTTTATGTCATATAAATTTAATTAAACCCAAACATAATTAATTCCATTTATTTTGGGAACATATCACAACACTTTGAGGGGGAAACATCCACAAATGATTTTATGGTATTTTAAAAAATAGAAATCATGAAGGTATGTGTTATATAAAAAATTAATAATTATAAGGAAAAAATAAATATAAGGTATATCATATATAAATTGTGTGTACATCATAATTATAATCCATTAGAGGTGGTAATGAAAAAACGAACGACATCATTTTGAGAGGTAGTAGTTCACCAAACAAGAACAGTAAGTTCATTGCCCAGTTTATGGAAGTGTTTATAGGTGTAGGTAGAAACCATAACATACAACATCTTATTTTATTTATTATAATATTTTTTTTATAATAAAATTTAATAATAAGATATAAAGAAGTTGAGAAACAAATAAAACATAAATTCTCATTTATGAATGATACCTATTTTTGGGTAACTCTTTTTGGTTTATACCAAAAGACATCCTTGGATGGATTTATACCCAAGGTGTGGCTACTCGGTTTAGGTTAGCAATGTTGGTAGCTCATTTTATTATATATTGGATGATCCAAAGGGATTTTTTGGTGTGAATAATTATAAGGAGTGAGTTCCTTTTTATAGTGGAGGTTGAGTGGATTTCTGGTAAATTATTGAAATGTGAATTCTGCCAATGTTTTCCACATTTAAGGTTTCTATAATAATCGTCAAAATTTGATCAAAAGGATGATATAGTCTAAATATGAACATAAAATGGATTGTGTAAAAGTTTATATGTAATGTCTATAAGTTTTTGTGTATTATTTTTACATATTATATTTATTATTTTCTAGAGTAGGCATTTAGACGATGTGTGATTCTGAGGCATGTTGATCAAAATTTTCTTTTGAAAAATATTAAAATATTTAATATTACGTGCATGGGGGTTTCCTAGAAAATAATAATAAATATTAAATTGGTGTCAAATTAAAAATATGAGGCCACCATTTAGTTCAGAATAATAGATTTACCCTTGGCACTAACTAACATTTTTCGGTGCTAGTTGTTTGTGAAAAAGTTGTCCCAAGTGTAAAATGAATAAAAAATTTGATAAAAAAATATTTTAATTCATTGTGTTGATTTAGTGACTTGTGTCCTTTAAATGTATCTTTATGTAATAATCATAGGGTTAGAAATATAACCCTAGATCATCTGGTGGATCATAGAGAGAGAGTGTTCTGGGAATCCTTTCAAATGAATAATGATGGATCAAGGATTAATGATTGATGAAAATCGATTTTGAAGGATCTCACTAAAGAATAAAGCACTACATCATTCTTAATCATATATCAATCCAAATCAAGGTATGGTGTGTAATTTATTTGGTTTATTCCCCATTCTATATTTCTATGATGAACGTGAATCAATCGATGAATAGATTTATTATTGAATCATGTATATTATTTGATTAGGTTTTAATATATGGGATTAATATAATCGAGATTTCTAACCCAAATCCACCATTATTTATCATTGGATAATAAATCTTATCCAATGATGATAAACTTGTGTTCTTATGTGTTTCCCCTCTTTTCTTCTTATTCATCATCATTGGATCCCCATGGCCATGACTCAATGTTTCAAGGTTGTTCTGAATTCGATCGGACCACCGAATTAGAGGAAAAAAAAATAAAGATTCATCGGTGGAGATTGGTAGCTAAGGAGATAAAATCTATGATAGTTCCAATTTTTGGGTATCGTAGGAGGTTCATGGTTTGCAAAAGGGGCCACCTGTGTGTGATGACGACAGCTGTCAGTCTGTAGTGGCACACTACGGCACACTATAGTGGCCCATTTGGGGACTAAAGATCCACTTGTGGCTTCAAAATGGGTTATGTATGGAACATAAGATGTGACATAGATGGTGGGGCCAATAGAAGCTAGATTGTAGAGGAAGACATGGGATGCAGAGCTGGCTGGCCTGGAGGGTCGTGTGTGAGATGGCCCAGGAAATATTATTAGCCGGGCCCAGGTAGGTAGTTGGGTCAGGTCGGGTTGGTGGGTCAAACCGAACTAGGTGGATGAGAGTCAGCTCTTAGGTCAAACAGGGAGGATCTGGGTGTGGTCGACCATGTGGTGTGATCAATGTTAAGGTGCAGCTGTAGGTGGAGCTACTGTAGGTGCAACGACCACGCGACCAATCCATTGGCGGTCGACTGTGATGGTAGGCGGACTGACTGTAGAATTAGGTTGATTGACTATTATGGAAGGAGTAAAAACTATATTAGTAGGTGGAATGACCACTGTGAAAGGTGGGTCCACTGTGGTGGTAGGTTTACAGGCCCCAATTGGTCTCGGGGAAGCTTCATCCAAATGGTCATAACTCCAAAACAGATCATCCAACCAATGTGTTGTCAGTAGAATAAAGACACTGATTGTAAGATGGTCGACTTAGTTTAATATTAGGTACCTTATATTAATTTAAGTCCCTTAGTTTTCCTAGTTTTTCACTGTATATTTTGAGTATTCTCCCTTAGTCATTTCCTCGAGGGTACAATGCATCGTTGCGTCCACATCATCAGATTTTAATCCCCTCTAGAGACATCCCCTCTAATATGGTTGTGGTATCTCTCCATGATACTAGAGATAAATCCTCAATCACCCCTATTAGAGTATGTGGAATCATTGTGACCTCCCTAAGTAGGACATTGATCCACCATTTATAGGGCCACATCAGTATGGTTGTTTTAATCACTAGAATACGATCCCCTATATAATGTGTTGATCAAGATTGGGTTTGTGGTGTCCCATAGTGTTTCTTGATATAACCCACACTCGATGTATCATAGTCTTCTCTTAATATTAATTTTCTCCTTAGGAATGTCCCAAATGAGCTACAAATATTCATCGAGTGTCTCAAATGATAACACGGCTTATTGAGTGTGTTCTTCAACAATAAGAATATCTTTGTGCATAATCTTATGTCTGGTAGTTGGTTATTACTGCCTGATGGTGTTGTGTCTTTCCTGAGTATATCATGTTTTTTTATTCATGTATATTTGATAAATTGAATCATATTTTATTGAGATGACTATACATGGTGCTTCATGTTTATTTTTTTCTGTGTGTCTTACGAAGTATTGTTATACTCACCCATACATGGTATTCCCACAATGTTGTGTCTAGTACAGACGGTGGACCTTTTTTATGGTGTTATGATAGGATAGGTTGTATGTGGAGCATAAATTGAGCTGCACAGACCAAGGTTTTTATCGATAGTGTACCATTGACTTAGTCCTCATCCTTATATCAGGTTGGACTCTTAATATTTTTTGTTTTATTTTTGTATAGACTCTTTATGTGGAGGGCCTGTATTTAGCCTTATTTACTTTTTCATTACTTTATTTTCTACACTGCTTTTGGGATCTTATTATTTTATTCATGCATTATTTCAGTTGTTTAATATTTCATCATTCTGTGCCCTGAATATGTGTTCATGTGTAAACGTACTTGAGGTTAATGCCTCCCATTTGTGGGAAATTTATACTTGTTGTTAGTTACCATCTATCAGCCTATCAAATGTGGGATTGAAGTAGTCGGGGCATGAGACCCTCTAGGATGGGTTGTGGAAGCGTTGTATCAAAGATGGTCAATTCTACTTTAGGACTTGTAGTCTGTGATATCAGTTTGGGGTAATGGTGTTAAGTGTTTTGGGATTGTATTTTAAGATAGGGACTCTAGTGTTGGTGCAACAGATGATGTATCCATATACCAGTACACTAATAACTTTCTTTTGGACTCGTTACATGAAAACACTAGTTGTAGGGGAAAACACTAGTTTTAGGTGAAAAAATGGTATATTTATCATATAATAATGGTTTTATATTCCATGAAATTCTTGATTAAACTCACCAGATATACTCTATTGACCATTTTAGAAATTATTTATTTCAGTATGCCTCCCCATAGATAGCCATTCAGTATTCCACCTCATAATAACAAGGTTTAGCCGCCTAGTATAGAGGCATCAGTACATGTTTCTATCCCAGTGATAATACCTCTGAGTGGTTTACATGCTATACCACCACCAGTCGAGCAACAGTAATAACCAGTAATACTACTTGAGGATGCACGCAGGGTGAGTTCATTTCTTGAGTTTCAGATACAACAACCTCTCAGGTTTTAGGGTGATATAGACCCCCAGATGGTTGAGGATTGGATATAGGTAGTCACCTATGTTTTCCACCTTGTGAGGAAACCTACCTACACAATAAAATTCCCTGTATTTAGTCTTCTTCTAGGATCTGTGGGGTAATGGAGGATCTTGGTGACTCAATAACATGACAATGCATCTCTCTCCTAGACAGAATACGATAGTCACTTTAGATAGAAGCTTTATATGAAAATGTTGTGTTCAGTATTCATATATGAGTTTATTCATATATAGTAGGGTAGTATGATCATGGAGGAGTATTCAGAGAAGTTTACTGATCTTTTTAACTACTCCTCGGATATGGTATGTGACTATTTCTTCAAGTCTTGTTCATTCGAACGGGGCTCATGCAAGGACATCAAGTCCATAGTGGTCTCCCATAGAATTCTTATGTATCTGAGGGTACTTGAGAAAGCCCTATTAGTGGAAATGTTTCTTGAAGACCAGACACTAGTAGTGGGATCTAGCAGAGGGATCCCAATAACTAAGACATTGGTAGAAGTAGCCATTGGAAATAATTGGAATCTGAGTAGGTTAAATTCTTCCAGAGGTGATCCCAGGACTATGGGTCAGCGGTGCAAGGCTCCCAGGACGTCTCAAATTAGCCAAGTCATAAGTTGTGTTTCTCATATAATGGTCAGGGAAATATGGCACAAGATTTCACAACTCATCATACAGGTGATCATGAGATAGTCTTGGGGATTCCAAAATAGAGACAGAGACAAGACCATAGTGGTCTGCAGGGCAGCGAATGTGGTATAGGGGTTAGAAGGGTAGTAGAATGTGGTCTGAGGTTTGAACTCTTACCACCACCTCCCCCATGTGGTCTAAAAAATGCTTAGGGATCTAGTGGAAATAATTATTTTAGCTATATGCTATGAAGGATTATGACCCTGATCCTCTAGAGATGATACAAGGTATGATCTCTCTATTTTATACCATAGTTGCAGTATTGATAGACCCATGTTTTATTCATTCTTTTTTTGATGAATCTTGTTCAATACTCAAAGATTATGGTTTAGTATTATACTCGACCGTTATGATTGGAGACTCCAACTGGTGGAGACACGATGATCACACACCAGTACTGAAAGCGTGACATGACTCTTGGAGGTGAGAGTTTTAGTTGGGATCTCTTGGTAGAGACATCTTGTCCTTATTCCATAATTCTAGGTATAGGATTGTTCTCCATAGTTCATTTTTAGAATGACTATTTTAGGTGAAGAGTGAGGTGTGTTAGCTATTATGGAACCATGTTTTCCTTGTACGGTGAAAGGGAAATCCAGGCATCAAAGGATGGACTCACAAATATAAGGGTACAACAGATTACTTATCAGTTTGCTAGCTTCACCCTAGGTGAAGTGGATGATATGCGTCCTCATTTTTCTGCTGTGGTGTCATAGTATGAGGACGTCATTCTCAAATATGTGCTTGGTTTACCTCCTTGTGGTTAGATGGACTTAGTCATTGAACCACACCCCAGGAGAACACCACTATCTACACTAGCATATCATATGGATCCTGCAGTCCGTCGTGAGCTGAGGATATAGTTGTGGGACTTTCAGAAGAAAGGATTCATGAGACTTAGTGCTTCACCCTAGGTAGCGCTAGTTTTTTATTCCATGAAACAATATGGGAGCTTGAGGTTATGTGTGGATCATCAGTACTACACCAGGTGACTCTAAAGAAATAGTTTCTAATACCGATGATAAACTTCCTCTTTGATCAGTTGAAAGTATCATGACAATTCATAAAGATCTACATTAGATCAGGCTCACTATCTTCGTGTATTAAATTGGGATATACCAAATATGACCTTCATATTTCATTGCGGTCAATATGAGTACTTGGTGATGTCATTTTTTGTGATGAATGCCCCTAAATTTTTCACGGGACTTGTAAACTTGATACTTCATCCATACATTGACAAGTTCATGGTGGTCTTTATTGATGGCATCCTGGAGTATCCAGTTCATGAGGGGGACCATGCGAGACACTTAAGGATAGTTGTGGACACTATCCATGAGCACCATTTTTATGGAAAATATCTCAAAGTATCAATTATGGATTTGAGTGGTCTGTTTTCTAGGAAAAATCATCTCAAAGGCTGGAGATGCAGTGGATCCAATGAAGGTTGAGGTATGGATTTCTTCGGAGCCTCCATAAAGTGTTATATAGGTGTGGAGTTTTCATAGATTGAAATGTTACTCTGAGAGGTTTTTATTGGACTTCTACAGAGTGGGAGAAACCTTTACATCTTTGACACAAAAACATCATTCATTTTTATAGATAGAAATGAGCCTTGAGTGATTTCAATAGTTGAGGCAGAGGATGACGAGTGCTCCCATATTGAGGTTATGGAAGGAAGGAATCGATTATGCGGTGTTCTAAGATGCATCAAGGGTAGTAATTCGTTTTTTCCAAATTCATAGGAAAAAAGTATTTCCTATGTATCATGCCAATTGATACCACATAAGAAGAACTATGTGACACATGATCTTGAGTCACCAGTCATAGTCTTTTCATTATAGATATAGAGAAACTACCTAATTTTTGAGTGGTTTAATATCTACATTGATCACAATAGTATCAAGTATATCTTCTCTCAAAAGGATAACAACTTGAGATAAATGTTAGGGCTAGAGTTCCACCATGACTATGATTTTGAGATTGTCTATACTCTTAGAAAGGGAAATGTGGTGGATGATGCTCTGAGTAGGAGATCTAGTTCATAGTTGTCAAACAAGCCATTATATTAGTTTTCATCATTTTAGTTATCCTTTTGGGATTGTTAGGGAGAAACATACCTCTAGTCAATGGTTGTCAACCCTCCACTCTTACAGTGAGTCTGGGAGAAACATCTTGGGGATACCGACTATGAGACCCTATGTTCTTTGATGTCCACAGGGAATAAATATTATGGATATTCAAAGGAAGGGGGAATTTATTTCTATTTAGAGGATGCATAATGGTACAATTTATGTTTCTTGAGGTGGTTTTGAAAGAGTTTCTTACATCCCCTTTTCCAGTATATCCAAGTGTGGTGAAGATGTACTAGGACTGCTAATGCTCATTTTAGTCGACATGGATAAAGAAGGGAGTTTCAAAGTTTGTTTCATGATTACTTATTAGAAATTGAATGATGAGAACCAGGTTCAAATGTGTTTATCTTGAAACCTTGAGGTACTATAATGGAATTGGTATGGGATATCGATGGACTTAAGGATTGTCATTAAATGTATTTCCAGGGGACACGATTATATCTGGGTGATCATTGACTGACTCCCCATGTCCGCCCACATCCTTGATATCTGAGAGAAATTTTACGTAGAGATCTTGCGAAAAATATGTGTGAAGGAGATAGATCGACTCCATGGAGCTCCCTCTACAAATTTTTCTCATTGTGATTCTCACATTACATCACAGTTTTGGAAGGGATACAGGAGGTGTTTAGGACTGAGTTACTCTTGAGAACAGTGTTTCACCAATAGTCGAATGGCTAGACTGAGTAGACCATTCATGTTATGGAGGAAATGTTACATGCTTGAAAGTTCAATTGTGTCTATAGTTGTTAGGATCACATACCACTGGTAGTGTTTTCATTCAAAAATAGCTACCATTACACTATTGGTATGTATCCATTCGAGGATATGTATGGGAGACCTAGTAGGTCACAAATTTGCTGGATTGACCTAGGTGAGTCCGTACACATGGTCCTAGAGTTGGGGAAAGATACTATAGAAAAGGTACATATCATTTAGAAGTGTTTTAAAAAAACTCATATCCATTAGAAGTCTTATGCTGATAGGAGATGAAGGCCTTTGGAGTTCATTGAAGGAGACCATGTTTTCCTTTCGGTTTCACCTCAACTGGGATTATAGTGATGATTTAGTCATGGTGATAATATATCTCTGAGGTCCATCATCCCTTTGAAGATATTTTTTCATGGTGGTGAGGTGGTATACCTCTTAGATCTATCTTCAAAGTTATATCTGGCATATGAAATCTCCCATGTGTCGTATCTGAGAAGGTGTGTGTCGGACCCATCACACATTATCGACTGGGGTGAGCTGAACATAAAGGATGGAGTGACATTTTTTGAGTACATGGTGGAGATTTAGGATCAATAGGAGAGGATTTTTTTGGGATGATCGATTCCTTTGGTTCTGATCTAGTGGAATCATGGGAATCTCCAGGAGAGAACATGTGAATGGGAGGCTCAAATTCATGCTTAGTACCCCAATCTGTTTGAGTAGCCCATGTTTGGAATATTTATGGACATAAAATGCCAAGTTGTGAGAATTTTACATATTTTTCTTTTTTGTATTATTTCTATATATTATATGAATTATTTTTGAGGCCATGTGCAGAGACAACGCTTGATTTGGAGGCTCGGTGTTCCTGGAAAAAATGTTTAAAAAATATTAAAATATAAAATAACACATGTGCATGGTTTTCCGTAAAATGGAAAATAGATGTTAAACTAGTTCCCAAATTAGAAATATGAGGGAACAATTGATATTATAATAGAGTATTTATACTATGTGGGACCTAAAATTGGACGGCATGGGTCGTTTTTGAAAAAGACGTCGCATGAGTAAAATGAATAAAATAATTTGATAAAAAACTATTTTAATTCATTGTGTTGACATAGTGACTTGTTTCCTTTAATATTATCCTTATGTCAGAATTATAGTATTAGCCGCATTACCCTATAACTTATGTAGGGTCATGGAGATAGAGATGAGGGAATGTTTTCTGATGAACATCGAAGGATCAAGGATCAATGATCGACACACATCGATTTTGAAGGATCTCTACAACAAATGAAACACAAATTCATTATTCATCAGAGATCGGTCAAAATTGAGTTCGGTAATGTTATTTAATTGGTTTATTCCCCATTACATATTTATACGATGAATGTGAATAAATTGGGGAATAGATTGATTCATGGATTGTGCATATTGTGAGATGAGGTTTTATTCTATGGGATTTATTTAAGCTAGTTTTCTATCCAAAATACATTATTCTTGATTGTTGTCCAAGAACACTTGTCCAATATGAATAAAAATATGTTCCTTTTATTTTCAATATCTATTCTTCACATTATTAATCATTGGATCCTAGTGGTACTATATCGATGTAATCGGATGGTTACAAACTCCATCGGACCCCTGGATAAGATTAAAATCAACAACTGAGGCAATAGTAGTTTATATCGTGACCCATGAAGCGTGGATCTTTGATCATTTCAATTTTTGAGTAATAGGGGTGTGGTAGTGGTCCGCAGAAGGGAACACCAACGCATTGTGGTGACGCATGGAGGTGACAGGCATACGGGCGGCGAAATGGATTGAAGCCATAGGAGGGACCACATGAGGTGCGGTGGAGGCAGAATAGATGGCAAGGATAGCGGATGTGGGATGACAAACTTAGACATGGGACATTGAGCGGACTGTCCAAGTCGCCTGTGTGTGAGTGGGCCCGGGCTAGCAGGTTGGTTGGGCCAAGGCGACCAGTTTGTTATGGTCTGGTCGGTGGGCCGGACTAGATAAGGTGGAAATGGGTCAGATCATGGGTCAAATGGGTTGGACCCATGTGTGGTCAACCATACAATGTGATCGAACATGAGGTGGAGTAGTAGGGGGAGTTGTCACGATCTCAATGACCAGACAACCTGTCTGCTGGGGTTGACTTTAATAGCTATCAGGCATGGCCGGTGAACTGGCCAAGATGGTTGGTATGTAGGAAGATGGTCTTCATGATAGGTGGGTCAATTATGGGTTTAGGGGGCCTACCTTGGTAGTAGGTCTGTAGGCCCTGGTTGGTTTGTGGGCATCTTCGTTCAAACAGTCATAAATCCTAAATAGAGCATCCAAACAACATTCCGTCAGCAACAACATGATACTACAGTTACAATAGTAGAATTAAGAAGAATGTTGGGTACCACATTTATATGTTATGACCTTATTTTTTATAGTTCAGACTAGTATATTCTGATTTCATTCCATTGGTCCTTCTCTCGAGGGTACATCGTGTAATTACATATATATCATAGGATTATAATCCCCACTAGATTTGATGTCTTAGATAGAGTTTTGGTGTCCCTTAAAAATATTTTAGTGTGATCCCCTATCATCCCTAGTGGATTTTGTGGAATTAGCATGAAATCCCTAAGTAAAATAATGGTCTTCTATGTAGCGGTCTGCATCAGTAGGGTTTATAGAATTGTTTCCATAAGATCACCTAAATAGTAGGTCGATCCAGATAGGGATCATGGTGTCCTTGGAAGATCTAGGAAGGAACCCCTCTCTGTGTATCATCGTATTATCAAAAAATTTTGTTCTCATTAGGTGGGGCCCAAATGAGATAGTCCCCTTTATCAAGTGTCTCCGATGATAACATGGATTGTGGAGTGACTTCTCTCGGAACGAGTGTTACATCAAGTAGAATCATATGGATAAAAGTTGGTTACTACCTCCAAATAGCATGGTTTTTTTCTTGAGTAGATATATATTTTTTGTGCTAATTGTATATTTGATACAATGGTACCTCTTTTATTGAAAGGGAAATTCTTTGGGAATCATGTTTAGTGTTTTCAGGGTGTCTTACTGAGTATTGCTATAATCACCCAAGCATGGAATTTCCCCACACGTGTCTTTTCTTGTGAATACTATATCCCTTTTTTATGGTGTCCTAGGAGGATAGAGAGAATGTGGAGCATAGATGGAGTAGGAAAAACCAAGGTGTTTACCGAGAGTATACCTCTGACTTAATCCTCTCCCTTAGAGTAGGTTGGACATTATAGATTCAGTTGGATTTGTGAACAGAATATCATTGTTTTGGGATTTTATTTGGCCATGTTTACTTTTCGTTTACTTTATATGGTACTCTGGTTGTTGTTTCGTAGTTTTATGCATTTATTCTTAACTTTTTTTACATTTCATCATTGTGTGGCATGGAAATGTGTGAGTGTGTACATGTAATTTAGGTTAATTCCTCCCATTTGTGAGAAATTAATACATTGTTGTAGTCATATGCCCCTAGGAAATTGAATTTGGGCTTTGGTTAGTCATCAAAAGGGGTCCAATGAGGTTTTTTGTGACATTATAGGGAATTTTGGACTTGAAGTTTATGTTTTAGACCTTTGTGAAGCTAATTTTTCTCTTAATCACTTTACTTAATTTTATTCACATTCACTATTAGTTTTGGTAAAAAAAATTATTTTACCTTAAAAAAAATTATAAATTATTCTAATTCCAAATATTATATCCTTTTTTCCAAATTCCAATCATATAAGAGGCAATAATGAATTTAAAATTGACCTCGTAGAAGGGACGACAAATCTAGTTTTTAACATAAAATGTTCAAAAGTTTGGAATATTTTTATATCAAATTTCATAGTGAAATTGATTCCAATGATGTAAATTTCTGTGAATGATTTAACTTTTATCAAATTAATATTTAAAATAAATAAAAAAATAATTTATTCAAATAAATAAATTAGACAAAAAATTCGTTTTGAATTGTAATTCAGAATTTCCATTATTCATCAAAAAAACAAAAACCTTGAAGAAAAATACAATAAAATCTCCATAAAATAATTTTGACCTTTATCATTAAAAAACTAAGTTAATTTTATCATATTAAATTTATTAAAGGTTCCAAATTAATATTTAATGTTTTTGTGGCATTAAAAGTACATAAAATTGATTCTTTAGAAAAATACAACTTCTAAGTACAAAACTTGATTAATTCATATTTTATGAATATAAAATATATTGTATGAGTATGAAAAATATTTTACTGAACATATATATATATATATATATATATTTCTTTAATAAAATTCACTAATATTGATTCATTTAATATATTAATTAAAAAGCCTTTGGTTGATAAAATTTGTTTTTTTATAAAATCAATCCATTTATTTTCAGTTGGTTTATATATTCATTTATAATTAATTGGTAACCAATAAAATAAAATATATATTTTATTAATTTATATAAAAATTTTCATAAACAAGATTTAATTACTAGGACATAATTGTAATATTAATATTGTTCAATAAGATTTCGTTTTATGAGTAACATAATCCATCGAAGAAACAGATTTCTTGGAACACAAGATAAAATGAATGTTCTATTAATTGAAGTATACATAATAGATTGAATATATTTAAAATATTTAAAATACAATAATGTATCAAGATACTATATTCCCTTACATTCTTGGTATTGTGTGTTATACATGCTATCAAATACAATGTCCTATTTTTTGAATTTTGGGGTGTTACATATCACCACCTTAAATAAAATTAATCCTCACAATTTAAAAATGATCTTGGTAATAGATGGATTGATAATTGAAGATAATATTTTTGAAAAAACCCACATGTTAAATAGGTTAAAAATATATTCTTAATAATATGGAAAATCAAATGTGAAAACAACATAAAACAAGGATTTCAAATTGGTGAACATTAGTGAAAACATGGACATTAAATAAAAATCACACTATCATGTTATGATAGAGAGTGTTTATAGATAATTCCTATGAAAAAGTTGTTCAACAATAATCCATCAACAAATGGTTTGAAAAACGTTCATTGATATCGTACAAAATGATTATAAGTGGACAAAATTTTGGTTTGAAGACACTTTTCCTAGAGTTGGTAAACTATTTCACTCTCTATGAATATAATTAAATATATGTTTCTATTTCATAAAAAATAGTATAATTTGGTTTTCTTATAAATTATGTCTGATTAATCTAATATAATATATTGCTTCACAGTTTTATGTTTTTAATAAATCTCTAAAAAACCCCAAAAGTTCAACTTAATCCATTTCAGAAATGGTTAGACATTCAAAACTATTTTTATTACACACTTTGGAATTTTTTATATTGTTATTGTTAATATCTAATTTAATTTATCTATATCAATAATCACTTTATCAAATGTCATTTTCTAATAATTAGGAACATATTAAGCATTTTATTTCCCTTAACCATGTATTTTCCCAAAAGTTTATCTTGCTACTGAATCAATTTTATTTTTATCATTCAACATGGGATCTAAAATACATAATGTAATAGTACAATATTAAATCCTTATATTTTTCATAATTTATATGATGAGAACATGATAAATAAAATATTATTAAAACATATTTGTTATATTTGTATATATAATTACATTAATCATTCCACTTTGGTTGTGTCAAAAATAGATGCTTGACCTTGATCTATTATATTATTTGGAGGTATATTCCCTTGATGATTGGGTAATTCATTTTCATAGATTCCTATATCAATGATATTATAACATTGATTAGAATTTTTTTCCTTCTTCCCCTTTTATTATTTTTCCTATAAACCATTTTCTACACACTCATAATAAACTCCAAATCCATTCAAGAATTTAACACGATGATTCTTTCCATAGTAATCACATGTTGGAAAATGCATTTTTTCTATTTTTCCCTTTATATATAAATTCCTATTAATTTCTCTTTGTCTCTTTATTACCTTGGAATCCATAACACATAGATAATTCTTTCTCTATTTTGATAGCGCATAAACATATTTCATTGTAAGAAGATACATTTTAAGACAAAAGTGTCCTTTAGGGACTTGATATAAGAACATCAAATAAATGGTCAAACTTGAACTCCATGTTTCATATGAAATCCAAAACATACCTTGATATCATTTTAAAGGAATCTTTATAGTCGACAACATATTTTCCAAAATTTTTATTTAACCTAGGTACAATTATCTTACTCTCAGTTTGTTACTCATGAGAGAGATATTTGTCAAAGAATATATCTTTAAAGATTTACATTTGATTAGTTCCATTCTCTCTTCCAATATAGTACTCTGGATCAATTACCACTATTGATCAACATCACTATTGAGACAATACACTATAAGAATATCTTTTTCCTTTTCTCCCAAGGAAATGAAATAAATATCTTCTCCAATTACTTAATTCATTTCCCATCTACCATTGGGTTAGTTGACCCACTATATAATGGGTTCAACTATAAAATAAATCTATAAAACATTAGATAATATCTTTATGGAATAAGTTTCTCTATTTGGGAAAGATTATGTGTCATAACCTAATTAGTATTCCCTAATATATCCATAACATTCTCAATTGTAGTACCGGATATATCCGATTTCTCAGTAGGAAAACCTCTACATTCTCCAGGAGATGATACCATTCATCCTTCTAGGTACCATTTATAAAAATTGGAACATACTAGATTAGATTTATCAAATTTTATAATTAGAAATATGTTATAATAGTTTATATAAATTGAGAAATTTATGAATTTCTAATCTCATAATCATAAATATGGTTTCATTGTGGATATATTTACTTTCATTTTCTTTGAAATACTTTGTAAAGAAAAAATGACATATCCTAAGAGTATCCCCCATCAATGTAAAGACTGGTGAAAATTAAGGATCATTATCATGCACTAGGTTATGCTTGAGTTTGGCACGATGCATATTTTTGGATTTGTTATCCCATAGAACATATGTTCAAGAACCAAATCCACTGGTACTATCCAGACAGTGGTGTATTGCGAGGATAGCCAACAAAATCTCTCCCATAACAAAATTATAGGATGTTATTATATACATATCCTTAATATATATATTAAGGTTGTTTTTTCATATCTATATTCTCTAATTCATGTTTCCATTGTTGATGCTAAAATTATTCTGATACCAAGTGTAATGTTTTGACCCTAGAAGTCGGGATTTGATTCCTTAATTTATAACATTGTCATAGATATTACATTTAAATCCCAAGAGGCAAAACACATTAGTAGTTTTTGAAAACAAGATTATGTGCATGAAAACCATATTACTTTTGGAAAATAAAATAAATCATAATGAAAATAAAATCACTGAATCCATGAAACTCATTCAAAGGATTCATCTTCATAACTTGGGGAAAGGAAAAAAAATGGTGAGATAATATTATCAATAAGGATATGTGAAGTGGAAGAAATAATGAATAAATGAGTATATTCATCATGAAAAGGTAAATAACTGAGATAACATTCTATATAAATATAAAGTGAAGGAAAAATAAATGTGGCTTGATAGATAATTGAACCACCTACCATTTTATCAATAAACTACTAATTAAATGCATCCAGAATATGTGAAATAAAATATCTAATTGTAATAATAAATTAGATATCAATAAATACAATTCTTAATTATTAATATTTATACTTCGTAGAAATATCATACACGTGGCATCAATATTTATTTTCAAGATGGTTTGGACTACGCTGATTTGGAAAATTGATTTGTCTCATGAGACAACAGATGCATCATAGTGATTACATTAATTAGTCCCCAAATTATAGGGTTTTTATTAAGTATTACCCAAACCATGTATTTCATGCACAAGTAATTCCTCACAAATTTAATAATTAATTTAAATATATAGACAAAGTGCCTAATCCAATATCCATACTGAATAAAAGATTTATATTTATCAATAATTCACCACTTAATAAAATAACTATCAAAGTGAAAACCATATGTAAAAAAATTATAAGGTTTAACAGAATTATAATATCCATTTCATGGGAATATGGATGTTTAAGATAAAATTATTTTAAAACAAATTTGATCATAACAATGTTTTTGTCTTAAGTTAAAGTGAACAATCACAGAAGAAAGTGATATTGTGAAGATAACTTTTACCATTTGGTAATTTCAAAGAAAAAACCCCTTATATAAGATAATTAAATTATGAAAATAAATAACATGAATAAAAAATGATTCAAGATATATTATAAAAAATAGGATAGTACATACACCACACAAAATAAGTATGTGGTGATTATGGAATTTATCTCACAGATGTAAAAAGTGAGATGAAAATCCATTTCCTTGAGACTGAATTCTCATGAGGGTATTTATATTCTTAAATAATAAACTTATTCTAATTAATTACACTATTAAAAACCATTTTCATGTTTGTTTTTAATTGTTTTCACTTAATACAATGATGACAATAAATACATAAAAACTTATATTTATATTGTGTGTGTTGACTGTATTTGTTTATGTCAAAAATGACTTTGATGGGTCATCTATGGTCAAAGAGTATATAATATTAGAATCCCCATAATAATAATCATGAAATAATTAAAATATTTATACATAAATTATAATTTTAAAAAATCATTAAATATGGAAATGAAAAATGAAACAACGTTACAATCATGGGGACATTTGGTCGTACGTATGCATTAGTAAAGTTCCCATTTTCAATAATCATTATGGAAATAAGGTTAGTAAATTTTTACTTTTTAGAATGGTAATTATATCATTATTACCATATTATTTAATCAAACATACTTATATATATAATTATTTTTATATAAAAGGATTTACATCGCATTGAGGAGTTGGTAGTCCACATGTCCACGAATGACGTTTTGACATTGTCAGTGTGTGAAAGGGTAATAATGATAATGATATATTTTATTTTCATAAATGTAAATATATAAATAATACCATATATATGTTATTTTTTCACATAATTTTAATTGAAACCATCCTTAAATCATTAAATTTAATGTGTGAACATATCACATCCTGTTAAGGATGCTTTTTTCCACACTACGAAAAACAATGTTATCATATTTACAAAATATAGAAAGCATGATGTTATGTGTTATATATAAATTAAAAAAGTACTAATTAAACCAAAATATCATATATTGCATATAAAAAATATGGTTTCGATCATAATTCCCAACCAATATAGGTAGTAAAATAAAAATTAATGACATCATTTTGTGAGGTGGTAGTTTGTCATAAACAGACAATAAGATCATTACCCATTTCATGGATGTGTGTGTAGGTGTTGGTAAAAATCATAACATAATAACATATAAGTATATTTAGGATAATTATTTTATTATATAATAATAGAAAATAATATAATAAGGGGTGGATAATCAAATAAAACGTAAATTCACATTGAAGAATGTTTCCTATTTTTTAATTGACTCCTTTTTGGTTTGTACCAAAAGAATTAATTGGCTTGCCATAATCCCATGTTAAGGATTATAGGATTATAGGAGGTATGTTGGGGTATTATTTTATTAGATTTTGGAAGATCCAAATTTGTTGAGAGGTGTTAATAAGTGTCATGGTTGAGTGCCTTTTTATAGTAGAGGAGTGGAATTCTTGTAATTTTATAAAAATAGAATCTCACAATTTATTTCACATTTAATGTGGCTTCAGCAAGGAGTAAAATTTTAAAAAAAGGTGGGACCTGGTATAAATACTAACCTAAAATTTATTTGGTAATTGTTTTTGTGACATTTTGTGCCTTATGTTTAGGGTTTAGTGTGTTGTTATGATATTTTTTTCTCAAAATCACATTACTTATTTTCAATCACATTCATTAATATTTTGGGTCAAAAAAATAGTTTACCTTATTATAAATTATAAAATAGTATTATTATTAATATGTAATATAATTTTATAAATTCTATTAATATACATGGAAGATATTAATTTATAATTAATCCCTAAGATAGGACGATAATGTTGGTTTTTAATGGAAAAAAACGTTCCAAATTTTTCTATGTTTTTATATCCTATTTCAAAGTGTAATTGGTTTAAATAAAATAAATTTGATTAATATTTGAAATTTTTTTAAAACTAATAATTAAAAAAGATAAATTTACTCTATCCTTTTAAATAAATAAGACAAAAATGCAGTTTTCAATAAATTTCAGTATTTTTACTATAAAAATGAAACTTTACAGAAAACATACCTAAAATTCACCGAAGACAATTTTTTACATTTATATTTAAAACATTTTGTTTATTTTTTAATATTAAATATATAAAATATTGAAAAATAATATTTAAATTAGGTGCACCATTAAATGGTGGTCAAATTCCCTATTTAGAAAAATACATTTTTCAGCATAAAATTGGATTTATAATTATATTATGCCTAAAAAATATATTTGATGCATATAAAGAATATTTTATTTAATATATAATACATATATTTCATTAATTTAATCTATAATAATAATTAATTCAATCTATTATGATAAAACGCCTTTGGAGCATAATTTTTTTTATAAATTCATTCCTTTATTTTAATTTAGTTTCTATAATAATTTATAACTAATAGGTGACCAATAAATTTAACTATATATTTTATTTAATTTTGTTAGTTATATTAATAACCAAAATTTAATTACTAGAAGATAATTTTATCACTAAAATTATTCATTATGATTCTATCATGCATATAATAGAATCCATTGAAGAAACTCATTACGTGAAACGAAATCTAAAATCAATGTTACGTACATTTCAATGTATAAAATAGATTGAATCTATTTAAAATATAAAATATAATATAATTTATTGGTATATTATATTCTCATACTCTCTTGGTGTTACATTTTTTATGTACTATCAAATACAATGTCCTTATTATAGAATTTTTGGGTGTTACGCCACCCATATAACATTATGCCATTTAGAGGTTTTGTGGAGTTCAATGACATAATAAATTGTGATGTTATCTAATTTTCATTTGATTATGGGTAATAAATGTGACATACATTTATAATTTTTCTTTCAACATTAAATTTATGACATTAAAATTACATATATAAAAGCTCTGTGAAATATCTCTTAATGTAATCCCATGAGAAGTATTAATTTATATATATATATATACATCTTCATACTTAGAGGACGAATATAGAATCATGATATATGAGCTTCCTATAAAAATAAATCAAATATGATTTGGAAGGAACACATACATATTTCTTAAACCTTATCATTCTACCATGATAAAGGTTAAACTCAGGAAAAATTTATAACCATCCTTTGTAGATCAACATCTTTATTATACAAATATTTAATCTTTTCATGGGTAGGTGGATAAAAATTTTAATTGAGAAATATAATATTTTTCACTAAATTTAGTATTTCTAGGTTGATCCTTTTCAAATCAATAAATATTGGATCTCTTTTAACCTTATCATTGATACACTAGCATGATCCTTGCGACTCAAATCATCGGCCACATTGTTAGTTTCATAGGGTGGTAATGTATTAAGGAGTCATAATATGTTACCATCACTATCCATATTCTCTAGTTCATTTTAAACGCCTTATTTGAGAATATATACTTAAAATTTAAATTATTGGTATATATATATTACTTTTCTCCATAAAGATAATACCTTATTATCATTATTGAAAAACTTTCCCCAACTATATCCAAAGAATGATTTGGTTAATATTGAAAAGAAATCATCAATTTTCATTTGTATTAAGATACAACCATGTTATTACTCATAAAAAAACATCCCAACCCATTTTTTATGAATAAAAATAATTATAAACTCTTATCCACTATAGGGTCATGTTGGTATAGGTTTATTGACTAACCTTCTATTCAATTCCTTTATATTTTCCTCACATTTATCTATCTATGGGAATGTGGATCCCTTCCCAGTTCACATGGTGAGGTGATTATATAGTCATAAAAAATTCACTATAGACCATCTATAAAATCCAGGAAAACCAATAGAACTATGTTTATCACACACTATGGTTGTTCTATACCAACATTAATTAGCCTCCATCTTAGATTGATCTTGTGTTGTAACAACTCTTGAGATTACATGACACGAAAAATGTAACCTTTTGTAGAAAAATTCCCAAGTTTTAAATTTTCCATTCATTTTATCTATCTTATGGGTATTTTGTGAAATACCAAATAGGTTTTAATTCTCTTACTTTCTCTTTTATTATATTATAATTTCATCTTTACTAACTATGAAAAAATAATCTAGGTAATCCCTAAAGTCTACATCCTTAAAATACATGAAGATATAAGGAGAATATATAAGACAAAAAAGAATAATTATATATCCATAGTGTCCATACCATCTATGAGTTTTTTTCTCACGTATATCCTCATTCATAACCCTTAATTTATGATATATATATATATATATTATTAAGGTCAATAAATGAAAATTATTGAGTTCCACACAGTTTGACGAACATATCATCAATACGAGGAAGTGGATTCATGTTATTCATCCCTATATTGTTTAAATATTGGTAATCAATTCATATTCTCATTGATCAAGCATTCATTTATACGAAAATAATATGTTCACCCCAAGGTGATATACAATTCTGAATGATTCCATTGTCAAGGATTTCTTGGGGTTTTTTCTTCAATTTTTACAACTCAATATGGGTCATTGTATATTAAGTCGTTGAAGACGGTGTAGAAATTGGTATGAGTTCTTTTAAAAACACAACATAATGTTTTTGTGTAACATTGGGAAATTATTATAGAAAGACATAAAAAATTCATAAAAAATAGTCATATAATCAATGATGAGTTTCTCCCCAACCATTTTAGATAAACCCGCTTTTTGAATGGTAATTAAGACCCATACGCTGGATATAATATCTATAACAAGTTCATATATATCTTTAAATTGGTTGAAGAATATTGGTTCTTCTTTAATATAAAAAATAACGTCCCTTCATTGTAAATTGATGTGTTATTAATATAGAGAAAGTAAATACATGCCTAATAAGACATCAAATTCATCCAAAGGATGTTTTAAAGGATTTATAGGAAGCACATTCCCACAAAAATCAACCAAAGAAGAATCATAGAATTGAGATGAAATCATCATACCATTAGGTGTTGTAACTTCTGATTCCTTGTTTAATAAATTTTTTATAATCTTAATACCCTTAAAAAAGTATTAAAATTTGAAATGGTGGGTATATATATATTCAAATGAGACATTAACAGTTCTTTAGTGGATCATAAGTGAACCTTACACCACGTTGTAACCACACTCCTCATTAAAAATAGCTGTAACAAGAGATTTACTCATGTCCCTCAACCTAAGATCTTTCTAATGAAGATCATCTCTATTGACCCTCAGGTTTTGGAATTTGTTAGAATAATTCCCATTATCGTAATACTTGATGCATGGAAGATTTGGAGGTTAATTCTCAAAAGCTTTCTCTCTATTCAAATTCTTAGCTAACTTTTTCGTACAACTTTGACAATAAATTTCCTGATGGACTTACATTACCCACATAAAAAATTTATCAGACCACAATAAATTTACCCCATTCTTCTTCCAACAATTAGAGCCTAAAAAACCTCCACTTCTACTAACCATGGTTTTTTGATTTTCCCTTGATCTATATCCTATTTTTCTAGTCAAAACCATGATATTGATACATAATTCCAACAACCATTTACACCTTGATGGCACAAAAAAATCTATTCATAGCTACAGAAGTCTCTTATGGATAAATACCTTTGGAGACATGCTTTTAAGCCATAAAAGAATCAGGTTACCTTATATTTAGGGTGGATGACAATACCAGATAATTACCTTGCATATCTTGTAAAATTAGTCTCATAGATAACAACAAATATTTCATTCATTTTCAATAGCAACAGATCTTTCATTATTTTTCTTTAACTCAAGGAACTCATTCTCCATATTTGTACGACTAATATGAGGAATGAACTTATTTAAAAAAAATTTCTTGAAATAATCACAATATATGTATTAAATTTCATTTTTCTTCCTCATATTCTTGATTAGATTCTACCACTGTTCTACTTAACCCTCTATAAAATATACAACTAAAATGAGTTTATCATATTCCACACACATAATAACAAATAATGACTTTTTAGCTTTACCAATACATTGCTAAAAAATAATTATATTATAATATCTTCTGAAAGAAAGTAAAAATTTCCTCAGGAAGGAATCAGTATAAATTTGATTCTTTTTTTTTGTTTGAATGTTCACCATGATTCATAACTTGAGAAAGTTGTTTGAGAATAGACATGTGGTTTTTTATTCCATTTCCCATAGAATTTGGATGATCAGGAGGAAAATTATTTCATTTTCCATCACACTCATCACTAACGTGGTATCTTATTGTTACAACCACTGACTAAATCAAAAAATATATTGAGAGAGTAACAATAATTATAGTGGGAAACTATATAATCATGAAAAATATCGCTAAATTATAAAACTTTATGTGAAAAAATAGCTTTATTATAATTGATTAATATAAAAAATATTTTTAGATCCTTCATGATGCTTCATAAATATGAGACTCAACCTTAAAACATTACATAATCATGAATTAAACGAATAATTCATATTGAGGATCTTTTCAGGTTTAGATATTTAGAGATTTAGGCCATAACTATTGAATTACATCCCAAAAATGTAAAGTAGACACTCCTACTCAGTTTCCATTTTATTCACAAAATAACAACTCTTGAAAAAAGGAGTCATGTATAATTCTATGTTTAAGAGAGCATGACTTTTCCTTGATCCCATCCATGAACCTATTCTACTTTATGTCCTATGAAAAACTTTTCAAAAACTTGGGATGAGCATATAAAGCTCAGTAAGGGATACACAAAGAAGGAAAAAATTTATTTTTTCAAAACAACAAATAAACCATGAGTAATTTATCATAAGTCATACTTTTCATCTTTTTGAAGTTGTAAATACTCATCACTGAATAAAAGATCATTACTTACCCTTTTGTAACCAAAATATTACCATAAAACCCATATAAAGAACACATAATATATAAAGGTAACTTGAGACATAAACATACTTAAATGGAATAACCATACGGTCAACTTCCACACATATCACTAAATGGAATATCCATACATCCAAATTCCTTACCCAATGCATTGGAGGTTATAACGTAACCAGCAGTCCTAGTTTGCACGACACCATCCATCATTTGGTTTATCACGTAACCACCAGTCAAATGTTCAAGTATCATTATAAAATCATAACACATAAAATAATTATAAAATAATGATAACATTTCCACATTTCAATCAAAAAATATAATTTAAATATATTAACCTAAAATTATCCTTTAGCAAAACCATTTTCAATACCAAAATACGTAAAAGAGTATATGGTATTTATTTTATTTTAAAAACATTACGGCTTCTTGAGAATGCCAAAGATCAAATAATACTGACGGTGGTGGAAAAGGTTTTTGTCACCACTTACGTTTAAAGGAACATTCATTTTTTTGATTAGTAAAATGCTTCATAGAAAATTATTCCCTTTGAAAATACAAGGGTGTTTATACAGCATATAAAGGAATGTCGTGTATTAAAGAAAAATACGTCTCAATGAAAGGATATTGAGACGAAGTCCCTTACCTCGTGTCTGACGTGACCTGTTCTTTCTTTAATACCCTGAACAATAAAATAAAGTTAATTTATAATATCTTAGTATCCCTTTTCTAGTTTATTATTCATTTTATATCACGTATTACTATGTTATAAACATTATTTAATCATTTATGTTAATAACATTCATTTTCTCGATATTTGGAACTTGAGTCCAAAATGAACACCTTAGAGTTACAAGTTGTTCACATGGTCAAAAGTTAATTATATCCCGAATAATATTTATGATTTAGATATCATATATATAATATATATCCAGTATATACATGTAATTATAATAGAAGATATCATTTCGGGGTAAGAAAAGAAATGCACCGTTCATGGAGACAGTAAGCCGTACATATGCATGAACGCTACTTTCATTTCTATTTATTATTTCTGTGGAATTAAAACATAATGATACATAGGTATATTATAATTACAGTATAATTTCATATATAATATCATTAAATCCATCCTTTATACGTCCCACATTTGGCATTAACGAGTCATATCACTTTGAGGGGCGGTAGTCCGCACTTCCTCGAATGAAATTATCGTGCTTACCTATAATAGAAACCATAAAGGTATTATATAATATAAAAATATAGAATAATAAAAAAACATAATATATATCATATATAAATATAGTTTCATCTTAATGTCCACCATGAGAGGCAGTAGGAAATAATTTAACAATCATCGTCTCATGAGGCATTAGTTTTCCATCAATAGAAACAATATGTTTTCACCCATTAGATGAAGGTTTGTATAAATGTAGTTCAAATAATTCTCATAAAAACATCCTATTATATTTAGGATACTGGTTTTCCTATAAAATAAAGTAATAAAAAGAGTTTAATGGTTTGGATAAATAAAATAAAATAATAAAATTTAGGAGAAACTATTACCTTTAATTTAGGTAACTTCATTTTGTTTTAACCAAAAAGAACTTTTTGAAGTGCCTTATGCCTAAGTTAAGTCTTCTGGGTGGAATATAGAGATGTAGGGATCTCAATTGGGAAGATTTTTTATGAGCCAAAAGTATTGATAGTGTGAGGAATGGGTTAGAAATGGTCTTCTTTTATAAGGGGGGGGAGGGGCTCTTTAGGAAAGTGTGAAAATATTATTTTATTATACAATGATATTTGGTTTCTAAATGTGAAAAAATCATCAACATCGAAGATATGATGACTCATAGTAGAAGTAATATCATCCAATAGGAATTTTATAGGGTTTGGATAATATTTTAATCATTATAATTTTGTTTATTTAAATCATTTATTTATGAGGTAAATACTACATCATTATTGTGTCATAAATAATTTAATTTTTTATGTCTAAATATTATTAAAAAATACCATGATATAGAAAATATTTTTATATTTCCAATGAATATTTATAGTCAAAAAGATAATTTATATAACCCCTTTTTAAAAATTAATTTTCTAAAAGATATTTGTTTTCGTCTTATTTCCCTTTAGTTTAAATTAATTAATCTAAAGTGTTTTTTTCAATCCCAAGTAGCTCCATGGGGTACCCAAATGGACCCAAGGATGCGCTTGGTCGGCCATGACTCATCCAATATGGTTAGTACAAGTGTTAATGTAATTTTGATTTATTATAATATTCTTTAACCTTGAATTATCCTATTTTCCTTTAATTGCGGTAAATAGAAGTCAAAAGTTACTCTTCACCAAAAAATATTTTCATCTTATTGAACCACATGTTACTTACTAATAAAAACCATGTTTTTTGGATTTTTAAAATTAAAATCATAGGAGCGGTAAAATATCATTGAAATGAAAAAGTTATTTTTTTATCTACTGCTTAGTCGTTTCACTATTCATCAAAAAATTGATGTTTTCAGAAAAATACAAAACATTCATCCTAAGCAATATTTGATACTCTAAATTCAATTTTTTTCCATTTTACCAAATTAAAATCATAGTAGTTGGATTAATTAATTTAAAATTAATTCTCGTTGTCAAAACAAATAGCGTGTTTTTAAGAAACAATAACAATCAAAAGATTGACAGTTGATTATGTGCAATTTAAAAAGTGAAATTGCTTCAAAAGGCCAAAAATATATTAAATGGTAAAAATATAATCTATTTACACATTAAAAACAATTAAAAGGATAATCTAACCATATAAATAAATTAGATTAAAAGGAAATTTTGAATTTAAATACAACATTTTTCACTATTCATTAAAGAATGAACTTTATCAAAAAAATACAGAAACATTGCCCAAAGTAAATTTTGATGTACCGATTCTAAAGAAGAATTTTATTTTGTAAAATAGAACATATAAAAGTTAAAAAAAACAATATTTAAAAAGGGTTCTCCATTAAAAGTCGTTAAATTGACCCTTTAAAAAATATTAGAGTATTTTGTGCTAAAAATTGGATTCATTCACATTTTAAGCATCTAATATTTTATTGGATAAACGTAAATACATTTAACCAACATGTATAATAATAGTTTATTTAGTTTCGTTCATTTTTTCCTATAAAACGGTTTTAAGTTAACTACCATTTAATATAATAATATTATATTATTAGTGTGCAACGTAAGATTTCAAAGAAACTCATTGTTGTGTATCGGGTACGCTATCAAACATAGCAACCCCTTTAAGGTAAAATTAATATTTTATTCACAAATATTAATAAATATAAAATATGTCATATTCTTTAATTATCTGGGATGTTACATCATTCCCCCATTTTGGGAATGCTTCCTCACAATCTTACTTATCAAAACAAGTGGGGGTATTTATCCCTCATAGAATTTTTAGATTTCGACGTTGCCTCTTCAACCATATGGTTTTTTACCAAAAACCATTACCTGGTGAATTACCTTATTTCACAACAAATTCTTTCTTCAGTCATGAATCTGGACTGTTTGTTCCTCATAAGAGAGATTCTCTTCCAACTGAACTACCTCTGGGCTCAAGACATGAGATGGATCTGGCATATACATTCTCAAGATCAAAACATGAAAAACAATTTGTACCTGTGATAAACATGTGGGTAAACCCACATTGTATGAAACTGATCCAAATTTCTCCAGGATTTCATAAGGTCCAATCAACCTCGGACTCAACTTTTCCTTCTTACCAAAACATATCACACTTTTCCATGGAGAAACATTGAGAAAGACATGATCACCTACCTCAAATGAAAGATCCTTCAACTGGTTATCTGTATAACTTTTCTGTGTGCTCTGACTTGTTTTCATGTGCTTCTGAATCAACTGAACTTTATCTGCCATCTCCTCTACCAATTCAGGTCACATCAGCTTCCTTTCACCTACTTCATCCCAAAAAGCTAGAGTTCGAAAATTCTTTACATATAATGCCTCAAATAGGGAAATCTTTATACTGGATTGAAAACTATTATTATATAAAAATTTAACCAATGAAATATGTTGGTCCCAACATCCCTAATATTCCATGGAGCAAGCACATAACATATCCTCTAATGTCTCAATTGTTCATTCTAATTTCCCATATGAAACATATGATTGAGGATGAAAAACTGTACTAAGATTTCATTCAGTACGCAATGACTTCTGATGGCCTTTCCAAAAGATAGAAGTAAACATGGGATCACGATCAGATATAATAGAGAGAGTAACTCCATGGAACCTAACTATCTCTTTAACATAAAACAAAGAAAGTTGATCTAGAGACAATGTATCTTGAATAGGAAGAAAATAAACATATTTAGTAAATCGATAAACAATAACCTAGATTTCATTATTACCTTAATATATATTCGGTAATCCCACAACGAAGTCCATGGATATATTTTCCCATTTGAACTCTGGAACCAGTAAATGATGAAGCATTCCTTTTGGTAACTTTCGCTCTACATTAACCCGCTGACAAGTTAAACACCTCACAGTAAAATATGCAATATCTCTTTTCATTCCATCCCACCAATAATACTCTCGATGATCTCTATACATCTTAGTACTTCCAAGATGAACAGAAAAGAGAGAACTATGAGTTTCAAATAACAACTCATTATTCAACTGTGAATCACAAGGCTCACATAATCTCTTCCCAAACCACAAAAACAATCATTATCAACATTAAAATCATGCAAATTACCCTTTTGAACCAAATATACCTTTTTCTGCAACTCACTATCTTCCTTCTGCGATTTCATAATTACGTCTGATAGAGATTATCTCACTGACACCTAATACAAAACAGAAGAATTTTCTGCACCAAAAACTTCTATGCCAATGTTTATGAAATAAAAAACCAAAGGATCTTGTTACAAACATTACATGGTTAATGAGTCATTACTTTTTCGACTCAAAGCATCATCCATTTTATTAGCTTTTCTTGGATGGTAATGGATCATGAAATAATAATTATTGAATAATTCTAACCATATCCTCTGTCTCATGTTCAATTCTTTTTTATTGAATACATATTTTAAACTTTTTTTGTCAGTATATATTTTACATTTTACTCCATACAAATGACGCCTCCAAATTTTTAAAGAAAAAACAACAGCAGCTAATTCCAAATCATGTGTAGGGTAATTCAACCGATGAGTTTTCAATAGATGTGAAGGATAAGATATTACCTGATCATTATGAATTAGGTCACAACCAAGTCCTTTCAATGAAGAATCACTGTAAATAACAAACTCATGATTGCTGGATGGCAGTGCCAAAACTGGAGTATTCACCAATCTTCTTTTCTATTCCTGAAAACAATCATCACATTATTTTTTTCAAATGAAATTAACATCTTTTCAAGTAAACATAGTCATTGGACTAGATAACAATGAAACTTTTTCAATAATCATCTGGTGATAACCTGCCAAACCAAGAAAACTATGGATCTCGGTTATATTTTTAGATCTTGGCCATTCTTCAACAAATTTTGTTTCAGGAGGATCAATAGTTATGCCATTTGTTTAAACAATGTGACTATGGAATGAAATTCGTTGCAACCAAAACTCACACATGCTGAATTTCACAAATAGTTTATTTTCTTTTATTGTTTGCAAGACAACCCTTAAATGAATTTCAATCTCCTCTTTAACTTTTGAATAACAAAACATGTTGTTAATAAAAACAACCAAAATTTTTCACCTGAGTCAACTGAGCCATTACTGCAACAAACTGTTCAGTTCTAATTCTGAAAATATCAGGATATTGATTTGAAACGTCATTTTCTTCTATATGCCTTCCCAGAAAAGCTGCTCTGTTTCCTCTATGAAAAAACATTCTTAATAGATAAATATCTTAGGAGAAGCAACATGGTAATATATAAATTCTATATCATTTCAATATTACCATAAAAAAATTTATGGACAATTATTTAACAATACCCCAACTCCTAAATATGTCTAAACCGACCTCTAATACCAACTATAAGGACCCAGCCTTAAAACATTACATAATCATTAATTAATAAAATAATTAACATTGAGGAGTTTTTCATGTTTAGAGTTTAGGGAATTAGGACATAACTATTACATTACATCCCAAAAATAAAAAGTAGACACTCCTACTCAGTTTCCATTTCTTTCAAAAAATAAAAACTCTTAAAAAAAGTGTCATGTATAATTCCATGTTTAGGAGAGCATGACTTTTCCTTGATCACAACCTTGACCCTATTCCACTTTATGTCTTGTGAAAACATTTTATAAACATGGGATGAGAATATAAAGCTCAGTAATGGATACAAAAATAATGAAAAACTGTTAGTTCTTCAAAACAAAAAATAAACCATGAATACTTTATCATAAGTAATACTTTTCACCTTTTTGAATTAGTAAATACTCTTCACTGAATAAATGATCATTACTTTCACTTTTGTAACCAAAGGATTACAATAAAACCCATATAAAGAACACATAACATATAAAGGTAACATTGTACATAAACATTCTTAAATGGAATAACCATACTGTCAACTTCCACACATATCAATAAATGGAATATCCATACGACAGAATTCCATACCCATTGCGTTAGAGGTTATAACATTTCCACCCATCCTATTTTTCATAGATCCACCCGTCATTTGGTTTATCATGTAACTACCCGTCAAATGTCCAAGTACCATTACAAAATCATAACACATAAAACCAATATAAAGGAATGATAACATTTCTGCATTTCTATCAAATAATATCATTTAAATATATTATCATAAAATAATCTTTTATCAAAACCAATTTCAATACCAAAATACATAGAAGAGTATATGGTATTTATTTTCTTTTAAAAACATTATTACTTGCTGAGGAAGCCAAAGATCAAATAATACTTGTGGCGGTGGAAGAGGTCATTTTCAACACTTATGTTCAAAGGAACATTTTTTTGTCATTTAGTAAATCAATTCATAGAAAAATATTTCCTTTTAAAATTCAAGGGTCTTTATATAGTGTATAAAATAAAGTCATGTATTGAAACAAAATATGCCTCAATGAAAAGAAGATTGAGACGATGTCCCTTACCTTGTGTCCGACTTGACCCATTCGTTCTTTAATATCCTGAATAATAAAATAAATATAATTTCTACTTTCCTAAGTTATTTGTAAAGTTTATTATTCATTTTATGTCACTTATTACAATGTTATAAACATTATGTAATCATTTAAGTTAATAACGTTGGTTTTGTCGATATTTGGGACTTGCGTCAAAAGGAAACACCTTATAGTTACAAGTTGTTCTCATGGTCAAATGATCATTATATATAGAATGATATTTATGATTTATATATCATATATATCATTTATATCCAGTATATACATGTATTTATAAGAGTACAAATCATTTTTGGGTATGAAATGAAATGCACCATTCATGGAGACGGTAAATCGTACGTACACATGAACGCTACTTCCATTTCTATTTATTATTTTAATGTAATTAAAACATAATGATACATAGTTATATTATAATTATAGTATAATATCATATATAATATCATTAACTCCATCCTTCATATGTCCCATATATGGCATTAACGATTCATATCACTTTGAGGGGGTGATTTTCCGCACTTTCTCAAATGAAATTATCGCGCTTACCCATAATGGAAACCATGATGGTATTCTATAAAAGGAAAAATATAGAAGCATAAAGAAAAAAACATAATATATATCATATATAAATATAGTTTCATATTCATTGCCACCATGAAAAGTGGTAGGAGATAATCGAACTATCATCGTCAAATGAGGCGTTGGTTTGCCATCCACAGAAACAGTATGTTCTTCACTCATTAGATGGAAGTGTCTAAGATTAGTACAAATACTTCTCATTAAAACATCCATGTATATTGAGGATACTGGTGTTTCTATAAAAAAAGAAATAAAAAGAGGTTAGGGGATGGAGAAGTTAAATAAAAGAATACAATTTAGGAGAAACCGTTACCATAAATTTAGGTAACTTCCTTTGGTTTGAACCAAAATGAATTTTTGAAGTTCCTTCTGCCTAAGGTAAGGATTCTAGGTGGAATATAAAGATGTAGGGAGGTTAATTGGGAAGAGGGTGTATGAGACAAAAGGATTGATAGGTGTATGTAATTGGTTATAAATGGTCACATTTTATAAGTGGGAGGAGGGGCTCTTTAGGAAAGTGTGAAAATATTATTTTATTATACAATGATATTCAGTTTCTATAGGTCCAAAAATACTAAAATTCTAAGATAAGATGACTCATATTAGAAATAATATCATCCAATATAAATTGGACCGGTTTTGGATAATATTTTAATCATTATAATCTTATTTATTTAAATTATTTGTTAATGAGGTAAATACTACATCATTATTGTATCATAAATAATTTAATTTATTTGATGTCAAAAAATTATAAAAAAACTACCATGATGTAGTAAATCACATTATATTTCCAATGAATATTTATAGTAGAAATGATAATTTATATAACCCCTTTTAAAAAATAATTTACTAAAAGATATTTGTTTTTTCATTTTTTCCTTTACTTTAAATTAATTAATTTAATGTGTTATTATCACTATCAACTGGCTCCATGGGGTCCCAAAATCAATCCAAGGATGCCCTTGGTCGTCCATGACTCATCCAATAAGGTTAAGAAATGTGTTAAGGTAATTTTGAATTATTATAATATTCTTTTAACCTTGAATTACTATATTTAACTTTAACCGCGGTAAATAAAATTAGAAATTTACTATTCATAAAAAATTATTTTCATCTTATTGAACCACATTTTACTTACTAATAAAAACCATGTATGTCATATTTTTGAAATTCAATTCACAGAAGTGGTAAAATATCATTTAAATGAAAAAGTCAGTTTTTTTAAACTACTACTTAGTGGGTTAACTATTCATAAAAAATTGATGTTTTTTCAGAGAAATACAAAACATTCAGCCTAAGCTATATTTGGTACTCTAAATTCAAAAATTATGTCCATTTTACCAAATTCAAAACATAGTAGTTGGATTAATTATTTTAAAATAGTTTCCCGTTTTCAAAACAAATAGCGTGTTTTTAAGAAACAATAACTATCAAAAGATTGAAAGTTGAGTATGTCCAATTTTAAAGTGAAATTGATACAAAAGACCGAAAATAGATTAAATGGCAAAAATATAATCTATTTACACTTTAAAAACAATTAAATGGATATTTTAACCATATAAATAAATTAAATTAAAAGGCACTTTTGAATTAAAATACAACATTTTTCACTATTCATTAAAAAAATGAAGCTTATCTGAAAAATAAAAAAAATTTACTCAAAGTAAATTTTGATGTCCTAATTGTAAAGAAGAATTATATTTTTTTCAAATAGAACATATAAAAGTGACAAAAACTATATTTACAAATGGTTCTCCATCAAAAGGCGGTAAATCGACCCTTAAATAATATTTGAGTATTTTGTGCTTAAAATTGTATTCATTCACATTTTAAGCCTCTATATTTTTATTGGATAAATGTAAATACATTTAACAAACATGTATAGTCATATTGAATTTAGTTTTGTTCATTCCCGCCAATACAACTTATAGGAGTAATATTCCATTTAAAATAATAATATTATATTATTATTGTGCAACTTAAGATTTGAATGAAACCCGTTGTTGCGTATCCGGTACACTATCAATCATAACAACCCCTTTAATGTAAAATTAATATTTAATTCAGAAATATTAATATATATGAAATATGTCTTATTCTTTATTTACATGGTATGTTACCATAAATATTTTGTGAATTCCCAACGAATATCCCCTTGGTGTGTTATACCATGTGCGAAGCAAGGCCAATTGTCATGCACTATTTCTTGACTGATCAAGATCAATAATATATATTCATGGTAGTTCTCCTAGGTATACCTATATCATATCCACATCAACTTATATAACCTAGAAAGGTTTGTATTTCCCAGAATCCACTCACTAAATCATTTACCAAAATTTTAAGACATTTCCATATACATTGACTCATCCTTAAACTTATCCTTATACACATACCATCCATCCAACATTAACATTTTATTATTATTTAATGATGGGAAAATCCCTACATAGAACAAACCTAAGGAGGTCTAAAGTATTGGAGACCCAATGCATCTACCCTAACAAACTAACCACATGCATGTGGAAGAGACCCCAGCCTGGAAAACAAAAAATTACGATCACCATTAGTAATTCCTGAGGCGAGGAAGTCAGCCACCATGTTCCCCTTGCGCCATGTGTGACTAAAAATCACATGTGGATCCAATAAATGTTTTCACTTACGAATGATGTAGAAAATGGTCCAAGGTATTTGTAACTTCCCCTACAGCGAACCATGGAGGATAGCCGAATCGGTCTCGATTGATTCTAACTTAAAGTTGTGCGAGTGACAAAGCTCAATACCTTTATGCATCGCAGAAGCATCCTCCATGAGGGAATCTCCCACTCCAAAGCCATCACTGAAGGCCAGAATCACTGCTCCTTGGGGATCACAAACCACTCCCCCTCCCCTCATAAAACTAGACACACATGACCCGTCCACGTTCAGCTTCAACCCACTGCTCGGAGGATTCCATTTCACCCATATGCCTCGCCTGTTAACATCCTGTAAGGTGATAGGAACAGAATTACCTGCAATGAAAACTCTCAATGTAGGAATATTCGTCCATCCTTTGATTAAAGGAACCAATTTGACCGTGATGCACCTGGTTCTAACCATCATGTCCAGACGCGAGCAGGACGTATCCCCGTAATGGCTTTGGTTTCGGGTACTCCAGATGCTCCAACAGCCCGCAACAAGCAGCACTACCCATGTCATCTTCTCTGAAGCGTTATCTTAAGAACCCAAGAACCAAAGTTTCAGAAACATGGAAAGTGTGGCTGCCCGACTTCCCCACCTGAAATCCTCACCCAGGTAACTCCAGACTGTAGTCACCCAGTCACTGGAAAAGAATAGATGATCGACCGACTCCTCCTTGGAAGCAATACAGAAAAGGCATTTAGATGCCAAAGAGATCCCTTTGTTCCTCACCTGTTCGTCGGTTGGGAGAACATTGTTCTGAAGACGCCAAAAAAAAGTTGTATTTCACCGGAAGGTCGCCGCACCAAATCGTTCCACTCCACCAGTCGGGAATTCCATGGGCGGAAGACACCGAGCGGTACCCCTTAGTAGAGAAGGAACCCGAAGCCGACCCCATAAAGATGAACCTGTCTAGTTCCTCGTTCAAGGTGATGTCATCAAACACCTTCAGTTGGTCGGGTGTGAGGATGGCCTGAATAAATGGCCTGAAATTTCTTGCCTGAGAAAATGAGATCATTGGGTTCAGACAGCCTGGGAACCCCAGCGGTGAGCCATCCCAGTTCTCCGTCCAGAAATTAATTTTCCCACAACCCACATGCCACCTGGAATTCATGCGGAGCACTGGTAAATGTTTAGAAATCATGAGCCAGAGTCACGAGGAATTCCCTCTGCCACCATCCATTTATTTTCCATAGCGATTACTAATAAATCTTGACCACATCAATTTGTTTTCTAGAAAATCCCACTCAAGTTTAGCTTGCATGCCCAACATTTCCCCTTTGACACTTTGAATATTAAAACCACCATAAAAACTCTCCCTAGCCATCCTGTCCCATGAATTCTAGTGAAGTCTGCCTTCATTGTGTGAGTCCCATATGAAGCCTGAGTATATTATACATAGATAAATCAACATTTTTTGTAATTCTTATTACATTATGCTAACAAACTCGCAAAGACTATATTATTTTAGTTTTTTTGGAGACATGGAAACATAAGCACTGGTCAAAAATGTACTATATTATCTCCCACTATGTTATTCATAACTAGAACCCTTATTTTCCACATCATACATAATAAATATCATCATAACATGGGGAAAAGAACATAAGAAAAGGGTGAGCTCAAATGATCAATAAGGGTAAATAAGGGAGACATATAAACATAACATAAACACTGGCATATGAGAACATAATTATAATATTTGGAGATCATACCCTATATATTAATGATTATATACATGAGTCATGGAAAAAATAGTTAAAGACAATAAGACATGAATCATAAGGGAATTATGAGAATAAAACATAAAAAATATAACATATTAACAACACAAGGAATTGGGGTGGACTCTTAAATATATAAAATGATCCGCATAATAATAAATGATCACCTCCTAGGTAATCTCAGTGGAATGGGTTCACTCTAAAAATCATATTATTCATCAAGGATCACACACAATACAATATTATTAGAAAAATATCCTTACTAAATAAGGTCCACTGCACATTATACCCATTTATATCTAATAAGATATAAATCTTTACCGAATGCATTGGATGGAGATATAGGTACCCCTATCATATAATGAAATAATAAATACGAGTCTCGTATTATAAAAAACAATATTCATATAATATATCAAGAAATGAAATGGGAATCATAAAAATTCCATCATTAATAATATATCGAAAAAGGATAGGATTCATAATAATTTCATTATAACATAACCCGTTAATAGAAGTGTGTTTAATGAGCATTTCATTATGGTATAACACATGGAATATGAATGAGTATAAAAAAATTCCCATAAAAACATAAACCATTCAAATAAATAATTTTTATGGAATTGTTGAATCATATCCCCATTATGTAATTTTTATTACAAATATATGTCATATTAGTTTGAAATAATTTTAAAAGTTCTTTTAAAAATATTTCTAGGGAAAAATACTTTGTAATTTTATTTTTTTTAAAACGTGATATATATTTAAAATAATTTTCCTCAAAAATTACTTTTTACACATATAATGGATCTTTGAAGTAGTAATCATTCATGTAATAGAATAATTCCATCCATTTCATACATGATAAAATGAAGAATACTTTCATATTGTAGTTATATGTAAAAAGAGACTTGATAAAAAAAATGTCATGAACGTCCTTTATATATATTTTTTGTAAACATAGTAACACAAGTGTTAAAATTACTTTCAAAAAACATTTCAAAATAGTAGAAAGTTTTTTATTTTTGTTTGAAACATGGTTTTGGGAGAAAAATGATTTTTGAATGAAGAGAGATATAATGTTTTATTTCTATAAAAATTAATTCTTAATTATCATTTGTACTATGTATTCAAAAATTGGAAACATTATATAATGAAAAAATTGGAAACCAAGGGAAAAGAAAATTCATGAGTGTTCTTGAGATACGGATCATAATATTTTATCAATGGAAGCATAATCATAAAAAATATAAATAAATTAAGAGTGTATCACAATAAACATTTACAACTTTGGTAACATTGAATCCTAATCGCCAGGAGAGAATAATATTAAATAAAGAAAAAAATATTATGAAAAGATGTAGATTCTTGATATAACATTTCAATGGTGTAGTATATAAACCTCATAAACTAATATATGTTAATAAAATAACATGTGTCTCAATCAAATAAAATTGAGAAAACATTCCCTTCACGCTTTGGTAACTGGATCACACCTTTCATGAGGATTGGAAAATTATAATTCCTATTAATTTTTCCAATTGAAACACATTGGGTGGTCAGTGTTCTCTCACTTGAGTATCTTCTCAATTTTTTCACCCACTTATTCTAAATCACCTAAGTATACTTGTTTTTCCATTATTTTAGGAACACAATAATAAATTTGAAATTGGGTTTCTTTATTTTCTATTATAATGAAATTAGATGTGAAAATAAAACATAATCATGAATGATATTAAAATTTAAACTGAACGAAATTAGAAAGAATGAACATGGTTTTGTGTATGGTTTTGGGTTCAATCGTTATTCTCCTATATTAATTTGAATTTAGCTCGATAATCAAGAAATCAAATCTCATTCATGAATCACTATAATTATTTTTAAAATTTTGAAATCGTGAATTCCTTAAGAAGTATATATTCCATTCCATCTGTAATATTCATTGATGACACCCTTGGTCAAGGGTGCTCCATCATCCCAAACACAACTATATCAAATTTCATTTCATCCATTGAATAGATTTACTCAATCAGGTAAACAGGTAACCAATGAAGAGAGGGAAAATGAAATTAAACAAAACAATTAAAATAAATTTGAGTTTTATGTCATGGGGTTTAATTTTCATTCTCATGAATGCCACTATAATATATAAAAAAATTAAATTAAACTTTAAGAATATCAAGGGTAAGAGATCGCTTTTGTTGATATAAAGAAAAGAAGAATAAAAAATGAAAATAATAAAATAAAAATAACTGAAAAAAATTAAAAATATAACGAGAACAGATAAATAGTATAAAAATAAGTTGTAAATAAATAAGAAAATTAAATGAAGAAAATTGGGGAAAGAGGAAAATGATATATCACACTTTGAATAAAAATAAATATTAATGTATTATTACTTATAAATGAAAACATACAAGAATTAAATGAATAATAAAAATAAACTAAAATTAATGGAAAATAAAATATAAAGAAATTAAATGAATGAGAGTATCATGTTTCAGCTACCTTATTTTTTAGTGGGTCAAACTACCCCAAGGATCTTTAGTATTTTTGATTCACTATTGACTAAAATCCATGGGGACAACGAAGTTGTACATAATTCATGGGATCTTAGGGACATGGAATTCTGAAGAGAGAGGTGTAGTGGTTATGACCACGTGGGAACTCAACTACACATAAACCACTACGGCCTTCATAATGGTAAGTTAGAGTTCAAAATGGTGTTCATGGCTCTCGTTAAGGGGTTCATAAGTGGTCGAATGTACCAGAATAAGGAGCAAACCAATTTTTTTGGTTCCTAGAGGGTGTCCATAGTTTATCCCCACGATAGCAGGGGAGGCCAGTAGTAGAGAACCAGGAGTGAGAATTTATGTGCCAAGGAATCTATGATCATATTGAGGCTGTGGTGTGTGTGAGTTGGGAAGACCATAACACGTGAATAGTAACTCTGTATTATTCCCATCCCACAGAGAAATGGAAGATTGGTAGGATATGGTTTTAAATTCAAAGTGAGGAATCTATTGTCTAAAATCCCACAATGGGGTAGGATCCTGGATTGAAACGCACCCTCCTATATGGGCCAAGCCACACCACTTAGCACACACAGGCCTTCGAGGCTACTATGCTCACAATAATTTGTGAGGGTTCATAAGGCACACATGTCCCTTGGTATGGCTCTACCAATGGGCCATCTTAGCCAACTGAGCTGTCTTTGAGGCTTGATATTTGGCTTGAGGGCTTCCTAGTTTGAGGGATAAACGTTTTCCCAAATTTTACATTAAACAATAGGGTAAAGTGAACAAACCATTAGTAAATTCATAACAACATATTCAAATTAATCTCAAATATCTAAATATTGAAAATTTTATTCATTCTAATTTTTTTTCATTCCATAATTTTGAATTCTAAATATTTATTTAAAACATTGAAAATCGAGGGTATTAAGATAAAAAATAAAATATAAATCATTGAAATTATTTACAAATATGGATGAAATATGAGAGTGTTACACACCCCTACATTTTAATCATGATGGTCCTCTAGAATAAAATACCTACAAATAATTTAATTGCCTAAAATATACCAATGTTACAATTTCTATGTAATAAAATCATATAATTATCAATGCGAAATATAATTTTCAAAAATACACAAAAAATATAAATTCAATTTTTCAATTTTCATAAAAAAAAATCGTGTATTTTAATATTCCCTATTTTAAGATTATGTAACTTTTCTTATCATTCATTAATGTTTCTTAATTCATTATTATAAAAACTTATAATCATGATTTACATCATTCTTGAATATTTTCACTCATCACTCTAGATAAAAATTCATGTAATGTTATGATAATATCATGAGAACATGATCCTTATCCATAGACATTCATAGGAACTAATTTCTCTTATTTTTAGTGAAAAAGTCACATAAAATAACGAGGGACTTCATTATAGGATCAAATTCCTCTAAGACATAAGGTTCCTAAAAATTTATTGAAGCTCAATAAGGATTTTTATCTCCAAAGTATAAATCATGATATCTAAATTGAAATTGTAATTATATTGTCCCCTTCAATGTATCAAATACAAATTCTCAAAAATATCAAAGTAAATATCATTATCAAATTACAAATAATGAATTATATTTTAACCCTGTTGAATTATTATATACTTTTATAATTTTTTTCCAATTAATATATTCATTTTTTTTATTTTTTGAATGTTATTATTAGATTAAACCACACATGCACCACCAAACCAAATATGATTAAAATTATCTATCCAGTGATGGTGAATTTTTTTTTCATCTAAATCACAACAAGTTCTACTGATATTTTTGGTTCTTTTTTTGTTTCTATTTTTCAAGAGGGAAAAATAATAAAGTGTACAATTTTTGAATAAAAAACCTTTTTATTTTTTTCCTAAAATTAGCACCCCCATAATTAATAATTATAATTTATTTAATATCCTCTACCATTACTCCATATACCCTCATCCTTAAAATTTATTTATACTATCATAATACTCATAGGAAGTTAGGAATGGATAAAAAATGGCTTGAGACATGCATGATCACTAACGAAGACATTCAAGTTTTATATGGGATAAATAAGGATTAATGTAAAGTTTGTTTTCAAGAATATGGTATATTCAAAAGACTAATCAATAATTTTAATTTTTTTTGAATAATAACATCTTTGACAAGTTTCAATTCATGTTTTAGAAGGTGGCATGTCCTGCGATCACTCATGAAATATTATCAAAAATAAATAAGAAGTAATTTGTGTAGAAATAATCTGAGGAATGGGATATATAACACTGTAAAATCACTCAAGCATCAATAATAATAAAGAATCAATTCAAATGAATTTCATGAATCCAATTTATGAAATGTTTTTGGGAAATTTCATTTACTTTAATAAACTAAGTCCAAAAAATCACGAGTACTCATTGAAATATCCATGATTCACTTTAATAATTCAATTCTCCATTATATTCATTAAATATCGTTATCTGCTTAAATATAAGACATGTTATCAAAAGATTCATAAGAAAAACATGCCTTGTAGATTATTATGGTAAAGTAATTATTTAATATTGGGCATGTAATATCTAGTTTAATGCCAAAAATAGGATGTTGGAAAAAAAATAGAGAGTTTAAAAATATATTTTAAATTTTAACTCCCTTTACCATGAATCGCAGCCCTATAAATTCACTATTTTAGGATTCCTTGTACCATTATGGTCCAAAAAAATAATTACTTAATTAATAACATGTTTAATGTCATTTAAGCTCAAAAAGTGAAGAGGGAGTGGGATGAATTCTTAACTAATCCTAAGATTGAAATGAAAATATATATTCATTGAGAATATATAAAAGGTTAATTATTGGTATGATCCCCCATGTGGGCCCAAAAGATTGACTTTTTCCTTAGGTTAGTACCAGAAGTTATCAATAATTAGATGGTGGATAGAGTTTCTTGGACTTAAACCACCACATGTAGATTTTCCTAGCTTCTTCTTTATTATATGTGTTGAGGAATGATCCATAGATAGATTATACTTGATCCTTACCCATCACAGTTAAGAATATATTTCATGGTGATGGTAAGATGGTGTATAAAGCATCTTCCTTCTCAGTTTGTACTTCTGAAACCAACTTTTTATTTTATACTACTCGATCAACATGTGATACAGGAATTTAATATTTAAAGGGAAAGTTAGCATGTAAATTTATTTGAACAAAATATAAATTTTATTATATAATTAGTAATTTCTTACTTTCAAAATGAGAAGCCTCTATATATAATTATTTTGATTCAGCAAATTGAACTTATTAATGGGATTCATCAAATTCATGGTTATAAAAATCAAGAAGCTCCATATTTTCCTTACAAGGTTCATGTTATTTGTTATCCTCGTCTTTTAAGGCATGACAATGACTGAATAAACAAAAGCATTCAAAAACTTGTAAATTAATACACAATTCAGGTTAAAAAAATTAAATTAAATTAAATTGGAGATAATATAATCTACCTTGGTTAGTTCAGCTATAATCTCTACTTCAGTGGTGAGTTCCTCCTAGACTCTAATGGTGGAAAGTGTAGGTAGGTAGTCATACTCCCCCATATTCTCCTCAAAATACATCTTTTGTATATCATCTTATTCTATTGGTGATGACTCCTATTCTTTGGGAGAGAAAGTTGTTCTTCATATTCAATCCACAAGTCATTCAAATCAAGTTTATCTATCATATGATTCTCTTGTTCTGGTTTCTCCATCAATTCAAGAACATATCAATTATCTCTCCATTCTTTAACAGTTCAATGTATTATATATGTTCTTGCACCTAGGATTTATCATATCCAGTTCATTCTTCTTATTATTCTTGTATCTATCAGTAATTGTTTCATGAAAAATGACATTGTTTGTTTTGATACACAATGAAACAATTAATTTTTACAGATTTTTAAAAGCAATTAAAACTATGTAAAATTTTAAAATACAAAAACTAAAATACTATTGATTGTATCCCTATAAAGGTTCTAGTTTTATAGCATGATTTCTCCGATGTGTAGAAAAAACAAATTTTTAATGTTTTTCCTTGGGTAGAACATTTGTTGATTAGGGTTATCTCACTTGAGGAGCTTCTCAGTTTGTTTAGTAACATATTATAAATAATCTAAGTCTACTTTTTTGATGATTTTATTTTTTCATGAAATAATAGATAAAATTAAATTTTCTATTTATTTTATATGATAATGAAATACATGTAGAAATACAATGTAATACTTAAAATAACATGAAATTCTAATCCTAATAAATCATGGAAATTTGAACATGGTTTTCAGTTTGGATTTATGTTCCATAATTATTCACATTTATTTGTTTATATTTAGTCTGATAATTCATCTATGAAATCTCAGGAATTAATCACTATAATTTTATTTATAAATTTTGAAATCTCAATTTCTTTAAGAGATCTATATTTCATCTCCTCATATAATTAAGGATGTTGAAACCTCCTCCTTGAGGGTGTTCTATCTTCAAGGACCCAAATCTATCAAATGTAGTTACACACATTTATTGTCTCCACTCTATCATGGAAAATCTTTATTACCATGCATTCCACTCATGTTAATAAAAAATGTAAAATAATCATTATTAATGAATTCCAAAACACCTTGAACTCCCTTAGGTGATGCCTCGGGTCATCCCTTAATTTTTATAGGGTAAGAGATCACATTGGTTTACAGAATGTAGAGAAGAATAATAAATAAAAATATGAAAATAAAAAATAAGACAATAAAATATTAATAGAATGAGAATACGAAAAGGGAAAAAAATAAATTTTAAATAAATAAAAAAATAATAACGAAGAATAATAGGAAAATATGTGGTTTAGGAGGGGATCCAAATTTCCATAAAATGAAAAATTCACGGAATTTTAGTTATAAAATAATCATTAAAAAGTTACATGATGAGTAAAATAAAACAAAAACTAAATAAAAAATAGATTAATGGGAGAATCTTGAGTCCTCATCTTCATTTCCATTATGTTGAACTCCCCAAACTACATGGATAGGCCTCACCTTTTGTAAAGGAAGTGATGGGAGAAAATTCCACTCCATTTAAACATTCATATCTTAATATAATCATTCATGATATCCTTTGAGACCCATTAGTTCATGATTTTGAAAACACCTTCTAATATCTGGTATTTTTATTTCATTGTGGATTGAAATCCAGATGGGCAGTGCTTTTTAACATTGTATATAGGCTCATTGAAACGTTTCATGAATGGTAGTGGTGTAGTTTTGATGATTAGTGGGGAACTCTACTCCTCATCAACCCTTATGGGCTTCAAAATGGTCATATATAACACAGAAATGGTGTTCATGTGTGTTGTTATAGGGTTTGGGAATGGTTCGAGGTTGTGGTAGTATTGGTGAGATCGAGTTACAGGTTCCCAGGTGGTGGCCAAGGTGTCTGTTGGTGATAATATGGGAAGCCAATGGTTGAGAAATAGTGGAAATATATGGACCATATTGGATCATTTGAGTGGCTTCTTTCCAATAATGTCTAGGGCATGGGTGATGTGGGACGATGGAGTTTAGCTTAAAATGTGGATAGTAATCTTGTTTTTTCCATTTAACGTAGAAATGGATGATTGGGGAGGAGATAGTTTATAATGTAATGTAAGGAATTCATTGGCTAGAATCATGTACCAATGGGGGCTCCTAGACACACATGCACACATCTACCTGGGTCGAGCTACACTACTCAGCTTGTACAGGCCTTGAGGCCTACTATGCTTACACTAATCCTCAGAGGATCACACACCACCCTTGTGTCATGGAAAGGTTATTATGATTTCCCCTATTTTCTAGATGATTCCTCCCACGGTCTCTGTATATTACATTAGGTATTCTTGTTTTTTGGGTTATCCCTTGTCCCTAATTTCTTATTAAACAGCTAAAAAATGGGAATAAATATTAGTAAATTCTGAGCAATTTATTCAAAATAAATATTAAACATTTAATTCATTAAAATTTCATTAATTATGACTCATTTTAATTCCATAATAATTAATTCCAAATAATTATTTATACAATTCAAAATAATGGGTATTTATATCAAAAATCACATTAAAATCATTGAAATCTTTTTAAAAATATGCCTGACATTTATGCATGTCAGTAAAATTTTTACCATAAATCACATGATAGAGAGATCCTAAAATGTTCATTTAAATACCAAAAACAATATGTATAATAATAATAATGTTCAATAATTGGTACTATATACACTACATAGACTAATGTGATGTTGGATATAGTATGCTTCACACAAAAGTACAAATTGACATGTAAATCCCTAACCTTAAGTCTTGACTCACATCGTACATGATAAACCTACTATATAATACATAAAAAAATATTATACATCTATAATAGAACCATATTAATACATATATAATACCATATATAAATTTAATTTATCCTTTTATTACCCTTTTGTTAACAATTCTATGTTAGAGTTATGTTTCAGTTAATTATAGATTTGTTTTTTATATAAGTATTGATTTGTTATATTTATGATCCCCTTACATTGATCATGATTTTATCATATCTAGAATGAAAAAAATTATATAAATAATCATATATACACATTCAATATAAATTTATTTATAATAATATAAAAAATTTAGAAATGGGAAATTGAATACACTGTTCATGGAAATGTTAGGTCATACGTACAACTGAATGTGTTTTCCATTTTTATTGTTAAATGGAATAAAAGAATCATATATGATATAATATAATTAAAGAATAATTTTTATGTAATATATATATAACAAATTTTTATTGGTAAAATCTTTAATACATAACATGTATGGTGTGAATGAATCACATCGCTTCATGAGGCACTATTACACAGTACACACTAACAATGTTTTCAAATTTCCAAAAAATGGAAGGAATGATGTTTTGTGTGATATTATTATTTTAAAATAATAATAAAATAATAAAATATAAAATTATATATTAACTATAAATCCATAAATATTACCAACATGGAAATGTGGTAATGCAAGAATGAATGACATTTATTAGCGAGATGGTAGTCTTCCATACAAACTAGAAATGATTTCATGTCCCATTTGATGTAAGTGTGTGACTTTTTTTATCATAACCATAACATAATAAAATTTAATCATATTTTAGATAATTTTTTTATTATATAATCATTATATAAAAACAAATTAAGAGGATTGAGGATGAAATAAAATAAAATCATTCATTGATGAATATTACCTCTTCTTTTGGTATCTCTTTTTGGTTTGAAACAATGGATTTCTATGATTATATTTAATCATAATTTGAGTCTACAATGATTAATATAGAATATTTGGGAGTTGATGTGGTATGGGGTTGGATGAGAAAAAGGGCTTCAAGGGTGTAACGATATGGTGAGAGTTACATGACTTTTGTAAGGGAGGTCAGTAGAAAACATATAAATACCAAAATGATAAACACTATTGGGAGGTCTCACTTACATCATGTTCCTTGAATAAAGATCCATTTTAGTTAAAATAGTTTTTATGGACTTAATAGTTTAAAAAAATAGGTTTTTGAAAAGTTTAGTTCAATTTGACACATTATGATTTTGGTTTAACTACTAAGTAATCTTCTTTTTACATTAATCATTATAATTAATTTTAATTTCTTTCACAAATTAATTTAGAAACAATTATGTTTTGAAAATTAAAAATTATAAAGTATTTTGATTCAAAATATGGATTCCATTTATGAATATTCTATACACTAAATTGGTTTAAATTAATTTATTGTTAGCACCTTATATAAGATGAGACAACGTGTTTTTAAAGTGAAAACGGTCAAAAGATTGAAATATTTTTTATTTTTTATTTCAATGTAAATTTTTTTATGAAAATATATTTTGGATTAATGTATGTATAATTTATCTAATTATACTTTAAATCCAAATTAAATTTTATTTTAACTATATAAAAATATTAGATGAAATAAATTTTCAATTAAAATTATTTTTTTTCACTATTCATCCAATATATAATTATTTTAGAAAAATTTCAATAAATTCATCTATGATAATTTTTAAATTAATAATTCATAATAATATTTTTATTTTATAAAATTATATTTCAAAATGATTAAAAAAATAATTTTATTTTTTTCACAAAAAGTCATAAAAATAATCTTTTTTAAGAGGATGATATTTTCAAAACATATAAAGACACTACTGAATGTTATATATTTTATCATAAATAATTTTTTATTTTATAAAACCATTATAAACCATGTATAATTTTTTTAATACTATTCATATTAAAAATTTTAATGGCTAGGTTATGACTATCTTGTTTAAATAATTATAATAATAAAATGTTGGTTTGTAGAAGCTCAGTGTTTCGTGTAATGAAAGCTATTATAGTGTTGTGTGTAGTTAAATCATTACATTGTGTAATGCATAAAAAAATATTAACTTGGTGTATAGTTAAATTAAATTCATCGATTAAATTAAATTTATGTGATAAAAAGTTTCATAAAAACTATGGGGTTACAAGGAATACGTCATTATCACATATTATTAACTCATGACTTGTGTTTTATACTATTTACTAATATTTTTTTATATATCCACCATTTATGATAAATTATTAATTGGGTATTAATTCTATTGTGATATGTTCATGTATTTGGTTATGTTATCATACCCACATTCTCATATTGTTCTCCCTAATTATCAGTGATTATTACCTATTATGTTTATTGTTATTTTGCATCTGATCTCAACACAATATTATTTTTTCATCATCTAGGATATGAATAAGAGTATTGTGTATAAAATTTATAGAAAGATAAAATGTTTTGAGGATCTTTTATAAAATTTTAAAGATGTGTTTTTAAATAAGAATATCAAGTAGTAAATATGAAAAGACACTCTCATGACCCTCCATAAATGTATCATTATTTGACATCTTTCCCAAAATATAAACATTATTCCTCATAATAATCTCACAAAACATTAAAAAATATTTGGATTAGTTTCATTACACGAAACACTGAGTTTCTACAAACCAACATTTTATTATTATAATTATTTAAACAAGATAGTCATAACCTAGCCATTAAAATTTTTAATATGAATAGTATTAAAAAAAATTATACATGGTTTATAATGGTTTTATAAAATAAAAAATTATTTATGATAAAATATATAACATTCAGTACTGTCTTTATATGTTTTGAAAATATCATCCTCTTAAAAAAGTTTATTTTTATGACTTTTTGTGAAAAAAATAAAATTATTTTTTTAATCATTTTGAAATATAATTTTATAAAATAAAAATATTATTATGAATTATTAATTTAAAAATTATCATAGAGGAATTTATTGAAATTTTTCTAAAATAATTATATATTGGATGAATAGTGAAAAAAAATAATTTTAATTGAAAATTTATTTCATCTAATATTTTTATATAGTTAAAATAAAATTTAATTTGGATTTAAAGTATAATTAGATAAATTATACATATGGAATGGATTCATATAAAATGGTGTTCTCAAAGACTCCTCATGGTAAAACTTATCAATATTTATTCTATTTTTAGTTCATATGCACATGAAAAAACATGTGTAGGTGAATAATTTCTTCTTAAAACGATATTGGAAAAAATATGAGTTTTCTATAAATTGTGAATGAAGTACATGTAATCTCGAGTGATCAAAAAAATATAATGGTCCAAGTTCTTGGAAACATGAGATAATGAATAAAGACAATAGATCATAATAATATGCATATGTAATGGAAGCACACTAAGGCCATTCAAAATAACATAACAAAGGTAGCTTTCCCAAAAATAAGCATAGGAAAATCATTACAATGTTATCCAATTAAATTATTCCCACAAAATAATTTGGGGTAAAACAATTTTCACCCACAATGTTATTAAAATAACCATTTATTCATGTAGTGAATAATTAAAATGCCCACAATTCCTCTTCTGAAAAAAATTATACACAAAAAACCTTAATTCTTTATCAAATATAAACCCATACCAAATTAATTATAGGGAAATAAAAGAACCCCATGATTCATAATAATTATCATCAAAAAATAAGAGTTCCATTAGACCTGAATAAATTTATAATTCTGTCATCATGTTAGTAACCTATGTAAAAGATAATTGTTTTTGATAAAATCCCAATAATATTATATATGACATCCAAAGAAAGAAGATGCATTCTGGTATAAAAACATATCAGCATTATAACAAAATGAACATTAAACAGTGTTAACATAGATATAAAACACCTCTTTTAGATTATTAGAAATTTAAAATTGAAAAAATGAATAATTCAACCTTCAATCACTGAAATTTAAAATAATTAAAAATATTGAATTCTATGAAAGAGAAATCTTTTAATATTGAAAGATATATGAATATTTTTTTTCTTTTCAAAACCATCTAAAATTTAAATAAATTAGAAAAAAATTTCAAATCATAAAAATTAATATTCATAAAAATAAAATAAATATATTAATAGAGACTCTATAAGATATTTTATAAAACTATTTAATTATTTGGTGTAAAATAAGTAGTTATGGTAACTTTGAAAATTCATTTTTAAAAAGGTAATGTGAAAATTTTGGAATATATTATTTTTAAGAACTTAAATAATTGATATTGAAAAAGATAAAATTATTTTATTAAGAGAAAGTGGAGTACAATATAATATATTTTATTTTTATTGGATGAAATTCCTTTAGAATATTCTTAAATATGTTTCTTGAAATCAAAATTCATAAAAAGAGATAATAAAAAATATTTTTAGTTATTATCATGGAAATATGAAGGTCATATGAGATAAAACATAAATATAATTTCAAATAAAATGGAGTACATCAGAAGGATTTGAAATTATGGGAAATCATGGGAATAAAATGTTAAAGTGGTTTGGAATTATTCTAAATAAATGTTGTACTATTGAGAAATAAATTAATCAGGATAAAATATTATAATATAAAAAGTTATTTTTTGTAAGTAGAAATATAAAGTTCCATGAAATAAATTTTTTGGGTGTAGTAAAAAAAGTATTGAAGTAGATGTTTCTAATTGTGACATTATAACTCAAATAATGGGGGTTTAGCCTATCAAACTATTTGATGGTCATTATCTTTAAAATTGATAACCTAAAAAATGTATAATATTAGATAATTAGTTTATAATTACCTTATTTTATATGAAATTTATGAAAAATAATCAATGTCCTAAATATACACAATCAAATAAAATAAGTGTTTAATATGTATCATATATCAGTGAAACAAAACTAAGATCAAAACACAAATTCTTTATTTATAATCAACAACTAAGGCACTAGAATATCCTATGTAGAAAAAAATGACTAAAATTATATTCTATTTAATAACCCATTAAATATATAAATTCTTTATTTATAATTATTATCTAGAAGTATATAATTTTGTTATTAAATATTTTCTGTAACAGGTGTCATAAATAGATTTTTTTTAAAAAATTGTTCTGTAATACATGGGTGTTTATAATTTATTTTCCCAAAGTTACTCATTACTAGGATATTAAATTTGTGTTACATAATTATTTATAGTCATTTATAAATTTATAATTTCATTTTATTTTAGTATTGGTTATGGTTAATTTGTATAAAATTATTTAAAATGTATTTCATTAATTTATTATACAAATGAATAGTGGTATATTAATTAATGAGTTTAATATTAATTTTATCTTTATATAACCAAACAATAATGTTTCTTTTCTTACTGATATCATTCATCATCATTAATTATGTTCTTCTAGTCATCCGTTTTATTATATTTCAGTATTTATCAAGTAGGTTGTTAGACTGGCCCAAATATAAACATATTTTTATTAATAGATTATTATGATTATAAAAGTGGTATCTTTTTAGAATAATATCATTATTATAGATGATTTATTATATGTTTTGAATAATGTTACATAACTAAATTATATGTTATGATGTTTTAAAAAGTTATAAATATACAAGATGAAAAAATAAATATTTTACTTCATAGAGATGGTAGTTTGTAGAATACATGATTAAAGATTTAATTTTACTAATAATATCATCGACAAATAATGATTATAAATTATCTCAATAATATCATAATTATTTAAAATATTTTAGATATATTCTTCAATTTTACCCTAATAATCACTGAATGGAGTAAGTCATGAACAACAGAAGTCATCACTTCATGGAGGCGATAGACCATTCAATGCATGACTAATGGTTTCATTTATTAATATAAAAGGGTAGATTTTAATTATAGTTCTCCCATATAAATAAAATAATAGTATACAAAATATTTATTTAGTGATATAGTATTTAGGACATTATATTTGGGAAATTAAGGTTAAAAAGGAATGCATTTATAAAAAAAGGACCAACGTTGAGGACATGGGCTTTCCCATAGAAGGCTTGTTATAAAGGGAGGTCATAAGGAATCCTACAATTTCTAGAGGAATAAATAAAATGTGATAGGATATAATGGTATTTAAAAACTAAATAGTTTTATAAGAAAATAGAGAATCCTAGGGTCATCAATAGGGGGTGGTCAGATGCCCCTCGTATGTGGAAAGAATGGAATTTTTAAAAATATTTTAATTTAATATCAAGAGATCACATGTTTCACATTTCAAGATGACTCCAAAATATAAGATAACGGAGTGTGTGAAAGCTAATTATTATTTTTCAATAATTAATTTTCACACATGTTATAAACATGTTTTGATGTCATTTTCTCTAGGAATTTCTACTTTCACTATTTTCAGATTTACCATGAAAACTAATAATTACCAAATTGTTTTACATTTAACACATTAAAATAAAAATTACCATAATAAATAAAATGTAATTACTTATTCCAAATTACAAAATTTTGTAATTTTAATTTTAAATGAAAAATAAAACTATAATGAAATATTTTTTCACGGGAAAATATCATTTCTAAAATATTAATATTTACTAATTTTACTTCAAGTAAATTAATATTTAGTGTTAATATATTAAACATATAAACAATATAATTTATCCATAATATTTTTGTTTTAATAAAATATAAAACATAAATATCACATTTTTATAAAGTTTAAATTTTAATTCATAAAACATTTTTATTAGTAATTTACATATACTGATTTAATTTTTACCAATTCATTTTTTTAATTTATTAAATTTAATCTTATTCAAACATATATTTTATAAATTGTTAACATCTATTTTCCCCATAATTATACAGCTAGATTTTAGTTATAATATATTATTTTCGGATTTGTTTTTGTTTGAGGTTACATGTCAAGAACGTTGTAGAAAAAATTATATTTTTAAGGGAAATGTAATTTAATGTCTTGAGGTGTTACAATATCTATAATTAAATAATTTTTTTACTAGAAACATTACTTTTAAAAAACAAATGAATATATATAATGGTTTTGAATAGATAAATCCCAATCAAGTTATAAAGTTTTGAGATATATCAATCTTCCAAACATATATAATATACCTTTTTCTGTCAGAATTTATTTATCTATAATATGGATTTATTCTTCTTCCATTTGAGCCTTGAGTTAATCATTATTCAAAATTAAGATCTGTATTATATTATTTGATTCTAAATTGTTTTCAAAATCATTCATTCGTTGATAGACTGTTATAGGAAGACATGAAATATTATTTCCATATTTCATCAAATAGATTTTACACTATATATATAACAAATAAATTTATAAAATTACATTAAATTAATATAAATTTAGGTTAATGGGACTATTGTGACTTATAATCATTTAATACTTGAATAATATTCTTATTACTTAAATATAATAATGATACCAACATTTTTTATTTTATTTCAATTTGTATTAATTGGTGAAAACTTATATATAAAAATATAGAGTGAGGACTATTGTGACTTATAATCATTTATCCCATCGATTAAGTAATTATTTAAGATAATTAAAATGTTTCGAACAGTTAAACAATTGAACTATTAGAGGTTCCTCCAGGTGAACTCCTTTTTTTTTACATTCACCATTTTCGATGATCACTTCATTTTTACACAGTATTTAGTTTCTATATGTCCTCATTCAACATATATATAAAACATTCCATTTTCATTGTAACATTCCCCAATTTCTAATTCCCACAGTTTTTATAAAAAATAATATCAAATCATCTTTCCCCCATCATCTTCATCACCTGAACATCCATGAGACTATATCACTCACTTAATTATTTTGTTTTGTATTCCAAATATGTTCATTTTTTAATTACAATTCTTCATATATGGTTTATAATATTCCTTTTTTATCTCACTATATATATTTTCTTATAATTTTTATCTTTGGGAAAATATCCACTTTTTAAATAGATTATGTAATTTACACGGTTCCTTCATGATTAATCCACTACATAAACTAATATCAGTTATTATGAGTCCTAAAATATTAACATAATAAGTTATTTATATGAAAATGTCTCATTAATAATATTATATCAAAATATATTGCTATATAAAACCTTCTCATTCTTATTACATTCAACAAAAATAACTCTTGGTTTTATCTTGGTTTCATTTAATTGGGTTTCCCATTCTCTTTGACCATACTATATGGGATAATAATTCCATCATAATGGATTAAAATTGGAATTTTATAGAATAAATAATATCCCCTTTTTTTGTCTAAAAGGTATCCAGTTATATCTCTTTGTTATGCATTAGGTGATAATTGAGTTTTCACCTAACAAACCCCTTTCCAGCTTACTTCCAGAGGAACATATGTGATAAAAACTGAATCCATTTTTAGTATTCATATAGGGATGTTATTTCTATGAAAACCACAAAATAACAACTTTCTAAAAAAACTACAAAGTTTTTATATACATAGAGATATCCCTTAGACTTATATATATAGTTTTCTTTAATGTTATCTAATTCTAAAGACCCAAATTATTTATTCTATCACTAAAAAATAACTAAACACTCATTTGATAAAAATTATAATGATCCAACATTAAAAAACATTAACATTATATATCACAAAAATATCAATCAAATTGATGAACCTTTTGGTTTCATGTCTTTGAGAACTGATTACATATGAAAATTATAAAAAGTGAAAAATTACCAAACATTTATTCATTGTAGACAACCTTATTGAATTATAATAATGAATAATCCTATTTAAAAAAGTAGGAAATAAAATAGAGGAAGTGTATGAGCTCAAATGATCAGTATCGTAAAACATATCAATATGATATCATGTTTTATATCATAAGAATATGATATAATATAGACATGTTATAAATTTTTAATTTAAAATAAAATCAAATAATATGCGTTGTCTATAAATCAGGTAAAAGAACATGTTAAATCAGAAGAAAATAAATATATCATAGAATAAGTTATTAGAAAAAATAGATGATAAATATTATCAATTAAAAAAAATCATAGTCATATTACATGGAAATACACATACTCCTTGAAACATAGCTATTGGTGTCGAAATACATGCTACTAGAGAAATTGAGAAATACCCTACTAGTTCGAAGCTAATTCAGACCAAAACTGGCCCAAAATTAATCAAAGGAGTCTGTCTAGTGAATCTTCATCATGGATACCCCTTACTAGTGTATGCACGAAGATTGATGATGGTTATTACATAAGCCCAAAAGCCCCGCCACCATGGGAGCGTCTTTTACGGTTCTTCCACAGGTCCAACGGGCCTTGTTACTATGTTTTCATAATTTATAGTACCTCTATGACTCTAATGAAGCCCCACCACTTCAATGCATCCTTTATCCTTCAAAATACACCCCTCGAGCAACATGAAGCCCATTTCCTATAAATATGCAGCTCACCCTCACCTCAAATGTATTATTACCCAGGTTTTTCTGCTTCTGGTCTCCCATCTCACAAAGCTCATGAGAACCATAGGCGTGACCTAAAACTGGATCACCCAAGGTACTTTAGAGTTTCACGTCCTGCTTTCCTTTATTCCTCATATACTCTACTAATGGCAGGTATTCCTTTCACGAAGGCCACCATCCGTTGTAAATGAGGGAGCCCCTTTAGATTCCTTTAGGCTCATGAATAATTAATCATTCACAATGAAATCCTCTATTAAGTATGGAATTTATTCTAAGGTAGGGGACCCATGATTTTGGAGGACCTTTCCTTTATTAATCCCATTTCTTTCTGAAAACATCATAGCTTCACAATTCCCCTCTTGGTGATGCACCTTGATTTGTGAGACTCACTTCCACGTGGTTATCTGGGCTTACATGTGGTGATTTCTTGGTCCCTCATGCGGTGTCCCTTATTGTGAGGTCACACCTATTGATTTTTAGAATAGAAATGCTAATGGATGTTGAATTTTTAAATATCAATGCTGTTGTGGACCCCACGAGTGGTAACCCCTCCACTACACTCTCATCGGGCATTGTTGATTCCTTCCCATCCCCATGTGTTGGTAGGTATCATTCATGTTGGTCTAATGGGTGTATGAAGATTCCTCCACATCGGCACTATTGAACGTTAAACATCAAAGAACCCATGTCCCATGTACATGATGTTAAATTTAGCCTCAGACAGTAACATGCACTTTGGATTCCCTGCCTCTGGTATTTTTTATGCCCACTCGTCTCCATGGGAGTGTCATATTACTCAATTGTATTGAGATCCTTCTCAAATGGAACAACATCATCAATGGGGAAGGGATGTCATCCTGGTTTAATACCCTAGTTTTTCTTTCTATAGGTAGTTCTCTTTCTCTTCCTTGTCTATTCAGATTCAAAGACCTGAGGTGGTATGGTTAATGGGGACTCACAACACCTCATACCTCTCCATTTTCATATCCTTCTTCTATGCATCCATAATGTAGTAAGCTACAACATCCACCTCCACAAGCCGAAATCGATGTGTAAACCCCATAATTCTACACTACAAAGGCTTCCATCCCTATATTCCACAAAGATTATGTATGAAAAATCACAATATTTCAAGCTCAAAGTCATCATATTCGCATTGGTTCACTCTCTTCCTTACTGTGTGATGTTAAATACATGGGATTCTAGAACTGTGCGGACTTTGATTCCTGACTTATACAAAGGGTATATAGGAATACTCTCATAGGGTCAATACCCATCATTCATTCCCATCCTAGTCATTACCTGAAGTCATTATAACCTGGGATGATCAAGACCCATCCTAGAGGTTACACTTCATGTGGGGCCCTATACATTCATTTCATTCTCACGATTCACCTCCTTAGGTGTCTCATACACCAATTATAGTCTATGAGGACTTCTATTCATAGCCACTAGGATACCTCAGAGGTTCAATCATAGCAACCCCTCACACCCCATCTATTCCATCCATTCCATTTATACATATCCTTCATTTCCATCATAATTCTTATCTAGGAGGCCACATCCTAGTGAGATCATTCCATCCACATCATCACTAATCCTACAATCACCCAGGTTGCTAACCATTCATAAACCTCACATAATCCATATTCATCCAACCAAGAGAGAACCTCTTTCGATGATCAATTAGCCATTTGTAGGACCCAAATCACCCCTTTGAACTATGTGGGTTCTCATCAATGTCTCCTACACGTGGTATATAGGAATCCTCCCCAAGGATTAATTATAGCTAACAATAAACATTTTTGTCCCCCTCATTGGGTTCCACCCTGCCGATCCACCCTCAATTGTGTCTAGATCAGCCTTCATGGTGTAAAATATTTCACTTTAATGGAAATGTCACCTGTGTTCATCATTAGAGACATTCACACCCATCAAATGGTAATCTTGGGTACCTCACTCTTATAGAAGTACCCCCTTCATAGTTCTAAACCTTCTCTTCATTAGATGCACCACCTCAGTTCTACCCTAATCGAGTTTTATGATCCTTTTATATGGTAAATAATTGAGGTTCTACCTCATAGGGATGTACCTATCTGATCCACCTTCACAAGTATTCTGATCAGCCCATTATTTCTCCCCATGATGTTAAAATTGCGACCTTCTTATCTACATGACAATAAACATGCGGCCTACCTCTTGTTAAATATGAGATGCCTGAGGAAAACCTCAAAAGATATCACTTTGGCATTATAGTCTCCATATAATGTCAAACTTGTGTCCTACCTCATATCAAACATGGGATTACCAAGGAAAAACATGAAGGACTTTCCTCTGGATGATGATACCTATTGATCTCCACATGATGCCTCATGTTCTTCTCACATGAGAAGACCTTTCATGTGGAAGAATGCAGGTTCTCCAATGTTTTAGTGTCCATACATCCCAATGATGCTCAATGGTAACACTCTCCTAACTGATGGTTGATTCACTGGCTATACCCATTGGAATGTCAATATAGAAGCAGCGTAATTGAATGGAATCCATGAAGAGATGTCAATGGGAATGAGATTCCTGAAAAATTCCTTAATCTACGAGAGAGACCCAGACTAGGAGAATAATTATGAAAAGGAATCCAAGGAAGGAGGGAAAGACATCCAATCATGATGTTTCGATCAAGGAGCAGACATTTCCGAAAATGTGATGAATGCCACTCGCCTTTGGAAAGCTGGAATGCAGGTACAATGTAGTCCATCAGTGAATGCTTAAGACACATGGTGAGCAGATGTGCCCGGATAGAGAGCATTGGATATAGAAATGGTGAAATCAACAATAAATCTTATCCATGGTATATGATTTGTAGCATTAGAGACATCACAATATGAGTGTGCCGCTAAATTCAGCTATCTAGTTCCAGGTTTCTCCACACAAATAATGGTCCTAGCATGAAACGCACCAATGATTTGGGCAGTTAATCATTGGTCATCCAAATATATGGAATCATCAGTATGAATCTTTCTCTCCAACCATGGAATAGGGAATGGATCTAAGGCATTGGGCATTGTTTTCCAATTATCACTACTAATGGATGAATCTTCCTACTTTTCAGAACCCAAGCCATAAGAAATCAATCTCCCATTTCCTATAGATGTTGTGGTAGGAGGAATAACAATGCCGCAATCACACATGATTCCACCTCTTCTATTACTTGATCCATGACCATGGCTACTCGCTTTCAAATCCTTACCTCACATTTGGATATTTTCCAATTGAGGGTGATCGAATCTCTCGTAAGACAGTACGTGTTGGAGGGGGTCACCCCCATGAGGTACATGACCCACCGTGACCTAGAGGTTTCTAATCCTCACTATCACCACCCCCAAGGGATGTGAAAGGAGCCCCTACTACCTTGTTTGACTTCCCACCCATTCCGGAATCTATCCTCAAAGCATTCCTATGACTCACTCCCCTACTCCTATGTGGTATGGGATATCTGATTCTTCCTAGATATAACTACCACCCAAGATTAGTCAAGGAGGGCTCCCACCATGCCACATCAGCACCACCATAGACAATTTTTCAGGCTGAATAACATGTTGTCTATATCCCTTCACTTCAAATGCTGATCCAGATGATCTTACACCTACTTCGGGCACAATATTGAAAAGACGCCCCTCAGGGGGGGAATCCTATTTCATGGATTCAGTGGAACACTCCACCACCAATGCATACTACTAGTTCCATACAATTATAGATCGGGGAAACATCAATACCCAATAGGTATCCAGACCTCACCTACCCCATAGTTATCCCGTGTTGAATCTTTTGGTCATTGACACATCCAACAACCATCATGGGCCAACCAATAATTATGTGATTCAATACGGAGGCCCACCTCGTACAACACCATCCAAAGTGGAGTTCCTCCCCACTTTTTTCGAAATCCATAAAAAAGGTCCCCCTTATTCCAATGGTTCTTAGTGGAGAGGTCATCCCAATTCAAAAGAACATCAATGTGACGTCCCTACTAGCAGCATCAAAAACTCTAATGGAGGTCCTCATCACTCCAGTTCCTATCATATAGGATGTTATCCATGATTTTATAATGATTAGTTTCTAGGTCCTCCCCATTCCATTAACATCCATTATGGAGGTCCTCCCCATGCTCTGACCACCTACAGTAGAGTTTCTCCCCACTTTAGTTCACATCAATGCAAAGGTCCTCCCCACTTCACCTTTGATCAATTCAAATGTCCTCCCCATTCCATAGGGATACATCATAGAGGTCCTCCCCGTGTTTTCACCAGCTTCAATGGATGTCTCCTACTCTCCATCACTCTCAGCCATGGAGGTCATCCACGTGTGTTTTACAACTGGTGAGGAGGTCCTCCTCATACCCATAATACTCAATATGGATACCCTCCCTCTATCCCATTCAATATATTCCTATATTCACCTCACTCCTCATCTCACCAATGATAATTTCCTCCCCGCTCTAATACCCAGCATCGAGGTCCTCCCCATGTAATTAGTTATTCATGCTGAGGTCCACCCTACCATGTCAGCACCCAAAGTTGATGTATTCCCCACTCTCACATCAATCCAAGAAGAGTTACTCCCTAGTTCAATAGAAATCATTATTAATGTCCATCCCATATTCCATCCAACCAAAAGTGTGTGTATATCCTTCCTCAATGGAATCATAACAATGGTCATTCTCCATTATTTGTGTCTAGTCCTTCTCAATCTGAATTTCAGGCACCTGGTGTGATGCTATCTTCATATGAACTTTGGTTCCAACCAATTTATCCATTAGTTACGTGATGAGCCTTGTTTTAGTTGAAATGAAGAAGTAATGCATGTTTGATTACTCTTCTAGGTCATGGATATCTTGTTTAGCCTCATGAAGCTGATAAGCGTTGGTGCATTTATCTTGGTACCACAAAACATCTATATGGAAACTACTTTTATGTATTCTATTGGTGGGGTATTTTATGATCAGTATAGGGAGACCTCGCTCATCAACCCCTCTAGCGTAGATATCACATGGCCAATGGTGAAGTGATCACATGCGGATTATCCAATGTTATTCATAAGTTTGTTTGATGAACTGTTTAATTATCTTCGATGATCGGCATTAGATAGACTAACTGTCCTCTACCACATCATAATAAGACTTATCCAGGTCTATTTTATTTGAAATTTAATACTCTAGGAATGTGTCCACGAGTTTGGCATCATGATCCTTCTCTCGAATCATGACATATGGGTCATGATCCATATCGTCATGTTTATTATAATCACTTTATCCAATCTTGATTAGGTTGTCCCTATCAGCTCTGGGTTCCACCCCACTGGTAATGCCACCCACAATAATGATTGATTGTTCACTAAAATGCAAGGCCTAGTTGGATCAGATACCCAAAATAGTAAATATCGGCGCACCTATTAGGAATGGATCCTTGGGTCCTCCAAACATTCATATAATAATGGAACCCTCTTTTCCACGGAATGATAAGATAGAGATCATATTAGATAATCTTGTTGAATACAAAACAATCATTACTCTATAATTCAGGATACATACAAAGGTCAAGTGATGGATTCTCATGCTCTTAGGTTTTTTTCATTGGGATACCGAGACGTGGTCTATCATATATAACATAGGGATATGGGGACTCTATTTTAGAAGTTTCATCCTCTTCCACTCTATCTATCCTACCAATTTCTTCTGCTTTCGGATGAAATATAAAAACTTGTCACTCTGTATTGGTTACATTCTCATCCCAATGAGAGGTGGTTGGTGGTAAAGGATTCTTATGTGGGGAACATGTGTCAGTTGAGAAGTCAGATAAATCATGAGAAGAGATGATAGCACAAGGAGGTATGATAACACTTACTTTGAGGTTTTCAATGAACCTTTCCAAGGAAGTGTCCTATGAGGCTACTAAGTTTCATTCCTCAAAGGCTATCACCTCATCTTCCTACAAAGTGCATTCCTTCATGGATACTACATTGGAATTTTACATAGGGTTTTCTTTGATGACATCTCCTTCTAGGATCCATGCTAGTGGTCAAGCAAAGAAAAGTGTTCGGCCAGCTGAGCCACTAATAGAGTTGGGGGAGAAGTCACGTCCAGTGACACTCACACATGTTATATCATTTGATGTAGAGTTCGATGTGAGTGAACTATATCAATTTTGTCTTCCATAAAATTCTCCCCTTCTTCTTGGGATGCATTGAAGCCACCATTAGAAAATCTGATACCTTTTATCTGCTTCCCATACCTATTCAGAAGATCCCACAAGTTATCATTCTTGAATAATTATCGACAGGTATCCCAGGTCATCCAAGCCTTAGGATAGATAGAATACTAAGGAAGTGACACACCACACAATTCTTTACCAGGAGCATGAGTGGAAGTCCTGCAGAACCCCCTAGATGGATCCCCTTCCTCCCAAGTCTACTTGGTTGGGACCATTATTTCTAGTATTACATATCCTCTCCCATCATCTCTAATAGATACTTGTACATGGACCAATTCCCTTGCTACAAAATCCACATCATTGTTATGTGCATCAGCACTGTCTCTATTATTCTCCTTTGCTACTGCTCTACTTCAGCCTCAAGGAGGAGGGGCCACAACTTAACTGGCATAGATCGTCCTTTTCTTCATCATTTCACTTCGATAGAAATCATCCCAACAAAGTAAATATTCATGGATGATCCTGAATGCAATTGTGGATAGTTTCATCTCATTTTGAATATTTTCATCTTCACATGTGAACATGAGCCGGAGCTTCCTTGTTACACAGAAGTGGACTTCATGACATACTCCCAAGTACACCCTTTGGGTCAACCCCTATAGACACCTAAACAACCATGAAAATTGGTGTCAGTGTATGGTTCACATATCAGCTCATTTTCCACCCGTTCCACAAACACTCCACATTGAAATCACAGAAGATAAGACTGATTCTCTTTGAATTCTATACAATTATTAGGTACTTCCCCGATTGGCAAAGGGAATAGGTGAAGGATGAACTGATCCACTCTCCTGATCTTTCTTAGCACTTCCACCAATCCAATATTGAGTGGAAAACTATTTGTAATGTTTAAAATCTTCAATAAAAAGATCATATGAGGGGTGGGTGGTATTTAGGTATTCACAACCTCCCATGTTCACCACTATCAAACTATAAAAAAGTTAAATGACATACACCCGTGCAACAGCTTATTCCCCTCACTGATATGTCAGAGTAATTTTTACATCTTCTCAAGAACCGGGATCCCTAGATTGATACAATTCCCAGTGACGAGCATCAATAGCACGATAAATGTTCTTTTTCATTATCCCCTATATGCATATCTCACTGGATGCATCCACCCACAAATGAGTGTCGAAATGAATCTTACGGCCTGACTGTTGGTCGCTGCTCATCCTTTATATTATTCCCCCATAACTAAAATTTGATTTACTCTACAATCAACCATGATGTTCCATCTTTAACCCACTAGGGACCTCTCAAATAAGTATAAGCACTTATTGGCATCTTCATGGGTAGATCCATGCCTTCAGTCAGCGCCCTCACTTGAAATTTTATGAAATTGCAAATCCATTGCATAAAATTGATATCCCTTATGATTTGGTTGTTGTGGTTCACACCTAGAACTAGACACAAAAGAACAGTTTCTAGAATATGAATAGCTTATTTATCCTCCATGGAATTCTTAGCAAGGATAAAATCATCATACATTTCCCTTAGAATCAAGATTCCAAAACTATAATGGAGATCCCAGAGGATAATTCCAACCTCTCAATTGTGAAAATTAAATGTGTTGGTGTTTATGGACCATCAGATCAATAATTCGTGCATGATTTCCTGTGGTATAGTGTTGTAGAATTGGTAAGCCCATGCATCATCATACAATACCACTCACCTCAACACCATTTTGAACCTTTCTCAAATTGCGCAAATCTAATCCATTGATCCATCCTTTCTTTAGGTTGTCATTCCCTACCTTGATGATCAACTTATATTTTAGTGGGGTCGTTTAATTGTCCAGTGGTTTCCCATCGACGTTATTGAGATGATAGTAGAGGCATTTAGAAGTGACGGTCTTGTGATCCTTCCCGATGTGGTCATCCGTAGCCCTATACCACTGATATTTCATAGGTGTTACACTAAACCAATAATAAGGTTCATCCTTTGTTGCCTCTAGGATGATGAAATCATCCCTCAAGCTGAATCTATATAGGGGAAACCTTTTTCATCGAGTTAATTCTTTCTGAGTGTCTAAATTCAGATCAAGTAGGGATTCATGGTCCGAATGGCTTCGAACATACATCCAAATCATGGTATTGTTCCCCGTTTCTTTTTATTAGGAATCGTCAACAAGGACCTTATAAGATGATTTTTGAGAATCCCTCTAGTCAAAGACATAGTAAAATTTTTAGCACTATTCATGAAGTTTCATCATGAATTTCCTTCATGAATTGATAGACAAATAAGCACTGTCAGGTTCTAATAGAGTCATTAAGGAGTAGCGAATTGTGATGCCCTGGTTCTTCTAATGATAGATCACGAGGTAAAGGACTGTGAGAAATCAGAATGCAAATATAAATTAGTGGGATGGATGGAATCATGAAAAGAGAGCTTAGGCACATGCCTTTTTGAATATTTGATAAAGAAAATGGTTCCCTCCCACCCTATTTATTGGATTTTCCTGATTGAGCATCACAATGGCCTCGACGCCACTGAGCTTTATAGAGAACATGATTGTACACACTTCATTCCCGTCAATGGAAATACAACATCATGATCCATCCATGATTTTTTTATGATTACACCTAAAAATAAAAACCTACTTATCACATCGACTCCCTTTCTATAGGGTGAATATTTTGGGACCGAAATATGTTCAATTGGAGATATAGAGAAAGATTTAGTAGGTTCATAGACAATTCAGGCCCAAATAGACCCATAATTTATCAAATGATTATATCTCATGATGTTCCTTCACATTGAACCCTAGAAATCATGTGTACGAAGGTGGATAATGATACCTCCAAGATTTTGACAAGACTTGCTACCATGAAAGCATCTTTGATTGCACCTCTTTGAGTCCAACAATCCCTGCGATAGTGTGAACATTTTTGATGATACATCCAAGAGTCTAAAGGTGCCCCACCACTTTGAGGAATTCTTTTTTACTTCATGGATTTCCCCATGATAATAACAAGACTCTTTTACTATAGATATTGGGACTATCCCTACCTCAAAAGGATCATTAACCTAACAGTTCAACTTTTTAATATACCATATCACGAAGATCCAGGGTACCATGAACCTATCCAAAAACGAATCACCCAAGGTTTTGAGCATTGTGAGTCTTGGTTTCCTGTTTTTCTCTCATAGCCTCTACCTATAGTAGGGATGCCTTTTATTAAGGATTCTATTCTTATTAAATGATGTATTCCCATTGTGTTTTTTGAGGCTTCACGAATCATTAAGCCTTCGTAAAGAACACGTCTATTATTTATGGTATATATAGTAAAGTAGGGTCCACATATTTCTTGAGCCCCTATCTTTAATGAGGACCATTTCTTTCACAAAGAGCCCATGCTTCATGAAGACCCTCTTAATGATGCACCTAACATTTCAAGACTCTCTTTTGTGGGGTACTTTGGGATTTTGTGTGGTGATTTTTTGGTCCCTCATGCGATGTCCCTTATTTTGAGGTCATGCATCATTCTTTTTGGAATAGGTATGACATGGGTCCAAATTTTTGGAATAGACACACTAACGGGGAACCAAAAAGTGAAAACTCCTCCACCCACTCCTCATAGGTCATTTTTTATGCCTTCCCTTACTCAAGTGTGTGTAGGTATTATTCATGTAAGTCGAAGGGGTGAGGAACGAGTCATCCCCATCCACGCTGCAAGATATTAAACTGCCAAGCTCCGATCTCTTTATCATATGGTGTTATAATGTAGCCTCACCCGATTCTATGAAAATGGGGTTCTACGCCTTAGGAATTTTCCACACCCACTCGTCTCCATGGGATTGAGATATTACTCACATGAAATGAGATCCCCCTCACATGGATTGAAATCTACCCATAGGGAATAGTAGATTTCCTAGTGTAAGACCCTCACAATTATTAGAGGAGGTAGTAATATTTATCTTCCTTCACTCATCTAGATGAAAAGACTGGAGGAAGGGATAGTCATTGGGGACTCTCAATACACCATGCATCTCCCTTTGGGCTTTGTCTCCATGGAATTTTTCTATGTGAAATCCCCACACGACCCCTTATTAACGCATATTTCAAAATGCGACCATATGGTCTACTGCTCTCTCTTGATTCTGACACTGAGCATGACTCACATGGGACTAATGGTTAGTTGTTACCATTAATCCATTCTTCTGGTTGTTAATCATGGAGTAATACCTATATTACACCTCAATGGGATGTTAACATATGTAATCCCAAAATTTTGACCTATATGGGCTTTGATCATTGTCTTATAAACATGGAAAGTAGGAAACCTCCCTGTGGTTCAATCTCAACACCATTATATTCATGTTGTTTCACTCTCATCCATACAATATGATATTAAATTTCATGTGATGCCAAAACAGTATAGAATTTGATCCATGTCTTGTACACAAGGTAAGTAGGAAGCCTCCCCAAGGTTCAATCCCCATCATACATCCCATACTAGTCTTTTTCTTGAGTCATTATGTATCGGGAGGATTATGCCCCAACCTGGAGGGTATACTTCGTACTGGTCCTTATCTATGAATTTCATTCACACAATTCACCTCCTTAGGTGTCTCATCGCCCCATTCCAAACAAGGTGGTATTTGATTCCCATATACTAGGATACATATGAATCCTTCCTGATGTTTAAGCCTAACATCCCCTCACACACCCATCTATTTCATCCATTCCATTTCAAATTTTCCTCTTTTTTTATCTTGATTCATTCCCTGCCACCAAATATTGGTGATAACATGCCAAACAGACCATCGACGCTCCTAGAATCACCCATGAAACTAACCATGTATAATCCCCACATAATCCGAATTCATCCAACCAACAGTGCTCCTCTTACTATGTGTAGCTGGCCATTTGTATGCCCCAAATTACCACTTCAAAATAAATTTTTTCTGACCTATTTCTTCTACAGAGGGTATATAGGATATCTCCCTAAGTTTATATCCCAGCCAATGGTAAACCATGGTGTCCCCCTCATTGGGTTACACCCTCCCGATCTTCCATCAATGGTGTCCAGTCCAACATTCATGATGAGACATATTTCCCTCTATGGGAGACATAATCTAGGTTAATCATTAGAGGTGTTCATAACCATCCAATGGTATACCTCGGTATGTACCTCCTACAGATGTACACATTCATGGTGTGAAACTTTATCTTCATGAGATGCACCACATCGTGTCTTCTCTTATCGGGTTTTTTAATCCATCCATCCACTAAATCTTCCAGGTGCTCCCTCCTAGGGAAGTACCTATCGGATCCACCTTCGGAAGTGTCCTGATTATCCCATTATATCTCTAAAAGACATTAATCATGTGGACCATAATCTCTATATGATTTTAAATTTGTTGAATACATTGTGTTAAACATTATATTACATAGGAATACCTTGTAAGTCATTTCATTGGCATAACCGTCCTTATAAGATGTTAAACTCGTAGCCTACCCCTTGTCAAACATAGGATGCTTGAAGTAAACCTTGGAATACTTTCTTTTGGAATAATATTCCTTTTGATTTCAACAGAATTCCTCAGGTTTACACCCTTGATAATCCCTCTTACGAGGAAGAATACATGGGCTCCAATGTTCGAACAACTAAACATCCCACTGATACTCAATGTGAATACTCTCCCAACTGATGGTTTCTACCCAAGGTGGACCCCTTAGAATGTTCATGAATAAGCAACCCAATTAACTGGAATCCATGAATAGATGGAATTGGCAATGAGTTTCATGAACAACATCTTAATATGTGATGGAGAATAGGACTAGGAGAGGAATTCCGAGGAGGAATCCATAGAAAGAGGGCTTGAAAACCCATCATCCTATTTTGATCGAGGAAAATACATCACCAAAGATGTGATGAATGTCACCCACATTTGGAAAGAGGTAATGTGGGTATTATTTAGTCCATAAACAAACACAAATGACATTTAATGAGTAGACACACCCTGGTTCAAGGCATAAGAAACATTTGAATAAAAAATATTCTTTGACCCAAAGAGAATCATGTGAAATTTATTACATTTTTAACCAATTAAATTATTCCCTCAAAAAAATATTTGGATTATTTTTCCACAATTAATTTAGTGAAAAAAATAATTTCCATGACTCATATTGTAATTAAATAAAATAAATTGTTCTTATTGTGAAGAAATAAAATTTCCTTTCTTAAGGTTGTGAATGAATAAAATATCTATGCATCACATCATTATCTAAGAAGATATAACACCTTATCCAATATATTGGAGGATCATATTAGACCCCCAAAATTCATAATAATAATAATCCATACATAGGGTTGATATTACACATGAATACATACATACGTGTAGCTTTAAATAACTAACCCATGGAAATTAGACGTATTTTATGAGAAACATCCCTAGATAATTCCATAATCCATTTAAAGATATAAGTTAGATGTTTGTAAAAAAACATATTTTTAATGTAACAAATATATTTCAAATGATTATTTCAATAAAAAAATATTTATAGGTTACTCTATAAATTACATAGAATGATACTAAAGCATTCATTCTTAATTTCATTATCCTTAAAAATCCATTATTAAAAATCAATGAATTCTATTAAAAATCAAATGTTTACTTTCAAAAAATATCAAAGTATTTCCATTTATATAAATCATAAAGAGTTAAAATAATTTTTAATCCAATTAAAAACAAATAATTGAAGCTTTATAAAGTGAAATTCTCAAACAGTCACAGAAACAGTAAAAACAAATTTCGAAAACACTTTTATTTATTGTAAAAAAATTATGATCGCTTTTAAAATTTATTTTCAATAACATAAACTAAATAAATTAGAATAATTTAAATCTGAATGAATATTATATTATATATTTTTTTCTAATATATGAAGGATTTTTAATGATAAAAATTATTGTAAGATGAAATATTATATTTTTTAAGGATAAAAAAACTTTTGAATATTTTAAAAGAAATATCTTGAAATACCAAATTATAAAAATATATAATAAAATTTATATTTGAATAAATTTTTATGTAAAAATAATCTAGAGATGAGATAAAACATAATTATATTTAAAAATATAATGGGTAACATTTTCTAGATGGGAAATTATGTATAGGTATGTGGGACCCTTGTTAAAGAGAATGACAATTATAGTAATCAAATGCATATCGATGATGAAATTTAACAAGGTAAGATATTTGAATTTAAAATTTTATTTTACACAAGGAGGGAGAAAAATTATGATCAAATAAAATCATATAGTGGAAGAACATAATAAGTAAATTTTAAAATTCTAGATGAGATATTATAACTTAAAGAATGGGATTTTAGGTAACGAAGCTATTACATCATCATTATCCTTTGAATTGATAACCCATGAAAGGTAGAACATGAGATATATTTTTAAAATCTAATTTTTTACTAAATTTATGAAAACATAAATCTATGGAAAATATATAAACCATAAAAATAAAATACTTGGTAAATATTAAACATATCACAATGAAACAAAATTAATATCAAAAAACCCTTACATTGATTCCTAACATTCACTAAATAAAACTAATTTCTAATATAAGAAATTTTCATATCTTAATATCATATTTCATAAAATAATTATTATATATAATCATTTATAAAATGAATTTATAAATTTTATATATTTTAATGTAATTAAGTTATTTCTAATATTAAATATTGGTTGGTCGTAATGTTGATCATTTTGAACTGGTTTTGTAATATCGATGTTTTCATTCATTCATCTCCAAAATTTCATAATTAATAGATCTTATAATTTACATTAATTAATTAATTATTATTATTTATAATTTTAACTTTCATTCAATAGAAATTTATGTTGTGGTTATTGTAGATTATATTGTCAACAAGCATGTTTTAGTAGTTTTTAATGAAATAAATAGTGGTATCTTTATTAATGATTTTAGTCGTAATATTATAAATCCAAAAACAATAAAAAAAATATATTATTATTTTTGGAATAAATTATTATTAATGATATTCTAATAGTCATCCATGGAATAATTTTACAACATTTTTTAGGTATGTTGTTAGACCGACCCAATCAAGAATATATCATAATTATTAGATAATAATGATTTTGAAAGAGGTTTATTTTAAGAATAACTTAATTATTAAATAAAAATGTGGATATAAATATGAAAAGTTTAATGTTTTAAATAATACATTATATGTTTTAAATAAATCTTAATTAAATTAAATTAAAACCATATAGGTTATCCCATGGAGGTGGTGGTCTATAGAATGCACAATTAAATTTTTATTTCACAAAAAATGGGAAGGAAATTATGTGTATTATGAATTTTATCGTAATTATAATAATTTTATTAAATACTTAATATCTATTATTAAATTCCTATCCTATAATAATGTAAGATAGGTAGTGCTGAAACACATAATTCATCGCTTCATGGAGGCGATAGTCTTCATAATACAAGAATGAAAGTTTCATTTTTCTTAATGGAAAATTGTAAATGAAGTTGATAGTTATTCCCATAGCATAATACAATTAAGTAGAAATATAATATTAATTTAATTATATAGTAATTATAATATTATATATAGTAATGTAATAAAAAAATAAAACAAGTTATGGGAAAATGGTACTCACATTTAGATCTTGGGATTTCCCTTGGAAGTAACCTTATAAAGGGAGGTCTTTAGAGAATATATTATGGTAATTGGATAAATGGAAAGTAATAAAATTATATGGGAAGTAAATATAGAAGCATTTCATGATGAAACATAATTTTTATACTGGTCTTGATGTTGTGGCGAGTGTCCTCTTTTATAAGTATTCAGAATGGTATTTTTTAAATAATAAAACATAATATAAACAGAGCACTTGATTAACATGTCGATAAGAATAGAAAAAAGATAATAATGGAGTGGGAAATGTGATAAGTTTTATCATACATCTACCATTAATTTATACACATGTTTTGAACAAGTGTTTTAGTCGTTTACCCTTCAAATTTTCACTTTTAAACATTTTAATTTTACCATGGTCACTAAATTATACCAAATTAATTTAATTTTAATTACTTGATATAAAATGGAAATTATTACTGAATAGAAAATTAATGACTCTCTATATGAAATAAATTTTATCATATTGAATTAATATATTCAATAAATCATAATTTTGACATTATATCATGTAACCTAAAAATATGGTTTTTAGTGAAAAGTAAATTTTTATGAAAAATATTCATTTAATTAATTTTAATGATATAAAATTATTTTTAATAATAAATAAAGCTTATATAGATTAAGAAATCCAATAAAAATATTATGAAAACAATATTTAATTAATTGAAAATGCCAATGACAGTTTTTATTGGAGACTATCACATAAGATCAGAAAAATTTAAATTATAGTTTTTCTAAATTAATATTATCATTTAAAAACTATAGTTTTACTCCATAAAATACATTTTTTTTAAATAAGATTTATATAAATTTCATTATCTTGATATAAAATGATATTGTTATAGTTTTATAACAAAAAATATTTTTCATTATTCACTTAAGAGCAATAATTGAAAGACCATGAATTTTTTTTTCTTAAAATAATATTGTTATTATAACTCTATAAATAAAGTCAGTTTTTTATATTTAAATTAGAAAATTTTGGGATTTTTTTAAAATAAGCACATTAAATTTTATTGAAAACTATTTTCATAAGAATATTTCTATATTAAAACACTAAAAGCGATTAATTTTATATCCTATAAATTAACAATTATTTTTAATATATTATTAATATCAATAATTTATATAGTTCATCAAGTAAATCAAATAAATAAAATATTTTTAGAAAGGTTGAATTTTAATGTATTAATCAGTTTTATTAATTATTATGCTATACAAAAATGGATTTTTATGAATGAGTTATTATTGATAATGTCCATTATTTATATTTCTACATATATTTCAAAATTTGGTTTTCACTATTTTAACCACAAATTATATGGATAAAATTTAAGTGTTATATAATGTTTCATGGTTTTATTTTTGATTTTTTTTCTTGTGTAGCATTTTACTGAAAACATTATGTTTTACCGGGAATGTAATTTAATATCTCAGTATGTAATAAACAAAAATACCATTAGTTGATGGAATTTTGTGTGAATTCTGGAGATGTAGTGTTTAAGGATTTAAAATATATGTGAATTATTCTTGGGTTGTATTACATAGTATCAAATATTAAATTTTTTTGCTTCTAGAACTGATCAAAAAGTGTTGTTTTGGGGATCCTAAATTTGTATCGAATGGAGGATTAGTTATTTTTATAGATTATTTTATGAAGGGTGATATGACGGAAATATAAATAAATTTACATGGAACCAAAAGTGATCTGGGATGAACATAAAATTCCATCAGTAGAAAAAAAGGTGTCAAAATTTATGATACCATAGTATTCATTTCATTTTTCTGTGATTACATACTTTTATTATTTCTACTTGATATTCATTGTAAATTTTTTTAAATTAATGACTCAAATAATGATTTATAGTGTTAACAATTCATGTGATGGAAAATGTGGTGATTGCCTAAATTAGTAGCCAAATTGGATGGAAGAGGGAGTGAAAATCATATTTTAAATGTCATCTCAAGTAATGAAAAATAACAAAAACCAATTTCATATCTAGAAAACATCAAATAATAATCTATACAGTGTTGATTCATTCATGTATTAATGATATCCACCTTCATAGGATCATCTAATCCTTTTATTTCTGAGTGATGGACTAACATGAATGGAAAGTTATATTTTTATCAATTCTGAAAAAAAGAATATTTTATTTTCGTAGTTTACCAGTTATATGGTGAAGTAGAAAAATGGTGTACTTTGATATTAATATGAGGAAAATGGAAGAAATAAACACAAAAATGGGAGTATTTTAAGGATTTATTTTCCAATAAATAGTTTTTATAATGAATTCGCACTATGATTAAAAAATAATTCGTAGTGTAAAAATAAGTAGACCATGAATACATTTGTACATATGAAGAAAAAATCATAATACATGTAGGGTAAACTTCATGAATTATCATCGATCCATAAAGATAGATCAATCATTTTTATCATCTTAAAACCATGTTTTTAAAGGAAATATTAAAATGAAACTTTTATTCTATAAATTAATTATTTGATGCGTAATTAAGAAGTAAATGTAAGATAAAAAACCTCATTACTCTCTAATATTTAAAGATAAGAATGGAAAATTGGTTTTCATAGAAACTCAGATAATAATTATCATATAGAACAGGAAATTTCCATAAATACATGCCAAAATGTAGGAGGACGAACAAAGAAAATTATGTAAAATGAATGAAATTGTTTTTCAAGTATGTAAATATTTTCAACCATGCTCGATTTTGAAGAAGAGAGATAAATGGGCCTTTCAATACAATGGATATGATATGGTACCAAATAAATAAAAAATCATAGTTTAATGATTAATTATAATAATTGTGGATATTACACCAACTATTGAACCATTCAATGGGATTATAATAACAATTTACCTTAATTAAGTCTATTTCCAAAGGACAATGTTAGATAATTTTTTTTCACAAGTATTGATGTTGGACACATAAATGATTTACTATAAGGTATACCCATCATACAATCTTAAACTAAAATGTACTTTTTGATTATATACCACCCACTCCTTTATATATTTGATAATTTATATAATGGAATTATATCAAAAACCTAACGATTAGATATTAAATTACTGGTGTAAACCCTTAGTGGTGGGATGATTATAACCCATGTCTATAAATCTTATCTGATTCATTCTGTTGGGAATTTATATCCAATAAAACAAATTATTTTCAATTTTTTATAAATTGTTTTGATTTTTAGCATGGATTTTATGTCTCTATAAAAAAATTGATATTCACTTTTGGGATAAGAATGTTTCATTTGATATCATAGGCAATCCTCTACACATTTATCAGTAAAAGTCTCACCATGAACTCCTAATAGGAATAAATTCAAATATATGGGTTTTAAAATCAAATAATAAGGTGAATTATAATAAATTAGCTTAGAGAAACCCAATTTTGGGTATATCACTGTTACAAAAAATAATTGTTTTATAGCCTTAACTAAGATACTATACACGAAATATCATTAGAAATTATATAATGAGATTCTTTTATCATATATATTCTCTAAAATATTTTCATCAATGGGATATAATTAAAAATATGCACATGAAATAACTTTATAGGTGGATATAATAAAACACCCCAAAAATTTGAAATGATTTCTTATTTAAATAAATATTATGTTGAATAGCTTGTTTCACAATAAGGACCCAACTAAAATTAATTTCCAAATATTTTATTAATATATTAAATTAAAATGATTGATAAACCTTAATATCTAATGATAATGAAATATAAACCAACAATATGAGAATTACAATAGGATTTAATCCATATGTAAATAAAAAGACCATGGACATGTATTCTACATCCTCATGTTTTCCCATGAAGATCATCACCTTGTCAATAACTATGTAAAGAAGGAAAGAAATTAAATTCATAATAGAGGTATTAATAGATATATAAATTGGCAGAATAATGTTATTACTGTTTGTAAGGATATATTTAGAAAAAAATGTAACCATTATATATATTTTCATTGTATATATAGTTATTAGAAATATGGTTATTGAAAAAATGATCACTGGTTGTATTTCTGTTGCTTATACATGTACCCAATTTGTATATTGAATATGTGAAGTTGATTATAACAAATTTAGGGTAATATAACTCACAAATGATAAATATAGTTACACAATATAAAACATCACTATAAAATGTTATAAGGAAAATATATTTTTATGTGTAATGTATTATTATTATTATTATTAAAAAATGATTTCAAAAGAATGGTTTGACAAAAAATGTGATTTTTTATTTAAATAAATAATATCTGTGAAATAAGTTTAAAACTATAAATAACACTACTTAAATTATTTGTGGCCAATAAAATATGATTTATTTGAAAATATTATTCTATTTTATATTACATTTCTTTATTTAAGTGTTAATATTCACATATTATAAGAAATTTAATTAATTGAATTTTAAATGAATATATTTAAATGAATTAACATTATTTCAATGATATTCAATTGGTAGAAAATAATCATAAAATCTATTATTGTAAAAAAGTGATACTTTTCAAAGGCCTTTTTTAGTTTTGTATATTTTATCATAATAAATTAAATATATCACCATTGAATGATTTTTATAGTAAACTGTATTAGTGTATAAATAAATTTTTTGATATTAATTTAATGAATAATTTATGTAATATATGATTAAAAACCTAATGTCATAAATGTTATTTATACCAAGAAGGCTCGATCATGGGCATAAGACCCATGACCCCAAAATTTATTCAAAGAAAAATAAAAGTTGCAGCAAACAAACAGGGGAAAAGCTACAGTCCAACAGACCATGCCAACAAGAACAAACAGAGCAAACAGAAGATCACCTTTTTCGAGGACGACCTCGACCCCTAGATCCCCCCTGACTGGCCGGGAGGCGACACGCCCATTATGCTGTCCAGCTTCCATTGCCATAGTCAGTTCCACAGTATTTTCCATAGGGGAAGCATCCCCATGCAGGCCAACATCAGTGCAAGTGTCTTCCTTGTGATCCGCAGCTGCATGATACTCTTCATGCACCGTCCGAACCTCCTGTGTATCCTGGACCGCCTGCATCTCAGAAGAAGAGCAAGCAGTATTATAAGCAGTGGATTCCACTACCACTGGGATCTCCATCCCCTTATCAGCAGCAGGTATCAAAGTGCTATCTCGATTATTGCTACATCCTGCCTTCTTAATCCCCTCCAGATTAATCATATCAAACTCCGAAGTATTAATCGACTCCAACATAGAAATGAAATTAAGTACTGGCTTTGGAGATTTCGGCTCAACACTCAAAGTATCATTTGGAGCAGCCTCCATATCAGCAACATGCAGAGTTGAACTCTCCAGAATATCCTCTGTCCCAATATCAGCATCACCCTTCAATAATAAATCATAACGGTTAACTTGCTGGACCACATCCTCTCCTACAGTACCACTATCCACCATCACAGCACCATCCAGCCGCGCTCCCACAGTAGTTACCTAGGCTGGATCAGCCCTCAACTTCTTCGATGTCACCAATTGAAACCCATCTTCATCAAAGATCTTCATCTTACCCTTCATACAAGCCGAATCTACTGCAGCACGAACAAACTCAGCATTGACATCATCCTGAACAACGACCTCATGCTCCGATTGGACCTCGTCCTCTTCCTCAACAAGCATATGTTCACCCTGCTGGGCATCAACCACAGCCTCCTTCTGAACATCAGTAACCATTGTAGCAGCATCCGTATGCACTAGATGACACCCTTCCTCCTCTTCAGCAATATCAGCCCATGACCTGCAAGCATCACCCCTGGTAATTCCAACAACAGATGGTTCTAATGCCTTATCCACTGATCCGTCATCAGCAGCAGCCGGCTGGCCAACAGACTGCTTACCCAAACCAAACTGGACAGCCTCATCAAATGAGGCAGGGCCTACCTTTGGAGGCTCCTTTACTCTAGAAACCAACTTAGAACCACCCTGCACCGCCGAAATCGTTTTGCAATGCTCAGAGGTATGACCCACCGACTTACAAAGTGTACACTTCAAATTACTACGACATTGCATAGAAGTATGACCAATACAAAGACATGATTTACAGAAGATAGGCAACCACTCATATTGAACAACAAGTTCCAGCTTAATCTCCCCAGCAACAAGGAAATCTTTGTCAATCAGGACCTGTGCTAGATCAATTTCTACCAAGACCCTAGAAAAATGGCCAAATCTACGGTGTTCAGTCTCCTTATCCACCTTAATTGGACTCCCAATGGCTGAGGCAACTTCCCATAAGACTGAAGGATGCCAAAAAAACCAGTTTAAACCCCGAATGTGGACCCATGTTTGAGTGGAAGATTTCTTAGTGGCAAGGGGATGCGATAAAGGATCCCACTGCTGTACCATTATATACCCAGGCTTCAAGGAAACAGGTCCAAAGCTCCAGGCTATATTCAGCAATTCCTTCAAAGGAAAAACGACATGAAACATCCCTCTTTCGATGGAAATCAGACGCCAATCTAAGAACCCCCAACTTCTAGCTAAGCAATTGCGCACTTCATCAACCCTCACAGGAGCTTCACTACAAGTTCTCGACAATCTAGCGAGCAGTGAGAACCTACATTCCTCAAGGCGATCCTCTAGAACTTTCGGATTAGCTTCAACAAAATCAATCGAACCATTCTTGGTGATCCTCTTATTTAGAGAGGCTGAATCAGATAGGGATTCAGAGAAAAACCTGTTTCGGGAAGCCAAGCCATCATCCTTCCTCCTAGGGTTTAACAGACAATCCTTCGCCGCCAAATCAATAGCATCACCCGGAGCGACCACCTTCGAGGGAGGAACGAAGACATCCTTAGGATCAAAATAGAAATCCAACAACGCCGCCATCAATCACCGAGTAGAAATCGCAGAGGAATCACCTCTCGAGAGCTCTCCCGCATTTCCCCCTCCAATGTTATTTATATATACATATATATTTAATTTATTTATCTATTTCTATTTTAAAAAATTCATTTTTATTTTTTGTAATTTAATTAGATTAAATTGATTATATATTCATAAACATGAAATCGATATTAGGTAAGGATTTTAGTTTCGTTATTAGGAATAAAAAATAAGTGACCAACATTAAAACCTAGTTACCATGGAAAATGTAAAACAAGGATAGACAAAGTGGTAAGATCAAGATATACCATAAAAATATATCTTTAAATGTGTGGATGTGGTCTCTACCAATTAAATAACAACCCATATCCAATATCTTAATCATTTAATACAAATTCCATTTAAAATTACAACCTTAGATAATAGGAAATTAATGTTTTCTTAAATGTCACTCAGATATCACATATAAAAGGTCCCCTAATCAACCCATTCCAAACCACCCAAAGCATTTATTTACCAATTAAAAAGAATCTAATTTTCCCAGAAAAAAATTCTTTGACATTTGGAAGCCACATATTTTAGTAAATAATATTAAACACATCATTATGAATGAAACAATGTTGAGGAGGGAATTCATCAAGTCAGTATGTTGGTTCTTCTCAAAACATTTCTATTAAATTTTAACATCCAATCCATGTAAATATTATTATCCCCTATAATAATGTTATATTATATTAATTATTCTTCTAAAAAATGAAATTTATATAATATAAATAAATAATCATACCCATCCATTTGTATAAAAGATTATTTTTTGTGTTGGTTCGACCACTTAAATGAATGATGTCATACCAACATTATTATCATAATCGTAAATATGTATCAAGATAATATTAATTTTTATATATGATATTCATTAGTAAATTATATATCATATATTATTATAACAAGAATACAATAAAATTTATAATAAGAAAAAATCTAAGAGAAGAGAAAAATTTTATAGCATACGTGATAGGCAACACCGAAATTAAACAAATTACAAAAATATATTTCTTTAAATTTAATCATTTTGATAACATACAAGACATGAAACCCTAGGTCTAAATAAAATATAATATAGTATACCTTTCTAAAATAGCTTCTTATTTAAGGAAATTAATATTTCTATCTAAATTATGAATATTATGGTTACTTATTTAATATAATTAAAATTAGAATATTTCAATAGAAAAATGAAATATTTCTGGAACACCTACATTTTTGCTCAAAGAAATCTTATTCGTGTTTTGACAACATAATTTAAAATAATTTTATACATTTTTTGAAAATTTATTTGATAAAAAAATTAAAATTTTAAATATGAATATCAAAATTATTTTTTTGTGAGTTTTTTGGATTTTTATGAAATGTTTTATTTATTTGTGAATAATTAAAAGTAATGAATTTTAATGGAAAAATTCCATTTCATTTAAATTATTTATATTAATAAATTATCTTTTTAATTGGATTTAATGTAAAAATAGATCAAAATATATCAATTTATAAAATTTAGTTCGTTGGAATCATTTTCATAATTAATTTTTATATAAAAACTTTGTGAACTTTTGAACATTTACTCTTTGAAAACTCACTTTCTCGTCGAAACTACAGGATTATTTTTATCATTCTTTTTTTCACTAATATGAAGTAAATTTATAAAAATGGAATCTATATTTTTAATAATATTATTTTTAATTTCTAATATGTTAAAATTACCTTTTTACCACAATATATTGTAAAAATAATAAAAATGTTTTATCTTGTTTAAGGAAAAAAACTGACTTACTCAGGGTTTACACTAAAATAAAAATAGATAAAATAGCCTAAAACATGTATAAAAACTATTTTATGTATATACTTGTATCATATTCTTGAAAAATCATGATACATGATTTTTTTTTCAAACATTTATCTGTGTGCCACTCATGTTACTTATAAAAGGCCACCTATCTATTCTCTTCTTCACAGCTTCAACCCATTTTTGTTCTATTGATACTTATCGAATTAACTTTACAATATCCATAATATCATCCATGAAGAATTATTGTTTGTGAAAATACATTATAGAAATGTTTTCTATGAAAACCTAAAGAGGTTACCTAAATAAGAGGAAATACACATCGATGAGAATTTTTATTTTATGTCTTCCTCCAACTCCATAAATTATTATTAAAATGAGATGATAGAATAAAAAAATATGAGATATGTTGAGGTGTTTCTTTAATATGTTGATGACAATAAACCATATCCACCTTCATCAAATGGATAAAGGAATAAAAATTTATGTGTACTACGGACTACCGCCTCACGAACCAATGTCATTCATTTGCTTATTAGTACAACACATGGTTGGGTATGATCATGGATCCAAAGTATATATATTATATTTATAACATAAATATACATTTTTTTCATTATATAATATATAAATGTTTTATATTCAATTCCGTATGGGATATGACAACATCGCTCCTGTGTATGACAGACTACGACCTTGCGAAGCGATGTGATTCAATAATCACTAATGGTTTACATAGAGGGCATTAAGGATACAATTAATTGATATATTTCATTTAAATGAAAAATTAAACTATTAATGAAATATTTTTTATTCTTAATATATAATATATCATTTTATTTCAGACAGTGAGAAATGATAACATCAATCATGTATGTGTGGACTACCACCATCATGGAGAGATCTGACTCTATTTTTATCAACAAAACACATGGAATATATTTAAATATATATTAAAAGAAATTATATTATATATGTGATATTATTATAATTCCATATGGAAGAAATATTGCATATCTTCTTTCCATGATTATCATTGGAACATGGAAATGTTACAAATGCATATATAAGACCTACAATCTCCATGATAGAAACATACATCATTTTTCACAACCATCTTTAATGATTGGTTTTAAAAATAAATATTGATATAATGATATTATTATTATATAATTTTTATTTATTTAGTGATGATGGAACTATATAACTTGTAGAAGAACCATAATTTTTTTTAACAAAGTGTGAATGCGAAAACATATAAAATAACACATGAAACACTGAAACTAATGACTGATTTTTAAATAACATGTGATAATATATTATAAAAGGATAATATATGAGTAATATTCATGTAAAAAATTTCCTTTCATCATGAAAACGCATTTTTAAAAAAAATAAATCATAATTTTCAAAGGTCAATTTCAATTAAAATTATTTCCACATTTTTTTGAGACATTTTTTATTTATCATGTGATTTTAAAAATGAAAAAATATTTTTATCAAGAGTGTTTATAAAATTTTTTTCATGTAATTTATATTCGAAAATGATATCAACCCTTATTATACTCGAACTTTACGAGGTATATGTAATTTTTATACCATTCATATTCATTCTATGGATGGTTTATTATTATTCGGACCAATGAAAGGATTGAAAGTAACCTTCGTGATTAGTTTTTTTATTAATTAAATATACATTTTAATATTCACATTCTTATGATAATTGAACATTAAATTTACCCTGAATATACTAATAGTTTATCAATGATATATTTATCTCTTAAAAAGTATATCATTACTATATATGGATTTCCTCATTGAAAATTATTTGTTTCTCCATGGTAATATTTATAAATTTGAAATCATTGCTCAATATGGATATTTTATGATAAGGTGAATTGTTTATGATTAAAATCGAATATTTGATATATTATGAATGACTTTTAAAAGAATATATGGGTGATTCCTAGCTATAGATAGTCCTTAGAGGAATTGGTAGTCTCATGATAAAAGTCAGTAAGCAAGCATTAAATGGGTTTTTTACTTTCAATTTTAAAAAATCATGTTAAATGTCTTCATGAAAGGGGTATCATGTTCTAGAGGAATGAAATCCAATGATTATTAATTTCCATAACTAAGAATTAAACTTTTATTATCCATTATATTTTTACAATGTTATTATATTTGGATTCATTAAATTCTCAATTTATTCATTAAATGGAATGTTTTTTATTTATTCACCATTTGATATTAAATATTACTTATCCAGTATGATTTTAATTTTATTGATTAAATGGAATGTGTTTTGAGTTATTTCCCTTCACACAAAGATTATTATCTACGATATTTTCAAAACAATATTATATATGGATAAATTTAATTCTTATAGTATTGATTACATTGAATTCTTTTTCATTTATTTACACTTCATTTTTTATTATTCATTATTGAAAAATGATATATTACAAAAAACTTAACCCCTATTGAGAATTTGAAATTAGCATTAATTATTCCCTTTTATGGAATCCATGAAATTTAATATGATTGAAATTCAAGGAAAATTTCTTGGTAATAATGGTATTCTTTAAAAAAATATTTCATATTTTTCATTTTAAAATGTAATGTATGACTCGAGCATATATATAGTTTAACAAGACAACTAAAAAAGTTTGTTCTTCATGATGTTATTACATTTATGTTATGCTACTATAATAACATAAGTCACCGACTCTAGGTTACTAGTGATGATGTTTTAACTAATAATGTCATAGTAAGTATAGTAGAAACCATGTGAACTAGAATAAAGAATTAATAGAATAGGGAACATCGCCCTATGATAAACATTGATGATTTTCGTAGATGAGTATCCTAATCATTTTTGTAATAAATATATTAATGGTTTTTCCTTGAAATGCATATCTTTCTAGATATTATAAGGGGATGATTTTCTGGATCTAATTCACCTAGGGTTATTAAATTTTAAAAGGGTCCATTTCCCTTTACATGACCATCATATGGTTCATAACAATGGGTATTACAATGCACCTAGTCTGAGACTCACAGGGGATATTCTTATGATAATTAAAATGTTGGTTACAATCCATTATCAATGATTTTAATAATTGATGACAATGATGGGCCTATATTCAACCTAATGTTCAATAGAATGAAATGAAGTTTTCTCAATGAAATGGGAAATTGTTTATGGGTGAAAATAAGGGGAATGAAGAAATAAATTGAAGAGGAAAAATTAATACTATGATAGAAGTGAATTAATGTCATCATAGGTACCCATTTATAGTTCATTGTATTAAATTTTAAGAACCTATAATTTTCGTAGTAAATTCCCTCTTTTATAGGATAAACCTAGACCAAGTGGGGAATCATTCTGAAATAAAACTAATGAAGTATTTATGATTTATGTTTCCAGAATTAAAATTTTAATATGCATTCCCAATGGAATTATATATTATAAGAATCATAAATCTTTTAATGATTCTGTCATATATTATATGCATTTGTTTATTAATTAACATAACAGTTATGGATTCCATCATGGGATTATGAGTTTATGATTTATCATAAGATCAATGTCCTAATCACCCATTTTTGGGTATTAGAAGATGAGAGTCTACAAAGATTAAAGATACTATGGGAGAAATTTATGAAAATTCATTCCATCGGTTTTTTATTTTATTTAGTGAAAATATTAATAGAAGAATACTTATTTCCCATTTTTTGAAAATAATATTTAATATATGGATATCCTTTAGGGTTTATATAATCAATAATTACATTGTAATTATATCCAAATAAAAGATTTAGTATTTATTAAAAAAAATAAGTTTTGTTGAGTTCCTTAGTAAAAAGTTTATATAATGATTAATTTTATATAAAGGATATAAATAATATATTTATGGGAATGTTATTTGAATTATATTTGTATAGTTTTTGGAAAATATCAATTCACTTATCAGGTGAGAACCCATTACGTACTAAAATTTCACTGGTCTTGAACCCACATTCCACAGACATTAAGGGTTTAACGCCTACCATTGGCATATGTGATGTCTTAGTTAATATGAAACTAGTTAAATTACAAAAAAAATAAATATTAATGATGAACTAGTGGTGTTACTTATGAAGTTTAGATATTTATTTACTATATAAGATAACTTATTCTAACCATATTGGTTTTGGATAATAGTTGGAGACCAATGTAAAGACTTGATACTCATTTATGTATCTTACGATCAGTTAGAATTGAGTTTTAGTTCTCTAGAAAAAACCACTTTTTTTATATTAATTTTTTGAGTACATGATTCATTGAAAAATTATCTAACCATAACCAAAGGATGAAATTTTTATTATGAAATAGAACCATATCGAGTAAGTATATTTTCTTATATTCATTGATAGAAAAATATTTCCAAAACATTAGAAAAAGGATCTTGAAATTGTTTATATCCTACCACTATAATATTATATAAATAAAATAAAACGTTAAATAATCAATGATTTATTGTTTTTAGGACCTTAACTATTAATTGATCATTTATTTTATTGGGATAAATGACCACTATCACTCTCTATAATTATTTATGCTTTTATTTATTTTCTATATCATTACATTCTAATGATGCTATAATACCTAGAAACATTTTATTTGTTATTCCACATGACCTCATTGATTCCCTTTCTCTCTTTTTAAGATTATAATTTTTTAAACCTTTTATGATATAAGGTTATTATTAATGATATTTCCAAAACTAAAACCCTTGATTAATTACATCAAGTTTAAATTGAGAGAAAGAAATTATGTTATGTTGGAAAGAATAAAACAACCGAAAATTATAAAATAAAATATTTTTATTTGATACAATATGTGATTCACAACCCTGATCATAAAAGACCCATGAAATATATCTCTTTATATTAAATCTTATTGAAATATTGTAGATCAAAAAACCCTGAGTCTAAATGAACAATAATATTGATAACCATTCGAAACTATAATGTAAATTGGTGTGTATGAATATCAAAAACTAAATTATTATGTTTATGATTATATATTAATTATTGATAAGATAATAATCATTTAAAATAAAAATAAATGTTTTCTGAAGGAAATTATTTTTTATAAAATACATCTTAGTCATGTTTTACACACCTAATTTAAAGTTAACATTTACCACATTTAGATATTTTATTTGATCAAATGAAATTAATTAATTAAATAAGAATATAAATATTATTTTAGGGGTAATTTTTGGGATTTTTAAAAAAAATTATTTTTCAATTGATAAAGTAAAATACTTATTTTTAATTGATAAATGTCTTTTTTATTTTATTATTTATAAAGATAAAAAAATATTTTGAATTATTTTTAAATAAATAGTAGCTAAATTTTATAAATATTAATACAAATTTGGTCGTTGGAGTCATTATTTATGAATTTGGATATAAATACATTGTAAAATTTTCAGGGTTTAATCTTTGAAATTCGCTTTCTCATCATGTAAATGGGATTAATTTTAAATAAAAGTTTCCCACATATCTCAATTTAATTTTGAAAAATGGATTAAATATTTGGAATCATCATATTTTATATTTTATAATAATTTTAACATGATTTATTACCATATTAACTAGTAAAAATGGGAAAAATTATTTATTATGGGTAAGGTAAAATTGGATTTACCTAGGGGTTAAATAAAATGATAATGGTTAAAATGACCTAAATAATTTTATAATAAATTTTTATGTCCCCTTTTCAACCCTATCATGTATAAGGATTTATTATACTCAATTGTTGACCCATGTTTCATGTAAACATCACAGATTAATGTTTTTCTTTTCAAAAAGATACAGGTGTTCCACTCACCTAACTTAAAAAAGGACACCCACTATCCTCTCTTTTCAAACATTCAAACCAATTTGTTTCAAATAAACCTAAGAACGACATCCTCAATTACTTAATATCTTTATATATTACTTATTTTTGTAATATATCCATCATAAGAATTCCATTTCTTCAAATATAAGGAGGTTTCCTTTAGAAGAGGTAATATTCTTCAACATACATTTTTATTTTATTTATTTCTCCTCATCATTAAATTATTTTTATACAATTATTTTATTGTAAAATATGTATATTAAATATAATTATAAGTTTTTATGTTATATTCATTACCTATAACCTTTCCCACTTCCATAAAATGGGTTATTAAATCATCATTCATGAGTACGGTGGACTACTGCCTTGTGAACCTATGTCATTCATTTTTCCATTACCACCTCTCAAGATTGAGTATGATGATGGATATAAATTATTTATATTATATTTTTTAAATAATTATAACACTATAATCATTATATATTAAATTAAATTTTAAATTTACATTCGTAAGTGGATAAAACAATTTCGTTCGTGTATACAACGGATTATCACCTCGTAAAGCGTTGTTCCATTTTTCACTTACACTTTACATTGAGGGTAATGCTGATAACGTTTATTAATATATGCTATATAAATGATACTATTATAATATTAATTTCATACTCATTATTTTTAAAAATTAATATATCATTTTTTTATGACGCTGATAAATTATAACATCAATTTTGTACATGTGGACTACCACCTAAATGAAGTGATGTGACTCTCATTTCATCACCACGCCATAGGGATGATATATATATATATATAACTATTTTAAAATAAATAAAATTATATCTATTATATTATTATAATTATTTAAATATAAAATATTACTTAGCTTCTTTCCATCACTATCATTGGAATATGAAAAATTCCACAAGCGTATGTAAAACCTACCATCTTGATAAACATAAGTGAGATAAGTTTTCATAACCATAATTAATTACTGGTACTAGAAGTAAACTTAATTTAAAAATATGATAAATATTTCATAAGTATTATTATTTATATTATTTTACTATATAATATTAACAATAATCTTATATTTATTGAACAAATCACAAATGAAGAAAAAAGGAAATTACCACAAAAAATTGAAAATAATGAATTGTTTTTGAGGAACAAGTGATAATATATTATAAAAGGATTCTATATTATATTATATATATTAATATGGTTATATAAATACTTAATAACATGTGTTATACCTCTATAAATGTGGGTAAATGATATTAAATGAAAAGGAGGCCTGAGGTAAGGGACTTCATCTCAATTTCCCTTCATTGCGGTGTATTGTAATGATATGCAACTAATTTAATTAATGTGGTGAATATATTGACCCTATAAAATTAATATCATGATTTAATTAAAATTCATGGTATTTTTTGTTTCAAATAGAATTATTTCATCCAACGTTTTTTTCACATAATCATTACCATGTGGTAAAAAATATCATATCCCAATTTTATTTCATTGGGTTATATTACTCCTTTATTGTATTTGATATTCTATGATTATGTGTGTTATACATGTTTACTATCTATTGTTTTATTTTCAAATTTTTATGTTTATTAACATTTTATATACATAATAAATTAATTATTTCATTCTCACTTCAACGTTATTTTCATTGTAAGGGTTTATTGCAAATCTCATTCATATCAAGATTGTTCGTTATTTTTTTTTAAATGAAGTAAATTATTTGATCATTTTATTATAAATCCAATTAATTTTATAATAATCTATTTATTTATCAAATTTTCATGTAATGTTACAATTTTCTACACTTTGGAACATAAAATAATTGAGAAATTTATTTTAATAAAATTCGACATCATTTTCATATTCGTTCAGAAAAAAGTTTTATACCAAAACCCAATGTTATAAAAAAATATCATTTTTTTATCTATTTTAAAAATGATTTTTTTAAAAAATTAAATTTTTTTACTTTTTAAGTTTTTTTGAAGGAATATTTTTTTCATTTTAAAACAAATACTTATTTGGATTTTATTAAAAAGGCGAATGGAATCATTTCTTAATATATTAACCATTTAAAAGAATCAATTTCATAATGAACAATGAATATTTAAAAAGATAATTTATAACTATCAACAGTTATTTTAAAATAAAATTATTTTCAAAATTATTAGTGAACATTTGGTTTTAAAAAGTGATTTTCAAAATAAAAAGGATATTGTTATCAAAAATGACTTTAATGGTATTTACATGGGATTTCTATTTATCCATGAATGTAACCTTTATTATACTTTTGATTATTTTGTTATATGTTGTATATATACCATACTTATAAATTCTATGAATGCTTTACTGTCATTTTGGGTAATAAAATTATTTAAATTCAATTTCATGATTCATTATGGTAGTCATTAACATTACCTTGAAATATTCACATTCCCATGATCATTGAACATTAAATTCCCAAAAAATATCCATATTATTTATTATGGATATATTTATTACATATGTCATATATCATTTCCACAATAAAGCTTCTACATTAAAATTATTTGTTTGTATTTGGAAATATTGATAGATTCGAATTCATTACTCAATAATGATGTTTAATTATAAGGCACATTTTTCAAGAATTAAATTTATTATTAAATATTTGAGGCAAATGAGAATATGTGTGGTTCCTGGTTATATATATCCCATTGAGTCATAGGTAGTCCCAAGAGTCTAATTAGTAATCATACTTTATGTGAGTTTTTTACATATAGTTTTATATCATCTTCTGAAAGGTCATGACTACATAGGTCTCATGTTATAATGAAAAGGAAATCCAATATTTAATAATTTTTACAATTAATAATTCAGTTCTTTTTATCTATTATATTTTAATAAGGATATAATTTTTGGATGCATTTTATTATCTTTTTACAGATTAAATGGAATGTGTTTTCAGTTATTTACCTTGGTATATTGATTATGAATTATCCAGTTATGATCATAATGTTATTAATTAAATAAGAAGTGATTTTGGTTATTTAAATTTATTTATAGATTATTATATATGATAATTTCTCAATGATATTATCTCTAGATCCATCTTGTTATTAGTTTATTGATTAAATTGTATGTGTGTTAAGTTATTTACATTTAGATATTGACTTTTATTTATTGATTGATCATAATTTCTATTGTACTTAACCCTTATAGATTATTTCATCTCAAAATTATATCATTCATATCATTGGAATTAATAAATAGTATTATGATTTATATTAGATGATATTCTATAGGGAATAATGTCATTCTTGAAAAACAAATTGTGTTCTAATTTTTGTTTTTAAGTGAAATGTAAGAAACATGTATATATCTAGTTTACCAAGAATATAAAACTATTAAGTCCATTAGGATGAAATTACATGTATATTATTCCAATGTAATAATCTAATACATCATCATGGGGTTACTGGGGTAGGGGTCTTTACAAAATGAATGATCAATATTACGTAACTCAATATTACCAGTAAATTACCCAAAAAAATAATCATGTTGAATTACATTCTCATGATCCATACCCAAAAATTCAATAAAATTAATTTGATATTACATAAATAAATTTTTTCTCTTGATTCTAAAAACATGAATAATCTAGTAAACATTAAATTGTTATCATTTATTGAGGTTTGAAATCACCATTGTGAAACACACCCAAAAAAATCAAAATTACTAATATTAAGGATGAAAATAAACAATAACTAACTAATATATGTCTAGTAAATGATTACAAATGAAAATTACCAAATATAAAATGCATTAATAAGGTTCAAAAATAATTTATTAATATTTATATGTTAATTATATTATGGTAAAATATCTTTTTTAGAATCCTAGAGTAAACATAAGGGTATTCTTATCTCAATTTTCTACCATTAGGATATATTCTATTATCATCACCTTCATTCATTATGTGGTGTATATATAACATCATAATTTTTTTATTTGATATTTTTAATCTTATTCATTGGATTCAACAAAACATTATAAATTAATTTCATTCAATAGGATTTGATTCATAGGATACAAAAGTCATATGGGTTTATTTTATAATATCAGTTGAGATTGAGATTGTATATTTTTAAAAACATATTTTTGGAAAATATTTCTGAATTCTATTTTAATCATATTATATTTTCTTCTTATCTATTTCTTTCTTTCATTTATATGTGTTCGATCCATTTAACCACTCATTTTCCATTATTCATCCAAAAGGATATTATTAATTGAAGCTAAACATATCTCTTAATTTCAGTGAGATATTTTGCCCTCTATGTATGTATTATTTATATTAATTAATAAATATCCTTATAAATGACTCAATTATTGATAAAAACCAGATTATATTAACTTTTACTTTATTTTTAATAAATATTGATAAACATTTTTCACGTTAATCATTTTATATTGATCTCTATTTCCTTACAAAATTGTGAAAAGAATCTTTTTCTATAATATGATCCACCTAAATTCATGTTCATAATTTTTTAATTATTTTTCTTGAGAAAAATTACTCCATAATGTTTCATTTTTTTAATCATATATTACAGGTTATTGTAAATTTTACATTTATAAATAAAATTTATCAATCGCAAAGTATATTTCTTCATATTTTTCATTGTTAGTTTCTAAATAAATAATAAATGTGTTTTTCATCCAAGTCAATATAATTTAATATTTTTAATACGTACCTATAGACATTCTCAAATGATATATTCCACTTTATTCCATGTGACTTCTAATGGTTAGGTAATGTAAAACATTTATCGATAAGTTATTCTTCTTAAAATGGTTCCTTAATCTATGATGGAATTATGAATTTCATCATGATCATATGGAACACATATGTATGTTCTATATATATCTAAGGAGGGGGTCGATTATAGAGTTATAATTTATTGGAAAATATTGTATTCCTCATGATCTCAAAAGGGTACGAAGCTGGTGAGCCCAAGAAAAATGGGACATGGTAGCCTATACTCTAGGGTAAATGGGTGGGAAACCAAAGACCATGGGTTTAAGTGTTCTGTAACCAATCCCAAGGGTACATAGGTATTCATCCCATTCCAAAGGGTACACGGATGGTAATCCCAATGACAATAAGCTACACATGGGGTTTTCCATATCTAATAATAATATCAATATGTGGATGGACTAGTCATTTATGGGATGAATTCCCATATGGTTTACCTTGATATATGTCTTTAGTTTCATTCCCATATTTTTAAGTTATTAATTGTTCAAATATCATTATCACATGTAATTAATGCATTATTTCAGTTTCATATTTTTCCAAAATCATTATTTCAATATCCATGATTTATGATCCATAAATAATTGGTTATGATACCCCTTTTGGTGGGTTCATATAAATTGATTTATTCTTTATAACAAAAAATCCTTCTTTTACTCACTTATAACAGGTGATTTTTATATGATATTCTTTCCCTTAATGATCATATAATCTCACCCCTTTATAATTTTTCCATTACATAGGATATGAAATCTATTATTATGTATGATATTTCAATAAGGATAGAATGTGTGAAGAGTAATGTTGGAAATTTTGAAGAATTATAATAAAATAAGAAGATCACGTAGATAATCACCAAATACACAAAAAATATGTGTTCTGAGATTGTGTATTAGTTTTCGAGATGTAATTTTTAATGATATAAAATGTATTTGTATTAATATTGGGCTATTTATGTTTTTATAAGAGATTATGTAATGAATTTAATTCAATAATCAGATCTTAATATATGGGTTTGCGTCTCCTCATTTAATCGTTTCATTATTCAATGTTATAATCCCCAAAGCAATATCAAATCACTCAGGGCAATCCAAACCAAATAGAACTAATATTGACAGAACAACACTATACCCTAGGAACTCATATCTTGTTACCCAAAAAAGGCATCTCACATGAAGACCTACTCAATTTGGGGTTTTCATCAAGAATGATAAAAACTGAAACCATACCATATTAGAAACACATGAAAACAACGTCAAAATCCCAAATATTTAAGGAACAAACAATAGTTAATTTTGGAAAATACGTAATAAAATATTGTTGATACTTCAATTTCTCAAAACATATATCTATCTACTTTAATTTTAATCTAAATTTCAAAAACAATCCTCATTTAAAACCACGCTACATCCAAAAGCATAATTATACATGACCATGATACCAAAGTGCAAAATATAATGCCTGAAAACACACTATATTTTGACCCTGGTTCGAGATTAAATAATAAATATAATCCTTAAACAAGGACATGATGATATAACAAACACATCAATAAGAATATTAAAATGATACAAAAAATAATATTTTCCCAACCCAATATGGTCATTCCAGGTATGAGGGTGAGTTTCAACAATGTATATAGTCTAGTTGAATATTTGACAATACCATACCTTTATCCTATAGTTACAAATATTAAAACATTGAAGAAATTTTCTCAAACTGTTTTATAATTATATGTATTGAAATACCAAAAATAACCCTATCTCGAGTGTCAAAATGCCTCTAAAATTAATTTCAATACACTAGAGGCTTCTAACTCATAGAAATAGTAATTGAGAAATTTGGAGCAACTATACTCTTGGTATTATCATACAAAATAATAGTTATATAATAGAATCATCAATAAATTGAATTGTAAAGGATATATTACTAATGCCCATCCATCAATAAAAAATAATAAAATGATTTAAAAATGATGAATATCATTCTTATTACATATTCATATATCAGAGACAACCTATCATGTTGTCTAGTATAAATAAACATAAATAAAATATAAGGTAGGATAAAACATAAACCCTATGTACAACAATAGAATATTGTAGAGACCCGAATATTGATGTACATATACATTACATTACTTTTGTGGAATACTTTGTACATAACAAAAACACACACACAAGGACCGTAATAGTTTAATGTCTTTGGAAACTTGGAATATAATCTTCAAATCGTGGTGAAAGATCTTCAACATCTCCCATAATGATCTTCTTTTTTTTAAACCTAAATCCTTTATTTATGTCCTGGAGAAAAGAAAACATAAAAGGGTGAGCTCAAATGATTAGTAAGGGTAAACAAAAGAAATATCAATCAGGTCATATTAATAAGAACATATCTTTTGGAAATCTTAAACTGCAAAAGAGATCATAATATCATAACATGGGATAAATCATAACAGTGAAATGTAGTCCCAATAATCATAACTTAAAACATGAAACATTGTGGCATACACACATAATAATAGAGAATCATTTATTATTAGTCAAGACTCATTTCCAAGACTATCTTAGTGGACAAAGTCCCTTTCTGAACCGAGTTCACTCCTCGTTTCAGTCCTGTTTCACAGAACCGGTATAGCCTACCGTTCCAGCCATGCCTATATAATGAGATATAAAATATTTAACCAATGAATTGGAGGGAGATATAGGTCCCACCCATCTCATAATGATACCATTCTTATGTGTTCCACAAAATCATAAATCATACATCATTGCATAACCCATGTAATAAAAATGGGATTCTTAAACATCATGACATCATAAAACAATTCATATAAGATAAAGGAATTCATAAAAATAATTCCATCACAACATATTCAAATCAATGTAATAATAGGGATAAAAACATAACCCTATATTATCTTAGATAGAAAATAATTTTGATAAAACACTTGAACTCCATTCTTGAGAAAATATCCTTTCTACTTTAAAAAAATTTTCCCTTCATAACATGCCATACAATTCTAAACTAAAAGAAAAATAATAAAAATAAACATGAAAACTTGTAAAGTAATATTCTTGGAAATAATGTTTTTAAAAAAATCCATTCATTCCATATAAGTTTAAAAAAACATTCTTCGTACTTTTGTCGGAAAAGTCAAAAAGTACCTCGTATGAAAAACGACAAAATATTCCTTTCTTATATTTTACTAAAAACTCACCGAAGGGTAAAATTGGATTTAAAAAATTATAGGTGGATGGAAATAATATTACATATTTAGGAACCATGGATGTGTATGATAAAATACACCCTAGTAAATACCAAAGTATAAACAATCTCGGATAAAATGAGATTGTGATATTTTCCCTTACCTTAGGTCTGATTTGCTTCGTAAGTGTCCAAAACTCCTGTATAATGATTTAAATAATGTTATTGACTTATTCAAGAATCATCCTTGTTGTTATTATATCATATATAGTCATATTCGTAGCTTCTTATTAGTAATATTTCATTACTACTTGTTATTTGGGTGTTTATTACTTTTTGTTCTTATGCTTATTTTGTCGAATAAATTCTTATTCTTCCCTTTAGGTTATAGATACCTCATTTACAGTATGTTATTAGTGTAATATATATCATATTAATTCATTAAATTCATTTATATAATCATTATGAAATGAAGATCATGTAGAACGAGTCGCATCACATCATGGAGACGGTATTCCGTACGTATGCACGAGTGATGATATCATTCCTATGATCGTGGAATTGTATTGGAGTGTATGTATACTATTTCATAATAAATATATCTTTATAATAGTCATATATAGACATTATTTACACCATTATACCCATCCAAGTAAGGTGGTGGTGGAAGATAGATTACACCACGGCGGGGAGACGGTATTCCGTACGTACGCACGTGCGGTGATTTCTTTTTCCGTAGGATGGATAGATTGTGAAATAGGGTTGTTTCATACATATAATAACATATCATTATATTAGTGATACTTATTTTATAACTTCATAATGAAACAACTAAAGAAGAAGAAGTGGAAGAAGAAATAATGATGAAAGAATCGGTAACGGACATTACCTCTTCTTTGAAGTGCTTCTTTGATACCTCCTTTTAGGGCACTAAAATAGGTCTTTGAAAAATACCAGAACCTCTAGGATGTTTATAGAGAAGTGTAGAGGAGAAATTGGTAGGGGTTGGACGATCTTGAAGACTCAAAGTGGTGTGAGGAAGAGGGGGGGGGGGGGGGGGGAGGTGCCCTTTTATAAGGGAGGAGAGGGGCACCTATGGAATAACTAAAACTATTATTTTATTGTAAAGTCAAATTCGGTTTTAAATAGCTCCAAATTGATTTATTTCTAAGATAAGGTGGGTATGGATCTAAATATTCTCATCCAAGATAATTTAGACAAGTTTAGGTTCCTATTTTAACCTTATAATTTAGATTTAACATTAAGTTAAATAATTTTACTTTTACCGTGTCTTCTTGTGTTCTTATACTATAAGGTTAATAAACATACTATAAGAAGCCAAACGAAACCCAAGTTGTTTATTATTAATATATATAACCTTATCTAAGTCATTTGTCCTAAACTTATATTTTTAGGAATAAAATAACAATTAATAATATAATATTTGTTTTAAAAACTATTTTATGTCAATTTTGACACTATTTAGTAATTTATTTTTGTGAAAATCATAACAGAATGATTAGTTCTAAAAGAGTTAATTAAATAAATACTAACATGTCATATTAACCTATAAAATTAGTGTAATTCATAAAAACTATTAAATTACATTTATTTGGGTATTTATAACATCAATTATTTGAATATTTCATTAAAATGATAATTACTCCATCATCTTTGTGTCATAATAAATGATAATTATTTAATCCCTAAAAATTATAAATAACTTCCTATGATGTAGATAATTGTATTATCTTTATGGATACTATTCATGTTTGATGTTTCATGAAGTTTATCACTAAATTAAAATTATTATACTTATAAGATTTAAGAAAGTGACATGTTGTCACATTCTTTGGTTTTAATAATAATTAAATTATGTTTTTGGTAAAAAGTTCATTTAATGAATCTAATCTGACCCTTAGGTGATATGAGTCGACTTTTAGTCATCCAATAGGATTTTGGTAGGTGTTAGGATAATTTTATAATCTTATATGTACCCTTAATTACCCGATTTACCTTTAACTATGGTAAATAAAATTTACCGTAGTTACTATCCATATTGCCAAAAAATAAAAAGTAGCTTATTTACATAATTTGGACCCACTGATTCCCAATATGGAATCCATTTTTCCAAATTCAATACACTAAAGTTGCCGAAATTAAATTAAAATCAATCCCCTTGTCGAAAGAAAACGAGTTTTTGTTTAAAAATTGCAAAAGATTGAATTGATTTATCCTACGAATTCAAGGTAGAATCAATGATAATGACATAAATTATATTAAATGGTAAAAAAATATTCTATTTATACTTTAAAACCATTCAATATTATAATTTAACCATATAAATTATTATGATGAATAAAGTTGTTTTAATTAAAATATAGCATGTTTTTACTATTCATCAAAATATGAAAGTTACCAGAATAATATGAAAAAGTTATCCAAAGTAAATTTTTATTTCATGATTCCAAAGAAGAATTTTATTTTTTCAAATTGAACTTATAAAAAAGTCAAAAACTAGATTTAATGTGGGTACGCCATCAAAAGGCAACAAAAATGCATTTTTTGAAAAATACATATTTTACCCGAAAAAATTTATTTTGTTCTTATACCATGTTCCAAAAAATGTGTAAGATGAATAATAATGTTATAAGATTCAAAATTTAGTTAATACTATTCATTACGTCTAGTTCATAATAATATTATAATAATATATCCTTTTTTAGTAAAACCCGGTATTGCGTACAACACACGCTATCGAGGAAGGTCGCGATTGCGTGTAATGCAAGCCCAGTCAGCGTTGCGTGCTGTGCAAGAATCCTTCGTTGTTTCGTATAACATAATCTAACCATATTTTATTTATACATTGAATATATATATATACTCAATATTGGGTAGAATAACTATTATCAAAATTGTGTGTAACACGATCCAAGAATAGTGTTGCGTATACTGCAAGATAATACGGTGTTGCGTATAGTGCAAGGTAATCATGGTGTAACATACAACACAAGAAATTAATTAAATTAAAAGAATATTTTTCATAAAATCTCGGGGTGTTACCTTCTACCCCCCTTAAAATGAATTTCTCCCTCGAAATTCGTCGGGGTTATAAATGGTTTACTACTCGAAAGTTTGTTTAATAGAAACCCACATCGTAAAAAGGAATACCAAAACATGGCTTTAAAAACTAAAGAATAAAATGTAACGGTTACCCAAATTAACTCATCACTGGGTTTCCACGTAGGAGAACATAGGTGAAAATATGGATATGGAAGAAAAATCTATCCATCAAGTTCTGATGGAGAGTGGTAGAGAACATGGCTATGAAAAAGCCAACAATCACAAAGCTATTGATTTGTGATGATATAAACTACCATCTGATTAATCAGATATAAGGGAACTAGGACAACATTTTTGGTTTTCAAGATCATTTCCCGAAAGTTGATGAATTAAAAGAAATACTTGCATGATTTTTGTACAATCTCACTATTGTTCGTGAATTGAACAATTTCCACTTCATCCCTTAAAGAAATGAAGTTGAATTTTTTATTCGTGATGTGTTAGCAGATCATGTGATAGAATGATGGGTCATTCCATCTCTTTCAAACAAAAGGTTAGCAAAAGTTATGAGTCTATATTATGGTTAGATTAATCCTATATGGTTCCAAAAATGAACTTATACTTCATATATCATACCGCTTAATAAAATAAAACTAGTTTCTACTAACCAGGGACTTCTTGTAGGCCAGTGGTAGGCGATAAAGGCTAGTCGCACTTCGGTTGTGGGTTCGATTCCCAGAGCCTTGTCCGACGCGATGGGTTGTCGCCCGTCCTGATGGTTTTCCTTTTTCTCAAACTATATTACTATAACAACCCATCAATAATATCAAAAAACATCTATCCTTAAATAATACTAACTTATGTCCAACGTAATCCATTCCAATCTTTAGGCCTATCCATAATATTGCAGTCCACTTTCATAATATAGTGAAAACGATTACCAGAGATTTAATACCATCGTTGATCCCCATATATCATAAGATATGTCTTGTTGGTCACATTCCAAACATTCGAAGGCCTTAATCATGTATTCTATTGAAAAATGAATACCCATGGAACCTTAGTGAAAACATGAATGCAGTTAAAAGTTATCATTTTCCACATACCAAAATCCTCAAAATTCTATATACTCAAACCATGATATCACTTAGTCCTTATATCAATCATGAGCTCATGAATACTATCAATCATATTAGATTCTCTTTATCCCTTCATTATGTGAATATCATCTGCTTTCCAAAAATATTTCAATCACTTTTCCTGGTTACCGATTCTGAAAAATTATTTAAAACCACAATAGACCAAAACATAAATATTCTGATATTCCATGATACTATATACAAAATTATTCTGGAATCCCATTACATAAACACTTAATCATTCCACCACATCGTTTTCATATTCAACATCGCCAATGGTGATCGCATGTGACTTCCCTTTTTCCTTTTCCTTAAGTGGTTGCTCATGTCAATCATCACTAACCCTTGGATTAGGGCATTTATTAGCATAATTCCCCATTTCCTTGCACTTGAAGCATTGAAGTGTATTAGGTTCATTATGTGTATCCCTTCCTTTGTTTGCATCAGTAGGAATCTTATTCCCATCATTGCGGCATTCAAATTCCCGATGACCATCCTTTCCACATTTAAAACATTTACTTGTCCCTTTAAGACAATATCCACCATGCTTCTTTCCACACTTTGAGCATAATGAAACATTCATCTTATTTTCACTATTATTCTGAGATTTCTCATTGAAATCCATCTTTCGTTTCTTATCAAGACTATGAGATGGATAACTAACACAAACTTCCCTTTCTACCTTGATAGCACATCGCACAATTTCTTCATAGATACTGAAGTCTCTTATAGCAAATTCCCTTCGAGGATTTGGTTTTAAGCCACTGAAGAATCGATCAACTTTACTTTCAGGTTGGATGATAAAGCCAGATGCATACCTTGCAAGCCTTGTAAAATTCGCTTTGTAAACACCAACAGATTCATCATCCTTTTGCTTTAGTTCAAGAAACTCCTTCTCCATATTTGTTCGAAGAATACAAGGGAAGTACTTATTGAAAAATAAGTTCTTGAACTCGTCCCATTCCATGGACTCAATTTCATCTCATTGCCTCGTATTCTTGATAAGATTCCACCATTGATCAGCTTCACCTTCCAAACGATATACTGCTAAGATGACTTTATCATGTTCAGAACATTGAATAACTGATAATATCTTTTCAGTGGTACTGATCCATTGTTCAGTAACAAGTGGATCAGAAGACCCACTGAAAGAAGGTGGACGTTGCCTCATGAAGGACTCAATAGAATATTGTTCCCTTCTCTGCTCTTTTGGAAGTCCAGAATGATTCATAGTTGTGTAATTATAGCAATAAGATTCTGAACTCCATCTCCCATAACATTTGTTTGTTCAGGAGGACAATCATTGCATTGTCCATTGCATTGATCAACACAGTTCGTTTGGGTTCCAACCATCGTCTAAAACCCAAAAAGAATAGTGTGAGAGGCAAAAATCATGCTAGGGAAAACAATATAATAAAAGGGGGAGTACCCTCAATATCTAACATCTTAGGTTAAATTCTATTATTGTTAGTGCAATTATAGGACTATAACCTATACGTATACTTAACCTTAGACACATCACAAGACATACCATAGAAATATCTCTAGGGATCTCACTAAAGTTCTCGCATCCTAGTTTCCAAAGGTTGAATAAACCTTTCCTCTGATACCAACTGTAGAGACCCGAATCTTGACGTACATAGACATAACATTACTTTTGTGGAATACTTATTACATAACAAAAACACACACACAAGGACTGTAATAGTTCAGTGTCTTTGGAAAATCAGAATATAATCTTCTAATCGTGGTGAAAGATCTTCAAAATCTCCCATAAAGATCTTTTTTTAAAACCTAAATCCTTTCTTTATGTCCTGGGGAAAATAAAACATAAAAGGGTGAGATCAAATGCTCAGTAAGGGTAAACAAAAGAAATATCAATCAGGTCATATTCATAAGAACATATCTTTTGGAAATCATAACCTGCAAAATAGATCATAATTTCATAGAATGGGATAAATCATAGTAGTGAAATGTAATCCCAATAATCATAACTTAAAAATGAAACATTTTGGCATACACACATAATCATAGAGAATCATTTCTTATTATTCAAGACTCTTTTCCAAGACTATCTTAGTGGACAAAGTCCCTTTCTGAACCGAGTTCACTCCTCGTTTCATTCCTATTTCACTAAACCTGTATAACCTACCATTCTAGCCATGTCTATCTCATGAGATATAAAATCTTTACCCAATGCATTGGAGGGAGATATAGGTCCCACCCATCTCATAATGATACCATTATTATGTGTGCCACAAAATCATAAATCATACAGCATTGCATAACCCATGTAATAAAAATGGGATTCTTAAACATCATGACATCATAAAACAATTCATATAAGATAAAGGAATTAATAAAAATAATTACATCACAACATATTCAAATCAATGTAATAATAGGTATATAAACATAACCCTATATTATCTTAGATGGAAAATAATATTGATAAAACACTTGATATCCATTCTTGAGGAAAATATCCTTTGTACTTTAAAAACACTTTTCCTTTCTTAACATTCCATACAATTCTAAACTAAAAAAAGTTGATTAAAAATAAACTTGAAAACATGTAAATGAATCTTCTTGGAAATAATGTTTTAAAAAAAATCCATTCATGCCATATAAGTTAAAAAAACATTCTTCGTACTTTTGTTGGAAAAGTGAAAAAGTACCTCGTACAAAAAATCATAAAAGATTCCTTTCTTATATTTTACTAAAAACTCACCTAATGGTAAAATTGGATTTAAACAATTGTAGGTGGATGGAAATAATATTACATATTGAGGAAACATGGATGTCGATGATAAAATACACCCCAGTAAATACCAAAGTATAAACAATCTCGGATAAAATGAGATTGTGATATTTTCCCTTACCTTAGGTCCTATTTGCTTCGTAAGTGTCCGAACCTCCTGTATAACGATTTAAATAATATTATTTACTTATTACAGAATCATAATTATTGTTATGATATCATATGTTGTCATATTCTTAGCTTCTTATTTGTAATATTTCATTACTACTTTTTATTCGTGTGTTTATTACTTTTTGTTCTTATACGTATTTTGTCGAATAAATTCTTATTATTCTCTTTAGGTTATAGATACCTCATTTCCAGAATGGTATTAGTGTAATATATATCATATTAATTCATTCAATTCATTAATATAATCATTATGAAATGAAGATCATGTAGAATGAGTCACATCACATCGTGGAGACGGTATTCCGTACGTACGCACGAGTGATGCTATCGTTCTATGATCGTGGAATTGTATTGGAGTGTATGTATAATAATTCAGAATAAATATAACTTTATAATAGTCATATATAGTCATTATTTACACCATTATACCCATCCATGTAAGGTGGTGGTGGAAAATAGATTACACCACAGCGTGGAGACGGTATTCTGTACGTACGCACGCGCGGTGATTTATTTTTCCATAGGATAGATAGATGTTGAAATAGGGTTGTTTCATAATTATAATAACATATCAGTATATGAGTGATAATGATGTTATTACTTCACAATTAAACAACTAAAGAAGAATAAGTGGAAGAAGAAATAAAGATGAAAGAATCGGTAACGGACATTACCTCTTCTTTGATGTGCTTCTTTGAGACCTCCTTTTAGGGCACTAAAATAGGTCTTTGAAGAAGCCCAGAACCTCTAGGTTGTTTATAGAGAAGTGGATAGGTGAAATTGGTGGGGTTTGGCTGAGCGTGAAGGCTCAAAGTGGTGTTAGGAAGAGGGGGAGGAGTTCCCTTTTATAAGGGAGGAGAGGGGAACCTTTGGAATAACTAAAACTATTATTTTATTATAAAGTCAAATTCGGTTTTAAATAGCTCCAAATTGATTTATTTAGAAGCTAAGGTGGGTATGGGTCGACTTATTCTCATCAAATAGAATTTAGAAAAGTTTAGGTTCCTATTTTAACCTTATCATTTAGATTTAACATTAAGTTAAATAATTTTACTTTTACCGTGTCTTCTTGTGTTCTTATACTATAAGGTTAATAAACTTACTATAAGAATCCAAACGAACCCCAAGTTGTTTATTATTAATATATATAACCTTATATAAGTCATTTTGCCGAAACTTATATTTTTAGGAATAAAATAACAATAAATAATATAATATTTGTTTTAAAAACTATTTTATGTCAGTTTTGACACTATTTAGTAATTGATTTTTGTGAAAATCATAACAGAATGATTAGTTCGAAAAACGTTAATTAAATCAATACTAACATGTCATATTAACCTTTAAAATTAGTGAAATTCATTAAAGATTCTTAAATTACATTTATTTGGGTATTTATCACATCAATTATGTCAATATTTCATTAATAAGATAATTACTGCATCATCTTTGTGTCATAATAAATGATAATTATTTAATCCCTAAAAATTCAAAATAAATTCCTTTGATGTATATAATTGTATTAGATTACTGGATACTATTCACGTTTGATGTTTCATGAAGATTATCACTAAATTAAAATTATTATACTTATATGATTTAAGAAAGTGACATGTTGTCACATTCTTTGGTTTTAATAATAATTAAATTATTTTCATGGTAAAAAGTCCATTAAATGAATCTAATCCGACCCTTAGGTGATATGGGTCGACTTATAGTCATCCAATAGGATTTTTTCAGGTGTTATGTTAATTTTATAATCTTATATTTACCCTTAATTAGCTGATTTACCTTTAACTATGTTAAATAAAATTTACCATAATTACTATTCATAATGCCAAAAAATAAAAAGTAGCTTATTAACATAATTTGGACCCACTGATTCCCAATATGGAATCCATTTTTCCAAATTCAATACACGAAAGTTGCAGAAATTAAATTAAAATTAATCTTGTTGTCGAAAGAAAACGAGTTTTTGTTTAAAACATTGCAAAAGATTGAATTGAGTTATCCTACGAATCAAGGTAGAATCAATTCTAATGACATACATTATATTAAATGGTAAAAATATATTCTATTTATACTTTAAAACCATTAAATATTATAATTTAACACTATAATTTATTGTGATGAAAATGTTTTTTTAATTAAAATATAGTGTGTTTTTACTATTCATCAAAATATGAAAGTTACCAGAATAATATGAAAAGTTTATACAAAGTAAATTTTTATTTCATGATTCCAAAGAAGAATTTTATTTTTCCAAATTGAACTTATAAACAATTAAAAAACTATATTTAATGTGGGTGCACCATCAAAATGCAGCAAAACTGCATTTTTTGAAAAATACTTATTTTACCCGAAAAATTTATTTTGTTCTTATACCATGTTCTAGAAAATGTGTAAGATGAATAATAATCTTATAAGATTCAAAATTTTGTTAATACTATTCATAACGACTAGTTAATAATAATATTATAATAATATATCATTGTTTAGTAAAACCCGGTATTGCGTACAACACACGCTATCGAGGAAGGTCTCGATTGCGTCTAATGCAAGCCAAGTCAGGGTTGCGTGTTGTGCAACAATCCTTAGTTGTTTCGTATAACATAATCCAACCATATTTCATGTATACATTGAATATATATATATATACTCAATGTTGCATAGAATAACTATTATCAAAATTGTGTGTAACACAATCCAAGAATAGTGTTGCGTATACTGCAAGCTAATACGGTGTTGCGTATAGCGCAAGGTAATCTTGGTGTAGCATACAACACAAGACATTAATGAAATTAATAGAATATTTTTCATAAAATCTTGGGGTGTTACAAATATTATCCCATAATCCATTCAAATTCTCTAATCAGTATCCCCATTTAACTTGTAGCCTAAAATCCAAAAACATAGTATGCGTGTATATTAGTGTTCTTAAGAGTGGTGTAATCAGATAACTAGATAGTGTCGCACAATGTTCCCATTATATTTAAAAATATATATTAGTTAGTAATATATATAATTTATGTCTAAAAATAAAATATATTATTCAACCAATCAATTCATGTTATTATCTGTTAATAAGGCCACAATAATACGACACATCACCTTTTTTGGCCAACGCCGGTGGAAAATACATCTTTTCATGTAACTCAACCCCATTACCCATTACTAATAATATATAACTATTAATATTAGCTTATAAGTGTAATCTAAATCATGTATGTCTTTCATATTGATTTATAATCTCATTTAAAACTTCATACTGCACCAGCTCACTCAGGATGATATTCCACACTAAATCTCGTATTGTGCCTTTTACCACAACCCTATCACACTGGATGAGGTCTCATACTAACATACTATCACATAGGGTGTGGTCACATATTACATGTAATATAAAATCTTATACCTATGCACTTTCCTCAAATAATTGCCTCATAACATTCCTTTTATCAGGTCACATACCACCACCCAAAATCTCATTGATTTGTGTCATTCCATGCCCCATGCCACCACCCTCTAACATAGGATGAGGTCTAACCAATACAAAGAAACATGGTCAAATCATTATAAAAATGAAATATTTGACATAAAATGCCCATATTATTGCCAATATCATTTCATATGGACATCCATACCTTGATCTCTATTACAGGGTGGCACAGAAAAAAAATTACAACCCTGGCCGACTTTTTCATCCTTATCCATCATCTTTATCCATAGTTATAAAAAACTCAAAATGATCATAGAACCATAGTTTATACATGAATATCTATATTGAACGATAGGTCATACCTAGCCAAACACTACAATAATCTTATCCAGTAAACGAGTCATTACCTCATATGGACCCTCGATAGAATTTTACAACATCAATTGTCTACCCTATCACATAGTTCACAACCATATACGCCTTGTGGAATATAAATTAGTTCATAGTAACAGACCCATCACTGGAAAATCCTCACATGTATTTATATAGATATCTATTTAAATCTATTGTTCCCATACTACCCTTTAAGGTGACCTACATTTTAGAGATCCCATGTATCATTTTTAATTTCTACAAGTGACACATGGAATTATTTAATGTGAGTGATTACCCTCTTCCATGATCCCAAACTTTTTTATCCCAAGTCCAATGAAATTATCATAATCACTATAATAATTTTACTTATCCCACACCTCTCACTCAATGAGTTTTAGGGTTTCATGGATATCCCTTTAATGGTACCCTCTTAATTCACAGGACATGTACCTACTATAATTGATATCCAAGGGCCAGTAACTTGAGATCCCATTACCCACCCACTGAAACTCACTATAGTGAAATATATGGGTGTATAGAAAGTGTTTTTGTGGATAATCTCGACACATAAAATATCATATTTGATAGATCATTATCATATTGTACAAGAAGTTAATGTTATAGCCAATAACATTTTTATATAGAATATTTACACTTAAACACACTAGAACCAAGAAGATATGTCAAGATGCATCTCTTGGGGCCAGTGTCATGACTACCCCAGGCCCGACATCCATAGGACAGGGGCTGGTGACTAGCACTAAAAAGGAAAAACACAAAAAGGGAAGGCATTTCCTTCAAACCTGTACACACACAGACAGGTCACACGACACACACGTAAAACACAATGGAAGGGGAAATGTAAAACCACCACTAAAAACCACCACTGAGAGTAAAAGTAAGCGATGAAAGTAAAAAAGGGCAAATATACATTCCCAAACAAAAATAAAGTACCAAAAAAGGAAATAAAAGCTCCAGAGATCATTGGACAATGATCTGACCTGAATGGTAGGTACAACTCATCACTCCGGCTCACCACGTCAATCAGTCACCTCCGTGTACTATCTTGCCTCGGCTCTCCAAAGTCTCAGTCAAGCGGACCTTTGTTTTCACAAGACACAATAAGGTGTGGGCGTCGCCAGTGCAGGATTGAGTACAACAATACTATGTAGAGACCATGAGACCCCTAAAAGTTATCTCATAATTCTACAAAAGAAAAACCACAAAGCATGATCTTAGTCACAAAGCACAAAGTAAAACACGGCTCACACTAGGAATAAAACATAGGGAATAAGAATAAAGATGATTAGTCTGGATCTAGATCATTTTATTCTGTTGAGAGGTTCTGCTATTGATCTATGAAGGGTTACTATAATGATGATCCACAAAGGGTCACTCTACTGCCGATCCATATAGGGTCGCAGTACTATCGATCCACGGAGGGTCACACTACTGCCGATCCATTAGGTTATCTCTCATGATGATACACAGAATGTCACTCTCTTGCTAATCTATAGAGGGTCATACTATTGTTGATCCACGGAGGGTTTCTCTCATGCTGATCCACAAGGGGTAGCTCTTCACTTGACAGCCATCCACAGGATTCCTGCACTTAGTGCACTCATGTTCCCAAGATTATGCTCCTCATAATATCAGTCACACCTCAACCTCTACGAAGTTCCTAGAATAAGTAACTGAAGGACATCCCTATCATAAGGGTTCCAATGTGACAGACAGTGTGTCAATCAGGTGTCTGGTCTGTAAGTTATAAGAAAAAAAATCAAAATATGGCTCGGTTGGATTCGTGTCCAATCCAACCCGGCCATATTCTAACTTCTTCCAAAACCCAAGTGGGGTATCTCAATAGGACCCCCTTGTCCCAAGGGTCCCAATGTTTTAGATGAAGCATCAAGCAGGAAAATGGTTTACGAGATACTCATGTTTTAGTAAAATGGGGTCGGTCAGGTCTGGGCACGGTAGGGGTCTGCAATGGTTCGTGACTCCAGCCCGGCCGGCAGTTCCATCCCAACTGGACGGTCCGAACCACCTGGAAAGCCTCACCCGCAAGTGAGCCGGTTGCTAGACAGGACACAGTGTTTCAGGTTCCGCAAGCTGGTGGCACCACCGCAGCGCTGCTCCTCCTCTCGGAACAGTCGGTTGGAGCTGGCCTTTCATGTCTAGCCGAGCAGCCTGAGTGGGATGTTATTCTCCTACATGGCATGTTGGCGTTGTTCCTTCCACCCACCGTGGCATGGATGGCTGCATATCTGGCTGCCGCGGTGCTTGAGGGAGCCCCTGTATCCACACCGCTGGCTCGTCCAGTTGTTGATGCTGCCCGTATCGTTGGTGTCACGTCTGTGGTTGCTTCTCCGGGCCAACAGAGATGTTCTGGTGGTCTGTTCGGTTTCTTGTATGCACCTATAGGCCTCCCAGGTCCCCAGCATCACTATATAACCCACATAATCTCCTTAATGCGACATTTCTTGGTCTCCCATGAAGTACACATGAATCTCAAGAGTGAAAGAGGGTTCAGGACTTGTTTGGTTTGGCTCACACACTCCGCGTTAGAGTTTTATCATAGGGATGATAAAAAACTCATATAGGATAATGAAAACCTTGAATCAAGTCCCATCAACAATATCATTCAAAAATGAATGATTCGGGGATCAACCCATTAGTTGTTTCATCCGCATTCGTTATATTTCTTAATTATGGGAAAGAGGAGTCATTTAAACACATAAATCAAATAAACCCCCAACCTAGATTTGCAGAAATCCATTGCAAATGAAGGAAAGAACTCCACATTCGTTTTTTTCGATGTTTTTCACCGCTTGTCGATCCCCGGATCGCTTCCTCCAATGATTTTCAATCATTCACCATCCTTCATCGATGTGGAAAGTCGTCGAAAATTCATCAGAGGTTTCCCTGTGATTGCCAATCCATTCTCCAATGGATTGATTAAATAAAAAGAACCCATCTCCATGTGTGATCATTAATTTGGATTATTAATAAACCATAATTAATGATCCATTAATCCCACAAGAGATGAAGTTACACACCCAAATAAATGAGTCATTACATGACCCTCATTTAATGACTGTAATTATACTACGGTTCTATCGACTTTCACTCAACGGTTGAAGAAAAAAATAAAATAACTCAAGAGTTATTTTTTTCCAAAATGTAAAAAAAATTATATTTTTTATCCATCCCTTTCCAGTCAAAGTTATGCTTCTCCTAAGAAAATCATGGAACTAAAAATTCAATGATACCCTCATATTTTCAATTCGAGCATTGATTCAAATGAAATAAAAACCCGCTAACACGTTTATAGAACGTTCCTTTAAAAAAAAGTTGAAAAAACATTAACAGTAACCCTTGAACCACACCAGTCAATGTTAGGCTCCACCTTAGGAGAACATTCCCTCATGAGCTCAATGGTACTCACAGATTTCCAATCCATGTTACTGTTTAGGATTTATAAGGATTTGACAATAAAATAAATGTTACTTATTTATTTTATTTATGTCCAAAAACTAACTTCAACTATTGGACCGCACCGGCTGATGTTAGGATCTACCTAATGAAAGAATACCCTCATGAGCTCAACTGTGGTCTCAGATTTTTAATATGAGTCACCGTTCGTAGGTTATGAACATTTGAATAATAAAATATTTCTTCATAATTATTTTATTTATGGTTATGTCATTTTGGGGTTTTCTCACTAGAGGCCTGTGCTGAATAAAAGTAACATTCTCATAGAGTAAACACCCCATCATGAATGTAACGGTGCCATCATATTTCTTATTTAGGAACCTATTTATGAGTTATTCTATTTTTCAAGAAAACTGCTCATGCATGCTATTTAATGCTTAAATTTTTTTGACAGATCATTCTGGGAACTCGGGGCATCAGAATCATCTGCCGTCAAATTTCATAGTCTCATATAAATTCCATATAATTTAAAAAATATGTGGAAATTTTGGGACATTACATTCTCTGAACCTTAGGCCTTTACTTCCCCAAAATCCAAAATAATGGAAAATCATGCAAGTGGGGGTACTGAGTATGAATATGAGCCTCCCACTCCCTTGTTCTCTCCTGGAAGTTTCTGTGATGCCACCAAAATCCACCAGAGGGATCGACCGTCCATGAAGGAACCACTATTGTCGATCCTATATCACTACTGGGTACTATGTAAAATTCACCCATCATCAATGTCCATCTCACCATAGTCGATAATGTGTGATGGGTCATGCACATAACTCCTCAGCGGTGATATGTGGAAACTATTATACACCCAGTGCATCTATGGGTGAAAGGCTGGGTGGTATGACTCCTCTCCAACTCTACTGAGGATTTGAAAAAGGTATGATAAACCTCAGAGATAGTTTTCCACCCCAGCCAAATATCTACAATCCCCGTCGGGGTAATACCTGAAAGAAAACATGGTCTCCCACCTCGAACTTTAGGGGTCCCTGTATCCTACCGACATATGACTTCTGTCTACTCAGTTTAGTCATCATCCTCTCCTATATGATCTACACCTACTTAGTGGTAGCTCGTACCAACTCTATACCCATGAGTGATGACTCCCCTTGGTCTGTCTAGAAAAGAGGTGATCTGCAAGGCTGCCTATATAAGGAATCAAAAGGTTCAATGCCAATGGTGGAGTGATGGTTATTTATTTTCACAAACTCTTACAGTGGTGGGTGGTCCTCCCAACCATAAAAAAAATCCAGGACACTAGCACAAAGCATTTCCTTAATGTTTTGTATGGTCCGGACTATCTGACCATCTCTATGGGGGTAAAAGTTATGCTCAAATGTGCTGGAAGCTGATTCTTAGCTTTTAATTGCTAACAAATGAGGCATTGTGAAATGAACTCTTACACTTATTCCTTCATCCCTAGTCACCATTACTGATGTCGGAGGTCCAGGTATATCCTTTTCATACTTGGGTGTACTGAAAAATTGGAAGTATGGAACCCCTAAAACACCTCATCATGTAACGTCACTAGTACTAAGGTTTGTTTTATAAAAAAGGCGGTGTGTTCCCCACCTATCTAAAATCCATCAGGAGAAATTCCGGAGGATATCTGCATACGTCAGGCCTCACAGTCAGCATCCACAAGTTGAGCTTCCCTAACGTGTTGTATGAGTGGTGGAGTGACAGTCATATACTGGAGGTAAGATACTCAATTAATATTTATAAAGGATATTTTTATCGTGGATAGCTGCTATTTATCCTTACTCAGCAGTTGTAAACCAAACCTCCTTCTGAGTGCGTATGCCACCACATTCCCCATCCTAGGATTATACACTATCTCAAAGTTATATTCGTGGAGGAACTCCATCCAATACCATTGTCTCAACTGCTGGATAGCCAACATGAACCTATCCATCCATGCGAAAGGATTCCCCTTTTAGCTGATTGATGTGCACATACCCCCTTTGGTAGTGGGTACTCATTATCTATGGCCACTTGGTTAAAGTGTCGGTAATCCCTAGATAACCTGAAACATTGGTTCTTACTAAGACCTTCCTCTATAAGCCCCCCAACTATAATATCAATTCTTAGAGATCCATGGGAGACATTTGATATGTAGTTGTAGATATCGGTGTTGCTCCTAGGTATAATACAATTCATATGTCCCTGTACCTATGGGGAGGAAATCCTGGAAACATATTTTGAAAGAATATTCCTGCACTCTTCCACTACTGTTGGGAAATGAAAACTCAAAGCACTTGCTTCCATGAGGTTAAGGTTGGCCAACTCAAGATTGATCAGTTTCACCCTTCTATACATGAGTTTATCCTATGATTCCTATGTTTCCTTTTTCATCGACCAAGGAAATCCCCATTCCAATATTGTAGATATACCACATCCTTTTACCTAAAACTGTCAATCTAGGCATGAACTATGGATGAACAGTCCAAACACAAACTAATGTCGTAAGTCCACGATGCTACCACTAAGAGGTTCCAACTGAAACTACTTCTTCAAGGGTCAGATCACACAATCGTTATAAGTGTGATTATCGATTCTTCTCCCATAGGTATCTCTAGATGTAAGGTTCAAGTCAACGGTTTAATCAGAAACTCTAGGCCATGAAAAATATTCTAGACGATAAATAATGATTAGTACATGTTTCTATTAATACGATATCAGCTAGTAGACAAAAAACATACCACGAATCAGTCCTGGATCCCTTGGGCCATACTCCTTGACCGCATGCAGCTACTCCATTCCCCTATCCTCCATCTCCCTTAGCTTGGTAGGAACCACATTGGGGTGGTGTATGTAACATGTAAAAATGTATACCAGAACCTACTTCTCTCCAAGATACCCTTCGATGTCTTATTCCATATATATTCAGATGTACATATCACTTCCTCTTCTTGAAACTTTTTAAATGTCAAAGTCTATGAGATTGATGACGGTTTTCTACTTTTCCACTGCTGACATTCATTGGTTGTATCTACCTGGTAAAATAACTTTCATCCACAAAAGTACTCTCCAGCATCATCAAATAAGTTGGAATACATGGTGGAATAGTTATGGCTAAGATTTTCCTAAACACATGTCACACGGAGGTTCTAGCCCTGAAGCACTGGTCGTATCGTATTCATCAAGTACATGGAATAGTCGGTACGCCTCGACGAATACTCAGCTAGAGACATGTCATCCTGCTGAAGCTATATAAGATCATGGGAACACATTACCCTTAGATTTTTAGGGAAAATAGGGGTCATCTGAACCCTATCGACTCCCTACAGAGCAACGTAGAATCCTCACTCCTCGGACTGCTATCTAATCTAATGGTGCCTTGGCAACATAGAAACATGGTCACCACCTCAAGCCAGTCCTTAACTGCCTGTGATTCGGGCTCACCTCAGAACCTAAGGGGTTTCTATCAATGAAACTCATGTAAGTAACTGAGCCAATATGCGTCCTCTACCGGTAGCACTGGTAGTAACATCTAACCAATGGGAAGTGGTATCGCATGGACACCACTTGAAGGTAGCATCTCGGGTAATAGTCCTTGTACTAAAGCCTTATCTCTCTATAGACTATCCTCATGGTCATGCCTTGGAATAATGGATATATGTATACATAGAGGAATCTTGAAAGAGAATCAAGATAAACAACAGTCAATAAGTTATTCCCAGTGAGTTGAATAAAAAGAGATCAAGAGGAAAACATTTTCAAAAGACATGCAATTAGTGTTTTTGTATACCGAGTCAGAAAACAGAATTTCAGGTCCTGGTGTATGGATACATCTTTCGCTGAACCAACATTGGATTCCCGGGATTGAAATTCCAAATCATGATAGTTAACACTATTCCCCCATTGAAAATATAGACTCTTTATTCTTTTGGTAGAACCAACCACCCTTTGATACCACTTTGTCATGACCCATTTCCCATGGCCCATGTTGTGACTACCCCAAGCCCGCCTTCCATAGGCCTGGGGCTAGTGACTACCATCGGAATGGTGAAAACAAAAAATGGAAGGCATTACCTTTAAACCTATACAGACACAGACAAGGCACATTGCGCACAAGTAAAACACAAGAGACAAGGAAAGGTAAAACCACTACTAAAAACCACCACTGAGAGTAAAAGTAACTACAGAGAGTAAAGGGAGATAGTATTCAAGCCCAACTAAAAATTAAAGTAATGAAAAAAGAAAAAAGAAGCTCCAAAGATCGTCCATCAAGGATCCTACCTGAAGGTTAGGTACAACTCATCACTACGGCTCACCACGTCAATCGGTCAATATCGTGTACCGTCTAGCCCTAGATCTCCAAACTCTTCATCAAGTTGCATTTCATCTACAAATAACACATCATGGTGTGGGTGAATCTAATGCAGGGGTGAGTATAGAAAAACTCTGTCGGCACCAAGAGACCCCCGAAGGTCTCTTATAATTTCAAAAAGGGAAAACCACAAAGCATGGTTCCAATCAAAAGCATAAAGTAAAATATATCTCACACTAGGTATACAACTTAGAGAATAGGAATAAATATGATTAGTATTTAGATAGATCATTTTATTCTATTGAGAGGATCTGTTGCTGATCCAGGAAGGGTCGCAATACTTCTGATCCAAAAAGGGTCATTGTAGTGCTGATCCATAGAGGGTCGCACTACTATCGATCCACATAGGGTCACACTACTGCTCATCCATGAAGGGTCTCTCTAAAGCCGATCCATAGTGGGTCTCTCATCATTTGATAGCTAGCCACATGATTCTCAAACTTAGTGAGCATATGTTCCATAGATTCTGCTCCTCGTAATATTTGTTGTACCACAACTGGCACGAATTCCCATGAAAAAGTAACCCAATGACCATCTTGTCATAAGGGTTACAACGTGAAATATGGCGTGTCAATTGGACGCTTGGTATGTAAGTTATAAGCAAAAAGGTAAATAGGGCCTAGTTGTATTCAAGTCTGATCCAACCCAGTCATATTCTAATATCTTAGAAAACCCAATTGGAGTATCTCAAAAGTCCCTCCTTGTCCCAAGTGTCCCAATTTCACAGACAACACGTCGTTCAGATTCCCGGTTTTTGATATACTCATGTTTTAGTAAAATGGGGTTAGTCGGGTCTGTGCCCTGTAGAGGTTCAGCCTGGTTTGCTAGTCTGGACCACCTGGAAAACCCATCCTGCAAGTGAAATGGTTGTTGGACCAGACATAGTGTTTCTACTTCGGCCAGTTGGAGGCACCAGTGGGGCGATGCCCCTCATCCCAAAACGTCATCGGTCCATGTGGGCCGCTCATTTACGGGGTGGCGCGTCGGCGCCACACCTTCCCTTTCCATGGCCCGATTACCCTCATCTCTAGTCGTCACAACAACAGAGGGCACTGTTGTCTCAAAGAAGATGGAACGAATGATTGTCAATGCCGGTCTCTAGTGCCACTGCATCGGAGGTGTCGCACCAATGGTTGGTTCCACATGCCACTTGAGATGCTCTAATTGTTTGTTTTCCTTACCGTCTGCACCTACTGGACTTTTGGGTCGCTACCTTCACTACAAAGCCCATGGAATCACCTTGTAGCAACATTTATTGATTTCCTACAAATAATACACAAAAAACAAGAGTTACGTATGATCTGGGCCCTCTTTTGATTGTCCCGCGCCCTCCACGCCGGCGTTTTGTTAAGGTGGTGATAAAAATAATCATATAGGATAAAGAAAACCATGACTCAAGACATAGAAACAACCTCCAACAAGAATTAATGAGTCTCAGATCAACCAATTAGTTGGTTGATCTTCTTTTATTTTATTTTTCAAGAATTGGAAAGAGGAGACATTTAAACACAAATATCAAATAAACCCCCAACCTAGGTTCGATTGAATCTTTTGCGGATGAAGAAAATAACTCAGTGTTTATTGTCATATGATGTTATTCACTGCTTGTTAATCCCCGGGTCAATTCCTCCAAGATTGTCATTTGTTCAGTGTACTTCATTTAAGAGAAAAGTCATCAGCACTTCATCAGAGGTTTCCCTATGATAGCCAATCCATTCCCCAACAGATTGATTAAAAAAAAGAAACCACCTCCACGTGTGCTCATTAATAAGGTTTATTAATGAACCATAATTAATGATCCATTAATCCCATGAGAATTGTAGTTACACAACCAAATAAATGAGTCATTAAATGACCTTTATTTAATGACTATATTTATACTGCGGTTCCTCCATCTATCACTCAATGGTAGAAGAAAATAATAAAATAACTCAAGATTTATTTTATTATTTTTTTCTGAAAAGTCCAAAAATTATCTTTTTCATACAACCCATGTTAGTTGAATATAATCATCTCCTAAGGTCATATCGGAATTTTGAATACAATGGTGCCCTTATATTTTCAATCTGAGCAATGGTTCAAAAGATAAAAAAATTCACTTATAGGTTAACTGAAGGTAGCTTTAAAAAATTTCAAAAACAATTAATAGTAATCATCGATTTGTGCAGGTCGAGGTTAGGCTCCAAATAAGAGGAACACACCCTCACGAGGTCAATGGTACTCTAATATTTCCATTCAGAGTTACTATTTAGAATTTATAAGGATTTGACCATAAAATAATTGTTACTTAATTATTTTATTTACGACCAAAAACTAACATCCATTGTTGGCCCGCGTTGGCCTATGCCAGTTTCCACCTAAGGAAAGAATTTCCACACGAGCTTTTCAGAGGTCTCATATTTTTAATATGAGTCACAATTCGTGAGTTATAATAATTGGAAAAATAAAATAATTTTATTTATTTTTTTAATTTACAGTTATGCCATTTTTGGGTTTTCTCACTAGAGGCATGTGTCGACAAAAAATAAGTTTCACCTCGGGTGAAGACTCTATCCTAAATGCAACAGTGCCCTCAGAATATTGATCTAGGCACCCCTTGAAGAGTTATTCCTCTTTTTCAAGAAAACTGCTCACACACGCTATTTAATGCTTTAGATTTTTCAACGGATTATTTCGGGCACTCCGAACCTCAGAATCAGGTGACTTTAAATTTAATGGTCTCCAAATAGTTCTATATAATTAAAAAAATTAAAAAAAATCCAAGTAATTACAAGATATTTTTTCACATCAAATTTATAATTAATTTAAATATATTAGGAAAACAATACCTTGTTCTAAGGATATTTTTTTAATGATGTTGTCATTCATTAAAAACCATTTTCTTCATACCGTTTTTCCCATTTAGGATCCAAGTATACAATCCCTATAATAGTTATTCAAAAATATTCCATTGATCTCAAAAAAATACTGTTATATTTTTGAGTACTGGAGATGCATATCGATCACATTATAGTGTTTTATATACCACCAAGTCAATTTTTTTTTGAGCTGGAAGAATCATCCATAAACTCTCATTATTGAGGTTATAAATGAATGATGGGAATATTTATATCATTATTCAATCATTAGGGAGATATATATATTTCATTTTGTGTAATTATTCTCAATATCGATCAATCTCTAAATGATAGACAAAATCATCGATTTAGGGGGATAAGAATAGGGTAAAAATTTTATTTAATTTTACAAAATCGCTTAAATAATATATTAAACCTCATTTTATTGCATTAAATGTAATAATAATATTTTTTAGGGTGTGCACAAAATGATTTAGTGATAAATTTTACTTTACAGGATTAAAAATTAATATTTATCACTAGACACAATCATTGTTGGTTCACTGTACTCCATATTTATTAAATACGCATATACATATTTAATTTACTGTTTATATGTAATATATATATATATATTCAATTTACACTCTAGAAAATAAATGGTTATTAAATAATCAATAAATAAATATTATATATTCATAGTGTGGAAAATAAATATTTATTAAATAATTATGTAATTAAATAACTTTTCATTAATTAATAAATATGTATTTATTACATTCTGAATAACAATAAATAAAAAGTAAATATGTATTCACATAATTAAATAGATTCCTAAAGAATAAATATTTATAAAATATTTATGATGAAAAAATCCTAAACAAAAATATTCTTTATTATTGAGAATAAAATTTATTATAATATAGTGTTTGACCATTAAACTTATTCTCATTAGAATTTGGGGGGCCGACCGAAGAACATGATTAATATCTAGAAAAAGTAAATTCACCTATGTGAAATAAGTAATTTTCACATTGGTAACCATTACACATGGCAACTTGTTGTGTATTATAATCCCTTTTTCAAAATATCTCATCATGTAGGTTACAAACTTATGATATCAACCTATATCCTTGATACTTATTTCTCTTACTATCTGAAATGAACTCATTGTTACCCAATGGCCATGGAATATAATGTTATGATCCTATTTAAGTTAAATTGATGAGATATAAACTTCTATAAAGACGGAAGGGTTAAATCCTTCCAAAACAAATTAATTAATAATATTTCATTAATGATGTACCCAACATACCCTACTTACCATGAAAATACGACATCATATTGTTTCATACTAAATAAAATTTTGTGATTCATGAAATATATTAATAGTAATCTTATACTCTAAGAACCATTACACACAAATAGATAAGAATATCTAATGACACATAAACATGAAGAATTGCTACTGGTTGTTCTATACTCATAATCACATATCTTGGAAATTACCAAGTGTTAACATAACAAAAAGAAGTCTTATTTTCAAATGATTACTTTCACCTTACAATGAATATACTATGTTTCCCATAATATCATATTATACAAACATAGAAATAGGTTTAAATATATCATCATGGAATTTAAAATTTCTCATCATTGTGTGCTAGAGATATAATCTTTTCAAATAGATATATCATCTAAGGCATTATGAAATTAATTTTATGCTGAAGAATAATAAATATGTGATATGGAATTTAAATTAATATCAAATTATTCAAATATGCAGGAAATTTAAAATACCAAGGGGTTGGTTCTAGGTCACTGATGTTATTAATATTTTCACAACTTTTTATATACTCTGTTTACGGATTTTATATGAAATTATCAAAAAAATTTTTGAAATATTAATGTTTAAATATTAATTATATTTTTTTAGCACTATTTGAATTCATCCAGATTCAAGTATGTTTAATGTGTTAATAACAAATCTCATCCTACTTAACCAAATTGCATGATTCTTGCTTTGTAGGGTTCCTTATTCAAATTCCAATATTTCATTAGAAAGAATTGTTCCCAAATCTTCCATTTTGACGGTCATATGGTTTACATAAGATTAACCAATGAAAATTTGAAGAAACTAGACCAGACATGATGATTGAGTTATTGGCCTAACACCTAAAGCTCAAATTTTATGAAACTCCACCATATATTTTTTATTATCCAAAATAATTTTGGATAAAAATATTAATATCCAACTACACAAACAAGGGTACCAACTGATGCTTTTTAGTCTACCCCACCATTCTAGTCAGAACATAAAATCCAGAAACTATTCATGACATAGCTCAGGATGTAATCATAAATGAAATCAGATATTTTCAGTGTGAAAGAGTAGATATAGGTGATAGACTTTCTTGACGAAATTGTTCATATTTAAAGGTATCTTCCTATTGATAAACTCATTCATATTTATGAATTATAAAAAGTGTGGATTGAAATGGATAGATTAACATTGTTTAATAAAATATCCAAAACATTGGCTCCATTAGTCCAACTACCTCCAAATTTTGAGATTACTTGGACAACATTAATGCCTACAACATTTAAGAACGATATATCTCGAGATTCATTTTTCTGGATGTCCAAATCATTTAGCCTTGTGGAGTGGTAGTTTTGGAATGTAAACAGTTCACCATCTTGGGCTATAAATGCATCCCCTCATATCCTTTCAAACAGGTTGGAATTTCAGAGAAAATGAGGATAGGTTGGCATGACCAAGGATCTACCAAAGGCTTGGGAGGATCTTCCATACTCATGTTTTTACATTAGAATCTATTCCTGTTTTCTTCCTTTCATTTTCTTTTGTGTTGTTCTTCATTGGTAATCATGTAAGTGTTTGTTTTTTGTAATTTAGTTTTAATGAAAGTTTCTAATTAAATATCTCTTCATATCTTCAACATTATTTAGTTAAATATTAATTTTCTTAAAATAGTTTAAATCAAGTTAAAACCCCTACCCTTCTTTTGCCACCACATTCAATCGATAGTTTTTTAACTCTCTTCAACGATCTGGTGTCTTCAACGCACTACTCTTTTCTTATCCCATACTTTTTGACTATTTATAATTCATCACCATAATAATATATTACCAGATTAATATATATCTTAATGGTTGATTAAATATACCATTAGGGTGAGTCATTATTTAAAGATGTTAAGCGTTTGGGATCTTTTACTTGATGGTATTCTTTAATTTATCATTGTGTGTGTTGGACTTAACATGTCCTGTATTAATAACCGGTTTTGATTAATGTGTGGTTTCCATGGATTATTGGAACCATAAATACACTACCATAAATAATATCTGATTGAGATTATAACCCTAAGTTAAGATAATTCTAGGATTAAAGCCTTAACACTTAGAAATTCCAATCAACGTTATCTTGGGAAGTGGGTGTTAATTTAAATTCAATAAAAAGAAAAGCTCAAGGATTTCACAAGATTATCTCCCTAAAAATGAACTCACCCAAATCATTATCAAATTGTTAAACCAGGCACCAATGATTAATCACTTCATTTAAGCTCTGCAAACAACCCACCCCCCCCTAAACAAAATATAATAAACTAAAAACAATCGACTATTAAAAAGTATCATCGCGGAGGATTCGACCCAAGTGATGTTATACACATTAACAGAGCACCAGAACCTTGACCAGTTGATAGCTAACAATCGGCTGTGCTTTCGGGCACAAACTCCAATATACTATCACATTCCCTAGAGCCAACTAAAATTAATTGGTTAGTTCTCACTTGATATACATGTTTCTTCTATGTATGGCTATAGCTATTTTAAAAACCAAATTTCCAGGAATAACGTTGGTAAATCCCCATTTATATATAGATAATATTCTTAATATAGCATTACTAACATGAGAAAAGAAACCAGGTACTAATATAATAGGGTTTCAACCACTTATTCTTATGTCGGAGGCATGACATCTGGTCTACCTCTATTTTTATATATTTTTGTAGTAATGATACAATTATTTCATTTGAGATAACATAAAATCAAAATAGTACTTTTGTAATCCACACCATCAGTGGCATAAAAAGCCAAAACATTCTCAGATATTGTAGATATGACAACACATGGTAGTAATAAGTTTTAATTTTTTTTGAATTATCCTCCACTATGATACTACATTAAATGAAACTAAGTGAAGAAAAATGCTTCATTATTTTTGATAACTATTATTCCAAGTTATACTAACATTAGGTACTCATCCAATTCTAATATTCCATGTAATATTAGAGAGTTATAAATGTAACTTCATAATGTTATGTGGGAAGAATTTTTTATTTTCCTAATATTCATTATGATTCAGTAATATAAAATTTTAGTAGATAACATGAAATATGAAAAAAATCATAGGAATTGCACTTGAAAAATTCTGTTAATATTAATAATCTCTTCCTATGTCCATATATGTTCTATATGAATGATTGTATGCCAAAAAAAATTGAACATGAGTTGGTTCAAAATTTATATTACAAAAAATATTATATATACTATAAGTAGTTTTTGTAAACCCATAGATCTAGATTTTAGATCTTGTTTCCTAAAACATGGTTTCAACTTTAATCCATAAATATATAAACTCATTACATGGTCCTAAAACACTAATAAGATATAAAATTTTATATCTTGAAAACTTATATATCCCCCACAAACCTATTAATAACACATCTCACTCATTCATTACAAATGAATATTTTATCATCATTATGGAGGATTTATTTAAAAATGATTTTCTATAATATGTTTATCACATTATAATTCATTGATGTCATATGACAATTCTAATTTTTACTTGTATACATATACCATAGGGTCTTATTTTGGTCATGTCATATATACATATTCTATTATGATTCCTCCAATCATCCCTCCTTGACTATCGATAACCAAATATTATTGTTACAGAATTAGTCTTTGGAATATAAAATATTAACGTATTTTAGTGAATAAAATTGGTGTATTTGTTTTTTCATAGACTAAACCTTTATGAAATGAATCCAACATTATTGGTACCATCTTATTATATACATTTATAGTATCACATGAATACTAACGATCAATATCATATCTTTGATACATTCATGATACATAGTTATTGAATAGGGTTATGTTCTATCTATTAATTAAATTTAAATATAATTATAAACCATATAGTGATTATATTTACTAATAATTTGTAGAATTCTTTATTATGATATTATAATATATTTAACACCCACAAAATTGAAGATAAAACCCAATTTGTTTTATGAATTCTTATGCATAATATTTCTCTTGGACTACTCCTCCCACTATGTTTAGAGGATTATAGTATTCTTATGTCAATCCATGTACGTCCTGAACAATAACTCATTTGAACCTGTGTAATATCCCATAATCATTAAATAAATAATCTTATTTATTGGAAATATAGTGGGTCTTGATTACAAATTAGTATATTTTTTGGCTATATGATCATTATCCTTGATACACCATAGTCTTCGATGTTTGTTTATAGTGATATCCAACTATTATCAAATAGTTTTCAACATGATTTTTTATTTATTCCTAATAGGTTTGTTTTCATATCACAGTTTATATGATATCAATTAGTCAATATAGTTGGAATATGGTTAGTTGTTTCACTTATATTTTTAAAATATATCTTGTAAACATTTACTGATGATTTATAGTGTATATAATAATCATCACTAATGTTACTTTTACTAACATTATGATATTGATTTATATGAATAAAATTCAGTTTGGTAATACCTTTACATCACCCTTATGATCAATGACATAATTGATAAGATATTTTCAAAAAACCTAGCTCATAAATTACTCAATAATTACTAAGTGAAGTCATTTACATCACTAAGAATTTATAATATTGATTAAAACAATCTCATTAATTATATAATATTACCTTTAGATTTGAAATATTTTAGGATCCCATGTTGAATTAACTGTAAAAGAAATGAAGAATACATTTATTTTAATGTTTTACATATCCTAAACATGATATTTATTTATTTTTCATGCCCAATATCATAGCTCAATTATAATTGAGATACATTTACGGGTACAGTCAAGTCAACTACATTTAGTTGTCTTTAATAAAATAATTATATTTCCATAATCTATTATATTTATTATAATTTATATCCATATTTAATTGAAATTTATTTTAATGATTTAGGTGTTACTGAACTTTTATTTAATTATTCAAATACCATAATAATGTTTATTAGAAATGTAAAAACATTTATCCTTATATAATGATGGACCCTGAGATAATATTTTCGGTAAAACTTATTACAAGAATAAATCAATATATTTTATAAATAAATAGCAGTGATCTACCCTTGGATAACATAGAAATCTCCCTTTTTTAGCTCTTCTTGAGTTAGCTCCATAACAATTCGTTATTTTCTAATTTTCTATATTTAAATAAATATACAGTTTAATAGTATTTTATTATAATACACAAGTGTTGAATAAAAACATGATGAATATACCAAACATGGATGTACAAATATCCTCTTAAATCCATTGTAATTTATTTTTCATTTTACTTCCATTAACATATGAAAAATATAACCTCATATTCATTATTTTTTTCATTAACTTTTTTTTTCATGTTGATGGATGTTATAATTGATATTTTGGGGTTCTATTTTCCATTATATCTTTTGTATCGTATTTAAAACAATTCACTACATGGGGTGTAGAAAAACTTTTCAATCAATCCTTATCCCCTTGGTGAATTATTTCCAAAGTATTTTTGAGTGAATAATAAATTTTTTATATCCACATTTAGATAAATAAATATTAACAAGGTGGTATGGATAAAAAAATAAATTCAATGGATATATTATTATCAATGTTTAGTCATAATTTAACTAACTCATTAATATACCATAGAATTCTGAAACCATGATCAGTAACTAGATTCTCATCCTCCAGTTTACACATATATAGAGCATTGACAAAATTATTTATTTCCAGATAATACATTTATTCCCTAAGGAAATTAAGAGGATATATTATGGGTCAAGAAAGTATGTCCTTATTTTTTATCATTTACTCTCTAGAAATATTGGATAACACAATATAATGAAAATATGAATCATCCTCATCTAGTGTCTAATATGGGTCACTTTCAACATTATTGGACATCTTGGGTAACCAAACATGAATAGGGGATTATAATACATAATAATTTTTTTATAATAATACATAACATAATTGATTGCACCATGTCCAGAAATATGTATCTGTAAGGACATAACCTTAGTTAAGGTATCGTTGTAAGGTTTTCGTGGTCCTACATCCAATTCTTTATATATTAATTAAAATAGATTATTGGATCTTTACATGAATACAAATATTGTGAGACATGGTAATTTAAATTTTATTATGTCATAATTTTTTTTGTCAACTATCAATGGTCCTCACCATTAAACATGAATTTTCTTGTTGTAAGGAAATACTAGTGGCTAGGATCCATATTCCCCTTCTCATAACCCAAGTGAGTGATTGGTAAAATATATGAAGTAATTTATGTTGGAATTTCTTTTCCAACTACATGCTTCCAACTCCATTATCCATTTATTTGACACCCTAATCAAAAAACGCATCATCAAATATTATCAATATTTACCTCTAAGTTACATCAAATCAAGAGAGGTATAATTCCCTTGATTTAAATTTGTTATGTAAAACCAAAAAATTTCACAATAACAACCATATAAATGTATATTTCCAAACATGGGATAGTTAAAAACATGTTATAATATTTAATTTCTTGTCAATCATTAAAAGTCTTGGTCTTATATAATATTAAGTAAGGGGGTTTTATTAATAAGTCATATTTGTTTTATTTTTTATCCAATACATTCCTTTTTAAAATAAATTGGATTTAACTATAGGGATTAACCATGTTATGGTAAATCAATAATTAATATACAATTTATTTTATTTAATAATTTCATGTTCATAAATTTATTTTGTAATCATGGTATTTTTCACTTAAAATAAATAATGAAAAATATAGAAATAAAATAATAAATTAAATAACATAGTCAAGATATTTATTTAATGATATATTTATTTGGGGAATAATAAATAAACCTATGGAACAATAGATAAACTCTTAATGGTGGTATTTGAATGAGTTGCAGTATCCAACATGTCCACCTATGGATCTATAATTTTTGTTAGGTATGAGTCTCATCGTTAACTTCCTCCTCCTGGTTCAACCATGAATTTACTTCATGCACCTTTAGATACTCGTTATATTACATATTCATTATAACTTAAATGAACAAGAGGGTAACCAAATAATTGGCCAAGGGGAATTGTATAAGTCAATATTGGACAAGGTTTTGTAATATAAAAAATAGTGAGAGATGACTTAGAGGCCATAAAATATAATTTAATAATAAAAAATTACTAAATAATGAAATAAAATTAAATTATATTAAACCAACGTATAAATTGGTATTGTCAACAGTCATGATTGGTTATACACATGAATCAATTATGAATTTAAAATGATTAATTAATATTCATTTTCATTTGTTCTTTATTATGATAAAATGTGCATGAATTATACTGATTAATTTTCATATTATCCAGTTAATTAATTTTATCTTATTTCTTCTAATCATCCTAAAATTCTCATCCAATGTGATTTTAAATAAACAATAATTATTCTATTTGACTAAAAAAATCAATAAAATAGTAAATATCTTTGTACATCGATGAAACACAGAGACTACATGTCTGAAGTACTGTGTTTGGAATCAATTGTAAAAAATGAACACACGTGGATATATGGAATGGGTAATAATTTCATGTAATGTATTAAAAATTTAATTGAACATAGTACATGTAAAAATCCAATACCATATATTTTTTATGTGTTTAGTATTTTGTATATAATAATAATATGTGATTCATAGTTTTGAATATTAAAAATAACTAATTTAGTATTTAATATAATATAATAAAAAATGATATGCATGTACTATAAAATTAATGTCCCCAGAAATTCAGGTTGATGAGAATTAATGGATTAATTAATTAAATTTAATATATTTATGGAAATGGGTAATGTTTATGGTGAGTGAAGTCTAGAAACACGGTATTTACTTATTTTCATCAGATATCTATAGTACATATCTAGGGTCTAAGCATGTGCGTTTCAAGGAAAATTAGTAAGTACACTGTTAGTAGAAAGAATAAACAGTGTGTACCTCAAGCTATATAGATTTCTATAATGTATGCATCTTGTATTAAATAAAAATGGACTATTAATTTTATGAGGTAGTTTTACCCCATGTTTTCTATCTAAAAATTAGAGGACTGTGTGGTTTTTTGTCAATGTAAGTAGTGTGTACTTACAAAATGTCATTATTCACCATGGTTAGTCAACAAGTGGTTCATTTTTTTATAGTACATTTAAAATTACATGATGAACTACAATGAACATAGGAATCCTTATACAATGAATAATGATACACAACATGTAAGAAAGTAGTAGTCATTATGTAGTCTGGTAAAATCATATCGGAATTGTTTTCACCATCTGATTGGTTTTTGGGATGTTATCACCATTAATTATAATGTAATTTTGGTAATATGAACATGAAATGAACAAGAAGAATAAATACTATTAATAAAATATCAACAAGAAAAATATAACATGGAATGAGTTTTGGAATTTTCATGTGAAATAGTAAATAATTAAATAAATAATTATCAATTTTAATGTGACCAGTCTAGTACAACCTGAGTACTCTCAGCACAGTACAAGCACTAGATTGTGTCGATACTGGCTAAAAAAATGTCATATTTCATAGACCATTAACATATTTCAGAACAAGTGAATGTCGTGATCTATGTATTTTTTCAAAATAGTTTTTACAATGAAATTATACAAAACCAATAAAATATATTTGAATGTTAAATTTTAAATAAATTAATTAGATTGGTAGAAAGAATACCTTTGTATTGGGATCATTCGTTAATGATGTTTTTGTTCATCCAAAAACTTTTTGGGTTTACCATCACTACTTTAGTATGATCCATGTGTATAATACCACTAGTAGGTATCGACACATGCTATATTGATTTCAAAACAATTTTTATGGATTTATCGTTGCTAAAAAAATGGATAAATTTTATTTTACAATTCTTTAGGATTGCTGGAATAATTATTTCGAGCTTCTATAACCATTATTTTACTCTCATTATTGAGAAGTTGGAGGAGGGAGTATAATCTCTAGAGAATTATTTGTTCTTGATAGAAACCCCTATATTTCATTGTGTGCAATGATTCTCAATTTTGATCAATGTCAGTCCTTCTCTATAGAAAAGAAATTAATAGTGATATAATAAGGGTTCACATATTATTTAATGGAATAGAGGTACTTAAATAATATATTAAACTCCATCATACCTCATGTAATTTAATAATAATTTTTTATTTTATTTTTTTTCTAAAACAAGTCCAGTGATAAATATTGTTTTTTCTTGCTTTAAATTAATATTTATCACCGGACACAATCTTTTCCATCTTGTTAAACTCATCATTTATCAAATACTAGAATAAATATTTAATTAAATATTTATTCATAAATAAAATAAATATTTTTTCGCAAAATTGAGAATAAATATTCAGTAAATATTTAATAAATAAAATAAATACTATATTCACAATCTGGAAAAGAAATATTTATTAAATATTCACATGATTAAATAAATAATTTATTAACATTTATACGATTATATATTTACATGAAAATAAAAATAAATTAATGAATATTTTATAATTTAATAATTAAAAAATTAACTTATGAATACATATTTATTTAATATTTGTGATTATTAAATCCTAAGAAAAATTGATTTTTATTATTTATAATAATATATATTCAATTAATTAAATTTAAATAAATTTTAGATGTGATCAATGGAAACACTTATTGTGTAACTATCTATGATTTTATATCATTAGAATTGGTTGGGATTTCCTAAAGCCTGGGATTAATATATAGAAATAGGTTAAGGCACCCAAGAGAAGGAAGTTAATCACCCAATGTTGAAAACCACATAGAGGGATCATTATTTAATATAATCACTTTTTCACAATATCATATAGTGTATGTTGCTCACTTTTTTGTCCATCTAAATGCTTGATACATATTTCATTCATTATATAAAATAAACAGGTTGTTACACCATAGCCATGTAATTTAATATGATTGTTTAATTTCAATCTATGGGGCGATATATCAAATTCCATATAGATTAAAGCGAAAAATCTTTTCTTGGATTATAAATTAATAACATTTCGTTTGTTACACACCCAACATACCCTACATCTTGAGGACTTATGACATCACGGTTTTTCTTAGAAAATCAACATTCTAATGTTTTGACATGAATTAATAATAATCATAAAGAATAAGGAACATTACACATACTCACATATAGTAATATAAAATTATAAATAAGCATGAATAATTCATACTAGTTGGCCTGGTCTCATAATATCCAATCATGGAGATTACCAGGTGTGAGTAGAATGAGTAAAAGTCTCTTATGCTAATGATTTTTCACACTTTAAATTCAACGTACTATGTTCCACATAAGGGAGTGTTATCATACCATCTAACAAGGTTTAAAAATATTATCTTGGAATTTCAATGTTTTTATCATAGAAAGATAATTTATATAGAATTTTAAATGGGATATATAATCTTGGACATTATCAAATTAATGTTATGAAGATGAAAAATTAATATGTGATAAGGTATTTGTATTCATAAGAAATTCGTCGAATATAAATGTAATATAATTTTAAAAACGATTTGGTTTTAGTGATAAAACTCCAATATTTACGTTATGTACCATTCATTATCTTATTTTAAGACACTTATTTACTATTTAATGATTTATATAAATATTTCCCCATAGAGTCACAACAATAGATATCTATAAAATCCTCAATCCATGTGTAGTGGAATCGAGTACGTATTATAGGTCATAGCCTAGGGCAATCCTATAAGTTTTTACCCAGACATACCATTTCACATAATAAAAAAACATATGGTGTATGCATGAAATTATATATATATATATACAAAGGTGGTTTAATGTTTAAGGTACTATCTCTTATTGTAACATATTTTCCATCAACATAGAAAGCAATTTGTTTTAATGCAAGCTTAGACCAAGCCATAAAATTCTCATGAGACCCTATCCCTCTCAAAAAATCCTTCAAAAATATTTACAACAATTATATTTATTTACAAAATTTAATTCCATGTCACATAATCTCCAAAATTTCACTGAGTGGTCTCCCATGGATATATGTTCATGAAATTTCATCGAAACGACCCTTGGAGTTCCTTTAACAAACCTATGAGTAAACTTTCTATCATATTATATTCAACTAATTTCCTATTACATACTTATTTGAAAGAAAACATAGGAATATCCATGGAAAATTTACCTACAATGAAACTGTATGTAACAAGAATCAAATCCCAACTTTATGAATCCTTAATTCACCGCACCACAAATCCTTAATTGAGGGTGATGAATCTCCCATAATATAGTGGATTCATTATCAAGACCCTAACAATATCCAAGAATAATAGGAGGGGGAATAATGTGGAGGATTATAGGTGGAATATCATAAATTGTAAACAAATTAATAGACCTTAGATTTCAATATTTCAAAGGGATAAAAGGGGAGAAGAGTTAAGAAAAGGAGGGAACCTATCAATCTTTTTTCACCGACCACCATAGAAATGCCTGAAATGGGATAAAATGAAGGGAGGTATAATTACAAGTTACTATCTACAAATAATTCACTAGTATTATTTTGTGTATAGTCACATTATACCAGTTTCTTGGTACCCACCATCCACTAGACATAGGCCTACTAAATAGCTAGTCTCTAATATAGGGGGTTTGAATCATTGTATCATCCACCAGTTTCTAGATATAGAGAAACTGGGTACCTGATGGCCCTAGGAGTTTCAAATATATGTTATTTGACCTTTAAACTTATTATAATCCACTATAGACCATCAAAACCATCAATAAAAATGGAAACAAACTCCTTTATTTCCATAAACATTCATAATTTGAACAGGAATTTCAATTCCTTAGAAATACTTTTTTTTAGATTTAAAAATTCAAATTTACCTTAAAGATTACTACTCATAATGAATATACTCATTTCAATCAAGATACATAGATCAAATATAAAATTATAGATATATGTAATTAAGAATATATAAAAAAGGAGAGAAAACATAGATTTATAACTAGACAAGATCAGTTCGATCAAACATTGGATCTTATAGTGATTAATTCAATCCTGGATTTGAATTCATCATTGGATGATGTGTAATCTCTAATTTCTCTCGCAAATAACACTATAATTGTCCTAGGTCATTTTTTGCGTCTAATAATTCTTACAAGATGTTATTTGGGGGGTTTTTAAAGTCAAATATTGTAATGGAAACCACACACCAATTTCAGGATGCATAGTCAGCCAAGAACAAGCACCAAATATAAAAACCCCTCTACCTATAAACTATTTTCCACAGAAAACTCTTTATACTTAACTAGGACCATTGGATAACCATGTAATGAAATTATTTTCAACCAATTGACATAATATTTCCAACAACATGAACCATGATCCCATGAATCCTAACCAAGTAGTTTCACTAATTCCTTAAAAATCCAAAAAATGATTCCTAGAATTTCTAAAATTAAATGGGAGGCTAATCCATTAAACCCATAATTTCACTTTACGATTATTCCATGACTTATTCACGATGTACTAAATAATAATATATTATGAAATTTATACTTCAATGTTTCTAAATATTGATGTGTTATCCAAGAATGTTTCTTTATCATTTAAATATAATTCTAAGGGTACATATAATGTGATGGGTTATCCATGGAATATAGTAATGGGAATCTACAGCCTCCATTGGTTGGTGACAATAGAAATGGTAGTAGAAATCCATAATTTCTGTTAATACATAGAATCTGAACTGTCTAAATCATATCCCCAGTGAGTTTTTAGTGAGGAGTATAGTCCTATAACCATTTACCATGCATCAATGTACTGATTGAGTCAACTCTCAAGCAACCCATTTTGGGTTGATTACCCCAAGGCACATATTTTCCACAACCATATTGACTTTCAACTTTATATATGGGTATTTATTTTCTTGTAATATATCATTAATATAACTTTAAAAAAACATGGGATTGACTATCCACCATGTAAAAGATTGATTTCCACAACGGTATTTATAATTCATGATTAAAATCAAAATGAGGGATGGATACAATATTTAACTTTTAAATCCATTAAATTTCATTAGTAATATTTCAAAATTTCTACCACGAAATTTTTTGTTTCAAACACAAAGAAATATGTGTTGAATATAATGTGAGTCCCAAAGAATTAAAATTAATATAGAAAACCAAACAATGGTTTAGGTGTATATTAAATCATAAACTCTAGAAATTGAGTGAAAAAAATTATCTTCAAATATCATAACTAAATTTATTTCTCGATATAAATATCAAATTGGATGTTTATAAACCACATAAAATATATTAAGTGCATAATTCAAAAAAAATCAAAGAGGGGAGTTTGAGATCAAAAATACCTACCTCTTCTCTTTAATTCCATCAATAATAATTAATTTATAAGAAATCATGACAGATTTTGAATAAAAGATTATCCCCTTAGTATGCTTATTTTAAATTATTCAATTAAGAATGATTATTAGTTGTTCATATAATTAAAATGTTCCTATATTTATTAAAAAATATATTTAATGAAAAAAAATATTATTAATAATTTAATAGAAATAATATATTCAACCTTTTAATTTAGTGAAGGAAAACTAAATACATTATTCCGTAGAGTCTATAATCAACACAAGGCATGAATTTTATTTTAACTTGGTAATAAATTATTAACCATAATAATTAATTTTAATGTTCATGATTAATATTGACTGTTTATGTAATTTTTTACAACTAACATAAAATTTGGAAATAATTTTATCAAATAAAATTTTTAATTGCGGGAAAAGTTATTTTTAAAATAAATATTCCACTCCGATAAAATTCATTTTTAGATGAATAATTTTTTATGATTTAAAATTATATATAATATAAAAATATATCGGATACTAATTTTAATAAACTAAACAGATTTATTATAAAGTAAATAGTGGATATGAGTCTTTCAATTAAACAGAAAATAAAATCCACCTTAAAAAAATTAATTTAATGAAATGTTTGAAAATGGTTTTTATATTAATGTATCTTTTTAATCAGTTCTAATTTTTTTTCTCAGGGTTTAATAATTTCAAGTTATATTCTAAAATTTATAACATTACTAATTAATTTCCTATTTTACTAATTATTATTTTTTAATTTTGAAACAGTTATTATATAATAATAAATAAAAAAATAAGTTTTTTTAAAATGTAAATTTATAATTAAAATCAACATTTTTATAAAATTGTCAAAAAATTATACTAAGTTAACTTTAAAAAGACGGATTAAAAAATGTTGTTAGTAAGGTAAATAAAAAATTATTCACCAATTCCATTAAAATATTTATTGCATAAAGGGTCTTTAATCGGAGCATTTCATGATGGGCAATGATATGGTATTTACATACTATATTAGGATATTAGGTATTATATTATCCCCACTGAAATTACTTTGACCTCAAAATATATATCAATAATTTTAATATTTCTGATACTCTGTCAAAATATATTTTTCATGTTTCCATGTTTCCTATTATAAATTTATATTCCTCTATAGTACCTTCACCAAATAACATTTATGACTATATAATCCTTAATCTCTTGTGTAAAAAATATTGATGGAATCCTCATTATATGAAAGGTCAAAATCCAACACAATTCCATCATATATGAGAACATGTATTGGATCAATCTTTCATTTCCTCCATAGTGAAACGTAGAAGATTTTACATACTTTATGATATTCAGGAAGCATATCCAATTGGTAATATAATATTCAAATTCATTCTTTTTTTTTTCAAAAGGACCAATGTAACGAGTCCATAAAATCAATATTTTACTATAAAATAGGAATGCCTTCCTTGGTGAAACCTTCAAGCATAGATTTTCCAAAAATTAAAATTTTACGGCTCTCCTCCAATTATCAGTTTATGTCTTTAATATTATTTTGGATTCTTTAATACGACCATGAAAAGTTAATACATTAATATCCATATCCCCTCTAATATTTAATCCAACTACCTTTCTTTATATTAGTTATCTCAAATAGGTCGGAGTATGGTACCACTTTTAATACAATGATTGAAATGGGGTCATACATATTCCCAAATGGATGATATTATTATCTACAACCTTCACATAAGTTATATATTGACCAAAATAACTTATAAGTCATTATAATATAACACCAATAAGTCATTCATAGTATAGATAGATTCCCATTGGTCAAGGGATAATAGGTTTTTCTTAAATCTTCATTATTGTTGAGATCCCTTCAATGAAACTTCCCTAATTTTTATTTTTACTAACAATCACGATCATATATAATCTATAGTGGTTCTACAGCGTTCATTATGATTTCATCAATACAGAGCAAGGAAAGGTTATCAAGGGGTATAACTTCTCTTATCACTAGTAAATATGTACACTTAATAATATGATCAATGATGGCCAATATAACATCATTGTTCATTGGAGTAATTCAGAGTCCTAGGAAAATGTAAATTGTAACATTTTACCACTTCTAAATAATTATATTTAGAGTTCACATGACTCACTTTTTATTTTTTATTTCAGCCACTACCTGTTGTGATACTCAGAATCTGGACATATAGTCCACTACTTCTAACTTCATACTATCCCACCATAAATTCTCTCATAGATCCCTATACATATATGTGAAAACATGGTGTATAGATAAAATTGAGCTATATTCTACATCTATAAGTTACCTATAATATTACAGTATAGATGGAACACATAACCACTTCCCAAAGATGTTGAATCCATATCTGTATATAAAGTTTATAGATTTCTGATCACTCAGTACTTAAATCATCATTTGTATGTTCTCATCATCATTATGGAACTTTTCTATAATTATTATAAAGGATAGTTTATCAATTTCATTGAAAATAAATGATTTATCCCCTTGAGAAAAAATATCCATATCCATTTTTACTAGATCTCTTTATATAAATTACTTGTTAATCCTTATCATGGACAGAACACCATGTTATATCAAACTCAATGCATCTACCTCCTTATTTTCAATCTAAAGGGGGTAGTTAGTAAAACAATCATAGTCCATATTTAGTTTCATCCATTCTCATTGCCTCTTGTTGAGCTACTTCTATTAGAAGATATACTTCAATCTATATTTTTCCATATATATCTCAAATCTTTATCCATAGAATTAGCATCACTATATTTTCAACGGAAATATTTTAGCTACCAAATAAATTTCATGAGTTAGATATTCTTGTTAAGATGTCTTAAATTTCATTGATTAATATGAATTCAATATATCATTCTTCAAAATTATACAAATGGGCCCTTGGTTATATGCATTTCAATAAATTAAAAAATACATCATTACATGATTTTAGTGTTAATTTTTGTGAATTAACCAGTCTCATATTCATTTCCTAAAAAAATTCCTTAGATTACCTTGACCAAGTGAACCTAACCCATATTCATGTCAACTTGGTAAATGGATTTAAAAACCAAGTAAATTATTATAAAAACTACTGATAAGGTCTTTTAACACCTAAAAAACACCAGATCTCATTTTTTCAATGGTGTATGCCATTATTTTATTTAAAGGGGAAATAAATATCACATCCTTGGTGAAAATATGTCTAAGATAAAAAAATTTATTGATCTAATATTTAGAGTAATTTATTTCTGATATAATTTATATCATATAAGGGTCCCTAAAATTGATTATAGATGAATCCAATTCTCATTATATCTCTAATAGAATATCAAGATATCTTTAATAAATACAATAAAAATTAATCAATATATTCCTTCAACAGTCTCATTAAAATATAAATGAATACAACTGGTTAATTATCCATTCCAAAAGTAATTACAATGAATTCATAGATTTCATACCCTATTTAAAATGGCATATTTAGTATATCATACTACAACAGCATTACTTGATGATAACGTGATAAAAGAACTATCATTAAACATTATTAAGATCATTTAATGTGATCAAATAATTCATAAATTTATTGAAAAGAAAAATTATTCTTTATAGTTATGGAATTAATATCGCTATAGCGGACACACAATGTCATGGACCCATACATACATTTCAAGAATAAAATAGGGGATCCCCATGGTGCAACAATAGGGTATATAAATCTCATATCACTCAACTCATACAACAGTTTCATAAAATCCACAAAATTCAGTAATTCCATTATATATGGAGTTTTATGTATAAGACTTGTATCAGTAATGAGTTCAATTAAGAACTCAACTTCACCCTATGGTTGAGTACTATGTAATTTTTCTAGAAAAACATGAATTAATTTGTGTACCATGGGTATATATTCTATTCATAAGATCATTTCTTTGTACATTTATCATTCTTAGTCTTCATCATTCCGATAATTTTTTAAAATAAAGCCACTAATAAAGGATATGGAAATTATTTATAAAACTAAATTTCCGCACTAAATGCAATAGATTTCACATTACATTTACAAATTGTAATATTTTCACTTGATAATAAATTGTTCCATTATAATTTTCAATCCAATTCATAAAAAGGATCATATCAATGTAAAAAAATGGTATACTAAAACTATTTTCTTATAGGGAACATGAATGAATCATAATTGGATCTTATTGGCATATATTTATTTCAATAATACTCCATCTTAGTGTATTAATTGATAACTCACTTCCTAAGGTTATAAGGATGTATATAATATTTTCATCAAACATGAAAAATATAAAAGTAGAGAAATATCTATAATAAAATAAATCATTATATAATGTGTAGAAAATGATCAAAGTACATACCACCACATCATTCTTAACATTTAATTTACTTATAGTAATCCATATGATTAAAATTTATCCCTTGACCTTTTTACGGGTAAATTCTCTTAGACTATGTTGTAATCGATAGAAAATATTCACTTCTCCATGAAGTTAAATCATTAAGCTTAATAGATTTAGAATTCCTCTTTCATTAGTGAGCTTTGTTGAATTGTTCCCTACACTTATAAAGAAACCCATATTTCGTTCCTTAGCCACAATGGGGTTTTACCCATTATTATCACGTTTATAAATCTAATACTTCATTTGCATCCCATTTTCCATATTTTCATCCCATGATGATCATCAAACCTGTTTTTATCTAGATTTATCTTAAACACATGCATCCTGGAGAACTCCTTTTCTGTCTTAATGGTTATGAAGAATATATCATTATATAAGGAAAATTCGTGATATCTAAATTCCCTTCAAAGTAAAATCTATGACATAACAAAAAAATGATAAATGTTGTGTCTTGATCTATGTACATAGTCCATAACAATACTAGTGGAAAATATAACGTTAGACTCATAATCAGTTACAAATTCCTACTCATTTTGTGAATGGTTAGGGAATTTCTTTTTTCATTTCTTCTCTTTTATCAAAAAAAATGATTTTTTTTCCTAGAATAACTACTTTAAATTTATTCGTTTCATGCACCTAATAACATATTCCTCTTTATTTTACATAATAAAAACCATCTATAGTCTGTAATTCCATTTATATAATAGACCACCATGATCAATTTTTTCTCTTCACTACACCCAAAAGAGATAAATACCTCATATATGGAATTGTTCAATTTTTAGCTACAATAAATATTAGTATTTACACATATTTTTAGATAATTTTGTTACACAATGATATCCATAATAGTTAGACTATTTTTTGGATTATTAGGAAAGACTACCAGAGAGGAATTTTTTTCTTTTCATAGGACAAAATAACCAATATGGTTAAAAATGATTTGAGTAAATCAAATAATCATTAACTTATCAATGTGGAATATAACTTCATTTCCTATGGTTATTGATACACTAATCATTCCTCTCGTTATTCCCAATCATTATAATATGGCATACACATAATTATCTCAAGATATAGAATTTTGAAATACAATTTTTACAAGATTTTATAGAGGATTACCCATGAGGTATTTTAATTGCATTTATGTTCTCTTACATTGTTCATCTAAATCTAATCCCCATGGTTTTCACTAAAGCTTGACTAATACAAACTATAAACTTAAAGACTTTAGAATCCCATATCCTTAAGTTATATTGAAATGTTTGTGTAGAGTATAATATTATATGCATAATTGAACAATTTAGGAGTCTTAGAAGTATATATGCATACATATATTGCATTTGAAAACATAATATTTAACATGATAACCTTTCATGGAAATTTTATTTACTGTCATAATATTCTTGAAATTTATACATAATCCTCCTATAGGTTTCCTGAGGAAAGGAAACCAAATATGAATGAGCTAAGATTCTCATTATGGAGTAATATACAGTAATGTATGATATAATATATACATGAAATAAGTTATTTGAGAAGAATCATTTAGCAACACGAAGTAACAATAAACAGAAACATTGTGAATTTTATATCCAAGATAATAAATAAAAACATGGATAAATATAATTATTGATCTCATACTGATGGAAAGAATAATATGTGAAAACAATAAATTATATTAATGTATTCTTCCAATACAATTTCCTTTCATGGGAAGAGGTATACCCAAAAACCAAACATGTTTTGTCTCAAGGGACCTATTAATGCAATAGGGGTAATATAATTCTAGGTCCCACACATCACTTGATTAAGTCTAATGCATTCATCATAAGAGTCATCAAGACTATTCATTCCATGCCTTGAGTTACCAGTTACTAAATAAAACAAGGTTATGTATATAATGTTAAATATAAAAATCAAATAATTGACCATTCAATAGAATAATGTGGACATAAATTATAATATCACTTAATCAACATGGAATCTATGAGGTATCATCATTGTACAATGATGTACATTTATTAATGAAATATGTTGGTGAGGGTATAAAAAAGGGTTAGGATATCCATTGAATATATTAGTGGGAATAAATACCTTATATTTGTTTCCGATCAAGGAAATAGAATAAAAAATAATTCATCTTGGATCATAAAGAGGATGTGAATATTACAAGACATATCATTGTAGAATTTCTAGTCAGGTGTGGAGTCTTAAGACCATTCATCGTACATTAGAGTGATGATTAAGTCAATTATCATGAAATAATTTTTGGAGAGATAACCCCTAGTTGTATCAATACCGCAACTACATCCACATTCTATTATACATATTGGGATTTTTTTTCTAGGAAAAAATACAAAAATTTACCTAAAAAAACATGGGATTGTCTATTCACCAAGGAAATGATTGAGTACCACAACGATCATGGAAAATATTGACTCCTATAATATGGGGGGAAGAAATATACACCTGAAAATCCCTTAAATTTCATTAGTAATATGGTTAAAATAGTTCCACATAAATGTATGAACTTCACACAAAGCAATGGGTGTTGAATATAACATGATTCTCAAACAATAAAACCAAGAAGGAACTCCCCACTTATGGAATGGGAAAAATTCAATAAAAATAGATAAAAATAGAGGAATTAGAATTTATCTTCAAATAGTGTGATTAAATTAATTTCAATATATAACTTTATAATAGGATATATATAAATTATATAATAAAAACTAGGGCTATAATAGAAAACAGCTCTCAAAAAGAGGGGTTTGGGATGAACAAACACACCTCCAATCCTAACATTCAGAAACATACATTATCATATGATATCATAAACAAATCTATATTAACCTTATTATTTATAACAATAATCATATTGATATTCATATATTATCCTCATAAATAGTCATTTTATATATTAATTCTTCTAATTTTACACAAATGTGTTTAATCTTTTTGTTGTTTTCACTAGTTTTATAACAACACAATCTGAATTAATTATTACTAAAAAAAATTAATTAATTTTTCATCGAATTTAATATTGTGGATTATTTAAAATGATTTTTGATGTATCAAATTCCATCTATGTGTGTTTTAGACCTTATCATTGATGTTGAATTTGATAATAATATGTTTTAGTTATTTATTATTAACATTGTGTGTTTTCTTAATTAATGTATTAAATTTTAATAACTCAAATTTTCCATTTATTATTTCTAAAAATTATATAGATTAATTTGAAGAATAGTACTTAAGACGATGCATGATTCCAAGGCCCATTGTGCCAGAATAGAATTTTGAAATATATTAAAATATTCAATGGCACATGTGAACGGGTTTCATGAAAAAGTGGAATAACTAATAAATGGGTTACTTGATTATAAAATATGAGGGAACTATTGAATTCAGAATAGCGTCTTTACCCTAGGCCCATCCCAACATTTCATACATGGGTTGTTTTTGAAATATTTATCATGGGGGAAAAATGAATAAAACAATTAAATAAAATTAATTTATTCCAATTTTCTAATGTAGTGACTAGTGAATCTTTAAATTAGTACATTTGTGAGAGATCCAAATTTATCCACACAACCATAGAATCCCCAGGAGATATTGGATAGGGAACCTCTGGAGAATCCTTTTGATGGATGACGACGAATTCACAGATCGATGTTCGATGCACAACAATCTTGAGAGATCTCACCAACAGTGATGATGCAGTGAACGTTATTTATAATTGACCGATCCAAATCAAGGTAGGATGCATTATTTGGATTTTTGTTCTCATTATTGATTTCATATGACGAACACATTCTAATCTATGAATAAATTGGCCTACAAATAAATTATATTTGATGGATGACTGATTTTGCATGATTGATCTGGAATTTAATCCTGAAATTTATTTTTGATTTGTTTATCATTCTAATGGTGATGAACCCAGAGTGACAAAAATGTTCATCTAGGTCCATACCTCTCAATTGACTTGTGATTTTCTCACCCAATTCACTTTTTTTCATCACATGTTCTTCGTTCTTCCCCATTCATTGACATCACTTGAACAATCGATCGTTGCATCTTTGATTCATGCAGTAATGATCTGAAACCATTGATCCGTCATTGATACAACTCAAAAGAGGTGATACGATGGTATCAACAGTAGATTGAGTGACAGTTTGTGATGATTTCTCATTATTAGGGAATTAACGATGAACAAAGATGATTCTTTTTTATAGATGATTGATGATCCGAATCTTGTAGATTCTATGATTACATGATCAAACAACCTTAGATATGGAGTTTTATTGAGAACTAACCATAGGAAATAATATAGGGAGATCAATGGTGTGAGCGGGAGAAAAAAATAAGGGTTCTCAAAAAACCTGATACACACAGCGTGTAGTCCCTAACTACACTGTGTGTGCCCCTCTTAGATGGAGTCAGCATGTATATGGTAACTATATAGATATGCAGTAGAGTAAATGGGTTGCTTACACAGTATGTACTCTCCCACATTGCTTGAACTGGACTCTGTACACAAACTACTCCATGTACTGGTATATGAGTAGGGACACATGGGATGACGCCATGTACTAGCACAGGGCCAGAGTACCTAGGCAGATCTAGGATGTAAGGATGCTGCATGTAAACCTTTCTGCATGCCATGTACCCCACTTCTACATGAAACATATTGAAATGACATGGGATATTTCACATGGAAAGTACCTATGGTCAAGGGACACATCGTTTACCCTTACTACATGTTGTTCACCCCTTTACACGTAGCTAATAAATCTTGTACTCCATATCAACGACAAGTTTCATTATAGATTGTTCCCATTATTGTTTCCCTAAACACTAGTGTGAATCATTTCATACTCCTTGGACAACGATCCCATCAGTAAGAATTTATGGATATAGTTATTGGAATCCCCTGAGAGGCCCGAATCAGGATCATATATTCATCATTGTTCTCTATGTGTAGTACTTGGTATTGATGTGACCAATCCTACTAGATGTTTGTCCTCTACTATGAGGGTTAATCTAGATAGAGTTGATGGTATCACCCCATGGCCATGGATTTGATCCTCATCTGTTATACCATATTCTCTTCAAATATCTCAGTGTATCTCTCTCATGATAGTACCTGATGAGAAGTACCTCTTTGACAGACGTCATCAGTGCTACTAGAATCAGGAGTGTGTTCTCTATATGAGTGATTTTTGGAATATTTGAGCTAGAATCCTAAGTCCAGTATACAATGGTTGTGTCTTACTTCTAGATTGTGTGTCTCGTATTGAGTATATTTCGATATTCATGTTATATGTACTATAGACATATACTTGTGTAGAGATTACCATGCTTTCCTTTTTTGAATTACATTATTGATTCAGGGATCCCTATTGAGTATTGTTATAATCACCCCTATACAGTCTTTTCCCACACATGTCATGTCTTTTTCAGACGATCATCCTTTTGATGGAGTCCTAGGTGGAACAGGACCAGATAGTTCTTTGTGAGAGAAGAAAGGTCATTGTGTGTTCCTACAGCTATAGACAGTAGTCCCAATACATTTTTCTAATATGTCAAACTTGTGTTATAGACTCTTTTTGGTGGGATTGCATTTGTCCATGTCTACTTTACATGAATTTCAATCATACATAGGTTGTGGGATATAGTTGTATGCATGTGATGAAGTCCTGTCACGGGGGATGGAAAAAAATTATATTCCCTAAGTGTATTCTATTGAATAACCCTAGGAATTATTCCAAGGAGAAGTGCACAAAAAACCGTTTGTCACTTTTAAATAGACGGAAAATGGGGTGGTTGTTTAATTGATTTGATTTTGGAATGAGACGAAAATACAATATTTATGTAAATTACAGAAACCAAATTGAGAAAACAGGAGATTGAAAACTATGATATGAGAAGGTTGATTATGTCGGGGTTGGTTTTCTAATTTTAATTTTGCCTTTATTTTATTTTATTTAGACTTCTTACACTAACTTTTTTAAGGTGAGATCCCATGATCGTTTCCTCTTACTCCTTTAGAGAAATGGTGACAGTGAGATAATGCATAACCAATATATCAGTTTGGTCTAATATCCTTACATTTAAAATATAGTTGTATTAAATAACCTTAATTGACTTTGGAAATAACTGATCGGGTCTTCTTTATCCCAAAAAAATAAAAAACATTCATTACCACTTTTACATGTATTAATGATCGTTGATTACTTCACCACTATGTCTTGGTCTATTCCATCGTATATAAAAAATAACCAAGTGAAGGGAGATAATGATAAACGACCAAAGTGAAAATAAATAAAGAAATAAAAAAAAAAATATGATCACACTTGATAATAAAAACCAACATAGGAAATTGAAAACAATGTTGTTGAAGAGAGATGGAATTTTTATCTAATAAGGTTATTGAACACAAGAATTACAAAATAGAAAACCAACCCTTCCCCAATCACACAAATATTTACCCCAATATGAGAAGGGTATTTGAGATAAATAATGAAGAAGAAAGAATTACAAAACTATGGAAAAGAAAAAATAAATAAAATAAATAAATAAGAAAAGTTATCCTCCTTAGTGTCTCATATGGATTGAGATGGAAATGAGATGTTTTGAGATGGTGGAGCTCCCATCCTTTTATAGGTAGAAGTTTTTCTTTAAAGCTTGATGCATTTTCTCCCAATTAAATGACCAAATCACGCATTGTGTATATCATGAGTTTTTTTCATAAATTCCTTGTATGTGTACCCTAAACATTTCAGAGTATTTAAACTTGTGTGGAGGGAGTTATGGACCCTTACTTCTTGAATTTATTCTTCCGAGTCAGACTCGACAAATTTGAATCCCTTGGATTATCATACATTAATTACCATGAAAACATCAAATTAATGCATTTACATTTTCATAAAAGATATTAACCAACGCCTTATGCATCCACCCTCATAATTGTATTTTATTATGCCCCCCATATATGCGATATGTGACCCAGACCAAAAATAAACTAATCCATAAATAGTTTTCATGGCCCAAATTGTGAGCTTCTTTTGAGATTTTATATGGTCAATTTAGCTTTTGTTCTAGATAGATTAAATAAATACCTGGATTTTTAAAATCCTAAAAAGAAAGAATTGAACAATTTATAAAAATATAGAAAATTTTATGTCCAAAACATAGAAATAATTTAAAAATGATAAAAATTAAAAATGGGCCATTTTTACAATTTAGCTCAAAAAACCACCAATATCATAAAATGATGAAATATCTCTGAAAGTAACACATTGATGGGAAGTAAAAAAATGAATATCAATGTAAAATTATTAAAAATATTTTCTTTATCAATTACCCTACACTTATGCCTTGGTCTCTTGGACAAGTGAGTATCAAAATCAAGTCAAAGAAAATAAAAAACAATTACCCATTAGATCTACCAAATCCACACAAAGAAACAAAATCCTATCATCCTGATCAAAAACCATTATTTCAAGTTCTATATTTAGATCATTTAATATATTAAAACATCATTTCATATCTAATTCACACTAAACATTATCCTCATAATAATTCTCTCTCATCTCGCAAATGATAAATTTCAACAAGTATTTTCTCATCCAATCCCATTAAAGAGTCACCATAGGCTTTATAAATTCCTAATAACCCACCTTATGTGAGTCAAGGACATTTGTCTGTCATTAGTACATTTTAGGGTTGTTTAGTGGCTTTTGGTAGGTAGGATTTATATTTTAAAAAAATTAGGCTGAAAAGGATGGTTTGGCTCTTTTTGATGAGAAATTGAATGATTCTAATTTTCACACCTGTATGGTCTCATTGTCTTGCCCTTTAGAGAAAATTAGCTCCATCATCATGAATACTCAAGGAATTTTCATTCCATTTATCATTTCACCAAAGAAAATAAATCCTATTAAACATTTTTTTTCTTGAAACCTCCATATAGGAACAACGTTCTTTCACCTTTGGAAGGTCCAAAAAGGGACATCATCTTTTTATCATGAAATCTCTTGAAAGGAACCACTTTTAATAGAAAACAATTTTCAGAAAAAACATTTACTCTTAAACATTTAAAATTCCAACCAAAGAACCACCAAAGGAGTTAGGACACCACAAGGAAAATTCCACCACACTTATGTTTAAATAGGTCATGCAATTTCACTTGAAGAACATGTTGAATAGGGAAAATAGGATTGTAATGTGGCTAAGATAGTAGGTTTTTCATGGATTATAAGGGATACAAGGAATAAATGTACAAGGTGGGTCACAATAAAAAGGATTTTATTGAAGATGGGTCTTTGAAAACAAATAAATTATTCAATCATTTAAAACACAATTACCTAAAAACCGCATGTTTTGACAGGAATAAATCAAATTATTGTTAAAGAAAACATGGTACGGTTCTCTCAAAAAGTGAGGTGAATGTAAATAATATGAGAAAAATGAATTATAAACCTTACAAAAAAGGGTTTTAAAAAATAAAGATACTGATATGTGGCCTGTGATATAAAAAGTAGAGAATTTTTCATTAAATTACCACTGACTTGAACTTGAAACAATGTCATTTTCAGCATTATTTAAAGCTTAGTTTCATGGAATAGACCAGTTCCCTCATTGACATGGGTTTAAAAAATGGAAATTATAATCATTTCAAATCAAATGTTTTGAAAACAAACCAAAATTTAAAAATAAACACACAAATCTCTAAAAAATAAACAATAATTATTTTTTTATATTTTCATATAAAAATAGTAAAACAAAAAACAAATAAAAATCCTAAACTACAAGTGTTCCCTCCACCACACTTAAATGATGTAGTGTTCTTATTGCATTAAAATGGATTTTTCAGGTAGGGCGATTTGAAAATGAATTATAGAAAGAATGAAAATGTAAAGGATATATATGACCCAATCCCTTGCGATGATAAGTAGATTTGAGGAGTGTGATATCCTCAACTAGCTCTGATGGTAGGGTCCTATGGAATTTCTTCAATTGATTCCCATTAATAGTGAATGGATACTGCTTTCCATCATTTGTAATCATCACAAAACCAAAAAGATATACATGATTAAATGAAAATATACCTTCCATATGGAATGAAGTTTACCTCGAATCAGCTTGAGTCTTATGTTTAATAATAGCACTTTGTCTCCAGAATAGAATTCTTTTGGTTGGATCAGCTTGTAATGGCACACTCTGGTTATTTCCTTGTAAATCATAGAATTTTCAAATTCTTTTCTTCAAATTTCCTCAATCTCCAAATCCCATAATATCTATCCCATATACTTTAAAAATATCACAATAATTTACTACAATTTAAGGAATTTTTTATCTCTTTGAAATATTTCCTTAAAAATGACATTTTTCAAAAAAAATTCAAAATTTCTAAGAATATTTTAAAATGGTGGGCCAATAAATTCCAAATTCTAAAAACTTTAATACTATCCTTTGAGGTCCAAAGCGGCTGCCTTCACAAGATAAAGTACAAAAAAACTAAAATATGGATTTAACTTCACTTTCAAGAAAACATCCTCTTATTACATGATATTGGAAAATCTTCCAATGAAATGGATCATCCAAAATGTAATATATAGATTCAGATTTTAGTTTATGAATTTAGTGATAATTGAAATGATATGGGACTTATGATTTTACCTGATAATTGACAATTTCAGTATACCATGGCACTTATCCATCAATCAAGTACAACTGCTCTTTCAAAATTTGATCATTTAGTGGGTCTTTTTCTTTAATTTCAGTTTTAGTAGTGTTTGGCAGTCCACTTAAGTGATCAGAATCATGTTTATCAGATCCCTTCTTGCCCTTTATTTCTATATTGAACTCTTACAGAAGTATCATCCATATTTGTAGCCTCTATTTAGAATCATCTTTCTTCATCAATTACTTAAGAGCTGTGTGATTAGATATCATAGTGGTTTTAGTTCCAAGAAGATATGATCAAAATATTTAGAAATCAAAATCAACTGCTAAGAACTCTTTTGTCATCGTTGTGTAATTGAATTGGGTTACATATAAGGTACTCAAGGTATATTAAATGACTTGTTCCCCACCCTCAATTCATTATGAAAGTACTTCTCTAACTTCTTGGTTGGAAGAATCACAAAGTATCTCAAATGGTTCTTCCTAATTTGGAAGCTGCATCAAAGGTGGTGAAATAAATCCCTTCTTCAACTCATCAATGGATTCCCTAAATGCACCATTAAAATTAAAATCAGTATCATTATAAATTAATCTAGGGAGAGGGAACGAAATGTTACTAAAATCATCAATAAAGATCCTGTAGAGTCCTAAATTTCCTAAAAATGATCTAACATGTTTGACACAAGTAGGGTACAGTAATGAATTTATCACTTCAGTTTTTAATTTATTAATTTCAATTCCTTTTTGGGAAATGAAATTCTCAAGTACATTTCCTCTCTCAACCATGAAATGACACTTTCAAAATTCAAAACAATAATCTTTTCAATGTAGGGTTTTAAAACTTTTTTCATATTTTTCAAATAATGATCAAAATAAACTCAAAAAACAATGAAATAATCTGAGAAATCTTATAAGATATCAACAATGTGACTAGAACATATACTTACCATGAACCAATGAAATAAACATGTAGAATTAGATAATCCCAATGGCATCCTTTCAGATGAAAAAGTTCCAAAGGGACATTAAATTTTCATCTTCTTATGATCCTCAAGAGCAATGGGTACCTGGAAGTAACATGAAAATCCATCCAAAATTAAATAATGAGTCTTCTCTACCAATCTCCCTAACATCTAGTCAATGAAAGTGATGAAAAATGATCTTTCTGAGTGACCTGATTTAACATCCAAAAATCACTGCATACTCTATAGCTATATTGAATTCTCATAGGGATTAACTCATTCTTTTCATTCCTCCATGTGGTTAGGCTACTTTTTTACGAACAAAATTAAGGGGGATAACCCACTATGAATATGAAATGTGTTATATGATCCCATCCTAGAATATTTTCTCAATCTCTTTATTTATGACCTCTATCAAAGTGGGATTTATCCTCTATTTTGTTTTCTAATAGGTTTGGAATCTAACTCAAGAAAACTTCTATGTGAACATATATTTGTGTTTATTCATGGGATTTCACTTAACCTCCACCATATTTCTTTTCAATTCTCTACCAATATTTCAGTGAAAAATTTTTCTTGGGTTTTAGAAAGATTATTTTCAATTATCACTGGTAATTTATCTCCCTCCCAAAGGTACACATATTTAAAATCATTGAAAAGTTGTATTAATTCCAGTTCAGGGGGATGATCAAGGGAGGAAATTAAACTAATATTCCTCACATCCAAATGTTGGACCTCCACCATAGAAGAAACCATATCTTCTTCTTTATAACTCAAAAAAATCAATGGTATTATATTTTACCTCTTCTTCCCACATGAAATAAATTTCTATAATGTTTTGGGTATTTTCAGGTAAATTAATGGAAAAATTCTCTCATAAGTCAAAGAATTATTGGAAAAAACATGATTCTTTAATGGGTTTAGTTCCAACTTCATGGGAGAGTGCAAAGTTTGAGAGGTCATATTATGGGTACAACATGGATTCGAAAATATTTATGTGGACATTGTTATCTCCAAATTCCACTGCGAGTGTACCTTTATATATAATAATGATTGATTTGTGTATCTTTAATCAAGGTATACTCAAAACTATGGTTTAGTGTGATCGGATCTTATCTTATTCCAATTAATGTACATAGAAGTCAGCTTGGAATCAGAGATATTTTACTTCCAAGAGGTTATCCTCCAAAAATCATTTTGGGAATACTGTGGATCTATTTGCAAGCTGGACCACCACTCCTATGGGATTTAGGTCTCCCATCAGCAATGAATATTATACTGAGTGAGGAAATATAGTAATTAAAGCACATAGATCACACAAAAAATTAGATAAATTCAAATAACTAATGGTTCATGGAACGTAAAATGTCCCAGGATCCTGACATTTGGTTGGAAATGTAGTGTGATAAGGGATGGGACCCTTCTCCCCATGTTTATCCTTTCATTCCAATGAAGTATTCTCTTGTTGGGGAAAGATCTTTAAAAAATTCAATATCATGGAATTTTTGTGACATATTTAAGTATGGAATATCGATTTACACTTCTTGAAAGGTCTCTAGAATTTCTTTTTGAAGTTTTTATTCATTCAATTTCATTGATTAAATCATCCTTGATGGAATGGTAGGGGTAATTATTTATTCTACAATTTTTTACATTGTATTGGATTTTCATGTCTCTTATTACTCAGCCTATCCTTCTTCTCATGATCTTTATTTTCTTCTTATTGGTGGGTTTTCATATAATTTTTACAATTTTCAACATCATTCTCCCTTAGAACAGGTTGATCTGGTTCATGGTTGGATGGAGGTGGGAGATCTCTTCCACTTCTTGTAATGATTTCATTGAAATTATCTTTAAGATTTTTCACTATTTGGGATGGAATCCTACCTCGATTCTTGGTTAGAATATCCATAATAGTTTATAACTAGTTGGATAGGTATTTCACATTTTATTTAAGACCCTCAAGATCTGACTATAACTATTGATTCTCAATTTATGGTTTTGAACTGGTGGACGGTTTCTCATATGTCTTTAATTGGATTAGTGGTGGATGAAATGGTTTTTGTTGTTGGAAGGTCTATTTATAGGATTGTTGGAATGGAGGGGGGTTCTGATATTACTATTGAAAACGAGTTATGTCTTAGGATTTTTTGAATCCATATCAGGGTAGGATTTGGGGCTGACATGGCTATGTTGGGTGGAATTTCCTTTATTGATATGTAGCAGTACAACATTTAGTTCCCTAAACTACCATACACTAGTCATTATAATTATAATCAGAAGAGCATAAACCACATACATTATTTTTTCCTTGTTTTTCCTTCACTTGGATCATATCCATTTGGCACACTAACTTGGTTAGTTCTAAAAATTCCTTTCTAATTAATTCTGTTGAATCATATGTACTCACAGCATGGATTCCCCTTTTTCCATAACCTCCCATTCCAAATTATTGCATGTTTTGAGAAATATCCTCAATTAATACTCTCATATGTGCATGTGAATTATCAATCATGGATCCTCTTGAATAGGCACCTAGAATATTTTCATCATTGTCCAGAAGTCCATGGTAGAAGAACACACGGAATTTATGTTCCTCCATTTCATGATGTTTGAAGCTGGAACATAGCATCTTGAAAATATCCCAATACTCATAGAGGGTTTCTAATGCTGATTGTTGTATGATGTAAATATCCTTTTAGATGGAAGTGATCCTAGAAATGGGAAATAATCTTTTCATGAAACTTTTTTTAGGTCTCCCCAATCATTGATCTCCTCTATTTTAAGATTATACAATGATTCTTCAGTCACTCCATTGCGTGAGATTGGTAATTCACTCCACAAAAATTGATCTTCTAGTTCTCATCTCGAACTGATGCTTGAGCAGACAAAGTTTAATTCTTGGATATGCCGACTTGGATCTTCTCCTACAATACCATGAAACTTTGGAATCACTAAAATAATATTGACACATAATTCAAAATCATTTGGTGCAGTGGGTTTAATGAGTGGGTTATTTTGAATGTAATATTGAGGTGCACATAGATCACATAGTGTTGGGTTGGGATTTCCTGCCGTGATTTTAGGTTCAGAGTAAGAATAGAATGTTTCACTTGAATCTGAGAGATATATTTCCTCAAATATTCCTTGTAGGGTTCTTTTCCTTTATTGGTTTAATGCTATTTAAATTTATGGATTACATTTAATTAATGGATTTTTTGAGTTGTAGGTCATTCAATTTTGAAAGTAAATTTTTAATGTTGCACTACCTTCTCATCAAGGGAATTCAGTTTAACACATGCTTGTAATGTGGTGTGGAAAAACAATTTTTTATATTCCCTAATTGTAGTATAGTTATTTACCTTAGGAACTCACCTGAAGAGGAGTGTTCACAGATAGTTTGTCACTTCTAGTTAGAGGTAAATGGGGTAGTTTTTTAATTGATGATATTTTGGAAAGATGAAAAAAAGAATTTCATTACAAAATAATTGTAAACAAATGGGAAAAACTAGTGATTGAAATTTATGACATGAAAATGGTTATCATGTTAGCGACTGTTTTCTAATTTCAATGTTTTACTTGTTCTATTTTATTCAAACATCATCTACTATGTTGTTTAAGGTGAGATTCCATGATCATTTCCTCTCACTCCTTTGGTCGAATGGTGAGGGTGAGAGAATACCTTACCAAGATTTCAGTTTGGTCTAATATTCTTACACATGAAAGAGTGTTATAGTAAATAACCATAATTTACTTTGTCAATACCCTATCAGGTCTTTTTATTTCCAAAAAATAAAAATCATCCAGTACCCCTTTTATAGATACTCGTGATGGTCAAGTACTTCACCACTAAGCCTTGGTCTATTCCATTGCATATAAACCCAAACCAAGTGTAGGGTGATTATGGTCATTGAGAAAATCAAAAATAAAATAAGATCTAACTTGATAATAAAAACCTTTATTTGAAATTAAAAACAAGGATTCCCAAGAGAGATAAACTTTTTATTCAATAAAGTGTATGAAATCAAGGATTACAAAATAGAAAACCAACCCTTCCCCAATCACCCAAGTGTTTACCCCGCTATGTTAAAGGCATCAAGATGAATGGGTAAGAAGAAGACATTAAAAAAACAAAATAAGTAAATGAGAGAAAACTGAAATTTTCACCTACTTAGTTTACCAGAAGGAATGTGATTAAAATGAGATGTTTTAAGAGGGATGATCTCCCCTCCTTTTATAGGAATGATATTTTCTCTGCATGTTGATTTTTTTTGTCACAGCTAAATGATTCCATCATGACTTAATTCTATCATTAATGTTTTTTATAAAATCCTTGGTCTTCTATCATAAAATTTATTGAGTATTTGGACATGTTTTGAGGAAGTTATAGATATTTTACTCCACAAATTTATTCTTCCTAGTTAGAATCTCAAAATTTCAATCCTGTGGATTATCATTCCATAATTACCATAAACATGATAGATTAACACATATCATTCTTCATAAAATTTGTTCTACAATGTGTTTCACATCCATCCTCTGAATTTGAAATTATTTGGGATCCCCATATATGAGATACGGGCCCCACACCAGAAAATAGATAGATTTGTAAATAGTTTTCATGACCCAAAGTGTGAGCTTCTTTTGAGCTTCTATATGGTCGATTCCGCTTTTGGTCCAGAAGAATTAAATGAATCCCTTGATGTTTAGAATCCAAAAAAATAATTAATTTCGTAGTTTTGATAAATATAGAAAATTGGATGGCTAAAATATTGAAAAAAATTAAAACTATTAAAAATAAAAAATAGTTCATTTTTACGATAATGCTCAAAATACCACCAATAACATAAAATATGGAAATTTCTCTAGAAGTAAAACTTTTGAGGGATTTAAAACAAAATAATTAAATTTAAAATTGCGGAAAATATTTTCTCTATTATCAAAAATTTGATACTTAGTGGTTTTATATTTTAGAATTTTGTGAGGTTAGAGATGTGTGCATGCATACAGGTACATAGGAAATTCCTCCCATGTTAGTAACATGCCTACTCAGTGGTAGTAACCAGACATTGTCCTATTATCAGAAGGATTAGGGTGTCATGGCATGGGCGCCACTAGGATTGGTCATGACAGGGTGATATCAGATGGGGTCGGTTCTATTTTTGAACTGGGATTCTGTGAGATTGGTTTGAGGAAACTATGTTAAGTGTTTCGAGTTAGGATTTATGGATAGGGAATCTAGTTTTAGTGAGACGACTGATGTATCCATACAATAGGAGTCGGATAACAAACTTTTTGACTTAGTATATAAGAATAATGGTTGCAAGGAAAATAATGGTACATGCATCAAATAAGAATATGTTGATATTTTCATGTCCTTCTTGAGTTAGCTATCTAGATATACTCATTTTCCATGGTACATTTTTTTAGGATGCATCCATGACCTATACTATCATGTGTTTAGTAGCTTGATCTAGAGGATGACCCCCTCAATCAGGATGCTACAAAAAAGGAGAAGTTTCCTAGATGTTATCCCCATGTGGTGTTCCAGCTATACCGCCACATATAGAGTAGCATGTGGTACCCTATAGTACCAACAAATGAGGTGTTCATGCTGATCGTGCTTCATGAGTTTTAGTGACAGAGACCCCTTCGGTTTTGAGGTGAGCCCAACCTACAACCATCCAAGGAATGGATTGAGGTGGTGACCCGAGTTTTCCATCTAGTCAGGACACCAGTAGATCAGATTGTGTTTTTTGTGGAGATCATTTTCCACATCTCAATAGGGCGATGGTGGGGTTTAGTTACCAAGTATTTTGACAGGGATATTTTTTCCTGGTCCGAGTTTGAGAACCATTTTATAGAGGAGTTCTCACCTTATATTCTATGGGTAATGTATATTCGAGAGCTTCTATAGCTCAGGAATGATGACATGTCAATATCTGAGTATTCATCGAGGCATACCAACCACTTCAAAAACATAATGGATATGGTACATGATCGGTACTTCAAGGACTGTACCTTCAATTATAGACTGTGTAGAGGCATTTGAGCCATCTTTGTCCCTCTGTGAATTCGTAATTATACGGGCGTTCTTGAGTAAGATTTGGTGGTTGAAATTTTCTTTTCAAAGAAGAAAGATTCGGTGACTATTATTAGTGGGAAAGAAGAAGTCAAGAACTTTGTAGAAGGGTGATGATGTTAGTCTGGCAGACCTAAACGTATGAGACATTTCTAAGGGAGGCCCCAGGATAGAGGATCTGCAATTTAGGGCTCAAAGGGTTTGTCCAATCATCTTAGAGAAGTGCGGTGTTACTCTTGTGATGGTAGACAATATTTCATGATATTGTTTGAACCACCATAAATATGATAGAGAAATCATAGATGGTCCTCCTAGGAAAGTAAATGGTAGAAGTAGGTAGGCTCTCAAGGTGGCGAATGTGGCAGAAGAACTGGAAGAGCAATGATAGGTGGTTGATGTTTCTACATGTTTACAACAGCATCCACAGGTGATCAACACCATGCTAATTTAACTGGAGGATAGGGTTGGGGACAGATGTAAGTGGTCTAAGATTATGACCTTGGGGCACTATAAATGATTTGAGGTACGATCTTTTTCTTTGCTACTATAGATGCAGTACTGATAAATACAGAAGTTTTCCATTACATTCTCACCACATATCTATTATGAATCCTAGAGACTCTGGTTGAGCTATTGAATTGACTATTAATCTTGGAGACCCCTACTAGAGAAGACTCAATGATCTCACACTTGTGTCGAAAGTGTGACACGGCCCTTGGAGGCAATAGTTTCAGTTGGAACCTCTTAGTGGTGGTGTCAGGTCCCTATGACATCATTCTTGGTATGTATTGGTAATCCATATTCCATGACCAGATTGAATGTTTTAGGTGAATGGTGTGGCCTGTCCATAGTGACGGATCTAGGATATACATTGTCGGAGAAAAGGATTCCCAAATAGAGTAGGATGATCTCATGCATAGGAGGGTGCACTGATTACTTACCATATGGATATACTGACCCATAGTGTTGGGTATGTTATGAGTTTTTTTCCTGTAATGGTGGAAGAGTATGAAGAACACCTTCCTAAAGATGTTTTTGGTTTACCTCCCTTCTAGGAGATAGACTTCTACTTTGATTTACACCCTGTTATAGAAACAATATCTGCACCATCATATTAGATGGCTTCTACAGAGCTTCACAAGTATAGGGTGTAGTTGGAAGAGTTATAGAGGAAGGCTTTGTGATACCTAATGGTTCACCATGATAAGACCCAGTTTGTTTCCATAAAAAGGAATACGGTAGAATGATGTTGTGTGTGGACTACATGCACGTGAACTAGGTAACCTTTAAAAAAAAGCATCCACTACCGAGGATCGATGACCTCTTCAAACAGTTAAGAGGAGACCAATGGTTGTCGAAGTTTGTCCTCTGATCAGGCTGTCACAAGTTGCGAGTATGGGATGATAATATATCTAATAATAAATGCATATGTTGTTAAGGAAATTATGAGTACTTTTTGATTCCCTTTGGTGTGACAAACACCCCAGTAGTGTTTTTTGGACTCATGAACTGGATATTTCTTTCTTTCTGGGACTAGTTCATGGTAGTCATCATCGATGCTATCCTTGTGTAGTCAGCATCGAAGTTGGAGCATGCAAGACACTTAAGGATATTTATTTGTCATATTCCCTGAGCACCATCTTTATAGGAATCTCTCGACGTTCCAATTCTAGATTCCGGTGTCCACATTATGGGACATGTTTTCTCATTAGATGGAGTGGCTGTGGACCCAGCTAAGGTTGAGGTGGTGTTATCATGGGATACACCAAAGATAACAATAGAGGTGTGGAGTTTCCTCGGGTTGGTAAGATATTATTATAGATTCATACCTGACTTCTCCAAGATATCATCACCCATGACATCATTGACATGAAAGTGGCATCCTTTTGTGTGTACAGAAAAGTTCCAACATGATTTTCAATAGTTGAGGTAAGATTTAACAAGTGCTCCAATCTTGTGATTGATGGAGGATGGTGTCAAGTACTTGGTATTCCTCAATGCATCTGAAATCGTGCTTGTTTGTGTCCTAATGTAGAGGAAATCGGTGAATGCCTATGTTTCATGCCAGTTGATACCACATGATCAGAACAAAATGACCTATGATCTTGAGTTGGAATAGGTATTATTTTCATTGAATATATGATGACACTACCTGATGGGTGAGAAATTTATCATCTACTCCAACCACAAGAGTCTCAATTATATATTCTCTCATAAGGATATTATCATGAGATAGTGGAAATTTCTAGAGTTCCTCTGGGATTATGACTTCAAAATTGTCTATACTAATGGGAAGGAGAATGTGGTAGCAAATTTACTCTGCAGGAGATCTAGTTTGTAGTTTCTGAATGAGGCATCATTGTACATGGAAATGATGTGCTGGGACCTATGATATTATTTTTAGTGCATGTGATGAAGAAAGGATTTTTAGATTTTGTATCTCGATGGCTTACTTTCCAGCAAATGAAGGCAAAGAACCATGTCCCATCAGTTTTAGCTCAAACCCTTGAGGTTCTATGATGGAAGTTGGATGGGATATCTATGGATTTTGTGATGCTATTTCCACATACATGTAGGTAACACCATACCATATGGGTGACCATTGATCAACTCACCAAGTTGGTCCACATCCAAGCAATCTATGAAAAGAGTGCACTGGAGAGCGTGTGACACCTATACGTTCAAGAGATAGTTCAACTCCATGGAGTTGCATCCATGGTTTTTTGTGATCGTGATGCTCAATTTAAATTCCAATTTTAGAAGTGATTATAGGAGGTTTTTGGTACATTGTTACACTTGAGCATAGTGTTTCACATACAAACAGATGGACAAATAGAATAGATCAATCAGGTTCTAGAGAACATGTTATGAGCTTCGATGTTAGACATTTTTTGTAGTTATGTTGATAACTTACCACTGGTAGATATTGCGTAGAAGAAAAGTTACCATTACACCATTTGTATGAAACCATTTTTGTCTTTGTATGGGAATCTTTATAGGTCACCACTTTCATGGATTCACCTAGGAGAGTGTTTATGATGCTTTCGCTGGAGCACACAACCATCAATCAAGGATGTGCTAGCTGTTTCCCCTCATTCCTGCTTTCCAATGTGGGTGGAATCCTTTACTTATTCTAGGAAATTTTATCCATGATATAAATGTAATGATGTGATTTTATTTCATCCTTCCATGGATTCCACTTTGTCATTCGTCTCCTAGTCTGGGTCTCCCTTAAAGATTAAGTCATTGTTCGTGAAAATCTTCCCCCCTTCCAAATATTCATAGACGCCTGTTAATTAAACTGCTTTTTCGGGACATTCAAAGGGGTCAAATTTGGGAATAAAACCTAGATTGGGGGATTAGTCATGTTTGACATCTCTACCATGTTTGGATGGTGAAACACTAATGTGTTTGGGTTTCTCCTCATTATGATAGGGCTTATCGAGGTCACGGAAGCCCGAGTCATGCCATGTTTAGTGCAGAGAATTATATTACATGGGAATGTCCCAATGGTTCTCACCAGTTTCCCATGTTTAACACCAGTAATGCCATGAGATTAATGTCTATCAGAGATAGATCAGACTGATCGGAACACTAATAGTAGTGGGTCGGATTGGTAATTCTCTAGAAGGGATCACCTTTAAGTTTTACTAGATGGATGGATCAAAACACTCAAGGATTATGGATTTGGGGTGATGTGTCCCTTAGAGGGAAGATATCACACCATGAGGGATGATTTAGAAACCAGTAAGAAAGGATCAGGGAAGATGAACCCCATAAAGGGAGAAACCAATGTTTACCATTGCTTGGGATTGATCCTCATAGAGGTTTCCAACATACCCTATCCCGAAAACAGGGATCAAGACCCACATTGTTTTAAGGGGTCATGAATTAGATCATGTGGTTGATTATACGTGGTTAGCTACTCGAGTGGATGGCATGAATTTTCCAGGATGTGGCGGCCTAGGTATGAATCAAGGTGGATGATGGAGGGTTTAATGATATAAATAAGATGAATGGGATGTAATTGACATGAAGATGATGGTGAGGTTCGTCTTTAACATCATAGAGGCTTCCTACATATCCCCCTGGTATGGAATCATAGTCCACGAAGTTCAGTGGAAAGACAGTACACTAGAGGAAGAAGATCATGAGAATGGACGCATGGAAGGGACCTAAAGGAAGTAGAACCTCTAGGTTGAGGAATGACCGTATCGAAATAAGAGTCTTGAGGGAGAGTCTAGGATGAGACACGAGTGATGGGATTGTGACTTTGGGAGGCTTCTTATGTATCCCCGTGGCAGGTAGTCAAAGTCCATGTAGTTCAATATGGGGCATGGAATTGGGGTGTATGCATAGGATAGTGACCCGACAACAAGTTTATGGTTACGTGTGGTTAGAAACGTGAGAGAGGTTTGATGTCACTAAGGGATGGACCAAGGATGTGGGTCCCAGCAAAGGGGACACTAAAGTTTACTGATGTTTGGGGTTGAAACTCAGGGAGGCTTCATATGTTCATTGTCTAGGATACAGGGATCAATACCCACGTAGTTTGAATAGGTTTACCAGCTTTTGGGCTTGAAACTCATAGAGGCTTCCTACGTTCCCTTCCTAGGAGACTGGGATCAAAACTCGCGTAGTTTACATAGGTTTACTAGTGTTGGGGGTTGAACCTCAGGGAGGATTCCTATGTACCCATCCTAGGATATAGGGATCAAAACCCACATAGTTCAAATTCATACATTTTAACATCATGCAAGAAAAAAGGGTCATACAATTTAACGTTATGTGTGATGAGGGTGAACCGATGTCAGGTGGTTGGGGCTGATGCATGTTGGGCTTGAACCTTAGAGAGGCTTCCAATGTATCTTACTATGAAAGGGAGAGGATCAAAGTCAACGTAGTTTGGAATGGGGGAGTGGTACTTACATGATATGGTGGATCAGGGAGGATTCCATGGCTAGTGTGTACTTTTTCAGTCATGCGTGGTGTGAGAAACAAGAGGTAGCAAAGACTTGATGATCACATCAGGAAAGGCGTGTCTGCGAGGAATAGAGTGGGGCTTATGCGTGGTTAGCAACCCAAAGAGGAAACAGGGGATTATGCTTGGTTAGAGGCCAACGGAGATAGAGATTGGGACTTACTCTATGATGTAGGCCCAATGGTGATAAATCCAAAAGGGAGAGGGACAAGGTATTGAAGGTCCCAATGACCATCTCTCCTCGGGTCTTTTCACACAGATGAAGAGAGGAGGGGAAATGATTATACCTCCCTCATTAAAATATATAGGCTTACACCAGGATGATTTCCAATCCCCATAGATAAATGTCATTCCATGCAAGGAGGATTTCATTCCATGTGAGGAAGATCTCACTCCATTGGAAACAAGTGGTCATTAAAAAATTCTGAGGTGGGGAACCCCATGTATATTTTACAAGGAGAGGCTACAGTTTAACATCATGTGTTGAGGATGATGGTACTTTTCAGTTTAACATCCTACATATTGGACGATTAGGACTTAAACCCTACCCCTAGGACATACATAACCAGCATGCTTTAACCCTTGGCGAAGGGAAGGAACTAACCAAGCCATGTGGAGACATAGTTGTGGAGTGATCCATTGAGGGACTCACGTTATCATGGAACTGTGAATAATAAATCGCTGTTATCATGCATATGTGAAGATGTATGAGGTAAAGTAACACAATATGAAGCACCTCCCAAGGGACCTTGATATCACTCCATAAAAACCTAGATGGTCATACAGGATAAGGGTTTGTTAATAAATATGGTTCATATGATGGGACCTTGCAAATCTCTAGTGCTCCACATAATGGAGAGACTCCACGAAGGGGTATGCTTCGTGAAGTGGAGAGGAATTGTTGGGGCATAGGGTATACATGCAAATAAAGGGGGATTCTTGAAGTTAAAGTTCTTTCAAAGAGTAGAACATTGTGAAGCATGGGTTCCCTGAAAATAGAGGAAATATGAAGTTATATACTTCACAAAGCACAGTGATCCTACATTAGCATGGGGTCCAAATGTTCATGGAAGGTAATTTGAGAAACATGAGTGTTTTTCGAAGACCTAAGTTACCATAGGGAGATCCTTCCTTTGGGATGGGTTGTGGGATTTGTGAAGGGTATCCCTACTTAAATAAGGGATTCATTTAAGCTATTAAAAAGGTATTTCGCAATGCTCATATACCTTGAAGAGCTCATTTTCTCATTGATTTACAAAGTAGAGGGTGATTCAGAATTTGAGAGTTGAGAAAGTAAAAGGATGGAGTATCTATCCTTTGGGTCTAAGGGAAGCCTATTATTTATAGATGAGAGGTGGTGTGATGCTCAGATAGTGCACTGCGAAGATGATTGCGCTTTTCCATCGAAAGTGGATTGTGTCACATTTATCGTAACTGCAGATTCAACCAACATCCCCTATGTGGTTCATAGTCCTCTTTAATTCCCTCTGCGGTGCTTGTTGAGGCATCCATAAATTTTCAAGGGATCATAAAACCGATCAAGTTCCCTACATGGTGAAAATAATTATGTCAATTGTGTCATAAATGTAGAGTCTTCCGCCTCTTTCCTCTATAGAAATCGTAGAGGGGGACACGAAATTGTTCTAGCCTCTGTACTGAAGGGATTTTTGATGTCCATAGTGATGAAGGGATTCATACTGGACATGGTTCTGAAGGGCTTCACAGAGGTTATTTGTGAAGGTTCTTCATGAAGTGGACCCTTTGTAATTGGTGTTCTCTTTGTTTATTTTTACAATTCACACATTTTGGAACTAAAACATTCCCCCCATATACATAGATATGAGTATAAAACCAAGGTAAAATTATGACGTTATATCACCAAAATTTCTAGGATAATATCAAATCAAGATCGCGAAGCAGGGTCACAATGTTGATAGATGATGTGTGGGTTGAGAACTCCGTGAATCTCACCGTAGCCAGGCATGCCGTGCAGCTCACAATTCATTGCTTATAAATAGGTTAGGATGACCCATATTTTTTCCTTACATATCTATATATTTTGGTGCTTGGATATCGATTCAAAAATATCTACATGATCTGAGACTTCTCATTTCAAATCGTGCCCTCTTTTTCTCTGTGGCGCATAGAGATTCTTCCGACATTATGACAGTCTGCTCTGTGACTTGTGCTTGAAAGGTCTATGGTAGGGCACTACGACCTAGCATTGTGATCTAGATCTATGGTCGAGCTCTGCAATCGATCTCTATGATCCAAGACAGAAAAGTCCTAATGTTTCGAGATGGAATGTCTCACAAAGAAGCAACCATGGGGGTCCTTACAAATGCTGCCCGGATGATAGAGATGGAAGATAACCTAGCTAGCGAGGAATGTGTGTGGAGCCATTCAAACAACAAATACCCAGTGGAGGTATTTTTAGACATCCATAAGAACTTCCTTTTATGAAAAATACTTCATCTATACAAATTTGTTCTGAGGGGTGATGTTTTCATTTCTGATCCAAGCAAGGATGATCCATCCAATTGGTTAAGGAGTATGTCGTGCCATCGCCAGTGGTTCAGTGTGGTTAGCGGCCATACGTGAGAGGATCAAACACCTATCAATGTCGATTACTTGTATAATAATGTTAAAAACATCAATGGGAAGGCATTGTATCTAGAGGTATCTCCCCCGCAGTACAACAACCATTTTGATGGAGGTTTGGGGAACTCAGATAAAGGGTGGACCGATGAGTGGGATCTATGATAGGGAGGTAATTTAATGGATGACTAGGCCTGGGATAACTAGGTTTGTGCCACCTGTGAGGATTTTAGGGTAGAGCTGAGGCAGGTGGACCTGTATGAGGTGTCATGGGCCTCCCAATACCCTATCTAATAGCTGAAGCACCTGATTCCAGAGTGGTTGAGTAGGTGTTCGTTGAGGACCAACACTTTTTGTCTTTACCATGGGGAGGACAGAATCATCCTATGTGACCCTCAAATGATCTCAAGGATTCCAATATTTGTGTTGATTTATGATGAGTTCCACCCCGCCATAAATATATGGAAGTACCTGAAGTAGATGCCACCATTGGAAACGTTATTCCTGTACCTAGTGCCATGATAGGACAATAGTCTTTGAGAAACATCCACATTAAGTTGTGGTTCAGGAGGTTCTTTAATTACCCTCTAGATGGGAAGTTTCCTATGAGGCCTCCCACTTTCCTGAAGGTGGTCCAACACATCAAAAATCACTCATACTGGAAACTCATGGAGGACAACTAGTGGAAGGCATGGCGGTTCAGTGTCAGCACAGAGTAAAAACTGGTGGTTAGGTTGGATGCATTAATCTCAGTGCTTATTTGCGGTTTCATGATTCTAGTAAGGGATATGAACAAGGGTGTATGACCAGCCACATTTATCATATTTTCTATGTTGGTGATGAGTGAACTAATGAATCTGGGGATCCTGGTGCTGGCTAAGTTGTACAAAGTATTGTGGTATATCAATGAAGGGAAGAATCCACATAGGGTGTGCAGGCCACTCCATCTTCTTAATGTACTGATGGCGAAACATATGGGTGCCTATGAACACCCAAACCCCATTTCCCCCCATTAAGATCTAGCTTTCGACTACCTATTATAAATGCGGTGGGGAGTTTCCCATCCTTGATGACCCCGCCGCTGGTGCTGAACTGAGTCTGGAAGTTGGATGAGTTCAACTTCCATCTATTTCCATTTCCAATAGCTATGTTCACTAATGATGGATTGGGAATATATAATAATCGGTCACACCTCATCGCCTTTCGGGATGGATTCCAAGTGGTGTAGTTTTACTATGAGCCTCTCTGTGAGTCGTACACCCACACAGCTTTGTGAGGCAGTTCAGGTGCATGCAGTGGCTGAACTCGTGGGTTTAATTGGGAGTATGCCACAGGGGCCATCCATATGTGACAAGGAATATGTTGCTCATTTTTACATGGTAGGATGGAATGATGCGGAACAAGGTGCCTCTTCCCATAGGTTTCTATGGGCTAGTAAAATAATATGACAAGATTTGAGAGGTAGTCTAACCAGGTGAGATGATGAAGCGGAGGACTGTCTATGCTAGTGATGGGGGACCTACTCAACAATGAGATTAGGGCTGGAAGGAGGCAATAATATACCGTGGTGGTGTAGCTACAGTAGTAGTGAGGCCTGCACCAATTGAGAGATAGACGCTGGTGGTGGACCCGAAGGTCCTAGATGAGCAAAGTCAGTTAGAAGGGAGGCTGCCCAGGGGGTTCTATAGGATACCCACTCAGGCTCTAGGGAAGCAGCTACACCATATAGATATGATTAAGGATTTTGTTTTCCTAGAGGCTCAGGACATCTAGGATGTTAATGAATAATTCCTCAATCCTTCTCAAATTTTTCACCATCTGAACCATCTTGTAATGTATATATCAGTGATTGGTCAAACCAGGGTTGGCTTTGCGGTATCTTAGGCAGAAGGGGATCAGTACATCACTGATCTGGAGGACATTCTACACTCTTGTGGTACTCCACGTCCAATGAATGATCGCGTGAATGTTATTCCCATTAGAACCATCCCTCTGCATTTATCTTCTGCTGAATTGAGGGTGCTCTTCCCCCGACTAGAAGAATTAGAAGAGTCCTCTTGGGGGATGAGGCTGGTATAGGGATCCCTATGGAGGAAGGTGAGGTCACCCACTTAGAGTCAGAAGAGTTTTTGGAGGCTCTTTAGGTAGAACCTAAACCATTTTATCGTGATCCTAATTTAGGTTTCTTAGGCCTTCTCAACAATCATTTTACATGTACAAGAGGGACTCATATGAAAAAATCGCTCCCACAAAATAGTAGATGCAGCTTCTTGATCTGCACCCATGACAATGGTGATTACTATTTCTAGTGGGGCCAGGGAACCTTGGGTGGTTCTACTTATGTCTTGGTATTTCTCAACCATATATGGAGGGCCATGACTTGGGGTCCCGACGACAACAGCTCAGGGGAGAGACCGATTATTTGATCTCTGTAAGTCTACTTCATAGAATTTATAATGGTCTTCCAATGAATTAGGACAATTGACGTCGGTGTATTTTATATTCATAGGTCATTAAATGGAATGGGCCACAATGGAAAGGGTATCTAGGGCCCCTAGTGTTTCCCTCCCAGGGTAACGATGATGGTTATGGAAGCAGACACCCATACTTACCAAGCTGTAGTGCACCCGATCACAGGTTGGACCACCAACAGGATGGAACCTGAAGTCATCAAGGTGGAATATGATGATGGGGATCAATCAAATGACATGATACCTAAACTACTCCACCAAATATCGGATGAAGATCCTGCTGATGAGTTCCTGGAAGCATTCCCCACATATGAATCCATTGACCCCGAGGACCGGGAAGAGTTAACTTCCAATGAAGTGGAGAGAATGGTCATTAATCACCTGTCATGGAAGATGATCAAGAACATTATTTGGGAGAACCCAGAAGCAAAATGGATGTATCTTATGGGGAGGCTTTTTTCCCTTCTGTGCGAACTACGTGTTGGAGGAGTGGATGCCCAACATCTTCATATGTTCGTCTATGACATCATGGAAGAGAAAATATAGGAACATGACTGCAACCTTGGTGTGGGCTAGTAGGGGAGGAAGTCAATGTAAATCAAGAGACTCTAGGAGGCCAAGAATGAGATCCAACAGTTGAGGGTGTTGGAGAATGTGTATTCGTCTTTCCTCTATGCACAATTAGGTATCATATCACGAATGAAGGTCTAATTGGTAGAAGATAAATAACAGATGAGGTGATCCTCTGAAGAGATTTCTATTATATACGATGACAAGGGTTAGGCCTAGATCGAGGATAATAAACTACACAACATTCCCATTTAGGATTAGTGGGAGCTTAACAGATGACCGTAGATCATGGATGCTAAAAGCCAAAGAGTGGCAGAGCCGGGATGCTCCATTTAAGAGTTTAACCCATCTATTGGAGGGTCCAATCCTTTGATTCTATAATTTGTGTGAACTCATAAATGAACTTTCATTATTTTTTTTATTTATGTTTATTGTGGGCATTAGTTTCGTTATTTTTTTTTGGTTTTCTAAATTTCTATCACATTTGTGGAATATCTTATGATCAATCCCTAACCTCATGTGGTTCATTACTGATATGAGAAACAAGGGGTGACCACATCATTATTTTTCATGTATATGAGAGTACCATCTAGGATCTAAGAATTCGGGGTTTGAACAAAAAATTCAGACTTTGGGGAAGAAAGAGAGAGGCCTTACTCGAGAATGAAGTTCTCAGAGTAGTAGAATTGTCGTTTTCCCATCATGATCTAGTGCACGAGCGGGGTAACACCGAGGGTGTTAGAATCAATTTGAATAGAGGGGAGTGGAATGTGTGAATCATGATACCCAATATTCAGAACACTATAGAGATTGAATAAAAATGAAGAATACCTTTTGACTGTGTTCGAAACACAATATCCTTATTCAGTTAGCCTAAAATGGGTATAACAAATGAGGGTCGACCACTGACCTTGTTTGAAACATAGGGACTGACTCAAAATTTCATCCATTAGTCTTCTAAAATGTTATCCCATCATAGTATTCGATCCATAGGCCATGCATCACTACTATTAGGGGATCTTTAAGGCATTATAGAGGATTGGGATCCAAATAAAGGGCTCACAAATCATGGAGGGTGGGTGATGCGTTTTTAGAACGGAGTCCAACACTCTTGATATTACACCACCATGATGAAAACAAATTATGTGAGTGAATTCATTTGATCATGGACTGTACTCATTTCCGGAAAGGATCTCTATAGAGAAAGCCTAGATCGGCCCGTAGTTTTTTTTCATGCCAATGAGGATGATAGACACATAGGTTAACATTGTACAATGAGGAAGGAGGAAATAAATGGTCCTGAAAGGGGGGACGAGGCTACGATGACCATATTAGATAGTTTAAAATCACATGGATGGATATGGGAACTATACATCCAAATTTCAATACATATCTATTTATGGTAGGAATAAATCCATACGTTATTCTACAGGCTCCGTGGAGTTTAATGTCAGGTGGTAAAGATGCAAGAGGGAAAGGATCTCTGAAGGGGTATGTGATGAGGTAACTATAAACACAACGTGAATGAGGATAGATGGAAGTCTTCCCCACTTCATGTTCTTCTAATAGAGATCTCGGGACAAGGGGCCGAAATGGGTAATTTTTAGGCTGGACCTGGGGTGAAATCACATTATGCTCCTACGTATCCCACAAGAATGGGAATCAAGTCAGATGTACATTTCAAAGATACATGTGGTGAGAGACCCACAAATGAGGGGGAAAACCTCTCTAGCGGAGAAGTTAAAGCATCCATGATTATCATGGGTAATCTTGAACTTATCCAGGGTAGAATTGTAGTTTAAATTCATACATTGAGAACATGGTTACCCAGAAAGAAAATATGCATTGTAGTACTTATCCCGACGTGAATGAGGAACAAGATATCCACACCCCACCATGTATTCTTGGTGGAATTCTTTAGACCATAAACTGGAGGTGGCCAAATTTGGTGTTGGGATAGAGGGAAAGTTCTTGGGTGTTCCTACACATCCCATGAGGATGATAATCAAGCCATCCATATTTATGGAGGACCCATGTATTTTAACATCCCACGGTAGGATATAGAGTGAAAGGGGAGATCCCAAAGGGGGGAGTATGTGATGTGTCCATTATAGACCCAACATGAATGAGGACAAAATTATTTTATACCACACCACGTAATCATGGGGGATATCTTAGGTCGAGAGGCCGAAGATGGAAAAATTTGGGTTGGGCCCGAGACAAAGTGTTTGGGCATTCCTATGCACCCCATCAAGACGGGAATCAATCCATACACAGTTCTCAGATTTTAGTTTAATGTCACATAGGACAAAAGCCATGTGTAGTACTGCTACACCAGTTCACATCCTACCAAAACCACTAAGCACACATGAGTTGTGCTCAATGTGAGAAACAAGGAGTAATGATGGGATTTTCCTGGTACATGGAGGCACACATTATAGGAAATGGAACGCATGGTGAATGACATCACAATATTATTAATATGCCTACTCAATGTATATAGATTCCCATATGGGTAAAAATTAGTCTATTAGAATTTCACGTAAACATAACGAAGTGGAAATCAATGAATCATGGCACCCAAGATCTGGATTTCAGTAATGGTGGCATGGCGATAGAGGTTGAATTTGAACCATGTTTTAAACACAACATTTGTTTCGTGTTAGCCTATAATGGGTACAGAAAAATGAGGGTTGACTATTGACCGTGTTCGAAACATGGGATCCATCACAAATTATCATCTGAGGTCATCCATGGTGTTGGCCCAAGATGGTAGGTGAACCAATGTGGCATGAGACTAGTCCGTAAATAGGGTCCCTTCAGACATAGAAGATGAAGGGTATCCAAATAAAGGGCTCCTGAAGTGTGGACATGAAAAAAGGGAATGCCCATGTGGAATCCAACACTTTGGGATCTTGTCCATTGTGCATTTGAGTGGGCCAATTGGATGTGTCATATATAGGGAGTCAAATCCCTTTCAAAGGAAAAGGGTCCTAGATATGAAAAATCTGAGTATAAGGTCATAGAGTGGACCATTAAGAGGGGACTTTGTTTAATGGAATGCTCATAGGGTGGAAAAGTAGAAAAACCCAGTGTGAATGAGGACCAAATATGCCTTCCATCTTATGACACATTCCTAGGGGAAACCATACACAGTTTAAAGTCATGATTCTTGGACTATGGGGTGGATTTTAACGCCATGTGCATGGACAAGATGAGGATTAAATGTATTTTGGACTAGCCCCGAAGACATATATTCTGAGAATTCTTACATATCCTTTGAGAATGGTAATAAATCCATATGTACACCTCACAAGATCTTCGTTTATGGTCATAGAAATTAGACCAGGCAAGGAGGAAACATGGGAGACACATGGTGTGGTTGTTTTAAAACGCAATGTGAATGAGGACCAAATGGATTATGCACCACACCACATGCCTCTGAAGGAGTTAGGGCCAAGGGGCCAGAGAGAGGATAGGATTTCAGATTCTTGGGGCTGGAACTGATGAAAAAATGTTGGGGAATTCCTATGTATCCCACAAGGATAGGAATGAATACCCACATAGTTCTGTGAAATGGAATGGTAGGGTAGTAAATACATGGGAAATAATGCTATGTAGGACTATGCGATGTACCAAAAGAAGCATCATCTTATGGATCTTGTTTGATCTTTAGGGTGGATTTGATTGTTTTTGTGAAGCAACAAACCGAGGATGGATAATCTGTGCATCCTTACAGGGATCAGGCGATATATAGGCCCTAAAAAATGGCGTAGTGGATGAGCGATACCAAACATCATGTCCCCTCGAGTGAGGACATCCTAATAAATTGTTTTTTTCATTTTGTGGCTAGAACTATAGTGTCATAGATTAGGGTCGTATGATAGGTCCAGCCCACACATTTTAATATTTTGTGGCAATGATGCAACAGTTTAAAGTCATATGGGACCAGGGAGTATGGTTTAACATCCCATGGATTAGAATCCCACAAGAATAATGAGGTTCTATTGGGAATGTTCAAGGGGAAATAAAGAATATCCGATGCAAATGAGGATATCATTCCACATCACATCGTGCGCAACACCAGAGGGGGGAACCTCATCCAAATGGGCCAGAAAAGATCAAAGGATATGGGGATAAACCCAAAGATGGAATTTCTGGGCGTTCTTACATATCCAATGAGCATGGGAATTAAGCCACCTATATTTATGGAGGATATTGTACTGTTTAAAATCATGTGACAAGGACAGGGGAAAGAGATACTATCTCCTAGGGGGGTACAAGGTGTGAATATTGAAAATGCGATGTGAAAGAGTACATAAAACCATACACCACACCACAAAATACTATAATATTCATAGCCAAAAGGACAAATTGAACAACTAATTAGTGTATTCTGAGCTTGACCAAAAGATGAAATGTTCGGGCATCTATACATATCCCATGAGGATGGGAATCAAACAGTACGTAGTTCTGGAAATATTTTTGTAGTTGAACATCATGAGATAATGATGACGTATAACTTAGTTTATGGTCATAGAGATCATAATGAATGAATTAAGACTCTTCTAAGAGGTCGTAAACCAATACAATATCCATAATCCCATGTGAGCTACACTCGATGTGGGAAACAAGTGTAGAGAACTTATTTGTAACTTTTGGAATATAGAGAAAGGGGAAACCATATAATGGCTTGAATGACACCATACCGTGGATTCATCCTCTTAACGTGCAAATGAACATAGAGGGATATAACCAAGAGTGAAGAAATTCTACTTGGACATGATGGAGTGGGAAATGATAATAATCACATGACTAATATTTAAGGCTTAATAGGGGTGGCATAACGGTGGAGGATAACATTTGACCATGTTCTAAATAGAACATCCATATCGTGTGAACTGAAATGGGAAAAAACAAATGAGCATCGACTGATGACCACCTTTGCAATATTGGACTTGTGTCAAATTTTCACTCGGAATCTTTAGGGACATTGGTCCAAGATGGTAGGAGAGCACTGAGGCATAGAATCAATGTTTGGGGGGGGGATTTCAAATGTGAAATTTGATGAAATCCCAAATAGAGGGAAACATGAATCATGGAAATGGATGAAAACATGTCGATATAGAATCCACCACTCATTGTCCTAAACCAGAGTGCTCCTAGGAACATTGGTGAATTTATAGAGAGGTTCGAGGGGCCCAATTTGAGAGCAGATGACTCGAGAATATAAGTGGAGTATAGGGGGATAGATAACTCTCAAGATAAATGAATTTGGTGTGGATATTGAAAACCTGACTTGAATAAGGACCAAAGCCCATACCATAACACATATCCTATCCTAGAAAACCTACATCAAGGGGTCATAAGGAAGATGAGGATTCTATGAAACGGGGATAGACCCAGAGAAGAAATGTTTGGGCATTACTAAGTATCCCATGAGGATGGGAATCAAGACATACATAGTTTTGAATATCCGTGTAGTTTAACATTATGCGATGAAGATGAGGATAGAAGGGGGTATCTCGAATAGGAATGTGTAAGGTGTGGTGAATAACCCAATGTTAATAAGTAAATAAGCTTACATACACCACACCGTTCATAATTCCTAAAGAGAAATCATGCTAAGTGGCTGAGAGAGAGTATAGATAAACCCAGGATGAACCTGAAAATGAATGGTCCATGCATTTCTATGTATCCCATTCGGATGGGAATCAAGTCATATGTAGATATTGATATGTCATTCAGTTTAACGTTATGTGACAATGACGTGGTGGAACAAAGTTTATGTTCATACATCTTGGACCGTTGATGCATAGTTTAATGTCACGCATGTGGGGGTAAATTAGTGTACTTATCATTTTGGAGACCACACGATAGCAATAAGTATGGAGTATAATTGTTGTCCATGTTCACAACATAGTATCCACCTCGTGTGACCTGGAAAAGGAATAAACAATTGATCATCGGCTGCTGACCGTATTCTCAATGTAGGACATATTCCAAATTGTCAGTTGAGATCCTTTAGGAAATTGGAACCTAATAATAGGTGGGCCAATGTGTAATGATACAATCCCATTAGAGGGGTTCCATTTTTATTTAAATTAATGATGGAAACCCAATTTGTGGGATGCCTGAATCGTGGCAGTTCCCAAGAAGCCTAACTTATTTTGGTAAAGACGTCAGATGATGGAGGGGTGTGTCAAGGGGATGTGAGTGTTGTGGAAAAAATGGTATGATGTAAATGAAGACATAGGGTCCATACCACAACGTACAATCCTAGGTGATAACTTGGTTTAGGAGGTCGGAAAGGAAGAGAGACCTAAGGCTGGGCCACAAATGAATGGTCCCAGCTAGTTTGTAGTTTATCATCATGTGGAATGAGTGTTTAGTAGTTTTACATTCTTTAGCTTAGATGGATCAAACAGTTCAATGTAATGTGGTGAGGAAGGGATAGTTTAAAGTCAAGTGGTATGGTTATGAAAAATATTTCTTGAGGATTTTAACATGTGTGGGAGGATTAATATGCTCTCCATTTTTGGTGACTATGGAGTATGCACCATTAGGGTAAACATTTTCAATGATATAAGTTTCATTCCATTTGGGTTCTAGCTTGGGTAGATTTTTTCCAGGTATCATTGGCGTTCTCAGGGCCAATACCATCTCACTTTGTAAGAAAGAGAGGAGGAGAACTTTCTTATTGAATGATATGGCTATCTTGTTATCATGCCACTCCAGATTGTGCAAGGAACAAAGCCTATTCTTCTCAGGCACATCTAGTTAAGTCATATGGATTTTGGCTACCTTGTATGGTGTCTGGTGATCATAGATAACTATGCATAATGAAGGCATCTGAAACTTGATGGGAAGGACTGGCTCGGTTTCGTACACCAAGGAATATGGGGTCACCTTATTGGAATTACGAGTCATCGTCTGATATCCCCAGAGATCGTTGGAGAGTTTTTAGGCCATCTCTTGTTGTTCTAACCAACCATTTCTACAGATTGTTAGATAGGTTTTTGTTATACTCCTCAATCTTCCCATTTTATTGCGCATGATAGTGGGAGATATGATAAGAACATATGTTGTACTTTGCATACAACTCCTTTAGTTTGGCTGCCCAGAAGTTACTGTCGTTATCTGTGATGATGGCTTGAGGGACTCTGAATCGGTAGATGATATTGGAGGTCAGAAACTCAATGATAGAATGGGACTTGGCTTCCTTGAATGAAACTAACTATTCCCACTTGGAAAAGAAATTCATAACGGTCATGGTGAACCTTCACTGGGGAGTCATCGCCTCTGGATAGGGTCTTACAACATCGACACCCCAGACCGCAAAGGTAAAAGAGTACTTGGTAGTGTGGAGATGTTCGGGTAGCCGATGCACAAAATTAGCATGGATTTGGAAGGAATATAACCTCTTGGAATACTTGATATTGTCACAGATCATGGTGGGACAAAAATACCCCAATCTCCGGATATGATGAGAGAGTTTCAGACCTATCTGATGAGACCTAAAGGAACATGCATGAACCTCTAGCATGACCAACGAAATCTCACCTCCCTAAATGCAATGAAGGATAATCCCATCAAACATGTGTCTATAGAGGATCTGCTGAAGACTAGGACCACTCTAGAGGGCGAACTTCAATGCACGCCACTGGATTCACTCACACTCAGCTCTATCAGTTGGGAGATTATCGTGCTAGATATACTCAATAAATGGGGTCCTCTAATCTAGAGTCACTTCCAACACTACATTAGGGGGGCCTGGGGGTCTGGATGTAGTGGAACTAGTGGTTAGGAGTCTTACATGCGGGATATCATCATTATCTTGAGTAATGAGAGGAATTAATCATTGATGTGCCACATGGATAATCAAATCATTGTGATTAGGCTCTACAAGAGATGTGGTCAAGGTGGACAAGATGTCAGCTCAATCATTCTGTGAAGGAGGGACATGAGTAACTACAGGCCAAGATTGGAATTGGGCCATCAGCTGGTGGGTACTTTTAACAGTGGTGCGATATCCAACTTCATGATGATTTTTTCACAATTTATATACTTGATGACTAGTTCAAAGTCCCCTTTCACTTGTAAGTGGGGAACTTTAATTGTGAGGGCCAGCTCGAGACTAGTAATGAGATCATGGTACTCTGCCTCATTGTTGGTACAACTTTCTGATAATAGGAATTAATATGGTAGAACATATTGCACTGGCATGATGAAGACAATACCCAGACCCACTCTGTTGAGTCTAGGATCATTATATATTCTATCGGTAGGGATTCCGGAAGCGCCATCAAAGTGAATTTTCCATCATAGGATTGATTGATCTACTGAGAGGATTGCCTCATTTGGAAAATCTGGATCTAGAGACTGGTATGCTAGAGTTGTATGGGTGGAAAAGAGGTATGAAAATTCCATTCCCCTTGATGGTCTTTTGGGGAATAGACTTGATGTTGAACTCTTGGAGGATCACTTCCCACAATTCTAGATGGGTTGTCAACATGCTGTGGTTCATAAAGTACTTCAAAATATCCACTTAGGACACCAACTATGTCTCATGGTTTTGCAAGTAATATCGCAATTTCTGCACTTCGAATACCAGTGCAAGGAAGCTCTTCTAGATATAGTAATATATGGTCTCTGTATCAAGTAGCATGTGGTTGAGATAGTATAAACTATTCTATGTTACCTCATTGTTTTTCTGGGTGAGAAGGGCGTCCATAGATTTTTCTAGAGAAATCACATAATGGACGAGAGGCATTCCGGAAATAGGTGACATCAGTATCGGAGGTCGTAATAGGTCCAGTTTCATTTCCACAAAATTAGTCTGACATTACTCATCCCACTGATAATCAGAAACTTTCTTCATGAGCTGGGAAAAGGGATTACACTTTCAAGCTATATTTATAATGAATGGGTTTATACAGGCTAGGTGGAATTGAAATACTCGGAGATCCCACATATTTACTGAACGATAAATCTAATTAATGGCCTTGATCTTCTCCATATCGATATTTATGCCTCTATATATGACAATAAAGTCGAGAAACTTTCTGGAGGGGACCTCGAAAGAACACTTCAAGGGTTGCATCTTAAGATGGTGGGATCGGAGGAAGCCGAACACTTTCTCAAGATCATTGAGATGGTCTGGGTTCTGGAAAGAATTGACTTTGAGATCATCCATGTAACATTCCACCAATGTCCCCAGGATCGGCTTGAATATGTGGTGCATGGAACGCTGATAGGTGGAACCTGCATTCTTTAGATGGAAGGGCATTACCTGGTAGAATATTGTACCTTGTGGGGCCCTAAAGGTGGTACACTATTCATCCTCGAGGCCCATTCATATTTGATTATACCTAGAATAACCATCCATGAAGGAGAGATCATGGAACCCAGTGATGGCATCAATCAACTATTCCATCGCAGGAACGGGAAAATCATCCATTGGACAATGACAGTTGAGATCAGAGAATTTGAAATAGACTCTAAACTTTCTATAATTATTAATGGTAGGCGCAACTGTATCTATCCATCTGGGGTACTAGACCACCTTGACGAAATTATATCAGATGAAGTTATCAACCTCAGCCTCAACCATGGCACCGTGAGAAGGGTGCATCTTCCTAGGAGGCTATTGGAACCCATAATTATTTACAGGAAGACGGGGCAGTGGACAATAGCCTGCGGATCTAGCCAAGGAATCTCAACATAACTCTATGAGAATACATCCTAATGTAACTTTAGAAAATCCATGTATTTTTGTTGTTCTTCAATAGGAATATCGACACTAATCAATGTTGTCTTCAGATCCTTCTATTCACCGAGTTTCACCTATACCAAATCATCCAATGTGGTGGAGACACCCTCTTAGAATGTAGGAGGAGCATCCTCCAAATCCTCTTATTCACTCATATAGGAGGGGTCATATGTAAGAGGTGGTTCTTTAAACTTGAAAATTTCAAACGGGACACTAGCGCCAGCCTGAGCGGCAGTGGACATTGTATCTGGGAGCTTCAGTACTACCAAAAACATAGCGATGAAAGCTATCGACCCAATCCAATTTAGTCTTTGACCCAAGGGGCCTTGTTTGATGATATAAAAACAATAGTGGCATGTTGGCCTGAGATGGTTTATCCGAACATGTTGAAATAATAATGTATGACATATTGTAGTTTCCATGGGGAAAACATCCAGATACCTTATGGGAGTAGGGGGCTCGGGATCACCAGAGCATGATTTGTATAGGAATAGGAAGTGATATTCCAGTGTTGCTTAGACATAAGAACTTTTTCCCACTCATTCCATAGAAAACAAATAATTTACCCATATCCGAGGTCGTGGCATCTGATTGGTGGATCATGAAAATATAGTCTTCTTCTAGGTTTGTCTACGGGTCGATAACAGTCGTAGCATGTTCAACCTCATTAGCATGAAATTTCTTGTCGTTTCTTTTGTTGTAGTCGACATCCAGGTAACATGATTCAAAAGAGTCTAATGGATATTCATGAACATTGAGTACACCTACTCGACCATTGATGGAGTAATTAAGGAATCGATGATATGAAGAAGCGACCACCACGTGTAAGTAGAGCCATGGCCTACCCATCAACGTGTTGTATGCAGTGTCTTGTGAGACAACCCTGAACTCAGTGCTGGAAACTAGGCCACCAAACTAGGTCTTCAAGCTGGTCTTTCCAACTATTGTCTGTTCTGTCCTATCATAACCTTGAATTTTCAGGTCAGAGGGACTCAGATCAGCCTCAGACAACCCCATCTTTAGGAGCTTATGGGTTTGGATAAGGTTGATCCTCGAACCAGTGTCTAAAATATAGAGGTGAAAATCCATGTTGTTGAAATGGAAAATGATGTACAGTGGGAATATATTACCATATATGGGAGAACCTTTAACTTCTCCATAGAACGATATAATGGCCTAACATTCATCATTCTCGACCGCCTCAACACGGAAGGCTTATTTGGAAACTACCTCTATCTGAAACTGGAGGGGACTTCATAAAGCCTCGATAAGGGATTCATGGATATTCACTGATAGAATAAGACCCTCGAAGATATAGAGACTCACAATAATTCTAGAAATATTATTAATAATATCATACTTTTATTCCAAGTGTGAAATTCTACTAACAGGAGTTCATTCTGTGGCAGAATGTATGATGGACCCTTCTGGATAAACCGGCGGCTGACTAGTGGTGGGAATTTCCCTATGCTCACTAGTAGAAAATGCGGGGAATGACAATCAGCTATGGGCTAGATGATTGAGGCTGATCCGAAATAGATATTGGCTGATTATAGCACGATTTTGGTGGCTCCTCCTGATCAAGTAACACAAATGGAGGTGAAGGGGAATCTTGTGAAACTAGAAGTGAAGGATGCGCATGGTGAGCTCTATGTTGGGCCTTTTTTTCAAGTATCAGTGGAATGAAAAACATGGATAGAATCACTAACCAATGCATTATAGTGACCCATATAACCATTTCTCCATTGACACTGGCATTGGCTGGGAACCTTAAGATGATATTCCTAATGGTCTTCATTGTTGGGAACCATGTAGAGGTTTACCAGCTCCACAGTGTTAACCGAAGCATACCCTTGGTCATTATTTGAAGAATCCTCCATCACTGGGTAGATTCTGGGGGTATTATCTTGCTACAGGGGAAGGAAATATCCAAGTCTATGGGATTACTATGGCATTGGTGCAGGTTTTTGTGTTCCCTTGCACTATCAATGCTTTCCCTTATAGGAAGAGGAAGGTTGATATATCGATACAGAATCTGCGGTTGTAGGTAACGTGGAATTTTATGAAGGTTCAGGTTGATTCAAACATGCATGGGTAATACCATGGGCATGGAATACTACCTTACAAACCATTAGGTCGTCATATTTTTGATACCTACAATTGGAAACCTGCTGCCACTGACCTTCATTGTCACTGTCATTGTCGGGAATTATGAAAAAACATTCCACCTGTGCTGAGGCCAGACCTAACATGACTTTGTTTTTATCAACCGGGTATTTGATCCAATATCTAATCACATATCACTACATGAGTGTGTTCCCCAGGATTCAGTGATAGGGGCAGTAATTGGGGCAATCAGTGAGATCTGCCTCTTTGGGCTTCCTGTATTCTAGAAACCATAGAATTCCCTATTCCAAGGTTCTTCAAAAATAACCAAGGACCTAAGAATAATTAAATGATTATGTCTGATTTCTTCTATCTTGGAAGGGGTTTTATGATCCTGACAATGGTGAGGGGCTGGAGAAGACTGTCAATGGGGTGGAACTTGATTATCTATTCTAGGTGGTGGTGGTGCGTTACACGGGGTAACCTTCCGATTCTTAGGTGGGTACTGTTGGGCCGAAGACTACTCCCAAGGTGGTGGGCCTCTATGAGGCTGTGGAGGTGGATCCACTGGTAATTACTCTAACATCCTGGGACCACTATTTGTACTTCCATGTTGGGAATGGCTTTAGTGGCTCTTCTTGTGGGATGTATAGGAGGCAATGGACGTTCTTCCTTGGCCTACTTCAAGGCTTCCTCTAGACATGGGCCATTGTCAGAGAAATACCAAAATCCCCCTAGGTAGTTCTAAATTATTATAGTGGGGACCAGTTAGGTCTTGAAATTCCCCACACACATTTTTAGTAGGTGTTCCGGGGTCAGTGGCCTATCCAGGGAATACATGAGGCCTTTCTACTTGGAGACAAGGTCTGGAACGTGAGGGTCTGGCCTCTAAATTAATTTGAAGAGTTATTAAATACACATAATATCGGTGGTGGAGCTGAACTGGTAAATAAAATACCTGTGAATATCCTCTAAGATGGCTACTGACCCAATGGGTATCTTGTTATACTAGAAAAACGTGGGCCCTTGTAATGTTTGTATGAAACACTAATGGTTGGTGACCTCCTGCTATGCTGGAGTTCATAGCATGGGTCCACACCTCAAGATGAAGTGGGGAAGATGTTTAAGTAGATCTACTTTCTCATTAAAGTGGGAAAAGATAGGATTTACACAACTAGGTGTGTTGGCATATCATCTACCCATGCCAAATATGGCCTATCATCAGGGGGAATTTTTTCCTGTCGAGTTTCCAAAGCCTCGAGGAAGGAAATGAGAATTTAAAATAGATAATATGGGTGAGGATTCCTATCTTGATGAGGATCCCTAACCACTAGTGTATTGGTAGGGTTTTCAACAGGATAAGAGTGCCCAATGACTTGTTGAGCGGCTAGTGGGATGACCTGCAGACTATCGGGGGGATGACATGAAAAGTGGATGGGGGAACTTTTGCTGGGTCCTGAGGGTTATGATGTAAATCGAGTGGAGTTGGTTATTCATATCCTACCCTCTTTCGCTAAACTCTATAATCTAAAATAAATATGATGGCAGGATGGTCAAGGTCACTCAGATGCAGCTCATCAGGGGGAGAGTGAACCATCCCCTTCTTCCCTGGCTGAGGATTACCCTAGTTTAGTCATTGTTCCACACCACATTCAGTGGTAAAGTCATCGACAATAGTTTTATGGTAGGTGAGGTGTTGAAACAATGATGCCTTTTCAAGTTCATATTCTATTCATCGTATTGATCCATACGGGTCAAAGGGTTCGACAACTCCAATATTTTCTTTGTCCGTTTAGGAATATTGACCGAGGTCTAATGACTATGAATGTGGAGGAATGACTAGTAAATTTCTATATCGGTGAGTAACCTTTCCCAATGGATATAATAGGTGTGGAACGCCCCCCCATTGAGATAAATCTCTCTTCAAGGATCCCTAGATCATTATATCCCTATGATTGGTTGACTATGTTAATCACAACTGTACTAGAAGTCATATCCCCAATATCGTTTTGAAATTCTGGTTGGCATCCGATATAATTGAAATGAAGGGCTGCATACAATCCCCAACCATAGATCTGAATGTGGGGGGAATCCTCTTTAATAATTTTTTGGAGAACTCTAACACTCTTAATGCATCGTTGTTGGATGGTCCGATGGTGACTGGTTGAATCAGGGTGTTGGGAAACAGGTAGCGCAGCCAAGTCGACCATGTGGAATTAATGACTAATATCTTCAAAGTATTCCTAGATCTTGGGGTATGTCACCCATCGATAACAGATATGGAACTACTTTTACCAGAGTGTTTGGAAAAATCACGCAACCACCTCCTGGGTAGGTGAGTCTAGAATACTGATGTTCATGATTACAATTTCCCAGAACATCTCTTGGAAATGGCCCAATGTAATGATGTCCCACAAGATCATTGGTTCAGACTAGGGATCCGACCCTTGGTTTCCCCATTCATCGATTGGGGGTGTCCGAGGGACCGATAGTGACTCCCAAATGGGAAAATGAGATACTATATTGGCCAGTAGAGAATATGGAGAACAAGCTAACAAGCTGCCACATCTTGGGTTTTCATCTGAAGAATGAAACAACTAATTTACCACATCCCGATAAGACAGAATAGTGGCTATAGATTACTGTGCAGTGGGTACGATTGTTGATGGTGGTTCATGTCGTTTCTATCCCTCTATTAGTCCCCATAACAACTCTCTGTGATATCTAGTTGATGTTGAGAATGATCCTTTTGAAGATAAAGAGGATTTCATGGCCATGCCCTAGAAGGAGTCCAAATTTTCATCATCTTGGATGTATCTTCTAAGGGTGGTTGGGATTCAATGGACCTCTATTTATGGAAGGATGAGGATTATATTCCTTGTTTTTTCCCTGGCCCCTGACACAGAGGATCTAGGTGAGGGTTCCTTCATCAAATCACACTCCTCTATGGAGTCCGAAAATCATACAGCTTCAATTGTGGTCTGAAACTTCTTAGTATTATTCCTTTGTTGGGGGTGACCCACCCTCATACCTCGGGATGATTCTATTGGATATGTTAGATTTTTTATACGAGGAGGACCATCAGATGAACTAATATTGGGGTTGATAGGACTTCTACCAGGGTGTGTCAGGGTATGAGGAGATCCCAGAAAAATGTAAAAAGGAACACGGGGAGGGCATCCATGTACATTAGTTGGAACACATGGGGAATCTTCGTGGGAAGTGTTGGAGTGGGTAGGAATTCTGCTAGAGCTGGTGGGAGCATTCAAAGTACTTCCATGTTTGTTTTCCTTAGTATTTACAGTACGAGGGGGTCCTTTGTAATAGTCAAACTGAACTGGGGGGAGACTTCGGCACTGGATGCTAGTGAAGCGAGGAAAACCTCCGCTTCTCAAATTTCTGGGACAAGGAAGACCGTCTTTGGTTAGAGTAAGAACATTAGGAAGACACCCACACTGATGGATGACCAGGAAAGAAGGATATTCACATCAGAAACCTGCGACAAGAGGAAAGGCTCCATAACAGTGATCATGAGTGTGAAAGAAACATTTGTGCTAGATGTTAGTGCAGTAGGGAGGGATTTCGCTCAAACCGATGAAGGCATGGGGGGGACCTCCACGCTGTGATTGGGAGCTAGGAGGGCATGTACTCACATTGGTGGTGGCATGGGGAGGAACTTCCTACCAGATATCCTTGTCTTGGGTCAGCCCACAATGGCAACTACCTGTGTTGGAAACCAAGAGAGTTGTTCCAACCTACCCATGGGGCTTTTGGGGCCTCGATCTGTCTAAGATTATATGATACCATGTTCATTATAGATGAGGCATTGATAGTATGTTTTAGTTGTGTCACATGCCACTATAGTCGTTGATGATGACGCCCCTAGCGGGATTCCTCCTCAGCTTTCACCCAACATTGGAATCTGGTTAACTGGACTGCGGTTGGGGGGTGCAGGTGTATAACTCACCCACTCTTCAGCTTATAGGACCAAGTGGTGGTGCAGACGTGACCTAGTGGGAGCCCTATTTGGAAGCCTCGGGATGGTATCAGAGCTAGGCTGGCCCAAAATTCCTTCCCCTCATTGTCGTAAGGGAGATATTCATCAAACCGTTCTAAGGAGAGGTTCCTGAAACAGTTTTATGTCAGAGTGGGGAGCAGTGGATCCCTGAGCAGCCCTTGGGGGCTGAGGCGATGGTGAGGTGTAGAATCCTGTATATAACGTCCCATACTTACATAAATTGTTATTACTTTTTGATTGAAGCACAATTTTTACAACATATAACAAAACTAGGAAAATAGAGTATACGCATAGAGTCTTTAGAAACTGGGAAACATAAACAACTAGTTCATAAAGCTTCTACTTTGCCTCCCATTTATTTCATCATATCTAGAGTCCCTTTTTGGAATATCCTACTTAATAATCTTCTTCCTGACCTGGGGAAATAGAACATACAAAAGGGTGAGCTCAAATTCTCAGTAAGGGTAAACAAAAGAAATATCAATCACATCATATACATACGAACATAACTTTTGGAAATCCTAACCCGCAAAAGAAATCTAAATTTCATAACATGGAATAAATCATAGTAGTGAAATGCAATCCCAATAATCATAACATAAAATATGAAACTTTTTGGCATACACACATAATCATAGATAATCATTTATTATTAGTCAAGACTCGTTTCCAAGACTATCTTAGTGGACAAAGTCCATTTCTGAACCGAGTTCACTCCTCGTTTCAGTCCTGTTTCACTGAACTGGTTTAACCTGTCATTCCAGCAATGTATATCTCATGAGATATAAAATCTTTACCCAGTGCATTGGAGGGATATATAAGTCCCACCCATCTCATAATTATACCATTCTTATGTGTGCCACAAAATCATAAACCATACATCATAGCATAACCCATGTAATAAAAATGGGAATCTTAAACATCGTGACATCATAAAACAATTCATATAAGATAAAAGAATTTGTAAAAATATTTCCATCACAACATAATCAAATCCATGTGATAATAGGGATAGAAACAGAACCCTATATTATCTTAGATGGAAAATAATTTTGGTAAAACTCATGAACTCCATTCTTGAGGAAAATATCCTTTTTATTTCAAAATCATTTTTCCTTTCTTAACATGTCATACAAATTTAAACTAAAAGAAGTTGATTAAAAATAAACAGGGAAACTTGTAAAGGAAGCTTCTTGGAAATAATTTTTTTTTTAAATCCATTCAAGCCGTATAAGTTAAAAAACATTCTTCTCGTACTTTTGTCGGAAAAGTCAAAAAGTACCTCGTACGAAAAACGACAAAAGATTCCTTTCATATCTTTTACTAAATACTCACCGAAGGGTAAAATTGGATTTAAAAAATTTTAGGTGGATGGAAATAATATTACATATTGAGGAAACATGGATGTGGACGATAAAATACACCCCAGTAAATACCAAAGTATAAACAATCTCAGATAAAAATGAGATTGTGATATTTTTCCTTACCTTAGGTCTGATTTGCTTCATAAGTGTCTGAACCTCCTGTATAATGATTTAAATAATGTTATTGACTTATTCCAGAATCATACTCATTTTTATGATATCATATATGGTTCACTTATGACATTATTTTACCCGTTCTATTGTAAATTCCATGTTAAAGAGCGTTTTGGGTAAAATCGTTTCATTTGTCGTCCGTGTTTTGACTTGTAATTATTAATATGATTACTTAGATCATGATTACTTAATTCCAGAATATAAAACATGATTTATATATAATATATTTTCAGAATATACATATATATAATAGATCAGTAAATGGAAATAAATACACCGTTCATGGAGACGGTAGGCCGTACATACGCATGAACGCTGTTTTCGTTTCCTTATTGAGTTGAATAGAATTAAGTAGATGAAATACATATATATACATATAAATATAGTATCATTAATATGTCATATATTTCATTATTACTTATTATATATACTTTATAATCATTCATGAATGGTTAACGTGGATAATGAATCTCATCGTGTCGTGGAGACGGTAGTCCGTACGTACGCACGAGCGATGATATCATTCTCATGATCGTGGAATTGTATTGGAGTGTATGTATACTATTTCAGAATAAATATGACTTTAAAATAATAATATATAGTTATTATGTGCACTATTATACCCATCCAAGTAAGGTGGTGGTGGCAAATAGATTACACGACGGCGTGGAGACGGTATTCCGTACGTACGCACGCACGGTGATTTCGTTTTCCGTAGGATGGATAGATGGTGAAATAGGGTTGTTTCTTACTTATAATAACATATCAGTATAGTAGTGATACTAATGTTATTACTTAATAATGAAACATCCTAAGAAGAATAAGTGGAAGAAGAAATAAAGTTGAATGAATCGGTGACAGACATTACCTCTTCTTTGAAGCGCCTCTTTGAGTCCTCCTCTTAGGGCACTACAATTGGTCTTTGAAGAAGACCAGGAACTCTAGGATGTTTCTAGGAAAGTGGATAAGAGAATTTGGCAGGTTATGGCTGAGCATGAAGGCTCAAAGTGGTTTGAGGGAGAGAGGGAGGAGGTTCCCTTTTATAAGGGAGGAGAGGGGCACCTTTGGAATAACTAAAAATATTATTTTATTATAAAGCCAAATTCGGTTTTAAATAGCTCCAAATTGATTTATTTTGAAGATAAGGTGGTTATGGGTCTAAATACTCTCTTCCAATAGAATTTGGACATGTTTAGTTTACTATTTTAACCTTATCATTTAGTTTTAACTTTAAGTTCGATAATTTTACTTTTACCGTGTCTTTTTGTGTTCTTACACTATAATGTTAATAAATATACTATAACAAGACAAAAGAACCCCAAGTTGTTTATTATTAATATATATAACCTTATCTAAATCATTTGGCTGAACCTTATATTTTTAGGAATAAAATAACAATTAATAATATAATATTTGTTTTAATAACTATTTTATGTCAATTTTGACACAATTTAGTAATTGATTTTTTTGAAAATTATAACTGAATTATTTTTTCAAATAAAGTTAATTACATCAATAATAAAATATCATATTAACCTAAAAAATTAGTGTAATTCATAAAAAGTCTCAAATTACATTTAATTTTGAATTTATAACATCAATTATGTCAATATTTCATTAATAAGATAATTACTGCATCATATTTGTTTCATAAATTAATTAACTTATTTAAATTATAAAAATTACCAATAAAATATCCTTATGTAGGAAATATTTTTATCTTTCTAATGAATATTTATAGTCGAATTTATCTTATGTATAACACTATATTAAAAATTATATACTTATTAAACATTGATTTTAACTATTTTAACCCTTCTTTAAATAAATTAATAATAAATGTCCTAATCTAATCCAAGTGGGCCTAAATGGTCATAGTTTATTCCTAAGGTTGGTTTTGGTCGAATTACACTTATCCAATAGAATTTGGACATGTGTTAGGGTAATATTAATATCATTGTTACCCTTAATTACCCTATTTACTTTTAACCATGGTAAAAAAATTAAAAAGTTACTATTCACCAAAAATTATTTTAATCTCATTGAACCAAATTTTACTTACTGAAATCAACCGTGTCTCTAGGATTTTTGAAATTCCACTCACAGAAGCGGTAAAATTACGTTTTATGAAAAATTTAATTTTTTAACTACCACTTAGTGGTTTCACTATTCATCAAAAAATGAAAGTTTCCAGAAAAATACCAAAAATTAGGCCTAATCTATATTTGATATTATGAACTCAAAAATGATGTCTATTTCACCTAATTAAAAACATATCAGGTGCAATAATTAATTTAAAAATTAATTCCCGTCGTCAAAACAAATAGCGTGTTCTTAAAAGATAATAACTATCAAAAGATTGACACTTGTTTATGACTAGTTTAAATGTGAAATTACATCAAAAGAACAACATTGTATTAAATTGTAAAAATATATTCTAAATATACTTTTAAACCACTCAAATTAATAATTTATCACTATTAATTATTTCGATTAAAAAGGTTGTTTTTATTTAAAATTTAGTAGTTTTCACTATTCATCAGAAAATGAAAGTTATCCGAAGAGTACCAAAATTTCACCCTAAGATAATTTTGATATTCCAAATCCCAAATTGATGTTCATTTTGAAAAATAAAATTTACAAAATTTCAAAAAGTGGTTATTAACATTCATAACGGCGAGTTTTAATAATATTTTAATAGCATATCGTTGTTTAGTGAAACTCGGTATTGCGTACTAAACGCACTGTCGAGGAAGGTCGTGATTGCGTGTAATGAAAGGATAGTCAAGGATGTGTGTTGTGCAAGCTCCTTTTGCTGTAGCCTACCACACAAGACATTAATGAAATTAAAAAGAATGTTTTTCATAAAATCTCATGGTGTTACAATCTATCCCCCTTAAAATGAATTTCGCCCTCGAAATTCGTCGGGGTTATAAATGGTTTACTACTCAAAAGTTTCTTTAATAGAAACCTACATCGTAAATAGGAATTCCAAAACCAATCTTTACAAACAAAATTATGAAACGTAATGGTTACCCAAATAAACTAATCACTGGGTTTCCACATAGGTGAAAATAAGGATATGGAAGAGAAATCTAACCATCATGTTCTGATGGAGAGTGGTAGAGAACATGGATATGGAAAAGCCATCAATCACAAAGCCATAAATTTGTGATGATCTAAGGTACCATCTGATTCATCAGATATAAGAGCACTATGACAACATTTTTGGGGTTCAAGATCATTTCCCTAAAGTTGATGAAATTTGAATTAGAAGAAATAAATTCGTGATTTTGGTATAGTCTCACCGTTGGTCGTTCATTGGACAATTTCCGCTTCATCTCTTAATGAAATGAAGTTTAATTTGTCATTCGTGAAGTATTAGCAGCTCATGTGATAGAATGAAGGGTCATTCCATCTGTATCAAACAAAAGGTTAGAAATGTTATCAAAAAATACGTAAGTCCATATATAGTGAGATTAATCATAAATGGTTCCTAAAATGGACTTATACATATTATATTATACTGCTTAATATAATAAAACTAGTTTCTACTAAACAGTGACTTCTTGTAGGCCAGTGGTAGGTGATAACGTCCAGTCGCACTTCGGTTGTGGGTTTGATTACCACAGCCTTGTCCGACGCAATGGGTTGTCGCCCGTCCTGTAGGTTGTCCTTTTTTTAAAGCTATATTACTATAACATCCCATCAATAATTTCGAAAAAAGTTTTATCCTAACTTATGTCCAACATAATCCATTCCAATCTTTAGGATTATCTAAAATACTTCAGTCCAAGCTCATAGTATAATGAAAATTATTACTTGAAATGTCACATAACAATCATGTGAATTCCATCATTTATCCCCCATATATCATCAGATATATCTTGTTGGTAAAATTACAAACATGTGAATACCTTAATCATGCATTCTCTTGAAAAATAATACCCATTGAACATTAGTGAAAACATGAATAAAGTTAAAAGTTAACACATTCCACATAACAAAATCCTCAAAATTCTATATAATCAAACCATGATATAACTTAGTCCTTATATCAATCATGAGCTCATGAATACAATAAAACATCTTATTATCTTCTTATCCCTTCATTATGCGCATATAATATACCTATCAAAAATATCTTAATCACTTTCCATGGTTACCCGTACCATAAAATTATTGAAAACCACAATAGACCAATACATAAATATTCCAATATTCCACGATACTATATACAACATTATTTTGGAATCCCATTACATAAACACTTAATCATTCCACCACATCGCCAATAGTGATCACATGTGACTTCCCTTTGTCCTATGCCTTAAGAGGTTTCTCATGTCGATCATCACTAACCCTTGGATTAGGGAATTTATTAGCATAATGCCCCATTTCCTTGCACTTGAAGCATTGAAGTGTTGGTGTTGCGTTCTCTGCAGTATTTTCTTTATTCACATCATTATAAACCCTTTTACCATTACTTCGACACTCAGCTGCTCGATGACCTTCTTTTCCACACTTAAAAAATTTTCTAGTCCCTTTAAGATAATCTCCACCATGATTCTTTCAACACTTTGAGCATAAGGAAACATTCATATTCTTTTCACCATTATTCTGAGATTTCTCCTTGAACTCCATCTTTCGTTTCTTGTCAAAACTATGAGATGGATAAGTAACACCAACTTCCATTTCTACCTTGATATCACAACGCACAATTTCATTATAGCTACTGAAGTCTCTTATAGCTAATGCCCTTCGAAGATTTGGTTTTAAGCCACTAAAGAATCGATCAACTTTACTTTCAGGTTGGATGATAAATCCAGATGTATACCTCGCAAGCCTTGTAAAATTCGCTTCGTATATACCAATAGATTCATCATCCTTTTGCTTTAGTTCAAGAAACCCCCTCTCCATCATTGTTCGAATAATACGAGGGAAGTATTTATTGAAAAATAAGTTCTTGAACTCATCCTATTCCATGGACTCAATTTCATCTCTTGGACTCGTATTCTTGATAAGATTCCACCGTTGATCAGCTTCACCTTCCAAACGATATACTGCTAAGATGACTTTATCATGTTCAGAACATTTAAGAGCTGAAAATATCTTTTTAGTGGTAATGATCCATTGTTCAGCAACAAGTGGATCAGAAGACCCATTGAAAGAAGGTGGACGTTGCCTCATGAAGGACTCCATAGAATATTGTTCCCTTCTCTTCTCATTTAGAAGTCCAGAATGATTCATAGCTTGTGTAAGTATAGTAATAAGATTTTTCACTCCATCTCCCATAACATTTGTTTGTTCAGGAGGACAATCATTTCATTGTCCATTACATTGATCAACACGGTTCTTCGGGTTCCAGCCATCGTCTAAAACCCAAAAAGAATAGCGTGAGAGGAAAAAATCATGCCTGGGAAAACAATATAATAAAGGGGGAGTAACTTCAATAGCTAACATCTTATGTTACCATAATTCTAGTACTATGACCTATATATATATACTTAACCTTAGAGACATCCCTAGACATACCTTATAAATATATCTAGGGATCTCACTAATGTATTCGCATCCTAGTTTCCAAAGGTTGACTAAACCTTACCTCTAATACCAACTGTAGAGACCCGAAGCTTAACGTACATGGAAATTACATTAATTTTGAGGAATACTAAGTACATAACAAAAACACACAGACAAGGACCGTAATAGTTTAGTGTCTTTGTAAACTCGTAATATAATATTCTAATCATGGTGAAAGATCTTCAACATCTCCCATAAAGATCTTCCTTTTTTACCTAAAACCATTCTTTATATCCCGGGGAAAAGAAAACACAAAAGGGTGAGCTCAAATTCTCAGTAAGGGTAAACAAAAGAAATATCAATCACATCATATACATAAGAACATAACTTGTGGAAATCCTAACCTGCAAAAGAAATCAAAATTTCATAACATTGGATAAATCATAGTAGTGAAATGTAATCCCATTAACCATAACATAAAACTTGAAACTTTATGGAATACACACGTAATCATAGAGAATCATTTCTTATTAGTCAAGACTGATAAAACAATATTTTATTGAATATTTTATTGATAATAAATGATATAATTTCCTCACATTGTGTTAAATATGTTTATTTATAAAATATTTGGGATTTGATCATTCATTTGAAAATTTGGTGAAAATTCCAGTTTTACCCTTAATAGTGCATTGTAGTATTTCGAAGATAAATATTGTTATATTTATTATTTGAATTTGAAATTTTGTAACAGTGTTCCTAAATTCATTTTATACAACGTTCATTCAGGACACTAGAGCTAAAGAGTGCATTTGGTTGGAGTAAATGATCAATTAATCCAATGGTGGGCTGGACTCGGCAGAATAGACATGGGTTCTGTATTTGGGCCATAGTGTCTACATACGGGCTTTGATTGAGCCCAAATTTGAGGAAAGCTCGGGGAAATGATTTGGAACAAATCATCCTTCTGGAAGGCCGGTCAATTCACGCGTTTTGGAGGTCAAATGGGCGGTGCAGGTTGGAATAAAATATTTTGCCGAGTTTTTCATTTCACACTTAAAAAGTTATGTATCCCTAGCCCTCACAAACTCTATTTAAAGGGGGTTTTAAATCTTTGAGAGGGCTGGTCGAGGCTTTGGGAAGGTTTTTCTGAATGGGTGTCTCTTGGGAGCCCCTCACAACTCTTGGAAGAAGTATGCCATTGTGCAAACCTCTCTTCCAAAAAGGCTCTCCTCTCTCACCACTTCTTTGTATTTCTTTTCTTTCATGTTTGTTTCTTGAATTTTTCTTCAAATAATATTCTGTGTTCATCCCTCTTCTTCTTATCTTAATCATCTTAATTGGGTTGGAATCAAGAGTGGAGACAAGATTGGGTTCTACCCTTTCAATCTGTTGCTTATGAAAAACGTCTCCACGATGACTACACCACCCATGGAAGAGTAGTTCTTTTTAGTAATCGATCGACCTCTATCCTTATTCATTCATTTATTTTGAATCAATGAGATACTGTAATTCACATATTATGATCTATTAATTTAGTTTTTAATTTAAATGAAACTAATCAAGCAATTGAATAGTTAACACAAAACACGCGAGGTCGGGAATTGTGTGAACTGTGAGAGCGCAACCTTAACCGGTAATTCAAAACCACACGGGATCAATTTGTAGAGTTCAAATATAATCCCTAAACTCAATTAATACTCATTTCCAGAATGGTTATGTGCCTTAATTTACCACTTACCATAATCTAATTTTAGAACATCAATCAAAGCAGGGTGTTGCGATTGCATGTTCCGAAGTTAGCCTAAGGTTAAATTCACTTCAATCTTCGTGGTAAAGTTAATTATCGTAGGGTTCGGTATTTAACAAATTAAGGGATCATAATTAATTGAATATTAATTTAAATGATAATGATTAATAAATGATTGAAGACGTAGAGTTAGATCGATTACGTCTTTTAAATATTGTCTAAACAAACATCTTTCTGTTGTGTCATTTTAATCAAACTTTATTTCAAAACAAAAAACAAAAAAAATGCAATCTTCTTCCAGAAAAATTCTTATAGGTTCATAAACTATAAAAAAACCACCCCATCCTTTCAAGTAGTTATTTTATTCTCTTTTATTTTATTTTTATAATACCTCTAATAAGTAGTTAAATTCACTTCCTCCTTTGAGAGACGACCTTGGTCAGCCACTCTGCTGCACCTAAGTACCCCAAAATCATACTAATCATTTGAGGGCACCCACGACAGCGCTCTTTCAAATTGGCGCTGCTGCCGGGGAGGCAAGTAATTATTTCATCCAATTAGAGGTATTTATTTTATTTTACATTTTATTCTCTTCCTCTCTTCTTTCTTCCTTCTTTACCCAATCTGATTTTTCTTATTCTTCTTTTATTTTCTTCTACTTCTTTTTGGACCATCAACTCAAACTTCTCATTTTTATTTTACTATGGTCCACTTTCTTTCGTTTCATTTTTATTTGATCTATGACACGAACTAATCCCGAAGAACTCTTAGATCTTGACCCTGAGATTGAACGTAGCCTTAGGGCACGAATCAGACATTCTCAATCTATGGGAAGTTTCAATATTCAACCAGTTGGTGAATTCCTCTCTTCTAGAAACATTGAAATTGGAAGATATTCAAATTCAAACATAAAAGAGGAACTAATGGATGAAAATAATGGAAATGAACTTAATAGAACCATTCGAAAATTGGCCGCACCTGATATTAACTATCAACCAAATTGTATTGCATACCCAAATCTCGAATCGGACTTTGAATTGAAATCTGGATTAATTCACCTTCTTCCAAAGTTTCATGGCTTATCTGGTGAGGATCCCAACAAACACCTTAAGGAATTTAATGTGGTTTGCTCAACTTTAAAACCATGAAATGTTTCTGAAGATCAAATTAAATTAAGAGAATTCCCATTCTCACTTGATGGAGCTGCAAAAGATTGGATGTATTATTTGCAACCTGAAGATGTAACATGTTGGAATGATTTGAAACTTCTTTTCTTGCAAAGATTTTTTCCAGCATCAAGGACAACATCCATTCGAAAGGATATATCGGGGATCAAGAAAGCCCAAGGGGAGTCAATGTATGAGTACTGGGAGCGATTCAAGAAGTTGTGTGCAAGCTGCCCACATCACCAAATCAGTGAGCAATTACTCATTCAGTACTTCTACGAAGGACTCACACCTATGGAGAGAAGCATGGTGGATGCTACGGCTGGAGGAGCATTGGTGGACAAGACACCAGTAGCTGCACGTGCGTTGATCGACAAGATGGCCCAAAACTCCCAACAATTTGGTGATAGAGGTACACCACATGTCAGGGGAGTACATCAGGTAATTACTTATTCTCTTGAAAGTCATTTGATTGATACTAAGTTGGAAGAATTTACCACTATGGTGAGGGAAATTGCTTTGTCACAAAAGACATCTCTACCCCCTCCTTCAAGGCCCTGTGGTATTTGCACTGAGACAAGCCACCCAACTGACTGTTGCCCACAACTCCAAGAAACAGAAGATTGTGCAGCAGTGTTCCCAGGGAGACCATTTCAGTAGCAACAACAACAACCATATCCCCAAAAGAAGTTTGATCCAACATACAACCAAGGGTGGAAAGATCAGTGGGACATGAGGTATGGCTCTGGACAACAACAAAGGCCACCCTTTCAACAAAACATCCAGCAGCCTCCGCCTTACCAGCAGGGTTTCCAACAACCCCAAAGGAGATTTGAAGCCCAAGCATCAATAAGCCAACAACAAGGGAATCCCCCACCAAAGGTATATTCTAATACTGATGATCTTTTGAAGAAAATTGTTCTTAATCAACAGAATGAGCTGAAGAGTCAAAGTTCAGAGCTGAGGGAGTTAAAGACTCAAATGAGCCAGATTGCCACCGCCCTCGATGAACTTGTAAGTAAGAATTCCGGAAATCTACCTTCCCAACCCACTCCAAATCCAAAGGGGAATGTTAGTTCCATCACATTGAGAAGTGGGAAGAAAATGAACGATACATATGTACCTACCATTCCACCGGGATTCACCTCAACTCCAGAGAATCCGCATTCCATACCAACTGATGATCAATCCAAGGAGAAAGATAAAGGTAAGAAAAAGATTGATTATGTACCTCCTAAACCCCTTCCTTTTCCAAATAGGGTTGTTCAAACCAAGATGATGGCTGAAAAAGCAATGCAAAAGGAGGTTTTGGACACATTCAAGCGTGTAGAGATCAATATTCCTCTACTTGAAGCCATTAAGCAAATCCCAAGGTATGCCAAATTCTTAAAAGAACTCTGCACCAATCGAAGAGGGCTCAAGGGGAATGAGAGGATCAACCTTGGAAGGAATGTCTCGGCACTCATTACACCAACTCTAGTAATGCCAACAAAGTGCAAGGATCCTGGGACATTCACCATCCCATGTACCATAGGGGAGTTGCACTTCTCTGATGCTCTTTGTGATTTAGGAGCTTCAATAAATGTGATGCCTCACTCTGTATTCTCTTCCTTACATGTTGGTGAGTTGAAGCCAACAAGAGTAGTGGTGTAATTGGCGAATAGAGCTACGACATATCCAGCGGGAGTTCGTGAGGATGTACTTGTTCGTGTAAGAGACATGATCTTTCCAGCAGACTTCTATGTGCTTAACATGGAGGATGATCAGGTAAGTTCTCATGCCCCCATTATCTTAGGTATACCCTTCCTCAAAACTGCAAAAACTATCATAAATGTCAATGAGGGTACACATTCCATGGAGTTTGGAGATGAAGTTGTGATATTTAATGTTATAGATTCCATGAAGTACCCCTCAGAGGACCATTCTGCTTTTGTTATCTCCCATTTTGAACCACCAAGTAAAAACATCATGGAATTGGATTTTCCTATGCTTAGGGAGATTATGAGTATTGGTTCTAGTTTGATGTCTAAGAATACTTCTACACCCATTTTTAAGGAACAAGACTCTCTAAGATTTGAATTTGAAATGGAATCATATTCGGATTTTGATCATGTGAACTCTGATTATGACATGGCTTTTGAGTATGCTGATGGATTTGGTGCTTTATTCTCTAATTGTGATGATTTTTATTCTGATACTGATGTTCATTGTGCAGATATGTCTGTTGCATCAATTTCTCCATCCATACATCACCCACCTACATTGGAACTCAAGCCATTGCCCCCAAATCTCAAATATGCATACTTTCTCAGTGGTGATAGATTACCTGTCATAATTGCTAACAATCTCTCTTTTGAACATGAAGAAAAACTTTTTAATCTTTTGAGAGATAACATTAGGGCAATTGGTTGGACATTGGATGACATATCAGGTATTATCCCCTCCATTTGTATGCATAGGATTCTATTGGAGGATGGGGATAAACCGGTGAGACAGCCACAAAGGAGACTTAATACCACCCTCCTAGAAGTTGTTAAGAAAGAAGATGAAAAATTACTTGAGGCGGATATCATTTACCCTATTTCTGACTCACAATGGGTTAGCCCTGTTCAGGTTGTACCAAAGAAAACTGGTTTCACTGTTATAAAAAATGAAAATGATGAGTTAGTTCCTGTGAGAGTACAAAACAGTTGGCGAGTGTGTATCGATTATAGGAAACTAAATGAATCCACTCGTAAGGACTATTTCCCACTTCCATTCATTGACCAGATGCTTGAGAGACTAGCTGGGAAGACACTCTATTGTTTCTTGGATGGATTTTCTGGCTATTTTCTGGTTCCCATTGCAGCAGAGGACCAGGAGAAGACAACATTCACCTGCCCATTCGGTACCTTTGCTTACCGAAGGATGCCATTTGGACTTTGCAATGCCCCATGTACCTTCCAGAGATGCATGGTGAGTATTTTCTCAGATTTCATTGAGACCTGCATGGAGGTATTTATCGATGATTTTACAGTTTATGGGTCCTCATTTGATGAATGTCTCTCTAGCTTGGGTGATGTGTTGCATCGTTGTATTGAGAAGAATCTGGTCTTAAATTTTGAAAAATGTCATTTCATGGTCGAAAAGGGAATTGTCTTAGGTAATATAGTCTCACAACATGGAATTGAAGTTGATAAATCTAAGGTAAACATTATTTCATCCCTCCCATATCCTACATGTGTGTGTGATGTTCGATCATTCCTTGGGCATGCTGGATTTTATCGACGCTTCATCAGAGATTTTAGTAAGATCGCTCTACCCTTATCTCGATTGCTTCAAAAAGATATTGACTTCAATTTTGATGATTCATGCAGGGTATCATTTCATGAGCTGATGAAGTGTCTGACCACTCCACCAATCATACATCCCCCATGGTGGGACCTTCCATTGGAGCTTATGTGTGATGCCTCCAACTTCGCGGTTGGAGCTATCTTATCTCAGAGGGTGGAGGGACGTTCACATGTGATCGCCTATGCATCGAGGATGCTAGATTCATCCCAATCAAACTACACTACCACAGAAAAGGAGTTTCTTGCTGTCATATTTTCTTTAGATAAATTCCGTTCATATTTATTGGGCTCTAAAGTAGTTGTTTTTTCTGACCATGCAGCTTTGAGGTACCTCCTAAAGAAGCCAGATGCAAAGCCACGACTTATCCGTTGGATGCTCCTTCTTCAAGAGTTTGACATCGAGATAAAGGACAAAAAGGGGTCAGAAAACATGGTGGAGGACCACATGAGTAGGATTACTCACACACTAGAGGATGACACCTTGGATCAGGTACCACTTCGGGACACTTTCCCTGATGAGCATCTCTATCCCATCTCAGGTACGCATCCTTGGTATGCTGATTTAGTTAACTACCTTGTTGCTTCTGAAATCCCTGCAAATTTAAAGAATCATCAAGTCCAAAAATTTAAAAGTGAGTCTAGGTTTTATGTGTAGGATGATCCTTACCTCTGGCGCATGTGTAGTGACGAAGTTATTAGGAGGTGTATTCCTGATCATGAGTTTGAGTCTGTTTTTCAATTATGTCATACACCTGCATGTGGTGGACACTTTGGACCCCAACGGACAGCTAGGAAGGTTTTAGACTCAGGATTATATTGGCCTAGGTGTTCCATGATGCCCATTTGTTTTGTAAGTCATGCTCTCGATGCCAACACACTGGGAACATTTCTAGGAGACATGAGATGCCCCAACAACCCATACTATTTTGTGAGATTTTTGATGTATGGGGCATCGACTTTATGGGTACCTTTCCTAGTTCATTTGGATTTTTGTATATTTTTGTTGCTGTTGATTATGTGTGTAAATGGGTGGAGGCCAAGGCCACCAGGACTGACGATTCTCATGTTGTTGTGGACTTTGTCAAACCACAGATTTTTTGCATGTTTAGAGTACCAAAGGCCATCATCAGTGACCAAGGGACACACTTTTTCAATAGAAATTTTGCTTCCCTCCTTCGAATGTATGGGGGGACACACAAAACATCAACACCATACCACCCCCTAACAAATGGCCAGGCTGAGGTTTCAAATCGTGAGTTGAAACAAATCTTGGAGAAAACCGTGCAGCCAAATAGGAAGGATTGGAGAAAGCGCTTGGATGATTCATTGTGGGCTTATAGGACAACATACAAGACCCCCATTGGTATGTCCCCATTTCGGATTGTTTTTGGGAAAGCGTGTCATCTCCCCATGGAAGTCGAGCATCGGGCATATTGGGCTATAAAGAAATGTAACATGGATTTGGCCCAAGATGGAATTCAAAGGAAGTTGCAAATTCAAGAGCTTGAGGAGATTCGACTGTCATCATATGAGAACTCAAGGCTCTACAAGGAAATATCTAAATTAGCTCATGACAAAATGATCCAACAAAGGGAGTTTCATGTTGGAGAGAAAGTCCTTCTCTATAGTTCACGACTGAAGTTGATGACTGGTAAGTTGCGTTCCAGATGGTTAGGTCCTTATATTGTGTCTAATGTTTTTCCTTATGGTGCAGTGGGGATCACACAAGAGGACACTAGAAGGAGCTTTACAGTCAATGGGCAACGTTTGAAGAGATACATTGAGGGACATCCTACTGATGCAGTGGATTTTATCACACTGCATTACCCCATCATCACTTGATCACATCAGGCTGTTCCTAACCCTTTCACATTTATATTATTTGTCCTATTTAAAAATTCTGCATTTCATGTGCATATATCATCTCATAGGTTCACATTGAGGACAATGCAATATTTTAAGTGTGGGGGAGGGAACCTTTTAGTTTAGTAATTTCAATTTCTTTCCTGTTCAAAAAAATGTATGTTTTTCAAAATTTGTGTGTTTATTTTACAATTTTCTGTGTGTTTTTGAAACTTTTGAGCTGAAATTATTCTCATCACCATTTTTAAATCCATATCAATAAGTGAAACAATTTACCCCTTGAAACTAAGCATAAATGAATGCTGAAATGACTTTGTTTCAAATTCAAATATTTAGTAATTTCATGAAAAGTACGCTGAATTTTGAATCCCATGCCAATATCACTTTCTTTATATTTGAAATCACTTTCCTGTGAGGCTTCTAAACCATTATTTTCATATTATTTACATTCACCTCACTTCTTGAGAGAACCAAACCATGATTGATTTAACCAGAATTTGATCTATTCCTGTCAAAACTTGAGGGTTTGAGGTACTTGTGTTTAAATGATTGAGGCATTTGTTTGGTATTAAAACCGCTATATCAAAGAATCCTTCTTTTATAATGGCCTACCTTGAATATTTAATCCTTGTAGCCCTTATAAGCCATGCACAACCTGTTAGGTTAAGCCACATTACAAGCCAATTTTCCCTATCCAGCCAACTCTTTAAGTGAAATTGCATAATCTAGTTGAGCTTAAGTGTGGGGTAAGCTGTCTTGTGTTGTGCCACCACATTATGTGATACTTTGGGTGGAAAATTAAATTCGGAAGATATGTGTTTGCTGCTAAAGAAAGTCATTATATTGAAAGCTGTGCCTTTTCTGGAGCTTTCATGACAAGTGAAGCTGTGTCTTTTCTGGAGCTTCTAATTGATATTGAAAGCTGTGCCAATCTGGAGCTTTCAAGAAAATCATGTTTGAGAAGATTGACATTTTTTATGCTGAAATGATGAATGGTGTAAAACTTTCATGACTTTTCATGATGATGGAGCTGGATTGATACTATGGGGATTGAAGAGAAGACCATATTTAAGTGAAAATTAGATTAATACAATTTTTCTTCAAAAGAGTCAAGCCCTCCTCATTCAGCCTCAGAGTTTTTCACATCTTAATCCTACCAACCGAAAGCCACAGAACAACTCTGAAAAGTCCTCATGATAAACATATGTCCTTGACTCACATCGGGTAGCGATGTAGGAATCTATCAAGCCTATGGTGACCCTTGTATGAGTTTGGATGAGAAAGACATTGCAAAAAAAATTGATATTTGAGTGATGAGAGAAAATTCAAGCGAGGTAAGTGTTTTGTACATTGGTGGATAAATGAAGTGGAAATATATTGAATTATATAAATGGAGAACTTGAAATAAGGTTTTTTATGAGGCATGATATCTTTTGATTCTTGGTGTGAAATTGATTGATCTTAAGGATATGTGTTTTAAAATTGGTTTTGATTTGATATTGATGTTTACTTGATATGAGGTTTTTCCCAGGTGTGCAAAAGGGTAAGTATGGAGGAGTTGATAAAACACTATTTTATTGAATATTTTATTGATAATAAATGAAATAATTTCCTCACATTGTGTTAAATATGTTTATTTATAAAATATTTGGGATTTGATCATTCATTTGAAAATTTGGTGAAAATTCCAGTTTTACCCTTAATAGTGCATTGTAGTATTTCGAAGATAACTATTTTTATTTTTATTATTTGAATTTGAAATTTTGTTACGGGGTTCCTAACTGCATTATCTACAACTTTCAGTCAGGATACTAGAGCTAAAGAGTCCATTTGGATGGAGTAAAGGATCAATTAATCCAATGGTGGGCTGGACTCGGAAGAATAGACATGAGTTCTGTATTTGGGACATAGCATCTACATACGGACTTGGATTGAGGCCATATTTTGAGGAAAGCTCGGGGACACGATTCGACACAAATCATCCTTCTGGAAGGCCGGTCAATTCACGCCCTTTGGAGTTCAAATGGGCGGTACAAGTTGGAATAAAATTTTTGGCCGAGTTTTTCATTTCACACTTAAAAAGATATGTATCCCTAGCCCTCACAAACTCTATTTAAAGGGGGTTTTAACTCTTTTAGAGGGATGGTAGAGGCTTTGGGAAGATGTGTCCGAAAGGTTGTCTCTTGGGAGCCCCTCACAACTCTTGGAAGAAGTAAGCCTTTGTGCAAACCTCTCTTCCAAAAAGGCTCTCCTCTCTCACCTCTTCTTTGTATTTCTTTTCTTTCATGTTTGTTTCTTGAATTTTACTTCAAATAATATTATGTGTTCATCCCTATTCTTCTTATCTTAATCTTCTTAATTGGGTTGGAATCAATATTGGAGACAAGATTGGGTTCTACCCTTTCAATCTGTTGCTTATGCAAAATGTCTCCACGATGACTACACCACCCATGGAAGAGTAGTTCTTTTTAGAAATCGATCGACCTCTATCCTTCTTCATTCATTTATTTTGAATCAATGAGATATTGTAATTCACATATTATGATCTATTAATTGAGTTTTTAATCTAAATGAAACTAAGCAAGCAATTGAATAGTTAACAAAAAACACGTGAGGTCGGGAATTGTGTGAACTGGGAGAGCGCAACCTTAACCGGTAATTCAAAACCACACGGGATCAATTTGTAGAGTCAAATATAATCCCTAAACTCAATTAATCCTCATTTCCAGAGTGGTTATGCGCCTTAATTTACCACTGACCATAAGCTAATTTTAGAACATCAATCAAAGCAGGGTGTTGCGATTGCATGTTCCGAAGTTAGCCTATGGTTAAATTCACTTCAATCTTCGTGGTAAAGTTAATTCTCGTAGGGTTCGAGATTTAACAAATTAAGGGATCATAATTAAGTGAATATTAATTTAAATGATAATGATTAATAAATTATTGAAGAGGTAGAGTTAGATCAATTATGTCTTTTAAATATTGTCTAAACAAACATCTTTCTGTTGTGTCATTTTAATCAAACTTCATTTCAAAACTAAAAACAAAAAAAATGCAATCTTCTTCCAGAAAACTTCTTCTAGGTTCATAAACTATAAAAAACCACCCCCATACTTTCAAGTAGTTATTTTATTCTCTTTTATTTTATTTTTAGAATACCTCTAATAAGTAGTTAAATTCACTTCCTCCTTTGAGAGACGACCTTGGTCAGCCACTCTGCTGCACCTAAGTACCCCAAAATCATAATAATAATTTGAGGGCGCCCACGATAGTGCTCTTTTAAAGACCCATTTCCAAGACTATATTTGTGGAAAAGTCCATTTCTGAACCGAGTTCACTCCTCGTTTCAGTCCTATTTCACTGAAATGGTTTAACCTGCCGTTCCAGCCATGTCTATCTCATGTGATATAAAATCTTTACCCAATGCAATGGAGGTTGATATAGGTCCCACCCATATCATAATGATTCCATTCTTATGTGTGCCACAAAATCATAAACCATACATCATAGCATAACCCATGTAATAAAAATGGGAATCATAAACATCGAGACATCATAAAAAAATTCATTTAAGATAAAGGAATTCATAAAAATATTTCAATCACAACATAATCAAATCCATGCAATAATAGGGATAGAAACAGAACCCTATATTTTCTTAGATGTAAAATTATATTGATAAAACTCTTGAACTCCTTTTTTGAGAAAAATATCATTTCTACTTCAAAAACATTTTTCCTTTCTTAACATGTCATACAATTTTAAACTAAAAGAAGTTGATTAAAAATAAACATGGAAACTTGTTAAGGAAGTTTCATGGAAATAATTTTTTTAAAAAAAATCCATTCCTGCCGTATAAGTTAAAAAAAGCATTCTTCTCGTACGTTTGTCGGAAAAGTCAAAAAGTACCTCGTACGAAAAATGACAAAAGCTTCCTTTTATATCATTTACTAAAAACTCACCGAAGGGTAAAATTGGATTTAAAAAATTGTAGGTGGATGTAAATAATATTAATTATCGAGGAAACATGGATGTGGACGATAAAATACACCCTAGTGAATACCAATGTATAAACAATCTCAGATAAAAATGAGATTGTGATATTTTTCCTTACCTTAGGTCTGATTTTCTTTGTAAGTGTCTCAACCTACTGTATAAAGATTTAAATATTGTTATTGAATTATTCCAGAATCATACTCATTGTTATGAAATCATATATGGTTCACTTATGACTTTATTTTACCCGTTCTTTTGTAAATTCCATGTTAAAGAGCGTTTTGGGTAAAATCGTTTCATTTGTTGTTCGTGTTTTGACTTGTAATTACTCATATGATTACTTAGATCATGATTAATTAATTCCAGAATTTAAAACATGATTTATATATAATATATATTCATAATATACATATATATAATAGATCTTTAAATGGAAAGAAATACACCATTCATGGAGACGGTAGGCCGTACGTACGCATGAACGCTGTTTTCGTTTCCTTATTGAGTTGAATAGAATTAAGTATATGACATACATATATATACACATAGATCCAGTATCATAAATATGTCATATATTTCACTATTACTTATTATATATACCTTATAATCATTCTTGAATGGTTAACATGGAAAATGAATCTCATCGCGTCGTGGAGACGGTAGTCCGTACGTACGCACGAGCGATGATATCGTTCTCATGATAGTGGAATTGTTTTGAAGTGTATGTATACTATTTCAGAATCCATATCACTTTAAAATAATCATATATAGTTATTATTTACACCATTATACCCATCCAAGTAAGGTGGTGGTGGAAAATAGATTACACCACGGCGTGGAGATGATATTCCCTACGTACGGACGCGCGGTGATTTCATTTTTCGTAGGATGGATATACGGTGAAATAGGGTTTTTTCTTACTTATAATAACATATCAGTATATTAGTGATACTTATGTTATTACTTTATAATGAAACAACCTAAGAAGAAGAACTGGAAGAAGAAATAAAGTTGAAAGAATCGGTAACGGACATTATCTCTTCTTTGAAGCACCTCTTTGAGTCCTCCTCTTAGGGCACTAAAATTGGTATTTGAAGAATACCAGGACCTCTAGGATGTTTCTAGGGAAGTGGAGTAGAGAATTTGGCAGGGGTTTTCCGAGCATGAAGGATCAAATTGGTGTGAGGTAGAGAGGTTGGAGGTGCCCTTTTATAAGGGAGAAGAGAGGAACCTTTGAAATAACTAAAAATATTATTTTATTATAAATCCAAATTCGGTTTTAAATAGCTCCAAATTGATTTATTTTGGAGATAAGGTGGGGATGGGTCTCAATCCTCTCATCCAACAGAATTTGGACAAGTTTAGTTTACTATTTAACCTTATCATTTAGTTTTAACTTTAAGTTAGATAAGTTTACATTTACCGTGTCTTTTTGTGTTCTTTCACTATAAGGTTAATAATCTTACTATATCAAGCCAAAAGAACCCCAATTTGTTCATTATTATTATATATAGCCTTATCTAAGTCATTTGGCCGAACCTTAGATTTTTAGGAATAAAATAACAATTAATAATATAATATTTGTCTTAAAAACTATTTTATGTCAATGTTGAAACTATTTAGTAAAGGATTTTGGTAAAATTCATAACAGAATTATTAGTTCTAAAAAAGTTAATTAAATCAATAATAACATGTCATATAAACCTATATAATTAGTTTAATTCATAAAAAGTCTCAAAATACATTTATTTGGGTATTTATAACATCAATTATGTCAATATTTTATTAATAAGATAATTACTGCATCATATTTGTGTCATAAATAAATTAACTAATTTAATGTCTTAAAATTACAAATAAAATTTCATTATGTAGGAACTATTGTTAGCTTTCTAATGAATATTTATAGTCTAATTTATCTTATGTATAAACCTGTATTAAAAATGATATACTTATTAAACTTTGATTTTTACTATTTTAACCCTTATTTAAATAAATTAATAATAAATGTCCTAATCTAATCCATTTGGGCCTAAATGGTCATATATTATTCCTAAGGTTGCTTTTGGTCTAATTACACTTATCCATTATAATTAGAACATGTTTTAGGATAATAATAATATCATTTTACCCTTAATTCCTCTATTTACTTTTAACCGTGGTAAAAAAAAGTAATAAGTTACTATTCATCAAAAATTATTTTCATCTCATTGAACCAGATTTTACTTACTGACATCAACTGCGTCACTCGGATTTTTGAAATTCCACTCACAGAAGCGGTAAAATTATGTTTTATGAAAAATTCATTTTTTAACTACCACTTAGTGGTTTCACTATTCATCAAAAAAATGAATGTTTCCAGAAAAATACCAAAAATTAGGCCTAAGCATTTTTTGATATTATGAAATCAACAATGATGTCTATTTTACCAAATTAGAAACATATCAGTTGTATTAATTAATTTAAAAATTAATTCTCGTCGTCAAAACAAATCGCGTGTTCTTAAGAGATAATAACTATCAAAAGATTGACACTTGTTTATGTCTGGTTTAAATGTGAAATAACATCCAATGAATAAAATTGTATTAAATTTTAAAAATATATTATAAATATACTTTAAAACCACTGAAATTAATAATTTATCAATATTAATTATTTCGATTAAAAAGGTTGTTTTTATTTAAAATTTAGTAATTTTCACTATTGATCAGAAAATGAAAGTTATCCGAAAAGTACCAAAATTTCACTCTAAGCTAATTTCAATTTTTTGAATCCAAAAATGAAGTCCATTTTGAAAAATAAAATTTACAAAATTTCAAAAAGATGTTTTTACTATTCATAATAGCTAGTTTAAATAATATTTTATTAGCATATCGTTGTTTAGTGAAGCTCAGTATTGCGTACTACACATGCTATCGAGGAAGGTCGTGATTGCGTGTAATGCAAGGAAAGTCAAGGATGCATGTTTTGAAAGATCCTTTTGGTGTAGCGTACAACACAAGACATTAATGAAATAAAAAAATTATATTTTTCATAAAATCTCGGGGTGTTACACTGTAGGTCATATCTGGCCGTCTCTCAAGTTGGGATAATCACTTATTCCTCATACTATCGGACAAGGTCACTGATCACCCTCCTCTGAATGAGTTCAGATGGTGAGTTGAGGTGTGGGTAACCTGCAGTCATGGAAGTGTAGGTTTTCATAAAATAAATCGATCCATGCGGGATTGTCACTTTGGTGTTTCCCCGGCCCCTTTCTCGGTGGGTGGTGATCAGTTTCATGACATAGCATCTTGGTTCCTACAATGTAGGTAGATTCAACCATTAGCACTAAATGGAAGAATGTGATGTCCAGTACCCCAGGGCAGTTTGGTCTCCCATGATTGGTAAGAAGGATCCACACTGAAAACATCCTAGACTAGGATGTCCAATGTTCAACTTCCAAAATATATGTTGAGTTTCATGCTAGGACTGCTATCTTCTTGGTGGGACTGGAATCATATAGCTTGATATAGTGACATGCTTATCCATTGATTCTTGGCATGCTACTAATCCCAACATTGAGGTGAATAATTTCACATCATTTTCACCATTTTTTTTCATCACTTTCTATAAGGCGCATGTCCATATGTCGAGGACATGTCGGTCGTTGCCCCACATTCCCATTTTCCAAAGACGGGCTAAAATATTCACTTATTCTGGTACATTTTCTTCTTGATCGAAATAAGATGACGGGATGTTAGTTCCTACATCTGTGGATTCCTCTTCATAATTCGTCGCCTAGTCTGGGTCTCCCTTAATGATTAAGAAATTTTTCATGAAACTCATACCTGGTGCCATATCTTCATGGAAGCTGGGTAATTATACTGCTTTTATTAGGACATTTCAAGGGTTCAAGTCAGGGCAACAAACTTCGATCGAGGGAGTAGTAATGTTGGACATCAATGGCATATCTGGATGATAAAACACCTATGAGTTTGAATTTCTTCCTCTTATGATATGTTTTCTCAAGTTAATGAAATCTTGAGGTATCCCATGTCGAGTACAGAGAATTATATGGCTTGGTAAAGTCCCTGAGGGTTTCTTCATCTTCCCATGTATAGAATAGGGCATGTCGTGAGTTTATGATCTCACGAAGATGGATGAGACTGATCAGAACACTAAAAGTAAGGAATCATATTGGTATGTACCTAGAAGGGAGAACCTTGAAGTTTTACCAGATGAATGGATTAGAATGCCCAATGAGGATAGGTCCGAGGTTATGTGTCCCTTAAAGGGGAGATATAAAACTGGGAGGGACGATCTTGACAACACTTAAGGAAGATTAGGGAAGATGCACCCCATAAAGGCAGACACCAAAATTTAGCTTTGGTTGGGATTGAACCTCAGGGATGTTTCCTATGTACCCTGTACATACAAAAGAGATCAAAACCTATGTAGTTCAGTGAGGTGATCAATCAGACCATGTGGTGGTTTACACTTGGTTTGTTTCCTGGTTGGATGGTAGGACTTCACCGGGATGTGGCAGCTTGGGTATGAATCAGGGTGGATGACAAAGAGTTGAATGAAATGGATAAGATTAATGGGATTGAACTAACATTAAGATGATGATGATGCATGGATTGATCCTTAGGGAGGCTTCCTACGTATCCTCATTCTTGGGAATCAAAGTCTACGTAGTCCGGTGGGGACAATGGGACACCAAAGGAGGCAGCTCATGAGAATGAACGTGTCGATGGGGTCTGAGGGAAGTAGAACCCCCTGTTTGAGGCATGACCTTCCAAAAACACGGAGTAATGAGGGAGAGACCATGATGGGACATGAGCGATGGGCTTGGGCCACATGGAGGCTTCCTACATATCCCCATGGAAGGGAATCAGAGTCCACATAGTTCAATATGGGGCATGGAATCAAGGTGTATTCATAGAACAATGACTTGAAAACATGTTTGGGGTTACACATGGTTAGTGTCCCAAGAGTTAGAATGAGGCCACTAAGGGATGAGTCAAGGATGTGGGTCCTCGTAAAGGGGACACTGTAGTTTACCGATGTTTGGGGTTAAACATCAGGTAGGCTTCCTATGTACCTTGTTTAGGATACAAGGATCAACACCCACATCGTTTGAATAGGTTTTCCGAAGTTTGGGGATGAACTTTAGGACGGTTTCTTACGTACACTACCTAGGATATATGTGTCAAAACCAACGTAATTCATATAGGTTTACCATGGTATAGGGTTGAACGTCAGGGATGCTTCCAATGTACCTTGCCCTGGATATAGGGATCAAAACCCACGTAGTAAAAATTCACACATTTAAACATCATGCAGAATGAATGGGGCATACAGTTTAACATTATGTGGGGTGAGGGTGAACTGACATGATGTGTACGGGGCTGATGGGTGTTTTTCTTGAACTTAAAAAAGGCTTTCTATATACCTTTCTTGTAAAGGGAAAGGATCAATGTACACATTGTTCGGATTGGGGGGATTGGGACTTACATGATAAGGAATCCCATGGAGGATTCCATGGTCAGCACTTACTCTAAGCCCATAGGAGTCATGCTCGGTGTGAGAAACAATAGGTAGAAAAGACCTCATGATCACATCACAAAAGGAGAGTCCATGAGAAATGGTGCGGGGATTACGCATTGTTAGTAAAAAAAAATTGGAAATATGGGCATACGCTAGGTTAGTGGCCTAGGGACATTGAGATTGGGACTTACTGCATGATGGATGACAAAAGGAGATAATGCCAATCAGAGAGGGATGTGGTATTTATTGTCTCTGTTTGCATATCTCATATGGCCTTTGCACACAGAATATGAGAGTAGGATAAAGGTTTCTACATCCTACAAGAAAAGTTAGGTGCATACACAAAGATGGTTTCCCTTCCCCACGGGATGATCTCCTTCCATGAAAAATGGATCCCATTCCATGTGAGGAAGATCTCACTCCCGTGGAAACTATTGGGTGTGGAAAATGTCTGAGGTGGGGCACCCGATGTATATTTCGTGGGGAAAGGCTGCAGTTCAATGTCATTTTCATAGGATGATGGTTCTTGGTAGTTTATGTACTGCAACTCAGACTATGATGATGAACTCCTCACCCATATGACTTACATAACCAACATGTTTTAACCATTGATAGAGGGAAGGCACCGACAAATCTGTGTGGAGACGGGGTTGTGGAGTGATCCATTGAGGGGAACACATTAGTTTGGCTAAAAGAAGAAGCAATATTCATTAGCATGCCTATGCGAAAAGGAATAAGGCAAAGCTACACAATATGAATCACCACCCAATAGACCATGAAATCACTTCGTACAAACCTGAAGGGTCATATGGGATACGTGTTTGTGAACAAAAAGGGTCCACAGGAAGGGACCTTGTGAAGCTCTGGTGCTCCACAGAGAGGAGAGAATCCGTGAAGGGGTTTTCTTCACAAAGTGGACTGGCCTAGCCTTGGTGTGGTGTATACATGTGTATAAGGGGTGATTCGTGAAGTGAAAGTGCTTTTGGGGAGTATGAATTTGTAGAGCATGGGTGCCTTAAAAAGCACGACCCTGTGAAGCAATGTACTTCTGAAGCATAGTGATCCTACCTTGGCATGGGGTCCCTATGTGCATGGAAGGTACTTCTCGAATAATTATTGGTTGGTGAAGGCCCTATTTCCCTTAGGGAGATCCTTACTTTGAGATGGACCATGGGATTTGTGAAGGGAATCCCTTCTTGAAGAGGGGTTGTATTTGAGCTAAAGAAAATGTATTTTTGAATGTTCATATATGTTGAAAAGGTCATTTTCGAAATTATTCATGGACCAGAGGGTGTTTTGCGATTTAAGAGCTGATAAGGTGAAAGTTTTGGGTATCTGTCCTTTGGGTCTGAGGGAAGCCTAGTATTTATATGCGAGAGGCGGTGTGAAGCTCTGACAACATGTTGTGAAGACTCTTGTGCTTTTCCAGTAGAAGTGGATGGAATCATGTTTTTTGAAAATAGTGAGTAAATCATCATCCAATCCACTGTGTATAGGCCTCCTTCCTTACCTTTGTGGCACTCGCAAAGGCTTCTGTCAATTTCCTAGGGATCTCAGAAGTTATCTTGTTCCCTATGCGGTGCGAATATTTCTATCAATTGTGTAGTAATCACAGAGTCTTCTGCCTCATTCCTCTGCAGTGATCATAGATGGTTCCACAGCTTTTCATCGGTCATAGTGATGAAGGGATTCATGGTAGTCGTAGTGCTAAATGCATTTGTGCTGGTCGTGGTGCTGAAGGGTTTCGTGAAGGTGCTTTGCAAAGAATCCCTTTTGGCATTGATGTGCACTTTTTTTATTTTTCCAATGCATGCATTTTGGCGTGAACATAGATTCATCACACATGAGCCTAGAGTTGGTGAAACATAATACAAATAAGGTGAAGATCATCTGGGTGCATATGAAGACTACATAAATATTTCATAAGTCTTATGATGTTAGGCGACAGATGAATTTGGAGTTCAATTAAGGAGACCTTTTGTTCCTATGGGTTTCACCATGATATGGATTATGAATATTTGGTTGGGTGGGAAGTTGTCTCTGAGGTTCATCAACCCTTTCCAGATACTGCATATTTTTGGTGAGGTGGGTTACCTCTTTTATCTACCTCCACATTTATACCCGATACATGACGAATTTCACGTGTAGTAGTTCTAGAGGTACATGCATGACCTATCACACATCATTGACTAGGGCGAGATGGAAATCAGGAATGGAGAGAAGTTTTCTGATTACACAGTGGAGACCTGTGATCATAAAAGGATGATACATCTTGGGTGATTGATTCCATTGGTGTGTGTCTTGTGACAACACAAGAATATCTAAGAGTGCACATGGGAGCAGGAGGATTAGATACACGCTAAGTACCTTCATCTTTTTGAGTTGCCTTTGATTTGGAATTCAATGGAAATAAACCCCCAAGGTGGGGAGTATACAATGAATCATATTTTGTATGTATTATTTTTAAATGTTATATGGATTAATTTGGAAACTAGGAACTGAGGTGATGTTTGATTCTAAGGCCTGGTGTTCCCAAAATATTTTTTTGAAATATATTAAAATATTAAATATCATGCACATATATTTTTCCTGAAAAACTGAAATAACTCTTAAAAAGATAATCAGATAAAAAATATGTGGGCAATATTGAGTGCAGAATGGAATCTTTACCCATGTGGTGACCTAAAATTGATCAACATTGGTTTGTTGTGAAAACATTATCATGGATGTGAAATGAATAAAATAATTCTAAAAGATTATTTTATTTCAAATTGCTGAAGAAAAAACTAGTGAATCGTTAAATAAATATTTTTGAAATAGATACAAGGTTAACCTCATAACCCTGTAATCCTCGAGAGACATTAGAGAGATAGCCTTTGGAGAATCCATCCAATGGATGATGATGAATTCTCAAATCAGTGATCCACGCACACCAATCTTGACGGATCTCACCAACAATGGTGAGACAGTTATTTTTCATCATCAAAGACTGGTAAAAATCAATATAGGATGAGTTATTTTGATTTTTTATCATGTTAAAGAATTTATAAAGTGAACTCAAACTAATCCAAGAACAAATTGGCACCCATATGAATCATATTTTTAGTATGGAATATTTTCTAGGGTTGATCAGCAATTTAATCTTCACGTTTATTTTTTATTTGTCTAGAATTATAATGGTGGAGAACCAATATAAAAATGACCATATATTGAGGTTAATCTATCTAGATTGTTTTATTATTTTCTCACCATATTCATGTGTTCTTCATCATACATTCTTCATTCTTCCCCATGATTTGACATCCCTTGAATAAGTGATTAGTACACCTTCAATTCTTGGTTCAAGGATCTGAAACTATAGATCCAGAATTAGTACAACTCCTTTAAGATGCTATAATGGTTGTAGCAGTAGATAAAGTGATATTTGGTTCCAATTTCACATTCTTCAGAACATATGAAAGAATGTTATTGAATCATTTTTCAAGCCAATTGAATGACCGAATATTACCAATTTGGTGATGGCATGGACAGACCACCTTGGATCTGGAGTTTCATGGAGAAGAAAGCACTAGAAAAAAATTAAGGAGATAGAAATTGTGAGTTGGAGGAAGAAGAAAGGTTCTGAAAAAACACGATACATAGGGTATCTAATCCCAGACTACACGACATGTGTCCATCTTGGACAAACACAGAGTGTACATGAGAAGTACACATGGGAAACGTACATGAGTTACCTACACGGTGTGTACTCCCCCACATGGATTTGACTGGATCATATATATTGGATACCCTATGTACTGGTACATGGTCAAGGAGACACCGGTTTATGCCATGTACTAGAACATGAAAGGAGTACACCGGCGGATCCCGAATGCAACGACATGACGTGTAAGCCCATCTGTACGCAGTGTACCCCTCTTCAATACAACACAGGTTGAAATGACACGATCTATTTTACAAGGGTTGTTTCTGGGGTCAAGTGACTTGGCATGTACACCTACTACATTCCATGTACCCCTTTACAAATGTATTATATTTCTTGTCATATGTATCTTGGACATGTTTTATTATGGTATTTTCCACTTATTATTTCCCCAAAGGTAGGTGTGAATTATTTCATACTCCTAGGACTACAATCCATTCAACAGGACTTCCTAGATAGAGTTTTTAGAATCTCTCGAGTTGCATGGAGTGGGATCCTCTCTTCATATTCATTCCCTATGTGGATATATTGGTGTTGTAGTGACCAATCCTACTGGACATTGATCATCTACTTAGCAGGTTAATCTAGACGGAGTTTTTGGAATCAGCCCACGGTTTTGGATGTGATCCTCGTCTATTGTATCATATTATCTTCAGATCTATTAGTATATCTTTTTCATGACAGTACCCAATGATCAGTACCTCTTGTAAAGACGTCATCAGTGCTATCAAAATCAATAACGTGTTCTTCAAATGATTTATTTTTGGAATCTTTATGCTCGATTCCTAAGGCTGGTATACTATGGATGTGGGTTGATGCTAGAATATTTGTCTTGGTTTGATTATATCTGGATATTCTTGTTATATGTAATGTTGACATATACCTATGTATATATGACCATGATTTCCTTTTTTTTGTTTCTTTGTGGTTTCAGGGTATCCTAATGATTATTTTTATACTCATCCTCTGCATGAGGTTTTCCCGCATGTGTTGTGTCTTGTGCCAACGATTGACCTTTTGACGGAGTCCTTGGTGGACAAGGCCAGACAGTGTTATGTGAGACTAGACAATCCTTGGTGTGTTTATATGGCTATAGAAAATATTCCCAGCACCTTTTTCTTACAGGTTTGACTCGTGTTACAGTCTATGTATTGTGGGATTGTATTTGTACTTCTATAATTTATTTTACTTCATGTTGTACACTAGTTGTGGGATATATTTTTATGAATTCATTAGTTTCTTAGTGGTTTTACATTTCAAAATTTTGTGGGCTTGGAGATGTATGTGTGTTTACAGGAACATAAGAAATATCCTCCCATGTTAGTGACATGCCTACTCAGTGCTAGTCACCAGCCCCTGGCCTATTGGAGGCGGGCTCGGGGAGCTCAGTACGGGCCCCATTGGGACGGGGCGTGACATAGATATTGATATAATATCTCCATAAAATATTATTATTTAAAAAATAATATCATATAATTATACTAATTATTTTACTATAGTAATTCATGATATAAATTTAATGTATTATTCAAGAAGTTGGATGAACTAACCCAAACACGAACAAACAAGAATTAAATGAATGACTATGTGGTGGTTTGGGTTTTACATAATAATAAAACAGGAAAAATGAAAATTTATAGTGTTTATTAGTGTGATATAGTAGAGTTATAATGATGTATAATATGAATTAATATATATGGGAACATTAAAAAATTAGAATACAAATTTTACATCTTAGTGCACTTATTTTAAATAATTAATTTTTGATGATTTTTTATTTGTTAAATCATTTTTAGGTTTTGAAAATTTTCATTAAAAAATTAGTTATATCATGATCATTATATTGACGCTTTAATGTTTTTTTATGTCCAGCATTTTAAGTTTGTGATGGAAAATGAAACATGTTATGTCATGGTGGCGGTAGTCCTTACCACTCTAGAAAAACGAATATGTTTTAATTAATGGATGGGGTATATGACTGAATAATTCTAGTACACATAATAATGTAACATTATAGTCTATAAATTATAATAATACCACTATATTAGTGTGTCTATAATAAATATATAAGAAGATAGTTATGAAAAAAATTAAGTAGTTGATACTACTACAATAAGGGACATGGATTTTAATTAGAATTATTCTTGAATATGAAGGGATTATGGTACCTATTACTTAATAGAGTCTAATTTTGCTGAGATCCGGTTCAATAGAGAGTAAAAGTTCATATTTTAGTGTCTGAATATGGATTTTATATTGGCCTTAGGAAGGGAAGATGTTACCCTTTTATAAGTGAATGTAATGGTTATTTTGGGAGTAACTTTTATGTTTTAAATATGTAACACTAAAATTAAAATATCAAAGACCAAAAAATATAAACTATATAAGAGAAAAATAATATCTGGTATAAACTCACCTCATAAAATTCCTTTTTAATGTGATATTTTTTAACATTTAACTTTTACACTAATTTACTTATACCATGGTAATTATTTTATAACTAGAGTAATTAATTTTAATGTTAATGATTATGATTAAAATTTTTCCAAATTTGGAAATTATATTATTAATTTTTCAAATTATTTTATCAAATAAAATTTATTATGTTTCGAAAGGTTAATTTTAAAATATATAAACTTAATCACAAAAAACCATTTTTCATCAAATAAGAGTTTTAAGGATTAAATTTATATATAATGTAAAATTATTTTTGTCACAGATTTGAATTACCCAAATTGATTTATAATAAAATAAATAATAAAAATAAGGATTTCAAAACCTATCAGAAGAGAATCTCCCCTAAAACATCATTATTCAATAGAATGAGAAAAAACTATTTTTATATTAAAATACCATTTTCATTAGTTCTAAAAATGAATGGAAATTTTTCTTTCTAACATTAATGAATTTTATAAAATGAATAATTTTTATCCTTAAAAAATTATTTTACTTCCAAATAGGGTTTATAATATTTTTTTTATATAATGGTAATGTAATAGAAGCTACATGGTTTTTTGGAAATTATAATTTTGGAATCGAAATAGACATTTTCAATAAAAATAAAAAATGTTATAATATAGTAATTGAAAAATAATAAATTTAAATATGAAATTGTTTTATTAAATTTAAAATTATTGAACAAATATATTCAATTAATTAAATAACAATATATTTTTTAAGGGTGCATTGCATGATATTTTGGGATATGGTGTATACCTGCTATATTAGGGTCTCAGGTATTATATTTAGATAAATAAATCATGGTGGTAGTAATATATTAGGATATAGAAATAATTTTCATTTAAAATAATATTATTATAGGTACATTTTAGTCATTATAGTGACTAAATTTAATAAATATAAAATCTATTAATAAAGATTATATCACTGATTAATAATGGTGTGTAGTTCTCTTAGAATGATAGATATAAGGGTGGATTTTATAAGAGATGTAACTCTGTATCTATTGAAATATTACTTGATCGGTTATATCTATGTGTGGATCTTTTTTATTAATCTAGGATGAGTTTGGGTTATGTCATGATCTAGGAAGGTCATGTAGTGACATATAGATCACATTAATTCATGTTAAATGAGAAAAATAATCCCTTTATGATATTGTATTGGCATTATTATTTTACACCCACAAGTTATATAGATATTATTTATTAGGAAAGGAATTTGTTTTGAATGATAAAATTAAAATATTAAAATATATTTTTTAGTATGTTATTAATTTTCCATGGAAAATATTGATTTAATTTATCCAGTTTCATATCTTTGAGATGATATATACATATTGAAATTTGTATTACATCACTGACACATTATGTTTGAAAAAAGGATGGGTGGTAACACATATCAATTTTATAATAGTTTATATTGATTTATTTGGGGATAAGGGTCATATATATATAGTGAAACCATGATTATATCTTCATATTTGATAGAGAGTGTAATGGATGTTATGATTCATGTTTTGAGTGTTAGGTTTTTTATTATATAATATAAGGATGGTAGTAGATACTGGGATGTAATCGTTATTATGCTTACCTATTAGATTATTATCAATTTCATTTAGTTATATTGGGTTTTTTGAGAATAGGTGATTTGAGAATTAACATTTCATAATAGGTAGTTAATCATAGTTTAATAAATACATGCAATAGTGTTTGGTGATATTTTTTATGGCAAGGGATTACAGAAAATATATCAAGATTTGTATCATGGAACATTTTATATGTTTTGATAAATGATTGAAATTTGTGTTTTAGAATACATAGAAAATTGGATCCTAAAATTGTAAAACCCTTTTAGGTTTTGGAAAGGATCGTTGAAGTTTCGTACTATATCTCATTAAATTTGAGGTATAATGGAATTCATGATGTATTTCATGAGTGCCAATAAAATATATATATAGAGAATATATCCCATGTAATTAACCTTATTGAGAAAAAACTGTAAGATTATTATTATTTTATTACGTTATGGGTATGTATCATCATTCTAAGATATATAAATTTTCATGGGATGTTGATATCTTGAATACATATCTTATGGAACCATGGAAATTTTTAAGAGCTTAATTGGATATGGGAAGCTCATATGATGCCTTCATGGCCATAGTTTCTTTTTGAATATGTTTAATAATTATTCATTGGGAAGAGAATATCTATTTTGGGGAATGTTTGAAAACTCAAGTCTAATGGTGATAGATTATTAATATTTAAAGTTGAATTTATGTTCATATTGAATATTTAATAATAATATTTTATATAGTTATGTAAAATTTTATATATGTTGATGGAAAAGTGGTTTTCCATTCTGGAATGAAGAAATAATTACAATATAATACACATTTCAGGGGTACCAAGTACCCATTTATTAAGGTACAAGAATTGGAAAATCCAAGGACAACAACAGTGTCAATGGTGGTTTGACTCCAATGGTTTGTAGTCACATCATTGATGGGGGTTTACCTCTGGTTTCCTGATGCACTGTCTAATCATTTTTTAGTAGAACAATTTATATAATTATGTTATCATGGTATTTTTGGATTAAATGTTTTTTTCATATTCCATAAGACACTAACTCATTATTTATCCGATATAAAATCCATTTTATCATATTAATATACATTGATGAATTATTCTCTAAATTTAATGAATTTTGATCATTTAAAGGGGTTACAATCATAAGGATAATTTTTTAATTTTCTATACTATTTTACATAAGGCTTTCGAATTATGTCAAATACACTCTTCAAATTTATAAAATTCCTTCTATTTTGATGAAATTACTAAATTACTAGTAATAAAATAAAAATCAAACATTTATTTTATGTGAAAATAAATTTTAAAATGATAGGTAGGTGACCTCATTAGTTTTTCTAGGGTTTAATTAAAATTTTCATTGTATTTAGTAATTTTTATTGAAGATTTTAGAAAAAGAAGGGAAATATGTCAGTGAATTAATTCAAAATAATGGAAAGATATTTATATGAAATAATGGGAATTATACTAGCTTTTTATTCCATTAATTTATTGTAACTACTTTCTAATGTTTTCATAATTTTTAATAAACATAATTTATTAAAATTAATAGAAAATTGATACCACTATCGCTAGAAATAATAATAAATATTTGAGTGATCAAATATTATTTTTATGATTAAATTATAAGAGATTTATTTTTTTACCTAATTTATATTCACATTAACATTCTATAAATCTATATTATTTATTTTTAATAGGATAAAGAAAAATTATATAGTATAGGTAATTTTATATTCTAAAACATATATTATTTTCATTAAAATACACATGTTTTGAATGATATTAATGGGATTGAGTTGAATAAATTAGTTATTTATTATTAAAAAAATGCTCTTATTTAATATGTATATCGTGAACCCTTTAAGGTAAAATTAGTCTTTAAAATAGTTATTTAAAGTATATATGTGTACATGTTGGAAATAAATCATAATTATTAAATTAATAGTGAGTTAATGTCAAATTGGTTAAATAATTTTTTAGTTTTTGGTAAGTTAATATAATTTGAAATCATGTTGATGATATTTTGATATGTATGCTTTTTAAAAAAAATTACTCAAATTTTGGTAGTATTCCTGAAATAATTCAGTTAATCATCAACATAAAGTGATCCATGGGTTTTGGATAGGCCTTTTATTGGGGGATGATATATACCGTGTCATAGGTTATCTAGGGTGAGGGTATATTTATTCAATATGTTGAAAAGAGGAATCACTTAAGACTTTTGTTTGAAGTTATGACCCAAAAAAGATATTCATACGATTCATGAACAATAGTTGTAGCAGGAATACATGGCATTGAAGTGACCCTAGTTATCAATTTATATTTTAATCCTATTTATGATTTATTAAAATAATTTAATAGCTTTACACAACTTAGATATGAACGTTAACCTCTAAGTGTTATTTTATATGACTGTAAAATTATTCTATACAATATATTTGTACATACTACATACGAATATGGAATTTATACATGGTTAAAAAAATAAAATATAGTGGACAATTTTTTACAGCATTTGATTTCAAACGCCATCACATAGATATTCTACATACTATTTTTGGAGGTCCAATTTTTATACTATTTTCAATTCATTTAGTTATGATATGTTATATTATATAATATTGGATTGGTTTTACACTTCTTGTTGATTCATGTCTCCATTGGGAATGTGATGATATTTTTTCAATTTATCTAGATGACACTAATACTTTATTCAATAATTATTTAATTTATTTAATTTCAGTATTTTATATTTTTATAGGATGATGCATTTGTGGGTAAATCACTTCTTATGTTTTTTATTCAAACCCAAAACACTGGACACTAGCCTTTAGTGACCAGAGATAACATAAGAGACCATGTACTATATTTCCTCAATGGCATAGTTATATATGGAATTTATATCAAATTATGTGTTTAAAAAATAATAATTTTAGAATGGATCAATTAATAAATGACTTAGTTTTGGTGTAATGTATTTTTTATCAATCATATGCATATGAAATTATTAGTGTTATATCACATTATATCATTATTCATTGGTTATAGGAGTCATATAAAATATGTTTCAACCCTAATTTGTAATCATATATATTTGAAAAATCATGATTGAATCTGTCCTATATCTTTTGTTAATTAAATCCATTGTTCTATAATAGCTTAAATAATGTTCATTAATATATATATATTATATGTGGTTCACATAATTAGTGTGTTTACATACATATCATCTCTCACTTGAATTACTATTTGTACAAGGTGATACTTTAGATGGCCTCAAGTGCACTCCTTGGTCACTGGTGGCTGGTAAGTAGAACCGAATGACTAAATATATTAGTTTTTATAGATGTACCCAAAAAAGTATCATCAAATTATATATGGAAATAAAAAATCCATACAATCATACATATTTTTCTAATGTCTAGACCCCATCCCCCCAACGTACCCTCTTGGGCCTTCAAATAAGTAAGTAAAATAATGATGCCAGAATCCCACCTCTAATAAGAGACAAGGTAGAGACTAACAGTGATTGTATAATATATACATCGATGACGAAGCTCACGGATCCCCTATTCTCTTTGGAGGGGGTAGGTCCTCCGTTCTCGTACTCCCCTTCTCGTCATCACCCATTCATTCATTTCTCTGACCCCGAATCTCTCCCGAAGCTCCCAGAAATCTTGCTCGGCCCGAAGGTCCCTGATCTGTTCGAAGGTTCTCTTCAGCTTCCAATCTATCTTTCAGAGTTCTCTGATTACTCAATCTTCTTCAACCTAACACTTGTGGTTAGATTCTGGTAGCATCGGTCCTCAATCAACAAGCTCGATCGATTCATTTTTTAATCCTGGGGTTTAAATCATCACGTAGTGGTAGGGCTTCTCGACCGCAAACACGTCATGGTGTGTTTCCCAACTGTGGAGGATCTTGCTCTTGCATGGTCTAGCACCCCCCGTAGATGCAACAACTGCTCCTTCCATGTCTTCCATTGGTCCTTTGACTTTCACTAGAAGAGGGATGCTCCAATGATAGCAATATGGGTATGTCTTCCGGGACTTCCTCTCCCCTTTCAAAATCATGCTATCTTGAAGGTAATTAAAAAACTCTTAGGGAGATTCTTGTGCTCCGAACATCGAACAAAAGTTGTCTTTCACATCTTTTTCCCATGTATATGTGTCGAGGTTGATGTTCAGAAGGCACCGATGGACTGGGTCTGGATTACAGTATGTGAGGAGCTTCGGTGGAATCATACTGTTGGTTATGAATCATGGCATGGTTACTATGATTCCTATGGTCGGCTCGGGAATCTGGATTCATTATGCCACAATGGGTATCAGAAAGGCAGTAAGGGTCCCCATGAGAAGATTCCTAGGAGCGATGGTGGGTCCCTCAACCCAGTGTCTGTTGGGGCCCCCTTGATCATGGAGGCGGGGTGAATGGGGACTGTTTTGATACTATTGAATGATGAAGGGTGTATAGGCCTGAGAAGACCTCTGCTGGACCTGTAGTCCTTGGTGTGGGCGCACAAGATGTTTAGAAATCTGTAATTCCTAGGTGGCTGGAACCAAATGTCTCCGACATATTTAGAAGATAGAAATGTGATCTGGGAGTGGATGGTCCTTCTCAGGTAGTGGAGGCAGTGGATTTCGTGCCTCTATGTAGCAGTGTGGACTACGTAAATGATACAATGACAATTTGCAGAACACTAATAGGAAGTGCAGGGGATGCAACGGTTATGAATCTGGTTCCATCAATTGAAATCATCAGAGATGTGGTGCTTGTAGAATCCTATGTTGATCTGCCCACTTGTAAGAATCCTCAACGGTTGGTCCTAGAGAATTAAAATACTGATGTCCAATTTATGGGTCACGGGTATGAGCATAAAAGTGGTTCAAAGATGCCATTTCTGGTCCTGCTGGTAAGGCAGTACTATGATGAGAAGGTCATGTCCGGGGGTGTCTTGGGACCCTCAGACCGAAACACCCTTGGTGCTAAATCTGAAATTTACCAGAAGGCTGGGAATGGGGGTATGCAAAATGGATTGGAGAATAAAGCAGAAGAAGGATTGACACTCAAGATGGGGAACCAATTTGAAAGCTTGGATGTTCATGAGCCACGATTAACTCAAGAGGCAGATACTTCAGGTGATGACAACAATAGCCAATTATCAGCGGATAGCATGGACCGACTTCATGGGGAATCTCGTAGCCCTAGAAGGATGAAGGGAAAAAAAGGAATTCAAGACATGGGGAAGTGCATAGTGTTCCATGGAAAAAAACGGAAGGGATGTAAGGATTACTCCCACTTGCTGAAACCGATGGATAAGTGGTTGACCAAGAAGGAAATAAACAAGGAAATAAAAGGCCCTAAAATGGGGAAAGTGAAGCATCAAGCCGGAAAACAATAGACAGGGAGGGAGAGCATGGTGAGTGCTTGGAACTTATCCTACATGCCATGGAAGAAATGCTAGAGAAGGCCATCAAGACCAATGTATCAAAAGAGGATATTAAAGAATTTGTGCAAGAAGGTATCAAGTCGATGCCAACGAGGAGAAAGAAGCAGGGATAGATAAACACGATCGAATTTTGGCCCGGGGCTTCAACCAGAGAAAAATCAACTTAGAGGAATTCATTCAGACAATGGATAGGATGATCACTCACCTTGAAGAGATTATAAAAGAGGTTCCAGATATGTAGGTTAGTATGCTGATGTGGGAACATTATAGAGTATCTTATTCAAGTAACCGTAGTCTACTGTTTAATCGTTTTGTGAATTCTTTCAGCACGCAGTGGTCTCTGGTGTGCGAACTCTGGTTTTCTATTTTTCGTTAAAATGGCATAATAAAAATTTAAATTTGGATGGATGATAGAAATTACCCACTATGATTTGAAATGTAAGAGATAATATGAGGATTACCAATAAAAAATCACTTATAATAAAAAATGTAAAGAACATACCATTTACAGGGTTGTAATGATATACAACAGAAAAGAAAGAAACAACACAAAAAAATACAATAGATTCTCTACACTGACAACAAATACATAACCTTTGTTGAACATATCCTCAATCTTGTAACATTCAATTGAATCATTGAGAATATATTTTCAACCTAAAATTTTTTGTCTATATGTATAGGGTGATAATAACAAGTGTACCCATTAACAACATACCTTTGACCGTTCATGTAAGATGCGAATGAAGCATAATAATGTCTAGAACGTAAAAAATGAAAACATCTTGTCACTGTAAATGGGATGATATTCATTTCTCATCCTCATCATGGTTACTAGAAAAATTATCCCTTATAATACCATATAATATCCTACATAACATCAAATGAAGGTACCCCACTACCATTTCGACATTAATCTTCTGCACTTTCCAATATCGTACAACGCGATCCATATCTTTCCCAATGTAAGACTACACAAATTCCCCATTATTGCAACCCATGATTAACATAAATGAATATTATATCATTTTAGATGAATATACCGCACATGAAAAAAAATACATTCCCAAGGACCGTAATAGTTTACTATCTTTGGAAATGTAGAAAATTTTCTTCTAATTTTGTGAAATATCTTCAACATATCTACAATGATATTCCCCTTTAGCAATCCTACATAAAACCCATTCTTCAAAACAAGTGGAATGTAAAAATTAGAAATGGGTGAGCTCAGATGCTTAGTTTTGGTATATTTAGAGATATGTGAGCATAATCAAGATCATAAGGGTGTGAGAAAAAGATCATATCATTAGAAGATCATACCATGCATATCAAATATCATAAGAGTCATGGAAAAAAGATTTAAGGATCTCTAAACTCAAATGATAATATACTCGAGAGAATAAGTCATGAAAGAATAACATAGCCATAAGACATTTAATTACGGAATACACATCATCTTATAACATTGTGAACATTTATAAGTAGAAATAGGTTCACTCATTAAGTGAAAGTTATAAAATAATGGCCTCACATAAACATTTTGACATGAAACCAGGTCTTTGTATAATATTGGGAACATGTAATCAGGTTTACACGTAACATGGTGAACATGTAATCATGATGACACATAAACCTGTAGACATGAAAATAGGTCCATGTATAACATTTTTAAAATGTAATAATGTTCATTCACACATTTTTAACATGTAATAACCTTCTCTCATAATATTGGGAACATGTAATCCGTTTAACGCAGTAACTTTTCTACATGCAACCAGGTCCATGAGTAACACTGTGAACATATAATCAGGTTCACTCATAACATTTTGAACATGTAATCAGGTTCACACATAACATTGTGAATAGGTAATCAGGTTCATTCATTACATTTAGACTCATAAATCATCCAACATTACCTACTGCATTGTAGGTAGATATAGGTCTGACCCATCATATAATAAAATCATAAATATATGTTCCACAATATTATAAACAATCTTAACATCATAAACAATGAAATGAAATATGTATAAAAAGCATTTCATTATATCATTACCTATGGAAAATGGATAGGTCTAATTGTCATTTCAGCAAAGCATAACCCATGAAGAGCTGCTGGTTTTCTAAATAATATAACCTATGGAAGATAAACGAGTGTCATAAACATTATTCCATCAAAACATATACCATTCAATAAATAATATGAATGGAATTATTGGATCATATCCCTAGTAAAGAATAAAATAAAACAAATTATGTCATCTTGTTAGGGAATTATTTTTTAAGAATCAAATTGAATATTTCCTAAGCAAAATATCTTTTCTTGAAAACCCCATCTATTACACCCCATGGTTTTCTGAACCTACTTTTTTCAAATTAATTTAATATTTTGGTATTATCACATCATAAAATAGTGAATATAGATTTTTGTTTATTATATAATATCACTAAGTTTTTAATTATGTTATATTCAACACCAAGAGAAGCTTGCACTACACACAACTCCGACATGGCTTGTGTTACACACATCATTGAGTTTTTGTGAAACGACACATTACTATTATAATTATTTCAATTATTTGGTTATAACAAAGTTGTTAAACTTATAATATGAACAATATAAAATAATTTTTTAATATTAGTTATAATGGTTTTTATAATGATAAATTAATTTTTTTTTGTAAACTCTTTATATGTTTAAAAATACTAATTTATTAAAAGAACTAGTTTTTTATAAACGTTGTGAAAAATAATAAAATAAATTTTAGAAACACATAGAAATTTATTTTGATAAAGTAAACATTATTTTTTAATTTTTAAAATCAAAAATAGATTAGGGATAGTTTATGGTATTTTTCTGAAATGTTTCAATTTTTTATCAATAGTGAAAAATATTGCATGGTAGTTAAAAACCAACATTTTCATTTAAATAATAATTTAATTTTAATTGATTTTAATGTTAAAAAAGAAAAATAATACATATATTAATCCAATTCAGTTCATTAGAATCATTTTTATAATAGAATTAGATATATATAAAAAATTTGAACTTTTGAATGTCTCTTCGGCTTCTAGCCACATAAATGGGGTTAACAGTAAATATATTTTTACCACTTCTAGGATTTTAATTTTTAAAAAGGGACATAAATGGTTGTAATCAGTATGAAAAAATTGATCTAATAGGACCAAAATAATTTTTGGTGAATTTTAAATTTTAAATTTTATTTACAACAGTTAAAGGTAAATAGGGCAATTAAATGTAAACAAAATTATAATATTATAAAATTACACTAAAACATGTCCTAATTTCATTGGACAAGTTTATTTTTACCCGAATAATCCTGATTAAAAAATTATTATCATTGTTATTCCACTTTTGTATGATTATTACATTTACAATACTTTATGTAAGGAATATTTAAAAGTATCATATTAAAAATGTGATAACTAAATCATTTTTAATAAAGGGTTATACATAAGATAAATTAGACTATAATAATTCATAAGAAATATAAGAAATTTATCTTCAAATTTTTAATTAATTTTTAATTTTTAGAGATTAAATAACTTAATTAAATGCTTGTATAGTAATAATGTTGTAATTTTTAAATTAATTGAGATATCAAATAAATAATTTTAAAAATATTAAAATAAATATAATTTCACTTAATTAATTACATACACAAATTTTATACATAGCCTATAATTGAAAGAGATATTTTTTATTTGTTTTTTTAAAGTTATCATGTTTTTTTGATAATTTTAAAAATGAAAATAATGAGTAGTATCAAAATTTACATAAATAATACTTCAAAATAAATTTTATTTTATTAAATTTAATAAATTTAATAAAAATATAATGTTAAGTAAAATAACTTTAATAGTCTCAAATACGTCATAAATGATCCAATAGGTGTTCCTTGGGCTTTTTATAGTAACTATATTAACCCTATAGTGTTAAAATACAAATTGTCACGGTAAAAGTTAAATTATTTAGCAAAGGGTTAAATCCAAAAGATAAGGTTACATTTGTGACCTAAACTATCTAAAATTCATTGTTTAAGAGGATTTGTACCCATTATTATATTATACTTGAAAAAACTCACTTTGGAGCTATTTTAAATCGAAAATAATTTTATAATAAATTAATAGTTTTGGGGTTTCCAAAAGTGTCCTTCCCCTTCATGTAAAAGCACACCTATCATTGTCTTTTTTCACACCTCTATATCATTTTGGATCAGCCAAAACCTACCCATTTTGGCTCCAAAATTCCCTAACATACTCTTATAATCCTTCCCTTGGTCATAATTAAACTCAAGAGAGCCTTTTGGAACAAACCAAAATGAGTTACGCGACTTAGATGTAACGCCTTCTCTCAAGCTCATTTCCTTTATTTTTCTTCGCTACCGACTATACTTTCTTTATTCCATTATTATATGAAAAAGACAGTATCATAAATATAATAGGAACTATTTATGATAATATTTTGAAATAAACTTACACATACCTCCATCTAATGGAAATCAAACATATTATTTCTGTGTACGACGAACTATTGCCTCATGAAACGATGAGTGTTTGTTTTTATCCACAACCACCAATCATGGTGGAAATTATGATGGAAACTAAATCTATATATGTCATATAAAATATTCATTATTTATTTGATCTTCTGTATTCTATTTTACAACACATACCTTTTTAACATTCCGTTTGGTGTTAATACAATAATCTTGTTTGTGAATGTGTAGACTAGCACCCCTCAAAGAAATGTGATTCATTCACGCACAACATGGAATGTATTAAGGTCGGGTTTAGTTAAATTATATGATATATATGATATAATAATGATAATAAAATAATTATATATATATACAAACATATATATACATATTTCATTTATATTCATTCTTTCAATACGACTATTTAAACGGAAACAATGTTCATGAGTACTGTAATGGCCCGCGGTTTTGGGGTCCATTACATGGTGAAAATATGATGTTGGGTGTTCTGCAAAAGTTATTGAGGCTTCTCGGTGAAGCTTAAGACTAATGGTAGAATTATCCTATCAGTAGTAGGCCTACCGGTAGCTCGGTGTACCGGTAGTCGTAGGCTACAGGTAGCGACAGCCTACCGGTAGTTCGGTCTATCGGTAGTCGTAGTCTAGCGGTAGCCGCGACCTACCAGTAGCTTGGTCTATAGATAGTCGGCGCCTACCGATAGCTGTAGTCTACCTATAGGTTGCCCTATCGGTAGCCACGACCTACTGGTAGCTCAGCCTACCGGTAGCCGCAGCCTTACGGTAGCTCGGCCAACCGGTAGTCGCAGCCTACCGGTATCTAGCCCTACTGGTAGGTCAGCCTACCAATAGCCTTGGCTAACCGGTAGACCTAGCCTACTGGTGACACCCACGAGTTTTTTCAGTAGCGCCTCCTTTTGCAAAAAATGTTTTTTAAACAATGTTTTGTCCCCCTTCAAGCCCATTAATGGTATTTAAATTAAATGTTTGGTAAGATACCCTCCTTAGATGATAAACCATGCATTTTCATCATGCCTTTAACGGCTTTTTGAGGATTCCTTGGTTAAGGGGGGCTGTGCATCTACTTTAACCACTTCTATGGGTGGGGATCATTTAATTTGCGCGTGTGGGGTGTCCCAACCGCGTGGTCAACCCACGATTCCGCTCCCTACGCGGTTCGAGTTTTTCTCACCGTATCTTAACCGTCCCGAGTGTGCTATATCTCAGCCCTTATAAGACTTTATAACCTAAAGGATTCTCCCTACGTTTCTTTTTCTCGATTACCCTGCGCTCGGAATACCCTTCCTCCTGGCGATTCATACCTCACCCGGTGAAGATCTCCTTGATCGTGTTCCGTGGACCTCTAGCTATTCTCGCGGGGACTTAACGTCGATTCTTGATCAGTTAGGTAGGGGTTTCACCTTCATCTCTCCTTTCTATATATCCTACAGTGTGGGTATTCTACTTCTTCTATAGAATTGGATGAACCAAACATTAATGAAGATAATAAACGAACTCTAAATAATGAAGGGGAGGGGTGTGATCGATGATGCTGCTCGGTTTTTCTCCTCTTTCATGATTACTGATTTTTGAATTGTGCGGGCTTACACCTACAGCAAATCATGGATGTTCGTGGTCTTTCTTTGTGCACTAATAGACCCTTACCCCTTTTATGTTTAAATGGCTTGTATTTTGGTTGTGAACCTTTTGCTGTGTAAAGTAAATTTGTTAATTACGTATATTCAGCTATATAAATTGGAAGCACTCGGATCAACTCTTTTTCTATGATAACCCTGGTATAAGCCCAGTGGAATTGAAATCATGGAGTGTGTTAAATCTTTTAAATCTAAAAATATCTTTTGATCCTCCCATGTGTTGGTGGTATTGGTTTGGTTGTTTCCTCCCCGGGCCGAGTACGGGTGACTTTATGGTTAACTTGGATAGGTGCTTAGACTGCTAGGGGTGATGTGAATGAGGACGAGATCCTCTATTTTTATCATGAATTGGGGTGGGATCCTCTGTTGATGAGAAACTGTTGGCTCTTGAATTTTTGTGGACATGGGGCTGTATCGTGGGGTTTTATTTCATTCCAGTACTTCGAGGGATCTCACTTATCCCTTTGTTGTTGTGACTTTGCAATAGAACCAGTTGTGAATGAATAAATTGTTGTTGGATGTATCTTTTTTCCCTTGGTTTGTTCTTATGCTGTCAGTTTCCCAGTAGTGCAGAAAATTATTAAAGAATTATTACTAAACTTTAAGAAAATGATTGTACAAATAGGGATTTGGTGTGGTGTGAGTTGTGACTTGGACTTGGGTATTATTCTCTTCTATTATGGATGAATAGTAAGGATAGTGTTATTTAGGCTGGCTGAAGAAAAACCTAGATTGGGTGAGTGCTTGTTACCTATACATATACTTGCCATTTTTGTGTTTCTTATTCGCGCCCCACCCAAGTTTAGCACATAGTGCCAAACACACCCATTTCATGGGGGGTGGTGTTTTTTTTAATGCTTCTATGAGTGGATGGTTATTAGATCCTTTTCTACTCCCTTTCCTGAATATCCCAAGACTATTCAGGCAGGATGTGATGGCCTGAAGTCCATTATTATCCCATGAATCTTCTGGCAGTGTAGTGTGGTGGTTGGCCCAGGTGTGTGTGGGATGGTGGATTCCCAAGTATCTTTGGAATGAGGCCAAGGTGTCTACGGGCGTGGAAGTGGTTTTTCTAGCCAAGGTGTTTGCAGGCGTGGTTACGTGTGACAGTTGTGGCCCAGGTGTCTGCGGGTAGGTTAGTGGTTGTGGCCCATGTGTGTGCAGGCGGGGTATGAAAGTGGGACTACGATGAGAATGGCAGGATTGGTTTGATGCATAGGATGTCTTCAATAACCAGTTGGAAAGTCACGCGGGGTGCCCAAACATCAATGTGATATTAATTTACATTAATTGACTTACTTTATTTGGGGAGTGTGCCTTGGTGAGGCTTGGGTCTTTAGTTTCCCTACTAGGTGCTTGGTTATCTCTTTTCTCACAGGGCCTTAGTATGCCTCCCCACTTGTGCAAGTGAGTCATTGGTTTTTCTCTACTGAGTATACTTATATGATCACCCTACGTATATAAAACTACTTTCAGGTTTCCAGGAGGACTTCGGGTATCATGCTGGACCGTACTAGCTCAGACCTTGTGACAGATCATTGCAGTTGCTGTTGTTCTTTCTTTTGGTATTCTGCATTGTATTCTCCTTATACATTGTGTATTGTACTTTTGTAACATGCATTTGGAATGGTTCTTGGATTTACTTTTACTTTCAGTTTGGTGTTGTGGGATTTACTATCATATCTCCCGATCCTATTAAAAGACAAAAGGGTAATGCCTTCCATTTAATGTGTGATTTCATGCCCTTGGTGTTGGTCGCCACTCCAAGACCTGTTGAAGGCATTTTCGGGGGTCATTAACTCTCCTTCAACTTAATGAAGGAAGGGCCTGACAATCTCGTGACCCTTCCCTCCTTTTGGTAAAGGTGGGTCGTGACATAATGGTATTAGAGTCAGAGGTTGAGAGATAGGATGGAGTCTGGAGTTAGGCACAATGAGGATTACAGGGGATGGTAGGGTGATGGTGTTGAGTGACCTTGGTACGTGAATTAGGCTTGGGAATACCGGCTAGGGCATGGGATTTTATGGCCCCCCATGAACTGATGCAAGGACTCTGGACCTACCTAACGACCATGTGAGGACATGCTGATTTTAGGGTAGAGACCCCAGTAAATGTACATGCATCATAAATGACTTCGGTTCTCGTGGATCTGTGGTGTTTTGGGGAATTTTAAATAAATAATAAGTTTATGGAGTTTTATGAACAATATTCTTCACTACTTGGGCTTAGGAATTCTTTGTTTACATTGCAGCTATGGCACCCGGGAGATGACCACGAGTTGTACGGGCGATTGAGGCTCAGGAGTTTGACTTAGCTGATCAGCAGATGGCTGATCATGAGGATGAGGAAGACCAGTGGAAGAAGACACATTGATCTTTCTAGCGATAGACCCTCGAGAAGTACGAGGGAAACACCTCTGACTTGAAGACGTAGGGCTGGCTAGAGGAGCTAGTGATAGCCTTCGGCTTGATCTAGGCTCTGACTGAGTACTCAGTTCCTCTGTCCCTCAGATAGATGTGGGGAGCATCCCTTTAGTGGTGGACTCTCTCCCTAGGGGAGAGGAGACAGGTTGAGGTGGCATGGGATGATTTTGAGAAGGAGTTCTAGGCGGGATTCCCCTCTTCTACGATGAAGGCGGAGAAGATAAAATTGATACTCCACCTACATCAGGGTAGTATGCCAGTAAAGGAGCTGGGAATCATGTTCAAGGACCTCCTCTGCTTTGTTCCGGACCTCTTCCCAGATGAGGAGTCTCGGGTGAGACCTTTAGAGGAGGCACTACAACCCTCCCGCAAATACGTTGTTACCCCCTTCACCTTGCCGACATACATGGAGGACCAGGAGAAGGAAGAGGTGGTTGATAGGATGCACACACTGAGCAGTGTGTCATGAGAGGGGATTCACCTAGGCCCGTCAAAGGGAAATACCGTCAGCACCAGACGTACAACATCGGGACCCTCTAGGTTCCGACCTGCCGGGATCAGGCCGCATTAGTTCCAGCTCATGTACCCCAGTCCTCACCCTTTCCCATCGGACCGAGGACCAGGGTGCTTCCTCTGTGGGAGCCATTCACATCTACGGAATCAGTTCCCAGACAGAGTTCATTATGGCAGCGGAAGACAGCTCTAACACCCACCCCATCAGCAGCATTCAGATAGGCCCTTCCAACAGCACCAACAGGGGCAGCATGCTCCCGCTCCTCCGAGGGCAGGCATTTCAGAGGGAGGCCGACCTTAGGGCGCTCCTAAGGGACCTCGACCAGGGCGTGGTCAGGGAGGTGGCCGACAGCCTAGAGGCAGAGGAGCTGGGCGTGGGTAGTTGCACGCCGTGGAGGCTGTAGTTCCAGAAGGACCAGAGGTTGTTTGAGGTACGATCAATTTATTCAGTACCCTTTCTTACGCCGTGTTCGATACCAGAGCTTCTCAGTCATTTGTTGCACCCGTTTTAGCCCGTTCTCTGGGTCTAGATGCCGAGAGAATTATAGTTCCCCTAGTGCTGAGCACACCAGTAAGAGGTCATAACGACTTGTTATATTTTTGTAGAGGATGCAGATAGATGATAGGGCCACATCGGTCTATCATGGATCTACTACTACTAATGTTACAGCCATATGATGTAATCCTAGGAATCGACTTGTTGTGCTCTGTGTGTTCCATCATCGAATACTTTCGAGGAAGGTTTGTGTCCGCAGACTTGGGTGGCTGACGTGTTACTTTCACCGGCGAGTGGAGTCTCTAGAAGGGCAGTAGGTGAGAGGAACCCCTCCTCTTCTTGTTACCCGAGCTGTCAGTAGAGTCAGTGGATGCTAAGTTAGTGGAAGTACCAGGGATCATCATTGAGTTTATGGACTTCGTCCTAGAGAATGTGACGACTCAACCCCCTCGAGGCGATAGCGAGTTGGGGATATACTTGCAGCCTGGTGCTCATCCGATTTCGATGGATCCATACCGAATGGCTCTTTCGGAGCTACGAGAGTTGCGGATTCAGATTGAAGATATGATGAAGAAAGGTTGTGTTCGACCGAGTGCATCATCGTGGGGTGCTCCAGTCTTGTTCACAAAGAAGGAAGATGGTGGTCTCAGGTTGTGAATAGACTACAGGAGGCTGAATCAGGTAACGATCAATAATCGCAACCCTCTTCCGAGGATAGACGTTCTCTTTGACCAGCTGAATGGGGCAGGATGGTTCTCGAAGATCGACCTACAGTCTGGATATCACCAGTTGAGGATGAAGGAGGGAGACATCTCGAAGATGACCTTCAGGTGCAGATATGGGCACTTTGAGTATGTATTTATGCCTTTTGTTATTACGAACACCCCAGCTGTGTTCATGGGTCTTATGAACTCCGTCTTCTGGGAGTACCTAGATCGGTTTAGAGTTGTGTTCATCGATGACATCCCAATCTATTAAATATCATAGGGGACAATTCAGATCATCTAAGCATGGTTTGGGTGGTCCTCCGACAGCACTAGCTCTATGGGAAGTTTTCGAAATGCATGTTCTGTATGCGAGAAGTACACTTCCTTGGGAACGTGGTGTCCGAACAGGGGGTAGAGGTGGACACATCCAAGGTTGATGAAATTGTTTCTTTGGAGGCACCCAAGAATGTGGTAGAGGTTCACATTTTCCTCGTGCTGGCTGGTTACAATCGGAGGTTCGTACCCAACTTATCCTGAGTTGCAGCCCCTTTGACAGCCTTGACCAAGAAGGACTAGGTTTTCGTATGGAGTGAGTAGTGCGAGGCAAAATTAAGCTACCTGAAGGAGAAATTGGTTAGTGCCCCGGTGCTGAGACTACCAGAAGAAGGGGTGGCGTATGAGGTGTTCAGTGATGCTTCAGTGCAAGGCCTCATATGTGTGTTGATGCAGCAACAAGGGGTGATCACTTATGGGTCTAGGTAGCAATTCCCTCATGAGAATAATTATGCCACCCACGATCTGGAACTTGCAGTGGTCATTTTCACACTGATGTTATGGAGGCATTACCTCGTCGGAGAACACTTTGTGGTCTTCACGAATCACAAAATCTTGAGGTATGTCTTCTCCCAGCGGGACCTAAACATACGGCAGTGAAGGTGGATGGAGTTACTCTAGGATTACAAATTCTAGATTTCATACACTTCAGGAAAAGGGAATGTAGTGGCTGATGCTTTGAGAAGGAGTTCCCATAATGATGCGGTCTGAGAATTGGCAGATGCTGGGAAGGCGATGGAGGAGTTGGCCGCCTTGCACCTAGATGTGATGATGGATAGTGGTGGAGGTTTCCTGTATCAGATGATAGTGTAGTATTCTCTTTTACAACAAGTAGAGGATTCTCAGTGGGGAGACCCAGAGTGTGAGGTGATGCATGACTGAGTTGACAAGGGCAATGATCCGGAAGGGTGGACGAAGGATGGACAGAACCATATGCTTTTCCGAAGAAATTTTTTTGTTCAAGAGGCAATGCATGGCCATGTTATTAGTGAGTTCCAAAAATCACCCCTAGTAGTGCACCAGGGAGTTTCCAAGATGTACCAGGGCCCGAAGAGACAATATTGGTGGCATGGAGTAAAACGAGCAGTGGTAGAGTTTGTGGCCAAGTGCATAGTGTGTCAGCAGGTAAAGGATGGACAATGTGTTCTAGGCGGGTTGTTGCAACCTTTAGACATCCCCGAGAGGAAGTGGGATGACATCTCGATGGATTTCGTCACGGGACTACCCAAGGTACAAGGGGGATGCGATGCTATCTGGGTAGTGGTGGAACACTTGACAAAGTCGGCTCACTTTCTTATGATTAAGGAATCGAGTGGATTGGACGCTCTAGCACAGAAGTATGTGGATGAGGTAGTGCAGTTGCATTGAGTTCCAAGTTCCATAGTCTCAGACAGGGATGCACGTTTTACCTCACGAGTCTGGAGGAGATTACAACATGATTTTGGCACCCAGCTACATCTTATCACTGCTTTTCACCACCAGACAGATGGGCAGACAGAGCGCACCATTCAGACTTTGGAAGACATGCTGTGGGCAGACAGAGCGCACCATTCAGACTTTGCTCAAAATGTTTTTTAAACCCTGTTTTGACCCCCTTAAATCCATTTAATGGTATTTAAATTAAATATTTGGTAAGATACCCTCCTTAAATGAAAAACCATGCATTTTTGTCATGCCTTTAACCGGGTTTTGAGGAGTCCTTGGTTAAGGGGGGTGTGCGTCTGTTTTAACCGCTCCGGAGGGAGGGTATTATTTAAGTGGCACGTGTGGGGTGGCCCAACCATGTGTTCAACCCCCGATTCCACTCCTTACGTAGTTCCAGTTTTTCTCTCCGTATCTTAACCATCTCGGGCGTGCTGTATCGTGGCCCTTATCAGCCTTTATAACCTAAAGGCTTCTCCCTAAGTTTCTTTTTCTCTATTACCTTGCGCTCGGAATAAACTTCCTCCTGTAAAGTCATTCCTCACCTGGCAAAGTTATCATTTTTCATGTTTCGTGGACCTATAGCTATTCACACGGGGAATTAACGTCGACCCTTGATCAGTCAGGTAGGGGTTTCACCTTCGTCTATCCTTTTTGTGTATCTTGCGGGGTGGGTACGTTACTTCTTCTGTAGAATTGGATGAACCAAACTTTGATGAAGATAATAAACAGACTCTAACTAATGAAGGCGAGGGGTGTGATCGATGATGCTGCTCTGGTTTACTCCTCTTTCATGACTACTGATTTATGAATTGTGTGGGCTTACGCCTACTAAAAATCATGGTCGTTGGTGGTCTTTCTCTGTGAAATAATATACCCTTACCCTATTTTATGTTTAAATGTCTTGTATGTTGGTTGTGAACCTTTTTATGTGTAATGTAAATTGGTTAATTACGTATATTCGGCTAAATAAATTGGAAGCACCAGGGTCAACTCTTTTTCTATGATAACCCCGGTTTAATCCCAGTGGAATTGAAATCATGGAGTGTGTTAAATATTTTAACTCTGAAAATACATGTTGAGCCTCCCTTTTGTCGGTGGTATTTGTTTGGTTGTTTCCTCTACGAGTCGAGTATGAGTGACCTTATGGTTATCTTGGATAGGGGCTTATACAGCTGGGTGTGATGTTGGTGAGGATGGGATCCTCTGTTTGTATCATGAATTGGGGTGGGATCCTCGGTTGATGAGAAAATGTGGGCTCCTATATTTTTTGGGACATGGGGTTGTATCGTGGGGTTTTATTTGGTTCCATTACTTCGAGGGATCTCCCTTATCCCTTTGTTGTTGTGACATTGCAATAGAACCAGGTGTTAATGCTTAAATTGCTGTTGGCTGTAACTTTTTTTCCTTGGTTTGTGCTTATGCAGTTAGTTGCCCAATAGTGAAGAAACGTATTTAGAAATTATTACTCAACATGAAGACAAGGATGGGACAAATGGGGATTTGGTTAGGCGTGAGTTGTGACTTGGGCTTGGGTGCTATTCTCTTCCCTAATGGATGAATAGTAAGGATAGTTTTATTTAGGATGGCTGACGAAAAACCTATACTGGGTGAGTTCTTGTTACCTATACATATACTTGTAGTTTTGTGTTTCTTATTCACGCCCCACCCAAGTTGAGAACTTAGTGATGAACACCCCCATTTCAAGGGGCAGGATGTTTTTTCCAACACTCATATGAGTGGCAGGTTATTAGCTCATTTTCTGCTCCCTTTCCCGAATAGCCCAAGACACTTCGAGCAGGCTGTGATGGCCTTAAGTCCATTATTAACCCAAGAAACTTCGGGCAGGGTAGTGTGGTGGTTGACCCAGGTGTGTGCGGGCATGTGTTTTCCCAAGTATCTTCGGGATGAGGCCCAAGTGTCTTCGAGCGTGGTAGTGGTTGTTCTGGCCTGGGTGTTTGTAGGAGTGGTTACATGTGACAGGTGTGGCCTAGGTGTCTGCGGGTGGGTTAGTGGTTGTGGCACAGGTGTGTGCGGGCGGGGGATGGTAGTGGGACTGCGATGAGAATGGAGGGATTGGTTCGATGCGTAGGATGTCTTCAATAACCAGTGGGAAAGTGGCACGAGGTACCCAAACATCGATGTGCTATTACTATACATTACATGACTTGCATTATTTGGGGAGGGTGCCTTGGTGAGGCTTGGGTGGTTAATTTCCTTGCTAGGTGCTTAGTTATCTCTTTTCTCACAGGGAATTAGTATGCCTCAACAATTTTGCAATAGATTCTTTGTTTTTTCCCTACTCAGTATACTTATATGCTCACCCTACGTATATAAAACTACTTTCAAGTATCCAGGAGGACTTCGTGGATTGTGCTGGACCATACTAGCTCAGACCTTGTGACAGATCATCGCAGTTGATTTTTTTTCTTTCTTTTGGTATTTTTCATTGTAGTCTTCTTATACATTTTGGATTTTACTTTTGTAACATGTATTGGGAATTGTTCTTGCCTTTACATTTACTTTCGGTTTGGTGTTATGGGATTTACTATCTTATCTCCCGATCCTATTAGAAGAAAAAAGGGTAATGCCTTCCATTTAGTATGAGATTTCATTCCCTTTGTGTTGTTCGCCACTCCAGGACCTATTGAAGGCGGGTTTCAGGGTTCATTATCCCTCCTTAAACTTAAATATGGAAGGGCCTGGTAATCTGCTGACCCTTCCCTCCTTTTGGTGACGGCGGGTCGTGACAAGTACGTACAACTAACCATCTCCATGTAAATTATATTCCATATCATACATTATTGTGATATAGATTATTGTAATTTAAATATAATTTATATATATGATATTTATATCATGATTTACATTATGAAACCATTATATAATTATAAGCACCAATGATATAACAAATTAAGACCCATGCGAAGAACAAATAAAATATTCCCCAAATTGAATCCTAAACATAAGATCATCAACAGGCAGGTAATATAAGGTCATAATAAAACCATATATAGTATTATATATAAGAAATTTATTATTTAAAATATATATATTAAACTTATATTTATTATACAAGATTCTTGTTTGAGTATTAAGAGAGTCAAGACCCAGGGTATAGTGATTTTTTGTCTCAACTTTATTTCCGTGAGAGACGAGCCTCATACACTACATATTTCTTCTACGTGGTGTATATACTACCCATGAATGTATTTTATGTGTCTTATATAGAATATTATAATTTTAACATATTCTTATAATTTCCATTCTCATGGGGAAAATGTTTCTATTGATTATTATGTGATGATTATTGATTTCAAAATAGCTTCCATATTTGGGATTTTTTTATGTCTCTGATGGGTAATAATTATCATCCATGTACATGTTTTCTAAAAATGTTTTCATAAAATGTTTTATTGTCCTCCTATGGATGTTTAAAGTCATTTTACCAATTTTTGACTTTTTACTACATAGTTTGAAAGTAATATTTGTTTTATTTTCCAAACAATGTACTTTTTGACATTTACAGTAAAAGTATATCAAGAATGTTTTATTTTAACTTATACAGCATGAAGATATTTTTTCACTTTCATAACACCTTATTTCATTGACACATCCCCTAAATTATTACAATGTTATTTTCAGAAAACACGTGTTCTTTTATAATTTTGTGGTGTTTTAATAAAAAAAAACCATTTCAAAAAAAGGATATTTTCCTCATGAAATATTTTAAATGATTTTCGAGATTCTTTTATATGTTTTCAAATTGGTTCAAAGAATTGTATTTTGAAAACAATTTATGTTTTAAAAAGTGTTTTTATGTAAAATTAATGATCATAGTGATCTTTAAAAATACTTCCTTACCTATGATGACATAATTTGTTATTCTTAATGAATACCACTCGTATTATTTCTCTGTGTGGTTTATGTTTTGATGGAATTATGTTTATGAAACCCCCTTATTTTAATATGTTATGATTTTAATGAAATGATCATAAATCCTATATCTTTTTCATAGATTATCATATGATTACATGTTTATGATTACCATTTCATTTCATGAGTTATGATACGATTTTTTATGATCTTGTGGCACATATATATCTAATATCATGTTCACAATTATCTATGTGTAACTAGTTTTCATGTCTATAATTCGATGTGTTGAACTAGTTTTCATGTCCATAATGTTATGCGTGAACCTGATTACATGTCCACAATTCTATGCGTGAACCCGATTACATGTTCACAATGTTAGGAGTGAACCGCTATTAGTTTCCACAATGTTATGCATGGAACAATTTTCATGTCCATATGTTTATGAAAGCGCATTATTTATTTTCTTTAATTTAATGAGTGAACCTGTTACTATTTATACATGTTCACAATGTCCCTTATTTATGTGTATGAAACAATTTCATGCCTTATGTCATTTTCATGGTCTTATGGATTATGTTCTCTGATTTCCTTATGATTCATGTATACCTTTGATATATAGGGAATAATATTCTAATTTTATGATCACATTCTCATACCCTTATGCTTATGTTTATCCTTACATATCTCCCTTGTTTACCCTTACCGAGCATTTAATCACATGATTTTCTTATGTTTCCTTTTACAAGGTTATAAAGAAAGGGTTTTGATAGAAGTTATAAAGGTGGAGATATTTATCGATGTTGTTGAAGATCATTCACTAGTATAGAATAATTTTTTTCAAGTTTCCAAAGACACTAAACTATTATGGTCATTGGAATAAATTATTGTAATGCACTAAATATTCATCTAAATAATGTAATATCTATGTATGTTAAGTATGGGTCGTTATAGTTGGTATAAAAGTAATAGTTTAGTCAACATTTGGAATCTAGGATGTTAAAACATTATCTATATCCCTATGTATATTTTTAAGGATATTTCTAGAGATGTCCCTATGGTTAAGTATAATAATGAGTTAATGATTAGTAAAATGTCTTAGAATTTTGGTAAATGATTGAGTAAGTGGTTTACAATCTATACATACCTGTGTGGATACTATAAGTGGATGTGGATCTGGAATAGATGTACACATGAGTAATAACATTGGCATGATGTTCCGGTCCTGATTTGGGGTAATCTGGAACACGAGAACGGGTCTTACTGCACACCTGGTTTGACACTCCTAGGGGATAAGATTTGGGAATTCAAAAACTCGTCACTAAACATCATTAATGATTTAAATATTATTTGGTTATGAATAACCAATGATATAGATAAGGATTCATATTTTAAGAATGGTGTCATAACTTATACATCATATAAGTTGTTTTCATGATTATGTGATTCCTTGCTACAAATATTGTTTCTTACTCAATTTTTCATGGTTTTAGACAATATATGGAACTAGAAGGAATTGGATTAACATTTTGTATAATAGAAAATCTACTGATGAGTAGTCAAATGGGATGATCACTAGAGTGAAGTATATTGTGATCATGCCTAAACAAATTTCAAGGAACATGACTAACAAAGATTACATAAACCAACTCTCACACTCACCAAGGAAGAGAAATAATTAGACCACTGAGAGTCAGGTAATGGAGACCACAAAGGAAAGAAAATTTGGTTTATTTTATGTCAATAATGTAAAAATAATCACCTATGTGAATTTATTAGTGTAACTATATGGTTTTTTGACTTTCAAAAATAAGAATGCATACAAATTGAGTACAAAAAAAATGAAGAGTCCAGTTAATTAAGTGGATAAGAATGTTGGCCTCTATAAGGCATTATCAATTGACGATTTATTTAAATGTTGAATGTATGCACATTATGAAAATCATTTTTCTCTATGTAAGGATCATTAAGAGTATCTTGAATGTGGTATAAGTATTAAATTTTCTACTAACGATGATGAGACCACAAATGAAATATGAACAATATAGACTGTTTTAACAGTATTGTTGATAACCATGATTAAATAGAGTTTACAAAAATTTCAATACATGATTCATGTTTCATATTAATGGAAATAGGTATTAAGGAATTTGATTATGATGACTAAGTACTGGTTGGATGAATAAAGTTTATACATTTTGGAATTTAAAGATAATTAACTATTTGATTATTTTCATTATACATTTTCATTAAGGACTGAAAATGACATGTTGAATGGTGATGAAGACATACCAACATGATTTCATAGAAAGGTGGTATTTTAATTAAGGTAATAGAACAATTCATTAATTCTTAAGGTTTTTATAATGATGTTTGGATAAATAAATGTTGGATATGAATAAGTAAATTGGACGATACAGATTACCCTACAACTGATTATTGAATTCCATAAAGGTTGTAGTTTACAACTTCTTCTATTTAAAGAGTATATCTTATAATCATTGGAACAAGGAAACATGAATTTTATCAATAAGTATGTATGGTAATTTAGGGTATTTCAATGTTTCAAGAGAATAAATGATTAAAGTATTCAAGTGTTTAGAATGTTAGAACCATGAACTAGATTATGATATATGAGAGATAAATGTTAAGCTAATTTAGTGGACCTTTTTAAAGATTTAGATTTTTATCTTTCATAAGGATTATGGGATTATCCATTTATCAAAACTTTATGTTAAGATAATTTTGTTAGATTAATGTATTATCTCCCCATAGTTTGATTTATATATTTTTTGTAACTGGTGATAACCTTTTTGTTGATGATAGATTGAATGACATGTCATTCTTCACAAGATTTTCTAACACTTCGAGAATGAAAAATTCAAATTCATTTCCTAGAATAAGAGATGAAGTGGAAATTGATTGTGGAAAAACAAAGGCTTATGTTATACTGAAATCAAGTAAGTATATCCTCTCTTAAAAAATTCTTCGATATTAACAAAAAGGGATCATGATATAAAAGCGTATCCTGTTATCATCATTTTTTATGATGTCAATGAAATCATTCATACATCTTTAGTATTTGATTTTGTGATTGTTAAATTTATCTAGAACACCCACCATCTTGTAATCAATGATACTAATCAATCCTTAGGATTATTTATGCTTTTCCTCCATCCTGAAATCATCATCTATATTCTCTTATGTAGAAACCTAGCTATGAGTTACTTTTGGAAACCATTATTCTCCAACTATTCCTTTTTAAAATAAATTTTAGACTTTATTTTTATTATGTAGGTTTCTATGAAATAATTTTTGATGTATTAATAATTTTAAATCCAAGACCAATTTCGAGGAAGAAATTCATTTTAAGGGGGGTAGAATGTAACCCCATAAGATTTTGTGATTTTTTTGAATTATTTTAATCTTTCGATATTTTCATGTCACACAACACTAAAAATATATTTTTGTTTATTATATAATAGCATTATGTTTTGGATTATGTTATATGAAACACCAAGAGAATCTTTCACTACATTCAACAACGACTTGGCATACGTTACACACAACATCAAGTTTCTATTAAACGACACTTTACAATTATAATTATTTAAATAAGATAATTATATCATAACCGTTAAACGTGTAATATTAATAGTAATAATGAATTATTAAATATTTGTTATAATGGTTTTGATAATGAATATGAAATTTTTGTAAGAGACATTATATAATTAAAACTACTATTAAAAAAATACTTTTTATGTCATTTTGTGAAAAATAATAAAATTAATTTTAGAAACTCAAACAAATTATTCTTGATAAAATAAAAAAAAATTTATTTTTTTAATATCATAATTAAATTAGGTTAAATTTTTAGTATTTTTCTGAAAAGTTTCAATTTTTGATGAATAGTGAATAATACTACGTAGTAGTTAAAAAATGATTTTTCATTTAAATAATTATTTTACATTAAATATATTTTAATGTTATAATAGATAAATAATACATGAAATAATAAAATTTAGTTCATTTGAATAATTTTTACAGTGGAATTACATATAAAAAATATTGAACTTTTGAACGTCTCTTTTACCCACCTTCTAGACACATATGTGGGATTAGTAGTAAACAAAATTTTATGGCTTCTGTGAGTTGAATTTTGAAAAAATAGACATACATGATTGTAATCAGTATGAAAAATTTGGTCTAATAGAATCAAAATAATTTTTGATGAATAATTGCTTTGGAATTTTATTTTTTGCAATTACAGGAAAATTGGGTAATTAAAGGTATTAAAATATTTTAATAATATTAAATTACCCTAAAACATGTCCTAATTAAATTAAATAATTTTTTTCGACCCAAATCAGCCTTAGTTCAAAATCATGTTTCTTTTTAAGCCACTTGTGTAAGATTAAAATAGTTATTATATTCTATATAAAGAAGAGTTAAAAGTGTCATATTGAAATTTTAATAACTAAATCATTTTCAATATAGGATTATACATAATATAAATTAAACAATAATTATTAATTAGGAATATAATAAATTTATATTCATTGGGATAATTTATTTTTAATTTTTAGAGAAAAAATAACTTATCAAAAGTCTTGTATAATAATAATGAAGAAAATATTTAATTAATTGAGATATCAAATAAATGATATTAAAAATGTTAAAATAAATATAATTTGAAATAATGAATTACATACAAATAAATATAGATAACATGGACATGTTAGTGAAATTTTTAAAGTTTTGTTCTGAAGTTATCATGTTTTTTTGAAATTTTTAATAATGCAAATATTGAATAGAATCAAAATTGACATAAATGATACTTTAAAATAAATAAAGTTTTATTAAATGTTATAAAATTCATAAAATTATAAGGATAGTTAAACTAACTTTTACAGTGTCAAATATGTCATAAATTATTAAATTGGGTTTATTTGGAATTTTATAGTAATTATATTAACCCTATAGTGTAAAAATAAAGTTGTCACGGTAAAAGGTAAATTATTTAACTAATGGTTCAATCAAAAGGATAATGTTATGTTAGTGACCAAAACATCTATAAAATTTATTGGTTGAGAGTATTTTTAAAAATAATCCTCTTATCCTAGAAATAACTCACTTTAGATCTATTTTTAATCACAAATAATTTTATAATAAATTAATAGTTTGGGGGATTCTTAAAGTGCCCCTCCTCCCTATTGTAAAAGGGTACCTCTCATTCTCTTTTATTCAGACCTCTAAATAATTTTTTATTTCCCCAAACCTTCCCATTTCTCCTCCCAAATTCCCTCCCTTCCTTTTATAATACTTACCTTGGTAATATGGATAATAAAGGAAGCCTTTTGGCACAAACTCAAAGGAGTTACCCAATTTAGAGATAATGTCTTCTCTCTAACGCATTTCCTTTATTTTTCTTATCCACCACTACACTCACTTTATTTGATTATTTTATGACAAAACCAGTATCATAAATATAAAAGGATATTATTATACGATTTTTTTGACCTAAACTTACACACACGTCTATCTAATGGATATCAAATATACTATTTCAATTTATGGACTACTGTAGCTCCACGAAATGATAATTGTTCATTCTTTTACATTACCACCAATCATGGTGGACATTATGATGGATACTATAACTATATATGTTATATATACTAATTATTAGTTATTTATGCTTCTTTATTCCTTTTTGAAACACGTTCATTTTACATTACATTTGGTGTTAATACGACAACCTCATTAGAGAAGTGTGGACTACCGCCCCCTCAAAGCGATGTGATTCGTTCAAACACCGCATTGAATGTATTAAGGATGGTTTTAGTGGACATATAGGATATATATGATGTAATAATGAAACTGGAATAATTAGAGATAGATATATACATCAATATATATATATATATATTGTATTTATATACTTTCTTTCAATGTGACTATTTAAAGAGTAACAACATTCATGCGTATGTATGGATTATCGTCTCCATGAACGGTGTCTTCCATTTAATACATCATTATGATATATATTATTGTAATATAAATATACAGGATATTTATGATATTTATATCATGGTTTAAATTCAGGAATCATGATATAATTATAATGACCAATGATATATCAAATTAATACTCATGCGAAGAACAAAGTGACTGTTACCCGAATTGAAACCTTAACATAAGATTGTTTACAAGTGGGTAATATAAGGTCATAATAAAAACATATTTGGTATTATATATAAGAATAAAATTCTATAAAATATTTATAATAAATTTATATTTATTATATTCTAATCTTATTCGAGTATGAAGAAAATCATGACCCATGGTAATGCTATTTTTGTCTCACCTTTATTTCTATAGGACACAAGCCTCAAACACTAATTGTTTCTTTAACCTGGTGTATATACTACCGAATAATTTATTTTATGTGTATTATCTATAATATTATGATATTCCAATATTCTTATAATTCTCTCTTTATATTGTAAATACGATTCTATTGATTTTTAAGTGATGAGTGTTGATTTCACAATCTCTTCCATATTTGAGATTATTTTGTTTTAAGTCTTAGTTGGGTAATATTTATCATAAATGTCCATGTTTTCATTAAATTATTTATTCTTCTCTTTTGGATGTTTAAATTAATTTTTATCCATTTTTGATATTTTACTAGACAGTTGGAAATGAATCTTTCATTCATTTTCCATATGAAGTATTTTTTCACTTTTTTAGTGAAAGTAATATAAGAATGTTTTATTTTAACTTATATGGAATTAATATTTATTAGTTCATTCATAACACCTTATTTCCTTGAATCCTCCCCTACGAAATTACAATGTTATTTTCAAATAAAATGTCTTCTTTTAAATTTATTTGGCATTTTAATAATATAAAATTATTTCAACAAAGAAATGATATTTTCCCCATGAACGTTTTTAAATTAATTTCATGATTCCTTTATATGTTTTAAATATGTTTCTAAAGAAAATTATTTTGAAATTTTTTTATGTTTTAATAATTAATTTTTTTAGGAAAAATCATGATCCAAGTGATCTTTCAGAATCCTTCCCTACCTATGATGACATAATGTTTTATTATTCTAGAAAATCATTCATATTATTTCTCTGAATGGTTTATGTTTTGATGTCATGATGTTTAAGAAACACCATTATTTTAACATGTTATGAATTTAATTAAATTATTATGAATATTATCCCTTTTATATAGGTTCTGATATGATTATATTATTATGATACCTATTTCATTTTATGAGTTATGATATGATTGTTTATGATCTTTTGGCACATATATATATGATTTAATGTTTACAATTTTATGTGTGGACCTTGTTTTCATGTCAATAGTTCTTTTTGTAGACCTAGTTTCTTGTCCATAATGTTATGTGTGAACTTGATTATATGCTCACAATGCTATGAGTGAACCTAATTACATGTTCACAATTTTATGAGTTAACCATGTATAGTTTTTACAATGTTATGAATGGACCGATTTTAATGTCTATATGTTTATACAAGGGACCTATTTCATATCCTTAATATAATGAGTGAGACTATTACTATTTATACATGTTCCCAAAGCCATAAGTTTATGTGTATGATAGAAATTCATGCCTTATGTAAATTTCATGATCTTATGGATTTTGTTATTTGATTTCCCTATGATTCATGTATTCCTTTGATATGTAGGGTATGGAATTCTAAAATTATGATCACATTATCATACACATATGATCATGATTCTGCTTACATATCTTCTTTTTTTACCCTTACTGATCATTTGACCACACCCATTTCTTATGTTTCCTTTCCTCATGTTACAAATAAAGGATTTAGATAGAATTACTAAAGGTGGAGATCTTTATGGGATATGTTGAAGATCATTCACTAGGATAAAATAATTGTTTCCAATATTCCAAAGACATTGAACTATAACTTTCCTCAGGCATGTATTATTGTAATGTACTGAATATTATAAAATGATTTCATATACATTAATTTTATTCATGGATAATTATATCATCTGGAAAACCATTTCAGATACAATTTTTTTATAAATAATGTTTTATAATTTCATTTACAACATTACTTGAGGAAAATTTATTTTCCACTTTTAAAAATTTCATTTTAAAAAAATATTAGGAAAACATTTTTCTAATAAAATAGATTTTAAAACTTATATCATTATCTTGAAGATATTTGGAAAACCATTTTCCTTGAAAACTAATAAATTAATCCTGAAATATATTAAAAACCTTTTTATCCAGAAAACTTATAAAAGAATATTTAAAAAATTGAAAACCTTTTCTTATAAAAAATATAAAATAAGCTTAACAAATATTAAATAATTTTTTTTAACATATATCAAATTTGAAAATATTTTTAGAAACATTTTTTTTAATAGAACATAGATTTACGACCGAAGGGAGAGAAAAAGTCATATTTAAAAAAAAAATTCTTAATTATATTAAGAACCAAAGAGTGGAAAATGGTACATATACATTATGATATCATGATAAATAGAAATATGAAAATTCATGGGATATCTTGAGATATGGATCATAAAATTTTATTAATGAAATAATAATGATAAATAATCTAGATAATAGATGAGATAGTAGCAATAAATGGTTACCACATTGGTAAAATTTAATCAGAATCCCTACCAAATAATAACATTTAATTAAGCTAAAAATATCCTGAAAATAATTAGACTCATTAAATAACATTTCAATGTGAAATATATACTTCCAATATAAAAATATATGTTCATAATTTTCCATGTATCCCAATGAAGGAAAATTGAGACAAAAATTACTCTACCGATTTGGTAACATTGAACCATAAACCTGATGAAAAAATATCATAAAATAGATATTTAAATATCTATAAATTTATGAATAAGAAACATAGAATACATTCATGGCTAGTAAATACACTATAAATGAAATTAGAGGTGAATAAGGTATTAGTCGCAAACAAATATAAGTGAGATGGGAAAACCCTTAAAAATTGAGTACCTTTAGAATCTTGACCCCCGTGAAATAATAACTTAAATTGAAACATTGAATATTATGAAATAAATGAATTAATGATATAAAATTTCATAGTTAATTATATATGCTATAAAACATGATTATTTGATGAATATAACATATATCGCAAAGAAATTAAAGTGAGATGAGAAAATCCATTATTTATGTATTAACATTCATTATACACGTTCATTCCTGTTGTATAATAAATATAAGTTTATTATAAATATACCAAAAAATCATATTATTTTTTATAATTCCATATATTATTTGTTTATGACTTTATATTACCCTTATATTAATATCTCTATGTTAATGTTACATTTTGGTTAATATCCATTTTGTTTTTGTTGTATGTTTTGACTTGTTATTCTTGATAATCTTAATTTTGGCATGATTTTTTTATTTAAATAATTTAAATCATGATAAAGATATCCTTTATATTAAATATATAAATATTTATAATAATATATGAAATATATAAATATGAAATGGAATAAACCATTCACGAATATGATAGGTAGTATGTAGGCATAATGTTGTTTCTGTTTTCTTGTCATATTAAAGTAAATATAAATAGAATAGATGTATATATATATATAATATCATTAATGTATCATTATTATATAATAAATATAATATAATCTCATTAAACCCATCCTTACTCCATTCCATTCAACATGTGAATGAATCACATCGCTTTGAGTAGGCAGTAGTCCACACCTTTACAAAGGAAGTTAACATATTTACGTAAAATATAAAGCATAAAAGTGATTTTATATAAAAATTCAAGAATCATAAATAAATCAAAAATTTAATATATATAAATATATATATATCTTTTAAAAATAGTATTTACATCATAATTCCCACCCCTGATAGGTGATAATAGAAAAATAAAGAACCTTGTTTCATGAGACTGTAATACGCTATACACATGAATAGTATGTTCGTTACACATTAAATAGATTTTTTTTGTAATTTTGGGTAAAAAAATGTATAAAAAACGTAATTATATTGAGGATACAAGGATATTATATAAAAATTTAATAATAACAATTGTGGGGTGGAGAATGAAAATAGAAAAAAATCATGTGGAAGGATGTTACCTCTTCTGTGGGAAAGTCCTATTAGTTTGCACCAAATGGGTTACATGGATCAATATTTTTTTAATTTGAGGCTTCTAGGATGAAGTTTGTGATTTAGGGAGGACATTATAGAAGGTTTTGGATGATATAAAATTGATTGAGATGGTTGATGAAGTGAGTGGGGTGAGTGCCCTTTTATAGTGGAGGAGGATATTCATTCTTGTATATATAAAAAGGAGAACAAAATTGAGAGGCATCCCATACATAACATGACTCCAATAATGATCCAAAATTTATAAAATATGTTATATGGTATATTAATGTTCATAACATTTGTTTTGGACATGTTTCTAGTTTATATAGACTCTAAAGATTAATCATTAACCACTAAGTTACCACATTTTTACATTAATTGCAGTAATTACTACTCATTACATTCCATAATATTTTTAGTTAAAAAAAATTGAACTTATTATAAATTATAGATTTTTATTATTCAAAATATATAATCCATTTTTAAAATTTTCAATCACATAGGTTTATGTAATTAATTTAAAATTAACTTATAAATGGGAAGAAAATGTGGGTTTTTTATTTGAAAAATGTTCAAAGGTTTTCTATGTTTTTATCAATCTTCAAAGAAAAATTGAGTCCAATAACCAATATTGGATTTACTAATATTAATTTTATATAATAATACTTTAATTCCAAATAGATAAATTTTTATGTATATAAAAAATTGCATGAAAATATATTTTGGAACTAAAATTCATAATTATTCATTATTCATCTATATAAAAAAGTTATCAAAAAAATACCAAAAAACACAAAAAGTAAATTTTTATATACCACATTAAAAATGATGTTTATTTTTATTGTAAAAATTATAAAATTTTAAAAAATTATATTTAAAATATGTGCTCCACTAAAATGTGGTAAATATGCTTTTTAGAAACAAATATTGTTTTTAAAGGTAAAAATCGATTTATTCTTATCTTATGCATATAAAATATATTGGATGAGTATAAAAATAATGATTGGTTGATAATATATTATTTTTTAAAAATATTCATCAAAATTGGTTTATTTAATTTTTTAATATAAAATCGTGTTTGCAAATAGATAAATAATTCACATAGAAAATGAATTTATTTATTTTAAAGTAGTTCTTAATTTTATTTCTAACAAATTTATATACAATGGATTCATTTTATATAAATGTGTAAATAATTCTTTAACACATTATTTAATCATATTCGTAACAACCACTCCGACATCTTGGTGGTAAATGTAAAAATATTTTAATAAAATAGTAAATGTTTTTTTATTTTAGTAAAACATAGACTTCCATGTAACGAATGATATTGAAAGGACTTCGTATTTTGTGAAACACTAAACAAACATAGTCTTTCATGTACCCTACGCTAATCTAAGTGTTTCTTGAAGTAAAATATTAACTTGGTATTTTGAATAATGCAAGACAAACTTACTGATTTTGTATAAACAATCAATATTCACTATTGTGTGAAATGAAAAATATAGAAAAGATTAAATTAATTAAAAAATCACAAATATAATGGTGTTACATTCTATCCCCCTTTAAATTAATTTATCCTTCACAATTGTTCTTGTGTATCAATGTTTTAATACTTTAATGTTTCTTTAATTTAAACCCATATGGTAAAAATGAGTACCAAAACATCCTTTAACAAAAGAAAAGTTTTATACATAACAGTTAAAAAAAGTAACTCAAAACAAGGTTTTAAAAAAGGATAACATATGTGGAAGGTGAAAATATGGACATAGTAGATAAATATAACTATCATGTTCTGATGGAGATTAATAGAGAACAATTTCTAGAGGATGTTAATGATAAAAAATCCATAACTGAAAGAGTCATGAAAAGGGAATTGATTTCACAAAAATTATGATAACATGACAAACTTTTACTTCAAGTCCAATTTCTTATAGTTGACGAATTTCTATATGAAGATATACCTACATGGTTTTTTGAATACCTTACCCTCATTTTATCTCTTATTCCAATAAATGAATGTGAATTGTTTATTCAGGAAGCATTAAAAGATCATGAGATCTATAAATAGATTGATATTCCATTCCATCTGTCAATATCAAAATAGAAATTTTAGCATATGTTATCCAATATGTAAAAATACTCATGTGGCGATATGATATCTTAAATCTAAAAAAATTCATTTGAATTTGAAAATATACTATTCTATAAATAGTTAATCTTATAACCCTTACAAAATATAATTCACCATTTATTCTTTAAATATTATCTTATCTTATACCAAACACATTTTTACAAAATACATGGGTTCTCCCATTCACCGATATACTATAAAATGTGATTTTATTATTCCAAAATATATACAAAGGAAAAAAATCACTTGAAACTTCACTAAAGGATGAACAATATGATTTTTATATGGATTATTCATAATACATTAAACATGAACATCCCAACTATGGTTGTAGGATATGTTTTCCCTAATTATCACGATTCAATTCATCCATTATGATTTCAGAAGCTTTTCTTTTTCCCATTTTCCTCATACGTTGTTGTATATAAATATATATATTATCCCTTTAACCGAAGCATTTATTCTCATAATTCCCAAACTCTATGAACATGAGACACTATGTAAGTGGTGCATTCTATTGAGAATTATCACAATTGATAACATTTATTGTCCTCTTCACATCTATTCTACAATATTTTTCTCAATGGCTATTAAACCCACACATGAAATGCTTTCTTGTTCCTCTTAGGAAATCACCTAAGTTCCCTTTCACATAGTTCTATAAAGTTTTATTTTGAATCTTTTTCTTCAATCCTTTTAACATATCATTGTATTTCCAATAGAACTCATTTTTCCTTTTCTTATCAAGATAACCAAGCGGGTTTACATATTTTATTTCCACTTTTTGTGAACATTGATTAATTTCTTCATAGAATTTATAGTCTCTAAAGAATGTACCCCTCGGAGAGTTGGATTCAAGACACTACAGGATTAATCAATCATACATTAAGGATGAATTATAAAACCATAAGATTACCTTATAGGTCTTGTATAATTTTCATCATATGAACCAACATATTCATCATCCCACTACATAAGCTCTAGGAATTCCTTATCTATATTCATATGAATAATATGATGAAATTACTTATTTGAATAATATTTTCATCAACTCTTCCCAATCCATGGAGTCAATTACATTTTTTCACCTGGTATTCTTGAAGAGAATCCACTATTGATCTGTCTCACCTTCTAGATAACCAACAAAAAACATGACCTTTTCAATCTCTAAACACTAGAGAATAAATATTTTTTTTTAATGTATTGTTAGGAAACTAAAAAATCAATTAAAACATTGAAATATTGTGGCTGATACCCTTTAAAGGACTCCATAGTGTGTTATTCCCTCCTTTTCTGAGCTGTATGTTCATTATAATTCATAGACTAAGAAAGCATAGAAATGAGTTTCTTCATTTGTACTCTGATAACATTTGGTTTCTTAGGAGTAAAATCATTTCTTTTTTCCATTGAATTCATCATTAACATAGTTCTTACAGGTTTTATCCACTGACTAAAAATAGAAAACATAGTCTGAGAAACAGTCATCTTAGAGGAAAACAACATAATCATGAAAAATAAAGGACCACAGAAGCGGGAGGGGGAGCTCTAAGCGGTGATGGGTTAACCCTAATGGTGTTGATAGTTCTTCCCCCTCCGCCACTAGTCGGTGGGAGGGGGGAGGATTCCCGACATCCTCATAATGGAAGGTGACACGAATTTTATCCCTTCACTGATCCAACTTTGATTCCAGGAATTCCTACGATCAACCTTGATCCCAAGGTCCTTGGTATTCGAGAAGATGACACTATGATTCAATTATCGGATCGGGAGTTTACGGAGGTGTAGAGTTTACTACATCTAACAGCGGTTGTCTAATTTAGGAGAAAATTTCCTCCGGTGGACAAATTTGACAGGTTTGTCTTCGATCATTGGGGTTTAAATGAATGAGCGGTTTTTGGTCTTATTAATAAAACGAATTTCATGGTGAGATGTTATTAATAGGAGGACTTTGTTCATGCTCCGTCGTGTGCACCCAGTAAATGCGGTGGATATGGCTTCTATCTATTTTTATAGAGCTATGATTTATATATGAATAGTGATTCTTCTATAGTGCCAGTTTGGGTAAGTCTTCCTCAACTTCCTCAACTATTCCAGAATCCCTCGATTCTACGTATGTTATGAAATCTAGTTTGTCAATTTCTCTATGTGGATTCACGTACTTTGTTCATATTTCATCCAATTAACATATCAATGTGTTTGGAGGTGGATGTGTCGAGGCCGCAGTTAGAATCGGTGTGGATAGAAGCTAGTGAGGAAGTACGGTGAAAATAACCAGTGGTCTTCGATCATTGGGTTGAATATTTCTCTTCCTCCAGAAGATTGGGACTCTTGGTCGCTACATGTTGATGGGATGGCCATCAGGAGAAGGGGATTAGACAGGGGAGAAAGGAGAATGTGGAAATAATGACTAATATCTTGGTGGGTAAGGTAGTGCAGAAGAGACCTTTGGCAAAACAAGTTGAGGAACCCTATGTGTTAGGGATTTTTGATAGGCTTAAAGAGGATTTGAGGAACCGAGACAAGGGTATTTTAGTGTGGAAAGATGTATCATCTATACAAGTGACTGAAGATGAAGGTAGGAGTTTTGATGGGAAGTAAACTGAGTTGTGGTCAGAAGGGTTGGCGAAGTAATCTCAAATCTAGAAAAGTATTACGGGGTTCGACAACCAAATAGTGGGGAAGGCTTCAGTTCATAATGGTGTTCAGACTCTAAACTCCTTTGAGTATTTGGACACCAATGATTCTATTCAGGATACACACAATGACCCAGCTAGATGAATTTCTGAATGTGTGGAGTCTGAGGAGGATCCTATGGCTCATGAGGAGGGGAAAACCCCTAGTAACGAGAAGGGGAAAGGACGCAATGACTACTCACATTTACCAAACCTATAGAAACATGATATGGTAAAAAATCTAAAACATGTGAGATGAATAAGTCTTTGGCCCTCACAGTTATTGTGCATAAGAATCCCCAAGTTACAGTTCCCGAAATCATCAACAATGAAAACTATACCGGAATGGAAAATGACTCTAAAGAACTTATCCTCTACTCTGAATATGAGATGGTGGAGGAATTTATTTACATCAACATCTCATAGGAAGATGCAGAGATGATGGGAAGACCGATTCAAGTGGAGGTCAACAACAAGCAGGAAAATTTGATCGACAAACAAGATATGATCTTGATGACATGCTTCAATGATGGGAATATCAGCAAAGAAGAGTATGTTCGAACTTGGGACTAAATGGCGCGTCATCTTGAAGATTTTATTGACAATGACCCTACTGCTAAGGTGTGTATTATTAACTGGAATCATTATAGAGAATAAAGAACTAATAGGCTGAGGATTATCTTTGATGGATTTTCTTTCTCCTATGAGAAATCACCTCCGGATTAACTGTGACTATTTTCTCACTCTTCCTAAAAAGTGATTATATAATAAAATGTTAATTTTCAGTCATGAAAAAAATGAATTAATGGATTCCTACTATTTTATTGCCTTATTTTTAATATGTGACACCTTAGGCTTGTCCTTATAGATGTCCCAAGACATATCTTTAGAAATATCCCTACATATCTAACTAATGTTTTCTCATCCATGTTTCTAAAGGATGTCTAAACCTTTCCATTGATACTATCTATAGCGACCCAGGATTAACATACATTGATATTACATCATTTTAAATGAAATTATACACATTAAAAAATATATTCTTGAGGAATATAATTATTTAATGCCTTTGGAAACATGGAACACATTTGGTGGATGTTTTTAATCATCTCCATAAAGGTATTCCCCTTCAGTACGACTACTCATGAACCTTTCATCATAACTTCTTGAAAGGAAATATAAGAAAGGGGTGATCATACATGCTCAGTAAGTGTAAATAAAGATATATGTAAGAATAATTAGGTGTCTAAAAGTATGAGAACATGATCATATCATTAGATTATCATACCCTGCATATCGAAGATCATAATTTATAGTAATGGAAAAAATATTTAATTTTCATAAGATGTGAATGATAAGGTAATCGAGAGCATAAACCATGATTTCATAATACATGAATAAGACATAGAATTGTGGAATACACATCATATTATAACATTGTGAATAGTTATAAGTTTAAATATGTTCACTTATGTTAAAGAGATGAAATTAGGTCCTTTAATTAGCTTATGGACGTGCAACCAGGTCCAAGAATAATATTGTGAACACGTAATCAGGTTCACTCATAACATTGATAAATATAATTAGGTTCACACATAATCTTATGGACAAGAAACCAGGTTAAAACATATCATTTTTAACATGTAATCAGGTTCAAACATAACATTATGAACACATAATAAGGCTCACTCACAACATTGTGAACAAGTAATTAGGATTAGACATAAACATTTCGACATGAAAAAAAGTCCATTAATAACATTGTGAACATGTAATCATGTTCGCACATAAAATTATGAACATGTAATTAGGTTCACACATAACTTTGTGAACATGTAATTAGGTTTGCACATAACATTTGTACCCCTGAGTCATCCATCGTTACCCAATTCAATTGAGGTATATATATATATCCCACCCATCACATAATAAAATCATTAATATGTGTGCCATAAGATTATATATAATCATTATATCATTCCCATGAAATAAAATCAATATCATAAAATTTTAATCCAAATATTAACTATGGAACAGATACTTTCCTAATGATCATTTCATCAATGAATAACCGTTGAAAAGAAGTTGGATTTCAATATTATTTAATCCAAAGATGAGAAATGGGTGTCATAAACATTATTCCATCACAATATATTCCATTAAAGAATTAATATGAATGGTATTCTTAGATAATATCCCTAGTAAATCATAAAATATAAAAAATTATACCTTCGTAGATGGAGAAATATTTTTTTAAGGATCACATGGAACATTTCTTAAAGAAAATATCCTTTGTTTGAAAACACCATTCATAAAACCGTTAAAAAAATCCATTATATTATAATGAAAGCTTTACAATTTCATTTAATATGTTTTTCTAGAAAATCTATTTTCCTTTTTGAAAATATCTTTATAAAACATCAAGCATTTTGAAAACCTATTTCTTAAAAATTAGTTTTGAAAACCTATAATGTAAGCTTAATGATATTATGAAAAAACGTTTCTGAGAAAAATTATAAAAATTATTAAAAACTTTTTTAAAACCTTTTCAAAAAGAATTATAAAATAATATAAAAACAATTCATAAACTTTTTACTTAATTAAATATAAAATATTATTGAAAATATTTGAAAACACTTTTTAACCATAAAATAGTTTTTAAAACATTTATAGAAATCATGGTTTTTATGGAACATAGATTTATGAACAGATATAGAGATAAAGTCTTATTTTCCTAAAACCACATTCTTAATTATCTTAAGTAAAAAATAGTGGAAAAAAGGTACCAATACACGAATATATAATTAAAAAATTGTGTATAATAAATTTAATAAGAGTTATTGAGAGATGGATCAAAATATTTCACTAATGGAAGCATAATCATAAACAACCTCGATAATCTATGATATTATAACAATAAACTATTATAACTTTGGTAACATTGAATAATAATCCCCATGAAAGAATAAAATTACATGAAGATCACAATATCACGAAATTAAATAGATTCCTGATATAACATATCAAAATGCAGTATATACACTCCATAGAAAAATATTTGTGCATTACATGGCATGCTTCTCAAAGAATGAAAGTTGAGACCAAAATTACTTTACCGATTTGGTAACATTTTGAAACATAAACCCCATGAAATAAATATCATAAAATGAATATTTAAATACCCATTAATTAATATATAATAAATTAATCATTTTTAAATTCACTAAAAAAAACAAACAAGTGGTGAATAAGCCAAAAGTCTCAACGAAATAAAATTGAGACGAGAAACCCCTTACTTCTTGAGTAACTTTAGAATCGTGATCCCCATGAAGGAATAACATTAATTGAAACTTTAAATATAAATAAATATATTAAATTACTTATATAATGATCAATAAGTAATTATATACACCCCAAAACTAGAATAAGTGGTGAATATAGAATATATCTCACTAAAAATAAAAGTTAGATGAGAAAACCCTTTTATTAAGTCCTGGCATTCTTTTTACATGTTCAAAACTCTTGTATAACAAATATTAGACTATTATAAGTGTACCTAAAATTTATATTGTTATATCTAATACCTTATATAATTTTTTTATGACATTATATTACCCATTTATTAATAACACTATATTAATGTTATGTTTTAAGGGATATCCACTTTGTTTTCTGTATATGTTTTGACATGTTATTCTTGGTCCCTTTAATTAGATAATGACTTCTTTATATCCATAATTAAAAATGTAAGATAATTATCATATATATTTAATATATAAATAATTATAATATTTTTTAATGAACAAAATATAAAATAGAATACACCATTCATGGAGATAGTAGGTTATATATATACCAGAACGTTATTTTCATTTTATTGTCTTATTGATCGAAAAGTAAATGGGAAAGATGTGTATATATATATAATATAATTACTTTAGAGTTATTATTTTATATATATCACATAATTTCACTAAACCCATCTTTAATACAATTCATTTAATGTTTGAACGAATCACATCGCTTTGAGTAGGCATAAGTCCACACGTCCACAAACGAAGTTATCGTATTTACAGAAAAATTGAAATCATGAAGGTATGATTTATATAATAATTAATGAAACTTGAATAAATAATTAATATCATATATATCATATAAAAATCGTGTGTCCATCATAATTCCCACCCATGATAGGTGGTAAATGAAAAACAAACAACATCATTTCATGGGGCGGTAGTGTATCGTACACTCGAATAGTATTTTCATTACTATGAGATGGAAGTGTGAGAAACTGTAGGTAAAAACCGTGAGATAATAAAATAAATATATGTTTAGGATACTGAGGTTATTATATAAACATGAAATAATAAGAGTTTAGGTGGTTGAGAATGAAAATAAAACAAAAGAGCTCATGAAAGGATGTTACCTCTTCTTTGGGTAAATCCTCTTGGTTTTTTAAAAAGGGATTCCATGGGAGGATTTCATCCCAAATAGAGGAATATACGATTAGTGGAGTGATTTTGAAAAGTTATTTGGGTATTTTCAAGAAGATAAAAATTGGATTCATAGGTTTGATGAATTTAGGGGGGTGAGTTCTCTTTTATAGTGGAGGAGGAGTGGCATCTTTGTAAATATAAAAAGGAAAACACTATTGAGATGTCTCCCTTAACTCATGTTACTCTAATAATTATTTAAATTATATAAAATTGGTTATATTGTCAAATAATTTCAATCCAATTGTTTTGTAACAAGTGTATTGGTTATTTAGAATCCTAATATTAATGGTTACTAACTAAGTAGACACATTTTTATCATAATCGCTATAATTTATTTAAATTACATTCACTAATAATTTTAAAAGAAAAATAATTTGACATTAGAAGACATTATAAATTATTTTTATTCTAGATATGGAATAATTTGTTTCAAATTCCAATCAAATAAGTGAGAAAAATTAATTTAAAATAAATCTCATAGATGGGATGACAATGCATGTTTTTAAAGTAATAAAATATTCAAAAGTTAGCTATATTGTTTTATATAATTCAAAGTAATATTGTTTTAAAACACCTAAATTTGTTTAATATATAATAACGTGATCTAATAATAATTTAGAACCAAATAAATACATAATTTACCTAAATAAATAATTTGGATGAAAATGTAGTTTTGAACTAAAATTCAATATTACTCACTATTAATCAAAATATGCAAGTTCACTGAAGAATTAAAACATTATTCCCAAAATAAAATTTCAAATACTTATTTGGAAAATATATTCTATTTTTTTCATATAAAAATTATAAATTTTTCAAAAATTATATTTAAAATAGGAGCGCTGCTAAAAGGCTGTAAAAATTCATTTTTGAAAAAATAGATTTTTAACGTAAAAATTGATTTATTATTTTCATATGGCTATAAAATTTATCATAAGAGAAAAAATATAGTTATTGAATATATAATATATAAATTATACTGAAATAATTCATGAAAATTGGTTTGTTTAATTTATTAAGATAAAATGGTGGTTTTTCATAGATATATATTTTTCTTAGAAATTTAATTTCATTATTTTAAAATAGTTTGTAATTAATTGGTACCCTATAGTAATGGGCCTCAAACTGAATACATACTTCTCTTACATGCTTGGAGACATGTGGGGGTGTTATACGCAAATCCATGGGAGCTATTATCTTGTCAATTACAGCTCACTTCGGCTATGGTCACTCTTTCCAGGTAAAAGCCATGGCTATGCTCATGAGATTGTGCCTATGTCGGGAGAAAAACATAGATCTAGTAGAGGTGTAAAAAGACTCCATAATTCTATTAAATTACATACATGGCACATATACCGTTCCATTGTCAATGTTTTACATTATTAGAAGGTGAACATGTTTTCTTAGGAGTAATAATCACGAATAGAACACCACGAGTGAGGGAAACATGGTTGTGGGTCACCTAGAATTTATAGTAATTCAAGGCTCTAGTGTCACATATGTCAAATGAACATATATTTTAAGGAATTTATGGGAATATATTGTAATAGTGGATGCTCTAGGTATACACTATTTCAGGCCTCCATATTTCATGTATGTATTATTTTACCGTGTATAATCCTAGGACTTTTAAAATAAATAAATAATGGTGATGATGGAAATAATATTATTAATAGTATTTTTTAGTTCAGTAAAATATATAATTTTAATCAATTTAGTCAATATAAGTGACTCATTATTGTGTGTAAAACAATCAAACAAATAGTGTTGTGTATACCACAAGATAAGGTAAGTGATTTGTTTAGTGAAAGATAAAATTGGTGTTGTGTATAACGCAAGACAAAAATAGTTATTTCCTTAAAAAATCCTATATTTAGTGTTTTGTGATATAAAAAATATGAAAAAGATTAAATTAATTAGAAAAAAGAATTCACAAAATATCAGGGTGTCACATTCTACCACCCTTGAAATGAATTTTCCCTTGAAAATCTTCTGCTTTATAAATGTTTTATTACTTGAAATTTCCGTTCACAGAAACCCACATCGTAAAAATGAAGACAAAATCATACTTTAAAAAACAAAATGTTGGAAACATTATGGTTACCCAAAGTAACACATAACTATGTTTCGACATAGGTAAACATAGTTAGAAATGGAAAACATGGACATTGAATAGAAATATATTATCATGTTCTAATGGAGATTAATGGAGAACAAGTTCAGGATAATGTTAACGATCACAAAGCCTTAACCCAAAGATACTTGAAAAATGATATTAATATCTTCAAAAATCATGACACCATGACTCCATTTTATTTAATGAAACTTCTCCTAAAATTGATGAATTTTCATGATAAGATACACTTACATGATGATAGGACAATTTTACCCTAACTTCATCTCTAATTTTAATAAATATAGGTTAAATTTTCATTCCTGAAGAATTAACAGATCATGAGATCTTTAAATAGAATAGTAGTAAATTACATAGATCATTATCAAAGAAAAAAGGTTTTAACTTGTTATCAAATATTCATAAATCCTCATGTAGTGTGATAATATCTTATATCTCTAAAACATCTTATTATTTTTTACATATACCATTCAATAAATAGTTAACCTTACAATCATTAAAAAATATAATTCACCATTTAATCCTTAAATATTCTATAATATTATACCAAATACAATTTTATTAGATATATGCATTCATCCTTTCATCGACAGATCATTAAATGTGATTTTATTATTCCAAAAACCATTTAGAGGGATAAAATCACATGAAACATCACTAAAGGGTGAACAATAAAATTTCAATAGGGATTATTCATAAAAAATTAAAAAAGTACTTCCCAACTTAGGGGGGATAAGTTTTCACATATTATCACGATTCAAGTCATCAATTGTGATTTCATAAGCTTTCCATTTATCCTTTGTCCTCATAGTTGTTGTGTTTTATCATCTGTATTAGCCCTTGGAATGGGTCATTGATTCCCATAATACCAAAACTCCTTGCACTTGAGTCACTGAAGTGTGGGTAGTTTATTATTTTAATATTTCTCATCATTCATTTCATTAACTATCATATTTAAATATCTTCAAAAAAAATTACTCGATGTCTAGCATCCAACACTAGAAGCACTTTTTTGTTCCTTCATGGAACTCATCTAAGTGATATTTAACACTATTGGGGTTTGTATGAGTTTGATACTTTTTCTTCTCTCTATGTAAAATAACATTAGATTTTCCATATAAGCCCACTTTCGTTTTCTTATCAGAATAACCAAGAGGGTTACCATCATTCATTTCTTACATTTAGTTCACATTGAATGATTTCTTTATATAATTCAATGTACCTTATAGCTAATTCCCTTCATAGATATGGTTTCAATCCAATAAATAATCATTCAATCTTTATTTTAGGATGAAGTCAAATTATAAAAGAGTATCATAAGGGTCTTGTAAAATTTTCATCATAGGAACAAAGATATTCGTCATCCCTCCACCTAAGCTATAAATTTGTTTTATTCATCTCTGTATGAGGATTAAAAGGAATGTACTTATCTAAAAATAAGTACTTGAAATCGTTCAAATATCTAGATTCAATATTTTATTTTCTCCTCATATTATTTATTATGTTCTAACATTTATCTACCTCACTTCTAGATAATAGTTATCCCGCATGACCATTTCATGCTCTGAAAACTAGAGAATTGAAAATATCTTTTTAGTGGTTCTAATCCATTATTCCGAAACTCGTGGATCTATGTAAGCAATGAAAGAAGGTGGGTTCTACATCATGAATGACTAAAGTGCATTGTTCCAACATTTTCTTAGTAGGATGTTCACTATGATTCATATCCTTAGAAATCAAAGCAACGAGGTTATTCATTTTAGCTCCCATAACATTTGGTTTCTCTAGAGGAAAACCATTATACTTTATTTTTAATTCCTCATTAACATGATTCCTTCATGTTCTATCCATTTATTAAAACCATAAATCATAGTGTGAGGAATAGTTATCATTGTGGAAAAACACTTAATCATTAAAAATCGATTCTAGTATTTCTAAATTATGACACTATATTTTAAATATATGAAACATTTGTCTTATCTTTAGATATGTCCCTAGACATATCCTTATAAATATACTTAGGGATATCAATCATGTTTTCTCATAATAATTTCCAATGTTTGACTAAACAATTTTTTTTATACAGACTACAATGACTCAGGCTTAACATACTTGGATGTTACATCAATTTAGATGAATATTAAACACAATAAAAAACACATTCCTGAGGACCATAAATTTTCAGTATATTTGGAAACATGGAACACATTATTATAATATTCAACATCACTTTAAATAAATTCAACATTATTACTCATTAAAAAACATTATTCAAAACCCAGGGAAAGGAAACCTAATAAAGGGGTGATCTCATATGCTTTGTAATGGTAATTAAGGACAAATATAAGCATAATATTGAGAATAAGTGTATGAGAACAAGCTGTTATTATTAGAAGATCGTACCCTACATATCAAATATTATAATCAAGAGTACTGAAATAAATATTTATTGTTAATAATACATGAATGATAAGGTAATCAGAAGAATAATTTAAGAAAGCATAACATGGGAGTAAGATGTGGAATTATTGAAGACACTTTAGGTTATAACATTGTGACCATGTATAAGTAGAAATAGGGTCCCTCATTTTGTTATGTAGATGAAATCATGCCCTCACATAAAATTAGGGACATGAAACTAGGTCCATGAAAAACATTGTGAACATGTAACTAGGTTCACACATAACATTGTGAACATGTAATCAGGTTAACACATAAACTTATGGTCATGAAAATATGTCCATTAACACCATCTTAAACATTTAATTAGTTCGACACATAAAATTTTGTACATGTAAGAAGGTTCACTCATAATATTTTGAACATGTAATCATGTTTATACGTAAACATCTGGATAGAAAACCAGGTCAATGAATAACATTGTGAACATGAAATCATGTTCATCCATCACATTTTGAACAGATAATTATGTTCACATATTACATTATGAACATCTAATCAGGTTCAATCATGAAATTTATACTCATGGATAATTCATTTTTACCTGATGTATTGAAGGGATATATAGGTACCACCAATCGCATAATAAAATCATAAATACTCATACAACAAGATTATACAAAATCATCATATCATAACCAATGAAATGAAATGGGCATCATAATCATTTCATCAAATCATTACCTATAAAAAAGAGATAAGTCTCATAATCATTTCATCAAATAATTTCCCTTGAAAAGAATCAAGTTTTCAAAATCATATAACTCATATAAGAGGAATGGGTTCCATAAACATTATTCCTTCAAATCATAATCCATTAAAGAAAGAATATGAATAGAATTCTTGGATTATGTCCTGAGTAAAACCTAAACTAAAAAAATGTATTTCATCTTATATAATGAGTAATTTTTGACGGATCACATAGAATATTTCATAAAGAAAATATCCATTCATTGAAAAACACATTCATAAATCCATTTTAAAAATCATTTTCTTATAATTAACATTTTAAAATTTACTTTAAAACATCTATCGAAGAATATTTATTTTTAGCTACCAAAATATCCTTTATAAAACATCAAATATAATTAAAACCTTTTTCATTTAAAATAGCTTAAAAAATTTATAAATAAATATTTAAGATATTTTCAATTACTTTTTCTTTGAAAACATATAAAATTATATTGAAATCCATTGGAAAAAATTTTCATATAAAATTATTAAATAATATTAAACACATTTTGAAAACATTTTTCCTTGAAAAATATAAAATAATATTTAATTTTGTTTAAAAAAAATTAAACAAAATACATTTTGGAAAATTATTTTAGAAAACATGGATTTGAAAGAACACATATTTATGAGTCAAGATAGAGAGATAAAGTCTGATTTTAATAAAAAACATTCTCCATTATCTTATGTACTGACGAGTGGAAATTGATACAAATACATTATTATATCATTAATAACCCAAGGAGACTAAAATTTAATGATATTTATTGAGATACGGTCCATGATATTTCATCAATGGAAGAATAATCTTAAATAATATCAATAATCGATGAGATTGTAGCAATAAAATGTTCCCACTTTGGTAACATTGAATCATAATCCAAAAAAAATAATAAAATTTCATGAAGCTAAAAATATCTTTAAAATAAAAAGTTTCATTATATAAAAAATAAAAGGGATGTATACACACTTCATAGAAAAATATGTTTTCATAACATGGCACGTTTCTCAAAGAAGGAAATTTGATAGAATATTTACTTTACCAATTTGGTTACTTTGAACCATAAACCTCATGAAGGAAAGATCATAAAATAGATATTTATATAAACCAAAATTTAATAATAAAAATCATATTATACATTCATATTCAGTGAATCTACCACACAATAATGAGTGGTGAATAAGTAATAAGTCTCATAGAAATAATATTGATATGAGAAAACCCTTAAAACATGAGTAACATTAGAATCATGATCCCCATGAAATAATAAAAACATTAAAGGATTTGATATCATAAAATAAAATATGTTTAATATATAACATTCTATAGGTCAGTATATACACCACACAATAATAATAAGTTGTGAATATAACATATATCTCACAAAAATAAAAGGGAGATGAGAAAACCCTTTCCATATGTCTTGACTTTCACCATACATGATCAATCCTCTTTTAAAATAAATATAAATTTACTATAAATATACACAACTCCTTATTATGTTATCTATTACAATATATTATTTGGTTATGAAATAATGTTACTCTTATATTAACAAGTCCGTGATAATGTTACATTTCTAGTAATATACACTTTGTTTTTCATATATGTTTCGACTTGTTATTCATGAAACTCTTAATTTGGTCATGATTTAATTTTTTAGAAAATTTAGAAAGTGATATAAAAATAAAATATATTTAGTACATAAATATTTATAACAATCCATGAAGGATATAAATATTAAAAGGAATATATCATTATTAGATATGGTAGGTCATACATATGCATGAACTTTGTTTCTGTTTTCATAGAGTATTGAAAGAAACGTAAATTAATTATATGTATATATATAATATAATTAAGGTAGAATTATTATTTCATATATAACATATAATTTCACTAAACCGATTCTTAATACATTCTACTTAAAATTTAAATGAATCATATCACTTTAAAGAAGGTGGTAGCCCACACGTCTACAAATGAAGTTGTCATATATACAGAAAATGGAAAGCAATGAAGGTATGTTTTATGTAATAAATAAAAAATAATAAATACATCATAAATAGAATAAATATAAAATAAATACATTATAACCACCATAATTTACTCCCAATATATGTGGTAAACTAAAACTCAACAACATCGTTTCGTGAGGCGATAACATTCCTTACACACAAACTGTAATTCTATTACAGATTATATGGAAGTGTGTTTAAGTGCAGGCCAAACCATTATGATAAAAACACATAATTATATTTTTGATACTGATGATATTATATAACCATGTAATAAAAAATATTAATGGGGGATAATGAAAATAATATAAAATAGTTTGTGGAAGGATGTTACATATTATTTGGGAAACTCCTCTTGATTTGCATCAAAGGTCTTCATTGATTGGCATTGGAAAGAATAGAGGCCTCTAGGATGAATATGTGTATGTTTTGAAGTTATTTGAGTTGGTATTGTAAGAGGAAATGTTTATTTAATTACATGACTATGTGAGGGGGTGGCTTCCCTTTTAAAGTTGAGGATGAGTGGTATTATTGTAAATATAAAAGGAAAACGCTACTAGGGGGTCTCCCTTACATCATGTGACTCTAATAATGATCCCAATTTAATAATAGAGGTTATCTGGTCAAATAATATACATACAAATATATTATTTTAACAAGTTTATAGGTCATTTATACTCTTATGATTAACGTTTAACCACTATGTGGTTAAATTTTTTACTTAATTATTTTAATTAATTCTAATTAATTACAATTTTTTAAAAAAACTACATTAACCATTTTATAAATTCTATATTATTTTTATTCCAAATATGGAATTAATTTTTTCATAGTTCAATTACATAAGTGGAATAAATTAATTTAAAAATAATCTCGTAGATAGGAAGACAAAGAGGGGGTTTAAAGTAAAATAAATGTTGAAACCCTTATTTTCATTTTATGTATAAATTCAAAGTAAAATGTTTTCCAATAATGTAAATTTGTTTAAAAAATATAAAACTGATCTAATAGTAAATTAAAACCAAATAAATAAATAATTTACATATATAAATAAAATTGAAGAAAATTAATTTTTGAACTAATATCCAATAATATTCTCTATTCATCAAAATATGAAAGGTCTCAGAAAATACAAAAAAAGCACCTAATTTAAATTTATATATCCCAATTTCAAAAACATATTATACTTTTTATAAAAATATGATATGTTTCAAAAAATGGATTTATAATATATGCGCCAATAATAGGCGACCAATCTTTTTTTTAGAAAAAACAAAGTTTTTTAAACATAAACCGGGATTTTTTCTTTTTTTACTCCTTTAAACTATTTTTTATGAGTATATTTTTTTTATTGAATATAAAATATATAAATTTTAATAACAAAAATCACAAAAAGGTGTTTTATAACTTATTAAGATAAAATGGTGTTTGTATAAAGGGAAATAGTTTTTTTAATGATTTTTTTTATATTCAAATAGCTCTTAATTCCATTTCTGAATAATTGATAAACAAAGGATTAATTTAATATACACGTTTAAATAATATTTTCAATATTTAATTAATAATATTTATTACTTTCATTCAAAAAAATAATTGGAAACTATACCAATATTTTAGTATCATTATTAACAGTACTTTCTAGTTCAGTAAAATTTGTCCTTGCATGTAATGCAAGATATAAAAGGGACCTAGTATTATGTGTAACACAATCCAAACATAGTGTTTTTTGTAATTTAAGATAATCTATGTGTTGTTTTTAGTGATATATTAGGTTGGTGTCGCATATATCCCAAGCTAAACATAGTGCTTGTGTATTGAAAAATCCATATTCAGTTTTGTGTGAATTGAAGAATATAAAAAAATAATAATTTAAATGTTTTTTCAAAAAATATATGGGTGTTACAATCAATGATAATGTAGGAAACTCATATGAAACCCTATAAAAAGTAATATATCATGCACCCTATGCATCACATCATCTCATAACCCCAACTACATCTCTATATTAGCAAGTAAATATTTTTTGGGGTCTAACATAGCCTGTATATCATGTATTATAACACAATCCATCAAATCTCATTCACACCATAATTCAAATAAAAATGATGAAAATATATCTAGATATTAATGTGTATAAAAAATCACAATCTATTATAGAAACTTATACACATATATGGGGAATGATAAAAACTCTGAATACTAGTAAATAATATTAAATTTATAAGAGATTTGGGTTAGTTGGCGTAGTCAGCCATCTATTCCTCAAAACCTATATTTTGGGGAAACTATTACTCCATAGTCTGGTGGGTATCAATCTCCCACCAACATGGGAGTTGTACTATATGAAATCACAAAAACATAATTGATATATATAATTCTCACAACCATAATATGAAAAACTTCATGTCCTTAGACTCATATTTCATAAACATCACACAACACTCTCATATACCACTAATACGTCATAGGTTTTAAATAAGAATACATGGATTAAGATTAATTTATAATTTATATTTTAATTTACCAATAATAAATTATTATCATTATCATTTCCATGATTAACATAAAATATTCTATTACATGTAGAGAAATCATTATTAATTATTTATAGGTTTTTCGTGTATAGAATAATAGTAAGAATTCCGTGATAACCAACACTATTTTTCATCATTTCACATATCATTACATATTCATCTAAGTACTATTGGAATCATCCTAGGAAAACCCATAAAATATAATGTTATTGTAGAGACCCTAAGCATAACGTACATGGACATTACATTACTTTTGAGGAATACTTAGTACATAACAAAAACACACACACACAAGGACCGTAATAGTTTAGTGTCTTTGGAAACTCGGAATATAATCTTCTAATCGTGGTGAAATATCTTCAACATCTCCCATATATATCTTCCTTTTTTTACCTAAAACCATTATTTATATCCTGAGGAAATGAAAACATAAAAGGGTGAGCTCAAATTCTCAGTAAGGGTAAACAAAAGAAATATCAATCACATCATATACATAAGAACATAACTTTTGAAAATCTTAACCTGCAAAAGAAATCATAATTTCATAACATGGCATAAATCATAGTAGTGAAATGTAATCCCAATAATCATAACTTAAAACATGAAACTTTGTGAAATACACACATAATCATAGAGAATCATTTCTTATTAGTCAAGACTCATTTATAAGACTATCTTAGTGGACAAAGTCCATTTCTAAACCGATTTCACTTCTCGTTTTAGTCATATTTCACTTAACCGGTTTAACCTGCTGTTCTAGCCATGTCTATCTCATGAGATATAAAAATCTTTACCCAATGAATTTTAGGGAGATATAGGTCCCACCCATCTCAAAATGATAGCATTCTTATGTGTGCCACAAAATCAAAAACCACACATCATTGCATAACACATGTAAAGAAAATGGGATTCATAAACATCGTGACATCATAAAACAATTCATATAACATAAAGAAATTCATAAAAATAATTCCATCACAACATAATAAAATTAATTTAATAATAGGGATAGAAACAGAACCCTATATTATCTTAGATGGAAAATAATTTTGATAAAACACTTGAACTCCATTCTTGAGGAAAATATCCATTCTACAAAAAAAACACTTTTCCTTTCTTAACATGTCATACGATTCTAAAAGAAAAGAAGTTGATTAAAAATAAACTTGAAAACTTGTAAAGGATGGTTCTTTGAAATAATGTTTTAAAAATATATTCATGCCGTATAAGTTAAAAAAACATTATTCTAATACTTTTGTCGGAAAAGTCAAAAAGTACATCGTACGAAAAACAACAAAAGATTCCTTTCACATCCTTTACTAAAAACGCACCGAAGGGTAAAATTGGATTTAAAAAATTTTAGGTGGTTGGAAATAATATTACATATTGAGTAAAACATGGATGTGGATGATGAAATACACCACAGTAAATACCAAAGTATAAACAATCACAGATAAAAATGAGATTTTGATATTTTCCGTTACCTTAGGTCTGATTTGCTTCGTAAGTGTCCGAACCTCCTGTATAATGATTTAAATAATGTCATTGACTTATTACAGAATCATACTCATTGTTATGATATCATATATGGTTCACTTGTGACTTTATTTTACCCGTTCTTTTGTAAATTCCATGTTAAAGAGCGTTTTGGGTAAAATCGTTTCATTTGTCGTCCGTCTTTTGACTTGTAATTATTCATATGATTAGTTATATCATGATTAATTAATTCCAGAATATAAAAAATGATTTATATATAATATATATTCATAATATACATATAAATAACAGATCAGTAAATGGAAAGAAATACACCGTTCATGGAGACGGTAGGTCGTACGTCCGCATGAACGTTGTTTTAGTTTCCTTATTGAGTTGAATGGAATTAAGTAGATGAAATACATATATATACACATAAATACAGTATCATTATTATTTCATCTATTTCATTATTACTTATTATATATACTTTATAATCATTCATGAATGGTTAACGTGGAGAATGAATCTCATCACGTCGTGGAGACGGTAGTCCGTACGTACGCACGAGCGATGATATCGTTCTCATGATTGTGGAATTGTATTGGAGTGTATGTATACTATTTCAGAATAAATATCACTTTACAATAATAATATATAGTTATTTTTTACACCATTATACCCATCCAAGTAATGTGGTGGTGGAAAATAGATTTCACCACGGCGTGGAGACGGTATTCCGTACGTACGCACGCGCGGTGATTTCATTTTCCGTAGGATGTATAGATGGTGAAATATGGTTGTTTCATACTTATAATAACATATCCGTATATGAGTGATACTGAAATTATTACTTCATAATGAAACAACCTAAGAAGAAGAAGTGGAAGATGAAATAAAGTTGAAAGAATCTGTAACGGATATTACCTCTTCTTTGAAGCGCCACTTTGAGATTTCCTTTTAGGGCACTACAATTTGTCTTTGAGGAAGACCAGAACCTCTAGGATGTTGCTAGGAAAGTGTAGAAGAGAATTTTTCAGGGGTTGGTAGAGCTTTAAGTCCCAATGTGGTGTGAGGAAGAGAGGGAGGAGGTGCCCTTTTATAAGGGAGGAGAGGGGCACCTTTGGAATAACTAAAAATATTATTTTATTATAAAGACAAATTCGGTTTTAAATAGCTCCAAATTGATTTATTTTGAAGATAAGGTGGGTATGAGTCGAAATCCCCTCATCAAATAGAGTTTAGAAAAGTTTAGGTTCCTATTTTAACCTTATCATTTATATTTAACTTTAAGTTAGATAATTTTACTTTTACCGTGTCTTTTTGTGGTTTAAACCTATATGGTTAATAATCTTACTATAACAAGACAAACGAAACCCAATTTGTATATTATTAAAATATATAACCTAATCTAAGTCATTTGGCCTAACCATAGATTTTTAAGAATAAAATAACAATTATTAATATAATATTTGTTTTAAAAAACTATTTTATGTCAATTTTGACACTATTTAGTAATTGATTTTTTTAAAAATAATAACAGAATGATTAGTTCGAAAACAGTTAATTAAATCAATAATAACCTATCATATTAACCTAAAAAGTTTTGGAATTCATAAAAAGTCTCAAATTACATTTATTTTAGTATTTATAACATCAATTATGCCAATATTTCATTAATATGATAATTACTGCATCATCTTTGTGTCATAAATACATTAAATTATTTAATGACTAAAAATTAAAAATAAAATAACATTATGTAGGAAATCTTATTATCTTTCTAATGAATATTTATAGTGGAATTTATCTTATGTATAACCTTATATTAAATTTTTTTTTCTTATTAAACATTGATTTTAACTATTTTAACCCTTCTTTAAATAAATTAATAATAAATGTCCTAATCTAATCCAAGTGGGCCTAAATGGTCATATTTTATTCCTAAGGTTGTTTTTTGTCTAATTACAGTTATCCAATATAATTTGGATATGTGTTAGGGTAATAATAATATAACTTTTATACTTAATTACCCTATTTACTTTTAATCGTGGTAAAAAAAAGTAAAAAGTTACTATTCACCAAAAAAAATTTCATCTCATTGAACCACATTTTACTTACTGACATCAATAGTGTCTCTCAGATTTTTGAAATTCCACTCATAGAAGCGGTAAAATTATGTATTATGAAAAATTCATTTTTTTAACTACCACTTAGTTGTTTCACTATTCCTCAAAAAATGAAAGTTTCCAGAAAAATACCAAAAGCTAGGCCTAAGATATATTTGATATTATGAATTCAATAATGATGTCTATTTTACCAAATTAAAAAAATATCAGTTTCATTAATTAATTTAAAAATTAATCTCCATCGTCAAAACAAATAGCGTGTTCTTAAGAGATAATAACTATCAAAATATTGACAGTTGTTTATGTCTGGTTTAAATGTGAAATTACATCCAATAACTAACATTGTATTAAATTGTAAAAATATATTCTAAATATACTTTAATACCACTCAAATTAATAATTTATCACTATTAATTATTTCTAGTAAAAAGGTTGTTTTTAATTAAAATTTAGTAATTTTAACTATTCATCAGAAAATGAAAGTTATCCGAAAAGTACCAAAATTTCACCCTAAGCTAATTTCGATATTCCTAATCCAAAAATGAAGTCCATTTTGAAAATAAAATTTACAAAATTTCAAAAAGTGGTTATTACTATTAATAACGACTATTTTTAATAATATTTTAATAGCATATCGTTGTTTAGTGAATCTCGGTAGTGCCTACTACACACGCTATCGAGGAAAGTCCAGATTGCGTGTAATGAAAGGCAAGTCAAGGATGTGTGTTGTGCAAGCTTCTTTTTGTGTATCATACAACACGAGACATTAATGATATTAAAAAGAATATTTTTCATAAAATCTCAGGGTGTTACATTCTACCCCTCTTAAAATGAATTTCGCCCTCGAAATTCGTCGGGGGTTATAAAAGGTTTACTTATCGAAAGATTCTTTAATAGAAACCCACATTGTAAAAAGGAATACCAAAGCCAATCATTAAGAACAAAAGTATGAAACGTAATGGTTACCCAAATAAACTAATCATTGGGTTTCCACATATGTGAAAATATGGATATGGAAGAGAAATCTAATCATCATGTTCTGATGGAGAGTGGTAGAGAACATGGCTATGGAAAAGACAGCAATCACAAAGCCATAAATTTGTGATGATCTAGGGTACCATCTAATTCATCGGATATAAGGGAACTAGGATAACATTTTTTGGTTTTCAAGATCATTTCCCAAAAGTTGATGATTTTGAATTAGATTAAATACTTACTTTATTTTGGTACAATCTCACTGTTGTTCGTGCTTTGAAAAATTTCCACTTCATCTCTTAAAGAAATGAAGTTGAATTTGTTATTAATGAAGTTTTAATAGATCATGTGATAGAATGATGGTTCATTCCATCTGTTTCAAACAAAAGGTTAACACACGTTATAAAAAATACATAATTCCATCTATGGCGAGGTTAATCATATACGATTCCAAAAATGAACTTATAATTCATATATCATACCACGTAATAAAATAAAACTAGTTTCTACTAACCAGGGACTTCTTGTAGGCTAGTGGTAGGCGATAAAGGCCATTCAAACTTTGGTTGTGGCTTCGATTCCCACAGCCTTGTCCGACGCGACGGGCTATCGCCCATCCTACAGGTTTTCCTTTTTCTAAAGCTATATTTCTATAACATCCCATCAATAATATCGAAAAAAGTTCTATCCTAACTTATGTCCAACATAATACATTCCAATATTTAGGCTTATCTAAAATACTTCGTCCAAGCTCACAGTATAAAGAAAATGATTACTTGAAATGTCACATAACAATCCCGTGAATGCCATCATTTATCCCCCATATATCATAAGATATATCTTGTTGGTCAAATGACAAACATGTGCAAACCTTAATCATGTATTCTCTTGAAGAATGAATACCCATTGAACCTTAGTGAAAACATGAATGAAGTCAAAAGTTAACTCTTTCCATATACCAAAATCCAAAAATTCTATATACTCAAACCATGATATAACCTTCTCCTTATATCAGTCATGAGCTCATGAATACGGTCAAACATTTCATTTTCTCATTTTCCTTTCATTATACGCATATCATATTTTTTTCCAAAAATATATCAATCACATTCTATGGTTACCGCTACCATTGAAAACCACAAAAGAATAATACATAAATACTCCAATATTCCACGATACTATATACAACATTATTTTGGAATCCCATTACATTAACACTTAATCATTCCACCACATTGTTTTCATATTCAACATCGCCAATAGTGATCGCAAGTGACTTTCCTTTGTCCTTTTCCTTAATTGGTTGATCATGTTGATCATCACTAACCCTTGGATGAGGGTATTTATTACCATAATTCCCCATTTCCTTGCACATGAAGAATTGAAGTGTTGGTGGTGCATTCTCTACAATCTTTTCTTTATTGACATCATTAAAAACCCTTTTTCCATTACTTCGACACACAGATGCTCGATGAACTTCTTTTCCACACATAAAACATTTTCTTGTTCCTTTAAGACAATATCCACCATGCTTCTTTCCACACATTGAGCATAAATAAATATTCATCTTCTTTTCACCATTATTCTGAGATTTCTCCTTGAACTGCATCTTTCGTTTCTTGTCAAATCTATGAGATGGATATGTAACACCAACTTCGATTTCAACCTTGATAGCACAAGACACAATTTTTTCATAGCTACTGAAGTCTCTTATAGATAATTCCCTTAGAATATTTGGTTTTAAGCCACTGAATAATTGATGAACTTTACGTTCCGGTTGGACGATAAATCCAGATGCATACCATGCAAGCCTTGTAAAATTCGCTTCGTATATACCAACAGATTCATCTTCCTTTTTCTTTAGTTAAGAAACTCCTTCTCTATATTTGTTCGAAGAATACGAGGGAAGTACTTATTAAAAAATAAGTTCATGAACTCGTCCCATTCCATGGACTCAATTTCATCTCTTGGCCTCGTATTCTTGATAAGATTCCACCACTGATCAGCATCACCTTACAAATGATACACTACTAAGATGACTTTATCATGTTCAGAACATTGAAGAACTGAAAATATTTTTTCAGTAGTACTGATCCATTGTTCAGCAACATGTGGATCAGAAGACCCACTGAAAGAAGGTGGACGTTGCCTCATGAAAGACTCAATAGAATATTGTTCCCTTCTCTGCTCATTTTGAAGTCCATAATTATTCATAGCTTGTGTAAGTATAACAATAATATTTTGCACTCCATCTCCCATAACATTTGTTTGTTCAGGAGGACAATCATTTCATTGTCCATTACATTGATCAACACGGTTCTTTCGGGTTCCATCCATCATCTAAATCCCAAAAAGAATAGTGTGAGAGGCAAAAATCAGGCTAGGGAAAAAAATATAATAAAGGGGGAGTAACTTCAATATCTAACATCTTGGGTTACTGTAATTCTAGTACTATAACCTATACTTATATTTAACCTTAGGGACATCCCTAGACATACCTTAGAAATATCTCTAGGGGTCTCACTAAAGTTCTCGCAACCTACATTCCAAAGGTTGACTAAACCTTTCCTCTGATACCAACTATAGAGACCCTAATCTTAACGTACATGGACATTACGTTACTTTTGTGGAATACTTAGTACATAACAAAAACACACACACACACAAGAACCGTAATAGTTTATTGTCTTTGGAAACTCGGAATATAATCTTCTAATCGTGGTGAAAGATCTTCATCATCTCCCATAAAGATATTCCTTTTTTTACCTAAAACCTTTCTTTATATCTTAGGGAATAGAAAACATAACAGGGTGAGCTCAAATTCTCAGTAAGGTTAAAACAAAAGAAATATCAATCACATCATATACATGAGAACATAACTTTTGGAAATCTTAACTTGCAAAAGAAATCATAATTTCATAACATGGGATAACTCATAGTAGTGAAATTAATCTCAATAATCATTACATAATACGTGAATATTTGTGTCTTACATACATAATCATAGAGAATCATTTCTTATTAGTCAAGACTCATTTCCAAGACTATCTTAGTGGACAAAGCCCATTTCTGAACCGAGTTCATTCCTCGTTTCAGTCCTATTTCACTGAACCGGTTTAACATGTCGTTCCAGCCATGTCTATCTCATGAGATATAGAATCATTACCCAATGCATTTTATGGAGATATAGGTCCCACCCATCTCATAATGATACCATTTTTATGTGGGCCACAAAATCAAAAATCATACATCATTGCATAACACATGTTAATAAAATGGGATTCATAAACATCGTGACATCAAAAAACAATTCATATAACATAAAGGAATTCATAAAACTAATTCCGTCACAACATAATCAAATCAATGTAATAAAATGGATAGAAACATAACCCTATATTATCATAGATGGAAAATAAATCTGAGAAAACACTTGAACTCCATTTTTGAGGAAAATATCCTTTCTACTTCAAAAAAAGTTTTCCTTTCTTAACAAGTCATACAATTCTAAACTAAAATAAGTTGATTAAATATAAAGATGAAAACTTGTAATGGAAGGTTCTTTTAAATAATGTTTTAAAAATAAATTCATGCCGTATAAGTTAAAAAACATTCTTCTCGTACTTTTTTCGGAAATGTTATAAAGTACCTCGTACGAAAAACGACAAAATATTCCTTTCATATCTTTTACTAAATACTCACCGAAGGGTAAAATTGGATTCAAATAATTTTAGGTAGATGGAAATAATATTACATATTGAGGAAACATGGATGTGGATGATAAAATACACCCCAGTAAATACCAAAGTATAAACAATCTCGGATAAAAATGAGATTGTGATATATTACCTTACCTTAGGTCCGATTTGCTTTGTAAGTGTCCTAACCTCCTGTATAATGATTTAAATAGTTACATTTACTTATTCCAGAATCATACTCATTGTTATAATATCTTATATGGTTCACTTATGACTTTATTTTACCCGTTATTTTGTAAATTCCATGTTAAAGAGCGTTTTGGGTAAAATCGTTTCATTTGTCGTCCGTGTTTTGACTTGTAATTATTCATATGATTAATTATATCATGATTAATTAATTAAAAATATAAAACATTATTTATATATAATATATATTCAGAATATAAATATATATAATAGATCATTAAATGGAAAGAAATACACCGTTCATGGAGACGGTAGGCCGTACGTACGCATGAACGCTGTTTTCGTTTCCTTATTGAGTTGAATGGAATTAAGTAGATGACATACATATATATACACATAAATCCAGTATCATTATTATGTCATAAATTTCATGATTACTTATTATATATACTTTATAATCATTCATGAATGGTTAACGTGGAGAATGAATCTCATCACGTCGCGGAGACGGTAGTCCGTACGTACGCACGAGCGATGATATCGTTCTCATGATTGTGGAATTGTATTGGAGTGTATGTATACTATTTCAGAATAAATATCACTTTACAATAATAATATATAGTTAATTTTTACACCATTATACCCATCCAAGTAATGTGGTGGTGGAAAATAGATTTCACCACGGCGTGGAGACGGTATTCCGTACATACGAACGCGCGGTGATTTCATTTTCTGTAGGATGGATAGATGGTGAAATAGGGTTGTTTCATACGTATAATAACATATCCGTATATGAGTGATACTGATGTTATTACTTCATAATGAAACAACCTATGAAGAGGAAGTGGAAGAATAAATAAAGTTGAAAGAATAGGTAACATACATTACTTCTTCTTTGAAGTGCCTCTTTGAGATCTCCTTTTAGGGTACTAAAATTGGTCTTTGAGGAAGAACAGAACCTCTAGGATGTTTCTAGGGAAGTGGAGAAGAGAATTTGGTAGTGTTTTTCTGAGCTTTAAAGCTCAACGTGGTGTGAGGATGAGAGGGAGGAGGTTCCCTTTTATAAGGGTGGAGAGGGGCACCTTTGGAATAACTAAAAATATTATTTTATTATAAAGACAAATTCGGTTTTAAATAGCCCCAAATTGATTTATTTCAAAGCTAAGTAAGGGATGGGTCGAAATCCACTCATCCTATATAATTTAGACAAGGTTAGGTTCCTATTGTAACCTTATCATTTATATTTAACTTAAAGTTAGATAATTTTACTTTTACCATTTTTTTTTGTGTGCTTACACTATATGGTCAATAAACATACTATAACAAGCAAAATGAACCCCCAAGTTGTTTATTATTAATATATATAACCTTATCTAATTCATTTGGGAAAACCTTAGATTTTTCTGAATAAAATAACAATTAATAATATAATATTTGTTTTAAAAACTAGTTTATGTCAATTTTGACACCATTTGGTAATTGATTTTTGTAAAATTCATAACAGAAATATTATTTAGAAAAAAAGTTAATTAAATCAATACTAACATGTCATGTTAACCTAGAAAATTAGTGTAATTCATAAAAAGTATCAATTTACATTTATTTGGGTATTTATAACATCAATTATGCCAATATTTTATTAATAAGATAACTACTGCATCATCTTTGTGTCACAAATACATTAAATTATTTAATGACTAAAAATTACAAATAAAATAAAATTATATAGGAAATCTTTTTATCTTTATAATGAGTATTTATAGTCGAATTTATATTATGTATAACTCGATATTAAAAATTATTTTCTTATTAAACATTGATTTTAACTATTTTAACCCTTCTTTAAATAAATTAATAATAAATGTCCTAATCTAATACAAGTGGGCCTAAATGGTCATATTTTATTCCTAAGGTTGTTTTGGTCTAATTAAAATTATCCAATAGAATTAGGAAATGTATTATTGTAATAACAATATCATTTTTACCCTTAATTACCCTATTTACTTTTAACCGTGGTAAAAAACAAGTAAAGAGTTACTATTCACCAAAAATTATTTTCACCTCATTGAACCACATTTTACTTACTGACATCAACCGTGTCTCTAAATTTTTGAAATTCCACTCACAGAAGCGGTGAAATTAAGTTTTATGAAAAATATATTTTTTTTAACTACCAATTAGTGGTTTCACGATTCATCAAAAAATGAATGTTTCCAGAAAAATACCAAAAATTAGGCCTAAGATATATTTGATATAATGAATTCAATAATGATTCATTTTTTACCAAATTCAAAACATATCAGTTTCATTAATTAATTTAAAAATTAATTCCCGTCGTCAAAACAAATAGCGTGTTCTTAAGAGATAATAACTATCAAAAGATTGACAGTTGTTTATGTCTGGTTTAAATGTGAAATTACATCCAATAACCATCATTGTATTAAATTGTAAAAATATATTCTAAATATACTTTAAAACCACTCAAATTAATAATTTATTACTATTAATTATTTCTATTAAAAAGGTTGTTTTTAATTAAAATTTAGTAATTTTCACTATTCATCAGAAAATGAAAGTTATCCGAAAAGTACCAAAATTTCACCCTAAGCTAATTTCGATATTACGAATCCAAAAATGAAGTCCATTTTGAAAATAAAATTTACAAAATATCAAAAATTGGTTATTACTATTCATAATGGCCGGTTTTAATAATATTTTAATAGCATATCGTTGTTTAATGAAACTCGGTATTACCTACTACACACGCTATCGAGGAAGGTCGCGATTGCGTGTAATGCAAGGCAAGTCAAGGAAGCATGTTGTTCAAGCTTATATTGGTGTAGCGTACATCACAAGACATTAATGAAATTAAAATGAATATTTTTCATAAAATCTTGGGGTTTTACATTCTACCCCCCTTAAAATGAATTTCTCCCTCGAAATTCGTCGGGGTTATAAATGGTTTACTAGTCAAAATTTTCTTCAATAGAAACCCACATCGTAAAAAGGAATACCAAAACCAATCTTTAAAAACAAAAGTATGAAACGTAACGGTTACCCAAATAAACTAATCACTGGGTTTCTACATAGGTGAAAATATGGATATGGAAGAGAAATCTAATCATCATGTTCTGATGGAGAGTGGTAGAGAACATGGCCATGGAAAAGCCAGCATATCACAAAGCCCTAAATTTGTGATGATCTAGGGTACCATCTAATTCATTGGATATAAGGGCACTAGGACAACATTTTTTGGTTTTCAAGATCATTTCCCTAAAGTTGAATATTTTGAATTAGAATAAATTCTTACTTTATATTGGTACAATCTCACTGTTGTTCTTGCTTTGAACAATTTCCACTTTATCTCTTAAAGAAATGAAGTTGAATTTGTTATTCATGAAGTGTTAATAGGTCATGTGATAGAATGATGGGTTATTCCATCTGTTTCAAACAAAAGGTTAGCAAAAGTTATCAAATATACATAAGTCCATCTATGGTGAGGTTAATCATATACGATTCCAAAAATGAACTTATACTTCATATATCATACCGCGTAATAAAATAAAACTAGTTTCTACAAACCAAGGACTTCCTGTAGGCTAGTGGTAGGTGATAAAGGCCAGTCACACTTCGGTTGTGGGTTTGATTCCCACAGCCTTGTCCGACGCGATGGGCTGTCTCCCGTCCTGCAGGTTGTCATTTTTCTAAATCTATATTACTATAAAATCCCATCAATAATATTGAAAAAAGTTCTATCCTAACTTATGTCCAACATAATCCATTCCAATCATTAGGATTATCTAAAATACTTCGGTCCATGCTCATAGTACAAAGAAAATTATTACTTGAAATGTCACATAACAATCACGTGAATTCCATCATTTATCCCCCATATATCATAAGATATATCCTGTTGGTCAAATTACAAACATGTGAATACCTTAATCATGTATTCTCTTGAAAAATGAATACCCATTGAACCTTAGTGAAAACATGAATACAGTCAAAAGTTAACTCTTTCCACATACCAAAATCCAAAAATTCTATATACTCAAACAATGATATAACCTTCTCCTTATATCAGTCATGAGCTCATGAATACGGTCAAACATTTCATTTTCTCGCTTTCCTTTCATTATGCGCATATCATCTTTTTTTCAAAAAATATCTCAATAACATTCTTCGGTTACCAGTATCATTGAAAACCACAATAGACTAATACATAAATATTCCAATATTCCACGATACTATATACAACATTATTTTGGAATCCCATTACATAAACACTTAATAATTCCACCACATTGCTGTCATATTCAACATCGCCAATAGTGATCTCATGTGACTTCCTTTTGGACTTTGACTTATTTGGTTGCTCGCGTTGATCATCACTAACCCTTGGATGAGGGAATTTATTATCATAATGCCCCATATCCTTGCACTTGAAGCATTGATGTGTTGGTGGTGCCTTCTCTGCAGTCTGTTCTTTATTCACATCATTAGAAACCCTTCTTCCATTACTTCGACACTCAGCTGCTCGATGAACTTCTTTTACACAGTTAAAACATTTTCTAGTCCCTTTAAGACTGTCTCCACCATGATTCTTTCCACACTTTGAGCATAAATAAACATTCATATTTTTTCATCATTATTCTAAGATTTCTCCATGAACTCCATCTTTCGTTTCTTATCAAAACTATGAGATGGATAAGTAACACCAACTTCCATTTCTACCTTGATAGCCCAACGCACAATTTCATCATAGCTACTGAAGTATCTTACATATAATGCCCTTCGATGATTTGGTTTTAATCCACTGAAGAATCGATCAACTTTACGTTCAGGTTGGACGATAAATCCAGATGCATACCTTGCAAGCCTTGTAAAATTCGCTTTGTATATACCAACAGATTCATCATCCTTTTTCTTTCGTTCAAGAAACTCCTTCTCCATCTTTGTTCGAATAAAACGAGGGAACTACTTATTGAAAAATAAGTTCTTGAACTCGTCCCATTCCATGGACATAATTTCATCTCTTGGAGTCGTATTCTTGATAAGATTCCACCATTGATCAGCATCACCTTTTAAATGATACACTGCTATGAAGACTTTATCATGTTCAGAACATTGATGAACTAAAAATATCTTTTCTGTAGTACTGATCCATTGTTCAGCAACAAGTGGATCAGAAGACCCACTGAAAGAAGGTGGACATTGCCTCATGAAGGAATCAATAGAATATTGTTCCATTCTCTGCTCATTTGGAAGTCCAGAATGATTCATTTCATGTGTAAGTATAGCAATAAGATTTTTCACTCCATCTCCCATAACATTTGTTTGATCAGGAGGACAATCATTGCATTGTCCATTACATTGATCAACACGGTTCCTTCGGGTTCTAACCATCGTCTAAAACCCAAAAAGAATAGTGTGAGAGGAAAAAATCACGCTAGAGAAAAAAATATAATAAAGGGGGAGTAACTTCAATATCTAACATCTTGGGTTACTGTAATTCTTTTACTATAACCTATACTTATACATAACCTTAGGGACATCCCTAGACATACCTTAGAAATATCTCAAGGGATATCACTAAAGTTCTCGCATCCTAGTTTCCAAAGGCTGACTAAAAATTTCCTCTAATACCAAATTTAGAGACCCTAATGTTAACGTACATGGAAATTACGTTACTTTTTCGGAATACTTAGTACATAACAAAAGAAGACACACACAAGGACCGTAATAGTTTAGTGTCTCCGGAAACTCAGAATATAATCTTCTAATCATGGTGAAAGATCTTCAACATCTCCCATAAAGATCTTCATTTTTTTACATAAAACATTTCTTTATGTCCTGGGGAAAAGAAAACATAAAAGGGTTATATCAAATTCTCAGTAAGGGTAAACAAAAGAAATATCAATCACATAATATACATAAGAACATAACTTTTCGAAATCGTAACCTGCAAAAGAAATCATAATTTCATAACATGGGATAAATCATAGTACTGAAATGTAATCCCAATAATAATGAAATAAAACATGAAACTTTGTGGCATACACACATAATCATAGAGAATCATTTCTTATTAGTCACGACTAATTGCCAAGAAAATCTTAGTGGATAAAGTCCATTTCTGAACCGAGTTCACTCCTTGTTTCAGTCCTATTTCACTGATCCAGTTTAACATGCCGTTCCAGCCATGTCTATCTCATGAGATATAAAATCTTTACCCAATACATTGGAGGTAGATATAGGTCCCACCCATCTCATAATGATACCATACTTATGTGGGCCACAATATCAAAAATCATACATCATTGCATAACACATTTAAAGAAAATGGGATTCATAAACATCGTGACATCAAAAAACAATATATATAACATAAAGGAATTCATAAAAATAATTCCATTACAACATAATCAAATCAATGTAATAATTGGGATAGAAACAGAACCCTATATTATCTTATATGGAAAATAATTTTGATAAAACACTTGAACTCCATTCTTGAGTAAAATATCCTTTCTACTTCAAAAACACTTTTCCTTTCATAACATGTCATACAATTATAAACTAAAAGAAGGTGATTAAAAATAAACTTGAAAACTTTTAAAGGTAGGTTCTTTGAAATAATGTTTTAAAAATAAATTCATGCCGAATAAGTTAAAAAAACATTCTTCTCATACTTTTGTCAGAAAAGTCAAAAAGTGCCTTGTACAAAAAATGACAAAAGATTCCTTTCATATCTTTTACTAAAAACTCACCGAAGGGTAAAATCGGATTTAAAAAATTTTAGGTGGATGGAAATAATATAAAATATTGAGAATACATGGATGTGGATGATAATATACACACCCGTAAATATGTAAGTTAAAACAATCTCGGATAAAAATGAGATTGTGATATTTTCCCTTACCTTAGGTCTGATTTCCTTCGTAAGTGTCCGAACTTCCTGTATAATGATTTAAATAATGTCATTGACTTAATCCAGAATCATACTCATTGTTATTATATCATATATGTTTCACTTATGACTTTATTTTACCCGTTCTTTTGTAAATTCCATGTTAAAGAGTGTTTTGGGTAAAATCGTTTCATTTGTCTTCTGTGTTTTGACTTGTAATTATTCATATGATTTCATAGATCATGATTACTTAATTACAGAATATAAAACATGATTTATATATAATATATATTCAGAATATACATATATATAATAGGTCGGTAAATGGAAAGAAATACACAGTTCATGGAGACAGTAGGTCGTACGTATGCATGAACGCTGTTTTCGTTTCTTTATTGAGTTGAATGGAATTAAGTAGATGACATACATATATATACACATAAATCCAGTATCAATATTATGTCATATATTTCATGATTACTTATTATATATACTTTATAATCATTCATTAATGGTTAACGTGGAGAATGAATCACATCACGTCGTGGAGACGGTAGTCCGTACGTACGCACGAGCGATGATATCGTTCTAATGATCATGGAATTGTATTGGAGTGTATTTATAATATTTCAGAATAAATATCACTTTAAAATAATCATATGTAGTTATTATGTACACCATTATACCCATCCAGGTAAGGTGGTGGTGTAAAATAGATTACACCACGGCATGGAGACGGTATTCCGTACGTACGCACGCGCGGTGATTTCGTTTTCCGTAGGATGGATAGATGGTGAAATAGGGTTGTTTCATACTTATAATAAAATATAAGTATATGAGTGATACAGATGTTATTACTTCATAATGTAACAACCTAAGAAGAAGAAGTGGAAGAAGAAATAAATTTTAAATAATCGGTCACGGACATTACCTCTTCTTTGAAGCACCTCTTTGAGATCTCCTTTTAGGGCTCTAAAATTGGTCTTTGAGGAAGAAAAGAACCTTTAGGATGTTTCTAGAGAAGTGATGAAGATAATTTGTCAGGGTTTGGCCAAGATTGGAGGCTTAATGTGGTGTGAGGAAGAGAGGGAGGAGGTGCCCTTTTATAAGGGAGGAGAGGGGCACCTTTGGAATAACTAAAAATATTATTTTATTATAAAGCCATATTCGGTTTTAAATAGCTCCAAATTGATTTATTTAGAAGCTAAGGTGGGGATGGGTCGAAATACCCTCATCCAATAGAATTTAGACAAGTTTAGGTTCCTATTTAAACATTATCATATATATTTAACATTAAGTTAGATAATTTTACTTTTACCGTGTCTTTTTGTGTTCTTACACTATAAGGTTAATAAACTAACTATAAAAAGACAAAAAAACCCCAGGTTGTTTATAATTAATATATATAACATTATCTATGTCATTTGGATGAACCTTAGATTTTTAGGAATAAAATAAAAACTAATAATATAATATTTGTTTTAAAACCTATTTTATGTCAATTTTGACACTATTTAGTAATTGATTTTTGTAAAAATCATAACAGAATGATTAGTTCGAAAACAGTTAATTAAATCAATAATAGCATGTCATATTAACCTAGAAAAATAGTGGAATTCCTAAAAAGTATTAAATTACATTTATTTGGGTATTTATGACATCAATTATGTCAATATTTCATTAATAAGATAATTACTGCATCATCTTTGTGTCATAAATAAATTAAATTATTTAATGTCTAAAAATTACAAATAAAATACCATTATGTAGGAAATCTTCTTATCTTTCTAATTAATATTTATAGTCGAATTTATCATATGTATAACCCTATATTAAAAATGATTTTCTTCTTAAACATTGATTTTAACAATTTTAACCCTTCTTTAAATAAATTAATAATAAATGTCCTAATCTAATCCAAGTGGGCCTAAATGGTCATATTTTATTAATAACGTTGTTTTTGGTCGAATTACACTTATCCAATATAATTAGGACATGTGTTAGGGTAATAATATTATAATTTTTACACTTCATTACCCTATTTACTTTTAACCGTGGTAAAAAAAGTAAAAAATTACTATTCACCGAAAATTATTTTCATCTCATTGAACCACATTTTATTTACTGACATCAACCATGTCTCTCTTATTTTTTAAATTCCACTCACAGAAGTGGTAAAATTATGTTTTATGAAAAATTCATTTTTATTAACTACCACTTAGTGGTTTCACTATTCATCAAAAAATGAAAGTTTCCATAAAAATACAAAAAATTAGGCCTAAGATATATTTGATATATGAATTAAAAAATGATTTCTATTTTAACAAATTCAAAACATATCAGTTTCATTAATTAATTTAATAATTAATTCCCATCGTCAAGACAAATAGCGTGTTTTTAAGAGATAATAGCTATCAAAAGATTGATAGTTGTTTATGTCTGGTTTAAATGTGAAATTACATCCAATAGGCAACATTATATTAAATGGTAAAAATATATTATAAATATACTTTAAAACCACTCAAATTATTAATTTATTACTATTAATTATTTATATTAAAAAGGTTGTTTTTAATTAAAATTTAGTAATTTTCAATATTCATTAGAAAATGAAAGCTATCCGAAAAGTACCAAAATTTCACCCTAAGATAATTTCGATATTCCGAATCCAAAAATGATGTCCATTTTGAAAATAAAATTTAAAAAATTTCAAAAAGTGGTTATTACTATTCATAACGGCTAGTTTTAATAAAATTTTAATAGCACATCATTGTTTAGTGAAACTCGGTATTGCGTACTACACACGTTATCGAGGAAGGTCGCGATTGCATGTAATGCAAGGCAAGTGAAGGATGCATGTTGTGCAAGCTTTTTTTGGTGTATCGTACAACACAAGACATTACTGAAAATAAAAAGAATATTTTTCATAAAATCTCGGGGTGTTACAGTCATAGTGGATGGTATCATAATGTCTTAGACTATTAGAAAATTATTATATAAAAACAACGATCCCTTAACATAAATCATGCATCACACAAGAAGTAATCATCGATGAGAATGCCTTGATCTAAGCTCATCCCAACATCCCAATTTTAATTCCTAAAACTACTTCACATTATATCATATTTATCATCTCATTCTAACAGCATCTTAAAAGAAGCACATTGTTCCAGTATCACAGCCTCGAACATATCTACCCATTATTGTCATTATAACTCACACCTCATTCCACTATGATATGCTCAAGAATCTACACTCACTATCACCATTATAACTGGAACCCTATTCCACCATCACAGCCATGAGAATCCCCTATAGTTATTTAAATCATATAATATTATCATTAAAACATATAAAACATATAAATACTTATAGAATTATGGATATTAAATATATTTTTCAAAAATAATTTCAAAGGAATATGTATAACAAAAACACTACATCCACAACCAAATAATGTTGAGCTTGCTCAGCCCAAAGTATGTGATTTAAGTAGTCATTAAATTTTCATTACGATATTTAATAAATATATATATATATAAAACTTCATTCTCAATTAGCCATAAAAATTACCAAGGATTAATATTATTTATTTTATTTGGTGTTCTTCCACATGTTTCTTCTTCATTTATCAAAAAAATCAAGAATAATCATTTTGAAATATATCATTTTTTATAATCATAGCATTAATAGAATTACAATTTTTTTAATATCTGAGGATTTTATCCATTTTTAAATGTACAATAATAGATAGTAAAAAAACTTAATAAATACCATAGAAAAAAATATTACAAAGGAATATGATCACTCATCCCAAATATTCAAGATCGAATATTAAATTTCCCTGTGTGGTAGTACTTACGGTTACCAGAATTTATTATCATTATAACATGTGATAATATTGGTAAATAAGACCATTAAATCCATTACTTAAATAATATTCTATGAATAATAATTATCACAAAGACACAATCTTTAAATAATTTTTTTTCTACTTAATAATTTTTTGGATATATCAATTAATCCCAATAATTCATTTTAAATCACTTTATAAAAACCCATACTTTTAAACTTGATAGAAAAATTTCATTTCAATTATTTTATACCCAGAATTATAAACATAATTCCCATCAACAATATTTAATTAGTTTAACACAATGACATGTTATCATTTTAATTTTATCAAATAATAATTAAACAAAGTCTTGTGGTGCACATTTCTCACTACTAGATAATTTTTCAGATTAATTTTCATTATTATACTTTATTGAATTATTTATTTCCCTTTCTTTTGATAATTTTAAAAATTATCAATACAATCTATAATGTTCTCCAAAAATTCATTCATGTAGAAAATTAACAATCTAAAATATATGATGATCATTTTAATTAGGAAATAATTCTTTTGAATCATGCTGTTATATTTTCAAATGAAATATTTATCTATATCATGAAATATAAATTTATCTCACTTGAATATTTGAATATAATATCAATATTATATAAATCTATATTTTTGTAATAATTATAATATAGTCTCTTATCAATATTTTAGTACATTCATTTCATCGTCATCCTTTTTAATTTCATATTACTTTCAAGACATTCATTTCATGATTATTTTTTTGATAGTTATCTGATTAATGTAAATCAAATAAAATTAAAAAATAATCTCCCAAATAGATAATTAATATTTTCACAATATAAAAATAACGAAAAGTTTCCAATAATATACTTGCTGATTCCTTTTTAGTTTAAATCACAACACCAAGAAGGATATAAAAGGGGGATATGGCCATTATATTTCAAACCCCATCTTGGTTCATGAGGGAGAAAAATGGATCAATCATCGATGGGTTTCCCCTAATACACATGATTCATTGGGATTATATGGACCAACGAACAAAAGGTTTAATTAAACATGGATAATCTAATATTAAAAAAAGTTACATTCCCTTGTTGATATTTCATAGAAAATCCAAATCAAAATCTATTCAATTAAAAACACATTGAAATCATCCATGTTTTATAGGATCAATATTAAATTTAAAATATTTAATATATTTAAAACTATTCATTTTCCTCATTTAATTCCTTGATTTTCTATTAAAATAAATTACTAGTTGAATTGGGAATGAAAACATGGTTTTATAGATTTAAAACCCTACACGTACGTATATTTAGGCTGCTATGTAAAATTAAATTAATTTACCTTTATGTATAATGTTTCAACCCTCGTTAACCTGAAATTAAAGACATTAGTTGCGTAAAGTTCACTACGATTCCCATCGACAACAAAAATTTACCTTTACATGATCTTATAACTGGTGTGTTTCACTTAAACATATAACTGATGAATGATACATGCATTTTGGAAATCTTGGATAACCCTTACACAAAATAAAAGGTGCCGCTTATTGATGTTGGGGTTAGTTCCCTAGAACTAACCTGTTTTATACTTTATGATAACTTGTATTGCTGTTTTTGAATATTAATAAATTACATGTCACATCCTGATTATTCATCTTTGTAACATTTAATGTGATAATCTCCTAAGAGTAACCATCGCACTAAAAGGTCATAATAGATCCCTATTATGATGAGAACCTAGAAGTGCTATGACACAATTCGTGAATATATTTTCTATTGATGGATGATATCATTTTAGGGACACATATGATACAGGCTATCCAGGGTGGAGACTCATTGGACTTTGAGGCACCTTCTCATGATGTACGCCTTTGGTAATGTCCTGGAGGATATTATGATAAAAAGATCCTCTAGAAGGAAATTAAAATTAGTATATGTCATTGCATGTTCATATCTACTAACATTTTTATTATTCCATAGACTTTAAGATTATTATTAATGAGTATTATGGGTTGTTCAGTAAGATGTATTGATGAAAACAATGATGGTAGATGTCCGTGGTGAGGTAAGATATGTTGGGAGTGTCACGAGTAATATTGCATTAATGAATAATGTGGAAAAGGATTTATACCTTTTCTTATTTAATGGAAGATAATATCCCATTCCCTTTTATGGAAATGAAATAGACTAAATAAATCAATGGCCATGGTGATCAATAAGAAAATTCTATTTCTGTAATGTAAAAGAAAGAGATATCAAGCATATAGCTTGATGGCACTAGCATGGAACCTACTGAATTTGAGATATTTTGGAAAAGGGATTACATTGCACGATAAACGTTCATATAATATGGTATGTCGTTGCGGTATTAATTTCTTCCTCTATGGGTTACTTGGTGGGTTACTAGACGTTAACCTTGGAATTTAGGATGCTCCACCTAATGCCACTAAGAAAGAAACTTAAGGGGTCACACAATAAGTGTATCCAGAAGCAAAATTAAATAATATATTATTTATTATTTAACAAGTTGTATGAATATCATTACGAGTTGTGGTTTAATAATTATTCATGGTTTCCTGATTGCATTTATTTTGACACTAGTTTTTCAAGAGAATATATTATTGGCAGAATATTGAATAACTATTTTTTTCTATTTATTGAATATAATATTTATATATTTATTGGATAATAATGCAATGATATTTATTCAAAAACATAATAGCTATTATTCAAGGTCTACTAAATATGGTGGAGGATTGAAGGACTGAGTTGAAGGGTCTGGTGAGAAATAATAATGTTGAATATTATTTTATAAAATAATATTTATATAGAATCCACATGTTAGGTGCATGTTAAGAAATAATAATAATAATACTATTATTATCTGAGATGGGGTTTTTCTAGGATTAATAAAATAAATAAGTGAATTTTTTCAATTATGTTATTTTACCCCTAGCGATATAAATACCCAATTATGTTTATTTTATCATAACCCATGCTAAGAAAATTAGCATGGGAAACAGATTAGAGAGAATCTCTCAAGACTAACGAGTTCAACCCTCTCTAAGAACTCTCCCAATAATGAGAGATATCCTCCTCCAATAAATCAAAGATAATGCTTTGGAAACAGTTCTCTAGGCGATCAAAGGAGGAAATCGCAAGTGCAAGGATCATCCATTCTATCACCCAGAGACTCCATCTGCAACATCCCAAGATTCATAGAGAAATTGTTGGATCACCACTATAGGAAACCTATGATTTTATTCTAAAATGAAATAGAAACATATTTTAAATTTGTAGTTGGCCGTATCGATGATGAAAGAATAACCTTGGAGGTAATTCTTATTTAATTAAATTAATTATAAAAAATATGTGTTCATCTCCTCTATCTTGATTCCGTGTTAATAAAACGTTATTTTTTCTTTGATTCAAATCCATGGATAACATCATTCGTCATTGCTTGATCTTATATTAATCATTGATAACAGAAAAAAATGAAATGTCGGGCATTATCCCTCCCGTACTTCCACTGCATCTGGAACCTACAACAGATGCCTTTTCACAACTCATGGGAAAAACAAAATTACCCTTAAGTAACCTTTTAATAAAGTATATACCCTTACAAAACTCAATTTTCATTCATAAAGTTTAATATTTAATTGATAATATTACATTATTAATTAAAATAACTTCTAAATATTTTTGAAAATGACTTATTATTAATTTTAATGTCCCAAAAAACATATAAAAACAATTAAACCATTTCTAAAACTCCATCAATAATTTCAAAAATTACATTCAAAAAAATTTATATTTCTTCCATAATTTATAAAACAATAAAATCCACATTATAATTTAAAAATTAATTTTTATGAAAACGTGTAAATATATGACTTTTTTCTTAAGCCACCATAAATGAAACAATTATAATTTAATGGATTAGGAAATTTCATTACCTTAAAAATATAGTAAATAATACAATTAATAAACTGTAAGATAAAGTTAATTATACCAAATAAAATATAATACTAACTATGGTATATGGAATATCTCATAAAAATATTAAATGTATAATATTGTATAAATGTTTAAGAAACAAATACATCAAATAAATAATAAATATACATATAACAACAAAATTTAATCACCACCAAGACTAATTTATCCCCTTTATTGACCTATAATTTTAATTTATGATTTGATTTGATTCAAGGCATAGAAAAGGTTGTAACTAATTGAATTTATAGTTTATTAGAAATTTAAACTAGTTGTTTACCATGTCCATATCCCAAGATATCGTGAAACTAAATTATTAGTATCATTTTTATTGAATTGTATTTTATTATTAAAATAATTGTATTTTTTAAACAGAGTAGTTGATTTGTGCGATTGAATGTTTCATTGGAAAATGAAATTCTTGCATGCTAAACTAAGAAATGCTAGAAATTAAATATATGATCCTAGGTTCATTTACATGGTATTATTCATTTATTTTCTTTTATCACATAAATTTTTTAACTGATTCATTAAAGTTCATAATTAATTATCCTAGTCATTTAATATTATGGAATCTATTATACCTAAGTGATCTTCTTCAACCAAAAATCACACCTCCCCCATGGTTCTAACAGAATGAAAATAATAATTATATTCTTGTCTTCCCCAAAATATAAAACACCATTGTATTTTTTACACCAATAAAATCATACAATACCATTATTCAATGTAGTATATTAACGAGTTTTGAGGAAGATGACTGTGAAAATTATGTAATGTTGGAGTGGTCAGGTGTATATGGTTAACTATTTTAGAACCAAGATCCTCATATCCCACTATGTATCCATGAAATAAAATGAGAACAAATCTTTGGAACATCACATCCTCTCCCTAGACCAATTTATTATCCATAATCAATGATTTTGTATATGTAGGTGAAAAACAACAAAATGTCGGAAGAAACACAAATACATAATGCCGATGAATATAATGAAATTATAATTTCTATAAAATAAATCTATATTGAAAAGTAAATTCATAATATGTTTTTTATAATTCCATGACCAATATTAGTAATATACATAAAACACTCTAGAATTAATCCATGGAAAATTTTATGGATTCTCTGAGGTATCTGATAGGTTCTATTATCATCCCCTAGAGTCCATTATATTTTATTTGATTGGGTGGGTTTTATATTTCACATTGGTGATGAACATTCTGATTTAGTTGTACAAAAGAGTGTATGGGGTTCTCCCTTATTTCATAAATTGACCATTGAATTTGATACACTAAATATTATAAATTATATCTCTAATTTTCCTTGTTTAGTGAAATAAATTTTTAATATGATAAAAGTGAACATAGATCACATTGGAGTGTAAACGTATATTTCCTGGATAAAAAATTATTTTTTTAGAAGGATGTGGATACACCGATTGGAAATAGTTTTTTTATTTTTTGAAGAAACTAAATTAGGGTGTGGATGATAGTTGTGTTGAGGAATTATGATTATGATATGATTCAAAGGATATTTTTATAGTGTTTTAAAGTATGTTAATGGCCCAAAAATATTGAATTAATGTATTTTGTGATTAAACATAATTTGAAAACATAGGATTGGAAAATCATTTAAGATGATAAGAGCTTGTTTATGCATTGTAACCCCAAAGTTACGTTAAATTAATAGAATTTGACTCAATTATTTATTATAAATTCTGAATGTTTTGTAAAATATTTTTAGGATCCTTAATATTCCATTATAGAGGATAATAAATCTATGTTGAATGTTTAGACACCATTGAAAAGAAATATTATCCCATCTTATTTATAGAATATATATTTGTGTAGACAATATCTTATGCTTAAGAATAATGTATTTTTGGGGTTTGATTAATTGTAAGGGATGTGGATGTATTGTATTTTGGCTGAGTACATAGCCTCATGAAACTATGTTGAATTACATTTGTGTTTTGGAATATCATCAGGAGATAAAAAGGTTTCTGATGGCTTAGAATGAAGACTTTATTTCTCATTTAATTTCATTGTAGCCCATATAATTATCATTTATTCGTTGACATGGATTAATACCTTATCCTGTATATTCATTAAAAAATTAAATGAATTATTTCAATTTTTACTTTAAAACATATAATTGAAACTAATCTCTTTAAATGATCTATTTTTGAAAAATTATAAATTATTTTAAGGAATTGGCACTTTTCACAAATATGGATTTGAATTCTATGTTATATTTTATTGATGGGAATATGATCATTGTATTGTAGCTAAAATTTATATAAATTCTATGGTAAATCCCACATTCTTTATCATTTCATTTCTTATACAGATAATATTATGTAATTTATGAAAACATATTACCATTAAACATTTTAAATCTAGGGAAATGAAAGGAAGACAAAAAAATGATCCATATTAGGTTTTTATCCAACATAATATTTGAGTTTGTCCTCCTTTATCATATATTAGGTTGGATAAAAACCTAATATGGATTCGTTTCATTCCCCTAGATTTAGAACTTGTTTTAATAATTCAACATTTGGGACCATGTATGATTCACTTAAAATTTGTATTCTGATCAAAAAATTATCAAGGAAAATTAAAAATTTATGTTATTTCTAGTTGGATTTTAGTTATCCCCTATCTCCTTGTGATTTTAGAACCTAATACAAAATGTAATATAATTATTTTATTTATGAAAGATAAAATAAAAATGGGGATATTAGTTTAGAATGAAAATATTATACGAGGATTATACTACCTTTGGATTTATAGTTTCTGTGTCTATCTACATAATAATATGTGTTGTTTTTAGTTGAAAATAACAACTTCATTCACTTTTTACCAAAGGGAATCCATTCAAACCAACTTCTCAACTATGCTTCTTCCCTTCTGTGTTTCATTAAATTCTCATCCTCTTGTATAATGTAACTCATATTCTCCATCTCCTTTATTAATTCCACATCATATTTTTCTTCTAATAACAGATATTCTAAACATTGATGATCCTCATCCTCTTCTTGATATGAATTTTTTAAATGTTTTTTAATGTATTTTATAATATCTTCTATTCATTTTTCTTCATGTGCGTCAATGTTTTTGACAAAATTATATGAATAACATTTTATTCTTGATTTTTATTTTTTAAATCAGTAAAATATAGTAATTAATTAATTTTAAATAAAATTAAATATAAGTGAGATCAATTTCTAATTATCATCTAGTATTTGATCAACTGCATACTATTATTCATTTGATAGTTCATATTAGAGTATTATATTCATATAAGGGGGTATGTAGTCAAATCCTTTTTCACATCATAAAATTACACAATCTAAAATTTGTCTTATTACTATATGAACATCGAAATGTATAATGGTGATAAATCTTAGCTTCCAAATATGAGATGATTGCATGGAATATAACTTCATACAAAATCAATATAGAATTCATCCAATGATTATTTATAGTATATATGTGCATAATCTAGCATTAAAATATCAATTAAATACTCTTGAATTAGTATATAATGTTATATTATTTGATCATTGTGCAATTCCTTCTAATTACTTTTATTATTAAACAAGAAAGATTAGCTTGGAAACAACTTCATCAGACAGTTCTCTTTACAGTTTCCTAACATTCTAATCATTTATTTTTAAATATAATAAAAAATAATTGTAACTAGTTTATTTATCTCATAAATTTACCCTATAATATGTTCAAATAGGGAAATTCATTCATCATAAACAATATCTTTCTGCATTTAAGATTAATTAATATATGTATACTATTGTTCTTCCAAAAAATTCCCTAATTATCTTGTTTAAAAATCTCAAAATAAAATTAAGAATAAATGAGTACAAATACTCTAAATATAGTACTAAGACTTTGGTGTAAATGGTTCAAATTATTTAATACATATAATAGGTTATAATTTTTAAAATATGTAATCGATCAGAAATGAAGTATAGTGGTTGACCAAGGTCATCTCCAAATTATATTTGTACTAAACACATTATGTCCTTTTCATTAAATTTTATTTTTGTTTTAAAATTAGAATAAATATAAGAAGTAATTTGTGGTGTGAGTTTGTGTGGTGGTATATTCAATATGAAATTATAATAAATCTAAATTTTTCAAGACCCGCTCTCTCTAAAGATACCCCTCATGAGATATAAATGAAGAAAGGGAAATAACGACCCCCAAGTTCGGCCTCTAGTAAGCTCTGGGATGGTGACTAGCACCGATGGTATAAAGATCTCCCAATATGGGAGGCATTACCCTTTAAAATAAAATAAGATTGGTATATAGGATGTATCAACCACAATAAAATCCATGAAATATATAAAATAAATCAAAACCATCCCAAAATTCATGTATGATTGAAAACTAATACATATAAATGTCTGTAAATTGAATCCTAAAAGAAACAAAAGATAATGAAGCTACACAACAAAAACTATAAAGGTTTAAACTAAAAATTTCCATCATGGTCCAAAAATTCTTCATGAAAACCTGAAAATATATTTATTTATGCAGGGTGACCATATAGGTATACTGAGGAGGAAAAATCAAAGGCTCCTATGGAAATGTGAAAAGAGAATACTAATGCACCCATGTCAACATAGTAGAACTAAACAACACCTAAAACGGTATACTAACAACAACCCCAAACTCAAAACGGATTGCTCACCAAAATAACAAAACGAATTTAAATTATATATAATATGAATAACATCAACTATAGGGTACTCAACACCACTTTCCAACTGATTAGACACTCTCACACCCCAATAATAGATGTCATGGCAATCCAACCTCTTCTGAATATACTACATCACATGCCGCCCGCACACACCTAGTCCTAACAACACATTCTACCCTCACACACCAAGGTTTCACAACACATCCCTCTCGCACACACTTGTGACTCAAAACACATCCCACTCACACAAACCTCGACCTCACAACACAACCCACTCACATACACCAGGGCCTCACAACATGGCACATATCATCATAAAGAAACCTGGGACATCACATCAAAACTCATTGTGAAGACACAAGGGACATCACATAACAACTCATCTTAAAGACACTTGGGATACATCATCACATCCACCAGTAAATGAACTAAGAGACCTTTGTTCATTATAGTCTGTGCAATACTTACATCTCATAGATGAGGGATTAGGGACGAAGTGGTGGCTAGATAACCATCCTTCCATTGTTATATTTGGGAGATCCACCCTCCCCTGTGATGATGGGGGTGTATGGAACACAGTTCTTAACAATGGTGGGTGTGTATAGAAATCACAAGAATATACAAGAAATATACATATAGTATTTAATCACACAATCTCATCCTATGGGTTTACAAACAAGGAACAACCTGAATCACAGGGGCCAATACCTTCATATCCAAATATATATGCAAGACATTATACAAGAAGAACACAAGACACAAGTAACTGCTGAGAAAAATTCCCCTAATGCGTTCTCTCGGTATATTTTGGGTGTGGTTGTGTTTGTTGACAAAGTCAGATGACAGAAAATGAGTATGGTTGGTGTTTGATGAAGACAAGTTTTTAAGGTGGCGTAGTTTCCTAGTGTTTTTAAAATTTTGGGGAATAAAAAATAGGAATTTCTGTAAAGAATAGTGAATGATAGTGGAAAAGGAAGATAAATGAAGAGGCCTGAGCATGAATTGTGTACCACAACAGGGAAGAGTACATGGCCGCGTACTAGGCAGTGGCAATAGTACGCTTGTGTGGTTTTCCAAATTGAAAACGGTTCATGGTGGAAAGCAGTGCGATTCGAGGATGTGTTGATGTCGGCATAGGAGATCAACTATATAAAAGAAAAGTCAGTACGTGGAACACATATCAAAAATGGTTCGCGGGTGGCTTGCGGTTCGCAATGGCAGAAGAATAACTAAGCGGTGGAGGCTAGATTGATGATTTTGAAAATCTTGGATTATCAGATTTTGCGAATATCATTGCCTATATAAGAATCTCTAATCCCAACAACTTTTGTGATTATTCAACATGATCAGAGAACATATTTTTCTCTGGGAATTTAGAAAATTTTGAATGTTGTTCGTGCTGAAGGTGTTTGTGAGGATTCTAAACCCGCAAAGGAAGTCTGGTACGTGGAGAAGGAAGTCGGGTGCGTAGAATGAGTTGTCTTGCTACATTGTGGGAGAATCTCAAGTATGTGAGAGGAAGAATTCCACAATTGGTACACGAATAGTGATCTCCGGTACATGGAAGTGAAGACAACCCATGAACAGAGAATAGTTCACGGACAAGAGGGGTTTCATAGAGGAAGTTCGCGGAATCGGTACGCAGTAGCGGTACATGATGGTGAAGGTAGAGGAAGTATACAGATGAAGGGAAGTTTGCAGTAGAGAATGTAGTATACAGAGGAAGAGTTCCACGTACCAAACCTAGTAATCAGTATGCGGGAAAGGAAGGTGGTTCATGATTTTCCCAAGGAAGCGTCTGAAAGCTTTAATTCTGTTTGTGAATGTATTTTCCGGTACCTAACAGTACACCAGATGGTGTAATTTATCTATGGGTGAAAATGGAACTTCAAAAGAGTTTCTATCTATAGTTAAGGATGTATGAATTCAGGAAAATGAAGGAACCTTTATGTCCATAAACTGTATATGACCTACTAGTTGATTAAATTTGAGAGGATTCTTTTCAAAGTCCTGTGAGCGAAGGAAGAAGAAGATAGTGACCCCCTTCACTGGTAGTGAGCCAAAGAAAGAGGCCTAGGGAGTGAACCTTGGGAATGTAGTGAGTAGACCCTAAACCTAGTAAAGACAGTGATCCTAGGCATAGAAGATCTCGCCTAAACATTCTACTCATTATTGGTTGTGAGCCTTAGTGAATTTGGCACATTGGCATATTGTCATTGTATGCTCCTTGGATGTAGCCTAGTGAGGCTGAACCAAGTACAAACCATTATTTCATGTGAATGATTTTATATTTGTTCGTATATTTCTACCGGAGGAAGAGAGAATTGAGTTTTTTCTAACAACGAAACAAGATCCGAATGAGAAAATGTTTTAATCTATCATTTGTTGATCACCCCCCTCTCAATGTATTCAACCTAGTAGACCTAATAGTCACATTATTATTTTAATACACATTTAACTACTTAACTGGATTTACAATTATCCAATAATCCCATATTAAAAAAACATTAGTTCATTAAATTCCAACCTATTATTATTCACTCATTATTGGATCAGATTCCACAATCCATTTCAAAGAATCCATTTTTTCAGATTCTTCCCAAGAAATGATATTCCATTTTAGTTTTATACTACGAAGAAAACTAAAATTAATTCACACAATACAATAACCAAAACACAAAAACTATAACCACATAAAAACCCATTACACTCTATCCAATAATCCCACAGCATCACTAATTTATATTTACATACCAGTTTTCATCCTTACAGCACATCCACACCATAACTATCATATAACCCCGCTGTATAACCATACTTATCCAAGCCCCACTATAAAACCATGTGAAATCCACATACCAAATTGGAAAACCACAGAAGTCCCACACATCACATCGTATATCACAACATATTTAGGTCTAGTAATGGGGTGTCTTATTCAATTTCACTTATATATTTAAAGGTGATATCATAGAATCCATAAGATCATGGGGAATCAGTTTAATTAATTGAATATATATGGTTAGTCATTTATTTATTTATGATGATAAAATTCAACTACAAAAACAAAATATTTCAAAAAGATTTTTTTTGAAACATATTAAAGTCCCCCATAGAGATAGATTTCATCAAGGATTTATGTCCATAAGAACATAGTCTCAAATTAGATGAAATCAAATTAATAAAATATGTAAAACCATACTTCACATTCCTATGTCCCTTTAAATTCAATATAAAATTGTTCATTATATTTATTTAATCCATTTTTAACCATGTTCACAAGCGTTAACAATAATAAACCCATCCTGCATGATATACATAAATATAAATAAAGGAAAAACATACTTGGAAGAAATATGATCGACATAGCCTTTTTCTAGACTTACTATACATAAACAAGGGCACACGTATATTAGGAAACTACCCAAGGGAACACGAACCAATTACATAAACATTCTTAAATGAATACTATGGGATGAAGGATTCTGTACGTCCCATATAAAGAGAAGATAATATTGAAAGAGAGTAGGAAAGATACTCTCTTTAGAAAGACTAGATCCTTAACTTTCTGGATTAGATATTGTTTATAATATCCAATACTAGAGGATCTCAATAAACCATGCGGTTTTACCCTTTAAAACCCTCCAGAATCGTAGGGAATAAAATATATGAATTATTTTCTTTAAATATATCTTAAAACCAATAATATTTTTCCTTAAACTCGTTTTACATCAAATAAATATGTCTAAATGGAGAATTGGAAGAACTAGGAACATTGCTCATGGGGTGCCACCAGACGAGACACTACTAGAGTGGTACCATTGGATAATGAATAGCTGGATAAAGAACCACTAGATGAGGAACCATTTGGATGAATCATCTTCTACCATTAGTGAGTCTCCTTGAGGTGAGATACCTCTAGGAGAGACACTGCTAGATGAGGCACTGCTGGTTGAGGCACTGCTTGATGAGTGACTTCCAGCGAGTGACTGCCCGGGTGTGCTACCGCCGGTTTGACACTACTAGGGTGAGCTAAGACCAGGCTAAAAACTCCAGGGTGAAACTTCTAGGGTGAAAAATATCCAGTTTGAGACACTATTGGAAAACATTGAAATACTGGGAATTTTAACAGTGTTGAAATAAGTCACCTTGACTTCCTAAGACAACTCAAACACCAGATTTCCCAAAAAGTAATGGGATAGAAAGGTCTAGGCCATTATATAAGACACCTCTCAAACTACGCTTTCTCTCAAGAATTAAAAACCAACCCAACCTAATGATACTTGTCAGGGGTTTCATTACACTAAAGACGCAACCATCAACTAAGCTTGTTATCCAAAACTCCCACAACAGCTAAACAAACATAAATACCCTGAACATAGGAATCAATAATAACACCCTAGAATTACAAGGATTTTTTGATAATTATATCCATCACCGCACTAGAAACATATAAAACAAGTATTAATCCTTTAGAGACAAAACAACCTTGTATGGAAAGAGAGTGAAGGTCCAAACAACCATACCTTGAGATACCTATCAGGAATCTAGACATATTTTGGACACATCAACCACTCTAAAACCATCTTTCGGGGAAGATACCTCTCAAAAAAATACACAGTCATATAGATAGGTATAAAAAGTCTAGTATGAAATGTATAAAAAAACAACAATAATAGAACCCTTAAAGGTAACATATTAAAAAACAATTTCATCACATTATTTTGAATAGAAGGAATAAATTTTAGATGAGAGAAAACATTTTTATACATTTTTTCTTCAAACAATTCTCTGTGAAATGATATTGTATGAATATATATACATGATTTATCCTCATTTTCAAATGCATAAAATTTAAATTCAATACATTTAAAACACCTCATGCTGAATATATAACGAGGAAATCATATTAGCATACTTGAGTAAAAAATTAGTTAATTCATATTGGTGAAGGAGGATAAAATATATGAATGATTTTTCATATGATATATTAATTTCTTGACATGTACCTCATCATGTTATGTTTAAAAGATCCCTTTAAAATCATTTCCATGAAAAATATAAAACAAATATAGTAGTCTATGAAAAAAACGTCGAGTCAAAACCCATTTTAATACTTTTTATAGCATGGTATTTATCCAAATATTGTTTGTGAAAAAAGTTTCAAAAAATATTGTAAACCCACTTTTTCCCAAAAAAGTTTCCCAAGATAACTTAATTAAATTGGAATGTCTCAGGATTTCACAAAACATATTATGTTATTCTAACAGAACTCTATCATTCTCTTTAACAAGTAAATGTCAACATAGATTAACATCAATTGTAGAAAACTCGAATTAACATATATAATGAATCAAAAATATGAAATGAGTTTCTAAACAAACCACATTAACCAAGTATAATTTTTTTCTAGGTTTTCTATCAAAACATTAATTACCAGGAACATTCTTATGCTTAAACTGCAGGGGGGTCAACATTTCAAATTTCTATTTTTCACAAGTGTATTTCATTAAATTATGGAGTTGAAAATATAATTCCTATACAAAAATAAAAACATATATTAATATATATAGAGCTACCATATGAATACAAATTAAAGAAACCCATCCACCACACCATGCTATTTTCCCATTTGGGCAGCACTGACTCACCCGTATGGTTTTAAAACATGTTGTAATATAATGATTCTTGATGTGGTGAAATAGTTTCCCTCTATTCGTATGTTTGAGGTCATAAAACGTTACATCAATATAAGATCAAAAAACAAACCCAAAAAATATGGTGGTATTCAAAAATTCTTGAAACTTTCTTTATACGAATATTTAGGTATTGGAGGTAGGCCTGTCTTTATTGATTTCATGATTTCTAACATGAACAGTTTATTTTATTTCCACCTTTAAGTGATTATCCTTTTTATGATAGGTGAGGGATTATTCAAATAAAAATATATCACTACCCAACACAACACAAGCCATCTTACCTCTAAAACTACTAACCTGAACCACCACACATTAGTACTACTTTATAGCACAACCATTACCAAAACATACCATCCAATGAAAGAATACACTAGGAATTTCACACAACAACATCACCACACCACCTTACCATCCACACAAAATAACCCATTCGATAAAGAAACCTACTCCATCTGATCCTCTAAATTTCTCTAACAAAATATTACTACTATAATCACTTATAAATCCCCAATCTTTCAAATTAAAGAATCCCATTTCCCATGTTGAGATACTATCCACTTTCGATGGAACTGACTCACCAATAGGGTTTTAATATCATCAAAGTATAATGTGTCTCGATTAAGGATTATATTTTTTTCATCATCATATTCTTTATATTTTTAAACAACATGTCACACTAGGAATAAAAATAAGAAAAATCACACATTTCAGTAATAAACAGTGCATCTTCCATAATTATCCAAGGGAATATATTACTTCATATTATTATTTATCCTGAGTACCTTCACACAATTGTTTTTGGGAAATCTGTTAATTATCCATATATAAGTGGTTATAATTTTATGACATGGTGATCTTAATCAAGAGTTAAAATCAAGGGTATCTTAATCTACAATAATCGTAGAATAGTCAAGGTTTCCAAGAAATGTTATTTTTTGAAAGGCATACCAACACTTCAATGAAATTATAATAATGAAACCATAAACAACACTCAACATTCATAGATTATTTCTAGTGAAATATTATGCCTTTCACTTTAAATAGTGTTTACATGGATCCAAGGTAAAAAAAACTATACACATGTTACACCATGTTTAATATTGTTAAAAAATACATTCGAGGTTTATATTATTATAATGGATATGCACTTCCATATTCATTAGGAAAATTAAAAATGTTATGTTCTTGTGATCAATTGATATACTACATTACCTAAACAACATGTTGACATAATAATTAGTGTAAAACAAGATTTTATAACAAAACAATTAAAACTATATAGGTATTATTACTATGTTTCATGCATTATCATTCTCAAAAAACAAACATTCTCAAATAATTCCATGTCATAACGAAACATGATTTATGACAAAAAAAAGTAAAACTACATATATTTTATTACTATACTTAATGGTTTATCATGTTCAAATACTCCATTTTACACACAACATTTTTATAGAATTATTAAGATAAAACATGTTTTCTTATCATGAAATCTAAAATTGCACATGTTTTATTACTATATTTCATGATTTATCATGATCTAGACAAACATTATTTAATAAATTAATAGCTCAAGAAAACTTGATTATATAATGAAATAAAGATAAAATAATTCTACATACATATTAAAGATGATACATGTATAGGTCTCTCCTACTAGGTTTTCTAAAGTTACCACATAAATGATTTTAACTTTATGCATGATTCCCATATCAAAATACTCAGGAATTAAAATGTGAGGTAAGCTTATCCCAGTACTTTAAAGTTTTTAGAAATCAAATAGGGTTATGTGTAGTCCATTAAATATTTTTAATTATCAACAAGTTACCAGAAATCATGCTTATCATTTTCTAAAATTTAGAAATAAATAGCCACATAATTTTCTTGCATAATGCATGCTTAGAAGACATGGTTATATAAATTCTGTAGAACAATAATCACACCAAAATTTAGAGTAGGGTATTCCTATCAAGGATTAAAAATTAAAAGGAATTATCAATAATTAAGATATAAATTTTAAGAAAATTAATAAATTAAATGTCTAAAATTATGTTTTAGAAAACTTCAATAAGACATGCTCATAAAAAATCACAAATATGAATAAATGAATGAAATATTGACTCACATGGAAACTAGAATACTTATAACCATGATTTACCAATAATCTATTTTATCATGCCATTTTAAAATCAACTTTTAGGATACATGCTTCATAAGGGTTTTCAAAATTAAATAGTTGATATTAAAAAACACACAAATCATGTTTCTCTAACAATTTCCAACTTTAAATGAACTGTATATCATGTTATACATTTTTCAAAAAGGATGAAAAATAAATTTTTTTATTAATAATGATGTAACAGGAAATGAAACAACACATTCACAAAAACAATTCAATCTACTTAATCATCATATTACGCTTTCCTTTTTATTTTATAATTAATTCAGAATACAATAAATGAATTTATTACATATAATAACATGGTAAACGTCATAGAGACATACATAAAATATCATGATAAATTTAATTTGGGTTAACTTACCAAGATCACTCATGTCCAAAATGAACACAAGTCATTATGATGTGTGTACCTTTCCAAGGTATCTACCCTATAAGCGGTTTATATCACTTGGTCATTAAATAACCTCAAATTTGTGCACTAGATAATAGGGGGCCTAAAATCTTACATCCTAGATTGTCTCCCTATCCAATGTTATGCACCATGGTCAAATATAACTATTTCCATACAATCTTATGAAATACTCACTATGCCTAACTCCAAACTCCATCTTATCTCTCAACCATCACATATGATACCACTATTTCATGACCCCTGCAATCCAAAGATACCCCTCCTAGGATGCTTATGAGTAAAAAGATATAATGATCTCCATGTTCTACCTCCATTAATCCCTAGGTAGGTGACTAGAATCGAGGGTATAAGGATCTTACAATATGGAGGCATTACCCTTTAAAATAAAAACAAATATCAGGAGATTGGATGTATTATCAATAATCAACTCAATGAAATATATAAAAAAAATCCAAACACCCCAAAATGAATTTTTGAATCAAAATTGGTACATATAAAAGTCTCCAAATGAAAACCCAAAAGGAACAAAAGCTAATGTAATGACACAACAACAACTTCGAAGGTTCAAACTAGAAATGTCCAGCACAATCCACAAAATACTTCTAAAAAATTGAAAATAGATTTTATATATATAGTTTTATCATATATGTATACTCCGTGGGAAAAACAAAATTCTCTCTTGTACATGTGAAAGGATCATATTAATGCACCTATGTGGAATTATTACAACCAAACAGAACCTAAAATATATACTAACCAAAACCCAAACCTCATTAAGGATCACTCTCCAAAATAACACATCCAAGTAACATAAAATATAATATGAATCACATCGATTATAGGGTATGCCACACCACTTTCCCACTAATTATATAATCTCACACATCAATGGTAGATGTCCTGGAGATACCACATCTTCTGAATATACCACATCACATCCCACCCACACACACCTAGACCTAAAAACACATACATCGCGCACACACCTGGGCCTCACAACACATCCCACCTGCACACACTTGGGCCTCAAAACACAGCACACCCGTACACACCTCGGACTCAAAAAAACAACACATCTCATCTCAAAGACATCGAGTACATCACATGACAACTCATCCTGAAGACACCTAGGACATCACATCACAACTCATCCTGAAGAATCTTAGGACACCACATCGGATCCACCGTCTAATACAATAACAGACCTTTGGTCACCACAGTATGTGCAATACCTACCTTGCCAAGAAGAGGGATATGGGAAGATTGAGTGACCAAACATCCATCCTCCATCTATGATGTTTTTGAAAGACACCTCCCCAATTGATGTTGGGGTTGTTTGGCACATAATGATCAATAAGGGTGGGTGTGAATAGAAATTAAATGAACGTACAAGATATATACATATAGTATTGAATCATATAATCCCATCTTATGGGTTTACAAACAAGGAACAACCAGACTCACAAGATCCAATTCGTCTACTTCCAGTGATATATTAAATACACCATATAAGAATAACACAAGCCAGAAGTTATATTATTATTTTAATCCACATTTTTCTTCATAACAGTTTTCAAAATATTTTAATAATCCCATATTAAAAACACATTTTTTTTATTTATATCCCTTCATTATTCATTCATTAGTTGTTCACATTCACTAATCCATTTCAAATAAACTGTTTTTTCCAGATTTTTCTCGATAAAGGATACTCCATTTTAGTTATATGCTTCCCAGTAAACTAGAATTATTTCTCACAATACAATATCCAAAGCACAAAAATTATCACAACATAATAATCCATTACTTTCAATATAATAATCCAACATCATCACCATCATAAAGCCCCTTTGTATTACCATACCCCCCCTTGCCCCACTATACAACTATATGAAATCCACTTCCCCCACACACAAACCATATCAATATGATACACCAAATTATATATCACAACACTACACATTCAGGTTTAGCAAAGGGGGGTCATATTTAATTTCCTTTATTTATTTAATGGTTTTATCAAAAAATCCATAAAATCATGAGGCATCAATTTACTTAATCGAATATATATGGTTAATAATTTATTTATTTATGACTATACCACTATTGAAAAAATAGGGGATTGCAAAAATAAGTTATTACAACATAATCAAGTCACCCATAAAGAAAAGGTTCATCATGGAAGTACGTCTATAAGAACATAGTATCGAAATAGATGAAATCAAATCAATAAAATATATAAAACTATACATCCCATTTCCTTACCCCAATAAATTAAATATAAAATGATTCATTGTCTTCCTTAAATTCATTTGTGACCATTTTAAAAATAGATAAAAATAATAAAACCATATCGTATGATACTCATAAATATAAACAAAGTAAAAAACTATTTGGTAGAAAGATGATTGACACAACCATTTTCCTGGACTTGGTGCACCAAAGCAGGGGCATGTATACAGTAGGAAACTCCCTTGGGAAACAAAAACCAATTACAACAACCTGGATACATGAATCATATGGGAAGAAGGATTTGGTACGTCCTGTATCAATAGAACTAAACACTCAAATGGAGTAGGAATGATCTTTGATTTAGAATGACTTGATCCGGAACGTTCAGGATTAGATGTAGTTTTGAATATCCATTAATAGAGGATCCAAAAAAACCGCATGGTTAAACCATTTAGAAACCTCTATAGGCTTACGGAAATAATTATATGATTTATGGCTTTTTAATCGGTCTTAAACCGTTTTAAATTTGGATATAAACTCATTTTAAATCAAAAAAATATGTCAAAATGGAAAAACTGGAAGAATTGGGAACACTGTTCATGAGGCATCGCAGGACGAGGAACCTCCTATGAAAATTTGTTTTACGAGGAACTATTGGATGAGGCACCATTAATATTAGGTACCACTAGATAATTCACTGTCAGGAATAATCTCCCGCCACCATCAGTGAGTCAGTGCCAGGTGAGATATAGCCAAGTGAGACACCGTTGGATGAGGAACCACTAGCCGAGGAACTGATAGATGAGGGACCACCAGCGGGACACTTCTAGGGTGATCTACCTCAATAATGACACTGCTAGGGTGTCAATCCCAACATAAAACCTCCATAGAAAGACAGAACTAGTGTGATACACCATTGGGGAACATGAAAAAACTAGGATTTTTTTGCAAACTGTTCAAATAAGTCACCATGACTTCCCATGAAACAACAAACATCATATTTCCTACAAAGTATTGGGAAGTAAAGGTTTGGTCTATTTCAAAGATAAACTAACAAATTTTACATAGAAAGGGAATGTTCTTAGGCATGGAAACATGGAATGATTAAAATATCTTATTTTTAATCTAAAATATATTCATTGATTAAATCAATATAATAAATTAATCATACTGCACAACATAGATTATTTAGTCTAATATAACTAAGATATTTACATGATGCACCAAATCCCACATCCAATATAAATATAAGATAATAAAAACCCCAAGAATGATTCTTTAACATTCAAATCATTTGGGTGGTGATTTAATGATCTTATAAATAATTTTATATATATTATAGTCCCTAAAATAAAATTCTAAAAATAGATATATAACTATGGATTGGAAGGTATGTGTATATTGAATATAAATATCTACTTATGGAGTAGTTCCAGTAGTGGGGTTCCATTTTTATTTTTGCCTTGGAGTCTAGCGATGATCACATTCTTGGCTAGACTTTAGATTATTGAGTTAACATGGATATTTTCCATTTTTCCTATTCAGATAACATTGAATTATTAAATTATTTTTTGGATAACTCTATTTAATTTAATAATGTTAACCTAAAGGTATATTTCCTATAGTGTTTTGACGCTCAATGACCCCATATTCCATAAGTAAAGAATCATTTTACCCCCTTAAAGAAAATTCCCATAGTGAGTTGTTCCACATTTTTATATAAATAAAATTGAACATTTTTTCCATTATCATCCCTATCACATGATGTTTCATTAGAAAATATATTTATATTCTTCTTTGTGTTTGGTAGTTTTACTATGTTTTCATTGTTAGTCAAATTTCTCAATAGATAGTTTGGAATAAACAAATGGTTTATCATTCCATATCTCTATCCTATGGGTTTTCATTTAGGTGATCTCCACATTATTCCACACACTCATGGTTAATTATTATTCCATCCATTAATAAACCAAACTATTTAAGATGAGTAAAAACCATTATTAATATAGGGAAATTATAATAATCATAAAATTAATTTCAACCGAAAAATGTCTTATTCATTTACACAGACATGTTACAAAATAATTATTGCAGTTTAACCAATATAACTTTGGGTTAAACTATAAGTTGATTTTTTCCATACATCGTAAAATAATACCTTAATGTAACCATGAAATAAATCCATCAAAATTGTTTATAATGATCATAAAATAAAAAAATTAATATACCCTAGGAGTGAGTTATGTGTGAAACTAGGATTATTTTTTGTCCAATATGTCATTGTTGAGTGAATATCCAAAATGCACTGTTTAGAGTTATTATACCAAGGAATAGATATTTTAGAGCCTATATCAACTTACTAATATAAATATGTGAATTTATTTTCATATAAACCCACCTAATCAAGACTTTATAAATAATTTAAGATATTATCTTATTTATAAATATATTTATATGGTTTTCAGTACGTTTCTCTCATAATAAACCCCAGAATAAATAAAATAATCATAAAAAATAACTATACCATAATATGATTCCAACTATAAATAATCATGATTTAGATAACAGAAATGTTACATTGATTTTATAGTAAAATTAAACATCTCTCAAATATCATCCCAACCTGAGCACTAATAAATTTTGTATGTTTGAGACTAGCTAAATAAACAAAATATTTGTTATCACTTGTGGACAATTTAAAATAATAATGACAAAATATTACCATTCTCGACTAATCATAATTTATACTTGTATTCATATTCTTGGAATATAGAGGCCTTAGAATGGGGTGAACTCATATGCACAGAAAGGTTATACAAAAGTGATTACAATTGAATATCATAAGTGAACATAAGATGAGAATATGTGTATAATCAAGATATAAAATCACATTTAATTAAAACAAATAACCAATCATAAATGATTTTATATTACTTGGAATTTAATAATAAATTAATCAAAAGATTACAAAAACATGAATTTATAAACATGAACCAAGATATCTTCCCACAATTCTGAGAATAAGAATAAATATATGAATCATTTTTCTACTTTTACAATAACATTAGTATAAGAAACATTAATTTTATAATACAAAAAATTTCTTCCCATTCCTAAGTGAAAATAAAATACATTAATGAATACTTATCTCATGTGATATAAAGATTAAACCAATTCACATTATGGTGATTGAAGAGACCACCCAAAATCATCTATACATAAGAGTTCCACTTGAAATAAATCTCATATCATATCATATAGAACCCATATATATTAAATGGGGATTATAAAAATTTCAATATAAAAACAATTCTTTATTATAGTATAAAGAACCAATGAAAATAAAATGGGTTCCATTCAAATAATAAAAAATAAGTCGAGGAAATAATATGTGTTTTATAGAGATTGACATAAGTTATTCATTATTAAATCCATTAATAGTCATAACATGATAAAGCCATAATAAATAAATGGAAATCCAATGATATCATGTAACATTATAGGTAAATAACATTCAATAATGAAAATAATTAATATGGTACATTATTATATAGATAACAGGTGTATGGTTTTTTAGTAATTTCCCCACATGAATCAATGTATAGAATCTAAGTGAATCAATATTAATAAAATGTATCAAAATTAGTATATTCACAAAGAAATGGAATTAGGAAAAAATATTGGATCATACATAGTGAAGTATTAGGCAAGACAAAGGTAGTGATGAATCATTCATTTAAAAGAGAAGATAATTACATATGTCAACCATAAAAAGATTTTGAATTTTTATATTTTAATAATATCCATAGTTAATTGAAATATATGTCATTGTAAGTTTAATTATGTGAAAATAAGTTTTAAGATAATGAATAAAAAATCCTTAGAAACAATAAACATATATTATCTTTTTGAAAATCTTTTAGATATAAATATTTCACTAATAAAGTACATAAAAATTTTATTTTATAATTCCATTAACATGTAGAGAGTAAGTATCCTAAAAAATTAACAATGTAGTGGATAGAGGTTTTCACATGGAAAATCATATAAATATTTTCTTCTTGATGTTGATGAGAACAAACCACAATAATTTTTTAAAACAAATCACTAAAAATTTATATTGAACACAAGGTTATAAAAAACGAACAAAATAAAAAATTACGGTATAAATAATTTAATTTTAAAAAGATACTAATAATTATTACAATTTAAAAGTGATGTTCCAATCATAAATGATGAAATGAGCTCAATTCCACCTTCAATAAATTATTTTGGTAGAAAATGTTACAATGGTTATGAATTACTGAGGGAATAAATAAAATCTTATGAATATAAAATAGATATTATTAGTTGTTTTATGAATAATAAAAAATCCTTATATGGATTATATTTCAAAAAAAATCATGATTTAAAATAAAATTTGCAACAAAACCCTTATGGTTTGATTAACATTTTTACCAACCCCACTTTTAGGTAGGGTGTCTTTTTAATCAATAGAAAGTTAATGAAAGAAAATGATATATATATGTAAACCCCGTATATATGGGAATAACATAAATTAGTTAGTAATAACACAATATTTAATATATCATGGGGTACCTTACAAAATATGTCTCATGAAATTAAATTTGATATAATGAACCTCCTTACTTTATTAATATATAGTCGAAGGCACTCTAACCTCATATAAAAAAACAAAACTTTCATAATATAGTATTTAATTTCATCATTAATACCTAAATATATTTAAAATTTAATTTTATAATCTTTTTACATGTACATTTGGTAGTAATTTTATATTTTCCCACATTTGGTGTTTATAGTTTTGAGCGTTTACACTGGTTTCATAGGAAAAGTATAAGTATTCATTATTTTATCAAATTAAATCATTAAAATTTCATTAAATTTAGTTAAATTGATTACTTGTAATTATTTTATTTGTTTAAATTTCCATTATTTATTATCTTATTATTTATCTATGTAAATTAAATCTGTGAACATTTTTCAATGATTTTCAACTTATGATCGATGTTTTCATAATTAATGAGTTCAAAATTGATATATATTTTATTGAACTTATAATATAATTATTTATTATTTTTTTCATATTATAACCAAAATTATGCATTCATAATCATCCATATTTTAATTTTATATGATTTTTCAAGAACCTAGTGAAACTGACCAAAACATTAACATATTTTTATTATTGATGATTATTATGGTTTTTTGGTTGAAATATGATTAAAAAATAGAATAATGACACCATTTAGTTTTTTAGGGTGATGTATATAAACTAAAAATGTTTTCGAATAATAAAATGGAATAAAATATCTTTTTAAATTGAAATAAATGTATTTCTCTTAGTTCACTTGTTTTATGTAATCAAATTAAATATAACAGTTTCATGAACATATCATTAATACTATCTGCAATGTTTCATAGAAAACCATATTGATATAATGAAAATAATATTTGTCTAATAAAACCATTCTCATTAACATGCATTTAATTTTATGATTAAAATGAAAACAAAAAACAATCATCCAACATAGGAGGTAGTTGACAGATATACATGGTTGTTGACATAATTTTATGTAGAACTGGAGAGGTGAATAATTTTTTTCATCATTAAAGTATCTAAAATATTTCATAAATATAATAATTATTCATTAAATAAAAATTTATTTCTAGTCATGTATATTGGTTAAGTAAAAAACTCGACATTTTTTGGAGGCGATAGTCTGTCCACTAACAAATGTTGTTTTTCATTTTCTTAGCGAAAAGGGAATGATGGTTATAGTTTGTACAATAATTATAATTTCAAAAAATTATAACTAGTATAATTATTTTATCATTTTTATATGTGGAATATAAATACTATAGTAACTAAATTCAAATAAGTAAAAAATAAAAGGGGGAGAATGGATTCAAAATCTATATGTCGCTATGTAGGTTATATCGTTTGTTAATGGGCTCAAACATTTGAATGATATTGTTTATTTAAGTTTTTAATATACATAAGGTTAATATAGGAGTTTTTTAGAGATTTCTTGTAATTGTTTGGGCCAAACCTATGATGTTTTGGAGTGAGTGTAAGTGAGGATAGGAGATCCATTTTATTAGTGAAAAAGAGTGGCATTTTTGTACATACCCAAAGCATTCCAATAATGGAAACCCACTTTCTAGGAAAATAGATCCAAAATAGTGAAATAATAAATATAATAAGAGATATTTTTTATTCACTGATCAAATAGTGAATTAAAAAAAATTTAATAGGTTTGTTCATTTACCTCTTACGTTACTCATAATTATTTTGTTTATTTTAAACTATAGTTACTAGTTTTCACATAATAAATATATACTTTATTCCTAAAATTAAAACAGTACTTAATATAAAATTTGAACATAATGATTCAAAATTTTATATCCTTTTTTATTTAATTTTTTAAAGTGATAAAAATTAATTTTCAAATAATAAATTCATATTTTATTAAAAATAAATTTTCAAAAAATATAACTTAAATTTTAAAATTTCAAATATGAGTTAAAAATTTACGGTATATTTTTTAAATTATAAATTAAGAGTCCAAATGCTTATATAGTCATAAAATAAGTCTTATTAAATTCCCAATTCATACTTATGTACAAATAGTGTCATAAATATTATGTTATTTATAGAAACAATATTTTGTGTTATTCACCTAAAATAAATAATTTTTGAAAAAGATAAAAAATCAATGGAAATATAAATTTTATTCAAAAAATAAAAAAATAGAGGTATATTTTTCTAATACAAATTATAATTTTTCTAAATTTATCTGTAAATAAAAATAAAAAATAAAAATAAAAATTTCTTTTATTTAAAAATGATGTTTTTAAAAAGTATGTTTCTTTAATAATATTTGGTATCAATATATAATTTAGATTGTATTAATATGTTAGATAATATATAATAATAACATAATATCTCAAAATTAAATGTTTTATGATAAAATATCAAATAATAAAAAATAGTTCTCTAATAAAAAATATTAATTCTATAAAAAATTTGCATAAATAAATACAATTAAAATTAATTATTTATATTAATATTTTATTTTTATAATCCATTGATATTACAATATATATGTAAATTTTATATATATCTATATATATCATATCTTAATAATATTATTATTAATATTTATTCATAATGAATATATAATATGTCTATTATATTTTGATATCATGTTATTATTTTATTTTGACATATATTATTTTGATTTTAGTAATTAAAAATACAATAATTTAGTATACCAATTTTTTATATAACCATGGACCAAATTTTTAACTACCATATTTGGAATTCCTATATATGCAGTGAAGAAATATTCAATGAACATATATATAATGGTTATACTTTATTCCGATGTATACACTTACTACACCATTCATTGAATACTCTATCACTTAGAAAAGCTTATTTATTATTTAGTATTATAGATTTTAGGTATTGATTTATCCTTTTGTGGATCTCATCATCATTATGTGATTTTTGTGATATAATCATTCCTCAATTTTGAAGATGATCGAGTAGATTTTCTCATCATGAATATTTTATTCTCCTCTATATATTAACTCATGTTGATTTATGAACATTTAATCAAAGTATTTAATAATTTATTAGTTGTAATCTATGATATGGAGTATATATTTTTCTATGATATTGTTGAAATTTCTCACTTTCGAGTGAATAAAGTTTCATTAGATTGGTTCATATCATGTAGGACATATTTTTTAATCATGTTTCAATCCTTTAAATAAATAGAGAAAAGATCATTAAAATTATAAATAATTAATAATAACAAAAATGATGATGTTGATGATGAGGATGATAATTATTATGATGATAATAGTAATAATAATAATAATAATAATTTCAATAGATCCTAAAAAATGTTTGTTTCACTATTCAGTTTTTATTATATATCATAAAAGCATAAATAAAGGTGAAGTAATAATAAAACCACTGAACCGAAAACAGTCACCTAAATTACATGAATGAATAAAATGAAACAATATATATGTTGAAACAAACAGAATACAATATTAATATCAATGAAATAGGATCCCCTCATGTTATGGATAAATGTTTCAAAATAAAAAAAAGATAATAAATGATTTATGATAGGAAAAGATCTGTGATTCTATACCACCATCATCTTAGTCCACCATGCTCCTCCTATTCAACTTTTTGACATAGGTTCACTTTTCCTTCAATGGATCCCTCACCCTACATTTTTTAAACAAGTTGTAATTAATATGCTAAATTTTAGTATGAATCCCAATAAAAAACCATAAATTAATTCTATATATAATGTAATTGGGTTATATAAGGGTATCTCCATTGACTAAAAAGAGTGTTAATAAATATAAAATTATCCCTGTAATTGACTACTAATCATGAAACTAAAAAACTAAGTCTTAGCTACTAAAACACCATCATGGATTTTATTTCACATCAAGATAGTCATATAATATTAACATGGTATCATAATTAATCTAACAACTCAATAATATCATGACAGATAAAAAATTTATAATTATAAAATGGTTACACATATCATCCCATGTCTCAACCATCTCATGAAATATTACCACAATTTAATCATATTAAGGTTACACATGTCACCAAACAAAAATAAACATATGATGTATAAATAGAATATAATCTATATATATAGCACATATCTTTATATAAGTCCAATATTAGAGTTATCATAGGGATACACATGCACATAAAGACACACAATAGTGTTCTTATGGGGTAACACATGCACCCACATGCTAATCAAGACACACAATAGAGTTTTTACATGTCACACCATTCTAGAACATTCCAATAAAGACATACATATTTTTATAAAATCAATTACTTGGTAATGACTTATTTTAACAAGTGTTTTAGAGTCTAATTTTCAATAACCAGCAACTAAAAGGACGCCAAGACACCAAATTTGGAAAATGTGTAAAACAACAGCAAATTAGGATTATATAAGGAAGAACTTTGAAGAACTAAACATCTAGGGATATCATGGGAATAGAAATACCAAATAGATACTTTTGTAGTGAATGGATCAATAATTGGATAAATTAATAATGCTAATTATGTAGAATTTGGGAACCTATCTTTCATCGTTGAAATTAAAAATAATTATATCACTCAATAATCCTTAGATCTATGTGTGAAATATATTATCTAGGTTTCATTTCCTATGATAAAAAAAGATCAAGATTCATAAGAATAATACTATGAAATCTTGACCTAAAATGCCACTTAAGATGTGCCCTGAGCCTAGTGGGCCTCATGGCTGCAAACATATCTCCCCAAATTCCAGAGGTTGTTGACTAGTAGTGAGGGCCTAGTGTGTGTCTGTAGGGAGACTATTCCCTCATCCACAAAGGGTAGCATAATGTATACTTATAAACAGTTTTTAGTAGCGGAAGTATTATAAATCAATAGATGGTATAGTGGATAAGCACAAGGATAACAGTAACTAAAACAACTAGGATAACATACAATAGCTGATGATGATATATGTAATTTCACTATAAAGATTTAAAAAATTGGTAAAAAATAGCATGTGTACATGAAAAACCCAATGTACCAAAGTAAATACATTCACTATTCCATGAATCCCATGCTACAGCTTAGTCATCTACTACGGGCTCCATCCTACCACATCCAGCTATTAATGGCCAAATCATTACACTTCTCTTTATCAACAAATGCAAAAATGTAATCTTTCCTAGGTAGAAAACAGTGTCCATAGAGGGTGTGATAAATATCTTAGTGGTGCACAACCAATAGTGTCTATGAAATCTAAACTGTGTAGTGGAAATGCAAAAGTTTTAAGATATGCATATATAAAATAATGTAGTACAATGTAACCAAATACCCAAGTACCTGATTCATCCCTGAACTGGTGTTTGAACATGTAAATAGTTTATTAATTAAATTATTACTATCTTATATTATTAATATATAAGAGGCGTAAATAGCACAAAAATAACCTATTGATAGTGTAAATAGTGATGGTTCTAAGATGTAATAAGGAAACCATAATCTGAAATTAATATAATCTGGTTCCATGGTATTCACCCATGAAACCTAAACAACATTATCCACTAACTCAGTAGTAACTGAGTCTAGCTAAATGGGTAATAGTGTAATCAAAGGAGAATCATCCAATGAATTCCTATAATAATGTTTCTAAAAATGTCTATGCTATTTATACAAGGTAAAATGGGAGATAAGTAGTGGCTGGTCCCAAGGGCATAACAATGGAACCTCATGTCACACTGGATCCAAGGATTTTATACAAGGAATCATGTAATAATAATGAAGGGATCATACAATGTCATATAGAGCATCCAAAGGTATACAAGGATTAGGTTATTGCATAGGTCCCACCTAGGGCAACCAGAATCCTTCAATAAGGATGACATTCCTGATTACCCAAGGCACTCCCTTAGGAATCCAAGAGCTAACACTAGTCAAGGATTCCTATAAATATTTCAAGGTCCATGTGCATAATGAAGAAACTTAAATTTAATTCATTAAAATTAGTTTTTTCATATGATAATTATTCTATTGACAAATTTGCATGGTTCACACATTACCTTTTATTGGTTAGAAAAGGACAATTAGCATGAATAATTTTGATTAAAACCATGTAATTCATGTTCAATTAATAAGGTTCATTCTACTACCTTCCATGAACATGGAAAGGTGTTCTATGAATGTGAAACCAAACATTAATTAAAATTTAATAAGGCTGAGTCATATACTTAATTATTATATAAACAATATCATTTCAATTAATTACTTACATTTATCCATTGCCACACCCGGTTTTTCTAATTTTGGATTATACTTCAGTTTGGTGGGGATTCTGGCGTTTTTATCGGGCTCCAGGTGTGAAGGTTGTAACGTTTTTAGTGTATCATTGTATAATTTTTCCCCATGGTTTACCCTTGGATCGTTTGTAAATTTTCTGAGAAATCATGGATGTTAGGCCCTGGAAGACCATGTCGCATGGTTGGTGAATGGTTAGTGCCAACCGTGAAGCTAGTCCAAGTAACTCTATGGCTAGTAATAGAACTGACCACATGTATACATTACATTTTTAGAAACAATACAGTTGATTCCTTGGTATTCATTTGGTCATTCATCCATAGTTTGTGGCTATCGCATGGTGACCACATAGTTTGTTAAACTCTGTGTCTTAACTGTCCGATTTTCCTAGATTTTAAAATTTTTATATTTCTAATTATACCATATCCGTATTTTTAATCCAAATCACCTTTTACTCCATTACCTAGTGTGTGAGACCCTTGGTAACCCTCTCTCCTACTCTCTAATCCATTCATACAAATTTCCTTGTGTAGATCTAAGAAATCTTAATGTTGGGGCTTGATTGCTCATGGTATTTTTTCTCCTCTCTCCTCTCTCTCCCTATTCCTTCTATTTTTTCTTGAGTTTATCTTCTCCTTTGGTCATGTTGACCTAAATTTTCATTATCCAATGATTTATTTTAATTTTTTTTTCTCATTAAGGTTTTCTCTCTGTAGATCTTGGGTTTTGGAAACCTATTGATGTATTTTTTCTGGTGCGTTGTCCTTAACCATGAATATGTGGTAGGTTTTCCCATACACATTCCTTTTTAATTTAAAAATCATTAGTTTTATTATTTTCACAACATTTTTGATTTATAAATATTTATTTATGATCCATGGTTCACTTTTTCATGTACAAATCATATTTTCAACCTTTTTATTTTATAACTAGAATTGTTTTTGGAAAATAGCACACACCAAGTTGTTGATTAAATGTGGGGATGGTTTTTGTGATAGATTTATGATATAAAATGCCTGGTTGGGATTTTAAAATATGTTGATATTATATTAAATGATTTCTTGGGTGCCTTGTATCGGTTCCCAAGAATCTTTGGTTTTTATAAAGATATGAATAATGGATTTTAAGGTGTTTTGGCATGTGTTGCTGACGAATGAACTGGTTGGAATTTAAATAAGAACTTTTGTGCCTTCAAAATTTAATGTGAAATTTTTAAAAATATTATTTAAAATTTTTTGAAATATAAAATGTTGTGTTTACAACCCTTTTAGAAAAGTGGATTTTGAATCATTGTTAAATGTTGGTTTTGGTAAGTTCTTAAAGTCCTGTTTGGAATCATTTTGAAATTAATGAAACTATTGATTATGAAAACCTCCTTTTTAAATTTCTCATCCCATGAATAAGTATAATGATGTTATTACCTCACTATGTAATCCTCTTTATCCATTATCGGAGTTCCCCAATTTAGACTGTTTGTGCTCTATTTATTCTATACCATTATATCGGTCCTTGTGGTGACTCGGGGTGAGGCATATTTTGAATTATTATTAAATATATTTCATGATTGGATGCTCAGTTAGAATCACTTGGATCATCCCTATTATATAAATGATATGTGTGAACCTATTATATATAGTGAATTTTATGAGAATGATTGTCGCATTGGTAGGTCACGAACTATCTAGTGGCCCATAGTAGGTGGATACATTTGGGTTTATTGCTATGGGATTTTCCCTAATACTTTCTTGAGTTAGGGTGGTTGGTTATTAGAGTGGTTTTAATTTATCATGTGTGGCATGCTACTGGGAATGGGGTCTCATGTATTGGTATGTTCTGGATTGTTCTCTCTCTCTTGGGTTCACCTATTTCTATTATATACTAGTTGTTTTTTGAGATGAATGTGATATGAGTATAATTATTTATATTTCCCATGTTATATGATCATAATGGCGCCTTCTTGTATCATGTCCTTTTTGGAAAGTGATGTGATAGTTTTGAAAATGGTTTATGAAAAATGATTCCCAAGAAAAGTGTTTTATTTTCCTTGTGAAACATGAGAATTTTAAACATTTTCCCCAAAAAATAATGTTGTCTCCCTAATAAAATAATCCGAGTTTGGAAATAAATAAGGTAAATGAGTTGTAATTTATTTTTGAGTAAACATGTAGATGATCAAGGTTTTATGTATTGTGTTCAAAATTGAAAAATTATTTTTCTTTTATTTTTAAGGAAGTGCAATGGGAATAGATTAGCCGGCTAGACTTCTGAGTTTTAATACTGAATATTATAGTTATTTTCTATTTTTATCCTATGGTGAAGGTTTTATCTTGAGATTGATCTCCTTGTGTGACAGTTGATATTTGTTTTAGAGAGTGACCCATGGGGTCATATGGAGTTAGTGCGGTCCTTTAGTTTGGATGGTCTATTTGTATAGTTGTTGTTCCATTCAATTTCATGTATGAAGGACGTTCTATTAAATTTCATTTATATATTGGACTGTTTTTGCATCATTCCACTATTTTTTTATTTAATTTTTATTGGATGAAATGGTTCCCTTTTGTACTTTTTTGTTGCCTAACACTAATTGTGAGCCTGTGGGGATTGGAAACACCCTTCACGCCTTACCATGAATCGGCTCGATTGACTGGTTCAGGGTTGTCCTAGGTTGGGTCATGAAAAATTGGTATCGAAGGGATGTTGTCTCTTAAAGGGTCTTTCTTTACATATATCCCTTTGTTATTTGGGGATTTTAAGGTGGATGGAGTAAGATTTTTTCGACTCGAGGGGTAGGTATGGGAAGATCATCATGAACTCATACCCGTTTCAATCCTCAGTCTTCCATGTGAAGTCTATTATTATAATTTTCTTTGGTCTATAGGGATTTTTTTTGTGGTTAGGATACAACTAGGTGATTTTGACCAATGGTATTCATAAGATCGTAGGGCCTAGAAATCTATGTAGAGCTAGGGGAATGGTCCTAGAGGACTATCTATTTTGGTGGTGTGTTTGGCATATGTATTTCAACCATATGGTTATGTTAATCACCAAAACTAGTTTCCTCTTGTGGATCTCCTTTAATCTTCATGAATTATAGAAATTTATTTGAAAACCCATGTTTTGGAATTGTGAAAACAAGTTTTTAATGAAATGGATGGATATTAGGAAAGAGTTGATTGAATGGGGGTATGTTTGACATGAAAATTTCTATGAATGAAAAATGAATGGGGTTTTAACCAAATTATTATTGATTTAATGCGATTTGTTGAAATTATAGAATTGTTTTTGAATTAAATAAAACGTATTTTGATGGAAATCATAGGGGTTTTTTTAAATGGAAAGGTGGTTTGTTGTGTGAAATTAAAAAATGATTTTTTACTTGGTTTTTAGTGATCTCTTTGAAGGTTTGTGATTTAAATATGGGTTTAATGGTTTACTCTGGAAAATTTGGTTTTTTTGTTTTAGCCTTTATAATTTTCATGGGTGCTCGCCTCTATGGATGTATATGAGAATTGGATAGGTGTCGAGGGTGGTACAGACATGTTCACGTGAGTGAGACTCTCTGGGAAACCGTTGGTAAGCATGAAAATCCACAAAGTTTCTTCTTGAAACTAAAAATGTTTTCAAAATGGGGATGTTTGATGTTAATAATGGAATGTTTTCTAATTATTCAATGTTGGTCGCATAAGTAGTGTTCTTTCTTGAGGTTTCTGTTATTGAGTTTTCCTTGATATGGTGTTTGTATTTTCTTTATTCAGTAGTCATCCCTATGGAGCTTCGATGGGTGATCATGGTGTAACTACTGGTGATTCTCCATATATGTAATTTTCAATTGATCAACCTGACAATATTGTGTTCGAGTTCTAGAAACTAGATCCACCTCTATTTTATGTTTAAGTGGATCCTCTCTTCGGAAAATATTGTATGAAAATGATCAAAATAATCATTATCCACATTGAGTTTCTCAAGTTGTTTAAGTTTATGTTTTCATCTTTCATGATTGAAGGTTCATCGTGGATGTAGTGGAAGTCAATATCTCAGAACAAGCCTCAGAAAGCTATTAATTGGAGATTCTTCAAGGCTTCATTCATTAATCAATATTTCTATGTGAAAGGTAGGATAAATAAATTAATGGATAATATTTTCTTACTATAGGGTGATGGATTGGTGTTGGTGTATTTCCATCAGTTTATGGACCTAGTTTCATACCTTTCAGAGTATATTGAAGATGATTCCATGAAGGCTCGACATTTTGATAGAGGGATTCACTCTAATCTATAGTATAAGGTATTATAGTTCATACTAACTTCATTTTATGATATATTGTGGAAATCCTTTTATGTTGAGGTTGTGATGGTGGGAGTTCTGGAATTATTCCTCCCTCCTTCAATCCCAAGGAACAGTAGGGAAGATTATTTTATGAAAATGATAAAGAAGATGGAAGCTAATGGGGTGGGACATGGAATAAAAATTCCTCGGGTTCATTAATCAACCCCTTCTAGTAATGAGATCTTTATAAGCTAACAGTGTGGTAAGATGGGACACAAGATGCCATCATGTCCAAATTCTTCTAATCCCTTCCATTCTTGTGGATGCTTGGGGTCACTTGTAGTGATTCTAATGGGGCATTTCTAGAATGCGTCATGGAGGCAATCCTCAAAAGTGATGTGTTGTTGGGGGATTGTTTTGAGTTTATTTTTTTAAATGTTCTTCTAGTGTATTGGTTTTTTAAATGTGGAATTTGTTTTGGTGGTGTCTTGGTTTTTGAAAGGTAATAGATGTTGTGGGTCATTTGGTGAACTCCAATTTTAAATGAAAGTGTGGTTCCTATTATAGAAATATATGTTTCTCTTCTTTTTAAACAAGTGTTGCATGATTATTGTTGGGGTTATCAAACTATGACTATTATATAAGAGGTGCTTCAACCATCAAGTCTCTAGATATAGGTCTTAGAGTGAAGTTGGAGCATAATAAAGAGTCCCAAGAGTGTGGGATGTTTGGTTAATCTTCTTCCTGTACCATTTTGGTGAGCTTGTTTCTACGTTTATATAGAAGTTTCTCTATCAATGAAGGTTTCCAATTAGTGTAATTGCATATATATCATGTAAATTGGATGTGGAATGGTTAATGGTCATCTGATTGGTGATTTGTGGGTAGTGTCGTTTGTGGTTGTTGTGTTCCAATCATTGAGACGCATCCCACACATCCCCTTGTAGTGGGGGGTTTTGAGTCTTTTTGGGGAGTTTTGGCTCAGTTCTCACCCCCTTAATTTGGGAGTGGGTAATTTTAATGTTCCTATGTAATTCTATTTTGGTTGTTTTCATTTGGTATTTAATGGTGGGGAGACCCACTGTGGGTCTCATTGAGGTTTCACTTAAGAGTTATCAGCTGTTACTAAATTTATTATGGTGGGGATTCTATTCGGGAATCCCCCCTAATGGTGATAAGTTATTAGTTTGGTATTGGTTTAGTCTCGTTGAAGTGGACTTATTTAAATCTTTTGAATTTTTAGTTTTATAATCACTATAGATGAGAGTTTGGATTCTTGGGAGAGGGCCCAATGGTCCTATATTTGTATTGGTTGTTGATGTGGTGGCTTGATCCTTCCTTTGATTCTTTCCTGTTAATTATTCATCAGGTGTGATGGGTATTATGTTTTGAAGTTTCTCTTAGTATATTTTCTTTCCTGTTGTTGATCCCTGTATTGTTGGGAATTTTTGTAGAAATCATGGAATTTTGGCTTTGAAAAAACGTGGCACAGAGTTTGTGCCAATTATGTGGTAGGTTACATAACCCATCACACGGATAATGCACAATATGTTACATAACCTAGCACACAGATACCACATGGCTTGGAAACTGTATGGTTGATTCCCAGATAGACTTATGGTTGTTCATCTATGGTCAGTGACTATCACACAGTTATCGCACGGTTTGTTAAACTGTGTAGCATAATCATGTGACCTGCCCAGATTTTTAAATTTTGGGATTTCCAATTATACCCTCTTTGGATTTTTAACCCAAATAACCCATTTCCTCCCATACCTGGTGTGTTCGACCATATAGATCAATATCTATTTCTCTCCAATCCATTTCTATTCCTCGATATGTTTAGATCTAAGATATCTTCAATTTGGGGCTTGATTTCTCAAGTTATTTCCTCTCCTCTCTTGGCCCTCTCCCTCTTCCTTCTATTTTCTCTTGGGTTTCTATTCTCCCCAAGTCATAAAAACCTAGGATTTGGTTTTCTATAGATTTATTTTGGGGGGTTTTATCATTGAGAGTTTCTCTCTGTATATCTAGGGTTTTGGAACCCCCATAGAGTGTTTTCAGTGGTGTGTTGTCATTTCACCATGGATCTAAGGTATCTTTTCCCATGAACATGCATTTTTAATTTAAGTATCATTAATTTCATGATATTCAAACCCCCTTTGATTTAAAAAAATGGATGTATAATCCTTGGATGAATTAGTTGGTGTGAAAATGGTGTTTTAATCCTTGTTTTTTACTACTAGAATTGTTTTGGAAAATTGCACACACTAAGTGGTTGATTAAATGCATGGTGGGATTCTCTGATTGATTTTTTGATATAAAATGCTTAGTTTGGATTTGTAAATGTGTTGGTATTATATGAAATTAGGTCTGAGTGCCTTTTATGGGTTCCCAAGTGACTTTGGTTTTTATAGATATGTGAATAATGTATTTTAATGTGTAACACCCCAATCTTCCATGGTAAGTTTCTTTTTGAATAATACAATATCTTTCGTTGTATGCTGCATCGTGTTATAACACACCATGACCAATCAAACAAACTTTTATTAATATTAATACCCACTTTTATAAATTTTATAAATATTATTTTTCAAAATGGACTTCATTTTTGGATTCAGAATATAAAAATGAGATTAGGGTGAATGTTTGGTATTTTTTGGAAAACTTTTAATTTTTGATGAATAATGAAAAACACTACTTCATTGTTCAAAACAGAATTTTTATTTAAATAAATAGTTATTTTATTTAAATTTATATTAGGTTAAAATAGATACATAATACCTTTTTATGTTCAATTTAATTAATTAGAGTCATTTTATAATAATATTAGATATTTATAATTTTATTGAACTTTTTTATCGTCTTTTCCCCACCTTCTAGGTACATTTGCAAATTTGCATAAAACCTATGTTTCACACTTTTCTAAATTGAATTTAAAAAATCTAAGAGACACAATTGACATCAGTAAGTAAAATTTGGTTGAATAAGATGAAAATATTTTTTTGGTGAAAAGTAGTTTTTGATTTTTATTTACCATTGTGAAAAGTAAATAATGTTATTTAAGGTAAAAAGTGATATTATATTTATACTAACACATGTCCTAATTCTATTGGAAAATTGTATTTCGAAAAAAATCAACTTTTGGAATAAAATATTATCCTTTTGGTCCACTTCGATTAGATTAGAACATTTATTATTATTTTATTTAAAGAAGAGTTAAAAGTGTTAAATTAAATGTTTAATAACTAGACCATTTTTAATATAAGGATAAAAATAAGTTAAATTGGTCTATAAAAATTCATTTTAAATATAATAATATTTTAAAAATAATTATATATCATTTATAATTTGTAGACATTAAATAATTAAACTTATTTATGATATAATGATGATGAAATTATTACCTTATTAATGAAAGATTAAATTAATTGATATTATATGTATCCAAATAAATGTAAATTTAGACTTATGATGAATTGAACTAATTTTATAGTATATTATGATATGTTAGGGTTGATTAAATAATTGTTTTTTGATGTTATACAGTTTTTTATGACTTTCCCAAAAACAACATACCAAATAGTGTCAAAACTGACATAAATGAGTTTTTAAAACAAATACTATATTAATAATTGATATAATATTCGTAAAAGTATAAGGATATACGGTAGGACATAGATAAGGTTATATATATCAATAATGAACCACTTTGGGTTCTCTTGGATTTTTATAGTAACTTTATTAACCATTTATTATAATAATACAATAATACATGGTAAAAGTTAAACTATTTAACTAAGAGTTAAATCTAGAAGATATGATTAATATGGTGACCTAAACCTATATAAAACGTATTAGTTTATAGGTATTAGTCCCATACCTTCCTTATCCTCAAAATAAATCATTTTGGAGCCATTATAAACTGAATATGATTGTATAATAATATAATATTTCAAACTTTTCCTAAAGTGACCCTCACCTATCTTATAAATGGGTACATTCTCTTATCTCATAATTACACCTCCAAATCCATTTGGATCGTCCAACCCCTACTCCAATATCCTTCCAACTACCATAAAATATATCTATAGGCCTTAATATGATCATAAATCAATCCTAATGAGCTTTTCTGATCAACTCAAAAGGAAACACCCGAAGAAGAGGTAATAATTTTACCACCTCTTCCAAAGTTTTTTTCTTCTTCCACTTCCTATTTCGTCATTGTTTCTATAAAAAAAATAACTCCAGTAAATTATACATACTTTGATGTTATTTTAAATATGTTACAACCATATTAACTATTCTATCTATCCTATGAATGACAAGTCACCATACATGCATACATACAACTTACCGTCTCCACATCGTGGTGTAGTTTGTTATTCAAACACTTTATTATTTGGATGGGTATAATAATGAGTATAATTGATGTAAATAATTAATATAACATGTTACATTCTGTATATATGATATACCATCCAATTAAATATGATTTCACCATCAATATAATGATATTTTTGCTCGTGCGTACGTATGGATTACAGTCTCCATGAATGCAATGAAATTCATTCCCCATCATAACCATTAAAGAATAATTTTCATTTTATGATTAAGAAAAATTTCTAAGAACATAATATAATTATTTATATGAATGAAATACATCCTATCCATAACAAACATGGCTCACATAACCAATCATATAAAGGAAAACGAACCAGTTAACACCCGAAACAATGATACTGCTGAAATATTATTAATGAAGCAGTATTAGAAGATCATATATTATATAATAATTATGTATGTGGATCTTTTATAATTTAATAACAATGATTTAACTATTATATATGAGGTTAATGTACCCTCAACCATGGAAAATTTTAAGGTAAGGTTTAATTCAACAATCTCTTCATTATCCGAGGTTGTTTATACGTGAGTATCTATTGGGACCTCTTTATCATCCACATCTGTGTTTCATCCAAATGTATTTCAATTTTTTTTATTTCCTAGACTATGGGTAAAATTCATTTATACCCTTTTTTGATGTTTTATAAGATTTTTATAAAGGAATCGTTCCATTGTTTTCCAAAAAAAGTCCTTTATGACCTTTTCGACAAAATTAAGAAAAGAATGTTTTTTAACTTATACAGTGGGTGTGGCTATTTTACGCCATTATAACACCTTCGAAGCCTCCCTTAAAAAAGTATAATAGTATTTTCGGAATAAATGATTTCTTTTAAAATTTAATTAAATTTAAATAATTTCAAAATAGAATGTGATATTTCTGTCAATTAGTTTTGATTTTATCAATGTCAACATCCTTTTTTGGATTTTACACTTGTTTGAACTTTATTTATTATGATAGAATCATCCATATTGTATTGAAGGTTTTGGGATATGTTTTACTGTGGATGTGATATTTTTAAACCATTCATGGTTTATGGTTAAACTATTGACATTTCATATGTAAGTTTTAATTTGAATTTTTATGTTATGTTTCGACCCTTTCATATGAGGAATGAATTGGACATAGTAAGTGATGGGTGGAGCCCGCTATAGATTCTCGATGTATCAGTAGGTATCATAAGACAATGTAGTGTCTTGTAATAAGGCCTTGAAAAAAAATCTATTTTTAGTCTTGTAATGAGGCCTTGACTATGTGGTTATGATATCTGGCATTATGCAATCCATCTTTTTGAAATTAGTTATTGATATTACATATGATTATTCGACTAGTAGAATATCCATGTGAATAATTAAATGGAATTATTTGATTTATCCTTTTCATATTATACTGAATTTTATGTTTAAATGTCTTTTGTTTTAGTATTATTCATTTCCTCAATTTTTTATGCATATTTATGAATGTTTTTGATATATTGTTATCCTTACTAAGCACCCAAGCTCACCCCATTCTATGTATTATTTTTCCTAGGATGTGAAAAGTATATTATGACTAAAACACAGGGTTATTATAAGGGATATTAATGTGTTCAAAAGAGACAATGTTGTTGTTGTTTTTCATTTTATAATTTAATTTAAAACTTATGAATGTATCTAGTACTTACAAGGATACTAAACTGATCGACCTTTTATGATTTCATCCCTTGTGATCAAGACAAAGTTATGTAATAATGCACCGACTCTAGGTATCTAGGGTCAAGTCATTACATAAAGTGTTTTTTCATGTGTTTCTGATGAATGACCTGGTTGTCATTTTTATAAGAAATGGGTTTCCATCAAAATTTAATGTGAATGTTTTATGGAAATTATGTAAATTTTATTGAAATGTAAAATGGTTTTTTACATCAATTTATGAAGACATTATTTTTTATCATTGGTAAATATGGGTTTTGTGAGGTTTTTAAAGTCTTGTTTTGAAACATTGTGAAATTGATGAATGTGTAGATTATAAAACCCTATTTTGGATTTTTCTAGTTCCTTATATACATATAATAGAGGGGATACCCTCACTGTGGAATCCTATTGATCCATTATCATAGTTCCTTAGTTTTGAATCTTTGTGTTCTATTTCTTATATGGTATGAGATCAGTCCTTGGGGTGACTCGGGATGAGGTCTGTTGTCAATTATTATTAAATATATGTCATGACTTGACTCTAGGGTGGCATCAATTGGCTCACCCATGCTATATAAATGATTCATGAGAACTATGCATATTGAGATAATTTTTTGAGAATAATTTCTACACTGGTAGGTCACGTACAAACCGGTGAACCATAGTGTAATGATATATTTGGTTGTATTGTTATGGGATTCCCCTTATTCTATCCTCAGTTAGGGAGGATGAGTGTTTGAGAATTTTTGATTACATCATGTGTGGCATGATACCGGGGATGGGGTCTCAGGTATTGGTATGTTCTAGATTGTTCATGATATCCTGGGTTCACCTATGTCAATTAGTTTATAGTTTATTTGCAGTGATGAATTTGATACTTGTAGGCTTATTTATATTTTCGTTTTTATATAATACTCATGGTGCCTTCTTGTGTGGTGTCTTTTTTGGAAAGTGTTGTGTTGGTTTTATAAAGGGTTTTTGAAAAATGTTTTCTAAGAAAAGTGTTTTATCCTCCTTATAAAATTGTGATTATAAACATCGCTTTTCCCATGAAAATTCTAATGTCTCCCTAATGGAATGAACTGGGTTAGGAAATGAATAAGGGAAATGACTTATACATATTTTTTTAGTGAAAATGTAGAAAATAATACTTTTATATACTATTGTTCAAACATGAAAATTGAAGTTTCTTTTATTTTAAATGAAGTTCAATGAGAATATTTTTTTGGGATAGCCTATTCAGTTTTAATACTCACACATATAGTTCTATTATATTTCTATCATTTGGTGTATATTTCATATTAATCTAGTTTTCCTTGGGAGATGGTTGATATTTGAGTGGGATTGCGACCCATGGGGTCTCATGGAGTTACTGTGTTACCCTATTTTGGATTGTATACTTGTATAGTTGTTGTACCGTCCAGTTTCATGAATAGAAGATGTTTTGTTAAAATTTATTTACATATTGTAATACTTGTGAATCTTTTCATTGTTTGTTTGTTTAAATTTTATTGGGTGAAATAGTTCCCTTGTGTGTTGATTCCTGACACTAGTTACAATCCCTTGGGGATCTGGAATGCCCTTCGGACCTTGGAACATATTGGCTTGGGTGATAGGTTCAGGGTTGGTCTGGGTTTTTTCATGATAGCGGCTTAACTCAGGTGGGTCAAGTGGAAGTGACAAGGTACAATCTATTCAGAATTTCATGATTCAATAGAAAATTAATATAATGAGGCTTATAATTAGTGTGGTGAAGCTCGAACACACCCGAACGGTGGCTCATAAACTTCAAAATGCTAAAAACCAAATTGTTGAATATTAACCTACATGGGGTGTTGTCTATTATTAATATAACCACCAACAAATAATCACATTTAAGAAAATATCATAACCATATGTTTTTAATAAATATAATCATGGAATATAAATTCAATAAATGGAACATGATGAAATCAGCAGCCCCACACATCAATCCCTAAATCGATGAACTTGAGGGATGAGTTATAGACTACTCACCTCATACTCATATAAATCTACTCATCCATTATTATCCTCTAATTCATATTATAATTGATTAGATCTAGAAAAAGAGTAAAAATTCTTACACCTCAATAACTAGGTTAAGAGAAGGAGTGATAAAGAATGGATCAAATGGAATCGAGTACGTACTGTTGCACATCCAATGTAGTGAACAGAAGCATGAATGGATCCTAGATGAATGAGATATCATTACCCCTATATTATCCCATTAAAGGGAACCAAAATAGAAGAAATGGAGTTTCATCCAACTTGAAATAGTATTAGGGAATAAGGGATGAGTTAATTAGGTCAATAAGGATAAAATAGTAAAATTACCAAAAATTTAGCCTATGTGCGGTTTGGCCACATAGTTTTCTAAATAGTTTCAAACCATGAATCTGATCCTAGAGGAAGAGGAATATAGAATAGTTAGGGAAACTATGCACCAACCATATAGAATAGATATTTTTGAAAATGAATTACACCCACATGGTTATATCTAACAGTGTGCCCTACCCACATGGTTTACTCTAAACATGAGTCATGGAAATGTTTCAAAACAAAGCTGGGCTCTAGGATCTGAACAAGCCCTGGACACTCATATGACCTTTTTGAACATATTATGCATCCAAAAAATCCATAAATAAGAGTTATACCAAATTTAAATGATCCATACCTGATTCAAGAACTAGGTTCTTACAGTATTCCCCCGTAAAGGAACTCATCCCTGAGTTCATCTTCCCAGTGTGGAGAAACACTATCAGAAAAAAAATCTATCAACTAATCACTTGCATCAGCCTCCCGCTCCCAACTCTCATCATTTACTCTATCGTGCTATCATGGAACCCATACTAAAGGGATAAATCGGCCTCAAAGAACCTCTATGCTACTATAGAAGATGGATATAGGGTACCCCTGAAAAGAACAATTAGAATCATTCTCAACTTCCTCTAGATCAATAGTATGAGATTGTTTATCATGATAATAGGGAAGCTACGAAACATAGAAGAGGTCATGAAAATCACAGAACCTATGAGGTAGAAACAATTGATAGGCTACCATCCTGACTCTTTCCAAGATGTCGAATATCCCCATATAATAAGGCAACAACTTCCCATTCTTCAGTAATTTTCTATTCCATAGAATGGGTGATACACATTGGAAAATACGATCACTGAGGTTGAAATCTAAACGTCGTCATCGACGATTGGCATATGATTTCTTTTCTAGACTGAACAGTATTTATACACTTCCTGATCATCTAAACCTACTCTGATGTCTACTTCACAAGATGAGGACCTTTTGGGGCTACCTCACCTACTTATAACAAGCACATGGGTGAACAACACAGACCACCATATAAGGACTCAAAAGGTTGCATCTTAATCATTGAATGAAATATATTATTATAGGTGAAATCAATGAGAGGGATATGCTTCTCCCAAGAACCAGTGAATTCATGGGAATATTATTGAAACATGTCTTCTAGAATTTTTATCATCCTTCCTGATGGTCCATCAGTATGAGGGTGAAAATATGTTCTTAGAATCACCTATGTACCCATAGCCTCCTGCAACCCTTGTCGGAACCGTGACATGAAATTAGAATCACTATCAGAAAAGATGTTATGAGGGACCCAATGTAGTCACATGATCTCATGTACATACAGCCTCCCAAGCTCATTAATAGAGAAATTCTCCCTAATAGGAATGAAGTGTGATCATTTCTTTAGTCAGTCAAAAACTACCCATAATACATAATTACCTCCCTGTGAACATGGAAAACATGTCATGAAATCCATCATGACATCATTCCATTTACACTCAGGAATGGGAAGCTATTTTAAAAGTACATTAGGTCACTCATGTTTCTCCTTCACATACTAATAGGTGGAACACCACATGACAAAAACAGCTACCTCTCTTTGTATACCCAGCCACCAATTCTAGCGATCTGTTTAGATTTATATATGATCACATCGTATTCTGTTTAAACATCTAGTCGATGGTGATCCCCACCAGGAATTCTTTTCTATCACAAATGGGGCTAAAATTCGATCTATCATATCTCCACCATTGGAATTGTATTTCAATGTACTCATTCTAACAACACTTACCTCTTGATATTTGAAATGGTTAAATTGTTGATTATATATTGACACCTTTAGCCATGATGAGTCAGTTTCATATAAAAAGTCCATACTGACACACACTAAACTCCCCTACACTTGATGATGTTCCCAAAAATGGTCTTTAACCTACAGTATATATTATATAAGAAGGATAACAATCAAACCACATATGTCTAAAAATCCTATAATATTCCCATCTTAGATAGTCGGAACATTAAAAATTGAAATATAATGCCTTCCTGCAAGGCATCTTGTGTGTTACCCCAACCACATCCATGAAATCCCATAACTGACGTCTAGTGATGTTCCTCGATCAACCATCACCTAGACATTTAAACTTTTGTTCCTCAACACAAAATAGGTGTAACACATATCCATCCAACTAGAATTGTCATGCCTTTTTAACATCGAATTCGATCCCAAAAAACAAGGCTATGTAAACAATAATTCATTAAAAAGGATTCTAAAGAACAATGCATCGATGGTCCATAGCCCATGTTATAAGTGAGTCATTGGTATAAGCTAAAACATTCATGTAAGAAAATTTATTTATCCTGGAGTAGAATCCACCTGGTGGTCATATCAAATGAAATAGGTTAGTTTAAAAGAGTCCATCTAATGTGTTCCTACTCAGGAATACATGTATCACTCAAGACTAACCAAGATTCAAAAAACCATGCATCCATCTCCCAACTCTTATAGAGTGCACTTACCATCTGAATGGATTTTAAACATTAGTGTGGAGTAAGATAAATTCTCTCTTATTGCATCAAGGATGATGTTAAGAAAAGGGATATTCTCATCCCTTTAATATTTTCACTCTAAGAATACTTGAATATAATCAAGAATATTAGGTGAACCACCACTGGTCGACTTCCCTTGAATGAAGCTTGGCTTCAACTACTACCACACCGTTACAACCCAATCACAATACTTCACTACCTGAGGAATCACTTGATCGGTCAAGAAAAACATCTAAAGTCCATCAAATAATAGAGGTGTTTCTAAAAGGGTTCATTCAAATCCAACCATTTCAAATTCAAGCTTCCTAGAAAGAACAAACATGATTCCAACTTTCATTCCAGAAGGGAAATCAAGAAAAAACGATTTTCTAATAGTCCTATTAGGATGCTCTCTTTGACAAAATCCAATGTGACACCATAACCTTAAGATTTTCCTATTAATAAAAATAAGAGATAGCATAACCACACATAAACATGCTAGATCATACTCACAGTAACCACATGCATGATACTCTTTCACGTAATAGTTAAATAATTTTTTCATTTTTCCAGAATGCCAAAACCATACTAACAGGCATGTCAAAACACATGAGTCTCATGAATATCATCCATAATATTGGGATGAACAACTACCATGTCACCCTAATATAGAGATGAACTAGGAACATACTCAAAAGCACAATGCTAAACTATTTTTTCCAAACCCAACCAGTTTGTTAAATCGTTTAGCAACTCAATAGTTACTGCATATGTGAACTCATACTACCACATGGTTCTAGAAAGAATAAAACACTCAATAATATCCTTATTCTATCTTCCCTACTAATCCAATTATATAGTGGTTTATACAAGAGAGTTATCCAAAAGTCATACTACCCCATATGAACTTTAACCTAGATGATGAAATACCAAGTCCCCAATTACTTAGGAAGAAGAAAGGGTCATGAGACATTCAAAATGCCAAACCCTGACCTTATCATGTCTAACCCATTAAAACTTTGCATTATTCAATGATCACACCCATAAAAGGGTTAAGGATACCATGACCTCCCATCCAAACAATGGTTTCATTTTTAAGGTAAGAGTCCAACCTGGGAAAATGACACCAGAATAGAACCAATTTTTAGAAAGTGATAACATTTAGCAAGATATTTTTAGCATTAAGAGTGATACCTATCACAACTATCCCATTATTAAGCACAAGTGTCAAACCTATCAGAAATTCATGCTAAAAAGAAGTCATTGATCTCAAAATAATATTATTTAATTAATTTATAATATGGAGAATTCCTACAAAAAACATTCATGTTTCTATTCCAAGGAAATTCAAAAAGACATTTTAACCAAGGACAACACACACGGGTTCTATTTTTATGGTCATTGTACTTTTTTTCATTCAGCCTTTTATCATTTAAATGATTCAAAAAAAAATCAAGCACCAATTTTAAGCACAAGAACTTGGTACCTAATATAACTAACACTTTGTGGCATAACAATAAATTCATATAAAACTTTCTATTAAACATTAAGAATTTATTGGAATCTAAATATAATTAGAAAATTTATCAGAAAGACTCATTTTAACTGATAAGGAGACCTATTAGGGTACCGCCAAGCCAACCTAGGTTCATCATAAATGAAACCCTATTGTAGTTTCTTTATTTATCAAGGTAATAAATAGCCATTACTAGTCGTCTCAAAGGAAAAAGGCCCCAATTAGCCTAACTAGTTTAGTTGTGCATCCTTGAGGTCAATCACACACTGCAGAATAAGCTTTAAGAAGGTATATAAAAACAATATCATAAGATGAACATAATAAAGGGATCACTACCCAAGGTATACTACCCCAACTACCCACTTATAAGGTTAGGTATAAGTAAGTGATTGATTCTCTATTTTAGGGGTTGCAATAGATAAAGGTTCAATAGTATAGTGTCTCTTTATTTATTGGAAACAGATTCATTTCATTTTATATTAATTACTACGTTTAGTCCTTTACCTTTCGTAATCCTGACAAGGGGGTAAGGGAGTGAAACCATTTCACTTTTATGTTTCTATAGAATACAACTTGTATCAAAGTTCCTTTAAAATGAATTTTATATCCCAATGAATTAGGGACCATACTCCTTATCAATGACATTAATACACACTTGAATTTTTAATTAAATTATTGATTCGATAAATTACTCATTCCATCCCATGAGGTCCAATAACACCTCTTGAATTGATACAGGAAATCACTCATTCACATGGAAAAAGTAGCACCAGCACATATACAAGCATGTATTGCTAAAAAATCATAGGTATATCAATACATGTTGGCAGTGAAATTCCCCTATACAGCATGTCAATATTCATGAAATATGTGTTCTATGTTCTTATATGGTGAATTTAAGAATTATCCTTACCCTCATATCATCTAGCTAAGGATAAAATAAAATATAAATCAGAAGAATAATCAGAAACACCACACATCATGTTTTTCAACCAATGGTGAAATAATATCAACTATAATAGGAAAAAGCTGGACAACAATTATTATTTAGAAAATTTAGCCTTTACCCTGAACATGGGTTCGCGAGGCCGATGAATGAATTATGACCAAGTCCCAAATGTTCTTAATATTCTAAATATTATATCTAAATAGTAAATAAAAAATGGAAACTCTGATAACACATTGTGACATATCATACCTAGATTCCACTTACGAGGTCCCAAAGCCTGATGGGAGACATGGACTCAAGCACATCTCCCTAAACACCAAAGGCTATCGACTAGTAGCGAGGTCCTATGATGTGTTTGTGGGGGATACTATGCGATCATCACCAGAGTGTAGCATAAATAATTATAAATATGGGTATGTAGAATAAGTATAATAAATAAATTCATAGAATAGAATAAATATATGAGGATAAAAATAAATTAAATATGTGGAATAACATACAATAGCTAATAATGATATATTTCATGTCAATAGAATGATATAAAACATAAATACAAAGTAGCAGGGGTACATAAAAACTCCAATGTAGGAAATGAAATACATAAACTATCCCAGGCATCCCAAGCTACAACTCATTAAACTATAACCAGCTACATCCTAGAACAACAAGAAATAAATTGTTTGAAGCATTGCACTTCCCATTATCAAAACCTGCATACATGTAATCTGCCCTGGGTACCAACGACACCAGAAGAGGGTGTACTATAAATCCTTGTGTGCCAACACCAATGGTTTCTATAATACCAGACATGTAATGGAAATGTAGCAGTGTGAAGGTATGTATATATAAAGTAAAGCAGTATAATGTAACAAAATACCCATGTACATGATTTAGCATTCAACTGGTGTCTGCACATGTAACTTATTTATTAATTAATTTATTACCATCTTTAATATGCAATTAACATGAGGAATATAAAACCCTGATATCACCTTGTGATTGTGTAAATAGTTATTGTTCCATGATTTATCAAGGAATCCATAATTTATAAATAATATGAAGTGGTTCCATGGTATTCACCATGGAAACATTGACCTCAGGGTGTGCTAACTTAGTAGTAACTGAGTTTATTTAATAGGGTAAGAGTGTAATACAAGAAAAATATTCCAAGGTAATCCCAAAATAATGTTTCTAATTGAGTCCAAGGAATTTATCCAATGTAAAACTTGTGTTAAGTAGTGGTTGGGCCCTAGGATGTAACCAAGGAACCTCATGTCACGTTGTATCAAAGGAGTGTATCTGACGCATCCTGTATTAATAATGAATGTATCATATGGTGTCATACTACTCATCCATAGGTAAAAAGGGATTGGGTTCCTGGGTAGGTCTTATCCATGGAAACCGACATCCTTGAATTGGAATGACATCCTCAAGTACCCAAGGCATTCCATTGGGATTCCAAGAGATAACATGACTCAAGAATTCCTTTAATGATTTCAAGGTGAATTTTCATAAATAGGAACCTTAAACTTAATTTAGCATAATTAATTTGGTCATATTATAACTATTCCATTAACAAATTTACATCATTTAAGACTTGACATTCATTAGTTTGAAAATGCCATGTAGCATGAACCCATTTAGTTAAAACCATGTAAGTTGATTTTAATTAATAAGGTTCACTACACTTCCTTCCACGAAGATGGAAATGTGTGGTAGATATGTGAAAAAAATATTCATTTAGTTTTAATAAGTCTAAGTCATATTCATAAGTATGCTTTCATTAATATCATTTGAATGAATTACTTACATTTAGGCATATACCATAGGTGGGTAAAGTGGAAGTGAAAATGTACAGGCTATTAACAATTTCATGATTAAAAAATAAATTAATTCAAGGTGGCTTACCATTAGTGTGTTCATGATCGAACACACCCTAACAGTGGATCAAAAGTTTCAAAACACTAAAAACCCAATATGGAATTTTACACTACATGGGGTGTGGTGTGTTCTTAATATAAACATAAAAAATCAGATTCATGGAAAGAGAAAAACCATACAGTTCTAATCAATATAATCTTGCATATAAATTAAATAAATTATAGCCAATGAAATTTGAAGGCCCCACACATCCAACCAAAAATCAACAAACATGAAGGATGAGATATAGACCACCCACCACATACTCATATGACTCTCCTCATCCAGTATCAACTTCTAATTGGGATCAAAATTGAGTAGATATGAGAAAATATTAAATATTATTTCACTTAGATAACAATGTTGCGAGCAAGAGATTTAGAGAACGTGTCAAACAGACTCAATTACATACTATTGTTCATCCAACATGAGGAAATGATGATTGAACAGATCTTGGATAAATGAGATCTCATGATCCCTAGTTTAATCCTTAAAATAAAACCAAAATTAGTGAAATGGAGGTTCATAAAATGGGGAATTGGATTACTGAAGAAGGTTTGGGTTAGTAAGATCGTTAAGGTTAAAATAGTAAAATTACCCAAAAATTATCCTCTGCAGGGTTCGGCTGCATAGTTTTCCAAATCGTGCACCAGATATGTATGATAACCTGGAGGAAGGGGAATACTATATGGTTAGTCTACAAGGTTAGGGAAACTGTGCACCAACCATGCAGAATGGCTCTTCCCAAAAATACATACTATCCTCATGGTTATATCTAACCATGCACCCAACCCACAGGATTTACTCTAAACACGAGATATGGCCATTTTACCCAAAAGTCTAGGCTCTGGGATCCGAATAATCTCCAAACACCACTGTGAACTTCTTGAACTCATTAGGAATCCGAAAAAGGTACATATATAAGAGATAGACCAATATTTAAAGGATCTACACGAGATTCAAAAAACAGGGTTCTTAAAAAACATAATGAGACCATAAATTCAATGATCAAATGATCCATTATCTAATCAAAACACACGTTATATTGAGTTGAATCACAAAAATCATCTAAATGAGTATACTATTTTTGGAGCTCTATCCATAAGAGGAAGTATTATTGTTTTTAGGGAATCTTTATGTTAAAAAATTATTTTCTAGATTAATTAATCTTTTATGAATTTTTTTGAAACACAATTTACCAAATCATCAACCAGACATCTTGCATCAACTATCCAACCCTAGTTCAAGTCATATGTTTGGGATACACAACTTGGTAAATCATGAGAAATACAATTTCTCCAAATTTATATACTGCATCATTAACTAGTGAATCTACATTGGTTATCCAAACTGTATGCTAATCGTGAATCATTCAAACCACTTTTAAAACATTCCAAAACTATATAGAAACTAACAAAGAACAAACATTAATAACCCATATCATAAAACCCAAAATTATAAGATGAAAAAATTATAAAACACCTTATATTGGTCCGGGGAATTACAAGATCCCACTTTATAGGAAAAAATCTATACCGATAAGTGTTTGCATGGGTCTCTCTCAATAACCAATCCTTTAGGCCTGAATGTCAAACACTCATTTATATTTCACATCCATGAAAATATCTATATTACTGAATAATTGAATGAAAGCTACTACCTTCCCTTATATCACTTTCCTCACTTTTATACCAACATGTATTTGATGTTACTCAATAATACACTTAACTCAAACTCTTCATTATCTATAATGAACCATGTATAGGGTTTATTTTGTTCAAATGAGCCTTAGTGCCAACAACTATTACATCCTCTTGAATTAATTTCTTAAATGATACTTCACGATGTTTCATCATAGACTCAAATTATAAATCCTGGGATGAATTATTTGTGGGCCCTTTAATACTTTCATGATGTCTTGAATAATAGTTCACCCCATGAAACACTCTAAAACAAAGTATTTACTGATAAAGGTCTATCTAATTTCCCACAACTCAATCTATTAGTTAGTGTCATTATTTTACCCCAAATCATCTCCAATAAATTCATTGTTATAGTAATTTCTCATTTATCAATGAAATTCATCTTTATATGTGCACAACTAATATAACTACCTCTATCCATGGGTCTGGTTCAAACAGACATCAATTTTGATTTACATAGAACAAATATCAATCCTAATTATCCATTGGTATGAACCTATCTCAGTGTCCTCTCAATATCAACATAGAAAATATTGAGTAATTATTTTTTGAATATGTTCATATTTAGGACCCAATGGATTTAACTAAAAGAACACATCATCTCTCACAACACATAATAGTCTCACTTCAACATAATAATCTCCACAGGTTCCTTATAATAGTCATCATGCTTTTGCGTATATCATGAACTATTAGAGGACACTATCCAAATTATTAAAGAACCACATATATTAACCATCCAAAAAATCTCTCTCTTGAACTCCCATTCACCACCACAATACCCAATATTTTATGGGTTACCGGTCAATCCTCATGTGATGTGATCATATAACAGACCCAAAATTTCATGAACATAATTCCCATTCATTACTAACTCAAAGAGTCATTTCTTCATGCTCTATTAGTATCTCAATTCCCACGTGTTATCGATTAGAGATATTTAAATTACAGAATGATTAAATTTCAATAAGAATTATTATTGATCCTCTACCTAGTAGCCAAAAAACAAGTTATTCAGCTCCACTTTCGCAAATAGATTATCAAACATGACACCCTATTCCGAACGAACAAGACAAATTATCTCATTATAAACCAGAAATAAAAGATTATACATCTATATAACCTTGTAATCACATAACTCATTGCCGATCTCTAACCCTTTTCAAAAAGGGACACCATTCAAAAAATAATTACAATCCCAGAATTACCTAGGTGATTACTCTACTCAAAAACCTTCTAAATGGGTTTATTACGTTATAGGGGTTCACTCCATAAATTCCATTCCTTTTGGACCTGATAAACTCTACCCAATGTGTTAATATATCAATATTTTAACCAGAAATGCTAATAAAAATTTACTTAATGTGATGAACCATCAGTCATCTCAGTAAATAAACATCTAGGTTCGCTTCTAAAACACCATACCCGTCATCTATAGAACCAAAATGAAACACCAGGGTAGTTCCCAACTGTTAACATTCATATATAAATGATTCAAAATTCTAGAATATGGTCCACCTATTGATATTACAAATATTTGTATCATTGTATAACCCTAAACAGGATAAGGGCTTTACATTAACTAATGTTTAACTAAAAATCATCATCCATGTAGTGGTTGGACATACATTTCTAGATCACCACCACAAATGTGGAATTCTAATGAGGAAAACCTATTACCTATGAATTTATTTATTATTAACACAATATTAATACAATAATATTAAAACCCAACACATATTTCATATAAACCACTTAATACACCACCATTTTACTATAGTTAAAAACACAATGAAAGGTTCCATAGATCCAAAAAATGCCAACTCTTTTAGTAGTTCACTAAATCACTACCAATCAGAGGAATTTTTAAATAGATAAACACTCTAGAATAAATTGTCCACAAATATTGTAATTCAATACTAACTACTCACTCAAAGATCATTCTCCAAATAAAACTTCTAAAAACCCATGTTTTCGTGGACCTTGAATACTATATCTTAGAGTAATTTTATCATTTTCTAAAAGAAAAACACTTTTTATCTTTCATGAAGAGGACTAAAACATGTGTGGTCCTTCGATTACATGGAATATCAATTGATTTTTCTTATCACTAGTTCATAGCTTTGATCTAACAATTGAATCCACTAAACATTCCACATTATCAACTCTAACCATTTTAAGAAACTACTCATAAGTCAATTCATAAGAAGGATTTTTGGGTTAAATTTTTAAACATACCCTAGTAGAAGAACATAAACAATTATCTAGTCCAAATTCCCAAAACTCACTCTAAAGCCGCACATAGGGCCTTAAAACTCTCACAATGATCATGGTCAAATGAAATAATAATTTACTTAATAATGTTTGATTCTCTATCGAAACTAATTGATAATTTCAACCTATGGTCCCCAAAACCACGGTCGCATACTACTATGCACTTAACACCATAATTGAACACTCATTTATTTCTTATGGAATAGAGTAAACACCACTCACATTCCTCTCAAAGACTATAGAACCCAATAATTTTATTATCTAGTACAAAACTAATGATCAAAGATACAATCAATTTCTTAAAATGATTCTACCTCAACTCTCACATAAATAGTAAAATCTCAAATTTCAAGATGGATATAAAACTAGTAACATATATTCCATATGTTTTTGTAAAAAATGGGGCCCATTGAAAACATAGATACACCACCTCAACATGGTCATCGGGTCCTAACATTATAGGAACCACTAGTTTCCTGGAAGACACATGGTCTCTTATTAGGGCCCACCAACGTGCCCTTATGGATCATTATAAAAATTACTCTCCACAAAGACCGACACATGTTCTATTCAATTTTATTTTTCCTAAATATAACCAAAACTTTGAAACTACCCTTGATGTCAACATTCCTAATCCCAAATACAGGCATGGGATGCTTAATGATGGATTCCTAATTAAGTGGAATCTCTAAACGAAAGGAACACCATGTTGACATTGGGATTAAAATTTATCCATTTAAACCTTCAAAAATCATGGGTGTTATATTCCCTAGAAGTGAAAATGTCCTCATTGCAGACCATATATCTCAATATATGCAGTTCCACTGCACTTCTGACTAGGATCTTAATCCACTGCCATTGTAATAACCTATCCTTAATGACATCAAAGAAACCCACAATTATCCTGGTCATCAGGTTATGGTCCTCTAAACACCACTAGTTTCCATATAGACACATGGTCCCCTACTGAGACCACCCATGTGCTCAAACTGATCATCATAATAATTAATTTCCTCATGGGCGAGTAAATTTTCTTTCTAGTGTGGTTTCCCACACCCGCACACACAACATGAATCTTCATAATAGGTCATCCATCCTGACCACTACTTATGGCAATGAACTCTTGACATAGGATTTATAAATAAGATGGATTCCTAGAAAAAAGGTTTACCTTTTTCATGGGTAGTACAATTTATTCTATTTGACCTTTAACATTATAAGAATTATAGTTTATAACCAAACTCGCACCCCACTAGCCCAACCATTAGAGGCTCTACATGTTCAGTAAGGCTTCTACAACTACCTTCCATCCCCATCCTCTAATTTACTCATTTTATAGAGAGTTACATCACCATTATAAGGAAACACCAGAATCCAACGCTCTCATTAAGGGTATACTACTAATTAATGATTCACACCAATCCAATCATCCACCTTAGAAGAAATCCCTTAAAGGAATCAATTCACTAACCAATGAATTTTTAACATTGACAACCAAGATAGGCAATAACATTGTAAATCATGTCCTTCATACCATGATTCGCATCAATCAAAACAATAAAGGTTCCACTGATGGGAGGGGGTCGGAGAGACACACTATTGAATTTCAAAATTGAATGTTCTATATTATTCGGTCAAAAAATAAAATCTCAATAAATTAATCCAATTAAATTCTCCAAAATATCATTAAAAACCATATTTTACTACCAAAAAATGTTGGGAACTACATCTAAAAAACTTTAAAATATTCAAATACAAATTTACTTTCTATTCCATAGAAAAAGGAGACAAGCTGAATGATGAAGCATAAAATAATAATACATAACTACTTACTCAAGGCTCAAGTCTATAATATAAATACCTACACATTATTTACAATCACTCATAAAATATGCATAGGTAATATCAATCATAGGAAAAAACATATGACATATGAACCTTCATGTCTATAAATGATGCATGAACTCACCCAATCTTGTCAATATAGCCATGTAAAAAACACAATAAATCATAATAAAAAACTCATGTACATCACTCAAGGTAAAAATAAACCCATTGAAACAATGAAAACCAAAATAAATCCCACCCACAAGTAACATTATGGTATACAATATGAACTCTACCCAGTCACTAGTATAATTACCCCACCCTATTTTCATCCATTAAATATAGATTTTAAAAGGTTTAATGTCATTAGAAATGAAGAATGATTATATACCAATTTTTGACACAAATATTCAAATCACAGTGTTTAGGCTGAGGTGTCACATGACCTCATTATGTCCCCATAAGAAAGAGGTTACCGACTACTTGTGTGGAATAGTGCGGAATCATAGGTGGTCTTTGCCCTCAGTAGATGATATCTAATATCCATAAATATGTTTGAATAGAACAATAAATAAATTTTAAAAAACACACTACAATATAATAGAATGAAAGGAAACAATAACCATTCTATAAGAAATCTCATACATGATTAATACAGAGTCAATTAGATCAACATATGTTGTACATTAATGTACTAAAATAAAAAAAATATGATAAGAAAAGTAAGTCATGGTAGTAGAATATTCTGAAGTCTATACATGAATATCAATGGTCCAACCTAATAATCTTTTTCAACTACCCAACATCAGTCCATTCCCTTAATTGGATCCCTTACCATAACATCTACTTGTGATTCAAGATTCCCAGGCAGGGTATGAGTATAAAACATTGTACAAAACCACAAATTAATCATTAGAATATGTGAAACATGTGTAAATAAGGGTGAATTCATTGAATGAAAAAAAATTAAATAAGCACACAATTTTTTTTAATCACAAACTAAAGGAAGTTCCATGAACCATGATCCCACAAACTTCTGCAATATGTTATATGTTACATCACATCTAGATAGTCCCATAAATGAAAAGGGAAGCACAATTTTTTCTAATGACTCAACCATATCATGATTGATAGACACAATATAATCTAATAAAGGTTACACATATCAACAGTTGACTCAACCACCTCAAGACGGGTATACATAATATAACTAGAGTAAGATTACACATATTAGCCCATGATTCAATCATATAATGACTGATAGAAAAAAAGGTTACTCATTTCATCCACTGACATAAATATCTCATCATTTATTACAAGAAAATAATCATTACAAATAGAATATATCACCAAACATGGCCAAAATAGGTGTTCTCAAATGGATATACATGAACCCATAAACTAATAAATCACACAACAAATTTATCATTGGTATACACATGAATCCTCATACTAATCAAGAATCACAATTGGTTTATCCTAATCCACACAAGAACCAACATATGAACCAAGTCATACAAATTTATATAAAATTCATAACAATATATATACTTCCTAACTATAGTGTATCTAAGTGTAATTGTTAATAAACACCGCCTAAAACAAGGAAAATGAATTGAATTACAATAATCATGCCTAAATCATCTCATTAGGATTTTATAATATAGATTTAAAAAATGTAATTAACTAGGATTAATATAGGATTTCAGTTAAAAAAACAAAGATCTCTAAAATGAATGGATCTCAAATAAGGTAATGGAATTGAAAAAATTATGGTGCATTTGTATTCCCCTTCTTCAATGATTCATGGAAAACTAATAATATCCTACTATATACCATAGATACGTGCATATTATATATAAAATATTGTTCCTTTTGTGATAAAAAGAGAATATCAAGGAGAAAGATGATGAAATAGAAACATAACTTTTATTCCAAGATCCAATTATCAAAAAACATATAGAAATGTGTTCTGGATGAATATAAATAACTAAAATAACCCAAAGGATTCTTTTGGATTTATATTCTTTTTCATGGTAGGATGAATGAGGGATTTCTTGGATTTTTTGGATAATATATTAATTTTATAATTAAATAATCCCCTATTTATTGTTTGGCCATGTGTTTTACCAAGACAGGAAACAATCATGTCAGATACACAACCAAATCCTATGTTAGGTCACACTAGTGGGCCAGAAGGTGTGGTAAACCATGCAACAACCATACGAATCCCACTATTTCAAATGATGTTTATTGCAAAATTAACTAAGGAGTATGTATAGTTTCACCTAAATGTGATCCCTCAAAACCTCTTAAAAACATTCAATAACTATCTACAAACGTCCCATAACTGAACCCATACAATCCATTGATGAAAATCGACAGTGATAATCTAAATAACATTGTATCACAACTTATTTTCTGAGGGGAATTACCCTATAGATAACTAGAACATACTCAAAAAATTTAGTATGGTGTATATAAAATTTATCAACTAGTTACATAGGTTACCAAGACAAGAAAAGTGTAGCCGAGAAAACAATAATCCAAAAAGATCATCACATAAATCAATTAACAATAAAAAATATACCTCATTCCACCTCTAACACTATCACATGAAACAACCAATTTTAAATTCATATAAAAACATCCCAAAATAATTATATTCATCTAGTTATGGTATGATTCTTTAAAAAAATAATTCAAGGGTATTATATTCATGGTGATAAAATTATCAATAAAATTAATTTTAAAATTTTCCAACAAGGAAACTATAACCTACTAAAAACCAATTAATAGAATGCCTTTGATAAATAATGACAACAATCTCCTGAAAAAATGATTTTCTCCCCTAAGATCCATTTGAATGTAAAGCATCAAATTAATTGATAATAAACTCTTAATACATAGGTTATAATATTTGGAAATTAAAATATGGACATAAATATTCTTTAAAACATAAGATTCATTTAATATATTCTCTATTTAATTTTCACAATCACATAACATGAATGCTATTTTACTTCAAAATGAACATAGTAAATTCATTTAATCTGATTCTATGAAAATAAAACATTTGAATCATTTTTAATCCCATTATTTTTATTATATATAGATATATTTTTATTGAAAAATAAACTCAATATTTCATTATATATATAATAAATAAATTTCACAAAAACACTTACCATAAAAAAGTGGAAACCACTCACCCATTATCGAGAGAGAAAACATATAAAATATTATGTACACTAATTTAATAGAATAGATAAATGTATATGGTTAGAAAAACCCCAAACCATGTATTTGACACTTACATCTTATAATGGAAACAAGGGAGAATATAATTAAGTAGAAGAGGATATGAAAAAATTAATCTGTAAGATAGATTTTCCTTCCAAGGCCACTTGGAATCCATAATTAAGGATATTGGAAAAAATAAATAATGAGTATGAAGATACTATGAGCTCATTCTCTAAAATAATTTTTAAAAATGTGGAATAAAGATGCAAAAAAATAATTCTAGGGAAAAGGTTTAATTTAAAGTTTTTAGAAAATAAAAGTAGAACACATCCCGGTGCAGGCTTCTCTACTTTGGTGTTACCCAAAATTTAGACACCGAAAACATCATAGACCTTATGATTATATAATGGTTCACCTCCCCAAGGTAGAGCGATTGATCTATATTCTTAGTCCATGATTAGGTAGTACTCTTCCTTTTCAGCCCTACCGACCTCCTTTATGATATTTTTTAAAGAACATAATATATAAGATTTAACACCATGATATGATGCTCCCCAACATTTTTGTAACCTTCAACCTCAAAAAAATTGGGAAATGAAGGGATCCGTTGATATATTTTTCTCATATGTATCATTAATTAAAAAATACCTCCACATTATACTTAACCAAATTGAACTACTACATACTTAGTATATCAGGATGCATAAATATGGCCTATATATTTAAGTCTAAAAATTTCCATAGAAAAAAATTATGTAACAGTTAATTTATATAAAATATGAGACATTGTAATTTTTACCCATCCCAGACAACCACAATGGCCTAACACCCCTATGATATGATGTGGTTTTCCACTCTTGGATAAAAAATTAAAATGGAAAACAAAATCCCTCACTAGGAAAAGTGGGCCCACCATTCCATAATATCATTGGGCTAGGGTGTGCTCCTTAGTTAGCCTCAACTCAAAACTCATCATCATTTCCCATCATACTATAATTACTTGGTTTTACCAATTATCACCCCCAAAACTGAAAAGTTTTTAAAACACAAAAAAATACATAAAATTTCATAATAATTAATAATTATATAATATTTTATAAAAATGTGACATGGGTTTAATAATTTTTCTCATCATGTTATTTTATAATATTAGAAATTGATTCCTAATGTGGAAATAAATGAGGAAGAAAAACCTCAACAACTAAATGTATGGGATGGGGGATTTTTAAAAACTCTCGAAATCCATGTAAGAAAAGGGTACAGAATAAACACACCACTCCATAAAATAAATTGATGTTATTCCAAAATATTTTCAAACATATATAAGTATAATATAAAACCACAATTAAGAAACCGAAAGATCAATTATCCTAGAATGTGTTTTTAGGTCTCCCCACTATTTAGATAACATCAAATATAGTCAGAAAAGATATAAGTACCCCTAATTGATTAATATCACAAAACCATACACACTTCATTAAATAAATAAGTTAAATTATAATTCTCAAATAACCATGATGGACCTCTCCAGAAACTAATTCATCATTTCATAATGTAGTCACAACATAATATAATATATCAAAACCAAAAGGAAGGAAAAAAATCCATCGAAATACCCCAAAATAATTATGTAATGTTAAATTAATAGAAAAATAATACTCGATAAGAAAGTACATGGGGTTTATCCTTGATTCATGAAACTAAGTGGAAAATTACAATGGATCATTTTCAGGGAACACCAACCCATATTGAAATTGATAGAAACCAAACAATGGAATAATCATAATTATATGTACAATTCAGTGTATAATACCATCTATCATAGCACTCATCCTAATTACCATGAATTGAACCCAAATCTTATCATGTATAACACATCAAAATCCAAGTTACACCATTTTTATGGCATCATATATAACCCTCAAGAGGAAAAAAAATAAACTAAGAAATAGCCCAACCATAAATAATAAATACATCACATGATAAGGATGAGGAAAATACCCAACTAATACATCAATAAGAAAATAAATAAAAATATCAAAATGATCTAAAACCATCATAAATAAATCCCAAAATAGTTAATGATATATTTTTTGGATATTTTAGAGAAAACATCTCAACCACTTTCTAGTTTGATACTAGGAAACATTCAATATATCTAATCTAAGATCAAGAAGAAGTCCAATCTTAAGAAATAATATTTCATAAAGGCATTAGTGACTAACTAGAAAATGGAACACTAACACACACAAAATGATTTGAAAAATTCTTCACCATTCATTAACCTCAATGATGATTCATTAATCATGTGTATCTCCCCACCATTGATTTTGTAGATATTGTAATAAATGTATACTTTCATCAATTCTCTATAAAATAACCATTATTTCAAGTGAACTTGAATCAGTTTTGAAATAATATGGGAAATGGTTCCTGAAGTCCTATTTGTGGACAATAAAAAATTTAATTTATATATCTATCAATTTCTTTAATGTTTTGGGAAGGCACATAACCAGGAGGGTTGCACTTAGAAGACAAGAGTAATCACCCTATGTATGATCCCAAAAAATATAATTTCCATACTAGAATGAAAATTTTCTATGATGTATATCCAAATAACACAATTCATGAACTCAAAAAATTAATTAATCAAAATCAAATTAATATATCCAATTAGAACTATGTGATTAAACCCTAAAGCATAAATTCCCCAAAGTAGATCACACTATAAAAACATGACATTATTTTCAATCAAAATATTTGTATATATTCTAAAACATTATTTTATAAAATTTAATTATATTTAAAGCAATATGATTCATTATTGAATATCATTAAATTCCCATTTTATAACTATATTTTGATTAAATATAAAACTTCCCAACTGTATAATTCAGACCATTTATATAGAATCAACTTTCAATTTAAAAAAATTCTTGAATTTCATAATTTAACAAAACACATTTAAAAATTCTTCATGGAAGTATAAAATTATGTTATAATAAAATATAGAACCTTATTAAAAAAATTATAAAAAAATATGTTTATAAAAAAACTGAAATGAGTTTTTAAATAAACAAAGTTCATAAAATCCACTTTTCATACAAATATTGATTTTAATACATTAAGCTAAATAATATCCAAAAATTATAAAATACTCTTTAATCCATCTCTAACAAATGAATATAAGAAACATTAGAAATAAAAATATGTTTAAAAAACAATTTTTTTTGGGTGTAGATCCTTGTGTGGTTTTTGTGTATGAATTGGATGATCATGTATAGACCACATAAATGTATAAGATATGTATATAGGATAATGTTCAAGGGTTACAGATGGATTTATAGAACATGTAATCTAACTTCACAACATTAGATACATTATAATTTCTTCCCAAATCACAAAGACCCCCTAATGTATTTAATATATATCAATACAGATCAAAATACAATAAATATATTCAAAATGTAATTTAAATTGATGACTCAAATACCAAACACCAATGGGAAATCCTATTTTATAATGAAATTTAGTGATCAATAAACTACTGATAACCTACCTCCCGAGTTCTGATGTTCTTATATCTATATAACCAAGATCACCCAAATATCTAGACATCTACAGTACAATTTTTAAATTAACTGGTTTTGTTCAACTAACAATGTCTATAAAGCCGATCTACCCTAAGACTTGAGTAATTTTCTTGATCACCCTGAGAAAAAAATTAATTCTAAGCTATTATATATAACCAGTGGTAATGGTTTGACCCTATATTATTAATAACATTGTAGTGAAAATTAAATTAAGAATCTAACATGATATGTCCTTGAATTAGTGTTTTATAGACACAAAATAAATAGATAAAAAATAATCCAAATTTGGATCATGTATAATAAACATCCCAACTAAACTACCTTTTACATATACAATATCATTTTTATGAATAAGGAAAACTGATACAATAGAAGAAATATAAATACCTAACAAAAAATGAAACTGGATAGACCAAAAACAATGTATAACATGCCAAATTGACCAATATATAATCATCATTAAATGAAAAAAATCCCAAAACCATGCAATATATTCACTTCCATGAGACCCATTTTGACACAACACTAAAAAATTGTCCATAAATATACTATTTGAATGAGATCGCTGACAAAATATGAACACAGACACCTTTATAAAAAAAACATAAGAAATCTATACAGAAAAAAATATATATATGAATGGTGTTGGGTGAAAAGGCATATCATAGATCATTTATGTCAGATGAAAATAATTTGGCCGGAAAATTGAGATTTTATTTGGGCATTTTTTGATATTTTAAGCCTTTATTTGGGTATTTATGTATTCCCATGAATAATTATGATTTATATTTAAAACATACACATTTTATAGTTAAAATACGATGGAATATTTGAGGAATATGGTTAAGTTTATGGTTTTGAAAACCATGCACATACAATATATTTCTATTTGGGTTTCTTCTAGTAAATGTAAAATGGTTGGTGCATAGTTTTCTAGACCATGCATTTATACTGTAAAGAGTTTTTTATATTTGTGAAATTTTGTATTAGTACTCTATTTGGATCATAGTTTTTTCTATTAATTTTTGTTATTTATTTTAGAGGAATTGGTGTGCTTTCCATGTTGCAATGTTATTTTCTAGGTATATTTAATTTTGAATTTCATAATAAATATTTTTTTTATTCATTTAAAATTGAAAAAATTAATTATTCATCTGATGTTATCATATTTTTTGAATTTAAAGTGTAGTATGGAATCATGGAGGTTTTGGTTTAATTAAAAGAGGGATATGTAAATGATTTAAAAGTTTTGTTGTGGGACATTATAAAATCCCTTGGAGATCCATTAAAATTTATTAATTTGGAATCCAAATTTTAATATTTTTATATCTAATGGTAGGAGTGGAATATAAAATAACTTGTTTTGGAAATGTTTCTATGGGGTTTATATAAAAACTTGATTTTTATTGTAAATTTATTATATGAGTGTTTTAAAAAGGGTAATGAATCATATTTTCAAGGATTATTTGATGAATTTATCATGTTTTGAATCTTGATTAGTAAATGATGGATATTATTTTCATGACTTTTGGTTTTCCATGATTTTTTAGGATTTATTCATTTATCACAATTTTTGTTTTATATATATTAGCATTTTAAGCCATATTTTTATTTTTATATGTTTTTTTCTTTTCCAGTATTCCCCCTCCAAGTCTAAATTAATTATGAGGAGGGATAATCAAGTGGTTCAGCACATGAATCACCCATAATTGATTGAGTTATACCTAATATGGGTATCTTAGGATCTGTTTCCATTAAGTGTAGTGTTATTCCTCATCTAGGTATACCATGTGACTACATTGAAAAGTTTTAGAAAATTAATCTTATATTGCATAGGCTATAATGGGTTTATGAAAGAATGGATTGGTTAGTGAATATGGAGAATACATTCACCCTTATCCATCATTCATAGCAACCCAATCTTAAATGTTATACATTTAATATTGATGGCATGATCCTGAAGTGGTTGATGTATATTATCTAGGATCCATAAAGAGTCCATTGTTTTTATGATTTTAATGAATTAATTATAATACAATAGTTACTAAAGTTCATAAGAGCTATTGATGTGATGGGGTTGTATAGTGTAAAGTGATTATCCAGTAATATATCTATTCTTTTGTTATGCTAGAGACTTATCAACCAATCCTAGCATTGTATGATTCCCTGTTACATTGATATTTTGGGAGGGTGTTTTTTAACATCCAGTTAAAAGTATTATTGTTAGATAACACCTTATATAAGTATTTAATGAATTAAGATACTATATTTGAGATAGTACTTATTTGGATTACTGAGGTGACATAAATATCATATCTTCCTAGGAGGGGTGAACTAAATCATGGAAAATGTAATTGGAGATAGGCCATTGCTGGATAGATGGGTGGCAGTATCAAGATACCATTTGGTTAATTTTCATTATATTCTTCTTGGATTATGTCCATAGTGTCCCGTTAGGATATCATGATTGTTCGTAAAAATAATTCCTGTTAGGAATCCTTGAATACCTACCATGGATATGGCCATTTAGGGCATCTAATGATATTATATAGAGTATTTACTTATAGGAGGGGGAAATATAAATTTACCCCCTCAAAATATCTCTATATTCAACCTATTAATCATTTTATAGATATAGTACCTACATTATGTATTCCACTTGCAATATTATCCTCACCCTTTTTCATTATATTTATTGTCTTTATTTTAGGTTATATTATTTCAACTGACTCACTAAAATTATAATTTTTTATTTTCAAAATATCTTCTCTAAGACTGAGCAGTAACCACAATAGGATTCCAAAGTTACAAAATCAGATAAGAAATTTAAAATTAGAAAACATAACCATGAACACAAAGCATCGATCCATGTGTCACCCATGTTACTAGATCACCTCGCTTGCTGAATGCATACATGAGCATAGGAACCTCACCATCATCATCACTACCCTTCACTATTGGTGTAGATGGCTGAAGCAACCAAGATGTCGAAGAACCCATCAATCAAACAAAATTGTCCTTTACATTAACCATATTTTTCACATGTCACCGCCATAGAACTCTATCGATTCCACCAAAACTGACATCATAACAGAATATAAAGTTTATTGAAACTCATAGAAGAGATAGATAGAAACTCTGGTAGTCTAAAACAATCACTGACCAAGCTCAAACGAATCGACTGCCTAGAGAAAAGACATCCTTCATTGATGACTTGGAATAAGGAACACAAAAAAATCAATGAAATAAAAAAACATCATTATTGATGTTGTAATTTCCACCTTTTAAAGAAACCATCATCGAAGAGGAAGATATTAGTGTCATCAACATAGGAAAAAATAAACTCAACACATGAAAGAAACATTGTCGTCCACCTAATCCCACAACATAAAACCACTTAGTTGGCACTACTCTATATTCTACTGGGAGAGGAAAGCTGAACTGGCTATTATAGAAAGGATTTTAGTGGTCAAGGGATATAGACTATCAACCACTGAACCAAAACACCCAAAACAACTTTGATTCCCCCACTCCAAATCCACCTTGGAGAGTCTCGGAGGAACCTTAGGTCAGAGAAGGGTTGGATCATCCAGGGGCGTCAGTAGCAAAAACACCATTGTCAGAACCATCAAAATATCCCATTAGATCTTTCACTAAGATGAACACCATCACCTAGATGAAGATAGAGACTAACGAAGAGGTAAAGGAGTGTATGAGGTAGAGGGAAGAGATGAAGTTGGAGGGGGAAGGCACCGACAATCCTCCCCACTCATGCTCGTCGTCAATGGAAACCCTAGAGGAAGAGGGTTATATTATTTCAATGTTTTTAAATTTTGATAATAAAATTATTTTTAGGGGTATTCCCTTATAGAGGCCTTCATGAATAATTGTTCAAAATGATGAGGAGTTATCAAGGTGTTTATGGATACCAACCTAGATTATGTGGGAACCTGGTTAGTGAATTCTTATTGATCCATTAAATGTTCTTCAATATTTATTTTTTATAAAATATATACATTTATTTTTAGTTATTTTTGATAAATTTTTTATACAAAGAGAATAAGTGCATTTGTGGAATTCAATAACACTGGAGTGACCAACATAGATGATTCACTTTCTATTTATAATTTATTAAAATATGATGTTGGTGGTGTAAGAGTATTTTATGAGGTTTATATTTACATGACCCCAAACATACGCTTATATGTTTTCAAATTCAATGGAATTAAATATTTTATGATGTGTTTATTTAGATATTTAATGGTTTATTATTTTTAAGGAATTTTATGAAGATTCATATCTGGTTGATATCTTTGTGTTCCATAGTTTTTGGAATTGTGATGTTAACGTGGAATTTATACCCCATTAATTATTTGATTAACTAATTTTAATGATAATTTCATGGTGTATAATGTGTTATTCTAAGAATAATTAGCACACATAAACCACATATTTCTTATTACATTATTTTCAGTTAATTGTTATCCTTATGTATTTTTTTCAGGACATTTTTCCTAGAAATTGGGAGATATTGTGGGTAATATGTATGTCACCTGATAATATCAATCTATGTGACCCAATCATATGAACCCTATAATCATACTTATGGTGTGTTTATGGTTGTTTTAAGATTTTTCAAACCACATGGAACACACCAAGTTTTTCCTACATCATATGATTGGTTAGTGAATAGTTTGTTAAATCATTCAACCGAACAACATTATCTATATATGTTATAAAAAATAATGAAATTACATTATTTTACCTTTCGAAATAAATACTTGAGGGAACTCGTCTTCTCCCATATGAGATCCCTCATCCCAATTTTTTCTTCTCCCTCTAACCTTAGTTTATTTGGATTTATTTGTGCTTTTAATGTTATTATTTATGTTTATGTTTTCTAAACTGTTCCAACCCCTCTAATTTTACCATTGTATTATTTTTTTACTTTCCTTACAATTTTCTCAGTTACATAGGATTTTTGATCATTTTTAATGTCTTATTTTCTTGTTTTAGTTTTTTGAATTGTCTTCTAAGTGATCCCCCACAAAATTTAATGGGTTTTTAACACCATTCATATTGAAAGTAGTGTGTTTGAGGTTTGTTTATCCACATATTGACTTGTAAATATAATACATAGATTACTTTAATGTTTTAACTCATTCTATGAGATAATTTAAATTTATCTTAATTGCGTCAAATATTAATTTCCCAAGTGTATTAGTTTCTTCATGAATATATGTTTAAAAATATATTTCACATTAATTTTTCATGTCCAGTTCTTGTTGAATTTCCCCATTTGATCTTCTCAAAATGGATTGATAAATTAAAGAGGTGTTTTCATTCTCATTAATTTATAAATATAGTAACTCATGTTTCATGTTTTTTTCTTCAAACTAGGGGATTATTCTACTTATTTAAAAAATATATTGGTTATTTTCTTTCTTTGAAAGACTTTGGTGTTGTTAAAGTTTTTTGTATTCAAATAAGATTTAAAAAATGATTTCATAAGTGATTAGTCAAAGGACCGATTTGAGATTTGTAAAAATATTTTCCTATATTAAATATACCATTGTAGTGTGTGCATTGTAATTATTTCTCAAAATTTTATAGAATCATCCCTCTTATTTGACATAGTATTTACATAGAATATATTCATTAAAAAGGGATCCTTCAATGAAGGAGGTACGGTTTTGATCTTGTACTTTAATTATTACTAATTATATTTGGTTAATTTATAATTATTAATAAAACATTTCCATTTTATATATCATGGTGATTAATGCATATCATGGTGGGATGTATGGGTTCACATGATTCTCTAGTGCATGAATGTTTTGTGTGAGTGTCCTCAAGTGGGGATACAGAAAAAATTAATAATTTTTCTATCATTATACATGGTAGAGTAAGATCGAGTGTTTGGTTGATTAATCCCATAAATAAATATTAAAAAACTTCCATGTTAGTTTGGTCCAAGATTGTCCAATGAGATCCATGTTGTTATGATGAAAACTTGTTCTTGATTATATTATCATCACTAAGATTCTTATTTCTCTATGATATTTGAATTGTGAATATTTTATAATGAAACTCTATTAATTAAATATCTATTATTATGATTGTTTATAGATTTTATTGGTATTTTTTTAAAAGAATGAATGTTTATTATTTGCTTAAAAGAAAAATGGTTCATTAAGGTAAAGTTTCAAAATGATTTTCCATAACAAAATCAATCTTTCCATTAAAATGTCATGTAATTTGTAACTTCCATATATTAAATTAAATGGATTAAAATGATGATATTGTGTTATTGTTTTTTGAAAAAATTTTAAATTTACATTTATATCTATATTTTAAAACCCCTTGAAATGGATTTATTTATAATGGTTTTGCACAGGATGTGGGGAGGATACCTAATATTAAAATATTCTCATTCTTATTATATTGCTAGTTTAACAGATTCTATAAGGATGAATCAGATTATCCTCAAGTTTCAATTTTGGTATAGTGGAGGTAGTTTGTGATGATGTTTTACTTAGCACGTAGAGGATATTGGTTGTGTGGAACACCTAAAGAATATGTGATTTGTTTTCAAATTAATTTAATATTTTTCTAATTTTCTTCACATTCATAACTATTTTTAGCTAGATTTATTGGAAACATTATGTTTATATTTCATTACACACAAAATAAATCTTAGTTTTCTGTACACACGACATTGAGTTTAAATGAAACATCTCATATTATTGAAATTTTATTATATAATATGATAGTTTTTACCTATCCGATGCAATTAAAGTGATTAATGAGATTTTATAAATTATGAATATATGGTTTAAATGTGTATATAAAATGAATTATTTGGTGAAAAAGTAAATGTAATTTAAAATAAAACCCTTTTTAAAATAAAGGAAATATATCTCTAAAAAATTATTTTTATGCGTGCAAGTGTGTTTTATATCAATATATTAACCAAATAACTTTTTTTGAAATATTTTACTGAAATTTAAATAGTATATATATTAAATTAACAATTTATAATTCATATTATGTTTTTTCTATACAATAAATAAGAATATATCTAATTTTATGCTTAAACCCAAATTTTTTCAAAAAATCTTTTTGTCATCTTTTTATTGAAAACGTATTATGAAACGAAATTTTTACAGTTATATAAATTGAATTGGATTATCAAAATTATCTTCCTAGGAATTTATTTATTTTTTTTATGCAAATTCACAATAGAATATGAATAGTGAAAAATACTGAATTTTTATTAAAAATTGTCTTTATACCCAAATTATTTACAATGTTAAATTATATTTCAAATTAATTTTAATTCAAAATTAGATTAATTATAAAAAATTTCATCCAATTTTTTTCAATTTAATTAATTTCATAATGAAATTAGATATAAAAACATGGGAAAAGTTTGAATATTTTCACTTAAAACACCTGCTTTCTCATTGCATCTACATAGTTAATTTTAAATTAAATTAAGGCACTTCTTTGAATAGTATTTAGGAAAATGGATTCTATATTTTGAATAATAATAATTTATATTATATAATAAGTTTAATATAATTTTTGTTATACTGATTATAGATAACAGGTAAAATTAATTAACATAATTGAGGATAAAAAATATCTTGTGCATTACATGCGTTTATTTTAAAATTAATTTTAAACCGAAATAAGATTTATATTTAAAGAATTGGAATTCATATATATAATAATTTGTTCTAAATTATTAAATAAATACCTTTCATTATATTATTAAATTATTAATAACCTAGGTTAATAAAAAACAGATGTTACCTTGGTAAAAACTATAAAGATAAATTAGAGTGATTATAATGAATACTGAATAACATGATGAAAATGTATATATATTTTGTAGTTGTTGTATTTCATGATAAATTAATCCCTAACCTATTTTATTGTTCACTTTTGGAGGCATGTGATATATGTTATTCCTCTCAATAGTTAATACAGCTGGATGTTTACAAGAATTCCACTCCTCCGAAATTATAAATGGGCACTCACTCTCCCCCTTTATTCACACCTCTGAATACATTTTATCGACCAAAACCTTCCAAAATAACTTCCAATATTACCAAACATCATCCAAGAAACCTTATATTGTTTATAAATATATCATTTAAGGGATTTCATGGAAACATAAGGAGGATAACTCAAGAAAATGTAAGGATCTTCAACGATCATTTTTAACATATCTTCCTCAACATCAAACTTTTTTTATTTTAACATAATAATATAATAACTCAATGTTGTTCCAAATACTGGGATATTTTAATGATTAGTTAACCACCAATAAGATTCTAAACTTCCATCAATTTGAATATGAAATCATTTTTTGCTTGTATGATGGACTACCACCACACGAACTGTTGTCTTTCATTTTTTCATTACCAACATTAATGATTTGGATTAATGATTGATATATAGTTTTTATATAAGATACATATTTTATTTATGATTTTAATATTATTCAATAAATATTATATTACACATAGCTTCATGATTTTCATATTTTGGGAATACAATAATGTCATTCATGTGTACGACAAACTAATGTCTCACGAAGCGATGTGATTAATTCATTATATACATGGAATTCATTAAAATAATGTTTTAATAAAAATATGTGATATATAATAAATAAAAATATAATTTAATGATAAAAAATAATATTATTTTCATAATTTCAATTCATCATGAAAATAAAAACACCATTCATGCATACGTATGACCTACCGTCTCCATGAATATTGTATTTCATTTCATGTTTCTATATATAATAGATTATTATATGTAACACCCCAAGATTACACGGTACGTTTACCTTTGAATAATGCAATGGCCTGCATTGTACGCGACTTCGAGATTCTAACACACTACAACCAATTAAACTAGCCGTTATGAATAGTAATACATACTTTTTAAAATTTTAAAAATTTTAACTCTCAAATTGGACTTCATTTTTGGATTCGTAATATCGAATTTAGCCTAGGGTGAAGTTTTGGAACCTTTCAAATAACATTGATATTTTCATGAGTAGTGAAAATTACTAAATTTTAATTAAAAACAAATTTTTTAATCAAAACAATTTATATTGATAAATTATGGATTTGAGTGGTTTTATAGTATATTTAGAAAATATTTCTACCATTTAATACAATATTGGTCATTATACATAATTGAAAAATAAACCGGATATAAACAAGTGTCAATCTTTTGATAGTTATTATCTCTTAAAAACACGCATTACGTTTTAACAACGGGAATTAATATTAAATTAGTTTCCGCCACTTCTGTGTTGTGAATTTGGAAAAACGGATTCCATATTTGGAATCAGGATGTTTAATTTGTGTAAATAGGTAGCTTTTATTTTTAAACATTTTGAATAATTACTTCGGTAAATATTTTATTTACCATGGTTAAAGGATAAATCCGGTAAATGAGGGTTAAAAAATAATACAATAATAATAACAAATTACCCTAAAACGTGTCCTAACCTTATTGGTTGAAACATGTCCAACCATGGGCATCTTTGGGTCTATTTTGGGACCCCATGGAGCCTCTTCTAAGTGATAGGGACACTTTATTTTAATTAAGTTAAAATATATACAAAAATGATAGAAGCATATATCTTTTAGAAAAACAATTGTTACATAGGGTTATATATGTTGGATTTTTGACTATAAATATTAATTATAAAGATAAAAATATTTACTACATAATTATATTTTATTTATAGTTTTTCGACATTAAATAATTTAATTTATATACGACACAATGGTGATGCACTAATTACCATAATAGTGTCAAATTAAAATAATTGATATTGTAGATACCCAAATAAATATAATTTGAGACTTTTTATGAATTAAAATAATTTTCTAGGTTAATATTACATGTTATGAATGGTTTAGTTAACCTTGTTCTATGTAATTATTCTGTTATGATTTTTACAAATAATCAACTATTGAATAGTGTCAGAATTGACATAAAAGAGTTTTTAAAACAAATATTATATTATTAATTGATATTAAATTCCTAAAAATCTACGGAATGGCCAAGAGACTTATAACATGATATGTGTATCCTTAGTGCACCACTTGTGGGGTCTCTTGGATGTATATAGTATTTTTATTAACGATATAATATAAAACTACAAAGAGACAGTGTAAAAGTGAAACTAATTATCTAAGAGTTAATACTTAATGATAAGGTTAATATAGTGACCGAAACCTGTCTAAATCCTATTTTTTTAGTTTTTTCGACCCATACCCACCTTAAAAGTTAAATAATATACTTTAGAGCCATTAGAAACCAAATATGAATTTATTATAAAATAATATTTCTATCTTTTCCAAAGGTTCCCATCACCCTTCTTATAAAAGGGTACTCCACCTTCTCATTAATTCACACCTTCAAAGCATTTTGGTTCGGCCAACCTCTAACAAAATACTCTCTAATCTTCCCTAACTAAATCCTAGAGGAATTCCTTTAGTCAGAAATCCAACTTAAGTTGCCCTTTTGATCAAATCAGAAGGAAGAACCCGAAGAAGAGGTAATGATTTCACCACCCTTTTTCAAGTTCCTTTCTTCTTCCACATCTTCTTTCTTTGTTATTACCATTATAAAATAATAACTCCAGTATAATATATATACTTTCATGTTATTATAAAAATTTTACAACCATATTTCTGTATTCTATCCATCCTTTGAATAACATGTCACTATACGTGCGTACGTACGACTTACCGTCTCCACGTCGTGGTGTAATTGTTATTCAATAAATTATTATTTGGATGGGTATAATAATGATCTATAATTCATGTAAATAAGAAATATTAAATTTTAATGATTCTTTATATATGATATACCATCCAATTATATAATATTTTATTATAAAAAAATGATATTGTCGCTCGTGCGTACGTACAGACTACCGTCTCCATGAACGTGATGAGATTCATTCTCTATCGTATCCATTCAAGTATAATTCTAATTTTACGACTCATAATAGTATATAAGGACTTGATATCATTCTGGATATGATTAAGATACATCCTATCCATTACAAACATGACTTACGTAACAAAACATATAAAAGAAAATGAGTAGGTTAACACCTGAAACAACGATAATACTAAGATATTATTAACAAATCAATGTTAAAAGATCATATATGATATCATTTTAATGTAAATTATTCTTATATAATTAATTAAAAATTATTTCACCATTATACAGGAGGTTAACCTACCGTCGTCCAAGGAAAAAGTACAAAGGGGTTTCTTATCTCAGTCTTAATTTCGTGAGAATTCCATTGTTCACCACTTATTTATTGCATGTGGTGTATGTGTAGTGCCCATGATTGTATTCATTGTGTAATATACTTTAATTTATGGGTATTTACATCATAATTGTATGATCATTCTTTCATGGGTGTATGTTTCGTAAGTTACCAAATCGATAAGGGAATTTGAAATTTCAATTTCCATTTATTCGGCTTTACGAAAACTTCATTGATTATTTTACTCTGAGATTATGTGTGGAATCACAATTGATTTTATTATGTGATAATTTCCATTCCCATTTTCTGTGGATATACTTTTGATACACATAATCACTCCATTGATAAATTCTCAAGTCATCGATATGAATTTGATAAGAGTAATTTTAACTCATTCTCCATTTGTTGAGTTAAACATCCAATTCATTGGTGTTGTTTTTACAAGATTATTTGTGAATGTCCTTTGATTGTTTTACACTGAATATCCAATCATATTTGGTGTATTTATATTTTTCACACATAACGATGTCGTTGATTTATCCTTAACCTAAGTGTACGGCCTTTATGAGAGATTTCATCTCAATTTACATTCCATTGAGACTTCTTTGTTGATATACACCAAATCACTTTTATGTGGTTTATATAATGTACTTTGACATAGTATATCATGAATCCCTTTATTCTCATGATATTAGAAAGTTTTGATTATTTCAATTATTTGTATTCAAGTGTCTCTCTTTTGGTTAGAATCTCTAACTAAAATACCATTTTTAAATGTTTTAAAGACTTATTCTTCTAAATATTTCTCATTAATGTCCATGTTTTAAAAATTGTTTAAGGATTTATCAATATGGACATTAATGTTTTAAAATAAAAATTCTTTTTAAATGTTTCAAAGTGGTATGAGACACTTTGATTCAAACATCTATTTTTAAATGGCTTCTTGACAAATTGTGTGGATTTTAAATGATTTCAAGAAAAATGGGATATTGCTCTCTAATAGTTTTGATGATTATTTTCATCTATGTCAATAACATTCATTATTCTCGATTGAGGGTAATCTGATACAATACAATCTTTCATATTGTATCGAATGAGTTATGTATGACTGTGGATGTGCTATTTTTATACCATTAATGATTTGTGGTTAAAGTATTGACATTTTGTATGCTAGTTTTAATACGAATGATTATGTTATGTTTAAACCTGCTCATATGAGGAATTCATTGGACGTAGTAAGTGACGGGTAGAGCCCGCTATAGCTCCTCGATGCATTGGTAGGTCTCATGAGACAAACAAGTGTGTTGGCACAAGGCGTTGACAAAATCTTATTTGTATTCTTGGCACGAGGCCTTGGATATTTGGTTATGATAGTCTTGCATTATGCATTCCATCATTATGAAAGTGGTTATTGATATTGCATGTAATTATTCGATTAGTAGAATATCCATGTGAAAAAGTAAATGAAAATTATTTCATTTTATTTTTGCAATGATATATTGATGTTCAAGTTTAAAAGGCTTTTGTTTTAGTTATACATTGCCTTAAATGTTTATTCTTATTTATGAAAATTTCTGTTGTATTGTTTACCCTTACCGAGCGTTTGAGCTCACCCTTTTCTATGTTTTATTTTTTCCAGGATTTCAAGAACTATATTGTGATTGATATGCAGGGTTAAGACAAGGGAATAATGTCATTCATAAAGGATTATTTATGTTGTTTTGTATGTTATAAGGTGTAATGTAACATTCATGTATGTAATCTATTTTCCATTACTACTAAACTGATCGGTCCTTTGGGACTTGATTCTTTGTAATCATGCCAATGTATTAAAATTAGGCACTAAATATGGGTCATTGGGGTCGGGGTGTTACAGTTGGTATCAGAGGAAGTTTACCAATAACCTTGGAAACTAGATTTAGATAAACTCTGATTAGAGCACATAGCCCTAAGATAGACTTTGAGGATTAGTATAGAAGAACTTCCTAGAATTTTGGTATTGTAGATATTTTGTTAGTTTTCCAAGAAATACATCCCTATCTGGATACAAGCAGGTAGAGGCGGTTCTGGCATAGATGTACCTAGGGGTAAAACCCAAAAACACCACTTTGAGCTAGACTCGAACGGGAACTGGTGCACGACAACGGGCCTTGCTTCACTCTTAGTTACGACACTCCCGGGGGATCATCCGATATTATACTAACCATTTTGGTTTTGATTAATCTCTAAATACAAGGTAAATATATAGTTTATCCTATTTGGATCATATATTTCTATAGATGTTTATTCTAGCTCTTCCATTGTGACCAAGTCTTCTTGAATACTCATTTTGCAAAAAAAATGAGTTAGTGGTAAAAAGTTATTAAATAATGAAACTGTACTTAAAAATTAAGTATATCTCTTTATGTGCTTATTCAATATCATAAGTTAATTCCTTGTCATTATGTAATGTAACTTAAAACAAAAAAAATTGTTGTCCATTTACTTTTCCTACTGGGAGACTAAGGACCGTTTGTCCCAACACAAGTTTGTGATTTTCTTATTGTTAACTTTCGACTGATCATGTTTTCTATCCCTCTCCATTAGAACTGAACACTTAGTTTATCATCCATATCCATGTTTTCCTACATGTAATCCTAGTATGGGTTATCTTGGGTGACCTTTATACCTCTCTTCATTTCTTTTAAAGTGATAGTTTTATGAACTCTTTTTCCAATGTGGGACTTCCCATTATATTATCAAGCCCAATTTAAAAAAAATTATGAGGACTCAATTTATTGAAGGAGGGGAGAATGTAACACCCCAAGATTCCATGGTATGTTTCACTTTGAATAATGCAGTGACGCGCATTGTATGCGACTTCGAGATTCTAACACACTACAACCAATCAAACTAGCTGTTATGAATAGTAATACATACTTTTTAAAATTTTAGAAATATTATCTCTCAAATTGGAATTCATTTTTGGATTTGGAATATTTAATTTATCCTAGGGTGAAATTTTGGAACCTTTCAAATAACATTTATATTTTGATGAATAGTGAAAATTACTAAATTTTAATTAAAAACAACTTTTTTAATCATAATAATTTATATTGATAAATTATGGATTTGAGTGGTTTTAAAGTATATTTAGAATATATTTCTACCATTTAATACAATTTTGGTCATTGTACATAATTTACAAATAAACCGGATATAAACAAGTGTCAATCTTTTGATAGTTATTATCTCTTAAAAACACGCATTTTGTTTTAACAACAGGAGTTAATTTTAAATTAATTTCTGCCACTTATGTGTTTTGAATTCGGAAAAATGGATTCCATATTTGGAATCAGGATGTTAAAATTGTGTAAATAGGTATCTTTTATTTTTAGACATTTTTAATAATTACTTCGGTAAATATTTTATTTACTATGGTTAAAGGGTAAATCGTGTAAATGAGGGTTAAAAAATAATAATATAATAATAACAAATTATCCTAAAACGTGTTCTAACCTTATTGGTTGATACATGGCCATCCATTAGCATCTTTGGGTCGATTTTGGGACCCCATGGAGCCACTTGTAAGTGATAGGGAAACTTTATTTTAAATAAGTTAAAATGAATACAAAAATGACACAAGCATATATCTTTTAGAAATACAATTTTTACATAGCATTATATATTTTGGATTTTCGACTATAAATATTCATTAGAAAGATAAAACTATTTAATACATAATTATATTTTATTTATAATTTTTAGACATTAAATAATTTAAATTATATATGACACAATGGGGATGCAGTAATTACCATAATAGTGAAAAATTAAAATAATTGATATTGTAGATACCCAAATAAATATAATTTGAGACTTTTAATGAATTAAACTAATTTTATAGGTTAATATGACATGTTATGAATGATTTAATTAACCTTGTTCGGAGTAATTATTCTGTTATGATTTTTACAAAAATCAACTATTCAATAGTGTCAAAATTTACATAAAAGAGATTTTAAAACAAATATTATATTATTAATTGATATTAAATTCATAAAAATATATGTTTTGGCCAAGATACATATATCATGATATTTGTATCCTTAATGGACCACTTGGGGGTCTCTTGTATTTATATAGTAATTTTATAAACCATATAATATAAAAATACAAAGAGACATTGTAAAAGTGAAACTAATTAACAAAGAGTTAATACTTAATGATAAGGCTAATATAGTGACCCAAACCTGTCTAAATCCTATTTGTTGGGTTTTTTGCGACCCATACCCACCCTAAAATTTAAATAATATACTTTTTATCCATTAAAAACTGAATATGAATTTATTATAAAATAATATTTCTAGCTTTTCGAAAGGTGCCCATCAACCCTTTTATAAAAGGGCACTCCTTATCATTAATTCACAACTTCAAATCCTTTTGGTTTGGCCAAACTCTGCCCCAGTACTCTCTCAACTTCCATAACTACATCCTAGAGGCATTACTTTAGTCAGAAAGCCAACTTAAGGGGCCCTTTTGATCAAATCAAAAGGAAGAACCCGAAGAAGAGGTAATGATTTCACCACCCTTTTTCAAGTTCCTTTCTTCTTCCACTTATTCTTTATTTGTTATTACCATTATAAAATAATAACTCTAGTATATTATATATACTTTTATGTTATTATAAACATTTTACAACGATATTTCATTATTCTATCCATCCTTTGAAGAACATGTCCCCATACATGCGTACGTACGGCTTACCGTCTCCACGTCGTGGTGTAATTGTTATTCAATAAATTATTATTTGGATGGGTATAATAATGATGTGTAATTCATGTAAATAATAAATATAACATGATAATGATTCTGTTTATATGATACACCATGCAATTATATATTATTTTATTATAAAAAAATGATATTGTCGCTCATGCATACTTACGGACTACCGTGTCCACGAACGCGATGAGATTCATTCTCCATCGTATCCATTCAAGTATAATTCTAATTTGATTATTAATAACAGGATCTAAGGACTTGATATCATTCTGGATATGATTATGATACAACCTATCCATGACATACTCGACTAACGTAACAAAACATATAAAAGAAAACAAGTAATTTAACACCCCAAACAACAATAATACTAAGATATTATTAACAGATAAATGTTAAAAGATCATATATGATATCATAATAATGAAAATGATTCTTGTATAATTAAATAACAATTATTTCACCATTATACAGGACGTTAACCTATAGTCGACCAAGGAAAAAGTAAAAAGTAAGGGGTTTCTTATCTCACTCTTAATTTCGTGAGAATTACATTGTTCACCACTTATTTATTGCATGTGGTGTATGTGTACTTCCCATGATTGTATTCATTGTGTAATATACTTTAATTTATGGGTATTTACATCATAATTTTATGATCCTTCTTTCATGGGTGTATGTTTCTTAAGTTACCAAATCGATAAGGGAATTTGAAATTTCAATTTCCATTTATTCGGCTTTACGCAAACATCATTGATTATTTTACTCCGAGATTATGTGTGGAATCACTATTCATTTGCTTATGTCATAATTTCTACTCCCCTTTTCTGTGGATATACTTTTGATACACATAATCACTCCATTCAAAATTTCTCAAGTCATCGATATGAATTTGATAAGAGTAATTTTAACTCATTCTCCATTTGTTGAGTTAAACATCCAGTTCATTGGTGTTTTTTTTACAAGATTATGTGTGAATGTCCTTATATTGTTTTACACTGAATATCCAATTATATTTGGTGTATTTATATTTGTCACACATAACTATGTCGTTGATTTATCCTTAACCTAAGGGTATGACCTTTATGAGAGATTTCATCTCAATTTACATTCCCTTGAGAGTTCTTTGTTGATATACACCAAATCACTTTTATGTGGTGTATATAATGTACTTTGACATAGTATATCATGAATCCCTTTATTCTCAAGATATTAAAAAGTTTTGATTACATCAATTATTTGTATTCAAGTGTCTCTCTTTTGGTTAGAAACTCTAACTAAAATACCATTTTTAAATGTTTTAAAGACTTATTCTTCTAAATATTTCTCATTAATGTCCTTGTTTTAAAAATGGATTAAGGATTTATCTATATGGACATTAATGTTTTCAAATCAAAATTTAGTTTAAAAGTTTCAAAGTGGTATGGGACACTTTGATTCAAAAATCTATTTTTAAATGGATTCTTGACAAATTGTGTGTATTTTAAATGATTTCAAGGAAATGGGGATATTTCTCTCTAATAGTTATGATGATTATTTTCATCTATGTCAATATCCTTCATTTTTCTCGATTGAGGGTAATCTGATACACTACAATCTTTCATATTGTATCAAATGAGTTATGTTTGACTGTGGATGTGTTATTATATATACCATTCATGGTTTATTGTTAATGTATTGACATTTCATATGCTAGTTTTAATACGAATGTTTATGTTATGTTTAAACTTGTTCATATGAGGAATGCATTGGACTTAGTAAGTTAGAGGTGGAGCCCACTATAACTCCTCGATGCATTGGTAGGTCTCATGAGACAAACTAGTGTCTTGGCACAAGGCCTAGAGAGAATCTTATTTGTAGTCTTGGCACGAGGCCTTGGATATGTGGTTATGATAGTTTGGCATTATGCATTCCACAATTATGAAAGTGGTTATTGATATTGCATGTGATTATTCGATTAGTAGAATATCCATGCGAATAAGTAAATGGAAAGTATTTCATTTTATTTTTTCCATGATATGTTGATGTTCAAGATTAAAAGGATTTTGTTTTAGTTATACATTGCCTTAAATGTTTATGCTTATTTATGAAAATTTCCGCTATATTGCTTACCCTTACGGAGCATTTGAGCTCACCCTTTTCTATGTTTTATTTTTCCCAGGATTCCAAGAACTATATTGTGATTGATATGCAAGGTTAAGACTAGGGAATAATGGCATTCATAAAATATTATTTATGTTGTTTTTTATGTTATGAGGTGTAATGTAACATTCATGTATGTAATATATTTTCCAAGACTGCTAAACGGATCTATCCTTTGGGACTTGATTCTTTGTAATCATGCCAATGTATTAAAATAATGCACCGACTCTGGGTCACTGGGGTTAGGGTGTTACATTATAAATACATATGTAATGAATATATGTGACATTTATATCATTGTTATAATTATAGAAATTATGAAATCATGAATAATGTAATATATTCAAATATATAATAAATCAAAACTTATATTAAATACAAAGCGGTTATTACCTGAAATGTAACTTTAACATGAGATTTTTTAATAAATAGGTAATAACAGGTCATAAGATAAATATATATGATATGATATATATAATTATGATTTTTTAATATATTTATAATTAACATATATCTATTATGTAGTAGGTTTTAACTTGTATAACAGATTTCAAGACTTATTTTATAATATTTAAATCTCAATTTTACTTTCAATGAGGCAAATGCTATATTCACCGCATGTTTCTTTGATATTGTGTATATACATCCCTTGAGTGTATATTATAATGATTAAACTGAAAAATATTGGGGTTTACATATCCAGTTTAGTAACTCCCTTTCATGGTGCATACTATTTAAAAGTTACAAAATCTCCTGGGGATTTTTGTCTCAATTTTCTTTCTTTGAGATATATATGTTATGTAATACACATATCTTCTTTTATGAGGTGTATATATTACCCTTTTACATGTTATATAATAAATATCCTTGTTTTTATGATATTATAAGTCTTATTTAATGTTATTATTTCATTTGGATTTTAGTTAATAGGTTACAAATGTTGTAAGAGTCTTATGTTATAATGTCACCGTTTATTAGGATTGTTTTTATTGTGCTTTAAATAATGGAATATCATGTTATATATCTCAAGAAACTCATGAAAATTATTATACATTCTTTATGAAATTATATTAAATATTTTCCCTTTATTTTTTATCTTTATGTATTCATTTTAACAAATGAATGTTTTAATTAAAAATCATCATTGCGGTCACACACAATTTTTCTTCAAAACCAATGATTTCTAAAAAAATGAAAAAAAATTTAAAAATTGTTTTACGAATACAAAATGATATTTTCCTCAATAATGTTTTCAAACGAATTTCAAAACACCCTTTATATGTTCCCAAATTTTTTTCAATGAAATGTAACTTCAAACTGTTTTATGTTTAAAACCATGATTTTCAAAATGAAAAGAGTATTTTACACAAGAGTACTTTAATGATCTTCTAATGGTATTTTCATTCATCACCATAAAAAAATATTACTGTTACTTATCCTAAAATAAGGATATTTTGTACTTATTCTATCCTCATTCTCTCTATGGAAGGAATAATAATTCATCAAAAATATTGTTATCAAACTAGTTTATCTTACATATGTTAATCATGATTCAATGTGATTTTTAAGAAACCCGCATATTTTATATGGGAAAGTCGTTTTTTAAAGAGAAAAAAATTAAAACCATTTATTTTAATTGGTTTAATAATTTTATAAAGGGAATAATTATATTCTATATGATTTTTTAGATTTAATGAATTCTATTTTTTTAATTTATTCATCTTCGGGTTCTTGGAAATTACTTATATGGTGGGGAGTCCAAAATAGCACCTTGATATACTATTACAAGAAAGATAAAAAATTTAAAAAAAAGTATTATACTATTTTTAACTATAATTCACATTGGAGGATCTTTTCAATTTAGAGTATTATATAATTATGACATACTCTTACAATGTAAACCCATATATTACTTTTGGATATGTATACTTAGTATCCATTCATCACAATATAAAACTCTTTAAAAAAATGATTTATCTTTATGATAACCCTTCCAAATTATCCCTTAATCGTATCCCAATATATATTATTCTTTAATCCATGGGAATGAAATTTTAAAAACATGGGATGAGCAAATAGTATCTATAAGGAATAAAGAAATAAATAAAATTGTTAGTTCAAAAAAACATGAAAAATAATATGAAGTTTACCTTTATCTTTAATGTTCAATGAATATATGAAATAAAAAAATTTCAAATTAAAAAACCATAAACATTCTCAAATAAAATCATTAAAATCCAGAGTAAGAAATTTAATCTCCTTTTGGTGACTTAGAGAATCTTATATATAAAACCCTTTCAAAACCATTTTGATCAGAATAAAGATAAGGTCAATTTCCCATTATGATATTACAAGCTTACCCAAAACAATCTCAGCCACCCCATGTTAATCTATAATTTTCTTTCCCAGAACTATCATGGCTACCTTATGTTATGTTATAACAGGAATTCAAAGTCCTATCTTGGAAACCCCGAATTAATATATAATGAGATTTCCCGGTGCTATCTAGGTTATCCCATGACTAAAATGTATTATTATCACCAATTTACAATAATTATTAGGTACCATATCTTTAATAAAACACTTTCATAATAAAACAAGGTGGAAAAAACTTTTAATCCCATATGAAAACAATTTTGGATAAAAAACCATTTTCGTTCAATAACCAATTTTCAATACAACAAACACCCTTTTCATTGATTTTTTTTTTCAATACCTAATTACCCAAAAAGATAAATATGGTGTTTCTTTTAAGGATAAAATTAATATTGAAAAGGATTACTATAAAAAAATATTATCCATGGCGGTGGAAATGTCTATTTTTATATGAGGGTTATGAATATAAAATTATTTTTTATGTTGTTCAAAACGTACCATATAAAAACGCATTTAAATATTCCTTTTAAAAAACTATTGAATGATATTTAAAATATAACTAAAAATTATTTTTCTAATTATTTTCTAACCATATAAATAAATATGTAAAATAATATCAATAATATTTACTTAGAGAAAAATATTTGATAATTGAATAATTAAACATTCAAAGTGTCCCATGTCATATTAAAATTTTAAATCATAATATCCATGAAATAATTAATTTAAGAAAACATTAAATAAAATGATTATAGATAATATATGGATATAAAATTTCATATAAAATATTTATAAAATTTATAAAATAATAAAGGTGTATATCATTGATAAATACCTCAGTGAATGGAGATTGTGATGAAATCCCTTACCTTGAGTTTGATTGATAACGCATGTCTTTCATCTTCTTAAATTATAAACTAAGGATAATTATTTACTTTATTTAAAACCTTTTACATGTTTATTATTCATTATATATCATATATTACCATTTTATGACAATTAAATCATTATTTATGTTCTCGACGAATGTTATGATGATATTTGATTCAAGAGTCCAAAATGACATTGGTATGATGTATATAGTAAGAGTTTTTCATTATTACATATTATCAATAATAATATTCAGGAAATGTGTATAAATTTTGAACATCAATTTTAATTTGAAATCTAACCATTGTTTATGGTTATGAAAAATGATCTATATTATATTCATGGAGATGGTATGTCGAACATATGTAGGAGTAACATTTCTATTTTCCAATGATCATTATAGAAAGAAGGTTAGTATTATTCAATATTTATAGAATTATCATAAAATAATTAATATCATATTATTCATATTAAGATACTTATATATATTATTCATATGATGTGGCGACTAAAAATGAATAACATTGCTTCATGGAGGTGGTAGTTCACAACTACACACGAATAATGTTATCATTTTTATGTACAACGAAATTAATAATGTAATTGATATATTATTAAAATATAATAATAAATATTTAACTTACAGAATATATAAACATTAATTCCAAAAATATAAATAGTTTTGAGAGACAGTGATAGAAAATGAATTATATCGGTTCATGGAGGTGATAGTTCACATGTTTGTCTGAATGATTAATTTATTTCTCATATGATGAAACTGTAGATAGATTTATGATATGATATTAACATAATAACATCTAGTCATATTTAGGATACTATATTTATTATTTCATCATAGTTATAGAGTATTTTAATGAATTGGAAGAACAAATAAAACATAAATACTTGATTAAAACAATACCTTTTCATTAGATGATCTTCTTGATTAGCACCATAACATCTATAAGGATGGTGTTATTCTTGACCTAAGGCCTATAGAATTTGGATAGATATTATAGGAAGGTATTTGGGTAGATATATTTTGAACCAAAACATTTTTAAAGTGTGTGTAATGGAGAATAAGAGGCTCTCTTTTATAAGAGAGGGGAGGGGCACTCTTTGAATTATTAAAAATATTAAATGAATGTAAATTAATTTTATTATCCAAATGAATACAAACATATTTATTTAGAATATGTGAATATATTTTTTCAAATATCATTCCTCCAATTAAAATTAAATACGTTTTGACTATTTTTTAATCCTTACCATTTTTAACCCCGTTTAACTCTTACCATGAAATCGTGTACTTTACACATTGTGGGTGAATATAATTTCTATATAATGTCAAAACAAAAATTATGATTCATTAATGAAATTTTATGACTTATTTAAATCAGTTTTAATAATAGTCTATTTTAGGAATTTTATATCTTTTAATAAAATATTAGTTATTTTAAAATATTGATAATGTAAATTTTTACACTATTCAATAATTGACTTTTTAAAAATATAATAACTTGATATCATAAAAAAATATTAACATATGCCTAACAGAAAAAATTCAACAATAAAATTATTTTAGGAACTAAATTTTATTTTATTATATTTATTTTAATATTTTTAATATCATTTATATGATTCTCCCATTAATTAAACAATTATTGTATGATCATTGTGCCACAATTTAATTTAATTTTTTATTTCTTAAACATTATAAATAAATTACCATGATTTATATAGATTCTTTATCATTAAAACTAATATTTATAGTCTGGCATATTATATACATAACCCCATATTAAAAATATTTTTCATGTTAAAAATAAGAGTGTGAGAAAATTGACTTTCCTTTGAATATAATAATATAAAATGGATAAAGTCCTCCAAGTGGCTACAAGTAGAAAAAAATCATCCTAACGAATATTTTTGTAGAAATAAACTCATCCAAAAAAATATTTCTTCTGATATCATAATTTTACATTAGCTATAATATTATTTTTACCCTTAATTAATTTATTTACCCTTAACCATTGGAGTAAAAAAATATTATTACAGTTACTATTCATAGTATCCAAAAAATAAAAGGGATATTTTTATATAATTTGGACCATATAATTCTAAATATAGAATCCAATTTTCTAAATTGAAAACATTGAATTGGATGAAATTAATTAAAAAATAATCCTCCTCACAGAATAAGAAATTGTGTTTTTAATGTAAAAACCCTCAAAAGTACACCAAGATTTAATATAAAATTTCAATGTAAAATTGAATCCAATTAACTAAATTGGATTAAATGATAAAAAATGATATAATAATATTTTAAAACCATTCAAAAATATAATTTAATAGTATTAATAAATTTAACTAAAAAGTAGTTTTCAATTAAAATGCATTATTATTTTCACAATTCATCAAAATAAGAACATTATCAAAAAAATACAAAAAATTAAACCAAAGTAAATTTTTAGACTTAAATTTCAAATAAGAAGTTTATTTTTTCAAATATAATTTATAAAATTTTCAAAATTATGATTGAAATAAGTGTTCCATCAAATGGTGGAAAACAACCTTTTTTGAAAAATAATTCTTGTTTTCATAAAAATGGTTTTGTTTAATGTCATGTCTAGAAAATACATAATATCAATTCTAAAAATTAAATTAAATTTATTATATATATATATATCATCAATATAATCCAACAAGAGTTATTTTTTATTTAATTGGTATAAAACACACATGTTCATATTTATATTATTTTTAAAAAATTCATTTCCTTTTATTTTAAAAAAGAATTTAATTATAACATATAATTAATTAGTCACTAATAATTAATTAAAAATAACTAGGACTTAATAATTAAATTAATAATATTCATTAATTTTAGTAAAAATATTATGTTATAATGGTAACATTTAAATAATTATATTTAGTGTTTCATTTGAGCTTGATGCGGCGTATCATGTATGTTGTCGAACATAGAATTTTTTTAACTTAGGATGTTAAATTATTGCCCCTTTAATTAATTTCATATTCATAATTTAAACTAGGAATCAAAAACTAGTATATTGAGTTTTTAAAATAACTTTAACAAAAATCACACATTAGAACAAATAAATAAATGAATCTTCCACTTTAAAATTAGGTAAGAGGAGTATGAAGGTCGCATGAGATAACACATAATAGGGTTCCATGTAGTAAAAACACGACATGGAAGATAATAATAACCATAAAGTTTTAATATAGAGTGCTATAGAATATGGTCATAATAAATAAAACAATTACATAATTATAAATCTGGTATGGGTTAAAGGTTACAGATTTCTTAGAAATCAAATAAAATGAAAATATTTTTTATTTAAAATTATTTTTATATAGTTGAGGAATTATTTTACAACATATAATATTAAAATAAGGAATTAAACTTAATTTACCATTATATTTTCATCATTTACTCAAATTCTATCACAAACTCATATTTTCCTCCAAACTTCGAGTATTCCGGTAGAATTTTTCAATATTTATACACTATAATCAACTTTTATAGAATCAAATAATAAAAATATATTAACAATGTATTTACCATGTCGTAAATCACTAACCACAAACACAATTTTTATTACAAAATTATATAATTCCATAAAAATAAAAAACTTTTATATGATTGAAAACTACATTAATCTTCAAAATTAAATAGTGACACCCAAAGTTCAACATATAAAATTTGATTAGTAATTGTCCTTAAAATTACTCAAAAATATTATAACTACGATTGAAACCCAAAATCCAAATGTATTTTACCACATATTCTTAACAGTTATTTTAAAAAATTATCTACACATAACATCAATTACTCATAAAGTCTTATACCAAAAATTAATTTCCAAAATAATATTCAATATACTCTAACCTTTTCCTTAAATAACCTAAATCACTATAAATATGCAATAAAAAAATTTATTCTTACAGAATATAATCAAACTTCATTCATCAATCAAAATCCCATTATATTTTATTTTCCTTAATCTTATAGGATTCCCAAAATAGTGAATTCTTTCCAAAATAACTGAAATATCACAATCACCAACCCATATTCTAGTCTGATGGAAATATATTTGGTAAAAACAATTGTACCAAAATAAAATTATTCATCATCCATAAAAAATATTTAACTAAAATGAAAATTTTATACTAACAGTGACTTCACATGGTCTAGTGGTAAGTGATGCACCATTCTAACCCTTCGGTTGTCAGTTCGATTTCCACAGCCTGACCATACGTGACATGTTGTCACCCATCCTACAGGTTGTCCTTTTTATAAAACTATATAATTCTTATAACATCCCCAAAATATGATACAATCTTAAAAAAAATCAAAACATGTTTTAACCAAAAATTTTATCACTTGCCTTTCATTTTTCATCCCATAATATAAAAACACATAACTACCTAAAAAATTAATGTCTCCAAAAAATAACATTATTCATCTTAAAATTTTATAACTTAAAGCCTCAAAATGGGTTTCTAAGACATTGAACATTTGATCAACCATAAAATTATAAACCCATGATGATACAAATAACTCTTAAGAAAAACACCCAATATCCAAAGTTTTATAAATCAACCTTTTATAGAAAATATAAGGACTCATACTTAAACATAACTTACTCTAGTGTTTTGGAGCTATAAATAACTTTAGGGGATCTTTTTAGTTTTGAGTTTTAGAAAATTATGATAAAATATTACAAAGAAAACCCATGCACTACATGTGGAAACTTATACTCAATATCCATTTTTTCACAGTATAAAACTCTTAAAAGTAAAACATGATTTATATTTATGAGAAAAATTTACAATTATCCCTTTATCTCATCCTTATCTCAATTCAACAAAAAATCCTATGAATGAAAATTTTAAAACATGTGATGAGCATCTAATGTCAGTAGGGATAAATAAATAAATTAAATCATTATTTTAGTAAAAACATAACAACTCATGTAATTTTTACCATTATCTTAAAATTTATTTGAGTATAGTAGATAACACATTTTCACATGAAAAACACACACAAATATTTCTCAAATAAAATCATTAAAACTCATAGAAAACTATTTAATCCATGTTAAGTGACATAGAAAATAATATACATAAAACCCCTTAAAACCCTTTCAATTGGAATAACCATAAGTCTGAATAACTATTAATATATTTTGGGTGTACTCAGTATTATCTGGGCCATCCCATATTAAGCTATAAGAGGCTTTCTCGACGCTATCTATCCCACCTCAACTTAAGATATAACATTATTTCCGAGTTCTATCTGGGCCACCCCACTTTAAGTTCTAATGGGCTTTCTATACACTATTTGGGCCACCCCATGTATAATATGTATTAGGTTCACCTATTACCTATAATTATTAGGTTAAATATCAATAGTAAAACACTTTCATCATAATACCTATTTAAAAAACTCTTGTAATCCCATATGAAAACACATTCGGATAAAAATATCCTTTTTTCAAGAACTAATTTTGAATATCAAAACACCATTTTCCTTGAAAAACAATTTTCAAAAAAAAAACCCAAAAATATAAATATATTTTTTCATTTAATTAGTGATGAAATATTACAAAGGAACATGAGAATAAAATAATTTCCATGACATCAAAAAAGCTATTTTTTATATTAGCGTTAATAATATAATATTTATATCGTTAGTCAAAATGTTCTATATAAAAACTAGAAAACTGATTCTTTTTGGAAAACCATTAAAAGAAATTAAAAAAAACTAAAATTTAATTTATAGTCCTTTTATATCAATAAAAATAAATATTTAAAATAATATCAGGAATATTGACATAGAGAAAAATATTTGATAATTAAATCATTAAATATTCAAAGTATCCCACACCACATGGAAAAATTAAATCATAATCTTGATGAAATAATTAATTTACCAAAATATTAAATAACATGATTATAAATAAAATATGAATATAAAATTTAAAGATATGGTATTGTGTTGTTTGGGATCCATTGAAATGGTTTCTTTATTATAAACATTTTAAAATCAAGGAGAAAATAAAATTTACTTTCTTAGTGTAGCATAGTGGAATACCTAGTTAGTCTCTCCAAAGGAGGAATGTTTTAGACTATTCAATATCCCAAAAACTTAATTAATTTTTTATTATTTTGGATATTTAAAATAATATTTATAATTTAAGGGTTTTAAAAAATGTTAAATTCATGAAATATAAATGAAATTAAAAAAAATAGTTCATAACAATAAATACATCCTTCCGAGGGATAGGTTATTATGTTCATTCATCATAAATTAGTTTTTATCAATATTATATTTAATAGTTAATCCCATCGTACATGATCCATCATCCCATAGTATTTGTGAAAAATAATGAAATAATAGGTGGTCTAATATTAATACAAAATGGGTCCCTATCAAATGGTAAAGAATGATTAACACACCTCAATAAATAGTGTAACATCATCCATGAACTGGCTATATTGTATAAAAATTAATCTATCAGTTAAACTCAACTACATTATGTGATAAGTTTCCTGAGATATGGGTGGGAATGAATATATAGTATGGAGTAGAATGAGTTCAAGACTCATTTCAAGGCAATGTGGAGGATTTCCACACTAAAAGACAACATTCCATCATTATTCATTATAATAAGAAAATAAAAATATAAAAATAAATATTCAATAATTGGGAATATCGAGAGAACACGCTCTCCAAAATTGTGGTGCCTATGGTTTTCTGCAAACTATCATGATTATTGGAGAGGTGATGTTGGAGAAAAATATTTAAATGATCAATGTGAATGGAAAATATTGTATTTAAACATATAAATAACTATTACATAAGAAAAAATAGGTACCCTAAAAATATAGCTTCTAGTTATATATTCCAAATATGTAAATAAATATTTTACATCTAAAGAAACAGAAGTATAAATAATGTATAGAAGGATATATTTGATGTTCCATAAACATATCCGCCTAGTTCCATTGATTAAAATATATAATTTAATCTTATGATTTGATAACACGTGAGACTTCCCGAAGATAAAATAGTTTTATTTTACACCATGGAAAAAAAATTCTCACAAATTCACACTAAATATCATGACCCAAAGGCATTGTTTCATTCGAGATTAGCTAAATAATCTTCTTATTTTTTTAATAAATATTTAATATCTCCTATGAATACTATTCATATATAGTACCTATCATTACATATCATAAATAATGTTATTATTTATAACCAACTAAATTTTAATATAATAATGGGTGAGCATAGATTCTTATTAAGGTAAAAATTAGTATTATCAATGGAAGATCTTAAATGAGAATATGATAAGTATGTGGGTATGAGAATATAGTGGTTATAGTACATAAACTAATCACAAATATAACTATACAACATTATATATGGATTATAATTCATTGATCTCAACATAAGGCTTTGAGAATACCATAAAACTTATTTCATGTATCAATAATATGTTATCTTAACATAGTCAAAATGTGAATCTTACGAATATGCATAGGATATGAGAATATAACTAATAACATTTATCATGATAAACACTGAAGATAGTCATCTTATAAAGGACTATGGATCCAATTTTTCATAACATTCTAGGATTCAGATGCCCACTTGTGTAAATTATTATTCATAGCATTACCACTCCCATACTCTTGGGTTAGGGAAAGTACATGTGCACCCTCGGGCTTAGTCTCACCACTCAGGTTCCCTTTTAAATTTTGAGGTAAAAAATTTACCTCATTCATTTTATAGTTATAATAAACCCACCCACCACATAATGGTTAAAAATATATATTTTTTCCACATTATCATTAAATATTTCATAATAGATCATATATTTTTTAAACTATAAAAAAGAAATAGGAATAATGAAAATGTTAATTTAACATAATAATAATCCATACAGAGCATGAATATGAATAGTATAATTAGATCATATCTATAGGTAATAATAATAAACCTTAAATGATATCAATATATATGAGAATACCATTAATAAAAGATTTAAAATATTACTCTAAAAAATAAGAAAAAACAACTACTTATATTAATTAAATTTCTAAAAAAAATTTAAAAAAATGGGAAGAAATATTTATTCATCAATATATGATATAATTTAGTCCAATGTTCATTATTATATATAGTTATAACAGATTTAAAATTAGTTCATATGGAAGGACATAAAAAGAACGATCAATTTATCACTTTTGTAAGGGAATTCAAATCAATCACAAATGAATTTTATGAAAAAAAAATTAATAATATTCCATTAGAAACCTTTAATATATAGTAATAACTAATTCAAATTTATAAAAATATTATATTTAATAATTGTTAAGAAGTTTTATAAAAAAATTGAAGAATATAGACATGGAGAAGAAAGATTCCTTCCCGATATAAGAGAGAAGGTCATATTTCCTTACAAGAAACACCTCTATGATGTTATGAATGAGAAAAAGGTAAAATTGTAAGAATAAAAGTAAAAAAAATTTATATCCAAAGTATAAGAAAATATTTTGGGCTTATGAGAGAAAGATCAAGAAAATACCTACTGGAAATATATTCATCAATAATATCATTTTGGAAAAGAGATTAGAAAAGAAAACGCTATGAATTTGGTAGCATTTGAATCAGAAGTCATTAAACAATAAAACCATGTATTAATTTAAAATAAATTAAATTTTGTGAAAATAATAAGGAATTATATCAATGTTTGGAATGAACAACATAAAATTAATAATTGGTGAATATTATGTGTATCTTAATGAAGGGAAATTTCAATGTGGAAACCCTCACCACTACCCCTAACTTGTAATATTTTTATTTAACCACTTGTATAACAAAACAACCATCTAGGTAAAGTATATCAAAATATTTTTCTAATATAATACCATTTATTATCTTCAATTATAACCATTCATTACACTTGTATTAGATTATTATAGTATATTTTCATCACCAGATTTGAGTGATTTCATTGTTGCATGAAATTTTCACAGTGGTGATGTTGACCCCCATTCCTTGATATCAATTTCACGAATACAAAAATATTCAATTTAGTGGAATAAATATGTTATAATTATTTATATATTACCCTATTCAATTTGTGGAAATTATGTGTGTGGTTTACATCAAAGGAATTCATAATAAAAAAGTTTCTTGTAATTTATCGATAACAACGAGTTACATAATACTGATAATTTATTTTCATGTCATACATAAAAACATTATTAATGTAAAATATTATTAAATAGTATAATATATTATTTTTTTAATTTCTTAAGGCTAATTCATGATAAAAATTTGTGATGTTCACATATCATCATTCATATAGGCAATTAAATAGAACAAAACAAGAACATGAATTCTAGTGGATGAGTATTGTTTAAGAGAGAAAATTAGTAGTATAATTTTCATAAAAGAATAATGATTTAAATATAATATCATTATATTATATGACGGTTTTTAATGATAGTAGAAGATGATTTAAATTAAAAAGTTAGAGAATAACTTAGTTACATAAAGAATTTTATCCTTCCCAACATATGTTCCTTCCGAATGAAGGATTTTGAAATCTATCTTAGAACTAGAAGCAATAAAATGACTAATAATAATTTAAGAGAGGATAAATGGGAATAGATTAAATTTAGAACTAAATTTTGTGATTGGATTAGAATAGTTAAATTATTGGTCCTTTTATAGGTGATATTTGAGTTTCATTTCCATTAATATTCATTTCCTAAGATGTAAGGTTTTCATTTTTAGATTTATTTACTTATAAATTGAAAAATAATAGAGATAATAATTTTTTTTGGATAAATATCACCCAAAAAAAATTAGATTTAGTTTTTTTATATTATATTTTCTAACCACTTAGTATAACCTAATTTTACCTCAATCCACAACTATTGTCGTAACACAATTTTTACCTCAGTAACATCTTTTTATGTCAAAAACTTATTGAACTACTTGACTCATTTCAATATAAAAATTAAAAATTTGGAATCCATTTAATCAAAATCATTTATAAATATGATAAATTTATATTTATAATAAAATTATAAAATATATTAATAAAGACTATTTGTATAATAAATTAAAACTTCATACCATATGTGTTCTTAATCATATTTCATATTAATTACAAAATAAATCTGGGTAAATACATTATTTAATATGATAAAACATATTATTATAATAAATCCTTTAAAAGTGATCAATTGAATTTATTAAAGTAGAAAAGACATTAAAAACAAAATCACTTAAAAAATATGACTTTATAAAAAAATATTTTATTATTTTTTCTAACCAATTATAAATAATTAAAATAATTTTATTTAATTTTAAATTAATAGAAAAAAATATTTTTAATAATTTCTTAAAATACTAAAAAACTTACTTTTAGATAGAAACATATAATATATCATAAAATAATATTTTTAAATAAATCGTATTTAATTGGCGTTGAATAACTAAATTAGTATCATTTGTAATCGAATAATTATTTCCGAGAATATATTTATTTTATTTACAATTAGGTTATTTCTATTAAACCTTTTTATTTAAATTTTTCATTAATTATAATAATTATAATAATATATAATTCATAAAAATTTATTTATATAATAAAATATGGTAATTAAATTTATCTTGTTGCTTAGTAATTTGTCACTTCTGAATATATTATTTTTTATTTGTTACAATAAATTACACTTATTCAATATTATTACTAGATACATACATTCCTAATTACCACATATCCTATGATCATATTCCAAACATCCATATTTCTAAACATCCATATATCCAATGACAATATATATATTGTCCTCATTCAGTTAATATATATAGCATTACAACATCACTATAATCATTCACCCTATTTTATTCTATCAATAAATTTATATTATATTTTTAGTTCTTTAAATTATTTCCATTGATATAATCTGGGTGATGGTCTTCATGGAAAACCATGAGGATAAATATTTTATTTTTGTTATATTTTTATTTAGTTGTGTTTTAATTTGTCTTATTATTTTGGTAAATATTTTTATTGATTTATCAAAAAAATTTAGTTGTATTATTGTAAAATAATTTTTTTTCTCATCATAATGTGTCATAGTTAATTGAATTTCAATTTTGTGTGCTAAAAAATTTATTTAATATGATATTTATATAAATTTAAATTCATTATAAAATCATTATGTGTTACATTATAACCTCTTAAATAAACATTTTCCCCAATTTTTTAAGTATCTCTCGCGGATGAAAATATTTGGGGGTATATAGAGTAAACAGAACCTTTATGAAATAATTTATAATGATATGACAACATTACTATCTTATGTAAGGAAAATAAAACTCATATATTCCCTCATGGTAGAAATTTATAGGAAATTGAGTTTCTCCACAACAGTTTGAGCTAAATACTTTTCATGGATGTGGGTTATGTCCCATATAATATAAGTACATTTCCATAGGGAGTTTAAAATAATAATTAAACTGATAAATGATCATAATATGATCTATTATATGAAATGTGACATTTATATCCTTGTAATTATTATAGAATCTATGTGGATATAGCCAATACATAGAAAAAATAACCTCAAATTTAACTATATAGAGAATAATAAGTTTTATAGGAATCATTTCCCTAATAACATCAATATGAAATGTGTTATAAACTTATGATGAAATAATCATACCACTAATAGTTTTTATTAATAATTCAATATCAAATCTTTGGGTTTTTGATTTTATTAACTTATAAAATATCTCAAAGCTAAAGGAGTGGGTAGAACCATAATAAAATAACAAATTAATATATCTAGAGTGGTTGAGGAGTTCATATTACAACAATTATTATTCCATTACCTATTACATCAATTTTTATTGAAAATGCATTCATTTATCTCTTGTCATATGAGGTTTTGACATTAATTTTCATCATTAACCCATGAATTGGTGCACTAGTTGACGTAATGTATATAATCTTTATAAATAAAGCACTGTAACGTTGGTGGTGCATTACCTGGGAAGTTTTATTACTATATTTTACATGTGAGACTCTTTTTCTCTCCTTAAAAATCTTGATCTCCATGGATAATTATAATATAATTTAAACATCTTCTCATTTTTTTGACAAAATTTCTCTGATGATTCCTCCCTAATTTTAACCATTTGGGAGGGAAACGTTTATTATTTCCTTGATATTTATCATTAAAGTTTCAATGAAACACTGTTATCTATTTCTTATCACTAAATCCTTGAGAATAATTATATTTTTCTATTTTAATTTCCACTTTAACTGAACACCAAACCATTTATTAATTGGTACCAATGTATTTTATGGACAATTAATTCTGAATATATGGTTTTATTCCACTAATGAAATATTTGATATTTATTTCTATTTTAATTATAAGTCTATATATATACCTTGAAATTACTATAATGTTTTCTTCATCAATAGTAATAGATTCTTCCCTCTTTTACTTATGTCGAGAAATTTTCATCCCGATTATTATGACGAGTTTAGGAGAAATACTTAATAAAAAATATTTCCTTATAATCCTCTTATTTCCAAGAGTCAAATTATTCTTTTCCTCATGTTCTTTATCGAATATGACCATTGATCTGCTTCAACTTCCAGATTATAAATTAATAAAATTAATTTTTCACTACCCAAACATTGGATGTAATAATCCCAAAACTAGTAGCATAGATCTGATATCTTTTATAATACATTTTTAAAATATATAAAAGACCACTTCCCATAAAACTGGACTGTTTTTAAATTTTGGGAGACTAGATAGATATTTGTTTTTTAGAATACATTGGGTGCATAATTCATCACTTATAAGTATTATAAAAAATCTCTTATTTCATTAGTACATATTTAAAATCATTCAAAGATCAACACTCAGTTCCAAGTGGAATTAAAAACCTAATAATGTATGATATAAAATTTTCTGTAATGGAATGTGTGCAGTATATGCTACATTGACCACATAATGCATAAAACATATTGAAACATAAATAATCAATAAATTTTCTTCATAATCAATCACAAAATAATGAATAATATCCATCGATAAATACTTTGTTATCACATAGAAAATAACAACTATTTTATTTTTGATGGAATTCATAATTTAATGAATCATAATCCCACCATCATGGTTTATTAAAAATTAAATCTTATATACAATAAAATCATCTCATCAAAATAATCCAAAATAAATATGTAAGTAATATTTTAAATACCCAAGGTATATTGTCTCATGAGAGATATTGTTGCAAAGAGGGACAATAACGAGGCTTACACATCACTTACATATTTCCAATTCATTCTACATAAATTTAATGATAAATCTGATATTATATCATTAATAACCTATAATTTTATCAATAAAATTTATATGATATATATAATTATGTCATATTTTATAGTATATTATTATATAATTCGCATGGATCACATGATCAAACCTACTACAATTTTTAAAATAACTTGAACATTAAATTTATAGAATTAAAATTTTCTTTAATAATTTAATGTATTACAATTGAAAAATAGGAAATAAGATAAAAATAACACTAAAATTTAGATCTTCTTCATCTCGTATAATAATCTCACTCATGACCAAAACTATAAAAATGTGTACTCAACTAAATGTGTTCTAAACACTTTTCTATTTAAGGGCACACATGCTGATTGATGAGATTACCATAATGTATAATTAAATATGATAATAATGTTTTGGGTGTGTTCATTGGATACACAATTAAACAAGTCTAATTATTATTATTATTACCACTATTATTATGTGTTTATAAATAATAATAATAATAATAACAATAATAATTATTAATAAAATGGAATTTTTGATTTGAATCAAATAGGATCATATTGCATTATGGATAAATGAGGTTGCAAGTCATACTCAACCTAGAAGTAAAATACATTTTTTTACTCCATGAGAGATAAACTAGTATCTTTAGCAAAAGACCCAACTACCATGAGGGGTGGTCCAAAAGCCTTAAACAATTATAAGGGTCATGAGGTATAATGATTTTATTATCCCATGAATCCATACATATTTTGATAATGTATTGAATTATTTTCTATGGTACTTCAACTGATTTTAATATTGTATGCATGCCAATTTATCCACTATGAAGGAGGATAATAAACTATTCCCCTGAAGCTAGGATAATTTCTCACATAAATTTTATTTTAAGACATAACATCAAGGGGAATTAAGTATTTTGGTATAATTCCTCATGATAACATTTCAATATGTAACTTCATTACAAGAACTCCACATGCTCGATCAAGCATCACATATGCGACTCAATGTCACTCAAGCAGTTAAGCACCACACCGTCTTAGCTAGGTGAATGGACGAAAATATAGGCCAATATCCCTATAAAGAAGAGTATAAAACATCCATACAATGAAGAAATATAGTCATCATTAAAAACAGAGCATGCATTTTTATATTTTGGTGGTCACTGCTATGTTCATTTATTGTACATGAACAAAATCCATTATACAAATAGTGAGTTTCAAAAATATCCAATGCATGATAAAACTTTGCAGCGTGCACATGAAATTTTCACAGTGTATTGCAAAATGAAGTAAATTCACCATGATGTTACATAATCAATCATGAATAATTTTTTGACATTCTATGTTTTGAAGATATATCTTGATTCAACATAATCCTTAGATATAAGACTAGGTAAGTCAATGTGATGGAATGTGGATTGTATTTGTTGAACATGATACTTTTTTAGACACACAAAGGTAGCATGCTATTTTTTTCTATATTCCAAATAGAGATCAAGATTTCAGTGGTGGATACCATTTTGGATAGTGATCTCCTAATTTTCCAAAAAGAAAATGATCGTTGTGATACCATATAAGGGTTACATGAAGAATGTGATCATTCATACAATGATCCTAGGAAAATTATTATCTATGAAGCGAAAGGCTGAATAACTATCAAACCTATCGAGATAAGTACTATGAAAAACTAAGGTAATGCTATCACAAATCTATAACTAATATCTAAGATAAATACAACATCATGTGAACATGAAAGTGATTGTATATCAAGGGCCTTCCTTATCATAGAATTAGAATAAATTACCACATACCCTATTACATGAGGAGAAATTTGTTTCTCATATGAATTTGTATACAACGGTGTGTAGAAAATGAATATGAAATTTATTGGTGATGAGTTGAATAATTTCATATGCATGAAGGAAGAGTGAATCTATGAGAAATTTAATGGTTCATAAAGATAATGTGGTTTCCAAAATCAAATAATGTGTAAAATTGTTGTTGTGTTATGATACATAACAAGAGAACCCTTGAGGCCCCCTGATTCACTGTATCGACTCGATGGATATTCACACCATGCACATAAATAATTCATGTGTGTGTGAAAATTATCATGATGCAGTTGATACCATCACATGGAGAGAATATATATTCCACTTATCTGTAAAAAAAATAGTTAGAAGTTGAGATATACATAATTATATACATGAAAAAATGTGAAACCTATGTGAGACTCTATCTCCTGGACCCTTTTACATGATCCCATGATTATTCAATGTCATGAAGTTCCATCAAGAAAACCTTCATTCGCATAACATTTTCGAGCCACTTGGGTTTCATGTGATGATTTAAACCCTTTAGATGAAGACGGGTACACGAGGCCTAGACAAGAACCCTAGAGTTGAAACATGAACCCATGGTTATGTAAAGACTTCATGGTGCTTGTATAATGTCCTGACTCGGCTCACCTCTAAGACGGTGGCCAGACTGCTGGATTAAATGGCCTCAAGAGAATCTCCCTGAATTCGTGAGGCTACCACCTAGCAGCGAGGTCCTTTTTTGTGTATATGGGGGAGGCTATGCCCTCATATTTTATTGGTAATATCATAGTAAAAGTAATAGAAATTAAATAATAAATAATGGAATCATATAAATGAAAAAACTACAGAGAAGTAATATGAATGATCCAACTGAATAATAATGAAGTACAAAATCACAAATAACAATGTCATGCCATGATGTCTGTCTAAATTGAAATCATTAAAAATAGAAACTCAACAATGTCATCAACTGAAATAAAAAGAAACAATGTGTGAAAACTACATCACAATCAAGGCTCGGTCCTCTTCCCCTAGTTTCCATCCCATAAAGAATGAAACAATCAAGCATCGGATGGAGCATGCTTCCTTTTGTCAATACCTTCAAGCATATAATCTACTCTTGTGTCAACGATGCCCGAGAGGGGTATGCGATAAAATCCTAGAAGGTTGAAACCCACGATGTCTAAACCTTTACATTTTGTGTAGTAATAAAATGAAGTGTGCCATTATATAACAATTACAGATAATTAATTAAGTGTAATGAAATAAATAGCTAAGCCCAGGTTCCCAACGACACCTGTCTCTAATCACCTTCATCAGCCTATGCCAGAAGTCTAAAATAAGTACCTATAAGTAGAATAGACATGTACATGTATATATAAAAACCTAGAAAGTATGTTATATAGAAAAGAGGTACACCCCCAAGAGTGTGCATTAACATGTGGTCTAAGTCATGTGCCAACCATGTGTGCTTCCATATACTAGAAAAATATAAAAAATCCCAAGTACTCAGAGCGGCCTGAATATCAAACTTAAGTGCATCATTATTAATGTTCAAGTTGAGAGTTAGAGTCTAATCTCGTCCTAAATGTATCACTATATAACATCCTTCAAATTATCCAATACCATCGAGCCCATCCAAGAGAATGTTTCGAAAGACCAAGTATCGCTCAAGACATGGATTTACCCTGAGTCTGTCCTTATCTCGCAAAAATGGGTTGAGCATCATCCAAGGATGGCTTAGCTACATTTCCAACAGATCCGTCCTCGATGGGCCCGTTTATAATCGGTATCACTCATATGTATTGGAAATAATGGGGAATTCTCGGTCTGTAAAAGGGAAAGACACAACCCCCCTAGGCGCGTAGTTGTAACCAGTCAGGAATAGTGGGTCTAAGAATATCCCTTAATAGGAGACCCACCTTCTTTCCTCGCCTTGAATTTAATTAATTTTTTCACAACAGAAGATATGACATAATAATCATATGAAATTGTAGCTTGAAAACTAAACATATATACTCATGCATCGTAAGGTATAAATTAAATATTGCATTATAACAATATTAACAAGTCAAGATACATCATCAACATAAGTATATAAATGGACTTTTAATAAATAAATAATTCGGCCCAAACACCTACCAAAGATCCAACAATTGAAAGTTAATAATTACTCTAAATTAATTATTTAAATTAAACACAAAAAATAGGTTGTGCAACCCATGCAGTTAATTGAAGTAAATGATCAGGCATGGACATTTAAATAAATAAATAATTCAACACAAACAACTACCAAATATCCAACAATTCAAGGCCCATAATTATTTAAATTAAACACATAGAATTGGTTGCGCAACATATGCAGTTAATTAAATTAAATGTATTGGAAAAAACAGTATACCGACCACATAGGCACACCCAAAGGGTTGTCTTACCAAGTTAAAATAATTTAAACAATTTAATTTATGATAATTAGGGCTGAAATAATTAAGTGGAATAATTAAATTGCAATGATTTGGTGAAATTGCACAACGTCAGTATGCATTGAGGAACAGCACAATCGTGCGTTTTTATAAATTTAATTGAAACGGAGGGAAAGAGATTAGAATCCATAACATATAGTCATATATGATTCTATGATCTGTAGTAGGCTTTTATTTGACCTAAAACAGAAGAAAACAGAAGATTTTAGAGAAACCCCAAAATTAGGTAAAATCCTTCTGCGACGAACTACGTGCATGATACTCAATGAAACTCTACGATTCCAAATGCAAAAGATTAGTCTTTCCATAAAAGTTTACAGAATACCTGACATTGAAGAAAACGAACGATGAATAGACGAAATATGATCTACTGAAGAGTGGAGAAGTTAGTGTGCACCACCTATGGAGGAGGGGTGCACCACACACTGGAGAGGAGGATGAGAGGAGGAGAGGGAAAAAAGGAAATGAAAAGAAAAAAATAAACTGAAAAGGAAAAAAAATAAAAAAATTGGGAGGAAAAGGAAAATAAAAAAAATATATATATTTAGTCCCATTTTTAATTATTTTTATATTTTTCTCATTCCCTCATTTAAATTTATTATTTATTTTTATTCCTTTTCCATCTCTTTTAATGCCTTTAAAATTCATTTTAATTTTTTTTAATTATTTTTAACCCGAACATTACACCAGGGAATGACATAATATTTTACAAAAATCCTGAGCAATCATTTAATTTATTTTAAAAGGTGTATGGGACCTGCAATAGGGTGCGCAGGTGCGCACCCTAGGTCGCTTTGATGATTTATACTAAAAACATAAATGATATGTACATTGATTTAAGTTGAGATGTTAAATTCAATTATGTGGATAATTAATAAAATTTCATCTCACACAATAATAAATAAATATCCACCCAAATATATATTTATGTGTTATATATAAATAGACATCTGTATATTCATACATATACACCCGCACATGTATATATAACTGTATATATATTTAATCTCACACACACACATATATATATATACCTCACATATAAATATAATAAAAGTTTTTGTCCCAAACTAATAATAATAATAAAAATTGAAATTATTATAATTTAATACAAATCATTAATGACACCATTATAAATTTAAAAACGACAATCACGAAAAAGGATAACGATTATTAAATAAATATTTATTGCTCATTTTTATTTAATTGGCACAATTAATAATATCATATTTATTACATTACCAATTTATTATTTGCAGCATGACATTATTTATTAATTATGGAAGTGCATTTTCATTTGTCGTCTTCAATGGAAAAAGTAATATTGATAATAAAATTATTATTATTATTTCTAACAGCCAACAAAAATTCTTATAACCTAATTGAATTATCTTCAAGTGAGATCTGAAAAAACGTTCAATTCTCACAAAAGTTATATCTTTCCTAGGATAAACCCCAAGTCCCGGAACTATCGGTGGTCTCAAATTTCTCATTTGATGCACCGTTTGTGAGAAAATAACTATTTATTATTAGAAAATCGGAATAATAAGTTAATGAAAATAAAGAGAGTTTTATCATGAGTGAGGGTTCCAAACACCCAACACGCATCAAGGTTATACGCTACCTAGGGTAAACCCCATGGTCCGAACCAAACAGTGGTCTCAGATTTCTCATTCAACGAACCGTTTGAATGTTATTTTATTTTTTTGAACAAAAAAAACACATGTGTATGAATAAAATAAATATAATAATTTTATTCTATCAACGGTGAGACTCTACGAGTCTCAGAATCCTGCACTAACACCTTATCAAACTATGAAAATATTTCAAAAAATATTACAAAGTTTTAAGAATCTTTTTACCCTTAATTTAATTTGTTTCTATTTTAATTTCAATCTAAATAATATAATAAAATTTATTTAAAATACAATAAAATTATCAATTATAGGAATCAAAAAGTTCATATGCTCAGTTTTAAAGACGACCTGCCCAATTTATAGAAAAAATTTATTTCCTACCTTTTTTCATCTGGTTCAAAACAGGGAACATTACAACCTTCCCACCTTAGAAATCCTAATCCCCAAGAAGCCTTTGGGAACAACGTAACTCTAACCCGATCTAAAGGACATGATATCTCATTCAAAAGGTCATGTTGCATCTCCAAACACTCAACACAAATTCGAACATTAGTCAGGATAGCGGAACATAAGCCGTTAAGATCTGAGCCAACGATCATTTTTCAACTGAAAGACCGAGACAATACCTATCCAAACGCATTCATCTAGAGACATGACCATGTCATCATCTCATTAGCTTCTGACCAAAGTTACTTCTCACCTTAGGTTTAAAGTAAGAAATTGAAAATTCCAAGTCAGGACACCTTCCTTCATCTAAATTTTCTATAATCCACGCCATTAAGAATAATAACAACGTCTCTCATGTGATTTTTGAAACGGATTAAATGGTGGATTCTCATTGACCTAAATCTCATGTCAAGCAAAATTTTTATGAAAATCCCTGACAGATGCAAACCACATTCTTCTCACCTAACGACATGCTAGAAAAATGTTTTTCACTAACCGCTTCATTGAGAAAGAGAGAAAACTGGTCAAACCACATTGAACGACCATTTAAGAAGATGCTTGGCTTAGGCGGCCATCGGTTTATGAACTGAAATGTGATTCCTTCAAACAAGGTATCTCACATTCACAACAATCACATCTATAGAAATTTAGACCTGAAATTCAGTGACATTACTTGATTTAGGCATTACCGAGCCCGATAACAATTCTAGGGTAACCTTGGATCACCATGACATGAGTAAAATGAACTAACCTAAGGTAGTTCATACACCAAGTTTACAAGTGATACATTGGTACAAGGATAAGACAACTAAAATAGGTCATTGATTGAGCCTAGAGTAACATCCACCTGGTGGTCACATCAGAAGAAACGGCCAATGTACAAGAGTTCATTCAAATAATTCCTACGTGGAAATTTGAGGGTCACTCAAGACTAACCAAATCCTTGATAAGAACTATGTGTCAGCATACAAAATTGAAAAAACAACCCAAAACAATCCCAAAAACATTTAAATATTTATCTTAGTGTAAGACTAATTCTATCTTAGTGCATCAAGGATGAAGGAATGATAGGGGACATGCTCATCACATAAGGAAGAGTACACTAAGAGGATTTGGAGATTACCTGATGGAAAAAGATTAAACAATAGGTGTGAAAGCACAACCAAATTGGTTGGTGTGTCAAAACACATGAGTCTCTAAAAGTAATCCCGAGCCTTGGGAAGAAGTTGATTTTTTTTAACATAGAAATCACGATACTATAGAGATGACCCGAAAGGTATTTAACAGTTCATGACATGACGATTTCACTGAACTCATCTTGTTTGTCACAGCATTAAGAAATCGACGATTCCACATACGTGAATGCATACTACCCCAAGGTGATATAGAAGTAAGATTACTTTTAACTCAGAGGACGACGTACTGAATCATCCATCACTGTGGAGAAGAGAGGTTGGAACGACTTATGAATCAACTGACCATTTATAAGGCATGCCAAACAAGATGGAAATGATCATTACCCAATGCTCAAGCCCGAAACAAAAGTCAATGGAAACATGACCACCCATCCGAACAAGGGTGTCATTTTTAGCAATAGGTCCGAATAGGGAAAATGGCATGTGAATGGTTCTGTTCCAAAGAAACGCAAGGAGAAACTCAAACTACCCATATATCAGGTTCTTAAACTGAGGGCATCGCTACAAGTACCATATCCAAGCCCTTCATATTTAATCACATTTAATATTTAATCTTCCAAAGATTTAATCAAAACCATAAAAACCATTTTTCATAACAAAACACAAGGTACTTGACCTTAACCAACTCCTAAAGGGTAGAACAATAAAGTTTTATAAAACTCTATTTTGAAACATTTTACTTTAATTGAAATCTCATCGTTAATTAAGAAAATATATCAAATATATTCCCTTTGATAAGATAAGGAAACCTACACGGGTCCCACTAAGACAACATGGGTTCATTAGAATGCATCCCAAAAATAGTTGTTCAATTATTAAGAATCACACCACCCATACCAGGTTATCTCGTAAGAAAACATGAATCAACTAGCCTTCTTGGTCTTAGTTTCGCCTTTAGGTAGTAAACCAACTCATTTGAAATTAAAACCTGATCCTACACACATCGGCCTTGATATATGGGTTACTATCAACCTATAAAGCAACTATACACTTTAAATTTTTGTGGAATTTTTCTCCACATTAAAGGAAACCATTAAATTTTTTCAAAGAAACTAATTATATAATAAATAGGCTAGTTGGTCACTACAATAAGTTAATATTGAGGAACATCCTGAAATCACATAATCATGAAATTTTAATCACAAAGACATGTTAATAAGCATATATTTATGATAAATGGAAAACAGGGTATTAAATAGGTAGTACGGAAACAATCTATTTTGCTAAATATATCACCGAATCATGGTTTAAAAAAGGCATGTTAAATAATTATAAGACATGTCATACATTAAAGGCACATAATTTGAATCAACAGACAGCCTAAAATGGAACTAAATGAAAGGGCACTAAGCCTGAAATTTGAATTCCTATGTGCTAATTATGATGGATTTAATGCTTTATCCTTATCTTAGCAGTCCAAGGGTAACATATCATAAATTCTATAAATTCATAAGCAGTTTTAATTACACCAATCACTCGAGGTAAAATAATTACAATTGTAACATCGAAATTCATGAACAACAATCCCAACCCTTGACACTTGGTCATTTCTCATGCGTGGGGTGATTAGTCCCAGACACGACTATTATCCAAGGACTGACACATTCAATGTCTCCTGTATACCAACCCAAAAACAGTAAGACAATGGATAATAACACCTCTGATGCATATTTGTAACATTCCGACCCAGCTCAGCTCTTAGACGGTGGCCAGAATGGTGGGTTACATGATTTCATGCGCATCCCCCCAAAATCCAGAGGTTGACAACTAGCAGCAAGGGCCTTTTTCGTGTTGGTGGAGAAGACTATGCCCTTATAAGTTATAGGTAATATCACAGAGGAAGTAAAAATAATTAAATAATAAATAGCAGAAGCATATAAATGATCAAACTGCATTATAAGTAATGTGAATAATCCAATTGAATAATAATGAAGTACGGAATCTCACAAAACAATGTTATGCCACGATGTTTGTCTAAATTGAAAGCAAAGAAAACAAAAACTCAAGTATTTTATCAACTGAAAAAAAAACAAAGTGTGAAAACTACACCCCAATAATATCAAGGTCCTCTTCCCCCAGTCTTCGTCCTAAACAGCAAGAAACAATCAATCATCAAAAGCAGCACGCTTCCTTTTGTTAATACCTGCAAGCATATAATCTACTTGGGTGTCAACGACGTGCGAGAAGGTTGTGAGATAACATTCAATTAGGTTGATACCCACGGTGTCTAAACCTTTCTATTTAATGAAATAATAAAATACAAAGTTCCATTATATAACAATGGTAAATAATTATTAATGTGCAATTAAATAAATAACTCGGCTCAGGTTCCTAGTGGCACCCATCCCTAATCACATGCTTCAGTCTAAGACAGAAGTCTGAGAGAAGTACATGTAAGCGGAATGGACATGTACATATATATATATAAACCTAGAAATGAAGGTAAATAGAGGAGAGGTACACTCCCAAGATTGTGATTTAACTTGGGTACTAAGTCATGTATCAACTAGGTGTGCTTCAATATATACCAGAAATACATCACAAATCCTAGGAGACTCAAAGCGGCATGAATTTAAGACATTAGTACATCATTATTAATGTTAAAGTAGAGAGTTTAAGTCTGATCCCATCCAGAAGGTATTACAATGGATCATCCTTCAATTCATCTAATACCACCGAGCCAGTCTAAGACAATCTTTTGAAAGGCCAAGTATCACTCAAAGCATGGCTTTACTGTGAGTCCGTTCTGATCTCGCAAAAAGGGGTTGAGCATCATTGAAGGCTAAATATTCCACATTTCCAATTGATCTGTCCCTGATGGGCCCTTTTGGAATAGGTATCACTCATAAGTATTGGAAATCCCGGGGAAGTCTCAGTACGACAAATCCCAAGACACCCCCCCCCCATCGGGTAGTGGTAACCAGTCAGGAACGTAGGGTCTAAGCATGGCCCTTAATACGAGACCCACATTTTCCCCAGTCCTAAATATAATTAATGTTTTCATAGTAGTGGATATGAAATAATAAGCATTTGAAATTACAGGTTGAAAAGTAAACAGATACACCATTGCATCACAAAGTATAAATTAAATATTCCAGCATTAAAATTAAAACAAGGAAAAATATCACATCAATATAAGAAGATAAATGTACTTTTTAATAAATAATAAATTCTGAAAAAATAGATACCAAAGATCCATCTACTCAAAGTTAATAATTAATCTAAATTAGTTATTTAAATGAAACACAACAAAATATGTTGCGCAAAACATGCAGTTAATTAAATTAAATGCTCGGGCATGAACAATTAATTAAATAAAAAATTCAGCACAATAAACTACCAAAGATCCAAAAAATTGAAGGTTCATAATTATTCTAAAATAATTATTTAAATTAAACACAACAAAAATAGCCTTTGCAACAAATGGAGTTAATTAAATTAAATGTTCGGGCTAACAAAATTTATAAAGACCATGACGGAACACCCAAATGGGTGTTTGATCACATTACAATAATTTAAAAAAATTTAATTTATGATAATTAGGGTTGAGACAATTAAGCAGAATAATTAAATTGAAAATATTGGGTGAAATTACACAACATGAGTAGGCACCGACGAATGGCACAATAGTGTGTTTTTATAAATCTCAACAAAACGGAGGGAATGAGAGTAGATGCCCTACCTTATAGTTGTAGATGATTCTATGATCCTTGGTAGGCTTTGATTTCACCTAAAATGGATGAAAATAGAATATTTTAGAGAAACCCTAAAATATGGAAAAATCCTTCGGCAGTGAACTACATGCAGGATACTCAACAAAATGCTACGATTCTATATGCGTAGTATTATTCTTACTTTAAGGTTTACAGCGCACCTCACAGTGAAGAAAACAGATGAAGAATGGAGGCACGATGATCTTCTGAATAGAGGAGAAGGTGGTGCACACCACCTTGGGAGCATGGGTGCGACACACACAGGAGAGGAGGAGGAGAGGAGGATAGGGAAAAAAGGAAAAAAATGGAAAGGAAAGAAAGAAAAATAATAATAAGGTAAAAAGGAAAATAAAAATAAAAATAAAAGGAGAGTAAAATAAAAATAAAATAAAAAAATAAAAATGCTTCAATCCATTTTTAGTTATTTTCCTATTCTTATCATTCAACCTTTTAATTTTATTTTTTATTTTTAATCCTTTTCTATCTCTTTTATTTCCTTTTAAATTCCATTAATCCTTTTTAATTATTTTTAATTCAAACATTGTGCTAGGGTGTTACTTAATATTTTACATAAGTCTTGAGCAATAATTTAATTAATTTTAAAAGTTATACGGGACCCGTAACAGGGTGTGCATGCGCACACCGTGGGACGCATTAATGATTTGGAATAAAAACATAAATAGTTTGCACCCTGATTTATGTTTAGACTTTAAATAAATTTATTTGGATAATTAATAATATTTTATCTACCCAAACAATAAATAAATATCCAACCATATATATATATATATTTACGTGTTATATATAAACACACAACTATATATTCCTACATATACAGCAGCACATATATATATAACTATATATATATTTAATCACACACACACACACATATATATATATATAGATATACATGATCTATAAATATGCGTTAATGTTTTTGTCCCAATATTATAATTATAAAAATAATTTAAATTAATTTTATTTAATACAAATCATCAATGACACCATTACTAATTTAAAAATGACATCCATTAAAAAACGATAATGGTAATTAAATAAATATTGATTACGCATTTGTAATTTATTGGAACAATTAATATTATCAAATTTATTTCATTTCATATTTATTATTTACACTATGATACAATTTATTAATTATGGAAGTGTGTTTTCATTTATTGTCTTCAATTCAAATAGTAATATTAATAATAAAATTATTATTAAAATTTCTAATGGCCAACAAAATTTTGTTTAATCAAATTGAATTATCTTCAGCTACGATCTGACAAAACTTTTGATGATCGCAAAACTTATACCCTACCTAGGATAAACCAAATATCCCAGAACTATTAGTGGTCTCAGATTTCTCATTTGACACACTTTTTTTGAGAAAATATGTATTTATTATTAAAAAAATAAGATTAATATACTTTTAAAAATAAAGAGCACTTTATCATGAGTGAGGGTTCCAAACACCCGACGCACATCATGGTTATACCCTACCTAGGGTAAAACCGACGTTCCAGACCTAAAAGTGGTCTCTGATTTCTCATACGATGCACTGTTTAAGATTTATATCATTTTTTTGAAAAAAACACACACATGTATGAATAAAATAAATTTATTATTTTTATTCTACAAACACCGAGACTCTAGAGGTCTTGGAATCTCGCACTGACTTATCGTCAAACTCTGATAATATTTCATAAAATATTCCAAAAGTTTTAATAATGTTTTTACCCTTCATTTAATTTTTTTTCTGTTTTAATTTTAATCTAATTAATTTAATATTATTTATTTAAAAGACAATCGCACTGTCAACTATCAGAAACAAATAGTTCTCACACTCAGTTTTAAAACTGACTAGCCCAGTTAATGGAAAAAATGTATTTCCTACATTTTTCATCCGGTTCAAAACACGAAACATTACAGCCTATAATATCACCCATGTACCCATTGCCTATATAGATTTGATAGGACCCCATGATCATGTGATGGCCTCATGTTCCTTTGATCATGTGACACACATTATGAAATTCCATAACACATTCAACATTTTTTGATGCCCCTTCAGATCCATGTACAAGTAGAGTGACTATCCATGAAAATTATTTCATGCCTTTATGAGATCCAATATTATCAAATGATGCCTTAAATGATAAAAAATTTAAAAAACAAACTGATGGGGTCATGTCATCAAAGCTAAAAATAGTGAAAACATCATGTGAAGGGAGTTATGTTGATTATTAGACAATGATATTAAGTAATTTGTGTGATTGGTTAAGGATTATGTAAAATTATTGGGAACATTTTAGCCTAATCACACAAAATCCATTAGGTATTTCACCACTATCATTTGAAGGAATCTAGACATTTTTATTTGATTATGTGACACAATAAGGTATAACTGATCGAAGAATATTATAATATTTATAAGAAAAAAATCTAGAAAACGAGGAAGACTCATGTGAAGAAGAGTTACATTTCTTTTCATGTTAATCATATGTTAATTATCATGTTTTACCCTTGAGGGAAGCCTTCCTCATTCTATTAGAGACTCACAAACATCTCAATTATGGATCACATGGAGGCCTTTTGACATACAACTTAATCTCATTATGGTTTCTCTACATGTACACAAGATCATGCATATAACCATGTGAAATCCATGTTTATAATAATTATGCTAATGACATAGTGATTATTCAGTCATTATTTATCACATGATAGATGAACGAAGTCATTGATGACCCGGGGATGGATCACATGATTCGTGTGATGTTATTCTCCCTCCACAAACTCAATACAATAAATGAAACATAAAAATTGTATAAATTTGTGTAGTTAAGTGGTGGTAATGACGTTAAATTACCCACTAAACACATTGAAAAAGTGACTTAAATGAAGTACAAAAAAGATTTTTTTGTTTTGGAGAACCACACCGTCGAAAAGATTTTTCCACCTGGTAATCATGGTGCATGACATAAGGGGTGTGAGAATGGTTGTGTGCTCAAGGAAATTGATTCAATGATTTCATGAAATATTCTTGGTGTCTTAGTGGTATCACAGAAAAGGTATTCAATTTTTCGACCTAACCACACAACAACCTTGTAGGGAAATGCCTAATGATCATTGAGTCATTTATGCAATAAATGGATAAAAGATATTGAAGCCTTATGTAATGAAAGATTCAATAATTTTCATGTGAATGGTTTATTATCCTCATGTGACTTATTTGTTTTCAATGTGATGGTGCCCCAAAAGTTTTTGAAAATTATGAAAAATCACCCAGAAATTTCATATAGGTCACACAACGCCTTATGGACAAGTGAGTATGATCACACATAAGTCTTCTAGACATGTCATAGGGTTCATATAGACTTACCGAGATATGTTGTCCATTCCTTGTGAAGGAATCCAAAAATGCTAGATATATAATGTGATAGGCCATAGACATGCTATGAATATAATGTGACACCCATTGGACTTGTTAGGAAGATCTTGTGACACCCTTTCAAATAGAAAATCCAGTTCATGCAGACATACCCAAACATATTGGATGGTTCATGTTAGTACATCCTGATGTTATAATAAGATCATTCTATATCCCTTAGGAATACCAACGAGATCATGTGAAACCCTATGGATATGTAAGGAAGATTGTGCCAGTTCCATTGGAAATGTCAAACAAACATCCCTAGACATGCCAAATAATCAAGATGGAAATGCCAGCCTTATAAGATAGGAATACTAGGATGTTTCTGATAGTCATCCACAAACATTTCAGATTTTTAGGAAAAAATACATGGATGTTTTAGGAATAAATTCTTTGACATGTTTGTTTTTTTGAACATATATTCATAGATGTGTTAGGAATACCTCCTTATACATACGAAGCGTTTCTTTCAATCCCACTCACACAAGTAACATTGACTCATATAAACAAAATTGTCTACAGGATTTTCACATGTCAGACATTTTTAGCACCATATAATCATTGTGTGTCTAGGATACCACTCAAATTTCTTACCCTTTGTCATTCAATGGATAATGTTTGGAAGAATTTGTCATACAACATTGTATAATCCACATGATATCCCATTCTTTCCATCCCATGGTAGCTTCCTCCTTTGGGACTACTATATTACCTCTCCATTTAGCTATTTTAAGGTAAATAAAATATCATAGAATATGATTCATATCACAATTAGGATATATAAGATACCTTATTAAATCCTAATCTCCACATCGAGACATTACATCATGGTTGCTTCAATGCATAAGTCCTACATCCCTATGTGGTTCACCTAACCACTTGCAATCTCTTATTTCACAAACCAAGGATGAACCATGTGAAATTATTGGTTCAAAATGATCATGAAACTAGAATAGAAATACCTCATCCCAAAAACAGATGACCTCAATGTGTAAGACATAGTCAAATGAATGGGAAATATCACCATGTATTCCCCACAAAATCACAATTTTTAATTATTTATGACACGTTTGATCCTATGGTATCTCTTTTTTCCCACACCAATCAAGACGCACATAGGATTATAGATTCATGGTGATTATATCATCAATATTAAATAAATACCTCCAAAACATGGGTATTCATCTAGTCCAAATAACTAAACTATAATGACATTGATTATTCTTAAGAGGGAAAGATGTGTATGAAAATATTATAATGCTTGCGATCCATACTCGTTTCTTAAATGAACTAATTTACATCATCTCTAAATGAAACGAATATATATTAAATATTCCAAAATAGACAACATCAATTTTGTTTTATGTTATCACATGATACATAGGACTCCTCTTAGAGGATCAATCCCAACTATAAAACAAAAATTTCTTTACTGAATGAATGTAAAATTCCATAATTCCTAGTCACATGGAATCAATGTTGAATTAATAAATAAATTCTAAAAATTAATGGGATATTGATGTGAGAACCTATGATAGATACATATTCAGTCATTAATATAACATTATCTCACATGTATTGGGGTTCAACACCTGATTGATTTATTTGGGGGGCTAATCTCATATCGGGATTGGGGAATGTTTTATGGGGATGTATTAAATCTGTAATATATTCCTAGATTTTTATATTATTTCACAATAAAATGTGTGAGGATTCTGATCTCCCATTCACTAAGCCAATGGGATCTCTTAGTCATCAATGAGCTTGAAATCCCAAAAGAACACCTTCTATTGGAAAGAATTCTTTAGATGGATGTGACTGTCATTGGGAATTTTTTTTTGGAAATAAAGATGAGGAACATGACATTAACAATTTTGAAACCACCATCATCATCCTAAATTAATAATTTGGTGTCATATATATTTTTGTCAACCTTCATTAGAAACGAGAATGATGAACCTAACATCAACCTCACTGTAACAAAAGAAAACATGTTTATGCACATGTATTGGTTTTTCCCACCATTAACAAAAAAATGGTGAACTTGATGTTGGACATTCAAATAATAAAACATAATTGAGGACCACATAAGAAATGAAATCTATTCCTATCCAAATGGAAAAACTAACAATATGGACTAAAACAAATGTCACCCTTTCAGGGATAATTTAGAATGTTTAATACTTGTGATAATACAATTATTAGAGAAATTACTCCTTATTTCCCTTTTGGATGTAGATATTACCCTCAAAAACATTAGAATGACATGGGATCATTTTGATAGTAAGATAATTTTATGGAAATTCCACAATGAAAATAACCTATTCAGATAACAAAACAACATCACCCACCAAACGTCTTTAATATCAGGAGGAAAATACAATGGTCTAAGAATAACACTAACCTATCATGAACTCGACCACTAACGATGCGTGTTGATGTCTCCCTATTCAAAAAAAATATACAGAAATTTCATTCATGAAAATATCAAATATTGATATCAAAACTTATATCTATAATCATCCTCTTTAGGATCCTATCCTCATAGTGAAGCAATCAACACCACAATTTCCATAGCAAGGTTAATCAAGGATTAAACTATGGATCCAACATAGTTTAAGAGATACATATAAGAGATAATGTAAACCATTTCCACTAGTGCCATACCATAAGTTCTCCACATTCATTTATCAGGGTATCTACCTAAAAGTTCACCACCCGGGACATTCATTCCATGGATTTAGGGGATCTCCTTGGGGATGTGTCTAGTTACAAATAAAATGGAGTGGTCTCACAATCCTTGGTCCACTGCTGTATCCCAATAGAATTATTCTAATGTTTCTACCTAGAAGTCTCAAAACCCTCCAAACTCATGCCAAGCCTTCCCACGTAACATGGTAGCAATCAGGGGAGGCACATATCCAAACCTATTTGAATGAATCTAATTAGAATATTATAATAGAACAAGGATAATTGTAGTGGTATTTTATCGCTACTTATATTGAAGAAATATTAATGTATAATGTGAAGGATATGAACATGAATGATTATATCTTGGAAGATACCTTTTTGAAGTGTCACTATATTATAAAAATTGTAGATGATATCTTTTGGAATATTCTGTAACTTGTATATATAGAAGGAATGAAAAATAATCACATCTCAATACCCAAATTAGAATATCATCATGATTAATTTGAAATGTTGGCTACTATAGAGAAAGAAAATATTAATTCTCCCATATGGAAGAATTATCATCATATTTTGTTAAATAATGAGGCACATTAAAATGTTCATATTCTTGGTCCGATAGAGGAGCACCAACCTCAGTTGGCATACACCTTAGGATATGCTCACATTTTTTACAAATAAATAAAATAATGTATTCCCAAGGCACAATATCTTGCCTATACCCATACTTCTCCCAAGTTTCATCACCTTAATTTTAAAATCACCTTATAGGAGTTTCATATCTCACCCTAAGAGCTACTCAAAATATTCTTGTAGTTCATTAGAACTGGACTCATATCCTTACTCCCATTAATTAAAGAGTGCACCATTTTCCATTATATGTTATATATAAATAGGCTCATATACCTTCTCACATTCTAGTTGTTGTTTGGAATATTCTAATGATGAATGCACATTTGAGCTTAGATATTACACTATATTCAATCAAGGATGATAGAAATATTTCTGAAAATTCCCAAAGGTATGCACATATACATTCTGCAACATCCCAGGTAAAACAATAATGTGATATTTTCATATTTATTATCATTTTGGAATTAAATATTAATTTTACATTCAAGGGGATTCTATTTCTTATAGTTTACTCAATAAGAAACTACTAATTTCTTTGAAATCTTACGTTTCACACAACTTTGAGTTATACAGAAAAATAATATATTCTTATTATTATTTTAAATGGTAGTTAACACCTAGACATTATATTGGTGAGAATTAATAGAAGTAACTAAAATACTATTACACATGTTTTTTAAATATTTTTACTTTTATCCAATAAAATATAGAGGATTAAAATAAGAATTAATCTGATTTTAAGCATGAAATACTATACTATTCTTTATAAGGTCAATTTACCCCATTTTTATGTAGAACGCATTTTAAATCATGTTTTTTGTCACATATATATGTTACATTGGACAAAATAAACTTATTATTTAGAATAAGGACATCAAAATTTACTTTGGAAAAAATTTAGGTATTTTTCTGATAAAGTTCATTTTTTGATGAATAGTGAAAAATACTGCATTTTAATTCAACACTGCTTTTTAATTTATTTTATTTATATGAATAGACTATCCTATGAATTGGTTTTAAAGGGTAATGATTTTATATTTTGATCATTTATTCTAGTATCTTTTATTTAATGAAATTTCACTTTGAAATTAGACATAAACACATGAAAATCTTTTAGTAATTATTACTTCTTCAAAACACGTTTTTTAGTTTTAAAAACGAGAATTAATTATAAATTAATTTCTACAACTTTTGTGTTTTGAATTTTAAAAAATTTATTCCATATTTTGAATTATTAGGTTCAAATTTTTTAAATATTTATCTTTTATTTTTAGACATTATGAATAGTAACTTCTGTAAATATTTTATTTACCATGGTTAAAGGGTAAATCTATTAAATAAGGGTAAAAATAATTCTATATTTATTTTTAACTACACTAACTCAAGTTTTAACCCTATTGGATGATATACGTCTGACCATTTCTACCTTTGGGTCGATTTAGGGACCCCATGAAGCCACTTGTAAGTGAAAATAACATTTCGTAAAAATTAATTTAATGTTAAGGAAAATGTTACATAAACATATATCTATTAGTAATGAAACATTTATATGGGGTTTTATAAGTGATATTCTCGACTATAAATAGTCCTTATAAATATAAAATTATTTCCTACATCATGGTATTTTATTTATAATTTTTATACATCATATAAATAAAATTATATACGACATAATGGTGATGTGGTGATTACCTTATTAATGAAAGATATAAATAAATGAGATTATAAATATTAAAATAATTGTTTTGATACTTTTTATACCATCCACGAATTTTATGGATGCATATAACTTGTTATATTTGAATTAATTTATTTTTTATAAAGAATAATATTGTTATATATTTTTTAAATGTCTTGATATGAATAGTGTTAAAATTGACATAAATGAGTTTTTAAAACAAATACTATTTTATTAAATGATAAAATAATCAAAAAAATATAATAATATTCGGACAACTAACAAATATTATGTTACGAATGTCATTAATGATCCCTTTTTTGGCCTCCTGTCATTTTGTAGTATTTATATTAACCATATAGTATGAATATACTAGAAGACATGGTAAAAGATAAATTAGTTAACCGAGGGTTAAAGCTAAAATATAGGGTCAATTAAATGACCTAGACATGTCTAAAACCTATTTTTTGGAGTATTTTGATCCATCCTAATCTTATATTTGACTTAACTATCTTTTTAGCCTTTATAAACTGATAATTAAATTAAAAGAAAATAATGTTTCTAGTGTTATCTAAATAGTACAACCTCTCTACTATAAAAATAGATCACTTCTAACCCCTTAAACACACCTCTGAAGACCCTTGGATAATCCAAACAATTCTCTAATAAGTTCCCAAAATCCCTATCATTCTCATAGATTCCATACCCTAGGAATAATGAAAATTTAAGAAATCTTTTTGGTTCAAACCAACGGGAATCACCCTATTTGAAGGTAACGTCTTCTCTCAAGTTATTTTATTTTATTTTCCGTCTCCACTCCATATGCATTTCTTATTATTTTTTTAAATAAACACATCAGTATAATAAATATACCAGGTAATTTTTATTATAATTATTCTAACTACACTAACATACACCTCCATTTAATGGGTATAGAACATATTGTTTCTGTAGACGGTGAACTACTGCCTCACGTACACAATGATTTTTCAATATTCTCCTACCACCTCTTATGGGGGCCATTATGGTGGAAATGTAATTATATATGATATTTATTTTATTTATTTTATCTATATTTTTCTTTAATTCTCATTTACAACTTACCTTTATGCTTTTCATGTTGTATAAATTCTATAATTTCATTTGAGGAATTGCAGACTACCGCCCACTGAAAGTGATATAACTCATTCATGCTATACATAGAATATATAAAAGATTTAATTAATGAACTTATGTAACATATATATCATAGATATTATACTATAATTATAATATAATTATGTATCATTTAGTTTCCATTCCATAAAATATACAATATAAATGAAAGTAGCGTTCATGCGTATGTACAACTTACCATCTCCACGAACGGTACATTTCATTTATTATCTCCAAATGTTATGGACAATTATAAACACCTATATATACTAGATATAGATATGATATATATGATATCTAAATCATGAATATCATTCTGGTGATAATGGACCTTTGACAACGAGGACAATTTGTAATTATAACAAGTAAATTTTTACTCAAGTTCCAAACATCGACAAAATGTCTGATATAATCTCAAATAATTAGATAATTGTTATAGAATGGTAATAAGTGATATAAGAGGAATAATAAACTTTAAAATAGTTCTTAATAAATTATAAATTAACTTATGTTTATTATTCAGGAAATTAATGAACGAACGAGTCAAGTCGAACTCAGTGTAAGGGAACCTTTCACCGTCCTATATTAGACAAAGACTTCTTTTATGTTATGTATTTTAATTTATATATTCTTAAGTGGGGAGTTTTTATTATATATAATTATTTCTATCCATTTTATTTCCAAGTGGTGATAGACCCTTTTGTCTCCCATCATCTCATTTTCGGATTTTTAAAGTGACGTCGTTAGGCAATCAAATTTTCATAAGGGACTTCGTCTCAATATCCATTCATTGAGGCATGTTTTAATAATATATACCTCCTTATTTTACATGGATTATAATAAAAGCCTTTCAATTTTACTTCCATTAAAAAGGAATTTTTTATCTACGAATCATTTTTTTAAACGACAAAAGTAATGTTTTTAACATATGCGGCAACAATGACCTCTTTGTCATCGTAATTATTATTTTGATTCCTATATAATCCTTCATGTTTTTAAAAGGAAAAAAGATTCCCCATATTTTATTTTTATGTATTTTAGAATTGAAAATGGTTTTTAAAAGTATTGATTATTTCAATATCATGAAATGCTTTCTTGTGATTTCAAATGAACTATAATTAATGAAATGTTGATATTTTAAGGATTTTTCGTGTTATGATTATATAATGTCACATAGTCATTTGAAGGGTGGTTACATGATAACCCAAATGATGGGTGGTTTTTTGATAAACCAAGTATGGGTGGTCATGTTATAACCTCCAATGAATTGGGTATACACGTCAGTCGTATGGCTATTTCATTTAGTGATATGTTTGGAAGTTGGCAGTATGGTTATTCCATTTAAGAATGTTTATGTCCCAAGTTATCTTTATATTATATTCTTTGTTTTCTATGAGCCTTATGGTAATCTTTTGGATATAAAAGGGTATTAAACTAGCTTAGATTTAGTGAAGTGTTTTTGAAACTTCTTGAAGGTGAAAACTATTAATTTATGATTAAGCATGCATGGTTTGCATGTTATTTTAAAAACCATCATCTTTCCTTCATTATGTATCCCTTACTAAACATTTTATGCTCATACCAGGTTTTTGAAATGTTTTTCATTGGACTTAAGGTAGAATATATTCAAGGATGGTATCAAGGTAAATTAATATTGTTTAAAACATGGAACTAAACATGTTTCATTTCTTTTTGGAGTATTTATTTTATTAAAAAAATAGATTCGGTGTAGAAGTGTTTACATGTAATATTCAACATGTTCTATATAAGTTATGACCTAATTATCTAAATCTCTATATCTGAAAAGATCTTCAATGAGAATTATTAACTTTATTCTAGATTATATAATGTTTAAGATAGTGGCCTTACAGTTTGTATCAAAGGTCGTGTTAGATAACTTTAGTGTTTGGGGTGTTATTTAAACATAAGTGACATAACCATAATGGTGATCATGTTAGAAAGAGTCATAGTTATTTTAGATAAATAAAATTAGTTTAAGATAACATAAATAAGAATATCTTAGTTTTTACCCCCCTCATAAGATATTATATAAGTATTTTACTGATATACTCACACTAACCATTTTTTTTAGTAAATGGATAGATCTAGTAGGAACCAAAGTTACAATGGATGTGAATAAAACTATGATGGTTTTCTAAATAAGAAACCGAATGAAATGGGAGCCGCATTGATAACTCTTGTGGTTATTCTCAACCAACTATCTAGAGTCATGATTGACCAACTGAACCTTGGTTATTTTTATAAGGTATCTTATATGCGAGAATCAAATCCCTACGGAAGTTTACGTAATAACCATAAAGATAAGGTTATTCAAAAACCTATGTATCAATGGCATGTAAAATAAAAACGTAGGAAAATGTTTCAAAGGGATAGGAAGATTTTTCAAATTTGGTAATGAAGGTCATAGAGAAAGAAACCTCCATGAAAAAATGAAGCGTCTAGTTGAATCCAAGAAAGGGAAAGAAGTTCGTTCCAAGGGATCAATTGAATGTTTTAAACGTGGTGTGCATTTTCATTATAAAAATTGATGTCCTACAAAGAAGGTTTAGGAATTTTACCAGTAGGACCAGAAAAATATGATTACCAATACCTAATTCCATTTCAATTGAGGATGAGACAGTGAGCAATGAATGGTATGGATTATTTATTAGCTAATGTTTTGACATTATTGAATCATAGTATATGATTAATGAATTTGTTTTTAGGAATGAAGTATTATGATATAAGTAAAAATATATTGGATAATATATCATGAAGAATTGTGAATGAGTAAGAAGTATACATATAAGGGATTCAAGAGTTATGGTAAATTTTAGGAAGATAAAATGCTTAAAATTATTAATTCACTTTTGATGATGAGATTACATTGGAAGAATTTTTCTAGTATGTGTACCACTGAAGTTTGATATATGAAAATTTCATTCAAGGAATAATTATCTTTTATTTTGTGTATATAATTATAAACAATCATTTTAGTTTATATGATCCTTGAATTTGAGCAATAACACGTTATTACGTTTTGAGATGAAAATTTGAGGTATGAGATAACATTTGTGGTAAAAATATATTGTTGTTTTTATGAGAAAATAGTCCTATTTTTAGATAATGTTATAAAAATGATATGGTTTTAGAAAAAGAACAACCCACAGGATGGGTGACAACCTGTTTTGTCTAGCAAGGCCAGGGGAATCGAACCCCAAACCAAAGTGCGACTCAGATTTATCGCCTACCACTAACCTATATTAAGTATCTGATTAGTATGACTATTTATCATTAGTTAAATGATTTATGGATCAAGAATAAGCTGATTTAGGATCTTTTGTTTTATTAAATGGATATCCATAGTAAAATTAATTTATTTTGTGATTAAGTGATAAAGGTTATTTTGGAAGTTGTTTTCTCTTTAGAAAACAATATACGCCTAAGTAAAATAGAATACTATTGGATTTCATTTGAGGGGGAATAGTGGAATTTTATTTTGGAAGAATATATGTTTATATTATGGACTTATAGAAAATTAGGTTATTTATGGAAATGATTAACCTATCATAGGGAATATGTGATTTGGTTAATTAATCATCAGTATGAGACATTAAGAGTAGTTGATGTTATTTGGAGATAAATGTTAAAATTTAATATGGAACACTATGTGGTTAAATTATTCTGAATTTTGGATTTCAATCTTAGTTTGGATTATATAGATGTATTTTAAGAACAATTGTTTATTGAATGGTATTTGTTGAAATTTGGGTATTGTTTCATCAATTTTAGAGAATAAGAGTAGTGTTTTTTTATATTATCTTTTTGGGGATAATCTGATCTTGTACTAACCATTTTGGTTTTGGCTAATGCATAAAGATAGGGGAAATATATAGTTCATCTTTTTTGGATTATGTGTTTCTCTAGATCTGGATTCGAGCACTTCAGGTATGACCAAGTCATCTTGAGTACTCATTGTATGTAGAAAATATGAGTTTGTTTTAGAAATTTATTAATGTATGAAACTCTAATTGACAATTAAGTATATTTCCTTATGTCCTTAGTCAATATCATAAATAAATTATCCAAATTAATGAAATGGAACTTATTGAAAATTTTGTCTGTTTACTTTTCCTACAGGGAAACCAATGACCGTTCAACCCATCACAAGTTTTTCGCTTTCATATTGTTAAAATTATCCTAATCATGTTATCTATCACTCTCTATTAATCAATGAGAGTTGGTTTCTATTCCATGTCCATGTTTTTCTACATGGAAACCTAGTATTGGTCATCTAAGGTGACTTTTTTTACATCTCTCTATTTATTTTAAAGAGATAGTTTTATTAACTCTTTTTACTATGTGAGACATTTAATGAAATTTATGAGGAAGTTTTAAAATATCAAGGATGAAATTCCCAAAAATGGGGGAAGGATGTAACATCTAAGCTAAATAAATAATATAAATTTTTTATATTTATTAATATTTGTGAATTAAATATTAATTTTACTTTCAATTGGATGTTACGTCTGATATCATACTCAACACATAACAACAGGTTTCTTTGAAAGCTTATATTGCACACAACATTGAGTTATACCAAAAAATAATATTATAATATTATTATTTTAAATGGTAGTCAACATCTAGACATTGTATTGGAATGAATGAACAAAAGTAACTACAATATTATTACACATGTTTGTAATTGTTTTTTTACTTTTATCCAATAAATTTTAGAGGATTAAAATAATATTGAATCTAATTTGAAGTATGAAATACTCTACTATTATTTAAAAGGTTTATTTACCGCTGTCTAATGGAGAACCATTTTTAAATATAGTTTTTTAGCTTTTATATGTTCCATAAAAAAATAAACTTCTTATTTAGAAGCGGGACATCAAAATTTACTTTGGGTAAAATTTTGGTATTTTTCTGATAATGTTTATTTTTTGATGAAAAGTGAAAAATACTGCATTTTAATTCAAAACTTCTTTTTCATCTAATTTATTTATACAATTAGGCTATAATTTTAATTGGTTTGAAGTGTAATTAGTTTATATTTTTATTATTTATTCATATTTTGGTCTTTTAATGTAATTTAACTTTGAAATTGGATATAAACACATGTCAATCTTTTGGTAGTTTTTACATCGTAAAAAAAATGCTTTTTGGTTTTGACAACATGAATTAATTTTAAATTAATTGTTTAAACTTATGTATTTTGAATTTGAAAAATTTATCCATATTTTTAATCAAGAGGTCCAAATTTTGTAAATAGGTAACTTTTATTTTTATACATTATGAATTGTATCTTCCGTAAATATTTTATTTACCATGTTTAATGGGTAAATCTGGTAAATAAGGGTAAAAAATAATATTATAATAATATTAAATTACATTAATACATATCCTAACACTAGTTTCTGATATATTTCTAACCATTGGCATCCATGGGTCAATTTTGGGACCCCATAGAACCACTTTTATGTGAAAATGACATTTTATAAAAATTAATTTTTAGTTAAGGAAAATGTAACATAAACATATAGCTTTTAGTAAAATAATTTTTATATGGGGTTATATAAGTGAACATTTCAACTATAAATATTCATTAAAAATATAAAATGATTTTCTACATCACGTTATTTTATTTATAATTTTTATCCATCAAATAAATAAAATTATTTTGGACACAATGGTGATGTAATGATTACCTTATTAATAAAAGATTTAAATAAATGAGATTATAAGTATTAAAATAAATATATTTTGAAACATTTTATACCATCCATGGATTTTATGGATGAGAATAAATTTTTGTATTTGATTTAGTTTATGTTGTTTGAATGAATCATGTTTTTATAAATTTTTTAAAAGTCTTTATATGAATAGAATCATAATTGATATAAATGATTTTTTAAAACAAATACTATTTTATTAAAAACTACTAAAAATTGGGCTTTTAAAAGCACTAAAAATCACCTTTAACAGTGCTAGAAATGTTCTATTAATCACGGAAAAGATAAAGGGGTGGGGGTCCCCTTTATCAGTACTCAAAATAGCGCAGATAAATTGCCACCTTTATCCGTGCTAAAAAACACTGATAAAGGGCCATCTTTATCAGCGCTATTTTGAGTGGTGATAAATTTCCCCTTCATCAGCACTATTTTGAGAGATGAAAAGGGCCATGTTTCCTGAGTAAACCCAACATTATCACAACACATACACATTTGAGACAATACCTGCACACACAACACAAACATCACCCACAAAAAAGCACAGAAGAACCAAATTCTATTTACAATTACTTGAAATCATGAATACAAAAAAACACTACTTTATACATTTCAAACATTGTTTATTATGTTTATAATTACAATTATCCAACAAACAGTTAAAAACATTAATCTTTTATCATTTTATCATCTATGATCCACTCTAAAAAATTGTTATCCCTGGTATTAGTTTTCGAACAAAGCATTCGAACTCAAGAAAGAAAAATCACCTATATAAGAAAACAAATATTATGTTAGTAATACATTAACGAAATAAATTAAACATTAACAGTAAATAATAAATTAATAAAATGTCAATTTTTACCTATTACAACATTTACATGTCCATATTTCCTTGTATTGAATTAATATTTCAGAAGAGGATCAACATGATTCATTGACTAGTAAATATTGTTTTGTTATGTTTTTATGGATGAGAAAAGAAGAGGAACAAATTTCAAAAAAAAACATGGAATATAAAAGGTTTCATTTATTGACAATAAAAAGGGGATGAATCTCCATAGGTAATACAATATGACACATACATAATGGTGTATTCTATTTCATAGGAGTATTCAATTTAAAATAAATTATAATATTTTCATAGTGATACCACCATCCTAGATAGGTTATAAACCTAATAGTTATATATATCAGGAGCCTCTAAGAGTGTACTCTCCCATGCGAGGTCAAAGGGAATGAGTTCTAGTGTGTCCGCATTAGACATTGGGTTCGACCCTATTTGGATCCTAACCACTTATGCCTCTCCAAAGGCCCCATACAATGTGTAAGGTGTTTTTGAGTGTTTGGAAGGAATGCATTTATCTGTTTTAGAGAGGTACTGATGAGAACCTACACAATTATATAGGCCATGACCATATCGGTTCACTTTTATCTTGATATCCTAGTTCTTTAGTGGGGTTAGACACCCCCCCCCGAGACAGCCCCCATGGACAGCCCCCTCTCTACCACTAGACACCCACCCACCACCCCACAAGCATCCCCCTCCCTCCTCCTGGAAAACCCCCTCTCCCCCCCTGTAACCCCTCCCTTTCTTTATGCATCCCCCTTACCACCCCCTATACAACCCCCTCCCCTCCTGGATAGCCCCCTCCCATCCTAGACACCCTCGTCCACTCATAGACACCCCCTCCTTCAAGGAAACTCCCCCTCTTTCCCCCTGCAGCACACTCCCTTTCCCTAGATATCCCCCTTACAACCCCCTAGACAGCCCCCCTCTCCACCTAGACACCCCCACTCTTGGACACTCCTTCTCCCCAAGGCACCCCCTCTTCCCTAAAAACCCCCACCCTCCCTCCCACTTGGACACCCCCTCCCTCCTGGACACCCCCTCCCTTCTAGTTCTTTAGTGTATACCCATTAATAACCTTCTTTATCCATATATATTTTCATCGTCTATTTGATAATGAAATAAATATTCATCATACACCATCATTCACTAATATGAATTATAAAATCATATATATTTTGAAGAGATACAGTTCAAAAAATCAAGGCAAAACCCCAAACAAATAAATATATTAGAGGAATAAGAATGAAATTTCACATAACATTATAAAAAATATAATGTAAAAAATACATAAAGTAGAAACATAGATATCCTAGGACACAACCGGAGAAAACCAATCCTATAGAAATTGTGATAAGGGATATAAATATATATGTAGCAATTATATATCTTCTGGAATTCAGTTTCTGGTAAAAAACATCTCATTCTGTAGATTCCATACACAAGACCGGATTGAGTGTCAAAATTGATTTAGTTGATAGTATCCTCAAAACTCGTCTAGATTATAAATTATTCATTCCATCAAACTCATATATCATCAGTAATATTTATAGCATATGTATTATACTACAATGTTAGCATAGAGAAAAAGTGTGTTTCCTAGAAATCTAATGTGATAAAGGTAAATGATGCATATGTTGGGTCATTATGACATTAAATAAGATATATTGGACCTCAAATTGAACTAGAATATAATTCTTGGGCCTTTACAAGGGCATAGAATTGGTTTGGTTGGTTGTAAATTTTTATGCCTCACTACAAATCCACATCATGCTACTGTAGAAGTGATTTACCCATTTTATATTATCACTATTGAATGGAATTGAATGGATATCTACCTAGACACACCCTCCCTTCTGGACACACACCCTCCCTCCAATCCTGGACACCCCACTCATAGACATCCCTTGGACACCCCCTCCCTTTTGGTCACCCCCACTCTTGGACACCCCCTGGTCACCCCCTCCCACCTAGACACCCCCTCCCTCTTGGACACCTCCCTCCCCTCCTGGACACCCCCACCCACCATCACACCTGTAAACCCCATCCCTCCTAGACACCCCCTCCCATATAGACACACCTCATCCCTCCCCTCTTAGACACCCCACTCATGGACACCTCTCTGGACACCCCCTCCCTTTTGGACACCCCCAACTCCTGGACACCCCCCTAGACACCCCTCCCTCCTGGACACCCCCTCCTTCCTAGACACACCCCACCCACCTGGAGACCCCCTCCTACCTGGATTTCCCTCCCTTATGGAAACCCCCTTCCTCTTGGAAACCTCCCTCCCCACCTAGAACCCCACCCACCCACCCACTCTTGGACACCCCCACCCACCCTCACACCTAGACACCCCCTCCCTCATGGACACCCCCTCCCTTATGAACACACCCCATACCTCCCCTCCCTAAAACCCCACTCATAGACACCTCCCTAGAAACCCCCTCCCTTTAAGACACCCCCACTCCAACACACCGCCACACTCTTGGACACCCCTCCCCCACCCACCTAGAGACCACATCCCTCCTAGACCCCCACCCCTCTTTGAAACCTCCCTCCCCTCCTGGAAACCCCCCACTCCTGGAAAACCCCACCCACTCTCACTCCTGGACACCCCTCTCTCATGGGAACCCCCTTCATTCTAGACACAGACCATCCCTCCCCTCCAGTACACCCCACTCATGGACACCCCCTGGACACCCCCTCCTTCCTAGGCACCCCCTCCATTCTGGACACACCACTGGACACCCACTCCCTCTTGGACACCACCCTACCCTCTTGGACACCCGCACACACTCTTATACACCCCCTCCATCCTAGACAACCCACCCAAAAATAAGGGAAACTAATTAGAAAATTGAAAATCCTAGATATTGGTTCCCATCAAGCTTTTAAGATGCTCGTGAGTGGACTGAATGAATATGCATTGGTCAACTTCCACAATATTGACTGTTTAAGTACAATGAATGAAAACCCCCTCAAATTCAATTCTTGAATTCATTAGTATCATAATATGGATAAAATTTAGATTAATTATGAAAATAGTAGATTTTGGTTAAAAATGGACATGAGTAAGAAAGGGGCACATGACTAATTATAAATATTCTATTAAGTGAATGACTTGTTCAAAGTCATGTGATCACCTGACCATAATAGGATCATGTGATCAAATGAACTTGTGAAATTTATACAATTACACAACCCTTTATACTTTATGTGATCAAGTAAATAATATAAGAATAAACAAATCATGGTTCAAGTGAATTACCTTAACAGGTTATGTGATTTGATTATGTCATTTGATCATTGATGGGATCACACGATCAGTCCACCTGAAGCATTCACACAAAACAGCTTCTGTGACATGATCCCGTGATGATGATTATGTAATGTAGAGAAAAACCCTAATATTTCTCATTGATGTATGAATTATTGAGTCATTAGTGAAATAGATATCCCATTACCTCTGTGATAGAGTAGAAACATTTTCATTTCTCTTCCTATAACGGCATTCCACATAGACATAAGTATTCTAATGATTATTTGTGCACTTTACAACTGTTGGTTAACTACCGCATACCATAGAACCTTATCTGAACTTTTGATCCGGTCTCCTCGTGATGCTCTCATTAAACACTATCTATATGATATCATCATTCACATTTCAAATTTCCTTCTCTTCAAGCACCCATTTAACTAGTAAATGGGTATAGGAGGAGAAGGAATGGTTAACACTGAATGATGATATCATAGAGATGGTGTCAGATGAGAGAATCAAGGGGATGTCAGATTGGAAGTTTAGATCAGATGTTATGCTAAATAGTAGTTAACCAACAGCAGTGAATAATCCTTAGTTTTGTTATTAAATTTGTGAGTGCTTCACAACCAATATGATTCCATCACAGTACATCAAAAAAAAAACAGCTTCATAAATGACCAAAATATAAATATAAATGATCTATGACATAATATTTTAGGTCTAGTGATTTAGGAAACATAGAAACATAATGAAATAGTTTATAAAGTCTCTTATTAAGTTATGATTTTCTAAAAAGATAAATCATTTCTAAAAACATTCTTCATAACCTAAGTATATAAAACATAATAAAGGGTGATAATATATTCTCAATAAATGTAAAAAAAGGATATAACAATGATCATACATAGATAACATGAGTATTAGTAATTCACCTTCATCCTATTTGTGTACAATCTTCCATCAGGTATGCTGCCCATTAATTTCTAAACACAACTGTATCATTTTGTGAATATGAGTTTTTGTGACAGTCATGGTAGTACTAAAAAAATATAAATACACAAAGGGTTAAAAAATATTTTAAATGAACTCGTTATTATTTTCGAAAATACCTCTTCAATGATGATAGTTTGTTGATGAAATAAGATCTCTTTCATAAATTTACAAACATAAAAACCATGGTCCTTTATAATTGTCTGTTTTGGACACTGTAGAATCATTGAGAAAAATAATTCAGTTGTTTTGATATGTGTTTGGATAGTGAAATGTTAATATATATACCAATATAATTTTCCAGTTTTATATCTTATAGGCATTCTTGTCTTTATCCCCTAGATTCATTCCATGTAGTAGATGATATTGATACCCCATCATATCATAACAGAATCCACATTAAAAGACGATATAAATTATATAACTAGATGTTTAGTTCTAAAATTTTGGATCTATTGTATTAAAAATTAACAAACTCCATATTGTCTGGTCGGTTTGTTTTATATCCATGCATTGGATCTAGAAAATAAATATCTGGAGTATCCAAATTAATGACAATCAACATCCAATGCATCATAAAAATACAAAAAAGAATAAGTAATGAAAGAAATGAAAATATAGATGATATGAATAAATTTTAGAGCTTTACCCTACATCGTTGGTATTAAAAAGATTCTACCATCCATAATTTTGTTTTCAAACGATTTGAGCAGGGATGACATTATTGCAGCCTCTTTATCAAATACTATTTCTTCTTTTGAAGAGGTCATGTGAGGACTAATGTTTCCAAATTTTTGATCATGGGGATATCCCTTCAATTTTTTAATATATACTCCTGTGAAATATATTGAATTTATTTAATCATGATTTTCAGAGTATATCAGATTTTTTAAAATCAAAATAAGAAAACATACCTTATGACTACATTTACAACTGAGGCGCATAACTATTCATACTTGTGGATTTCATTTACATTTTCAGCATTAATTTAAATTGATTATTCCTCTTCATATATAATTTTTTTAAAATCAAATCTGTGAGTATTTCCATCTATCATATTTGTATCCACATGAGTGAGAAATGATATTAAATATGGATATAGAACGGGTAGGGTGAAGGTCCTCTTAGAAGACCATTCCAGTCGGTTGGTTGATCATTGAGATAGTTTTGAGCTGATATTTTTTTTCACCTCCTTCTCATTGTCGTTCTATAAAAACATTCATCGGTTTAGACGTTTCTTCATTAAATGTTAAAGGTCCAACTTGAAAAATAAATTGTAAATGGATACCTCCTTGTTAACATGTTTTTTACAAGAATTTATGGACATGCAATGAATGTTCCAATAGTTTTTTCAACTGTATGAATGACATCATCATAATTTGGAATAGGTAGCTCGACACTCGGCTCATTAGTAACGTTAATTGAACTATGAAATGATCTATTGGAAGTTTTCTTTTGTGTAGAATGTCGTTCTGTATATTGAACACCATAGCCCTCGCTACAAGGAGATAGGTGGTAGTTGATAGATACAAAACAATGAAATGTTCACCCTATAGAATATTAATACAGGAAAGGTATCAGTGTCTATGTGATTCACATTTCATAGAAAGAATTATTAGAGCAATTATTACCTTATCTATGTCAGGTTTGTTAGAGGAATGGATCACCTCAATGCTAGTAGGGGTGGGGAGGGATCTTCACATGTGGGTTTTTGTTGATTTGTTTCTTCTATTTACCTCTCCCCCATAAAAATATCAATAATCTCTCTCTAGTATTGTAATTCTCCATGAAAAATAGCTAAATTTTTGGGCATATTTTTCATTTCCTCAGTTTGATCCTATGCTTGTTTTTTTGAAAATATGTTCAGGCTGTCACCCTAAAACCTGCACCTTTAATACGGCAATACTATTATGACTGATTAAGGGCCGCTTAAATTATGTCTGCATCTAGTGTGGGTGCTGTTGATTACTGTGATTATGTCAGAGAGAAGATATAGAAAAATAAGTAGTCGTTGTTATGTAATAGATATTTAAATCAAATCAAATTTATATTACGTCAATCTTACAAATGTTTCCCACAATTTTTGTGTGTTTTCATCTATTAGTATCCCCTCTTTATTTACAGAAGCCTCCTTCTATAGCACACGGAATGAGATGGATATGGATTTTGATTTCGATTCATCAATCTGCATATAAAAAGAGAAACTTGGTTATGGTGTTGTTTCATGTCACATAAAAGTATTACGGTATATTTAAAAGATGTACCAATTTTTTCTCAAGTTAAGTGTGCCCCATCCTTTCTTTATAGTAGGGGTACACTAGTTTTGATTCATGTTCTTTATTTTCTTCACTCATTTGTTGTTTCATAAAGAAAAAAATTTAAATCAAAGTGATGAATACAAGAAACATCAAACAACTTATTACAACACACAATGTACATGAAAAGTCTTCTCAACACGACAAATGATAAACACATCCCATGCTTCTAGGGATATCAAGTGTGCATAAACATGATGTGGGTGTGGCTTGATTTTCCCTTCATCATCATTAAGATGGAATTTCATTAACATTGTGTGGAATCCTTTATGAATAATTCCCTCAACTCTTAATACATATTCCTTGTGTGAGGAATCTACTATAAATGAACTCTGCAATGGATGATGAAGAGTAAGTAAATTTTTTAGTATTTTATTTTATTTTAATAAATTAAAAAATGATATCAAAATGTTACCATAATCTCTTCCAACATTAGTGTTTTATTCCCAGTGACAACACGGTTCCATGATTATACATCAATCGATACACATTGCTGAGTTACAATTCCAACGTAGCTACTAAAGATAGATTTGTTGAGGTTAACTTGATTTCCTCTCTAATTACATTCCACCTCAAATTTGATTTTTTTTATTTTTCCTTAAGGATTTTGGCTAACACTGTCAAAATAATGCACTCTTGTTTGTTTTTTTGCACTTTCAGGGTTTTATTTCATACCATTTCCTCAAAAGAATCATCATTATGATCCTCCAGAGTGATAGAATCAACATTGAGACCAGTACGAATAGGTTGAGAAACTTTTTGTACCTCAACACTGGGACTAACAACAACAGGTTCAGACACCTATTGTTTCTCAGCACTGATACCAGCAGCATCAGGTTGAGAGACCTATTGTGCCTCGAGATTGGGTACATCAGTAGGTGCATAAATCCTTATACATATAAGTGGATTAAAATTTAATTTAGATTGCATAAAATCAGCTACAAATAGATAATAACATAATGTAACACAATGTATATTACAATAAAAAAAATAACATGATTATTGAACTCTCATTTTTAAAGGCTGAAGAGATTTGACCCCACTATCGACTATGTAAATCTCTTCATTGTGGTCTCCTCTGACATAAAAAATTCCATCTATATTGGGACTGAAGCAAAATCATTGGGAAGTCCCTATGAAAGGGTCATCATCCGTTGAACATTCATCTGACCCTACATTTGTTTTGGTCAATAACAAAATAATGGACTAGTTATAGTTTTCATGGTCTGGAACATAAAATAAATGTACTAACTATGATGCCATTATAAATAGATCTTCTTTTTCCTCTTATTCATTGAAATCAACTTTCAGGAATCCCAATTCATTTATTTTAACAGCACTCCTGTTATCAACTCACTTGAATTGAAAAATCAGCACTTGGAATATCATATAATCCAACTCCTATATTTGTTTTATAGTGCCAAAGTACGACATATTCTTATAAATTGTATATATTTCCATAGCACTAGAAAAATGAATCACTTCATCCACAAGTGTAACCCCACTATTATACATGGTACTTTTTCATCATGTTCATTAGTATACAATGTATTATCATTGACTGCATACGAATTGTAAGATAATTCATACACACTCGCTCGTCCAACTAGCCATCAAAGTCGATTTGAAATTGAGTCTGCATGTTCATGTAACTTCTTCAAAATATGGTCTTGAAACCATCCTATAAATTATCAATTATGTGTATATAATATCCATTTTCCATCTATATATGGATTAATATGCCTAAGAATATCTTTGCAGGTTTGAACATATGGGCCAACGTCGAAACAGTTATGCAAAACGTAAAGGTGGGCCTGCTCTCGATCTATAATATTGATTGCGACAACCCCTCTTCTAGAAATTCCATCACCCTCAAGCAACCCAGTGTGATCAGATTTTGGTAGGCCAAAAATTTCCACACCAGATAGGTATTCAGTACAGAATTCAATGGCTTTCAAAATAATATATTGCACCGCAATATAGCCCTTTGGAAAACATCAATTTTGGACACAACCTTTCAACATCTTCATATATCATTCAATGGGGGTACATCTATCTATAATCTATAGGACCACATAGTTGAATATATCTCACCAAATGAACCATTAAATGAACCATCATATCAAACAATTTGGTGGGATGAAAAGTTCCAATTCACATAATAAGAAAGAAATTTCGCTTTCTATAGTTGACGATTTTTCTGGGTCTATAACTTTGTTGCATATAGCATTGAAGAATAAACATAGATTCATTAATTTATAGTGGAAACTCTTGGAAAAAATGTAATGTAATGAAATAAGAATTAGATCTTGCATCAAAACATGGCAGTTATGTGATTTCAGACCCTTTTTTTAAATCTATCATTGACATGATGTTCTTGATATTTGATGAATACCCCTCTGGAACCTTTACGTCATTCAGGATGTTCAAAAAACATATATCTCTTCTTTCTGGAAAGAGTATAAGCATTAGGACGAAGAAATGTTCATTATTCACCCTTCACTAGTTCCAACTCTTGTTATTTTCCCATCTTCACCACATCCAATCTAGCCTTAATTCCATCCTTGGGTTTTCCAGGTGTATTTAGTGATGTTCTGATGAAACTATCACATACATTTTTTTCAACATGCATAACATCAATAAAGTTTCTAACATACAGAAAATTCTTGTATGGTAATTCAAATAATACTTATCTATTTTTTCAACAAGTTTTCATAAGGTTTTTCAAAAATGGTTTACCAAAAGTAGTTTCCACATCTTTTATATTTTCAAATAATTGATCACCTGTTAGTGGAGATGGTGTTTTACATTCTTCTAACTACCATCGAATGATGTCATCCGTGATCATTACTTCTGTATTCCGGGTAAAAATTTGTGATGACCTAGAAACACGGTTTTCGATGAATGTTTCAACCTAATTGATTGTGTACCTTGTTCGCAAATGGGAAAACCTTGAGTTCCTTTAATGCTATGTCCTGACGAATTTCTACAAGAAAGAATGTCATTTATCAACAGGTATAACCTGGATTTCAAAGTGAAATCTTAATTTTTGTAAGCATCAAAAAACGTCATTCATGAATCCCACAATAATTTCAAATCCTCGATCAATGGAGCCAAATAAACATCAATATCATTACGTAGTTGTTTTGGTCTTGATATAAGCATAGATAATAGGATGTATTTTCATTTCATGCAAAACCATGGTGGTGAATTTTAATTTACCAACTTGTCCAGCCATGTACTGTGACTGCTGATTTGAAACCCAAAAGGATTCACCCCAACTGTAGATAACGCAAGACGAATGTTTCACGACTCATTTCCAAATTTAGGATACTCATGATCAGTTGTCTTCCACAGAGGAGTGTCTGCTAGGTGATGTAGTTTCCCATCTTTAATTCATGTATCTGCATGGCATGTCAATTGTCATGTAGTATCCTCACTTCTATATGGGCGCCTAAACCTTGAAATGATTGGAAAGTACCATACAACTTTTGTAAGAATGAAATCATCTTGATTGTATCGAGATGTACCAGAGTTTGGGAACTATTTAAATGAATTTAGGTCCTTGTGAATAATATATAGTCATTCAGGCAAGTATGTATTCTATCAGAGATCATACCCATCGAGCATAGCATTTATTTGGCAGCGTATTTTCAGCTCGGTAGCTCATTGTCTTCTAGTATCATGTCATTCAGGATAAAAAGTAGTTCTAAATTGGAATTACTCCACCCAATGCATTCTTTCAAATTATACTGCTTTAGTATGGCCGAAAATGCTATATATTTAGTGCAACCAACCTACAATGACATTTTTGCACAATTATTTAAGTTGTCAAACAATTTTTGGAAATCATGAATTTCATCTTCAACTATACTTGTTATTTCTTCTGTACAATCTTCATCATCATTCACATCTTCCATACGATCATCATCATTCTTCATGCTTGTAATCATATCATACGATCCATAAAATGATGTGTTATCCAAGCCACTACCTACATTCATTTTTTCCCTTAAATAAATACAAAAAATATAACATTGATCTATTCTGTGATAGATTAGGTGTTCTTCCAACTCCTTTAGACTAATTTTTCTTGAATAACAACTATGTAAACACAGAGAAAGGATTTTAGAAGGGTCACATGCATGATCTTTTGCAAACATGATAAAATCTTTCACATCATCATCATACTCTTTTGTCAATTGATTAGCACTCATCCATTATTTTTTAATATCCATCCTATTTGATATAGTAATATTAATATATATCAAAATAATTACACAAAATATGTTGAAGAAGATATCAGAATCCCTTTCACTAGAATGTTTTAGTAACCCACATGTGATCTATATGCATTATTGTAAACCAGTTTTTAGTGTTTCGTTAAAAACATAATGTCTCTAGTCAAGAACTATAGTAATAAACTAACAGATGGTATGATTTAAAATAGAGTTATTGTGGGTGGAAGGATTCATAAAATTTGGTATTATGGTTATTTGACTAGGGTGTCCATAAAGTGTCTCATAGATTCCAATAGTGAAGTTGTTTTCTAGGATTCAGTGGAATTGCACTAGTAACAAAGTGGTGGTGCCAATGAAATGGTTAATGATTGGATTGATATTAAATGGTGGAAGAACAAAAACATGGAAAGAAAATGGCATACTAATCATGCCAATAACTACAACACCATACAAACACACAATCGTTCTCACACTCGCAACACCATACTAACTAAACAATCACAATTTCAAATTTTACAAAGCATCTGTTATTCAATTTTGTTTGTTAATTCAGGGGTTATCACAGAAGTTTTATCTTCTTGGGGAGTTCATTCATAAGTAAAGTATACGTACATTACCAATTTTTATATTCAAATGTTCAATAGGAACTAACCAACATGCAATTAATATAGTGCGCAAACAAGGACCACCAATGGCCACGATTTTCACTGGGGTGAATAGACCAGACATTTACAATTATAAAAATCAATATCAAATAGTAATAACATGAAAAAAAGATGACACCATTGATTAATAGATGAAAACATACCGTGAAGGTGTCGTTAAGTACGCATCATAGGTGCATTCGCGGAAGAGGAGACGCGCGCAGAAGATGAGATTTCCAACTAAAAAGAAAACATAAAATGAGAACTCATATGGCATACCTATCCAAAATTGGTACAATGAGATTTAGGAATGGGAAATGTCTGATTAAAATCATTTAATCCTCTATATGATGATCCATGAAACCCATCCATTCAAGGGCATAATGTTTTCACTAAATACATCATCAGGTTCATGGTGATACCCACCACAATTCTGATCTAAAGTGCTCCCCATCATTGTAAATGCCTATTGGAACACATCATCAAATATTCCAACAACCCACTTGGTGTGGTTTACAACTAACCACACCAAAATACATATGAAAAAATCCTCCAAAATCTAGTACAAGTTGTTATATTTTATTCCAATGAGAATCAAACAAGTCTCAACTGATTATGAACAAGGCCCTAACACGCTGACTTTCCCTAAAAAAGTCCCAGTAATATTTCAAAATGAACCTAACATACCAAATATGATGTAACCATTTACCTCTATTTTCTGTAACATCTAATCTCAGGGAAAACACTACCACTAAATTTTTACACATGATTCAATCCTTGAATCATATGTGATGAAATATGTCCACCCCCTAAATAATGAGATGAATGGGCTTCACCCCCAAAATCACATGATGAATCCTGATTTAAAGCATGAATCACCATTGGATCACATAAATATTATCCTGATCATTCTTTAAACATATAAAATTAATCTAGTACATAATTTAAAATCTAAATATGGTATTTATTTGGGACCAGATAAATCATATTCCCCCACTCAATGACATACAAATGCCATATCAACAATCCAGTAACCTATATCATTGTACTAACGACCCTTGTAACATGAGGTTCATACCTTCATAGTGATTGATCCATATATTATAATAGATATTTAATATATGTGACCATATTTATCATACCTAATCTCTATCATGATATATTAAGTTCCACATATTCCCGATCACTGAAATATTATATCCATCACCCGTACAAATTCATCTGAGATGAAACTGGAACCCTCAAAAACCATTGGTTCACTCCCCAATACATTTATACCTTATACCACTTATCGGGCATCACCTCAACATGTTCAGTCAAAAAATGTGTGTTTCTTTTCCTGATCCATGATCATTTATCCAAAGAAACACTTATCTCGGATCAAACGTGACACTATATTTGATCCATTGCTGACGTATCCTCCACCATATATTGAAATTTTCTATTTCAACCAAATCCCAAAGAAATTGAGTCTAAAATAATTTCTTCAACTCCATTGGTCCTCGGCTCACACTATAAATCTCACCAACATAAAATTTAAATGGGTACCATGCATAACCAGCATGTACGATTCTCACCACATCCAATATAATGGGTGTACAATATTGTACCACCTAATCATATTATAAGTCTCATGATCCTACAAGTATAACAACAATTTTTTATACTAAAATACCATTAACATGAGATACTCTAATTAAAATGATCTATAAACTTACCGATGTACACCCCATGCAGCCGCATGAGCCAGCCTCCAGACCAGTGATCAACAACCCTCGTTATCGAAATAATGCATGTCTAGACAGGTGTAAATCTCTGTGATACCCTAAATTATCACCTAACTGGGGCTAAATTGAGTCTTATGTCATCTATAATAGGCTCATATTCCTACAACCATGATCATGCTCCATGGTATGTCAATCATCAAAACAAAGAACTTCCATGCTACATTCCAACAAGATTAACATTCATAAAATTTGAATGAAAACCAAACTACTGCCTTTAAATCGGAATCTTATCAAAATCACACATGTCCATCCATAATCTAATATATAATTCACTAAGAAACACATCAAAAAAACCCAGGTCTAGGAATCACACTAAACATAGCCTCAAAACAAACCTTGATACCAAAAACGTCGACACTCAAGGCACCCCTCTCAGAAATATTATAATGAATCTCAATGCCTATACTATCTCATGTAAAGGAAATTACGTATACCTTCCACATTCCAAATGTCGGAGCCATCACCATGAATATTTCCCTTACTTGGAATGACACCACTTATGCTAATCACAACTCAAAGAATATTCCTTTGCTTCATGTTTCTAAAGAATTCACAAGTCTAGGATAACCCGTAACATATTTAACCTCTATAAAACTCATTTAATCTCATCCATAATACCTGAAACACTAACAAAATGATCCATATATCAAAGTAATTAGCTATCCTACCTATCATATAGGTAGCGGAGACAGAGACAGTGGTGGCAGAGGCTGCGGTGATGGAGGCATCAGTGGTGGAGGTAGCGACGGTAGGGGAGGAGGACGGTCGTGACAAAGGAGGAGGAAAAGGTCGTGATGGTGGAGGAGGTAGAGGAGGAGGAGGAGGAGGATGGGTCGCGATGGAGGATGGGTCGGGTTCAGCTTCCGCGAAGGATTGAACGTGTGAGAGATAGGAGGGGAATGTGAGGGTTCTTTTATAAAAACTGTTGGAACCTTTATTAGTGCTAGTTAAAAGGGCTCATAAAGGTATGTTTTATCAGCAGTAAAATAAAATTGCTGATAAAACATACCTTTATCAATGCTAAAAAAGCACTAATAAAGTAGATATCTATCAGTGTTATAATTTTAGTACTGATGAATACTTATTTTATAAAAGTATAATTTGAATAATTTAATTAAATTCTTATTTAATTATTTAATATGATATATAGGATAAATATATAATTATTTATTAATAATTATAACTATAAATAGTATATATTTATAAATACTGGTATATAATTGTTAATTTATACAAAAAATATTATTTTTGAATATAAATATAATAATATTATATAAATTAATAATAAACATTTTATCAACACTAATAATAGCGCTGATAAATGTACCCTTTATAAGCACTAAAAAAGTGCTGATAAAGGGTCAAACTTTATCAGCTCTTGTTTTAGTCCTGATAAAGGTTACCTTTATCAGTTCATTTTATCTAGCACAAATCAATGCACACCCTTTTATCAGTTCTTTCTCTTTAGTGCTGATAAAGGATATTACTTCCCATGTCCTATTTTGTTGTAGTGAAATGATAAAATAATCCTAAAAATCTAATATTTTTTCAAGTGACATATATGATGTTAAAAATGTTATTAATGATCCATTTTTTAGTATCCTGTCATTTCATAGTAAAAGATAAGGTAAATTTAATGACCTAAAATTGTCTAAAACGTATTGGTTGAGAGGAATTAGATCCATTCTCCTCTTATCTTTGACTTAACTGACATTTTATCCTTTATAAACCGAAAAGTAATTTATAATAAAATAATGTTTCTAGTGTTTTCGAAATAGTACATCCTCTGTCCTATAAAAGGATATCACCTCTAACCCATTACACACACCTATCAGGCCCCTTGGATCGTCCTAACTCTACTCCAATAAGTTCCAAACACCCCTTTCTTCCTCCTAGAAGACTTACCATAGGAAAAACCCAATTCAATAAATCTTTTTGGTTCAAGCCAAAGGGAGTTACCCGATTAAATGGTAATATCTTCTCTCAAGATCTATTATTTTGTTTTCCCTCTCCACTCTCGATGCTCTTCTTATTCTTTGCTTACATAACAACACTAATATCCTCAATATAATAGGTTATTGTTTGGTAAGGATTCTAACTACACTTAAACACACTTCCATATAATGGGTATAGAACAAATTATTTCTGTGGACGGTGAACTACTACCTCATGAAACAATGATTGTTCAATCTTCTCCTGCAACCTCTTATGGTGGCCATTATGATATAAATGTAATTGAATGTGATATTTATGATATTTATTTTATCTCTATGATTATATATTTCTCATTTATAATATACCTTTATGTTTTTAATGTTGTATAAATATGATAATTTCATCTGAGGAAGTGAGGACTACTGCCCCCTCAAAGTGATATGACTCGTTCATGATATACATGGAACATATGAAGGATATAATTAATGAACCTATGTAACATATATAAAATTGATATTATAATTTAATTTTAATAGACCAATGTATCATATTTTTCATTCTTTCAAATATGAAATATAAATGAAATTAGAGTTCATGCGTACGTACGTCTTACCGTCTCTACGAACTGTACATTTCATTTATTATAACCAAATCTTATAGAATATTATAAATACATATATATATTTGATATATATGATAAATATGATATATAAATCATGAATATTATTTTATATATATTGTACTTTTGACCATGTGGAAAATTTGTAGTTATAAAATGTTAAGTTTTTACCGAAGTTCCGAACATCGATGAAATGTCTGATATGATCTCAAATAATTAACTAATTGTTATAAAAAGGTAATAAGTGATATAAAAAGAATACTAAACTTGAAAAATGGTTTTAATCATGTATAAATTAACTTACATTTATTAGTCAGGAAATTAATGAAGGAATGAGTCAGGTCGCACTTGTGGTAAGGGATCCTTTCACCATCCTCTTTTAGTCAAAGAATTATTGTATGTTACGTCTTATAATTTCAAATTTATTATGTTGGAATATGTTATTATATATCTTTATTTCAATACATTTTATTTACAAGTGGTGAGAGACCATTTTATATCCCATCAACTGGTTTTCTGATTTATAAAGTGATGTTGTTAGGCTGTAGAATTTTCATTAGAGACTCTGTCTCAATCTCCATTCATTGAGGCGTGTTTTAATAATTTACACCTGTTTATTTTACATGGGGTATAATAAACCCATTTTACCTTAAGTTTCATTTAATGTAAATATTTTATCTATGAAGTGTTTTTCTAAATGACAAAAGTAATGTTTTTAATTTATGCGGTGACAATGACCTCTCACCCACCGTAATATTTATTTTTATTTTTTTATAAGCCTTAAAATTTTTAAAAGGAAAAATAATCCCCTTATTTCTCTTTTTAATTATTTTGTTATTGGAAATGGTTTTTGAAATAGATTAATTATTACACTATCTTGAAATTATTTCAAGTGATTTCAATGAATTTTTTTTAGTGAAATGTTCATATTTGCAATATTTTAGGTTTTATGATTATATAATGGTACTTGGAAATTTTATGGGTGGTTACGTGATAAACCAAATGACATGTGGTTCCTTGATAAACCAAGGGCATGTGGTTAATTTTTAAACTCCAATGAATTGGTTATGGAAGTTAGTTGTATTGTTATTCCAATTAGTGATATGTGTGGAAGTCAACTGTATGGTTATTCCATTTAGGTATTTTATGTCCCAAGTAACATTTATATGCTATATGTAGTTTTGAATGGGATTTATGGTAAAATTTTGGTTATGAAATGGTGATAAATTAGCTTATATTTAGTGAAGTGTTTTTGAGATATCTTTAAGGAAAAAATTATTACATTATTATTAAGTATGCATGGTTTACATGTTGTTCTGAAAACTAGTATTTTTCCTTCTTTATGTATCCCTTACTGAGATTTTTATGCTCATCCCATGTTTTTGAAAATTTTTCACATTACTTAAGGTGGAATAGGGTAAATTATGGGATCAAAGAAATGTCATACTATTTAAAAAATGGAACTAAACATGTTTCTTTACTTTTAAGAGTTTTTATTTTATAAAAAGAGTGGATAATGAGTAGAAGTGTCTATATGTAATATTCAAGATGTTTTTTATATGTTATGAATTAATCATTTCTAGTGTCCTATAAGTTGTATGATTTGTTTTAGAAACACTACATGGGTCCACTTAGTATATTTACAGTGGAAATGGTTATAAATACCTCTATATTCATCCTTCGGGTAGTATAGCAATGCGTCACAGGGATCATATTACTAAAAGTATCCATGGAAAAACACATTGGGGGTAATATCTCATTTGGAAAATAAATTCTACCCTTACCCAAAAAACTTCTTACATAGTGGTGCTCGAAACATGAGGTCCAACATTATATTGTGCACCATTAACTATCTGAAAGACCTCACCAAGGTAAGAAAATGACCCAAAGTAGTGATTTATGTAGTTATAATGGGGGGAGAAATATGAAAATAAAAACTAAGATGATGATATGGATATAAAATGAATTTAAGTAAAAACCAACCTCCCATCTATGTTTTGTCACATATATACTTCAGATTATGATGTATGAAATGAGCTAAAAGAGTAATTTATTTCCTTCTTTTTTCTATAAAAATATAGGAAATTTTCAGTAGTTAAAAGATATAAACATCCCTTATCCATGATATTAGGGTTACCTTCACAACATTAAAAAATTATTATCAACTAGACCTAGACACAATCTCTATGTTGAATGACCTGATAAAAAACATATACACCAAAGATATGAAGAACACTTTATGTCATAGATCCACAAATATCTAAAAAGTGATCTCTAAAAACATTCCAGACATCTATATATGAGGATGGTATGAATTTGGTGTGTTTCACTTCACTACATCCCAAGTATAGAAAATATCCCAAGATATGACATCCTGAAAAGTTATAGTCACAGTAGGTATTATTGTTGAATTTACTAGATGAGTCATTTGGTCAATACAATGAAGCTCATTATATTTCAGGACATAGTGAATATTTTATAGGAGAGATAGGGCCACCAAATGACACCATCATTAGTCTCTTGAATATAATGGTAACACATATAAACCTTTGAATATGAAGTCACTGAATAACATTTATCATTGAATAGTAACTGACACCCAATAAAGGTAATTGTTACACCTAGACTATGACTGAGTTAGATCGCACCATATCAGATATACTACAATAATAGTTCTTGTTGTAGCTATCCTTGATAGAAAATAACCCAAAGTTTTGGAATAATTTTTGGCTCCACATACATCCATTCTCTCAATGATCACCAATAGGTTTATCATGAAATTGGAGGGGCCTCCACACAATCTCCATCCCACGGTGCTGGGGGTATTTATATCTAATTCTCTACCCTATGGGTCAGAAGATCCTAAAAACAGAATAGAATGTTCTAACGATGGCTCAAAATCAATATAGAACTATAAATATGGGGGTATATTTATCATTATTTAAATAAAAATATTTTTATCCAGGTTAAGAGGTAAATACCAAGGTTCACCATCCCTTCTGTTCCTCACACCACCAAACAAAACCCTTTTGTTTGGGGCTCATTTGGCAAAAATGACTATAAATTATCTAATAGTCATTTTTCATAGGATAATACCAATGATATGTTTGATAGTAATAAATATACCCTTCAAAAATTCTTAGTAAATAATTTATTACATGGTCAAAATCCATAGGTAGAACCCCAATGAAAACCTCAAAGGGTAAAAATTTGGTACAACATTACCCAACTGTTTGGTCAGTGATAGGGTGACACCAATTTCATGATGCACCTTAGTAAATGTCATTACCGTAAATTTATAAAGTGATTTAGTACATGAGATAAATTTTGAGGGGTAAAATATAGAAGCAATACTATGAGAAATGGTAAAAACTAATACACAAGATGAGGCTACAAGTACATATAATAAGAGAATGATCCAGAGCATGGGAACTCTAAATGATGAGTTTCTACCTCCATAGTTTAACTCTATAAAATATAATGTGAATGGTGTGGCTATGTTCCACTTACCACCTATAGGTTCTAAAATACCCTACACAGTGGTTTGAATGGAACAATATGAGAATGATATACTAAATCATAAACAACTCACTAATGAACTACTAATTGGAAATATTCCCACTGGGTATCTTCTTAAACAAATAGAGTGTCCCTCTTAAGTAATATATGTAATAAGAAAATATTCCTACAAGGGATACATTTGTTAATTAGGGTGGATTTGGATCTAGGAATTTAGTCTATGTTGATCAGGATGTAAATGATGATCATGACTTTCCTCCATTATAGTGATATATTCCACCTAATTAGGGTGATTTTCGTTCCATGGAAGAGATCAATAATCAATATGATATTAAATTTGGTTGACCACATAAATCCTCATTAAATAATCATTCATAATAACTTATCTAAAATGTGTTACCTCTAGATCTCCATTGCACCATTGATTCCTTAAATTCTTAGATGTAAGCCCTGGAATGATTGTGTGACCTCAAAAAAGTCCATGGGAAGGTATACCCTAAATTAGTGGATGACATGTTTCCCCATAAATTTTTAGAGATCATATCTTCTCAACTTTTTATGACACATGGGACCAAGAATATCATCTCAGACACTTTATATACTTATTCATCACAATGATGGGCCCTCGAGATCAGTAAGAGGTTAAAAAATAAATGTTCATTATAGTTACCATTATAGGATGATCCATTGTTTAGTATACCAGCATTCCAGTAGGATCCATCGGGGGTTGGGAAGACTTTAACAAAAAATTCCTATATTAATTCATCTCCATGTGAAGAAAAATTATGATTGTCAACATCATAATTTTTAATCAATAAAAAAATGGTAGGATTTATAACAATATCACCTGATGGAAGGGTATAACTTATTCCGTCACTATCCCACTCATGGATGATAAATTTATAAATCTTAGTACTAAGAACCTTAAAGTTGAGATACAAACACCTCTGATATTTTTCAAATATCTAGTTGTATTTTTAGAGTTTGTAAAAATGGACCAATTTCTAAAATATTCCATTTGTAAAACATAGGATAATTCTCAACCCACAATGATGACATAAGGAAAAATACCAACCCAATAAATACTGCAACTCTTACCCTCAAACCAGTAATGGTTCCCACCAGGTCACCTATTCCAGTTCTGAATCACTTAGGGCCTCCCATCATGTTGTATAAGAAACAAAATATCCATCATCTTGATGAAAAAAATACCATGGTTTCCCATGAAATGAGGAACAATTGAACAAACTCTTTTCCTTATGAACTAAATACATAACAAGTTATTTCATCAAAACTATAGAAAATAACCTCTTTATGAATCTATATCCTACAAAACCAGAATATTTTAACATTAATGACTACCCTGATTATTGAAATTTTCTTCGAAGACTGGGTCACACCATCCAAAACTTCATCATCAACAAAGAGGTCCTCTAGAACAAAATTGATTCTGGGTAGGTGATATTATGACACACCCTAGAACTAGTATCCTTTGTAAATTCTACCTAATCAAAATATTTCAGTGACCTTAATAATTTTTAACAAGGACTAAAAAGCTGTTTGATACCTATATGACATGAAAAATGGTTGACCAAGTTCGTGCCACCGTGATAGCACAACTTCATAAAGTAGTCATAGTTCCAACAACCTTGGAGGAATAATTGAATATGATTCCCATAAAAGGATGATATCATTTTAAATAAAAAATTAAAAATGAATATGATTCATATCTAAATCCAATAAAAACTCTAACTCTAGTGGACTTCATCCCTTTTATATCTAAAGAATGTGAATAGACCCAGTAAATGGTAAAATAGGAACAGACTCCCCAAATAATAGAACAAGAACTGACCCACCAAACTTTACAAAAGAAACTTCCCCCACAAAATATATTCTTGTACAGATAAATTCCTCATATTCAACACTATTAATATCATTCACATAACATATCATGTCTTTGGTGATCAGTACAACTATGTCTACGATCACCTCATATCTAATCAGGGAGCTGGTGGATGAGGATGTATTATCAAACAATATATGATATATAGAGGGAATGGAGGAACCCAATTAATTCACATGCACAAAAAATACATATATGTGGTCAAGACCCAAGTTAGAGAATGTTAGAAATCCTAATTGAATTAAGAAGACTCCATAGATCCCCTTTGTGGTTTTATTAACCAAATTATTTTACATGAAAAACTAGTGGGAAATAGATTTTATGATAAAACTATAAAAACATGTAGAATAGAGGAACCTATGACACTTGAAAGAAATTATCCCTTGACCACTATCCATATACCAGATCCACCTAACTCTTATTTTCCGAATAATAGGGAAAAGCCCACCTATAGAAATGCGGGCCTTTGGAAAAAAAGTCCAAATTTTGAAATAAATAGTTGTTGATCCATCCAAACTCCCAATAATGGATTTTCTCAATATTTAAAAATAACATAGATATAAACACATTTAATCCATCTAAATATGATAGGATTTATCTATATAAGTTTCTTGATCCGAGGATTACTCAGTAGAGACTATGCCATCAGAATGTCATACTTCTATCTTCTTCATAAAACAAGATCTGGAAGAATTTTTCTAGGGACATATCAGACCCCTGTACATTCTTAGAAAACATGAATATGTCAATATCCAAATGGATATTATTTAAAATGGTTCTCATATAAACCATATCATGATTCTAACAAATGAAAATGTAGGAATTTTCAAGGGGTACTTATCATTGATGAAGCTAACAATCCAAGGTTAAGATAAGAATACGAAAATCCTTATCAGAAAGATCGATATAAATTATCATCTTAGAGATCTCTCATATGATTCTAGGTTCAGGGTTATATAGAAAGACGAAAAATATAATTTCCTTCTCATAAGACGTTGGATTCATATCCATATAGTGGTACCTTCAACATTTCATCAATGTTTGAAATAACCCATCAATAGAAAGGTCAGCATGCTATATGGTGATAGACCCCCTAGGAGTCCTAAAATTCAATATATATTAATCCATGTTTCTAATAGAGGGAATGATAATAACCGTTGGAGGATAATGATATTCAGTTTTTCACTAAAAATTGCTTGGTGACCACAACAGGGAACCCATGTAGCATGATGAACATCGACTATGTGTGACACATAAACTAGGTCAAATCAATCAAGTCTATCCCAATAATATTTGGTTGAAAAAGAACTTCACTAGCCCATTTTCATGTGATTCAAATAATTTCTAATAATGTGTATTTTTTAAATCATAATTACTGTAATTATTATTTTTGGGATCTAATAATTATATTATGCCATTAGGAAAAATTGAAAATTCATTAAGACATTATTTGAACCTCAAGATGTCCATATCTCTTCTACCACATGTTGAGATATAATGGAAGGCATACCTCCTCAAAATATATATGAAATAACTCTAATATTTAAGGATTTTAATTCTCTAACTTGTAGTATTTATTATTCCAATATGATTATAATTTACCTTAAATTATTCACCATGCTAGAGGATGCCCCCATAGACATAGTGATAGAGGAAAGAGAAGATGAACTTAGGAACACCATTCCCAAATTTTAGGATGGTGTCTTACCAAAAACTGGTGAGATCATATAATTGATTCTAGAAATATAATAATTCCTAAGACCTATAAGAATTAGTTCCACCATTCTGCTAAAGTAACTATAAATATATATACCATATAAAAAATAGAATTGATACATGATATCCAAGACTTATACAGATCATCCAAAGATGATACCTAATGTGGAAACCCATGATCATGGTCTTACAGATGACCAATAATGTTTCGTGAAGCTGTCCAAAATAATTCATGTCTCTCATGCAACCAATGTAGAGTACTAATATGGAAAATTGATCAAATAAAACTGTTTTCAAGTGGTGATGTACCCAAAATGGATTTCCAATATCATCCTTATCATGTAATAGTATGGGTAGATCAGGCTCTACTTCAATTTCTGGGTCATTAATCAACACATACTGAATCATAAGTTTCCTATAGAAATCACAAACCTTTTATCGATGAAAATGATGGATTCCAAGACCTTTCCTTCCGGGAATGATAGTCTGGATATAATCAGATCAAAATGACCCCTGGGGATGATGAAATCACCTTATTCATATTACCCCAATTTATATTTTACCATCATATCATTCCCATATGATAAAATAATTTATACACTACTTACCAAGATTCCATGAATCGTATCATTAATTAATTCATTAGAAAAATCATGGAATACCATGTTGAAGACCTGATTGTTAAATCATTGATGTGTTTTTACCACCACACTAACCATCAAACAATATTCAAAAATTTATAGTAGCATAAATTTATGATGAACACTATGAAGTGTGATTTTTGGGAGATGTCATGGAAGTTACGTGGATATGTGATACGATCACAATACATTCAGTTGATCTTGAGAAGACTGGTCATATCCTGTAAATGGAACCTTCTCAAAATATTAATGAATTGAGAGGGATCAAGAAGAACCTCACTTATATAATGAATATTATACCAAAATAAGATCGAAAATACATTCCCTTTAGTAAATTAATGAAAAATGGAGTATCCTATAAGTGGGATGGGGATTTCCAAGAATATTTTGAGAATATCAAGAAGTAATTGCATGATATACTAGTGATAATTCCCCTTGTATATGGAAAGCAACTTAACCTATACGAGTATTTAATGTAATGGTAGGTTGGTTCTCTCCTCACTCATAAAAATAAAACAGGTAATGAAAACTATATATAGAGTCTCCATATAGGAATTCTAGGTACTGATACTCGATATTATGACATTTGTTATCCCTTCCTCATGATCATCATCGAAGTGAAGAATATGAGGCATTACATGTAGCATCATGATCTCCAACTATCCTCTCACATCAACCCACTCATGAATATTCATGTTCTATATATTTTAATAGTTATTTTTTGAGGTATTATGATCCTTAAATAATATCGAATTATATTTTTGTGATAGAATACAATAAATTGTTGGATAATTGTTTATTTATTTATGAAACCTCCCACCCCAGAAGCATTCCACTGGACACTGAACTTCCAGATAAAGATATTTTATACACCAATGATATTCCCAATCAACGGAGATGAATTTTGATGTCACTTTCAAAATTATTATTGGAAATATAATAAACAAAATGTAGCTAAACAGAGTTTGTATATAGATTATATTTTCTTCCCTATAAAAAAAATATTACAGAACTTCCGTAATATATGAAGGATTTACTAATAATTAGTTAGAATACAAAGCCTTTATCACTGGTTTGGAGCTATCCCTATAATTTTAGATATCCCACATTAATATTAAAGGTGATTCAAATATGGGGATTGAGGAAATCAATGAAGAGTATTCCATTAAGAAGGAATATATAGAAACTCTCATCAATTATATAAGATAAATGATGGTAGATATCACTTTTAGTAAAAAATTGCATTATTTTCCTCAATTAAATAATTATTATGATAATGCACTAGATAACGCAGCCGTAGTCTAGGATAATCCCAATCTAGATAATGTATTTTTTTCTATCATGAACAAATTTGTGGCCACACCAAAGATAATTTATGACATGGGGGAAATGAATGAGGTCAACAATTCCATTGAGAATTCTGATTCAATATCCACTACAGGATGGATGGATCCCATAGTAAATTATATTCTAAATGGTCTATCTCATTATAATAGTCAAATGGGAACAAATTCAATACTGGAAAATAAACATCACACGTCAAGATGGTCCAAAAAAGAAAAAATCCATATGTAAATGAGGATTTGAAGGATTCATCCTTATATGAATTTAATGGAATGATAATCCTACCATTTAGAAGGAAGTCCATTTTGGATCCTTCAGTAATCACTAGTATAGAACTAGACTATCTAACCAATTTTGGAGGATTGGTTACATCTAGAAAATAATGATGCAAGACTTTGTGGAATTCCCCAGAAAAGGTAATGTATTTCAATTTCATAAAAACTTCATATTTTGTCTCATGGAGATTTTACACATACATAATTTTTCTTGGTAATTTTTCTTATTAAGGTTGCAAGATGTGTGGTTATATCCCCTAGTTAATGCTATTAAGTTTATGAGTATCCTTACACCTATTGACTTATTTTCAAAATGTAATCAGGTGATACCTATCATGTATGTTAGGATTAGTAATATCATAAAAATAATATATTAAAATATCATTACCATATTTGGTTTCCCTCACACGATATTGATGGAAAATGACACTAATTTCTATTCTCCCAAGTTAAAAAATTTGTACAAAGAGTACATTATTGAGTAAAACCATTCCTCCTATTATCGGGTATTGGAAATGGACAAATATAAGAATTTAGTTAAACTATATTAGGTTTACAATAAAAAATTGTGGACAAATACAAATGTTCATATCCAAAAAATCTCTTACATTATTTATTGGCCTAGTGTGCCACAATACATACTGCCACACAAGAATCCCCATATTTGTTATCTAATAGAACTGAAGTATTGTTACCCATATAAGTCTAGTTACCCTCAATCCGAATAGAAATATTTAGTAAAAAAATAAATGATGTGAAATAGGAAAAACATGATGAGATGGAATGAATCAATGAAAAATAGATTGATACACTATAAAACAGTTAATTTCATTTGAATAATATTGTTCAATCCTTCATCAAAAAGGTTCACCTCCACTCATTAATTCAGTTATGACTTGTGTTTGTTGTACATTCCACCAAAATTACAAGGTATATACTTCCAAATATGGATCCCAAATGGGTATGGACTTACTTCAAACATAAGAACTATTCAAATGGAGCTTAATCTCTGGCCATAAAAGATGGGGAACATGTTACACTCTCCAAAAATATGAGGATTCAAAAGAAAGATTTTTTGTTTCTACCACTATGAGAAGAACTAATTATATAAAAACATTAAATGCATGGAACACTACGTACTTAGCTTAGGATGTTAAAGTACGTGGAATACATATTGATTGAATGGTGTTTAACTTTACAGAAGAAGACATCACAACGTGATGTTAAAAATGTATGGAATACTTCATAGTCACATGAATTTAAACTACACAAAACGGGGTTATTTTGTGAGACCTATATATTATTTCTAAAGATGGGTTATATATATGTAAAGTGAAAGGTGAAATTATGAATCCTTGAGTATGGGAAAAGCCTAAACATGAAATTTCACATATAAGAACTTCAGGTTTCTTGGTTCTTGTTATCATAGGATATATAGTCAAATTCATATGATAAGTCCTTGGTCTATCCTTATAATAAAATGAAAAAATACCCCATTCACATGGATTAGTCCTCCATAGGGAATTTTCACTAACTAACTATGTGTGGCTTGATTTTTATCCCCATATGATATAGAGTGAAACCTAGACCTCATATCCTAGGACCAACCAAAATATTAAAAATAGGGAAAAAAATCATTTACCTATCCCTACATATGGGATAGAAATGTATAGATATATTTATCTATAAAAACACATGTATTGATTCATATCCCTACAGGATATGTAGTGAATCCATGATCTCATATCTTTGGCACATCCACAAAATATGTCAATTCACCCTGCCCTACATATAGACCAGATATATGCAAGGATATTTCTAAAGAACTATGTTTTATTTGATTCATATGCCCATAGAATATACAATTACCTTCATATATAAAATTATAGGTATGAAAATAGTATGTATATATATATATACATAATTTCACACTGCCTTCATGTAGGTCAGGCATGTTTAGATATTTTTCTTAAAAGAACACCATATGTCTGGATTTTGACACTATGGGATATGAAAATACACATGGATCCCCCATTCCAATACAAGCCACTTTCTGTTATCACTCTAAATCACGTCCCTCCATGAGATTCAGATGTCAATGAAAGATCAAATCCACATTAAAATGACTGAAAAATTACCCCAATATATTATTTATTGTGCACCTCACATGGTTAAACTGAAGGCTATATTCTTATTGATTCTCATTGTAATCATGGATCATTTGATCTTAGGAAACATGGAAAGCCAAATTGTATAGTTTAATTAATGTTTTTTATATTCAATGAAAGGAAACTGTATCCTTACCACATGAAACTAAACTTCATAGAAAACATCCTAGTGGCATGATCTTAAACTATACAACATCGGGTCTTTATATTGAAGAGGTCATCATCTTTGTCATTTTTACTCAAGATTCAAATGTTTAATCCCTTATCAATTATTATATATTCAATAAAAAATGTTGTAGCCTTTAAGCTTCTCAAACCCTTCTTAAATCACACATTATACATGAACCATATTCATATCTTCGATATATTTGTTAACACTAAACTCTTCCATGAGTTTTTATGTTTCTCGTGTAAGCCCATGTCCTTGAGTAATTCCTATTGGTTCTACACTATCGTCTCTCAGTAACAAGGAATAGCTAATCAAAAGGGACCCTAATAGGATTTTAATGTGAATAAAAAATCAATTCGGAGCTCGTTCCTAATTGTTTTCCTGGTCCTAGATGACAATTCCCCCTAATCACATGAGCTATTAACCTAATTGTGTGTTATATGGGCTTCCATAATTTTTAATTGTTGACCCACACCCATCGATTCTCATCTCATGTTGACTTAGAGATTCATTGGTTATTATATGAACTTCAAATAACTTATCTTTTCAAGTGGTTTTAGATATTCTCAATATTACTCATCTATCCATCATACTCATTATCAAGTCATGTTTATAAAATTCTATTCTAGTACCATATCATTTCACGGTGTGAACCCCAAAGTAAACTCAAATTCCATGAGATCCTAAATCCCTTTGTATTCTGCCATTTTCCACTAAATGAACTTCATTCCCTCATTTTTTTGTTTGATGAATATAAATAAATGACTTATTTAATCCATTTTCTCCACATCAAAGCTGAAATTGTAATGGCTTTGTGGTTTATATATTCATAACTATGTCTTAGAAAACAAGACTTTAAACTATGAAGTACTTCAAGAATTAATACATATGTCTTGATTCATTCATGATATGATTAATATTTTCCCTGAAATCCAAATCTTGCATTCATTTGTAGGATAAAATTGTAAATTTCCCCTCCCTATGTTTGGGTCAGACCAGTGCAGAGAATCTCCCATACTAGAACTATTTGTGGCATGATTTATAATATCCCATGATATGTAGTGATTATTGAATATTTCATTTTAGGATCATCCTCTAATCATCATAACTCCAAACTATGTTACTCAATTTGAAAAAGAATTTTGTAGGGAATTCCAACTCATACTAAAGTGAAAATTCCACTATAAATTCCCTATTATGAACCCTCTCATGGTTCAATCAACTACCAGATGTCTCCTTTTCTCATTCCTATCATGAGTCATGTTCTATTAGGTAACATGGAAGGAAAATATTTCCACTACGATTAATATGTTTTCCATTCAATGATAGGGAACCATTCTCCTACTGAATAATGTCATAATACATGGAAAACGTCTTAGTCACATGATGTTAAACATCATGAAATAGGGAATTAGTTTTTAACAGATCATTTTGGTGAAGAGTATGCAGTCAATAATTTCACGTTGAATACCTTTTCTCTAAAGATGTATTAAATACACTTAGTCATTATATTTTGGGGCTTTAAACCCTTCTTCTATCTTGTGTTCAGTATGAACCAACATCATATCATCGAGACTAGAGTTAATACTAACAAGTTTTTTATTTTTTTATAATTATCTTTGAAACCCAAAACCTTGAGTAATTCCTCCTGGTTCCTCCCTATAGTGTTCTAGTAATATGAACTTGAAAATCCAAATGTGCCCCACAATGATTCAATGGTGAATAATATAACACCTCGATGCTTTTTTATAGTGGTTTTCAGGGTCCTATAAGAGCGGTCCCCCTTAAATAAAATATTTATTTTCATAATTGAGTGGCATATGGGTATCCATCATTATTAATGGTTGTACCGTACCCTTTATTCCTTATGTCATATTGGATCTAATTTTCTTCAGTAGTGAATTACACATCCTATAACCCAACTATTAATGTGGATTAAAATACTTTTGATGTCACCCATTTTTTAATCGTACTTACTCAAAAAGTTAGAGTATATCACTAAATTATTATACCATTTCATTTGAGTACATGCATGCCCTTTGAATATTAAACTACTGTAAGTTAGTAATTACTCTCATCAACCCTACATGGTCCATCTAAATGATACCAATAACTATTTAGAGTGGGCCATAATATCAATTAATTTTTATTAGTGATTAGTGTTCCAACATTATACTAGATAGGACATCAAAATTCTCTTTTCATACATTTAAAAATGATCCATATAAAAGACCCTTTATAACATTATTATTTCATGGTTTATCAAGGTATTATAACTATCATTCCTCTCTATAAATGAGGTTGGTGCAGAGAATCATCATATGAACTACATTTGGTTTTTTTCCATTGATATGTGCAGTGAAACCTAAGTGTTACGATATTGGACCAGACATAGAATCCAGTATATATGGGGGTTTATATATCCCTATACATAAATGTGTGAACATTAGGGGTGATATTTCAATTCCAAATATGATCTACATTAAGTTTGAGATTAATTATACTTTCCTATATGTGATATAAATCTATTATGTGGGAGCCTCATAAATCTTCACTATAGACTGATGAAAATATATCCTCCCCACATGTTATATCAATCACAATGGGAAACCAAATGAGAAGGATTTATATGGTGTAATTCATGCCCTTAAAAATACATATTGGTACATGGGGAATTCGATCCAAAGAAATTTCATATTCCCCAAACCCATGGTGTATCTTGAAGTAAATATTTCTAGTTAGGTATATCTGATTCATAATTATTCACTTCATATATGTATTATTTGGATCTTTGTATGGCTTGTTCATATATCAGTTAGATATATGAAAAAAAAGTTGCAACATATAGCTACCCACTTGTAATAGTATGATAGGATAATTATTCCAACCAAATTGGTATTCTCATAGCCAATGAAAAGTGTCCTTAGGAATTCACTACAAAATTGTACTTCATTTTTGAATTCCTTATCACATGATGCTAATATGGAAAGGAGACGTATGGGTCACATGATGTGAAACTATAAAACAACCACATCCTCTTCACATGTCCTAAAACTGCATGGTAGGCATGTTCTTACTATATGATGTTAAATTATGGAGACCATATCTCATGTTCACTCCTTATCAAAGGAACACCATAGATTGAACCTATCCAACCAATGTTTGGGTTGAATCCATCATCCATCTGAGTACATAAATCTATAAAACAAACTTCAATTCTTGAGTGTATCGGGTTACTAAAAAAATTTCATTTTCCATGGAGATGATTCCCTGCCTACTTGACCATACAAGTAATCCATAATGGCTCATGAATAAGGTTCCTTGACACATAAACTAGAGGATTAATCTCTTTGTGTTAAATGTCTAGGAATCCATGTGATCCACAATAACATCATAGTTGAACAAATCACTTTATAGTGCTTTGCGATTATCGTTGGAATGGATTTATTATATAATTATAAAGAACCAGAACCATTGATTCATGACATAAAAAAATTATCTCCCACACAAGAGGGCATTGGAGTACTCAGGACCCTAGGAATCCTATATATGTTATTTTGTAACATCTATATGACACTAGTTTCACAAACATCATGATCATAAACAACATGCACTTTTCTCAAATCTATATGATAGTGAACATTATCAATTGACGGTCTAAGTCGTAATAACTTCAAATTAATATAAATTAAATTAAATATTAGATAGGATTAAAAACATAGATTGAAATTTGGAGAAAAATTAATTTCTTTTATCACTAAGATAATCACCTATAGAGTTTATAAAAAATCATGATCTTAAGTAAAAAAGGATCAAAGATTATAGTTCCCATATTATAGTTGTAGTAAACGTTGAGCAATACTCACTAGGACCCATGGGTGAAGAAATATATAGATCAATGATATATCACATCCTATGTCCATGATAACATGTTAACTACATGATTAAAAAACAATTGAGGTTTCTTAAATCCTTCTTGAGCATTATTTTTTCATAAACAACGAGTATATCATTGAAGTCTTAGATGACACCCAATAATTCCTTATGATTATAAAATTATCCTTGATCCCCATAGGCTTGAGTTATTTCTTTTTCTTCTTCTATATAGTGTATTGATAATATGGACTAACCTCTCTGAATGGACCCCAATGGGATTTTCTGGTGAAAAACAAAAAACCATAGAGCATGTGCCTAGTTATTATTTTGGACCTATATAAAAATACCCCCTTAAATCCCATAGGTATATTACTGGATTCATGTGATGATAATTTTAAAAATTACTAAGGGTTTAACTATATAATATATCCCCTATTTTAGTGTAATCAGATATACATAGACCATTATTATAATCCCCATATTTATACTATTCATGTAGTTTCAACATCCTTGATGTTATGTCACCATGAATTGTACCCATTCACAAATAAAGAAAATGGTACTCCATTATTTTACATTTTAATTTCTCTTATCATATAAATCAAAACCAGGTTATGTTGGAATCAAGATTCCAATCATAAAATAAACATACCTAGTGTTTTATAACCCTTCATTGGTAGCACTTTTCACTATATCCCAGTTCATCACCCAAATGATTCAATATACACAAATATTTCATGAACTGTTTACTAGATAAGTGACCCCTCTACATGACCATGAATTTTATACATATAGTTTCATTAATAATGTTCATGAAATCCTTTTCATGAGGTGTATCTTCCATGTAAGAAAGTATCTTTAGTCCTCATAAGTCCTGAAAACATCATTGATGAACTAGAAATCTCAAAATGATTTACAATCATCCCAAATGTGTATGCCCATCTCATCACCTTCAGTTCAAAACTATGGGTTATCAAATATACAATTTGTAGTCAAAATATCCAAGTGGACATGGATTCCAAAAAAAATTACTTCTTGTAAATAAACATTAATGTAAGGATACATGGTGTCACAACCCATCATGAATATCCATCATTCATAATTTTTGCATGAAGGTAAGGTTTCCGAACCATTTATGAATATTAATTCATCATAATACCAATTAATAATTCAGGGTACTAGAACCCTTTATGGATAATCATTATTCATAATCCTAGCAAGGATGTAAGACCCATATGCCCTTCATGAATACCCATCCTTCACAACCAACAATATAAGTCCCATCTATAAGACACTAAACTATATCAATAGAAGTTCTCAGATAAAAAATAATATACTAAATAAACTCAAAGTACATACTAGAATATCGTAATATTCTGTACTATAAATTTTGATCTAGAAGAACCTAAACTATATAAATAAATGTTATGAGATAAAATACCCAAAAATATAGAAAGAGAAGGTCTGAGGTAGAAGACCCTAAACTATAGCATCAGAAGGTCTAATCAAGAAGACCCTAAAATACTGTAAGAGAAATTATAATCTTGAAGAACCTAAATTACAAAAAACTAATGTCTATGAAATATGACCTTAAAAATAGTAAAATATTTTATGAGCTGGAATAATATAACTACAGAACCCAAAGGACAATTATAGAATACCCCAATTTACATGAAATAGATGTTCTAAGTTAGAGGACCCCAATCAATAGTAGTTGGTGGTCTAATTTGTTTGACGCAAAATTACAGAACCTCCTAGTTAAAATCCATAATAACATAAAAATAATATTTATAAAGACATAATACATTAAAAACTCATAAAGGGAACCATTGGAAAAAATTTGAGTATCTACTTAATAGACATAGGCTTTTTGTTTTATAGGTAATATTGAGGTCTTATGAATTGGAAGAGGAAAAAATCTTTCCTGGACAAAATCACATAAAGCAAAGAAAGAGAAAAGTTTATTTCAATGCCTAGTAATCCCCTCCCTCAAATAGAATATGAAGAAGATAAGGATAAAACCATAATAATAGATACAAATATTGTGGGGCCCACACTATGGATATAGAAAAAACCTGTAATTACCACTAGGCCCATCAACCTATGAAAAATTAGAGCAACCTCACAGTATGATCCATACCTATGAGTAATTCATAACTATACATATATATGTAAATGTGACACATATTTACCATAGAATCAAATACTCTTCATCACGAATGAATCCTATTTTAAGGGAGGGGGTTTTGTTGACACTACTAAATGTGTGCCAAAAATATTTTGATGGAATAACACTTCAGAAAAATTATTATATGATAATTATAAAAAATTACATATGATAATGATGTTATGATTTTGAGAATTTTTTCACAAAAATGAATGTGATTAATTAATATTTATGTTATTATTTTATTATTAGGTGATAAAAATAATTATAATGAAAATAAATAAAATAAGAAAAAGAAAATTGAATTTCTGATTTTCATCAAACATGTTCACATCATGTGGGGGGATAAATGAGGTTGTGGTTATTCCTCAAACATGTATTCAACTACAAGGATATCCTCTAGTGGAGTTAAACCAACACCTTCAGCAGATAACCTGACCTCCATAAGGGGTGGTCTTGAAAAAATGAATAAATTAAAGGTTCAAAGGACGCATTGATTTCATCCTCAAATTAAACAACATTTCATGTGATTATGATATTAATTTTCTACTATGGGTGGACATATGATGTTAATATTTAAAAGACAATATGTTATTTACTGTGAAGAAGGGGGACAATACACAAATCTCGCATGGTAATGATTTTCTTCCAGTTTACCTTCATCATCTAATAGAACTACCAGATGATGGGGATCATCATATATAACATCTATTTCTGAAATTTCTATAAGAAACATCATCTCAAGAACAATCGATGCTTGATCATGTTCTATCTTTAGGACTCATAGTCACAAAACTAGAGAAAATCCATACCCTCTTGGCCAGGTCTGTGATCGAAATTCTAGGATTATAACCATGTGAAAAAGAGAATGTGTTATCTATATAAATATATTATGCATTCATCATCAAAAACATATAATCTAGTGAGATATTTTTGGAGGCCACCACTCTGTTCATATATAGTGCATAAATAAAATCCATTGTGAAATTTTCATGTTTCAGTGATATCCTCTATGTGATGAAACTCTGCAGTAAGCACATGAAATTCCAAGAGTGTATTATGGAATTAAATAAATTCTTCATTAGGTTACTCTATCACATATAAAAAATTCATATCGTTTTGGTGTTTTTATGATATATCTCAGTGCATCATAATCATTGGATCTGAGCTTACTTAAGTTGTTGTGATGGATGTTTGAATGGATTTGTTTGAAATTCATCCTTTCCCATATTTATACTGGTTGTGTGATATTTTTTCTATAAATACAAAGGAGATATTTTTTGGTCGATTGTGGCTATCATTCTAAAGGTATAGATCTTATTTTCCTTTCAAAATAGATCTTTCTGATACCACATATGGGTTATAAAAAGAAGGATTACATTAACATAATGTGATGATACACCATATAATATATTATGAAAATTAATAAAGAAACACATAACATCTCATTCGCAAGAAAATTATATAATTAATGTATATTATCACAATTATAAAAATAAAATCATACTTTAAAACAGTGCCACACGAACATGGAATTGAGTGCATATAATGAGATGATGTTGGTGATGAAAAATATGGAATTACTGTATACTGTATTACACATGTAAATATGTTCCACACATACGGATTTGTGTGAAATAGTGTGAAGGCAATATGTATGATATCCCAAATAATTGAGTTTAAATATTTTACTATCTTGAAGGCATAGTGAAATTTTGAGCATTTAAATGGTTTTTAAGAATATGGTGAGTTCCAAAAATAGAGGTTAAGATGAACTTTTGGTGTTCTGTGATACGTCAAATGATAACCCATGAATCCCATTAATTAATTGTATCAAATCATTGGATTTTCACACCATGCACATACAATATTCAGGTTTGCATGAGAAGTTTCATGCCATTGTCTGTACCATTTTCTGAAGAGAATATATATTCCATGTATATGTATCAAAAGAATGATAATAATTGATATAAATAATTATAAATATGATGATGATGTCATATCTTCATGATACTCCATCACCGGACCCCATTACGTGATGGAATAACTATTTGAATGTTTATAAATTCCCACAAATGAACCTTAGGTCATATAACACCATAAAGAACTTTTGGTTTCATGAGAAATGTTTCCATACTATCCTTGGAAAACTGGACAAGCATCCTCATCAAGCACCACATATATTCAACTTGAACCCCTAGTTACATGATGAATTCATGCTTCTTGGAAAGTCACCCATGTACCTATAACCCATGTGGTTTGGATTGGTCCTGATGATCATGTGATGGACTCATATGTCTTTTATCATATGGACCAACTCATTCTATCACACAACACTTTGATCATTGTGTGATAACGATTTTGATCCAAAGAAAATAATAGTGGTTGTCCCTAATAATGCTCGTATGTCATCGGGAGGTCCATGATTGATCACACAATGCCTTGGTCAAACAAAATCTTGACAAAACCCAAAGGGATGATGTGATAAAAGATTAACATAGAAAATTAATCCTATTAAGGTAATTGCATTAATTTTCACAGTATAGGATTATTTTATATATTTTTTGTCAGCTAAATATCACAGGAAATACCTAGTGACATGTCAGCCTCATCACGCAAAAGCCTTTGGGCATGTCACCTTCATCATGTGAATTGCTTCATAAATTTATGTTTGATCATGTGATTCCATAACTAATAATTAATTGGAGAATATATTATGTATTATATGTAAAAATATTAATAAGTGGGACAAATGAATTAATGATCATATGGATCCCATTAGGAATGTTTTTCTTGATCTCACAGAGACTCCAAATTACGTCAAACTTGGTTTTCGTGAATTCCTTATAAAATATGGAATAATCTCATAAAGTAAATTTGACATTTTAATGTGATCATTTCTAATACCTTTGATAATCCATGAGTTCAATAAATATTCTAATGATAGGTTGACTTTTTGGTATGTCTTTATCACAGAATAGAAGGTAGATGTCATTGAGGTCTCGTTGTGGGATAACGTAAAGCACATAATGGGATACTCCCTCCATTGAACCAAGAAAATATATAATAATTATATTTCATCAAAAGATTCATATATATGAGGCGATGATCCTATATGATCCTCCATTGACACGTACAAAAAATGGGAGAGATAATGGTTTGACTGAATATTCCTAAGGATATAACAATGATATCGCAAGAGTCTACCACGTAGTAATATGGGTTTATGAATTAAGGGATCATATAAGATTCATGAACTACACATGATAAGCATAATTATCACACGAAGTATCCCTAGTATGTCATAGGGATCACATGAGAGGTCTTCGATGTGTCAACCAGGTCACGTGATACCCCAGTAGGAAACAACTAGACAAAAATTGAAGAATTTATGTGATTAATTGATACAAATATATGGGAGGATTATGTGAACATGGATAATATGATTTTCTTGTGAAGGGGTATTTTACATCACATACCCTATTAATTGGTCACGTGGCAGTTCCCAAAAATGTATTCAATATAATACAACAACACCTGGATATGTCAGGTAAATTGAAAATCCCATAACCCGTGCTTCCAGATTTAGTACATAAAAAATGTAATTTATTTTTTTATATAAAAAACTATTTAAATGGACATAGATCATTTTAAAAAAGTTGACATTTTAGATTATAGTATTTAAAGAATTAGATATATACATTACAAATTAAGAAAGTTCAATTTTTTAAAATAAATGCCTTCATGAGTTTTCCTTTGATGTACCAAATAAACCCCAATTTAAATTCTACTAAACATGTGAAAAATAAATTTTTAATATAGGGTGAGAATTTAATTTTCCCATTAATGGGTTATAAAAAATCATTTAGAAATACCCTTCTTTGAAAACTAAAAAACATTAATTAAAAAATTCATTTGATGAAAATTAATATTTAGAGAAGGGTTTTCAAATAGTGAATTAAGTTTCTAAATATCATTATATAGTTTATATTAATTTAAAAACCATATAATTTCTCAATAATAATTCTTTCTAAATACTACATTGGATTTCTCCATTTTGGAAATAATAATTTTTATAAATTAAACATGATACATAGTAGGCCATAAGAAAACCCATAAGGCCACTTAGCTATATCACATGTGAAAACAACATCCCATTAGGATCATGTGTTTACTCCTCATACCAAAATATAACATTCGATACCCTTGTTCCAATTTCAAGAAAATACATTAACGGTCTTACCTTTCTCAATCGTAACCCAAAAACATTTTAAAACCATTAATAAATTATTTCCTTAGAAAATAATAATCTTAAGTATTTTTTTACATTGCATAGTAATATTTGTATTATCATATAAAACTAACTAGGATAAATCATTACTTATAATGAATTTAATTTTTTATAATACATAAATATTATATATTAATAATTTAAAAGAATACTTTAATTTATGTTCATTGAATTTCAATAGTATTTTAGATGATATCTATATCTAATATTATGACTGATATTCATGGACATATAAAAACAATTCACACATAAATTGATTGGATTTATCATTGAAAACTTTCTACAAATGAATGGTACACCAAAAAAGATAACATATACATAAAATAATAAATTTTCACTTTTTATTTGTAAATGAATCAATTAAAGGAAAAAAATAACAAAACAATGTATTGTTATTGTTTTGAGATAGTTTATTTTAAATCACAAAATAACACTTTATATCATTAGTTTTCAATAATATAAATATATATATATATATATATAACTAAATATATATATATATATATACTATTATATATAGAGACATATTTAAAACGAACTGAATTTCATAGACAGGTTTTTACATGAAGTAAAATTTGAGAAAAATAGACTTGATAAAAATTAAGAAATACCAACATCCATATATTATGTATTTTGAATGTACATACATAAAAATTAATATCATGTATATAAATTTTAAAATTAAATACATCACATAAATATAATTTTGAACATAAACATCAAATATAAATATATAATTAATACCTTACATTAAAATATATGCTTCAGACTGCTCCTAATAAGATGGGTTGCATGATCATTCCCTTACAACAGTGAAAAAAACTACACAACCATTGATCTTCAATATAGGGAAAACTAAACCCACATATAGTGGAGGGATTCTGATGGAATCTACACTCAATCTAACCTTGTTTCAACACCATCAGGTTAATTATATATACCTATAATTCGAAATATCACTGGAAAACACACATACAAAACTACTTTGTGAAATAAAAGATCTCTAATTCTAACACAAAATCTTCACATACTCATAAATTAAAACCCTCTACTAAAAAAGACAAAAACATTATCCCCTTTTCCCCAGTCACCCTGTATTTATTAATATTCTATTCTATTCTATTGTCAATGTAATCAACTATCATTCTGGAATCATGTTTATTAATTTATTATCATATCATGTCATGTTAAATTTTATATTCATTTCATTATATATGTTTCTTTATTATAATTTGTTTAATAGATTTTTTAAACAATAAATATATCATTTTTAATTTGTTTTAGCATTTTTTGTACTTAACACTTTCTTTTTTAATTTGTTCTAGCATTTTTTAAACATACCACGATTTTTAAATTTTTTTATGTCACATTTTTTCTCTGTTTTTCAAGTAAATATTATTATTAAAATATATTATTGTATTATCATTTCACTCACCATTGTTGATGTCATTTTTCTATCATTATTTATTATTATATTAGTATAACTGATTTTAATATATTATCATCAATTTCCCCTTTTTCAATTTATATATTTTAATTTAGTTTTTATTATCACATAATTATATAAATTTATAATTTCAAAAAAAGTTATAAAAAGAATCATAATATAATTTTTTATATTTATAAAATATATAATCAAAAAAATATATGTCTTTCCCTTAATTATTATTATTTTTATTATTATTTCGCTAAATTTTATTAAATTAATTTATCAAAATTTAAACATTTAAAATTATAGATCATTCTTTTATTTAAATTAAAATTACTGTAAATTTTTTATTGAAACAATAATTACATACAGAAAAATAATTTTATAATATATAAGAATCAATTAATTATTTTAAAAAATATTATATAAAAGTTATATGATAAAATTAACTGAACTAAATCAGTTATTTAATAGTAATGATTCATTTAACAATTCCATTTTATTTATTTTTTATTTATTTGCAGTAATTATTGATAATATAATAATAATTACAATCTAAATAATTATTATTTAGAATATTAAATTATTATATAAATAAATAATCCTTTTATTAAAACATGGGATATTACATTCTACCCCACTTAAAATAATTCTGCCCTTGCAATTTTTTCACCATACACTAAAAAATTATTAATTTTTATCTTCATAATTAGAAAAACTAAATCTTATAAACTTATATACTCTACCTCTCATATATCTCTCAAACAATGGCATATAAAATCCAAATTTTTCTTGACAGTTTCTAGGATACCATTTTTGAATCCCTAAACTTGTGCTTCTCGATTCAGCACATAACAATGTTGTGTAGTTTTTTATAAAATAAAAATGAAAAAATACAAAAATAATTTTTCATGTGAGAACATTTTCCAGTATAGGTTTTCGAGATTTAGACATATAAATTAAAAAATAAAAAAGTTGAACAGAACTTTAAATAAATGTATTTGAGAGAACAACCTCTATGTAAGAAATAAACACTAATTGAAATTATATTAAACCTTTGAAAAATATATTTTAAACATAGGGTGATAATTTAATTTTCCCAATAAGGGGATTTAAAACCCCATTTTGAAATAGCCTATTTGAAAACTATAAAACATTACTCAATCAAATCATTTGATAAAAATAAATACCAATAAATTTTTTTCAAATAATTAACCAATTTTATAAATATCATTATATATTGTATATTAATTTGAAAACCATATAATTTGAAAATAAAAATTCATTATAAATTCTAATTTGGATTACCCCATTTTGATAATAATAATTTTATTGGATTAATCATGATACTCATCATGACATAAAAAAACCCATAAGGACACTTATCCATGTCACACATAGGGTAGCATCCCCTTAAAGTCCTAGGTTTACTCCTCATAATATAATACATCATTCAATGCTCTAGTTCCAATTTCAAGAAAAACATTTAATAGTCTGGCCTTTCTCACGGATAACACAAGAACAATTTCAAACCATTGGAAAATTATTTCCTAATATATAAATATTGTTTTATATTTCTTTACACAGAATAATCATATTATTTAGAATTTGAAAAAGTAACTCTAATAAATATGTACTAATAATGAATTTATTTTATTTAAAATATATAAATACAACTTCTTAATAAACTGGAAGCATGCTTGAATTTAATTTCATGGAATGTAAATAATATTTTAGATGATGGTCATATCTAATGTTATGAATGACATTCATGCACATATAAAAACAAATCACGCATAAAATGATACATTTCATCATATTCATATTTTTAAAAATGAATGGTACACATAAAATGATAGCATATACATAAAATAATAACTTTTCTCATTTTATTGTTAAAAGAAGAAATTAAATGATAAAAATAACAAAATAAACTTTCATTATTATTTTCAGATACATTATTTAAAATATTCAAAAACACTTTATATCGTTAATTATTAGTAATAGATATATATGTAAATATATATATATATAGGTATATAGATCATTGAAACTAATTTTATTTGTCAAAAGGATTATAATTCAAATTATTATTTGAAAAAAATGTAGACTATCAAAAAATTATGAAATAATAACATCCTTCAAATATGTAATTTGAAAGTTTATACATACTGTCACGAACTAATTTGGGTCATCATCCATCATGGGGCCTGACTCGATCCATGGAATGACCTGAGGGGAATTTGCGATCTCCATGAGCTGGCACAAGTGCCCGAGTATCCACACAAACACGTGGGAACGATTTCACCGGATGATACAAATAGAACACAACCAATGACATAATAATGAAAAATACTAGAAAACCTCAACAAAAAATCTGTTACATGGTTTCAAAGTTAATATGACAAGTTATTATAAAAAATCCAAAAGGGATGAAACTAAAAAAGTGAAACCAAAACCCAATAGCTAAAAATCACCACAAGAAATGGGAGCACCTCCCTCAAGTCATCTCCACAACATCACCTAAGAAGCTCATTATTATCCCAATCCACCTTCACCAGTGACATTAACCTTATCAATATCAAACATAAACACATCTTCTTATACCCAAAGGATTATGTAGAGTGTGAGAAATCACCCCTTATAATGCCACCCAAAAGATATTCCCTTCTCTAAACATTAATTAAAAAAATACTTTCAAGATTAATAAATGAAATAAAGTGATTGAAAAAATTTAATGGAAAATAGTTTGAAGGGAAAAGCTTTTAAATATATTTTATTTCAAATACAAAACCCTTTTCCTCTGAGGTATCTCAAGAGTGTCACCGTAAACTGACCATGAGTTCATAATGGTCAAAGACACTTAACATGGGAGAGGCCATGTGGGTTTTAACTAGCTATATAGACCTTGAAACCTCACGTCATAGTATAAGGTGGTATATAAACCATAAAAAATCCACATCTTCATGCACAATCTACTATAGAGGAGAAACATAAAATATTTTTGTGGTCTTCATTCATCAATATGTTTATTTAGCGTTGTAAACAACAATCCCGCTAAGTGAAATCAGGTCGTAGCCACATTAGAATAACTAGAACGCTAGTCCTATTTTTCCCTCCTAGCTACCCAAGCATCATGATGAGTTCTCATAAAAGTTTCACACAAAAAACATGTTCCACATTTATATTTCACTAATCAAACAAGGCCTAACACACACAATAGTCACTATTTCTCAGAAAAATCATTTTTCACAATTCAACACACGCCAAATCCTTTCAAAAGAATAATTAGAACCTCATACACAATTTGTTAAAAAAGATACTCAATTTATAAATAATTTCAAGTGTACAAAACAAGGACACACTTCACAAATATTCTAATTTAGCACATAAACCTCATTTGAAAAAAAATTCACACAAAAACTCTCTCAAAACAACATTTATATATAATTTATAATTTATAAAACATGCCCAGGAACTCAAGAAAATCAAATAAATTCACCAAGAAACGTGTAAGCATGTAACCACCTAATGTTTGTGGCGAAACACCCAAAATCGGATGCATAACTCCACCCACACGTCAATCGTACCAAGAGAAAGAAAAATCAATCCATAAATCAAGAAAACAACCACTAAATTTGTAGGGAGAGCCCTAAAATCATATCCCTAGGTCTAAAGAAGAAGAAACCTAAATATAAGGGGAGAAACCCAAGCTAAGAGAAGGATATGAGAAGAGGAGTGACTTACTTGAAGATTCGCGGAGGATGCACACCCAATCTAGCACCAAATTGAAGACCCAAGGGAGGTGGAAAGAGGGAGAGGTTCGCGTAGGGTGAGGGATCCCGAGTGGGCTGCCAAAATGGTGAGAAAGGGGGTTTAACCTGAGAGGATAGAGAAATAAAAAACAATTAATGTGTTGACAGGTCCGCAAAGTTTAGAAAACTCTGTGGAAACCGTACAGATTACTTTTTCCAAAAAAACATTTTAACTGTTACCTGGGCTATAGAGAACGATCGTATGAAAGTCCTGTGGTAGGTATTGTCACCTACTTCACAGTTTCCTATGATTTTTATGGGTCTAATTTCCCCAAAAAAAATTCCATTATTCTCCAAAATATTAAATGGAAATCCAAAGAAAAAGATAGAACAAAATAAAATAGAAAATTACCTGAAAAAGAGGTCATTAATGTGACAATTCTCCCCCACCATGAAAAACTTCCACCCTCGGATAGTTAACCTAGAGCTTTATTAGGAAGTAAGAACTTGTATTATTTCTCAACACAAGACTTCTATTCTGAAGTCTCATCAGAATCATTCCCAAGCTTCCAAATGACATAGACTAATGGAATGGGTATCTCGTTAATCACTTTCTCATAGGAATCCATTATCCACTCTGGCCATTCAAACACTGAAAAGCTGGTCTCCAACTCCAATAATTTTTAATTCAACACATGAGATGGGTCTAAGTTGTACTTATTCAATTGGGAGGCATGAAACACGTCAGGAATTGACATCAACTTACATGGAAACTCTAACCTATATCCCACATTTCTAATCCATTAAGATATTTCAATTTGTCTGACATACCTCAATGTCATCTTACCCTACTTCCCTATGTTATGATGACCCAAATGGGGTGACACCTTCAAGAAATCTCAATCTCCCATGAAAAACTCAAGATCTCTAATCCACTTATCTGATACTCTGAGATATCAACAACCATTGGAGAATCAGCTTGACCTTCTCAGATGTCTCTTGCACAAGACTTGGTCCCAGAAGTGAGTTCTCACCTATCTGAACCCAACATAGTGGAGACTAGAGAGGCTAACCATAGAGTTCCCTGAATTTATTCATTTGAATAGATTATTTGTAACTTTTGTTATAAGAAAATTCATCCAATCCCAAATGGCTATCCCATGAACATTCAAAGTCCAACACACAAGCTCAGATTAGGTCTTCAAGGATCAGATTCGTCCACTCTATCTGGCCATCCGATTGAAGATGGTATGCCATGATCATTTTATTCTTTGATCCCAATGGCCTATGGAGGCCTTTAAAAAAATAATAGTTGAAGTCGGGGTCTCTATAATAAACGATATCATATGGTACACCATGAATCCTTGACACTTCTTGAACATATAATTTTCCCAACTCATCCACCTTTATTGTATCTCTAATTGGAATAAAATGAGTTGATTTAGTCAATCGGTCGACCAATATAGAAATGGTATTTCTCTCTCACGGTGTACATGGAAGGATAATAATAATGTCCATGGAAACCTCATCCCACTTCTAGGTTGGAATGGGTAATGGTTGAATCAATCCATAGGGGTTTGGTGTTATGATTTCACAACATAACAAGTATAGAATCATTATACGAATTCAGCTATGTCTCGCCTCATTCCAGGCCACCAAAACTATCAAAAAAAATCATAAGACATCTTAGTAATACTAGGATGAATGTCCCACTAATACTAGTGGTTATTCTTCATCTCAAACCTTTTCAGAGATAACAGCACCACAATCTGGCCCATGAAATGCAGAATTCTATCGGGAGACAATGACCAGTCATAGGACTTATCCCTACCATGAATAAACTACATATATCATTGCAATAGATTTCAACTAGGCTTATCTTGTTTTACCATCTTTAGAGGAGACATAACCAATAGCACACCTTCTATAAAAATACCTCTACTGTGCTCCTTGGTCTCCACATGCATCTGGGAGAAAAGACCCATCAAAGTCCACTCATCACTGGAGTTTGTCAAAATGGCACTGACACTCTCAAACTTAAGGAATAAACCACTACATTACCCTTGCCTGGGGTATTGACAATATCAATGTTGTACACATGTAGATATTTAATCCAATGTTGTTGTCTCAAACTGGGATCCTTCTAAGAGAATATGTAGGCCAACCTCTTATGATCATAATAGACCACACAATTCTCCCCAAATAGGTAGTGATTCCATGTATTCAAGGAATTCATCACCACTACTAGATCCAAGTCATGATTTGGGTAATTATTCTCATGTGGTCCCAGTTGGAAAGATCCATATGCTACCACTTGATCATCCTTCATAAGAACACACCCAAGACCCATACCCGAAGCATCGTAATAAACCACGTAACCCTTTCCTAACTCTGGAAAGATCAACATGGGTGCGGTATTCAACTGCCACATTTGCTCATTAAATGATGCCTGAATCTCTGGGGGATAATCAAACTCAACCCCTTTCCAGGTGAGTACGGTCATAGGCGATGATAGATGTAAGAAATCCTAATTAAACCTCTTTTAATACTCCCACTAGGCTGTGAAAACTCTTGATGTAAAACATGTTCTTCAGTCATTCCAATGAAATATCTGCATTGATTTTCTCGAAGTCTACCAAAACACTTTACTTTGAGATGACATGGCCAAGAAACATCATCTCCTTGAGTTAGAAGATAAACATTGAGAGCTTAGTATATAGAAAATGATCCCGCGTCGTGCCTAGAAAAATCTGTAGATATTTTTCATGTTTCTCCTCAGATCTGGAATAGTCCAGGTTTTTGTCCACAAATACCACAATGAATAAGTTGAGATACTAGTGGAACACCACGTTCAAGAGCACCATAAAGACCACTGGAGAATTCATCAATCCGAAAGGCATGACCAAATACTCAAAATGGTTGTACCTACTTTGGAAATCCATTTTTGGGATGTATACCTCCCTCACCCTGACTTGGTGGTACCCTAAATGCAATCCGTTATTGGAAAAACATTTTTACCCTTTTAACTAGTAAAAAAAATCAATCTGGGGAAAAGGGTATATTTTCTTGATGGTTAACTTTTTAAGCATCCTGTAGTCGAAGCACAACCAGAGAGATACATAATCATACTTTACAAACAATACTAGAGTAGCCAAAGGAGAGATGATCAGGTGAATGAATCCTTTGGATTCAAAATCATCCTGTTGTATCTTTAATTCCCTCAATTCAGTAGAGGCCACGTGATATTAGGGAAGAGATATCAGTTGTGTATATGGTTCCAAACCGATTGCCAACTCCACATCCCGCTGTGGGGGTAGCCCCGAATAATCATCTAGAAACACCTATGGGAACTCCTACACCACAAGTGGTAACCCAACCCTAGGATCATTTCCATCATCCTCTAACAAGAGTGATGATATAGGAAAAGAAAGACTACCCATCTTTGAGAGTGGAGGTCCTGCTTGACTCGACCGAGGTTCCAATTCTTCATGGAAAACATGAGCACTTCCATCATGTGCCATGAAACTAACTCAGCACCGATAACAATCAAGGTGCTCCTGGAAATGCACCATCAAGTCCATGCCAAGGATCAAATAAAACAATTCCATATCTAGAACCAATAAATTCCACTCCATTTCCACCCCTATCATATAATGCACACATGATGAACACTTGAGCCCCTGCCCCTTCTACTTTCCCAACATTACCAACCACTATATTGAAAACAATAAAAGAGAATTGGGAAGATTTAATTGGTTCATACTATAAGAATATTTAAAATAGAAAGATGCAGTGGTATCAAAAACAACCTCCCCTAAAGAGGATGCAATTAGAATGGTACCTCAAACAATTGAGGGCCCTGTATCCTATCCCACTAGTGCATGCTCCATTGCATGAAGGTTCCTGGTACTGGTCTGAGTCTGAACAGGACCACTAGCATGAGGCTCTACTCTAAGCTGACTCTTACTAGAATAATATCTAATCCTACCACCCCGACCACCAAATTGATACCCCACTATCATGGATAGTTCTGACTGAGTTGTCATTCCCCTAGAAGTCACTGATCCTACACTGCCCAAATAAGAACGTGTAGTCCTATAGAATCACTACAATTGTCTGAATTCTCCACAACAATGATAAGTCTTGGGTTGGGACATACAAAAAGGTTGTTTGTGTCCCACCATCCCACATTGGTGGCACACAATGAATCCAGCATCAGAATCCATAAAGGAAGGATGTCTAGAAGGGTGGCCTGAGATGCCACCTCCCTTATTACCTTACTCATCATTCTTCATTTTCTTTTAGAATTATCAACCACTAATCACTGCCGAAATATCGCTAGAGCCACTTGACCTATTCTTGTGGTCAATCTATGCCATGAAATCCCAGTCAACAGCTTCAGCATAAGTCCTCAATTTAAACTAGAAGACTAGAGAATAAATCTCTGGTCATAAGTCCTTCTCAAACCTATGAGAATTAATTTTTCATTGGAGACTATCTCTGGAGAATACCACACCAGCTTAGTGAAACAATTGGCATACTCCATCACCGTTAGGTCCTCCTAGACAAGATCTATAAACTCTCAAGATCAAGCATATTACAAGACATCAGGGAAGTACTGATCATTGAAGACCATGATGAAGTCTTTCCAATAGATATGACTATGCTTCCCAGGGTGAATCACGGAGTCCCACCAACTTCAACTAGGACCCTTCAACAAAAAATAATCAAATTTCACCCTGACCTCTTTAGGGGTTTTCATGAACTCGAACACACGCTCTTCTCGAGCCATTCCTCTGATCTTAAGGTTCCAAACTTCCTCGAAAATTAGGAGGCTAATTCTTCAAGAATTCTTGATCTTTATACTTCCATGAACTAGGGTAAACTTCCATGACTGTAGAAATAATAGGACCATCTCCCTATCCTAGGGTCTGAACAGCTCAAACCACATCATCTACCAGCCTCTGGTCAAGTGGTGAGGGAGAACTCTCTTCAGCTCCGTCCCTCAGTTGCAGGTCAACTTTTCGGGGAGGAGTTTTTCTTCAAAAGAGACAGTCACATCATAAAATCAACATTGTATTCAGTCTATAAAAATTACATCATCTTTATAAAGAATATTACTCAAATTCTCCAAGAAAACACAAAGAACAAACCACTTCACCCACATCCGGTTTCCATTTATATTCTACAGCTTTCACATCTCACCTGGAGGAGAAGCCAAGAAAGCATCCCAATATCCCATGGACACACGAGTCATATAATGAGGTCTGTTGGCTAGTCATCCTACTCACAACTAGAACTCAGAGCCCCAACCTAGTCCGTGGAATTACCTGGGGGAATTATCGTTCCCCATGGGCTAGCACAAGCGAACAAGTATCCACACACACATGTGGGAGCAATTTCACCCGAAGACACAAACACAACACAACCAACAACGTAAGAATGAACAAAGCAGTAAAAAATCACAAAAAATACATTACATGGTTTCATTTTTTTGTTTAAAATTTATTATACAAAATCAAAAAGAGGCCTACTAAAAAGTGAAACCAAAACACAAGAGCCAAAACCCACCACAATCAAGGGGGAGCATCTCCCTCAATTAGTCTCCATAACACCTCCCAAGAAGCTCACTAGTATTTCAATCCATCTTCACCTGAGACTTTACCCTTACCTGTATCAAACATAATCATGTATTATTACACAAAAAGTTGTAAGAAGAGTGTGATAGATCCCCTAGTAGGATGACACACAAAGTAGATTACATTCTCTAAAAATTAAATGGAAAAAATAGTTTCAATCTAAATAAAGGAAAGAAAGTGCTTGAAATAATTTAAAGGAAAATAGTGTGACGGAACAAAATTTTAATGATATTCTATTTCAAATACAAAATCCTTTACCTTTAAAGTATCTCAGTATCCACATCGTATGCTGGCAGTGAGTGCATAATGGTCAAAGATCACCAAACATTGGAGAGGCCATATGTTTTTAATCTTTTTATAGGGACCCTAGAATCTCGCGTCTTGGTGTAATGTGGAATAGGAACCACAACAATATAAATCCTCATGCATGAGCCACTAGAGAGGAGAAGCATCCAATATTCTAGTGGTCTCCATTATTCAATATGTTTATTTAGCATTGTCAAAATAAATCATATTAATTGAAATTGAGTTGCAGCCACTTGTGAACCACTAGACCGCTAGTCCTAGTCTGCCCTCCTAGCTACCCAGGCTTCCCGTTGAGTGCTCATACAAGTTTCACACAAAACACATGTTCCACATTTATATTTTAAAATCCAAACAAGGACCAATACGTACCAAAGTCAACATTTCACACAAAAATCCTCTTTCACAATTCAACACATTCCAAAACATTTCAAAATTATAGTTCTCACCCCATACACAATTTGTTAAATCATTTCCCAAATTTATAAATCATTTGAACATTACAAAACAAGGACACACTTGAATAATTTACCAATTTAACACATAAAACCCATTTTAAATAAGTTTCACAACCAAAATTTCTCAATGTATAATTCAAAAAACATTAGTAATTTATAAAACAATCCAAGTAACTCAATAAAACCAAATAAATTTTTCAAGAAACGTTTAATTATTGAACCACCTATCGTTTGTGGAGAAACCCAAAAAATCAATTGTGTAACTCCTCCCACACCTTAATAGCACTAATAGGATGAAATCTTGAACCCTAAATTAAGAGATTGACCCATAAATTTCATGGGAGATCCCTAAAATCACAGACCTAGGGTTGGTGTAACACCCCGATATTTTATGAAAAATATTCTTTTTAATTTAATTAATGTCTTGTGTTGTACGTTACAACAATAGGATCTTTCACAACAAGCATGCTTGAGTCGCCTTTCATTACACGCAATTGTGACCTTCCTCGATAGCAAGTGTAGTACGCAATACCGAGTTTCACTAAACAACGATATGTTATTTAAATATTATTAAAACTAGCTGTTATGACTAGTAATAACCAATATTTGAAATTTTTTAAATTTTATTTTCCAAAATGGACGTCATTTTTGGATTTGTAATATCGAAATTATCTTAGGGTGAAATTTTGGTACTTTTCGGATAACTTTCATTTTCTGATGAATAGTGAAAATTACTAAATTTTAATTAAAAACAACCTTTTTAATAGAAATAATTAATAGTGATAAATTATTAATTTGAATGGTTTTAAAGTATATTTAGAATATATTTTAACAATTTAATACAATGTTGGTAATTGGATGTAATTTCACATTTAAACCAGACATAAACAAGTGTCAATCTTTTGATAGTTATTATCTCTTAAGAACACACTATTTGTTTTCATGACGGGAATTAATTTTTAAATTAATTAATGCAACTGATATTTTTTGAATTTGGTAAAATAGACATCATTTTTGTTCATAATATCAAATATATCTTAGGCCTAATTTTTGGTATTTTCTGGAAACATTCATTTTTTTGATGAATAGTGAAACCACTAAGTGGTAGTTTAAAAAATGAATTTTTCATAAAACATAATTTTACCTCTTCTGTGAGTGGAATTTCAAAAATTAGAGAGACACAGTTGTTGACAGTAAGTAAAATGTGGTTCAATGAGATGAAAATAAATTTTGGTGAATAGTGACTTTTTACTTTTTTTACCACGGTTAAAAGTAAATAGGGTAATTAAGGGTAAATTGATAATATTATTACCCTAAAACATGTCATAATTCAATTGGATAAGTGTAATTCGACCACAAAAAACCTTAGGAATAAAATATGACCATTTAGGCCCACTTGGATTAGATTAGGACATTTATTTTTAATTTATTTAAAGAAGGGTTAAAATAGTAAAAATCAATGTTTAATAAGTATATCATTTTTAATATAGGGTTATACATAAGATAAATTAGACTATAAATATTAATTAGAAATATAAAAAGATTTCCTACATAATTATATTTTATTTTTAATTGTTAGACTTTAAATAAGTTAATTTATTTTTGACACAATGATGATGCAGTAATTATCTTATTAATGAAATATTGACATAATTGATGTTATAAATACCCAAATAAATGTAATTTGAGACTTTTTATGAATTCCACTAATTTTATAGGTTAACATGACATGATAGTATTGATGTAATTTACTTTTTTGGAACTAATCATTCTGTTATGAGTTTCACAAAAATCAATTACTAAATATTGTCAAAATTAACATAAAATAATTTTTAAAACAAATAGTATATTATTAAATGTTAGTTTATTCCTAAAAATATAAGGTTCGGCCAAATGACTTATATAAGGTTATATATATTAATAATAAACAACTTGGGGTTCGTTTGGCTTGTTATAATAAGCTTATTAAACTTATAGTGTAAGAACACAAAAAGGCACTGTAAAAGTAACATTATCTAACTTAAAGTTAAAACTAAATGATAAGGTTAAAATAGTAAACTAAACTTGTCAAAATTCTTTTTTATTAGTGGATTTAGACCCATCCCCATATTATCTTAGAAATAAATAAATTTTGAGCTATTTAAAACCGAATTTGGATTTATAATAAAATAATATTTTTAGTTATTCCAAAGGCGCCCCTCTCCTCCCTTATAAAAGGGCACCTCCTCCCTCTCTTCCTCACACAATATTTAGCCTTCATGCTCGTCCAACCCCTGCCAAATTCTCTTCTCCACTTCCCTAACAACATCCTAGAGATTCTGGTCTTCTTCAAAGACCAATTGTAGTACCCTAAGAGGAGGACTCAAAGAGGCGCTTCAAAGAACAGGTAATATCCGTTTCTGATTCTTTCAACTTTATTTCTTCTTCCACTTCTTCTTCTTAGGTTGTTTCATTATGAAATAATAACATCAGTATCACTCATATACTGATATGTTATTATAAGTATGAAACAACCCTATTTCACCATCTATCCATCTTACGGAAAACAAAATCACCGCGCGTGCGTACATACAGAATACCGTCTCCACGCAGTGGTGTAATCTATTTTCCACCACCACCTTATTTGGATGGTTATAATGATGTTAATAATAACTATATATGATTATTTTAAAGTGATATTGATTCTGAAATAGTATACATGCACTCCCATACAGTTCCATGATCATGAGAACGATAGCATCGCTCGTGCGTACGTTCGAACTACCGTCTCCACGACGCGATGAGATTCATTCTCCACGTTAACCATTCATAAATGATTATAAAGTATATATAATAACTAATCATGACATTTATGAAATAGTAATGATACTGTATTTATGTGTATATATATTTATTTCATCTACTTAATTGCATTCAACTCAATAAGGAAACGAAAACAGTGTTCATGCATATGTACGGCCTACCGTCTCCATAAACGGTGTATTTCATTCCATTTACTGATCTATTATATATATGTATATTCTGAATATATATTATATATAAATCATGTTTTATATTCTGGAATTAATTAATCAAGATCTAAGTAATCATATGAATAATTACAAGTCAAAACACGGACGACAAATGAAACAGTTTTACCCAAAACGCTCTTTAACATGGAATTTACACAAGAACGGGTACAATAAAGTCATAAGTGAACCATATATGATATCATAACAATGATTATGATTATGGAATAAGGCAATGACATTATTTAAATCATTATACATGATGTTTGGACACTTACGAAGCAAATCAGACCTAAGGTAAGGGATAATTTTGCAAATCTCATTTTTATCCGAGATTGCTTATTCATCAGTATTTACTGGGGTTATTTCTATCATCCATGTCCATGTTTTATAAAAGTGTTTTCATGTATTTTTTAAAGTCCATTTTACCCATTTTTGACTTTTACTACATGTTATGTATGGAATCTTTCTATTACGAGGTACATTTTGACTTTTCCGGCAAAAGTACGAGAAGAATGTTTTTTAACTTATACGGAATGAGTAGATTTTTACTGTTTTATAAAGCCTTCTTTTCATGAAGCTTCTTCCAAAAGAATTCATGACTATTTTCAAAAAAATCTCTTTCTTTTAAAATATCATGACGTTTTTTGAAAAGAAATTTATTTTGAAAAAGAAAGGATATTTTCCTCAAGAATTCATTTCAAATGTTTTATCAAAACCATTTTCCATATAAGATGAAATTATTTAATATGTGTATGTTTTAAGATTAATGTCTCTATAATTTTCATGGTTCTCTTTTCTTATGATGAAATGTTCATTTGTTTTATTAGAATTATGAAATGATGGGATGATGTTTATGAAACCCATTTTATTCTTTGGGTTATGATGAATGTTTTAAGTTTATTTTGTGGCACAAGTAAGAATGATTTCATTATGAGATGGGTGGGACCTATATATCCCTCCAATTCATTGGGTAATTACTTTATATCTCATGAGATAGTCATGGCTGGAACAGCAGGTTAAACCGGTTCAGTAAAACAGGACTGAAACAAGGAGTGAACTCAGTTCAGAAATGGCCTTTGTCCACTAAGATAGTCATGCCAATGAGTCTTGTATAATAAGAAATGATTCTCTATGATTATGTGTGTATTCCACAAATTTTCATGTTTTATGTTATGATTATTGGGATTATATTTCACTACTATTATTTATCCCATGTTATGAAATTATCATTTCTTTTGCAGGTTATGATTTCCAAAAGTTATGTTCTTATGTATATGATGTGATTGATATTTATTTTTTTCACCCTTACTGGGCATTTGAGCTCACCCTTTTATGTTTTCATTTCCCTAGGATATAAATAAAGGTTTTTGGTAAAAAAAGGCTGATATTTATGGGATATGTTTAAGATCATTCACCGTGATTAGAAGATTATATTCCGAGTTTCCAAAGACACTAAACTATTACGGTTCTTGTGCGTGTGGTTTTGTTATGTACTAAGTATTCTGAAAAAGTAATGTAATTTCCATGTACGTTATTATTTGGGTCTCTACAGTTGGTATCAGAGGCAAAGGAGGTAGGAATGTATCTGATCCTTGGGAACTCTCACATGTGAGCGTTGGACGAAGCATGGCTCTCTGCCCAAGGGCTTAATGAGGAAATGGCTGCCACTAGGGATGATGGTGTGTCTCTCCCAGGGGGTGTAGCTGCCCATGGATTTCCCTGAGAGGTATCAATTATAGTCCACTAGATGTAATTCCAGATTTCTATAGTTAGTATCAAAGGAAAGGTTTAGACATCCTTTGGAAACTTGGATGAAAAAAAGTAAGTGAGATCCCTAGAGATATTTCTAAGGTATGTCTAGGGATGTCCCTAAGGATTAGTATACGAATAGGATATAGTCTTATAACTACAGTAACGATATTAGAATTTAACCTAAGCTTTTAGATATTGAGCGTGCTCCCCCTTTACTATGTTGTTTTCCCTAGAATGATTTTTTCCTCTCACACTATTCTTTTTGGGTTTTAGAAAATGGATGGAAACAAAAAGATTCATGATAATTGAGGATATGACGGACAATGGAATGATATTCTTCATGGGAAACCGAATGAAATGGGATTTGGAAGTCCAAACAACGTTATTATGCCTAATGAAAAATCTCTAAATATGATCAATAATCTCAACTTTGGTAAGTTTCCTGACTCAGATAATAAGAGAAAGATGGAGTTTCATGATGATCATAGAGGAAAGAAAGTTCAATTTCCATAATGTAAATCATGTTGGAAGAGGCATCGAGGAGATTGTTTCAAGGGAACTGGAAGATGCTTTAGGTGTGGCAAAGAAGGACACAAATCTATTAAGTGCAAATGAAAAGGTTCAGTTAACACCATGGATAAGGATAATGGTATTGCTACGACATAAAAAATGGTTAAATGTTTTAAATGTGCAATGTATGGGCATTATGAAAACCAATTCCCTAAGGGAAAATATCATGAAGTGAATCAGTACGGCCATATGGGTAGTATTTATGTTGATGATGATGAAGAGACGACAAATGATATGTGAGATGAAGGAAGTGATGAATCTCGGTCAATGGTTTAAGAAGGTAGTGGAATTATTACAAGTTTATCAAATGTAATGTTTTATAAGTAATCTCAAGGTACTATGGAATAAAGATACATCTAAGGATTGTTACACTGTTGTCTTTCCTTGAGTTTTGAAAGTGTATGATTAACGGTACTAGTATCCATTAAAGGTTTTTCAGATATTTTTGGAATATAGATGATATGCGCATAATGAAGGGATAAGGAGAAAATTAAATGTTTGAAAGTATTCAGGAGCTCATGATTGATATAAGGAGAAGGTTATATCATGGTTTGAGTATATAGAATTTTTGGATTTTGGTATGTGTAAAGAGTTAACTTTTGACAGCATTCATGTTTTCACTAAGGATTAATGGGTATTAATTTTTCAAGAGAATACATGATTAAGGTATTCACATGATTGGAATGTGACCAACAAGATATATGGGGGATAAATGATGGTATTCACATGCTTGGTTGATGACATTTCAAGTAATCATTTTCTTTATACTATGAGCTTGGACCGAAGTATTTTAGATAAGCCTAAAGACTTGAATGGATTATTTTGGACATAAGTTAGTATTGTTTAAGGATAAAACTTTTTTTGATATTATTTATGCGATGTTATAGTAATGTAGTTTTAGAAAAAGGACAACCTGCATGACGGGGGACAACCCATCGCGTCAGACAAGGCTGTGGGAATCGATCCCACAATCGAAGTACGAATGGCCTTTATCGCCTACCACTGGCCTACAAGAAGTCCTTGTTTTGTAGAAACTAGTTTTATTATATTAAGCAGTATGATATATGATGTATAAATCCACTTTAGGAACCATATATGATTAATCTCACTATAGATGTACTTATGTAAGTTTTGATAACTTTTCTAACCTTTTTTTTGAGACAGATGGAATGACCCATCATTCTATCACATGATCTGCTAACACATCACGAATGAAACATTCAACTTCATTTCATTAAGAGATGAAGTGGAAATTTTCCAAAGAACGACCAATGGTGAGACTATACCAAAACATGAAAGTATTTCTTCTAATTCCAATTTCATCAACTTTAGGGAAATGATCTTGAAAACCAAAAAATTTTGTCCTAGTGCTCTTATATCTGATGAATTAGATGGTACCTTAGATCATCAAAAATTTATGGCTTTCTGATTGCTGGCTTTTCCATAGCCATGTTCTCTATCACCCTCCATCAGAACATGATGGTTAGATTTCTCTTCCATATCCATATTTTCACCTATGTGGAAAGCCAATGATTAGTTTATTTGGGTAACCATTACGTTTCATACTTTTGTTTTTAAAGATTGGTTTTCGTATTCCTTTTTACGATGTGAGTTTCTATTAAAGAAACATTCGAGTAGTAAACCATTTATAACCCCGACAAATTTTGAGGGAGAAATTCATTTTAAGGGGGGTAGAATGTAACACCCCAAGGTTTTATGAAAAATATTCGTTTTAATTTCATTAATGTCTTGTGTTGTACGCTACACCAAAAGGAGCTTGCACAACACGCATCCTTGACTTGCCTTGAATTACACGCAATCGTGACCTTCCTCGATAGCGTGTGTAGTACGCAATACCGAGTTTCACTAAACAACAATATGCTATTAAAATATTATTAAAACTAGCCATTATGAATAGTAATAACCACTTTTTGAAATTTTGTAAATTTTATTTTCAAAAATTGACATCATTTTTGGATTCGAAATATCGAAATTCACTTAGGGTGATATTTTGGTACTTTTCGGATAACTATCATTTTTTGATGAATATAGCAAATTACTAAATTGTAATTAAATGCAACGTTTTTAATTGAAATAATTAATAGTGATAAATTATTAATTTGAGTGGTTTTAAAGTATATTTAGAATATATTTTTACAGTTTAATACAATGTTGGTCATTGGATGTAATTTCACATTTAAACCAGACATAAACAAGTGTCAATCTTTTGATAGTTATTATCTTTTAAGAACACGCTATTTGTTTTGACGACGGGAATTCATTTTCAAATTAATTAATGCAATTGATATGTTTTGAATTTGGTAAAATAGACATCATTTTTGAGTTCATAATATCAAATATTTCTTAGGCCTAATTTTTGGTATTTTTCTGGAAACATTCATTTTTTTGATGTATAGTGAAACCACTAAGTTGTAGTTAAAAAAATAAATTTTTCATAAAACTTAATTTTACAGCTTCTGTGAGTGGAATTTCCAAAATCCGAGAGACACGGTTGATGTCAGTAAGTAAAATGTGGTTAAATGAGATGAAAATAAGTTTTGGTGAATAGTAACTTTTTACTTTTTTTTACCACGGTTAAAAGTAAATAGGGTAATTAAGGGTAAAAATGATATTTTTATTACCCTAAAACATGTCCTAGTTCTATTGGATAAGTGTAATTCGACCGAAAACAACCTTAGGAATAACATATGACCATTTAGGCCCATTTGGATTGGATTAGGACATTTATTATTAATTTATTTAAAGAAGGGTTAAAATAGTTAAAATCAATGTTTAATAAGTATATCATTTTTAATATATGGTTATACAAAAGATAAACTCGACTATAAATATTAATTATAAAGGTAAAAATCATTCCTATATAATGATATTTTATTTGTAATTTGTAGACATTAAATAAGTTAATTTATTTATGACACGAAGATGATGCAGTAATTATCTTATTAATGAAATATTGACATAATTGATGTTATAAATACCAAAATAAATGTAATTTGAGACTTTTTATGAATTAAACTAATTTTATAGGTTAATATGACATGTTAGTATTGATTTAATTAATTTTTTTAGAACTAAAAATTCTGTTATGATTTTCTCAAAAATCAATTACTAAATAGTGTCAAAATTGACATAAAGTAGTTTTTAAAACAATATTATATTATTAATTGTTATTTTATACCTAAAAATCTATGTTTCGGAAAAATGACTTATATAAGGTTATATATATTAATAATAAACAACTTGGGGTTCTTTTGGCTTGTTATAGTATGTTTATTAACCTTATAGTGTAAGAACACAAAAAGACACGGTAAAAGTAAAATTATCCAACTTAAAGTTAAAACTAAATGATAAGGTAAAAATAGTAAACTAAACTTGACCAAATTCTATTGGATGAGATTATTTCGACCCATACCCACCATAGATTCAAAACAAATCAATTTGGAGCTATTTAAAACCAAATTTGGCTTTATAATAAAATAATAATTTTAGTTATTCCAAAGGTGCCCCTCTCCTCCCTTATAAAAGGGCACCTCCTCCCTCTCTTCCTCACATCACTTTCAGCCTTCAAACTCGGCCTAACCCTGCCGAATTCTCTTCTCCACTTCCATAAAAACATCTTAGAGGTCATGTTCTTCTTCAAAGACCAATTTATATTACCCTAAGAGGAAGACTCAAAGAGGCGTTTCAAAGAAGAGTTATTGTCTGTTACAGATTATTTCAACTTTATTTCTTCTTCCACATCTTCTTCTTAGGTTCTTTCATTATGAAGTAATAACATCAGTATCACTCATATACTGATATGTTATTATAATTATGAAACAACCCTATTTCATCATCTATCCATCCTACGGAAAACGAAATCACCGCGCGTGCGTACGTACGGAATACCGTCTCCACGCCGTGGTGTAATCTATTTTCCACCACCACCTTACTTGGATGGGTATAATGATGTAGATAATAACTATATATGATTATTGTAAAGTGATATTGATTCTGAAATAGTATAAATACACTCAAATAAAATTCCATGATCATGAGAACGATATCATCGCTCGTGCGTACGTACGGACAACCGTCACCACGATGCGGTGAGATTCATTCTCCACGTTAACAATTCATGAATGATTATAAAGTATATATAATAAGTAATAATGATACTGGATTTATGTGTATATATATGTATGTCATCTACTTAATTCCATTCAACTCAATATGGAAACGAAAACATCGTTCATGCGTACGTACGGCCTACTGTCTCCATGAACGGTGTATTTCTTTCAATTTACTGATCTATTATATATATGTATATTCTAAATATATATTATATATAAATCATGTTTTATATTCTGTAATTATTTAATCATTATCTAAGTAATTATATGAATAATTACAAGTCAAAACACGGACAACAAATGAAACGATTTTACCCAAAACGCTCTTTAACGCGGAATTTACAAAAGAACGGGTAAAATAAAGTCATAAGTGAACCATATATGATATCATAACAATGAGTATGATTCTGGAATAAGTCAACAACATTATATAAATCATTATACAGGAGTTTCGGACACTTACGAAGAAAATTGGACCTAAGGTAAGGGATAATGTTTCAAATCTCATTTTTATCCGAGATTGCTTATTCGTCAGTATTTACTGGGGTAATTTCTATCATCCATGTACATGTTTTATAAAAGTGTTTTCATGTATGTTTAAAGTAATTTTTACCCATTTTGACTTTTACTACATGGTATGAATGGAATCATTCTATTACGAGGTACTTTTTGACATTTTCGGAAAAAGTACGAGAATATTTTTTTTAACTTATACGGCATGAACGGATTTTTACAATTTTATAAAGCCTTATTTTCATGAAGCTTCATCCAAAATATTTCATGACTATTTTCAACAAAATCTGTTTCTTTTAAAATAGAATGATTTTTTGTGAAAAGAAATTTATTTTGAAAAAGAAAGGATATTTTCCTCAAGAATTGATTTCAAATGTTTTATCAAAACCATTTTCCATCTAAGATAAAATTATTTCATATGTGTATGTTTTAAGATTAATGTCTCTATAATTTTCATGGTTCACTTTTCTTATGATGAAATGTTCGTTTGTTTTATAAGAATTATGAAATGATGGGATGATGTTTATGAAACCTATTTTATTCTTTGGGTTATGATGAATGTTTTAAGTTTATTTTGTTGACCAAGTAAGAATGATTTCATTATGAGATGGGTGGGACCTATATCTCCCTCCAATTCATTGGGTAAAAATTTTATATCTCATGAGATAGACATGCCTGGAACAGCAGGTTAAACCGGTTCAGTAAAACAGGACTGAAACAAGGAGTGAACTCGGTTCAGAAATGATCTTTGTCCACTAATATAGTCTTGCCAATGAGTCTTGACTAATAAGAAATGATTCTCTATGATTACGTGTGTATGCCAAAATGTTTCAAGTTTTATGTTATGATTATTGGGATTACATTTCACTACTATGATTTATCCCATGTTATGAAATTATGATTTCTTTTTCATGTTAAGATTTCCAAAAGTTATGTTCTTATGTATATGATGTGATTGATATTTCTTTTGTTCACCCTTACTGGGCATTTGAGCTCACCCTTTTATGTTTTCTTTTCCCCAAGATATAAAGAAAATTTTTAGGTAAAAAAATAGAAGATCATTATGGGAGTTGTTGATGAACTTTCACCACGATTAGAATATTATATTCCGAGTTTCCAAAGACACTAAACTATTACGGTCCTTGTGTGTGTGTTTTTGTTATGTACTAAGTATTCCAAAAAAGTAATGTAATGTCCATGTACGTTAAGATTTTGGTCTCTACAGTTGTAAAAGAAGAAACTCAAATAGATGGGATGAAACCCTAGATTAAAGAAGAATATGAGAGGAGGAGACACTTATGTGAATATTTGAGGAGGACCCACACCAAATCCAGAACCAAAATGAAGATCCATGGGAGGTGGGAAGAGGGAAATGTGTTCCTTGGGTGAAAGAGCCTGAGTGGGATTCCAAAATGGGTAGAAAAGTGGTTAAACTTGAGAGGATAGTGAAATAAAAACAAAATTTTAATGTACTGGAAAGTCCTCATGGTTAGGAAAACCGTGCCACTACCGTACATACCATTCTATCTGAAAAGAAACATATGCATGGTTACCTGGACCATAGAGGATGGTTGTACAGAAGCCATATGGTAGGTCATGTCTCCTACTGCATGGTATCCTGAGATTTTTCACAGTTACTACTAATCGTGTGCAAACCGTGTACATGGGCCTTCCTTTTCCAAAAATTTCCATTCTTCTACAAAATTTTAATTGGAAACCCAAAGAAAATGATAGACCAAAATAATATATAAAAATAACTGAAAAAGTGATCCCTAATGTGACACATAAAGATGTAAATATATATATATATAAATAATTAGAGATTAAATAAATCCATTACAAATAATTTCAAACATAAAAGTAAAATATAAATAAATAATTAATTCCTTACATTAAAATATTTATTAAATACTGCTCCTAACAATACTGGTATCGTGATCAATCCCTTGCATCATCGAAGAAATGCACAAAATGGATATCAATGCTGGGATAAATAAACCCACATACGAAGGAGGGATTATGAAGGAATCCACACCATTTCTAACCTTTCTTCAACACAAAATCTCCACATATACCTAAAATAAACACTACGATAAACAAATACAAATACATGAGTCCCTTTTCTACAATCACCTTATCAGTATTATTATTATATTAAATTCTATTTCCAATGTAATCATTTATCAATTTCATAGTTTCTTTATTTTTTTTATCTTTTTCATTTGAGGATAAAATTTATATTCATTTATATTATTTTGTGTAATATTATATTTTTTTATTGTTTTTTAATCAATACATATATCAATTTTTTTATTATTTTTGTCATTTTTTTAATTCACATTTTCTTCTTTTTTATTAGTTCTAACCTTTTTTAAACATACCACATTTTTTCATTTTTTTATCTCTCAGATTTCTCTTTTTATAAGTTAATATTATTACTATAATATATTATTATATTATCATTTCACTCTCCTTTTTTATAATGTTTTCATTATAAATTATTATTATATTATTATAACTTATTATTATATATTATCATCTATTTTCCCCCCTTTAACTTATATATATGAAATTTGTTTTTATAATAATAATACAATTATATGTATTTATAATTTCAAAAATATATATAAAAAAATCATAATATAATTTCAAATATTTATAAAATATACTATCCTAAAGAAAATTTACCCTTTATTATTATTATTATTATTGTTATTGTTATAATTACCATTATTTTTATGAAATTAATTTATCCTAATTTAAACCTTTATATTTGAAAATAATTATTTTATTTAAATTTATATTACTACAATTTATTTATTAAAAAATTATATAAAAAATTAAATTTTTAATTTTTTAAAATTAAATAATTATATTATAACCTATCATGTAATAATTATTTAATAAAATTAACTAAAGTAAGTCAATTATTTATTAATAAATATTAATTTAATAGTGTCATGTTAATTTCATTTATTCGTTATTTATTTAATTCTTAATTGATAATTTAATAATAATTACAATTTGTTTACTTATTATTTCTGATATTAATTATTATTTAAATAAATAATCATTTTATTAAAACTCGGGATGTTACATAGATTATGAAGCACCTTCTGGATATGCCAATAAGAAAACACAATATCCTTTTAGACATTTCATCTAGTTCTTGTTGACATACCCAAACTATAGAAACCATAGCCTTCTAAACATAACATTACATGATTTTAATAATAATAAAACATCATATTACAAGCCAAGGATCATAAAGTATAGTGTCTTGGAATACTAGGTTCATAAAACTTAAAACATGGGACTAAACAAAAACACTTACTTATTTAATCATCATTAAGAGATCCTAACTTTTTTTGAGTCCTTAAATCTGCATAGTGTACCCTGGGGATCACATGAACGAAGGGATGAGCTAAAAGCCCGGAAGGGAATAAACATATGAATAAGGCTTTAGCGCATGAGTTAGAGATCATGGTGTAATGATATAAAAAGGCATGGATCATTATGGAATGATAACATATAAAAATGGTGTCTTATAAACATGAATTCATAGTAATTTGGCAGTGAAATAAAACATGAATTTATCATGAGTCATGTCTCATTGTACATAGAAGAGCACAAGTTAAGTTTAACCATCAAGACTACTGTACATGGTAGCACGATTCTAGGCTAACCACCAAGACCGTTTCACATAACATCTCATGAGACACAACATTACCCAATGAATTAGAAAATTAGCTGGGCCCACCCATCATAACATGTTCATAAATATGTTTTCCAAATATATAATCACATATAATCAATCATATAAAAACATAAGGGTGCCCATGGAATGAAATGGGCATCATAATAATGTCATAAAGCGTAATGAATGAGAATATCATAAAAATGTCCATGAAAGAAAGGAATTAAAACAAACATGGGCATTAAAAAGTTAAAATAATCATATATTATGGTATGTGATGTCAAATAGAATTGACAACGTGTAAGAAAAGTATTTAAGAATTTTTATCATTAAGAAATTTTAGTGCAGTTTTAAGGAAGATAGTCAAGTGTGTAGAGACCCGTATCCTGACGTACATGGACATTACATTACTTTTGCGGAATACTTAGTACATAACAAAAAATACACACACAAGGATCGTAATAGTTTAGTGTCTTTGGAAACTCGGAACGTAATCTTCTAATCGTGGTGAAAGATCTCCAATATCTCCCATAAAGATCTTCCCTTTTTTTTACCTAAAACCTTTCTTTATATCCTGGGGAAAATAAAACATAAAAGGGTGAGCTCAAATGCTCAGTAAGGGTAAACAAAAGAAATATAAATCTCATCGTATACACAAGCACATAACTTTTGGAAATCTTAACCTGCAAAAGAGATCATAATTTCATAACATGGGATAAATCATGGAAGTGAAATGTAATCACAATAATAATAACTTAAATACATGAAACTTTGTGTCATACACACATAATCATAGAGAATCATATCTTATTAGTCAAGACTCATTGCCAAGACTATCTTAGTGGACAAAGTCCCTTTCTGAATCGAGTAACCCTCGTTTCAGTCCTGTTTCACTGAACCGGTATAACCTACCATTCCAGCCATGTCTATCTCATGAGATATAAAATCTTTACCCAATGCATTGGAGGGAGATATAGGTCCCACTCATCTCATAATGATACCATTCTTATGTGTGCCACAAAATCATAAATCATACATCATTGCATAACCCATGTAATAAAAATGGGATTCTTAAACAACATGACATCATAAAACCATTCATATAAGATAAAGGAATTCATAAACATAATTCCATCACAACATAGTCAAATCAATGTAAAAATATGGATAGAAACAGAACCCTTTATTATCTTATATGGAAAATAATTTTGATAAAACACTTGAATTGAATTATTGAGGAAAATATCCTTTCTTCTTCAAAATCAATTTCATTTCACAAAACATCATGCAATTTTAAAAGAAAGAGATTTTATTGAAAATATTAATGAAATCTTTTGGAGGAAGCTTCATGAAAATAAGGCTTTATAAAACCGTAAAAATCCGTTCGTGCCGTTTAAGTTAAAAAAAACATTCTTCTCATACTTTTGTCGGAAAAGTCAAAAAGTACCTCGTACGAAAAATGACAAAAGATTCCTTTCATATCTTTTACTAAAAACTAACCGAAGGGTAAAATTGGATTTAAATAATTGTATGTGGATGGAAATAATATTACATAATGAGGAAACATGGATTTGGATGATAAAATACACCCCAGTAAATTTCAAAGTATAAACAATCTCGGATAAAAATTGAGATTGCGAGATTTTCCCTTACCTTAGGTCCGACTTGCTTTGTAAGTGTCCGAACCTCCTGTATAATGATTTAAATCATGTTATTGACTTATTCCAGAATCATATTCCTTGTTATGATATCATATATGGTTCACTTATGACTTTATATTACCCGTTCTTTTGTAAATTCCATGTTAAAGAAGCGTTTTGGTTAAAATCGTTTCATTTATCGTAGGTGTTTTGACTTGTTGTTCTTGACATTATTATTACTTATATCATGATTTACTTACTTCCAGAATATAAAATATGATTTATATATCATATATATTCAGTATATATATATATATATAATAGATAGCTAAATGAAATGAAAAACACCGTTCATGGAGACGGTAGTCCGTACGTACGCATGAACGTTGTTTTCCTTTCCTTATTGTCTTGAATGGAAGTAAGTAGATGACATACATATATATATATATATACATAAATCCAGTAGCTTTATAATTTAATATATTTCATTATTATTTCTTATATATACTTTATAATCATTCTTAAATGGTTAACATGGAGAATGAATCTCATCGCGTCGTGGAGACGGTAGTCCGTACGTACGCACGAGCGATGATATCATTTCCATAAATATTGAATTGAATTGGAGTGGATTATACAATATATCAGAATCAATATTATGTTTTAATAACTATGTATAGTTATTCTTTACACCATTATACCCATCCATGTAAGGTGGTGGTGGAAAATAAATTACACCACGGCGTGGAGACGGTATTCCGTACGTACGCACGCGCGGTGATTTCATTTTTCCGTAGGATGGATAGAAGGTGAATTAGGGTTGTTTCATATTTATAATAACATATAAGTATGTAAGTTATACTGATGTTATTACTTTATCATGAAACAACTAAAGAAGAAGAAGTTGAAGAAGAATGAAATTGAAAAGATCGGTAATGGATATTACATCTTCTTTGGAACGCCTCTTTGAATCCTCCACTTAGGGAACTAAGATTGGTCTTTGAAGAAGACCAGGACCTCTAGGATTATTCTAGGTAAGTGGAGAAAATGGCAGGGGTTGGCCGAGCTTGAGTGCTCAATTTGGTGTGAGGAGGAGGGGGAGGAGGTGCCCTTTTATAAGGGAGGAGAGGGGCACCTTAGGAATATCTCAAAATATTATTTTATATTAAAGTCAAAATCGGTTTATAATGGTTACAAAGGGTCTTATTTCGAAGCTAAAGTGGGGATGGGTCGAAATCCTATCAACCAATAGGATTTAGACAAGTTTAGGGTATTATTTTAACCTTATCAATTAGATTTAACTCTAAGTTAATTAATTTAACTTTTACCGTGTCTTTTTGTTTTCTTTCACTATATGGTTAATACACTTACTATAACATGCCAAACGAACCCCAAATTGTTTATCATTAATATATATATCCTTATCTAAGTCATTTGGCCGAACCATAGATTTTTAGGAATAAAATAACAATTAATAATATAATATTATATTTAAAAACTATTTTGTGTCAATTTTGACACTATTCGATATATGATTTTTTTGAAAGTCATAACAGAATTATATGTTCGAACCAAGTTTCTTAAATCAACACTAATATATCATAGTAACCTAGAAAATTAGTTTAATTCATAAAAAGTCTCATATTACATTTATTTTGGTGTTTATAACATCAATTATGTCAATATTTCATTAACAAGATAATTACTGCATCATCTTTGTGTCATAAATAAATTAAATTATTTAATTTCTAAAAATTACAAATAAAATACCATTATGTAGGAAATCTTTTTATATTTCTAATGAATATTTATAGTCGAATTTATCTTATGTATAACCCCATATTAAAAATTTTTAGTAAATAAACTTTGATTTTAACTCTTTTAACCCTTCTTTAAATAAATTAATAATAAATGTCCTAATCTAATCCAAGTGGGCCTAAATGGTCATATTTTATTCCTAAGATTGTTTTTGGTCGAATTACACTTGTCCAATAGAATTAGGACATGTGTTAGGGTAATATTAATATCATATTTACCCTTAGTTACCCTATTTACTATTAACCGCGGTAAAAAAAGTAAAAAGTTACTATTCACCAAAAAATTATTTTCATTTCATTGAACCACATTTTAGTCCTTGATATTAACCGTTTCTCTCGGATTTTCGAAATTCAATTCACAGAAGCGGTAAAATTATGTTTTATGCAAAATTCAGTTTTTTAACCTACCACTTAGTGGTTTCACTATTCATCAAAATTGAAAGTTTTCAGAAAAATACCAAAATTTCACCCTAGGCTAATTTCGATATTCTGAGTCCAAAAATGAAGTCCATTTTGAAAAATAAAATTTATAAAATTTCAAAAAGTGGTTATTACTATTCATAATGGCTAGTTTTAATAATATTTTAATAGCATATTGTTGTTTAGTGAAACTCGTTATTGCATACTATACACGCTATCGAGGAAGGTCGCGATTGCGTGTAATGCAAGGCAAGTCAAGGATGCGTGTTGTGCAAGCTCCTTTTGGTGTAGCGTACAACAAAAGTCATTAATGAATTTAAAAAGAATATTTTTCATAAAATCTCAGGGTGTTACATTCTACCCCCCTTAAAATGAATTTCGCCCTCGAAATTCGTCGGGGTTATAAATGGTTTACTATTTTAAAGTTTCTTTAATCGAAACCCACATCATAAAAAGGAATACCAAAACCAATCTTTAAAAACGAAAGTATGAAACGTAACGGTTACCCAAATAAACTAATCATTGGGTTTCCACATAGGTGAAAATATGGATATGGAAGAGAAATCTAACCTTCATGTTCTGATGGAGAGTGGTAGAGAACATGGCTATGGAAAATCCAGCAATCACAAATCCATAAATTTGTGACGATCTAAGGTACCATCTGATTAATCAGATATAAGAGCAGTAGGACAACATTTTTGTTTTTCAAGATCGTTTCCCTAAAGTTGAAGAATTAAATGAAATACTTGCATGATTTTTCTACAATATCACTGTTGTTCCTGCTTTGAACAGTTTCCACTTTATCTCTTAAAGAAATGAAGTGTTAAAAGATCATGTGATAGAATGATGAGTCATTCCATCTGTTTCAAACAAAAGGTTAGCAATAGTTATCAAATATTCATAAGTCCGTCTTTTGTGAGGTTGAACTTATACTATATATCACACCCCTTAATAAAATAAAACTAGTTTCTACTAACCAGGGACTTCCTGTAGGACAGTGGTAGGCGATAAAGGCCAGTCGCACTTCGGTTGTGGGTTCGATTCCCACAGCCTTGTCCGACGCGATGGGTTGTCGCCCGTCCTGCAGGTTGTCCTTTTTCTAAAGCTATATTACTATAACATCCCATCAATAATATCAAAAAACGTTTTATCCTAAATTATGTCCAACATTATCCATTCTAATCTTTAGGCTTTTCTAAAATACTTCGGTCCAAGCTCATTGTATAAAGAAAATGATTACTTGAAATGTCATAGAATAATCACGTGAATGCCATCATTTATCCCCCATATATCATAAGATATATCTTATTGGTCAAATTACAAACATGTGAATACCTAAATCATGTATTCTCTTGAAGAATGAATACCCATTGAACCTTAGTGAAAACATGAATGCAGTTAAAAGTTAACACTTTCCACATACCAAAATCCTCAAAATTCTATATACTCAAACCATGATATCACTTGGTCCTTATATCAATCATGAGCTCATGAATACAATCAAACATCTCATTATCATCTTATCCCTTCATTATGCGCATATCATCTACATTCCAAAAATATCTGAATAACCTTTCATGGATACTGGTACCATTAATCATACACTTTCAAAACTCAAGGAAAGACAACAGTGTAACAATACTTAGATGTCTCTTTATTCCATAGTACCATGAGATTACATATACAACATTACACATGATAAACATGTCATCACTCCACTACATTCTTAAACCATTGACCGGGCTTCAACAATTCTTTCATCTCACATATCATTTGTAGTCTCTTCATCATCATCAACATAAATACTACCCATACGACCATACTGATTCTCTTCATGAGACTTTCCCTTAGGGCATTGGTTTGCATAATGCCCGTACATTCCACATTTAAAACATTTAACCATTGTTGATGTCATAGCAATACCATTATCCTCATCCCTGGTGTTAACTGAACCTTTTCCTTTGCACTTACTGGCTTTGTGTCCTTCTTTTCCACACCCAAAGCATCTTCCAGTTCCTTTGAAACATTCTCCTTGATGCCTCTTCCCACATGATTTACATTCCTCTATGATCATCATGAAACTCCATCTTTCTCTTATTAGCCGAGTCAGGAAACTTACCAAATCTTACTTTATTGATCATATTATGAGATTGCTGATTCGACATAATAATGACGTTTGGACTTCCAAATCCCATTTCATTTGGTTGCTCATGAAGAATATCATTCCATTGTCCATCATATCCTCAATTATCGTGAATTATCTTGTTTCCAGCCATTTTCTAAAACCCAAAAAGAATAGTGTGAGAGGAAAAAATCATGCAAGAGAAAACAACATTATAAAGGGGGAGTATCCTCAATATCTAACTTCTTAGGTTAAATTCTAAGATCGTTACCGTAGTTATAGGACTGTATCCTATACGTATACTTATCCTTAGGGACATCCCTAGACAAACCTTATAAATATCTCTAGGGATCTCACTAAAGTTCTCACATCCTAGTTTCCAAAGGTTGACTAAACCTTTCCTCTGATACCAACTGTAGAGACCCGTATCCTGACATACATGGACATTACATTACTTTTGCGGAATACTTAGTACATAACAAAAAATACACACACAAGGATCGTAATAGTTTAGTGTCTTTGGAAACTCGGAACGTAATCTTCTAATCGTGGTGAAAGATCTCCAATATCTCCCATAAAGATCTTCCATTTTTTTTTACCTAAAACCTTTCTTTATATCCTGGGGAAAATAAAACATAAAAGGGTGAGCTCAAATTCTCAGTAAGGGTAAACAAAAGAAATATAAATCTCATCGTATACACAAGCACATAACTTTTGGAAATCTTAACCTGCAAAAGAGATCATAATTTCATAACATGGGATAAATCATGGAAGTGAAATGTAATCACAATAATCATAACTTAACAACATGAAACTTTGTGGAATACACACATAATCATAGAGAATCATATCTTATTAGTCAAGACTCATTGCCAAGACTATCTTAGTGGACAAAGTCCCTTTCTGAATCGAGTAACCCTCGTTTCAGTCATGTTTCACTGAACCGGTATAACCTACCATTCCAGCCATGTCTATCTCATGAGATATAAAATCTTTACCCAATGCATTGGAGGGAGATATAGGTCCCACCCATCTCATAATGATACCATTCTTATGTGTGCCACAAAATCATAAATCATACATCATTGCATAACCCATGTAATAAAAATGGGATTCTTAAACAACATGACATCATAAAACCATTCATATAAGATAAAGGAATTCATAAACATAATTCCATCACAACATAGTCAAATCAATGTAAAAATATGGATAGAAACAGAACCCTTTATTATCTTATATGGAAAATAATTTTGATAAAACACTTGAATTGAATTCTTGAGGAAAATATCCTTTCTTCTTCAAAATCAATTTCCTTTCACAAAACATCATGCAATTTTAAAAGAAAGAGATTTTATTGAAAATAGTAATGAAATCTTTTGGAGGAAGCTTCATGAAAATAAGTCTTTAGAAAACCGTAAAAATCTATTCGTGCCGTTTAAGTTAAAAAAAACATTCTTCTCATACTTTTGTCGGAAAAGTCAAAAAGTACCTCATACGAAAAACGACAAAAGATTCCTTTCATATCTTTTACTAAAAACTAACCGAAGGGTAAAATTGGATTTAAATAATTTTAGGTGGATGGAAATAATATTACATAATGAGGAAACATGGATTTGGATGATAAAATACAACCTAGTAAATTTCAAAGTATAAACAATCTCGGATAAAAATTGAGATTGCGAGATTTTCCCTTACCTTAGGTCCGACTTGCTTTGTAAGTGTCCGAACCTCCTGTATAATGATTTAAATCATGTTATTGACTTATTCCAGAATCATATTCCTTGTTATGATATCATATATGGTTCACTTATGACTTTATATTACCCATTCTTTTGTAAATTCCATGTTAAAGAAGCGTTTTGGTTAAAATCGTTTCATTTATCGTAGGTGTTTTGACTTGTTGTTCTTGACATTATTATTACTTATATCATGATTTACTTACTTCCAGAATATAAAATATGATTTATATATCATATATATTCAGTATATATATATATATAATAGATAGCTAAATGAAATGAAAAACACCGTTCATGGAGACGGTAGTCCGTACGTACGCATGAACGCTGTTTTCCTTTCCTTATTGTCTTGAATGGAAGTAAGTAGATGACATACATATATATATATATACATAAATCCAGTAGCTTTATAATTTCATATATTTCATTATTATTTCTTATATATACTTTATAATCATTCTTAAATGGTTAACATGCAGAATGAATCTCATCGCGTCGTGGAGACGGTAGTCCGTACGTACGCACGAGCGATGATATCATTTCCATAAATATTGAATTGAATTGGAGTGGATTATACAATATATCAGAATCAATATTATGTTGTAATAACTATGTATAGTTATTCTTTACACCATTATACCCATCCATGTAAGGTGGTGGTGGAAAATAGATTACACCACGGCGTGGAGACGGTATTCCGTACGTACGCACGCGCGGTGATTTCATTTTTCCGTAGGATGGATAGAAGGTGAATTAGGGTTGTTTCATATTTATAATAACATATCAGTATGTAAGTTATACTGATTTTATTACTTTATCATGAAACAACTAAAGAAGAAGAAGTTGAAGAAGAAAGAAATTGAAAAGATCGGTAATGGATATTACCTCTTCTTTGGAACGCCTCTTTGAATCCTCCACTTAGGGAACTAAGATTGGTCTTCGAAGAAGACCAGGACCTCTAGGATTATTCTAGGGAAGTGGGGAGGCGAAAAGGGCAGGGGTTGGCCGAGCTTGAGTGCTCAATTTGGTGTGAGGAGGAGGGGGAGGAGGTGCCCTTTTATAAGGGAGGAGAGGGGCACCTTAGGAATATCTCAAAATATTATTTTATATTAAAGTAAAAATCGGTTTATAATGGTTCCAAAGGGTCTTATTTCGAAGCTAAAGTGGGGATGGGTCGAAACCCTATCAACCAATAGGATTTAGACAAGTTTAGGGTATTATTTTAACCTTATCAATTATATTTAACTCTAAGTTAATTAATTTAACTTTTACCGTGTCTTTTTCTTTTCTTTCACTATATGGTTAATACACTTACTATAACATGCCAGACGAACCCCAAATTGTTTATCATTAATATATATATCCTTATCTAAGTCATTTGGCCGAACCTTAGATTTTTAGGAATAAAATAACAATTAATAATATAATATTTGATTTAAAAACTATTTTGTGTCAATTTTGACACTATTTGATATATGATTTTTGTGAAAGTCATAACAGAATTATATGTTCGAACCACGTTGATTAAATCAACACTAATATATCATAGTAACCTAGAAAATTAGTTTAATTCATAAAAAGGCTCAAATTACATTTATTTTGGTGTTTATAACATTAATTATGTCAATATTTCATTAACAAGATAATTACTGCATCATCTTTGTGTCATAACTAAATTAAATTATTTAATGTCTAAAAATTACAAATAAAATACCATTATGTAGGAAAGCTTTTTATCTTTCTAATGAATATTTATAGTCGAATTTATCTTATGTATAACCCCATATTAAAAATGTTTTAATAAATAAACTTTGATTTTAACTCTTTTAACCCTTCTTTAAATAAATTAATAATAAATGTCATAATCTAATCCAAGTGGGCCTAAATGGTCATATTTTATTCCTAAGTTTGTTTTTGGTAGAATTACACTTGTCCAATAGAATTAGGACATGTGTTAGGGTAATATTAATATCATATTTACCCTTAGTTACCCTATTTACTATTAACCGCGGTAAAAAAAGTAAAAAGTTACTATTCACCAAAAAATTATTTTCATTTCATTGAACCACATTTTAGTCCTTGATATTAACCGTGTCTCTCGGATTATCGAAATTCCATTCACAGAAGCGGTAAAATTAAGTTTTATGCAAAATTCAGTTTTTTAACCTACCACTTAGTGGTTTCACTATTCATCAAAAATTGAAAGTTTTCAGAAAAATACCAAAATTTCACCCTAGGCTAATTTCGATATTCTGAGTCCAAAAATGAAGTCCATTTTGAAAAATAAAATTTATAAAATTTCAAAAAGTGGTTATTACTATTCATAACGGCTAGTTTTAATAATATTTTAATAGCATATTTTTGTTTAGTGAAACTCGTTATTGCGTACTATACACGCTATCGAGGAAGGTCGTGATTGCGTGTAATGCAAGGCAAGTCAAGGATGCGTGTTGTGCAAGCTCCTTTTGGTGTAGCGTACAAAAAAAGACATTAATGAAATTAAAAAGAATATTTTTCATAAAATCTCAGGTTGTTACAAAGTGCATTTAAAATATAAAAGGACATGATATTTTATATAAATCCAGATGTGAACCAAAAGGGTTTTCATAATAAAAATACTGATTTTATAAAAAAATGTTATCTTAAAATAGAATATATAGTTCACTTGAAATTAAGTAAGAATTCGAAATGTTCCCTTTAACCGGGCTTGCTTATCGAGAATAATTTAGGATAGAATAATTTAAAACCATGTATATACCCAAAATAAAATGATGAATGTATATTGATTCATGAATTTTGAGAGTATAAACATAATTTATAATATGTTCATAAAAATAATAGATAAATTCATTTGGGAAAACATAAAGTTAGAACAACTCAAAGTAATAATAGAGGTTCGTGTAGAGTCCCTTATAAAATATCGTCATGGTACAACGTGTACTTAGGAAGGATTAATGAGAGATAAATGGGTTTATCATCTTTTATACGTCATTATTGAAGTATGGGGAGGTGTAAAATCATACCGCATAATTACTAACTATACATAAAAGGACATAACATAGAGGATATTCTTGAATAAATGTGAGAATGAAAGGATCCCTTACCTTAAATCCAATGGTTTTCTTCTCTGGATGTCAATGACATAAATAATAAAATTAGGTTCATTAATTAATAATTCAAAAATTTCAACTGCATGTTATTTATTTATTATATCCTTATTAAGTTCATCCATGCATTTTTTATGAGTTAAGAGGTTCAATTTCATTGTTTGGGATCGTTTTCTTCCTTGGTTTTAATGATAAGTTCACTTATATTCATGTTCAGATAAACATGTATCATTGGAATGGTTTTATAGAATTGAAGTTATTGAAGATCCAGAATATTAAATGATTATAAAATTCATTTGGTTATTTGGAGTGAAGGTGAATCGTTATATAAAGCATTACTGATAAACACTTTGATTAATTTGGCGATTTTTCTCCTAATTAACTTGTATTGTATTATTATTTTAAATCAAGTGTGAAAAAGGATTCTATAACATAACATAAGATAAAATACATATTTAATAATATTATTCAACCATAAAAATGGTTTCATGACCAGAATTTAATATGGTAATAGAAATTGATAACCAGTCGTCCTTGAATGTTATAAATTAACACATCTCACACAATGTTTTCGTTTCTTTCATATAAAAGATCCGTAAATGAGAGATGATAATGAATTATCCCATTATCATAAAAAATTAAATTATATTTATGGTAATATATATTTCATACATTTTGGATGAGGATAGGTTAGGAAAGAAATGAGAACAAAAGAACATGAAATAAAATGAAAGAAAAGAAAAGTGGAATTTTCCTCTTGATTTAATATTCCTTAAGAGCCTCTTATAAGGAGAGGATTTGGTCTTTTGAGGAGACCAAGTGATGATGGACATGTAGGGTGATATTATAAAGATATTTTATCAGAATTTAGGCAAGGAAAATGGCTTGATAAGAGTGTAGAGAATAGAATAGCGTGGGTAGTTTTTACAGTGGTGGGGAACATGGTTTTCTTAAATTTTTAATCATTAGTTTATTATTTCTTCATAAGACAACAAATAGTGATGATTACAAGACCCAAAATAGTAATAATTACATATTAGTTCTAATCAAAGGTTCTTACATTATAAAAACATCACCAATGACTCAATAATTAATGTATTTAGCTTATTTTGTAAATTATTGTATTTCACTATTCATAAAAAATTCATGTATTTCAGTAAAATCCCAAAAAATAACCCAATTTTTTTTTCGATGTGTAGAATCCAAAAATTGAAATCCATTTTCTAAAAGTAATTTTCTATGTATTATTAATTAAATTTTTTATTAAAACCATTTATTTACTTGAAAAATATAGATTTCAAAACTATAACTAATTTTATAATGCTTTAAAAAATTATATATGTACTTATAAATTATATTTAAACTAGAATAAAAATAATTTTTAATTTATGAACACCTTTTAGGAAAATAAATTTTATTTTAAATTATTTAATTAATTTTAATTAATTATTTACGACTTACAAAAATACCAATATTTTTACTATGGTCATATTATCACTTATAAGATTTATAAATTTTATTTATACATTTAAGGGTGAGGTTACTATTCTTTTGAAACTTTACTATTCATAAGGGTCATATTTCTATTCGTAAGGGTAGTTTACTATTCAGGAGGGTATGTTACTATTCACCCAAAAATAAGTTTGTTCCATGGGACTCCAAACATATTGCTGATCACAATCGTGTATATCAGATTATCGAAATTCAAATCACATAAGTGACGATATTATGTTTAAATAACGCATAGTACTTAGTAGTTCATTGATTTTTGATTTCATCTAATTACATGGAATAATTATAATAATGGAATTTCTATTGATAAAACATTAGTTTGTTACACAGACATGTCAAACAGGTGATGTTATGGAATCTGAAAATGTTAGGTAGACCATGCAACATCCCTCAGAAAAGCTAATATGATCATGTTTCACCCTATAAGCGTGTCAGGAAGAACACAAGAAATATTTTTAGATATATCAGGTTATTCATGTGGACATTCCCAAACATATCATCCATGTCAGGTGAAGTCCTCAGAACATGTCAAGCAGATCACGCGACAACCTCTGATATGCCAAGTAGATCATGAAACACCCTATTCACATATTATGATGTTCACATGATATACATTCAACATGTAATGAATACATCCCCATAAATATCATTCTTTCCTGATGGACATCTCTACCATGTCAAAAATACATCCATGGATGTGTTAGAAATACATCCTCAATCTTGTAATCATTTTCTGATATAAATCCTCATATGTATTTGTAAGGAATATCTAGTCATGTCAACCTTGTTATAGAGATATTCTTAGACAATATAGGTAGACGTCCACAAAAATTAAATCCATGTCTAAGTAGACTAATCAGAAAAGTACCCTTGAGCCATATAAACATGATGTATAAGGGTGTGGTACCAACACAACCTTATCATCATAATAAAATATTTATTTTTAAAGGATACATCACACAAACTTCATCCTTTATCCATAAGCAAATAAGGGATACATGTATTGGGAATCCATTTTGGTATAATCCCCTTGATATGATATCTTTTCCAGCTCATGGGACCTTTCTCCTATGGTTCTACCATCTTCCCTCAACCAAAAGATGGTGAAGGATAAAAGGAATATGATTATTATAATTCTTATCATAAGAAAGATAAATATATATTACCATAATATATCCTGAGTTATGAATGTAAATATTCCATCAGGATATCTTCATTGCATAAGACCCTTATCAATATGCATTGTGGCCAAAAAAATTCTATCCATTTTTTGTAATGTTGAGCATTACTCATGTGATATTATATATTCAAATATATTATCAAACAAGAATAAAAAACTCCAATCCCTAATCCATGAAACCTCAGTGTATAATCAATGTTCAACTATTAAGGATACCTCTGCATGTAGGTCCCACCGAAGCTCTGTTTTTCAACTATTATGAATGGTTTTTTATTCTTCTGTCTCGTGTTTTAAATGATGAGTATGAATAATGTTGTGTTAGAGAGTCATGGTGATCATTTCAAAAATATGATAGATTTTCCTCCAAAACCTGGGGAATCATCTGGGACTAATAACTGGACTATGAAAACTATGAATGCTTATGAGAATAAATCATACATAGGATGCTTATCTATGGACAGAACTCCATACCCAATGATTAAATTCTCTCATGTATACCCTTTCTGTGTGAATCTAAACTGCACGGAATGTTCATACACTAAATACATGGGTTTTGAACCCTCTTCTCATAGGATACATAGAAATCCTCCTAGATTTTCAATCCCAATTCTAAAACACCAATTAACATTCTTGATGGATGTAAAACTATGGAGTTCCAGGTCAGATGGAATCAATGGAGAAGAAATCACACATTTACAAGCTCTAATGGGAACAATATAGAGATACTTTGATACATAAACAAGGAGTAATTAATATAACATCATATCACAAGTAAAATGGTTTAATACCTAATTCTTTTCTTAGGTTAACTTTTCTCATATCAGGATTTGGAAATTTTCCATGAACATGCCTTAAATCTATAAGAGATTCTAGGAGTTGGCAATAATTACCCTAAAAGGGTTTACTAAGCCCAAAGTCCCATCCTCTCGACCAATGTGATCTCTTAAATGTCATTGGTTTTGAATCCCCAAATGACCAACTACCTTAGAAAAGAGAGCCTATGATGGATGTGAGAGCCATTAGGCATCTTCATGTGATATAAAGATGATGAACCCAAAAGTAAAAATTTTACAACAACCCTCAATAATACAAAATCTAGCATCTAGTGTTACATTAATTTTCCCTAACCTTAAAAAAATAGTGAACTCGATGTGAACCTCACCATTACAGAAGAAAACTTTTTTATGCATTTCGGGCCATTTTGTTACCAGATTTAATGAAAACAATAAATGAAGAAGAATATTATTAATAAAATATGAATATTGAAAATTAATATATATATATATATATCATTAAGATAAAATATAGTTGAATATATAATGAATGAAATATAATTTTTTAAGAAATAAGGAACCCATATTACCATTATAAATGGGTCTATTAGAATAGTAAACTAACCATTGGAATAGTAACACAGTTATTGGAATTGTAATATGACCATTTGGAATTGCAACTATATTTCTAGAATATTATCCAGACTTTTAAACATGTAAAATAAGAGTTATGAATCTTATTAAATTAAAATATTTCAACGTTATATCATGATATAAGAAAATAAATGGTCTAAAATGATAAATTAATTTTCATTAATTTTATAAAATAAGATTATTTTGAAAGCACATTTCTTATAAATAATAAATAATAAATTATTATTATTATTTATAGTAATGTTAAGATACTTTTATTATAGAATATGTAATTTTTCAAAAGGTCAAAATATTGATCATTATATTTAAATTCGTATTTTTCAAATAAATGAGGATTTTATTAAAAAAATATCTAATATTTATAAAATTTATTTCATAAAATTTATTTCATTTTGAAATATTCTATTTGAAAAATGGTTATTCAGAATCTTTTGGTATTTATAATGTAATTTTTTGTAAATTCTGAAATATGGTAAAATAAGTTATTTCACATTATAATTGAATTTCATTAATTTTGGAGTCAAATATGATGTAATAATATATTATTTCAAACTAAAATTCACCATTTACTTTATATGGTCACATGATTCACCTTTATGTGTATTCTTGGTCAAAAATAATATTCTAATAAATATAAAATTCAAAAAAACTCCACTAATCCACTTATAAATATCACCCCTAACCACCCCATATATGAAAAAACAAATAATCCATGAATATTTCTAAATTCCCCACCAATTAACTTCCCAATAATCTCTTCCATGTTTTAATGGTTCTGGTCTCACTTAAATACAAATTCTATTTGTCTTAACAGTTTTGTTGAGGAGATGATATTCAAGAGGTAATATTATCAAAATACCTCTATTGAATAATTTTATTCTCCTTCCTTATAATCACCTCCCAGTACCACAAAACTGGGTTTCCGTAGCGCCACCCATAAATAGCGCTAAAAAAAGCACTAATATTGGGGCCGTTTATCAGTGCTAAAAAAAGTGCTGATAAAGGGCATTTTTAACATCACTAAAAAATGCTCATAAATGTAACCCTTTATCAGTGCATTTTTTTAGCATTGATAAAGGCCCCTGCCTTTATAAGTGCTTTTTTTTAGTGCTATTAAAGGGGACCATTTTATTAGTTATTTTTTTTAGTAGAGCTATTAATGGGAGTTCTTTATCAGCGCTTTTTCTTAGTACTGATAAATTAAAAAAAAATCATGAAAAATATAATATTGTTATATAAATATATTTATATTGATATAAATATAATATATATTTTTTAAATATGTTTTAGATAAGTATAAATATACTATTACATTTAACGTATAATAAATTTAGATAAAATGGATTTAACATATTTCAAAAAATATTATTAATTAATAATTTACTAATTATCATTGATTAATAATCATTTAATAACAATTTGATGACCCAAAAAATCAAACAAATAATAAAAGATCGAAAATCAGTTGAAAATGTAACACAAACTTCAAATAGCCATAACTTTTGATCTAGGTGTCCGTTTGAGCTCAATAACATATCAAATCAAATCCTGCGATGAGGTCTATACTATAGTGACCCATGAAAACCTTATGTAATAATTGTTCAAGGAAAAAAGGCTCATAAGTCCTCCAAAACTGAGTTTTTTGTCAGGATACCGCGATTGTTTAACATTCAAACAACTATAACCTATGATCTGGATGTCCACATGGCATGTAACACATATCATATCGAAGAATTTTATATTGTCTTAGATTTGACTATTTATGGAGTTGAAATGGACTCCTGGATTAGAATTTATGGTCATTTTAACATTCTATGACTTTTTAGATACACATATAAATGTATTTATTCATAAATATATGTCTGTGTGTATGTGCCTGTGTCTGTGTGTTTATGTGTGTGTTGTATATATGTATGTATGTGTGTATTTATTTATTTATAAACACAGATAAAAAACATATTTTATAAATATATTTACAATTAATATTATAAATTTATATTAAGATACAAATAAATATACGGATAAAATTTAATAACAAAATATATATATATAAATAGATATAAATATATATTAATATATGAATATATATATATATTATATGAATAAATATATATGTATTAATATTACTAAATATATTTATATTAATATGAATCTATACTAATATATGAATAAATATAACTATATATAAATATAACTATATATATATATATTAATATACGCATAAATAAATAAATAAATATGTGTATGTATATTAATATATATATATATATGTATTATATGAATAAATATATTTATATTAATATGAATCTATATTAGTATATGCAATAATATATGTATATATATATATAGATATATCATTAAAGGAAGAAAAAAAAGAAATGGCATTGTTGTAAAGGTGTAGGCATGCAAGGGGGGAGGTCAAGGGTTCCTGTTTTGGTGGAAGCAAGGGTGCGTAGGAAAGTGGGAGGGGGTTTCTTGTGCAAGATAAGCATATGGGGTGAGAGAGAGGGGGATCCACCTAGAGATGATAAAAAGTGGGGGGGGGGTCAAGCACTGTTTAAAGCTTCCCCCGCAATATATATTATTTTTAACTTTTTTTGACTTTTATCAGCACTTAAAATAATCTATGATAAAAGGGGTCTCTATCAGCGGTAAAAAAAGCACGGATAAATGACCTTTTTATTAGAACATTTTTAGCACTAATAAAAGGGTCCTTTATCAGCGCTTTTCTGAGCGCTAATAAAAGGGACCCCCAATTATCTTTGCCTCAATTAAGAGCATTTTTCTAGCACTGTTAATCCCCTTTTCTAGCACCAATATTGGTAATATTTTTAGTGTTGTCCCTCATCCAAAATGTAATAATAAATAAAATATTATATATATACTGAAATTTTATAGTGATAATTTAAAATCTACTATCTATACAATTCTCTTATCATTTTCATCAAAAAACCCAAATAATTGTCTATATTATTCCGACTCACCACCAATTTGGATGCTGAGTTTTCATTTTCCAATACCATATTCATAAATTTTCATAAATATATAATAATATTTAAATGAAATTATCATAAATTTATTATAACTTATTTCATGTTTTTAATGAATATATAGTCGTAAAATTATGTAAAACAAAACTACTTCAGGATTTTTGATAAAACCACCGAAATGAACATACCACATAATGTTAACATTCTTACCAAGTGAATAATCTTAATGTTGGAATACAAATGGATATTTTTGAAAATTAAAATTTATATACTAAAATCAATAATATTTAATTTCATTACTATAGTTATAATTCATTTTTACATGAACATTAATAATTATGCATAAGTGAACTGACTGTTGCACTAAGAATCAAATTCTTGGAGAACAACAAATTGAAATATTATATCTCAACGAAATGGTTATAAATTAATATATTAATTTTATAATATATTAATTATATATATAAATGGTTATAAATTATGTAATTAATGAATTTAATTTTATTATCTAGGATGTTATGTGCTTGTGTGGAATGATTCTGAAACATAAGGTAAGAGGTCCTTATAAACCACCATATTTTATTTAGGATTACTACTTCTATAAATTACATCACATTATCACTCTAATAATATTATTTTATTATTTTATATTATTTAAATAATATTCACTTATATATATACATACCTAAATTCATATTTCTTTTATAGAGATATACATGTTTTAAATGTTTTCCTTATCTATTTATTCGATAATAAAACCTGATTAAAGGGAACATATCTATTTCATAAACCATTATATGGACCACGATGTAAAATATTTTATACCAAAAAAATTCTCTAAAATAACACATTATAACATGTAGATTCAATTGAGTCCATTTACAGTTTAATGTGAATTATTTTTCCATAGACCTTTCTAAAAAATTATTTTCCATTTTCAAAAATTCTCACTTAAGAGGTGCATATACAAAGATGTTTATATACTACTTTTCATACTTTCACCTCACATGAACAATATTTATCATGAAATATTATTATCAACATACAAGAATTATTATATATCTTTTTTAATGGAAAACAGTGTGACATTCCATATGGTTACAATTTATGACATGGATATGAAACACATTTATGTCCATGGTTAATCCATATTTTTATGCCTTAAATTTGATTACCTTTTTTGGAAATCATTTGAATTTATATTTTATGATTAGTGGAAATAGATAGAAATTTAATTAACCAATTAATTATATTGTCACATGAGATAATATGAATGGGATTAGGGAGTAAACCAAATCCATGGTGGTACTATGTCCACCGTGTGATGTTTTCTTGGAAATTACCCTTGATATATCCTTTTCTTATGATATATACTACAGCTAAATTCCTATAGTTCCATGATCATATTATACTATATTATTTATGTTATTATTCTATTTAATAATTAATTATTCCTCTCTTATTATGATATGATGAAATGTCATTTGACTCACAGGTTATGCTTCATTATCATGTCCATTTCATTATTGGTATTTTTACGTACCACATTATTTATGAGTTCCCCATGATATCATATGATTTTATATGATCTAAATTGTATAATGTGACTCATTATATAGAATAAAATAATGAATCTTTATTTTATATTAATTTTGAGTTATTATTATTCTTTTTTTCTATATACACTATACCTCACTATCATTGAGTTCTGTTTCTGGGATTCTTATATTTAGAATCATATAATAATATGTGCAAAAGGATTCATTCAAAAAAATTAGTAGAAAAGAAACGAATTATTATGTATTGGGGTTTAGGACTATAATACATTACTAGTAACCCAATGGATATTTATTCATATAAGAAATCTTTTTGAAATTTTGTTGATGTATATTATGAGTGGATTTTAAAAAATTACATCCTTGCCTAGATACTATAAGTGGATGTTTTTTAATAGTTATAAAAAGGGGTAATAACCCCAAACGGTTCCATTGTTCATTAACTCTATAATCACCTAGTGTGAAAAATAGAGGCATTTCAAAACATTTTATTTGACACTCTCAAGGGATATGTTTTTTAAATTAAAAAAAATATTTATAAACTATTATGAAGGACATTAATATATTTTTAGATACCTAATTGAAATAGTTAATAGATATAAAATAGATAAAAAAAAATATGAATAATATGTTAAGAAATAGTTTTAATTTCTAATTTGTTCCTTCTTAGATCATAGTTTTTCTTTTGACATAATATTTTGTTTTAGCATTCCTGTCTTTGTTAAGTTAATGTTGGGGTCTATGGGAAATTATGTAAACTACAAACATGATATGAAATGTGATTATTCCCCTGATGATATGTCTAACATTGTGGTTGTGGGATATGGGAACATCGTTGAAATAATACATTAGTTAAGTCATACTTTGAATAATTCCATGAATCATATGGATATCTCTCTTTCTTGTTGGAAGGATAATGTTTCCATCAAGTCTTTTATCCAACAAGGGCCTATTATCATTATTGTATATTCTAATTACCTCATTATGGTAAAATGTAATAACACCATTGAGATGAATTTTTCGATCTTTCAATTCTCATTATTGGAGAATGTCATGTTGTAAATCTATCATCTTTATGGAGAAGATAATATGTGTTGGAAAATGATCAAGAACATAAATCCCAAAACAAATTAGTCCACAGAATAGCAATGATTAAAAATATATTTTTAAATAAATATGTTTCTAACCAATTCAACTTAAAATAGTGAGGGAGTTCCTCAGACTGAATCAAAAGGTAGATTTTTATATATGGGTTTTCAAGGAAATATTCACAAGTATTTTTGGTACACCTACTGAATTATAATTAATAATGAGTGTAAATTATTCTATTTCAATAATATGTTAAATTCAAATATATATTAATAATTGTAAATTTATGGCTTCAATGGCTATGAAGAGATTTTCCATTATTTCCTTAAGGTTGGCATTGCGATTGGTTACTCTCAATTGTGTCATGTGTATTGAGATTGAAAGAACAAAATTGAACATTAATTCAATGGATCAATAGCTAAATCTCATTAAGGATTGAAAAATCAATATCCCACATATCAAAAGTATTGGAAAAAAGAATGAAAAAACAATTTTAATATAATCAGGAGATGTTTCAAATGTGGAAAATAGGGGTGTCATTCTAATCAACAATAAAGAGAGATAATGAAACACATAAATGTGTTGGAAGAAAATAAATATTCGATCAATACTCATTCTATATTATGGTGTTTAAACATCAAGGTTAAATAGAATTGTGAAAAAAACATCCAAACATAAGGGTTGTTGGATAAAATCAATGAAAACAACCTATAAGGCACAAGGTGTAAGGAAATGAATATTATACCACTAATACTAAGATGGATAATTAAAATTATGTAGGGACATGTTCTTTGGTTATTAATTCAATAATATATAACATACTTTTTGACTATAGTTCTAAAAATTATTTCATATATTTGATGTTTAGAATAACTATTAAAACACAACATAAAAATCTAGGGGTAGGGCTATATATGAGAATAGAAAATGGACAAATTATTGTATCCTAATTATATTAATCTTAACTAATAAATTTTTATACATTGAACCTTCCAACAATCCATTTATGGAAAAATTTAGTGGTTTTAGATTATTTATTTGACATGGAATAGAAATCCCTATATAAATTCAACATCAACTATCATGAGAGGGAGGTTACTCTTCAAATATAGAGTGAACCTTTGATTTGGTACAAGTTTAAGGGGAAGGATTAATCTACATTTCATATTTATTATCAAGTCTGGATATTATTTCCTAATGAATAATAATATCAAGAAGAAATGTTTTTGACATTAGATAGAATAATTATTAAATATGTTCCAATTCTGAGTGATTATACAGATGTATTTCATGAACAGTTTTATGGTATACCTCATAACCAAGAGGTTGATTTATTGGCCTAATATAAATATGGATATCTATCCATATAAAATATTCTATATATAATGGCCACCATTGTGTCATAAGAACAGTACATGTTGTTATAATATAATCAAGAGAAGGGTATTATACACCCATGCACTTCATTATGGTGTTATCCAGTCCTATTCATCATGAACAAGGATGGGTCAGTGCTTATCGACATTTATTATAATGAACTTAGTAAAATAAAAAATAACAATAAGTAACCCTTAATACATATTGATAACATACTCAATCAACTATATGGGATCTAGTATTTCATTATGGTGGACCTCCATTCAAGATATCACTAATTAAAGGTAAATAAGAAGATATTCCAAATACTTACTTTCAAAAAATGGTATGTAAACTATGATTTCATAGTGATACACTTCAGACACACTAATTCTACAAAAACTATTTTTGGACAAAATGAATAGATTCATTAGATATTACCTTGACATGTTTTTTTGTAGTTTTTATAGATTATATATTGATATACTATTAAATAAAGGGGTATAATTTGGATCATTTAAACGATTGTTTAAAGGATTTGAGGAGGGGAATCTATATGAAAAGTACAATAAATATGAGTTTTATAAGGGTATGTCTCAATATTAAGCTATTCTATTACCATGAAATGATATATATAGACCCTCCTAATACAAATTCAATTGAAGAGTGTCTTAAACTAGTATATGTACTATAAATATGTACATTACTTGGACTGGAAGTGTATTACCAGATTTTTTTGAAAACCATCATGGGATTTTCAAACATGCTAACTAAGATGACTTGTGAGGGGTTAAAATTTGGCTGGACTAATAAATGAGAAGATAGATATGAGGAATTGAAAAATAGACATATCACTACACTAATCCTCATGCTACCTTCAAGTGTGTAATATTTATGGAATATATAAATTATTCAAATAAGGGCTTGGGATATGTTTTAATTGATAATGATAATTTGATATCCTATGCCATAAGGTAGTTGAATGTTTTTTATATGAATAAACCAACATGTTATCTATGGTTGGATACAATGATCTTCACATTAATGATTTGGTGGAACCATATTTATGGGTTGTAGTGTGAAAAAAATTAAAGAGGCCCAAATATATATCCACACAAAAGGATCCTAATATTTTCTAGTGATGATGGTTAGTGCTAGCCGTAGACTATGACTGCACAATCCTCTACCATAATGGGAAACCAAATAAAGTTAAAAATTCTCTATGTAAAAAAGATATGAAAATATTATCAGTGATTATAATTAATAGGGATATAATATTCTCATAATTGAAAATGATGAAATGGAAATAATAAATGAAAGAACTGCATAATTCCTTTAACAAATGATTTCAAAACCAGTACATCTGTATAAGATGTAGTATTCCCAAACACAGGATTTGGAAATTTATGAGAAGGTAGAATCTATAGGAAAAAGTAAATCATTACTGTTTAAAATTGATGAATAGTGATTTGTAATATCTGGGTCAAGACTATGTGTACCATCAAATAATGATATTTATAACATTCCCTTGAATGAATCTCATAGAATGACATTCTATATCAACCCTTGTACAATGAACATGTATTAAGATATCTGAGAGAACTATTTACTGGTAATATACAAAGAAGGATATCCCATAATATTTATCAATGATCCTAGTACATTTGTATGTAAAGATTTAAATGAAAATGTTAAGGGATGGTGAAACCGTTATCCATACATACTTCAAAATGGGAAAACATCTATGTGGACTTTAATATTTGTTATCCAAATACATCCCATCGAAATAACGCTATATGGGATGTGGTGGACCATCCGATAAAGATTACTCTTATCGTCATTATTTGAGATGAATTATCACTTAATCAATTTTCAAGGATAAATATTATAGTATTGGTGAGGATGTATGGGACCCCATTATTTATTGTATCTTACCAAGACATGGGATTTATTTCTATATTTTGGAAGAGTCAAAAATATTTTCCAAACACTAAGTTGACTTATGTATGGATGATCACTCCCAAATTTTATTTATTATATAAGTCGACTATCCAAACACATGAATACATGTTTAGGTGATTCTAAATAGACATCAATGTAGTGTTGGATCATCATATTCCCCCTATCAAGATCCCACACAATTATATTTTCCAATCAAGAATCAAAATCCCTCCCAATGAATCCATTTAGGGAAATAAATTTAGAACACATATTTACTTGGATCATGATGGTGAATATAATAAGTTGGTTGTAGAAATGGTAATGTAAATGGTAGAAAGGTTAACCCATTTAGTGGAACATCAGTAAGCTCAATGATGAAAAATATCTAGGATTAAAATTTCCAACAAGACCTAAAATATAATGTTAGATATATGGTGTTCATCTATATATTCCAATATAAGAGAGTCGTGATATTTGAGAAGGATGAAAATATATGTAATAGGTATAAAAAACCCTTGGTTATTCATGATTTAACTGTAGTTGTGGCTAATTAACTTGAACTCCTATCATCCCATCATTATGTATATAGCATGTTCAACATATCCTTATTCAGTATGTATGTAAAAGATCCCTCAAATACAATGAATTCATTTGTGGTATGTAAACAAAATGATCTATCTTATGTGGAGAGTTTAATGAAGATCTTGGATCATAGAGATAATATTTTACACAGTATAACAAATCACTTAGTCAATGAACTATGGAAAACCCATATGTATGATGAGGCTACATGGGAAACATAGGGTGCCTTGAACCAGAAGTACCCTCACAATTAATCAACATGTTATTTAAAATGATATTTTAATGGTGAAATTTCTTTTTGGGGGAAGAATGTAATGACCCATAATTTTATCAATTGAATAACCCCTCTGAATATATAATTGTTTCATATTTAGTAACAATGTATTAAATAATTCACATGTGCTACATAATAATGAAACTATATTTTATTATAATAATTGGAATATTACATTCATTAAATAAAAAATTGTCAAAATAATTGAATTTAGTATAATAGTAATGAAATATAAAATATGAGTTTAATAATAAGAAAATTTAGATATGCTCGATCCCCTAAAATAATCTCACTCTCATACAACATTGTAGAAATGAAGAATAATATTAGTAATGAAATATGAATTTAGAAAATGAATATATATATATATATATATATAAATTATTGAATGAAAATTTAAGAGATTGAAATATGACTGAGATATTATGTAATTATTGGAATTATATAACCCAAAATGGTTGTTAAAAATATTACTATTGGAATAGTAGTATGACTATTGGAATAATAACTTGTCCATTGAAATAGTAATATGACTATTATTAATAGTAACCTAAATGTTTGAATAGTATAATCACATATATAAGTGTAAAATAATTTTTATTCATGATGTAAAGTTAAAATATTATACAATTAAGTCATGGTACAAGAAAATAAATATGTTAAAATGATAAATTAAATGTTTATATTTTTTAAAATAATAAATTTTTCCAATGAACATTTATAATAAATATAATTATTTAAAAGAACGTTTATTTTCATAAAACAAATGTATATTTTAGTTATTTTTTTATTACATTGATAATATCATATTATGGGACTATAAGTAAATTTTCAAAGGGTCATAAATTTGATCATAATATTAAAATTGGTATTATTAAAATAAAAGATAATTTTAATTAAAAATTTAAAATATCATATTTTGAAAATAATTTTCATTAAATGGATTTAATTTTTATAATCCACAAATTTAAAATGGTTACTGTTAGGTTTTGGTATATTTCTAATATAGTTATATTTTTTTAAATAGAGAAATGCAATAAAGTTTTGTATTTTACATTATAAGTTAAATACCAGAATTTCTGAGTCATTGATAATGTGAGAATACATAAGTTTAAATTCACATACACCATTTATATTATATGGTTACAATATTAATCACTATAGGTATACTTGGTCTAAATAATAAAATAATGAATATAATATTATAAAACCCCCAATTCCTCACTTTATAAATACAACTTCTCACCACCCCTTATCCTTACACATTCTAATGCTTTTAGCCTGGGATATTTCTATAAAATTATATTCCCAATATTCTACTCTATATATCATATATACGAGTATCATTATAAGTTAACTTCCATGAATCATAAGGATTTTTTCAAGGAAAAACAATTCAAGAGGTAATATTCTCAAACTATTTCATTTTAATTCTTATCTTTTTCAACCTTTCCTTCACCTCCTTCTTCCAACATGGAATAATAACACTAGTATCATATAATGATTATAAATTTATATTTATATTTAAATATCAAACATACATTGTATTCTCTTATCCTCAAATTCTAAAGAAAAAACTGTTGCCCATATTATATCGGTTCATTGACTCTACGGGTGATGAAAGTTTTCCGTTACCACCTTAAAGACTTGTCATAAAAATATTATTATGGTTAAATAAGATGCTAATAAATATATTATAACTTATTTACTGTAATTTAATAAATATATTTACATAAACTTAAATAAAATGAAACTAGTATGTAATGGTTAATGAGACCTCATAAATGAATTAACTGCATAATGTTAACTTTTTTACCATGATAATTATCCCTATGTCAAAACAAAAAATGATATTTTGTATTTTTTTATTTTATTTAAGTACATGAATATGATTTCATTTCACATATGGTGTTTTATTCACATTTTAAATAATATTCATAAATTATCAACAACTAATCCGACCTTTGAATTATAAAACGAACACTCTCGGAACAACGAAATTAAACATTACATCTCAATGAAATGATTATAAAATAAAATAATAAAATTATATTAAATAAAAAATATATGGAAAATTTTACTAAATAATTAATTAGTTAATATAATTTCTTTATCTATTCCATTAAGTGATTTTGTACAACTATTTCGGATCCTCAGCATAAGGATATCTCTAAACTGCCCTTTTTTATTTGGGGTTATTCATTCCATCTCTTACAAAACTTTATAACCCTTAAGTTATTATTCACTTGATATATATTATTTATTTAAATCCTCAACATATATACCTATATTAATTCATATTTTCATGATGGTAATATACATGTTTTAAATGGTTCCCTTATAAATTTCACTTGATAAGCAACCCTAGTTAAATAGAAGTTCTATATTTCTTACAGCATTACATGTACAAATCCTAAAATTATTGTAGATGAAAAATGTTTTATAAAATCACTAATTTTATCATGTAAAATAATTTTATTTCATGTTTGGTTTTATGGATATTATTTTTTTCCCTTCTATTCTTTAAAGAGTCGTTACCCTTTTTCTTAAATCCCTCATTAAGAGGTATATTTCTAAAGGAATTTCACTACTCTTTTTAATGTATTTAATTAAACATGACATAATTTCTCATTTACTATGATTATTAGTTTACAATAAATCTTAAATACCTAATTTTATGAAAACCATTATAATAATACAGATGGTTATGCTATATGACATGGTTATGTAACACATTTCATTCCTTGAAAAATCATTATATTTATGCCTTATGTTTGACATAATTTTGTGGCACAAATATGAATGTAAAATATGTTATGTTTGTTTTCATATTTCTCTTAAATTAATTGGGTAATTATTTTTTCCCATGAGACAATATTTATGGAATTTGGAGGTAAACCAAATCCATGATGAGACTCCATCCACGATGTGATGTTATCTTGACATTTAGCCCTAAATTTCTTCTTATGTCATGTTATATATATCATAAAATATCCTATGTATATAGGATATTATGATACCATGTAATTTATGATATGATCCCATGTTATTATTCATGATCCTTATATTTTATAATGTCTTATTATGTCGATTGAATCATATCTGATTATTCATAATCATTTTCATTATGTAACTGGGTTTTTTAATCATACAATTTTGTTTATGTATACCATAGTTTATCATATATTATTTTAGGATATTAATAAGATATAATATCTCATTATGGAGAATAAAATAATTATTTCTTATTTTAGTAACCTTTTTATGTATTCTGAACCTATTCATTCAAATACATTATGCATCAATATCTTCGGGTTGTCTTTATTTAATGTTTCTGATAAAAGTATTATAATAAGTTTTAAAAAATTATTGGGTCGTTATTTAATTAATATGACCATAAAATATATAAATATATTCATGTAATAAATTATATGTAATGTCAGTATTTTGACATACATTGGTAAAACATTCTGTGTATAATTCCTTTAGTCCAAACCATATATAATAATGAGTATACAGATTAGTCAACATTGATTAAGGAAGAAATAGTGAACAGATATTTAAATCCGAAATTATTATTTTTAAAGAAACATATGATATATAAAAAACATATCCCCATGGAGTTTCAAACCAGGTATGCAGTTGTAAATATTTGGTGAGCACATAATTAATATTGAGTTAACACACAACACAAATTTTCCAGTGTTATTATCCCTAGGTGCATATTATCTTGATCTTGCATCCACATTTCTGTATCAAAATAGGGAAATAATTTATATGAAAATAGATCTAATTAATATTCCAAATGTTTAGGTTATTAACATAGTTGAATAACATATTTATATGGACATTTGGACGTAACATTAAAAAATTAGAAGAATTATATTTTTAATTGGGAACAATTTTACAAAAATCCTAGAGAAATTGGAATAATATTTTTTTAACCCCATTATAAAATATAGATAAATATTTAAAAAAAATAAATATATTTTCAAAATTCATTCCATCCATACATTCAAAAATAATAAATTCCATTAACATTGTTTTTGAAAAAAGTCAAATATGACATGTCAAAAAATAAAAAAGAATATCTTTTAACTGTTATTTAAAAAATTATTTTTGAAAATGATAATTGTTTTTTCTCGGCATTTATATAATAAAATTATTCAATCAAATTAAAAAATATTTAGATAAAATAAAATTATTTTAGGAAAAAGAAAAAAATAATGTTTTCTTTTATTTTATTCATTCTTTTGATTAATTTTTGAACCAAATTGGATATAAATCATATAATGAAATGTAAATCATAAGAATAAAAATATGATAAGAAAATAAACGGTTATCAATATATGAATATGATATAATTCCATGAAATTATATTTAAACATAAGGAATCCCAAATAAAATATAAGATCATAAAATTAAACCTCATAATTTAGGTAACTTTTGAATCAAAATCATTTGATGTATAAAATATGAAATTTAATAATAAATTACATGAATATTATATAATAATATAAAATTATTACTAACATGATTTAAATATACTGTATACAAAAAATATGTTCATAATACAAAATGTCTTAAATAAGGAAAAATAATATGATATAATCTTACCTAAGATTACCGCATTGTAAGGATTATTCAAACGTCATATATAATTAATTTATATTTATGAACTATCTAAATAAAATTAAAAAATTCATATATTATTATTTTTCTATTTTATTAATAAATAATTTTTATAGATTTACTTTTAATTATTTGTTAAATTCAATTATTTATGTGTTAACTCTTCAATTTTTCATGAATTTTTGACTCAGTTTTTCTCGTACTTAAACACTGGCCATGGTTTCATCATATCCAAAATGTTAAAAATTAAATATATATGTATATATATAAGTTAATTTTTTATAACCATCCATGAAAGAATGTTATGAAAAATTAATTACATCACTTTGTAGATATAGTAGACGATACATACTGACAAGCTATGTTTCTATTTTCCAACATATTATATCAAAAGAAATTAGAAAATATTTATCATTAATGAATCATAATAATGTTATAAATATTATATATACAACTTAAATTCATCTATATCACCATCCATGACAGGCGTTCATGAAAATTAAAATACGTTGCATTATGGAGAGAGTAGTCTACATGTATACAAGAGTGGTATTTTAATTTCCCAATATATGTAAAGGTATAGTTATTGTTTTTATTATTATAATTGAAAATTTTAGATATATTAATAATTATTATTTCAGTATGTTTAATTGGTTAAAGAATATTTGTAGGATATTTATTATGAATGAAACTTGAACGTTATTGGTATGACCATACAATTTGTCCTTGGATATTATCCTTTCAAACTCACCTTATGGTTTCATGGATGAATCTTTTGGGAAGAAAAAAAACTATATGTCATTGATAATGGTGTTTAGATATTATTCTATTAGATATTAGTTTAAATAAATTTATTTTTTTATATGTATAAGTAAAAATAGGAGGTAACCATTTTTATGTGAGAGGAATGTCACCAATGTAAATACATTTATCATTAAAATAATATAAATATGTATTCAAGATAAAATGGTAGAAAATGGGAAACGTTTTTAATATAATATTTCATAATATTATCACTTGGGAATTTTCCCTCACTCTCCTGGGAGAATCTCTCCAATCTCCCTTAGTGTCTATTAGGGTTCCTCCAGAATCCACTTTTGGTTTCCCTTTATTCTCTTTTTATGGTCTCCGAAGTTCTCTCTTTTGATTCTTTATTTCATTGTGTGGTTATATTCATTCAAATATTCATACTCCCTTATCATTTTACATTTTTTCCAACCCTTTGTTCTTGACCCCTTCTTGGTCTTGTGGGATAGTTTCGATGGATGATTGGGACGGTTATAGTAGAGCATTGTTTTAGGGATTTTATTGTTCTCGCTTGTCGATTTTTAGCTCATTAGGTTTTCTTTATTCTTCATCATTGTAACCCTATACCATTTCTACTCTTCCTTTAACCTTTATTCATAATCCGTCGTATTAAATATAATTTTTATCTAATGTGGTGTATCACATAGGGGTTTTCTATTGTGTAAGTGTTGACAATATTGGTTCTTCTCATATGTGTGTTTCATATTTTTTTAGCCCTTCATGGATTTCTCTATGGATTTGTTAAACTATCCATATGATTCATCTAGGGTTTAATACCTTTTTTCTCAATGCTTGTGATTTTTTGTTTTGGTTTCACTGGACCTATACCTACTGTCGAGGCTTGTGTTATGGATTTAGATCGCTTCCTCTCTTCACTTTATTCCTGACCCATTGTTTTTGGAATCCAACATGGTCTGGTGTAGAGGCTCTCAAGTTTGCTTGGGTTGTGTTGATAGAGCATATGAGGTTGGTTCAAGACCCATGATCTATTTTGATGTTTCATTTTATATTTATTGTGTTACTATTATTTGATGGTGTTGTTTTTTCATTCATTTTTTAGTGATCTTGGTGTGTTTTAGTTTTTCATTGGCGCAGTTATTTTTCCAATGAATATTGTTGGTACGGTGAAGGGAATTTAGTTTTGTGTGAGGTCGGATGATCTTAATAAATAAATAAGGTGACAGTGACAAAGTTTGTAGGATTTCCTGGTCTAGTTTTTGTTATGTTCAGTTTGATTTATGGTAGTGGACATCGGTGAAGTGGATGATGGTGAATAGAAAATGATGATGTACTGTTTTTAGTGATGTTTACATTGGTTTGTGGTGATGGAAAATGGTGATGAAACAGTGTTGACAAAAACGTGATCAAGGAGATGAAATGTGTACACTATGTGACTTTTCATTGAAGGGTTCCTCAAGCAACTTGCAGGACATTCAGGGATCTCGTTGATATACTTTTTGTTTCGTTTGTAAATTTAAGATGGTTGATTTGTAATTTCTTATTTTCACAATGTATTAAGTGTGATTTTGATGATGTTAAGGTTCCCACTCTGCCCCTTAAAGTGGTTTTATGAATATTTTAAAAATGATTTCGTGGAGGTGTTATAAGGTTGAAATACACTAAAAAAACATATATAGACATGTTTTAGTGATAATTTTTGGCTTATCAATTATGTACCCCCCCCACACACAAAACCTAACCCATTATACCATTTATCATGGTGAAAAACTATTTCCATTATAAGTTACCTTTATTCCAAAAACATATTATGTTGAATGTATTAACTAATATTAATTATTCTAATTTCAAATCTGTAAATTATTTTAAATTATTTATTTTTTTCATTTAAATTTAATTTTAATATGTTAACACAAAACAAAAAGATATTTTTTGTAAAGTTTATTTTTGATCATAAAAATGATCGCACAAAAAATCGATTAATGAATCTCATGAAAATTATTACTATGTGAATAAATAGTGGAGATTGTTATGTATTTAAACCCATTATAATATAGAATATGATTGTGTAATTAAATAACTACTAAAATTGTTCAAAAATAGTTATCTTACAATAATGAAATAAAACTTTTGTTCTAATGTGTTAAAAATAAATTTTAAATTCCTAAATTAATTTTTTTTAAAAATTTATCTCACTGCTTTGAAAAATTATTTTGATAAGAATAATGAGTTGCAAAAGTATATTTCATAATCATATCACAATGATTTCATAAAATTTATGTGATTTGTAAAAAACATATTTTCACTAAAACCAAAAAATAACATTTTTCATATTATTCTCAAAATTTCACTATATGATAATATTGATACAATTAATCCAAAAATAATTTATGATTTATCAAAAAAATTAAAAAAGTTAGAGTTTATCATTTAAATGAAAAAATTAAATATATAGAAAAACTGGTTTTATATTAAAATTCATTTATAAACGTCTTGTATTCTTAATCATATTTTATATCAATTTGTAGTCATTAAGTGTAATTTTATTAGTTCATATATTTATTCACACTATAAATTATTAAAAAACATCAAAAAATAATTCAAATGTAGTCTCTTTATAATTGAATGATTTGAATCATATCATATTAATTATTTATTATATATTCATTAATTTTAATCAATTATAAAATATAACACAATGTAAGTATTATAATTTATTACTATATTTCTATTTTTTAATTAATTATTGTAACAAATTATTTCTAATTATAGTTTGTTATTTTGTGTATCATAAGATATTCCACATAGTATTTATTTAATCGAAAAACATTTAGTAAAATCATGGGGTGTTTAATTCTTTCATATTTAAATAAATTGTATCATTTCAATTTTAATTTGTACTCAACATAGTAAATCTAAATTTATATAGGCATAATATTAAATGTAAATATTTTCATGATGAGTAACTCATATGTAAATATGTTGAATATTAGTATTAAATATTTCAAAAATCATGTATGTGCCAATATAAGACTCATACTTTTGAACAAGTTCCTAGAGGCATGTCTTGATATTGGGAATATATTTAAAACATTAATAGTTGATAATTATTTATTCATCTTATTATAGTTCGAGAAAATATTTTTACATTGAGATTGAGAATATTCCAATATATACATACCTATTTTCTTCCCATTTCCTATATGCTATTTGTATTTTTAATGAGTGTTTCAATCAGTTTCTACTTCTGATTCCTACAATGAAGGAATAAGAGGAATTTTTAATTTATAAACCAAAAAAATCAAATATTAATGGATCATGTGATCCATGATATAATTTAAAGTAATTTCACCTATCAAAAACCACTATTCTTAAAATAATATATGATAATACTAAATTTTAATAATCCTTTGTGTGGTGATGTAAAACATTAATTCCTAATAAAAAATAGTAACACTATAATAATTTATCCATTAAATTATTTATTAAAAAAAATGACACCAGTTAAAAATATATTATGTTATTAATTATTTACTAATCCCTCATTAACTAATCCAAAAAAATCAGAATTGTTTTATGTTAAACAATGGTATAATAACTATGTTAGGAAGATGAAGGAGTCTCTTAGAGTGAAACCCTAAAATGATCTTTTAAAGACCCGTAAATTTCAAGGAAATGTTTTTGTTAATTTTATTTGGAATTTTACAAGAACTCATCTTCTAACATCACCTGATTCCGAGGCCGGGTGTGCCCGAAATCACTTTCCAAAGTTTGGCTCGGGTACGTTCAGTGAACGGACGAGCGGGTTTTGATAACTTTTGAACCAGTGCCCGGAATCGAATTCCAAGGGCACCGATGGAATTACAGCCCTGGAATTTACTTAGAAACACCTCTTCCAGAGTTGCGTTTTCTCGGTTGTGGTTTTTAATTTTTGGGTTTTATGTTATGAAATAAAATAAAGTTATACGAAAATTTTATTTTTATTTTACTTAAAGCCGCTTAAGGACCACTTTAAGCAACTTAAGCTCAGTTGAAAGAGATAGGGTGAAAATCCAAAATATCCTACCCACTAGGTAGAATATTTGTGAGGTGGGGCCTGCACGAGCCCCACTGTTTCTTTTCCCCTAAGTAACGCACTCGCAAAAACCCGGTTTTATGAAAGTCAACTGACGCATTTTCTTAAATTCTTAACGCACCATTTAATTGGGCGGTTAACATCGTTAAAATTAATTCTATGAATTAATTTAATTGTTTCATAACCTGTTTACAAACCGTTGGCATAATAATAAAATAAGACCAACGCATGGCTTGTTGAGATTGTTCGTTGAGAGGTTTTGACAGAATTTCATACCTTCTTTTCCCTCCACGAAGAACGCGAAGAACACCGACACCCTCAGAGATTGACGACGCTTCTTCCGAGATGTTCTTCCTCGCAACAAATCTCCGATCATCAACTGCTTGAGGTAGGAGATTTTGAGTTTCTTTCTAATCTTCTTTGTGGATTTTAACCACACATGGATTTAATCAATACAATTAAATCTTTTTTTTTGATCCTCAGAGTTCGTCGACGCGACGTCGAGTACCGCGACGACGCAACGCCCTTCCGCGATGTGACGGCCCTGTCATTCCGCGACGATCAATTCCGCGATGAACGCGCGTGCGAAAACTTGACGAGGTAGGGGTTGTTTTGAAATGTTAACACCCCATGTTGTTTTCCTCCGAGACATGAACACGGACCAACAAAATTAACAAGTTGGTCCACAGATTATTTTTGCGGGTCAGGGTTTATCAATTGATGGAAATTAAGGTTTTGTTTCCAACCGCTAATGCGGTGGGTGCGGACCAACGAAAAAGTCTGAACCCACCGCCCCTTTCGTTCTTGGTGTGAGAAATGGAGGACATCGACCAAGCAAGACCATGCGGGAGTTTGGAAAATCGCGGCGAAGGAGCGCGGCGCCGTCGCGCCACGCCAGAAAAACCACAAAGACGACGCGTTCGTTTTTGACGTGCGGATTGACAAGAAACTACAAATGGGGCCGCAAGGGAGATTTGAGGGCCTTGGAGTGAAGGGCGGGACCCAGGATGAACCTCGGTGTAGAGGGAAATGAAAACGGACCACCGGAGCAACTCTGGTGGCCCGTGGAAGCTTCCACCGGCACGCCAGGCGTCGACGAGGACCAGCGCGCCACTGGGAAAACCTCGATGTGGATGAAGCCGCGTCGGCGAGGTGGTTCTGCGGCCGCGTGGAACTTCGGTTCAGGGACGCGGTGGCCCGGCCGCGTCCGAGTGATTCGGGGTGGCCCCACGCGGGGCCGCAGTATTTTCATCCCGCGGGGGCGGCGCGCCCCGCGGTTCCTCCGCTCTGCCGCTCGGCCGAGCCGAGCCGAGCCGACCCTCCGGGCCGGGTCACGCCAAACTGGGTTGGCCCCGGACCCAGGTCCGGTCGACCAGGTTTGGGCCGACCCATGGGGGGTCGGGCCGGGTCGGTCTGGGCCCAGACCCCCCGTCTTCGAACCATTTAGGTGTTTTGCACGTAACATGAGCTACATGCCTCCCAACGACTCGCCGTCAACAGCAACTCGATCATTGGATCGAGACGGTCATTTCGGTATATCACACTCAAGGTTTCGGAATACTTTGGGTTTGGCCGGGATGGTTCGTCCATGAAACCAACCGGGCCCTCGGAGAAGAAACACTCATATCTTGAGCTCCGGACGTCCGATTGACGTGCTGTCGACTTTGGTGGATTCCTCTTAGTGAGACGGATCTTTGGGCTCACTATGCCCGAGGTTTGGACATAGGTGGAGTATGGTAGGGTTGGTTTTGCCTTAAAAACCAACTGGGACCCTGGGATGAAAAGGCCAATATCTCTGAGACCGGGCGTCCGATTGAAGCGCCGTCTGTTGCATTGAGTTCCTGTTGACGATACAGAACTTTTGGATACATCAACTTTGGACATCGTGTCAGTTGATGTATCAGCCTCTTGGCTCATGGAGCGGACCCTCCCGAACGAGCTTGCTGTGTGCAGGAACCCTAGTGCAGGCTGCGACTGCGACGATGAAGAGTGCTGGCCTTGTATCCTATGTTGGTCCCAGCATAGATGATTCAATGAAGAGTGATGGTCTTGTATCCTATGTGGGTCCCAGATGTGCTGGTCTTGTATCATATGTGGGTCCCAGCTCAGATGATTCAGTGCTGGTCTTGTATCCTATGTGGGTCCCAGCATAGATGAATCATTGACGAGTGCTGGTCTCGTATCCTATATGGGTCCCAGCTGTGTTGGTCTTGTATCCTATGTGGGTCCATTCATAGATGATTCAGTGCTGGTCTTCTATCCTATGTGGGGCCCAATATAGATGAATCAATGAAGAGTGCTGGTCTTGTATCCTATGTGGTTCCTAGCTGTGCTGGTCTTGTATCCAATGTGGGTCCCAGCTTAGATGATTCAGTGCTGGTCATGTATGCTATGTGGGTCCCAGCATAGATGAATCAATGAAGACAGCTGGTCTTGTAACTTAAGTGGGTCCTAGCTTAGATGATTCAGTATCTATATCTGATCATCCCTTTCACCATTTCAACGGTGTATACCTGAGTGAGCTGAGTCCTGTTTACTCTTTTTTGTGGAATGTGTTGTGCTATCCTATGTGGATTACGTTTTGCTTTCCTTTGTGGATTGTGTTGTGCTATCCTGTGTGGATTTACGTTTTTCTTTCCTGTGTGGACTGGGTTGTGCTTGGGCTCAGATGTTGGAGTCGAACAGGAATTGATGACTTAGGTATATGTATGGGCATATACCGAAGCAGTGTCGGATGTTACTTCGTGATTGTATCTTATCCCTTTGTAGTTTATCCTATGTGGATTTTTGGAGACCTTCGGGGGTCTCGGGGTTCCTACTGAGTAGCCGATACTCACCCCTGTATGGGCTATGCCCAAACTTCGTTGTGTTGGTTGCAGACAACGAACATCGCTGATCATGGTCGAGATTGGCGGAGCAGGACGGTACCTGGAGGTGGACCACTGGGCGGGGTGTACTCGGAGTGGATGGCTGGACCGAGGAGCTGTGGAGGCTATCTGTACCAACCCTTCAGGTGGGAATTCCTGTAGCGGCTTGACGTTGCGGCTTTTTCTTTCAGTTGTTGTTTTCCCCTTTCGGTTGTACTTTATAGTTGGGCTTGTATTTCCGGCCCCCTTTACTTTCAGCACAACTTGTTACAGGTTTTACTTAGTGTTTACTTTTACTTCAGCTTGTACTCTATGGTGTTTGTTTACTTTTATAAAGGAAATTCCTTCCCTATTTCGAGGATTTACGCCTTTGGTGCTAGTCGCCAGCCCCTGGCCTATGGAAGGCGGGCATGGGGTAGTCACAGCACGGGCCCTGAGGACGGTTCGTGACAAATTGGTATCAGAGGAGTTCGGTTCTACCACAGACTCTGATCATTCTTCAATGTAAAGAAATAGTGTTTAGCGTATTGGGTGTCGTTATCAGTCCAGGGAGTCCAGTGATAGTGCGGCGGCCGACGTATCCGTACACCAGGACCCTGACATCTAATTTTCGACTTAATTCACGAAAACATTGATTGCATGTGTGTTCATGTTTTCTTTGTGATTACTTTTGTCAGCTCACCAGGTATACTGGTTTGACCGTGGACCACCTGTTTCTTTTCGGGATGCCCCCATGACAGCAGCCAGCTAGGGTTTCGAGAGTGGATCTTGATGAAAGCCCACCGAGCGACGAGGCCTCGGTGCAGGGATCCTTATCAGCAGAGGCACCAGCGGTACCTTTACCCACCGAGCCACCGATGCTACCATCCCCAGCCGCTGAAGATTCACATCGCCTTAGCATGTTTCACGAGTTTTAGCGTCAGCGACCACCTAGGTTCCGTGGGGAGACGAACCCCCAGGCAGCGGAGAACTGGCTGGAGGCTGTTGTATGGGTTTTCAGGTTAGTGAGGACACCAGCAGACCTCATGGTGATCCTCGCAGCGAGTCTCCAGCACGTGGCAGCAGGCAGATGGTGGAGCTTGATGCTCTAGGTGCATGACGAGACATCTCTCCTCTGGACGGACTTTGAGAGCATCTTATGCTCCGAGTTCGTCCCGGACACCCTCCATGTGGTGTGCATCCAAGAGCTACTACAGTTACGGAAGGGTAGCATGACAGTGGCCCAGTACTCGGCGAGATTTACGGATCTCTCATGCTACTCAATAGATGTGGTACGGGACCTGTTCATCCGGGCCTGGACCTTTGAGCAGGGACTAAGGCACGAGATCAGGGCATCGATAATCTCCCTCAACATTTCGACATAGGAAGAGGTGTTGGAGAGATCCCTTCTACTGGAGAGTTTTCTCTCCGAGCAGGATCCAGTGATAGGGCCCTCCGCAGGACGGCCCGTAGCTGGGTCTTCTGCAGCTGGCAGTAGACAGGTGACACAGAGGTCCAAACGGGCCAGACCATCAGATGGGCAGTCTCAGGATGAAGATTCGGTTTTGTGGGGCACCCGAAGAAGAGCCAGCTACATTAGGGGCAATCATTTCTACGCATGCAGTGGGCGAGGTCACATGGCTCGAGACTTCCCGACTCGTCTTAAAGATGAGCAACATGTGGCAGAGGGACCTCCCAGACAGTGGTTCGGCCACGGTGGTCCATAGGGTGAAGCCGGACGAGGCAGAGGAGCTGGCCGAGTAGCAGATGGTGGGCGACACTTCGAGGTGTTGCCACCACCACCACCAGGAGGTCCACCCCCGACCGCAGGGAGTTGGTGGCCATGCGAGAGCTCATCTTCAGGCAGCTGAGGCCTTCAATCATGGAGCTCTGGAAGCAGATGGACAGGAGAGGAACTAGTGGATACGTCGTTTGTACTTCTAGTTCCTTATTGCTGTTTTGTAGTGTCCTTGTATTATGAGTTGCAATAGTAAATGATGCTTACCTTTGTGATGTTTTCATTCCTGTCCTCTTTTGTGTTGTTACTAAGAGGTTCCAGTTTAGACTGTTGACTTGACCCTCACTTGCGAGACATCTACTGGAGGAGACCCAGTTACCACAAACTGATGCTGACAATGTGACTCAACCCTTGGAGGCGAGAGTAATGGTTGGATATCTTGGTAGTAGTGTTGAGGCCTTACGACGTCATCCTTGGTATGGATTAGTAACATCCATGTCGGGATTGACTGTATTAGGCAAAGGAAGTGGTTCATCCAGGGGATGAGACTAGATTTCTCTTATCGGCAAAGAAGAAATCTTAGCAGTTCTTGTGGGATCAGAGATGGTCCAGGTCATCCAGGAGCGGATGAGTATAGCTCAGAGCCGACAGAAGTCCTATGCATATAGGAGGCGGAGGCCACTTCAGTTCGAGGATGGAGACAACGTCTTCATGCGGGTCTCACCTCAAAGTGGATTACGGAGGTTTGGCCGAAGCGGCGAGTTGTATCCATGCTTCAGCGGACCCTTCCAGGTCCTCAGCAGTATTGGAAATGTGGCTTATCACCTGGATCTACCACCATAGTTGTGCCGGGTTCACTATGTCTTCCACGTATCTCAGCAGAGGAGATATGTGCATGACCTGACACAAATATTTGACCATGGAGAGTTGGTCTTTGATGATGGGGTGAATTTTGCGGAGGTCCCAGTAGAGATCGAGGATCGATAGGAGCGGGTCCTACGTGGATGATCGATTCCTCTAGTGCGCTTCATATGGCAGCTCGAGAACCTCCAGGAGAGCACTTGGGAGCGGGAGGCTCAGATGCGTGCTCAGTACCGCCTATGTATCCCTAAGTTTGTGGTGAAGCTTTATGGGGACGTAAAGCCCTGTGGTGGGAGTAATGTAAAGACCCGTACATTTCAAGAAATTTTTTTGTTAATTTTCTTTGGAATTTTAAAAAAACTCAGCTTCTGATGGCACCTGATTCCGAGGCCCGGTGTGCCCGGAATCACTTTCCGAAGTTTGGCTCGGGTACGTTTAGTGAACGGACGAGCGGGTTTTTCTATCTTTTGAACTGGTGCCTGGAATCGAATTCTCAGGGCACCGATGGAATCACAGCACCGGTATTTACTTAGAAACGCCTCTTCCGGAGTTGCGTTTACTCGGTTGTGGTTTTTAATTTTTGGGTTTTAAGTGATGAAATAAAATAAAGTTATACGACAATTCATTTTTATTTCACTTAAAGTCGCTTATGGATCACTTTAAGCTGCTTAAGCTCAGTTGAAACGGATAGGGTGCAAATCCAAAATATCCTACCCACTTGGTAGGATATTTGTGAGGTGGGGCCCACACAATCCCCACTGTTTCTTTTCCCCTAAGTAATGCACCAGCAAAAACCCGTTTTTATGAAAGTCAACTGGCGCGTTTTATTAAATTCTTAACGCACCATTTAATTGGGCAGTTAACTTCGTTAAAATTAATTTTATTAATTAATTTAATCGTTTCTTAACCTGTTTACAAACCGTTGGCGTAATAATAAAATAATACCCATGCATGGCTTGTTGAGATTGTTCGTTGAGAGGTTTTGACAGAATTTTGTGCCTTCTTTTCCCTCCACGAAGAACACGAAGAATGCCGACACCCTCAGAGATTGACGGCGCTTCTTCCGAGACGTTCTTCCCTGCAAGAAATCTCTGATCATCAACTGCTTGAGGTAGGAGATTTCGGTTTTCTTTCTAATCTTCTTTGTGGATTTTAACAACACATGGAATTAATCGATATAATTAAATATGTTTGTTTTGATCCTCAGAGTTCTTCGACGTGACGCCGAGTAGCGCAACGACGTCATGCCCTTCCGCGACGTGACAACCCTCTCTTTCCGCGATGATCAATTCCGCGAAGAACGCGCGTACGACAACCTGACGACGTAGGGGGAGTTTTAAAATGTTAATATTCCATGTTTTTTTCCTCCAAGGCATGAACACGGACCAAAAAATTAACAAGTTGGTCCGCGGATTTTTTTTGCGGGTCAGGGTTTATCAATTGCTGGAAATTATGGTTTTGTTTCAAACTGCTAATGCGGTGGGTGCGGACGGACGAACAAATCTGAACCCACTGCCTCTTTCATTTTTGGTGTGCGAAACGGCGGACGTCGACCAAGAAAGACCGTGCGGGAGTTTGGAAAATCGTGGCGAAGGAGCGCGGTGCCATCGCGCCACGCTGGAAAAACCACAAAGACGACGCGTTCGTTTTTGATGATCGGATTGACAGGCAACCACAAACGGGGCCTCAAGGGCGATTTGAGGGCCTTGTAATGAAGGTCGGGACCCGATATGAACCTCGGCATAGACGGAAATGAAAACAGACTACCAGAGCAACTCTGATGGCCTGCGGAAGCTTCGGCCGGCACGGCGGCGCCGGCGGCCGGTGGCGGCGGCCGACCGCGAGGCGGCGGCGAGGCCCAGCGCCCCGCCGGGAAAACCTCGCTACGGCTGATGCCGCGGTGGTGAGGCGGTTACGCTGCTGCGCGGAACCGCGGTTCATGGATGCGGCGGCCTGGCCGCGTCCTGGTGATTCGGGGTGGCCCCACGCGGGGCCGCGACATTTTCATCTCGCGGGGTCGGCGCGCCCCGCGGTTCCTCCGCTCGGCCGAGCCGAGCCGGTCCGACCAGCCGGGCCAGGTCGCGCCCTGGCCAGGCCGGGTCGCGCCAAACCGGGTCGAACCCGGACCCAGGTCGGGTCGACCTGGTTCGGGCCAACCCAGGGGGGGTTGGGCAAGGTCGGTCCGGGCCCTGACCCCCCCCGTCTTCGGACCTTTTTGGTCTTTTTCCCATAACATAAGCTACGAGCCTCCAAACGACTCTTTATCACCGGAAACACGATCCTTGGATCGAGACGTTCATTTAGGTATATTGCACCCAATGTTTCGGAATACTTTGGGTTCGGCCGGGTTGGTTCGTCCACGAAACCAACCGGACCCTCAGAGCGGAAACACTCATATCATGAGCTCCAGACGTTTGATTGATGTGTCGTTGACTTTGGTGGATTCCTCTTAGTGAGACGGATCTTTTGGCTCACTCCGCCCAATGTTTGGACATAGGTTGAGTATGGTCAGGTTGGTTTTTCCTTAAAAACCGACCAGGCCCCTAGGACGAAAAAGCCAATATCTCCCAGACCAGGCGTCTGATTGACGCGCTGTCTGTTGCGTTGAGTTCCGGTTAACGATACAGAACTTTTGGATACATCAACTTCGGACTTCGTGTCAGTTGATGTATCAGTGTAAAGACCCGCAAATTTCAAGGAATTTTTTTTTTTTTTCTTAATTTTCTTTGGAATTTTACAAGAGCGCAGCTTCAGACGGCACCTGATTCCGAGGCCCGGTGTGCCCGGAATCAATTTCCGAAGTTTGGCTCGGGTACGTTCAGTGAACGGGCGAGCGGGTTTTTCTATCTTTTGAACCGGTGCCCGGAATCAAATTCTGAGGGCACCGATGAAATCGCAGCGCCGGTATTTGCTTAGAAACGCCTCTTCCGGAGTTGCGTTTGCTCAGACGTGGTTTTTAAATTTTGCGGCTTTAAGTCAGAATAAAATAAAGTTTGTGCGACAACTTTATTTTATTTCACTTAAGCTGCTTGGAAGCCACTTGAAGTCACTTAAAGGCGGCTTGAACTGAGTTGAACTGGATAGGATGCTATCCAGAAATATCCTACCCCTTGGTAGGATATTTGTGCGGTGGGACCCGCACGAGCCCCGCCGTTTCTTTCGCTAAGTAACGCACCCGCGAAAACCCGTCAAAGTAACTGAAAAGTCAACCGACGCGTTTTCTTTAATTCTTAACAGACCATTTAATTGGGCGGTTTATTTCGTGAATTAAATGGACTGTTTCTTCGTGAATTAAATGGGTCGTTTCTTTCGTTGAATTAATTCAACGAATTGATGGATCGTTTCTTGACCGGTTTCGTGTTGGCATGTTTATAAATTAAGACCAACATAAAAATCCTTGGAAAGGATTTGAGAGAATCTTCGTTCCTCCACCCTCTCCGCGAAGAACGCGAAGAACGCGAAGAACGCGAAGAACGCGAAGAACGCGAAGAACTCCGGCGAACGGAATTCGACGACGCACACCAAGATCTGCGACGTCGACGAGATCTACCCGCGACGTTCTTCGGCGACGTCTTTCTTCCGCGGCCGATCCTCGTTCGGCGACAAAGGTGAGAATCGGATCTTTTCTTCTCCCTTTTTAATTTCAATATCAACGGATTTAAACTAATTAAATCCGTTGATCTTGATCCGGAGATTGGCGACGCGACGAGCGATTCCGCGACGACGCGGCGATCTCCATCTTCCGCGACGAGCAATTCCGCGACGACCCCTCGTCCGACGACGACAAGGTAAGGGTTGTTGGAATTCTTTTATTCCCCGTCTTTATTCTTTTGAAGTAAAAGAACGTGAACACCAACAATTTTAATTTATTTAAAATTGTTGTTGATTATTATCTTCTCCTCCCGGTGACGTTTATGGCTAACGCGGAGGGTGCGGGTCTAACGAACAAGACCCGGCAACCCTCCGCCGATCTATTTTTGGTTGTGCGGATTTGGCGGACGTCGACAAACCGTGCGGCAAGGGCAATTTGTTGGCTCCGCAGTGAAGATCGTCCCCCGGGAGGAGCATCGGCGCAGACGGGAAAGAAAACGGGCCACCGGAGCATCTCCGGCGGCCCGCGGAAGGAGGCGGCGGCGCGGGTCGCCGGCGCGGCGGCGCCGGCGACCGGAGGCGGCGGCGCCAGGCGCGCCGCCGTGGAAACCTTCCGCCGCGGCTGAAGCCGCGGCGGCGGCGGCAGCCGGTTCCGCGGCCGCGCGGAACCGGGACGGACGCGGCGGCCCGGCCGCGTCCGCGTGACAGGCGGCCCCCCGCGGGGCCGCGGTTCCCTCAAGCCGCGGGTTCAACCCGCGGCGGCGGCGGCTCCCTCGGCCGCTCGGCCGAGGCCGAGCCGGCCGGTCCGGTCGGCCGGGCCGCGCCCAGGCCGGACCGGACCCGGCCGAGCCGGTTCGGGCCGGGTCGGGCCGACCCGGTTCGGGCCGACCCGGTTCGGCCGACCCCAGGGGGGGGGTTCGGGCCGGGTCGCCCCGGGCCCAGTACCCCCGTTTCGGGCCCTCTACGGTCTTTCGCCCATATCTTGGGCCTGGGACCTCCGATTGACGAACCGTCAGCGGCTACGCGATCCTTGGATCGAGACGGTCGTTTCGGTATATTATACTCAAGGTTTCGGAAGACTTTGGGTTCGGCCGGGTTGGTTCGTACACGAAGCCAACCGGGCCCTCGGAGCGGAAACGCTCATAACTTGAGCTACGGACGTCCGATCGACGTACCGTCAGCTGTGGTAGTTTCCTCTAAGTGAGACGGAACTTTTGGCATACTCCGCCCGAGGATCGGATACAGGCGGAGTACGGTCGGGTTGGTTTTGCCCTAAAAACCAACCGGGCCCCTGGGACGAAAATGCCAATAACTCTCAGACCGGGCGTCCGATTGACGCGCCGTCTGTCGCGTTGAGATCCTGTTGTCGATACGGAACTTTTGGATACATCAACTTCGGACTAAGTGTCAGTTGATGTATCAGCCTCTCGGCTCGTGGAGCGGACCCTCCTAAACGAGCTCGCTAAGTGCGGGAACCCTAGTGCTGGCTGTGGCTTCGACGACAGAGCAGAGATCCTCCGTGGACTGCGACGATGACAGAGCAGAGATCCTCCGTGGACTGCGACGACGGAAGAGCAGAGATCCTCCGTGGACTGCGACGACGGAAGAGCAGAGATCCTTCGTGGACTGCGGCGACGACTGTGCAGAGATCCTCAGTGGACTGCGTCGACTACTGCACTCAGCGATCCTACGTGGAAGAGTGCTACCGAACCTGTGTGAGCTGAATCTTCTTTTTACCTTTAGCGGTGGAGCGCTTGGGTGTAGCGGCGGACCGTGGTACTTGACAGTGGTGGTGCGCTTGGATGCAGCAGCAGACCCTTGGCGGTGGAGCGCTTGGTTGTAGCGGCGGACCCGCGATACTCTACGGAGTGTGTGCGCTTGGTTGTAGCGACAGACCCGCGACGGTGGAGACGTGCGTGCGGAGTACGGAGACCGTGTAGATGACTGAGACCTGACGACTGCTTGACCGACTCGACTTGGAGTGAGTCGACTAGCCCAGTGGACGGAGCGCCCAGTAGTTGGCAGCAGACCCATGGCGGACGGAGCGCCTGGTAGTTGGCGGCAGACCCGCGGTACTCGACAGGAGGAGTACCTCAGTAGGCTATCTGGGTGAGCGCCCGGTATTTGGCAGCAGACCCTCAGCGGACGGAGCGCCCGGTAGTTGGCAGCAGACCCGCGGTACTCGACAGGAGGAGTACTTCAGCAGTCTTAGGTTAGTGAGCAGTACCTCGGAGTCGTGACAGGACCACTGTACACTTCAGAGATGGGGCTCTTCAACACTTACGGTTTCGATAATGAAAATCCTGGTTGAGCTGAATCTTATGTTACTCTCCTTTGTGGATTGTGTTGAACTATCCTATGTGGATTTACTGTTTACTCTCCTTGTGGATTTGAGTCTTGCTTTCCTTTGTGGATTGAGTTGTTCTTGAGCTCGTGAGCAGAGCTAGAATTGGGGGCTTAGGTATATGTATGGGCATATACCTAAGTCGAGTCAGATGTTACTTCGTGATTGCATCTTTCTTTTGTGCTATATCCTTTGTGGATTTCGGGAGACCTTCGGGGGTCTCGGGGTCCTTACTGAGTAGTTGTACTCACCCCTGCACGGGCTATGCCCGCACTTCGTGGTGTTGGTTGCAGACGACGGACAGCGCTGATCGCGGTTGGGGCGTGGAGCAGGACGGTACCTGGAGGTGGACCACTGGACGGGACGTGCTCAGAGCGGACGTGGGGCCCGAGGAGCTTGGAGGCTATCTGTACCCACCCTTCAGGTGGGATTGCCAGTGGACGACACGAGGCCGCCGTCTTTTCTTCAGTTGTTGTACTTTACTTTTCAGTTGTACTTTACAGTTGGGCTTGTATTTCCGGCCCCCTTTACTTTTCTGCACTTTACTTTCCGCTTGCTGACTCTGTGTGGTTGTTACTTATAAAGGCAATGCCTTCCCGGTTTACTGGGATTTTACGCCTTGGTGCTAGTCGCCAGCCCCTGGCCTATGGAAGGCGGGCTTGGGGTAGTCACGGCACGGGCCCCGAGGACGGGTCGTGACAAATTGGTATCAGAGGCGGTCGGTTCTACCGCAGACTCTGATCGTCCTTTCTTTCTATGTGAAGCAATAGTGTTTAGTGTATTGAGTGTGGTTATCAGTTCAGGGAGCCCAGTGTTGGTGCGGCGGCCGACGTATCCATACACCAGGACCCTGACTCCTGATTTCCGACTTAATGCATGAAAACATTGATTGCGTGTGTGTTTCAAGTTTTTCTTTGTGATTGCTTGTGTCAGCTCACCGGGTATACTGATCTGCTTTATGAAAGTCTCAAGTTTTCCTTGTGATTACTTGTGCCAGCTCACCAGGTATACTGTTCTGACTGTGGTGCTCTTGTTCTCCTTTTCAGGATGGCCCCGCGACGACTGCCAGCTAGGGTTCCGAGTGTAGGGCGCGATGGCAGCCCACCGAGCGACGAGGCCTCGGTGCAGGGCCCTTTGCCAGCGGTGGCACCGGCGGTAGCCTTACCCGCCGAGCCACCGATGCTTCCAGTACCAGACGCCGACGATGCACGTCGCCTCAGGGCACTGCACGAGTTTCAGGGCCAGCGACCGCCCAGGTTTCGCGGTGAGGCGGACCCCCAGGCCGCCGAGGACTGGCTAGAGGCGGTGGTACGGATCTTCAGGCTAGTGAGGACACCAGCGGATCTCATGGTGATCCTCGCAGCGAGCCTCCTGCAGGCGGCGGCAGGACGATGGTGGAGCCTGATGCTCCAGGTTCACGATGAGGCATCTCTTCTTTGGACGGACTTTGAGAGCCTCTTCCGCTCGGAGTTCGTCCCAGCCACCCTTCGTGCGGTGCGTATCCAGGAGCTTCTACAGCTGCGGCAGGGCAGCATGACGGTCGCTCAGTACGCGGCGAGGTTCACCGACCTTTCTCGGTACTCGACAGACATGGTACGGGACCCCTTCTTCCGGGCCCGGACCTTCGAGCAGGGTTTGAGACACGAGATCAGGGCATCGCTGATCTCCCTCAGCATACCGACTCAGACAGGAGTACTAGAGCGGGCCCTTCTGATCGAGAGCTTCCTTGCTGAGTCTACACCAGCACAGAGACCCACCGCAGGGCGGCACGTAGCGGAGTCTTCGGTGGCAGGTAGCCGACAGATGACTCAGGGTTCCAGGCAGACCAGACCTACCAGTGGCCGACTGCACGACTCAGGCTCAGTTGTTCGGGGAAGCCGGGGTGGAGTCAGAGCCAGGCGTGCCGAGAGTGGGCAGTGCTACTCCTGTGGCGGAATTGGTCACATGGCTCGTGACTGCCCGACCCGCCATGCGGGGGAGCAGCAAACGGTTGAGGAACCACCTAGGCAGAGGCAGAGGTTCGACCGTGGCGGTCTGCAGGGAGGAGACGGACGAGGTAGAGGAGCTGGCCGAGCAGCAGGTGGTGGACGACGCTTTGAGGCTCTACCACCACCACCACCAGGAGGTCCACCCCGACCGCAGGGGAGAGCTCAGCTTCAGGCAGTCGAGGCCTTCGACCATGGAGCCCTGGGAGCTGATGGACAGGAGCAGAACTAGTGGATACATCCTTTGTACTTCTGGTTCCTTGTTGCTTTTGTGTAGCGTCTTGTAATATGAGCTGCAATAATAAAAGATGCATACCCTTGTGATATTTTCGTTCCTGTCCTCTTTCATGATGTTACTAGGAGATTCCAGTTTTGGCTGTTGACTTGACCCTCACTTGTGAGACATCTACTGGAGGAGACCCAGTTACCACACACTGATGCCGACAGTGTGACTCAACCCTTGGAGGCGAGAGTAACAGTTGAATCTCTTAGTAGTAGCGTCGAGGCCTTACGACGTCATCCTTGGTATGGATTAGTATCATCCATGTTAGGATTGACTGTTTTAGGCAAAGAATGTGGTTCATCCAGGGGATGAGACCAGATTTCTCTTTTCGGCAAGGAAGAAATCTTGCAGCTCTTGTGGGACCTGTGATGGTCCAGGCCACGACAAGAAGGTCCAGATCATCCAGGAGAGGATGAGGACAGCTCAGAGCCGGCAGAAGTCATATGCTGACAAGAGGCGGAGGCCACTGGAGTTCGAGGATGGCGACCACGTCTTTTTGCGTGTCTCACCTCGACGTGGTTTACGGAGATTTGGCCGAGGCGGCAAGCTGTCTCCCCGCTTCATCGGGCCTTTCCAGGTCCTCAGCAGGATAGGAGAGGTGGCTTATCGCCTGGCTCTACCACCTCAGTTGCACCGGGTGCACGACGTCTTCCACGTGTCTCAGCTGAGGAGATACGTGCACGACCCGACGCACATCATCGACTTTGGGGAGCTGGACGTGGACGATGGGGTGACTTTTGCGGAGGTCCCAGTGGAGATCGAGGATCGACAGGAGCGGGTCCTACGTGGGCGGTCGATTCCTCTTGTGCGCGTCAGATGGCAGCACGGGAACCTCCAGGAGAGCACTTGGGAGCGGGAGGCTCAGATACGTGCTCAGTACCCCCATTTGTTCCCCTAATTTTTGATGTATCTTTACGGGGACGTAAAGCCCTGAGGTGGGAGTAATGTAAAGACCCGCAAATTTCAAGGAAATTTTTTTTTTTTTCTTAATTTTCTTTGGAATTTTACAAGAGCGCAGCTTCAGACGGCACCTGATTCCGAGGCCCGGTGTGCCCGGAATCAATTTCCGAAGTTTGGCTCGGGTACGTTCAGTGAACGGGCGAGCGGGTTTTTCTATCTTTTGAACCGGTGCCCGGAATCAAATTCTGAGGGCACCGATGAAATCGCAGCGCCGGTATTTGCTTAGAAACGCCTCTTCCGGAGTTGCGTTTGCTCAGACGTGGTTTTTAAATTTTGCGGCTTTAAGTCAGAATAAAATAAAGTTTGTGCGACAACTTTATTTTATTTCACTTAAGCTGCTTGGAAGCCACTTGAAGTCACTTAAAGGCGGCTTGAACTGAGTTGAACTGGATAGGATGCTATCCAGAAATATCCTACCCCTTGGTAGGATATTTGTGCGGTGGGACCCGCACGAGCCCCGCCGTTTCTTTCGCTAAGTAACGCACCCGCGAAAACCCGTCAAAGTAACTGAAAAGTCAACCGACGCGTTTTCTTTAATTCTTAACAGACCATTTAATTGGGCGGTTTATTTCGTGAATTAAATGGACTGTTTCTTCGTGAATTAAATGGGTCGTTTCTTTCGTTGAATTAATTCAACGAATTGATGGATCGTTTCTTGACCGGTTTCGTGTTGGCATGTTTATAAATTAAGACCAACATAAAAATCCTTGGAAAGGATTTGAGAGAATCTTCGTTCCTCCACCCTCTCCGCGAAGAACGCGAAGAACGCGAAGAACGCGAAGAACGCGAAGAACGCGAAGAACTCCGGCGAACGGAATTCGACGACGCACACCAAGATCTGCGACGTCGACGAGATCTACCCGCGACGTTCTTCGGCGACGTCTTTCTTCCGCGGCCGATCCTCGTTCGGCGACAAAGGTGAGAATCGGATCTTTTCTTCTCCCTTTTTAATTTCAATATCAACGGATTTAAACTAATTAAATCCGTTGATCTTGATCCGGAGATTGGCGACGCGACGAGCGATTCCGCGACGACGCGGCGATCTCCATCTTCCGCGACGAGCAATTCCGCGACGACCCCTCGTCCGACGACGACAAGGTAAGGGTTGTTGGAATTCTTTTATTCCCCGTCTTTATTCTTTTGAAGTAAAAGAACGTGAACACCAACAATTTTAATTTATTTAAAATTGTTGTTGATTATTATCTTCTCCTCCCGGTGACGTTTATGGCTAACGCGGAGGGTGCGGGTCTAACGAACAAGACCCGGCAACCCTCCGCCGATCTATTTTTGGTTGTGCGGATTTGGCGGACGTCGACAAACCGTGCGGCAAGGGCAATTTGTTGGCTCCGCAGTGAAGATCGTCCCCCGGGAGGAGCATCGGCGCAGACGGGAAAGAAAACGGGCCACCGGAGCATCTCCGGCGGCCCGCGGAAGGAGGCGGCGGCGCGGGTCGCCGGCGCGGCGGCGCCGGCGACCGGAGGCGGCGGCGCCAGGCGCGCCGCCGTGGAAACCTTCCGCCGCGGCTGAAGCCGCGGCGGCGGCGGCAGCCGGTTCCGCGGCCGCGCGGAACCGGGACGGACGCGGCGGCCCGGCCGCGTCCGCGTGACAGGCGGCCCCCCGCGGGGCCGCGGTTCCCTCAAGCCGCGGGTTCAACCCGCGGCGGCGGCGGCTCCCTCGGCCGCTCGGCCGAGGCCGAGCCGGCCGGTCCGGTCGGCCGGGCCGCGCCCAGGCCGGACCGGACCCGGCCGAGCCGGTTCGGGCCGGGTCGGGCCGACCCGGTTCGGGCCGACCCGGTTCGGCCGACCCCAGGGGGGGGGTTCGGGCCGGGTCGCCCCGGGCCCAGTACCCCCGTTTCGGGCCCTCTACGGTCTTTCGCCCATATCTTGGGCCTGGGACCTCCGATTGACGAACCGTCAGCGGCTACGCGATCCTTGGATCGAGACGGTCGTTTCGGTATATTATACTCAAGGTTTCGGAAGACTTTGGGTTCGGCCGGGTTGGTTCGTACACGAAGCCAACCGGGCCCTCGGAGCGGAAACGCTCATAACTTGAGCTACGGACGTCCGATCGACGTACCGTCAGCTGTGGTAGTTTCCTCTAAGTGAGACGGAACTTTTGGCATACTCCGCCCGAGGATCGGATACAGGCGGAGTACGGTCGGGTTGGTTTTGCCCTAAAAACCAACCGGGCCCCTGGGACGAAAATGCCAATAACTCTCAGACCGGGCGTCCGATTGACGCGCCGTCTGTCGCGTTGAGATCCTGTTGTCGATACGGAACTTTTGGATACATCAACTTCGGACTAAGTGTCAGTTGATGTATCAGCCTCTCGGCTCGTGGAGCGGACCCTCCTAAACGAGCTCGCTAAGTGCGGGAACCCTAGTGCTGGCTGTGGCTTCGACGACAGAGCAGAGATCCTCCGTGGACTGCGACGATGACAGAGCAGAGATCCTCCGTGGACTGCGACGACGGAAGAGCAGAGATCCTCCGTGGACTGCGACGACGGAAGAGCAGAGATCCTTCGTGGACTGCGGCGACGACTGTGCAGAGATCCTCAGTGGACTGCGTCGACTACTGCACTCAGCGATCCTACGTGGAAGAGTGCTACCGAACCTGTGTGAGCTGAATCTTCTTTTTACCTTTAGCGGTGGAGCGCTTGGGTGTAGCGGCGGACCGTGGTACTTGACAGTGGTGGTGCGCTTGGATGCAGCAGCAGACCCTTGGCGGTGGAGCGCTTGGTTGTAGCGGCGGACCCGCGATACTCTACGGAGTGTGTGCGCTTGGTTGTAGCGACAGACCCGCGACGGTGGAGACGTGCGTGCGGAGTACGGAGACCGTGTAGATGACTGAGACCTGACGACTGCTTGACCGACTCGACTTGGAGTGAGTCGACTAGCCCAGTGGACGGAGCGCCCAGTAGTTGGCAGCAGACCCATGGCGGACGGAGCGCCTGGTAGTTGGCGGCAGACCCGCGGTACTCGACAGGAGGAGTACCTCAGTAGGCTATCTGGGTGAGCGCCCGGTATTTGGCAGCAGACCCTCAGCGGACGGAGCGCCCGGTAGTTGGCAGCAGACCCGCGGTACTCGACAGGAGGAGTACTTCAGCAGTCTTAGGTTAGTGAGCAGTACCTCGGAGTCGTGACAGGACCACTGTACACTTCAGAGATGGGGCTCTTCAACACTTACGGTTTCGATAATGAAAATCCTGGTTGAGCTGAATCTTATGTTACTCTCCTTTGTGGATTGTGTTGAACTATCCTATGTGGATTTACTGTTTACTCTCCTTGTGGATTTGAGTCTTGCTTTCCTTTGTGGATTGAGTTGTTCTTGAGCTCGTGAGCAGAGCTAGAATTGGGGGCTTAGGTATATGTATGGGCATATACCTAAGTCGAGTCAGATGTTACTTCGTGATTGCATCTTTCTTTTGTGCTATATCCTTTGTGGATTTCGGGAGACCTTCGGGGGTCTCGGGGTCCTTACTGAGTAGTTGTACTCACCCCTGCACGGGCTATGCCCGCACTTCGTGGTGTTGGTTGCAGACGACGGACAGCGCTGATCGCGGTTGGGGCGTGGAGCAGGACGGTACCTGGAGGTGGACCACTGGACGGGACGTGCTCAGAGCGGACGTGGGGCCCGAGGAGCTTGGAGGCTATCTGTACCCACCCTTCAGGTGGGATTGCCAGTGGACGACACGAGGCCGCCGTCTTTTCTTCAGTTGTTGTACTTTACTTTTCAGTTGTACTTTACAGTTGGGCTTGTATTTCCGGCCCCCTTTACTTTTCTGCACTTTACTTTCCGCTTGCTGACTCTGTGTGGTTGTTACTTATAAAGGCAATGCCTTCCCGGTTTACTGGGATTTTACGCCTTGGTGCTAGTCGCCAGCCCCTGGCCTATGGAAGGCGGGCTTGGGGTAGTCACGGCACGGGCCCCGAGGACGGGTCGTGACAATCAGCCTCTCGGCTCGTGGAGCGGACCCTCCCGAACGAGCTTGCTGTGTGCGGGAACCCTAGTGTTGGCTGCGACTACGACGATGAAGAGTTCTGGTCTTGTATCCTATGTGGGTCCCAGCTATGCTGGTCTTGTATCCTAGGTGGGTCCCAGCTTAGATGATTCAGTGCTGGTCTTGTATCCTATGTGGGTCCCAGCATAGATGAATCAATGAAGAGTGCTGGTCTTGTATCCTATGTGGGTCCCAGCTATGCTGGTCTTGTATCCTATATGGGTCCCAGGTTAGATGATTCAGTGCTCGTCTTGTATCCTGTGTGGGTCCCGGCATAGATGAATCAATGAAGCGTGCTGGTCTTGTATCCTATGTGGTCCCAGCTGTGCTGGTCTTGTATCCTATGTGGGTCCCATCTTAGATGATTCAGTGCTGGTCTTGTATCCTCTGTGGGTCCCAACATAGATGAATAAATGAAGAGTGCTGGTCTTGTATCCTCTGTGGGTCCCAGTTGTGCTGGTCTTGTATCCTATGTGGGTCCCAGCTTAGATGATTTAGTTTTGGTCTTGTATCCTATTTGGGTCCCAGCATAGATGAATCAATGAAGACAGCTGGTCTTGTATCCTAAGTGGGTCCTAGATTAGATGATTCAGTATCTATATCTGATCATCCCTTTCACCTTTTCGACGGTGAATACCTGAGTGAGCTGAGTCATGTTTACTCTCCTTTGTGGAATGTGTTGTGCTATCCTATGTGGATTACGTTTTGATTTCATTTCTAGATTGTGTTGTGCTATCCTTTGTGGATTTACGTTTTTCTTTCCTGTGTGGACGGGGTTGTTCTCGGGCTCGGATGTTGGAGCCGAAATGGAATTGATGACTTAGGTATATGTATGGGCATATACCTAAGCAGTGTCGGATGTTACTTCATGATTGTATCTTATCCCTTTGTGGTTTATCCTATGTGGATTTCGGGAGACCATCGAGGGTCTAGGGGTCCCTACTGAGTAGCTTATACTCACCCTTTCATGGGCTATGCCCACACTTCGTTTTGTTGGTTGCAGATGACAGACAGCGCCGATCATGGTCGAGGTTGGCGGAGCAGGACAGTACCTTGAGGTGGACCACTGGGCGGGATGTACTCGGAGCGGATGGCTGGACCGAGGAGCTGTGGAGTCTATCTGTACCCACCCTTCAGGTGGGACTTCCGGTAGCGGCTCGACGTTGCGGATTTTTCTTTCAGTTGCTGTTTTCCCCTTTTAGTTGTACTTTATAGTTGGGCTTGTATTTCCAGCCCCCTTTACTTTCAGCACACCATGTTAGAGTTTTTACTTAGTGTTTACTTTTACTTCCGCTTGTACTCTGTGGTGTTTGGTTACTTTTATAAAGGCAATGCCTTCCCTATTTCGGGGATTTACGCCTTTGGTGCTAGTCGCCAGCCCCTGGCATATGGAAGGCCGGCTTGGGGTAGTCACAACACGGGCCCCGAGGACGGGTCGTGACAGATCATCTCTCACCGGTGATGACGACAGACCATACGCCGGCCCCTCCTCCCTCAGTGGGGGAGGGAACCTCATTGCCTTCCAAGAGATCAGGGCCAGCCTTTCGACCCTTTTCGAACCTGGATTTCCTTCCTTCTTTTCCGAAAGCAAAATTAATCCCTAAAGTCCTAGAGCTCATTGATGGAATCTCTAATATTATGATTTCGATCTCTGAATTCATTGAAACCTCCGCCCTCCTAAATCTCACCTTGGTTGCCCGCTTTAAGTAGAGAATACCTCCGGTTGACATGTTTGACAGGTTTATCTTTCATTCATGGGATTTATAGGAAAGGGAGACTGTTGGGTTTCTGGACATTCATCATATTATTATTCGATTTGAATCTGAAGTGGACCTCATTAAGGCTTGGTTGAGTGCCCCACATAGCGTTAACGTTGGCCGTTTCTTCCTCCTCGATTGGACATTCGACATTCATATAAATTGCGATTCTCCATCTTCGGCTGTTTGGGTTTGTTTTACCAATCTCCCTTTTCCATTCTAGAATACTTCTATTATACTCATGCTAGGTAATCTAGTAGGTAGAGTTTTGTACTCGGAAAGTCGTACTGAAGTGATGTGTCACCCGGTCAAGCCAAGGGTCTGTGTGGAAGTCGACGCCTCTCGAACGCCTTTCAATTATGTCTAGATTACGATAGGCGAGGAGTATAGGTTCAGGAAAAGGGTCATTTATGATAATTGGATAGGTTTTTCTCCTCTTGCAGTCATTTGGGCCATGATTCAGAGGTTTTCCATAAGGGTCTTCAAATCCACGAAGTCTGTCGTTGGGAAACTTTGTCTACAACAAGGAGGGAGGTGAGTGGGAAGGGTAAGGATACTGCAGTCAGAGTTGAATCTGGGAAGACGCAGATGGCATCAGGGGAAGGCGATGGGAGGATTTCTCCTTCTCAGTGGTAGGTGGAGAAGGTTCTTACAGTAGGAGACTATGACAGGGCTACTGAGGGATCTCAAGGGCTGGATTTGGGGAGGCCGGACATGACTCCCAGGTCTGATTTGTTAGTGTAATGCCTTCGTTCTTTTGGATTACCTACGGATGATAATGTCCATGTTCTTGGGGATCCTGGTGGTAGGATGAACCAAGATAATTCGACGGTTTCCGATGTGCTGGAGAGGCTATGGAAGGACTTGGTTTTACCTGCCTCTTCCATGGTTAGCAAGGGTACGGGGCAGGCTAGGGATGGAAGGGTCTCCAACATTAAGAAGGTGGTCATCCAAACTAGTGCTAAGGATTCAAAAAACAATGACCCTTTGGCTAAACCATTTATTGTGCTGAAGAATAGGTTTGAAGGGCTGTCTGAGGACATGTTGGCCACATAACTTGAGGAGGTTGTCTCTGTAGGAGGTGTTGGTGGTGCATAGCCCTTGATTTCCCAATAGGCTATTGGTTTGGGGCATGCATTGTATTATGCTGGTGAGGAGGCTCTTCCTATCTCCGAAGTTGTTGGGAGATCTGTGGGCGATGGTGCTAGATTAGTTGGTGGTGAGAATTTACAGGAGAGTGTTCAGGTTGTTGTCATGGGGATGGAATCACATTCCATGGTAGTGGATAACACTTCTTTTAGGGATAGGCGTTCCCCATTGGTGGAGAGAAACTTTCCTGTCCAGAGGCCGATTTTATACTCTGGGTGTTCTGAAACTTTTTTGAGGTAGAAAACCAGTTTAGGAAGAGAGAGTCCTAGGGGAGGGAAGGAAAATGTGAGCGGCCCAGCTGGGCGTTCATTCAGTGATGTGGTTCAATGTGGGATGCATATGATGGCTATAGCTGAAGGATCGTTATCTACCCCACAGAGAAGAAGATCAAGGAAGGACTACTCATATCTTTTGTGGCCGATGCGGACTAGATCGGCATCAAAGCAGAATAACTAGGTGACTTTGGCTTTTAAGAAAGGAAGTGTGTCCAAGGAGGCATCCCCAGACCATTCTTTCCTTGATCAGCTTAGGAGTCCGGTTCAGAGTGGAGGCTTTTGGAGACATCCAAATTGGGAATCGACTGCTGGAGAAGATGACTCCTACATGAGGTGCAGAGATGAGTCTGGTTATTATGATGTGTAAAACTGTGTTGGTTTGCGTATCCTGATGTTCTCTTGTTTATGTTTGTGGTTGTAAGTTAGGGAATCAAAACCATTAAAACTGATTTTAAAATAGAGAAAAATTGATTTCATCAAACTATGTTAGTAACTAGGGAATAGTTTTCTAACATTCATGATATATTCACATTATAAACAAATTCCCTTAGGGTATCTCAATTAAAAAAATAGTTCTTGATAGTGTCAAGGACTGATTTAATGTTAATGGAAAATATAAAATTATATATATAAATTTTTAATGAAATAAATAATTATTTTATGATTATTATAACTATTATCCCAACTTAAGGGACATCAACTTCAGTTGTTATAATTACATAAGCATATAATTTCATTGATTATTCTCAGGAAATTTTTTAGATGATTGGGGTATTAGTTTGAATAGTTTCCCAACTCCAAATATATTAAACACTAGATATTGGTGGATTTTTGTATTCCATTTTAGTCGTAAGCCTTATGTCATATATCCCAATACTTGAAACTAACTTTTGTTTCCTTTTTGATGTTTCCATGGAATTTCCTTCCACAATTATCTCATGTTTTATGTTTCTTCCATACAATATTATCATTTTCCTTTTTTTATTTTTCATTGGTACTCAATCATCCTCTCCTTCTTTGTATTACCTTTGAAAATATATGACTTGAAAATTTCATTCTCTTACCACATGAAACATGATACCATATCATCGAATGAATAAAACATTTGAGATAGTAAATTACTTTTGTGGCCAAGATTTATCCCATAAAATATATATTAAAATTCACTTTATTGATTATGTATATAGTCTATAGAATCCCCTACTAGTCACATAAAGTTTCGTCATTATAAAAAATTCTTTCATATTAAATCTGTTATAAATTTATTATTGTCCTTTCCATATATTCTCATTGATCATGAAGAAAATATTACTCAAAGAACCTTACCATAGAATCCTTTCACTACATTATCTAAATCATCTGCACATCCATTGTATTTTGAATAAATGATAACCATTAATCAATATATCCTTTAAATAATGCAATGCATAAATAATATTCTCATATTAACTAATTCTCAATTATAGAAATATATTTTCAATGAACATGAACCATTATTAATCTATCAAATTTTTATTTGTTTCATTAATGGATAGGGGGTTATTCTATATGAATATATCCAACATCTTTTAACCATTCTATATAATAACAGTTTCTCCCATACTTTCGTGGTTATTGGTCATAACCTAATTAAATTTCTGAAATATAGTTGTTACATACTCAACTTCAACACTAGTCATATAAAATTTCTCATGAATTATATACAATCATGAACAATGGGTGTTGATATGTTTTCAATAACTTCCTCTATGTTCTATCTATATATAATGGTATATAAAAAATTATCTCAATTATTTATGAATATTGATCCACAACATCGAAATATTTATAATATTCATGATCATTTTAGGGGTTTACAATGATGATCGTACTCACATTGTTTATTTAAAATCATGTTTTTAATGGTCCTACTAAACATTATATGATACCAACTAAAAAAACTCCAACTCTAGTAGACCTAATCTAGTGTTTATTATAATTAATAGGAATAAGATACATACAATCACATCCTATTGGAATGTCAATTTTATCATTATCAGGAGACTATATTCATATATGATTTCCATAATAAATTTTAGATGATAAATCATATCTTATAAACATTATAAAACCTTCCATATTTGATTTATTGAATTCTTGGAATCATTAAAATATATATTATTTATACCATTGTTAGTTGCAAACACAATAAAAGGTGATCTCAAATACATAGTAAGGAAATGGAAACTGTGAAATCTATCATGAAGAAATAGTACTTAAAAAATAATAAAGGGTAAATAATCAATAATTTTTTCATTTCATCAATAAATTGAGCACAAAAAAATATATAATTATAAAAACACTGTAATTAAATTTAAACTAACAATATATTTCATTACGATGGAATTCATAACTTCAGGCATCATAATCTTACCATTAAGGCCACTAAAAAAGCAATATTCAAATCATCACAAAATCTAATCCAAGAAATATTATATATAATTAAATCCATTAAACTAATAAATCAAAAAATAAATTAGTAATGCATATTCCAAATAACCAAGATAGTTTGTCTCATGAGGCATTTTGATATGTTGTGAGGCTATAATGGGAATCACCCATCACTTAAACATGTAAAATAGACTCCTCATATATTTAATGATTAAAACATTTCCTAATAAATATTTCCTAACAATAAATAAATAATTTTCTTGAATCAAGTGTATGATATATATATATATATATATATATTACTATAGTCAATAGAATAACTTCCTTACTAAGCTTCCTTTGGTTCACATAGAATATAATAATGAGTATATAGTTTACTCAATATTGAGTTAATGTTTGATAGGAAAAATATATTTAAATCTTTAATTATGGTTGATAAAAAATCATGTTATGTATCCTATGAATATGTCCTATGATTATCAAACTAAGTTAATTTATAATCCCACCAGTTTTGTATGGAGTGAATATTTACATACTACGAAACTAACCTTTTTTCAAGTTATTAGTTCTAAGCATATTTTTTCTATAATATGAATCTACATGTTTTTTTCTAGATAAAGAATTAAATTCTAGTAAAAAAACTATTCATTTTTTAATGTATTTATGATACTTACATAGATGAAAAAACCTATTTAAAATAACATTATGAAGTATCATTGAAAATAAATATAAATAAATATTAATTTTGAATCCATTTTGGAAAAATAAAAAATCTCCTGAATAATGGTAATATCATTTTCACTAAAACCCCTTATAAACGTATAAAAATCATTTAAATAAATAATTGTCTTGATGGAGGAAAAATTTGTTCGAGTTGTAAATTGGACAATAAAATGTCATATTAACACATTTTGCAAAAAATAAAATATTAAACATAAAAAAATTTAAAATATTCATTTTAAAACACTTGAAAAAAATTAAATGATAGTTAAAATGAACTTGATCAACCATTTGAATTTAATTAATACCATAATATAAATTTTTTAAAATAATATGTACATAGGTAAATATATATTTTTGACTAAAGATGAAAAATGAGTTCATGTTTTCTTATAAACATTATTTCTATTGTTTTTTTAAGGGGAAATAATTAATAAGAAGACATATAAATCCCCTTAATAAATATATGATAAGAAAATATATATATTTTAATATTGGAAGATAAAATAATTTCCCCAATGTAAATTTAACCTTAAATATTATAAAATAAAATTTAGAATAAAAAATAAACCCTTATGAATTTAGTTACTTTTGAAATAAAATAATAAATATCATGAATAAAAATAAAATCACAATATAATATTCCATTTATTACGTACATAGACAATATAAAATATAGGTACATAATATGAAACAAGTTTTAATAAAGGAAATTTGATAATATAAACCCAAACTATAGATTCCAATGAAGTCAAATGCATTCCAACCTAATATATAATACTATTATATTTATTATTAATCCAAATATGATTCATAATTATTTATTCCTTATTTTATATCATTTATGAATGACTAAATTTAACCAACTTAATCAAAATTAATTGTTAAAATCATTTATTCAAGTGTTAGATGTCATGTTTCCCAGGTATGTTTTGATTTGTAGGTACTCGTATGTGAACCTTGTTCATGGTTTCATTAAAAATATAATGTTAATCATTTAATATATATTATATTTATATATAAAATACACTTTTTTAACCATACATGTAAGGAGTTTATGAAAAATGATTTTTATCACATCATAGAGGTAGTAGTCTGCATGTTAACACAATGGAAATTAACATTTGAAACATATATACGGGAATTGAATTACAATATTGTATACTTTTGTGAATTTTAGTGATGTTATAAATATCATATATATTCATCAGGTTCAATAATATCACTATCCAAGGGAGGTTGTGATGAAGAACTATTTATATCTCTTCATAGAGGTGGTAGTATGTTCGTACATATGAGTGTTGTTTATTTTCTATTAGATGAAAATGTGATAGAAACATGATACAATAGTAAAATAAAAATATTTTAATTAATTTTAATATATTTATTTTATTATGGTGACATTTTTAACAAATATTTTTATGGGGATTAATAAGAATGAAACATGAATGTGTTTGATAAAAATATATACCTCTTACAGGGACAATCTCATTTAAAAAAAATTAAAACTTCATGGACACATCATTGGAAAAGACATGATATTATTGTTCATATATAATGGGGCTGGTAAGGTAATTATGTTGATTTTTTTGATATATGGTGCTATTGTAGTGAGAATAAGTGAAAATATGAGGTTCTTTTTTATTAGTGAGGAGATGGGGACCCTTGTAAATTCCCTAAACATTGAAATAATATAAAGTCATTTTCTTGGGAAAGATAAAAAATTAGAAATACTTTTAACTAATAATGTGATATGGTAAAAATACACTCATCCAATCATATTTATTAAGGTTTTAGTGATACTTTTGGCCTTATCTATTTGGTTAAACAAATTTTTTATATTTTTTAAAACATTATCTTGGTGAGAATAATCTATAATGGTCAATTGACTCTATTAATAAATATTAATATAAAAAATTACCTATAATATTTTTTCATTCCAAATGTTTGATCCATTTTATAGGATTAAATGACTATAGATGGTTAACATTAATTTTAATATATTTATGAAAACTGTAATGGAAATCATTTTTTAAAAATTGCCTTGTTTGTGTAAAAATGATTTGACAACAAAATCATGTATCTATACTCATGAAAATTATAATTTTATGATTAAATAAAGGATATTTATGTTAAATTAAAATAAATTCGAAAATTTAATGTAATTATGTAATTACTTAATTGAAGAAAAAGATCCAGTATAGTTCATTTATTAGAATAACAAACGACCTATGTTCTAATGTGATAAAGATGCATTTAAAAATCTAAAATAATAATTTTAAATACTTTATATCATATATTTGAATATATATATTTTAATTCCAAATGTTTTATGATTATTTAAGTCAGTATAATATCAGGATTATTTCTTAAAAGTTATAGTGTCTATAAAAACGAAATTTTAACTATAAACCAAAAATTCAGCATTTTCAGAAAAACTGTCAATAATTAACTCTAAGATAATTTTTACATATTGAATTAAAAATGGAATATTAATTTATCAAATTTAAAATTTAAAATTATGGATTCTAGGTTTTCAATGAAAATATTATATATAAAGAAAAAATATTTTATTAAAAATTCTTTTTTAAAACATTAAATGTTCCTAACTTTATTTATATGAATTTATAATTAATTGGTTGTTAATCTATTATTTTTGTATTGGTTTTTATTATATTTGATATCAAAAGTTGAAAAAAATGTAAAAAATAAACATTTTCAAAATTGAATTATTTCAATCATTTTTCATTAATTATTTGTTTTATATTCATTAATTTTCATGAGTAAAAATTAAATAATATGATATTTGTATAATCATTGTTTATTATATTTAAATTAAATAATTCATTATTGTATTATGACATGAATCATTTATGTTCATTGTTTTCGGTAATGTAATCTATTCAACATAGTATTTATTTAAAGGAAAACATGTTTTATAATCTAATGGTGTTATACTGGATAATAAAAAATATATTTTCTATTGTGTTGAAAAACATTTTAGTAGTTAGTTGATTGTAGAAAGAAGTAAATGTCAGTTGTGGTTAATACGTGAATGTCTCAATAGAATTTTGTTCATTATTTGTCGCATTTGGGAGCTCAACATGGTTTTGGTTATTGTTCATAAATTCATATATTTTTTCCTTGAATTTTCACATATTCTTTCCACCATTTATATCTCATTATGACAATAAAAATACTGACCCTCAAGAAAATCGTTAACTCGGTCACTCTAGGTTCCAACCACTGATTAAAACTAAATGGATTGTTTGAGTGTCAAGCAATAATATTCATATTAATAAATCATATGTCTTGAAAAATCAATAGTAAGTTGTCCAAAACAATAAAACCTTCATTTTAACCTATGCAATTATATATAGGATGTTTGGTTTTTTTGTGGTGGGAAATATTTTATAGACAACATGTTCATTGAAAAATAATGTCTATAAATTGTTTTTTACATGAAATAAAATATGCATCTCGTATTTATTTTTGTGATGAGTATTTGTTATGGAAAAATGAATGTTCTAAATATTTTTATCAACACTGCACACAAGATTATAGGTAAGGCCTAGTTTCTGTGTACATTGATAGACCATCACAAATTATATGATGGAAGTAATTCTCTGTGGCAAACTATCGTAGTCTATTGAAAATAATATATCAGTAGGTTTATTCCAAACGAAGTGTTTCTATAAAAAAAAAATTTGTATAAGGGGGAAAAATTTTATGGTATTCATATATTTTAATTGATATTCTGTTTATCACAAATAACATGTCATAAAAAACTTGGTACAAACACATCACACCCCTCACCATTTAAAAACTCTTTCACTCATTGATCCTCCCCTTGTATTTTCTCTCTCAAACACTCAAATTTTTCTAGGATTTAATATTTAAGTAGGATATATATGTTTTGCGTTCAAAACATCAATTATAATGTATTTTTAATTTTTTTTAAAATATTTATTAATTTGATTAAATAATTTTGTTATTATAAAAATGATTTGCTAATTTATTTTTTCACCTCTAATTTTATATCCATGTCTTGTTATTTATTGTAATTTTGTGTATGTTTCCATTTAATTAGTTAATTATGATTATGATTATAAAAAAAATATGATATATGTTACTATTATTGTCAATAATAAATAATATAGCAATGGTTAATTTATTTAATTATATAATTATAATAATAATTTATATGTGGAAATTTTTCAGATTTATTAAAAAATTATAAAAATTAGATATAAAAAATAAAAAATAAATGATTAGTAATAATAAATAATAATTATAAAATAACATAATAATTAGTAAAAAATAGTAATAATAAGTTCTGAATATTACTTGTTGGTAAAAAAGAGTAATAATAATTAATTATTTGTAATAATTACAAATAAAATTAATATTTTGTAAAATGTTTTAAAATTGTAAAAAAGATAAAAAAAATTCATAATAATTAATAAAAATTTGTATTAATTATTAAAACTAATAATAATGTTTAGTAATTATAAATTATTGTTGAAATAGGTACTATTGGGTAATTATTAGCATCAGTTTGTAGAAATTGTTAACAATTAATGATAAATATTAATAATTACTATCAATGGTAATAATAATTAATAATTTTATAAGAGGTAAAAATTATAAAATAATTAGAAATAATTAGTATAAATTTTTAATAATTATCAAAAATTATTTATAATCATATAAAATACTAATAATTACTAAAGAGTAGCAATTAGTAGTAAAGCATCTTGAAAAAAATAGGGAAATTAGTAATAATTAGTAAAACTTGGTAAAAATCATAAAATAATTAGTAATAATAATAAATAATTTGTAATAACTTGTAGAAATAAGTAATGACTGTTACAAATTTGTAATAATTAGTAAACAACTGTGATAATTTATTGATATTTTTAAAAAATTGTAGATTTTAGTAATAATTTGTAACAATTGGTAATAGTTAATATTGATTGTTAGAAATAAGTATAAATTAGTAAAAATGTGTATGAAATAATAATTTTAAGTAATAATTAGTCATAATTAGAAATAATTTTTTGAAATAACTGGAAAATGGAAGAATTTATTAGAAATTATTCTATATTTATAATAGTAATTATTAATTACCATTGACTACTAATAACATAAATTTAGAAATAATCAGTAATAGTAATTTATAATTAGTAATTATTGGTATAATTATATTTAAATTATTGAAAATACATAGAAATAAGTTGAAATTAATTGAAATTTGTATAAATTTGTAACAATTATTAATAATTTATAATATTTAGTAACGGATAGTAATAATTACTAATAAAAATTATTAATTAAGATTAATAAATAATAATTAATATTAATTAGTTCTAATTAGATACTACTAGTAGGAAATATTAATAATTTGTAATAATTTTTAATTTGTAATAACTATAAATAATCTATAGAAAGTATTAAAAATTACAAATAATTAGTAGAAAATCGTAATAATTAGTAATAATTAGTATTAATAAGTATTAATTACAAGAAACTAGTACTGATTAAATAAAATTTCTAATTACTAATGTTTAGTAACAGTTTTTAAAAATTAGTAAAATTTATTAGAAATTAATATTAGTTAGTAACAATTAGTAACAATTAGTATAACATGGAATAAAATACTAAAGATTAGTAATAATTTTTAATAACTAGAAATAACTAGAAATAGTTATTAATAAATATTAATAATTGGTATAAATTACTGTAATCTAAAATAAATTAATATATATTGGTTTAAATGGGTGGATATTAGTAATAACTAGTAGAAATTAGTATAATCTAGTATTAATTAGTAGACATTATAGGTCATCCCATGAAAATTATTCAGTTATATTAGATTTTATATAACCATTAATAAATATTAATTGATAATACTTTATTTCTTAATCATTCCCTTTTAATAGATCTATCATAAGATATAATTCTAATGGATTATTCATATTTTATTTATTATTTAATACTATATTCCTTTTTTCTCTCAAATTTTTATATTGCTCTCGGATCATACCTCTAATTATTACTTTACATTGGATTATTCATAACCAATATTTCTATAGAATTGGTAATATTTTATTACCCAATAATTCCCATTTATCTAATTAATCATAATAAACATTTCTTATGAATTATTTATATTGAAATCATTTCTGTTGGATTAATCATCGCTAATATTTAATATGAATAGATAATAATTTTTTCCTCAATTATTACCTTCTATTATAATAATCATAAGTATCATTTCTTATGAATTTATCATTTTTTATTCATTATTAAATAATATATGTTTTTTTTGTTATAATAATTATTGTTATTTAATAATTTTTACAATTGATTAATATAAATTACAATTATATAGTCTTTATTTTTTTGGAATTTTTATATATTATTATTTTGGACGATATTTTATTAGAATAATTTTGAAAATAGAAATAGGAATGATTTTTTTATAATATCTCAATTGAAAAAATAATATTATAAATAAAAATGGTTCAACTAATGATCCATCAAATATTAACGGTGTTCAATTATTCATATTAATTTCTTTATCATATTCAATTTAATTATATATTGGATAATTATGTTTCAGTGTAAGAAATTTGATCTCATGTGATCTGAAATTCTTATCAATGTTATAGTTAATCTATTTATTTTTTCTAATTTTGGAAAGATTATGTTTTTTGGTATAATCATGTAAAACATAATTTAGAAGATGTTGAAAAAATTTGTCTATATCCAAAATGGTTTCAATATATATTATATGTGGTTATTAGAATATATTTTCAGCAAATAGGTACAGTTAATGATCATTGAAATCTAATATTTGAATAATATTAATTACAGGAGTTACTAAAATATTCTATGTTTTCTTATATCATGGATGAAATTTTCTGTTTTTATAAAATTTATGGATATTAATTCAAAAAATGTAATTTCAAATAACAATTTCTCCGAAAAAAAATTATTTTTTAAAATCATTATTACCTATGTGAAAAATGTTTTATAAAGTTATTATGAATGTAAAAGGTTAATATGTAAATTATATCATGGTTATTAGATGATCTATATATGTTAAAATAATTGCATCTTATATTTTTGTGAATATGAGTAGTTTGTTAATTTACCTTCATGTGAATAATTTATGTAAAAAGATATAGAAAAATTAAATTCAAGATGTATTCCTGATAAACTATTGATTTATTTTCCATGTAAATATAGATTTTAGTTTTGTTTCATATATCCCAGCACAACCACATTAATGACATGGAATAGATCCATTGTTAATATCAATAAATTCTTATGTCATATTTGTGATTGTTATTTATGGAAAAAAATTATTATGTTCTTATATAATTTATATTGGAATCATTTTATTTTTAGGTAGGTGTTTATAATAATGGATTATTTCAATTTGGTGATTGCGACAATCAATATTCTTATTTGTATATCTTTATAACTCTGTAAAACATAACATCTTATATATTGACTAAGAATCTATATATTTATTTTTAATTAATGACTAGGTGAACTTTAAATAAAAATATTGGCATTTATTTTAAATCCATTTATTAATGAGTTAAATATATTATGGATTGACAATTTAACTATATATAATGTCATTGAAGAATAATATTTTAAAATTATATTTTTATTAATGCAGAGAATCATATACTTTCTAGTGTATGGAATGTGATTCAAATATAGTTAACATTATATAAAATTAATTTTTTACATCATGGGTGATAGAAAATCATTTATTCTTGTAAATTGTAGAAAACCATATTTTTTTACAATCATTTAAAATTTCATTATACAAATATTATTTTCAGATGAAATGTACATTATAACAAAAATGTTGGAATTTACAGAGATAGACCACTTGGAATTCACTATATTATTCATATTAAATCTATGGTATCTATATTATATCCTATTATATATTTCCAAAACATGAACTTATATAAAAATGAGATGATTTTGGAGGTAAAAAAATTAGATAAAGATAGTTATTTTTCAGAACTACAATATTGATACGATTTCTTAGTATGTCACATAAAATATGTCATGTATATTAAGAACTATTTTTATTACATATTTTATTCCACATTTATATTGATCTATAATTTTTGTATATAAATATTACTACTTACTGGGTAAATATTTATTACATAACATTGTGATCCCTACCATAACTATAATGGTTTACTGTATTTAGAAAATAGGATATGTAAAAAATGTTTCACACACGATCTACATCATCCCCCACTTAGTCCTTCACATATACTTACATTATTAGAAATTGTAACATTTGGTGTTCTAGAACTTATATTTTTACTGCGGTTTACATCTATATTCAAATATTTGAATTTAGATAAAACAATATAATAGTTATTATTCATTATTCTTCATGACATTAATCTTATAATTTCCTAGAGTATCTATTATATTGATAAGGACATATCATTACACCACAAAGATGAGAACCTTGAAATTCCATGACTATATTGATATATATGGCTCTATAGTTTGATAACATACTATGATGTGACTCACAGAATATTGGTAATTTGGTACAAGTACTCATAAACTGATGACACTTCCTCTCAGGAAGTTTGTACATGGTAATATCCACGGTGGGAGATTATGAGAAGAAACTCACCCAATAGAAATCATCTTGTTTATGTGTCGTCAGGTACTCTTACCTTGGATTGATTGAAATGGTTATTATACATTAAAATTAATATTAATTATTTTCATGACTTATGTACTTTGATATAATAACTAAAATTTCTATAGAATATGATCATATGAAGTAAGATATCTTGTTTGTGTCACCAATAAAATGTTATTAATGAAATAGTTAAGGAAGGATTTGACCCATATATATTTATGGAAGTTGATATATCAACCCTTTGATTGAAATAGAACAATCACATTTCATGGTAATTGTGTAATAAAGGATTTATTTCAAATAGTTAAAGAATGTTTTATCAAGAACATAGGTTAATAATGCATGTATGTAACCTTCTTGATGAAATTCTATAAAACTGATAAAATTACATAATAGGTATTCATTTATAGTTGTATATTTTGTAATATTAACTTCTTTCCCTTTGATGTGTTGATTGGTTACAAGATTGTTATATTATATTCTACTCAAGACCACTCGATTATAACAAAATTAATTCCTAGTGGGTTTCACAATAATTATTTCTATTGATTATAATTAAATTATATTTGAATATATTTTTTTGAAAAAAAAAATTATTCTAAATATCTAGGAATATTTTTATTCAATATTATTATCACATAAATAAAATAAATATATATTCTCCAAGTAATTTTTATATTGCATAAATATAGAATATTTACATGTTAATTGAATATTTAATTAACATTTTTTCCTTAGAGTATGGGATGAAAATTTATTTATGAATAAAACATTTAAGTAAACATATATTTAGGTATTTTATACATGTCCTAGAGGATGAGATGAATATGATTGTGTATAGTGATAAATATTAATTTGGATGATGGGAAAATAATATTAATCATTATGCCAGATAACACACAACCAAAAATAATAATATTATTATAATTATTTGAATAACATACCAGGATATCAAAATATAGATATTAAATATTTTTAGATGAATAATCTATACATTACACAATCACTTTCCTGAGGAACCTAATAGATTAGTTTATTTGGATACTCAGTATATAATCATCTAATTTGGTGAAATATATTCAACATATCTCTTAATGATCTTCTGCTTTAGAACTATTCACTAATATACCCTACTCAAAACCTTTCTTCATAACACGGGGAAAGGAAACACAATAAAAGGAAATATGATGCTCTTATAAAGGGTATAAAAGTGAGAGTCTTTAGTATAATAATAACCTAAGGGCACGAGAGCATTATCATAACATTTTAAAACATACCCTATATAACAAAGGAAATATTGTTGAGTTAGGGAATAAATATTTTTAGTTCTTAATACATTAATAAGAAGTGAGTCAATGAGCATGTTTCTAGAGATAATATCATTGGTATAATACATAAAATTGTGGCATATAGATAAGAAGATAAAATCATTTCTATAGTATTCATTGCTCACTGAAAGGCTACTTTAGTGGAATGTGTTTACTCTTCAAACCATTATAGTAGTAAATTTTCACTCCTAAGACCACCATTGTGTACATGAACCTTACTGAACTGGGTCCACTCTCCATTCCAATCTTGTCTACGTTATGATACATAAATCATTACCAAATGAATTGGAGGGTGACATAGGTCACACCCATCGAATAATTAAATTTATGAACATGTGTCTCAGAGGATCATAAATCATTCATCCTATTATGACTTGTGAAATTAATTGGGTTTTATTAACATTTAATCATATCATAACCTATATAAAATATATTGATTTCATAATCAATTCATCATTTTATCATTGAATAACCTATGCAAGGAATTGAGTTTCATAATCATTTCATTGTGGTATAACCCGTGGATGTGAAATATGTTTCATAAGAATCTTGTCATCATAAACACAAACTCTTTAGAAAAATAACAATAATGGTATACTTGGACCATATCCCTAATAAATAATATGTAACATAAAAGGATTTAATTTTATATAGAAAATTATTTATAACAGAATAATAGCCTAGAATATTTCCATGAGAAAATATCATTTCATTCAAAATCCTTTTAAAAATAAAAATTCATAAAACATTTTTTAAATAATATTAATTAAAAATAAATATGAAATCATATAAAAGTAGTTCTAATGGTACGTTAGAGCACTACTTCATGAAAATATCACTTCCTATTTAAAAAACCCTTTTGAAAACATAAAACATTTTTTAAATCCTTTTAATATTGAAATTCATTATTTGAAATATAAATAAAATTCCCAAATATTAAGTATAATATTTTATTTAAAAGTTATTTTCAATATTTTTATACAATATTTAAATCATTGAGCATTAATTATATCATGAAATACTATTCATTCCATGCATGTTAAAAGACAATGATTCTTCTCACATTTTCTATAAAAAAAGAATGAACTATTTTGGAAACGATATGAAGAATATTTTAAAAAACAATTAAAAATTAAATCGTGTTAAAAAATAATAAATACAAACTTTGGATAATGTTAAAAACATATTCATAAACATATTTATAAAACATGGTTTTGTATGGAAAAGGTCAGTCAACCCAAGAGAGAAATAAAAATTATTTTTCTTAGAAATGTAATTTTAAACCAATGACTACATGAAGTGAAGAAAAATATGGGAAAAAAATTATTCTCATTAGATAACTAGAGAAGGATAAAATTAATGTGTTTATTGATATTTTGATCATAGGATGTCATCATCAGAAACATATTACTAATCAATTTAAAGACTCGGGTATTCCATGTAATGTTTTTAATTATATGGGATTATTAAGATTCTGCTAAAATTAATGGCGTGTGATATTAAGGTCCGGTGTGACCAGAATGAGTTGATGAACTTTTTATAAGGTACGTTTAGTAAACATGTGAGCAGTGTTTTCTAAATTTTGAACCGTTTCTCGGATGAAAAATCATAGGGAACTATTGAATTCGCATCGTCGGGATTCTCTTAAGGGAAGATTCACTTAAAACGTAGTAGGTTGGGAGAAAAAGATAAATTTTTGTACATTAAAAAGAATAATAGAATAACTTAATTATTTTATTTTCTTTCTATCTTGTCGTGTAATGGACAACTTGCAATGTGGGACCAGCGATGTTTCAAGACATTAAATTGTTTGACCCTTAAAATCCTATATAAATACATCATTATAATTTATAAAGGTTCATTTTAATGAACCCTCATAAATTCTATGATCTTTAGACACCTTACCTCTCTCCTATTTATATGGATCTTGGGGAGAGGTGTCAGCACTACTTCACCAAGATACAAAATGCTGGAAAATTGTTGCAATGCGAAACCCTTGGAGGACAGAGCTAGTACCAGTGAGAGGTGACGACTGACACTGAAACCCAAAACGGAAGATCGATGATCGTGTGACGTCGTTTGAGGCTAGTGGTGGGCGATGGAAAATACCGACCCACTTCCTCAATTGTGAGAATTTATCCATCATTCTTGAGGTAGGTTTTACTTTTGGTTTTAATCTCAAGAGTTATAGAATCATTTTTTCCTCCCCGTGTGGATTACAAGATAACGCAGAGGGCGCTGGCCAAACAAACCCGACCGGAACCCTCCGCTACCTTGTTACACTAGCATTCTCTATGGAAGATCGTTGGGGTAGCAGCACCGTCCGGCTATGATGGAGGCAGCGTGCTGTTGCACGCCACAAGAGGAGACCATGCCACTAAGCTGGAGTGGTCAACAGATCAGCTGGCACCAATTTCCCTTGGAGGAGGTGCGGAGCACCGTCGCGCGCCCCTGGTGAGTAAGGGGCCACGATAGAAGTCGTTGCGGATGAAGGTGATAGCCGGCACACCAGTCGAACGCGAGGAATGGGGCGGCACACCCACACTTCCAGTAGAACCAGCCAAGGATCGTTAGCTGCAGTGGTCAAAAGAGTCTGTCGACACACCGTCCAGCCGCAGAAGCAGAGGGCGGCATCACCAGCACGCTGCTGGAGGATCCATGACTCCGATGCTGCAACGGAAGGACCCGCAGTGGGTCCTGTGGTAACCTGGCCACACCCTTAGGCACTGCCTCTTCACATTCCAAATGGGTGGCCTCTCCCCTCTCATGTTCTCTAGGGTGGACACCACCGAGGGCTGGACTGGCAGGTCGTTCCCCGTTGTGGTTCAGGCTGCCTCTTGTGGTCCAGGCTGCCCTCTTGCGGGCCGGACTTCCCCCTTGTGGGTCGGGCCGACCCTTTGTAGGTTGGGATGCCCCCTTGCGGGTTGGGCCACTGCCCTTGTGGGCTGGGCCGGACCTCGACCAAGCGGGGTGAGCTCGATGCGCCCTAGTCCAGTTGATTCGGACCAGGACTAGGTTTGGTCGACCCGAACCTGGTTGGGTCGATCCGAATCGGGTCGGGTCAGTCCAGGTCAGACAGGACCCGGGCCCAACCGGACCCAGAAACACTTAAGGGTCCATAACATGAGAACCGAGAATCCTTGTGATGAACTGTCTACAGTACTAGGATCCATGGATCAAGACATCCCTTTTGGTATACTCTATTTGAGTTTTGGAGACAGTTCGAGTATGGATGGGTTGAATCGAACCCGAATCTAACTGGTCCCTCAGAACTAAAACACTTATAACTCATAGACCGAGTATCCGATTGACGCACGGTCTATCGCGTTGGAACCCTTAAAACATGACGATACTTTGGGTTACTTATTTTTGGAGCATAGTGGTGGTAAAGGTATGAACAATATCTCAAGGGGAAGATTATGCAGAACTAGAGTGCATTGGGTGTGAGGAGTCCGGTGGCAGTATTTACCGTGAAAAAATAACATTGATCATGTGTGAGATTGCTTATATCAGATCATGTGTGGGTCAGCACTCAGCAATCCTATGTGGGTCAGTGCATTCCGATCCTATGTGGGTTAGAGGGGCTTATTAACTATCGATCCTATGTGGTTCAGAAGATGTGCCTCTTAACAAAATAAGATTATCTAGATTATGAGTAATCATCTATAATTCTCTACATTATATATACCTAGTGTGGGATGAGTCGTTTACCATTGTGGTGTTGTCTACGTGGTGTTACCTATGTGTAACTTCTATCTTGGTGGTGATAAATGTGTGGTACTTCTACCTTCGTGGTGTTTTCTTCGTGGTTTTACCTGTGTGGTACTTCTACATTCGTGGTGTTACCTTTGTGGAACTTCTACATTCACGGTGTTGTCTTCGTGGTGTAACTTGAGTGGTACTTCTATCTTCGTGGTGTTACCTGTGGGTTACTTATACCTTCGTGTTGTTACCATTGTGGTATTCTTCCATCTTGTATGAGATGAGTATGTCTTGATAACTTAGGTATATGTACGGGCATATACCTAAGTCGAGTTGATGTCTATTTACTCATGAATTGATATTGAGGTCTTACTTTGTGGTATTTACTTTTTGGAACTCTGGAAGACCTACAGGGGTCTTGGGGTCCTTACTGAGTATCGTTATACTCACCCCTACATAGTCTAGGACCACACCTTGTTGTGTCTTTTGTAGATGACAGATGGTATTGATCGAGGTTGAGGGAGCCAAGACTGGATAGTACTTAGAGGATGACTATTTGAAATGACATGACACAAGGACTACTGATCATAAGTTTTACCTACTCTTTAGGTAGGATCCTCAGTAGACAATCCTGGAGCAATTTTTCAACATTCGATAGTTTTTGTAAATTTTAGTTGTACTTGTACTTTTCAGTTGGGATCGTATTCTGGCCCCTTTAATTTCTTCACACTTTTACTAAAGCTGTTTAATTTGTAGTTGCAACTTGTTGTGTTCTTGGATTGTGTTTCTATACCGGTTAAAAAGTAAATGCCTTCCCATTTTAGGGATATGACTTTCTGGTGCTAGTCGCCAGCCTCTGGCCTACAGAAGGTGGGCTCAGGGTAGTCATGGAATGGGTCCTGAGGGGCGTTCCATGACATAGTGGTATTAGAGGAGTCGGTTCTATTGAAGAACTAGGACTATGATCTTTTCCATGTGGAAATAGTCTTTATTACTATGAGTGTGGTTTCCGGTTTGGGGAATCTATTGTTGGTGTGCGGCCTATGTATCCATATACCAGGACCCTGAATTCTGATTTCTGACTCAGTACACGGAAACACTGATTGTGTGTGTTTTTGAAAAGTTTTTCTTTTGATATCTTTGAATCAGCTCACCAGGTATAACTTATTTAATGTGGAACACCTCCCTTCTTTCAGGATTCCACCATATAGAAAGCCATCCATGATTCCCGAGAGAGTATGTGATGAAATCGCACCTTGTTATGAAGCCTTGGTGAGGGGCCCTCTTATGGAGTTATCACCTTCGGGTGCTGTACCAGTATTATAACTACCCATTGAGAATATTTTTCCAAAAGCCCCATCAGAAGAGGATGCATGCTGATTGAGAATGTTGCACGAGGTCCAATGGAAGAGGCCTCTATGGTTACGAGGCGAGACAAATCTGCTAGCGGTTGAGGACTCGATGGAGGTTGTTGCCAGAGTTTTTCACTTAGTGGGGACATCAGATAATCTAATGGTGATCCTAGCTTCGAATCTCTTCCAAGGAGCAGCTAGGAGATGGTGGAGTCTGACACTTTAGATACACGATTAGGATACCCTCATCTAGGATGAATTTGAGGGCCTTTTCTGGGAAGAGTTCATCCTAGTGACTCTATGCTCAGTGTGTATACAAGAGCTGCTACACTTACAGCATGGCATCATGACTGTGGCCCAGTACTCAGTGAGGTTCACTTATCTCTCCAGTTAATCCACTGACATGGTACGAGACCCTTTTATCGGGGCACAGACCGTAGATTTGGGTCTCTGATGGGAGATCAGAGCATCGATGATATAGCTCACCATACCAACATAGGCTGGGGTTCTAGAGAGAGCACTTTTGGGGGAGAAGATCCAATCTGAGGAGGAACCAATAGAGAGCGCCACCACCAGACATCAAGTGTCAGATTCATCTGATGTAGGTATTAGATGGATGATGCAGGGGCCCTAGTGGGCCAGATCATATGGTGGAAAACCCAAGATATAGGGTCAGTGGTGTGAGGCTCATGGGATAGAGCAGGATAGATAAGGAGTAGGTAGTGCTACTCGTGCAGCGGGCACAATTATGTGGCTTGAAACTGACCGACCAACCGTACGGATGACAGGAAGAAAATCAAGGGAATTCCACGGTAGAGGTAGAGATATGATTGAAGAGGTCCGTAGGTAGAAGGGAGACGTAGAAGAGGAGTTGGTCATATAACAGGTGGTGGGAGTTGATTCAAGGTTCTACTTCCACCACCTCCAGGTGGTCCACCCCGACCTTAGAGAGTAGGTGGACAAAGACGGGCTCAGCAATAGGCAGCTGAGGCTTATGACCACAGCACTCTGAAGATGATTAGTGGTATGATCTATGTCTAATCCACCATAGATAATGTAAATATATACATAGTTTCTAGTCAGTTTTATATTGCCACTTCCCTTGTTCGGAGCTCATAGATTCTGGTGGAGTCGTTGGCTCGATCCTTATGGATAGAGACTACTACGAGAGAGGATTTGATGATTACACATGGGTTCCAGTTGTGTGAGACTGCTCTAGGAGGTGAGATATTCGTCTAGGATTATCTAGTAGCAGCATCGAGGCCTTATGACTTCATCTTGGGTATGGAATAGTTATCCACAGTCCAAGCTCAGATTGACTGTATTAGGTGAAAAGTATGGTGTGTCAGCAAGGATGAGACTAGGTTTTCCTTAACTTGTGAGAATGGAACTTGTGTAGCACAAGATGGACTTACCCAGAGGAGGGTGCAGCCGATCACACATCAGCTGGATAGCCTTACCCTCGGAGCAGTAGATGCTGAGAGTTCGAGCTATCCTATAGTGGTGGACTTGTATGCTGATGTCTTTCCTGATGATGTTCTGGGACTACCTCCAGACAGAGATGAAGACTTTTACATTGACTTGTACCCCCCACGAAATCACCAATATCTACACCAGAATATCGGATGGCTCTCACATAGCTTCATGAGTTACATGTATAGTTGGTGGTCTTACAGAGGAAGGGGTTCATAAGGTCTAGTGTTTCACCATGGGAAGCCCCTATTTTGTTCTCCAAGAAGGAAGATCGGTGTTTCAGATTCTGTGTGGACTACCATCACCTGAACCAAGTGAACGTGAAGAACAAGTATCCACTTCCAAGGATTGACGTTCTTTTTTATCAATTGAAGGGATCTCGTTGGTTTTCGAAGATATACTTCAGATCAGGCTATCATCAACTAATGGTACGATATGAGGATGTGCAAAAGACAGACTTCAGATGTCAGAATACCCACTATGAGTTCTTGGTTATTCCATTCGGCGTGACCAATTCCCCAGAAGTGTTCATGGGACTCATGAACAAGGTCCTCTTTACATACCTTGATTGCTTTGTGGTGGTCTTCATCGACGACATCTTGATATACTCAGCGATAGAGGAGGAGAATGCCTAACATATTCAGAAAGTTCTGGTTACACCTCGACAGCACCAACATTATGTTAACCTCTCGAATTTCCAGTTCAAGATATGAGTGGTCCACATTATGAGACATATTTTCTTAGAGGCTGGAGTTGCAGGGGAGTCGGTGAAGATAGATGTTGTTCTTTCTTGGGAGCCACCCAGGAGTGTGACCGAGATGCAGAGTATTTTGGGATTGGTCTCGTGCTAACAAATAATCGTGCCTGACTATTCCAGAGTTGCGGCACCCTTTTTATCATTGGTAATTAAGGGACAACCTTTCATGTTTATGGATAGAAGCCAGTAGTGTTTTTCGGAGCTGAGGCAGAGACTGATGAGTGGCCCCATCTTGAGGCTACCAGAAAAGGGAATTGGGTATCTAGTCTACTGCAACCAATCAGGGACCAGAAATGGATGTGTCCTAATGCAGGAGTGAGTAGTGATCGATTATGGTTTGTGATAGCTAAGAAAAATGAGCATAACTACGCTACCCAGGACTTGGAGTTAAGAGTAGTTGTCTTGGGCTTGAAGATGTGGCGACATTACTTGATCGGAGAACATTTTACACTCTATATTGATCACAAGAGTTTTAGGTATATCATTTCTTAAAAGGACATGAACCTGAGACAACAATGATGGATAGAGTTTCACCAGGACTATGAATTTGAGATAGTCTATACACCTAAGAAGAAGAACATGGTAGCAGATGCACTCAGCAGGAGGTCTGATCTACAGTTGCTGACTGAGGAGACAGAGCGGCTAGCCACAGTGCATATATCCTTCATGGATAGAGATGGAGAAACTTACCTATAGTATATGAAAGTTACTCCCATGATTCTTTAGCGAGTTCGAGAGGCATAGCTTGGGCACATTGACTACGAGGCTCGATGTGTTCAGATATCCTCAAGAAAGGCACCAGATGGATTTTATGAAGGTTGGAAGCATGTCATCCTATTCATAAGATGTACCATGGTACCAGTGGCACTACAAGAGGACATGTTGATGGAGTTCCAAACGTCCCCTTTGGAGGTACATCTTGATGTGTTGAAGATGTCCCAGGACCTCCAGCGTCAGCACTGGTGGCCAGAGATGAAGAAGGCAATAGAGGATTCTGTTTCACGATGCCTCACCTGTCAGTAACTGAAGGCCAAGCACTAGGTTCCAGCAAGCTTAGCACAACCACTAGTGGTGAAAGAGTTAAAGTGGGATGGCATCTTCATGTATTTTGTTATAGTGATTCGATGTACATCTAGGGGACATGATTCCATCTAGGTGATCGTTGAGCGACTCACCAAGTTATCCCACTATCTTCCAATCCAAGAGCCGGGATCAGTAGAGGGTTGTGGACGCCTCTACATACAGAAGTTTATGAGACTTCATGGGGTGGCATCGATGATCTTCTCTGACCATGACACATGTTTTACTTCCCTTTTGTAGAAGGGATTGCAGAAGGTGTTTAGGGCTCTGTTACGTTTGAGCACCGCCTTTCATCTTTAGATGGATGGTTAGATGGAGTGGACTATTCAGACGTTGAAGGACAAGTTTCGTGCATGCATCCTAGATTGTGTCCATAGATGGGAGGATCACTTCCCTTTGGGTTAGTTCTCATAAAATAACACCATTCACACCACCATCGATATGGAACCATTAAAGTCCCTATACAGTCGACCTTTCCGATCACCTAGATGCTAGATGAACCCAGGGGAGTCAGCACTTATGGGTCCAGAGTTGGTACGGGCTACCACTGAGAAGTTGTAGATCATCCAAGAGCAGATGAAGACTACATAGAGCAACATAAGTCTTATTGTGACATGAGGTAGAGTGCTTCGGAGTTCGAGGAGGGAGACCATGTATTTCTATGAGTCTCACCTCGATGAGGAATATGTAGATTTGGCCGAGGTGTTAAGTTATCACTTAGGTTTAGTGGACCATTTCTGATACTAGGGAGGATATGTGAGGTGGAATACCGCTTGGAACATCCACAAAAACTAGAGGGGTTTCACGACGTCATCTAAGTATCCCAACTAAGGAGATATGGGCACGACCCATCCCACATCATCGACCATGGCGAGCTGGCCATTGCTGGTGGGGAGACGTTTACAAAGGTTCTAGTAGAGATTGAGGATCGACAAGAGAGAGTCCTTCATGGGTGGTAGATACCTCTCTTTCTCTTTAGCTAGAAACATGGGATCCACCATGAGAGAATATGGTAGAGGGAGGCTCAGATTCATGCTCAGAACCCGTATTTGTTTTCTTAGTCTATGTTGTGGCTTTTAGGGATGGAAATCCCAAAGGTGTGGAGAATGTAAAGACTTGGATTTTCTATGTAATATTTTTTAATTATATGGGATTACTACAAGTCTGCGAAAATTCATGGCACGTAATTCCAAGGCCCAATGTGCCTGGAAAGAATTTCTGAATTTTTTTAAGTTGCGTTAAGTAAATATGCGAGCGGTGATTTCTATCTTTTTTACCGGTGCGCATCGTTGAATCCGCACCACCGAGATTCACTTATGGGAGGATTAACATCAACTGTATTAGGTCAGGAGAAAAGGATAGATTTTGGGAATTCAAAAAAATAACAAAATAACTTAACAATTTTCTTTTCTTTCTATCTTTTCCTCTAACAGACAAGCGGCAATGTGGGACTTGTGATTTGTTAAGCCATTAAATGGCTTGACCCTTCAAATACTATGTAACATCATCATTAGAAATTAGAAAGTTTCTTATTAATGAACCCTCATAAATTCTACAAGCGTTAGACACCCTCACCATATTCTATTTATATGGATCTTTGGGAGAAGTGTTGGAACTACTTCACCAAGAAACAAATTGCTGGTAAAGTGCCATGACACCAAACCCTTGGAGGACAGATCCGGTACCATCGAGCAGTGATGACCGACACCAAAACCACGAACCGAAGATCGAAGATCAAGGGATGTCATTAGAGGCTAGTTGTGGGGGATGGGAAACACCAACCCACATCCTCAATCGTAGGAATTTATCCATTTTTATTGATGTAGGGTTTACTATTAGTTTTAATCTCAGGAGTTGTAGAATCTTTTTTTCCTCCCACGTGTCGATTACAAGATAATGCGGAGGGTGTGGGCCTAAAAAAACCATCCTGAAACCTCTTATACCTTGCTACCCTTGTATTATCTTTGGAAGACCATCGGGGCAGCGACACTATCCGGCTATGATGGAGGTGGCGCGCCGTCGCGTGCCGCAAGCGGAGCCCGCGAAACTAACCCACAACGATCAGCAGATCAGCCCACACCGACCATCCATAGAGGAGGTGTGGAGAATTGTTGCATGCCTCTGGTGAGTAAGGGGCTGCGAACGAAGTTGCGGTAGATGAAGTCAGCGGCAAACACACCGACCTGTTACAAGGAAGGAGGCAGCGCACCCGCGCCTCCGGAGGAACCGACCATGGCTCGTCCACCGAGGTGGTTAGAAGAGGTGACCGGTACACCAACCTACCATATAAGTGAAGTGGTGTGTGACTATCGCGCCGCTAGAGGAGCTAATGCTCTGACACCACAGCGGCGGGACATGTAGTGGGTCCCATGGTGACCTGGAAGTTCCCTTAGGCGTCGCCGCTTCAAATTTCAAATGTAGGGCATCTACCCTCTTGTGTATGCTAGAGAGGACCCCACCACACGCAGAACTGATGGGATGTGCCCCTTTGTGGGGTGGGCCTCCCCCTTATGGGTCGGGCTTCTGCCTTAAGGCCCGGGCCACCCCTTATGGGTCGGGCTTTCCCCCTACGGACCAGGCCACCCCCCTTCCGGGATGGGCTACCCCCTTGAAGGCACCCCCACCCCCTACGGGCCGGGCCAGAACTTGGCCCAGCGGGCCAAGCTCACCATGGCCCAACTCAGTTGGGTCGTACCCGGACCAGGTTGGGTCGGGTTTGTCCGACCGTTTCGGACCGGACCGGGGCCTCACGGGACCCAGAAGCACATAAAGAGCCATAACAAGAGAATCAAAAATCCGTTTGATGAATCTTCTATGGCGCTGGGATCCTTGGATCAAGACGGTACTTTTGGTATACTCACTATTGGAAATATGACTTTTACCAACGGTTTTGGCCAAACCATTGGTATAGTTCATTAATTTGGACCTATACCAACGGTTTGGAAAAAACTATTGGTATAGGTCACTTATATGGACCTATACCAACGGTTTTGGACTAACCGTTGGTATAGGGGTGACCTATACCAACGGTTTGGCCAAACTGTTGGTATAGGTCCATTATAGAGGACCTATACCAACAGTTTTGGCGAAAACGTTGGTATAGGTCCATTATAGAGACGTTGTACCAATGGTTTTGCCGAAACCATTGGTATAGGTCCCAAAATACAAGTACCTATACCAACGGTTCTCAAAACTATTGGTATAGACCTATACCAACAGTTTTGAGAACGGTTGGTATAGGTCCTTCGATTTTTTATCGAATGTGAATACCAAGAATATTATATAAATCAAAATGTAAAATAATTATAACAATACATATATATATTTATGAAATTATGTTCACAAAAGTCATCTTAGGTTAGTGGTTAAGTCATTCAATTATAAACTAGAGGTCCTGGGATCAAATCCCACCTTTTTTTTGAAATACATATACCAACGGTTTTGAGAACCGTTGGTATAGATTTTCATCTTATTTATACCAACGGTTTTGAAAACCGTTAGTATAGACCTATTTTCATGGCTTACTATCCAATGATCCTCCAAAACGTTAGTTTAGCCTATACCAATGGTTTGGGGGCTTATACGAACAGTTCCCAACCGTTGGTATGGGTTATTTTTCCAGTAGTGTCTCTATTTGAGTTTTGGAGAAATTTGGAGTATGATTGGGTTGGATCAAACCCGAATCGAACCGGACCCTCGGAACTAAAACACTTATAACTCATAGACTGGGCATCTAATTGACGCACTGTTTGTCGCGTTGGATCCCTTATGACAAGGAGATCCTTTGGATTACCTCTTTTTAGAGCTTAGTGGAGGTCAAGATACGACCAATAACTCAAGGGGCATATTCTATGGAACTCGAGCGCACTGGGTGCAAGGAATCATGTGGCAAGATGTAACGGGAAGAAAGAACATCGATCCTATGTGCGTCAGCATCAAATGATCTTGTGTGGGTCATCTTCTATCAGAAACTATGTGGGTTAGCATTTGTGGATCCTATGTGGGTCAGTGCATATCAAACTTGAGTGGACCATATCCTATTTGGGTCAGTGGGGGTTATTACCTATCGATCCTATGTGGGTTTGATGAAATGCCTTGTAACAGAATAAGATGATCTGGCTTACAAGAATTCATCTTTACTTCTCTACATAATTTAAACTTGGTGTGAACTGAGTATTTTACCTTTGTGGTGTTATCTTGAGGGTGTTACCTATGTGGTACTTTTATCTTCATGGTGATACCTCTGTGGTATTTCTACCTTCAAGGTGTTGTCTTCGCGGTGTTACCTATGTGGTACTTCTACCTTCGTGGTCTTATCTTCATGGTGTCACCTATGTGTTGCTTATACCTTTTTCGTGTTGTCTTCATGGTGTTACCAGTGGGTTACTTCCATCTTCGTAGCGTTACCTATGGAGTACTTATCCCTTTGTGGTATTCTTCCCTCATGTCTGAGATGATTATATCCTGATAACTTAGGTATATTAATGGGAATAAACCTATGTAGAGTTGATGTCTATTGATTCAGGCATTGAGATTGAGGACTTTATTTGTGGTATATATTTTGTGGAACTCTGGGAGATCTACGTGGGTCTTGGGGTCCCTACTGAGTATCGGTATACTCACCCCTACACGGGAGATGCCCACACCTTATTGTGTCTTATGGAGACAACTGACAACATTGATCAAGGCTGAGGGAGCTTGGACTAGATAGTACTCGGAGGTGGAATATTTGGCATGACGTGACACGGGGACTACTAATCGTGAGTTGGACCTACTATTCAGGTAGGATCCTCAGTGGATGATTGAGGAGCTATTTTTCACTTTTTTATTTTATTTATACTTTTCATTTGAACTGGTACTTTTTAGTTGGGTTTGAATTCTAGCCCCTTTACTTTCAGTACACATTTACTACAACAGTTTACTTTGTGGTTTCTTCTTGTTGTGTTCTTGTATTATGTGTCTATACAGGTTAAAAAGGCAATACCTTCCCGTTTTAGAGATATGCCTTTCCAAAGCTGGTCGCCAGCCCCGACACTATGGAAGGCTGGCTTGGGGTAGTCACAACATGAGCCCTAAGGGATGGGTTGTGACAAAAAATATGAATAAACAATGATATTATAACATGAAATCATCACCACATAGGTAACATTGAATTGTTAGCCCCTGAAAGAGTGTTAATAAAATTGTTATGTAAATACTAATAATTTTCAAGATATTAATCATAAAATAAATTTGTGTTCATTATATACCCTAAAGAAAAGTAATAAGTCATGAATATGGAATGTGTCTCACATGTGCAAAAAGTGAGATATAAATCCATTATAACTTATGTAATAATTTGAATCTTATGAAAAAATGGAGAATAAAATCAAATGAAACCTTATATATCAAGAATATAATGAGGTTTATGATATAATGTTTTAATATTTGAGTATATACACCACACTCAATAAATGAGTGTTAAATTTCTGTTTGTCTCACAGAAATAAAAGATACATCATATATCGCTTACCATATATCTCAACATTATAAAAACATGTTTGAACCACCTATATAATAAGTATAATTTTTTCATAAATATTCTATATTACCCTAATTATATATATCTTATCATATGAAATTTAATGAAGACAATTTATTTCCTATTTATAAATAGTTTCTTTGTAAAATTGTGTTTTCGGTAATAACCGATTTGTTTTTCATATATGCATTGAATTGTAATATTTCATTCTTCTTAGGTCAACCATTATTAAATCATCTCAAAAATAAAAATTATGAAATAATAATAATACTTATACATAGAATATAATTTTATGTCCAATCATGAATGAGTGGTTTCAGAAATCAAGTACATTATGATCATGGAGACGGTAGGTCATATGTATGCTTGAATAATGTTTCCATTTTTTTATGATCATTATTGTAATTAATTAGGTAATATATTATTTTTATATAATTATATTAATATAAAATTATTTATTTAAATAAACTTATAAATATTATCTATGTGGTGTGGTGATGAATATAGAGAGCCTCATCTCTTTGTGAATGTTGTAGTGCACATGTGCATGAATAGTGTTAGTATTATTCAATGAGTGAAAATGAAAGAAATCAGAAGTTATATTATATTTTCATAAAGATACATATTTCAATAGTATAATAATTATTTCATGTATATTTCATGTATTTATTAACTTTTTCCTTATTATCTTCTATGTAAAGAATTAGTGAAAAACGAATCTCATCACTCTGCGAGGTGGTAGTTCACTTTACACACGAGCAATGCTATCATATACCATATATAATTGAATGTTAAAATGTATATATGATATAATTACTATATAGGTATAATAATGTTATAAATATAAATTATATACTTTATATCAATTATGATTCCCTACTATGAGAGGTTGTAATGGAAAAACCTTGATATCAGTTCAGGAGGAAGTAATCCTACAAATAAACAAATGATTATTTTGTAACCTATTTACTAAAATATGATATGGATTTTAGTAATTATAATAACATCCTGAGTATTTAAAATGAAACACTTTTTTCGATAGTGTAAATGATATTCCACATTGAGCTTAAACAAACAAGTAAATATTATTATTAAATATGTTAGTTATCACACCACCATTATAATGGTGGGAATGAACTTGATTAACTGCATTAATAAAATAAGGTTTACAAGTGTATATTTAATTAGTTAATTGTTTACCAATTAATTATTAATGAAAAATAAAACCCCTTTTAAAATAAAAGGAAATTATTTTCTGAAAAACTATTTTAATGTGAAAAGGTGTGTTTTATACCAATAAATAATATAATCACTATGGTTGGATTATATGAATGAAATATATATAATATTTTCAATCTAAAATTTAAAATTTATGTTATTTACTTTATACTCTTGATATATGAACAAATCCAATTTTCGGTATAAAAGAAGTAGTTTTCAAAAAAACATAATTTTTCCACCTTTTGATGGAGTAGTAGTTTTAAATATATTTTTTAACACTTTTATAAATTCTACTTGAGAAAATAAAATCCTTATTTTTTATATAAATATAAAAATTTACTTTGATTTTTTTTTATATTTTTATGATAAGCTTCATTTTTTATGAATAGTTAAAAATAGTGTATTTTAATTGAAAACTACTTTTCATAAAATTAATTTATAGTGATAAATTATTTTTTTGAATAGTTTTAAATTATAATTTGATAAAATTTTTATCAATTAATTCAATTAAGGTTATTTGAATCAATTTCATATTGAAATTTGATATATAAATTTTAGGAACTTTTGAACGTTTTTACTTTAAAAAACTTGTATTCTCACTCCATCAATGCGATTAATTTTAAATTAATTTATGTAATTTCTATGATTTCAATTTTAAAAAATAGATTCCATATTTGGAATCATAGGTTCCAAATTTAGTAAATATGTCATTTTTAGTTTTAGACAATATGAATAGTAACTTTAGTAAATTTTATTATTCATACGGTTGAAGGTAAATCGAGTAATTAAGGGTAAACATTATATTAAAAATATTATAAAATTACACAAACACTTTTCATAATTTTATTGGATGTGTTTTATCACCAAATATAATAAGTTATCCTAAATTATTACTTTCATGTGCTACTTAGATGAGAGTATAAAATTCATAAAATTATATTCTTCGAAAAGTCAATTTTATCATAGTTTTTTTTGAAAAGTACTATAAATTTAAAATGTGAAAATATAAGGGATCTGTTGGAAGATAAATATAATTTTTAAAGATAAAATTTCTAACTTTATGTTTATAATTTAATTTAAATTTTTATATATTAAATAATTTTAAAAATGGTTGAACGATAATGATGCGTTAATTGTTTAACTAAATGAAATATCAAATAAATGATAAAACAAATACTAAACTAAATATATTTTGAGATGATTAATTTCATCAATGGATGTTTTATATTACTTTTACACGTTTTTAATTTTTGAGATGTGTTGTATCATGTTAACATATATGTTTTGATATTATGAAAAATTCAGGTAATGAATAGTTTTGAAATTGAAATTATTGATATTTTTAAAAAAAAATATTTTATTAAATGGTATAAAAATCATAAAAATCTAAAATCCATTTGGAATAGAAAATTGATTTAAATTAAATTATTATTTTGAAAAATTCCAAGAGTGTCCCTACCTACATTATAGATGCCTTATTATAGACATAAAATCTTTCTTAGAGGTGTAATGGTGTTAATAAAAGGAGATAATCTGAAAGAGAGGTATCATTTTTAATTATGTGTTTTTATTTTATTTCTTATTCCACATCATTAAAATATTATTAAACAATGATAAAAGAACAACTATGATATCTTAAATATATTTATATTTTATTATGTTATCATCACCCCCAAAATCCATCTCCACTTCCATCAAATGGGAAACGAATTATCGTTCTTATATACGGTAAACTACCTCCTCACGAACCGATAAAATCATTTTCCATCACCATCTCTAAAATCTGGTTATAATGATATATTTAAATATTATATATGATATTCATAGAATATATATAATTATTAATCAATAATAGATATTTTTTGTTCTTAAATATCCATGCACATAAAAATGATAATGTTGCCCATGTGTACGTGTGAACTATCATCCTCACAAAGCGATGCTATTTTTTTCATCACCACATTATATGGATGATATATATATATATGTATATATAAGTTATTAATATTATATTTATGAAAATATTATAAATATGTAAAGGTAAAATAATAATTACCTTATTTCAGTAATGATCTTTGAAAAATTGATACGTTACTTATGTGTATGCACAACTTACTATCTCCATGATTATAACATAGTTAATTTTTCATAAATATACATAATGTTTTGATTTAAATGTATAATTGATGTACAATGATCATAACCATGTCATGCATATTATTCTTGAGATGATGGATTGTTGAAAACATTGAATATTTACATCAAACCAAAGTAATTTTCAACTCAAGTACTGAATATCATCAAAACGTCTCACATGAACTTATATAATTATGTAATTATTATAACATGATAATTTGTGATGTAAAAGGGATAAAAAAATTAAATGGGTCTAAATAAAATAAATAATTAACCAGTGTTTATTATTTTGTAGTATAATGGTTTTATGTGATGATTCAGACTCAAGGTAAGAGAGTTCATCTAAATATCCTTTCATTGAGGTATAGTTTGATGTTATACACCCACCATATTTTATAAGGTGTATATATATCCACACTTACTTGTCATGTCATTAATTTATTTATTATCATTTTATTTAATGTTTTGTGAAATTTTATTCTTCTATGGGTATTAATATTTAAATGGTCAAAGTGGTATTGTATGCCTTTAATGTTTAAATATTTAATTGTCACATATTTTTCTCCATCTCAGTATTCCTGATATTATTTTAAATATTTATTTATATGGATATAAATGTATTATAAAGAACATTTATGTTTATTTTTAATTTCATTCGTCTTTTTAAAATGTAATCTTTTTATGTGTTTTATATGGAACGTGTTGACAAACAATAAAAATGAATTTTATAATCTTAATGTACCTGAAGAAAATGAATTTCCTACCGTCACGACTAGCTTCCACTGCAAAAATAAATTTTTCTTTAAATGGAAATCCTTCAATGATGTTATGGGTATTTTTGAATTGAAAATTGGTTGTTAAAAGAAAACAATATTTTTATAAAAATTTGTTTTTTATATAGGAATAAATGAGTTTTCAGAAGGGATTTGTGCTGAAATTTTATTATTCATCAAATGGTACTTGAGAATTATATTATATATTGATCCTCATGTAGAATATATTAAGGGTTGACCAGCAATATATATGATGGGTGAGCATGATACATATTATAGAAAGGGTCTATCACTATAATACACCATGGGTGACCCCAATATAGCTTAAACAAAGGGATGGACCCCCATCATAGCTCACGGGTGAGCTCGATATATTGTATAGGAAGGTTGATCCCAATTATAGATATCTAATTAATTTGGTAATAATAATATTGTATATTGGCCAAATGGTTATTCTAATTTAAATGGTTTTGAAATGGTTTTATTTATATGATTATCTAAGTTTCCTTAAGGGTTTTAAATTTCATGTTATGGGATTTCATGATTTTCTAAGAGTAAAATTTGTGTTTATTTTCATGTAAATGGGTTTCATATTATTAAATAACAATGATAATAATGGTAAATGTTATAAGAGTTTTCATGTTTTCACCTAACTAATGGTATCATTTTTTATCACTAATAGAGATTTTGTGCTCAAACCATGTTTTTTAAATGTATTTCACATGGTTTATTGGAGAGTAGAGAAAATGATTAGGTTAAGGGGATAATTGTTAAGATTTTTCATAAAGATAAATCATGTTTTATTTTAAATAGTTTTATATTGTTGAAAAATTGGATAAAAAGTATATGTGACCACTTATAATGTATTGGTTTACTTTGTAGGATATTGTACTAACTCGATAAAAATATATACTAAAACGATCCTAGAATGTGAATTCTAGTTAAAAATTAGTAGGATATGTAATGATTAAGGTTGGGACCTTACAGTTGGTATTAGATGATGGTTTAGGTAACTTTGGCGATTAGGATGTCTTGTTAAGAGTTAGGGATATCATCGTGGGTTTATAATTTTCAGGTTGATCATATGATTAGTATCATAGATACCCTTTTGAGGTGTTATGTTATAAAATTTAAAGGTGACTAAAATTATTTTCAGAGACATTAATTTTGAGGTAATTATGGGTTATTACTTTTTGTGATGCAAAATAAAAGGAATAAGATGGATTTTGTGGTTAAAACTTGTTATTTTAATTTTTGAGGATGAATCTAAAATATCTAGTTTTTTATAACGATTATATTATTATAGTTTTATATGAAGGAAAACCTTCATGATGAGTTAAAAATCATGATTTCTGGAAATGACATGGGAATTGAACCCAAAATGAAGGCCAATAAGGGTGATTCGCCTACCACTGGCCTGCGTGATGTCCTGATTAGTATAATTTTTTATTTTTAGATAAATGATTTTATGGATGAAGAATAAGTTGATTTTGGAAATATATCATTTATCAAATACATAACCATGGGATTGGAAAATGATTTTGGAATAAAGTGATTAATGTTATATATATTCACTATTTTAGGAATCCTATAAGATCAAGATAAAAAAAATAATATGAAATTTTATTTGAGGAAAAAATGATTAATTATATTTTGGAATAATATATGATTTAATTACGAACATAAAATGATTCAGGTTATTTGTAATATTCTAACCTTCTCTGGAGTTTTCAAATGCTCATTTTAAGGTTCTTTTTTTTCTAATTTGATTAATTTTTCAAGGTAATAGGTTGATGATTTTTTGGATATAAATTTTAAACAAGTGTATAAAATAGGGTTTCTCATGGTTGGAAGATAGTTTTCTAAAACCTTGCGCTCTATTCGAGTAAAATGTGTAACCCTAGATAGTGTTGATTTTCAAGATTGGTGCATGGTTTTTTAAACTATACTCACTCTTATAAGCAATAGAGCACCCCTATAAGAGAGGTGCACAATTTAGGGGCATGGTTAGGACATTTTTGAACCCCTTCCCAATAAATAGTGTACATGAATTTAATTAACCTGAAAATTAGTTTTAATTATTTTTGAAAACCCTTTATAACTCCAATTAGACCCCATTCAAATCTAGGCTCTATTTCAAGATTTTTGAGCCACTAAAATAGATTATAATGCCATATAATCTCTGTTCATTATGATTCGAAAAATGTTTGGAAGAAATAAATTTTTTTCAGGATGGTGGTTCCTTCCTGAATGATCTCTTATTCTATTGGTGGGATGTTATCATCTCTTTCACTGAATCTAGATCTATATTTTATGAATTTAGATCTAGGTGTGTGGATAAAGATCTATATCTAATATATCTTGATTAATTCGATCTTAATTTTAAATTATAGATCTAGATATCGTTTTATGCTATTAATCCATTGATATTTTGGTAATTTCCATTGGGTTATCATTCATTAAATAATCTAGGTAGGTGCAATATTATTAAAATACCATAGTCATAATTATAATTACATGTAGTATTTTAGAATTTCTAGAGTTTTTTTGAAATTATATATTCAAATTTAATTAATTAATTTGGTGAATTAATTAATTAAGAGAACGTGAATTGTATAAATTAATTTTGGAATTAATTTATGTGAATTGTGGAGATTTTAAAATTATGGACTGAATAATTAATTTTTAATAGATTATTTAAATATTTAAATTTTGATATTTAATGAATATGTAAAACCCAAAGATTTCATAATGTGTTATTTCTTCAAAATAATTCAATAACTAGCACTACACGTAACACCGAGTTCAAGCCCACCATGACTTACCAAACACGCAGTTTAGAAGAGGCTATGGATAATATTAACTAAATTTTAAAAATTATATAATCCTTATAATTTTATAATCGATATTATGAGTTTATTAGACATAATTTAGGAACAAATACTTTTTTTTTCAGATACAAGAAGTATTTTTCAAAAATGCACTTTTACTAACATTAATATTGAACAGTTTTTAGATCCAATATTTTAAACATTTATATATTCAATTTGACTAAATGAATTTATTTTTTAGAATGGTTACATAAATAAATTTATAATATAACACCCCAAGCTTCCATGGTATTCTTCTATTTGAATAATACAGTAGCGTGTGTTGTATGCAACTTCGAGTTCTAACACACACCATAACCAAATCAAACTAGCCGTTATGAATAGTAATACCTACTTTTTGGAATTTTATAAATTTTATCTCTCAAAATGGACTTCATTATTGGATTCGGAGTATCGAATCTATCCTAAGGTGAAATTTTGGTACTTTTCGGATAACATTAATATTTTGATGAATAGTGAAAATTACTAAATTTAAATTAAAAACAACTTTTTTAATCAAAATAATTAATAGTGATAAATTATAGATTTGAGTGGTTTTAAAGTATATTTAGAATATATTTTTACCATGTAATAAAATGTTGGTCATTTGACATAATTTTACAATTAAACTGATCATAAACAAGTATCAATCTTTTGATAGTTATTATATCATAAAAACACGCTTTTTGTTTTGACAGCGGGAATTAATTTTAAATTAATTTCTGAAACTTCTATGTTTTGAATTTGTAAAAATGGATTCCATATTTGGAATCAAGATGTCTAAATTGTGTATATAGGTAACTTTTATTTTTAGACATTTTGAATAATTACTTCGGTAAATATTTTATTTACTATGGTTAAAGGGAAAATCTGGTAAATAAGGGTTAAGAAAATAATATTATAATAATACTAAATTACCCTAAAACATGTCATAACCTTATTGGTGGATACATGGCCGACCATGGGCATCTTTGGGTCGATTTTGGGACCCCAGAAAGGTGATAGGGACACTTTATTTTAATTATGTTAAAATAAGTACAAAAAATTACATAAGTATATATCTTTTAGACATTAAATAATTTAATTTATTTATGACACAATGATGATGCAGTAATTACAAATAATAGTGAAAAATTAAAATAATTGAGATTATAAATACCCAAATAAATATAATTTGAGACTTTTATTGAATTAAACTAATTTTCTAGGTTAATATGACATATTAGGATTGATTTAAATGTCTTTTTTTGAAGTACTCATTCTGTTATGAGTTTCACAAAAATAAAATTTTGAATATTGTCAAAATTGACATAAAAGAGGTTTAAAAAAAATATATTATATTATTAATTGATATTAAATTTCTAAAAATCTAAGGTTCGGCCAAGAGACTTAGTATGATTTTTTATTTTTAGCTAAATGATTTTATGGATGAAGAATAACCTGATTTTGGAAATATATCATTTATCGAATACATAACCATGGGATTAGAAAATGATTTTGGAATAAAGTGATTAATGTTATATAAATTCACTATTTTAGGAAACCTATAAGATCAAGATAAAAAAATAATATGAAATTTTATTTGAGGAATAAATGATGAATTATATTTTGGAATAATATATTATTTAATTATGGATATAAAATGATTCAGGTTATTTGTAATATTCTAACCTTCTCTGGAGTTTTCAAATGCTCATTTTAAGGTACTCTTTTTTTCTAATTTGATTAATTTTTCAGGGTAATAAGTTGATGATTTTTTGGATATAAATTTTAAACAAGTGTATAAAATAGGGTTTCTCATGGTTGGAACATAGTTTTCTATAACCTTACACTCTATTCGAGTAAAATGTGTAACCCTAGATAGTGTTGATTGTCAAGATTGGTGCATGGTTTTTTAAATTGTTCTTCCTCTTAAAAGTAATAGAGCACCCCTATAAAAGAGGCGCACAATTTAGGGGCATGGTTAGGACAGTTTTGCACCCCTTCCCAATAAATAGTGTAAACAAATTTAATTAACCTGAAAATTAGTTTTAATTATTTTTGAACACCCATTATAACTCCAATTTGACTCCATTCAACCCTAGGCTCTATTTCAAGATTTTAGAGCCCCTCAAATAGATTATAATGCCATATAATCTCTGTTCGTCAAGATTCGAAGAATGTTTGGAAGAAATGAATTTTTTTCAGGTTGGTGGTTCCTTCCTGAATGATCTCTTATTATTTTGGTGGGATGTTATCATCTCTTTCACTGAATCTAGATCTAGATTTGATGAATTTAGATCTTGGTGTGTGGATCAAGATCTATATCTAATATATCTTGATTAATTCGATCTTAAATTTAAATTATATATCCAGATATTGTTTTATGCTATTACTCCATTGATATTTTGGTAATTTTCATTGGGTTATAATTCAGTAAATAATCTAGGTAGGTGAAATATTATTAAAATCCCATAGTCATAATTTTAATTATATGTAGGATTTTAGAATTTCTAGAGTTTTTTTTTGAAATTATATTTTCAAATTGAATGAATTAATTTGGTGAATTAATTAATTATGCGAACGTGAATTGTATAAATTAATATTGGAATTAATTTATGTGAATTGTTGAGATTTTAAAATTATGGACTGAATAATTAATATTTAATAGATTATTGAAATATTTAAATTGTTATATTTAATTAATAAGTAATTATTTAATTAATTATAGCTTATAGATATTATTTAATAGTATATATTAATTTCTGAATTGATTTTTGAGAATTGTTTAACTATAAAATTATTAACTAGGGATAATAAATTGTTGAATTAGTTATTTATATTTTGTTGATTACAAAATCATGACAATTAATTATTGAATTAATTATTATAATTTATAATGAATGTAATGGGATTAATTAATTAATTAATTAACTAATGTAATTTTTATGACCAATAAATTAATGAATTATTTGAAGGGTTTTTCAATGTTAATTAATTTTTTAATTAATTAATGGGGTTGATATGATTAATTAATTGTTGAATTAATTAATATGATATATGTGATACATGTGATATATGTGATTGATTGAGAAATTGGGGTGTGGGAAACATAATGATTCAACAAATACCCCTGGGAACTTGACATGTTGATATAGACCCATGTAATGCATGTAAGATTTTGTAGAATAAGTACTAACGCTCTAAATACCCACGATTAGTGAGACAGGGACTAATACACCAAATAATCTTGGAGTTCTAGGCATGAAAATCTACTCCCTAATTAGTGTCTTTGGACATTGGTTCCAATTATACATATTATGAATCTGAAATGAAATGAATAATTAAATAAAATTTGTTAAATGAATTACTAATTGATAATATGAAGTGGTTCAGATTCCAACATAATCCAAAGCAAGTATTGAGATTTGGGTTTCCTTGGGGAACCGGGGGTTATGTAGTTCAATAAAAAGTAATTAAATAAATGTAAACTATTTACTTTATTTATTTATTTATTCATTATTTAACTATATACAATGTTATCCACTGAATATTGTTTTAGACACCATTGGTGGAGGCCTCCTGAGTTGTACACCAACACTACTCAGACTTCCTGATCAGTACCTGAATCGATTTCTTTGATGTAGGGAAAGAGGTTGGAAAATACCCTGTGTTATATGGATAAATTGTGATTGATAATGGTTGAAGGAACATGATGTGGTTCGAGACCTTCTTGGGAGTATTTAGTGTCTTTATTTTCTCGTTTTCATTTATAAACAAGAAACATTTATGAATGGAATATTTATAGTTGAGTTTAATATATTGTATCTCTAGTTTTTTTTCATCTTGGGAACTTGGTAATGTTCTATTTATAGTTATATTTTATTTTTTGATTGTTTCATACTTTTCGCCGGTGTATTAATCAGACAAATGAAGGTGTAGCCTCGTCATTATCGATATTAGACCCTCGCTGCTAGTTAGTAGCCTTCGGAATATGGGGAGGTGTGGATGAGGTCATGTGGCAGTTCATTTCGAGGAATCAGTGAGTGGAACCTTGGCCATGATGTTAAAATTTGGTATTGGAAGAGTTTTTTATTTCTTTTGTATAACATCTTGGGAAAGGTAGACTTGAGATTAGGAAAATATAGGCCATGGAAATGAACCCATGTATGGGAGTTTCAAACCAATGTACATGGGAAAACCCATGTACCAAATGTGGAATTTTTGTTATTGATGTTTTATATTATAATTGATTATTATTGCACATTGGGTGATGCACTTGGGGAGTGATGTGATTATTATTTAAAAAAATGTTGAGATTTGAATCATGGATGGTGTAGCATGATACATGAGCTTCATGCATTGTTATAGGAACTCAATATTATTATGACATGCCTAATCTTAGGCACGAATGGGGTAATCGAGTTTGGGTATGTTGTTGAACTTGAATTGTTTTTCCTTTATAAGAAAATTAAAAATGGTAAAATTATATAAAAATATAAATAAATGGATGCCTAATGTAATGTGGATTATGTGAATGTATGTACCATTTCTAACCAGAACCAAGGTGTGGGATGGTTAAGGGTATTGAGAGAACTTCCGTTTTAACCATGTGATGAGGATTGGGGAAAAGTCGTGTTGTGACTTGTTTTTATTTTCTTCTTAATGAAATGTGATAATTTTGTGTTACGAGTCCTAAGATGTGTGTTTGGATGTTTAGATATATTCTACCATGAAGATACTTTTTGCAGGGATGATAGGAGGATATGGATGGAGATGGTCCTCTAGTAGTGGAACTTGTGGCATTGATAGTTCCAATTGAGGAAGTAACAGAGTAGTTTCAAGAAAAATTCATTCACTTCATGAAATTCCTGGAATGTGACCTAGGGTGGTTTTTGAAATGCATGCCTGATCTGATGAGGGAGTTTCAGTTGTAGCAGGCTCAAAATATTACTCAAGAGGGTATACTAGAGGGAGATGAGTCATATATTGAGTCTATGTAGACTATACATGACTACATGGAGAAATCTGCTGAATAGAGAGTCACATTGGATGCTTACATGTTACATGGTCCGAAGAAGTTATAGAGGTACATCGAGACTCGGTATGGATAGATGGAGTCTATGGAATGGAAATACATTCAACGTATGTTCCTAGATAAATTATATCTAGACACACTAAGATAGCAGAGAGAATATGACTTTATAAGATTGAATTTGGGGAATATGGCATTGAAGGACTATGATGGATTCTTCAAATATTTTCAATGCTTCACTGCAATGTTGGAATGAGACGATGCCGCTATAGAAAAGAGGTTGCATGATATACTTAAGTGTTAATTTGTGTCCTAGGTAAATACCTTCAGGCAATAAAAGTTTTCAGAAGATGTAAATCAGGTTCTCATCACAGAGGGGAACCTGACAGAGGCTTCTAGTTTATGATGTGTCATTTATTCTGAATGATCTGGAAGTACGTATTTTAAGAGAATTAATATTCATTATGAGAACAATATTCACAAAAGTGGGATTCAATATGGCCAGTTAGGGGGATCATTTACTCATGATCTTACTAGAGATCTTTTCCACAGGTTTGGTTGGATGGGACCATGGTAACCCTAGGTTTTCATACATATACATTACATAAATTTTTTTCAATACTTAAAACATTATACAAACAGTCACCCAAAGACCATACTAGTCTAGTGAATTTAGTAACATGTAAATATAAACATTGGTACATAAATGAGATACATTATCTCCCACTAGGTTCTTCTTGGATAGCACCCTTCTAAGACTCATAAAAAATAATACATATCTTCATAACCTGGGGAAGAAAACATTAAAAGGGGCGAGGTAAAATGATAATTAAGGGTAAAAAGGGAGATAAGTAAGCATAATTATGGGCATAAGGGTATGAGAACATTGTCATAGAAAATATAATATCATACCCTACATGTCAAATATCATATACACTCGTGGAATAAATCATGGTAGTTTATAATTCACGAATCATATGGAAATAAATAAAATAATGAATGAAATAATAACAAAAGAATAAAACATGTAATTATGGTTGAAATGTTAGAATATAATATGATTTCTATAGTATTCAAGGAATAACTTCCAAGACCATCTTGGTATTACGGGTTCAATCCCTATGACATCTTGGTAGTCATGGTTCACTGCCATGGTAATCTTAGTAGCATTATTTATTTCCTCATACCATCTTTGTATCCATGGTTTATTCTCATTACCATCTTAGTAGTCATGGTTCACTCTCAATACCATCTTAGTCGATATCATGAGATATAAATATTTTCCCAATGCATTGGTGGGAGATATAGGTCTCACCCATATCATAATGAAATCATACATACATGTTCCACAAGATCATTAAAAATCATATAATAACCCATGAAATTTAATGGGTATCATAAATATGTAATCATGTCATAATATATGTAAAAATAAAGGTTTCAAAATAATTTCATAAAAAACATAACCCATGAGAATAATTGGGCTTCAAAAGAATATAACCCCTCATAGAGATATGATTTTCACAGACATCATTCTATAAAAACATTTACCATTCAAGAAATAAAATAAATTGAACCTTTGGAACAATTCCTAGAAGGGAATGAATAACATAAACATATGTTATATTATATGGAAAATTAATTAGAAAGATATTTTGAAAATATTTCTTAAGGAATGTATCCTTTCTTATTTGATAAAAAGTATTTTTAAAAGATAAAAAACATTATAAAACAATTTTCTTGAAAATGAACATTAAATCTTATTAAGAACACTTCGAAAAACTTTCAAAATTTTTTTTCATTGAATATATATAAAGATATCCTGAAAACAGTTTGAAAACCATTTTTACTGAAAACTCAAAAATGAATATTGAAAACATTTTTGAAAAAAAAATTACTTCCAAACATATAAAATATTATTTAAAACATTTTTTAAAACAATTTAACTTGAAAATGTTTAAAATATTCATGAAACAAATTTGAAAAAAACTCCATGAAAAAATATAAAAAAATATTGATATTGTTTTATAAAAAATAATTTTAAAATCTATATTAAAAAAATTATTAAAAAATTCTTTTAAACATGAAAATAAATCTTTAAATAATTTAAGGCTGCTAAATCCATTAATGTCGTACGTGGTAAAAACTATATATTTTTTGCATGTTAAAAAGGTTAAAAAAATGAATAATTTGGATAGAGAAAATAATATTCATTTGAAAACATTGGTAAAATAAAAAAAGGGAAAAAATTTATTTTAATGGTCATAGGATATTAGTATAATATTCTTAGAAACCCTTTTTTTAAAACATTGTTTTGAAGGAACATAGATTTCCGACAGAAGAGATGGTAAAGTTGGACTTTATTAAAAACACTTTCTTAACTATATAATGTACCAAATAGTAGAAAAATGGATACAATACATTAATATAACATGAGTAACCATAGGATAATAAAATTTTATGAGAGTTATTAAGATATGGATCTTAAAATGTTTTCAAAGGAAGCATAAGAATAAACAATCTCGTTGATGAGATTATTTCAATAAACTCTTACCACGTGGTAAATTTAAACCATAAACACCATGTAATAAAATGGAATTAAATGATGATTTAAATATCATGAAAAGTATTAAATTCATGATATAACATTTCAGAGGCATTATATACACCTCATGAAAAAATATAGGTTCACAACATGGCATGTGCTTCAAAGAATGAAAATTGAAACAAAATTACTTTACCCATAATTTTATTTATAAAAATCATAGAATACATCCATTTTATGTATACACAACACACAAAAGGAATGGGTTGTGAAATAAATCATGTATCTCCCGGAAATAAAAAAGTGAGAAGAAATTCTCTTACCTTCTGTCTTGACTCTAGTCATACTAATTAAAACCACCTATATAATCAATATAAACTTATTATACATATTTTAGATAACCATATTATTATATATAAAACCATAAATGGTTTTATTATGTCTTCATATTACCACCTTGTTAACAATACTATGATAATGTTTCACTTCGGGTAATATTCTCTTTATTATTCTCTTGTTTCTTAATTTTTTATATATTTATTCCTTATAATTATATCATGAATTCCAGAATGTAAAACAAGATATAAATATCATGTATATACAGTAGGTTTGAATTATAATAATCTATTGAATAAAGAAGTATGAAATGGAATACATCGTTCATGGAGATTGTAAGTTGTACGTACACATAAACATTGTATCCATTTTTTGTTGTATTTAAAGAAAGAAATAAATTGAAATATATGTATATATATATATACATATTATAATATATTAGAATTATTATTTCATATATATAATATAATTTCACTAAATTAATCCTTAATATATTCCATATAGTGTGTGAACAAATCACATCACTTTGAGGGGGTGGTAGTCCAGACTTCCTCAAATGAAATTATCGTATTTACACCAAATGAAAAGTATAAATATTCTTGTTTTAAAATTATTAAAAAATATTAATGCCATGATAAATATAATACATGAAATATATAAATAGACTATCTATTATAATTTCCACCATGAGAGGTGATAATGGAAAAATGAACAATCATTATTTAGTGAATTGTTAGTTCATCATACACATAAATATTATGTTCGTTACCCATTAAAAGGAAGTGTGTCTAAGTGTAGGTCAAAAATTTAGAATAAAAATATCCTAGTGTTTTATATGTCATGTTTTTATTTTAAAATCATTTAATAATGAGATTATTGGGAATGATGAAAAAAATAAAATATAGGAGATATAGAGAAGACATTACATCTTAATCGGGTAACTCCTTTGGGTTTGTGCAAAAAGGATTACTTGGAAAAATTTAATTCCAATGGGATGATTCTATGATGAAGGGAGTGATTTTTGGAAGTTTATTTTTCATATATTTTCTAAACATAAGTGGATTGAGAGTTGTGTGAAGTGGGAGAAGTGGTGGCCTTTTATTGGGAATGGAAAGGACATTCATGGCATTTTTGAAAATAGGTTATATGTTCCCATGTTTTCACATAAAAAACTTTTAAAAACAAAAATCAATAATTTAAGGTTAATATCCGAATAATGGACATACAATGGGTTTTGTAAAAGTTTTTAGGTCATTTCAGGTCTAAAATATATGGTTTAATACTTTATTAACCTAATTTTTCTCTTAACCAATGTAATTAATTATAATCACTTTAACTACAATTTTTGCTAAGAAGCAATGTTAAATTTATTATAAATTATAAATTGTTATTATTAAAAATATGGAATATATTTTTCAAAATTATAAACACATAATTGTTAGAAATTATTTTAAAATTAATCATGTTGACAGGACGACACTATGGGTTTTTTATGTAGAAACTTCCAAACTTTTTCTGAGTATATATAAACAATTTCAAAGTGAAATTTATTCCAATGACCTAAATTGGATTAATTGAAAAAAATATGATCTAATAAAAATTTTAAATCTAATTAAAATCTATTTTATCCTTAATAATAAATTAAATGAAAAGACATTTTTAAATTAAAATCTGGTATTTTCACTATTCAACCAAAAATGATGTTTCTCAAGAAAAATACCAAAACAATCCCTAAGATAAATTAGAAATTATAAATTAAAAAAATGAAGTATATTTTATAAAATTAAAATTTTAAATGTTTCTAAAATTACTTTATTGTTTTTCACCGAATGACATGGAAAATAGTTTATTTTAGAGAATAGATTGTTAAGCATATATGGATTTTACCAAAAATTATGCATCTCGTTATCAAATTTTTTTATTAATATAAATCCATTATAAAGAATATTTGAATAATTATTTATCACTATTAATATTACTATTTTTATCAGTTATGTTTCAATTATCTTACATAATTAATTATAATAATACAAATACATTTTGTAAAAACTCAGTGTTTTATGTAACATATTCCAAGTTGGTGTTGCATGTTGCGTATGCTGAGTTGGTGTTGCATGTAACGTACCCAAATTCATAAGCTAACCTTAGTGTTATATGTAGATCATGCTAAAATATATTTTGTGTGTAGTGCATGATTAACTTGGTGTTTCATTTATCTCAAGCCAAACATAGTGCTATAATATAAAATAAATAATTTTTAGTGATACATGAAATTAAAAATATCACAAAAGATAAATTAATTCAAAATAAATAATTCAAAAAATCTTGGGGTGTTACATTTTACCCTGCGTAAAATGAATTTCTCCCTCAAAATTCATATAGTTTATTAATGGTTTAAAACATGAATTTTTCATTCACATAAATCCACATCGTAAAAATGTATACTAAAATATACTTTAAAAATGGTATGTTGAAACCATAATAGTTTCCCAAAGAAACTATATTTGTGTTTCCACATAAAATAACATAGGTTTGTAGTGAAAACTGTACATGGTGGAAAAGTATAAATATTCATATGGAGTGATTTAAGTAATCAATCCCAAACATGTAAAAGGTAAAATAAAAGTTGAGGGCCTCAAAGTGATAAATCTAAGATGATTTAAAAGGCCATCGACTCAAAAAAATTACAGTATTAGGAAATCATATTATTGATTCTAATCCTATCGTTGAGTAATTCTTTTATTGACCATGATTATAAGGAAATATACTTATATGATATATTTCTATAAATAAAATTTCATTTTATGGTTGTTCTTTTAAAAATTTCTAATTGATCCATTACATTAAAAAATAGATGACCAAAAATTAACTTTTATGCTTAAAGAACTAAAATACACATTAACAGATATTAAAGCCCATACAAGAATGAAATATATAACTATATATCTATAACTATTCATAAAAATCAATATGCTTAATATATTAATCTCTAAAAATAAAAAGATACACTATTGTTTCATCATAATTAATTATTAATCAAAAAAATTATACATTATGCAAGAAATCACGTTGGCTAGTGGTATGAATGAAACCCTCATCATCCTTCAATCATGGGTTAAAGCCCTATAGACTTGTCAGACTTGATTGGTTGTTTACCGACTTACATGATTCCCTTTTCAAAAACCATGCCAATATAATTTCCAAAATATGATGGACATCTTTGAAATAAGTTTAATCACGAAACACCCTTTTAACCAATGTTTTCAATACAATCTCAATACATAAATACATCCTCTGAAGATTAACATAAACTTTACATGAATGGTTAACTTCATAAACCTTTTGAAAGATGAAAATCCAAAACATTAGAAATATATTCATGAAATCATCTTAACATTGATTCCATATATATCAAAAAGTACCACTTGGTTGTCACATTCCAAACATGTGAATTCCATCATCATATATTCCCTTGAAACATGGTATCAACCTTAATTACCATAAATCGTTTTGGAAAACATTCATGAATCCTTATTCCATAGATTAATAGATATATTCCATAAATCCCAGAAGTTTGAAACTTCATCCATGTTGTCCCATCTTCTTGTCAACATTGCCTTAATTAGTTTCAACGTAATCATTACTGTTGATAATACCTCTTTAAAAAGGATTCATCATCTAATTACATAATACCTCTTTCCTTTTACATTTCATCTGTAGTCTCTTCATCACCAAAAAATTAACTATTACTCATACCACCTTGTATATACTCTTTATGAGCTTTTTTCCCTAGGACATTGAGTTGTATAATGATATTTTATTCGACAATTATTACCCATATCTATAGATTGTAATATCCTGAATCTCTCTTAAGGTATATTTTTGTTTTATGTCTCATTTTAAGCCCTTTATTTTGGTCAATAATGTGTTTTCCCAAGTCCTTAAAAAGTATTAAGGGTGTTCCGGGGGTTCGAGACCTGAAAAATTGGGAAATGAGTTTTCTAGGCATGCCGCACGATCTCTACATGGTTAGTCCTAACAATGAAGATAGCCTAGGTAAAACATGTAGAAGAAGTATTTTTAGATTGTAGCCTCCGCATGGATTTTGCACAGTTTGGAAAACTATGCATGTAAGTCGTGAGGCCTAGAAACATTTAAGAAATATCAAAAATGCTATTGCAGGGAATTAAGTACAAACTCAGCATTTACCTCCTTCTTCCTATTTTGGACCCTAGGAACAAACCAAACTATCCAAGAGCATCCAAGGATCAATATCCCTCATCTTAGATCCTTTTTGAGTGTCATCAGTTGTGGATTGAAGATCTCTGTAAGGATAAAACCCTCCTTTTTTCTTTTATCTTGATTAGGGTTGGTATCTTCCTCTAGTATCCTTCTGAATCTCTAAAACCATTTCTTTCTGCTGAGTTTTAGGTTGGGGATTTAATGGTATGTTTAATCAAGATATAAGGCCCCAATTAGGGATCTGTTGCAAGATAAATATAATTTTTAAAGTTAAAATTTTTATCATTACATTTATAATTTAATTTAAATTTTTATATATTATATAATTTTAATAAAGGTTCCATGATATTGATGCATTAATTGTTTAACTAAATGAAATATCAAATAAATGATATAACAAATACACAACTAAATATATTTTGAGATGATTAAATTCATCAATGGATGTTTTATATTACTTTTACAAGTTTTTCCTTTTCGAGATGTGTTGTATCATGTTAATATATATGTTTTGATATTTGGAAAATTCATGTAATGAATAGTTTTGAAATTTACATTATTGATATTTTAAAATAAATAATATTTCATTAAATAATATAAAAATCATAAAATTCTTAAATCCATTTGACTAAATTGTATAAGTCTCAAAATTTCATCAATGAATGATTTATTAGTATTTATTTTATTTTATCATAATTATAATAACCATCGATGTGAAAACTAAATGATATCATTCTAAGAAATAAAAAGATAAAATAAGGGTCAAAACAAGAAATTAATGTGTAAAAATTTTCAAAATTATATATTTTTCATTGGTTGATGGTTAGTCATACCCTAATAATCATATATTTTTAAAAAATAACTCTAGACCTATTTGGAATAGAAAACTGATTTATATTAAATTAATATTTTGATGAATTCCAAGAGTGTCCCTACCTACATTATAGTATCCTTATTATACACAAAAAATCTTTCTTAGAGGTGTAATGGTGTTAATCAAAGGAGATAATCTGAAAGAGAGGTATCATTTTTAATTATATGTTTTTATTTTATTTCTTGTTCCACATCATTAAAATATTATTAAACCATGATAAAATAATAACTATGATATCTTAAATATATTGATATTTTATTATGTTATCATCACCCCCAAAATCCATCTCCACTTCCATCAAATGGGAAACGAATTATCATTCTTATATACGGTAAACTACCACCTCACAAACCGATAAAATCATTTTCCATCACCATCTCTCAAAACTGGTTATAATGACATAATTAAATATTATATATTATATTCATAGAATATATATAATTATTAATGAATAAAATATATTTTTTGTTCTAAAATATCCATGCACATAAAAATGATAATGTTGCCCATGTGTACGTGTGAACTATCATCCTCACAAAGCGATGTTATTTTTTTCATCACCACATTATATGGATGATATATATATATATATATAAGTTTTTAATATTATATTTATGAAAATATTATAAATATGTAAAGATAAAATAATAATTACCTTATTTCAATAATGATATTTGAAAAATTGAAACGTTTCTTATGTGTACGCACGACTTACTTTCTCCATGATTATAACATAGTTCATTTTTCATAAATATACATAATTATTAGATTCAAAAGTATAATTGACGTACAATGATCATAACTATGTCATGAATATTATTCGTGAGATGATGTATTGTTGAAAACATTGAATATTTACATCAAACCAAAGTAATTTTGGAATCAAGTACTGAATATCATCATAATGTCTCACATGAACATATATAATTATGTAATTATTATAACATGATAATTTGTTTGTAAATGGGATAATAAAATTTTAAGGGGGTACAAATAAAATAAATAATTAACCAATGATTATTATTTAGGAATATAATGGTTTTATGTGATGATTCGGACTCAAGGTAAGAGACTTCATCTAAATATCCTTTCATTGAGGTATAGTTTGATGTTATACACCCACCATATTTTATAAGGTGTATATATACCCCCTTTTACTTTTCATGTCATTAATTTATTTATTATCATTTTATTTAATGTTTTGTGAAATTTTATTCTTCTATGGGTATAAATATTTAAATGGTCAAAGTGGTATTGTATACCTTTAATGTTTAAATATTTAATTCTCACATATTTTTCTCCATGTCCGTATTCATGAAATTATTTTACATATTTATTTATATGGATATAAAAGTATTATAAAGCACATTTATGTTTATTTTTAATTTCATTTATCTTTTTAAAATGGAATCTTTTTATGTGTTTTATATGGAACGTGTTGACAAAAAATAAAAATGAGTGTTATAATCTTAATGTACATGAAGAAACTGAATTTCCTACCATCGTGACTAGCTTCCACTGCAAAACTAAATGTTTCATTAAATTAATGTCCTTCAATGATGTTTTGGGTATTTTTGAATTGAAAATTGGTTGTTAAAATAAAACAGTATTTTTATACAAATTTGTTTTTTATATAGGAATAAATGAGTTTTCACAAAGTATTTGTGCTGAAATTTTATTATTAATCAAATGGTAATTGAGAATTATATTAAATTTTGATCCTCATATAGACTATATTAAGGGTTGAGTAGCAATATATCTGATGGGTGAGCATGATACATATTATACAAAGGGTCTATCACTATAATAGATTATGGGTGAGCCCAATATAGCTTAAACAAAGGGATGAACCCCCATCATAGCTCACGAGTGAGCCCGATATATATTATAGGAAGGGTGATCCCAATTATAGATATCTAATTAATTGGGTAATAATAATTTTGTATATTGGCCAAATGGTTATTCTAATTTAAATGGTTTTGAAATGGTTTTATTTATATGATTTTCTATGTTTCATGAAGGGGTTTAAATTTCATGTTATGGGATTTCATGATTTTATAAGAGTAAAATTTGTGTTTATTTTAATGTAAATGGGTTTTATATTATTAAATAAAATTGATAATAATGGTAAAAGTTATAAGAGTTTTCATGTTTTTACTTAACTAATGGTATCATTTGTTTATCACTAATAGAGATTTTGTGCTCAAACCCTGTTTTTTAAATGTATTTCACATGGTTTATTGGGGAGTAGAGACAAGGATTAGGTTAAGGGGATAATTGTGAATATTTTTCATAATGATAAATCATGTTTTATTTTAAATAGTTATATATTGTTGAAATATTGGATAAAAAGAATTTGTGACCACTTATAATGTGTTGGTTTACTTTGTAAGATATTGTACTAACTCGATAAAAATATATACTAAAAAGATCCTAGAATGTGAATACTAGTTCAAAATTAGTAGGATATGTATTGTTTAATGCTGAGTCCTTACAGTTGGTATTAGATGATGGTTCATGTAACTTTGGATATTAGGATGTCTTGTTACGAGTTAGGGATATCATCGTGAGTTTATAATTTTTAGGTTGATCATATGTTTAGTATCATAGATACCCTTTTGAGGTGTTATGTTATATAATTTAAAGGTGACTAAACTTATTTTTAGATACATTAATTTTGAGGTAATTATTTGTTATTAATTTTTGTGATGCAAAATGAAAGGTATAAGATGGAATTTGTGGTTAAAACATGTTATTTTAATTTTTGAGTATGAATCTAAAATATCTAGATTTTTATAACGATTATATTATTATAGTTTTAGAAGAAGGACAACCTTCGTGATGAGTTAAAACCCATGATGTTTGGAAATTTCATAGGAATTGAACCCAAAATGAAGGCCGATAAGGGTGAATCGCTTACCACGGGCCTGCGTGATGTCCCGATTAGAATGATTTTTTATTTTTAGATAAATGATTTTATGGATGAAGAATAATTTGATTTTGCAAATATATCATTTATCGAATACATAACCATGGGATTGGAAAATGATTTTGGAATAAAGTTATTAATAGTATATACATTCACTATTTTAGGAAACCTATAAGATCAAGATAAAAAAATAATATGAAATTTTATTTGAGGAATAAATGATGAATTATATTTTGGAATAATATATGATTTAATTATAGACGTAAAATGATTCAGGGTATTTGTAATATTCTAACATTTTCTAGAGATTCCAAATTCTCATTTTAAGGTACTCTTTTTATAATTTGATTAATATTTCAGGGTAATAGGTTGATGATTTTTTTAATATAAATTTTAAACAAGTGTATAAAATACAGTTTCTCATTGTTGGAACATAGTTTTCTAAAACCTTACACTCTATTAGAGTAAATTGTGTAACCCTAGATAGTGTTGATTTTCAAGATTGGTGCATGGTTTTTTAAACTGTGCTCCCTATTATAAGTAATAGAGCACCCCTATAAAAGGGGTGCACAATTTAGGGGCATGGTTAGGACAGTTTTTCACCCCTTCCTAATAAATAGTGTACACTAATTTAATTAACCTAAAAATTAGTTTTAATTTTTTATGAACACCCATTATAACTCCAATTAGACCCTATTCAACTCTAGGATCTATTTCAAGATTTTTGAGCCACTCAAATAGATTATAATGCCATATAATCTCTGTTCATCAAGATTCGAAGAATGTTTGGAAGAAATGAATTTTTTTCAGGTTGGTGGTTCCTTCCAGAATGTTCTCTTATTCTTTTGGTGGGATGTTGTCATCTCTTTTACTGAATCTAGATCTAGATTTGATGAATTTAGATCTAGGTGTGTAGATCAAGATCTATATCTAATATATCTTCATTAATTTGATCTTAATTTTAAATTATAGGTCCAGATATCATTTTATGCTAATACTCCATTGATATTTTTGTAATTTCCTTTGGGTTATCATTCATTAAATAAACTAGGTAGGTGCAATATTATTAAAATCACATAGTCATAATTTTAATTTCGTGTAGGATTTTATAAGTTCTAGAGTTTTTTTGAAATTATATTTTCAAATTGAATGAATTAATTTGCGGAATTAATTAATTATGCGAACGTGAATTATATAAATTAATTTTGGAATTAATTTTTGTGAATTATGGAGATTTTAAAATTATGGACTAAATAATTAAATTTTTAATAGATTATTGAAATATTTAAATTGTGATATTTAATGAATATGTAACACCCTAAGATTTCACAATGTTTTATTTTTTCAAAATAATTCAATAACTTGCACTACATGCAACACCGAGTTCAAGCGCACCATGACTTACCAAACAAGCAGTTCAAAAGAGGCTATGAATAGAATTTTCTAAATTTTAAACTTCATATAATACTTATAATTTTATAATCAATATTATGAGTTTCTTAGACATAATGTAATAACAAATACGTTTTTTTCAAATAAAAGAAGTATTTTTCAAAAATGCACTTTTACCAACATTAATAGAGAACCCTATTTAAATCCAATATTTTAAACTTTTATATATTCAATTTGACGAAATAAATTTATTATTTAGAATGGGGACATAATAAAATTTGCAATGTAACACCCCAAGCTTCCATGGTACACTTCTCTTTGAATAATACAGTAGCGTGTGTTATACGCAACTTCGAGTTCTAACACACACCATAACCAAATCAAACTAGCCGTTATGAACAGTAATACCTACTTTTTGAAATTATATAAATTTTATCTCTCAAAATGGACTTCATTTTTTGATTCGGAGTATCGAATCTAGCCTAAGGTTAAATTTTGATACTTTTATGATAACTTTATTATTTTGATGAATACTGAAAATTACTAAATTTTAATTAAAAAAAACTTTTTTAATCAAAATACTTTATAGTGATAATTTATGAATTGGAGTGGTTTTAAATTATATTTAGAATATATTTTTACCATTTAATACAATGTTGTTCATTTGAAATAATTTCACAATTAAACCGGACATAAACAAGTATCAATCTTTTGATAGTTATTATATCTTAAAAACTTGCTTTTTGTTTTGACAGCGGGAATTAATTTTAAATTAATTTCTACCACTTCTGTGTTTTGAATTTGGAAAAATGGGTTCCATATTTAGAATCAGGATTTCCAAATTGTGTAAATAGGTATCTTTTATTTTTAGACATTTTGAATAATTACTTCGGTAAATATTTTATTTACAACGGTTAAAGGGTAAATCTGGTAAGTAAGGGTTAAAAAAATATTATAATAATACTAAATTACCCTAAAACGTGTCATATCCTTATTGGTGGATACATGGCCGACCATGGGCATCTTTGGGTCTATTTTGGGACCCCATGAAGGTGATAGGGACAATTTATTTTAATTAAGTTAAAATAAGAAAAAAAATGACATAAGCAAATATATTTTAGAAAAACAATTTTTACATTGGGTTATATATGTGGGATTTTCGACTATAAATATTACATAGAAAGCTAAGATGTTTCATAAATAATTTTATTTTATTTATAATTTTTAAACATTAAATAATTTAATTTATTTATGACACAATGATTATGCAGTAATTACGATAATAGTGAACAATTAAAATAATTGATATTATAAATACCCAAATAAATATAATTTGAGACTTTTATTGAATTACACTAATTTTATAGCTTAATATGACATATTAGGACTGATTTAAGTGTCTTTTTTTTAGTAATCATTCTGTTATGAGGTTCACAAAAATCAATTTTTGAATAGTTTCAAAATTGACAAAAAAGAGTTTTCTAAAACAAATATTATATTATTAATTGATATTAAATTCCTAAAAATCTAAGGTTCGGCCAAGAGACTTATATAATTATAGGTGTATCATTAATGGATCACTTGGGGGTCTCTTGGATGTATATGGTATGTTTATTAACCATATAATATAAAAATACAAAGAGACATTGTAAAAGTGAAACTAATTATCTAAGAGTTAATACTTAAAGATACGGTTAATATAATGACCCAAACCTGTATAAATTATATTGGTTGAGTGGTTTTAGACCCATCCCCACCTTAACTTTTACATAATCAAAATCTGATCCTTTAGAAACCGAATATGAAATTATTATAATTTAATATTTCTAGCTTTTCCAATGGTGCCCCTCACCCCTCTTATAAAAGGGCACTCCCCCTTCTCATTACATCACACATTCAAAGCATTTTGGATCAGCCAAACCCTACCGAAATACTCTCTCAACTTCCCTCAATAAAACCAAGAAGCCTTAGTTTGATCATAAACCCATCTTAAGGATCCCTTTTGATCGAATCAAAAGGAAGAACCTGAAGAAGAGGTAATGATTTCACCACCCATTTTCAAGTTCTTTTCTTCTTCCACTTATTCTTTCTTTGTTATTACCATTCTAAAATAATAAATCCAGTATATTATATATAATTTGATGTTATTATAAACATGGTACATCCATATTCAGTATTCTATCCACCCTTTTAATAACATGTCACCATACGTGCGTACGTACAACTTACCGTCTCCACGTCGTGGTGTAATTATTATGAAATAAAATATTATTTGGATGGGTATAATAATGAAGTGTAATTCATGTAAATAATAAATATAACATGATAATTATTCTGTATATATGATATACCATCCAATTATATATTATTTTAATATCAAAAGAATGATATTGTCGCTCATACGTACGTACGGACTACCGTCTCCTCGAACACGATGAGATTCATTCTCTATCATATCCATTCAAGTATACTTATCATTTTATGATTTAAAAATAATTTTTAAGGACTTGATATCATTATGGATATTAATAAGATACAATCTATCTGTGACAAATATGTATTACGTAACAAAACATATAAAAGAAAATGAGTAAGTTAACACCCAAAAAGACAATAATTCTAAGATATTATTAACAAAGAAATGTTAAAAGATCTTATATGATATCATATTAATGTATAATATTATTTAATAATTTAATAACAATTATTTCACCATAATATAAGAGGTTAACCTACCCCCAACAAAGGAAAATTACAAGGTAAGGGTTTATTTCGCAATCTCTTCATTATCAGAGGTTTTTTATACGTAATAATCTACTGATATTTCTTTATCATCCACATCCATGTTTCGTCGAAATGTATTTCAATTTTTTTTTACTATTTACAAAGAAAATGGGTTAAAGTAATTTATACCATTATGTGTTTTTAAAAGAATCTTTCCGTCTTTTTCCAAACAAGGCACATTTAACCTTTCGACAAATTTAAGGTAAGAATGTTTTATTAACTTATACGGTGGGTGCGGCTATTTACCGACTTTATAAAATCTTCAAAGCTTCCCTTAAAAGCATATAAGAATATTTTCAAAGTAAATGTTTTATTTTATAATTATGTGACTTTTAAATGATTTTAAAATGAATATTTGAAGAATTTTTGAAAGGTACTCTTTATCAAGATCATAATTTATAATGTTTTAAAGATTTATCTTTATAAAATTTTTTAATTAATGTCCTTGTTTTCAAAATGACTTTAAGGATTTATTTATATGGACATGAATGTTTTGAAATGATATATCTTTTAAAAAGATTCAAAGTCGTATGGGACACTTTGATTCAAGAATATCTTTTAAATTACTTCCTTTATAAATGTGTGACATTTCAATCATTTCGAGAAATGAGATATTTCTCTCAAATAGTTTTGATTTCATCTATTTCAACATACTTTGATAGATTTTAAGCTTATTTAAAGTTTATTTATTATGATACAAAACATTTGTATTATATCGAAGGTTTTTTGATATGTTTTACTGTGGATGTGCTATTTTTATACCATTCATGGTTTATGGAGAATGTATTGACATTTGGTATGCTAGTTTTAATACGAATGTTTATGTTATGTTTAATCCTTTTCATATGGGAATGCATTGGACTTAGTAAGTGAAGGGTGGAGCTCGCTATAGCACCTCGATGCATTGGTAGGTCTCATTAGACAAACTAGTGTCTTGGCACAAGGCCTTGACAAAATCTTATTTGTAGTTTTGGCACGAGGCCTTGGCTATGTGGTTAGGATAGTCTGGAATTTTGCATTCCATCATTATGAAAATGGTTATTGATATTTCATGGGATTATTATATTAGTAGACTATCCATATGAATAATTAAATGGAATTATTTCATTTTATGTTTTCCATACTATGTTAATGTTTATGTTTAAAAGGCTTTTGTTTTAGTTATACATTGCCTTAAATGATTATTCTTATTTATGAATGTTTCTGTGGTATTGCTTACCCTTATTGAGCGATTGAGCCCACCCCTTTCTATGTTTTATTATTCCCTGGATTCAAGAAGTATATTGTGATTGATAAGAAGGGTTAAGACAAGGGAATAATGGAATTCCTAAAGGATTATTTATGTTGTTTTGTATGTTATGAAGTGTAATGTAACATTCATGTATGTAATCTATTTTCCAAGACTGCTAAACTAATCGGTCCTCTGGGACTTGATTCCTTGTAATCTTGCCAATGTATTAAAATAATGCACCAACTCTAGGTAACTGGGGTCGGGGCATTACAGTTGGTATCAGAGGAAGGTTAGTAATAACCTTGGAAACTAGATTTAGATAAACTCTAATTAGAGAACATAGACCTAATATAGACTTTGAGTATTATTATATAAGTTCATCCTAGAATTTTGGTATTGTAGGGATTTTGTGAGTTTTCCGAGCAATACATCTCTGTCTGGATTCGAGCAGGTAGAGGTGGCTCTGGCACAGATGTACCTAGGGGTAAAACCCGAAAACACCGCTTTGAGCTAGACTAGAATGGGAACTGGTGCATGACAACGGGCCTTGCTACACTCTTGGTTATGACACTCCCGGGGGATATGCTTAGGATAATTCACATTTTCATTACAAACCATTATGAAGGGCTCATGAGTATATAATTACTCAAATAAAACATTTTTATGATTATGGATTATATCCATAAACTGTTCAATTTGTGTTAGGTATTTTACATGTTTGGAATTATTCATTGCAATTCATAAACTGACCTAGTTTATGCTATTGTATAGAAATGGTTCCCAGTAGAAGGAATGTGAACTCCAGTAATACGTATGATCCAAAGAGTAAGAAGGATCTTATCTTTCATGGTATTAAGCCATCATTTAGAAGGGAAATAGTCTCCCACGTATTATCATCATATGAAGAAATAGTATCATGTGTGGATAAGATAAATAACGATTTTACTAAGTCCTATGGATTTGATGGGACACAAGAGAAGAAAAGGATGGAAGAGAGAAAGATAGATAAAGGGAAGAGAGAGAAGAAAAATTTACCCATATGTGATAACTGTGGGAAGAAACACCATAGAACTTGCCTGAAGGAAATGGGAGTTTGTTATAAGTGTTAAGAAAAAGGGAACAAAGTATGTGACTGCAAGGGTAAGAAAATGGGTTCAAATGTACAATGCTTAATTTGCAAGGAGTTTGGACACTATGCGAACCTATGTCCCAGTCATAAGAGTATGACGCAAATGATGTTATTGGTTAATAATCAAGTTATGATACTACGGTAGATGAAGAGGAATGATTAGAGTTATTATGTTGATTATGTCATTTGAGTGTTGTATCAAAAATGTACTTCTTATAATAATCATGGAGTATATAGGGATTGTACTGCAGTACTATTTCATTAAGGACTTGAGATTATGTGGAAAAATGAAAAGTGACTCAATAGGAGGTTAAATTTTTGGAAAATATATGGTTGAGAGAATGATAAACCATAATATGGTTCTGATACTGAGGTAGTGATTTTAGAATAATACATGATTGATTTGGATAAATTATATTGGATATTCTTGACTACCTTGAATCTGATTAATGATTTGTATATTTCATCATTGTTTGGGTTTAAAACATTTTTTGATTGAAGGAGTATATCTATCATTTTTTAAGGAATAAGGGATCATGAATGTAATCAATAAGGTTTTATGGTAATTCAGGATGTTGCAGTGTTTTAAAAGAATACATGATGAAGGTGTTCACATGTTATTATACAGAAAAAAGGATATTCATTTTTTGAATAAAGCATTTTGGATAGTTCTAGTTTGGATTATTTTTGGATTTCCATAAAAGTAAAACCTGGAGTTTGGGCGGCAACCCATCGTGTCCGGCAAGGCCGCGAGACATGAACCCACAACTGAAGGGTGACCAGGGTGTATCACCAACAATTGGCCCACGTAATGTCCAGGATTAAATAATGTAGTTTTTTTAAACGATCTATTTGATGAATTATAAATTCGTTTTTTGGAACCTAATATGAATAGGCTAAATAGAATATTTTTTAACGTTCTATTATCTTTCAGATTGAAAGATGAGTTTGTGGTAGAAATTAGTTAAAGGTTGGAACTCTACTTGTCAAGAATATATTTTTCTTCTTCTCTTATTCTATGAAGAAATTAATTCTTATACTTTATTTAAGGAATCCTAAAACCAAAAATGTGTTATCCTAATACCCTATGTTTTGTTGAACCGATGGTATTTCAAATCTTCATAGATTGATGAATTTAGGGGACTCAATTTTACACTTGTTTGTGATTGACAACCTTAATCACTACCTATAAATATTTACGGTTTTCCTCTAATTATATGTCTCTAATTTCCACCAATGTTCTCCTAATATAGATCATAATTTTTTGGTGACCCTTTCATTTCTTTTTTCCTCATATTAAGACTAAATTTCAATAACCCAATTTCGGATGTGGGTTTTCCCACAAAGATATTTTCTATTTTCAACCTTTTATTTTTGAAGAAAATTTTCAAATTGTGAGGATGCAATTTATTGAAGTAGGGGAGAATGTAAAACCCCAATATTTCATAATGTGTTATTTCTTAAAAATAATTCCATAACATGCACTACACGCAACACCGAGTTCAAGCGCACCATGACTTACCAAACAAGCCGTTTAAAAGTGGCTATGAATAGTATTAACTAAATTTTAAACTTTATATAATCCTTATAATTTTATAATCTATATTATGAGTTTCGTAGACATAATTTAAGAACAAATACTTTTTTTCAGATAAAAGAAGTATATTTGAAAAATGCACTTTTACCAACTTTAATAGTGAACCCTTTTTAAATCCAATATTTTAAACTTTTATATATTCAATTTTACTAAATAAATTTATTATTTAGAATGGGGACATAAACAAATTTACAATGTAACACCCCAAGCTTCCACGGTATGCTTATCTTTGAATAATACTGTAGCGTGTGTTGTACGCAACTTCGCGTTCTAACACACACCATAACCAAATCAAACTAGCCGTTATGAATAGTAATACCTACTTTTTGAAATTTTATAAATTTTATCTCTCAAAATGGACTTCATTTTTGGATTCTGAGTATCGAATCTAGCCTAAGGTGAAATTTTGGTACTTTTTGGATAACTTTAATATTTTGATGAATAGTGAAAATTACTAAATTTTTATTAAAAACAAATTTTTTAATCAAAATAATTAATAGTGATAAATTATTAATTTGAGTGGTTTTAAAGTATATTTAGAATTAGGTTTTACCATTTAATACAATTTTGGTCATTGGACATAATTTCACAAATAAACCGGACATAAACAAATATCAATCTTTTGATAGTTATTATATCTTAAAAACTCACTTTTTGTTTTGACAGTGGGAATTAATTTTAAATTAATTTCTGCCACTTATGTGTTTTGAATTTGGAAAAATGGATTCCATATTTTTAATCAGGATTACAAAATTGTGTAAAAATGTTACTTTTATTTTTAGACATTTTGAATAATTATTTCGGTAAATATTTTATTTAATATGTTTAAATGGTAAATCCGGTAAATAAGGGTTAAATAAATAATATTATTATAATAATAAATTACCCTAACATGTGTCATAACCTTATTGGTGGATACATGGCTGACAATGGTAATCTTTGGGTCGATTTTGGGACCCCATGAAGGTGATAGGGACACTTTATTTTAATTAAGTTTAAATAAGTACAAAAAAGACATAAGCATATATATTTTAGAAAAAAAAAATTTACATATGGTTATTTATGTTGGATCTTCGACTATAAATATTCCTCAGAAATATTAGATGATTTCCTAGATAATGATATTTTATTTATAATTTTTAGACATTAAATAATATAATTTATTTATGACACAATGATGATGCAGTAATTATCATAATATTGAAAAATTAAAATAATTGATATTATAAATACCAAAATAAATATAATTTAAGACTTTCATTGCAATACACTAATTTTATAGGTTAATATAACATATTAGGATTGATTTAAATTTCTTTTTTAGAAGTAAGCATTCTGTTATGAGTTTCAAAAAAATCAATTTTTGAATAGTGTCAAAATTGACATAAAAGAGTTTTTTAAAACAAATATTATATTATTAATTGATATTAAATTTCAAAAAATCATTGGTTCGGCTAAGAGACTTATATAATCATATTTTTATCATTAATGGACCACTTCGGGGTCTCTTAGATGTATACGGTAAGTTTATTAACCATATACTATAAAAATACAAAGAGACATTGTAAAACTGAAACTAATTAACTAAGAGTTAATACTTAAAGATAATGTCAATATAATGACCCAAAACTGTATAAATTCTATTGGTTGAATGGTTTTAGACCCATACCCACCTTAAATTTTAAATAATCAACTTTGGAGCCATTAGAAACCGAATATGAATTTATTATAAATTAATATTTCAAGATTTTCCAAAGGTTCCCCTCACCCCTCTTAAAAAAGGGCACTCCCACTTCTCATTACTTCACACCTTTAGAGCCTTTTGGTTCGGACAAACCCTTCCCAAATACTCTCTAAACTTCCCGAAATACAACCTAGAAGCCTTAGTTTGATCAGAATGCCAACCTAAGGATCCCTTTTGATCAAATCAAAATAATGAACCTGAAGAAGAGGTAATGATTTAACCACCCATTTTCAAGTTCTTTTCTTCTACCACTTATTCTTTCTTTGTTATTACCATTCTGAAATAATAAATCCAGTATATTATATATACTTCGATGTTATTATAAACATGGTACAACCATATTCAGTATTCTATCCACCATTTTAATAACATTTCACCATTAGTGCGTATGTACAGCTTACCGTCTCCACATCGTGCTGTAATTTTTATTCAATAAAATATTATTTTGATGGGTATAATAATGATGTTAATTTCATGTAAATAATAAATATAACATTATAATTATTCTGTATATATTATATAAAATCCAATTATATATTATTTTAATATCAAAAGAATGATATTGTCGCTCGTGCGTACGTACGGACTACCGTCTCCACGAACACGATGAGATTCATTCTCTATCGTATCCATTCAAGTATAATTATCATATGATGACTTAAAAATAATGTTTAAGGACAAGATATCATTATTTATATGAATAATATACAACCTATCCATGAAAAACATGGCTTACATAACGTAACATATGAAAGAAAATGAGTAAGTTAACACCCGAAACGACGATAATTCTAAGATATTATTAACAAAGCAATGTTAAAAGATAATATATGATATCAAATTAATTTATATGATTATTGAATAATTTAATAATAATTATTTCACCATTATAAAGGAGTTTAACCTACCCCCAACCAAGTAAATGTACATGGTAAGGGTTTATTTCGCAATCTCTTCATTATCAGAGATTGTTTATACGTAATAATCTACTGGGATTTCTTTATCATCCGCATCCATGTTTCCTCGAAATGTATTTAATTTTTTTTACTATTTAAATAGAATATGGGTTAAAGTAATTTATACCCTTATGTGTTTTTAAAGGAATCTTTCCGTCGTTTTCCAAACAAGGCACTTTTAACCTTTCGTCAAATTTAAGGTAAGAATGTTTTTTTAACTTATACGGCGGGTGCGGCTATTTACTGCCTTTATAAAATCGTCAAAGCTTACCCTACAAGATTATAAGAATATTTTCAAAGTAAATGATTTATTTTATAATTATTTGACTTTTAAATGATTTCAAAATGAATATTTTAATAATTTTTGAAAGGTACTCTTTATGAAGATAAAAATTTTAAATGGTTTAAAGATTTATCTTTCTAAAGATTTTTAATTAATGTCAATGTTTTCAAAATGCTTTTAAGGATTTATTTATATGTACATGAAGGTTTTGAAATGATATTTCTTTTCAAAAGTTTCAAATTGGTATGGGAAACATTGATTCAAAAATATCTTTTAAATTACTTTCTTTATAAATGTGTGACTTTTCAATGATTTCGAGAAAAGAGATATTTCTCTCAAATAGTTTTGATGTCATCTATGTCAACATCCTTTGATGGATTTTAAGATTATTTTAAGTTTATTTATTATGATACAAAACTTTTGTATTGTATTGATGGTTTTGTGATATGTTTTACTGTGGATGTGTTATTTTTATACCATTCCTGGTATCTGAAGAAAGTTCTGACATTACGTATGCTAGTTTTAATATGAATGTTTATGTTATGTTTAAACCATTTCATATGGGAATGCATTGGACATAGTAAGTGACGGGTGGAGCCCGTTATAGCTCCTCGATGCATCGGTAGGTCTCATTAGACAAACTAGTGTCTTGGCACAAGGCCTTGACAAAATCTTATTTGTAGTCTTGGCACGAGGCCTTGGATATGTTGTTATTATAGTCTGGCATTATGCATTCCATCATTAAGAAAGTGGTTATTGATATTCCATGTGATTATTAGATTAGTATAATATCCATGTGAATAATTAAATGGAATTATTTCATTTTATTTTTTCCATACTATGTTGAAGGTTAAGTTTAAAAGGATTTTGTTTTAGTTATACATTGCCATAAATGATTATGCTTACTTATGAATGTTTTCGCTGTATTTCTTACCCTTACGGAGCGTTTGAGCTCACCCATTTCTAGGTTTTATTTTTCCTAGGATTCCAAGAAGTATATTTTGATTGATAAGATGGGTTAAGAAAAGGGAATAATGGCATTCATAAAATATTATTTATGTTATTTTGTCTGTTAGGTAGTGTAATGTAACATTCATGTATGTAATCTATTTTCCAAGACTACTAAACTAATCGGTCCTCTGGGACTTGATTCCTTGTAATCTTTCCAATGTATTAAAATAATGCATAGACTCTGGGTAACTGGGGTCGGGGCGTTACAAATAAGTAATTATTTAATTAATTATGGCTTATAGAGATTATTCAATAGTATAAATTAATTTTTGAATTGATTTTTGTGAATTTTTGAACTATAAAATTGTTAACTTGGGATTATAAATTGTGGAATTAATTATTTATATTTTGCTGATTACGAAATCATGACAATTAATTATTGAATTAATTGTTATAATTTATAATGAAAGTAATGGGATTAATTAATTGTTTAATTAACTAATGTAATTTTTATTACCAATCAATTAATGAATTATTTGAAGGGTTTGTCATTGTTAATTAATTTTTTAATTAATTAGTGGGGTTGATATGATTAATTAATATTTGAATTAATTAATTTGATATATGTGATACATGTGTTATATGTGATTTATTGAGAAATTGGGGTGTAGGATACATAATGATTCTAAAAATACCCCTGGGTCCTTGACATGTTGATATAGACCCAAGGAATGCATGTAAGATTTTGTAGGATATGGACTGACGCTCCAAATAACCATGATTTGTGAGACATGGACTAATACACTAAATAATCTTGGAGTTCTAGGCATGAAAATCTACTCCTTAATTAATGTCTTTGGACATTGGTTCCAATTATACATATTATGAATCAGAAGTGAAATGAATAATGAAATAAAATTTGTTAAATTAATTATTAATTGATAATGTGAAGTGGTTTAGATTCCAACATAATCCAAAGAAAGTATGGAGATTTGTGTTTCCTTGGGTAACCGGGGGTTATGTAGTTCAATAAAAAGTAATTAAATAAATGTAAACTATTTACATTATTTATTTTATGTATTCATTATTTAACTATATACACTGTTATTCACTTAATATTGTTTTAGACACCATTGGTGGAGGCCTGCTGAGTTGTACACCAACACTACTCGGACTTCCTGATCAGTACCTGAATGGATTTCTTTGATTTAGGGAAAGACATTGTAAAATACCCTATGTTATATGGATAAATTGTGATTGATCATGGTTGAAGGAACATGATGTGGTTCGAGACCTTCTTGGGAGTCTTTTGTGTCTTTATTTTCCGGTTTTCATTTATAAACAAGGAACCTTCATGAATAGAATATTTATAGTTCAGTTTAATATATTGTATCTCCAGTTTTTTTTCATCTTGGGAACTTGGTAATGTTCTATTTATAGTTATATTTAATTTTGTGATTGTTTCATACTATTCGCCAGGGTATTAATCTGATAAATGAGGGTATAGTCCCCTCATTATCGATATTAGACCCTCGCTTCTAGTTAGTAGCCTTCGGAATATGGGGAGGTGTGGATGAGGTCATGTGGCAGTTCATTTCGAGGAATCAGTGAGTGGAACCTTGGCCATGATGTAAAAATGTTGTATTGGAAGAGTTTTTTATTTCTTTTGTATTACTTCTTGGTAAAGGTAGACATGAGATTATGAAAATATAGGCCATGGAAATGAACCCATGAATGGGAGTTTCAAACCCATGTACATGGGAAAACCTATGTACCAAATTTGGAATTTTTGTTATTGATGTTTTATAATATAATTGATTATTATTGCACATTGGGTGATTCACTTGGGGAGTGATGTGATTATTATTTTAAAAAAATGTTGAGAATTGAATCATGGATGGTATAACATGATACTTGAGTTTCATGCATTGTTATAGGAACTCAATATTATTATGACATGAATCATCTTAGGCATGAATGGGGTTATAGAGTTTGGGTATGTTGTTGAACTTGAATTGTTTTTCCTTTATAAGAAAATTAAAAATGGTAAAATGATATAAAAATACAAATAAATGGATGTCTAATGGAATGTGGATTATGTGAATGTATGTACCATTTCTAACTAGAACCAAGTTGTGGTATGGTTAAGGGTAGTGATAGAACTTCTATTTTAACCACGTGATGAGGATTGGGGAAAAGTTATGTTGTGACTTGTTTTGATTTTCTTCTTAAAGAAATGTGATAATTTTGTGTCACAATTCCTAAGATGTGTGTTTGGAATTTTAGATATATTCTACCATGAAGATGCTCTTTACAGGGATAATCGGAGGATATGGATGGATATGGTCCTCTTGTAGTGGAACTTGTGGAAGTGATAGTTCCAATTGAGGAAGTAACATAGTTGTTTCATGATAAATTCATTCACTTCAGGAAATTCATGGAAAGTGACCTAGGGTGGTTTTTGAAATGCATTCCTGATCTGATGAGGGAGTTCCAGTTGTATGAGGCTCAAAATATTACTCGAGAGGGTATACTAGAGGGAGATGAGTGTAGAGACCCAAAGCTTGACGTACATGGACATTACATTACTTTTACAGAATAGATAATACATAACAAAAACAGACTCACAAGGACCGTAATAGTTTAGTGTCTTTGGAAACTTGGAATGTAATCTTTTAATTGTGGTGAAAGATCATCAACATCTCCCATAAAGATCTTCTTTTCTTTTTTTTAAACCTAAATCCTTTATTTATGTCTTGGGGAAAAGAAAACATAAAAGGCTGAGCTCAAATGCTCAGTAAGGGTAAACAAAAGAAATATCAATCATGTCATATTCATAAGAACATATCTTTTGGAAATGTTTACCTGCAAAAGAAATCATAATTTCATAACATGGGATAAATCATAATAGTGAAATGTAATCCCAATAATCATAACTTAAAACAAGAAACGTTGTGGAATAAACACATAATCATAGAGAATCATTTATTATTAGCCAAGACTCATTGCCAAAACTATGTTAGTGGACAAAGTCCCTTTCTGAACCGAGTTCACTCCTCATTTCAGTCCTGTTTCACTGAACCAGTATAACCTACCATTCCAGCCATGTCAATCTCATGAGATATAAAATCTTTACCCAATTCATTGGGGGAGATATAAGTCCCACCCATCTCATAATGATACCATTCTTACGTGTGCCACAAAATCATAAACCATAATTCATAGCATAACCCATGTAATAAAAATGGGAATCTTAAACATCAGGACATCATAAAAAAATTCATATGAGATAAAGGAATTCATAAAAATATAACTCCATCACAACGTAATCAAATCAATGTAATAATAGGGATAGAAACATAACCCTTTATTATCTTAGATGGAAAATAATTTTGATAAAACACTTGAACTCCATTCTTGAGGAAAAAATATCTTTTCTGCTTCAAAAACTCTTTTCCTTTCTTAACATGTCATACAATTATAAAATAAAATAAGTTGATTAAAAATAAAATTGAAAACTTGTAAAGGAAGATTCTTGGAAATATTGTTTTAAAAATCCATTCATGTCGTATAAGTTAAAAAAACATTCTTCTCGTAATTTTTTCGGAAAAGTAAAAAAGTACCTCGTACGAAAAATAAAAAAATATTCCTTTCATATCTTTTACTAAAAACTCACTGAAGGGTAAAATTGGATTTAAAAAATTGTAGGTGGATGGAAATAATATTACATATTGAGGAAACATGGATGTGGATGATAAAATACACCCAGTAAATACCAAAGTATAAACAATCTTGGATAAAAATGATATTGTGATATTTCCCTTATCTTAGGTCCGATTTGCTTCGTAAGTGTCCTAAGCTCCTGTATAATGATTTAAATAATGTCATTGACTTATTCCAGAATCATACGCATTGTTATGATATCATATATGGATCACATATGGCTTTATTTTACCCGTTCTTTTGTAAATTTCATGTTAAAGAGCGTTTTGGGTAAAATTGTTTCATTTGTCGTCCGTGTTTTGACTTGTAATTATTCATATGATTACTTAGATCATGATTAAATCATTCCATAATATAAAACATGATTTATATATAACATATATTCATAATATACATATATATACTAGATCAATAAATGGAAAGAAATACACCGTTCATGGAGACGGTAGGCCGTACGTACGCATGAACGCTGTTTTCGTTTCATTATTGAGTTGAATGGAAATAAGTAGATGACATACATATATATACACATAAATCCAGTATAATTATTATGTAATATATTTCATGATTACTTATTATATATACTTTATAATCATTCATGAATTGTTAATGTGGAGAATGAATCTCATCGCGTCGTGGAGACGGTAGTCCGTAACGTACGCACGAGCGATGATATCGTTCTCATGATCGTGGAATTGTATTGGAGTGTATGTATACTATTTCAGAATCAATATCACTTTACAATAATCATATATAGTTATTATTTAAACCATTATACCCATCCAAGTAAGGTGGTGGTGGAAAATAGATTACACCACGGCGTGGAGACGATATTCTGTACGTACGCACGCGCGTTGATTTCTTTTTCCGTAGGATGGATAGATAGTGAAATAGGGTTTTTTAATACTTATAATAAAATATAATTATCTGAGTGATACTGATGTTATTACTTCATAATGAAACAACTAAAGAAGAAGAAGTGGAAGAAGAAATAAAGATGAAAGAATCGGTAACGGAAATTACCTCTTCTTTGAAGCGCCTCTTTGAGACCTCCTCTTAGGGCACTAAAACTGGTCTTTGAGGAAGACCCGAACCTCTAGGATGTTTCTAGGGAAGTGGATAGTAGAATTTTGCAGAGGTCGGCCGGGAATGAAGGCTCAATGTGTTGTGAGGAAGAGAGGGAGGGGGTGCCCTTTTATAAGGGAGGAGAGGGGCACCTTTGGAATAAATAAAAATATTATTTTATTATAAAGCCAAATTCGGTTTTAAATAGATCCAAATTGATTTATTTCTATGATATGGTAGGTATGGGTCTAAATCCTCTCATCCAATAGAATTTATACAAGTTTCGGTTCCTATTTTAACCTTATCATTTATATTCAACTTTAAGTTAGTTATTTTTACTTTTACCGTGTCTTCTTGCTTTCTTACACTATAAGGTTAATAAAATTACAATAGCAAGACAAAAGAACCCCGAGTTGTTTATTATTAATATATATAACCTTATCTAAGTAATTGTTCACAACCAAAAAATTTTAGGAATAAAATAACAATTAATAATATAATATTTGTTTTAAAAACTATTTTATGTCAATTTTGACACTATTTAGTAATTGATTTTTGTGAAACTCATAACAGATTTATTAGTTAGAAAAAAGTTAATTAAATCAATAATAACATGTCATATTAACATATAAAATTAGTTTAAATCGTAAAAAGTCTTAAATTACATTTATTTGGGTATTTATAACATCAATTATGTCAATATTTCATTAATAAGACAATTACTGCATCATCATTGTGTCATAATAAATGATAATTATTTAATCCCTAAAAATTCTAAATAAATTCCTATGATGTAGATAATTATTTTATCATTCTTTATACTATTCATGTTTGATGTTTCATGATGTTTATCACTAAATTAAAATTATTATACTTATAAGATTTACGAAAGTGACATGTTGTCACATTCTTGGGTTTTAATAATAATTAAATTATTTTCATGGAAAAAGTCCATTAAATGAATCTAATCCGAACCTTAGGTGATATGGGTCGACTTTTAGTCATACAATAGGATTTTGACATGTGATAGGGTAATTTTCTAATATTATATTTACCTTTAATTACCCGATTTACCTTTATTTATGGTAAATAAAATTTACCGTAGTTACTATTCATAATTCCCAAAAATATAAAGTACCTTAATAACATAATTTGGATCCAATGATTCCAAATATGTAATCCATTTTTCCAAATTCAATACACAAAAGTTGCAGAAATTAAATTAAAACTAATCCCGTTGTCGAAAGAAAATGAGTTTTTCTTTAAAACATTGCAAAATTTTGAATTGATTTATCCAACGAATTCAAGGTAGAGTCAATGATAATGACATAAATTATAGTAAATTGTAAAAATATATTCTATTTATACTTAAAAACGTTTCAATATTATAATTTAACCATATAAATTATTGTGATGAAAAAAAGTTGTTTTTAATTAAAATATAGCATTTTTTACTATTCATCAAAATATGAAAGTTACCAGAATAATATGAAAAATTATCCAAAGTAAATTTTTATTTAATTATAAAAAAGTAGTATTTTATATTGTCAAATTGAACTTATAAACATGACAAAAACTAGATTTAATGTGGGTGCACCATCAAAAGGCGGCAAATCTGCATTTTTTTAAAAATACTTATTTTACCCGAAAAATTTATTTTGTTATTATACCATGTTCTAGAAAATGTGTAAGATGAATTATAATTTAATAAAATTCAAATTTTAGTTAATACTATTCATAATGGTAGTTCATAATAATATTATAATAATATATCGTTGTTTAGTAAAACCCGGTATTGCGTACAACACATGCTATCGAGGAAGGTCGTGATTGCGTGTAATGCAAGCCAAGTCAGGGTTGCATGTTTTGAAAGAATCCTTTATTGTTTCGTATAACAGAATCCAACCATATTTAATTTATACATTGAATATATATATATATACTCAATGTTGCGTAGAATAACTATTATCAAAATTGTGTGTAACACGATCCAAGAATAGTGTTGCGTATACTTCAAGCTAATACGGTGTTGAGTATAGCGCAAGGTAATCTTGGTGTAGCATAAAAAACAAGACATTAATGAAATTAAAAGAATATGATTCATAAAATCTCAGGGTGTTACATTCTACCCCCTTTAAATTTAATTTCACCCTCGAAATTCGTCGGGGTTATAAATGGTTTACTATTTAAAAGTTTCTTTAATAGAAACCCACATAGTAAAAAGGAATACCAAAACCAATCTTTAAAAACAAAAGTATGAAATGTAAAGGTAACCCAAATAATCTAATCACTGGGTTTCCACATAGGTGAAAATATTGATATGGAAGAGAAATCTAACCATCATGTTCTGATGGAGAGTGGTAGAGAACATGGCTATGGAAAATCCAACAATCACAAAGACATAAATTTTTTATTATCTAAGGTACCATCTGATTCATCAGATATAAGATCACTAGGACAACATTTTTGGTTTTCAAGATCATTTCCCTAAAGTTGATGAAATTGGAATAAGAAGAAATACTTTCGTGATTTTGGTATAGTCTCACTGTTTGTCATTCTTTGGACAATTTCAACTTCATCTATTAAAGAAATTAAGTTGAATTTGTCATTCGTGATGTGTTAGCAGATCATGTGATAGAATGATGGGTAATTCTATCTGTCTCAAACAAAAGGTTAGAAAAGTTATCAAAAAATACATAAGTCCATATATAGTGAGATTAATCATATATGGTTCCTAAAATGGACTTATACTTCATATATCATACTACTTAATATAATAAAACTAGTTTCTACTAAACAGGGACTTCCTGTAGGCCAGTGGTAGGCGATAAAGGCCAGTCGCACTTCGGTTGTGGGTTTGATTCCCACAGCCTTGTCCGACGTGATGGGATGTCGCCCGTCCTGTAGGTTGTCCTTTTTCTAAAACTACATTACTATATCATTCAATCAATAATATCTAAAAAAGGTTCTATCCTTAAACAATACTAACTTATGTCCAATATAATCCCTTCCAATCTTTAGGCTTATCCATAATATTGCAGTCCATTTTGATATTATAGTGAAAATGATTACCAGAGATTTCATATAATAAGCATGTTAATACCATAGTTGATCCCCATATATCATAAGATATGTCTTGTTGGTCAAATTAAAAATGTTCGAAGGCCTTAATCATGTATTCTCTTGAAAAATGAATAATCATTGAACCTTAGTGAAAACATGAATGCAGTTAAAAGTTTACACTTTCCACATACCAAAATCCTCAAAATTCTATATACTCAAACCATGATATCACTTAGTCCTTATATCAATCATGAACTCATGAATACAATCAAACATCTCATTATCTTCTTATTCCTTCATTATGTGCATATCATCTACTTTACAAAAATATCTGAATAACATTCCATGGTTACTGGTACCATTCAACATATACTTTGAAATAATTTTAGGAAAAACAATAGTGTAACAATCCTTAGATTATTCTTTATTCCATAGTACCATTTACTATACAACATAACTCTTGATAAACATACAATCATTCAACTACCTTCTAAAACAACCGACTGAGCTTCAACACTTCTTTCAGCTCATATATCATTTGTAGTCACCTCATCATCATCCACATAAATACTACCCATATGACCATGCTGATTCTCTTCATGAGATTTTCCATTAGGGCATTGGTTTACATAATGCCCGTACATTCCACATTTAAAACACCTAATCATTTTTGATGTCGTAGCAATACCATTATCCTTGTCCATGGTGTTAAATGAACCTTTTCCTTTGCAATTACTAGCTTTGTGTCCATCTTTTCCACACCCAAAGCATCTTCCAGTTCCTTTGAAACAATCTCCCCGATGCCTCTTCCCACATGATTTACATGAGGGAAATTGAACTTTCTTTCCTCTATGATCATTATGAAACTCTATCTTTCTCTTATTATCTGAGTTGGGAAACTTACAAAAGTTGAGATTATTGATCATATTATGAGATTTCTGATTAGGCATAATAACGATGTTTGGAATTCCAGATCCCATTTCATTTGGTTTATCATGAAGAAAATCATTCCATTGTCCGTTATATCCTCTATTATCATGAATCTTCCTGTTTCCAGCCATTTTCTAAAAACCCAAAAAGAATAGTGTGAGAGGAAAAAATCATGCTAGGGAAAACAACATAGTAAAGGGGGAGCACCCTCAATATCTAACATCTTAGGTTAAATTCTATGATCATTTCCGTAGTTCTAGGACTATATCCTATACGTATTTTTATCCTTAGGTACATCCCTAGACATACCTTAGAAATATCTCTAGGGATCTCACTAACGTTTTCGCATCCTAGTTTCCAAAGGTTGACTAAACCTTTCCTCTGATACCAACTGTATACACCTGAAGCTTGACGTACATGGACATTACATTACTTTTGTGGAATACATAATACATAACAAAAATAGACACACAAGGACCGTAATAGTTTAGTGTCTTTGGAAACAAGGAACGTAATCTTCTAATCGTGGTGAAAGATCTTAAACATCTCCCATAAAGATCTTCATTTATTTTTTTAAACCTAAATACTTTCTTTATGTCCTGGGGAAAAGAAAACATAAAAGGGTGAGCTCAAATGCTAAGTAAGGGTAATAAAAAAATATCAATCACGTCATATTCATAAGAACATATCTTTTGGAAATCTTAACCTGCAAAAGAGATCATAATTTCATAAAATGGGATAAATCATAGTAGTGAAATGTAATCCCAATAATCATAACATAAAACATGAAACATTGTGGCATACACACATAATCATAGTGAATCATTTCTTATTAGTCAAGACTCATTTCCAAGACTATCTTAGTGGACAAAGTCCCTTTCTGAAACGAGTTCACTCCTTGTTTCTGTCCTATTTCACTGAACCGGTATAACCTACCATTCAAGCCATGTCTATCTCATGAGATATAAAATATTTTCCCAATGAATTGGAGGTATATATAGGTCCCACAAATCTCATAATGATATCATTCTTATTTGTGCCACAAAATCATAAACCATACATCATAGCATAACCCATGTAATAAAAATGGGAATCTTAAAAATCGGGACATCATAAAACAATTCATATAAGATAAAGGAATTCATAAAAATATAATTCCATCACCACATAATCAAATCAATGTAATAATAGGTATAGAAATATAACCCTTTATTATCTTAGATGGAAAATAATTTTGATAATACACTTGAACTCCATTCTTGAGGAAAATATCATTTCTGCTTCAAAAACACTTTTCCTTTCTTAACATGTCATAAATTTATAAATTAAAAGAAGTTGATTAAAAATAAACTTGAAAACTTGTAAAGGAAGATTCTTGGAAATATTGTTTAAAAAATCCATTCATGCCGTATAAGTTAAAAAAACATTCTTCTCGTACTTTTTTCAGAAAAGTAAAAAAGTACCTTGTACGAAAAACGACAAAAGATTCCTTTTATATCTTTTACTAAAAACTCATCAAAGGGTATAAATGGATTTAAACACTTGTAGGTGGATGGAAATAATATTACATATTAAGGAAACATGGATGTGGATGATAAAATACACCCTAGTAAATTCCAAAGAATAAAAAATCTCAGATAAAAATGAGATTGTGATATTTCCCTTACCTTAGGTCTGATTTGCTTTGTAAGTGTCCGAACCTCCTGTATAATGATTTAAATAATGTCATTTACTTATTCCATAATCATAATCATTGTTCTTATATCATATATTGTTCACTTATGACATTATTTTACCCTTTATTTTGTAAATTCCTTGTTAAAGAGCATTTTTGGTAAAATCGTTTCATTTGTCGTCCGTGTTTTGACTTTTAGTTATTCATATGATTACTTAGATCATGATTACATCATTCCAGAATATTAAACATTATTTATATATAATATATATTCAGAATATACATATATATATATAATAGATCAATAAATGGAATGAAATACACCATTCATGGAGACGGTAGGCCGTACGTACGCATGAACAATGTTTTCATTTCCTTATTGAGTTGAATGGAAATAAGTAGATGACATGAATATATATACACATAAATCCAGTATCATTATTATGTCTTATAATTCATTATTACTTATTATATATACTTTATAATCATTCATGAATGGTTAATGTGGAGAATGAATCTTATCGCGTCGTGGAGATGGTAGTCCGTACGTACGCACGAGCGATGATATCGTTCTCATGATCGTGGAATTGTAATGGATTGTATCTATAGTATTCAGAATCAATATCACTTTACAATAATCATATATAGTTATTATTTACACCATTATACCCATCCAAGTAAGGTGGTGGTGGAAAATAGATTACACCACGGCATGGAGACGGTATTCTGTATGTACGCACACGTGGTGATTTCTTTTTCCATAGGATGGATAGAATGTGAAATAGGGTTGTTTCATACTTATAATAACATATCCGTATATGAGTGATACTGATGTTATTACTTAATATTGAAAAAACTAAAGAAGAAGATGTGGAAGAAGAAATAAAAATGAAATAATCGGTAATGGAAATTACCTCTTCTTTGAAGCGCCGCTTTGAGACCTCTTCTTAGGGCACTAAATTTGGTCTTTGAGGAAGACCAGAACCACTAGGATGTTTCTAGTGAATTGGAGAAGAGATTTCGGTAGAGGTTGTCCGAGCTTGAAGGCTAAAAGTGTTGTGAGGAAGAGAGGGACGTGGTTCCCTTTTATTAGGGAGGAGAGAGGCACCTTTGGAATAACTAAAAATATTATTTTTTTATAAAGCCAAATTCGGTTTTAAATAACGCCAAATTGATTTATTTCTAACTAAGGTGGGTATGGGTCGGAATCCTCTCATACAATATAATTTAGGCAAGTTTAGGTTCCTATTTTAACCTTATCATTTATATTTAACTTTAAGTTAGATAATTTTACATTTACCGTGTCATCTTGTTTTCTTACACTATATGGTTAATAAACTTACTATATGAAGCCAAAAGAACCCCAAGTTGTTTATTATTAAAATATATAACCTTATCAAAGTAATTTGGCAGAACATTATATTTTTAGGAATAAAATAACAATTAATAATATAATATTTGTTTTAAAAACTATTTTATGTCAATTTTGACATTATTTAGTAATTGATTTTTGTGAAACTCATAACAGATAGATTGGTTAGAGAAACTTTAATTAAATAAATAATAACATGTCATATTAACATATAAAATTAGTGTAATTCATAAAAAGTCTTAAATTACATTTATTTTGGAATTTATAACATCAATTATTTCAATATTTCATTAAAAAGAAAATTACTGCATCATCTTTGTGTCATAATAAATGATAATTATTTAATCCCTAAAAATTCTAAATAAATTCCTATGATGTATATAATTGTATTATATTTCTATAGACTATTAATGTTCTAAGTTTCCTGAAGTTTATCACTAAATTAAAATTATTATACTTATAAGATTTAAGAAAGTGACATGTTGTCACATTTTTTGGTTTAAAAAATTTTTAAATTATTTTCATGGACAAAAGTCCATTAAATGAATCTAATCCGACCCTTAGGTGATATTGGTCGAATTTTAGTCATCAAATAGGATTTTTACATGGGCTAGGGTAATTTTATTATATTATATTTACCCTTAATTACCCGATTGACCTTTAATTATGGTAAATAAAATTTACCGTAGTTACTATTCATAATTCCCAAAAATAAAAAGTAGCTTATTAACATAATTTGGATGCACTGATTCCAAATATGGAATCCGTTTTTTCAAATTCAATACACAAAAGTTGCAGAAATTAAATTAAAATTAATCCCATTGTCGAAAGAAAACAGGGGTTTCTTTAAAACATTGCAAAAGATTGAATTGATTTATCCTATGAATTCAGGGTAGAATCAATGCTAATGACATACAGTATACTAAATGGTAAAAATATATTCTATTTATACTTAAAAACCATTCAATATTATAATTTAACCATATAAATTATTGTGATGAAAAAAAGTGGTTTTTAATTAAAATATAGCGTGTTTTTACTATTCATCAAAATATGAAAGTTACCAGAATAATATGAAAAATTTATCCAAAGTAAATTTTTATTTCATGATTCCAAAGAAGAATTTATTTTGTAAAATTTAACTTATAAACATGTCAAATACTAGATTTAAATTGGGTGCGTCATCCAAAGGCGGCAAAACTGCATTTTTTGAAAAATACTTATTTTACCCAAAAAAATTATTTTGTTCTTATACCATGTTCTATAAAATGTGTAAGATGAAAAATAATGTTATAAAATTCAAAATTTAGTTAATACTATTCATAATGGCTAGTTCACAATAATATTATAATATTATGTCGTTGTTTAGTAAAACCTGGTATTGCGTACAACACACGCTATCGAGGAAGGTCGTAATTGCGTGTAATGCAAGCCAAGTCAGGGTTGCGTGTTGTGAAAGAATCCTTCATTGTTTCGTATAATAGAATCCAACCATATTTCATTTATAAATTGAATATATATATATATATATATATACTCAATGTTGCGTAGAATAACTATTATCAAAATTGTGTGTAACATGATCCAAGAATAGTGTTGCATATACTGCAAGCTAATACGGTGTGGCGTATAGTGCAAGGTAATCTTGGTGTACCATACAACACAAGACATTAATGAAATTAAAAGAATAATTTTCATAAAATCTCGGGGATGTACAATGAGTCCTATATTGGGTCTATGTAGACTATACATGACCACTTGGAGAATTCTGCTGAATAGAGAGTCAAATTGGATGCTTACATGTTATGTGGTCCGAAGAAGCTATAGTGGTACATCGAGACTCGGTATGGATAGATGGAGAATATGGAATGGAAATAAATTCAACGTATGTTCCTAGATAAATTATATCGAGACACACTAAGATAGGAGAGAGAATATGAGTTTATAAGATTGACTTTGGGGAATAAGGCATTGACAGACTATGATGGATTCTTCAAATATTTTCAATGCCTCACTACAATGTTGGAATGAGATGATGCAGCTATAGAAAAGAGGTTTCATGATATACTTAAGTGTTAATTTGTGTCCTAGGTAAATACCTTCAGGCAGTAAAAGTTTTCAAAAGATGCAAATCAGGATCTCGTCACAGAGGGGAACCTGAAGGAGGCTTCCAGTGTATGATGTTTTATTTATTCTGAATGATCTGGATGTGCGTCATTGAATATAATGAATATTCATTACGAAAACAATATTCACAAAAGTGGGATGCAATATGGAAAGTTAGGGGGATCAGTTACTCATGATCTTACTAGAGATATTTTCCTCATGTTTGGTTGGATGGGCCTATAGTAACCCAAGGTTTTCATACATATACATTACATAAGTTTTTTTCAATACTTAAAACATTATACAAACAGACACCCAAAGACCATACTAGTCTAGTGAATTTGTTAACATGTAAATATATACATTGGGACATAAATGAGATACATTATCTCCCACTAGGTTCTTCTTGGCTAGAACCCCTCTAAGAATCATAAAAAACAATACATATCTTTATAACCTGGGGAAGAAAACATTAAAAGGGGTGAGGTAGAATGATCATTAAGGGTAAGCAAGGGAGATAAGTAAGCATAATCATGGGAATAAGGGTATGAGAACGTTGTCATAAAAAATATAATATTATACCCTACATGTCAAATATCATATACACTCATGGAATAAATCATGGTAGTTTATAATACATTAATGATATGGAAATAAATAAAATAAGGAATGTAATAATAACAAAACAATAAAACATGTAATTATAGTTGAAATGTTATAATATAATATGATTTCTATAGTATTCATGGAATCACTTCCAAGAACATCATAGTAGTATGGTTTCACTCCCTATGACATATTGGTAGTCATGGTTCACTCCCATGGTAATCATAGTAGAATTATTTCGTTCCTCATACCATCTTGGTATCCATGGTTTATTCTCATTACCATCATAGTAGTCATGGTTCACTCTCAATACCATCTTAATCGATATCATGAAATATAAATATTTTCCCAATGCATTGGTGGGAGATATAGGTCTCACCCATATCATAAGGAAATCATACATACATGTTCCACAAGATCATTAAAACTAATATAATAACCCATGAAATTAAATGGGTATCATAAATATGTAATCATATCATAATATATGTAAAAATAAAGGCTTCAAAATAATTTCATAAAAATCATAACCTATAAGAATAATTGGGTTTCAAAAGTATATAACCCTTCATAGAGATATGATTTTCACAAACATCATTCTATAAAAACATTTACCATTCAAGAAATAATATAAATTGACCTTTGGAACAATTTCGAGAAGGGAATGAATAACATAAACATATGATATATTATATGGAAAATTAATTAGAAAGATATTTTGGAAATATTTCTTAAGGAATGTATCCTTTCTTATTTGATAAAAAGTATTTTTAAAACATAAAAAACTTTATATAAAATGTTTCCTGAAAATGAACATGAAATGTTATTAAGAACACTTCAAAAAACTTTTGAAAACATTTTTCATTGAATATATATAAAGATATATTGAATACAATTTGAAAACTATTTTTATTGAAAACATAAAAATGAATATTGAAAACATTTTTGAAAAACAAATTTACTTCCAAACATAAAAAATAATATTGAAAACATTTTTTAAAACAATTTAACATGAAAATGTTTAAAATTTTCATGAATCAAAATTGAAAAAAAAAACTCCATGAAAAAATATAAAAAGATCTTGAAATAGTTTTATAAAAAATTATTTTCAAATCTATAATAAAAAAATTCTTAAAAAAATTCTTTTAAACATGAAAACAAATCTTTAAATAATTTAAGGCTACTAAATCCATTAATGTCATACGGGGTAAAAACTATATATTTTTTGCATGTTAAAAAGGATTAAAAAATGAATAATTCGGATAGAGAAAATAATATTCATTTGAAAACATTTGTAAAATAAAAAAAGGGAAAAAATTTATTTTAATGGTCATAGGATATTATTATAATATTCTTAGAAACCTTTTTTTAAAACATTATTTTGAAGGAACATAGATTTCTAACCGAAGAGAGGGTAAAGTTAGCCTTTATTAAAAACACTTTCTTAACTATATTATGTACCAAATAGTAGAAAAATGGATACAATACATTAATTTAACATGATTAACCATAGGATAATAAAATTTATGAGAGTTTTTAAGATATGGATCTTAAATGTTTATCAAAGTAAGCATAAACATAAACAATCTCGGTGATGATATTATTTCAATAAACTCTTACCACTTCATAAATTTGAACCATAAACCCCATGTAATAAAATGGAATTAAATGATGATGAAAATATCATGAAAAGGAATAAATTCATGATATAAAATTTCATAGGCAGTATATACACCTCATGAAAAAATATAGGTTCACAACATGGCATGTGCTTCAAAGAATGAAAATTGAAACAAAATTATTTTACCAATTTTGTAACTCTTGAAAGACAAATCACATGAATGAAATATCATAAAATTGATATTTAAATACCTATAATTTTATTTATAAAAATCATAGAATACATCCATGGTATGTATACACATCACACAAAAGGAATGGGTTGTGAAATAAATCATGTATCTCACGAAAATAAAAAAGTGAGAAGAAATTCTCTTACCATGTGTCTTGACTCTCATCATACTAATTAAAACCACCTATATAATCAATATAAAATTATTATACATATTTTATAGAACCATATTATTATATATAATACCATAAATGGTTTTATTATGTCTTCATATTACCACCTTGTTAACAATACTATGATAATGTTTCACTTCGGGTAATATTCTCTTTATTCTTATCATGTTTCTTAATTTTTTATATCTTTATTCTTTATACTTATATCATGAATTCAAGAATGTAAAACAAGATATAAATATCATTTATATCCAGTATATTTTAATTATAATAATCTATTGAATAAAGAATTATGAAATGGAATACATCGTTAATGGAGATGGTAAGTTGTACGTACACATAAACATTGTTTCCATTTTTTGTCGTATTAAAAGAAAGAAAGAAAATGAAATATATGTGTATATATATATACATATAATAATATAGTCGAATTATTATTTCTTATATATAATATAATTTCACTAAATTAATCCTTAATATATTCCATATAGTGTGTGAAAAAATCACATCACTTTGAGGGGGTGGTAGTCCAGACTTCCTCAAATGAAATTATCGTATTTACACCAAATGAAAAGTATAAATATTCTTGATTTAAAAGTATTAAAAAATATTAAGGACATGATAAATATAATATATGAAATATATAAATAGACTATCTATCATAATTTCCACCATGAGAGGTGATAAAGGAAAAATGAACAATCATTATTTAGTGACTTGTTAGTTCATCATACACATAATTATTATGTTCGTTACCCATTAAAAGGAAGTGTGTGTAAGTGTAGGTAAAAAATTTAGAATAAAAATATCCTAATGTATTATATATCATGTTTTTATTTTAAATTCATTGAATAATGAGATTATTGTGGATGAAGAAAAAAAAATAAAAGAGATGAGATATAGAGAAGACATTAGCTCTTAACCAGGTAACTCCTTTTGGTTTGTGCAAAAAGGATTCCTTGGATTAATTTAATTCCAATAGGGTGATTATATGATGAAGGGAGTGATTTTTGGAAGTTAATTTTTCATATATTTTCTAAACATAAGTGGTTTGAGAGTTGTGAGAAGTTGGAGAAGTGGTGGCCTTTTATTGGGAATGGAAAGGACATTCATGGTATTTTTGAAAATAGGTTATATGTACCCTTGTTTTCACAAAAAAATATTTTAAAAACAAAAATCAATAATTTGAGGTTAATATCTGAATAATGGACATAAAATGGGTTTTGTAAAAGTTTTTAGGTCATTTCGGGTCTAAAATTAATGGTTTAGTACTTTATTAACATAATTTTTCTCTTAACCTTTGTAATTAATTTTAAGCAATTTAACTACAATTTTTGGTAAGAATAAATGTTAAATTTATTATAAATTATAAATTGTTATTATTAAAAATATGGAATATATTTTTCAAAATTATAAACACATAATTGGTAGAAATTAATGTAAAATTAATCATATTGATAGGATGTCACTATGGGTTTTTTAAGTAGAAACTTCCAAACATTTTCTAAGTTTATATAACCAATTTCAAAGTGAAATTTATTCCAATGACCTAAATTGGATTAATTGATAAAAATATGATCTAATAAACATTTTAAATCTAATTAAAATATATTTTATCCTTAATAATAAATTAAATGAAAAGATATTTTTAAATTAAAATCAGGAATTTTTACTATTCAACCAAAAATGATGTTTCTCAAGAAAAATACCAAAACAACCTCTAAGATAAATTAGAAATTATAAATTAAAAAAATGATTTATATTTTATAAAATTAAATTTTTAAATGTTTCTAAAATTTACTTTATTGTTTTTCACCGAATGACATGAAAAATAGTTTATTTTAGAGAATATATTTTTATGCATATATAGATTTTACCAAAAATTATTCCTCTCGTTATCAAAATATTTTATTTATATAAAACCATTATAAAGAATATTTGAATAATTATTTATCACTATTAATATTACTTTTTTTATCAGTTATGTTTCAATTATCTCACTTAATTAATTATAATAATACAAATACATTTTGTAAAAACTCATTGTTGTATGTAACATATTCCAAGTTGGTGTTGTGTGTTGTGTATGCCAAGTTGGTGTTGCGTGTAACGTACCAAAATTCATAAGCTAACCTTAGTGTTACATGTAGATCATGCTAAAATTTATTTTTTGTGTAGTGCATGAATAACTTGGTGTTACTTATAACTCAAGACAAACATAGTTCTATAATATAAAATAAATTTTTTTTAGTGATACATGAAATTAAAAATATCACAAAAGATAAATTAATTCAAAATAAATAATTCAAAAAATCTTGGGGTGTTACATTTTACCCTGCGTAAAATGAATTTCTCTCTCAAAATTTATATAGTTTAATAATAGTTTAAAACATAAATGTTTCATTCACTTAAATCCACATCGTAAAAATGTATACTAAAAGTTACATTAAAAAGGGTATGTTGAAACCACAATAGTTTCCCAAAGAAACTATATTTGTGTTTACACATAAAATAACATAGGTTTTGAGTGAAAACTGTTCATGGAGGAAAAGTATTAATATTCATATGGTGTGATTTAAGTAATCAATCATAAACAAGTAAATGGTCAAATAAAAGTTGATGGCCTCAATGTAATAAATCTAAGACGATTTAAAAGTCCATCGACTCAAAACAAATTACAGTATTAGGAAATAATTTTATTGATTGTAATCCTCTCGTTGAGTAATTCTTTTATTGACCAAGAATATAATGAAATATACTTTCATGATATATTTATATAAATAAAATTTCATTCTATGTTTGTTCTTTTAAAAATTTATAACTGATCCATTACATTGAAAAATAGATGACCAAAAATTAACTTTTATGCTTAAAGCACTAAAATACACAATAACAGATATTAAGGCACAGAAAAGAATGAAAAGTATAACTATATATCGATAACTATTCATAAAAATCAATATGATTAATATATTAATCTCTAAAAATAATAAAATACACTATTTTTTCATAATAACTAATTATTAATAAGAAAAATTATACATTAACCGAGAAATCATGTTGGCTAGTCATAGGAATGAAACCCACATCATCCTTCAATCATGTGTTCAAGACCTATAGACTTGTCAGAATTGATTGGTTGGCAACCGACTTACATGATTCCCTTTTCAAAAACTATACCAATATAATTTCCCAAATATGATGGACATATTTGAAATAAGTTTAATCACTAAACATCGTTTTAACCAATGTTTTCAATATAATCTCAATACATAAATACTTTCTAGGAAGATTAACTTAAACTTATCATGAATGGTTAACATTATAAACCTTTTGAAAGATGAAAATAAAAAACATTATAAATAAATTCATGAAATCATCTTAACATGGATCCCCTATATATAAAAAGGTACCACTTGGTTGTCACATTCCAAACATGTGAATTCAATCATCATATATTCCCTTGGAACATGGTATCAACTTTAATTACCATAAATCTTTTTGGAAAATAGGCATGATTCCTTATTCAATAGATTTATAGATATATTCCATAAATCCCAGAAGTTTGAAACTTCATCCATGATTTCCCAACTTCTTGTCAACATTTCCTTAATTAGTTTCAAGGTAATCAGTACTATTGATTTTACATATTAACATCCCACATATCTTTATCCAAACAACGATATCCTAACATAAAAAACATAAAAAGGGTTATCTTTCCCTTAATAGTGTTTTTTATAAGGTCATAACCTTTTGATTAAATTACCTTTCTATTCTATCAGATTCTTGAAACGTTTTCTTGTAAATTATAAGTGAAAAAGCATAAACTGAAAAATCCTTATAAATTTCACCATTCATAATTCATGAATCCAAATACATAAAACTTTTGATTACATATTCCATAATCAATTAAAAAGGATTCCTCATCTAATTACATAATACCTATTTCCTTTTACATTTCATCTGTAGTCTCTACATCACCAAAAAATTAACTATTACTCATACCACCTTGAATATACTCTTTATGAGCTTTTTTCCTGGGACATTGAGTTTCATAATGATATTTTATTCCACAATTAATACCCATAACCTTAGATTATAATATCTTGAATCTCCCTTATGGTATATTTTTGTTTTATGTCTCATTTTAAGACCATTATTTTGGTCAATTATGTGTTTTCCCAAGTCCTTAAAAAGTCTTAAGGGTGTTCCTGGGGTTTGAGACATGAAAAAGGGAGAAATGAGTTTTCTAGGCATGCCACATGATCTCCACATGGTTAGTCCTAACCATGAAGATAGCCTAGGTAAAACATGTAGAAGATTTATTTTTAGGCAGTAGCCTCTGCATGGATTTCTCACAGTTTGGAAAACTATGCATGTAAACCATGAGGTCGAGAAACATTTAAAAAATATCAAAAATTCTATTGCAGTTAATTAAGTACAAACACAGCATTTAATTCTTTCTTCCTCTTTTGGACCCTAGTAATGAACCATAGTATCCAAGAGCTTCCAAGGATCAATATCCCTCATCATAGAGCCTTTTTTAGTGTCGTCATTTGTGGATTGAAGATCTGTGTAAGGATAAAACCCTCCTTTTTTTCTCTTGATTATGGCCGGTATCTTCCTCTAGTTTCCTTCTGAATCTCTAAAACCATTTCTTTCTGCTGAGTTTTAGGTAGGGGATTTAATGGTATGTTTAATCAGGATATAAGGCCTCAATTAGGAGTGCGATCACCAACAGATTCAAGGTATGTGGTCTACAAGTCATATCCCATAGTTTAATCATAGATTTATGCATGTAGGGTTTCATTATGGGTTCCTTCTTGATGTGTTTTTTATTCCATTAGAAATATATGTTTTATTTGGTGTCTTAATGATTATTTGATCCCCTCTTTATCCCAATAGGATGCAAGGAGGATGACTTGACCAAATTAGGGCTACCCATGGGGTGTGCTGTCCATCCTGATTGGGGATAATAGAAATGTAATGTGTGAACTTGACACATGATGATGTAGAGACATAGTGAATATATTAATTGGTTTATGTAATGAGTTATAATGGACTGTAGTTATTTGTGTCTAATGTGGTTAAATGCTAAAATAATTTTGGGTTGACATGTAATTAGGTTAAATGGTATTATTGGGAATGTGATAAAAAATTAGGTATACACATGAATATGATTAGTGAGATCGTCATGGGAAATGGGAAATGAGGCTAAAGGGGGTAAGTTATATAAATGAATAATGTGTTTATGTATTGAAGCATAATGTTAATTTTCTATTTATTGATATTTTTGTGATGTTACAAATGATAGTGGATATACTGGTTGTGATGTGGTTAATTTTGGTGAATGATACGTATGCATGTGCACATGGCTTGGTAGGGTGGGGTATATAATTGAATTTCTACTCCAAAAGGTCAAGTTGGATTGAGGTTCTAGCTCCACCCCAAAATACACAAGATAGGGAAGGGGACATATTTAAATTCCCCTAACGGTTTCATTCCACCAAGACTAAGGCTTTGAGGTGAGGATTATGAGGTTTTAGTAATGTGATCCTTAGTGAGATAAGACTTGAATTTATTCCCATATGCTTGAGAACACTGAACATTCCTAATCTATTGAACACATGAAAGAGGTAGATCAAACCATGGGACGCCTATGTAGTGAACCTAGTTTAAATTGTATAATAATTTTAAAAGGAACATATTCTAATGACCCACTAAACTATTTACCTTTATATGCCTCAATTTACCACTTACATGCACTATCTATTTTTATTGGATATTCTGTAGACCCAATTGGTGGTGGCCTACTGAGTTATACTCACACCCTTATCGGGTTGTCGTTGAGTACCCGAGTATAATTCATGCTTGCAAGTCAGAAAAAGGGAAAAGTACCTATGTTAGGGATTTGAGTTGGACAGGGGGAATGTATCTGTGAGGTTCCAAAAATGAAGTCCAGAACATTTTGGGTATTATGTTGTTTAACTTTCTTTTGGGGTTTTGTCACTTATCACTGTAGCATGGCAGGACATATTTACTATTGTATGTGATTGTACCCAGTTTGGGAGTTGGTTATTTATGCATGTTATTAATAGTTCCTTATAGTTTCCATTTTTTAAATAATGTTCTGTGGTGGATTACTCTCTTAATGATGGTATAATCTTCCCACGTGTCCTATTAAACCCACACTGTTAGTAGGAAACCTCCAGAATATAGGGAGGCATGCTTGAGGTCATTTGGAGACCCAGATTGAGGCACAAGTTTTGTAGATTCTGAGTTGAGGATGTTTCAAAGTGGTATCAAAGGAGGTTATTTTCTCTTTATTAGTATTTTTGGATGGTAGATAAAAGTTTAAAAATGTTTTGGGCCTTGGTAATGAGCTCGTTCTTGAGAGTATCTAACCCATGTATGATGGAAATCCCATGTCACCCAGGGAGGGTATTGTAATTATTATTGTTTGTTTTTATATTTGATGATATTTCACCATCGAGTTATGAACTTGTTGTGTGATTTTAAGAACAATTTATATATATCTCATTTCAAGAAGGTTATGAGGTAGTGTATTCATGCATCATTCTAGGAACCTATGAAGATAAGTGACATGCATCATGGTAGGCACACACATGGTATGGGTGTGCATCATATAAAGGTAAGGATGCATTTGTTTTCCATAAAAGTAATGAAATTGTGTCTAATGGTATGATATGAATGGGTACAATGGAATGTGGAAAAGGGTGATTAATAATTAGAAATGGTTCTTAATAATGAATAAAAGGTATATTAACATGTTGTGAGAGTAAATTGATATGTGTAAATTATTTTGAATTTGGTTAAAGATACTGTTTGTAAATGTGTGAGTTAGATACCCATGTTGGCAATGGACATAGAAGAGACAACCAAGGGTTGTGATCTGGTTGTGAGTGGGATAATTTGGGTAGTGTATGTCAACTGTTTTGATTATGTCTTGTGATGAGCCTACCTATATCTTTTTACTTTTCATAAAAGTGTTATGGTTAGGTTTTGAAGCTCATGTTTGGAAATATTGTGCAATGCCTCCTCGAAGACGTGTTCCAATTAGGAGACACGAGGACGTTGCTAAGAATGTTCCTCTAAGAGTGGAGTTAGAAAACATGGTGATCCAAGAGGATAGGGAAGAGTATTTCCATGAGAGATTTTTTATTTTTATGAAATTTTTTGAATGGAACCAGAGCGAGCAGCAGCATGTATATTTGAGATGACTAGGGAGTTTCAACTGCATCACCCAAGACCTTTACTAGAGAGGGTGTGATAGAGGCAGATGATTTTTGGATGGAGTTCATCCAAACTATTCTTTAAAATCTATAGACTCGTCTTTAGAAGTGAGTCGAGTTAGTGGCCTATTTGTTGAGAGGTTAGGCAATGTGTTTGTGGGACATCATGGTTCAGATAGAGTAGGCCAAAGGAATGGTGTGGAAATATTTTCAGAAGAAGTTTCTTGAGAAATTCTAACTATAAAACTTTTGGTAGGAGAAGGATGTGGATTTTATGAGGTTGACCCAGGGGAAATGTCAGTAATAGCCTATGCTTGTAATTTCACCGATTTGAGACACCTTGTTCAGACATTCAAAGTAGACTAGGTAGTCGTGGAGAAACGCATCCAGGATAGGCTGAGACAAGAGATTTGGTCACGAGTTAATATCGTTCATCAGAAAAGGTTTGTTGAAGTGGTGGATCAAGCACTTATCTCAAAGGGGAACCTGATGGGAGATTCAGGTATTGAATTCGTGGTGCCAGTTGGGTGAGCAAGTGGTGTGTCTTCCGATAGTAGGAAGCACCATTTTGGAATCATTCAGCAAGATGGAAGCACACATAGTAGTTAGAATAGGGGGTCATGTTTTTAGGGTTGTGGGTAGGTATTCTTCTATCAGTGTGGTAGGTCGGGGCATAAGCATGACTAGTGTCCCCACCCACCAGTCGAGTGTCAAGCTTGTGGAAGGTTAGGACACATGTATATGTTCTTTAGATACCTGTGATAGTTAGGGAATGAAGGAAGTTAGAGGTAGATGCCATGTGTAGGAAGGGCGTCAGTTAACCCATATGAGGTAGGAAATTAGACCTCCATGGGACGTACTGGTAGAGTCGGTGGATGTTGAACTCTAGGGAAAGAGAAACCTTATCAAATGGGTAGAAAAATGTAGGGTTCTCAGGCTGAATCCATGGGTAAATGGGAATACCATATCCATATAGTTTAGACTACACCTGACGGTGGTGAGGCAGGACCATCTACCATTTCAGGTACAATTTTTGTAGCTTCCACGCATTCTAGTGCATTATTTGTTATAGGTGCTATGTATTATTTTATTTTTTATCAGTTCTTATTCATGATTGGCTTAACTATGGAGGTTTTATATGGGGTAATGTCTCCCAATACTCTGCTAGGGGTACGAGTTAAGGACATTAGTTAGTGTAAGGGTTGTACTCTAGAGATTTGTGGGTATCATTTTATATGGGATCTGTTTGTCCTAGAGATTTCAGGTTTTGACCTAATCATGGGGATGGATTGGTTGGTGTTATATCAAGACCATATCGAATGTTACCAACTTTAGGTAACATTCATATCTGTCGATGTCAACACTGATTTCTTTCATGGTGATTGAGATACTCAAGCGGTCTGTGCATGGGCTGCTACCCCATCAGTTGGGAGAACTAACAACCCAATTACCATGCCTTATGATGAATGATGGGGAGAATGTTCAGGTAGTCATCCATTTTTTTGTGGAAAAGTTTCAGGATGTGTTTTCTTAGGACTTATTACGGTTACCACCTAATAGATATGTTGAGTTCACAATTTAATTGTTTCTAGGGATCGTTCCAGTTTCCATTCTATCATATCGAATGACTCCATCAAGGCTCCAAGAACTGAAGGTTCAGTTGGAGGAGTTAGAGCATAAGGGGTTTATTCATCCTAGTACATCACCTTGGGGATATCTTGTGTTGTGTTCTAATATGACTTATGGATCACTATGAATATGTGTTGATTATAGGAAGTTGAACCAGATGAAAGTTAAGAACTGATAACCACTTATTAGAATCGATAACCTATTTGATCAGCTCAGAGGTGCCTCAGTGTCTCCAAAGATTTATCTAAGATCAAGATACCATCATTTAATTTTGATTCCTTATGACATACCTCAGACATCTTTATGAAGTACATACGAGCAATATGAATATTTGGTGATGCTGTTTGGATTGAACAACACACCAGATGTGTTCATGGCATTGATGAACTAGATATTCCACCCATATAATAATAAATTTGTAGTTGTATTTGTTGATGATATCTTGCTTACTCCAGAACACATGATTATCAAGAAAAAAATCTTAACATTTTCTTGAGTACACTATGAATGCATAGGCTTTACACCAAGATATCAAAATGTTAGTTTTGGATTGATGAGGTTCACTTTCTGGGACACATCATTTATGAGTCAGGTGTGTCAGTAGAACCAAAAAAGGTCCAGGCTGTGGTGCATTGGGAGAATCTCAAGAAATTCTCTAATGTTCAGAGTTTTCTGGGTTTGGAATGTCATTAAAAAAGGTTTATTAGAGATTTATATTATTTGGAAACACCTCTCACAAGAATAACCAAGAATAGAATTAAGTTTGATTTTCCAAAGGCTAGTGAACCAGGTAAGAGGTACACGTTGTTCTGTGATGCATCCAGTGTTGGAATTAGGGCACTGTTGATTCAGGATGATCAGGTAGTATCTTATGGGTCGAGGCAGTTGAGACCAATGAAAGGAACTACCCTACTCATGATCTTGAGCTAGCTGATGTAGTTCTTGCCTAGAAATGTTGGAGAAATTACATGTTGGGAGAACCCTTCATGGTGTTTACTAACCATAAATCATTCAAATACATCTTCTCTCATTGGTATTTGAATCTTATACATCAATGGTGGGTCGAATAGCTCCAGTGTTTTGATTTTATGTTTGTATACACACCAGGGAAAGTAAATAGTGTCACTGATGCTCTGAGCTGGAAAACATGGCATTAGTTGGTTTAAGAATCCAGTTCAAGATGGAAGATGAAGTCCATGTTTGATAATATGAATTTACAGATACAACATGGGCCTAGAATATGACCCTTACATCTATATAAGTATAGTGTGCACTTTTGAGCCTAGTTAAAGGGGTTCGACTAGTGGATCTAGAGTGTTTGGTTGTGAAGAAAAGTATTGAAGGCGGGTATTCACCTTCTGGTTAGGCATTCAACGCTGATGGCATTTCTTATGTTCACAGACATGTTATGGTTCTAGTATATGTATTAGCGGAGTTGATGCGTGAGTTTCACACATCAAAGTGGGAAGTGCATCTGGGATTTACTATAATGTACCGTGATCTTCATAGGCAGTTTTGGTGGCTGGGAATGAAGAAAGAAGTTGTGAGGTTTTTGGAAAGATTCCTTACATGTCAATAGGTGAAGGTTAAACATTAGTTACCATGTGGGTTATTACATTCATTTCCTATTCCAGAGTGGTAGTGGAATGATGTAACGATTGACTTCGTAATGGTTATTTTAAGTATTCCTCAGAAGAATTGTACAATTTGGGTGGTGTAGACTAGATGAACAAAGTGGCTCATTTCTTGTTGATCCTGTATACCTATATAGTCAATTAGTTGGAAGTATTTTATGTTAATTAAATAGTATGGTTTCATGGATTGCTGAGAACCATAGTTTCAAATCGTGATCCATGTTTCACCTCCACTTATAGAAGGGAATATAGAAGACAGTTGGTACCCAGGTGTTTTTGAGTATATCTTACCACCTGTAGACTAATGGGCAGTCAGAGAACACATTTATGGTATAAGAAGACATGTTGAGAGCATGTTTTCTGGACTTTGGTGGTTAGTGGGAAAGGAACTTGCAACTTGTTGAGTTTTCATAAAACTACAGTTTTTAGGATAAAATTTATATGGAACCTTTCATGGAACTCTATGGGAGACCATATAGATTGACTCTGTGTTGGTTAGAGGCCGAGGAGTCTGAGCTGGTAGGACCAAGTCTAGTACAGGAGACGTTGTAGAAGGTTTTACTGATTCAAAAGCATATGTAAATAGCTCAGAGTATGAAAAAAAAAATATTTTTATTGGTCTCGTAGACATATTGATTTTATAGTGGGTGATATTTCATTTTTTCATGTGTATCCATGGTTGGGACACCACTGTATCTAGAAACAGGGCAAGTTGGTACCTAGATTTGTGGGGCAATTTGAGATTGTGGAGAGGTTCATACCCATGGCATACCAATTAGCTCTTGCACAGTCGTATAGTGGGATACAAGATGTATTCTATGTTTCAACAATCTGACAGTATCATTCATATCCATCCCATGTGATAAATGTCAAGGATGTCAAGATTGAGGATAATTTTTCCTTTGAGGAGCTCTCAATTTGTATTTTGGATCATATTGATAAGGTCTTGCAGGGAAATTTGGTGCCTTTGGATCATGTTTTATGGAATCATGGAAACATTCAGGAAGAATATTGGGAGAGGGAATCAGAAATGAAGGTCTAGTGGTCTGATCTCTTTTCTTTGGGAACTCAATGATGCTTGGGAAGAGCATTCAGAGACGAGCTCTTATAAGGTGTGGAGGTTGTAAGATCCTAGATCTCCATTTAGGTATGTTTTTGTTTAATGTTTTATCTTAAGTCCTTTATTTTGGTCAATTAAGTGTTTTCCCATGTCCTTAAGATGGTTATGGAGTGTTCCTGGGGTTCGAGACACAAATAATGGTGAAAAAGTGTTTTTTGGGAAAGCCATACGGTCTTCACACTGTTATTTCTAACCATGCGGACAGCTCTAGTAAAATGTGTAGAAGAAGTATTTTTGGATAGTAGCCTTCGTACGTTTGCACACGGTTTGGTAAACTGTGTGGGTAAACCGTGCAGCCCAGAACCTTTTAACAAAATTACAAAAAATCCATTACAGGTAATTAAGTACCAACACAGGATTTACCTCCTTACTAATCATTTGGACCCTAGGAACGAACCAAAGTCTCCACGAGCATCCAAGGATCAATATGTCTCATCTTATGGCCGTATAGAGTGCCGTCAGTTGCAGATTGGAGATCTAGGTAATGCTATACCCCTCTTTGTTTCTTTTTCTTGATTAAGGTTGGTATCCTTTTCTTATGTCCTTATGATTCTCTAAATCCCTTTATTTCCCTCGAAGTTTAGTATGGGGATTCAAAGGTGTGTTTAATTAGGATATAAGGCATCAATTAAGAGTGTGATCGCCAATGGATTCAAGGTAGGTGGTCTACAAGTTATATCTCATAGTTTATTCTTGGAGTTGTGCATATAGGCTTTCATTCTCGTTTCCTTATTGATGTGTTCCTCATTATATTAGAAATATGTGGTGTATTGGGTCTTTAAATGATTAGTTGAACCCCTCATGATCCCCATGGGATGAAACGGGGGGAGTTGACCAAATTAGGGCCACCCATGGGGTGTTCTAGACCTCTCGATTGGGGATAATGGAAATTTAAGGTGTGAAGTTAACAGGTGATGATGTAGAGACTTAGTGAAGAGTTTAATTGGATTATGTATTGAGTTAGAATGGATTGTAGTTAGTTATGTTTAATGTGGTTAAAGGATATGATATTTTTGGGATTACATGTATTTGGGTTAAATGGTATTATTGGGAATATGAAAAATAATTATGTTTACACTTGAATATGCTAAGTGTGACAGGCATGATAATTGGAAATGGAGCTAAAGGGGTAAGTGCTATAAATGATTAACATTTTAACGGATTGAGGAAAAATTTTAATTTTCCATTTATTGATATCGTTGTGATGTTTCAAATGATATTGGTTATGCTTGTTTTGATGTGGTCAATTGTGGCGAATAACAGATAATCATGTGCACATGGATTGATTGAGTGGGGTATAGACTTGAGGTTCTACGACCATGGGTTGACTTTGACCAAGGTTCTAGATCTACCCCCAAATGTATGGGTTAGGTAAGGGGACATAGTTCTATTCCTCAAATAGTTGCATTCAACCCGAAGTGAGGCTTCGAGGTGAGGATTATTAGGTTGGTAAAATATGATTCCTAGTGATATAGAACTTGGCTTTATTCCCATATGGTTGAGAACATTGACGTTTCCTAATCCATTGAAAACATGAAAAAGGTACATTAAACCATGGGATGCCTAAGTAGTGAACATGTATTAAAAAGTAGTATAATTTTTAGAGAAACATATTATAATGACCAATTGAACAATTTACTTTTACTTTCTATTATTTTTAATTTTCATGAATTATCTATTTTTACTAGATATTTTGTAGACACCGTTGGTGGTGCCCTAATATGTTATACTCACACACTTATCATACCATTGTTGGGTACCCAAGCATATTTCATGCTTGTAGGACCGGAAAAGGGTAAGGGCCCTATGTTAGGGCATTGAGATGGAAATGGGGATTGTATAGGGAGGTTCCATACTTAGAGTTTGGAAATATTTTTGGATTATATTGTTTTCATTCTTTTGGGGTTTTGTCACTTGGCACTATAGCATCGAGTGTGATATTTACTATTGTATGTGATTGTACCCAGTTTGGGAGTTGGTTATTTATGAATGTTATGAATTGTTCCTTATTTTTTCTACTATTTAAATGGTGTTCCATTGTGGAATACTCTGGTAATGAGGGTATAGTATCCCCATGTGTCCTATTAGACCCTCGTTGCAAGTTATCATCATTTAGCATATGGGCAGGGGCGCTTGAGTTCATGTGGACACCCGACTCGAGGTACCAATTTAGTGGCATCGGGGTTGGGGATGATACATAGATGATGTATTAGGGAGTTAAATATTTTAATCCACTCCATTAACCAAACTCATCATTTTTTAATAGCAATCACTTGCTTTTTGTCAATATTTTCCATATTCAAAACATATTCTTGTTCCTCTAAGACATTCACTTAGATAATTATTTCCACATTCTTGACACCAAGGAAACTGAATCTTCTTTCCTATGTGGTATCCATTACCAAAACACTTAGTGAAATCCTTCTTTCTATTTGTTGGTGGGTCCAATAGTTGATGAAGGAATATATTGTTAATCATGTTCTATGAAGACTGATTAGCCATGATCACAACATCATTCACTCTAGTGATCATCCCACTAGACTAATTATCAGTAAATCATCCATCCCATTCAACATTAATCAAATTTCTTCTGATTCCCACCATTTACTAATAATATAAGAATAGGGTAAGAATTAATTATCACAGTAGAAAAAAATACTCATGCAAATAATTACTTATAGGATGTCTAAATGGGGACACCATCCTTAATCTATGAAACCCTAGGTTCATCCTATCTTATTCATAGACAACATATATTTGAAATACTTCATGGTGGTTTTTGAAGAATTTTTAATTCCAAAATCATATCCCCTTATAGTTTCAAACTAGTCATGCAGCAAGGCCCATTTTCATGTACCAGATTACCCTGAGTCAAGCCCTAAACATCTTTTCTAAGTTTTTACTCCTCATTGCATCTGTTCCAAATCCACATCCACTTGTATTATCCAAATGAAGATATAGTTCTGGTAAACCACTTACAATATCCTTTTCCAAAATTCCAAGACATTTTCTTATACTTTTCAATATCCTTATACATATCCTTATAAATTTCCTTAGGGTTATCACTATGGTTTTCTCATCAGAGATTTCAAATTTTTACTAAACCTTTAATTTGATGCCAACTATAGAGACCCTCACTTTTTATACATATATATTACATTACTTTTTCAGAATACTTAAAACATTATACAAGTAGACACCCAAATACTATATTAGGCTAGTGCCTTTTCAAACAGGGAAACATAAACACTCATAAATAAATGAGCTACATTATCTCCCACTGGATTCTTCTTGACTGTCACCCTTCTTTGACATATTAAAAATAATACATATCTTCATAAAAGAGGGATGGAAATATAAAAAGGGGTGAGCTCAAATAGTTAGTAATGTTATACAAGGGATAAATGTAAGCATAAAAATGTGCATAAAGGTATGAGAACATGGTCATGAAAATAGAAGATCATACCGTTTATATCCAATATCATATATATGAATCATTGAATAAATCTTTCAATTCAATAGACATTAATGATTGGAAAATAAAAAACATAAGCCATGAAATCAAATCATAGGGATAAAAAATTGAATTTTGGAATACACAGAAGCATATAATATGATTTCTACAATATCCATGATATCACTTCCAAGACTATCTTAGTAGTATGGGTTCACTCCCCATACCATATTATATTCATGGTTCACTAGTATCATAAGTTCACTCCTCATACTATCCTGGTTGTCATGGTTCACCCTCACGGCCATCTTAGTAGTCATGTTTCACTCCCAAGACCATCTTAGTGTATCTAATGAGATATAAATCGTTACCCAATACATTGTATGGATATATAGGTCTCACCTATATCATAATGAAATAATACATACAGGTTAAAAAATATCATTAAAAATAATATCACAACCCATGAAATGAAATGGGTATCATAAACATGTAATCATATAATAACTTATGGAAAAATAAAGGTTTCATAATCATTTCATCATAATCATAACCCATTAAAAGAATTAGGTTTCAAAAGCATATAACCCATGACAAAGACATTGGTTTAACAAAATTCATTACATCAAAACATACATTATTCAAGAAATAATATTAATGCAACATTTGGATCATTTCCTAGAATTCAATAAGTCACATTAGAAGATGTCATATTTGGTAATAAATAAATTGGATGTTTCTATGGAAAAATTATTGTGAGGAAAATATTATTTCTTATTTGAGATAAGGTTCTTTAAAACATAAAAACCATTCTAAATCCATTTTCTTGAAAATAAACTTGAAATATTATAAATAAATATGTGTAAACCTTTTTGAATACTATTTCATTGATAAAATATATATAGTATAAAAAACATTTTAAAACCATTTATCATGAAAAATTATAAATGAAAATTGAAAACATTTTTTTAAATCCTTGAAACCTTATAAAAGAAGCTTGAAAACCTTCTTTAAAACAATTTTCCTCCAAAACATATAAAATAAGATTGAAAACATAATGAAAATTTTTTCTTTGAAAATATCATTAAAATTATTTTCTTAAAAATTGACCTTCTAAACATGAAAATAATACTTCAAATAAATTAAGGTAGGTAAATCTATACATGTTGTACGAGGTAAAAAACATTCCTTTTGGACAAAAAAGGCTAGAAAAATGTCTCGTTAAGAATGAGATAGTACGATTCCATTGAAAACATTTTTAAAATTAAAAATTAGTAAATTTTATTTTAATTATCATAGGATATTAGTAGAAAATTCTAGGAAAACCTTTCTAGAAAACATGTTTTTGAAGGAACATAGATTTCTGACCAAAGAGAGGGTAAATTAAGGCTTTCTTAAAAACAATTTCTTAGATATATTATGTTCCAAATAGTGGAAAAATGGAACCAATTAATGAATGTATCATGAATAAACACAGGAGAATAAAATTCCTGATATTTCTTAAGATATATATTATAATATTTTATCAAAGGAAGTATAAACATAAACAATCTCAAAAAGCAGTGAGATTGTTTCAATAAACTCTTACCACTTGGTAAATTTGAACCATACTACCCATATAATAAAATGGATTAAATGAATCTTAAAATTTCATGAAAATAATTATATTTCTGATATAAAATTTCAAAGGCTTTATATACACTTCATGGAAAAATATAAGTGCATAACATGCCATGTGTCTTAAAGAAGAAAAATTGAGAAAAAACTACTTTATCGGTTTGGTATCTTTTGAAACATAAATACCATTATATAAATATCAAAAAAATAGATCTTTAAATACCCATAATTTTAAGAATATGTATAATATAATACTTTCATGGGTAGTATACACACCATATAAAAGGAATGGGTGGTGAAAAAAACTTTCATCTCGTTAAAATAAAAAGTGAGATGAAATTTCCTTACCTTGTGTCTTGACTCTCATCATACTCATTCAAAACAAAAGTATAATAAATATAGATTTATTATAAATATTTTTCATAACCATGTTATTATATTTAATACCATATATGGTTTCATTATGACCTTATATTACCCACTTTTTATCAATCATATGTTAAGGTTTCACTTTGGGTAATATTTTCTTTATTCTTCGCATGTGTCTTAATTTATATATCTTTGATCATTATAATTATATCATGATTTCCATAATGTTGACCAAAATATAAATATCATTTATATTCAGTATATTAGTATGATAATATTATATAGAATATATAACTATGAAATGGAATACAATGTTCATGGAGACGGTAATATGTACGTACGCATGAATGATATTTCTATTTTTATTGTCATATTAAAAGAAAGAAAATGAAATATCTATATTATAAGTATATTATAATTATTATTTAATATATATAATATAATTTCACTAAATTAATCCTTAATACATTCATGTAGTGTGTGAACTAATCACGTCACTTTAAGGGGGCAGTAGTCCACGCTTCCTGAAACAAAATTATAGTATTTACACTAAGTAGAAATTATAAATATATATTTTATAAAATGAATAAATATGATTAAATAAATAATAAATATCATATAAATTTTATTTTAATATATATTTCATCACAATTTCCATGACGATCTGTGGTAAACGAAAAATAAACAATCATCATTTACTGATGTTATAGTTCTCCGTAAACATAAATAGAATATTAGTTACCCAATAGATGGAAGTGTCTATAATTTTAGGTCAAAACATAATCCTAAAAACATACTAGTAAATTTAATATAATTGTTTTATACAATAATGGAATAATGATATTGGAGGGTGGATAAAAAAATAAAATAAAAGTGCTTGAGAGAAGATGTTACCCCTTAATCAGGTAACTCCTTTTAGTCTGTGCCAAAAGGCTTACTTGGATTTCTTTATTCCCAATGTGATGATTCTAGGAGAAAGGGAGGTATTTTCGGAAGTTTATTGGGTAGATATTGGTCTATAAAATTTGGTTTAAGAGTTATGAAGAAGATGGAGAGGCAATAGCCTTTGATAGGGAATAGAAAGTGCACACTTTTCATTTTTGAAAACAAGTTAGGTGTACCCATGTTTTTAACTAAAAAAAGTCATATAAAATAAAAAACTAAATAATGGATTGTTAATTTCCAAATAGTGTTCATAAAATGTGTTTTTGAGAAGTTTTAGTCATTGTGGGTCTTAAATTTAAGGTTTATAACTTTAATAACCTAATTTTTCTCTAAACTATTGTAATTAATTTTAATCACATTCACTAATAGCATTAGGAAAAAACAAAGTTGAACATATTAGGAATTATAAATTAATCTCAATAAATATTTGGAATAAATTTTTCTAAATTATAATCATATAATTTGCAGAAATTATTTTAAAATTAATCCCACTAACTGGATGACACTACGAGTTTTTAAAGTAAAAACGTCCAAAATTTTGCTCAGTTTTTATACTCAATTTTAAAGTTAAATTGATTAAAATAAAAAACTAGATTAATTGATAAAAATATGATCTAGTTATACTTTTTAACCTAATTAAAAAATAATTTAACATTATAAATAAATTATACGAAAAGGCAGTCTTAAAATAAAATCTGTTTTTATCATTATTCATCCAAGCAATGAAGTTTCTTAGAAAAATCACAAATAATATCCTTAAGATAATTTCAACATTAAAAATTCAAAAATAATTTATATTTTATCAAATTAAATCTCTAAATGTGTCTAAAATTAATTATATTCATTTTCATAATAGGTCATGAAATGTAGTTTATTTAAGAAATTTGTATATTTAAAAATATAAGGAATTTACCAAATATCATGTCTTTTATTATTAATATTTTATATTTATATAAAAATTTATTACAAATATTCAAAAAGAATTTATCCCAGTTATTATTACAGTATTTAATGGATAAGTTACAAGTATCGCATTTAAATAATTATAATAATAAAAAAATGTTTCATAGAAACTTAGTGTTGTTTGTAATATACAACAAGTTACTGTTGCATGTTTCATTTTCCAGATATGTATTTCATATAATGTATTCCAACTCTCAAGATATCCTATTTATTCTATGTAGATCTAGATAAAATTTATATTGTGTGTTATTCGCGATTAACTTGGTGTTGTATATAATGCAAGCCAAACATAGTTCCTTAACATGAAATAAAATATTTTCAATGTTAAATGATGATAAAAATATCAAACATGTTAAATTATTTCAATAAAATATAATTCACAAAATCTTGAGGGGTTTATAAGGACACATTCATAAACATTTCTCCTAGACACTGGTAGAGTTTTGATTTTGTCGCAAGATGTGGCATCTATATAGGATATCTAGGAACTTGTTGATGCAATTAGTGGTGGATGAGATAGATTGAACCAAACTGTGGGAAGAGGATCTTCTACACCATATTAGTCTAGAATCTAGAGTTCTACTGGATTATGCAGTATAGGGAGTGGACATGGTGCTTAAAGGAATGAGTTACTATATTAGCTAAGTGGCACAACTTAGGGGAGTTAGAGTGCTTCACCGGGAAGAGGGGAAGGATATTTACATGCGTTTTGGCCTAAACATTTGGATAGCAAGGTTTAACCATCGACAGTGAGAGGTGCTATTCTTATAACATCTACATTATCTAGTTCTATTTTTATACGAGTGTATCTCATTACTTATATCAGGAAAACTTGTTAATAGTTTGAGCATGGTAGTGAATTTTGTGAGTGGGGTTATGATGAGAGATATATTTTTGGGAGTAGAATATATAGACATATGTTTATGAAAAGGCGTTCTCTTGAGATATGGGAGTACCATTTTCTCTAGAATCATTATATCATTTTCATGTCAAGTTTCAAACTAATAATAGTTATAAACTGGCTTGTCACACAATGATACCACATTGATTATTACCATAGGAGAGTAACATTTAAATCTTTTAAGGGTTCCCATTACCGTCACCATGTTGAGTTAAATATCTAGGAAAGACGATCAAGGAAAATCACTCAACAACTGGGAGTGCTCATATCCCTAGTTATAAGTCTATTATTGTATGACTGAGGTGTAATGAATGGTGTTTTCACCAGTATTGGACCTGTTTCAGTACATTTATTCTAAATACTTCTCATGGATTCCACCTAATAGTGATGTGGATATTACAAATTAGCTTATGTTAGAAGCTAATAAAATTTCTATTCCATTGTATAGAATTCTATATAGAGGGATTCAAGATCTCTAGACATAGCTAGATGAGTTTGAGGACAAGGGTTTTATCCATCTGAGTGTGCCCCCTTTCTATGTATCGATGATCTTTTGACTAGTTGCAGTGATATATTGTCTTCTCCAAGATTGAATTGAGATTAGGGTATCATCTTCTTTGTGTTCTAACATCAGATATACCGAGGATTTCATTTAAAATAAGGTATGGTATTGTTGAGTTCATCATAATACTGTTTGGGTTAAATAACGCACCAGCGGTGTTTATGGAGTTGATGAAAATAATTTTCCATCTATACCTAGATCAGTTTGTGGTGGTGTTTATAGATAAAATATTGGTGTACTTCATGACGCATGAATATCATTCCCAACACCTTGACATCATTTTGAGTAAAAAAAGATAGCATCATCTATATGCCAATATATCTAAGTGTCAGATTTGGATTGATCAGGAATACTTATTGGGTCACATCATCAAGAAGGGAGGTGTGTCTATGGACCCAAATAAAGTTTTTGTCATTTTGTATTGGGATCATCCAAATAACATTTTTGAGATTCATAGGTTTATGGTTTTAGTATGATATTATCGAAGGTTCATCCGGGAATTTTTCTGATTAGAAGAACCACTTACAGGATTGACAAAAAATGGGATAAAGTTATAGTGGTTGGAAGAATTTGATAATTACATCTAGTAGCGAAAGAATCATTTTACATAGAAACTAATATATATTAAAACCTATTCAGGTGAGATGTATAAGGTGTATTGTGAAGATTTTGGGATCAGAAAAGGAGCTGTTTTGGTGCAAGGAGATCGAGTAGAGGTGTATTTTTCTCAGTTGATGAGGCCTCATAAATGGAACTACCTTACACATGAACATGAGTGGATAGAAATTTTTTATGCTTTGAATTTCTGGCGACATTATCTGCTGGACAAGAAGTTTAAGGGGTATATGGATCATAAGATCTTTAAGTATATCTTTTCATAGTGAGAACTAAATCTTCGGGGGAAGAGATGGGTTGAGTATATGTACTCATTTGATTATGAACAAGCATATACTCCTGGAAATGGAAAATGTGTGGCTAATGCTTTGAGAAGGAAGACTTAGACTTAGGTAGTTCTGAAATTTAGTGATGAGTGGAAAATTATGACACTACTAGTGGAGATGAATGTGGACGTTTAAAAGAGTCGGGAAAATATGAACCTCATATCAGTTTCAGTGGAGTATGCACTTTTGAACTGGATTAAAGAAAAAACATATGAGGACCCAGAGTGCTTGAACTTGAGATAAATCCTTAAATATATGGAGTCACCATAATATTAAATAAAAGATGGTGATAATATCATATTTTTTAGAATCATGTTGTTGAGTTGAAAAGCATGCAATATGATAAGATATAGGAATTTATTGTCTCTAAGTGGGTGTTACATACATGTGTGTCCAAAATGTACCATTACCTACGATGATCATTTTAGTAATCAGAAATGAGAAATGAAATATTAAGGATCATGAAAATATGTTACAACTTTCAACATGTGAATTATAAGTATCAATGACCGAGAGGTTTACTATAGTCATAACCTGTTCCAGAATAGAGGTTGGATGATGTTAACATAGACTTTGTGGTGGTTATTCCATGGATCTCTCAGAATAATGATATTATTTGGGTGGTTGTGGATTGACTGATAAAGGTAGCACATTTCATACCAATATGGGATACATTCACATTGGATCAGTTTGGAGTTTTGTATGTTCGGGATATAATCTATCTGTATGGGGTGACATTGACTATAGTTTCATGTTGTGAATCATAATTTACTTCATTCTTTTGGTAGGGATTATAGAAATATCTAGGTAAGAATGTTTTATTGACTACAGATTTTACCCAAAGACAGGTGGTAAGTCAAAGCATACAATACATGTTCTTGAGGATATTCTATGGGAATGTTTTTATGACTTTGGGGGGTCTTATGAGAAGCACCTTGCAATGGTTGAGTTTTCCTATAACAACAGTTATCAAGAAACTATTCAGATGATAACATATTCAGCTTCTTATGGTTAGAAATAAAGATCAACTCTATACTGGATAGAGGATGGTGAGTCTGAGTTATTGGGGATGAGTCTTGTGTAGGAGACAATAGAATAGGTATAACTGATTGTGAAATGTATGGATATGGATCGGAGTAGATAAAATTCGTATAATGATAATCATCGATGAACCTAATAGTTTATGGAGGGAAATCATATCTTCCATTTAGTGTCTCCAATATTGGTTCACCACGGGATATGAAGGTAGGAAACGTTGGCGCCTGTGATCATTAGGCCATTTGAGGTTGTGGAGAGAATCATTATGGCGATGTAACGATGGGATATTCCATAGAAATACACTGTTATTTATGATTTTTATAATGTGTTATAACTTTGGTGTTATCACCTAGACCCTTCTCATGTGATCGAGGTGGATGATGTAGAGCTCGATATAGATGTGTCCTTTGAGAAGAATCTGATATGTGTGTTAGATCGCAATGATAAAGTGTTGTGGAAAAATACCATGATGATAGTTCATGTATTGTGGGAACATGCGAATTTATAAGAGGAAACATGGGAATGGGGAGTGGATAAGTGGGCTTAGTGGACCGATATTTTTGAGTCGAAAAATTAGAGATCCTTGAGAGTATAGCTTGAGGAAGAGATGTTATAAAGAGGTAAGACTCTAAGATCCCCACATTTTCTAGGGTTCTCTCAGGATCATTTTTTGGTTCAATTTTCCTAAAATTTTATTACTTTTTTGGGTCATAACGTGATGAGTTTTGGGATTAAAATTTGACAAAAATAGAAGAAATCGAGCAGTTAACGGTAGGCACATGGTATTCCCTAACTATGTGCCCCAACCCAGCAAATCGTGCAACCCTGGACAGCGGGGATGTGCATGGTTGGTGCATGATTTTTCCAAACCATGTCACCTTTTAGGAGTAATTTTTCACCCTTATCAAACATTCATATGGTTTTGGCACACAGTTAGGGGAAACTCTATGCCCCTGCCATGCAAAACATGAATGAGAGTTTAATTAAACCAAAAATTAGTTTTAATTACTACTGAACCCCATTTCAATACAATTAATCTCCAATTAAAACCTAGGCTCTATTTTATTATTTTGGAGTCATCTGGATAGATTCCATGGTCTCATGACCTCCATTATTTATTATTTGAAGCCTGGTTGGATAATTTGCATCTTGTTGGGTGTGTGGCTTCTTCAGGAATGATCTCTCATACTTCGCCCATTATTTTGGTGGGATTTTATCCTCTGTTTCACTGAATATAGATCTAGATATAATGAATCCAGATATATTCATGTGGATATATGTCTTGATCTAGAAGATCATTATTAATTCAATCTTGATTTTAGGTTACAAATCTATATCATGTTCTACTCCATTACGCAGCTAATTTTTTTTGGGATTTAGTTAGGTGATCATTCACCAATGAATCAAGGTAGTAGGTCTATTATTCAAATATCATAGTCATGATATTAATCATGTTTATTAAAGTTGAATTATTTCATGATATTATTCAGTAGTTATATTTTTTGAGATGAATTAATTAATTTTGTGAATTAATTAATTAAGCGTTTGGGAATTGTATAAATTAATTGTTGAATTAATTTTTTTATAATGGTTGAGATTCCAAAATTGTGGACTGAATAATTAATTGTTTAATTAATTATTGAAATGTTGAAATAATGGAATTTGAGGAATAATTAATGGTTGAATTAATAATGGCTTATTGATATTATTTAATAGAATAAATTAATTTTTGAATTAATTTATGAGAATTATTGAAAAGTGAAAATTTTAATTAAGGATAATAAATTTTGGAATTAATTATATATATTTTGTGATTAATAAATTAAGATAATTAGTCATTTAATGAATGTAATGGGATAATTAATTGATTAAATAATTAATATAATTTTTTTGACCAATTAATTGATGAAATAATTGAAGGGTTTTTCATGATTAATTAATTGTTGAATTAATTAGTGGAGTTTTCATGATTAATTAATTATTGGATTAATTAATGTAATATATGTGATACATGTGATATATTTGATACATGTAATATATGTGATACATGATAAATATGTGATATATTTGATATATGTGATTGATTGAGAAAATGGGGTGTTGGACACATACTGACACTTCAAATACCCTCAGGATCCTTGGCATGTCATTCTAGACCCAAGGAATTCTTGTAAAATTTTGTGGGATATGGACTGATGCTCAAAATACCCATGACATGGGAGATAGTGACTAATGCTCGAAATACACATGGGGCACTAGGTATGACGATCTATGCCTAATTAGTGGCCTTGGAAAACGATTCTAAATAGCCATATTAGGAATCTGAAATGAAATGGATATCGAAATCCCATTTGTTAAATTAATTGTTAATTGATAATGTGATGTGGCATATACAATGGCATGAAATGAAGAATGTATTAATGTTTGGGTGCCCTTAGGAACCTAAGAGTTATGTATTACGTAATATTAATTTAATAGATGTAAATTGTTTACTTTATTGCATCTATTTATACATTATACAACTGCATAAACTTTTTTAGAATGAATATCTCTTTATACATTGTTGGTGGTGGCTCACGGAGATGTACTCACAACCTACATGGGCTTCCTGATCGATACTTGAATAGATTTCATGGTTGAATGAAAGGATAAGGGAGAAGGACCTGTGTTAGATGGCTGAGTCGAGATGGAGCATATTTGATGGAAATGCACTCGGTTCAGGACCCACTTGGGGGGTCGTTAGTATATTTTGTTTTGGGTTTTCATTTAGACCCTCATCATGATCTTAAAGTGGCATATTCAAAGTTCATTTTAATATATTTTATATCTATTTTTCTTTCATATTTTGATCTTGGTACTATTATGTTTATGGTTAATTTTTATTTTGTGATTTTTTCTTATATTCTGTTGTTGTATCACTCTGATAAAATAGTTTTTAGTCTCCCCATTATCAATAATAGGCCCTTGTCATTTGAATATAACCTCTAGCATATAGGGAGAAGTGCATGGGGGCATGGGGTTATCTGGTTCAGGGCACTGATGAGTGGAACCTAGGCCAGGATGTTACATTATTTATGGAAATTGTTACCTAATCTTGAATATTATTAGGGAAATTATGTTTTGGTATTAGATATTAATAGAAATTGGTTTTATTTGGAAATAAATCATAAAATTTATCTTGGAAGGTTCTGTGATCAAATGCCTATTATTTTGGGTTTTAATATTAGTTATAAAATTTTTTAAGAAATTTTAGAAAAGTAATTTGTCTATGTTGAACTTTGGTTATTACTATTAAATTTTGGATATTAAAATTATTTTCTGATCATATAATTGTTTATTAATTTTTTAGAAATGTTTTAACATCTCTTAACCATTTTTTGGTTAATTTTAAAAGTCCGGAGAATTATAAAGATAATCTTGTATATATTATTTGAGTCTTTAGAAATTTATTCTAGTGATTCGAGGGTTAAAAATGAGATTAAATTTTAACACGTTGGATTTTTTGAAAATATTTTTTTCAATTTAATTTATATTTTTTTATTTTTGTTTCATGTGACAGTATAAATATTTCATTATATATATATATATATATTAAAAACTAAGTCAAACATTCCTTTCACATGAAATACCGGCTTGGATTGTGCTACACGCAATACAGACTGGTATTATGCTACACACAATACCAACTTGGTTTGTGCTACACGCATTACCAAATTGGTTTGTTCTAAACATAATATTGACTTGGATTATACTACATGTAATACCAACTTCTCTTGCACTACTCGAAACACTAACTTGGTGTATGTTTCACACAACACTGATGTTTCTTGGACACATCATTTTCTTGTTATATTTTTTTTAAATGAGATAATTATAACATATCCATTAAATTTATGTATGTGAATAGTAATATCTAATTTTAAAATATTATTTATAATTTTTTATATAGATAAAAAATATTTATAAAGAAATATATGATTTTTGGTAAAGATATTTTATGTTTAAAAATATTGTTTTCTAAAATGAAATGCTTTTAATAATAATATTAATTTTTGAAAAATTATAAATTTAATTTGACAAATTAATATTAAATTTTTAATACGTAATGATAAAAATTATCTTAGGATTAATTTTTGGGTGTTTTCTAAGAAACATCATTTTTTGATGAATAGTGGAAAAAGTTGTGTTTTAGTTAATCACAGCCTTTTCATTTAAATAATTGTTAATGTTAACTATATATTAAATTTCATTTAGGTTCACATTAGACCAATTTTCTATCTATTAACACAATTTATGTCATTAAAATCCATTCTACATTAAAATTGGATACAATCAAACTTTGGAACAATTTTCTACTTTGAAAACTCATTATTTCGTCTCGTCTGCAAGATTATAATAAATCATAAATTTTATGGTTATGTAAATTGAATTTCAAAAAACAACAGACACCATTTCAATCTGTATAATATTTAGAGTCTAATAAGGTCAACATAATTTTTTTTACAAAAAATATTAATAAAAGTGGTTAAAATTAACCACAGCGATTAAGGTCAAATTAAGCTTAGTTAGGGACTAAACCTCAATCATAGTGGCCCTGTTGGACGATAATTTTTTTTGGTTGTATTTTTTTTCAATATATCTATATGTTGTGTCAATAATGTTTTCTTATAACATTTCCATTCTTTCATGTTTTGGGAGATTCTTGAGTCAATAAGGATTCCTTATGACTTTACCATTTCATTATGTTTTGAAAATCAAAAACAACGTATCTTAGGGAAAATTTCATTTACCATATATTTTACTTTCATAAGGAAACTTTTTTATTCCCCAAGGAAATTTCTCATTACCATGTTTTTAATTGTTCATTTTTTATCTAATTATAAAATTTTGTTTCATTTCTAAAAACCTCAGAATATAATAATACTTAGATATAGAGAATTCTATTTTCGGGATTCGAAATCAGATTCAGAACCTTCGGAGTTATGACTCAGAGTTATCCAAATTCAAATTCTGAACATTCTGAGTTTTGACTCCGAGTTCTCTGAATTCAGACTCTGATCATTGTACGTTCAGACTCCGAAATATTATGAATTCAGACTCCTAACTTTGGTATGTTCAGAATTCGAGCTCTTATGAATTCAGACACTAAATTCTACTGAATTCATGACCCCGAATTTCCATGAAACTCAGACTCCACAATTCTATAGAATTCAGGTTCCTAATTCTTCTGAAGATAGAATCTGAATATCTATGTGTTATAAACACCGAATCTGTTTTTGGTTAGACTCAGAACAATTTTTCCTTACACTACAAAAAATGAATTTGTTTGAGCAATCATATTTTTTCTTACTTATGTATTGGTTATAAAACAATGTTGTGCATTCAGTTACTAACAAACCATTGTATGAGTGAAACATGTACATGTACTTCCAATATTCAAGGAAAATTATGACCATTGGATGAGGGTTTCAACTATTGAGAATGTTATTATAAATAAGAGCTCATTTGAAAGATCTCACAACAAGATGATCAATCTAGATATTACTTGCTGCTGATGTGATTTCTAGAGAGAGACACATTAATGCTTTGTGTGTACTGAACCTCTTGTTCAGATATGCTTCGCGCAACACCGAATGTTGCTGAATACATTCGAGGGCTTCTGGGGATATGAAGACAGACGTGTCGACTACCTTAAAGCTCGAGGACTTCCTTGTTGAATAAGATTGAGGTGCCGACTACCTTGTTGTTGAGGGCTTTCGGGGATATCAAGACTGACTTTTATCTTCATATCGAGGGCTTTCCCTAGTGTGTGTAAGAAAAACATACTTGAAAGTATAAATCATTGTACCTTTATCCAAGGTTGTTGGATACCCTTCCCTTTGGAATAAAATATTTACTACTTGTTACTTGTTTTTTCAGGTTTTCCACTACATTTTAATTTTTTATGAAAGTATAATTATCTTATACTTCTTTATACTTTTACACTCTTGTTTAGAAATTTTCTATTCACTTTAAGGTAGAAAATTCATCTTTGTAATCTTTTGTTGTGTTTCATTTTCGGATTCATTTTTTTGGAATTGAATTCTCTGAATCACATTTAAGGAATCAAGCATGTTTATAGAAATAGAGGTTTGTGGAATTACCTTGTTTAACCTTGATAAACATAACCAACATGAAAAGTTACCAAATAATTTTTAATGTTTACAATTCATCCCTCCCCCCTCTTGTGTATTGTACATCATTAGATACTACAATCAGTATCTTCATTCATTATTTCGATCCTACAATTGGTATCAGAGGAGGCCTTTGAATTTATTATATTCACATATATTTTTTCCTTGCTCAATTTTTTCATTATTCTATATTTTCCATACTGTGGAATATTTTCCTTGTTTGCAATCTTTTATTACTGAAAAGTTTGTGTGGAAATATTTTCTTTAAGATGGCAGGAATCAAAGTTGATTCCATAGAAAACCTAAATCTAATTAGAACGCCTATTTTTTATTATAATGATTACGAATATTTGAGAGACCACATGAAGACATTTATTATCAATACTCATGTAGATAATTTTTTCATGCTTACTGGAGGATGTAAAATCCTTGACAAGTAAGTTAGTACTTTCACCAACCAAGAAAAGAATGAATATCAATTGAATTATAAGGTACACAATATATTTCTTTGTTCCATGACTAGAAATATATATAGCCAAATTTCATCTTTTGGTGCAGCAAATTGTACTTGTATGAATCTTGAAGTTACTCACTTTATAACCTCCAATGTTATTGAAACTAGAAGATCCCTACACAGAGCTTAATATCATGGTTTTATCTTTCCTTATGGAGAACCCATATGTAAAGTGCAACAATGATTTATATCTATTGTTAATATTTTACAATCTATGGGTGAGAAAGGATAATATGATGATTCCCTTTTGGAGAAATCATAGACATCCTGCCCAATGAGTGGGAATCAGAGAGAAAAGCTATAGATGAGAATAAGAAGGTTACTCGGATTTCTCTTGATGAAATTTTTGGAACTCTTCTTCAACATGAAACTATAATGAAGAGAGATGCTGATAATTTTAAGAAGAATAATCCGAATGGCAGTGTTTCTTTTACAACAACATCAAATCATAAGAAAGCCAAGACTCATAAAAGAGTTACTAGATCTAATTATAAAAAGATTGTCATTTAATCTGAATCTACTGAAATTGAATCTCCAGAAAATAAACTATCCAATCATCCTCGAAGGATACACAAGATTGTTGTCCAGAATAATTTTCAATCGAGATACAAGAAGAATGAAATAAAAGATAAGAAATATTCAGAAGTCACATGTTATGAATGCAAAAGAGATGGACATATAAGACCTGATTACCAATGCTTAAAATAATGGAATGAATGGAAAAGCATTCTGAGAGAAACTGGAAGAAGTACTAGAAAGATTACGCTAATAACGTTCTGATAGCTAATGACATGTGGAGTGACAGTGGTTGAGACTCTTCTGAAGAATTATCAGATTATGAATCTTCTGGACAGACGAATCTAGGTCTAATAGCCAGACTACCTATTGAAAATCATTGCTTAATGGCTAAGGTACACAATACTGAATCTATGTCCAATGTATCTTTAAATGCTAATTTTAGTGATAGTAAATATTATGAACCTTCTGATGAAGTATCTTCTTCTAATGAGGATAATACATTACCAACCAATGTCGAAGTTTCACAGTTTTCTAAGATCCTTGAGAATGAAAATTAAGAACTCTTCAAAACGCATGATAAGAAAAATTCTAGGATTTATATACATACTAAATAAATATCAAATCTTTCTAAATATCTTGATAAGAATGTTTTTGATTTTTATTTTATTTCAAAAAAACCTCGAGGAAGTAAATTATAAAATGGATAAACTTTCTAAGGATCTAGAAAAAATAATTTCTATGAAAAATGTTTTCGAGCCTAACTCTAGCTCAAAAACAAATGTATTGGAAGATAAAAAAGTAGTTATTAAAATAATATCTGAAATATTTTCGATGAGGATGTGTCTGTCAAAATTTACCTTAGGATAGGAAAATTTTGATAAGATCGACTCTCAAATCTAACCTCTAAGGAATAATTATGGATTTGGTTATACTAGTTCAAATCCGATTTTTAGTAACAATTATTTTGTTCCTCAAAGTGCTCTTTTGTATACTAAGTGTAAGTATGGTGGGTATTGGTCAAAAAATTGTTCCTTAAACAAAACCAAGTCTTTAGGTTTTCACAAATCCTATTTTAATAATAAAATTTGGGTACAAAATATTTATCTTTCTTAAATTTTCGGATCTAAGAATTTTTTTTCTGAAATTATAACATTCTTGTTTTCTGGAAAATAAAGATGGTACTAACAGCAATACTTGGTAGATGGACTGTGGATGTTCCCGGCAGATGAAAGGTAACAAAAACTACTTTGAAAATATTATCAAGACAATATGAGGAAAAGAGAATTTCGGAGATACTGCTAAGGGATAAATTATTGTTATAGGTAACATCACTATTCTTGGAAAAACATTGAATAAATGTTTTATTTGTTAAGGATATTAAGAACAACCTCATTAGCATAACTCAATTATGTGATGAAGGTTACCTTGTGAATTTTAGGAATGACAAGTGCTTAGTACACAATTCCAAGGAAGAGTTTATTCTTTCTGCCAATAGGAAAGAGAATGTTTACACACTAAACATAGAAGACCTTAAGAGACAAGATATACCTTGCCTTAGTGCAAAGGAAGATCATTCTTTGTTATGGAATAGAAGGTCAGGACACTGAAACATTAGGAACCTATAAAAACTCTCTATGAAAATACCAGTTAAAGATATACCAAATCATAAATTTTATTTTTTAAAAGTTTGGGATCCTTGTCAATATGGAAAGAAACAAAAATCAGGTTTTAAATCATTCTATGAAGTCTCAACTACTGATGCATAAATGTTAGTGCATATGGATCTTTTTGGACGAACACAAACTGGAAGCATTGGAGGAAAATATTATGTATTTGTCTTAGTTGATGATTACACTAGATTTATATGGGTCTATTCTCTATCAATGAAATATGAAGTTTTTCTTATTTCAAAACTTTTAGATCCCAGGTTAAAAATTAGAAAATCCTTCCTTTGATAACTATTCATAGTGATCATGGAGGATAATTTCAAAAATATGATTTTGAAACTTATTATAGTATAAAAGGCATTACACATAACTTCGGAGCACCATGAACACCTCAACAAAATGGTGATGTTGAAAGATGAAATAGAATTCTCCAAGAGATAATAAGAACCTTGTATATTGAATATTCTATAGCCAAACATTTTTTTCGCTGAAGCTGTATGTACTTATTGTTATACTATAAATCATGTTTTGATGAGTCCTTTTCTTAATAAAATTATTTATGAGTTATGGAATGGTTGAAAACCCAGACTTTCCAACTTTAAGGATCTTGGTTTCAAGGTATTCATTTTGAATACTAAAGATAATTTACACAAATTCGCACTAAAATATGACGAATGAATTTTCATAGACTACTACACAAATTCTATAGATTATAGAGATTTCAATAAAAACACTTATGTTGTTGAAGAAATAGTACATGTAAAATTTGATGAAACTGATCCCTTTGTTTTAAAACAACCTCATCCTACATCTTCGGATTTGTTTTCAAAAACTGGTTATCAACCTTTGGTAGAAGATCCGTCTGATAAGGAAAATGTCCATGAAGATGTTTCTGAAGAATTTACCCCAGAATATTTCATACCCTCTCTTGATGAGCAGGTTTTACAAAATCGTAATCAGTTTTTTCATAAGAATAATCCCAGTGATAGTATCATTGTTGATGTAAATAAACCTATATGGACTAGATGTTCATTAGGAAATGAAATATAACATCTAACATTCCATTCCCAATTAGAATAAAAAATCACTGATAAAACATTAGGTGATGATGATTGGATAAAAGGTATAAAAGATGAGATAAATGAGTTTGAATATAATAAAGTCTGGACCTTGGTTAAAAGACCTAAGGAAAATTATTTTATTTGATTAAAATGGGTCTTTACAAATAAATGATATGAAAATGGAATCATAGTAATAAATTAATCTAGATTGGTTGCTAAAGTATATAATCAACAAGAAGAAATAGACTATGAAGAAACCAATGCTCTTGTATCTATACTTGAATCTATTCGTATTTACTTTCCTTTGCAGCATTCTTAAATTTCAATGATTTTCAAATGAATGTGACATGTGGTTTCCTTAATGGTTTTGTAAAAGAAGAAGTTTTTGTTGAAAAACCTCTTGGTTTTGAAGATACAAATCATCCTGAACATCCTTATAAACATAAAAAAGATTTTTATGGACTTAAGAAGCCCATTGAGCTTGGTATGATAGGATTACAGGATTCTTGATTCAAAATAATTAAGTTCATGGAAATGCATATCCAGGAATTTTTATAAAGAAATATAATAAAAATGTTTTGAATAATTAAATTTATGTTGATGACATTATATTTGGTTCAACTCAGCAATCTTTTACTAATTCCTTTGCGGATCTAATGAAATTTGAGTTTTAAATGAGTATGATAGCTGAGTTAAAATTTTTCCTTCGTTATCAAATTTCTGAAAAATAAGAAAGAATCTATATATCACAACATAACTATATTAAATATTTTCTTAAAAAGTATGGATATGACAACACTAAGAGTATTAGTAGTCCAATTAGTACCTCAAACACAATTGATCCTGATGAAGCTAGGAAACCAGTAGATCAAAAATATTTTAGAGGTATGATAGGATGTTTACATTACAGGACAGCTAGTTGTCCAGAATTAACGTTTTTAGTATTCTTATGTGTAATATATCAATCAAATCCTAAGGAATCTCATTTGAAGGTAGTGAAAATAATTTTTTGCTACATGAAGGGAACCATAGATTTAGCACACTTTTATACTTCTGGAAGTTATTTTATTTTAAAGTGTTTTTTGGATGCTGACATTGGTGGATGAAGAATAGATAGAAATAGTACATCCGGAACTTGTCATTACTTAGGAGATTCATTAGGTTCTTGGTCACGCAAGAAGCTACACATAGTAGCACTTTCCACTGCTATAGCCGAATATATAGTAGCTGAATGTTTCTGTGCTAAAGTGTTGTGGATGCTACCCACACTCACAAACTATGGTATGAGTTTTACTAAAACACAAATTTTGTGTGATTATACTAGTGCTTCTTGACTAAGTAAAAACTCTGCACACCACTCCCGTGAAAAACACATAGAAATTATTCATCACTTTCTTAGGGATCACACACAAAAAGAGGATATCATTCTTCAATTTATCGGAACACAAGATCAACTTGCTGATATTTTCACAAAATCATTACCCTCCGATAGATTTGAATACATTAAACCGAATTTAGGAATGATACCCATAATGTAATCTTCCCTGTTAACTTTCTTTTGAAAACAATCTCCTTAAAGTAATAAACTTTTTTTCATAGGGGGAGAACATTTTCTTTTTAGTAAGATCTAAATCTTTTGTAATGGAAATTTTCTTAGAATGATTTGTTTCAAATCATTCATAATTAAAATTTTTGTAGTCAGCTTTTTCAAATATTTCATAATGATAATTTTTGTATTCATATTTTTTAAATCATTCGTAATGAAAATTTTTGTAGTATGATTTTTCAAATATTTCGTAATGAAAATTTTTATAGTCATATTTTTCAAAACTTTCGTAATGAAAATTTTCATAGTTAGTTTTTTAAATCTTTGTAATGAAAATTTTCATAGTCAGATTTCTTTCAAATCTTTCGTAATGAAAATTTTTCTCGTCATATTTTTTCAAATCTTTCGTAATGAAAATTTTTCTAGTCAGCTTTTTCAAATATTTCGTAATTAAAATTTTCGTAGTATAAATTTTCAAATATTTCGTAATAAAAATTTTAGTAGAAATATTTTCTATAACATTTATAATGATGATTTTCATAATAATTTTTTTTTGAAATATAGATTTTCTTTTTTTTAATCAAAATTTTTGGAATCTAATGTTCTCCAAGAAAATGTTTCCTCAATACGAGTAATCTTCATGGAAATCCAAAAGGTATGTTTCCTTTCCCAAGTTTTTGTAGCCATACTTTACTTGCTATAAGTTACATTTATTTTTAAAATTTTTTGGATTCTCTTTTCCTTAAATATAAATATTTTCATTATAAAAAACATCTATAGATTGGATCCAAGATTTCCTTGCATCTATCATATCAATAGTCAGATACTATTAAAAGGATTTTCATCCATTGGATTGGATTTAGATGATGAACTGTTGCATCAAACTCCTATATAATGGACCCCCCCCCCGATGGTTGCCCAACATCGAATCTCAAGCCCTCACGTGCTAATGTTCTTCCCTTCTATATAAGCCCATTCCAGATTTTCAAGGGTTTCTCAATTTCGAATGCCTATCAGATAATCTTCTCAGAAAGACATGTATACTGTCAAGCCAATCTCGGAGTGGCAGGGTTATTGGGAAAGGTTTATTCATCCAAACTTTTTCTCTAAGTATGATTCAATTATCTCAAAGAACATTAAGTTGAATGGAAGGGAGAGTGTTTTTGTATCGATGCCAGGGGATCAAGATTTAGTATATCTGGACTTGCTAGTTGAATTTTAAGAATCAGCCAGTTTCTTCAAGGAAGAAGGCAGAGAGAAGTTTTCCTTCAAGTGCTATGGAATGACATTTTCTCTTTCGTATACTAAGGCAACAAATTTCGTGGGTATTCCATACGAATGGGAAGCTGAGTTCTCTTCTCACAGGTTGCCATATTTCAAAGTAATTCTTATTAAGGAGATGGCTATGTCATGTCTTGGACTCTCTGATATAAAGAATCCAAAGATCTCACACTTATATACAAATCATTGGATTCTCGAATTATTGGTTCAAGGATTCATAATTCCAAGAAAAGGTGAAAAAGATACATGGAATAAGAGTGACATGTATATCTTGGATTTTGTGGTGAACCAAAGGAAGATCAATATTGTTAAGCATATTCTCGTTACGATTGAGAATATTAAGAATGGAAACATGAAGGCTCAAATAATCATGTATCCAGCCATTCTGTCCATGTTAATTGTTTGGTTCTCAGAATCATTTAAAATTCCTTGCAGCTCGAAGCCAATGATTTTCAAAGTCATGCTAGTTAGTGATGATACCCAGAAGAGGATGAACATTGGTTTTTCTACAGACTACGAATAATTTAATGACTTACTAGAGGAAGAAGCTAAAGATGTTCCGAAAAAAAGAAGAAGTGGATGAACCATCCAAAAGGGGATGAATGAAGAGGAATTCGAAGGAAGTAGTAGTACAAGGAAAAACTATGGAGCCAATGGAAATCTAATCCGCACCTCCAATACCTAAGAAGGAAAAATCATATCCAGATGAGGTAGTTTCTAAGTGAAGATAAGACAAAGGGAATAGGAAAGCAGGGGATCCGTGTTTTGTTTTGGATCATACTGAAGCAAAAGCCTTAAGATAAAATACAAATTATGATCTTGAAAAGAAAGATAAAGAAAAGAAGAAAAATAAAAAATTAACTGAAGCTGAGATAATGAAATCTCTTTTAAAGACTGTTGAAAAAGCATCAGAGATCATTCTGGTAAAAAAATCCTTCATGGTAGAACCCTTACCTGAAACCCCTGGAAAGAAGTTTTTGACTCCAGAAAAAGTAAAAGAAATAGAAGTATAAAAAGTAATATAAGAAGAAAAAGAATAATAAGGTAGTGGCGATACTAATGATTTGATTAAGCAAGGGAAAGACTTTCATGAGAAGAAATATCCATCCAGGAAGCTCTCAATATGAACTTATGAAGTAGAATATTCAAATATGTATACACCTGGGAAATTTGAGAAAGGATAAGTTGACAAGGTTGAAAAAGAAGTGAATAAAATGCCTTAAGAAGAATGTTTTAATCATCATTTCATTCATCCTGAGGATGCTGAGGTAGGAGCTCAGAAAGAAGATATAGATGAAGATGAAATTGTTCAGTTGTTTGACAGTGAACATAAATCCCCAGGTGAAGAATCCATTCCTAAAACTGATAACGGGAATTAGGTGGTTGTTGATACACCTATTAAAGCGATTATAAAGAATAAAAAAGATGGTGGACGTTTAAAGAAGAAACTATCTGATTTAGGAAAAGAACCCTCACATAGGAAAGTATCAGATTCAGAGTCATCATCCCTTGGACATGATTTTTTGTTCAGTCATTGAAGAATATTGTTGGGACCATTCCGATTTTTCGAATAATTTTCTCGAGATTTTAGAAGCTTCAACACACCTTGAACTAGAAATCGGATTCAGTATCCATGGTGATGGATATGTTTTTCCATATTGAGGCTGATTTCATGAATTTTTCCATTAACTATGTGCCGAATAAATGTCTTATAAGAATGTTTCTTATCTCGTCAAAGAAGACAGATGAATATATGAGAGATCTTGATGAGTTCCAAGATAGTTTCAAGGAGGAATTTGACATTGAAGATGGTAACATCAAGTATCACACAAGCAGTTTTGATGAAAAGCTGACTCTAGAACAGAATTCTTGGATTCAAGAAGTGAAGGATTTGAATGGGAAACTATATTCAGTTGCTCAAAGATGGAATATATAAAAAGATCATCAGATTGAGATAGAAGAAAAGCTTTTCACATACGATGAAGTTTGGAAGGCTCAATCAGAGGCTCTTAAGGCTCAGGATCATAGATTCAAATCTTTAGGGAAGAAAGATGAGGATCATGATCATATTATTAAGCAAGAAGAGGAAGACCACAAGGAGCTTAAGAAGCTCAAAACAATAGTGAAGAATCTAATGCACAAGGAAAAGGAAGGATAACTTTATTTAAATTTGATCATTTTTTGTATTTTCCTTGTTTTACAAATTATTCATTTCATAATGAATTTTTTATTGTTTCATGTCTTTTGGATGTTTTGTACTAATATTTTAGGTACTATATTTACTCTTCCATTCCCTATATTTCTTTTTTGAAAATCACAAAGGGGGAGAAATAAAAAAGAATTCAATGTAAAGATGAAATTTACCTAAGTAAGGGGGAGTTCATCTAAGGTGGAGTTTTCATTACAATGAATTCCATATTCAAGATAATGAAAAATCTCATTCCGGAAATCTAGAATATGATCCTTAGTGTTCGAAAGCCTAAGGGGGAGTAAGTCTTATTCATCCTTTCACATATAATAAGGAAGATACATTTTATTTTCAAAGTATAGAATAAAATTCTAAGTCATTATTTTCTTTGTCGTAAGGATGTTTGTGCTTTGCAAAAAGGGAGATATTATTGAGTCAATAAGGTTTCATTTTGAATTTTCCATTACATCGCGTTTGGGGATATTTTTGAGTCAATAAGGTTTTCTTTTGACTTTACCATTTCATCATGTTTGGAAAACCAAAAACACGTTATCTTAAGAAAAATTTTATTTTCCCTTTGTTTTAATTTCATAAGGAAAACATTCATTCCCAATGAAAATTTATCATTACAATGTTTTCATTGTTCATTTTGTCTCTAATTATAAAATTTGGTTTCATATCTAAAAACCTTAGAATCCTATAAAACATAGATATAGAGAATTATGTTTTCAGGATCCAAATTCAGATTCCGATCCTTCTGAGTTTTGACTCTGAGTTCTCTGAATTGGACTCTGAACTCTTCTGATTTCTGACTTCGAGTTCTCTATATTCAGACTCCGAACTTTTTATGTTCAGACTCCAAAATATTTTGAATTCATACTCCTATCTTTTGTATGTTTAGACTCTGAAATCTTATGAATTTGGACTCTGAATTCTACTGATTTCAAGACTCTGAATTTCCTTGAATTTAGACCCCATAATTATTTAGAATTCAGGTTATGAATTCTTCTAAAGATAGAATCTGAATATAAATGTGTTATAAACACCAAATGTGTTTTTGGTTAGACTCTGAACTATTTTTCCTTACACTCTAAAAAATGAATTTGTTCAAGAAATCATATTTTTTCTTACTCGTTTTTTGGTTATAAAATGATATCATGCATTAAGATACTATCTTACTTTTTTTGAGTGACACATGTACATGTCCCTCTAAAATTAAAGGAAAGATATTATTGTTGGAGGAGGGTGTCGAATGTTGAGAATGTGTCTATAAATAGGAGATCATTTAAAAGATATAACAATAAGTTGATCAATCTAGAGATTACATGCTACAGAATTGATTTCTGGAGAGAGACTTTCATTCTTTGTGCATAATGAACATATTTTTTAGATTTTCATCGTATGACTATGAATGTTGCTGAGTACATTAGAGGGATTTTTGGGATAGGAAGATATAGGTGTTGACTAACTTGAAGTTGAGGGAATGCAGGGATAGTAAGACAGATTCCGATCTTCATATCGAGGACTTACCCTAGTGTGGGGAAGATAGAATTTCTTGAATGTATAAATCAAGGGACCGTTATCCAAGGTTGCTGGATACACTTATCTTTGGGTTAAAATATTTACTACTTGTTACTTGTTTGTTTAATGTTTTCTAATAAATTTTGATTGGTGAAGAAAGTATAACTATCTTATACTTATTTATACTTGTACACTCTAATTTAGTAAGATTCCAAACTCTTTAAGGTAGAATCTTCATCTTTGTAAACATTTGTTATGCATTATTTCCAGAATTGCATTCTCAGAATCACATTTCCGGAATCCTGCATGTTTGTAGAACATGATGTTTTGTGAATTACCTTGTTTAACATTGTTAAACATAACTAACATTAAAAGATCCCATAGAATTTTTAAAGTGTACAATTAACCCCCCCTATTATGTATTGAGCATCATTAGTTACAGAAATCAGTATGTTCATTAATTATTTTGATCCTTCACAATATTTATATGTATTAAGATCAATATGTTCATGAAATAAATTATGTTGTGAAGGATGTGAGGAAACCTGAGTATCAGATCCAAAATTCTAAGAAAATCGGATCCAACATTAAATTTGATGATGTGCTGATGTTTTTTATTTCTCAAAATCATAAGTAACTTGTGAAAAATATAATACAAGCTTTATGAAGGAAAAGATGAGGAAATAAAAAATGTTTATAAGGCATAGAAATAAAAATAAGTTATTTAGCATGAGGGAAAATGTAATTCCAATTCCCTTGTTACCCAGAGTTGGTGCGTTATTACATAACATTGTCATGATACAAGGAATCATGTCCTGAAAGACCAATCAGTTTAGTATTATTAGAAACAAGATAAATGCATAATTTCAACATTACAACTTGAAAATAAATAAAACACTAATTGTTTCCATTAGAAACGTCCATTCCTCCTAGATTCTGCCTATAAGTCATTCATAACTAAATTCTTCATATCCTGGGAAAATGAAACATAAGAAATGAGTGAGCTCAAATGCTCAGTAAGGGTATGAAATACAGTAGAAGATAACATAAACATTAGGCATGAAGAATAATTCAAAACACATGCCATTACAAATAATAAACATGAAAAATTTATGGCAGGAATATGAGATGAGTAAATAATTCCATAACAAAACATAGCCATGGGTATTCTTCTAGTCGAATGACCACATGAACCATCATTATTATTTTCATAATGTGGTAATGTAATATTGTAAACATTATGAAACATTTTGTCAAGGCCTCAACCAAGACTTCTCAAAACGATTAAGGCCTTGGCCAAAACCACATATAAAATTGGGAAAGGTCTCGCTCAATTCCACGTCTAGTTCTCTCATGTAACCTACCGAGGCATTGAGGAGCTATAGCAGGCTCCACCCATCACTTACTAAGTCCAATTAATTCCTCATATGAAAAGGTTTAAACATAACATAAACATTCATATTAAAACTAGCATATAAAATGTCAATATTTTATCTATAAAACATGAATGGTGTAAAAATAACACATCCACATTCCAACATACCAAAAAAACTTCAATACAATATAGAAGATTTTTATCATAATAAATTTACATCAAACAAACATTAAATCCATCAAAAGGATGTTGACATAGATGAAATCAAAAAAAATTACAGAAATATATCTGTATATTTTGAAACCATTTAAATGTCAGATAATTATAAAAGAAAACATTTATTTTGAATATATTCTTATAAAAATTTAAGGTATTCTTCGATGATGTAATAACGGTGGAAAGTAGTCTCACTCACCGTATAAGTTAAAAAACATTATTACATAAATTTTGTCAAAAAGGTCATAAAGTACCTTGTTTGGAAAATGAAAGAAAGATTAATTTCAAAACCTATAAGGTAAAATATGGGTATAAATGACTTTAACCCATTTTCTAGTAAATAGTGAAAATGTTTTAAAATACATTTTTAAGAAAACACAGTTGTGGATGATAAAGAGATCCCAGTAGATACTAAATTAAAAACAACCTCGGATAATAAAAAGTTTGTGTAATTAACCCTTAACTTGTACTTTTTCTTAGTGGATGGATTGTTAACCTCTTGTATAATAGTTAAGACATTGTTATTAAATTATAAAAGAACATTATACATAAATATGATATCATATATGATCCTCTAATATTTTTTTGTTAATAATATTTCAGTAGTATCATTGTTTTGTGTGTTAATTCATTAATTTTCCTTTATATAATTGGTTATGAAAGCCATGTTTGTACTGTATAGGATGTATTTTCTTCATACATATAATTATATTATGTTCATAAACATTATTTTTAATAATAAAATGAACATTATTCTTGAATGTTTACGATGGGGAAATGAATCTAATCACGTTCGTGGAGACTGTAATCCGTATGTACGCATGTGCGACAATATCATTATATTTATGGTGAAATCATAAGTAATTAGATAGTATATAATATATACAGAATTAATAAAATTTTATATTTCTTATTTACATCAGTTATACTGATTATTATACCCATCCAAATAATTAACTATTTGAATAACAAACTACACCATGAGGTGGACATGGTAAGTTGTACGTATGCACTTATGGTGACTTTTTCATTCATATAATGGATAGAATAATGAATATGGTTGTGTCATTTTTATATTAAAATACCAGTATATAAAAGATACTAGAGTTATTATTTTATATTGGAAACAACAAAGAAAGAGGAAGTGGAAGAAGAAAAGACCTTGAAATAGGGGATGAAATATTTACCTCTTCTTCGGGTTCTTCATTTTGATTTGATCAAAAGGGATCCTTAGGTAGGATTTATGACCAAAGGAAGGCCTCTAGGTTAAAGTTTGTAAAGTTGGGAGGATATTTGGGCAGGGTTTGGCCTATAAAAATTGCTTTTGAAGTGTGAATGTAAGAGAAGGGGAAGTGTCCTTTTATAATAGTGGTGAGGGTCACTTTCGGAAATCCTTGAAATGTTATTTTATAATAAACTATATTCAGTTTATAATGGATCTAAAATGATTTCCTTAGAGGCTAAGGAGTGTATGGGTGGAAAACCTCTCATCCAATAGGTTTTAAACAGGTTTAGGTCACCATATTAACCATATATTTTGATTTAACTGTTAGTTAAATAGTATGACATTTACCTTGTCTCTTTCTATTTTACTATTATATAGTTAATAAACATACTATAAATTGACAAGAAAACCTCAAGTGGTTCTTTATTAATATATATAACTGGATATATGTCTTTTGGCCCATCCTAAAGTTTTTATGAATATTATATCAATTAATAATATAGTATTTGTTTTAAAAACTCAACTATGTCAATTTTTACACTATTTAGTATTTGATTTTTCATGAAAGCAATTAAAACTTTATCACTTCGTGTAAAATTTATTTAAGAAACCCTAAAATGTCATATTAGCCTATAAAATTATTGTAGTTGATCATAAGTCTTAATTTACATTTATTTGGATATTTATAATATCAACTATTTTTATATTTCATTAATAATGCAATTACTCAATCGTCATTGTGTCGTAAATAAATTATATTATTTAATATCTAAAAATTATAAATAAAATAACATTATATAGGAAATATTATTAAATTTCTAAAGAATATTTATAATCGAATTTATATTTTGTGTAACCCTATATTAAAAATGGTTTATTTATTAAAATATGAATTTAACTCTTTTAACTCTTCTTTAAATAAAAAAAATTAAATGGCCTAATCTAATCCATGTTAACCAAAGAGGATCATATTTTATTCATTATGTTGTTTATAGTGGAATTACACTTATCCAGTATAATTAGGACATTTTTAGGGTAATTATGATATCATGTTTACTCTAAAGTACCCTATTTAGTTTCAACCGTCGTTAATAAAAATCAAACGTTACTATTCATCAAAAAATATTTTCATCTTATTGAACCAAATTTAAATTAATATTATTATTTTTTTCCCATTTATTTTTTAAATTCAACTCCTAGAAGTGGTAAAATTATGTTTTATGCAAATTTGAAAATGCTCATAGGAGTTGTGTAGAAGATGGTAAAAAGATCAATAATATTTTTATATATCTATTATTATTATAAAATGACTCCAATGAATTAAATTTTATTTGTATAGGTATTATGTATCTATTTTTACCTAAAATAAATTTAACTATAATAACTAATTTTTTAAATATAATGTTGGTTTTAACCAATAATGCAGTGTTTTTCCCAATTCATCAAAAATTGAACGTTTTCAGAAAAATACAAAAAAATCACCCTAAGTTAATTTCGATATTCCAAATTCAAAAATGAATTAAATTTTCAAAAATAAAATTTATCAAATTCATAAAAGTGAGTATTAATATTCCTAACAGCTAGTTTGATTGGTTGCGGTGTGTTAGAGTCAAGAAGTTGCATACAATATAATCTATTGCATTATTCAAATGGAAATGTACCATGGAAGCTTAGGGTGTTACAAAGAAAATGATCATACTCAAGAAAATGATCTTACACAAGAACAATATCTTACTCAAGAAAAATATCTTATATAAATAAAATTTTCTTATAGAAAAAGATCTTAAGCACAGAAGAGTTTCCTAGATAAAAATTTCTTATACAAGGAAAAAATTCATACTGAAACAATTCTTACACAGGGAAACATTTTTTACAGAAAAATTTCATTGGTAAATAAAATTTTCTTACAAAAAAATATCTTATAAAAGGAAAAGTTTCTTATATAAAAATATTGTAACACCCGAGACTTTTATGTTATATAAATCATCAATGGAATCTTTTTCTACACAACACTTTCTTGGCTTGCTTTACACGCAATCGCGACCTTCCTCGATAGCTTTCGTCGTACGCAATACCGAGTTTCACTAAACAACAATATGCTATTAAAACTAGCCGTTATGAATAGTAATAAACACTTTTTGAAATTTTATAAATTTTATTTTTCAAAATGGACTTCATTTTTGGACTCAGAATATCGAAATTAGCCTATGGTGAAATTTTGGGATTTTTCTGAAAACTTTCAATTTTTGATGAATAGTGAAACCACTAAGTGGTAGGTTAAAAAACTGAATTTTGCATAAAACATAATTTTACCGCTTCTGTGAATGGAATTTCGAAAATCTGAGAGACACGGTTAATATCAAGGACTAAAATGTGGTTCAATGAAATGAAAATAATTTTTTGGTAAATAGTAACTTTTTACTTTTTTTACCGGGGTTAATAGTAAATAGGGTAACTAAGGGTAAATATGATATTAATATTACCCTAACACATGTCTTAATTCTATTGGACAAGTGTAATTCGACCAAAAACAAACTTAGGAATAAAATATGACCATTTAGGCCCACTTGGATTAGATTAGGACATTTATTATTAATTTATTTAAAGAAGGGTTAAAATAGTTAAAATCAAAGTTTAATAAGTAAATCATTTCTAAAAAGGGGTTATACATAAGATAAATTCGATTGTAAATATTCATTAGAAATATAAAACTATTTACTACATGATGGTATTTTATTTGTAATTTTTAGACATCAAATAATTTAATTTATTTATGACACAAAGATGATGCAGTAATTATCTTGTTAATGAAATATTGACATAATTGATGTTATAAACACCAATATAAATGTAATTTGAGACTTTTTATGAATTAAACTACTTTTCTAGGTCACTATGATATATTATTGTTGATATAATCAACTTGGTTCGAACATATAATTCTGTTATGACTTTCACAAAAATCACATATCAAATAGTGTCAAAATTGACACAAAATAGTTTTTAAATCAAATATTATATTATTAATTGTAATTTTATTCCTAAAAATCTAAGGTTCGGCCAAATGACTTAGATAAGGATATATATATTAATAATAAACAATTTGGGGTTCGTTTGGCATGTTATAGTAAGTGTATTAACCATATAGTGAAAGAAAACAAAAAGACACGGTAAAAGTTAAATTAATTAACTTAGAGTTAAATCTAATTGATAAGGTTAAAATAATACCCTAAACTTGTCTAAATCCTATTGGTTGATAGGATTTCGACCCATCCCCACTTTATATTCGAAATAAGACCCTTTGGAACCATTATAAACCGATTTTGACTTTAATATAAAATAATATTTTGAGATATTCCTAAGGTGCCCCTCTCCTCCCTTATAAAAGGGAACCTCCTCCCCCTCCTCCTCACACCAAATTGAGCACTCAAGCTCGACCAACACCTGTCATTTTCTCCTCTCCACTTCCCTAGAATAATCATAGAGGTCCTGGTCTTCTTCAAAGACCAATATTAGTTCCCTATGTGGAGGATTCAAAGAGGCGTTCCAAAGAAGATGTAATATCCATTACCGATCTTTTCAATTTCTTTCTTCTTCAACTTCTTCTTCTTTAGTTGTTTCATGATAAAGTAATAACATCAGTATCACTTACATACTGATATGTTATTATAAATATGAAACAACCCTAATTCACCTTCTATCCATCCTACGGAAAAATGAAATCACCGCGCGTGCGTACGTACGGAATACCGTCTCCACGCCGTGGTGTAATCTATTGTCCACCATCACTTTACAAGGATGGGTATAATGGTGTAATGAGTAACTATATATGATTATTATGAAGTAATATTGATACTGAAATAATATATATATACTCCAATACAATTCCACGATCATAGGAACGATATCATCACTCGTGCGTACATACGGAATACCGTCTCCACGATGTGATGCGACTCGTTCTACATGATCTTCATTTCATAATGATTATATAAATGAATTGAATGAATTAATATGGTATATACTACACTATTAGCATTATGGAAATGAATTATCTATAACCTAAAGATAAGAATAAGAATTTATTCGACAAAACACGCATAAGAACAAAAAGTTATAAAGACCCGAGTAACAAGTAACAATGAAATATTACGAACAAGAAGCTAATAATATGACCATATATGATATCATATCAATATGTATGATTCTGGAATAAGTCAATAACATTATTTAAACCATTATACAGGAGCTTCGGACACAAACAAAGCAAATCGGACCTAAGGTAAGGGAAATATCACAATCTCATTTTTATTCGAGATTGTTTATTCGTAAGTATTTACTAGTGTGTATTTTATCATCCACATCCATGTTTCATCAATATGTAATTTTATTTCCATTCACCTACAATTGTTTAAATCCATTTTTACCCTTCGGTGAGTTTTTAGTAATATGTATTAAAGGAATCTTTTGTCGTTTTTCGTACGAGGTACTTTTTGACTTTTCTGACAAAAGTACGAAGAATGTTTTTTTTTAACTTATACGGCAAGAATGGATTTTTAAAACATTATTTCCAAGAAGCTTCCTTTACAAGTTTTCAAGTTTATTTTTAATCAACTTCTTTTAGTTTAAAGTTGTATGACATGTTAAGAAAGGAAAAATGTTTTTGAAAAAGAAAGGATATTTTCCTCAAGAATGGAGTTCAAGTGTTTTATCAAAATTATTTTCCATCTAAGATAATAAAGGGTTCTGTTTTTATCCCTATTATTACATGGATTTGATTATGTTTTGATGGAAATATTTTTATGAATTCCTTTATCTTATATGAATTGTTTTATGATGTCATGTTGTTTAAGAATTCCATTTTTATTACATGGGTTACGCTATGATGTATGGTTCATGATTATGTGGCACACATAAGAAATGATTCATTATAAGATGGGTGGGACCTATATATCCCTCCAATGCATTGGGTAAAGATTTTATATCTCATGAGATAGACATGGCTGGAACGGTAGGTTATACCGGTTCAGTGAAACAGGACTGGAACGAGGGTGACTCGGTTCAGAAAGGGACTTTGTCCAGTAAGATAGTCTTGGCAATGAGTCATGACTAACAAGAAATGATTTTCCATGATTATGTGTGCATGCCACAAAGTTTCAAGTTTTATGTTATGATTATGGGGATCTCATTTTCACTTCTATGATTTATTCCATGTTAAGATAGTATGATCTCTTTTGCAGGTTTTGATTTTCAAAAAGATATGATATGATTTTTATTTCCATTATTTGCCCTTGCTGAGCATTTGAGCTCACCCTTTTATGTTTTCTTTTCCCCAGGTCAGGAAGATGGATATTAAGTAGAATATGCTAAAAGGGACCCTAGATATGATGAAATAAATGGGAGACACTGTAGAAGATTTATGAACCAGTTGTTTATGTTTCCCAGTTTCTAAAGACACTATACCTATACGGTCCTTTGTGGTTTTGTCATATGTTGTAATAAGTGTGCTTCAATTTTGAAGTATTAACAATGTATGTAAAGTGTGGGTCATTATAGTTGGTATCAGAGGAAAGGTATAGTCAACCTTTGGAAACTAGGATGTGCAAGCCTTAGTAAGAACCCTAATGATAAGTCTAAGCATAGAACACAATCTTAGTGTTTTAGAAATGGCCTTGAATAACCTAGGATAAGACCATAAGCATGAAAATTTTATTCTTGAATTATGTGGTTTCCTATTATAATTAGTGATTCTCACACTATTCTTCTTGGTTTTAGTCAATGGCTAGAACCCGAAGGAACCGTGTTAATGCGGAATGCGATGGGAAATGCAATGATTGTCCCCCTGAGCAACCAAACGATATGGGAGCTGGAATGCAAAATCTTGTATCCATGCTCACACAACTTTCTCAAGCTATGAATCATGCAGGATTTCCAAACGAGCAAAGGAGGGAGCAACATTCTGTTGAATCCTTCATGAGGCAGCGTCCACCTTATTTCAGCGGGTCTATTGATCCATTAGTTTCTGAACAATGGATTAGTACTACTGAAAATATATTTTCAGTTCTTCAATGTTCTGAACATGATAAAGTCATCCTAGCAGTGTATCGTTTGGAAGGAGATGTTGATCAATGGTGGAATCTTGTTAAGAATATGAGGCAAAGGGATGAAATTGAGTCTATGGAATGGGACGAGTTCAAGAACTTATTTTTCAATAAGTACTTCCCTCGTATTCTCCGAACAAAGATGGAGAAAGAGTTTCTTGAACTGAAGCAAAGGGATGATGAATCTGTTGGTACCTATGAAGCAAATTTTACAAGACTTGCAAGGTACGCTTCTGGTATTATTATCCAACCTGAGAGTAAGATCGATCGATTCTTTAGTGGCTTAAAACCAAGTCTTCGAAGGGCGTTAGCCATAAGGGACTTCAATAGCTACGAGGAAATCGTTCGATGTGCTCTCAAAGTCGAGATGGAGATTGGAGTAACCCATTAGTCACATGGGTTTGATAAGAAGAGGAAGATGGAATTCAAAGAAAAATCTAAAGAGAACACGAAAAAGAAGATGAGCTTTTCCTTATGCTCAAAGTGTGGAAAGAAACATGGAGGGAGTTGTCTTAAAGGGACAAGTAAATGTTTTAAATGTGGAATGGAAGGTCATCGGGCATTTGAATGCCGTGATAATGGGAAGAAGATGTCTAATGATGCAAACAAAGGAAGGGATACACAGAATGAACCTACTACACTTCAATGTTTCAAGTGCAAGGAGATGGGGAATTATGCCAATCAATGCCCAAATCCAAGGGTTGATGATGATGGTCGACGTCAACAAACTCTTAAGGCTAAAGACAAAGGAAAGTCACATGCAATTTCTATCAGCGATGTGGAGTACGATAACGATGTGGTGAAAGGTACACTTACCATCCACTCTAAAGTAGCAAATGTTTTATTTGATTCTGGATCCACCCACTCTTTTATTTCTGAAGACTTTTCTAAGGGTATCACCGTATTACCTCAACAATTATATGTTGAGTTAGCTGTGACAACACCTAATGGCACATCAATCGCATCAAAAGTTTATAATTCTTCTCCGATCGAAGTTTGTGGGAAAGTGCTTCCTGCAAATCTTGTGATCCTTCCTATAGTGGAATTTGATGTGATTCTTGGCATGGATTGGCTTTCTTTATACGGATCTCATATCAATTGCCAAAGAAGGGAAGTCACAATTCATATTCCAGATCAATCTATGATCGTCTATCAATGCAAGGATGAATATAACCTTCCAGTGGAAATTTCTTCCATCTTATGGGTATTGATTCCACTAAATGAAGGTTATTTATCTCAAATAGTTGGTGAGAAACTCACGATTAAGAATATGCCCATTGTACGGGAGTTTGATGATGTCTTTCCGGAGGAATTGCCGGGTCTTCCACCGAATCGTGAAGTTGAGTTTTCAATAGAACTTGTACCGGGTGCTTTGCCTATTTCAAAGACACCTTATAGAATGGCCCCAATTGAGTTGTAGGAATTGAAGAAGCAACTCCAAGAGAATCTTGATAAGGGATTCATACGCCCTAGTGCGTCACCTTGGGGAGCACCTGTTCTATTTGTTAAGAAGAAAGACGGATCAATGAGACTCTGTATTGATTATAGAGAACTTAACAAGATCACTATCAAGAACAAATATCCTCTCCCATGCATTGATGACTTATTTGACCAACTACGCGGAGCTCAATACTTTTCCAAGATTGATCTTCATTCAGGGTATCATCAATTAAGGTTCAAAAGGGAGGATATACCAAAGACGGCTTTCCGTACAAGGTATGGACACTATGAATTTATAGTGATGCCATTTGGTCTTACTAATGCCCCTGCTATCTTCATGGATCTAATGAATAGAGTCTTTAGAGACTATCTTGATCAATTTGTGGTAGTCTTTATAGACGATATTCTTTTCTATTCAAAGAGAAAGTAAGAGCATGAAGATCACTTGAGAATTATATTGAAGACCCTGAGAAAAGAGAAGCTTTATGCCAAATTTACCAAGTGTGAATTTTGGCTTCAAAAAGTTGCATTTTTGGGTCATATAATCTCAAAAGAGGGGATATCTGTGGATCCAGCAAAAACTGAGGTTATCGAAAGATGGTCAAGACCAACAACAGTAACTGAGATCCGAAGTTTTCTTGGTTTGGCTGGATATTATCGACGTTTTGTAAAAGATTTTTCACGATTATCTAATCCACTGACCAAGTTGACTCGGAAAGGAGTTAAGTTTGTCTGGACAGAGGAATGTGAAGAGAATTTCAAGGAGTTGAAAAGAAGGTTATCCAGTGCACCTGTGCTCACACTGCCTTGTAGTGGACAAAGGTTTGTAATCTACAGTGATGCATCCAAGAAGGGATTGGGGTGTGTTCTTATGCAAAATGATATGGTGATAGCTTATGCCTCACGACAGTTGAAAATCCATGAGCAAAATTACCCAACACATGATTTGGAGTTGGCTGCGGTAATATTTGCATTAAAGATTTGGAGGCATTACCTTTATGGTGAAAGGTGTGATATTTATACTGATCATAAAAGTTTAAAGTATATTTTCACACAAAAGGAGCTGAATATGCGTCAAAGAAGATGGTTGGAGCTGATTAAGGATTATGACTGCTCAATCCATTACCACCCTGGGAAAGCAAACAAGGTGGCAGATGCATTAAGTCGACAAGACCATGCTAGTTTATCCATGATGAGGATCACAAAAGATCCAATATTTATGGATTTACAAAGGATGGATCTTGGAATTATAATGGAAGGGGGAAAATCTTATCTTTCTCAAATGAATGTTCAACCATCTATACATGTGAAGATTAAAGAGGCACAGAAAGAAGATGTCGAGTTACAAAAGAAGGTGAGAAATGTTCCTGAATTCAACCTTGATTGTGATGGGATAATAAAGTTCAGGAATCGGGTTTCTGTTCCTCCCATCCCCGAATTAAAGAATGAGCTGCTGGATGAGGCTCATAGTTCATCATTCTCTATTCATCCTGGAAGCACGAAGATGTATAGGGACCTGAAAGAGTACTTCTGGTGGGATGGCATGAAAAGAGATGCTGCTGAATATGTCTCTCGATGCTTGGTTTGTCAACAAGTTAAAGCTGAGAGACAGAAGTCTAAGGGGATGTTACAACCATTACCCATACCCGAATGGAAATGGGAAAACATCACTATGGACTTTGTCACATGACTTCCTAAAACATCCAAAGGCAATAATGCTATCTGGGTCATAGTTGATCGTCTTACAAAGTCCGCACACTTCATTGCTATTAGAGAGGATTTCTCTCTAGATCAGTTTGCCAGGATATATGTAAAGGAAGTGGTAAGATTGCATGGAGTACCACTTTCTATTATATCTGATCGGGTCCGAGATTTACCTCGAAGTTCTGGCGAAGTCTTCATCATACTCTGGATACAGAGTTGAGTTTCAGCACTGCTTATCATCCCCAAACAGACGGCCAGTCTGAGAGAACAATTCAAACCCTAGAAGATATGTTGAGAGCTTGCTCTATGGATTTCAAAGGAGGTTGGGATCAACACCTACATTTGGTGGAATTTTCTTATAATAATAGCTTTCACTCCAGTATTCAGATGGCTCCTTATTAAGCTCTCTATGGAAAGAAATGCAGGACTCCAACTTGCTGGGATGAAGTTGGAGAAAGAAAGCTGTTAGGACCTGATCTCGTTGATGAAATGGAAGAAAAGGTCATATCTATTCAACAACACATAAGAGCAGCTCAGAGTCGACAGAAAAGTTATGCCGACAACCGAAGAAAAGACCTAGAGTTTGAAGTGGGTGATAAAGTGTTCTTACGAATATCTCCCTGGAAGAGGGTTATGAGATTTGGAAAGAAGGGGAAGTTGAGCCCTAGATATATCGGTCCTTTCGAAATATTGGATCGTGTTGGGAAGGTAGCTTACCGATTGGCGCTTCCACCGAATCTCTCTCAAGTTCACGATGTGTTCCATGTATCTCTCCTGAGAAAGTACATACCAGATCCTTCACATGTACTCAGCTCAGAAGTTGTACCGCTGGAGCAAGATCTTTCTTATGAAGAACAGCCGATAGAGATTCTGGATCGTAGCGAAAAATTCCTACGAAACAAGACCACTCGCTTGGTGAAAGTTTTATGGAGGAACCACCAACTTGAAGAAGCTACATGGGAGCTCAAGGATATGATGAGGGAGAAGTATCCTCATCTGTTTGTAACAAAGTGACGAATTTCGAGGGCGAAATTCTTTTTAAGGGGGGTAGAATGTAACACCCGAGACTTTTATGTTATATAAATCATCAAAGGAATCTTTTTCTACACAACACTTGCTTGGCTTGCTTTACACGCAATCGCGACCTTCCTCGATAGCTTTCGTCGTACGCAATACCGAGTTTCACTAAACAACAATATGCTATTAAAACTAGCCGTTATGAATAGTAATAACCACTTTTTGAAATTTTATAAATTTTATTTTTCAAAATGGACTTCATTTTTGGACTCAGAATATCGAAATTAGCCTAGGGTGAAATTGTGGTATTTTTCTGAAAACTTTCAATTTTTGATGAATAGTGAAACCACTAAGTGGTAGGTTAAAAAACTGAATTTTGCATAAAACTTAATTTTACCGCTTCTGTGAATGGAATTTCGAAACTCCGAGAGACACGGTTAATATCAAGGACTAAAATGTGGTTCAAGGAAATGAAAATAATTTTTTGGTGAATAGTAACTTTTTACTTTTTTTGCCGCGGTTAATAGTAAATAGGGTATCTAAGGGTAAATATGATATTAATATTACCCTAACACATGTCCTAATTCTCTTGGACATGTGTAATTCGACCAAAAACAATCTTAGGAACAAAATATGACCATTTAGGCCCACTTGGATTAGATTAGGACATTTATTATTAATTTATTTAAAGAAGGGTTAAAATAGTTAAAATCAAAGTTTAATAAGTAAAGCATTTCTAATATGGGGTTATACATAAGATAAATTCGATTGTAAATATTCATTAGAAAGCTAAAACGATTTACTACATGATGGTATTTTATTTTTAATTTTTAGACATCAAATAATTTAATTTAGTTATGACACAAAGATGATGAAGTAATTGTCTTGTTAATGAAATATTGACATAATTGATGTTATAATCACCAAAATAAATGTAATTTGAGACTTTTTATGAATTTAACTAATTTTCTAGGTTACTATGACATATTATTGTTGATTTAATCAACTTTTTTTGAACATATAATTCTGTTATGACTTTCACAAAAATCATATATAAAATAGTGTCAAAATTGACACAAAATAGTTTTTAAATCAACTATTATATTATTAATTGTTATTTTATTCCTAAAAATCTAAGGTTCGGCCAAATGACTTAGATAAGGATATATAAATTAATAATAAACAATTTGGGGTTCGTTTGGCATGTTATAGTAAGTGTATTAACCTTATAGTGAAAGAAAACAAAAAGACACGGTAAAAGTTAAATTAATTAACTTAGAGTTAAATCTAATTGATAAGGTTACAATAATACCCTAAACTTGTCTAAATTATATTGGTTGATAGTATTGCGACCCATCCCCACTTTAGCTTCGAAATAAGACCCTTTGGAACCATTATAAACCGATTTTGACTTTAATATAAAATAATATTTTGAGATATTCCTAAGGTGCCCCTCTCCTCCCTTATAAAAGGGCACCTCCTCCCCCTCCTCCTCACACCAAATTGAGCACTCAAGCTCGGCCAACCCCTGCCATTTTCTCCTCTCCACTTCCCTAGAAAAATCCTAGAGGTCCTGGTCTTCTTCAAAGACCAATCTTAGTTCCCTATGTGGAGGATTCAAAGAGGCGTTCCAAAGAAGAGGTAATATCCATTACCGATCTTTTCAATTTCTTTCTTCTTCAAATTATTCTTCTTTAGTTGTTTCATGATAAAGTAATAACATCAGTATCACTTACATACTTATATGTTATTATAAATATGAAACAACCCTAATTCACCTTCTATCCATCCTACGGAAAATTGAAATCACCGCGCGTGCGTACGTACGGAATACCGTCTCCACGCCGTGGTGTAATCTATTGTCCACCATCACTTTACAAGGATGGGTATAATGGTGTAATGAGTAACTATATATGATTATTATGAAGTAATATTGATACTGAAATAATATATATATACTCCAATACAATTCCACGATCATAGGAACGATTTCATCACTCGTGCGTACGTACGGAATACCGTCTCCACGATGTGATGCGACTTGTTCTACATGATCTTCATTTCATAATGATTATATAAATGAATTGAATGAATGAATATGGTATATACTACACTAATACCATTCTGGAAATGAATTATCTATAACCTAAAGATAAGAATAAGAATTTATTCGACAAAACACGCATAAGAACAAAAAGTTATAAAGACCCGAGTAACAAGTAACAATGAAATATTACTAACAAGAAGCTAATAATATGACCATATATGATATCATATCAATATGTATGATTCTGGAATAAGTCAATACCATTATTTAAACCATTATACAGGAGCTTCGGACACGAACAAAGCAAATCGGACCTAAGTTAAGGGAAATATCACAATCTCATTTTTATTCGAGATTGTTTATTCGTAAGTATTTACTGGGGTGTATTTTATCATCCACATCCATGTTTCATCAATATGTAATATTATTTCCATCCACCTACAATTGTTTAATCCATTTTTACCCTTCGGTGAGTTTTTAGTAATATGTATGAAAGGAATCTTTTGTCATTTTTCATACGAGGTACTTTTTGACTTTTCCGACAAAAGTACGAAGAATGTTTTTTTAACTTATACGGCAAGAATGGATTTTTAAAACATTATTTCCAAGAAGCTTCCTTTACAAGTTTTCAAGTTTATTTTTAATCAACTTCTTTTATTTTAAAGTTGTATGACATGTTAAGAAAGGAAAAATGTTTTTGAAAAAGAAAGGATATTTTCCTCAAGAATGGAGTTCAAGTGTTTTATCAAAATTATTTTCCATCTAAGATAATAAAGGGTTCTGTTTTTATCCCTATTATTACATGGATTTGATTATGTTGTGATGGAAATATTTTTATGAATTCCTTTATCTTATATGAATTGTTTTATGATGTCATGTTGTTTAAGAATTCCATTTTTATTACATGCGTTACGCAATGATGTATGGTTTATGATTATGTGGAACACATAAGAAAGGATTCATTATAAGATGGGTGGGACCTATATCTCCCTCCAATGAATTGGGTAAAGATTTTATATCTCATGAGATAGACATGGCTGGAACGGTAGGTTATACCGGTTCAGTGAAACAGGACTGGAACGAGGGTGACTCGGTTCAGAAAGGGACTTTGTCCACTAAGATAGTCTTGGCAATGAGTCATGACTAACAAGAAATGATTTTCCATGATTATGTGTGCATGCCACAAAGTTTCAAGTTTTATTTTATGATTATGGGGATCTCATTTTCACTTCTATGATTTATTCCATGTTAAGATAGTATGATATCTTTTGCAGGTTTTGATTTTCAAAAAGATATGATATGATTTTTATTTCCTTTATTTTCCCTTGCTGAGCATTTGAGCTCACCCTTTTATGTTTTCTTTTCCCCAGGTCAGGAAGATGGATATTAAGTAGAATATGCTAAAAGGGGCCCTAGATATGATGAAATAAATGGGAGACATTGTAGAAGATTTATGAACCAGTTGTTTATGTTTCCCACTATATAAAGACACTATACCTATACGGTCCTTTGTGGTTTTGTCATATTTTGTAATAAGTGTGCTTCAATTTTGAAGTATTAACAATGTATGTAAAGTGTGGGTCGTTATAAATATCTTATGAAATGAAAAGTTTCATAGAAAAACATTTCTTATGTAAGTAAATGTTTCTTATAGAAAAATTTCTTATGCAGGGAGAATTTCTAACTCAATAAAAAGTTCCTAATCATGAAAGTTTTGTCAGGAAAGTTTTAAGTATTGAAGAAGTAAAAGTAATATCCAAATATCAAGGATATTTTAAGATTCAAAAATTAATTGAATGATTCAATAATAGATTCAAGATTTGAGGAGAATTAAAGATTCTAGAAATTTTGTTAACCGAGAATGATTTTCAGAACCCCTGATAACCCATTTTTGAGGTTCTTATAAAAGGAGAGCTGAGTTTGTTTGTAAATATGACTCTTGAATATTTAATAGCTTGAGATTCTGAATTTTTGTAATAGTTATTGATTATACACCCAAAATTGTGTTTTGGGTTGAAGCTGAGGAAGTTATTCAGACCAAGGATCCAGATGACTATTCAAGACCAACATATTCTTTAAGTGAATTGTTGAAGTTCTTAAAGATGGTACACAGATGGAGTTTTATTATGCTTACTTGTGGAATAAGTAAAGACTTTATAAAATGGATCGTAAAAGATGATGAAAAGTGAATATTTTGACTATGGATGGTAACCATTTACTGAAAATCCTTATTTTGGGAGGTGGATATTAGAATAGATAGTTGGGGGGTATAACCAACTATAGTAAGAAGCTTGCTAATGTCATTGTAGAATTGTTCTTTTCATGTGCCTTTGTATTCCGGGAAGCATATAGTGAATGAATCCATATTGGTGGGACTATCCAAAATAGAAAGGAGTATGCCTTTTTACCTAACCTTGTTAATATCATGTGTTTCCTTCTCTTTTTATTTTTGCATAAAAAAAGGTGTTTTTGTGAGTTGAATGTAAGTCTATTACAACTCTAACAATTTTCAGAGGTAAAGAATGTTTTTTTATAAATCTTAGAAAATATATTATAAAATAAAAAGGAACCACTCATTCACCCCCTCCCCCTCCATCTCAGTGGTCTCAAACCTACTTGGGAACTACAATTGGTATCAGAGCATAAGTTACATATGAAATAACCATCATTGGGAATGGAGAAACTCAATTCTATAAACTATAAGGGAATTGAAATTTTAAATAGAAACAACTATCATATCTAGAAATATATAATTATTCCATATCTTATGCATCTTGGGTATGATGTTTTAGAAGATACTATATAAGGATTTCCTCCTCATATTGAGAATACTCCTCTTACAGATCCTAATAATAAAATTATTTATGATGATAGAAGAGTGATAGAGAAAATATTCTCAATTAATTTATTCTAATTGCAATGTTTGTAATACCACCAATGTGTTATTTCAAGGTTAATTTTCAGATTTTAAATTTTTTATGTATTATGAGTTTAATTTCAAAAGTAGCTTATTTTGGGATTTTACTATTTGAATTTATTTCTGTTTTTAGCCATAAAATTTACTTCACTGATAAAATTTGAAAAAATATTATTTTATAGGATTATATTTTATATAGGATTCATTTCATCTTTCAGGACCCAAAGCTTACCACCACTTGAAAGCCCAAATCCCGCTCACAAGGTGGGCCTTAAAATCAATGTGCAGATCTCTTTAATTTTAATGTTGTGCACATATATATAAAATATCCAAGTCAAATGATTTCAAATTAAAGATAGATCCTGAGTAGATATATAGGAACAATTTCTTTAATCGTTTTCCCATCATATTCGATCATACTCATGGTCAATAGTGCAAGGGAAATTGGAGCATTGGATTATGAAGAGTTAGCTGTCAGAATTAAATATAGAGATAAAAACTGCTATAACTCCAACATATGGTGGCCCTTCTAGCTAATGTTTAGATGTTATACGAAACTAATGTATAGATACAACTTTATAGAACACTAATTTTACCAATTCTTCCATTTATTATTCCTAACACATGTAAATTATTAAAAAACATTTTTGATCCCAAATTGTCACCACTTTTACCAATAAAAGAGTGTTTCTTCTTCATTTTAAGGGGTTATAAACATAATGGTAGCCTTTGATAGCCATTTTATATAGTTTTGTAGTTTAATTTATTTTTTAACAGTATTATAAATTTTTATTATATTTTAGTCTTCTTCTTCATCTCATTCTCTCATATTTTTATCTTTTGTGTTTTCACTCTGATCATCTCCGTTGTGAACTCTTATGCTCATGATCATTAGTAGATAACCTGAGTAAGTTCCTAAGGGAGTAATCCAGTGATGAACCCAAGTATTTGATATATAATTTTTAGTGTTTCTTATTTTCATAGAGTTATACCTAGGGGATCTTAGTGGGTAAGGCAACTTTTTTCTCCACTTGTCACCTAAGGTTTAACTTTTTCTTCTGCAATACTCTCCCTAAATTGAGGAGGTGGATGTGCGGTCTCACAAAAATCATTGAGAATATCATATTTCCCAAAACACATGCAGATAAGGATTTTCACACATATTATGGAGTGTTATAATTTATTAAATTAAAAAAATAATTAATAGATGATGAAGTCACTCAAGGTGATTCTCTCGAGAATGTATCCTTTCTCTATAACATCATTTTTTTTCATTCATTATGTTTTCATTGAATATGCATGTTTAATTTTAGTTTTGAATTATCCTTTTCTAAAACCTAAATTTATTTTAATTTTATTTAATAAATTAAAATTATATTAAAAAATAGTGAATTATATGTAGTGAGTGATTGATCACAACAACTCATCAAGAGATCGACCTAGGTCATCCACTATGCTGCACTAAGTTATAAATAATTTTGAGAACATGCACGAAAACACTTCATCAAATTAGATCCATTCTTGAGGATCCATGTGGTCTTCACTCACTATTTTTATTCACATTTTTTAAATAATTTTTATTTCATTTAAAAAAACAAAAATAATAATAAATTTTAAAAAAATTAAAAATGAACTGTTTGTCCATGATGTATTAAAATAATGATTATTATGCATGGAATGACTACTCTCAAGTGAACAAAGAAGAAGGAATTCAAAATGATCAGTTGAATGAACTTAAATAAGACATAAAAAAATTGAATATCAAGGCTGAAAGGGTTGAAGAATATATTTGTTCAATGGTGCAACAACCTAAACCCTAACCAAAATAAGAACCAAAACAAGAGGGCAAAGGGATTTCACTGATCATTTTTTATGTTAAAGAACCTGAGGCGGGTGAGAAGGATCTTCTAAAAGAACTATTCATATCATCCCACACTGAACTATTACTTGACTACATCTATAAGTACACATGTCAACTAATTCACTTATTAGAGATCAACAATTTTAGGAAGAATCATGGAATAACTCTGTTAAAGATAACCTAAAACATGAACTTCCCCTCATCGATATTGAAAAATATATACCTTTTTACCTCTCTACTTCTTTTTATAATGATGAAAGAAATTTACCTGATGATATGAAGTCTCCAATGGACTTACTCAATGTGATCAATTTATAAGCTAACTTACATTGAAAGGGAATATTTCTTGATTGATTCGTCATGTTTTAATCTTATTCAAACTGAATTGTTTTCTGACTTCTCATTTCTAGAAATTCATGATATAGAAAAAATATAGAAGGACTTGGATGTTATGTAATAGACCACCCAAGTGGTGTTGATCAAAGAAGAAGATCTATAAAATAATGTGGTGTGACTGCCTCCTAAACATCCTTCATACCATATAGAGGAGGACACCACATAAAATAACAGAGATCACCCCTATTTTATTTTCCCAACAACTCTTGAACACAAATTCTATCATTCTTAATTCTTGGGGGTTGGGAAATTTCTATTCTTATTTTGGGTTATATAGTTTTATTTTTTACTCATGGATATTGTAAAAAGTCACATGTGGGTTTTCATCTCAAATAAACCACACCCATCTTTTGATTGGGGACAATCAGCTTCAACTACCTGGCTTGGGGAAGTAAAAACCTAGCACCTACTTGGGGGGTAAACCAATTATTATCCCTTTTATATCCCCTTTATCTTGAATTATATTTATTTTTATTTTGTATTTTCATTTATTTCTTTTAGTTTTACAGTTATAGTAGCTATGAGCTTAACTCATGGGTGCCGCTGAAAAATAAATCAGGTCGTGTATTTCCTTTTCTTTATTTTGTTTTCTGACCAATTTAAATTCTATGTGAAAATTTATCTTGATCTGTTTTGAGCTAAAAACGAGTGTGGTAAATGGAATATGTGCAGGGGAGATATTTCATCTTATTTTTATAATTTTTTTGGGTGTATTCATTTTATTTTTCTAAATTTTTTATGTTTTCATTTTTCACTTTTAGGGTGTTTTTTACGAATCTTGAGCTGAAATGAATACTTTTGAAAATTAAAACCATATTTTTATTTTTGTAACATTGATTGATTTGATTATTTTAGGATTTAATTATTTCTGAATGAATTTTTTTCTTGATTTATGATTTATCATTTGAGGAAATTTGACTGATTGTGAAACTCATGTGCCCTAGTACTGTCCGAATTGAATATCCTTCCTATCCTGAGAGGTTTTTAAACCTGTTTGAAATATTCAAAAATTTCAATTTTTCTTGAGTTTTGAGACATGTTTTTTGATCCAAAACTTTCAGTTTTTCTCTTTTTTAAAGAAATTACATTTCATATAATGTTCCAAGTATGATTAAGGCATCACTTTGAAATTCCTTTTTTGCTTTCAACTCTTATTTTGTACTACCTTTTAATCTGAATTTTATTAATCCCATATTATCTATGAAATAACTTGTTAGGAATTCACATTACAATCTTTTTTCCCTTCCTATCCTGACCGAGAAGTTAAATGCATGATTATTTTTGAACTCAAGTTGGGGGAGGGAGAAAATGAGTTGTATTTGGATTTTTGGAAAAATCAATTTGAGATAAATTGATTTTTTTCCATATTTATTGATATCTGGGTGGAAGAAATTTTATTACGGGAAATAGATGGGTGGACCAGAATATAATTACAAATATGGGCTTGGTGTTCACCAATTTTTGATGATCTAAAGTTGCCTCTCTTTTTATCAACAATATGAATCTGAAGTGAAATCCAGATTTGATTTCAGAATGATACAATGCTACAAATGGGGAAAAGAGGGATAGAATTAATTGATGCTGAAATTATAAGTGTGGACTTTCAAAAGGAAGGGTTTATTAGAGGTGATTCATTTTTTATCTGATTGTGGAGCACATCGTTGTTGAGAGGAACCTGTTTTCATGTATTGACTTCCCATTAGACCTAACTCTCCACATTCTACCTAAAATGTTTTTTAGAAGGAAACCTACCATCCCTCAAGCTCAGAAAACCCCATGAAAAATAAGTCATGATTATAAAATTTGTGACTCTATGACGTAGATATACTAGGATGATAGAAATCCTATGGGTATCACACATGTTCTTGGGAATCAGAAAGACTCCACATTAAAAATCCTTTTGTTTGAAAGAAATATTTTTATGGGGAGGTATGTATGACATGCATGTAATGATTAACATGAGGTTGAATTGATTCATATGATTTTTTAGGATATAATAATTTTTGAACCATGTAGGAGGCATGATATTTTCCTTGATGTGATAATTGAGTTGTGTTGTCATTTATGCATTGAAAAATTTCTTTTAACCTTTTTATAAGATGATTGCCCAGGAGTGCGATGTTTAAGTATGGTAAAATTGACAATGAAAATATTTTCAATTATTTTATTCTGAATTTAAATTTTTTTCATCCCACCAAAGTGTTATTTCAATGGAATTGTCAAAATTTATAGTATTTGAAGTATTTGGAGCATAATTTCAAAAACATCTTATTTTGGAATTCAACTATTTTAATTTATTTCAATGATTGACAGATAAAATTTTCTTCAATAGTCAATTTTAAAAAATTATTATTTCATAGGTTTTTATGTTAGATGGTATTCATTTTATTTTTTGGGACGCAAAGCTAAATCTACTATTAGATGTCTATAATCCAACTCACAAGGTGGGTCTCAAAATTTTTTGTAGATCTGTCTAATTTTTATGATGCGACCATATCTCTAAAAGGGATAATCCAAATGATCTCAAATTAAACATGGATCAATAGAAAATAGGGATAAACATGTTCTTTAACTATGGTACCACTATATTCGGTCATACTCATTGTCATTAATGCATGGGAAAATGGAGCATTGGAATATCAAGAGTCATCAGTCGAGAATTAAATATCCAAAGTAAAAAAGGCATAACTCTAACATACTTTTTCCATTCTAGATTATGTTTTTAAGGTAGATTCACCTGAAATATAGGAACAAATTTACTGAAGACCACTATTACTATTTCTTCCATTTTTTATTCCTATCATGCATAAACATTCATAATAACTTTTTAGAGCCAATAGTATCACCTCTTTTTCCTATAAAAGGGTGTTTGTTCTTCATTTCAAGGGGGTTGAAAATTTGGTGTAGCCTTTGATTTCCATTTTCTATAATTTTTTAATTTAATTTATGTTTTTGTAGTACTCTAAATTATTAGTATATGTTAGTATTCTTATTCATCTCATTCTCTCATATTTTTATCTTTTTTATTTTCACTCTGATCTTCTCTACTATGAACTATTATTCTCGTGATCATAAGTAGATAATCTGAGGATTTTCTCGGGGGAGTAATCCAGTGATAAAATCATGTATTTGAGTTAATTTTTTATTTTTATTTTTTTCCTAGAGTTACACCAAGGGGGTCTTAGTTGGTGAGGTGCCTTTGTATCTCCGCTTTCCACTTGAGGTTTAACTTTACTTCTGAAATATTCTCCCTCGATCGAGGAGGTGGATGTGTAGTCTATCAACGATTATTGGAAGTACCATATATTCAAAACCATATGCAAAGTGGGATGTTCACATATATGATGGAGTATGATCTTTATGCAAATTCTAAACTAATTAAGAGATGATGAAGGTTAACTCGGGATGATTTTCTCAGGAATGTCTCCTTTCTTCCTAACATCTTTCTGTTTACATTCATGGAGTTTGTGTTGCATATGCATGTTTAATTTTAGTTTTCCATTCTCATTTTCTATAATATAAATTTCTGTTAATTTATTTCATAAATAAAAAAAATATTGAATTATTATTATTGGTTGATTGATCGTAATAGCTCCTCAAGAGATCGACCTAGGTCAGCCACTATGTTGCACTTAGTTAAAAATATACTTGATACTGTGCACAACAACGCTTCATGAAAGAGAGAAAAATGCATTACTCTTGTCACTTATTGAAAGTGAGTTTCTTATATTAAATGGAGTTATAACCTCCAAAGGTATTAGGGATAAGTTTTAAAACATTAATGAAGGAAATATAGTGGTAGAGAATGAAAACTTTCAACTCTGGAGGCTAAAGTATGAAGATATGAAAATGAATTATCATGAATATGTAAGTGAATTATTTACAATGGTAAATGGTATATTTAGCACAATAATATGTCGTGGTTCGAAATTGGAGGACTCAACTATTATTAAAAATAACTTGGGAATTCTTCCTGATATGTTTGATGTCACGGTTTCATCTTTAGAAGATAGAGATCTTGAAACTCTATCTCTAGATGATCTACGTAGTATTATCATTACTCATGAAAGGAGAAGAGAAAATTTTGTGACAAATAAAGGAAAGTATGATCCAGAAATTTCCTTAAAAACATTGCTTAAAGGGAAAATCATAGATGAAGAAGTTAAATAAGAATCAATTGATTTGGAATTTTATGACGAAATTTAATATTTCAACACAATTGTTTCCCTCCATTCCAATTACCACAATACGGTGAAATGAAAAAGTAAATCCCTAAAATGCTGGAATTGTGAAGGGAATGCAAATTTTTCACAAAATTGTCCTATGAATAAATTTGTATCATATGAGTCTGAATATGATGATGAGAAACCTCAGAAAAAAGTGGAAGAAATAGAAGGAAATATTTCCTTATGACAAAAAGAAGAAAAGATATCCAAGAAGAATAAAGAAGAATGATTCCTTATACGATGATGAATCCGATAATCGACTCAACATTATTTCTCAAATTTAGAAATGGAATTTAATCATATATATGTGATGAATATAATTATGAGATAATGGAAATAGGTTGTATTCTCAAAAAGGATTTGGAGGAAGAAATTGAGCATAATACTCAACTCAAGAAAGAACGAAAAAATCTAAAGAAATATGTTGAAAGAATAACATTATAGAACGTTGAACATTAATGAAAACTAAAAGGTTATGAATAAAAGTTATCTAGAAATGAGAATCTAAACAAGATAGAATCTACCCTTGTTAAAGAAAGTAAACAGAACAAGTTAAAGATAGCTAAATCTAAGAAAATCATTATTGTTTTGAAAAGTAAGTTGGTAGAGAAAGAAGAAGAGTTTTTAAAAACACAATCATGGTTTATTATGGAACAAAAAGAGAAAACAAATATGAGATAAAGCTTCACCAAGGTAATCGAATTTGAAGGCAAAACTTCTAAAAAAGGTGAAAAGAAAGGATTACAAAATCTTTTTAGTGAGAAACATCTTTCATCAAGAAAGACAGAAATTGATTAGGAAATTATACTTCTAATAAAATTATTCCATGATTTTTGATGAAACAAAAACAACCAAGTTCTGGTCAGTTTTCTATCAATCTAGAAGATCAAGATTCAGATGTCACTGTTAGTGTTGTGGAATTTTCAGACATAAAGATTTTTTATATTGCTATAACATGTATTTACCTAGAAATAGGCATGAATCAAGGGCGAGATAATATGAGAAAAGAAGATAAAATGTTCCTAAATATTATGTTCAATGGAAAATTAAAACTCATAAGATAAATAAAGATTATTATATTAAGATAGTTGAGTATGTTAAGAAAGTTTAGAAAATCCAACATGCTAAATCTGAAAATAAAGAATTCTTAGTTATTTGGCCGAAACAAGTTGATATGGAAATAAAGATAGAATATGCCCAAAAATAAGCTGAAGAAAAGGGGAAGAAAAGGGAATTTGATAATATATTAAAAGTTGACAAAAAAGTATCAAAAGATTGTGGGTTGATAATTATGGTAATATGTAAGAGATGCGAGAAAGAAGGGCATGTCTCTAAATGCTGTTTGACTATCCTATTGGAAAAAAGAAGAATGGATGAATGATTTGTTACAAAAACATTATAACAAAAAGGTTATTAAATACGAAAATAAGTTTATATCTATATCAAAAGAGTCTATAGATAAAAAGAAACTTTTTTAAAAATATGATAATGATGATCAGATGGAATAAAAAAATCCAATGTAAAATCCAAGAAGAATAATAAAAAAATTCAAAACTGAGAGAAGACTCTCAGTCTGAACATTGATTTTGAGAAGGTATGAGGTTCCTCTTTATTCCCAAAATATGTGTATTTGTACTGACATATAATGATTTGAAGTAGTTTATGTAAGTAAGTCGATGTTGTTTACTCTCTTACTATTCATAAAAAATAAAGTAATGAGGTTATGAAACATTTGTTATGAATGTTATGTTTATTATCCTAAACATTTTAATATGTTTATTGAGATGGGTACATGATCTTTTTATATTAAATAAATTCTATTCATGATTTCCCTAGAAATGAGAATGTTGAAGGAAACATGAAAAGTTATTACATGAAATTTGTGTAATAGACAACACAGATAACCTTGATTATACACTTATGTTTTCTACACCAGGTTCTCGAACATATACATAGATTTTTTTAGTTAAAGGCTCTTTATTAAGAAACTCATGAGATACTTATGTTATTCTAAACAAGAGTTTCATTCTTTTGAAATAAAAGTTCCAACATTTTGAAATGAATTTTTTTTAATAAATAAACATGTCATAATGACCACTTTGAATTTGATTTTTAGTAAGGTGGATATATTCTTTGGGAGAGGAAAAGAAAATAAGGAGAGACAGGGAATATGGGGAGAAAGAAAAGAATACCTGGAGAAGAAAATTTGATAAAATAAAACAATATCACTTTTTTTGAAGTGGGTAATTGTTTGTATTGAATTTAGAATTTACATAAAAAATAAAGGGGGAGATTATTGGAACCTAGTTATGTTTTGGTTGTATTCTTTGTTAATAGATTAATAAGTTTATGTATGAAGATCAATATGTTGATGAAAGAAAGTATGTTGAGAAGGATGTGAGGAATGATTAAAATCAGATCCAATATTTTATGAAAATTGGATCCAATATTCTGAGAAAATCAGAACCAACATTATATACAAATCAGATCCAATATTCTAAGGAAATAAGTACCAACATTCTCCACAAATCAGATCTAGTATTCTAAGAAAATCAGAACCAACATTCTATACAAATCGGAACTAGTAATCTAATAAAATTGGAACCAAAATTATACAAAAATTGTATCCAATGTTCTTATAAAATCATAACAATTATTCTATACAAATTAGATCCAATATTTTGAGCAAATCAAATATAGAATTTCGAGATAATCAGATGAAGCATTAAATATGGTGTTGTGTTGGTGTATTTTATTTCTCATAAATCATATGTAATTTTGGAAACTTATGATATAATCTTTATGAAGGAAATGGTGTGGAAAGAAAATATGTTTCTAAGGCTCAAAAATAAACATATTTTATTGAGAGTGAGGAAGATAAATATCTTACTCAAGAAAATAACATACTGAAGAAAAATATATTACTGATAAAAATTCGCTTATGAGAAGAAAAAAAATATAGAAAAATATCTTATGCGAGGAAAAGATTTTTAAAGAAAAATTTCTTACACAAAGAAAAGTTTCATAGAGAAAATGTTCTTACACAGGGAAAATATTCTTAAAGAAAAAATAACTTATGCAAGGAAATGTTTCCTACAGAAAAAGACCATCTACAAGGAAAATTTTCTTAATAAAAAACTTCTTATGAAAGGATAATTTTCTTACAAAAAATGTTCTTATGAAAGGAGATGTACTAACTCAAGAAAAAGTTTCTACTCAAGAAACGTTTGACAAAAAATATTAAAGTGTTCAAGTAGTTAAAGTATTATCTGAAGATCATGGAAATTTGATGATTTGAAAAGGAATTTAATGAGTCAATGATAAATAAAATATTTAAGAATAATTAAATATTGGAGAAATTTTATTAAGTGGGACAGATTCTCATAACTCTGCATAAACCATTTTTGAGGTCCCTATAAAAGTAGAGTAGTGCTCATTTGTACATATGGTTGTTGACTATTCAAGCGCTTGAGCTCCAGAATTTATTGGACTGGTATTGAGTATCCAACCAAACTTTGTGTTTTAGGTTGAAGTTGAGGATGTTTTTCAGACTGTGGTACTAGAAGACTATTCAAGACCAACATATTCCATAAGTTAATTTTTGATGTTCTTCAAGAAGGTATACAGGTGGAATTTGATTTAGCATACTTGTGGAAGAAGTGAAAACATTCTGAAGTGGATAAAAAAATATGAATGAAAGTGAAGCTTGTGACTGTGGATGCTTACCAGTTGCTGAATAGGCTTGTTTTAAGAAGTGGATACTAGAAAGAATAGTTGGGGGTATAAAGAACTATAGTAGAAAATTTTATACTGGGATTTTATAATGTTTCATCTCTTTTTCCATTGTATTCCAGAAATAATATAGTGAATGAATCCATGTTGGTGGGACTATCCAACATGGCAAGGAGTAGACCTTTGTATCGAACCATGTATATATCATGTGTTTCCTTATCTTCATATTTGATGAATATTAAAGGTGAGGTTGTGAGTTATTTTTTAGTGGATCGTAACTCTAAAATGTTTCATAGGTTAATAAATGTTTAGTTAAGAGTTTAAGACGCTTTCTTATAAAAGAAAAAGGAACCACTGCTCCCCCCCTTGGTGGTCTCGATCCTACTTGGGAACAACAAGCAACAATGACCTATTCACTTGTACAAAACCCATTGAATGGGAATTCATCACACATAAACCTTAAATTATTGATTTAGTCAGTTTTTATTAATTTGTTTAGGTAATAACATATGTATGCCAAACATTTTTTTCAAAAAATTCATGTGAGTCCTTTTCCTTCCCTATAAAAGGACACCATCTAACCCAATTATTAACACCTATAAAACCATTTAGGATTTTCCAATATCTACACAATACACTTCCTAATATCCCTCCCTTCCTCCTATAATCCATCCCTTTCAAATAATGAAATCCAAGGAAGCCTTTTTGTACAAACCAAAAGGATCTACCTGATTAAGAGGGAACATCTTCTCTCAAGTCCTTTCTTTTATATTCCTTCTCTACCCCTCCAAATATCTTTATTATATGACTACATAACATAAACAGTATAAAAAATATACTAGGATCTTTTTTTTAAATTTTTCTACCTAAACATACACACACCTCCATATAATGGGTAACATACATATTATTTCTATGTATAGAGAACTGATGCCTCACAAAACGATGGTTGTTCATTTTTACATGACCACCTACCATGGTGGAAAATATGATGAACAATCTATTTATATATGTAATATATTATTTTTTTATGTATTTAAGCTTATTTATTCCTTTTTACAACACATATCATTTTTAATTTCAATTTTGTGTTAATACAATAATTTCATTTGAGGAAGTGTGGACTACCTCCCCCTCAAACCAATATGATTCATTTATACACTACATAGATATATTAAGTATGGGTTTAGTGGATATATAGGATATATCTATTGTATAATCAAGACAATATAATAATGATACATTTATATATACATATAATCCTTTTACTTTTTCCCTTCTACAATATAATTAAATGGAAATATCTGTCATGCATATGGAAGGTCTACCGTCTTCGTGAACGGTTTATTTCATTTCATACTTATATACTCTATATATTATTATAATACACATATATTGTATACATCTGATATTTATATCATGTTTTAAATTCTTTAAATTGTGATATAAAATATAAATACCAAAGATATAACAAACTACGACACATGTAAATAATAAAGTGAATATTACCTGAAATGAAACATTAACATAGGATTGTTAATAAGAGGTTAATATAAGGTCATAATAAAACCATATATGGTATTAAATTTAATAATATGGTTCTTTAGAATATTTATAATAAATTTATATTTATTATACATGTGGTTTGAACACATACAATGATAGTAATTACACAAGATAAGGTGATTTCATCTCATTTTTTGTTTCCATGAGATACATACTATGTTCACCACCCTTTATTTTTGTGTGGTGTATGTACGTCCCATGATTGTATTCTATGTTTTTAATACATAGATTTATAAGTATTCACATATACATTTTATGATCATTCTTTCATGTGGATTATGTTTCAAAAGTTACCAAATCGATAAAATAGTTTTGTCTCAATTTTCTTTCTTTGAGACTCATGTTTTGTTATGAACCTAAATTCTATATCGAGTTGTATAAACTTCTATTTCATATCTTATAAACTAAAACTTCTTATTTTCATGATAGTTTATTATTCATTTAATTTTATTTTATTCCATGGAGTGTATGATCCCATGTTACCAAGTGATAAGAGTTTATTGACACAATCTAATTGCTTTTCGACAATGTTTATGTTTATGATTCCTTTGATGAATTCTTATATTCCATATCTCAAGTCATCCCTGAATTTTCATCTCCTATGGTTATTAATTATATATTCATGTAGTGGTACCATATTCTACTCTATGGTACATAAGATAGTTAAGAGATTGTTTTTAAACAATACTAACATTACCCTCTCATCAGTTAGAAATCTGCATTTCTCCAAAACCATGATTTATAAAAAAGGGTTTCTAAGAATATTCAACTAATATCCTATGATAAATAAATGAAATTTTTATGCTTTTTTATTTTACCAATATTTTAAGAGGAATCGTTTTTTCTCTTTTCGAATGAGGCAATTTTCAATATTTTTTACATTGCAAAAGGAATGTTCTTTTTACCTCATATGACATGTACGAATTTATTCGCACTCAATCCTTTGAATCATGCTTTTCATTTTTGAATTTTATTTTAAAAAAAATAAATAAATAATAAATTTTCAAAGAAAATGGTTTTGAACAACTTTTCAATATTCTTTTATAAGTTTTTAAGAAAAATAGGTTTTAAAACATCTTCAATCGTATTTTATATTTATTCATGGAAAATGGATTTAAAAATGTTTCCAAAATTTATTTATAATTTTTCAAATTAGTTTAAAGGAAAATGTTTTAAAAACATTTTCAATATTTATTTATAATTTTTCATATTATTTTCAAGGAAAATGGTTTTCAAAAATTTTCATCCTTTTTTATATGGTTTCAAATTATTTTCAAGAAAAATAGTTTTGAAAAAAATTTCAAGCACTATTTATACGTTTTAAATGTATTTTCAAAGAAATTATTTTCCAAACGATTTCAAGATTTACTTATAAGTTTTCTAATTATTTTCTATGAATATTTTTGCCACAATATTTAGATTCTTATTTTATAAATTTTCAAGAAAAATGTTTTTCATATGACTTTAAGTATTCTTTATAAGTTTTAAATGTATTTTATATTAAAATTATTATCAAATTGTTTTATGTATAAAAAATTTCATTGAAATAAGAAATGATATTTTCTTGAAACTTTTTTTTGAAATATCTTTCAACATTATTTTCCATCTAAGATGACATATTTTTATGTTAATCATTACATTTTTGGAAATTATCTAAAGTTTCCATTCATATCCTTTATATTACTGGGTTATTCTTAATGTCGTGGTCTTTATAAAACCAATTTATGATTCATGGGTTTTATATTTATGAAATTTGTTTGTCATTAATGGTTTATATGTTTATGAAATCTGTTTCTCTTTCAAATGTTATACTTTTGATGAAATTATTATAAAACCTATATCTTTTCCATAGTTTATGATATTTTTACATGTTTATGATACCCATTTAATTTCATGGGTTATGATATGATTGTTTATGCTTTTTTGGCACATGTATGTATGATTTCACTATCATACAGATGGGATATATTTCACTCTCTAAAGAATTGGATAAAGATTTATATCCCATGAGATAGAATAATATTGTCTTGGGACGAAACCATGACTACTAATATGTCTATGGGATCAAACCATGACTACGAAGATGGTATGAGGAGTGAACTCATGCTACTAAGAAGGACATGAGAGTGGACCGTGACTACAAAAATGGTATGAGGAGAGAACTCATACTACTAAGATGGCCATGGAAGTGAACCATGACTACCAAGATTGTATAGGGAGTGATACCATACTACAAAGATGGTCTTGTCAGCAATGTCTTGGCTATTATAGAAATTATATTATATGCTTATGTGTTTTCCTCAATTCCATGTTTTATTCTAATGTTATAATTTTCAGGATTATTTTATTTATTTCCTTATGATTTATATCATCTGAACATCATATATTTATAATAATCTCTAATATGAAAATCATTATCTTAAAATGTTATGCTCATGTTCCATAAACCTTTTTTCATGTTATGCCTACACATTTCATTTTTTTACCCTTACTGAGCACTTGATATCACTCCTTTATTATTTTTCCTTTCCCTAGGATATAATGAAAGGTTTTATGTATAATTACTAAAGGTGGAGATCTTTATGGGAGATATTGAAGATATTTCACTAGTATAGAAGATTTTGTTTCCATTCTTCTAAAGACACTAATTTATTACGGTCCTTGAGCATCGATTTCTATAATGTACTGAATATTAATCTAAAATGATGTAGTATCCATGTATGCCAAGACAGGGTCACTATAGTTGGTATAATGGAATGGTTTAGTCAAACTTTTGAAACTAGGATGATAAAAATTTAGTAATATCCCTTAGTATATTTCTAAGGATATGTCTAGGAATGCATCTAAGGATAAGTATAAGGATGAATTAAAGTATAAGAAAATGACATGGAATTTTTTAGAAGGATAGAGTGACTAGTTTCCAAGAAACACATCCTTTTTTGTATACTATAAGTGGATTTGGCTCAGGAAAATAAGTACCATGGGGGAATAACTCTGACAAGAAGTTCTGGGCCTTACTTAGGGTAATCTTGTACACAACAATGGGTCTTACTGTACACCTTGTTTGACACTCTTGGAGGATATTATTTTAGAATTCGGAAAATCATCATGAACCATCATGAAGGACTTAAATATTATTTTTCAATGAATATCCTAGGATAAACCTAGGGTTTCATATATTATCAAAGGGTTCATGATTTATATATCCTATAAATAAATATTTTCATGACTCTGTGGTTTTTTAGTATAATAAGAAATAATCACACTATGCTTCTGGTTTTATTCAATGGTGGGATCTAGAAACAATTGGATCAATTCTAAATGTGATGGGTGATTTTTTAATGATAATTCAAGTGGTATGATCACTTGAGGGAGAGATTTTGTGATCATGCCTAATCCATTTTAATGGAACATGATTAAAAAAGATTACCGTAACCAAATCTTGGACTCACCAATGAAGAGAAATAATTATATCAATGAGTGTTCAGGTAAGAGAGACCATGAAGAAAATAAAATTTGGTTTTTTATTTCAATAATTTTTAAATAATAACCTAAGTGAATTTATTAGAGGAATATGAAGATTTAATGACTCTGGTAAAGAAGGACATAAAGAAAGTGACTACAAGGGAAAATGAACAGTTTGGTTAATGAAATTGATGAGATTATTGGACTCCCTATGTTTCCATCAAATGTTATGTATTTTATGTGTGGGGTAAGTGATCATTATTCAACTCAATGTCCCAATTGGAATGCTTCGGAATAAGATCACCAATGTGGTACAAGTAATGGTTACATTGCAAGTAGTGAAGAGACTACAAATAAAATGTGAATAGAACGTGGTATTATGATGATGTGGCCTTGTCAATGGATTAAGGATGAAGTAATAAACGTTTTTATGTAATTTTATTCAAGATGTTTTTTATATGAAGGTTAAATATATATGTATTGTTTAGTTTATGTTTTTTTCTTAGAAATTACAAGAACATGTTAAATGGTTCCGATGGAGTAGAAAAGTGATATAATAGAAAGGTGATGTCCAGTGAAAACACATGCATAAGGAAAAGGTAATTATAAATATGTTCTTTATTTTATTATAATTTTGTTTGGATAAATATATGTGGGATATGAATACGTAAAGTGGGTGGTACTGATTAGCTTGGAACTAATTAAGTACTTGTTGATAAGTTGTTTGTGATATTATTGATGGAGTTTAAAACTTTATGGATTTATATAATATATAAAATAATATATGTAATAAGGAAGAATTAATGTTTTCAAGAAGTGTTTGTGGTAATTTATCTTATTACCTTGTTTAATGAAAATATATAATGAGTTTATTCACATGCCTGGAATGTGAAAACCAAGAGGTACTTTTTGATATGTGGGGGAATCAATGATAAGAATATTTTGTGAATCTATTTCCAAAGATTTGAATTTAAACCTTTTGGAAGGGTTATAAGGTTAACCATTTATGTAAATTTTAATTTAATATTCAGATGAAGTAATTAACATTAATGTGTTATCTCTTTATATGAGGATTTATGCATATTGGATAGCCTGTTTAAACTACATTGTGTTGATGACAACTAATGACAAATGAGATGGAATATCATGGATCTAATGATCTGTTAGTATTTCAATAATGGAAAAGTCACCTTACTTTTTTGAGGAAGAGGTGAAGTGGATCAAGGAACAATAAAGGCAGAATTTTTCAAAAAAACATACAAGTATATATTTTAATAAAAATTCTATGCCTTTAAGAAAAAAGGATCATGAAACCCAAATTGTTACCTTAGTACTCTCATTTTCATTGAATCAAAGGTCCCATAGGTCATTATAGATTTATGAATTTTGGATTTTAAACATTCTCCTAATCTTGTTCTTTATCACTCTTCATCAGAACATGATTATTATATTTTTCTTTCATATCTATGTTTTCACTTCCAACCTATGATCTCCTATGTTAAATCCCAATTATATGTTACATTGGGTAACCGTTATGGTCCCAAAGTTACCTATTAAGGGTTGTTTTAGTATTATTTTTTATGATGTGGGTTTATATTAATGAAACTTTCAAGTATTAAACATTTTATAACCTTGATGGATTTCGAGGATGAAATTCATTTTAAGTGGGGTAGAGTTTAAGACCTCATGTTTTTGTGAAATATATATTTTTGAATTGATTTATATTTTTGATCATTTTCATTTCATGTGAAATTGGAAATAATTAGTTTATATATATATAGTAAAACAATAATTCAAACATTCAATTCACAAGCAATACCAACTTGGCTTTCACTACATGCAATACTGACTTGTCTTTCACTATGCGCAATATCAAATTGGATTCCACTACACGTAATACCAACTCTATTTGTGCCACATGAAAAAATAAATTTCTATTTGCTACATGCAATACCGACTTATAATTCATTAAATTAAATATGAAATTTATTTTTGCTACATGCAGTACAGACTTGGTCTTCATTATATGTAATACCAACTAGTATTGCACTACCCGCAACACTGGCTTGGCGTATATTCCATGCAACACTGATGTTTCAATGAAACAACAGTTTATTGTTTTATTATTTTCAAATGATATAATTATATCCTATACATATAACCTTAGTTATATTAATATTAAAATCAAATTTTAAAATATTATTTTTAATTGATTTATATAGACAAAACATATTGATAATGAAATATGGGATTTTTCATAAATCCCTTCTATGTTTAAAAATACTTATTTCTCGAATAAACTACATTTACTAATAATAATTATGTATACACATTTATATATTTAATTTGTTAAAATAAACTTCATATTTGAATTTATGATTCCAAAATTATCGTAGGCTGTATTTTTGGTATTTTTTAGATAAGCTTCATTTTTTGATGATTAGTGAAAAATATTATGTTTTAGTTAATAACTTCATTTTTATTTAAATAATTATTAATGATAAATTATATGATTAAACTAGTTTATGATAATATTATATAAATTTTACATCTATTAATACAATTTAGGTCATTAGAATCCACTTCACTTTGAAATTGACTACATACAAACTCTAAAACCTTTTTTCTACTAAAAGAACCATTATTTTGTCCCATCTATGGGATTAGCATTAATATTAAATTTTCCAATTTTGTGAATTAAATTTTGAAAAACTAACATTCCAATTTTTAATATGTATAATATTTATAGTCTAATAAGATCAACTTATTTTTTTTACGAAAATTATAAGTAAAAGTGATTAAAAGTAATCACAACGATTAACGTCAAATTAAGCTTAGTTAGGGAATAAACCTCAATATTAGGGGCCCAAATGACCTATAAAATTGTAAAAAACCCATTTTATTGAAATTATTCATCAATAAAACTTACATTATTGATTTGTTTTAGTTTTTTATTACTTTATTTAGGTAATAACATGTGTACACCTAACCTATTTTCCAAAATTCTATGTGAATCCTTATACTCACATGTAAAAGGCCATTACCTCTCCCACTTATTCACACCTATAAAACCTATTAGGTTTAGCCAATATCTAACAAATAAACTTTACTACATCCCTAACTTCCTCTTATAATCCTTACCTTGGGTAGAAGTAAATTCAAGGAAGCATTTTGGCAAAGACCAAAAGGAGTTACCTAATTAAGATGTAACATCTTATTTCACGTTCTTTTTTTATTTTCCTTCTCCATACCCTAAAACTATATTTATTATATGATTATATAAAAAATAAAGTATCCTAAATATACTAGTTTGTTTTTATGTAAATGGTTCGACCTACACTTACACACACCTCCATCTAATGGTTAATGAACATATTGTTTTCGTGTATGGAGAACTACTGCCTCACAAAACGAAGATTGTTCATTATGAAGAACTCACATCGCGTTGAGGGTGTGGTAGTACACACTTCCTCAAACGAAATTATATTGTTTTTGTGTATGGATAACTACTGCCTCACGAAATTATGGTTGTTCATTTTTCCATTACCAACAACCATGGTGGCCATTGTGATAAAAACTCTATTTAAATATGTATTATATTATATTTTATATATCTTTAAGATTATTTATCATTTAAAACACATATATTGTTAATTTACATTTTGTGTTAATAAGATAATTTCGTTTGAGGAAGTGTGGACTACCTCCCCCTCAAAGCGATGTGAATTCTTCATACACTACATAGATGTATTAAGTATGGGTTTAGTGAATATATATGATATATATATATATATATATATTATATAATAAATATACTAAAACATTTATATGTATATAAATATATATACATATATGTCTTTTACTTTTTTCTTTCAACACAAAAATTAAACAGAAATAGCATTCATGCATATGTACAGTCCACCATCCCCATGAATGGTGTATTTCATTTCATACTTATATATTCTATTAATTATTATAATACAAATATACTAGATATAAATGGTATTTATATCGTGGATTAAATTCTTTAAATTTTTATATAAAATATAAATACCAATGATATAACAAATTATGGCACATGTGAATAATAAAGCAAATATTACTCGAAGTGAAACCTTAACATAGGATTGTAAACAAGAAAGTAATATAAGGTCATAATAAATCCATATATTGTACTTTATATAATAATATGGTTCTTTAAAAAATATATAAAAAATTTATATTCATTATACGTGTTGTTTGAACGCATACGATGATATTCAAGACATAAGGTAAGGGGATTTCATCTCACTTTTTTATTTCTGTGAGATACATTCTATGTTCACCACTCTTTCGTTTTGTGTGGTGTATATACATACCCTGATTGTATTATATATACCATATACATAGATTTATGGGTATTCAAATATCAATTTTATGATATTTCTTTCATGGGTATTATGTTTCAAAAGTTACCAAATCAGTGAAATAGTTTTGTCTCAATTCTCCTTCTTTGAGACTCATATTTTGTTATGCACCTAAATTCTCTCTTGAGGTGAATATAACACCATTTCACATGTTATATTATGAACCTCATTATTTTAATTATATTGTAATCTTAATTTTATTTTCATTTATTACATGGAGAGTATGATCCCAAGTAACCTACTGATAAGAGTTTATTGAAACAATCTCATCTATTTTCGAGTTTATTTTTCTTTATGATTTCTTTGATGAATTATTATGTTCTATCTCTCAATAAAATCATGAATTTTCTTCTCCTACAATTATTAATGATATATTTTTTCAGTGGTCCCATTTTATACTCTATGGTACATAAGATAGTTAAGAAAGTGTTTTTAAGAAAGCTCGACTTTACCCCCTCTTCGGTCGGAAATATACATTCCTTCAAAACCATGTTTTATAAAATGGGTTTCCAATAATATTCTACTAATATACTCTGATAATTAAAAGACATTTTTAACCCTTTTTTGTTACCAATATTTTAAAAGGAATGTTCTTGTCTCATTACAAACAAGGAAATTTTCTATCCTTTTTACCGTGTAAAAGCAATATTCTTTTTAGCATGTATGACATGTACAAATTTATCCACAGTCAGACTTTTGAATATTTATTTTCATGTTTAATGGTTATTTTTTTAAAAATGTTTTTAAGTGAAATTTAAAAAAAAAAATTGTTTTCAAAACGTTTTCAATCTTCTTTTATATGTTTTCAAGAAAAATAGTTTTCAAAACATTTTCAACCTTCTTTTATAAGTTTTCAGGAAAAATGGATTTCAAAATGTTTTCATGATTTATTTATAATTTTTAAAATTATTTTTAAGGAAAAAGGTCTTTTAAATGTTTTCAAGCACTATTTTTAAGTTTTTAATGTATTTTTAAAGAACTTATTTTCAGAAAAATCAAGATTTATTTATTAGTTTTCGAAGTCTTTTAGAACAAAAGGTTTGTTAAATTTTTTTCAAGCTTATTTTATATGTTTTCAAGGAAAAAGGATTTCAAATGACTTCATGTATTCTTTATAAATTTTAAATGTATTTTCTATGAAAATGATTATCAAATGGTTTTATGTATTAAAATTACATTTTCAATGAAGAAATGATATTTTCCGCAATAATTTTTTGAAATATATTTCATGATTATTTTCAATCTAATATGGAATCTGTTGATATTACGCATTCCATTATAAGAAATTATCTAAAGGTTCCATTCATATCCTTTTTATGAATGGAATATGATTAATGTCACGGTCTTTGTGTAAACCATTTCTCTTTCAGTGGTTTTATGTTTATGAAAGAAATTTCTATTTCATAGGTTATATGTTTATAAAATCTATTTATTTTTCACAAGATATAATTTTGATGAAATTATTAATAAACCTATATATTTTTTGTAGGTTATGATATATTTACATGATTATGATACCAATTTAATTTCAGGGGTTATGATATGATTGTTTATGATTTTGTGTAAAATGTATGTTTGATTTCACAATGAGATATTTGGGACCAATATCTCCCCACAATGCAATAAGGGAAAATTTATATCTCATTATATAGAATAATATTGTTTTGGGAGTAAACATCGACTACTTAGATGGACATGGGTGTGAACCATGACTACTAAGATGGTATGAGGAATGAACTCATGATACTAATATGGAAATGAGAGTTAACCATGACTACCAAGATGGTATGAGGAGTGAATTCATGCTACTAAGATGGAAATGGAAGGGAACCATGACTACCAAGATGGTATGGGGAGTGAACCCATACTACCATGATGGTCTTGGAGGCAATTTCATGGATACTATGGAAATCATATTATATGATTATTTGTTTTCCTCAATTGTATGTTTTATTATTTTTTCATGATTTCATGGATTATTTTCTTTATTTCCTTAAAATTTATATCTTATGAACTACAAATATTTATTACGATCAATAATATGTACGGTATTATCTTAAAATGTAATGCTCAAGTTTCATAACCTTTTGTTCATGTTATGCTTAAACATTTCCTTTATTTACCCTTACTGAATATCTAAGATCACCAATTTCTTATGTTTCCTTTCCCTAGGTATTGAAGTATGTTTTTAGATAGAAGTACTAAAGGTATAGGTCTTTATATGAGATGTTAAATATCTTCTACTACGATAGAATATTTTGTTTCCAAGTTTCCAAATACACTAAACTATTACGGTCCTTGGTTTTGTATTTTTGTAACGTACTAAATATTCATTTAAATTGGTGTAATATCCATGTATGTAATGTCAGGGTTTCTATATAAATAAACATCAATTTTGGAAAAGGTGAGATTTTTGTGAAAACTAATTAAAGGATGAATCTTCATTTTCAAGTAATTATATTTCCTTGTCTATTTAGACTAGGAAGTAAAATAATTCCAACAATATATGCAAATGATCTTAAAATACCAACATTATCCATTTAATTTTCTTACTAATAAATTAATGAACTTTTAACATGTCACATATTTATGGTTTTGTTATTGTTCACATTCTCATGACCATATTCTCTAACACTATCTATCCTTAATTGGGAGTTAGTTTTCGTATATATCCATGTTTATCTATATGGAACCCTCCTATGTGTTATCTTAGGTAACCTTCGTTCATCCCTTTCTTTATTTTAAAGTGGAAGTTTGATTAATAGTTTTTCTAATGTGGGTTTCAACAAAGGTATTTTCAAATTAAAACCTTAATTACTGATCCTGAATTCAAAATTTCCAGGACACAATTTTGGAAAGTGGTGGAGAATGTAAATTTCTATGTTTTTTTAAAAGAAACACTATGTTCAATAACGTAAATGATATTCCACATCAATCTTAAATGAACTACTAAATATTATTATTTAATATGTTAGTTATGTCATAGCTATTGGAATTGAAGAAATTAACAAGATTAACTAAATAGTAAAAATATTGTTACACATGTGTATATAATTTGTTATTTGGTGACCAATTAATTATAAATGAAAAATGAAATGAAATAATTTTTTTGAAAAATTATTTAAATGTGCACAAGGGTGTTTTATACCTATAAATAATAAAATAACTCTATATGGATGCAATTACTAATATATATATATATATATATATATAATATATTCAATATAAAATTTAAAATTCAACTTATGTGTTTTTAATACATGAGATAAGAACAAATTCAATTTTAGGTATAAAAGAAGTATTTTTCAAAAAAGGTTGTTTTCCACTTTTTGATTGTATATTTTTATTAAATTTAGTTTTTGAATGTTTTAAAAATTATATTTTAAAAAATATAATTATTATTTTAAATAGTTATATAAATATTTTTAAATTTTTTATGATAAGTTTCATATTTTGATGAATAGTTAAAAAACAATGCATTTTAATTGAAAAATGTTTTTTTATAAAATTTATTTATACTATTAAATTAAATTTTGGAATGTTTTTAAAGTATAACTAGATTAATTTTTTATCATTAAATTCATTTTATGTCATTGGAATCAATTTCACATTGAAATTGGATATAAAGACATTGTAATCTTTTGAAATGTTTTACTTCAAAGCCATGTTTTCTCATTCCCTCAACCAGAATAATCTTTAATTAATTTGTACAATATTTTTATATTGAATTTTAAAAAATGGATTCCAAATTTTTAATAAGAATATTCAAATGTATTAAATAGTTTCTTTAAAAAATATAAATAGAAACTTTTATAAATTTTTATTAACATGGATAAAGGTAAATCAGCTAATTAAAGGTAAATATAATATTGTAAATATTATAAAAGTACCCTAAGACATGTTCTAATTTCATTGTATGAGTTTTATTTGGCCAAAATAATCCTTTGTATGAAATTATAAACTTCGGTAGCTAGTTAGATGAGAGAATTCCATTTTTAATATTATATTCAATGAAAAGTCAATTTTCTCATGCTTTTGTTATTAACAAGTAAATTATTTTTGATATGTGGTTATATAGGATATATGTTTAGCTATAAATATTATTCTATAAGATAAAATTTTATCTTTATTTAGATTACTTATTTTTAATGTATAGAGAATAAATAATCTAATTAAAATCTTTTACAATGATGATGCAGTAATTGTTTAATAAAAGGAAATATCAAATAGATGATATTAAAAATACTAAACTAAATATAATTTTAGATTATTCATGTCATCCAAAAAAATTATATTACTGTGAAATTATAGTGATATTTTACAATTGTTTTTTGAGTTTATCTTTCTGTTATGATATATTTACAAATCCATGTAATGAATATTGTCAAAATTGATATAATTAATATATTAAATTAAATAATATTTTATTAAATGATATAAAATTCATAAAAATATAAATTTTAGAGAAATAATTAGGATAAGTATAAAAATTTCATGAATGACTCGTTTATTGATTGTTGTAATTTTTTAATGATAATAACCCTCAATGTGAACTTCCTGATATCACTGTAAGAATTAAAAACATAAAATACGGCTTAAAACAATGAATTAATGAATAAAAAATTTGAAAAACATATCTAATTTTCATTTTCTGAAGTTTATTCGACCAAAATTCATCCTATATTTTTAATAAACCACTTTTGACTCAATTGGAATAGAAATATAATTTATCTTAAATTAATATTTTGAATAATTCATAGAGTGCCCCTCCCCTCCCCTATAAAAGGTAACCCATTCTTATTATTTAATTACACATAAAATCTTATTTGTATCATGAAATATCTTCCAAAATCCCTTCCTAAAATCAATACCCACATTCTATATTATTAATTTTAGACATAACACCCACCTTAGAGGTGTTATGTTGTTAATCAAAGGAGGTCATCTGAAGAAGATGTATCATTTTTAATTAAGTGTTTCTATTTTATTTCTTCATCAAAATTCTTCCAATCTTATTAAACCATTATGAAATAATATCTACATTATCGTAAATATTTTGAGATTTTATTAAATTAATATCATCACTTAAATCCATCAAATGGGAAAAGAATTATCCCGCAAGGTCCGAAGGCCTTCATTTTTATTTTATTATGGATTATCCACCCATTAAGGGTTGAAGGGGAAACTGTACATGACACGTAGGCTCATGTCACAAGGCCCAACAGACCTGCAATACGTGACCCGAATGCCCAGAGGCATACCATTCCTAATACTTAACCCTTAGGTCCAGCCCACTTGAATTGTCCCTTCCTAGCTTATGCGTAATTGATCACCTAGATCCCCACCTTACATTGCTGATTGGATAGCATTTCCGCATACAAATCTACACGGTGCCTGGTCCAAATGGTGACTGCCATACACTCTCATTCTTCAAATCCGGTTATCTCTACTTTTGGTGGATGCTACTCTTGTTGCACTAAACAAATTTTGGGTCTTGTTATATATGAACTAGGATTCTCTATCGTCTACATGGCCTGAAGGCCCTATGCTCCAAAGGCCTTTGATGACTCGAAGGCCCTTTAGACCTGCAGGCCCAAATCGGTGGCCCGATGGCCCAAATCGGGGAAATAGTTTCGGCTGCTATAGTACCGAACAGTAACTGATACAGTAGTGCTACAATGACTGCTATAGTACTACTACAGTACCCCCTAGAAATTTGCCTCCACCCTGTTTTAATCCTAGGTCTCTTGGATGCCAAGAAGGAGCCCTTACTACCTGGGTATGGGCTCGTTGGCCTTATTATTCTTATGTATTGTGAACTACCACCTTGAAAACCGATATAAATCGTTCTCCATAATCATCTGTCAAGAATGTTTATAATGATAAATTTAATATTTATATATGATATTAATAAAATATTTATAATTATGAATGAATAATATATCATTTATGTTCTTACTATTTCATGAACAAAAAAATGATAATAGTGTTCATTCGTACGTGTGAACTATCACCTCCACAAAGCGTTGTGATTCATTTTTCATCACGACATCACATAGATGATATATATAAGTATATATCAATTATTAATATTATATTTTTATCATTTTTAATTATAAAATAATAATTACCTTATTTATATAATGATCATTATAAAATAGAAACGTTACTTATTCATATTTACGACCTACCATCTCCATGATTATAATGTAGTTCATTTTTCATAACCATACATAATTGTTTTATTTAAAACTATTCATGATGTGTAAATATGATAAAAATGTCATGAATATTGTTATGGATATTATTTACTAATGACCACTTTGACTATTTACATAACACCAAAGTTATTTTTGACTCAAGTACTGAATATCATCAAAACATCCGACATGAACATAAATAGTTAATGAAATTTTATAAAATGATAATATATGATATAAAAGGAATAAAAAACATTAAAAAGGTTCTCAAAGAAATAAATAATTAACCTATGTTTATTTTTTAGGAAGATAAAAAATGTATGTGACAATTTGGACTCAAGGTAAGGGACTTCGTCTCAATTTCCTTCCATTGATGCAAAATTTTATGTTATAAACCCACCATATTTTATGTGATGTATATACATTCCCTATTACTTATCATGAAATTTATTTACTTATCATCAAGTTATTTATTGTTTTGTGAAATATTATTCTTTTATGGGGATTGATATTTAAATGTTCAAAGTGGTATCTGACACCATGAATGTTTAAATATTTAAGTATCATATAATTTTCATCTTGTCAATATTACTGACATTATTTTATATATTTATTTATATGGATATAAAAGGAATATAAAAGAAAATTTTCTGTATTTTTAATTTCACTCTATTTTTTATGTAATCTTTTTACATGTTTTATAAAAATCATTTTGAAAAGGGAAAAATGAACGTTCCATTCTTAACATATAGGGAGGCAACGAATTTCCCATTTTCATGACTATATTCCTTTTCAAGCATAATGATTAAAACGTTATTCAAAACATGTACAATTATGATTGGATGATTTTATTTCGAATATGAGTCTTCTTAGCTTCGACCGTATTGATTTTTGGACCATTAGAAACTTAATATAATAATATAATAAAATAATGTTTTCACACTTTCTTAAAGAGCCCCTCCTCTCTCTTATAAAAGGAGACCATTTCTATCCAATTCCTCACACCTATCAAGCCATTTGGCTCATCTAAAATCTGCCCAATTAATCTCCCTACATCTTTATCCTCCTCTTATAAGCCTTACCTTAGGCAGAAGGATCATCAAGAATCCCTTTGGTTCAAACCAAAGGGAGTCACCCAAATTAAAGGTAACAGTTTCTCTTAAATTGTTTTCATTTATTTTACTTCTCCAACCCCTAAACCCTATTTATTAATTTTTTTTGTGACAACACCAGTATGATAAATATACTATTATGATTTTATAAGAAGTATTCTAACTACACTTACACACACCTCCATCTAATGGATGAAAAAACATAATGTTTCTGTGGATGGAAAACTAACGCCTCACGAAACGATGATTGTTCAATTACATCTTACCACCTATCATGGTGGCCATTATTATGGTACTATATTTAAATATGATATATATTAGGTTTATTATTTCCTTATTCTTCTTTACTTCCCATTTATATTATGCCTTTATGGTTTCCATAGTGGGTAAATATGATAATCTAATTTGAGGAAGTGCGGACTACCGCCCCCTCAAACGAATTTGATTCGTTAATGTCATATGTGGGATGTATAAAGGATGTAGTTAACAATATTATATATTATATGATACTATAATTATAATATACCTATGTATAATTTATTTTTATTTATATTAAAATAATAAATAGAAATGAAAGTAGCGTTCATGCGTATGTACGACTTGTCGTCTCAATGAACGGTGCATTTCATTTCTTACCTCTAAATGTTATATACTATTATAAATACATGTATATACTGGATTTATATTATATATTTTATGTATAAATCATGAATATAATTCTGGATATAATGAACCTTTGACCACACGAACAACATGTAATTATAAGAAGTCCATTTTTGACTCAAATACCAAATATCGACAAAATGAACATTATTAACTTAAATGATTACATAATGTTTATAACATGGTAATAAGTGATATGAAAGTAGTAATAAACTTGATAAAGGTCTTAAGAATGTATAAATTAACTTTTTTTATTATTCAGAAGATTAAAGAACGATCGAGTTTGGTCGGACACGATGTAAGAGATCCGACCTCTCTCTTTCTTTTCAAGTACTCTCTTTTATGTCATTTTTTTAGGCACCATGTTCATATGATAGAGGATGCTCTTTTATATTCATCATAATGTAATATGTATTTTCATATGACGAGAGACCCCCTCTTACTCTCATCAATTCATTTTAATAATATTTAAGTGGCGTCGTTAGGATGCCGAATTTTTGTAATGGATTTTCATATCTCAATTTAAATTCCATGAGATTTCCATTGTTCGCCACTAATTTATTGAATGTGGTGTATTGTGTAATTCCATTTGATATATATAATCATGATTATATTTATATTCATGTTATTCTATGAATCATTTTTTTGTTATTAACTTTTGTTCATACGACTCAGTTGATTACAATGTGGTAAAGGGTTTCATCTCACTTTTTATTCCCATGAGATTCATGCTATATTTGCCACTATTTTCCTTTTGTGTGGTGTATGTACTGCCCATGATTGTACACTTTGTGTAATATAATTTCATTTATGAGTATTTAAATCTTCATTTTATGATCATTTCTTTCAGGTGGAATATATTTTGTAAGTTACCAAATCGGTAAGGGAACCTTTCACCCTCCTCGTTTTTTAAAAACTTCTTTTTGTTATGTCTTTTAATTTACATATTATTATGATGGGATATGTTATTATATATAATTATTTATGGAAACAATATGTCCATGTGTTGAGGTACCCTTTTTATCTCATCAACTCATTTTATGAATTTTAAAGAGATGTTGTTAGGCTGTCGAATGTTTACAGGGGAACTTCTTAACCCAATTTTGATTCTTTGGGTTCAAATTGTACTTATTGAGTATATAATCCTATTAATATGAGTGAATGACCTATGATTGTCTTACAACTAATATCCACTTATATTTGGTTTATTTATATTTGTCACATATAATTATGAGATTGAACTATCCTTAATTTAAGGATACCATCTTTATAAGGGATTGCATCTCAATTTAAATTTCCATTGAGACATCATTTTTTATATGCGCCAATTCCCTCTTATATGGTGTATATACTATCGTTTGACATATTATATCATGAATCCCCTTATTCTCATGATATTATGAAGTTATGATTAAATGTTATTCCTCAATTATTTGTATTCAAGAGTCTTTCATTTTGTCAAAAACTCTTTAAGTAAAATATTGCTTTAAATGTTTTAAGGATTTATAATTCTAAATATTTATCTTTAATTTCCATGTTTTAAAGATGGTTTTCAGTATTTATTTATACAGACATTAATTATTTGAAATTATAATTCATTTAAAAGCATCAAAGTGGTATGGGACACTTTTATTCAAAAATCTCTTTTTAAATGGTTTATGAAAGTGGATTGATTATATCAATATCTTGAAATTACTTTTTGTGATTGAAAATGAAATTATATTATTGATATATTTATATTTGAAATATTTTATTTTTTATAATGGTACTTGGACATCGGATGGGTGGTTACGTAATAAACCAAATGACTGGTGGTGCCGTGAATACCATGATGGGTGGTTACGTTATAACCTCCAATGCATTGGGTATGGAAGTCGGCCGTATGGGTATTCCATTTAGTGATATGTGTGGAAGTCGACCGTATGGTTATTCCATTTAAGTATGTTTATGTCCCAAGTTACCTGTATATGTTATGTGTTCTTTATATTGGTTTTATGGTAATCTTTTGGATACCAAATGTTAAGTAAGGGTCTTTTATTCAGTGAAGAGTATTTACGACTTCATAAAGGTGATATGTTTTACTTATGATAATGTATTCATGGTTTACCTGTTGTTTTGAAAAACTAACAGTTTTCCTTCTTTGTGTATCCCTTATCGAGATTTTTATGCCTATCCCAAGTTTTTTTAAATGTTTTTCATAGTACATAATGTGGAATTGGGTCGAGTATGGGATCAAGGAAAAGTCATGATGTCTCAAATATGGAACTAAACATGTTTCTTTTTAAGAGTTTTTAATTTATGAAAAAAATGGATACTGGGTAGTAGTGTCTACATGTAATATTCAAGTTGTTATGTAATAGTTATGGCCTAAATCTCAAAAACTCTAAACCAGCAAATATCCTCAATGTGAATTATTCATTTAATTCAATATTATGTAATGTTTAAGGCTGGGTCCTTATAGTTGGCACCATAGGTTAGTTTAGATAACATTAGAGGTTAGGGTCTTCATTAATGATAAGTGACATTACCATAATGGTTAGGATTTCAGAAAGATTCATAGTATTTTTATAAAGTGAATGAGTTTAATATAACACAAATAAGTATATCTTAGTGTTTACCCTCCTCATAAGATATTATTTGATGATTTTACTGATATACTCACACTGACCTTTTTGGTTTTAGTAAATTGCTGGATCTAGCAGGCACCAATGTAACAGTGGATGTGAAGAAAACTATGATGGTTTTCTGAATGAGAAACTGAAAGATATGGGTGCTACAATGAGAACACTTGTGGTTATTCTAAACCAACTATCTTGATTCATTATTGACCACCTGAACCTTGGTGATCTTTATAAGGCATCATATATACGAGAAACAAATCCCTACGGATGTTCAGGTAATAATCATAAAGGTAAGTGTGTTAAAAAAACCTATGTGTCAATGATGTGGAAAGAAACACCTAGGAAACTGTTTCAAAGGGACAAAAAGATGCTATTGATGTGGAAATGAAGGTCATAAAGAAAGAACCTTCCATGGAAAAAGGAAGCATCTAGTTTACTCTAGTAAAGGGGAAGAAGTCATTTCCGAGGGATCAATTGAATGTTTTAAATGTGGTGTGCATGGTCATTATGCAAACACATTTCCTACGAAGAAGTTTTGGGAATGGGAGCACTAGGATCATACACATATCTGTTTACCAATACCTAATTCCATCCCGATTGATGATGAAGAAACTGACAATGACCAATGAAAGGTATGGATGATTTCTTAAAAATATGTTTTCCTATTGTTGAAATCTTAGGATATGATTAATGATTTTGTTTGTAGGAAATATGTATTTCAGAATATGTTGGAAAGGAATGGTTAATGGATCATGAAGAATGTTGAATGTGTAAGAAGTCAACATATAAGGGATTCAAGAGTTATGTTGAATTTAGGATGGTTAAATGCTTAAATGTAATAAGGCGCTTTTGATGATGGGATTAAATTAGATGAATTTTTATAGTATGTGTAACCCTGATATTTTATATTTGAAAATTTTATTCAAAGAATAATTATTTTCTCTTTTGTGTATATATTTATAAAGAACAGTTTGGGTTTATATGATCCTTGAATTTTGAGGCATGTCCTGGTTAATACATTTTGGGATGAAAAAAAAAGTTATTAGATAACCTTTGTGGTTAAAATATGTTATGGTTATTTTTGATGAATTTATCTCTTTTGTGAATTCTATAAAATTATGTAGTTTTTGAAAAGGGACAACATGAAAACCATGTGACAACCCGTCGCGTCGGGCGAAGCTATGGGAATCGAACCCACAACCAAAGTGCGACTAGTATTTATCACCTACCACTGGACTATGTGAAGTCCCTGGTTAGTATGACTAATTCTTGTCAGTTAGATGATCTTATGAATCAATAATAAGTTGATTTTTGGTTATCTATGGAAATGATTAACCTGTCACGGAGGATATGTGATTAGGTTAATTACATTTAAGTATGATAATTTAAGAGTAACCGAGGTTATTTAGAGATAAATGTTAAGATTTACCTTGGAATACTATGTGATTAAATCCTTCATAGATTTGGGTTTCAATCTTAGTTTGGATTACTTTGAAGAATTTTAAGGATTTCCGTGTATTTAACGGTCATTCATGAACCTTGGGTTCTTTATTTAAAATTTTAGAGATTAAGAGTAGTATTTCATTTTATAAAGGATTATCCTTTTTGTGATTATCTAATCTCATACTAAACATTTTGGTTTTAGTTAACGTCTAAATACATTGTAGATCTATAGTTCATCTTTTGAGGATTATGTGATTCTCTCGAAGTTGATTATAGCGCTCTTAATGTAAAAAAAGTCATCCTGAATATTCATCATTTGTAGAAAATATGAGTTTGTGTTAGAAATATAGTAAAATATGAATGTCTACCTGACAAATAAGTTGTAACACCCCGACCCTAGTTACCCAGAGTCGGTGCATTATTACATAACATTGGCATGATCACAAGAAAGATCAAATCTCGAAAGATTGATTGGTTTAGTATCCTTGGAAACACTAGATATATTCATAAGTTTTACATTAGATCATAAAATGAAAAACTACTACAATAACATATTGTCTCCATAATCCACACTCATATCCCCACATAATATCCCTGCAGGTCATTCATAACTTACTTCTTCACATCCTGGGAAAAATAAAACATAGAAAAGGGGTGAGCTCAAATTCCCAGTAAGGATAACAATATAGCGGAACATTCAAAATAAGCATAAACATTTAAGGCAATGCATTACTAAAACAAAAGCCTTTTAAACTTGAACTTCAACATAGTATGGCAAAAGTAAAATGAAATAATGCCATTTACTTGTTCACATGGATATTATACTAATCGAATAATCACATGCAATATCAATAACCACTTTCATAATGTTGGAATGCATAATGCCAGACTATCATAACCACATAGTCAAGGCCTCGTGCCAAGACTACAAATAAGATTTTGTCAAGGCCTTGTGCCAAGACACTAGTTTGTCTCATTAGACCTACCGATGCATCGAGGAGCTATAGCGGGCTCCACCCGTCACTTACTAAGTCCAATGCATTCCCATATAAAAAGGATTAAACATAACATAAACATTCGTATTAAAACTAGCATACGAAATGTCAATAATTTCACCATAAACTATGAATGGTATAAAAATATCACATCCACAGTCAAAAATATCACAAAAATTTCAATACAATATATAAGTTTTGTATCATAATAAATCAACTTCAAATAATCTTAAAATCCATCAAAGGATGTTGACATAGATGAAATCAATATTCTTTTTAAAGAAATATCTCCATTTATTTTGATATCATTTAAGATCCGTATAAAATAAAACATTTTCTTTGAAAATATTCTTATATGCTTGTAAGGGAAGCTTTGAAGATTTTATAACGGCGGAAAATAGCCGCACCCGCCATATAAGTTAAAAAAAACATTCTTACCTTAATTCTGTCGAAAAGGTTAAAAAGGAACTTGTTTTGAAAATGACCGAAATATTCCTTTATAAACCACTTATAAAAGTCAAAAAGGGTATAAATGACATTAACTCTTATTCTAGTAATTAGTAAAAATGTTTTGAAATACATTTTTAAGAAACATGGATGTGGATGATAAAGAGATCCCAATAGATTATTACGTATAAACAACCTCGGATAAGGAAGAGATTGTGAAATAACCCTTAACTTGTACTTTTCCTTGGTTGGGGTAGGTTAACCTCCTATATAATGGTGAAATAATTGTTATTAAATTATAAAAGAATCATATATATTAATATGATATCATATATGATCTTTTAACATTGATTTGTTAATAACATCTTAGAATTATCGTCATTTCGGGTGTTAACATACTCATTTTCTTTTATATGTTTTGTTACATAAGACATGTTTGTTGTATCTTATTCATATCCAGAATTATATCAAGTCCTTAAACATCATTTTTAAATCATCAAATGATAATTATACTTGAATGGATACGATGGAGAATGAATCTTATCGCGTTCGTGGAGACGGTAGTCCGTACGTACGCACGAACGACAATATCATTCTTTTGATATTAAAATAATATATAAATGGATGGTATATCATATATACACAATCATTAACATGTTATATTTATTATTTACATGAGTTACACATCATTATTATACCCATCCAAATAATAATATATTGAATAACAATTACACCACGACGTGGAGACGGTAAGCCGTACGTACGCACGTATGGTGACATGTTATTAAAAGGGTTGATAGAATAAAGAATATGGTTGTACCATATTTATAATAACATCACAGTATATGTGAGATACTGGAGTTATTATTTTAGAATGGTAATAACAAAGAAAGAAGAAGTGGAAGAAGAAATGAACTTTAAAAGGGGTGGTGAAAACATTACCTCTTCTCCGGGTTCTTCCTTTTGATTTGATCAAAAGGGCTCCTTAGGTTGGATTTATGATCAAAATAAGGCCTCTAGGTTGTATTTAGGGATGTTGGGAGAGTATTTGTGCAAATTTTGGCCGAACCAAAAGGCTTTGAAGGTTTGAAGAAATGAGAAGGAGGAGTGCCCTTTTATAAGAGGGGTGAGGGGCACCTTTGGAAAAGCTAGAAATATTAATTTATAATAAATTCATATTCGGTTTCTAATGGATCCAAAGTTTATTATTCAAAGGTTAAGGTGGTTATGGGTCGAAAACAACTAAACCAATAGAATTTAGACAGGTTTGGGTACTTATATTAACCTTATCTTTAAGTATTAACTCTAAGTTAATTAGTTTCACTTTTACAATGTCTCTTTGTATTTTTATATAATATGGTTAATAAACTTACTATATACATCCAAGAGACCCCCAAGTGGTCCATTTATGAATAAACTATCATGATATAAGTCTCTTGGCATAATGTTAGATCTTTAGGAATTTAATATCAATTAATAATATAATATTTGTTTTAAGAACTCTTTTATGTCAATTTTGACACTATTCAATAGTTGATTTTTGTGAAACTCATAACAGATTGATTACTTCGAAAAAAGTCAATTAAATCAATCCTAATATATTATATTATCCTAGAAAATTAGTTTAATTCATTAAAAGTTTCATATTATATTTATTTGGGTATTTTTAATATCAATTATTTTAATTTTTCACTATTATAGTAATTACTGCATCATCATTGTGTCATAAATAAATTATTTAATTTCTAAAAATTATAAATAAAATATCATTATGTAGGAAATATTTTTATCTTTATAATTAATATTTATAATCTAAAATCCAACATATATCACCCTATGTAACAATTGTTTTGCTAAAAGATATATGCTTGTGTCATTTTTGTATTCATTTTAACTTAATTAAAATAAAGTGTCATTATCACTTACAAGTGGATCCATGGGGTCCCAAAATCGACCCAAAGATGCTCATGGTCGACCACGTATCAACCCATAGGGTTAAGACACGTTTTAGGTTAATTTAATATTATTATAATATTATTTTTTAACCCTTATTTATCGGATTTACCCTTAACCATGGTAAATAAAATATTAACCGCAGTAATTATTCAAAATGTCTAAAAATAAAAGTTACCTATTTACACAATTTGAACATCCTGATTCCAAATATGGAATCCATTTTCCTAAATTCAAAACACAGAAGTGGCAGAAATTAATTTAAAATTAATTCCCGCTATCAAAACAAAAAGCGTGTTTTTAAGAGATAATAACTATCAAAAGATTGACACTTGTTTATGTTCGGTTTAATTGTAAAATTATGTCCGATGACCAACATTATATTAAATGGTAAAAATATATTCTAAATATACATTAAAACTACTAAATTTCATAATTTATCACTATTAATTATTTTGATTAAAAAAGTTGTTTTTAATTAAAATTTAGTAATTTTCACTATTCATCAAAATATGAAAGTTATCCGAAAAGTACCAAAATTTCACCTTAGGCTAAATTAGATATTCCGAATCCAAAAATGAAGTCTATTTTAAAATATAATATATATATAATTTCAAAAAGTAGGTATTACTATTCATAATGGCTAGTTTGATTGGTTGTTAGAACTCGGTGTTGCGTATAACACACTCTATCGCATTATTCGAAGAGAAGCGTACCGTAGAAGCTTGGGGTGTTACATTCTCCCCTCCTTAAAATAATTTCATCCTTGAAATTTCTAGAATACTATCGCATGAAAAGACTCGGGTGGTTCTTCATCATAAGTTCCTCGGGTTCCCACATTGCCTCTTCCATCTTATGGTTTCTCCACAAAACTTTTACCAGACGCGTCGTCCGGTTTCTCAGTACTTGTTCTCTCGTATCAAGAATCCTAACGGGCTCTTCACAATAGGAAGGATCGGGTTCCAGTTCTAATTCTTCATAGGTGAGTACATGCGTTGGATCAGGCATGTATTTCCTCAACAGAGATACGTGGAACACATCGTGAACTTTAGAGATACTTGGCGGCATTGCCAATCGGTAAGCTACAACCCCAATTCGTTCTAGAATTTCGAAGGGTCCGATGTACCTGGGACTCAATTTACCTTTCTTACCAAAACGTATGACTCCCTTCCATGGAGATACATTTAGGAAAACATGATCACCGACTTGAAATTCCAAATCCTTCCTTCGATTATCGGCATAGATCTTCTGCCTACTTTGAGCTGCTCTGATGTGATTTTGGATTACCTTCACCTTTTCCATCGTTTCCTCCACCAGTTCTGGACCTACAAGTTTTCTTTCACCAACGTCATCCCAATAGGTTGGTGTAAGACATCTCTTTCTGTGTAACGCTTCATATGGTGCCATCTGAATACTCGAATGGAAGCTATTGTTATAGGAAAATTCTACCAGTGGTAAATATTGATCCCACATACCCTGAAAGTCAAGTGAGCAAGATCTCAACATGTCTTCTAAGTTCTGAATAGTCCGTTCTGATTGTCCATCTGTCTGAGGGTGGTAAACAGTGCTCAAATGAAGTTCAGTATCCAGGGATTTCTGAAGACTTTTCCAAAATCTTGAAGTAAAACGGGGATCACGATCAGAAATAATTGATAAGGGTACTCCATGAAGTCTCACAACTTCATTAATATATAGTTTTGCTAGACGTTCCAGGGGTAGATCTTCTCTTATAGCAAGAAAATGTGCTGACTTGGTAAGACGATCAACAATAACCCATATTGCATCGTTCCTTCTAGGAGTCTTTGGTAGCCCCATGACAATGTCCATCGTAATATTGTCCCATTTCCACTCCGGTATGGGAAGAGGTTGCATGACTCCTCCAGGTTGTTGCCTTCCAGCTTTCACTTGTTGACAAACCATACATCTTGACACAAAATCAGCAATCTCCCTCTTCATGTTGTCCCACCAAAAATGTTCTTTCAAATCTCTATACATTTTTGTGCTCCCAGGGTGTATAGATAAATTGGAACTATGAGAATCATCCAGTAATTCCCGTTTTAGATCAGGTATATCGGGAACACAAAGTCTCTTCCCAAATTTCAAAATTCCATCTTCATACACAAAGTCTCTCAATCTCCCATCATTCACAGCTTTAATCATCTTTTGAAATTCATCATCATCGGTCTGAGTACTCTTAATCATTTCTATTAAAGATGGTTTGGCAACCATTTGAAAAAGAAATGATGTTTCGCCTTCCCTGGTTATTCCCATGTCCATCTTCACTAGATCAATGAAAATTGGATCTCTTTCAATTCTCATATTGTTCAAAACTCCATGGTCTTTTCTACACAAAGCATCTGCCACCTTGTTTGCTTTCCCCGGGTGGTAGTGTATCATGCAATCATAATCCTTGATTAATTCAAGCCATCTCCTTTGCCTCATGTTGAGTTCTTTTTGTGAGAAAATATACTTCAAACTCTTGTGATCAGTATAAATCTCACATTTTTCACCATAGAGGTAGTGCATCTATATCTTCACAGCTTCTAACTCGAGATCATGAGTAGGACAGTTTTGTTCATGAATTTTCAACTGTCGTGATGCATAGGCAATAACTCTATCATTCTGCATAAGGACACAACCAAGTCCTTTCTTCGATGCATCACTATAAATAACGAACCCATCATTCCCCGATGGTAGAGTCAATATAGGAGCACTGACTAATCTTTTCTTCAGTAATTCAAAACATTCTTCACACTGTTTTGTCCAAACAAATTTAACCCCTTTACATGTGAGCTTCGTTAATGGGTTAGCCAATCGGGCAAAATTCTGGATGAAACATCGATAATAACCTGCCAAACCAATAAAACTGCGTACCTCAGTTATACTCGTAGGTGCTGGCCATTCTTGGATTGCCTTGGTCTTAGAAGGATCAACAGAGATTCCATCTTTAGAGACAATATGGCCAAGAAATGAAATCTCATGAAGCCAGAATTCACACTTGCTAAACTTCCCATATAATTCATGCCTCCTCAGAGACTTCAAGATAATGCGCAATTGATTTTCATGATCTTCGTAGTTTTTTGAGTATACCAAGATATCATCAATAAATACCACCACAAATTCATCGATATACTCCTTGAAAACTCTATTCATCAGATCCATGAATACAGAGGGTGCATTAGTCAATCCAAACGGCATTACAGTAAACTCGTAATGCCCGTACCTGGTTCGAAATGCTGTCTTCGGAATGTCTTCCTTCTTCACACACAACTGATGGTATCCAGATCGAAGGTCAATCTTTGAAAAGAATTTAGCTCAATGCAGTTGGTCACATAAATCCTCAATACGAGGTAGGGGATACATGTTCTTTATCGTTATAGCATTGATCTCCCTGTAGTCGATACATAACCTCATAGATCCATCTTTCTTTTTAACAAAAAGAACAGGGGCTCCCCATGGAGAAACACTAGGCCGAATAAATCCCTTATTACTCAATTCCTCTAGTTGTTTATTTAGTTCAACTAATTCTACAGTGGACATTCTATAAGTGGTCTTCGATATAGGCCTTGATCCCGGAATCAAATCAATGGAAAACTCAACTTCTCGTTCTGGAGGATGTCCTGGTAAATCTTCCAGAAATACATCTACAAATTCTTTCACAACAGGTACATCATCTATTTGAACATTCCTTTCCTCACCGACAGTTATTTCATTCTCTTCCTCCCCAATAATTGAATTAAGTTGAGATATTGGGGGTGGATCTAAATAAGAATTAGGTGGTGACAATTCTGCTCTAAAGATAAGGTGTTCCTTATCATTATCATCAAGAATCATAACCTCTTTCTTCTGACAATAAATCTTCACATCATAGTCCGAAAGCCAGTCCATACTGAGGATTATATAAAACTCAATAATATGTATGACGATGAGATCAGCAGATAAAGAACATTTATGTGCTCTAATGGGGACTGATTCACAAAACTTTGTTGCAATGATACTTCCCTTAGGTGTTTTAACTGACAACTCCCTTGTTAAATCAAATTGGAATTATCTAATTTTCTTAGCAAACTGGGAAGATGGGAAACAATGCGATGATCCAGAATCAAATAATGCATTTGCTAAACTTGAGGAAACCATTAAATTACCTGCCACCACGTCTTTCGGAGCTTCTACCTCAGTAGTAGTGATAGCATAAGCTTAGCCTTGATCCCTTGGCCTTTTCTGAGGTAAGTTCTCCTGACGCTTAGGACATTCATTCGCATAATGTCCCATCTCCCTGCAATTGTAGCACTGAACGTTGGTGGCTTCCTTCTTCCCTTTGCAATCACGAGCTTGGTGGCCTTTTTCACCACACTTGTAACAGACTTCCATTCCCTTCAAGAAAGCACCGGGGTGTTTCTTCCCACATTTACCACAGGATGGATATTCATCCTTTCCCTTCTTCCCCTTATTTATATTCCCAGATTGATCAGCAGGTCTCTTCTTCTCTTGCTTTGCTTTAAAGTCATAAGACTTAGAGAATTACTTTTCGGTCTTGATAGCACATGAGACAATGTCTTCGTACGATGAAAAGGATTGTGAGACTAATGCTCGACGGAGAAATGGTTTTAACCCATCAAAGAAACGATCAATCTTACTTCTTGGGTTGTGAATATAATCTCCAGCATACCTCGCTAAGCTTGTAAAGTTAGCCTCATACTTTGTGACATTCTCATCCTCCTTTTGTCTCAGACTCAGAAATTGCCTTTCCATATCTGCTCGATGGTCGCGAGGAAAGTATTTTTCTAAAAATAGATCTTTGAACTCCCTCCATTCCATATTTGATACTTCATCATCTTCCTTTGTATTTTGAATCAATGACCACCATTGATCAGCATCTCCAGTGAGGCGGTAAACTGCCATGATTACTTTTTCCATTTCACTGCTCCCCAAAGCCTGAAATATTTTCTCTAGGGAAAATATCCATTGCTCAGCTACTAAGGGATTTGTACTCCCATTGAACGTTGGTGGTTGTTGCCTCATTAATCGATCTAACATTGATCCTCCACGCTGTGGATCAGGGTGCTCCATACGGGTAAGGTTATTATTCATAACCTGAGTAAGCTGTCCCAGTATGGTGATTAGCTGATCGGCACCAGTTGCATCACCAGCTCCACTATAATTATCTTGAGAAGGAGGGAAATCCCTACATGGAGTGCGTGCATTGATACGGTTTCCATTTCTTCCACTAGGCGCCATTTCTAAACAATGGCATAAACTAGATCAGTTTATGAATCAAAATACATAATCCCATACGTATAAATCATTTAACATAAATTGAACTATTTATGGATATAATCCATAATCATAAAAATGTTTTCTTTGAGAAAGTATATACTCATAAACCCTTCATAATTATTTGTAGAGAAAATGAGAGTTATCCTAAGCATATCCCCCGGGAGTGTCGTAACCAAGAGTGCAGCAAGGCCCGTTGTCGTGCACCAGTTCCCGTTCGAGTCTAGCTCAATGTGGTGTTTTCGGGTTTTACCCCTAGGTACATCTGTGCCAGAGCCGCCTCTACCTGCTCGTATCCAGACAGGGATGTATTGCTCGGAAAACTCACAAAATCTCTACAATACCAAAATTCTAGGAAGTTCTTCTATACTAATCCTCAAAGTTCATCTTAGGTCTACGTGCTCTAATCAGAGTTTATCTAAATCAAGCTTCCAAGGTTTGTACTAAACTTCCTCTGATACCAACTGTAACGCCCCGACCCTAGTTACCCAGAGTCGGTGCATTATTACATAACATTGGCATGATCACAAGAAAGATCAAATCTCGAAAGATCGATTGGTTTAGTAGCCTTGGAAACACTAGATATATTCATAAGTTTTACATTACATCATAAAATGAAAAAATACTACAATAACATATTGTCTTCATAATCCACACTCATATCCTCACATAATATCCCTACAGGTCATTCATAACTTACTTCTTCACATCCTGGGAAAAATAAAACATAGAAAAGGGGTGAGCTCAAATGCCCAGTAAGGATAACAATATAGCGGAACATTCAAAATAAGCATAAACATTTAAGGCAATGCATTACTAAAACAAAAGCCTTTTAAACTTGAACTTCAACATAGTATGGAAAAAGTAAAATGAAATAATTCCATTTACTTGTTCACAGGGATATTCTACTAATCGAATAATCACATGCAATATCAATAACCACTTTCATAATGTTGGAATGCATAATGTCAGACTATCACAACCACATAGTCAAGGCCTCGTGCCAAGACTACAAATATGATTTTGTCAAGGCCTTGTGCCAAGACACTAGTTTGTCTCATGAGACCTACCGATGCATCGAGGAGATATAGCGGGCTTCACCCGTCACTTACTAAGTCCAATGCATTCCCATATGAAAATGTTTAAACATAACATAAACATTCGTATTAAAACTAGCATACGAAATGTCAATAATTTCACCATAAACTATGAATGGTATAAAAATAGCACATCCACAGTCAAACATATCATAAAACATTCAATACAATATAGAAGTTTTGTATCATAATAAATCAACTTCAAATAATCTTAAAATCCATCAAAGGATGTTGACATAGATGAAATCAATATTCTTTTTAATGAAATATCTCCTTTTATTTTGAAATTATTTAAGATCCGTATAAAATAAAACATTTTCTTTGAAAATATTCTTATAAGCTTGTAAGGGAAGCTTTGAAGATTTTATAACGGCGGAAAATAGCCGCACCCGCCGTATAATTTAAAAAAACATTCTTACCTTAATTCTGTCGAAAAGGTTAAAAAGGACCTTGTTTTGAAAATGACCGAAATATTCCTTTATAAACCACTTATAAAAGTCAAAAAGGGTATATATGACTTTAACTCATATTCTAGTAAATAGTAAAAATGTTTTTAAATACATTTTTAAGAAGCATGGATGTGGATGATAAAGAGATCCCTGTAGATTATTACGTATAAACAACCTCGGATAAGGAAGAGATTTTGAAATAACCCTTACCTTGTACTTTTCCTTGGTTGGGGTAGGTTAACCTCCTGTATAATGGTGAAATAATTGTTATTAAATTATACAAGAATCATATATATTAATATGATATCATATATGATCTTTTAACATTGATTTGTTAATAATATCTTAGAATTATCGTCGTTTCGGGTGTTAACTTACTCATTTTCTTTTATATGTTTTGTTACATAAGCCATGTTTGTTGTATCTTATTCATATCCAGAATGATATCAAGTCCTTAAACATCATTTTTAAATCATCAAATGATCATTATACTTGAATGGATACGATGGAGAATGAATCTCATCGCGTTCGTCGAGACGGTAGTCCGTACGTACGCACGAGCGACAATATCATTCTTTTGATATTAAAATAATTTATAAATGGATGGTATATCATATATACAGAATTATTAACATGTTATATTTATTATTTACATGAGTTAAACATCATTATTATACCCATCCAAATAATAATATATTGAATAACAATTACACCACGACGTGGAGACGGTAAGCCGTACGTACGCGCGTATGGTGACATGTTATTCAAAGGGTGGATAGAATACTGAATATGGTTGTACCATATTTATAATAACATCACAGTATATGGGAGATACTGGAGTTATTATTTTAGAATGGTAAGAACAAGGAATGAAGAAGTGGAAGAAGAAAGGAACTTTAAAAGGGGTGGTGAAAACATTACCTCTTCTTTGGGTTCTTCCTTTTGATTTGATCAAAACGGCTCCATAGGCTGGATTTCTGATCAAACTAAGGCATCTAGGTTGTAGTGAGGGATGTTGGGAGAGTATTTGGGCAGAGTTTGGCCGAACCAAAAGGCTTTGAAGGTGTGAAGAAATGAGAAGGAGGAGTGCCCTTTTATAAGAGGGGTGAGAGGCACCTTTGGAAAAGCTAGAAATATTAATTTATAACAAATTAATATTCGATTTCTAATGGATCCAAAGTTGATTATTCAAAGTTTAAGGTGGGTATGGGTCGAAAAAAACTCAACCAATAGAATTTATACAGGTTTGGGTACTTATATTAACCTTATCTTTAAGTATTAACTGTAAGTTAATTAGTTTCACTTTTACAATGTCTCTTTGTATTTTTATATAATATGGTTAATAAACTTACTATATACATCCAAGCGACCCCCAAGTGGTCCATTAATGATTAACCTATCATGATATAAGTCTCTTGGACGAATATTATATTTTTAAGAATTTAATATCAATTAATAATATAATATTTGTTTTAAGAACTCTTTTATGTCAATTTTGACAATATTCAATAGTTGATTTTTGTGAAACTCATAACAGATTGATTACTTCGAACAAAGTCACTTAAATCAATCCTAATATATTACATTATCCTAGAAAATTAGTTTAATTCATTAAAAGTTTCATATTATATTTATTTGGGTATTTATAATATCAATTATTTTAATTTTTCACTATTATAGTAATTACTGCATCATCATTGTGTCATAAATAAATTATTTAATGTCTAAAAATTATAAATAAAATATCATTATGTAGGAAATCTTTTTATCTTTCTAATGAATATTTATAATCTAAAATACAACATATATAGCCCTATGTAACAATTGTTTTTCTAAAAGATATATGCTTGTGTCATTTTTGTATTCATTTTAACTTAATTAAAATAAAGTGTCATTATCACTTACAAGTGGATCCATGGGGTCCCAAAATCGACCCAAAGATGCCCATGGTCGACCATGTATCAACAAATAGGGTTAAGACACGTTTTAGGGTAATTTAGTATTATTATAATATTATTTGTTATCCCTTATTTACCGAATTTACCCTTAACCATGGTAAATGAAATATTTACCGCAGTAATTATTCAACATGTCTAAAAATAAAAGTTACCTATTTACACAATTTGAACATCCTGATTCCAAAAATGGAATCCATTTTCCTAAATTCAAAACACAGAAGTGGCAGAAATTAATTTAAAATTAATTCCCGCTGTCAAAACAAAAAGCGTGTTTTTAAGAGATAATAACTATCAAAAGATTGACACTTGTTTATGTTCGGTTTAATTGTAAAATTATTTCCAATGACCAACATTATATTAAATGGTAAAAATATATTCTAAATATACTTTAAAACTACTAAAATTCATAATTTATCACTATTAATTATTTTGATTAAAAAAGTTGTTTTTAAATAAAATTTAGTAATTTTCACTATTCATCAAAATATGAAAGTTATCCGAAAAGTACCAAAATTTCACCTTAGGCTAAATTAGATATTCCGAATCCAAAAATGAAGTCTATTTTGAAATATAAAATATATATAATTTTAAAAAGTAGGTATTACTATTCATAACGGCTAGTTTGATTGGTTGTTAGAACTCGGTGTTGCGTACAACACACGCTATCGCATTATTCAAAGAGAAGCGTATCGTAGAATCTTGGGGTGTTACATAAGTATATTTCATTATGTTTTTATTTAAGGTCATAAATAAATTCCTCATCGAAAAGAAACTTTAATCAAATAACTTTTCTGTTAACTTTTCCTATTGGGGAATCAAATACTGTTTAACCAATCAAAAATTTATGATTTTTTGGTGGTTAACTTTCTCATAAACATGTTTCCTAACACTCCCCCTCAGAACTTGACCATTTTTGTCCCTCCATATCCATGTTTTCATGGAATCCTAGTATATTTTGTCTCGGGTAACCTTTGTACTTATCTTCCTTTATTTTAAAGTGATAGTTCTATTGACTCTTTTTCCAATGTGGGGTTTTAATGAAGTTTCCAAGCACATTTTTAAAATTGCAAAGATGCAATTCCCAAAAGGGGGAAGTATGTAACATCCCAGATAAATGAAGAATAAGACATATTTCATATTTATTAATATTGGTGAATTAAATATTAAATTTAATTTAAAAGGGTTTCTATGTTCGATAAAGTACCTAATACGCAACAATGGGTTTCATTGAAATCATACGTTGCGTAATTATAATATAATATTATTATTTGAAATGGTAGTCAACTCCGAGCCGTTTTATTGGAAGGAATGAACAAAACTAAATAAAATATGATTATACATGTTTTATAATGTATTTACATTTATCCAATAAAAGTTAGTGGCTTAAAATGTGAATAAGACTAATTTTAATCATAATTTACTTTAAAATGAAGATTTATCACCTTTTAATGGTGAACCCTTTTTCAATCTAGTTTGGTCACATTAATATATTCTATATGACCAAATAAAATCCTTCTTTAGAATGGGGACATCAATATTTACTTTGGGTAATGTTTTGGAATTTTTCCGATAAACTTCAATTTTTAATGAATAGTGAAATAATACGGTAATTTAATTCAAAATCTCATTTTAATATAATATATTTATATGGTTAGATTATCTTTTTAATTGGTTTTAAAGTGAAATTAAAATATATTTTTACCATTTAATCCAATGTCGGTCATTGGAATTAATTTAACTTTAAAATTTGACATAAACAAGTATCAATCTTTTGATAGTTATTGTTTCTTAAAAACACGCTATTTGTTTTGATAATGGGAATTAATTTTAAAGTTAATTAATGAAACTTATGTCTTTTGAATTTGGCATAACAGACATCATTTTTGAATTTGTGATATAAAATATAGCTCAGTCATAATGTTTGGTATTTTTCTGAAAAACATTAATTTTTGATGAATAGTGAAACCACTTAGTAGTAGTTAAAAAAATGACTTTTTCATTTAAATGAAATTTTACCACTTCTGTAAATAGAATTTCAAAAATTCGACATACATGGTTTTCATTAAGAAGTAAAATTTGGTTCATTAAGATGATAATAATTTTTGGTGAATAGTAACTTTTGACTTTAATTTACCATAGTTAAAGGTAAATAGGGTAATTCATGGTTAAAAGAATATTTAATAATTCACAATTACCTTTACATTTGTCCAAACCTTATTGTTTGAGTCAGTAGCGACCATGGGCATCATTGGGTCAATTTTGGGACCCCATTTATCCACATGAGAGTGAAAATGACAATTTAGATTAATTTATTTAATATAAAGACAAAAATAACACTAATAAAACTCTTTTAGTAATTAATTTTTAAATGGTGTTATGTAAGTCATATTTTTTACTATATATATTCATTGGAAAGCTAAAAATATTTCCTACATGAAAGTAGTTGTTTTATAATTTTGAGACATCAAATAAATTAAATTATTTATGGCACAATAATGATGCAGTATTTACCTTATTAATAAATGATTTAAATAAATAAGATTATAATGATTAAAATATTATTCAAAACACTTCTAATTATGCTTGGATGATTTTATTTAGAATATGAGTCTTTTTATCCTCGACCTTAATTATTTTTGGACCATTAGAAACCGAATATAATTATATAATAAAATAATGTTTTATCACTTTCCTAAAGAGCCCCTCGTCTCCCTTATAAAAGGAGACCATTTCTATCCAATTCGTCACACCTCTCAAGCCCTTTGGCACATCAATAATATTCCCAATTAATCTACCTATATTCCTATCATCCTCTTAGAATCCTTACCTTTGGCACAAGGCACTTCAAGAAGTCCTTTGGTTCAAACCAAAGGGAGTTAACAAAATTAAATGTAACCGTTTCTCTTAAATTGTTTTCTTTTATTTTACTTCTCCAACCCCTAAAATATTTTTATTTTTTTACTTTGTAACAACACAAATATGCTAAATATACTAGGATGTTTTTACATGAAGTATTCAAACTACACATAAACACACCTCCATCTAATGGATGAAGAACATAATGTTTTTGTGGATGGAAAACTAACGCCTCACGAAACGATGATTGTTCAATTACATCTCACTGCCTCTCATGGTGGCCATTACGATGGCACTGTATTTATATATGAAATATATTATGATTATGATTTCGTTATGCTTCTTTAATTCCCATTTATATTATGAATTTATGGTTTCCATAGAGGGTAAATACGATAATCTCATTTGAGGAAGTCCAGACTACAGCCCCCTCAAAGTGATTTGATTCCTTAATGCCTTATGTGGGATGTATAAAGGATGGATTTAACTATATTATATATTAATTTATACTGTAATTATTATATAACAATATATCATTATGTTTTATTTCCATTAAAAGAATAAATATAAATGAAAGTATTGTTCATGCGTACATACAGCTTACCGTCTCCATGAATGGTTCATTTCATTTCTTACCTCTAAATGTTATGTACTATAATAAATATGTGTATATAATGCATTTATATGACATATATGATATATAAATCATTAATATAATTCTAGATATAATGAACCTTTGACCACATGAACAACATGTAGTTATAAGAATTCCATTTTTGACCCATGTACCAAATATCGAAAAAACGAACATTATTAACATATATGATTACATAATTATAATAACATGGTAATAAGTGATATAAACAGAATAATAAACATGAAAAAGGTTCTTAAGAAAGTAGAAAATATCTTTAGTTTATTATTCAGGAGATTAAAGAATGATCGAGTCAAGTCGGACACGGGGTAAGGGATCCGACCTCTTTTTTTTCAAGTACTCTCTTTTATGACTTTTCTTTTATGCTCCTTGTTATTATGTTGGAGGATGTTATTTTATATTCACCATACTGAAATATTTAGTTTAATATGATGAGAGACCCACTATTACTCTCATCAATTTATTTTAATAATTTTTATGTGGCGTCGTTTGGCTGCCGAATTTTTGTAAGGGATTTTCTTATCTCACTTTCAATTTCTTGAGATTTCCATTGTTCGCCACTAATTTATTGGATGTGGTGTATTCTGTACTGAGATTTGATATATATTATCATGATTATCTTTATATTCATGTTATTCTGTGAATCATTTGTTGGTTATTAACTTTTGGTTATACGACTCAGTTGATTACATTGTGGTAAACGGTTTCATCTAACTTTTTATTCCCATGAGATTCATTCTATATTTACCACTATTTTCCTCTTGTGTGGTTGTTGTACTTCCCATGATTGTATACATTGTGTAATATACTTTCATTTATGAGTATTTATATCTTCATTGTATGATCCTTTCATTCATGTGGCATATGTTTTGTAAGATACCAAATCGGTAAGGGAACCTTTCACCCTCCTCTTTTCTAAAAGACTTATTTTTGTTATGTATTTTAATTTACATCTTTTTATGTTGGGATATGTTCTTCTATATAGTTATTGATTTAAAAAATATTTCCAACTATTGAGGTACCCTTTTTATCTCATCAACTCATTTTCTGAATTTTTAAGGGATGCTGTTAGGCTGTTGAATTTTTATAGGGGAACTTCTTAACCTAATTTCGATTTTTTGGGTTCAACATGTACTTATTGAATATGTCATCCTATGAATATGTGTGAATGACCTCTGATTGTTTTACACTTAATACCCACTTATATTGTGTGTATTTATATTTTTCACACATAATTATTAGATTGAATTATCCTTAATTTAAGGATACCATCTTTATAAGGGATTTCATCTCAATTTATATTTACAGTGAGACATCAATTTTGTTATTCACCAATTCCCTCGTATATGGTGTATATAATGTCCTTTGACATATTATATCATGAATCCCTTTATTCTCATGATATTATAAAGTTCTTATCAAATTTTATTCCTCAATTATTTTTATTCAAGAGTCTCTCAAAAGGTGAAATGTTTTACTTATGATAATGTATTCATGGTTTAGCTGTTGTTTTAAAAAACTAACAGTTTTCCGTCTTTGTGTATCCCTTACTGAGCTTTTTATGCTCAAACCAAGATTTTTTGAAATGTTTTTCACAGGACATAATGTGTAATATGGTCAAGTATGGGATTAAGGAAACGTTATGCTGTCTAAAATATGGAACTAGACATGATTCTTTTTAAGAGTTTTTATTTTATGAAAAAATAGATACTGAGTAGTAGTGTCTACTTGTAATATTCAAGTTGTTATGTAATAGTTATGGCCAAAATCTCTAAAACACTAAACCTGAAAAGATTTTCAATTTGATTTATTCATTTAATTCTATATTATGTAATGTTTACGGTTGGGTCCTTATATATATAATGTTTTTAAAATAAGAAAGCAATTATGCAAACCAAACTAAAGGCATTGGAATAGGGGACCTACCTCAAGGTGGAACCAAGCCGTCCACTTCATCTCTTGGTGCTTTCTAACTAAAATATATTATTCCCCCACTAATGAAATGCACTTTTACATACATGTAAGGACACCTATCCCCTATGCACACACCTGCATGGACATGAACATGTTCATGGGGATCCTTACATGTATGCTTACATGAATATATTATTCCCTACTCACCAACGCATGTATTTTCATATATATACATAATCATACCTATCTCCATTCATGTATATTCACTTCCATGGATGCATATATGTGTAACGAGGGATCCTTCATATATACATATACTTACCTATGAACACGCAAGCGAGTCTCCCTTGGATCGATGACTCAAAACCTCACCAAACAGTCCATCGCACTACACAACAATTAGAAATAACCTGAAAACATCAAAATAACAACATAAATAATGTTTGAAACAAACCAGTGGCATAAAATCTTATACATCAAAACACACACCTTTTCATGATGGAAGCCCAAGACCGCTTCACATTATATGCATAAACATATTCATATATATATATATATATACCCTTTTACCCAAGTACACACTCCCCACACCATGAGGGAATATGCTCAAGGAGGATATACATATATACATGATTACCCATGTATATACATGTATGTCTTTGTCGGCGACGACCAAAATCAACACTTCGATGAACAAAACACACTATAATAATACAAATGAATCTATAAATTACCAAGGGCTCCAAACAAATACAAATTAAGTAGGGATGCAATACGAACCACATCCCAAACATGTTTCTCAACCTCTATATTATTTAATAAACCAATTAAAAATTTTATAATGAAATTCCAAGGAGAAACACATCATTTTATACACAAAGACCCACTTAAAAGACATTTTTTGAATTAAATGCATGCCAACATCACACCAAAACAAAATATGATGCCCTTTCATCATTTAATAAACCAATTGAAGGTATAATAAAATGAACTCAAATAACACAATAGGGGTTAGACAAGAAATACACGCAATTTCGTGTAATAATACTACATTAAAATCTAATTCATAATCAATCCTATAAAAAATGGATTTCAAACTTCATGATAATTACTACGAACCTAAAAAAAATAAAGACCCTAATTAAGTAGGTGAAAAACCAAGAAACAATAGAATACATCGCTCGAAACAAGGCCGGCGGACTGAAACACTCTGAACCACCTCACCTTCGGCGATGGTTGCTAGAACACGCACAAACAAGACCTGAGAGGCCTCCCGCACTGACCTATAACAAAAATAAACCACAATTCAGATCACCCCCATGAAGCTAGGGTTCGTTCAAACTTTACAGGGCGACGATTTGGCCAAATTGAAGTTGGGAAAAGGAAGAGAATAGGGGGGAGACTCAAACCTAAGATATTAAGAGGAGATAAAGTAGAAAATCTAGATGGATTTGAGTTGGAGAGGAGGCCACAGAGAGGTGTTTCATGCGTCGAAGGGGATATCCCCCTTGGTCTAAGGTATCTCGAGTTTGAGATAAAGGAGGGAGGGAGAGTAGGGCACTGGTGGTGGATCCCCGGAAGGAGGCTATATGAGGGGAGTTTGGTCGAAGGGGGTGAACCGTATGGGAAAGAGGAAGGGGAAAAGGGGGTCGACATTGCATAATAGGAAGTGGAAAGTAGGGGTCGACTGCGAGGTAAGGGGAGAGGATTAGATTAGGTTTTATTTAAATTGTATTTTCATCCTATTTCAATTTATTTAAATAAAAAACATGAAAATGAATAAAATTAAATAGAAACTCAAAATGAAATAAAATAATCACGAAGTATCATGTTGGGGTGTGACAATTCTCCCCACAACGACACTTTCTTCCCCCAGAAAGTCCCAAATGGGTCAGTTGGTCAAAGCACAGACCACAACATAAAAAATCTCAAAACAGAACCCCTACCACATGAGCATCAAACACTTACTTTCCACCCAAGACCTGCAACCACATGACTCGGACTACCAAGAGAAAGAACCAATGAAACATGACTCAAATTTACCAAAAACAACCACAACCTTGAACACCCCAACCCCTATCTTAGAAATCAATAGAGTCCGATCGGGATCTCCATTGAACATTTTGCATCAGACCCATGATCTAGGATAACCATCCATAGTAATCGGGGCCGACAGAATAGAGGCAAGAAGTTTCCCCGATAAGAACACCTTCAATATTATGTTCTCTTCAAAATTGTCTAATATTGGTATCCCCACCATATTAAGAATCCAGCCGAATATTGAAATCCCAAATCTAAATTAATTAGAAAATCAAAAAGGCCCCCTAAAATTATTGTGCCTCTTTAACTTCCCAAGCCACACACGAGCAGCTAAATGGAAGACATTGGTGATATCCAAAGTGGGTCTCCCCACCGTATTAGAAACTGATTAGTATAATAAAACCCACATGGGAAATCTCAATTCAGTTTCAACAATGCAGATTGAATTTCCCATCATGAACCCATCAACACGGTGTGGCCCCAATCATAGGGAGAAACATCAATAATGACATACCTAAAACCCTCCGTCCAAGGGGAATCTAAACAAAAGAATCATCGGACTACCACCAAGCCAACCTGTGATTCATAATATACATAAACCACATACATCTCCAAATAAGCATCACCCAGAAGCTATAATTGGTCCAAAGAAAGAACAAACATTTAATGATTACACTAATAAGGTACAAAAATTCAAATATTATAGAAGTGGCCAACAAGACTTCTAATACAAGGCCCCCTCATAGCAAACAAGCACATGAAACGAAAACATAACTGGTCTCTTCTCAAACAATAGACGACATGTTAGACAAACATCCCTCAAAACTAGAAACTACCAGACTGTGTGAAATGAATTTATCTGAGACCTATGGAAGAAGATCTGATGTATTGAAGCATTTATTGCACCCCATTCAAGAACCAACAACCTCCAACTGAGGCTTCATCTTCTAGAAAGGCCGCTAATAGACTTCCCAAGGTGACCCAAACATCCACATTGTTGACAAGCCTATAGAACATTGCTGTGAACGAATTTGTGTGGCCAAATGAACCACATTGTAAAAAATGAGTATGCGGTCTTAGGAACAAGAAATAGTAATTGAAAAATGAATCATGTGAAGAACATTTGTCTCCGGTTCACCATTGACACTGGATATGGAACCCTTCGTGAGCATCTTGAAAAAAAAAATATTTCCATTTCTCACAGTTCAGTCACTGCGACCCCAAATTACAAGGAGAAGGCAGCAATCACCCTTCTCTAGCTCGAAGATGACCCTTAAAATAAAACCAGGACAACTTTCCCATCACAACATCTAGAGTTCCTATAGTCCTAAAGAAACACTTGACTTCATCAAGTTACACAGCAACCCTGATCAATCCACATCCACCATTGAGAAAAAAAAGCAACAATAAAAGGAAAATAACCCCACCACTCTAATAGGGTCTAGGTAAAACTAACAACTAAAAATGACCCCTCGGGGACCTTCAAACATTTTTGGGAATCATAATTTAAATAGGAAGAACAAAACAAACCTAAAGAACATAACAAAACAATCCTCCACATTTAACCATAAATCATTAACTCAAACTCAAAACATCATTTCAACCTTGAATCACTAGCTCGAAAAGAAGCATCAACCCCTTATACCAACACATCACAAAAACAAAACGTAACCAAATTGAATATCAACCAAAATAATATCATGTAACATCACCAACCAAGCCTAAACACCACATTCACAAATGGAAATTTTCAAAACCATCACATTTCAAAACCAAATGAATGATATAACCCCCATTTTATAACCCATTTGTTTAACATTTTCTTAAAAAAAATTCATCCCACATCATCACTAATCAAAACATGCCTTTAGAAAACCATAAAATCCATGAAAACTAAGAAACCACCATTGGTATTCCATAAAACCTCATATGTGTACATTCTTGTTCCAACTCGGGCACCAATCCATGCATACCAACAACCATCAACATCCAATTACATTCATCCATACATGCAGGAATATATAAGAATACAAAATCAAAACAAAACCTTCTCATTTCTAAAACAAAACATCCCACACAAATTTGAAACTCAAAACCAATTTTGAAGACATCCTTTACAATTCTAAAATGGAACATCTCTAAATCTCTGTGTCCATGAAACTCCCATTCTACATTTCACAATAACATCCCAAAAAACCCCAAACGCTTTCCAAAAAATTTTCAATTTCACTTTTTACAAAACCTTTCAAATCTCAATGAATTTTCTAAAACACTTTCCTTCCCCAAAACAGCTCATTACATTTTTAAACAAACCAAGATTTTTATTTAGGAAATCCAATTTGAAAAGACCAATCATCAGTTTTAAAACCAGAGAAAATCACCACAAAACCAACAAAACGTACACCAATAATGTCCTAAAGCAATGAATTAACTCCATAAATCAAGATTCAAAATTATCAAATAATAAACTGATACACACAGTTTGGTAACATGGTTTGGCTGACGGTGCACAAATCAGGTGAGCACATAGGAAGTCATCAGAGGCGATTGTATGGTCTGCACATGGCTTACCAGGCCATGAAAAACAACCATGCACCCCTCTAGAATGAACACTAAAATTCATGACTAACTAGATAAACCCAATGATATTAAGGACCATGAAAATAATTGGGATCCAAGCACAAACTTTGAGGCAAGACCATCTCGGACTACCCTGACAATTCAAGTGTCATTCCGAATAGGTGGTGATCAAGAACCTAACTGTAATTGACTACTGGAATTTCAAAAATCCTAAATCTAAACTATATGAAATCTCTAAAAGACATGGGCTAAACTCCCTAGGATAGAATTTTATCACGAACCAACCTGGGTCGACTATAAACTGGTCACCCAAGATGGTCTGCGACATGGCCCGAAGTGTGTTCCCGATCCACATGGGCTGGAAACTAGTGTCAGACATCAAAAAAGAAGTTGGGAATGATTTAGCCCATAAAAATAATAGACAGATAAATAGAAATAAACCAGTCAAAAATTAAACAATATTAGTGGAGAATAAATTAAAGAAAATCATCTAGATATACCTTAATGTGACCCCATGGGTCATCCCTGACATAAAACCACGATCCCATACTAGAAAATACAACTGAAATGTAAATTAAGCATGAGAACTGAGATGCTCAGTAAGAAATCCAAAATATAACAACATCTTATACCCCTTCCTTTAATAACAAATCCATTCATGCCAGTTGGAAAATAAGATATAAGGAAATAATGTTTTCCCTTCTTTTCAAGTACAAGTCAAAAGTTAACATTTTTAAGGAAAACAATTCAACTACACAATATTTTCAAATTATATTCCAAGAATACTATAACACCCCAATCTTCCATGTTATTCTTCTATTTTATTAATATAGTAGCATGTGTTGTACGCATCTTTGAGTTCTAACACACACCACAACCAATCAAACTAGGCGTTATGAATAGTAATACCCACTTTTTATAATTTTATACATTTTATCTTCAAAAATGGGCTTCATTTTTGTATTCATAATATTGAAATTATTTTAGGGTGAATTTTTGGTATTTTTCTAAAAACATTCAATTTTTGATGAATACTAAAAATCACTAAATTTTAATTAAAACCAACTTTTTTAATAGAAATAATTAATAGTGATAAATTATGAATTTGAGTGGTTTTAAAGTATATTTATAATATAATATTACAATTTAATAAAATTTTGGCCATTTTACGTAATTTAACATTTAAACCAGACATAAACAAGTGTCAATCTTTTGATAGTTATTATTTCTTAAAGACAAGCTTTTTGTTTTGACAGCGGGAATTAATTATAAAATAATTTATGCCACTTCTGTGTTTTGAATTTTGAAAAATAGATTCCATATTTAGAATCAGGAGGTCCAAATTGTGTAAATAGGTAACTTTTATTTTTAGACTTTTTGAAAAATTATTTCGCTAAATATTTTATTTACCATTGTTAAAGGATAAATCCGGTAAATAAGTGTAAAAAATAATATTATAATAATAATAAATTACCCTAAAACGTGTCTTAACATTATTTTTTGATACATGTCAGACCATGAGCATCTTTGGGTCAATATTGGGACCCCATGGAGCCACTTGATGGTGATAAGGACACTTTATATTAATTATGTTAAAGTAAATACAAAAATGACATAAGCATATATATTTTAGAAAAATCATTTTTAAATAGGTTTATATATGTTATGTTTTAGACTACATATATTCATTAGAAATCTAAAACGATTTTCTACATAATTTTATTTTATTTAAAAATTTTAGACATATTTAATAACTAATTTTATTTATGACACAAAAATGATGTAGTATTTTCCTAATTAATGAAAGAATAAAATAATTGGTATTATAAAAGTTAAAATAAATATAATTTGAAAGTTTTGATTCCATCCACGAATTTTATTTCTTAATATGACATGTTATGATTTATTAAATGAATTTGGTTTAAATTTATAAAGTTCTTAAGACTTTAACAAAAATAAATTATTAAATATTATCAAAATTGAGATAAATGAGTTTTTAAAACAAGTATTATATTATTAATTGATATTCTATTCATAAAAAATTAAGGACCCGCCAAAGGACTTATATAATTATAAGTGTATAATTAATGGACCACATGGGGGTCTCATGGATGTATATAGTAATTATATTATCTATATAATATAAAAAATACAAAGGGACAAGGTAAATGTCAATCTAATGAACTAAGAGTTAAAACTAAAAGATAAGGTTAATATAATTACCCAAATCTGTATAAAATCTATTGTTTGAAAGGATTGAGACCCATTCCCACATTATAATTTTAATAATCCACATTTGAGCCATTAAAAACCGAATATAAATTTATTATAAATTAATACTTTATGGTTTTCCTAAAGAGCCCCTCCTCCCCAATATAAAAGGACACCACTTCTATCCAATTATTCATACCTTAAAAACCTTTTGGATCAGCCAAACACTAACCAAATACCCTCTAAACTATCCTACCTTCACCCTATAGGTATTAATGTAGTCAGAAATCCAACCTAAGGATCCCTTTTGATCAAATCAAAAGGAAGAACCCGAAGAAGAGGTGATGTTTTCACCACCCATTTTCAAGTTCCTTTCTTATTCAAATTCATCTTCCTCTATTATTTCCTTTATAAAACAATAACTCCAGTATATTATATATACTTTGATGTAATTATAAATATGGTACATCCATATTCGGTATTCTATACTTCCTTTGAATGACATGTCACCATACGTGCCTACGTACGACTTACCATCTACACGTCTTGGTGTAATTGTTATTCAAAACATTATTATTTGGATGGGTATGATAATGATCTGTAATTGATTAACATAATAAATATTACATGATAATTATTCTGAATATATGATATACTATCCAATTATATATTATTTTAATATCAAAATAATGATATCTTCGCTCGTGCGTACGTACGGACTACCGTCTCCACGAATGCGATGAGATTCATTTATCATCATATCCATTCAATTATAATTATCATTTGATGATTAAAAATAATGTTTATGGACTTGATATCATTCTGGATATGAATAATATACAACCTATATATAACATACATGGCTTATGTAACAAAACATATAAAGTAAAATGAGTAAGTTAACACCTGAAATGACAATAATACTAAGATATTATTAACATAACAATGTTAAAATATCATATATGATATCATATTAATGTATATGATTCTTATATAATTTAGTAACAATTATTTCACAATTATCCAGGTGATTAACCTACACTCAGCCATGGAAAAGTACTAGGTAAGGGTTTATTTCACAATCTCTTAATTGGCCGAAGTTGTTTATACGTAATTATCTACTGGGACCTCTTTATCATCCACATCCAGGATTCATAAAAATGTATTTCAAAACATTCATAATTTTTAATAGAATATGGGTTAAAGTCATTTATACTATTGTCGACTTTTTATAAGATGTTTATAAAGGAACATTTCAGTCGTTTTCCAAACAATGTCCTTTTTAACCTTTTTGACAAAATTAAGGTAAGAATGTCTTTTTTAACATATATGGCGAGTGTGGCTATTTTATACCATTATAAACTCATCAAAGCTTCCCTTACAAGATTATAAGAATATTTTCAAAGTAAATGTTTTATTTTATAATTATGTGACTCTCAAATGATTTCAAAATAGAAAGAGATATTTCTTTAAAAAGGGTTTAGATTTCATCTATGTCAACATTATTTGATGGATTTTAAGTTTATTTGGAGTTGATTTATTATGATAAAAAACTTCAATATTGTTTTGAACGTTTTGAGATATGTTTGACTGTGTATGTGCTAGTTTTTATACCATTGATGATTTATGGTTAAAGTATTGACATTTCGTATGCTAGTTTTAATACGAATGTTTATGATATGTTTGAACCTTTTCATATGAAGAATGTATTGGACATAGTAAGTGACGGTTGGATCCCACTATAGCTTCTAAATGCAAATATAGGTCTAATGAGACAACTAGATGTGTAATTGGTTGATTCCCTTTCCCAATTTGATTTATGGTTTTGGCCGGGGCCTTAATCATTTTTAAACGTCTTGGCTGAGGCCTTGACAAAATGTTTCAGAATGTACGACATTATACATTCCCTAATTATGGAAAAAATATTCATGGTTCATGTGGTTATTCGACGAGTAGAATACCCATGATTATGTTTTATTATGGCATTATTTACTCAACTCATATTCTTGCTATAAAAGTATTCATGTTTATTATTGTTAAAGGAATGTTGGTTCAATTATTTACCATGATTAGTATTTATGTAATTTTTCTGCAGTATTACTTACCCTTACTGAGTGTTTGAGATCACCCCTTTCATATGTTTCATTTTCCGAGGATATGAAGAAGTTAGTTATGTGTGAACTACATGCATAATCTAGGAGGCTTGAATGTTTCTAATGAAATATATATGTGTTGTTTTTCTCTTCAAGCTGTAAAGTTGAACTTATGTATAAATATTGTTTCAAATAATACTAAACTGATCGGTCTTTCGAGACATGATTTCCTTGTGATCATGCCAAAGTTATTTAATAGTGCACCGACTCTAGGTAACTAGGGTCAGGGAATTAAAGTTGGTATCAGAGAATGTTTAGTAAAAAACATGGAAACTAGATTTAGATAAACTCTTATTTGAGAACATAGCCCTAAGATAGACTTTAAGGATTATTATAGAAGAACTTCCAAGAATTTTGGTATTGTTGTGATTTTGTGAGTTATCCAAGCAATACGTCCCTGTCTTGATACGAGCAGGTAGAGGCGGCTCTTACAGAAGTGTACCTAGGGGTAAATCCCTAAAACACTACCTTGAGCTAGACTCGAACGGGAACTGGTGCACGACAACGAGCCTTGTTGTATTCTCGGTTACGACACTCCCGGGGGATATGCATTGGATAATTCTCATTTTAGTTATAATCCATTATGAATGGTTTATGATTATATACTTCCTCAATGAATTTTTATTATTATTATGGATTATATCCATAAACTGTTCAATTTATGGTATGTTTTTGTCTTGTTTGGATTTATGTGTTGCGATTCATAAACTAGTCTAGTGTATGCCATTGTTTAGAAATGGCGCCTAGTGTAAGGAATAGAAACTGTATCAATGCATGCAATCCATGTAGGAATTTCCCTCCTGATCAATATAATTATAGTGTATCTGGTGATGCAACTAGTGTTGATCAGCTAATCACCATACTAGGAAAACTCACTCAGGTTATGAATAATAAACTTACCCGTATGGAGCACCCAGATCCATAGCGCGAAGGATCAATGTTAGATCACATTATGAGGAAAAAACCATCGAAATTACATGGGAGTAGAAATCCATTAGTGGCTGAGAAATAGATAAATTCTTTAGAGAAAATATTCCATGCCTTGGGGAGTAGTGAAATGGAAGACTTTATCAAGGAAGTTTATCGCCTCACTGGAGATGCTGATCAATGGTGGTCATTGATTAAAAAAAGGAAGATTATGAACTAACAAATATCTAATGGAGGCAGTTCAAAGATATTTTCTTATGAAAATACTTTCCTCATGACCATCAAGCGGATATGGAAACACAATTTCTATGTTTGAGGAAAAAGGATGATGAGAATGTCGTTAAGTATGAGGCTAACTTTACAAGGTTAGTAAGGTATGTTGTAGATTATATATGTAACCCAAGAAGTAAGATTGATCATTTCTATGATGGGATAAAACAGTTTATCTGTTGAGGATAAGTCTCACAATCTTTCACATCATATGAAGATATTGTCTCATGTGCTATCAAGATAGAAAAAGAATTTTCTAAGTATTATGACATTAAATCAAAGAAAGAGATGAAGAGATCTGCTGAACCCTATGGTAAAGGAAATAAGGAATCAGGGAAGAAGGGAAGAATTTAATCTCTACCCGATGATAATTGCGGAAGGAAGCACACTGGTGCCTATCTAAAAGGAAAAGGAGTTTGCTACAAATGTGGACATAAAGGACATCTAGGTGGTGATTGTAAAGGAAATAAAGGCTCTACCAATGTTCAATGCAACAATTGTAGTGAGATGGGACATTATTCTAATGAATGTCCTAAGCATCAAGGAAACATATCTCAGAAAAGACCAAGGGATCAAGGCCAAGCTTATGCAATCACTGCTGCTGAGGTTGAAGCCCCAAAAGATGTAGTGGTAGGTAATTTAATGGTTTCATAAAATTTATCAAAATCATTATTTGATTCTGGATCTTCACATTCTTTCATATCTTCCCAGTTTTCTAAGAAAATTATATATTTCCTATTTGATTTAACAATGGATTTGTCAGTCAAAACTCCTAAGGGAAGTATCATTGTAAAAAGGTTTTGTGAATCAGTCCCCATTAGAGAATATAAATGTTATTTATATGCTGATCTCATCATCATACCCATGAATGAATTTGATATAATCCTCGGTATGGATTGGCTTTCGGAATATGATGTGAAAATTTTATTGTTAGAAAAATAAGGTTACTATTTTTGAGGTTGATGATAAAAAACACCTTATCTTTAGAGAAGAATCATCACCACCTGATTCTTATCTAGATCCACCCCCCGTAGCTCAACTAAATTAAATTATCGGGGAAGAAGAGAATGAAATAAATATGGGTGAGGGAAAAATGTTCAAATATAATATGTACCTATTGTGAGAGAAAATGTTGATGTGTTTTCGGAAGATTTATATGGACATCCTCCAGAACGAGAAATTGAATTTTCCATTGATTTAATTCCTCGTTCAAGGCCTATATCGAACACCCCTTATATAATGGCCACTGTGGAATTATTGGAACTAAAGAACCAACTAGAGGAATTGAGTAATAAGAGATTTATTCACCCTATTGTTTCTCCATTGGCATCCCATGTCCTTTTTGTTAAGAAGAATGATTGATCAATGAGGTCATGAATCGACTACAGGGAGATCAATGCTATAATAATAAAGAACAAGTATTCCCTACCTCACATTGATTCTTTATTTGACCAACTACTTGGAGCTCAATACATTTCAAAGATTGACCTTCTATATGGATACCATCATTTTTTGGGGACTAAGGAAGACATTCCGAAGATAGCATTTCAAACCTGGTACGGGAATTACGAGTTTACAGTAATGCCTTTTGGGCTGACTAATGCACCCTCTTTTTTCATGGATCTAATGAATAACATTTTCAAGGAATATATAAATGATTTTTTAGTGGTATTTATTGATGATATATTGCTATATTCTAAAATCTATGAAGACCATGAAAATCACATGTGAATTATCATGAAGAATCTTAGAAGACAAGAATTATATGGGATGATTCGCAAGTGTAAATTCTGGCTTCAAGATATTTCTTTTCTTGGCCATAAAGTCTCTAAGGATGGAATCAATGTTGACCCTTCTAAGACAAACGAAATACAAGAATGGCCAGCCCCAAAGAGTATAACTAAGGTGCGCAGTTTTATTGGTTTAGCAGGTTATTATCGGCATTTCATCCAGAATTTGGCCTGATTGGCTAACCCATTAACGAAGCTCATATTTAAAGGGGTTAAATTTGTTTAGAAAAAAGTGTGTGAAGAATGTTTTGATGAACTGGAGAGAATATTAGTCAATGCTCATATATTAAATCTACCATCCGGGAATGATGGGTTCGTTATTTATAGTGATTCATCGAAGAAAGGACTTGGTTGTGTCCTTATGCAGAATGATAGAGTTATTTCCTATGCATCACGATAGCTGAAAATTATTGAGAAAAATTATCCTATTCAAGATCTTGAGTAAGATTCTATAATCATTGCTTTGATGATTTGGAGACACTATTTCTATGGTGAAAATGTGATATTTATACTGATCATAAGAGTTTGAAGTATATTTTCTCACAGAATGAAATCAACATGAGGGAAAGGAGATGGCTTGAACTACTCAAGGATTATGATTTCACGATACACTACCACCCAAGGAAGGAAAATAAGGTGGCAGATGCTTTGAGTAGAAAGGATCATTGATTTCTTAACAAGATGAGAGTTGAAAAAGACCCTATAAACATGGATCTAGTAAATATGGATATGGGAATCATCATGGAAGGTGAAACATTAATGCTTTTTCAAATGTTTGACAATCCATCTTTACTAGAAAGGATAAAGAGTTCTCAGACCGATGATGAAGAGTTTCAAAAGAAGATTAAAGCTTTGAATGATGGGAGATTGAGTGAATTTGTGAATGAAGATGGAATTTTGAAATTTGGGAGGAGACTTTGTGTTATCGATATACCTGATCGAAAAAGAGAATTGTTGGACGATGGTCATAGTTCCAATTTCTCTATACCCCCTAGGAGCACCAAATTTTATATTGATTTGAAGGAACCTTTTTGGTGGGACAACATAAAGAGGGAGATTGCCGATTTTGTGTCAAGCTGTATGGTATTTCAATATGTTAAAGCTGCAAGGCAATAGCCTGGTGGAGTCATGCAACCTCTTCCCATACCTGAGTGGAAATAGAATAATACCATGATGGACTTTGTCATGGGACTACCAAAGACTCCTAGAAGAAACAATGTAATATGGGTCATTGTTGATTGTCTGACCAAGTCAGCACATTTTAAAGTTATATGAGAAGATTTACCACTTGAACGTTTAACAAGACTATATATTAATGAAGTTGTGAGGATTCATGTTGAACCCCTATCAATTGTTTCGGATCGTGATCTCCATTTTAAATCAGGATTCTGGGAAAGTATTCTGAAATCCCTAGACAATGAACTTTATATGAGCACTACCAACTACCCTCAAATAGATGGACAATCAGAAAGGACTATTAAAGCCATAGAATACATGTTGAGATCTTTCTAACTAGACTTTCAGGGTATGTGGGATCAATATTTACCTCTGGTAGAATTTTCTTATAACAATATCTTCCATTCAAGTATTTAAATGGCACTATATGAAGCGTTATATAGAAAGAGATGTCTCACACCAAACTGTCGGGATAACGTTGGTGAAATAAAACTTGTAGGCCCAGAACTGGTGGTGGCAACGATGGAAAAGGTAAAGGTAATCCAAAACCACATCAAAGCAGCTCAAAGTAGGCAGAAGAGCTATGATGATAACTGAAGGAAGGATTTGGAATTTGAGGTAGGATATCATGTTTTCTTGAAGGTATATCAATGGATGGGAGTGATACATTTAGGAAAGAAGGGAAAATCGAGTCCCATGTACATCAGAACTTTCGAAATTCTAGAACGAATTGGGGCTGTAGCTTACTGTTTGGCAATGCCACCAAATCTCTCTGAAGTTCACGATGTGTTCCACATATCACTGTTGTGAAAATTCATGCCTGACCCAACACATGTACTCACATCCGAGGAATTAGAAATGGAACCTGATCAATCTTATTACGAAGAGCCAGTCAGGATTTTGGATACAAGAGAACATGTTCTGAGAAACCGGACGACTTGTCTGGTAAATGTTCTACAGAGGAACAATAAGATGGAAGATGCAACGGGGGAACCTGAGGAACAAATGATGAAGAACCACTCGAGTATTTTTGTACAGTAATTTTCTTTCAATTTCGAGGATGACATTATTTGAAAGAGGGGAGAATATCACAACCCAATCTTCCACAATACGCATCTCTTTGATTAATACAGTAGCGTGTGTTGTATGCAACTTCGAGTTCTAACACACACCACATCCAATCAAACAAGTCGTTGTGAATAATTGTACCCAATTTTGGAAATTTTATAAAATTTATCATTCATAATGGACTGCATTTTTGGATACATAATATCTAAATTATCTTCGGGTGAATTTTTGATATTTTTCTGAAAACCATCAATTTTTTATGAATAGTTCAAATCAGTAAATTTTAATTAAAAACACCTTTTTTAATTGGAATAATTAATAGTGATAAATTAGGAATTTGAGTGGTTTTAAAGTATATTTAAAATATATTTTTAACATTTAATACAATCTTGGTCATTGGAGTTAATTTCACATTTAAACTAAACATAAACAAGTGTCAATCTTTTGATAGTTGTTATTTTTTTAAAACACGATTTTTGTTTTGACAGTGGGAATTAATTTTAAATTAATTTCTGGAATTTCTCTATTTTGGATTTAGAAAAATGGATACCATATTTATAACCAGTAGGTCCAAATTGTGTCAATAGGTAACATTTATTTATATACATTTTGAATAATTACTTCGTTAAATATTTTATTTACCATGGTTAAAGGGTAAATCCGGTAAATAAGGGTAAATAAATAATATTATAAAAATAATAAATTTCCATAAAACATTTCATAACCTTATTGGTTGATACATGTATGACCATGAGAATCTTTGGGACGATTTTGGGACCCCATGGATCCCCTTGTTGGTAATAAGGACACTTTATATTAATTAAGTTAAAGTAAATACAAAAATGACATAAGCATATATCTTTTAGCAAAACAATTTTTACATAGGGTTATATATGTTATGTTTTGGACTATAAATATTCATTAGAAAGATAAAACTATTTACTACATAATTGTATTTTATTTATAAATTTTATACATTTAATAATTAAATTTTTTTATGATACAATAATGATGCAGTATTTTCTTTATTAATGAAAGAATCAAATAATTTGTATTATAAAAGTTAAAATAAATATAATTGGAATGTTTTGATTCCATACAAGAATTTTACTGGTTAATATGACATGTTATTATTGCTTAAATAAATTTTTTTCTAATTACTAAATTTTTTACGACTTTATCAAAAATCAATTATTAAATATTGTCAAAATTGACATAAATGAGTTTTTAAAACAAGTATTGTATTATTAATTGATATTCTATTTCTAAAAATATAATTATTGGCCAAAGGACATATATCATGATATTTGTGTCATTAAGGGACCACTTGGGGGACTCTTGGATGTATATAGTATGTTTATTTACTATATAATATAAAAAATCAAAGTGACATGGTAAATGCCAAACTAATTAACTAAGAGTTAAAACAAAAAGATAAGGTTCATATAATGACCCAAACCTATATAAAATCTATTGGTTGAAATAATTTCGACCCATACCCACCATATAATTTTAATAATCCACTTTGGATCCATTTGAAACCGAATATTAATTTATTATAAATTAATACTGTAAGTTTTTATTGAAGAGCACCTATCCCCCGTATAAAAGGACACCACTTCTAACCAATTCTTCATACCATAAAATCATTTTTTTCTTAGCCATACTCTACCCAAATACCCTATAAACTATCCTACCTACAACCTAAATGCCTTATTTTAGTTATAAATCCATCCTAAGGAGCACTTTTGATCAGATCAAATGGAAGAACCCGGAGAAGAGGTATTGTTTTCACCACCATTTTTCAAGTTCCTTTCTTCTTCAACATCTTCTTCCTTTGTTATTTAATTTATAAAATAATAACTCCAGCATCTTCTATATACTGTGATGTTATTATAAATATGGTACAACCATATTCATTATTATATCCATCTTTTGTAGGACATGTCACCATACATGCGTACGTATGGCTTATTGTCTACATGCCGTGGTGTAATTGTTATTGAAAACATTATTGTTTGGATGGGTATTATAATGATGTATAATTGATGTAAATAATAAATATAACATGATAATTATTCTCTATATATTATATACCATCTAGTTATATTTTATTTTAATATCAAAATAATGACATCATCACTCGTGTGTACGTGTGGACTACTGTCTCCACGAACGCGATAAGATTCATTCCCCGTCATATCCATTCAGGTATAATTCTCATTTGATGATTAAAAATAATGTTTAATTACTTGATAATATTATATATATGAATAAGATACAAACTATCCATAACAAACACGGCTTATGAAACAAAACATATAAATGAAAACGAGTAAGTTAATACCCGAAATGACGATAATACTAAGATATTATTAACATAATAATGTTAACAGATCATATATGATATCATATTAATGTATATCATTCTTGTATAATTTAATATCAATTATTTCACCATTATACATGAGGTTAACCTACCCTCAACCAAGGAAAATTACAAGGTAAGGGTTTATTTAACAATCTTTTCATTATTCGAGGTTTTTATACGTAATTATCTACTGGGACCTCTTTATCATCTACATCCATGTTTCTTAAAAATGTATTTCAAAAAATTCATACTATTTTATAGACTATGGGATAAAGTCATTTATACCCCTATTGAAATTTTATAAGATGTTTATAAAGTAAAATTCTCGTTGTTTTCCAAACAATGTCCTTTTTAACCTTTTCAAAAAAATAAGGTAAGAATGTCTTTTTTAACTTATACGGCGGGTGCGACTATTTTCTATCATTATAAACTCGTCGAAGCTTCCCATACAATATTATAAGAATGTTTTCAAAGTAAATGTTTTATTTTATAAAAATGTGACTCTTAAATGATTTCAAAATAGAAAGAGATATTTATCTAAAAAGGGTTGGGATTTCATCTATGTCAACATACTTTGATGGATTTTAAGTTTATTTGGAGTTGATATATTATGATAAAAAAACTTCGAATTGTATTGAAGGTTTTATGAAATGTTTGACTGTGGATGTGCTATTTTTATAAAATTCATGATTTATGGTTAAAGTATTGACATTTTGTATGCTAGTTGTAAAACGAATGTTTATGATATGTTTGAACCTTTCATATGAGAATGTATTGGACTTAGTAAGTGACGAGTGGAGCCCGCTATATCTCCTCGATGCATCGGTAGGTCTCATGAAACAACTAGATGTGGAAGTGGCCAAGGCCCTTTCCCAATTTGATTTATGGTTTTGGCCTAGGCCTTAATCATTTTTAGACGTCTTGGCCAAGGACTTGACAAAATATTTCAGAATGTCTGGAATAATACATTCCCTCATTATGGAAATAATATTGATGGTTCATGAGGTCATTCGACTAGTAGAATACCCATGATTATGTTTTATTATGGCATTATTTACTCATCTTGTATTCTTTCTATAAAAGTATTCATGTTTATTATTGGTAAAGGCATGTGGTTTCAATTATTTACCTTACTTATTATTTATTTCATTTTTCCGTTGTATTACTTACCATTACTCAGCATTATAGCACACCCCTTTCTTATGTTTCATTTTCCCAGGATATAAAGAAGTTAGTTATGAGCGACCTGAAGGCATATTCTAGGAGGCTTAGATGTTTCTAATTAAATATATTTGTGTTGTATTGCATTTCAAGCTGTAAAGTTGAACTTATGTATGAATCTTGTTTCCAATAATAATAAACTGATCGGTCTTTTGAGACATGATTTCCTTGTGATCATGCCAATGTTATGTAACAATGCTCCGACTCTGGGTAACTAGGGTCGGGGTGTTACACATACATTGAAAAAAAGTGTAGATTAAATTATGGGTTTTCAAAAATGAGACATAAAGTATAAAACAACTGAAATGAAGATTACATCACAAGAATCATGTCGCAAACGCGCACCATGGGAAATTCCTATAGGTAACTAGCATAAGTGGGACCCTAGAGTCCTCGTACCTCGGTGATACATGTCTTAGAAACCACGACCCTTAGAAAAAGTGTCTTAGAAACCACTACCCTCAGAAAACGAGGCTATGAAACCATAACCCTCTGTAATAGTGGCTTAAAAACCACAACCCTCAATCATTCAAATGTTTAGTTAGTCTTGTTGCTTTAATCTTACTAGACAAAACCAGGATGAGCCCCTGCTGTTTCATCTAGAGTGCTAGTCCTAGTCCACCCACCTAGATACTCAGGTTTCCAATTGTTCTTTACTTCAAGTGGTGGTGAGTTTTCTCTATCAAGTAAACATATATGTACATAATAGTTTCTTTATCAAAAACCAATTCAACATCTCACCACCGTTCTCCCCCATTAATCTATTTCCCTCTATGTCATGTCACGCAAATGCATAAGCCTCAACATTAGGAATATATTAACACATTCAACATACAAATCATTTTTTAAAACCTAGGGGTCTATCATAAGAGGGTTTTTTTAGTATTACAAACCATTTTCAAGTTGACAGATAGGATATGTTATTTTATAAAGAATAGTTTTCATTTTATAAAACATAATCACCCAAACTCTTTCCAAAACCTTTTAAAAGGCCAATTAAATAATCAATGTGTTAAATATTTAAAAACATGATTGAACCCTTTCTTACAATGATGCAATCCATTTATGAAATTAATACAACCAAATGACCATGAGTTTATACCAAAACTCATCATTGAAAATATTCATTACTAATTCAAAACCACTTAGGAAATCACATTTCAAGAAAAATCACTTAAGTCCAAATGGGAATTAGTAATACATTACATTTTCCAGAAAAAATTCATAACCATTACTAGCAACCGCACTTGGATTTCATAGAATGTGTATATAGCATATATATAAAACAATTTTTTTAAAACAAAAAAAAATATGAGACTCAAACTAAAGGAATAAGCATAGGGGACCTACCTCAAGGTGAAAGAAAGCTATCCACTTCAGCTCTAGGAACATTCTAAATAAAATATATTGTTCCCCCACTAAGCATATGCACTTTCACATACATATAAGGATACCTAGCCCCTATACACACACCTGCATGGCCATGAACATGTGTAAGGGTGTCCTTACATATATGCTTATATGCATATACTAGTCTTCACTCACCTACAGATTCATTTTCATATATATGTAAATAGGAACACCTAGCCCCATACACGTATATTCACTACCATGGATAAATATTCATGTAACGGGGGAACATACATATATATGTATTCTTACCTATGCATACGCAGGTGAGTCTCCCTTGGACCAACGACTCAAAACCGCACCAAACAGTCCATCGTACATCACAACATTTATAATGAACCATAAAACATCAAAAGAACACCATAAATCAGGTTAGAAACCCACTAGTGGTATAAAATTCCATACCTCAAAACACACAGCTTTTGACGTTGGTAGCCTTAGACCGCTTCACCTTACATGCATATACATTATTAGATATATATAAATATACCCTTTAAACCAGGTACATATTACCCACACCAATAGGGAATATGTTCAAGGAGAATGTAAATATATACATGATTACCCCATGTATATACATAAATGTCTTTGCCACCGATGACCAAAATCCACCCCGCGATGATCAAAACATGCTAAAATAATAAAAAGTGGTATGAAAATTTCCAATGGATCCAAAAAAACCAAATTAAGCCTGAAAGTAATAGAAACCACACCCAAACATTTTTCGAAACCACTATATGTTTTAATAAACCAATTAACAATTTAATAAAACATGTCCAAGGAGAAATATATCTTTTTATACAAAAATACCCACTTAAAATCTCTTTTTTTAATTAAATGCATGCCAAAATCATACCAAAACAAAATATGCATCCCTTGCATCATTTAATAAACCAATTTCATCTATTATAAAATGACCTCAAATAACACAATAGGGGTTACACAAGAAAGACACTCAATCTTAGGTAAATACACAACATTAAAATAGAATACTTTATCTGTCCTATCAAAAAAAATGGATTTCACACATCAAGATAATTAATGTGAATCCTGAAGCACATGGAGACCCTAATTTAGCAGGTGAGAAAACAAGAAACATGAGAAAACATTACCTCAGAACAATGCTGGTAGACCAAAATACACAGAACTGCCTTGCCATCGGTGATGGTTTCCAGAACAGACACCAACAATAACCTAGAGGCCTCCCACACCAACCTAAAACAAAAAAAACCGAAATTCGTATCACCCCCAAAGATATAGGGTTCATCCAAACCCTACAGGGTGACAGTTAGCCTAATCAAAGCTGAGAAAAGGAAGAAAATAGGGGAGAGACTCATACCTAGGATATTTTGAGGATAAAATGTAGGGATATCCGGACAGATTTGAGGTGCATAGGAGGTCATAGGGAGGAATGACATGCTTCTAAGGTGAGATCCCCCTTGGGATGTGGTTTTGCGAGTCTAAGAGAGTAGAGGGAGGGATAGAGGGGCATTGGTGGTGTCTCTCTAGAATGAGGTTGTAAGATGGGTGCTTGGTTGGAGGTGGTGAGTCGTGAAACCAAGAGGAAGGGAAAAGGGAGGTTGGTGTCATCCAATAAGAAGTGAAAAGGTGGGGACGACCATGAGGTAAGGGGGATTAGATTAGGGGTTTTTAAATATTATTTTCATTCTAATTCAGTTGATTTAGAAAAATGAATAATATTAAATAGAAACTCAAAAGTAAATAAAATAATCATGATGTTTGTTGTTGGGGTGTGACAATCCATGTTTTGTAGAGATGAAAATAGAGAGTCATTTTACTTCGTGAAGGCGGTAGTCCAAACGTACCAGAATGTCATTATCATTTTTATGTAGGAGATAAAGTAAGATAAAAAATTATATATATTATATTTTTATAGTGATAAATATTTCATGAATATAATAGCTATATGACGCATTCCTGTCGTAGGGCGTGGAAAAAAAATTATTTCCTAAGTTAAAATGTAGTAATGTGGTTGACCTAGGATGTCTCCCGAAAAGGAGTGCACACAAAACGAGTTGTCACTTTAAAACGAGGGTAAAAGAAATGTTGTGCTTTTGAAATGAAATTTGAAATTAAAATGATTGAAAAACTATGATTTTTAAAAGGGTGATTAGGTCGGGGTCGGTTTCCTAATTATAATGCTATCCTTGTTCAATTTAATTCAAACCTCTTCTTCTTAATTGATTAAAGTGAGTTTCCACAATCGTTTCCTCTCACTTCCTTGGTGAAATTATTATTGTGAGAGAAAACCTTACCAAGATCTTGGTTTGGTCAACTCTCCTTCCATGTGTAAAATAGTTGTATTGAATATCCTTAATTGAAATGGGCAATTCCCGATCGGGTTTTGTTTATCCCAAACAATCAAGAACATTCACTACACCTTTTACACGTACTGACGATCGTCGAGTACTTCACCACTAATTCCTGGTTTATTCCATCGTATATAAACCAGAAATTAGTGGAGGGAGATATTAATTATTTTACAAAGGCAAAAATAAATAACGGAATTCATATTCAAGAATGATCGAACTTGATAATAAAATCCGCTATAATAAATTGAAAACAACTTTGAAGAAGAATGAAATTTATTCAATTGCGTCCAAGAACTCAAGCATTACAATGTAGAAAACCAACCCTTCCCCAATCACTCCAAAAGTTTACCCCACCATGGTAAGGGTAATCGAGTTGAATGGGGAAGAAGAAGGCATTACAAAACAATGAAAAAGAAAATAAATAAAAGAGAAAGATGAAATGTTCTCCTTCTTGGTGTCCCAGAAGGAATGGGGTGGAGAATGGATGCCTTGAGAGGGTGGAGCTCTCCTCCTTTTATAGCGAGAATTCTTCCCCCGAATGTCGACGCGTTTTAGCCCCATTAAATGACATCTTCACGCGTTGAGCCCTTCATGAATGTTGTTCATAATTCCCTTGTCCGTGTCTCCTCAAATGCCAGCGGAGTTTGACTTGTATTCCGAGAGTTATGGCCGTTTTACTATGAGAATTTATTCTGTCCATTCAGACTCTCCAAAACGAACTCCTCCGGATTAGGGTGCTTTAATGGCCCCATAAACGGCCAATTCACTCGGTGATTCCTTCATAAAAGATGCTCCAAAACTCCATGCGCATCCACCCACCGAATTTCATAAGCTTTGGGCCCACATTGGATGATTTATGGATCCCACATCAAAACTAGGCAGAACTGAAAACAGTTTTCTTGAGCAAACTTGTGAGCTTCTTTTGACCTTCAATATGGCCGAATCAGATTTTGGTCCAAATATATTAAATGAAGCCCTGGATGTGTAGAATCTGGAAAAGGAAGAATATTTCAAAACCACATCAAAGTATTCCACAACAGAATACCAAACAAGTACCAATGTAAATAGCATATAAAAAACTAAAGACTCTCAAGATACCACAAAACTCCATGCTTCACAAGCTCCAAGCTCCACAATCACCAAACCTCCCAAGTATCATGAGGTAGTTCTAAAAACGTGTAGAACGTTATATTTCCTCTGTATCAGAAGATATCATTAGCAAAAGAACGAATGTACCCAAGAATATGTGAGTATGAAACTCAATATTTTTTCCAAAATGACTTCCATACTCACACCAATATGATATAATGTTTATAACATAATATAAAACAGTTTACATAAAGAAATTTACCCAAAACAGTTTATAACAAAATATGAACAAGTTCCAAAAACCATTTTCAACCAAGTGAAAATAGAACTAAATGAAACCAATTTCCAGCAAGTTATTTTTCTAGAAAAATAAAAAATCAAAGCTTATAACCAATTATTATTAAAATTTTGGAATACCCATTCCATAGTTCAAAATGCACCCACACATGCATGCTTCGTTCGACAGTTCCATACTCAGGAGCAGTCTCTCGTCCATTTACATTGTGTCCAAATGAAACATGCCCCCAATACAAGGTCACATTACTTATACCCCATGGTAATCATCACTTATTAAGGTCATGGAATGAATGAACTCACACCAACAACATTTATTCCGAATATTTCCATTACCAAAATAAATTTCTTCAATAAAACTGAACTTTTATTGATAACCAAAGAACAACCAATTTCCAAGAAACATTCCATTTTAATAAAACTATCCCTTTTATCGAAAACATAAAATCTAATTCATGTAATAACCAATCCATAAAAAATCCCCTTTTTAAAATCCATATTTTAAAACCAAGAACAAAAGCACTTTACTCAAACGCCCATTTTTGCCAAATTTCATAAACCGTCACTCTAGAAGGTTTCCAACAAGTGTTCAATACACCAATTCACAATCAATTAAACACAGCACAATACATTTGTAATAATTACAATTAGTTTTACTAATTGGAGTCTATAATGAAGCCTCCCACCTCAACGGTTTTGATGAAAACCACTACAAACGAAGAACGCACAAGACAATCGGGTCGATTATCTAAGAACCCTCTTTAGATCTCTTATACTAGAAAGATCAAGACCAAATATCATAATATTTGGCATCCACCAACTAAGAAATACCCATAATGGGTTTAGATATGAGAAACAAAGGGAGGAGGAGAATTAGATATATTAAATCAATCAAGAACAAGGAAGAACGATCACATACCTCAAGAATCCCGCTTTGATTTTCCAAGGGAAGCCTTCGGATTGACTCCAAAATGCTTGGGAGAGGTTACCCTACCTTAAATAGAGAGAAATATAAAATTAGGACCATTTTGGAGAAAATGAGGGATTTTTTGGAAAAAAGAAGTGAGGTCCTATTTTTAAGGATCTCATTCTGACTCCATGCACAGTTCGACCACACAGTTAGGAATACCATGAGCTAATCGTGCGTTATACACTACCCACGCAGATTCCCCTTGTATAGTCTCCCAAATCATGGTTCAATGATGCTATAACTTCTACCTCAAGAGAACAACTAGTCATGGTTTGGCTGCTCCGTTAGGAAAACCGTGTGCCGCACGTGCAACCTTAACTTAGCCCCAAACACTCTTCCAATGTTCTCAAAACTCTCCCAACCTCTACCCTTACACTTCATAACCATAAATGTATCATGTAAAGGTTATATACCCGAAACTAGGGGTACTAAAAAGCATAAATCCCATGGGATTAAATGTTATTGGTGATCAATACATCTTCATTATCAAAAATAACATGGGAATCCCTCTAGGTGTAGGCCCCAACCACATGATCCATCACCATAGATGTAATCCCCATCCCTCGTTCAATGGGAATCCTCACAGGTGTAATCACCGAATTACAAAACTATGTGGGATTTTATTACGAACAAACTCGAATACGTAGAAAGCCTCATTCAGGTCCAAACATAACACCCAAATTCGACATAATATTCTCTAGCCCAAATTCCCGGTATGGTCATATCCCCCTATGAAATAAAATCTCTCCCAGTCCCCTCAGGTCACCTCAATGTAATTACCACACATTCCTTGTCTAGACAGCTTTTGATAGGATTTACATGACTTGTGATTCTTAAATACATCATTGGGACCACCTCATACGACCTTAAAAGGTGAAATTCTCTATTAAGTGGTCCCAAAATATGTGGGTTATTATTATTTTCATGTGGATATCTAGTAATCCCATTATATAGGTTTGATCATGACATTAAAATATCTTTTTTCTCCATAGATGATAGGACACTCATAAGTTCATTACTATGTGTCTTAAATCCATCATTGTCCAAACAAATAATGAAAGAATCTTTGATCCATTCGTAAAAGGGTACCATTGATGGAGAAGATCATATACATAAAATTTACTAATAAATGGAGAACTAAAAATACATATAGATGATTCTGAACCCATGTATGTTTGTAATTGATCATTACCTCAGGTTGGTCCGTGTATACATACTTGGGAATGAACAAAGGATTCATGAGAGTATCTGAAATCTGTAAGAGAGTCCTAGGATACGAAATAGATCCACCCAAAAGAGTGTAATGAGACCAAATTTCCATCCTATCAAACAATGTGAGTTCTTAAGTGTCAATAGCCATGTTCTGTAAAAAATGCATGTTTTTGGGAATTTGGTCCATGATGCATCGTGGATATGAGATCTATTGGGTGTTTATGGCTCCATAAACAAAACCCATTGGAGACAATTTGTAAGTAGAAAATCCAATGTAAATGATTTTAGAAAAATCAACCCCTAAAATCAATAACATGGAACTAGAATACTATTGAAAATAGACTTCTTTTGGATGTATATTAATCCCTATGTCCTATTTAATCCAATTTATAACCATGTGAACCATAATCTTGATAACATATATATATAACATGATAACATAATTATATCCAAAAAAAATGAAATTGAAATTATATCCAAATTTAAAAAAATGGTTAAAAAAATAAAATCCAATTTTTTATATTCCATTTCAAAATGTATAAGAAATCACTTTTAGTATAAGAAGAAAAAAAGGATAAAAAATTGATATTAAGAAAACACCTGATCTATGATTGAAAATAATTTCAACTTCAAATAAAGTAATAAGTTAATTAAAATGATTTTTATTGATAAAATAATAAAAATTAGGTTGTGCATTTTTATCATGACAAAGAAAAATATAATCTCCCAACCATTCAATTTAATGTAGATACCAAAAAATAATCTTAATTTGATTAAAATATAACTAATCTTCCTAAAAGTAAATCATTCGTTCCAAATTTAAAAATTATAATTTAATTTATATTATTTAACTGCCGAAACATATATTTTATCTAAGAATAGTCATACAACAATTACAAAGAAAATGTTTATGAGGATGTGATGATTTTACCCATTGTTATAATCCATCTTATCCTCTTTCACAATGGAGGTAAATATTTATAATAGTTGATATTTATGACTAAAACAACTGATTTGAAAATATTAAATTATGTTAATTATTAATATTAAATCTATGGAATACATTTTAGAAGATTTAATTTCTATAAGTGGTAGAAATTATTTAAAAAATAATTTCCTAAATGTATGGAAGAATAGTTTTTTGATAATTGTATTTTCAAGATGAAAATCAAATGTATACCAAATTAAACTATAAATATTACTAAATTTTAAATAATTAATGTTTTTATAACTAACGTTTCATTATGTTAATTTAGTAAAAAATTCAATGAATTATGTGACTTTATCAATTAAAATAAATGATTGTTTAATAAAAATCAATTCTTTACCATTTTAATTCATTCAAGTAGAATTATTTAACGTGGTATAATTTAGTGATGATATTCATGAAAAAAATGTATTAATAACCATTTTGTAAAACATACTTTTGAAACATAAAATGATATTAAAATAAATTGAGTACATATATATTATAAATTAATAAATAAATATTATTTATTTTAACATATATATTTATATTTTTTATAATTTGGTAAATTCTACTAATATCCATCAGTTTTATGCCTACATTAAAATATATCACAGTTTGTTTTAATCTTGGTTTTATGTGTCATGAAAGCTGTTGAAAACATAAAACATATTTAAAGTGAAGTTGGATTATAAAATATTAGGGTGTTAAAATGTTGTAAACACCTTTTATATCTAAAAATTATATAATGGAATGGTTATATCTTGGAAAAATGTTTAGGCATCCCGAACATGAGTTATCTAAAAATGATAGGTTGTGGGATTTAATGAATCCAAAAAATGTTTATGCAATTTTGAAAAGAAATTAATTTATAATATGGTATTTTGATTGTATATTTGATGTTATCATTTTTATTTTTTTTTATTTTTTCATTCTATGTTCTAAATGGTTATATGACTAGTTTAAAAAAGAAATTATTGGAATGTCATAGTGTATAAATTAATAGAAATTCACCATAGAGGGTGGTTTAATTCTTTGATTTGGGATATCTTGATTAAAATATCATATTGTTTCAACACATTTGTTCTATGATAGTAGAATATGTTTCATTGAGTAAGTTTTTTCCTGATATAGTTATAATTTTATTCTAATTGGAAAAATTACAAACACCATCTTTAATGTCATGAAACATTTAATATAAAATTTGTAGTATAAAAATGTTGATGTTCGATATAATTCTGATAGATATACCCTTATAAGAGATGTATACAAAATGTTAGGAAGAAGGTACATAAAAGTCATAAAATGAATAGTGAATTTGTAGAAGCATGTTTATAGTAGAAAATTTTAAATTTATGTGTTTATTATTTTCATTTTGAATATCCTTTAAAACATAACTAGATGGATCATAATGAGGGATATTTTTATAATGTCATATACCATTTTTATTAGTATTTAATCACAATGAACCTGGTTTTTTGTGTTAATGAATGATGAATTTTACATTATGTAGAACAAAGAGAGAATATAGATATTCCTCTAAATTTTAATGAAATTCATGATTTGTACAGTAAGTGATTTTTTTGATGTAAATTTTTATTAATTTTTTTTACATTATAGGATGCTTGTATAAAAAAACAACAAAAGGGTAAATGGTTTCTCTTGAATAACAATGATATTATAATTTTTCTTATTGGTTTCAAAGACAAGTATTCTAATTTTATTATGGTTAAACATAAGGAATCATTTTATAATTATATATATTTTAATATTTTTATTTTTCTAGGTATCACAAAATGTAAATAAAATAGATAGTAATTTACATGCTTTGAGTAACACGCCATAAAAAATTGGCAAAAATTTATATTCTATGTTTTCTTAATTGATCTTGATTTCATATACATATATGAATGGGATGTTGGATTTTATATTAAAGAGAATGAAATAATTTAGTTAATTTGTCTAGGATAAAATTGCATAAACATGTTTAAATGTTTCTAGTTTGATACTGAATGAGGGTTTCACATTCACCAATGATATGGAATCATTGACATTAACTATATTGATCTAAATGAACCATTTGTGTTGGCCCATCAAACACATAATGTTTAAATGAAAATTGTTTTGTTACATTGAGATATTTAACTAAGTATTTGAGTTTAATATAAAATAAATATCATGAAATTCAATTTATATAAAATGATATTTTGACTCTTGGAGTGAATTTTATTTATATTTTTATAGATACAAATCTAAATAGATACCTTACATAAATAGATATCAATATATATTATTGATGAAACCCCATAGTTTGGGATCTGTGGTCTTCATAACATCGATGGTGTATCCAATTATTGTCCACACTTGTTAAAGTACCCTCAGGGGGTGAATACCGGTATGTATAATAAGACCAATTTCCCATTATATAGTTCCAAATTTACACGATAAACATAATTTGTGATTTTCAAACCCGCTATATTGATGCATTCATTTTCAAAATTAGCTACACCATAAACATCCCTTGTGCGCACTGAATAATCATTAGTTATCAATTATAATCTCATGTATCATTTTCAATCATTATATGTGGTTTACAAATATTACTTATTATAATTTCATATTTAATAACTGTTATATTAATGATTTCAAACCTTCTTTATGGTTTTACATATCTATTATGACGTCGGTGAACATTATATGTGGGAATCCATGCATTCCTAAAAAATCATCTTGAAAATCTCATAACTAAAATTTTGGAAAAAAACTGGGAATCCTCACCACCTTAAAACTGCTACATTGAAAAAAACGTACTAAAACTGTATCAAACATATTTTTCATCCTATATAGTAAACAATATTAATCTATATTTTTTTAATAATATATCCCATTGTGTATGGGAAAAACATCAAATTTTATTATAATCATTTGGTGAAAAACTCTCATACACCTTGCACTACAACCACCAATCACTCTTAGTGACTCACGGTAGTTCTCAAATATTAACTAAACACATACTCTAAGTTCAAATAAATCCAGATCAGCATGATAAATAATAATATCATGTAATGTTCAATAATTGTGCACTTAATTCCCAAAACTACTTATGGTATATGTATCAATACCAAATTATGATTGACAGTAACTATTACTGATAATTGATACCAATTAGTCTAAATTATAGTACTGGGTGTGGCTCTCTAGAAATAAAATTTCTAAAACTTCTCTTCTTAAATATTATCATCATTAACCCAGTGGTCACTCCTTCTATGATACACATTTAATTAAATCATAGATTATGAACTATACTATTTAATATAGCTTCCCATAATTATCTACCACTAGATTTATCATGGTATAATTCTTAAACAATCAATAAATTTTCGACCATTATTATTAAGATTTCGTCTCCTTTTTTAGTGATCCAAAACATTACTCTTTTGTGGTTTTAAATAAATAAACATACATAGATCATTTCATTTAGAGGAATATAACATACATTGGGGAGTGGGGGTCCTACCACCACACTACTAAAGTGTGGGCATTTGAATAGACTGTGAGATTCGTCTAAATCTATTAAAATTATTATATGTTTAAGGAAATTTTCAGTATTTTTGTGACCTGTAATTTTTTTTTCACATAAAAAATTTTCACCCACCTATGGTTTATATTATCTCTAATAAAATTATACTTTATATCAATGCCCAACATTCTTGAGTGATGGATATGTTTTTTTAATTTTAATATCATTTTTAGATTAAAGTCTTTAATGTATCTCTCATTTCTTCAAGATTCAACTTCGTCAACAATAATTGTGGGTAAAAATGAGTGGCCACAATATATTCATCATATTTGGATCTAAATAAATAAAATTTAACTTCTAGTTTATCCACGAAATATAAAATTCACCAAGATAAAATTCATTTATTAATTTTTACATTCCATTATCTACTAAATTGTCCCAATATTAATATGTATATGCCAGTAATTCTTCCAATGAAGGATCATTTTACAAAAAAGCAAAATCCATTATTTCAATGATATACTAACATATTATTTTTAATGCATGAAATTATCATTTAGTGGGATTACTTTAATAGTATTCATCTTAAAATATAGAAAATGCAATGTTATGTCATGTTATGGATATGTATAAAAGTATCCCAATTATTTTCTTATATTCATTGACATTGACTATATTGCCAACCTCATTACATGATAATTTCATTTGGGTAGAATCCCTAGTTTCTATTTATTTGGAATCCTCAATTAAAAATATTCTCATAACATTATTAGTAATTTTTTATGGATAAATGAATTTATCATTCCATCATTATGTCACTTGGAGGCAAGGGAAAAAATTCATCATTCCAATCATTGACACTTCAAATGATAATATAATGGATTCAATTTTTTTTGACATTTTACATCATTTGATCCCGCAATTTTTTTGTCATATTTTTATACTATAATAATCATTACATAATCATTGTATTTATTTATATAGATATTATAACCCTATCATGATATAAAGCATGCTTCTTCATGTACTTATCATGTTCATAAGACCTTGATCTTGGGGCCTTCATTGACCCATACAAAGATTTATTTAGCCAGTAAACTTTTTCCCATATTCATGGAAAAGAAAATAATATTTCTATTCTAAGTTCATCTTTTCTACTGGAACTCCATTAGGGATTTCTATTTTGAAGTCCATTCGATAAACCCTATATTTCATTTACACAGCTATATATAAGAAAAATCTAGTTTTCTACATCATTGTAATAAGAGAAAAAGTTTGATATAAATTTATACCAATAACTAGGGAATACCCCTTACTCCCTATTTATGCTTTAACTCAAATCACAGTGTTCGGCCTTTATGTTTTTTTTGAAATACTCATTTATTGTTGAGAATATTATTATCTATCGACAATGAAATAATCTACCATGTAGGACACTTCACAATTTTTTGAAGTCTTTCATTTTTCTCATTAAATCAATTCCAAAATATAGTTGCTAATTTGAAACATTTTGGCTATACTAATGAATGCTTTTTGTTATAAAGACATCATTCTCCTTATTTACACTGGTGTTTTATAATCTCATATTATATACTTCCTAGAAATTTATTCTTATAACATTGGTATCTATATAGATACTCATCTAACATCATCATGATCATCATTGGTATCTTCCTCAAGATATTCGTTAGAAACTTGCTCTCTCCTCAAGCTTCTCAACATATTATCAGCATCCTCCTGAAACTTCTCAGTAATTTGATAGATAATCTACTCAATATCCACTAATTTAATATCATTTACCTCCGAAACCATTACTATTTTATTATTGAACCATTTATATTCATTAATTGTTTTGATTAATCCTGAAATATCCCTTCACCTCTATGAGATACAAATTATAATTATATATCCTTAATATGAATATAACATTTACATAAGATGAAAAAGTATTCCAATAGCGGATTGTTTACAAACCATGTTTTGTATCTAGTATTAAATTCCTTAAGAAACAATAATTCACCTTTATAAATATAGATATATGTTAAAATACATCCTTCTAAATCATATCTGATAGGTCCTTTTCAATAAGAATTTTATTTCTATTTTTTATGATCAGATATATTCTCTCAACCACACTATTTTGTTAAGGTGTTATCACTATAGAGAATTGGTTCATTATCTAATAATTCATAAGATAATCATCCACATATTTCTATTAAAATTTATTACATTATTTGATTATAATTTAAAAATGTTAAATCCAAGCATCATTTCAAACTCCCTTTGGTAAGGTGTTATGGAACTAAAAACCTTGGACTTGAGGGTGATGACCACAATCGATATAAACGTACTAAAATAATTGATTAAAATAACATAATATCTCTTCCTATAATTGAATCATTGTTTGATAGGACAAAAAACATCAAATTACACATGTTAATTTACTCATATATTACATTATTCTGTAGACTTTAATATATTTTGAGTGATATTACCATATTCGAAAGAATAAGATGTATGAGTATAATCACGTAATAGATTATATGGATTTAGATCTATATCACATCTCACCAGAAATTCCAAGGATGAATGGATCAAATAGACATGTCATTTATTTAATTACTTATTCTTTTTATTAGATAGAAAAAGTATCTTATTCTCCACTCATAAGGTAGAGATCCCCCTTCATGAGATTCCCCTATATCACCACTACAACATCTATTCTTATGACTATGCATATTGTTGGCAATATCTAATTCCTTCCATAATTTTCATAATTAAATGACACAAAGAATGTTGTGATTGAGACCTTTAATGTCTAATGCGTTTGTGTCTCTCATATATTTCCCCCGAATTTATATTTCCAATGGAAAATTATATTTAGATCTAAACTATTACAAAATATGATGAAACCTTCATTTATATTCTTGATTTACGTGACAATATAATTATTCCATATCTTGTTTGAAGTTCATAAAAATCAATGATAATTATAATAGCTCAATCTGATACTTTATGGGAAATAATAATAACCAAATAAATCATAACTTTTTTTATTCATGATACATGTTTTTTGAATCATACCCAATGTCAATAGATGTGCTTTATCTTCTTCAAATGGAGATGAAAAAACTTCATCTTATAAAGAAGGAAATGAATTTAGCATTTTCATCCTTATTGATGATTCCATAATCTATTATGTATGCCTACTTTTGGTTTTTATCAGAATATTTACGACTATTATTGATGATAAATATTTATCAATATATTTAAATCCTTTATACTATAAATAATTAAAACCAAATAAATTATGGTTATATTAAAACATACTGAGATTCATTTATATATCTTATACTATTAGGTACAAATTTACTATAGATTATAAATTTTTGGAATATATGATATTTAAACAACATTAACACCAGTAGAGTGGAGAAATATTTTGTTTCATTACTATAGAACTAATATTCTATTGTGTTAATTGAATATTCTAATTTTGAGTTCTACCCAAATCACTCATCACCATTAAAGTTGAATCTTGTAGTCATTCCAAAACAATTTATGAATTATATTTACAAAAAAAACTTATACCAACCTTTTAATTTGTATTTCAGTTTTACCAATGACAATAGTACTATATTTTTTATTGGACCCCTATGAACCACATATAATTTTTTTATTTTTTGGATGGTCATCTATCCTGATGTCGTATTGGGAGTAAAATGTCCCCCATGATTGTTTAATTTTAATAAAACATTGAAAACACCATCATGATTATCATTTATATAATTGACCCAATCATTCATTGACTCATTCAGGACATCAATAACCTTATATTGTTCTTCAGAATTGATCTTGTACTCAGCAACCATCTCTATGGTTTATGGAATTTTAGAGTTGATATTTTATATTAATTCATTTAAACAATACTTTTATTCTTCTTATTTATCCACATATATTTTTTTACAATGGTTAAATATATTGGATTTATTCATTTTAGATCTTAAAACATATATATCTTCAATATATGCTTCAAATTTAACTTGATGATCAATTATTCCTTCATATTTTCCTTCATCAATTTCACTTTGTTCCCTTATTTTTGAACTATCCAAACTACTACCTTATAATATTGTATATCATATTTTCTATTTAGATGTCATAAAATCATTTCATAGGAAATTAAACATCCTCAAAATCTTTTTTTAAAAAATGGTCACTTGTACACCAGGTGTATAACCATTCCATATTGGAAACATGAAAGTGGATGTTTCTCTTTATACTATTGTTTTCAACTTTATATATTTGATAAATTGAATGAAATTACTTCATCCAAATCTTCTTTTTTCTAGCCACCCTCTATAGTGAGATTCATTATTTCCTTGAATGCCTCATATTTAAACATCTCCTTTTCTAAAACCTCATTATCATCATTCTCATCTATTATGATATAATAGTACTATGTAAATAGTCTAATGTATTCTACTTCAAATATTTATCCTCAATTAAAGAGGCATTAATATTGAATTGGCTTATAATAATTCAAAGTATATACATGAAAATATTCACATTATTAATATCTTCCTGGAGAAAATTCATTTCCTCCATAATATCATTCACTCGAATGAAAAATGCATTAATAGATTCATTTTGGTGCATCTTTATGTCCTCATACTTCATCCCCATAATGTGTAATTTTGATTCCCAAACATTTGAATAACCATCATAGGTTTTAATTAATTTTTCCTATATGGAATGTGAATATTTACTCTATATCACCTTTTTGTAGTTTATGGAATTTAAATATACATTTGAAGAATTAACAACTCTGGAATCATAATACAGTTCTCAACTATCTTTGTATGATAAATATTTACTATCTATAATGATCAAGTTCCCATGTATATCTTTTATATACATACCTTTTTATAATTTATAGAAATAGTGATGCATATGATTCTTATAATGTTTATTTTTTTCCATAAATGAATAGATCCCATTTGATATTGAATTCTTCCATAGATTAAAATGAGAGAGATTCAACCCCATCCTACAAATTTGATACGAATTATTGGCCCCACTATATTATGTACCCTTAGTTTGGGGGTGAATCATGATATATATAAATACCATGACTCTAGTAGCCCGGATTTAGTGCTAACTTTACGAAATAGGCATAAGATACATGCCACCACATCACAAAGTACCAAATAGTTTAGTAATCTTAGTAAACTAGATACATGAATTACTATCAAATTTACATTTGAAAACATATTAATAAAACATAGTGAAATTTAATATTCTCTATCCTTAAACTAATTCAAATAATACATCTTTATATCATAGGGAATGTAAGAAAATATAGGGTGAGATGAAATGAATAGTAAGGATTATATATGATGGAGATTATCATGACCGAATAATGTATAATCAATATGGATAAAACAATAATTGAAAACACATGTCATTTAATCAATAATTTAATAATTAAATCTATATATGTTTAAAATCAATTCAAAAATATCATGGATAATATAAACTGAAATCTCATAGAAGGAAATGAATAATAGCAGACATCATGATTTCAGACATCATGATATCTATACAATTGATTCATTGTTCTAATTAAGTTTAATCTATGGGTTATAATACTCTAAAATATCATTTAAGTCTTGCTTAATTATTTATCTCATTAGGTTAATCAATTAATCGAGGGGCTATATAACTGGTCCCCAACTATCACAACATTTCCAAGGTATTACTCATATATTGAATGATTAATTCAGTTTATAAACACTATTCCCCATAAATAAATATCTATATAGAATAAAGGATTGGAATATCAATATTTTCCTAGTTAATAAAATTAATTTTAAAGTAAAACACCATATTTAGAAAACATATATGGTTTACAAAATAAGAATATACAAAATAAAGAATATGGATATATTGGAAATAAAATTTTTAGTGACGATGAGAATTTGAATGGTTCATAGGAGAGTTAAAAACCTAAAAAATTATCAAGAAAGTGAATGTTAGAACATTCCTTATAAAACATATCATAAAAAATATGGATAATTAATAAGGAAGGTGTCATTAAAACGTATCCAAAATAGACAATAAAGAGGGTTTTCTTTTTGATTAATTATAAATCTATGAAAATGACATTAAACATTCTTGAAAAAAAAACTATTTTATATTTAAATCCACATTTAAAAAATAAAAATTTCGAGAATAGTTGGGAAAAGTATTTATTATTAATGAATCATGAAATTATGTATTGTAATATTCAAATAAAATAGTGTTCATGAATGTTTGAATATCTAATCATTCTGTGTATTTTGAAATAAAAACACATTTCATATTTTCCATAAAGGTTAAAAAATACATATCAGAGAAAATTAAAAGAAGATTTATTTTAAGTAATTTTTTAAAAATTCAAAACTATATAAAAAATTCATTAATAAATTATTGGGGAATCTTGAAAATTTTATTTAACACATTTTATAAAAATTTGGATATGGAAGGGAAAACATTTTCGATCACAAATTGAAATAATATTGGTTTTTTTAAAACAAATTGTCACATATTGACCTCAAAATTTTAATTATTTTAATTATTATGAATATTTTAATTATTTCTGTCCTTGTTTTTTCATTTTGGGTGGGTAGTGGTTGAAATGTAAAAATTTCAAGCAAGGAGGGGTCCTCCACACGTGTGTTTTACTATTAAGGGTAACCATGAAGAAACCATACATGAGGGTGTCAAGCCATGGTACTAGCCAGTACACGGTCTAAACTGTTTGGTTGTCCAATTTTCTAAATAAATAAAAATAAATGATAAATTAAATGATAAATAAAATGAAATAAAATAATATAAGAAAAGGTGGTATAAAATTTAAAGAATGTTTTAATAATAATAATAACACTACTATTATAAAAAATTATATGATTATTATTATTGTTATTATTGTTATTATTGTTTTTATTATGATTAATAAAAATACTATTATTATTATGTATTATTAGATTTAGTATTACTTGGTTTTTTATTTCTTATTTTCTATCTCCCCCTCCATTCCCCCCTCCAACACGATCCACCTCCCCCTCCTCTCCCTATATGCAATGCCCTCCCCCTACACACCCCTTTTCCTACTGCCGCTCTCCCTCATCGGTGCCCTCCTCTCCTACACTCCCACTGGCTGTCATGCCTCCTCTGGTGTCTCTCCCTTACACAGTGACCCTTCCTCACATAGAATCATACTCGTGCAGATCCACCCTGACTGACCCCTCCTCTGTTGGTGCTCTTCTCTGACAGCTATCCCACCTCACGGTGCGGCCAACCACCCATATTCCCCCTCTAGTGAGCATTCTTGTTTTTTTAGGGTTTCTATTTTTGGTTTTCATGTTTGAAAAAACCCTATGAGTTAGGGTTTGAGGGTGACATGATTTTATTGGTTTTTGGGGTTATATATCATCTATGGGGACCTAATCATAATTCTGTGAGAGTTTCCTCACTTTCTTACTCAACCAAGGTAGGTATCTCAATTTTTCTCTTTTCTGATGCATGTTTTTTATACTTTCAATCTTCAAATTGTTATTTTATCCTTATTAATAGCTTCAAAATATACCTAATTAGTCAATTATGGTGTTTTTAAATTTTTATAACTTGTTAAAAATATATTTTGATGTGATTATTTAATTATGCCTATGTGTTGATGCACTTAACGTGTTTGATTTAATTACTATTATTTTCTTAAGATGAAAACAAGACTTGATGTGATATTTGGCCTTGGAAATGTTTTGGTAATTTAGTTTTAACTTATGAATTTGGGTTAATGTAAAATTGGAATGCTTTAAAATAATTTTTAAATATGTGTCCAACCTCCATGATTCATGTATTTAGTTTATTATGGTGTTTCCATGTTGGTAGAATTTACTAAATGTAGGGTTTGAACATGTTCTTTGTTTATGTATCTTTGAATTTATGGGAAATGGGTTAGATAAAATTACAATACAGGTTTTATATAGAAGATAGATGTTTTGGGGTGGTTTTGGAACTTAGAAATATTTATTTAAAATGTTTGGATTGTAGTTTGGACATTTATTTGGTGAATTGGTGATTTCTATGGACTATTGTTTTGGATGGAAAATATGTGGAGTTTCTTTAAAATTGGTTTTTGGGTATTTTCATAGACTATTGATATGTTCCATTATATTTTGGCACATCCATGGGTCCACATAGTGCACACATGGATGGACGTTCAAATGAATATGGTATTTTATAACAGTTTTTTTCCTTCGACTTTGGTATATTTAATGTTTCTTTTGTTTTAAAATTATACCTTGGTTCTTTAAATGGATTTTGGTTTTTAAAATATGTCGGTTATATTTCTAAAAGTGATTTTTAAATAAATCTCAAAAAGGTATACTTGTTTGGAACTTGGGTTGTGTTTTGTTAAATGCTTGGCTCAAGGGACTATTTGGCATGTTTTATAAGATTGTATATCTCCTCAAAATGTAGAATGAATTTTGAAAAAGTGTTTGGATTTAGAATTTTGAAGGGCCCATTTGGATTTGTAAACTTGATATATATATTAGGTTGTTTCGGGAATGACATGAAGCTATTGTGTGATGTATTAGAACGAAAATTATTGTAGGCCTAGTTGGCACTTTACAAACGTTATAATTGAATCTGGTTTTAAGAGCATAAAAACTCAGTTGGCATATTGAAATGTTTTGAAGCATGTCTTAGAAGCAATGTGACGTGAGGGCACGGTTAGAACCTTTGATTATTTGATATATATATATATGGAACCTCAATAAGAGGTATATCCATTTATGGATTATCTTATTGGGCATCTGTGTTTGGGGTAGACAAGTAAGATGATAGGAGATTAGGTGAGTCACACATGCGAGGGCCTCCTACATACACAATTTATTTGTATCTACTAGGGATTTATATAAATATTTTATAGGATTGAGTGATAGTTGCTGATTAACCTTGATTGAATAGATTGGTATGTCATGGATTGTCATTAGATAATGTGGTATTTTCCACTAGATTGACTGGTTATGGTCGGCCAATTGGTTATAGACTTATGGGATTCACTGAACATCGGCAGGTGGTTTCGAACCGAGTATATCTAGAGGTATTATATGGATTTTTAGGATCACCCATGGTCACATTATACACCTTCTTGTATGTATCTCTATGTGCACGATTTTTTTATCACACTGCTAGTCTATTTTTAGTATCTTCCGGTTTATTTTTAGTTTCCTTGTTTATTTATCACTTTTTTATTTGACATTTCCTTGTTTGGGGTTATTGTTTTTAAAATTGTAAACTCATATTTTGAGAATTTAAAGGTGTCATGGGTGTTTTTATTTAAAAATAAATCGTGGATTTATCTTACAAAATGTGAAAAAAACCTATTTTTATATCTGTATTTTAAAACTAGTATTAATGGAATGTTTTCAAGAAAGGAAAATGCAGGGATTTTGTGGTTTTTCTTTGAAACTCCTACATAGAATTTCAGTTCTCATGTATACTTTATATTTTTAGTTTTAGGTTCTCATTTTGTATCACTCTTTCGGCAGGTGTGGTTCTGTGTTAGGTGGTGACCCATGAGGTCACATAGAGGTACATTTGGATACATAACTTTATGTTATTTCAGTTATCAGTAAATATCAATTTTGTTTATTTTATATTTATTTTTTTTTCTTTACAGGAAAAAATTGATCCCAACTATTTTACATTGGTTCCCATCACTAGTTTCCAACCCGTAGGGATCAGGAACACCCTTTGTTCCATAACGCGGACCGACTCGGGTGACCAATTCATAGTCGAACAGGGTTTGTTCATGGAAAAAATATTCTTAATTATTTTAAGAGACAAAGAGAGTAAATTGTTCTATTACATAAAGAAATCATGAATAACTATAGGGGAATAATGAAATCGGAATATTATGAAATGATTAAATAATTTCCTTCAATTGAAATTCAAGAAAACATTTTAATTATAATAAGATTGAAGAATAATCCCCTATCGGATTGGTATCTTTTGATTCATAATCCCTCTGAATGAAATTACTAAAATTTCATATTTGACCCAATGAATATAATGATATTTATGTCATAAAATATTCATGGGGAATTATATACACCTCATAAAATTATGTAGGTGCATATTACCAAATAATCCCCAATGGAGAAGAAATATATATGAAATGTTTCAAAAAAATTCAAACACTTGTCGTGAGAATTAATAAACGAATTTATTAGGTACATAAAATGGAAACCCACATAAAAATGTTGAACTAAAAAATAAAATAATAAAATTTAATTATACAGAAAATATTAGAATATAAAATTTAATTAATATTTAAAGTGTGTATATATATATATATTAAAGTAAATTGAGTTATAAAACCCTTAACGCTTGGTAACCTTTGAATAATATTCCATTAGAGGCAATAATATTAATTGGAATTTAAAATACAATGATGTATAAAGGATTAATAAAATAAAATTTAAATGGGATGAATGTAAACCATGTAAAATAAATTATATGGAGAACAATAAAATATTACTCAATGAAGGAAAATTGAGGCAAAATATCTTACCTAGTTCTGACTCATCAGGTATATTATTTATCAAATTAAATAATATGTATTTTTTAATTATTTACACGATCAAGAAAAATATTCAATTTTATTATTTCCATTATTTAATTTATTACCATGTTATATTTATTTAATTAATAAATTAATTTCACATCAGATGATTTGTTGATATTCTGATCATATGTCGAAAATGACCTTAATGGGTTTACTATGTACACTAGTTCATTTTTTATAATATCCATAATAATAATAAAATTAACATAATTTTCATAAATCATTTGATATTTTAAAACCAAACGTGAATAATGGACATGAAAAATGAATTATGCCACAATCATAGAGATGTTAGCCTATATGTATGCATGGGTAATGATTCCATTTGTATTAATCCTGATCGTAAGAAGGTAACTGTTGTTTTATCATTAATTAATAATAAATATATAATAAATATTATATAATTTCATTAAATATAATTATATATACCATCTATGTTATCTAGTAATGAAAAAATTACATTACTTCGTGAAGGTGGTTATTCACACGTTTGTATGAGCGACATTATCAACTTTAAAAGAATGGATAGGTAAGAAAGTTTATGATATGTTATTGGTAAATAATGGTAAATATTTAATTAATACCATATATATGTATATAAAAATTCCATTAATGATACCATCTATGATTTGTGTTCTTGTGAAATTAATTCAATCGATTCATGGGGAGGTGGTTCGTCTTACACACAAACGATGGTTTAATTTCTCATTTGATGGTAGAGGAGATGTATATTCATTATTAAATAGACATAAAACATATAATTATATGTGTTATATTGAATTTATTATGTAAAAAGTGGTGATTATTAGTTGAATGAGGTAGAAGATTAAATAAAATTGTAATTCTTGGTTAAGAAACATACCTCTTCTTTAAGAAGCATCTAGAGGTTTATATGAAGTGATTTATTTGGTTGGTTATCTAATAAAAAAATTAAATGTTGGATGTTGTAAGGAAATTAATTTATAGATTTGGGTAGGTCCTTATTAACCAAATATTTCTAGATTTTGGAATACATAGAGATAGGTGATTCCCTAAAAAAGATATGAGAGGGGAACTTTTTGAATTTTTGAAAATATTAAATTATAATAAGTTCATATTCGATTATAATGCATCTAAATTGATAGGGATTGGAATTTAGGATATAAAAATGATGAAATATTTCTAGAAAATAATATTTAAACTTGTTTAATTTGAATATAATCAGTTTCTCTAGGTTTATCCCTTGGTATACCAGTTTTCAATATAATCGCAAAAACAAATTTTTCAAGATGAAAGTGTAAAAATTTTAATAATAAGCTGAAAATCAAATAATAAATGAAATAGGGATAAATGTTTAGACTAGTTATGACCTTAATTTTTCTATTTCATGTAATTTATATTTTTTAAACTACTTAATAAAATATTGTTTAACATAAAATAACATTAATGACATATTCAAGAATATTAATTTAATTTGAATTCGAAAAAATAAATATAATAATTAAATTATAATATAAAAAATATTTCCATAAATAATAAATCATTATAAACTTGAAAATTATTTTATAACTAGATATCATCACAATACAATAATTTTATTATTTTAAAAATTATTTACTGTGAGTTTTCACCAATATCCATATGCAATATTTCAAAATTTTATAATCATTTAAGGAAATTATAAATTCACTAAAAATTATAAATGAACTTCCATCATGAAAATAATATCATTATACTCATTATAAACTTTATTATTGATTCACCACTAATTTTTATTCCTATACGAATATATAAAATCTATATAATTGAAATATAGTGACATTATATACTTTTCATAATTTATATTATTATATAGGTCACATTCATAGAAATGTTCCTCATATATAATTTAATATTAGAAATAAGATAATAAGGTTTGAAAAAAATTCATCCAATAATAATTAAAATGAAAAATAGTGGCCTTATCTATTGGGTTAATCCTATGTTAACCTGATTTACCCTATTATCATAGTGATAATTTTTTACAATTTTTATTATTCATTAATATGAAATAGTATGTAAAAAATATTATCTATTATTAATTATTCTAATGAAAATTTAGGAATCTTTTTTTTAAGGTTAAAGTTTCATAATTTTATGAATTTAATTTAAAAATGGGCCTAAAAATTCAATCAAAAATAGATGTTTAGGAAATGTATTTTTAAGCCTAATATGATCTTACATTAATTGAATTAATAGTGATAATAATTTTATAAATTTAAATTAATATCAATTTACTTTTAATATATAATTTTCATTCAAATTAATTTTCATTAGGGTTTATTATAATTTGTTATAATGGAGAACATTATGCACTTCAGAACAGTTATTCAAAAAAATCATTTTCATTATAAAAATAATGTTATACCATAATATCAAATAAAGTAGAATCAAATGTAATTAATTAGATAAAATATAAATAAACAAAAATTAAGTTGCACTAATAATAAATTTGATGAAAATTTTTAGTTTAACATTACTTAAAAATTAAAAATAAATTACATTTTGAAAAAAAGTTATATTTTTCACTAATCAATACTGAATCAATCCTATTAAAAATTGCCAAATATTTTACACTAAGTTAGTTTTAACATGATTATTTCAATAATGGTTGTCATTTTATTTTAAATATATTTTTGAAATAGGAATAAAATCATTATATTATATTGTCACAAAAATACATAAAATAATTTTTGATTAAAAATATATTTTTGAATCATTTAAAGGCATTAAAAAACAAAACAACTTATTTTTCAATATATTTTATTCATCTAAAATTTTTATACATAATTTTAAGAAATCAATTATCCTTATTCAAAGAATCAATTTTAATGTCAAGGTTATAATTGTAACATTTTAATAGTATATCATGGTTAATTTAGTCTTAGTGTTGCAATCCCTATAAACTATTTAACATAATATTACTCTTTTGAAATCATTGTATGTTACATTCACACAACCTTAAATAAAGTTTGACCTCATAATTTCAATTTTTTTCATAAATCATGGTTTTGAGGATTGAATATTCCTTTGTGTAAAACCAACATTATAATGGGGATAATGAAACATCATCCTAAAAAGAGTAAAAGAAAATTACAATGGTCATCAATAATAAAACAATAATATGGATCCAAAAAGGATAAAATTAATGGTATGTTAAAAAATTTTCATCAAAAAGATAAATAATTCCAATGGATTAATATAGATTTATATAGAACATGGTCCGGAGAATGTTAACAACCATAATACAACTAATCTCTAATGTGTAGAAAGACCATCAATTGATCATAAATGATTGTAATAGGAATACATTTTTGTTTCATTATAGTTTTCTTATAGCTAGGAAACTAGATTTTGATATATAATAAGAACATAAGTATATATAATAAATTGTTATATTTATATTTCATAAGAACAATTTCAGGCTTTAGTATTGCTTCGAATAATTTCATCTTCATCTCTTACTCCAATAAGTGAATATCAAATATAAATTTTTTACTCTTAAAGTACCAAAATTAAATTTAAACATACCATAATATTCATAATAGAATAATAATATATTACTTATATCATTAAATATTAAGAACAAATAAAATAGTCATCACTAGGTAAAGTAATCAGAAAAATGTATAAATATTCATATGAGAAGATAATAAAATTTACTTAAAAATTTCCTCCAAAGGTTAAAATTAGAACATTCCACAAATAAATAACTCTACATCCCAATTAACCTCAATATTATCAACATTAAATTATGTTTTCACATCAATACTGTTCTCATACCATTTAACAAATATCCCCATAAATTAAATTTCATCCATCCCAAATAATCATTTTGGTTAAACCTAATGATTATATTTATACATCAACCAAAAAAATCTACCAGATTGTCCTTAATCACCTAAAAATTATAATCTTATAATATTCTTCCCAAAATCATCATAACTTGTATCCATAAAACCATTTAAGAAGCAATAGTGCCATATTAACTAGGAATCATTATAGTTAATTGTAAGGGACCGCACTTCTATCACCCTTGAGTTTTGTGTTGAAGCCTCACAGCTTTTCTGAAACAGACATATTGTAATATCACATGTGGGTTTTCCTTTGATTAAAAATATATTACTATAATATCTATAATTTTATCAAAAATATTTTAAAAAATTTCAAAAATAAAATTATTCATCCTATAAAATTTTAGCCATAATGGATTTTAATACACCATTTTATTCTCAAAATAAACTAATTTTAACTAATAATTACTATTTTAAGATCAAAAATAATATTAACCCTAAATGTTATCAATAATAATAAAATTATGTCTATAATATATAAATGCATTATTCCCCATATAACCATCCCACTAAAACAAAAGTTATATATAAGGGTTACATATGCATCAAATGTCTATTAAAACATAATAATTTTCTCCAAGGTAAATCCATAAAATAAAAATATAAATTTGGAATCTTTTCTTTTAAATGTATTATATTTCACATAATTTACAAATTTTTATTGTATAGAAATATAGTAAACTATTCATCTATTAATCATAATCATATTTTTATCCATAAACCTGCCCTTAAATTATATTATAGTTATATGTTCCCTAATCTATGTTTTTTAAAATATAATTCACACAGTTTCAACTAAACCCGAAATGATACCAACTATAAATGTTCCAACTCCAATATCCCATAATAAATGGTCACTTTGTTGTATTATAATAAGAAAGAAGTTATCAATTCCTAAGAGACCGAATCGTTTTGTAGTCATGATAAACTTGATATATATTTGAGTTTCACATTTACATTTTAAAATATAAAAATATATTATAGTGAATATAAATATTCCACATACTTTCCCTGATTTAATGATTCCATATTCATATCCTTAACTAAGGTAATAAATAATAATCTATGATCTTAAATGATCAATATGTGTAAGTTATAGCTAATGATATCATCATTAAATAAGGGATAATCAATATGTTAAGCGAAATAAATGAAAACAAATTCCATTTAATTAATTACTCTGAAAATAAATGAATCCATAGAATAGAAAAATGAAAAAATTTCATGGATTATAAAGATGGAATTATTAATGAAGGAAATTTATATTATTGGACATCATAGTCCCAGTAATCATGATATCTCTAAAATCAAATCTTTGTTCTAAGGTAGTCAAATCAATGGGTCAGTATACACCAAACCCATTTAATGTTGTCTTACATATTTTTCTCATGAGACCATTTGATACATCAAGTGACTATATATAATTGATACCCAACCATAACTGCATGAAGAATGTGTTCCTCATATATTCAATTCTCAATTATATTAATAAAAAAATATTCCTTATAAATAAATATAAGTATTTAATAATGAATACAGAAGATCTATATTTCACTAGTAAATCAATTAACATGCAAAGTAAAACTGTGTATTTATAAATGATAAACATCTTAATAAATAACATTATTCACGATAAAGACTATGGATATTTAAGGGAAAAGTATTTCTAATGAATATAATAATGTTAACATTTAAATATAAAGTTGATAACCTCAAAATTAGCTAAAAAGTTAATGATAATACATTACCTATCCAAATAGATAATAAAACATCCCGATAAATAATATTTATGGTATCATTATAATATATATTTTTTTGAAAATAAATGAGTTGTTGTTGATGTTTAATAGTAATTACAAAAAAATAATTTAAAATCACAATGATAACCTTTTTTATTTATAACTCACATTTAAATAAAAAATATTTTATAAAATTTGTTAATATGATTTTCTTTTAAAATAAAAATTGATATTTCTAATGTAATATTAAATGATATGAGCATTCATGATGGTGAGAAAATTCAATTCATTCTGTGTATGTCAAAATAATATTTCATTTCATATTTTTGGTAAAAAGTCCAAATTACCTTCCTTGGAAAATGATTCGAATAATATCTTAAAATAATTTTGTAAAAATATAAAAATAGGTAAAAATCTATAAAATAAATAAATATAGAATATTTAAAGTAGGGTACAATATATACTTCAATATCCTTCTTATATTTATGTCTAAAAATAAATAAATACATCCACATGACATAATAAATTTAATTAGTTCACCCTAGCCAGGATAGTCCAAGGAGAATAAAAATGTGATTTGTAAATTTTCTATAATATACTATAGAAAAATAATATTACTTGGTTCTTGAATGAATCAATATCCCCTTTGTTTATAACTATTGATTCCTGAGAAATAACTTCACTCTGAACTGATATGAACACACTATACATCTAGAAGATTACTTTATTAACTAGTATCAGTTCATATTTAGTTCACGTATATGTGTGTTTATACTGAATCAATGTTTTCACATAATAGGGGAAAACTACTTTATAGTTTTACCATTCCTCCATAGAAAAAACCTCTGTAATATCTTATTATCCTTGCATAAACTCAATTCATGGAAGACTATATACAGTGTATTAATTCTATGTCAATTGGTCTTATGATATGTGAACTCTATATGATTTAGGGAATAATTCCTCAAAAAAGTACCTTTTATTTTTTATTTAAAACTCCCATTCATAAACTGAAGGTGTTTTATATATGGATGATGTCTCAAAAAAATTCCAAAGAGAAAAAAACTTCATTTGAGGCATTCGCTTTATACACTACTTTTAGACATAGATGAGTTCCTCCAGTAATGATTTCCTCTAATAAAATTATCCCTAGATAATGAAATTATTAGAGTTAATTATATATGAAAAAACATAAAAATAATTATAACAAAAAATTATTATTTATCTCTTCAAACAACCACACCATATAACTCTGAATTCCTTCATGATCAGCACAATTTCCTTTACTGTTTCATAATTGATCAACCTTAACTAGTCCAATAAATCACATTCAAATTGTTTTAAATTATGATTTGACACGAAAACATGATTTCTATTTCAAAAACTTTATAATTTTAAAATTTCTTTTCCAAATTTCATCCACTATGAAATTCCTTCACGATCTGCAAAGAATCAACATTAGATATCCATATACAAAAATAACCTTAAAAATATTTTTTTATGTCCCTAATATATAAAATAATGTCTCTATATATTTTTTACATGATTTTATAATGAAAATAACCACATTTTGATTTTCATATATATGTTATATGGTCTGAAAACTCTCTTTTTAGGAATCCTTACTTTTTTGCAAAATAACTCCAAAATTTCACATACAAAATTTTAGTAAACACTAGGAAACACACCAAAAACAAAACTCTTTATTTGGGAATAAAAACTGAATTAATTTCATCAACATTAATTATTAAAAAATTGAAATTAAATCAATGAGATATTTTCTCCACCCCAAATGAATTTGATATCGCAATGGATGATGAAATTAAAGCATGTATAGAAATTGATGATGCTAATGAGATTGATGAATCAATTGATGCCATTGAATATGATGAAGATAACGAATAATGATATCAATATATTCTAGTTACAGTCAAAATTAATAAAAATTGCTTTTTTCAATAAATGTTAATGACTTTTGTAAATGATATTTGATATTTATATCAATAATATTTTGTAAGTAATTTTGTTACGATTCTGATCGACTGAGAAGATATCATTGATTCATTTTGTGTACTCAATGATTCTAAGATTCCAAATGAAAACATGATGAACTATCACTAAAGAAGTATATAATATCCACTACACCATTCAGTGCAAAGTGTTGTGTCCATGCAATATTGATAATTCTAGAACTCATTCCCAAGAAATGATAAACTCTTTATTTTGGTTCATATTTATTGTTGTATGTTCAGATATGTAAATTAATTAATATTATTTCATTTATTTATGTAATATTTGTTAGATTATATGTTATTTTTATTATAAATTTTCACATATATCTATTGGTAATAAGTTTTCAATTCGACAGAACTGTGATTATGGTTCGTGTGTGTCTTGAGATCAAGATCCCATTTATGTTTCCCATCACTGATACGATCACAATATGGTATTTAAAGAAAAATAATTTCATTGAAATTATTTTATATAATATGTATTTATTATAAATTATTTTTTTTATGGTCCCCATTCGATGATATAATGAGAGTCTACATTTAGTAGGCATGGGAGATTTGTAAGTGTGATAATTTTTATCAATTCATAAATTATATTTTAAATAAAAATAAAGAGAGAGATCCTACTATAGTTTATTTTATCATTATTGTTTATGTTATGATCTATATAACAACCCATTTCATTTTTGTGAATGTTAATGCTCCAAATAGATATGAGAGACCATTCAGGGGATAAAGTCATCAAGTCATTTAAACAAGGGAATGTAGGAGGCCACACATATAATTGGGATTTTTAAATTTAGTAATCATAAAAAACATATAGTAAGTAATTTTTTATTATATTATATATACTTTTAGTGTTATTTTTTATTGTAGTAATATAGGACATTGATCATCCCAGTGTTATAGATTATGATATATAAAAGAGCATGTACACTGATCCTACTATAGGTGATAAAACAAGTAATACAATTTATTAAAAAAATTTTAGTTTTTTTATTTTTAATATTTAAATAAGTCAATTATATTTACCTTTATATTGTTTAATTTTATTTTAAATAGAATTATGTCCCTATGACTTATCATTCAAGAGATTTTTAAGCTAACAATAAGGGTGAGGCCTCTATTGAGTTAGGTTTTGATGCGGTAGATTAGATTTTGGTGACTATGTAGGGTATCAAAAATAGTGAGGTGATATGTATCAATTCATGATAAATACCTTAAATTTATTATGGTAAAAATTTTATATAATTAACTAGCTCAAAGAGATATCGATTAGAGTTATCATAATATATAGTGTATGAAGAGTGGTTGTATACCAAGGGTGGTATTATACATTATATCTGTAGATATCAATATAAGAACCATCAACAACTGGAGTTGGCGGAAGAGTAGAATCATAGACAACATGGGAGAATGATTGAGTACATGTAATGAATTTCATATGGTTCAGGGATGAAAATCCATCTCCCTAAACCATCAGTTGATCCCCCAACTCTAAAATTATTTATTAAATTTTTATAAATATATAATTTTATAAATGGTTATTAATTTTTTCATAAAATGTTCTATATATTTATCTTTATTTAAATTTTTTTTTCTGTTTTTGGGTTCGAATTATTTATTTTTCCTAAACATTGTTTTACAATGAAATTTATTATCTTTCAGAAATAATTAATTATATAGATAGGTATTTCTATCACAAAAAATATTTTTGTTTGTCCTTATTACTGAAAAAGTTTCCATCAGAAAAACCAATTAATGGGGGATGGATATATTAGTCAGAAAATATTATTTTTAGCGATAACCAATCAAAAATAGAAATTTCGAAGACTATGTTTTCCACAATGAGTAGCTAATGATTAATTTCTACAACAATTGAATATTTAAAATAAGAATATGTTTCAAATAATAATATATTTTATAGTCATTTTAGGGTCATCGTATATCAATTTTGTCTCACCAATTGTTTATTCTTTTCAATTATCAATAATAACATAATCCTAAAAGATAAATAAATTCCACTCAAATACCAATGAATGTACCTCAATCCCGCACTATGTAATTTGGTGATATAAATACATACATTACAAACATTATTTTATATCATATGAGATGAACAAAGAATATCACACATATATTTTACATCATTTAGAATCTCCTCTAAAAATTCAAATACATTCCTATTATGGAAAGCTTTATTATCATATGACATTAACTAAATTCTATTTTTATTTTACAAGACGCCATAATAATCTAATTCAAATATTATTCACATATAGTACCATTATAGACATATCATATATAATATTATTTTCTATAAATTATGTAATGGAAATATAATAAGGGGTGATCATAGATACTATGTTAAGAGAAACATGAGTGTAATAAATTGAAGATCATATGTGAGAATACTATACGTATGTGTTTATGAGAACATAATTGATGTTCATAAACTCTTTATAAAGAAAATAATTCCCCATTAATCATGGATCATAAATCATTAAAGTGATTTATGGTTTCTCACTTTTTCCTCAAAAGTGATTGAATAATAAAAAAGTAATTTTTTGTCAGTGTAACATGATAATGTGCATGAATATGAGTAAGAAACTAATATCATGTTCCATGGTATCCATAATGGAATTCATCCCATAAAGGATAATGATATCAACATGTTCATCATATATTATTGTTGGGATAAACACTCGTATGCCTTATTTATCTTTTTTTACCACCCATGTACCCTTGGGCATGGTCTAAATGCCTATAGATCATTGGGATTTGGATAACTTCTCATGTTCCCTTTGGCTTAGTCCAACCACTCATATACCCTTGGGAATGGGTTTCCCACTTGCATTCCATTTCATGATGATGTGGTATAAAAACATTTCTCAATTAATTTCGATGGATATAATGTAATTACACATCACATATTGATATAAAATACAGATTTGTTCCAGACGGTCATAAAACATTCATAATTCTATCATATATTAACTAACCAATGTAAAAACAATTCTATTATTAAAATATTCACATAACATAATAAAAATTAATTTAGAGAAGTATGGTTGTTGGTATCATTATAGTATATTCATAGTGAATCATAAGAAACATTAAATTATTTTGAAATAGTTGGGACACTCATTTCTAAGAGTTTTAAAAAAATCCTTTAAAAATGGAATGTTCATTTTAATTACTTTTATCTTAAAAAATCACAAAAAAATGGAAATATTTTTTTAAAATATATATAGACTTAAAGAAGAAGATTCATTATGAAAAATGATTATAAAATCAAGAAAAGGCATTCAAGTAGAAGACATTGAAAAAGAATATTCTTTTCAAACTTTTGTAAGTAATATAAAATCAATAAAAATGACTCTAAAAAATTAGTTACAAAGTTTCCTTAAAAAATATTTAAATATGATAAAGTTAAATTAAAATGACTATATTATGTATTTCAATAAATTTAATGACATTAATATTATTATATATTTTATATATGCATGGTTTAGAATGATTTCTGATCAAATTAGAAATAAGGATGGGTTTACATACAATCATCACTTTGGGTATGTTAAATCCAAAATAATTATAAAAGGATAATAATACATGTAAACCCCATTAATAACCGTATTAGATGAATATATATTGATTTTAACATAGAAATATCATATAATGTTCTCTTATAGAAACTCATTTCAAAATAATCCTGATTTGAAAATGATATTGGAAGAGAAATCCCTTTTGCTTTTGGTAACATTTATATCCAAAACTATTAAAAGATAAAAACTTATATGGACTTTTAAATATAGTTAATTGCATGAAAATAATAATGAAACACATCCATGAGTAATATATGCACTATTAAAAATAGAACATGTTCTAAATATGTATTTTATCTCAATGAAGGGAATTTGAGATGAGAAAACCCTTAACATTAGACATAAATTACACAAACATACTTTAGCCTCGCATATGGTAAACATAACCATATTAATAAATTATTTTAGGAAAAAATTCAAATATTCTAAATTATATACTCTTCAATTATAACCATTCCATTAACATAATTTAGTTATTTCAATTTTATGGTTGTCATCAGATGTTGTTAATTTTGTTTTCATGATACTAGTTTCATATATGTGATATTGTTTTCCCATTACTTGAATTGAGATCAACATTATCATTTTTTCAAGTTAGTAGAATGTTTCTTTTCCATTATTTTATGTATTCCCACATTTAAATTATGTAATTATACATATGGTTTGTGAGTATTGAATTCATGATAAACTATTTTCAATAAATTTTTTGATTACATTCAGTGACATAATATTGATCATTCATTTTTAAGTCATAAATATTAAACTATGTTCATGAAATATATTACTCTTTAAAATAATATTTTTCTAGTTTTATTTCTAGAATACATATTCATACTGAGATATGGACATGTCAGTATGTTTTTATTTATATAGGTGGTTGAACATGCCTAAACATATACATGTTATATAGGTGGGTGAGTAAAATATTAGAGGTATAGAATAGTAGAATAATTTTATTATAAGAATAATGAAATAAATATAACATAATTACAATAGTGGATGTTTTTTTATTATGAGTTAATTTTGTTGAATCCTATCATGGGGACTCATCAAATATAATTTGTAAAACTGTGAGATTAGCCTAGTGGCTGACTAGAGTCATATATCAAGGATAATAACCTATGAGTTATTCTATCCCAGCATATATAATTAAATATTTTATTTTATTTATAATATTAAACTATGAATATGTGAGATGATTTTGGGTTATTTTGATTTTTTATTTCCAATGAAAGGAAAATATAAACACATAAGTTAGATTGAAAGGGGTTTGATCTGGGTTTGATCACACATGTCCATCATTACACAACATTGTTATATTCCAACAATTAAGACATTACCATTCCTTAGTTTCCCTTATATATATTAATTTAAAAATGATAAATATATAGTAATACATACAATTTTCTATTTATCCGACCTTCTATATTATGAAGTTGTGGTAAATTAACACAATAGAGGAACTCACTACACCATCACCCAGATCTACATTATTCTGTTCAGCTCCCTATCTAAATAGATCTACTAGTATTACATATAGAGATAGGTAATTGTGAGAGAAATGGATAGAAATAATGGGTAACACTATAATTTATTAGAAGGATAGATGATTAATATCTATCTACATCCCTCTATTTCACTACCTCATCTAGGGAATGAATTAAAAAATTTAAATAAAAATTGGGGATTTAGAATTCCCAATTAAATCTCCTGAGAGACCTATCCCTTATAATACTTATCTGAAATAATTGGTTAATAGATATCATTAGTATGAGATCAATATTGAGAAATTAAATGATAACCAAGGTTGAAAAAGAATAAAATATAAAATAATTAAAATTAAAATTAAACAAAGAATTTAGATTTTTTCTAGAAATAATTGTAATATTATAAATAATATGTAAAATAGGGGTGGGGAAATATTTATGTAAATTGGGCCTTCTTATTCATCCTCCTCAGATTCAATGTAGTAATCTCTAGTGAACTTATCTTACCTCATATTTCTTCTATGTATTGTGACTAATGGTATAGATGGATTTATTTGAGAAAATGTTTGAAACTCATAACATCTCAAAAATTACTCACATGATCATGTTTAATGAACATATAAAAATATTCTCAAGTTGATGTGATTTACAAATTCATGGTGTAGTGGGAACTAGATCCATATTGACATAATCATGTGAGGTTATTAAATGATGCACATGTTGCACATATTTTTTATTACTGAGTAAATCCTTGGATTATGGATGATATGATGTGTTTGAGGTGGTCTTATAAAAATAAGACATCAATAATGGGACTAAATTGATGTATTCAGTCATGGAAATTCCAATATCTCCTTGAACATTTTGGGTGCTACATAGATTTCATCAATATCCATGAGCTATGTAGTTTATTGTGTCATAGAATGTGGATGTGTTATGTTAATTTATGAGGGATTTTGTACTTGAAAACACCCTGGATAGGTTATTTGGGAATCATAATTTTGTGGTTTATATTTGGAAGATTTGAGTTCTACATCCTCATAAATCTTATACCTACAAAAATAGGAAGGTAAAGCAAAAACATAATAAATAAAAATTCATCTATAATTGTATGTGGTGATATGTAGACGGATTTAACAAGATGAGTTGATAAAAGTTTCATTTCATAATATTCTATTCTTATTGGTGTTTGTAAAGAATCAACAATACTGAATAGTGGGGTTTTGCTTGTTTTTTATGTCAGGGTTCATAGCTAGAATCAATCACTGAAAAGATCTTATCGGTGGGTCTACATCACTATTCTGAGACATGGGAGAATTCCTTTTGGTAATATATTATCGCTTGAGTTTGGTGTGATATATATGGTGTGACTTTGGAAGTTAAAATAATGCAACTAAAGGAGCTGCTTCACTATGAAATTATGTCAATCGTGTTTTATAATCTTGACATTCTTGTGTTTACTATTGTCGGAATGTATGAGTTCCCCACCATTCTTAGACCTATATAGTAATCAAATCAAAAAACATAGCATGATATTATGTGAGTCCACTAAAAAAGTTGAGTGAGGATTATTATTTGAACATTACTCATTTGAATTCATCTATTGTGTTTTGAGAATAGAAATTGGAATAAAAAACAATCAATTTTTGTGGAAAAAATGGTTGTGAATTCTGAATAATAAGTCCAAAAACATAGTGATTTTGAGTAGGATAATAAATTATTGGATCAAAAACTTTCATCCTGGAACATATCGTAAATCTATTGTACAATAATTTATTCCTTTATTAATCATTCATTTGTAAAACTAAGATCATCTTGGTATAACATGATCTATTTTACTATGGTACACCTTTGGATCCTCCATGTTACATATTACCCATTATCATAGATCCATTATAACTAATTCATTCTATCGTTATAATAGACGACTAAAAGATATCAGAGTTTTTGTTCCAATAATCTATTGAAGGTGTAATAAATAAGAAACTCTAAGCCTCTTTGCCTTCAATAATTATTCATCCCTACAAAAGGAAAAATGTATATAAAAAAATCATCAACAACTTCATATCGTTCTCCTATGAAATTCCAATTTAATTTTTTTCAGTCATGTTTTTTAACACATCTATGTTTTCCATTGATCAATCCCAATTCATTTATATCCTGATCTATTGAGTTGTATACCATAAACATCTTCAAATACCTAATTTCATCTTTATTTGGTACCTTATAATCCATGGTGTACTCAATTCTTTCATCATCAGGATCTAGGATTCTTAATTGTAAATAAATAATCGGAGTTTATGAAATAATTTCATTGGTTCTATGGATGGGTATCATTGATTCCAAAAAAAATTATTTTTCCCGTATCGAGTGTTGACTCCCTGTAGTGATGAAGCTTGAGTCTAGTTGATCAATTCTCATTCAGTGAAATTATATTCCACTGACTGAGATCTGCAGATCTCTCACTAATATTTTTAGAACTTATTTATGTGTAACATTATTTAAATAGGGAGTGTCATTTTTTTATTGTGGATCAATTCTATTTATTTGTTGATAAAAGATTTACATTATGCATATATACTCCACTTGACTGGGTGAGATGGTTATCATGAGTTGTGAAGTCTATTGTTAAGTGATTTTTCACACCTCTTTTATTCAATTTATCATAGGTTCAATCTCAACCAAAATCAATTATAAAACCATATTATTTTGTTATAATTGATCTTAAATTGAAATATTTTTGTTAATAATGGATTTATTTTCTCAGTTTTCATTAGGCTTCCATCAGTTGAACATGAGGTGTTTATGGAATGTTTCTTCTCCAATTAATCATTTTTTGGGTTTATTGAGGACGACATGAACATGAATCTATGGTAAGAAACTTGAGTATCGTATAGGATAAGGATATGATGGTTTAAAGGAGTAATTCTCATATAGGGAAATCATAGTAACCAAAATGATGGATTTTCATAGAAGGAAAGTCATAAACAAATGGAATGATTCATAGGTGAAGGGAGAAACGGGGTACAAAATAAAATTCCCATAGATGAATTCCTCATTGAATCAGGGGATTTCCATCACATGAAATATCAATATTGTTCATAAAATAATGGAGTGAATGTAAAGTTTCTTGTATGGAAGATAAACACATTTACTAAAGCATTATTATTTCTTTCATAAGATTCACATGAATGGAAAGATGGAATAATTGATGATTTATCCATTGTAATTTAAATATTTGGCCTATATTTCACAAATATTTGTTTAGTGAAATTATTGCCTAAATTAATTATAATTTAATTTAAATAAATAAAAATCAAATTTATTTTTACTTTCTAACCATGTTTAAACATTTTCACTTCATTCATAATTTTTAAAAACATATGTCTTTTTAATTCATCATTTAAAATCATATTAACGTTCAAATTTAGGATTCAATATTAAAATTCATATTTTAAACTGTATATCTTTATTTAATTTTAAATGATATAAATAATATAAATCATACTTTTATCATTTTTATTGTGTATGTCTATAAAATTCAATGAATCAATTCTTTATTTTGAAGTTAAATACAAAAACATTAATAAATCTCTAACAATCCACATTTTAATCCATTGAGAATATAAAGCCCAGATTTATCCAATATAATAAAAATTAATGAAGTAAAATTATTTAAATTATATTAATGACTCACAGACAATGCAATTCAGTTTAATTTTTATTTCAATATTTGAAATTTTGTCCTCCCATCACTCACCCACAATTAGTTTATTGTAATCATGGGAAATTATTATTCATTAATTCATTTATTCAAAAAGATATACAAAAATATTGTCCTATTGAATTTCAAATACACATCCATGAATTGTAATAAAATATAAATTCACTTGTTTCTTGAAGTTTCTAACCTCTTATGTGACTTTTACTCATAGACTCATTTTAATTCATGTTAAAATTCTAGTTCTTGGAGTCAAAAAACTATATTTAAATGGGATTGGAATTTTAACAATATTTAATTCAATTTATCTATTTCTCATAGGTTCCCCATACCTTAGATCAAATTTTTACTTCCTTTATATAACTAAAATGAATTTTATATAATTCAATTTCCCCTTATTCAGTTGGATTGAGTATACCCCTAATCCAAATGAATTATTTCTTTACAATTAAGAACTTTTTGAAATACTATTTTCAGTCATTACTGTGTGAACCACTATGAAAAATAACATATTAAATATTCATAAATGTATTTTACTCAATCATGCACTGCCTAATGTCTTAGATGTGCATTATATGATCATAATTCCCCATTTTACTATTGTTTGAAAGGACTAATATCAAATTAAATTGAGTTGGATCATTGTGATGTTTTTTCAAAAAAGATAAGTTACTGGGTTTGAGTTAATAAAACTACTCCATTTTGATATAATTGGTAATCTACAATGATATTTTCTATCATAATCTTATTCCTAGTTATCAAACAGAATCTTTATAAAACAGATGCCATGTTTACTCATAAATAATGAAGTTTCAACAATTTCAAAATCCATTTATCCCTTGTAACTAGATTTCACTAATTTACTATGTTGTAAATCATTGAAGTTCATGGTTCTTAGTATAAAAACAGTCAAGAAAATCAAAAATTGAAAATAAAACATAGTGCAGATTTTTTTGTTTATATATTTATTGATTATAAAAATATTATAAATTATCGTAAATATGTTAAATTCCTCCCCCCACACATATTCATTACTACATATTGATGTTCCATAAATATGTATAAATTTTTTTTGTAAATAAATTTTTTAAGATGATATATACATATTAGTGTTATTTGATTAAATTATACTTATGTAAGGGTCATTTATTTTATTATTAATAGACTTCATGTGTTAACCTCCTATATATCTATCTATTTTTTTAAAAAATCATAAAATATATATGACATATGAAACATTTTTATAAAATAAATTTAATGAAAATGAAAGAGAATATAAGAGAGTCTTAATTTTTTCCCTCCCAATTGGGGTGGTATTTGTAATATCAGTACATGGATAGTCTTATGTATTAGACCCAATCCATCCTATGGATTTATTTTTTATGAAAACCACCACACAATATTATACCTGATCTATATATCTTTTAATCCTTTTGAGAGTTCCATTATAAAAATATCTTTATGTCCACAACCTAATCAGTTTTCTTATCTCATAATACTGTGGTGGAAGGAGAATGTATGGGTCCTCATCGACCGTAGCTATTGTGGATTGATATTATTCTAGTGGACCTCCAAATTTTCTTATTTGAAATGGTAAAACATAGTAGATTCAATAATATATTCATATTGAATATACTTAATTAATTATGAGTTTTTGTAAATTTGATACCCCTTAAATGTTGCAGATTGGTCTTCTATTTCATCTTAAAAAGCTTCAAGATATCCTTATTATACTATATATAATAACATTTGACATTCATCATGGAGTTGGAGGAGTAAAATTTTGAAAAAAATTTCCATTTCTTACTGTTTATTATCACCCACTTGTGTTTTCCAATGGTTCTTCCAGATCATAATCAATGGAAAGTACAAATGTTTTTCGAGTCGGCAGATTCAAAATAAGAGAGATTATTTCATTTTATATTTTGTATAAATATATAATCAAATGAACTTGTTTCAATATTATCCCCTCTTTTATCTCATCATGTAGTTCATTATCTATTTTCAATTTCTCTTTTATGTCTTCATGTGTGAATGGAGAAAGAAGTGGACATTATAGCTTCGCTTTAAAAAAATATCACTTCCGCTTCATCAGTATAATCCTTACTCAGGGACAATAATAAAGTTATTTATTTTGAGTTCAAAAAATAGGGAGATTAAAAATTTAAATGAGATTAAATAAATCAAAATATGATGGTTTAAATGAAATAATATATCTCTTATATATAACAATATTCAATTCCTCTTTGATGTTTAGTGCCACTTGGTGGATGTCTTCAGTTGTAAACAATGTTAGATCTTCTTAATTTCAAAGTTTTCCCTCAATCTTTGTTGTTGGGATAAGTGTGAATTTATCATAAAGGTACATTTTATTCTACCATCTTATAGATTTATTATTGTTCTTATTTTTAAGGATATTGGAAATTGATATTGAGTATATCAAGTAGGACATATGTTGTTTTCTATCGAGTAATTACACTTCATTATCTTTCTTTACATGTGGAGGTTTGCTGATCAGAACTAATTTTTACACCATCTATTGCACCTAAATTTTATTAATTTATTCTTTTTTATTCCTCCTCACCTTGATTAAATTTGAACTATATATTACAGATGCTACTCCTCCCAAGTCTCATGGGTTAATGTGAACTGAACATAGAATTAGTGATCCATTATTGTAGAATAGTCTCACATAAATGTTTTTCCTTGTGTGTAGTGGAGAAATAATAAATGAAAGATATAAATAAAGAAGGAAAATAAGAAAATTCAATATAAATAAAAATATAATGACTAAATATAGGTGTGAATGTAACTGTTAAAGCACTACTCAGATCCTAAAAAAGGTGAAATGTTAATGATTTCATGTCATGGGGCCACATTAAATTGAATTTGTAAAACCTGGAATGCATCATAGTGGTTAACCATGGTCAATTCTCATAGAAATAGTCATAGAAGTTCAAAAATCCTAACACTTATAATTATATGTATTGTTTTATTTATATTTTGAATCAATGAAGATAATATATTATATTTTTATGGTTTATGAATTAAAAATTATATTAAAATAAAAAAAGGATATAGAGAATGGGGTTACATCCTTTTTTGATTACAAAGGTCCTTCAATATCTAGTATAATTTTATTCCAATAATCGACCTAGTATCATTCCTATATTTTCCATTCATATTTTAATTATGGAACAAATCTTATAAATGGGTACCTTCCTACGCATATATAGGAAACCGTGTTAATAGTGAATAGATGATGAATTTACTAGAAAGTGGCACTCATTTTCTCTTCACTCAGCTCTATAGTATGTTATTCATATCCCAATCCATGTAGCTCCAGTAGATGTTTTTTAAACCATGAAATGTGGGGGTATAAGAAGTTTGGGATATTGGAGAATCAATTAGTTCATTGGAAAGAGAATATGGTATACATCCATGTACTTCTATCTATATCTCTTCCTCATCAAAGAGAAAAAATAATTATTTAACAGTAAAACTAAAGGAATATAAATTCCCAATAAAATATATCTCAAGGAAAAATACCTCAAATTAGTTGTATATAATCATTGAGTTAGATAGATCACCAGTATGATAGTGAGATTAAAAAAATCACTAAGAAATTCGGGAGTAGAATAACCACACATCAAATAATTGAACAAAAACAAATTTTAATTAAATTTATAGATTGAATTAATGATTTTTATAAATAAAATATATATATTCTAAACAATTTGGTAAATTAGAGATGATGAATAATTATAATAATATATCCTTTTTCTCCATCCTCCACACATTTAGTCCAGTAATCTCTAATAAAATTCACATTCAAAAGATCTCTTCTAGGTATTCATGATGTCTTTGGAGATGGACTCATTTCATAAAACCATTATGATTTATCCATGCTCTAAAAGACCTAAAAATGAAGTTTCATACCCCTTTGAGATTATTATCATGCAAATATGTTATGCAGTGTAGTGGGAATCAAATACTACTATCATGTAGGTTTGTGGGAAGAAAATCATGCACATGTTTCCAGTATTCATGATTCTAGAGGTAGACTTCGGCCTTGGGATGATAATTTATCCTTGGTGTTGTCCTATGAAAACTATCCTTGATTTTTGGTCCAGATTATATATATTCAGGCATGATCATCATTTTATTTCCATGATCATTTAGTGCACTACTTAGATTTGATTAACATGTTAGATCTACGTGGTTGGTGATGGAATGGCATGTGGTTTTTTCCTATTCAAGTATGAAGGATTGGGACTCAAACTATTCATTTAGAGTTTCATAGATAATTCTACTCTATTCATTTTGATATTGAAGAGTTTAGGTCCCACTCAATGTTTAACATGGACCAAAAAATAGAAAATGAAATAGTGAGTGAAATCAGTTAATGATAATTTAGAAAGGAAATTTTAATTTTATATGGTTCTGTATAAAAGATATATTTAATCTGAGTCATGTAGATAGTCAATGATGGATTTTCAATCACTTTAGGTGTAGGTGATCCATCATAGGTACTAATGGGTGACGATTTTAGCAATTTATTTTTAGACATGTTTCCCTAAATGTATTGTTTACCAAAATGATATAGTTGATGGGTCTATATTGAATTGTCTGAGGTGAGGGAGATTAAAATATTTCCCTATACTATTTCTCAAGATATTTGTGCTATATCTGATGTCAGTTTTGATATGGAAATCATATGGATAAAGAGTTTCTTCACTAATTCATTTGGTTGATCATTTTTTATGCATTACCCTTTTATATTGTGTCTGTTTTATTGCGAGTGTATAAGGACCCCGATATTATTATAAATGCATGGAGAAAACAACAAGAGATATAGTAAAATCTTGGATGATTCCATTTATAAACATGGGTGGTGATTCCTCATGGAACATAACTCATTTGACATCATCTATTCCACATCAATCTTATAAATTATTCTCAAGAAGATTTGGCCTTCGTGGAAACTATGGTTGCATCGTTAGTGGAATAAGTCTGAGCACACTATAAACATGAGTGGGTTAAGTAATATTATGATCGAATCATCTCTTTCTTGGAACTAAAATGCAATATTATAGTGAATATTCAATCCACCTATTCATCACTCATCCTCACATCCAATATCATCTTGGATAAAGTCAGTTTACTTTTCTATGCTACACCACTCATTCTTCAGTCTGACATGGGACATTGATTCTTTGTTCCTTTATCAGTAAATCCTTTTATATATCTCATAATCATATCAATAAGAACATAGTGTGAATTCAAAAATGATATAAAAGATTCAATAATGGATGAATTTATGGCCTCACTATATTTAAAATTTATTTCATTCCTACACAAAGAGCCTTAATAATTGAACAAAAAAGATCTTCCATAGGTTCATATTAGTGTTCTTAGCATGTTGAATTTTAATGTTTTTCATTCAAGATTATTAACTTGTCTGTATTTTCCATTTTTCAAACCAAACTCGTGTGTGTTGAAAATACATTTTTTAATTTTATTAATTATTTAATATGATAACATAAATTTAATGTATAAATTAATGAATCAACATTATACAAACATGAGTTTTGTTTTAGTTTCATATTATTCATGAGTTATTGTATTTATTCTTTGTAGTCTGTGAATTTATGAATATTAAATAATTTATTTTGGAATAAGTGATAAAAATGATTTGGATCATTTAATATTTACTCTATAATGGTTCTTTAGTCTAATCGTAAAATTTCGATATAAACCACTTCTCCATTAAGTGGATGATTTTGTGGAATAATAGCCAATGTGACAATTAAATATAGATTAATTCTCCTTTATTTATAGATATTTTATATGTTAAACATCATTTATTTTTCCTCAATGAGTTGATAAAGTTGTCATTGAAGGAAAGAAACATCAGCGATTTGACATCAGTGACCATTTTACAAAGTCTTCAACAAGACATTAATGAATATGACATATGGATCTCACACATAAATTATAGGTACACACTATTTTTATTGTGTATGATGATTTATATTATTATATATGGATTAATTTATCATATATGTGTAAATATAATTTTTGAAATATATTTTAACTGTGAACACCATAATTATGGGCATAAGTATGGAAAACAATTGTAAGAAAGTAATTTCACTTTTAGATTATTTAATTAAAAATATTGGGTAATATATTTTGTATAATTTTGATCTATCCTATCATGGGTAGAGTTATGGTAAATTCAACTTATGATATATTTTTTTAGACGTTGAAATAATTCATTAATAAAAAATATATCCTATCAAAATATAACTGTTAGTGAAATTTATTTGTTTGTATTATGTATTTTTGCTTTAAAATTAATACATTATTCATTTAATACCCTGTTGGTGTTAATGTTTTTGTGAAATAATATTCTTACATCATGTGATAATAAATTTATAATAATACTAGGACCCTTAATATTATTATGAGTTGTTACTTTATATTTTATGTCTATATCAGAATACCCCATCAGTATTTGATTTTTTCAGAAATGAAATTCATACATAATCACATTATAAATTTATTTTTAATTGGGACCATTATTATAATTAATATTATGATTTATTATTAATTATAATTTATTATAACATAAAATACTCATCAGTATCATATTTATGGATTAAAATTAATAGATCAATAAATTCGAATATATTTATTATGACATGGGAAGTTCATAATGATGATTATTATGATGATTTATATGTGGTTTATTAACTTATTTTGTTATAAAATAAATTATTAGTATTAGATTCTTTTGTGACAGAAAAATTAGACATAAGTACATTATAAGTTTTTTTATTTCAAGACCATTATGACTGATCATAATAAATAATATTATCTTAATAAAAAATGTTGTGAATTTAGAATAATTTATTTTAAATGTATAAATTTATATACATATTAAATTATTCTTATTTTAATTAATTATATCAAAATCATTGCATATTTAAATAAAAATAAAAAAAGAGATTATTTTTTAGAACATTAACTAATAATTAGATATTTATTACGCTTAATGGTGAAATCATAATATTTGTGTATTTGTTTCAATACAAGTGGAAGAATTTTTTTTATTGAGTTGAAATTCTTATGGCCAATAATTATGATAAACGTTTCGCAATGATAAAATTAGTGATCACTTTGATATGAATGACCTTGGGGATTTATTTTTGGTTTTTCAGGAATCCAAATTCATTCTAATGGGTCATGTATTATTCTTTTGATGTCTTATAGATGATATATTGAATGTTTCTTCAAGAGGATTATAAAATTTTCATTCTCCACATGTAATGCACTACTTTTTAATGATATAAATAAGATATAAAAAAATATCATATTATTTCACTATTAGAAATATCATTTATTCCCATGTTTTTATTTTACTAGATATTACTTTTGGTGTTAATGTTTCAGGGAAACATTTGTGTATTATACATTTTTTTCATAGAAACTAGTTGACAAGGTCTTCAGATATCTATAGGGAACAAAAAATGTTCTCATATGGGAAGGCTGATGAACTTCATGTATTTGGTTATTTTTTACCCTAATTTTTTTTGGTTCCCTGATGACCAAAGTACTACTTCTAGATTTATTTTGTGATAGAGGGATTTGATAGATCCTTTATAAGTGTTAAATGGATACTAATAGTCACTCATAGATTAAATTCATATTTTCTAGCTTATTATGTGGATTATCTTGTTTGGAAACATATGAAGGCCACATGTAATGTATTGTGAAAAAATCATTGAAAATAAATTCTAATCAAAACAATAATAGATGATACTTATTAAATTTATTTTTATATAAAATTATTTTTTAGACTCATAGTCCCAAATTAAGAATTCTTTTGCAGAGGGAATGTTGGCCAGCCCACTTATCAAATACATAAGCATTTGGGATTACCAGAGTCACTCTATCTATATGGGTTTTGGTATGTTCTACTGATGTATTATATTTTTTGATTTTGTAATCTCACTAATATGCAATTTTTATTTAATGGATATTTTTTAATGACCTAATTTTAAATATTGTACCAATTCAATCATTTTGTGGTGAATGGTCCTTTATTGGAAATAAATATATTTTTAAATTTAATTAAGTGATTCTTAATCCATCTTACTTGCATGATATTAATACTTTTGTGAACAAGGACCATATCAGATATTATTTTTAAATTCATTTCATACTTTGGATTATAATGTTGTTTGTTTTAATTGATACATTTTTTAATTAAGTAATGAAATATATGTAATAAATTTTTTGAAGTAAAATTATGATTTTTATTTAACAATTAATTTTATTAAAATATTTTAATACAATGATTAATTCATCGTCTTTAAAAAAAAGAATATATTTTTTAGTTTCTACATATTGATGAATTAATGTGTTGATAATTCATATTCTACATGTTCATGGATATAAAATAATGTCTTTTGGATTATGTGATACATGATGGTTTGATAATTTAATTTTTTTTGGAAATTAAAGGTTCTTAGTCTCATATTGAAAAGCCTATATAATCCATTTCACCATAAGGTGTTTTATTGTGTGGTTTTATATAACATGTAAATTTTAAAAAAAGATAAACATGCCATCATTTATACTTCTTCTATATGTTTTATTTCTTTCATTCTTCTTAAATCAATTGATAAATGAGTCTTTAATGAAATGAATCATCACATATTTGACACTGGTGACCAATATGCAATGTCCTAAACAATCCATTAAAGAATAAAATATATGGATCCTACATATAAATAATAGGTGCACACCATAATTATTATATATATATATATATATTTATTCTCTAACATATCATAATCTAATATTTTGAATCCTTGATTCATTATGGGTTTATCGTTAAAATAATTTTACACTAATGTGTTTCTCATTCCAAATATTGTTCATCCTTTAATATATTCAATATCCTAATTTATTATTTCTATGAACTTCATCCTTACTAGTGAAGTCGAGTAATTCTTCAACATGCCCTATGGTTCTTAATTGTAAATCCATGCTTAAATCCAATGAAATTGGTTCATCGATTCTATAGTTTAGTATCTATAATTCATAATAATAAATCATTAATATCATATTGATCATTGACTACTATTAGTAATGAAGATCGTGTCTTTTCATTTGACTCTCTATTGGTGCTATCGTGTGCTTCTAAATGAGTTTGTACGAATCACTCATTCGAGATTGCATAAATGGTTTGGATGTGAATTAATTTAAATGGGTATATTGATTTGTGATTTTAGGCTCCATTATATTGATGGGTTGAGAGAATATGACTTTAGGAATCCTCCATTAGTGGTGTCATCACATGACATACAAAAAAGGAAATTTTTTGATATGAGATATGAGGGTTTCATTTTTTAGAGGTAGAAGATTTTTTTGGATTCCACACTATCCTTTTTTTCATCCAAAATAGTTTTGAATCTCTCTATATGGGCACTTTGTGTAGTTAGGGATTCAGACAATGGTTTTCATATCTGCAACCGGAAAACTTCTCCACTTCTGATTGGATTTCATCTGTGGTGGACTTTGATCGGATTTTGGTGTTTTTCTTATGAACCATTTATTAAAATACTAATGGTTTCTGCTTCCTGATAAGATCTATTTGTGCTTAATTATTATTTTGTGTTCTTCATTTTATACTTCTTTCAGACTCTATGTACTTTGTTCCTTTGATCAAATATTATATATTTGTATTATTTTTGAGATCCCTCTCATTTTATGGGATTCACACCATTATACTCATGATTATTTGTGGATATTTATTTCTTGAATAGGTCCCATGGGTTTTCCCTTTTGTTTTTCCATGATAAAGATATATAGTGTAACCATTTCTTTTTTCGGCACATAATTTTTTTTATTGCACATCTACTTTAATTTTCAAAATTGTTTAAAGGGAAAAAATTATGTTTACACTGCACATTATCATTATTTTTTGTTTGTGTGTTACACAAATTCCTTTATTCCAAACATCTATGATCAGATTGTTTTTTAGATAAATTGTGAAATTTAATAACATCGATATGATTTTATTGAATAGATCCAACTACCATATGTGGTGTTTAAAATTGAAGGATTGTCCTATTTTCAAGAAATTGTATCATTTTTTATTTAATACTTGGGTTCCAGGAATATTTTCTTATTAAGAATTGTATTTTGAGAATGAAATAGGTTGTGGTTTAATTTTTTAGGGGGTTGAGGACAATTCGATGTACCATATTTTCAACATATCTCATTCTAGAACTTTTTCAAAGAATCATTAGACTAACTAGGCTTCCAAGATGGGGAAAAATATAATGTTTCTCCTCTAACAAATTATTATGTTATGATACAAAGAATGTACGTCTATTTATAACTATTTTAGTGGAATTAAAGGATGTTTTGATCAATTTTTTTGGGTATTTATTTTAAAGATGATATTTTAGATGTTTGGTTTCTTAATACCTTACACTATTCTTGGGAGATTATGTGCGTTACACTAATAAGTTCTACTCCTCAAGGTGATGTGACATTCTGTATTTTATGGTTCCTAATACATTAAATTAATAGGTTAGGTTACGTACTCAAGAGATATCATATTTAGAAATTTTTATCATAGAAAATATGGAGAAAAGTTGGGGAAATACACATGGATAGAGCATCTAAAGTAAGAGAGAAGGAAGAATAAAATAAAGTTCAAAATAAATGGAGTATAAATGTCATCCTTAGGGTAAAAATGATATGTTAAAATGTTTTTATATCACCAGAAAAGGGACTATATAATGAATGAAAATAGTCAGATGAAATATGGTATTGTAGATAATTATGGCAGAACTGCTACAAGGGGAGATATGAATCCTTTAGTATTTCCTCGGATTATTCTTAATGGGGTTTTAGTGGTGGTTCTTTCATTCATGTGACATTGAAGAAATATTTTCTTACACCTTACAAAAGATTTAAGTTTGAGATTTCTCATATGAGTAATTATGGTCATGTTGATGTTGTATGAATCGAGACTTTGTTTAGAGACCAACATACGAAGTATGCTGATTTTGAAAAATGTTCAACATGATCATAAAGTTTTTATAAATCATTCTTGTACAATTTTTATCGATGATGATGATTTTATAAGTATATATTCTTATGTCCAATTGAATCCTTCAAAGGGTTTATTGATTGTGGAATGAGAAAAGAAGTAGTTAGGTTTGAACTGGACTGGAGCTTTTATTTATATTGATACATCATTACTTATTGGGTTCAATGTTCCATTTATGTTAGGGAATAAGGAGGTCATCAACAATAGTGATAATTTTATTGGTTTTGGGCCAAGATAAATCATCATCCATGTTTGAAGGTTGTCAAATTAGACACATGAAGTCATTGTATTTCAGAAAACATATTATAGTGAGTTTCAACAATCATCCATTACACAGGAATTCACAGGTACTTTAATTATTACAGTTTTATTTTTATAGTCCCTTTAACTATAATACTTTTAGAGGTAGTATATATTTTGTGATGTTTATTGATTACTACTCATGTAATAACTGGTTTTTTTACCCTAAATGTTAAGTTCTTAGTGTTTTTCAGAAATTTCATGTTTCAGTAGACAGATAAGCTGGAAAGTAGTTGAACTCTATTTTCATTAAAAACAGGGTTGTGTTTTACGGTCCTTTTGATCATTATTATGTAATAGAATGTATTGAGCATCTAATTAATCCTTCCCAGACACAGCTGTTAAATGTTGTAGGTGACAATACAAATATGGCCATATTGGAAAGTGTTCAATGATTTATTTCAAAAGAAATTATTATTGGACATTTTTTGGGTGAGGATTTATCTTAGATTGTATATATTATAAATTTATCACCTCTGGTCACATTTAAAATAGTCACTCACAAGTTTTATAATGGATATAATATCATGTATGATGACTTACATGTTTTTTGTTGAAATGGATTTTTCATGTTTCTAGATATTAGTGGTCTGAGATGGATGATAAGTCATACTAATGTATTTTTATTGGTTATGTGAATGATGAGTTTAGATATATTTTCAATGATCCTTTTTTCAAGAAACATTCTATAAACCATGATGAAATATTTATGGGTGATCAGACTATCACCGACATTGACAATGGGGCAATGTCTACTTCCCAATCTTCTAATGGCTCTGTCATTATAGAGCCATTTTTTGAGGTACATTTACATCATATTTTCGATTCTGATGATTGGTTTATGTGAAAAATAATTTTTAGAGGGGATTTCTTAATGTTGATATTCTTATTTACCTTTTGTTTCTGATGATCTTGTTCCAGGGATTATCAGTGAACCAAAAGTTTCACTTTGGAGATCATCTCTGTATTTTACTGTTTCTTCTTGGTATTAACATAATGATTATTTTAGATTCACTAAAAGGGGATAACCATATTATTTGGGAAATGTGATGTAATATGACCATAAGGATTGATTGGTTGAGAAAATAGATGATGATATGATATCATAGCATGAAAATCATACATCTGAGATGGTGATGATACCAATATTCAAGATAGCTTTGAAAAAATTATGGACTTATCCCATCAGAAATGAAGAATCATGATTTTTTCCACAACATATGAAAAAATAGTTGTTTAAAGATTCCATCCAAAAAGGTATTGATTTTGATGATATTTTTTCATCTTCTATCATAATTTATTCAATTCGGTTTGTTATTAGTTTTCCTTATAGTTTGTATTTATAGATTGAGTAGATGAATTTGAACACATATTTCATACATGGATATTTAGAGGAGGATATTTATATCGAATAACCTATGGGTTTTGTTGTAATTGGTAAATATAAATTTTTTATGTAAGATAAAAAATGGCTTTTTATGGTTTGAAGGAAGCACATATGTAGTTGTACAAGAAGAATTAATCTATCGGTTCACATCAGGGTTTCTGGATGACATTTTCGGATATTTGTGTTTTTTTCAAAGATTTGATGATGATGAATTTATTATATTATTTTTCTATATTGATGATAGGCTTATTATTGGCAATGAAACTGCTAAAATTTATATATTAAAGAAGGATACTTGATATTAGTTTGTGATGAATGACTTGGTGCGAACAAAAAATATTCATGACATGTAGATTTCCAATTATACAAAAGACATAAAATTAGGGATATCTCCAAATAGATATATTGAGATGTTTCTTAAGATATTTCTATAGAAGGGGAGAAACAGGTTAGTACACCTATTTTATTAAATTTTAATCTCATTTCTAGTCATTCACATACTACTAATGAAGAGGAAGAGGATATGTAGCATATTTCTTATTCATCTTTCATTGGTTGATTGATGTATTTGATGGTATGCATTGGACTTGATATAGCACATGAATTTGGTATAGTCAATCATTTTCTATATAATCTAGGTAGAAAGAATTAGATAGTAGTGATGTATATATTCGATTATTTTGATGCTAATCACAATTTAATATTTTTTTTGAAATGTGGAACCTAGGATTTATGGCATAACATATTAAGATATTGTAGGAGATATATATTCGAGGAACTATATTTTAAGTCATTTGATCACTTTTGTAGGGGGCTATATCTTGGATGTTTATATTGAAGAGTTCTAAGAATTATCTACCATATAGTCAGAGGTTGTTGCAGAAACCAAAGCATTAAATGAATTTTTGTTGATAGAAAGATTTATTCAAGAGTTTAATGTCAATCAAGATATGTATTTTATATATTGTGATAGTTACAATGATATATCTTTGTAGAAGAATTCTATTTTTCATAGTTGGTCAAAACATATGAAGGTTCGGTTTCATTAGATCTACTATATCCTTCATTCGAGAATGTTTTTAGTTGAGAAGATCTACAAAGATGAAAATGGGTCATACATGCTGTTTGAGAGTTTACATTGAGATAAATTTGAGACTTTCCATCTAATTTTAGGGTTGTAAATATATATTTTTCCTCAACATATTTTTTAATGGTTCACATCTGTATAAATTATTTCATGCTTTTCTAAAGGGAATGAATGTTCTTTTAAGCTGTGTGTTCTCTTGGTTTTCCGTTTATGGATTCATCACTTTACCTTTTCTTGAAAAGATATAGGTTTTCCGTCAATGATACACATGGCCAGATTATATACATATTTCAATCTACGATATCAAGTGTGTTGTTAGTTTTCAAGAATCTTATTAGCAATTTTTCTTAGGTGCAATCTCAAGAGACATATATTTGGCCACCCTTCTGTTTAAATTATTCTAAATATTCAATTAGTGACTTTCTATCAGGAATAACTTTGGATTCTTAGTTATCCAATGGGCTTCCATTAGTTGAACTCTAAGTCTCCATGGAAATATTTATCTCCAATGAATCATGATTAGGTTTCATATAGAAGGTCATCATAGAGAATTCATATCATGAAACCTGATAAGGGAATGAAATAAATTTGTGATGGATGCACTGAGGAATTCCCATATAAGGATGGTTCCCGTATGGAAGGATGGTCATGGAAGGAAATGCACAAATGATTGGAATTCCACAAATAATATGGGCACAATGGCTACATGGTTGAATCCCCATTGATGAATGGTTCGTATAAGCACAACCTTTCTTTCGTACAGAAGATCTGTGTGGTGTGTAGAAGCGTGGAACATATGAAAGTTATTTGTTAGAAGGTAGAGTGACATATAGATGGGTCTTCTTTTGGAAGATGCTTGGTCATGGAATGACAGATTTATTGATTCTTTATCCCGTTCATTTTTTATTTTCAACCACCATTTCATAATTATATATTTTTAATACAATCATTGTCTGCATTAAATACAATTGAATTTAAATAAATAAAATTCATGTTTTTTTCACTTTTAAACAAATTTAAAAAATGAAAATTTATTTTAAAAATTTTCCCAACACAATTAATTTCAAATTTATTAGTTAAAATCACATAAAATATCTAAATAAGAATTAAATATTAAATTTCGCATTTTAAATTTTGGGATTGTTCTAACTTAACATGAAATAATATAAACAATAATAATCATAATTGTACACTTTTAATAATTATCTCTAAGAAACTTGTTGAATAAATTCATGTCTCTCATGTTAAATCCAAAATTTGAATAAATCACTGAAAATTACAATTTATACCACTAAACAATTAAAGTACATATTTATCCAATATAGCAAAAAATAATTGAATCAACTTAATTTTAATTAAATTGGAAATTTATAAACAATAAAAAGATGTTTAACATATGTAAAATATTGGGATCTCATCATGGAAATTGTATCACCATTCCCCTGTTCACTGTGAAAAGTAACTAGACCGGACCTTCATATGGCCTAAGGTGCACATCCTCGTACAACAGAGTCTAGTGACTAGTAGAAGGGGTTTAGTGTGGTAATGTGAGGATACTATACCCCTTGTATGAAATTTCACAACAACAATAAAATATTAAAGAATCATAAACATCAGATCAGGAAAAAATACTTAGAGATCCATAAAAAATACAAGAAATGAAGTGTAAAAGACTGAATATTTAGTCCATACATACAACTATTATTCCCCTTAAATGGTAATATATAAGGAAAAAATAAAAATAAAATATAGTTACAGATCAAATACAACTCTATGCCATACCATATTTTGATCTTTCATATTATTTGTGTCATCCCTCTTGACCTTGATATCCTAGGCCTCAGCCCAACCTCTGCCTACAGTAACACTTTGAAAGCTACTCGGGTACTCATGTGCAATGGTGTCCCAGGTATGGTGGGAGTAAATAACTCATTTGGTAACAAGAAATATGGTCATGTACTAATTTTTATATGATGTTATATTCCCATGTAAAATAATCTACGTAAGAACAAAATCTAACTGTTGAGTGTAAACAATAAATAAAAAAACCACATAACTAATTGCTTTGACCTAATAAAGATGTTTAGTTGATCATTCCATGATTACTACGCCTCTATAGTATCACCAAAACCCTTTGGGAATAAACATATAACTTTTTCCATTCCCATCAACCATCATTGAACTTTAGGTATGTGACCCTGATTGATCATACCCACCTTGGCCAATGTCGGAATATCTTTGAGCATAAGGATCACCTCTCGAGAAATATAGTCCACTCAGTAGGGATACCATACTCACACCTCCACTAATGTGTAGAGGATCCTGGAGAATCTCCAGGTATCCCTCCTCCTCAAGCCCTGAGGATAATCCATGGGATTTTACTTGGGAAATATCAATATCAGTCTAATGTCAGATTCATAAGAGGGGGAGGCGATAAGAAATCATGTTCATACATTCTTGATTTATTCTTAAGGGACCTAAAAAATGAAAGGTAATAACCAAACTAGATCCCAAGGTCAATCTCATGGGAATTCGACATATCTCACCTCCTTAACCAAACCATCTCAGGTGCACCCAATTGGTTTTAGGGGGTATCCTATGCTTTCTTCAAGGGGATCCAATAGTCACCTTTAGGATATCCAACACCCATTCTCACCGATATGTTCCCCCAAAACACCACATGACACCATTCAAATGATGGGAATCATGGGAATTCTCACTGGTCTACTAGTATTACTATTCAAATCCCAACACCTTTGAATCCACAAAGGTATCACTATATCAGATGAACCCCTACCATCCAGGGAATTCTTGTAAAAATGGAATCACATAGATCTAATTTTGGATACTGGAAACCACCACTAGAAATACAATACTGAATCAACTATATCTTTGGGTTCTAGTGGAGCTAGCCATCCACCCTCGATATACTTTGAGATCAAATGCCAACAATACCAATAATCCCATTGTCTGATCCATCTCATCAACTAATTATCTTGCAACCTGGGAAATTATAACGGTGTTGGGACAAACAGTGGAATCCTTAGATTCATGGGAATCCACATGTCCTCCCATAGGAAAATAAATAAATATACAAAACTTGTTGGATGAAAGACCATTCCTATCATTATCATTACATCCCATCGATATTTCACATCGATTCGATTTAAAAAGTGACTCCCAAAAATATCACTAATAAACCCACACACAACTTGTAAGATCCAATAAAACCACGAGGCACCCACATGGGTCCCATAGGTTATATTACATCAGGGGCACTGAACATGGGTGCTCATTCTAATCACTTGTTCTGGTCTTCACCTGACACTCTAAGGACAATGCGTCCCATGACAATGTCAACATGATATCACAACCATTCTGGCTATACAGATTCATCGAATTATATATTGTGCTTGAGATGGAACATGACCCATATCAACCCTCAATGTCTAACTAGGTTTAACCACTCACCCAACCATGTCAATCCCAATTTAAATCAGGGGTAAACCTCTGGGTATGGGTATCTAAGACAACTTAAACAATGGTCATGGCCTCTTCCATCAGTATTTTATGCATCAAGCCATATCACACGGACCTATAATGGACATTGGATCCCTATATGGTCCATGGTATGTCATTTAATTATTTAAACACTTTAATTAATGATTATTATCCATTTATCTTAGGCCATTAACTCAATTACATATGTCATTTTCCTCTACGGTGAGATTTAATATTACAAATCCTCATAAAAAACATGAACTATTCCATAAAGTGAGTTCTAGGACATCCTACCTCATTTGGAGCTTTTAAAACTATTTCTAGAGGACATTAGTAGCTTCCAAGGCCGGCCCAATATTGTTTGGCATCATTTATGCTCAAAAAAGCCCATCTCAATTACCCGAGCTCTTAACTGAAGACAAAAATCATTAAATAATGAGTTATAATTCTTATAATTAATTTTCATAAAAGAGGAATTATCATAATTTCAATCATCGAAGAACCAGACCCATCAGAACCATGACTAAAAACACATAGGACGTCTGTAATGGACTCTAGACACAAACCTGGTTGAAAACCCTAATCAATAGAACGAAAACCATTGTTAATTTAATTTAATTTGATTGAATAGACAGAAATAAGCCTGCAATGTCATTTACAATTATGAAAACAATGAATGACGGTAGATATACATCACCTCAAAACATCCTCTCCCAGGGCTCTGTTAATGCCCCATTGTAATTAGGAAATTTCAACGTTCTCTGATGACATAACCATTTTCATCCAAAACCAAAACAACATATATTAATTATAGAAGTGGGGGTATGAAATAGAAGAAGGAGAGGGTGAATCTCACAATGAAACACCAAAAAAACTTAAATCACCCTTGATGGAGGGGGATTGAAATTGGTAAGCGGTTACAATTGACTGGGGTATACATGTGATGGATGGAGGAAAAAATGAGAAACCTTATTAAACCGTGCCTACCAAACCATGCACCCAGTCCAGAAACATCCAAATCTTCTGAAAAATAATTATAAACTCCCAAGACTAATCCAACGCCCATGGAACCTCCTAATCCTCAAACCTTGTCCAAAATCATCACATTACATGGCCTAAAAATTCTAAATTCAATTCTGAACCCCAATTCAATATCCAGACTATCCACTAAAAAACATCAAATTTCCACTAAATTCCAAACACTCGTACAGTCGCAATGAATTAGGAACTCCATACATAACACTTCTCATCCCCATGAAGTCCTGGTGGCATCCAACTAAACATCCTAGCATATCATAGTCAACAACTCCCATTCATATGTCCTTATTTTATATTTATACACACACATACATTTAAACAGGAACTAAAACATATTGTTCTCTTCCACATAAATACATGGAAGTACTCTTATTCATCATAGAGACATTGATTTGTGTAGAAGAATAAAAGGAGATACCTGAATCCCCAAGGTTATACTCTAAACGAGGCCTTGAGGTTGTTTTATAATGAGTAATAAAGACTACATCAGACCATATGTCCAATGTGGGATAGAGAATCCAACACCCCCCTCAAGATAGGTGTACCTAACATGGACATATAAAGAAATAGAAGCAATGAAAACAAAACATATTTCATAAACTCCCCCTTCAAGATGGACACACCCAACTTGATTACAAAACTAGAAAAAAGAAAAGAAAAGAAAAGAAAACATGTGCGATTGCAGCACCCCACCAAGATCGCAGCTCCCCCTCAGGATGATGGATGATAGAAGATGTCACAATCGCAGCAGAGGAACCACACAGACCGGGCCGGTTGATGGAGCACCCGGAAAGCTGAACTACTGGGGTTGGTCGATAATACACCGAGAAAGCCACACTATCACCAGGAAAGCCTCACTTGCAGGGCTGACAATGGGAGGCGGTGATTCTGCAGAGTTTTTGTAGGATATGGAAGTTCCAAAGAACCCAAATCCAAGGCGGCTGAGGTGTTGTGTCATGGTGAAGGAAGAGGTTGGGCGTGTCGGTTGATAGGGCGTGCCGACGGACAGGGCATGCCGGCGGACATGGGACACAGTGCCCTAGACTAGAAGGAGTGCACAAAAATGGTTTCGCCGGGAAAGGGAGGCGACTGCCAGGAGAGCAGCACAGGAGGAGGGGATCTTCGCAAGGAGGCGCATGAAGGGAATGGGCTGCCATAGGGTGTCATTACCTAGCAAGGAAACAAGGAAGGATGTGTGGCCTGGTTCGTCACGCACATAGAGAAGGAGAGAACTGGGAGGGAGGGATCCGAGAGGGAGCCACACGGGGGGAGACACAGGAAGGGAGGAATGTCACGATGGATAAGATCTGTTGAGAGGTGGTGCACCAGGAGAAGGAGGATTCACGGGAGTAGGGAGATCTGTGACTGGATGTTGGGATCACTGTAGGGCACGGGGCAATGAGGCGTAGAGAGGGAGGTGCACAGGTGGGTTAAGTTTGTCGCGCGTAGCGAGGAGCAGACGCCTGGTGGGAAACTGCACGGAGTGCTAGCAGACGATGTAGAATCTGTTGCACAACAATGGATGGGAGATCCGAGGCCGATCGGGAGGTGATGGGATCTATCGCGAGGGTGCAGCGGGAGGGCGGACCGGGATGCACCGTGCTGATCGAGTGGCAGAAGGGCTAGGTCGGATGATGCAAGCAGTCCCCGGGGAGGGTGGGAGAAGATCGTGTTGTGACGATCAAGAAGGAGGGTCAGGAGACGCGGTAGGAGATCACCGCACGCGGGAGCCATGCTGCAAGGGTCGTTGGTGGAGGGACTTCGACATTCCACAACGACGGAGACCATAGTGAAAGAGTAGAAGAGTGGTGGAGGGGCTACCGACTAATTATTGGAGTCACCGCCTCCACATAGGAAAAAAACTTGAAACCCTATACGAGAGGGAGGAAATACAAGGCTCAGATTGGATCTAACCTCCTCTAATACCATGTAAAAATGATAAAGAGAGGTAAACCCGAGTCCTCAAAGTTGAACTCTATAGGAGGCCTTGAGGTTTATTTATAATGAATAATAAAGACTACATCCGACCATAAGACATATGTGGGATACAAACTCCAACAATGTTATTTTTACATAAGATTATCCATCCCTAGAAACAAATTATCCTCATCCAATTTATCATTAAGGATATGGTTCTCCCCACCAAGTAACATACTTTTCAAAGGAAAATTCACTTTTATGAACTATCTTACCATTATAGTTTCTTGTCAATACAATTTCATAGTGGTAAGAAGAACCACTCAATGAGTTTTCCATCTCACCACACCCAATAAAATATTAAAATACACACCAAATGTTATTATTACCCCTTGTCTCTAATTCCATACCAAATCAAATGAGTATTAGCCGACCATATAAAGAGCCAGGATATTCCATCATTTTATCAATAGGTCCCATAAAAACCTCAGAATACCCTCTTCAAAACAAATTATGATGTAGCCAGATTATAGTACTAGTTTCCCTTTAATAGAAATCGTTTTATTATCAGCAGACCCACTTATTACATTTAAACACATGATTCACCCCAGGAATCACATAATGAAATGAGTTCACCCCTAGAATCATGCCTCGAACAGGTGTATACTTCATAAACCACCATCAGGTCATACCAAAAACACACAAAGACAGAGGGAAATGAACCCAATTCATCTATTACCTCTTCTGAATCTCAATCAACTATTTACCTTGGGACCAGATAAAATTATATTCACCACTCACCAGCATCCAAACACTACCTTGACCATCCCACAATAGATCAATGGATAACCATGACCCTTTCCACATTTTTTCATTCAATTACTACTCATTTTCCATCCATTACCATGTGCATTGACTATACACAATTGTCTCTCTCACAACAAATCACGCTCATGAAATGTCAACTAGAACTCATTCTCGGCTCATGAGAACATCGTCCTTGGAATCCACTAAGATTAAAATCTTAATAATGGTCAAAGACACAAATTTCCAATGGTGTACACTCTGTCATATAGATTACCTTATACAACTCTTCAAGAACCACCTTAATATATTCCATCACCAAATGTGGGTCACTCCTCCTGATCCACACTCATTTCATTCAAAGAAACACCTTCCATTAACCAAAACCTATATCAACCATGTCACCACATGTGATCTATGTCCTACACCTCCTCTACCATGGTGGAACATTTCATATTTCGTCAAAACCTTATGTCACCATTCCTGTAGTTATTTCAACAAAATTACCATATCCTCAGCTAACACACATTCACTCAAAAAATCACATTTTAATGGAACCACCGACAACAAATGAATACCCCCTTATAATCCTCTAAACATAATGGAATACGCTTATATACATCCCAAACATAGAACCTAACTCACACTCATGGGATTAAAATGCCAATATGACCAAGCATACATGCCAACATCATTGAAAATTCCACTCGTCGGGTTATTTTTCCAAGCTAACATCAAGATTAGCTACCACCCAAATATATTTCAAAGACGTAAGTATTTAATCTATATCAAACAGTTCTCAAAACTATATCAAATAGACTATCATAGAAACCGAAACAATTCATTGATAAATATTATATTTTTTTGAATATTAAATATATTTTACTAATAATAACCTGAGGATAGTAATGTTTTAGTTTCTTTAGATACTATACTCACAATCTTATTCATTCTGTAAAGATCCTCCACATTTACAATAATGATCTTCCAATTTAGTAATCCTCATTGATGTACCCTATATAATATATTTCTTCATATAAAAACTACAAAATTAGGCTATAACATTGGGTTGAAATTGTGGCAATAAACCCAAAATCTGTTTCCATTGATAACAACCACCGTCTTTATAAACTATGGGCCTTATTGCCATTATAATTGGGTCTATTTATGGAGACATTGTAAACCATGGAAATAGCTAGATATATAAAGGGTTGAATTGTGTTTTTTACTACCTATGGCCACGATTTGGCAATATGATATCTATTTCCATGGTTTAAACCTTGGAAATATATATATATATCAAAGGTTTAACTATTGTTGTTAAAAGCTGTGAAAATGGTTTAAATAGTGGAAATAACTATATACACCCATTGATAAATGGTGGCCATTAAATCATACTACGATAGTTTAAACTGTGGAAGTGGGTCATCTATAGCCAAAATTTAAACCGCAGTTATTTATTACTATAACCACAGTCTATCCATGGCAATTGGAAGATAATTTTTTGGTTAAAACTATGGTTATATCCTCTCTATTCCATAAAAAATCATCTTGTGATCCTCCTACTACCTTACCCACCAGCCACTCATTTAATAATGCTTCCATCAAAAATACAAACATTTATAATTTAAATGATTTTCATTACCATTAGAAATACCATTAACGCATCATAAAATAATATTCAATTGTTTTATGATACATAGAAGAGATTAAATTATAATTCCAAAATATCATGATGTTTTATTTGATTTGATCAATAAGTAAAATGATAAATGAGGTTACAGCTAATAATAATGAACTTTTGGAAATTTGGTCAAATTTGATTGATGTTTGGAATACATTGAAGATGTAAATAGAATATTTCAAAAAATCTCAATTATTTCCTTCTAAATATATAAGGATGTTGAGAATATATTAGTGAAAAAAATAAAAAATTGGAGTTTCATAACATTCAGATACCTAACTATAATGGAATGAATTTACATGGATTCACATGATATTTAAGCTACATTACAGTCTGAAGTTAAAGAGGTAAATTTTTTCCCTCGTCAATTAAAAAAATAAATTTTTTAATAACTATACTATTTTAGTTTATTTTTATATAATAAAGATATTTAATCAATGGAAAAAACATGAATAAATCATGGAATTTGGTTCTTACTCGTAAAATTGTCCCCTCCATGAATGTTCAACTTGATACTTATTTGTCTCCAAATAGAAAAGATATATATTCTTTATTTAATATATAAAATGGTTTAGAAGCATTGTGTAAATGATATTTTTGGTGTTGTGGTGAATTTAGGAATAAAAAATATATAACATGGTATAATATATAGGAAGTTTTATATGTATTGAGGCAAGTAGAAGTTAGTAAATGAAGCCTAAAAAACCAACTATAGTAAATTAGATTAATAGCGTAAGTCTGTATGTTCAAAATAGTTATAGGTTTGAAGACATATAATGAATTTAACTAGGTTAATTATGATGTTGAACAATCTACACATTTTATTTCTAAAAATTTGAATTCTAATAGTAAATACAAATGATTATACATGCTGGTATAGAAAAATGAACCTTATGAATAGGTAAATTTGGGAGAAGTTTTTCAAAATATATAGGAGTCCACATTACCTAAAAATACTACGTCGTGTGAAGAAATATATTTATTAATAAAAGAAATCAAAATAAATGTGGAATAAAATTTTAAAAAAAGGGTTGGATAGTTGATGAGTTATTGAAAAGAAATTGAAATATTATGTGAAGGAAGCCAAAAATGGAGGGTTAGTAATAGACTACTAGAATTAGTAGAATACTCATATGCTGAAGATAGAAAACTAAAATTAATATTTCTAGAGGCGTTTAGTGGATTAAAATAATAGGTTGGTAACTATAATAAAAATTTTCTTAGTATGCTTTCTTTAAAACTGAAAATCCTAAAGTATAATCAAAAGTAAAAGAAATGAAAGTGAAATGATAGAAGAATTTAATCTAAGAATAAATAATGTAAAAGTAAAAGGAAATAATATGGTAAAAACTACTGTAATTTCAATGTAAAAAAAATTCTATGTTGTAAATAATAAGAAAGTATAGTTTTAAAAAGAAATAAGTGTTTGGGATGAGAAAATAAGTTCAACCATGCAACATTTTTATGAAATATTCATAAAATAACTCACATTGTTTTCAAGAATATATAATTTATTTTAGAGGAAGATTAAAATTCATTAATTTAGTGTCAAATAATGATATGATAAAGACATACATATTATAAAACAAGTTTCATTCAAGAGTATTTATAGTGTAAAAATAAATAGGTGACAAAGACGTTAAAGCTTGTATTGTTAGAAGAGTGTAGAAGAAATTGTGCATTGAATGGCCCCATTTTTTGATCTGTTATGGACTGCACTAGGGAAATGATCTGATTTTACAAACAAAGTGAAAACATGGATTTATTTTATGTAAATGGGTGAATAATATGATAATTTTTAGAATGGTTCTATATATCATATTCAATAATTAAAGAATTATTTCTGAAGAAGTACAATAATTACATCATACAATTATACAATTGAGGCATGTTGAAAAAGTATAAGCTCGCTATATATATTTTTTATGATTAATGTTGTGTTTAGGTGTGATTAATGGTAGGGTAAAGAAAAGATGAATATATAATTGGATATTGTATTATGGGGATATGCATTTATATAAAATAATTACATTCATGTGATAGACATTAATTAATTAATGTAAGTATCAATTAGTTTCTGTTGTATCCAATACTATGTTTTTTCAAGTAATATTATATTTAAATTATAAATAAATCCTTTTATGGTTTTTTTAATTTCGAGTTGTGTCTCTCTAAATTTGTATTTTATTTTTTAAATGGTGTTAATATTTAAATTTGTATAATATGGTTTTCATTTGTGAATTATATCTTATGATCTTGTTAGTTCATAATTGAAAACAAATAACATGTTGGTTCATAATTATGAATTCAATTAATAGAATGAAATATAGTTCAGTAAATTAGTATCATGTGAAATGGTTTATAAAATAGTGGGTAGTTTTATATGTACCACTTAGACATCGTTGGTCTTTTGCAGAATCAATTGACCACGAACATGCATCATAAAAAACTACCTCTATGGAAACAATGGGAAAATAAGTGAGATATAATGACTTCTTATATATATGTAATCGTTGTGTCAGTTGTACATGATAAATGATACATGATACAATCACCATAAAATGGTGATTGATATTTACATATCAATATTAAATAACATGATCATTAATATAGGATCTTTGATCAAATGACATCTAATATCATTCAATACATACACCATGGAGTGGTATCATGAATCAGTAGATAACATAGACCACAACATGAGAAGTATATAATCCATATAACACAATAAAAACACAACACTAATCAAGATAAAAAAAATTTATACATTATAAAAAATCACATTATTGATGAACATGAACTTCTTAACGAGAACTAGAAATTCCTCTAGAAATAGAACTCCAGGTCACACAGAAACATCTAAAAAGAATTTATAGTTTCATTGATTCCTTTACATAATTTTTAAATGATGGAAGAGATGTTTCATGATGAATGGGGTCATAGAGATACCTTGGAGGTTAGTCTTACAATTTCTTCTAGAAAATTATGTGGTACCCATGGTGAGGATTCTATGATGGTGGTTGAAATACATAAAATAACCCTTGTTGACGTAGAAGTGTAATGAATGAAGAAAACCATTGTAGTTATCCATTAGTATCTTAATCACCAGAGAAAACATTATAAGATTTAGTGGTAACTGATGGTTTTCTACTTGGGGTTGACTAGAGGAGTTCCATAGAATGGGTAATAGAATATGGAATTAGTGGAAATATAACTACAAAGACACCATATATGGATGCAACTCTCAGTGATCCTATAAGATAATCATGGTTTCAACTTGAGCTGAAGTTGTTTCTTGAAGACCATGGGATTGATTGGAAGGGGACGAAGGGGAAGTGGGTTGTTAGTGCATGGGAATTTTTTTAATTATCATTTGAGAGTAGTTAGAAAATATTAAATAAGGGAAGGGGGTAAAAGGAGGATATCTAGAATATTAATTTTGGTTATAGCTCTACTGTTGGGAATTCCTCAAACTTGGCTTCAGGACACATCTTAGGGAGTCTTATTCTACTCTCCACTTCCATCATTCTTATTCCTTATCTTTCTGATTATCTTGTAATTGACGTTATATTGCTGATAATAGTAATTCTTTAGAAATTATGTTCATGATATCCATAGCATAATCATATATGCCATGTGATGATTAAAAGTCATTACAATGAAATATTACAAGAATATGGTGTTTCACTTATACATCTAGTAGGTAAAGAGGCTATTCCATTTGTGAAGCCACTCTTTACGGAACAAGATAAATGAGACCCTATGGTAAGCCATAGTGATATAAGATGAACTTAAGCTATTTTAGGTTAAAAGGAGTCCTAATTTATAACACCATATAAATTATTTTCATAATAATATGACAGTTTAATCTGATTATAGATGTTTTACACACATTATAATCCTTTTTTGTTGTTGTTAAATATTTGAAACCAAGAGAAACCGTGTTAGAAAGGGTGTCATGGATAATGTGATGAGTTTTCAAATGAGAAACTAATTGATATATAAGCTGGATTGAAAATTATTATGGTTATTCATAACTAACTATATTGATTTTATATTAATAAGATGATGCTATGTGAGTTTGCTGTCACACCAAATAATAAAAAATTATGTTTTATGAGATTTTAGATGATAAAGACCATGGAAGAAGGAGGATACAACTTCTTATTTTAGATAAATATTGGAATAAAAACCTAAATAAATGTATCAAAAGAATGGGAAGGAATTTTATGTCTTCCAAATAAGGGATTACAAAAACTAATTACCAATGGAAATATAAATATTTCATGTGTGAAAAGTAAATTACTTTTGATGGAACCACCAATAGTTCAACGTCGTAAATTTTTTTAAGTTGGGAATTATCCATGTCAATGAAATAATCTATGGTCTAACTATTATAAAATGGATGGGTCGATGTTATATTAATTGTAGAATTAGTTTATGATAATTAGGAAAAATCATTCAAACTACTCTAAAGTTAATGATTCCATGTTGAATTTTGTAATAATGTGTTCACACAAATATTATTATTCTTCCTTTAGTGAATGTTGATGTGATGTTGGAAATTGATTAACTATGACTGTATATATCCCATAACAATTTCCTATGAAATAAATTCACATTTTATTTTCTGAACCATTCTATTATTTTGTTTCGGTGTTATGATAAACATGAACATACAACATAAATTACTTCCATTAAATGGGTCTTATTACTTATTCATGAGGGTTATTTATCTCAAATGGATAGGTGAATTCAACATTGACAATATTCCTATTGTTTGAGATTATGCTGAAGTATTTCATAATGATTTTCCTAGTCTTCCCCCAAAACATGATTTTATGGTTTCAGAAAAACTCATACTTAGTGTTATATAAATTTCAAAGATTCTAAATAAAAAAGGATAATGTTGAGTTATATGAGTTTAAGATGATGACTTAAGAGAATATAGAAAAGGAATAAACACACGCACATGTGTCACTATAAGGTACATATACTCTTTTTATTAAAGATAAATATGGTCTAATTTATCATTATATTGATCATAGAGAACATAACTACATCACTATCAGTAACAAATATACACTACCTCGTATTAATGTATTATTAGATCAACATTTTAAGGGTCAATAATTTTCCTACATTGACCATCATTATGGATACAATCAATTGAAGATCAAGAATGAGGATATAACCTAGATTAAATTTCACATGAGGTGAGTTCATTATAAATTTATCAGGATTTAATTTGAACATACAATTACACTAATATCATTATGGATTTAATAAATAGAGATTTTATACATTATCATGATTAGTTTTTGATAGTCCTTATTGGTGATATTTAAACATAGTCAAAATTAAATGAAGAGTATGAAAATAATTTGAGAATTTTGTTAAAAACCATGAGGAAGGACATGGTGAAAGAAAAATTTATCTTGTGCATCTATTGGTTACATGATGTTTCATTCTTGGAAAATATAATCCCAATTGAGGGTATGTAGATATATCCTTGAAATATAGAAGTTATAGATTAATTTCCATGAAAAAATATGATGACCATTATATATAGTTTTATTGTGTGGAATGGATACTACAAATACATTATGACATACTTCTCAAATTTATCTAATCCAATAACCTTATTGAATCAGAAAGGATCTATATTCAATTAGATTGATTAATATGAAAGGAATTTTAATAAAGTGGATGGAATGATGGTTAATACAACTTTTCTCACACTCCCCAATATTTTAGAAGGATTTTTATCTATAGTGATTCATTAACAAAGGGATTTGGATATGTACTCATGAAAAATGATATTATGATATATTATGTATCAATCCAATTGTAAATTCATGATCCAAATTACAAGACTCATGATTTGTAGTTTTAAATAGTGATTTCTGTTTTCAAAAAATTGATGAATTATCTTTATAGTGAAATATGTGATATAAATATTGTTCATATAATATTGAAGTATATATTCAAAAAGAAATATTTTAATATACACAATAAATATTGTGGGAGTTTATTAATGATTATTAATTCTCAACACATCACCGCCCTGAGAGGGTGAATAATGTAGATATTTCTCTAAGTTCGAAAGACTGAGCTACTTTTTCTTGGATGATGATTAAAATATATCCGACACATAGGTATTTTCATAATATTAATCATGAAATCATAATGAAATTGGAAAAATCATATCACTCTCCAATGACTATTCAATCATCCATTCATGTAAAGATTAAAGAGCTATAATAGTAATGTGTGGAAATAATGAAGAAGTTAAGAAATATTCTAGATTTCAGCCATGATTTTAATTTAAGGATAAGGTTTACGAATATAGAATATACCTCAAATATAATATATTTGAAGAAGGAGATATGGAATAAAGCTTATAGTTTATAATTTTATATTCACACTGGAAGTATAATGATGTATAGTGATCTAAAAGTGTATTTCTAGTGGGAGATCATTAACAGGATTATTTTAGATTATTTATATCAAAGAATGATATGTCAGAAAGTTAAGTCCTAAAGACATAGTTCTATGTGGATTTTACAACAATTACACATAGTATAATAAAAATTGGGACACACCATGGACTTCATTGTGAGACTCCCCAAAACATCTAAAAGTCATAAGGTTATTTGGGTTGTATTAAATCAGAATAATAATTTGTTAGATTTAATTTATACAATATAATATTTCACACTTTATAATATTTCAAATATATAAATTAAGGATATGTTATGGTTATATGGGGTTCCAAATTCAATTTTATCTTATCAGGATTTTTGGTTTACTTCGTCGTTCTGCAGTTTTCATCAACAAGATTTAAATATAAAGGTGAACTTTAGAAATTCATATAATACTTAGAAATATGGTTTGTATAAGATGTCTATTGAAACCTAGAATATATTTTGAGATGTTATTCTATAGATGTCATTAATTTTTGGGATCAACACTATTCACTAATTTATTTTTCATACAATAATAGATTTCACTCGATCATTTAGATGCCTCGTCATGAATACCTTTGTGGTAGGAATTCCGAATCTCCAATGGGTTGGGATTGAGATATTGAATAATATATACTGGTATCTGATGTAGTTAAGGAAATGAAATTGAAGGTTACATCTATTTAGTAGATAATTAGTGAAGCTCATAGTCAGTAGAAAAGATATATAGATATTTTTCGGTGAGATATTTCATTAGAATTTGGTATTAGGGAAATTCAATGAATATCTCCATAGAATATGGTTATTATATTTAGAATTAATGGAAATATCATCCCAATATATATCGATGCCTTCGAATTATTTATAATAACAGAACTGTTTCTTATCAATTGGAACTTCCACCAAATCTCTCTCAAGTTCACAATGTGTTCCATGTATCTTTCATAGGGAGGTAAATACCCAACCCTTCACATGCATTGAACTCAAATATCAAACCACTTTACCATGATCCTACTTATTAAGAATAATTTGTGCAGAATTTGTATCTATGATAGAATATGTTGTACAATAAAGTCATTAACCAGGTCAATGTTTTGTGGTGAGAGAATATATTTGAGGAAGCTGTGTGGGAATACAAGGATGTGATAAGAAAGAATTATCATCTTTTGTTTATATAAAAGTGATGGAATTTCAAGGGAGAAAATATGATAAGGGTATAGAATGTAACAACCTAAAATTTTATGATATAATAACTTTAAATAAATTTTACAGCATTGATATATTTCTTTACCCTCAACACTAGGTTTACAAAAATCGTGTTATACTATTGAAATATTATTATTAATTAATATTTTTATCACCCATATTTTTGATTGGGAAGTATACATATGACTGTATAAATATGGAAAAAATTATGTAAAAAAATTTCCTTGATGATAATTTATTTGTTAATTCCTAACAAATAAGCACTCAATTCTAAATTTTAAAATTAATATAATTTTATGTTAAAAGATCATATTTTAAAAAGTATTAAATTTAACTATATTTTATTTATATTGATTACTAATAAACTAGTATTCTGATGAAATATGTTTTTATTGAATTTTATCAAAAGAATTATAATTCATACATTGATTTTCAATTGTTTTTAAATAATGATGTAATATTTTTAAAGTTAAATGACATATTTTTAAAAAATTATTTTTGTTCTCACCAATGTATTTTAGTATAATAATCTCAAATATACATTAATTATGAATTATGTTAATTATATTCATATATTATATATTTAATAAAATATATTTTTATTTTTATTATGATTTTATACATTGAAACTAATTGGATAAAGTTCATTTTTATGATTAAAAATGCATTTTCCTCCAACTGTTTCATTTTGTTTTTCAAACATGTTTTAAAATGAATTTCTACCACATATAGAAATTTAATTTGATAAAATAGTTTCATTATTTGTAATAATAATAAAAAAATATAATAATTATTTCAATTTCATTTTTGGTCATTAGGAATAGTAATTATGGTATGAATAAATCACAATGGTATTGGTTTAAAGGGTAAACGTGGGGATAAACTAAATATATAACATTTTAAATAACCAGAAAACAATTTTAAATAATATATAATGAATTTATTTATATAATAAATCATCCTATATTTTAAGATAATCAAATTTGGATCTTATTTTCCCTAATAGTGACATTATTATATTTTAATATTCCTACTAATTACAAGTGTGCCAGTCCTCTTACTTATAAAGGGTACCTTTTCTCCTATCTTCAACACACCATTTGTGAAATTTAGCATAACCAATATTTTCAAAAATAATCTACCAAAATACATATATACAACCTTGAGGTTTTATTCTTCACAAAATACCCATCCAAGAATCATTAAGGTGTATTAAGAAGGAGGATACCTAAATAAGAGGTATATGTTGTGACTGATCCATTTTTTGTGTAATTCCATTTAAACCTCATCCAAATGTTCAACAAGAAAATTAATATTATTTAATAGTAATATATACTATATTTTTATTTTAATGGTAAACCTATTTTCTTAACATTATCATATATTATAACTTATAACGTCACTTGTGCCTATGTGAGGTCTACCACCTCTACGAAGTAATGTGATTCAGTTTTAATTTATCCATTAAATTGATGTTCAGACTGATATATTTAATGAATATGAGTGATATTATTTATATAAGTCGTATTCTTTAAAAGAGAATTATTATTTATCTTTCATTATTTTGGGCACTTGTTCATGGTGGGTTGGTTTCCTGCAGGGTCAATTCATGGTACCAGAAATGACCAATGACTCTCATATCCATGATGGATTGTGGGACTACTTTACAAAGGAAAGTGGTCATTCATGAACTTAACCAAAAACATTTAATAACACAAAATTTCCAATATAATTGGTGTTCATGCTCATCACACCATTTTGGGAGATGTTTTTTTTCTAAATAAGAAATTCCCTTATAGATTTAATACATATTCATGATGCCCATTGAAATTAAAAATATGTAATTGGTCACCAATATATATTAAAAAATAATTATCATAATTCATTGATGGGAAAACATCAGTATGAATATTAAGTTCTCTATGTATGGAAACATATGTAATTATTTGAGGTTCTCCATCAATGTAACCCTGTTTATGTATCATAGTTACAACATATTTGTTATGGTCAATGTTTTATGATGCTGGTTTTAAGCCACATAGTTATTTACTCTGGAATTTATCATCATCTTAGAATATAGTTGCTTTTTGATATTATTATTAGGGCAATGAATGGGGATTCTTGCATATTTTTGTGAGATTAATTACAACACAGATAGTTCTTTTCCACCTAACGAGACACATAATACATTTTATGTTCATGTGACAAAGACTATACCATGCATTTTAACATCAATCAGAAAGTACATATGAGAGAAATTTTCCACGTAAAGGATGGTGTGTGACTTATTCCAAAAACACCTTTTTTGGTTGATGTATATGTGAATATGACACTATTATGAGATGAAATTCACCAATAATCTTGTCCGATGAAGATGAGATGAAAATAAAAAGGAAGAAATATAGCCTCCCAAGTGGGGGAATGATATTAATGGGAATACACCTCAACTGGGATAGCGGTGGAGGTACTAAGTAATAAAACCCTACATTTAAGATATTAAACCACATGGACTATGTGTTAGATAATATTAAGGTCATTTGGGGATTTTTAGATTGATCTCTGTGAGGATTCATATATATCATATTTGGATAGGAGTTTAAGGAAATATATTTCGATTTGTTTTGGTCTTAAACTCTAAAGGATCCCCATTTGTTTATTTCATGTTGACTTTGACCCCCTAATTGTTTGTTTGACGGTTAAAATTTCCCTTTGAGAGGATCATAACATGGTTTTGGGTGTTACACCTAGTAGGAGGCCCATTTTTCGGAATTATATTATGCTAGTGGTATGAATATCACAAACCACTATTCTAAACGAGTCATTCTCAATGTCAAAAACAAGGATAAGTGGAAGATATTGCACTTCAAATGATCTCCTTCATATACTAGTTGGAATGGTTGAGTTTGTGGAAGGAAGTATATGTCCTTCAAGAAATTCTAAGCGATTATTCAATGACGAATTCCCAATTAGTATTTTCAGATAGTAGGGGAGAATAATAAAACACTATCCATTATGGAAGGGAAAATAATGTGATTCTACTCAATATTTAAAATGGGGAGATCTTTAGAACTATCTCCAAGGTTGGGGTCCTCATTACCATGAGTATGCAAAATTATAAAAATCCTATGACCCCTACCAATCATGTAGGTTAAGTGCATGAAATGGTTTAACAAGGTAATGAAAAATCTTTTGGAAAAAACACTAATATGTATTATAAATTGATCCTAAAAATCTAGGATCCTTGGTGGATTTTTGTACTTAGTCTCTATTAGATTGGAATCCTAAGGAGAGGGCCCTATTACTAATAGTACAAGAGATATCTCAGAGGGTTCATCACCTTAGTGATACAAGGGTAAGCTGGCGAGTGCCTCACCCAAGTGACACCTAGGAGAGCTCAGGGGTGCCTCACCCAGGTGATATAATGGTGAGCTTGACATTTCCTCACCTAGGTGATACTTGGGTGAGCTCGATTTGGCTTCAACGAAGTGATAATTAGTCGATCCAGGATGCCAATTCAACCAGGTGACACATGGGTTAATTTTGGAACTTACTATTACCATTATAACATGGGATAACATTGAGAAATAACCACCTAGGCAGCCAATCTTTGAAAATACTTCACACAGACCTCCAAGGTTCTCCTCATGTTCTTCGAAAAGGGTCTCATGAAAGTCGTGATCTTTGGAAAGGGTCGTCCCCACATCACATTTAGACTTGGGGAATTGTATCCTTTAAGGTGTCATTATTATTTTAGATCTCAGATAAACTCTAATACCTATTCTCTCATTATTTTCCTCTTCTTTTGATGGTCAGAGAGCTACCTAGAGGGTTTTGAGTGCTTGGATGAAGGACTCGGTTATCCATAGATTCAAGCCATTTTTAGGCCATACATCCCCTAAAATGGGGAGACCAAGGATCCCATTTATAGGAAATATCAAGACCCTGATTGAAGTGGTAACCTCATCAAGGAGTCTCCCATTTGTGGTTCATGATAGTTGTGTCACACATGTAAAACATGCACCATAGTTTTCATAAAGGTGTTCCATACAGGCTCGGTCACACAGGTGCTCTACAATGGTGTATCACATAGTCTAGTCTATAAAGGTGGATCACACAGGTACACTACTTGGGCTAGTCCACATATGAGCTCCACATATCTAGGAATTTCATGATATGGGTGAAGCAGTTATGAAAACTAACTTTATATGATCTAGAATTCGATTAAAAAATTTCATGACTTCTAATATCGATAACATTTGATCCATAAGTCTCTTTGGAATCCATAGATAGTAAATTAGAAGAATGATATGGAAGAAACACACTTGTATAGGGATTATAACCCATATATAATTTTTTATGATTCATAAAAGGTGCACCTAAGACCCTTAGAAGGTATTTTAAGGCATCAACACCTGTTTTTTCATCAATTTTTGAAATCCATGGATTAATCCTTGAGGGTGGTTCTTAACAAAATACCACTAGGATGGAATATATTTATAATAAATATACACCCCTCAGTGTTTAAATAATATTTAGGTACATGGAAATCCATTTTGTTACGTTGTATGACATATAGACACATTGATACTCAAACTCAACATGTGTTTTCTAAGTGAGTATCAAACCATTAATTCTGTAAAAAAGTGAGTGGAATGAATTTTTCAATGCGATAAAATTCCCCCAAAAAGTGGATTCATTTAGAATGAAAACAAATCTAATTATTAGGTAAATGTAGGTAGGTTTAACACATTTCTAAATTATTTTGTCTGCTTTGTAGATTTCTCACCCATGGGAGGATAATCAAAAAATTTCATGGCCATGGGACTTAGCGTGTGTAGTTTTACTTTTGTTAGAGTGACTTAATAGACCCTACAAAAATTATTTATTTTGTGTCATCACCCTAGTATTTTTATAATTCAAATATAATTATAACCTAAAGAGTGAGTCTTAGCTTCTTCTCAGGTTTCTTGTAATGGGTTTTCTACTTAATAGGTTTTTTTTTCATTTTCAATTGAAATTTGAAAATTTTTCATAAATCATACAGAGTGAGAGAGCCAAAAATAAAATATTTCCTAGGGTTCCCTTTGTGGGTTTCCATCAAAGAGAGTGTTTTTCTATTTAATTGGTATTTTAAGGTCCTACATTTTAGACCAATGAAACTAATAGTTTTTTTCCATCAAAATTATCCATGAATTTTGGGGATAATGATCAAAGTGGGACATGTATGATAAGAATTATAGAACACTTTACAGACATGAGCTTGAAAATATTAAAGTCAGGGAATAAGAATTTTCAAATATGAACAGATGATTTATGGAATTTATCTAAGCATTGATCAAAAACCATGTTGAAAAAAGAGACTTCTATTGTAGTTATACGATGGGACACATTGAAAATAGGATTTTATCTTAGGGGTGAAAATGCATTTGATTGAAAATTCATACTTGGAGGCATATTATTTAAATTAATTTTTGACGTGTATTATGCATAAATAATAAAATAATACCTTTGGAGTTGGACTCCCTTATTAGTGATGGTCATGGGAGCTTCGTGATGGTCTTAGTTTATCAAAACAATTAGATTAGTATTATCCATTCTTGTGGGAGGGGAATTATATTTCAATATAAAGGTCTTCAATGATGAAAGTCATGATGGAATTCCCATCATAGTTTAGGACCCTATATAGAAGAGAATGGTGGATTTTTTTATTTAGTGATTTGTCCTATAATGGGGGATTTGGGAATTACTACGTATATCATTAGAATGTGAATCAAGACACACAAAGTTAGAAGAAAATATTCCCCAAACTAATCTTACTAATTTATAGGGATGTAGGAATTTTCTTGGTATGATGATGGCTATGTGGGAATATATGATCTAGGATTATTTACATTTCTCATAGGATTTATAATTAATCCACACATAGTTATGAGTTAAATGTGTAGTTTTACATCATAGAAATATGACATAGATCATGCAGATGATCAAAGAAAGCTAGTCAAGTGAGAGACTAACACCAGTAGGTATTCAGTGTCATCATCAGATGGTAAAGATAAATATAATGTGAGTAAATGACATAGATTAAAACATATAGAAGAAAATGATACCCTGGTTTATAATTTATAGTTAGCCCCGAGATATGCATTCTATATTTCACTAAGAATCACGTGGAATTAGGAAGAAACCCACACATAGTTATAGGTAAATATTAGCTGCATTGATATGAATCATATGATAGGAATGGGGCTGAATTTTTAATATTGGGTCTAGGATGAGGGTTTTAAGCATTACTAAGTATCTCGTTAAAATGAGAATCAAGTTGTAAGTAGTTCTAAACAGTCTATAGAGGTATGTTTCATACATTAAGGACATTGTTTTACATGAAATAAGTAACGACAAGGGATGTGAGGATATAGAATTAAAATATTACAAGAAATTAGTGAAATTACCTTATGGAAGATCTACCCAATCATTTGAGAAATCAGTTTACACAATACATTAAATTCTTCAAAAATGAATATTCATAGGCTTATGTCCTAGGTAATCATATTTTTGGTGAATAGAGTAAGACTAAATTTTAATGTCATGTTCTAAAGAGGTTTTTATATAATTTAACACCCTATGACTATAATGGTATGGTTCATACCATTTATGTTCATGCGACAAGGACTAATTTGAGTAGTTGAATGTGGTTCGACAAGGTTGAACAATGTATTTTAGTTTTGAGTCATATGACTAGGACCATATTTCATTAATCACATGAAATATTTATTAACAAATCATTCATTGGTAGGGGAGTAGTATGCTCTCTATCCAAGGTGATCAATGAAAATGAAGAATTGGAATATACGTTATGGATAGAAAAATGTTTTTACTATTTTGATTCATACCTTGGAGGTTTATGGCAAAGTATCATCGGTTTCCTACGGACCAAATCCAATTTTCCTTAAGAATGAATGAAGGTGAATTTTCTTTTTGAATGCTCAAGGTATTCATTTTTGGTGATCATATAAATGATTCAATGTATGAACTCTTTTCTCATACATGCATTTAAATTATAGCAAACTATTTAGGGACAACATGTCTGCAAAAAATTGATTGTGGATTGAAATAAAAATTGAAGGAAACTAGAATTCAATGAGAAAAATAACATTATATGATATAATAATGAATACATGGTTTCCTATGTAGTGGTAGAGGGTTTTAAATTGTAGGCCCATAAGGCATGTAGAGGCTTGTTGGTCTTGGATTTATTGTCCCTTTCCATTTTTTTATGGATTACGTTCGATAAAATTTTGTTGAAAGCCTATATATATCCATTTTTACTACATAATATTTAGATAAATGGTTGGACTCAATGAAATACTCCTTGTAAAACCATTTTAATTCATAAGAACAATATTCAGTGTTGTTTTCTATCAGTATTTTATGAGGTACCCAAGACAAGGTGATGATGTTGGAGTTATTGAAATTGATAATTCTTTTTCTCTCAACATTTTTATGTAGTATTGCTTCACCCCTTTTGGAGAATAAGTTTATATCATTAAGGATACATTTAAATTTATTGTCTATAGTGGGAGGTTATATTTCCAAAACATCCATTACCAACATAGTGAATGGATAGTAATACATAACCCTGTGAAAAAAACATTGGGTTTGATGGATGAATTTGTAATGAGCATGACAAGGTTGACATTTTTGTGAATTGTGTACAATTCTGCATCATCGAAATCTAGGAATATCTGAGCCTTCTAATTTGGTGAGAAACTATGGTTCCCAAAATATGTGTTCCACAAAAACCAACATGAATTCTTACATAGTGGTGGTAGTCTCCTCTCCATCAATTCATATGAGGAGGATTCCGTCAAAGCCTTATTTATAGAGGGAAATTTTTTGGAACAAGTTGTCCTAGATGATGAAGTTGACTTCTTGTCATCTGATTGGATATGAACTACCTCTTTATGAGGAATGAATCCCACTTTTGAGGAATTCTTATGTAGACTTCATCTGGTGATTCATAGGATTATCTTGATCAATGGATGAATTGAACTCATTGATCTCTTCCACAATACTTTGAACAAGTGGAATTACAATTATGCGTCGTATAATGATGATTATTATTTAGTCACTATCCATATAATTCAATGATACACATGTATTTTATATATTTTCCTAATAATTATGTGAGTGAAAGATACGATTCATCATTTTCTCCAAGTGGAATTCACCTATCAACCCCTAAATTTAGTCAGTCATGGTGATTAATTTTTATTTCATGATAATGTAATCACCATTGGCCTACTTTATTATTATCTTGAAATGATCATAGAAATTTATATGGGTCACTAATATTTATAGTGTGAGTTCCAAGGCTACACATTGGGAATTGTATTCTAACTCATTGTTTGTGGACCATTTTGAAAACAGGATAAAATAAGGTAGAAATACCTTTTTGGGAGAGATAATGATGACACCCTACATAATTTTATTTATATTGGGGACATCAATCCTTTTTCCTTTTGGGATTATTGATACAATATTAAAATAGATCCTTCTCACTCTAGAAAGTATTGGATTGTGAAAAAATATCGATATATTAGTACATTATTCGTAGGCATTTTCTCTAAAAATGATGTTATGTGAGGAAATCTACCAATGCATTCCCCTTTATTTCCTTATTTTGTACAAAATTGATGCAAGACTAATATAGTATGTCCATATACCATAAAAAATGACCATTCAGATTAAGATGATTATGGATTTACCTGAGGTATTTATTTTGGGAAACAAAATTGACATCATGATGTTTCATGTAGTGGTTCAGTTTTTGAATTGTAAAGATTAATCCCGGATATTTATTATCTAAATATAAATAATGGTTCTTTTTATACTTCATTATTTGTCTAAGATAATAGAGATTGTTTTCATTTCCAACATTATTATTTTGTGTGAGGAAATCACCCAGTGATCGCTCTAAAGTTTCCATTTATATTATAAGGGTTGTTCCATCAATAGTTATAATTAACATTAGTGGGATCAGAATATCTATCATGAAACTATTTAATACATTATAACACTCATGATTCCACTAATACATGAACAATATTTTCATCACATTAGTGAAGGGGAAAACAATTTATAGCAATTTGGATATAAATCATTGAATATAGGAAATATGTCCATATATTCAACACATCTTTTTGAGGTTTCAAGAATATAATATGTCTTGAGATCAACTTAAATTCCAAATATTTTTACTACAAGGTCAAGAAATATTCAAAGGGTTACTTCAAAATCACATTTTAGGGTGTTCATTTTCATGATGTACTATTTAAATTTGTGTGAAACTACCTCAAGGTTGAAAAATATAATCATAAACTTGTTATGAAATCACCCTGAGTTCATTAACATAAAACAAAAATATCTTAACTATAAAGGTTTTCAAGATGTGTTTCATGAGACAATTCTATATATTGTTATCATTTTTTAGGGAAAGGGGAATCACCTAATATCTATATAACCATTAGGGTGAATCAAAGCTAGTGGACTCATCGTCTTTAGTGGCCATTCAAAATTGGTAATATCCCTAGTATCCATCCATGGAGGATAATTCTTGGTAGCTTGTTGTCGCGTTGATTAGTAGTTCTGTAACTAGACCTAGGAAGCCATCTTTTGGACAGTATCAGATGAGATATCTGAAATATGTGTAAACTCCAATATACCCATTTTTCTTATTGATTGAGCTATATTAGAGATCCATTTTAGGTTATGTACTTCCCATTTGAAGTGTTCCTTAATGACCTTATCAACTTTGACTTCAACAATGGAGGCATGAAATGGATTCATTTTTTTGGCTACCTACTTGTAAAAACAATAATCTTATAGCAAGACTAGGTGGTGGTAAGCCACATCAGAATCGTGGACTATGATTTCTGTGTACTTTCAGAAGAACCTGTATTGTTTATGATATAAAAAAGAGGTATACACATCTTGTTCATTGATGATAATAGCCTCAATTATTTTTTTTATTGTATCTTCCTCTACACCTAGATGTACATGGTAGAGCTCATTAAAAATCCTTGTGAATCCTTCCTCCAATGGTAGAGAAGTATCATTGAGGCAATATTCTTCTTCATATTCCTCTTTATATTCTTCTTACTAATATTCTATGTTATCTCTCTTACTAAGATAGATGGGTGGTTAATGTGGGTCTTTATCGTTTGTAGAATAATTATTATTCTTAGATTTAGAGGTAGACATATATATTATTCAATGGAGACACAACGATTCCCTCAAATTTAGATGGAACCATTAGGGTTAATTGGAATTATTGAGAAAAAGTGAAGATCTTTTCACCTAAACTAGTCCAACTAAAAGGCAGATAATAGGCCATTTTAGAAATGTTATGCTTGGATGACATGGATAATTTAATAAGGGTTGAAGATTATATTCCCAATTTAGATATGATGTTTTAAATTTGGATTATGGGTGGAACATATTCATTTCTATGATCCTTGAATAGGTTAGTCAATGCCATTTCTAAACCATTTGTGGTGGTTATATGATAAACACAATTAGTCAAGGGTTATTACCCTCTTCTCGGATATAATTTTGCATTAATATATTGTGAATCAATAGATTCAAATGAATATTTAACACTTTGAAATGTCCCACTCTTCCCATCGATGAAGAAGTTGTGGAATTTTTGATATAGTGAAGGGATTGTATCTTGATTGGGAATCTATGGACTTACTAGTAGGAAATTCAATCCTTTAACCTTCCATATGGCCATGAATTTTTAGTTTTACACTAGATCTCGAAATTTCTTTCTGATATTTATCCATCATAGGGGATTTTGTTCACTCATGTTGAACTAATGAAGTGTCACATGATAGGGATATAGGTCAGTCTCGATGTATCCTAATAGTTAAATTGATCACACCAAAATGATATTGAGACCTAATACATTATCAATGGATGTTCATCAAATGTTGATGTTATCTAGTATACTTGATACATATAAGGGCCTGATATGTACATGTATCAACAAAACATTTTCTACTTCCATGAAGTATATAACTGCATGACATCCAATGAGGTCTATCCCTTCTTGATACACCTCAACATCGGTGACCTAAAATTTGAATTCATGAGGTATTAGTAGCACCTCTTCAGGTGTGTCTCAAATATCCTTTCACAAGTTGAGAACATCATGACTTGACAGTTTCATTTGAAGTGCTGTAAATATATTCAGGATTTTATATTTCTTAGTTAGAGGTATTAACCTCCAAATGGGGATCTTCTTCCTAGAATTTACTTTAGAGTTTCACTAACATAAAGTATATACATTTTTTATTTGTATAAATTTTTTGGTAACATTTATAGATATTTCATTTGGATGTATTTATCTACCCTTTTTTGGATGATCCCCATTTTTTCAATATGTATTTGAATAATGCTGGGTTAAATTTACTCTAGGAAAGTATTAATGTGTGTTATAGCTTCTAATGTGATTGTTGAAGAACCTGTTTACATGTTTCGAATATATATATATATATATATATATTCATGAGATATATGGATAAAGCATTGAGTTCAGTCATGATTGTGAATTCCCCAACTTTCTATACTCCCGTGACCTCTCCTTATAGTTCCCCAGTTTCTCCTGGGGAACTAGGGTTCTTACGTGTATTCATAATTATAAAAACTATCCATTAATTGGATTAAATTAATGGATCAAATGATTAATTATTCTTCTAAAGTGGATATTGTTTAGTAGGGTAGTGCTTGGGGTACTGTTTAGTGGAATGTTTAGCATACAATTGAGGATAAGGGAATAAAATATGTGAGAGTTAGGAATAGCTTTGGTATCTATAAAACATCATAATCTTGCACTTTATTTCTTTTCTTATGATTGTTTTTCTTAGAGGACAAAATCATAGCAGAATACTATGCCAATGAAGTCAATTGTGCTACGGAAGAAGTAACTGGGTGAAAAGTTGGTTTAACTATTTCCTTAGGGTATATTATGTTTTTTTATTTTATTTTGGTTCATCCAATCAATTATTTTTTTATTCTCATTTTTTACTTTTACCACTCTTATTTTTCGTCTAGAGTGGTATTAAAAACACAATCAACCTGTTATGGTTGTTTAACATGTTTTTGCCTACCTATAATCAACCATATTTTGTAGGATAAATATAATGATAAATATCCCTAAGTGATGTGCACCAATGATTGATTAAAGGGGTAGTAATTTAGGTGATCTTCAGGACAAACTTGATTTGGTAACATATTTTCTAGAAATTTTTGCTTTTTTCCATAGCTACAAACAGGTCACCTAGAAGTTGTTCATCATGAAAAAAACAAAATCTATTCTTTCTATCATCAAATTATGAGTGTTTATGCTACTTTATATCACCCCGATTGGAGTATGGTGACAATTGTTTCCCATTTAAGAGCAGTTTCTGTGTGAGAAGGTGCATGATTTGGAGCTGGAGCTAGCATAGAAGCTACTTTTATGTTAAGTATTACTAGATACAATTTATTTTTTTCTCCTTCCCTAATCCACTGGTGTTGGTATATACTTATATCTATTCAGAAAAATATAATCTGCTAATCTTTGTGAATCTTTGGTGAGATCTTATAATCCACCCAAATATTTTACCTAAATAAGAGGCATTCATATACCATCAAGAAGGTTCTAAATGAAAAGAGACAAACAATCTTTTTTCATGAAGTTATAGGTTAAAGGACTATGTAAAACCATTCCACATAGTGATTAAATATGAGACCCTCTTATTTTATTACTACATTCATGTTGAGATTTTTAAGAATACCATCATCTACAGTATAGATTCGAACTGGTAGAGAAATTGTCAGTGGTGATCTTCCCACCATTTAATAAATCAAACAAGAAAACTAGAATAAGAAATAAAGGTCTTCACCTCTAATTTCTACAAGAAAAACCTATTCTTAGTTTCCTCCTACATTCAAGGGTTCCAATCATGGGACCATATAAAGACACAATGTTCGATATATGTTTCTCTAGATCTCCCTTAATCTTGAATATTAGTAATAGAGGATTCCAAAAGTTTAGAAGGGGAAGAGTTTCATGCACTCAATCAGGGCGAGTATTACTCTATTATTGTACCAGTGATCGATTCCCTTCCAAAACATTCATTAATGCTGTAAAGTAATTAATATTCTTTACAATCATGGGAGGATTTGTTATCTAGGGAATATCTTTAATGGTGGGAAATGGTTTGAAGTAGCTACGGTGGATCCAATTGCTCCCTCAACAGATAACCTACATAGGATTTATCAAGATGACTTATCTGACATGATCCTAGTTGTTTCCTGATTAGAGGGAGCTTTTAATATCCAACTATTTTCAAATCTATATAAATTGGATACTTTTATCCAATAAAAAATGGATGTTATATCTCCTCATTTGTCACAGTGATGAACCCTCTATATCGATGTATATTAGCTGATAGAGTAATATGAGTCTTCCCTTGAAGAAGATATATAGTGAGGATGTTTCCTCCAAGTAATTATATGATTAGATTCCTCAAATCATATATCTATACCACATAAAGGGTAAATATTTCCTAATGTGTGTGAGGTTCGACATCCATAGGCAATGAGTGGAATTATCTCGTACCTTGACCCTTTTCCTCGAATGATTCTCACCAAAGAGGTGATAGTGGGGCATTTAAGATGGTACAAAGTTCTTATAAATCTTTTGGTTTCTAGTGTGAACAAATTTATTAGTCATTTTAGTGTTGCCTATATTTCCTATGGAAGCATCCTCTGCATATTCCTCTTTATCATCTTCATGTTCTTTTATACCACAAGGGTGGTGGTAACAACCTTCACTAATGAATAATTCATTGTAGGTGTCATTTTAGTACCATAATGATAGGAGAGTCAATTGTTTCAGGGATACCCATAAAATAAGTTATGATCCTTAAGAATAGTTTTACCCTCTATAGACTATTTTGTCTATTCCCACCATCGGACCTCATCCAATACTTTAATGATCCTCTTAGAATCAGCAGAAAAATGATGATCTAAAGTGAATAATGGGATAATTTCATTGTACAAATACCTAGTATGTATACATGATCAAAAACATATAGGATTCACTTTTCGGTTCCCCATAGCTGAGAAAAGATTAATTTCCATTGGGGATGAGTTCGAGGAAAATATTCCTTCATCCCTCTAGGATAGGGTTTTGTAACAACCTGATATTTTATGAGAATTATTCTTTTTAATTTAATTTATATCTTGTTTTGTACGCTACCTCAAGATTATGTTACGCTATACGCAACACTGTATTATCTTACAGTATACAAAACACTATTCTTGGATTGTGTTACACATAATTTCATGTTCGTTTTATAATAGTCATTCTACGCATCCTTGAGTGTATATATATATATATATTAAATGTATAAATGAAATATTTTTTGGATTCTGTTATACGAAACAAAGAAGGATTCTTGCACAACACGCAACCCTTACTTGGCTTGCATTACATGCAATCGCGACTTTCCTCGATAGCGTGTGTTGTACGCAATATCAGGTTTCACTAAATAATGATATATGGTTATAATATTATTAGGAACTAGACGTTATGAGTAGTATTAACTACATTTTGAATGTTATAACATTTTTATTTCATTGTACACATTTTCTAGAACATGGTATGTGAATAAAATAAAATTTTTGGGTAAAATAAGTATTTTTAAAAAAACTCAGTTTTGTCGCCTTTTAATGGCGCACCCACATTAAATATAGTTTTTGACATGTTTATATGTTCAATTTTACTAATTAAACTTCTTATTTTGATTTAGGATATATAAATTTACATTGGATAAAGTTTTGATATTTTTATGATAACTTTCATATTTTGATGAATAGTAAAAACACGCTATATTTTAATTAAAAACAACATTATTCATCGTAATAATTTATAAGGGTAAATTATAATATTGAATGGTTTTAAAGTATAAATATAATATATTTTGACAATATAATATAATATATCTCATTAGCATTGATTTTACCTTGAATTCGTAGGTTAAATAAATTCAATCTTCTGCAATGTTTTAAACAAAACCCAATTTTCTTTCGACAACAAGATTAATTTTAATTTAATTTCTGAAACATTTTTGTATTTAATTTGGAAAAATACATTCCATATTTGGAATCATTGGGACTAAATTGTGTTAATCAGATACTTTTTTTGGGCATTATGAATAGTAACTACCGTAAATTTTATTTACCATAGTTAAAGATGAATTGGGTAATTAAGGGTACATATAAGATTAAAAAATTACCCTAAAACCTGAAAAAATCCTATTGGATGACTAAAAGTAGAACCATATCACCAAATGGTTGGATTAGATTCATTTAATGGACTTTTTTCTATGAATAGAATTTAATTATTATTAAACCCAACAAAAGTGGCAACATGTCACTTTCTTACATCTTATATGTATCATAATTTTAGTTTAGTGATAATCTTCATAAAGCTTCGGATATAAATAGTCTCCAGAATTCTAATAAGATTATCTGCATCATATGAATTTATTTATAATTTTTAGGGATTAAATAATTATCATTAAAGGTGACATAAGTGTGATGTTGAAATTATTTTATTAAGAGAAATATCAAATAAATGGTTTTAAAAATACTAAATTAAATATTATATGAACTATTTAATGTGATCCACTAATTTAATAGATATATATGACATGTTATTAATCTTTAAAATTTTTTAGTTCGAACATATCGTCGGTATATTGTTTATTTAAATTAAAATAAATGAATAGTGTCAAAATTGACACTATAGTTATTTTATAAAAATAACATATTATAAAATTGTTTAAAAATAAGAATAATATATTAAAATTATAAATTTAAATTTATATCATCTAAAATGTTATAAATTTTCAAATTATGAAAAATTCACAACACACATGTAACTATTTATAACAATTTAATATTTAGAATATTATTACCACAAATAAAATTAAATTGATAAATAAGGATAAATCAAGTTGATAATGTTTCAAATAAATTTCTAACATGTCTAAATTTTATTTTTCGATTATATTAAAACCCTATTTCATCTAATATTCATATATGAGTCATTTTGGATGTTTTTATGTCGGGTTGGGATTTAATATAAACTAATATTTCTTATATTTCCAAAGGTGCCCCTCTCCTCTCTTATAAAAGGGATCCTCCTCCCTCTCCTCCTCACACCAATTTGAGCCTTCAAACTTGGAAAAACCCTGCCCATTTCACTTCCCCACTTCCTTATAAACAAACTAAAGGTACTGGTCTTCTCAAAAGTCCAACTCTAGTGCCCTAAGAGATAGATTAAAGGAGGCACTTCGAGAAAGAGGTAATACCACCTACCGTTTTCGTCAAGTTCCATTCTTCTTCAACTCCCTCTTCTTTAGTTGTTTCATTATGAAGTAAAAACATCAGTATCCCTAATATACTGATATGTTATTATATATATGAAACAACCTTATTTCACCTTTTATCCATCCTACAGAAAACAAAATCACCCTGCGTGCGTACGTACGGAATACCGTCTCCACGCCATGGTGTAATCTGTTTTTTCACCAACACCTTACATGGATGGGTATAATGGTGTAGAGAATAACTATATATGGTGATTATAAAATTATACAGATTATGATATATTATACCATCCACTCCAATTCTATTCAATAATTATGGGAACGATATCATCGCTCGTGCGTACGTACGGATTACCATCTCCACAACACGATGAGATTCATTCTCCATGTTAGCCATACATGAATGATTATAAAGATTATATAATGAATAATAATGAAATATAGGACATAATAATTCAACTGGATTTATGTATATATATATATGTCATATACTTAATCCCATTCAATTCAATAAGGAAACGAAAAGAGCGTTCATGCGTGCATATGACCTACAGTCTCCATGAACGGTGTATTTCATTCCTTTTATCGATCTATAATATATATGTATATGATGAATATATATTATATATAAATCATGTTTTATATTATTAAATTATTTAAATCAGGATATAAGTAATAATATCAAGAACGACAAGTCGAAACACATAAGATAAATGAAATGATTTTACCCAAAACACTGCTTTAACATGGAATTTACAAAAGAACAGGTAATATAAAGTCATAAGTGAACCATATATGATATCATAACAATGAATATGATTATGTAATAATTAAATGACATTATTTAAATCATTATACAGGAGGTTCGGATCCATACGAAGCATATCAGACCTAAGGTAAGGGATAATGTTTCAATCTCAATTGTTTTCTATCCGAGATTGCTTATACGTAAGTATTTACTTGGGTTATAATTATCATCCATGTCCAAGTTTTATAAAAATGTTTTCATGTATGTTTAAAGTCCTTTTTATCCATTTTGTCTTTTACTGCATGGTATGTAAAGAATCTTTCTTTTGTTTACCAGATGAGGAACTTTTTGACTTTTCTGACAAAAGTACAAGAAGAATGTTATTTTTAACTTGTACGGCGTGAACAGATTTTTACAGTTTCAAAATGCCTCATTTTCATAAATCTTCTCTACAAGATTGTATTATTATTTTCAAAAAACCCTTTTCTTTTAAAAATTCATTGTATTTTTTGAAAATAAAATGATTTTGAAGAAGAAAGGATATTTTCTTCAATATTTCATTTCAAGTGTTTTATCAAAAATATTTTCCATCAAAAATGACATTATTTAATATTTTTTATGTTTAATGTATAATGTCTCCATTATTTACATTTTTTTATTCTTCAAATGATAAAATGATATCCATTTTTTATATGGATTATGTTATGATGGAATGATGTTTATGAATCCCATTCTATTATATGGGGTATGCTATGATGTATGATTTATAATTTTGTGGCACATGAAAGAATGATTTCATTATGAGATGGGTGGGACCTATATCTCCCTTCAATGCATTGGGTAAAGATTTATATCTCATGAGATAGACATGGATGGAATGGTAAGTTAATTCGGTTCAGTGTTATAGGACTGAAACGAGGAGTGAACTCGATTCAGAAAGGGACTTTGTTCACTAAGATGGTATTGGCAGCAATTCCTTGGCTACTATGGAGATCATAACAAGTGCTGAATGGTTTTCACAATTACATGTTTTATTCCCATTATATTTTATCATGGTTGATGTTCCATTATGATATATTCCTTACGTACTTCCATGATTTATGTCTTTTCTCGGGATTTGGATGTTTAAATTTCATGTTCAAGTTTTTGCATTCAAATGTTTATGGATTGTCTTATGTTCCCTATGTTTTCCCTTACTAAGCATTTGATCTCACCCTTTTTATGTTTTATTTTCCCCAGAAAATAAAGAAAGGTTTTAGGTAAGGAAACAAAAAGGGGAAGATCATTATGGGAGTTGTTGAAGATTTTTCAACATGATTAGAAGTTTATATTCCATGTTTCCATAGACAGTAAAGTATTACAGTCCTTAAGTGTTGGTTCTATTTATGTATTAAGTATTCCGCAAAAGTAATGTAATGTCCATTTACGTCAAGATTTGGGTCTCTACAGTTGGTATCAGAGGAATGGTTTAGTCAACCTTTGGAAACTAGGATGCGAAAACGTTAGTGAGATCCCTAGAGATATTTCTAAACTATGTCTAGGGATGTCCCTAAGGTTATGTGTAAGTATAGGTTATTGTCCTAGAATTATGGTAACGATATTAGAATTAATCCTAAGATGTTAGATGTAGAAGGTAATCCCCCTTGATTATGTTATTTTCCTTGTATGATTTTTGACTCTCAATGAATTATTTTTCTGTTTTAGTCAATGGAGGGATCCAGAAGGAATTCGGTTAACATTGAATCCAATGGAAAAATTGGTGACTATGAGCAACGAAATTGTGTAATGACTAGAGAGAAAGATATTATGATTATTCCAAATCATTCATCGCGATATATGATTAATAAGGTGAAATTTAGTGGGATTCTTAAGTCATCAAATAAGAGGAAGATGGAATTTTATGCATGTTTGCATGGTGAGGAGCATAGAAAAGGGAAGATTGAGATTTCTAAATAAGGGAAGAAGAACATTGAGGAATACCTAAAATGGTGGGGAAGATGTTATCGATGTGGAGAAAAGGGTCACAGTGTGACAGACTGTCGTGGATTTCAATGTCTTATTTGTGGAGAACATGATCATTACCCAACTCAATGCCCGGACCTAAGAGGTTACTTCTAAATCAAGGAAGGACGTATTCCATGACAATCATTGAAGAGGATGGATTGAAGTGTTTATGTCTTGGTTTTCAAGAAAAATTTTGTTGTGGTACTTCCATGAAATATTGGAATATCTATGTATTGGTTAATTCTGGTTTTAAATAATTATATGGTACAAGTAACCATGAAAAGTGTTTGAAATTTTTTTGGAAAGCTGACGATATGTGAATAGTGAAGGGATAAAGAGAAAATAATATTTTTGGTTGTATTCATGAGCTCATGATTGATATAAGGACAAAGGTATATCATTGTTTGAGTATATAGAATTTTTGGGATTTTTGGTATGTGGAAAGAGTTAACTTTTGACAGCACTCATGTTTTCAATAAGGTTCTATGGAAATTTATGTTTCAAGAGAATATATGACTAAGGTATTCATGTGTTTGTAATACAACCAACGAGATATCTCTTATGATATATGTTGGATAAATGCTTGTATTCACATTCTTGGTAGATAACCTTTCTAGTAATTGTTTTCTTTATACTATGAGCTTGGACCGAAGTATTTATATAAGCATAAATATAGGAATGGATTATATTGGACATAAGTTAGTATTTTTTAAGGATGGAACTTTTTTCGATATTATTGATTGGATGTTATAGTAATGTAGTTTTAGAAAAAGGGAAACCTGTGGGATGGGCGACAACCCATCGCGTCAGACAAGGCTGTGGGAATCGAACACCCAACTGAAGTGAGACTGGCCTTTATTGTATACCAATGGCCTACACGAATTCCCTGGTTAGTAGAAAGTAGTTTTATTTTATTAAGTGACATGATAGATGAAGTATAAGTTCATTTTTGGAATCGTATACGATTAACCTCACCATAGATGGACTTATGTATATTTGATAACTTTTTCTAACCTTTTGTTCGAAACAAATGGAATGACCCATCATTCAATCACATGATCTGTTAACACTTCACGAATAACAAATTCAACTTCATTTATTTAAGAGATGAAGTGGAAATTGTTCAAAGCACGAACAACGGTGAGATTGTACCAAAATCAAGTAAGTATTTATTCTAATTAAAAAATTTCAACATTAGGGAAATGATATTGAAAAAAAATGTTTTCCTAGTACTCTTATATCTGATGAATTATATGGTACCTTATATCATCACAAATTTATGTCTTTGTGATTGTTGGCTTTTTCATAGCCATGTTCTCTACCACTCTCCATCAGAACATGATGGTTAGAATTTTCTTATCTATCCATATTTTCAACTATGTTATCCTATGTGGAAACCCAACGATTAGTTAATTTGGGTAACCATTAAATTTCATACTTTAGTTTTTAAAGATAGGTTTTTGTATTCCCTTTTTACGATGTGGGTTTCTATTAAAGAAACATTGAAGCATTAAACCATTTATAACCCCGATGAATTTCGAGGGAGAAATTCATTTTAAGGGGGGTAAAATGTAACAACATGATATTTTATGAGAATTATTCTTTCTAATTTCATTGATGTCTTGTGTTGTACGCTACACCAAGATTATCTCGCTCTATATGCAACACCGTAATAGCTTGCAGTATACGTAACACTATTCTTGGATTGTGTTACACATAATTTCATGTTCATTTTATAATAGTCATTATACCCAACATTGAGTGTATATATATATATATTCAATGTATAAATGAAATATGGTTGTATTATGTTATATGAAACAATGAAGGATTCTTTCACAACACGCAACCCTGACTTGGATTGCATTACATGCAATCACGGCTTTCCTCGATAGCAAGTGTTGTACGCAATATCAGGTTTCACTAAACAATGATATATGGTTATAATATTATTATGAACTAGCTATTATGATTAGTATTAACTAAATTTGGAATGTTATAAAATTATTATTTCATCTTACAAATTTTCTAGAACATGGTATGTGAACAGAATAATTTTTTCGGGTAAAATAAGTATTTTTAAAAAAATGCAGTTTCGTCGCCTTTTAAAGGAACAACCACAATAAATCTAGTTTTTACAAGTTTTTAAGTTCAATTTTACAAACTAAACTTCTTATTTTCAATCAGGATATAAAAATTTACATTGGATAATGTTTTGATATTTTTCTGATAACTTTCATATTTTAATGAATAGTAAAAACACACTAAATTTTAATTAAAAACAACATTTTTCATCATAATAATTTATATGGATAAATTATAATATTGAATCGTTTTAAATTATAAATAGAATATATTTTTACCATTTAATATAATATATGTCATTAGCATTTATTTTACCTTAAATTTGTAGGTTAAATCAATTCAATCTTTTGCAGTGTTTTAAACAAAAACCCGTCTTCTTTCGACAACATGATTAATATTAATTTAATTTATGAAACTTATTTGTATTGAATTTGGAAAAATGGATTACATATTTGGAATCAGTGGGTCCAAATTATGTTAATAAACTACTTTTTATTTTTTGGGCCTTATAAATAGTAACAACGGTAAATTTTATTTACCATAGTTAAAGGTAAATCGGGTAATTAAGGGTAAATATAAGATTTTAAAAGTACCTTAACACCTGCCAAAATCTTATTTGATGACTAAAAGTCGACTCATATCACCTAAGGGTCATATTAGATTCATTTAATGGACTTGTTTCTATGAAAATAATTTAATTAATATTAAAACCAAAGAAAGTGACAACATGACACTTTCGTATATATTATAAGTATAATAATTATAGTTTAGTGATAAACAACATGAAACTTCGGATATAAATAGTCTCCAGAAAGCTAATAAAATTATCTATATCATATGAATTTATTTATAATTTTTAGGGATTATATAATTATCATTAAAGGTCACATAATAGTGATATTGGAATTATTTTATTAAGAGAAATATCAAATAAATGGTTTTAAAAATATTAAAATAAATATTATATGAACTATTTAATGTGCTCCACTACTTTTATAGATATATATAAAATTTTATGAATCTATTGAATCTTTGAGTTCGAACATATATTCGGTATATTGTTTATTTAAATTCAAATAAATGAATAGTGTCAAAATTGACACTATTGTTATTTTATAAAAATAACATATTATAAAATTGTTTAAAAATCAAAAAAAATATTTAAAATAATAAATTTAAATTTATATGGTCGAAAATGTTATAAATATTCAAATTATTTAAAATTCACAACACATATGTAATTATTTATAATAATGTAAAATTTTGAATATTATTACCACAAATAAAATTAAATTGATAAATAAGGATTAATCAAGTTGATAATGTTTAAAATAAATTCATAACATTTATAATTCTTATTGGTTGATGAGATTAAAACCCTATCTGATCGAATCATCGGATATGAGTCATTTTGGAAGTTTTTAAGTGGGGTTGGGATTTAATATAAACTAAATTTTTTATATTTCCAAAGGTGCCCCTCTCCTCCCCTATAAAAGGACACTTCCTCCCTCTAATCCTCACACGAATTTGAGCCTTGATGCTCGGCCAACCCCTGCCCATTTCACTTCCCCACTTCCTTAGAAACCTACTAGAGGTACTGGTCTTCTCAAAAGACAAACTCTAGTTCCCTAAGAGAATTTTAAAAGGAGGCACTTTGAGAAAGAGGTAATACCTTCTACCGTTTTATTCAAGTTCCATTCTTCTTCTACTCCATATTATTTAGTTGTTTCATTATGAATTAGTAATATCAGTATCCCTTATATACTGATATGTAATTATAAATATGAAACAAACCTATTTCACATTTTATCCATCCTACGGAAAACAAAATCACCACACGTGTGTACGTACGGAATATCGTCTCCACGCCGTGGTGTAATCTATTTTTACACCAACACCTTACATGGGTGGGTATAATGGTGTAAAGAATAACTGTATATGATTATCATAACATCACACTGATTCAGATATATTATACCATCCACTCCAATTCTATTTAATAATTATGGGAACGATATCATCGCTCGTGCGTACGTACTGATTACCGTCTCCACGATGCGATGAGATTCATTCTCCATGTTAACCATACATGAATGATTATAAAGTTTATCTAATTAATTATGATGAAATATATGACATAATAATTCTACTCTATTTATTTATATATTTATGTATGTCACATACTTAATTCCATTCAATTCAATAAAGAAACGAAAACAGTGTTCATGCGTACGTACGACCTACTGTCTCCATGAACGGTGTATTTCATTACTTTTATCGATCTATAATATATATTTTTATGATGAATATATATTATATATAAATCATGTTTTACATTCTGGAATTATGTAAATACTGATATAAGTAATAATATCAAGAATGACAAGTCAAAACACATACGATAAATGAAATGATTTTACCCAAGACGCTGCTTTAACATTGAATTTACAAAAGAACGGGTAATATAAAGTCATAAGTGAACAATATATGATATCATAACAATTAATATGATTATGTAATAAGTCAATGACATTATTATAATCATTATACAAGAGGTTTGGATCCATACGAAGCATATCAGACCTAAGGTAAGGGATAATGTTGCAATCACAATTTTTTTCTATCCGAGATTTCTTATACGTAAGTATTTATTGGGGTTATATTTATCATCAATGTCCATGTTTTATAAAAAAAATCATGTTTTTTAAAATTCATTTTTACCCATTTTTTACTTTTACTTCTTGGTATGTAAAGAATCATTTTTTTGTTTACCACACGAGGAACTTTTTGACTTTTCCAACAAAGGAACAAAGAGAATGTTATTTTTAACTTGTACAGCATGAACAGATTTTTACGGTTTCATAATGCCTCATTTTCATAAATCTTCCTCTACAATATTGTATGATTATTTTCAAAAAAACCATTTTATTTTAAAATTTCTTGGAATTTTGTGAAAATAAAATGATTTTGAAGAAGAAAGGATATTTTCCTCAAGATTTCATTTCAACTATTTTATCAAAAATATTTTCCATATAAAATGACATTATTTAATATTATTATGTATAAAGTATAATGTCTCTATTATTTTAATGGTTTTATTCTTCTTATGATGAAATGATATCGATTTTTTATATAGATTATGTTATGATTGCATGATATTTAAGAATCTCGTTCTATTACATGGGTTATGCTATGATGTATGATTAATGATTTTGTGGCACATTAAAGAATGATTTCATTATGAGATATGTGGGACCTATATCTCCCTCCAATGCATTGGGTAAATATTTATATCTCATGAGATAGACATGGCTGGAATGGTAAGTTAATCTGGTTTAGTGCTACAGGACTGAAACGAGGAGTGAACTCGATTCAGAAAGGGACTTTGTCCACTAAGATGGTCTTGGTAGCAATGCCTTGGCTACTATGGAAATCATAACATGTGCTGAATGGTTGCCACAATTACATGTTTTATTCCCATTATATTTTATCATGGTTGAGGTTCCATTATGATATATGCCTTACGTACTTCCATGATTTATGTCTTTGCTCAATATTTGGATGTTTAAATTTCATGTTCAAGTTTTTGCTTTCAAATGTTTATGGATTGTTTTATGTTCACTATGTTTGACCATATTGAGCATTTGAGCTCACCCTTTTTATGTTTTATTTTCCCTCGGAAATAAAGAAAGGTTTTAGGTAAGTAAACAAAAAGGGGAAGATCGTTATGGGAGTTGTTAAAGATCTTTCAACATGATTAGAATTTTATATTTCACATTTCCAAAGACACTAAACAATTATGGTTCTTGAGTGCTGGTTCTTATTATGTATTATGTATTCCGCAAAAGTAATGTAATGTCCATGTATGTCATGCTTTGGGTCTCTACAGGTTGTTCCCATCCCACTACTTCAACCCATTTGAATATATTTTTGTCATTGTGGGAATTATATATGTTAACAATTCCGCCATCTCTATAGTCTGGGGATGATTTTTCAATTATGTGACTACCACTACCATGGATGCCCTTTTGATCTTCCAAATCCTCATTTGATCGTGAGTCGTGTGTCTTTTATAATCTACACACAAGACACTTTCCTTAAAATACATTGTTATTGATTGACTATTTTTCTTACTTATGTGAGAAGCCTTCTTAACCCTCTATAATGCCTCATTCAAGAGTATTATAACAACTTATTCTCATCAAACCCAATAATTCAATGATTTTTTTAAGACTAATTACTATGGAGAACACCGAGTATCATGAGTAGAGTTTTCTCCTAATAGTTTATTGAAGCTATAACATTTCAATATTTCACGTTTTTAATATCCTACTATACCAAAATCAATGTAAAATTCAATTCTCTTTGCTTTCCCCATCTCATAATTTGGACAACGAATGAGGAATTAGAGATTAGCTAGCATAGATTTATTAACACATTAAGACATGTCCATTAGAGACCCTCCTGATGCTTCCATGATTTTGGGTATCACATAACTGGAAGCATATCTTGGTCAATCTAATGAATTAGTTCATCAATTAACATTACATTGTTTAATTTTTACAACAATGAAATAATACAATATATAGGTGATGGAGAGTGGTTCTTATGTTTAGTGTAATCTCATACACACAATTTTCAGACAATGTTTCCTAGATTTCATTTTTATGATTGGTTATGGGACAAAATAATACTTTTTTGTCTATAAAGAATTATATAATTGAAAAAAATGTGTTAGCTGCAGGTTTTGTAAAAGATTATCCACTTGTTAAGACTAATGTGGGTGGTTACTAGCTGGCTTGTTGCAATTGTTGCGGTTATAGTGAATCTCATCTACTATATTTGTGATGTCATAGGCCTATTTTACTTAACAGTAACCAATCATGGTTGGCCACATATCTTCAAGTATGCCTCCTCATATGCCAGAGCCTACTGGATAATTGTAAGTTCCTTTGGTGTGTCAGTGGGGATACTATTCCCTCATGTCAGAGTGTATCACAATGATATAATCATAACAATTAATAGTATAGGAATATGGTGTAATGAAGATATATAAGGATAAATAACAATCATATAAATAACCAAGTATCTCATCCAATAATACTATATATAATGATAGTCATGGCCCACTGGAAAAAATATAGGTAAAATATAGAAACTGACTTTTAGTATAATACATGTATCATAATTACGAATGACCAAAAAGGAACTATCCCTTTATAGCATCATGATCCATTGCTCAATCATGTGATCCCCTTATCCTAATCATAAATCATTCATGCATCAAAAATTTGTTTCTTTCCCATATCACAACCCACATCCATGATGTATTTCTTGGTACAAAATAGTGTATATAACAAATCCATTATATGTACAAAATCTGATTACGTGTACAGATATGATAGGTGTTCAAGTAGTATGAGTATAAGTGATGCTATCCAGTCTTTTAAATCTGATTGTGAACAAGAATCTAAATAAAAATCTATATCTATAAATTATATAAAGTGTGACCATAAGACAATTACATAAAAATACTTATCAGGACATTTTGGGATAGGGTCTAAAGAGTGGTAATGTCTAAGGCAACCAATACTATGTGTAAATAAATTTGTAGGATCGAAGGAGTAGAAATGTCCAAGGCATCATATAATTATAATTAAATCAATTAGACTTGCTCCATGAAGTTGAAATGATCAAGAAAACCTAAAGGGTCAGATAAAAGGAGTATTTATTTCCAAGGAATCATAGCATGCTACGCAAGGTAGTTAAATTTTATCCTTGGTGTAGAAATTGTCAAGGCAACCATGAAATCCGTGTATCCATGATCCAAGGAGTTAACATTTCCATTTCATTCTGATATGTTCATCAGATACAAGGTGTAGAAATTTCCAAGGCATTCTAATAATCCAGTTAATATGGATCCAAGGAGTGGAAATTTCTAAGGATTCTTAAAAATGTAATTAATATCGATCTCTAAAGATGTAATATCCAAGGCATCCTAACATGTCATCTCAACATGATCCATTGAGTATAAATATCCGAGGAATCCGAATATTGTTTTCAGATCAATGGAGTAGAATTTTCTAAGGCATTCTGAAAAATTCATATATAATATTAATAACCATTTGTTTAATCAGATCACCAATCTACTTAAAATGATATACATTTCAAGGGATTAACCATTCATACCATCAATCTACAAATGAAAAGGTACTTAAAGGTGACTTTGGCCTTGAAAAGTTAACTTTAATACCCCCATTCAATTCTCAATTATACACAGTGAGCTTATCTCAACCCATGGGTGTCATAAACATGATAAAAGGGTATAAACCCCACCATGGGTGGTTCAGTTTGAGCTTGAAAACCTGAAAATAGGATGAAAGGTGTCACAAAACTTCTTAAACAAGTTTTTATCCACTCAACCTTTGATCAATTAATTTATAATAAATAACTCATAAAGTATATAGTTTATCACACCAAAAAAATTATAAACATTGATACAATACAAGAAAAGGTATAGACCACCTACATCAGCTTGGTAAAGGAAAAGTCATCTAGTCTCACCTATGATTCAATCTAGATCATAAGAAAATAGAAGAACAGTATAATATCCTGAAAATTGTAAATATTATCATGCACTAATAAAACATTTCTGATAGTAAGGAAATAGTAAAAGTTGACTAAGTAATGAAGAACTCACCAACACAGATCTAACGAGACTAACGATGTTCAAATTGAATGTTATATGGAAGAATTGTATCAAATACCAGGAGAAGTTTTGAAGAGCTCCCCAATTAGAAAATAAGGGGGATTCCACTAGGGAAATAAAGAAACAATAGTTAGGTTTAATTTTTTAATTAATTAGGGGAAAAAGTAATATCCCATTCAAATACATGGTCTAATAGTTTGGCCACATGGCTTGAAAAACTATGTGCCAACCATGTGCCCCTCTCTATGTCAATGCCCCCTCACAATGTAATATTGAACAGTTAGAAAATACATGCTCCGCCATTGTGTTTTCCATCTTATAAAAACTGTAACAACTCCGCATTGGAATGTGACCATAGTTGAACGGTTTTCTCAAACTGTATGGCCTTGGAAAGTGGGCCGGACCACCCCGGGTAGTTTGAAAAACCCATATACCATGGGGGACACATTTTCTGCAAACTATGCAGCCCAACTTCCTCCTAAAAAGCTTGGTTTTCAGGCTCTATACAATCCCTAGACACCTTGATTTCCTCTGTGACCTTACTAGGAATACACATTATGTTAATAAGTAATTATAATTGAAATAAAAGTATTTTTTCCTCATAGAAAACTGATGATATGACAATATTCCCCCTAAAATCAATTCATTCAAATTTTACCTTCCATGGGTGGGAAACCATCAACTGAGAATAACTCTATCCACTGGGCACACACATCAGCCACCTACTCCCAAGTCATGTCCCATACTTGACCATTAATCCATAGCACCTACACTGAAATAAATAACTAGCCTCTAAGAAACTTCATTCCTCAATCAATAATACAGATACAATTCTTTTAAAAGGAGGAATCTACCTCCATATAAACCTAATCAAGCTGAAGAATATGGGATGGATCATAATTATATTAGTGCTGATGATAGATGTGGAAGACATCCTTGATGGCCTATTACCTCTAAGGTAGCAACAATTGATAATCTTTTGGACTGAGTCTCTATAGAATCTCAAAGGGCCCAGTGTAAAAAAGGAAATAAATTCCCTTGTTTCAAAAACCATCTATACCCCAGTCCAGTTGAAAGATGCAAGAAATCCTGACTCCCCGCCTCTAACTCTAGTGGTCGATAGCAATGATCGACGTATGACTTATGAGTAAAATGAGCTGTAAAAATCATCTTCTTAATAAGTTTAACCCACTATAAAGACTCCTGAATGAAACCAAAAACTACTAATATTTCCTCTCCTATAATATATTTTACCGACTCTCTATAGAATCTTAATAGGCCCAGCATAAAAAGGGAAATAAATTTCCTTGTTTCAAAAACAATCTAAGCCCCAGTCTAGTTGAAAGATGCAAGATATCATGAATCCCCTCCTCAAACTCTAGTGTTCTATAGTGATCATCAATGTATGAATTAGGTCTAAATTGAGCTATAGAAATCTACTTCTTTATAATTTTAACCCACTCTAATGACTCTTGAATGAAAAAACAACTAGTAATATTTCCACTCCTATCTCCAACCAGCACAAGGATCACTAGAATGGCTTACCGTATGGGGATTCTTAAGGATCCATCTAAATAGACACCTAAAAGATATTGTTATAAGATAAATCATTTAGAGGTAAGTATTTCTTAAAAGAACTAAAAAAATAATGTTCACATTCTCAAATCATGCCCTCCAATACATGTATCATATGCTTAGACTAACCATTGATCTATGTGCGATAAGTTATACTCACCAGTACCTATGAAACCTGTGCTCTCTCCAACCTATATAAGAAATAAATCATGAATCAAGTGTCTCTACCTGATATGATATAAATTAGAACTTTATGGAGGTATATGATATCTTGAATTTAGATCCTTCAATGCTCATCCACTGAAAGAGTATCTCAAATTTGTTGATAATTTTTTACATCTATAAACTAGTCTATGATTGCCCATATGATGTCTCTACTTTGACGTGATCTTGGTAGTCCCACTATGAAAACCATAGGTTCATCACCCCATTTCCACTCAGGAATATATAATGTCTATAAAATTCATGATGGTCATTGGTGCTCTAAATTCACCTGATAAAAGGTCGCACACCGAGTGATGAACCCATATATCTCCTTCTTCTTCCCCATCAACCAATATTGATTGTGCAAGTATCGATACATCATGGTAATACTGTGATACATAACCCATATTGAAGCATGAAAATCTCAGTTAAACTACTACAAGATGACTAATAGAACCCAGAAACATCAATGGATGTGCAAGATCTAATCCTCACCAATGATCCAACTCGTGGGTTATTTTTCACCAACCATGATCTCCCATATAACCAGGACCTACAAATTTGATTATTGTATCATTATAATTTATCCAAAAGAGTGTAGGTTACTATAAAATATGTGATAAAATTATTCTCGAGACTGTACTTCATTTCCCTGTGAATCTCTAAAAGCAATTCCATATTCTTCATCTTTCTATTGGACTCCTGAACTACCAATATCTGAGTCCTCTCACTCAATACATCAATAACTACATTTCCCCTTCTTGGACTATAGGTGATATCAGTGTAGAAATACTATAGATTTATAACCCATTCTTATTGCCTATGATTCAAGTTACACTATGATAATATGTACCAAAGGATTTTGTGGTCCGTGCATACCAAAAAATATTCTCCCAATAAATAATGCCTACAAAAATGCAAGACATGAATAGAAATGGAAAAATTAATATCATTTATTAAGTAATTTGTGTCACGTTTCCTCACCAAATGAGACCCATACACCATGGATCACTCTTCTTGTCTCATAACTGATCCTAGGCTGATGTATCATAATAATTAGTATATGTCATTATCCTCTCTAGAAGAATGAAATACAGTGTGGAAGATGGCCTCCATCTTAGATCTTGAATGGCCATCTTGCAGGAATCTAGTCATGGTAACTTCACAACCATAGTAGCAAATCCTATAATTAGGGCTTCTATGTATGAGAAATAATTTATGGGGTTCCTGTAACACATAATTTTCCCCAACAAGATTTGTATATCAAATACATTCTTTGAATTCTCTCATGAAACTACAACTCTCACCTTTTTTATCTCAACTGATACACCTCCTCTGAGATAATATGTCCTAGAAATTGAATATTATCAATCTAAATGTGGACCATTGGTGAAATAGAATATAACTAATTCTATATCTGTGTATCCAATACTATTTCAAGATGTTTGTCATGGTCATGTCTATTTTATAAATACACCAAGATATCATCTATTAATACAACCAAGAATGAATCCAAATATTGATGGAAAACATGGTTCATCCATTCCACGAATACTAATGGCACAATCATGAGACATAACGACATGAAAAAGTATTAATGTTTGTCATATCTAATACGAAAATATGTATAAGATATGTCCACAAGACCAACTTGCATATTATGATAACCTGATCTCATATCAATATTACAAAACCCCTGAGCATCTTAGAGATTGTTCAATAGATCATCTGTATAGGGTAGGCGATGTTGGTTGTTAGCCATCAACTATTAAAATTTATGGTAATCCACACAAAGGATCAGGCTACCTTCTGCCTTCTTAGTAAAAAGGAACCAAAAAACCAATGGAAATGTACATGGTCGTATAATCCCCTATTCCTTCATGTCCTCTATCTACTTCTTGAGCTACTGCAACTTTGTAGTATCCATCTAATAAGTTGGAATAGATACTGGTTCATATCCTAACACTAGATCAATGGAAACTCTACATATCTCTCAGGTGGTAATCCCAAAAATTTGTTCGTGAAAACTTCCCCAAACTAATCCACCACTGGTGGGATGTATGCGTAACACATTCCCTAATATTCTAGAAACAAACTAGAAATATGGGATGTCATCATGCTAATTCCCCAATACTAAAGTCGATCTCATCTCTCCAAGAAATCTCCTTTAACCTTTTGAATAAAAAAACGTCTCTTTGGTGATGTGATGGTCACCCTTCAGCGATCAGAGTTTATAAAAACATGAAATGGAACCAACCATTCCATCCTATCCATTACGGAAAAAATGAGTATTTGCAATGAGTCTTTTTTGAATGGGTCCTGTCACAAATTACCTGTTGTGAAAAACGTCTTCATAAATAGTTTCAACGAGTTTTAAAAAAAAACTAATTTGCGATGGTCCCGTAAAAAATATTAATTACGACAGGAAAATATACCCGTCACAAAAAACATAAAAAATTAAAATAAAATATTGATAAAAATAAAAAAAATATTACTTCTAATAACTATTTGTGACGCGAAAATATACCTGTCGCAAAAACATAAAAAGATAAAAAAAATTAATAGTAATAAAATTGAAAAACAATATTTATAAAATAATATAAATAATATAATAATAATAATAATAAATTGATATTAATAAAAAAAATAAAAAAAATAAAAAAATATTTATATAATAATAATAATAATAAAATAATATCAATATACTACTAATAATATTATTAAAATTGAAAAAAAATTAAGAATAATAATAATAAAATATTCATAAAATAATAAAATAATAAAAACCACAATATTCATAAACATATAATAATAACAATAAAAATAAATAATTTTAATTAAATAAAAAATAAAAAATAAAGTAATAAAATATTAAAAAATTCAATAAATAAATAAATAATAAAAAAAATTCAACAGTATAAAAATCTCACTAAAACATGATTCAGACATCACAGGTACTCCATCATCTCCTAGTGTTAATGCTCCAGTAAAATACACATCCTCTCCTCATACTACTGCTGTTGTTGTCATCAACACATCACATTTTGTCTCCCCTAGTACACAGATCACAATGTGTGTCAGATTAAAGTGTTCTTGATTCATCCACATCCCATTGTCTTAAAAAAGACCTAACTGCCAATGTAACCATGTTTCTATTTTCATTCTATGCCACACTGATGACACATCATATTAGCTCAATTTTCTTCGATGAATTTTTTCCTGTTGTTGAAAGTCAAAAGTGTAGAATAAAATCCTGTGCCCATTATGTCATGAGAATTAAACACAATAGGCACATGAGCTTCCTTTGCACTCATGTCCTTCAAAACCCATAATGGATTATCAGGTAAGGACATCAAATCAAAAAGTTCTACTAGCATTTCGACAATGAAAGAAGATGGATATAGAAAACATGGTTACATTGGTAGAAATAATCATTTTATCTATTTTGTGGTGTGTTACAGATAGTTGAAAACACAACATGACTTCCCAAAATATATGTTAACAAAATAATTAAGTATTAGATAAAAATGATAAGTAAATTAACTTAAAAATAGTATATAAAATGATGACAAATTTAATTTAACAATTAGTAATCATTCACCCTTTCCTAATGGTTGTATGCATTTTTAATGCATATTCTAATTACTATTATTTATTAGTATTAATTATTACTAATTATTACTATTTATGGATATTTATTAATAATTATACTATTTATTAAAAATAATTGCTAATTATTAGTATTTATTACTCATTATTACTAATTATTACTTATTATTTCTGACTATTGAGAATTAATTCTAGTTATTTCTAATTAATCCAAACTAATTACAATTAATCCCTATTTAAAACTAATTATTACTAATTATACTATTTATTACTATTAATTATTAATTGATCTTAATTAATCATAATTAATCCCAATTAATCATAATATTTACTAATTATTACAAATTATTTCTAATTATTACTAATTATACTAATTATTACTAATTATTTATAATTATTACAAATTATTTCTAATAATTACTTATTATTTTTAATTATTTATAATTATAACTAATTATTTATAATTTTTACTAATTATTAGTATTTGTTACTAATTATTAGTATTTATTACTAATTATTTGTAATTATAACTAATTATTACTATTTGTTACTAATTTTTCTACTTGTTGATAATTATTAGTATTTTTTGATAATTATTATTCTTTATTACTAATTATAAACATTTGTTGGTAATTATTATTATCTATTACTGATTATAACAATGTATTACTGATTTTTTCTAATTACTACTAATTAATTCTAATTAAATCAAATTGATCAAAATTATTGATAATCAATCCCTATTTAAAACTAATTATTACTATTTCTTACTAATTATTACTAGTTATTAAAAATTGATCCTAATGAATCCTAATTACTACTAATTATTACTAATTATTACTAATTATTCCTAATTGTTAATAATTATTAACAATTATTACTATTTATTACGAATTACAAATAATTAATGCGACTTATTACTAATTACTTCTACTTATTACTAATTATTACTACATATTAAAAATTATTACTAATTATTAGAAATTATTTCTAATTATTGGTAATTATAGACAATTTTTAGTAATTATTTCTAATTATTAGTAATTATTGCTAATTATTGCTTATTATTACTAATTATTTCTAATTATTACAAAATATTAGTATTTGTTAGTAATTATAAGTATTTGTTAATATTTATTAGTATTTGTTTGTAATTATTAGTATTTGTTACTAATTATTAGTATTTGTTACTAATCACTAGTATTTGTTACTATTTTAACTAATTTTTTGTAATTTTAGTAATTTTTACTAATTTTTACTATTTTTTACAATTTATTAGTAATTATTAATATATATTAGTAATTATTACTATTTATTAATATTTATTAAAATTTATTAGTAATTATTAGTAATTATTTCTATTTATTAGTAATTATTACTATTTATTAGTATTTTTTACTATTTTTACTAATTATTACTATTTATTCATATTTTGCTACTAATTACCGCTAATTATTACCAATTACCTCTAATTATTACAAATTAGAATTAATTTATATTAAATTTTGTTAATTACCACTGCTAATTACTAACTACAACTAATTATTTATATTAATTACTAATTGTCGTTAATAATTCTTAATTACCACTTATTATTAACAATTAGCCCAAAAAATTTCAATTTTTTAGTATAAATAAATACTCATAACAAAACAATCTAATAATATAATTACAACTAATTAATAATAATTAAATTAAATATTATTAAAGGAAATAAATATTAAATTAAATAATACATAAATACCATTAAACATGATCTCTTATAGGTGTATACGATTTCAAAATCTGTTTGTAAATACAATAATTCAGATATATTTTAACTCTAAAACTAGTGTTTAGAGAGAGGGAGATAAGGTAGGAATAGAGAGGATGAAGGAACGAAACAGATGGGGTATATATAGGTTAGATATTTTGTGACGGGACCTGTCACAAATACCTCAGTCCGCATTAGTTACTGTCGGTTGTTAAAAGTGTATTTATGACAGGACTCGTCACAAATAGTGACCTGCTGACGCACTTTTTGCGAAGGGGGGACATTCCTTTACAAATAGTATTTACCGCCGCCGGTTATTTCCGACGGGGGATGCCTCCCTGTCGCAAATAGTATTTACCACAGTAAGGTATTTTTGACTGGGAGGTACCCCCTGGCACAAATACTCATCCCACGGTTTGACGTGCAAACCGTGCCAAATCTTTTGCGATGAGACCCTTTTTCCCGTCGCAAATAATTAGTTATTTGTGACAGGTTGATGTCCCCATCATTCGACGGAATTTTTGCGACATGGTCAATTCTCGTCAAAAATAACCCATCAGAAAAGGCCATTTTTCTCATAGAGGAGGATGACATCACACCCTATCATCTCAAAAAAAGGGTCTCATACAAGGTGACACCCACCTACCTTATGGGGGAATTCTCTACACTGGAATACACTCTCTGATTGATTCCACAACGGTGTATCAAGTGTCATCATGCTACTGGAAAAACAAAAAGCAAGCCAATAAATACTTATAGACGGTACATATATAAGTCTATGAGAAGAACATCTATCAAAATGAGTATATTCCAATATAAAGGATACAAAAATAGTACCTATTAGGGTTGATGTTCTGACACACTGATCCCCATGTGTTGATTGCACTGTATAATTCTGGCCTGAACCGTAACCCTAAGATATAGCCTGACTACCCTGACCAATTGCAATATGCTATTCCCCGTTGTCTGGTTTCATGTTGCCTCATCCACTTCAACCACCTCAACCCAATCATCCAGCTGCACTCCAGCTCACTACGTGATGAGATGTTTCTAACCTCACTCCTAAACAAAAGTTGACATAGACCCTAACTAACTTTCTAATTGAAGAAAATCCCTGAATAATTGCTCTAGATTTCCCATCATGACACTTGATTAGAACTCGATTGGCTCTCTATCATACTAACTCCTCATATTTCCTTGTCTCCCACACAAATAATATAGAACAAAACAATTAACACTCTTTTTCTGGATATTATTCCCATCACAATAGACATTAATGAGTCTATTCCAGCTACCTGACAAAGAACCACTATGTAATGAAATTGATATGCCCTACTATGATATCCCATAAACCTCAGGTTGTGTTTAGTAACCGATTCATGATTTACTCTTTATTATACAGCAGTAAGGAAGAAAATTTTTACCTGTGATCAGATATCATAACTAATACCATCATTGAATATCATGTCATTCGATAACTCTACACCTAATAGAATAGTTGTGAAACAATGGTGATCTATTAAATGCGATGAATAGTCTATAACTGAAAATGTGCCATGATCCAAATGTATAAATACTATGGATCTATTGGTCGTCAATGTATCCAGATTAAAGTAATTGTGAAATGCTATATAAAATTCCATCCAAGCTATTTCTAGATGACGTACCGCCTCAATATTTGAATCCCACTATCTATTGGGGTAATCCAGTAACATATACGTCACGATCATGAACCTCATCTCTTGGGGCCTCTCAAGATACATGAATATTGATAGTACGACCTCCCACAATGAATCTATAGATTATGGTCTACCATCCCATCAAAAAATTGACAGATTCTACTAAAAAACACACATCAACTATACCATATATGAAGTTGGTTGTGGTGCTCCCTAAATTATCTTCCTGAAACATAGAATACTCTCTCTAAATTGGGCCTCAAATCCCATATCTTGAATAACTGGTTGTGCTGCAAGTGGAACTATTGGAGGTTTACAAGGTGGCCCATAACCCACCACATATAGAGAATGGTCATTTCCATCCTCTTAGAATATGACTAGAGTTTATCATAGTGGATTCACTCTAAAAATTCCAAGACTATTCCTTAGTCAAGTATTGACAACAACATGATCGAAAATATAAATAGGGAAATGATATGCCATCCCAAGAACTAGTCACACCCCTATGTCTCCTACTAAATCCAAATCTAGGAAACCCAAATACTATAAGAAAGAATGAGATACTGCCTAATTCCAACTAATAGAGTTGGGTTAGGGTCATGTTCTCCACTATAGTTAGGGGTTCAGATATACAGAGTTTCAATTTCAATTTATAGATGAAAATACCATTAAATTGCATTTGGAATCCTTATTTAATGGAAACCATTCATTTCATATACCAATTTCAGTTCAAATTAATTCTATTTTATATGGATATTTTCTACCAAGGGGTTGAACAATATAGATCACCACCACTAATTATAAGGGAAAAAACATCTTTAAATTGAAGTGTGGGGTCTATATAATCCCAAAAAGTTATTTATCATATTACTACATGAAATTTAATCATAGTTCCATGGAAAAAGTAATAATGTCAGTATAACGAACTACATGCAATGCACAGAGTAATATAAATGTGAAATTGCATAATATAAGAAACATAAATTCTAAAGTTACTATCATGATTCGTGATACAATATCCCATTCCACAATAGGACATGGATGAAAATAAATAATCATAAAGAAAATCAATCATCTAGTGTGCCACCCAATGGTGAAATCAAATCAACTACAATTGGCATAATTTAAAATAACATGTCCATCCTAAGAAATGTGTGTCTTTCCTTTAGGTGGGTTAGGTACTCATATAAAAAACTCATTACTAAATTCCAACACCTTCCAAATTTTCCTTTCTACCATAAAAAAATATTAAGGTAGAGAAAGAAAAGAAATACAATTTTCTCATACAACTTTGTGACATCCAGAAATTGCTTCACTGAATAGTTACCTAAGCTAGATGGCTACATAACCTCAATAACACCACACCATATTTCAAAGGATACCTACTTGAATCGAGGGAATATGGTGATTTAGTGGGGATATTATACCCTCATTTTACTGTGTAACATAATGGTATTATCAAAAAAATCAACAGAAGAAGCATATGATAAAACTGATCAGTTGAAGAAACCCACAATTATATAAATATCCATATATGAAATCTAACAGTGTCATATACAATGATAAACATGGAGCAATATAAAAAAGATAGATAAAACATGGAAACATACATCCCTTGCAATTGATGTATCAAAAGTACAAAAGGACTAAAAAGGAACTATTTTTGGATATCATCATGAGCCATAGATCAGTCCAATGCTCCCATACTCATAAGAAAAAATTAATTGGGCATCACCAAATGGGTGTCTGAACCCATCAATACCTGCATCCATGAAGTCTATCCAAGTACAAAACAATGAACAGAACAGAGTATGGGATAACACTCAATAGTCCACCTCCAACTGTGTCTATAAAAAATCCATAATTTGTATAATAGGTGATGTATTGTATATATATATTAGGTGTTCAAGTAATAAAAGTATAAGTGAAGCTATATAGTCTATCAAATCTCAATATGATTAATAAAAAAATCCTATCTGTAAAGCATAACAATTATCCTCATCAATATATAATGTATAATATGTATCCAGCCTACATGGGATAGGGGAAAAGGAGTGTTAATGTACATGGAAAATAATAAGATGATTAAAACAAATACATTGGATCTAAGGAGTCTAGACATCCACAAGAACTAATAATTCTATGTAAAAGAAGTAAACAAGATATAAGGAGTAGAAATTTCCAAGGCATCCTAAAGTGTCAAATACAAGGATTAATAATGTACATGAAATCCAATAATGTCATGAAAACTAGTTAAACTAGATTATTAAAGTAGAAATTTCCCTAGAAATATTTCAAGCAAAGTATCCCAGATCCATGGAGTGAAACTTTCCATGGAATTCAAATATGTTTTTCAGATCCGTGGAGTATAAATTTCCATGTAATTCTAATAATCAGACTAATCAAGATCCAAGGAGTGGTAATGTCCAAGAAATCATAATAATATGACTAATCTTAATCCTGGGAGTTCTAATGTCCATGGAATTGTAACATGTCATGTTAACAAGATCCAAAGAGTATAAATGTCAAAGGAATCCCAATATGGTCACTAGATCCAAGGAGTGAAAATTTCCAAATAATCATAAAAAATTCATTTACCATTTCATTAACAATTTATTTAATCATTTCACAAATCCATTTATAATGATATAAAATCCAGTGGATTAACCATTTCATACATTCCATCAAGAAATTTAATGGTTCTACATGGTTCCTATAATGTTTAACTATTCGCATTAATACCCCATTCAATTCTCAGTTATATATGGAGAAGTTATTACACTATATGGGTGGAATAATTCGGATAAAATAGAAAATCACTGCCCATGGGTCGTTTAGTATAAGGTTGAAAACCTCCAACCTTGATGAAAGGATTCATTGTATATCAGAATCATGTTTCTATCAATTAACCATTTGATCAATTAATTTATAAATCACCACCAAGAATGTAGATCGAGTGGCACAATGACGAATGTCTATAAACATAAAGAAATTATAGGAAAAGTTATAGAACACCTACATTATATTTATATAGGAACACCCATCTATTCTCAACCTTTGATTCGATCTAGATTATAAGAATATGGAAGGACGAACAGACACCCTAAAATAGGGCATAAGTGCCTGCACCAAAATTACGGCACCAATAGCAAGTAAAACAAAGAAAGGTTCATCAATAAAGTAATCACCAATGTGGTTCTAATGAGACATATGACTCTTGAATCAGATGTCAAGTAGAGTAATTGGATCAAATCATAGGAGATGTTCTGAGGAGATCAACAGTAAGAGAAAAAAGGTCATCCATTAGAGAAATAGGGAAACAGGAGGTGGGATAACATTTTAAATTATCAAGGGGAAATAACCATTTCCCCTTTAAATACCAGGTAAAATTATTTGGCCACAAATTTTACCAAACCATGCACCAATAATCCTCCAATATCAATCCCAATACACCCATATCACTATCATACCACACTATTAGAAAAAGGTTTCACTGTCTATGCGTTTCCCATCTGCAGAAAAGTGCAACAAACCTGCATGGGAATGTGACCCCAGTTTCACAGTTTCCTCAAATTGTGCATCATTGGACAGTGGGATGTACACCACCACATAGTTTCATCAAACCATTTGGAAATGTATTAATGGTTTCAACTAAATTTTTTTCCCAAGTGACCCTTATAAAACATGGGATCTAGGAAATGTAAAAGCTCCAAAACCCCTTTTTTCCCTAGTGATCCCACAATGATTTCACCTTAGGTCAAAACTATGAAATTAAACAATAAATTAATGTTTTTATACCTCATATAAAAGAAAATATCATAAAAAATTATAATATTGGAGATCCAAGGGTGGTTTGGAGAGTAACACTTTATATGGACTATCTCCTGGTTTATAAAGCATATCACTTTTCAATGAAAATTCATTAGGAATAACTATCCTTATCTTCCCATGTTACTCATGATAATAGGGATTTCTATCAATTGATTTAGTAGGTGGAGTTAATTACTGTTAAAATGAAAAATTACTATAGGGAAGTCCTTTTTATAAAATTCAATAATGGGGAGGACAACATTTATTGGTTAACGACTAATCATTAGAAGAGTTTTCATAGACTATACCCTATTGAGGACCTTAATGGTGGGTATTAGAAATGGAGTGACATTATTTTCATCTTATATTCTTGACACAAGGATGGTTTCTATAGAATTCATTAGGATATGGGTTCCAATGATCAATCACTTTATAACTTTGAATAAGTACCTCATGGTATATTTCTATGGAGGACCTCTAGAGGTGCTGGAAGCAAGGTCCCCGGGAGGGCCTTCCCAAAAACAAGATTGTATCATTAATATTGAAATAGATTAGACAGATCTTATGCCTTAATTTATTTTTATTTTAGGGCCATAAGAAACCCAAAATTGAGTGGAATTAAATTTTGGGTCTTCTATTGATATTTAAATAGACTTTGGATATGTATTTTTATAGATTTTATCTTTTAGGCTACTAGGGACACATGTTGTGGATTAAAAATTTCAGACCTAGGATTTTACTCAAATGAATCTAGAATGTATATAATTATTTTATGGAAAGATTCTGTAATTGTTCATAGGAATATTATAATTCCCTTGAGCGGCCACTGGAATGGACCAGTGACCTCTAGTTGAAATGGGGATATATGACTGATATGTTTTTCCATTTCTCATGGAATGTTTCCAATGACCATCCTGAATGGTGAAATAGATATGTTCCTACACCTGAGTGACTCCCATATTATACAGACAAGTCAACCCTATTGAGTAGGTGAGGTTTTATTCCCTAACCCTATCCACTTATATTCAAACCATTATATCGTGGGATGTCTTCATAATATAGACAGTGATAGATTCCTACCCTTTTATTTATTTATAGGATATGCCTGTTTAATTCCACTACTATATTAGGAATTTATGATTATTAAATGGTTAGAATAGTGATATATGTCTACTCTAATCACCCATTTCTACTAGGATATACTGATATGATTCTTGTATAGGGGAAGAGATGTGGGTTACCCCATATTTTCTACTGAAATTTGTTGTAATCCTTCTCATGTTGCTTCTATACTGTGCAATTATTGATCAACATGATCATGTATATGGTTCTTCTCATGGGTTTAAAATTTTTTAGAGGGATAATATATAGAGAATAGGGTTGTGAGACATTACATAGTTTTTTATTTCTGCCCTCGGTGGGATGTCCTATGTACTTGGGCTCGTGTGACTTGAGTTGATGCATATAGGTTGAAATATTCATCATGCTAAGAACTTGGCACCAAAAAACATTAATGTAGGTTTTCACTAACAAGATCCTTTTTCAGATCCTCTTATGATATCAAAATAAGTTCATCACTGAAATCTTGATCAGTCTCCCTCAGGTATCAGATGAACCTGTTATTGCATTCTGGGGAAAGGCTCCCAAAAAAATTTTAGATGGTGATAGGTTTCATCTAACTTTTTTCCACTAGTCATCAATTATTTGATGGATGGAGTGGATTGACATTTTTTAGGGTGGTGTGTGTGGATTATAGGTTCAGGATAATACGATTGAGTTGGTACTCTAAAACAAATGCATTTGAAACCCAAAATTCAAAACACTAATTTGATGATGTTTTCCTCAAGTTAGATAAGAACCAGGTTTTTGTGGAAACTGATACATACATTCTTGTATTTCTATTGAATTCCACTATAATTAAGAGATATTTGTTAATGGTTACATGGATATAAACATGTGAAACACAAATGAGATAATTAATCAATGCGACATCACATTAAATGAGCCCGTGCACAATTGATTATCTTAAGAGATCATGTTTCGGACTCATTCATCATATAATGGTCTAAAGGGGGACTGACTTGTAGGAAACAAAATTATATTTATTAATTAATAGACTCACATCAGGTTAAATATTTTATTACACACCCGTTCATGGTGGGTTTGTTTCCATCATGGTTAATTCATGGAACTAGAAACACCTAAGAGATCTCATATCCATAATGTATCATGGGCCTACATTCCAAAGGTATTTAGTCCTTGCGGTATGTAACCAGTGACACTGTAGAACTCATATTAGTTGATATGATGGGAATAATTTATCATCAAACCCTTTCAGGGTATTTGGTTTCTACTCCATGACTATCTTATAGATATAAGACATATTTGTGTATCCCTTTTGAATTTAAAATTTGAAACCAATAACCCATTTGTATTAATAATACATTATATATATGCAGTGATGGGAAAATAACTATTTGTATATGATATTATATATTTATGGAACCATAGGTATATATATGAGGTTCTCCATGAAAAAAACATTGGGATATATCAGAGATTCATTATCTCTGTTAAGTTCATATTTTTTGAGATGCATGTTTTATAACACATAGTGAGGTGCATTATAATTTCTCATCAACCAGGGAGATAGGGGTTGGTTTCAAGTAGGGATAGGTCCCATGAGAGGGTCTTACTACATATCATTGTGAGAAGAATCAGAACCCAAGTATTTCAGTGCCACATAACAGGACACATCATACCTCATAAGGTCATGTGACAAGGACTAGACCACAAAATTTAACTTCATATGACATTGATGTGTGGGGAAAATGTTCGTAGAAAGTATGGCATGGAAATTACATTGAAATGGTCCTATAAGTTTTATTTATAAGGTAATATGACCTTGTGATGATAATAACTTCACCAATAATTTGGGTCCATTAGGATGGAATGAAAAGGAACTAGAAGGGGTATAGCCTCCTGGTTGGGGGAAATGATATTATAAGGAATATGGCCTAATAAGTATAATGGTAGAGGGACCTAGATGGAATATGGACCACTATTTTGGATATGAACCTAATAGGAATATGACCCCATGAAATATTAGGTTGAGTTTGGGGAATTAGGATTGAACCTTAGGTAGGGTTCCTATGCATCCTATTTACCAATCCCCATTTAGTTCAGAAGGGGTGGGAATCACACCAATGGAGGAGGAAACCCTTGTCTCTTCATCAGTAATATAGACCCTTGAAAACATTTCTCATGGATACTATGTCCTTTGAGAGGATGGTTACATTGTTTTTTGGGATTACACATAATATGAGGCCGAATTAGTGATATTTTATCAATCTAGTCGTATGACAGTTACTAACCTATTAGCCCAGGTGGTTCATTATATATGTGAGAATCTAGAGTATATTTATGATCTAGAACTTCACAGAATATCCTTCATCCACTAGTATTAAAGGGTGAGGGTATGGAAGGCAGGAGAATTCTTGTAATAAATACTATGAGATTACTCAAGGAGGAAAACTGAATTAACTATTTAGTAGAGGAGGGAAGAATAATAAAATACTAGACATCATCAAAGGTAAAAGCAAGTGATTCTACTCTTTATTTGAAATGGGGAGGTCCATTGAATAGTCTCAAAGGTTTGGGTCCTTTTTTACTGAGCAGATTCATAATTTCAAACAACCCATGGACCCTACCAATGAGTTAGGTTATCTGTATGAAAAATTTTACAGATGGAATTCCCTATTGAATGACGGAAACACTGATGATTATTTTTCTCTGATCACAAAAATATAGGTTCCTCAGGGGTGTTTTTTAGTTGGTCCCAATTAGATTGGTATCCCATGGAGAGGGCCTTATAATTGGATTCATGAGATACATGCCATAGGGCGATTCAACCATGTGATACCTGCGCGATATGGAGAGAGAATAACTCATGTCATACCTGGGCAAGCCAGAGGGTATGTTTCCTAGGTGATACTTGGGTGAGATGGTTGTTTTCAGCCAAGTGATGCATGGAAATGCTTGGAGGCCACTCTTCCATGTGATGATTCTATAGATTTTAGATGTAATTAGAATAATTATTAAATTGTAAACATAGAAAAAGAATCACATGGGTAACTAAATATGAGTGAGGCTTCCCTCATACCCCCAAGGGTCTCCTCAGGTGTCCTAGTAAGGGTTTGGTACAAGTCTCAACTTTGGGAAGGGGACTTCACCCTTGTAATTTTAGACTACAGGAAGTGGATACTTACATATGATCTTTTTTACACATTTGAGGAATGTTAATATCTAGACTTTCATTAATTCTCTCTTCTTTTGATTCTTATAGAGATTCCTAAATGATTTTGAGTACTTGGGAAAATAAATAAGTATATAAGAGTCATGAATCATTATTTTGTATTCCAACACCCAAAATAGAGAGCCCAAAAATCCTATTTCAAGGAAATATTGGGACCTTAAGTGAAGTGGTCACCTAAAAGAGGTCACTCATGTAGGTAGTTAATGATAGTTAGAAAATATAGGTTTGACCTCTTATATAGTTGTCACATGAGTGTTCTATATAGGTCTGTCTATTTAAGTGCTCCGTAGAGGTGGATTGCACAAGATGTTCCACACAAGAGGATCACATAGGTAATTCAAGCAGGCTGGTCTATATAAAAACACATCATATCTATAACTTGTGTGATATGGGTGGAGAATCTACGCAAAGGAGCTTCACGAGACATCTAATTCATTTATAAAATTTCCAACTTATGAAATCCATAAAATTTGATTCGTATGTTCGTTTTGGCTATGATGCCAGTCAAATTGAAGCATGTGAAGTGAGATAAGAACTTTTTTATAGATTATAAACCATAGATGGTTGTTTTACAATGGCTCAAAGTACCATAAATACCCTAAAATTTTATTTTAAGTATCAAACCATTTTTATAAGTAATTTTTGAAATCCATGGAATACTGCAGGAGGGAGGTTTTCACCAACATATCACCATAGTGGATACTATTTCTAATGAAACTTCATACCTATGTGTTTGATCTATCTGGGAACATATAGAAGTCCATTATGTCTCTTCTTCCCACAAATACACACACTTATACTCAAACTCAACATGTAGTGTCTATGAGAGGATCACATCATGAATTGTATAGAAATTATTGTGGCATGAATATTTTGATTCCAACTCATTATTTCCATAAGTTAAAAATGAAGACATCAACCATGTGAATATATGGGCCATAAATTCCTCGTTTTGGTGTAATATATTTTCAACACCACTTTATATGAAGGATTCTAACAGTTTATATTAGGAATAAATATAATTATAATGAAATTTTTTAAATTTTGGAGATTATTAGACCATAAAAATATACAAGAACCAAAATTATTGAACCGAAACATGCGGTGAAAATGAACTAGTTTTCACATGAATATTTATTTTAATGAATAATTATAACTTAAAGTATAAATAAAAATTATAAATCAATGATACATAATATGTTATTCTTGAATATGGTTATCTAATATATTTGTAATAAATATATATTCATCAGAAAGTGGTTTTTAAATCATATAAATCAAGATAGTAGTTAAGATAATGGTTCACGTTAAAATCTCATTTCTTTTTGGGGTTTCCTACATTATATTTATGTTGAGGAAACTTATATGATACTTATAATTTAAAACCAACTTATTTTATTATAATATAGTTATTTATATAATTTTCATATAAATGTACCATTTTCTTCTCATTAACACTTAAAATAATTGAGAAAATGTTTTTAAGAAATTTTAACATTATTTCATGTTTTGTTAATGAAATTTTTATTCCATTTAAATGTTATTAAAATTTTTTTTTAGATAATTTTATTTATATAAAAAGGTTTGAAAAAAGATTATTTTTCTAAAATTTTACTTTCTACAATTATTATTAAAAGTAATCTATTCAAATTCGTTGTGTATGACTCACTATTTACATTTTTCAAGAGTGTGAAAGCAATGTTGTATTTTAATATATAATTCTCGAAATACTTTTCCCACTATCAAAACCATTACTTTACATGAAAATACCTTTACATATTTTAATGTATATTTTAATATAAACTATTTTCTCCATATTCTTTGATTTATCATTATTTAAATATATGGAATCAAATGGATATTTTCCCCATTTTCAAAGAAATTTATGAATTTTATTTTAAAGGTATTTCTCATGTACATCAGAATCATTTAATATTTATCAAGCATTATTGGGGATTTAAGCTTATAATACCATCCACATTATTTCATGGAATGTATTAGATGATGATTTTTTAATGACGATTCTATGAAACCCGTTACATTCCCATGGGTTAATTAAGTGATGGTTAAAAATTTATGAAACATATTTCTTTTTTATGGGTTATGCTATGATAAAATGATGAATGTATTTTAATCATATTAGAGAAAACTAATGTATTTTTTTAATTATGTGATAGGTGGGATTTGAATTATATTTCAATCCAATTCATTTGGAATGGAATGATATCCCATGTGATAATATAGACTGAAATAGGAAGTGAAACCATTTAAGTATGGGTCTATGTCCCCAATGATAGTCTTGGAAGGGAACCATGTGTTAGTAAATTACATATTTGAGATTGAACCTAATACACTTTTGGAATATTTCTACTATAATCGACTTGGTATAAATACTTAAATAGGGAAATGATGGTATTGTTATTAAACTCTATCCACTAATGGACTTTTCACTATTATAGTCTTCGAATTGATCCTTTACTAAGGAAATGATTTTAATTCTTATGTGTAATAAAAATAATCTTGTCTTATACTTATGATATGTCTACATGGTTCATGATTTATTATTTATGTCTTTTAACTCTTATAAATTATTTGTTCTATTATAAAGAAGACTTATATTTACGACACCATATTAGATATATTTGACTGATTGGGTATGACTTCTATAAGTTATGATAAGGTTATTATAACTCATTCCTTATATTATTATCTCTTATGGTCATTGATTAATATCTCATATGTTTACAAATAATAATCATCTGATCTCAGACTTTCTTATGTTTCATTTCCATAAGTTATAATGAATGTATTTAAGTAGGGAATGTCTAAGAAGGGTGTTATGTGAGAATAACATTGTGGGATTTGTTGAGAATAAATCATCAGATAAGTTCATTATGAATATTATTTCCAAATATGTTAAACCTTTATAGTAATGGGGAATGTATTATTATGATATTTTCTGAATATTCATCTAAAATGATGTATAATTTATATATTTAATTATTGTATTGCCTCACATGGTGTATATGATTAAACCATGGGTAATAATTTCTATAAATACAAATAAATATTATAATATTATAGTAGGTAATTTTTATATACAATTTTGTACTTTATTTCATAATAATAAGTTAATAGTTGTTGTGGTCATTTATTTTATCATTATAATTGATATTATTATTATTTTTCTTTTTCCTAAATTTATGGTCATATGTACCAAAATGTAGTATATCCATAGATCCCCATAAACCCTTTATTCTGATATATAGTCTCTAGAGTACATAGAGTCACACATGACATCTTATGGTACCACCAATTCATCCATTATTTGGGTGATCTGATTTGGGGACATTACAAAAACATATCTTTCACCATATTCTAAAAGAATAAATAAATATTATAAAATATTTTAATACACTATATAGTGGTTAAATTATTCCACATATATCACTTTGAATTAATTTAGGAAGATAATAATTACAACCTTAATCGTAACTAGTTATTTTATCATGATATGATTTATATGAGAGTAATAATTACATGGTTTTTTTGAATGGTTACATATCGTTTGGATCTTTGTTAAATATCCTTGAATATTTGTAAGTATTGTTTACATCATTCCTAAACTCATACTACCAAATTGGATAGACCACAAATTCACATTTTTTATTTTTATTCCATAGAGTAATATAATTTTATATTTCATTCATTAAATAATATTTAAATGCAAAAGATATTTTTTTAATACAAGACACATACCCAATTCATTATTGATAAGTTATATGTATTTTCTATTTCACATAGTTACATGTATAGTTTGGTACCCTTGTTATAATATATCACCTACTTATAATAAATTTCTATTTGTATTTTTAAAAACAAAGAGTACATTATAATAAATATGGTCGAGTTTAGTAAAATGGCATATGTTTTTTGATCCCATTTTATGGAATCAATAGGATCAGATATAGAATTAAATAATGATTTTATTGTTTTTATATTATGAAATGTTTTTTCAATTTTCAAGTATTGTGTGTGCCATGGTAAACTATTATATTTAAATAAAATTAATGTGATTCATATTTTAATAATCCATTATAATTCCACAATGTAAAAATATAACGTAATTAAAAAAATTATAGTGCCGCAAATTTTCATATAATTTGGATTGTGTTTGTTGACAGAGCATGTTGAAAGGGTACAAGAGTAAGAAATACCATGAGATAATCATGAATGAATGGATTAGGAATAGTTTTATGTTTTTTTGTGGAGATTAAAAAAATATTTAGAGAAAAGGAATGCTTCTCATATACGTTATAAAAAATCTCGCAAAAATATTAAGGACTCGTGGAACTGGGGTTATGTCCACACATTAATGTTTTTGAACTTGATGTGACATTTTTCATAACACATTACAGGGTTAAATGATGAATGTTTTTCTAGTTCTATATTATATTAAATAGGGCCTCAATATTAACCCTAGTGAGGGATAATAAATTTCTTTTCAAATAAGTCCTATGTGAACATATATCTTACACAATGGATTTTTTAAAGCTAATGATTTCACATAGTATTGATATTATATGAACTATTATTTCTGGGTATGAGTTTTATAAAAAACATAAAATGTTCTCAAAAGGGGTTTTTATGATTTATAAATAAATTTTGAAGAATTGTTTTGGTATAGTGGAAGTCGTTATTCTGATGAAAGAAGATAATCACACATAAAAATAATAGTGTGGAAACATATGATTAAATATATTTCAAGAATATTTTTAAGTAAAACTAGTACACTTTAGTTCATTGAGTAGTGAGTTCTCAAATTTATAGTGGTTATAAACTAGTGGGTTATGAGTCGGATCCAAAAATAATTTCAAGTACAATTCTGAAACAATATGATAAACATATAATAGTGGTGGTTTGTTTTAAAATAAAAGGTTGTTTTAACTAGAATTAATTGATTAGTGGTGGTATTATAAAATGTCATGTTTTTATGAGTCTCACATTAATAAACCTTGGTTTTCATATTAACAGTATTACATTAAAAGTGATATGGATACATGATTAGTGCCTGTTTTAAAATAACCACTAAATTTAATGTTGTGGTTTAGATTTTTGAATTATATTTCAGCAATATAGTAGCGGTTACAACCTCTTCTAATAATTTCATGGTTTTTAAGACATTTTTTTAAAAAAATTAGTGGTCATAACCCTTTCCACTTCATTATTTGTGTTTTAGTATATTTTGGAGACTATTTAGTAGCTTTTAGCTATAGGTTTTTAGTGACTAGAAATTATTAGAAATGAGAAAAATAATATAGAATTTTTTTAAAATTAAATTCAATTTCAACCACAACTATTTATAAAAAAAGAGGTTAAATAGGGATTCATTATATGTTCATACCAATAATTAAAAAAAATATCATCTAGGTAATTAATTCAATAATTTCAATACACAAATAATGAAACTATAAATAAAATACAATTAAAAAATTAAATCATAATACTTTTTAATATACAACATATTGTTTTATGTTAGATGATGAAAATTTTAAATATTTATATTTTCATGAATATTAATAAATTTAAAATGGAATAAAACATCAATTCTACTCCTCTATCTCATGATAGATAACCCTGAATGATAAAGCCTCATAATTTTCCAGTTGACTAAGATCCTCTTGTACTTCATGATCATATGATCAAAAAAATATAATATAATTTTTTTAATTAGATAGTATATAAAAAATATATTTTAAAAAATATCATAATAGTATTAACATACTCTAATAAATATAACTGATTTAGTAATGATAAAATTTTTCATTTCGACGATGTAATATCCATATAAATACACCATGTTGTTCACTAAAATATATTATCCAATACACTCACATTCACATAAAAACTCATATGATGATATCCTTAATTTCTAATTCACTAATACTCTGTTATTGAGGATATTAATTTATTTTCTTATTCTAGGTGATATAGAGTAATAACATCACTCAAACATTCTGGAGAAGGCTTTCTAGTGAATTTATAGGTGAAACTCTCAAAGACTGATTAGGGTATGATTTAGAAACCAACTCATTTAAATGACAAAAATCTTTATTTCCCAATACATGGATAATGAAATAATTATGATAGACTGAGGATGACTACAAATGGAATGCATACAATTAAAAAAAATTATGTAAAAAAACATATTTAAAAATTTATATTTTTAAAATAAAAAATAATTTATATTTTTTACCCTAATGTTTCCATCCAGATTATTCAGGTAACTTTCATATGCCTTATTGTTCACATAAAACCACAAAAAGGTTTTACTAACATCATGAAAATCTTATTTCATGTATTTCATAAAAGAAAAAATATAACTAGAAAAATTTGTGAACATAAAATTGGATAAGAATATATTTGGTAAATAGCTAGAATATTACCATCATTGATATTCTCCGCAAAAAACTTTTAGAACTGATTGCATGTGGGGTGACATGTTTATCTATATTTGATGAGTTTTTATATAGTTTCTATTTATTTTTTTAATATTAATAAATATTTAATTAATATTGATAAATAAAATAAATGTAATAATACCATACCAAATAACTTATATATATCAGAAAAATGAAAATCCAAAAATTTATTCCACTGATCCCAATGTATCCTTTTAGGTACCCGTTCATACATTTTTTTGGGGTTTTGTGAGGTGTAAATAAACTCTCACCACATCCTTTAATTTTTTTCCTTCACTTTCTAAATTCATTTTCATAGTTTAATGATATACAACCACATCATTCACATCACAATGTTCTAGAATCTAAATATTATATTGGAAGAAAAATGAAGTTAAATTTTATAGGATTATATGATAAAAACAATAAGTATTTATTATGAATTAGTTGTATATTAAAAATATCATTCATCTGATTGATGGGAATATCCCACCAATCATGATACATAATCAGAAGATACGTCTTCTCACATTATAACTAGGCAATGATCAACCTATATAATCCTATAGAATCCTTTTTAGCTAACCAAAATATGTGAAATACCATATATAATTTAAAAACAAATTCCTTCAAACATCCAATTTCTTCATTATTGTTTCTATCTTTTCACTATGTAAATATATTCAATAATTAGTAACTAAATGTAATAAATTATTTATTAAAAATAAAAATTACATAATAAATGGCCACCCACTAATACCATTGTGATGGTAACTATCCCATCATATTCTCTATCGATCACTAGTGATCAGGCACTTTATATGGTCCTTTTAACACCCTTGGATTAGAATTTGATGCATTTTTATATGGGGTCAAAACTATTTATTATGGGAGTCGTATGACACTTATTTTAACACACCTTAATTTATGATTTATAACATAATGTTACTAATTATATAATCCAAAATAATTGTGACACTTAGTGACTTTTTTAAATTAGTTTCATTTCTCAACAACACTATACATGGGTAAAATAACATAATTTTAAAAAAACCTCATAACATTCCCTTAAAAATCAATTGTTCTTCATTAACTAAATAGGATAACCTGGGTATGTACATTAGAATGAGGTGAGCTATAAAGCCCAGTAAGGGAATAATCAAATTTCAAAATATGGTAAACTAGTATATCTAAAGAAATGGGTATAGAAAGGTATGATACGATGGTTGATAATCGTAAACTATAACATAGGGGAAAGATATAAGATGATATCATAAAGGCAACATGGGGATATGGAAAAAATATAAAACATGACCTCATAAAAAACTCAAGGATAACTGCCTAGAACCCAATGATATTAGGATAACATTATTTTCACTATACATGGTATTTCATGAGATAAAAATGTTAGTAAATGAATTGGAGTTTTATATTATTTTGATCCCATAATCACATTCATATCCCTTACATGTATATGTTTTACACATAGATAATAAAAGATAAGGAAATATTTCATCACTTTTTATACCACAATTAAGATGTGTGGGTTATATACATGGAATTACCCATTCATTGATGGATATATATATATATATATAAATTCCCTGACCCTAGTTGCCCAAATCCATTGCCTTACTTTTTACATTGGTTTAATAAATAAAGAAGTTTCATCCTAAAGGACTGAATATTTTAATAGATTTTGAAAACCAAATAAAAATATATGTATTAAATTACAATATATAATAACATACCACATAGAAACTCTACTGGAAACATCCATAAACTCCTATATTATCCCTACAATTCATTCATCATATAAATCATCATATCCTATGGAAAAATAAAACAGAAGAAAGGGGTGACCTCAGACGCTCTATAAGTGTAAACAATACATCAGATTCTAATATAAACACAAACAACAAGGAAATTTAAATATCCAAAAATACATGCCATTTAAAAATAATCTTGAGAATCTTTTTGTAGGAATAAAAGCTGAATAAATAACACACTATAAATAATCACATAATAATGAATCTTAACCATAGTCATTCTACTATTTGAATAATGACTTGGATTATCAATTACTAATGTCATATAGATAGAATACATAATTATAGAAATCCAAAACATACTTCTGAGGCCTAATATAATCCATTTGAGAATAAATTGTTAAGGCCTTTGCTAAATCTATATTTATTTTGTCTCATTAGACCAACCGATACTCCAAGGGGATATGGAGTGCCCCTCCCCACACTTATTAAGTATAATTTATTTTAACTATGAATGGGGTGAAACATAAAAAATATATACATAAAAAAATTTAATAACATTCCCCAAATAGTAAACAAAATCATAACTATTATGGGTAATATGGTGAATGGTGTCAAGATAGTACACCCACAGTCAAAATGATAATAAACCATTTAATACAATATGGTAGATGATATCAAAGAATATAAAATCCAATTAAGGATAAGATTAAATAGTGGGGTTTTAAATAGATTAATGTACTATTATAAAATCAACGAGTAATTATTAAAAGAAATAACTTTTTTAACATCTTAAAAATGTGTTCTTTGAAAAACAAATTGTTGGTATTTATCATAAAATAAGATTGTAAATATGTATATTACAGAAAAAAAATATAACAATGAAATTATGTTTTAGCCATAAATAATTTCCATACTAATTGAAAAAATGTAAAATAGTTTTTACGAACTTTTGAAATGGGATGCTTTTGTGCGGTTTTAGGGGGAATAGAAAAGAGTCATTAAAGAAGAAGAAATGATTATTTTCTCCCATAGAACCAAAAAAATAGATAAGATAGTTTTTAATGTTAAAAAAGTTGATATCATAAAATTATTGTTTTCTTATAAGAGAATATAATGTTTACTATAAAATGTATAAGAAATTGAGAAATACCATTTTAACTAGGATTGCTTATCAGGAGGAATTGAAAGGGGATCTATATAAAACATGTATTCTCCCATAAAATAAAGATAGTATAATCTAGATACATTATTTTAGAACATATACATACAATTTATAATAATTATATAAAAATAATTAATAATTACTTCGGGGTAATGAGAGAGAAAGTGTAAGTCTAATAGAAAATGGAGGTTCTGGGAGAATCCATACCTTGTGTCTGAAAGTGTTATGATCTTTCCCTTAATGTTATAGATAATGAAATTAGATTCATTACTAATATAATTCAAAAAAATTTCAAAATTTATTTTATTTAATATAATTGTATTATGTTAATTTATGGTTTTTTGATGAGTTATAAGATTCTATTTCATCGTTCAGAAGTGTTCGTGTCTTTGATTTTCATGATCGGTTCACTTTTATACATGTATGAAAGATCCTGTGAAATATGAATAGTAATCCAAAATTGAAATTATATTTTATTAATGAACATATTGAATATTTAATGGTCTTATATATCATTTTATCTAGATATGATTATGATTCATTACATAAAGTATTAATGATAATCGTTCAGATTATTTTGGTATTTTTTTGATCATCACACACGAGTTCTATTTTATGAATTAATATTATGAATATATTATGATATTGAACATTAAATAATTTAAATTAAATATATTAAAGTATATTTTAACCATAAAAAAGATTTTATTGATAAACCTTGACGGTCGTATAGAAAAATGAAAACTCATCGTCCACAATGGTAGTAAATCGGTACCTCTGAGACGATGTTTTCATTATTATAATAAAAAGTGGATGAGAAAAAATAGATGGTTAATATACAATTATCAAAATAAAATTCTAGTACGTATAATATATTAGATTTATAATGCATTTTTGGATTTATTATGAAATAAAAGTATATGAAAATAAAATAAATGAAAATAAAATTAAAAGAATGAAACGAGATTTTTCCACTTCAATTTCTGTCCATGTGAAACTCTATAAGGATCATTGAAATTCTGTTTTGGGGTCCAAAAGAAAGAAAAATTATATATAAGAGGTTTATGATAGGTATTTGGTATAAATTGGACCTGATTCAAGGCTTTGGAGGTGTGAGGATGAGTGGTGGTGAGAGGTGATATTTATAGTGAATGAAAGGGGTGTTTTTTTATTAATTTATTCATTAGTTTATTATTTTTGATAAAAAGTGTCACTATATTGAACCTCATCACGATATATATTAAAATAAATAACTATAAGTTGATATTATGGGATTACATCATTCATACATCATCTATGAATCAACAATTCACATATTTTTTAAATACTGTAAATTACCATATTTCACTCTTCGCAAAAAATTCAACTATTTTAGAAAATCCCCCAAAATTCACCCTACAATTTTTCCAAATAATGAATTAAAAATGGACTCCATTTTTTGAAAGTACATTCCTAAATTTATGAAATTTAGCAATTTTTTAAAATAATTATTTTCTCAAAAAAATTGACTTTTATATTATAATGGATCTTATGACACTTTTACAAATTATTAAAGTCTCATAAAATTATTCTATAATCATAAGGAAACAAAATATTAATTTGTGAATATACTTAATGGAAATATATTTTCTTTTAAATCATTACGTTAATTATAAAATTGTAAACAAACATTTATGTTTCATAAAAATGCAAACACTTAATTATCATTTTTAAAGTAGTTATTTACTTATTCCATTAAATAAATATATCATGTTTTCATTCATATGATACCTAAATTTTTTTTTGTACTTTAATAGTTAAAATTACTTTTCTATTTTTCATATACTATTCATAGTGGACACATTACTATTCCAATGGTCATTTTTAATTATATATTTTGTATAAAACATACTGTTGCGTGAATAAAAAGATATCAAATATAATAAATTTCAAAAGAAGAATACCCTTAAATCATGGGGTGTTGCATTCTCCAATCCTTCCAAAAAATTACACTCTCAAAATTTACATATTTTAAACTCATAAAAAGGCTTGGGTAGTTCTTCATTATAAATTCCTCTTGTTCTGACGCCACTTCCTTAATTTTATTATTTTTCTAAAGTACCTTTGCCAACTGAGTTTTCCAATAAATCAATTCCTATTCTTTAGTATATAGAATCTAGATAGGACCATTCTAGTAAGATAAAACATGTTCCAATTTTATTCATTTAGAAGTGAGTACATGCATTGGTTCTGGCATTATCTTCCTTAATAAAGAGATGTGGAACATGATGTGTATTTTAAAAAGGCTAGGTGGAATCGCCAAATGATAATCCATAGATCCAATTAACTCTAGGATTTAAAAATATCCAATGTACCTGGGGATCATTTTCTGTTTCCTATCTGGAAATGGGGATGTCCTCGTTTATTTAAGGTTCATACATTCCATTCGGATTCTAACGGGATTATTCGTAAAAACGGAATAATCCAATGATTCAATATCCATTTATACCTACTTTCCAAAGGTAGGTGCCCATTAGTTATGGACTAAATGAGGGTTAAGAATTTTTATTGGTCGAGGGGATGGGATATCGGACTCATCACACCTTTTTGGGGGGAATAATTGTCTACTCTGGGTCTCTCTTATAGATTTAAGTTATGTTCATGAATCGTTATTAATTTACCAAGTATGAAAATGAGCTTTCCTTTAGATCTAACAATCATTGATTGATATGTATGAGATTTAGAGACTCTTTTATATGTATTTGAGGTTCTTAAGCGATAGATAATCATCTGTATTTATTAGTGATTCTTAGTAAATGATATCCTTCAACACATTATATAGAAATCTCTTGGTCATTATGATAACCATACTGGTTTTAAAGCCACTCATTGGGGTACTTGAAGTTTATTGTCGTTCAGAAGGATATGGATTATTTCAGAGTTGGGATCATACCTGTAGATGGGATACATGTGTGTCCTTTTTAGAAAAGGAATCGGAACCCACGTAGTTCGAGTAAGAATGGAATTTATGCATGATTAATGTCTCAAAAAGAGATGTCATAATTACTTTTACACTCTAATCTCACGTGAGTCATGATCCGTGTGAGAAATAAGAGGTATTAGTAAAAACTGATGATTATTCCATGAAAGATTCAATCATAAGAAATGATGTGGGGCTTATGTATGTATGAAAGCCCAAGTAAATGAGGATTAGGACATAGTTTATGAAAGAAGCCCAGAAAAAAGGTCCATAAAGGTATAAGTGATTTATGGAGATTTAAATACTTAACATAGGGCTTACTCCTAATAAGGGTGCCCAAATTAGAGAGGGACTAATGATTGGGTTTTAATTCCTGAGAAGGAAGCCCAAGTCAAAATAAATTGAGCCTGGGGATTACTCCTGAAAAGGAGGACCAGGTTAAGAGAAATTATGACGGGGGATTACTCCCACAAAGGATGCCTAGGTTAAGAGAAATTATGACTAGGGATTACTCCTAAAAAAGAGCCTCAGGTTAAGAGAAATTATGACTGGGGATTACTCCTGAAAAAGAGTTCCATGTTAGGGAACATGAGGCTTACTTCTAAGGTGGATGCCCAAAATAAAGATATTCACATCTTAAAGGATAAGGTTGAAATGAATGAAATCTCTATCCTTAGTGACAGAATATTGTGTAAATAACGAGGTTTTGAGAGATGTTCCACATAATTCCTTTTAGATTAGGAGGACAACAAAGTAACTATGCCATAAATTTCATTGAAGACGGTTTTTAGGGATAAATCTTTAAGAGGAGTGGTAGATTTGAAGAAAAGAGTTAAATAAGAAGGAGGGCACCCAAAAACCCAAAAAGAGGCAGGCTCACAAGTCTTGTTTCGGCGCGCATGTCCTGGTTGCGCAAGTATAAATGTGCGACATAGGTGTACTTGGGCGACTGTTAACCAATATGGTAATACTTGGGGTAGGCTTGGCTCAAGCCCTTAGTATTATCCCTAGAGGTTTCCAAAAGGGTGGCGCGCAAGTTTTGTTGAAGGGATAAGTTGGGGAAAAAGTGTCTTCATTTCCAATAAGGGTTAGACACTAGTCAAGCAAGTGTTGATGAATTTCAACAGTTAGACCTTATTCCCCCTCTTTAGATCTTCCATTCTAGGTATGAAATTACCTTAGAAGTGTTCGGAAGACATCAAGTATAGACTACAACACCGAGAGCTTAAATCAAACTTTTGGATTTTTTTTTCATCCTCGATATGGGGGGCCCAAAAGGGGTATTTATAAGCCATTGAGGACCTTGGGCGAAAATAAAATAGGGCATGCAAGTTACCTGTGCGACCAATATGTGGCGCACACATATACTTGCATGATCATAGTGAAACTTGGGCGACCCATGTTGAAAGAAATCTGTGTTCATGCCTTTGTCAATTTTTGATGTTTTTTAAAGGATGAATCTCATTGTGATTAAAGTATTCCCCTTGTTTAGTCGTTAGACTATGTGATGGAAAGGAGCATCAACAAAAGTCCCCCATCAACGTTCAATCTGAAAAAGGAAAGAGGATTTGACTCTGAGGTAAAGGAGAAAACCAAGGAATTATTTGCTGGGTGCGCAGGTGTTGAGCGCGCAGGTGAGTTTTGCGCATGGATCGCCATGCAGAGGTACGACCGTGCCTATAAATTGGGTTCCACTCTCGCACAAAGCACACAAATTTCAATGCACTTCGCTCTCGTCGCGTAAGTGTGCTCTCATTCATGCAAGTGTTGTTGTTCGCGGTTCATTTATTCTTTGTGTCGCACTTCTACAAAGGTATTTGGACTTGCGCGGTGATACCCACGTGCCCATATATGCATGACTGAATTAGACTTGCACGCCAATATGAGACTTTCTTGCCTTAATACCTTATCCATTTGTTCCAAATTTATTCACAAATTTTAAAAAAATCAACTTACTTAATAGTTAATTATTCACCCTTTGGTCATATTCAATGGATCCCAGAAGAACTAGAATTCTTAATGAGCTGGCTAGAAAGAAGATTAATGACATGATGAGCATAGTTGGCCATGATTATTACAATATCTACAATTAAACTCTCCCAGATTTGGCCAAGTACTTGAATAAGTATCATCTTAATTTACCGAAATGTATTTACCTACCTCTGTATGTGCGTGGTCAACTGAAAGAAGTCAACGTTCCAGAGCCAAAGAATTGTCTCCTGCATTCTTGGTTTCAAACATAAACCAACATTTCTTCAGTGAATGTCCCAGTTGAAGGAACATTTGTTCATGCTGGAACAGTGGAGAAGGCCTACATAATGCATCATTTCCCTTGTGCTCCACATCTGAAACCTCACAAGCCTGAGCTGTAGCCGCATTGTTATCCCTCAATATTCCGAAACTCTCAGATGGATCAATCCAAAGGTTGTAGGATGAGTTGGTAATTCCTTCCTAGAGGAGGTGTGAGGCCAACTTGTATGTGGGCGTATTGGGTGAGACAAAAATATTTAGAGATTATCATGGATCGGAAAGGAGCTTCAATATATGAAGCCGTCTGTGCTAGGTAGACATATGTCTATAGGAAAAATGGCTTTGTGTCGGAGCTAATCAACCACTGAAGCCTAGAAACCAAGTCTTTCCATCTGACTCATGAATAAGTAGGCATCAGTTTGTGGGATGTCTACAAGATCTCGGGGGCTCCAATTTTAGGTGATATGTATGATGAATTCATCCCTCCCAAGGCAACATGGAATGATATGGATAAGACTCTGGCATTGGCTCGTGAATTATTGAAACTTTTATACAAGATCAAGAACTGAAAGACCTCCAAAACTCATTCTAGAAAAGATATTCATCCAGAATAATGGATGGATATGTTTCTTACCAAGAAGAAAGAGAAGGGGACCACCTGTACTCATCCTACTACCAGCCCTAGAACAGAGAAGAGGGGTGATTTTGGCACATTCTGTCTGACTCTAGAAGAGGGAGAATTTGAGAATTGGGGGGTACGAAGTGGATCAGTGAATCCCAAAAGAGACCCATCTGGCGGGCTTCTTAGCATTGTGGATCAGTTTTTATCTTCAGCCAGTTAGGGATTCGAATGGAGTCGTCAAGCTAGGGACCTTCGTTTTTGAATCCATGTTGGATAAGAGGAACATTGTTAGGTTGGTTGCACCAATTTTGGTGAAGATTTATAGGATCATACTCCATGTCTTTATGGGTAAGTCTCCTTGGAGAATAGTGGGACCATTCCATGTTTGGTGGCGATGGATCACCACTCATTTCAGGACATATGCTGTACAGAGCAGAGTACAGGTTCCTGGAAGTTCTTTCAGGCCATCAATGCAGTCATTTTCTGGAATTTTTCTATTATCCCTCAACTCCTATGATATGAAGGTGAGGCTGATCATGTTCAAGGAATTCCATTTCGTTCCTTTTGGAAACCCGCCAACTGGGTAGTTTGTTGATGATGGAACAACCGGGCTAGTATTGATGTCATACATGCTGTCTTGCAAGGATGGTGTATTGGCCACTAGGATTGACGGAGAGATTATATGTGATGCCTAAGGTACATACATATTTTCTCATCAATTCATGTGTCTGCAGTAGACTATTGTATCCCCCATATACATGTCAGGTCAGAGCAGCATCTGATGGTTTCCCACCAACTATAGTTGCTGACATCTATTGATCAGACCAGTCCAGTGTTTCCTCTACTAGTTGCTAGAACAACAAGTAACAGGACTACATGGTATATCGAGAACTGGGTAGCATCATACCCTGAAGGGGTACTGAATCATCCGACTCATCGGGTGGGGAAAAAGAAGAGAACTGTCGAGAAAGAAACCCTTAATCTGGAAGGTAACTCTTCCATACCCGGAGCTAATTCACTAGGATCCTCACCCAGGGTTGACTCGCTGAATTTTCAGGATGGGGATGATGAGGCATGACATGAGTCAAAGCGGCCTTGCGCTCGATATAATTCTCCTTTCAGAATAAAGAGACCCACTCCATCAACTACGGGTGATTTAAATCATTGAGTCAATTTAATCACCATTACATTAAAGAGCATCAAGTTTTATTTTCTTATCATTTATCTATAATTAAAGAAGCTGGGAAGAAGTTGAAGTCCAAGATTGTAGGTCCTTCCTCGCTGCCTAATAGTAAAAATGCTGAATATCTATGACCAGAGGCTATCCAGACCTAGCGGAGTTTATATTGCGATGCTGAAATTGCCTGGCAGGACCTATGTGAAGGGATACAAAACCCTGGAGTAGGGAATCTTTAGGATTCTACCGATATATGTTTCGTGGATAACCTTGATGAAGTGCGGTCTTACATCAGAGAGCTATAGATGCTCATATATGCCACTGATGATTCCATTCCAATCACCAAGTGGGTGAAGGAAATGATGGATCATTGAACCACTGATGGGACTGGTTCTTCTGAATATGAGGGGTGGCACGATTACGTGGCTCCTAAAGATGTAAGTCTCTTTCTTTATTTTCATTGCATCTTGATTTCCGTTAAATCTTTTTTACTCTAAGAAATTACTTTCTTCATCCTACAGCTTGAAAATAAAGGTACTGATGAAGTTCCTTCACCACCATATAGCCCTGGTGGTACTCCCATCAGAACTAATGAATCTCCTCAGAAGCCAGGTGAGATATCTCTAGGCCGTCAAGCCATGGATGAGGAATTAGAAATGGATTTTTACCTTCCAATACCTGTATTTGGAGATGATGATGAAAACACACCAAATAATCCAAAGTAGCAAAGACATCGAAGGAAGAGGTCCATAGAAAATGCTTCATCAGTAGTGGTAAGTCTTTCGGATAGTCAGGAATAATAACTCATGAAAGGATTTCTCAACATTCATGGGATTGCAAGGGATTCTTCTATTTCCCCTTTGAGGGAGAGGACTGGCCCTCCTATGAGAACGATGGATGGTGCTGGTGAACAATCACAAGTTCATACTGACTTTGATAATCCTAAGGAAGAGCTAGTGTTTGTTCCTAGTACTGCTCCTACTACTACTGAAAGGTGAGAAGATCCCGCTTCTAGTAATTTAACAATGCTTCATAAAATGATGAATAAAAATATCAACTAACTACCATTCTGTGATACTTTACATTCAACACCAGCACTAGAACATTTGGCGGCCACTACAATTGATGTCGTAATTTTCTCTAAAGAAACTGTCCAGGGTCAAAGGCTGTAGGATGAGGGTTTGCCAAGAAGAAACATTGAATGCTCCAACTGGTGAGACTAACCAGGAATTTGAGATATCATTGGATGAAATGATGAAACTTGGCGCATCTTTTGAAGACATTTTAGATCATGTTAAATTACCATTTAATTTACAGGATTTTGGGCGTGAGTGTTATCCTTTATCCTGTTAAAAATTTCTTATTACATATCTGACCATGATTGGTTGAAATATGCAGTTACATAAGAGCAAGATGTTAAACTGCCAATGAATGAAGGGGTATAGACAAACCTACTATTGAAGAGACACTAGCTCAAGTGGAGCTGAACTTGGTAGAGTTTCTTGAAACCCATCCTGAAAATCTTGTTGAAGCTAAGAAAGATGGGGAGGAAGCTTCACATGATGTTGATCTACCATTGGTTGAGAGATAATAATATTTGTTTCTGCACTTAATTTTCAACAAAACTTAATCATCTTTTTTTATCCTTTTAAACTAACCAAAACATTCAATTGACTCTGCAGGGCCGTCAATTTCAGTTGCTTGATCTCGAGGTGAGGCCTCAGTCTCCACCCCAATTGGAATATAAAGTGATGTTACAAGGGCCAAGGGGAATGAGCAGAAAAAGGCACATCTCTAAGTGCATTAATCCAAGATTATATCCCCCCCTGTGATAGTGTTGCTGAATCAGACCTGTAGGTACAAAAGGTGCTCCAATTTTCACGACGCAAGGCATGGTAGAACATATGGAAGATCATATCTAAAGTTCCTCTTGAAGAGATGTCTTCGAAGATCCTGTGACTATCATCACTGTTTGTCATGTTGGGACATGGAGGTTTTAAATATCAATAGATCCATGTTGTGGTGAAAGAAGTCATTTTAAGGAGGGAGAAAGAGCATAGGTACCGTTGAGACCTGATCAGAGTGAGGCTGTTGGCCAATATTAGTGAATTTGAGGATGCAGTGTCCCGAGCTGAAGCTGATCATGATGAAAAATAGAAGGAGCTGAATCAAAAGATCATGAATAAAGTTGTCTAGCAGATGTACCTTCAGCAATAGTTAGATGATATTACTGGGGAACTTGACCAGCTTAACAATTCACTAGAAGGAGTTCAAACAAATGGTATGAATGCCATTGCAGATGCCAAGAGAGAACTCCATCAAGCTAAAAAGAGTGAAGTTGGTCGAGTGAATGAACTTCAAGTGGATGCTGATGAAACTCGAGATTCTGTAAATAAAATGAAGAGTTATGTTGAAAGCCTCTTGTAATTCCTAAAAAAGAGAAGAAACTCTAGCCTGTGGGAGTCCCTCTAACTCTTGTGCGTCAATGGAAAACACTTTTATCTTCAATCAATTGTGTTGGAATTATTTTTCTACCTGCTTAAAATAATTACCTAAGCCAATGGGCCTAGTAAGAATAGTTTGATTTTTTTCTAGGATTATAAAAATAACCATACTAAATTTCAATCTTTTTATTTCTCAATATTACATAAATCATACAAAATGTATGTTTAGTGAGCTAGGACTTTACTTGTTTTCATATTTCCCATGTCTTTTGTGGGAAGTTTAAAGTCATGCATGTCGGACATAAAAAGACTAATTTTGAAGGTTGAATAGCATTGACCGAATGGATTAATATTGACTCAATTCCTTGATAATTTATCTAAAAACATATTACCACATTCAGTATGGGGGAAAACATGTAAACTATGAATTAATAAATTTTGAATTTGAGGAATGATATGAAAAAATGGCTAAAAGGAATTTGAAGAAGTATTTCATAAGAGTGACGTTACCACTATTTAACAAACCTATTAGGGGGTTGAATTATGCAGGTCCACTTACAGGCATTGGATGTATAGTCAAATAATAGCATCTTTTGGCTGACAGGTCCGTTATGTAGACTACTTATGCAAGGTCACCTAAGGGAATGTTCTACAAAGTCATGAAAAAGAACTCTCAGAAATTATACTTTTTCTATTGCTAAAAATCCAGTGAATGTTTATGGAGATTCCAATTCTCCAAAGCATAGAGTTTGATGTATGGAGAGAGGTACTTAAATATAGAGATGATATTTCCAATCAAAATTGTCAAAGAATTGGATGAATGTCACTCCTGCGAAGGTCTGACCCAAACATAGGGAAGGGAAATATAAACCATAGACTTAAATAATTTCAGATCATGAAAATGATTATGGGAAAAATATGTTAAGGATGGATATTTTTTCACGGATCCCTCTATATTGTAGTTAAGACCATTAAGGACAAAAGAGGTTTTCCTCCCAAGAATGAAATTACCACAATTTTACAAACCCATTAGGGGGTTGAATTATGCAGGGACACTTAAGGGTATTGGATACATAGTCAAATAATATAATCTTTTATCTAACAGGTCCGTTATGTACACTGTTTATGGAAGGCCACCTAAGGGAACATGCTGCATAGTCAGGAAAAAGAATTCTCGGGTATCAAACATTTGTGACAAGAAGTCAATAAAAATGGTTATGGAGATCATGAAATATTTAAGGTTAAGAGTATGACACGTTAAAATGGGTATTGTCCGATGTATGTAGGAGATTCACAGACCAATGCTAACAATAATCATGTTGTGATTGGGTCCTAAATTGAGGTACTAGACTTCACTACATATCCCATAATTATGGGAATCAAGCCATATATAGTTCCTGAAATACAGTTTAACTACATGTTGGATGAGAGTGTAGGAGATCTTAGTCTATGGTCATAGATCTCGGACCATAATGAGGAATACACATTGTTTGTTTTATAAACCTTATGTAAATGAAGACCAAGGTTTTCATACCACATTCATGTTATCACAGGGGGACTTTTCAGCCATGGGACTGAAAGTGTAATTTGGGGTTTGGCCCAAAGATTTGGGTCTAGATTCGAGGGGCGCTTGGACGTTCCTTTGTATACCATATAGATGTGAATCAAGCCGCACACAGTTCTTAAAATACACTTTTTCAGATTTGGTTTCATACAAATGAATGGTGAATGGGGACTTTAGTGCAATGATGGTTTGACCTAAGAATAAAGGTTTAGGAATTTCGATTTATGCACGTAGTATTTGGAATATAACATGATTGGAGATCAATATAAATAATGATTCCTTCTCTTGTGAGGGTGTCAAATAATGTGGTAGTTTATTATCGTACAGGACAAAAGTGCAGATAGTATAAGGTCATATGCATGGATTGGTGATGCACATTTCAGTGTCATGTAGCTAGGATTTATGGCTATGCAGTTTAATTCTTTGAATTGAGTACAATGGGGGACAGTATAGTTTAACATCATATAGCAAGGACGATGGTGAACCAATTTAAAAAATATTGGTTTTGGGGGAGGCTTCATTAATCAACATCATATGAGATAGAGGTGAGCCGATGTGTAGAGATTGGTTTTGTTCTTGAACCTTGGGTGTTTGCCTACGTACCCAGCGTATAAGGTAAGGTTCAAAGTCCCGTAGTTGGATTAAAGAATGAATTGGTGATCAAGTTGTTCTTGAGGACAACCCCAAGATGGTGTTGGGACATACGCGTGATTAGTAGCCCAAAGAGGGTGTTATGGTTTAAGTTTACTCTAATCTCATGTGAGTCATACTCGTTGTGAGAAACAAGAGGTAGCAACAAACCTAATGATGCAAAGTTTAATGTCATGTAGGACATAATAGGCTATGCAGTTTAAAGTCCTGCAGTGAGGACTAAAAAGAGTTTAAAGTCATATGCATGGATCGGTGCTGCATAGTTTAGAGTCATGTAGCTAGGACAACATAGTTTAACGTCATGCTAGATGAAATAGGGACTTTTATAGTTTAACGTCATGTAGGACGTATTTTAGTTTAACGTCTTGTAGGACATGTGCACAGTTTAATGTCATGTTGGATAACAATGTGACCATGCAGTTTAATGTCTTGCGGTAAAGAATAAAGGGGGGACTATGTAGTTTAATGTCATGTAGCTAAGACAACACAGTTAAATGTCATGTTGGAAAAAAGGTGTGTTTTACGGTTTAGAGTCATGTAGCTAGAACTTGAGGGACTTTTTCACAGTTTCACGTCATGTGGGACGAAGAGGTGCACTGTTTAACGTCATATAACTAGGATGATGGTTATGCATATTAACGTCTTGATGGACATATGCACAATTTAATGTCATGTTGAATGATAAATTGACCATGTTGTTTAAAGTCTTGCAGTAAAGACTATTCATCTGATGCAGGTTTTTCCTGAATAACCAATTCAGGATTTGCCATTTGGTGGGGTGGTGCCCATGCTTTTGAAGTAGACGGCATAAAATCTGCCAGAGTCAAAGACAACTTAGGTTTTGACACGATCTCATCTTCTTCTGACTGCTCTTCTTTCTTCATATTATGCCTCTTCTCTAAGGATTTTCCTTCTGATGTAGTGGGTTTTGTTGTGGAATTCATAGATGAAGACACAATTGGTTTCTACAATTGCGTTTGAAAAATGGCATGAGTTCAGTTGATCGTTTTCCTGACCATCCAATCTTCATATTTCTATTCATTTATTCTTTTCACATCCTGTCACTATCCATATTCTTCTGGATTTGTAGTAGTAACACATGATACCTGGGCTGAAGAACCTTTTAGTTTGACTTGTCCCGAGTCCACCATCTTTTTTCGGAGTTCCTTGAAGACCAAACACTCCTAAATGGGATGCCCCAACATTTGATGAAATGGGAGATAATTGGGAAGTTCTTCAACCCCTTCCATGTTCATCCTTTTAAGCCTTATCAACTGAACCAAATTATTCTCCAGAGCTGAAATGAAATAACCAGGAACAAGTTCATTTCATAAAGAATAAACTTTGTTATATAACTCCTCAAATTGTTTCCTTATTTGATCTCATCGATCATCTTGATGAAACAACCTCTGTTGTGGATGATCAAGAGGTGAGTCCCTCTGATATGATGATGTTTTTGAAGTGGAAGCAGGTACAGGTTCTTGTTTAAGCATGACTGTAGTAGTATCTACATTACCCATTCTCTATCCTGAAACTGATGGAATTACATGAGTTTTATCCTTATTATTTGTAAGAGAGTCTTTGATCTACTGATCGATCGAAGTAAGGTCTCGAAACCCTCCTATGTATTTCACAGGGATCAATGCTATGCGTAATTCATCACGCAAATTTTCCACATATACTGGCAACAACTCTCCTTGAGGGAGTTCTATGATTAAGGAATATGTTAGCCCCCTCCAGTGAGCAATGAAATCCAAAAAGCTTTCATTCTCCCTTTTCATACAATTTTTAAGATAAAAAACTGTTGTCTTTGGAAATGCTGAGCTGAATTGAAGAACGAACCATTGACGGAGATCTTCCCACCCATTAATTGATCGGGATTGCAAGCTTGTATAACATTAAAAGGCATACCCTTGTAAGGAATGTACAAAACACCTAATCTTAACTGCTTATTGTTGTTGAGGAGTTCCCACCATAGGATCACAATTAGAAAAAAATGTGGTAAGTCTTTTTCTGGGTCTCCGAAACAATAAAAAATTGGGAATATGGTACATACAAAATTTGATGGGGGGGGGGGAATTTCATCCACCCATTCAGTGTAAGATCTCTTTTATGGTTGAATTTGTGCACATTTTACCTCCATAGCTTCCAACTGAGCTGTTAATGACTTAATGGTAGTTATTAACTTTTGAGAAACATCTTGTTGATCTTAGACCTGAGAAGGTGAAATAATTAGAGATTAGACAGGTGTGGTGACTGGTACTGCAACTGATGGTAACACTTCCGTTTGTTGTTACGCATGACCCATAGGATTAGACCTATGAGGGTTTAATTTTAAATTAGGATATTCATGATCCATCTCAGAAGTAGCATCACATTCCCTTGACTGGGTGACTCTAGAACGCTTAAAAGGAACACTACCTTGAAGTAGTTTTGTATTCAACCTCCTTAATTCCTTCATTTCTTCCTCTTGTTGTGTGAAAATTTTCTCTTGTGAGAGTGATTGGAATTCTACAGAGGAAGGGTGGAATGTAACCCGATTCTTTCCTTTCCCCTTGTTTGATGTCTTTAAGGGAGGGGGAAGTTGGTTATTTGAAGGAATACCTATATTTGGGGTATGCCTTTGATTTAGAGTATGCACAACCTCCTCATTTACTTCTGTGTGTACAACCTCTTGAGCAGGAACATCTTAATTTGATCCCTCTGATTGAGCCTCCTGTTCTGACGGATCAGTGACAACGACATTGATGAAATTTATTTATGTATAACACATTTCACCCCTTCAATCCTCATTTTTGCGATACTATATTCTCCAATGTCCATGATGAATAATTTACTTTTTTTGAGTTGATCCCTCAGGAACTTCCTGATGAACCATAATTTGAAATGAATCTTCTAATAATTTGTCCATTCGTTCTTCTTGTGGCTCCTTCCCGAATCAATAAAAGATTTACTTTAACTGAGGAAGAGATTGAGGATTTGAAAAAGTCCTCAGTCTGGTGGACTGGGGCTATTCCTGTTGTTCCTGCTTAACTCCTCGAATCCTATTTGTTGATTCTGAGGGATGGGTTAAAAGAGTCCACAGTCTGGCAAGTTGGGGTGTTTCTTAAGCTGCTACATCTGAGACTTTCTTAAAATCTCTCCTGATCATGAGGACTTTAGTATAGAAATTTTATGGATGCATTAACCTGCATCCACTCAAATCACCTAGCTCAAATGACCACTGGATGATTTCTGGCACTTCTATCACATGATGATGCACACTCTCTAAATGAGAAGCCTGTTTGAAATTCTCATTTTCTTGATGCATGAGTAATTCGAAAACTGGTTCTTTGTATGCATGACTTTGGGAATAAATAGTTGAGGAATGTTCATGAGCAAGCCTTTGATTACATACAAAACCAATTGGGTTTTCCCGACCATGGGCAATAATATTGCATGAGACCATTTTGGGAAAGATTTGTTGACTAGAGAGTTCAGTGAAATTTAGTGCTCCATGAACACCCCATCCCCTGATATGAATACCATATGGGGCATTGGAAATTAACAGGTGCAATATTTTTAGTGCACTAAGGCATGGATGTTAAAGGGCTCTATGCTTCTTTTCAACCTTTTGATATCGGGAAACTAAGAGAGATTCCAAATCAATTTTTCAATTTAACCATTCTATTATCAGGACATGATTTTCATATTTATCATAAGATAATATTTTTTTTCAATTGACAAATAGTTTTCCACATGTTGAGACGAATATCATGAATACAATATTCCGTCAACATTTTTGGAATATCATACTGAGAGTCAGCAAAAGCCCAAAACATGACTGGTACTTCACCTTTTGCCAGTTGTTTTCTCATATTTAGCACATCCTCATTATCATTTGATAATGATTCTTATACCTGATTAGACCAGAGCTGGTGCTTCTTTGTTTCTTCATCAGATTCAAAAATATTGGTAGTGAATTCATTTATCAAACTAGAAGATGAATGACCCAGGGGTGGTTCAGAGAATGACCTACACCCCGGGCTATCTTTTTATTGAAAAAGTATTTCACCTGCTAGTAGTAAAGCATCAGACATGAATGGCTTCACATTTGAAAGATCCTCTAGATAAGAGATATTTCTCATTACTACATTTTCCTTTGAAGAATTTTCCAGGAAATGAGAATTACTACTATGGAGAGGAGTTTAACAGCTAAATTCATCATCATGGGGAGAACCACCATGGTGGGTTACATCAAAAGATGAAACCTTTTTCTCCTAGATATTCTGACCAATCAGAGGATTATCATGGCTCTCATCTGAAGATGATACTTCGAGATCGACCAAACTATCATGAAGCAAGACTTCATGAAGAAGTGTCTGATGAATACCTTCTGAATTATTGTTCCCAAAATTGGGAAATGAGAGAGTAGAATCTTGAGTTTCAACATATAATTGTCTGCGGGCTTCAAGAACTCCAGCATCGAGCAAGGCCTTATTACATATCAGATCTTGAGTTCTTGACTATGCTGAACGAGTCTTCTTCTTAGATGCATTCTTACACATTTTGGGAACCAATTTTTGATCGAAGTTGTTATTATGGGTTGGTGTATGTTCCTGCTTAGGAGAAATAATCATGTTAGGCTGATTGTCACCATTCCAAATGGGTGAATGTGCCTGACTTGATTGTCCATAAGACATGGGGTATTAAGCCCCAAAACCCTCTTATATTGGGACAGAGGTGTGTATATTTCCCCAGGTGACATGTTGATGAGTCACTCCACTGATAGTGATAGATTTTTTATTCCTTCCCTGTGATGCTACTGAAGTTGTTATAATATTCTGACAGGTATCTGGAATATGGGCAGGGATTTAATTCTTCTCTTTCACCATTTTCAGAATGTGCATGGTGACTTCACCTACCAGAATGGGAATATACATCCATTCTGTGTCTGGAGTAGGTGTATATGCCTGCTCCTGTCCTCCTTTTCATGTCAACAGATATTGACAGTACTTATGCATAGGGGCATAGAGTTGAGTCTGCTTCAAAGTTTTCATTAGAGCATTATGACTGACTTCTCAGGGTGCTACCAAACGCGACTGTTGGAAGGCTTGATAAACATTAGCAGGTGTATGTGCCTGATGTATATTCTTCTTCAAGTATGTTTGATGATTTTCCTTCAATACTGGCAGATGAGACTGCTGACAGAATTGTTGATTGTAAACAGGTGTATGTGCATGCTTATCAGTTTCCACCATATTAGATTGGAGAGCTTATTTGGTCATTGTCAGATGAGCCTACTGACTAGATTATTAGTTATAAACAGGTGTATATTTCTTTCTATAATACTCCGCCAGAATTTCCTGGTGGGATTGGCATGTTACTTCCAGACGACTCAGCTGGGCAGTAACATCAGGACGGATTGGTGTATATGCCCGCTCGTGGTTTGCCATCATGTTGGATTGATGGACTTCTCCGAAGGGGGAATAAGTAAGAACATTCTCCTTGTTGACCAGATTTCGCCTTTGATGGTTTGTCTTGTGGACTCGGGACTGAGGAACCTAAGCTGAACCCCTACAGGCAATACCCTCATCATGTTGAGGGCGCACTACCACACGAGTCTGGAGTCGATTGTTGATGGGATCCCTCAGGAAGGACTCCTGTCTCTTTTAATTAAGGCCTTGAGTGACCTTATCATTAACCTTTCCATAATATGAGAGGGACTAGTGATTGCGTTCTATGTATAATGACCCGAAACGGTTGGATATGGTGGTTGGAACCACCTGCTTCTTGATCACTGGTCGTCGCTGTCCAGACAACCATGGTGAATAGTTAACATGGAGGGCTTGTCGAGCAGCCTCCAGGGTCAGAATGGTACCATGTTGATGGTATTCCTTAACCAGTGAATTTGAGACCCAGATTTGAAGACGCTGAGTAGGTGATGTTGTCCTTAGAGCATAGAAGGATCCAGCAGGGGTAGCAGCAGAGGCATTAACATGTGTGAACTTTAGAGAAGCTATTTCTGTAACGAAGAGAGATCTTGGAAAAGAGTTCCTGTTTGATATAACAGTCATAATCAACAAACATTTGACCACTACATCTTTTGGATGAGCACATATGTTATTGATTGTTTTTTTGGCATTCATATTCAGTCAAATAGGGGCCTAACAAATAGGTAAAACATCATTTAACTTGGTTAAGGATTCACGTTGGGTTAACCATTTTTTTCCTCTCTTGAAATGGGGATGACCTCTTTTTTTAAGGTTAAAACATTACAATCGGTTTCTAACAGGATTATTCATAGAATCGGAAACATCCAATGATTCTATATCCATTTAGACCTACTTTCAAAAGGTAGGTGCTCATTAGTTGTGGACTAAATGAGGCGTAAGAATTTTCATTGGTCAAGAGGATGGGAGGTCGGACTTATCACAACTTTTTGGGGGGAATTATTTTCTACTACGAGACTCTCTTGTAGATTTATGTTATGTTCGTGAATCCTTATTAATTTACCAAGTATGAAAATGAGATTTCCTTTAAATCTGACAATCAATGATTGATATGTATGAGATTTAGAGACTCTTTTATATGTATTTCAGGTTCTTTATCGATAGAGAATCATCAGTATTTATTAGATATTCTTAGTCAGTGGTATCCTTCAACACATTATATTGAAACCGCTTGGTCATTATGATAACCATACTGGTTTTAAAGCCACTATGTGGGGCACTTGATGTTTATTGTCGTTCAGAAGGACATGGATTATTTCCGAGTTGGAATCCTACTCGCAGATGGTCTACCTATGTATCATTATTAGAAAAGGAATCATAACCCATGTTGTTTGAGTATGAACGAAGTTTATGCATGATTAATGGATCAAATAGATATGTCATAATTACTTTTACACTCTAAGCTCACGTGAGTCATGCTCAGTGTGAGAAACAAGAGGTATTAGTAAAACCTGGAAATTGTTCCACGAAAGATGCAATCATAAGAAATGATGTGGGGCTTACGTATGTATGATGGCCCAAGTAAATCAGGATTAGGACTTAGTTTGGGAACGAAGAACAGAAACAAGGTCCATAAAGATATATGTACTTTATAGAGATTTAAATACTTAACTTAGGGATTAATCCTGAGAAGGATGCCCAAATTAAATAGGGACAAATGATTACGTTTTAATTCTTGAGAAGGAAGACCAAGTCAAAAGAAATTGATCATGGGGATTACTCCTGAAAAGTATGCCCATGTTTGGAGAAATTATGACTGGGTATTACTCCTGAAAAGGAGGCCCAGGTTAAGAGAAATTATGACCGGGGATTAATTCTAAAAAGGAGGCCTCGGTTAAGAGAAATTATGACTAGGGATTACTACTTAAAAGGAGGTCCATGTTAAGAGAAATTATTACTAGGGCTTACTCTTGAAAAGGAGGCCCAGGTTAAGAGAAATTATGACTAGGGCTTACTCGTGAAAAGGAGGTCAGGGTTAAGAGAAATTATGACTGGGGATTACTCCTGAAAAGGAGGCCCATGATAGGTGAATTGGGGATTAATTCTATGGAGGATGCCTAGAATAAATATCTTCTCATCCTAAAGGATGAGGTTCAAATGAATGAAATATGTAACCTTAGTGATATAAAGTTATGTAAATCACAAGGTTTTAAGAGATGTTCCACATATTTCCATTCAGATAGGGAGGAGAACAAAGGAATCATGACATAAATGGCTTTGAAGAGGGTTTTGAAGGCTAAATCATGAAGACGAGAGGTGGATTTAATGAAATCAGTTAAATAAGTAGGAGGGGCACCCAAAAAGAGGTAAGCATGAAAGTCTTATTTGGGATCTCATGTCCTGGTCATGCAAGTGTACTTGCATAACATGGGTGTACTTGGGAGATTGTTATCTAATAGGGTAATACATGGGCGAGGCTTGGCTCAATCCCTTAGTATTATCCCAAGAGGCTTCCAAAAGGGTGGCGTGTAAGTTCTGTTGAAGGGACAAGTTGGCACACAAGTGTTTTCATTTCGATTAAGGGTTATACACTTAGGTGTGAATGTGTTGATTAATTTCAACACTTAGTCCTTATTCCCCCTATTTAGATCTTCCCTTATAGGTAAGAAATTACCTTAAAAGTGTTCGAAAGACTTCATGTAGAGACTAGGGCACCGAGAGCTTAAATATGACATTTGGATTTATTTCGTCCTCAAAATGGGGGGAACGCAAGGGGTATTTATAGGCCATTGAGGACCTTGGGAGAAAATAAAATAGGGCACACAATTCACCGGCATGACCAATATGTGGCGCACAAGTATACTTGTGTGACCATAGTGAAACTTGTGTGACCCATGTTTAAAGAAATATTTGTTCATGCCTTGGTCAATTTTTGATGCTTTACAGAGGATGAATATCTTTGTGCTTAATGTATTCCCCTTTTTCAGTCATTAGACACTGTCACAGAAAAGAGGGTCAACGGTTTCCATATTTTTCTAAATCTTATAACACCATTCCATAGAGATACCATCAAGAATACATGATCTCCCAACTGATACTCCAAATAATTCATATAGTTATCATCATTGTTATTTTTATTACATTGAGCTTCGTTGATAAAGGTTGGAGTATTATTTACCTTTTCCATTGTTACCATCAAAAACATTGGCCCTATAAGTCTCTTTCCCAAACTTCAACCAAATAAGTTGGTGTAAAACATCTCTTTATATAGAACTCTTCATATGGTTCCATTTAAATACATGAATCTAAACTATTATTATTGGAAATTTGTACCAAATGTAGATACAAATCCCACACGCCTGTAAAGTCATGTGAGTAGGACCTAAACATGTATTATATAGTTTTAATCATACTTTATGACATCTTTTATGTTTGAGGTTGATAAGAAGTTCTAAAATGAATATCTATATCAAGATCCTTCTATAATGCTTTTTTAAAACATTTATGTAAATTGAGGATCATGATCAAACACAATGGAATGAGGTGAACCATAATGTCTTACAGTTTAATTAATATAGAGTCCTTCAACATTCTCTAGTGGAAAATAATCCCTTATAGTAGAGAAAGGTGAATATATGGTAAGACGATCAATAATTACCCATATTTTATCATTATATCATGGATTCTTTGGTAATCTAGTGTCAAAATTTATAGTATTACCATCCCATTTCCATATAGGAATATGAATAGATTTCATAACATCTCTATGATGTGGTCTTTTATCCTTAACTTATTGGAAAATATAAACTCTTAATACATAATCATCAATTTCATTCTTTATATTATCCTGTTAGAAATATTTATTCAAATATCTATATATATTAGTGATACTAGAGTTTATAGATAAATTAGAGTTATGGGAATCATTAAATAATTCGTTTTTAGTTTGGGTATAAAGATAGTGTTCTCATATATTCAGTGAAATATTACAACAACTAACTCAAGATCATGTGTTTGATAGTTCTGTTCATGAGTTTTCAACTACCTTGATGATTATGTAATAACTTTATCATTCTGCATATTGACAAAAGAAAGTCTTTTCTCTGATTCATCACTATATATGACAAATATAATATTTCATAATTTTATATTCAATATAAAATAATTCATTAATCTTATCTTCAATTATTCAAATAATTATTCACATTCCTTCTTTTAAATAAAATTAACCCATTTATGAGTAATCTTTGTTAATGTGTTAACTAATCAAGAAAAAATATAAATTAAACACCCATATTAACCTTTTAAAACAATTAAACTATGTACCTAAGTTATGTTGGTTGGTGCTTTCCATTCACGAATTACCTTTTTCTTCATAGGATCAACTTATATTCCATCCTTAGAGACAATATTTCCAAAAAAATAGACTGTTTGAAGCATTAATTAAAACATTATAAACATCTGAATCAAAACATTTCTTCTAAGAGTCCCCATAACAATCCACATGTGGTTATCGTGGTCCTCATGGATTTTTAATATATCATAATTTCATCAATTAATACAACAACAAAATCATCAAGATAAACCTTGAACACTATATTCATTAGATCTATAAAAATATATGGTGCATTAGTCAGTTTGAATGGAATTACTAAAAATTGGTAATGTCCCAACCTTGTTTAGAATGTTTTATTGAGAATATCATACTTCCCCATATAAAATTGATGATATCAATATCAATAGTAAATCATAAACAAATATTGAGATCTATGAAGTCGATCAAATAAATCTCAATTTAGGGAAGATGATACTTGTTATTTATTATAATAAAATTGATTTCTCTATATTCAATGCACAACCTTGTGGATCCATCTTTATTCCTAATAATGAGAATATGGGATACCCATCAAGAAACACTATGGATAATAAATACCTTATTACTCAAATATTCTAGTTGTTTATTAATCTCCACTAATTACACAATGACCATTCTATAATGAGTATTTTTTATTGGCCTTGCATTAGGGATAAAACTAATAGAAAACTCAACTTTCTACTCTAGACGATGTCCAGGTAAATCCTCTAGAAATACATAAATTTATACCTATAATATGGACATATCCCCAACTTAATGATTTATTTCCTCATCCATAGATGATGTTTTTTATTCTTCCCCAATAATTTCATTTTGAAGATCTACTGGAGGTGGATCTAAATATGACTTGGATAATGAACTCTCCACTCTATTGATGAGAAATTATATAACTTCATCGAAATTGCTAATTTCCCTATATTTGAAATAATATTTTCACTATATCTCTAAAGAAAGGCCATACCAGGGATTATATCAAAATCCATCAAAGTTATCATGAAAAAATTAGAAATTAGAGCACATTTGAGTGTTATAATAGTAACTTCTTGACACATATTTTTGCCAATATGTTTTCCTCTTGGAGTCTTCACTAACAACACTCTTATTAATATGAATTATAAATATATAATTTTTATTAAAAATAGGATTATATATAATGTAATGTGATGATCCATAATCAAATAAATCATTAGATAAATTTTAGGAGATGATTAAAGTACCTTCCACCACATCATTTTCAACATCAACCTCAGTAGATTTGATCACATAAACTTATCTTTATTCCCTAGGGAATTTATGGGGAATGTTTCCTTGACACTTTTGACATTAATTTTAATAGTGTCCCATATCTCTTATACTTTATCATTGAATATCTGTAGATTCCTCTTTTACCTGGAAATCATGGTTTTGGGGGAATGTTTCATCACCCTTAAAGAAAAATAAGTTTCCTTTGAAGCAGACACATGTGTGTTTCCTTCCACAAGTTTCGCTTAGTGTAAAATTCCCCTTTTATTCTTCCATTTAACTATTATTTATTCTACTAGACTCTTTGTCTATTTTTTTCCCTTAAATTCATAAGACGTAGAAAATTGTTTCTCTATATTGATTTCACAACAGACTATATCATCATATGATGAGAATGTTTGGAAGACCAGTATACCTATAGGGAATAGTTTTAGACTATATAAGAATCGATCAATCATACTATTTGAATTATATTCCTAATCTAAAGCATTCCTTTCTGACATTGTAATGTTGGATTCATGCTTGGGAAATTTTTCATCCCATTTTTGTCTCACACTCAAGAATTGTCTCTCCATATCCACTCATTGTTCATATGGGAAATATTTCTCTGTTAAAATTTCCTTAAAATCCTTCCATTACATATTTCAATTTTATTCCTCTTCATTTTTTTGAAGTAATGACCACAATTAATCTATATATCTTGAGAGACAATAGACTTACATGATGACCCTATCCATTTTCTTACCTCCCAAAGTGAGAAATATCATCTCTAAGGATCATATCCAATGCTATGCTAAAAATGGGATTGTAGTGCCATTTAATGATGGGGTTGTTGTTTCATAAAGTGTTCTATCATTTTTACACTTCATTGTGTATTTTTTTATCCATGCGAGTAAGTTTATTTATCATTACATGAGTTAATTCCGCAAGTATAGTTATATGTTTCTCAGATCTAGTTGCATCTCCCACATCAAAAGTATTATCTTACATATGAGGGAAATTACTACATTGAATACATGTGTTTATATGGTTTTCATTACTACAACTAGGCACCATTTCTAAATAATTGAATACACTAAATTAGGTTATGAAGCATAATGAAAAAATTTCGAACTAGAAAATCACTTAACATAAGTTAGAAATTTATGAATAGATAATATCATAATCTAAAACATTGCATCTTTGTGAAAATGTTTACATATAAATATATCATAATGTTTTATAAGGAAAATGTTAATTATCCTCATAATATCCTCTATGTGTGTTAAAATAGGTACGTTGTTTGAACCGTTGTCATGTACTAAGTTATGTCAAGTCCAACCAGACACACCTTGCTGGAGTGCTACACCAATGTACGTTTGGGCCAGAACAAGTCAACGTATATTATCCAGATATGGATTTATTTATAAAAGACCCACAAAATATCTACCTTGCAAAAATTATAGGATGATATTCTATGATTATCTTGAAATTCTATATTAGGGTTATGTTATGTAATCTACTTTTCATCGTTTTTAGTAAACCTCCTATGATACCAACTGTAAAGATCCTGAACTAATTAGCCTAGAGTCAGTGCCTTACTGAATTACATTTTTATAAAATTAAATAAATTCACATCTTGAAGGACTCAAATTTTTAGTATCTTTGGAAAACCAAATGAAAATATAATTTTTTACCTTACAACATAAAATTGAATAGAAAATATAAACACTATTTGAAACATCAATAAAATCCTATATTATCCCTACTGGTCTTTCATAATATATATCTTCGCATCCAGGGAAAAAATAAAACATAATAAAGGGGTGAGATCAGATTATTATAAATGGGAAACAATAAATTGGAAACTAGTATAAACATAAACAAAATTCCAAGGTAAATAACTAAAAACACATGTCATTTAAACATAATATTGATCATATTATAGAGGGAATAAAAACTGAATAAATAATTCAATATAAATAATCACAGTATAATGAAACAATATAATGGATATTATAATAGTATAATAATCACATGTATTATAAATTACTAATATCCTAATTATAGAATTCATAATTATGGAAATTTGAAACATACTTTTGAGGCCTCAACTAAGACATCTAAAAATAAATGGTTAAGGTCTTGGCCAAATCCAAATCTTTTTTGTCTCATGAGACCTAACAATGCATATAGGGGCTATAGAGGGACTACCACATCACATTCTAAGTCTCATTAAGCATGACATTTAACATGGTGATTTGAAATAGATGAAAATAATTTAATAAAACAAAAAAAATTATTGAGAGAAATATCCTTTTTTACATTATAAAGAAGAGTTATTTGGGAAGTTTCATTTGTATTTGACATAAAATAATATTATAAACATGTAAATACTTGAAAAGAAAAAATAATACAATGAAATTATATTTTAGGAATAAATTATGTCCAACTGACATGAAATCATTTAGGAAATACTGTTTAAGAACTTTAGAAATGTGTCTCTTTAGTGCGGTTTGAGGGAGGAATATAAAAGAGTCTTTAATTAAGAAAAGAGATTATTTTATTACATAGAACCAGAAAATAGACAATATAGTTTTTAATGATTAAACATGACATTATAAAAATAATTATTTTTTATAAAATATAATGGAGTGCACTAGAAAATGGATATGAAATTGCGAAGTACACCTTAATCGGGCTTGCATATCTGAAGGAATTGAAAAGAAAACCTAATAAAACATGTATTATACCATAAAAAAAGATAAAATGTTCTAAATATATGAGTTTGGATATTATAAACATAATTTAAAGAACTATATAAAAGAAATCAAGAATTAAATTTCAGTGATGAGAGTGATAGCCTAACCCAAATGAAAAATGGAGGTTTGGGGAGAATCCTTACCTTGTGTCTGAAAATGTTATGAACTTATGCTTAATGTACTGAATAATAAAATTAGATTTAGTAAAAAACTATTCATAATCTATTTAATATTTATTTTATTTATTATAATTTTATTATGTTAATTTATGGTCTTTTTCACAGTTATAAGAGTCAATTTTGTCATTCGAAAGTGTTCGTTTCCTTGGTTTTCATAATTGGTTCACTTTTATACATGTACGAAAGAACATTTTAAATGGGAATAGTTTTCCAGAATTGAAATTATATGTTATCAGTGAACTTATTGAAAATTTAATGGACTTTTATAACATTTTTTCATATTTTTAGATGGTTCATTTGATAAAATTTTAATGCTAATCATTTAGATTATTTTGTCACTTTTTCGATAATCACACTCTAGTTTTGTCTTATGAACTAATATATATATATATATATATATACGATTTCAAAATAATTTCTATTACACATATTGATGTCTAGTTTAACTATTAAAAAAGGTCCAAGACCAGCCTTCAAGGAAGAATTGAAAAATTAAAATTCCTCTTCTATAAAGGCGGTAAATCACCACCTCATGGATGATATTTTCATTTTTTGAATAAAAAGGTAATTTAAAAATAAATTATGGGGGATATTCAATTATAATAATAAAATATAGTATATATAATATACTGGAGTTAACATTGATTTTTGGATAGATGAGGTAAGGAAATTATAAGAAAAGAAAATAAATTGAAAGAAAATTAAAAGAACGAAAGAAGATTTTACCTCTTGAATTTATCTCCTTGAGAACCTACATAATGAAAATTGAAATGGTCTTTTCTATGAGGCAATAAATACTATAATATGTAGAATAGGTTTGGGAGAGGTATTAGGTAAATATTGGACAAGCAACCCGGCATTGGATGTTTTAGGGGAAGATGTGGTATTTATTGTGGCAGAGAGTGGTGTGTTTTGATTATTTTATTTATTATTTTATTATTATGGATCTATACTATCAATAGATTAATAATTATAACTAAATATATTAAAATAAAGATGAATTGATTGATATTAGGGTGCTGACATCATCCATATATAATCCATGAATCAATAATTCATGTATTTGTTAAATACAACAAATTACCATATTTCACTATTCAACAAAAATTATACTGTTTTAAAAAATTCAAAACAAATATCGAAAAATGTTTTTTGACATGAAGAACTAAAAATGGACTCCTTTTTTTAAATCATTTTTTATGTATGATTATTTTAATTTATAAATAAAATCATCATTTACAGGAAAAATACTGATTTTAATATTATAACAAATTTTATGACAGTTTAAAAAACTAATTAAGATCATATAAAATTATTATATAAACATAAGAAAAAATATTAATTTATGAATTTTTTTCATGATTTTTTTTTAAAATAATTATATTAATTATTAAATTTTAAATATATATTTATGTTTCCCAAAAATACCAACACATAATTTATCATTTTTCTATAATTTATTTACTTCTTCCATGATATACATATACTATATTTTCATTAATAATATAGCTAAATTTTATGTATAATTTCATAGGTGATGTTTCTATTGTATTTATCAAATTCTATTTCTAATGGTCACATTACTATTCCAACAGTCATATTTAATAGTATATTACAGTATTAAAGTCGGTGTTGTGTGAATCATAAACAATTGAATATATTGAATTTTAAAATATGGATACCATAAAATCATGTGGTGTTATAATGTATATACGGTTTAATACCCTTTAGTAGAAATGCATATGGGTATTCACAATAAAAATTTTTGGATATGGATAATAGAATGATAATTTTGACAGCATAACGGGGGTATATAAAGATTCTTATAAGGTTTTGATGAGAATTAAAAGGGTATATCATCACATTGAAATTCTATGTAAGGAAAGAGGGGTGTTTAAAATCATATCCAAACATGACAATTTTTAATTCAAAATGTATAATACAGAAAAGGTTCTTGAATAAAGATGATAATGAGAGGATGCATTATCTTTAGAGGGTACTTATAAAAGATTGAGATGTTCTTATTAAGAGATTAGGGTCAGTTTTATAGGTTTCTAATGAAGGGAAGACGCATTAAATTCATTCTCTAAGGGTTTTTAGTGAATGGAATGGAATGTTGGGTGGGTTTTATAGAAAAATAGAGTTTAATTATTTATTAATTTGTAAACATAGGTTTTGGACTACATATAATAAAATAATAAAACACATAAACCTTCCCACGTTTCTAGACTATAGTTTCTACCAAGGAGTAGTGTTTTTAATTATTATATAATTTTAATATGTAAACTAATTTCAAAAATACATTTGGTGATATGGAAGTGAGTCATGTCCATATAGAATTAATTTTAAATTCATAAAATATAAATAGGTTTAGGAGGATTCATTAATGGTTTATAAAATCCACAAAATAACTTCAAAAGTAATTATTTTAAGAGGGAAACATTAATTTGGTTGTGGGAACTCATTATATTACATATTAAATCAATTTTTATATTTTATAATGCCATAATACATCTTATCTATTTATAAGGTAAAACATTTTAATCCCAAAAATTTAATTATCATAGAAAATTATGAAAGATTCTCCATTAGATGATTTTAACAAGTTAATTTCATAATTAATATCTTTGTTTTCAAAAAATTAACTTCATAATTATGAGTGTTTTGATTTTAAAAAATTCCTTATTTACTAAATAATATGGTGTTTCATGATGATAATTGTTTTCAAAACCCTTATAAAAATTATATGTTACTTTATAATATTATATTACCATTTTTATTTCAAAAAATATTATTTAATAATAATATTTTATCGCATTTATTTGAAAAATTCGTGACTTCATCTAAAAGTGTATCTTTTTTGAAACTACATATTTCCCAAAATTAACTTTTGTTTTTCATCATTCCGAAATCTTATTTTTTCAATATAATTATTTACTCATTCAAAAAGTAATAATAAAAATTATAAATATAATAATTATTTTACTACTATATATACTTTCTTTTAGAGTCTAGTTATATACCACCTTATTACACCAATATATTCACTAATGGTATGGTGTGTGGTGGTGACACATTCTTGGGATGGTAAAACGAACATGGTTGGGGTCGTGATCTCGATAAGATTGAGTTTCTCCAATAAATGGTTTAAATCATGATATAGTTGTTAAATATGAGCTTCGAATTGGAAAATGGAAAATCCTAGTGATGTTATCTCCCTTGAAAGATCTGATAAAATGGATTCATGTTGTACAATCCTACTTGTTTAGGACATCTCTATTTTTGCCTATGTCAATTTGTCTTTATAATAACCCTTAAATTATGATAACATTAATGGTAATTGTGAAATTACTATAAAATCATTGGAAATGATACTATTTTTCTATTAAATTTCAATGGATATTACTTATAATAGTATAAAAAATATTGTGTGTGTTATTTATAATACCTTATATAATAAAGAATTCATTTATTTAAAAATAGATATTCAATTATAATGTATTTTTTTTCAACCTTCATAAATTTCACCTTCAAATTGTTATTTCATACACCAAAATAGATGAGGGTAATTTTTTTTCATTCCCTCTTCTAGATACAAATTTCTTTTATCAAATTGGTTGTTCTTCCATAGTACATTAACCAGGTTAGTTTTCTTGTTTCATATAACATTATCTCTATAACGAAATATCATAATCAGATTCTATGTGCATGAATTTTCATTATCCAATAGTACCACCTATAGATTTAGTATATTTTGGAGGTTTTGAATGTATTTCCTCAAGATGGATACATAGAACTCATCATGTAACCAAGATAGTTCTTAGGAGGAGTATTAGATTATAGGCCACAGATCCAATGAGACCAAGGATCTCAAAGGGGCCGATGTTTTTAGACTAATAACTCCCTTCTTCCAAAACGTGATGAATTTATTCTATGGTGATATTATAACAATTACTTAATCTCAAGTATTGACCTACAGATCAAGTAGAATATTATATTCAAAAATTTATATCTAATGTTCATAAATTTAATATAATTTAAAATGGGTTTAATATTCTCTATCATCTCTTAGAATAAATATGGTCCCATCTAATTCCACTCTCCATCACCATCCCTGCATGTCAGAGTCTGACACCACTTCCCATACAAAGCCTAATAACGGGTCATTTTAAATATAGAATGTAAACTATTATTATAACCAAAATATACTATGGGAAGGTCTTAATCTAATCATCCATAGATATCTATTGACCATTATCTCAACATATCCTCTAGATTTTGAATAGTTATATCAAACTAACCATCTATATGAGGGTTATAAGAAGTATAGAAACTCAACTATGAATCTAGTTCATACTAAAGGGTTCTCCATAACCTTTAGGTTATTCATTGATCTCATTCATATACAATATAGGGTGGAACTCTAGGTATTCATACCACTTGTCTTATTTCAATCATGGAGATTTGGTCAAGAGATAAATAATTTTTCATAAAAATGAAATGTGCTGACTTTGTAAGGTGATTAACTACAACCAAGAGGTAAATATTGCCTTCAAATGTCCTAGGGAGTCCTATTAGAAATCCATGGTTATCTTTTCCCATTTTTATATGGGTATGGGTAATGGTTTCACCATACCCATATACTACATATTTCATCCTTGACTTGTTGGCATACCATCAATCAAGATACAAATTTTTGGATCTCTCCCTTCATGTTATCCAACCTAAATTTTTTCTCTACATCTCAATACATCATAGTTCCTCCTAGATGAATAAAGAAATATGGCCCATATAAATCATACAAAACATAAATTTTTAGGTTTTGTTTTCATGGGACACATATCTTAGATCCAAACATTATAAATCCATCTTTGGAAAAGTTGATCTTCATAATATTCACTACCATTTTCTATAGAACCCTAACATCTTTATGGGGCTCCCTGATCATCCAATAATGGATGGTTGTGTAGTTATTTGAGAAAATTAGGTTGAAGATACTTTTATTATTCTTATTCACATTAATTTCATGTCCATGAAGATTTTATCCGTTTTAATCCTCATTATGGATCGAGATCAAGGATCTTTTCTTCTCATAAAATATGCCACTATGATAGAATTAAAAAAATAGTAATATAATAAACAATAATAATCCTTGATCATCAATAAAATCCCCCATTGGGGAATGTTGTGTGAATATAAACTTACGGAGTTTATTATCTGTATTTATGTCATAGTTCCCCTCATATAGTCAGTTTATCTAAATATACAATTTGGAGATCACCAAAACCAATTCTAGATAATGAATTGGGTAGTTCTTTTCAAGAATATTTATTAGTGGGAGGAATAGGTTATCACATTTTCCTATTTCATGAGTACAAAACCAAATACCTTTTTAGATGCATCACTGTATATTACAAATCCCTCCCTACAGGGAGAAAATGTATTTATAGGTTTAGTGATTTGCATATTCATTATGTCTTTAAACTCTTTTTACATTAATTAGTCTAGAAATTAATTATTTAAATCTTAGTTATCATTGTTATTGTGCTTAATAATCAGGATATTTTTCTCACAAATCAAAATTGGACTCTGCTAATACAAGGAAACTATGGATTTCTTCAGTAATATTGATATAAGAGATCCCTCCATGGCTTAAATTTATGAAGTATCCACCAATATCCCGTAATTTTTTATACAATTCCATATAAATATTTCTTTCTCCATATAGAACTCATATTAATTATACTCTTGATATATAGTTTTCTTTCAAAAGTTCTTCATTGTTGTATTTAAATGCACTATATATTCCTCTATTTTTTGGAGTATATAATAGTATCATCTATAAACACTACCAAACGTTTTTGAAGTAATTATTAAATAATATATTCTCCATGTCCGTCAAGATGGATATAGCATTAGTGAGTCTAAATTAAATCAATATGAACTCACAGTACCGGAACATTTTCCAAAAACCAGTTTTGGGGATATCCTCCCACTTCACCTTTACATGATAATATACTGACAAAAGATAAACCTTGGAGAATAATTGGTCTCCATATAGCTAATCTAATATATCATAAAATAATGGAAGATGATACTTTTTATTTATAATGATTTTGTTGAGCTAATGATAATCCATGTAAAGGTGCATTAACCCATCCTTATTCATAACTAAAAGGACTGATTCACCACATTGAATATAACTTGGGTGTATAAAACCATTATACATATTCAGTTATTATTTATTCATTAGATATTACTGTTAATTGATGGCCATTCTATATGGATTGTTGGATATTGTAAAAGACTTGGGTTTATGTTCGGTTGAGAACTCTACATCTTGACTATGAAGAAGACTAGTAATTTCTTCAGGAAGCACATTAGTAAATTCCCTTACAATGGGTATTTCATCAAGGATGCTCTTTTACTTAGTCTCAATCATTTGTTTTAGGTAAAACTTTTCACAACACTACTAAAAACTAGACCTATACCAATGCCTTTTTCCAAACCATTGGTATATACACCATAAAATGACCAAATTCCAATGGTTTTGGAAGAACCATTGGAATACCTTCCATTAAATGACCCTATACAAATGAATATTCTACAACCGTTGGTATAGGTAATGTATATATCAATGGTTTTTCTAAAAAAGTTTGTATGACATCTATTAAAGGACCCCATACCAACTACTCTTCCAAAACCATTGGTATAGGTCCCAAAATTCAAAATACCAGTACCGACAGTTTGGAAACCATTAGTATAGGCCAATACCAAGAGTTTGGCAAACTATTGGTATAGAAATATTGATTTTTAATTATTTATTTTGTCAAATAATGGTGAACAAATAAAGAATTCTTTAATTATAAATATATTTATTTATTTATTTATCAAATTATGTTTCCAAAAAAATAGTTTAACTTAGTGGTAAGGTTATTGGGTTATAAGTCAGAGGTCCAGGGATCAAAATGTGCATGAATTTTTTCAATTACCTATAGCAATAGTTTTGAAACATGTTGGTATAGGCAATTCATTTCATGAATACTAATGGTTTTGAAACCCTTGGTATAGCCTCCTATAATAATAGTTTCCCAAATAATATTGTTATAGGTCTATATTAATTCTATGGTAGCCCACGATCACGCAAACCATTAGTATATCGTATACCAACAATTTTTTGACCTATACAAATGATTCCAAACTGTTGGTTTAGGTCCAATTTCCTATAGTGCAAGGAAATGATATACATCCTTCAGATAATGATACCAAAGTTGATTAATACTCCTCTTTTCAAGGGTGTGGTGGTGAGGCCTGCACCAATCGTCAGCCAGCTTCTGACCCAGGAGGAGACTTTAATCGGATCTCCCCCTCCAAAGCTGCTCGTAGGAGGCTGATTGAGGGCAGTGCTCCTCCCCCCAAGTCTAGAAACACCTTTATCCCTCTAAGTGGAATACTTTGGTCAGAGGACATGAAGGAGGCTCAACGCTTTGATGTGCATGGTAGGATGCCTGATGCCTATGGCACGGCTGGGTTGCTGGCTTAAGCAGGCACGATGGTGCAGGTGGAGGAGGCATGCTCTGATGTGGAGGGAAGGGAGGCTGATGCCAGTGGAACAGATGGGATGCTAGCTAATGAAGGAACAATGGTGTAGGTGGAGGAATCTTATCAAATTAGTCCAAATGGTGACGTTGTTGCAGATGGATCTTCTGGGCTATTAGGTGAGTTTGGAAAGGCAATGCGGGTGGAGGGGAAGCTACCTACAGAATGTTGCACAGTCAGTACAGGTGGGCTGCTGTGGATCATGGTGATAGAGTGGACGAGCTGCCTATGAAATCTGATGTCCAAATCCAATGTACTGGCAAGGGTAAGGATGCCAATAGAGAAAACCAGAAAGTCAAGGAGCCGAATAACATCTTTGTCCCCGGACAGGGACTAAATAAGGGACAGGGAGGTCAAAAGAAAAAAGGTAAAGTGCATGCCTCAACGGAGAAGAAAGGGAGACCACTTACAAGAGTTATGGTTTGTAAGAAATAAGGATCATGTACTGGAATTGTCAAGGATTGGGGAACTCCCGTATGGTCAGGTCCCTTTGACATTATATTTTGACCTAAAAACAAATGTTCTTCAGTATTGCGAAACCTATTGTTCTTGTTTGATAACAGGAAGGGATTAATGTGGGAGTCACTAGGATACAGATTTGTGGCCAGTAGTCAGTCTACATCATCTATGGATCACTTGTGGTTGTTAGTGGATAACACCCTGCAGGTTAATTCATATGACTGCATTCCCCAAAATATTCTTATGAGATGTACCAATGCTAGACAAAATATTTCTTTATCATTTGTTTATGCTTCCAATTCATATGTCAAGAGGAGAGATATATGGGAGGTGATCAAAGTCCACTCTAAGGGGATGGACAAAAAATGGTTGATTATTGGTGATTTCAATACTGTTTTGAAGCCCGAGGAAAAAACTTGAACAAATTTTTATAGGATTACTCCCTCTGAATATTATGAGTGCATTGCTTTCTACAATTTGGATCAAGATGAAATTTTTGGAAATGATTTTACATGGTGTAGATACACTTGGGAAGGGTAACATGCTATAAATCTTGATAGAAGTTTTGTTCATATTGATGATCAGGCTACAACACTTGGTGTCTCTGGATTCACATTTCCTAAGCACCACTCTGGTCACAACCCAATTGTTGTTGCTATTGAGAATCAGGTGACAAGGTCAGCCCCCATTCCTTTTTATTTCAATTATTGATGCCTTGTGATGCCAGGTTGTAGGGAAATTATTTTAGAAGCATGGAGACTTGGCACAATTGTATGTCTGCTACAAAGAATGGCTACGAAACTGAAGCATCTGAAGGGGATTCTAAGAGCATGGAGTATGAATTACTTTTCACAAATAGAGGATAAGATCAAGATATCAGAGGATGAGTTGGCCAGAATTCTTATCGGTCAGAGGAAACATATGAGGGTTTCACGAGAGGAAATTTATGCCCACAATATGCTTGATTATCTGTTAGTGGTGAAGGAAAGATTTTCCAGGAACTAATTGAATGTGAAGTGGCTGAAGGATGGGGAATAAAATTCAAAATTATTCAATAGATTGCACAAATAAAAGAGGGTGTGGGGAGGGACCAAAGTGATTTGCATTGCTGGGCGACTCTACACAGAGGAGAATGAGATTTCACTAGCAGTGGTTGAGTATTTTAAGGGAATTTACTCCGATAATGGGCAGTCTAAAATTCACAGAATGGTGGACAACATCAACTCCTACCTTGATGATCAGACGAATCAGCCCCTAACTACTGCCCCATGAAAAGAGGAGATCAGATCCTCCCTCCTCTCTCTCAACCTGGAGAGTTCCCCGAGACCTGGTGGATTTACAAACAAGTTCTTCATGTTTTGCTGGGACATTTTTCATAATGATATATAACAGGCCATGAAGGACTTTTTCTCTTACAATTACATGTCACATGGGATGAACTCATACTTTATTGCACTCATCCCCAAGAAAAATAATTCCCTTGATATCAAGGACATCAGACCACTGGCTCTTGGGAATACAATTCCCAAACTCATTAGTAAGATCTTGGTGAGATGGTTGGGTGGGATGATTGATGGTATGATCACCATGAACCAATTTGGATTCGTACATGGGAGGAACATACAAAAGTTCATCTTCATTACCTCTGAGAGTTTCAACCTCCTATGAATGCAATCAAAGGAGGGGAACTATTCTATCAAGATTGACATATCTAAGGCTTTTGACATGATGAAATGGGATTTTATCTTGGATGGCTTCAGGTGGTATGGCTTCTCTTCTAGATATATGAACATGATCTGAATAATTCATAATTCTACAAGGCTGTAAATTATTGTTAATGGGGTCCTAAGGGGCTTCTTTCCTGGTACCCGAGGGGGGGAGGCAAGGTGATCCACTTTCTGGACTTCTTTTTGCACTTACAGAGGATTATCTCAGTAGGTGCATCAATGACCTTGGCCAAATGGGGTGGTACAAGCAGATCAGGGCGGGTGTGAATGGGAAGGATCCGTTTCATTTATTGTATGCAGATGACATATTATTATTTGGAAAAGCTTCAAGGAGATCTTTATACTCAATTAAGGCCCTCTTCAGTCATTATAAGGAGGTGGCTAGCCAGGCCAATAGCTGGGACAAATATTCAATCGTTTTTGGGAATGGGGTTTCGAAAAATAAAAGAAACTAGATTGTAAGGCATCTTGGGGTGAGGAGAGGATCATTTCCTTTCCAATATCTTGGGGTCCCAATGTTTTGGGGAAGGGTGAAAAGGTAGTATTTAGAAGGCATATCTGCTGGTATTATACATAATCTAGCCAGTTGGAAGGGAAAGGCTATGTAAATGGTCGGGAGGGTCTCCTTGGTGAATTCAGTTATCACATTGATGATTGTTTATTCCTTCTCCCTTTATAGATGGCTCAGAGGACTTATTAAGGAGCATCAGAGAATGGTCCGAAACATTATATGGATGGGATCACCACATGAAAGGTAGCTGATTACAGTTGTGTGGAAGGAATTCATAAAGCCTATGGATATGGGGGGCCTTGGGGTAAAGGACCTTTTCACCATCAATGATGGCTTGATTGGATAATTCACTTTGAACCTGATCACACGTGAGGCTGATGATGATTTCCTTTCGAATCAAATTATAAGGAGGCTCCTTAATGGTTATAAATACTATCATGCCTTATCGGTTTGGGAATCTCTAAAACATGCATATGGGAGGATAGTGGAGGATACTAAATGGTTGGTTTGTAGGGATTCAACCATGAATTGTTGGAAAAAAAGTGGCTCGCACATCCCCTTTGTGATCTGAATGTTACAATGGATGCACCCCATTTGGCCATCTCAACCTTTATTTCACAAATGAATGATCCTTTTTTGATATTCATGTATCAGTGGAAGATTAAATCAATGGATATGCTTTCATGGATAAATATTTTCTGATTTGGATTCATCAAAAAACCGGGCAGTTTAATTCTAAAGGCTTTTACCGGACAGCCTGTGGGGGTTCCGCTCCCACACCGGCATGGCTGCTACACTTTAAGGATGGATTCATCGGGCCGTCTAGGTTCTTCTTGATATGGAGATTGTGGAAAATTAGACTTCCAACAACCGAGCTGCTCAAGCAGACTAGCCTACAAATGGCATCGAGGTGTTCCATCTATTGGGTGGAAGAGGATTTATTGTAGCATGTTTTTGTGGACTATAGGCATGCTAAGAAGTTGTGGGCATACTTTGAATATATGTTTGGGATTTTGGTTGATACAGGAAATCCGATCTTGGACCTGCTGTCCGGCTTGGTGCATACTCCATACAGTGAACAAGTGCAGAACTTGCTATTGGTGGCTACTGTGGCTGTTATTGCAGATTGTTGGCAAGCTAAGAATTGCATGTTGTTTAGAGATTCTTACTCCATGGTACAGCTGGGTATGATGGCTATCCATATATATGTGTTTTCAACCTCAATGGTCCAGGATGGCACCATGTCTGACATTGTTAATGATCTCCAAAATCATGATAAATCTTGGTGTTTCTGGTAGGCCGCGCAAGCCTCGAATGTTAAAGCATATTTGGTGGATTCCACCCATTGTGCCTTATCTCAAGGTGAATGTTGATGGGGCTGTGTTGGGCACACTAGGTATGTCGGGGTGTAGGGGAGTATTTCTGACCTACTGAGGTTTTGTCAAAGGATGTTTCCGCCACACCATTGGAATTGGAAATGAGTTCGATGCTGAAATATGGGCCATAATTTATGCTATTTGGTATGTTGTCTAGTTTAATTGGAGTTGTATATGGATTGAATCGGAATCCCAGTCTGAAGTTCTGGAATTGAGGACCAAGACACGTAATTTTCCTTGGTGCGTGCAGCCTCAATGGTTTAATTGTCTTAACAAGGTTTCTCAAATGTTCCTAGAGATCTCACATGTCTATTGGGAGGCCAACCAGGTGGTGGATGCTCTGGAAAAGCGGGAACTTATTGATCTTGGTGGACTGTGGTCGTTTACGGTTCCAGATTATTGTGCCCCACTTGTGGAGGCTTATAGATGAGGGATTTTTTTACACTCGATTATGTAATAACCCCTTGTATGCCTAACTTTCCTACTTTTTATTTTAATTTTATTAGGGCTGGATTCCACCGGTTCCTTGTCTTTTTTCTATTAGTGGATGATTAGGGATATGAAGATTTATATCCTTCTCACAAAACCTTCTGTTCTCTCTATCCATTAAAATAAAATCCATGACCAGAATAGAATCAAAATCCTATATTGGGTGTTTAAAAAGGTTTTCTAGGAAATTCATCCCACAATTGTTTACAAGGGATGAGTTATAATCTTGTGTTGTAACAATTCAATCATTTTATGTCTTCATCAATAATTTTATTTCCATGTTTGAGGTGGGTTTTGAATAGTTGAAAAAAAAATCAAGATATAAAATAATATTTATAACCAAAATCAAAAAATATGTTCTCAATAATTGAATGCATAACTAGTTATCACCATTTTTTGTTGGGATCCACCTTAGTAGTTATGATCACATAATCTAGCAATTTATCTTTAGACCTTAGAGGTTGTTGTCATATATTTTCATAAAAAAAATTATCTCACTACATTTATTCACATAGCTTCCTTATTCCATATTGTAGAAACATCGGAAAATGTGTTATTTTTTGAATAGATCATGCTTTTAGTCCGTCACATTGTTGGGTTTCTACCTTCAAAAATCACTATCTAGGTTCGCTTCTTCCTTACATAAAAAATATTTGTGTCCCCTTCAATAAAAGTTTGGGATGCTTCTTACCACACATTTGACAAGTGGGATGTTATTCTTTCTTTCAAACATTAGATTTATCAATCGCACCACCTAAATTAATATTCATCATCTACTTCATATCTAAAAATCCATGAAACCATTGATATTCATTGGTCTTTATTCAGAATTTGAGGTCATAGAAGATAATTTCCATATAGTTTTTAATGTATGGAATCACAAATGATTTTTTATCCTCTTCATTAACCCACTAAAGAAGAGGATTTATTTACTTTATAGGAAAATGATGAAGCTATAATTGGATCATGAATGTCCGGTGAGGTTTTCCTCATAGGACCTACTGGATTCATCATCCTGTTTCGTGAGGATAATGGAACCACTCTCTATTTTATTTCATTTATTGTTGTATATATATATATATATTCTTGTATTATTTCAACTCTGTCACTTATATCTACTCCTTGATCTTCAAAATATTTATCAAATTCCACCATCATTCAAATTCTCCCCTTATATAATACACAAATAGAATGACCTTTTATTTTTTCCTTTGTGCTTATGGATGGAGAATATCATCTCATTAACGTTGATCCATTGTTTTGTGATTAGGTATTTGAATATAAAATGAAATTTAGTGGCCTTTATCCTAAAAGTGCCTCATATAAAACTTGATCATTGTTTTGGGGGATGTGGGTGTTCCTCCTAATTCATTTTTCTATTAAAAACATGAATTAATTGGGAAAATATTTTCATGAAGTTACAATCTCTTAGACCCATTTTATTGGTAATCCCATTTTGATTGCCATAAAATTCGTCCTCACATTGGATTTTGACTTGGTTTCTTCTATTTCAATCTGTTGACTAAAACAAGGTAAAATTAAGGGTGATATTTTGAAAAATATTATAGACATAAATGAAAAACAATGAACATTAAAGGGATATGTTATAAAGAACATATATTACTTAACCTACAAATTTATAGATTTTAGTCTAAGTTATCCATGAACTATTTCCTAATATAATATCTTATGTGCATTTTTGTCCCCATACTAATGGTTTAAAAGGAGCTTGTGAATTTACAAAAGCATATCCCTTGACAGTTTCAAACTTAGTTTATAGTAAGGAATATTTTTCATGAACTAAGTGATGATTGATTCAAACCCAATGTTCCATTTTTAGGGTAATTTACCATATGGAAAATTGTGTTATACCCAAATCAACAAGTAGTTTCGAAATTCAGAAGTATTATCTTGGAACCCACTTAAACTATACATTACAGAAATTTAGGGACATTTTCCTCTATTTAGTTTTATAATTAAAATTTTATTTATAGTTCTCTAATATTAATCCTCAAAAATGTCAACACTTTTATATGTTAACATATTTGGAAACCCATATTTTAATAAAACTTTATTCAGGATTTACATTATAATGATACCGAAAATATAATCCCAAAAATATCTGGAGTCCAAGGGTCTTCTGTAAATTAGGTATATAACATAATAACTTGAAACATGATAAAAATGATACTAATTAAAAAAATATTCACAAAATTCCATTAAAATACCATTTCTTTTCTAAAACTACATGTGATAACATAGCGACGTGCATAGGTAAATGGTTATCTATAAAAACAAATAAGGTAATAATAATGGGATCTTATAACATAATGTGGTATATGTGATTCAATAGGAATTTCAAGATGATATGAGAGGGGTGAGAATTTGGAAAAATAACATTGAATCATGATATATGGTGGAATCATAAAGGAAACATGGGAATGTGTGAACAAAAAAACATGAAATCATATACATAAGTCATGGATAATTGATGAGAAAACTGAAAATTATGTTCTTAAGATAATTTCACATACACCATACATTGTATCTCATGTGGTAAAAATGTTACCCAATGCGTTGATGGGAATATAAATTTGTTCCCACTAGTCACATGCATTATATATACATGCATAAGTATTCCATATATATGGTTCAATATAATGACTTATTTCATTAATTTTAATCCCATGATTAAGGATTATGGATTACATACATGGAATTTCCTAATAAATGAAGACTAAGTACATCTAGGTTAATTTGCATGACTGGAATTGGTGTTGGGTATTCTCTATAGAGATTCTTCAATGGTTGAATATAGGATAATTTTGGAAGCATAATGAGGGTACACAAATATTTATGGAAGTGTTTAATAAGAGTGAATGGGGTCTCTCATCACTTATAAATCATAAGGAGAGTAAGAGGGGTATGTAAAAACATATCCCAACATGAAAAGATGAAAAGCAAAACACACTTTATAAATAAGGTTCTTGAATAAATTAAAAAAATATGGGATCTCATACACAGAGAGGGTTCTTCTAAAATCTTTGGAAAATCGTATTAATGGATTTGGGGAATATTATATGGTATATAGAGTGGGAAAATATATTAAATTAATTTCACAATGGTTTTAGTGTCATGGAATGGGAGGTTGGATGGATTTTTAGAAAAGGAAAAGGTAACTCTTTATTAACTTCTAAACATATGTTCTGGACACTTTATAATAAAATAATCAAGAACAAAAATCTTGCCATAGGTTTTCTCAATTTTTCTACCAAAGGATAGTGGTTTTAAATTTATATAATTCCACGAAATTAACTTATTAAAATAATACACTTGATGATGTTGAAGTGAGTAATGTTCAAAATTAATTAGTTATAAATCATTAAAATATAACATAGAATGAGAAATATTAATTAGTTTCTTCTAAAATTAAACCAATAACATCAAAAAAATAATTTTAATTGGGGATAAAAATTTTGGTCATGGATTCTTTTTATAGTATTTATTATATAATTTTTTTGGTTTTTTGATATCATAATATAAACTGCAAATTTATATCCTTTTCCATTTTTACCAATAAACCTTACTGACTATGAAATTTATGAAAAATTCCCTATTTTAGAATTTCAAAGTTTATATTTTAAAAGTAATATTTATTTTTCTAGAATAATTTACAAAATATGTGAATGTTCACTTATAAATAAAAAATATTTATTTACTGAAAAAGAATGATTTCTATGATGATAACGGTTTTATGATACTTATAAAAAATATTTTGTATTTCATAAAATTATATAATAATTTATATTTAAATAAATATTATTCAATATGAATAGGTTAAAAAATAACATTCTTTTCATTAATTCTTGAATTCATAATGAAAAAATTATTGATTTAAAATAGATATTTCCCAAAATTATTATTTTTTTATTATATCAAAATAAAATTTGTTTCAAGAATTATATTGAATAATTTATTAATTAATAACAAAAATAGATAAATATAGTCATTAATGTATTATAAAAAAATAAAAATTAAAAAATTTATTCTCTAGATATATTAACTATTATTACACAAGAATATTACCAAAGGTTAAGGTGTAATACCCTAATATTTTAGAATAATAACATTGAATTTGATATTATAGGTTATATAGAACACCTAGCTTAAATAACCCATGAAATATATTTCTTTACATTTAACCTCTTTGGTAAATTTTGGAACATGAAACATGAATTCAGGATAAAACGTAATATAATATACCATTATAAGAAAATAATTAATTTAGAGGGTATGAATACTAATAAATATATTATAAAAAATATGTAAATACATTTATTATAAATATAATAAGAATCAATTAAAAGAAAAAGATGTTTTTTACAAAAAACTGTATTTTTCTAAAGGATGGTTCAGTCGCACATTGCACACATAATATGAAATTAATTTGTATCAATTTCATAAAATTTGTTGATAAATTGAAGTTAAATTTTAAAATAATCACATCAAAACTACATTAGGGTAATTTTGTTGGATCTTTCTGAAATGTTTAAATTTTTTATGAATAGTAAATAATATAGGATTTTAATTGAAAATTACATTTTCATATAAATTACTCATAATGATAAATAATATATTAAAGTGGTTTTACAGAAAAAATAGATCAATTATATATAATTTAATAGAATTTAGGTCATTTCAACCATTTTTATATTGAATTTTATTATAAAAAATTTGGAATCTTCTGATCATTCTCTCTGAAAACCTGTTTTCTCATCGCTTCTATGGGATTAATTTTACATTAAACATTTTGAATTACATGAATTTAATTCATAAAAATTAAATTAAACATTTCAAATCATAATAATTTATATTTTGAAATATTTTCAAATTTCCTTTTGACTAAATTTAATAGTTAAATTTGTAAAATTTAATTACCATAGTTATGGTAAAAAGGGATTTTCTTGGGGTTAAACATAAAATAAAAAAAATAAAATTACCTAAAAACATGACTAAAATCTATTTAATATTAATTTTTAGGACATATATTGTCTATGTATCAATAATACTCTATGTACTACCATTGTTTAATGATAAAATTGTTGGTACACCTTTTTAATTTCAGAAATTACACGTGTTCCATAACCTCACATAGAAAAATGACTCGTTCTCTTCTCTATTATTCATACCATAACACCCCTTTGGATCAGAAATTAAATTCCCAAATATCATCCTAAATTCACTAATATCATCCTAGAATCTTTATTTTAGTAATAAATCCAACATATGAATGTTTTTCGTGTAAACTTGAGGAGCATACCCAAGGAATATGTTATGTTCTTCAACAAGAAATATTATTTTATTTCTTCCTCCACCTAATTAAATTATTATTGAACCATTATGACATAATAAATTTATAAATCCAATATAAAAATATGATATTATGATATGGTCATGACCCAAAAAAAAATCCCCACATCCATCAAATGGGTTACGAAATCATCTTTTGTATGTGTGGAAGACTACCGCCTCCTGAACTGATGTCATTCATTTTTCTATTACCACCTATCATAGTTAATTATGATGGTGTATATAAATTATATATATATCTATGATATTTAGTATATAATTATTAATATATATTCATTATATCATATATAATTTTTTCTTACTTTTATTTCCTTATTAGTAATGATAACTTCACTCGTGTGTATAACATACTACCGCTTTGTGAAGCGATGTGATTCATCTTTCACTAATTCTTTACTAGAAATGTAATAATGATATATTTAATGAATATATGTGTTGTTCCCTAACCTGGTGAATTTTATTTCATATTTTTTATATGATTTTAGGCTATTATTATTATTATTCTTACTATTTGTTATATTATTATTATTATTATTAGGTTTTTTACTTATTTATATTTATCTCATTTTTTCTCTTCATTTTTCTCAGGTGTGTCATGTGTTCCCCTCATCCCTGGCCACTCCCAGCAACATGCCAACCCTCTTCCAGCCGTCTCCCCTCCTTTGACATCCTTCTGATAAGACACCACTAGCACCCTACTCTTTATCTCCCATATCCATGGCCTCTTCTCCCAGTTTCCCATCAAACCCGAATGGTGAAACCCCCTTGTCAAGACTCTACAGCCACGCGACCCTCCACCTTGACCTTCATTTTCTCCAGAAAAACCATGGAGTATCCTCTGGTTTTCAGTCATCCCATGAAGATGGGATTCCTCTTCTCTCCACTTCCTATTTGGTCCAGATTTACTCTCTCTATCACCCCTCCTAGGCTCGGCCAAACCCTAGGGTTCCATAGTGTCCATTTTTTGATGTGTTTATGTGTCTCTACCTTTTTTAGGGTGTGCGATTGATCTCCCGGGACCCATCCATATGCGTTCTGACAACCAACATCGAAGGAGAAGTGGTTTGCATCATTTTGGTCCTCCTTCAAATGATTTTGGGTAAGGTTTTCCTTCATTATTCATATCACTTAAATTATAGTTGGGAATTTTGTGACTTTTGAGTCACTGATATTTATTTTAATGTGCATTTAATGGTGCCGTGTTGTTTCTGTTCGTTTCAATCAGTTTGTCACTGACTGAGGTGAGGTTTCCCTCACTACCTTGTTTAATTTTGGTTTATTTGGAGTGTTTAATAATTTTTAGTCTCCATTATAATCAGTTTAGAGTGTTATGGTCAATGTGGTGTGGATTTTAGTCATCAACAATGAAAATCTATATGTATATACATGGGTAGGAATTTTTAAATACATATCCTCCTTGCGCATGTTCCCTCATAGTACGTGGAATATGTTCTTGGATCAAAAGATATATATATATATATATATAAAAACCAATATATCTATATGTGTGTGTGTGTGTGAAAATGTATATGCATTTAGGCTAAGTGTTCTCAGGCTACCATCGTCAAAAGCTTCTAGTCATTAGGTATGTTTTTCAACTTAGTTTATTCTTGTTTCTTATAGTTGGTTGTTGCACCATATAATTTATGGTTCTTATTTTTTATAAACATCATTGTTTAATTTTTTATAGTTTGTTCGATAGTTTGGTGTAGTTTGGAGTCACCGGTCCAAGGGTTACTCTCCTATGTGTTCATAGGTAATTAAATATGTACATCTAGGTGCTACAATTACATGTATATTAGTCCATGGAGTTGAATGTACATGTATGGTTCTAGGTTTTCCTATGTGTATATATAAAAATTCATACGCAAGTCAGTGGAGAATGGTATATGCGTTTAAGCATACCTGTAAGGATCCCCTTGCACATGTTCATGGTCCTTGAGAATGTTTGCATAGGGTATTTGTGCCCTTTCATGTATGAGAAGGCACATATGATTAGTATGGGAGCACTATATTTTAGTTAGAAGAATCCAATAGCCAATGTGGATGACTTTTTTCTACCTCGAGTTAGGTTACCTATTCCCTGACTGTAAGAACCCGGTTTTTCATTCAGCTATTTATCCTTTTATGATTCGATATAAATATTTACTTTGGACCTAATAAGGACGAATAATTTTTTAGTAATGGTTATGAGGGTTTATGGGGATTATTTGAAAACCAAAACCCATATTTGTCTGAGGCAACAGATTCTATGCACGGTGAGTGTAAACTGTGCGGATCTCCGCAGTGTTTGAAAAACTGTACGTATGGTGTCTTTTCATATAGTGGAACCTCACATGGTTGGTGCATGGTCGTGCTATCTGACCATGAAAATGCCCATTTTAATAGGTAACCGTGCATGGATGACACAAAATTTGATCAAACAAGGAAGAGAAAGAATTCTTGGGCCGAATTGTCTCACACGGTTTGCACACAGTTTGGAAAACCATGCAGACAAGCCACGCACATGGAAAAATCCTATTTAAAAGTACATTACTCAATTAATGATATATTAAGACAAACCCTTCTTCCCTATTCCAAGTATATATATGATTGACATATTTTTCTCTCAATTTCCATTTATTTAAGGCCAATTCGAGGGATCAAGAGATCTCCTTTATCCAACAACCTATCTATATTCTATTCATCACGTTGGATGCACAACAGTAATTACTCGAGTCCTCTTTAGCCTTTATTCTTCTTTTTCACTCTTGACCTAGATATCGCCATGTGATAGTTTTCACCTTTTCATAGATCTACTTTTAATACGAGGCAAATCATGGTATGATACTGGAGGGGTAGAACCATACCACACTAAGATGGGTGGTCTATAACTCATCCATAAAGTTCATTGTTTTTTGGAATGTTCATGTGGGTCCAACATGTTTCGTTGGAAACAACTTCATAAATTAGCATTCCATGATTATACTAGTTAGAATCGTATAGTTATTCTCTTTCCCAATATGTAATTAGTTTCTTGTGGTTTCACGCACAACAAAATCCGCCTCATGTTAAAGGTAGTGCCATAATTGTGTTTCTCGTGTTTCAGTATGTTTGAGCCATCGTTTGGGTGTTCCTTTACTTGAAATTTCTATAGGTGAGTCTTCTTATAATAAATGTCTGGTTATTACTGAAAATTGAACAATGTCATGTACCAGGTATGCTCATCACTTGACCAGCCAAAGGTATGTGCTTCCAAATGCTTTTTTAAAAGTGAAATGTTAAATGTGAAATGGAAAGTATACAAAGTATATAGAATGGACGTAATAAAAAGTTATTGAATAAAGGTTACATGTCTGCATCACCCCTTACCATGTTTATGGAAGGTAGAAGAGTGAACCTAAATAATTTAATAATCCTTAATGGATAACTAAGAGTTGATTAAATGGTTGTAACACTACATGGCATATCCACACTAATGAAAGACAAGGCATGGACCAATAAATAAAATATTTCAATCTATATGACCAATCATCACTAATAAAAGGAAAGAATTAACTAAAATGAATTATAACATGATTACAATATCAAATAGGACTATACTTACTCGCTCTCACCTTCAATTCAGTGAGGATAAAACCTTGGGTCTCATGAATCCCATTCCTATTAAAGGATACAATTTTCTTAGGATTACACTCACCTAGACTCCATTTCTTTTATATTACTTGGATGCCCAGTATTCTAACGTTGGGTCCCTTTCATTATTATAGGATACCTCAAATACTCTCCTTGGATCCAACATTGACTAGTAGGTTCTATGGTGAAAGTCCATAGGGCCCTGTCATTACGTAGCCTTGGTTTACTTTTTTGATCAAATTGGACTCAGTTGGAGCCTTATTGTGGAATTAATTTTATTAAACTCCTTGGATTAGTCTCTTACCCCTTATCTAGACTAAGATACTACTTATTTAGCATTTTTTGAGATCAACATTACCTTGGTTATTACCCTAGAACTCCCTCACATGATATCACTGTCTGACTTCCTTGTTTCATCATGGGACATTTACTACTTATATTATCGTGAGGTGATATCAGTGCTGGAAATGCCTCACATGACCTAGTAACATTAAATGGTAATTTCTTAATTAAAATGAACTGGTTAAATGTTTAGACACCAACCGAGGGCATAAGCAGGTTCTTGGTTATTAAGTTATAAAATTTTGATTTCATTAAACACACACACACACACATATATATATATATATGCCTTCATACTGTTATATTCCATTACATGGGCCGGATGTTATAGAAATTATTGGTGGTGGCCAACTGATATTTATCTCACAACCTCTCTAGGTGCTGATTGGTACATGGAGTAGATTACATGGTTGCAGGTTTTGATAAAGCAAATTATTCATCTTCCAACACTTGATTGTGTGCTGATAGGATGGAGGTTGATAGCAGATGACTTAGTTGGATCTCAGAATTCTTGGAGTATTCGTTTATTCCATTACATGTGGAACATGTTAAGAATGATGTCTTGTATTCATGCTTTTTAGTATTCTGGTGACATGACATTACATCATCACTATTCCAGTTCATATAGTTATTGTTATTCTTTTTTAATTCATTGAATTATATTTCTTATTATATTTATTTATATTACTTCCATTGTTTTCTATTCTGTTATATTCATTTCGGTGTGCTACACTATGCTAATAAAGGCATAGTCTTCCCACATACACACCCTAGGCCCTCGTTGCTAGTCGGCAGCCTCTAGGATTCGGGAAATTGTGCTTGCGGCTAGGCTCGGGGAACTTGTTAAGGGGAATCCAAGTTCGGGTCATCACAAAGTGGTATCAAAAATGGTTTCATTTCGTTCATTACTATTACAGTACAATAAATTAAATAATAGAAATGATTGGGACTTGGTAATAATCCATGCTTGGGCGTCCCAAACCCATGTTCAGGGTAAAAGACAGGTTACCCAAAATGAAATTGTTGTTCTTTTTTTTCATATTACAGTTGATATTATTTCACCATTGGGTGATGCACATGTTGTTTTGTGTTGTAGATTTTTACACGATTGAGAATTTATTTCTTCCTTAGCATAATGATGTGAGCGCAATGATTATTGCTACCGGTATCATTATAGGGACCTAGAATTCACATGTCATGCATATTTCCATGCCATATAGGTCTATTTCACTACTTTTCATTGGTTAATATTCCACTAATTACTAAGTGTTGTTGTGATAGTTACTTTTACTCATATTACTTTGTCCTTGATTGTGTGATTTCCTCTCTCAATTAATGAGGTGTATGGGCCCTCATGGGTTAGGATGAGTAATTTACCGAGTCAAGCCATTTTGATATAAGTAAATGGGTGTTGTTTCTGGTGATATGTGTATTTGAACTGATTCATCAACAATGACTGTCCATTATAAAATGAATCCTAAAATCAAAAATTCATTGGTTTCACATCCTTATCCTGCCTTTTCATGTTTATGAAATGTAAAGGAGTGAACCTGATAATTAATTGCAAAATGACATAAAACTTATACTTGAGCACTTATCGATACTTGGCCATCTAACCAGGTAGTTAGGGAAGTATTCATTGGGTAGTAAGTTTTATTACAATCTTTTTCTACCAGTTTTTCTACCTTATTCTTCTATGCTTCTTATAAGGAATGTTCTTGGAATTTGTAAACCAATTCCACCACGATGTCCTCGTGTAGTTCGCTAGGAAGGTGGTGACGACCATGCCCCAGACATGGTGGTCCCTAAGCCTCTAGTCTTACTTACAAGAGTTCTAATTGAGGTATTTCCTAATGTACTTAATCTGGGCTTGGATTCCAAAGTCCATGATAATTTATCACCTATGATTTAGTCCCTGATTGGTGCTCCATGGGTTGCAATTATGATGGCTGATATGACCTGTGAGTTTCAGCAATAGCATCCTCCTGTGTTTTCATGGTATGACACTTTTCATGTTGTCGAGTCTTGGATAATGGCCATGTTATCTATAATTTAGCCTTTGGAAACAATTCCAGAGAGGAGAGACAATATTTATACATACATGCATCAGGATTCGACCAATAATTGGTGGGATGTTATTACCCAGTCTGGACGTCACCAGGGCATGTTATGTGTTGACTTCCAGACTACCTTCTATGATTAGTTCTTTCCTCAGTCATTGAGAGATTATATATCCCTAGAGATCATTCATCTTCAGTAGGTTTCAATTTCAGTTATGGAATATTCAGCATGTTTCACTGATTTACATTGCTTTGCATCGCTTCTAGCTGGTGATGATCTTTCATGTGCTAGACATTTTGGAGATGGGATCTAATACACAATCTGAACCCTGGTGAATGTTTTTCGCCTTCCTACGTTCTCTGAAATAGTTCATCAGGCCCCTATCACTGATCATATCCTATGGGATTGCACGAGTACTAGGTTTAAAGGATTAGGGTTGTGTCATACTAGTAGTTCTTCCCTTGGCAGGAAGCATTCCCTTGATTTTTTTCGTCAGGGAAGTGGAAACTAGAGTGTCCAGTTTAATAGCGCTGTACTGTGCCATCAATGTAGAAAACTAGTGTATAAGAATCCCAAGTGAGATGGAAACCCTATGGAGTGTCATGATTGTGGTCATATGGTTCGTATATAGTGCTTTTGCAGGACCATTCTAACAACTTCATGGGGAATTGGATCAATTTCAACTTCACCTTTAGGAGTGAGTTATTTTTCACCTCGTCAGGTGTGGAGTTGGAGTTGCACTGGAATGCCTAGATGAGGAGGATGTTGTGGTCATGGTAGTCTGATACCTTCTCACCAGTAGTTCCAGGAGATAATTCATAATCGTGGTAGTCCAACTATTGCACAGGGTCATGGATCAGGTCAGTTTCATGCTTTACAGCTATTACCTGAGGATTAAGCTACAAGACCATCTATAGTACGAGCTACTATTCTCGTAGCTTCCACTATTGTCTCTGATTTTTTTGATACATGTTCTTCAGACTCATTTATTTTCGTATCTATAATGTAATGTCTCGGACTATAGATACAATATCACAATGGTGTAATGAACCTCGACATATCATTGGGAATACAGATGGAGGGAATGCGCTAGTGCATGGACTTCCCCCGTGATTTAGGTTTTTACCCTGTCTGGTGGAATCCCTTTGTTCTCAGGATGATGAGCTTTGATGTCATTCTTATGATGGACGGGTTAGACCACTATCATGCCTTTATAGACTATTATTTTCAAAGGGTTTGTTTTACAACACTATAAGGCAAAAATTATATTTTCAAAGCTTAGTGGGATGTCGAGGCTGGGAGAGAAGGACGAAAGAATCATTGGCTAGGTGAATTGATCGCTCAAATTGTAAATCTTTTCATATAGGATCAGGGTTTCCTTCAAGCTTTTTTCACTCCAGTAGTTGATTGTTTCAGGGATTCCTTTCTTGATGACATTTGTAGCTTACCTTTTAAGATAGATATAGAGTTTCAAAATATCTTGTTCTGGGAGAAGCTTTAGTTTCCATTCCTCTATACAGGATAGCACCTTCTGGGCTTCAAGATCTTAAGCGGCAGATAGTGGACTTAGATGACAAAAGCTTTATACATCCAAATATATCCTCTTAGGGTTCACCTATTCTTTTATTTAAGAAGGGAGATGGATATATCTCTCTATGTGTGGATTACAAAAGGATAAACTAGCTTATGGTCAATAACTGGTATGTTCTTCCTCTAATAGATGATCTATTTAACCCTCTCCAAGGAGTAATGGTGTTCTCTTTGATCGACTTGAGATCATGTTATCATCAGTTTCAAGTCAGACCACCAGAAATACCTCATAGAACATTATGTAGTAGGTATGGTCTGTATGAGTATCAATGTATGCCCTCTGGGCTTTCAAATGTTACTTCTGTTTTCATGTCTATAATGAATAGGGTTTTCTATCCTTATTGGGCTCTTTTGTCTTGGTATTTGGGGATTACATCTTTGTGTATTCGTGCACTCATAATGACCATGCCAAACATCATGATATCTTTCAGATTACATTTAGAGAGCATCATATTTATACAATGATTGATATATGAGGGTTTTTTATTGATAAGTTCCACTTCTTGGGTCATATTGATTCAGAATAAAGAGTATATGTTGACCCCGAAAAGGTTAGTTCTGTAGTTTCCTAGGAGCAGCCCAAGAACATGTTTGATATCATAAGTTTCTTGGAGGTGGATATATATTATATTCATTTCATACGGGACCTCTAAAATCTTTCTTAACCTCTTACTGGACTTACAAATAAGGGTGTTATGTTCCTTTGGTCAGTAGCAGGAGAGAAAGTATGTCAGGAGTGCAAAGGGAGGCTTGTCTCGACAACTATTATGATTATTCTAGATCTAGGTAAAGGATATATCATCTTCTATGATTCATCATGAATTATCCTAGGATAAGTGTTGATGCAGGAGGACAAAGTCATTGCATACAGATCTCAGTTTTTGAGGCCTCGTGGGAGAAATTACTCAATGCACGACTTTGATCCAGTAGCAGGTTTCTATGCCTTATGTTCCTGTAGAAATTATCTCTTAGGTGAGAACCTTGTGGAGTATACAAATCACAAAATACTCATGTTTATATTTTATTAAGATGAATTTAACCTCCTAAAACAAATATGGGTCAAATTTCTACAATGCATTGATTTTGAGGTTGCCTATACGCTTGGAAAGGGAAATGTGGTTGCTGATGCAATTTGTTAGAAAAGTCAAACACAAGTCGTACAGGAATCCATTGATGAATGAAAGTTAATGAACCTCTTTTTTGAACATCATCTAGAGTTTCATGATATTCATGAGTATTCTTACTTCTAAGAATTAACAGTTACCTCTTTCCTCAATGAGAAGGTGAAGAGTATGAAATTTTCATATCCTGAAGGATTGGTTCTTCATGAGATTATATCAGGAGATAACCCACCTCCGGATTTCTATGTGGATAGAGAAGACATACAGTGTCTACATGGATGTATCTGGGTTCCAGAAGATGTGAGAGTGGAGTTGTGGAAGGAGTCCCATGCTTCCTAGTGGGCAGTTCATCTAGGCATCTCAAAGATGTATCAGGATATGAGATGCCAGTGTTGATAGCCTAGGATGAAATGTTAGATTGCTGGCTTCATCACAAAGTGTTCCACATATCAGTAGGTGAAGACAGTGCACTAGATACCTATAGTCTTGTTACAACCGCTTCTAGTACCAGAATTGAAATGGGAAGATGATGCTATGGAATTCATAGTTAGATTACCGAGTTCGCCAAGGGGTTTCGATGCTCTCTGGGTAGTCATTGACTAACTAATGAAAAAACCCCACTTCATTCTTATTCCAGGGACTTTCTCAGTTGATGAATTGGGAAGACTGTATATCTGTGAGATCATACGACTACAAAGGGTTCCAAATAATATCATTTTAGATCGGGTTTCTTGTTAAACATCACAATTCAGTTAGGGTTTTCATAAATCTATGGGAACTCAGGTGATACTAAGAAAAAAAATTCACCCTTAAAATGAGGGAAAATCAGAACAGACAATGCAACTTTTACAGGATATGCTACGTGTATGCATCCTTGATTTTTTTGGTTCTTGAGAGAAGCATATCCCTCTCATCAAGTTCACTTATAATAACAATTTTCAGGAAACAATTAAGATGAATCATTTTAAGGCCTTATATGGTAGGTCATTCCTTTCACAATTAGGCTGTATAGGGGCCGGTGAGGTAGCCCTACATGGTCCTTGTCTCATTTAGGAGACTTCGGAATAAGTCCAGCTGATCAGGAAGCGTATGACTACTGCTCAGTCTAGATTGAAATCTTATGTCGATCTCCATCAATGACCTCTTGAGATCGAGGTTAGGGATCATGTTTTTCTTCGGGTATTTCCCATTCCAGGGCATAGACATTTATGAAAGTAGGGAAAGTTGTCTCCTCATTACATCTGGTTGTTCAAGATTCTAGAGAGAGTCAGGCCTATAGCTTATCGGTTGCTACTACCTTAGAGGTACCATGCCATGAACAACATCTCTAATGTCTAAAATCTTCACCAATAACATGCTGACCCATCTCATACCATTGATCCCTAGGAAGTTGAGTTTTATGCTAATGCTATTTTTTAGGATTATCCAGTACACATCATTGACTGAAGCACAAAGGATCTCTGAGGAAATCATGTCCCGCTCCTATGGGTGCTATGATAGCACGACTGAGTACAGATTGTGACTTGGGAGAGGGAAGCCGATGTATGTGCTATGTGGCCAGTTTTGTTCTCAGATATAGTTGCATTACCCTTAGAAGGAGAACTCGGGGTGGAGTTCTTTTAAGGGGGAAGACAATAAGAACCCAATATTTCATTCAGGCATGTAACCTTCTATTTTTTGGTCTAAATATTTACTTTGAACCTAATAAGAATACCTAATGAGTTAGTAAAGGTTACAAGGCAGTCAGGGTCTTTTTCAGTACCCAAAACCCAACTTTTTGGAGGAAACAAACTTTGCACATGGTTTAGAGTAAACAATGTAGGAATTTAGTATAGTTTTCCAAATAGTGTGTTTGGTATTTTTTCAGATAGTGTCACCTCACATGTTTGGCTCACAAAAGTGTAGTTTAACCACATGAACACCCATTTTTTCTAGGTAACCGTGCATGGATGGTGTATGGTTTGATCAAAATATATAGAGGAAGCCTTTTCGGGTAGAACCGTCTGGCACAGTTTGTGCACTGTTTGGTAAACTGTGTGGAAAAACCATGCGCCAGCGAAAAGCCAGTATAAAATGTCCAAAATTCCCTTAATGTTTTATTAATCCAACCCCTCCTCCATAATATGATTGTATGTAGGATTGACCTATTTATCTCTTAATTTGGATCTTTTTGAAGTCCAATGCTTGGGATCAAGAGATCTCCTATGTCCGACATCTGATCGAACATCCGTTCATCACATTGGATGCGCAACAATAAGTACTCATGTCCCTATTATATTTTCTTCTCCTCGTTCACTCTCGGCCCAGACATCTCAACGTGATAATTTTTCCCCTTTTCATATATCTAATCTAATCTGAGGAAAATCAAGGGACGACACCAAAGGAGAAGGCTCACACAACCCAAAGGTGGGTGGTCTATAACTCATCCTTAAAGATCATGGTTATTGTAATGTACATGTGGGGCCTTCCGATTTCACTAGAAATAGTTTATTATATTAACATATCATGATAATATTCATTTAAATCAAGTGGTTATGCACTTTCCAAATATATGATTAGTTGTTAGTGGTTTCACCCACAACTAAATCTGCCTCATGTCAATGGTTTTTCCATAATAGGGTTTTTAGTTTTTTTGAATGCTTGAGCCACCGTTGGAGTGTGCCTCTACTTGACCATTCTAAATCTGAGTCTTCTTATCATAAATTGATCTTTATTATTGAGAATTTCAAAATGTCATGTACCACATAAGCACTCCACTTGACCTGCCTATGGTATGTGTTTCTAAATGGTTATTAAAAGTGAAAAGTGAAAAGTGAAATAGAATGTATACAAAGTATATAACATGGAATTAATAAAAAGAGATTGAATAAGGGTTAAATGTAAATAGAAAACCTTATTGTGTTGACATAAGATATAAGAATGAACACCAATAGTTGAAGAATACTTAAGGGATAAATAAGACTTCATTAAATGGTTGGAACGGTACATGTCCAATCCACACTAATGGAAGAGAAGGCATGGACCAATAAATAAATGGATTCAACTCTACTTGACCTATCCACACTAATGAAAGGACAAAAATAAACCAAAGGAATTATTACTGGATTACAATATCAAATATGAATGGACTGACTCGATCTCCCATTGGATTCTATGAGGAGAATACCTTGGGTCTCCAGAACCCCATTCTGATTCACGGATATGGTTTTATTAGGTTGATACCCACTTAGAATGTGATTATTGTATATTCCTTGGATGACGGTTATTCTACTATTGGTCCCCTTTCATTGTTATAGGATACCTCAAATACACTCCTTGGATCCAGCATTGAATAGTAGGTTTCATGGTGAAAGATCATGGGGCCTTGTCATTGCATATCCCCGTTTTACCTTGGACGATCACATTGGACGTGATAAGAGACTTATTGTGGAATTCATTGGATTAACCTCCTTATGTTACACTCTTACCCCTTAGCTAGACTCATATACTACTGAGTTAGCATTTTTTGAGACCTATGTTACCTGGATTATTACCCGGGAACTCCCTCACATGATATCATTGTCTGATTGCCTTATTATGTCTTGAGAACTTCACTAATTATACTATCACGAGGATATTTCGATGCTGGATATTCCTTATGTGACCTATTAACATTAAATGGAAACTGCTTAATTAAAATTTATTGGTCACATGTTCAGACACCAGACAAGGGCTAATGTAGGTACTTAGTTATTTAGTTATATTGTACTGTTTTATTTACTCATATATATATATATATGAATACACAATATTATATTCCATTACATGAGGCATATGTCAAAGACATCATTGGTGGTGGCCCATTGAGATTTATCTCACACCCTCTCCCAACGCCAATTGGTACCCAGAGTAGATTACATGGTTGCAGTTATTGAAAAAGGGACGCATTTAGCTTCTAACACTTGATTGTATGCTGATAGGATGGGGCTTGATAATATATGAATGAGTTGGATCTCGTGATGATTGGAGTAGTATTTCATTCCTTTACTTGTGGAACGTGTTATGCATGATTTCTTGTATTCATGCTTTCCAGTTTTCTAGTGACATGGAATTACATTATCACATATCTAATTGAAACAGTTATTGTTATTATTGTTTATCCATTGCATCAGTTTGTTTCCGCTATTTATTTATACTTCATCTATTGTTTTCTATTACATTATATTCCTTCCAATGTGCTACACTCTTCTAATGAGGGAAAATTCTTCCTAAAAACACACCCTAGGCCCTCACTACAAGTAGATAACCTTGGGAATTTGGGAAGATGTGCTTCAGGCCATGTGGCACACAAGGCTCAGGGCACCCGTTAAGTGGCATCCGGTTCCGGTTCGTCACACTGGCCTTTAATTATAATTTCTACTACTCCTTGGTTTTTTTAAATGTTTGACTTAAGCCTTTATATTAAGTGAATATGCTTTATATATACATATACATATATATGATTATGAATAAATTATTATCGATCTTAAAAATTGGTTTCTGATACATTTTGAATATGAAAAGGGTATTTCCAAATATGTGTGGTCTTTGGGATGGTTTTTTATAAAAGTGTAGTGGCGTGTTTTCTTTCCTAATAATTTCTGAAGTGATTTCCAAAAAGGGTTTTGGTGAGACTTCATGGGAAAAAGGGTAGTTTGATTTTCATAGAATTATTGTTTCAGTTTCAAGTGACTTTTTAAGGTTGAAATAAATATATAGAACCTTTGTTGTTTAGTTAAACTTTCAAACTATTTTGGAATCTTAAATATGTTTGGTGAGTTTTTTTGTAAAATGAAAATTGTTCCTTGTAAGTGATTAAGAGTTTTTGGACTTCGAGAATGATTGATGAAAAGTGAAAACACCTCTTATGGATTTCACTCTTATTTAGAAAAATTAGGTGTATATTAAATTTATGAATTTCTATATGTTCCTAGTGAAGAGGAATGTTCAATGATGTGTTTTTTTGGAATAGGGGACACAAATACGCGAGGAGGTCTGTGGTGAAAACTGATTAGTTTTTAGATAAAGAATGTGATTTTTGTGTTTCTAAAATTTTTGATAAAAGTCCCCACTATTTGAAATAGAGCTTATGGTAACCCTAGGTATCTAGGTGGGAATACTAGTACTAGTACGCTAGATGATACATATGTGGTCCATCCCAATTTCTTCTAATAGTATTGACACTACAACACTAACAAAACTTTGTGATGATTGAAGACTACTATGTTATGTGTGTGTTCCCTACTAGTGGATCATACATGAGAATGTAGATTCTTGTGGTTTCTATTCCATGTTTCATTGAGTTATGAGGATACTAGTTCCCCAACTAACATTCGATGCTTAGGTATTTCCCATGGTGTTAGTGATATGATTTTCAATTCTTTTGTTTCATGCTTGTTTCCTCCTTCATGAAAACCATGTTTAAATTTAAATTTATTCCCTTTCATTTTAAAATTTTAATGCATGTTTGGTTTCTATTTTGAATATGTAGTGGTAGGGAAATGTTTTACTTTAAAATGTAGACATGTTACCTGATTTTGAAAGGATTGAAAAAATATATTTTAATAGGTCTTCTATTAAAACTAGCATATTTTGGGTTTCTTTTTAAATATAAGGGAATTGATAATTGTTATTCCTTGGCTTTCCTAATGATCATCTCAGTGATCAGGCCTACATTAATTTTTAGTTTTATGTTGTAGTCTTGGTTCGCTCTTGGGAGAGCATGTTTCTATGCTTGGGGGTGACTCAAGGGTTCTCTTGCAGTTATGTCTTGCTGGTTATATTTATTTTATTTTCTGCTACTACTATTTTTTTTGTTTTGTTCAGTTTATATTTAGTTAACTATCTTTTTTATGGGATAAACTATTCCCAACTTCCTCACATTGATGCTAGACACTAGTTGCTAACCTGTGGGGATCCGGAACGCCCTTCGGGCCTTGTCACAGACTAGCTCAGGAGACCGGTGTTGGGTTGACCTGGGTTGGTTCATGAAAAATGGTATTAGGGATAGGGTTATCCCAAGTCATTAGGGGATGTCTAATATTTTAGTGTTATTATATTCATAATCCAATTGATTAATTGTGGGAAGGTTCTTGATAACCACCTATTGGGAATGACACTTGAATTGTGAGGGTCATCTAAGAGGTGTTTTTCTCAAAATTCATGATTGGATATCAGTTGATTTTGACATCTTTACTCATATTTGGGTGTTTCTAGTTAGTCTTGAGATTTTTGGGTCATTTTGGAGGGGTTCATGGTTACTGTGCATGGTCTGGAAAGCCATGTGCAGACCTTGCAATTACCTCTGACGAATTTATATGTGATCACCCGGTTGGGGCACAGTCTGCCAAATCGTGTGGCCAAGCTGTGTATAGCAGTTGTTTATTTGAAAATTTTGAATATTGATTCGTTGGCTGAATTGGTTACTTTGGTATGTTCATGGTGGGAGTATTCTCTGGTTTTGGGGTGTTTTTCTTGAGTTTCAAAATTTATGATTAGTCTACTAATAATTGGATTTCCAAAATGAATATCTCAGATTTGTTTAAAATGAAATTATTTGTTTTTAAAATGGTTATAATTTTGGGAACTATTTTTGTATCTCTTAAACAATTTTTAAAGAGTAAATAAGAATTGTATTTGGAAATTGTTTTGGGAATTTTGAAATTCTTGTGAACTCTGAAATTGATGTATCTTGGAAATGTAATATTGAACATATTTACTTCACCTTTTGTATTCATATGGATTACCACATTTTTGGATGAATGTAATAGGATGTGGATGGTTTTTGGTACATGTGGATGGGTGCCCATGTTTTAATGTGAATTTATTTATGTGAGGTTTCATGGAATAAATATTTTGTGTGCTTGGTTTTCAAGGATTTTTTTCCCAAATGCATGTTTTGATCAGTGATTTGTTGGGATTGATTTTTTTTAATAAATTATTAAAAAAGGAAATTGGTTTTAAAAAGTGGGTTTTAACATTTAGATGGTTTTGAAATTTGATGGCATTGAAAATGGTCATTTGTGAAGGAGGAGTTTAGGCTTGATTGGTGATGTTTCTTTGGTATTATTTTGGATGATATTTTATTTGGATATGATTTGGTTTTGTGATTTACTATCTTAATGACTTGATGCTTGTTTTTGATCTGGTGTTTCCAGGTCGAAATGATATTTTGATTTTGAGTTAATGATTTATGGTTAAATGTGGAGGCTGGTTTTTTATGTGCTTTAGGTTGGTTTTGTGCTTCTTGTTTATTGTATGCCACATAAAAATGTCCAGAGGTTTCTAAGGGACATTTTTCATTTTTAGTATTACCCAGAACCACAGTGGAGTTGTGGGGTAATTTTCTTTTCATTCTCAATTTTTTTCTTAATGGATTCCTAGGTTCGATAGGGGTTATCATGTAACTCAAGGAAGTCAAGTATTTCTTTGGGCCTTTCGGAACTCCAAATGTTGATAAGGGAAATTTTTATTGGTTTTGTATTAAGGATCATGTTTGGGATATAGAAGGGTTATTTCTACCTTCTCCTTGCAAGTTGGGATCACTAGAAGGGAACTGTGCAAATTGAAATCATGTTTTTCAAGGTGCTCGTGAAGGGTTCCCTATCTGGTGAATAGGGTAAACCAAAGGCATATGTTATTTCTATGAGTATTTAGTTAGTTAATGTTTCTCATTCCTAAGAACACACACTCGTTTGTTCCTAATGTGATCGATTTGGGAACTCAAAGATGTTCGTCTAAATATTCTAAAGGTCTGTCAATGGTGTGACTGTTTGGGTCACCTAGGGAAGTTTGTATGCAGTCTTTCGAGAAGATGATTCCTCAGTTGGAGGATATTAGTTCCTGAATACGGCGTGGAATATGATTCAATACATCATAGCTGCATCCATAGTTCTAGGAGAGAATAATTTCACATAGTTGAGCAGTTTCCATGTGCGAGGGTTGAACGTCTAACCTATCGTCTATAATATAGGGGAAGAGACTAGTTATGTTTTTTCTTCATGTGGTCGTCTGTATGGGGATGGGGGCTTGTTTTGGTGGTATATGTGGTCTATTGTAAAATATATCAATGGTAGTTCTTGGTAAGTGTAATATTGAAATGGTTGGTCTTTCTTTCTACCAATTCCATCTTATGGGTAAATCTAGTATGGACATGAATGTGGGTGATGGACCTTATGAATCATGGTTTTTCTTGGCATTTGTCTAATGTATCTTCTGTTTGATTTCCCCTTGGAATGGGGGTTTCTAACTGGTCTATTTTGATGTTTCTCTCTATCATTGGTGCCATCCTTTGTCAGTGGGTTCATGATGGGAAATTCAATCCACATTTTGAAATTTAATTGAGAGTTCTTAGGTGGGCGCCATTGTACTACTGAGCTTCTAATATGTTGGAGAGACCCACTATGGGTCACTCTAATGTCTTCCCTCAAGATGGTCTGGTGTGACTCAAGAAGTTAAGGGGTTTACCCAACATCAATGGTCATGATTGGTTTTCTGATATGTTTTCATTTGGTAAAGTTAGTATTGGGATAGAGACATAATATGACGGGGAGAATAATATTAGACAAATTCAAGGGGAACATAGTATTCAAGGAGTTCTTGTCAGGGAAACATTTATCCTTTGATCCACCTGAACCTGATCAATGTTGATGGTTATCCCAGATGATGGTTCGTATGGTGAATGTTCATCGGAGATCTTGAGAAGAATATAGTGATTTCTATGTTTTGGTTTGTGGTGTTTCAGGTAGTGGTTGTGTTTGGAATTATGAGTCCCATGCCGTTGGTTATTTTTCTTTGAAGTCTAGGTATTGAGTTTCCAGGTCTTGGGTGGAAAGTGAATGTATGATCCTCAAGTGGTAGGGGTTTCCTTTTGATATTTTCAATCCTTTTTTCATGGTTTGAAGTACAATGTCATTTGGGACTCTTTAGGGTTAGAAAGTGTCAATGTGGGGAGAATTGTTGCACCCTGACCTGGCGTGTTGTATTTCATTTTTATTTATAACATTTTTGGGATAATATTATTAATAGTATTATTATAATTAGTTAAATTATTATTATTAGGTTTTCATTGTTTTATTTCATTTTATTTTATTTACTTATTACATTTTCTCTCTCTTTTTATCTCTTCCTTTCCCCCTGGTGTGTCATGTGAGCCCCTCCTCCATCGCCTTTCATAGCAGTGCACTTCCCCTCTGCCAGTCATCTTCACTCTATCAGGCTCTTTCTAATGAGCCACCAATGGTACCCTGCTCCCCATCTCCACTCTCTACAACCACCTCTCCCAGCTTCCCCTCAAACCCGCATAGCGCAACCCCTTGGCCGAGAACCTACAGTCGCACGACCTTCCACATCTACCCTTGTTTTCTCTAGAAAACCACCAAATATCCTATGGTTTTGCAGTCCTCCTAGTGTTTTTTAGTGGCCTATTTTTGATGCATTTTTGTGTCTCTTCCAACTATAGGGGGTGTAATTGATCTCTCAAGACCTGCCCGTGGATGTTCCAACAACCACCACCGAAGTCAAAGTCGTTCACATCGATTTCGTCTTCCCACAAAAAATTTTGGGTAATGTTTCTCTCCCTTAATCATGTTACTTAGTTTATATTTGGGGGTTTTTGTGATTTATGAGTATCCAATATTTATTTGAAGGTGTGTTTAATAGTGTCGTGTTGTTTTGGATTATTTCAATCCATTGGTTGCCAGTCGAGGTGAGGTTTATTTCGCTGCCTTATTTAATTTGGTTTTATTTGGAGTGTTTGATAATTTTTAGTCTCCCTTGAAATCATTGTAGTGTGTCATGATCATTATGGTGTGGATTCGAGTCCTCAATAGTAATGATCTATATGTATATACATGGGTAGGAATTTATATATACATATCCTTCTGGTTCATGTTCTCTCATGGGAATAAGAATATGTTCTTGGAAAAAAGGATACATATATATGAAAAATGTATATGTGTATAGTTGAATAAGTCTCAGGATACCATCATAAAAATCTAGGTGTATTTGGGCATGTTTTTCTACTCAGTTTATTCTTATTTCTGCAGCTTGGATGTGGCACCATCTAATATAGGTCCTTAATTGTTTAAAAGGTCCCTAGTTAATTTTTCATAGTGTGTCAGACTGTTTGGTATGGTTTTGAGTCACCGATCCAAGGGAGACACACTTTTATGTACATAGGTAACTAAAAAAATATACACATAGGCTCCCCCATTATTTGTATATTCATCCATGTCATTTAATGTACATTTATAAATCTAGTGGTTCATATGTGTATATATAAAAATGAATATGTAGGTGAGTGGAGACTAGAATATGAGTATAATAATACCTTTAAGGATCCCCTTTCACATGTTCATGGGCCATGAGAATTTATGCATAGGGGCTTGGTGTACTGGCATGTAAGCGAAGGCACATATGCTTAATGGGGGAGTAATAACGTTTAGATAGAAGGTGCTAAGAGAAGAAGTGGACGAATTGTTTCCCCCATGATTTAGGTTACCTATACCCTATTGATTAATTATAATTTGTATTACTAATTGGTATTCTTTTAAAAGTGTGTCTTCTACCCTTTTCTGTATTGTATTTTCAATATATATATATATATATATATATATATTCTTTTGAATAAATGGTTGTGTTTCACGAAAAGTGGTTTCATAGACATTTTTAACATGAATTGGGTATTTCCAAATATGTGTGTTCTTTCATCCAGTTTTTTATAGATGTGTAGTGGTGTGTTTGTTTTCCCAAAAAAGTTCCACAGTGATTTCCAAAATGGGTTTGGATGTGAATTCAAGGAAAATGGGTAGATTGATTTTATTAAAAGGGCAGCTTTAATTTTATGTTTGGTTTTAAGCATGCATTAAATATGTAGAACATTGGTTGTTTAGTTACACTGTAAAACTTTTTGGGAAACATAAATATATTGGGTGATTATGTTTATAAAAGAAATGTGTTTATGTCAAGTGATTAAGCTCATTTGGCACTATGATAATGGTTTATGAAAAAAGATAACCCCTCATATGGAATTTCCTCTTGATTTAAAAAAATGAGGTGAATTTTAAATTTACAAATTGTTATATTATCCTAGTGAAGAGTCTTGAGTAATGATGTCTATTTTTGAGAAAAATCAGATGCAATAATGGGGGGAAGTTAGTGGAAAAAAATGGAATGTTTTTAGATAATGAATGTGATATGTGTGTGTCTTTACTTGTTGATAAAAATCACCACCATCTGAAATAGAGAAGATGGGAAACCTAAGTATCTTGGAGGGAGGAATAGAACTAGTTCACTTTATGATATAGAAGTGGTCTATCACAGTTTCTTCTAGCAGGATTGATGCAACAACACTAAATAAACATTATGATGACTGGAGACCACTAGGTTATTAGTGTGTTCCCTACTAGTGTATTGGGAACAATAACATGTATTATTGTGGTTGCTATTTCACATTTCACTGAGGTACGAGGATCCCATTTCTCTAACTTACACTTGTTTCTTAGGAATTTCCCATTGTGCTTCTGAAATAGTTTTCAATTCAGTTGTTTCTTGCTTGTTTCCTCTTTTGTGAAATCCATATTTAAATTTAAATTGATTCCCTTTAATTTTGAAATTTCGATGCATGTTTGGATTCTATTTTCAAAACTTAGTGGTAGAGAAATTTTTTCCTAATAAATGTAAACCTTTTATATGATTTTGAAAAAATGGAAAACAATATTTGAATGGGTCTTATTATCAAACTAGCATGATTTCTGTTTCTTTTTATATGTAAGGGCATAGGGAATTGTTATTCCATGGCTTTACTACTAAGAATCTCAGTTCTCATTCCTATATTACATTTTATTGTTAGGTTCTAGTCTTGGATATCTCTTGGGTGAGTGTGGTTTAATGTTTTGTGGTGACCCTTGGGGTCACATGGATGTATGTCCATCTAGTTATTATTATTTTATTTTTCACTACTAGTGTTTTTTTTGTTCAGTTTATATTCAATTATCTATCTTTTTTCATTGGCCAACCCATTCAATTATCTATCTTTTTTTTCAATTATATATCTTTTTTTTCAATCCTGTGGGGATTGGGAACACCCTTCGGGACATTTCATATACTATATTGGATGACCGGTATAGGCTTTACCTAGGTTGGTTCATGACAAAATGGTATCATATGAAGATTTAACCCACGTACTTTGGGGATGTTTTATTGTTCGAAGTTAGGATTTTGTTAATCTAAGTGGTTAATTGCGGGTAGCTACTTGATCACCACCTATTCGGAATGACACTTGAATTGTGTGGGTTGTTTGTAATGGTTTTTCCTGAATGTTTTTTCTTGGATCTTGGATGTTTTTGAGGTCCTTAGTGTTGTACCCCACACTCTTTGATTTTCATGATCACAATCACTTTCATTTTTGTCTAACATTGTTTTTAAGTGTTGTGGATGATAGGCAAAAGATTGCCAAAGGATTGGCCCAAGAATGGACAAGAAGTGGACTGAATTTCAGTCCACCGGCCAACCGGTGTGATAGCACCGGCCAGCCGGTGGACCTGGCAGAGGCATTGCCCACTGCCAGGCTCCACCGGTCAGCCGGTGGCTTGACCACCGGCCAGCCGGTGGCAATCTGACTCAATAGTGAGACCTACTGTCTCACCACCGGCCAGCCGGTGGACTTCTCACCGGCCAGGCGGTGGCTCCTGGGCAGAAGCCTTCTCCTCTGCCAAGGCACCGGCCAGCCGGTGGCCCTGTACCGGCTAGCCGGTAGCCCTGGTCAAACTAGCCGTTGGCTTTGACCAGTCAACTCCAAAAGCCTCCCAACGGCTCCGAGGCCTTTTCCAACGGCTCCAAAGCCCTCCAACGGATACTTGAAGGTTCCTAGCCTATAAATAAAGGCCTAGGAAGCCCCGGAACATCACCCAAGCCACCGGACACATTGTTGATCATTTTGGCGAACCTCCGGCGGATTTCCTCAAGGAACCCAACGTGCTCCAATCCAATTACACATCCACGAGCACCATCAAAGAAGCTTGGAAGCAGCCTTCAACATCTCCAATCAATCAAAGGCGCCCAAGACTTCTCCAATTACGGGTTTTATCGTATTTATCTTTTTGAGCTTAAAATTGGGTTTGTACCTACAAACCCCAAACTCTTTTCTCATCCCCTCTTTCTTTTGGGTTTCACACCACCACTAAGGTGTGAAAAGGTTTCTTCAAGCCTTTCCTTTTAAAAGGCTTGAGTTTTCGGTGAGCTAGCCTTCACCCGTTAAAAAGGTTAGTGGGTTCTTGCTATTCCATTGAAAGCAAGTGGGTTCTTGCTTAACCACCAAAAGCAAGCTATAATAGGTCCTAGTGCTACCTCAAAGCCTAGTGGGTTTCTTGCTAAAACCATTGAAAAGAAAGCGGTAGGAATCTCTCAACGGTTGAGTTGGGAGCGGAGACGTAGGCCGGGTTTTGGCCGAACTCCGTTATCAATTTCTTGTGTTTTGCCTCCTTTATTTCTGCTGAATTTCTACTTTGATTTTAATTTGTTATTCAATTTTTAAAAGGCAATTCACCCCCCCTCTTGCCATCTTTTCCCTGTTTTTTTACCGACCCAACAATTGGTATCAGAGGAAGTATTTGAATAATTCCCTTTCCGGTTTCAAATTAAAGATCTTTTTTTAATGGATTCTACCACTTCAACCTCTCAATCCCCCGAAGGAAATTCTTTGGATCGTGCTCCATTCTTTGATGGAGCCGATTATACTTTTTGGAAAACTCGCAAGTCAACTTTTCTTAAAAGCATTAGCTATCCAATTTTTAGAATTGTTATGCATGGTTTTACGCTCTCTTCTCCCGATGAATCCAAATGGACCCACGAAGACATTGCAAATTTTGAGCTAGATGGCAAAGCCATGAATTCTCTTCATTGTGGTCTTGACCGTAATATTTTGGATTGCATTTCTACTTGCTCTACTTCACATGATATTTGGAAATATTTAGAGCTAACCCATGAAGGTACTAGCATGGCTCAAAAGCAAGAACCCGCTCAAAAGCAATAACCCGATGCAAAATCCGTACCCGCTTGCCCACTTCACAAGAAAAGGGCCAAGAAGAAGAAAAAGAAGAAGGCTTCAAAGGCATCTTGGAGTGATAGCTCCTCCTTCTCCTCCTTCTCCTCGAGCGACCAAGGTAAAAAATGCCTAATGGCAAAACATGAGGTATCATCTTCCGACTCTTCTTCCTCTTCCTCTGGTTCTTCTAATTCTTTTAATCATTTGTCATATGAAGAACTCCAACATGTTAGAGATCAATTAGAAAATGGTTTTCATGAACTCTCGTCAAAATTTGTTGCTTTAAAAAAGTCTTTCAAAAAACTCTCCTCCGAAAAAGAACAACTTCTCAAAGAGAAGGAGGAGATGTCCCTAAAAATCCAAAATTTCCCCAATGTTGATTCTTTGGAATCAACCATCAAGGACCTTAGAGAAACTCTAGCGAAGTTCACCCAAGGGGAACAAAATTTGAACAATTTACTTGGTTCCCAACGCATTTCCCGAACCACCCAAGGGCTAGGATATACCAACCAAGCTTCCTCCTCCCATGCTCCAACTGTTTTTGTAAGGGGGAGCTCTTGTTTTAAATTTTGTAATTATTGTAAAAACCTCGGGCACCTTATTTATGAATGTAATTGTAAAAACGCCCGGTACGGTCAACCCAAATCTTTTTACTTTTCGGACGAATTTTATAGGAGAAGACCCGCTATGAGACAAGTTTGGATTGAAAAATCCCTTCTTGCGAGTCTCTCCGGGCCAAAATTTATTTCCTTTCCCCAGTGATTCATTGTTTTTATTTAGGGGGAGTATTTTCAAAATTTTCGATTCCAACTTTCAATTTCAACACTTGGTATCAAAATTTTCTTTTCAAAATATTCAATTCGAATTTTTCATTCAAAACTTTCAGTTCAAACTTTGTTTCAAAACTCTCAATTTCAAAAATTTCTTTTGGTTTCAAATTTCAATTGGTTTCAAATTTCAAATTTCAAATTTCAGAATTTCAATTGGTTTTTGATTCAAAACTTTCAATTCAAACTGTTATTCAATTTTTCATTTCAATTTTCAGTCAAAATTTCAATTGATTTAAAATCTCGTTTTCCCTCAATCAAGTTTTATGCCCCATTCTATTTTGATAATCACAAAGGGGGAGAAATTTCTTTATTGATTGGGGGAGAATCCTTTTCATCATGCCTAGTATTTATTTTCAATTTTTCATTTAAAGCATGCCTTCATTTAAGCTTTTACATTGCTTAGATAAGTGATTGTGATCATCAAAATAGGGGGAGATTGTTGTACCCCACACTCTTTGATTTTCATGATCACAATCACTTTCATTTTTGTCTAACATTGTTTTTAAGTGTTGTGGATGATAGGCAAAAGATTGCCAAAGGATTGGCCCAAGAATGGACAAGAAGTGGACTGAATTTCAGTCCACCGGCCAACCGGTGTGATAGCACCGGCCAGCCGGTGGACCTGGCAGAGGCATTGCCCACTGCCAGGCTCCACCGGTCAGCCGGTGGCTTGACCACCGGCCAGCCGGTGGCAATCTGACTCAATAGTGAGACCTACTGTCTCACCACCGGCCAGCCGGTGGACTTCTCACCGGCCAGCCGGTGGCTCCTGGGCGGAAGCCTTCTCCTCTGCCAGGGCACCGGCCAGCCGGTGGCCCTGTACCGGCCAGCCGGTAGCCCTGGTCAAACTAGCCGTTGGCTTTGACCAGTCAACTCCAAAAGCCTCCCAACGGCTCCGAGGCCTTTTCCAATGGCTCCAAAGCCCTCCAACGGATACATGAAGGTTCCTAGCCTATAAATAAAGGCCTAGGAAGCCCCGGAACATCACCCAAGCCATCGTACACATTGTTGATCATTTTGGCGAACCTCCGGCGGATTTCCTCAAGGAACCCAACGTGCTCCAATCCAATTCCACATCCAAGAGCACCATCAAAGAAGCTTGGAAGCAGCCTTCAACATCTCCAATCAATCAAAGGTGCCCAAGACTTCTCCAATTACGGGTTTTATCGTATTTATCTTTTTGAGCTTAAAATTGGGTTTGTACCTACAAACTGCAAACTCTTTTCTCATCCCCCCTTTCTTTTGGGTTTCACACCACCACTAAGGTGTGAAAAGGCTTCTTCAAGCCTTTCCTTTTAAAAGGCTTGAGTTTTCGGTGAGCTAGCCTTCACCCATTAAAAATGCTAGTGGGTTCTAGCTATTCCATTGAAAGCAAGTGGGTTCTTGCTTAACCAACAAAAGCAAGCTGTAATAGGTCCTAGTGCTACCTCAAAGCCTAGTGGGTTTCTTGCTAAAACCATTGAAAATCAAGCGGTAGGAATCTCTCAACGGTTGAGTTGGGAGCGGAGACGTAGGTCGGGTTTTGGCCGAACTCTGTTATCAATTTCTTGTGTTTTTCCTCCTTTATTTCTGCTGCATTTCTACTTTGATTTTAATTTGTTATTCATTTTTTAAAAGGCAATTCACCCCCCCTCTTTCCATCTTTTCCCCGTTTTTTTACCGACCCAACACTTAGTCTTGTTTGGGTGTCTATAGTTAGTATTGAACTTTTTCTGTCATTTTGGAGGGGTGAATGTTTGTTGTGCTCAGCCTGGAATGCCATGTGAAGACCATGCAATTGCCTCTGATGACTTCATATGTTCTAACCCGGTTGGTGTATGGTATTCCGAACAGTGCGACCAAGCTATGAGTAGTTGTTGTTTATTTCAGAATTTGAAATATTGATTCGTTTTGTGAATTGGTTTCTTTGGGATGTTCATTGTGTGAATTTTTAGTAATTATGGGGTTTTTTTTCATATGTTTCATAATTGATTATTATTCTATTGAAAATTGGATTTCCAAAATGATAGTCTTGGATTCTGTAAAAATGAAATGAGTTATTTTGAAAATGGATGTTCTTTTGGAAACTATTTTGGGATCTCTTAAAGACTCTTAAATATTTTGTAAAGTGTAAATCAGATGTTAATTTGGAAAAATTTTTGGGGCATTTGAAATTCTTGTGAAGTGTGAAATAGATGTCTCTTTGAAATGAGAATTCTGAAATAATTTACTTGACTTTTGGCATTCTTATAGATTACCACATGTATGGATTAATGTAATTAGATGTGTATGGTTGGTTATACGGATATCTTAGTGCCCGATTTGGCATAAGAACATATGAGTATGAGGTTCCATGTAATACCAATGGTGATCACTCATTTTTCGAGGCATTGCTTTCAAAAGAATGACTTTATTTTTATGTTCTAGGATGAATTTTTTTAAGAAATGGTTTTTAAATAATAAAATGGGTTTTCAAAAGGGGTTTTTAGTGTTCGGATGGTTTTGAATTTGGATGGTTTTTAAAATAGTCATTTGTGAATGAGTGGTTTAGGCATAGTTGGTGATTTTACTTTGGTATTATTTCAGTTGATATTGGATTTGGTTGTGTCTTGGTTTTGTGATTTATTTGTATATGGGATTGAGTCTTGTTTTTACGATGGTGTTTCTAGGTTGAAATGATGTTTTGAGATTCAGTTAATGATCTATGGTTAAACGTGGATTCTAGTTTTGTGATGTGCTTCAGTTTTTTTGGGATTCCTATTTAAACTATGCCACCCAAAAATGTCCAATGATTTATGAGGGGTTTTTTTTAGTTTTTAGTTTTTCCTAGACCCCTAGTGGAGTGGTGGGGTTATTTTATTTTCATTGTTTCTTGTTTTCTTGGTGGAGGCCTAGGTTTGATTGGGGTTACAGTGTAACTCAAGGATGTAAATTGTCTATTCGTGTATTTAGGATCAGTAGATGCTATAAACGGCATGTTTTCTTGGTTTTTTGAAGGGTAATGTTCGGGTTAGAGAAGGGTTATTGCTACCTTCTTCTTATCTGTTGGGGTAGCATCGAGTGAACTATGAAAAATGGAAATATTATTGTTGAAGGTGTTCATGAGGGGTTCCTAAACCTATGCAGAATGTGAACAAGACAAATACATTATCGGCATGAATATTTTGTTAGTTCTTGTTTGTCATTCCAAAGACCACACATTGATTTGTTTCCTATGTGGTCGATTAGTTACTTGAAGACGTTCGTCATAATCTTCTGAAGTCTTTTCAATGGTGTTGATCTTTGGGTCACCTAGGGATGTTTTTAAAAGGTATATCTAGATGTTAAATACTTGGTTGGAGGTTTTTAGTTCTTGAATTTGGTGAAATAGATGCTTGAATACATCAGACCTCCATAAATATGTCTTAGAGAAAATCTTTTCATTAAGTCAGTAAGTTTCCTAGTGTGAGGGATGTGCCTCCAACCAGTAATATTTTATGTTGGGGAAGAAACCAGTTATGTTTTTTCTTCATATGGTTTTCTTTGGGGAGGGGGGTGCTCTGAAGGTCTTGGTGTGCTCTTCTATAATATTTTTGTGGTTGTTACTTTTTAGTGTATGCTTTAAACGGTTGGTCTTTCTTTAGACCAATTCCAGCTTCTGGTTGATGCTTGTTTGGAGATGTATGCCAGCCATGGATCTTTTAAATCATGATTTGGCTTGGCATTTTTCGGATGTCTCTTTTATTTGGATTCCTCATAGACTGGGGGTTTATGGATGGACTTTGTTGAAGTTTCACCCTGTGTTTGGGGCCAGCCCATGTTAGTGGTTTCATGATGGGAAATTTAGTCAGCATTTTCAAACTGAATTGAGAGTTCGTAGGTGAGTTCCATTATACTACTTGGTTTCTAATATGGTAGTGATACCCAGTATGGGTCTCTCAAATTTCTTCACTTAAAATGGTTGGGTGCGACTCAAGATGTTATGGGGATACACCCATGTCAATAGTCTTGAGTTTTTCTTCTATTTTTTTCAATTTGAGAAGGTTAATATTTCGCTAGAGTCCTAATTTGGTAGAGAGACTAACATAGAATTTTTTTTCAGAGATCATAGTTTTTAAGATATTGTTGTAAGGGTAACTCTTATCCTCTACCCCGTCCAACCCCGATCAATGTATATATATAGCCTAGAAAATGTGGTGTATGGAGAATGTTCATTGGAGATCTTGAGCAGACTATAGTGATTACTATGTTTTGGGTCAGGGTGTTCTAGGTTGTGGTTCTGTTTTCAAATGTGAGTCTCATTTCCTTGGTTCTTTCTCTTGGACTTCTGGCTCTGGGAGTTTTAGGTCTTGGGTGGAAAGTGAGTGTTTGGTCCTCTTGAAGTAGGGGTTTTGTTTTGATAGTGGTTGTTTCCTTGTTTCTATCATTGAACAGTTGAATCTTTTGGGGCTCTCTATGGGTAGAAAGTGTCATGGTCAGGAGAATTTTCACACCCCTACCTTGCACACTGTATTTAATTTTTCATTATAACATTTTTTGGTCTAATATTATTATTGATATTGTTGTTAATACTATTTTTACAAGGTTTTAACTATTTCTATTTCTATTTTTATTTTTATTTATTTTTATTTATATTTATTTTTTCTACCTTTTTTGAATTACTTTTTCCCGAGTGGTTAACGTGAGGCCCTACTCCCTCTCCTCTCATAGCAGCACATTTCCCTTCTTCCGGCCAGATCCCCTCTATACTCCTTCTAGTGAGTCACCACTGGCGCCCCACTCCCCATCTTCCCTCTCTCTGGCCTCCTCTCCTGGCTCCCCCACATCCCCGAATGAAACAACCCCTGGATGTGACCCTGCATCCACATAACCCTCCCCATCTGTCATCATTTTCATCTGAGAAACCATTGAATATACTCTAGTTTTGTAGTTAGGCCATCAGAGTGAGCTTTCTCTTCTCTCATCCTTCATGTTTGTTCTGATTTTCTTATACCCATCGCCCCTCTTAGGTTCATCTGAATCCTAGTGTTCTATAGTGGCCAATTTTCAGGTATTTTTGTGTCTAATCTTTCGATATGGGGTGTGATTGATCTCCCAGGACCCATCCACATGCATTTTGACAACCACCACCGATGGAGAAGTGGTTTTAATATATTCTATCCCCCCTACAACAATTTTGTGTAATATTTTCCCCCATTTTTCTTTCCATGTAGTTTATATTTTTGGGTTTTGTGATTTTTGAGTCTCCAGTATTCATTTAATGGTGTGTTTAATCATTTTTTGTAGTTTCAGTTCATTTTAATCCAATGATCACTAGTAGAGGTGAGGTTTCTCTCACTTACTAGTTTAATTTTGTTTTATTTGAAGTCTTTGATAATTTTTAGTATCCCCTGCAATCATTGTAGAGTGGAATCCTCATTGTTTTATGGATTCAAGTTTTCAGTAGAAAAGACATATATGTATATACATGGGTAGGCATGTATATATACTTATCCTTATTTCACATGTTCCCTCTTGTAGTGGGGAATATGTTATTGGATCAAATTATATATATATATATATATATATATTAAAATGTATATGTGTAGGTGAAGTTGTCTCAGGCCACCATTGTCAAAAGGTGTGAGTCTTGAGGTATGTTTTGTAACATAGTTTATTCTTTTTTTCAATGCTTGGATGCCATACCATCTAATTTATAGAACCAAATTGTGTAAAATGTAACTTGTTAATTTTGGGTAGTGTGTTGGACTATTTGGTGTGGTTTTGAGTCGCTGGTCCAAGGGAGACACTTCTGGTTGTGCATAGGTAAGTAAATATATACATGTTGGTTCCCCGGTTACATGTATATTCTGCCATGGAATTGAATATACATGTATTGGGCTAGGTTTTCCTATGTTTATATATAAAAATGCATATGTAGGTGAGTAGTGACTAGTATATGCATATAAGAATGCCTATAAGGATCCCCTTGCACAGGTCCATTGGCCATGTGAATATATGAATAGGGGATAAGTGCCCTAGCATGAATGTGAATAATAAAATGCTTATTGTGGGGAGAAAAAACATTCAGTTAGAAAATTACAAGAGCTGAAGTGGATGACTTGTTTCCACCTTTAGGTAGGTTACCAATGCCCTGACATTTTATTTGAAATTACAATACTACTTAGTATTCTATTAAATGTATTTCTTATTCCTTTATATGAAATGAATGTGAAATATATATATATATATATATATCTGTGTGTGTGTGTGTGTGTGTGTGTGCATGTGAATAAATGGTTATGGTTCTTAAAATGTGGTTTCTTAGACATTGTGATTTAGGAATGGGTATTTCCAAATACATGTGGTCTTTTTCCATGTTTTTTTATAAAAGTATAGTGGATTTTTTGTTTTTATAAAGTGGATACAAAGTGATTTAAGAAATGGGGATTGGTTCAAATTCAAGGAAAAGGGGTAGTTTGAGTTTTTTATAAGGATTTCTTCATTTATAAGTGTGGTTTTAATCTTACATTAAACATCTAACACCATATTTTTTTAGTTACAAGTTCACAATGTTTTGGAAACTTAATGATGTTAGGTGGTTATAATTCTAAAATTAAAAGTGTTCCTAGTATATGATTATGCCTGTATGGAACTTGGAGAAAGTTTTATAAAAAAACGAAAAACCCTATTAAGTCTCATCTCTTCCTTTTGACAAATATGGTGTGTGTTAAATGTACAAATTATTATATGTTCATAGTGAAGAGGCTTTTGCAATGATGTGTGTTAATGAAAAAAAGGGGAAATGCTTTATGGAGGTGGTCAGTGCTGAAAACTAAAATGTTTTCAGATAAATAATGAGATATGTGTGTGTGTTTAGTTGTTGATAATAATTTCCACCATTTGAAATTGAGTACATGAGAAAAATGGGTATTTAGGTGGGTAGATTGGTACTAGTATGCTAGATGATACAAAAGTGGCCTGTATGGGGTTCTTCTAACAGGATTGAAACTACAATGCTAAATATGAATTATGATGATTGGAGACCACTATGTTATGGGTGTGTTCCCTACTAGTGTCTCATACATGAGAATGTAGATTTATTTGGTTTATATTCCATGTTTCATTGATTTATAAGGATCCTTGGTCCCCAACTGACAATAGCTACTTATGGATTCCCCATGGTGCATGTGATACGATTTTCTATTTAGTTGTTTCAGGATTGTATTCTCTTTCTTGAAAACTATATTTAAATTTTAATTTATACCATTTCATTTTGTAATGTCAATATATGATTTATTTTATTTTGAAAATGTAGTGGTTGAGAAATCATTTCCTTAAAAATGTAATCTGTTTACCTGACTTTGAAAAGAATGAAAAAGATATTTTAATGGGTCTAATTTTCAAACTAGCATGTTTCAGGTTTCTTTTTAGAGGTAAGGGAATAGGTTGTTGTAATTCCTTTACTTTCCTATTGAGCATCTTGGTGCTCACCCCTAATTGACTTTTTAGTTTTTGGTTATAGTCATGGATCGCTCTTGGGAGAGCGTGGTTCTATGTTTGGTGGTGACCAATGGGGTCACATTGAGGTATGTCTAGGTGGTAATATTTATTTTATTTTCCTATAATAGTGTTGTTTTTGTGTTTTTGATTATATTAATTTATATTTCCTTTTTTTTATTGGCCAAAATATTCCCAACCATATCACTTTGATTCCCGACAGTAGTTTCCAACCCGTGGGGATTGGGAACACCCTTTTGGCTATGTCGTGGACCAGCTCGGGTGACCAGTATAGGGTTGACCCAAGTTCATTCGTGACAATATGTTTTATAAATGATATAAGTACGATATTAATTATATATTTATTATTATTAAAATATAATATATAGTTTTATTACCTACATCTTCAGTCACTGAATGATGAAAACATTGATCATGTATGTGTGGACAATCGCCTTTACGAAGAGATGTGACTCCGTTTTTATCACCACACCACATGGATGATATATATATGGGGGTGTATGTAAGTAAATAATATATTATATATGATGTTATGATCATTCTATAAATATAAAATAATACTTACCTTCATTCCATAATGATCATTATAAAATGTAAACATTACCCATTCATACGTACGACCTACTGTATCCTAGATAGTAACATACTTCATTTCCAAAAAACCATATTTCATGATTAAAATAAAATTAATTTTTTTATAAATATGATAATTTTTTCATTATTATTATTATGGAGACGATTTTCATATATAACATATTTAAGAATTGTATATTTCATAACAAATCATGAATGAGAAAACAATGCAATTAACACTTGAATTAATGAAAATAATGAAATATTAGTAATGGAGGGGTAATAATATGTTATAAAAAATATATGATATTTTAAATTTTAATTTTACTCTTGTATGATAATTTAACAAGTTTTAAACCAAAATAAATAAGGATAGAGAATTTTTAACCAAAAGGTAGCGTGAGGTAAGGGATTTTGTCACAATTTACATTCAATTAAGTCTTATGTTTTATTATGTACAAATTCACTTTTTTATGGTGTATATAATTCTAATTGGAATTGGAAAATAATTATTGATTAATAATTCATGGTGTTTTAAGTCATAATTCAATTCCTTTCATCGAAGATTATATTAATTGAAAATTACTTTGTGAAAAACGATGTTCTACAATCTCACTTTCATTTGGTATTATAAAAATTATATTCAAACAATCAGTTGTGATAACTTTTCATTGGACATTATATTTTTTAATATTCATATTCTTGTATAATGGATATAGTTATTTCATAAACATTATTCCATTTTTATATACAATGATTACTATGAACATTATTTTATCAATAAGGAAAATAATGAATAGTCTATATCCTTTACTTCATATAGATATTTGATAACAATGAATATTAATGCATGGATTAAATTTATTATTTGATATATAATATATTATTTTTACATTAAAACTTGTTTGGGGATTATTTATTGATATCACATAGATTATTTAGTAGGTATCATGAGACAAATCATTATGGTAGAATTAAAGGAGTTTTTACCAATAGCTTTAATCCATATGCTGAATGTTATTGACATTGAGGTATAATTTTATGATACATTACTTGAAATAATTAATCATTTCCTTAATGATTTATTTATTATTATCTATGATATTTTATTAATGATTTTATCTCTGGATTCATCTCATTCATAGTGTATGGATTAAATAGAAACTATTTTTAGTTTTTTAGCTTGAAATATTTATTATGCATTATCATTTTATTATATTAAAGTTATTTATATGTCATTTTTCCGATATCTAACTTTTCATTTTGATAATTAATTATCTATTTATTTAAATGACATGTGTGTCCAATTATTAACCTTTCCATGTTAACTAAGCTTATTCATTCCTGATAGCTTCAATGGTACACAACTCTTACTGATAATTTGATCTTAACCTTATTTTTCCCTTTCCATAGTATTATATGAAGTTTCATTTGGTTTATGTGTAAGGATATGATAGAGGGGATAATTTTATTCTAAAAAACATATGTTGTCTAAGTGTTTTCAAATGTAATCCAAGACTCATCTATGCTTTTTTCCAATTAAACTATACTATTCATTCTTTTAGTGTTCAATTAATTGTATATTAAAATAATGAAAAAACCCAAATACCAACTTTGGGATGCTAGGTTTGGGGTCTCTATATAACATTTTTGATGGTGACACTTTTATGGGGTTGTTCGACAAACATGGTTTGGTTGGTGATCTTGATAAGCACAAAATTCTATGATAAATTGTTTCTTCCATGCAATATTTTTTGTGTCGTGGATTTGGTCTTGGTCAATGAAAAATTCAATTTATCTCATCCCCCTTAGAATCTATGATAACTGCACCTTATACGATATGATCCTACTGGTTGAGACCATAACGCCTTTTTCCAATTTCTATTGGACTTTATCAAATCCCGTAAAATATACTAATATCATTGATCTCTTTACAATTACAATTATATAAATAGCTATGTATCTTAATGGCCTTTTAAATATAATAGTATATATCCTAATACAGTCCAAATAATCAAATTAGTATGTGTTTTTTCTATGACTACATTACTTAAATTGAAATTTATTCATTTGAAATATAATTTTATTTATAAAATTTCAGCTCAATAATGGTAGTATAAAAAATAGTATCAAATGATGGGACAGGACACATTCCGAAATTAGAGAGTATACCTAATAAAGGTGGAAGTATATTAGAGAGTTCATTTGATAGCGTAGGGTTAGTGAAATATCATCTCAAATCTTTAAATATTTCTTTCTCAACATTCCTACATTTTTAGGACAAAAAATATGTCTGAACATGATTTGTGATATGAAACAAGAAAATATTTTGAAAATTGTGTACATCTATTATTTATATTCATTTATTTTAAAAGTAATAGATAATATTTAATTTAAAGTATGATTTTACAAACAATCAATAAATATGTTTATTGAAAACATAATATATAATTATTAAATAAAATCATTTGAAAAATATTCTTTATGGAACAAAAATTTAACATAAAAAAATTACCATCCATAAAATTTTACTGAGAACAAATAATAATTTAGAATATTATTTTAATTAATTTATATTTTGATTTTATATATTATGATATAAATATAAATTATACAGTATATAAAAAATAACACATCACATTAACAGAAACAACATATTTTTTAAATTTTTTGATGAATACTATTAAAGGGAATAAATATGAAATAATGATAAAGGATCATTAAATATTAGTAAGGTGGAGTTCCAAATAATAAATACCACATTTTATTAATTTTTTTTTACAATAATTTGAATATAAATGATAAATTTAGTATAACATTAATTAAAATTCAGTTATTTATTATATTTTATTGTTATACACTAATAAACTATACATGGGATTAAGTGTTTTTTTAAATGAAATCAAATAAATATCAGACACATAACCTATAAATTTACACCCCATATTACTCTAACATACACTCACACTACCTAGAAATATAACTAAAATCCAATAGTTGACAACATAGAAAACTCATAATCATTAAATTATTTCAACATTCAATTGTACTAAAATGATTTTGAAATATAATATTACTTAAATGAAATTTCATCAACATTTATGGATTTAATGTTACACAACCTTGAAGATCATTACTCATCAAGAGTGGAACCAATATTTTATTATTCAAAACCCATAAAAAATATTACTTGATACCTCTTGAAATCATCACATTTTCAATGTCTAAATTATACCACTCTATAATTGTTGAACAAAACTTATTTTAATATGGAAAAATCATGCAATTATTCCCCTATTATCAATAACATATAGGTATTCATTATTCAGACCCATATATAATAAAATAAATAATTCTTGGATCATTGTGATCTCTAAAATAAAATAAATTAATGAATATTAATTTTATTCCTTAAACTCTGTGGTATTCTTATCAGGTGTTTACACATGATTATTCAAAATCAAACCAAAATAGACATATTATATTGAATGTAAAATAATTTAACTATTAATTGATAACTCAATATTATTTTAAATTAATCAATTTGGATCATCAATAATTTTTATATCAATTGAATTTATTTAAATGGGTAAATGAATGTATACCACGTTTTAGGGGGTCTAATAGATGATTAAATATAGTGTTACTGATGTCCTTTTATTAGTGTAGAATCTTGAAAACCTAAATACAATAGAAATATTAATGATATAGTTTAATTATTTGATTAATGGTCAAAATTTTAAAGATTATTTTGAAGATACTCAAATTAATCTAGCCCATACTAATATGAATCCACTAAACACTTCAATTATTTTATTTTTTCCATCCACTTACAAATCTACCTTGACAACTATGACCACTGAAACATAAAAAATTAAAAACCATGATAAAACAATAATACAAATAAGTATTTTAATGAAAAAATCAAAAAATAAATTTTTGTTAGTGGGTAAGATGAAGTAAATATGATACTAACAATGAGAACCTGAAGCATACCTTTAACTAAAAATCATAAAATTTGAATATATAAATAATGGATGGACATATATGTATAATTATAAAACAATGGTGATGGTAATGGTAAGGATAAGGGAGAGATTCATCATATCAGATGAGGGTAAAACTATGTGTGACAAAATATATTCTGAATAAAGGAGAAGAAGAAAGAAAATGGTAAGTTAGTATTCCAAAATATTTATTAATTAGTGGATGTTTTTTAAAACCACTAGTAATATTTACTTTTACAGTAATTTTTTGAGAAACATCCACTAATAATTAATTATGATTTATTTATATTAAATCACTACTAATAAATGTGTAGGTAATTCTAGATTTTCAATTAGTAGTTATTTTAATAACCACCACTAATAAACTAAAAGAAATTATTATTTTTATTACAGTATTAGTGATTCCAGTACATCAACACATTATAATTTTATTATCCATGGATTAGACAAGTTTTACGGAACCTTGTAAAACATTATTTCTTTGTTGAATATTTTTTCAATTTCGTCAATCCAGTTATGAGGGAGAAGGGTGTTCCTACTAAATTTATTACAATATTTGTGTCAAGGGTCATTTGAATAAATCAATATATCATGGTGAAACCCCCATGAATTCAAGATATTTACCTTGGATGGGTACTAAAAGTTTTATAAAAGAAGAATTATAATTTCTATGGAATTATTCTCTAAGTGTAGGTTATGTAAGAAATAAATCACAAAGGTGTTCATAACGTTGATTGAAATAACATTCAATTATATAAGAATAAGACAAACATATATTTTAGATCATCAGGTGTGGATGTTTATAAATTGTATTTCATGGAATTTTGGTCAATGTGGAAAGTGGAATTTCATTATAGGGATACTGTTAAAAATTATATGATGACACCTTAGCACTGAATATACATGGGGAGAGTTATCTAACACAATATATATAAAGGAAAATTTGCATAAATCCTAAAAACCATATGGGAATTGTTTTCTATCACTTATGATGATGATTCCATGATTTATGAAATTAATATTTGGGTTCATTATAAAAATTATGAGGACATAAAGATTCACCCAAGTGAAATGTTTAATGGATTATTTTATTGGTTAAATTTAATTTTTAAGGATATCAATGGACTCTAAGAATTACTTGATGATTTCTAGATTTGAAAATGTATCTTCAGAATATTTCCAAAATTATTTAATCCAAAACAATCAATGCCCATTAGTAAATAATAATTTGTTCTAATATTGGATATTCTTATACAACCCATGTTGTATATAAGATATAATGAGGTTTTGGAAAAAGATAAATTTTAATTAGTTTAATTCAGGGATATTATGAATCTCTCAATAGAATATCATTTTAGAAGGGGATATCTATAAAATATGATCATTCATTTACTCAATCATTAATATTAAAAAAGGAATATTTAAAATAATGGTTCCACTTGACTACCTATAAAGTTAAAAGGTTTGTAACCCCAAAACAAAGTGCTCTGGATGTTTCAAGATATTGATATAGATGATTTAGTTACCATGGAGAAATAATCAATTATTAATAAAGTCAATTAGAGTAAAAAATAAAAAATCCTTCAAAAAGATTGTACTGTAATAGGATGACAATAAATCAGAATAAGAAAAATCTGAATAAATTGATGACTAAGGATCCCACAAATAATATATTGAAGTTGATATTATATCAAAGTTAGAAAAAATGGAATACAATGATTATGATGAAATAGAGTTAGAATGGATGGTTGATCTAAAATATTATTTAGAGGATTCAGTTTCTAAGATATGTTTTATGGGAACCAAAATGAATAAATTTAATGGAGTGCTTTGAAATTGAAAATCCTACATGAAGTAGTAGGAATATGAGAAGTATAAATTTAGGTGTAAATTGAAAATATCTAATATAAAAATAGATAAAGTCCTAATAAGGTTTTTTGTTAGTTGATCATGATTAAATATTAGTTTTTGAATAACAATTATTTTACTATAATAGTGATATATTAATGTAAATTAATCAATGAGGATAGAATAAAAATCACAAGTCTATAGAACAAAATCAACAATATGGAGAGACATTTGATCATATATATGAAATTGGGAAATAACACCTGATGAGTTTCAATGAAGGTGAAATATAATCACATTGATATAGTGAGATAGCTGTATAATGTTCCGAAAAAATACACATCAAAATTAAAAAGACGGTGTGGTGATTAATCATATGTTGAAGGTTGTGTTAGATGATTATAGGACACACACACCCATTTTAAAGTTGAATCAATACATGAGAGTGACTCAAAATTAGTACAATAAGAGAACCTAAAATCTAATTTGTATTATATGGAATACAAATACGAGTATACATTTTTTTTGGTAAAAACATTATAAGCATGGATGACATGATTATTGATGGTATTGGTGATAAGTTTATTTTAACTATTTGTTTTAATACATGCAATTAATTTTTAAAATTTGAATTGTATCATTAATTTGAAGGATAATATAGTTGTGTAGAAAGGGATGTTCATGAAGGGGAGTCTCTACCTCACAAATAGAAAAAATATGTTCCTTATATAAATTGAAGAAGAAAATATATTGTGGTAAAAAATGTATGATCACTTAATCCAATACTACTTGGAAGATATATTAAAAAATGATAGTGATAAATATATCCCAAAACAATCATACACACACATGTATGTAGTTTTGTGAAAATGATAAGTTTATCCAAAACAAATATCAGATGATATAGATAAAGACAAGGAGGTATATTTAAATGGCACATGTTTATTTAATTATATTGATATCACTATTATAAATTGATTATAATAGATAAAATGTACTATCAATGATGATTACAATAGAATGTATTGGTTAATCTTTATTTCCCATAAGTCCATGGTGTTGAGTTACATTGCATATTATTAGAGAAAGGATGATAATATTCTTAAGTAGATAATTATAAAATTTTGGATAGGTAATGAAATATAATGTTCCATAAACCAAGTATAGTATTATCTTGAGCTTCATGGTATAAGGGGATGAGTCTTAGTGGTTATAAATACTCAAACATTAGTGTAGTTTAGACGTGAAACATGATCATAATCAACGTAGATAGAATAATTTTGTTTTGAAAGAAGTACCCAATATGTTTTGGAAGAAATAAATTTGTCTCCTTCAATATTTTCAACTCATATTTATTATAAAATATAAATGATTAAACTATATGTTAATTTTTAATGGGAATAATCCACTGTTAAAATACATTTGAATCCTTGGATATAAGTGATTTATTCCCAATATAGGTAAATAGAATTAAGTGGTAGTCTTATGAAGTTTAAAAAATTTCCTTATATAATCAAGGAAGATAAAGGTATACATGTACATAAAAAATAGAATAGAGAGATTTGAAAATATTTGATCTAACTATGATAGAGAATTATCATGATCTTAAGCAAACTCATAAAAAAATTATGGAATAAATTGATAAGGTAAGATCAAGGGGAGCACAAGGGGATTATGGAGATTCTAAACAAGACACTAATAATGACCAAATGAAGTTAAAATAATAACTTTATGTAAGATAAAAATTAGGGTTTATATTTATTAATAGAATATCATAAATTAATGAATAACACTAGTTCAAATGAAGAGAATTCAGTATCTACACCCGAATTCTCTCTTATCTCTTATAGAGAAAAATCTTTTGATGAGGGTTCAAAATATGACAATTAGTTCTAGTAAATATAAGGAGATCTTGAAAATGTTGTCAAGAATCATATTTGTTAGATAGTTTCAAGTTTGGTGGATAAGAAAATAATGACTATAAAATGGGTTTTCTATAACTATATTTATATACAGGATTAGGTGATTCAAAAAAGGAATGAATCATATATAATGAATAATATTTTATTAGAATTATTGATAATGATGTGTCCTTTCTCTTAGGGAATATATGGAAATAATTTGATTTTTCGATGTGAGAGTAGTGAAAATTTGGAAAAAAAATTTCAATATGGATTTAAAATATATATACCTTAATAGATTACATTATGAATATGAATACATTAATAATATGAATGGTTTTACTGTAAATAAGTATTTGAAAATATATATTTCTCTAAAGAAGACATATTATATGATAAATGATCTAAATTTGTACTTCAATATGCTTAGATTTTCGTGTGGTGGAGTTGATCGAAATCTTTATATTAAGGAGGAGTGTGATAAAAAATGATAGTTATTATATATATTCAATAAAAAATATTTGGTGCATTGAATGAGTAAAAATGAAAACAATTTATAAATATATGAGGTGTGAGTTCCAAATGGGGGTGATTTAAGAGTTGACTATTTCCTTGGTTTGTAGATTAGCCATGGAAACAATTGAACATTCAACTCACAATCCAAATATGTTATATGAACTTGAATGTATTTATAATTTTGGGTTAAAATGAAAACAAAAAATTAGTTTCTACTTAGTAAATGTTTTAAAGGGATGATGATTGAAAATATTTCAATAACATTAATTATAGTCAAATCACATGTATCTAACTATAATAAATAGTGACAAAACCCAAAATATTATTCCACTCTTTAATAAAAAAATATACAACATTAATCCCTAGTAAATCCACATTAAAATGGTAATGATAATATTTTAATATATCAAGGGACCTATGGATTTTATCCTACTTTAAAATAAGATAGTAAGTCTGAGTTTTTGGGATATACAGATTTATATTGGAAACATTGAGTAGATAATAGAAAGTCAACATCCTGAGGTGAATTCAGTCTCAGTGGATTTTTCAATTATTTTATTATAAAGAAATAAGATCCTATTTTACAGGGCATCGTAGAAGCTAAAAATATTAATCCCACTCAAGATATCATGTAACATCTATAGATGAAGAACAACATTTTGATATGTAAGTTTAAGTGAAGTGTACTATTGTAATATACTCTAAAAATTCAATTGATATCAATCGTAGAAAAAATCAGATCAATCACTCATGCTTAAATATTAATGAAATCATGTATCAAGTACTAATGGATAATTTTCTTCATGGGGTTTTTAAATTATAGTATGTTCCTACACAACCTCAAGTCATTGATATAATGAATAAATTTTACCTAAGGATAATTTTGAGAAGAATTGATATGCTCTCTATATCTAGTCGACCCCCATACAAACTTATTTTTGAATCAAGACCCTCACTCAGTAAGGTCTATTTTTGATTTTATCATGTTCTAATAATTGTTCTTCCTTTGGTATCACATAAAAGAGTTACCTTTGGTTTAAAGAAAAATGGGTACACGTTGATCAAATTATTCAAGGGGTTTAGTACTTTAATAAATAAAATAATGGAGGAGAGTTCATTACTATTTAATCGGAGAGAGAAGATGCATGGGGTAAATAACATTTGTGTCATGAATTTATTTTAAGCACCAAGTGGAACTCAAGTTGTGTAAATTGATTCATTGATAACCTTGAATGATATTATCCTTTCTAAAATAATCATTATCTTATGTGGGCATGAACATATTAATACATACTTTTATTATTATCAAGAATTTTAGAGAGTGTATGGTGTTAAATTTAGAGAGTTTGGATTTTTTCCCACAATATATTTCAGGGTATAGAGGGTTGTGGGAAAAAATTTATATATTGTTGGAAACTAGTATCATGAGTTGACTTTTTTAAAATTTATGGGTGTTTCGTTTGAAAAAATAGTGTTGAAAAGGTTCTAAACTGGAAAAGACATTGAAATATTCATGATATAAAGGACTTAATAAAATTTCATCTCTATTATGGGTGATCACATAGTTATTTATAGGAAATTAAGGGGTCATTAATAGGAAAAGTATACTACTATGGAAATCATATGGACTCGTAAAACTATGGGTTTTCAAACTCAATGACGTTCATGAATGAAAGGAAAAGAATATGTCATAACAATGAAGTATTGCATGAAAAATGTTTTTTGGATCAGTTTTTCCAATAAATAATGACTTAATATAATCATTAGTTAAATAATAAGAAATATATGAGATATGAGAGATCTATTTTCATATAGGACATACATGGGAATATTTATTGTGTGAATTATTTTATGCGTCTAATGGTTTCACCTAGAAAAGGACATTATTTAAACCATTATTCATGCGAGGGTCTTTTATATTAATATTTGTTCATTATAAAATGGGTTTTAAAAAACCTTGAGGATATTTTAAAAAAATTATATTGGTTGGTATTTAATTTTATGAATGATAAGATTCATGACATACTAATTATGGTGTTGAAAATGTTTATTTTGGATATCATAGAAATCTTCCTATGGAACAAAGAGTACACATCATTATGGAGACTAGTGAATTAGAAAATCCCAAGTTGTTCTATACTGCGAGATAGTGAGTTTGGGCTGAAAATTACTGACATGTTTTGTTCTTATTGATTTGGGTAAATCAACAAATCATTTTTATTTTCTACTTGGGTTATCTCCGTTTGGGTAAACAAAGATAAAATAGCTTATGTTCCTCTTTACATAACTTATCACATTATACCAGATATAATTGAGATATATGTTCCAAATAATTGTGGGAAAAGAACACTAAAAATGTAATTTTTACGAAAACTAAAAACCTTGATTCACCCCAATAATATTTATATTGTTTAAGGAAAAAACGTTAATAAAAATATGAACACTTAAAAATAAATTGATAAAAAAAACATTTATGTTATTACTTATCAAAAAATATCGTACAATGTAATCACAATAAAGAAAATATTCTTAGTTATTTTTATATTCAATATCATCATAATCACAGTAGAAAAAATCACTTTAATGTATATAAAATCATCATTTAAAGGTTCATAGTTTGTGGATAATTTCACTTCATTTCCTTTCCCTGAAAATGATATTTTGGTAAATTGTTTTCCCACATTCATTCATTTCAATTGGTTCCTCATATTTTAATTATAGGCTCACTATGTTTCAATAAAATAAAACTAAAATTGAATTTAATTACACATATAACATGGATATTTAGGATTATATTGATTGTTGGAAATATTATTGATTTTATTATCATAATAATTTTTACCATGACTCTATATATGGTCTTGTACATAACCATGCCTACCATTACAGACACTATGATAACTATACTTTCTACCTATCCCTCATCCCTAATTATTTTCATAAATTAAAACATTTTATGTAGTTAATCCTCTAGATAAACATGTAGGAATTGAATTATGATTATTAGAAACCATTTTATTATTTTCACCACAATTAGTAATGATATGTGGTCAGAATACTTTTAATTTCCTTAAAATTGATAGTTTTTTATTGTGTTATGTGAGATAAATGAAAATGTTTATAGTTATTTTAAATAGCAATATCATTTGTAACCTTAATTCGAAAATAAATTCATTAGGATACAAATCAAAACACGATAGAGTAATATTTTCTTACCCTTTTATGATGATGGAAAAAAATTATCCCTATTGGGTAATTTTAAAAATAACTTCCTTTTAATGGAAATATCATTCATTTGAATTATTAAAGAGATGAATTATATCTCTTTTTTTGATATATTTACATTTTAAGTCCTCAACTAGATGAAATATGATGAGAATATCCATTTTATAATTTATTTAATTGATTTAATTTTTTTTTCCTCAGTCAGTAGTGTGAAATAAAAGTTTATAAATATACTTCATCCCTCAAGATATAGAGAATGTAATTATCCAATGTAAAATATAAAGTATTAAATTCAATTTTTGTGATATTCAACAGTATGGTAACCTGAATATAATTAAATTATTATAAATATATAATAGTAAAATTTTGATTTTTATTTTTCAAAAATATATTAATATACCCCACGAATTTATTTAGGATTGTTTTGTTTTAACTAGTGATACTACTGTAATCATACATGAAAGATGATGGTGTATGAGAAGTTTGCATGCCTTTAATGATAGTACATTCCATGGATGAGAAACATGTGATAAATATTTAACGTGAATTATATTCACATGTGTTGGTGAACTAATGGATTGAAGTAGGTAATATAGAGGTCTATTAACATGAATATAAGGGAAATAATGAATTTAAAAATTGGAGGACATGGTTAGAGATCAATTAAATAGGGTAAGGTATGTAATAAGGTAGTTTAATAAAAGTAGACTAGGAAAATATGATTCTTTTTATCAAAACACACTAAATTTCTTACACACATGGAATATATGGATTTATAAATGACTCTATACATGTAGTGTGTTATATATGTGTTTATTTATTTTATTTTTCTTGAAGATTTTATTAGATTTTATTGGAAATATTTTGATGACGTTTGGAGCATTGAAGAACAATACTTTTAAACTATATATATGAGAAAACTTATTATATTTTTATATTTATCTGTGAAATGGGTGAAAGTGAATATTTAGAATGAGTTATAAGCTGGATATGTGTATCACAACCTAGAACTGGAACAGAAAGGGTGATAAGCGATGTTATAGCATGTGAAAATGGATTCTAAAGTTGAAACCATATATATCATAAGCCACCATGTAGGATACATTTTATAATATCATACAACAGTTAAATTCAATGACATCACACAACTCTATCACATCAAGAGATAATGGTTTTGTCTATATTTTTATCCATTATATGAGCCTATAACATCAAAATATTGGGTCATATCCCCACCCTGACATGATGAAATTTTTTTTAGTTAGTTATTATTACATTTTTATTTGATGATATTAAGTCCATGGTATTTTTATTTGGATTAATAAAAAAATTTTATGATAAAAAGTGTTTTTTTAAGTTGAAGAAATAATTTTAGAGACATTCATAATTAAGATCCAATGGGTTGAAAAATGGATATATCGTACAAGGAAATATGAATTCCACAACATGTGGTTAGAGTGCATGAGTTGTTTACTGTTCGCATAGTGGAATAGATCACATATAAATATAAGAAAAATATATTCCATAATTAATTTATATATTCTGAAAATATGGAATCATTATTCATGGAAATATTGTATCAATAGAAATTAATATATCATATCAAATTCATCAAGTTAACAGATGGAGAACATGTTTATCATATATGGAGACAAGGATTTATATCAATTAATAGTTATATCTCACATAGATTTATAAAAATATAATATTATACATAATGATTCATTATATATATATATATAATAAATTTGGATTAACATAAGTTATGGTATGATGAATCATGGATTGTGAAAAGGGAAATAATATAAAAAATTATCCATTATATATGGTAAATGATTCCATCTTATGTCACGACATGGGGGGTATATTTTGCACACTTAGTAACATTAGAATAATTTTTTCCTTGGAAATCACTTAACTTCATTTATTATGATAATTTTATATCACTGTATAAAATAGGGAGATAAATAATAAGAAAAACTAAAAAGTGGGTATATCATAACAGGAAAAATATATGTAGTAGTGCTTAAAAATATATATTTTTAATAATTATGCGAATAAAAATATTAATTCTTTTTAATGGACACTATATGATATTAAATAAATGAATAAATGGATATGGTGTCCATGAATCTTCAAGACATGAAAGTGTAATTGAGGTTTTTGGGAATTGATATAGAAAGAATAAGGCATGGAGAGGATAATGAGTTACATAAATAAGGTAAATGATTATTATAATCTATAGTGGATATCCCAGACAGTGGAAATTAAAATTGAAAAAAACAATAATATAGTATATGTGGTTATTAGATATAGAGATAAAAATTAATGTAGAATAATTTACTGATTATATTCTAGGTGATGGTTTGGGATGATGATCATGGGTGCACAAACTAAAATTTTAGTTTCTTAGAGTAACATGAAATATCATATTTTAGTGAGTACATAGAGGTTAGAAACCCTTTATATGTGAATATATTAAAGGGATAATGATGAACCATGTGAAGTAATATTTTTGTGATTATATATCATGATGTTATTATAATATTGAGAACTTTGAGATAAATATAAAAAGAGGATAAATTGTGATAAGGAATATGGTGATATATATTATAAATGAATGTGTTTACTGTAGTAAAGTAGATTATAACATGTCACCTATCCTAATAAATATGAATATCTATATAGAGAGAAATAAAGTTATGGATCTTTAATTTACATCAGAGTATCGTAGGATAGTTTAGAAAAAGGATATAATGTACCAACTCAAGATGATATGTTCCCTCAACCAATCCATTTCACTAAATGTTCATAGGTGCATTACTGATCACAATGGGATGGAAAAAGAACTAAGTAATCACACTGAACCTATTGGTAATTTTTTAAACCTTAATAAATAAGAATGCACCATAGATGATGTTGGTGGACCACATTAGTATACCATCTGATTTAGAAAACACGTGCAGTGAATATGAGACAACTACCTTAGGAAATTAATTTAATGAATCATATTTCAATTATATATAATGTGTCACATCAAACATGTATATATAATCATTCACAAATAAATATAATGTAAATTTTATTAACAAAAATAAAATTTGAAAAGGAATCAAAAGTTATCCATAGAAGATCCTTAAAATAGAGACACCAAAAATGAAATCATTTTGACACTTGTGTCCTTTATTAATAACCACTACATTCGAGAGTTTGAGGTCCACAAAAACCCAAATCAAAAGGAAGCAAAAAAATTCCCCATCATTAACCCCATGTTCATCCAAATTTAATGCAACGATTCTCATATTCCATGGAAATACAATAAGAAGGAATGAATAGTGGATGAGGATTATAAATCATTACGAAAAGGGATTACCTCATTCCAAAGCACCCTGAAATCAAGAGGAATACAACCTGGATTCAAGAGGAGAGATCACAATCCCAATTATAGGGATACATGATATGAGGTAGAAATAAAGCACTAAGGGGAGTTAAATTTTCCAAGGGAAATTTAAAAATTACAAATTTTTTAATGACCTATACAACTCACATGGTTTTGTTGTATGGTTATTAGAACTATTCACCAACTAGGTGGGGGATGCTATTACCATAAAATCTAAGTTTTATAATTTCTACTAGATCTTACAGGGCCTGAAAAATTTTCTCAAGCCATATAAAATGGTACTATACCTGAACTAAAACCCTCACATATTTAAACACACAATTAGATAGATTGTGAGTCGACATTGAGACAGGATCCATTTCCCAAAAAGAAAAATTTTCAACCCCTAACACCCAAAAACCACAATCATGAAAACATAAGAAAATAAAAACCCATTTTAGGCATACCAATGATCTGATAGTTATCTCAAAGGTGAACCTTTACCATATTTCATATATGTATAAGGTAAAGTTATATAGGATAATTTCTATTATGGAAAATTTATTCACATACCCATATCAATATTTTTCTATTACAGTATTAATTAGAATGTAACTTCCCTGACAAAATAACTATCCATATTACCCAAGAAGGATAAATATATATTCTAAGGCCTACCTATGTTTTCTTTATAATGAAAACTAGTGTTTAGATTCCATTCAACCCATTTGAGGATATTATACACTCAGTCTCTTTAAAGGAAATAAAAATTTAATAAGTCAAACATTCATAAAGATGATATATCATTAGAGTACCAGATAGGTATTTATAGTGGAAGTCATAACATTATAAATAATCAAAAACATGATATAAAAAATAATCATATTTAATATCATATAGTCATAAATAATAAATGACTATCAACCGATAGAACAATCGTATAAATTAAAATAATCGGAAAATAAATAATATAAATTGGATGAGACCAAAACAAGTTCTTGGAATAACCTCAAAATTGCCTCCAAATCCCAACCAAAATCCTTCGCCTTACTCAGCAATGATAATTACCATGAAAATACATGCATGATAACCATATGGTCTCTTGACCCATCTAAGTGTACGTACTAAGGGAGATCATAAGACTCAGTATGTCTCAAAAAATAGTTCCCTTAAAAATAACCAATATGTACATATGATCATTACTGTACGATAAGAAATTAAAGACATAAATTATAATTTTTATAAACCAATTTCAATATCAGGAACTCATGAATCCATCCTTACAATCAACCCATACATGCTTAATCCAATTCAAAAAATGGGAATAATTTCCCTATTTTGTGATCATATAACATAATATGGGACACAATATATTGGAAGCCTCATAGTGTTATGGTGATTCCTATAATCTAGAAATACACTATGGATATGAAAAATTGAATATAAGTGTGATAGAGTTTTATAGAGACTTTATCCTTTTACATATAACATTACATGATTTTAAGCATAATTATACATCAGAGTACAAGACTAGGACTGTGAATTCTAGTGTCTTTGAATATTAGGCACAAAAAACTGAAAACGTGGAACTAAATAAAACATTTCATTTTTTATTCATCATATAGGGACCTTATATTCTATTTATCTCATACATATTCATGGGATAACATGAGGATAACATGAAAAAAGGGATGAGATAAAAGCCTAGTAGTGGAATTATAATAAGAATAAATCCTTAGCACCTGGGTCAAAAAACATATCATAAATAAATAATTAAGGCATATAACATAAGGGATCATGAAATATAAACATGTTTTCATATAGATATGTAATCATATAAATGAGGAAGAAACTTAAAACACGAATTTATTATGAGTCAAGGATAACATCCAAGATCATTTCCCATTGTATCAAAAGCCAAGGCTAACTTCCAAGACCATCGCACATAACATCTCATGAGGCTTAAATTTACCCAATGAATTTTAGTGATATCTAGGTGAAGCCATCTTAATATGTTCATGAATATTATTTCCACATAAATAATCATACATAATCAATCATACATAAATGTAAGGGAACCAATGGAGAGAAATCAGTATCACATTCATGACCTAAAGAATAATGAATTGGCGTATCATAAAAGTGTCAATGAGAAAATGGAATTAAAAATAAATGGACATTAATATGGTAAAACAGTCATATAGCATGGTAAGTGATGTAAAACCATATTTACAACAAGTAAGAAGAGTATTTATGAAATTATTAGCATTAAAACCTCTTAGTGCAGTTTTGAGGAAAACACAAAAGAGACTTTAAAATAGAAAAGGGAAAATTATTTTTAATAAATACAAGAGTAAACCAATACTGTTTTCATAATAAAAAGACTGATTTTTTAATGAAAACAGTGCCTTATAACTTATGACAATGTTCCCTTGAAATTGGGTAAAAATTTGGGAAGGCCCCATAAAACGAGTTTTCTTAGTAGGAACTATCAAGGAGAAAATTACTTAAAATAATGTATATCCCCATAAGATAATGAGAGGTGAATGTTGAAACCTGAGTATGGAGCATATAAAAACTTGTACAAGTTTTACATAAAATTAAAAGACAACTTCATTTGGGTAAAAACGAAAGAGAGAGGAACCCGAAATAATAAAGGTAGTTCAGGTTGAATTTCTTACGGATTATCAGCATGATATCAGGTGTACATAGGAGGGATTAACTAGAGAGAAATAGATTTATCATCTTTCATACATTATTAGGATAGTATGGGGGAGTTTCATAATAATATCCCATCACTATTAATTACACATAAAAGGTTATTGCAAAGAAGACGATCTTGAATAAAAGTGAAATGGAGAGGATTCCTTACCTTATGTCTTGTGCTGTTTCCACTGGTTATTAAGGACCTAAATAAAAAAATTAGGTTTATTAATTAATAATTAATGAACCTATTCTATATGTAATTTATTTATTATAACCTTATTTAGGTCATTAATGATATTTTTTATTGGTTATAAGGTTTAATTGTATTGTTTGGGTCAGTTTTCTTCCTTGGTATTAATGACCGGTTCATGTTCGTATAAACACGTATGATGAAATTGGTTGTCCAAAAATGAAGTTGTATGTTATTATTTAAAATCCAGAAGATTACATGGTTATAATAATTATTTTTAGTGAATATTAATTATTATATAAAACCATAGTTACAACCATTTTGGTTAATCGGTGGGTTTTGATTATAACGAACATGTCTTACTTTATAACAGAATACCATTTGTACAAAATGATTGCATAACCTTAACAAGGATACACTAAATATATAATAATCTGTTTCAACCAAAATAAGAATTGTTTCATGGCCATAATTAAATATGATAATTGAAATATATAAACTGTTGTTCTTGACTGTGCTAAATTAACACATCTCAAACGATGTTTTCATTTCTTTCAAATAGAAAGTTGGGAAATGAGAGATGATAATGAAATATCCCATTAGAATAAGAACGTTAAATTACATGTATGTTACTGGATTTTTCATAACATTTTGATGATTAGAGGTTAGGAACGAAAAGAAAACAAATGATCTTAAAAATGAAATAAAAAAGAGTAATTTTACCTCTTGAATCATCCTTCTAAGATATCTTCTTAACGGGAGAGGTTTTGGCATTTTTTGGAGACCAAAGGCTACTGTATTTTATGAGGGAGCATGTGGTGTGATTTAGGAAGAATATAGAGAAGTCACACGGCTTTTAAGGAGTGAGGAGAAGAGGGATTGAGGGGGGGGGGTTATTGTGGAGGAGAGGAGGGTTTTCATAAGTTTTAACCATTAGTTTATTAATTACCCTCCAGACCTGAAATAGTGATGATTACAAAAAAAAATAGTAATGTATTCATGTGAGTTGGAGATAATGGCCATAAATCATACATTCATCAGCTGATGAAATCATAATTCCTGAATTTTGCATTTATCGTAAATTATCATATTTTACTATTCATAAAAAAATCAAGTATTTCAAAAAAAACCAAAACTTCACCCTAAAATATTTTCAACGTGTAGAATCAAATAATCAAGTACATTGTTAAAAAATATTTCTATTAATATGATTAATGTAATATTTAATTAAAATCTATATTTACTAAAAAACAATATTAAAATATTTATTTTCTTATTCAATGATATAGATATATTGTAATTTTACTGGAATATTATTTATATACCATCATAGCTAAGGTTACTATTCATTAGAGTATATCAATATTTAAAAGGGTATGTTACTATTCACCATAAATTAAGTTTGTCTTATTAGGCTCTATGTAACTTACTGAGAGAAACTGTGAGTGACAGATTTTTGAAATTCCAAACATAGAAGTGAGAAACTTATGTTTAAAGGTAACCTTGAACATAATAGTTAATTATGTTGTGTTTTCAAGTGATTATTCAACATAATTGTAATAATTGAATTTCCATTGATAAAACATTGGGTCGTTTCATTCTTCTCCACTTAATATATTTTCCCCTTCAATTTTCATTTTACATTCTAGACCAAAAACATGTGCGGGAACTTTTCTTTCATTACCTCCTCCAGTTCCCATGACGCATCTTCACACTTTTGGCTTCACTATAGTACCTTGACTAGGTGATTAGTCGTGTTACATAGAAAATTATCTCTATGCTCCAAGATCTTCACTAGCTGATGCTCATAAGAATGATCATCCTCCAACTGAACCACCTCTAAAGAGAGTATATGTAAAGGATCTGATATGTACTTCCTTAAGAGGTATACATGAAAGACGTTGTGTACATTGGCCATTGTAGGTGGAAGTACTTGTCGATAGGCCATAGATCCGACATAATCAAGGATCTCAAAGGTTCCGATGTAATTGGGAATTAACTTCCCTTTCTTTCCAAACCTCATGGCCTTATTCCACAGAGATATGAGTAGAAATACTATGTCACCAACTTTAAACTCAAGGTCTTATCGATGATTTTATGCATAACTCTTCTATCAAATTTGGGTTGTCATGATGTGAAGCTTAGTGGTTTGGACCTTCTACACCATTTCATTAACCATTTTAGGTCCTAGAAGCTTCTCCTCACTGACCTCATCCCAACAAGCTGGTGTTCTACACCTTTTCCCATAAAAGGCTTCATATGATTCCATTCTGATGCTTGAGTGGAAACTATTGTTGTAAGGTAATTTGACCAGTGGAAGATGTTGGTTCTGTCCTCCATTGAAGTCCATAAAACATTATATCAACATATCTTCTAGTGCCTAAATAGTTCTCTCTGATTGGCCATCAATTTGAGGATGATAGGATGTAATAATGTTCAGTTCAGTGATTAATCTTATTGGAGACTTTTCCATAACATCGAGGTGCATATCATATCACGATCAGATACAATAAAGAGTGGTACTCTATACAGACTTACCACTTCATTGATGTAAATATATGAATGTTTATCCAATGAGAAGTCCTCTCGAATTGCGATAATGAGAAATTTTTTTGTAAAATCATCCATAGTGACCCATATAGAAATCCTTCATGTGGATGTTATTGGATGTCTAGTGAAAAAATCCATGGAAATGTTCTCCCACATCCATGTTGGTATGGCTAGTGGTTACATCATATCCTTATACTTTTTCCTCTCATCTTTCACTTGTTTGCTTACCAGGCACTTTGATGTATATTCAGCAATATTATTTTTCAAATTATCCCACAAAAAGTTTTCTCAGAGATCTAGAGACATCGTTGTGCTCCCTAGGTGAATAGATAATATTGAGCAATCTACATCATTCAATAGATATTTATTTATCTCTAGATCACATGGTACACATAATCATTACCCAAATCATAAAATTCTATCTTTTCAAATTAAGAACTCAGAGGATCCCATATTTTTAAGAGATTCCACCATTTTCGAAATTTCCACATATTTAATTTGAGAATACGTTATTTTATCCATGAGATATGGTTGAGAAATCATTTTAGAATGGATTGATGATTTTCCTCCCTTAAGTATTCCCATTTCCGTCTTCAGCATATCTACGAGGATTAAATCCTTTTCAAATCTCTTCATTGATAAAGATACATGATCCTTTCTACTTAGAGCATCTGCCACCATGTTTGCCTTTCCAGGATGGTAGTGAATTGAGCATTCATAAAACATGATGTGCTCTATCCATATTCACTGGTGAATATTAATATCCTTTTGTTTGAAAATATATTTGAGACTCTTGTGGTCAGTATATATCCCACACTTCTCCCCATAGATGTAGTGTCACAAGATTTTCAACATGAAGATCATAGCGGCCAACCCCATATCATGTGTGGGATTGTTTTTCTCATGTATATTTGTATTTTTGTGGTGCAGGCCATCACTTTATCATTTTTAATCAACACATAACCTATTTCATTCTTTGAAGAATCATTGGTCCCCAAAAAGAGTTCTCCAATTTTTGGGAGTGTGAGTACTGGAGAAGTGATAAGATACTTTCTCAACTCCTTGAAACAGTCTTCACATTCTAGAGTCTATAAAAACATTACTCCCTTCTATTTCAACTTTGTAATTGGGTTTGAAAATCATGAAAATTTCTTCAATGATCATCGTTAATACCCGGCTAGACCTAGAAATCTGCAGATCTCCGTTAAAAATGGTGACATGGGTTACTCTTCAATTTCATTTGTCTTGGAAGGGTCCACAGATATCCCTTTTCTAGTGATAACATGCCCCAAGAATGATACTTCATCCATCCAAACCACACATTTATTGTACATTGAATACAACTTCTCCCTTCTCAATGTCTTTAACGTAGTATTCAAATGGTCCTCATATTCCTCCTTCATCATGGAGCATATCATAGTATCTTCAATAAAAACTACCAAAAATTTGTGAATTTAATCTATAAAGCCTCATTCCATCATGTCCATGAAAAGTTATGGAGAATTAGTGATTATGAAGGGCATAACTATGACCTCATAATGTCCATACCTCGTTTGAAAGGCAGTCTTGGGAATATATTTTTTTCTCACCTTAAATTGGTTATATCCTCACTAAAGGTCCACCTTAGAGAAATAACAGGCCCCACGAAGCTGATCGAACAAGTCGTCAATCTATGGTAGGGGATACATCTTCTATATTGTGATTTCATTGATCTCAAAATAATCAATGAATAGGAACATTGATCCATCCTTCTTCTTGTAGAAGAGGACTGTTGAGCCCCACGATGAAGCACTCGGGCATATAAAACCCTTCTCTAGATTCTCCTATAACTACTTCTTCTGTTCTTATAGCTCTAAGATGGCCATTCTGTAAGGTTTCATTGATATATATAGAGATCCATGAAGAAGTTCAATTGAGAACTCAACCTCTTGATTAGGAGAAAGTCCAAACAACTATTAATGGAATACATATGTGTACTCCCTCATGATAGCCATGTCTTCAAGCTTGATTCTCTCCATTGTCTCCATCATTAGAGCCTGAAATGCTTTCTAACAGTATAGAAATATCCACACTTGAGATGAAAACTCTAAAGGAGATTCATATTCCTCCTTACTGTTCTAAAGAATCAGAGGATGTTTCAGGACATGAAGAGTGATCTCCCTTTCCCAATAATTGATATTGGATTTGTATAAAGATAGTCAATCCATGCTCGAGATAGTGTAGAACTCTATTAAAGTATGTATGATGAGATATTTTGGGAGGTTCAATCCACAAACATTAACCAGGGTGGAGTTATAAGCCATGGATGCAGTAATTTCTCAATTCATTATTCTCAAAAATAGCTAGTCCTCCAAATTTTAAGGTTGTGTTTAAATTGTTATAACAAACATGAATGACATAAATGAATGCATAGAACCAAAACCAAATAGTACATTCACTATTAATGAGTGAATAACTAGTGTACGTATCACCAAATCGTTGTCTAGCTCCACCTCAATAGTAGTGATAGAATAATCCCTTACTTGTTTCCTTGGATATTTTTGTTGATTGCCTATGACAACCCTTGGCTTAGCGAAATTATTCTCATAATGCCCATGCCCTTGTAGTTGTAACAATGCACCACTGGCTAAATGTTGATATGAACCTTCCTTTATTCTTCCACAGTAGTGGGATTTTCATTAACCCTTCTACAGTTCTGGGCTAGATGTTCTATCATTACACATTTAAAGTAATTCTGATTTCCCATTAAATAATTCCTAGGATGCTTCATCCCACTAATTTTATAAGTGGGCTATTCGGGCTTCATTCCAAAATGGTATATGTTTTTCGAACCACCAATGTTGTTCTCCATTTTCCATTTCATGTCACTAGGCCCATGAGACCACTGAGATTCTCCAATATCTATTTCCACCTTGAGGGCATAATAGAAAATCTCCTTATAACTTTCAAAGTCTCGGATATTCAATACCATCTGTATACTCAGATTTAGCCTTCTAAAGAAGCGATCCACCTTGCTTTCGGTGTTCATGACAAAGCCAGAGGTTTACCTTGCAATCCTGGTAATGTTTGCTTCATACATCCTGATGGACTCATCATCCTTCTACATGAGTATGAAGAACTCTCTTTCCATCTTCATCTAAAGGGTTTGAGGAAAATATTTATTGAAAACATCCTCTTTAATTACACCAAATCCATGGAATCAATTTCCTTCAGGGGCTTCGTATTCTTTATTAGTGTCCACCATTGATCATCTTCCTAATAAAAATGATAAACCGCTAGTGTGAATTTCTCTTTTTTCCCACACTGGAGAATGGACAATCTATTTTAAATGATGTTATACCACTATTCTGCAAGGAGGGGATCAGAAGATCGGCTAAACATGGGAGGCCTTTGCTGCATGAATGATTATATGGAAACTTGTTCTATCCTTTGTGGATGAGGGCGTTCCACATGATTCAAGTTAGTATTCATAACTTGATCCAGCTAAGAAAGTACTGTCATGATGATTGGAGCACCTGTTCCCATTATAACAGGCATATCATTAGGGAAATCTTCACATTGCATATCTCATTTGTTGTTTGAACATGTTATTTTATTTCCCGCTATTAACTAAGAAAAATAACTTAAAATTAGAGGCCTTAAATACTTTTTTAATGAACATAAAAAATTAACATTTTTAACATGAAAGGAGAAACTTGTAAAGGATAAGTATATTCTAACATGTGATTCCTTAGGATCAAATCAAGGTTATCCTTGATTTATTTCTTATCTTATATTTTTATGGGATTTTTTTATTCACTTAATAATGTTTAGTACTAAAATCATGAATTTACTAAAGCATATCCCATGGTAGTGTTAATTCCAAGAGTGAAGAAATACACATTGTCATGTACCAGGATACCCCAAGTCAAGCCCGAAACTCCTTATCAGAGTTTCCACTCCTAGGTACATGAAATCTAGAGTCGCCTATAACTATTTGTATCCATACATGGATGAATTTTTTTGATGAACCATTTACTCTATAATTACCATATCATAGGGCCATTTTTTTATAATTTTCCACATCCTTAAGGTTCTTACTAAGGTTCTATATTACTAATTTCCAAAAATAACAAGACTATTCATTAATACCAACTATGGTGACCCTAGACTTTTATATATAACATCACACAATTTTAAGCATAGTTATACATTAGATTACAAGCCAAGTATCGTGAAGTCTAGTGTCTTGGAAGTCTATAGAAATAAAACTAAAAACATGGAACTAAATAAAAAAATTCATTATTTAGACATTATAAATAGCCCCAAACTTCCAGAGTTCTCATACATCTTCATGGGATTTCCTGGGGATAACATTAACAATGGGATGAGCTAACATCCGAGTAAGGGAATAAGAATAAAAATAAGTCCTTACCACATGGGTTTTAAAACATGACATAAAGAAATAAAATGGCATGTTACATAAGGGATCATAACATATAAACATGGAATCATATAAACATGGAATCATAGAAAGGTAACTGAAACCTAAAACATGAATTTAGTACGCGTTAAGGCTAACCACCAAGATAATTTCCCATGGCCGCACAACCCATGTCTAACCACCAAGACCATCTCACATAACATATCATTAGACATAAATATACCGAAATAAATGGAGCACTATCTAGGTTCACCCATCTTAACATGTTCATGAATATTATTTCCACATAAATTATCCTACATAATCAATCAAACATAAACGTAAGGGAACCCATGGAGATAAATCAGTATCACATTCATGACATAAAGCATAATAAGTTGGTATATCATAAAAGTGTCTATGAGAGAAAGGAATTAAAACATACATTCAAATTAATAAGGTAAAATAGTCATATACCATGGTATGTAATGTGAAATATAAGTGGCAACATGTAAGAAATGTATTTAAGAAATTCTTAGCATTAAAACAGTTTAGTGTGGTTATAAAGGAAAAACTAAAGTTCTTTTAAAATATAAAAGGGAACTATTATATAAAATGAAGAGTGGACCAAGAAGGTTTTCATAATAAAAATAATTATTTTATAAAGACAATGGTGGCTTAAAATAGAAGATAGAGTTCACTTGAAATTGGATAAATATTTTGGAAGTTCCTTTAAAATGATTTTTCTTACTGGGAAGTATCGATGAGGGAATCACGTAAAAGCATGTATATCCCCACAAGGTGATGAGGGTTGAATATTTAAACATGTGTTTTGAGCATATAAAAATATTTATATGTTTACATAAAGATAAAATAAAACTTAATTTGGGTAAAAATAATGATAGTGGAACCCAAAGAATAAAGGCAGTTCTTGTACAATTCTGTACTGATTATTGGTATAATATCAGTTTTACTTAAGAGGTATTAACAAGTGAGAAATAGATTTATCAAATTTTATAAATTATGAGGACCATATGGGGGAGGTGTTTAATCATACCACATCACTATTAATTACACATAATGGGTCATAACATAGAAGACAATCTGGAATAAAAGTGAAATTGAGAGGATCCCTTACCTTAAGTCGGGTGGTGTTCTCCACTTGTTATTAAAGACCTAAAAAATTTAGGGTTATTAAATAATAATTCCATAACCTATTAAATATGTAATTGATTTAGTATAACCTTTTTTTAGTTCATTTAAGACCCTTTTGATTTGTTATATGTTTCAATTTCATTGTTCGGGTTCTTTTACTTCCTTAGGCTTAATGATCGGTTCGTGTTCGGATAAACATGTATAATGAAAGTGGCTATCCAGAGTTAAAGTTGTATTTTATTAGTTAACATATAGGATATTGCATGTTTATAGAAATTCATTTGGTTATTATTAGTTAAGATTAATTATTATATAAAACCATAGTGACAACTGTTTTCTTTAATTCATGGGTTTTGATTACAATGAACATGTTTTGATTTATAACTTAATACCATTTTTACAAAATGATTAAAGAAACATAAATAGGATATATTACATATATGATAACGTGTTTCATCCAAACAAAATTGGTTTTATGACCATAATTAAAGATGATAATATAATTTGATAAATCTTTGTCCTTGAATGTACTAAATTAACACATTTCAAATGTTGTTTTCATTTCATTCAAATAAAATGTTGGGAAAAGAGAGATGATAATGAAATATCACATTATTATAACAAAATTTTATTACATTTATGGCACTGGATTTGTCATACCATTTGGATGAGTAGATGTTAGGAAATAAAAGATATCAAAAGAAATTAAAAATGAAAGAAAAGAGAAGTGGGATTTTATTTGGAGGCCTAAGAGCGGTGGCAACCTTTCTCCCATCCAAGGATAGGGATTCCTTCAATGAATCACCTCCTCCCCTCTTCCGGTGCAATTTAATGTGGCTCAGTACAACTTCTCAGGGTTGTTGTGGTGTTGGCAGGGATCGACATCGGCTTCGGTGATCCGGCTTTGACTCCGAATAGACTCGTCGTTGTCTAAATTCTTGGATAGGAGTCATCACAGCTCAAAGATGGATTTGGTTACCTCCCTACCTCATCCCCCGGTGTGTCCTGATGTTGTATATGGTCCGGCTCGGAGGGGGGGATCTATTTCAATTTGGTAGGTTCTGAAGGTTTTTGATGTTTCGCCACCGCTAGAGGCCCCCTGATTCTCCTCACTATCTCTAGCTTCCCATGTGCGGCTTCTTCTGGTTGCTTCTGCAGATGGTTGGGTATTTCTCACGAATGGTGGCAGGGATGTCTTTTGAAGGTGGATCTGGCGACTGGTGCAGGTCTTATGGTGTACGAGTTTGTCTTCATGATTTTCTCCTAGTTATTTTGATTCTCTTACGGATGGTATTGTTGAAGTTGGTTGGATTATTTCTGAAAATTTCTGTTGTTGGGTTTTTTTGATGATGATGATTGGGATTTGATGATGTGTTAAATGATTGGTGGAAGTTATTTGTGAGTGTAGTTTGATCTTGAATTTTTGAAATTTTTGTTCCTGGAATAGATCATAGGAACATGACCAAGAAGTGGATTCAGAGCTGCTGGTTCACCTTTCTAGTACTTTTTGGATTTTTTTGTTCGAGAGGGTGTGGCATCAGCCATCAGATCAGGTATGTGCTTTGAAACAGGACAATTTCTAGCCAATTATCCATGAAGCAATGACAAACTTCATCAAAATAAAATTCCATAGAGGGGCATCTCTGGTTGTCAGTATGGTTTTACTTCTTTTTTCCTTCAGTTGTGATTTTTCTACGTCCTTGATGTCTTTTGAGTTTCCCATTCTTCCCTTAAAATAGTGATCTATCTAATAAATAAAAAAATGAAGGCCTTCGGTCCATTAGTGGAATGAAATTTTGACTTTTACATCATGAATCAACCTTCCTTGAGAGATTCTTATGGGGAAAAGTTTTTTTATTTTTAGGAGACCAAAGGCTACTGGACGTGGGGAGAGAGATTGGGGAGATATTTGGGTAGAATATAGGGAAGGAACAATTATTGATAAGAGTGAAGAAGAGATGAAGTGGGGGAGCAGTTATAGTGGAGGATAAGAGGGTTTTCTTAATTTTTTAATCATTATTTTATTAATTTCCCACAGGACTAGAAATAACGATGATTCCATGACGAAAAACAGTAATGTGTTCATGTGAGTTCGATATAATGTCCTTACATCATCCATGTATTTGATGATGACATCAATATTCATGTATTTAGCATTTATCGTAAGTAATCATATTTTACTATTCATCCAAAATTCATGTATTCTAGAAAAATCACAAACAATCACCCTAACCATTTTCAAGGATTAGAATCCAAAAATGAATTCCATTTTTCAGAAATAATTCTTTAAATATAATTAATTTAATATTTATTTAAAATCACAATTTATTAAAAAAATAATTTTAAAACAATTATTTTCTTATTCCAATATATAAGAATATGGCACATTTACTTGAATATTATTTATATACTATCATATGTAATGTTATTTTTCATTAGTTTATATCACTATTCATAAGGGTGGGTTAATATTCATGTAAAATCATGTTTTTTTATTGGACTCCAAATAACATACTTATCGCAACTGTGTATGTCACATTTTCAAAATTCAAAATAAAGAAGTGATAAAAATATGTTTAAAGGTCACTGGGCACGTAGTAGTTCATTTTCTTTTGATTTCACGTGATTATATGACATAATTATAAGAAACTTATTTCCATTGATGACACATTGGGTCGTTATAGGATTCCCAAATCTAATAATATTAAATGGGCCCAGGAAACTATTAACACCAAGCAGCATGGGGTTTCCCATATCTGATCATATAAGGGGGCTCCCCATGACATGATAGCTCCCAGTGGGTTGTGGTTTACCACATTAGATAATATAAATGTTAATACCATGAAATGGAAGGATCGAAATTGTATTGAGTTTCCCACATATTAGAATACACTTGGGACTTCCACACAATTAAAGGGTCATAATGGGATGTAGTTTCTAATGTCTGAAAAATATTTGGGACTACCATTAAATAGTATAATTATACTATAGTGAGTTTTCACATATCTTATAATATTAAATGGGCTACTATATAATTTCTAGATCTTAGTGGTTTGGGGTTTTCCATGGTATGATATTAGTGTAGACTCAGTTATATCCTTGTAATATTATAAATTTGAGGAGAAATGATTTCTCGTGTAAAAAAATTTGATTTTTAGTTGTATCCTTCTAATACAAATAGAAAAAAATATAAATCCTATAATAGTGAATGGGTTACCACATCATTAAAATAAAATTTATGAAAATAATAAAAATTAAAGGAACAAATTCCCCAAATCCTATACCTCGATTATAACCCACAAAACCCCATAAAAATTCACTCTTTCATAACCTAGTCATATACCTCGGTTAATATCATTTAATATATCATAAGTATCACTAGAACTAATATAATCACTTTGTCTTTTCCATATCCATATTACCTCGTCGCCCACATTATTCACCTCTTAGTTTATGTACATCTATAAGTCCTAATACATAACTTCCCATTCCACAAAAATAGATCAAATTAAGCCATTCAAGAAATCAATACACAAATATTACATCAATTTAGATGAATATTCAATATATATTATAAAATGACATGCCCAAGTAAATCAAGGGATTAGTGTTCTTGGATGATGGATATATAAACATCTTATTTAGGTAAGATATTTATCAAATAACTTAAATTTATACACAAATTCAACCCTTCTTGACATACCCTATATAAAAAAATTCTTCATAACCTGGGGAAGGGATACATAAGAAAGGGTGTTCTTAGATACTCATTAAGGTTAAACAGGGGATCTATTAATTGATTATCGTATACTAGCATAATGATATGAGATAATGATCCTAACATTCAATGTTTGTTCCCAATATTCCATAGATTATAAATAAGAGTCAAGGCATAAAATTTTTTTACATCAAAAGGCATTAATTATAAGACTGAGGCATCATAATGTATCAATCATGATCCATGAGATCAAAACCTAGTCATGAAAACATTTCATAAGATAGTTCCCCCATCATTGGCATAGAAACCATATACTTTATCAAGGATAACTATCAATACGATCATATAATAGTGAAATGGTAATCAAAACCTATTTTCCATATCATAAAAGATTAGGAATCACTAATTACATCCCATAATATAACGAATTAGGAATCACCCTTTTATTGCCTATCATATTTGATCAAGAACTCCGACATGTTTCTGAGAGTAGATGAAGCACATCAACTCATTTCCTATAATTATATGACGAGATATAAGGATTTAATGAATACATTATAGTATATAAATGGACACACCTTCCATATAATAAAAAATGGACATGTGTGTTCCATAATATGATAAATCATCCATAATTTTATAAAATCATAACCCAAATAAAATAAAGGGGTTTCATAAACATTTCATCATTTCAACATAGAATTACCCATGGAAAATGAATGGGTACCAAAGATATCTCATCATCCAAATAATAAACCATCTAGATAAAGAATATTGTTGTTATCATTGTATCATATCCCCAATAAATCCTAAGTAACAACTAATGATGTAATAATTGATGAAACATTAATTTAAAATATCCCTGTAATATTTATTAATGAAATTACCATTTTCATTTTTTAACCAAATGTTTAAAATATAGTTTTTAAAAAATATTAATGAAAAATATTTTATCAAAAAAACCTTGAAATATTGTAATAGAATATTCAAGTAAATGTTCTGTCATTATGGTGTTAAATTCAATTCATTCTATAATTGTAAATCAAAATTTTTTTATCACATCATCTATAAAATGTACATCTTTCAGAAAATGTAATGAAGATTCTATTTAATTTTTTTAAGAATAAATACATGGGTAAAAATCACTTCATTCAGTCATTAGATATTAAGAATACATTATTAAAAACATTTTATAAAACCTGTATATGGAAGAAAAATGTTTTCCTACCACTAGAACACAAATAAGGATGAATTTTATTAAAAACTATTTTCTATAACATTTTGAGTATCCAGTAGGGTAAAATGGTAAAAAACATTAAAATTATTTAAATAAATATAAGAGTGAAAATTAAATTAAATTATCATATAATGATCTCATAATTTCCACAATGTAAGATAAAGCATATACAATCCCTATTAAAATGGGACTAAAACATAAATCCATTACCTCCGGTGTTTTCTTGATAATTACGTGTAAAAAAATTCTATATAATAGATATATACTTAATATTCATTTATCCAAGACCATATTTGTATATATCATTTAATATATTATTTACTTATAACATCTTATCACCCATTTATTATCAATGTTTTATTAAAATTACTATTTTTGTTGATAAATATTTCATTTTTCATGCATGTTTCGGTTTGGAAGTCCTGATCATTATACATTGATCATGGTTATATTTTATAAAGAATTTTAATAATGTAATTTGTTTCACATTCAATCATTATAAACAATTTTATAACAATTCATGTGAATCAGTGATTAATAAGGAATCACATCACTACAAAAAGTTTGTAAGTAGTATCCACACACGAGTGATGTTTCCCATATTAGATGAATGGAACAAAAAAAATTAAATAATAATTAAATTTTAAAGAAAATTACAGTATTATAAATATAATATATATTTATTATCTACATAATTATGAAAATAATTCTGAATTAGTGATGAAAAATTAAATGCTCATCTTCTTTGATTTGGTAGACTACACATACACATGGGTGATATTTTATTTTCCCATTTGATTGAAAGTAGGTGAATAATAGTTTTTCCTTATTTATAATAAATATTAATTATACTTAATACATTTATGTTTTTATTTTACAATATATTACATATATTTAGAATAAGAAAAATAATAACGTGATTTTAAATTACATAGTTAAGAGTTATACCTTTTTATTGAGAAACCTCCTTTGAGTCACACCGAATGCCATGAAAGGATGATATTTTGGAAAGACCAAAATCTATACGACATGGGTAAGGAATCTAGGATGAAATTAGGTCCTATATTATCCAATATATAAATCTCAAAATTTTTGAATAATGGAGGAGATATGATTCCCTTTTATAAGTTAGGGGAGGGGCACCCTTGGACTTACTTAAATTATTAAATTAATATAAATTAATTTTTAAGTTCACGAAGAACAAAATTTATGTATTTATAATATTGGATGATTATATGTTTAAATCATATCCTGAAATGGTATTTTTAAATGTTTAGTTTTTTTATAACCCTTATCTTCATGTTTTTACCCCTCGTTAACCGTTTTAAAATTAATGTGATATCAATGATTTTACACTTTATGTGCTCTGAAGTTTACTATAAAAGGAATTGAGACCCATAGGTGGGAAATAATTGATATTATAGAAAATATACAATTAACATGGTCGAATAAAACATATTTATGAATTTTATTTCATTTTGAAAAATTTTATTTAACATGTGATACCCTTAAATTTCATTTCTGTACTATTCAGAGAATTTGAATTTATAGAGATAATGATTTAATTGTAGTTCTAATCCAAAATTTTAAAACATAACTATTATCATATATTAATACAGTAAATTCTTGCAACATATTATTTCATACAAATTTTATTACAATTAATATTTTTAATATCATTTATTTTATTATTCTATTACTTAAAAAATACCTTGTTGGCATTATATAATATTTTTAAGTAATTATTCCATCATTAAGAATAAAAATAAATTACCAAGATAAGAATAGTGAAATCATATTTTAACTAAATATTTATACCCAAACATAACCACCTTTTATCCTTAAAAAAATAATATTATAGATATTAAAGTCAAGAGAGTAATATTTCGGTATTACATCTTTTCTTAAAATTATATGAAGGACATAATAAAATAAAAATGGTACCATGTTTCCAAATTTAAAAAAATTTCATTATAATTATTGAATAATAGTCCGACAGTATGATAATGGTAGGTTTTAGAGAAAATTTAAATCTTTATCCTAGTGTGTTAAACTTGTTTACCCATTTTACGTTGACCAACACTAGTGCAAAAAAAGTTTTATACATCACCATTTTTTACATTAGTTATATATAACTGACGTGATAATCTGATGAAACATGGTTTTTTACGTCAGTTATTTTATAACCGACGTAAAAAATGCGGCGAGTATATTTTTAACGGCGGTTATTTTAATAAGTTACGTTACAAATCACGCACGTTCCTTTTTGACGTCAGTTATAAATTAACTGACATAAAAAACCAAAGCGCGGGGTTTTTTACACTGGTGATTTGCTAACCGACGTAATAAACGAGATATCTATGATTTTTTTATGTCGGTTATTTTATAACCGACATAATAAACGAGGATTTTGAGGACTTTTTGACATCGGTTATTTTGTAAATGACATAACAAAACAATCCACAGAAGTTTATTACGTCGGTTATTGTATAACTGACGTAAAAAACTGTGATTTCTGATGTGTTTTTTACGTCGGTTATTCTATAACCGACGTGAAAAAACCAACACGTGGATTTTTTTAAGTCGGTTATTTAATAACCGACGTAAAAAATCTGTATCTGATACATTTATAACGTCGGTTATTATAATAACCGACGTTATAAATGTAAAGAAATAGTTCATAACATCAGTTATTAAATTACCGACGTTATAAAACATTTAAAAAATTAACAAGCCCTGTGGATTTTCATTTATGATTTTTCGATCGACAGTCCGGCGGCTCGTCTCTCTCACGTGGTAAACCATAATCGGCCCGTCGATCTCGCTGAGTTAAACTCGTTTTTCATTCATCATTTATCATTTTTACTCTCCTTGGATCTATCATCTCAACTAGCAACATTCATGTAAGTCTTCCACGAATTAATTTCGTTCGTTTTTTTTTCGGATAGTCTATATTTATGTTTTGTGATTTTTTTTGTTTAAACTAGGTAAGATTCTTCTATTTCAAATCCTCTTACCTCTTTTTTCCATCATCAGCTTATTTATCATCCCCATATCTATTAGATCGACTCTCAATATTCACGTAAACCTCAACTACTTCTATTTAGTTTGTTTTTGTTTCGCGAATGCCCGACATTGATGGTAATTTTTGTTGTCATTGACAACTAATGATCTCATTCACCTATATTACTGTATAGATGGTTATTGATTAAATGTGCGAATTTAGAAATGATATTTCATGTGTTGTTGTTTCTTATGTTTATCCTCTTTTATATGAGAATTCATTAGACATATAATGTAATGGTTGTTGACCTCTATGTCCCTTTGATGCATCGCTATGTCTCATGATTCCAAATAAAAATGGAATCTGCTGGGGGAATACCCTAGTTTTTTTGGTCCTTGGCCAAGGCCTTGACAATATGTTTATGATTTATAGAATTATCCATTACCTCAGTATGATATTAGTTATTGAGAAAACTTGTGATCATTTGACTAGTTGATTAACATTGGTAATTTTTAATTATCATACGATCATTTAAGTAGCCATATTTAATAATATTTAATTCCATCTCTTTCATGCTGAAGTATATATTAAACGCATCTGTTTTTATATTTTAACCATGCCTAGTTTTTATATATAAACCATTGTTTGGGGGGATGTCCAGGGGGTGGGGGCTATCCAGAGGGTTGGGGGTGTCCAGGGGGGTGTCCAAGGGGGTGGGTGGGTGTGGGGGGTTGTCTAAGGGGGTGGAGCCTGTCCAGAGGGTTTTGGGGGTTGTCTGGGGGGTGGTGTCCAGGAGGGTTGGGGGTGCTCTCTGGAGGGGTGGGTTGCTGTCCAGGGTGTGGGGGGGGGGCTGTCCAAAGGGTTGGGGGTGTCTAGGGGGGTGTCCAAGGGGGTGGTGGTAGTGTCTAGGAGGGGTGGGGGCAGTCCAGGGGGTGGGGGCTATCCAGACGGTTGGGGGTGTCCAGGGGGTGTCCAAGGGGTCGGTGGGTTTGGGCGGCTGTCCATGTGGGTGGGGCGTGTGTAGAGGGTTTTGGGGGTTGTCTAGGGGGTGGGGGGCTGTCCAGAGGGTTGGGGGTGTCCAGGGGGTGTCCAAGGGGGTAGGGGGTGGGGGTGGTGTCCAGGAGGGGTGTGAGGTGATGTCTAGAGGGGTGGGGGATGTCCAGTGGGTTGGGGGTGTCCAAGGGGGTAGGGGCTGGGGGTGGTGTCTAGGAGGGGTGGGAGGAGCTATCTTGGGGGGTGGGGGTTGTCCATGGGGTGGGGGCTGTCCAGAGGGTTGGGGGTGTCCGGGGGGTGTCTAAGGGGGTTGGTGTGTGTGGATGGCTGTCCACGGGGGTGGGTGCCTATCCAAAGGTTTTGGGGGGGTTGTCCGCTGGGATGGGGTGGTGTTTAGGAGGGGTGGGAAGTGCTGTCTAGAGGGGTGGGGGCTTAATAGGGGTGGGGGCTATCCAGAGGGTTGGGCGGTGTCTGAGGGGGTGGGTGAGTGTGGGTGGCTGTCCACGGGGGTGGGGGCCGGTCCAGAGGGTTTTGGAGGTTGTCTGGGGGGTGGGGGGGGGGGCGTCCAAGGGGGGTCCAAGGGTGTGAGTGGGTGTGGGGGGCTGTCCAAGGGGGTGGGGCCTGTCCAGGGGGTTTTGGGGGTTGTCTGGGGGGGTGGGTGGTGATTCTCAGGTTTACTCCATTTTCTCCAATTTTCTATCAACCATGTAGGAGCCATGGTTTTCTTTGATTCAATGGAATTTAAAACTGTTATATCTAACTATATTTTGTTTTAAAATTAATATTCAAGTATATTTTTTTAAATACCCATGGATTTGTTTTATATTTCAAAATTGTTTTACATTCAAATAATGATTTTTTTTCATATAAACATATATTTGTCTTATCTTAAAAATATATATATATTTTTTATATTTGTTATAGGTAATAATGAGTCGAAGTTGGATTACGGAACATCGAATAAGCATTGAATATAAGGAAGGTGTTGATGCCTTTTAAGAATTTTCTAAACCAAATATTCCAAGTAGTGACATTTTTTTCTGTCCATGAAAGAAATGTTTGAATATGAAGAAGTTGAAAAGTAGAGAGATAAAATATCATCTGATTTGTCATGGTTTTAATATGAGTTATAGCCCTTGGATTTGTCATGGTGAAAATGGACGGAATGCCACTGATGATGATGATTCGCAAGATGGTAACTCCGATGTAATTGAAGAAATGATTCGCGATATTGTAGCAGAAAAAATTGAGATAGAACCGACAGTTTCGCGTCTATATGGTGATGCTGAAAACCCATAATATCCTGGTTGTACAGATTTTATAGTTTTGTTGGTGGAGTTAAGATTGATTAACCTGAAGTTGAAACATTGATGGAGTGACAGAAGATTTACAGAGATGCTACAATTGCTGAAAGACATACTTCCAAAAGATAAAGATCTTCCAGATTCACATTAAAAGGTCATGAAAATAGTTTTCCCAATGGGATTGGTATACAAGAAAATACATGCCTGTCCAAATGACTACATTATATCTAGGAAGGAATATGAATTTCTGTTAGAGTGTCAAAAATGTGGGACATCAATGTATAAGGTGAAAGAAAAATCACAAGCTGATGTAGAGATTACAAATCTCCCTTCAAAGGTATTTTGGTATCTTCCTATAATCCATCATTTCAAACGTTTATTTATTAATTAACATGATGAAAAAAGGATAAGGTAGCATGAAAATGAGAGGGTATGTGATGGAAAAATACGTCACCCAGCTAATTTTCCACAATGGAAGAAAATTGATGCGCAATATTATACATATGGAGGTGAAATTTGAAATCTCAGACTAGGTTTGTGCACATATGGAATGAATCCATACCAAACCCTCAGTAGCACACATAGTTTATGGGTTTTTTTATTGGTAATTTACGACCTCTCTCCTAAAGTTTGTATGAAACACAAATATTTCATGTTGAGTATAATGATCTCTGGTCGAAAGCAACCCGACAATGATATTGATGTTTACTTGTCACCATTGATTGATGATTTGAAACTGTTATAGGATGATAGTATTAGGGTGTATGAGTCTTATAAAATGGAATATTTTCAACAACATGAAGTTCTTCTTTTCACTATAAATGACTTCCCAGCATGTGGAAAGTTTTCTGGATATAGTTTTAAAGGGAATAAACATGTCCAATTTGCGAACAACAGACATCATATTGTTAATTTCATCATGGGAGGAAAACAATATACATGGGTCATCGAAGGTTTTTTCTTATGGATCACCCTTATAGAAGACTAAAAAAGGAATTCAATGGCCCACAAGAATTTGATACTGCTCCAAAACCTTTATCCCTTGATCTGTATTTTGAGAGGGCGAAAGACTTTGATGTGACATTGGGAAAGACACAGAAATCTGGTAATGATAGATATATTTGGAAGAAAAGGACAATGCTTTTTGAGCTACCATATTGGAGGTATCATGAAGTTAAACATAATATTTATGTCATACACATGGAGATGAATATCTGTGATTGTTTGATTGGAACATTCTTAGATATTAAAGGGAAGAAAAAAGATGGGTTGAATGTAAGATTAGACTTACTATCAATGGGAATACGTTTGGAGTTGGCCCCCACTTCTAATGGAAGATGAACAATTCTTCCCCCGACTTGTCATAAATTATTGAAGAGGGAGAAAATTATCTTTTTTCAGTGTCTTCATGATATCAAAGTGCCTCAAGGATAATCTTCAAATGTAAAAAAAAATCTCATTAAAGGACTTGATGTTGATTGGTATGAAATCGCATGATTGTCATGTCATTATGCAACAAATTCTACACGTTTCATTGCGTGGAATATTGTCCATTCATGTCAAAAAGACTATATTGACGTTGTGTTATTTTTTCAATTCAATTTGTAACATGGAGATTGATGTGAATGATTTGCCCATTTTGGAAAAGGATGCAATTTTTATACTTTTTCAATTGGAAATGTATTTTCTCTAACTTTTTTTGATATAATGGTGCATTTAATGATTCATATGGTTCAAAAAATAAAGCTTTGTGGACCTGTATATCTTCATTGGATGTATCGTTTTGAAAGGTATATGAAAATTTCAATGGGGTATGTTAAATATCTATATCGACCTGAAGCCTCCATTATTGAAAAGTATATTTCTGAGGAGGTAGCAGAGTTTTGTATGAGCTACATGGTTGCGGTGAAACACATAGTTTTGCCTCCATCTCGCCATGAATGTGTTAATAATGAGGGAAAGGGGATTCATGAATTGAATTTCAAATCATTGTCAGCTGAACAGATGAAGAATTTAGAATCATCCATCTTGATTAACATAGCTGATGCTCAACCGTATATCACATTGCATATTAATGAGTTGAAACAATGTCATCATAAGAAGAAAGAAATGTGGATTTTGAATGAGCACAACAATTTTTTTTTGTCATGGATTAAATAGACATTTCTTGGTAGATCAGATGTATCAGAGACATTAAAATAGATTGTGCGTGGTCCATGTTTAAATGTGATAACATATTATGATATTAATGGCTATACATTTCATACGAAATCTCAAGACAACAGAAGAGAAGCTCAGAATAGTGGTGTATTGGTGTTTGTAGAAGCAATGAATTTTTCGAGTGCTAAGGACAAAAACCCAATTTCTGCATCAAGTGCATATTATGGCGTGGTTGAAGACATCTAGGAGGTTGATTACTTTAAAATTAAAGTTCATGTTTTTTACTATATATGGTTTATCGTTAACAACAATGTCACACCCAATGAATTTGGAATGACCCTTGTTAATCTGAATAGATTGGAAGACACAACTGATTCTTTTATAATGGCAACACATGCAAAACAAATTTTCTATGTAGTAGATTAATCAGATATGCAGTGGGTTGTGGTTTTACAAGGAAAAAACAATATGTTGGTGAGGATGAACTTGATGAAGATGCTGATTTATGTGAGATCCCTACTTCCATGGAATGATTAACAGAGCATAATGATGAGCATGTTGAAGACATGGTTTTTTCCATAAGGAACGATCACGACGAAGGAATTTGGGGAAACAATCCATGTGTACATTCCTAAAATTATAGGGAACATATTTTTATTTCTTTTTTAAATTTATTTTTTTCATAAATGTTAGATATTGTAAGTTTTTTATTTATTAAAATATGATTTAAATCAAAATAAGTATATTTTTTGTTTGTTTTAAGTTTGTTTAGTTTACTGTATCATGTTTATAACCACTACATGAATTATATATCTATTATTTTTGTTTAGTGAAAATTACTTTACCATGTTTACTAGGTTTACCATGTTTACCATGTTTACCATCTTGACCATCATGACCATCTTTACCATTGTTTAACATGATTACCATATTACCAATGTTTATGATTACGTTACTTAGTACAAATTTCTATTTTCTGATTACATTAGTATCAAAATAATTGAATTTGTATATTTGTGAACTAACGTTTGTTTTTTTTATTTGAAGGATAATGACAGATCATTCAGTTGATCAACCACATGATTCTGGAGAAGAGCATATTGTTCATACCTCTGGGGATGGACATTCACATGCTCCTATTATGACAAAGAGTTCAAAGGTTGGTAAACGTGGGTGCACACGTTTACCAAAATTACCACTTGCCCGTATGCAGGATCAGAGGATAGTCATTGAGTTTGATGATGATAATATTCCTAGAGGTCCAAATACAAAAGATTTTATGAATTTTGTAGAAACTCGGGCTAAGAGAAAAGTAAGCATTCTGTATGATGACTGGAGAAGTGTGGATAAAGTGATAATCTCTCGGTTGTGGGAGATGATTTTGGTAAGATCTTGTGTTATTGTTTGACTATTCTTTTAATGTTTCTAGTATATATAATATGTTTAACCTCTTCTTTATCAGATGGAATTTTATATTCCTCACACTAGAAGAGTCAGGAAGAAATTCATATCATTGGCTGCCAAGAGATGGAGATATTTCAAATAAACCCTCTCATCTGATTTCATTTATGGTCATAGGAGTCATAAAAATCTATGTCGTATATATCCTTTTATAGATGAAGACACATGGAGACAATTTTTTGAAATTATATGAAAGGAGTCATTTTTGGTAAGGGCAATGTAAACTTTTATAATCATTCTTATATAAATGATCATATTAATGTCTTGTTAATGATTTCTTATTCTTAATTTACAGAAAACAAGGGAAGATCATCAGGAGATCCAATCTAAAAATGTATACCTTCATAGTTTATCTCGGGGAGGGTATGCATTTTTGGAAGAACAAATGAAGGCGGAAATATTTCAATGACTAAGAGCTGAGTCTTCAAGCATTGGAGAGGTGGACCCTCAATCCCCTCCATTTAAACATGAAAAATGGAAGAGATCTCGGAAGGGAAAAAGGGGGAATATCTTTCAGAAGAATCAAGAATCGTAGCTAATAGGATTGTAAGATATCTATGTCATTTATTTAAGTTAACTATTTTCTTTATATAATTTCAATCAGTACAGAAATGTTAAATTAATTAATATAGGACTCTTTTGAGGAGCATTGTAGAGACTCGTATCTTGACGTACATTGACATTACATTACATTTTCGGAATACTTATTACATAACAAAAAGACACACACAAGGATCGTAATAGTTTATTGTCTTTGGAAACTCGGAATATAATCTTCTAATCCTGGTGAAAGATCTTCAACATCTCCCATAAAGATCTTCCTTTTTTATACCTAAAACCTTTCTTTATATCATGGGGAAAAGAAAACATAAAAGGGTGTGCTCAAATGCTCAGTAAGGGTAAAAAAAATAAATATCAATAACATCATATACATAAGCACATAACTTTTGGAAATCTTAACCTGTAAAAGAGATCATAATTTCATAACCTGGGGTAACTCATGGCAGTGAAATGTAATCACAATAATCATATCATAAAACATGAAACATTGTGTCATTCACACATAATCATAGAGAATCATTTCTTGTTAGTCAAGACTCATTGACAAGACTATCTTAGTGGACAAAGTCCCTTTCTGAACCGAGTCACCCACATTTCAGTCCTGTTTCACTGAACCGGTATAACCTACCATTCCATCCATGTCTATCTCATGATATATAAAATCTTTACCCAATACATTGGAGGGAGATATAGGTCCCACCAATCTCATAATGATACCATTCTTATGTGTGCCACAAAACCATAAATCATACATCATTTCATAACCCATGTAATAAAAAATGGGAATCTTAAACATCGTGAAATCATAAAACAATTCATAAAGGAATTCATAAAAATATTTCCATCCCAACATTATCAAATCCATGTAATAATAGGGATAGAAATAGAACCCTTTATTATCTTAGATAGAAAATAATTTTGATAAAACACTTGAACTTCATTCTTGAAGAAAATATCCTTTCTACTTCAAAAACACTTTTCCTTTCTTAACATGTCATACAATTTCAAACTAAAAGAAGTTGATTAAAAATAAACTTGAAAACTTTAAAAGATAGATTCTTGTAAATAATGTTTTAAAAATCCATTCATTCCTTATAATTTAAAAAAACATTCTTCGTACTTTTGTCGAAAAAGTCAAAAAGTACTTCTTACAAAAAAGGACAAAAGATTCCTTTCATATCTTTTACTAAAACTCACAAAAGGGTAAAATTGGATTTAAAACTTTTTAGTTGGATGGAAATAATATTACATATTGTGGAAACATGGATTTGGATGATAAAATACACCCCAGTAAATGTCAAAGTAAAAACAATCTCGGATAAAAATGATATTGTGATATTTCCCTTACCTTAGGCCCGATTTGCTTTGTACGTGTCTGAATCTCCTTTATAATGGTTTAAATAATGTTATTGACTTATTCCAGAATCATACATATATATATGATATCATATATGGTCATATTCTTAGCTTCTTATTAGTAATATTTCATTGTTACTAGTTACTCGGGTCTTTATTGCCTTTTGTTCTTATGCGTGTTTTGCCGAATAAATTCTTATTCATATTTTAAGGTTATATATACCTTATATACAGAATGGTATTAGTGTAATATATATCATATTCATTCATTCAATTCATTTATATAATCATTATGAAATGAAGATCATGTAGAACGAGTCACATCACATCGTGGAGACGGTATTCTGTACGTACGCACGAGGGATGATATCATTCCTATGATCGTGGAATTGTTTTTAAGTGTATTTATACTATTTAAGTATCAATATGAATTTATAATAATCATATATAGGTACTCATTACACCATTATACCCATCCTTGTAAGGTGATGGTGGAAAATAGATTACACCACGGCGTGGAGACGGTATTCCGCACGTACGCACGCGCGGTGATTTCATTTTTCCGTAGGATGGATAGAAGATGAATTAGGGTTGTTTCATATTTATAATAACATATCAGTATTTATTTAATATTGATGTTATTACTTTATCATGAAACAACTAAATAAGAATAATTTGAAGAAGAAAGAAATTGAAAAGATCGGTAATGGATATTACCTCTTCTTTGAAATGCCTCTTTGAATCCTCCACTTAGGGAACTAAGATTGGTCTTTTAAGAAAACCAGGACCTCTAGGATTTTTATAGGGAATTGTAGAAGGTATTTTGGCAGGGGTTGGCCGAGCATGAGTGCTCAAATTGGTGTGAGGAGGAGGGGGAGGAGGTGCCCTTTTATAAGGGAGGAGAGGGGCACCTTAGGAATATCTCAAAATATTATTTTATATTAAAGTAAATATCGGTTTATAATGGTTCCAAAGGGTCTTATTTCGGAGATAAAGTGGGTATGGGTCGAAATCCTATCAACCAATAGTATTTAGACAAGTTTAGGGTATTATGTTAACCTTATCAATTAGATTTAACTCTAAGTTAAATAATTTAACTTTTACCGTGTCTTTTTGTTTTCTTACAATATATGGTTAATACACGTACTATAACATGCCAAAAAAAACCCCAAGTTGTTTATCATTAATATATATATCCTTATCTAAGTCATTTGGCAGAACCTTAAATTTTTAGGAATAAAATAACAATTAATAATATAATATTTGATTTAAAAACTATTTTGTGTCAATTTTGACACTATTTGATATATGATTTTTGTGAAAGTCATAACAGACTTATATGTTCGAACCAAGTTGATTAAATCAACAATAATATTTCATAGTAACCTAGAAAATAAATTTAATTCATAAAAAGGCTGAAATTACATTTATTTGGGTGTTTATAACATCAATTATGTCAATATTTATTTAATAAGATAATTAATGCATCATCATTCTGTCATAAATAAATTAACTTATTTAATGTCTAAAAATTATAAATAAAATAACATTATGTAGGAAATCATTTTATATTTCTAATGAATATTTATAGTCGAATTGATCTTATGTATAACCCCATATTAGAAATTATTTACTTATTAAACGTTGATTTTAACTATTTTAACCCTTCTTTAAATAAATTAATAATAAATGTCCTAATCTAATCCAAGTGGGCCTAAATGGTCATATTTTATTCCCAAGTTTGTTTTTGGTCGAATGTCACTTATCCAATAGAATTTGGACATGTGTTAGGGTAATAATAATATCATCTTTACCCCTAATTACCCTATTTACTTTTAACCGTGGTAAAAAAAAGTATACAGTTACTATTCACCAAAAATTATTTTCATCTCATTGAACCACATTTTAGTCCTTGATATTAACCATGTCTCGCGGATTTTCGAAATTCCATTCACAGATGCGGTAAAATTATGTTTTATGCAAAATTCAGTTTTTAACCTACCACTTAGTGGTTTCACTATTCATCAAAAATTGAATGTTTTCAGAAAAATACCAAAATTTCACCGTAGGCTAATTTCGATATTCCGAATCCAAAAATGAAGTCCATTTTGAAAAATAAAATTTATAAAATTTCAAAAAGTGGTTATTACTATTCATAACGGCTAGTTTTAATAATATTTTAATAGCATACCGTTGTTTAGTGAAACTCGGTATTGCGTACGACGCAAGCTATCGAGGAAGGTCACGATTTTGTGTAATGCAAGGAAAATCAAGGATGCGTGTTGTGCAAGCTCCTTTTGGTGTAGCGTACAACACAAGAAATTAGTGAAATTAAAAAGAATATTTTTCATAAAATTTCAGGGTGTTACATTCTACCCCCCTTAAAATGAATTTCACCCTTGAAATTCGTCGGGGTTATAAATGGTTTACTATTCAAAAGTTTATTAAATAGAAACCCACATCATAAAAAGGAATACCAAAACCAATCTTAAAAAACAAAGGTATGAAACGTAACGGTTACCCAAATAAACTAATCACTGGGTTTCCACATAGGTGAAAATATGGATATGGAAGAAAAATCTAACCATCATGTTCTGATAGAGAGTGGTAGATAACATGGCTATGGAAAAGACAACAATCACAAATCCATAAATTTGTCACGATCTAAGGTACCATCTGATTAATCAGATATAAGAGCACTAGGACAACATTTTTGGTTTTCAAGATCATTTCCCTAAAGATGAAGAATTTGAATTAGAATAAATACTTAATTTATTTTGGTACAATCTCACTGTTGTTCGTGCCTTGAATGATTTCCACTTCATCTCTTAAATAAATGAAGTTGAATTTGTTATTCGTGAAGTGTTAGCAGATCATGTGATAGAATGACGGGTCATTCCATCAAAATGTTAACAAAAGTTATTAAATATACATAAGTCATTCTATAGTGAGATTAATCATACATGGTACCTAAAATGGACTTATACATCATATATCATACTGCTTAATATAATAAAACTAGTTTCTACTAAATAGGGACTTCCTGTAGGCCAGTGGTAGGTGATAAAGGCCAGTCGCACTTCGGTTTTGGGTTCTAATTCCCACAGCCTTGTCTGACGCGATGGGCTATCGTCTGTCCTGCAGGTTGTCCTTTTTCTAAAACTATAACATCCCATCAATAATATCGAAAAACTTCTATCCTTAAACAATACTAACTTATGTCCAACATAATCTATTTCAATCTTTAGGCTTATCCATAATACTTCAGTCCACTCTCATAACATAGTGAAAACGATTACCAGAGATTTAATACCATCGTTGATCAACATATATCATAAGATATGTTTTGTTGGTCACATTCCAAACATTAAAAGTCATTAATCTTGTATTCTCTTGAATACCCATTGAGCCTTAGTGAAAACATGAATGTATTTAAAAGTTAACACTTTCCACATACCAAAATCCTCAAAATTCTATATACTCAAACCATGATATCACTTAGTCCTTATATCAATCACGAGCACATGAAAACATCTCATTATCTTCTTATCCCTTCATTATGATCATATCATCTGTTTACCAAAAAATGTCTCAATCACTTTTCATGGTTACCGGTACCATAAAATTATTGAAATCCATAACATAAATATTCCAATATTCCACTATACTATATACAACATTATTTTGGAATCCCATTACATAAACACTTAATCATTCCACCACATCGTTGTCATATTCAACATCGCCAATAGTGATCGCATGTGACTTCCCTTTGTCCCTTTCCATAAATGGTTGCTCATGTTGATCATCACTAACCCTTGGATTAGGGCATTTATTAGCATAATGCCCCATTTCCTTGCACTTGATGTATTGAAGTGTTGGTGGAGCGTTCTCTGCAGTGTTTGATCTATTCACATCATTAGAAACCGTTTTTCCATTACTTCGACACTCAGCTACTCGATGACCTTATTTTCCACACATAAAACATTTTCTAGTCCCTTTAATACAATCTCCACCATGCTTCTTTCCACACTTTGTGCATAAGGAAAAATTCATCTTCTTTTTACCATTATTTTGAGATTTCTCCTTGAACTCCATCTTTCGTTTCTTGTCAAAACTATGAGATAGATATGTAACACCAACTTCCATTTCTAACTTGATAGCACAACTCACAATTTCTTCATAGCTACTGAAGTCTCTTATAGATAATGCCCTTCGAAGACTTGGTTTTAAGCCACTGAAAAATCGATCAACTGTACTTTCAGGTTGGATGATAATGCCAGATGCATACCTTGCAAGTCTTGTAAAATTTGCTTCGTATATACCAACATATTCATCATCCTTCTGCTTCAGCTCAAGAAACTCCTTTTCCATCTTCGTTTGAAGAATACGAAGGAATTACTTACTGAAAAACAAGTTCTTGAACTCGTCCCATTCCATGGACTCAATTTCATCTCTTAGCCTCGTATTATTGATAAGATTCCACCATTGATCAGCTTCACCTTCCAAACAATATACTACTAAGATGACCTTATCATGTTCAGAACATTGAAGAACTGAAAATATCTTTTCAGTGGTACTGATCCATTGTTCAGCAACAAGTGGATCGTAAGTCCCACTGAATGAAGGTGGACGTTGCCTCATGAAGGACTCAATAGAACATTGTTCCCTTCTCTGGTCATTTGGAAGTCCAGAATGATTCATAGCTTGTGTAAGTATAGCAATAATATTTTTCACTCCATCTCCCATAACATTTGTTTGTTCAGGAGGACAATCATTGCATTGTCCATTGCATTAATCAACACGGTTCCTTCGGGTTCCAGCCATCGTCTAAAACCCAAAAAGAATAGCGTGAGAGGAAAATATCATGATAGGGAAAACAACATAATAAAGGGGGAGTACCCTCAATATCTAACATCTTAGGTTAAATTCTAAGATTGTTAGCGCAATTCTAGGACTATAACCTATACATATACTTAACATTAGAGACATCACAAGACATACCTTATAAATATCTCTAGGGATCTCACTAATGTTCTCGCATCCCAGTTTCCAAAGGTTGACTAATCCTTTCCTCTGATACCAACTGTAGAGACTTGTATCTTGAAGTACATTGACATTACATTACATTTGCGGAATACTTAGTACATAATAAAAAGACACACACACGGATCGTAATAGTTTAGTGTCTTTGGAAACTCGGAATATAATCTTATAATACTGGTGAAAGATCTTCAACATCTCCCATAAAGATCTTCCTTTTTTTATACCTAAAACATTTCTTTATATCCTGGGGAGAAGAAAACATAAAAGGGGGAGCTCAAATGATCAGTAAGGGTAAAAAAAATATCAATCACATCATATACATAAGCACATAACTTTTGGAAATATTAACCTGTAAAAGAGATCATAATTTCATAACCTGGGGTAACTCATAGCAGTGAAATGTAATCACAATAATCATAACATAAAACATGAAACTTTGTGGCATTCACACATAATCATAGAGAATCATTTCTTGTTAGTCAAGACTCATTTCCAAGACTATCTTAGAGGACAAAGTCCCCTTCTGAACCGAGTCACCCTCGTTTCAGTCCTGTTTCACTGAACCGGTATAACCTACCGTTCCATCCATGTCTATCTCATGAGATATAAAATCATTACCCAATGCATTGGAGGGAGATAAATTTCCCACCCATCTCATAATGATACCATTCTTATGTGTGCCACAAAACCATAAATCATACATCATTGCATAACCCATGTAATAAAAAATGGGAATCTTAATCATCGTGACATCATAAAACAATTCATAAAGGAATTCATAAAAATATTTTCATCACAACATAATCAAATCCATGTAATAATAGGGATAGAAATATAACCCTTTATTATCTTTGATGGAAAATAATTTTGATAAAACACTTGAACTTCATTCTTGAGGAAAATATCCTTTCTACTTCAAAAACACTTTTCCTTTCTTAACATGTCATACAATTTCAAACTAAAAGAAGTTTATTAAAAAAAACATGAAAACTTTAAAAGGAATATTCTTGGAAATAATGTTATAAAAATCCATTCATGCCTTATATGTTAAAAAAACATTCTTCGTACTTTTGTCGAAAAAGTCAAAAAGTACTTCGTACAAAAAAGAACAAAAGATCCCTTTCATATCTTTTACTAAAGCTCACCAAAGGTTACAATTGGATTTAAACAATTGTAGTTGGATGGAAATAATATTACATATTGAGGAAACATGTATGTGTATGATAAAATATACCCTAATAAATGTCAAAGTAAAAACAATCTCGGATAAAAATGAGATTGTGATATTTCCCGTACCTTAGGTCCAATTTGCTTTGTACGTGTCCGAAGATCCTGTATAATGGTTTAAATAATGTTATTGACTTATTCCAGAATCATAAATATTGATATTATATCATATATGGTCATATTCGTAGCTTCTTATTAGTAATATTTCATTGTTACTTGTTACTCGGGTCTTTATTGCCTTTTGTTCTTATGCGTGTTTTGCCGAATAAATTCTTATTCATCTTTTAAGGTTATAGATACCTTAAATACAGAATGGTATTAGTGTAATATATATCATATTGATTCATTCAATTCATTTATATAATCATTATGAAATGAAGATCATGTAGAACGAGTTGCATCACATCGTGGAGACAGTATTCCGTACGTACGCACGAGTGATGATATCGTTCCTATGATCGTGGAATTGTTTTTAAGTGTATTTATACTATTTAAGTATCAATATCACTTTATAATAATCATATATAGTTACTCATTACACCATTATACCCATCCTTGTAAGGTGATGGTGGAAAATAGATTACACCACGGCGTGGAGACGGTATTCCGTACGTACGCACGCGTGGTGATTTCATTTTTCTGTAGGATGGATAGAAGATTAATTAGGGTTGTTTAATATTTATATTAACATATCAGTATATATGTAATACTTATGTTATTACTTTATCATTAAAGAACTAAATAAGAAGAAGTTGAAGAAGAAAGAAATTGAAAAGATCGGTAATGGATATTACCTCTTCTTTGAAATGCCTCTTTGAATCCTCTACAAAGGGAACTACGATTGCTCTTTGAAGAAGACCAGGACCTCTAGGATTATTCTAGGGAAGTGGAGAAGGGATTTTTTCAGGGGTTGTCCGATCTTGAGTGCTCAAATTGGTGTGAGGAGGTGGGGGAGGAGGTGCCCTTTTATAAGGGAGGAGAGGGGCACCTTAGGAATATCTCAAAATATTATTTTATATTAAAGTAAAAATCGGTTTATAATGGTTCCAAAGGGTCTTATTTCGGATATAAAGTGGGTATGGGTCTAAATACTATAAAAAAATAGGATTTATACAAGTTTAGGTTATTATTTTAACCTTATCAATTAGATTTAACTCTAAGTTAAATAATTTAACTTTTACCGTGTCTTTTTGTTTTCTTACAATATATGGTTAATACAGTTACTATAACATGCCAAAAAAACCCCAAGTAGTTTATTATTAATATATATATCCCTATCTATGTCATTTTGCCGAACCTTATATTTTTAAGAATAATATAACAATTAATAATATTTTATTTTATTTAAAAACTATTTTCTGTCAATTTTGACACTATTTGATATATGATTTTTTTGAAAGTCATAACTAACCTATATGTTCGAAAAAAGTTGATTACATCAACAATAATATATCATAGTAACCTATAAAATTAGTGTAATTCATAAAAAGTCTGAAATTACATTTATTTTTGTGTCTATAACATCAATTATGTCAATATTTCATTAATAAGATAATTACTGCCTCATCATTGTGTCATAAATAAATTAAATTATTTAATGTCTAAAAATTACAAATAATATACCATTATGTGGGAAATAGTTTTATATTTCTAATTAATATTTATAGTTGAATTTAGATTATGTATGACACCATATTAAAAATTATTTACTTATTAAACTTTGATTTTAACTATTTTAACCCTTCTTTAAATAAATTAATAATAAATGTCCTAATCTAATCCAAGTGGGCATAAATGGTCATATATTATTCCTAAGTTTGTTTTTGGTGGAATTTCACTTATCCAATAGAATTAGGACATTTTTTGGGGTAATAATAATATCATCTTTAACCTTAATTACCCTATTTACTTTTAACCGTGGTAAAAAAAAGTAAAAAGTTACTATACACCAAAAATTATTTTCATCTCATTGAACCAAATTTTAGTCCTTGATATTAACCATGTCTCTTGGATTTTCGAAATTCCATTCACAGAAGCGGTAAAATTATGTTTTATGAAAAATTCAGTTTTTAACCTACCACTTAGTTGTTTCACTATTCATCAAAAATGGAAAGTTTTCAGAAAAATACCAAAATTTTACCGTAGGCTAATTTCGATATTCTGAATCCAAAAATGAAGTCCATTTTGAAAAATAAAATTTATAAAATTTCAAAAATTGGTTATTACTATTCATAACGGCTAGTTTTAATAATATTTTAATAGCATATCGTTGTTTAGTGAAACTCGGTATTGCGTACGACGCAAGCTATCGAGGAAGGTCACGATTTCGTGTAATGCAAGGCAAATCAAGGATGCGTGTTGTGAAAGTTCCTTTTGGTGTAGCGTACAACACAAGACATTAGTGAAATTAAAAATAATATTTTTCATAAAATTTAGGGGTGTTACAAGCATAGTTCACATGGGACCTTTACAGCTACTGGGAGGGAAGATATATTATCTGTAGCATTGGGAAGGCCCGAACATCCTGGTCGTGTAAGAGGATATCTGGAAGGTGTATCGGTAAGAGAAGTGTTTCCATGTTCTTAAAATTCTAACATTGAGGGGGTTTATAAAAAAATAGAATCCTTGGAGGCTGAATTTCATAATATTAATGCGATGATGGAGGACAAGATTAGTGCGTTGGTGTAGTCTATGTTTGCAGACATGCAAAGACAATTTCAAATTGCAGCTCCCACTCCTCCACCTCCCCCTGCAGACCCCATTATTTATCCTCCACCTCCGCCAGTAGCTCCCACTCCCCCACCTCAGCCTGCAGACCCCATTTTTTATCCTACTCTTCCGCCACAAATTCATACTTATTGCGATTTGTATGTTGATGATTCTCAACATCATATAGTAGCATATGGGTTGGTATACTGTATAAGAGATACAGTTCATCATCAACAATTAGAGGTAGAGAATCAGAGGGTCACTGTATAGGATATTATAGATAGATCATCTCGGGTACCATTACCTATAGATTAGGTGGCGACAGTTGGACATAGTATCAGCCATTTTTTACTTTGGCTATACAGACTTCTTTGAATCATTACCATATAGGTATGAATGTTATATCTTTTATTTATTTTTTTTATTAAAGTTGTTTTATAACTTGAAAACTAATATATTTTTCAATTTATTTTTACAGGAATACTTCAAAGTTAAAGAAATACTATATAGGAAACAACAAAGACAAATGGTTATGACATGAGATACAAATTCAAGTAGTCTTGACAAATTGTCAAGATATTCAAATTTGATGGTGGGTCATTATGAGTTTCCAATGGAATCTCATGTTTGTGGACGTGAAATAAGTGTGGGGATTATGAAAACTGATATCATGGAGCTTGTTACTGGAGATAAGTTGGGCATCAACGTGGTGAAAATATTTTACACGTAAGTATTAACACCTTTTCCCTGCGTTATATTTATTAAAAATGTATAATTATTTATGTTTTGTATCAGGTATCTCTATAAAATTTGTGAGAGGAATGAGCTGACATATGTATATGGATTCATGGACCCGCAATTGATTTCCCCTGAAGCATTTACATTGAATGAGGATCAAAGAATGGTTTATATTGCTAAAAGATTTTAAAGGAATATAGTCGCACAATATTGGATGATTCCTTTTTGTGAGAGGTAGGAAACCCATATCTCCCAAATAGTTAATTATATTTTAACATAAAAACCACTAATGTTAAATTTCCTTTTATCGGTGATCATTGGATGCTACGAGTTTTTTCCCAAAAGAGAAAGCACTTTATTGGATATGCTCTCTCCAAGATGTTGGGCGGGAATGTTTTAAGAATATATTGGAAAATTAAGTTTCAATTTCTCAATAGATTTATTTATTATAAATAATTTTAAATTTACCCAATTCGTATAATTTTCTAACAATGCATGGGCCTACTTTCGAAAAAACACAATGAAAAGGAGTGCAAAGATCAAATATATAAATGCGAAGGTAAATATCCATTTAAAATTTTTACTTTTTTATTTATTACATAAAAACAATATATTGAATTTACACTCATTCGAACATAATATTCAGGAACAACAAGGCGTCGTCGAATGCGGATATTATATGTTACGATTTATGTATGAAATAATAACAACTAGGACAGTTGTGAATTTTGACCTGGTAAGATTTCCTATTAAACATTTCCATAATATTTCAATTTGATTTATTCATTATACATGTTAACTACTATCCTTTGAATTTTTAGATTTTTGATAACCGTCAACCATATACTGCTGAAGAAATCAAACACTTACAAGTGGAGTGGTCAAATTATTTTACAGGTTTGGTTGAATTTTAGTTGTTTGTAATGTTAAATGTAAGTTTGAATATTGTCGTTGTAATTCTGTATTTGGTAGTCATTTAGGATGGATTTAGTTTTTTTAAGTTGAGAGTGTAAGTTTTGAATGTTATATATGTGAGTGTTTAATTTTTCTCTGCTTCTTGTTTTGTTCTACATATGATGGTTTTTCTTGTATGGATTCTGGTCTGAGGGGAGGGGTTCCAAGGGTGTGGGAGGTGTTTAGTGGGGTTGGGGGTGTCCAGGGGTCTGGGAGGGCTGTTCGGTGGGGTGGGGGCAGTCCAGGGGGTGGGAGGGCTGTCCAGGGGTGTGGGAGGGCTGTCCAGGGGTGTGGGAGTGCTGTCCAGGGGGTGGGGGTATACATGAGGGTGGGGGGTGTCCTGGGGTGTTTAGGGATGTCCAGGGTTGTGGTGGGGACTCCAATACGGTGGGCGAGGGCTGTCCAGGGTGTGGGGGGTATACATGAGGGTGCGGGGGTTGTCCCGGGGTGTTTGGAGCTATCCAGGGGTGTGGGGCAGTCCAAGGGTGTGGTGGGGCTGTCAAGTGGGGTGAGGGGTGAGGGGGTTCTGTTCAAGAGGGTGGGTGGTTTTGAGTGGTGTTTGGGGATATCCAGGGGTCGGGGGTAGTCCAGGGGTGTGGTGGGGGCTCCAATGGGGTGGGGGCTATGAAGTGGGGTGATGGCGGTGATGTTCAAGAGTGTGGGGTTGTCAAGGGGTGTTTGGGGATGTCCAGGGGGTCGGGGGCAGTCCGGCGGTGTGTTGGGGGCTCCAATGGGGTGGGGGCTATCATGTGGGGTGAGGGGGAATTGTTCAGGAGGGTGGGGGGTGGTCGAGGGGTGTTTGGCGCTGTCCAGGGGGTTGGGGGCAGTCCAGGGGTGTGGTGGGGGCTCCAATGGGGGTGGGGGATGTCAAGTGGGGTGAGGGGGTGCTGTTCAGGAGGGTGGAGGGTTTTTGAGGGGTGGTTGGGGCTGTCCAGGGGGTCGGGGGGCAGTCCAGGGGTGTGGTGGGGGCTCCAATGGGGTGGGGGAGGGCTGTCCAGTGGGTATACATGAGGGTGGGGCTGTCAAGTGGGGTAAGTTTTATATGTTAACAATGTAAATTCTTAAATTTTCTTTATTTCTTTTTTTTGATCTCCTTCTTTTTTTGTGGTACGATTTCTTGATTTGGATTCTGGTTGATTCTATGGGAGAGCAGTGGACTGCATTCAATTTTTTTCAAAAAATTTTTGGCTTTTACGTCGTTTATTTTATAACTGACATGATAAATAAATTTGGCGGGGTTTATAACATCAGTTTTTTAATAACCAAAGTGATAAACACCTATGGCATGGTTTATCACGTTGTTTATTTTATAACCGACCTGATAAAAGGCCTGGAAAGTTTTTTATCACGTCGATTATTTATTAACCGACGTGATAAAGCCCCCCCCCCCCAGACTGGTTTATGACGTCGGTTTTTATATAACTGATGTGATAAACCATCTCCCAGGAGTTTATCACGTCGGTTAATTAATAACCGATGTGATAAACTGGGGGGGGCAGGGTTTATAACGTCTGTTATTATATAATAGACGTGATAACCCCATGGTTTATCACGACGGTTATATAATAACCGACGTTATAAACCCCGCCCACCCAGTTTTTTCACGTCTGTTATTAATTAACCTCCGTGATAAATATCGTGATGTTATGTTTTTTATGTCGGTTTTTAAATAACCGACGTAAAAAATTCAAAATAACTGACGTAAAAAACATTTTCTGCACTAGTGTAAGATGGAAAATATTTACCAAGGTTACTATTCATAATGAAAAAACATTATAGGGAACTATATACCAAATAAGATCCTCATAATTCAAAATATGGAAAGAATTTATCCATATTTAACTTATATATGTAAATGAAATCCATTTTAAAATTAATGTTATGAACAAAAAAAAAATATATTTCAAGAAAAATGTGAATTGTAAGAACAAAAAAATATATATTCTATTATCATGCACAAAATAAAATTTTATAGATGTTAAATAATTATATTTAATATTTAAAATATAAATTAAATTAAAATCATTAATAAATTTTAATTAATTAAGCATATTTATATAAAAACACATTGGTTCCATAAAAATAGTTTTTAAGAAAAATAACTCTTTTACATTCAAATGAATTTATTTTAAGATAAATCAATCGAGATCCAATAAATTAATTTTATATGTGAGTATACAATAATAGATCATAAATATATTAGTAATATTCATACCTACTAATCCATGATATTTCTGATAATTACTGCCTTAACATATAATATTTCACTAGTATATCATGATACATTTATCTTCAGTGGTGTGTGTAAAGAAAGGTATCAAATAAATTTAATTTATTTAAAATGGAATATATCATAAAATATGTTGGTGATAAATTATAAACCCTTATTATAATTTAACTCGTTAATTTTTTTCACATATATATAAACAACCAAGGATTCTTCTTCCTCGTTACATCCTTGGGTTCCCACATATCTTCCGAAGATTTATAGTTTCGCCACAAAACATTGACCAGTTGGGTGATCTTATTTCACATCATTTTTTCTATACTATCTAGAATATATTATGGTTTTTATTTATTAGATATCTATTTATCTAGTATTATTTCCTCTATGTTTGGAACATTTTTTGGATCAATTATGTAATTACTTACGAGAGATACATAGAACACATGATGGTCATGAAATACTTCTGGTGGAAGCTATAAGAGATAAGATACCATCATAATATGATAAAAAAACATCAAAGTGAAAATTTTATCCGTGGATAATATTTCCATTATTTAAAAATCCTATAAAAACATTCCATATTTATTTTCATCGAAATACCTATCCACTATCATTAAAACTCTAGGTCTTTCCAACAATTATCAGTATAAATTTTCTATCAACTCTTAGCTGCCATTATATATAGGGGATTTGATCATACAATATATCATATCTCCTCAACTAGATCATCTGCCAAAATATTTCTTTCTCCGTCTTCATCTGAGTACATTGGAGTTCAATACTTCCTATCCTAGAGGTCATCATATGGACCCATCTAAATGCTTAACTAAAGGTTATTTTTTGTATGAAAAGTGAACCATAGCAATGAGTAGATTACAAATAAATTTAAAATACATATAACATGATATAAACAAAAAAATTTGGATTTTAATGGTTATATAATTCTATACATAGTTTTGATGATGATATAAAGTATTAAACCTCAACTATCTTTCGAAATCCTCTAGAAGACTTCTCTAAAACATCGAGGTAAACTCAAATTCCAATAAAATATAATTGAGAATATTACTCCATGAAATATCACCACATTATTATTATATATCATGTAAATTTTATCAAGATATAAATATTATTTTATGGAAATTAAGTGTTTTTAATTTATACGATGATCAACTACGAACCTAATTCCATTGATCCCTTTATATATTTAAAGGAGTTTGATAATAAAATCCATAGAAAATTTTCCCACATCCATTCCAGTATGGGTAATGTGTAAAAAATTATTTTATATTTCTATCTCATATCCTTAACTAAAAATAATATAATTCTATGAGAAACAAACATTGTAATATCTCATTTCATGTTGTTCCTTTAGAAATATTCATTCAAATCTATATGCATCTTCATACTTCTAGGATGACTAGAGAATGAAGAACAATGAGCTTCATAAAATTCCCCCTTTTTCAAAACTAGTCTTAATGGTACACATTCTTAGTTAATGAACCTTTTCATTCCATCACAATAATGGTTTAAATTAAAAACATTTCACACATTATTCTATAATTCCAAATCCTCCTTGTACACCACTTTAATCTTTGAATAAATCGATTGATAAACATTCATATGAGATAGATAGGATCTTTTATATTTCCTCAAGATTTAATATTCCATATTATATAAATCCAAATGTAAAGGAAGTATTTAAATCCACATCATAGAGAGTCTATCATGGTCTTACCAACATAGATAATCACCCACTTTGTTCTCATTCCTAGGGTGGAAATTTATTGAGTATTCATAATAATTAAAAAACATCCATCATCTTATCTAGACTCTTTTAGTATGAGTATATACTCCATTCATTTATGATATATATATATTCCACAACAATAACCGTATTGATATTGTCTCCATATATTCAATGAAAAAACTACCACTTATAGCTCCAATGCATGAGTCATGTAATTTTTATATTGAATTTAAATTTATGTGTGAAATTATATTTCACAATATCATTCTATATAATGTTTCTTCCCAATATATTCATTGATTAATTCCTATAAATCACAAACCAATTTCTTATATAGGTTAGTATGACCGCATGTGTTCTGACCAACCATCTTTTAAAATCCTTGAAATTATTTTCACATTCATCTATCTGCAAGAGATTAAACCCTCAAAATCCAAAAATGTGAGTGGATTATATAGTCATGATAAATCCCTCACAAGAAATTGGTATTATCCAACTAACCTAATTAAAATATGTATTTTGTTCTCTATGGATGGTCTTGGCTATTGTTTAATAAATTTCACTATTTTTGGATTCATTGATAACTCCTCACTAGATATTATATTAACCATGAATGAAATTATCTGAATCCAAAATTCAAACTTGGTAAAACTTTCATAAAAATTCTCCATCCTCATGGCCTTCATAAAATTATCAAATTATCTTAATGATCTTCAATTATCATTGAATTTATAAAAAATGTATCTATAAAGACGAACCCAAACTGATCAATATAATATCAAAATTCACTATTAATTTAATCTATGAATGTAAAAGGGTATTTAGAAGTTCAAATGGAATCACTAAAATATTATAACGACCATACCTCATACTGATATTTTTTCTTGGGTATATAATCCTTTTTAACCCCAAATTGATGATATCTAGAAGGATGGTTAATCTTTGTAAAGTATTGATCTCTTAAAAATTTATCAAACAAATAATCATACATGGTAGATGATACTTATTCTTAATATCCAGTTAATATTAAAATAATCAATTAAAACACACATTGAATCATATTTCATATTATTAAAAACAATAATTGAACCCCATTTTTGTGAACTACGGTGTATGAACCTATTATAAATATTTTCTTGCAGTTCCATATTCAATTCTTACTACTCAATCCTGGAAATTTTATATAGATTCTTGGAAATAATTTTAGTAAGAGGAATGAGTTTTATTGAGAATGAAAATTCATGATTTAGAGGAATACAAGTACAAACTTCTTGAAAGAAGTCATGATTCATTTTTAAAATAGGCATATCCTAAATGATGAGTTTATCCCCAACCATCTGAGAAAAATACCCTTTAGGTGTAGTCATTAATACCCATAAGATAGAATTAATTTACATTATATGTTCAAATTTATCATTGTAATATCCTCAATTCTACAATGGGAATAAAATAACTATTTTTAATAAATTTCAAATTTCATATGCGAAAAACAAATATTTATAAGTGAAAAATTGATTAAAATTTGTTAATGAATTTTCATAAGGGTAAACACCCAGTTAACACATTAGAATATTCAATCGAATATTTTCAGAGTAATAAAATGATTTAGTGAAACAATTTGAGCCTCAGTAAGCCTCAACAAAGATAGAGTAAAAATATAAAATATATTATATTAAGTGTCACAAATTTATTCAAAATAATTGAATAAATCTAATAAGGTGTGTTGTATGAGAAATATAAAACCACAATTAAGTCTGAATCATGGTGTTTACCCTAGGAGGTCTACAACATTTGAAGGCATTAGATGTTCCTAAGCCTCTCTTGTGAGATAATGTTATTAAATAATATTTAATATATTATTTTATTGAAAACAATTATATATCTCCCAAATGGTGCATATTACATGAAATCTAAGACAACCCTTCGATCTAGAATGTGGGATTCACACTAGGCCTAGTATTTTTTATGCTTAATGGACATTTTTATATAATTCCCAATTAAATTAAATTAATTGATAATTATAATAATTAATTAATTAATTTAACTAATTAAATAAAAAATCCAGTGAATTATTCATGTCCTACAACCAACGAAAGGCAACTATTAATGCACCAGGTATGTTTTTAAACCACATTTCATCACATCTTTTGACAATAAATTGGGGGAAATAAACTCCTAGCATGTATCTAAATAATTCACACTCATTTGATTGATGATTAATGAATTAAATCAATGGTTTAATTTTTTTTATTGGTCAAACCCTATTGCAGTTTAGATGGGTTATAAATATAGGTTCCCCCTCCATGGAATCATACCATTGAGATGGAGTTTGTCCTTTTAGTGAACTTTGAACAAATTGTAGTATCATGTTTGATTAATATTATTCTACCCTCAAGATATGTGCGGATCATTTTGATGTACTTAATTTGTTTTGTTTTTTTATTTATATTATTTATTTTCTTACATTCCTTGTTAAAATGGTATTTAATAAGAATAAAAAAGGGATATATATATTTATATGTAATAATAATTATATAAATCTATCAAATGATAAATTGTATATTATTATTATGTATATATAATCACTTTCCAATGTATTTATATCTATTATCAAAATAGAATGATATATACAGTTATATATATATATATATTGATAATCCCATAAAAGGGTAATTTTATTAAATAAAAGTATACATGTGTTTTTGAAATTATAATTGAATATAATTTTCAATCGATATTTACAAAAATAATTGTCATAAGGATTTTTCAGAATGGTAATTTTTAAGATATAGTTATTAAAAAATATCTATTCAATTAATTAAATTAGAAATGATAAAAAATTATCTTATTATAATTTATAAGTTATTATTACAAGATATTATAAAAATATAATTAATTATCAGAAATAATTATAAAAAGATAATTATAAATGATAATCTATTATAAAATTATCAAAATGATAATTATAAAAGGGTAACTGAAGAGAAATTATCAAAATATAATTAAAAAGGGATAATTTAAGAGATATTATCATGCTATATTTATAAAATGAAAATTTATAATAAATTAAAAATAGATAATTATAAAGGATAGTTTATCTAAATATTAGTACATAATTATAAAGGATACTTTATAATAAATTATCATGATATGAGTATTTTGGAAGGATAATATTCCAAGAACATTATTTAAACTGAACGATAATTTTAGAATTATTCCGGAAAGAGAAATTATCATCGCATGTGATGTTTTTAATGATAATTACTAAATTATCCAAGAGAGTCTATATCATAACATGTGGTATGTTATTTCCCTATGAAATAAAATGTTTTTTTTGGTTCTAGGAAACCTATCTTATACCGTAGTCATCAATATGCCGACAACTAAAGACTTTTATGTGTTTCCATAGATGATAATAAAACCACGAAGAGGTATTTTCTACATTTGAATTAGTATGTTCATTACCTTTATGGACTCTCATTTACACTTGTTTCCTTGGTGATTATATTAGTTTGAATCATATTTACCGTGCTTTATTTTGACCACATGTGTGTGTTTGTGTGTGTCACCCAAAAAAATAGTTGTCATTATCTGAGTGATATTAGTGTATCTTTTTTCCATGTTTGATTATGATCACATATTTTTTTCATGATACTATATAATCATGTCGATATAATATGTGTACTTGTTAGGTTTCCTTGTATATGTTTCTCCATTCCTTGTTTTTTGTTAGTGGTATTTGAGATAGGTGAACCATCATTAATTGTTTATTACATAGTTGGGGAGGGTGATAGAATGAAGCCATAACTACGAGGGACCTGCGCACATGGTAGATGTATGATGACATTGTGGCGGCATGGGGATGATGTTCTCAAGGACGCCTTGATGCTAAGTTCCACTCACCATGATATATCTTGTTAGATGTGAGTACTAGTTATTCTCATCTAGAGGATCCAAGTGACTTGATCCACTAGAGGGATATATGAAGAATAGTAGAACCTCCAAAACAATGTGAAGACGACGTATATGGTATGGTTTGTTTCTTCTAACTTATTCAGATATATTCTATCATGGAGCCAAAGAATAAACGACCAGGGGTTGTGGCCTTCTGGTTAGCACACTACTACTCAGTTTTGGTTTGCATGTTTATACATACCTGTATTTATTATTATTATAGAATGCACATGTATACATGAGTACAAGAGGATAAGAACACATTGGTGGTTTCTTACTGAGTCTTATACTTACACCCTAAATAGTAATTTCAATGTTCTTTTAGATTTAATAAAAGACATGGTGAAGGGAAAGGGCCACATGGTGGATGGATGAGCTTGTGGAGCTTGGAGTTAGGGAGAACCAGGATAGACACTGGGGGACCCTATAGTTATTTTATTTGTCATATGTTTTATGCATTTTGTATAGCCTTGCCATAATGGGAGTTTCTTTTATTGGGTTGACTTGTATGTCACTTACATTCTCTATAATTACCCTGGTTATTTATTATATTTTCTTCATTAATTATTTATCCTATGATGTGATACTCAAAGAATAGTCTTCTGAAAAATGGACATAGACCCTCGCTTCTAGTTGACATCCTCTTGCATATGAGGATACATGTTCGAGGTTATGTGGTGTTTCCACACAAACATGATTGTTCGAGTTGGGAATTTAAAAAATGGCATCATAGGTTAGGGGTCAATAAATTTTTCTTCTCTTTGACTTAGTTTGGGATCTGGTAGACCATAGCTAGGATGGTTGCGACTTGGGTAGGAAAACTATTTTAGAGTCCAGCGAACAGTGTATAGTGGACCTCAGAGTTTCTATAAAAATGGGAAATTAGGTTTTTTTGTTACTACTGATTAAACTCACCTCATGTGATTAAAATGATGTTGATATGTGATTTATGAGATTTATTATATGTTCATGCATCACAAATTGGTACGTAGGTTTACATACCATATATATATACTTGTCATTGTGATGCAATGTAGTTTATTAATTAAATTCATTTACTTGTGCTCTCTATTCGAGATAGTTTCTATTGTGTGATATATCTATTTTTCCGTATTGTGTGATATATATTTATTGGAATTAGTTTTTTGAATATAGAATGATATTTTTTTAGTATATATATGATGAATGTGACTAACGTACACGAACATAAACAATGGTTAGTTCTAGGAGGGGTATACCTTTGGTCAAGAGTATACTCCACAGAATACCATGTTTGATCCCATAAACTATTTATAACATTCCATGCTCCTAGTACTATTTATATTATATAATATTGCACTATGAAGTCATTTGTGGAACCTACATATAAGAAAGATACTCATGAGAATGTCCCTGCACCATCTCATGTGGTGTATGTAGTGGTTCTTTATAATCACCCACTGAGATCCATGGTTGACTATGCGAGATATTTATTTATCTAGAATCATTGATCTTTTTAGGGAACCAGTGGACCATAGGATACTACGGACTGTAAGGAGTTCATATATGGTATCTTTGAACTTGTGGATACTCCATCATATAGGAAGGTGACGTTGGAAACCATCATGATACATGGACCCACTAGGAATTGGTGGGGAGTTATAAGACATGATGGACGACATGAGGGTCTCACATAGGAGGCCTTTAAGTCCCTATTTTTCAGAGAGTTTTTCCATGACACACTGATGATCAATCGAGTGCGATAGTTCATGGATCTCCATCAGGGTTCCATGAAAGTATTATCTAACACTTCACGAATTATCGAGATTATCCATTTCACACCACGTCTTTCGAGAAATGAGGCTCAAAAGGGAAGGATGCTTGAATTCATTCATCGACATGACCATAAACACCAATTATTGAGATTTGACCCATCTTAATTCCAAAATATTCTGAGGAAGGACTTGGACATTGAGAGTATTTTTGGGAATGGATGAACAAATTGCATTTACCTTTCGTTCACTACTCATACAGGTGGATCTTCCACTGCTATTGTGAATTCCTATTCTATTGGAAGGAAGAGGATGTCTAGGAACATGTATCAGAGGAGTGGTATGAATGAGTAGCAGAGCTTAGTTTCTTTAGTACCTTATGGAGGTGACCTAAAATTCGTTAACTATGGGATATTTGGACACTACCATTATGTTTTCATGATACCCTAAAGATAGTGCCAACAAGGTAGAAAAATAGGACACCATTGGTAGTTTTTTCAGAATATAAACTAGGAAAGGGAGGCCAACAATCCCAAGGGGATGAAGATCCAAGAAGGGGCCTTAAAAGAATATGCATATTTCTCAGATTTTAGGTTTTTAGGGAAATAGTCATAGAGATGACATAAGACTAGTTTGTTTAGTGGATTATATTCCAACATATAGTGGGAAGTGAACTTCCACCATTTGAGGTATGGTGTTGATATCATCCACTCTATCTACTACTTTTTTTATACAGGTGCTTCCCATTGTTTAATTTTTGAAAAATTAGTTTCTAGAGTGGACATACCATTCATGTCTTCATCTATGTTAGTCTCCCTTAATACACCTTTGTGAAAAATAGTGGATTCTCTCCACCGATTCCCATAGTGTCCACTCGTTTTCACTGGCTATAGACATCTGTGTAAATTATTGATTCTATAGATGAAAACATTCGATGTGATTATCAACATGGGCTGGATGACCATCTTATGAGCTCACATTGATAAATATCAGAGATGTGTATATTTTACATCACTAAATGTAGAAAAGAACTTTCTTGAATGGAGAGTAGAAACTGGGATAAGGAATATTTGATGGGACATGTGCCAGGTTGAAACAATCACAACATACATGGAACTCTTAGACCCTTCAATAGAATCAGTGGAAACCCATTCATCCTTTCCTCCAGTCATGGATATCTATTAAGATGTCTTTCCATATTAATTCAAAATAATAACTCATGATAGGGGAGTTGACTTTGAGTTATATTCCATACCAACCGATTTCAACACTTCAGTATTGTATGGGACAAATGGGCTAAAAGATATCAAGGTATAGTTAGACGACATAGAGAGGAAGGTTTTTATCAGACCTAGTACTACACCATGGGGTGCACCTGTTATTTTCACCATTAATAAGAATGACAGCCTTTATTATTCATTGTTTATCGAAAGCTGAACAATGAGATAGTGAAGAATAGATATTTATTGCCTATGATCGATGGTATTTTGATTAGCTATGAGTATCCTGATGTTTCTGAAAAATTCAACTTTGATCAGGCTATCACAAGTTTAGAGTTAGAAAGAATGACATTCCTAAGATAGAGTTTCAGAACAAATATGGACTATAAGAGTACTCGGTAATATTGTTCGGTCTAGTGAATTCACTTAAAATGGTCATGGATCTCATAAATAAGATATTCCATTTATACTTGAAATCCTTTATCGTATTATTCATCCATGATATCATTATATTACCTCTAAAAACAAAATGACATGAAAGAAACCTAGAGATAGTCATGAGTACGCTTCAAGCACATAGACATTATCCAAAGATATCAAAGTGTGACTTCTAGATTAGACTGTTGAAATTTCTAGGACATGTGGTTTCTAAGAAAATTATTTATGTAAACGTAGAGAAATTTGAATTATTCATGTCCTAGAAACATCCTCAAAATGTGTTTGAGATTAGGATCTATCTGGGTTTAACAAGATATTACTGATGGTTTATCCAATACTTCTTACTTTCATCACACATGAAGGAAAGGACCAAGAATGAAGTAAAATTATAGTTTTTCAACTGGTGTGGAGTGGTTTTCCTCGATCTAAAGAGAATTTTGATGAAATCCATTGTACTGACACACCCAGAGCTCAAGATCAGTTATGACGTTTACTGTGATGCATCAGGCATTGGTTTGAGGGAATTGTTAATCCAATGAGAGAAGGAAGTATCCTATGGGGATCATCATCTATTACCACATGAGAGGAAAATTCTATTCATAACAAGAAGTTGGTAGATGTGGTCCATGCTCTATGTGATGGAGGCACTATATCTTCAATGAGTGATTTTTTTTCTACACAGACAGTAAAAGTATTCACTATATATTTAATCATATGGACCAGAACCTAAGGCATAGATACTAGGTAGAGTATCTAAAGATGTTCTAATTTGATATTTTGTTTTAAACTTGGAATTTTAATGTCTTTGTGGAAATTCTAACCCATACGACATAGGCTGAGCATGATATTACTGAGAGGCCATTAGTGGAGCAATGAAAATTTTTATGGTCCTTGGCTGACTGGTGGGTTGATGCTTCATAGGATTTGGGATCTATGAATTTTTCTACTATGATGATGACATATTCTCTTGTGTCTTGGATGAAGAGTAGTTAGGATTTAGATCTCTAGTGTGATTACAAAATGGATATATTGACTAGGGGTTACCTGAAACACTAATGAACTTTGGGTTACAACATTGTGATCATGGTACATGAGAGGGTGGTAGTACTGGATTCCATAATATAATGTCTGGTGAGGGATTACCATACCTCTAGATAATGTTAGATTTTGTGACCTATGAACAAACTATTTGTACGTTTATTACATGAATATAAACTTATTATATATTGTTCATTGTTTTGCATGACTATAATATAATAATGTCCAGGAATATTCTTACATTAATAAGGTCATGGAAGATCCCCACTATGATGAGATCCTTGAAATGCTATAACAATATTCATAAATAAAGTTATACAGTTTGATGACATAGTATGATAGGTCACATAGAATACAGACCGTCATGTGCGAGTACTCGTAAGAAGACGAGAATCTCTCTCATGGAGTTCGTACATGCTAAACTCGAAGATGGGAGATTATGAGAACAGACCCGCCAGTAGTAATTCCACATGTCTTGCTGTCATCATACATTACTATCTACGAGCGTGTGTAATGGTCCTTCGACTGGATGATTATCATTAACTCTTGTCATGAGTCGCGCACTTAGTTGTAGTGATGAAAATAGTCACGAAGACAGTTGACGGAAAGTAGGGTACGTTGGGTGTGTCGTAAATGACATGTTGTTAATGGATAAGTCAATGAAGGATTTGTCCCTTCCATATTTATAGATTTAGATATCTAAGGCCCTTTGATTGAAATATAACTTTTGCCAAAATTCCATGGCTATGGTGTAATGACGAGATTATTTCTGGAAGTCAAATAATGACAGATCAAGCATATAGGTTTATGACACTTCCATGAAACTTGCTTGATGATATATTGAGACAAGGGGATTAAATTACACAGTAAGCATTCATATGAGGAGACATGTCAATGCGGCGTCATCATATTTCTCTTGGGTGCCTTGACCTGTTTCTAGAGAGTAATCTTGGACTTTAGGAAAGCCAGCCTAATGCCAATGAGAAAGAGGCTTAAAGGGTCACACACTATGTGTATCCCAGTATATCATGTAAAATAAATATTATTATCGTTTGTGGTTTAATAATTATTCAAGGATGCATAAATATTTTTAATGATGGAAGATGAATAAAATGTAAACAATATATACACGCCATGTATTAATGATTATACGCCGTGTAGTTTTCATTTAGGAAAGGAATTGAAAAACAAGTACCTGCCATGTATTAATGATTAAACGCTGTGTAGTTTTTATGGTCGAGATTTTTAGGATAAAATATTTTTTTATTGAATGATATTTATCATAATCAGCATGGGCGCATGTCATGGAATTAATTGTTCGACATGGGGTTTCCAATAAGAGTTAATGAAATAAATAGAACGCATAATGCATTTATTTATTGTCATAAATCTATAACCTCAAACCCGATTATAAATATCCTCACAACCCCATAACCTTTCCCCTATCGTTGTGCACAACAATTATGAAGAATTCCTTCATGGCCGGGATAACTCCTTCCACCAAGAACTCTATCAATACCTAGAGAGATCCTCCTCCATCGGATCAAGACGACCTATGGAAGAAAACATAGGCAAAGGTTTCTCCGCACTAGATCCCGGAGATTCCTTTGCTGATATCCAAAGATATGTGTTGCACGTGTGGATCACGACTAGAGGAAGTCTATCCCTTTCTTCTGCGACGCAATGTCGAATCACATCAGAATGTGATCAGAAATATCAATGAAGAAAGAAAATAAAAAATGTACTTCTTTTCAATTAAATAAATTAATTATAATCAAACTGTGACGGTCCTTGTTTGTGGTTCGGGGATCATCCTTATTTTTTTTCTATTTCTGTGATTTGATCCATGGAGACTGGCCTTTATCATCGTATTTATCCCCAATTAAACATTGATAATGAAAAATATCCAAGTGGGCACATCCACCCACGAGCATCCGCTGCGCCCAGAACCTTCAAATGGTATCATAGGGATGTTATAACATTGATTATAGTTATTTAATTTTTGTTGATAATTTACGAATTTATATTTGATTCAATTCAATATAAATCGTTCTATAAATATGAATGAATGAGATCTGTTCTTCCTCCTGAGTTTCTCGATTCACATCACAGAAATGAACTTTTAATATTAATTTTGATTAAAATAAAAATATGGAACTCATCCGAAGGAGCCGCTCATTCTGTCTGTACAACACAATAATACAGAGTGTGTAATAAAAACTACACGCCCTGTACTTAGGTTCAATGAGAAGGTACTAGTCCACCAAACCACACTGTGTGAATTGAGCATGCGTAAGTATTTATTACACCGTGTTGACCAGAATTGAATGATGCATGGTAACCAGAATACATGACGTGTATGTTGAATTAACACACTGTGTAGTCCGATCCGGCCCAGGTAAAACCGTCTACAAGGAAAGTCCATGTACCGCGTACACGGGATCGCCAGGCCAGTAACCGTGTAACAAGGAATTAAACGCTGTGTAAGATTAATATACATGTCGTGTACTCCAAAATTTCTAAAGTACATATAACACGCCAAATCCACCGACGTGTACTTTGGATAAAGGGTGAAAAATATTCACTATGTAATATATCCTACACACCATGTACTTTCTAGAAATGGAATTTCACAAGGTTTCCTCTAAAGTACATAGTACAGTACAAGGAATATGGATGAGAAGATTCTCACAGAAAATCAAAAAAATTAAAAAAATAATTGAATAATTATAAGATTATAATTAATTGAATTCAAGCAGAACATATCTTAAAATAATGAACGATTAAAAGAATTTGAATTCTAAATATGCGTAAATGTCTTTGCTTGCTATGGATGATCATGAGCTAGACCAAAGACCCTTTGTCTGTGTATGGTTTCATTTAAATTTATTAAATTGAAATTTGTTGGCCTGTGAGACTTCTTCCAATAATATGTAGGGTGTGTGTGGCCATGGTTTTTTTAATGTAAACCCTATGTAATGGAGGTTCTCAAAAGTCAGAGGATATGGTTCAAAACCCAAAGCTGAGGTGAAACCAACCCAAGAATACATAGAGGTAGACATTTGGGAGCTGTAAATCATAAACCATAAGGTTCAATGTGTTTTTCCCTAGGTCAGGGTTAGCTTATAAAAACTACTAGTTAAGCTAACCAATAGAAGTTCATGATCATGCCATCTTATTATATTTATTTCAAATATCATGGTTTATTTTTTATGTTTTTGTTGTCGCGATTACATAATTATTGAAATAAAAATTCTTTCAAATATGGAATAAAATAAAAAATGAACTCTGCGTAAACATTATGAGAACATGTTTAATCACATAAGAAAGAATAACTTAATATTAACAAACATGTGACAATGAAAAACTACACATAAAGAAAAAAATACCTCAAATGCCATATTAAGTCAGACAAAGCCTTTCATTACCTGATTAGGTACAAGACTCAATAAAACTTTGTGTTTGACCATCCCTTGTTGGGAAACTTACTTTTATAAAAGAATCTGTTATGAATGTTTTTGGTTGACTTAAACATTTTACATCAAGAGGAGTTTCCCTTGCTAGACTTGTTGTGAAATGGTGTAAAGTGTTAAGGAAATCCATGTCATGATTTTATGATTGGGGAGTCCACTAAACAGATCAAGGAACTATAAGCTCGCAGTTTGCAAAGACCTGCCCACCTAAATCCTTTCAAATAGCTTGACCAACCCTTGTTGGGGTTATGCGAAGGGTAATATGGATCCTTGCCACTAGAATTTCATAGAAACTAGGCATTCCAAGTTCAATGGTGAGGGCCATTTGGACTTAATAAAATAGTGTGAGATTTAATAAATTCATTTATTATGTTTCACAACGCGTAATCAAAAGGTACTAATAAATCTGGTTGTTTAATTTGTATAAAAAATATGACAAACTCGTCAACCACATTTTATTTGAGATCAATTGTGGATAAATATAATATCCTCACTGGCATTAACTTTCAGGAATGGTTTAGGCACCATCGGTTTATCCTATTCCATGAATGAATGATTTACATGCTAGAGTCCTCACTTCCTGATTCTCCCGCCCAAGGGGAGAGTGATGAAGATTTCTTGGTCTATGATCAACATTTGAATGATGCAGTAGACGTTCAATGTTTGATCCTATGATCAATGTCTAGTGAGATCATGAAGTCTCATGAAGACATGGATGCATATATAATGATCGAGCACCACCATGTTCTATACCAGGAGAGAGAAAGATAGTAAAGGTTTGAGATCTCCAAGGCTCTCTTCCAGAGCAAGCATGGAGAGGGTGCCCCAGATGGGCCTCTTCTAGTCAATATCATTGGCTAAATTGAGCTCTTGGAAGTTCTAGGGTTTAAACGCCTTGAAGAACTGGGTACCGATCTCATTCTTGCATCACTCCCCCAGAGCATCACTAACATTGTTGTTAATTTCAACTTGAACAACATTGAGAAGTCTATATTTAAACTCCTTATCCTCATTCGCCAAGTGGAAAATGATATGAAGTGTGAAAATTATTCTATACTTATGGTAAATAAAAGAAAAGGGAATGAAAGTATATTTTATCCCAATGATTCTTCAAGGCCTTCCAAGAAAAGGATGATAAAAGGTGAGGCATGAGAACATGAGGTTGTTTGTTTCGCATGTGGCAAGAAGGGGCAGTGGAAGAAAAACTGCACCCAGCCAAGGAAGCAAGTGGAAGATTTACGTGCGTTTGTTATCAAATGAAATGAATATATATATACTAATTGGGAATTAGATAATACTTGTGGTGCTAACATATGAATCCAAATATAGGAACAATATAGATTCATAATGATTGACTGAGGTGAGGTGGATCTGCGAGCAGCCAATGGAGCTAGACTCACTGTTGTAGTTGTCGGAGACTACCACCTCACATTGCCTACTGGGATGGTCTTGGTATTGAAAGAATTTTATTATGTACCCTCTATAACCAAAAACATTATTTCAGTATCTAGATTAGATACTGATGGATTCATCTTCAGGTTTGGAAATGACTGTTTCTACTTTTATAATGATAGCATTTGATTTGGAAGGGAACATTAATATAACAGCCTATATGTGTTAGACTACACAAACCAAGCAATGGATATCGATGAAAATGTTAATTCACATGACTCATACCACACCCAACATTTGCATCAGTGGCTAGGTCATCTAATGAGAAACGTTTGACAAAATTACATCAACATGGGTATTTAGATTCTTTCGAACTAAAACCACTTGGTGTATGTCATGCATGTCTACAAGGAAAAATGACTAAATCCCCATTTAGTGGGAAAGGTGCAAGGGATAAATAGCTTCTAGAAAAAGTTTACACAGATGTGTGTGGGATATTTCCATTTGAAGCAAGGGGTGGGTTCTTTTACTTCATAACTTTTACTGATGATTTTAGTAGATATGGATATATTTAATAAATGAGGTGTAGGTCAGATTCTTTCGATCAGTTCGAAGAATACAAGAATGAAGATGAGAACTATCTTGGTAAGAATATTAAGAAACTCCGCTCAAATAGAGGTGGAGAATTTCTTAATTATGAATTCATTGATTTCATACAGAATTTTGGGATTCTATCTTAACTCACTCCTCCTTACGCACCTCATTGGAATGGTGTATGTGAAAGGAGGGACAACACCATTGTTGGACATGGTGAGATAAATTATGAGTCATGCGAGTCTTACATTATCGTTTTGTGGATATTCATTACAAACATCATCACACATACTAAACCAAGTACCAACTAAATCGATAAATGGTATTCCATATGAGTTATGGAGTGGACGCCAAGCCATGTTATAGAATTTACATGTGTGGTGTAGCGAAGCATCTGTTAAGGCCTCTTCGGGTAACAAACTTGCACCCCGAGGCACAATGTGTATCTTTATAGGATATCCCAAGAAAACAATGGGATATTACATATACAACCCCACAGATAAAAAGGTTACAGTAGAAGGACATGCCATATTCCTTGACAGCGAGCACATCATAAAAAGGGATTGTGGGAGCGAGATAGACTTCAATGAAGTAAAGGCTCAAGATACACATGAAATGGTATAAGAACAGATTCTGCAAAGCCCCATGGAAGAACAATCTGTTCCAAAGACTGAAGAACTGCGTAGGAGCATGAGAGAGGTGAGATAACCAGAATGATATGGTTTTCTTATCACCGAGGATGATGAATCATTATTGGTTGACAATGATGATCCTCTTACCTAAAAGGAAGTAGTTGAAGGCACAGACATTGCCAAGTGGCAAGAATCCATGAATTATAAAATGGATTCCATGTACCAAAACCATGTATTTTTGTAGATCCTCCTATTTATGTAAACCCTATTGGTAATATGTGGGTATTCGAAAAGAAACTGGGCATGGAGGGTGATGTTAGCACCTATAAAGCACGACTGGTTGCAAAAGGTTTTAGACAGCGTCAAGGAATTGACTATGATGAAACCTTATCACCGTTTGCGATGCTGAAATCCATCTGAATCCTATTGGCTATTTCCTCTTACCATGACTATAAAATTTGGAACCTGGATGTCAAAAAAGAATTCCTTAACGAGAACCTCCAGGAATATGTCTACATGACCCAAACTGAAGGGTTTGTGACTCCAAAGAATGCCAACAATGTATGAATGTTGCAGGAATCCATTTAGGGATTAAATAAAGCATCATGGTCATGGAAAATTCGTTTTGATAAAGCCGTAACAAAAATTGTCTTTGTTAAGAACAAATGTGGGACTTGTGTCTACAAAAGGTTTAGTGGAAGTGCAGTAATTTTCTTAACAGTATATGTTAATGACATATAACTAATTGGAAACAAAGTACATGTCTTACAGTTAGTTAAAGCATGGTTGGATAAATTCTTCTCTTTGTAAGACATGGGATAGGTGGCATATATTATTGGGATCAAGATCCATCATGATAGATCCAAGAGAATGTTGGGCCTGAGTCAAAGTACATTAATTGACAAGATACTGAAGAGATTTAGTATGGAATATTCTAAGAGGGGATGGTTTCTAGTGTCACATGGAATTCATCTTTCCAAGAAAATGTGTCCTCAATTACATTTGGAAAGAAAGAAAATGGAAAGGATACCTTACGCATCCGCGATTGGGTCAGTCATGTATGCTATGCTATGTGCATGGCAAGATGTTTCTTATGCATTAAGTGCGGTAGGCATATATCAAGCTGATCGAGGAGACGACCATTGGATGGTAGTCAATACTATCCTTAAGTATCTGAGCCGTACTAAAGTTATGTTCCTTGTTTATGGAGGAGATGACGAACTAGTCATCAGTGGACATGTAGATTCTAGTTTCCAGACTGATCAAAATTACATGATGTCGCAGACTGGATACATCTTCAGTTTGAATGGAGTTGCAGTGAGCTGGAAGAGCTCAATGAAAGGTGTGGTCTAAGATTCTATAGCAGAGTCTGAGTATATCGCAGCTTCTGAGGAAACTAATGAAGTAGTATGGATGCGAAGCTTCATCCAAGAGTTGGATGTAGTACCTACCAGTAAAGATCCTATCACACTCTATTTTGATAATACTACTGTGGTGGCACATGCAAAATATCCAAGGTCACATCAGTGGAGAAAGCACATACTTTGTAAGTATCATCTCTTGAGGGATTTTTTTCAGAGAGGTGAATTTGTAGTGAGTAGTATTTCCAAGGAAGACAATGTGGAGGACCCCTTGACTAAAGCCGTGACTTAGCAGAAACATGATCATCATGTGAGGTCTAGTGGAATAAAAGATGTAGGAAGTTGGCTCTAGTCCAAGTGGGAGTTTTTTATCGTTGGTGTCCAAAGAAACAACTATTTGTACTTTGATTACGTGAATATACAATTATTAAATATTTTTCATTGTTTATCATGAATATAATATAATATTGTCCTGGAATATTAGTTACATTAATAAGGTCATGGAAGATTCCCACTATGATGAGAACCTTGAAATTCTATAACAATATTCTTAAATAATGTTCTATGGTTGGATGACATACTATGATAGGAAAAATATTATATAGACCGTCATGTGCGAGTACTCATAAGAAGACGAGACTCTCTCTCATGGAGTTCACACTTGGTAATATCCATGATGGGAGATTATGAGAACATAGCCACCATTAGTAATTATGCGTCTCTTGGTGTCATCAGACATTACGATATATGAGCGTGTGTAATGGTCCTTAGAATGGAAGATTATCATTAACTCATGTCATGACTCGTGAACTTAGATTTATTGATGAAAACCATCACGAAGATAGTTGGCGGGAAGAAGGGTATGTTTGGTGTATCACAAATGACATGTTGATAATGGATAATTCATGGAAGGATTTGTCCCTTCCATATTTAGGGAGGTAGATTTCTCGGGCCCTTTGATTTAAATAGAGCTGTTGCCCAAATTTCATGGTGGTGGTGTAATGAAAAGTTTATTTATGGATGTCAAAGAATAACAGATCATGCATATAGGTTTATGACACGACCATGAAACATGCTTGATGAGATATTGAGACAAAGGGATTAAATTACATGGTAAGTATTTGTATGAGGTGACACGTCAATGCAACATCAACTTATTTCTCTTGGGTTCCTTAACCCGTTGCTAGACAGTAATCTTGGACTTTAGGCAATCCCACCTAATAACAATGAGAAAGAGGCTTAGAGGGCCACACAATAAGTGTATCCAAGTATCTCAGGTAGAATAAATATTATTCCAATATGTGGTTTAAGAATTATTAAAGAAATCCTAAATCATTTTAATGAAGTAGGAAGAATAAAATGAAAACAGTATATACAAGTCGTGTATTAACGATTACACATCGTGTAGTTTTCGTTTATGAAAGGAAATGAAAAACAAGTACATGTCATGTATTAAGGAATACACGTCGTGTATTTTTTATGAAAAACAAGTACACACCGTGTAGTTTTTTCATTCGGGATTTTGAGTATATAATATTGTTTTATTAAATGATATTTTTCCTAATCAGTGTGGGCATATGTTAATGAATTAATTATTCAACATGGGGTTTCCAATAAGTGTTAATGAAATAAATAAAACACATAATGCGTTTATTTATTGTCATAACTATATAACCTCAAACTCGATTATAAATATCCTCACAACCCCAACAATTTTCCCCAATCGTTCTGCACAATAATTCTGAGGAATTATCACAAGGATGAGATAACTCCTTCCTCCAAGAACGCTCCCAAGACTAAGAGTGATTTTCCTCCATCAGATCAAGAAGATCTAAGGCAGACAACACAAGCAATTTTTTCTTCATGCTATCACCCGGAGAATCCTTTTGAAACATCCAAAGATACGTGGTGCACATGTGGATCACTTCTAGAGGAAGTCTATCTTTGTCTTCTGCGACGCAAGGACGAATCACATCGTAACATGATCAGAAATATCAATGAAGAAAGAACACCAAAAAGGTAATTCTCGTCAAATAATTAAATTAATTATAATAAATCTTTGACGGTCCTCGTTTGTGGTTTCAGAACCATCCTTCTTCTTTTTATATTTCTTTGATTTGATCTATGGATACTGGCATTTATTGTCGTATTCATCTTAGTTTAATCATTGCTAATGACAAATATCCAAGTGTACACATCCACCCACGAGCTTCCCTTGCACCCGGAAGCTTTATAAGGGAAGTGCATCTTGGTGTTGCCATGATGAACAATGAATCCATGAGTATGATCTAGTTTCTTGGGAAGAAAATAGACTTTTCTAGTTTTGTCTTTTGATTCCTTACATGTCTTAAGGTAAATTTTGAGCACAAATGCCCTGTTGGATTATTACAGTCACTTTAGATAAAAATATTGATTTGGGGGGACATCAAGATGGACTTTTTGATGGGGTTACCCAGGACCCCATGTAGTCATGACATATTCAGGGTTGTTTTCAATCAGTTAACAAAGTCTGTTCACTTCTTACTGATTAGAGAGACACACTTAGTTGATGATATGGGAAAGATATATGATTGAGAGATCATGTTCCTTCATAGGGTCCCTTTGAGAATTGTTTTAGATAGAGAAGCATGTTTTAAATGATGATTTTTTTAGAGATTATAGAAATAATTATGTAATTTTCTAATATTGAGTATGACATACCTCCCATAGATAGGTGAAATTTCTATGTAGAATATATAAATATTATAAGATATGTATAGAGATTGAGTTCTTGATCTTGGAGGATCATTGGATGACCAACTACCCTCGATCACTAATTATGGGATATGCCTTGTGAGCTCTACACCTCCAACCCTATACCAGTGACTCTACGTGTTGTGTATATTCAGAAGCTAATTTACATAAAGAAGGAAAACCAGATAGTGTCCCAGTACTCTGCATGATTTACTAAACTCTCTCCCTACTCCACCGACATGGTACGTGACCCTTTCTTTAGGGCCCATACCTTTGAGGGGGGACTCTGACAGGAGACCAGAGAGTTGATTATGTCTCTCAACATTCTGATGCAGGATGCATTTCTTGAGAGAGCATAATTGGTGGAGAGATTTCTAGATGAGCAAGCACTGATGAAGAGATCCACCACCGGACGACAAACAGCCAGGTCATCTGTAGCAGGCAGTAGGTAGATGACGCAGATGTAACAACTCGAGATTTTATAAGATATATTCTTTTTAATTTCATTCATATCTTCTGTTTTACGATACATCGAGATTATTTTGCTCTATACGCAACACCGTACTAGCTTGCAGCATACGCAACACTAATCTTGGATCATGTTACATACAATTTCATGTTTGTTTGATAGTAGTTATTCTAAGGATCTTTGAGTGTATATATATATATATATTCAATGTATAAATGAAATATGGTTGGATTTTGTTATATGAATCAACAAAGGCGTCGTGAACTACATGCAACCCTGACATGGCATGCATTACACGCAATCACGACCTTTCTCGATAGCATGTGTTGTACGCAATACCGGGTTTTACTAAAAAAAGATATATTATTATAATAATGTTATCAAGTAGACGTTATGAATAGTATTAACTAAATATTGAATTTTATAACATTATTATTCATCTTACACATTTTATAGAACATGGTATAAGAACAAAATAATTTTTTCGTGTAAAATAAGTATTTTTTAAAAAATTCGATTTTGCCGCCTTTTGATGGCGCACCCACATTAAATCTAGTTTTTAACATGTTTATAAGTTTAATATGACAAAATAATATTCTTCTTTGGAATCATGTTATTAAAATTTACTTTGAAAAAAAATTTCATATTGTTCTGATAACTTTCATAATTTAATGAATAATAAAAACACGTTATATTTTAATTAAAAACAACTTTTTTCATCGTAATAATTTATGTGGATAAAGTATAATATTGAATGATTTTAAAGTAAAACATAGAATTTATTTTTACCATTTAATATAATGTATGTCATTAGCATTTATTTTACATTGAATTCATAGGATAAATCAATTTAATCTTTTGCAATGTTTTAAACAAAAACTCGTTCTCAATCGACAACGGGATTAATTTTAATTTAATTTCTGCAACTTCTGTGTATTGAATTTGGAAAAATCGATTCCATATTTGGAATCATTGGGTCCAAATTATATTAATAGACTACTTTTTATTTTTGGGCATTATGAATAGTAACTACGACAATTTTATTTACCATAGTAAAATGTAAATCGGGTAATTAAGGGTAAATACAATATTATTAAATTACCCTAAAACTAGTCTTAATACAATTACATGATTATATTTCATCCTAAGTCATATTTGGGTCGAAATGGAATCCATTAGAACCCACATAGAGGTGATTAAGAACTTTACTTTATTTTATTTAAAGGAAAGTGAAATAGGTCTCACTCACACATTAATAATTAATGTATTTTTAATATAAGGTTATATAGAATATAAATTTGGTTATAAATACTCATTTGAAATATAATTTTTTTTCTTTATCATGGTAATTTATTTGTAATTTTTAAGAGTTATTTAATTACCTTATTAGTTTATTCATTAATGATGCAGAAATTATTTATTGAGTAAAAAAATCAATAATATTGTTTTTATTGAAATATTAATACATATTAAAGTGCTCCCAAACCTGAAAAAAACTTATTGGGAGTGTATATATACTCCATAATCATTCAATTACCTAATATATGACCGTTTGGAGTCTTATAAAAGTGATTATGACACTTATATTACTTTATTTTATATGATGTCAAAGTTGTCACCTTCATAATTTAATAAATATAACATTTTAAAATTTTGGTGTTATAGAAGATAAATATGATTAATGTATTATTATGAAATATATAAATTTATCTTCATCCTAGTATTTTATTGATAATTTTTATGCAACAAAGTAGTGTATTTAATAATTAAAAAAAATGTTGTAGTAATTATTTTATTAAGAGAAATATCAAATAAATGGTTTTAAAAATAGTAAAATAAATATTATATGAACTATTTAATGTGCTACACTAATTTTATAGATTACTATGATATTGTTAGGAACTTATTAAATATTTCATTTTGAATATATCCTCTATGTGGATTTTATTTAAATTAAAATAAATGAATAGTGTCAAAATTGACACTACTGTTATTTTATAAAAATAACATATTATTAAATTGTTAAAAAATAAAAAAAATAAAAAAATTATAAATTTAAATTTATACAGTATTAAATGTCATATATTATCTAATTATGGATAATTTGAAGCCCATAAGTAAATATTTATAACAATTTAATATTTAGAATCTTATTACCACAAATAAAAGTTAATAGATTAAATAAGAATAAATCAAGTTGATAATGTTTAAAATAAATTTCCTACATATCTAAATTTTATTAGTTGATGAGATTACAACCCTATATCATCTAATATTTGAATATAAGTCATTTTTTGAGGTTTTTAAGTTGGGTTAGATTTATTATAAATTAATATTTTTAAGATTTCCAAAGGTGCCCCTTTCCTCCCTTTTAAAAAGGGAACCCCTTCCCACTTCGATTCACACCCTTTTGAGCCTTCATGCTCGGCCGAACCCTGACCATTTCTCTTCTCCACTTCCCTAGAAACATCCTAGAGGTTCTTGTCTCCTTCAAAGACTATATTTAGTGCCAAAAGTGGAGGTTAAGAAGAGGCGCTTCAAAGAAGAGGTAATGTCTGTTACTGATTCAGCCAACTTTATTTCTTCTTCTAATTCTTCATATTTAGTTTTTTCATTGTGAAATAATAACATAAGTGTCACTAATATACTGATTTGTTATTATAAATATGAAACAACCCTGTTTCACCTTTTATCTATCCAATGGAAAATGAAATCACCGTGCGTGCGTATGTATGGAATACCGTCTCCACGCCGTGGTGTAATCTGTTTTCGACCACCACCTTACTTGGATGGGTATAATGGTGTAAATAAATAACTATATATTATTATTTTAAAGTGATATTGATTCTGAAATATTATACATACACTTCAATACACTTCCACGATCATGGGAATGATATAATCGCTCGTGCGTAAGTACGGACTACCGTCTCCACAACTCGATGAGATTCATTCTCCATGTTAACCAGTCATGAATGATTATAAAGTATATATATTGAATAATAATGAAATATATGAAATAATAATGATACTGTATTTATGTATATATATATGTATTTCATCTACTTAATTCCATTCAATTCAATAAGGAAACGAAAACCGTGTTCATGTGTACGTACGACCTACCGTCTCTATGAACGGTGTATTTCATTCCATTTACCGATATATCATATAAATATATGTATATTCTGAATATATATTATATATAAATCATGTTTTACATTTTGGAATTATGTAAAATAGTATATAAGTAATAATATCATGAACAACAAGTCCAAACACGTGCGATAAATGAAATGATTTTACCCAAAATGCTACTTTAGCATGGAATTTACAAAATAACGGGTAATATAAATTCATAATTGAACCATATATGATATAATAACATTGAACATGATTATGTAATAATTCAATGACATTATTTAAATCATTATACTGGAGGTTTGGATACGTACGAAGCATATCGGACCTAAGGTAAGGGATAACCTTTCCAATCTCGTTCTTATCCGAGATTGTTTATTTGTAAGTATTTACTGGGGCTATTGTTATCATCAATTTCCATGTTTTCTAAAAGTGTTTTTATGTATATTTGAAGTCCTTTTTACCCATTTTTTTCTTTTACTACATGGTATGTAAGGAATCTTTCTTTTGTTTACGTTACGAGATACTTTTTTTGACTTTTCCGGAAAAATTATGAGAATAATGTTTTTTTAACTTATACAGCATGAAAGGGTTTTTACAGTTTTATAAAGACTTCTTTTCATGAAGATTACTCTAAAATATTGCATGATTATTTTAAAAAAAAACCCCTTTTATTTTAAAATTGCATGGCATTTTGAGAAAAGAAAATGATTTTGAAGAAGAAAGGATATTTTCCTCAAGAATTCATTTCAAGTGTTTTATCAAAACCATTTTCCATAAAAGATGACATTATTTCATATATGTATTTTTCAAGAATAATATATCTATGATTTACATGGTTTCACTTTTCTTATGATGAAATGATATCAACTTGTTTTATATGGATTATGTTACGATGGGATGAGGTTTATGAAACCCATTTTATACTTTGGGTAATGATGAAAGATTTATGTTCATGTTGTGGAACAAGTAAGAATGATTTCATTATGTGATGGGTGGGACCTATATCTCCCTCCAATGCATTTGGTAAAGATTTATATCTCATTATATATACATGGTTGTAATGGTATGTTAATCTGGTTCAGTAATACAGGACTGGAACGAGGAGTGAAGTAGATTCAGAAAGGGACTTTGTCCACTAAGATGGTCTTAGAAGCAATGCCTTGGCTACTATGGAAATCATATCATGTGATTAATGGTTTTCACAATAACATGATTTATTCCCATGATATTTTATCATGACTGATGTTCCTTTATGATATATGCCTTACCTAATTCCAAGATTTATGTCTTTGCTCAAAATTCCGATTTTTAGATTTTATGTTCAAGGTTTTGCATTCAAATGTTTATGGATTGTTTTATGTTCTCTATATTTACCCTTATTGAGAATTTGAGCTCACCCTTTTTATGTTTTCTTTTCCCCAGGATTTAAAGAATGTTTTTAGGTAAGAAAAAATGGAAGATCTTTATGGGAGATGTTGAAGATATTTCAACATGATTAGAAGTTTATATTCCGTGTTTCAAAGACACTAAAATATTACGATCCATGACTGTTTTTTTTTGTTAAGTATTGAGTATTCCGCAAAATTAATGTAATTTCCATGTACATAAAACTTTGGGCCTCTACAGTTGGTATTAGAGGAAAGGTTTAGTTAACCTTTGGAGACTAGGATACGAAAACATTAGTGAGATCCCTAGAGATATTTCTAAGGTATGTATAGTGATGTCCATAAGTTTAAGTATAAGTATAGTTTATAATCATAGAATTATGGTAATGACAATATAATTAAACCTAAGATGTCAGATATTGAAGGTACTCCCCCTTTATTATGTTATTTTCCTAGCATGAATTTTTCCTCTCACAATATTCTTTTTGGGTTTTAGAAAATGGCTGGAAATTGGAAGATTTACGATAATGGAGGATATGATGGACAATGGAATGATATTATTCATGATAAACCAAATGAAATTGGATCTAGAGGTCCACATATCGTTATCATGGATCATCAGCAATCTTATAATATGATCAATAATCTCAACTATGGTATGTTTTCTGACTCAGCTAATAAGTGAAAGATGGAGTTTCATGATGATCATAGAGGAAAGAAAGTTCAATTCCCCTCATGAAAATCATTTGGGAAGAGGCATCAGGGAGAATGTTTCAAAGGAACTGGAAGATGCTTTGGGTGTGGAAAAGAGGGGCACAAATCCATTAATTGCAAAGGAAAAGGTTTAGTTAACACCTTGGACAAGGATAATGGTATTTCTAAGACATCAACAATGGTTAAATGTTTTAAATGCAGAATGAATGGGAATTATGCAAACCAATGCCCTAAGGGAAAGCCTCATGAAAAGAATCATCATGGCCGTATGGGTAGTATTTATATTGATGATGATGAAGAGACTATAAATGATATGTGAGATAAAAGAATTGTTGAAGCTCGATCAATGGTTTAAGAAGGTAGTGTAATGATTGTATGTTTATATAGAATAATGTATGGTACTATGGAATAAAGAAAACAAATCTAAGGATTGTTACACTATTTCCTTAGCTTGTGTTTTGAAAGTATATGAAGAATGGTACCTATAACCATGAAATGTTATTCAAATATTTTTTGAAGGTAGTTGATATGTGAATAATTAAAGGATAAGAAGATAATGAGTTGTTTGATAGTACTAATGATCTCATGACTGGTATAAGGACAAAGTGATATCATGGATTGAGTATATAGAAATTTTGGGATTTTGGTTTGTGTAAAGTGTTAAATTTTCACAGCACTCATGTTTTCACTAATGTTCTATGGTAATTCATGTTTCAAAAGAATACATGTTTAAGGTATTCACATGTTTGGAATGTGACCAAGAAGACATATCTTATGATATATGGGGATCAACAATGGTATTAACATGCTTGCTATATGAACTCTCTAGTAATCGCTTTCACTATAATATGAGAATGGACAGTAGTATTTTGGATAAGCTTAAAAATTGTAATGGATTATGTTGGACACTAGTTAGTATTGTTTAAGGCTAGAACATTATCAATATTATTGATCGAAAGTTATAATATTGTATTTTTAGAAAAAATGGTCAACCTGCAGAATGGGCGACAACCCGTCACGTCGGATAAGGCTATGGGAATCGAACCCACAACCAAATTGTAATAAGCCTTTATCACATACCAATGGCCAACAGGAAGTCCCTAGTTAGTAGAAACGGGTTTTATTTTATTAAGCGGTATGATAGATGAAGTATAAGTTAATTTTTGGAATCGTATATGATTAAACTCACCATGCATTAACTTATGTAGATTTGATAACTTTTGCTAACCTTTTGTTTGAAACATATGGAATTACCCATCATTCTATCACATGATCTACTAACACTTCACAAATACCAAATTCATTTTCATTTCTTTAAGAGATGAAGTGGAAATTTTTCAAGGCATGAACAACAGTGAGATTGTACCAAAATCATGTAAGTATTTCTTTTAATTCATCAACTTTACGGAAATGATCTTGAAAACAAAAAATTTTGTCCTTGTGATCCTATATCTGATGAATCAGATGGTACCTTAGATCATCACAAATTTATAGCTTTATGATTGATGTCTTTTTCATAGACATGTTCTCTACCACTCTCTATCAGAACTTGATGGTTATTTTTTCTTCCATATCAATATTTTCACCTATGTTCTCATATATGGAAACCCAGCGATGAGTTACTTTGGGTAATCATTACATTTCATTCTTTAGTTTTTAAAATTATGTTTTAGTATTCCTTTTTACGATGTGGGTTTCTATGAATAGTGAACAATTTATAACCCCAACAAATTTTTAGGGCGAAATTCATTTTAAGGGGGGGGGGGGGTAGAATGTAACAACCCGAGATTTTATAAGATATATTATTTTTAATTTCATTAATATCTTCTATTGTACGATAAAATGAGATTATCTTCCACTATACGCAACACCGTATTAGCTTGCAGTATACGCAACACTAATCTTGGATCGTGTTACACACAATTTCATGTTTGTTTGATAGTAGTTATTCTAAGAAACATTGTGTGTGTATATACATATATATATATATTAAATGTATAAAAGAAATATGGTTGGATTTTGTTATATGCAACAATAAAAGGATTCGTTCACTACAAGAAACCCTGACTTGGCTTGCATTACACGCAATCACGACCTTCCTTGATAGCGTGTGTTGTATGCAATACCGGGTTTTACTAAACAACAATATATTATTATAATATTATTATGAAGTAGCCGTTATGAATCTTATTAACTAAATTTGAAATTTTATAACATTATTATTAATCTTACACATTTTCTATAATATGGTATAAGAACAAAATAAATTTTTCGTGTAAAATAAGTATTTTTTTTAAAATGCAGTTTTGCCACCTTTTGATGGTGCACCCACATTAAATATATTTTTTATCATGTTTATAAGTATAATTTGACAAAACAAAATTCTTCTTTGGAATAATTTTATTAATATTTACTTTGGATAAATTTTTCATATTGTTCAGCTAACTTTCATATTTTAATGAATAGTAAAAACACGCTATATTTTAATTAAAAACAACTTTTTTCATCCTAATAATTTATATGGCTAAATTATAATATTTAATGGTTTTAAAGTATAAATAGAATATATTTTTACCATTTAATATAATTTATGTCATTATCATTGATTTTAAATTTAAGTCGTAGGTTAAATCAATTTAATCTTTTGCAATGTTTTAAACAAAAACCTGTTTTCTTTCGACAATGAGATTAATTTTAATTTAATTTCTGCAACTTTTTTGTATTGAATTTGCAAAAATGGTTTTCATATTTCGAATCAATGGGTAAAAATTATATTAATATACTACTTTTTATATTTCGGCATTATTAATTGTAACTACGGTAAATTTTATTTACCATAGTAAAAGGTAAATCAGGTAATTAAGGGTAAATATAATATTATAAAATTACCCGAACACCTGCCTTAATACAATTGGATGATTATATTTCGTCCTAATTCATATTTGGGTCGAAATTTAATCCATTATAACCCACATGTAGGTGATTAAGATCTTTAGTTTATTTTATTTAAAGGAAAGTGAAATATGTCTCACTCAAACTTTAATAATTAAAGTATTTTTAATATAATGTTATACATAATATAAATTTGTTTATAAATACTAATTTAAAATCTAAAATGTTCTTCTTTATCATGGTAATTTAGTTGAAATTTTTAAGAGTTATTTAATTACCTTATTATTTTATACATTAATGATGCATAAATTATTTATTTAGTAAACAAATCAATAATATTGTTTTTATTGAATTAGTAATACATATTAAAGGGCTCACAAACCTGACCAAAACATATTGGTAGTGTATATATACACCATAAGCATTCAATGACCGAATATTTGACCGTTTGGAGTCTTATAAAATTGATTATGACACTTAGATTATTTTATTTTATATGAGGTCAAAGTTGTCACCTTAATAATTTAATAAATATAACATTTTAAAATTTGGGTGTTTTAGAAGATAAATCAGACTAAATGTATTCTTATGAAATATATAAGATTTATATTCATCCTAGTATTAAAATTTTAATATTTAGGAAACAAATAAGTATATTTAATAATTAGACAAAAATGTTGTAGTAATTATTTTATTAAGAGAAATATAAAATAAATGGTTTTATAAATAGTAAAATAAATATTATATGAACTATTTAATGTGATACACTAATTTTATAGATTAATATGAAATTTTATGAACCTATTAAATATTTTATTTTCAATATATCATCTGTGTGGAGTTTTTCTAAATTCAAATAAATGAATAGTGTCAAAATTGACACTATTGTTATTTTATAAAAATAACATATTATTAAATTGTTTAAAAATAAAAAAATTAGAAAATTATAAATTGAAATTTATATAGTTTAAAATTTAATATATTATATAATTATGGATAATTAAAATCACATAAGTAAATATTTATAACAATTAAAAATTTAGGATCTTATTACCACAAATAAAATTTAATAGATTAGATAAGAATAATTCATGATGATAATGTTTTAAATAAAATACCTACATGTCTAAATTTTATTTTTTGATGCATTTACAACCCTATATCATATAATATTAGAATATGAGTCATTTTTGGGGGTTTTATGTGGGGTTAGATTTATTATAAATTATTATTTTTAAGATTTCCAAAGGTTCCCCTTTCCTCCCTTATAAAAAGGGAACCCCTTCCCACTTCTATTCACACACTTTTGAGAATTCATGCTCATCCAATCCTAGAAAAATTCTCTTCTAAACTACCGTAGAAACATCCTATAGGTTCTGGTATTCTTAAGATACCATCTTTAGTGCCCAAAGAGGAGGTTAAGATGAGGCGCTTCAAAGAAGAGGTAATGTTCGTTACCGATTCTTTCACCTTTATTTCATCTTCTACTTATTATTATTTAGTTGTTTAATTATAAAGTAATAAAATCAGTATCACTCATATACTGATATGTTATTGTAAATATGAAAAAACTCTGTTTCACCATCTATCCATCCTACGGAAAATGAAATCACCGCGCGTGCGTACGTACTGAATACCGTCTCTACGCCGTGGTGTAATCTGTTTTCCACCACCACCTTAATGTGATGAGTATAATGATGTAAATAAATAACTATATATAATTATTCTAAATTGATATTGATTCTGAAATATTATACATACACTTCAATACAATTCCATGATCATGGGAATGATATCATCGGTCGTGCGTACGTCCGGACTACCGTCTCCACGACGCGATGAGATTCATTCTCCATGTTAACCATTCATGAATGATTATAAAGTATATATAATGAATAAAAAAGAAATATATTACATAATAATGATACTGGATTTATGTATATATATATGTATGACATCTACTTAATTCGATTCAATTCAATAAGGAAACGAAAACAATGTTCATGCGTGCGTACGACCTACCGTCTCCATGAACGATGTATTTCATTCCATATATCGATCTAACATATATATATATATATTTGTATGATGAATATATATTATATATAAATCATGTTTTACATTCTATAATTATGTAAGTGAGTATATAAGTAATAATATCAAGAACAACAAGTCGAAACACATACGATAAATGAAACGATTTTACCCAAAATGCTGCTTTAACATGGAATTTACAAAAGAACGGGTAATATAAGGTCATAAGTGAACCATATATGATATAATAACAATTGATATGATTTTTTAATAATTCAATGATATTATTTAAATCATTATACAGGAGGTTTAGATACATGCGATGCATATCAGACCGAAGGTAAGGGATAACCATTCCAATCTCGTTCTTATATGAGATTGTTTATTCGTAAGTATTTACTAGGGATATTGTTATCATCCATGTACATGTATTATATAATTGTTTTTATGTATGTTTGAAGTCCTTTTTACCCAATTTTATCTTTTACTACATGGTATGTAAGGAATCTTTCTTTTGTTTACGTTACGAGGTACTTTTTTTTGACTTTTCCGGTAAAAGTACGAGAATAATGTTTTTTAACTATTAGGGGATGAAAGGTTTTTTACGATTTTATAAATCCTTATTTTCATGAATCTTCCTATACAAGATTGAATGTTTATTTTCAACAAAACCCTTTTCTATTAAAATTGCATGGCATTTTGTGAAATGAAAATGATTTTGAAGAAGAAAAGATATTTTCCATCAATAATTCATTTAAAGTGTTATATCAAAACCATTTTCCATATAAGATGACATTATTTCATATGTGTATTTTTCAAGTATAATATCTCTATGATTTACATGGTTTCACTTTTCTTATGCTGAAATTATATCAACTTGTTTTATATGGATTATGTTATGATGGGATGATGTTTATGAAACCCATTTTATATGTTGGGTAATGATGAATGATTTATGTTCATGTTGTAGCACATGTAAAAATGAATTCATTATGAGATTGGTGGGACCTATATCTCCCTCCAATGCATTGGGTAATGATTTATATCTCATGAGATAGACATGGATGGAACAGTAAGTTAATCCGGTTCAGTAATATAGGACTGGAACGAGGAGTGAACTCAAATCAGAAAGGGACTTTGTCCACTAAGATGGTCTTGGCAGCAATGTCTTGGCGACTATGGAAATCATATCATGTGATTAATGGTTTCCACAATCACATGTTTTATTTCTATGCTATTTTATCATGATTTATGTTCCTTTATGATATATTCCTTACGTACCTCCATGATTTATGTCTTTTCTCATGATTTTGATGTTTATATTTTATGTTGATGTTTCTTCATTCAAATGTTTATGGATTGTTTTATGTTCTCTATGTATACCCTTATTGCGCATTTCAGATCACCCTTTTTATGTTTTCTTTACCCCAAGATTTTAAGAAATGTTTTAGGTAAGAAAAAAGGGAACATCTTTATGGGAGATGTTGATGATCTTTCAACATGATTAAAAGTTTATATTCAGAGTTTTTCCAACGACATTAAACTATTATGGTCCTTGAGTGTTTGCTTTTGTTATGTATTACATATTCTGAAAAAGTAATTTAATTTCCATGTAAATCAATATTTGGGTCTCTACAGCAGAGTCCCAAGAAGGCCAGACCTTCCGGAGGATGACCCCAAGATATAGGGTTGGAGGTGTAGAGCTCATAAGGAAAAGGAGGTTAGCAGAGGAGAATACTATTATACTTGTTCGGTGGGCAAGTTCAAATGGATCATGACTGCCTGCTCTACCATATTTATCCACAAAGGGTAGTACTACTGATGATCCATAGAGGGTCGCTCTCACGACGATCCACATAGGGTCGCTCCCATGCCGATCCACAGAGGGTCTCACATCACTTGACAACCACCCGTGGTATTCCTACACTTATCATGCTTGAGTTCTGTAGATTATTCTCCCCATGATATGAGTCGTTACTCAACTACCATGAAGTCTCGTGAAGATATAGCCTAGAGGTTTTGAATATCATAAAGGTTCCAATGTGGTAAACGGTGCATCAATCTGACACTTGGTCTGTAAGATATAAGCATAAAAGTAAAAATGCCCCAGTTGGATTTGAGTTCGATCCAACCATTCTATACTAAAACAACTATCAAATCTTAAATGGAGTATCTAAAAAGGACCTCCTCATCACAAGGTTCCTCACTATGTAGACGATTAATCAATCAAACTCTTGATTTTTGTGTTACATCAGTTTTAGTGAATCGGGGCCGGTTAGGTCGAGGTTCGATAGGGGTTCATCCCGGTTGGTGGACATGGCCTGGCTGATGGGTCTAGACCACGTGGTTTGGACTGATTATGCTGGATTGGACACCGTGCATCTAGTTCACCCATCTAGCGGCGCCACCCTATCTGTGAAAACGGCCAGCACGAGCCATCCACATGCATCTAGTTTAGTGGCCTGAGTGGGCCGCTTCGTTCCTTAGGCAGCACATCAGTGTCGCCTTCTCTGCCCATCGCGGTTGTCCGGCAATGGCTCTTGCGGATGCTTCCCCCTCCATGTGGCCAACACAGGTCGACCACTGCCTCTAGTAACCATTGCCACCTCCGCTAGTTGCCGGCACCGCCGCACCGGTGGTGCTGCACCAGCATCTTCTTTTGCGGGCCACTGTAGATGCTTCAGTGGTCCATTTTTCGTCCTATCTGCACCTACAGACCTCTTGGGACGCCGCCTTCAAAGTGAGACCCTTTTAAATTCATTGTTGTCACGTTTCATTGTCACCCATGAAGAAAACAAAATATCTAAGATTAGTGGAGGGTATGCGCCTTGTTGGAATTGGCCCACAACCTCCACGGTAGCGTTTTATCATTGGGAAAGATTCAATCATCATATAGTTTATGATTATCCCCAAAATGAATCCTGCAACAACCTCTCGTAGTAATGTACGAATCAAAGATCAATCATTATGTCGGTTGATCAACATTCCGCATAATTCTACAAGAAAGAGATAAGATAAAAATCATTATTCACTTAGAATAAATTGAAACCCCTACCTAGATTTGGTGGTATCAACTACGGACAACGGAACTATGCATTCATTGAAATTCGTCGTTGTTCGACACCCTTTGGATTGAATCATCCAACAGACGTTGGTTGATCACTATTTTTCATTGGAGGGTGACATCGCCGACATTTCGTCTGAGCTTTCCCTGTAGTTTCCAAATCCCTCCGCCAACGGATTGATTAAATAAAATGTTAAAGATCTTAATGATAGGTTCATTAATGTGGTTTATTAATGAACCTTAATTTAATGAACCAATTAATCACATGGGTGTTTCATTTACACAATAAATGTAACATTTCATTTATTGATATTTATTTAATTCCTTCTGTTATGCTATGGTTCCGCCAATCGACACATAATAGGTGGAAGAAAAGAAGTTATATTATTTTTTTTATAAAAGCCTGAAATATAACTTTTCAATCTGACCTTTTTCGGCCAAAGTTAAGGTTTTTTAAGCAATTCCCAACACTGGAATTCAATGGTTCCCTCCAATATACAAATCGAGCTCTAGTTCAAAAGATAAAAAATCATGCCCGTCCATTTTCTGAACGTAACATAATAAAAGTTATAAATTCTGTCTCATGATCTTCAAGATTTAGAATCACCTACCATCAAATTTTTTCATCTTTTACTAATACCATTTAATTAAAAAGAATATTTTTAATTTCAAGGTCTTTACATTCTCCCCACCTTAGAGCTTTACTTCCCTAAAAGGCACCACAAAAGAGAAGAAAACAAATGGGGATATTGAGCACGAATTTGATCCTACTGCTCCCATGTGCTCTCTTGGAGGTTCTTGTGCTGCCACTGAACTCGTACTATAGGGATCAAACATCCATGATGTACTTGGTAATGTCTTTCCTCTATATCCACTAGATGCTCTGTAAAATTCACCCCATCTACATTGTCCCGCTCTCCCCAATCGATGACGTGTGATGGATCTTATACATATCTCTTCATCTCTGACAGGTAGAAAATAGTATGTACCTCATGCATTTATGGGGGAATAGATAGGTGGTCTTCCACCTCACCAACTATGATGATATTCTATAAAGGTCCGATGAACCTCAGAGATATCTCGCAACCCTGACCAAATCTCTGGAATCATTGTCGGGGTGAGACCCGTAAGAAGTCATGGTCTCCATTGCTGAACTCCTAGGTTCTCTGTCTCTTGTTTGAATAAGACTTCTTCAAGCTCTGTGAAGTCATCATTTTCTCCTAGATGATTTTTACCTTCTCATTGGTAGCTTGTACCAACTCCTGACCAATAAGTGTCGACTCCCCTAGGTTTTTCCAGCAAAGAGGTGATCTGCATGGTCGCCCTTACAAGGGATCCAATGGTGTCATGCCGATGGTGTAGTGATAGTTTTTGTTGTATGAGAACCCCAACAAGTTCATGTGGTCCTCTCAACTATGGCCAAAATCAAGGATTCAAGCACGAAACATATCCGCTACTGTTTTTATGGTCTGGTATGTCTGACCATCTATCTGAAGATGAAAGGCGGTGCTCAGGTATAGCTGAGTCCCGAATGCCTCCTGTAATCCATTACACAACTAGGATGTAAAACAATTGTAATGATCTAAAACTACCAGAGATGGTAATCCATGAAGTTGTACTATCTACCGAATTTAAAGGTGTCCCAGTCTCTCTACTGATCCCTACTCTCAAATGGGTAGAAAATGGGAAGACTTGGTGAGTTGGTCCACGATCACCCAAATAGAGTCGCAACCCCTGGACATGTGTGGTAACACAGTCATGAAGTCCATGGAGATACCATCCAACTTCGATTCAAAAACCACTAGTGGCTATGCTAAGCCTACTGGAACTTAATGCTCGACATTCACTTGAGGACAAGTGAGGCATCGTTACACGAACTATGTCACTACTTTCATCAGCTCCGTCCTCCAGTACCAACATCAGAGGTCCTAGTACATCTTCACCACTCTAGGATGTACTTCCAATGGGGATGTATTTAACTCCCTCCACACCTCTTCCCGAAACATCACTGGTACAATGGTTTTACTTGTAAAAAATATTAATTTATCTCCATATATCTAAAAACCATCAAGAGTTTGTCTTGAGGATATCTAAGAACGTCAGATCTCGTAGTCAATGTCCCCAAGTTGTGCCTCCCAATCTCGCTGAAGGAGTGGGGGAGTGACAGTCATAAACCAGAGGTATATTGCTTCATCACTCTTCATTTAGAATATGTACAACATGGTTAGCTGCTTAATCACCTCACTCAACACCTGTAGACCTGACATCCTTCTAAGTGCATCTTATACAATATTTACCTTCCCAGGAGTGTAGACTATCTCTGTAGAGACCCGAATCTTGATGTACATAGACATTAAATTACTTTTGCGGAATACTTAGTACATATCAAAAACACACACACAAGGATCGTACTAGTTTAGTGTCTTTGGAAACTCAGAATATAATCTTCTAATCGTGGTGAAGGATCTTCAACATCTCCCATAAAGATCTTATTTTATTTAAACCTAAATCCATTATTTATGTCCTGGGGAAAACAAAACATAAAAGGGTGAGCTCAAATTCTCAGTAAGGGTAAACAAAAGAAATATCAATCAGGTCATATTCATAAGAACATATCTTTTGGAAATTTTAACCTGTAAAAGAGATCATAATTTCATAACATGGGATAAATCATAGTAGTGAAATGTAAACCCAATATTCATAACTTAAAACATGAAACTTTGTGGCATACACACATAATCATAGAGAATAATTTCTTATTAGTCAAGACTCATTGCCACGACTATCTTAGTGGACAAAGTCCCATTCTGAACCGAGTTCACTCCTCGTTTCAGTGCTGTTTCAATGAACCGGTATGACCTACCGTTCCAGCCATGTCTATCTCATGATATATAAAATCATTACCCAATGCATTGGAGGGAGATATAGGTCCCACCCATCTCATAATGATAGCATTCTTGTGTGTGCCACAAAATCAAAAACCATACATCATAGCAAAACCCATGTTATAAAAATGGGAATCATAAACATAATGACATCATAAAACAATTCATATAAGATAAAGGATTTCATAAAAATCATTCCATCACAACATAATCAAATCAATTTAATAATAGGGATAGAAACAGAATCCTATATTATCTTAGATGGAAAATAATTTTGATAAAACACTTGAACTGCATTCTTGAGGAAAATATCCTTTCTGCTTCAAATTCACTTTTCCTCTCTTAACATGTCATACAATTATAAAATAAGAGATGTTGATTAAAAATAAACATGAAAACTTTTAAATTAATCTTCTTGTAAATAATGTTTTAAAAATCCATTCATGCCGTATAATCTAAAAAAAATTCTTCGTACTTTTGTCGAAAAAGTTAAAAAGTACCTCGTACGAAAAACGACAAAAGATTCCTTTCATATCTTTTACTAAAAACTCACCAAAGGGTAAAATTGGATTTAAAAAATTGTAGGTGGATGTAAATAATATCACATATTGAGGAAACATGGATGTGGATGATAAAATACACCCTAGTAAATACCAAAGTCTAAACAACCTCGGATAAAACGAGATTGTGATATTTTCCCTCACCTTAGGTCTGATTTGCTTCGTAAGTGACTGAACCTCTTGTATAATGATTTAAATAATGTTATTGAATTATTACAGAATCATACTTATTCTTATGATATCATATATGGTCATATTCTTTGCTTCGTATTAGTAATATTTCATTACTACTTGTTATTCGGTTGTTTATTACTTTTTGTTCTTATGCGTATTTTGTCGAATAAATTCTTATTCTTATCTATAGGTTATAGATACCTCATTTCCATAATGTTATTAGTGTAATATATATCATATTAATTCATTCAATTCATTTATATAATCATTATGAAATGATGATCATGTAGAACGAGTCGCATCACATCGTGGAGACGGTATTCCGTACGTACGCACGAGTGATGATATCGTTCCTATGATCGTGGAATTGTATTGGAGTGTATGTATACTATTTTAGAATCAATATCACTTTATAATAGTCATATATAGTCATTATTTACACCATTATACCCATACAAGTAAGGTGGTGGTGGAAAATAGATTACACCACGGCGTGGAGACGGTATTCCGTATGTACGCACGCGCAGTGATTTCTTTTTCCGTAGGATGGATAGATGGTGAAATAGGGTTGTTTAATACTTATAATAACATATCAGTATTTGAGTGATACTGATGTTATTACTTCATAATGAAACAACTAATGAATAATAAGTGGAAGAAGAAATAAAGATGAAAGAATCGGTAACGGACATTACCTCTTCTTTGAAGTGCTTTTTTGAGACCTCCTTTCAGGGCACTAAAATAGGTCTTTGAAGAAGACCAGAACCTCTAGGATGTTTCTAGGGAAGTGTAGAGGATAAATTGGTAGGGTTTGGCCGAGCTTTAAGGATCAAAGTGGTGTGAGGAAGTGGGGGAGGAGGTGCCCTTTTATAAGGGAGGAGAGGGGCACCTTTGGAATAACTAAAACTATTATTTTATTATAAAGTCAAATTCGGTTTTAAATAGCTCCAAATTGATTTATTTCGAAGAAAAGGTGGGTATGGGTCGAAATATTCTCATAAAATAGAATTTAGAAATGTTTATGTTCCTATTTTAACTGTATCATGTAGATTTAACATTATGTTAAATAATTTTACTTTTACCGTGTCTTCTTGTGTTCTTATACTATAAGGTTAATAAACTTACTATAAGAAGAAAAAAGAACCCCAAGTTGTTTATTATCAATATAAATAACCTTATCTATGGCATTTTAACGAACCTTTGATTATTAAGAATAATGTAACAATTAATAATATAATATTTGTTTTAAAAACTATTTTATGTCAATTTTGACACTATTTAGTAATTGATTTTTGTGAAAATCATAACAGAATGATTAGTTCAACAAACGTTACTTAAATCAATACTAGCATGTCATATTAACCTAGATAATTAGTTGATTTCATAAAAAGTCTTAAATTACATTTATTTGGGTATTTATAACATCAATTATTTCAATATTTCATTAATAAGATAATTACTGCAACATCTTTGTGTCATAATAAATGAAAATTATTTAATCTCTAAAATTTCTAAATAAATTCTTATGATGTTGATAATTGTATTAGCTTTCTGGATACTATTCATGTTCGATGTTTTGTGATGTTTATCACTAAATTAAAATTATTATACTTATAAGATTTAAGAAAGTGACATGTTGTCACATTCTTTGGTTTTAATAATAATTAAATTATTTTCATGGTAAAAAGTTCATTAAATGAATCTAATCCGACCCTTAGGTGATATGGGTCGAACTTTAGTCATCCAATAGGATTTTGGTAGGTGTTAGGTTAATTTTATAATCTTATATTTACCCTTAATTACCCGATTTACCTTTAACTATGGTAAATAAAATTTACCGTAGTTACTGTTCATAATGCCAAAAAATAAAAAGTAGATTATTAACATAATTTGGACCCACTGATTCAAAATATGGAATCCAGTTTTCCAAATTCAATACATGAAAGTTGCAGAAATTAAATTAAAATTAATCCCGTTGTCGAAAGAAAACGAGTATTTGTTTAAAACATTTCAAAAGATTGATTTGATTTATCATACGAATTCAAGGTAGAATCAATGATAATGACATACATTATATTAAGTGGTAAAATATATTCTATTTATACTTTAAAACCATTCAATATAATAATTTAACCATATAAATTATTTTGATGAAAAAAGTTGTTTTAATTAAAATATAGCGTGTTTTTACTATTCATCAAAATATGAAAGTTACCAGAATAATATGAAAAATTTATCCAAAGTAAGTTTTTATTCCATGATTCGAAAGAAGAATTTTATTTTGTCAAATTGAACTTATAAACAAGTCAAAACTATATTTAAAGTGGGTGCTCCATCAAAAGGTGGAAAAACTACATTTTTTGAAAAATACTTATTTTACCCAAAAAAAATATTTTGTTCTTATACCATGTTCTAGAAAATGTGTAAGACGAATAATAATGTTATAAGATTCAAAATTTAGTTAATACTATTCATAACGGCTAGTTAATAATAATATTATAATAATATATTGTTGTTTAGTAAAACCTGGTATTGTGTACAACACACGCTATCGAGGAAGGTCGCGATTGCGTGTAATGCAAGCCAAGTCAGGGTTGTGTGCTGTGCAATAATCCTCCGTTGTTTTGTATAACATAATCCAACCATATTTCATTTATAAATTGAATATATATATATATATGTATACTCAATGTTGCGTAGAATAACTATTATCAAAATTGTGTGTAACACGATCCAAGAATAGTGTTGCGTATACTGAAAACTAATACGGTGTTGCGTATAGCGCAATGTAATCTTGGTGTAGTATACAACACAAGAAATTAATGAAATTAAAAGAATATTTTTCATAAAATCTTGCGGTGTTACATTCTACCCCCCTTAAAATGAATTTCTCCTTCAAAATTTTTCGGGGTTATAAATGGTTTACTACTTGACAGTTTGTTTAATATAAACCCACATCGTAAGAAGGAATACCAAAACATGGCTTTAAAAAATAAATAATGAAATGTAACGGTTACCCAAATTAACTTATCACTGGGTTTCCACATAGGAGAACATATGTGAAAATATGGATATGGTAGAAAAATATGTCCATCATGTTCTGATGGAGAGTGGTTAAGAACATGGCTATGAAAAAGACAACAATCACAAAGCTATTGATTTGTGATGATCTAAGGTACCATCTGATTCATCGGATATAAGAGAACTAGGACAACATTTTTGGTTCTCAAGATCATTTCATTAAAGTTGACGAATTAAAAGAAATACTTGCATGATTTTGGTAAAATCTCACTATTGTTCATGAATTGAACAATTTCCACTTCATCCCTTAATGAAATGAAGTTGAATTTGTTATTCATGATGTGTTAGCAGGTCATGTGATAGAATGATGGGTCATTCCATCTCTTTCAAACAAAAGGTTAGCAAAAGTTATGAGTCCATATTATGGTTATATTAATCATATAATGTTCCAAAAATGAACTTATACATCATATATCATACCGCTTAATAAAATAAAACTAGTTTATATTAACCAAGGACATCTTGTAGGCCAGTGGTAGGCAATAAAGGCCAGTCACACTTTGGTTGTGGGTTCGATTTCCACAGCCTTGTCCGACGCGATGGGCTGTCTCCCGTCCTGCAGGTTGTCCTTTTTCTAAAACTATATTACTATAACATCCCATCAATAATATCGATAAAACTTCTATCCTTAAACAATACTAACTTATGTCCAATATAATCCATTCCAATAATTAGGCCTATCCATAATACTGCAGTCCACTTTCATAATATAGTGAAAATTATTACCAGAGATTTAATACCATCGTTGATCCCCATATATCATAAGATATGTCTTGTTGGTCAAATTCCAAACATTCGAAGGCCTTAATCATGTATTCTCTTGATAAATGAATACCCATTGAACCTTAGTGAAAACCTGAATGCAGTTAAAAGATAACATTTTCCACATACCAAAATCCTCAAAATTCTATATACTCAAACCATGATATAACTTATTCCTTATATCAATCATGAGCTCATGAATACTATCAAACATATTAGATTCTCTTTATCCCTTCAGTATGTGCATATCATCTTCTTTCCAAAAATATTTCAATCACTTTTCATGGTTACCGATGCCATAAAATTATTGAAAACCACAATAGACCAAAACAGAAATATTCCAATATTCCATGATACTATATATAACATTATTCTGGAATCCTATTACATAAACACTTAATCATTCCACCACATTGTTGTCATATTCAACATCGCCAATGGTGATCACATGTGACTTCCCTTTGTCCTTTTCCTTAATTGGTTTCTCATGTCGATCATCACTAACCCTTGAATTAGGGCATTTATTAGCATAATGCCCCATTTCCTTGCACCTGAAGCATTCACGTGTAGTAGGTTCATTCTGTGTATCCCATCCTTTGTTTGCATCATTAGGCATCTTCTTCCCATCATTACGGCATTCAAATGCCTGATGACCTTCCTTTCCACATTTGAAACATTTACTTGTCCCCTTAAGACAATCTCCACCATGCTTCTTTCCACACTTTGAGCAAAAGGAAACATTCATCTTCTTTTAACTATTATTTTGATATTTCCCCTTCAACTCCATCTTTCGTTTCTTGTCAAAACTATGATATGGATAAGTAACACCAACTTCCATTTCTAACTTGATAGCACATCACAAAATTTCATCATAGCTACTGATGTCGCTTATAGATAATGCCCTTCAAAGATATGGTTTTAATCCACTGAAGAATCGATCAAATTTGCTTTCAGGTCGGATGATAAAGCTAGATGTATACCTTGCAAGCCTTGTAAAATTCACTTCGTATACACCAACAGATTCATCACCTTTTTTCTTTAGTTCAAGAAACTGATTCTCCATATTTTTTCAAAGAATACGAGGGAAGTACTTATTGAAAAATAAGTTCTTGAACTCGTCCCATTCCATGGACTCAATTTCATCTCTTTGCCTCATATTCTTGATAAGATTCCACCATTGATTAGCTTCACCTTCCAAACGATATACTGCTAAGATGACTTTATCATGTTCAGAACATTGAAGAACTGAAAATATCTTTTCAGTGGCACTGATCCATTGTTCAGCACCAAGTGGATCAGAATACCCACTGAAAGAAGGTGAACGTTGCCTCATGAAGGACTCAATAGAATATTGTTCCCTTCTCTTCTCATTTGGAAGTACAGAATGATTCATAGATTGTGTAAGTATAGCAATAAGATTTTACACTCCATCTCCCATAACATTTGTTTGTTCAGGAGGACAATCATTGCATTGTCCATTGCATTGATCAACACGGTTCCTTCGGGTTCCAGCCATCGTCTAAAACCCAAAAAGAATAGTGTGAGAGGCAAAAATCATGCTAGGGAAAACAACATAATAAAAGTGGGGGTACCCTCAATATATAACATCATAGGTTAAATTCTAAGATCGGTAGCGCAATTCTAGGACTATAACCTATACGTATACTTAACCTTAGAGACATCCCTAAACATACCTTAGAAATATCTCTAGGGATCTCAATAAAGTTCTCGCATTCTAGTTTCCAAAGGTTGACTAAACCATTCCTCTGATACCAACTGTAGAGACCCGAATCTTGACGTACATAGACATTACATTACTTTTTCGGAATACTTATTACATAACAAAAACACACACACAAGGACCGTAATAGTTTAGTGTCTTTGGAAACTCGGAATATAATCTTCTAATCGTGGTGAAAGATCCTCAAAATCTCCCATAAAGAACTTCTTTTTTTTAAACCTAAATCCTTTCATTATGTCCTGGGGAAAATAAAACATAAAAGGGTGAGCTCAAATGCTCAGTAAGGGTAAATAAAAGAAATATCAATCAGGTCATATTCATAAGAACATATCTTTTGGTAATCTTAACCTGCAAAAGGGATCATAATTTCATAACATGGGATAAATCATAGTAGTGAAATGTAATCCCAATAATCATAACATAAAACATGAAACTTTGTGGCATAAACACATAATCATAGAGAATCATTTCTTATTAGTTAAGACTCATTGCCAAGACAATCTTAGTGGACGAAGTCCCTTTCTGAACTGATTTCACGCCTCGTTTCAGTCCTGTTTCACTAAACTGGTATAACCTACCATTCCAGCCATGTCTATCTCATGATATATAAAATCTTTAACCAATTCATTGGTGAGAGATATAGGTCCCACCCATATCATAAATATACCATTCTTATGTGTCCCACAAAATCAGAAACCATACATCATAGCATAACCCATGTAATAAAAATGGGAATCATAAACATCATGACATCCTAAAACAATTCATATAAGATAAAGGATTTCATAAAAATCATTACATCACAACATAAACAAATAAATTTAATAATAGGGATAGAAACAGAATCCTATATTATCTTATATGGAAAATAATTTTGATAAAACACTTGAACTCCATTCTTGAGGAAAAATATCCTTTCAGCTTCAAAAACACTTTTCCTTTCTTGACATGTCATACAATTATAAACTAAAAGAAGTTGATTAAAAATAAACTTGAAAACTTGTAAAGGAAGTGTCTTGGAAATAATGTTTTAAAAATCAATTCATGCCGTATAAGTAAAAAAAATTCTTCATACTTTTGTCGGAAAAGTCAAAAAGTACCTCGTACGAAAAAGGACAAAAGATTACTTTATTATCTTTTACTAAAAACTCACCTAAGGGTAAAATTGTATTTGAAAAATTGTATGTAGATGGAAATAATATTACATATTGAGGAAACATGTATGTGGATGATAAAATACACCCCAGTAAATACCACAGTATAAACAATCTCGGATAAAATGAGATTGTGATATTTTCTCTTACCTTAGGTCCGATTTGCTTCGTAAGTGTCCTAACCTCCTGTATAATGATTTATATAATGTTATTGACTTATTCCAGAATCATAATTATTGTTATGATATCATATATGGTCATATTCTTTGCTTCTTATTAGTAATATTTCATTACTACTTGTTATTCGGGTGTCTATTACATTTTGTTCTTATGCGTATTTTGTCGAATAAATTCTTATTCTTCTATTTAGGTTATAGATACCTCATTTCCAGAATGGTATTAGTGTGATATATATCATATTCATTCATTAAATTCATTTATATAATCATTATGAAATGAAGATCATGTATAACGAGTCGCATCACATCGTGGAGATGGTATTCCGTACGTACGCACGAGTGATGATATCGTTCCTATAATAGTAGAATTGTATTGGAGTGTATGTATACTATTTCAGAATCAATATCACTTTATAATAGTCATGTATAGTCATTATTTAAACCATTATACCCATCCAAGTAAGGTGGTGGTGGAAAATAGATTACACCACGGCGTAGAGACGGTATTCCGTACGTACACACGCGCGGTGATTTCTTTTTCCGTAGGATGGATAGATGGTTAAATAAGGTTGTTTAATACGTATAATAACATATCCGTATATGAGTGATACTAATGTTATTACTTCATGATTAAACAACTAATGAAGAAGAAGTGGAAGAAGAAATAAAGATGAAAAATCGGTAAAGGACATTACCTATTCTTTGAAGTGATTCTTTGAGACCTCCTTTTAGGGCACTGAAATAGGTCTTTGAAGAAGACCAGAACCTCTAGGATGTTTCTAGGGAAGTTTATAGGAGAAATTGGTAGGGTTTGTCCGAGCTTGAAGTCTCAATGTGGTGTGAGGAAGAGGGGGAGGAGGTTCCCTTTTATAAGGGAGGAGAGGGGCACCTTTGGAATAATTAAAACTATTATTTTATTATAAAGTAAAATTCGGTTTTAAATAGCTCAAAATTGATTTATATAGAAGATAGGGTGGGGATGGGTCGAAATATTATCATCCAATAGAATTTGGACATGTTTAGGTTCTTATTTTAACCTTATCATTTAGATTTAACATTAAGTTAAATAAATTTACTTTTATCATGCCTTCATGTGTTCTTATACTATAAGGTTAATAAACATACTATTAGAAGCCAAAAGAACCCCAAGTTGTTTATTATTTATATATATAACCTTATCTAAGTCATTTGGCCGAACCTTAGATTTTTAGGAATAAAATAACAATTAATAATATAATATTTGTTTTAAAAACTATTTTATGTCAATTTTGACACTATTTAGTAATTGTTTTTTGTGAAACTCATAACAGAATGATTAGTTCTAAAAAAGATAATTAAATCAATACTAACATGTCATATTAACCTAAAAAATTATTGGGATTCATAAAAAGTCTTAAATTACATTTATTTGGGTATTTATAACATCAATTATGTCAATATTTCATTAATAAGATAATTACTACATCATCTTTGTGTCATAATAAATGATAATTATTTAATCCCTAAAAATTTTAAATAAATTCCTATGATGTAGATAATTGTATTAGATTTCTGGATACTATTCATGTTTGATGTTTTATGATGTTTATCACTAAATTAAAATTATTATACTTATAAGATTTAAGAAAGTGACATGTTGTCACATTCTTTGGTTTTAATAATAATTAAATTATTTTCATGGTAAAAAGTACATTAAATGAATCTAATCCAACACTTAGGTGATATGGGTCGACTTTTATTCATCCAATAGGATTTTTTCAGGTGTTAGGTTAATTTTATAATCTTATATTTACCCTTAATTACCCGATTTACCTTTACCTATGGTAAATAAAATTTACCGTAGTTACTATTCACAATGCCAAAAAATAAAAAGTAGATTATTAACATAATTTGGACCCACTGATTCCAAATATGGAATCCATTTTTTTAAATTCAATACACGAAAGTTTCAGAAATTAAATTAAAATTAATCTCGTTGTCGAAAGAAAACGAGTTTTTTTTAAAACATTGCAAAAGATTGAATTGATTTATCCTACGAATTCAAGTTAGAATCAATGCTAATGACATGCAATATATTAAGTGGAAAATATATATTATATTTATACTTTAAAACCATTCAATATTATAATTTAACCATATAAATAATTGTGATGAAAAAAATTGTTTTAATTAAAATATAGCGGGTTTTTACTATTCATCAAAATATGAAAGTTACCAGAATAATATGAAAAAATTATCCAAAGTAAATTTTTATTTCATGATTCCAAAGAAGAATTTTATTTTGTCAAATTGAACTTATAAACAAGTCAAAAACTAGATTTAATGTGGGTGCTCCATCAAAAGGCGGCAAAACTGCATTTTTTGAAAAATACTTATTTTACCTGAAAAATTTATTTTGTTCTTATACCATGTTCTAGAAAATGTGTAAGATGAATAATAATGTTATAAGATTCAAAATTTAGTTAACACTATTCATAATGGCTAGTTCATAATAATATTATAATAATATATCTTTGTTTAGTAAAACCCGGTATTGTGTACAACACACTCTATCGAGGAAGGTCGCGATTGCATGTAATGTATGCCAAGTCAGGGTTGTGTGCTGTGAAAGAATCCTTTGTTGTTTCATATAACATAATCCAACCATATTTCATTTATACATTGAATATATATATATACTCAATGTTGCGTAGAATAACTATTATCAAAATTGTGTGTAACACGATCCAAGAATAGTGTTTCATATACTGCAAGCTGATACGGTGTTGCGTATAGTGCAAGGTAATCTTGGTGTAGCATACAACACAAGACATTAATGAAATTAAAAGAATTTCATAAAATCTCGGGGTGTTACAATCTACCCCTCTTAAAATGAATTTCTCCCTCGAAATTCGTCAGGGATATAAATGGTTTACTACTCAAAAGTTCGTTTAATAGAAACCCACATCGTAAAAAGAAATAGAAAAACATGGCCTTAAAAACTAAATAATGAAATATAATGGTTACCCAAATTAACTCATCATTGGGTTTCCACGTAGGAGAACATATGTGAAAATATGGATATGGAAGAAAAATCTATCCATCAAGTTCTGATGGAGAGTGGTAGATAACATGGCTATGAAAAAACCCAAAAATCACAAAGCTATTGATTTGGGATGATCTAAGGTATCATCTGATTCATCGGATATAAGGGAACTAGGACACCATTTTTGGTTTTCAAGATCATTTCCCTAAAGTTGATGAATTAAAAGAAATACTTACATGATTTTGGTACAATCTCACTGTTGTTCATGAATTGAACAATTTCCACTTCATCCCATAAATAAATGAAGTTGAATTTGTTATTCTTGATGTGTTAGAAGATCATGTGATAGAATGATGGGTCATTCCATATCTTTCAAACAAAAGGTTAGAAAAGGTTATGAGTCCATCTTATGGTTAGATTAATCAGGTATGGTTCCAAAAATGAACTTATACTTCATATATCATACCACTTAATAAAATAAAACTTGTTTCTACTAACCAAGGACTTCATGTAGGCCAGTGGTAGGCGATAAAGGCCAATCGCACTTCGGTTGTGGGTTCGATTCCCACAGCCTTGTCCGACGCGATGGGCTGTCACCCGTCCTGCAGGTTTTCCTTTTTAAAAAACTATATTACTATAACATCCCATTAATAATATCGAAAAAACTTCTATCCTTAAACAATACTAACTTATGTCCAACATAATCCATTCCAATCTTTAGGCCTATCCATAATACTACAGTGTGCTTTCATAATATAGTGAAAATGATTAACAGAGATTTAATACCATCGTTGATCCCCATATATCATAAGATATGTCTTGTTGGTCACATTCCATACATTTTAAGGCCTTAATCATGTATTCTCTTGAAAAATGAATACCCATTGAACCTTAGTGAAAACATGAATGCAGTTAAAAGTTATCATTTTCCATATACCAAAAAACTCAAAATTCTATATACTCAAACCATGATATCACTTAGTCCTTATATCAATCATGAGCTCTTGAATACTATCAAACATAATAGATTCTCTTTATCCCTTCATTATGTTCATATCATCTGCTTTCCAAAAATATTTCAATCACTTTTCATGGTTACCGATGCCATACAAATATTGAAAACAACAATAGACCAAAACATAAATATTCTAATATTCCATGATACTATATTCAACATTATTCTGGAATCCCATTACATAAACACTTAATCATTCCACCACATCGTTGTCATATTCAACATCGCCAATGGTGATCACATGTGACTTCCCTTTGTACTTTTCCTTAAGTGGTTTCTCATGTCGATCATCACTAACCCTTGGATTAGGGCATTTATTAGCATAATGCCCCTTTTCCATGCACTTGAATCATTGAAGTGTAGTAGGTTCATTCTGTGTATCCCTTCCTTTGTTTTCATCATTAGGCATCTTCTTCCCATTATTGCGGCATTCAAATGCCTGATGACCTTCCTTTCCACATTTGAAACATTTACTTTTCCCTTTAAGACAATCTCCACCATGCTTCTTTCAACACTTTGAGCATAAGGAAACATTCATCTTATTTTTCACTATTATTCTAAGATTTCCCCTTGAACTCCATCTTTCGTTTCTTGTCAAAACAATGATATGGATATGTAACACCAACTTCCATTTCTACCTTGATAGCACATCACACAATTTCTTCATAGCTACTGAAGTCTCTTATAGCTAATTCCCTTCGACGATTTGGTTTTAAGCCACTAAAGAATCGATCAACTTTACATTCAGGTTGGATGATAAAGCCAGATGCTTACCTTGAAAGCCTTGTAAAATTCGCTTTGTATACACCAACAGATTCATCATCCTTTTGCTTTAGTTCAAGAAACTCCTTCTCCATATTTGTTCGAAGAATACGAGGGAAGTACTTATTGAAAAATAATTTCTTGAACTAGTCCCATTCCATGGACTCAATTTCATCTCTTTGCCTCATATTCTTGATAAGATTCCACCATTGATTAGCTTCACCTTCCAAACGATATACTGCTAAGATGTATTTATCATGTTCAGAACATTGAAGAACTGAAAATATCTTTTTAGTGGTATTGATCCATTGTTCACCAACAAGTGGATCAGAAGACCCACTGGAAGAAGGTGGACGTTGCCTCATGAAGGACTCAATAGAATATTGTTCCCTTCTCTGCTCATTTGGAAGTCCAGAATGATTCATAGCTTGTGTAAGTATAGAAATAAGATTTTGCACTCCATCTACCATAACATTTGTTTGTTCAGGAGGAAAATCATTGCATTGTCCATTGCATTGATCAACACAGTTCCTTCGGGTTCCAGCCATCGTCTTAAACCCAAAAAGAATAGTGTGAGAGGAAAAAATCATGCTAGGGAAAACAACATAATAAAAGGGGGAGTACCCTCAATATATAACATCTTAGGTTAAATTCTAAGTTCGGTAGTGCAATTCTATTACTATAACCTATACGTATACTTGACCTTATAGACATCCCTAGACATACCTTAGAAATATCTTTAGGGATCTCACTAAAGTTCTCGCATCCTAGTTTCCAAAGGTTGACTAAACCTTTCCTCTGATACCAACTGTAGAGACCCGAATCTTGGCATACATAGACATTACATTACTTTTGCGGAATACTTAGTACATAAAAAAAACACACACACATGGACCGTAATAGTTTAGTGTCTTTGGAAACTCGGAATATAATCTTCTTATCGGGGTGAAAGATCTTCAACATCTCCCATAAAAATATTCTTTTTTTAAACCTAAATCCTTTTTTATGTCCTGGGGAAAAGAAAACATAAAAGGGTGAGCTCAAATGCTCAGTAAGGGTAAACAAAAGAAATATCAATCAGGTCATATTCATAAGAACTTATCTTTTGGAAATCATAACCTGCAAAAGAGATCATAATTTCATAACATGGGATAAATCATAGTAGTGAAATGTAATCCCAATAATCATAACATAAAACATTAAACTTTGTGGCATACACACATAATCATAGAGAATCATTTCTTATTAGTCAAGACTCATTGCCAAGACTATCTTAGTGGACAAAGTCCCTTTCTTAACCGAGTTCACCCCTCATTTCAGTCATGTTTCACTGAACCGGTATAACCTACCGTTCCTTCCATGTCTATCTCATGAGATATAAAATCTTTACCCAATGCATTTTAGGGAGATATAGGTCCCACCAATCTCATAATGATACCATTCTTATGTGTCCCAAAAAATCAGAAACCATACATCATATCATAACCCATGTATTAAAAATGGGAATCTTAAACATCATGACATCATAAAAAAATTCATATAAGATAAAGGATTTCATAAAAATATTTCCATAACAACATAATCAAATCAATTTAATAATAGGGATAGAAACATAATCCTATATTATCTTAGATGGAAAATAATTTTGATAAAACACTTGAACTCCATTCATGAGGAAAATATCCTTTCTGCTTCAAAAACACTTTTCCTTTCTTAACATGTCGTACAATTATAAACTAAAAGAATTTGATTAAAAATAAACATGAAAGATTTTAAAGAAAGCTTCTTGGAAATAATGTTTTAAAAATCCATTCATGCCGTATAAGTTAAAAAAAATCTTCGTACTTGTGTCGGAAAAGTAAAAAAGTACCTCGTACGAAAAATGACAAAAGATTATTTTCTTATCTTTTACTAAAAACTAACCGAAGGGTAAAATTGGATTTAAACAATTGTATGTGGATGGAAATAATATTACATATTGAGGAAACATGGATGTGGATGATAAAATACACCCCAGTAAATACCAAAGTATAAACAATTTCGGATAAAATGAGATTGTGATATTTTCCCTTACCTTAGGTCCGATTTTCTTCGTAAGTGTCCAAAACAACTGTATAATGATTTAAATAATGTTATTGACTTATTCCAGAATCATAATTATTGATATGATATCATATATGGTAATATTCTTTGCTTCTTATTAGTAATATTTCATTACTACTTGTTATTCGGGTGTTTATTACTTTTTATTCTTATGCGTATTTTGTCGAATAAATTCTTATTCTTATCTTTAGGTTATAGATACATCATTTCCAGAATGGTATTATTGTAATATATATCATATTAATTCATTCAATTCATTTATATAATCATTATGAAATTAATATAATGTAGAACGAGTCGCACCACATCGTGGAGACGGTATTCCGTACGTACGCACGAGTGATGAAATCATTCCTATGATCGTGGAATTGTATTGGAGTGTATTTATACTATTTCAGAATCAATATAAATTTATAATAGTCATATATAGTCATTATGTACACCATTATACCCATCCAAGTAAGGTGGTGGTGGAAAATAGATTACACCACGGCGTGGAGACGGTATTCCGTACGTACGCACGCGCGGTGATTTCTTTTTCTGTAGGATGGATAGATGGTGAAATAAGGTTGTTTCATACTTATAATAACATATCATTATATGAGTGATACTTATGTTATTACTTAATAATGAAAAAACTAAAGAAAAAGAAGTGGAAGAAGAAATAAAGATGAAAGAATCGGTAACGGACATTACCTCTTCTTTGATGTGCTTCTTTGAGACCTCCTTTTAGGGCACTAAAATAGGTCTTTGAAGAATACCAGAACATCTAGGATGTTTCTATGGAAGTGAGAGGATAAATTGGCATGGTTTGGCCGAGCTTGAAGGCTCAAAGTGGTGTGAGGAAGAGGGGGAGGAGGTACCCTTTTATAAGGGAGGAGAGGGGAACCTTTGGAATAACTAAAACTATTATTTTATTATAAAGTCAAATTCAGTTTTAAATATCTCCAAATTGATTTATTTCTAATCTAAGATGGGGATGGGTCGAAATAGTCCCATTCAATAGAATTTAGACAAGTTTAGGTTCCTATTTTAATCTTATCATTTAGATTTAACATTAAGTTAAATAATTTTACTTTTACCGTGTCTTCTTGTGTTCTTATACTATAAGGTTAATAAACATTCTATAAGAAACCAAACGAACACCATGTTGTTTATTATTAATATATTTCACCTTATCTAAGTCATTTGTCGGAACCATTGATTTTTAGGAATAAAATAACAATGAATAATATAATATTTGTTTTAAATACTATTTTATGTCAATTTTGACACTATTTAGTAATTGTTTTTTGTGAAAATCATAACAGAATAATTAGTTATAATAAAGTTAATTAAATCAATACTATCATGTCATAGTAACCTATAAAATTAGTGGAATTCATAAAAAGTCTTAAATTGCATTTATTTGGGTATTTATAACATCAATTATGTCAATATTTCATTAATAAGATAATTATTTCATCATCATTGTGTCATAATAAATGATAATTATTTAATCCTTAAAAATTATAAATAAATTAATATGATTTAGATAATTGTATTATCTTTCTTTATACTATTCATGTTCGATATTTCATGAAGTTTATCACTAAATTAAAATTATTGTACTTATAAGATTTAAGAAAGTGACATGTTGTCACATTCTTTGGTTTTAATAATAATTAAATTATTTTCATGGTAAAAAGTACATTAAAGAATATAATCCGACCCTTATGTGATATGGGTCTCCTTTTAGTCATCCAATAGGATTTTGGCAGCTGTTAGGTTAATTTTATAATCTTATATTTACCCTTAATTACCCGATTTACCTTTAACTATGTTAAATAAAATTTACCGTAGTTACTATTCATAATGCCAAAAAATAAAAAGTATCTTATTAACATAATTTGGACCCACTGATTCCAAATATGGAATCCATTTTTCCAAATTCAATAGATGAAAGTTGCAGAAATTAAATTAAAATTAATCTCGTTGTCGAAAGAAAACAAGTTTTTGTTTAAAACATTGCAAAAGATTGAATTGATTTATCGTACGAATTCAAGGTAGAATCAATGCTAATGACATACATTATATAAAATGGTAAAAATATATTATATTTATACTTTAAAACCATTAAATATTATAATTTAACCATATAAATTATTGTAATGAAAAAAGTTGTTTTAATTACAATATAGCGTGTTTTTACTATTCATCAAAATATGAAAGTTACGAGAATAATATGAAAAATTTATCCAAACTAAATTTTTATTTCATGATTCCAGAGAAGAAATTTTTTTGTCAAATTGAACTTAAAAACAAGTCAAAAACTAGATTTAAAGTGGGTGCGCCATCAAAGGCGGCAAAACTGCATTTTTTGAAAAATAATTATTTTACCCAAAAAATTTATTTTGTTCTTATACCATGTTTTAGAAAATGTGTAAGACAAATAATAATGTTATAAGATTCAAAATTTAGTTAATAATATTCATAACGGCTAGTTCATAATAATATTATAATAATATATCGTTGTTTAGTAAAACCCGGTATTGTGTACAACACACGCTGTCGAGGAAGGTCATGATTGCGTGTAATGAAAGCCAAGTCAGGGTTGCGTCCTGTGCAAGAATCCTTCGTTGTTTCGTATAAAATAATCCAACCATATTTAATTTATACATTGAATATATATATATATATATATATATATACTCAATGTTTCATAGAATAACGATTATCAAAATTGTGTGTAACACGATCCAAGAATAGTGTTGCGTATACTGCAAGATAATACGGTGTTGCGTATAGCACAAGGTAATCTTGGTGTAGCATACAACACAAGACATTAATAAAATTAATATAATATTTTTCATAAAATCTCGGGGTGTTACAATCTGAAAGTCATAGTCTAAGAGGAACTCCAAGCATCGTCGTTGTATCATGTTCAGGTCCTTCTATGAGAAGATATACCTACGACTCTTTTTGTTGGATTACATTGTAAATATTCCACCCATAAAGTAGTTCTTCCACATCATCAATGAAAAAACCACAACTACTCACTCCTGGTCAGGGGTCGCGTCGTTCAGCACATGTTGACTTAAGATTTGTGAGCCTTATGTGATCACTAATCACTCTCAAATTAAGAACCATACCATTCTAGTCGCCTATGTGTCACAATATACTATATACCCCGCACCCTCTTTTGGTTGCCTCAAGATGGGGACACTCGTAAGTCTCCACCTCATCTCTTGGAAACTCTGTTGTAATCTCTCTGTCCATACGAAGGTTTGTCCATTCTTTTTCAAAGTTGAAAAGGGTGATGCTACTCTAGAAAATTTCGGTACAAATCTCTGGTAGTACCTAGAAAACCCTAGGAAACTCAGGACCTCTATGACACTCCTAGGTGTCTCCCAAGAAAGAACTACCTCTATCTTCACTGGATCCACTACAAATCCACCCTCCGAGATAACATGTCCCAGAAAGTGGACTTGTTGTATCTAGAATTGAAACATTGAGAGAATTCCATAAACCTGGTGTTCTCGGAGTGTATCAAGGTATATCTGTAGATGTGTGTATTACACCTCCTTCGATTCTTAGTACACCAAGATTTCTTCAATTAAAACCACCACGAAGCGATTGAGGTAAGGCTATAATATCCTGTTCATGAGTTCCATGAACATTTATAGGGATTTTTTCATGTTGAAAGGCATCACCATGAACTCATATTGGACATATCGGCATCTGAAGGTTGTCTTTAGTATGTCCCCATCCCTCACCTGAAGCTGATGATAGCTTGATCTGAGATTTATCTTCGAAAACCACAGTGCTCCCTTCTGTTGACTGAAGAGATCATCAATCCATAGTAGAGGATACTTGTTCTTTACGGTCACCTGGTTGGAAATAGTCTATGTAAACCCTCAATATCCCATCTAGCATCTTGAATAAAAAATGGAGGCTACACATTGAGAAACACTGGACCATACGAACCACTTCCTTTGCACGTTCTCCAAATGTACCCTTAACTCAAGAAGCTCTATGGTATCCATCCGATATGATAATGTAGATATCAATGTCGCCCAGGGGAACAGGTCGATGTATAAGTGTACCTATCTGCGAGGAGGTAATCCTGAAACATCCTCTATAAATACATCTACACATTGGTCCACCACTACATGATAACTCAGACTCCTCTCGTCCACTACACCGAGGGTAAGGCTAGCCAACTTATGAGTAATCGACTACACCCTTTTTCGAGAAATTTGATCCTATGATGCAAAGGTTCCCTTGTAATTGATTAAAGAAAACATGGTCCCATTCGCATGGACACACCGCACATTTTGCCTAATACAGTAGATCTAATCAAGGGCGATGGATAACCAGTCCCTACCCAACATGACATTTTAAGACCTCAACGATACTACAAGGAGGCCCCAACCGAATCTCTAGCCTCCTAGAGTAAGTCCACGCTGACAAAATCAGTGTGTAATCATTGAATCCTCTCCCATAAGAGTCACTAATCATAAGGATTGAGCCAAAAACTCAACAAGAATCTTCAAACTCTAGACAAGAGACGTGAAAATGAAAGAGTGACTGGAACCTTTGACTATAATGACTACAACTAGGGTGGAGTAGACATAGATCATACCTCGAATTGTCTCTTGAATTCCTTGGACATAGGCCTCTGCCACCTAATGTTGAGATTCTCCATATCCCTATGCTCCTTGAGGTCGGGGTGGACCCCCAGTAGGTGGCAGCAGTAGTACCTCAAACTGTCACCCACCAACTACTACACAACCTACTCCTCATCCACGTCTCCTACCCTATGGACCACCATGCTCGAACCATTATTGTTGTCTCAATGGTCCCTCAACTTTCTTCTAATCATTAGTATGGTAGGGTGGGTAGTCGTAAGACATTTGACCCTGACCGCTGCACGAGTCGAATATTCTACTCCTCCACTAACATCCTCATCCTCATGAGCTCTGCACCTCCAACCCTACATCTTTAGATCGTCCTCTGGAAGATCTGGCCCGATTAGGCCTCTGCATCATCTGCCTACTGCCAGCTACAAATGAATCGACTGCCTATCATCTGGTGGTGTCTATCACAGTCAGTGACTTCATGTCTAGGAATCTCTCCACCAATTGTTCTCTCTCCAGCACTACCTCCTGCGTTAAAATGTTGAGTGATATAATGTATGATCTTATATCTTATCGGAGTCCCTTATAAAAGGTACCAGCCCTAAATAAAGGGTAAAATACCATGTTGGTGGAGTAGTGAGAGGGGTCAGTAAATCTCGTCGAGTACTGGGCCACTATCAGGCTGCCCTGCTTTAAGTGTTGTATCTCCTGAATACACACAAAGCGAAGAGTATCTAATAAAAAATCAATCCCAAAGAGGATCTCAAAGTCCAACTTGGAAAGAGTCGTCTACTCGTATGTCTGGAGCATCAGGCTCCACCACCTCCCTATTATTCCTTAAAAGGGACTAGCAAGTAAGATCGCCATCTAGTCTGCTGGTTTCTCAACCAAGCAGAAAACTCATGCCATAGCCTACCGCCAGTCGTCAGCTGCCTGTAGATCTATCTCACCTTGAAAACCCAGAGGCCTCTATATCTATAATTCATGCAACGCGCTCAGTCATCATGCACTATTCACTGGTGGGGTTGGTGGAGACTGATACCCATTGGGTGGTGCTACTGCTGGTACACAACCCAAAGGTGCCATTACTGTAAGAGGGCCCTGCACCGATGCATCATCACTCGGTGGGCCATTATCGTGACCTCTCACTGAATCCTAGATGGATATCTATGTGGAGGTATCTAGTAATGAATCATATTCACCATTTTCAATAAGTTATAACTAGTGAGCAAACTCAAAATATATCCAAAGACAAACATTTTCATAACACACACAAATAGTGTTTTCATGTACCGAGTCAGAAATCAGAATTCAGGGTCCAGGTGACTGGATAAGTCAGCCTCCACACCAAAACTAGACTCCCCGAACTATAATCCAAACTCTCGACACTTAACACTATTGGTCCATTGAAAAAATAGACTCTTGGTTCCTTTGGTAGAACTGACTGCCATTTGATACCACATTGTCACAACCCGTCCCCCGAGGCCCTTTCTGTGACTACCCCATGCCCACCATCCATAGGCTATTGGCTGGTGATAATCACATAAAAGGTGAAATCTAAAAATAGAATGAATTTCCTCTAATCCTATACACCCATAGACATCGCACTCTAAGAACAAGTAAAACACAAAAAGGAAATGGTAAAGTACAACCACCATTGAGAGTAAAAGTATGCAATGAAATTAATGGGGCTGGTATATAATCCTAAGTGAATAGAAAGAGTAGAAAAATGGGAAAAATGTGCTTCTAAGGTCTTCCACCAAGGATCTTACTTGTACGGTTAGTATAGTTCCTCGTTTTTCGTCACTATCGCTCATCACGTCTATCAATCACCTCCAAGCACTGTCTAGCCATGGCTCCCCAAGTCTCAGTCCAACTGTCTGTCATTTACCCAAGACACAACAAGGTGCGGGCGAAGCCCATGCATGGGTGAGTGTAACAATACCTTGTAGGGAACCTAAGACACATTAAGGTCTCCCAGATTTCCACAATGGAAAAACCAAAAATCATGATCTCAATCAAAAAGCATAAAGTAAAAAAACCTCACATGAGGTATACAATATTGAGAATATGAATAAAGATAATTACTCTCAATTAAGATAATTTTATTCTGTTGGTTGGATCAACGATTGATCTGAGAAGTTTTGCTCTGCTACTGATCCACAAAGGGCTGCTCTTCCACTAATCCTTGACTAGTTTCTCTACTGTCGGTCCACATCGGGTCGCGCTATTACTAATCCAAAGAGGGTCAGAATACTGTTGATCCACAGAGGGTCACACTGCTACGGATCCATATAGGTCCTCCCTCAAGCCAATCCATATAGGTTCACACCATTTATGATTCATGGAGGGTCGCACTATTGCTGATCCAGGGAGGGTCACTCTCATGCCGATCCACAGAGGGTCGCTCTTCACTTGACAACCAACAATAAGATTCACACACTAAGCATGATTGAGTTTTGTAGATTCTTCTTCTCAAGATATCAGTCGTACCTCAACTACAAAAAAGTCTCAAAATGAAGTTACCCAAAGTTTTGACTTATCATAAGGGTTCCAATGTGACAGATGTTGCGTCAATCGGATGCCCAATCTCTATGTTATAAGAAAAATAGTAAAAAGGGCCCGGTTATATTCGAGTCTGATCCAACTCAGGTATACTCCAAAATCAAGAAAAACATAAATACAGTATCTAAAAGGACTTCCTCAACTCAAGGTTACTCACTCAGCAGACGACGGGTCAATTGGACGCCCGGTTTGCGAGTAATGTCAGTTTTAGGGAAACGGGGCCGGTCGGGTCTGGGTCCTGTAGGGGTCTGGCCCGGTAGGGGAGTCCAGCCCGACTAACAATCCCAACCCAACAGGCTGACCTAGTCTGACTGGTGGGTCTAACCCCGCCTAGGGAACTTGGTGCATGCGGTATGGGCTGGTGTTGTCAGTCGGACGTGGTGCATCTAGTTCACCTAGCTGGCGAGTTCAGTGGGACACCACCCTCTCCCAAAATGGCAAGAACGATCCAAATTTGTGTTTCTACCTGAGCATCCCTGTGCAGCCACTCCATTCCTCTCGTGGTGCATCAGCATTGTATTCTCCACCCGTCGCGGCCTCCCGGCCATGGTACTTTCCGCGACGGCGCCTGCGGGCCCAACTTTCTCCATGCGGCTAGCACGGGCCGACTGCCAAATCCATGCTAGTGGTGCTACACCAATATCTTCTTCCATGAGCCACTAGAGATTTTTTTGGTTTTCCAATTTCCATACATTCTGCACCTACGGGCCTCTCGAGTTGTCTCTTACACTCCAATCCATTGTAAATTCCATGTCGTCACATTTCTCAGTCGCCCACGAAGAACACACAATATCCTAGTGCGACAGAGGGTACGTGCCGTGTACGGATTGGCCTGCACCATATACATTAGCATTTTATCACGGGGAAAGAATAAACCATCAGATAGTTTATGTTTATCCCCAAAACAAATCCCACAAAAACCACCCATATTAATGTATGAATCACAGATTTACCTGTTAGTCGGTTGATCCATGTTCTACATAATTTTCCAAGAATGAGATAAAATAAAAATAATTATTCACGTAGAATAAATTAAAACCCCTATCTGAATTCGTTTGTATCCTCTGTGAACGAAGGAAGGAATTATTCATTCATTGAAGTTTGGTGTCGTTCGTCACCCTCTGGATCGAATCCTCCAATAGAAATCATTCGATCACAATTCTTCATTGGAGGGTGATGTCACCGACATTTGATCATAGAATTACCATGGTTTCCAAATCATTATACCTACAGATTGATTAACTAAATAGTTTTAGAGGATAACGATATGTTCATTAATATGGTTCATTAATTAACCACTATATAATTAACCGATTAACCACATGAACAATGCGGCTACACAATCAAAGTAACATGTCATTTATTGATCTCCATTTAATGCCTTCTGTTACATTGTGGTTCTGCGATCCATCATTAAACCAGTAGAAGAAAATAATAAAAAAACTTATAGTTATTTTTTTTCCAAAAGTCGATAAATTAACTTTTCCATCCAACCCTTTATAGCAACAGTTATTCTTCACCTATGTGAATCCCAGTGCTTCTAATTCAATGATTCCCTAAGATTTTCAATCCAACAACCAGTTCAAAGGATAGAAAATCATACTCGCATGTTTACTAAAAGCAACATAAAAAATGATCAAAATTTCTTCTTGGTGTCGCCAAGTCTCAGAATCATGTGACATAGAATTTTTCACCCTCATAATAATTCTATATAATTAGAAAAATATGGAATTTTTAGATCTTTACAAGTGAGATGGATACAGACACATATTATGAGGAGCATCCAATGAGAATTATTGATCTAAGTGATAAGGTGTTGCGAGGAAAGATGGTACAACTTGATAGGATTCATTCGAAACATGGATGAATAAAGGAAGAGATGTGGGAGCTTTAGATTGATGTTTGAGGTCAATAGACTATGTAGTTCAATAAAACCCATTATAGTTACTTCTTGAGGACAAAATGTTTATAAAGGGGTAGAATTGTAATATCCTTGTTTTTTTAAATGAGAACAAAATGACTTTATTGATTAATTTTCAATGTCATATGTGAAAAAATGATTTATCAATTACAAATAATGTGAAATGTGTTAATAGATTTTAATAATGGTAATAAACCAGTTAACACTTTTTAAAATTCAATCGAATATTTTTGGAGTAATATATTGAGTTAGTAAGAGATTTAAATGCTCATAATTCCTCAGAGAAGAGAGAATAAAAACAATAAATACATTTTATTAAGGATTCACAATTTATTCAAAATAATTGAATGAATCCAATATGGTTCATTTTATGAGAAATATAAGACCACCATTACCTCTAAAAGAGGGTGTGTACCTAAGGAGGGGTATAACATTCGATTACATCAAACATTTGGATTCCTCACTCATGGGATAAATTTATAAAATAATATTTAATATATTATTTTTGAAAAATAATTAAATATCTATAAAATGGTTCATCTTTGAGAATTTCGAGACCACATTAGTGTTTGGAATGGGAGGTTTTCTACAATAATGGGTATTTTTTGCACAATAGGAATTTTGATATGCTGCACAATTAAATTAAGTTAAATTATAATTATATTAATCAATAAATTAATTAATTAAATCAATGAATTATTCCTGAACACTACTCATCTTCTTGATCCCACATATGGCCCCCATTAACGCCCTGTGTATGTTTTTAAACCATCATTTTTCATACATTTTAACTAGAAATTGGTGGCAATAAACACATAACATGAATCTAAAAACTCCACATTCATTTTATTGATGCTTAGAAAATTACATTGGTCATTTAATTTTTTTGTATTGGTCATACCCTAATCATATTTGGTTGGATTATTAATACCATCCCATATCTTTGGAATGACACCGTTGATACAAAGGATGTTCTTTCGGTGAACCATGAACCAATTACTGTGGTGGGATTGATTCTTCTTCTTCCTCCCTCAAGGTATGAACAATGCCCCTTGATGTTCATCATCTGTTTCATTTTTTTAATTATTTTATGTAGTTTTTTACATGTGTTTCCCTAATAGGGTGTTTAATAAGAGTAAATAAAGGAGAAAAATATACATATATAATAATATAAATGTATCAAATGATAAATTTTATATTATTATATATATATATAGTAACTTTTTGATAAATTTATATCTATTATCAAATGGTATATATATGTATAATTAAATATATATTGATAATCACATAAAATGATAATTTTATTAAATAAAATTATCAATTTTGTTTTAATGATAATTGTAGATAATAACTATGTGATATTTACAAAAAAATATCATAAGGAGTTTGTGAAATTATAATTCATAAGATATAGATATTATAATATAATTATTAAATTTATCAAATTTAAAATAATGTAAAATTATCTTTTGAAAATTAATAATATATTATTACATGATAATATCTGTGAATAATTAATCATCTTAAATAATCATCAAAAGATAATTTTAAAGGATAATTTGTAATAAAATTATAAAAAACACGATTATAAAGGATAATATTGGAGAAAATATCAAAATATAATGATAAATTGATTATTTAAGAGTGATTATCAAAATATAATTATAAAAGGACATTTTATAACAAATCATCAAGAGATAATTATAAAAGGATAATTTTCATTAAATTATAAAAAGATAATCATATAGGATAATTTATAATATATTATCAAGATATGTTTATTGATAATGTAGAATATTGCTATCACATGACGTGTCCAAAACAATAATTAAATAATTATTTATTAAATATAAAATATCATTGTGTGTGCAATTTTTTATGATAATTATTAAATTATCAAAGAGACAGTGTATCATCCCATGTGGTATTTTATTTTATTGTGATATAAAATTGAGGTTTTGGTTCTTTGAAACCCTTATTAAATCTCAGTCATTGATGTGCCATTAAATCAATACATTTAAATGCAACCATTGATGATTATAAAACCACCAAGAGGTCATTCTGAATTTTTAGTTAGTTAGATCCCTAACATCTTGGCCTCGTGATTACAATTTTTCCTTGATGAATATATTTGTTGTCACTTATTGACCGTGTTATTGGTATTTGATATAGGTGTACCATAATGAATTATTTATTCCATAGTGTGGGTGGATTATTTAAGGCAAATATAGCGATGTGGGACTTCGGCAAAGGGTGGAGCCAATATGATGTCAGGGCATCATCTCAAGGGTGTGCTTGAGGAAAACATGATGCAATGTATTGTTCACCATGAGATGGTTGGGTCGATGTGAGTAGTAATTATTCTAATCTAGAGGACCAGGGTGACATGGTCCACTTGAGAGATAAATTATGTCGGGTATCACCTCTATGACACCGTGATGACGTTGTATAATTGATGGTTTGTTTCTTTCAACTCATTCAGATATATTCTAGCATGGAGCCGATGTAGGTATAATAAGGGGTTGTGGTAGCATGGTTAGCGCACTACCCCTAGATTTTGGTTAGCTTACTTATGTGCTTTTTGTACTTATTATTATTATGTAATAATCATGTATACATGATCACATTAGGTGGAGGATGCATTGGTGGTGTCCTACCGAGTCTTGTACTCACACCCTACTCAAGAATTTCCATGGACAAGAAGATTTCCTGATTGAACCTATAAAGGGAAAGGTCCCTATGGTGGATAGATGAGAAGGTAGAACATGGAGCTGGGGAAGATCATGACACACATTGGAGGAACCTATAGTTTTTTTATTTAGAGTTTATTTTATGTTTTCTGGATATGATTTCCAAACTGAGAGTTTCTTTTATTTTCAGAAAATAGATGTCATTTAATTTTTTCATAATTACATTGATTATTTTTTATGTTGTCACTATTTATTATAGATCATATGATTTGATAATGATATTAAAATCTCCCCAATAATGGACTTATACCCTCACTGCTAGTTGAAAGCCTCTTGTGTATGGAGAGGCATGCATGAGGTAATGTGGAATTTCGGCTTGGACACTATGGGTTGGTTGGGGTGTTATTATTCTCACTCTAATAAGATACCATAGGTTAACTCAAAATATTTAATATGAAAAACCATCTATAGAATTTTATATGAGATCTACAAAAAGATAAACAATCCATGTATATAATAACATCAAATTCAACTAGATGGAGAATCACATTATTTATTGGAAGCACATTCCCCCAAAATTTAATTAGTGAGGAACTAAAAACATGGGATGTGATCATTGATCAATTTGGATTTCCCCTGTTAAGATAATATCTAATCATTGATGTGGTCATGTGATAGCCATATAAAATTTATTTTATATAAATAAGTAGATATATCTAGAATCAAATAAAGAATTAGTTATTCTATAGTGGATGATAAGTGTAAATTTCTCAATTTCATTCCTTTAACCCACTTCATTAGTTGTTATCACATGATATTTCATTCTCTATTTATTATATAGAGATTTTAGATATTTTTCATCATCATAAATATTTAGATTCATTCACTGGATGGATTAATGTCCATACTTCTTACGTTTGGTGAATTAGATTGCGGGTGGTGCATTAGTTAGCATATTATTATCCTCCAATGTATCAACTGGACTCTTCATCACCTTTTGAAATTCATGATCCTTAAAACCATCCTTTTTACATTTAAATCACCTCCCCTATCTATTTAAGTAAACATGATGAAGTTTCTTCCATAATTTTTGGTTTTTAAGTAAATGGAGTTTATTTCCACCCTGTGATTTATTTTCTATCTTGGATAATGATTAATCAAGAAGTAGAGCTTGTACATTTTATAAATATTTACTCATATATACCACTGGATTCGTTATCCTTCTACTTATGCTCAAGTAATTAAATCACTTTTTTTATACATAAAATTTGGCAGAAGTACCTGTTGAATATATTATATTAACCTAATCCCATTCAAGGGAGTCAATTTATTACTGTTTACTCATATTAATAACAATATTCTACCACTAATTTTCTACACCTTACAAATGATAAATGGATCATAAAACATTTTCATGTTCTGAGAAATGTAAAATTGAAAATATTTTCACTGTGAAACTAATAGATCACTCAACTACTAGAGGATCAAGAGATCTAAAAAAAGAAGTAGTATGTTTCCTCTATAAAGATTCAAAAATATTTTTCTCCTATAAATGATCAATTGGATGCTGTTTCATGACCAGAAAAAGGGTAGTAATAATATAAATAAAATTATGTATTATAGCTACCATTTTATTCTCTTACTAATGAGTAAAATCATTTCATTTTTCCTCATATTTGTTGTACGCATGATTCCTTGTTGTTTCATCCATTGAAATAAATAAAAAGTATAGTTTAATAACCAAGCTATAATAATTATATTAAAAATCCATATCATCATAAAAAAATTTCATACCTCATCAAGATCATGAAATCTACTTTTCAATCAATACAAACATAGGATTAGTGTAATTATGCTACAGTCATTATCTATTCAATTCATTAAAAATGGATTATAATAGAAACATGATTTACCAATGCATATCCCAAGGGATTGTCTAGCTAGGCATGTAGTCTTAGGCCCACTCATCATGCACTGGTGGTGATCGAGTTAATACAAAATCCACCAATTTCAGAGTTATTACCCCTATGTCAATTTGTGTCATAACAACATACCCATTCTAGTATCAATATAGGGATGTATTTTCTAAGAAAACTATATTAATTTTATAAACATAACTTATAAAGTTCTTTAATATTGAGAAATATTCCAATTGTTTTCACCAAAATTTGAAAATCCTGATATAAAAATTCAATTAATCCATTCTTTGATACCAACTTAAGTGACCCAATTAATTAAAACATAATTATTATATACATTTTGATGAATATTAAACACATATAAGAACATTACATGAATCATAATTAAAGGTTTTAGTGTACTTGGAAACAATATACATAAAAATCATATTTTGGTACAATCATTATAATCTCTCATTAATTTATTCACATATTTTACAGTTATAGACATTCCATATATAAAATATTTCATCATAACCTACGTAAATGAAAAAAAGGTGAGACCATATGGTCAGTAAGGGTAAACAAATGATATGTCAATTGATGATCATAGATAAGAATATGTTTGTGTGATCAAAATTATTATATATAATATCCATACGAAAACATTAATAGGTCAGAAACAAGATTCATGTAGTAAAACATTATGATATCAAAAGAAACTAATAATTAGAGTGAAGAATCATCATGAATCAATCATGACCATTAGTTCAGAATATTAGCATAAAAACAAATTAGAAGTCTTTGGCACCATCATAGGGAATGAAACCAAACCATTTATTAAGGTTAAATACCAAGACCATCATATCATAGAGGTATCAGGGATAATAATATATTACCAATATTATAAAAAATAAAAAAACCACATGTTTCCCATTTAATATTGGATCAGAAATCCTTACATGTTTACCATATTCGATCACGCACATTAACTCATTTCATATAATTTTCTCTTGAGATATAAGGATTTACCCAGTTAATTTGAGGGATTTAACCAATACACCCAAATCATAAAATGAACTAGGAATATGTATGACACAACATAATAAAACATTCATTATTTCATCAAAGCATAACCCAAAGGAAAAAATAGGTTTCATAAGCCTTTCGTCTTTTAATCACAACATAACCAATTATAAGTGAATGAGTTTCATAAAAAAATTGATAATCATAAACCATATAGAGAAAGAATAATGATGTTATAGATAGATCTTATACCAAGTAAATTATAACTAACACCAAATTATACAATCATAGATGAAAACAATTCATTAAAAAGATCACTACCATATTTATTCCAGAAAATAGAATTTTCATTTGGAAATCAATTATTTAAAATTAAAAAATCTCAAATATTAAGGAAAATATTTTCTTTCAAAATAACTATTCAAATATGTAATTGAATATTTGATAAATAAACAAAAACAATGACAAAAAACTACATTCATGTCATAATCATTAAAAAATGTTTTGTTTACATATTCTGTAGAAGCTACATTCTTCTAGAAATAAAAAGAAGATTTATATCAAACCATTTTTTTTTAAATTAGAAATTATTTAGAATTTTTTGAAAAAAATATTTGTAAAACATCCAAATAAAATTCCAGAAATTTTTTAGATAACATTTTTATGGAAGAAAAATGATTTCAAACTAAAAGAGCAGAAATGAGGCTGAATTTTCTTTAAAAAATTCCATATACATTTTAAGTACCAATGAGTGGAAAATGGGAATGAAACATTAAATTCAAAAAATAACAATAGTATAATTGAAAATATATATATTTAACATATAAGGATCATATAATTTCCTCTATGGAAATTCAATCATAAATAATCCTAATTAAAATGTGATTAAAATATAAATCCCTTACCTCATGATTCGACATTCTCAGTACTTGTTCAGAAATACTCCATAACAAATATATGTTAATTATATATGAACTATTAAACCATAATTATCTATAAAATAAAATATATGATTTTATTATAACATTCTGTCACCATTTTATTAATAGTTATTTATTAAAATCTCTATTTCAGGTGATAATATCATCATTTTCATACACATTCCAGTTTAAAAGTCTTGGTCATATTAATTTGATTATGGTTACATATTATATATAATTTGAATAATTTCATGAAGGTAAAATTTAATAATTTAATATGCTTTTGAATGTTTTCATATAAAATGGTGATGAAAAATGGATCACATCACTTTCTCAAGATGGAAATCTATACATACACATAAGCAATGTTTCCAATTTATGATGGATAGAATGAAAGAAAATGTATATGTGAATTAACCGTTAAATGAAAATAATAATATCATAAACATCATATATATTTATTAAATCCATTATTTGAACCATCAATGGGTTCCAGTGATTAGAAATGAAACACACCACTTTATAGAGGTGGAAGACTATAAATAATCCAGGGAGATGTTTTGTTATACCATATGAACGAAAACTTGTAAAATAATGACGGTAAAATCATCATAATAACCATTTAGTATATTTAATATATTGGAGTAATTATTTTAGAATAGATACCTGATTTTTATAAGAGGTAAAATAAGAAATAAAATTCACTGTATTCATTTAATAGTTATAAAACATCATTAAGAAAACTCATTTGGATTACTCCTTAATAATTAAAAGGTTGTTATTTTGTGATGAACATAATCCATATGATGTGGGTAATAAATATATGATGATATTATGGTTGATATTCTCTAATCATAAAGGTGTAAAATTTGCGAATAATGAAGGAGAGGAGGATCCTTTTATAAATAGGGGAGGGGAACCCTTTGAATTACCATATGCCTTAAATTAATATAAATTATTTTTCTAGAGTAAATGTCTACAAATTAATATATTTATAAAAATGTATGATGTTATGTGGAATTAATGTTATATAAAAATGTTTTGACAAACTTAGGTGATGTTTTAACCCTTACACCTAATTCTAGCCCCTGTTAACCCTTTTGAAAATTATTGTGATATCAAAGTACATTACACATTAAGGGTATTGAATGTGAATATAAAATAAAAAAGTAATATGTATGTGAATAATGGTTGATATTTAAAAAAATATCTGAATTTATTTTTGAAGATAATAATTTTATGAAATTTAATTCAATTAATAAATTATTTTTTAAAATAAGAAATAATTCAATTCATTTTCAGGACTATTCAAATAGGTTATCTATAAAGAAAAAAATTAATGAAATTTAATTCGAATATAAACTTTTAAAACATCATTTCAATGTTATATTTATCAAAAAACTATTATATGAAAATAAATCAACCAAATTTTATTACTTTTATATTTTTCAAAATCATATATTTTATTTGTCAAATACATGATAAAATATAGTGTTAGTGTTTCATAAGGATTTATGGAAATTATTGAATCACTATTTTTTAAAAATGAACATGTTATAAAAATTAATTCATATTTTAAATAAAACATTATAACCTAACTTGACCTGTTATTTTTTTACAAAGAATATTGTGGATATATATCTTAAGAGAGATATATTTGAAGGCATTTGTGCCACCCAACTCTTCGGGCTAGTAAGGCCTTCATATCACCTCAAGGCCATCAGGCCACCTTAATTGCTGATGCAAACCAAACAACCTACCAGGAACAAGCTCTATAGGAGGATGAGTAAGGAGATTTCACCACAGTAGAAGCTACACTGATTGAATGAATAAGATGGTATGACACTTTCCATCGGGACAAGCCTGTGCATGCATGGGATAACCTATCCGAACAACCATGCGAAGGTGGAGAGCTGATTTTAGGATGAAGATGATGAGAATGAGTAGTTCCAAGTAGTTAGTCTTGGTTGTATGTAATGATTGAACCCAATGGGAAATGAAGTCCTATTCGGCCTATGGGCCATATAATACTTATGCCTGCGATCCTTGTAAGATTTCTTCCTCACCCCTTGAAAGGTGGATTATCAGAATCAATAAAAAATGAAGGCCTTCGAGCCATTGGATGGAAGAGAGAGATATTTTATAATTATCCTTTTCATAAAATAATACAGTGGTAATAATCAATTACATATGTAACCATGATGAAATATTTTAGAAACATGGATGATCATGGATGAATTCAAAACATTACATAATAAATATAATTGTTTTTGATAAATTTTAATGCCTTTTCCTAGAATTTTAACCTTGTTTTACCAGTTTACCCTTACCAAAGTGAATTTGTATTCCATGTTTCCCATTCAAAATGACCAAATTAAAATGGTATATATTAATAGAATATGATCATCAAAATTAGAAATATAGAATTTTTTTTAAAATTTAATTTTTATATTAGTTATAAATCCATATTAAAATAAATGCACAAAAAATAAAGAAAACTGTTTATAAAAAATGAGTTTTTTCGGCATTAAACATGTTTTATTCTTATTTCATGCCTATAAAAATACGCTATATGAATGTTTAATAATTTTAATGATTAATTAATACATATATTTCATCAAAATAATTCATAATAGTGATTAATGAAATTTATTAAGATAATGACATATCTTGATCATAAATGTTTTTAAAAAAATCAATCGTTTTACATTCAAATGATATCATTTCCAATTCTAATAAATTGATAACCAATGATATTATTTGATACATGAGTAAACCATAGATTATAATACAGTTTTTATTCTTATTCATTCCTAAAAATCCAATTTCTAGGAAAAACTAACCATATTAAATCATAATCTTTTAATAGTATATTGTGGTTAATTTATCGTTACTGTTTCTTGTAAAGAAAGTTACCAGGGAAATCAGATTTATTAAAAGAGAAATATATGATAAAATATTTTTGTGTTATTGTAAACCTGTCACTAACACACTATAATTTTCAATACCCTTGATGGGATATCACTCATAGTCATTTTTGACAACCATTTTATCAATTTCATCCAATTTATCATCATCTACAAGTCACCCATTACTAAATGACTAATATACAAGGGAAAGTATCTATTTAAATGCACACTCTAATCGAAATGGGGAACCAATCATTGTTTGGTTAAATTAATAGGATACGATTAGTGTTACTCCTTTTTTAATTCAACTACGTCTCTCAAGTCTGCTAATAGTTATCCCAACTCACCATATGTTGTACCCTTAATGGTCTACCAAACTCCAACAAGATTTTCTAATAATCATTATCAAACTCACCATTAGCCACTAACTCTATATGATACATTACACACCAACATGTTAGACCTAACTAGGTCAACAACACCATTGGTCTATGTTGGACACCTATTGTGGTTTTCAATCACACACCAACCATTCCATTACCATTGTTATCATAGCCACATGTGGCTATGTAATCAAATTAGAACACCAGTAAGACCTACTTAGATCATAAAAACCCACACATGTATCTTATCATGTATATAAACCCAACTCTATTCCATCTTAGTTCGTTCTCACCCACTCACCCCACTAGAATATCAATCTATATATGAAACACATATAAAATTAGTAATTAAGGATACATCGGAAAAAAAATTTCTTCATTATAAATGACGCTATTCCTCATTATCCTAGATAAACTAATGGACACACAAACAACCCCTTTCTCATTCATGTTATTTAATAATTTATTATAAAATAATTACTAATAATATCTAAATAAATTTTATAGTTAATCAAATTAGGACTAATTGGGGCACACATCCCTGAGCAGTGTATCCTTATCGAAACACCATAAAATGGTGTGAGAACCACAAATGTCATACAATTGAGGCTATAATGAAAATAATCCAACATTGATGAACATAGTACAAAAATAAATACTAACTATTTTTTTAAATATACAAATAAAGTTTTAGGGCCACTTACCATTATTTAAACGGCAGACATGCATGTGTGTTCTTCCTCCCATATTATATTATAACATATACATAGAAAAACCCACAAATTCTTGTGATATTCCACTAAAAAAATGAAATTACTCTCTAAATCACTAATCTAGTCACTAAAAAACTTGTAGAGCTAAAAAAGCTAATAACTATTTAATAAGAGGGGAAATCTTACCTAGATCTGTAGAACTAGTAAACGTTAAACAACCCAAGATCAAATTAAAACAATGATGAAGGGGGGAGGATCAAAAAAAGGGTCTCCCTTGAGGGTCTCCACCCACCTAAAATAATGGGTTTCAATACATTAAAAATGAATTGTTCCCCAACAAAGAAAATTCAACGGGACCATCAGTTACAAGCTGTTTACTCATAGACTTCCTCACTTTTGGACACCCCACTAGTTACCTATTACACTATGGGTGGGTTCCCTCTACACTACCACTGGGTATGTACTTCTACCTGACATAATGTCAGTACACTATAAAGCTATACTCTGTAACTAATACACCCCCACTAGAAACCTGTTTTAATTTTCTACCCTTTGTAACAATAAGATTCATTCCATTTCATTTCTGAAACCTCTATAACGTTTTTAAATCAACCAAACTCATCAAAAATAATATAGAAATTGATACCAAAATTCATGAATTACTATAATATACTAAAAATTAAAAATTACCTTAAATATTAATCCAATAATATCCCAATTATAACCCTCATTAATTTACATTAGGATATATAATTCATTAAGACATAAAGTCTCTTTTCTATCCCAGACACCTGTAGTTATTTTTTTATAGTTTCCAAACTAGGACTAGTAGTATTTTCCAATATCTGGAAAAATCATGCTTCATTCTAATCATAAATTTGAATAATTATATGAAAAATGTTACTAAATTTATTTTCACCTCATCATCCCGATTGATAAAAAATGATAACACAATTTGGGACCCTGCTACACTGACTACCTCTAAAGAGTCAATAACCCACACACTATGAGCAGTCTAAATTAACTAACACTCAGATGATTTAGTGATCTCTATGATGATTAGTTCTTAATCAATTTAATTTTTCATTATCCAATGTTTAACATCAATGGTCTATTCCATAATTTTAATCATGAAATACTACTATTGAACGTATTTTAAGTCATACATTCCCATAATTCATAGTCTCCACTCAAGATTCAATGAACACTATGAATCCTCACTCAATTATACACGTGTTGAAACCTTATATGAGTACCGAAAATCCCCAATTTAAATCACCTTACTATTCCATTTATCTAATATTATAATCAACTATTACCATTGCCACTAACTCTTCCTAGTGTTCAATATTAACACACAAATTTAGTTTTCGTCAACTAAGAAGATATATCTTGTCACTTTTCATCAAACAACCTATACAAAACCTCAAACATAATAGGTTAGATTTATTTTAAATATCATTACATATGTTCACCATTATTTATAAAAGTAAAATGTTTCACCATAAACCCTTAAATTAGGAATTCCTTACCATAAAATTTCCCTTATATGTTATCAATTAATATCAAACTGTCTGAATACAATCATCACACCAACATCATCATTCATAATACATGGTTGTGTTTTCTCAATATTATTATCATGTGATCCTTACTCTAGTTTCTAAAACCAAAGAATATCAATTAATTGCCAAAATATAAATTCCTTAACAATTCATCATCACAATACTAGATACATAATGGATATATCTCATGTTCTGTGACCTTACTCTCTACAACATGACATTCAATGGGATCAATCTATCATAAATTGTATTTCTATAGTTTTACTGATGCTCACTCACCATATTTGAGGCTCTCTACATATTCATACATAACATCATTGATCCAATTATCCTATAATCATTCCATAGAACCCAATATAGTAATCTCAGATTCATCCAAATATTATTCATCATCACCCATATGATCTGATCATCTCGGTTCAACCATGGTCCTCCTGACATGTTGGTCATAATATTTAAACACGACCAATATCTAATATATTATATCATTCAAACCAAAAACCACATATTCACTGTAGAAAATCAACATATGACAACTATTATGGAAACTATTGATGAAAATAACATATAATGTAGAATCATAAGGCTAAGTCACTTAGTCATCCCTCAACTAAGATCTGATGTTTCAAAACATTATTCTATGGTTATCCCAAAACGAATCACAACCTAATAATGATCATTAATTAGTTGAATCCCATTACCCATATCTAAGTAGTCAGGGGTTCAAAAGATTCCTTGAATCTATTATGATCTCATCTCCCATTATATTATTTTTTTCAAAATTATCAAATTGGAACGTGTCACATGAAATACATGTCTTTTAGAATCTAACAAATCACTAAGAACATTGTACCAATGATGATCAATGATCATACCATCAGACATAACCCCAATACAGTGAAAAACCCAATAGTGTGAAAACACCAATCCCTTATGACCACAGAAAGAGAGTTTGATGAAAAAACTCTTAAAACAATTTATAATTACCATTATTTTCTATGAAACCCTATTTTGAGTAGGCCTACATTCTAGAGTTACTCAACCATATAGATATAATCATGTCATAATCATTTATTCCCATCAACCCTAGTATTACATGTTTAATTAGTTAGAAATACACCCAACACATTTCCATCATATATTTGAATCAATGCACAAATGATGCCTCTATTTTTATAAATACCCAAAGAATCCAAAAACATGAACCCGTCACTTGATCACAAATCTCACATGGATCATACTTATCATTCAAAGAATATACCCATTATTCTCATTTATGAATGAATTGATGTTCATAGGATAACCTATCACTCCAAAGATACCCTAATTGGTGAAAACACAACTTAAGGTAATTTGGAAATCCTCCTATTACACTACTAACATACTAAACAAACTTCTATCCTTTGTTATATTTGATCATAATTAATCTATTACACCAATTTTTGGATCCTATACCATGTTAGGTAACATGTATGGAATAAATTCAAATAATTTTGTTCAATATGAAATAATTTATCAAATATGTCTTGACCCCATCCTAGGGACCTCATCCATAAATGGTTATTCCTATTCCCATAATAACTACACAATAGTCATCATAATCATAAAATTTTGATTCATATCAATGCTATCTAATTATATTAACTTATATCACTCTTTGGTGATCCTTATAGATCTTGAGTGATTCATATTAATGAATGCATATTTTTCTAATTGGTTAATGATTTAGAATTAATTTAGTTTGGAAAACACTTAATAAGTTATAATTTAGACAGGAATTCATGGAAACCCATTTTACTTTTAGAAACATTTACATAATCACATAAATTCATTCATGTCTCATGTTATAAAACATTCCAAGCTTGATGCATCTACAAATACCTTTTTACACCTCAATCAATGTGTAAAGGCAGAAACCATAACACATTGGCATTATGATTAATAAAATTCACTCGAAATAAACATAAAATATATAAAAAATCCAACCCTAAAACCCGATAGATTTTTATTTCCATATATATATATATATAAATTTGGATGAACAGAAATGTGTATTTTATTCCAAAGTTTTGATTAGTCCTAGATCTATATATTCAATACCAATAATTATAAACACCAAAATAATGTTTTGATATCAATTTTTTACGTTTTTAACATAGTTATCATCATTATGTCACAAACTGGTTTACCACATGACATTGGGACTTCATCCACGTATGCTAGAGGTTTCCAACTAGCAGTGAGATTTGGATAAAACCATATAGGGATAATATATAGTTAATATAAATTCATCCAATAATAAGAATATAATATAAAATTGTATAAAATATATATAGAATCAATGGAAAAAAATTTTTATTCATAATGGAAGAAATTTAGTGATCAATTTAAAATATTATGCTACTACAAATAAACCAAATTCATGTAATATATTCATACCTCAGAAAAAAATTTATTTCTTGATTGGTTAATATTATAAAAATAAACTGATATGAAAATAAATACAATAAATTGAGTAACACCACCACCATTTCTTGGCCTTCATTCAAAAATAACGTTACATCCCCGATGAAAGCCTATACCATAATCACCTAAGTTTGGGACCATTACCTAACCTAACTGACAACCATAACTTATGGATGTCTACAAAAGTGAATTTTTAGTGTCTGATAACAAAATATTGTTGGAAACGATCAGTAGTTCACATAATAATAAATAATGTATGTGTGTATTCCTGTACTGTATGGAAGGATACTCATATAAAATCACATCCATACACTTATCACCCCCATATATAATAGAGAAACCTCCCTAAAAATCACCTAATACCTATGTAAATTACTTGATCCATAAAAATAATATCCTTATAAATGTTCCCTACATACGATTAATAATCATCAAAAGTCATTAGAAACTCTAAACAGTTCAATGACACAAATTATTTTTAAAATAATATTTTCTATAAATAAATAGGTCAAATTTTGATATGATTGTTAAAAGTCATATTTTTGCTCCTCAAATAGAAATCATATATGATGAATTATAGAGATTTAATAATGAGAGAAAATATCACCTCTTAAATATCTAAAAAGAATGATTACAAAAGTATAGTCATTGAATTGTTTGGTTCTGGTTATACTTTATTATTTCTTCACTCAACTAAATCACGGTGCAATAAGGATCTAGAAGGAAATATGAGATTTTGGTGCACCACTAACTATTTTTCTTCTTGTGGTTATGGTGTGAAGATAAAATACATGATATATTGAATTTTTATCTCTTTGAAGTTATTCTTATATAAAATTTTGTGCCAAGATACCCTTGTCCATGGAATAACATTCTTCTTTTTATCAAATTATTTTTATCACTTGTCTAACATCAAATTTGGTATCATATATTCCTCTCTCCATAATCCTCGAGAATTGTAACCGTGTATACGCATATGATAACACCCTAAGAAACAATTCTATGACTAGTTATTCCTCTAATTTCATAGCCTCAATACATTGCAAATTATTACTATAGACCTACATTGTATCTCTATGTGTTTTTTCAGTCCTAGTGATTAATATTGTTTTGTAGTTCTCATTATTTATTTATTTCTTTCTATGAAATATATATTAACAAAAACTCCATGTTTATGGTTTAATTTCATCATATTATTATAATACACATTCATTTAATATTCTTGTCACATGATGGTTATTCTCAAGGCATGAAATCAATATAGTTTATTCAAAATCTTTAAAAATTTCTCTAATATACTCTAATATCACCATTGTACCATAAATTGTTGAAATAATATGTATTAATCATTAAATTTCATCTTTACAATCATATAGAAATCATATTCATGTGTTTATACTATCAAATTCCCCAAATGTGAAATTTTTGTATCCCCATGAAAAAATATAAAAATCAAACAAAAAATAATCCAACATTTTATTAAAGGAAACACATAATTTATCACAGATATAAACAAATATTCATAATAGAAAATTATAAATGCACAAAACTCATTCAATTATGAGTTTCCAAATCATACCTCATTTTTTATTCTAATTAAGAAATATTTTTCTTTTCCACTTACAATATTCAAATTATCATCATTATTCATTACAATTTTGATATAACCTACCAAAAAATAATTTTAATCCTCAATAATGATTGTTTTATTATTTTTATAATAAATATTAGTATAAGTGATCTATAAATAGTATTTAAATTCATATAAATATCAACTTAGAAATGAAAAACAAATAACGAAGAGGAATTCAATAATGTTCATATCACTAGTGTTGAAAACATTTACCATGTTGGCATTTCTTACTTCGGTTATATATAATTGATGTGTAAAACTATAAAAGTTGATTTATCACATCGGTTATAATATAAATGATGTATAAAATTCTGATATTTTATTTATCACATCGATTATAATATAACCGATGTGATAAATCTATTTTGTTCATCCATTATATTATAACCGACATGAAAATTCAACATTCATGATCTATCACATCAGTTATATAATAACCAATGTAAATGATCTGATTTTTAATGTCGATTATTTTATTACCGATATAAAAAAATGTTTATCACATCGTTTATATAATAACCAATGTGATAAATGTAACAAATTAATTATTTATCATGTTTATTGTTAAATAACCGACGTGATACACCTTTTAGAAATTTTATCAGGCATCATATTGTGTCAGTTTTTATTTTTTGATCCAGTGACCTATGACTCGTCTCTCTTATGTGTAAAACCTAGAAATGTTTCTTCAAACTCATGCCCTCAATCCTTGTTTTCCTAGCATCATTATTCATCTTTGTTATCACTAGATCTATCAGATCAAATCACAAAATTAAAGTAAGCCTCACACAACTCGATTTTGTTCGTTATTTTTAGGGGGATAACATACATTTACATTTTCCATTTTTTTCTAAAATATCACAATATCATGGATTATTTAATAAAGTTATATTTATTTGACATATTGTTTATTATATTTGATCTAAATTCATTGGAAATTAAGATCTAGGTCACTTTGGTTGCTGCTTCTATATTTAAATATGAAATCCTTATATAGATAACATAGAGACATGAGTTATATACCATAGAACCCTTTTTGTTTTTTATATACCACATTAATTATTTTGGTTAGTACAACTTAGAAAAAATGAAGTTATATTTTCCCAGGTTTTTTTTTGATGAATATGTAATCAGTATTCCTATAGGAGTTGGGTTATTTGTTTATTTAATTATTTTCCTATATGGTCATGTTGTTTGTAGTATATATTTTATACTGACTCCATGTATATATAATAAAATAGTATGTTGATGCATGGTTTCTTATTTATTTAGTATTATATTTGTGAACTATTTATTATTAGATAATTATCCCCCAAAACAGCCTATCAAAATACCTTGAATATAATATTTTCACCTCCTTCCCAAGACAATATAGGTTCCTCTCAAGGCCTGTAATTTGAGTCTCATATAATTCCATTTCAGAAAGTGGCTTAGATCCTAACAACATCAACATACCTATCCAATCAATTTCGACTTTACAGAATACCATTTACCAAAAAAACTCAATAATAATGATAAAACTCATATATGTGACCATCAAAATTACATCAAACGTAGAAACAAAATTATATCTCAAAAAAAAATTATAATTTTCAAATACACATTTATTTTTTTTATATTATATTTATAAATTATGTTACATTCAAATTATGTTATTTTTCGTATAAATATAAAACTGTTATACATAACTATATATTTTTTAAAACTATTTATATGAATATCTTTTTCAAATATGCATATAATTTCTTTATATTTTAAAATTTATTTACAATCAAATTATGATTGATTTCATATAAATATAAAATTGTCTTATCTTAAGAAGATGTACAATTTTGAATCTTTTTATAGGTAATAATGAGTCAAGGTTGGATTGTGGCACATCGAATGATTAATGAATATAAGGAAGGTGTTGATACCTTTATGGAATTCTCTAAATGAAATGTTCCAAGAAATGACATGTTTTTTAATCCATGCCTGAAATGCTTGAATATAAATAGGTTTAAAGGTATAGAGATCAGAGATCATCTAATCTACCATGGATTGAATCTGAGTGACAACCCCTAAATTTGGAATGGTGAAAATGGACAAAATGTCATATCTAATAATTATGATGATTTGAAAGATGGTAACTCTGATGAAATTGAAGAAATGATTTGTGATATTGCTGAAGAAAAAATTGAGATAGAACTGATAGTTGAGCATCTATATTTCGATGCTGAAAAACCAATATATCTTGGTTGTATGGATTTTATGGTTTTATCGGTAGTGTTAAGATTAATTAACCTGAAGGCAAAACATGGATGGAGTTACAAGAGTTTTATAGAGCTGGTGCAATTTTTGAGAGACATTATTCCAAAAGAAAATAATCTTCTAGACTCATATTATAAGGCCATGAAAATATTATGCCTGATGGGATTTATATACATGAAAATACATGCATGTTCAAATGAATGTTTAATATATTGGAAGGAATTTAAATTTCTTTCAGAGTGTCCTAAATGTTTAACATCATGGTATAATTTGAAAGAAAATTCACATGCTGATTTAGAGATTACGGAGATCCCTGCAAATTTATTTTGGTATCATCCAATAATTCTTTATTTGAAACGTTTATTTGCTAATTTACTGGTTGAAAAAAGGTTAAAATGGCATGCTGATGGGTAGTTATTTGATGAAAACATGTGTCATAGAGATGATTATCGACAATGGATGAAAATTAATGAGCAGTATCCTACATTAGGAAATGAAATTAGAAATCTTAGACTTGGGTTGTGCACATATGGGATGAATCTATATCAAACCCTCAGTAGAACACGTAGTTCATGGACTTTTTTATTAGTAATTTACAACATATCTCCAGAAGTTTGTCTAAAGTAAAAATATTTCCTGTTGAGTTTAATGATATCTGGTCCAAAACAACCCAAAAATGATATTGATGTTTTCTTGTAACCATGTATTGATCATTTGAAACTTTTATTGGAGGATGGTATTAGGGTGTATGATTCTTATAACATGGAATATTTTCAACTACATGTAGTGATTATGTTCACTGTAAATGACTTCCCATTATATGGAAATTTGTCTGGATACACTATTAATGGGAATACCGTGTGTCAAATTTTCAAACAAGATACTTTATATTATCAATTGCATCATGGGAGGAAATAGTATATATGGGTCATCTTATGTTTTTTTTCTTATGGATAAATCTTATAGAATGCTAAAAAAGGAATTCAATGTCCCACTTGAATTTCATATTTCCCCAAAGCATTCATACAGTGATTAGTATTTTAAGAGGGTACAAAACCTTGATGTGAATTGGGAAAGACACATAAATATGGTAATGATAGACATATTTGGAAGAAAAGGTCTATATTTTTTGAGCTACCATATTTGAGATATCATGAAGTGAAACATAATATTGATGTCATGCATGTAGTGAAGAATATATGTGACAGTTTGAATGTAACATTGTTAGATATTTAGAAAATTTAATATGGGTTGATTGAAGGATTATGCATACTATCAATGGGAATACTTTTAGAGTTATCTCCCACTTCTGATATAAGGTGAACATTTCTTACTCTGGCTGGTCAAATATTATCCAAGAGGGAGAAAATTATATTTAGTCAGTGTCTTCATGATATAAAAGTGACACGAGGTGATTGTTCAAATGTAAAAACATTTGTCTTATTGAAGCATTTGATGTTGATAGGTATGAAATATCATGATTTTCATGTCATGATGCAATAAATTATACCAATTGCATTGTGTGGAATATTTCACATTCGTGTGAGAAAGATTATCATAAAGGTGTGTAATTTTTTCAATTCAATATCTAATAAGGTGATTGATGTGGATACTTTGAGAATTTTTCAAAAAGATGCAATTTATATACTTTTTCAATTGGAAATGTATCGTACTAAATCTAATTTTTTATATAGTGGTGCATTTAATCGTTCATCTGATTCAAGATATAAATCATTGTGAACCTATATATCTTCGTTGTATGTATCCTTTTGAAAATTATATGAAAATATCAAAGGGGTATGTTAAGAATCTATATCGACCTGAAGTTTCCATTATTGAGATATTTATTTTGGAGGAGGTGGAGGAGTTTTGTACAAGCTACTTCTCTACATAGGATCACATTGTTTTGACACTATCTCATCATGAACTACTTAATAATGGGGGAAAGAGGATTCATGGATTGAAAGTAAAATTGTTGTTAGTTAAACAGATAAAGAAGGTACATTTATACATATTGAATAAAAATATTTATGCTCAACCATATATCACATTACATATTAATGAGTTGAGACAATTCCATCCAAAGAAGAAAGAAATGTGGATTTTGAATGAGAAAAAAAGCATTTTTACCATGGTTTAGAAAGACCTTGCATGTACACTACATGTATTAAAAACACTAAGATGCTATGTGGGTGGTCTAAGTTTAAATGTGATAACATGATCTGGGTATGACATTAATGTATATAAATTTCATACCAAAGCCCAGGGACACAAAACTGAAGTTTAGGATAATGGTGTATTGGTGTTTGAAGATGCAATGAAATTTTAGAGTTCTAAGGACAAAACCCCAATTTTTGAATCAAGTGCATTTTATGGATTAATTTAAGAAATATGGGAGGTTGATAAAATTGAAATTAATATTCTTATATTTAATAGTTAATGGTTTATCGGTAAAAAAAGTGTCAGACACAATAAATTTGGAATGAAATTTGTTAATCTGAATAGATTTGAAGACACAACTGATTCTTTATAATGGAAACACATTCAAAACAGATTTTCTATGTTGTTGATCAATTTTATATGAAATGGTCTATTGTTTTACAAGGAAAAAACAATATGTTGGTGAGGATCAACATGATGAAGTTGATGATTTATGTTAAATCCATTCTTCCATGGAAAGATTAGCATAAAATAATGATTAGAATGTTTGTGTCATGGTTTGTTTTATAAGGAATGATAATGACAAAGGAATTTAGGAAAAAACCACATTTTTACAATCCTAATATTACATGTAACATATGTTTATTTCTCATTTGAATTTATTAATTTCATAAAATGATATATATTGTAATTGTTTCACTATTAAAATGCGTATTAAAACAAATAAGTATGAATATTTGTAAATTTTAGTTTTGTTTTGTTTAGTTTACCATGTTTACCATTACGTAACTTATATATTTATTGATTTTGTTGAATGAAAATTACCTTACTATGTTTACCTTGATTACCAAGTTTACCATAGTATACCATGTTTACCTTTACGTAACATATATATTTAACTATTTTGGTGACTAGAAATTACTTTACCATATTTACCATGTTTACTATTTTACCATGTTTACCATAGTTTACCATGTTAACCATTACATAGCTTATATATTTATTGATTTTTTAATGAGAATTAATTTACCATGTTTACCATGTTTACCATAGTTCTCCATGATTACTATTACGTAACTTAAATATTTATTAATTTTTTTGAATGAAAATTACTTTACTATATTTACGATTTTACCATGTACCATGATTTACCATGCTTACCATGTTTACTATTATGTAACTTAGTTTAGTTTTTCATTTTTTTACATTAGTATTTTAATATTTGGATTTTTATATTTGTCAACTTATATTTTATTTATTTATTTGATGAATAATGAATGATCAATTAGTTGACCAACCACATAATTCTGGAGACCAACATCATGATCACATGTCTGAGGAGGATCATTCACATTCTCATTTTGATGTTTCCCAATCATCTTCATGTGCTCCCACTACGACAAAGAAGAGTTCAAGAGTTGGTAAACATGGTAGCACATGATTACAAAAAGTATCACTTTCCCATATATATTACTAGAGGATAGTCATAGAGTTTTATTACAATGATATTCCTATAGATCTAAATGAGAAATATTTTAAGAGTTTAATACCAACTCATGGTTAATGAAAAGTATGCATTTTTTATAATGATTTTAAAAGTGTGGGATAAGTGACACTATATCAGTTGTGGGAGAATGTTTTTTTATGATATTTTTCTATTGTTTGACTATTAATTAAATGTTTATAGTATAATATTATTTATTTCTTCTTTATCAGATGACATTTAATATTCCTGACACTAGAGGAGTGGGAAAAAATGTTTATTGATGACTGATAGGATATAAAAGGATTTAAAATCAACCCTCACATCTGATTTTATTTTTGGTCCTAGGAAACATGAAAATCCATGTCATATATATATATATATATATATCTATATATATAAATATATATCCTTTTATAGATGAAGACACATGGAAATAATTTTTTGAAAGTAGAAGAAAATAATCCTTTTTGGAATGTTTAATATATAAATATATTTTTTTTCTTATAATAGTTATCTTATTAATGGTTTGATAATGATTTGTTTTTCTTAATTTATATAAAAAATGATATCACATTAAGAGATCCAGAATAATATGTATACCCTTAAAATTTATCTCATGGAGGGTATAGATTATTGGAAGAATAGATTATGGGGAAAGAATTACAAAAACATAGAGTTTAGTCTTCATGATATGGAATGGTTTCCCCTCCATACCCTCCATGATGACATGAAAAATTGAAGAGGGATCGAATAAGAAAAATCGGGAAATATATTATGGAAGAATAAAGTATCGTATATGAGAAGATTGTTAGATATTTATTTTATCTATTTAAGTTAATTCACTTTTTTATATATTATAAACATTAATTTTTTTTAATTAATTCTGACATGATTTTCATGAGAAGAATAGAACACATGGGGTATATACAACTACTAGGAGGAATGAAATTTTATATGAATCATTGGGAAAGCCCGAACACCTTTTTCATGTACAAGGATACCCGACGGGTGAATCGGTAAGAAAAGTGTTGCCACATTATTTAGCCACTTCAATTGAGGGTATTTATAAAACAAATAGAATATTTGGAGAATTAAGTTCATAATATTAATGAGATGATGGAGGAAAATATTAGAGTATCGGTACATTCTTTGTTTGAAAATAAAAAAAGACAATTTCAGAATGCATCTCCCACTCCTCCACCTCTACTTGCAGACCCCCATTTTTATCCTCCACCTCTTCTAGTATCTATCATCCCCCCACCAAAAAACCCCATTATTTATCCCCCAACTCAGCCTATAGATCCCAATTTTTATACTACTCTTATACCACTCCTCCACAACTTTTTAGTTATTGTGAGTTGTATGTTGATGATCCTCACCATCATATAGTTTCATATGGGATGATATATTATATAGGAAATACAATTCATCATCCAAATTTATAGGTAGAGTGTCATAGGGTTACTCTACAAGATATTATAGATATATCATCTTGAGTATTGTTACCTATAGATGAAGTGATGATAGTAGGACAAAGTATCAGACACATTTTAGTTTCTACATAAAGACTTATGCGACCCATTACCATAGAGGTATGCGTATGTTATATCATTTATTTTATTTCTGTATTATTTTTTTTAACATTTGAATGTTAATATATTTATCTATTTAAATACAATAATACTTTAAAGGTAAAGTAATAATATATATGTAACAAGAAAGACAAATGGCTATGACATCATATACATATTTTTGCAGTCTTGACAGATTTTCATGATATTCAGTTATTTTTTGTGGATCATTATACATTCCAAATGGATGATCATGTTTGTGGACATGCAATAGATGCACATATTATAAAAATGATATCATGCATCAAGTAAGTTGAGATAACTTGGGAATAAATGTGGTGAATATTGTTTCGTGTAAGTCTTAACACATTTCATTCCATGTTTTAAATTTATTAAAATGTATACTTATATCAATTTTGTATAAGGTATATTTATAACATTTCTTTAATGAATGACCAAAATGATGTATATGGATTCATGGAAATACAATTCATATCCCCTGAAGCGCATGAATTTGATGAGGAACAAAGAACGATTTATATTGCTGAAATTTTTTGAACAGAATATAATCACGCAGTGTTGGTTGATTCCTTTTTGTGAGAGTTATGAAACATATATCTCACAAAGTGTTGTTTATATTTTAATATAAAAAAACCTCTAATATTAATTTTCCTTTTATATCTTATACTATTGGATGTTATGTTTTTTTTATAAGGGGGAAAACACTTTATTGGATTTGCTCTCTTCATGGTGACGTGTGAGAAAAATTTTAGAATATTTTGGAAAAGTAGGTATCAATTTCTTAATAGTGTTTTATATTATAATGAATTTTTTATTTATCTCATTGACATTATTTTTTAAACGGGGATGGGCCTATATTCCAAAAATCACAAAGAAAAAGAGTTCCAAGATCAAATATGTGAAAGTGATAGTAAATATCCATTTATTATTTCTTTATTTTGGATATATTACATAAAAATGATATTTTGAATTTAAAACCTCATTTAAACAGGAATTTCATAAAAAAAATGCATCATCTAATATGCATATTATATATTAGAATTTATGTATGAAATATTTACAACTGGAAGAATTTTGAATTTTGACAAGGTTATATTTTATGATAAACTATTCCATAATATTACATTTGATTTATTAATTACACCTATTAACTACATTCCTTTGAATTTTTATCTATTTGATAACCCTCAACCTTATAGTGCACAAGGGTTTAAACACATGCAAGTGTAATTGAAAAATTATTTTATAGGTTTGATTGGATTTTAGTTTGTTTATACTATAAAATGTAGTTTTGAATGTTTTAATTGTAAATGTGTAGTTAGTAGTTGTTTGGTTGGATTTAGGTTTTTTATTAGATTATATTATATGTTTTAAATGTTTTAAATGTAAAGGATTAATGTTTCTGTTGGTTTTTCTTGTTTTGGTCTGGTTTAGCTTGTTTTTCTGGTCTAGTTCTCCTTGTTCAAGTCTGCATTGGCAGTGTAGAAGAATGGTTTTACGATTTTTTTAAAAGGGGGTATTACATTGTTTATTTTATAACTGATGTAAAAATTTATTGGGATAATGGTTTTTCATTTCATTTATCTAATAACTTACAAGGTAAAATGTTTTTACCAACATTTATTAAATAACTGATGTAAAAATGCTGCAGAATAATGATTTTTTACATTGGTTATTTAATAACTAATGTGGTATATAGATTATTATGTTAGCTATTAAATAACTGAAGTAACAAATGCCTCAAAATAATCCTTTATTACATCAGTTATTTAATATCTAATGTGGTATATTATTTTTTACATCAGTTATTAAATAATCGACGTAAAAATACTTTAGAATCATGTTCTTTTACGATGATAATTTATGAACATGAATGGTATATAGTTTATTACATCTGTTATTAAATAACAAACATAAACAATAGGTTCCATCATAGATTTACAAAGTTATTTTTTTTATAACTGACATAAAAAACAATATTTATAACATATCCTTTAATAAAATCGGCTAAAAACCGACATAAAAATAAAAAACAAATATTTTATTTTCTATATTACTGTAATTTCTTTGTGGGTAAAAGTAAGTATATATAGTTGTAAAAAATTAAATTAGAGATATAAGAATAAGGTTTAAATCATATAGTACAATGCATGATATTAAATTATGACCAGTGTAAAATAATTATTCTTGTTCTGCCCAATTTCTAGGAATCTACACTTCATTTTATCCTATTTCACATCAAATCAGACATTAACATTCAAATCAATGATTATAATTTCCAATTTTCTTTCCAATTTTACCCTATCACTCTCTATTAAGTATATTTTTTATGAGTCTAAATTTCAAACCCTTATCAGCAGAAACAAACTTATACCTTGATCCCCTTCATCAATATTCTCCAAACACTATCAGTAGTATTTAGAATAATATAGGTTAATGTGTATTTATAAAACTCAATCCAAGGTAATGCATTACTTATTATTTTAGTCCAAATTTTTTGGAATATATATAATAATCATTATAAAACATCATGTAAACCTTTTTTATATAATCACTTCATAATTTCCCTAGACATCCTTTATTTCAACGAATAATTTACAAGAATATCTATGAAATCACATAAAATATATCTTTAGGGTTAATTTAAATCATGATATTATACTTATGATTTGGGGTAGGAAAGATGAATCAACATGTAATGTAGCTTCCCATAAGACAATTAATGGTCTCTCTGGGCATAAAAATAGATAAAATATGGTGTTTATATCAACCTGAAATAAGATAAGAATAATCAAATAGTGAAATTAATTATCTTAATGTGTTTTAAAATAGTTATGATTTGAACATATTGAAATGTATGATCTAGTGGTGATGGATATCACAAGATTATTCCAAGGAAGTGGATAAAAGAAATATTCTAAAAACACGATTTAGATTACCTCTCACAAATAGTGATTTAAAATATTTTTCAATAATATCATGTCGAAAATAATAATATTTAGTCTTCTTAACGTAAATGGATAAGGATTAAAACAAAAAATTTAAACAATGTCAAAAGTTATTTTAAAACAACTCAAAATATGGATTGAGAATGAAACATTACAAATTTTCACACGGGTCATTAACATTAATGAGTATAACTAATCACTTTTTGTATATAAGTGATATTATTTCTGCTAATATAAGATCAATACAAGATTAAAATGTAGAAATTTTTAAATTATATCCCAAGGATCCCTTTCTCTCACTTTTGTGAAAAATTATTCCCAGGTATTAAACCAAGTGATAGAGATTCCAATTAATTTAAACATATATGTTCATCAAATTAATGAATCAAAAAAGAATAATATAAAGTAAAATTAGTCCCTATTAATGTAATAATAAATTTATCAATATTATTCCTACATTTTTAGAATTTAATTCTTTATATCAATGTTTTATAATGATAAATTTTATTCAAAAAATAAATTTTTCACATGATATGTTGTTAAATCAATATGATAAATTGATAATGATCACGAATTAAGTGTATAAAAAATATCGAGTTATATATTGAACATCAAATAATAACAGAAATGATTTGAAAAATAGGTAAAAATTAAAATATACCCATGTTATAGAGACAATATGTCCTTTATTGATCAAAATTATAGGTCTATAGAAGAAACCCCAGATATGGGAGAGTGGTATGTTATATGACTCATCAGTTTCCCCCATAGACCTTCTACATGGATTCTTATCTTCATAATTGGTATTTTTATGATGGGTAGATTTTTATATTTGATCATTAAATATTGATTTCCTATTTAACAATATAACCTCATTAAGATTCCCCAGTAAACTCTAAATGGAAGCCAATGATGAAATATTCAATTTCTCGGTGTGATCAACTATTTCAAGAGTATTAATCATTATGGTAAACTCTAATATATAGTTTTTGGGGAAAATGTATTCTATCTAAATACAGTATTAATGGAGCCCTAGTCCTTAGCTATAATAAACTCTAATATATGGGTCACTGTAGTGATGGTCTCAACAACAAATATGTGAATGTTCTTAATAGTCATACTCGTTATCTATTAATGCCAACATTGAAGTATGTGGTTTTTATAGTATGTATATTTATATTATCTAGGTAATTTTTGGTTTTAGTCAAAGAAATAATATTTTTAATACATTGATAGCCCAAAATCATATCTCCAGTGAAGAGGGAAGCTATGTTTGGAGAAAAAAAACAAAAAATGGAATATAATCATGAGCATTTGTCATCATGACATTTCCCTTATATCGGTAATCTATCTCAAACTATCTATGAGTTGAAGCATCCACTAGAATATCTGGTGTCTCGTGTGATAAAACTGTGGTAAGCATGTGTTTCCTATGAAATATAAACTTTTAAGGCATAATGTGTTTGTTTATATTGATGGTGGAGGTATATGAATGAGTCATGTTGATAAATTTGATGGTTTTATAATGAGTAGATTTTTCATGGTGGTGTGTTCCATGTGTATGGGATGGTGGTATTGTAGAAGAAAATAATTTTTATGGAAACTTCACACAATTTTTGATGGTAGGTTCTTAATTGGAACTGATATATGATATAAATAATGTTAATACTTCAACAAATACAGTCTAAAAATGTCAATTTCTGTGTTAAAATCATCCTATTATTAGTTACAAAAATATTTCCCAACATGAACTAAACATACAATGATGTAAACTCTAGAGTATACAAAAAATCTACAGTTATCTTTCTATATGAATCCTCCCATATATGGAAAATATTATCCTTGTGAATCACATTAATATTTATAATGACATTTTCCACCATACTATACTAAAATATGATACCATTGTTAAAATGTTTTTTTAGTCTAAATAATACTTATCTATAACATTAATGGCCACTTCCATTACTTTGGTTTGTTAAAGAATATGAATTATTGAAGGTGTTGTTATGGTGGATCCTCACTAGACGATGAGTAATAACTTAAATGGATAATATGGTAATGGTATAAAATGTGGATTAAGGTGGTATATTAGAGAGTCTTAGTGAGTGTATAGTTTGTGGGGTTGGTGGTCTAATCTATCACTTCTTAGCTCATTTTACGGGTATATTTTGGTGAAATTTTGTTGTGGCCATTTTTTTGAAAGGTGTATCATCTTGTTTTTTTGGGACATAGTGAGGGATAATGTGTGAATGTTTATTGAAGGTTTTAGGGATAATCTAAAGATATTTTTTGGTTATTGGGATTGTTTTTGACATTTTTAAGTGTTTTGGTAGGTTTATAACACTGACAGTTCAATGAGGCAACAAAGGGTTATGAATCATTATGTACAGTGTTATGAATTTAAAAAATAAATGCGTGCAGAGCATAAAATGTAAATTCTTATGGGATAGTACATTAATGGATGGTTGGGATATCTAGTAAAGATATACATGAGAGAGATAAATGTATAATAGTATAACACATATTAGGGTTTTCAACACATATTTATCATCATTTCATATTTTTCGACAAGACCACATTTACAATGGTGTAAAGACACTAAATGTCATGACATATGTGTTTTTGAAAATAAATTACTACAAATCAATACAAATTGGTTTAAGTATTCATTGATTATCAAGGGAGATGATATTTAGTGTATTTTTTCATGCATGTATTTTCTCAGTGAGGTGAGTCCCCGTTATGTTTTTGTATTATTCTATTGGACCAATGATTTTTTTTATTATGGAAGAAAATCGTATTTTGGAACCATGATATTTATAATCGTGTTTATTAGGACTTTTAAGGTGTGGTTCAGATATTACCTTCTCCCTATGACATTTTAGTTCCCTCTTATCTTGTATCACATGGGGATTTTACGAATATAGTTAAATCTTCATCCTAAAGAGATGGTTATGCTCTCATGCTATATTTTATGGGTTAATTTCTAGGATATCTATGAATAAATGGAAATTTGGTACCAAAATATTTTTCTTTCATATTTTTTTGAGTATTTCAAAAATGGAGCTATGAAATGGACTACGGTATCCAATTTCTATATATCATAATGGGTGATCCCTTTGTAGAATAGAATTACCCCATGATTGGGCCAAATTGTTTTCCCTTTAATTTTATCATTTGTAATGAGATATATTTTTATATTAGGGAACATGTTTTACAATTCATAATAGAAATTCGATAGTGTTGTGTCCTTTTACATTTAATTGTTTACCACTTCCCAATATAAATTTTATTTTAGACCATGAATTTACTTCTATTATGGAAATGTTCCACTTACTTATTCTAATCATAGGGAGTGGGTTTATGGGATCTACGACTAATATTTTTGAGATAACCTAGGAGATTATAAAATAACACTATCCAAATAATTTATTTCCAAAATCCAAAAAATAATTAAAAATAAAAAATTACTTAGTATTTCTTCTAGTCTTCACCATATTTAATATCAAGATCATGATCTTCCTAAATGTCTCTAATCAAATAATAATTTCATGATACTCCCTCAATTATAAATACTCAATATATTTGTTGATGTGTTGTTTGTTCACATAGATAGGCTCCTACTAATTTATATGTATATCCATTTATATATTTGATATGGTTTTTATACTAAAAACTACACAACCATCTTGAATTGAATTTACCAAGTGAAAATTTATATTTGAGTTAAAAATATTCCTTTCCATTGGAAATAAAATATTTTTCATAATGTTTTTTTCATGTCACTTCTTGTACTTTTGATTACAAATGGTTGAATTAGAATAATTATACATTCTGATCACTTTAATCTCATAAACCTCTAACAACTTCTTTATCCCATATTCATCTCCCTTCTAATAGACAACTTTAATAACCGAATAAAACATGTGGTATATCTTCACTAGGTGCTGGAATCATTAATCATACATGAACCTAAATATATACATTCCTAACAGTTCCTTATAGGCAATTACATAAGACGTTACATAATCATAATTTTTATGAACAATCCTCCCACCTTACATCAATGGTATTTTTAAAAATAATATTCAAAAAAATTTAATATCACAATGGGTCAATATGTTTGTATATAATATCTACTATTTTGTTATATCAAAATCCATATTTTTGGAAAATATCTCTTATAAAGGGGTTATTAAGGTGAATTCCAAAATTGGCAATCTATAACTTGAGCACTCTAAACCTATAAAATATGTTATTCTTCATTTTTTTACCAAATTTGTTTTATTGGTTGAGATGGATTAAAATTTAACCAATTTCATGTAATATTCAACAAAAATAAGGATCTACTAGTGGCTAAAAGAATAAATCAAATGAACCATGATGTTTATCCTCCATACATCGAAAACATCAACCTTTAATATCCGTTGTTGTGGAATCTCATCAATCTTCCCATTGTTTCTAGTGTTTTAGAAATGACCTCATGATTCCATAAATCTAAAATCATCTTCAAAAAAAAATTGGATCAATGAATCCATCTCATCAAATGAATTATTTTCACATGATCAATGTTTACTAACACTTTGTAGACCATAAATATGGGGTTTAATCATGAAAAAATTAGATACCATAGTATGTAATTCCTTCTCCATTATGGTGCAGTTTAATTTTTCCTACATAAGATTTTGGATCAAATTGTAGATAGGCCTAAAGATTTGGTCTACTCACTTACTAATAATTTACCCTACCATATAATAGATTACATCACACATAATATTTAAAGGATCGTTCCATTTTTTGCAATTATAAATGGATTAGTTAATAATATTTATTTCATCCACTTAAATTATCACTTAATTGTTTTTAATACATAAAATCCATATAAATTTCTAATATATTGGTGAGGGTTCCTGAAATTTGGGCAAAATATTTTATAAACCAATATTGGAAACCAATATGTCCACGGAAGCCTCAAATATGGATCACTTTCATCAATTATGGAAATTATTTGATACTTTTATATTATAGGATCGACCAAAATTCAATATTTGGAAATCTAATGCCCATGTAAAAATCCCTCCTTCAACATGGGATAACACTTCTCCAAAATAAATTATAGCCATTACTCTAAAAACCATTCCATTACCATGTATAAATTATTAAGACAAACCGTAAATGATCATCCATATACATAAAAATTATTCATTTAAATATTAAAAAACTCACCCATTATCCAATAAAAAATGTCTCATGCACCACTAAATAGTCAATAGAATATTATAAATTCCAAATAATATATATTGGTTGGAAAACATTTTTTAGATTAATTTTATGTTTTTTCCTTGATCCTCTAGTTCCACTATAATTTGAATGTAATTATAATATCCATCCAAATTGATGAATTACTCATGAACATAGAATATTTATAACATATTGTCAATAATTATGTGGTTAAAGTGACCATTCCACATCAAAACATTGAGTTTCTTGAAATTCACACAATGTCACCACCCTATCACTATTTGGGTGGATATGAGGTCATCATCCTTCTTGACCAAAATCATTCATCCAAATTTGGGAATATATTAGTGTCAATTTTCCTAATCATTTTCTAAAATCGGGTAGATGAAACATATTTCCACAAGTTTCTTTACTCCTTATTCACCACTTATTTCACTTAAGGTTTCAACCTCATTTATAATTACATCGCTGATTTTTTCTCTTCTTTAAATCTTACATTGTGGGTGTAATGATAATGACTTGTGACTTTTATATTATAAATATCGAATGATATATATTTCTTTATTAGTTTCATCACTCTAATTGACTAGTTCTTTTAATAATTTGAACGTGCATTAATTTATACCATAATAATGTTCTCTCTTATATCAAAAAGATAATATATTAGAATAATACTATGTTTTTTAGCTATATCCTTAGTTTCATCATGACATAGAGGGTTTAATAAAAACATTAATCCTTCTAAATGTATTATATAACTATAAAGAATTCTTATTGATCATTTTCATACTATTTCCCCCATTTCTTTATTAATTTTCTCCGTTAATAAGCCTCAAATTTTCTTTCTATTCTTAAACATCAATATCCTATAAACTATATCCTTATTAAACCATTATAATTTCTTTAAAATACTAAATTTGTTACCCATGGTTTATCACATTCATAAGTTCAAAATAAATAGACTCCTATTAAACTAGAAATAAATCACCCTTGATTGAAATAGATGATTTTTTCCTAGTAGATATGAAAGGTAAATCTGGAGTGATCCATACCAACCCCTCTTATTAAATATCCAAAATAAAAAATTATTAGTAGATGAAATAATCTCACTATCCTTGAAACATCCCAGGTAATTATATAAATATGTCATTTTAATATTTGTGAATTAATTATTAATTTTACTTTAAAGTGGTTGCTATGTTCTATGGCATACCTGATATGCAAAAATAGGTTTCTTTGAAATCTTATATTGCACACTAATAATAAAATATTATTATTTTAAATGGTAGTTAACACATATCCATTGTATTTTCAGGAATGATTAGAACTAACTATAATAGGGTTATACATGTTTGTTAATATGGTTTACATTTATCTAATTAAAGTTAGATGCTTAAAATGTGAATTAATCTAATTTTATGTATAATTTACCTTAAAGGTTGATTTACCACCTTTTTTAGAGAACCCTATTTAAATCTAGTTTTTGTCACTTTTATATGTTCTATTTTACCAAATAAAACCCTTCTTTATAATTGGGACATTAAAAATTACTTTGGGTAAATCTTTGGTATTTGTTTTTGATAAAATGCAATTCTTAATGAAAAATGAAAAATGTTGTATTTTAATTCAATGTTACCTTTTAATATAATTTATTTATATGGTTATATTATCCTTTTAATTGGTTTTAAAGTGTAATTAGATTATATTTTTACCATTTAATCCAATTTTGGTCATTGGAATACATTTCCCTTTGAAATTGGATATAAACAAGTGTCAATTTTTGGATAGCTATTAATTCTAAAAACATGTTTTTTTGTTTTGACAGCAGAAATTAATTTAAAATTAATTTCTACCACTTATATGTTTTTAATTTGGATGATTATATTTAACATTTATAATCATGAGGTAAAAAATGTGTAAATATTTAACTTTATTTTTTAGACATTATGAATATTTACTTGAGTAAAATTTTTATTTACCATTGTTAAAGGGTAAATCTGGTAAATAAGGGCAAACAAATATTTTCATAATAATATAGAATTACCCAAATTTTTGTCCTAATCCAATTGGTTGATACATATCCGACCATGGCCATCTTTGGGTCTATTTGGGGACCCCATGGAGCCACATGGGAGTGATAATGGCACTTTATTTTAATTAACAAGCAAAGACAAAAATGACATGAACAAATATCATTTAGTTAATTAATATTTACATAAGGTTATATAAGTTATATTTTAGACTATAAATATTATTTTGAAATCTAAAAATATTTCCTACATCATGATATTAGTTTTATAATTTTATACAAAAATTTAATAAAATTATATATGACACAATATTGATGCAGTGTTTACCTCACTAATAAATAATTTAAATATATAATATTATAAAGACTAAAATAATTTCTAAATCGTTTTCAGTTATTATTGGATGATTTTACTTCGACAATGTTCCATATTATATTCTTCTTTAATAAGTTTTGGACCTTTAGAAAACTAAAACATTAATATAATAAAATAATATTTTCACACTTTCCTAAAGAGCCCCTCCTCACCCCTTATAATAGCACTCACCTCTAACCCTTTCCTCACACCTCTCAAGCCCCATGGATCATCAAACCCCTGACTAAATAAGCTCTGATGATCCCCCACTTCTACCTATAAGCCTTAACATAAGTAGAAGACACTTCACGTAGTCATTTTGGTGAAACCAATGGGAGTTACCCAAATTAAAAGTAACACTTTCTCATAAGTTATTTTGTTTTATTTTACTTCTCCACCCCCTAAACTCTTTTTATTATTTTATATTATAAAAAAATATTATCATAAATATACTAGGATGTTGGTATTATATGTATTCAAAATAAACTTACACACACCTCTATCTAACTGGTAAATAAAAAACTTGTTTCTATGGATGGAAAACTAACGACTCGGGAAATGGTGATTATTAAATTATCTTATACCACCTATCATGGTGTCTATTTGGATAGAACTGTATTTATATATGATATATATTATTTTTATGTTGCCTTTATGCTTCTATATTTTCCATTTATAGCCTACCTTTATGGTTTCCATTATGGGTAAATGCGATAATTTCATCTGAGGAAATACAGACTACCGCCCCCTCAAAGTGATATGACTCATTACTTACATATGTGGGACGTATAAAGGATGGAGATAACGATATTATATATGATATTATACTGGTATTATAATATATCTATTTATCATTATGTTTTTAATTCCATTAAAATAGGAAATAGAAATGAAATTAGCCTTCATGTGTACGTACGACTTACCACCTCCATGAACGGTGCATTTCCTTTATTGTCTCTAAATGTTTGGTACTATTATAAATACATGTATATACTAGATATATATGATATATATGATATATAAATCATGAATATAATTCTGGATATAATGATCTTTTGACCCCATAAACAACTTGTAATTATAAGAAGTCCATTTTTGACTCAAGTACGAAATGTCAACAAAACAAACGATATTAACCTAAATGATTACATAATGTTATAACCTATAATAAGTGATTTAAAATTAATTATAAACTTTGAAAAAAGGTTCTTAAGAAAGTAAAAAATAACTTTAGTTTATTATTTAAGAGATTAAATAACAAACGGGTCAAATCAAACATGAGGTAAGGGAACATCTTAACCCAATTTCCGTTCTTTGGGTTGATGTTCTATTTCTTGTTTATATCGTTCATTGATTATGTGACAAATAAATTTTTATATATTATCATTTATTAATAATTTATTTATGTGTTCTTATATTTAATACACATAATTGATCTCTTTTTATTTACAAAATGATCATTGTAAGGGATTTCGTCTCAATCTCCTTTCATTGAGGCATATTTTGTTCTAATACACGACTTTATTTTATAGGATCAATAAACACATTTGACTTTTAATTTCATTCAAAGGGAGTGTTTTTCTATGAATTGTGTTGGTAAATGAAAAAAAATGTTTCTTTTAACATAAGCAGTGACAATGAACTTTCAGCCACTTCGAGTATATTTGATCTTTGGCTTCCTTAACAAGAAATATTGTTTTTAAAAAGGAAAATAAATTCCATATACTCTTTTCTGTATTTTGGTATTGAAAATGGTTTTGTGTTGTCAATATATTTATGTGATATATTGTGATTTAATTTGGAAATGTTTTCTTTCCTTTATATTTGTTGTATGTGTTATGATTTTATAATTACACATGGACATTTGACGGGCGGTTACGTGATAAAACAAATGATGGGTGGTGATGTAATAAACCAGTATGGGTGGTTACCTTATAACCTCCAATGCATTGGGTATGGAAGTCGGTCGTATGGTTATTCGATTTAGTGATATTTGTGGAAGCTGGTCGTATCGTTATTCCATTTATGTATGTTTATGCCCCATGTTACTTTTATATGTTACGTTTTCTTTATACGGGTTTTATGGTAATATTTTGGTTACAAAAGGGTAATCAATGATCTTTTATTCAGTGAAGAGTATTTACAACTTCATAAAGGTGATAAGTGTTACTTATGATAAAGTATTCAGGGATAACATATTGTTTAAAAAAACTAAAAGATGTCCTTCTTTGTGTATCCCTCACTGAGCTTTTTGTGCTCATCCCATGTTTTTGAAATGTTTTTCAGAGGACATAAAGTGGAATAGGGTCAAGGATGGATCAATGAAAATTCATAATGTCTAAAACATAGAATTGGAAATGTCCCTTTTTTATGAATTTTTATTTGCTGAAAAATATGGGAACTTATTAGAAGAGGGTACTTTATAACTTGTGGGATGTAATGTAATAGTTATGATCTAATTCTCTAAAACAGTAAACCTGAAAATATCCCCAATGTGAATTAATCATTTAATTCAATATTATGTAATATTTTAAGTCCAGGTCTTTATAATTTGTATCATTGGTTGGTTTAGATAACTTTTGTAGTTAGGCCATTGTTAAATTAATATCCACAAATAAATTTATGATAAGATTGAAGTGATATAGAATTTACAGATTACCATGTTTCTTCGCATAAGATATTTCTATGTTTATAATGGTTTTTCACAGGGGAAAGAGGGAAAATATGTTGGGATGACATCAGGATAAAGACAACATTCTGAATCAGTAACATGAGATGGTCAGAATCGGAACTGAACAGTTTGTTGTAGTGATGGTACTGTTGACTCAGTCTCTAAATAGTGGTGGTATCCAAGCATGAGATCAGCCAGATCAACCACGGAGGAACATTGTTATAAGTGGAGAATTTCATGAGGCAACATCCCCCATCATTTAGAGGATCATGTGACCCTGTTCTAGAAAAAGGGTGGATTAAGACACTGGAGAATATTTTTGATGTTATGGGGTGTTCAAAACATCAAAAGGTTTGTACCGTTGTTTACTTTTTTGAAGGTGAAGCTGATTAGTGGTTGTGTATGGTGATAACTATCAGGGAGAGTGAGGATATTGGTGCTCTTGATTGGTATTAATTCAAATGTTTGTTCCTTGGGAAATATTTTCCCAAGGTGGTTTGACTTAGGATGAAAAAACAATTCATGGAATTGAGGCAGGAGGATGACTTAGTGGCTGCTTATGAAGGAAATTTCACTTTACTGGCAAGGTATGCTCCAATATTTATATGAGATCTTGATAGTAGGATAAATTGATTTAACTCTTTACTGAAGCCATGATATTGAAGAGAATTAGCCTCTCGTAAGTTCAAAATTTATGTGAAACTTTTTCGATGTATGGAGAAGGTGGAAATGGAGTTTTCTGATGATCCGGTGTTCTTTGAGAAACATCAGAATAAGAGGTTCAGTTGGAAGGAAAGTGGAATGAATTCAACAAAGAATCCGGGAGGTATGAAAACTAAATAATTATCTTGTGATAAGTGTGGTAAAAATCATAATGGATAATGTTTATCAATGACTTGAAAGTGCTTCTGGTGTGGTATGTTTGGACATATTGCTCGTAACTATAAGGAAGATGATCAAGCAGACAATGAAAATCCAGTGGTATGATGTTTTAGGTGCAATTAAATGGGTTATTATGAAAATGAGTGTCCAATGAAGAACTCAACTGAGGGAAAGTAGTAAGACAAAATGTAGAAAGCGGTGGTGAAATATTTTGTAACTACTTCAGTAGATGTTGGACCATAAAATAAAGTAGTATCAGGTATACTTTTTGTTTGTTCAGATTATTCCAATGTGTTTTTTGATTTAGGGTCTACACATTATTTCATTTCTGATAATTTTTCTAGTAAATTGGGAATTCCATATCAAGATATGAATGATGAACTCTTGGTAAAACACATGGAGGAAATGTTGAGACAAATATAAAACACAAGGACCTTCTTGTCCTTGTGTGCGGAAAGAATCTACCAACAAACCTTATTGTGTTGCCTCTAGTATAGTTTGATGTTATTTTGGGTTTGGTTTGGATTTTTGTTTACCATGCTAAGATTCACTACAGAGGTAAAGAGGTTTCTTTTTATAAATATTTTCTGTCTGTGTACAGGAATGATCCCTTAATTTTGATAACATAAAAGGAAGCAGAGAAACAAGTAAAAGATGGAAATGAATGTTAGCTTGAAAATGTTTTTGAAAATAAAGGAACTATTCAAATTAATTACATGTTATTGGTAAATGAGTACTTTGATGTTTTTTCCTGATTAGTTCCATGGCATTATACCTGACCGGGAAGTTGAATTTACTGTTGACTTAGTTCCTGATGCTAATCCAATTTCAAAAAAAAAACATATCAAATGGCTCAAATTGAACTCTTTGAGTTAAAGAATCACTTTGAAGAGTTACTAGATAAAGGTTTCATCCGACCTAGTACATTACCATGGGGTGGTACGATCTTGTTTGTTAAAAAGAAATATGGTTCAATGAGACAATACATTGATTATAGTGCATGGAATAACATCACTATAATGAAAAAGTATCATTTTCCTGATATCGATGATTTTTTTATCATCTCCAGGGAGATTAGAATTTTTCGATGATTGAGTTGAGGTTGGGGGACCATCAGTTTAAATTAATGGAAGCATACATTTCAAAGACCGCATTTCTTATGAGATATGGCCATTATGAATTTTTAGTTAAGACTTTTGGGTTAACCAATGCACCTGCTGTATTCATAGATCTTAAGAATTGAATTTTTCATGAGTTCTTGGATAAGTTTGTGGTTATGTTCATTGATGATATTTTTTTATTCTAAAAGCAAAGAGAAACATGAAATCTATTTAGGGGTTGTCTTTCAAACCATATAAGAAAAGAAACTATATGGTAAATTCCGAAAGTGTGAGTTTTGGAATAAACAAATTTCTTTCCTTGGTCACATTATTTCAAAAAATGGCATAACTGTTGATCCTACTAAAACAAAATTTGTCAAAAAATTGAAAAGACCCACAAATATAACCGAGATCTATAGTTTTCATGGTTTGGCAGGTTATTATCAGAGGTTTGTGGAAAATTTTGCACAGATATCTAGTACAATGACTAAGATAACTCGAAAAGGTGTTGTGTTCATCTGGAAAAAATAATGCGATGATTGTTTTCATGAATTGAAAAGAAGATTCTTGAATTCCCCAATTATGGAACTACCTTATAGAAATGGTAATTTTGTCACATACAATGGTTCTTCATTAATGTACTTGGTTGTGTCCTTATACAGAATGATCAGGTAATTTCTTATGCTTCACATCAGTTGAAACCTCACGAGTTAAATTACCCTACACATATTTGGAATTAGATGCAGTTGTTTTTGCATTAAAAATTTATGGGCATAATTTGTATGTAGTAAAATGTAAAATATATAGTAACCACAAATGATTAAAGTATATATTTACTCAGAAGGTATTGAACATGAGAAAAATGAGATGTTTGGAAGTAATCAAGGATTATTATTGCACAATTCATTATCAACCAGAAAATAAAAATAATGTGGCTGATGATTTGATACAAAAAATTAATGCTTCCTTGAAAATGCTATGTTTGGAACGAGATCCTTTGGTTTTTTATTTGATGAAATTTGGCATACATGTTGTTCAAACAGAAAAATATTCTATTTTTTTTCAAGTGTCAGTGAAATCATTTCTATCAGACAGAATAAAGAAAGTGCATAAGGAAGATAGTGAGTTGTAGAAAATTATTGAGTTGGTTTAGAGGGATAAGTTGCTTGATTATAACATTGATAATGATTGTGTTTTAAGATTTGGAAATAGAATATGTGTACCTTGTGATTCACAGTTAAAGAATGAGTTATTATATGAAGCTCATAGTTCTCTGTTTTCAGTTCATCCAGGCAGTACTAAGATGTACAATGATCTTCGAGTGTATTAATGGTGGGATGGAATGGGAAGAGATATTTTTAACTTTACTGTGAGGTGTTTTAATTTTCATCAAGATAAAGCAGAGTGGTTTTTACCAAAACGGAAGCTTTAGACTTTAATAATTAAAGAGTGGAAATGGGAAGATATTTCGATGGACTTCATTGTGGGATTTCCAAAGACATCTCAAGGTAATAATTCAATCTATGTTATTGTTGATCGATTAAAAAAAATGCCCATTTCCTTCCTATTCGAGATACTTTTCCTCTAGATCATCTTTATCAGTTTTATGTTAAAGAGATAGTCAGTTTTCATGGTGTTACCCTCTCCAATGTATCAGATCGTGATCCCATGTTTACTTTTAACTTTTCTAAAGGCCTTCTAAAGTTTTTGGGTACCGAATTAAATTTATTACATATTTTCATCCTCAATCAGATGAGAAGTCAGAAGAAACATTTCAGAACATTGAGGGTATTCTATATGAATGTTCACTATATTACTAGGTAAGTTGGGAATAAAATATTTCATTGGTTGAATTTTCTTATAACAACAGTTTTTATTTCAGTATACATATGGCTCCATTTGAGGAATTATATGGAAAGCATTGTCGAACAACATCATTTTGTGATGATGTAGGTGATGCATTTTGGTCAGATGGGAAAGTTAAGTCTGAGGTTCATTAGGCCCTATAAAATCCTGGAGAAATTTGGATCACTTGCCTTCATAGAGTTTTTACCTCAATGTTTGTCACATGTACACTATGTTTTTCATGTTTCAATGTTTCGAAAGTATATTCCAGATTCCTCTAATGTTTTAAGTCCATAGGTAGTTCAATTGGAATAGAATCTATCTTATGAGGAACAACCAGTCCAAATTCTTGACCATAGAGAGAAAGTGTTGTAGAATAAGGTAATTCACCTGGTAATGGTTTTGTGGAATAAAATATGGTTGAAGATGCAACATGGGAATTTGAAAATACTATGAGGCATAAATACCCCCGATTTATTTGATAAATGAATAAAATTGTGAGGACACAATTTCCAAGAGTGGGATGGATGTGACATCCCATGTAAATAAAAAAAATGAAATTTTAATATTTATTAATATTTTTGAATTAAATATTAATTTTATTTAAAACAGGTTGCTATGTTCGATGGCATACCCAATACGCAACAACAAGTTTCATTGAAATCTTACATTGAACACTAACAATATAATATTGTTATTTTAAATGGTAGTTAACGCCTAGCTATTGTATTGGAATAAATGAATATAACTAACTATAATAGTATTATACATGTTTGTTAAATGATTTTACATTTATCTAATAAAAGTTAGAGGCCTAAAACGTGAGTTAATCTAATTTTAAACATAATTAACTTAAAGGTTGATTTACCACCTATTAATTGAGAACCCTATTTAAACTTTGTATTGTTCCATTTTATATGTTCTATTTGACCAAATAAAATTCTTCTTTAGAATTGGGACATCAAAATATACTTTGGGTAATGTTTTGCTAATTTTCTGATAAAATTCCAGTTTTTAATGAAAAGTTAAAAATGTTATATTTTAATTCAAAACTACCTTTTAATCTAATTTTTTTATATGGTTATATTAACTTTTTAATTTGTTTTAAAGTGTAATTAGATTATATTTTAAACATTTAATCTAATTTTGGTGATTGAAATTAATTTTACTTTGAAATTGAACATAAACAAGAGTTAATCTTTTTATAGTTAATATTTCTAAAAAACATGCTTTTTTATTTTGACATCGGTTATTAATTTTAAATTATTTTTTCCACATCTGTGTTTTGAATTTTGAAGAATGAATTTCATATTTGGAATCAATATGTCCAAATTGTGTAAAAATGTAACTTTTATTTGTAGTCATTATGAATATTACTTCAGTAAAAATGTTATTTAACATAGGTAAAGGTTAAATCTTGTAAAGAAGGGTAAAAAATATTATTATAACAATATCAAATTACCCTAAAACGTTTTATAGTACTATTGGTTGATACATATCATACCATGGTAATCTTTGGGTCTATTTTGGGACCCCATAGAGCCACATGGTATTGATAATGACACTTCATTTTAATTAACTTAAATTAAAGACAAAAATGAAATAAACCAATATCTTTTAGTAAATTAATTTTTACATGCGGTTATACAAGTTATCATTTCGACTATAAATATTCTTTGGAAAGAAAAAACTATTTCCTACATAATGGTATTTTTTTTTAATTTTTAGACATGAAATAAATATACTTATCGATGACATAATAATGATGCAGTGTTTACCTCATTAATGAAGTATTTAAATAAATAAGATTATAAAGATTAAAATAGCATCCAAAACCTATAAAATTATTATTGGATGAACTTATTTCAAAAATGAGTCATCTTAACTTTTCAATTAATAAGTTTTGGACATTTATAAACTTAAAACCATTATATAATAAAAATATATTCTCACACTTTCCAAAAGAGCCCCACCTCCCCCTTATAAAAATCCCTCACATCTAACCCTTTCCTCACACCACTCATGACACTTGCCGCTTCCAAACCCTACCAAACTAATCTCTAAATATCCCACTATTCTACCTAGAATCATTAACTTAGGTAGAATACACTTCAAGTATTCCATTTGGTTCAAACCAATGGGAGTTACCCGAATTAAAGGTAACAACTTATCTTAAGTTCTTTTGTTTTATTTAACTTCTACAACCCCATAAAATATATTTATTGTTTTATTGTATAAAACACCATTATCCTATGTATACTAGGATGTTTTTAGGAGAATTATTATCACTACACTTTCACACAACTCAATCTAATGGGTAAAGAACATACTATTTCTGTGGATGGAAAACTAACATCTCACAAAACGAAGAATGTTCAGTTATCTCCTACCGCCTATCATAGTGGCCATTATGATGGAATTTTATTTATATATGATATATATTATGTTGATTTTTTCTTTATGCTACTATATTTTCCATTTATATCATAACATTATGGTTTCCATTATGGGTAAACATGATAATATCATTTAAGGATGTGCGGACTACCGCCCTCTCAAAGTGATATGAATCATTACTTCCATATCTGTGTAATGGCCTAGACACTCATGATCCATCCCTTTTCCAAATTCTAGGATATTAATGGGTCACCCCTCGTTTGGAATGACAAATCAGTGTGACCGATCGGAGTGATTGATTGGAGTGACCGATCGGTGGGACCTATTGGTGGGACTGATCGGCGTGACCTATCGGTGCGACCGATCGATGCGAGTGATCGGTGGGACCGATCGGCGCAACCGACCGATCGGTGCCACCGATCGGTGTTACCCATCCTTGTCGGGTTTTCCTTCTATAGTTTTTCCTGTAACACCTCCTTTATTCTTTTTTAACATTCTAAGGCGTTTCAAGGATGTTTCTAACCCATAATTAATATCTAAAAATCCCAAGAAACCACTCTATTAAATAAAAATTAATTTAGTCATCTGTAACCACCCAACCGCATTGGGAACCACGATCCGAATGTAAATCTGCTCAATTCTCATGTCTCGTAACAACAGGATCTTATCTATATATCACAAAAGAATTTATTCTTCCATCTTTTTCCTCTTTTCTCGCTTCCTTTCTTCTTAGTATGTTTGAAGCTCTCGACGCCCCTCCCCTGCATGGCGCGCATCCCATGTTCCAGGTGCGGGGAGAAAAACATTGATCTTTGATTAGTCAAGTATGGATTTTCTCCTTCGTCTCTCCTTTCCATGTATCATGCGGGGTGGGCATGCTTTTGTCTCTATGAAATTTATGAAACCGAACATAATAAAGATAACGAACAGACCTTTAAGGAATGAAAAGGGGGAGTGATCGATGTTCTTCTCTACTCTTTTATGTTGATATGTGTTGTGAATTGTACGGGCCTATGCTCATTGAAATTCATGGCCTTTGTCGTATTTTTCTATGCGCTAATGAACCTCGGTTCTCCTGGATGTTTAAATAAATGCAAGATGGAATTGGATAATTATGTTTACTTGGTTAAATAAATTGAAAGCACCAGGATCAACCCTTTTCTGTGATAACCCCGGTTAAAGAAAAATGCAATTGAAACCATGGATTGTGTTAACTCTTTTAAATCTGAAAATACCTACATGTTCATGCCTTGTGTTGGTGGTTGCGGTTGGTTGTTTCTTTCATGGGCCGATTTCTTGGGTGGTATGGGTGGGTATGGGATCTCCTGTTATTATACTTTCACCGGTTGTGAATTTGAGGTTGTGGATGCTCTGCTTATATCACAAATTGGGGTGGAATCCTCTGTTGTTGAGAAACTGTTGGCTCCTAGATTTTGGGTACATGGGGCTGTATCTCGGGGTTTTCTTTAATTCCAGTACTTTGAGGGATTTCACTAATACCTTTGTAGTTGTGACTTTAAAAGAGAACCGGGTGAGAATTTTTAAGTTTCTGTTTGACTAGCTTCTCTCTCTGGCTTGCAGTTTTGCCGATTAATTGCCCAGTAGTGTAGAATTTACCTAAATGGGGTTACTTGAATAGGAAAATGGGAAAAGTTTCAATGGGAATTGGTTTTGTTAATGAGTTGTGGCTTGTCCATGAGTTTCGTGTTGTTCTTTCATGAATGGGTAGTAATGAGGGTGTTTGTGCTTAGGTTTTGGAACCCCTTGGTTGGGATGAGTGTTTCTTGCCTATACATATATCTGTTGCGTTTATGTTTCTTATTCGCGCCCGACCCAAGTTTAGAACTTTAGTGCCAAACACCCCCATTTCATGGGGGAGAGTGTTTTTCACAACACTCTTATGAGTGTCTGGTTATTAGATCCTTTTTTCTCTCTTTACCGAATAACCCAAGACTCTTTGGGCAGGCTGTGATGGCATGAAGTCCATTATTAGCCCATGAGTCTTTGGGCAGGGTAGTTGTGGTGGTTGTCCATGGTGTGTGTGGGCAGGTTGTTTCCCAAGTGTCTTTCGAATGAGGCCCAGGTGTCTTCGGGTGTGGAAGTAGTTGTTCTGACCCAGGTGTTTGTGGGTATGGTTACGCGTGGGGGTTGTGGCCCAGGTGTCTGCGGGCGAGATAGTTGTTCTGGACTAGTTTTGTGCGGGCGAGGTTTTCTAGTGGGGTTGCAGTGAGGCTATAGATCAGGTGTGTGTGGACAGGGTTTGGCAGTGGGACTGCGGTGAGAATGGAGGGATTGGTTCGATGCATAGGATGTCTTTAATAACCAGTGGGAAAGCGGCGCGGGGTACCCAAATATCGATGTTCTATTACATTACATTACTTTACTTTCCTTGATTTATTTGGGGAGTGTGCCTTGGTGAGGTTTGGGTGGACAGATTTTCATTGTTGTGTGTTTGTTTATCTTTGTTTCCACGGGACATTAGATTGTTTCCTCACTTGTACATGGGAGTCTTTGGTTTTCCCTACTAATTATACATACATTCTCACCCAACATATATAAAATTGCTTTCAAGTTTCTAGGAGAACTTGCGGGATTGTGCAGGACCGTACTAGATCGGACCTTTGGGGCAGTTTCTATTGTTGATTTCCTTTTCTTGGTATCTTTTTACTTTGGGAGTTTTGTGGAATGTATCTATACCTTTTAACATGCATATGGGAATGGTTTACTTTTAGCCATACTTTCACTTTATGTTTTGGTGTTGTGGGATTTACTATCTTATCTCCCAATCCTATTAAAAGAAAAGGGCAATTCCTTACATTTAGTGTGTTATTTTATACACTTGGTTCTAGTCGCCACTCTGGGACCTGTTGAAGGCAGGTATCAGGGGTCATTATATCTCCTTCAACTTGAAGAAGGAAGGGTTTGGCAATCTTCTGTCCCTTCCCTCCACTTGGTGAAGGCAGGTCATGACAGAATGGTATCATAGGAGAGTTTTGGGTTGAGAGATAGGATGGAGTCTAGATTTAGGCACAGTGAGTATTTCCTGGGATGGTAGGGAAACAGTGTTGGGTGACCTTGGTATGTGAATTGGGCTAGAGAAGACCAGCTAGGACACAAGATTTTAGGGCCCCTGTGATCTGATGCAAGGACTCTGGACCTACCGAATGACAAATTTAGGCTACACTGATTGTGGGGTAGGGACCCTAGTAAAGGTACATGCATCATAATGACTTGTTTTCTCATGTTTCTAGGGTGTTTTGGGAAATTAAAATGAATAAGAAGTTTAAGGATGATTTAAGAACATTATTTTGCACTACTGGGGATTAGGAAATCTTTGTTTAACTTGAAGCTATGGAACTTGGGAGACGACCATGATTTGTGCGGCCAATCGAGGCCTAGGAGGTTGACTCGGCAGACCGACAGATGGCTGACCTTGAGGAGGAGGTTGATTAGTGGCAGAAGACACTTCGTGATGTCTAGCGACAGACCCTCGGGATGTATGAGGGTAGCACCTCGGATATGGAGATGGAGAGCAGTCTCGAGGAGCTAGTGATAGCTTTCGGCTTCATTCGAGCTCTGAAAGAGTACTGGGTTCCTCTAGCTGTCAGCCAGATGCGAGGAGCAGCACGTCAGCGGTGGAATCATTATCTCGGGGAAAGGAAGGGGGCTGATATTGTGTTGGCTGATTTTGAGAAGGAGTTCTGGGAAGAATTCCTCTCTTCCATGATGAAGGATGAGAAGAGGCAAGAGCTACTCTCCCTCAAGCAGGGGAGTAGGTCATTAAGATAATTGGGAATCAATTTCAAGGATCTTATTCGCTTTCCTCCGGACCTCTTTCCGGATGAGGAGTCTCGGGCGAGACGTTTAGAGGAGGCACTCTGACCTTCTCTTCCATACACTATTTCCACCCTTCACCCTGCCGATATACGTGGAGGTATAGAAGAAGGATGAAGTGGTGGAGAGTATGCACATGCTAGGAGGTGTATCATGAGAGGGGATTCAGCTGGGATCATCGAAGAAGAAGGCCATCAGTAGCAGGCCTCTAGCATTAGGACCCTCTAGGTTCCGACCGGCGGGGAGTAGGCCGCAGCAGTTCCAGTTCCGATCTCCCGGTCCTCGCCCCTTCCCTTCAGGCCCGAGTCCTAGGTGCTTCATCTGTGGAAGACATGGGCAACTTCAGAACCAGTTCCTGGGTAGAGTACAATATGGCTGTAGTGGGAAGGCCCATCACCCACCTCAGCAGCGACTCCCAGCAAGGCCCTTTCAGCAACAACAGTAGGGGCAGCGAGCTCCCGCCCCTCCAAGGGCAGATGTTGCAGGAGGAGTCCGACCTCAGGGCACTCCTCAGGGACCTCGACCAGGTCATTGCCGGGGAGGTGGCCGATAGTCGAGAGGCAGAGGAGCGGGGCGTGGGAAATTTCACGCCGTAGAGGCAGTAGTTTTAGCAGGGCCAGAGGTCATTCGATGTATGATGATTTTCTTTAGTACCCTTGCGTATGACTTGTTCGATACAGGAGCTTCACACTCTTTTGTTACACCCAGCTTGGACCACGCTCTGGGTTTAGACGTTGAGATATTTCCACTGACCCTGGTGCTGAGCACACTAGTCGGAGGATGGACCGACTTTTCGTATGTTTTTCAAGGATGTAGACTGACGATAGGGCCACATCAGTCAGTCAGGGATCTCCGTTGTTGCAGATACAGTCATATGATGTCATCCAAGGCATTGACTGGTTGTTCCCTGTATGTGCCGTCATTGACTGTTTCTGAGGAAAGGTTGTGTTTTCATACATCGGCAGCCGACGAGTGACTTTCATCGGTGAGCGGGGTTGCTAGAAAATTAAATGGTGGGAGGAATCCTTCCTCTCCTTGTTAGCTGAGTTATCAGTGGAATCGGTGGATGCTGAGATAGTGGATGTTCCAGGGATCGTCAATGATTTTATGGATGTCTTCCCTAAGGAGGTGACGACTCTACCCCCTTGACAAGATATCGAGTTTGGGATAAACTTTCAGCTCGGTGCTCATCCAATTTCGATGGCTCCCTACCGGATGGTACCTTCAGAGCTACGGGATTTGCAGATTCAGATTGACGATGTGATGAAGAGGGGTTATGTCTGACCAAGTGCATCACCGTGGGGTTCTCTAGTGTTGTTCTCAAAGAAGGAATATGGTGGTCTCATGTTGTGCATAGACTACAGAAGGCTGAATCATGTGACAATAAAGTCTATCTACCCTCTTCCAAGGATATACGATCTCTTTGAACAACTCAAGGGGGAAGGATGGTTCTCGACGATCGAACTGCAGTCTGGATATCACCAATTGAGGGTGAAGGAGGGAGACATCCTGAATATGGCCTTCAGGTGTAGGTATGGGCACTTCGAGTTTGTGGTCATGCCATTCAGCATTAGAAATTCTCTAGCTGTGTTTATGGGGCTTATAAACTTTGTCTTCCGGGAGTATCTGGATCAGTTCGTAGTAGTGTTCATAGATGACATCCTGATCTATTCAAGATCAGAGGAGGATCATGCTGAGCACTTGAGGACGGTTTTGGAGGTCCTCCGATAGCACCAACTCTTTGGGAAGTTGTCAATGTGTAGGTTCTGGACGCGATAAGTGCAGTTCCTTGGGCACATGGTGTCTGATCAGGGGATAGAAGTGGACCCATCTAAGGTCAAGGCTGTTGATTCTTGGGAAGCACCCAAGAATGTGGAAAAAGTTCATAGTTTCCTTCGGTTGGAAGGTTACTACCGGAGGTTTGTTCCCAAATTCTCCCAAGTTGTAGCACCTTTGACAGCCTTGATAAAGAAGGATCAAGCTTTCATATAGGAAGAGCAGTGCGAGGCAACCTTCATCTATCTTAAGGAGGAGTTGGTTAGTTCCCCAGTGCTGAGGATACAGAAAGAACGGGAAGCATATGATGTGTTCTATGATACTTCAGGGCATGCCGCAGATGTGTGTTGATGCAGTAGTAAGTGGTGATCTCTGATGTATCTGTGCAATTATGTCCCCATGAGCCTAACTATTCCAACCATGATCTGGAGCTTTCGGCGGTCGTGTTCACACTAATGTTGTGGCAGCATTACCTCAGCGGGGAGCTTTTCATGGTCTACACCGATATAAGAGCTTGAAGTATGTCTTCTCCCAGTGGGACCTGAACTTAAAGCAGTGAAGGTCTATGGAGTTTCTTCAGGATTATGATTTCAAGATTTCCTATACCTCAGGGAATGGAAACGTGGTGTCTGATGCCTTGAGCAGGATGTCACAGAGGGATGCGGTCTGAGAGTCGGTGGATTCCTGGAGGGCGATGGAGGAGTTGACTGCACTACACCTGGATGCGAGGATGGATGGTGTTAAGGGTTTCCTGTATCAGATGAATGTACATTCATCACTGTTACGTCAGCTAGAGGAGTCTTAGTGGGGGGACCCAGAGAGTGAAGTGATGCATGACTGAGTTAACCAGGGCGATTCTATGGAAGGGTGGACAGAGGATGGGCAGAATCAGATGCTCTTCTGGGGGAAGATTTTTGTTCCAGAGGTGATGCATGGAAGGGTTCTTAGTGAGTCACACAACTCACCCCTAGAAGTACACCTAAGAGTTTCCATGATGTACCAGGGTCTGAGGAGATAGTTTTGGTGTCTTGGGGCAAAGCGGGAGGTTGCAGAGTTTGTGGCTAGGTTCCTAGTGTGTCATTATGTGAAGGCTGAACACTGTGTTCCAGGTGGTTTGTTGCAACCATTGGATGTCCCCGAGTAGAAGTTGGACGACATCTCGATGGATTTCATCAAGGGGCTACCCAAGGTTCAAGGAGGATGTGACGCCATCTAGGTAGTAGTGGACCATTTGATGAAATCATCTATCTTTTTGGCAATCAAGGAGTTGGGTACAATGGGTGCCTAAGCACGAAGATACGTGGATGAAGTGGTGCGATTGCATGGAGTTCTGAGATCCATAGTCTCGGATGGGGATTCACGGTTTACCTCAGGAGTCTGGAGAGGATTGCAGCATGCTTTTGGCACCCAGCTACGTCTTAGAACTGCTTTTCATTCCCAGACAGATAGACAAAGAGAGTGCACCATCCAGACCATGGAAGACATGCTGCAAGCATGCATCCTGGACTTCTGGGGATCATGGGTGAGACACTTGCCATTGGTAGAGTTCTCATAAAATAATATCCATCACTCTACCATTGGCATGGATCCATTCAAATCCCTATATGGGAGACCATGTCTCTCACCCATGTGCTGGACTGAGGTTTGGGAAGCAGTTGTTCTTGGCCCGGTGGTGGTGCAGAGAATGATATAGAAGGTTCTGCTTATATGAGAAAGGATGAAGGCAGATCAGGACTGGAAGAAGTCAAATGTCGATGATAGGAATAGACCCTTGGAATTAGAGGTCAGGGACCACGTGTTCTTGAAGGTCTCCCCTCGGCGTGGACAGCGGAGGTTCGGTAGGGGATGCAAGCTTTCTCCCAGGTTCGTCGGACCCTTCGAGTTATTGCACCGGGTTGACGAGGTGGCTTATCAGCTAGCATTTCCACCACAGCTACAAATGGTGCACGATGTCTTCCATGTGTCCAAGCTTCATCGGTATCTGTATGACGATTTACATGTCCTCAACTCGGGATAACTAGATATCAAAGACGATGCAACCATCATGGAACAGTCGGTGATGATCGAGGGTCATGAGGAGAAGGTGCTTCATTGACGAACCATCCCATTGGTTAGCGTGTTATGGAGGCATGGTGGGCTTGAGGAGAGTACCTGGGAGAGGTAAGTGAAGATTCTTGCCCAGTACCCAGAGTTTTTTTGAGTTTTATCCTATTTTTGTACTTTTTTTCTCTGTAATGCTTTACCTTGTTGATTATGCGATGTGCAGTTTCTTTTTCTGTGAATGTGTGTGATGTGTCCTAAAGGATGGGGAGGGGAGGACCTGATTACTAGTTAGGACACATTAAAGTGGATGCACCTAAATCCGTGCGGGTGAGTCAACGCTGCCTAAAGGGGATAATATCTTTACACGGAGGAAGGGAAACCCCTCTCCCAGATGGATGGTCGTTTTAGTCTTTTTTTTGAGTGGTTGCACGGGGAAAGGAGTGATAGGACGTCTGTGATTGTTCAGGAGATAATGTGTTCCTATGTCAGAGAGGTTCACTCATGAGATATATCTTCCTGGGTGGTTGTTCGGACAACCCCTCTTTCCTTCAGGTCTGGTTATGGATTCTCGAGGTTGAGAATATTTTGAGAGGTATCTAATGTAATGGCACAAACCCTCATGATGCATCCCTTTTCAAAATTATAGGATCCTACAGGGTCGCACATCATTCGGTGCGACCGATCGGTGCCATCGATCGGTGTGACCGATTGATGTTACCCTACCTTGTCGGGTGTTCCTTCAATTGTTATTCCCGTAACACCTCTTTTAGGCCTTTTTGACCTTATAAGGAATTTTAAGGACGTTTTTAACCAATAATTAATATCTAAAAATCCCGAGAAACCTCTCTATTAAATAAAAATTAATTCAGTCGGTTGTAACCACCCAACCGCGTGGGGAACCACGATCCGAATGTAAAGCCGCTCAATTATCATGTCCCATAACAATGGGATCTTATCTCTATATCACATGAGAATTTCATCTTCCTTTTTTTCCCCCATGGCTGGCTTCTTTTCTTCTTAGTACATTTGGAGCTCTCGAAGCCCCTCTCTAGCAAGTCTCACATCCCATGTTCCTAGTGTGTGGATAAAAACATCAATCTTTGATCAATCAAGTAGGGATTTTCCCATTTGTCTCTCCTTTCTGTGTATCATGTGGGGTGGAAATTATTTTTTATCTGTGGAAATTTTATTAAACTGAACATAATGAAGATAACGAACGAGACTTTAAGGAATGAAAAGGGGGAGTGATCGATAATCTGTTGTACACTTTTATGTTGATATGTGTTGTGAATTGTACGGGCCTATTCTCACTAGAAATTTATGGACTTTGCTGGTCTTTATCTACGCACTAATGAACCCCGGTGCTCTTGGATGTTTAAATAACCAAATCCTGGAATTGGTTAATTACGTATACTCAATTAAATAAATTGAAAGCACCGAGATCATCCCTTTTCTATGATAACCTCGGTTAAAGAACACTGGAATTCAAACCATGGAGTGTGTTAAATATTTTAAATATGAAAATAACTGCATGGTCCTGCATTGGGTTGGTAGTAGAAGTTGGTTGTTTCTTTCATGGGTTGTTTTCTTGGGTGTTATGGGTGGGGATGAGATCCCATGTTGTTATACTTTCGCTGCTTGTGAATTTGAGGTTGTGGTTACTCTTCTTATATCACAAATTAGAGTGGAATCCTCAGTTATTGAGAAACATTTGGCTCAAGTATTTTGGTGACATGGGGATGTATCTCGAGCTTTTCTTTGGTTTTAGTACTTTGAGGGATCTCACTTATCCCTTTTTTGTTGTGACTTTTCAACAGAATCGGGTGTGAATGTTTAAGTTGTTGTTTGACTGTATTCCCTATCTGGCTTGTGGTTTTGCCTGTTAATTTCCCAGTTGGGTAGAATTCACCTAAATGGGGTTACTTGAATATGAAAACAGGAACCGTTTAAATGGTAATTTGTTTTGGGAATGAGTTGTGGCTTGGACATGAGTGTCATGATGTTCTTTCATGAATGAGTAGCAACGATGGTGTTTGTGCTTAGGTATTGGAAACCCTAGGTTGGGATGAGTGTTTGTTACCTATTAATATATCTATAGATTTTATGTTTATTATTCGTTCCCCACCCATGTTGAGAACGTTAGTGCCAAACACCCCCATTTCATGGGGGATGGTGTTTTTTCCAACACTCCTATGAGTGGCTGGTTACTATCTCCTTTTCTTATCCCTTTCCCGAATAGCCCAAGACTATTTGGGTAGGCAGTGATTTATTGAAGTCCATTATTGGCCCAAGAATCTTTGGGAGAGGAAGTTTTGGTGGTTGGCCCAATTGTTTGTGGGAAGGATTTTTTCCCATGTGTCTTCAGGATGAGGCCCATGTGTCTTCGGGCGTGGCAGTAGTTGTTCTGACCCAGGTGTTTACAGCAATGGTTACGCGAGGTGGTTGTGGACCATGTTTCTATGATCGGGATAGTTGTTTTGGCCCAAGTGTGTGCGGGTGGGGTTTGGTAGTGGGACTATAGTGAGAATGGAAGGATTGGTTTGATGCGTAAGATGTCTTTAATAACAAGTGGGAAAGTGGTGCTGGGTACCCAAATATCGATGTCTTATTACTTTACTTTGCTTTACTTGCCTTGATTTATATGGGATGTGTGCCTTGGTGAGGTTGGGGTGGTTAGATTTTCCTTGTTGGGTGATTGGTTATCTCTTTTTTCCACTGGACATTAGAATGTCTCCTCACTTGTACATGAGTGTCATTGGTTTTCCCTACTGTGTATACATGTATGCTCACCCTACGTATATAAAACTAATTTTAGGTTTCCATGAGGACTTGAGGGATTGTGCGGGACCGTACTAGCTCGGGCGTTTGGGTAAGTTGCTGTTGTTGATTTCCTTTTCTTGGTATCTTTTTACTTTTGGAGTTTTGTGGCTTTTATCTTTACCTTTGAACATCCATATGGGAATGGTTTACGTTCAGCCGTACTTACACTTTCAGTTTTGGTGTTGTGGGATTTACTATCTTAACTCCCTATCCTATTAAAATAAAAAGGTTAATTCCTTCCAATTAGTGTGATATTTTATACCCATGGTGTAATTCTCCACTCTGGTACCTATTGAAGGCAGGTCTCGGGGGTTATTATCTCTCCTTCAACTTGAAGAAGGAAGGGTCTGGAAATCTACAGTCCCTTCCCTCCTCTTGGTGAAGGTGGGTCGTGACACGTGGGACACATAAAGGATAAAGATAATGATATTATATATGATATTATTCTATAATTATAATATACCTATGTATCATTATGTTTGTAATTCCATTAAAATAATAAATAGAAATGAATGTAGCATTCATGCGTACATACATCTTACTGTCTCCGTGAATGGTGCATTTCATTTCTTACCTCTAAATGTTATGTAATATTATAAATACATGTATATACTTGATATATATCATATATATGATATCAAAATCATGAATATAATTCTGGATATAATGAAATTTTCACCCCATGGACAACTGGTAATTATAAAAACTCCATTTTTGACTCAAGTACCAAATATCGACAAAACAACCATTATTTAATTAAATTATTACATAATGTTATAACCATAATAATTGATTTTAAAAGAATTATAAACTTGAAAAAAAATTTCTTAGAAATTAGAAATTAACTTTAATTTATTATTATAGAGATTAAAGAACGACGAGCATACGAGGTAAGAGAACTTCTTAACCTAATTTCTGTTATTTGGGATGATCTCCACTTTCTTGTTTATGTCGTTCTTCTATTATGTGAGAAATGAATTTTTATATCTTATATTGTATTTATAATTTCTTAATGTGTTATTATATTGAATACACATAATCGATCTATTTTATTTAAAAAATGATCTTCGTAAGATATTTCGTCTCAATCTCCTTTCATTGAGGCATATTTTGTTATGATACATGAATTTATTTTATACGCTGAATAAACACCTTTTAATTTTCATTTCATTGAAAGGGAATATTTTTCTACGAAGAGTTTTACTATCTGAAAAAAAAAATTTAACGTAAGCGGTGAAAATGACCTTTCAACTGCCGTGAGTATTATTTGACCTTTGGCTTCCTTAACAAGCCGTATTGTTTATAAAAAGTAAAATAAACACCATATACACTTCTATGTATTTGGTACTGAAAATTGTTTTGATAATGGATTTTTTATGTCAATATATTTAAGTAATAAATTTTGATTGAAATATGGAAATGTTTTCTTTACTATATATTTTTTGTATGTGTTATGATTTTATAATGGTACTTGGACATTTTACGGGTGGTTATATGATAAACCAAATGAAGGGTGGTTCTGTGATAAAATTGGATGTTTGGTTATGTTATAACCTCCAATGCATTGGGTATGGAAGTCGGTTGTATGGATATTATATTTATTGATATGTGTGTAAATTGCCAGTACGGTTATTCCATTTAAGTATGTTTATGTCCCAAGTTACCTATATATGTTATGTGTTACTTAATTGGGTTTTATGGTAATATTTTCATTATAAATGGGTAAGAATATGATATTTTATTTAGTGAAGAGTATTTACTACTTCATAAAGGTGAAAAGTATAACTTATGATAACGTATTCATGGTTTACTTATTGTTTTAAAAAAACTCACAGTTTTCCTTCTTTGTGTATCCCTTACTGATCTTTTTATGCTCATCCCATGTTCTTGAATTTTCTTCACAGGACATAAATTGGAATAGGGTTAAGTATGGGATTAAGGAATAGTCTTTCTTTCTAAAACATGGAACTATACATGACTCTTTTTTAAAGAACTTTATTTTTCAAAAAATATGGGAACTAAGTAGAAGAGTCTACTTTGTATCTTGTGGGATGTAATGTAACAATTATGACCTAATTCTATAACACTCCAAACCTGAAAAGATCCTCAATGTGAATTATTCATTTAATTCAAGATTATGTAATGTTTTAATGTCATTTCATTATAGACCTTCACCAAAATATCCTTGATAATACCAATCAGGTACATAATGTATTTATCAACTTGTTTTATTGGAACTCATAGGGCTTTAGGATTTTTAAACAAATTTTATTTAATATATTCAGTATAAACAAATTGAGGCTTTATTTAAACAAATTATGGATTTATTAAATTTCCACAAACCAGTGGTACATGGATTTAACAAACAACACTAATCAAAATGTTTTGATGGGAGTTTCCTTTGAACAACATCTGATCACTCTCAACCTTAAGAAATCACACCCAAGTCCTCCTAATTATTCTGATGTGTATGGTGTTACGTGAGGAACATGGTGTGAAACAACACTTTTGGAATTTCCTCAGTGAATATATAAATCATGCGAAGTGTCATGAATATTTATAAAAATTTATTTTATTACTCATCGACATTACCTTGGTATATCATCTTTGAGAAGTGTATAATTAGATCATAAATTTTCACAGTGTGTTATTTAGTGTGTTCTTACTAGTCCTTATTTCATCTTTTTTCCTTTCATTAATCCTTTATATGTTTATTTTTAGTATCTTGATCCTCCATCCATACATACTCATTTTTTATCCTTCTCAAAATCAGTCAACTTGTACATGTACATATCCTTAATTTCCCGTCTACAAGCCAATGTCAATTCCTATTCCACTACTCTAAAAACATTCATGTTACTTAGTAAAGTACCATGTGGTAACTTGTTAATTTTTATGAAAGAAATATTAATATATGACCAATGATATAGAGTGAGTGTTAGTTATTTTTCAATGTAAATGTTATGAATATGAAATTTAACCTCAACTAAATAGGGATACTGATCATTCTGGTTAATATACATTTTCCCCAATTCCTCAAAACTGGGTTCTCTTTATAAAATTATAACCACAATTGTTTTTTGTAACTGCATTAATTGTTTCCACAAGACCTAAACATGTTTCTTGATTTTTATCAGTGCTTTATTATCAATTAAATCTTTCATTACTTTGACCATGATTTAGATTTTTCCTCCCTTTTTTCATCTATCTCTGGTTATTAGTTATTGTATTTATTTTTAAACAGATTATTTTTGAAAATAAGGTTATGGTTGATTATACCCAATAATTTTTACATATTCTATCAAATACTACTTAGTCTTAACATGTAAATATTTAAAAATGTGTGTACCGTAGTAAAACTCAAATGAATGAACTTATTTTCACTCTATAAATGCTCATTTGTTATGAATGGATTACAGTGACTAAATTTTTATTTAAATAATTTATACAGGATTTCAAATTTTATGTATCATTTAATTCTAGAATTATTATGTGTGGTAGGAATCTGTCTCCTATACAATGTGAAACATTGTATTCTATTTCATTCAAGTACTCTTTTTCCACATATGGCATACTCCTCCTGATCTCTCCTCCGACTACTAAAGATACTGCCACTCAAGAATTATATTTCAATTTTAACTACAAGGTTTAAAACTATATCAAAATTATTAATCCATGGTGTATGAATCAAATTAAAATAGAATTCAATAAAGTTTAATATCACTTTTTATATTTACAATTTTTATAGATATAATGTACTTATCTTGGGTTAATCATGAATGAAAATCACATTTTGTGATTGAATGAGGTAATATAAACTTAAACCATTCATTTAAATTATATTACAATTATAAAAGAATGTCTATAAATATTATCACATTATCAGTCACCCCATGTTTTATAGAATTATCCCAAATCTCTATAATATGAGAGGGGTATATCTAAAGGTACTCTCATTGTAATACATTATATTGTACAATATTTTGGTTCATTTTTATCAAAGTTATCTTCATCTATATTTTTTAGTCCAAAATTATTAGTATCAAATACATAAAGTGGCCATATCAATTGAAGAATGTACTTAATCCATTAAAATAATCTATCATGTTGTTCATCGGGATCTATCATTGATGTTTACTATCTCTTCATTGACATCATGAGGTGTGCAGTTTACTATATCTAATCTCCAATTCTAAAAAAATAAAACTTGATAATAGGATTGAAATATAATGGTATAAATTAATCCAAACACTTTTATCTAGTGTTTGGGTATTTGTATTGTACAGTAATATAACTAATATGGCATGGTTGTTTGACCCATGTTATGGACTTACCTAGGATACAACATGATGTAGTTAGTGTAACCATTTCATGGATATATGCATTGTAATTTCATGTATTGTAAAAAAATTCATAGATATAGTTTATTCACCTACTCCTAGATATCTAGATGGGTTCAGTATCATGTAATGATAATATAGATAATTTTGAATGTACATAACATTCACATCAACATTAAAAAATGGGTTGTAATGATGAGTTTTATGTTATAAATAGTTAATGAATCAGACCAAGTTTCCATGCTACCCAGTAACCGAAGAGAATCACCACATAGTCTAATGGGTGTTCCCAATATCAAAAGGTTGGAAACAAGAACATATGAAAAATCCTAACTTATTTGGGGATGTATTTTTAAAAAATAAGGATATAATATCTGAATAAAATAATATTGAAGTGAAAATAAATAAGAAGTTCTTAAAAAAGGTCATAAGCAACTACCAGATCATTCTCATTTTTATATATTATATCAATATCCTTAAACAAAGTGAAAGATGAAAATATAATAAAAGAAAAATATCTAAATATAAATTAAAAATAAACTCACTTGAGATAAGAGTGAACAATTAACATGAAAAATATAGTTTCTCACCCCTAACAAACTCTCCCAATGCCAGCCAAGACAAACAAGAAGAATCCAACTGAGAACCTGGAATGTGAATTTTTCTAGTTTTTAGAAAAAATTCTTAGTAGGTCCTCACAACCTGCTAAATCTTTTCAATTTATTTCACAAGTAAATTAATCAATTATAGTTTGAAAATAAATATCTAAAGTAATATTTACATATATTAAAATTCATGTAAATTAAAACTCCTCCACAATTTCCTTTCAAAAGACTTTCCATACTTTTCACAAAACCAAACACACGTTTTTTCAAAACAAATCCCTCAGGAAAATCCATTTAAAAACACGCACTCCATTGGAATTCCCCCAAAACATATAATGCTTATTTTATACAAATGAAAATAGCTACATTAAAAATATTTCACTATCCAAATCCATAATGAATCCAAAAAAACCTTTTTAAAATCAACTTTAATGTACCGATAAAAGTCACATTAAAAATTAAAAATTGGTTTTCGAAAACATCATTGAAAAATATTTTGCATAGGAAACCACCCAAATCACCCCATGTGAGAAACAACATGAAGGCACTATAAATATATTATAAGGATCGTAAAAAATTCAACATAGAAGGTATTGTAACAATGAGTGTAGGGGTAATGATAAATACTATATCACAAACACAAATAATTAATACACTGATAAAATGAATGTGTTATCGACCTACCCAATGTCTCTAACATGCAAAGAATCTAACTATAGTTGAATTTAACAACACTAAATAGATACATACATATTCTCAGTTGATAATCTTCATCCAAGTGGCCCACAAAAAAAATTTTGTGATGATAAATCTCCACAATTTCCTTGATCTTATCACAAATTGTTGGCTAACTAGTGGCATGTGAACCAACTAGAAGAACAAGCTAGATCTTCCACTTAGTACTCAGTATCCCATGGCCAATAAATGAGAAGTAGTGTAAATGATGTAATTCTAAAAAACAAGGAATAAGAAATTCTACCGTCACCCCTAATACCAAATGATGTAAATACCCTTACAAATAACATAAAAAGAAGGCATAACAAGAATATTTGTACATAAGGGGAGTAACAAACATCAAATAGTGTTAAGAAATACACATGTGTGGTAAAAAGAATGAGGAAATCAAGATTTATATCGTCAAACACCGTTTAAAACCAAGGTTACAAATGGGACTCTAACACCAAAACACATTTCTTAATTCTAATACCTTTTACATTTCATAATATAATTTCCAAACACCATTCAGAAAATGGTGAAAATTACCCAAATATTTAAAAAAATTCAAATTTATCCCTACATAAGGAAACTCTTCTTTGAAAATATTAAACATCATAAAAGAATTTATTTACCTCACACTTTTCAGAAAACACTACATAAAATATTTTAATAGTCTTAATGAAATCACCCATTTCTTATAAAACGATTCAAAGAAAGCCTTTAACAATGGACTTTATATTTAGAATCCAAAACAATTTTGTAAGGACAATAATTTCTACCAAACTACTTAAATAAGGGAATCAATGTACTATACAAAGGGTAAACCACATACAAATTTCAAATATCTATTTAAAATACATTGGCCACCCATTTTTACAAACAATTTAGTGGTTCACAATTCACTTAAAAAGATAATTTCATTTATAATATTCCTTTAACTCATTTAAAAATTAAACCAGGTCATATCTAATTGAAAAAATTGAAACTATTTCAAAAATCCATAAGTCATTTCACAAGAATATTTTAATCATTTAAAATATCATTTCATGCACAAAAACATTAAATTTTCAAGAAAAAACAATTATTCAAAGTTTAATACATTTATAAATGGTTTCAAATGTCAAAATAGATACCACAAATATTATTACATTCAAAACAATTGAAAGAAAATGAACATTAGAATTCAAAAATGGAACAATTTCATAGTAACACCTACCTAAAAGAAGCAAAAAAATAAGTTGTAACATATCAAAATAGGTCACCTTCAATGGTGACCATTTCCTTGGGGTTAGGAATAGTTTCTTCAACCCATTTTAAAAAAAAATAACTATCATTAGAACCACCCAGAACCCAAAAATCGAGCCACGTGTTAACCAGCGTTCATAGGGGTGGGAATCCATATCCATGAAAAGAGAGGAAGGGAAGGAAGTAGTTAAAAGGGGAATGAAATCAGCTCAAATATTCTTTTAAAACATCTAAGGAAGCCAATAATCTAAGGGTAAGGTAAAAATGTAGATTATCCAAATCATTCATTGTTCAGCTGGTGTAGGGAAATATAAATAGGGTTGAAATCACTTAAAAATAATAGTTCTGAAATAGGAAAACTCAAAAATAAAACACCTATAAATATCACATGGTTTTGCAACATGGTTAGGAAAATCGTGATCCAACAATGTGAGTGCCACTACATCTTAAAATGTTTTTCCGCATGGTTACTCCTGAGTGGTTGCATGGTTAGGGAAAATAAGACCCCTCACTCTAAAAAGACCCCAAGCCTCACAAGACCCACGTGGTGCCCTGAATAGTTTTATAAACTATGTAAAATATTTGTGAATTACTCTGTGAAAAAAATTTAAGATCACACAACACACATTCTGCACAATTTTTCAAATCGTTCTCTTGTCGTTTTCCACCCAATAAACACACAAAATTCCCCCTCATGATTTCTCTTAGGGTTCCCATGGATTGGAATTAATTATGTATGTCACATGCTTAGAAACTATTCATATTTAAAAATGAATAGAAATGGATCCTCACAAATGGATGCCACAACATCTCCCTATAATTATGCACCCTAGATATGTAATGTAGGAAAAACTAATTTTTTTGGTGTTCTGAGTTGAAAATATATGGAAACAAAAATATGGCCTCCACCCAATAACATTGTACCAATAGAACAATACCATGACATTTGGGGGTATCATAAACTTCCAGCCATGCCACTTTCATCCCCAAAAAATTCCAATGTAGAAACAAAAGACAACCGAAATGAATGTTCCCAAGAGGACCTAGCCAAATAAACCACTCAACATGACATAACATCAAATCTATAAACTAGGATCCTCAAACAACTATGTTCAACGACAAAAAAAATGATCAAACTAATCAACCTTAAGGTTCCAAACATCTCTAAACAATGCAGAATAGGAACATCAAACAAAAATATTTATTAAACAAGGAAGACCAAACATAATCACATGGATATTTATAATTCCTCTAACATGGTGGAACCAAAGAAAAAAATTAAGACTCACATCCTTGAACAATGATAATCTAAGAGAGAAACATACTCTCATCCATAATCACTTATTAACCTAGTGGAAGGGAGAAGAACCAGACAATTCTCAAATTAATTATAAGAGAACTCACCTTGGGTACTAACACACATGGATAACCAAGAATCAAACAATGGATCACCCTAAAAGAGTGAAACCTATAAAAAATGAGCATACAATAACCCATTGGTATAACACACTCAATTGGGGTATCATTCCCCACAGTTAACAAATAATGTTTCCAAATTCATTTATCATGTCCAAACAATGAATACCCCTAGTATTAAACAAAATAATATGTGAAACCTACTGTCAATAAGCGATTTTTTCCCAAATTACAAGGCTCAACAAAACATAACTCACATCCCTAACAAAAAATACCCAAGAGGGAAGAAGAGGGGGAAAAATTCCACAAAAAATAGAACATGCCATAAAGTAGAATCCAAACCATCCAAAAAAACATTCCAAAAGTAATCCACCCACAAGGAAAATATAAAAAAGGGAATCCATAAAAAAAACCAACCATAATATGTGAATCTATTGAAACCAAGGTTGCAACATTGATTGTAATTTCCAAAAACACCTTACCCATACTCAAAATGATTGAACCTAAGATTTTTTATAAAAAAATTATATTACAAAAACTTCTAAAGATGATGAAAAGGACATAAAAGAGGTGAAATCAGGTGAACTCAATCACTTTACATATTTCATAACCTCATGAAATGACCACTAGGTGAAAGACTCCTAGAAAATATTCTATAAAACCATCGCACAATAAATGAGAAACAAACTACTCCAACCAGTATGCCTAAAACTGATCAGCAATCCCTCACCTAAGAAGTATGTTATGTCTCTATAAAATTTAGGTTCACCATAAGCTATTCCAACCACCTATTTTAACATTCAAACTCACTTAAAGTTCCTCATCCACCACTCCATTTTAAGTCTAGGTAAGCATTATAACTGAGAAAACCTTTAATCCATTATGGTGGAAAACAAAAAAAAATGACATGAACTACCTTGAGTCATGTCCCAAAACGAAAAAAATGAGTCCTTCACAATAATGGAATAACACACACAACAAAAATTCCTAAATTGAGGTAAAAACTCACACATAAAACAAACATTTATTTTTATATACACCCCATCACCAAGAGAATTTTGAAATCTCCTTCCACTAAGCTGCACACTAAAAATCTTATCCATCAATGGTTTTCAAATAAAATTTACTTAGTGAAACCAAAACATTTCCAAAACAAGAAATTCCATAGTTCCCCTTTAAAATATCATTTTTCATGGAATACAAAGAATCAAAAAATGTTCATCAAATAATTTTCCTTTTTCCCAAACACTTTTTTATCTTGTTTTAAAAAAACATCATTTTGAATATTTTGAAATACAACAAGAAAAAAAATTCATCCTTCCCATTTAAAAACCAAATTTGAAAATAAAACATTTCAAAAAACACTATTATTTTCCAAAATATTGTTCTAAAATCCAAGTACACTAAAATAAGTAGACAGTCATCCAAACAAGGATCACAAAAATCACATCCCAAAAGGGAAAAAATACTCATAATCCCACCTACAACAAGTAAAAAATGATTTTAGAGAAATAAAAAATAAATATGATTAAAAACCAGAAAATCATGGATAATATGTGATATTAATGAATTAACCACCATAGATTGGGTGGAAAATAATCAATCATCTGACACAACATTCACAAAAGGCTTACTCGACCACATGGGCACCCTATGGTTTAATAGGTTGGGCATGCTAATTTTTTAGCCCATGTTCCCTTAAATTTCATACTATAATGAAAACTCGATAAAAAACATAAAAAGTACAATCACAGGGGTCTAAAAATGATAATAACATCCAATAAGTCAATACAAAGAAAAAAATAACTATTAAAAACCAAACAAACGATGGCAGCTTGAGCTTTTGGATAAGTGAGAGCTAACTAGACACTCCCAACCATTACCTATCCAGCTCTAAAAATCATAATTACCTTTCTACCTATATATCTAAAATAAGAAGGGATATACAAGAATATTATTCACTATCTAATGAAACAAATACCTTTCATACCATTTTTTAATAAACTCACCTATGTTACCATCATCCCTGACACCTGACCTGACTCACAACAAGACCTGAAGGGAATTTCTAATCCCCACAGGCTAGTGACATGTAACACCCTATGATTTTTTTAAAAAATATATTTTCAATTATCTTAATCTCATTGATATTTTCTATTACATATATCACCCAATTTATCTTGTGTTATGTTCATCACCGAGTTTTTCATCCGTTACACACAACACTGAGTTTTAAAGACATTTCACATACAACAAAAATATTATTATTTAATATGATAGTTATAAACTATACATTGGAATAAAATTTATTAATAGGATTAACTAAATTATGAAAATATATGGTTTACACATGTATATAAAATGAATTCTTTGGAAAACAATTAATTAGAAATGAAATTAAACTTTTTAAAATAAACGAAATGATTTAATGAAAAACTATTTCTATACACACATCTGTGTTTTGAATCAATAAATTAACCAAATAATTTTATGTGAATTATTTTAATGAAATTTATATACAATACAATAAATCAAATTTTTAAAATTCATCTTATTTGTTTTTTGACAATAGATAAGAATAGCTCCATCTTTAGGCATTGAAACTGTATCTTTCTAAAAAAATTGCTTTGTCACCTTTTAGACACATATAATAAAATTATTTTCTAAAACATTAATAAAGATGTTTTTTATATTCCCGAAAAAACTATCTTATCCTATATTTTTTATAAATTTAAGAAAATATTAATTTTTTAATAAATAGAGAAAAATACTAAATTTCAATTGAAAACATTCTTTTAGTTTCAAATATTTACAAAGATAGGTTTTATTTTAAAATTAGCTTGAAATATAAATTATTTCAATTAAATATATCTTAATAATATTTTGTTATTTATATTCATTTTCATAGAGAATTTTGATATAAAATCCTTTTGAACGATTGAAAAATTTCTATTCAAAAATATGCTTTCTCGCTGTGTCTATGTGATTAATTTAAAAATAAAATTTTCCAATTCTATGAATATAATTCTGTAAAAATGATTAAATATATTTAATTATAATAATTTATATTATTTAATATGTTTTACATGGTTTTCTCACTATAAGGAATAGTGAAAACATTAAAACTTATTGATCATGGTTATGATAATAATGGGTTTATCGAGGGTTAAAGTAAAATGATAAGGGTTAAAATTACATAAAATTTATATAAATTATTTATTAGGTATATATTTCAATTGTATAATTTTTATGTCTGTATTATACTCTATTTTTACCATTTTGGTAGCTGATAAAAGTGTGTATGCCTTTTTGGTTTCAATAATTACAAGTGTGCCACTCACATCACTTAAAAAGTCCTCCATCCATCCACTCATCTTCACATGTTCAAACACTTATTATTTCAAAAATACCTTCATAAATAACATAAAATGTTCCCTCATATCATCCTTTATTCCTTATTTGGGTCATATATCAAACCTTGTATGTTTTTAGAACCAAACTTAATGAGTTTACCAGAAAAAGGGGTAACGTTCTTCAAGGAGTGTTTTTAGTTTATTTATTCTTCCACCTAGTTAAATTATTTATTAAAGCATTGTGATTTAATAACCTCACTTTCATAAATTTAATGATATTTTTTTAATGTTATGTTCGTGACCGAAAACCTTACCCACTTCCATAAAATGTGTTATGAAATCATCATTTATCTTTATAGCAGACCATCGCATCAGAAAGCAATGTCAATCATTTATTCTATTACCACCTATCAATATTGGGTATGATGATGGGTATAATATATATATATATATATATATTATTTATAAAATAATTAAAACATGGGATATATTATAATGTATAAACATTTATACTTTAAATTTTGTATGGGATTCAATAACGTCTCTTGTGTGTATAATGAACTATCTCTTTACATAGTGATGTGATTCATTTTTATGGAGACATATGATCATTTCACACTCTTTTATTTTTTGTGGTGTATATACTTCCCCTTTTACGTGTTATTTCATCAATATACTTCATTTAATTGTATTTATAGTATCATTTTAGGTTATTATTTATTGGGTCATACATTTCCAAAGATTTCTAAGGTGGTAATGGATTTCTAGTGTCTCTTTTATTTTGAGAAGAAATATGAAAATTCTCTACTCATTTTATTTTGTGGATTATATACTAAAACATTGAATTGTTATATCACAAATCCAATTATTTAAATGTCATTAAAAGTTTTATTTTATGTTATTCTATGTTAATATTAATAATTAAAAATACAACTAAAGTGGTAAGAGATTTCTAGTCTCAATTTTATTTCTAGATGACATAAGAAAATTCTCCACTTATATCTTATGTGTGGTAAATATACTTCCCCTTAGAAATGTTTTATCTTCAATATCCTTACATTAATGATATTAAATATCTCATTTCATGTTATTCTTTATAGTGGATTATGATTCAAAAGAGTGATACAATGAAAGGGATTTTTGTCTTACTTTTTTACTTCCTAGATATATAATCCATATTCAGAAAATATTTATTTCACATGGTGTATATACTAACCATTAATTTATTTTATGATTATCCTCTGGAAAATTATTGATATTTACAAAAACATTTTAGGATCTATATTTCATGGGGATTATTTTTCAAATGTTATCGAATTAGTAATGGATTTATGTTACAATATTATTCTATTTTCAAGATTGTTTATGATTAAGTCTACAATATGGAAATATTATGATCTACCTCTCAAAATTTCCAATGAATTTTATTATCCTTTAGTTATTCATGATTTGTTAATTTTCACTACCATTTTCCACTCTTTTTCAATTATAATATTTGAAAATTTTTTATTATAGAAAATCATATTTATATATATCATTAAATCAAAAACCCTTTTCCTTCCATAACCATGTTTTCTTAAATGGATTTAATTTATCTCAAAACTATTGAAATCATTTATGAAAGAATGTGTTAACCACGTTTCACTTTTGAATTTTTTTTAAAAGGAATATTCATTTCATTTTACAAACTACTCTAACTAGGCTTTTACTGAAGATGTGAAAGGAATTTTTTTTAACATATACAACATGAATGGAATTTTTCACTCTCATGAAATTTATTTTATTTTAATAATTCAATTATATGTTATAATTATTAATTTAAAATAAAATAATTTTCAAAATTTAATGATTTGTTTGTTTTAAAATGTGATTTCCAAATAAAATTTATATTCCTTAAAAAAATTGGTTGTTATCTTTCAAAACAATTCATTATATATGATGACATAAATTTGCGTAACTTATGTATTTTTGGTGATGGGATGAAAGTATAACATTATTATACTTTGATTAATGGGAATCTTGAAAATATGTTTATGAAAAACTGTTCTCTTCCGTGGGTTATAACATGATTTAATTATTATGAAACATGCTTCTTGTTTCATGAGTTATGATAGGATATTTTTTTTTGAAACCCATTTCATTTAATGAGTCATGATGTGATGAATATTTAATGATCTTGTGTAACACATACATATTTTTTCATTATGTGATGAATGGGAATTATATCTTCCTCAAGTTATTTGGGTAAATATGGATAACTCATAAGTAAATATGTTATGAGTGAACATGATTACATGTTAACAATGTTATGCATGAACCTGGTTGTATATTACCAATGTTATTCACAAACCCGATTACATGTTCACACTGTTATCACTGAACTTAATTTTATGCTAACAATGTTATGTGTTAACCTGATTACGTATTCGTAGTGTTATGTGTTGACAAATATATCAAGTCCATAATATAATGTGTGAACATGGTTTCATTTCCATTAGTTTATGTGAGGGACTGATTTTATTTCCTTAAAAAATAGAGTGATCTTTTCTCTATCCATACATGTTCACAATGTTATTAGATGATTTGTATTCTATAAATCTATGTCTTATAAAAATGTTATGTTATCATGGATTGTGTAATTTAATTCCATTAAAATTCATGTGTTATTAACTACCTTAATTAATTCCATGAAACATGTTTATGATATATGATAATCAAGGTACAGTTTTCAAATGGTATTATCATCTCATTATTCCCATATTCTCATGTTTTATGGATATAAACCTTGTTTACAATTTCTATGAATCTAAGATCGTCATTTCTTATGTTTCGTCTCACCATTTTATGAAGAATTGTTTTAAGTAGGATATGTAATTTAAGTGTACAAATTGTGAAGATCATTCCCATATACAATGAATATATTTCACTAAATTAGAAGATTGTTCACTAATTTCAAAATTCACTTAACTATTATAATCTAAAAGAATATGACTGTGTAATATAAATAATATTCATCTAAAAAGATGTAATATCTATGTATTATATGCATGTTTCTCTACAAAACATGTTCATGGGAATCATATGAACTCTTTTTGGAACAATTTTCCAGAAAACAGAGATACAACACCAGAAAAAAATAAGAATAAATAAATAAATATCATGCCAAATGGGTCATAGCCTACTAACATGATCTAACACATTCGTTTATACAAGATCAAAATCAATAAACAAAGTGATATAAGTCTATGTATCAGAAAATTAATAGATAAAACTAAAATGAAAACAAATCAACTCGAATCGAACATAAACTGTGACTATGCAACATTAGATGGATCACAACCACCCAACACACCCCACATCATACATAAAGAACAATAAGGATCCAAGTGAGAACCTAGAACATAAATAGTTTTAGTCCTGAGATACAAATCCCAAAAGATCATCAAAACCCAATGAAACTATGAAATTCATTGAAAAATTAAATTCATCAAGTCTATTTTAAGAATAAAGAAAGAATGTAATCTTTACTTATATAAATTGCATATAGATCAAAAAAATCACATAATCTACATACAAATAATTTTACCATTATTTCCCAAAATCAATCACACACATTTTGAATTCAAATCCATATAACTAAGACATTTTAAAACCACACACACCATTAAAAGTTCTCAATAAACAACTCACACATGATTTTTGTAAATTACAATTGTTGTTATAAAACATTTCACCAACTAATACCTTCTCTAAACCCAAAAAAACCATGTATAAATACATATTAAAGTAATCACAACATATTCATTAAAAACTCAAAATATTTCTTCATGGGAATCTTTCAAAACTCATTTTCAATAAAATCAACCTTACTCACATGAGTTAATCCCAAAAGGATAGAACTACGCACACACACACACACACATATATTCCAAGGAATATAAAAATGAAATAAAGTAGGTTATGTAATAGTGAGATCTTGGGAAATTATATAAACAATAGATAAAACTCCCCTTAATAAATAACTCACCATGAAAACAAATGTGTCATATTTCTACCAGAAGAGACTAATATTCCAAGAATATAATTGTATCTAGGTATAAAACCCCAAAATAGATATGTGTATATTATAATTCTTTAATCATCATTATAGTATCCCAAACAAGCATCAAATTGATGGAAAACCCCAACATATCACTTATACATGTCATGACTATTGGGCAAATAGTGGATTCTGAACTAACTTGAGGAAAAAGCTAGATCTTCCACTTAGTACCTGGCATCCCATTACCAATAAAAAAGAGAGTCATACTGTAAGTAGGCCATGTATAACTCATAAGGATTAACCAAAACTACCATCACCCCGAACAACAAATGATGTAATGTACTATACACAAAACTAGCACACAAGGCACAATAATAACATTCCCACCCAAGGGGTGAAACATCACATAGTGATAAAGAACCCACATATGGGGTAAAAACAAAGGGAAATCAAGGATGCCATCATTATTCACCATTTAAAAATCAAGTATACAAACAAGAATTTAACATGATTTCATGGAATAAAATGCCATGACCCTTGAAATTTCATAAAATAAATTCCTAATACTATTCTGAAAATGATGGAAATTACCCAAACATTTAAAGAAATTCAAATTCACCCATACATAAGGTATCTCTTCTTTGAAAATCTTAAACAACGAAATATATTTTATTTTGGACACACATTTAATAAAACATAAAATAAAATATTTTTTGAGGTCTAAATAAATAACCTATTTTTTAATGAATCAAGGTTTCCCATTTAACAAGGTAATTTCTATTTTAAAACCGAAACAATTCCAATATGCTAACCATTTCGACAAAAACAATTAAAAAAAGAAAACAAGGCATTACACAAGTGGTAAAACACACACACATATCAAATATTAAAATGAAAAAAATTAAAACATGCCTTTTTAAAACACATTTACTCATCAACACCTCATATAAATAACATATTCACTTTTAATCATTGGTTTCGCTAATGGAAAACAATAATTGGGTCAAATCCCATTGCAAGACTTGAAATCAATTTCGATAACCCATAAGGTATTTCCAAAGAAGCGTAGAATCTTTAAATTTTCCATTTCAAGAATTAAAACATGGGATTTAGATGAAAAAAAAATTGGTCCAAACTCAAAACATTAAGAATGGGTTTTAAATCCATAATGGATATGACATGCACTTATACTTTCATAAAAATTTAATTTATAAACAACAATAACATTATAATTCCAAAATGAATGAATTCTATATTAACACCAACATCAAAGTGGACGAAACCAATATGAAACATCTAGAAGCATGTTATCATAAATGGTGACAAAACCCAAGATGTTAGAAAATGTTCCAACAACCTATAGACTCCAATATATTTATCACTAGAACCATGTTGAGCACTAAAATCATGTAATATGTAAACTAGGGTTCAGGAGGGAAACCAACTCCAATAGAAGTGATATACAGAAGTAAAAAATGAGATAAAAAATGAATAACTCCCCATAAATACTCCTCTAAAAACCCAATGGAAACTATGAAACCAATGGGAGAAAGAAAATTGATTTTATCCTAATATTCCTAGGGTCGGATGACCTAGGGAAATATAAATGGGGGGTGGAACCCCTTAGAATAGAGAGGGGTAAATGGGAAAACCCCAAAAACATAAACACATGGATAACTCACATAACATGGTAAAATAGTTAGGAAAACTATTCATTGAGAATGTGGGTGCAACATGAACCCAAAAATGTAATTTGCACAGTTACTCGTGATAGGTTTCATGGTTAGGAAAAATCATTCCCTTCACTCCAAAACCACCTCAATCCTTGTATTAAATCCTAAGGTACCCTACGTGATTTAAAAATATATATGAAATCATGTGAATGGATCTATTAGAAAACACATAGTTCACCTAGTTCTTGTTTCCTCATTTAAAAAACCATGATCAAGTCATTAACCACACTACAAACACACTGAGGACCCTTCACGGGTTATCCTAGGGGTAGTATGATTTAGACTTAACCATGAGTAGCCTATACTATTTAACCAGGAATTGTTCCAATTGAACATCCAAGGCTCTACATGATGGGAGGATGAATGGTTTTCCTCTAACCATGAAATCTAACCATGTATAGATGAAAAAACAAATTTTCCTTTTCAGGATCTGAGCCTGAATTCCATGGAATCAAAAACCATTATTTCACCATACCAAAGTGTACCAGAGGGAAAAAAAACCTAAAATGGGGATTGTCAAATTTAACACAAAAAATCAGTTGAAAAATATTTCATTTAATGTACAAATATGTGGGAATATTAATGTACTCTTATGATGGCTATATAAAGGAGATCATAGTATATGATTCCGGTGGAATAAAAATTCTATGAAACTCCTCATAAAAATTTCCCTATTTTTATTTATTCTATTATTTAGGTAAAATCAATATACTGGGAAATTGTATAATTATAATGGTGCTTCCTATGCATTGAGATTTCCCCACAATCCATGGATTCCCTAGGATGGAGAAACCCACCAATCATTCTTCAGTGATATTAATTAAATATCAATTTAATTCTTTGATATGCAAGATCATCAATGTGAAAATTACTAAATTTATTCGTCATATTATTATTAATTCCAAATATATAGTAATCTTTTGGGCATAATGCTGTTTTTTAATTCTTCTTCCACAATAATTTGGATAATAGATATCAAATTAAAACCCTTAGTATGATTATATCTAATTTCTAACTATGTTTTAAATTTCAAATTAAAATGGAAAAACTAAAAAAGAGTCTTCCAAGAACCATGACATATATTCTTCAAAAATAGAATTTTCTTTACTGTTTATTCTTTATAACATAATATAAAAAATAAAAATGTGTGTGGTGGTTGAAAATATAATAACACGACACCACAAAACATGTGAAATGACCATTATGGGCATCACATTAAGAACATGAACATAAGTGTGACACAATGGACTTCACAACAATGTGTTCTACAAATGTTTTCACCAAGGTCATTGGTACTATCACAATAGTTCACAACAAAATGAAAATCATCTCGGGACATATGATGTACTTCCTAAAATGACATGTCCAAGTTAAATTTCCTAGAGAAAATGGTTATCCAAAAATGGAATTGTGACTCAAAATGGTTTACAAAATTTACATTCATATCGTATAATCATTGAGAAAAATAGTCTTGGATCGTGGAAGTTAGGCGTAGTTATTCAAGTGGAATTATATGTACCCTCATAAAATCACACCATCGTGTAATCTATTTTAAGTATATATATATTTTTTAAAAAAATTAACTATAAAATTATAAAAACCAACAAAGGAATGAGTTAGGAGACCCCCTAATCAAAAGGATAGATTTCAACAAACCAAAAATGTTTTATTTATATATGATAAAATATTGTTTTGGATTCACATGGTAATTAATTTTACAAGTGTGTATAATGTAAATCAAGGCCAAATATAAACTTATATATATTAATTTATTAATTATTCAAAAATGAAAATTTAAAATCTTTATATTAAAAATAATTAATTTGTAAAATTATCTAGACCATGACTAAAGGTGTTTTTGATTATATGATAAATGGTTTAAATATAATCAATTACGAGAGAATATCAATTGTTGAAAATGTTTACATAAAATATAAAATATATATTTTTAATGAAAATGTTCATAAAATCTCTCATATATGAAATATCAAGGAATTTATATTAAAAACAAATAAATCATAATATAGATTATATAATTTCGATAAAATTGAAAATTTTCTTGTCTATCCATGTTTAAATTTTTACGGGTTTTATAAAATTCTTAAGAAATTTTATTAAGTATTTATCTTAAGTGTAATATAATGAATTTTCCAATTGTATTTTTTCCTAATATATTATTCACTAATATAAATTTTATATTCTTCAATGTGATATATAATTTACTTTAAATATATTTTACTTCTTTATATTATTCATGTATTTTAGGAGTTACATGCTATGTATGAATGTTTAATTGGTTTTCTTCTATATTGAATTTTGATTTTAATATATTTGAACCATTAACTAAGAAGTTAATTGTATTTTATACATATAAATATTAATATTTTTAATGTAATTTATTTTTACAATAATTAAAAAACATTGGGTCAATGAAATATGAGTCAAACAACTCACTAGTCTAGAGGTGTTTTCCTTATCAAGAAAAGTGGAGGTCAGATACATTTCACTTCATGATATTGATTGTGCGATTATTTACTTTAGGGGATTTTTAGACTTTAAAGGAAAGGTCTTAATATTCATTATACATCAAATATATTTCGATATGTGATAATAAAGTTGGATTTTAAATTTTTTTAGTTTCAAAACCAATGATTTATGTAAAGATGTACATATCAATATGGTTTGAAAATATTGATTTGCTGGAATTAATATAGATTATAAATAAATAATTATAAGCATGAATACATGTAAAAGGAGTACATGTTGTACGATTTAGATATTTAATACCCTTAAAAATATTGTGTGTTTGATTCATTCTAAAGTCAACACATATCAGGACCATAACCGTCCAACTATGTAGGTTCATGACGAATTAGGATTCCCATGGAATATCTCATGTATGGAAAAATTAAAATTATGTATCCCTAAGTGTTTGGTGACTTGATTATATAATCTTATTTAGGTTATATTTATCTGAAATAACCATGTAATGGATACTAATGAATTGTGTTGATTTTTTTCATGTGAGGTATTGGGAAAAGAGTTGATCACCCAACCATCTAAGAGTCATATATGATATTATTAGTATTAGGGACTACATAAATAGGTAAATTAGTGATGTTCAGGACAATGAGGGGGCATTAATTTGAGAAATATAGATCTTGGACCTTTAATAGATATGATAGAATTTAAAAGGGTTCATCATATTATTCAAAAAATATTTTATTAAATGTATTTATTAAATGAATATAATTCAGGATAATCATCATATGAAATCTATTTTTATAGGTATAATGGAATAATTATAGTTTGTAACATTATCTTTGTGATATATATTGGGATGGGAAATTATTAATTGAAACAATTTCCAAGACTAGTACCAAAACATGACAATTTATCTCAACTATGATGAAAAATTATATTTTATAGAGAAACAAATTCCAAATGAAGTAAATTATGAAGAAAAAAAGTTAATTTGAGAAGAATGTTTATTATAAATAAAAAATGGATTCACCTTACGACCCAATGATGATGCTCGTATCATTGGGGCCAAAAATTTAAAGTAAAAAATTAATGAATATTTATGAGGTGGTGGATATCCTGAAAAGGTTATATCAATATTAAGATAAGAATAAATTATATAAAGCTTGAAATGTGTTGATTCTATGTATGTTAGCTAAATTTACATCGATATCTACTCATGTGATTAATATGATTGGGAAAATAAATTAGGAGGACATACCGAGGTCACCCCCCATGTTTTATTTTGACATGAAATTATTTGTTTTGAATTAAAATATGAATGAATTCGATACCATTATACTTGAACTCCTCAATATGTTGATAATTGATGATCTAGATATTTAAGTTCAAGACTCAGGGTATATGATGATTATATATAATAGATTTTGAATAGGTTTTGGCTATATAGGAAAGGATAGATGTTTTCGAGTGTGTACACCTCCATATAAACTAATGAAAATGAAGGATGGTACTTGTTTTATTATTTTGGAACATGGTAATTGGATAAACAACAGTCCAGATAATATAGAGGGTTACAAAAAACATTTTGGAGAGTCCATGAGGTTAAATAGACATGTTATACAAAAATATTTCATCATTTTAGGTTAATAATCAATAAATATAATAACAATGAATCCCTAGAACATTATGGTTTTGATGTATTTGGAAACTAGATACATATTCATCATATTTCTTGAAATATCTTCCACATATCCCAAACAATTCTTCTCACATATTACTATTCAATGTTATAAGTTATTTAAAAAAATTCCTTCATAACCTATGGGAATGGAAAAAATTAATGGGTGAGCACATATTATAGAAGACCAAGCATTTAATATATAAATATTACATGTTTATTTATTAATATTCAATAAATAACATTACAATCCTAGTCATAGATGCATTGGTTTTGTATCTTGGAAGAATGTATACATAAACATTAAATTTATATACATTATTCAATGTCTCTCTTTATGATCTTCATACTTTTCACCCATGTTTAAATACCATATATAAAAACATTCATCATAACCAAGGGAAAGTAAACATAAGGAAGGGTGAGCACATATGCTCAGTAAGGGTAAACATGGGAGATATCGATCAATGGTTATATAAAACAATATGATAAGAAAAAGGGTATGAAATCTGGAACATAATTTAAATATCTGCTAACTAATCTTTCATAGATCATAAACATGAGTCCTTCCATAAAACATTATCGTTTTAAAAAATAAGAATCATAAGTGTAAGGAGTCATCATATAACAATCATACTCATTATTCCATATTTAAACACGATTTATTACATAGAAATTCATCTAATACAACTCATCATTTCAATAGGTCTATTGTATTTGGGGATTAGGAACATTACATAAAATCTTAAAACATGAAATACACATATTTATTGAAAAATTATTTTACATGACCACAACATTCCTTCATACATAGAATTGCATCGGATAAACTGAGGAAATATATAAGAAAACGGTGATAAATAAAGCACAATAAGTGGATAAATATGGAATAACATGAGGAAGAAAATACATGTTATTATGTAGGCATATAAAGGGAGAGAAAAATAAACATGAACAGAAAGGCATGATGTAGCGTGATATTCATAACATCGAAATGTAGCAACAACATACAACAAGATATTAGCCTGGGCCAAGGCTCATTGCACATGGATTAACATGAGTAGACTATCATTGCACATGAAATATCAGGATTAAACCCTCATTGCACATGAATTATCATGATTAAACCCTCATTTTACTTGGTGTATCATGATACTAAACATTAACCAATGCATTGGAGTGCTATCAGGGGTACCCTTTATAATCATTTCATTTTCATGCATAAGTGTGTGACATAGATCATACAAAATGGATCCATTAAACATCATAAGTTATTCCATGGTAAAGGAATATGATATAAATACATTTATGTACCCAATAAATAAGTATATGTGTATAAAGGTGAATACCATTGACAGATAAATGGGTATGGTATTCACTACAAGATGATTTTTTCATGAAAAACCACGGTGTAATTTTTTGCAGCATAACAATGTCATATGAGAATTCCTAAAAAGGGGTGATGAGAGAAAATAGGTATATCATCATGTATTCATGAAATGGGAGTATAAGTGGAATTTTAGAACATATCCAAACATATTTAATGGAATTCAGATGCATATAATAAAGGAAATGATTGAATGGAAATCAGAAAGAGAAACCCCTTTTGACATTTTGTTATGTTAATGAGTGTACACAGGAGAAATTAATGAGGTAGAAAGGGGTGTCTCATAATTAAAAAAATAATAAGGGATGTATGGGGAGTTTCTAAAACATACCCCAACATTTGAAATTTTAAATAAAAGGGTGTGTCAATATAAGGAAACTTGGATTAAATTGAGAAATGGAGGAACCCTTACCGAATTTGACATAGTAACATGTTTACATAAATGATCACTGAGGATTAATTTGAGTGACAGGAATATATAAGTTGTAAATAAATAGGATCATGAAATCATAATAACCCAACATATAAAAATGGAATATGAGATGCATAATATAAAAGAAGTGCAAGAATGGAAATGAGAAGAGATAAATCCCTTGTAAAATTTCTGCACAGAAACGACATAGGTAAGGGTCTAAATGGGGGAAGCCAAATGATCACCCATTTGAATAACATAAAATGGAATTTAGGGACATGATTATAAAATAATGACAATATAACCAATTAAAATTAAAAAATATTACAATAAAACATGGTTTTGAATTGAATGGAATAGAGGAAGGTGAGAATCCCTTACTTGGGTGTGTGGTCCAAAAGGATTGGGAGAGGCTTCTTGGGATCTTGGGGGACACTTGGGATGACTCTAGGTAGTATAAGTAATTTTTTTTATGAGATTAATGGAGTTTTAGTGAAGTGGAATGGGTTCTTCGGTGGGTTTATAAAGGGAATGGGGGGGGGGGTTCTTTATTATATTGGTTTTGGACACTACACACAAAAAAATTCATAGCCACAAATCCATCCCATTATTTTTTACCATGGCCTCTAGAAAAGGGTAGTGGTATACACTATTTTATATGGTTGTGTTATTAAGATATTAAAAAAAATTCTCCTGCTTATGTGGAGATGAGTTACAGTTTCTAGGAAATTATTATAAAATCTTATAATATTTTATATGTCTTTGAAGATTCACTAAGGCTTTACAAAATAATTCAAATAAACCTAAAATTACATTATTTTAATGGGAAATAATATATTTGGACGAAGATAACTTTTATAGAATTTTATTCCATCACTATTGTGTCATTATTATGTCATAAAACACATTATATATTTAAATGACATCTATTTTTACCCATAAATTCAACTATCTCGGAAAATTAAGAAAAACTAACCATTGGATAATTTCAAGATCCTTATTCAAAAAATTAAATTAATTTTATCAAAATAATTTTTTATATATGTTTATTTTCTCTTTTAAAATGAAAACCAATATATATTGATAATTTATGATTTTGGAAAAATATTGTTTTCATAAAAAAAGAAGTTACCTCTGAAGTCATAAAAATTAAATCATCATTAATAATAAATAATATTTTATTAATACAATATTCATTTTAAAAATACAATAATTATTAAAAAAAAATTCCTTAAATGAATTCAACTATTAACCAAAAGTACTATTTGTGCTTTTGAAAATCATTTAAAAAGTGATTATAATAGAATGAAATTATGTTAATTATTCGATAAATATAGTAATCATAATCCCAAGGTCTCAATAAATTTTATTTTATTGCACATGCATACTCCCTAAGTGTAATGTGTGCAATGATTCGGCTTTCATGGGCTCTTTCAGTGTACTTTGTTTGGGTCGTGATCTTGATTATTTTGAAATTATCACATAAATTGTTTCACTCATGCTTATGTTGTTGGATCTCAACATGGGCATAGTATAGAGAAAATACTAGAAATGTTATCTTCCTCAGAAGCTCTGATAAATTAGCTGTATAGGGTATTATCCTACTGGTTGAGGTTGTCACTTCCTTTTTATATTCCAAAAGGATTTATTAAAACCCTATATTTATACAAGTCATGTTCTCACTTATCAACAGTAAGGATATTTACCATTCGTTTAAATCCAATTGGATATAATAAAAAAATGAGTTAATCTGGTTTCTCTTTCCATAAGTAATTTTATTAAAAGAAAGAGAATTTTATTAATAAGTATTCAGACCGTTACAACCTTCCCCCCTTAAGCTATTTCTCCCTCAAAATTTTCATTTCCCACACTAAAATAGTTGAGGGTAACCCTGCTTCACCATCACCTCTGGATCCTATGTTGCTTCCTCAAACTTGTGGATTCTCTATAACACCATGGCAAAGGGAATCATCCTATTTCATAAAACATTTTCTCTATGATGTTAGATATTCATCAACTTCTCCTCATAAGAGAGGTAATTATCCAATGGTACCACCTTTGGATTGAGTACATGTGATGGGTTAGGAATTTAGTTCCTCACAAGTGATACAGCGAACACATCATGTACTTGATACATGTTCGGTTGGAGTTCTAGCTGTTATTCCACTTCTCTGATGCAATCAAGAATCTAAAAAAGAATGGATATACCTTGGACTAATATTTCCCTTTATTACCACATCTCATAACTCTCTTCCATGGAGATATGTGGAGGAATACCATGTCTCCATCATCAATATTTTTGTCTTGTTGGTGATTGTCAACATAGCTCTTTTTTTTACTCTAGGATGCTTTGATGTTCTTATGGATAGTCTTAACCTTCTCAACTATTTCATCGACCATTTTTTGACCATGATGTTTTCGTTCCCAAACATCATCCCAACATGCATGTGTTATTCACCTCTTCCAATAAAGGGGTTCATAAGGATCCATCTAAATGCTTGGGTAGAAATTGTTGTTATAAGTAAAATCCCTCAAAAGAAGATATTTCTCCCATCCTCTATTGAAGTTCATTAGAATTCTATCAAAATGTTCTCAGGTGTCTAGATGTTATTCTTAGATTGAACATTATCTTGAGGGTGATAGATCGCGATGAAGTTTAACCCGTTGTTCAATGTGTATTGGATACTCTTCCAGAATGTAGAGGATAATCTTGTATCTCGATCAGACACAACTGATATTGGTACTCCATGAATCATTTCCACTTCTATAATGTATATATTCTCTAGTATGCCCTATTAAAAATACTCATGAATCGAAATGAAGTGTGTAGTCTTTGTAAAATAATCCACAACAACCCAGATAACATTGTTTCCTTTGGATTCTTTCAGAATTCCTGTGGCAAAGTCCTTGGTGATATTTTCCCATCTCCATACATGTATATATAATGGTTGAATCATCTCATTATGCATATACCTTAGAGCCTTCACTTTATGACATTCCAGGAATATTAATGTATATTTAGCAATATCATTCTTAATGTTATCCCACAAATAGGTATCCCATAGATATCAATAAATCTTTGTGTTTCCTATGTGAATAGAAAAAATTGAACTATGGGCATCATCCATAAGTTATTTTGTATCTCTGAATGTGATGGAATATATAATCTTGATCCATATCTCACAATTACTTCTTTATTAAAATTTAACTCTAAGGATTTACCTTTTCAGATAGTTTTCACTTCCTTCGGAATTCCCTCACCATCTTTTTGAGAATCCCTTACCCTTTTCAAAGGATGTGGTTGAGAAATCATTTGTGAAAGGATTGATGATGTTCCATTATTTATGATTCTCATTTCCATATTCATCTTTATATAGTATGATTGGATCTTTTTCAATTCTCATCAATTATAGAATAGTTGGCTCTTTTCTACATAGAGCATCTACCACCTTGTTCGCTTTCCCTATGGGGTAATGGATTGAGAAGTTGTAATATTTGATGACCTATAACCATATTCATTGGTTCATATTATTCTCTGTCTATAAGAATACATATTTGAGAATTTTATGATCCAAATATTTTCTTACATCTCTTCAAACAGATAATGCCTCCAAATTTTCAATGAAAATATCACAACTTCCAACACCAGATCATGCATGGGATAGTTTTTCTCATGAATTTTAAACAGACTTGAGGCATAGGGAAGGAATTTTTCATTCTTCAACAACACACAGAACATGCACTTCATTGAAGCATCCATGATGATTACTAAATTCATTCAACTTTCGGTTAGTCTGAGTAGAGATGCAGTGACAATCCTATTCTTCATATCCTTGAAAATTTCTTCATATTCATCATTCATGGAAAACATGACTCCCTTCCAAGTTATCATGGTAATAGGCTTTGAAAAACGTGAAACATTTATAAAAAATATCTGATAATATTTAGCTAACCCTAGGAGACTATGGATATATGTCATATATGTCATCCTCGACCATCCATCAATTGCATTTTACTTATAAGGATCCACAGATATCCCACTTCTTTTGATGATATGACCTGATAATGAGACTTCATTCAAAAATAAATCACATTTACTGTACATTACATAGAGATTCTCCTTTCACATGGTCTCTAGCATAATGCTAAGATTTTCCTCATGCTCCTCCTTGGTTGTGATGAATATTATAATTTCGTCTATAAAGACTCTTGCAAATTCTTTCAGGTAATATATAAAGACTCTATTCATCTTGTCCACGAAGATTTATGGATCATTAGTGTGTCCGAATGGAGTCACAATGAACACATAATGCTCATAACTTATATGTAAATTAGTCTTGGGGATATCCACTTTCTTCACCATAACATAGAAATACCCCAACCACGGATCCACCTGGGAGAAGTATTGTTCTCCATTTAGTTGATCAAATCGGTCATAAATTCGTTGCAGGGGATACTTGTTCTTTATCCGGATTTTTTGAGCTCACGAGAATTAATGTAAATGCACATTCACCCATCCATATTCTTAATGAAGAGGATTATTTCACCCCATTGTGAAGCACTAGTGTTTTTAAACCCTTTATTAGGATTCTCCTATAGTTGTTTTTTTAGGTCCTCAAGCTCCACAAAATCCATTCTATAAAGAGTATTGGATATTAGCAATTCATTAGGTACACGATAAATCGATAATTCAACATATCATCAAGAAGGATGACCAAGCAATTCTGTAGGAAGCACATTAGTGAATTACCTCATAATAGGAATGTATTAGAGGATGGATCTTTTCTTTGACTCAATCATATAAGAAATATTCAATTTCAAATAGGGCAGTAATATACATGCTTGAGATGATGGTTCTAAAGAATATTCACCCCACTCCTTACAATTGTATTAAATTGGGTGATGATTCACCATATAGAGAGTGATTTCCCTCTCAAGGGAATTTTTGTTGGCTCTATATTAGGAAATCCACTCCATTCCAACAATTTCATCGAATTCCACCATAGGGTGTGTGATGTGGTTCACCGAGAAGTTCAGTCCACAAAATTTGATAGAGGATGAGTTATATGAATAGGATGAAATAATTTCCACATTTTCCATTTTCCATAACATAATACATCCATGCCTTGTGGTGGTGTTTGGATTTTTCAACAAAACTTTTGGGATATAAAATAATGTGTACAACTCTTGAAAGTAATTCTACCATTCCATTTTTTATTCAAGTTCTTCTTTATCAAATATAAACTTAGGTATGAGTACAATAAATAGTTAAACACATAAAGGGGATCCTAATGAAATTAAAATGATAACCTATAAATTATATTTATCTTCTTAAGATATGAATTTCTAGGCTTTAATCAATGTTATCCATGCTCTACTTCTTAACGTATATTCTAATGTTATTTGTTATACCCTTAATAATGGTTCATACTGAGATTATGAATGTACCAAAGCGTATCACATGGGAGTGTCGTACCAAGAGTGTAGAAAGACTCCTTATCGTTCACTAGTTCCTATTCGAGTCTAGCTCAAAGTAGTTTTTGGTTTTTACACCTAGATACATCAATTATAGAGCCACCCCTACCTGTTTGTATCTAGAAATGTATTAATTTTCTTTGATAAACCAATTTCCCTATACTCACCAAAATTTAGGTATTATATTCATAAACATAGTATTTTCCCTAAGGCATTCACTAGAGTTTTCTAATAAGAAACACATTAAATATCTAAACCTATCCTCAAAATCCCACTATAACAAATATTCTCTTTATTCGATAATAAATTATGATTTATCACAAAATATGAACTTAATACAACTTAAATAATCGATAGGTCTAGTGTATTTGGGTCTTATTAACATTACATAACATCTTAAAACCTGAAATACACACATATTTATTGGAAAATTCTTTTACATGACCACAACATTCCTTCATACTTATAATATCATGGGATAACCTGGGGGCATACATAAGAAATTGGTGAGTTAGAAATCCTAAAAAGGGAATAATCATGGCATAACATGAGGAAGAGAATACACGTTAGTCATTAGAAATATCATTGGAGAACAAAATAATCACGAAAATTATGGTATGATATAGATTGATATTCATAACACAGAAATGTAGCAACAACATACAACATGATATTAGAAAGAGCCAAGGCATATTACACATGGATTAGCATGACTAAACACTCATTGAAAATTAATAATCATGATTAAACTATCATATTATATGAATTATTATCAGTAAACCCTCATTTTTATGGTGTATCCTGATACTAAACATTACCCAATTTATTGGAGCACTATCAGGGCACACCCTTCATAATAATTTCATTTTCAAGCTTAAGTGTTCCATATAGATCATAAAACATTGATTCATTCAACATAATAAGTTATTCCACGATCAAGGAATGTGGAAAGGAAACATGTATGTCCTCAATCAATAACTATATGTATATAAAGGTGAGTACTCTTGATAGATAAATGGGTATGTTATTCACTACATAATGATTTTTTCTTGGAAAATTTAGTGTAATCTTGGAAGCATAACAACATCTTATGGGAATTCATAAAAAAGTATAATGAGTGAGAAAGAGGTGTCTTGTCATGTTGGCATGAAATAGGATGTTTAAGTGATATTTAGTAACATATCTCAACATATTAAATTTAATTTAGATGCATTGTATAAAATAAAGGCTTGAATGGAAATAAGAAGAGATAAATCCCTTACGGAATTTCAACATGGTAACGGGTGTACACGGGAGGTGTTAATGAAAGATAAAGGGGGAGAGGAAGTTGAGAATCCATTACATGGATGTGTAATCTAAAAGAAATGGGATAGTCTTATTGAGATATTTGGGGAAATTTTGGAGTACTATAGGGAGTATAGAAGAGTGTTTCGATGAGCATAATAGAGTTTAAGTGAAGGGGAATGGTTGCTTGGGTGTGTTTATATAGGAATGGCGGGGCGTTTCTTTTTTTTTTTTGGACACTACATAATGAAATATACAAAACCAAAAACCATCCCACATTTTTTTCCCATGTTTTCTAGAAAAGGGGATTTGTATAAATTATTTTGTAAGGATAAGGGCATATGATATTAAAATATTACCCTTGCCTATGTGGTGGTGAGTAACACTTTCATGGAAATGATTTTAAAATCTTAAAATATGTTTTTTGTCTTTGAGGATTCACTATGGCCTTACAAAATAAATAAAATAATCCTGATATTACATTATTTTCAATTAAGAACATATATTTGGTCGAGGATAACTTTTATATTTTTTTATTACATCATTATTGGTTCATTATGTTGTTACAAATGACATTATATATTTATACGATATTTAATTGTAAACCAAAAATTCTGTTGTCTCATAAAATTATGAAGAATTAACCATTTGATAATTTCAATATCATGGTTCAAAAAATAATATACATTTTATATAAATAATTTTTTAAATATGTAAATTTTCACTTTTAAAATATAACAAACTGTCATTAATTGAAAATTGAACAGTTTTGAAAAAAAATTAGTTTTCAAACCTTAATAAAAGTTACTTTTGACTTCATAAAAAATATATTATCAATAATAATAAATAATATTTTATGAAAATTTTATTAATTTAAACAATACATTAATTCATCAAAATAGATTCCTTAATTGAATTTAAATATTAACCAGAAATGCTATTTTTTCTTTAGAAAATCAGTTATAAAGTAACAATAATTGAATGAGAGTATATTCATTATTCTATAAAAAAATTCATAATGATAGTGTTTGGATTCATATCCCTTTATTACACCTGCATGCGTCCTAAGAGTAAGGTGTGTAATGGTGGGTCTTTCTTGGGGCTATTCGAAGAACATGGATTGGGACATGATCTTAATGAGCATGATCTTCTCCTATAATCCGTTTCACTCCTGCTTATGTTGTTTTATCCCAGCTTTATATTGGTTTGGGGAAAAGACCATAAATTATATCTCCCCTGGAAGATCTGATAAATGGACTTTATATGGTAGAATCGTACTGGTTGTGGCCATCACTTCCTTTGTCTGTTCCAAAAGGACTTGTTAAAACCCTATAATTATACTAGTGATGTCATCATTATTCAACGACTATATTATCAATGGTAAAGATACTGAATGGTCATTTAAATACAATTGTATATAATAAATCAAAAGGAGTTAATGTGATTTATATATCCATAATACATTTAATTAAAAGAAATGTAATGTTATTCCTAAATGGTCAGGTCATTACACATCATTAACTAATCATGAACCACAAGTTCATATCATTAGCATTAAAACAATTATTTTGAGTGTTTAACCATCATATGTACGGAAACCATTTCATATTTCATGTTTAGTAACTAAGACCATAAAATCATAGTCGATCCAACATCAAAACTTGTTTCCCATATTATAATCGATCAACAATCATCACATACGGTTCATAGTGGATCAAGCATATCTACCTACATTTCATTTTAGGTCAATCAAATCAAATTGTATCCCATTATAGATCAATTTTATCAAATTGTATCCCATAGTAGATTAGTAATATAAAATTTGAAATGTCTTCGTATCAACACATTTGATCAAAGAAGTAATCAATTGGATTAAATGATACTTTTTGCTAATTGGGATCCTGTTGAGTTATCAATAATCATTGAAAATATGAAATGATACCTATTTATTATTAATGAAAATAATTTTTCATACTTAGAAGACACACTTAGCAGAATGAATATATTATCAAGAATCACCCAGAGTTTCTTCTTCAGTTCCTAGAACTCAATTGGGGAAACTCTATAATAGGTCATCGAAATTGAGGTATCACCAGGTATGATATATATTTAACATTCAACTTCATGATTTTGAGTAAGAAATCAAAATTCAACCAAAAAAACTAAAAAAACAGCTTTATAATAGGGGTAACGTCAATTTTTATTATCTACCCAAACATCTAAGTTAATTACACTTCCAAGATTGGAATTAAGACCCACAATAAAGAAGTAATGTTCATTATAATTTTTTATTCATACTCAGACTAATAAAAAATCATAGGTTCATTCGTAATATTAAATTTAACTTACCTTCCTCAACAATTAATATGGACTCTATATATTGAAATCCATTCTATTCCAAAAATCAAAATATATTTAACTAATGGGTGAATCATAAGATTTTCATTAACCAATTTTCCCAAAACATCAATTATAGAGGAACTATAGAATTTATATGTATCCATCATACTGTTAGAATTTTTCACCCTGAAGTTAACATTGAATCATCGGTGTGTTAATTTGGTACCCCTAAAAAATCCTTATATGTTAAATAATTGGTAGAGCTAGAATCAAGTAAGACATTAACTATTATAGAATGCTTTAAATGTGTAAATTTTATAAAATCACTCTAAAAATAAATATCATTATTCATGATCACATGAAATTTCCTTTATAAATTTGGCCTTAAGATGTTTCTAATTATGATAGTCATAAAAAACTAACATATTTATGCACCAGTGGATGTAATTCACATACTCCTTGAATTTGAATAGTTTTAGTGTGGGGGGTCCATTAGATGGAATCATCCTTTCCACTATTGTATCAACAAGTATCTTTATCCCCATTTGGTAATAATGATATTTATAACCTGCCTTTCCACATTTTAAACAACTAACAATATGATTCATGCAATTCCATTGATGGTTTTCCCACATTTCTAGATTATATATTTCTTTAATTTCTTTCCCCCATGTGATTTATTTGAGTATTCATGAAAATACATCATTGTTTTTTAATAAAAACTATAATAATAGTTGTAATCTCTAGTTTTCATTTATACATAGATGTTAAATTGTATGATTTATTCATTGTTACTACAACGTATTTTAGTTAATTCCTTTCAAAGGCATGATTTTAATCCACCAATCAATTTCATGAGTAATATGAAATGTTCCCCATATCTTCCAATAGATTCATCATACATATTTTTTACTTCAAGGAATTACTTATCAATTTTAAATGATGAATATGAGGACTGTATTTTCTAAAAAGAAACTATAAAATTCATTCCATTTAGGTAGTCAATTTATTATTCTTTCTAAAAATTCATAATAAGAGTCCACTTTTGATCTATTATTCCTTCCAAATGATTCATGGATAGGAAAACATTATCATGTACCAATAACTAAGGAAATGAAATTAGTTTACTTACTCTATGGATCCATCATTCTACCACTAGTGTATCAAAATCCCCACTAAAAGATGTTGGATGTTACCTCATCAAGGACTCAAAAGTTCTTTGATCCCTCCTTTAATCATTTGGATCCTTAACATGATTCATGGTCTGAGAATGTTGTGGGAACATAGAAACTAGATTCAATATTCCAGTCCCTATAGCATACAGTTTCTCTAATGGAAAATCATTTAATTGGCTGTCACATCCATTTTTATCATGAACCCTTTTGATTCTAGACATTAACGTAAAAAATTAACAACTTAAGTGTCAATATGTAATAATCTGATTGAGAAAGAAAATAATAGCGAAGTTTCATTCATTGTAATTCCATATCAAGACACATTATTCTAAAAATATGGAACCTTAGGTTTAAACTAGGTTATCCTATACTTCTAGGGGTTTCAAAAATAAATTCTACCATCGTAATCTCTAAATAAAGACTCAACTCTGCTCTGATACTGACTATAGTAGCCTGTGATTTTTATATGTTTATACCAAATATCTTTTATTAATATTCAATATATAACATTACGATCCACATCAAAACTTCAATGTTTTAGCGTCTTTAGAGACTAGATGCATTCATATATTAATTGGTCATATTATTCATCACCTCTCATGGTGATCTTTTGAATGTTTTCCCTTCTTGGAAAACCTTCATTAAAACCATTATTCATAACTCAAGTAAAGGTAATATAATATGGAGTAAGCTCAAATTATAATAATTGGTAAACATGGGAGATGAAAATTGATGACTATATGAAATTATAAGATCAAAATAAGGGTTTTCTATCAGGAACATAAAATAAAAGATTCATATCAAATTTTTCAGAGATCATTAAAATGAGTCATTGAATAAAACATTATAATTTAAAATGAAATTAATCATAGGAGTTGGTAATCCCATTTAAACAATCATGAAACATAAGAGAATATCACAAGCATAAAAACATGGCTTACAAGTTTCAAACTTGTTTAGGTACAGAACACATTTAATAGGTAAATGTTAGCTATCGAGTCCCTAAAATCATAGTCAATCATGTACGAACCCTTGTTTTACATGTCATAATGAATCTGACATCATTACATATTTCCCACCGGGGACTAAGAATATTATCATACATACCATAATGGATCAATTATATCAACCTTCTTCCCATAGTGGGTCATTTATTTTAACTTGAATCCCATAGTGGATCAAGCATGTGAATTTACATCCCATAGTGGATATAGCATATTAACATGTATCCCATAACTATCCCATGAGACAAAAAAATACACAATGAATTAGAGAGTTTAAATAATTCTATTACCACAAATTAAATAATTAATACTATATATATGTATTCCACATGATTATTTAACATTCATCAAATCAATGTAAAATAACCCGTGGAAGGAATATTAGTTTATCATTTAATCGTTTTATCATAGCGTAACCCATGGAAAATAAATGTGTTTAAAAAAATATCATCATCATAATTATAATATATATATATAATAGAAATTATTTTATGATTGTATAATATCCCCAATAAATCATAATTCTCATTAATAGATGTTATCATAGATGAAAATTCCATTAAAAGATCAATAGTGTATTTCTTCAGGAAAATACCCTATTCATTTTGAAATCACATCTATAAAATATAAAAAATTAAAACATACTATAGAAATACTTTTATACAAAATTACATGTAAAATATTAAAGGAAACCTCAAATAATTCCATTTTCATGATGGTGAGAAATTCTGTTTATGCCATGTACGTTAAAACAATGATTCTTGTCTCATTTTTAGTATAAAGTCAAATGTATCTCATTATAAAGTTGAAATGAGTCTTCCATTTATTTTTTTAAAGAAAAACATGGGTTTAAATGACATTAAACATTAAAAGGATAATATTAAAACATTCATGAATGTATTTTAAAGAAAATAAGGACATGAAAGAAAAATATTCCCAATTGAATATTAAAATGTAGTTTTTTTCCTCAATAAATATTTTTTTATCCCGAGTACATATATTTGGAATGAATGGAAAAAACATCCTCCCTATAAGGGAATTGAGTAAAATAAAAATGAAAGGGTTTTAGTAGAAATAAATCATAAAAATTTCTTCAATGAAATTCAAGCATAACCATTTTTTATTAAAAACTGGTTGAATAAAAAATCCCATACCTTTTTGGTAATATTAAAATAAAAACCTAATGATAGAGAAAACCATAGATAGACATGTATTTCTCTATAATTTATATTGTTATCATCATAATAGATATTCATTGATATTATATACACCACATTAGAGAATTATGTTGTGAATATGGCATGTGTCTAACATTAGTAAATGTTATACGAAAATCCCTAACCTCAAGTTTCATCTTTACTAGTATGAATTTAAAACTCGTGTATAATAAATATATATGTATTATATATGTATTTTAGAACATTAATCACATATATTAAACCAATTATAATTTAATTATAAAATCTTACCACCTATTTGTTAATATTTTTCTGTTAAAATCATTGCTACATGTGATGACTGATTCGCTTCTCATGAATGTTTCAATTATTTCATCACTGTGGTTTTACTTTGAGCATGGTTCATTAATCATAATAATTTTAATAATAACATAATTATAACATATATTCATTATATATATTTCATGACCCCATCCCACTAAATATGTCATAATTATTGGAAGGATATAATGACCCTGAAGTCCCACCTTCTGTAGGCCACACATTTGAGACTAGAACTGAGGGTTTGAAAATCATAGAAATTAGAGGAATTAGCCTCAATAATATATAAGATCAAGAGATATGACGAATAAACCAAAAAAATCCATAACATAATAAAAAAATAAACCCAAAAACCATCCCACAGTGTATGTATAATCATAAAATATATAGATAAAAGTCTAACAATTAAATAATGAAAAGAAAAATAAAATGTTCTGAGACAGAAAATATTGAAAATTACAAGTTAGTAATGTCCAAAATGGTATGTGTTATACTTATGGTAACATAAAAACAATCCTATATACATATGGTGAGCATATAAGTTTATATATTAGGGTATGAAATTTCCCACATGTGTATGTTAAAGAACAATACTAATACACCAATGAGAAAATGATACAACCAAAAAACACCTAAACTAGTCAAGTAACCAATCCCCTTACTCACTAGGTAATACTCACTAAATAATGCATGCCATGCATAATAAATGAATACGAATCATATTGATAGAGGGTACCCAAAACACTTTCTATTTAATTTTACTCTATCACACCCTAACACTGTACATCCTATACCTTGCATCTATTTCATATAAAAAGATCACCACCAAACAAAATAGTCACGTCACATTTTTCTTAAAGACACTTGGTCCATCACCCCAAAGCATTGGCACATCTCATCCTCCTTAAAGATAATTTTCCATCGCATCACAACCATAACCAATATAGTAGGATATCATGGAAAAGAAGGACATGACCCTCATTTCCACCTCCTTCAATACACGACCCAACCATAATCCACCCCACAATATGGTCACATCTCATTTCCCCTAAAGTCACATTGGCCATCACCGAACAGCTTGGTCACATATAATCTCACCTGAAGACACTTGGGATATCACCAAGTCCACTATCAATCATCCTTCCATCAAATATTCTTCATATCTACTAAACTAGAAGAGATATTGGGGAAGATCTTGTAGAAATATATTCATCCTTATCAACAAGATATTAGAAAAAACACCCCTGTATAAATGTAAGGGTGTTGGAAAATAGTGATTGATGTGTGCGGGGGTTTATATATAAATAACATGGAATATAATATATATATATATATATATAGCCACACACAAGCCCAAATTATAGGTTCATAGAATAACACTTAAAAATTCACTATACCACAACTTTCACAATTTCCAATAAATGAATAAAGTGAAATAGAAAGAGACAATACAAAACCCACAATTAATTATATTTTCAAATTATACTATTTTCTATATTTTCATTACCATCCAATTCCATTATCCATCCCATTTATTTTATTTATAAACCAATTCATTCCATTAACCTAACTGGAACCATCCGTTTCAATTCATCATTATAATTTAATTCATTTAATATCTAGGAAGCCAACACATAAAAATACCACACAAAACAACAATTCATCTTCCTCATAAAGACATCTAGTCCCTCATCAACACCGTCTCATATCCATATCACATACCACCTTCCATCGCATCCACCCCATAGTATGAAAAAAATAAATCACATCACTACCCCCATAGCATGGCAATACAAACTCACCTCATCATTTCCCCACATCCTGAACAAACAATCCATCAGCCCACACCACCCACATGTTGATCACATAATAAACACATCATATAACATCTTTTTTTTGTAAGGTAAATTTGTTGCATTCAACTTATTTTTTAGGGAATTATCATATATTCCATAAATCAGGGGGGAACCATTTTTTATACAATAATATATGGGTGACCAATTTCCTTTTAAGGGTGATATCACAACAACCACACAAAAAGGGCCTAACAACACATATTAAATAATCACAAAAAAATCCCCCTATATCTATAATTTTTAATGTTGCATAAATTCCAAACAATCACAACATCAGTATAATATCAAATCTATCATATCAAGGGAGTAAAACCCATTTCCCTTTAATTTAAAATAACCAATAATTTATGTCACTTATGTTGGTGAAAACCATATTACCTATGATAAACAAGAGTAAACCCTCCTGTATGATATATAATAAGAAGAAATTATGGACTCCGTACCTCAAAAAATCATTTGGATATCACAGCATGCTATAGCGTGAAGAGGAAACACCCACACACCACAATGATGTGAAAAATCCCCTGATTGACCTAGAGTTCATCAATGGGATATCAAGAAAACAACTAAAACACAACTATAACTATAGACACCCAAATACAGTGGATCCCCAAATACAAAATGGAAGAAAAACAATGGGTGATGACCATAAACTCATTACGGATCATCATTTCCGGATCATAAGAAACCAGAGATCAAAATAGGTGGGAAGGGGAAAGAAGATCTTTGAAGACCATCTAGGGTTCATCCAACAATAATAGAGAGGCCAATGGTCTTATTATAGGAGAATAAACAAAAAAAAATCTATTTAAAACCCAGAAATCTCCCAACGTAATACATAAACCAAGCTATAATGACGTAAAATACATGGGACTATACAACATATGTCTTGACACTAACTCTTAGGCAATAAAAGCCCACAAACCTCATTTTCCACAAAAAATAATTGCACCTAAAGACAATATTAATTTACACCATAAAATACCTATTATGGTGTAAAAACATTTCATACTGTAGCCTCTCACCATAAATAAACCATCACCCACTAGCTATATAAGCTATAAACAACCATCTTACACTAGAAATCCGAATTTTAAAGTGTAGAAAAACTTTTACAGCTCTAAACTCCACCAAACCTCCTTTAAACTCATCAAAGTCCTCATTTACTAGAAAACAAAATAAATAAATATAAAAATTGGTATGGCACCATATATTACATTAGATACCTTTCAAATTATTCTAAATATATTGAATCAAAAAAAATATCAGATTAGAGTAAAGGGATTCAAACAACTACCCCATGAGATACCTTATATGGTTCTCATTACACCATAATACTACCACAAGAGAAGAACAGTAAACAAAATAACACACCAAAATAGCCCATGCAACTGAATCACTACACAACCACAAAAACACATCTCACCAAGCCCAACACCTTGTCATATGGTACCAAGAATAACCTTCCACAAAACCACATAACCACACAACCATATAAACCTCTATATAACCCAGTACAACCATTTCCTCAAATAAAGACATATAATTTCACTAACTGAGAACATAATTTATATAATTTCATCTACTATGTTAGTATATTATACTCTTTGTGAGGCTCTAACTCACCCATATGGTGTTAATAGTGTCAATGTATAATGGATATTAATTAGGATTCAGTTCTTCCCTTTTTCATATGTCTGGGGGACACTCTCAAGAAAATATGGTCTCTAACCTATAACTTCAATGGCCTCTACCTATAATCAAAAAATGATTTCTACTAGTCATGTGTTACATTCATACTCTCTCAAACAACCTGGGCTTTTTCTATCATGCCAAATGTATCATTAGGTCCAAAACCTACTGAATCTATAACTTCCATCCACCATATTGAAGAATGTGAAATATTCCCAAACATTTCTTAAAAAAGGATCCATACTAATGGAAGATTTATATTTATTGTTGTTGAAAACCCCAATGGAAGGAATGTTCCACATCCAAAATCCACCAAATTCCAACATACACCCATGTATAATATCATCTAGTGCCTTTATAGTCAACTTTGTTTTTCTATATTTTTACGGAAGGAATGTAGTGATGTGACAAATTTGAGTTCCAAAAGAATAATGTAATTGCCACCAAACATAAGAAGTGACGTTTTCATCCTCATCTGATATGATGGAACTTAGAAATCCATGCAACTAAACTACCTTATCCAAAAACCTATTGCAATAAATATTGTTGTGAATGCCTCTTTTATTGCTATAATGTGATCCAATTTAATCAAATGGTCTATGATTATCCAAATAGCACTGCAAAATTCATGATATCAAGGTCATACACAGATGAAATCAATAAATTTGTCATCCCCTTACACTGAGAGACATTTAAAGTATACAAAAAAATATTTAGAAACACAATACCCAAGAATTATGTAACACTCTAAGATTTCATAGTACGTTATCTCTTCATAGAAATTCAATAACTCCCATTACACGTAGCACTGAGTTCAAGCGCACTACAACTTACAAAACTAGCCGTTGAAAAAGTGGTTATGAATACTATTAAATGAATTTTGAATTTTATATACTCCATATAATTTTAAAATCCATATTATGTGTTTCTTATACATATTATAAGAACAAACTCATTTTTTCAAATAAAATGAGTATTTTTCAAAAAATACAATTTTACTGCCTTTTACAGAAGAACCATTTTTAAAAAGAATATTTAAAAGTTTTATATTTTCAATTTAATGAAATTAAATTATTCTTTATAATCCGGATATAAAAATTTATTTTGGATAAATTTTTGGTAATTCTCTAATAACATGCATATTTTGATGAATAGTGAAAAATACTTAATTTTATTTAAAAACATCTTTTTTAATCAAAACAATTTATTCTGTTAAATTATACATTTTAGTTTCTTAAAAGAATCATTAGATTATATCTTTATCATTTAATATAATATTGGACATTGGATATGGTTTTACAATTAAATTGGAAATAAACAAGTGTCAATCTTTTGATAGTTATTTTTTATTAAAAACACGCTTTTTGTTTTGACAACAGGAATTAATTTTAAATTAATTTCTTCCACTTCTCTGTTTTGATTTTAGAAAAATGCATTCCATATTTCTAATCAAGAGGTCTAATTTTTTTAAATAGGTAAATTTTATTTTTAGACATTATGAATATTTACTTCAGTAAATATTTTATCTTTCATGGTCAATGGGTAATTCTGGTAAATAAGGGTAAAATATATTATTATAATAATATTAAATTAACATAACATGTGTCATATTCATATTGGTTGATACATGTCCGACCATGGGCATCCTTGGGGAGATTTGGTGACCCCATGGAGCCACTTGATAGTGATAATGACACGTTATATTAGTTAATTTAATGTAAAGACAAAAAGGACATAAACATTTATCTTTCAGTAAAATAATTTTCACAAGGGTTTATATAAGTTATATTTTTACTATAAATATTAATTTTAAATATTAAAAGATGTACTATATCATATATATTTTTTATTTTTAGACATCAAATAAAAAAAATTATGACACAATAATGATGTAGTGTTTACCTAATTAAAGAATGATTTAATTAAATGAGATTATAAAAATTAAAACCATATCCAAAACCTGTCCAATTCATATTGGATGCTTTTATTTCTTAAATTAATCATCCTATATTCTAATTTAATGAGAGTTTTATCTTTATAAACCGAAAATCATTATATAATAAAATAATATTTTCAAACATTCCTAAAGATCCCATCACCCCCTTATAAAAAGCAGTCACCTCTAACCCATTTCTCCCACCTCTCAATCGCCTTGGCTCTTCCAAACACTACCCAATTAATATCCATTCATACCTATCTTACTCTTATAAGCCTTAACTTATGTATAAGACACATTAACGAAGCCTTCTGGTTCAATCCAAAGGGAGTTACCTAATTAAAATGTAACATCTCCCCTTAAGTTCTTTTCTTTTATTTTACTTCTCCAACCCCGCAAACTCCCTTTATTCATTTATTTTATAACTACAACAATATCCTCAATATACTAGGTTTTTTTATGTGATTTATTTTAACTACACATACACATAGCTCTATGAAATGGGTATAGAACATAATATTTCTGTGGAAGGTGAACTACTGCCTCACGAAATGATGTTTGTTCAATCTTCTACTACCACCTCTTACGGTGGCCATTATGATGGAACTATAATTATATATGGTATTTATGATATTTATTTTATATATAACCTTCTTTAATTATCTTTTATTTCATATCTTTATTCCTTTCATGTGTTATATATATGATAATTTCATTTGAGGATGTGTGGACTACCGCCCCCTCAAAGTGATATGACTAATTCATACCATACATGGAACTTATAAAGGATTGTGTTAATGAAAATACATAACATATATAAAATATTATATTTTTCTTTAATAATAATATACCTATGTATCATTTTGTTTTCTTTCCTTTTAAAATAAAAAAAATTAAATGGATGTAGTGTTCGTGCGTACGTACGGATTACCATCTTCGCAAACGCGATGAGATTCAATCCCCATCATAACCATTCAAGAATAACATTCATTTAAATGTTAAAAATAATATTTAAGAACATTATATCATTCTGGATATGAATAAAATACATCTTATCCATAAAAACATGACTTTTGTAATAAAACATATAAAAGAAAATGAATCATTTATCACCCAAAATGATGATACTATTGAAATATAATTAACATAAAAATAATATAATATCATGTATCATATCATATTAATGTATTTGGTTCTTTTATAATTTAATAAAAATTATTTAACTATTATACAGGAGGTTAACGTACTCTCAATCAAGGAAAAGTACAAGGTAAGGGTCAATTTCATAATCATTTTATTATCCGAGGTTGTTTTTACGTAAGTATCTACTGGGACCTCTTTATCATCCACATATATGTTTCTTAAAAATGTATTTCAAAAATATTACTATTTATGAGACTATGACTTAAATTCATTTATACCCATGTTTGACTTTTTATTAAATGATTTCAAATGAATCTTTCCGTCGTTTTCCAAACAAGGTACTTTATTACCTTTTCGACAAATTAAGGTTAGAATGTTTTTTAATAATATGGAGAGTGTGGTTATTCTCCACCATTATAGAGCCTATGAAGCCTACCTTACAAGATTATAAGAATTTTTTGAAAATAAATGATTTCTTTTTTAATTACCTTAATTTTAAATTATTTCAAAATAAAAAGAGATATTCCTCTCAAATAATTTTTATTTCATCAATGTCGACATCCTTCAATGGATTTTATAATTATTTGAAGTTGATGTATTATGATACAAGTCTTCCATTTTGTATTGAAGGTTTTGTTATATGACTAGATGTGGATATGTTATTTTTATACCATTCATGGTTTATGTTTAACGTATTAACATTTCGTATGCTACTTTTAATACGCATGTTTATGATATGTATCAACCTTTTCATATGCGGAATGCATTGGACTTAGTAATTGATGGGTGGAGCCCACTATAGCTCTTCAATGCATCAGTACATCTTATGAGACAAACTATTGTCTTCACACTAGGCCTTGAAAAAATCTTATTTGTTGTCTTGGCACGAGGCCATGACTATGTGGTTATGATGTCTGACATTATCCATTCCATCATTATGAAATTAGTCATTGATATTACATGTGATTATTTCACTAGTAGAATATCCATGTGAATAAGTAAATGGAATTATTTTATTTATATTTTCCATATTATACTGATGTTTATGTTTAAAAGTATTTTGTTTTACTTTTTTACATTTCCTTACCTGTTTATTCTTATTTATGATGTTTCTCCTATATTTCTATCCTTAATTTGAATCTGAGCTCACCCCTTTGTATGTTTTATTTTTTCTTGGATATTAAGAAGTATTTTATGGTTAACATAAAAGGATATTCTAAGGGATATAAGTCTGTTCAATAGAGACAATGTTGTTGTTTTTTATCATTTTATAATGTAATGTAACGTTCCTGTATGCAATTTATTTTCCAAGATTGCTAAAATGATCGGTCCTTTGGGACATGATTCCTTTTAATCATGCCAAAGTATTAAAATAATGCACCGACTCTAGGTAACTGGGGTATGGTCATTAAAATTTGTATTAGAGGAAGTTTAATAATAACCTCAAAAACTATATTTATAAAACTCTGATTAGATAACATTACCATAAGATAGAATTTTATGATTAGTATAGAAGAACATCATATAATTTTGGTAATGTAGAGATTTTTTGAATTTTCCAAGCAATACATCCCTGTCTGGATACAAGCTGGTAAAGGCGGCCCTGGCACAGATGTACATAGATGTGAAAACTTCGACACGGATTTTCAAGCTTGACTCGGGGTATCCTAATACATGAAAATGGGCATTGGTGCACTCTTGGTAACGATACTCCTAGAAGATATGCTTAGGATAATTCACATTTTCTTTAGAAGTCATTATTAAGGATTTAAGAGTAAATAATTCCTCCCAGAATTTTTTTATTATTATATATTATATGTATAATCTTTTTAATTTACGTTAGGTATTTTACATTTTTGTAATTATGCACTATAATTAATAAAACTAACCTAATGTATGACATTGTTTCGAAATGGCACCCAATAGGGGGAATGAGAAATCCAACAATACGCATGATCCAAAGAGTATGAAGGATCATATATTTCATGGTATTACGCCAACATTTAGAAATTAAATAATCTCCAATATATTATAATCATACTAATAAATTGTATCATGTGTTAACATGATAACTAAAGAATTCTCTGACTCTCATGGCTTTGAAGGCAAGCCAGAGAAGAAAATGACAGTAGAGAGAAATATTGATAATGAGAATAGGGGATAGTAGGATTTTCCCATATGTGAAAACTATGGAAAGAATCACTTTTGTAAATGCTTGAATGGAATGAGAGTTTCTTTTATGTTTGTATAAATAGTACACTAAGTATGTGATTGAAAGGGTAAGAAAAAGGTTTCAAATATACAATGCTTTATCTGCAAGGAGTTAGGACACTATGCGAATCAATGTACTAATCATGAGAGTATACTGAAAATGATTATATAGGATAATAATGAAGTTATGATATTACCACATATGAAGATTAATGACTAGTGTACTTATGTTGATATTAAAGAATTATGTCATTTTATTGTTGTATCAATGATGTACTGATAATAATAATTATGGAGTATATAAGTATTTTACTACAGTACTATTTCATTATGGATTTGAGATAGTGTGGTATCAAGAAAAGTGACTCAATATCAAGTTAATCATTTTGAAAAATACATGGTTGAAGGGAAGATAAACACTAATATGGTTCTAATAGTTAGGTATTGATTTTGAAATTAGAGATTATTGATTTGGATAAATTATATTTGATATTATTGACTACCTTGGAACTAATTAATGGTTTATTATAACATCATTGTATGTGATTATATCATTTTTGGATTTATGGAGAATATCTAGTATTCTATGATTTACATAAGTAATAAGGAAGTACATACCAATTCAAATATGGTTTTCTTGAAATTCATTTTATTACCACATTTTAAGAGATTTCATGATTAAAGTATTCACATGTATATTATGTGACCATACTTATAAATTTTGGACTGTGAGTTCAGAGAGAAGTATTGAGGATAAGTCTAAAGGTTGGAATAGAATAAGTTTAACATTGGATACTATTGTTAAGGTTAAATTATTTCTTAAGATTTGTTTTTGGATTGTCATAAAAAGGGAAACCCGGAGGTTAGAAGACAACACGTTGCGTCTGGCAAGGCCGCGAGACTTGAACCCACAACCGAAGGGCGATAAGGGTAAATCACCTACCACTAGCCTATGTGATGTACTAGTTTGTATAAGGAAGTGTTTTTAAATATTCTGAAAAATGAAATATAAATTCATTATTTTTCTAACCCTATAAGATTATGATAAATAAAATATTTTTGAATTCTATTATCTTTTTGAGTGAAATATGAGTTTGTGGTAGGAATTAGTTGAAGGATAGAACTCTACTTGTCAAGTATATTTTTCCTCTTATTTTATGAATAAATTGATTCTTAAACATTAGAGAAGGGATCATAATACCAAAAATGTATTATTCCAATTCCTTATTCTTTATTGAACCAATGATATTTTAAATCATCGTAGAATGATGCCATTGAGGCCCTCAATTTTACAATTTTTGGGATTGAGGACCTCAATCACTCAATATAAATATTTACATTGTTTTTTCTAAATATGTGTCTAAAATTTCCACCAGATTTCTCCTAATTGAGATCATAATTTGGTGGTTAGTTTTTAATTTCTCTTTCCATCTTATTAAGTCTAAATTTCATTAACCTAATTTATGATGTGGGTTTTCCACAAATGTATTTTTCAAATTTTAACCTTTTATTTTCAAAGAAAAATTTGAAATTGTGAGGACACGATTTATTGAAGGAGGGGAGAATGTAACACCCAATGATTTCACAGTACGTTTTCTCTTCAAAAAAATTAAATAACTTGCATTAAATGAAACACCGAGTTCTAGCACACCATAACATAACAAACTAGCTGTTCAAAAAACAGTTATAAATAGTATTAACTAAATTTTGAATTTTATATACACCATATAATTTTTGAATCCATATTATGTGATTCTAAGACATTATAAGAGAAAAAATTCAATTTTTTTAGATGAAAGAAGTATTTTTCAAAAAATATAATTTTACCACCTTTTAAAGGCGAACCTTTTTTAAAAATAATATTTGACACCATTATATATTATATAAAATGAAATAAATATATTCTTTAGAATTAGGACATAGAAAATTTAGTTTGGATAAATTTTTTGTACTTTTCTGATAACTTTCATATTTTGATGAATAGTGAAAAATACTAAATTTTAATTAAAAAAACTTTTTAATCAAAATAATTTATAGTGTTAAATTACAAATTTTAGTAGTTTTAAAGTATCATTAGATTATATTTTTATAATTTAATATAATTTAGGTCATTATAAGTAATTTGATATTTAAACTGGACATAAACAAGTGTCAATCCTTTGATATTTATTGTTTCTTAAAAACACACTTTTTTTTGACAACGAGAATTATTTTTATATTAATTTCATCCACTTCTGTGTTTTGAATTTGGAATGATGGATTCCATATTTGGAATTAGGAGAAAAAACTATGTAAATAGTCAAATTTTATTTTAGGTCATTATGATTATTTATTTTAGTAAATATTTTATTTACCACGGTTAAGGGGTAAATATGGTAAATAAGGGGAAAATTATTATTATAATATTAAATTACTCTATCATTTGTTATATTCATTTTAGTTGATACATTTTCCACCATGGGCATCCATATGTCAATTTTGGGACCCCTTGGATCCACATGAGAGTGATAATGACACTTTATATTAATTAATTTAAATCAAAGACAAAATTGACACAAACATATAACTTCTAGCAAAATAATTTTTACAAGGGGTTATATATGTGTTACATAATACTATAAATATTCATTATAATGATAAAAATATTTCCTACATCGTTGTAGTTTTTATAGAATTTTAAGACATGAAATAAATAAAAATATTTATGACACAATAAAGAATGATTTAAATAAATGAGATTATAATAATTAAATAAACTAAAAACCTTCCAAATACTTTTTGGATGATTTTATTTCAAAAATGAGTCATCTTATATTAGAATTTAATGAGTATTGGCCCATTAGAAACCGAATATAATTAAATAATAAAATAATATTTTCAAACATTCCGAAAGAGGCTCTTGTCCCCCTTATAAAAAGCCCTCACCTCTAACCCATTTCTCACACCTATGAAGCCCCTTATCTCATCCAACTTATGCCCAATTGAGCTTCCTACATCCCTCTATTCCCGTTATAATCCTTACCTTAGGCATATGGAACTTCAAGGAAGTCTTATAGTTCAAACCAAAGGAAGTTACTCGATTTTAAGGTAACATATCCTCTAAAGTTTTTTTCTTTTATTTTATTTATCCAACCCCTAAAATCGATTTATATAATTCCTTTATAAAAACACCAGTATCCTCAATATACTAGGTTATTGTTAAGAGAATTATTTTAACAAAACTTACACTAAACTCCATCAAATGTGTATAGAACATAATATTTCCATGGACAACGAACTTCTTCATCACAAAATGGTGATTGTTCAATCTTTTACCACCACCTCTTATGGTGTCCATTATGAAGGAAATGTAATTATATATGATATTTATTTTATCTATAACCTTGTTTAATTCTCTTTTATATAATACCTTTATTATTTTCATGTTCTATATATACGACAATTTCATTTGAAGAACTGAAGACTATCGCCCCTCAAAGTGATATGACTCATTCGTACCATACATGGAATGTAAAAAGGATGGTGTTAATGAAAATACATAACATATAAAAAATATTATATTATACTGGAATAATAATATACCAATTTATCATTTGGTTTTGTTTCCTTTTAAAAAATTAAATGGATGTAGCATTCGTGCATGCGTACAGATTATCGTCTCCACGAATGTGATGAGATTCATTCCCCATAGTATCAATTCAAACGAAAATATTTATTTGATTATTAAAAATAGTATTTCATAACATTATATCATTCTAAATATGAATTAAATACATCCGATCTATAACAAAAATGACTTACGTAACAAAACATATAAAGGAAAACAAATTAGTTAACACTCGAAACGATGATACTACAGAAATATTATTAACAAAGAAATATTAGAAGATAAGGTATGATACCCTATTTATATATTTGGTCCTTGAATAATTTAATAACATTTATTTAATGATATATAGGATCCTAACGTATCCTCTATCATGGAAAAGTACAAGGTAAGGGTTAATTTCACAATCTCTTTATTATCCGAGGTTGTTTTACATATGTATCTACTAGGACCTCTTTTTAGTTCACATCTGTGTTTCTTAAAATTGTATTTCAAAAAAAAATACTATTTACTTGTCTATGGGATAAATTCATTTATACCATTATTTGACTTTTTATAAAATAATTTGAAAGAAATATTTCCATTATTTCTGAAACAAAGTACTTTATGACCATTTCAACAAATTATGGTAAAAATGTTTGTTTACATATACATCAGGTGTGTTTATTCTCCGCAGTTATAACACCTTTGAAGATTAAATTATAATCTTATATGATTATTTTGAAAATAAATGTTTTCTTTTATAATTACATGACTTTTAATTGATTTCAAAATAGTAAGAGATATTCCTCTAAAATAATTTTGATTTCATCTATGTCAATATCCTTTAATGAATTTTATACTTGTTTGAAGTTGATTTATTATGATTCAAATATTCCATTTTTCATTGAAGGTTTTTTGATATTATTTGTTGTGGATGTGTTATTTTTATACAATTCATTGTTTATTGTTAATTTATTGATATTTCGTATTCTATATTTAATACGAATGTTTATGTTATGTTTCAACCTTTTCATACGAGGAATGCATCAGACTTAGTAAGTGACGGTAGGATCCTGCTATATATCCTTGATGCATTGGTAGGTCTCACAAGACAAACTAGTGTTTGGGAAGAAATCCTGGAAAAAATCTAATTTGTAGTCTTGGCATGAGTCCTTGACTATGTGGTTATGATGTTTGGCATTTTTAATTCTATCATTTTGAAATTAGCTATTCATATTGCATGTGATTATTCAACATGTAGAATATCCATGTCATTATTTGATTTTACTTTCCATATAATTATGAGTTTTATGTTTAAAAGGAATTAGATTTAGTTTTATACATTGCCTTAAATTCTAGTTCTTATTTATGATTTTTCTGCTATATTGTTATCCTTACCGAGAATATGATCTCACCGCTATGTATGTTTTATTTTTCCCTAGATGTGAAGTATTATTTTATGGTTGACCTATATGGATAGGATAAGGGATATAAGTGTGTTCCATTGAGATAATTTTGTTGTTGTTGTATTTCATTTTATAATGTATTGTAACGTTCATGTATGTAATAATATTTCCAATACTGCTAAATTGATCAGTCCTTTGGGACATGATTCCTTGTAATCATTCCAATGTTTTAAAATAATGCATCACTTGTGGGTAACTTGGGTCCCGGTGTTACACATTATCTAGTGGAAAAACCTCTAGACACAAATTTAGACCTCAACCCTTTCATCGAGGGATATCAAAACGACATCTTAAATCCATGGTACAAATGGGAAAATTTTGATTATGACACCATGTTGATCTATTAAACTCTAGAAAGGACTCCCTCTTTTATCACTACCTGATAAAATAGTATTCTCAAAAACAAAATATCATTCAGACCATCCTTCGACCATCCCTCTGAAGCATTATGTTGGACCACACATTTTAGAATCACATAATCCTATGATCCTCCCCAATGATAATTCTTGACATTGATCACCAAATAAGACTCCTTCATATTCTGATATAAAAAGCACTACCACTACTGCCTTCCATATCAATATGCGTCACTGTAAGATGCTCCATCATGTTCAAATCATCTCTAGACTCTAAAGACACATCTCTTCGATATTTATGACTAAGTGTGTCTGCAACCACATTACCATTTAGTAGTTTATAAGAGATATAAAAATCGTAATCCTAAAAAAACTCTCTCCAACTCCATTATCAAATATTAATATCCTGAAATGATATGACACACTTCAATCACTTATGATCTATGAAGACTACAAATCACTCCCCAATGTGGTATAGCATCTAAAACATCAAAAAAAACCATTGATTACTCATATCTATTGGTGTCAGAGTGATACTCATTGGGAAATAAATTTATTTCTCCATAATAGATCATTATCCCCACTATATCAACTTGAATCCCATGTCCATCTAGGAAGAAAGAAAAAACACTTTAAAACACACCATATGTTGGAAACCAATTCACTAAATCACTGAAAAATATCACCTTCAGGTAGTCTAACACTACCTAACCCTAACCATTTCAGATAAACTCAATATCCTTCCTGGCTGATAAAGTAAAATGGGCTTCATTATTTGAGAAATTATGAATGAACCTCTAGTAATATCCTATGACACTGAGAAATCGACGGACCTAATCCAAATTTTTTGGTTCTTCCTTATAAACAACATCCTCGTCCTTTTGTGGGACTATATACACACAATTTTGATGCATCACATTCCCATGGATGTGAACCTCTAATTTCTTGAATATTCAGTTGGAAAATTTTACATAGAACTGATGGTGTCGAATTCCCCTCAAATAATATCTAATATTCTTAGCATGATCATCATATGACCTTGATTAGATCAATATTTTCTTAATGTAAAAGACTATTAACTAGTCTATTAATTCATGTAACATGAGGTTCATGATCCCCATGATCATAAATGGCACAATTTCGAAAAGAAATCCCATGAATTCAAACTCAAAGATCCTATACATATATCTTAATGAAGTATTTATTACTTCACTCTCCTTCACATTGAACTGTTGATACCCACATTGTAGATCAATCTTAGAAACCTACTATTCCCTACAAACAAGGTTTAAAGATCACAAATCAATGGAAGAGGATGAAGGTTCTTGATTTTTACCTTATCAACCCATGGTAGTCTATGGATATCCTCATATTATCATCATCCATATTAGTGAATAACATCAGATATCCCCATGAAAACACACTAGGATGGAATAATTTTTATTACAAAAATCATATATCTAAATCCTAAAATTTCAAATCTCCTAAGGTTTCATCTTATAAGGATCCATCAAAATTTGAGAAGCACTTGGTTTCAAGTCCATCCCAGATTCAACATCGTGTCAAGGAATACCATCACAAAATCCTCCTGGAAAACATCAAAAAACTCCTAAAAATCCTTGGGAACCTTTACTATTAATGCGTCCACTAATTCCATTGAAAACCTATCCATTAAGGAAATAAGGGGATCGACATGCCTACTACCCACAAAACAAGTGAAAAATCAAATGAAAACCACAGGCATGAAAACTACATATCAGAATAGGAATTTACTCAATAATTTGATAATGTAATGTATGAAAAAAATATTTGATTTCAAGGATAAAACTTTATGGCTAAATATATAATAATAAAATATCCCCATTAATATGATATTTCCCCTTGATCAATCTTAACACTATAACACATTAAAAAATCTGTTTTGGCCTCCAAATGGTGTAGTAAACACGAAGGGAATTAAAATTATCTCTAAGTCTAGTCCATGAGAACAGATTAAATTAGGTGTAAAAATGGAGTTTGGAGATATAAAATCAATCAAGGGACAAAAATAATGGAAGATAAACAGAACATAAATCTATAAATATCTATCCCCTCTAGAGATATAACCTCTACTACCTATGAAGGACCACAACCAACTCTTATACCCCTCTATTAATGGCCACTTTCATGACCATTCCTGGGTTGATGTACCAAAACATGATGAATATCTTGACGGTGTCCTCCACCTACTCTACCCATATCTGTGGAGTATAAGTATTCATCTAAAATGGTATAGCTGGTAACTATTACAAATGATGAACTTGAACCTCAATGAACCCACCAAACTAATATTTGAGAACCACTATGTAATAGTTCTGGAGATGACCATGAACCCCATGTACAAACAATGATGGACCAAACCCTTCTAGAAAATCATAGAAGCAAGGATCCCAGAAGACTTAAAATTAAGTTTCTAAGGTTGACTCAACACAAGTCAAAACCTTATGGTTACTTATGCCTATGAACTTCCACCAACAAATCTATACCTAAAAGAACCCTGTCAGCTCCCTTCTTAAGGTAAACCTCTTCTTGAGAGCATCTTCTCTATCACCTCCTCCTTCTTTTAGAACTCCAAAAATATTTCCAATGTAATATATGAAATTCCATACTATATCGAAGGACATAGTCCCTCATAATGACATCTCACATGAGACTTACCATTTGGAAAAAAGGTCTAAGTAAAAACTCAATAGGTATTTAATCCTAATCCCATGCTCCTGCACAAAGATACTTCCCTATTGAAGAGAGATAATCTATTGCCTCCTCATTTCATGCATTGTACAGAAAGGGACCATGCTCGGAACTCTTTCTAAAATTTGACCCATGAAATATATTCCTCTTTCTTCTTACCCAGGTACAACATCTACCACTCATGAAATCCTCCACACATCTAACTATATCCCAAAGGGACCCTATACCCCCGACAAGGCTCAGAATGAATTAAATTTGATCTCAAGATCATATGGAAAACTCATTTATTCCACATCGTTAATGCTACCCTCATATTTTCGCAAATAATTCCACTAAAAATAACAGAATTCACCATTCCTCTAATCATCTTCCATAACAATATCCACCCTACGATAATCAATTGGGTAAGCATACTAACCCTATATAGTTTTAACCAAACATAGATGATATCCAACAGCCCTATTTGAAGAGATGATATGGATATCCTAATACTTGGTAGTATATAATTTTATTGAGACTTATTTGATTAATTTTAATTCCCTTTTAACCACTAAAAAACTCAATTCAAATAGGAAATAATGTCATAATTTTTAATATAACTTTCCTTGGTATCATCCTTGAAATCATGTCCACATCAATTTACTGTTCAATAAGCTCATATTTTGAACACCAGATCACAAGGTTCCCTAAAAATCTCATTTCATAGTCATTTTTATTAGCATATGTCATGTACCATGGGAAACTAGTACTATTTCCCTACAAACCCATGAAAAAGTCATCGTGTATAACACAAAAATCCATAATATACATCAATTATAAGAATTTAATACCATTCATTAATAACCCAATCACACTAAATATGTTTTCATTAAGGGAGAGAGACAATTACCCCCATGTACTACCTATGATAGGCTCTAGGTTGATGACTTGCATGAAAAGTATAAAAATATCCTGAAATGTGTGGGATTACCCCTATAATAATACAAGATAGGGGGATAATATGAATCACCCACAATAAAATCCATGACATAATATAAAAAAATTAAAAAAACAATCCCACAATGCATGTCTAAACATAAAAGGAACCAATAAAAGACCCTAAAGTAAATAACCAAAAGAGACATCTTAATCAATGATACAATAATTGTCCAAAAGGTTAAACTTGTAATGTCCAATGCATTTTATATAATCCACCTCAAAAACTGAAAATTATTTTATATACATAGGGTGAGCATAAATGTATACTTATTATCATACCCAAAGTATCTCGTTATCATGTAAAAGAAGCATAGTAATGCACATAAGAGAAAAAAACAAAACCAAACAAACCCTAAACATGTCAAAAAAATAATCTATATCCTCATCAATGAATTATCATAAACTAACAGAAGACATTTATAATAACACAGTATGAATCATATATATAAAGGCTATCCTACATCACTTTCCTACAAATTTCTACTATCACAATCTAATATATTATATACTCTCTCTTCCATCTCTTCCATATAACATACATCACCACCCCACAATATAGTCAAATCAAATCTCTCACAACGTAACATGTGAAATCATATAACAACAATAATAAATGTAACAGGGTATTGTGAACATGAAGGACATTAGCATTGTGCCCACCTCTTACCATGCATGACCCCCACCATAAGCCTCCCTATATCACAACCACATCTAATCTCTCTCAAATACACATAGACCACTGAACTATGATACAGTCACATATAATCTCATTAGAACACACCTGGCCCATCACCTTGTCCACTACCTGACAACTACATATTGTAGCCTATGCATCTCTACCATCTTATATGAGAGAGTGGTAAATAACCTATAGCTAGTCAACTATCCTCATTATATATATGTTGGAAAAACATCGATATTATAAATGTATAGGTATTGTAACAAAGTTTTCAATTTGGCTAGGGTTACAATAGATATCACAAGGAATATACAACCTATATATATATATATATAATCACACACAAGTCGAGCTTATGATTCTCTAACCAAAAATTGAACAACCCACAACCCATCCACGTTTCTATCTCCACTAAACGAAGAAACACTATACAAAAATCTATAAGTCACAATTCACATTTCATCTTCTTTTCCAGTTATTCTATTCCCCATATTTTTATTACCATTAAATTACATTTCCAAAACCATTAATTTTATTCCTAAACCTATCAACTATGTTCAGCAAACTAAAGCCTTTTATTTCAATTAAAATTTATCTTTCAATACTATTTCTATTTGGAAAACTATAAAATCACAAAAACACACAAATAAATAAATCATCAAACTTTTCAAGACAAAAAACCCCTCATAACAAATTTCTAACAACAACATCACATGACTCAGTCTATAATTTTCACCCAATAGTACGACCAAATAATCCCAACACCTCAACACACCAAAATAGTTCCAAATATTCTTATCCCATTACTGTCCCATATAATGACAAAAAACACATCATTCCCACATCACCCCATAGCATGGTCAAACAGAAAGAGCATCATATAACATTTTTTAGATTTAGAAACGATATTTTTATCACATTAAAATTATTTATTTTGGAAATTAATTCACAAAACATAAATGTTTGGGAAACTGTTTTATTATTCATATATTAATGGTTAATCAATATATATTTTAGAGTGATTTCACAATAACCAAGAATCAAGGGTCCACAAAAAATGTCAAACCATTTCAAAATAACCACACAGAAGACACAATTTCTTATAGGGTATCAATATCATACAATACAAGCATCAAGATAACATAAAATATATAATCCGAATGAAAATAAGAACCATTTCTTGTTCAATTTCAATTAACAAATTATTTATTCCCATTTTATCTAGTGAAATCAACTTACCATAGATAAAAAATAGAAAAATTATCCTATGTGAAAAAAAATAAGAAGAAACTATGGATTACTTATATCAATGAAGCTTTATGATATCACTGAGCACTAGAAGGAAAATAAGAACAACACACAAACCATGACCACAAGAAATACCTTGGGATTAACTTACACTACCTCAAGGGGTTGTCAATAACAAAACCCAAAAACATTCCAAACCAATGAAACACCACCATAGAAAATCCCCAGATGAAGAAAAGTAGGAAAAATCAAAGAGGAAGAGGAACTCACCATAGATCACCAAAACATGACAACTAGAACCCAGTGATCAAAGTAGGAAAAAATGGGGTAGAAAATATCTGAATATTGTATTAGCTTCATCTATAAATGAGAGCAGGATAGACAACTGATGGACTAGTGAATCATCCAAAAGAAACTTATTTAAAACATGTAACACTCCATACATAATAAATATAATACAATTTTAGAATTTAATATTCATAGTTCCATAAAATTAATTCTATAGAACCAACACTTAGTCCATTAAACATCGAAACCTCAACTTTCACTAAAAAGATTAGTGCATTAATCCTGAATTAACATATTTGGTTATCTACCTTCTTACGACATTATTTTTTTAACATGGTATCCCATCACTATACACAAGTTGTAAACATACAGCTACACAAGCTGTAAACCACCATTTTTGTCGTAAACCCCTATTTTATGGTGGAAAATGCCTGGTGGAGTTCTAATGCAGCTCCAACCTCCACAAAACCAGCTCTAGCCTCCTCTAAGAACTCTCCAACAACAAAAACATAAAATTAAGTTAATTTTAAGGGACATAAATTAAAATATATATTTAAATTCTTCCATAAATGTTTGATAAATAATAATGAGTTAAAGTTTTTGTATTAATGATAGGTTGTACGTACTCACCAACAATGATTTCGTTTTTTGATGGATGTGTTGAAGGAAACGAAAATATGAATTAAAATTTATATATTCATTATTTTATCCAATATATAATATATATTGAATAAATATATCCTTATTACCTTCCATGTAAGGCATAAATGAAAAATATCACATCACTTCGTAGAGGTGGTAGTCCATACATATGCATGAGGGATGTCGTCATTTTCCAACGGATGAGAAGGTAAGATGGTAGATATGATATATAATTATATAAGAATAATTATATAATAAATTAAATATAAAAAATATAACCAATCATAATAACTATCCGTGTACGATTGTGATAAAAAATGAATTGTATCGCTACATGGAGGAAACAATCCACACATACACATGAGCAATAATTTAACATCACATTTAATGTAATAGATGGTGAATGTTATTTGTTCCATGATAATAATATAATTTTAGAATATTTTGGACACCGATGATATTATTTCATGATGAATACGATATATATATAGGAGGTGTATGAAAAAATAAATTGAAAAATGATAGGTAAGATAACTACATTTTCTTGAGGAGACCTCGTTTATATTTTTTCTTAAGGACTATTAGAATAGCATTTCATGGAGAACAGAACCCCTAATTTTTATCTAAGAGTGTGTTATAATATAATTGGGTATGGTTTCATCAATTAAGATTACGTAAATTGGAGTTAAAAAATAGATAATGTGTCTTCTTTTATAAGGGAGGGAAATGACACACTTGGTATTACAAAACGGATTAGAAATATTTTGTAATTTTCAATAAAAATGTGTCTAAATTTCTATATATTTGAATTAATGGATTATAATGTCTAAATTTAATCATCTAATGATATTTAGATCAGTTTTTTTCATTTAAATCTTAATATTTTGATTTTACTACCTTGTTATCCAATTTTAATTTTAACTATGGTAATGAATTATTCATTTTTAAGGGTTGTAATTTTAAATATAAGTTAAAAATTAACTCATAAATAGGTAAGGGGTGTAATGTTTAACCATTTATATTGTTAACTACAATCTTTCATGTTTTTATGATTTTTAAATAATTTTAAAAAAAAAATTTTAACAAAAAATATCAATAATGTCATTTTTCACACTATTCATTTTATTGACATTAAAGACAAAAAGATAAAATATTATTTCAAATAAAGAACTTTAAAACATCAATAATATTTCATATGAATCTATAAAAACTATGGAATGGAATCAATCGCAAATATTGAATTATTTTTCACATTTTTAAAATCATTTATATTATTTTTCTATTATTTGGATAACAACTATGTCGACGTTGAAAAATAATTTAAGGTAAATATTTAATCACAACAAATACGGAATAAATTATCATTTTAAAAGAAATAATTCATATTAAAATTAAACAATTAAAACCAGAAATATCCTATTTTATCCTTAAAATAAATATTTAGATATTTTAATGTCAATGGAGTGACATATATTATTTATAATTTCTTAAAAATAATTTAAAGGTCATAATCCAATAGAAATTTAAAAAAGTGGAAATATATTCAATACTTGAATAAAAAAAGATGAAATCCACACACCCCATATGATAAATTCCAATTTTATGGAAACTAAAAATATTTATCACAATGTTTTAACCCTATTTTACTATTTTATCCTTACCAACGTGAAAATAATTTATCATGGTTACTATTAACAATGTCTAAAAATAAAAAAGAACTATTATAAAAATTTTATCCTCTTGATTAGAATTATGAAATTAAATTTTCAAGATTCAATTTCTATCAGTGTTATAAATTAATTTTTAATGAAATGTGTGAAACATGTTTATTGTTTTTTAGAATAATGATTATTTAAGAATAAATCTTCATTTAATATTTTCCCATGACTATAAAATGGTTTGATTATTGTTAAAAAATTATTGAATATATAATATTTATATTTAATAAAGTAATACGTCACTAATAGTAATTAATTTAATTTATTAAGGTAACATCGCATTTCCCACATAAAAATTGATGTTCAAAAAATATATATTTTAATTTCAAATGATTGTTATTTTCATTACTAGAAATTTTATAACTAAAGAATTCATTTTATACATATGTAATTAATAAACATTAATTTTTTAATTAGTCATATTCATACCTTCCAATCTAATGGATATGTAATAAATGTTAAATTAAGTAATAATATTTTAATAGTATATCACATTATTTTTAAACTAATTGTTGCATGTAATGAAAGTTATTAAATATATTAAATTTAGTTAAATGGAAATATGTAATAAAATATTAGGGTATCACATAGATTTTTAGTATTTTTAAATATAGTAAATATTAATCAATGATCAAAATTGAGTATAATAAAATTATAATGGTATGATAACATGATCATAACATATTAAATTCATACCCAAACAATTAAATATCATTAATTATGAGTCAAGACATATGACTTTTTCCTAACAAAAGACATAAGTCGTAAGAATGTGGAATCATCAATAATAAATCTTGATCTATGGAAACATATCTTAAGATTAGGACATATGTTTGTTGCATACCTGTAAGAATAAAAAATTATATCTATTGTCACGGCTCAAAACTGAGACTATCGTAGTAGATAGATTCCCATAATGGATTGTGTTAACTCCGAATTCCATCATTTCCTTAATCAAGGGTCCCTTATAAGACTATCATAGAGGAAAAAGTCCCTTAATAAACTAGTTTCCTTCCACGTTCAAGTTCATATTATATCATGAGATATAATTATTTACCCATTGAAATGTCCAACTATATAATTCCAAAACTACTCATCACAAAATAAAAACCATATATTAGTGTGCCATAGGATCATGAAAACATTCATTATTTTATAATAGCATAACCCATGAAAAAAAGAGTTTCACAAATATTTTATCATTATATATTCTACGATATTTACTAAACCTAGGTGTCTCCCTGCTATTGTGTCACCACCACAATAAGCCACATCTCCAAATTTTCGAACCAAATTACCAATTTACCCACCACCTTTTACTCAAACGCCCTACTTAGCTATCCTAAATTGACTTCCACCACCTCCATAAGGCGAGTCGTCTCCCCACCTAGGGTTTCTCTCTTCCATCGTCTTCCTCCCACAACTATCTTATGACTAATGTCGTATTGTGACCCATCTATGCTCTTACGGTTTCCATCTTCCAGTGCCTTCCACCAACGATTATCCATCTCCCTCTACCATCGACCTCCACCATCGTCCTCTTCCATCGACCTCCACCATCTCCTTCCCTGAACATTCTGATTCTATTGTCATTTCAATCCATGCTTCTCCATCGTCTTCCTCCCGTATAAATCTCAGTTAACAGTATCTTCATCTAATCCTAAGGTCAGAATTCCACTCATTATCTCAGCAATTCAGTCTTCGACATTACGTATCGTCGATTAGGGGATTCATATTTCTTCCACTCCTCCAATGGTAAGGGGTTTCTGATTTCTTCCACTACTAAAACATGTACCGCAGGCATCTTCTAAAGCCACTACTACTAGAACCGGAAACCCTAATATACTCCTTCGGCTATTGGTGGAAGAACGGTGATACTAAAAACATACACACAATCCATATCTTAAGAACTCTATACAGCTAGATACTTCCGATTGAAAATATCTTCGTAAAGGTAACAATTATTTCACTGTCAACCAAACTATGAAACCTACAATATTCAACTGACTATGTATATTACATTACTAAGGAACCGCATAAAAACTAGCTCTAGATGGAGGAATGTGTTTTAGGAGAACCTTGTATCTTTGATATTGTTATGTCCCCCACTGAGTTCTATATAATGTTCTACATACCATATCTTTGAATTACTTGTATATATCATATAGGTGTATCTGTATTCAGATGGCAATGAAATTTACATAATTTCATACAAAATGTGAAAAACTAAGTGTTTAAACATTTTTTATATGAAAATGTTTCTATATTAGTTATACGTAGATATTTAGGGATAGATTTTTCAACTGTTACCCAATTTCTCATACATAGTGTTTTTACACATTTCATATGCATAACCATTTCCATGTTTCTTATGTGTAAGTGTTTCCAGATTGCTTATGATCACCATTTTAGGTTGATATAGATTTATTGATATTCAGAATTAGTATGTACTGAATGAATCTCGATAGGCTATGTGGTTTGACTACTTTAACATGGCCAAGGTATTCTTCAAAAAACATGAGTTTAAATATGGGATGAGACGACTTTAGATTATGTATTTCTTCTTAATAAGGGTTTCCATATTTCTTATGGAAAACTATTTCTAGATTTCTTATTATCACAATAGGATGTTGATATGGTAGTTTGATATGCAGTATTAGTATGTACTGAATGAATCTCTATAGAATATGAGGTTTGACTACATAATATGGCCAAGGTAATATTTATTATTATGTATTTCTATTTTTAAACATTATTATATCTGTAGTTTAACAAGTTGGATGATTTTTTAGGTGTTCAAAATCCAAGATTATTAGCTCTTATTCCACTTCTATAACTCAGAAATAAAAATCCAGGTAAAACAACAACTTTATTTTCTTGAAGCTTTTTTCGATGGGTCATAAAGAATTTAACATCCAAACGAAATTCTTAATAAAACTATATTTATAGTCATAAGATTGAATTCAGTGAACCATTACATAGTGGTGATGCAAGGCTTTGATCTTGTATACTAGGTGACATGATGGACTAACACTATATTTTTGTGGAATATAGGATTAGTGACATATTATGGAGCAATTGATCATTATATTTTATTTGAGTTATTAGTTATATTTAGTAATACTAAATGTGAATTGACATGTATTAGACAAGTGGATCATTTATTATAGTTTTGGATGTTGAATTTTCTATAAGTAGTGGATTTGATCCTGCATTTTATTTCACAACTGGAATTTTTTCAGAGAAGTGGTACATGTTTTTTATATGAGCAGTGGAACAAGCTGTAACGACCCAAGAAACCCTGTTTTGTTTTTTCAAGTGAACCATCAATCAATAAAAAAATGCACCAAATGGATGAAAATTTCTTTTATTTAAATAAGAAACATTTTGGCTACAACAACCTCTGACCAAACAAGAAGGTAAACTAACCAAAAATTCCAACCAAGAACCCGATTACAATAATTGGAAGACTACTTAAAACTACTAAGAGCCCAAGAATGCAGTAGGGGTTTCGAGCGTCCATCATAAGGAACATGAGGATGGTTGAAGCCACCGCGACCGTGCTCAGCACCAAGGGGATCACACACACCATCCTTCCTTTTCTCCTTCGGTCGTTTGGAGTAAGGGACACCCAGTGACCAGACACTTTTTATAAGCACCCCGATCTGACCGTTAAGAAACAAAGGTTATAAATATAGTCGTTGGCTCTCTCTTTTTTTGTTGTCTTTTAAAGTTTTAATTTCCAATTATAACCGTTGAGATAAGAATTAAATACCCCCGGCAGGTTCAAAAAGATTATGCATGATATTTGATGTAAACAAACAACAAATAAATAATAATAATGTAGCTGAATTTTGATATATGAAAAGGATATATTTTTATACATATATATATATATATATTTCAAAATGGTGGGAATAAATACTGTTTTTCCACTTAAATATAAATAATTTATTTAGCTTAAGCAAGCAAAGCTTTGTTTTATTGAAATCTTGTGGGGTTTTATTTTATTTTAAGTCTAAATAAATATGTGCAAACTCTTGGAATATATTTATATATGTATACATGAACATATATGTTAAAATTCTAGAGTTGCATATAAATAAATATGTTTATAAGTTAATTTTATCATTTTAGGAAATAATGTCAAAAATTATGGTTTCTTGTGTCGCGTAATTTCTACATCAATACATATTTAATGATATAGTTATTCAATGTCCTCACCTTCTTTAAGAAAAAAGTTAAATAATTGAAGTTTAAATAATAATAACCACATATAATTGATCAAAAACGAATCTTGACCATGCTTAAAATAATAAAGTTCATAAATAATTGAAGTATAAATAATAACAAAGTTTATAATAGGTATAAAAAAGGGGGGGAACGTGGAAAAGAGGGGGGGGAGACCCGCGTTTTTCCTCCCCATTTGCACCGCGTCGCACTCCAGCCACTGGATCATGCCGCGTCTAATCTCAGCCGTCCATTTTTCTTTATTTTTTCCCCACGTCGCGCATCTCTTCTTCCTTGGGCCGAACCAGCAGTACACAGCTGATGCGTTTTTTTCTTCTCCTCATGTTAGTCCAACGAGTGGACTCGGTGGCGCACTCCTTTTTCCACGCGGCAGGTGCACCTCGGCATCGGGATGCCTCTCGTCTCTTTCACACAGGGCGAGGAGTCTTGGTTTTAAGTCCAGGGTTGCACCGCGGGCGAGGGGTGGTTCTGCACCGGTTGTGAAGGGTTTTGCACTGAGCTCTCTTGTTTACCGACCTTCGATCCGGCATCACCCCGCACCATCGCCTATTTCCTTCCTCCTCATCGATCTAAAGTAAGGCTCGGATTTTTTTTAAGTTTATTTAAGCTTCAGTTTTCATTCATATAAATATATATATGTTTTATATATACATGCGTATACCTTCGGTATTTTACACCTTCGGTTCCTCCTGCCTCGGTTAATTCCCCTCTCTAAGAAAGGTAAGAATCATGTTTTAATATCAGTTGGGTTTTGACAAGATTTGGTTTTATATAAGTACGTATATATTTATATATTTACATAATATATGTACACTCTTGGTATGTTTGAACCTGGTGCGAACCTAGAATTTGAGATCTCTTTCTCGGCTTGAAGAACCGAATAGTGGGTAAAGGGGAAGATCCCTCCTTCAGTTTCGTTTTCTCCGGTTTTGGTACACTATATTTTATATACACCATACATGAATATATATGTGTATATGAATTTACATCAAGGCATTAATAACCAGTTACCACTGTTTTCATCATCCAGAATTCGATCGGGTTAAAGGAAGTTTTCTTTTAGGGTTTATTTTAACTCGGTTTTAATGTTATACACATTGTTTATATATGTGTGTATATATATATACATTTATATACACATAATTATAAGATTATATATATGCAAATATACAATTCTTATTTTTTTGTTTATAACCTTGATTTTTATTTCGCCTATAAACATGGAGATTTTGGGTAATTATACGAACATGTAAAATCATGGATGTATACGAAGTATATTACTATATATATATATACATGTGATTATATCGATGTGTATGTACACCAATGTGAACTTGGTTTTCTTATTTTTTAGTTTATTACAATATAGCATGATGAAATTTATGGGATGCTTTGATTTCAAAATTATTCTTGCAATTGAGAACTTTCATTTATCACTGCTTTGGATAAATGAGGATTTTTGTTTTGTGAAAATGGTTAGTATGGACTCCTTGAACTTTTACAAATTCATACATGTATTCATAGGTATGTACTCATGTTTATTTAATGTGCTAATGGAAGAGTTTACAAAATTATATGTATGATTTCCCAAGATGGACTTGATTATGCACATTGTAACCTCAACTGCCTGTATTAAATTCCTATGACATCCATTTATCATCATATGTGTAAGTTATGAACAAACCTTATTTAATTGGGTATTATGATGTTTTGTAATGTTATGTGTTATGTTCATTTTCTTAAAAACCCAAGCCTTTCAAATGTTAAGATAACTGGTTATGTGCACGGAGTTTTAGCATGCATGTCATCATGTTTTTCATGATAAAACTGTTTTCATGTTATGAATACATATGTGAATATGGGGTTTAATTAAGAATGCACGAAACCCTATGAATATTGACCATGTCAAGATATGTGAGGGATGTATAGGACTTACATGTGACGGGTGCGCCCAGAATTATATAGCGCAACATGAATGATGTGACGGGTGCGCCCGGAATTATACAACGCTCCAATGCATTGGGTAAAGCAAGAGTCTCATGAGACGAACATGTGCGACGACCTTGGAAGTTAGCCTTGACTTGTGCTAAAGAAACAGGGTGGGCAGTGAGCCTTGACCTGTTATGTATGTTATAGGGCCTTGATGAAAAGTCTTGACAAAGTCCAGGATTATACATTCCCTCTGCATGTAATGATAAAGGTTAACTAGGGGTTTGTTCAACTAACAAGACAACCCCTAGTTGAAAGCTCCCAAGATCATGAAGATGTACTTTATGGTAAACTGTTTGATGAACTGCACCTTACTCATGAACCATGATATGCATGTTTTCCCTACTTAGCCATAGAATTCTTTTCGAATTAAAGTAACGTTGTTTTAACATTATGCATTGTTTATTCTTTTTATATTGTGCACCCTGATCATGTTTACATTAAAGCTCATTCCAAGTACGTGCTTCTTTGTGCAAGTGGTTTTCAAAGAAAGCTGGACTTCATGTTTTATGAAAAGATAATGTTTTGTTTTAGCAAAGTGTTTTATTCTCTTCGAAAGAACTTCGTTGAGAAAGAATTTTCTAAAAATGTTTAAAAACCCCTTACTGGGCATTTTTGCTCACCCTACATTTTTGTTAAAATTTTTCAGGCATGGTTGATACCTATAAAGTTAATCGGAAGCAGCTGGTTTCCCAGAATCTTGAGCCTCGCGATCTTCTGTAGAAATGAGACATGATATTTAATTTGTAATGATGTAATGTTAAGTATATCATGTCTCATTGAGCATCCTGGGTTTGGGGGTCGCTACAGTTGGTATCAGAGGATGGGTTTAGGAAACTCTGGAAAACGAGGTGATATAAAAATATTGCTATGACTAACTAAGTAAAAATGTTATAACTTTCAGATGGCTGATGTACCTACCGACCTTTTGTGACTCTCCACTAAGGCTCTAGAGAACATTATATCTCTAGCTAGTTGCGAGAACTTTCTATACTATGCCCAAATTCGCATGACGTGTAAGCACTTGTACGATGTGTCAAACTCATCTAGGGTGCTTAGTCTCCACCGGGGATTGGGGATGGATTATCTCCTAATGATGATGACCCAATTTCCCTCCTATTCACGTCGGGGAAGGTATCACGAAGGACTCTTCCGAGTGTTTACAACTGGCAAGGAATTTAGCACAATGTTTGATAACCCTTTTCAAGAAGCTGCTGCTGCTGGAGACCTCCGAGTAGCTTAACTGTGCCAGGTCCTGCACTATGTCTTCTGGGCCTAGTCAATGGACTTTGGAGCGTTGGAAAATGAGTCCACCCATGTGTCTCTTAGGCAAGAAGTGTACACCGATGTTTCATAACTCCACACCCCTCACGCTAAACTCAGGAGGCGTTATAAATGTTCCCATGAGTTTATCCTGTCTGTTCATCATGTATGTGGTTTGAAGAGTTAGGATGTTTTGCCGCTCTATGTGGCGTACGTCTTGTAAACTCAGTCTTTGCCCATGTAAACTTTTCATAAATGAAAGTTTCTTGTTTCCTTTCATGTCTTCACCGTATCTATGTTGTTAAGAGTTTCCCTTCAATGTTTGTTTTCAGATGGCTAGTCAAACAAACTTCTCATACCTACCTGATGAGCTAGTAGAAGTCATCTTGATCAAGGCATGCATGGTGGATTACCCATCATTTCTCCACCTGCGAGGGTCTTGTCAGCGTTTTCTCAATATAGCAAACGGTCCAGAGATTCTTCAGCTATGTCAAGAGAATGACCGCGTCTTTCACCTCATCGTTGCTGCTCAACTCCCCACCTATAGGTGAAGGGGAATGTACATTGAGGGCATGTTCCAGTGTTTCACTCTGGCACAAAACTTTACTGCCAGAGCGTGTTTCCTCGTGGCCGCCCAGGATGGCCAGCTCAGTGCAGCCTACATGTTCCAAGTTCTGAATCTCAGTCTCCTCAACCGCATCATCCCTCTTGACTACCTCGAGCAGGATGTGGCCAGAAGAGTCATTAGGGAGTTCATCTACTCGGATGTTTCCGAGCATTGCATCGCACGAGCCTCCCTTTGGAAGCCTGTTTGCAGTACACACGAACAGGAGTTCAAGGAGCACTGTTCAAGGTGCATCTGGACTAGGGAAATAGAAGTGTTGTGTGCCAACTTTGGTATCCCGTTAACCGATCCAGATCCGCTGTTTCGGTAGAGTTGTACGTATAGGTTTTTCTATTTTTCTTTTTTTTTATGATAGAATTGCAAGGGCGCAATTCTTTCTAGGGGGAAGTAATGTAACGACCCGAGAAACCCTATTTTGTTTTTTCAAGTGAACCATCAATCAATAACAAAATGCACCAAATGGATGAAAATTTCTTTTATTTAAATAAAAAAAAATTTGGCTACAACATCCTCTGACCAAACAAGAAGGTAAACTAACCGAAAATTCCAACCAAGAACCCGATTAAAATAATGGGAAGACAACTTAAAACTACTAAGAGCCCGAGAATGCAGTAGGGGTTTCGAGCGTCCATCATATGGAACATGAGGATGGATGAAGCCATCGTGACCGTGCTCAGCACCAAGGGGATCACACGAACCATCCTTCCTTTTCTCCTTCAGTCGTTTGGAGTAAGGGAAACCCCGAGACCAGACCCTTTTTATAAGCACCCCGATCTGACCATTAAGCACCAACGGTTATAAATATAGTCGTTGGCTCTCTTCTGTTTTTTTGTCTTTTAAAGTGTTAATTTCCAATTATAATCGTTGAGCTATGAATTAAATACCCCCGACAGGTTCAAAAATATTAAGCATGATATTTGATGTAAAGAAACAACAAATAAATAATAATAATATCCCTGAATTTTGTTATATGTAAAGGATATATTTTTATACATATATATATATATATATTTTAAAATGGTGGGAATAAATACTGTTTTTCCACTTAAATATAAATATTTTATTTAACATAAGCAAGCAAAGATTTGTTTTATTGAAATCTTGTGGGGTTTTATTTTATTTTATGTCTGAATAAATATGTGCAAACCCTTGGAATATATTTATATATGTATACATGAACATATATGTTAAAATTCTAGAGTTGCATATAAATAAAGATGTTTATAAGTTAATTTTATCATTTTTGGAAATAATGTCAAAAATTATGGTTTCTTGTGTCACGTAATTTCTACTTCAATACATATTTAATGATATAGTTATTCAATGTCCTCACCTTCTTAAAAAAAGAGTTAAATAATTGAAGTTTAAATAATAATAACCACATATAATTGATCAACAACGAATCTTGACCATGCTTAAAATAAAAAAGTTCATAAATAATTGAAGTATAAATAATAACAATGTTTATAATAGGTATAAAAAAAGCGGGGGAATGCGGAAAAGAGTGGGGGAGACCCACATTTTTCCTCCCCATTTGCACCGTGTCGCACTCCAGCGGCCAGATCATGCCACATCTAATCGCAGCCATCGATTTTTCTTTATTTTTTTCCCCACGCCGCGCGTCTCTTCTTCCTCGCGCCAAACCAGCAGTACACAGCTACTACTTTTTTTTCTTCTCCTCATGTTAGTCCAACGAGTGGACCTGGCGGCGCCCTCCTTTTTCCACGCGGCAGGTGCGCCTTGGCTCGGGATGCCTCTCGTCTCTTTCACGCAGGGAGAGGAGTCTTGGTTTTATGTCCCAGGTTGCACCGCGGGCGAGGGGTGGTTCTGCACCGGTTGTGAAGGGTTTTGCACCGAGCTCTCTTGTTTGCCGACCTCCGATCCAGCATCGCCCCGCACCATCGGCCGTTTCCTTCCTCCTCGTCGAGCTAAAGTAAGGGTCGGATTTTTTTAAGTTTGTTTAAGCTTTAGTTTTCATTCATATAAATATATATACGTTTTATATATACATGTGTATACCATCGGTATTTTAAACCTTCGGTTCCTCCTGCCTCTGTTAATTCCCCTCTCCAAGCAAGGTAAGAATCATGTTTTAATATCTGTTGGGTTTTGACAAGATTTGGTTTTATATAAGTACGTATATATTTTTATATATACATAATATATGTACGCTCCTGGTAGGATTGAATGTGGTGCGAACCTAGAATTTGAGATCTCTTTCTCGGCTTGAAGAACCAAATAGTGGGCAAAGGGGAAGATCCCTCCTTCGGTTTCGTTTTCACCGGTTTTGGTACACTATATTTTATATACACATTACATGAATATATATGTGTATAAAAATTTACATCAAGGCATTAAGAACTAGTTACCACTGTTTTCATCATCCAGAATTCGATCCGGTTGAAGGCAGTTTTCTTTTACGGTTTATTTTAACTCAGTTTAAATGTTATACACATTGTGTATATATGTATATATATATATTCATTTATATACACATAAGTATAAGATGATATATGCAAATATACAATTCTTCTTTTTGTGTTTATAACCTTGATTTTTATTTCACCTATAAACATGTAGATTTTGGGTAATTGTACGAACATGTAAACTCATGCAAGTATACGAAGTACATTGATATATATATATACATGCGATTATATCGATGTGTATGTACACCAATGTGAACATGGTTATAATATTTTGTAGTTTATTAAAATATATCATGATGAAATTTATGGGATGGTATGATTTCAAAATTATTCTTGCAATTGAGAACATTTATTTATCACTGCTCTGGATAAATGGGGATTTTTGTTTTGTGAAAATGGTTAGTATGGACTCCTTGAACTTTTAAAAATGCATACATGTATTCATAGGTATGTACTCATGTTTATTTAAAGTACTAATGGAAGATTTTACACAATTATATGTATGATTTTCCAAGATGGACTTGATTATGCACATTGTAACCTCAACTGCCTGTATTAAATGCCTATGACATACATTTATCATCATATGTGTAAGTTATGAACAATCCTTCTTTAATCGGGTATTCTGATGTTATGTAATGTTAAGTGTTATGTTCATTTTCTTGAAAACCCAAGACTTTCAAATATTATGATAACTGGTTATGTGTACGGAGTTTTAGCATGCATTTCATCATGTTTTTCATGATAAAACTGTTTTCATGTTATGAATACATATGTGAAAATGGGGTTTAATTAAGAATGCATGAAACCCTATGAATATTGACCATGTCAAGATATGTGAGGGATGTATAGTACTTACATGTGACGGGTGCGCCCAGAATTATATAGCACAACAAGAATGATGTGACGGGTGCGCCCAGAATTATACAGTGCTCTAATGCATTGGGTAAAGCAAGAGTCTCATGAGACGAACATGTGTGACGGTCTTGGCAGTTAGCCTTGACTTGTGCTAAGGAAACAGGGTGGGCAGTGAGCCTTGACCTGTTAAGTATGTTATACGGTCTTGATGAAAAGTCTTGACAAAGTCCAGGATTATACATTCCCTCCGCATGTAATGATAAAGGTTAACCAGGGGTTTGTTCATCTAACAGGACAACCCCTAGTTGAAATCTCCCAAGATCATGAAGATGTACTTTATGGTAAACTGTTTGATGAAATGCACCTTATTTATGAACCATGATATGCATGTTTTCCCTGCTTAGCCAATTAATTCTTTTCGAATTAAAGTAACCTTGTTTTAACATTATGCATTGTTTATTCTTTTTATATTGCACACTCTGATCATGTTTACATTAAAGCTAATTCCATGTACGTGATTCTTTGTGCAAGTGGTTTCCAAAGAAAGATGGATTTCATGTTTTAAGAAAAGATAATGTTTTGTTTTAGAAAAGTGTTTTATTCTCTTTGAAAGAACTTTGTTGAGAAAGAATTTTCTAAAAATGTTTTAAAACCCCTTACTGGGCATTTTTGATCACCCTACGTTTTGGTTAAAATTTTTCAGGCATGGTTGATACCTATGAAGTTAATCGGAAGCAGCTGGTTTCCCAGAATATTGAGCCTCGTGATCTTCTGTAGAAATGAGACACGATATTTAATTTGTAATGATGTAATGTTAAGTATATCATGTCTCATTGAGCACCCTGGGTTTGGGGGTCACTACACAAGCCTTTTTTGGGATGTGGATCATGAATTTTGAAGTGGGTTATGTGTTTTATTTGAGTAGTGGATCATTTTTATAGTATTGGATCAACTATTTTAGAGAATTAGATCATGTATTATACTAATTGAAGATTATTATCTCACAGATGGCTTGTGATCTCAATATCGGGGCACGACGACTTCTATTTTCCCTTTCATGGGCGACAATTGATGATTTATAGGTGATGTTTCAGTTGTATCTTTTGCATGAACATCCCACCACTGCACTACCCATCCAAATTTCTATTTTTATCTATAATATGGTTTATTATATGATTTTATGTTTTTCATCTATGATTACTTAGAGATACAAACCGCTGGTTAGCCATTTTACTATTCTAACATTGGTAGAAGGAAACATCTAAGTGAGGGTTTTGAAATCTGGTGTGGAATCCCAATTAAAGTTCCTTTACTTTAGGTATGTCAATTGATATTCAGTGACGTATTAAAATAATTAATTTGATGGTAACATTTTCTATGTTCTTCATTCACATATCCAAATCTTTTTCCTTTTTTCAGGGATGTTATGCATCTTGTGGATATACTTTAGTGTTTTTTGTATGATTTTGATATATTTTGGAAACATGTTCAGTTCTCCCCAAGAATAAATTTTTCTAGCTACTTATAGATTATTCAATCATCAAAACAATTCATCTCCTGCTTTGAGTCACTAATCATTGCATGTACTTCTTTTTCTTGGACAATATTTTTGCATCTATAATAAAAATGTATTTAAAGCCATAAACATGTCTTCAGTGAACCATTCCCTGGTGGTGATGTTGCGTATGCTGTTTGTGGATTGTAGATTTATTTTTTCTAATTATTTAATTCTGTAATTCTGTAATGCTCTATCATCATGAGTATTTGTTTCTACTTCTTTATTGTTCATGAATAGATTCCTTATATGGAAGATTGTCAACAGTAATGTATGATGTTCTCATGTGGGAGCAATAAATTATTACATATATGGGAGCCTCAGAACAAAAACGCATTCATTTCCAGGTTAATAATTGAAACAAAGAAACCAACTTCTCATTTTTTAAATGTTTTCTTTATTTTTGGGTTTCAATATGTGGAAAATAATAGTATATGATTACAGCTTGATAGTGGGAAGTGTATGGGAATTTTATATGTTTTCCACAAAACTATTCATTCTATAATTTTTACTTCCTATGCATTTTCTTCATTATCTAACATCCTTTTCATTAAGATGAATAAACAACTGCATTAGAGGATGTCTTAGTCACCTAGATATCTGTAAACTATTCGTTTATTGACACACCCATAGGCTGTTACCAAACTTGTATTCTTTTTTGATTAATTTGTTTCCAAATAAAATTTTAATTTTAACTATTTAATAGTAGTTCATGTTTGGAAATATGTTAATTGCATGGAAAATTTATGGTCATGTGTGCATGGATTTGGCTGAATCCATGCAATGTATTTTGTACAATTGGATGTGACTGAAAATTGTGGACTGTGGCAATGTGATAGACCAGTGGATCATTTTTTATAGATGTGGATCTTGAATTTTCTATAAGTAGTGGATTGAATCCTGTCTTTTATTTCAAAATTGGAATTTTTTTAGAATAGTGGTCCATGTTTTTTATATGAACACTGGATCAAGCCTTTTTTTGGGTAGTGGATCATGGATTTTGAAGTGGGTCATGTGTTTTATTTGAGTAGTGGATCATTTTTTATAGTATTGGATCATGTATTTTAGAGCAGTGGATCATGTATTATAGTGATTGGAGATTCTTATCTCGTCAGACAACCTGTGATCCCAACATCGGGGCATGATGACTTCCAGTTTCCCTTTCATGGGCGACCATTGATGATTTGGAGGTGATGCTTCAATTGTATATTTTTCATGAACATACCACAACTATGTACTATCCATCAAAATTTCTATTTTTATCTATAAAATGATTTATTATATGATTTTATATTTTTCTTCAATGATTACTTATAGATACAAACCGTGGGTTAGCCATTTTACTATCCTAACAATGGTAGAAGGAAACAACTAAGTGAGGGTTTTGAAATCTAGTATGGAATCCCAATAAAAATTCCTTTACATTAGGTATGTCAAATGATATTCAATGACGTATTAAAATAATTTATTTCCTGGTCACATTTTCTACATTATTTGTTCACATATCCAACTCTTTTTCCTTTTTTCAGGGATTTTATGCAGCCTGTGGATATACTTGGGTGTTTTTTGGTATGATTTTGATTCTGCATGGATGTTATAGCATAATATATATAGTGAGTTCTTTATATTTTTCGTGTTCCCCCTTATCTTGTGGGTTCTCATAATATTTTGGAAAAGTGTTCAGGTCTCTCCAAGAATCAGTTATTCTCGCTGCATATGGATTATTCAATCATCAATACAATTCATCTCCTACTTTGAGTCACTAATCATTACTTGTACTTATTTTGATTGGACAATATTTTTTCATATATAATAAAAATGTATTTAAAGTCATAATCATGAATTTATTGAACCATTCCATAGTGGTGATATTGTATATGCTTTTTGTGGATTGCAGATTTATTTTTTCTAATTATTTAAGTCTGTAATTATGTAATTCTCTATCATAAAGAGTCTTTGTTTCTACTTATTTTTTGTTCACAAACAGGTTCCTTATATGGAATATTCTCAACAGTAATGTATGATGGTCTCCTGTGGAAGAAATAAAATATTACATAGATGGGAGACTCAGAACAGAAACACCTTCCTTTCCAGGTTAGTAATTGAAACAAAGAAACTAGCTTTACATTTTTTCAATGTTTTCTTAATTTTTGGGTTTCAATCTAGGAAAAATCACAGTACATTCTTAAAACTTGCAGGTGGGTAGTGTATGGGAATTTTATATGTTTTACACAACACTATTCATTCGATAATAGGTACGTCATGTGCATTTTCTTCATTCTCTAACTTTCATTCCATTTAGATGAATACTCTATTGCATTAGAGGAAGTCTTAGTCACCTATATATCTGAATAATATTCGTTTATTAACACACCCATAGGCTATTAAAAAACAAGTATTCTATTGTGGAATCCCAATTAAATTTCCTTTACTTTAGGTATGTCAAATTATATTCAATGAAGTATTAAAATAATTTATTTCATGGTCACATTTTCGACATTCTTCGTTCACATATCCAACTACTTTTCCTTTTTTCAGGGATGTTATGCAGCTTGTGGATTTACTTTGGTGTTTTTTAGTATAATTTTGATTCTGTATGGATTTTCAAGCATAATAGATGTAGTGAGTTCTGTAAATTTTCAGTGTTCCCCCTTATCTTGTGGGTTCTCATAATTTTTTGGAAAAGTGTTCCGTTCTCTCCAAGAATCAGTTTTTCTAGCTACATATGGATTATTCAATCATCAATACAATTCATCTCCTGCTTTGAGTCACTAATCATTGCATGTAGTTCTTTCGATCGGTCAATATTATTTCATCTATAATAAAAATGTATTTAATGTCATAACCATGACATTAGTGAACCATTCCATGGTGGTGATGTTGTATATGCTATTTGTGGAATGGATATTTATTTTTTCTAATTCTTTAATTCTGTAATTCTCTAATGCTCTATCATCAGTAGTATTTGTTTCTACATATTTAATGATCATGAATAGGTTCCTTATATGGATGATTGTCAACAATAATGTATGTTTCTCTCCAGTGGAAGAAATAAAATATTACTTGGATGGGAGACTCAGAACAAAAACACCTTCCTTTACAGGTTATTAATTGAAACAAAGAAACCATCTTCACGTTTTTTCAATGTTTTCATTATTTTTATTTGTTAATCTGGGTAAAATCATAGTATATGCTTACATCTTGCAGGTGGGAAGTGTATGGGAATTTCATATGTTTTCCACAACACTATTCATTCTATAATAGGTACGTCCTGTGCATTTTCTTCATTCTCAAACATGACTTCCATTTAGATGAATATTCTATTACAATTGAACAAATCTTAGTCACCCGGATAACTGAATAATATTTGTTTATTTACACACCCATAGGCTTTTACCATACAAGTATTCTGTTTTGATTAATTTGATTACAAATAAAATTTTAATTGTAACTATTGAGTAGTAGTTCATGTCTAGAAATATGTTAATTACAGGGAAAAATTATGGTCATGTGTACATGGATGTGACTGAATCCAATATGAAAATTCAAGACAATCACTATTCAACTTCACTAAAGTTTTGGCAATAATATGATACTAATCTAAAATTTTTAACACTTCTCATCTCTTCATTGCAAATCAACATGTTTTTTACAGATTTGTAGACTGTGGTTTTAGGTTTGTAGCTGGAAAAAATTGGAACGGGCCTGTCTCCAGCAATCCTACGGATCCATGTCAAACCTCTATAAATCTATGATTCCCTATTTGTTAGGATTTTATATAAGAGGTAGGATATCACTGTTCTCCAAACCTGGGAATCTCTACTTCTTTTCCAGGGTATATCGAGTCTTTTAGGGAAATTTATGTTCATAAGAACCATACATTGTGTGTTTTGGTTGTGTTTAACACAGGTTTTTGGTAGTTTAAACTATTTTTGTCATACCTTGTCTTTGGAGTCACTAATTAATTTTAGTAGTTGTAAGTTGTTCTACCTTTACATTCCATCATTGAGTGATATTAAGGATAATGGTCTGGAATCCTCAAGACATCACTTTTTATAGGTCTTAACAAATCCAATCATTATTTTCATCTCTTTTTTAGTCCATTTAAATATACTTCTGGCAGTTGTTATAAACATAAATGATTTTGAATTTTCATGTACCTTTTGCGCAGCAGTTTGGAAGACATTGATTAAAGTGAGGATAAATGATTTTCCATTTTCAGGAATTAGTGGGCAGTTTTTTTCATTTTTTTGTATCATATTATTTTTTAGAATTTTATTATGATTTAATTTATTATTTACTTCAACCAATATGTTGTCAGACATTTCTGCAATTTTTTGCATGTAACCATAGCATATGGCTTCTATGTTATTATTTATTTGAATGCTTGGCATTTTCCATGAAATCCATACTTTTAATCACATTGATGGTTTATTACCTATTGTAGTGATCAATATAATAGTCTACAAACATGAAAACCTGCAGCTACTCTATATGGACAGATGATGGTAGGACTGGGAGGATATTGAAAGCACATTTTAATGAAACGAGCTGGACTCTGGCTAGACATACTGCTATTGAAAATCATGGTCATTATTATTGTTATCGTTCATGTATCTGGTATTGAAACTGTATTTATGTACTGAAGCCAAAGTCACAGAACATTCCATTGTCCTATTTCTAGGTTGAAATAACAGTCCAGAGTTTTTTATTTATTAACAATGAACCATGAAGTTATTTTTTCAACTTATGTTTCTATATTTATGTTTAAATGTTTCATCTACATTATCCATCAATAAATTTTCATTCCATTTACTTTTCTGTTTAACTTCAATTTAGATAATTTAGAATTTACTGTTCCTTATCCATATTTTAGAACTATTACCACAATTTCAATTTCAAATTATTTATTATTAAGTTTCATTGATCACTTATAAATTATTATTACATTCTAAAGCCACTTACCATGGGGGCATGTCCTAACTATGGGAGCAGAATTCTTGCTACCCCTCCACTTAAGAAAGGTCTCTATTCAATCAAGATTTTGCAAAAAACTAAAGACTATTGACATTTAGTGATGAAAAGCCAGATTCAACTTGTCGTCATCTATTTTTTTGATCCAATTACATGATGTCAATAATAATGAAATGGTTGTTGACTCTCTACTCTCATCTATTTATTTTATTCAATTGCATGTTACATTACATCTATGTCTCTAATCTCTACATCCTTCAATCCAAATTGTTCGATATACATGATGAAAAGTTTCACTTCATTTTATTTTTTCCCGAACATCCCACACATTCAATTTATTATTTATTCATTTATTTTCACATTTCTCATTTTCATTATTACAACCACTGTCTTATCTTTTATTTATCTTTTAGTTTTTTTAGTTCCTGTCTTACAATTACTTTGATCAAAACTGAAAATGAAATCAAAATTTCTTCCTCAAATTTAAAAAATTCCTATACATTTACTCGATCCTTTTTTATTTGTCAACTATTAGAATGGTTTGTGCGTATTCTATACACATTCCGTTATCATACACCATTACTTTCTAATTAAAATTTATTCTACATTACCGTTTCTTCTCAATTTTTATAAAAATTAATATCTTATTGAAAGAAAAACCAGAAATCGAATACACCATGCAATAGCACGGGCGAGTACTAGTTATTATAAATTTAAGTGGATGGTATTATAAAAAATTATTATTTTTCCATTACCAAATTGACTAGTGGAAAGAAACAGGTTCTAGAAAAATAAACTTAAAAAATCATCATAACATTTTATGTAGAGAAATAACATAGATGGCATTATTAGAATATATCCACCTTAGAGCCTAAGAAACTTAGAAGGATATTGACATATATAAAAAATAAATTTAAAAGATAATTTTAAAATTTATTTAATTATAAGAGAAAATGAGTTTTCATTCAGTAGAATTAAATTCTAAAAACATCCATATTGTTGAAAAAACAAGTATTTGAAAATTATAATGTAATCATTAAAGGAAGCTTCAAATTGAATAATAGTCATGATGGTGTGCAAATCTATTCATTCAGTAAATTTTAAAATAATGATTATTTTGATGGTTTAGTAAAGAAAGTCAAAAATGACTCAAATGAAAAAAAAATGACTTAATAATTTATAATGAAATTTAATGTTAGTAAAAAAAGACCCTCTAAATTTTTTAATTATATATAAAAGAGGCAATAATGTTTTTTTAATAACATGGATATAGAAGGGAATATTTACAACCCAAATAGAATAAATAAGGTCATACATTTCGAAAAAAAATTTCTTGATCGTTTCAAGTATAAAAGAGTGGAGAATGAAATTAAAAAATAAAAAACCAGAAAATAACCAATGATTGAAAAATCATATGGGGTTTAAAATATAATTATCTTATAATTTATCTCATTATAAATTTAATATAAAAAATACCTAAAATTAATGTTATTTTCACAAAACTATTACAACTTTTGAATGCTTTGAATCATGGACCCCTTCAAAGAAATAACATCAGATGTAACGTTAAATACATGGAATATTATGAAATTCTTAATATAATAGATCAAAGGTGTAGAATATACATCATATTCAATAATTCATAATAATAAACATGACTCAATAAATATATATTGTGATGAAGAACCCTTACCCAAAGTCCAAACATTCATCATACGTTCTTTTAGCCCCATGTACAATAAAATTTGTTTTTTATACATATATACTAGAACCATATTCATATTTATATTTCTATATTTCACTCATTATAATTTATAATTATCCATCAATTAACAATTCTTCATTAAAATCATTATTCGGGTGGAAACTAGTCTCTGTTCCATTAATGTTTTGGTGCCACAGTTCCAGTCATTACATCTTGGTCATGGTTTCATCATATAATTAATATAAATTAAGTATTAAATTTAATATTTATTAATTATATAAAACTTAATAAACTACATAATTTAGTGGTGATGAAAAAATTAATTACCTCACTTTGTGGAGACAGTAGTCTGTATATACTTGTAGGTAATGTTTCCATGTTAAATTATTTGTAGAAAAGAAAGGTAAAAATTAATTGACCATTAATAAATATTTATTATGTCATAAATATCGTATATATACATTATATTTTCCATATTTCTTGATATATTATGTGTAAATGAAAATATTATCACATCACTCTATGGTGACATTAGTCCACATATATGCATGAGTGACACTATCATTTTCCAACAGATGAGAGGGTATGGAGGTAAATAATAATTTATTTATAAAGAAAAAAAATAAATATTATAAAAATTATATAAATATACATTAAATATATATATATACCTATATATTATATACATCTATACAAAATGAAACATGCCACTTTATGGAGGTGGTTTTCCACACATACGCATGAGGGAATTTTTTTTATTTCCCATAGGATAAAAAAGGAGATGGGGTGTATCATAAAGATAATAACATTTTAGTGTATTAGATATAATAATGTAATTATGTCATCATGGTTATGATATTTTTTGATGTTGTAGAATAATAAATATCATGAATGTACTTGATTAATATTTAAACATATTCTTTGAGAATCCTCCTTTCGATCTCTTCTTAATGACCCTTGTGTTGGACTTCTAAGAATACCAGAACATATTATGTGTGTATAGGGATGTCGAAAAGAGATTAATCTTGATACTGGTCATGCTAAGTGGTTCAATAAGTAGTTATGAATAAGAGGTGATCGTTTATAAGAGAGGGTAGTGGCGCACTTGTAATTATTCTAATCATTATAATTATATAAGGTACAATTCATGGTAATGTCACTCCAAATAAGATAAATTTTGAAGATGGAATTATAATGGATATAAATAAATTCATACAATATGATTTATAATTTTTTATTATCATTTTAACCCAAATCTCTATAGTTTAACCCCTAATTAATTATTTTTAAATTTACCGTAATAATGAATTTTTACCAATCTTACTATTAATTATGTTTTTCCAGGATTTTACCAAATTTACAATTAGTAATTACAATTATGGAAACTATTTTTTAAAATTAAATTTTTACTAATATTATAAATTAATTTAAAATTAAACCCTTAAAAACGTGATGAAAATAATTTTTTGAAAATGAAATTTGTAAGCATAAAATGAACTTACACCAATTCATTACTTAGTAATAATAATTAGATGAATGTACATTTTTTTAGTGGAGTATATGATCTAAAATATACAATAATTCATCAATATATATTATCATTATTTGTTAAAGTATAAATAAATTATTGAAATTAATATTTTTTAGAAAAATATCCCTTTTATAATCAATTAATTTGGCCTTTATTTTTATTAAATTGTTAACCAATTAATGAATTTTTCTTAATAAATTTCTATTATAATTAGTAAAAATAGAATTTAATCATGTATCATGACACATCATGTATATAATAATAAAATACCCTAAAAAATATATACTATATCAATAAGTGATTTTAATATTACAATTTTTTATTAAATACACATTTTCATTGGAATTGTTCAATATATTTGTATTATGAAAATATTGTATCCTTAAATATCATAACATTTTTATTCCTATATATACTCTCTAATGAAATTACACGGTAATATAAAATATAATATTTTAATATTGGTTATTTATTTTTAGTGCTTCATGTAAATATAGTTATCGATTAGAGTGTATTTTTAAAAAGAGAAATATATATTAAAAAATCTATGGGTGTTACATTCTACCCTCTTAACAAAAATTTTTTATGAAAATTATTTTTTTATGATAAAAAATGGGATACATAACATTCATCTCATCCGTGAATTCTCACATATATTTCTTAACCTTAAGGTTTTTCCATAAAACATTGACCAGAGTCGTCTTATTTCGTAAGACTTTTGATCATTAATCTAGAATTTTCAATGGATGTTCCTCGTAATAAATATCAAGTTCTATTGGTAAAACCATTGAGTTCTTTTCAATTAAAGAACCAAGTATGTGCATTTTATAAATAAACATAACGAACACATCCTGAATGTGATAGAGATTTGATGGAAGTGATTTTTGATAAGAAACTACCTCAATATAGTAAAAAAATATCAATGTTTTTAATATATATATTTGTTGACTTTACCTTCTTTCTAAATCTAATATTGTTATACCAACCATATTTTCATAGTAATTCATTGTCACCATCTTTGTACTGAATATCTCACTAATAATTATTAGAATAACATTTTTGACAACATTCATCTTCTTTTATGTGTTGTTGAATTTCTCAAACCTTATCCACAAATTCCTTTGCCAGCTCTGGTCCTAATATATTTTTTTCTTTATCATAATGCGAGAACATTGTAGTTTTAAACATTATGTAATAGAGGACATGATATGAAGACTTCTTAATTCTCTTGTGTTAGTTATTGTTGTAGGAAATGTCCACTTGATTAAGTTGTTGATCCTCACAAACTTTGAAATCTGTATAATAGGACCTCAACAAATCTTATATGGTTTGTAAAGTAATATCAATCAAAAAATATATCTATGGATTATAAGTTTTGATAAAGTTCAACTATATATTCAAATGTTTTTAATAACTATAAAGAACATATAGAAAATCCTCAAATCATTATCAGATAAAATAGAACACAGTACCTTATACAACCATATCACTTATTTAATGTATATATAATAAATATAATCAAGAGAATAATATTATATGGTTGTAATATGTTTTTCATTTTTTAAGGTGATCAACCACAACCCAAATATCATTATTATCTTTATATTTTTTAGGGATTCTAATGATGAAATTCATTGTGAGGATTCCCAATTTCCATTCTGGTATAGGTAATGGTTGCAACATCCCCTTAGAATTCTTTATATCTAACATAACTTTATAAAATATCAAACATCAAGATATATATTCTATAATATAATTTCCCATGTCATCCAACCAAAAAACACTTTATATATCTATCCATATTTATACTTCTAGGATGGATAATAAATGATGAATTATGAGTTTCTTCGAACAACTCCTAATTTATTTATTTTACTTTTGGGACACATAATCAATTATTATACTTTTTTTTGGAAATCCATATCATGTTAATATGAAAAACATTCCTTACATTGTTATATAGTTATTTAAGCTGCATTGTTTCTTATTTAATCATTATATAAAAATTTGTTTTAACAAATTTCTTAAAAATATGGTATATGTACCCTTTCCTCTGGATTTCATGATCCATATTTTTTAAATACATATGCGTTGAATATATTTCAATACTAAACATGGAAAAAAATATCATATCCCTTCTAAATCAGAGCATCTTCCATATTTTTCACCTTCCCCTGGTGATTGTGAATTAAACATTCATAATCATTAATCATCTCAAACTATCTCCCTTGGAACATATTCAAATATTTCTATATGAATATATATTTCATGATTTTATTATTTTTATACATATCACACATTTAAATATATAGATAATGACACCATATTTTCAATCATTAGTCTGTACCTTAACATTTGAGATAAATACCTCTATTTAATATGTAGTAAAACTCATATAATAGAAGTAATTTATAGTGGAATTTTATATACCTGATCACAATTATAGATGATCAATGGTTGGTTTACAATATAAATTGGGGATTTACATAATCAACAATTGATATGGGATCTACATAAATATAGTCAATACATGCCCAATATCAAAAATAATTATAATATAGAGTGAATAAGAACATTTCCAAGATGAAAATGGCCCAAAATTATATCGTAAAAGACATATTAACATGAGAATCAATCATCATAAAACAATAAACATTATTTTTATAAATATATATATAGTCATTGGTGTGGGGGATTTGACGTTCTTATCAAAAAAATATGTGTATAAATGATTGGATTGAATATAAACAAAAAATAACAATCACAAATATTAAGTGGATGATCAATGCATCTTAGTCCAATTAGTTTTCATATGCCACTTTAGTAGCATTGATATCATTGGATTCCACATGTTACATAAATCTTAAGGCCTGTGGAAATATATAATCCTTATTCTCCCTAGGATTATGGAATTGACTATGATAGTTACCAGTTTTTCAATATTTAATGAATTTTTCTGTTAATTGTACATTTGTATGAATATTATTGGTTATAATTTCATAAACAAGCCTCTTTATTTTTCACCAAAACTTTTTCTAATTAATACCTCCCCATAAAAACACAAAACATCTTATAGTTCTTCTGAGACTTTGTTTTAGGAGCTTCTTCCCAAATATTTGACACATAAGAAATTGAATATTTATTCCTCGATGGTATTTATCATAAAAAATTTACTAAAAACCCATTTTTACCTTATTTGTAATTTCATATAGGTCTAATTTCTTAAGCATAATTTGAGATAGTTGTTTAAAAATAACCACAATATATTTTATCCAAATATATATTCCATTTACTTTATATGATAAATACCATTACATTATCCTTTAAACATATTGTCTATATGATTACACATAGTTACAATAATTCACTAATACAAAAATGTTAAGTGTGAGTACAAAACAAATAAAATTTTATTATACAATTTTATGATAATGAAAATCATTTCTATTATTTCCTAAATTATGACACCTTCTCATCAACCCAAAACACCGTAGGTTTATCCTATAACACATAGTTTTATTAAATATTTTTATATTTATTAACCTCTCATGCTTTATAATGATTCATAAAGTGAATGTGAGTTGACGAAATAATGGCCCCCAAGAGTGTAAAAATAGACTAGTAGTTAGGCATATTTTTAGTGCATAAGGTGAATATCATGATAATATCAACCCATTATTTTCAGGATTATTACCATAAGGAACATTTGTGTTAGAACCTATATTCACTTGTTTGTATCTAGATGGGGATATAATTGTTAGGAAAATAATAAATATCCATATTACCATAACATTAGGATGTTATCATATAATTTTCCATATCTCTTGGGCTTTCACATATGTTTTTTCTAATAAAAATATCCAAAAAAACCCCACTCTAATACAAACCGAGGGGACCTTATAACTTTGTACATAAATATTAAATAATTTTATATTAACATTATATATATATAATTATAATAAATCCCCCAGAACAATAATGGTTTAGTGTCTTTTGAAACTAAATACATTCTCAACTTATTTAATGAATTATTTTCAGGATCTCCCATACTATTCTTCTCATGTAGTACCCTTCTTAGAAATAGCCTAATTTGAAATTTTTATTATAACCAGAGGAAATAGAAAGATAAAAAAGGGTGAGATCAGATACACAATAAGGGTAAATGTAGAATATATCATTACATTATCATAATGGACAATAATATAAAAATATGGGTCTGATAACATGATCATAACATATATAAGTCATACCTAATCAGTAAAATATAATTAATCACGAGTTATTGAATTTGTATTTTTCATAAAAAAATACATAAGTCATACGACTGTGGAATCATAAATATTCAATACCATAAATATTAATATATTCCAAATATTATATTTCAAATGGGTATTATATACAGAATATAAATACCAATTCATGTATAACATGGATCATGTATTGATGACTCATTATTAAGATAAAAAACCCTTACCTCAAGTCTTGAATATCATCATATGAACTCTTATCTTACTGTATAATAAATTTATATTTTCTATTAATATATAATAAAACATTATTTATACTTAACTTAATATATATCTTGCCATTATTATATCTAAATACATATTTAATAATTATTATTTTTTAAAATCATTATTCATGTGAATAATGGTTTGTCTTCCATGCATGAATTAGTTCAATAGATCTAGTTCCTTCACCTTGTTCATGGTTTCATAGTATATAGTATCTAAATCATGCAATAAATACCATATTTTTAATTTTATATACATTTTAAATTATATATATAGGGAGTCGATGGAAAAATGAATTACATCACTTTGTGGTGATTTTAGTTTGTACATATGTGTGAGTAATGTTTACATTTTTTAATTTTTGGAACTAAATAAAGGTAAATAATAATTCACCTACATATAAAAATAATTACATCATATATATCAAATATATTCAATAAATATATCATTTTTACCAGTCAGATTATGTGTAAGTGAAAATGAATCACATCGCTTCGTCAAGGCGATAGTCCACACGCACGCATGAGAGATGTTATTATTTTTCAATATATGAGTGGTTGAAAAAGTAGATAATATTTTAATTTCAATAAATAATTAATATTTTTAAAAAATAATGTATATCCATTAAATAAATATATATAACTGTCTATTTTAGACAATGATGAATACTTTAACACACAACTTCATAGAGGTGATAATTCACAAGTATACACGGGTAATGTTTTCGTTTTTCCATTGGATGAAAAATGAGGTAAAAATAGGGTGTACCATAAATATAAAAAGAATAAATAATCTAAAAAACATATTTTATTATTCCATAATTGTTATGATATGATTAACGGACATAGAAGAAGAAATAAACATGAATGAACCCGATTAAGAGTTAGACGTCTTGTTTGAGAAACCTCATTTTGATCTCCTCTTAATGATCATTGCATAGGTATTAAAAAACACCACTAAGATGTTAATAAGTATTTTGAGAGGATATTTAAGAAGATTTTAGTTGAGAAATATTGCTCATTAATATGTGAATAAGCAAGTGGATGAGGTTCTACTTTATAAGTGAGAGGAGTGGTACACTAGTACTTAATTAAAACATTAAAATAATATAAGGTCAATTTTATGGTCAAGTGAATCTAATTATTTAGAAAAATGGGGAATAACTCAATACTCAAAAGGGTTAAATTAGTTTTGGTTCAATTTTATCCAATTTAACATTTTTATCCCTTCACCTCTTTAACTAGTTAAGGTATTGATTCTATTTTTATATTACCTTTTATTTCTTTCATTAGCATAAAGAAAAATTTGATAGAAAATTTAAAAGGATAACCCCTAAATAATGTTGTATAGTACATAGGGAAATCAAGAAAAAATTCATTACCATATAAACTACTATAATGAGGTTCATGTTATATTTAGTCAGCCCAAAAACAATCCTAAACCAGATGTGTGGTACCTGACACTCAAAAGGGAGCATTGGAAATTATTCTAAGTCCCAAGATTAGTTATACCTTATTCTAGAATGTTTTTCCAAAAGGATATTTATAATACCAATGAAAAATTCTTTATCATATTGTTGTATTCTCCAACATCAAGATATTCCTCCACTAGATGTGACTTTAATTGAATGTTAATGAGTTGCAATGTTCTTCTCTTAATCATCATCAAATTTCATTGCAACATGAAATAAACCCATCATCTTCTTATCTTTAATGAATATAAGTACACATGGAACTTTTAATTATCTCCTTAATATATTTAGAATATTTCAAGACATATTTATCATTATATTTATCATACTATTAACAAAAAATCTTCTTATGATCTCTATGTCTAACTTGGTAAATTCTTATTCTTCTCGTGAAAACAAATATACACACCACCTTCTTCTGTTATTCCCACATTCTCTTCTACTTTTTTCTTGAGTGAAATTTATTATCATATACCAGATATCTTCTTAGACATTAATCTAGTATTTTATGTATATTATAATTAATTTTCATATTATTTTACTTTGAACCAAAGTATTTTATCAGGAATTATATTTCATAACTTCTCATATGTCAATAATGGTTTTATTGGCTGAGATATATATATAATAAATAGTTATTAATGTGTCACATTCCTTTCTATTCTTCCTTCTATTTCACTCTATAATTTTTAAGTCATCTCATTATCTTATTTTTAATCATAAAGAATTTGGGTAATTCAAAATAACTAAGAACATTATTTTTTAATTACTATAAGTTCATATTTTAAAGGCCCTTAGGATGAGGACTCTATCTATTAATTTATTTAATGATATATGAAAATATCACACACTCATTGTTCTATAGATTCCTTAAATTAAAACTTTATTCATGTATTCATATTAAATATACATTAGTTATAGTCAAGGATACCTTTATTTATAGAACACTGATTATGGTTATTCATAATTATTACTTCATTAAACAACCTGAATCAACTCTCTATCATTTTTAGTGCCATTTCCGTATATATATCTATGAAAACACATTCATCAATTAGGATGTATGTCAATGAGAATTATCCTGATATATATATATATACTCTTTTAATACTAGTATATATGGAATCTTATAAATCAAATATCACATTAATACAAACCATTGATGAAAAATTATCTAGTTCTTTTTATTCATTTGATATCATCATAACAAATTGCTACATCACTCCAAACTATTCATAAAACTTCCCTAAATTTATTGTCTTATTTTTTAATTATTTTTTCTATTCTAATAGAATTAATAGATCAGATCATGGCTGGTCAAACTCTCCACCTTGTTTTCTAAATCATCACTTAGATTTCGGTATATGGATTGAATAATTCACTATGGTTCATATTTACAACATCATAAGATTCTATGGAATATGTGTGATTTTAATTATCATCTCAGTATCATACTTAGTAGTATTCATCTACATTGATTTTCATATGACACCATGATTTTTCCTACATGACCAATTTTTACAAATCAAAACTTCTGGGTTAGTATATTTTCCTATGTGATAAATTTTTATATGTGACCAATTTTATACATATTATAGAATTTGAGTCCCTAGATTCTCCTATACAACCAATCATATATCCAATTCTATGTTTTGGAATATTATAATATTGAGAAGTGAATTCCGATATATAGATTCTCTAATGTAGGGAAAACCCATATATGGATATTCCCTTATATGAAAAAATTGTACTAATTAGCATGTGTGGTTCTTCACTTATTAAACTACTTTCCATTCTTTATGTTATCCCCTTTTCTAGACTTTTTTTCTTTCAAACCTCATCCAAGAACTTATTACATGAATCATGTCATCCAATACCATGATATAAGTATCATTGAATCAAGAATAAATTTTCATCAAATAAATTTACAATCACCCACTAGTTCTTGCGGTAATCCGTCCATGAATTTCTATGATCAATTAACTATTGTGCAGTGAGTTAAAATTTCATCATGCAGTAGTTTAGAAATTCCTCATATGGATGGTCAAAATTTCATTATTCCTTTAGTAAAAATTACTTCATGGATTCAAATTCTAATGGTATTTTCTTCTACCATGATAATCTTATGGTAATTCATCTCTTTCATGTGGTCAATACAAAATTCTTGATTTTGTACTTCATATGGTCGGTATTAGTTCATCACACAGTCACATGAGTCACCCATCATGTGGTAGAACCAGTTATATAAAGACCCATACTCTACATACATTTTTATTACTTCAAAATTTAAGCATACTTATTACAACATATAACAAAACCATGAAAGGATCGTATAGGTATAGTGTCTTTAGTAACTGGGAATCATAAACAACTAGTTCATAAATCATCTACGTTGTCTCCGATTTATTTCATCATATCTAGAGTACCTTTTTGGCATATCCTACTTAATATCTTTCTTCCCGACCATGGAAAATGAAAACATACATAAGGGTGAGCTCAAATTCTCAGTAAGGGTAAACAAGAGAAATATCAATCATATAATATTCATAATAATATAACATTTTAAAAATATTAACCTGAAAAAGAGATCATAATATCATGTCATGGGATAAATCATAGTAATGAAAAGTAATCCCAAATAATCATAACTCAAACCATGATTCCTTGTGGCATACACACACAATCATATAAAATCATTTCATATTAGTCAAGGCTCATTTCCAAGACCATCATAGCGAACAAAGTCCATTACTGAACCGAGTTCACTCCTCGTTTCAGTCCTGTTTCACTGAACCGGATTAACATGTTGTTCCAACCATGTCTATCTCATGAGATATAAATATTTACCCAATGAATTGGAGGGGGATATAGGTCCCACCCATCTCATAATAAAACCATTTATATGTGTGCCACAAAATCATAAATCATACATCATTGCATAACCTATGTAATAAAATTGGGATTCTTAAACATTGTGACATCATAACATAATCCATATAAGATAAAAGGACATCATAAAATTACTTCCATCATAACATAATCAAATAAATGTAAATATAGGGATATAAACAGAACCCTATATTATCTTAGATGGAAAATAATTTTGATAAAACGCTTGAACTCCATTCAGGAGGAAAATATCCTTTCTACTTCAAAACATTTTTCATTTCTTAACATGTCATACAATTTTAAAATAAAAGAAGTTGATTAAAAATAAACGTGAAAACATGTAAAGGAAGATTTATGGATATAATTTTCTTTGAAACCATCAAAATCCATTCATGCCGTATAAGTTAATAAAACATTCTTCTCGTACTTTGGCCGGAAAAGTCAAAAAGTACCTCGTACTAAAAATGACAAAACATTCCTTTCATATGTTTTATTAAAAAACGCCAATGGGTAAAATTGGATTTAAAAAATTGTAGAACGATATAAATAATATTACATATTTAGGAAACATGGACGTGGATGATAAAATACACCCATGTAAATACCAAAGTATAAACAATCTTAGATAAAAGTGAGATTGTGAGATTTTCACTACTGGAAGGTGGGTTTTTCCCCACACTTCCATACCAACAGTTTAATGAAACCGTTGGTAAAGGATGGATTAGGTAACCTTTTACCAATGGTTCCTTAGAACCGTTGGTATATGTGTGTTTCTTGGAGCTTTTACCAGTGGTTCTAATGAACCGTTGGTATAGATGTAGTGTAGGGGAGTTTTACCAATGGTTAAATGGGAACTGTTGGTATAGGTGTGGTTCGGGGAACATTTTACCAATGGTTATAAATAACCATTGGTATAGGATTGGCATGAAGGTATATACCAATGGTTTTTAAAAACTGTTGGTAAAACTTTCCCCCAAATTACCAGCGGCCCGTCCTCTCCCCCATTCGCGATACAGAACCCTAAACAGGAGAAGATGATCTTGGAGCTCCATCGGTCAGAGAAGTTTGGCGATATTGGAGGTCCTTCGGCTTCCTCTTCCTCCATCCCATCCAAGGTGTTGAATCTCCTTCCAAATCGTATCATACCCATCGTAAATTAGATATTTTCTTACTTGTACTTTATTTTTATGGAAATTTATCTAATATTTCAATTTTTAGTTTTAATTTTGATGTGAATATGTTTTTGTTTCTGTTTTTATTTAACCTATATGTTATGAGATTTTATCGTCATTAAGATTTGTCCAATGGTTCTTTGATCATTGTTTTGTGGAGAATGAATGGTTTAGGACCAGCATTATAAGTAGCTTCCATTGAGACAATTTTAGTATAAGGGGAAACAAGATTATGATATAAAAGGGGGTGATTTAGTTGTTAGAGATCAAACATAGTTTGTTCCTTGTGTTTAAGAACCATAAATAGAGTGTTTCAATTAGGTGGTCATCAGTAAAGACGTATGTATGATTTCCAGGTCTTGTTTCATGAAGATGAATATGTGCCGCTATAGTGGTTTTGGATTTTTTGAGGTACTCTTAGTGTATTGTAAACCCTCATTTGTTCCATATTCATTTAAATTGATTTAATATCATTTTTTCACACACACCATTATATCCTCTAAAACTATATTTAGAGTGTATTTTTATTCTTATGGGGTTAAATATTTTAGTAAATGTCCATACTAGCTTCTTTTATGTGTTCTAAGGGTTTAGACTGATGACATGGATGCATGATTATTGTGGGGGTATTATTTTCATATAAATATATCTATAATATTTCATAAAATGAATCAACTAGTTACTTTCCTTACAGATTTTTATCAAATGATCTTGAAGGAGGGTTGTGTAATCATATGGGGATAGAAAAAATATAGTTTTGGTTATTGAGTGGGAATTTTAGGCGGGAAGTTGATATGTGGACCACCTAGTTTATGTGATTAGTCATACTTTTATAGAATAGATTAAAGCTATTATGTTAGAGGATACCAAGGTTGTTAGGGTTTTTGTTTTTGTTTTTTATGAGGTGGTTGTGATGAATCCCCCTTGACATGATGTTGAGATTTAGATAGACCAAAATCCTGGTGATTCTCTAATTTCAATAGATCATAGTCAGTTGTATCCAATATTGACACACAAAATTATTTTATTAAATCATATTTTATTGAATTGTAATAATTAATATGTCACAGTTTCAATCAATAAAAAATAATTTCATAAACTATATTGTCATTTCATCTATAAATATAATGATTAAAGGGACATTATATGGATGGATGATCATATTCATGAGATATATGATGAGAATTATAGTGTTTATCAACAAAAAAGTCATGGAAAATAATAATAATAATAATATATACTCCTAAAATAAATATTGGGAATGATTTTTTATATGACCCACTACTAATGGTATTTTTAAGGATATTAATCTATTAAAAGAAACAAAATGTCTTGTAACAGATCACTTTTTCTTAATATTTTTTATAGAGAACTTCTTCATCTCTATTAACTAATTAAGATTCATTTAGTCCAAAAAATCCATAAAATACTATCTTAAATCTATGAAAATATAATTTTATCACCTTATATACATGTGCCCTGTATGATAATTATATATCCCTAAAAAATTTCATAATACACTTTATATACTCAGAGGGACCATCCCACTCTAATAACCTACCAAGATTCCAATCCATCCCCAAAAGTATTTCCTCATCAAACTCTAGGTGTACAATTTCCGCACCTATCACTACCCTTGTTTACAGCCTGCCCACCCCACCCCCGGACACCCACCAACCACCTTGGACAGCTCGTGCCGCCCTGGACAGCCCCCCCCCCCCCAGACACCTGCCCACCACCCACCGGACACCCCCATCCCCTCGGATGCCCCCACCCCTGGAAAGCCCCCCACCCCCTGGACAGCCCCCACCCCACCCCCTTGACACCTTCAACCCCACTGGATAGCGGCACCACCCCCGTGGATAGCCTGACCACCCCCCCGTGGACAGCCCGCCCACCCCCCTAGACAGCCTGCCCACACCCCTGGACACTCTACACCCCCTGGGCAGCCCCACCACCCCCATGGGCAGTACGCCCACCCCCTGGACACCCCGTACCCCTGATGGGCAGGCTGCCCACCCCCAGGACACCACGTACCTCACCCCGAACAACCCCACCCACCACCTGGACACCCCGCTCACCTCCTTGGATAGCCCGCCCACCCCCTAGACTCCCCTACCCCATTGGACAGCTTTACCACCCCCGCGGACAGCCCGCCCACCTGGACACCATGACTCCCCAAGAAATCCCCCGACCCCCTGGATGGCCCCACCACCCCCTAGACACCACGCACCCCCCTTGGACAGTCCCTCCACTCCCCTAATCCTCATCCTACTCATCATCCTGATCTCCCTAGAGAAGCTAAAATATAAAACTCATGTACTCCCAACATGATCCTTAAGGATTATGTATTCTCTGATTTACTCCCAATATCTTCCTGGGAAATCCTTGAATATATTCATTAGAAACTATATATCTTATTTTCTTATATACACTATATTTTGTTGTCTTTTTTAATATGATTATCATATAGAGTAATGTTTCAGTTATTCTTTTATATAAAGTAAACAATTTTCATTTACCTAAATATTTTTTTGATTAAATTTCAATATTATTGAATTTCATTGAAATGACTTATTGCAATTTTTTTACAGAATGGACAGAAGTTGGATGTACGAAACTGATTGGATTTCAACCAATTTTCAAAATAATTTTAATAGATTTCTAGATTTTTCATTTTAAATGGCTTCAGATAGTGGTTGCATACACTGCCCATGTTTTAATTGTGTTGGAATACCTTGGTTGAGTCGTGAAGTAGTTAGATATCATATAACCAAATATGGTTTCCAAATAAACTAATATGTGTGGTATCGCAATGGAGAGAAAATGGAATCTCAAAATGTTGATGATCTAAATGATAGGACTGAATTGGAGAGTTTGATATATGATCGATTTCCATTTATTCGAAATCATGAGAAGGAAAGGATTTCCATCCAAAAATATTTCGATACAAGCACACATGATGTGTCCAATGAAAATGATGATGTTGATAGGGTGAACAAATTGAATGATGCTGCGACGACTCCAGTATATCGGCAATGTGGTAAACTGAAAAAGTTAGAATTTTTAATATGATTGTTTCATTGCAAAACTATGTATGGGATTTCAAATTCTACAATTGATTACATTCTTAACTTCTTGAAGTACTTACTTCCAGATGATGTAGATATTACCTCAAACCACTATATGGCATGGAAGTTAGTTGATGAACTTGGATTCTCAAAAAGAATTCATGCTTGCTCGAATGATTGAAGCTTATTTTGGGAGGCAACTGCTGAAATAAATGATTGTATCAAATGTGTAACCTCCTTATAGAAGCCAAAAGATGATGGAAAACCATCTCGTGTGCCACAAAAAGTAATGTGGCACTTTCCATTGATCCCTAGATTACAGAAAATTTTCATGTATGATGAAATATCCATAAAAATGTGATGGCATGACACAGAGAGAAAAATGAATAATGAAGAGTTGGTTCACCCTGCAGATGAATTTTCACGGCAGAGATGTGATGCTCGATATCCTGAATTTAAAGCTGATGTGCGTAATATGAGACTGGGTCTTTCATGTGATGGTTTTAATCCATTTGGGAAGATGCTAACTTCACACAACACATGGTCAGTTTTCATACACATTTATAACCTTCCCCCTTGGTTGTGTATGAAAAAGCCTTACACATTCTTAATTATACTGCTATCTAGACCTTCTGATCCTAGAAATGATATAGATGTATACATGCAACCTTTAACAAAAGAGTTGAAACTTATTTAGGATGTGGGTTTTCCCACATACTATTCATGTTCAAAAGACTTATTTCATATGCATGTTGTGCTTATGTGTATGATCAATGATTTTCCTACTTATGCAATGATGTCTGGATAGAGCACAAACGAAAAATTGCCATGTCATGTTTGTATGAAGAATACTCGATCGAGAAGAATGAAATATCGTCGTAGTTTTAGTTTTATGGGACATGAACGATTCTTTCCAATGAACCATCCATATAGAAACAATCGTCAAAGATTTGACAATACCATGGAGAATGACGATCCACCCCAGCGTATGTCCGGAACTGATGTGCTTAATGAATTTAAATATTTCAGTTATTCATTTGGGAAGGGTGTAATAAAATCTAGAAAGAGGAAAAATGTTTCCAATGATACGTATTACAATTGGAAGAAGAAGAGTATATTCTTTGAGTAGTCATATTGGTCAACCAACTTGTTATGTCATTGCTTAGATGTAATACACATTGAAAAGAATATATGGGAAATGCTGCTTTCGATTCTTCTAAATGTCAAGGGGAAGACAAAATATGATTTATGATCTCAGCATGACTTGGTAGATTGGGGGTTCAAACCAGAATTGCATCTTGTCTGTATTAGTGAAAATAAATGGAAAGTTCTATGTGCTTCTTATGTGATGACACCTACTGAAAAAAATCTATTTCTGGAAGTTCTAGAGACTATTATAGTTCCTGATGGCTATTCAAGAAATATATCAAAATGAGTCAACAGAAAATAGATGAAGATGAAATATTTGAAGACTCATGATTATCACGTCCTTTTTCATGATTTGATTCTAATAGCAATCTGTCATCTCTTGTCCAATAATGTTAGAGTCTCAGTTATTCGGTTATGCTATTTGTTTAGAGATCTTTGTGCTAAGAGGTTTTCCAAATCCTTATTGCAAAAATTGTTGGTAGAGAGACCATTAATTTTGTGTGAGTTAGAGAAAATATTCCGTCCATCATTTTTTACATGCATATTGCATCTGACTGTCCATCTTCCGACCAAAATACTTCTTGGAGGTCTCATTGGTTTCCGTTGGATGTATCCAACTGAAAGAAGCATGCACACCTTGAAATCATATGTTCAGAACAGAAATTATCCCGAAGGTTCTATTGTGAATGGTTACTTGGCTCATGAATTTATGGATTTCTGTACAATGTATTTGTCTGATCTTACTACGAGAATAAACAGACCAATGAGAAATGAAGAAGAATTGTATGGGAAAATTTAAACCAGTTTTCCATCACTTCCTCAGATAGGAGGAATTCCGGGATCATATACATTGACTACATTAAGCCTTGACGAGCTAGAGATGGCACATAGCACAGTGTTGTTCAATTGTGATTTGTTCGATGAGTATATCAAGTAAGAAAATTGTTCATGTATCTCTTATCTTGTCACTTGTAATTTTAAATATTTTTTAAACTATTAATATTTTCATCCACATGGAACATAATGAATTGATATATAGAAAGCATCGTTCATTATCATTGAGAAGGAAAGAGACTTTTCACAGCAAAGAGTTTTCTGCTTTGTTGAAATTGAAGGTAAAAATATTTCTATAATAACTAAATATAAATAATATTTAATTAAGTTTACTATTTTTTTATATTTCAGGAATCGATTTTGCATGCAGACTCTGTTTCTGAGGAAATAAGAGATTTAGATTTTGGCCCTAATACCATGGTTCGTGCTTGTAAATCACTTCTGATTAATGGATACAAATTTATTATCACTGAATGAGCAAGAAACATGAGAACATAGCATAATGGTTTTATGCTAACTGCCAGAATAGACTGTTATTCCACATCATTGGATACTAGACCTCGTTCTGAATATGTTGCTTATTATGGAGTCATGGAGAAAGTAATAAATTTGGATTATTACTCGCATGGTCGAGTCACGATGATGAAATGTCAATGCCTTGATTAAATGACGAGTCAAGGCACATTTATTGATGATTGTGGATTTCGAGTTATTGACATGACTCACACTCTTTCCACGGATGAACCATTTGTATTTGAATCAATGGTGAAAAATGTTTTTTATGTCAAAGATCATCGTCATCCTAATTTCGGAGTAATTATTGAAGTAAATCCCAGAAAAGTTTTTGATGATGGTGATGATGAAGTTGACACTATCCCTACTGCAATTGGAAGCAATCTGTTTATTACTTATGATGATGCCAATAGCTCAATTTTCAGAGTTGATTGTGGACCCAAAGTTGTGGTGGGAAATATATAGAATCATACATTCATGGTTTCAGCTACATGTTTCAACTACATCATTCAGAGTGTGTATCCTAGTACTTACCTTCCAACCACCATAAATCTTCTTTTACATTATGTTTTTTTTATTATAATGGTTTTTCTATATATATTTTTTTGTGTTACACATTAGTTATCTGTTTCTAATTACTTCCATATTTGTTTTCATTGCATGAAATGACACCCATTGAAGAGAGGTGATGAAAAAAGATGACAGATAATAATTATCGCATGATACAGATGGGTGTTCCTCCACTCATCCCTATTGTGAGTATTTTATTTCAAATATAAATATTTAAATAACATATAATATCATGTGTTTACTTTTGTGTTAAACATTTTTTCAGGATCGACCCCCTAGACGAGAGATATCTGACGAGGAGCCTGATATTGCTCCCAGTATAGAGGCTGGTGGTAAGAGGGGGGTGGTGTCAGAGATGGACGATCATCTAGTGGTCCCGGTACTGAGGCCAGTGGTACAAGTGCTCGTGGTGCGAGAGTCAGAAGATCCACTAACACAGACGTATCTTCTTCACCCCATTTTGATCATGGCGTGTCTTTAGGGACACACATGATATTTAGACCTATGATGTTTACACTACCAGTTTTCAAGACATCTATGCCATCATCTTTTGCTTCTAGTTCATTATCTCCGAGCTATTATATTCCACCTTCTTCGAATCCTGATGTGACATAGTATGTGGCTAAGGAACATACACTAGAGGAAACTCCACCTATACAGGATATTCCTTCAGCTTCTGCACATCCATTGACGGCCATTGATCCAACTACCACTGGTATATTTATATAACTCTATAAAATTTTTATACCAAAATTTATTTTATTATAACTTGTACTGATAATATTTTTCATTAATAACAGATTCATCTGCAGATAGGAGGCGAGGGAGGGGGCGTACTCACTCGAGTGTGGTATGGAACCGTGAGACACAGTTGATGGTTGAATACAATATTTATGGACAAATGATTGAGAAATCTGGGCAGGAAAGTCGGGGTTTTTTGGCAACGGTAGCCAAATACTCCAATATCATTCCGGTCAGACCTCTCTTTTGGAGACATCTTCCACACGAAGTCAAAGATAACGAGTGGGCACAAATATGGGTAAAAAATCTATTGGATTTATGTAGTATTGTTTTGTATTTATATGAACTAATCTATAGGGTTTCAGCTTTTTTTTAACTTCCCTGATGGATAAGGTGCACGACCAGCGTGTTTAAAAGAGTTGGAAGAGCTTTGGAGAGCTTATAATCATGACCTGTATGTTGGCTGGTGTGATAGAGTGGGCATGGAGTTAGAGACATTACCTATCTTGGATGAGTACCAGATAGAGAAATATCACCAAATGATTACCCATTGGGAGACTGCCAAAGTTAAGGTATTAATCTCATTTGAGGTATTTAAATGAGAGTTTTCATATTTTTCATTAATATAATTTTATTTATTATTAAACATTATTTAGTAATATTTTGAAAATAACAAGAAAAACATTTATTCAAATCAATACCTCCACACTTCGGGGCACACAACTATGTCATTTCATGAGAGGCAGCTGGTACGAAATAGTTGTTAATAATTTTTCATTAGGACAATCCCTTTTTATTATTTCCTACCTAAATTATGTGATTTATTGAATATTGAATATATGAATATACATGCACTTTATGTTGTTTAAGTATCATTACAGAAGCACAAATAGCATAATGAATGACATATCCCTCGAGAAAAATTGTTTTGTTCTAGTAGAAGAAAAAAGATGGAACTGTGGTAAATGAATCAATCCAAGAAAATATTGTAAGTTTAAATTTTTTTATTTAAAAGTTTAATATCTATTTTGAAATTTATCAATCTATTGATATTTTTAACAGGATGCTTTAGAGGCTCTTGATCCCCAGGATCCTGAAAATTTTGGGCCACATGATCATTTATATCAGGTTTTGGGAGAGGAGCACTCTGGTCGAGTATGCTGCCGTCCTTGTAAGAATATAGTCGCGATGAGGTATTGGTCCTCTCTAGGTATCCATTATAGTACCACCAAGTTTGTTCAGGTCAAGGATCATGCAATACAATCTGATAAAAGTGTCACAGAGTTGGAAGTACAAGTTCAAACGAGGGACAAAGAATTTATGAAACGGATGAAAGCTTTATCTTTATCACTTCCACCAGAGGCTAGCGTGGCTTGTCAGACATTTATGTTGTCGATGGGTACATTATCCAATGAACCAGATGGCATCTATAGTGGAGGTCATGATGATGACATTCCTGGTGATGACGAGGATGCTCTAGAGGATGATGGCAAGGATGAGGATGAGGACGAGGGCAAGGATGTGGCCGATGGTGAGGATAGGGCCGAGGGTGAGGATGGGGCCGAGGACGAGGATGAGGTCGACGATGAGCATGGTGAAGATGATGAGATGATGAAGAGGACAGAGAAGGTGGAAAGGGTGAGGCTGATGATGACAGTGGTGATGGTGATGGTGATCAGGGGTAGATTGATCCATTACATTTATGAATTCTGTGTAACTCTTTTTTTTAACCTGGTTTTCCACTAGGGGGTTTTCCTCTACTTCATAAGGATGTTGTTATCAGATCTCTTTTTTCACTTGATTCTTATTATATATTTCCTCTACTACCTAGACCTTTATTATTCCTTGGTACTGTGATACCCATTTTTCTATTTTGTATTACTTATCTTTCTTAGTTAGCCATGTATTTAATGTTTATGTCATTTTCCTATAGAAGTGCATTTTAATTCATTTATGTGTGATAGTTTTATGCCTGATAGTAACATGAATTTATTTATATCTAGAATTATAATGAACTAAATGATTCCATGTATGAAATCTTGTTTGATAAGTTAATATGGTCATCCTAATGTTCAAAAACAATCACTCGGAAAATTATTGATTATATTCTTATTTTTGTGTTTTTGAAGTGAATCGTGCTGTTTTTGAATTTCCATTATGTTCCGGGGATGATTTATATTTTAGAAATGGTGGATCTTCTGGGAATTTTGGGGATGCCAACTAAATTTTGGAATGCTTAATGAAGTGTTTCCAAATTTATCATACTTACTGTTTTAACATATTTCTTATACATAGTTATGAATTTCTTATTAAAGTGTTTCCCTATTAGTCATACATAGTATGTATTATTATTTTTAAATATTACTATATCTACAAGTAATCTTATTTCATGAATGGTCGGAGTCTGTGGGAAGAGGTTGGGTAGGGGGAGGGGAGGGGAGGGGGTTGCTGGGTGAAAAGGGGGCATAGGAGGGGAGGGGTAGGGGGCTGCTAGAGGAAAAGGGTGGGAAGGGGGGAGGGGAGGGGAGGGTGCTGCTGGGTGAAAAGGGTGGGCAGTAGGGGAGGGGCAGGGGGATGCTGGAGGAAAAGGGGGGCAGGGGGGAGGGGAGGGGAGTGAAGGGGAGGGGTGGGGAGGGGAGGGGGCTGCTGGGTGAAAAGGGTGGGCTGGAGAGGAGGAAAAGGGTGGGCAGGGGGAGGGGAGGTGAGGGGCTTGGGCTGGGCAGGTTGGAGGGGAGGGCAGGGAAGGGGAGGGGAGGAGAGGGTAGGGGAGGGGCTGGGTGATGGCAGGAGGGAGGGGCTGCTGGGGGAAAAGGTTGGGCAGGGGGAGGGGAGGAGAGTTGTTGGGGTTGGGCTGTTGGGGGAAGGGGCTGCGCAAGGTGGGGGGGGGGGCTGAGGAGGGAGGGGGAGGTGCTGCATGTTTCATTGATTTTTTTGTCTTTTATTATTTTAAATGTATGTTACTTCAGGATTACTATTTTAATTTATTCAGAATACATTTTTCAATACTATTCCAATATAATTTATGCTTTCTACTGTTTCTTAGCTGTGCAGATGCGTGGTGGAAAATTATTTAGGGAAATCAACAGTTTGGTTATTATGATGTTCAATGTGCCTTTTGTGATGGGACTTCTCTTAAAGAAAAGTACAAGTCTCTTCTGCTGGGATTTATGATATGAAGTTAGCACAAAATGGTTATTGATGAAGTGGAATCTCATTTGGACCAACTTGTGAGTATTAAACATGGTATAGAAAATTCTCCTTGGTTGGAAACTAATATTGTTATAAGGTGCATAGTATTGATCATTCATGATGTCCTCTTCAAACAGACCATTAGGGTGGGTGTCTTTGTTGCGGATGCATTTTGTTTTCAAGGTACTATCGCCAATAATTGTATCATTTATCATGAATAATGGTCCTTTCCATTTATGAATAAATTCAACATATTATTAGATATATTTCCATTTATATACATATTTTCTAGCATTCTAATGGAATTAGTCTCACTTATTGCAAATGTTTTATAAAACTCAACACATACTATAAGAAGATTAAAAAAATAATGGTTTATAATATTTTGATGCAGACCATGTAGTCAGAGTTCTCAAAGTCAGTACTTATGAAGTGCTACCAAGAATGAAGGAAATCATGTCCCTCCCTAAATGGTACCTTCTTAGATATTTCATTTGATGCTTTTTTCATGATCACTATGTCATTGATGACAGAGATAGGTTGTACTCTGAAATTTATCCTGAACAATGTAAACAAATTTCGATGCATTTAGGCTTAGATGTTATGTTAAATTGATGGTTCTGGTGTAGTAAGAGAGGGATTCAAATCTTCTTAGGTTGTTTGGATTTCTGTAAACTAGATAAAGAAATCCGGTTTTGGGTTCTTTAACATCTTATTACAATTGATATTGCACATTATGTAACTATCATTCCTCAAATTCCTAACATAATTTCCCATGAAGTCAGTCTTTCTTTGACTTTTATTCCTTATAGACTATTACTCATTATGTAGCTTGTTTTCTGCAATATCATTAAATTTTATTCCTCCATTATGTATTTGTAATTTTTTTCAAAAAGACATCATTTTAAGTGAATACAACCACTGAAAATAATGAAAACCGACCAAAGGCATTTGAATTCTGTTGAAACTTTAGGAAAAATATAAATGGGTAATATATGACATGTACGAGTCAACCCCGCCACAATCTGAGGCATGGTGTGGCCAATATCACTCAAAGTGTCTCACTTTTATTTGAAATGGACAAGATTTTAAGTGAAAACAACAACCGGAATATGGAAAACTGACCAAACACATTCTGATTCTATTGATACTTTAGGAAAAGTTTCCATTGGTCATTTGTGACGTATACGAGTCAACCCTGCCTCAATCCGCGGGCCGGTGTGGCCGGTACCACTCAATGTGTCTTTCTTTTGTTTAAAATGGATGCACTTTTAAGTAAAATAATCAACATACGAAAAACTGACCAAACGCATTCATATTGTGTTGATATTTTATGAAAACGATACATGGGTCATTTTTGATGTGTAAGAGTCAACCCCGCCTCAATCCGAGGCGTGGTGTGGCTAGCACCACTCAAAGTGTCTCACTTTTCTTTGAAATGGACAACAGTTTAAGTCAAAACAACAACTGACATATGGAAAACGGACCAAACGCATATGAATTCTGTTGATACTTTAGGAAAAGTATCCATGGGTAATCTCTGACATGTACAAGTCAACCCCTAAACAATATGAGACACAGTGTGGCCAGTATCACTAGAAGTGTCTCACTTTTATATGAAATGGACAACATTTTACGTGAAAACAATAACCGGCATACAGAAAACTGACCAAACGCATTCGGATTTTTTTGATACTTTAGGAAAAGTTTCCATGGGTCATTTGTGACGTGTAAGAGTCAACCCCGCCTCAATCTGAGGGCTGGTGTGGCCGGTACCACACAAAGTGTCTTTCTTTTGTTTAAAATGGATGCACTTTTAAGTAAAATAAACGACATACATAAAACCAACCAAACACATTCGGATTGTGTTGATACATTAGGAAGATGATCCATGGATATTTTTTGATGTGTATGAGTCAACCCCATCTCAATCCGAGGGGTGGTGTGGTTGGAACCACTCAAAGTGTCTCACTTTTCTTTGAAATGGACAACAGTTTAAGTCAAAACAAAAAATGACATACAGAAAACAGAACAAACGCATTTGGATTTTGTAGATACTTCAGGACAAGTATCCATGGGTCATTTGTGATGTGTATGAGTCAACCCCTCCTCAATTTGAGGTAGAGTGTGGCTGGTACCACTCAAACTGTCTCACTATTATTTGAAATGTACATGATTTTATGTGAAAACTACAACCGGCATACGGAAAACCGACCAAATGCATTCGGATTATGTTGATACTTTAGGAAACGTTTCCATGGGTCGTTTTTGATGTGTACGAGTCAACCCCTCCTCAATCCAAGGGCCGGTATGGCCGGTACCACTCAAAGTGTCTTTCATTTGTTTAAAATGGATGCGCTTTTAAGTTAAATAAACGACATACGGAAAACTAACCAAACACATTCGGATTGGGTTGATACTTTAGGAAAACGATCCATGGGTCATTTGTGATGTGTACGAGTCAACACTTCTTCAATCTGAGGCACGGTGTGGCTGACACCACTCTATGTGACTCACATTTAATTTAAATGGACAACAGTTTAAGTCAAAACAACAACTGACATATGAAAAATGGACCAAACATATTCGTATTCTGTTGATACTTTAGAAAAAGTATCCATGGGTCATTTTTGACGTGTACGAGTCAACCCCACCTCAATATGAGGCACGGTGTGGCCGGTACCACTCAAACTGTCTCACTTTTATTTGAAATGGACAAGATTTTAAGTGAAAACAACTACTGGCATACGGAAAACCGACCAAATGCATTCGGATTCTATTGAAACTTTAGTAAAACAATCCTTGGGTCATATGTGACATGAAAGAGTCAACCACATCTCAATTTGAGGTGTGGTGTGGATAGCACCGATCAAAGTCTCTCTTTTGTTTAAAAAGGACATCATTTTAAGTGAATACAACTCAAATTTATACTCATCAACGATAGTTGCAAACTCCTTTTCATGAGTTGGGTAGTCTCAATCATGGGGTCATTAGTGATGAGACTCCTAAGAAAATACCTTTTCACCATATATTATAAACAATACAAGTTCAATGCAAAATTCATCACAAATCATTACATACCCAAATCTAGGATCATAAAAAAAGGGATATGAGCCAATTTCAAACTCTTATTCAACTCTAATAGGTATTTCTCATACTATTCTACTTATTAGAATTTTTTTGGGAGGTGGGGGGCTGTGCTACTTGGGGGGTTGTGTAGGGGTGAGGTGAATTACGACCGGATGACTGTTGTCATATGAAGATTGAAATAGGGAATTGTAGTACATGATATGGTTGGAAGAGTTTGATGGTTTTATGTGTTTTTTTTGTGCTATTATAGGTTTTTTTTAACTATTTTAATCCTTTATGTGGTTTTTCTGCTATTTTTTTTGCAGGTGTATAGTGGAGGGGCTACTGGAGGGGGGCTTCTGTGCAGCAGTTCTGGAAAAACTCAATACCAACGGTTTTAAACCGTTGGTATAAGAGTGCTGGAATTCTGGAAAAACATTATACCAACGGTTCTAAACCGTTGGTATAGGTATTCTGGAATCCTGGAAAAACACTATACCAACGGTTATAAACCTTTGGTATAGGTGTTCTGGAATTCTGGAAAAACACTATACGAACGGTTTAGAATCGTTGGTATAGGTGTTCTAGAAAATCACATTACCAATGGTTTAAAACCGTTGGTATAATAATTCTCAAAAACTGCAGCACCAACAGTTAGAAACCGTTGGTATACATTGGGAGAAATTTATTAAAATAATATACCAACGGTTCATATCAAACCATTGGTATAAGGCTTTCCTCACAGCTTACTACCCAATGGTTTGGAAAACCGTTGGTATAGCCTATACCAACGGTTTAGAACCGTCGGTATAACTTTCTTTTCTAGTAGTGTTTCCCTTACCTTAAGTCTGATATGCTTTGTATGTGTCTGAATCTCTTGTATAATGATTTAAGTAATGTCATTGACTTAATTTAGAATCATAATATTTATTATGATATCATATATGGTCATATTTTAGCTTCTTATTAGTAATATTTCATTCCCACTTGTTATTTGGGTGTTTATTGCTTTATGTTCTTATGTGTGTTTTGTCGAATAAATTCGTATACCTCTATTAAGGTTATAGATACCTCATTTAAAGAATGGTATTAATGTAATATATATCATATTTATTCATTCTATTCATTTATATAATCATTATTCAATGAAGATCATGTAGAACGAGTCGCATCACATCATGGAGACGGTATGCTGTACGTACGCACGAGCGATGATATCATTCCCATGATAGTGGAATTGAAATAAAGTGTATGTATACTATTTATGAATCAATATCAATTTAAAACAATCATATATAGTTATTATTTACACCATTATAACCTTCCCAGTAAGGTGGTGGTGGAAAACAGATCTCACCACGGCGTGGAGATGGTATTCCGTAAGTACGCACGCGGGGTGACTTCATTTTCTATAGGATGGATGGAAGGTAAAATTGGGTTGTATCATATTTATAATGACATATCAGTATATGAGTGATTCTGTTGTTATTAATTCAAAATGAAACAACTAAATAAGATGAAGTATAAGAAGAAATAAATTTGAAAGAATTTGTAACAGTTATTACCCCTTCTTCGACACGGCTCTTTGAAACCTCCTCTAGAGGCACTAGGATTGGTCTTTGAAGAAGTCCAGGAGCTCAAGGATGTTTATAGGGAAGTTTATAAGAGACATTGTCAACGATTGGACGAGAATGAAGGCTCAAAGTTGTGTGAGGAGGAGAGGGAGGAGGTGCCCTTTTATAAGGGAGGAGAGGGGCACCTTTGGAATTATAAGAAATATTTATTCATAATAAATTTCAATCCAACTTAAAAATAACCAATAATGACTCAAATCCTAATATTAGATGAGTTAGGGTTGAAATATCTACAAAAAGTAAAATTTAGTCAAGTTAGGAATTTATTTTAAACAATATCAACATGATTTATCCTTATATAATCTACTTAATTTTATTTGATGTAATATTATTCTAAATTTTAAATCATTATAAATATTTACTTATATGTTGTTAATTGTCCATATTTGTATACTATATTACATTTTAGACCATATAAATTTTAATTTACAATTTTTAAATATTTTTGTTATTTTTTAATAAATTTAAAATATGTAATTTCTATAAATGAACAATAGTGTCAATTTTGATGCTATTAATTTATTTGAGTTTAAATAAAATATATACAGAAAACATTTTCGAACTAAAATATTTAATATATTAATAACATGTCATTTTTGTCTATAAAATTATTGTAGAACAATAAAAAGTTCATATAATATTTATTTTAATACATTTAAAATCATTTATTTGATATTTCAATCAATAAAATAATTTCAACATCACTATTTTGTCATATTTAATGATAATTATTTAATCCCTAAAAATTATAAATAAATTCATATGATGTACATAATTGTATTATATTTCTTTAGACTATTCATGTTTAATGTTTCATGAAGTTTATCACTAAATTAGAATTATTATACTTATAAGACTTAAGAGAGTGACATGTTGTCACTTTCTTTGGTTTTAATAATAATTAAATTATTTTAATTGTCAAAATTCAATAAAATGAATTTATTCTGACCCTTAGGTGATAATGATCGATGTTTAGTCATCCAATAGAATTTTTTTAGGTGTTAGGGTAATTTTATAATCTTATGTTTACCCTTAATTACCTGATTTACCTTTACCTACAGTAAATAAAAATTACCGTAGTTACTATTTATAATATCAAAAAAATAAAAGTAATGTATTAACATAAAATTGGACAAACGGATTCCAAATATGGAATCCATTTTTAAAAATTCAAAACAATGAAGTTGCAGTAATTAATTTAAAACTAATCCCATTGTTAAGAAAACGAGTTTTAAAAGTTAAAATATTGCCAAAGTTTGAAATGTTTTTACCTATGAATTCAATGTAAAATTAATGCTAATGACATAAATTATATTAAATGGGAAAAATATATTATATTTATAATTTAAACCATTCCATATTATAATTTAACCATATTAATTATTGCGATGAAAAAATTTGTTTTTAATTAAAATATAGCGTGTTTTACTATTCATCAAAATATGAAAGTTACCAGAATAATATGAAATATTTATCCAAAGTAAATTTTTATATCCTGATTCCAAATAATAATTGTATTATGTCAAATTGAACATACAAAATGCCAAAAAAATAGATTTAAAGTGGGTGCGCTATCCAAAGGCGGCAAAACTACATTTTTTGAAAAATACTTATTTTACACGAATAATTTATTTTATTCTCATATCATGTTCTAGAAAATATGTAAGATTAATAATAATTTTATAAAATTTAAAATTCAGTTAATAATATTCATAAAGTCTATTTTATAATATTATAATAATATATCATCATTTAGGGAAATGCGGTATTGCGTACTACACACGCTATCGAGGAAGGTCGTGATTGTGTGTAACGCAATCCAATCTAGTGTTGTGTGCAGTGAAAGATTCCTTTGATGCTTTATATAACATAAGTCATATATATATATATATATATCTCATAAAATATCAGGATGATACATTCTACCCCCCTTAAAATGAATTTCGCCCTCGAAATTCATCACTTCGTAACAAACAGATGAGGATACCTCTCCCTCACCATATACTGAAGCTCCCATGTAGCTTCTTCTAATTTCTGGTTCCTCCATAAAACATTCACCAAGAGAGTGGTCATGTTCCATAGAACTTTTTCGCAATGATCCAGAATCTCTATTGGCTATTCTTCATAAGAAATATCTTGTTCCAGCGGTACAACTTCTGAGCTTAGTACATGTGAAGGATCAGGTATGCACTTTCTCAGGAGAGATACATGGAACACATCGTGATGTTGAGAGAGATTCGGTGGAAGTTCCAATCAGTAATCTACCTTCCCAACATGATCCAGTATTTCAAAAGGACCAATATACCTAGGGCTTAGCTTTCCCTTCTTTCCAAATCTCATTACTCTCTTCCAAGGAGATATTCATAAGAAAACTTTATCACCCACTTCAAACTCTAGGTCTTTTCTTCGGTTGTCGACATAACTTTTCCGTCCACTCTGAGCTTCTCTTATATGTTGTTGAATAGATCTGAACTTTTCTGACATCTCATCAGCAAGATCAGGTCCTAATAGCTTTCTTTCCCTAAATTCATCCCAGCAAGTTGGAGTCATGCATTTCTTTACATAGAGGGCATCATAAGGATCCATCTGAATACTGGAGTGAAAGCTATTATTATAAGAAAATTCCACCAAAGGTAGGTGCTGAAACCAACCACCTTTTAAATCCATAGACCTAGATATTAACATATCTTGTAGAGTTTGAATTGTTCTCTCAGACTGACCGTCTTTCTAAGGATGATAAGCAGTGTTGAAAGTCAACTCTCTATCTAGAGTATGCTAAAGACTTCGCCAGAACATCGAGTTAAACCTAGGATCCCGATCAGATATAATGGAAAGTGGTACTCTATGCAATATTACCACTTCCTTTACATATATCCTTGCAAGCTGATCCAGAGAGAAATACTCCCTAATAGCAATGAAGTGTGTCGACTTCGTAAAACGATCAACTATAACCCAGATAGCATTATTTCTTTTGCATGTTTTAGGAAGTCCATTATCAAATTCCATAGTGATGTTTTCCCATTTCCATTCTGGTATGGGTAATGGTTGTAACATCCCATTAGACTTCTGTCTTTCAACTTTAACTTGCAGACAAACCAATCATCGAGATACATATTCTGCAAAATCTCTTTTCATGTTATCCCAGCAGAAGTACTCTTTTTGGTCCCTATACAGCTTCGTGCTTCTAGGATGAATATAGAATGAAAAAATATGAGCCTCATACAGTAGCTCCTTGTTTAATTCTGGGATGGGAGGAACACAAACCTGATTCTTGAACCTTATTATCCCATCACAATAAAGGTTGAATTTAGGAACATATTTCACATTCTTTTGTAACTCTACATCTTCTTTTTGTGCCTCTTTAATCTTCACATGTATAGATGGTTGAACATTAATTTGAGAAAGATAAGATTTTTCCCCTTACATTATATTTCCAAGATCCATCCTTTGTAAATCCATAAATATTGGATCTTTTGTGATCCTCATCATGGATAAGCTATCATGGTCTTGTCGACTTAATGCATCTTCCACCTTGTTTTCATTCCCACGGTGATAATGATTTGAGCAGTCGTAAACCTTAATCAGCTCCAACCATCTTATTTTTCTCATATTCAACTCTTTTTTTTTGTAAAAATATACTTTAAACTTTTATGATCAGTATAAATATCACACCTTTCACCATAATGATAATGCGTCCAAATCATTAATGCAAAGATTACTGCAGCTAACTCCAAATCATGAGTTGGGTAATTTTTCTCATGGATTTTAAACTGTTGTGAGGCCTAAGCTATCACCATATCGTTTTGCATGAGAACACACCCCAATACCTTCTTCAATTCATCACTGTAGATCACAAACCTCTCTCCAATACAGGGCAGTGTGAGCACCGGTGCACTGGATAACCTTCTTTTCAACTCCTTGAAATTCTCTTCACACTCCTCCGTCCACAGTAAATTAACTCCTTTTAGAGTCAATCTGGAGAGTGGATTAGATAATCATGAAAAATCATTCACAAAACATCAACAATATCCTGCCAATCCAAGAAAACCTCTGATCTCAGTTATTGTTGTTGGTCTCGACCATCTTTCGATAACACGTTTTTTGCTGGATCCACAGATAACCCCTCTTTTTAGATTATGTGACCAAAAAATGCATCTTTTTTAAACCAAAATTCACACTTGGTACATTTGGCATAAAGCCTCTCCTTTCTCAGGGTCTTCAATAAAATTTTCAAGTGATCTTCATGTTCTTCCTCGCTCTTTGAATAGACAAGAATATCATCTATAAAGACTACCACAAACTGACCAAGATAGTATCTAAAGACTCTATTCATGAGATCCAAGAAGATAGCATGTGAATTAGTAAAACCAAATGGCATCACTATAAATTCATAGTGTCCATACCTTGTACGGAAAGTCGTATTTGGTATATCTTCTTTTTTGAACCTTAATTGATGATACCCTGAAGGAAGATCAATCATGGAAAAGTGTTGAGCTCTGCATAGTTGGTCAAATAATTCATCAATGCGTGGGAGAGGATATGTGTTCTTGATAGTGATCCTGTTAAGTTCTCCATAATCAATGCAGAGTCTCATTGATCCATCTTTCTTCTTAACAAATAGAACAGGTGCTCCACAAGGTGATGCACTAGGGAGTATGAAGCCTTTATCAATATTCTCTTGGAGTTTCTTCTTCAATTCATGTACCTCAATTGGTTTCATTCAATAAGGTGTCTTTGAAATGGGCATAGCACCCAGTATGAGTTATATTTAAAACTCAACTTCACGATTTGGTGGAAGACCTAGAAATTCCTCCAGAAAGACATCATCAAACTCCCGTACAATGGGTGTATTCTTAATCATGAGTTTCTCTCAAACCATTTGGGATAAATAACCTTAATTTATTGGAATAAAGACCCCTAAGATAGAAGAAATTTCCACTGGATGGTTATATTCATCCTTGCATCAATAGATGATAGTAGATTGATCTGGAATATTAAATGTGATTTTCCTTATTTGGCAATTGATATGATCCTTTTATAAAGAAATCCAATCCATGCCAAGAATCACATCAAATTCCACTATAGGAAGGATGAAAATATTTGCAAGAAGCACTTTCCCACAAACATCAATCAGAGAAGAATTATAAACTTTTGATGCGACCGTTGTGCTATTAAGAGTTGTCACAGCTAACTCAACATCTAATTGTTAAGGTAATACAATGATACCAATAGAAAATTCTTCAGAAATAAATGAGTGGGTGGATCCATAATCAAATAAAACATTTTTTACTTTAGAGTGGATGGTATGTGTACCTTTCACCACTTCGTTATCGTACTCCACATGACCGATTGTAATTGCATTTGACTTTCCTTCATCTTTGGCCTTATGAGTTCATTTACATCGATCATCATCAACAACCCCTGGATTTGGGCATTGATTAGCATAATGCCCCATCTCTTTTCACTTGAAACATTGAATTGTAGGAGGTTCATTCTATGTATCCCTTTATTTGTTCGCATCATTAGATATCTTCTTTCCATTATTTCGACATTCAACTGCCCGATGACCTTCCTTTCAACAAATAAAACATTTTATATTCCCTTTAAGACAATTCCCTCAATGTTTCTTTCCACAATTTGAGAATAAAGTAAAACTCATCTTCATTTCAGTGTGGTCTTTAGATTTTCCTTTGAATTCCATTTTCCTTTTGTTATGAATCCCATATGACTGATGGGTTACTCCAATATCCGTCTCAACCTTGAGAGTACATCGAACTATTTCCTCGTTGCTATTAAAGTCCCTTATGGATAACACACTTCGAAGACTTGGTTTTAAGACACTAAAGAATCGATCGATTTTACTCTCAGATTGGATAATAATTCCTGAAGAGTACCTTGAATTTCTTGTAAAATTTTCTTCATAGGTACGAACCGATTCATCATCCTTTTGTTTCAGTAAAAGAAACTCCTTCTCCATCTATGTTTGAAGAATACAATGGAAGTACTTATTAAAAAATAAGTTCTTGAACTCATCCCATTCCACGGACTCAATTTCATCTCTTTGCCTTGTATTCTTGATAAGATTCCACCATTGATCAGCATCACCTTCCAAACGATACACTACTAAGATGAATGTTTCATGATCAGAACATTGTAGAACTGAAAATATCTTTTCAGTTGTACTAATCCATTTTTCAGCCACTAATGGATCAGAAGACCCACTAAATGAAGATGGACGCTGCCTCATGAAGGATTCAATAGAATTTTTCTCCTTCCATTGCTTATTTTTATGTCCTGAATGGTTCATAGCTTGAGAAAGTTGGGTGAGCATGGTTACACGATTTTGTATTCTAGCTCTCATAACATTTGTTTGCTTAGGGGGACAATCGTTGCATTTCCCGTCGCTTTCAGCATTAACACAGTTCCTTCAGGATCAAGCCATTGACTAAACCCAATAAGCATAGTATGAGAAACTCTAATCATAATACGAAAACCACATAATCAAGAATAAAATTTTACACATAAGTTATTATCATAGGTTATTCATGTCCATTTCTAAAACACTAATATTGTGTTCTATGCTTATACATATCCTTAGGGTTCTTACTAGGGCTTTCAAATCCTAGTTTCAAAGTTTGACTATAACTTTCCGTTGATACCAACTATAGTGACCCATACTCTACATACATTGTTATTACTTAAAAATTGAAGAATATTTATTACAAAATATAACAGAACCAAGAAAGGACCGTATAGTTATAGTGTCTTTAGAAACTGGGAAACATAAAAAACCGGTTCATAAATCATCTATGTTGTCTCCCATTTATTTCATCATATCTAGAGTCCCTTTTTGGTATATCCTACTTAATATCCTTATACCTGATTTGGGGAAAAGAAAACATACAAAAGGGTGAGCTCAAATGCACTGTAAGGGTAAACAAAAGAAATATCAATCATATAATATTCATAAGAACATAACATTTTGAAAATCTTAACCTGAAAAAGATATTATAATATTATGTCATGGGATAAATCATAGTAATGAAAAGTAATCCCAAATAATCATAACTAAAAACATGAAACATTTTGGTTTATACACACAATCATAGAAAATCAATTCATATTAGTCAAGGCTCATTGCCAAGACCATCATAGAGGACAAATTCCATTACTGAACCGAGTTCACTCCTCATTTCAGTCCTGTTTCACTAAACCAGATTAACTTGCCGCTCCAGCCATGACTATCTCATGAGATATAAATATTTACCAAATTCATTGGAGGGAGATATAGGTCCCACCCATCTCATAATGAAACCATTCTTATGTGTTCCACAAAATCATAAATCATGAAACATAGCATAACCCATGTAATAAAAATGGGATTCTTAAACAACATGTCATCTTAACATAATCCATATAAGATAAAAGTAATTCATAAAATTAATTCCATCATAACATAATCAAATAAATGTAAAAATAGGGATAGAAACATAACCCTACATTTTCTTAGATGGAAAATAATTTTGATAAAATGCTTGAACTGCATCCTTGAGGAAAATATCCTTTCTACTTAAACAACATTTTCCTTTATTAACATGTCATACAATTTTCAAACTAAAAGAAGTTGAATAAAAATAAACCTGAAAACTTGTAAATTATGATTTATGTAAATAATTTTCTATGAAATCATAAGAATTTATTCATGTTGTATAATTTAAAAAAAACAATCTTCTCATACTTTGGCCGAAAAAGTCAAAAAGCACCTCATACTAAAAATGACAAAATATTCCTTTCATATCATTTATTAAAATCTCACCAATGGGTAAATTTGGATTTAAAAAATTCTAGAAGGATATAAATAATATTACATATTGAAGAAACATGGATGTTGATGATAAAATACATCCCAGTAAATACCAAAGTATAAACAATCTCGTCTAAAAGTGAGATTCTGTGATTTTCCCTTACCTTAGGTCTGATATGATTTGTACTTCTCTGAACCTACTGTATAACGATTAAAATAATGTCATTGACTTAATCCAGAATCATACTCATTGTTATCATATCATATATGGTCATATTCTTATCTTTTTAGTAATAATTTTTCATTGCTACTTATTATTCGGGTGTTTATTGTGTAATGTTCATATGTGTGTTTTGTCGAATAAATTATTATAACTCTTTTTAGGTTATAGATACCTCATTTACAGAATGGTATTAATTTAATATATATAATAGTTATTCATTCAATTCATTTATACAATCATTATTCAATGAAGATCATGTAGAACGAGTCACATCACATCGTGGAGATGGTAGGCCGTACGTACGCACGAGCGATGATATTGTTCCTATGATCGTGGAATTGTATTAAAGTGTATGTATACTATTTCAGAATCAATATAACATTAAAATAATCATATATATTTATTATTTACACCATTATACCCATCCATGTAAGGTGGTGGTGGAAAACAGGTTACACCACGGCGTGGAGACGATACTCCGTACGTACGCACACACAATGATTTCATTTTCCGTAGGATGGATAGAAGGTGAAATAGGGTATTTTCATATTTATAATAATATATCAGTATATTAGTGATACTGATGTTATTAATTCATAATGAAAAAACAAAATAAGACGAAGTAGAAGAAGAAATAAATTTTAAATAATTGGTAACATATATTACCTCTTCTTCAACACGCCTCTTTGAAACCTCCTCTTAGGGCACTAAGATTGGACTTTGAAGAAGACCAGGACCTCTAGGATGTTTCTAAGGAAGTGGAGAAGATAAGTTGGTAGGGGTTGGCCAAGAATTAAGGCTCAATGTGGTGTGAGGAGGAGTGCGACGAGGTGCCTTTCTATAAGGGAGGAGAGGGGCACCTTTGGAATTATAAGAAATATTAATTTCTAATAAATTCCAAACCCTCTCAAAACCGCCAAAAATGACTAAAATCCGAATGTTAGATTAGATAGGGTTTAAATCACATCAGCTAATAAAATTTAGACATGTTTGGAATTTATTTTAAACATTATCAACATGATTTATCCTTATCTAATCTATTTAATTTTATTTGTGGTAATAATATTCTAAATTTTAAATCATTATAAATATTTACATATATATTGTTAATTGTTCATATTTGTATACATTATTACATTTTATACCATATAGAGTTTAATGTACAATTTTTAAATATTTTTTGTGATTTTTAAACAATTTTAAATATGTAATTTCTATAAATTAACTATAGTGTCAATTTTGACACTATTAATTTATTTGAGTTTAAATAAAATATATAAAGAAGATATGTTCAAACTAAAATATTTAATATATTCATAACATACCTTTTTTATCTATAAAATTAGTCGAGTACCTTAAATATTTTATATAATATTTATTTTAATAATTTTAAAATCATTTATTTGATATTTCAATTAAAAAAATAATTTCAACATCACTATTGTGTCATATTTAATGATAATTATTTAATCCCCAAAAATTATAAATAAATTCATATAATGTACATAATTTTACTATATTTATGGAGACTATACATGTTCTAAGTTTCATGAAGTTTATCACTAAATTAAAATTATTATACTTATAAGATTTAAGAGGGTGACATGTTGTCAGTTTCTTTGGTTTTAATAATAATTATATTATTTTAATGGCCAAAAGTCCAAAAAATGAATTTCGTCCGACCGTTATGTGATAAGGGTCGACTTGTTGTCATAAAAATTAATTTTGGTAGGTGTTAGGGTAATTTTATAATCTTATTTCTACCCTTAATGACCCAATTTTCCTTTAACTACAATAAATAAAAATTACTGTAGTTACTATTCATAATATCAAAAAAAATAAAAGTAACCTATTAACATTATTTGTACCCACATATTCCAAATATGGAATCCATTTTTCAAAATTGATAACATATAAGTTGCAGTAATTAATTTAAAATTAATCCTGTTGTTAAGCAAATAGGTTTTAAAACATCAAATATTGTCAAACATTGAAATGTTTTTACCTATGAATTCAATATAGAATTAATGATAATGACATAAATTATATTAAATGGTATAAATATATTGTATTTCTACTTTAAAACCATTAAATTTTATTATTTAACCATATAAATTATTGCGATGAAAAAAGTTGTTTTTACTTAAAATATAGTGTGTTTTTACTATTCATCAAAATATGAAAGTTACCAGAATAATATGAATATGTTATCCAAATTATATTTCAATATCCGGATTCCAATGAAGAATTTTATTTCGTAAAATTGAACTTATAAACATGTCAAAATTAGCTTTAATGTGGGTGTGCCATCAAAAGGCGGCAAAACTGCATTTTTGAAAAATACTTATTTTACCCGAAAAATTTATTTTTTTTCCCATACCATGTTCTAGAAAATATGTAAGATGAATAATAATGTTATAAAATTTAAAATTCAGTTAATAATATTCATAATTGCTAGTTTATAATATTATAATAATATATCATCGTTTAGTGAAACTCGATATTGCGTACTACATACGCTATCGAGGAAGGTCGCGATTGCGTGTAACGCAAGCCAAGATAGTGTTGTGTGTAGTGAAATACTACTTTGATGATTCATATAACATAAGTCATAAATAAATATATATATATATATATATATATATATTTCTCGTAAAATATCAGGGTGTTACAAGTTACTCATGCGGTCACTTAATAGATTGTGAGACCATAAATTTCAAACTCTTTATCATAGAGATATAAAAATTCTCCATTATTAATTTTATTCTTCATGGAACTCAAACTCCTCAAACAAAATTTATCATTAAATATAATTCCAAAAAACCATTCCAAGAACTCTTAATAAACATCTTCAAAAATAATATTATGATATATTTTCTAATCATGAAATAATTTATTGGTATCTTTTTTTCATCAACCAGATTGTTGTTTACAAAATATATTTATACACTAACAATCATTCCATGAAAAAAATAAAACTCACACACAATGGGATCAATAATATTCCCCTTTTTATTTGTTGGAAATAGATTATAAATGATGTTTCAATATGTGTGGTATTCAATCATACTATCCCCATTTCTCATAAATATACCATTTCATAATATCTCCCCATTATTAGAAATAAATATAATGTAAATATGAGAAGGTTATCAATTCATTCTTAATAAATGGGTCATCAGTTGTATCACCCAATTTTTACATGATTCATGCCCAGTGTATAAAATAAGTGGGATTTATTATGACAACAAAGTTTCCCAATTTCAACTAAATTTGATTTAAACAAAAATGATGAATATTTACCATTTATAAAAGTTTTCCATATATTTTCTAGGATGAAATATTCACTTAAACAAAAATTAAAAAAAATTATCATCCACACTCTCTTCAACAGACAGTTCAAAAACATTCATGCGTAAAGCATGATTGCAATTCTAGGAAATAACATTAAATAATCTTTAAAAATACTTTTCAATTTAATTTATTTGTATCAAATTTTCATTCTTTATATTTATTAGTAGATATTAGTTACCATGGATGATGGAATTAGAAAAACATAACTTTTCAATGATGCACCTTCATGATAATTTTAGATTAATTCAAATTATATTGAAATGATAATAATTTTAGCTTATACATCCTTCTCCATTTATCTCATCCTCAATAAGACAGTTCTCTTGATCCTCATTGAGGATGATCTCCAAATAAGAGGAATCATATTATTTTTTAGATAATATAAAAAAATGGATATTATTTGTAAGCATTTATAGATATAAAAATTTCCAAATCTCCACCAATATTTATCTTAAATAACACATATTATTTGGAATTATGAAATATGATATCAGACTATGAGTGTATCCTCTTCACATTATTATCTCATGGTGATAAAAACCACTTCTTTCATCTTCATAAAATATGATATGATAAATATATATTCCAAAATACTAATTAATTTTTCAATCATGGATGGTTACATCTTTATAGTTTCTTAGTATTGACAACATATGAACTTATTATTATGTTCTCACTCAATGATGTTGCTTCAACGTAAATTCCCAATATTATAAGTATAAAAAAAATGCATAGAAAATATGTTATATTGTGTATCATCCTTGATTTTTTTTGTTAAAAAGGATGGGAGTATTTTCTCAAAAAAGTTTCTCTCCTCTTCGTTATTTCATATCAGGTCATTGGATATTATTATTTTTGGTAGAATGGTTATTATCACGTCCTCTTATTACTTTTTTGTATAAATTTTCTTCATTAGAACCTACATTGATAATTAAATATTAATAATTTTATCAGTTTCTTCTTGTTTGGGAAGAATAGTTGGACTTGCCTTACCATTGTGACCAGATTCCTTGAATCTCTCACAAAAAAACATTTCAACACATTTTTTTTATTTTTTTGAAAAAACATTAGTAAAATCAAAATTTTCATGATATATATTTTCTTTTACTTCTTCACATGTTCATTTCTTATATTTCTGGTATCATCATTACACTCTCCAAATCTTCTATCCAAATTACTAGACCATCATTTTGAATATTGGGTGCTTTCATAGAGTCTCAACTGGAAAATTTGTGTGTTGTTTTCTTTACATAAAACACTTTAAATTTGAAACTCCTCCTAATATTTGTCGAAATATTTCGAATATGACAAACATTAATCTAATTTTCCACAGACCCCCATACATTATTATTTTTATATTCTAGGAAGAAGTATTTTTTGAACATTATTATAATTTCAGACTAAGGTTTCTTGTTCTTCATTCACTAACATTAGTGGTATTATTTTATCATATAATTATGTTTTATTATTTTATGATCATGAACTATTTCATTGACCAACATTATATCATATATCAAAATTATTTTCAACTATTCTAAATTATTTTGAAGTATACAAATTGTTCTTAATATGTTGATTTTTCTTCTTCATCACTTGGTTACTCACCGAAGGAATGCTATTCCTTTATATATTGGAATATATAGTATTGTACCAAAAATTCATTGAAAGCATCCAAAATATTATAATTAAATTACAATGATCTAGAAGTCTTTAAATTTTTGGTTTTATTACTTGTTTTCTAGATGTTTGATCTTGTTGTTTTTGGACTTTTTTCATCACTGGTTGAGATGAAATTGCATGACTGCTCTCCAGACTCCCTATATCAACCATGGTCTTGGTTTTAGGTTTCTTATAAATTTTTCTCATTAATATTATTCCATATTTTTTTATAAATTATGCGATATGAAAAAAGATAGATTTAGAATAATTTTTCAGTTAAACATGGAAATACCTTCTTCATTAAACCCAGTATAAAATGATATTTTATTGAAGAAAGTATAATATTTCCACTATATAAAGGTATTTAAAAGGGGATACTATGTTGAACATCATATGGAAACAACTCCTTTAATATTAAATTATGATGTCTCAATATGTGTTTTCACAATTTTTGTTTGTTTAATTTCTAATTTGAGACATTTCATATTGAGAGGATTCTTATGATCATAAATGAATTCTAATCTATATTCAGAAATATGACTCCTCATTTTCGATTAATATTTTTTTAACCATATCAAGTAATAATGTGTCAAGATCCATGATATTATTTTCCAGAAATTATTTTTCTATTGAATTTCATTGATCCATTTATTGTCAAATTTTTAAGAACTTATTTATATCTCATAATTTATTTTTTCAAAGGATCCAACCTATTTAGAGTGATTTATAAATCCAAGTACATTTTCATAAAATACTTATCCATGTTATCATATTCATGAAGGATATCATCCTAATGAATTATAAAAAACCAATAAGTGAAAAAAAAATAACTTATATAAAATAGTGTGACATGTATTTTAATTTTTTAAAAGATTTTTCTTATGAACAATAAAATTTATAATAAACTTTATTTAGTTTTTCTATTGTTGGATTGTTTTTTCATGAATTTTTACATACCCCCAAGACCGTGTGTCTTTCATAATACATATTTGGAAGGAGTATTTTCCTTCTCTTTAGTGGTAATTTGAACCAACTACTCAACATATTTTAATACTATTATATCTTATTGGTTGTAATTTAGTAGATAAACAAAATTTTCTTATACTTATCTAATGAGGGTTCCTATATCAACATCTTATTTTATTTATTTTTCTTATTTAGCATGATATTTGTAGGGACTAAATTCTGATATGTGTTAAATGATTTTTTTACCAAAACTGCACTTCATTTTCAATATAATTTAGTGGATCAAATCTTTTAAATGGGAAAACATTTAACTAAAAAATAAATTTATAGGTAAAACTGCTCTGATACCAATTTCTAGGACCATTTGGGATATACTAATCACTAAGAGGGGGGTGAATTGGTTTTGGTGTAGTATTATCTAATTTAAAATTTTTATGCCTTTAACTTTTTTAGAAATTAAGATATTTTTTTCTCCCAATATATTATGTTTCCTTCATTCATTTTCACACGCAAAAAATTCACAAGATATTTATATGGTTCACATTCCAATATGAAAGGCTATTCTTTAGTGAAATTTAGAAATAATACATGACCACATAAATTTCTATAAGGATATACATGTTACTGTGGGTCATCCAGAAAAAGATATTGAATCAAAAATTGTGGTACCCTAAATTCAATAAGGGTTACTATAAAAATTTTATATAACGGTAATATTTATAGACTACTGTAATATTTATCTACATGATGGATCTTTACACTACCCACTTGGATAGTCTTAAACTTCTTGAGGACATTTTAAACATAAAGATAGTCTTCTTCTAGATGTGAATTTGATATAATTTCATAGCACTACAATGTTCTTAACCTATTAATATATTATATTCACAATAACAATGGGAAAATAATTTTTCTTTTCATATATCCATTGTACCACATAGATCATAATTCTATCAATACATATTTTGGATTGATTGTACGACCATTTCATAAATGTGTTCAGCCTAGTGTGCACACCACTTTTTCTTATTAATATCACCATTGTTACCCAATATAAAATATATTTATGTTAAAAAATTAAAATATGATAAAATTTTAATCTCATTATAATATTTAATAGCTCATAGAACCTTTCAGATTATTGTATTTGAGGATTAGTTGTGTATGAAACATATTTGAAAACAAATTGTGAACACTTCTCAGAAATTAAAATATTCTAGATAGCCTTCTAGATATGTTATATGTAATACTTATATTGATAGTATGAGGAAGGGAAACATAATAAAGGAATTGTATTAAATGACAAATAAAGGAAACAATTATCATCATTTCATCAATGGATTCCTCATTTCAAAAATATAAAACACAAATATGGAGAAAATAATTATTAAAAAGGACATTTAAAAGTAAAAGTTATCCATAAATTATAAATGAAATATAATCTGAAAAGAAACAAAATAGCCATGGAATAATAGTGTGTTATAGGAATTGAAACATGTCATAATAAAATGATATCATATAATCTTGAAAAAACAAATATGTGGAAGAAACACAAAATGTGACATCATTAGCATAATTCAAGGATCAATACCAAGGCTTTCATAGAGGACAGAATCTGATGGTGGATATTGTTCACTCTCCATTTAGGTAAAAAATATATAAATAATCCCATTGTGTATTGGGTTCACCTCCCATTCTGGAAAACATTATATAAATATTACCATGGTGTATTGGGTCCACTCCCCATTCTATTGCATATTATATCATTATATATAATTATATACCCAATTAATTAGATGGATATATAATTGCATGAACACCTATTAAATAACAATGTTTTCTTTGGATAACCACCCATGCACAAAACCTAGAAAACCATGAGATGAATATATTACCCAATTCATTAGAGGGATATGTAATTTTGATCCAAAACATATCTTAAAGAACATAATAGTATTCACATGAAAACATGTTCATTATTTTGAAAAAAACCCATAAAAATATTATAATAATGATAAAACCCATGAAAAAGAAGTTATTTTTATAATCTTGTACTGAAGAATAATTAAAGGCCATATCATAAGGATTCCCATGAAAATAATGAATTAAAAAAAAATTTATGTTCATATTTTAATAAAGAACTATATGATTTGAATTTTGATATCCATTGCATGAAGATTCAATAGAATGATTGAAGGGATGTAAGAAGAAAAATGAACCATATAAGAGACGCTTTTTGAAATGATCATAGGATATTTTAAAGAATGGCAAAGAATATTCTTTCCCTTTAAAACTGAATTGGACTAGGATGGGTTTACATAAAATAATTGTGTTTCTAAAATCTATTCATGGTGAAAATTATATTTGGTCGTTAAACTTTTAATTAAATAAGAAATTGGAAAGATACATCAAATATATATTACATATAATTTGGGATTTCAAAGAGAATATAAAACATGTATCTTCCAAAATATTAAATAAATTTTTATCTTTTTAAATATTTAAGGAAAATATACATAGAATATGGATAAAATATGTATAAATAAGATAGAGGTAAATGGAGAAATGAAATGGAACATATAACTTAAACCTAAAAAAGTGGTTCATAAGATCTAATTTTTATTTTAAAACACCTTTCCTAAAATCCCTAATATTAAAATAAATATAATAAAAAAATTGTCCTGAAAATAGGCAAATGGAAATATGAATGTTACATGAGGTAAAATATTACTAGTACTAAAATTAACAAATTGTGAACATTTTCAAGAAGAGAAATTGTTGAGAAGGAGGGGAACCTTTCATTGAAGAGAATGTGAATAATTATAATTGAATGATATACATTTTGAAAAATAAATTAAAAAATTATTGTTATTTGAGTTGAAAATTAATTTTCTATTATTTTTAAGAGAATTTTAAATTTAATATCATATAGTGGATGAAAAAGAGAATAGAATATAGAATCATATCATTTTATTACATACCTTTTCCTTACATTGTACAAATAGGGGGTCTTTTAATGTTTTTTTTAAATAAGGTACGTAATTCAGGAAAAGCTAGAACATTATTATAAAAACATGAAAGGTTTCTTTATTGGTCAATCCAACGTATATTTACTATATCTCATAACCCGGGGACATGCATCAAAGAAAAGGGTGAGCATAAAGCCCAGTATAGGAAAACAAGGGAAATAGTTTATAAGTGATCTTGAGGGATATCAATAAGAACATGAGGAACATCATTATGGAATAATAATTGGAATAAAAGGAATATAATAATAAAATGAACATGAATCATAACCTGGAAATTTAGCTAAAGAATTTAATTTATACATTCATAATAATTTCACCATGCTAAATCTCCAAGGTGTCGTAAAAATTACCAAGGTTATTTACCAAAGTATTATATAACATGTCAAAGCTAGAGATTAAATTCTTCGCACAATGTATTGGATTTATATTAGAGCACACTCTTAATATGAATTAATTTTCATTTTGATACACATAGATCATAAAAAATAATTTCATAAATAACCCATTTAGAATAAAAGAATATTATTTTCATATCAAAATCCAGGTTTTTCAAATGTTCTTTTAAATTATTATTGTGTCATTTTTCACCCACAGAACATGAATGATGGTTTAATGTATGTAAATCCCAGAATTAAATAAATAATTTTCATAGATTTTTGAATACCCCCTAAAAATAATGAGGTTTGGGTATTCATAAAAATAATATAAATGATAATTTATTGAGGATAATATAGAAATTTTGGGAAGTAAATTCTGCAGCATAATTGGTGTAAAACATGGTTAAAGAAAAGTGTAAAAGGAGAGGGAAAATGGGTCTCCCATTGATGTCAAAAAACCTATTCACTGGTAGAAAAGGCTCCCTATTTGCATCTAAAAGACCTAGGAAAAAATCTAGGACGGGAATAATTTATAGGTACTGTAGAAGAACTGTAGAAGAACAATATCAGCAACGGATTATAGTAGTGGTGGCACTGTAGCGGTGGGGGCACTATAGCAGTAACTATAGTGGTGATGGTACTATAGTAGGTATTGTAGTAGACTAGGTATAGTAGAAGTAATATTCACCAAAGGGTCCTTTCAGCCATAAAATGGGCTTTTGGGACTTGTATTCATACCACATGGTCTTGTACCTTTGGGCTATGTATTGGGTTTCCCTCTACCTAGTTAGAAAGAGGTATTTTCTTTAAAAAATAAATGAGTATTCGCCTAAAAGATTTCACAAAAATGGGACTACAATTGATAAAACATAATTTGGAAGTATTGGATTCCATAAAAAGAAATAAGATAGATTTACCATAACATATAGAAGACTTATACAAAAATAGGTACTTGAAATAATGAGTAAAGAATGATATTTCCCTATCCATTAAAAGTTACTCTTAAAAAATGTGGATTGGGACCATAAGAACTTTAGGACACTTAGGAAGGAATGCTTCGGTGGTAAAACTATCACATATTTTTTCAGTAAGAATTTTTACTTAAATTAAATGGAGATATGGGTGTGTATTCAAAGTAAAAGTGGAGAATTTGTTTTTTAATTTTCAAAATATAGGCCATCGAAACCTAGGTCATTTAAAATGAAAAACCAAGAGATTTCTTATAGTATTTGAAGATTTTATTAGATAATTGAAATAAACCGTATGTTATTTAAATTCAGAAGAGTCTAACATCATTTTATATTTCTTATTTTGGAATGAAACTCAATGTTTCCACATAATAATATTTTTAAAGTTAGAGTTTCCATTTTAAACATTGGGATGTAACTTATTGTTTTTCGAAATTGACTAAAATCAATTAAGATAATTGATAATAATAAAATAACATATTTTAGGTATTTTATTGTAGTTGATTAATTATTAAATCATTATAACATAATTGTGATGTCATTGAAAATATTTAAAACTCAAAGTGTATTTTTACTATTCACTAAAAATTATAGTAATTTAGAAAATTATCAAAAATTATCCCTAACCTAATTTCAACTTTATAATTTCAAAAATGGTTTTTATTTTAATAAAATAATTCTATAAATATGATAATTATACTTTTTCAATATTAAATTTTTTATTTATTAAATATCATAGTGGACTGAAAATCCATAGTAAAATCTCTAACACATGAAAAAAAATTATTTTTTCATTTATATTAAAATAATAATTTTTCTATCAAACTATTCTTTTAAAATAAATATTATTCATAATATATTATTTTATTACAAAAATTTATATCATTTTTTAGAAAGTTCAATTTCGTTACGAAAATACAATTTATCAAATTCCATCATAATTTTATTAATTAAAACTATTCTTTAAATCGAATTGATTGAAAAAAAAATTATTTAAATAAAATAATTACACAATATAGTTTGGATATTTATCCCATTATTACACCCACATAATCCCTATGTTTATTGTTTTCCATTATGGTAGTATTTTGGGGTTCCTTCTAACATCGATCGAGTGGTAATCTCTACTAACTTGAACTTCTCCCATATGAAATTTTTTTAAATCTTTAATTTTTGATGCTCAGTTTAGGAATGGTCAAGGGAGAACCCTAGTGATGGTACCTCCCACCCAAAATCTTAAAAATGGGCCTCAAATGGCACCAATATACTATTTTAATCCATCAACTCCACTTTCTATATCAATTATCCTTTTTCAAATTATACTTATAAACATTAATAATTACATTAAAAGTATTATAAAGAGTATAGTTTCCAATGTTCATATTGACCAGAAGTCATAATTGATCAACAATCATATAAAAGTCAAAACCTAATAGACACATTTAAATTTATAGTAACATATTTATTATAGAGTTATAGTTTTATTGAGTAACGAAAAAAATATAACATGGATTTTAAGGAAAAAATTATTATTCCAAAAGACTAGGTTAATACATTATTCCCCCTTGAGAAATTTCATACCTAAAATTCCAACTCGTTCTCTCAGTTAAGAGAAGATATAGGTACTTAATTGTAGTTATCTTCTTAGGTTCCTACACTACTTCTTTTTATTTATGGTTACTCTAAAACACCTTGATGAGGTGGGAATTATGTTTGGGTAGAACCTTGTCTTTATGCTATGATATCTTCATCGAATACTCCTCATAAGATTAGTCATGTTCTAGTTATAGCACCTCTAGATTCAGTACATGTAAAAATTCAGGTATGTACTTCCTCAAGAGAAATACAAGGACTATATCATGAACCTCAACTATTTTTGGTGGAAGTGAAATCCAATGGAACATGGGTCCTATGTGATCACAAATTTCATAGGGTCCAATGTACCTAGATTTAAGCTTCCCTTTATTCCCAAACTGCCTGACTCTCTTCTATAGTGATATTCAAAAGAACACTTTATCACCAACACCAAACTCCAAGTCCCTTCAATGGTTTTACGAAGAGATATTCTTCTAACTATGATTATCCTTAAATTGTTTATATATGTAATGAACATTTTCTATCATCTCTTGCACAATATTATACCCCAGAACATTCTCACACCAACTTCATCTCAAAGAAGTATGATCTATAAATCGCAACCCATAAAGAGCTTCATAGGATGACATTTGAATACTCAAATGTATGTTGTTTTTGTATTAAAACTCAACTAATATAATATGTTGATACAATCCACCCTAAAATTATTTTAAGATTCTTATCAGCATGCCCTTGCATTTTTAAATATCCATTTTCAATTTTACATCAGTATAGTTGTGACAGGCCTTTCTGAAATTCATGTTGTTACTTAGATCATGTTGAAAAATTCTACATAATTTTGATGTTAACCTTGGATAATGATTAGAAATTACATAAATTGGCACTCTATGCAACCTCACCAAATATTTTACGTAATTATTGGAAAATTTTTTGGGAGATAAATATCCTCTCATTACGATGAAATGGGAAGTCTTTTAGAGAAGATAAACTATAAAACTTATCTCATGTTGGTATTGATAGTGGTTGTAATACCCCTGTTGGAACTTGTCTCTATTACTAAAATTTTTTTCACACCAAGCACCATGTAGCCTTGTTAAAAATCTTCAATTTTATGTCATCCCACCAATAATGAACACAATGTTCCCTATATATTTTCATACAGCCTAGATATATAGATAAAGCATAGCTATGAGTTTCATCCATTATATCATTCTTTATTTTTTAAATACATGGAACACATAGCCTTGTATGAAATTTTAGAACACATTATTGATCAATATTTAACTCAAATAAATATCTGATAAGAGGGTCACAAAATAGGGTCTTTCTTACAAGGTCTTTGATCATTGGATATCCTTGATTCCTCATCATTGGTCACACAATAGGGTATTTCCGACTTAATGAATCATTTAAATTTAATACTAATCTAGGATGATAATGAATTGAATAATAATAGTGTTTAATAAGTTCCAACCAGATCCTATTTCTCATGTTCAATTCCTTATGTGTGAAAATATACATAAATATTTGATAGTCTTTGTATATATCACATTCCTCCCCATAATGATAATATCTCAATATTTTTAGATAAAAAACAACTGAAATATGTCTTAAGTCATGCATAGGATAATTATTCCCTTTAAGATTTAACTATCAAGATGCATAATCAATCACCTTCTCATTTTTCATGATGACTCACCCAAGACCTTGGAGAGATGCATAGCTTAAAATAGCTAATCCTTCTCGGGTAGAGGGAATATTTTACTAGAGTTCAGTAAACAATTACTTCTTCAAATCTTTTAACATTTATTCACACTTCTTTGTCCACATAAAAGTTTCCCCTTTTGAGTAAACATGGTTATTGTATTATAAAGTCATGATTTTGATTCACAAAACTCCTATAAATCGTACAAAAATAAGGAATCTATGAATCCTAGTTATTGTTTTATAAAGAGGCCACTCATCCAAAAACTATTTCATTGTATGGTAAATTGATATTAATTTATTGGCTATGATTATATCCAATAAAAAACTATTTTTCACTAAAATTCACATTTTCTTAACTTTCCAAATAGCTTATCCTTTCTCTGTGTTTTCGATATAACCAACAAGTGATCCTGAAGCTTTTCAAGAATTTTCAAATATATTAGAGTATCATAAAAAAATATACCCCAAAGTTATCAAGGTTTTCATTATAGACTCAATACATCAAATCCATAAATATAGAAGGAGTATTAGTCCATAGAAAGGAAATAAAAAAAACTCATAATGACCATATATTGATCGAAAGGTGGTATTTTGAATGTCATCTTTATTCACCCTAAATTTATGATAACTAGATTGATGATGAATATTTTAGAGGAATTGATTCCCATGAAGGTGGTCAAATAAAACATCAATCTTCTGGAGAGGGTACCAGTTCTTCACTTTGATCCTGTTATGTTCTATGTAATAAATGCATTTACACATTGATCTATCCTTATTAAAAAAGGGAATAGGTTCTCCCCATAGAGACACAATTGTTCTGAGAAACCCCTTTTTCAAATATTTTTTTTGTTTAATTAATTCCCCAATATGAATATTTCCAATTCTATTTGGGGACATTGATATCTACTTGGACCAATGTTTTATTTCAATAAAGAACTATACCTTTGATTCTGTGGGGGGGGACCAAGTAACCCCTCAGGAAATAAGTCAATGTATTCCTACATGATGGGGAAATTTTATATTCATATAAATTCATTTAATTTTTCATTTACACTGAAAGTCTTCATAAAGTAGGATATGTAAGGTGCCTCTAGACAAATCTATGGTCGAGATATCTCTCCATTGAAGAAAACTATAGGTTATCCATTCAAGATTACGGGGATTTACTTTCTTCCATAGTTGATATTATAATTATACATTTAGATCCATTCCATACCTATTATAATATCAAATTCTATCATGGTGATAACTACTTTATTTGTGTTGATATTAGGCTCACCAAAGTCGATCATAAATTTTCTATACACTTTGAATGCATTGATAATCCCTCAACAATTCTTGAATGATAACTCTACTTTTATCAGTTCATGGATTGATTCGATGTGTTTTCTACATACACGGAAGAAATAAATGAACATGTAAACTATAATCAAACAACATACTTTATATTTTGATTCTTCAATGAATATACCTATGAAAAAATCATTTGGAGCATCAAATTTCTACATCATAATAGAAAATTCCTGACCTAGAATCCATGGCTCAATATAACGTTGACGGTGATTCCCATGTCCGGTTTTACAAGGTATTTCATCATTAGATATCATTGATTCATCATCATTGGTCACACAATAGGGTCTTTCCTAGTTAAGGAATCATTTAAATTTCATAATCATCCAGGATGATAATTAATTGAATAATATAGCGTTTAATAAGTTCCAACCAGATCATATTTCTCATGTTCAATTCCTTATGTGTGAAAATATACATAAAACTTTTATGGTCTTTGTATATATAAAATTCCTCACCATAATGATAATTTATCAATATTTTCAATGAAAAAACAACCACAATATTTCTTAATTATTTCATAGGATAATTATTCTCATGACGACTTAACTATCAAGATGCATAATCAATCACCTTCTCATTTTCCCTGATGACTCACCCAATAACATTCAGAAATTTATGGCTAAAAATAGTGAATCCTTCACGGGTAGAGGGAATATTTTACAAGAGTTCAGTAAAAAATAACATCTTCAAATCTTGGAACCATTATTCACACTCCTATGTCCATATAAAATTTTCCCCTTTTTAGTAAACTTGGTTAGTGTATTATAAAGTCACGATTTTGTCTCACAAAACTCTTATAAATTGTAAAAAAATAAGGAAACTATTAATCATAGTTAATGTTTTATGATGAGTCCACTCCTCCAAAAACGTTTTAATGGTAGGGTAAATTGAGATTACTTCATTGGTTATGATTATATCCAATAAACAAATTTTTTCTCAAAAATTCACATTTTCTGAACATTCCAAATAGCCTTTCCTTGCTCTGTGTTTTCGATATAACCATTAGCTGATCCTGAAGCTTTTAATTAATTTTAATATATATTAGAGTGTCATAAAAAAACTACCCCAAAGTTATCAAGGTTTTGATTATAGACTCAATACATCAAATCCATAAATATAAAAGGAGTATTCGTCCATCAGAAGGAAATAACAAAGAACTCATAATGACCATATATTGATTAGAAGGTGGTATTTTGAATGTCTTTTTTATTCAACCAAAATTTATGATAACTAGATTGATGATCAATATTTGAGAGGAATTGATTCCAACGAAGGTGGTCAAATAAATCATCAATCTTTGGGATAGGGTACTTGTTCTTCACTTTGATCATGTTATGTTCTCTATAATCAATGCCCTGACGCATTGATCTATCCTTCGTCAAAAAAAGAATAGGTTATCTCTATAGAGACACAATTGGTCTGACAAAACCCCTTTTCAAAATATTATTTAGTTGTTTTGTTAATTCACCAATCTAATGATTACCAATTATATATGGGGACTTTGATATCTACTTGGACCGAAGATTTATTTCAATGGAGAATTCTACCCTTAATTCTTTGGGGGGAGGGGGCACCAAGTAACCCCTCAGGAAATAAGTCAATGTATTCCAGCATAATGGGGAAATTTTCTATTCGTATACTTTCATTTACGTTTTCATTTACACTAAACATCTTCATAATGTAGGATGTGGAAAGTAATTCTAGAAAAATCTATGGTTGAGATATCTCTCTATTGATAAAAACTATAGGTTATCCATTCAAGACTATGGGGATTTACATTATTATATAGTTGATATTATCACTATACATTTATATCGATTACATCCCTATTATAATATCAAATTCTATTATGGGAATAACTACTATATTTGTGTAGATATTAGGCTCACCAAAGTCCACAATAAAGTTTCTATACACTTTAAATGCATTGATAATCCCTAAAAAATTCTTGAATGATAACCCTACTTCTATTAGTTCATGGATTGATTCAATGTGTTTTTTGCAAACATGGAAGAAATAACGGAACATGTATAACTATAATCAAACAACATACTTTTTCGTTTTGATGGTACAATGGCCGTACCTATGAAAAAATATTTTGGAGCAACAAATATATCCATCATAATAGAAAATTCTTGACCTTGATCCCATGGCTCAATATGAGGTTAATGGTGATTCCCTTAAATAACATTCTGATTTGAATAGTGATTGGAAAAGTTCTAAATATGTAGAATCTTTTATCATTGGACATTAGGATGGGATTTCACCCTATTAAATTTTTCTTTTAGTGTTTAGAAGTTTAGGATTCACCTCAATATGATTGTTTTGAGCTATATAGATATCTCTTCAACACTTGTATCATTTATTTCTCTTAGGAAAATAGTTCCGGAAATGATTCTTCCCACATTTTGTTCATGATTGATGTTGTACTTTCATTACATCTCTTCCATGATAAAAGTTACTATTTGAGATTACATCCATTGATCTCTTCTTTTCGTTATATATATAAGACTACTGCATCTCTACTAAATCCAGTTCAACATTTATAGAAATTTTCACTATATTCTTATATTTTTCCTAGTTTCAAATTTTCCTAATATTTCTTGTAGATGTTGTCTTAGTCCACCGAAGAATCAATCAACATTTCTGTAAGGATCCTTTATGATGATATATGTGTAACGATAAATTATTGTAATTTTTATTTCATATATTCCAATATATTCATTTTCCTTATGCTTTATCTCAAGTAATTCATTCTCCATTTTTTATCACAATGAATAGGGGGAATATTTACTAAAAAGAATCATGTTGGAAAAAACCCCACAAGGTAACATTGAAACATTTTTGGGTTGAATGGTTTTGTTGAAAAAGAGGGTTTAGAAGGTATGTTTCAGAACAAAAATATTTTGTAAAATGAGTATGTTGACAAAGATTATGGTTGATGGAATGGATTCCCTAGAAGTAGTACAAAAAATCGCGTACAAAAGGTGATGTCTTTTCCAAGTGTTTTCCAAAAAAATTTTGTCTAAAATTTGTAGTTTATTTTGTATTGAGAAATCTATATTTTCTTTAAGGCCATATGAATATATTTAAAAGTCATGATTTTCATGAATATGGGCTATGCAAGTTGTGTTTCGCGAAGGATTAAAAAATTCTAACGGTATGCTTCATGATTACGATGGGAATCGAGAAAGTAGATTTTGTTCTCCATGATTTCGTGAATTAAATCATCACAGATAGTGAAAAAAATATCCATGATTTGAATGGATTCCATGAAGGGTTTTTACATAATTCTAAAGGATTATGAAAAGCATCGGGAAAAGTAAATTTCCATGTAGCTTCATGAAATATGGAGCGTCGTGAAGGAAATCACAGAACATCACGAAATTGGGATGACGTAGATAAAAATCATCAAGAATTCGTGGAAATTCCTATAAAGAGTCCTCTAAGAACTTGAAAATATTGATTGAGACTCAATGAAAATTATAACTCTCCATGTTTGTAAAGGTGTTTCATGAAGGTGGTTCTGGTGAGATACATCATGATGGATTAAATCACCAATAAAATTCTGGTAGCATCATGAAATCAATAAATTCATGAACGATATTAAAATACATGCAAAACATGTAATATTTGTGAAGATAGTTGAAATTCCTGAAATATGAGAGCATCATGAATGAAGGTGTTTCGTAAAGGCTATTTGAGTTTCATAAAATAAGGTGCTTCACGAAGTCTATGAGCATTGTTAAAGTGTTAAAGATGGGATTTCCATGTAAACCTTTGGTAAAGTGGTATTCATAAGTTGGATGATAATGCAACTTAATGATACACTAAATCAGGTGTAAAAAATCACTTATTTAAGTGATCAAAGGTGCATATTCTATAGAATAAGTGAGCAAAACTCTGTTGAGAGAGTAGTTATATTTCAAATTTTAATTTTTTTTTAAAAGTGGAGGACAGTGAGTCCACTCCAAACTTTGTAAACATCAGTTCATATTTAGAGAATCTAATACATTGCTATATTTCTGGTGTATGCTCTATGGATATATATCAGTGAGGGTGATCCACGTAAAATTGTTGTCTCTCATCCATGCTTAAATTTTTATTAATAATTTTTGTCGGAAAGAGGGAGAGAGGAGATATTTTTTTAATAGAAATCAAATATTAAAAGGGGAATTTGTTTTAATTTTTTATAACTTGAATCAACTCCCTTTTAGTGTATTCGACCTAGTGGTCCTAATAGATCCCTCAAACCATTCCCTATACGTAGAATCAATATCCTTTTTTAGTTCATATTTTTAATAAGTGGAAACCACATATCATCTTCCACTAATGAGTGATAAATAGTAAGGGTGACTTTATCTAGTTCAAACGAATGGATTAAAGAAAAGATATTTTCTACAGAGCTTATCCGTTGTTCGTAAATCAAAGGCTCAGTATATCTAATGAAATAAAGTGGCTGTTTATATATAAATGACTCAATAGGATTTTTTTCTCTTCAAGGTGAATCTTTTCCTTCGGCATGATTCAACTTATTGTTCATAAATCGAGTCATATAAATCATCATTCTCATGAATTTTTCCATTATGGATTCAATTTTAGGGTCATCGGGGCATTGTCTGTTTCTTTCACCATTTACACGGTTCCCTCTATTTCCTCCCATTTTCTAAAAGAATAAATCCTTAAAGATAAACTTATTTCTTTTTAATAATATTATAATATATAAAGTAATTTTACATCTAAAAACATAATTCTTAAATATTTTATTCAGTAACTTAATTTACATTTTCTATATATCCTTCATTATAGTTCATAAAGAATCTTATGATTAACCAACAATATCCCTCAGGTGTATCAAACCCAGATTGTAGCAAGACTCATTATCCTGCACGAATTCTCATTCTTTTATTTCATAAGGTGGTTTTTTTGGGGTTTCCCCCAAGATACATATGTCCTAGAGCCACATCCATATTTTCATATCCAAATATGGATTTTTTACCTAGAAACTAATTCCATAACACTTAACTAAAGAACTATGAAGTTTACTATATTTAAATATTTATGTAGGTTTCTTACTAATTTTTCCTATCCTAATTTCCATAAATAAATAAACCATAATTTGATACCAACAATTTAATCCTTTATTATTATTACATTACTTTTTATTACAATGTACAAATTGAGGTTATTTTAATGTTCAGTTTCTTAGAAATAATTAATATAACACATTAAAACCTAAAAAAGTATTCTAAAAACATGAAATGATTATTCATTGGTTAATACTATGTAATTTTAAGGAATATCAAAACATAGGTACCTACATCAATGGTAAGGGTGAGAATAAGTCCTATTAAGGGAAAACAAAGGAAACCATTTAGAAGTGATCTTGAAGAATATCCAATAGAACATGACGAATTTCATTAAAGAATTAGAAAGGGAACATTCAGCATATTTTAATAAAAATAAAATGAATAATAAAATGTAAATGTGTCTAAAAAAATTCATTTAGACATTTATAAGAATAATACCATGTTTAATCCCCATGTTGTGGTAAAAAATTACAATGTTATTCACCAAGGTATAATATAACATGCAATATCTAGAGATTAAATTATTTACCCAATGCATTATAAAAATAATAGTGTGAACCATTAATAGGTATTATTTTTAATGTTATCCACATAAATCCTAATAAATATTTACATAAATAACCCATGGAGAAGAAAATAAAATGGGATTCAAATCAAAGTCTTGGTTTCAAAAGATCTTAAAAAATGATCATTATGTCATTTTGAACCCAAGGAAAGGGAATGAAAGTTTTATGTATGTCAAATAAGGAATAAAATATATACTTTTTACATATTTTTAATACCCCTATAAAATAAAGAGGTTTTTTAGTCACAAAATGAAAATAAAATATAATTTCTTGATGAGAAGAGAGAAATTTTGAGTAGTAAATTCAGCAGTATAACTAGTATAAAACATGGTTTTACAAAAGGGTAAAAGGAGAGGATATATGGGTATACCATTGATAAAATATTTTTTTAGTAATTTATTGAATAAAAATTAATAAAGAAAGAGTTACTTTATCATTCAAAATACAAATATAAAACAATGTTCATGAAATGAAGATAAATGAAGGATATTTCCCTTATTATAAAAAGTAACTACTCATGGTTAGGATTGTGGGGATTGTGTAAAACTTGGAAGGACTCCATAATATGAAAAAATAAAATATTAGTGGGTGATTAATTTTATGTTAATGTAAATGGAGAATATGGTGTGTATTTATAGAGAATTAGAAGGATTTGTTTATCAAATTTCCAAATATAGGCCTTGGTTGTGGAAAATGAAATACCATAGGCTTTATGATGGTATTTTCCCATGGTATTTGACACTTGGGACAAATTTTATATTATTTTAATCCATAATAGTCAACCATAATTTTATATTAATTATTTTGGAAATAAAAATTAATGTTTCCACATAATAATATTTTTAGTGGTAGAGTTTCCATTTAAAACTTTGGAATGTAATTTATAGGGTTTTAAATGGATTTAAATATATTAATATGATTTATAATAATAAAATAAAACATTTTAGGTCATTTATTGTTTTTAATTAATAATTTAACAATTATCAAATAATTATAAATTCATTAAACATACCAAAAAAAATCAAACTGTATTTTTTACTATTTATGGAAAATTAATCTGGAATGGACTGAAGGCCTTATTTTTTTTATTATGTATAATACCTATTTTAGTGTTTAAGGGGAACCCTTACATGACCCGTAGGCTCATGTCACAAGGCCTTACATGACCCGAAGGCCAATACATGACCTGAAGGCCCGTAGGCAAATTATGCCCAATAAATGACCTGTAATCCCAACCCACTAGAACTGACCTTCCACAGCTTCTGCATCATTGATCTCCAAGCTCCCCACCTTGCATTGTTGATTGGATAGTATTACCCCATATAGAGCTGCACGATGCCTAGTCCTGATGGTGTTTTACATACCCTCTCAATCTTCCAATCTGGTAAGCTTGGCTTATGGTGACTGCTACTCTTATTTTCTCTGATCCAAAGATTTTGGTCCCGGTGGGCTACTTGTATTTTCTCTAATCCTTATAAACACACCCTAACCTAATTTAGACGGGATGATTTTAAAATTGATATTAATTTTATCGTAATAAATCTATAAATATGATAATTCCTTATTTTAAATATAAAACATCTTTATTTATTAAAAATAATAGTGGATTGGTAGTGAATAATAAAATTCCCAGACCACACTAGTGAAGGAAGTGTATTTCACCCCGATTGTTATTGATTTTTAATGTGCATTAAAAGGAAACATGATTGCAGAAGACATTGTAAAGAATTTTTTTATCTATTATAAATAAATAACATTATAAATGAATTATTATATTAGTTTCCTATGTCTTTTATAATAGAACCCCCATGAAAAATTTTCAGGATTAAGGGTTTTTAACTTCAATTTTTGAATAACCTACATGAAAAATGAATTTGAAAATTATTCACATCAGTTATCAAAAAATCGATGTGAAAAATAATTTTTGTTAATAATTTTAATTTTAACTCTCCTCTCCATTATAGAAAACAAATTAAACCTAAAAAAATTGAATTAGGGAAACCAAAGGGGCATCAAAACAAACGAAAAAAAACCCATTAACATAATAAACACTTTCAAAATTAAAATATTGTGTACCAAAAAAATTAAAATCATACCAAAAATATACAATTATTTTCCCATACAAAAATATTTACAAGTATAACTTTCAATGTTACAATATAATGTATAGACATACAAAAATATAACTGAACCTATAAAATGGATTTCCCATTAATCTTGTAAGTGTCTGTTCTCATATGCAATATAAGGTTGAAGGTCATCAAAAATCTAAAAATTATAAGGAATTAATTTAACATTTATTATGAATAAAATGAAAAATAATTAAGGAGAATTTTATAAATAAATATAACATGGTGAAATTTCATAATTGTACTAGTTGAAAATATTTCCCATGTAAATCTTAACATGTAATATACACATTCTTTTACAAATTCTGGTTTATGAAAATTCTATTTAAATGATTTTTTCAATTCAAAATAACATTATTAACTAATATATCCAAAATGTACTAATTATAAAGGAAAATTCACTTTTGATTTTACATATTTGTTCTTGGTGAACTTTTTATTTATGGTATCTTGAAAAAAATTACATCACCAGGTAGAAAATAATATGAATGAAATTAATTTAAAATTCCTTACAATATAAAAAATTGTTAATAAATTAAAACATACATGTAACACCCTATTATTTTGTGAATTATTATTTTTAGAATTAGTTTAATATTTTTTATATTTTTCCTTTCATGCTACACTAAAAATAGTTTATTTTTTGTAAAATTACTCTATTTTACTTGCATTATATAGAATAATGACTTTCCTCGATGACTTTGATAACACACAAGATGAAGGATTACCGAGCAATAATATATTATTAAAATATTATTTTTTAAAACAATAAGATATAACAGTGATTTTAAATTATAGATTATGAATAGTATTATCAAATTTATTAAAATATATATTCCACTCAATAGAATTCGAATTTATAGTTTACCAATTAATTATAAATGAATATTAAATTTTATTTAATATAAAAAGAAATAATATTATGGTGCGATAACTATTTTACCCTAATAAATTAAACATTCATTAGTGTCTTAAAATGAACTAAGTCAAAAATTAAATTCACATGTAACCTTATTGATGTACATTACACACAACACTGACTTGGTGTACGTTATAAGCAACACCAACTTAACTTACGGTGAACACAACACTGACTTTCTACGAAAAATATTTGTTTATATAATTTTTTAAATAAGATAATTTAAATCTAGCCATTAAAAATATTTATAAGAATATTATTCAATAAATTTAATTTTTTATTTATAATTTTTCCATATAAATAAAAAAAATTATAATGAAAATTATGATTTTTGGTTAAAACCTTTTAAATTTTAAAATATTGTTTTCTTGAATTTACGGTTTTTAATAATAAAATTAATTTTTGAGACATTTATAATTTTAATTTTTAAAAATAATGTTTTTTTTGAATTCATAGTTTCAATATTATCTTAGAGTGAATTGTTGTAATTTTTCTGAGAAACTTCATTTTTTGATGATTAGTGAAAATTACTGCTTTTTAGTTAAAAAGATTCCTTTTGTTTAATTAATTATTATTATTAAATGATATAATAAATATTTTTAAGGTCACATTAGATATATATCACATCTATTAATACAATTTCATTAACTATAATCAATTTCAAATTGAAATTGAATATAAAATCTTAAAAAACTTTTGAACATTTTTCTACTTTTAAACCCTGTTATTTCATCCTATCATTAGGATTACCATTAATATTATTTTTTCATGTTCTATGATTTGAATTTTAGAAAACCAATATAAACCAATTTATTCAGTATAATATTTATATTCTCATAGTACCAAATAATTTTTTTCCCAAAATAATTAGTAAAAGTGATTAAAATTAGTCACAATGATTATGGACTGATTAAGCTTGATTAGGGGATAAACCTAAAAATTAAGTGCCAAATTACATAGACAGTTGTCCAAAACCAATTTACAATCCTTATTTTCCCCATGAATCTTCCATTTTTTTATTTTTGTTTTTTATTACTTCTTTTGGGTGAGAACATGTGTATACCTAACTAGTTTCTAAAAAATTACATGTGAGTCATTTTCATTCCCCATAAAAATCTACCAACTCACCAACTTCGAAAAACCTCTAAAGCTTATTATGTTTGGAAGATATCTACCCAATATGCAACCCAGAAATCCTAAATTTCACTTAGAATCCTTACTATGGGTAGAAGGAAATCCAAGGTTGCTTTTTGGCACAAACCAAAAGGAGTTACCCGATTAAGAAGTGACATCTTTCTCGAGTCTGTTCATTTATATTACTTATACATCCCCTAAAACACTATTTATTGTATTTATAAATACAAAGAACAATATACCAAAAATAATTGTATGTTTTTATGTAAATATTTCGTCTTCAACTTACACACACCTCCATCTAATGAGTATTGAACATATTGTTTCTGTGTACGGTGAACTACTGCCTCACGAAATGATGATTATTCATTTTTCCATTAAGAATGTTTTTAGTGAATTTATATAGTATGTATGATATAATAAATCTTATTTAATAATGATATATATATATATATATGAATTGTTTCCTCCCAACATGATGATTAAGTATAAATAGCATGCATTCGTGCGTATGACTTACCGTCTCCACAAACAGTGTAATCTGTTTCATACATATATATTATTTACATTATAATAAAAACATATAATATATATAAATGATATTTATATCATGTTTTAATTTATTTAATCATGATATAATTATAAGTACCAACAATATAACAAATTAGGACACATATGAAAAAGAATGTGAATATTACCTGAAGTGAAAACATTACATTAGATGGTTAACAGGTAGGTAATATAAGGTTACAATACATCCAGATATGGTTTTAGAAATAAGAATATGATTTTGTAAAGTATTTATAAAATATTTATATTTATTATACAAGTGGCTTGAATGAGTACCACTATATTCATGACACAAAGTAAGGGGATTTCATCTCACTTTTTATTTTCATGAGATACAGACTATGTTCGCATTAATTTTTTTTGTGTGGTCTATATATTCACCATGATTGTATTTTATAAATATTATGAATAAATTTATGGGTATTCACATATAAATTGTATGATCTTTAATTCATGGGTTTTATGTTTCAAAAGATACCAAATTGGTAAAAATGTTTTGTCTCAATTTGCCTTCTTGGAGACTCATGGTTTGGTATTCACCTAAACTATTTTTCAAGGTGCATATACTTCCATTTTACATGGACTATCCTGCATATACATATTTTCATGATAATATATGACCTATATAATTTTCATGTTTCTTTCATGGAGATTTTGATACCAAGTTACCTTGTTATAAGATTTCATTGAGACAATCTCATCTCTTGTTGATATTGTTTACATTCTTCTTCCTTTGATGAATTTTTATGTACCAGCTCTCAGGAAATTCATGAAATTGATTCTCCTCTAGTTATTAATGATATATTCAGGTTTTTTTTACCATTTTATACTATTTGTTAAATAGTATAGTTAATAATATTTTCTTATGAGATCCCGACTATACCCTCTCTCTGGTCATAAATCTATGTTCCTCCAGAACCTTTTTTTCAGAAAGGGGTGTATAAGAATATTCTACTAATCTTCAATGATCATTAAAATAAATTTTTACAATTTTTTATTTTTAAAAATGATTTCAAAGTAACATTATTATCACTTTCAAAATTAGGCAATTTTCTATCCTTTTACCATGTAAAAGGAATGTTCTTTTTTACCTCGTACAACATTTTCAGATTTATATGTCATCAAACCATCGACGTTTTCATTTCAGGGTTACAGGTTAATTTTGAAGAATTTTTTTTAAAATATATTTTAAAATAAAATGGTTTTCAAATGTTTTTTATTCTAATTTTATAAATTTTTATGTAAAATTGTTTTTAGAATATTTTCAAGATTCTTTTACAAGTTTCCATGAAGAATGATTTTCATAAACTTTTCAAGATTTCCATATAAGATATCAAAGTGTTTTCAAAGAAAAAGGTTTTTAAATTGTATTGAATATTATTTTATAAGTATTTAAGTAATTTTGTTATTTTATTTCATTTCTTCTTTATAAGTTATAAATTTATTATCTATGAAAATTATTTTCAAATTTTTATATGTACTAAAAAGCCTTTTTTCAAAGAATAAAGTATATTTTCTTCAAGAAACATTTATGAGAGAAATTTAAAAATTATGTTTCATCAAAGTTTACATTTGATGTTATTACTCATGCCCTTTTATGAAATGATCTAATATTACCATTTATATTCTTTTTATGAATCGGTTATGCTTAATGTGATTGTCATCATGTAACCTATTTCTATTTCATGGGTTATATTCATTTGAACCCTGTTTCTTTTCATGTGTAGTGATTATGATGAAATAATTATTAAACCATTAATTTTCCCCATGTTATGATAATTTTACTTATTTATAAAACCAATTTTATTTTATGGGTTAGGATATGATTATTTAGGATCTTTTCTTATATGGATGTATGATCTTATTATGATATAGGTGGGACTTATATTTCCCTCGAATGCACCTATACTCTTTGTTGAGGTGTATATAATTAAATTTTAAATGTTCTACCATGAATCTAATTATTTTCATGAAAATTTAATATTCATGTAATATACATTTCTTACATGGAAACTATGATCCTATGTTACCACATTATAGGAGTTTATTGAGACTATCTCGTCACTCTTTGAGATTTTTTATTTTTTGGCCTCCTTTGATAAATTATTGTATTACATATCTCAATTAATTCATGTCTTCTCTTCTCTTATTGGTTTTCTTTCTATATTCATATAGTGGCATCATTTTGTACTCTTTTTTATATAATATAGTTATGAATTTATTTTTATGAAAGCCTTACTTTACTCACTCTTCTGTTAGAAATATGTGTTCTATAAAAACCATGTTTTCTGATAAGTTTTTCCAATAATATTAAAAAAACATCAATTGATCATTAAAATAATTGTTTCCCTTTTTTATTTTTCCAATGTTTGAAAGGAATATTCTAGTTTTTTCCGAACGAGGTAATTTTCCATCACTTTTTCCATAAAAAAGGAATGTTTTTACCTCGTATGACATATACAGATTTATACGCCATCAATCCTTTATATATTTCTTTTCACACTTAAAGGCTATTTTTAAGAACAATTTTTAAAAGATATTTTAAAATTAAATGGTATTGGAAATTATTTAATGTGTATTTTATAATTTTTCAATGAAAATGGTTTTCAAAAACTTTTAATGTTTCCTTTTTAAATTTTGAAGAATTATTATTTTCAAAACATTTTCAAAATTTCATTACATGTTTTTGAAGTGTTTTCAAAGAGAAAAGGGTTTTAAAATATTTTAAATCATATTTTATATATTTTCTTGGAAAAGGGCATTAAAATATTGTTATGTATTATTTATAGTTTTTAAAAGGTATTTTCTATGAAAATTATTTTGAAATAGTTTATGTATGAAATTTAAATCTTCCAAGAATAAATGATTTTTTCCTTAAGAAACCTTTTTGAAAGATATATCAATAATATTTTCTATATAAGACGGCATATGTTGATGTTAATCATACTATTTTTAGAAATTATCTAGTTTATATTCATATTATTTCCATGAATGGGTTGCAATTAATGTAATGGTCTTTATGAAACATGTTTCTCCTTCATCTGTTATATTGTTTTGAAACCCACTTCTTTTCACGGGTTATGTTTATGATGAAATGATTATAAAACCTATCTTTTTTCACAGATTATGATAATTTTACATGTGTGTGATACCCATTTTATTTCATTGGTTAAGATATTATTATTTATTATCTTGTGGTACATGTATGAATGATTTCATTATGAGATGAGTGGGTCCTATATATCAATCCAATTAAGTAGGTAAAGATTTATTTATGATGACATAGACTAAGATAATCTTGTGAATTAACCTTAACTACTAAGATGTCCATGAGAGTGAACCATGAAAAAGAATATGGTATGAGGATTGAACTCATGAAACTAAGATTGACATGGCAGTGAACAATGACTACAAAGATGGTATGGGGAGTTAATCGATACAATCAAAATGGTCTTGGAAGTGATGCCTTAGATGATATTGAAATCATATTTCATGATTTTGTGTTTTCCAGAATTCCATTTTTTATTCTACTTTTATGATTTCATGGATTCTGTTCATCACTTCATTATGATTCCTGTATTATGAAATTTTAATCATTATTATGATCTATAATATATAGGGTAAGATCTTCAAATGCTAGGCTTAAGTTCTATAACCTTAAGTTCTTATTATGCTTAAGAATTTCTTTTATTTACCCTTACTGAGTATCCGAGCTCACCCATTTTTTATATTTCATTTCCCCATACTATGAATAAAGGTTTTTCGTAGAAGTAAAAAAGGTGGAGACCTTTATGGGAGATGTTTAAGATCTTACACTAGGTTAGAATTTTGTTTTCAAGTTTCCCATGACACTAAACTATTACGGACCTCAGGAATTTATTTTTATAATGTAATAATTATTAATGTAAGATGAGGTAACATCCATGTATGTCAATCTTCTGTCACTATATTACATTTCCAATAAATCTATAAACATTTTTCACAATTCTCCACGAATAGAGAAAAACTTGTAAAGTGTCTTCTCCCATGAACATAAAGCACCTAACATCCAATGACCACTGATATAAAAGATAATTTTAGGATAGTGGTTATTATGTTAAAATAAATATACCACTTTGTGAGATATATTTTTCATAATCATGATGTTAATGAAACATACATCACAAAATAATTACATACTTTTGAAATATTTTATCAATATAATCTATTCTTTATGCTTCATTCAATGTTCTTGATAAAGGAGAAATTAACTATTGTTCCGTAAATCCATATACATCTATCTTTTCATTCATCATACAAATTTTATAAAGATACCTAATAATAAAATATTTTTGAATTTTAAATAAATTAAATGCACCGAATGTTTTATAAATGTTAAGACATACATTGAAAAAACATTCTTTATGTTTATTCCCAACTGATCTCCAGTTAGAAGCTCTGTGATATCACTTTTCAAAAGCACCACAGTCATTGCACTCCAAAAAACAACAACTTCAATTAGAATCTCATAAACACCATTCAAAAAAATTAATACCTTGAAAGTCTATTAAAACTACTAGAATCAATATCTGAATTCATATGACATCGAATTTTTATTTATCAACACAGAATTTAATTACCATAAAAGTATTGCTGAAAAAATATATAAATATCAAAATATCAAAATATCAAAATTGTAATATAAATTTAATACATAACCAAAAAAGATAAAATATACACATAACTCTATGTTAAAATTTCATAGAAGTAATGATATACAATCTGAAAAGTATCCTATACTTTTTCTAATGATATTAACCTAATATATTGTTATTGGTAATATAGATGATATATCTATAATATATTTTATAGTGACTCTATGATGATCTATCATTAACTCATAATGATGAATGATATCTATAATATAAAATATCATCACATATGGATCAGAATGATGTTGTGGATCATCAATATATAACATTTAATAACTAAGAAGCTATGTAGGAGGGGTGTAGGAGTATGATAAATTGTGGGGTCTGTAGGCTTAGGTGTAGTAGGAGGAGCAATTGGGGGAGGTGGAGGAGTGGGACCTGCTTGTGTAGGTAGAGGTGCACTCTGAAAATGTCTTCCCATTTTTATAAACATCAAATGTTTCAAAGATAAAATATTATCATCCATAGTCACATTAATATCTTGAACTTGAGCCTCCAAATATTCTTTTTTTATAAACATCCTTTATTGTAGAAGTTGATGAATGTAGAAACACTTATTCTACTTATACACCCACCGAGTATCCTCAAACACGACTTATGTGTTTAGAATTTCATAATGATAAAACCAAAATATCCTTCTTACAATCAGCTAAAAATCCCTATGTATACTCTTCTCCTCAAAATAATATAGAATGAATTATTTAAAAAATTATATAATGAATCGAATTATATTTATATATATAAATTAACATAAATAAATGAAGTGAACATGTTACAATAATTTCAAATATAAATCTCAACTCTTCTAAAAGGATATTATCATTTTTTGATCATTTGAGCCCTCTTCCATTTTTCAGGTATAGTCGATGGGTAGAGGGGAAACTTCTACACATCTTTGAGACCCAGCTCTCAATTTTTTAAAATTTTCAGTCATCATTTGTTCTTCCAATAATGTATCCCTCTTTGAGATAATGTATGAGGGTATGCGTTTCAAGACTGGATATTTTGATATGATCCCCTAGATTTCTACTTATTAAGAATAATGAAAACATCAATAAATCATTAATAGGATCAGTAATATAAAAAAATTCTAAAAGATAACATTTAACTAATCAAAATTGATTCATGTCTTCTACTTTCAAAAAATTTCCTCCATGTGTCTTCATCTATAAAGGAATATATAACACATGAATTATGATGTTTCCTATCCCAAAAAAGGTAATATGATGTGAGGGTTGATTTCAAATCTATCTATCTTCTAGCAGCCAATGATTATAATTTCCTCCTAACTCTTTCAGGGTCAAGTATATCATATTTCATCTAATATGTAGGGGAAAACATATATTTCTACACACATTACTAGATAAGTAAAATAATAATAATAAATCTTACAAAAATGGTCTCCCCAAGTGATATAGTTTCAATTTTTCAACACTTCTTCAATCCTCAATCAAATTAATTTCCTTGTATTCACCCTGAACAGGTATAAAGTTTTGAATTGTTTTGAATTAGTACTTATTGTAACATAATTATCATCAAAATCTACTAGTATCCTATGGTCTTGTCTATCAGCAACTGAACATTTTGAAAAAATTGTGCCGCCACATTTACCAACCCTCGAACTCCTATTTAGACCTGTAGAAGCTGATGTCTCTTGTATAGAAGGATGGAGATCGTAAATAGGAGCATGTTCATGTTCCACATCATCGGTATGTGTATGATCATATCTATAAGTACATGGTGGATCTTTTGATTTATTTTTCAATATCTTAAAAATCAAGGAAATAAAAAATTAGAACAATAATATACAAATTCAACAATCACAAATCTAATGTAAATAAAAAAAGAAATATTATTAAAAAAATTAGTAAAATAAATTAATATCAACATATATTTATTCATATTTATTATATTAACATAAATGTAAACAATAATAATGAGATGTTGAATGTCATATAAATGAATAAAAAAATCCAAAAATGGTGTCTATAGTAAAAATGCACCGACCTAATAAATCATTGTTTACAAAAAAATTTTATCAATACACTATTATAATTTTTCTTATTTAACAAATTAGATTTGAAATTATTATTTTTCAACAAAATCAATTAATAGACATGTTATGTAAGAATAAAAATATTAAACTAGACCAAACTAAAAAAACAAAAAAATTAACATATTAGTTTTAATACATGTTTTAATAAAGAAAATAAAAATAAAATATAAAAAATTTAATGAAATTTAAAATATTAAATGAGAAATAAACATATGTTACCTAAAATATTAGTAATTGACTACGTGATGTTTTTTCCAAAATTCATTTTTCATTAACGTTATACATGGAAAAAAACCATCTCTACGATGTGCTTATCAATATTATCTGTTAATATTTCTATGGAAGTAGGGATCTCACATAAATCTACATCTTAATCATGTTTATCATCACCGACATACTATTTTTTTCATGTAAAATATTTAACCACTGTATATTCGATTTTTAAGGAACATAGTTTTTTTCTATTTGTTTCGATTATAGAAGGTTCACCTATGTATTTCAATCTATTTGAATTAACAGGTGTCTTTCCAAATTCATCATGATTGGTAATAGTATTAACCTTAAGACATTTGAATTTAAACATTAAAACTTAATATTTAATTTAATATACCTCCCATATTTAATATATTACATTATATATTCTCTTGATATGGGAATTGGGTTTTTCAATTTAGCACTCGAAAAATTAGTTGCTTCTATGAACACCAATACACTACTATTCTGAACGACAATTTTGTTGTATAGATCATTTTTATGAAATGTATAAAAAATAATGTCTTACCCATCCCTATTATAAAATTTAAACTTATACTACCAACTAACCATCTCAATGTTTCTGATTCATCTAATCTAATATGGAACATCTCTTTAAAATATGTAAAAAGTTTTGTTATGATCATTAAAAATTCACAAATCATTCTTCTTGGGATAACAATGTTTCCACACATTAATATGAAATTTTATATATGGTTTAGAAACATCTATGTTATTCAAATTTTATAAATGTAACTTCTTTATATGCTCACCTATCAATGATTTTAATTTTAAGTCATGGATCCCCTTTTCCTAAGAATTAACTCTTTCATGGTGAGGTAGAGGAAAACAAATGGATCCAAAATAGAAAGGTAACGTATAAAAACTCTTCAACCTCTTTATAAATTTTCTTCTCCAATATATAGGTTTCTAGTTGATATGGATTAATAACATAACCCTTCAATATATTCATATATATTTTAAAATGATTCTTACAACATAGATATTTAGGTTTACAAATTATTATTTCATGTATAAAATGAACCATTAAAGGCACCATGATATTAAAAAAATGGATGAAATACATTTCTAATTGAAAATTTATATAAATTGATTCATTTTACAAATTTTTCAAAGAATTCAGATCGATTAACTTATTAAAAATTGAATTGTGAAAATAACAAACCATCATGATAGTCATTCTGACATGGATGTGAAATATTCCACATAATGAAACTATTAGGTTTTTTTTCATAATAATGTGAAAATCATGAGATTTCATACCTGTCAACATTAAATCCTTTATGGAAAATTTTTTAACATTAGAAAAATAAACATGCGGCACATAAATATAATGATGTTATTGAAAAAAAGAATTTACCCCTCTTGGATAATGTATAAAAAGTCGTGGGAAGGAATGTTCACCTTCCATAAAAAGTGGGAGATAACTCCAAATTTATTCCCATTGAGAGTAAGTCCAATCTTGCATGCAACCCATATTGAATATTTAATTTAATATATAACAATGTTATGATTAACATGTCATAGATACTATTTTCCACATGCATGAAATCAATTTGATGTTTGACCTACTTATATCTCCAATATGGTTTCAGTAAAAACATTGACTAGTTCTTCCAAATAATTCTATCATTTCTAGATTTTGGTGTCTTTCCAAATATCTCAACATGTTTTTTCTCCCTATCAAATTTCTAATCAGTGGGTAATGGTTTTGTAGAAATACAAAATTCATGTGATCCATTGAAGTCATTTTTTATATTCTATTCGATTTATCCATATGAAAAAACATTTTTGGGCCATGTATAAAATTTTTATTCCATGAAGCAATTGATAATATGATATCTATTGTTTGAAAAAAAGACACAGATTATTCCCCTTAAAACTATATCCAAAAACAATACATACACTATGACGTTTATATAGTGAAAATTATCATTTAATGTACTTGAAAATATCCCATTTTATAATATTTATACACCCCAATACCATCATCCCTTAAGAGTTTCAAATGATCAATTAATATTTACAAGAAAACATCAATATCATTTCCAAGATGTTTTGGTCAAGAGAACAATAAACACAACATGAAATATTTAATTTTAAACAAAATTTAAAAGTTAAATTTTATTTACCAATAAAAATGGCATGAACTATGTCTTCCACTATGGTTTTGATACGAATTCCTTCCATCTAGAAATATTCAATGTTTAAGACTTCTAACATCATTTCTAATTGTAGAAAACTACAGATCATTTTTCCTCCAGTGTGGGAAATTATATGGATGCTATAATTTTCCATCTCATATCAACTCATCTCCATAAAATCATAATATTTTTTCATCATGTGAATTCACCAATAAATCTTTCAGAAGAGTAATTATAGGAAGATACCAAAATTCCTTAGTAGGGGTATTTGTAACTTCTAAATTTTATTGTAATTGTTCTTCTAGCTTATACCATGACACCCCACATTTTTGACAATTTGACAGAAATTTATATTCCTTCCTATATATCACACAATCATTCAAGAAAACATGTAGTTTTTTTAACCCAATACCATTGTTCACAATATTTTATCCGATTTAAAATGTGAATCAATAATATCATTGTATTTTGGAAGTATTTCATTGAAAAATTATATCAAATCAGTAAAACATTATCACTCTAATAATGTTTCACCTTTATGTTCCTTTTGGATTGGACTCTTTATCATCGAATTGTTTGAAATCTTTTTTTTTCATGAAAAAACTAGAAATTACTAGGAGAAACATTAATTCCTTCTATTATATATTATTATAGTAGAATTCAAACAACACAGTGATGAATTGTTACTAAAGTGCATTTTTATAAAAATATTTACTAATATATATTATTTCTACATAGTTTATTTTTTCAATTGTGACAATATATGAAATAGAACCAATCGACAATTACTATTATGTATTACCCAATAATGTCAACATTATAATGATAATAAATCATTATATGGGGAATGAATATTTAATATATGATTTTTCAAGATAAGAATATTCTCACATTAGATAAAATTTGTTGATATGGGTATTTATTACTTAGAGGATATTGAATATTGAACTTTATAAAAATCAAAATATGTGTAAACGCTAAATTTTAAGATTACTAAGCCACTATTAAATTCATAAATCTAATTGAAATTTATAAATACACATGAAAATATATGAATAAATAAATATTGATTCACAAAAATCATCCGAATAAGAAACACAAGGAGATTTAATTAAGATATTTAAGATGATATTCAATATAAAATATAATGAAATAATTCAGTATAACCATATAACGATAAAACATAATGAAATCCACACTTTTTCACTACAATCAATTGAAAAAAAGGGACATAAGGATGATAAAAATATATTTTTTATTACAATATCTATATAAATATGGTTATGTTAGATTTGAGTATACGTAATAAAAAATGGGAGTTACGGAATCTACAACATTGGACAACCGAAAGAGAGGATCCATGTGTGAGGCTTACTTGAGAGTGGGGAGATAAGTAAATTTAATGAATTGAGGAAAATTTATGATCATAGAAGCTTTGAAATATATATTTGAGGCCACTAAATCAAATATATGAGTTCATATATAATTTCAGAAAGATAGACAAGTATTCTTTCACCCGATTGAACAACAGAAAAATGATTCAAAACAGATATTAAAAAAATTGTACATGATATATCGCATATGTTATTATATAACCCATGTGATAGAGTATTTTTTATATCTTTTAAAATTTAATTTATATAGTAACTGACAAAAAAGATCAGATTTGACACATTGGTTATCTTATAACCGATGTGATAAGAAAATGAGTGTTTCATTATCCCGTCGGTTATTATATATACCTGACATTGAAAAACCTCTTTATAAAAATGGTTATTATATAAAAGATTTGATAAAGAGGAATAATTTTTTTTAGGTCAGTGACCCAATAACCGATGTGATAAATTAATATAATTTCTTTTTTAGCATCAGTTATAAATAATTGACTTGATAAATACTTTTTTAAAGTGATTTTACGAAAAAATAAATATATATTATCATTTATATTTAAATAATAGTGTTTATATCCTGTTATTTCATCAAAATAGGTATTATTCATAATATTTTATTGTAATATAAGTATTTATATATTTCATGGAATGCATAATTTCTTTTGAAAAAATAAATTTATCAAATTCCATTTCAATTTTATTAAAGAAAACTATTCATAAAATGGAATTGAATAAATTATATTTTTTAAAAAACAAAGGAATTAAACACTACGGTTGGGACATGTTACCCCTTATTACACCCACATACACTCTAAGAGTTAGGTGTGTAATGGTGGATGTTTCATGGGGTGAATCAGCTAACATCAACCAAGCGGTAACCGCCACTTACTTGAACTTATCCTATATAAGATTTCATTTAATTTTCACTTGTTGAATTTCAACTTAGGCTTGGTCAAGGGGGAACCCTAGTGATAATACCTCCAAATAATGCTCTTCCAAATGAGCTTCAAACAACATGACTCTACTATTTGAGGCCATTGAATCTTATTTATGTATTGACTGTAATATTTAAATTTAACTTATAAACCCTAATTATAACATTAAAATTACTATCAATAGTATAGTCTTTATAATGGTCAAAATCTAATGGTCACATTTCAATTGAAAATCACTTCATTATTAAAGATATATAGTTTTATTGAGTAAAATAAAAATTATAACACACATTTTTAGGAAACAATTTTATTCAAAACAATTGGGTCATTACATGGAATTAAGAAGCTAATCATGAAACATAATTACTCAGTGAAAGGTGGTTTCAGTTATCGAAAAAAAAAACAGTTCCATGATATTCTAAATAAAAAATATATAATAGGTAGGAAATTATAGGAATTTATAAATCCACTTTATTTAATTTATGAAAAAATTAAATCTATTATAATACACATACAACAAAATAAAAAGTAATAGTTCGCGAACGTGAATAATATCTTAAGGAAAAAAATCGATATCTAAAAACACTTACCTTAGGTTATGATTTATTTTATATGTGTAACCAATATCTAAGATAATCAAATTATACTTATTAAAAACATTCTCAAGATACTTATTCATCTAGATTTCATATTAAATGGTTTATTTATTATCATTTTTTGTATATTTGTAATTCAATTTTCTCTTATGTTTCTTACACATGGTTAATTGATTAGTTTTTCTATAACCCATTCATATTATTAACCATGATTAATGTTTTAGTAACATAACTTCATGATCCCCAAAATTTCATAATTTTATGTCCCTTATTTTGAAATTATTACAATATTTATATAGATTTATAGGTTATCCCAAAGTGGATCCAAATTAAGAAAGGTTCCTTAATAAATGAATTTAAGGTGGATAAAAATACAGTAACCTTTTATAATTTATATTACTTATAAATTGTAAAATATTATAAATATAGAATATTAATTGTTTATAAATATAATTACTATACATTATATAAGTTATTTAAATTATACATTCTATGAGGTTATGGAAAAGTGAAATATATCATTCTGTGGAAGTGATTATATGGAAGTACATAGACTATGTCATCATTTCTTAATAGAATGGGAGGTGGTACAAAAATAAAATAATTTTAATTTCATAATATTAATCATGATATATATTTTATATTTTATTCATTAAATAACTCTTTTAGAATATCCATGTAAATATTTTATGTATAATAGAACTAAACATTCATGGATTCAATTGTCTGCACCAACACATGTCATTGGTTTCATTTTTCTTAATGATTTTAGTGTAAGGTATAAAAAGTATATTAAACTAGTATAGTAGTATTTAAAAATACTAATAATGATTATGATAACATAACTTCATGTATATAGTGAAAATTAGGTGGACTATATATTCAGGAAATCCTGGAATGATTGTTTGAGAGCATTACATCTCTCTTTGGATGTCCCCCCTCGAGTGACTCCTTAATGCTTCTATTCATGTTCATTTATAATGAAAAATGATTATAGAAAGTGAGGAGGAATTTTTGGTTGTAATATAGAATATTTTTTGTTATTCTACATATTGTGAATTAGTGGAGGAATGGAGAGGAGATGAGGTCCTATTATAATTAAAAATAATTGTATTTTTAAAAAATCGATTTAGATTTCAATGGTGACATTACATTATTCAAGGAAAGAGGATAAAATAATATTATATGATGTATTTTGGAAGATATAAGGTTGATAATACACCAATGATAAATCATCATACAATTTTTTTTATATGTGTTATCCTTTTCAACTTGGCTAAACCCCTTTTACAATAATTTACCTATACTATGGTAACTCCATTTTTACACAAGGTAACTAATATTAAAGAGAAAAATAGAAATAAATTTTTTTTATAATTTGAAAATAATTATTTAAAATGTGAAAATAATTTTAGAAAATATAATTTATATGTTTTATAGAAAATATTTTAATTATTAACATATTTAATTCTTAAAAAGTTGTTTTTAGAAAAAAAAGTGTATTTTTAAGCTTAAATGTTTTTTAGTGTAAAATCATCCATGTATTTTTTTTCATGATATAAATAGGATTATTATAATAGAAATAAATTTTAATTTAATTTAAAATAAATCTAGATCAAATTTTTTGCAATGTAATGTTTAATAAAACGAAGATGTAAGAAAACCTTTTTTTAGAAAATGTTACAAATGTTAATGTTAAAATTAAGTTTTTTAAATTAATAAAAAAAATAAAAAAAATAAAAATCCCACTTATTAAACATATATTGGATCAATTAAATGATTTCTAATTTTCTATATCTTTATAGGTTTACTTTTAATGATGATTGATAAATCGAGAGCCCTTTCCTTCAAACTTGGTGATGGCAATATCGCATGATCTTGGATTCATCTTTGATTTTACTCATAGAATAATTTATTACTTATTGGGATTTTTCATTTAAAGATTATTAATCCTCATCACAGGCTTATGGATTTCTCTCAGAATTCTAGAATCCTTCAGATTCATGAAGAATGTTGTTTCTTTTTCTAAGGCTCTTTCTGGTACTACGGTTCCAAACAATAATGGTACGTCTAGACCCTAAAACATTAGTATAATTGAAAATGGGTGTTTTGTTCTGAGTTTGGATCCTCTGTATTTGAAATAGATAATTGATCTTTTTGAATTCTCACTCTTGGTTTGCGTGATTTATTCTAAGGGAGACAATCCATGGACTTATTTTGATTTTAAGAATATAATCATTCATTGGTGTGGATTTGGTAACTAAAGATTAATTACCATCGGGAGAGGCTTATTTCACATGATTTTATAATCGAGGGATACTTTCAATAAGGCTTGGTATATTAGATAATTGATCCTTTTTCCCTAAACTCTGAGAATATCTTAATGTAATGTTAATTTTAATCTATTTAATCTGAAGCAATCCAAAGATCAGATTTGGGTGTGAATCCACAATTTTGAAATAGATGTATTGGCACCCCAAAATCCTTAATGATATTTCTTCTTGCATTTTCAATCCTATTAGAATGGATTTGAAGACCCTAGATGGGGATCTTGAGAATGTTTCCAGAATTTTGGTTGATGTTAATATGGATGTCAAAATCCCAACTAGTATCACTCTTCTTGATAATGTAAATTATAGAATGCTACAGAAAAGGTTAATTTGGTACCCAACAGTATGGTTTGGAAATAAGTGAATTAAAATAAAAAGGACATGATGAATCTTATAGGGAATGAGGGGTCTCAAAAGATGGTCGCCCCAATATTATGATCCCTCTAAAATGTTCACGGGAAGATATTTCTGAAAAAGTGGAACAAGGAAATATGTATGACTTACCAGGTTCTCCTTGTAGGTTGGGCTATGAGGTGAACAACATAGGGGGACCTGATCAAAGTAGGGAGAATAACCTACATTTTATCCTTTCAAATGATATTTATAATCTGTTCTTTCATACAAAAAGGAAAATTCATGAAATTTCAATTATGTAGGATCTGGTAAAAAATATAAATGAGTTGGTTCTTTTACTATAGAGAGGTTAATAGTTTATTGACATCCCCATTTCAACATTTTTGACACCAATACCCATTTTACCCTAGATTCTGTTACAGCCCTCACAATATCCATTACTTCTTTAGGGAACATGAAATAACGACTACTTCTTATGTTTACAAGTCTCCCAAGGATTCTTCCAATCAATCTGATCTTCATGAGACAATGATTTTCACAAACACTGTCAACCCCGTAATAAGACATCCTGTTAAGAAGATCATACATCATTAACACTTGGTAATTTTGGTGTTGATTCATACCTGAAATACATTATTAGAAAATATGAGGTCATGGGTATAAATGTTAATAACCAGCCTACTGGTAATGACATGTGTATCAAACCTGGAACTGAAAATCCTAGTATGTCTGATATAAAAAACCTACTTATAGGATATCCCTATCATAAAAGAAGGTTTGGATGACCAACTAAATCAGGAAAATAGAAATTAGTTGGGGTCAAAAAGGGGGATTCAACCCCAGTTTCAAGTCCAAATGAGGATTCTTTTTTGGACATTCCAGGTACATGATTATCATGAAACCATCAGATCCCTAAGGATTTCCATCCAACATCACAAACATCTTCTTATAGGCATGTACGAAACTGAGAGAGTCTTTTCTCCCAAAATTTCTAATTTATATCATTTGGGATTTTTTTTAATCTAATATTTTTTTATCAGAGGTAAAAATCCATTGGGTCCTGACACATTATTACTTATCTGATATTTCGCTGGTTGATGATAGTTACATACATGTCATGTGCTACTTCAGTTACCTTGGTTCTCATCATCTTTGTTCCATTATTTATTCCTATAACTACAACAAGGACCATATGAGTTTGTTAGTGGATATTGGATCTATTAACTCTACTACTACTATCCATTGGATCATTGTTGGGGATTTTAATTATATTATTAAAATAGATGATAATATGGGTACTCTGAACAATTATATTGCTTCTAAGGAATTAAAATCTTGTATTAATCATAATGGGATGATAGTGGTGAATTTGGTTTGGAAAAAATACACTAGGTATAGAACATTTTTGAATAGGTATGTTGTAAGCATGATTGATAGGGCCTTTATAAATGAATCATTTCTGAATTCTTAGGGATCCATTCCATGCACAATATTTTCTATAATTAATTTTTATCTGCATCTTATACTAATTTTTCTTGTGGGAAAATACCTGAAACCACCTCAACCCTTTAGGTTCAAAAAATCGTTGATCACATATTCTGAGTGTCGGCCAATTGTTTGGAAGACTTAGAACTCCATGGGATACAGGAATGAAGAATTTTATTGTGTTATCAATCATAGACATCTCAAAAGAGACTTGAAAATCTGGATAAAATATCATTTAAAATCCCTTGATGATGAAATTTAATTTCTTAAGGATTATCTTCAGTAAATGAAATATAATAATACTCTGAGTGACTTCTCTAATGGTTTTCTTGGAAATACTCATATTGTTTTCAAGCTAAATAGTATATTTCACCTTAAATATTATTATCAAAGGGATACTGTTAAGGATAATTGGTTGAGTGATAGTGACATAAAATCAAAATGATTCAATTCTCTTCAAAAAAATCATAAAGGTATCCAGGAATCCATCCTTTATTAAAAATGGGGATTAGATTATTGAAAATAGGAAGGATCACTCAGAGAATGTGATCACTTACTTTAAAGATCTCTTCGATGGTCCACCTTCCACTAATAATCTTGTAGAAGTTATTATTCCAAGACATGTGTCTCAATAAGATAACCATAATCGTACATCTAATCCCTTGGAGTTTGAAATTAGGGAATCCACCTTCAGCCTCATATCTGATAGCACTCTTGATCTGTATGGTTTTGAAATCCTTTACTTCCAAACCGTCTTGGATGTTATTCAAGTTGATGTTTTAAGGTTTGTCACCCATTTTTTAAAGGAGGTTTTATTTATTGTTTCTTGAAGTAAACATTTATTTCTCTTATTCCACAGGTTTATAATTCCAATTACATCCACCTATTCATGATATTTTCTCTAGTTAACACCATTTACAAATTCATTTATAAGATCTTGGCAAGGAGGCTGACCTCAATTACAACAAGGATTGTCTCCCACAATTTGTTTGTCTTTGTTAATGGAATATCCATTCTATATTGTTTAATTACTTCCACAGAATGTGTGAACCTACTTAAAAATCTTATTATGGGTGGAAATATTTCTCTCATGCTCAATGTCAAAAAGTATATAGATACAGTGGATTGGGGATTCATTTGTAAGACCCTTTATATGTTTTTATTTCATAGTGCTTTCATAAATTGGCTCAAACCCATTTTGGTTCTTCCCATAAATAGGTTCTTATTAATGGGTCTTCTAAGGGATACGTTGATTATTCTTGCTTTGTAAGGCGAGGTGACCCTCTTTATGTGACTGGTTTTTCAATTTCTGAGGATTATAATAGAAGACACTTTTCCATTTATAGATGACAATGGGAAAATGAAAGGTATTTGTGCTGGAAGAGGATCAGATACTCCTAATCATCTATTGTATACTGATGTCATCATCCTATTCACAAAAGGTGATAGAAGAAATATAAAAAATATCATGTGGGTTCTTTCACACTATGAAAAAGTTTCTGGTCAATAGATCAGCCCGAGTGAGTATTTGGTTTATTTGGGAAGAAACTTATTTATCCCTAGGAAGAATAGCATTACCATGGTTTTTGGTATTCATGAGGGAGTTTTTGTATTCAGATACCTAGGAATTCCTAGGTTTTAGAGAAGACCTACGACATATTACTTCTCAGATATCATTGTAAAGGTCAAGAGACAACTTGCTACAAGGAAGGGTAAATCTCTCTCTATGGATGGTCAGGTTTGTCTGGTGAAGGCTATTATTATATCTATGTTTTTTATTCCTTTATCAAGTATCAATAGCTCATTTCTATTATCAAGAAAATAAATGTTTTTTTAATATTTTCATTAGGATTGGAAACATTCTTGAAAGGAATTTAACAACAGTTTATTGGAGCTTTTGTTGTAAACCTTATGATGCATGGGTTTTCGGCATTACGAACCCTGGATACCTCAATGACTCTTTATAGGTAGCATCTGTATTGAGACTTTTCAATAGATATTCTGAATCTCTGTACTTCCTTTAGGATAAGTTAATACATCGACTCATGAATGGAATTTTTAGCTATAATAATTCATTAGTACAACCTGCTCTTAAATCCATTTATGCTTCTATCAATATTCATTCTAGATGGCTTGTATCCAAAAATTATTCTCTTCCTTTTTGGAAGGTAAATTGGATTGGTCATCCTCTTTTTGACTCCCATGTAGAAGAAGTGAGAAACTTGGATCTGGATTTTACCATCAAGGGCCAGCTTGAGAATATGTAGGGTCTCCTGAATCAAATCATTAGCACAGTTAAATGCTATTTGTTTTTTGACATAGTAGATTTTTAGGTTTGCGAACCAGCTTCCAAAGGGATTTTTTCCACTAAAATTTTCTACATGGACTCTTTGAATTGTAGCATGGTTTTTGAATGAATGTGGGATTTACACAAGATCCTCATCGGGCCTTCTTATTCTATTCTTTCTAGTAGATTGGCTCATGGGAAGATTCAAACTGAAGGTTTCTTCAATCTTGTGGAATTTTCCAGTATTACTCTTGTGTTATTTATCACCAGAAGAGGGAGGATGTAGATCATTTAATTTAATGTTGTGTTGCTGCTTCATCAATGTAGAAGGCTATTGTATAAATATTTTTAGTTAATCTACCTTGAATGGATTCTATTTTGGGGTTTCTTCAAGGTTTGTGCAACCAAGTGTTGTCTCCATAGCATATAGACCTTATTCATTTTTCTTTTGTGGAATTGATTCTCTTCATTTATCCTTCTTGGAATAAAATAATCTACTATAGGAATTATTTCATGGTTGGTGATGCATCATTATTGATTCATTCTGTGGTTCGAGAGACTTCCACACCGAAGAATCACTTTTTCTTCTATTCAATAAATGACATGTCTGACTTTGTCCAAAGATGGTATAAAGGAAATTTCATGGCCCCATATAGTACCTTTGAAGTCTTGTGAAAGGAAACTCTTGCTGGTTAGATAAAGGTTACCTCTGATGGTGCCTCATGGGGTAATCTGTGTCCCTCCAATTATGGTGTTGTATTTAGGAATAACCATGTGGATTTCCTTGGATGATTTTAGGATTCTTGCAATTCAACCTACTTAATTGAGGTAGAGATTTCTTTCATTATCATTTATTTGAAGAAATCCAATAATTTTGGGTGGAAAAATATTTGGCTAGAGAGTGATTCTACCACTATTGTGTCTGCCATCAAGATGGGATTGATTCATTTTTCTTGTAGGCTCACCAATAGATGGATCAAATTCATGGATTATCTTTCCTCCATGGATCATATTATCAATCAAGTCTATAGGGAGGCCAAAGCAGTGGTAGATAGTCTTGAAAATAAAGGCGTCCATGGTGTTGTTTTTTTGTGGTATGATCAGTTTCTTGATGATCTTTTACCTTTTTTTAGCGGGATAAAGGTAAATATCCCTTTTGTAGAATTGTGTAAGTATGATTTATTTTCTTAATAATCAAGCTTTACTTTTCTATTTAGGGTCTCATTATATCAAAAAATATATTCCATCTCTTTATTATATAATTATTATGATTTAGCATTGGAAAAAAATAGTATTCACACTATTCACATAAAAATTGAAATTTAAAGAAAAGTAACAAACATTGATCAAAATATATTATTGAAATTTGAAATTCTAAAATAAAATTAATTTTGAATATGAAAAATTATAAAATTTAATAATATTAATTATAAATCAAATTATAAAATATAACTAAAAACATGTTATATAAGAAAATAACATTTCATTTTTTTAATTATTTTCATTCATATTTTTTTAAGTTAAAAAAATTGATTTTATTCCATTCTTCATTAAAATATAAATATTAATCCTCCTTAATATATAATATATTTATTTTCTTAGAGTGATTCATGTAAAAAATATAATATTATAAGAAAATACTTTTTTATTCATAAGGTGGTCATATTTTTCATCTAGCTACACTAATCAAATTTTATCAATTAGTAAGTATTTAAAATGATCATTATCTATACATATATCTATATATATCATAAATCAGTTACCTTTATATATACCCTTTAAAATAATGGATACATTATAAAAGGCGTATAATGTACTGTGGTTTTTTTGGTTTGGTCTTTTCATGTAAAGCACTTTATTAACCATAGTATTTCTTTAAAAAGAAAATTAAATTAATACTAAAATAAAAGGGTGTAACATTATACCCAATAAATAAAATACTTATAATTTTAATTAATACTCACTAATGAAACTATGAATGTTGACCTTATGATAAACAGACATCATATTTGATTTCTAATGAGTGTCATCCTTAGTAACTTTGGTAAGTCTTTCAAACACATTTACTCCTTCATAATATAATTATTAGTTTCTGACATTCTTCCGAACCATTTTAAATATATGATTTTTACTATTGAGTCTGAAGACAATATAATGTAATCAATTTTCTTATTGAGTTCTTGGACATCATTTTTGTCCTATGTGATCATAAGTTGATTTGAGATATGGAATATGATCTATAAATTTCATTCATATAGAATCTATGCAGATATGGCCAATTTATTTCCAAAATCATATCTAATTCATCTCATTAAATTATAATAATTGTTTTATTAATCATAATCCCAAAAACATGGACGAATATGTACATATCATGGATATAATAATGATACCACAAGGTGTTTTTTATTTCAGTAGGTAATAGTTTCGGAAAAATTACTTCTTCAAATGTAGAGTGACAAATAAGTTAACCGAGACACACATAATTATAAATATCAACATAAAAATTAGTTATTACATATTATTTTCCTTCTTCATATTGTCTATCATGTTTTTGAATTGGGTTTTCATCTTAATCGACTTGATTAGTGAACTTGTTTTAATATTTCCCAAATTCCTCATATAAAAAACATCAAATTACCAGTGGATCTTCTAAGAGAATGTTATTTTTCTCTATAATGTTAACTGAACTATTCATCTTTTGTAAAGACATTAATTTCTCAATACCCTCATTTTATATAGATTATAAATCATCTATTTCCTTTGATACATTTCCCTATATATATCTACTCATATTTTTGAAATGAATGAAATCGAATATTTTTTCCTTCATCATCTTCATCACAGGAAATTAAATAAAACCTCATCCACATATTAATTTGTGTGTTTGAAAGCTCTAATAAGCCCATATTTTTAATCATAATTCTTGAAAAAACATTTATAAAAACTATAAGTTTTCTCACTCCATCTCTTATCCCATTAGGATGATTTTTAGAACAATATGTACATTTTTCTTGGCATCAATTGTTAACCTGATTCCTTTGGGTTTAATCCATTACTAAAACTATATGTGAGTGATAAAAAATTAACATAATAAGATAATTATCATATATTATTATTTGAAAAAATCATCCTCATGATATATTACTCTTTAGAACTATCACATTATTTATTTTCTCAACCTAATTCACGCTTATTTTTATCATGGATTATTTAGATTTGTTCTCTCATAGTAATTAAATTAATTCCATGACATAATAAATATTTTATGGTGGATCATAAAGAGAATATGATATACCCAATAATATCCCCTAGGAGTGAAAAAAGGTTAGCACTTAGTCCAGTTTGATGTACATCAAATGATGATTTAGTAGATACTCAATGTAACCCTTTAAGGTTACTACCCCTATGTACATATTTTCTAGAGCCTACATAAAGTTGTTTTTACCAACACCGGGATGTTTTATCCCATAAAACCACACAATATCAAATTTATAAAAAAAAATTGGATGTTATTCTACACATAGACTTATCCTTTAGACTAATCCTTAGTGGTATCACTAAATATATATTATTATTAATTCCAAATACAATTGAAATATTATTAAATAATAATTAAACCCTAATATGATACAAACTATAATGAACCAATATAAACATATCCTTATTTTAAATTTTTTCTATAACGTAGACATTAAATGTCACAATAATCTCACGGTAATCTCACATATCTCTATGAACCTTTTGGATCAACGAATTTAAGGAATAGTTACATAGGAAACTTATTTTAAAAAAAAATAAACAATTATATATAATTAAACTTATGTAGACACCCTTATAGACTTATCATAATTTAAAGTTATCGTCATAACCTGGGGAATGAAGTTATAAGAAAGGGGTAATAAGAAATAATCAAAAATGAAAAAAATAACTACATATAATCAAGGTTTTTTTTCATTAAAAATTGAAAAAAATATAATTACAGAGATATTCATTATTAAAAATGATTTAGAACAATAAGAGTAATCCCTAAATGAAAAAGGACTTGTAATCTCCAATTAAAAAACATGTACCATGACATAACATTGTGGGATAATAATGGAAACAATGAATAATAAAATGATATCTTAATATCATGTAATAATAAATAAGTTGTATCAATATAAAACATTACATAGTAATCATAAGTCAATACTCATGGATAAAACTATCATAGTGGATGTAGTCTAATGGTAGAATAGGTTCAATCACAATTCCTATAAATAGAGTGGAAAAATTCCTATGGTAGATTAGGTTCACTCCACAATTCATTTCATATTATCTATTGATATGTAATGATTTACCTAATTAATTTGGTATAATATAATTCTACTCCCAACCTTCCCATGACATAGTGTTCTTAGGATAAGTGCCCATGCATTATACTTAAAATCTTATGCCACACCCATAGTGAAATATTTATGTATTGATTAATTGTTCATTTTTCCTTAATTATTTTTATCTTTTATAATAATTTTTATTAAAAATTTATAGTATTTTTAATAATATTCCCTAACACGTGATTGGTGGTTTTTTTTCAAAAACCATCCAAAAAAACTATACATATGCTACAAGTTCCTAACAAATGTTTCTTTCATAGTTACTGCATGGTTTGTTTCACAATGAAATAACACCCAAAAATGGTCATAGTGACCCACACACATGGTTGATTTGGAAAATATTTCACACACAATTGGGGAAAATTTTATAGAACCACGTAATCTATTTGGAACATAAATTTTTTAAAATTCCTCAACTACCATGGACTTTCTTTAATCCCCATCCCCTCTTATTTCATCTCATTCAACTCCCATATCCACCTACACAAGAGACATTCTCCCATTTCATTCTTGGTGTTGCATCTTTTTCCCATATTATTCATGTAAAAATCATGTATCTATATCATATTCCATTACTTTGAAATTTTTATACCTTTTCTTATGATTTCATACACCCATGTGTTATAAGAACTGAGTGATTCTATAATAATAACTATATGGTTTGAGTCCTAATGCTTATGGTTTATTATTTCACACATATGGTCCCTACTCCTGTTTTATTATGTTCTATAACCAATTAATATTAATTTCAGGGGTAAATGTAGGTTGTTACAAGGTATACTATTGTTTCACAAATTTTATATGACTTCTTATATTTTTTTAAAAAAAATTCGTGTGTTTAAAAGGTAATACTTTCTAATTAGTCATCTGTGTGATGATTTCTAATTGTTTTTCCCTTTTTTAATGGTAGAAAATCAATTTCATTTGAATTATTTTGTGTGAAATGGGTTGAAATTTTACTTATGACTTGATCATAATGGGGGAAAGGCACTTGGGAACCTCATGTACCTAGGATGGTAGAAAAGGTGAATTATTCTAGGCAATAGAATTCCCTACCTTGCCAAGGATCACATTATAAAATTATATAAACCAAATTAGAAGGTGGTTTATTTGATTACCAATGAGACTTTGGCCACTACCTCCTTAATGGATCATGAAGAGGAAGAGTTACATATGGATCTAGCACTATGTGTATTAATATCCTAATAAGTGGGCCTACATTATCTACCTAGGGTTAAATATATATATTTCTCATGTTTTCACTTATTTATCATCTTTCCTACTTTTCATTATTTCAAACTGTCAAAATAATAATATCAAATAAATTTATTTCAAAAAATATCATTTTTATATTTTTTTAATAATGCTTTTCATGGAACACATTGTTCTATCTTATTGGTAATGTCGATTTCACACCCTACACACAACCAATTGGTGTTTGAAGAATGTTTTTTTCTTACACGGGTAAAATCAATGAGTTGCATGAAGATATTGGGTACTCTTTATAGTGGATTATAGGGTAGGCAATCTAGGTGAAATGGTTGGTGGTCAAACATAGTGTCACTCAGAGATATTATACTAATTTTTATTATTCAACTTTTTGTTTATTTTGGTACAAAGTTGTTGATATATTTATATAGTCATGTACATTATCCCTTATTGTAGATTTTATTTTGTATAGATTATTATGTATTTTGGTTAGTGCTGATCAAGTTGTTGGTAAAAGGTTTTCTAGTGGAGGTTCTTAAAAACTAGGAACTAGTTTTCAACCCATGGGGAATTGGAACTCCATTCATGCTATGTCACTAGCCTGACTGGTTTCCAAGATGACAGTAACTTGGGTCGGTTCATGAAATCACATAAGATGAGAACATTACACAATTTTTTATAAGTCTATATAATTCTTGTTCCAAAAATCACATATTTAAAAAAATGTATATTAATAATTATTTCTAATAAATAAAATAAATCATAAAAATCATAATCATGATAAAACCCATGAGAAAGAAGTGGGTTTCATAATATTATCTAAAATAATAATTGAGGTATATACCATTTAGATTACCAAGAGGGGTGAGAATTTAATCATTTTGAGTGTTAAATCATTAATTTAGATACATAATCAAACATTGTGTTCCGGTTAATGGAAATTCGTTTGAATGATCATAGGGAAATAAGAGTAAAAATTAACCGCAATTTTTATGTTGTTTGTAATGATAATAGGATATGTTTATGATAGAAATATAGTATACCTTCCATTATTACTAGATGATAACTAGGTTTGTTTTGAATAAGAAAATTACTTTTTTAAAAATATATCCAATGTAAAAATATTTTGATATAGGTGACACATTCCATGAAATATAACATATAAAAGGCCCCTTTGTTTAGGTTTACATAAAAGTGTGAATTTTGAATGGAAATTAAAACATGTATCATCCTAGATAAATAAATGTATTATTAAATTTATATATTTTTCAGAGACACATATATAGAATCTAGATGAAATACATAGAATAAAATTTATCAAATGGTAGAAAAAGAATGAAAAAGTATAACCTGAAAGTAATGAGGGTAGTTCAGAATATCATTTTTTAGGTTTTAAAAAACCATTTTCAAAATAACAAATAATAAAAAAAGATAATAATAAATTCTTATGAAAATTCTATAGCTTAATAAAAAGGTCAAGTTAGATAACACATTAGTATAATAATAAATATAAATGATAATGTTTTCATGAAGGGAAATTAGGAAAATAGATGTGAAACATTCATTAAAGTGGATAGTAATTTTTTTCAACAATGATATAATATTTGAAAAATAAATTCATAATTATATGCATCTTAAGTTAAAAATTAACTTAACTCATTGTATAATATTCTATTCAATTTAAACTATTTTCTTTAAAGAAACCATCCATGGAAGTAAGATGTTCAACATGAAACATTATAACTCATTGAAAGAGGGTGTGAGTGAACATGACCCTTAATGTGTAATAGTATTTAGAATTTAAAATCCATGGAAGGTGTAACATGTGAATGATTTTAATATCCCTTATATTTCAGGAAATTTATAATAAACGTTATTCTATTTCCAATACATACATCATAAAATGGACAAATGTTTTAACATAATTCCTATCTGAATGAAAAAAAATAGTTATAAAAACCCTTATTTAAGTCCTAATTCATTCTACATGTGATCATAAATCATTTATAATAAAATTAATTTATTTAAATAATTATTAAGATCCGTATTCATCTATATTTAATTTTCTATAGTCCATTTGTCTTCATTTGTTATTCATTTTTAATATAATATTTTCATGTGTCTGTTATTATGGGTTATTTGGATATATTTTTTGTAATGCTTTTAGTTTTTTGACTATGGTAAAACGTTTTCAGAAATAAATTATATATATCTCGGATTATATATGATAATGTCATTTATTATTACTTTATCATAAAATTTATATAGTATCATAGGTTATCCCAGAATGGATCAAAATAAAGAGAGGTGTCTTGATCAATTCATTTAAGGTGAAGAGTTCATATAACTATTTATTTTTAATATTACTTATCTATTATCACATATTATGATTTAAAAATATTAATAGTTTCATAAATATCATTTTGAAATATTATATATATTTTTAAAATTATCCATTTTATGTTTTTAAATAAAAACTAAATATGTCATTCCAATGATGTGGTAATTTGTATACACATTGATGATGTTATCATTTTTCAAAGAATATAAAGGAATATGAAAATAAAATAATTATATTTAAAGAATCTCAATAATGTTATGATTATTATATTTTTTGTTAAATATATCTATTGTATAATCAATGTAAATAATTTATGAAAAATATGACCTACCTTTCATGGAGGTAGTATTCTATACAAATGCATGACTGCATTTTAATTTTTCTTAATTATTTTAGTGGATAGTTTTATTATAAATATATTTAAAAATATTAAAAATGATGGTGTTAACATACAATCTTTAATTTCTGTTACTCGAGGGGGGGTTAGAATTATAAAGGAATGATTAATGTTTTGTTAGGTGAATTATATACCCCTTATGAAGTTCTCCCTTGGGTGACTCCTCAAAGCTCCATAGTTTGGTCTTTTTGGAAGAAAAATTTCCATATTAAGTAGAGATGGATTTTAGGAGATACTTGGGAATATTATCAGTTAAGATACATCTTTTTAATGAGTGTATCAAAATAGAATATGTGAGTTCCTTTTAAAGGTAAATAGAGTGGATTTTTTTTAAAATTTATTTACTTTTGAATAATTATGTTACATTATTTAATGTTAAAGGCTACCATAATATCCAATAATAGAGTTAGGGATAGATAAAGTCAAAAATACCTCAAAAAATACATAACCACCAATGTTTATAACATTTTGTATCCATTTTTAGAAGGTTAATATCCCTTTTACCATAATTTACCCATACCGGTGTAACTCCAATTTTACCCTATGTAACTAATATTAATGACCAAAATTTAAATATAAGTTATTTATTAATTTTAAAATAATAATATTAAACGTATAAATAATGATATAAAATAAATTTTTGAATGTTTATAGAAATAAATGTCAGTACAAGTGTACATAACATCTAAACCCCATTTTTTTGAAAAGGTATTCATTTAGATTAACTTTTTTGTGAAGTGTAATACTAAACATGTAATTAATTTTACTCATATAAATTATTTATTATAAATAAATTAAATTTTATTTGGATTTAATTGTAATAGAATGTTAGTTTTTCCCTAATATTTTTTAATTAAAATAAAACCAAAAACAAATTCTGTTGAACCATATCATTTTAGTTCCATAAATCGTAGCCATGTGTTTTATAAACAAAGAATTGTATTTAAAAATTTATATTTTTACTCTACAAAATAAATAATTTATCAATTAAATGGTTTATAATCATCTAGGTATTTCATAAATATTAAAAAATTTATTGTTTTTCTTAAAAAAAGATATTTTCACAATTCATCTCAAAAACTAAAATTTATAAAAAATCAAAATAATTTATCATTAGGTAATATTTTTATTATAAATAAAAAAACAAGGTATTTTTTTAAAAGAAAAATTTAAGAATTTAGGTATTTATCTTTTGAATATATTTATAAAATCTAAGGACAAACTATTTTTTTTAGAAAATAGACTTTTGTAGTGTTAACAATTTTTATTCTAATTTCTTATTAATTAATTATATTTTTTTATTTTATTATTCATTCAAAAATGTTATTCAAACCTAATATATAATATATATAGTTTCATAAAATAATGCCTATAAAAATATAATTTTTGAAAAAAATACAATTTAAATCAAAAGGTTGTCTTATAAGTTATGTAGATATAGAAATTAAATTTTATCAACCTGTTATTATTTAAAACGATATTTAATTATAATTTTAATTCCTAATTGAGTTGCGTATATTTATACCTACCAAATAAATAACTACATTATAATCGAAATATACTGCCTTGTGGTTTTTTTGGATTGATGTTTTCAAATGAATCATGTTAATAAACATAATATTTATTTAAAAGAAATTAATACTTAATTCTCATTGTTCTTATTCATGAAAACATAGAAAACAATTATTTGTATTCTTGAGAAAACATATGCTGAACGCCTTATTCTTTTTTACACTTATTTTTTTAATTCTTCTTCTTCTTCTTTTACTTCATTCTTTAGTGTACTTGATAAGACTACAATGGATATATTTTGGGATTTGACTATTATAATGTATGTAGTTTACAATAGAGTCAAATATTATATTTCTTCAAACGAGATTATTTTATCTTCAATGATAGTTATGAACTTCTCTTATATCAAGAACTCTTTTCCCAACCTCCAATATGTACATATAGAGAGAGGAAAAAAATTAGTTTCAAGATCAGTTTTCTTTCTTCTAATTATTATATTTCATTATAATATATAATCCATTATAAAAATATCTTATTTTGAATCACCAGTATTTTTGGTAATTCCAAATACATGAGATCTTCATTATTTAATTCTCACAAATTTCTATTTTAAAGGCCCTAAAGTCTCTAAATCATTATTTTCTTTTCATCCATGATATATAGAAATATCATTCACTCATGAGTCTAGAGAATATTATTATTAAAACTATATTTTTTTTATTTATATAATATATACATTAGTTTTGTTCATGAATATCATTATTTGTGAAAAACAGCAAATGGTTCATCATTATTCTTCCTTCCTTAAACAACTTAGATCAAAAATACTAAATTTTTCATGAGATTCCACTGATAATGTGTTATCAAAAACATTAATCAATTATCATATATAAAAATTAGAACTATCATGATTTATTTTATTTTATTACTCAAAACATAGAATCTTCTTAATATAATATATTTGTAGTATTAAACATTGTTTTTACTCTCTCTTCTATTTTCCATTTATACTACAACAAAATTAAAGTTGGTTACATTGATTAAATTATTCATATATAATCCTTAACTTTATTAAATTTAATAATTACTTCTACTAATCCAAAAACCATAGTATGGAAACTCATGGTTAATTGAACACCCAATGTCATTTCTCATACATCACTAAGATTTTCATGCATAGATTGAGTACTCCTGTGTGGTTCAGTTTGGATACATCATGAAATTATCTTAAGTAGGATAGATTCCCATTTTCAACTCATTCATATACATATTATAACTCATATCAACATATTTTCTTACCAAATTTGGAATTTTACCATGTGAAAACAAATTTATATAGAACAAAAAATATAGATATAAAGATTCACCTATGTGAAAACATTTCCTACATGACCAATTTTTATACACAGTAGGGAATTCAAGTATCTATAATCACAGAATATAGAACATGATATGAATTATGGTTAAAATTATTTATATTAAAGGATTTATAAAAGTTGAGAGGTCATTTGAACCCTAACCTCCAGTTTAACCCCTCATTAAACTGTTTCTCCTTTAGTATAGTAGTGAATTTTTTCCATTGTTATTCTTCATTATGAATAAAACTGAAATTTAAAGATTCACTAAATTTATACATGATGATTTTAAAAATGAAAAAAAAAATTATTTCATTTTCAAATCATATATATTTTATAAATTAATTTAGAAATAAAATCATAAAACATATTAAAAATAATTATTAAAAAATTGAAAATTTCCAAAATAAAATGAACTTATCTAATAATTTTTCATCTAATCATAATTATATAAATATTAATTTATTTAATTAAATATATAATCTAATAATTAACATCATTCATCAATATATATTAATTTATTTTATAAAAATATTAATACATTGTTCACTTAAAAATAGTTTTTTGAAAAATTTCATTTTTTACATTCAAATGATTATTTATTTATTTTAGTTAAATTAATAACTAATATATGAATTATTATATATTTTTACCAATATATGTCATAAAAATCAACATTAATTAGTTATAATGATACATAACGTATAAAAAATAAAATATCCTGAAATATTTATAGGTTAACATTAAATGATTTTACTCATTACATTTCTAATTGAGTACTCTTTTTCTTTTGCATTGTTTATTACATTTGTATTTAGAAAATATTTTATTCATATGATTCATAATTTAATTAGTATTATCCATAAAAACTATTATAATAGATATCTTATAGAAAATATAATATTATTATCATGGTTTATTTCTGTTTAGTGTTGCATGTAAAGCATGTAACGAAATTATTGAATTTAAAATAGAGAGAGAAATATATGTTTTAAAATATTGGGTTGTAACAGTCCATTGTAGGATTTAATTTTATACAATTAAAATCTTCCATTTTGAAGGGTATGTGTTACCAAATTTACATTATAGAAGAATTTTAAACATGTATATGAGTTCAAAACGGAATAAGGATTGACATATAGAGTTTTATGTATTCGCCTGATGGATTAAGGGGTTATTTTATCTAGGATATCAATGAATTATATTACATTAAATCTATCGTGGTTGAAAATAATGAATATTTATATTTGATCTTATTTTCCACTTATATGTTAATATTTTTTTTAAAAACGATGGCTTTAATCATTAAATGTGATTATGTTTATAATTCACAGGTTTATGTTTGATCTATGTCTATAACATTATTGAAAATGTGATCAGGGTAAAATGAGTTTTATCCTAGAAAAAATATTTTATTAAAAATTTATTTTTTAAAATATGAGAAATCAAGATACTTCCTCTTATAAATGGAATATGTAAAAGAATAATTTTTTTTGTTATATTAATCCTCAAAACACATTTAAAGCCCATATAAGATAAAAATGTTAATATATTTTTGATAATATTCCCACCAAAGTAAATAAGTGTTATTTCGTGAACCAAAAATAGTTTGTCTATCTTTTCATCATATTTTAGAGTTAATATAAGTTCTATGAATATTATAGGAGTATGTTAGGACTCAAATAACTTTATGGTTTAGAAAATAATGGATAAATAAACTCAATTTTCAAATTTAATGTCACATTATATCCTATAAAAGTTTTCTTATATTAATATGGTAAAACATTTTAGGGTTGTATTTCATTACCATAATTAATTTAAATACACATTATATCAGAATTGATATGAGGATATTTTGGTAAGAGTATTAATGGAAGGGGTTTCATTTTTACTAACTCATCCCGATTGAAATAATTAATTGTCAATTTTCAAGAATAATGATAGTGATGAACTAAAAAAGAAAACTGTTTAGACCCCATAATTTATTAACATCATAAAAATAATTTTGGTAAATTATATGAGATGAAATATAAAGTTAATAGATATAACATTATAATTATATCATATTATAAAAAAGGAGGCCCTTATTTTATCATTTTTTTTAATTTTTTTGTATATATTATGTGATTTCAGATGATATTTAACCTCTCCACGTATAAATTTAACTTATCACTAACTTGTTTTTAGAATTAAATATTTTATTTTGTAATGAAATGATATAGTTCTCATGGGTAAAATTAATTTTATAGATAGAAAATATTCTCATGAGATACAAAATGATTTTTTTGTGCTGGTTAAATGCAAATTATAGAACACAGACTTCCATACAGTATGTATTTTTTTCTAGAGGCGAATGTTTCATATTGAATCATCATACGTGGGGTTGGAAATATACTTAGCATTCAAACATTATTACTTTTTACTTTTATTATATAATCCTTGAGTCTTAAATAATTGGGGGTGGTTCAGTATATTATTTATCATGTCATTGATTAAGTCTTATTATGAAATATAGTCCCTCGATTAATATAGAATAATATTGTTTTTTAACTGAGATAATGTTCATTTTATGTAAATATCTTTTAAGATAAGGGGGTGAGTTGTTATCATCCTCTTAGATGATTGACATGTGATTTATTCCTAGAAATATTCATTCTATACACAAATAATTAAGTATATATGACTTGGTTGTATAGGATTTACAAACACCGGGCACTATGGTTATTCGATGTCTCGGAAAAAAGGATTATATGATTATGGATACTTTTATATGATACCATTCATGGACATATAAATGGAGATACATATAATTGAAAAAATCATTCTAAAATCCTAAATAACTTGAGTATCATGTACACTTTTTTAGAGGTCACTCTTTACAAAATTTTACAGATATGGGAATTCTTAATTCTTATTAGCACTATAAAGGCTAATGGGTTCAAAAATTGGGGTTTTTGTGAATGAGGATCATGTTCATGAAACCTTAATACCAATCTTAATTATTTTTGGTGGGATATCTAGAATACATTCTATATATAATTTCACAATTTATTATATATGATGTAACATATTATAAAAATGATATTATCATTTCGAAAATGAGATTTTAAAAACATAAAAACGAGTTTGGGATATATTTTCATAAATTGTTATGTATGATTAACATAAGGTGATTCTTTTAAGTCTACTATGATTTAATTTAACTAGGAAAATTTTATTATTCTTCCCTAAATGAACCACCATGGTTTGGACACTTTTTCATTTCCTTGTTTTATCCAAGGATACACCATGGGAATGTGAGTTTCACTATTCCATGATTATGTGCATGGAAATTTAATGTATTATGTGATAATGGAAGGAATATATTTATTATAAAAATGTAATATATCATGATTGTTTTAGTATCATTTTATGATAATCTAGATTAGTTGAAGAGTACCACATATATTTTTATACATTATTCAAATAAAGAAAAATGATTAGTTATAAGTTTTAAGGAATTATAGCCTATGAAAAATTTGTAAAATTATTTTTTAATATCCTACCATTTTGGAATCCTATATTTTCTAAAATGAATATATAAAAGGCCTCATAGTTTGTAATTTTTTTGGAATCCAATTTCTATAAAAAGTTTTCCTTAAATTACTCTCATGCTATCAATTCTCTCTTAACCTTAATCATTAGTTTCTAGAAAACTATAGAATAGGATATGTCCTTCTTAAGCATTAGGATATTCCCATGAGTAGTGGATACCCTAAGAGGGAGTAACCGTTTAGTCAGTCCTCATTTATCTTAATAAAATTCTTGTTTAATGATCAGATATAATGGATTGTCAAGGTGAAAGGTGCACAATTTATTATCTATTTAATTATTCATAAAAATTTAATCTTTAGATTCAATTCTTAAATGTGTTTGAGTCATTATTATAATGATTTTTTTTTAATCTCTCTAAAACCCTTCAATAGGGTACGAAACATTCTCCTGAAAATTTTAATGACAAACATAGAAATTCACATATAAATAAAAGAATAAAAATAAAAAATTAAGATAATATTTTATAAAATGATATTAACTGACCAAATAATACACAACTTTTTATCTAGTTTCATTAAAATAAACCTTGTAGATGGTTCCAAAAAACATAACATTCCCCCAATCATCATCACCACTTGTAGAAAGTTCCAATATTTGTCATTTAAATGTACAGATCTCTGATTACTAAAACTAGTAAAGCGATAGTATAGTAATGGAGATTCCAATGTTGAACCATAGGGAGTAACATAAAAATTCGATATTATTTTACCTTACTCAAATATTGGTTCGGTAATTAAGATTAAAATACAATAGAAATTTTTTTTGAAAAAATAATTAAAACAAAGAACTTCAAAAACATTTCTTCTAAAAAATATTGTGAATCAATTATTTCTGCATGTTTTCATAAAAATGTTTGATTTTATTATAGTAATGAATGAAATGAATTATTCAGTTGTGAGATTCCATAAAGGTATCTATTCTTAACTTGTTAAATAATAATTAATACAAAATTAATTCATTTAATCCCTTGTGGACAAAGAAAAATAATTTAACTAAAATACATTATAGAAACAAATATCAATAAAAAAAGAAAACTAATTATCACTCTCAATATCTCATCCTTATTTATCACATTGAATATCCTCTCTTCATAACTAGTTTTATTGAAAAAAGATACTAAATAAACAATCATTAAATAATAAAAAACAATCAACTATACTCAATCACTATCCCTTTACAGAATAATAAAAATGATAGAATGAAAAATAATCATGACTGAAGAATTTTTACTAACTGATATTGTATACATACACAATAATGTATATATAAAAATGGGTTTTCAAGAGAATTAATAAAATTAAATAAGAATTCTAATATTCTATTACATTTTCAATAGAAAGAATCTCATCCTCAAATTTCATTATATGAGAAAAAACATTCTTACAATCGATAGTCACTCTAAATAATTATGAGACATAATGTATTTTTAAACCTAAACTTGGTCACAATGCAATATTTAGTATTTTAACATGATTATTAAGAACTATTATTTTCCCTGTGATCATGAAATAATTATGGGTAAATCATTAAGATTATGGTGAGGGATAAAATATAACCTCCCAAAATAATTGAAAAAAGTGATCAAAGTGAAACCTATAAATTCATTATATGTAGTTTTACTTTTCTATTATCATTATAAAAAACATTCATGGAATTATAGGGGACATATACTAAAACATTATATTTTTATTCTTTACTATATATTTTTTTCTCTTGATTATGATGTGAATTTCAACGCCTTGGAATAGTGATTTCTCATCTATTATAGATTATTATTATAAAATAATATTTTGGTACGATCATTTTTTCCATGGTGCAATGGACTAATATTTCACATATCCTACGTCTCAATTTTCCCATGTCAAACATTTGTATTATCAAAAAATCCATTCATGTTATTTTTCTCTTCTACCACAGTAGTTGATTGTTGTTCAACCCCATGCTGCAATTATCTAACTACTCCCCATTGGGACCTAATTTCATTGTTGTTCATTTACATAAATATTACAGGCACATATATGTTATTTTATAACTCTAATGAATTTTATGGATTGGATATGATTGGTTTTGTTCCAATTTTTATTTTCTATGAAATATGTTATTATAAAATTCCTAAGTTTAATTGGGATTTATTTATAGTTATTCATATATATCTCCACATAAATAATATTATGGTGTGAGGGTGATTATTTTAGTGAGAAATATTTGTAGTTCCTTCAAAATAAATAAAAAATTTTTCAATGTACTCTGAAATATTCATCCTATCATAACTAAATGTAAACACATTAATTATATATAATTTAATCAATTTTATCATTATAATCATTGAAAATGGTATCCATATTTTTTTATCAAACAAAAAAATTAGTAGTAAAACACCCATTTTTATCCTAAAAATAACCAATATATATTTAACTGTATGTATATTACGAAATAAAAAACATAAAAATTTATATGAAAACAATTTTCACACCACTAGTAGTAAATAAGTCACCCTAAAGGTAAAATTAAAACAGGTTTATGTAGAAAATCATCCAATTGGTGTGTTGGTATAGAGTCTCACATTGTGTGATTGTATAACATAAATCAGTTCATTATGAAATGTATGGATCCTAGTATTATGGGATTTCTCATAGCCTAAAATTATAAATGGTAAAACTATAAAATTAATGGATTATAGTGGGAAGGGTTCCTATATTTGATAGTGTATGTGTGGTCTCAATGAAATAGAAAGTTCCCAGTATGATGGGGTTCCCCATATCTGATAATATAAAAGGGACTATTATGTAATGAATATTTCCAAGTAGAATTCATTTTCACACATTTTATAATATAATTTGGAATTCCTCAAAATTTTTAACACCAAGTGGAATTAAGTTTTCTAAATTTTATAATATAAGATAGACCGACATGCGACTATAGTCTTCCAGTTGGATGAGTTTTAACATTATCTAAAAATTATGTAGGCTTGGATATATCCTTGGAATATAATAAACAAGATTCAAAATGATGTTAGTTTTAGAATATCATTATATTTATTAGTTTCTTGTTGATAGTGGTGTTATAAAAGTGCTATTACTCCAACAGTGAATTAGGTATCATATCATCAACAAAACAAATAAGGATAAATAAAAAAATCAAGGACAAGAATTTACAGAATTAGAACCCTTTTGTGTAACCTAATATAACTTGTTTATAGAGTATTCTATTTTAACCCACCCCTTTCCATTGTGGGATTTCCTTTCCAACATTACATGTTTTACTTGAAATGATACACTCATTTGGGCTCCACCATCATAGCCTTTGCTTACCCCTCCTATCACCCTATCCTATTATGTTATAAACCCTAACTCATAATTTCAAATGAAATGTTCATGGATTAAACCCATCATTGTATTATAAAAATGTATGATACACATAGTTGGTTATTATTCATAAATAGGTTAATACACCAATTTTTTATGCAATATAAACAATTATAATCTAAATAGGTTTCCTTAGCAAGGTGATTTATCTATAATGGAAAATATATATACTTATCCATACTATAACACACCCCCCATGTTCAAAAATTATTCATTTTTTAATTTACTAGGAAAACCTTGTGGGGGATCCTTTTGTAATAAAACTAGGCCTCTCTATGATGCACTCCATTTTCCCAACTCAACTCATTAGACACCCCACTTGGTTAACCAAATTCACCTATGGATTCCGAAGAAGCCCTTATGGATTATTTCGCTTATATACTTATAATAAGTTAAGCTAAATACACTTACACCCCAATCCTACCTATATCACTAAATCCACTTATAAAAAATTGAAACCCTTCATGGTTTCTAATAACACTCAAATTAATCATTTCCCATAAAAAAACCTCCATCCTCTCTTTAATTACTACCTCATGCTAGAAGGACCCATATTTAGCCTAATATACCTCACTAATGTTATTTTAATAAATAAAACCCACCACAATTGCATATTGGGTCATTCATACCCTATCACTCTATTTTCATTTCAAAAGTATATAAAACGCATATAAAAGGAATTAAATATGGTACCACCCACCTCAACATAGAGTTATCAACATTGTAGATAAAAATTTTCAAATTTAACATAGATTAAACAGCTTACAAATACATGATCCCATATAACAATCCATACAATAAATAATTAATTATAAAATAAAAAAAATTATTTTACTAATTAATTCCATACTTAATTGAATTAGGAAAAAGGGGTATTCACGTCTAGTGGTGGATCATTATAGTAAATTCATACACCTGAGTGTGAACAACCCGTGTCATGAAGTTATTCCTATATTTAAAAAACTATCAAATTTAAAAACCCAATAAAAATGTTAATTACAAAAAAAATCACTAAAATCAATCAATAAATTTGTTATTCCACTTTTCCCTAGTAAAATAAAATGTAACCGTGTGAATTTATCCTCCCTTGGAATCCTCCAGAATCTTCATATGGAATCCCATATATTTGAATTCATTTTCAATATGATTCAATGAAATAAAAATCCAAATCCCTAATCGATTCCACCAAATATATTAGGAACACAAGGGATGGAACAATAAAAAATGATGAGGGTGAATGTTACATCAATTTAATGAACCAATTCCCTCCAAATCACTTTAGATTAAATGGGGACAAAGAAAAGTTGAAGATGAGAGTCTATGTAAAATGGAATATTCTGAGAGGCTCTATACACCTTAAACAATGGGATTTGAATGTCAAATAATGTTTCTTCACCAACTAAAATAATTGTCTTTGGGCTTTTCAGGTACTCATAAAGAACTTATTGGGTACTCAATTTCCAACTAGGGGTTTTTTCCCTTATTTATATCCCACTATGTACCTAGTAAACTACAAAAATTTTCAAAAATACAAAATTTAATTGATAAATGATTACATAAATTAGATGGAATGTGATAAAATAAAGAAAAATATGATGAACATGTAATTATTTACTTATAATAAGATGATTCTCTACATTTGAAAAAATGAAAAATGTTTTTTGGTATACTATGGATCTAAGTATATACACATAGAACAAAAATAAATTTCAATTGGAATTCATCGTAATCAAATATAACTCATCATAACTCTATCAAACTTGTCAAGATATACCATCAAAACACCACCAAGTACATGGCGGTAAATGACATGATATTAGTACACCAACAAGAAGAAGTAGGTACCCAATACACCTCCACCAAGTACCTAGTAGTATTCCATTACATTAAAAACAATTCGAACCATTTAATTTCATTACACAAACCTCATTGTTTCTTCCAAAACCTCCATGAACATCTAAAATAATACTCTACTTAGTGTTTTAAATTCAATATTCATTATGAGCCCTAGTGATCTAAAATACTCTCACATCTCACTCCCAAAAAATTTGAATCTATTCCAGCTTGATAGACACCTTCATGTGCAAGATTATATCAATAAAATCATTATATATTTAATAAACTCATAATTTTATCAATTTATATTCATTTGATTATTCCCATTGGGTGTTATATCTAAATTCATTTCACTAAAACTATATTAATGACTTTTGCATGAAAATATCATGTTTTTTTGTCTCTTGGATAATGCTCACATTCAGTGAAACAAGTAAATATTTATCTTATGAGTGTCTAGTTAGATATACTACATAGTAATTATTGATGATATTAGTAACAAGTGAGTGAATAGATGAGTGATTTGATAATCAAATATTAACATCGCTATTTTTTGTGAAAAAAAATTAATACATATTTATACTGCATTACAATTTTAAAAACTTCTTATCAATACCAATTTATGTAAAAAATAACTAAATAAAATAAATTGACTAAACAGTAATTTTTAACTCTAAATAATTACTATAAACTACATTAATAAGTAGAAATATAACATTTTATTTCAGATCATTTGTATTAATATATTTTTCAAACTATAAATTAATTAAATATTTATTTAATTTAAATTAAATTATATATAAAACCAAATATTATTTAATGAAAAGAAATTAGGGGGAGATGAATATTTTATAAATTTATTTTCTTTCATTCTTGTTTTTTTTATTCTAGGGGAAGGGGGTCTATATTATTTTATAACCACAGTTGTGTATGGATGGTAGGAAATAATTCAGTAGTCTAATTATATTATAATGGAAAAATATGTGAATTGTATAGTGGTTAGTCTTCATAAACCCGTACACACAATAAAAAACATCTTATGTCATCTTTGTGAAAATACACATTAATTTACATTGAAAATTAAATATTGTTTTAGTTAATATGTATATATTCTATTACCCGAATTTTTTTTATTGTGGAATTTTTATTTTAATTAGTATTGTAAGAGCCCAATGTTTTGTGAAATATTTTTTTCCAACTATAATAAATCTCTTTGATATTTTGTGTTAAATGTAACATTGAGTTTTGCTTATGTTACACAGAACACCATGTTTAAACAAAACATGACATATAATTAACATATTATTATATAATTGGATTGTTATCACTTAGCTATTAGAATGACTAGTCTAAAAAGGATTAACTATATTATGTTAATATATTTCATGTATATTCATATAAAAATAATTATTTGGTGACTAATTAATTTTAAATGAAAATAAAAATCTTTTTATGATAAAGGAAAGACTTTATGTCAAAAACTATTGTCTACACATATATGTTTTTACATCAATATATTAACAAACTAAATTTTTTTGAATGAATTTAATGAAATTAATATATTTTATATTCAATAAAAATTTTAAAATTCTCCTTATGATTGTTTTCGATAAGAGATAAGAATAATATCACTTTTACACTTAACAAATGTGTCTTCCAAAAAAGTTATTTCTTTCATATTTTATAATTAAAATAAACACAAATTTTGAAATATTTATAAAATTAATTTTAAAAAATGAATATCAATTTTTAAATCATCATGTAAAAACAATTTAGGGTATTTTTTTGATTATTTTTTAAAAAAGTTTCTTTTTTGATGAACAGAGAGAAATAATAAATTTTAATTGAAAACTATTGTATCATATAAATTATTTAAAATGATAAATTAAATTTTAAATAGTTTTTGCATAAAATTATTTTAATTATATACCTTTTAATACAGTTTAGTTCATTAGTATCATTTTTATATTTAATCTTGAGATAAAGCATTATAAACTTTTGGAACGTTTCTCTTCGCAAACCAGCATTCTCATTGCATCTACAAGATTAATATTAGATCAAATTTTACCGATTATATGAATTATTTCTAAAAAATTGATTTAATGTATTTAAACTGAATAATCTATATTATATAATAACCTAAACATAATTTTTTTTACCAAAAATGAAAAGTGTTTACAACAAAAATCCACTTCTATGGTTATGGAAAAAATGGGTTTTCTGGATGTTAAACTAAATAGATAAGGATTAAAATGAGAAAAAAATTTCTAAAGTCTATTTTCAGACCATATATAACCCATATCATGTCCATGTAACAATAATAATTCATTTTAAATCATTTTATAACATTAGAAATGGGGTTTCACATTTTTCTTTTGAAATAATTACAAATATGTCACTCACCTCAGTTATAAAAGGTGACCCATATACTCTCTATTTGAAACCATAAAACCATTTTTGTTTGGACAATCCCTATAAAATCCCTTCGTAAATTACCTCCATGTATCCTAGAGAATTGTTTTGGGAATAAATATAACCTAGGAAAGATTTTGGGTCAAAAATGACGAGGATATCCAAATAAAAGGTAGCATTCTTCAATGAGAATTTTTATTTTAGTTCTTCCTCCACCATCATAATTTATTATCAAATTATTATCAAAACATAAACTAAGTGCATTCCATATAATTTTATTTTTTTTTAATATCATGACCTACCATAATATCAACCTTCATCAAATGGTTTATGAAATCCTTATTTGTGTGTACGCCAAACTACTGCCTCACGTAACGATACCATAATTTTTTCCATTACCACATCTCGCAGTTGGGTATACTAATGAATATATATATATATATATTATTTATAAAATAATTATTTTTATGGAGTAATTATATAATATATTCAATTTTAATTTCAATTCCATAGTGGATTCAATAATGTTTCTAGTGGGTACGGTGGACTGCAGTCTCGTGAAGAGATGTGACTCAATTTTCAGTAATGCTTTAAATTGAAGATAATAAGGATATATTTAATTAATATATTTTATATACATGAAACAACCATTATAATCATGAAATAATTATCATTATTAAAATATAAAATATTATTCTCTTTATTAACGTTCCACTCACTAAAAGATGATAGTGTTAATTGTGTTTGTCGGGACTACCACCACCATAAATCCATGTGACTCTCTCTTTTTATAAAAACACAATATGGATGATATTTTTCAATTTTACATTAAGAAATAATATTATATTATGATAATTTTGGAATAATTAATTATTACTTACCTCCTTTCCATAACGATCGATGAAAAATGGAAACGTTACTCATGCCTACATACAGTATACCATCTCTATAATTATAACATACTGTATTTCTCAAAAATTGTTTTTAGGATTTCACAAAAATGTAAAATTAATTTATAGATATTTTAAATATTTTATGATTATTATTCTGGGTATGATTTAAAAATGATCATTTAAAAAGGACTGAAAATAAAAAATAAATAGAATACTATTTGGAAAACAGAGCGGTTATTACTCGGAACATGATTATGAAAAAGAATTGATAATTAACGGGTAATAAATAGTCATATGTAAATTATATATTGTAATATATTTATAATTATGGTTCTATAATATAATTATAATAATTATATATTAACTATACATTATGTTCAAATGTATACGAATGATGTTGTGACTTAAGGTAATGGAGTTTAAGCCTCTCTATTATTTTTGTTAAACATATACAAATTCACCACATGTTTATTTTATTTGACGTATATACTATGCCTTTCAAATGTTATATAATGAATATAATTTCTTCCTTATTTGAAATGTTTAATTTTATGTTTTGATTTATTGGGGATAATAATTCAATATTTTACTAACTTATAATAAATTTTATTATCACTTTTTACTTCCGTGAGACCCATGTAATAGGCAACAAAAATTTAATTTATAGTGCTAATATACTACAAATGAATTTATTTTATGATTATTATTATGAATATTATTGGTATTTAAAAATCTATTTTATTATCTCTCTCATGGGGATTATAACCAAGGTGGTAAAAATTTCAAGTTACAATCTCATTGTTTTTCAATATTGTTGATGGTTGTATTTATAATTATAAAATATTATGATATATATATAATAAAATTAATTAGTTTTTTCCACATATAATTATGTCATGTCAAAACATTTTCCCCCTAATTTTTCTCTCTTTATATACTCAAGAGTTCAAAATAATATTTATATTAAATATCATATTTATTTCTCCCTTCAGTTGAAAACCCTTTTTCTTCAAAAATCATGATTTAGAAAAAGTTTGTCCCTATTGTTTTTAACATTATCCAAATGCTTTATTAAATAATATTTTAACCATTTTTTTTAAATAATTTAATATTCATGTAGTTATCCATATAGTTGTTGTTTTCCATTTACAAAAAAATTGAAAAAAATATTGTTTTTAACATTCATGGAATTGATAGTACATAACCCTATTATTAACGCTCAATGATTTCAATATTCTCATAAAAGCATTAAAATTAAATTTATAAGAAAAAATTTTCCTTTATCTTTATTAAATTATTTAATTTTTAAAATAATTTATTACATGTTTAAAAAGATTTGGAAATTTTCTATTTCTTCAAAAGTGATTTTAAAAAAGTAAATGACATTTTCCTAAATAAATGTTTTAAATAAATTATAAATATTCCATTATAAGTTTTCAAAGTTATTTTCAAATAAAATTATTTCCAAAATGTATTATGATTTTTTTTAAGATGATTTCCCTAGAAAAGATATTTTTTCTCTAGAAATTTTCAATTCAATTTTTTCTTTCAAAATCATTTTCCAACTATGATGACATCATTTGACATTATTTATGATTTACTAGGGATATAGTCCAAGAATTTAATTCTTATTATTTATTTTAAAGGTTATCATTTTGGATAGAATTATGTTTATGAAACCCGTTTTTCATCGACATGTTATGATATAATGAATTCATTTTCATCTTTTGGAACCCATATATATGATTTTAATTATGATACATGTGGGACCTATATTTCTATACAATGAATTGGGTAATGATTTATATCTCATGGGATAGGTAGGATTTGAATACAGAGTGAACCTGGTTTATTAAGGGACAATAACCAATATGATGTTCTTGGAAGTGATCCTATACAACTATGCTGGTTTGGGGAGTGAACCCATTCCACTATAATAGTCTTCTCAGTGATACTTCACTTTTATGGAAATGATTTCCTATGTTTATGTGTATGACAGAATTATATTTTTTATTACATTTTTATGATATCATGGATCATATTATTTTAATACCATATTATTCATGTTTAATGAACTTCCAATAATTATTCCATGACATAGGAATATGATCTTTCTTATACATGGTATGGTTTTAAAATTTTATGTTCATGTTATCATAAAATTGTGTTCATGTTATATTTATGTATATACCTTTCATTCCTTTACTTAGCACTTAAGGTCACCAAATCTTCTATTTTATTTCCCTAGTTTATGAAGTTATGTTTTAAGTTGGGTTTTATAAGAATAGTACTAAAGGGGATGATTTTTATAGGAGATGTTAAATATATTTCATCAAATTAAAATATTTTGTGCCTGGTATCAAGAATCACAAAACTATTATGGTCTTAGATCATGTTTTCTTAATATGTTCAATGTTAGTCTAAAAATATATTATCTATGTATTAAAATATTGAGTCATTATCGTTGGCATTAGATGAATGTTTTATTCACCATTGGTAAACTATGATTATAAAACATTAGTGATTTCCCTAGGTATATTTAAAAGTATATGTCTGAGGATATGGCTAATTATAATTCAAAGATGGCCAAAGTATCATAAAACTCACTAAAATTACGGTAAAGGATAAATTAATTTGTTTTCAAGTAGTTACATTTATTTCTAAATACTACAAGTTTATGTGGATCTAGAACAGAGGTACCTAAAGGCAATAGCTCAAAAAAGGGTGCATTGACCGAGATTCGAACATCAAATTTTCGAAAATATTGATCCCTATCGTAAAAATGGTTTAACACTCATGGGGGAATGCTTTGGAGATTTAAAAACTCTTTATAAACCAACATGGAGAATTTAAATAGAGGACTCCTATAAATGTACAAGGATAAACCAATGGTCTTATAAATTAAAGATTTGGTGTCATGCTTTATACATACTATACATGATTTTCATTATTATTTTACATCTCATTATGAATATCATTGTTCACCCAATGCCTTTTGGTTTTATTCAATGTTGAGAACCCAAAGAAACTAGGATAAATTTGAATTTGACGGATAATTTACTAATAAGAAGGCAAATGGGATGGTGAATGGAGTGAAGGATATTGTGATTATGCCTAATCACTATAGGAATTTTATGTAATTGTGACTATCCATTAGTGAAGTATTATCATCATGAATGACTTTCTGTGATGGGTGTACATTGAAAATAGACCGTCACATAATAAGGTGTCGCAAATGTAATTATTTGGGATAGCCCGTCGCAGTAACAATTTTTTGCGACAGATAAAAAGACCATCACAAAAAAACCTGAAATATTATTTAGAATCTTTTTGGGATGATATTTTGAAAATTAATTTTTGTGAAAACTTATCCATACATTGCAATAACAATTTATTAAAAATAAGAATAAACTAAATTATTTATAAATAAAAAATAAAATAAAAACTATTTTAAAATCATTAATGATTTAAAAAAAATTAAACCACACGTAATAGTAATACATCATTGCAAATATATATTTTCGATCATACCAAGTTACAAAATAATCATAAAATCTTATGAAATAATCAACTAGAATAAGGTGGAGGAGGATCACTCGATGGATCAGGCAGATGAAACTCCATACCAAAACCACATGCAAGTATCTGCAAATACTCTATCATCCCCTCATCTCCCAGATAACGCTGCTCATGCTCCTCCTCCCTCTACTTCTACATATGCTATATCATCTCCTCCTAAGCTCTCAACCTCTCCTCATAATGTTTAGTGCATGACGATGTTGATAATGAATCTTCATGAGCTCCATTCTCCCTCACAGATGCCACTTCCTAAGTTCTATAATAACTCATAGGTGTCAATTAAGAACCTATAGCAATTAGTCAACCTTTCTCAACACACTGTGAAGTCACCTATAACCAATCCCCCTTATCAAAACCTGAATTAGTAGTAAAAATCTTTTTTAGTCTCAGCTTGACAATCTTATTAATGATAAGTCACAACCTCATATGTTTCCTTTAAATATAATAACAAATTATAATAATAATAAAATTAATATTCATGAATGTGTTAAAAAAATAACTAACCACATTATGACAATGCCTTTCGCCTACAAATTCTCTTATATGGGGATCAGAATAAATCTCATTTAATCATAAAACTACGTAATAGATGGTTTATTAGTGTCCTATAAAATATAACAAACACATTATAGTTAAAATAAATAATCATTAATAAAAAATATCACTTACCATATGTTGTTGATGTATGCCAAATGTATGAATCATGGCCATATGGTTGACCTCATTCCTCCCCTGGCTATGATGTCAAGCTGATGAACTCTTCCAAAAATTATCTCTTATCCAGAAGAAGCATAACCAATCTCATACCTAATCTGATATACATTAGGGGCGTTGGGAAATGGAAAACTATTCAAAGATGGTAGCATAATATTTATCCATAGATCACCTTCTGATTTTGTGTAGGAACTGATGAAAGTGCCTGCATATACATGTATAACATGACTTTAGAATATGACCTTGTTGACTATCATAAGTTGAATAAAATAAATTCTACAAGACAGATAAAAAATGTTAGTAATTAAATAATAATTTTAAAAAATTATATGTCATTTCATAATATAAAATCCAGTGGTCAAACATCTGGTCACACACAATGATGGGTACCAGGTCCCATTATACCCATGGCACATAAAATAATTTCTCAGAATCACAACAGGCTGGACAATGGCTAAATGAAAAAAACTATGCAAATTGAAATAAATATAAAATCACAAAATTATTATCAAAGTTATGAAACATAGTTAATATATTATAAACATCTTATTAAATAATTAAAAATACCTTTGTAAACTAGGATCATAATCATAAGTCTTCCAAGTCCTCAAAATAGGATCTGAAATTAGTAATCGAGAAATATTGGGCTCTATCCTAGTAGGCGCACCAAGCTGAGGAGGAGTAGCTGAATTTGACTCACCATCAAAAAGTCTGACATTAGTGTGAGAACATAATAAATCATCATGAGGATCATATCTTAACATCTAAAACAAATATTCTCACCAGTAAGATATTGTTAGAATAGATATGAAATAAAAAAAGTAATGAATGTTTGAATAAAATAATCTTACCTGTAATAGATTGTTAATACAAATATAGAATTTGAAAAACTAATAAATATCCGAATATGATAATTACCTAAAACTAAAAACCTAAATATAATACATCAACCATCATCTTCATCACCATTTTAATCGAAATCAATTTCTTCATCCTCATCTTTAGCATTGTCAAATTCCATATGACATTTAGTTTCTTCATACCTTACTACTTCATCATAATTATCTATATCATCCACCTTTAACTATGGGGTTTCATCATCTATACTTATATCATGTTAGCTAAGAGATGTATTTTGGGACATTTCATGAAAAAATTTAATGTGTAGCAATTCTATAGAACCATTTTCATTTTCAATAAACCAATTGTCATGTGATTTCATTTTTATCAAACTCCACTAATCCGTAAAATCTATCGAAACATCACAATAATTTGCATAGTAAACGTGATGTGATTAATGTGATAACATAAATGGTTATTTTGATGAAATAAGGATGTTATATTTAATGTCAATGACTGCATGTAGTGGATGAACTTTCAACCCCTGATCAGTATCAAACTAATAAAATTTAACAATTGTAACATAATTTGGTATGAGATAACACAAATCAATTATTTTGTCTAGTATACCATAAAATTGAAATAAAATTTCATTATGATGTTATCATTTTTAAATAACACCACAAATCATTTACTTATTTGAGACACCATATATGAATGTATAGAATCGAAATCCCTTAACCACATAACCATTATAAGATTTTACAAATTTTGATGGAGGTTTTTGAGCACAGATAATAAACAATAAATTTTATTTTAATGTTGTGTTACCTGTAAATAATAAAAATTATTAATAATTGTTATCCTTGAATATTTTATATATGATTCCATCTAAAGAAACATTACATACTAGTATCGGAAATCAATATGAAAAATTTGTTGGCCGACATTCTTCCAGAGCAGTAAATATAATTTGTATAAAATTATTTTTCATATTGTCATCACAAAATCACCGAAAAAGTTAATGTAAATAAATATATCGTTTATAAATACTTAATAAAATAATAAAATTTTTGTACTTATTGCACAAATGTTGTCATTTATTCACAATTCTGCATAACATAAGAAAGAGATCTGTGCAATTATTCAAATATAAGTCATCGCTCATGATAACCACAGAAACCAATCCCATACTGATTAAAAACTAAAAACTGATTGTATGTTACATCATCAACATTTCCTCATTATGACCCATCCAATTATGTTTTTATGGATATTCCTACTGAAAATAATTAGATGATAAATTTGAAATTTCCTACTATAAGTATGATTCTTCAATTGACCCTTCAACCGATGCTTTGTTAAGTACTTTCTTATTTTGTTTTTTCATACATCTATCCAATAGATAGATCCACTAGAATTTCACAATCCCTCCACATTTATCTTCATACGAAAAATGAAATATTAAATGTTCTGTGGAATGAAAGCAACTTATTGGGGATATTTTCTCCAATTTACAAAAAATTAAAAAACACCTTTTTCCAAGAAATTAAATTCCTTATAATCCAAGGATTCCGGACAAATATCTCTTAAAAATGATATTTTGATCAACAAATCCAATATTGAAGAATTCAACATCCCTATATGACCAACAGAGAGTAATATTTCAATTATGACATGAAAATCATGAATTTTTAACCCAGTAATATTCTCATTTATGACGCAAAGATAAAAATTAGAATCATAACAATCTCATAACCTCAAATCTATAATACATTGATAGAATAGTGAATGAAAATATTAAATTTTTGAGTAAGATGATTTTGGATTCATTAATTTTTCTAATCTTTTATATTCAAATAATTCATGTTCATGATGTTGGAAAATATGTGCAAGATCTAACCACATCATTACAAAAATTTTCATCTTACCAGGTATGTTAAACATGGTATAAATCATGCTATTAAAAACATTACTATGAATATGAATTACATATAACATTTGAATAACCAAAAAATCATACCAATATGGATGGTCAAAAAAAATACTCCACTTTATCCAATTATGATCTCTCCAAAATCCATTTATCTTTTTCTCGATTATGATAGGTCAGAATGAAACATGATGTAATGTAGAGAAAATAGATTTTATCTGATTACCTGAGGGTACTGCAGGAGGTGCGTCTGTTTCAATTCGACTTTTTTTAAAATTAAATCTGTTTTCTCGAAATGGATGATCTGCAAGAAAAAAATCTTCGATGAAAGTCAGAAAAACATACTTTTATCCAATTGCCAATCACAAATGCTTTGTTCTCCGTGATGGAGTGCGGATATGATTTTAGACCATGTCTGCTCCATCCAGATAACATAGTAGCCAATGAAAATTCATTGATCTTCCATATTAATGATACCATCAATATAAAATTCTGATCTGTAGTTATATCAAAATGTAGTCACACTGTTCTTCCATAATGAAATTAACTCATCAATTATTTGTTTAAACAAACTCAATATTCTTCTCTCGATTTCCATGAATTAACATCATCAAATATATATATGGTTCCTTCATCAATATCCAAGGAAGAAAGATTCCAAATGTATTGAAAATATGGAAACAAGAATATTGAATGTCGTAAGCACCAAATGGAAAAAATCCATTAGTATAAATGTCAAGCCATATGTTACGAGTTTCTATAGAAAATGAAGGGAAATTTTGACCGAAATGTTTCCATGACTCACCATCACATGGATTATTTACGCATTCAATGAGGGAAATGTTTGATTTATGCCCTTTCATAAATGAAGCTATGTTGTGAGACAAAGATAAATTCTATAAATGAGGTGTAATAAAAAATATCTCAATTGTTTCATAAGAACACTGGACATTCCTTATTGTACCTCTTTATACCCTTATTCTCCACATGTTTGACAATTAATCAAAGATTCATACTCACCATAATATAATATATAGTCATTTGAATATGTATGGATCTTATGATAACATAGAACCAAATTATAAACCAACCATTTTATTTCATAAAAATGTGAAAGTAATATATTTCTATCATGAAACAACATCTTAACCGAAGATAAAATCTGATCGAAACAACTGTCAAATATTCAAAAATTATGATTTAACGGCCATAAATTTTTTAAAAGCTTCATTTTTTCTCATCTGGATTGCCTAATATAAGGCCTCCTCATTAGATTGCAAAAAATTGTTAAACTGAGATGGTTCATATTCAGGATTTGTAATATCATTCTGTGTTGTTGTTTCTGGAATTGATGGACCAGGTGACTCATGTATTAATGTCTGAAATGATAGATCTGGAACAAATGAATTTTTATTTTCTAATGAACTATTTTCACCACGTTGATATAAAATAATATAATGTTTCCAAAACCCAAAATCGAATAGATGAATTCCAATATTTTCAAATGTTTTGAATATATTAAAACAACATTTCTGACACAGACGTTTAATTATTCTATCATAATTAAAATCTTAATTTGATGATGCAAATGATATAATGGTTTCAACACCATCAACATAGACATGATCAAAACCAGATCCACTTGTATTTTTTTGATTATTTATCCAGTAATAATCATGTAATAGATATCAGTGTCTAATCCCCAAGTCCATAGTTATTTTAAAAAAGAAAAAAAACCAATTATTTTAAATCATTTTGACTGATTGAAAATTATTATTATATTTTTACACATTGAAATATTCTATATGGAATATGATCAGAGTGAGTCCCTCGGTTAGCACTGGATTACGGGGCCCGTAGAAGCTCGACATTGATAAAATAAAAATATTAAATATATTATATAAGACACATGCTATATTTTCAAAATATTAGAATATCTTTCGATAATTGTCTCATATGAGACACATACTATTTTAAAGAAATTCTATTTTTTATATTTCTTATATTTTTTAAAAATTATTAATATTATGATTTTCTAATCTTTGGTAATATTGATAATTTATTAACAATAATGACTCATTGATTTTTTAATATTACAAATTATTTAAATTAATAATATATTTTTAATAATTAATATTTTTTATGAATTTTTTATATGTCTTATAATTGTCATATATTTTTAAAATGTACTGCTACAAAATATCCTAATTCTTATTAAATATTAAATTTTTTATTGTTTTGTTTTTTCCATTAAACCAAGTTATTAACATTAATAAAAAGTATAAAATCTTATAAATTACATTTAGTTAAAATGTTTGCATTAAATTAATTTTCTCATCATTCATAAAAAACACCCATTTCAATTTATTTCCTATATTATATATATATAACGCATAATCAGATCTGTTTACATCAAATTAATTTCTACACATTTTTGTCAAACAAATTAACATATCAAATCAATATACATACATACATGCGCACACACACACAAATTTTTATATATTTCATCATTTTTTTAAATTATTAATAATATTTTCTAATTAACATGTATTATTAATATTAACTAAATAATTATATATATATATATATATATATATATATATTTAAAGACTTCTATGTGAATATAAATATACCAAAAATATTCTGAAAACTTTTTTTAAATAAATATACATATTAAATTTATTTATATATAGATATAAAGATACATAAATATTTAATATATATTAATAACATATAACTAATTAATTTTTTATTATTATAAGTTATGTGATGATTATTATTAATTGTTTAAATTATTATTAAATTAATAATTATTATAATATATATGTATATCATGATTTCATAATTAATATAAATTCAAAAAATATTTTCACACTTTTTTGAAAATAAATATACATATGAATATATATATATATATATATATATATTAAACTATAGATGTATTTTTAAAATAATTATATATACATATTCAGATATGTATTACATGATTTCATAATCAAATATAGTTTAAAATGTTTTTTAAAACAAATATATATATCCAACAAATATATATATATATATATATATATTAATAACCTTACACATTATTTAAAATGTTTATATATTTCTATCTGTATATATATATATATATCATAAACGTTACACATTTTTTTTAAAACTTATATATATATATATATATTCTTATTTTAATACACATACATCTATGAATATATATATATATATATTAAAAATATTACACAATTATATATATATAAATATGTATTAAGAAATTTACATTCTTTTAAAAAATATATTGATGTATATAAACATAATTTATTCTTTATTTATATTTATAACAAATAATTCATAATTAATAAGAACATATTATTTATATAAATTTATATGAAAATATTTATAAAATAATATAAAAATATAAAATATATTTTGGATTTTTTTAACCGATCTACATATTAAATTTATGTATACATATATACACATATACATACAAACATGCATATATGTATATATATCACAAACCATAAACATATTTCCAAAATCATTTATAAATATATATATATATATAAACACATTGTAATATATATATATTTACACAAACATATATCAATATTAATATTAGACAAAAACATACTTATATATACACGTATATATATACAAATATAAATACAAACCACATATAAATATCAAAAATAAAAAATTACCAGAATTCCTAAAAATAAATTAAAATAAATTAGAAAAACAAAATTAAAATTAAAATATAGATTAATACAATTGTCTTAATACTAAATATCAAATAACACAAGTAAATCAAGTAAATTTCTAAGCTTAGGATTTAATCACAATAATATATTTCACATTAAACCCAAAATGCACAAAAAAAATCTAAGTCAAATCAAAATAGAAATTTATACAATTGAGTCTGTCTTAAATATCAAAGAAAGGATGAAAATAATAAAAACATCTAAATCTAGGGAACAAATCTATATATTTTACATTGATCCCAAATATTCTAAAAATTGACAGAAAAAGTAAGAGGAGTCTGTAGCTTGATGATCTGAGATGTAATCTGCATAAAGTCATGAAGAATAGAGCCGTATAGAGTTGAGGGGAAATCATTCGACATAGAGTTTTTTTTGGGAGAAGGAAGAGGGTGAAAGAAAGAATATGAACAAGGAAAGGAGGTTGCACACACTACTAAATTGATGGATTTTTTTCAACGAATTATTTGGGATGAATTTAATGTCATCGTAAATAGATTCCCCGCAGTATTGTTTGTGACATACACTATGTTCCATTTCAAATTATCCTGAACCTCGGTTCATTTGTGGTGGATTTTTTTTATCTATCATGATTGACAGTCGTGATTACTTTTCGCACTAGGCGGTGGGAAATCATGCAAAAAACAATTGTGACGGATAATTTATTCTGTCATAATAAACCTTTATTTGTGACAGATTAAATATGACATCGCAAATAGGAATGGAAATGACACTATTTTCGACGGGTCATTTGGCCTTTGAAAATGACCTGTAGAAAATTTCGGAAATTCTAGTAGTTGATTAGTTGTCACAGAACCTGACTAAAAATGTTCACCTTAACCGAATCTCGAACGCACCAAATAATATATGGATATATTTCATTGAGATATTGGGTATTGGAGACTGTGGTGTAAAGAAGATTTAGTTTCTAATATATTGAGAATATGGAAGTAATCACTTAAGGTGTTCTCTTTTAGAATTAGAATATGTTTTAGGCATATAAGAAAAGGACACAAAGTCGGTAACTATAAATTGAAAACTAAAATGTTTAGTTAATGGAATGAATGAGAATAATGGTCTCTCTAAGGTAACATAAACCGTTGAATGTTTTTAATAGGGAAGGTATGGTAATTATGAAATTAGTGACCCTAAGAGAAAATCCCACAAAGATAATCCCAGAATTTGATTGAGTAACGGTTATATTAGAGAGGATGAAGAGACTACAAATGAAACTTGTAGGGATAATGGTATTAAATAATAAAATAATGAAACCTAGTAAATGGTTTAAGAATGAAGTGTATTTTTCTTTAATTCTATGATTGTGTTATTTTAATCATGAAATGTATATGGATTGATCAATTATATATTTTAAAAAATAATTCACAAGAATATGATGAATAATGCTGATAATCTATAAAAGTGGTTTAATTGGAATGTGATATTCATGGAAAACACTTGATTAAGAGAATGATAACATGTAATATGCACCTGATTTTAATCTAATGATATTGTGATAAATAGATTATTGATATGGATAATGTAAATTTCATAGTACAAATTTCACTAGAACTGATTAATATTTTTTTTGACGAAGTGGTTTATGCTATCATTGAAGGAATTTACAACATTTTTGGATTTAATGAATATATCCAATATTATGTTTTTGATTTTTGGAATGAGAATAAATGTATTTTTTTTATATTGTCTTACAGTAATTCATCTTATAACAATGTTTTAAGAGAATTCAAGATAACGGTATTCACATGTTTGGTATGTGAAAATTTAGAGCTTCTTTATAATGTTTGGGGTATTAATGACAAGTTCAATTTGGAAATTTAGTAAACTTATTTATAATTTTTTGTATTGTTTTAACTTAGAGGGCTCATAAATCTATCAATTTATGTAATGGTTTATGTTGAAATTTGTACAAGGATTTAGAGATTAATGTATTACTTCACCATGTGATGATTTATGCATATTGGATAACATGTTCCAACCATATAGTTGTGATGATAAAAAGACCTAATGAATTATCATTCTATTAATTATATTATTATGCATTAGTTACTCAGGGAAAAAAATTATCCTTTGTTTTTAAGGGTATGATTTTAAGTGGAAATTAATCAAGAAGCAACCAAAGGTTGAGATTTTGCATATGAAGTGGAATGAAATCAAGTATGTATACCTTCTCTTGAAAATTCTAAATATTTATTAAACATTACATGAAATAAAATTTTATTCTATTAAAATCATTTTTGATTATATCCATGGCCTTTTTGAAATGTATTTGGATTTTGGATTGTGGTTTTTTTTTCAAATGATCATTCACATTCTTGTGATCAATAATCTCATTTAATCCACATCGGTAAAGTTGTATTACATTTTTATTCCATACACAAGTCATGTAACACCCGAGACTTTTATGAGAAATATTTTCTTTTTATGTTATATAAATCCTCAAAGGAATCTTTCACTACACACAACACTAGATTGGCTTGCTTTTCATGCAACCGCGACCTACCTCGATAGCTTCCATCATACGCAATACCATGTTTAACTAAACAACGATATTCTATTAAAATATTATTAAAACTAGCCGTTATGAATAGTAATAACCACTTTTTAAAATTTTGTAAATTTTATTTTTCAAAATGGACTTCATTTTTCGATTTGGAATATCGAAATTAGCATAGGGTGAAATTTTGGTACTTTTCGGATAACTTTCATATTCTGATGAATAGTGAAAATTACTAAATTTTAATTAAAATCAACTTTTTTAATCGAATTAATTAATTGTGATAAATTATTAATTTGAGTGGTTTTAAAGTATATTTAGAATATATTTTTACCATTTAATACAATTTTGGTCATTGAATGTAATTTCACATTTAAACCAAGCATAAACAAGTGTCAATCTTTTGATAGTTATTATCTCTTCAAAACATGGTATTTGCTTTGACGACGAGAATTCATTTTAAAATAAATTTATGCAAATTATGTGTTTTGAATTTGGTAAAATAGAAATCATTTTTGAAATCATAATATCAAATATATCTTAGGCCTAATTTTTGGTATTTTTCTGGAAACATTAATTTTTTGATGGATAGTGAAACCACTATGTGGTAGTTAAAAAAACTAAATTCTTCATAAAACATACTTTTACCGCTTCTGTGACTGGAATTTCGAAAATATGAGAGATACAGTTAATATCAAGGACTAATATGTGGTTCAATGAGATTAAAATAATTTTTTGTGAATAGTAACTTTTTACTTTTTTTTACCACGGTTAAAAGTAAAGATGGTAATTAAGGGTAAAAATGATATTATTATTACCCTCACACATGTCCTAATTCTATAGGATAAGTTTAATTCGACCAAAAAAAACCTTAGGAATAAAATATGACCATTTAGGCCCACATGGATTAGATTAGGACATTTATTATGAATTTATTTAAAGAAGGGTTAAAATAGTTAAAATCAAATTTTAATAACTAAAGCATTTTTAATATAGGGTTATACAAAATAAAAATTCGACTATAAATATTTATTAGAAATATAAAAATATTTCCTACATAATTGTATTTTATTTGTAATTTTGAGACATTAAATAATTTAATTTATTTATGTCACAATGATGATGCAGTAATTATCTTATTAATGAAATATTGACATAATTGATGTTATAAATACCAAAATAAATGTAATATGAGACTTTTTATGAATACCACTAATATTCTAGGTTACTATGACATGTTATTATTGATTTAATTAACTTTGTTCAACTAATAATTCTGTTATAATTTTCACAAAAAATAATTACTAAATAGTATAAAATTGACATAAAAATGTTTTTAAAACAAATATTATATTATTAATTGTTAGTTTATTTTTAAAAATCTAAGGTTATGAAAAATGAATTATAAAAGGTTTTATATATGAATAATAAACAACTTGGGGTTTGTTTGGCTTGTTATAATAAGTTATTTAACCTTACAGTGTAAGAACACAAAAAGACACGGTAAAAGTAAAATTATCTAACATAAAGTTAAATATAAATGATAAGGTTAAAATAAGAACCTAAACTTGTCTAAATTCTATTGGATAAGATTATTCGACCCATCCCCACCTTAGCTTCTAAATAAATCAATTTAGAGCTATTTAAAACCGCATTTGGCTTTATAATAAAATAATATTTTTAGTTTTTCCAAAGGAGCCCCTCTCCTCCCTTATAAAAGGGCACCTCCTCCCCATTTTTCTCACACCACTTTGACCCTTAAAGCTCGGCCAACCCCTGAAATTTTCTACTCTCCACTTCCCTAGGTACATCCTAGAGGTCCTAGGCTTCTTCAAAGACCAATTTTAGTGCCCTAAAAGGAGGTCTCAAAGAAGCGCTTCAAAGAAGAGGTAATGTCTGTTACCGATTCTTTCAACTTTATTTCTTCTTCCACTTCTTCTTATTTAGTTGTTTAATTATGAAGTAATAACATAAATATCACTCATATACTGATATGTTATTATAAGTATGAAACAACCCTATTTCACCATCTATCCATCCTACGGAAAATGAAATCACAGCGCGTGCGTACGTACAGAATACCGTCTCTATGCCGTGGTGTAAACTATTTTCCACCACCACCTTACTTGGATGGGTATAATGGTGTAAATAATGACTATATATGATTATTTTAAAGTGATATTGATTCTAAAATATCATACATACACTCCAATACAATTCCACGATCATGGGAATGATATCATCACTCGTGCGTACGTACGGAATACCGTCTCCAAGATGTGATGTGACTCGTTCTACATGATCTTCATTTCATAATGATTATATAAATGAGTTTAATGAATGAATATGATATATATTACACTAATTCCATTCTTTAAATGAGGTATCTATAACCTAAAAAGAAAAAATAAGAATTTATTCGACAAAACAAGCATAAGAAAAAAAAGTAATAAACACCCGAATAACAAGTAGTAATGAAATATTACTAATAAGAAGATAATAATATGGCCATATATGATATCATAAAAATACGTAGGATTCTGTAAAAAGTCAATAACATTATTTAAATCATTATACAGGAGGTTCGAACACTTACAAAGCAAATCGGACTTAAGGTAAGGGAAAATATCACATTCTTATTTTTATCCGAGATTGTTTGTACTTTGGTATTTACTGGATTGTATTTTATCATACACATCCATGTTTCCTCAATATGTAATATTTATATCCTTTTACAAAAGTTTATATCCAATTTTACCCTTCGGTGAGTTTTTAGTAAAAAATATGAAAGGAGTCTTTTGTCGTTTTTTCGTACGAGGTACTTTTTGACTTTTCTGACAAAAGAACGAGAAGAATGTTTTTCTTTAACTTATACGGCATGAATGGATTTTTAAAAAATTATTTCCAAGAACCCTACTTTACCAATTTTCAAGTTTATTTTTAATCAACTTCTTGTAGTTTAGAATTGTATGACATGTTAAGAAAGGAAAAGTGTTTTTGAAGTAGAAAGGATATTTTCCTCAAGAATAGAGTTCAAGAGTTTTTTCAAAATTATTTTCCATCTAAGATAATATAGGGTTCTGTTTCTATCCCTATTATTACATGGATTTGATTATGTTGTGATGGAAATATTTTTATGAATTCCTTTATCTTATATGAATTGTTTTATGATGTCACGATGTTTAAGATTCCCATTTTTATTACATGGGTTATGATATGATGTATGGTTTATGATTTTGTGGCACACATAAGAATGGTATCATTATGAGATGGGTGGGACCGATATCTACCTCCAATTCATTGGGTAATGATTTTATATCTGATGAGATATACATGGCTGGAACGACAGGTTAAACCGGTTCAGTGAAACAGGACTGGAACGAGGAGTGAACTCGGTTCAGAAATGGACTTTGTCATCTAAGATAGTCTTGAAAATGAGTATTGACTAATAAGAAATGATTCTCTATGATTATGTGTGTATGCCAAAAAGTTTCATGTTTTAATTTATGATTATTGGGATTACATTTCACTACTATGATTTATCCCATGTTATGAAATTATGATCTCTTTTGCAGGTTAATATTTCCAAAAGTTGTGTTCTTATGTATATGATGTGATTGATATTTCTTTTCTTTACCCTCACGGAGCATTTGATCTCACCCTTTTGTATTTTTTATTTCCCCAGGTCAGGATGAAGGTTATTAAGTAGGATATGCCAAAAAGGGACTCTATATGTGATGAAATAAATGGGAGGCAAAGTAGATGATTTATGAACAAGTTTTTTATGTTTCCCAGTTTCTAAAGACTCTATAACTATATGGTCCTTTCCTGGTTTTGTTATATGATGTAATAAGTGTGCTTCAATTCTGATGTAATAATAATGTTTGTAAAGTAAGGGTTTTATAGTTGGTATCAAAGGAAAGGTATAGCCAACCTTTGGAAACTAGGATGTGAAAGCCTTACTAAGAACCCTAAGGATAAGTCTATGCATATAACACAATATTAGTGTTTTAGAAATGTGCATGAATACCCTAGGATAATACCTTATGTGTGAAATTTTATTCTTGATTATGTGGTTTTCCTATTATAAGTAGTGTTGCTCACACTATTCTTCTTGGTTTTAGTCAATGGCTAGAACCCGAAGGAACTGTGTTAATACGGAATGTGATGGGCAATGAAATGATTGTCCCCTTGAGCAACCCAATGTTATGGGAGCTGGAATGAAAAATCTTATAACCATGCTCAAACAACTTTCTCAATCAATGAATCATGCAGGACTTCTAAATGATCAAAGGAATGAGCAACATTCTGTTGAATCCTTCATGAGGCAGCGTCCACCTTCATTCAGCGGGTCTACTGATCCATTAGTTACTGAACAATGGATTAGTACTACTGAAAATATATTTTCAGTTCTTCAATGTTCTGAACATGATAAAGTAATCCTAGCAGTGTATCGTTTTGAAGGAGATGTTGATCAATGGTGTAATCTTATTAATAATATGAGGAAAAGGGATGAAATTGAGTCCATGGAATGGGATGAGTTCAAGAAGTTATTTTTCAATAAGTACGTCCCACGTATTCTCCGAACAAAGATGCAGAAAGAGTTTCATGAACTGAAGCAAAAGGATGATGAATCTGTTGGTACCTATAAAGCAAATTTTACAAGACTTTCAAGGTACGCTTCTGGTATTATTATCCAACCTGAGAGTAATATCGATCGATTCTTTAGTGGCTTAAAACCAAGTCTTCTAAGGGAGCTAACCATAAGGGACTTCAATAGCTACGAGGAAATTTTTTGATGTGCTTTCAAAGTTGAGTTGGAGATTGGAGTAACCCATCAGTCATATGTGTTTGATAAGAAGAGGAAAATGGAATTAAAAAGAAAATCAAAAGAGCACGCTGAAAAGGAGATGACCTTTCCCTTATGCTCAATGTGTGGAATGAAACATGGAGAGAGTTGTTTTAAAGGGACAAGTAAATGTTTCAAATGTGGAAAGGAAGGTCATCGGGCATTTGAATTCTGCAATGATGGGAAGAAGATGTCCAATGAGGCAAACAAAGCAAGGGATACACAGAATGATCCTACTTCACTTCGATGTTTCAATTGCAAGGAGATGGGTCATTATTCCAATCAGTGCCCAAATCTAAGGGTTGATGATGATGGTCGACGTCAACAAACTTTTAAGGCTAAAGATAATGGAAAGTCACATGTAATTTCTATCAGCGATGTGGAGTACGATAACGATCTGGTGAAAGGTACACTTACGAACCACTCTAATGTAGCAAATGTTTTATTTGATTCTGGATCCACCCACTCTTTTATTTCTGAAGAATTTTCTAAGAGTATCACCGTATTACCTCAACAATTACATATTGAGTTAGCTGGGACAACCCCTAATGGCACAACAGTCGCATCAAAAGTTTATAATTCTTCCCCGATAGAAGTTTGTGGGAAAGTGCTTCCTGCAAATCTTGTGATCCTTCCTATAGTGGAATTTGATGTTATTCTTGGCATGGATGGATTTCTTTATATGGAGCTCATATCAATTTCCAAATAAGGGAAGTCACATTTCATATTCCAGATCAATCTATGATTGTCTATCGATGCAAGGATGAACATAACCTTCCAGTGGAAATTTCTTCCATCTTATGGGTCTTGATTGCACTAAATGAGGGTTATTTATCTCAAATGTCTGGAGAGAAACTCACGATTAAGAATATGCTCGTTGAGTTGGAGGAATTGAAAAAGATATTCCAAGATATTCATGATAAGAGATTCATATTCCCTAGTGCGTCACCTTGGGGACCACCTATTCTGTTTGTTAAGAAGAAAGATGGATCAATGAGACTCTGCATTGATTATCGAGAACTTAACAAGATCACTATCAAGAACAAATATCCTCTCCCACGCATTGATGACTTATTTGACCAACTACGCGGAGCTCAATACTTTTCCTAGATTGATCTTCGTTTAGGGTATCATCAATTAAGGGTCAAAAGGGAGGATATACCAAAGACGGCTTTCCGTACAAGGTATGTACACTATGAATTTATAGTGATTCCATTTGGTCTTACTAATTCCCCTGCTATCTTCAAGGATCTGATGAATAGAGTCTTTAGAGAATTTCTTGATCAGTTTGTGGTAGTCTTTATATATAATATTCTTGTATATTCAAAGAGCAAGGAGGAACATGATGATCACTTTAGAATTATATTGAAGACCCTAAGAAAGGAGAATATTTATGCCAAATTTACCAAGGGTGAATTTTTGATTAAAAAAGTTTCATTTTTGGGTCACATAATCTCAAAAGAGGGAATATCTGTGGATCCTGCAAAAACAGAGGTTATCAAAAGATGGTTGAGACCAACAACAGTAACTGAGATCTGATGTTTTCTTGGTTTGGCTGGATATTATTGATATTTTGTGAAATATTTGTCATGATTATCTAATCCACTCACCAGGTTGACTCGGAAAGGAGTTTAGTTTGTTTGGACGGAGGAATGTGGAGAGAATTTCAAGGAGTTGAAAAGAAGGTTATCCAGTGCACCTGTGCTCACAATGCCTTGAAGTGGAGAAAGGTTTGTGATCTACAGTGATGCATCCAAGAAGGGATTGGGGTGTGTTCTTATGCAAAATGATATGGTGATAGCTTATGCCTCACGGCAGTTGAAAATCCATGAGAAAAATTACCCAACTCATTATATGGAGTTAGCTGCTGTAATCTTTGCATTAAAGATTTGGAGGCATTATCTTTATGGAGAAAGGTGTGACATTTATACTGATCATAAAAGTTTAAAGTATATTTTCACACAAAAGGAGATGAATTTATGCCAAAGAAGATGGTTGGAACTGATTAAGGATTACGACTCCTCCAACCATTACCACCCTGGGAAAGCAAACAAGGTGGAAGATGCATTAAGTCGATAAGACCATGCTAGTTTATCCATGATGAGGATCACAAGAGATCCAATATTTATGTATTTACAAAGGATGGATCGTGGAATTATAATGGAAGGGGAAAATCTTATCTTTCTCAAATGAATGTTCAACCATCTATACATGTGAAGATTAAAGAGGCATAGAAAAAAGATATAGAGTTCCAAAAGAAGGTGAGAAATATACCTGAATTCAACCTTTATTGTGATGGGATAATAAAGTTCAGGAATCGGGTTTGTCTTCCTCCCATCCCAGAATTAAAGAAGGAGCTGCTGGATGAGGCTCATAGTTATTCAGTATCTATTCATCCTGGAAGCACGAAGTTGTATAGGGATTTGAAAGAGTACGTCTAGTGGGATGGCCTGAAAAGAGATGTTGCTGATTATGTCTCTCGATGCTTGGTTTGTCAGCAAGATAAAGCTGAGAGACAGAAGTCTAAGGGGATGTTACAACCATTACCCATACTAGAATGGAAATGGGAAAACATCACTACGGACGTTGTCATAGGACTTCCTAAAACATCCAAAGGAAATAATGCTATCTGGGTCATAGTTGATCCTCTTACAAAGTCTGCACACTTCATTGCTATGATAGAGGATTTCTCTCTGGATCAGCTTGCCAGGATATATGTAAAGGAAATGGTAAGATTCCATGGAGTACCACTTTCTATTATATCTGATCGGGATCCTTGGTTTACCTCAATGTTCTAGCGAAATCTTCAGCATACTCTGGATACAGAGTTGAGTTTCAGCACTTCTTATCATCCTCAGACAGACGGCCAGTCTGAGAGAACAATTCAAACTCTAGAAGATATGTTGAGAGCTTTCTCTATGGATTTAAAAGGTGTTTGGGATAAACACCTATCTTTGGTGGAATTTTCTTATAATAATATCTTTCACTCTAGTACTCAGATGGCTCCTTATGAAGCTCTCTATGGAAAGAAATGCAGGAATCTAACTTGTTGGGATGAAGTTGGGGAAAGAAAGGTATTAGGACCTGATATTGTAGATGTGATGGCAGAAAAGGTCTGATCTATTCAACAACACATAAGAGTAGCTCAGAGTCGACAGAAAAGTTATGCCAACAACCTAAGAAAATACCTAGATTTTGAAGTGGGTGATAATGTTTTCTTACGAATATCTCCCTAGAAGAGGGTCATGAGATTTGGAACGAAGGGGAAGTTGAGCCCTAGATATATCGGTCCTTTCGTAATACTCGATCATGTTGGAAAGGTAGCGTACCGATTGATGCTTCCACCGAATCTCTCTCAAGTTCACGATCTATTCCATGTATCTCTCTTGAGAAACTACGTACATGATCCTTGACATGTACTCAACTCAGAAGTTGTACCACTGGAGCAAGATGTTTCTTATGAAGAACAACCGATAGAGATTCTGGATCGTAGCGAAAAAGTCCTATGAAACAAGACCACTCACTTGGTGAAAGATTTATGGAGGAACCACCAATTAGAAGATGCTACAAGGGAGCTTGAGGATATGATGAGGGAGAGGTATCCTCATCTGTTTGTTACAAAGTGACGAATTTTGAGGGAGAAATTCATTTTAAGGGGGGTAGAATGTAACACCCGAGACTTTTATGAGAAATATTTTTTTTTATGTTATATAAATCATCAAAGGAATATTTCACTACACACAACACTAGCTTGACTTACCTTACACACAACTACGTCCTTCCTCGATAGCTTGCGTCGTACGCAATATCGAGTTTCACTAAACAACGATACGTTATTAAAATATTATTAAAAATAGTTGTTATGAATAGTAATTACCACTTTTTAAAATTTTGTAAATTTTATTTTTTAAAATGGACTTCATTTTTGGATTTGGAATATCGAAATTCGCATAGGGTGAAATTTTGGTAATTTTCAGATAACTTTCATATTCTGATGAATAGTGAAAATTGCTAAATTTTAAGTATAAACAACGTTTTTAATCGAAGTAATTAATAGTGATAAATTATTAATTTGAGTGGTTTTAAATTATATTTAGAATATATTTTTACCATTTAATACAATTTTTGTCATTGAATGTAATTTCACATTTAAACCAAACATAAACAAGTGTCAATCTTTTGATAGTTATTATCTCTTAAAAACACGCTATTTGTTTTGATGATGAGAATTAATTTTTAAATAAATTAACACAAATGATTTTTTTTGAATTTGGTAAAATAGAAATCATTTTTGAATTCATAATATCAAATATAGCTTAGGTCTAATTTTTGGTATTTTTCTGGAAACTTTGATTTTTTGATGAATAGTGAAACCACTAAGTGGTAGTTAAAAAAAATGAATTTTTCATAAAACATAATTTTACGGCTTCTGTGAGTGGAATTTCGAAAATCTGAGACACATGATTAATATCAAGGACTAAAATGTGGTTCAATGTGATGAAAATAATTTTTTGGTGAATAGTAACTTTTTACTTTTTTTACCACGGTTAAAAGTAAATAGGGTAATTAAGGGTAAAAATGATATTACTATTACCCTAAAACATGTCCTAATTCTATTGGATAAATGTAATTCGACAAAAAAACAACCTTAGGAATAAAATATCACCATTTAGGCCCACATGGAGTAGATTAGGACATTTATTATCAATTAATTTAAAGAAGGGTTAAAATAGTTAAAATCAAAGTTTAATAACTAAAGCATTTTTAATATAGGGTTATAGATAAGATAAATTCGACTATAAATTTTCATTAGAAAGATAAAACGATTTACTACATAAAGGTATTTTATTTGTAATTTTTAGACATTAAATAATTTAATTTATTTATGACACAAAGATGATGCAGTAATTATCTTATTAATGAAATATTGACATAATTGATGTTATAAATACCCAAATAAATGTAATTTGAAACATATCATGAATTACACTAATTTTATATGTTTATATTAAATGTTATTATTTATTTAATTAACTTTTTTTGAACTAATCATTTTGTTATAAGTTTCACAAAAATCAATTACTAAATCGTGTCAAAATTGACATAAAATAGTTTTTAAAAAAATATTATATTATTAATTGTTAGTTTATTCCAAAAAAATCTAAGGATCAGCCAAATGACATAGATAAGGTTATATATATTAATAATAAATGGCTTGGGGTTCTTTTGGCCTGTTATAGTAAGTTTATTAACCTTATAGTGTAAGAACAGAAAAAGACACGGTAAAAGTAAAATTATCTAACTTAAAGTTAAATATAAATGATAAGGTTAAGTAGGAACCTAAACTTGTCAAAATTCTATTGGATGAGATTATGTTGACCCATCCCCACCTTATCTTTGAAATAAATCAATTTTGAGCTATTTAAAACCGAATTTGGCATTATAATAAAATAATATGTTTAGTTTTTCTAAAGGAGCCCCTCTCCTCCCTCATAAAAGGGCACTTCCTCCCCCTCCTCCTCACACAACTTTGAGCCTTCATGATCGGAAAAACCATGCCTCTTTCTCCTCTCCACTTCCCTAGAGACATCCTAGAGGTCCTGGTCTTCTTCAAAGACCAATTTTAGTTCCCTAAAAGGAGGTCTCAACGAAGTGCTTCAAAGAAGAGGTAATGTCTGTTATCGATTCTTTCAACATTATTTCTTCTTCCACTTCTTCTTCTTTAGTTGTTTCATTATTAAGTAATAAAATCAGTATCACTAATATACTTATATGTTATTATAACTATGAAAAAACCCTATTTCATCATCTATCCATCCTACGGAAAACGAAATCACCGCGCGTGCGTACGTACGGAATACCGTCTCAACGTCGTAGTGTAAACTATTTTCAACCACCACCTTACATGGATGGGTATAATGGTGTAAATAATGACTATATATGATTGTTGTAAAGTGATATTTATTATTAAATAGTATACATACACTCCAATACAATTCCATGATCATGGTATCGATATCATCGCTCGTTCGTACGTACGGAATACCGTCTCCATGATGTGATGTGACTCGTTCTACTTGATCTTCATTGCATAATGATTATATAAATGAACTGAATGAATTAATATGATATATATTACACTAATACCATTCTATAAATGAGGTATCTCTAACCTAAAAAGAAAAATAATAATTTATTCGACAAAACACGCATAAGAACAAAAAGTAATAAACACCCGAATAACAAGTAGTAATGAAATTTTACTAATAAGAATCTAAGAATATGACCATATATGATATCATAAAAATCCGTATAAATCAGGAATAAGTCAATAACATTATTTAAATCATTATACAAGAGTTCCGGACACTTACGAAGCAAATCAGACCTAAGGTAAGGTAAAATTTCACAATCTCATTTTTATCTGAGATTGTTTATACTTTGGTATTTACTGAGGTGTAATTTTATCATCCACATACATGTTTCCTCAATATGTAATATTTATATCCTTCTACAATAGTTTATATCCAATTTTACTCTTCGGTGAGTTTTTATTAAAAGATATGAAAGGAATCTTTTGTCGTTTTTTCTTACGAGGTACGTTTTTACTTTTCCGACAAAAGTATGAGAAGAATGTTTTTTTAACTTATACGGCATGAATGAATTTTTAAAACATTATTTCCAAGAAGCTTCCTTTAAAAAATTTCAAGTTTATTTTTAATCAACTTCTTTTAGTTTGAATTGTATGACATGTTATGAAAGGAAAAGTGTTTTTAAAGTAGAAAGGATATTTTCCTCAAGAATGGAGTTCAAGAGTTTTATCAAAATTATTTTCCATCTAAGATAATATAGGGTTCTGTTTCTATCACTATTATTACATGTATTGGATTATGTTGTGATGGAAATATTTTTATGAACTCTTTTATCTTATATGAATTGTTTTATGATGTCACGATGTTTAAGATTCCCATTTTTATTACATGTGTTATGCTAGGATGTATGGTTTATAATTTTGTGGAACACATAAGAATGGTATCATTATGAGATGGGTGGGACCTATATATCCCTCCAATGCATTGGGTAAAGATTCTATATCTCATGATATAGACATGGTTGGAAAGGTAGGTTAAACCATTTCAGTGAAACAGGACTGAAATGAGGAGTGAACTCGGTTCAGAAATGGACTTTGTCAACTAAGATAGTCTTGGCTGGTTATTTTAATCTAATGTTAGAACCACTATGGGGGTAGAAAAGTTTGATCGTTAAACGTTAGAATTAATTGTGGCACAATCTATATTGTAGTAAAAAACTCATAGTGGGACATGGATAGTGGTGGCATAGTTGAACTAATGGTATCACCTTTTAACAAATGGTATATCAACTATACACATAACCAATTTTCATCTAATTTTCTTTACAAAATAATATATTATCTTAAGTTAGTAATCTCATTAAAAAAGTAATCATGATTTGAGTGAAATAAAATAATTAGTTACCAACAATCTCCCCATTTTTAATGATAAATAATGGAATTTTATAAACCATGTTCAATATAATGATTGGAAAAAGTAGATAAAATAGATGTAATGTAATTTTCATAAAATTTTAAATTTATAATGTGAGATATTTTGAAATAGAAGTACTTGAACCAGAATGAAAAACATAAACTTAAATTTTAAAATATATACTTATAATATATTAAATTAAATTCCATAAACTAGTTATCAAACTTTTTGTATTATTAAAAAAGATAATAAAATGGAACTCATAAAAATATAGGAACAAATTAAATAGAACCTAGATTTAAATAAATCAGTCAAACTTTTATATCCCAAAAAATAAATATATGGGAAAAGAATAATCCATATAATATATTAATCATACTCAGATTCACTCTCAACTCTATATTATGAAGGACCAATAAGGCATTTTCATTTACCAGAAGTAGGGGGCACTATGGTTGAAGCTGAGGTTGTATATATAGATGTAGGAATCTCCTTAATCACTATTACTCTTAGATGTCAAATTTTTTTAGTTGGTGACATATTGAATGGATAAAACTGGGGAGTAGGAGGAGTATAAGATGGTTTATATGTGAGTGAATACATTTCAATAGACTTAGTTTCTACAACTTCAATCTCAGATACATAAAAAATGGATTCATGAGGCACCCAAAGTCCATGATGTTGTTTCAAACTCTCACTATAGAATTGAATTAGTCTTTATTATCTTCCATAAATAACATGATTAGAGGAGCTAGGTCATTAAGCTGGTATAACTTCTCTATCAAAGACCAAGTGATAAGAGGCATTCTGATGTTCTCAACTGAAAAGAGAAGGTGTGAATTCAACTCTTGATTTGTATATATACTGGAAAAGTAGTACATAATGACCATAGTGATATGTTCTCTAACACTTTGGGATCTATTTAAACAATCCATTACCAGTTTATATTAATTCTCACCATCCTAGTTGATTTGGCATAGATTATCCTGATGAAATGTATAAACATAACCCATGATGGTCTGTAACTTCCCTTTTAATATATTTCTGATCATCTCACCATCAATAAAGGATGAAAGAGGTATATTAGTGGATTTAGAAGAATCTTCATATGGGTATATCTTGAACCTCTACAAAATAAAAGGATAGATATCATCAAAAGTGTCTCTCATCTCCTCTTTAATATACTTCATAGATCGCATGTCATCAGATAATATTCTATTCTCAATCTCAAACTATTTTATCTTCAAAATAATCATGGGATAAATATAAAAACTAACTTACTCAATGATGTGTTGGGTATCATCTTCACTAAAACTGGTAATAGTGGGAGCCTGAGATATCAGAATGAAACAAAAAATATAAATATACATATCTCACAAAGTCTTAAAATATGTTCGGGTACCATGGTATGAATGCATAAAGGCACTATCATATAGAGGTGATGTGACATTCTCAAGACAGTTCATGATAGCCTTTTCATGATCTGATCTTGCTGCTTGAGCATTTGAGGGAAAATCCTGACATTGACCATCATCGTCAATATTATCCACCAAAGAACCATTTATATCCATTCCAATAGAAACTAATACAGTAGCTCCACTATGATCTGTTGTAATTTTGTGATCATCATCACAATCATCCTCACCATCTACGTTTGGATAAGAATGTCCAAAAATATTTGAACCTGGTGAAGGATCCCCCTTGGGTGAAACTCCATCCCCAGTTGAGATATAAAGAGTATCCTTATGAACGGTATTATCATTGTCAGAACCTAGGAATACATTCTCCTTGACAAATTCTTTTATCTAACCTCCAATATAGAAAACACCCTCAACATAATAAAAAACAAGTATAGCCATAGAACTATCTAGATTAATATGAGAAAGATGTTGTGACTGATCTTCATCAACCCCACCACCACCAGTGCCATCCTATTAACCTTCTGATTCATGAGGTACGTCTCCATTCACATCATCACCATTATATCATTTCTCATAATCATACACTTCCATTAATTCTTTAGAGGTCATAGAATAACAATGAATCATTTCCACTTTGGAGACTTTAGTCTCTTATTTTTTTCTTTTAGTTAAGAAACACTCTCTACTTGGGATAGAAATAGATATACTAGGAGAACCAAATGTAAAAATAGACTTTTGAACACCTCTAGGTCACTTCCATCTTCAAAAAAATGAGTCACTTATTCCTATTCAATTTCTTCTTCCATTTCTCCTTCTTCTTCTTCATCTGAATAAACCACAATCATATCTTGCTCTAATATATGGCCCATTACATTCTTGGCCCTAGTGTGATTATATATAGGATTCAAATACTCCAAAATATTTCCATTATCTTCCACCCATATCTTCATCTATAGATTCAAATTCTCAGTAATTCTATTATGATTTTATTTTTTAAAAAACACCAAAAATTACATCTACTTTTTTATTTTCCTCAACCAAGCACTTAGCTTCCAACATAGCTAAGATAATCATAGGATAACTGTGAGAATTAGATCTGGAAGAGGAGATTGACATCTCCATCATACGAACCATAGGATATATACACAAATTAATTTTATCCCATATTTTCATAATGTATAAAATTAATACATTTTGTTAGATCATTTAACTAAAATTACCTTTCCTGAGACATAACATATTTTGGATGAACTTGGACATACGTTTACAAACAACATCTTTCTCTGTATAATTAATAATCCTCCATGTACCATCCCTAGTTATTTCAAACAGTGTATCCTCATATACAAAAAACTCACTATCACTTGGTATATAACCTTGATTGTCACAAGATAATCTTCAGGGAGGTACATTTATACACATAAACATTTTTTTAAATAAAAACTAACCTCTTACAATCCATCATATATAGGAAAATATTATTATTCTTACCAACGTTGTACTCTACATATTGGAAATATTTGTGAACCAACCATAGATAAAATGGTCTATAATTTCTATAGTATAATTATAACCATACCTTGTCCTGAATCACCTTTAGAACCAATTAAAATCATGAATAAATTCATTCTACATCCATTTTATTCTCTCCAACGACTACATAGGTCATAGGATATGGGTTCTTCGAATCGACTACAACATGGTTCGATTATCCTTTAGATTTATTTGTAAGTAAATTTCCTTGTAAAGATGACTCTAAAAGAACCTTAACTCTCACTGTTATCCAAATCAAATGGTTAAGTGAGAGCATGACAAATGTAGAAGTTCTGGAGAGTAGAGAATTCATAATGGTTTAAAGGGTAGGTGATAGAAAGAGTGGATTGAAGACATATGAAATTTTGAATTTTATAATTTATGGATTTGAAATAATCAAATTTAATAAGATATAAATAAACTATTTGAATAAAAATATAAAATATAAAATAGGATTTCAAGATCATTCAATAATAGATACCCAACATTGGATCACCCAAAAGTGGATTACTAGTTGTGGATCACCCAATAGTGGTTTACCAATGCTTTCTCACTCAATAGTGGATCACTCAATTGTGGATTACCAATGATGGATCATCCAATGATGTCTTATCAAATAGTGGATGATTAACTCAAATTTATTATCAAAAATTCATGTTTGATATAGTTCATCTCTCAGAATAAAAGGTCATTTAAATAAAATCTTCATGCTGATGTTCAGTTCCTATGAATTAGGGATTTATATCTCAATTTTGGAAATGATATCTCAAAAAGTGATATTTTACATCAATATTATTTGTTCATGAATGATACAAATGATTCATAGAAATATTTACCTCACTTTTGTTTTCATAATTTATACGGACAGGTTTGAATTGTTATACATAGTATTTTAATGTGTGTTACGTGCATAGAATCTATGAAAAAAAACTTCTTGCAGGTATGTAATCAGCCTCAGTAGTAGAGTGTGCCATAGAATTTTTTTACTACACCAAGACACTATAGACTTCCAAAAAATATGACATGTTATAGTTGTTCCTTTTCTATCCAATATAAGGCCAACAAAATCTATATATGAAAAATTCACTAAATAAAATTATTGTACACTATTATAGAAAAGTCCAACATTTGTTATATATTTTTGTTATTTGAAAATTATTTTAACAACAACCAAATGAGACTCTTTACAATTTCCAAGAATACTAGAACAATATACACACTAAACAAAATATTTGGTTAGATAGAAGTTAAGAATAGAAAACTTCTAATTATACAAGTATAATTGGTCTGAACCACTATCTTTATAGTTTCATCATGATACAGTTTACAAGTGGTACCTATGAGAGTATGAAAACTTTTACTGTTATGCTAACCAAAACATTTTAAAAGGGGTTTACTGTATGTACATTCACTAAAAAACTAATTATTTGTTTTAAAACATTTGAAAACCAAGAAATAATTTAACTTTATCCCTTAAAATAATTTCAAAATTTCATTAACTCATTTTAAAAAAATTAGTACCCCAAAAAAATTAAAACTCCCGCAAATATATCAACAACATAAATTTGAACTACTAAAACATCATTTGAAAATATTTTTCTAAAATGAGTTGGATTTATTATACCTTTTGAAAAAACATTATAAATAAAAAAAGATCTGATTATATCATAACAATCTCTATAAGTCTATTTCAAAACATATAATTATTTAGTTAATTTAAGAACATGATTTGGAGAATGAGGATTTTAAAAATAGAAGAGGTCATTTAATAAAAAATCCTTAACTGTATAACCATTTAAAAATCACTCTTGGAATCAATTTGATATATTTTAAAGTAAAAATTAGTGAAATAAGAAAATGGAATTATATTAGTTTCAATTATAGCCACTGGTTCAAAGTATTCCTCATAGTTAATACCCACTTCCTTAATAAATCCATTTGAAACCAATCTAGATTTATTTCAGGCTATAGTGCCTCAATTTTCAAATATTTTTAAACACCAACCTACTTAAATAGTTATAGTGTCCTCAAGTCTAAATACTAGTTCTTAGACTATATTTTTCTAATTTTTTTAATTTATTATATCCTTTAAATAAAGGAAGGATGTATCACTTTCCACTATAGGTTCAAGTTCAGGTTTCTTAACATAACAGGATGATTTTTCTTCTTATTTTTTAAAATTTTACGTTGATTTGGCATTGATATTTAGATTTGACAGATCAACCACAAGGTTTTCTAAAAAGGTTATTAGGCTCATAGGGATCTATTTCATTAAATTTTACATTAATATAATCCTCTATAATATTCATTCTCATATTAAGTACCCTATGTGATTTACTATAAGTGGAATGACCAGGGAATAATCCTTCATCACTCTAGGAAGTAAATTTTTCATGATTATCATTAGTATTAGTAATACAGTCCTTACAACCAAAAACTATAAAGTAATTAACCTTTGGCTTTAAACCATTCCATTATTAATAAAGAGTTTTCCTTACAAAATGTCAAATTAAAACTTTGTTGATATTATAACATGTTGTATATTTAAATTATTCCCAAAAATAAATATGTAATTCATAGTCATTGAGTAGGGTCCAGGGAATTTCATTAAGGGTGAAATTTATTTTTTCTAGGACACAATTCTGATATGGGGTCCTATGAGCATAATTCTAAGGATTTTTTCTATTTTGGCAGAAAAAAAGATTATGAATATTAGTTTTCAAACTCGTGTCCATAATCCCTTCTTAATGTTTTAATTCCAATTACACTAATATTTTGTACAGATTTATCAAACTATGTAAAATAAAAACAATATTCACATATGTGAGCTATAAAAAATAACCATGTAAACCTAGGAAAATTATCTATAAGAACATAAACATAGTGCATCCCATTTAATCTAGAAACTCTAGAATGTCTAAATAAGTTCATGTGATCCAACTCTAGGGATTGAGAAGTTGATATTTCTTTCTTTTATTTGGAAGATATATTATGTTGTTTCGCTTTTTGAAATGTGTTAAAGACACTCTCATTTTGAAATTTTATTTTATATAGATCTTTGACTAACCCTTTACTAGTTATATTTATAAGTGAAAGATTATTGAATTTCCTATTATCCTATTCCAAATCCTAGATTATTTGGGAAAGGCACTTAGATAGAAAATGTTTTGAAATATAATGGATCTATATTACAAGTGTAAACATTATCATTTCATAATGTAGTTAACACTAATGTAATTTTAGAATAAAAAACATCTCATGATTTATTTTCAAATATAATATAAAAACCATCATCACATAGTTTTAGGATGAAAATAAGATTAGAAATTAGTCCATATAGAAATAAAAATTTTTAGATAGAAATAGTGTTACAGTTTCTGATTTAACCACGTCCAATAATTTTTCATTAGCATTATCACAAAAAGTGACATGGATACTATCCATCCTAATCAGGTTCTTAAAACAAGAATAAAATCCACTCATATAATTAGAATATCCATTCTCTAGGTACCATATGTGTTTTCAAGATCTTTTCAAACACTATTCAAACAAATCACACCAATAATGAATTTTCCGCCAAAATTTTATTGAGTCTAGAAATGTTAAATGTAAAATAATTAGAAACCATTATTGTATAATATTTTTACTATAAGTAAACTTTGAACTTTTAAAATAAAAATATTATTAGAACAAATATAATAAAAATTAATTAACAGTTTTGCAGAAATTTAACTAGGAAAAAGTCAATTTTTAATGATTATTTTATGTCCATGTTAATGGCCTATTTGAGTAGGGTACATGAGAAAAGTTTTCCTTCTAGAATTCGTGTTAGAGTATTTCTCCCCATTATAAATATTTCCATATCCTTATTTATTGCATCATTAGTTAAATTTAACACATTTCACTCTTTTAGAAACTGAAACTTTTTATTTTTCTCAATAATAAGATATGTTTTACAACTAGGAGTTAGGGAACACTACTTCTTTAAAATAAAATATTTATCATTAATATCATTAAAATTATCTTAAAACACAATACATCATTAAAACACTTAATAATTATAAATTTTATCATTATTTTTTTTATTTCCAGAAAATTTAGAAATATGAATAGGATATACATGAAATATATTGGATACCTTATTTGAGTTTGTCATAAAACACTTTTTATCTCTATCAAGCTTATACTCTTCGATTGAGTCTGAATCACTCAAGATGTTAGCAAATGTAATCTGTGGTTTTTTATGTATTTCATATATATAATATCATCATCATCTTAATTATTAATAATTCATGACTTAGGGTAGTGAGCTTTGACATGACATTTCCTTTTGAAGTCATAAAAAACTATCTCATTCATTGTGTCATATTTTTATCATTCCTTTATCTAGTTTTCTTTATTATCATCTTTTACTTTGTAATTGTGTTTCATGAAGAATATATTTCTCTTATAATACTTTTTGAATATTCTATCAATATTTTTCATTTATTTATCACTCTTAGTAGGCGACTCTTCATCACATGAAATGTCAGCTTGAATTTTCTCCTTTTGTTTCAAAGAAGTGATTTTGAAGGCTGTAGATTTTTTCTTTGGTTTATCCTCATACTCTATAATTTCTATTAATTATTCCTTATACATCACCAAAAATCCTATAAAATACATAATTGGTAACTTTCTTACATCACATGACTCTCAGATAGACACTAATGTTACTCTCCATTAACATGGTAGACAACAAAATAGGTGCATCACTTGATATCTACTAGAAATAGATTATCCTAATGAATGCAATGTTTTCAATATCTAATTAAAAATAAGATTCATATAAAAATTATGTACATAAATATTCATCATAATTGTATAAAATTTAATCGTATAAGTATTTCTGATCATTTTTTTACATTTGAAGTTCCCTCATAAGAACAAGTTAATGTGTGCCAAATTTCAAAAGCAGTTGTGCAAGAATAAATTTGATTAAATTACACATCATATAAAGAAAACTATAATAAATTCATCGATTTGTAAATATTAACATAAGTATATTTTTTAGGATCACTCCAATTAAATATATCAGTTTTCACTAATTCATATTGTTGTTCATTGACAATCCAGATTGTAGAACAATTCTCTCAAGATGTATTATCCGTTTAATAATTCACTAATAATATATTGGTCCATTAAAATAATGAGGTTCATCATTAAGGGAACCATGTTTTCTATTATCTATAAAGAACTAAATTTTTCAGTAAAATAATTTTAAAAACATTAAAATCCAATTTAGTCATAGTTGAAATGATATTTGAAACCACCTTTGATACCATATGTTTGGCCAAAGTGAGTTACTCAATAGGGTAATGAATTGATTTACCAATAAAAAATTCTATTACAAAACATTAAAATGGAATCCACCATACTAATTTAAAACAATCCATTTTATTAAAACAATAATTGAAATAACTATTACATTTGAAACCAATTTAATTAATAAAATCCATTATATAAACAAATGCTAAGACTAATCATCAAATTATATACTTTGTTTACTTATTAAAATAACAAATTATATTTTATCTTTAATATAAAGAAAAAAAATAGAAATATCGCACAATAGAATAAATGTGAGGGTTTAGTACAATGTTGAGACATAATCCCCTCCACTTGGAATTCACGAACTACCATGAATATTATTATATCAATAATTGGATCCACAACATTGATCTTGAAAAAAACAAAAACACATAGGTTTTCTATACTAAAACCCTCCTTCATAGTTATTTGTGGGATGAAAAAGACAATCTATGCATGACCTCTTTCAGAATTCCTAGGGGAAAACAAATAAAAGCGGTTTGAGGAGATATCATGTATTCTCAAGTGTAATAAAAAGAGTTAATGTGTATATATATACAAACTATAATATCATAAAAATCTAATATAAATGATAAAATCGAGAGATAAAGAAATTAGAGATGTTAAAAGACAATGTCACTTCCCCTATCATGCTTCAATTGTTCAATGTTCCTTGAATATGTCCTTTAAAGGATATCAAACAAGTTATCTTAAAGTGGATGAAAAAAGAGTATATTGGAGTTCATTTTACCATATTTAGATTCTCTATAAAAAACTACATTGATCTATTCATTAAGTGTATAACAGGTCCTTTATTGTCTAAATGTTCCACACTTTCCCACTAACATGTATTAAAATATCAACACATAAGTTATATAAATATAGTAAATCACATGAGGGAGTCATTTGAAATATATATCTCTACAAGTATAATTATCCATTGAAGAATAACAATAAATATATAATGAATCCTCCAACTGAGATGAAAATTATGAAACCTATGACGTAGTTTTCAATGCATATATGGATTGGTCTAAGATTGATCATTAATAAAATTCATGGGAGACTATCTTCATTTTCTCTCATAAACTAGCCATTAGAAGAATTGAATTCAATGAATGATATAAAAAAATGATAGCACAACTAATGGAATATCAATTATAAATATGGAATAGACTCAAATTAGGATGTTGGAGTGGCTCTACAAGCCAACAATATTATATATATGGGCGGATAGTCTAGTGGTAGCACATATGGTACAAGAAAAACTGCAATAGTCGCATGTTTGGAGGTAGCACATATGGTTGTATAATTTATGTGATGGTAACATATCAGAGTTTATGGAATATCATTTTTAAACTAATGGTAGAACCACTAAAGAGTTTGAAGATTTTGATGGTGGTACATACAAACTAATGGTGTCAGAAGATTGGAAATATGAAAAATCTGGAGGTGGAACATGGATAGTGGTGAAATATTTATACTAATGGCAGCAAATTTGTTCTAACTACATATGTTTTCTATAAATATACCATTTTATCCCAATTTTATTAATAAAATATTATACTATCATAATATAAAAATCTATTTAGAGACATATTAATCATGATTTTTCATAATTAAAATAAGGAGGTGCCAATTATCACTTCCCGCTTATGCTCTCATATGTGGAAACCTAGTTATGAGTTACTTTAGTTATCCATTATGTTTAAAATATTTCCTTTTTAAGGTAATTTTTATTATTCATTTATATGATGCATGTTTCAATAAAGGAATTTCAAAATGTTAAACCTTTGATTACATATACAAATTTCAAGGGATAAATTCATTTTTAGGGTGGTAGAATGTAACACCCCAATATTTTACGATTAGTTTTTTCAAATAAATTTAATATGTTTTAATTTTTGTGTTATATTCATCACTTGTTTTATTTTTTATCTCATTCAACACCAACATTAAACAAAACGCAACATTATATTAAAATATTATTAATTAACCTTATAGTTATCACCTATCCATTATAATTATGGTTATAAATAGTATAAACTAAATTATTAAATTGTATGGTTTACAAAAGTATATAAAATTAATTATGTGGTTACTAGTTTGTTAAAAATAAAAATAAATTCATTTTGAAAATTAAGAAAATACATTTTTGAAAAATAGTTTTAATTATTCACAAAAGTATTTTACATAAATATATTAACCAAATCACTTATAGTGAATTAATTATATGAAATTTATATATTATATATTCAATAAAAATTGTAACAATCATCTTATGAGTTTTTATTGATGAGAGAAAATAATAAATCCAATTTTACACATAAAACTATAAATTTATAAAAAGACATTTTTCAACTTTTGAACACTTATTGTAAAAATATGTTTACAAAATTTTAGAAAGATAATTTTTAAAAATAAATTTTCTTTTTTAAATAATATTTTCAAATTATTTTATGTTTAAATTTGAATAATTTTCTGAAGATTTTAATTTTTTTTTATGAATAGAGAAAAATATAGAAATTTAATTGAAAACATCCTATTAATTTACATTATTTATAAAGTGAATCAATTTTTTAAATTGGTTTAAAATGAATATTAATATAATTTGTACCTATGAATATATTTTAGGTCGTTATTATCATTTTCATATCAAATTTTGATATAAAAACATAATAATGTTTTGAAACATTTCTCTTCAAAAACCATCTTTCCTATAATGTTTGTGGGGTTAATTTTAAATTAACATTTTCCACATTGGGAATTGAAATTAAAAAAATTTATTAATTATTTTTATTAAGGATAATATGTATTATTTGGTAAGGATGCTTAATTTTTTCACAAAATGAATAGGGAGATAGTAAAAATTAATTACAACAACAAAGGTAAAAATGGATTTAGATGAGGATAAAATAAAAAAATGTTGAATTTACCCAAAAACATGTATACAATATTTTCTAGAAATATATAGACCCTATAATATCTATTTCTATATATGGATATATTTTTTGATCCATTTTTTATGATAAAAATATGGTTACACCTATTTATTTTCCAAATATCCTAAGTGTGCAACTCACCTCACTTATAAACGGCCATCGACTCTACTCTCATCTTCACAATATCAAAAAACATTGGTTCATCCAAGAATGACCCAAATATATTCCAAAATGATCTAATCAAAATTTAGAATAATTTTTTTAATAAACAAAATCTTGAGAGGCGTTTGGTGCAAAGCTGCAAAGCATAACTAAAGAAGAGGTAATATTCGTCAATGATCTTTTTTATTTAATTTCTTTCTCAACCTCCATAAATTGTTATTAAAAAAATATAATATAATCACCTCAATATATTCCAGATACTGATATATGTAATTTTATGTACGTGAACTAAACCATCTCCGCTTACATCAAATGTGTTACGAAATCATCATTTATGTGTACGACACACAACCGCCTCTTGAACTAATGTCATTCATTTCTCTGTTACCACCTATCACGATTACATGTGATGATGGATATAAAGTATATAAATGATATTTATAACATAATTATACATATTTATTCATTATAGGAGATATAAATTTTAAATTTCTAATCTGTATGGATGAAAAAACATCACTCATGTGTATGTCGGACAACGGCCACGTGAAGCAATGTGATTTGTTTTTCACTAATGATTTACATGGAAGATAATAAGGATACCTTTTAAAAATATATGTTAAATATATGGAATAATAATTATATTTGTGACATAATTATAATTATTAAATTAAAATATATCATTTTCTTTCTTACACTTTCAGACACTGATAGATGATATCGTTGTTCATGTATGTCTGGACTACCTCCTTCACGAAGCAATGTGACTCTCTCTTTTCATCCCCACACAACATGAATTATATGTATAAGTATATTTAAATAAATAATATTACAATATGATCATTATGTAAGTATAAAATATTACTTAATTCCTTTCCATAATGATCATTGAGAAATTATAATGTCACTCATTCATACATACGGTCTACTGTCTCCATGGTAAAAACATACTTCATTTACTTAAAAGATCATTCATGGTTGAAATTAAGATAATAATATATTAATAAATATGATAATTATTTCACCATTATTACTCTAGAGATTATTTAATGATGATAATAGTAAGAGGACTAAAAATAAAAAATCAAAACATATATGAAAAGCAAAGTCGTTATTACCCAAAACATGATTTTAACAATGAATTGTTAATAAAAAAGGTAATAAATGGTCATAAATAAATAATATATGGTCATATATATATAATAATGGATATATTATATTTTTAATATGAAAAAATATTTACAATAATTGAATTTCAAATGTATTGGACGGAGGTTGATACTAAATGTAAAGGATTTCTGAACTCTCTTTTATTTATGGGAGGCATGTGAGAAATCACCACTAATTTATTTTTTGTGGTGTTTATATGGCCTCTTTAAAATTTTATATGATAAATATCTTTATTTTCAATATTTATATTATTTCATTTTATTTTTTTATTTATTGGGGCTTAATATTTGAAATATTACATTTGTTTTAAGGGATTTTCCCCACATTTAACTTTTGGGAGAAATGTGAAATATTCACCATCTGTTTCCATTATCTGGTGTATATAATTTTTATTAATGTATTTTATGATTATTTTACATAATATTATTTGGAATTTAATATCCACTTCTTTATATCTCTTTCCAGAGGCTTGCAGTTCAAATTTACCAAAGTCGTAAAAATTTCTTTTTACAATCTCATCATTTATCGAGATTGTTTATGATTATGTTTTTTATGATGAAATATTATGATCCATCTCCAAATAAAAACAATAATTTTATCCATGTATTTTTATATTATTATATTATATTTTTTAGCTTTATTTAAATTTATTCTTGTACTCAAGAGTTCATAATATGTTTTATAAGTAAAATATTCTTAATTTATCACTCCAGTCGAAAACCCTATTTCTTCCAAATCCATGTATTCTCTAAATATTATCTAAATTTTAAAAAAAATATTTTTAGCATAATATAAGTGATTTATTAAAATAATTTTTAACCATTTTATTATTTTGAAATTTTTTTTGAAAGTAATATTCATCTCATTTTCTAAAAAATTCCTAATTGGCTTCTAATGAAAATGTGAAACGAATATTTGTTTTTTAACTTGAATGACATGAAATGTATTTCCCACATTCATGAAATCTCCCCAATTTCAATATTTAATTTTAATGTTTCAAATATCTATTCAGATAAATGTTTTTCTGTAATATTTGGAAAATTTTTTAAATAAAAATAAATGATATGAATGTGAAATGATTTTGAAAGTGTTTTATGTTTTCAAATGTATTTTTCAAATTTTAAATCATATTTTCCCCAAGAAATTTTTAATTTTTTTATATATTACTTTATTATTTTCAAGGTTTTTTTAAATGAAAATTATTTTGAAAATTATTTAAGAATATTTTTTTAACATCATTTTCAATGAAATGATATTTTCCATGTGAAACATTCCATGTGATTTCTTCATTGAAAATAATTTTCTATTTATGATGTAATCCTTTGATATTTATTATTCTTTACTATGGTTATGGTGTAAGAATAAAATAATTAATATTTATTTGTATTTTTTATTTTTTTGATGAAAAGATGTATATGAACCCCATTTCTCTTCCACGGGTTTTTCCAAGGTGAAATTATTATGAAAAATGCTTCTTTTCATGGGTAATACTATGATGAAATGATCATATGATTATAAAACCTATATATTTTACAAATGTTATGATAGGATGAAATGTTAATGAAACCCATTTTATATAATTGGTTATTATATGATGAATGTTTTATGATATTTCGGAGCACATATGTGTGATTTTAATTATGGAATGGGTTGGACCTATATCCCTATTTAATGCATTGGATAAATATTTAAATCTCATGATTTATACATGACTATAATTGGAAGTAAACACACTCTAGTAAGGGTAATTTTCTTCTATGATTGTCCTTGGGATACTACATTACTACTATGAATATTTAAGGAGTAAACCTATTCCACTATGATATACATGAATGTTATCCTTGAATATTATGGAAATAATTTTCAATGATTTTGTGTGTGCCATAATTTTATATATTATTCCAATGTTCTAATATCATCGGTTATGTTTTTTTATTCCTAAAATATTCATGTCTGTTTAACTTCCCTTAATTATTCTATGACTCAAGATTATAATTTTTTGTATGTATTGTGCGATTTTCAAATGCGATTCTCATGTTAGCATACCCTTATATTCCCATTATACTTATGTCTCTCCCTTTTTACACTTAGTGAGAACATGACCTCATATTTTCTGATGTTTCTCTTCCCCTGGTTAAGAATGAAGATTTTAATTAGGGTATCTTTGTGAAGAATACTAAATTTGAAGATCATTATGGGGATACATAAGATCTTTCACCAAATTAGAAGATTGGGTGCCTAGTATCCCAAGACATTAAACTATTATGGTCTTTTGGCATTTGTTTTTCAGTGAATGTAATATTCATCTAAAAAATTCAATTTCCTTTAATTAAATTCCTATGTCTTTATAGGGCTACTTTTTACGTAAGTTTTTTTTAATCATTATGTCATAATTTTTACATGATCTCTTCAACAAAAGGGACTCTATTTCTGTTTCCAAATAAATCATGGTTGTGATTTATACGATTTATTTTATTTATACTAACCCCATTTCAAATTCATATATGTTAATTACTATTAATATAATCCATTTATAAATAGAGATCTATAAAAATATATATCTCAGTGTGATTTCTAATATGATTAATTATTGAGTACTATTACTAAATCCATAAAATCCATCACTGGACTATGATTACTACCCAAATTGATTTTCATGGTCTATTACATGCCACCATTGTTATTTTCCCATTTTATATTATTGGTTTACTCATTTTAGAGGTTTAATCCTTATGTTTTTATATTGTAGTCATTTTTCACCAACCAGACTACTTATGCTCTTCCTAAGTCATCATTTGGCATCTCTGTGGCTCGGATATCTCAGAAATCTTGGAAATTTATTCAAGAGGGTTTCTCATAGTATATTATTAAATGGGGTGATTAAATCAAGTTATTTGGTTTTATTGTGAGGGATAATAGAACTGAAGAGAAAGGTGTATTATAGAGATATCACTATTGTAAGACGCCACATTTGTAGTATAAAATTTCCCTCAAATAGTTTTTTTGTTTAATATAATTTAATATATGTGAAAATAATCCAAAATGAATAATACGAACCAAATTTAAGAAAAATAGATGAAGAATAAATCCATAATTGAAGAAAATGTAAAATTAAATTAAAATTATTTATTATAAAAATGGGTATTTTAATTCCTTAAATTTTATTATTATTATTATTAAATTATGATATTATGTGTGAATAAAATTTATATAAATATTTTAATACAAATTCCTTGGTAAAATATAAAGGTTAGATGATAAATAATTAATGTGATTTGATTTATATCGTATAATATTTAAAACGTTAGATTTATAAAACATGTCAATTGGTTATTCCATTTTATTTATAAAATGAAATATATTATAGTTAAATTATGATTTTAATAAATTAAAATTCTTATTTGTATAAAAACATCTTAACACTCCTATAAGGAATAGAAATTTATAAGAAATAATAACATGAAAAATAATGTTTAGTATGTTATTTTCCTAGAATAAAATTTTCCCATATTTTACATGATTTAATTTAGAAGTAAAATTTACCATATTCAGAATTATAATTTGGTAAAATTATGTCATAATTTGGGATTATAAATTCAAAATTAGTTAACATGGTAAATAATATATTATTAGAAAAAAATAATTACCATAGTATGTAATTAAACAAGGTACAATATTTTTAAAAAGGGGTAAATTAAAATGGTTCAAATTTTTTAAAAGGGGGATGATATTTAAAATTAATAGAAATACAATTTTAGTTTAAAGAGACAATATTGCATTCATTAAAAATGTTTCTGAATCTAACCCTGCTAACTTCATCATGATTTCTTCTTTACCATTTGCCCAACTTAATATTCCAAAGAAATATCCCTCATATTTACTAATAAATGGATATATCTTCCACCCACTCAATACACCTTATATACATTCATTTTAAATTTCGTAACTTCTAATTTTATAGAACCTAAATAATTCACCAACTTATTTTGGCCTTTGGTCAAAATAAAGTGTCCTAATCCATTCATTTTGTATGATGACATTGCGGGATAGAGTGATTCCATCACAATATCGAGTTCATCTGCATTTAATTGATTTTAATTATCATATACAACCTTAATAAATTTAATAATAAAGTATAATTATATAATATTAACATCATTATGATCCTATAAAAAGGATTTTATTATAAAAATGTATATTGTTCTGACCCATTCATTTTTTATAATGTGTTCTTGATTAAGTCAGTTTTGACACATATATGAACAATGTAATAATAGTTACAACATGAATGATTAATATTACTTAAAAACTAGTAATATGATGTAATAATGTTAAATTTAGTATTTTTAAATAATTTTTTAATGGTAATAAATATGTGTATATTCACTAATAAAATCAATTTTTTTATAGAATCACATTTCACAAAAAAAATAAAAATTAAACCTCTCTTTGCTAATATTCACTATAACTTCCATTATATGAAAAAAATATTTCATAAATATATAAAAAACATAAACCAAATATACATAAAAATTGAATATGGAACCATGATCAATGATCATGTACTAGAAATTCAATATTTAGGCTACCACCAAAGAAAAGGGATAAATCACACCTGAATATTTATTTTAGAAAAGAATGATTAAAATATATGTAATATGAAATTATAAATGTATTTTATGAAGTAAAATAAATATAAATTTGTATATAATATATATTATTAATAAACTTAAATTTATTATAAATGAATTTAGAGTGTTTCTGATCAAGCATTAGTCTGAGATAAAAGTTTCCACGTCTCAATTTCCCTTCATTGATATATGTTTCTTAATCACCATGTGTTTTATTTTAAGTAGTGTGCATACTACCCGTGTACAAATTTTTATAATAAATATCATGAATTTTAATTTATTTAAAAAATTTATCTTTTTTTTCATTCAAGATATTTGTTTTCAATAGTTACCAAAACTGTAAGAGTTGTTTTTCCTAACACAGTTTGAAATTGGGATTGTCCATATCTAAATTTCTATTGAGAGAAACTATATGTTTTTTATCTATAAAGCCAAATATTGTTTCATCACATTTGTCTACTTATTGTCTTTATAAGCCCTATTACCATTTGAACGTAATTCTGATAACATTTCAACAAAAAATACACATGTAAGTGGATCCGACCTTATTACTTATTTTCAGTTGGAAATTCTTCCCTTCTAAGTTCATATTCATTATTTTTTTATAAATGTCTTTATCTATAATATTATCATTTACAAAAGTAATTATATTTTTAATTTTATTTCATATTTAATGTTTTAAATGGGTATTTTTTAATGTTTTCTATGTAGCTTATTTTCTATTGAATTCCATTTCAAGTGTAAAAAAATTAAACTTTCCACAGGAACTCATTTTCCCACCATGTTTTTAAATTTTATTTAAGAATATTTATTTTTGTGTTTTCTCTAAATTAACTTCAATTATTACTACTCTAAAAAAATTACATTGAATGAAAAATTAATAAAAATAATGTTTTTTTTTCAACTTAGATTTCAATGTAATATTCTTCCTTACAATGGCCAAGAGGACTTCAACATTTTTACATAAATAGTACCCCCATTTAAATGACGAAAGGGGGAAACCCTAACAGACATAATCAATATAAAAGAAATGATTACCTGAAGGTTTGATGAGAAAAACCAAACCGACAACATGAAGCTACCCCTCCTCAGGAATTGATTATGAAAAGAGATCTCCAACGGTGCAAGGCTGAAGGGAAAGAAGGTTTCATGTATCTACGCATAGGCCTGGTCTGATGTAAAATACCAAACCCTCTCAAACATTCAAACCCATAAAGCTATTAAATGATGAAATGATAGTTGTAGAACCTACATAGTGGATTGATCCTCGTGGTCGAGTCTGGGTACATCATTATACCAGTAGTCCTCACAAAATCTTTCACCATTCTCATAATAGAAAACAAATATTCCTCCAACCGTTGATCATCCTAGACCAAACATGACATCCTCCTCTAGACACCCCCATCATCACATCCACAAAATCCAATAAGACAATATAAATTACACTAGTTCTATCCACTGTACCCTATGATTGGATAGCCCAAACCCACACCGAGGGACTGCCCCTAATGAGGGAATCTTGGAATTCCTGAAATAGAAATGTTTCTCTGGACATGGATCTAATCTGATCAGAATAACTAATCCACCCTCACCAGGTTTTGGAACAATCCACTTGGTGACAAGAATGATAAGTACCATCATGTCAAACCCGGACAACCAGAACTACATCCATATAGTAGAAAAAATTCACATAATCTCCAAATTAAAAGAATGTAAAACGCACATAATCAGAAACTGAAAAACCTCCCACCCTCCATAGCAATACAAATCTTCCATGAGACACATCAGGAATTTTCTAGAACAAACCCTGGTCACACAAAAAAAGATGAGTATCCTGAACCAAAAAATCAAGGCCACACCATGCCTTGACTCTCTCAGAGGAGGAAGACAATGCTATGGTGATTGCTGACGCTCCATAGAAAATCAGTGATGCCAATCCATCATTGTGCATTCTGCACTATGACGACCGCTAAATGTATGATGAAATTAATTATTATTTTCATATTCTTGTAAAACACATATTTATGGGTTAACACTATGTGATGGGTCGGTCTATTATATTTATCCAATTTATTTGGAAATGTTTTATATCTAATGAAATCATGATAGAACATGGATGGTAATCCGAAGTCTAAAAGGATATGGTGCATAGGTTATAATCCAAGTCCAAATGTTATGGGGTGTAGATGGTTGTCCCATCTCTAAAAGGGTATACAGTGTGTGTGGATATCCTGAATCCAAAATTTTATGGGGTGTGGGTTGTTATACTTGGTATCATTTTTTATGGGAAAGTGGTCGGCCCATTACATTATGATATTAATTCATTTAGGGTTATACTTCAAATACTTTTTGATTTATATGGTTATTCTTGTAAATAATTATTATTTTATAATATATACCTATTTCATGTTCTTATAAATCGGTATTTTTTAATCAATATTCCACACTCTTATGACTCATTTCATATATTATTCCTAAAGACTCATGTAATGAATCATGTTTTATGATCTATTTTTTTTTGTATTGGCACTCTTAATTGTGAAAATCATAAGATAGAGATAATTCCCGAGGAGGAGCATAATAGGTTCTCTAGTCCAAGTGCCAAGGATTTTTTACTAGGTCCTATATTTTTTTCTCATCAATCGTCATTGGAGTCACTAAGGCACCAATATTGAGTGCTTTTTTCCGCATCGAACAATGGGTATTGTTGTACATGTGTTGTGTGCCTAGGTACCCTATGAAAAATACCACAACCTAGTCCCTTTTAGTATATAAATATACCCAGAAGGATATTATTTAATAATTTTCGGAAACTATTGGATATATGATTTTACCTACATGATATCTATATAAGTAATTCACATATCTTTGTGCACCTAGGTCTCCATTCTCACTTTAAGTGACTAATTATGTTAAAGCCTAGGGGAATTAGCATTAATTTGAGGTACTTGTGTCATAAAAATATTTTTATAAATGAATATTATTGAATAGACACATCCCTTATAGGTCTTAAGGACTACAGAAAAGGGAACCATACCATTTGAACTATATTTAGGTGCTACATGCCCAGGTCACCCTTGGAGTACAGTAACAATGCCCCGTTAGCCTAGGTAACCCCAAGAGGTTCGACTAGGGAAAACAATCATACTACCCCTCCATAATATGAAGAACACAGTTTCATCCTTTCATACTAGGGTAGGCCTTCACCCCACCCCAACATTATAGAGAACAATCCCCTAGGTCTCCATATTAAGGTGCCACTTCACTTGGGACAACAATTTGGGTTTCGTTTCCACCCTAATTAGTAACTAGGGAAACAATCCACCGTCATCTCAACAAAACAGAGACTATTAACCATACCTTCGAATTAGGGAAATAAATTCACCCATTACTATACTCTGGTGAACCCTCACTTGGGCCATCAACTTGCACACATTGTTCCCTCATTACCTATATTGGGTAAAGTATCTCTCCACTCTCCATTGCTCAGTACACACTCTCTCTAGTCTCCTACCTCAATACCACTCTCTCTCAATTAAACTACTAGGGAGTTTCTCTATCCCAAGTCTCGTACCAATGAGAAAATATCACCTAGGTTCACTACATGGGTGAATATATACCAAGGTATCTTCCATGGACTACTAAGATACATGGCTATACTATACACATTTTGGTAATCCCCATCGATCATATATCCCCCTAATAAAAGTAATCTATTAGGTTTTCCTTACAAATGAATAGAACCCTCTAGGTAATGAAAATGTTTTACTCTAACGATAACAACGATCTTAGTTTTGAGGATATCAGTAAAACCCCCTCCAAACTCATGAATCCTTACATGACTGGGTCATGTCTAGCATCTAGTCTGTAGGGTCACTTTGTGGGTCCTATTGTTCCAACAAATCAGCTAGAAGAAAATATAGTACCTTCCACTAATTGAAATCCCTAACCCTTTCTACCCTCATATGAGTCATCTAGTTTGTTATAAACCTTGTTCATTATAGGCATATTCCCCAAAAGGTATCATTTCTGTTCCTAGTTAAGGATATGCCCTCCAGTATACTGTAATATCTACCTCCCTTCCATATTGGCCTGTATTCCTCATAATTCCTATCATCCTGCATATTATTATTCTCAATAGACAATACATGGATTTTGTTACTTACAGGACACCCTTGTAAGTAACAACAAAGAATTTATGAATATAATTTTCATTTAGAATTTACACTTTTGTCATATTAATTAATTCAGTATTATATAAGTCACATGAAATCATGATAAAACCAAAAAACAATTTTTAGATTGTTTTAAAATTACATTTAGAGTATAAATATATTAATTAATATAAAAAACATGACAATGGGACAAACATAAAAAAAGATAATTAAATTATGGAAACATGGATATTATCGATCCTCTATAATAATAACACTAAAAAAGAATGTCGTAGAAATGAATTAGGATTTTAGAAATGAAACATTCAGGTTCAAAATGAAAATATATAACCTTGATAGAAAATATATTTGAATAAAGAATTAATGATATATGTGGTATTTTAGGATGGAACTATAATTGTATGACCATTAAAAATTTGGTAGTTTGAATTGTAATCAGACTATTAGGAACAGTAACCTAACTACAGAAAGTATAAAATAATATATTGATATCTAAAGAAATGTAAATATATCAAAATTTATATCATCATAAAAGTAAATATGTTTTTTAAAAGAATGATAAAAATAATTGTATACTTTTTTAAAACACATATATTTTATTTTCATTTTTATGATAAATATAAACAAAATAAAGTTAATAAAATATTTTAATAAAATATTCCTACTTTTAATTGAAATTGTAATATAATATTATGAGAATATAAGAAATTTAACAATGGGTTAAAAATTGATCATAAATAAGCATGAATTTTTGAAATAAATTTTCAATTTATTTAAAAAATAATTTCATATATATAAATATATATAATTTTTTTAATAAAATCGATTTCATATTTAGAATACACATGAAAAAATATCGATAGAGTTAATTTTATGAATTATTCTAAACTAATTGAAATCTTTATCAATAGTTAAATATGGAAAAGTATGATATTAAACATTAAAAGTTATATATATGAATAATGAAGTCATGGATGGTGTAAGTAGCAATTATCTTGAACACATATGCATAAATTAATATATTTAGTCATATTAAGCATCACAATATATTATCTTGAGAAAAAAATATTAAACTAAGGATTATTTTATTTAAAGACACTCCTCTCCTCCCCTGATAAATATAACATATCACCTACACTTCTACATGAACCATATAATCCTTGGATATAGTCAAAAATATTCCTATTTATCTCCCAAATCATTATACTCATGTTCAAAGCTTTTTTTTTCTCAACAAAATACCATCCCAAGGAGCTATATATGGTGGCTAATAAGAGACTACTAAATGAATTGGAAAAATTCTCAACTGAGTCTGTTTCGATTATTTTCTTCTTCGACCTCATACATGTGAATTTTATCAACCAAATAATAGTAACATTGGTATCGATATATACTAATATGTTATTATTATGGTTTAATATCCATTTTATTTCCTCCGCTCAATCGAATATAAAATGGAAATATTGTTCAAGTCTTTTTTGATTAACCATCCCCGTGAATAAATAATTTCATTTTCAACCACCAGCTACATGGGATATTAAAATGAAATTATTATTGTAAAATGGAAATATTTTTCATGCCTAAGTCATTCTTATTAATGAGTAATTCTGGTAACTAAAAACCTTATATAATTTTTTAGTCTAATTAAATACATGTAATCATATCTCTGCAGTTAGGGAACCAACCCATATGAACTGTCATAATTACCAAAGGATAATCTATCATTGGACACATAATATGCAAGACCTTCAGATCATGAATGTATACTTAGTATCTCAATTAAATAACTCCAAAATAACATAAAATCATAAAACTAAATCAAATATAGTTGAATTATGATTAACTATATTTTTTCATAATTATAATTTTCTTTATTTCTATCATTAAGTGAAAGTTTAGAATGAATCCATACCTGAGGTTAGAGAAATATCTAAACTACCCTCATTTGTTTGGATTATCCATTTTCTCTCAACCTCACTTCCACTCCCAATTTAATATTATGGAAATATTAAAATATATATATATATATATACATCTCTGGCATATGTACATATCTTATTCTTCCTTTATTTTTTCATGTTATACATTCCATTTATCCATTTCTCAATGCCATGTTTAAAATCCATTAAAATTACGAGTAAAATTTATATACCTTAATCCATTCATATAATACACCCTTAAATTATTTTACACATTCATGATTTCAAAAAATGGAATTGATATTATGGTTTACTATTTTGTTTTACCTCTTGTTTTAAATAAATTTTTATATTATTTTCTTTTTTTAAATTTATTTTACAAATTATTTAGAATAATGGTTTAATTAGTCATTTATTATAACCAATAATAAACCAATTATATTAATGTTTTCAAATTAAATACTTATATTATAAAACTTTTTATTGATTAAATTATAAATTTACATAATATTTAATTCTTACTTCTCCCTATAATCATTTTTAACTTCCCTTGGATTATACATTGAGTCATGATTATATAACCCAATAATTTCCATGGGTATTTTTTATACTAATGAAATATGTTTGATTCCCTTATTCGGAACAAATTTCCATGTGCCCATTATGAGATAGTGTCTGATGCATTGGTTATGGTTTATATGACAAGAAATGATCTGATGGGATTAGGGAGTAACCCTAATCCCTTATGGGACTCTATCCATCATGTTAGGATGTATCAATAGTGATTTGTGACTTATTCTTATGATGTAATGTATTATGATGTTTCAAATTTACATTGAAGTCATGATATTATGATTTCATATTTATTTTATTTCATTCTCCATTATAATTATTCCTGGTCCTTTTCTTTTATGATATAATGTTATTACATTGGACTCATATGTTATGCTTCATTATCATAATTATTTCATTACTAGGCTTTATAGACCACCCCTTTTGTTTGTATATTCAATATTTTTTAGAATGATATTTTTGAATATCAATGGGAAATAGAAGATAACTATAGAGTTTAAAAAAACTATGTCTTTTTTTAGAATCATGTTGATATTTGATTAACCCAGTTTCCCAATGACTCCAGTCCACTTGATCCGTGGGTTTTTCTTGTTGGATATTTATGTAAAAAATATTTAATAATGTGTTTAAGAGTTTTTGGTCATTATAGTTAGTATTAGATTAATTTAATGTAATTTTAAGGGATTAGGACAATAATAAATAAGTAAAAAAATACTAGGTTTAAGTCGAAGTGTGAGGAAACATACTAAAATTTAGTAAAGTATATAGCGAGTGGTTTTAAATTAATGAAAAATCATGTAGGGATATTAAAAGTTGATGTGGATTTAGAATAGATGTACATAGGGTCGATAAACCAAAATGGGTTTTCTGGACAATAACCTAACTGTTACACTTCTCCTGAAAAAGAGGCCATGTTTAACACCTAGTGTCAAAATCTTGTGGGATGTAATTTAGTGAAGTTTTATTTACATTATAAACCATTATGAATGATTTGAGTGTCTTTATAGGTTAATAAACCTATTACAAAAAATTACCATATGTAACATAGAGAATCATAATTCAAGATATATATTTAATTTATAAGTATTTACCTATATTTTCATACTTTTCTTTTTTATATTCTAATTTTTTAGGTATTTAATTCCTTAATTTCCCTTTAATTTAGCTACCTATGGGAAATATGATGTTTTTTTTTCTAAAAACCAATTGGATGAGAAATTTAACTATTTCACCAATGATATGTGAAAACTTATGGGAGGGACGGTTGAGAAATTCATGGAGATATTGGCTCAAATAATTCAATTAATGAATAAAAAATGATCCATGTTGAACTCCCTCCTTCACCTATGAAATATCAAATTATAGTTGAGTGCTTTATGCGAAAACTTCAACAAACATATAATGGATCTTCATATCCCATCATCAAGGAATAATGGATTAAATCCACTCAGAATGTATTATTTCTCTTATAATAATCTAAAAAAGATGAATTAATTGTTTTTGTGTATCACCTAGATATAGAAGTCAATCAGTGGTGGACAGTAATCAAATAACTGAAGCCTAAGGGGGAAATCGAATCCATTAAATGGTAATGATTCAAGAAAATATTTCTCAATAAATATTTTCCCAAAACTCTATATATTAAAATTTAGAGGGATATCCTTGGACTAAAGAATAGTTAATATTAGTCTATTTGGGATTATGAGGGAATATTCACTAGGTTTTCATGGAAAAAATCCCTCTTTTCAATTGAAATTATATTTATGGTGGACCACTTCTTTATTGGATTAAAGTGTTGTATAAGTAAATCATTTTAGATTCGATACATAAAAATATAAGAAGAGATTATTTATTGCTCTATTAAGGTTGAGATGGATATTTGTGATTTATAGTGGTATCATGGGGTGTGATATAAAAAGTGGTTAATTGAGTTTAATTTGTGAGGATCAATTGTTTGATCCTAGGGAGGAATGAAAATTGATCTACCTATGTCAAAAGTTTGGTAAGAACAATCCAAAAAACTTTCTCAAGGGATTTGGAGAGGCTTAGAGTGTGGAAGAGAGGGGAATAGAGATAATCAATTTAAAAGGGATATAAATAATCCCACTAATGTTAGAGATGAAATGAAAGTATTGATCAACTGTTAGTCTATAGTCTATTGTTTCTACTACAAGAAGCATAGACATTGGGTAAGTAAAATCTCAAATCCAAGAGTAGTTTTTGATATTCAATAAAAACAACCTCCAAGGCTAATAGATCAAGGAAGGTTTTATAGTACCACTAATATTGAGGTTGACCTAATAATGAAATAGTAATATGTATGCTAGATGTTTATTCAACAATACAAGAAATATTATTTTATTTGGGTTTCATGTATTATTTCCTATAATTCAATTTTAGTATAACTTTTACAATACAGCATCAAAAAATGTAGGTTGATTTATCTAAAAAAATAAATAACTTATAACATCCCAGTTACATGAATCCCCTCTAGTCGATGTTTATGGTTTTCCCTTCCTAAGAAATATTGAAATATTTATTTGGTGGAATTTTTTGATTTATAATGATTGAAATTTTTATCCCTATATAAATCCAATACCAATTTATGAGAGTGTTAAATCACTCTTAATATCCTAAATCATACTTTGATTCTCTACATGTTTAAGGTAAAATATGATCCTATTTTAAATTAAAATTATCAATAATATATATTATTATATTATTTCAAATAATATAAATCTCTGAATATTAAGAAAAAGGATACAATCATGATTGAATTAATTCCCATTGTGAGGGGAAATAGTTAATAGTTAATGGGAATAGTATAATTATAAGTAATGAACATGAAATTAAATAAGAATCTGGATAATTGTTTCATGCACCCAAGTGCTTCACCATAGGGTTCACTTTTCTTCATAGTCAAGAAGAAATATCGCTAAAAGTGACTATACATTGATTATCATTAACTAAAATAAATCACCATAAATAACTACTATCTCTTACCTTGTATTGATGTGTTTTTTAAATATCATACATGGGGAGTAATACTTCTCTTGGGTGAACCGTTAGATAGGATATCACTAACTAAAGGTAGAGAAGAATCATATTCCCCAGACCGCCACTTTTATAAGGTATGGAAACTATGAGTTCATAGGGATTACCTTTATACTCACTAATAATTTATAAAATTTCATGTACTTAATGAATAAAAGCTTTATAGATTACCTAAAACAATTTTGGTCTTTATTATTGATGAAATTCTAATATAATCCAATCGAAAGAATGATTATGAGGATTATTTGAGTAATCTGATAATGATATTGTGTAGGAGATTATATATACAATTTATAATACATTTTTTCATTTAGATAGAGGATGAATCAATCATGGGGATTATCAGCAATGGAATATCTGTGGATCCTTAAAATAAAAAATCTATATAAGAGTTTCTCATACCAACATCTATAATGGATATTCTTTGTTTCCTTACACCGTTTAGGTACTATTAATGATTTTTGAGGAACATGTTAATATTGAAAACCCCACGGACTAAGATAAATTATAATGGAGTGAAGTTTTTATGGGCAAATTAATTCAAAGAGATCATTAAAGATTTAAAAATAGTCTTGTCACTATAATGGTACCCACACTACCTTCATGTGGTCATCTTTTCATGGTATAGAGTGATCTTTCAAAAAAACGTTTTGGGTTTATTTTTGATTAAAAATTATAAAGTGATCACATGTGCCTCAATTAAGTTGAACTTTCAGTAATAGTATTATCCAAAGCATGACCTATAATTGGTTGTAGTGATTTTTCCATTGAATATTTGACAGCATTATCTCCACCAAGAAAAATTAAAAACATATACTTATCATAAGATCCAAAAATAAATATTCACACAAAAAGAGATTAATATAAGATTGTGTACATGGAAATATCTGACCAATTACTATGAATTCCAATCCATTACCCTCCCTAAAAGGTGAATAAGTAGAAAATTCTTTGAGTATAAAGGAACTTCTAACCTTATAAATGATGAGATATGAGAAAGACCCAATATAATTAAACATTCAAGGAATTGACATGGTTGGCGATAAATGTGGAAAAGCATCTTATATATATCAATTGATTTCTCAACCATTGATTTTATAGAATATAATTTATTCTCAAAGGGATGAAGTGGAAAACCAAAATTGGGAGGAAACTATAAGAAAACATAAATATTATGAATTTAAAATTGGTGAAGTAATAGATGTAATGTTAGGGTCCTGAAAATGTGTACCATAAAATCCATAGATAATGATGTATATTTTGAATAGTGAGATTAGGTAAACAATTTATATACACCTATAGAGCATAGAGACTTATCAAGATCTTTGATAACATTATTTTTGGGACAATATTATGAAGAAAAATTTAATATACATCAAAGTTCTTAGTATTTCAAAAAGAGAAGTTAAAAAAGGAAAAGACCACAGGGGAAAATAAAACCATTACCCATACCCACATATAAATGGGATAACATAACCATGTGATTTTACCTAGTAATTTTCAATAAAGAAAAAGGGAACAATTCCATATGGGTTATGGTATCCCAACATACAAAAAATGCTCATTTCATTTCAATTTAGGAGTAATTATCACATGATAAACCTGAAAGGATATACAATAGATAACTGGTGATTATGAATTTAACACCTCTATCAATCATATCTTATTGAGATCCAAAGTTAACCTCAAAAGTTTGGATTACATTGTAACATGATTATAACATTTATTTGAAATTTATTATAGGATATCACCCTTGTATAGATGGAAAATTTTTCTAGAAAATCTAGACATATAATGACATGTATATATATTTATAAATAAAATAAAAATGAGGTTTCAATTAATAATTTCCATTGGTTGAGTTCTATTAAAATAATATATTTCACTTGAGCATTCATGTGACTTATTCTGAAAACCTGTATGGAAATAAATACATCACTCTAATATGTGGAGACAAAGTTGGAGAAAGAAATTCTTCAGAACCTGTACTAGGAGAATAAATGATTCAGAATGTGAATTCCATTCAGTAACACAAAAAAACCCCATGTAGAATGATTATTTATGCTGATAACCATCAACGAGTCATGAATATTGAGATTAGTGGTAAATAACTACTTTATAAAATTTAATGGAATGGATTCATGAGGTTTTGGAGGAATGGAAACCAATGTATTATCTATATTGACCACTTTCATATTAATGATTGTATTATATATATATTTTTTCAACTTTTACCCCGACAAAATGTTCCCATTTTATATGATGTGTTCCATATATCCCTTCTATGAAACTACATTCTAGATCCCTCACATATACTAAATCTATAAGTGGTATAGTTAGAGCATGAGCACTCTTATAAGGTGTGACCATTGAAGATTTTGGATTGTAAAGAATATTTTTTAATGAAATAACACTAATCTCGTAGTCAATGTTCAATGGTGGAACCATAAGTATGAGGAGGTGATATGGGAACCAAGAGATGAAATGAAATAGAAGTACCATAATATTTTTTTCATCTTAGTGGGAGAAATAAAATATTGAGGGAGAAATTTCTAAAGTTGGAAAGAATATAATAACCCCAAATTTTATCAATTTAATTTTCCTTCTGAATATATAATTGTGTAATATTTAGTAATCTGGTCTTATATAAACCACATGAATAACAAGATAGGACAGAAAAAATTTCATTATATTTATTTGAAAGTTATATTTACATTACAAATAAACTCTTTAAATTAAAAAAATAACAATGGGAAAAAATAAAGAATAAGATAACTAGAATATAAAAATTTTGGATCAACTCAATCCCCTAGATAATCGTACCCTTGAACAAAACTATATAAAGAATCAAAAATTAGAAAAAACATATATTTTGAAAATGATAATATATAACCATGGGAGAAAATATAAATGAATAATTAATAAATAAAATTATATTTATTTATAAATGGTAATAAACTCATATGATCATTAAAAATATGGCTATTTGAATATTATTATGGGAATTTTAATAGTAATCTTACAATTGGAATAGTAATATGACCCTTAAGAATACTAACATGACTGATGAGATTATACATTAATATTATAGTCATCAGTAAAATGAAAATATGTCAAATTTAAATCATCCTACAAATAAATAAATTTTTTAAAAATTATAAAATAAGTTTGGGTATTTTGGTACAGAAATATAGGTTTTTCATTTTTATGCTAAATATAAAAATTTAAAAGATATTTTATCTTCATAAATTGGTTTTAAAAAATAATATTAAGTTTCAATTTAATAATAATATAATTTTATGATACCATAAGTGATTTTATAAATGTTTAAATAATTGATCATATTATAGAAATTGGTATTTTCAGAATAAAAAAGTATTTTATTAAAAAATAAAATTTATCATATATCGAAAATTATATTTACAAATAGATTTTATTTTTTCAATCTACCCATAAAAAATAGTCAGGGTTATTTATTGATATTTAAAAAAAACCTGGATTTTTAGTTAATAGTGAAATACTAAAAAATATGGTATTAAACATTATAATTCATATGCATGAATAATTGAGTCATGGATGTTTTAAGAAGAAATTATTTAAAACTCAAAAGCATAAATTACTATGATTTTTCCCTATATTCATCAACATTTATTGTATTGATAAAAATAATAAACTAATGATTATTATATTAAAAACACCCCTCTCTTCCCTTAACAAATACCAACCATAATCACACCTTCTACTCACTCAATCTAATCCTCTGATCTAGCTAAACAATTGTTCATTTCTCTCCTTAAAACTACCACCCATGTCCATAGAGTTCTATTCTTACAAAAAGATCGTTCCAAATATTCTTAAGGGGTATTCAAGATAATACTCAAAATGGAAGTGGTAAAATTCTCAATCAACTCACTTTTGATTATTTTCTTCTTCTTCCACCCATATATGTATTCTTTCCACCTAAAAAGAGTATCATTAATATCCTAAATATACTGATATGTTATTATTGTTATCAAATTTTCATTTTTTATCCTCCCTTAATCTATTCAAAATTGAAAATTCTGTTGATATTATAATCGATTCACATCCCACATGAATAATAAATTTCATTTTCCACCACCACCATTAGGGATAGATTAAATTATATTATAATAAAAAATGATATTAATTAGAAATTTTTTAAAATTTTTAAATACTCTTAAAGTAAAACAAAATCAAGTAAGTTTATTATGCTGAGAAACAATACCGAAATGAAGTATCCATATACCAATAAAACATTTTCCCTCTAATCTAGTACTATTTATAAATATTTTTTATAACAAGAACCATATTAGAAATTTTCAACTCATTACAACAATTTCATCACATCTTTATAATAATGTAATCAAACCATATGAAATCTCATTATTACCTACAACTAACACAACCTCGAACACATGACATGAACGTCCTTGGGATAGTTAATATAGACACGATGTCTCAATTAAATGACTCTAAAAAAATAATAAATATTGTTAATAAATCAAATATAGTTGAATTTGGATCCAAATAAAGTTTTTAATAAATCTAATTTGATCATTTTGGATGTCAAGTGAATGTGCAAAATGAAGTCGGACCTAAGGTAAGGGAAATATCTAAACAAACTCCTCTTATTTAGGTTGTGGTTTTTGCCTATATACCTTACTTTACCTATATATTTACTATTATTAAATGATACTAAATTATGAATTTATTTATCTTACATATCTATCTATATTATTCTTCAATTATTTTCTGAAGTTGTACTTTCATCACTTGTATTCATAAAAACCTTCATTAAAATCAATCCCCATTAAGGTGAATTTTTCTATCCCTTAATCTTTTCACGCAACAATCATTTATAGTATTTTACATATTCATGCTTTCATAAAGTCACAACTACTCTATTGTTAAAAATTTTGTTTTGTCTATGGTTTAATATAAATTTTTATATTCTTTCCTTCATTAAAATTCTATTAATGATTATTTTAGAAAATATTTTAAATGATCATATTTTTAAACACTTATCAAGACTTTCAAATGAATTATTCAACTGAACTCTAAATTTCATACCTGTGATTGTTGATTCAAATATGTAAATCCAAAATGTTTAATCCCTTCTTTACCAAGGAATATTTTTCAAATATCTATATATTATTCTTTGAGAAATTATTATTAACCTATAACATTTCATGCATATTTTCCATGATTATGTCTTATGTTTCATTCTATTATATAGAACACATATCCTTGTACATGTTATGATGGTTTCTCAATAATAGTTCTCAAATTAATTAACTATTTTTATATCTCTTGAGATGATATAAATGTGATTAAGGAGTAAACATAATCCATTAAAGGACTATGTGCACTATGTTATGGTGCCTTACTAATGATCCTTGACTTATACTTATGGTTTCATGTATTATGATGTTGCCACACTCTTAGTTCTTTTTCTAATATATCTCATGATTCCTTATGATTTTTCATGTGATATTTCATTAATGATATCATGTTATTCCACTTGACTCATTTGATTTTATTAATTATATTATTTATTCCCTTAAAATGATTTGTAGGTCACCCCTTTTTTATGTGTTCCTCAGGTTATCATATGTTGTTCTAGAAGATAAAAGAGATCTAGGATCACATTATGGAGTCTAAAATAAATATGTTGTATTTTAGATTCATGTTGATACTTTTTGAACCCAATATCCAAAAAAACTAAGCCTCTGGAAACTTGTTTTATTGTTATTTGATATTTAAATTAATAAAATGTAATAATATGTATAAGAGTTTGGGGTGGTTATATTGCATAAGGAATATCTCTTTACTCTATTGGTTTTATTCCATGAAAGTATCCTTCCTCAAAGGGGAATATTCTATATAAGATAACCATAGCCTATCATGGGTTGTTAACAAAACATGGTATGAATTTGAAAGAGATTTAAATTGTTTAAGACCCGTTATATTCTTTATTATCAACCCTTTTGTGGAGAATCTTTCCTAGCTGTGTGAATTAAAACTATATTGTAACACCCAAATATTGTATTGTATGTTCCTTTTTAAATGTAATATCTTTTTATCGTTTGTGCTTCATGCAATATCTTGTTTAAAACTATAACATACTACTAAATATGATAGTTGGAACAATTATGTGGCCCTTAGAAATAGTAACCAGTCTAAAATAATAGTAACACTCCATATGAAAGTATAAAAAAATTGGTTTCTTATAAATTAAAATATAGTATATTTACATCATGGATTATGTAAATACTTTTTTTAAACAATAAATTAAGTGTTGGTATTTTTGTTAATCATAGATATTTATTTAAAATAGGATAATTAATAAAATTATTGAAAAGAAATTTTTTTCATAAAATATATTAATTAATAAATATCTTGTTTTATTATTTTTATAACATATTTTTATGAGACTTTAAATAACTTTTCAAAGTGACATGATAACTCTAGTATCTTTTATATACTATAATTTTATTAATTCAATTGAAAATACACCACAAATTTTCTTCTCCTATTTCATTTATTTTATAGATGAAAACATCATTTGCGAGGTGCCGATTTACCGCCTTCAAGGACGATGTTTTTTTTTCAATTACGCCTTCAAGGAAGGTCATAAAACCATTTTCATGGTTAAAAAATATTATAATATATATATATTTTATCTTATATAATTTCTTTTACCATTGAATATACATAATATTAATTAATGAAACAAAGTTTTTTGTGATGATCGAAAACCCACTAAAATAATTTAAACGATTATCACTAACGTATAATCTAATGATTCATCCTCACCCCAAGTAAAAGATGACATAAAAACCATTTAATATTATGTAAGATAATTATTAATGTATAATTTTAAATTTGGGCAAGTATTTTCTTTTAATATGATATTTAATATGCATATATAAGTAAACTTATCTTGAAAACCAAGGAAATGAACACTACCAAACGAAAAAAATGTAATCTTATAACTCATCAAAAAGTCTATAAATTAACTTAATAAAATCATAATAAAAAAATAAATTTTTAAAAGTTTTTAAATGAAATTATTAATGAAATTAATTTAATTATCCATCAAATTAAGCACAAGTGAATAATGCTTTTAGATGTTAGGTAATGAATTCTACACGATCCTCCATTTTTCATTCAGGTTCCACATTCTCTCTCTTTACAAAAAATTAATTCTCGATTCATTTTATATAAATTATATAAATTTTGTTTATAAGATCCAACTCATATATCTAGATAATTACATATTTCTTATATGAGAAATACATGTTTTGTACGGTTCCCTTCTCAATTATTCCCAATAATAAAACCCCATTAAAGGTAACTTCCTAAATTTTTCCCCATTTTCAAGTACAATAAATAATCTATTTAAAGACCTCATTGTTTTTCTTAAATGAGTAATTTTATCATTAAACACATTATTTTTTTATTAAGGGTTTTATACAAACAATTAAGATAAAAAAAATTAATTCTTTAAAATAACACTTCTTTTTTAAAGTAAAAAGTGTATTTCCCTGAAGAATTCGTTGATTATTTTATTAGAGTGTTTTCATCTATGTTTTATTGATGTTGATCTTATTGATTCAATAATGTTTCCTTAGAACTTTCCTAAGGAAGAAGTTGAAGCTACCTAAAAGAAACAGGAGGCTTCTAAGACCCTTAAGAGGAGTGCAATGAATAGGAAAGTGAAGGAAGAAGATGAGAAAGAAAAAACTCCACAGGCTAAAGAAACCAAATCCACACCACCAAAGCCTAAGAAGAAAAAAGATTATCTGGATAAGGTAGTAGCTAAGTGAAGGGAAGACAAGAAGAAAAATAAATCAGGGGAGCCTAGCTTTGGTTTGGATCCTACTGAAGAAAAATATTTAAAGGAGAGGACTTTTGATGAGCATGAAAAGAAAGAAAAATAAAAGAAACAAAAGAATGATGTATGAGGCTGAAATAGTTCAATCACTTCTAAAGGATGCAGATAGAGCTTATGTAAATATTCTAGTACTATAATCTTTCTTGGTAGAAGCTTTAACAGAAACACCAGGGAAGAAGTCTGTGACTCTGGAAAAAGTTGAAGAAAAATCATTTGAATTAGTAGAACCAGTTGAAGAAGAAGGATAATACATTGGTAACACCACAGAGTTGATTAAGCAAGTGAAAGAATTTCATGAGATGGAAAGTCCATCCGAGAAGCTGTCAATCTGAACATCCCAAGAAGAATCTTAAAAGATTTCTATCCATAGTTTAAATGACAATATTGAGGATGAAGTGAATATGTTTTTTGATGAATAGAGTTCTAATTATGATTTCATACACCCAGAGGATACTGAGGCAAAAGATGAGAAAGAAGATATAGTTGAAGATAAAATTTTTCAGCTATCTGATAGTGAACATGAATCTCCAGATAAGGATTCCATTTCGAAATCTGATAAGGGAAAACAAGTCATTATTGATACTCCTAGTCGAGTAGTAGTGAAGGAGAAAGATGTGGGTGATTCATAAAAGCGAAAATCAGTTGAAATAGAGAAAGATACCTCACCAAGTAAAGTCTCAGATTAAGAATCATCATCCCTAAGACATGATTTTGTTGTCCAATCATTAAAGAAGATTTTTGGCACTATTATGATATTTCCAAGCATTGAATTGAGATGCCAGATGCTTCTACACACCCTAAATCAAAAATCAGATTTACTATCCATGGTAATGGATAAGTGTGCCAAGCGAGAGGCATATTTCAAAACATTATTCATTAAATATCAATCCCAAAAGAGGTCTTGCTAGAAAATGACTAGTTGGTCTAAGAAAACTATAGAAGAAATGTGAATTCTTGACGATTTTCAAGAAAGTGTCAAGGATTATTTTGACACCGAATATAGTATGATCAAGGATCTCAGAAATAGTTTTGAGAAAAATATGACTCTAGAACAGAATTCCTAGATTCAAGAAGTAAAATATCTGAATGGAATGTTGTTTTCAGTTTCTCAGAGTTGGAAGAGAGAAAGTGATCTCCGAATTATGATAGAAGAAAGGCTTTCCATGTAGGAAGAGCTCTTGAAGGATTAGGCTGAAGCTTTTAAGGCTTAGGTTGAAATTATCAAAGCCTTAGAAAAGAAAATCGATGATCAGGATCAGATTCTCAATTCAGCAGAGGAAGACCATAAAGAGCTCAAGAAGCTAAAAAAATATTGAATAAGTTTATGCCCAAGGAAAAGGACGGATATCTTTTTTTAAATATGATCTTTTGTTGTATAAATTTTTTCCAATCATTGATGATAATTTTGGTTTCTCTTTTTGTTTGGTTGTATTGTACTAATATTTTAGGTACCATATTTACTTTTTCATTCCTTGTATTTCATTCTGAAAATCACAAAGGGGGAGAAAGGAAAAAGAATTCTACGTAAAGAATAAATTTCCCTAAGTAATGGGGAGTTAATCTAAGGGGGAGTTTTCATCAAAAATATTTTCATATTCAAGATTATGAAAAATCTCATTCATGAAATGAGAATACGATTGTTAGTGGTTCTAAAGACTAAGTGGGAGTTAGTCGTATTAATCATTTCCCATGTGTTAAGGGAGATATGTTTTGTATTCAATGTCTAGGAAAATATTTTCTAAGTCCTTATATTCTTTTTCCAGAGGATGTTTGTGCTTTCCAAAAAGGAGGATATTATTGTGTCAAAAAGGTTTCCTTAGGAATTTTCTATTCCTTCATGTCTAGGGAGATTATTGAGTCAATAAGGTTTCCTTATGACTTCACCATTCCTTCGTGTTTTGAAAATCACAAACACCTTATCTTTGGGCAGATTTCTTTTTACCCTATTTTTTACTTTCATAATGAAAATTTTTCTTCCCCAATGAAATATATCATTACCATGTTTTTCATTGTTCATTCTATTTCTATGTGTAAAATTCTGTTTCATATCTAAAACCTCTAAATATTATAATACTTAGATATAGAGCATTCTATTTTTAGGATCCGGTTTCAGGTTCCGAATCCTCTAAATTCAGGTTCTGAACATTTTAAGTTCAGACTCTATATTCTAATGAATTCAGACTCCAAACTCTCATGAGTTTCGACTCCAAGTTTGTAAAGACCCATAAAATTCAAGGGAAATTTTTTTTCATAATTTTCTTTGGGATTTTACAAGAACGCAGTTTCTAACGGCACCTGATTCTAATGACTGGTGTGCCCAGAATCATTTTCTGAAGTTTAGCATGGGTACATTCAGTGAACGAACGAGTGGGTTTTTCTAACTTTTGAACCAATGCTTGGAATCGAATTCTGATGGCACCGATGGAATCGTAGTGCCGGTAATTGCTTAGAAACACCTTTTTCGGAGTTGTGTTTGCTCGGGTGTGGTTTTGAAATTTTCGGGTAAAGTAAATTAATAAAATAAAATGGGGAAACCAATTTATTTTATTTTAAGTTGTTTAACGTAATCTAAGAGGTTAATGTGGGACCCAAAATATCCAACACCACTAGGTATGATATTTGTGGGGTGGGTCCCACACAAGCCCCACATTTGTCAACCCCCCTCCTATTATTATGTAACGCACCCACAACCCCCCTTTAATGAAAGTCAACCCTTGCGTTTATTTGGAATAATAAATGCCACATTAATTGGGCGGTTTTAACTCCTCAATTAATTCAATTAATTGATTGTTTCAATTTCATTTTGAATTTCAAATCATTGGCTTGTGTGTTAATAAAATTAGACAAGTCATATTTTATTAGAGGTTGGTTGTGCGAGAGGGTTTGGGAGAAATCACTCAAGCTGTGAAGCACTCCTTCCTCGATGAAGAACGCGAAGAACGCGAAGAATGCAAAGAACACGAAGAATGCTGATCTCTGACGAAGGAAGACAAGAACGTCGGATCCTCGGATACTGACGATGCGACACCGACGAATTCTTTCTCCGCGAAGCAATGATCCCCCTTCCGCGATGCCTTCTTCCGCGACGTGAAATTCCGCGACGAACCCTCACTCGACGATGCTTGTGGTATGGGTTTTGGTTCAATTAAATCTATGTGATTTATATCCTCGACATGTGTTTAAAATTTGTCGGACGCCGTTTAAACCGCTAACGCGGTGGGTGTGGACCAACGAACAAGTCCAAACCCACCGTTACTTCATTCTTGGTGTCTGGATCGGTGGGCGACGATGATGCAGGCCGCAAGGGCATTTTGAGGTCTTCGCTGTGAAGATTCGGTCCTGGGTGGACCTCTAGCGATGATAGCAGGAAAAACGTACCAACTGAGTGCATCCAGTGGTCGGCGGAAAACCTCACTGGCGTGCCTTGCCGGCACGGCTGCGCCCGGCGCGCCACCGGGAAGGGACGTTGCGGCTTCACCCGCGGCGACAGGCTGCTGGTCCCGCGACCAAGCGGGACCGAGGGGGTGGGGAGGTGTCACTAGGCCGCGTCCATTGGCAAGGAGCGGCCCCACGCGGGGCAGCGGTTTCACTCAAAGGGGTGGCGCCCCCCCTTTTGCGCAGCCGCTCGGCTAGCGCCGAGCCGACACGCTCGGCCCGCGTCGGGCCGCCCTGGGCCGGACCGGCAGCACCGGGCCGGGCCGCCCAAGCCGGGCCAGGCCGTGCCGGCCGGGTCTGACTCGGACCCGGGTCGGGTTGACCCGGTTTGGGCCGACCCATGGGAGGTTGGGCCGGGTCGGACCGGGCCCATACCCCCCATTTTCGGACAGTTTCGGTCTGTTGCCCATAACATGGTCTACGGACCTCTGATCGACGCGCTATTAGTTGTGTAGTGATCCTTGGATCGAGAAGGTCGTTTCGGTATATTACACTCAAGGTTTAGGAATACTTTGGGTTTGGCCGGGTTGGTTTGTTCACGAAACCAACCGGGCCCTCATAGCGGAAACGCTTATAACTTGAGCTCCGGACGTCCGATCGACGTGCCATCGACTTTGTTGGATTCCTCTAAGTGAGAAGGATCCTTTGGATTACTCCTCTCGATTTTTGGATGTAGTTGGAGTATGGTCAGGTTGGTTTTGACTTAAAAACCAACCGAGCCCCTGGGACGAAAAGGCCAATAACTCTCAGATCGGGCGTCCGATTGACGCCCAATCTATGACGTTGAGTTCCTATTGACGATACGGAACATTTGGATACATCAACTCCAGACTTAATGTCAGTTCATGTATCAGCCCCTCGGCTCGTGGAGCGGACCCTCCCGAACGAGCTTGTTGTGTGCGGGAACCCTAGAGCTAGCTGCGACTACGACGACGATGACGACTGTGCAGAAATCCTCTGTTGATTCGACGGCGATGAATAAAACACTTAGCAATCCTATGTGGATCAGTACTACCGATCCTGTGTGGGTTAGATCATGTGTGGGTCAGCGCTCAGTGGTCCTATGTGGGCCAGCACCTACAAATCCTGTGTGGGTCTGATCCTGTGTGGGTCATTGCGGGGGTTAGTTACCTATCGATCCTTTGTGGGTCATTGCAGGGGTTAGTACCTATCAATCCTGTGTGATTCTGACGGCTTAGATGAATTAGTGTATACATCTTATCATCTCTATCGTCTTACAAAGAAGTATACCTGTGTGAGCTGAATCATGACTTTCAATCCTTATCTTCGATAAGTTTGACTTGATATCCTGTGTGGATTGCGTTATGCTTTCCTGTGTGAATTGGGTTGTGATTTCCTATGTGGAATGGATTGTACATGAGCTCGGATGTTGGATCCGAACGAGAATTTATGACTTAGGTATATGTATGGTCATATACCTAAGTAGTGTCGAATTTTAATTCGCGATTGCATCTTTCCTTTTTGAATTATCCTTTGTGGATTCTGGGAGACCTTCAGGGGTCTCGGGGTCCCTACTGAGTAGCTTATACTCACCCCTACATGGGCTATTCCTGCAATACATTGTGTTGGTTGCAGACGACGGACATCGCTGATCGTGGTTGAGTCTTGCGGAGTAGGTCGATACCTGGAGGTGGACCACTGGGCGGGACGTACTCGGAGCGGACGGCTGGACCCGAGGAGCTGTGGAGGCTATCTGTACCCACCCTTCAGGTGGGACTTCCAGTGGATGGCTCGAGGCTGCGACATTACTTTTCAGTTTTTGTACTTCCTTTTTCTGTTGTACTTTACTTTCAGTTTGGCTTTGTATTCTGGCCCACTTACTTTTCTGCACTTACTATTGTACCGAGTTGTTACTTAGTGTTTAGTTCCTCTTGCTTTCCCTGTGGTGTTTGCTTACTTTACAAAGGCAATGCATTCCCTTTTTACCGGGAATTACGCCTTGGTGCTAGTCTCCAGCCCCTGGCCAATGGAAGGAGGGCTTGGGGTAGTCACGGCACGTGCCCCAAGAACAGGTCATGAAAAATTGGTATCAGAGGAGTTCGGTTCTACCGTAGAACTCAGGACTCTAATCTTTTTCTATGTGAAACAATAGTGTTGAGAGTATTGAGTGTGGTTATTAGTCCACAGAGTCCAGTGATGGTGCGACAAGCGATGTTTCCATACACTAGGACCCTGACTTATGATTTCCGACTTAGTGCACAAAAACAATGACTGCATGTGTGTTTCATGTTCTCTTTGTGATTACTTTGTGTCAGCTCACCAGGTATACAGTTTGACCGTGGCGCACTTGTTTATTTTTAGTATGGCCCCACGACGGAAACCGTATAGGGTTCAGAGCGTTGTACGTGACGATAGCCCACCGAGCTATGAGGCCTTGATATAGGGCCCTTTGACAGCAGAGGCACCGATGGTACCTCTACCCACCGAGCCACCGAAGCTACCAGCCCCAGCCACTGACGATGCACGTCGCCTTAGTGCACTGCACGAGTTTCAGCGTCAGTGACCACCTAGGTTCCGCGGGTAGACGGACTCTCAGGCAGCCGAAGATTGGATGGAGGTCGTTGTACGAGTTTTCTGTTTGGTAGGGCCACCAGCAGACCTCATGGTGATCCTCACAGTGAGCCTCCTTCACGTAGTAGTAGGCAGATGGTGGATCTTGATGCTCCAGGTGGACGACGAGGCATCTCTCCTCTGGATGGACATTGAGAGCCTCTTCCGCTCGGAGTTCGTCCCATCCACCTTCCGTGCGGTGCGCATCCAGGATCTTCTACATCTGCAGTAGGGCTGCTTGACGGTCACCCAGTACTTCGAGATATTTACAGATCTCTCGCATTATTCGACGGACATGGTACGGGACCCATTCTTCTGGGCCCGGACCTTTGAGCAGGGATTGAGGCAGGAGATCAGGGCGTCGCTGATCTCCCTCATCATTTCGACACAGGCAGGGGTACTGGAGTGAGCCCTTCCCTTCGAGATCTTCCTTACTGACCCAACATCAGAAGCAACACCTACCGCAGGGCGGTACTTAGAAGAGTCTAATGCAGAAGGCAATCGATGGATGACTCATGTGTCTAAGCAGACTAGACCCTCAGGCAGACGACCTCAGGACACTAGCTCAGAGGTTCGGGGCACTCATTGAAGAGCCAGCCTTTCGAGAGGCAGATAGTGCTACGCATGCGGCGGGCAGGGCCACATGGCTCGTGACTACCCGACCCGCCATGCCGAGGAGCAGCAGACAGTTGAGGGACCACCCAGGTAGAGCCATAGGGTCGACTGTAGCGGTCCGCAGGGAGCAGGCAAATGAGGCAGAAGAGCTGACTGAGCAGCAGGTGGTGAGCGACGCTTTTAGGCTCTACCACCACCACCACCAGGAGGTCCACCCTGACCACAGGGAGCTGGAAGGCAGAGACAGGCACAACTCCAAGCAGCGGAGGCCTATTACCATGGCACGCCCGAGATTATTCGAGGTACTATCTATGTCTATTCCACCCTTGCTGCAGTTCTTATAGACATAGGAGCGAGTCATTCCTTCATAGCCACTGCCCTTGTTCGTAGCTCAGATATTCCGAAAAAGTCTTTGGCTCGATCCTTATGGCTAGAGACTCCTATGGGAGCAGACTCGACGATTACACATTGGTTCCGGCAGTGTGAGCATACTCTAGGAGGCGACAGCTTCGGCTGGGATCTTCTTGTAGCGGCGTCGAGACCTTACGACGTCGTCTTGGGAATGGGTTGGTTATCTATATCCCATGCTCAGATCGAATGTATTAGGCCAAGGTGTAGTGTGTATGCACAGAAGGGAGTAGTTTCACCTTCACCGGTAAGAAGGGAGCCTTTGCAGTACAGGATGGACTCTCACCGAGGAGGGGACATCCCATCACTCATCAGTTGCCTAGCCTCATCCTAGGAGCAGTTGACATGTGGAGTCCTAGTTTTCTTGCAGTGGTGGATCAGTATGCGGACGTTTTCCTCAACAACGTTCCAGGACTACCTCCTCGCAGAGAGGTAGACTTTTATATTGATATGTACCCCGGGACGGCCCCGATATCCACCCCAGCATATCGGATGGCTCCCGCCGAGCTTTGTGAGCTATGGGTACATTTTTAGGACTTACAGGGCAAGGGATTAATCCGGCCCAGCGTTTCACCCTGGGATTCCCCAATATTGTTCGCCAAGAAGGTGTACGAGATGTTGCGACTTTATGTCAACTATCATCACCTGAACCAGGTGAAAGTGAGGAACAAGTATCCGCTGCTGAGGATTGATTACCTCTTCGATCAGATCAACGGAGCATGGTGGTTCTTGAAGATAGACCTTAGATCAGGCTATCATCAGCTCAGAGTTCGGGACGGGGACGTGCATAAGATGGCCTTCAGATGTCGGTATGGCCACTATGAGTTCTTGGTTATGCCATTCGACGTAACCAATTCTCCAGCAGTGTTCATGGGCTTCTTGAACAGGATCTTCCAGCCATACCTTGATAAATTTGTCGTGGTCTTCATCGACGACATTTTGATATACTTGAAGATTGAGGAGGAGCACGCTTACCACTTGCGGGTTGTACTAGAAACACTCTAAGAGCATAGGCTTTATGGAAAACTCTCGAAGTGTCAGTTCTGGTTATGTGAGATCCACTTATTGGGACACATCATCTCTGAGGTGGGAGTTACGGTAGACCCAGCGAAGATCAAGGTAGTGCCAGCTTGGGAGCGAACCAGAAGTGAGACAGAGGTGCAGAGTATCTTGGGTCTTACTGGGTACTCTTGGAGATTTGTGCCAGACTTCTCCATAGTTGCTGCACCACTCTCAGCTTTGAAGAAGAAGGGGAAACCCTTTGTGTGGTCAGACAGTTGTCAGAAGATCATCTAGGAGCTCGGACAGAGATTAACCAGCGCGCCTATTTTGAGGCTACCGGAGGAGGTAGTTGGGTATGTAGTTTACTGCGATGCATCAGGGACCGGACTCGGATGTGTCCTGATGCAGGAGTGGTCCTTGATCTCCTATGTATCACGTCAGTTGAGGTAGCATGAGCAGAACTACGTTACCCATGACCTGGAGTTAGCAGCAGTGGTCTTCGCTCTGAAGATGTGGTGACACTATCTGATGGGAGAGTGCTTTATAGTCTATTCTGACCATCAGAGTCTCAGGTACATCTTCTCGTAGAAGGACATGAATCTGAGAGAGCGGTGATGGCTTGAGGTCCTCCAAGACTACGACTTTGAGATAGTCTATCCTCCTGGAATAGGGAACGTAGTAGCCGATGCACTTAGCAGGATGAAGGGCATTCAACTACTTGGGGAGACGACATAGCAACTAGCCGCTTTGCAGATATTTTTCATGGATAGAGATGGAGAAGCCTTCCTTCAGTCACTCACAGTCACTCTTCCTCTACTGCAACGGGGTAGAGAGGCAGAGTGTGGGGACGCCGACTGTGAGACACAGCGTGCACAGATATGCTCAGGACAGGCACCAGATGGTTTCTCTGTAAGAGGAGAGCACGAAGTCCTTTTCAGAGGACGTACCTTGGTACCAGTTGATTTATGAGAGGAGGTGCTGAGAGATTTTCACACTTCCCCATTGGTGGTACATCCTGGAGTGGCAAAGATGTACCAGGATCTCAGATGACAGCACTGATGTCCGGGTATGAAGAAGGTTGTGGCAGAGTTCATTTCTCAATGCCTCACCTGCCAGCAGGTGAAGGCAGAGCACCAGGTACTAGCAGGGTTGGTACAGTCCTTGGAAGTCCCGGAGTGGAAGTGGGACGAGATATCTATGGACTTTGTGACTGGACTTCCACGCACTTCCCGAGGTCATGACTCCATTTGGGTGATTGTCGACCGACTCACCAAGTCGGATCACTTCTTAACCATTAGAGATTAGGGCTTAGTGGAGAGATTGGGATGCCTATACGTTCAGGAGATTGTACAGCCTCATGGTGTGCTATCTTCTACCATCTCCGATCGACATGCTCGCTTTACTTCCCAGCTTTGGAAGGGGTTGGAGGAGGCATTCGGGACGCAGCTACGTCTGAGCACCGTCATTCACCCTCAGACGGATGGTGAGATGGAGAGGACCATTCAGACTCTCGAGGACATGCTCTGTGCATGTTTCCTTGAATTTGGTCGCAGCTGGGAGGATCACCTACCCTCGGTGGAGTTCACGTACAAAAAGAGCTACCACTCCACCATCGAGATGGAACCATACGAGGCTTTGTACGGCCGACCATGCAGATCACCTATGTGCTGGACAGACCCTGGGGAGTCAGCACCTGTGGGACCAGAGATGGTCCAGGCCACGATAGAGAAGGTCCAAGTCGTCCAGGAGAGGATGAGGATAGATCAGATCCGACAGAAGTCTTATGCTGACAGGAGGCGGAGGCCACTTGAGTTCGAGGATGGCGATCACGTCTTCTTGCGGGTCTCACCTCGACGTGGATTGTGGAGATTTGGTCGAGGCAGCAAGTTATCTTCGTGCTTTATCGGATCATTCCAGGTCCTCAGCAGGATAGGTGAGGTAGCTTATCTCCTGGCTCTATCACCTCAGTTGCACCAGGTGCACGATGTCTTCCACGTATCCCAGTTGAGGAGATACGTGCACGACCCGACGCATATCATTGACCATGGGGAGCTGGACATTGATGATGGGGCGACTTTTGTGGAGGTCCCGGTGGATATTGAGGGTTGACAGGAACGGGTCCTATGTGGATTGTCGATTCCTCTAGTGCACATCAAATGGCAGCACGGGAACCTCCAAGAGAGCATTTGGGAATGTGAGGCTCAAATGCGTGCTCAGTACCCACTTTTGTTTCCCTAGTTTTGATGTATCTTTACGGGGAAGTAAAGCCCTGAGGTGGGAGTAATGTAATGACCCATAAAATTCAAGGGAATGTTTTTTCATAATTTTCATTGGGATTTTACAAGAACTTTGTATCTTACAGCACCTGATTCCGAGGCCCAGAGTGCCCGAAATCATTTTCTGAAGTTTAGCTCGGGTACGTTCAGTGAACGAACGAGCGGGTTTTTCTAACTTTTGAACTAGTGCTCGGAATCGAATTTCGAGGGCACCGATCAAATCTCAGCACTGGTAATTGCATAGAAACACCTTTTTCGGAGTTGAGTTTGTTCGGGTGTGGTTTCAAAATTTTCAGGTTAAGTAAATGAATAAAATAAATTGGGGAAACCATTTATTTAATTTTAAGTTGTTTAACCTATGCTAAGAGGTTAAAGTGGGACCCACAATATCCTACACCACTATATAGGATATTTGTGCGGTGGGTCCCACACGATCCAACCTTTTTCAACCCTCCTCCTTTAATTAAGTAACGCACTCGCAACCCCCCTTTAATGAATGTCAACCCTTGCGTTTATTTGGATTAATAAATGCCACATTAATTGGGCGGTTTAAACTCCTCAATTAATTCAATTAATTGATTGTTTCAATTTATTTTGGAATTTCAAATCGTAGGCTTGTGTGTTAATAAAATAAGAAAAGTCTTATTTTATTAGTGGTTGGTTGTGTGAGAGGGTTTGGGAGAAATCACTCAAGTCGTGAAGCACTCCTTCCTCGACGAAGAACGCGAAGAATGTGAAGAACACGAAGAACGCCGACCTCCGACGAAGGTTGACAAGAACGCCAGATCATTGGAGATTGATGAAGTGACGCCGACGAATCCTTTCTCCACGATGTGACGACCCCCCTTCCACGACGCCTTCATCCGCGACGAGAAATTCCGCGATGAACCCTCGCTCGACGACGCTTGAGGTAGGGGTTTTGGTTCAATTAAATCTATGTGATTTATATCCTTGGCATGTGTTTAAAATTTGTCAGAAGCCGTTTAAACCGCTAATGCGGTGGGTGAGGACCAACGAACAAGTCCGAACCCATGGTTACTACATTCTTAGTGTGCGGATCAGTGGTCGATGACGAAGTAGGCCACAACGGAATTTTGAAGTCTTCGCGGTGAAGAGTCGGTCCCGGGAGGACCGCTAGCAAAGACAGCAAGAAAAACAGACCACCGGAGCACGTACGGTGTTCTGCGGAAAACCCCGCATGCGCGCCTTACCGGCCCGCCGGCCGGAGGCAGCGGTCGGCTGCCAGGAGGTGGCGGCGCCAAGCGCGCCCTCGAGAAGGGTCGTCGCGGCTGAAGCCGCGGCGGCAGGCTGCTGGTCCCGCGACCGCGTGGGACTGAGGGGGCGAGGACGCGGTTCTAGGCCGCCTCCGTTAGCAAGGAGTGGCCCCACGTGGGGGTTGTGGTCCCATTCAAGGGGGCGGCGCCCCCCTTTTGCGTGGTCGCTCGGCCAACGCCGAGCCGACCCGCTCGGCCTGCGCCGAGCCGACCTTCTCGGCCTGCGCCGAGCCCCCCGGGCCGGACCGGCCGCACTAGGCCAGGGCGTCCAGGCTGGGCTGGGCCACGCCGTCCGGGTATGTACCAGACCGGGTCGGGACGCCCCGGTTCGGGCCGACCCAGGGGGGTTGGGCGGGGTCGGACCGGGCCCAGACCCCCCATTTTCAGAATGTTTCGTTCTGTTGCCCATAACATTGGATACAGACCTCCGATCAACACACCGTCAGTTGTGTAGCAATCCTTGGATCGAGATGGTCGTTTTGATATATTACACTCAATGTTTCGGAGTACTTTGGGTTTGGCCAGGTTGGTTCGTACATGAAACCAACCGGGCCCTCGGAGCAGAAACGCTTATAACTTGTTCTCCGGACGTCTGATTGACGTGCTGTCAACTTTGTTGGATTACTCTAAGTGAGAAGGACCTTTTGGCTTACTATGATCGAGGTTTGGACATAGTTGGAGTATGGTCAGGTTGGTTTTTACTTAAAAACAAACCAGGCCCCTAGGACGAAAAAGCCAATAACTCTCAGACCGGGCGTCTGATTGACGCGCTGTCTGTGACGTTGAGTTCCAGTTGTTGATACAGAACTTTTGGATACATCAACTCTGGAATTCGTGTCAGTTGATGTATCAGCCCCATGACTCATGGAGTGGACCCTCCCAAACTAACTTGTTGTGTGCGGGAACCCTAGAGCTGGCTGCGACTGCGACGTCAATGGCAACTGTGCAGAAATCCTCCATGGATTCGATGGCGACGACTTCAGCACTCAGTGATCCTACGTGGATCAGTGCTACCGATCCTATGTGGGTCAGATCCTATGTGGTTCAGTGCTCAGTGGTCTTGTGTGGGCCAGCACCTACAGATCATGTGTGGGTCTGATCTTGTGTGGGTCATTGTGGGGGTTAGTTACCTATCGATCCTGTGTGGGTCATTGCGGGGGTTAGTTACCTATCTATCCTTTGTGGGTCATTGCAGGGATTAGTACCTATCGATCCTGTGTCGGTCCTATGGCTTAGATGAATTAGTGCCTACATCTGATCATCTCTATCATCTTATGAAGAAGTATACTTGTGTGAGCTGAATCTTGACTTTCAATCAGTATCTACAATAAGTTTGACTTGATATTCTGTGTGGATTACGTTATGCTTTCCTGTGTGGATTGGGTTGTGATTTCCTGTGTGGAATGGGTTTTACCTGAGCTCGGATGTTGGAGCTGAACGAGAATTGATGACTTTGGTATATGTATGGGCATATACCTAAGTAGTGTCGGATGTTACTTCGTGATTTCATCTTTCCTTTGTGGATTATCCTTTGTGGGTTCTGGGATACCTTCGGGGGGCATGGGGTCCTTACTAAGTAGCTTATACTCACCCCTGCACGGTCTATTCTTTCACTACGTTGTGTTGGTTGGAGATGAAATACAGCGCTAATCATGGTTGAGGCTTGCGGATCAGGTCGGTACTTGGAGGTGGACCACTGGGCGGGACGTACTCGGAGCGGACGGCTGGACCCGAGGAGCTATGGAGGCTATATATACCCACCCATCAGGTGGGACTTCAAGTGGAGGGCTCGAGGCTACGGCATTTCTTTTCACCTGTTGTACTTCCTTTTTCAGTTGTACTTTACTTTCAGTTTGAGTTTGTATTCTGGCCTACTTACTTTTCCGCACTTACTGTTGTACCCAGTTTTTACTTAGTGTTTACTTCTTCTTTATTCCTCTAGGGTGTTTGTTTATTTTACAAAGGAAATGCATTCCCTTTTTACTGGGAATTATGCCTTGGTGCTAGTCGCCAGCCCCTGGCCAATGGAAGGCGGGCATGGGGTAGTCACGACACGGGCCCCGAGGATGGGTCGTGACAGAGTTCTTTGAATTCAGACACCGAACTTTGTAAGTTTCAAACTCCTAATTCTAATGCATTTAGACTCCTATCTTTTTAAGTTCAAACTCCAAATTCTAATGAATTTAGACTCTGAACTTTATAAGTTCAGACTCTAAATTCTAATGAATTCTGACTCCGAACTCTCATGATTTCAGACTCCGAGTTCTCTGTATTCAAACTTCGAACTTTCTATGTTCAGACTCTGAATTCTACTGAATAAAAGACTAATAATTTCCTTGAAATTCAGACTCTTAAATTTTATTGAATTCAGGTTCTGAATTCTTTTGAAGATAGAATCTCAATACCTAGGTATTATAGACACCGAATTTGTTTTTGGTTAGACTCTAAACTTTCATTTTTTTCTTACATTCCAAAAAATGATTTTGCTTAGGTAACCATATTTTCGCTTACTCATGTTTTGGATACAAAACAATGTCATGCATTTAGTTACTAACCAACTGTTGTTTGAGTGACAAGTGTACATGTCACTTTGAAAATCGTGGAATAATATGACCATTAGAGGAGGGTGTTGACCATTGAGAATGTGTCTATAAATAAGAGCTCATTTGAATGATCCCATTACAAGTTTATCAATCTGGAGATTACATGATGCTGAAGTAATTTCTAGAGATAGAGACTTTTATTACTTTGTTCGTACTAAATATCTTGTTCATAATTTCTTCATGCGAATCTGAATATTGCTGAGTACATTCGAGGGATTCCGGTGATTAGAATACAAAGGTGTCGACTACCTTGAAGCTGAAGGTTTTTAGGGATAGATAGAAAAACTATGATCTCGATATTGAGGGATTACCCTGGTGTGGGTATGACAGAGTTTCTTGAATGTAAAAATTAAGGGACCTTTATCCATGCCTGTTGGATACCCTTCTCTTTAGGTTGAAAGATTTACTACTTGTTACTTGTATTATTTCAAGTTTTCTACTACATTTTGATTGTTGGGGAAAGTATTACTATATTATTCTTCCTTATACTTGTTCGCTCTAATTTAGTAAGATTCTATACAGTTTAATGTAGAATATGTATCTTTGTAAACATCTGTTAAGTTTCATTTCCAGAACTACATTCTCGGAATCATAATTTATAAATCAATCATGTTAGTAGATCTTAGAGGCTTTGTGATTTTACCTTGTTTAACATTGTTAAACAATATAAAGGTTTCTAAACAACATTAAATGTTTCCAAAGATTTTTTAAAGTATACAATTCACCCCCCTCTTGTATATTGAGCATCTACAGTATCATTTCAATCCAAAAGGTGGTATCTTTGGAGAATATCATACTCCATACCAACCAAACAGATCTATTATTATAATCAACTACCATGTTTTATTGAATTGTTTTTGATTATTTTGATTATGGATGTGCAATCTTCACACCATTCACCATACTACTTGGAATTATTAGTGATTAAATTTACTGAAAGGGTATGTTATTTACATTTCATATGTATATGTTTTTTATGTTTCGTCCAATTAATATAAGAAATTTATTGAACTTATTATGTGAAGGGAGAGTCCCTCTATAACCCCTTTATTAATTATTATGTTTCATGATACAAAATAAATATATATTTGGTTAAGACCTAGCCCATTTATTTTCATATATGGATTTGGTCAAGGCATTAACTATTTATTTTCAAATTTCTACTTTAGAGACTTAAAGGTACGTTTCTGATGTTCATAATTAAGAATTATCTCATTATGATATTAGAAATTTATAATGTATATGATTATTCTAAAATTTTAATATACATTGTTATGTTTCATTCTCATGTATTTATTTATGACATTATTTAATCAGTTTTCACTCATTCCATATAATTCGAAAAATTATGATTTAACTAACTGTGTTTTTAGTTATTCATCATTCCCTATTCATTATGATAGCTTATGTTGTATTTATTACCCATACTGAGCATCTGAGTTCACCCCTTTCTTGTTTTTTATTTTTCCACAAGATGAGAAGATGTTTATTATGAATGACTTGCATGGAAAATCTAAGAGTTTATTGAGGTTTCTAATACAGTTTCTTTGTGGTTCTTCCTTTCATGGAGTAATTTAAAGCATACGTATGTGTCTGGTATTACTAATATACTAAAATATTTGGTCCATTGGATACGATGACTTGTTCAAAGTATGAATATAATTGAGTTAGATATCGTATCTTAGCAACTGGGGTCAGGGTCTTAATAGTTGGTATCATAGTATGTTTAGTATAAACCATGGAAACTATTTATTGAAAACATAGATTTGGGAACATCACTCTAAAATAGACTTTGAGGATAAGAATAGAAGAACATTTACGAATTTTGGAAGTGTATATATTATATGAGTGTTCGTAGAAACACATCCTTCTCTGGATGCTACAATTGGACTAGGTTATAGCACAGATGTACCTAGGGGTAAAAACACAGACAAGGGGAATCATGCCTGGCTCAGAATAACCTAGTACATGAAAATGGGACTTACTATGCATTGGTTTTGACACTCTCTGGGGATATTCTTAGGACAATTCATATCTTCACTAAAAACCATAATTATGGACTTTAAAGTAAACTTTTCCCCAGTAATTCTATGTTTATTATTATAATATTTTCTATGAATAAATTTACAATTTATGTTAAGTGTTTTCCGAGTTCTAAAACTATTCATTACAATTCATAACATAATTAAGTTTATGACATTATTTATGAATGGATTGCACTGGAAGAATTGAAAATTATGTTAATGGATGTATTCCATGTAGGAATTTTCCTACTATATAAGATAATTATTTTGGAGATGGAGCTACAACTGGAGATGAAAAAAATTTAATTTTATTGGAATTACTGAATTACGTTAGGAATAATAACATTACTTATATAGAGTATCCTGATCCACAATGTGGCGGAACAATCTTACACCACTTCATGAAGCAACAACCTCCATCATTCAATGGGACTACAACCCCATTTTTTCCCGAACAATGGAAATGTTTCTTAGAGAAAATATTTCTCACTTTGGGGAATAAATAAGGAAGATTTTTTTCATATAAATTTATCATCTCCCAAGATATTTGGATCAATGGTGTTCATTGATTCAAAACACAAAGGATAAAGAATAATTAGAAAACATAGATTAAAAGGATTTAAAGGAACATTTATGGAAAAATATTTCTCTTAGGAACAATGTGTAGATATGGAGAGACGATTCTCGAATCTAAGGAAAAGAATAATGATAATTTTTCTATGTATGAAGTCAACCATATAAGGTCAGAAAAACATGCAGTATATTACATAAGTGATCCAAATATAACGATTGACCAATTCATTGATGGGTTAAAATCATTCATCTGAAAAGAACTAGTTTCCCAAACATTCTGATCATGTGATGATAGAGTCTAATATTAAATCAAGACAAAGAAATAATTATATATGTCTTGTGAATTTAAGGGAAAACATGAGCATAAGGGGGTGAAATAGAAAATAATAGATAATGGGAATAATAAAAAAGGGATTTTTGTAACATGTGATTCTTTTTGAAGGAAACACCCTCATTCATAGTTAAAATGAAAGTATTTTACAACAAGTGTGGTGAAAAATTCACTATGATAATTATTTTAAGGGATATAATAAATATAACAATGTTTTATTCTATGATTTTAGGGAGATGGGACACTATTAAAATTAGTTTCCGAAAAATCAACGAAATATTCTTCTGAAAAGTCCACAGGATCATGGAAAAGCATATAAAATCACAACAGCTGAGGTAGAAGTTCCTAATGTTATTTTCTCATATAAATTAATCATCTCTTAAAATTTAGATAAATATTTATATGATTTGGGATCATTTTTTTCCTTTATATCATACCAGTTTTCTTTAAAAATTATATATTTCTAATTCACCATAACAAGGGAGTTCTTAGTAAATACTCATTGTGGAACATTATTGAAACAACTATATGGCATGCCGTTCCTATTATGACCAATAAACATTCTCTAATTACTAGTTTTTCTTAATACCTATGGATGATTTTAATATAATCATTTTTATAGACATTCTTTCTTCATATATTGCAAAAATATTATTTACAAAAAGAAGGGAATTGGGATTTGTGATAAAGGTATATACATTATCATCTTTAGAGGGGTAACTTCTTCATCTCATTCATATCAAGTTCCAATTCTATTTCCACTTCTATATGAAATTATTGCGAAAGAAGATAAAATATCATCTATGCATCAGGAAATAAATAATCCATATGATAATGAACCAATTGTGAAATAATACATTGATGAATTTTATAGGATTTACCTGGGCATCCTCTATAGTGGGAAGATGAGTTATCTATTGAATTAGTTCATGGTATCAATGAATCCTTATAGAATAGAACTATTTCAATTAGTGGATCTAAAGAAACAAATAGAGGAACTGAGTGATAAGGTATTTATTCACCACTAGTGTTTCTCTATGGGGAGACCTTATTCTCTTTGTCAAGAAGAAATATGGATCCATTATGTGATGGAACCAAGGGTATTATTTGATATATATGGAGTCTGGTTTGAGTTTTTTTTCAACCCACTCTTCCATGATCAAGGGTTTTGCAATTAAAGTGATATTATAGTACATACTAACTATAGTTTTGAATATGGCATCATTTCCTAGCATTTTCCATATTTTTTTATCTCAAAGTATGGAGGAAGAGGCTAGCATTGGGAAGGGTTTCTCTCTAGAATCAAATCATATTAAAAATTGAAAATAATGTTTTTTTAATACTAGGTTTCATAAAGTAGATCACGGTGATTTAAAAAAAGAGTTGGCATTGTACTCTGAGACTATAAGAAGTAGCATATCACGAATGTGTGATGCGTTGAAAGTAATCTCCGCAACTACAAAAAATATCACCGGATATTTTTGAATTGAAGAGCTTCACAAAGATTTTTTTAAATATTGATGAAAAATTTGATGGTGGAATGTGAGTTTCGCAAAGGTTTGATCATATATATATATGAAGCTACCCGCACTTCATTTGAAAAAAATATAATTAGATAAATCTAGAATCACTCCGATTTTACTATGGTTTAGAGCTCTATGAATCTATCATTCTATGATAGCATAATCATCATAAAAAGACTATTTAGGTATTAAATGATTCCAATTATTCTAAGAACTAATTTCTTTGCAATGACTTTAAATTCTATAATGAATCAGTGAGCTAGGGGGTCTACAAAAGTGTTCTGAGGGGTGCCTTATGATTTCCCTAAAGTAATATAATGGTAGTGTTCCTGGACTATAGGTACTATGTTTTAGCTTCTATATTATACAACTAGTGATGATTTGTAGATTTAGGTTTGACCAACACACTGTCGGCATATTCTACATGGATTATCCCATAGCGGGGAACCAAGTAAAATTATTGTGTTGTATCCTTATATGTGGCATTATTTTTTTCACATTCCCATCAGATATGATTAATAGGTTCCTACTAGCATGGTTTTAAGATCTGACACTTTATAAGAAAAATTTAACACCCTGATTGACCCCTTCCCACTTAGGGTGTTCCGTGGTCATTCAAGTGGTATCAGAGAAAGGATGCTGGAGTTAAACCCACACTTGTATGTTGTTATGGATAATTCAATAAATGTTAGGGGATTCCCCCACATTCATGGAATAAAATTACAGGTTTACAATAATAGATGATATCTCATCTAAGATATCTTTGAATAGATGTACTTTTTCCCCTAAACAAGGGATACAAGTAACTAATGCAACATTATAAACTATGACTGAAATAGAAAAGAAAATTGTTGATGTATATAAGAAAGAAAATAATTCCGTTACAGTAGTTATATCTAATCAGATCTATTTGAAGGTGATGAATTTTACTTCATCCAAATCAATGTAGGAAAAAATAAAAAATATATATGTAGGTGACTACAAAGTGAAGCAGTAAAAACTCCAATTTTTTCATGTAGTTTTAGTGATCCAAAAATACATCCTGATGAAAATTCATACAAATTTTTTAATCAAATTACTAATGTATATATGGAAAAATTATGACTTAGTTAATAAATCAAATAAATTTAAATTTTGAAGAAAATTTTGAGAATTCTTCCACCTCTCTACAATCCAAAACTGTTATCCCTTCAGGAAATGCATTTATCTAAACTTTATTTGGATGATTTGATGAGCATTTTGTTGGCTTATGAAATGAGTGTCAAACCAGATGATGTAACAACTCAATTTGGATAGGAAATGGAATTAAATTCCATTGAAAAACATGAAGTTTCTAGAGTTATTATTGATTAATATAATGAAGAATATGAACTTATTTATCTGTTTTCTATGAAATTCATGGGAGGAAAGAATATATTTGTGGATATATACCTATTCAATGTTTTTTATTGTAGATTTTGGAAAATTTCCTCTCGGTTCTCAAGGAAGTTATATGATGAAGAAAGTGAAGCTAAAAACATGACAAAGCCTCATTAAATATTTTCCCAAAAGGGAGACTTCAAATCCCAAAATAAATTAAAGATAACGAGTTTTTTTATGTAAATAAGATGATGATGATAATGAATTTTTTGATGATGAAGAACGAGTGTTTAAATATGGAATCCAAGCATCAATTATGGCTACAGTAGAAATGTTAGAACCATCAAAAGATAAAGCTAGTGATAATCAGTTGATTGCTGATACTGATCTTATGTTGGAACTGAGGATTCAATTAGAAAGCTTTAAAATAATAGAACTATAAAAAATGGAGATTAATTCTAGAAGAGTCAATAGAATATTTTAACCATATTTAAGTTGAAATTTATTAACTTGAAGAATTTATAAAAAACATTCATCAATTATTAAAATCATAGAAGATGCAGTAGAATTGAATCTCACGGTTGAAGAAAAAGAAATGGTCATCAATGAACAAAAATTCTAATTGGAGGAGAAGTCCAAGAAAACTTATCATATTTAAGAAAATATTTTTACTCTAAGGAGTAAACATGATACTAAAACAAAAACAAGGGAAAAAAGAAGAAAATAAATCTTGGAAGGTTCTTAGATGTTGAGCTTTTAGAGAGAGATAAGTTTGTTCTTGATGGAGTAGATTCATTTTTGAATGATCAAAGATTCACATGCATGGGAAATAGATGAATTGGTTGTGATGTTGAAATATGGAAATATTGAAAAGTCACCTGAAGTCCTAACGGAGAATGCCTCAAACAAAACTGAAGGGAAAAAATGAAAACTATCCAAAAGTATCGAGAAATGATTAGAAATCAAACACTTTTATTAAGGATAGGTACTTTAGAAGATATAGAAGTGATAATAAATTTCATCTTAGGAAATGACAATTCTATTTTAATCTAGGCCATACCATGTCATAATTTTAAAAGGAAAGGAAATATTTGAATGGGGAAGAGCTATAAAGTCAACATTGGAGAAAAAATTCATATATGACATCTTTTAAAAGAAATAGTTTTTGTGGATATTTTTTTCAATTATCTGACTATGGTTACAAAGAAATTTATTATGGGTATAGGAAAAGATGAATTATTAACTATAGGATGTAGTGAAAAGTTAATGCCTTCAAACCAGATAGAGATTCCCTTGTAAATAGGTATTCTCTTCTGGAAAGAAAAGTATGGGTATAAAGAACCAATGCACATGGAAAAGATATTGTAAAAAACAAAATTATACTCCACTCAATCTAATATATCATGGAAGGAAGGGAGGAAAAATTGAGAAATCTAACCCAGCATAAACAACCCTCAAAGCAACAATGAATAGTATTACCTTTATTCTTGATAGTGGAATCTCATCCCATTTGAAGGGAAATGAATATTTATCGATGAATGTTTAGAAAAGGGTTGATGGAATGTTATGGTTTATAAATTATATTTCTGTAAAGATCAAATGTAATTTAAGTACATAACTAGAAAATGATGAGCAGAAGAAATGGTAGTTAGTCCATAGATAATTTCTTCAAAATAAGAAAATTTCATCAAATATTCAGGATCTCATACACATATAAGTATGAGATCCAATAAACGTGGATGGAATATATGGATAGAGGTACTTAGTTATTTTAATTGATGATTATTAAATAATGAATATCTTTATGATTATACACATGCATCAAAATTTTCTTGATTGGATCAAATATTATCGTTCAATAACATAGATTTATATGAGACGGAAAATCAAAGTTATACAATCTATAAATGGATGGGGATACACATCCATTGAGTTTGAAAATTACTTGGAGAAACATGTAATAAATCATGAAGTAGCTATAGTGATATTATCAATGTTAAATGGAGTTATTAAGAACATAAATTGACACATGACCAATGTGGCCATAACTATGCAAATTTAGAATCAAATCTCTCATCATTACAAGAAAGTGACTATTCAAGTATCATTGTATACTCAAAATTTAACAAGGATTTATATGGAAGTAACCAAGACACCATAAAAGTATTTTAGTGGAATGAATCACTCTTTTAAGTATTTTTATGTTTTTTTGATGGAAATGTTTCATTTCAAATAAAGAAGGAAATAAAGGCAAATATGGCGATCCTTGTGCTGAGGGAATATTCCTTTGATAATAAAGCCTACAAATGATAAAATAATCAACTTTGAATAATTTGTGAAAGCAGCGATATCAAGTTCATTGAAGAAAAATCCCAAAATATCATGAGGAATTCTTATGTTGATATGGTAGAAGATGAGGAGGGATTTGGACATGGAAAAAATGCAAATATATAAGTAGAGGAAGGAATGAAAAACATTAAGGGATATAAAAAAATGATAATTCAAAAGAATAATCATAAAAGGAAACCAAATCTAAAGAAACATCTTATGAACCATGCAAGAGAAATATATGAAAATAAATTGATCAATCAAAAATCATTTGGGATTGTATAGCACCCACACAGACTTGGATAAGGATTAGTGAAGAACATTCTACCTTCCAATCAATTATAGAACCAACATCATTTGAATAAGCTGTGAAGGATGAATAAATGGTTAAGTCCATGAATGAAGTACTATAATTGATTAACAATAACCAAAGATGTTATCTATTTCAGAGACCTAAGTATCACAATGTGATTTGAAAAATGTTTGTCTGTAAAAACAAGTTCGATGCGCGTGGAATTGTGATCCTAAATATGGGGTTCTTGGTGTGTAAAGGAAATGCACATATTGAAGGTGTGATGTTAAAAGAACATTTTACTTTATAGAAATACTAGAGTCAATTAGGATTTTCCATTTTATGGAAATTCCAATAGGACAAAGACAATATCATATTTATGTGAAAAGCACTTCTTGAATGGATTTCTTGAATAATAAGTCTCAATTTAAAAATAGTATGATTTTTTATTGAAAATTATGAAGAAAGGGTTTGTAGATTAAATAATACCTTCTATGGTATAATATAGGCACCATAAGATTGGTATTCTTATCTGGATTCATCTATGAAGAAGCTCAAATTTAAAATGGTAGCTCTCGATTGTAATCTCTATGTGAATAATTCAACATAAGATGAATCTGTTGTGATAGTGTATGTGAATAATATTATGTTTGATGGAATTAGGTAGAGATCAGTGGAAGAATTTTCCAATCACAAGAAAATAGAATTTTAAATTCATATAATTGGTGAACTCACATACTTCTAGTATTTGGAAGTGATTCAGATGAGGGGTTGAACTTTTATTTCTCAAGAAAATTATACTAGATAGTTGTTGAAGAAGTTAAATATTCTTTAATCCAAAACAATGTCAACTCCGATTACAGTTGGGAAAAAACTTGTCAATCATGAGGATGGAACTTCTTTGGATACCAACATGTATCGGAGAATCGTTGGAATCTTATTATATATGACTAAAATATGTCCAGATTTTTTATTTTTTAACATTCTTAGTGTCCCACTTCTAATGTAGTCTTAAGGAAGTGTAATTGGAATCAGCTAAAAGAATCATGAGTTATATTCAATGTATACTAAATTTTTTCTTATACTTTTTTACAAGAAGAGATATTGAATTATCGACATTTTTGTATGCTTATTGGTAAAGATATGTAGTGGATAGAAATTCCATAAGTGGTGGAGAATTATTTATAGGTAAAAAATTTATGGGTTAGTTAAAAAAGAAATAGGAAATCACTTCTCTTAGTACGACTAAAAAGAATATATTTTTTTCTAAAAATTCTTCCACTGAGCTAATGTGAATGAAGCCACAACTGACTAATATTAGTAATGAGGTGAAATATCTTAGGTTGATTCAATGTGACAATAATAGAAAAATTGATCTTACAAAGAAACTATTTTGACACTCTTGTAAAAAACATATGGATATTATATATAACCTCATCAAAGAAAAGTTTGAACATGATGTGATTAAAATGAATCATGTTGGAACTAATAACGAAGTGGATGAAATTATGAAAAATACATTGGCTTCACATGTTTAAAGAAACATCGATTGAACCTCAGTGTTAATCAACCTCTCTGTGCATAAGGAGGTTCTAGATATACCCAACTCCCCATTTTTTATAAATGTTTTAATCTATTTGTGTAATTGATGCAGGTTTACAAGGGAGATACTATCTAGGGGTATTGTGTTCTTGAGCTCTGAAATAATAAATATAGGTTCTTGGGTTTATTTCCAAAGGGGTATAATTGATAAATTCAATGTTACAATGGTTTATATTGATAAAATTGAGAAAATTCAATGCTCCTTTGGTTTTATGGTTGTCAGTTTTTGAAAAACCAAGAAATTATTCTCTGACATGATGAGAATTTAGTGGTATGATGAAATGGCAAAATCTTAGCTTAGACATATTTAAGAATTACGAAGCATGAGAACCAAATTCATTCTTCCCCTTTTATTTTCTACACAGAAATTTTCTCATATATACTTAGAGTGTTGGATGACTTGTCTCTCTCTTTTCAAGTTGTGATAATTGGCTAGTTATTTATTGAATTTATCTAAAGAATTCAAACAAACCAAAATTGAGAGATTTTGGAAATAAAGGGTAGTATTTTACTTAAATGGTAAAGGAATGGGTTTCTTTAAGACTAGGTTTTATGAAGAGGATCTTTGTGAATACATGTTGAGTTTATGGTGTTCTACATGAATATGAGAAGTGGATCATCGCAAAAGTGTGATGCATTAAAGATAATCTCCATGACGACAACAAATCATACTGAAGCTTCATTAATGGAGTAGCTTTGTGATGATGCATTTGAAGGATAATAATAAATGTTCTTGAGGAATTGGATCTTCGTGAAGGGAAGAGACTATATATATGAGGATTCTCTCCACTTCATTCGATACAAAAATAATCATAGAAAATCTAAAACCAATATGATTTCGCAAGGCATGGGAGCTCTGCTAATCTGGTTTTCTATGCATGATTGATAATATAGATAAATACTAGTTAGGTCTGGATTGATTCCAATTATTCTAAGTAATGGGTTCATCATGATGAATGGGAATTACATTATCACTTAGTGAGCTTCAGGAAGTCATTTTTCTACTAAGGTAGATTTCTTCTAGAAGGTTGTGAGCTTCACGAATGTCCTCCATAAATAGTGGTTTTGAACGTAATACTATAGTGAATAGTGTCTTTAAAGTTCATTAACTTGGGTATATGGTGCATGTATTGTCCAATTATATTCAAGGACAAATACATTAATTCCAATCTACTAAAAATTACTTCAAGTCAATAAACTAAGTAAGACCTCACACAAGGAAGTGAGCCAGAGGGAGTTGACAGAAGTGTTTGAAGGGATGCAATGTGTTATCCCTAAAATATTTTAATGGACTTTTTATAGACATAGAGTTAATATTTATGAACTTCTATATTCCAAAACTAGTAATTATTAGTAGATTTACATACGATCAACACGCATTCGACGTATGCTACTTAAAATATCCCCTAGTGGTGAACAAAGTAAAACTGTTGTGTTGTATCTTTGTTGGTGACTATTGTTTTCTGTGTATTCCCTTATGATTGGTTTAATATGTTCCTACCATCATGGTAACAAGATTCACCACTTTATAATGAAAATTTAACACCCTAATTCACCCCTCCCTTCTCATGGAGTTCTGATATCCTTCATGAGGTTGTTCAATGACGATAGAGAAATCAATTCTACTAAAATTAAGTAAAAATACCCTCTACCATACACTGAAGATTTATATGATCAAATTCAGATAGATGAATATTTTCTATGATTGACCATTGATCTGGATATCATCAATTGTTTGTGAGGACGAAATATATTCCAAAGGAAGTGTATCAACCCAATTATAGACATTATGAGTTTACAATAATGCCATGTGGACTAACTATTTCACCATATATTCTAATGGATCTAATTGAAATAGTGTTCAATGAATATCTTGAATATTTTTTTATATTTTTTTATTATATATTTATATATTCAAAAAAGCTACGAGGCCCATGATAATAAATTTTTGGGTTTTCTAAGGACTCTAAGAAGGAAAGAATTATATGGGATGTATAGAAAGTGTGATTTACGGCATCAAACAGTTTCTTTTCATTGATATATTGTCTCTAAGGTTGGAATTTCAGTTGATCCAGCAATGAAATGTTTTTTCCAATAATGCCCTACACCAATGAACATAACTATGGTATGTATCTTCATTGGATTAACATGTTACTATCGGCATTTCATTCATAATGTTTCCTAATTATCTAACCAATTAACCAAGCTTACTCATAAAGGGGTTACATTTGTATAGACAAAAGAATGTGAAGAATGTTTTGGAGAATTTAATAAGATATTAGTAAATTCACCATTCTTGAATCTACCATTGGGAAATGTTGGAATTGTGACTTATAGTTATTCATCAACGAAATGACATGGTTGTGTCCTTATGTAGAATGATAGAGTTATTGCCTATCCATTAAGGTAAAAAAATCATGAACAAAACTATACAACTCACGATCTTGATTCAGCATCCGTAACATTTTTTTCTAAATATATAGAGATACAATATCTATGGTAAAATATGTGAGATATATACAGACTACAGGAGTTTGAAATATATCTTCACATAGGAAGAACTCAACAAGGGGTAAAGGCAATGACATAAGGTAATAAAAAATTATGATTTTAAATAGACTACCTCAAAGGAATCCAAATATGTAATAATATGCTTTGAGTTGGATGTATCAAGGAGTTATGAGAAAAATGAGTATTCATAAGTATCTTGTGTACATGGATATAGTAAAAATGGATAAGGTAATTTTAAAGGGAGGTGAAATATCAGTACTTTTTAAAATGTTTTTCAGTCCAAATTTATTAAAAATGATTAATAGTTCATAGTTTGATGATGAGAATTTTCAAAAGAAAGTTAATGTTCTGAATGATGGGAAGTTGGAAGAATTTGTATTTGAGGATGAAATTTTAAAATTTTGGAAGTGACTTTGTATTCCTTTTATACCTGATATAATAAGAGATTTATTGGATGATGACCATAGCTCCAATTTCTGTATACACCCTGGTATCACAAAGATGTATAGAGATTTGAAGGAACATTTCAAGTGGTGTAATATAAAGTAGGAAATGGATGATTTTGTGTCATGATTTTTATTCTATCAACATGTGAAGGACAAAAAACAACATCCTAGAGGAAATATGCAACATATGCATATTCCTACATGGAAATGGGATGAAATTACTAAGGATTTTATCACCGGAATTCCAAAATATCCAATAATGAATGATGCAATATGGGTAATCATTGTTCAACATACCAAATAACTACATTCCCTCACTATTAGAGAGGATGTTCCACTAGAGTGCCTTGAACAAATATATATTAATGAAGCTTCAAGAATTGATGGAGAACCGCCTTAAATTTTGTCTAATCATGATCCATGGTTTACATAAAAATTGTAGAAAAGTCTTTAAAAGTGATAGATATTGAGCTTCATTTGAGTATTTCTTATCACCCTAAAACTGATGGGAAGTTATAATATACGATCCAAAAAATATAAGATATATTGAGATCTTGATCACATGACCTTAAAGGAATGTTGAATCAATATTTTTCTTTTGGTAGAGTTTTAAAACAATAATACTTTCCATTCATGTATTTAAATGGAACCATATGAAATATTGTATGGAAAGAGATGATGTACACCAACTGGTTGGGATCATGTTGGTGAAATGAAGCTTGTAGGACTAGATCTTTTGGAGGGAATAATGAAAAGGTTAAAGTCTATTTGAACACATATAAAAGTACCATAAATTATGAAAAGGAGCAATTCTGATTACTAGATAATAAATTTAGTGTTTTTAAAAAAATATCATGTCTTCTTGAAGGTAACTTCATGGAAGAGTGTTATAATATTTGGAATGAAAGGGAAACTAATCCCTAGGTATATTCGACCCTTTTAAATCCTAGAGATAATTCGAGTGGTGGCTTATCATTTGAAGATGCCACCTAGCCTTTCAAAATTACACAATTTGTTCCATATCTCTTCATTAATGAAGTACATCATAGACCCAATGCATGTCTACACATCAAAAGGAATTGAATTGGAACATGATTTATCTTACTTTGAAGAGAAAATCAATATTCTAGACACTATAGAGCTAGTGTTGAGGAATGGAATGACATGGATGGTAAAGGTAATTTGATAAAATCACAAAATTTAAGAGGAAACATGTGAATCAGTGGAATTTATGATGATGAACAATTGAAATAATTTTAGTAGGTGGTATTCCAGAAATTTTGAGTAAGAAGTTTCTTTAATGGAGGGTAGAATGTAAAAACCCTTTATTTATTACATGCCTATTTTAAGATTTAATACCTTTTAGAGTTTAAACATAATGAAACACTGATTATAAAACCATAATATAATATTAAATATTACCATTGGGAAGGTAATGACACCCTTAGGAATGGTAACTTGAAAAATAAAATAGTAACCATACCTATGAAAGTATAAATAAAAATAATTTTTCTTATAAATTAAAATATGATATATTTAAATCTTGGGTTAAGTAAATAATTTTTTTAAAAACAATAAATTAAGTGTTCATATTTTTTTAAAACATAAATATTTTTAGGAAATTCTACAATTAATATAATGATTTAAAAGAAATTTTATTTTCATAAAATTGAATCATAGAATAATATATTTTTCTTATGAATAAAAGATGAATTTAAGATTCCTTAATGAATTTTTCAAGTAAATGATGATTTTATATAAAAATAAAATTTCTCATTATTGGAAAATTACTTTCATAAAATGAAGTTAATTTTTTAATTATACACATTGAAAAATGGTTAGGGTGAATTGTTTGGGATTTTTCTAAAATAGTTGAATTTTTTGTTAATAGTGAAATGAAGTAATTTATGGTACATAACAAATTCATAAATTATGGAGTCCTAGATTATGTATTGATGATGTAAGACCATAATATTGAACACACATTTATTATTTTAATATATCTAGAAATAATTCTAAAACTATTCTTAGTCTTGAATAAAAATAATAAACAAATAAATAAAATATTTAATAAAACACCCCTCTCCTCCACTATAAATATCACCCCTCACCAACCCTTCTCCACCAACCTATAAAACCATGAATATTTCTAATATTATGATAATTTCAACCCCAAAAACACTACCCATGTTTTTTTTATATCTGGTGTCACCAAAAATTCCATTTCAAATTTTCTTAAGGAGGTTCTCAATAAGAGGAATTCAAGAGTTAAAATCCTTGTTAGTTCTTTTAATTTCCTTTATATATGTTTTCTTTATTGTCCTTCCCTCACCTACCTTATCCATAGTTACATGATAAATCTAGTACGTTTTATATACTATAATATTATTATTTTAATGTGAAATCCTCCATCATTTGTCTTCTCCTTTTCCTTTAATTTTAAATATGAAAATATCATCTGTGAGGTGTTGATTTACCGCCTTCTTGGACAATCTGTTTTTTATTTTCAATTCCACCTTCATGGCTGGTATAAGACCAATTTTTAGGGTTACAATAGATTATAATATTTTTATAAATATTATCTAATTCCCTAAAACCAGTATATATATATAATATAAACTAATGGAACAAAACTAGATTGTGGTGATCAATAAACCGCCAAAATAATCTAAACGACTATCACTAACGTCTTATCTAATGATTCATACACATCCAAAATAACCCAATTAATTATATTAACATTTATTATTAATAAAAATCATTAATAAGATAAAATTTTTATTCTATACATTGATTTTAATTTTAAATGATCTTCATTATGTGTATAAAAGTAAACTGATCATGATAACAAAGGAAAAGAACACTTATAAATATTCAAAGTTGATTTTATAACTTATCAAAAATAATATAAATGATCATAATAAAAATATAATAATACAATTACATGTATAATAGGATATAAATTAAATCATTAATGAATCTAATTTCATTATCCATTACATTAAGTGCAAGAGCAGAATAATTTGAGATATAAGGTTAGGGATTCTACCTGATCCTCCATTTTTCATTCAGGTTACTCTTTCTCTCTCATTATAATAATTGTTTTCTTCTTTATTTTTATATGCATATTATAAATTATGTGTAAATGTTTCAAAGTCATATATCTAGGTCAGTTAATCATTCTTTTATGGGAAATTCATTTTTTACAAGGTTACTGTCTCAATTCTACCCGATAAACGAACATGATTATAGGGAACTTTCTAATTTCTTACCCACTTTCAAGTACTATAAATAATCTATTTTAAGAAATGATTTTTTCTCATAAAACACTAATTTTTTCATTAAAAAAATATTTTTTTAATTTATTGTTTTATATAAACAATTATGAAAAAATCAAATGATTTTCCCAAATGAAATCTTCTTTCCAATGTAAAAATGGTATTTGTCTCATGAAATTTTCAATGATTTTATTAGAATGTTTTAATTAATGATTTATTGAGATTTATCTATTATGATTATCATATAACATATTTTATTCAATGTTTTACAATTATTTTTATTGTGGATGTGCTATCATGACACCATTAACCATACTACTCAGAATAGTTAGTGATTACCTTTACAAATTGGGGGATGTTATTACCATTTTGTATATATATATTGTTTATGTTACACCCCATTCATTGGAATTATTAAGTGATGTTAGTGGTAATATATATCCCCTTGATTCATCAGTAGTCCTCATGAGACAAAATATACATGGACATGGTTGTAACACCCCAAGATTCCATGGTGCGCTCCTCTTTGAATAATAGAGCAGCGTGTGTTGTACGCAACCTCGAGTTCTAACACACTGTGGCCAATAAAAGTAGTCGTTATGAATAGTATTACCCATTTTTTAAAATTATATAAATTTTATATTTCAAAATGGACTTCATTTTTGGATTCAGAATATCAAAATTAGCCTAGTTTGAATTTTTGTTATTAATCTGAGAACTTCCAATTTTTCATGAATATTGAAAAATACTTAAAAACAAATTTTTAATAAAAATAATTTATAGTGATAAATTTTACAATTGAGTGGTTATAAAGTGTAATTAGAATATATTTTTTCCATTTTATCCAATGGTGGTCATTAGAATTAATTACACTTTGAAATTGGACATAAACAATTGTCAATCTTTTGATTGATATTATTTATTAAAAACACGCTATTCATTGTGACAACGAGAATTAATTATTAAATTAATTAATTCAACAAAAAATTTTGAATTTTTTAAAATAGACATCATTTTTGAATTAGGAATATCAAATATAGCTTATGGTTAATTTTTGTTGTTGTTCTGAAAAACTTCGATTTTTGATGAATAGTGAAACCACTAAGTGGTAGTTTAAAAACTAATTTTTCGTGTAAATGAATCATTACCACTTCTGTGTATTGAATTTAAAAAATCCAACATAAATTGTTGTCATTAGGAAGTTAAATGTGTTTCAATGGGATTAAAATAATTTTTTGTGAATCGTAACTTTTATGTTCTATTAATCGGGATTAAAGGAAATTAGTGTAACTTAACGTAAAAATAATGTTATAATAATATGAAATTGCCTTTACACTTTTCCTACACTTTTTGAGTGATTCATGGCAGACCAATACAATCCATGGGTCAACATGGGGAACCCATGGAGCCACTTGGGTAAGAAAATTACATTAATAACGTTTTATTTAAAGTAAAAATAAAATAGACACAAACATGTGTAGTTTTACTAAAACAATTATTACATGGGGATATATAAGTTAACGTTTCAACTATAAATATTAATTGGAAATATAAAAATATTTCTTACATCATGATATTTTTTGTATAATTTTTATACATTAAATAATTTAAATTTTTTATGACACCATGATGATGCAGCGATTACCTAATTAATTAACGATTAAAATAAAATGAAAAGATAATGTAAAATATAAGACATAAACTTGTCAAAAACCTATTGTATGGGTAGATTTCGAACCCTTATCACATTATCCTCGAAATATATAATTTTGGGACCTTTTAAATCCGAAAAATACTTCATAATAATGTAACATTTCATTACATTCCAAGAGTGCCCCTCCTCTTCTCTTATAAAAGGCCCCCACCACTACCACCTTATTCAAACCTTCAAGCCATTTGGCTCGGCCAACCTATGCCCAAGTACTCTATAAACTTCCCTCTCTTACTCCTAGAATCCTCACTTTGGGAATAATGCTTCCCAAGTAAGCCTTTGGCTCAAATCAAAAAAGAGTTACCCGATTTTAAGGTAATGTCTTCTCTTATGTTATTTTGTTTAATTTTGCTTCTCCAACCCCTTAAATTCTTTTTATTACTTTCTTTTGTATCAAAAACAGTATCCTAAATATACTAGAATGTTTCTATGAGAATAATTTGATTTACACTTACACACACCTTCATCTAATGGTTAAAGAACATACTGTTTCTGTGGGTGGCGAATTACAGCCTCGCAAAATGATGATTGTTCAATCTTCATTTAAAACCTCACATAGTGGCCATTAAGATGTCACTATATTTATATATGATATATATATTTTTTATGTTTTCCTTTTGATCCTGTATTTTTAATTTATGGAATACATTTATGATTTCCATTATGGGTAAACGCGATAATTTCATTTTAGGAAGTGCGGACTACCGCCCCCTCAAAGTGATTTGAATCGTTAATGCCATATGTGGGACATGTAAAGGATGGAGTAAATGATATTATATATGATATTATACTGGAATTATAATACACCATTATATCATTATGATCTCATTCCATTAAATATGAAATAGAAATGAAAGTTGCGTTCATGCGTACGTATGACTTACCCTCTCATGAACGGTGTATTTCATTTCTTACCTATAAATGTTATGTAATATTATAAATTCATGTATCTAATGGATATATATGATATACATCATATATAAATCATGAATATAATTCTGTAGATAATGAATATTTTACCACATGAACAACTTGAAATTATAAGAAGTTTAGTTTTGACTCAAGTACCAAGGATCGACAAAACGACCGTTATTAACATAAATAATTACATAGTGTTCATAACATGGTAATAAGTGATATAAAAGGAATAATGAACTTGAAAAATGTTCTTAATCAATTAAAAATTAACTCTAGTCTATTATTCAGGAGGTTAAAGAACGATCGAGTCATGTCGGACATAAGTTAAGGGAACTTCTTAACCCAATTTCCATTATTTGGGTTAATCTCCAACATTCAAATTACGTCACGATATTATTATGTCATATCTTGTATTTGTTCTTTCTATATGTGTAATTATAGTGAATACACATAATAGATCTATTTTATTAAAAAAATTCTCTTTTTAAGGAACTTCTTCTCAATCTCTATTCATTGAGGCATATTTTATTTTTTACACAACTTTCTTTTATACGGTGTATAAACCCCTTTGACTTTTATGTTTATTCAAAAGGAATATTTTTTATACGAAGCGTTTTACTAAATGAAAAAAGGGAATTTTTTTCTTTGTCAAACATATGTGGCGACAATGGCTTCTCTTCCACCTTGACCATTATTTGAGTTTCGACTTCCTCGACAAGCCATAATTTTTTTAAATGGAAAATAAATACCAAGTTTTAATTTTCTTTTATTTTGGTATTTAAAATGGTTTTGAAAGTGTTTTTTATTATATAAATGTGTTGTATCCATATCTTTGGATTGAAATTTGGAAATGTTATGTTTCCTTTATGCATGTTTTATGTGATACGATTATGTTATGGTTTATGATATGTTTAAACCTGTTCATATGAGGAATGAATTGGACCTAATAAGTGACGGGTGGAGCCCGCTATAGCTCTTCGATGCATCCGTAGGTCTCATGAGACAAACTAGTTCCTTGGCATGAGGGCTTGACAACATCATATTTGAATTCTTTGCACAAGGCCTTGGCTACGTTGTTATGATAGTCTGGCATTATGCATTCCATCATTATGAAAGTGATTATTGATATTTCATGTGATTATTCGACTAGTAGAATAAACATGTGAAAAAGTAAATGGAATTACTTCATTTTACTTTTTCCATATAATGCTGAAGTTCATTTTTAAAAGGCTTTTGTTTAGTTATACATTTCTTAAAATGATTATGTTTATTTATGAAAGCTTCCTCTATATGTTTATCCTTACTGAGCATCGCAGCTCACCCCTTTCAATGTTTTAATTTTTCGAGGATGTGAAGAAGTATTTTAGGAATGACCTGAAGGGATAATATGAGGGAATATACTGAAAATATGTTGTTCTAGTTTTGTATTACTTTATGATGTAATGTAAAACTTATGAATGTATCTAGTGTTTGAAGGTTACTAAACTAATCGGTCTTTCGAGACTTGATCTTTGTGATCATGCCAATGTTAGGCAATAATGCACCGACTCTGGGTAACTGGGGTCAGGTAATTACATTGGTCGAGGCCTTTCCCATTTATTTTCATATATGGATTTGGCTGAGGAGTCATGCATTTATTTTCATATGTCTTTTTTAGGCCTCGACTATGTGTTTCATATGTCCAACATTATCCATTCCTTAGTTAGATATTATAAATTGATAATTCAAGTGATTATTAGAATAGTATAATATACATGGTTATGTTTCTTTCTCCTATAACTATTTATGGACTTATTTAATCAGTTTTAAATCCTACCAAATTATGCTCAAGATTAGGATTTAACATCAAATGTTTTTAGTTATACACTATGCCTTATTATTTATGATACATGATGATGAATTTATTACCATTACTAAGCATCAGATATCAATGATTTATTATGTTTTATTTTTCCCCAAGATGTGAATTTTTTTATGAATGACTACTTGGGATAATCTAAGAGTTTATGGGTGTATCAAATGGAGGTTCTATGTTGTTTTTACTTATATTTGTAATGTAAATCTTATGTATGTGTCTCTTTCCCCAAAAATATTAAACTATTTGGTCCTTTATGATGTGATCTCTTGTTTTTAGTACCAATGTAATTAAGAAAAACACCAGCTTCAGGCTACTTCAGTTGGGGTCATTTCATATATAGTGTACATCCTTACCACAAGATATTATACCACATTTTACTGTCTATAACACAACCATAAATATAAAAACTATAAATACATTAGATTTTTGGAACTACCATATTAATATTATTGGAAGATTTAATTGAAATCCCATATATTTAATTAAATGAAACCAAGTATGAAATAAAATCACTGCTGATTGAAAGAAAATTAAGCCAAGGGCATCGATATTTGAAAATAGTTTTCTTGGTAAATAGTTCATTTCATATGATGAATAAATCTCCACATCACTAATTTTTTAAGGTGAAATGGAAAGGAGAGATACAAACATAATACCTTATATCCAATAGTTCATTATATTTGTACCTACTCCTGTCTTCAAAGAATAAGCCTACATCAAATACAAGACCAATTATTGATCTGATTTTAGGACTTTCAAAACATAATGATGATATCATAACATAATTCAATACATGAATGATGAATCTTCCACTAATGAAAAAATTTGGTCCAAGAAGAAGAGACACATACCCATTTAAAAGGGAATTTTAGCATCCAATGTGCTCCAAAAACACTCAAAATCATCAACCCTATTGATCATGCACTACCCCTCCCCCTTTCATAATTTTATTACAAGTCAACCCTTCAATTTTTAACTTATAAACAAGAATTTCCGGATTCCAAGAAACCCATTTACCCCTTCATGAATTCACCTAGTGATTCCCCATCCACAGGAATAACATCTGTAAGTGAATAATAATGTTATATGGGAATTTGAATCAATATTAATAGACAGATCCTGAACTAGAATAAAAAAATTAAGAATTATATTGGTGAATTACATCTTAGTTCCCCACATAAATTTTTTTATTCCATCCAAATCAAATCATCCTATGAATTATTTTTACAAATAAATAGTTGCAAACCATTGGTGAGTTGGTTAGTCAAATGAGATAACTATAAAATGAGAAAACCATCAAAATCTGTGATCATGATATGAACATCCTTGATATTTATAATTTAATTATACAAATAAGACACCAAAAAAGCTTTTATAAATTGATTATATGCACATTACACCACTTGAAGGATGTATAACATTTATTCACGGGAATGGAAATCACCTCTTATTTGAATCACAAAATATTTTGTTAAATAATTTCTTCTAATAACCTAAATTAGGAAGATCATTTTAACTAGTATTCTATTATACCATATGAATTGATTGATATAGATTATTGATTTGGGTTGCTGTTGAAAAAAAGTAATGAAAATTAGGAGAATTCAGCATTAGATCCAAGGTAGTATACTAACAATTCTCATGTAAAAGGATTTACAATATCACTAGTCTTACACAACTAGATAACAACATAAACAACATGAATGAAAACCTAATAGAGAATCAACTCCTTAATATTATTTTTCAACCAGACATCCAATAAAATATAGTTTATCTCCCACCTACTAATCCTTACAAAAATAAACATAACTCATACCAACAACCCACCAATTATACAAAATAAATTAAGGAATAATGGATATAGTATTGTTCTAATGTATTGATGTAGATTTAATCCCACTCCCTATAACTATCTCCCAAAAATTTAATTTCTTGTTATAGGTAAATGAAACTAATGAAAATGATACCACCAAAAAATCCAAAAGTATTTTAACTTGATGGTCTTTCATAGTATCCTAAATTTATTGAATATTATTTCCACCATCGTCTAAAATAAGTGATATGTTTTCCTTCATTCCCATTGAAACAATTAATCATTTCTACATCCCTAATTAAATTATAACATCAACATCTACAATCTTTAAATGAATTCATAAGTTACCACTACAATGGATAATACATCAGTATACATAGAAGTTCAAATACATTTTATCATGAAAATTTTTCCTCCAAAAGCTAAAAAAGTATTCTTCCAATTATAATTTGTATTACCCACTTTTTAAAATATTCAATAAAAATGTTATATTCTCTCATGAATATATATCAATGGAGCCCCAATGTGCTAAAATTGAAAATAACTCCTCACAATACTTTTCCATCAATCTAGGTGTTCCCTCCATATGATAGAAATTTTACTGGATACCAAAAAATTAATTCTACTTGTATTGATGGTATGGAAACTTCACAATCCTTACATATTGAGGCGTCCCTTGAAATTGGTAGCAAGTTTATATTTTAAATTTATAAATAACAAAAGTTAATCCACAAGTAAGAAATGATAAACCCATAGAGACACATACATGTCTGAAAACCATACTGCACACCCCTCTCAAAGGAAAAACATATATATTCTTACTTAGGGAATCTTGAGTAATTTTAAATAGGTTTAGAGAGAGGGTATTACATTGATCAAGTCCTCTTACTAATTTAAATAATAGAAAAAAAAATTCCATGAGAGAAAATGTTTTCCATAGAGAAGATAAAAACAAAACAACAGATCACATAAATGAATAAATAATACCGTATTTTTCAATGTTAGTCAAATAAAACCCCATTAAATTTTCCATATTCTTTTTCCATTTCAATTTTAATCATTTCATTACCACCAAAATCATACTCTTCCAACTCCACTAGCATTTCATGAGCTGGTCTAACTACCCCGTGGATAATTATCCCCCTGATAAAACATCATTTTCAATTATAATTTCTAGATTGAGAGGAAGTAATTAATTATCTATAGTAGTAGAAATGATTCTATAGGAAAAAATATAGATAATAGTTAGATGAAAGTGATAAAAGTAACATAAGTTTTAAATCTTGGGAAAATTAACTGGATTAGTGCATACTATAAACAAGGGGATTATACCTCCGCTGAATAAGTGACATGAATCTCTCATAATATCCCTCTTTATAATGTCCTCTAAAAATAGTAAAATGGGTACTAGAAATACACTTGTCTTAGGTTTACATTCTTTACCAATCCTTTCATATTTGCATAAATTTTATTTTCTCTTGGAAGGCATAAGATAAAATAGTTATGGATATCGTAATATATGGCTGAGATATTGTTGTAAAATCTTTGGAATTATTTATCCATCCCAACTACAAAGGTATTAGTCTATATTAACAAGGATATATAATATTTCACTATGCAATTCAAACCCAACATCCTAAACCATATGCTCATCAGGACATATTCTTTGTGATCCTTTATTTCATGGGGTTATATCAGATATAAGGAATCAAAACTAATCTTTTTAGCTTCTAATAAATATAATTAACCGTAAATTTATTCTCATGAATAAGTTTCTTTCCTACCATTTATTATAATCCTTCATCTAATAGTATATTTGGTATAAAATTAAACTACTCAAGATATGTCCTATATGCATGAACATAAAAGGAACTTCACATGGATGTGGATACACAACCATAAAAGGAAGCACATTCGTATTTTTTATATAACCTTAAAAGGTATTATTTGTCTTTTCAAGTGGAATTGAACTACACAGGTTCTGATTACCATCACAGGGATATATAGGAAGACCTTTCTCATGGTCCTGATCCCAACTCATCAAAACCTAATACCTCCCTAGATGGTTATAAACTCTTAAGTGTCCATTTGTGTGGAATTAAACCATATCGTAATTTATTAACAAAGAGAAAATAGAAAACCATTTATTTATATAGATATTCAAATTGAAAAATGGTTTTGATTAAAAATAATCAAGGTGGTAACTAGTCTCGATCTAGGATTTTTGAATTATTCATAAGTATATATAAAATAGTTAATACGGTATTAGAGTGATATATAATTCTCTCATAGATGGGTGTGATAAGACTATCCTCTAGTCCTATATACCAAAGTACGCCTAAATTAATACTGGTTAATCCCCATGGATCACCTAATATTTGAATATATGTATTCACAAGCTCAAAAAAGAGTGTGGGTTTATGAGCATTAAAAAGAAAGTGTTGAACCGCATGGGAATATTTTACACATGAAATTTGTTGATTTTTCGTGTCCATTCTTATGGATTTTTAATAATGTGTTTCTTGTTAATTGTTGTTAATTATTTTAGTATCCCCATAACCTCCCATAAAAGCCTCTTCAATAAAAATAGAGAACTAACTGTATGAAATAACGAATATTTTATTCCCTTGATAGATGTATTCCTCATCCAAGATTAAGGTTGTTGTATTTCCAACCAACAGATAATTACCGCCATCTCAATGAATCCAATGATAAGTTATTAATGTTTTTATACAAGATTATCACCACAATAGACTCATTACAAACTTAGAGGTAGCATAGGAGACCCACAAGGTGATAAATCCCCATAGACCATATTACCAATGGAAAACCACAGTGATGTCAGTAGAACCTATCACCATATCAAATATATGTTGGCTCTTATGTGTTGTAATACCTACCTCCCTTGCCTTAGGGATTTTGAGAAGGATGAAAAATACATTCCTACTACTATACATGAGATGCTCAGGAAGGATCCTATGAGATATTTTTATTATAAACATCACGTGTACTTAGACTATTAAGAACACATTGAGAAGGCCTCCCAATAGATCCCATCCCAAGTTACTCAAATGGGGGACTCCAAGAGGAGGTCAGGTTAAGAGTGAAAACCCACTAAAAATGGACATATTCATATTCTAATTTATGATTCCCATAAGAAAATCTAAGGGTAAATTTTAGAGTATCCTTATATCTATAATAATGCATATAAATCCTTATATAATATCCTAGTAGTGATATAAGAATCCCATTAGAATATTTGAGTAGCCACTAGGGGAAATCCCATATTCTTATTATTTCCAACATCAAGACAGCTCATCAGTATTTTCTGATGACTATTCAATAATATCCCCCATATTCTTAATTCCATTATGGATTATTGTTTTAATATCCTAGTGAGGAAATAATACCAGTGGAGGGATCATATTCTCATTCCTATTGGAGTTCACCAACATATCCAGACATTCACTCCAGGGGCATGGTCATAACCCTTCCCATGCTATAGTAGTTTACGTGCATATACCAAAAATTACTCAAGAATATTTTCATATCCCTACCACGAACAAAAAAATTTAAAAGTATATAATGGTGACAAAAAAGGGTTTGTAATGTTACCTTTTATACACATATGATGTCTATCGGTATATCTGGGAGTATCCTATTAAAAAACATGTCTGTATTTTTATACTCGGTCAATAAACCTATCCATAAAAATCATAAAAGTGAGTAAATAACAATATAAGACTCATATATCTACTCTTGGAAATACGTTTTAAGATTTTTAGTATATTATAGTATCCATCCATGAATTTTCTTGTCATATTTTTATGGTATATAATGGATCTTCTAGTAAGGTTAATATACACATGGTTGTTTCCCACAATGCATAAATCGAATCACGATCAAGGTTCTAACATTGGTCACCCTACCATGAAGACCTAGGATATATCTCTAAGGTCATCATATAACCCAAGATCATGCGTGTATTCCTTCCACAATCAATATTGATATTCGTAGTTCCCTTTATTTTATTTCAATAGTGGCCCAAGAATATTCACAATCTATGTCAACAAGCTAAATTATAAACTGTCATGGATTTCTTCCCTATGTTAAAAATATAAAAAATTTATAAGTTTATCCCAAGAGTACCATTCGGGGAGGTCCTAATTTTGGGAATATAAATATTATCCAAAGAGTTCATCTCCATTATGCATGTTCTGAAGGTCCTTCTCACTTCATAAACATCAATAGTAAATATGGTCATCTTCTATCAAAGCCATCAATTTTTGGAAACCCTATTGAAAAAACTTTTTAAATATAATCTAGAAACCCTAGAGTAAATCCCCATAGTGATCATTGTGAATATCCTCCCAACAATGAAATATCTTATTGGCATGAAGTTCTTCCCTATATTAAAACCATCTTGAGGCAACCACCATATTGAGTGGAACATAAGACATTAAGGATGGATACATGAAGTCATTCATCACTAACATGAATAATATTATCCTATCCAAATGATATTTTGAGGCATTGGTCATCATATATAACTCCCTCAAATTTCAGACCCTTTAATACAACTAAGGAGATCTCAAAAGGTTTTACTCCTTGTGATAAGGTAGTAGGGAAACAACAACTATAGTCTGAAGGTGTAGAGGAATCCATCTCTAAAACATTGTTTGAATACCTTGGTCATGTTGAAGGAATGGACGATAGAAACATGATGGAAATGTTTTGGTCTATTTCTACTCCTTAGTAAAAATTCTATATCTATTAAAAGAGGAATTCATACCTTATCTACACCCAAAATTTAGGTTAATATCATTCATCTCATGGAAAACACATTTCCTATAGGGATTATACTAACCACATAAATTCAATGAGAAATATCTTCCATCATGTTTATTTCACTTCTTTCTAAATGATATAGAATCCAATGTCCAAGAAGTAATGTGACTACGTCCAATAGGATCACCTTAGGGTAATGAAGGTACTTTTATAGATAGTCGTGATTTCCTTTACCAATATGCACATTACAGGGTGGGAATAATATAGATTGTTCCACTTGTATCTTCTCAATAGCTGAAAAAGTCCATCATGAATTGAAACATGAAATTTAATCACCTCTAGATATATCTCGAGCCAAGGATCTGCAAATTCTAGATGGTCTTTCATGTAAAAATCAACTTCTCTAAAATCATTGAAGATGATTACTTTGTGGGAAATCATAATGAAATAATATGAAATCATTCTACTAAAAATATAAAGTTGTCTAATATATGGAAGAAAAACTATGTAAATATAGGTCATCTCTCAAAGAAACAATAATCCCTTTCTCTATAAATTTACTAAATCTAATTCATGTGTGAATAGAGGCCTCAAAAGTGATGAGTTATGTGATAACAGTTTCCTATATAATGGTCTGGGAGAAACAATAACCAATAGGGTTGGGGGATATTTTTACCACAATTATAGCACCATAGATAATCAATGTTAAAGTGACTCCAAGATGTGATTGTGGTAGAACCAATACAAACTCATCCCACATTTGTTAGGGAAATATCACCCCTCCTCCCCTAATGAAATTGGCTTTCTCAAGGTTTTGATTGAATACATTGGATGAGACCTTATATTTTATACAACATCATAATATATAATATATGTTTGGATCGTGTTCAGTTAAATCTCATGGATACTCTCTCAATATCACTATCCTTTTATGGATGGGAGGTGAAGCCTCATAAGGTCTATAATCCCAAATAGACTACCAAGAAGCCAAATATTAAGGAGGGTTATGATTTTCGTCTTGATGGATACTCAAATGAGAGTAAATTACCTATCAACTATGATGAGGATGTGATCCCCACTAAATTTAATGTTCTAATAAATATCATCAATTCCAATACCAAATGTAAACTGAAGCATGACCTTGCTGTACAAGTTCATGGTGATGAAATGTCTACATGGAATGTGATTTGCACCAATATTACATAAACATAGTGTGTGTACCCAACTTTAGAGGGATACTCAATATATAGGATTTATTCCAAATACTCAGTTGTCACAAGTTTGGTGATGTGATGATGAAAAATGATTGATATTATGTAAAAGGGGGTGTTTCGAACAAATGAGGATATTGATTGGGGTGAGTTCTGATGCGATGATGATGGGTTGGTGATGATGCCAATTCTAGTGGATGGTCTCACCGATGACCTGCTCTGGTTAGTGACATTGATTATGGGTTCACAACCCGATGTGGTTGTGTGGAATGAGGTGGACGTGTGGTGTGTGGCTAATTATGGACTGTGTTTTGGCCATCATTCTACCTGATATGTGAAATTTGAACATTTTAATGAATTATGAAAAATGTGGGTACCTCTATTGTGGATCTGTTACATTTGAATTTTGGGTATTATTTTTGTACGGTTAATAATAATCCTTAAATTGGATTTTTAGAAAATTGGAAAAAAGTGGCATTAGATGATGTAAGGTTGGATATATCAAAGTGAATCAAAATTGAATTACATAGAGGAAATATTCATACTGAGTAATAATCTATTGTAGTGTCCAATGTCTCTCCTTCTATGTATATTCAATAGAAATGACGCACAAAACCAATATGATTAGATTCTAGGAATAATACATGACATGTGTCTAGATAGCCAACCAATCTAAAAAAAGTGACCAAATATTGTTGATAATTTTCTCTATTGGAGTGTAAATTACCACTGAACTACGAGAAATTCTGTAAGTTAGATCAAACAATATATCAATAGCAGACCCAACTGATCCAAATAAATCATGTTCCTATAATTTCCTCCACTCAATCTTTATCTAAATAAATGTTACCACTAGATCTCCTCATCTTAACTCGTTACATCACTACTAGAATGAAATGTATAAGAGGGAATCTTATATCATTACATCTATAAATCATATTGTATCCTATGTGTGTGTATTATACTTGTATTCTACCTAATTTTGGGAATAAAATCCTCTTATACTTCAAAAAATAAGAGATATAAATTAAAACTTTATGAACATTGTGTCCTGATAAGTCCTTGCCATAAGAAATCTCTAATAGTAGGAAGAATCTGTGATTAGATGCTTTATATAGACTCTAGCAGGACCAGCATTCATCGAGTATAAAAAAACTATCTTGGTGTATTGTGAACTAAGAATAACTCCATTTATAATTATTTTTTCAATTCAATCTCAAATTTAAAAATATGATAATTATTGGTCTCATAAACTGAAAACAGTGTGAAAATGAGAGTAAATTTGATTTCATCACAAGGATGACGGTTCTGACATTCATGATGAATATATAACTTATGTGAGGGAATATATTGGATATATTTATGTAATTTCTCCACAGTTATTTATAAACATCAATGATTCTATTAAAATACCATGGTGATTTATATGGGTTTTAAATATCCACATATTGATTATAGGTTCTTTTCTGACACTTTGGGGAAACATCTCTTCCAAAATTGGAAGCTCGAGGGAAACATCTAAGTATGTTATAGACTGCAACTATGAAAATGAAAAAAACCAATAGCCACTCCAACACTCAATCCCATTAAATAATAGTTGTTCTCACCCCCAAGTGACAATATAAATAATAGTAATTTCCATATTAAAACAAAAAGTATGAGAAAATTCAACTATAATATAAAGATAAAAATAATAGTACCAATACCTTCTATAAAGAACCGGTTCCAAATTATTCCATCACTAACATAGAGAATAACTAAATCAAAAAACTACAGGTCGAGAAACCTAATTAATATGGTCGAAATGGCCATCAAGATTATTTTCCATTCCAAAAAATATTAGGTAACAACATCCAAGACTAATTTTTCTTCAAGTATATACTCCAATAGATGGTTATTTCTAGAAAAGAAACATTGTTCAAACACTGGGAATATGTGACTCATATTTCTATAGATTCATCATAAGAGTAAGAGGGGTGGTAAAAAGTACCTAAAAATAATGTTTACAAATTTTATTATTAAAAGAATAGGAAATTTATTAGTTGGTCACATTCCAGGATCAGTGAGAAACGTAATTATATAATTGTGATCAAATTCCCTTTTTGGAACTTGATGTGGTGTTATCTTTATCACAGTCATTGAGAAATATATAAAATAATCACAAGATACAAAATGTATGAGAGGAAGATATATTTCTAGTACCCATGCTTGTCCAAAACCTCTTGGACTTATTACCTCTATCATTGAGAGGATATGAACCATCACACTAAACAATACAAAGGTCATGGCCCACCAGACAAGATTCTCATTAGATGAAGATTTTCAATATGGTTTGGTCAATACCATTCACTTTGAAAGACCCCTTATCTGATGGGGAAGAATCATATGACCCTATATTACCTATTTTTAATTGATAAAGAGGTTATAGAGGATTAAGAGGTTGAGGAAGAAGAGGTTATTGTAAACCTCTACACTGAGGAACTATTTCTGGTTAAATAATATACATAACATAAACATAGAATTAGAAAATACAATGAGCTCATAAGGAACATAGATCTTATAATAAACTATCCAAGGCTTGTTCATAACTGACCATAATATAAGACTAAATATTGTACTAAATTTTGTCCGGATAACATTGTAATTTAAAATGGATATCACACCATAACTTGTTGATTATAGAAATTTCCCAATAGAATTTGATGAATTTTTCTCCACAATTGTCCAAAAAAATTATTCGGTGCATCTAGATTTGAAAGATGACTATATACTATATTGATTAGTGTGACCATGTAACATTAAAATAGGATATGTATATTTCATTTATTATATATCATCAAGATACATTCTTCGGGAACTATACCAAAATGCTTAGACTAGATACCGATGTGTCCATCCAATAGTTGGGTCTTCCAAATCACTAATATGGATATAATAATGTATCTAGTAGAAATCATCCAACCCAAGATGTCATGAAAAAAAATGGTGTTGGAAAAATCATGAAATCTAACTTCATTCAATATGTCTGGCACCTAAATTGTATCACCAATATTGAGCACATAAAAAAGAAGAATGGGAATATCCAAGTCTTTATTGACTTCAAGGATCCCAATTTTCATTATCCAAAGTATAATTTCCTATCCCCAGTCATAGAACTATATATCATTTTTATTTATGTATTCCAATCCCTCCACTTAATGGATAGATATTTTTTCTATAACCAAATCCAGATATCCCCTAATAGTGAGGTTTCCACCACCATTTTGGGACCTCAAAGTGTATACTTCTATTAAGTAATACCCTTTGGATTGAATAATATCAGTGCCACATTAAAACATTCATGCACCATATTTATGATTACTTTATTTTGAAGACCATGTAATTCCATGTTGATGATCTAGTGGTTAAATTTAAATTAATTTTTTTATCTTTTTTTCAATCATGAAACAGTTTTCAACAAACTATGGAAATACAACTTATCCCCTAAAGTGAAATTTTAGGGTAACAATAGATAATATTTCCAGATTCCTGGTACATCATTATTGAATCAAATTTTTTCTTTAGAAAACCATGGATGACCATGATGTACCTCCTACTTGAAATCTGAAGGAGCTAAGGGGACTCCAAGGGTACCTTTCCCATTTCATATGCATTATTCCCAATTATGATAGAAAACATGTACCATTCATAATGTTTCTGAATAAGGGATTTACCCATTAATGATAATAGTATTGTTATATGTATTTTTGTAGTCTCAATCAATAACTTATACATCTATCAATTTTTAGTCCACCAGTTGAAGGCAAGACCCATTTATCCTTTATTTGGAAACCCTTGAGAAATTACTTGGTGGACTACTTACCCAAATGAGTGATGATTGTAAGAAATAAATACATCTTATATTAGAATAATGATTCTAGACACTAATAATAGATACTCTAATATAAAAAAGAATTATTTTTCATTATTAATTATAGTTAGAATCTATGATATCATCTACAAAAGCATGAGGTTCATTAGGTTTCTCATGTTGATCTTCTCAAGTATATCATCACTTGATGGATGTTAAATATCCATTTAGTATGGTGGGGGCCATTCTAAAGTAGTTACACATCCAGTTCATGTTTTAGAATGTTTTCAATGAGAATTAGTTAGTGGATTCATTCACATCACACCCTTTCTAAAAACGTGAACTCCTGAATATAGTTCTCCTCTGGGGAGAATTATTCTTCATCATTTATGTTCTTAAAATATGGTAAATGTACTTTTATGGTTCCACTAAAAGTAAAATAATACGTATAATAGCAAATAAAAATCTCAATAGGGTTATTATGGGGATTATACCCATATCCCTAAGAATGGAAGTTCTTTCATATACTTTCATATTATTGGAATTTTTCACCAAAAATGACATGTAATACTAATACATAATTGTAGGTTGGGATATAGAGTTATAGAAATTAGTCTCCTACATGAACATCAAGGTAAAATCAGAGTTGGTAATAAAGAAGGTAAATGATAAATATGCCAATAATAAGGAATATTTGATCCCTTTTCTTAATTTTTTAATGAGCGTTGATGGATAAATCCTCCTCCGAGCCAACACTACCTCACATCTCGTATTTGAAGAATTCTAATTTTGATACTTTGAATATGGAATCCAAAACCCTAGAAGATCCAAACTATAATGAAATATGAATTCTCATCACACATCATAGAGTATTCCCACAATTCATAAACATTCATATTGAAAAGATCAATTAAATAAATACGATCCATGTCCAATGTGATAAAATTTCCTCACCAACTATTATAGTAATTGGATGGATGTCACTCATAATTTATTAATTTCAATGTAGAATTATTCTATAAATTTACACCGGAAGGAAAAAATAAGGTGGAGGGTAGAAAACATTATCCTTTAAAATAATATCAATTCCCCTAAATCCCTTTTAAAGTGATGCTTTTATGGAGTTATCCTAAGAAACCCTGAAGGATGATAAAGCCTCTTCATTATATAAAAATCCAATGATTGTCCCTTCAGTACACACCAGGAAAGATCCAATATCTTACATAAAATCAAGAAACTTGGATACTTATATCTATCAATGTTTTAGTATTGTGCATCATTCATAAAAATGTGTCATGTTATCCAGATACATGAAAACTGCTTTCATCAAACCCCTTAATTTATGCACATAAAAAATTACTCTATTGTTCATCATGTCGTGAATAGATAATGTGGGGATAAATAACTTAGCTACCAAAAAGTAGTTCTAGTGAATCCTTATTTTCATTGACTTAATCTCTTATTGGGTTGAGGATATGGCCCTCAAGGAATTCAAAACAATGTATGTCATCTACTTCATGAAAACTAATATTATTACCAGACTTTGTGTCCCTCACAAAACACAAATGAGTAATAGTACTAAATTATTTTCTTACATGTTGAAAAGTATGTATCAAGAATATTTTATCAATTCTGGACACTTGAACCATGATCATGCAGTTTTAAATGCGTTGATAAAGGATTTCAATAATACTCTATTAGTTATCCAATAAAATATGGGGGATAAAGACAGTAATCCATAGAATTATAAACTCATATATAATCTATTAGATTATCATACCACAATACATATTTCCACAAAAACAACACCATATTCTCTAGTATATAAATCAAAGATAGTATTTCTCATTAAGGGTCAGTTTACCTAACTCACACCACCATCTTCATCAAGTTATCCAATTATGAACAATACAAAATATGAATTGATGAGTAAAAAACTAATTGAGAAATGGTTACATGCACATGATAACCAAGAGATCCATAATAAATGAGTTGCATGATCCTTCAACATGAACCCATACATCATCTTGTTCATCTAGGGAGAATATGTGTCAAATCAAAGAAATCCAATGATAAATGGAAAGAAACCTCTAAAACAAGTGTTAAAATTTATGCAACTTGTTCCATAGGAATGGTCTACTTTAATGGATCCTGATCCCAAATTATAATGGATGTAGATATATCACACCAACCACTATTGAAAGTCTTCTTAAAAATTACATTTCATAAATTCATGTTATGTTCAATATCATCATCATATCTTGATATTAAACTATATAGTAAATGTCAATTCTAAACGTCTTTAAACAAATGTGAACATGTACTCATCACATGACAATGATCTACATAAAAGTTGAGTCATATTCAAATGAAGTTAAATTTAATGACATGAGGTCCATGATACCATGCCTTTTAAACTATTTGGGATGTTCTATTTGTTAGAATCATTCTCTATACAAAAAATTCAAATCCATGTAACAGTCTGGGGTCCATTTATTTTTTATCTATTTATCAATATTCACTGAGAAAAAAAATCCAACACAATGTAAGAACTAATTTTGTCTTTATTACTATTATCATTATCCACACAATGATGATTAAACTCCATATTTTAGGCCTAGTTAAACATCTGATTGAACATTAATTATGGGGATCAGGATCTTACTTATTCAATTCAAGTGCCTTATAAATACCAGTACACTAGAATAGATCCACCCTTCTCCCCCTGCATAAGTGGTAGTAATTTTCAAATATCATATAATAACTATGTGTGGATTAATTTTTGTTATTTTGAGGATTTATAGTGATGTCCATTCTATAGGACCAAGCATCATGTTCAATCCCATTCATTACACACTTTTTCTTAGTTAATACTTATGCATTCATTCATGTCAGGTCTTCTCCCCTTGATCAATGTAAGACAAGGTTAACATATTTTTTAACATGATCTCCATCAATAGAAAACCTCCAACTAAATGGTCCTTGATAAATGACTCCAAACCGCATGCATTCCACAACCTTACCATATGATGTTAAACTTTATGGAATATAATCTACCATACATGACCATAAATTAATTAGAGTGATCAATTCCATTATACTTCAATTACTTATATTATGAACTAGATTTGTGTTAAAACCCCATAGCATGTGGTTAATTTCTCTATAAACCTATGATAATATACAATATCCCATATTTTCTATCTTAGTATTTGGTTCCTCCCATCCACAGTAGTTCTCTTAAAAAAATTTATTTTAATGGAACAATATATTACTTTTAACTTCATGCCTAGAAAATTCATAGTACAGGTGTACTCATCACACTATGTTAAAATTAAATACATATAGTGTGTTCCATGGGACTTTAAACTATTTGGAGTGGTCTATCATACAAGACCTTAAATTTTATGTAAGGTTATATTCCAAACAACCCAAATCAAAAGTACCCCTCCCCTCTATAAGATCATATTCTAAATATGTGTCCTTTTTCTTTTGGGATTCAATGGTTATGGATATACTAGCCATACCTAGTATCACAATTCACCTGAAATATGACAAACAATTCTCCTTTATCAAAACTTTTTGTAGCATGATTCTTATTATCAAATTATTTATAGTAATGTCTAAATTTTTTATCCTAGTCCCAACTATAATTTTTAATTTATCCCTGATATTTTCTCGGTTTCTATAAGTTTAAACCTAAAAATTGTGTTAAAAAATGTTCATCCCATTTTAAATATGACCTATATTTATTAAAAATACATTACATTGATATCTTTTTCATATGAACCTAAAATTCATAAAAATCGAATCCCAGTAACTTGATGTTTATAACACAACAAATGGTACACTCTACATTAACTAATTAGAGATGTCAATTCCTATGAGACATAGATTCCATATGTGTGAAAAAGATCTTTATAAGAACCCCTATTACAAGGTTATTTATATATAAACCTATTTTAAAAATAAAATTCCATATATACAAGAGATCATTCCATTTGAATGATCTCTTTCATCTGATATTGTATGGTCATCGTTATATTTTCCTACCATAGTGTCATGGTTCACCTAATATATGAAAATAAAAATTCCCCCATATATAATAAGAATATCATATGGAATGATTTATATTATATTTTGGATATATATTTATTTCATCACCTCTTATCATAGGCTCAGCTACAAATTCCTCCAACCCCCCCCCCCCCCCACACACACACACACTATAGTGTTTGGGTCCAATCCATTCATGTGGGTTTTCTACAATGTCCCCTACATAAGGAATCATAGTTAGAACTTTGTGTGGATTTATTATTATTACTAAAAGATGTGTAGTAATGAATAATCCATCTATCCTGGTCCAGGACAGAGATTCAAATAAACCCCCACATCTTTTTAGGGTTTAATACCACTTATTAATGTTGGATTCTCCTTCATGGGTTTATCACTGAGAATAACACATTTTACTTGTTCCAGATCTATGAAAAATATCCTATATATTTATATTTATCTATTAACCCTAAACACATGTCATTTTATTAGATATCACATAAATTCAAATTTCACAATATAGTGTCCACCCTGTAAAACCATAAATTTCTTAGAGTGGTTTGTAATATCTTACCCAACTTCCGTCTATGAGAGCCTAATTTATATAGGGGTTCTGAATGTATATTTATTATCAATTGGTCTATTTTAGGGTGTAAATACTCCTTTATAGAAACTTTATCCTATAACCTAGGAACCCATTTTTCATCAAGTCTCCAACCTAATCCGCGCACTAATACATTATGTGTAGAAACCAAAATTTTATAACCCGGGTAAAAACTATGGAGTTTTTTCTTGTTCCCATATCATACAAAATTACGATTTTGTTACCCTAAATATGATATAAATATGTGTAGGTAAAATTTGATAATAATTATGTATTTTTAGATTCATAATATTTTAATATCTTTAGTTATGTTTGATAAAATATTTTAGACCTAGTTAGAAATCACTAGCCAATTTTTCTCCATTAAAAGGGTCAATAACATCATATCCTTTGTTATATCAAAGATGAAATGTCCCCACCACTATAAAACACCCCATTTTAAAAAACCACATATTAGGCCTCAAGTATTTTGAATCACCAAAAAGATTTCAATTATATAATTTATGAGCGCATTTTGATCCAAATGACACCTCTAATTTTTAATGTTCATGATTCCAAATTTGGAACTACCAATAAGTGGAATAGTTCATCATGGAGTAATTTTCTCTAATATCTATATATTCTTAAAATATTTTCATGGAACTTTTTATTCAAATATGTGTTAATCATCATACTCGACAAGCATTCCTTATCTTATAAAATTCTAATTTTAAAATATAAGGTCATTATTTAGAACATCCTGATTATTTATTCAAAATTTGGTATGTGTAATTAGCTTTTGATCCTTATATTGAGATTTCATACCACATCAACATTGATTAATGCATGCACTCTGACTTTAAACCACATGAACCACTATCTAAGATATCATGTAGTAGCATTAGGACCTTCATTCATGTCAATTTGTACTTAACCCTTCCTTAATATAATATATCACTTTTTGGGACCAATGACAATGACCATAAACTATGTACAAATCTCTATGATATATTTGATACTAAAATTGGGCTCTATATTCATGTCGGGATATATAACTCGTTCTGCATACACCATCTCACCCATTAGTTGAAGTTGTATGACCATAAAAACTAGTATAACTTCATAAAAAGTTTTATGACCTTAAAATACATCTCACAATATTCAAAATTACAAGATCACTAAATTTAAAATCAATTAAATATAAATACTTTTCTTTTTAAAACCCCATAAAGAGCGGTCTAGGAAATAGTCAAGTCTCTGCTCACTAAGTTGTCTCCTATCATGACATAGTAAAAAATAGTGCATGACAATAAGAAATAAATGAGATTTAAGGCCTACCATATGACCCAAAAAATTGTTAAGATACTCTCACATAACCCACTGGTCCATGAAAATGTTATATCAAAACTACTACCTCCTCTCTTACATGTATTTTCAATCAATATAATGTTATATAACTTCACCAAAGAATGTGTCCAATACACTTCTGTGTGATATTTAGTGTGATCAAACCCATCATGAATATTTTTTATATATAAATCTACTTCATACCCCAAGTGTTTGAATTTTTATAAAACATTTATTGATGTTGATATTGAAAGAATTTAAAAAAGGGATACCTATGATAAGTAATCTCCATGCCTTCATATTTATCACATTAAACTAGTTTCTTATTTTATCCTCAGTACACAATAGCACGTTTGAACAATATATTCAAATATGGGGGCTCTCCACTTTGGCGGAGAGCTCTCATTTTCTCTATGGTTTCGACCCCAGATCATCTGCATCAGGATCAGAGTGGGTATTGGAATCATAACGTCTGTCCTCATAGAAAGGTGTCAGTGTGGCGGCTTCGTGCGGGTCCTCAAGGTCTTTATCTAATGAGAATATATTGATCTGTTCTCATATCAGTGTGACATCACATTGTCAGGTGGATAGATCTACTAATGTTAATTGGTCTTGCTGGCTACGGTAGCTGGTGGGATTGGAGGTCTGCAGTGGGATCCTGATATGCGATGGCAGGATTGTGAAGTGCCCAGATCAGTGTGAATCACTGAGAGGGGGAGGGGGTGAATCAGTGATCCCTTAAAACTTTTTACTAATTGATTCCTTAATCAATTAAACCTCTATGGCTGGTTAGAGCCTCGATCCACTCTTCTTGTATCTCTCACCTTTCCACGAATGATGCAGTAAATGTAAAGGTACTGGACACAAGGATTTACATGGTTCGGCACCAAAGGCCTACATCCTTGCCATGCTCTCTCAGCATGGATTCTCCCATTATAATCTGTTAGTATTACAATGGTCGATACAGAGTCCCACTGTATCTCTCCTGAGTCCCACAGGAGGGTCTTTATACTGCGTCCCACAGTGTTACCAGAGTCCCACTGGCCTGCTCCAGAATCCCACTGAAGACTTCTTCTCCCTGAGTCCCACAGGGTCTTCTCCTGGCTCCTCGAGTCGCACGAGTAGCTCTTCTTCACTTTAAGTTCTTCAAGTATCCTCAGCAACCTGGGATAAAGGCTGCTGGCCTTGCTCTTCTTCTGATCACTTGTGGTGAACAGGTCTTCTCATCTTGCTCGGGCTTTATCACCTTCTTCTAAGGATGCCCCGGCTTCTCTCCAATTACTGAATGCTCAGACAAATAATATCTTTCTCTTCGGTCTGGTCCAGTCTCAGCTGCACACCACTGATTTAGCACTGTTCACGTGTGCACGTGCATGCATGCATGCATGCACTCCTCCTTTCCTCTTCTTGGTGCAGTATACCCACAAAGGGTGTAGTATCTTTAAGCACACACCTTCACTGAACTTCACACACTTAATTCAATTTGCTTACACACTTGAATGTGTGTTATACAATAGTGTGAGTCAACTTCTTCTTCTAAGTGTGTCCACTCCTCTTAGAGCACACACATAGGTTCGGCCTTCACTTGTTAAGCACACACAAGTTCTTCACTTTGCACACACACTTGAATGAGTTCTTCTTTGTTGTGGCCTACACTTCATTTCTTGCACACACCCAGGGCTACGGCCTCTTTGTTAATTTTGCACACACAAGCCGTAGGTATGTAATGGCCTTCCTCTTCTTGTACTCTTCCACTTTTCACACACACTTTGTTTTTCTCTTTTAAACTTCAAGTATGCACAACCACAAGGGCTACGGCCTCTTTGTTTTCTTTTTGCACACACAAATGTTTAGGGCCTCCTCCTCTTTTTGCACACCCCAAAGGCTACGGCCTCTTCTTCAAATGCACACACAAGAGGTGGCCTTCTTAGAACATGGCACACACATAAGTGGTCTTCCACTTCACTTGGCACACACACAAGGCAAGGCCTCGGCCTTCCTTGGCACACACACAATGTGTGTGAAACACAACCCAAACTCTTACTGCCTTCAAAGGAGGCGCGCAAGGTGCAAGGGGGTGTGGCCCTCTTCCTGTCTTCAAATGCCATGCAGGCTCAAGTGTGCAAGGGTGCAATACCCTCGGGCTCCTTCCTTCTTCAACAGCCGCACAAGGGTGCAGTGGCAAGGCGCGCAAGTTCCTCCTTCCGCGGGGCGCACAAGTGCAACAACCGCGGGATCTTCCTCCTGCCGCGCAAGGGTGCGGGCAGAGAGGGAACAAGAGTCTCGAGCGCGCAAATATGCGGCTCGGCTCCTTCCTGCCGCGCAAGAGAGGCGCGCAGGGATCTCTTTCGGGCCTCGGGTGGCACCGAGAACAACAGCCGCGCAAATAACTTGCGCGGGGCTTCTACTTCGCGAGGCAGAGGCTTCGCGGGTCTTCTGATTTTCATGAAAGGATCAGCAGCTTTCTTTGGAGCCTCGGCCTCGTTTATATAGGCGAGGAGAGCCTCTGCCTTCCGCGTGGGATAAATCTTGAATCCCCGAAATCTTCGGATCTTCAAAGATATTTTCAAATCGTGATTTTTATCCTCTGTTTCACGCGGGATCCCTTATTATTTTCTTCTTCCTCGTGCATGCGATTTATAACGCATGCACGGCCTCTGTTTCTTCTATCCCATGCAAGACACGAACAACGTGGCCTCGGCAGCTTTGGTTGCCTCGGCCGAACATCGAAGATCTCCATTCATCGCATGCATGCATATTTTAATGCATGGTTGTGTTCAGTGTGGCCAGACGATCACAATGGAGGTCTTAGATCCTTCAGAGGTGGCCGGGAACTCGAAAACCGGCTTCAGGTTGCCTCTGGTTCGAGCGGAGCTCGCGGGTGGCTTCGGCATGGCTGGAGGAAGGAGATGGTGTGGCAGCCGTCGGATCAGGTGATCGAAAGACATCGGATGGCCGGATTAAATCGGGGGCACGGCGGATCAGATGAGCGGTCCAGATCGAGCGCGCGATTGCTCGGACGGCGGAGATTTGCTCCCGGGGAAATTTCCGCGTCCCACATCGAATTGGGGTGCGGTTTTTCCGCGCTTTATTACCCTGGCGCTGCCGGCTTCCCATCAGTTGCATCTTCTCCCTCCACGGTGCCGCCCCGCACCGTGTTCTCCCTGCGGGTGCGCTCTGCGCCCACTCTTGCTCACGCGGGTGCGCTCCTAGCGCCCACTATGCACACACCGGGTGCGCGGGCTTCACCACCGCGTGCCCTGCGCTCCTCCGGGCGTGCCCCAGGCGCCCACTCGGTTGTCTTGGGTGCGCCCCTGCCTCAAGGGATGCTGCCTTGGCCTGAGGGTTCCCCATGGGCGTGGTGACCTTGAGTCCCACATGTGCCTTGGGTGATGACCCTCGGCTGGCCTCCTTTGTGGCCTATTTTTTGCAACAAAAACACTAAGTCCTTTGTTAAACAAAGTGACCAAGTGTAACATGCCAAGTGCCACATCTTCATCTTCTTATCCATCCTCCCTTATTCATATCTTCTCTTCTTCTTAAGAATTCCTCCAATTCTTCCTCAACATTTAATCTTCACTTAGGAGTGAAATTCAAAAGGTTCATCTTCATCAACCGAGCTCCTTAGTCAAATAGATTCTTCAACGTTCTTCATTGATCTAATCAGAGATCAAATTGGTTCTTCTTCAAATTCACATGCACTAAGTGATAGTGCATGGACTTCATTAATGCACATCATCCACTTAGTAGTTGTGGATGGAACTCCTTTCAACTCCTCATGCATTGTGAAGACAATGCATGGTCTTCTAATCATGTTGTGACTTTGTATCATCTTGATACAAGTTCTTAGAACTTAAAGATCAGTTCAGCAATCGTCAGATTTACATGGAGAATGTTTCAACCATATTCTCCAATGCCACTTAGTGAATCTCCTAAGTGACATTCCTCTAAGTTCCATGGCCATTCTCCTTCATCACCAACACCATCACAACCTTTGGCATTCACATCTTGACAATTCTTGACATCCATTCATTCTAAGACAACAACATGTCTCATTGACAACAAATGCAACACAGTGCACTTCAATCTCCCCCTTTGTATTTGTTGTCAATACACTCCTTCAGCACATATGAATGGGTCAATATGTGTGCCAATATTTTCTCCCCCTTATTGGCAATCAAATGCAAAGGTGTGGTGTGGTTCTCTTCAAAATATCACTTCCTCCCTTTAAAAAGTATTTTCTTGAAAAACACTAAGAGAGGGATGATGTCACATGTTCTCTTTAGCAAAGAACCTTTAGTAAATCAACTCTAAGTCTACTTGGGCTAACCCGGTGTAGAAAACAAGAGTGATGTAACCAAGGAACTTAATGTTGTCCAACATTCACAATACATGTGAGATCATGCTTCAGGGGTTTGAATTTTTTTTTCAAATATTCAATGAATTTGCTAAATCCTGCACATACTTCACCAAACACATTAGAAAGTTCAGTGCAAAGATAAAGCTCCCCCTTTCATCCATTTGCCTTCAATCCATACTCCCCCTTAATTGACAAGATAAACTCAATTAAGAAACAAGGGATGAAAGTATGATTGGAATACCTTCAGCTTTTCTCAAGATAGTATTAAATCTTAGAATACCATCTTCTCCAGATTGGCTCCCCCTCAAGGGGTGCACTCCATTCTGTCCAAACCATCCTCCAGCTGAGAATGATCATCATCTTCAATTCCCTGCAATGTCAGCACATGTAAATACCAATAGTATAAGGGAATAAGATGGAACTTCCTTGGTTCATCAATGTGAACAACAAGGTTGAGAAGATTCTCTCAACCGAGATGTCCCATTTTCACCAGTCTTCACACTTGCACATTTGATCTTCATTGATGATTGTGCTGGTGTGGTTCTCAAAACATCTTCATGTGAAATATTTTTCATCCCTCTTTCCTTAGCAATTGCCAGAACGTCATCTTCAGCTCTTTTCAGATCTTTGGCAAGTTGCAACTGATTTGGCCATATGACTAGTAAGTCACTTGGAAGTGTGGCCTCAGTTTTGGAAATTCCACATGGTTCTTTTGATGGTGTCAAGCTACCTCTCTTAGGCAACTTGTTTTCAATCACTCCCTTCTGCTTCTTCTGGATTGATTGTCTGTTTGAGTTCAGTTGGCTTCTTTTGAATTTCACGGCTTCTTTACAAAGATCCATGATATGCCCTTTCTTTCCACAGTAGAAGCATTTCTTGGTGGTCCTTCTGGATGCATCACCCTTCTTGGGCTCAGACTCCAAGGACTTCTCTTCATTTCTCAAACACTTCTTGGGAGCATTCTCTACTTTCTTCTTGCTTCCCAAGGAATCTTTTTGAGCCAGGTTCAGTGATCTTTTCTTCTTTTGAGCTCTGGATACAGTTGGAGACTGACATGTATCTTTTTGACCACTTTTGAAATCATCCCAGATGTTGTCAAGTAATCCAAATCTATTTGCAGTAAACAGATGTCTCTGGACCTGTGGATGTTGCTTCCTTCCTTCTGGCTTGCTCCCCCTTGGCATGGGCTTCCTCTGTGCTTTGGCATTCAGTGGATTGTACCAACAATCCTTTGCACAATGCCCATACTTGTTACAACACCAGAATTGTCCCACAAATCTTGATCTCTTCAGTCTTTCTGATTGTTGGGTACTTTTCTTGACTTGCTGTGTTGTTTTAGGAGAGCTCTCTTTCTTCATTGTCTTCATCCATACTTGTTTGGAATTATTCTTCCATCCTGCACTTTTTGTGGAAACACAATTAGAAGCATCAGTACAAGATGGTATGGATGGTACCTTCCTTTTAGAAGTTGTTGCCCTTTTATTAGAGGATGTCTTTCGTTTAGAATCATCCTGCTCAATGCATACTTGAGTAGCAACATTTCTCCTTTCAGCTGACTGGGAGGCTTCAGCTTTGGGTGATTGCTGATTTTTCAATATCACCTCTAGTTCTAATCATTTCATATTGAGGGAGTTCTTCTCATCCTCAATAGTTCTTAGCTTTCCTTCCCAATTCTCTTCCAGCTGATTTATCTGGTCTTCATGCACCTTATTCATTTCAAGCATTGAGTTGTCCAGCTCCTTCACCCTTTTGACTTTGTCTTCTAGTTGAGCATCTTTGACAACCATTGACACTTTGTGCCTCTTTTCCAGTGCATGGAAAACTTCTTTGACCACAGTCTTAAATAATTCTTTCTCAGAAAGGCTTCTCTGCAATTCTTCAGCAGTGTCTTCATATCTTTCATTGCAAAGAGATACTGTTTCATCTTTGGCATTTACCAGCTTTCTGAGAGTGTTGGTTATGCCAACCCTTTTTGCCAATTGGACTTCCAGAGAATTGGCCTCATCTTCTAGCTGTAATTTTTCTTCTTAAAGATCAAGGAGGCCTGTAGCTATACACATTGCAATTTCCTTGGGGACTCTCTTCTGAAGATATTTGATTGCATTTAGAAGATCATTGTTCCTTCCATCTTCATCACAGCTAGAGCAGGCTTCATCAGAAGAATGATAAAAGGAATTGTCATCTGATGTGACTTTCACATTTCTTTCCATAGAAGGAGTTTCTCTGATTGCAGCAACCTTCTTCCTCATCTTCTTTGCCTGTTTCTTCTTTCTATTTTTCTGAGTCTTGGCAGATATCTCCATTTGAGGCTGGTCGCTCGTTTCCTCAAATCTGCACTCCATATAGACTCTCTTGGATCTTTTAGAGGGAACCTCCCTTTGATACCAATTGAAGTGCCCAGATCAGTGTGAATCACTGAGAGGGGGAGGGGGTGAATCAGTGATCCCTTAAAACTTTTTACTAATTGATTCCTTAATCAATTAAACCTCTATGGCTGGTTAGAGCCTCGATCCACTCTTCTTGTATCTCTCACCTTTCCACGAATGATGCAGTAAATGTAAAGGTACTGGACACAAGGATTTACAAGGTTCGGCACCAAAGGCCTACATCCTTGCCATTCTCTCTCAGCATGGATTCTCCCATTATAATCTGTTAGTATTACAATGGTCGATACAGCGTCCCACTGTATCTCTCCTGAGTCCCACAGGAGGGTCTTTATACTGCGTCCTACAGTGTTACCAGAGTCCCACTGGCCTGCTCCAGAATCCCACTGAAGACTTCTTCTCCCTGAGTCCCACAGGGTCTTCTCCTGGCTCCTCGAGTCGCACGAGTAGCTCTTCTTCACTTTAAGTTCTTCAGGTATCCTCAGCAACCTGGGATAAAGGCTGCTGGCCTTGCTCTTCTTCTGATCACTTGTGGTGAACAGGTCTTCTCATCTTGCTCGGGCTTTATCACCTTCTTCTAAGGATGCCCCGGCTTCTCTCCAATTACTGAATGCTCAGACAAATAATATCATTATCTTCGGTCTGGTCCAGTCTCCACTGCACACCACTGATTTAGCACTGTTCACGTGTGCACGTGCATGCATGCATGCATGCACTCCTCCTTTCCTCTTCTTGGTGCAGTAGACCCACAAAGGGTGTAGTATCTTTAAGCACACACCTTCACTGAACTTCACACACTTAATTCAATTTGCTTACACACTTGAATGTGTGTTATACAATAGTGTGAGTCAACTTCTTCTTCTAAGTGTGTCCACTCCTCTTAGAGCACACACATAGGTTCGGCCTTCACTTTTTAAGCACACACAAGTTCTTCACTTTCCACACACACTTGAATGAGTTCTTCTTTGTTGTGGCCTACACTTCATTTCTTGCACACACCCAGGGCTACGGCCTCTTTGTTAATTTTGCACACACAAGCCGTAGGTATGTAATGGCCTTCCTCTTCTTGTACTCTTCCACTTTTCACACACACTTTGTTTTTCTCTTTTAAACTTCAAGTATGCACAACCACAAGGGCTACGGCCTCTTTGTTTTCTTTTTGCACACACAAATGTTTAGGGCCTCCTCCTCTTTTTGCACACCCCAAAGGCTACGGCCTCTTCTTCAAATGCACACACAAGAGGTGGCCTTCTTAGCACATGGGACACACATAAGTGGTCTTCCACTTCACTTGGCAGACACACAAGGCAAGGCCTCGGCCTTCCTTGGCACACACACAATGTGTGTGAAACACAACCCAAACTCTTACTGCCTTCAAAGGAGGCGCGCAAGGTGCAAGGGGGTGTGGCCCTCTTCCTGTCTTCAAATGCCGCGCAGGCTCAAGTGTGCAAGGGTGCAATACCCTCGGGCTCCTTCCTTCTTCAACAGCCGCACAAGGGTGCAGTGGCAAGGCGCGCAAGTTCCTCCTTCCGCGGGGCGCACAAGTGCAACACCCACGGGATCTTCCTCCTGCCGCGCAAGGGTGCGGGCAGAGAGGGAACAAGAGTCTCGAGCGCGCAAATATGCGGCTCGGCTCCTTCCTGCCGCGCAAGAGAGGCGCGCAGGGATCTCTTTCGGGCCTCGGGTGGCACCGAGAACAACAGCCGCGCAAATAACTTGCGCGGGGCTTCTACTTCGCGAGGCAGAGGCTTCGCGGGTCTTCTGATTTTCAAGAAAGGATCAGCAGCTTTCTTTGGAGCCTCGGCCTCGTTTATATAGGCGAGGAGAGCCTCTGCCTTCCACGTGGGATAAATCTTGAATCCCCGAAATCTTCGGATCTTCAAAGATATTTTCAAATCGTGATTTTTATCCTCTGTTTCACGCGGGATCCCTTATTATTTTCTTCTTCCTCGTGCATGCGATTTATAACGCATGCACGGCCTCTGTTTCTTCTATCCCATGCAAGACACGAACAACGTGGCCTCGGCAGCTTTTCTTGCCTCGGCCGAACATCGAAGATCTCCATTCATCGCATGCATGCATATTTTAATGCATGGTTGTGTTCAGTGTGGCCAGACGATCACAATGGAGGTATTAGATCCTTCAGAGGTGGCAGGGAACTCGAAAACCGGCTTCAGGTTGCCTCTGGTTCGAGCGGAGCTCGCGGGTGGCTTCGGCATGGCTGGAGGAAGGAGATGGTGCGGCAGCCGTCGGATCAGGTGATCGAAAGACAACGGACGGCCGGATTAAATCGGGGGCGCGGCGGATCAGATGAGCGGTCCAGATCGAGCGCGCGATTGCTCGGACGGTGGAGATTTTCTCCCGGGGAAATTTCCGCGTCCCACATCGAATTGGGGCGCGGTTTTTCCGCGCTTTATTACCCTGGCGCTGCCGGCTTCCCATCAGTTGCATCTTCTCCCTCCACGGTGCCGCCCCGCACCGTGTTCTCCCTGCGGGCGCGCTCTGCGCCCACTCTTGCTCCCGCTGGCGCGCTCCTAGCGCCCACTATGCACACACCGGGTGCGCGGGCTTCACCACCGCGTGCCCTGCGCTCCTCCGGGCGTGCCCCAGGCGCCCACTCGGTTGTCTTGGGTGCGCCCCTGCCTCAAGGGATGCTGCCTTGGCCTGAGGGTTCCCCATGGGCGTGGTGACCTTGAGTCCCACATGTGCCTTGGGTGATGACCCTCGGCTGGCCTCCTTGGTGGCCTATTTTTTGCAACAAAAACACTAAGTCCTTTGTTAAACAAAGTGACCAAGTGTAACATGCCAAGTGCCACATCTTCATCTTCTTATCCATCCTCCCTTATTCATATCTTCTCTTCTTCTTAAGAATTCCTCCAATTCTTCCTCAACATTTAATCTTCACTTAGGAGTGAAATTCAAAAGGTTCATCTTCATCAACCGAGCTCCTTAGTCAAATAGATTCTTCAACGTTCTTCATTGATCTAATCAGAGATCAAATTGGTTCTTCTTCAAATTCACATGCACTAAGTGATAGTGCATGGACTTCATTAATGCACATCATCCACTTAGTAGTTGTGGATGGAACTCCTTTCAACTCCTCATGCATTGTGAAGACAATGCATGGTCTTCTAATCATGTTGTGACTTTGTATCATCTTGATACAAGTTCTTAGAACTTAAAGATCAGTTCAGCAATCGTCAGATTTACATGGAGAATGTTTCAACCATATTCTCCAATGCCACTTAGTGAATCTCCTAAGTGACATTCCTCTAAGTTCCATGGCCATTCTCCTTCATCACCAACACCATCACAACCTTTGGCATTCACATCTTGACAATTCTTGACATCCATTCATTCTAAGACAACAACATGTCTCATTGACAACAAATGCAACACAGTGCACTTCAGCTTGCAATGGACTCATGGTCAACTCTTGTGGTGCGTCTCCTGTTCTCAGTGGTTGGTTCGTTGGATTCCCGGTGATGCAGTGACTGAGTGAGGCATCTTTTTGGGTCTTTGATTGGGACTTGGCGTTAGGTGTCAGTAAGTATCAACGGCGTCTCGGTGGTGGGATTGATTTGCATGTGACAATGAGGGCTTCTTTGACGGTGCTCACATGATATTCTAATGACTATTTCAGTCAACGTGGACCCCTGTGGTCAGGCAGCTAGTTGGTGGTACTATGGTGTGCAATTGCAGGTGGACGGGATGTTGGGTCATATTTCAGGCCTAGGCCTCACTTTAGCTTTCTTCTTGGGTTTTAGGACATTAAGACATCTAATTTGTAATGGTTTTATGTCATTGGACATTCGGACCACTGTATTTTAAGGCATCTATGGATTTGGGTTATCGAATTTGTGATGGGTTCTCCCTTTTCCTTGAAAAGGGGTCTGTGTGCATTTTATTTTTTAATAAAGGTTCTTTCCCCCAACTTTTATAGTCTAATGTCATTTAAACTCTATACATCCCAATGAAATTATTTTTTCACCCTTCATCAGAATATGGTTAAAAATCATCCTCTATATTCTTATTATATCCTTTTATTTTATGATTCAAATGTCTCAAGTTATGATTTATCCATTCTATAGTCAAATTATTCAAGGGGAATCGAATACCTTTCATATTATTCATACATTTATCATACCTATCTTTCAAGGAAAGAATAAAAAATCATATATTCAAACCTCTTTTGGTCCACATTATGTGACCCTAAACTTCATGAAATGATGGTTCAAGTATCATGACCCTAAAATGAATGATCCTTATTATGAGGGTGTCTATGATCATGTAATTGGTAACTCATTCACATTGGGGCTTTCTCAACATTTTTACTAGTTACATCAACAAAAAAATAGATCATATTTAACCGTACTTAAACATATGAGGTAATTGATACTTATGGAGATAGTGTGAGACCATATTTCTTAGTAATCTCATAGACCATGATGTCATGTTTTGATACAAGATCCTCCATATCATAAATTTTGGAAGACAAATATATGAAATAATTACCCTACACATCTTTCTCTAGGTCACCTCCTTTATCAGGGAAGGGTGGTCTGAAATTTCATGTAGTAACGCATCTCATAGTTGTTTCATGGAAATGATTAGTCAATGATCTAATGTACTCTTGTTATATATTTAAAGGAGATTCTCTTTACATGAGGGTGATTGGAGCCCTAAAATATAAACATGTAAACAAAACCCAAATCTATCATAGTATGATAAATTGTTTTTAACCATGTACTTCATAAAAGGGAAAATTTTTGCCCTGCATACACCAAAATTGGTTCCCAATATTGGATGGAATGTAAGTCTCATAGATGGATATCTTGTTGACTATTACAATATCTTATTCATCTTGTCCAAAATTCATTATGAGAAAATGATATATAATTCATTGATACTATTCACTAATGTTTCAATATGATATTCAAAAATAATTATTATGAAATCAAATTAATCCCACATGAGGTGTTTTAAATATCAATCCATTGTTTTTGTTCATAAAAACACAGTGTTCAGTAGTATGGGTCTGATAATGAATACATAAACCAATACCATGTTCCACGGAATGTAACCAAAAAGATAAACCACTATCCATCCACAAAAAATGGTTTAGGTAAAAGTTATATTGTGGGGTCTCTACCTGTAAAGCTAAGACCAATAATTGAAAAAACCTCCTAATTGTTAACATGAGACGGCTCATTTGTAACCTTGTGGATAGTTGTGTAGCCATAACAATATTACAATCCCTCATCTTGGTATGAACATATTAAATAGGTAGAAACAACCTACCTAGTAACTTTTCTAGGAGGATATGAAACTAAAGATTTCACTCATCTCTGACTCGGTTGGGTTACCCCAAAAAATGTATTGATCATTCCCATTAATAGAAAAATATGAAATCCAGTACCAATTATAGTGATGGGTCAGATAGGTCAGAAATATACTTTCCCTTTTAACCCATGGTCTTGATCCAAAAAAGGAATAAAAATATGTTAATATATTATCTGAAAGAAATGTTCTGAGATGAATATATTCTTTAATTAGATCCTCATTGATTAGTCTCAATAAGTCACCTTCCATGATAGGAGTGAAATCAACATTGACCCATGTTCCATGAGGGGGGATAAGCTCATAAATGTTTTTCACCCAAAATAGGGATTCCCCTAATATTTTAGATGTCCCAAAGATTTATTTCCTCTTTAATATGAAATATAAGGAAGGTATTGGTCTCAGGTCACCACTAGATAACCAATTAAAGAATTATATTTGGGTAAAATTATTCTGAGAATTTGGTAGACCAAGTTGACTCATAGTTCCTGAAATTTTTTAGATGAAATTAAATCTTCATAAAACTCTATTTTACATAATACATTCATGACTTATCTAATAAACCACCTCCATCGTGATAGTCCTATTGGGGGATACATCCTCTCATCTATATTTGTACATATTATTTCATTATAATCATATAGACTTCAGGATCATCTCTAATTATTTATTTATCAAAGATCAGGTAGTGTGATACCCTACATATGGGTTCATGGAGGATTATCTACTTAAGATTGACATTTTCACAAAATATTCCATGTGCTAACTATAATTTGATAATAAAAAGTACCATGTCAATTCATGGGATCGACACATTGGTAATAAGTCCAATCCTGTATTAGAGAAACATATCTAATGAACGTTAGTTGAGTATAGATAGATTGAGGACAATTTCAAACACATGATATTGTAGTTTGATGAGATAACATGAGGTGGGTCTAATGTCATTATATATTTCCTCAATATAAGAAACAAACTCCTTAGAATAAATAGTTATTGAACTATAATACATGGTATTTCTAAAAGAATCTTAATTAAAATAGGTTAGTTGAATTAATTAAAAAAAGTAAAATGAAGTAAAATTTAAAAATAGAGGAATATAATCCAACCCCAAAGGTCAGCAGTAGAAATTTTAGAATAAGTACAAATTTTTCCAAGGTTGTTACACCCAACTGAGTTTCTCTAAGGTGAAATCACTCAACAAGTCTATGATCTATAAAATATTCTTTTCTAGATTCACAAAGGATCCTTTGTTTAGAAACCCCCACTTAGGAACCTTTTCACAGCGGTCCATTCTCATCACATTCAACCAGTTTATTTCCCCATGGTGAATGTGACATGTTATGGTTAGTGTTCCAAAGATAATATGTTTATATTAGAGTGGGTGGATTATTTTATCAAATATCTTGAGAAACATGAATGAATATAGTGAACAGAGAACATAGATCCTTAATATTTTCTTGATTCATGAAGGATTATGTAGGTGAAGTGGTCCCCTGATTTTTATAGGGGATACCACATATCACATTCATGTTTAATAATGTACACTTCATGAACAAGGACTAATGTGTTCAGAATGTTGACCCTCCTACCTGAATGCATAAGACTTCCTTTAATGTTGAGTTTATGAAACAATTACACTTTTCAGACAATTAAATCATCTTCATACTAATTGGATCTAATTTTAATGGGGGATTAACTTGATATTTTTTTCAAATAGTGTGAGATAAAGACACTTTTTAAAGAGAGGAATCATGTGAAATAGGATTTTGGAGCCCATGTTTATTCACCTTTGTCTGGATTTTGTACTCAGATCCCCTTAAATGAGACGCTAGTGCACTATCATTGAAAACACTTTCTTCCTAGAATTAAGTGAATTAACATTCCGATGTTATGTTCTTAGGTCCCCTCTAAAAAGAACCAGAACCTTGTCCCATATGGTTTATAAATATACCCCTTGGATATTCATTTATGAAATTTGGGAAACTTTTAAATGGAGGAGGAAAACCACAAAAGCTTTTTACTCCTCATTCCTTTAACTTTGTGAACCCAGGTCCACCAACACCCTTCAAGTGATTAATTATGAAAAAAATATGATAATTAATATGATTTTTTATTAGTTCTGTCATCCAATGATTTTAATAAATGAACATTCATAAAATATTACATCCCCTAAAGTTTTTAAGGAATAAGGTTAAGGAACCCATATGATATGAGCAACACTAGGGTTCAACATTCCAATATCTCATCGGGAGTTCAGTATTATGGTTCCACATGACCAAGTCACTGATGGAGGTCTAACTAGGTAAATAGTTCCCCCCACCCCTCCATACTAGGAAACATATTCACTAACACATGAATAGTATGGATAACCTTTTACCTTCCTCATTACTAGGGAAAGCCATCTCCATGGACTCTATAATAGGATGTCACTTCATCTAGGTCATTCAATTGGGTGATATATATTTTATACCCTTTAATTAGAATATCATTTCACACTCCTATCAATACTAGTGCACCTATTTTCCCCACCCCATAACTAGGGATCCCAATTCACCCAAGACTATTCGGGGATGAACCGTCATTTAGGCACATAGCTAGAGTACACCTTCCATATGTTCCATATACTAGGGTATAAATCTATCCTAGATCCTGGGATGAGCATACATTAACCTAGGTATCCTACTATGGCACCACTCTCACACAATTCTCTTTACAAGGTGACATTATTTTCCATATTACTATCCATAGTTTCACTCCCACCCAAGTCACCTACCTAAATTCTGACTTACCTAAGACACTTTGACCTCCTCTTGAGATTCATGAATATGTTGTTAATGTTATCAAGCACCTCATAAATCATGTATTTTATTAATAAGATTCCTATACATGGGCTTCCTCCAAAAAAATAAGACCCAAGAGGTAATAATGTTATTTTATTTCTTTCATAATGTGGGTATCTATAATGAGGATACTGATGAGACTACTCATTTCACATGCTACATAACATGGATTAATCATATTCAAAATTTGATCATCCTAGGAAATTAGTTTATTCCATTATTATACTCAATGATAATAAGGATTATAGGAGGGCCACATACTAGGTTTAATATCTTACTATTCTGAACTTCACCTGAGTCACCAACTAGGTTAAGCACCTACGGTTGTCTTTGTGTATGTATCACATGAGTCTGTCCTCTTAAATTGTAAGGTCAATGACACTAATATGTTTTATTCCCAAACTACCTCCTTATTAGTCCAAATTCGTTATGGGCATATTATTCTTTTCTATTATTATTACCAATGGATATAAGTCATATATATTCACCTCTTTCTTTCCCTTACGTAAACACTTATTTATTCCTAAAAGGATTATATTCATTTTGTGCCACATTTATCAAAGGTCCATATTCCATGTGAGATGATCATACCATATCTTACCACACAACCATAATTGGTGAACCTCAAAATATATGGGATTTTATTATTATTAATTGGTATATGTAGGATATATAAATGATGTTAAAAAAATATTATCCCAAACCACATCTGAACAAATTCATATTACTAATCAACCTTTATTTTTTCGCAACATATTTATTCCAAGTAAATATACCCTCTCCTATTAGTTACTAATAAAAAGGATAAATCGAAAATGGGTGCTCATTAATAATTCCTATACTGACCATTTATTTTCCATATTTTACATAATATTCTATTTATGTATGATGTAAAATTTATCATGATTTCCCCTGTAAGAATAAAAACAAAAGGAACTTTACTTGGTCATGGTCGCACAACCTTAAAATAAGCTAAATTGGTCATTTCACATGATCATAAAAGTTATAATGTGTTCTACTAAGTGGAACTAAACTATAGGGGTAATATTTACCATCATAGATATACGTAGGAAGTCGTTCCTCACAAGTCCAATCCCAACTCCACAACAACTTCTACCTCCCTTGATGCTGATGTACTACAAAGTGCCAAGTTGTGTGGATTTTACCCCAAAGTAATCAACTAATAAGATAAATATGTAAAACCCATAATATATTCAAATTTTCACATCAACACATAGATTTTATCAATAACAAGTATGATTGTAACAATTCTCCCACTGGGATTTTTGAATTACTCAAAAATTTATCTTGAATTTTAAAATGTTTCATAATAAACAATAAGTATCCCTAAAAGGTGTGTAATGAGTCTGACCTCCAATCATCTTGACCAATGTGAACCTAAAGCATCACTAGTAAGGCCCCATCAACCACATCACTTTGGAAAGAAGGTCTATGTAGGCTCAAAATGAGAATGGGTTGATGTGTTTCGAAACAATTGGCTATTATTTTCATATGTTATGCTCATTCACCATGATTATGTACTTATATTCACATGTTCATCGTAATATCACTTATGTTATTCAATTTTAATCACTTATGTTTACCTTAACTGATTATCTTATATTTCTATTCCCCGTGATATGAGGAATAACGTATAATATAATAAGATTAGATGAAGTCTACTATGGTGAGGTTATTGAGAAATTCTCATAATGTTGTAAATTATGTTTTTTATGTATCCAAACTTTAAACACAATAAATACTTCGATTCTATAGTGTGATATATTATTTCATTTAATTAATATTCATGTAAAGTAATTTAATATGTATCTCTATTAAGAGTTTGTTATGTCATTTGGTAAAAGAGCAGGGTTATGTTATTTTTATGGAATAGGAAATGAATAAAAAGGGGATATAATATAAAAAACCTATGATGATCTAAAATTAATATAAGATTAACCGAAAATTTTAAATGACGAAATGAAGTATCCACAATTTAAGGCATATTAGGATTTAATTTCCTTATCTTATGATCACGTAATATGATTATTATTATTACACCAAAAGGTATAGGATCCATGCTATCCTAAAACATAAATTTACTATAAAGATATAAATCAATAGTTCAAGTGTAAGGACCCAACCCCAGTTTCCTGGAGCTATTGCCTTATTTATCTACATTTGAATATAAACAGGGAATATGTATCAGGAAAGACCAGTTTGTTTGGTAAATTTATAAAAAAAAAGATACATATATGTTCAACATTACATCATGAAAGGAAATAAAACACTAATTTATTCCATTGGAAACATCCATGCCTCCTAGGTTCATCCTACAAGTTACTCATAACTAACGTCTTCATATCATGTGAAAATAAAACATGAAAAAGGGGTTAGCTCAAATGATCAGTAAGGGTAAGAAATAAATTGGAAGATAACATAATTATAAACATTAGGAATGGTGAAAAAAATGAAAACCCATTCCTTTAAAAATAATAATCTTAAACACATTATAGAACTAATATTAGATGAGTAAATAATTCCATAATAAAACATAATCACGAGCATTATAATAGTCAAAAAACCACATGAACTTTCAATTAATATCTTCATAATGAGGGATGTGCATAAGCCATACTTTTGGAAACATTTTTTCAAGGCCTCGGAAAAGACGTATAAAAATGATTAAGGCCTCAGCCAAAACCATATATTAAAATTCGGAACTGACTCACTCGCAAAAGATCCTCAGCCCAGTTGGTGAGGAATCAATAGGTGCATCCAAGAGACCCAAGATCAAATCAGGGTAGAGGCATATTTTTGTGGTATTGTAGTAGTACTGTAGCAGTACTATAGTAGTAATGTAGCAGGCATTGTTTAGTACTGTAGTAGCCGGAACAATTCATCCATCTGGGCCTCTGGGCCACAGGTTTGGTACTCGGGTCCTGCAAGGATTTTGAGTCACCCAAAGCCTTCGGGCCAGTTGATTCTCAAGGCCCTTGGGTCCTCTTACGGCCTTAGGGCCACTACAAGGCCTTTGGGCCACATAAATGCATTCCCTAGACACACTATAAAAAGAGAGCATCCCTAGAAGAGGATTCAGAGCATGTGAATTCACCAGAGTAGATCCAAATGGATTGTCAGAATGAGAGGGTATGGATATGTCATTGGTACCAGCCTGTGCTTGCACAAGAAGCCTAGCCAGATGGTCATGTAAAGGTGGATAGCTACTATCAAGATGAAGATGCTAGGGTGGGGCAGTTTCTTGTAGATAATCTGGTTGAATTCCCTAAGACCTTCAGGTCATGTAATCTCCTAAGCCTACAGTACATGTAATATTTGAGCCTGCGGGCCATATAAGGGTTCCCCTTTATCCCTTGAAATGGGGGTTATCAAAAAATCAATAAAAATGAAGGCCTTCTGGCATTTAGATTAAGAAATGACTCACCCAATTACACATCAATTTGTCTCATGAAACCTACTAATGTATCGAGGGGATATATCAAGACCCACCCACCACATAATAAGACCAATGAATTACTCATATGAGCGCGGATAAAAATAAAAAACATATATGCTCATATTTAAAATATCATATGAAATGCAACTAACTTTCCACAATCATTAAACATAAAACACTAACAATTCTGAGTAATATGGTGAATAGTTTCTGGATAGATCATCAACAATAAAAATAGTCAAAACCGTTCAATAAAATATTTTAGATGACATAATAAATTATTAAACCCAATAAATCATATTAATTAACAATAGTGTTGAATTAGGTGAAAATACTCTTAGAAAATCATTAAGCAATTCTTGAGATAAATACTCATCTATTTTGAAACGAAGAGTTCTTTTGGAAAATTATTTTTATAAAACGAGTAGTGAATTAAGATAGTATTTTCATAATAAAATGAGTTATTTTATAAATATAATTTTTCCAAAATATATTATAGTGTGCCCTTGAAAATAGGTAATAATTTGACAAATTCTCTTTAATCGGGCCTATATTTTGGAAACAACTTTGAAAGTTCCTTTTAAATCATGTAACTATCCCTAAAATAAGGAAGGGTTATGTTTTGTAAACATATATATAATACTCAAACATATTTTATGAGTATTTCATGATAATATTCATGAATTTCATTGAGGAAATTAGACAATAAAAGTAACCCGAATGAAAATGGAGGTTTGTGTGAGAAATCCCTTACCACTTTGTAATCAATCGATTCGTATGCCCCAAAATAAATAATCTTAATATGATACATTTAATACAATGAAAATAAATATATTCATTATTTTTTACATCAATTGGTAGTATACATACACCCTACACAAGTATTAGTAGTGAATATAGAAAATCTCACAAAGAATGGAAGTGAGATGATGAAACCCTTAACTTAAGACTGAATGTGTTCCGCTCTTGAACTTAATGTACTAAAATACTAAAATATACTTATAAATAACTTATTCAATAACCTATTATACATTTATAGAGTTTATCATCATTATTTTTAGTTCATTTATGTCCTTATTGATAAGTTATAATATCGAATTCTGTCACTCTGGAGTGTTCATTTTCTTGATTTTCATAATTGGTTCACTTGTTTTTAAGTAATAGAGTTTTTTTGGAATAGTTTTAAATCTCTAGAAGTGAAATTACATATTATTCATGAACATAAAAAAGTGTTAATATTCATTTCTATAATTTTTTTACATGGAATTAAGATGAATCATTAGATGGTAACCACTTCGATTATTTAGCGGTATTTGGATTATTAGGAACTAGTTTTGTCATAAAAATTAATAATATGAACATATACTGGTTCATGAATATTAATTAGGTAATAATAAATATATTATAGTCTGGTTCAATCATAAAAATGGTTTTATGACCAGTAATGACGGATAAATGGAATAATGAAACTTTGTTGTCCATGAAAGTTATAAATTGGAACCTCGTGGACCTTGATTTCATTTATAAAATAAACGGGAGAGAGTAAGAATATTGATGATGGTTGTTAAATTCACAAGATATAATTCCAGTATATAGATGATACTAGATTTATCATGCTCATTTGGATAGAGGTGGTGGGGATATGATAACAAAACAAGATAAATTGAAATGAAACTAAATGATGAAGTAGGGTGTTTTACATCTTGAAATAACCTCATTGAGAACCTCCTTAAGGGGAAACTTTTTGTTCTTTTGGAAAGACGAATATCTTACTAGATGTGGGGAGTGACTAGGTAATATGCTTGGATAGATTTTAGACATGTCTTGAAACTTGAGAGGTGTGAGTAAATGAGGTTGTGAAGGTTGGTATTTATAGTGGAGGGGAGAGGGGTTTTCTGAATATTATATTCATTAATATATTATTTCTCCACAAGACAAGGAATAATGTGTATTAAATGACCAATAATAGTTACTTTATCATGTGAATCAGAATTAATTGGGCTTACATCAGAATAAAATTATACATGACTATATAATAAATTAATTTAGCTTATTTTGTACATTATGGTATTTCGTAATTCATCAAAAATTCATGTATTTCAAAAAAATCCCAAATATTCACCCCAATAATTTTTGATGTGTAGAATAAAAAAATGAAGTCCATTTTTCCAAAATAATTTTATAAATATGATTAATTTAATATTTAATTAAAATCATAATTTATTCTAAAAAGTAGTTTTAAAACATTTATTTACTTATTCCAAAACATAGGTATATCGTACATACACTTGATTATTATTTATATAATATCATATTTAAGGTTTCTAATCATTAAAGTATATAACAATTCATAAGGGTGTGTTACTATTAATAATGGTAGGATACTATTCACCAAAAATTATGTTTTTCTTATCAGACTCCAAATAACTTACTGATCGCAGTTGTGTATATCAGATTTTTGAAATTCACATCACAGAAGTGAAAAAAGTATGTTTAAAGGTAACATAGAAATTAGTAGTTCATTTTTTTGGGATTTCATGTGATTATAAAATATTTATAAGAAATAAATTTCCATTGAAAAATATTGGGTCGTTACATTCTCCGCGCCATAAAAAAATTTCATCCTCAAAATTTACAAAATGTTACATAAAAAGATTCAGCTTTGTCTTCGACATAAGCTCCTCAAGATCCCATGTCACCTCTTCCATCTTATGGTTCCTCCAAAGAACCATTACAAGATGAGTCGTTTGATTTCCCAATAATTGTTCTCTGGTATTAAGAATTTTTATTGGAACTTCAAAATAAGACAGCTCAACCTCAATTTCTATTTCTTCATAGGTGAGTACATGTGTTGGGTATGGCTTGTATTTCCATAACATTGACATGGGGAAAACATTGTGAACATTGGAGATAATTGGATACAATGTCGAACGGTAAGCTTCAGCTCCAATTCGATCCAAAATTTCAAAAGGTCTAATGTACGTGGGACTTAATTTTACCTTCTTACTGAATCATATAATAACCTTCCATGGAGATGACTTTAAGAAAACATGTTCTCCTTCTTGAAATTCCAGATCCCTCATTTGGTTATCATCACAGCTCTTTTGCCTACTTTGAACTGGTTTGATATGTGATTGGATAATCATTACCTTTTCTATCATTTTCTCAACAAGTTCTGGTCCCATGATCTTTATTTTACCAACATCATTCCAGCAAGTTGGTGTATGACATATCTTTCTATATAATTCTTTATATGGACCCATCTGAATACTTGAATTGAATATATTTTTATATTAAAATCTATTAGAGGTAAATACTAATCCCAGATACCTTGAAATCCAAGTGAAGAAGACATCAAAATGTATTCCAATGTTTGAATAGTCTGTACTTATTGTCTATTAGTTTGTGAGCAGTCGACATTGCTCAAATGAAGATCAATATCTAGGGCCTTCTGAAAACTTTTCTGGAATTGTGATGTAAAATGGTGATCATGATCAGAAATAATTGATAAGGGTATACCATGTAGTCCTAAAACATCATTAATATATAGTCTTGATAAACATTCAAGTGGTAAATATTATCTTATAGAAAGAAATGTGCTGATTTTGTAAGACGGTCAACAATGACCCATTTCGCACAATTATTTCATGGAGTGTTTGGTAGCCCCGTGAAAAAGTAAATCATAATATCATCCCATTTCCACATAGGTATAGGAAGCGGTTGCATGACTCCTCCAGGATATTGTCTTCCAACCTTCACCTATTGACTAACCAAACATCTCGACACATAATCACCAATCTACCTCTTCATGTTTTCCCACCAAAAATGTTCATTATATCTCTATACATCTTTATGCTACCAGGGTGTATAAGAAAATTTAGATCTATGAGCATCATCAAATATTTACACCATTATCTCAGGAATAGTGGGAACACAAATATTTTTTCCGAATTTCAAAATGCTAGCCACATATATGAATTCAGTAAAATTCCCATCATTTACAGCCTTAATTTTCTTTTGAATATCCTCATCATCAGCCTGAGAACATTTTATCCTTTCATTAAATAGGTTTTGGAAACCATTTGAAAAACTAGTGATGTGTTACCTTCCTTGATAATTCCCATATCCATCATTACTATATCCATGAACACAAGATCACTTCCAATTCCCATATTTTTCATAATTCCATGGTCATTTCTACTCGAATCATTTTCCACCTTATTTTCCTTCCCCGAGTGGTAGTGTATTGTGAAATCATAATCCTTGAGTGGCTCAATCCATCTCTTTTCCCTCATGTTGAGTTCATTCTATGAGAATATATATTTCAAACTCTAATTATCTATATTTATATCACTTTTTTCACTATAGAGGTAATTTCTCAAAATCTTTAGAGCAAATATTACTGCTACTAACTCAAGATGGTACGTTAAATTGTTTTGTTCATGAATTTCTAGCTGCCTAGATGAATATGCAATCACTCTATCATTATACATAAGGACACAAAAAGGTCCTTTATTTGATGCATCTCTAAAGATCACAAATCCATCATTTCCTGTTGGTAGAGTCAATATTGGAGCCTTCACTAAACATATATTCCATTATTTAAAGCATTCTTCTTATTCAATTGTCCATAAAAACACAAACTTTTTTCATGTAATCTTGGTCATTGGGATGGATAAAAAGGCGATGTTATAAATGAAACATCGATAATAACCTTCAAACCCAATAAAGCTACGTACCTCAATTATGTTAATTTGAGAAGGACATTCTTGCACATCCTTTGTATTCACAGGATCTATAGATATTCTATACTTAGAGACAATGTGTCCTAGAAATGAAAATGATTGGATCCAATAATCACACATGTTAAACTTCCCGTATAATTCATTTCTTCTATGAGTATTCAGAATAGTGTGCAAGTGATTTTCATAATCTTCATAGATTTTAGAGAAAAATAGAATATCATCAATAAACACCACTACAAATTTATCAATATATTACTTGAAAACTCCATTTATTAGATCCATGAAAACATATGGTTATTTATTTAGTCCAGAAGACGTTACTGTAAACTCGTAACGCCTTTACATGGTTCAGAATGCTGTTTTTGGAATTTCTTCCTTCTTCATAAGCAACTGATGATATCCATATTGAAGATAAATCTATAAAAACATTAGGGCCCATGAAGTTGATCAAATAAATCATCAATGAGAGGTAGGGTATACTTGTTCTTTATTTCTATAGAATTGATCTCTTTGTAGTCAATGCACAACCTCATAGACCCATATTTCTTCTTAACAAAAATAATAAGGGCTCCCCACAGAGAAATGATAGGGCGTATAAATCCTTTATCACTCAATTGCTCTATGAGTTTCTGTATTTACACTAACTCCACAGTATCCATTCTATAAGGGGTCTTTGATATGAGCCTTGAACAAGGAATTAAGTCAACGGAAAACTCAACTTCCCACTCTGGAGGATGTCTAGGTAAATCATCTGGAAACACATCCACATATTCTTGAACAATAGGTAAATCCTCAATTTGTATATTCATTTCCCCACCCATAGTTAATTCACACTCTACCTCCCCAATAATTGAATTTATTAGAGTTGATGGAGGTGGATCAATATGAGAACCATATGGGGATGTTTCTTCTCTAAAGATTATAAATTCCTTATCATTATTAAAAATTGTAAACTCTTTCTTCTTACAATAAATTTTCGCATCATGATCGAAAATTCAATCTATACCAAGGATTTTATCAAATTTAATCATTGGCATGACAATAAGATCAGTAGATAAAGTATGTTTATATGCCATAATGTTAACCGAATCACAAAAATTTGTTGCACAGGTACATCCCTTAAGAGGTTTAAATGAAAAATCCCATAATATGTAAAATTGGAAATATCTAATTTTCATGGAAAACTGGGAATATATAAAATAATTTGATGATCTAGAATCAAATAAATCACGGTATAATTTTGAGGAAATGATTAAAGTGCCTGCCACCAAGTCATTAAGAACATAAAACATTGTAGTTTTTATCACACAATCTTTTCCCTACTCTCTTGGACTTTTCTATTGCATGTTTATTTGATGCTTTGGACAAACATTAGCATATTTCCCCAACTCCCAACAATTATAGCATTGAACGTTTATAGATTCTCTATTCCCCTTAAAATCCCTATTAATATGGACTCTCTTTCAGCATTTTTAGCATACTCATTTTCCCATTAAGCACCCACTAGGCTATTTCCTTCCACAATTATCACAGGGTGGAAATTCAACACTTCCCTTCTTCCCTGTTTCCTTATTTTCTTTTCTAGAGTTTTTATAAGCCCCTTCTTCTCTTTCTTTCCCATTAATTCATAAGACATGGAAAATTACTTCTCTATCTTGATAGCACATGAAACTATATCTTTATATGATGAAAAGCTTTGGCAGACCAGAGCACCCAAAAGGAATGGCTTTAGTCCATCAAAGAATCAATCAATATTGCTTCTCGTATCTTTTTATGTAGTCCACAACATGCCTTTCTAACCTTGTGAAGTTATCTTTGTACTTTGCAACATTATCATCTTTCTTTTGGATTAAAATTGAAAAATTGGCTTTCCATATCTGTTCATTTTTCACGAGGAAAGTATTTCTCAAGGAATATTTTCTTAAAGTCCCTCCATTCCACCCCCTCTATTTTATTCCCCTAATTTGTGATTTGGATTAAAAAAAACCACTGATATGCATCTCTTTATAGAAGATAAACTGCCATTATGACCTTCTCTCTTTCGAAACATCTCAAAGCAAGAAATATCTTCTCTAGGAAACTTATCCACTATTCAGCATCAACTGGGTTTGTAGTACCATTAAATGATGTAGGTTGTTGTCTCATAAGGAAAACTAACAAATCTCATCCACATAGAGGATTCAGAATCTCCATACATGAAAGGTTATTTTTCATAACCTGAGTAAGTTGTCCTAGTATAGTTAAAAGTTCTTCTACCCTAGTTGCAGCACCAGAGCCTACATCATTATCTTGCGATGGATGGAAATCCCTACATGGGATACATGTGTTCCTACGGTTTCCATTTCTTCCACTATACATTATTTCTAGATGGGGGCATACACTAGATTAGGTTATGAATCATAATGTATAATCCTATCTTAATAAAATACTTAGCATAAATTGAGATCATACACATGGATAATCCTATAATTACAAAAAAAATGGTTTCTTTGAAGGAAAAATTACATTTAAATCCTTCACAAGGGATTGTAAAAAATATGAATTATCCTAAGAATATCCCCCGAGAGTTTCTATACCAAGAGTGCAGCAATCCCATTGTCGTGTACCAGGATACCTTGAGTCAAGCCTAAAACACCCTGTCAGAGCTTTCATTCCTATGTACATATGTGGTAGAGCCACTTATTCCAATTTTTATCCAGAAAGGGATGTATTTTATAGAAATATCCACATAATCTATTCCTTCCCAAAATACTAGGATTTTATTGTATGCTTATCCTAAAATACTAACTTAGGTATTTGTTCCCTAATCAACATTTTCTAAATCTACTTTCCTAGTTTTCTTCTAAGGTTTCTCTGATACCAGCTGTAAGGACCTGACCCCAGTTTCTAAATTTCGGTGCCTTATTTTATTTAAATTGGCATATAAACAATGAACATATGTCCTAAAGGACCAAGTAGTTTAGTATCATTTGGAAACAAGATACATATAAGTTCAACATTACATCATGAATAGAAATACAACACTAATTTAATCCATTAGAAACATCCATTCCTCCTAGATTAAGCCTACAAGTCACTCATATCTAACATCCTCATATCCTGGGAAAATGAAACCTAAGAAAAGGGTGAGATCAAATGCACAGTAAGGGTAAGAAATATAGCAGAATATAACATAAACAAAAAAGTTATTCATGGTTAATAAATGAAAACACATGCCTTTACAAATAATAATATTGAACACATTATGGCATGAATATGAGTTGAGTAAATAATTCCATAATAAAACATAATCATGGGTATTCTACTAGTAAAATAACTGTATGAACATTAAATTACATGCTTCATAATGATTGAAGATCCTATTCTAGATATTCTGAAACATTTTTGGAATACCTCTACAAAGATGTCTAAAAATGATTAAGGCCACAGGAAAAACCATATATCAAATTTGGGAAAGGCCTCGGACAATTCCAAGTATAATTGTCTCATAAGACATACCAATGCATCAAGGGGATATAGGGAGCCCCATCCATTACATAATAAGTCAAATGAATTATTTATATTAGAAGGGATAAACATAAATAACATATACATTCCCATTGCACCTATGATATGAAATGTAACTAACTTTCCCCAGTCATTAAACATAAACCACTACCCATTCAGAGTAATATGATGAATGGTTTTAGGATAGATCATCCACAATAAAATTATTCATAAATAATTTAATAAAATATGGTAGATGAAATCATAAATAAGTAAACCCAATAATACGTTAGAATCAACAAGAGTGTTGAATCATAAGAAAATACTCTTATAAAATCATTAAGCTATTCTTGAGATAAATACTCTTTTATTTTGAAAAGAAGAGTTCTTTTGGAAAAATATTTGTATAAAACTAGAAGTGAAGTAAGATATTATTTCATAATAAAATGAGCAATTTTATAAAGCTAAGGGTTTCCAAAACTGATTATAGAGTACCCTTGAAAATATGTAAGAATTTGATATATTCCCTTGAATCAGGCATGTATTTTGGAAACAACTTTGAATGTTCCTTTTAAATATGTAACTATCCATAAAATAAGGATGGGTTATGGTAGGTAAAAATATATAGAACACTCACACAGATATTATGAGGATTATATTATAAAATAAAATAATTTAACTAAGTTAATTAGACAAGAAAAGTAACTTGAATGAAAATGGATGTTCTCGTGACAAAACCCTTACAACTTTATAATCAATTGATTCGCATTCCCCTAATTAATCAAATTAAAATGATACATTTAATAAACTAAAAATAAAGATATTCATGATATGTAACATCAATGGTTGGTATAGATACACCATACACAAGTATTAGTTGTGAATACGGAAAATCTCCAAAAAAATGGAAGTGAGACGAAGAAACCATTACTATAAGTCCGAATGTGTTTTGATCTTGAACTTAATATCCAAGAATATAAAATTAGACATATAAAAAACATTTTCAGAACCAATTTGACATGTATTTAGTTTATCATCATTATGTTTATTTCATTTATCTCCTTATTAATAAGATATAATATCAAATGTCATCGTTCTTTAGTGTTCATTTTCTTGATTTTCCTAATTGGTTCCCTAGTTTTGATGTAATGGATTTCATGTGAAATTGTTGTTAAAATATATAATTGAAATTATATATTATTTATGAAAATCCATAAGTGTTAAGGTCCATTTATATCATTCTATTAACTGGAATGAGGATGAATCATTAAATGACAACCACTTCGATTGTTTAGCGGTATTTGGATTATTATGATCTATTTTGGTCATAAAATAGAATAGTATGTAAATAGAAAGGTTCCTCAATATTAATTAGGTTATAATAAATAAATTATAGTCTATTTAAACCATAAAAATGGTTTCATGACCAGTAATTAATGATAAATTAAAGAACTAAACTTCATCACCCATGATGGTTATAAATTGGAACCTCGTGGACATTGATTTCGTATAAAAAATAAAATGGACAAATTAAGAATATAGATGATGGTTCATACTTTAACATGATATAATTCTAGTATATTGATGATACTGGATTTATCATGGTCATCTAGATAGAGGATGTGGGGGGATGATAACAGAATAAGATAAATTGAAATGAAACTAAATGAAAAAGAAGAGTATTTTACCTATGGAAATAACCACCATGAGAACCTCCTTCAGGGAAAGGATTTTGGTCCTTTGGAAAGACCAAGAGCTTCCGGGACATGGTGAGTGACTAAGTATGATTCTTGTACAAATTTTAGACAAGTCTTAAATCTTGAGAAGTTTTTGGAAATGGGGGGTGTGAATGAGGTATATATAGTGGATGGGAGAGGGGATTTCTCCATATTATATTCATTAATTTATTATTTCTCCACATGAAAAGGAATAGTGAGTCTTCTATGACCAGTAATATAAAATTTTACCATGTGAATACAATCAATTGGCCTTACATCATCATAACATCATACATGACTCTATAATTAATGTATTTAGCTTATTTTGCAAATTATGGTATTTTACTTTTCATCAAAAATTCAAGTATTTTAGAATAATCCCCAAACTTCACCCCAACCATTTATTGACATGTTGAATCCAAAAATGATGCCCATTTTTCAAAAATAATTTTCAAAAAATTAATAATTTAATATTTAATTAAAGTCAAAATTTATTCTAAAAACACTTTTAAAACATTTATTTACTTATTCCAAAACATAGGTATATCGTACATCCACTTGAATATTATTTATATACTATCATATGTAAGGTTAATATTCATTATGGTATATCAATATTCAGAAGGGTATGTTACTATTCATAAGGGTAGTTTACTATTCACCAAAAAAAAAAATTTCTTATCGGACTCCAAATATCTTACTGATCGCTACCATGTATGTCAGATTTTCAAAATTCACATCACAAAACTGACAAACATTTGTTTAAAGATCACATAGCACATAGTAGTTCATTATGTTGTAATTTCATGTGATTATGATATATTTATAATAATGAAATTTCCATTGAAAAATATCACTTCATTACATCAATAATTATAAGAGTTTTTACAAACGCAAGAGTGGATCTCAACCCAAATATCTACATCCACTAGAAGTGTGAAACAATATGAGACCTTAAAGGACAACATCGAGCTCAACTCTATAATTTCACTCTTAAATTGGACATATATAACCTTATTGGATTATATGTATTCATGTGAGGCAACCATGTCGAGATGACTAGTCACCTAATGGAATTCAATAAATTTAGTAAACACATTTAATCAAACATTAATTATATAATCTTTTGGGGTTTGAATTGAAATATTTTAGTCTAACTAAATAGAGGTATATTTCCATTGATAGTTGAAAAAATGTTTTAAAACATGAATTATGTCAAAAAAAATCACCTCATATGAAATTCTAAATCTGAAGTAATGGTAGCATAATATATTGATGACGCCGGGGTGGGTGCAAAAGAAACCTCTATATACAAAAGGTCCTATAATTCCAGTAGCCATGCCATCAACATTCACCATGATTTATGTGTGAATTGGGTGAATCCAGAAAATGGATTTTGGGACCACGTTATTTATAGTCCTATCATCCACACCCAATAGTCATAAAATATTTATATTAAAATGGTATTTTCTATTTTTCTATTTTTATTTTAAAGACATCAAAAACATCCTTATGAATGTACATAATTACCACATGAATGGGGAAGTTCTGGTTTTCAGTGACAAGTGTGTTTTAGGCTTTCTTGAAGTAGGTAATGGTGGAGGAGGTGGTTGCAATGAGCAAGTTGTGTATATTTTCATGCGGGGAAGCATTAATAATGGTACTATGATGCCCTAAATCTTGTTACCTACATAGATATTGATTCCAAAAAGATCATGTAGAAGGTATCATGGTCTGGATGAAAAGTTATAGCCAATGATGATATATGTTTCATTTTACATGGCTCGTAAACAAAGATAGAAGGAAGATGTAATATGAATAAAAATTCCCTAATATTGGTCATGTATTGGTTGATGATCTCACAAGATACTATAGAGGAGCAACCATATTAATGGATAGATGAAAGGAGTTTTTAATTTCAACAACAATGATGGGATTTTTGTGGTTCCATCATAGTTCAACCTATAAAGAATCATGTTATTTAAGAGGCCATTACCATTAAATATACAGATAAGGGTGTCCTTGTTAAGAAATACATACCTTTTTAGTCTAAGAGAAAATTGATTAGGGACTAACTCACTTATTATAATGACCCATACATTTCATAAATAGATATTACAAATTATTTGATGAATATTCACTACATGACGTAATGATCCATGCTAGAATCTTATTAGTTTAGTGCATTTCGAAACGTAAACACCTAAAAACTTGTTATTAAGTGATATAAATCATATCAAACTATGTTCTTCATAATAATCACCCTTTTTAGACATATCATAATGTGTTCTTTTCTTCATAACACAGGGAAAGGAATCATAAGAAAGTGCGAGATCAGAGAGATTAGAAATGGTAAATTAGAGAGATATAAATGATCACTTGAGCATTACACGGACATAAGGGTATGATAAAATGACAACAAATTTTTAAAATAAAACACCATATATCATAAATAATAATATTGTATTATGGGATAAATCATGGATTTTCATAAAAATGAGTTAAAAAGTAATCAAACAATGTGATCCATGAGAGAAAAAAATAGGCATTAACACATATGTTTGTCAAATCTACAAGAGTATGTAAAATCGTTTTCTTATTAATCAAGGATTATTTATAAGACTATCATGCTGGAATGGGTTCAATCTCAAAACCATTGTAGCAATCAAGGTTCACTCTCAAAACTATCACAGTAGACAAAGTACTTTACTGAATATGGTTCACTTCCCATTCCATTATTGTTTATCTCGTGAGGTATCATTATTTACCCAATTCATTTGATGTAGATATAGTTCCCTGAAATAATTTTAATAACATGACAACTTTCCATGGTTATAACATAACCACAATACTTAGTTATAACCTAACCACCATCAATTGTTATAACATAACCACCATCCTTTTTATAATGTAACCACCATTCTTTTATATAGCATAATAATCATTGTTTGTTATAATGTAAACATCATCACATATTTATAACCATTCATATGTGTGAAAGGATAGTATAAAACAGTTTTCATATCATCACATTATAACCCACACCAACAAAATAAGTTTCATAAACATTTCATCAATTCACTATAGTGTAACCCGTGGAAAATAAATTGATTTTGTAAGAGTCTCATTAACAGGAAATTAAAAATATTGAGAAATAGTAATAATAGTATCATTGGATTATATCCCCATTAAAAAAATTATTAACATAAAATTATGTTATCATACTTAAGATTTCCTGTAAAATATTTCTGAAATATTTCTTTTTTAATATAACCTTCCAAATATTTAAGATCACTCTTAGAATAAAAATATTCATAGAATATAATGGAAAATATTTTCTTTGAAATAATATTTAAAATATGAAAACAAAACATAAAATCATTTAGTGGTCATGGTGGCAGTAAATTTTATTCATGAGGTATAATTTAGTAGAAAACATTATTTTTACACATCTATTAAAAAAATCAACAAGTACCACATTTGAACAATGAAAAGAAGATTAATGTTGAACCATTTTTTAAAAAATACATAATTGGTAAAAATAAATTACAAAAATAAATTTATAATATAAAAAACCTACTTTAAAACATTTTTAATAAATATGTATATGAAAGAAAATAATTTTTCAAGTGAAGAGGAAAATGTAGTCGATTTTATTTAAAAAATAATCTTCAGTCTCTACAGTACATAAGCTGTGGACAATCAATAAAAAACATTTTTATTTAATTTTATATCCCATAATTTTCATTATATTAATAATAAAATTCACAAGGGTAGTATAAACACCACACCAACGAAACAGGTGGTCTGTCAAGTAGGTGTCCCACTAAAATAAAAGAGGGAAAAAAATCTTTTGCCTTAGGACTGGCTTCCTTTGTATGAATTGGAACCTCTTTTATAACAAAAATATATTTATTAAACATATATTAAATAATTATACTCATATATATCAATGAACATATGATTTAAATATAACGTTTTACAATATTTTTTAACACTTTTTAATTAAAATCATCATTCCAGGTAATGTTTGTTTCAGTTTTTCATGTCTACTATTGTTCAGTGCTTTGGTAATTGTATTTTAATCAAATTTAAATCAAATATATAATCTTAATAATGATATAATATAAATATATACATTAATTATATAATTATTTTTATTCATTATGGATATTGAGATTTTGAAAAATGACTTACAATGTTCATGAAGATAGTAGGTTGAACATGCCCATAAACACTAATTTAATTTTTTGATGGACAGAAAAAAAGGAATTATAAATATTAAATAACCATTATAGAGTAATTATTATAACATATATATCATATATATTCATAAAATACATCCGTATTATCATCCATGTATAATAGAAATGAAAAATGAAACACATCGCTTCGTAGAGGTGGTAGTCCACATGTATGCATGATCAGCATTATCGTTTTCCAATATTTTGGAAGGTATGAAGGTAGATATGATATTGTAATTACAAAGGAATAGTTATTTCATAATTATTATATTTTAATATTAAAACCATCATTATACCCATTCATAAAATATGGTGATGAGAAATGAATTGTATCGCTATGTGGAGATGGTAAGTTATACATATGCACGAGCGATATTTTAACTTCCCATCTGATGGAAAGAGGGTTGATTAAGGAGTATTAATTATCTTAATTAAATTTTATAATATATTTTTAATTAATTTATTATTTTAAGAATAACAAAATATATTTCAATGAGGTAAAAATACAATTAAAAACAAAGTGATCGATTAAGGTGTTTGCGTTTTATTTGAAATAAATCCTTTAGATATCTTCTTAATGGGTATAGGGTTGGTCATTTTAGAATAAAAATACCTATAGAATTTTTATAAAGATATTTATAAGATAACTTGGTATTTTGTTTTCAAGATAGATAGCTCAATTTGGTATGAATAACAGATAGGAGGGGTTCCCTTTTATAATTGAGGGGTAGGGAACTCTTGGAATATTTTTATAGATTAAAATAGATTAAATAATTATTAGATAAAATGGTTTCAAAAGGAATATAAAAGGGTAAGTGATAAAATTTTAGACCATATATTATCATTAATTTCACATTTTAATATTTTATTTATTTGTTAGTTATTTAATAAAATATTATTTTCATAAAATATTTTTAATTCCAATTAAGAAATTATTAAATTATTTTGAGTTAATATTCATAAATAAAATGTTGTGATTAGAATAAAATTATATTAAATAACAATAATATTTCATATTAATCTAAAAAATCATTTAACATAGTAAATCACTCATATTAAATTGAATTATCTTTAGGAAGTTAATGACCAAAAAACTACAAGTTCATAAGGTATGAAAAGAACTATAAATTATTCTAAGAAGAATGTAATATGAAAAACATTTGGATTCAAGAACATATTACTAATGTTTTATGAATTAATTTATCATCAATAGTAATAAAATATTGAACTATACTTATTTGAAAAGAATAATTTCACCCTTTAATCAATTTGTAATCCCTTGGTTCTCTATATGATAAAAAGCATTCTCCTAGATTGTAATAACTCAAAAATACCTTGAAATCAAGGATCATATAAACCCTAAAGCTTATCATTAACTTTAAACTTATTTTAAAAAAATTTAAAGGAATTATTCCTTAAATAACCTTTTCCCATGATAAATTTAAGAGTTAAATATACCTCAATCATTTATCAAACACAATAAATGCATCCCAAAAAATATCAGCTTTTTCACTACACTATGTTTTTAAATAATTGTTCAACCTAAACTTTTTTCCAAATTTTGAAAGAAAAAAATAATATTGAAAAATAAATGGTTGTTTTATTATTATCATATAAAATACCATTATAACATAATTTTAAAAACTCTATAATCAAATTATCAATCCACTAACTGTGCTTTATTATAGTAACCCTTAATTATTTATTCCTATAAATAAAAGATATGAAATATATCCTTTTGATTTTTCAATATGAAATTAATCATGTTTCGTACTTGGAACAAATTAAAAAAATCCATGCATTAAATCCAAACATCAGGGTCCTATTTTATGTTGTTTATTCCCTTTTATATTCCATCAAGAAATTTGTATCTCTAAAAAATAAATTTTCAAGTCTATGGCTGAATTTCCCTTGAAAAATGAGATTGTTAAATTATGTTTTTGATATTATCAAAAATAAGAACCATGATCCATATAAATTTTTGAGAAATGAAAAGGTTTTTGATAGATCAAATAGTTTTTTTTCAAGTGATTTGGATGTTGAAAACACTTTTTGAAATCATTTGAATAAGTTTTTCCCTTGATAGTTATGATTAAATCAGCTGGTAGGGATAAAAGCTTATGAAATATAACTGTCCATCTATCTTGATAAATTTTCATTAATATATAGAAAATAACATAATTATAACATGAAAATAATATTTACACATTAAAATTAAAATGGTCATCATAAATAAAAAACCTTGGGAAATTCTATATTACATTAACCTTAAAATAATTTATACCAAAGTCCATTACCCATATAAATCAAATATTCAAAAATATCATTAGTCACCTAAAAATATATCATATTAAACATAAAAAGGGGTAATAATTTCCATTAAACCTATAATAAACATTAAAATCACGATAATATCAATAAAATTTATGTTAATCACACGTTAAATAATATATGCTTCCAAAATTTAACACAATCCTTATTCCTCAAAAAATATCATAGACTATTGAATATATTCTATAAATCCCAATATTTAATCAATGTAATCAAATATGACTTAAAAACTGTTTTAGATAATAAATAATGATTTTTAAGGTCACTAATACTATCCCATCGGTGTTTATCATCTCTTTCTCCCAACTAATCATTATAAATTTTCATGGATTTAGAACCATTAAACATTTGTTTTAAAATCCTTAAAGAAAACTATTGTGGAAAAATCCTCAGATGTTCCATGATTCTTATATCCAAAATATCACTGATATTATTATCAAATACTAATAAATAAACACTTAAATCATTAAAATTCATTCTTAAACATTTAACAATGCTTATTCATCTTATACCTTAATACATCCATCAATTCAAATATAATTTTTACTCTCTTCCTCATAAAAAAATTTATTACTCATAAAACCTTGTTGATCATTTTCTTCAAATTTCCACCTTGACATCAATTTTCATAATGCCAAAAAATTCTACACATAAAACACTTAACCATAAATGATTCATTAGGGTGACAAATATTCCAATCTATTAAACTAACTATACTTTTTATTTTTTCCTCAGAAATTAATTACTCTATGTTATTCTTATCTATATCCAAAACAATTTCTTATTCCTATGAGATGTTCTTTGAGTGCCTCTTCCCAAATTCTGGACATATAAAAAGGTGAATCTTCTTCACTTTATGATCTTCCTTGACCTCGGTATTTATTTTATTAGTTGTGTTAGTAAAATCATCCATGTTGAGGTTGTTAATAATCGAATGGGATGTCTAATTTAGTATAATCACAATGTTTAAAATTGAATATCTTATTTCATTTTAATTCTCATGATTACAATAATTCCATTTTTTATTACATGAAATGTTAAAATGAATCCTCCTAGGTCCATCTATTGACTAAATCTAAAATTTATAGTGTGTGAGATATTATTCATATTGAGAAATCTCGTAATCATGAAAAATTATTCATAAGATGCCTAATTCATGAAACATTTTTCACGTTATGTTTAACCTTGTCTATCCATAGTCATTAATAAAACATTATGAAGTTATAATAATCATAGAATTATCCCCATGGTTCTCACTAAAATTTTATCATCCTAGTTTCCAAAGATAAACTAAACCTTTCCCGGATTCCAACTGTAGGGAAAAATACATTTAATAAATAGATATTACATCTTGTCAGATGAATATTCCTTAAACAACATAACAATATGTGCTTTAAATTTATAGGTCTAGTATATTTGGAAAATTGGACACATAAAAAAATTGTTCAAAATATATATATGTCGTTTACCACTAACATCATCATAAATGGAATCATTCTTGGATATATCATACTTAGTTCCATTATTCATAACCTGTGGAAAGGAATCATAATAGAGGGTGATCTTAGATGCTCGACAAGGATAAACAAAGGATATATATATTATCACTTGATTATAACAAGAAAATAATGGTATAAGTACATAAACATAACATTTGAAAAACATAATGTGTATATCATTGATCATAATCCTGAGTCACAGCATAAATCATGGTATCTCATTAGACATTAATCACAAATAAATCAATGAACATGATCCATGATATCATAAAAATATCATAATTAATAAGTTTTTTTAATATAAATTATCATAAAAATCTTTTCCTAATTAGTCAAGGATCATTTCCAAGACTATCATAGTGGAAAAGGTTCAGTCCCTAAACCATCATAGTATTCAAGGTTCACTACCAAGACTATCACAGTTGATAATATACCTTACTAAACTGGGTTCACTCCCCATTATAGTCATTTATATCACATGATATGTCAATCATTTTACTATGAATTGGAAGGAGATATAAGTACCACCCATATTTCATTATAACAAGACAATGGTCATTAGTTATAACATGAAAACATCTCTTGGTTATACAAAACCATCATCCTAGTTTATCATGTAATAAAAATAAATAGTTATAACATAAACACCATCCTTGGTTATAATGTAACCATCATCAATGGATATAATTTAAACATTTTCCTTGGTCATAACATAACAAACATCACATAATGAAAACCATAAATATGTTTTCCACACGAATATTAAATATCCATCATAATATCACATCATAACGTATGAAAATAAAACGTGTTTTATGAATATTTTAAAAATTCACTACAGTATAAACCATGGGAAATAAATTGGTTTCATACACATCTCATTAATATAAAAATTAACCATTCATATAATGATTAAGAATGGAATTGATAGATCATATCCACATTTATGCATAAATAATATCAAAGGATATTGTCATATATGAAAATTTTATTAAATGTTCACTAATATATTTCATAAATAAAATAACCTTTATAATTATAAAATCAATTTTAAAATAAAATTATTTCAAAAATATTATGGAAACCATTTTCATTGAAAATAAACATGTAATGTTTTATATGACGATCCAAAAAATGTACCATTCATACAGGCATAAAATTCATTCCATGTCCTATATGTGAAAATAAAACATTCTTTTTATACCTTTTTTTAAAAAAAAATAAAAAAGGTACCCATTTTGAAAACAAAAAAAACATTAATTTTTAAATATTTTTTAGAAATATAAAAAAGGGTAAAAAATAATTCAAAAAATCATATTTGAATATGAAAAACCTTCTTTAAAACATTTTTTGTAAACATGGATATAAAACAAAAATGTTTTTTGAACGAAGGGATAAATTTGAGCCTATTTTCCTCAAAAACATATCTTAGGTCTATTGATTACTTATGGTGAGAAAAATGAATGGAAAAAAACTATTTTAAAGAAATATATATGGGATAAGATAATTAATGAGATTATTGAGTGTTAAATCATAATATTACATCATCAAAAATAAAATAATAAACAATCCTAGTAAAAATGATACTATAACATAAAAACATTACCAATTTGGGAACTTTTGAATCATAAGCCCTGTGAAATAGAGAATATTATATGGAAATTTATATCCCATAACATTCATGAGAAAAATCATAAAAAATATTTATGGTTAGTATATACAGCACACAAAAGAAAAAAAGTGGTGTAAAAGGCATATGGCCCATATAAATAAAAGTGAGATGATATTCCCTTACCATATGTTCGACTTTCGTCACAAAAATTGAAACATATTGTATAATAAATAAAGATTTATTATAAATCTATTAATGAATCATACTCATATATATCCTAACGTATATATATAAACTCTTCACTTTATTTCACACTTAATCATGATTTATTACATAAAATATTGACTTGATACAATAGAGAAGATCAATAAGTCTAGTATTGTTGGGGAATAGGAACATTACATAACAACTTAAAACACAAAATACACATCTTTATTGAAAATGTCTTTTACATGACCACACACATTATTTCATACTTATCATTGCATAGGATAACTTCAAAACATTCATAAGAAAAGGGTGAGCTATAAATTCTAGTAAGGGAGAAAACAAGTCATAACAAGATGAAAACAGTACATGTTAGGAAATAGTCATATCAATAGTGGATAAGAGAAACATGAAAATAAAGGCATGATATAGCATGATTATCATAACTTGGAAATGTGGCAACAACCTTTAACATGATATCAGCATGAGCCAAGGATCATTGCACATGGAACATGAGTAAACCATAATTTCACTTGAATTGTTATGATTAAACCCTCAATTCATTTGACATATCATGATAATAATCTTTACCCAAAGCATTGGAGTGCTATCACGGTGCACCCTTCTTAATCTTTTTATTTCATGCATAAGTGTGCCACATGGATCATAAAACATGGATTCATTAAACAAAATCATTTATTCCATTATAAAGGAATGTGTAATTCATACAAGAAACTATTTAATAAATAAGTAAATGTCCATACAGTTTAATACCATTGATAATGAAATAGTCATGGTATTCACTACACAATAGCTTCGGCTTGGAAAATCGCGGTGCAATTTCGGTAGCATGACGACGTGACATAAGAATACTTAAAATAGTTGATGAGAGAGAATGGGATGTTTCATAATATGTATGTAAAATTTACAGTAATGGTTTCATATATATACATTTCCCATCATATGTAATTGAATTTAGATTCATAATATAAAATAATTTCATTCATGTAAATGAGTAGAGAGAAATTACTTATTGAATTTCGACATGGTAACGGGTGTACATGAGAAGCATTAATGAGTGAGAAAGGGGTATGTCATCATTAAAACATATGTAGATATGTATATGGAAGGTGATAAATAATACCCCAACATTTATAATTGAAATTAAAAGGGTATTATCACATTAAGAAACATGGAAAAAATGACAAAGGAATAAATCTCTTACAGAATTTTGGCATGGTAATTGGTGTACATGGGAGGAATTACTGAGAGGGAAAGCAGTATCGCATCATTCAAACATAAGTAGGGATGTATATGGGAGGCTACAAATTATACCCCAACATTTTTAATGGAAAACAAAATGGTATAACAATATAAATAAATTTTGATAAAAATGTAAGTGGAAGAAATCCCGTACAGAATTTTTGCATGGAAACATGAGTACTTGGGACGATTTAGTGAGAGATAAAGGGCTATATCATCATTAAAACATAATTATTTCATTATTTTTGAGGTGAAAAATTATACCCCACCATTTTTAATTGAATATAAAAGGGTATAACAACATAATGAAATTTTGATAAAAAAGCGAAAGGAATAAATCCTTTACTAGGAAGTGTGTTCCCAAAGTCCTTAGAGAGGCTTGAGAGAGGATTCTTGGGAGCCTGGGAGCCTTGGGAGGATTCTATAGAGATGAGGTAATATTGTTTTCTATCTTCAAATGTTTTTAGTGAATAGGAAGTGGGAGATTGGGTGGGTTTATATAGGAAAAGAGAAGGAATTCTTTATTATTTCTGTTTTTGACACTGTGCATTAAACTAATTTGAACCACAAACCATCCCATGGCTTTTTACCATGGTCTTTTCCAAATTGGAGTGTAAAACATTATTTTATAAGTTAAATTTCGAAACATGTTAAAATATTAGGATTTCTTATGTGGAGGTGAGTCACACTCTCAAGGAAATCGTTTTAAAAAGTTAAAATGTATTATAAGTCTTAGAGTTACCACTAAGGCACCATAAAATTAATATAACAAATAAAAAATAACATTATATTAAAATAAAACATATATTTGAGAAAATGTTCATTTATAATATTTTAATACATCACTATTGGGTAATTATCATTTCATAAAACACAATATATATTTAAACGTTATTTAATTTTTACCCAAAAAATCAAGTGTCTCAGAAAAATATGAGAAATTCGCCATTGGATAATTTTGATGTCCTGGTTCCAAAATTAATATTCATTTTCTCTAAATAATTTTCTAAATATATGAAATTTTTACTTTTAAAATAAAAACCGACATTTATCGAAAATTCATGTGTTTTCACAAAAACAGCTTTCAATCTTTAATAAAAGTTACAATTGTATTCCTAAAAATTATAACATCATTTATATTTTATAGAAAGTAAATTATTCCTAATATTTTATGAAAATATTATTTAATTTAGAAAATTCATTAATTCATCAAAATAGATTTAGTTGAATATTAATAAAAAATACTATTTGTTCATTAAAAACTATTTATAAAGTAATAATAATAAAATAAATGTATATTCATTATTATATACAAAAATAATGCACATAATAATAATTCTATGGTCTTGTTACATAACCCATTATAACACCCACATAATACCTAAGTGTAAGGTGTTCAATGGTGAAAGACTATTGGGGTGGCTCAGATAACATCACTTGGGTGGTAATCTCAATTAACATTCACTTCTCCTATAGGTGGTTCCATTCAAGATTAACGTGTTGAAGCTCAGCTTGGGATTGGTCAAGAGAGAATCACTGTGATACTACCTCCTTTCTGAGGACATAAAAATGGGATTCTTACAGATAAACTCTACTGGATAAGTCCATCAATTCCTTTTTCTGAGTAAATTGGTTTGGTTTAAAACCTATATATATACTAATCATGTGATCACTATTCAATGACTATATTAGCAATGGTAAAAATTCATAATGTTATTTTAAATTCCCAAAAAATAAAACCAAGAATGTGAATATATTATATAACCATTTTACGTAATAAGACTTTTAATTTGATCAAGAGTAATTTTCATTAATAAATTTTTGGGTCGTTACAATCTTCCCCCCTTAAGAAATTTCACCCTTAAAATTTCCTTTTACATTGTTTTCCATAAATAGATACGGGTAATTTTCCTTCATTTCCTCAACAACGTCTTCGTTATTTCCTATTATGATTTCCTTCTTGTAGAAAGGGGTCATGTGTCACAATGGTACCTTAGTATATTTTTAAAATAATCTACTTCATTTTCCAAAAAACACATCGAGATTCTTGGTTTATATCGATGGAAGCATCGATAAGTCATTAAAAGGTGTTTCTTATATATAATTTTGAAATATTCTATTAAACGTGTTTTTTATTAAAAATACTTACTAAATCATTTTTAAATATTTCAAAATAGGGTTTTGGTAAATCAGTTTTTGTATTTCCCCAATGACAAAAAATCTGTAATTTTATACAAATAGGCTACTCAAAGGTTTCTCTCTTTTGTAGCATCTAGAAAATCTTTTACTTCTTTATAATTTTCAAATAAAGAGAATAATTAGAAAATACCTTGATGGTATATCCCATGTTCATCATGGTAAGAAAGTTGAGAGTGAAATATTCCCCAATAGACTGCACGTGATCCTGGAATGAATCTTGCAATGTTAGAGGTATTGGATGCCTCATAAAGTAGTTTTCAGGTAACATGAATATTTATAAAGTTTTCAATGTCATATGAGAATGTATTCAGGATGATATTTCCAAGAAGTTCTTTAGTAAGAGGGTGAAGAGTTATACATGATCTTCCTCATTCCATATTTTAACTACGAAAAAGGGAATACAATTAGGAGGATTGAATGCTTAGCTATTGAGCATAAAAAGGAATCATTGAACATAAAAGGATAAACTTGTAAAGAAGAAGTATATCCTAACTTGTTACTCCTTAAGTTTATTTCTAGGTTATGGTTGATCTACTTATTAACTTATATTCTTAGGTGATTTTTTATTCCCTTAATAATAGTTTTTACTAAGCTTATGAATTTAGCAAATCATATCCAATGGGAGTGTCGTAACCAAGAGAGCAGCATAGCCCATTGTCGTGCACCAATTTTCATTCGAGTCTAGATCAAAGCAGTGTTTTTGTGTTTTACCCCTAGATTAATTTGTGTCAGAGCTACCTCTACCTAGTCATATACAAATAGTGATGTATTTTCTTGATAAACCACTTACTCAATACCCACTAAAATTTAGGGATGTTTGTATTTTACTTAGTCTTATCCCTAAGGATTTCACTAGGGTTTTATAATCCCAATCCCAAAAATAACTAAACATATACTATAATACCTACTATAACAACCCTACTATTTATTTTACACTTAAAAATTATTTATTTCAAAAAATATTTACTTGATATAACATAGAAGATAGAGAGGACTAGTTTCTTTAGGGTTATTTTATATAACCACACACATTCCTTCATACGTAGCATTGCATGGGAGAACCTGAGAACATTCATAATAAAGGGTGACCTATAGAGTCCATTAATGGAGTAAACAATGAATAACATAAAGAATACAGTACATGTTAGGCAATAGGCATATCAATGAAGCATAAGAAAATATGTACAAAAGGGCATTATATAGCATGATTATCATAAAATTGAAATGTGGAAACAAAATTTAACATGATGTTAGCATGAACCAAGGCTCATTTCTCATGGATAGTGAGTGAACCCTCATTTCACTTGTCTTATCATGATACTAATCTTCACCCAATGCATTGGAGCACTATCAGGGTGCACCCTTCTTAATCATTTCATTTCATGCATAAGTGTTCTATAAGGATCATATAACATTGATTCATTAAACATCATCATTTATTCCATGATAAAAAGTGTTGAATTCATATATGAAAATATATAATAAATATGTAGATGTATTTAAAGGTGAATACTGTTGTACCTCTCAAACCCCTCGAGGTTTAATTTTCATGATCACAATCACCCTCTTATGTTTCTAACTTGTTTCCAAGTGTTTGTGTTGATAGGCACTAGGTTGCCAAGAAAATGGCCCAAGAAAGAATCATCAAATGGACTGATTTTCAGACCACCGGCCAGCCGGTGGCACACCAGCGGCCAGCCGGTGGCACCTGCAATCAAGAGGGAGCCACTGCCTCCCCCACCGGCCAGCCGGTGGCCTCAGCACCGGCCAGCCGGTGGCACCCAGAATGAACAGGGTTTGCTACTGCCTCACCACCGGCCAGCCGGTGGCTCTGGCACCGGTCGACCGGTGGTGCCTGGAAAAGAAGACTCAGCCACTGTCAAGGCACCGGCCAGCCGGTGGCCCTGCACCGGCCAGCCGGTAGCACTGGTCAAACTAGCCGTTGGCTTTGACCAGTCAACTCCAAAAGCCTCCCAACGGCTCCGAGGCCTTTTCCAACGGCTCCAAAGCCCTCCAACGGATACTTGAAGGTTCCCAGCCTATAAATAAAGGCCTAGGAAGCCCCGGAACATTACACAAGCCACCGGACACATTTTTACATCTTTGACGAAGCTCCGACGAATTGTTCCAAGGGAACCCAAAGTGCTCCAACAACTTCCACATCCAAGAGCACCTCCAAAGAAGCTTGGAAGCGGCCCTCAACATCTCCATCCAATCAAAGGCGCCCAAGTCTTCCCAAATACGGGTTTTATTGTTTTACTTTTTATTGAGCTTTAAATTTGGGTTTGTGTCTACAAACCAAACTCTTTTCTCATCCCCCTTTCTTTTGGGTTCTCACACCACCACTAAGGTGTGAAGAGGTTTCTTCAAGCCTTTACTTTTAAAAGGCTTGTGTTTCGGTGAGCTAGCCTTCACCCGTTAAAAAGGCTAGTGGGTTCTTGCTAAACCATCAAAAGCAAGTGGGTTCTTGCTAAACCACAAAAGCAAGCTGTAATAGGTCCTAGTGCTACCTCAAAGCCTAGTGGGTTTCTTGCTAAAACCATTGAAAAGCAAGCGGTAGGAATCTCTCAACGGTTGAGTTGGGAGCGGAGACGTAGGCCGGGTTTTGGCCGAACTCCGTTATCAATTTTGTGTGTCTTGCCTTCTTTATTTCCGCTGCACTTTACTTTGATTTTTTAATTTGTTAATCAATTTTTTAAAAGGCAATTCACCCCCCCTCTTGCCATCATTCTCCGTTCATCGGGGTTTCTTCCGACCTAACATTTGGTATCAGAGGGGTAATTTGAATAATTCCCTAAAACGGTTTCAAATTAAAGATCCTATTTTTTTTTGATGGCATCAACCTCTTTCGCCCCCGAGGGCCTCTCATTGGGTCGGGCTCCATTTTTTGATGGGACCGACTATAATTATTGGAAAACCCGCATGACTACTTTTCTTAGAAGTATAGGGTATCCCATTTATAAAATTGTCATGAAAGGTTACACTTTGTCTACCCCCGACGAATCCAAATGGACCCAAGCCGACATTAGAAATTTTGAGCTAGATGGCAAAGCCTTGAATGCTCTTCATTGCGGCCTTGACCGAAATGAATTTAACCGAGTTTCCACTTGCACCTCATCTCATGAAATTTGGAAACTATTGGAAGTAACCCACGAGGGCACTAACAAAGTTAAAGATACTCGGTTAGATATGTATAGGCAGGATTTTGAGTCTTTTTCCATGCACCCAAATGAATCAATTTCTGAAATGTTTACTCGATTTACTGATGTGTGCAATGATAGAAAATCTCTTGGAGATGACATTTCTGCAGAAACAATGGTCAAGAAGATCCTATGGGTCCTTCCGAGCTCATGGGCACCAAAGGTGACGACGATCCAAGAAGCTAAGGACGTCAAAAATATGCCGGTAGAGGAGCTCATCGGATCTCTCATGACTTATGAGATCACGATGAGGAGGCAAGCACAAAAGGAGGGCACCCCAATCAAGACACCAAAGAACATTGCCCTCAAGGTTCAAAAAGAAGTAAGCTCCTCCTCATCTTCTTCCTCATCTCCTTCCTCATCTTCCTCATCATCAAGCGACGATTCGGAAATGGAGAATCTCGCCCGCCAAATGCACAAGTTTATGAAGAAGCACAAGAAGAAGAAGAAATCACGCAAGGCGCGAAAGCAAGAACCCACCGAAAAATCCAAGCCCAAGGTAAAATGCTACGGGTGCGGCGAAAAGGGCCATTACAAGCCCGATTGCCCACTCAACAAGAAACGGGCCACGCACAAGGAGAAAGGAAAGAAAAAGGTCCTCAAGGCCACATGGAGTGACTCCTCATCATCCTCCTCCTCCTCCTCGAGCGACAACGGTAACAATTGCCTAATGGCATTCCATGAGGTAACTTCTTCCGATTCCTCCTCCTCTTGTTCTTCAAATTCAAATTCTTTAAATCATTTATCTTATGAAGAACTCTCACATGCTAGAGATCAACTAGAAAAAGGTTTTCATGAACTATCTTCAAAATTTGTTGCTTTGAAAAAGTCTTTCAAAAAACTCTCCTCCGAAAAAGAACAACTTCTCAAAGAGAAGGAGGAGATGTCCCTTAAAATCCAAAATTTTCCAAATGTTGATTCCATGGAATCAACTATCAAAGACCTTAGGGAGACCCTTGCTAAGTTCACCCAAGGGGAACAAAATTTGAACAATTTGCTTGGTTCCCAACGTATATCTAGAACCACCCAAGGGTTAGGATATACCAACCGAGCTTCCTCCTCCCATGCACCCACTATTTTTGTAAGGGGGAGCTCCGAATTTAAATTTTGTAATTATTGCAAAAAACCCGGGCACCTTATATATGAATGTAATTGTAAAAATGCCCGTTATGGCCAACCCAAGTCTTTTTACTTTTCCGATGAATTTTATAGGAGAAGACCCGCCATGAGACAAGTTTGGATTGAAAAATCCCTTCTTGCGAGTCTCTCCGGGCCGAAAATCATCTCTTTTCAAAATCCCTCTCCCCGGTGACTTTTTGTTTTTATTTAGGGGGAGTTAGGATCTTTTAAGCTTTTTTGTAATTTCAAAATTTTCGATTCCAACTTTCAATTTCAACACTTGGTATCAAATTTTTCATTTCAAAATATTCAATTCGAATTTTTCATTCAAATCTTTCAATTCATTTTTGATTCAAAACTCTCAATCTCAACAAATTTCATTTGGTTTCAAATTTCAAAATTCAATTGGTTTTTGATTCAAAACTTTCAATTCAAACTGTTATTCAATTTTCATTTCAAAATTTTCATCAATTGATATCATTTTCAATTGATTTAAAATCTCGTTTTTCATTGTATCCCTCAATCAAGTTTTATGCCCCATTCTATTTTGATAATCACAAAGGGGGAGAAATTTCTTGATTGATTGGGGGAGAATCATTTTCATCATGCTTGGTATTTCCTTTCAATTTCAGCATTTTACATTAATTGTTTCGGTGATTGTGATCATCAAAATAGGGGGAGATTGTTGTACCTCTCAAACCCCTCGAGGTTTAATTTTCATGATCACAATCACCCTCTTATGTTTCTAACTTGTTTTCAAGTGTTTGTGTTGATAGGCACTAGGTTGCCAAGAAAATGGCCCAAGAAAGAATCATCAAATGGACTGATTTTCAGACCACCGGCCAGCCGGTGGCACACCAGCGGCCAGCCGGTGGCACCTGCAATCAAGAGGGAGCCACTGCCTCCCCCACCGGCCAGCCGGTGGCCTCAGCACCGGCCAGCCGGTGGCACCCAGAATGAACAGGGTTTGCTACTGCCTCACCACCGGCCAGCCGGTGGCTCTGGCACCGGTCGACCGGTGGTGCCTGGAAAAGAAGACTCAGCCACTGTCAAGGCACCGGCCAGCCAGTGGCCCTGCACCGGCCAGCCGGTAGCACTGGTCAAACTAGCCGTTGGCTTTGACCAGTCAACTCCAAAAGCCTCCCAACGGCTCCGAGGCCTTTTCCAATGGCTCCAAAGCCCTCCAACGGATACTTGAAGGTTCCCAGCCTATAAATAAAGGCCTAGGAAGCCCCGGAACATTACACAAGCCACCGGACACATTTTTACATCTTTGGCGAAGCTCCGACGAATTGTTCCAAGGGAACCCAAAGTGCTCCAACAACTTCCACATCCAAGAGCACCTCCAAAGAAGCTTGGAAGCGGCCCTCAACATCTCCATCCAATCAAAGGCGCCCAAGTCTTCCCAAATACGGGTTTTATTGTTTTACTTTTTATTGAGCTTTAAATTTGGGTTTGTGTCTACAAACCAAACTCTTTTCTCATCCCCCTTTCTTTTGGGTTCTCACACCACCACTAAGGTGTGAAGAGGTTTCTTCAAGCCTTTCCTTTTAAAAGGCTTGTGTTTCGGTGAGCTAGCCTTCACCCGTTAAAAAGGCTAGTGGGTTCTTGCTAAACCATCAAAAGCAAGTGGGTTCTTGCTAAACCACAAAAGCAAGCTGTAATAGGTCCTAGTGCTACCTCAAAGCCTAGTGGGTTTCTTGCTAAAACCATTGAAAAGCAAGCGGTAGGAATCTCTCAACGGTTTAGTTGGGAGCGGAGACGTAGGCCGGGTTTTGGCCGAACTCCGTTATCAATTTTGTGTGTCTTGCCTTCTTTATTTCCGCTGCACTTTACTTTGATTTTTTAATTTGTTAATCAATTTTTTAAAAGGCAATTCACCCCCCCTCTTGCCATCATTCTCCGTTCATCGGGGTTTCTTCCGACCTAACAAATACCATTGATAAAGAAATGGTCATGGTATTCACTCCACAATGTCTTTGGCTTGGAAAATTGCAGTGCAATTTCTTCAGCATAACGGCGTGACATAAAAATTCATAAAAATTGTTGATGAGAGAGAAAGGTGTGTATCATCATATGTACTTGAAATGGAAAGTAATGGGGTCATATAGATACATGTACTGACATAATTAATAGTATTTAGATTCATAATACAAAATAGTTTCTTGAATGTAAATGAGAAGAGAGAAATTATTTACGGAATTTCAGCATGGAAACAGGCGTACATGGGAGGCATTAATAATAGATAAATGGGTATATCATAATTAAAACATAAGGAGGGAAGTATAGGGGAGGTGTGAAATCGTATCCCAACATTTTAAATTTAAATTAAAATGGTATAACAACATTAAAAAACTTGGACAAACATGACAAAGGAAGAAATCCCTTACGGAATTTCAGCATGGTAATACGTGTACTTTGGAGGCATTAATGAGAGAGAAAGGGGTATATCATCATTCAATATTAAGTATGTCAGTATTTGAGAGGTTTTAAATAATAAAACAACATTTTTAATTGAAAATAATAGTGTATTAAAACATAAATAAATTTGGATAAAAAAGAGAAAGGAAGAAATCCCTTACAGAATTTCATCATGGTAACAGGAGTACTTGGGAGGCATTAATGAGAGATAAATGCATCTACCATCATTAAAATGAAAGTAGGGAGGTATAGGGGAGATGAAAAATCATACCCTAACATTTTTAATTTAAAATAAAAGGTTATAACAACATAAATAAATTTGTATATAAACGAGAAAGGACGAAAACCCTTACATGGAAGTGTGATCACAAAGGATTGGGAGAGGCTTGAGAGAGGATTATTGGGATATTGGGATGACTTGGGAGGATTCTAGAGAGAGTAGGAATATTTTTTTGAGCTCTAAAGGTTTTTAGTCAGTAGGTAGTCAGAGCTTGGGTGGGTTTATATAGAAAATGAGAGGGAATTCGTTATTATTTAGGTTTTGGACACTACACATTAAACTAATCAAAATCACAAACCGTCCCATGGTTTTTGCCCATGGTTTTTTACAAAGGGGAGTGGAAAAAAATTATTTTATAAGGCTATTTTCCTAACTTATTGAAATATTAGGCTTTCTTATGTGAAGGTGAGTCACACTCTCAAGGAAATAAATTTGATAAGATGAAATGTTTTGTAAGTATTGGAGGGGCAATTAAGGCTCCATAAAATTTATAAAACAAATATAAAATAAAATTACTTTAAAGATGAAACATAAATTGGACAAAAAACACATTTTTGGTATTTATTACACCACTTTTGTTCCATTATGATTTTATAAAACACATTATATATTTAAACGGTATTTAATTTATAACCAAAATTTCCTTTCTTAGAAAATTATAAAAAATTCACAATTGAATAATTTTGATGCCCAGGTTCCAAAAATAATATTCATTTTATCTAAATAATTTTATAAATATTTGATGTTTACTTTTCAAAAAAATCGCCTTATCTAAAATTTATGTGTTTTGACAAAAAAATGGATTTCATACCTTAATGAAAATTACAATATTATTCAAAACACTTATAAAATCATTTATATTTAATAAGAAGTAATTTATTAATAATAATTTATCAAAATATTATTTAATTCGAAAATCCAATAATATATAAAAATATATTTCTTAATTGAATATTAACTAAAAAACTATTTAGGGTTTAAAAACTATTTATAAAGAAACAATAATAAAATAAATATATATTTTTTATTCGATAAAAAAATAATGCACATAATATTAATTCTAAAGTCTTGTTACATAACCCCTTATAACACCCACATAAGACCTAAGGGTAAGGTGTGTGATGGTTACAGACTCTTGGGGTGGCTCAGATTACATTGCTCGTGTGGTAGTCATTATAAACTTTCACTTATCTCGTAGGCGGTTCCATTCAAGCTTAACATGTGGAAGCTCAGTTTGGGCTTGATCAAGACTGAAGACCAGTGATGCTAATTCCATTCTGAGCCCTGAAAAATAGAATTTTAATTGATAACTTCTACTAGATGAGGCCACTGCTTCTTTTTTCTGAGTAAATTGGATTTGTTAAAGCACTGTATTTAAAATATTCATGTGATCACTGTTCAACTTCTATATTAGCAACAGAAACAATTCTTAAAGGTATTTTAAAATCCATAAACATGAAACCAAGGATGTGAATATTTTATATGACCATTTTAAATAATAATAAATTTATTTAGAACAAGTTGAATTTTCACTAATAATAGTTTGGGTCATTATAATATACGATTTACTTATAACATTATATCTACAATTTGTTAACTCTTCTTTATTAAAATCATTGTTATGGGTGATATCTATTTCATTTTTCATCTATGTTTTGGTTCATCAATTTTTGCCATTATATTTTTATCATGGTTATATAATCTCCACAATTTTAATCATAATATAAATTTATTATATATTCATTATATAAATTTTTCATGTCATTAATAAAATATAGAAATAGAAAAAATTAAATACATTATTCATGCATAGGGTAGGTCATACATACACCTGAACCCTACTATCATTTTTTGACGAATTGAACAAAAGAAAATAAATTATTAAATAAATATACAAGAATAATTATTATATCATATATATATCATATATATTCATAAAATACATCCTTATGACAATCCATGCAACAAAAATTAAAATTGATTCACATCACTTCGTGGTGGTGGTAGTGCACATGTACACATCAACGATGCTATCATTTTCCAACAATGTGGATGATAAGAAGGTAGAAATTGTATTATCATTATATAAGTATAATTATTTCATAATTATCATATATTAATATTAAACTCATCATAATACTCATCCATAAATTGTTGTGAAGATAAAATATTTATATCGTTACATTGAGATAGTAAGCCCTATGTACACACAAGCGATATTTTCACATACCATTTTATGAAAAAATTCTGTATAATGGTGCTTTTATAATCATAATAAAAAAAATTGTATTTATATAAAAAAATTTATGATTACATGAATAATAAAATATATTTAAAGGAGGAAAAATAATAATTAGTAAGAATGTGATTTATTTAAGTGATTACCACTTTGAAATAACTCTGTTAGATCTGCTCTTAAGGTCTTTGGGGTTGATATTTTAGGAATACCATAACCACTGTAATGTGTATAGGGAATTTTAAAAAGATAACATGGTAGAGTTTTATCAATATAGAGGGCTCAAAGTGGTGTGAAGAAGATGAAGGAGGGGTTCCCTTTTATAATTTATCGGAGGGAGAATCTTGGATTTTCATAAAAGAATGAAATTGATTAAATACATTTCAAGATAACTAGTTCTAAATACAATATAAATAGATTAATGATGAAATTTTATAACATATATTACTTTCGCAATCCTATTTAAATATTTGTACTTTATTTACGAAATTTAATAAAATATATTTTCTAAAAAATAACAATATTTCAAATTTAGAAACTATTCATTTAATATTAAATACATGTTATAAATACCTAGATGGAATTAAAATATAATTATTTAACGTAAATTTAATATTTAATATTCAACTATTTTTTTTTGTCACACGTTAAATCAGTAAAATTAAATAGTTTTTTATCTATTTAAAATCATTTTTTATATTTTTTTCTAATTCGAGAAATGTTGCATCAATGATTTTTAAACACTTTAAGTAATTATATAATGAGTAAAAAATATAATGTAATTTTTAAAAGGAAAATAATTTTGTTAAACTAAAAAAGACACTTATATTCATTCATAACTTTAGTTTTTCATTATGTGGAATCATAAGTGATATTTAAAACTAAAAGAGTGACAATTTGTAACTATCATTGAATTAAATATTATATTGGTCGTTTTCATGTATATTTTTCAATTAAAAAGATCTATTTTAAACATAAGGTGATCAGGGTATAATTACCTTTATCCAATAAGAATTAGGATAAAAAATTATTGCCTTATCACATAGTTTTAAACTAGACTAACCTGATTTATCCTTTATCAGGATGATAAATTTTACCATAATTACTATTAATATTGAATAGAAATAAAAAACACTTATTCACAAAATTTTAAATTAATTATTTCAAATATGTAATATATTTTATAAAATTTTATTTATAAAAGTGGAAGAAATTATTTCTAAAATAAGTGAAAAAATGAGATGAAAAAGGTTTTTTTTAAATGCACATTGCTAGAAAAATTTGATTTTACGTTAACTATATGACAAGTTATATTCATTATAAGAATTTAAATACATATAGATAGATATATAATCTATAAGATTCATTTAAATAATTCCTCATTATGGGATATTTAAAATAATTAAAATTTAAAAACATTCTGCACTTAACATAGTTTTTATATAGTTTTTGTAAGTATTAAAATTGATTTTTACCAAAATAATGAATATTAAAAATTAAAATGAAATTATTTTGAGCAACCTAAATCAAATGTATCATATCTTACTGTAGGAATAAATTTAATGTATAATAATTCTTTAAATTTTATCATCTCTAGTTTTTTCCTATAAAACATTGAAAGATTTCTAGGAATATTTTAAAATATAGGCACAGAATCAGCATTCAATTTCAGAGCCCATAGAACCTCACTACGATGATATTAAAAAATATTAATTATATTTTATCACATGAACTTATTTTTTTATAAAATTGGAATAAATTCTGATTGAGGATGTAACGCCCCGACCCTAGTTACTCAATGTCAGTGCATTATTACATAACATTTTCATGATCATAAGGGAATCAAGTCTCAAAAGACTAATCAGTTTAGTTTTACTAGAAACAAGATTCATACATAAGTTCAACTTTACAACTTTAAAAGAAATACAACGATAATTTATTCTATTAGAAACATCAAAGCCTCCTAGATTATACCTGCAAGTCACTCATAAAAAACTTCTTCATATCCTTGGAAAATGAAACATAAGAAAGGGGTGAGCTCAAACACTTAGTAATGGTAATAAATATAGTGGAAGATAACATAAATATTAAGCATGGTGAATAATTGAAACCACATGCCTTTACCAATAAACATTAATAATTTTATTCCAGTAATATGATATGAGTAAATAAATTCATAATAAAACATAATCATGGGTATTATACTAGTCAAATGACCACATGAACCATCAATATTTTTTTTTCATATTGAGGGAATGTATAATGTCAGACATTCTGAAACATTTTCTCAAGGCCTCAGCCAAGATATCTAAAAATGATTAAGCCCTCGTCCAAAACCGTATATCAAATTAGTAAAGGCCTCGACCAATTCCATGTATAGTTGTCTCATGAGACCTACCAATGCATCGAGGAGCTATGGAGGGCTTCACCCGTCACTTACTAAGTCCAAAACATTCCTCATATAAAAAGGTTGAAATATAACATAAACATTCATATTAAAAATAGCATACTAAATGTTAATACTTTAGCCATAAACAATGAATGGTATAAAAATTTCACATCCACAGTCAAACATATCAAAAAACCATCAATAAAATATAGAAGTTTTGTATCATAATAAAACAACTTCAAATAAACATAAAATCCATCAATGGATGTTGAAATAGATGAAATCAAAACCTTTTTTAAAGAAAAATCTCTTTTTATTTTGAAATAATTTAAGAGTCACATAATTATAAATAAAACATTTATTTTTGAAAATATTATTATAAGATTGTAAGGGATTCTTTGAAGATGTCATAATGGTAGAAAATAGATGCACCCGCCGTATAAGTTAAAAAAACATTCTTACCTTAATTTTATCAAAAAGGTCATAAAGTACCTTGATTGGAAAACGATGGATGTATTCCTTTCAGAAAATATAAGGTCAAATAAGGGTATAAATTCCTTTAATCCATTGTCTAGTAAATATTAAAAATGTTTAGAAATAAATTTTTATGAAGCATGGAGGTGGATGATAAAGAGGTCCCGGTATATATTTACATAAAAACAACCTCGGATAGTAATGAGATTTTAGAATTAACCCTTACCTTTTAATATTCCATGGTAAAGGGTACGTTAACCTCATATATATGGTGAAATAATTTTTATTAAATTATAAAATAATCATGTACATTAATTTGATATCATATATGATCTTTTAATGTTTCTTTGTTAAAAATATCTTAGTATTATTCTTATTTCATGTGTTAACTGACTCATTTTCATTTATATGATTTGTTAGGTAAGTAATGTTTGGTATCGATAGACTCTACCATATTCATATTCAGAATTATATTATCTTTTTAAACATTTTTTTTAATCATCTAATGAAAATTAGTCTTTAATGGATACGATGGGGAACGAATCTCATCAGGTTCATGGAGACTGTAATCCGTACGTACGCACAAGCAACACTGTCATTCTTTTGATATTAAAATAATATATAATTGGATGGTATATCATATATACAGAATCATTATCATGTTATATTTATTATTTACATCAATTAAACATCATTATTATACCCATCCGAATAATAATGTATTGAATAACAATTACACCACGACGTGGAGATGGTAAGTTGTACGTACGCACGTATGGTGACATGTCATTCAAAGGATGGATATAATAATGAATATTGTTGTACCATATTTATAATAAAATCATAGTAGATAGAAGGTACTAGATTTATTATTTTATAGTGGGAACAACAAAGAAAGAGGGAGTGAAAAAGAAAGCAATTTGAAAGAGGTGATGAAATATTCACCTCTTCTTCGGGTTCTTCCTTTTGATTTGATCAAAACGATCCTTATGATGGCTTTAGGACTAAAGGAAGGCCTATAGAATTAAGGGAGGATAGTTGAGAGGGTATTTGGACCAGGGTTTTCCAAGCCAAATGGATTTGAATTTGTGAATTAGAGAAAAGGGGGAGTGTCATTTTATAAGAGGGGTGAGGGGCACCTTAAGAAAAGCTAGAAATATTATTTTATAATAAAATCCTTTTCAGTTTCTAATGGATCCAAAATGAATTATTTAAAATCGAAGGTGGGGATGTCTCGAAAACCACCCATCCAATAGGTTTTAGACAGGTTTGGGTCACTATATTAACTTTAACTTTTAGATTTTACTCTTAGTTAAATAGTTTGACATTTACCATGTATCTTTGAATTTTTATATTATATGGTTAATAAACGTACTATATAATTCTATGAGAACCAAAAGTGGTTTATTAATGATACACCTATCATTATATATGTCTTTTGGAAGAACCATATATTTTTAGGAATTGAATATCAATTAATAATATAATATTTGTATTAAAAACTGTTTTATGTCAACTTTGACACTATTTGGTAGTTTTTTTTATAACATCATTATTATATCAGAAAAAATTCATCTAACCAACACTAATATGTCATATTAACCTACAAAATTAGTTGAATTCATAAAAAGTCTCAAATTACATTTATTTGGATATTTGTAATATCAAATATTTTAATATTTCATTAATTAGGTAATTACGGCATCATCATTGTGTCATAAATAAATTAAATTATTTATTCTATAAAAAATATAAAAAAATCCCATTATGTAATAAATTGTTTTAGATTTCTAATAAATATTTATAGTCAAATATATCTTATTAGTAAACCAATATTAAAAAAATTTTTGTTATTAAACATTGATTTTAACTCTTTTAACTCTTCTTTGATTTAAATAATAATAAATGTCCTAATCTAATACAAGTGGACCGATGAGGTTCATATTTTATTCCTAAAGTTGATTTTGGTCGAATTATACTTATCTAATAGAATTTGAACATGTGTTAGGGTAATAATAATATCATTTTTAACCTTAATTACCCTATTTACTTTTAACCATGGTAAATAAAAGTAAAAAAATTACTATTCACCAAAATTATTTTCATCTTATTGAACCACATTTTACATAATTATATCAACTGTGTCTCTCAAATTTTTGAAATTCAACTCACAGAAGCCGTAAATGTAAGTTTTATGTTAATTTTCAAATTCTTCAAGAAGGTGGGTAAATGACGGTAAAAAGTTCAATAAACTTTTTATATATTTAAAATTATTATAAACTGAATCCAATGAATTACAAGGAGCTTATATAAGTATAATGTATCTATTTTTACATAAAATCAATTTAAATAAAATAAATAATTATTTAAATAAAAATTTATTTTATAACTATAACTCAGTGTTTTTCACTATTCATGAAGAATTGAATGTTTTCTGAAAAATACAAAAAAATCACCCTAAGATAATTTAGATATTCTGAATTCAAAAATGAAGTCCATTTTACGAAATTCAAAACATTTAAACTGCTTTTATTAATTTAAAATTAATTCATGTTGTCAAAACCAAAAGGCGTATTTTTAAGAAATAATAACTATCAAAAGATTGACTCTTGTTTATGTCCATTTTCAAAGTGAAATTACATAAAATGACCATAATTTTATTAAATGGTAAAAATATAATCTATATACACTTGAAAATCATTAAAATTTATAGTTTAACACTATATAATTATTTTGATTAAAAAGCTGTTTTCAATGAAAATATAGTATTTTTCACTATTCACCCAAATATGAGAGTTATCAGAAAAACAAAAAAATTATTGAAACTAAATTATTATGTCACTATTCTAAAGAATAATTTAAATTTGTAAAATTGAATATATAAAAGTTTCAAATATAAGAATTAAAGAGGGCTCTCAATTAAAAGGCGGTAAAATTGCATTTTTTTGAAAAATACTTCTTTTTTCTGAAAAAATGAATTTGTTCTTAAATTATGTATAATAAACTTACAATATGGATTCTAAAATTATAAGCATTATATAATGTTCAAAATTCAGTTAATACAATTCATAACCACTTTTGAACAACCAATTTGGTAAGTCACGGTGCGCTAGAACTCGGTATTGCATGTAGTGCATGTTATTGAATTATTTTGATGAAATAATGTACTATGAAATCTTGGGGTGTTACATTCTTCCCTCCTTCAATAAATTGCGTCCTCGCTATTAGTAATTGTTTTTCTAAAATAAAAGGATGAAAATATAAAATACCTTTGTGGGAAAACCCACATCCAAAATTCGGTTAATAAAATTTAGTCTTACTAAGATGAAATGGGAATGAAAACGTCACCACCAAATTATGATCTAGATTAGAAAAAAATTTGTGGAAATTAGAGACTCATAATTAGATGAAAAATGTAAATATTTATAGGGAGTTATTAAGGTCATCAGTCACCAACAATTGTAGAATTGAGGGCCTCAAAACCATCAATCTATGATGATTTAAAATTTTATCAGTTCAACAAAACAAAAGGTATTAGGATAACACATTTTTAGTTTTAAGATCCCTTAACTAATGTTTAAGAATTAATTTCTTCATAGAAGAAGAGAAGAAAGAAAACAATATATACTTGATAATTAGAGTTCCATCCTTTAACTAATTTCTACCAGAAACTCATCTTTCACTCTAAAAGATAATAGAACATAAAAATATTATATTTATCCTATTCATATAGGGTTCCCAAAAAATGAATTTATAATTCATATACCATACCTTTTAAAAAATTTCATTATTCAATACATGACATCACGTGTGCCAGTGGTAGGTGATACACCCTTGTCGCTCGTCGGCTGTGGGTTCAAGTCTCGCAGCCTAGTCGGATTCGATGGGTTGCCGCCTGGCCTCCGAGTTTCCCTTTTTATGGCAATCCAAAAATAATCTCAAACTAGAATTATTCAAAGTACTTCTGTCCAAACTCACAGTACAAAATTTATAAGGAAGGTAAATACAATGAAGATCCTTTTTGCCATGTAATAACATGTTAACACCTTCATCATGTATTCTTTTAAAACACTACAACATATTGAATTACCATAAAACCTTATTGATTACATTCATGGTCCCTTATTCTTTATAGAATACTGTATATACTTTTTTTATCCAAAAATGTTGTAAACTCCAACAATGATGGAATACGCAAATCATTAATCATCCTCAAGGTAGACAAGAATATCCTAAATAATTTATCCAAATAAATCATGTATTATTCCAAAAATCACTACCTTGGTATCAGAACCATATTATGGTTCATATTTCTCGGAACCATATATTTTCCAAAATATTTAACAAGCTATTGAGTCACTTTTTTTGGTTCCACACAATCTCAAGACCATAATGAAATAGTATTGTAGTACAATCCTTATATACTTTATAATTCTAATAACATGTACATCATTAATACAATACTCAAATGACACAATAATGTAATAACAACGTAATAAATCTAATCATTCCTCTTCATCTTTGGAAGTATCATAACTTTATTATTATCTAATAGCATCATTTTTTGTATACTATGATGATTTGAACATTGATTTGCATAGTGTCCCAACTCCTTTCAGATGAAGTATTGTATATTTGAAACTTTTTTCTTACCCTTGCAATCACGTACTTGGTGTCCTTTTTCTCCACACTTATAGAAAACTCCCATTCCCTTCAAGAATTTACCTAGGTGATTCTTTCCACAGTATTCCGATATGGAAAAATCCTTTTTATCCCTCTTCCCTTCATCCATATTTCCCTCTTACATCCTTTTCTTCTCTTTCTTCCCTTAAAAGCCATAGGAATCAGAAAATTCTTTACTTATCTTATTAACACATGATACTATTTCTTCATAGGATGAGAATACATGGGAGACTATTTCCCTTCAAAATGTTGTCTTCATACCGTGAATGATATGATCCTACTTACTCTTTGTATCATACGTATTGCTGGAGTTCACATTCCTTCTACTAGGAGCCATTTCTATACAATGGCATATACTAGGTCAATTTATGAATTTTAATGAATAATTCGAAACTTATAAAATACCTAATGTAAATAGAATAGTTTATCGATATAATCCATAATCATGAAAATATTTTCTTTGAGGGGGTATGTACTCATAAATCCTTCATCGTGATTTTTTATGAAAATGAGAATTATCCTAAGAATATACCCCGTGTGTGTTGTAACCAAGAGTGCAGCAAGCCCATTGTCGTACACCAGTTCCCTTTCAAGTCTAGCTCAAAGCGGTGTTTTTGTGTATTACTCCTAGGTACATCTGTGCCAGAGCCACCTCTACCTGCTCATATCCAGATAGGGATGTATTTTCTTAGAAAACTCTCAAAATATCTACAGTACCAAAATTCTTGGAAGTTCTTCTATACTAATCCTCAATGTCTATCTAAGGGTTATGTGCTCTATCAGATTTTAACTAAATCTAATTTCTATGGTTTGACCTAAACTTCCTTTGATACCAACTGTAATGCCTAAAACCTAGATTCAAAGATTCGTTGCATTATTACATAACATTAGCATGATCAAAAGGAAATCATGTCTCAAAAGACCAATCAGTTTAGTATTATTGGAAACAAGATTCATACATAGGTTCAACTTTACAACATGAAAAGAAATACAACACAAATTTATTCCATTAGAAACATTCAAGCCTCCTATCTTATTCTTTCAAGTCAATCATAACTAACTTCTTCATATGCTGTGAAAATGAAATATAAGAAAGGGGTGAGCTCAAATGCTTAGTAAGGGAATGCAATACAGCTGAAGATAACATAAATATTAAGCATGGTGAATATTTGAAACCACATGCCTTTAATAATAAACATGAATAATTTTATGGTAAGAATATTAGTTGATTAAATAATTCCATAATAAAACATAATCATGGGTATTCTACTAGTCGAATGACCACGTGAACCATCAATAATATTTTCATAATGAGGGAATTTATAATGTCAGATATTCTGAAACAATTTTTCAAGGCCTCGTCCAAGACATCTAAAAATGATTAAGGCCCCAGCCAAAACCATATATCAAATTGGGAAAAGCCTCGGACAATTCCACGTCTAGTTGTCTCATTATACCTACTGATGCATCAAGCAGTTGTAGAGGTCTCCACCCGTCACTTACTAAGTCCAATACATTCCTCATAGGAAAAGGATGAAATAGACCATAAACATTTGTTTTAAAACTAGCATAGGAAATGTAAATACATTAACCATAAAACATGAATGGAATAAAAATAGCACATCCAAAGTCAAACATATCACAAAACCTTCAATACAATATGGAAGTTTTGTATCATAATAAATCAACTTCAAATTAACATAAAATCCATCAATGGATGTTGACATAGATGAAATCAAAACCTTTTTTCGAGAAATATCTCTTTCAATTTTGAAATCATTTAAGAGTCAAATAATTATAAATAAAACATTTATTTTGAAAATATTTATATAATATTATAAGGGAAGCATCGACGATGTTATAATGGTAGAAAATAGCCACACCCTCCGTATAAGTTAAAAAAACATTCTTACCTTAATTTTGTCGAAAAGGTCATAAAGTACCTTTGTTTGGAAAATAACAGAAGGATTCCATTCAGAACATATAAGGTCAAATAAGGGTATATATTACTTTAACCCATTATATAGTAAATAGTAAAAATGTTTTGAAATACATTTTTAAGAAGCATGGATGTGGATGATAAAGAGGTCCTAGTAGATACTAACGTAAAAACAACCTCGGATAATAAATAGATTGTAGAATTAACCATTACCTTGTACTTTTCCTTAGCCGAGGGTTGGATAACCTCCTGTATAATGGTGAAATAATTTTTATTAAATTATACATGAATAATAGACATTTATATGATATCATATATGATCTTTTAATATTACTTTGTTATTAATATCTTATTATTATTGTCATTTCAGGTGTTAACTGATTCGTTTTCCATTATATGATTTATTATGTAAGTAATGTTTTTATTAATAGGATGTATCTCATTCATATTCAGAATGATATTAAGTATTTAGACATTATTTCTAATCATCTAATGAAATTTATTCTTGAATGGATACGATGGGGAAATAATTTCATCACGTTCGTGGAGACGGTAATCTGTACGTACGCACGAGCAACAATATCATTTTTTGGATATTAAAATAATATATAATTGGATGTTATATCATATGTACATAATAATTATCATGTTTCATTTATTATTTACATCAATTACACATCATTATTATACCCATCCAAATAATAATGTATTGAATAACAATTACACCACGACGTGGAGACGGTAAGTCGTACGTACGCACGTATGGTGACATGTCATTCAAAGGAAGGATAGAATAATGAATATGCTTATACCATATTCATTATAACATCATTGTATATAGAATATACTGGAGTTATTATTTTTTAATGGAAACAACAAAGAAAGGGAAAGTGGAAGAAGAAATGAACTTGAAAGAGGTGATGAAATATTTACCTCTTCTTCGGGTTATTACATTTGATTTGATAAAAAATGATCTTTAGGTTGAATGTCTGACTAAACGAAGGCCTCCAAGATGAATGGAGGACATTTTATATGGTATTTGGAAAGGGTTTGTCTGAGCCACATGGATTTTAATGTGTGAATTAGAGAGAATGGGGAGTTCCCTTTTATAAGAGGGGCGAGGGGGGCCTTAGGAAAAGCTAAAAATATTATTTTATAATAAAATACATTTCTATTTATATTGTCTCAAAAATGAATTATATATAGGATAATGTGGGTATGGGTCAAAAACCACTCAACAAATAGGTTTTAGACAGGTTTGTGTCACTATATTAACATTATCTTTTATATTTAAAACTTAGTTAAATAGTTTGACATTTATCATGTCTCATTGTATTTTTATATTATATTGTTAATAAACATAATATATACTTCCAATAGAATCCCAAGTGGTTCATTAATGATACACCTATTATTATATAAGTCTTTTTCCTGAACCATATATTTTTAGGAATAGAATATCAATTAATAATATAATATTTGTTTTCAAAATTCTTTCACGTCAATTTTGACACTATTTGGTATTTTGTTTTTTCTAAATTCATTAAAACAATATTTCTTCAAAAAAAATTCATCCAACGAACCCTAATGTGGAATATTAACCTATAAAATTAGTGGAATTCATAAAAAGTCTCAAATTACATTTATTGGGATATTTATCATAAGTATTATTTTAATATTTCATTAATTAGGTAATTACTGTGTCATCATTGTGTCATAAATAAATTAAATTATTTAATGTCTAAAATATATAAATAAAATACCATTATATGGGAAATTTTTATTTCTTTCTAATTAATATTTATAGTCTAATTGAGCTATTGTGTAACCCTATATTAAATTTTTTTAGTTATTAAACATTGATTTAAACTCTTTTAACTCTTTTTGAATTAAATAATAATAAATGTCTTAATCTTATCCAATTGGAGAAAATAGGTTCAGATTTTATTCATAAGCTTGTTTTTAATCAAATTATACATATACAATAGAATTAGGACATGTGTTAGGGTAATAATAATATCATTTTTACCCTTAATTACCCTAGTTACTTTTAACCGTGGTAAATAAAAGTAAAAGATACTATTCACCAAATATTATTTTCATCTCATTGAACCAATTTTTTTTTTCTTATATCAACCTTCTATCTTGAATTTTTTAAATTGAACTCATAGAAGCGGTGAAATTATGTTTTATGTAAACTTTCAAATGCTCCTAGGTGGTGGGTAACAGACGGTAAAAAGTTCAATAAAATTTTTATATGTCTAAAATTATAATATACTAACTCCAATGAATTACATTTAACTTATATAGGTATTATATTTCTATTTTTATATAAAATAAATTTAAATAAAATAAATGATTATTTAAAAAAATAAGTTTTAAACTATAACTTAGTGTTTTCACTATTCATCAAGAATTGAATGTTTTCAGAAAAATACCAAAAATTAACCCTAAGCTAATTTAGACATTATGAATTCAAAAAATATGTCCATTTTACCAAATTAAAAACATAGAAGCTTCATTTATTAATTTGAAATTAAATCTCGTTGTCAACACTGAAAAGTGTATTTTTAAGAAATAATAACTATCAAAAGATTAACACTTATTTATGTCCAATTTCAAAGTGAAATTACTTACAATGACCATAATTGGATTAAATGGTAAAACTATAATCTATTTATAATTATAAAACATTGCAATTTATAATTTAACACTATAAATTATTTTTATTAAAAAAGTTTTTTTCAGTTCAAAAATAGTATTTTACACGATTCACCCAAATATAAAAGTTATCAGAAAAACACCAAGCAATTATTGAAACTAAATTCTTATTTCCATATTCTAATGAAAAAGTTTAAATGTTCAAATTTAATATATAAAAGTTTCAATTATTTGACTTAAAAAGAGGGTTCACCATTAAAAGGCGATAAAATTGCATTTTTTTTAAAATATTTCATTTATCTATAAAATTGAATTTGTTATTACATTATGTCTAAAAAACTCACAATATGGATTCTTAAATTTTAAATATTATATAATGTTCAAAATTTATTTAATACAATTCATAACCGCTTTTTAACGGCTAGTTTGGTAAGTCATGGTGCGCTAGAACTCGATGTTATGTGTACTGCATGTTATAGAATTACATTGAAAAAATAACATACTATGAAATTTTGGGGTGTTACAGAAGTCTCATATAGTAAATCTAAACCCATATTTGAGTTTAGAATGTGTATTTTATCCAAGGTTCCAAATAATGTTTATCGACATCAGGTTCCCAGTTTATAGCATCCCGCCTTTTTATCACATAAACTTTCATTACATTTTACAAAACTGAGGATCTTTAAGGTTTAGTGTCTTAGAAACCAGGAAATTTAAACATGAAAACATAAAACATTCTTCTAAAACACTTTAAAGGCTTATCATCATGTTCATACTAGGTTCATTATTGCATCACATAACCTGGGGGCATACATCAAAATAAATCATGAGCAAAAAGCCCAGTAAGGGAAATAAGAGAAACATTTTACATGTGAACTTGAGAAACTTCAATATGGTCATGAAAAGAACTTTAAGGCATGAGAATGAAATCATGAGGAATATCATAATAAAAATAAAATTTGCATAACTTGAAGATGTCGCTAAATCATTTAACATATACAATCATGAACATATCACCAAGGTCCATCCCCAAGGTGTCATTTGAAAATTACCAAGGTTATTCACCAAGGTATCGTGAAAATTGTAATCTCTAGTGGGTACATCATTACCCAATGCATTGGAGCACTATCAGGGCGCACCCTTAAATTTTCCTTTATTATCATGTGATCCACATATATCATCATAAATAATTTCATAAACAACCCATATAGCATAAAAGAAATGGGTTTCATTTCATAATCATAACGTTTTAAAAACTGCTTTAAAGACATGATCTTTACATCACTTTAAACCCACGGAAAGGGAAAGCGGGTATCATGTATGTAAATCCCAGAATTTAAAATAGAAAATTTTTGTATATATGTGAAAAAACCTATATAAATATGAGCTTTGAGTATTCACTTAATAACATGAAGTAATTTTGCGAAAAAGAGAGAGGCATTTTGAAACGAAAATTCTGCAGCACAACGGCTATGTTACAGGGGTTTAGAAAACGTTGAAAAGAGAGGGGACATGGGTCAAACAATGATAAATGACCCATAAAACTGTATAGGGACAGAATATAAGGGATTTAATAACATGGTAATGAAATTTGAAAATATACCATATGAAATGAAGAACATGAAAGGAAGACAAAAATAAGATTTCTCTTATGAAAATTCGGCAGCCTAACAGCGTTACATAAACTTCAACCAAAAATGAATTGATGATGTAAAATAAGGTCTCTCATCATATGAACATAAAATATCAGTATAATATATATAGAGATCATACCCCAACATAATAAAATGTAACTTGCAAGATTTGACATGGAATTAGAACTTTGAAAAGGAGAAGGGTGAAAGAGTCCCTTAAAAATTCTGCAGCCTAACGGTGTCACTTAAACTTCAACAAAAAATGAATTGATGAGATCAAATAGGGTCTCTCATAAAATTAACATAAGAGTACAGTATGATAGATTTAGAGATCATACCCCAACCTAACAAAAAGGAACTTGAAAGAACTAACATGAAAGTAGAACTTCAAAACGAGAAAGGTGAAGGACCACTTAAAAATTCGACAGCCTAACGGCGCCACTTAAAACTTCAAAATACTGAATTGAAGAGATCAAATGGGGTCTCCCATCATATGATCATAAAAGATCAGTATGATAAATTTAGAGATCATACCCCAACATAACAAAAAGGAACTTGAAAGAATTGACATGAATGTATAACTTGAAAACGAGAATGGTGAAGAACCACTTAAAAATTCGGCAGCCTAACGGCGCCACTTAAAACTTCAAAATACTGAATTGAAGATATAAAATGGGGTCTCTCATCATATAATCATAAAAGATCAGAATTATACATTTAGATATCATACCCCAACATAATAAAAAGGAACTTGAAATACTTTACATGATAATAGACCTTGAAAAATGAGAAGGGAGAAAGAATCCATTACAAAACTTTCGGCAGCCTAACGGCGCCACTTAAAACTTCATAAAACAAAATAATGAGAGTAAAAGGGTATCTCTCATTATGTGAACATTAAAAGGTAAGTAATATTAGTATAAAAGAGCACTCTTTATCATAAGAACATAGAGAATAAAAGAAATTAAATAAAAGAGATTTCTTGAAAAGAAAGAGAGAGATCAGATCCCTTACCTTAAAACATAACTCTTAAAACTCAATGGTTGGGACCTTGAGGGCTTGGGGGAACCATGGGAGGAATCCTTGGGAGTTAATGAGACCATAACTTCGTTGGGGGAGAGTGGGTAGTCGAATGGATGAGAGGATGGCTTGGTATTTATAGGGAAAGTGAGGAGACAAGGCATTAATGGCCAAGGGACACCTCATTAGTGGTTTTGCCAACACCATGGGCTTGCCCATGGTATTTTCCCATGGTATTGGCCACTTGGGACACCTCATACCTTATATTAATATTCATAAGTCTACCATATTGATTACATACTTAATACATCATTTAATTATGTCATTAGACACCCGTAACTTAAAAATTGTATTTTCACTATTCATCAAAAATTCAACTTTCTCAGAATAATCCCAAAATTTCACCTTAACCAAATATCAACGCTCTGATTAAAAATATGAACTCCATTTTATAAAAATAATTTTCTAAATATTTTTAATTTAATTTTTAAATAAAAAAACTATTCACCGAAAATTCATTTTTTTAGAAAACATCCAAAAATTACCATAGCATAATATCGGTGCTCTGAGTTCAAAAATGAAATCCGTTTTATAAAAATAGTTTTCTAAATAATTTTAATTAAATTTTTAATTAAAAAACACTATTCACCCGAAAAAACTAATACTTGAATAATAATTTATGAAACCGTTATTTAACCATTTTATTGAATCAGATTACTTAATCAAGGTGCCTAGATTATATTAATACTTTCGTTAAGTGAGATTACTAATCCATTTGGACACATTACTAATCCTAATCATAAAATCACTATTCATAATTTACTATTCATCAAAAATTAAGTTGATCTTATTAGACTCTAAATTTCGTACTGAACATAATTGTAGAAGACTATTTTTCGAAAATCATTACACATTTTTAATTATTTAAGGTTTACACAACCATTTTTAAAATATCCTTTTTCTAAAATTCATCAAAAATATGCATACTATATTTATCCGGTCATTTGAAAATTCATAAACTTTATCATAAGAAGAAATCCCAATTTTTATTTAAAACAAAGGATTACACAAGGCAGTTACGGTCTCCTTATATAGCCCCTTATCACACCAGCATAGGAACTAAGTGTAAGGTGTGCTAAGGTGAGAGAATTTGATGGAGGCTCGGCTAACATCGCACGAGTAGTAATTTCTATTAGTTTGAACTTCTCGCAAAAGAGATTATGTTCTAGCTTTACATGATGATGTTCGGCTTGGGTTTGGTCCAGAGCAAAGCCCAGTGGTTCTACCTCCTTCCCAAGTTCTTTTAGATGGGCTTCGATCGTTCCAAGACTACTGGGTGAGGCCATCGAATCTTCTTTCTATAATAATTAACCAAGATTACTTGTATTTAGAGGCAATAATCAAAACGTTTAGTTTCCAGTGGTCATATTGACCAATGGTCATATAACATTCAAATCCCAACGGTCTTATTTTAATTATACTCATGTTATCAAATCAAAATTTTCTGTTGAGTATAAAATAAAATAACACACAAAATTAGGAAACATTATTTATTCAAAATTTCGGGTCGTTACAATATTCCCCCCTAGAGAAATTGCGTCCTCGCAATTTTTTTTTAATCGGGTTTTGAAATTTAATTGAAAGTCCCACATCGGAAAAGGATTCAGAAAAACTATTACTTTAAAAGAAAGAATGGGAAGTACAAAGGTCACCCGAGTTAACCCATACTAGGATTCCATGGAGGAAAACACGGACATGGAAGAAAAACAAAGGGTCAAGTTCTGGGGGAGAGTGATAGAGAACATGATTAGTAGAACGTTAACCATAAGAAAATCCCAAACTTATGATGTGTGTAAATGGTATTTGATTACCTAGTAGGAAACATAAACCAACAAAGTTTTTGTTTTACGCTCCTTTTCATAATTTTGAGGAATTCATTTACAACATAAAACAAAAACATAAGAAAATATACCTATCTTCATGTAGAGTTTCATCCTTCAATAAGTTTCTACCCAAAACTAATCTTTTCTCCAAACTATGATCATTCAAAACTACTTGGTCTCATCAAAACACAAGAATCATCTTCATAATCCACAAAAGATTAACTATCTATTTCTTCTATCTTTAAACATTATCCCAAAAACAGAAAGGGTAAGGTAAAACAACTCTTCAAAAAGAAATAATCCCATAGGAATGGAAACTACATTTAAATATTCAATGTTCCATGGTACTACCCAAAGTTCATCATAGTCCATTCCATAAATAACGGTCCTTAAAAATTCCTCAAAATAAACAAAACTAAGTTTGAAACCCAAATACAAGAAAAATTTGATAACATTGTCTTCCAAAATAAACATCATTGTTCATCTCTAAACAACATCAACCACTCCTAACATCTTATAACAAAAGTATCTAACCTAAACATATTTTACCCAATATAGGTTAATCATTCCCATAAGTAACCTAAATTACTATATGTCCACCTTAAATTCATCGATTCTTCAAAATATAAGTCAACCTTACTCCTCAGTGAAAATACCGTAGTAATTTGTTTACCTCGATCATATAGGGTCCCCAAAATAGTGAATGTCTTCCAAAATAATAATTATATTTTAATCCCCTAATCATCCCTGTCAAATTAATACAACAATCGTCTCATTTCCTATCACAATGGTTGTTGGGGCATGTTCTTCCATTTCCCACCATTAACTAAAAAGAGAAAGCATAATTAGGGGCTTAAGTACTTATCCAATAATCATGAAAAGGAACTGAAAGCATATAAGGATAACTTGTAGAAGAAAATTATACCCTAACTTGTGATCCCCTAGGTTCCCATATAGGTTATCCATGATCATATATTCTTATGTGAATCTTTATTTTATTTTATCTTTGTTGATTTAACAATGGATCATTCTAAGCTTATGAATTTACCAAAGCATATCCCCCTGCAGTGTCGTAACCAAGAGTGCAGTAAGGCCCGTTATCGTGTACCAGTTCCCATTCGAGTCTAGCTTAAAGCGGTGTTTTCGGGTTTTACCCCTATGTACATCTATGCCAGATCCACCTCTACCTGCTCGTATCCAGACATGGATGTATTTGCTTGGCAACCCCTTACTCAATACTCACCAAAATACCAGGAAGATTTCATATTTTTTTAACTTTTCTATAGGGTTCTTCCTAGAGTTTTCGTATCCTAATTTCCACAAATAACTAAACCATCCATTGATACCAACTATAGCATCCCGCCATTTTATCACAAAAACTTTCATTGCATTTTACAGAACCGAGGATCTTTAAGGTTTAGTGTCTTGGAAACCATGAACTTTAAACATGAAAACATAAAACATTCTTCTAAAACACTTGAAAGGCTTCTCCCCATGTTCATCCTAGGTTCATTACTACATCACATAACCAGGGGACATACATCAAAAGAAATGGTGAGAAAAAATCCCAGTAAGGGAAACAAGAGAAACATTTTACATGTGAACTTGAGATACTTCATTAAGGTCATGAAAAGAACTTTAAGGCATGAGAATGAAATCATGAGGCATATAATAATAAAAATAAAATTTTCATAACTTGAAGATGTGGCTACATCATTTAACATAGACAATCATGAACATATCACCAAGGTTCATCCCCAAGGTGTCATTTGAAAATTACCAAGGTTATTCACCAAGGTATCGTGAAAATTGTAATCTCTAGTGGTTACATCATTACCCAATGCAATGGAGCGCTATCAGGGTGAACCCTTAAATTTTACTTTATTATCATGTGATCCACATCTATCATTATAAATAATTTCATAAACAACCCATATAGCATTAAAGAAATGGGTTTCATTTCATAATCATAACGATTTAAAAACTGCTTTAAAGACATGATCTTTACATCACTTTAAACCCACAGAAAGGGAAAGCGGGTATCATGTATGTAAATCACAGAATTTAAAATCGAACATTTTGGTATATATGTGAATAACCCTATAGAAATAAGAGATTTTAGTATTCACTTAATAACATGAAGTAATTTTGAGAAAAAGATAGAGGCATTTTGAGACGAAAATTCTGCATCACAACGGCTATGTTATAGGGTTTTAGAAAACGTTGAAAAGAGAGGGGGCATGGGTCAAACAATGATAAATGACCCATAAAATAGTAGAGGGAAGTAATATAAGGGATTTAAGAACATGGTAATGAAATTTGAAAATATACCTTATGAAATGAAGAACATGAAAGGAAGACAAAAATAAGATTTCTCTTATGAGAATTCGGCAGCCTAACACCGTTACATAAACCTCAACCAAAAATGAATTGATGATTCCAAATAAGGTCACTCATCATATGAACATTAAATATCATTATTATTGATATAGAGATCATACCCCAACATAATAAAAAGGAACTTTCAAGACTTGACATGGAATTAGAACTTTGAAAAGAAAAAGGGTGAAAGAATCCCTTAAAAATTCGTCAGCCTAACGGCGTCACTTAAACATCAACAAAAAATGAAATGATGAGATCAAATAGTGTCTCTCTTCATATGAAAATAAGAGTCCATTATGATAGATATAGAGATCATACCCCTACATAACAAAAAGTAACTTGAAAGAACTGACATGAAAGTAGAACTTCAAAATGAGAACGGTGAAGAACCACTTAAAAATTCGGCAGCCTAACGGCGTTACTTAAAACATCAAAATACTGATTTGAAGAGATCAAATGGGGTCTCTAATAATACGATCATAAAATATCAGTATGATAAATTTACAGATCATACCCCAACATAACAAAATGGAACTTCAAAAAATTGACATGAAAGTAGAACTTCAATACGAGAAGGGTGAAGAACCACTTAAAAATTCGGCAGCCTAACGGCGCCACTTAGAACATAAAAATACTGAATTGAAGAGATCAAATGGGGTATCTCATCATATGATCATAAAATATCAGTATGATAAATTTAGATATCATACCCCAACATAATAAAAAGGAACTGGAAATACTTTACAGGATAATAGATCTTGAAAAATGAGAAGGGAGAAAGAATCTGTTACAAAAATTTCGGCAGCCTAACGGCGCCACATAAAACATCATAAAACGAAATAATGAGAGTAATAGGGGATCTCTAATTATGTGAATATGAAAAGGTTAGTAAGATGAGTAGAAAAGAACACTCTTTAACATAAGAACATGGAGCATAAAAGAAATTACATAAAAGAGATTTCTTGAAAAGAAAGAGAGAGATCGGATCCCTTACCTTAAAACATAACTCTTATAACTCAAAGGTTGGGACCTTGAGGGCATGGGGGCACCATGGGAGAACTCCATGGGAGGTAATAAAACCAGAAATGCGTTGGGGGAGAGTGGGGAGTCGAATGGATGAGAGGATGGCTTGGTATTTATAGGGAAAGTGAGGGGACAAGGCATTAATGGCCAAGGGACACCTCACTAGTGGTTTTGGCAAAACCATGGGCTTGCCCATGGTATTTTCCCATGGTATTGGCCACTCGGGACACCTCATACCTTATCTTACTATTCATAAGTCGACCATATTGATTACATACTTAATAAATCATTTAATGATGTCATTAGACACCTGTAACTTAAAAACTATATTTTCACTATTCATCAAAAATTCAACTTTCTTAGAATAATCGCAAAATTTCACCTTAACCAAATATCAATGCTCTAATTACAAATATGAACTGCATTTTATGAAAATAATTTTCTAAATATTTCTAATTTAATTTTTAAATAAAAACACTATTCACTGAAAATTCATTTTTTCAAAAAAACCCCCAAAAATTACCATAGCATAATATCGGTGCTCTGAGTTCAAAAATGAAATCCGTTTTATAAAAATATTTTTATAAATATTTTTAATTAAATTTCTAATTATAAAACACTATTCACCCGAAAAAACTAATACTTGAATAATAATTTATGAAACCGTTATTTAACCATTTTATTGAGTCACATTACATAATCAAGGTGCCTAGATTATATTAATACTTTCTTTAAGTGAGATTACTAATCCATTTGGACACATTACTAATCCTAATCGTAAAATCACTATTCATAATTTACTATTCATTGAAAATTAAGTTGATCTCATTAGACTCTAAATTTCGTACTGAACATAATTGTAGAAGACCATTTTTCGAAAATCATTACACATTTTTAATTATTTATAGTTTAAACAACCATTATTAGAATATCCTTTTTCTAAAATTCATCAAAAATATGCATACAATATTTATCCGTTCATTTGAAAATTCATAAACTTCATCATAAGAAGAAATCCCAATTTTTATTTAAAACAAAGGATTACACAAGGATGTTATGGTATCCTTACATAGCCCCTTATCACACCAGCATAGGACCTAAGTGTAAGGTGTGCTAAGGTGAGAGAATCTGAGGGAGGCCCAGCTAACATCGCACGAGTAGTAATTTCTATTAGTTTGAACTTCTCGCAAAGGCGATTCCTTTCTAGCTTCACACGATGTAGTTTGGCTTGGGTTTGGTCCAGAGCAAAGCCCAGTGGTGCTACCTCCTTCCCATGTTCTGTTAGATGGGCTTCGATCGGACCAAGACAACTGGGTGAGGCCATCGAATCTTCTTTCTATAATAATTAACCAAGATTACTTGTATTTAGAGGCAATAATAAAACGTTTAGTTTCTAGTGGTCATATTGACCAATGGTCATATAACAGTCAAAGCCCAACGGTCTCATTTTAATTATACTCATGTTATCAAATGAAATTTTTTTGTTGAGTATAAACTAAAATAACACACAAAATTAGGAAACAATATTGATTCAAAATTTCGGGTCGTTACACAGTTGTAGTATTTTTTTTGGTTGGGTGTAAAATTGTAGTTTATTAACTTAATAAAATTAAATTAATAAACCAAACCCTCCCCCTTGGGTTCAAACACATGGAAAAAATGTGTTTAGGTCTTACATCCAAGGTAATAAATGAAATGAATATGAATCAAGGGGAGGTGGTGTCGTTGATCCCTATTTTTATGTCGATAGTCACCTGATCACGGTTTCTCTGAATTTATGCATAATTTTGAACTCAAATATTTGGAGTCTTACCATGATGTAGGTGGGATTACAATATTTATATACTAATCCTCATTTATGTGTTTCTTATGGTTTTATAGCACCTAGATTACTACTAGGGATCCCGTGAGGGTTGATCTAGGGTGGATCTGGAGAAATCGGGGGTTTTCGGTGGCATGTAGGGAATTTTCCTAAAAATTACCAATCACACATCAAGTAGTTCAGAGGAGAAAATGCCATGTGTTCTTACCCTTTTTTGAAGATGAACATTTGGTACTATATGTCATATACTGGGGTTATACGCCGTGTAGTGAGACCAATCTGTGTGTTCGGGGACATGGGTAGACATGTTGTGTCATGTTACATGGACATGTGGAAGTACAAGGGCACATGGTGACGTACATTATTGGGGGTGTCAAACATGGGAATGGGATAAGTATATTTCAAAGCATCTAAGTAGCCAATTCACGTTTTTTATAAAGGTTACATTCCATGTGGGGCGACAAGGATAGTTATCCACATTTGGGAGAGGACACACCCAAGAGATGGAATGGGCTCACACTCTATGTGACATAATGTAAACACAGTGATTAATCCCAAAACAAATGTGAGTATATTGGTGGAACATGAACACGGGTGGTTTCTAGAGACATATTGTATATTGTGGGTACACAACATGTACTCACCATGGATAATTCTTCCAGGATCATCTCATAATTCATGACTTCTATGGAGGCCCACTGGTCACCTATCTGGAGTATTTTTATACGTTATACATGATAGTGGCCATTTTTTCTCAAAAGAGTTATGATATGAGATTCTCAATGGTTGATTCTTCCCTAGGTTATTATTTATGAAGGTAGTGATCCGGTATTATCATCAAGGTGTTAATATAGATATGTACTACCCTATCACACTAGGTTATGTTCCCACTATCCATAGAGATGGTACTCCCCTTCCCAACTATGTGGGGATATTCTATACATGATCGGTAGATACAGATAGTATTACCTTACCACACCAAGTAACATGTCCTCTATCAATGGAAACATTCTACTGGGGTCGGTACTCCCCTGTCACATTAAGGTGTGGGTCCCCCATAACATTCATATAGGTTGAGAGGGGAATCCCTTATACATGGGTGTAGGTCTTCTATGTAGGGAGTGTTACTCTCTCACCTTCAAGATCTAGTAGGAAGTGGGTCCTCCATGGGAGGTGTATCTTCCTTGGCTATGGAATCTAGTTGTGAGGAGATGTCTTATCCACTAAATATGGGAGATTCATGATTAAGTGTTAGTGTTACCTTGATGCGGAGAGGTGTGGGAATCTCCATACGGGTTCATCAGTGGGTTTTCATGATGGTTATGAGTTAGTACTTTCCCATCTATGGGGCAGCGGAGAAGTTCGGGTCCCTAATTTTTATCTCTTGAGGTTGCACATAGTGATAGGTTGAGATTTGGATCACCCTCTATTGTGATTATAGTGAAAAGTGGTAGTCCTCTCCACTTATGTTTATATGAGCTTCCATAGGGTGTAATATAGTGGAATCATGAATTCTGGAACTGGGAACAAGAGTTAGATTTATAATCTTGTACCCAATGAGTGATATCTATCAAATGGGAATGATCGGGTGTGGAAGGGATCTTATAGCGAGATCATTTATACAAGAGATAACTTTGATCCTCTAATTTAATCCTATAGCTAAAAGTTACATTGATACATTATGAGAGTTGGAGTATGAGATGAGTATACTGGGTTTTTCAAGGGTTCCTATTGGTTATTTTTCATTGAAAAAATATTGGTAGATAAGATAAATAGTCATGGGTAATCGAGGAGTTGTTGATATAGAGTTTCTTATTCTCTTTATCTTGGGGTTCCTTTTATATCTTTTGATCGATTGAACTATTTATTTTTAGTTTCTCCCTTTTATTTGTGGTTTTTGGGGTTCTTATTACGTGTTTTATACTAACCCATGTACGGGCTTTGCTTTCACATGTCATATATTATGTATACAATAGGTATATTAGTGGTGTCCCTAGAGGACATGGAGTGGGTGGAAAAACGTTTTGAACTATACTAACATAGGTCTATATGAGTCATGAAATTGATATCATTCCCCTCCTTCTGATTAGGTTGGACACTTTTTCAGTTTTTGATGGGCTTGTTTTCCCTTTAATTCATTCAAGTACTATCAAAATATATTTTTGGGGTAGATATATGCATGCATTTTTTATTATTGGTTTCATTATCTCTACATTGATGATTTTAGTTGATTGTGTGTACATGTCATATGAGATAATGCCTCACATTTGTGTGATATACCTTTCTAGAGATAGTTTGTATCCCCAAATTTATTGTAGGTGGGATTTGGTATTAGAGGCTTGGCCTTCCATCGTTCAGGCCTTCCATGGTGGGTCAAGTCATTACAGAGTTGTATCAGATGATATCTTTCCTTAGGAATGAGGTTATTTTTATATATATGAGCTTTGTTACTGTTATATGGTGAAAAAATATACGTGTTTTGAGAACATATTTAATGTTTGGAACTCTAGTATTTGTGTAGAGAACAATGTCTCCATTCACTAGGAATATAATAACCAAATGTTGACATGAAACATTTTTTACACTGGTTGTAGGGAAACATTGATACATGAATCATATAGGACTGGGTTGTGGGTTCCATTTCCATTAGGATTCAACTCCCCATATATACTCATTAACCATGATGCATTTTGATGATATCTCAAGATTCCACTATGATTTATTCCATATAGGGTTATATGGGGGGATTGTGATGAAAATATAACATGTGATGAGAATTTGGTGTATAGGTTTTCATTAGAGGTGGTATCTCTATATGGTTTTTTAGTCGATCCACCACCCACTGAGCAGTTGGTTCTTTTAAAAGGTCAAGTCGAGGAAGCACATAGGATGATTGGTATGCATGTGATTCGTAGCTAGATAAAAACTAGGTAATGGGGAAATAAAAACCCCCATGCCACTAATGATTGTCTTTATGTAGTCACACATTTTTCCCCCTTATGAGGACACCTCACAGTCATATAGTGGTCCTAGAGGCAATTATTCTTTCGGTAACTACTAGGCGATGGTGGAGTCTAGTGATGTAGACCCCTGATGATACGGTTCTCACCTATTCCATGTTTGAATGACACTTTAGGGATGTTTTTTTATCCATTATGATATCGATGCATATGTATAATCATTTATATCTTTGGAAAGATTTTTAACTATGGTATAGTATTTGGAGAGTTTCAAAAACCATTCATGATCCTCCCTGGATATGGTTAAGATCCTTTTTCCCAAGAACAAACCTTCATGTGAGGCTTATGTAATAATATCAAGAGCATGGAGTTACTCATGATGTCGGAAGTGGGAGAGGGATTAGGTGATAGTTATGAGGTTTTATATAGTTTGATTTGTTTACATCACCAGCATCAGGTGGTCTGTGCTAGGTTTAGGGAGCTGGAGGATAGGTGGGATAATAGCTACTATGCATATAAGCCTATAACCCGAAGGATATGAGGATGTTTAGAGGAAAAATATATATCCATCATACTTTTTTAGTCGTATTGATAGATACATGTGTCAGATACCATTTCCTTATTACATTTTTCTCAAGTCCTATCCAGGGTGGCGTAGGAAATTAAAGGGTCCCAGTGATGGTGATGTTTGACATGACTCTTCACTCTCAAGAAAGAGGGACACGTCCCCCGAATATTCATTCATGTGACGTGATAAAAAATCAAGTAGGTGATTCATTGTTTCCCAAATAGGATAGGGTTGATATAGCGACCCAAGCCTCTCAAACATAAAATTACATGATTTTAGGCAGAATTATTTATGAAATAAAAACTAAGGATTGAAAATTCTAGTGTATTTGGAATATTATGTACATAATTATAAAATTGAAACAAATATTGAACATCATTTTATTTATCACCATAATTAGATCCAAACTCCATTTCATATCCTACAACTGTATAGGATAACTATGGTAATACATAGGCAAAAGGGCTGAGATAAAAATCCCAGTAAGGGAACAAAGATGGGATTGAACCATAACACATGAGTTGGAAGGAATATTATGATAAAATAAAAGGCATAGATCATTAATAATCATAGTGAATCATAACATATAGAACATAGAAACATATGGTCATGGAAATGAATGAAAGTGGTAGAAACATATAATATGATACAAAAATGAATTAAGGCTAACTACCAAGACTATATCACATGACGAACAAACTCCCGTAATGGAATAGGTTTACTCCCTAATCCCATACACAACGTATCATGAGACTAAAACATTGCCCAATTATTTGGGGTTCTATCTAGGTGCTCACATATAAACATTTTCAAGTGTATGTGTGCCACATAAGGAATTAAGCATAAGAAATAAACATAAGGGTTACTCATTGAATGAAAAGGTTATTGTAATCATGTCTTAAGGAATAACCAAATGGTGTATAATAATGGTATCCATGATGGAAGGTATTTAAATCATCATTTTAAATTAATAATGTAAATATAACAATGGATAATAAATAATGAATTCCAACTAATGCAAAAACATTAAAAATAGTGGTTATGTAACATTAGAGCGGCGCCACATTTGCGTGGTTTTAGGGAAAATAATAAATAGTCTTTGAAAATGATAAAGGAGTTATTGTTTTCATAATCCATAAATAAAATAAAATATTGAATCATGGAAAATTTAATGATTTTATAAAAATATTAGAGGATTAAAATATTTTATGTAGTGAACTTGGAAATGGGTAAGAAAAAGAGAAGTTCCTTTAAATCGGGTTTACTAATCTAGATGAATTTAAAAGGTAACCTTTTAGAACATGTAATTACCCATCAAATAAAGATGAATTGACCTAAATACATATTTGTGATAAATATTCATAGAATATAATAAAATTAAATAATATTAATGAAATGATGAATTAGGTCAAATGGAAATTAAGTGTAACCCAAATGAAAAAAATAGAGGTTCATAGAATTCCCCTAACTTATGACTGAATGTGTTCTACACTTTTACTTAATGCCCTGGATAATCAGATTAGGATAATTAATTTCTTAATGAATAGCCTCTTAAAAATATATTTTATTTATTATAATTTTATTAATTTCATTTATTGTCATTTCAATGAGTTATAATGAACAATTCTGTCCTTCTATGAGTGTTTATTTTATGGATTCATAATAGTTTCACTTGTGTATAATTATAAAAGTTGTTGTAGAATGGGAATAATGTTATACAAGAGAAATTAAATAGTATAATATAGTTCCAATGTTTTAAATGGTCCTATATTTCATTTTATTTTCTTACATGTGTATGTATTATTTGACAATACATTAAAGATAAATGTTTGGTTTATTTTTGTGGGTTTTCATCCATCATGAGCCAGTTTTATTTTATATAATGTTATGACCATACATTATTTATTGAAAATATTTTAAGTTATAACAAAATTATTAAATTATTATTTATCCATAATAATGGTTTTATAAATATACTTGAAGGTGGTAATGAAAAATGATAACTCATTACACATGGAGAGGGTTAATAACTATAATTTGGATAGTGGATTCCTTTCTTTGAATAAGAGGAGATGAGAAAAAAAGGTATGGATAGAAAATATTACATTAGGAATATTAAATTACAGTATATACATGATTCTATAAATATTATTCTTTTGTGGATAAATTAAGCATGGAGAAGGTATAAGTAGGAAAAAATTAAAAGAGTTGGTTAAAGAAAGTTGCCTCTTGAATATCACCTCCTTGATCTATCCCTTTAGGAACATGGAATTTATCTTTTTTTGAAAAAATAATCACATGAAAATGGGGATATTGGGTAGTAGAATATTTTTCAAAATATTTTTAAAGCTTCACAGATTGGAAGGTGTGAGGGTAAGTGGTTGTGAGGACTTGTATTTATAATGTAGGAGAGGGTTATTTTTGAAATTTCTCAACATGTTTAATTATAACAAATTCATTTTCTATCAAAATAACACAAAATAAAAATTTATAATAAGATAATATAAGATAAGTTTGTAATATAATTAGCCAATAATTTTAATACATGTTTTTTTTTATTTTAAACCTTGTCGTTTTGATTAACCGAGTCAAAATATTTAATTTTATATACGGTAACAAATGTTTCAATATTTAAAGGATATATATTTAACTTATATGGCGTCCATTTGGCCATAAATTGAAAAATTATTCCATTTTAGATCATATTAGAATAACAATTTATTTTTTAATTATTTTTTATATTTTTAATAATTTAATAAAATATCAATCCCATATAATATTATTAATGTCAATTTTGATACTATTCCCTACTTTGACATTGTAAAACATCAATAAAACAAGTAAAATTAGAAAAAATGATTTTATTATTTCCAAAAAAAATTATGGTCATCTAAATATTTGAGGGATCTCCTTATATATCCGAAATTTTATTAATTCTAATATTTGTATTATCATTTATTTTAATTTTCTATCAATTTAATAATTATCACATCATCTTTGTGTAAGCATTTAGTGTAAATATTTAACTCATAAAAATTTTATATAAATTCAAAAGATGAATATAACACTTTTAATTTTCAAAATAATATTAATATTCAAGTATATATAATTTTTAATTCCATATTTAAAATATTATAATTATTAAAAATAGTTGTGGGACATTTTTTCACTTTCATTTATTTTAATAATGTATATGTCACATTCATGGAAAAGTGTCCCTTAAATTAAAAAAAATCAAAATATTAGGTGTTAAGGGTAGACATTAATTTATCTAATAATAATTTTTATGAAATTATATGACTTTTTCACTTATTTTTATTCTAGATTAACCTTATTTAACATTTACCGAGATAATAAATTTTACTATGGTTACTATTCAAATTCACAAAAAAAATAAAAGGGGCATATTTCCTAAATTTTGAACTCCAAAAACTAAATATGGAATCAATATTTCCAAATTCATAGCACAAAACTTTTATAATTTTATTTAAAATTAAATTGAAAAAACACAACAAAAAACTATTTTTCCAAAAATAATCCCATTTTAAGTATAAACTAATTTAATAGTAATTCATATATAAAATTTATTTAAATGAAAAAAACATGATAATTTATAATAAAAAGGAACTAATTATAGTTTAACACTAATATAAAATATTATTTTACATTGTAAATGTTTTAAAATAATATATTATTTTCAATATAATTCAATATAAATCATTATTCCCTAAAATTTGAAACATTTTAGAAAATTATGGAAGATAAATCCTATGATAATTTTGATATTATATATAAAAACATGAATTTTTTTATAAACTAAATTTTATAAAAGTTTCAAAAAAATTATATTTATTTTCTCATAGAAATTAATACAATCATTTTTTTATTAAAACATTTTTTTGAAGAACTAAATGACTTAACAAAAAATTTAGAGTTTATTTCTTAATAATTAATAAATACATTTTGTAATATGGTAATTCATATTAATACATTCCAATTTAAAATATATGTTATAAAGGACTTGTTAAAATAATTATATTTTAATAGTATATCATGATTCATTTCAACATGATGTTGAATGTAATCCAAGCTACTGAATGTATCAAAATATTTCATAAAAAAATTTTGTTGTTTCATTATACCCTAATTGTGAAAAAATTTCCTTGAAATTTAATTTCAAATACTAAAGTGAAAACATGTGTGAGTACTTCTCCTTAATCACTTCCACTAGTTCCTATTTTTCCACTTCATATTTGTGTTTCCACCATAGTATTGTAACCCGGTGGGTTTTCATATTATGTATAGCTTTATATCTATGTTCTAAGATCTTCACTTGATTATCTTTATAACCGATAGCATTTTCTAATTGTAATTCCTCTGAATTCATTACATGTGATAGATCGGTTAGGTAATTCCATATAAGGGATTCCTGAAATCCATTATATACTTGATAAAAGGTTGGTGGAGCTACTATTTGATATGCCACAACTTGGATGAAATCAAGAATGTCAAAGGGGTGTATGTAATTGGGACATAATTTTTCCTTTTCCCAAGTCTCTTGAATCTCTTGAAAGGGGATATATAGAAGAACACCTTACCTCCAACCTCAAACTCTAGGTCCTATCAAAGTTTTTTGTGTATCTCTTCCATCGACTTTGGGAAACATGTATATGATGTTGGATGGTCTTCAACTTTTCAACCATTTCCTTAGATATTTTAGTTCTTATCATCTTGTATTCTACAACTTCAATCCATCTTGTTGGTGCTCTACATATCTTCTTATAATGGGATTCATATGGAGCCATTTGGATTCTTGAGTGAAACATGTTGTTATAAGATAACTCTTCTAGTGGAAGATATTCATCCATCCTCATTTGAAGTCAATTTATCCTGATCTCAAATTATCTTCTAGGGTCTGTTTGGTCTTATTTTACTAACCATTAGTTTGAAGTGACATGCAATACAGAAGTTCAGTTAATTGTGTTGAGCAGGATGAAAACGTTTCTAGAACCTGGAGGTTAATATTTGATATTGAATGTATATGATAAATAATGGTAATTCATGGAGCTTCACCACTTCTCTAATGAATATCCATGTATTATAATTGACTGAAACCCCTCTTTAATTATAATAAAGTGAGTTTTATTTTTATGATGATCCACAACAACCCATATAGCATTATTTCCTCTAGATGTATTTGGAAGTCCAGGGAAAAGGTATATAGTGATGTTTTCCCATTTCCATGTATGTATAGTTAATGGTAGCATCATCTCTTTAGGATTTTTCAATTCAACTTTCACTTACTAACATTCTAGATACTTTGATGAAAATTTTTTATTCTCTTTCTCTATAGTATCCTTAAAATAATGGTTCGGGAAATCTAGATGCATCTTTATGCTCTATGTATGAATGGAGAATGTCGAGCTATACACCTCATTAAAAATATCCCTCTTTTTCTATGTATTTGAGGGTAAACATAGTAGTTACCAAATATTATGAATTTTTCCTCCTTAGTTTTGAACTCTACAGATTTCTAAATTTTTATAGCTTTCACCTTCTTCTTAGTTTCCACATAATTTCATTGAGTACACTTTATCTTCTACATAATGGATGGTTCTGAAATTATTTGAGAAAATATTGAAGATGATCTATACCTTATGATTAACATTCCCATACATTGTATGTTTAATAATATTGTATCGTTTACAATTATCATCTCTGAGATAGTTCTAAGATAATTTATACTAAGAGAATCTTCCACTTTATTTACTTTATTGAGATGGTAGTGGATTGAGAACTCATAATCCATGATGAGATCTAACCATGTTCACTAGTGCATATTAAGCTCCCTCTATGTGAATATATATTTTAGGCTCTTGTGATAAGCATATATCTCAAACTTCTCCCCATATGGATAAGGCTGGAATATTTTCAACATGAAGATTATAGCTGCCAACTACAGATCAATAGTAGAATAGGTTTTCTAAATAACTATCATATACCTTGAGGTGTAGGCTGTTACATTATCATTTTATAATAGTACACAACCTAATAAATTCTTTTATTAATCTATATATACCATGAATATTTCTCAACTTGTGGGTAGTGTCAGTATTGGTGCAGTGATAAGCCAGTTTTTCAACTCTTTTATATGGTCTTCATATTCACGGGTCTAGAAAACATTATTCTCTTTCGGGTCATCCTGGTTAGTATGTTTTATAATAATGAAACATTTTTTAGAAATTGTCATTAATACCTAGATAGACTAAGAAAACTATGGATCTCCATTATAGATACTGGTCTGGGCCACTCCTCAATTACTTTTTTATTAGAAGGGTTCATAGATATCCCATTCATAGTGATAACATATCCCAAGAATGATACTTACTCTCTCCAGAACTCACATTTATGATACTTTTCATATTTTTTTATCCATTATTAAAGTATTCATCATAGTATTCAAACACTACACATGATCCTCCTTTCACTTCAGGTATATCATAATATAGTCAATAATGACTACCAATAAATTTTTTAGGTAACCTCTAAAGACTCAATTCATTAAGTCCATGGATATTGTTGTATACTTATAGAGTCTGATGAGCATTACTATGAACGCATATTATTTATACCTCCTTAAAAAGGATGTCTTTATAATATCTTCCTTCATTTCCTTTATATGGTGATATCTGGAATGAAATTCCACCTTAGAGAAACACTTATCCCCGCTCAGTTGATCAAACAATTCATCTATTCATGGAATGTGATATTTTTTCATTATCATGGTTTTGTTGAGATTATGATACCAATGAAAAAACATTAATCCATTTTTATTCTTAATGAAGAGGACCTCTTCACCCCATGGTGAAAAACTCAGGCATGTTGCACCTTTGTCAATATTCTCTTATAATTGCTTCTTCAGTTCCTCAAACTCATTTTTTCCCATCCTGTATGGTTTCCATGATAAGGGAAATGATCCAAGTATAAGAACAATTTACAACTCAACCTCCCAGTTAGTTGGAAGACTACGAAATTATTTAGGGAAGACATTAGTTTAATCGTTTATAATGGGAATGTCCTCAACTATGATTTCATCATTTTTCTCAATCATTTGAGTTGATGTGCCTCATGAGGAAAGAATATCCACACTTGTGTCAATAATTCTTAAAGAGATTCGTACTCCAACTTACACTTTTATGTAATTTGTGTAAGAAATGGGATGTAAAGAGTAATCTCCCTCTCTTAATAGTTGATGTTGTATTTTCATAAATATAGCCAATTCATGCACAATATAGCATCAAACTCTACCAAATAAAGTCATATGAGATTTATTAAGAGGTTCAATAAAAAAACATTGACTGAGGAGGATTTATAAACATTTAATTCAATAATTTCCCCACTCTCTATTCTCAAAGACAACATAAACTCCATATTTCTAGGTGTTTTATGAGTAGTTCTACTAAACATGCAAGATCTGAAAGAATGTGTATAAATAGAAAAAAAATATTATGTTCCTTATTCATGAATAAATAACTATAGAACCCTTCACCACATCATTTTCATGATCCACCTTATTAGTGGTGATGGAGTTTTTCTTTCCATACTATGTTGGAGGTTTTTTTCATAGTTTGTTTTTGAAAACCCATTTATTAGTTAATTTGATTCCATAAATACCATGTTTCTTTAAGATAAATTACTACATGTTAGGCATATTTTTCATTTGAACATTCTATTCCACTCTTCATTAGAGATTTTATCCATTTAACTCCATCATTGGTCAGATTGGGACCCCTCTTTTACACACTAGAATCATTATTGTTCCCCTTAGGAATTTTCTATAATTCTTCTTTCTACACTTTTCACAACTGGAATGTTAGTTTTTCCACCATGATATTTTTCTATTATTCCTAATAAAGGTACTTCCATAATAATTTTCTTGTCTCCTGTCCCAGGATACCCCTTTGAAGCACTAATCTCCATATCATCTTCAAGGTATCAAATAAAAATCTCTTCATAATAATAAATTCCCTAAATTTATAAGGGTTTTTGTAGACATGGTTTGAACCACCTAAAAATCCATCCACCTTAGTTTTAGTATTGATGAAAAACTATAATCATAATGTGAAACTATTGTAATGTTTACCTCATATTCTATTATAGACTCATATTCATTTTTCATGAGACTAAGGAAATCAATATATATCTTAAGATAAAGATTTTAGGGAAACTATTGATTGAAATATATTTTCATGAACTTTTCATATTCTATTGAATGAATTTCCTCCTTAGACATTCTATTTTGGATTATCATCCACCACTAATCAGCTTTCCATACAAAATAATAGTCCATCAATACAACTTTCTCTTCTTCTTTGAAATGGAGGACTTAGATTATCTTCTAAAATTATTTAATACAATGTTAAGTGATGAGGGGATCAAAATATCAACCGAATATAGGATTACATTGTCACAAAAAGGATTTGACCGTACCTTTTTTACTCTTTTTATAATGTGGTAATTCCACATAATTTAATTTTCTCTTCATAACTTGATTCAGTTTGTCTAGTATGTTCATGAACTTTTTATCTCCTATTCGAATCATGTTCAGAATCACATTAGGGTAATCATTACATTGCCTATCACATGGTTTGTTAGAATGGGTTCTCTTATTTCCATTCATTAACTAGAAAATAAAAATAATATTATGGGGGTATTAAATACATATAAAATAATTATATAAAAATTAAATTATGAATATAGAAGGGTAAACATATAAATGTAAAGTATATCTTAACTTGTTATTCCCGATGTTTCAATCGAGGTTATCCATAGTGATAGAGTTATCCCATGGGTTTTTACTGAATTTGTCTTCTACTAATCCCTTAAAATAACATGAATTTGCTCCGATACAAACTATAGTGACCCAATCCTTATAAATATAAATTACAAGATTTTAAACATAACTATCCATGAAATAAAAACAAATGATAGAAGATAATAATGTGTATGTATGATTAGGAACATAATTAGAAAACACGACACTAAAATAAACCATCATTTTATTTATCCAGATAATTAGCTCATAAATCCCTTTGTGATCCTAAAATTTCATAGGCTTACTTGGGGAAAACATATAAAACATAAATGAGATGAAAATTCTAGTTAGGTAATAAACATGGGATGAAGCATAGAACATGAATTTGAAGTCATAACATGATTACATAAAAGGCATCGATCATGAATAAACATATATAATGATAATTTATAGAAAATGGAATCATATGATCATGGAAAAATAAAAAAGTGAAATAAACATATAACATGACATAAACACGAGTGAAGGCTAGCTTCCATGACTATATCATATGGAGGACAAAGTCCCTTAACAGATTAGGTTCACTCCTTAAAACTATACATAAATTTTTGTTAGAGTAAAAAATTAACCAATGAATTGGAGTTATATCTAGTCTAATCCATCATATTATTTTCCTTCATATGTCTTCCATATAAAAAATCAAACATAATGAATATACAAATGGCTTTCTCATGGAAATAAATTGGTATTATAATCATGCCATAAGTCATACCGAGAGGGTGTATAACATTGGTACCCATGAGAGAAGGTATTTAAATCATTATTGGACATTAAGGAAATATAATAACATATCGGGAATAATTAATTTTAACTAATGTGGAAACATTAAAAATAGTTGTTAGGTAACTTTAGAAGTGTACCACTTAAGGGTGGTTTTGATGAAAACAATAATAAGTATTTTTATAGGATAAAGTCATAATTGTTTTTATAAAACTAGAAATGAACTAAAATAGATTTTCATGATAAATTGAGTGATTTTAGAAAATTAATTGAGGCTCAAAATATTTTATGGAGTGTACTAGAAAATGGTAATGAAAAATAGATGTTCTAAATAATATGGTTTTCTTATCGAGAATAATTGAGAAGAGAACCTTATAAAATATTTAATTCCCCAAAAGGCAAGGATTAATTGAGATAAAGGTATTTGTTTGGAACATATAAACAAAATATTAGATAATTATAAAATAATAATGATTATATAAATTTTAACACCATAATATTTAATAGTATGTTTTTTAAATAAATATATTCAATAATATACATTTTGTAAAACATTGATCTTAAAACAAATCCAAAAATATTATTATTTTAATGATGTTTATCACATTTATATTGGAATGGAGGAAATAGATGAGATTAATTAAATTTAAAAAATAGGTTTTTCACATTTTAATAAAATTAATTCATTGGTTTCTAATTAACTAAAAATAATAATGAAATTTAATTAATCATAAGGTATGTCTTTATATAAACAATATATCTTATAATCACAATGGAATTTCATATTAATAAATTTAATCAATCAATATTATTTAATTTTTTAATGAAATTTATATTTTATATACTCAATAAGTTTTTTTAATTTATCAAATATGTTTTATTGGAATAATAAATGGATAAATTTATTTTTTACCATAAAAAGCTATATTATTCTAAAAGACATTTTTGTCCCCTTTTGATGAAGCACCTATTTTAAATATAAATTTGGACACATTTATTTGTTTTATTAGAAAAAATAAATTTAATTTTTGAAATTTTAATATCAAAATTATCTTAGTGTTAATGTTTTGTGTTTTTTAATAATTTTCATTTTTTTATGAATAGTGATGAATATTGAATTATAATTGAGAACTACTTTTTTCTAATTTATTAAATAATATAAATAATATTTTGAATTTTTATTAAATTATAATTAGTTAAATTAGAAATTAATAAATAAAATTTATTCCATCTCAGTCAATTTCACTTTGAAATTATATATAAAATCATTTCAAACTTTTAAACATTTCACTTTTAAACCTCGCTTTTTTCCTTGTTCCTGTTGGATTAATTCTAAAAATAAATTTTCTAATTAAGTGAATTAAATTAAGTAAATTTGATTATATATTTGGAATCATATGCTCCAAATTATTTTCTAATGTAATTTTTATTTTCATTCATAAAATGTCTAACGTAAAAAAATTATTTATCGTAGTATAGGTAAGATAAATACAAGGGACAATGTTAAAAGGTAAGAACTTAACAAGCCAAAAAATAAAACATTTAAAGATTTTTTCAGGTATTTATCCAACCTAACCTGCCTTAAAAAAATATCAACAATAAAATTAGTTGAAATGAAGAACACCTCAATGTGTTTGGATTTAATTATAAATTATTCATTATTTAATCACTTAATCACACCTCTCCTCAAGTATAAATAATACTCCTCTCCTCTCCACTTCATCTAACAAGACTTTTAACATTAAAAAAATCCTACAAAAACACAACTTCTCACTCTCCACAAATCCAAGTGAATCATTTCTCAACAAAATACCAAATATAAGGTCCTCATGTGTCGCTCATAGAGATGATATTAAAGAGATAATTTTCTCAATTTACCTAACTTATTTTATTTTATTATTATACTTTATTCTAACCTCCTTCATCAATAAAGAAATTAGAACTCTATAACCATATATATACTTAAGTTTTATTTTATTAATGTAATATATCATAACTATTTCATTTCTCATCTCCTCTTATTCAAAGATATAAAACTATTCTCCAAATTATGTTGGTCAATCACCTCCGTGAATAAAGATTTTGTTCTTTTTCTATTATCATCTTCATGGATGGACATAAAAATATTATTATAGTTAAATAATATTTTTTTACATTCATTATAACCTATTTATCTCTAAAACTAATATATATAATCATAATATTAAATAAAACAAAACTATTCCTAGGTATTCGGGAAAACCGCCAAAATAAACTAAACATTTATTGTCAATATTTTATCAAATGAATCATACTCATGTATGAAAGAAATATGATAGATATTGCCATTTAAGATTATTTATGTTTAATATTACACATAAATTTTTCTTCTAGATTTTTATTTCCCTTCGACCATAAAATCCATAATTATACACAAACGAACCTATCATGAAAATCCTAAAATAAACTCACCTAAAAAAATGAAAAACATGAAATATTATTAATGAATGGGTGGTAAGATGTTATAAGAAATAACATGGGGTATTATAATAATATATATGGTTTAAGAATAAATTGATAACTTTATTTAATCAATTATACAAGAGGTTGAAGTACGTAAAACTAAAGGGAAGCGCGAGGTAAGGGTTTCTTAACTCACTTTTTCTTCTGTGAGATACATGACTTATTCACCACTTGTTTCTTATTTATGGTCTATATACAACCATTTGATATATAAAATCATGAATTTAGTTATCATAATATTATTAAATTTTTCATTTGATAATTAAAAATTTTATATGTCATAAAATTTGACTAATTACAAAGTCGTAAGGGATACATAACCCACTTTACATTCCTAGGGTTAACCTTCTATTTCATTGATTTTCCATGATCTGATTATGGGTCAGATGAATTTTTACTATCTTATGTTTAATTTCTACTTTTTGTGTGGATTTAAATAAAATTCACATAATTGCTAAAATTTATTAATGCTCACTTCAATGATATGATATTTATTAAGGATTTTCTTTCTAAAAGATATCTTTTTAAAATTCCATTAAAAGTATATTTTCCTTCCATATCCATGTTTCATAAAATTATATCAAAAACTATTTTTACTATTATAATATTATTGATTAAATACATTTTTACTCATGTTTTTCATTATATATGTTTTTTTGTATACTATATGTTTTCATTTTTTAAAAGTGCTTCTTTATGACTTTTCTAATGAAAATATAGAAGGGTTGATTGTTTAACTTTTACGGAATTCAAAGATTCGTCCACCATCATAACACTTTATATACCTAAAATATTACTTTAAAAAATTACATGGATATTTTAATAAAAATTATAATTTCATGGAATTTAAAAAACAACATTTTCAAAACAGAAAGGACAGTTTTCTCAAGAATTATTTAAAGTTATCTCTCAAAATTATTTTCTATATAATATTACCTTATTTTATATTAATTATAGATTAATGAGTATGTTATTGATGGAAAATATCATTTTTATTTTTATGGTCATTTTATTTTTTTGATGATTTTTTATTTATGAAACTCATTTCTTTTCCATGGGTTATGCTATGATGAAATGTTTCCGAAACATATTTATTTTTAGGGGTTCTTGTATGATGAATTATTTTTGTTCTTGTGGAAGATGTATCTATAGTATTCATTATGTGATGGATGGGAACTATATCTCCATCCAATGAATTGGGTAATGATAAATGTTATATAAGCTCAAAGGGTACATTGTAGTTCATTCTAAGCCCATATTAAGAGGGTACATAAGAGATCATGTTAAGCCCGCAACAAGAGGGTCCATGGGAGGTCATATTAAGGACACAACAAAAAGGAACAAGGGAGGTTATCCTAATCCCAAAACTAGAAGGTTGCTGCTAGGTCATCCCTATCACAAAGTAGGTACATGGGTGATTAGCCAAATCATAACATACTATAAATGTCTTGGAAGGTATCATTGACATAAGATATTATAACCTTATGTGTTTTACACAATTCAATGTTTTATGCTAAAGTTGTTATTTTAGGATTTAGGTCATTTTTTTATATGTTATATTACTCAAGATTATGATATTTGATATACAGGGTATGCTTTTCAAATGTTATGATCATGTTCTAAAAGCTTTATTCTCATGAGATGATTATGTATCTCCAATTTTAATCCATACTAAGAATCTATTTTCACCCTTATTATGGTATCCTTTCCATGGGTTATGAGGAAATATATTAAATGAACTATGTATATCACAATTTCACAAGGATTGTGTTGATGAACTCTTCTAAAATATGGGTATAGTGGGAGATAAAATCAATCTTTATGAGTTAGTTTTTTATAATCTAGAGTTGTTAAGAGTTTTCACTATTTCTCTAAAACTCTAAACCAAAATGGTCCTTGGGTTTTTTAGTGATCCAATATTTTATTTTTGAAATTGTATGTTTCATTAAAAAAAATTCGGTCACATTTATCATTATCAAAGTCACACATTTAATGTTTATCTTTTTAGCACCAGATCTATAAGTACAGATTCTGGTCTATTCTTTTTGGTATTAGAGTTGGGTTTATATAACATTGAAGATTAAAATTTTTTCTTTTATGGTATTCTTATGATTTTTGGATATCATCCTTGGTTTATAATGTTCAGTTTAATCCTAAGTTAAATATATTAGAAACACCTTTAGGGAGTTATGTTATGAAATTTTCAAGTGACTAATTTTTTTGGAGAAATTAATTTTTAAGTAATTATGGGTTATTAAATTTTTTGAAGAAAAATTAAATGTATGAGATAACCCTTGAGGATCAAAACATTAAGTTTATTTTTAGTATATTTCACAAATATATGTAATTTTATAAAGATTATAATAATGTAGTTTTAGGAAAATTATATCCCGCTAGATGGGTGGCAACTTTTCCCATTCAGTAAGGCCATAGAAATTGAAACCACAACTTAAGGGAAACAAGGTTGAAACACCAACCACTAACCTACGTGATTCCACGGTTAGTATAAATTTATTTTATTTTATTTGAAATATCATATGAATAAATTTTATTTTCATTTGGGGAAAATATGCGTTATAGATCACCACAACATTGCAAATAATTTTTTGATTAAGTGATTAATGTATTTCAGAATGTGTTCACAATTTTGGAACCCTCTATGATTAAGCTAAATAGAATACTTTGGGAATTCTTTTAAGAGTAAATGATGATTTATATTTTGGATTCATGTGTGATTTTATTATATAGAGAGACATGATTTTTATCAAAATTATTATCATATCTTTGTGGTAATTTGATTTAAGAAAATAAAATTTTTTGTATGATACATTAAGATTGTTTCATTTTATTTAGAGATAAATGTTAAAAGTTTTCTTAGAAAGCTATATAATCAAATAACTATAATTATTTACGTTTTAATCTTAGTCTAGAATATATTTGAGGAATTTTAATAATAATTATTTATCGAATGTTTAGTGTTTATGTTTTTGTATTATAGTTGAATTTTGGAGATTAAAGTCATTTTTCATCGAATAATGGTTTATTATTTTTGGAAGATTTTATCAGGTTCTAACCTTTTTGGTTTTGGTTAATTACTAAATATATGAGGAATATATAGTTATACTTTTTTGGATGTAGTGATCTGCAGATGTTGATTATTATTATTTTAGTATAAAAATCATCTTGAATACTCATAATTTAGAGAATAGATACGAATGAAATTCTAATCAACAATTAAGAATGATTACTTATGTTCATAGAATAATCAGTAAAACAATTCCTAAAATTTAGGAAAATTATTTTGAAATAAAAATGTTATCTATTTAATTTTATCAATGGACTTTTAAACCATCCAATATTTAAGTTTTCTTAATGGTTTAATTTTTCATGATCATGTACTCTATCACTATTTATTATTCCTTGAGAGTATGTTTTATATTTCATTTACATGTTCCCCTATAGTATGTGTTATATCAAGTGACCACAATACATTCATTTCATTTTAAGAGGATTTTTTATTGACCACTTTTCATTTTTGGGTTTCCACAATTGATTGTTTTAAATAACCATATTTTATTTTCTTCGTCTAATAACATATTTGTGAGGAATAAATTTCTTGACATTCATTATCATATCAGGATGGTGGCTAATCAAATGGTGATTCCATTCAACCTCTCTCAATTCAATGATATGTTCCATGTATGTATCCTAGGTATTTAAATAATTGCTCCTTCACATGTATTAAATTTAAAGGTCATACCATTGGAACAATATCTTTCTTATAAAGAACATCTAGTAGATTATGGATCATATAGATAATGTTATATGAAACAAGATCTGTCACCTGGTTAAATTTCTCTGGTGAAACCACCAATTTGATGAGGTTATGTGGGAACCTAAGTAAGGTATTAGATAGATTTATGCCTATCTATTTATATTTGGGTGATTAATTTTGAGGGAGGAATTCATTTTAATGGAGTTATAATATAACACCCCAATATTTTACAGTATGTTTTTTTAAATAAATATATTTTATAGCTTAGTTTTCACAAAAAACTGAGCTAAAATGAACTCAAAAAAGTTAATTATTTTGCTGATGGTTATAACCTAACTATTAGAATGGAAGGAATAAAATAGATTCACTAAACTATAAAAATAAATTTTACACAAGTTTCCAAAATTAATTCATTGGTTACCAATTAATTATAAATAAAAATTATAACCAATTGAAGATAAATGATTTTTTTTATAAAAAACTTTTTTTATGATCATAATAGAATTTTTTATTAATAAATTAAATTAATCACTACTATTGAAATATATTAAGGAAATTCGTATTTTATATATTAAATAAAATGTTTTTAAATTAATCTAATAATTTTTATTGGCTTAAGATAAGAATAAATTTATTTTTGAGCATAAAAAGCTATATTCGTCATTAAAAAAAATTCAGGCCTTCCGATGGTGCACTTATTTTAAATATAATTTTTGACACTTTTATAAGTTTTATTTGAAAAGATAAATTTTATTTTTAAAATACTAATATCAAAATTATCTTAGGGTAAAATTTTGGTATTTTTTTGATGAAGTTTCATTTTTTTCAAATAGTGAAGAATATTGCCTAAATGGCCCGAAGGCCATAAAGTTTTATTGGTTTTTGAACACCCGCCTTTAAAGGGGTGATTGGGGACCCTTACAAGGCCTGACGTATTAAGAGACATTACATGACCCATATTTCAAAGGAAATAAACATAAAAAAACAATTTTTAACTTCCCCTCTCAAAAAAAATATCTTGATGTCAGCTCTCCAGCTTCGCATAGTTAGTGGGCTAGCTGTCCTGTATAGATCTGCACAGGCTTGGAACCAATGGAAATATTAAACCCTCTCAGTCTTCCAAATCCAGTTATCTATTATATGGTGAATTTTTATACTCTAATTCTTCATATAGAGCCTTGTTTCTTTTAATCTTAATAATACATCTTCATTTTCTTGTGGCTTGAAGGCCTTGAGGTGGCATGAATGCCTTGCGGTGGCCTGAAGGCTTTGAGGTGGCCCGAAAGCTTGATTATCCTAAAAAAATATTTTTCATCCATTTTTTTATATAGTTTATTTATATTTTAAATTTTTTAATGTATAATTAGTTCCATTATACATCAATAAATAAAATTTATTTCATTGTAATCAATTTAACATTGGGATTGGGTATAAAAACATTTCTAAAATTTGAACTTTTAAATTTAAAAACCAGTGTTATTATTGTGTTTGCTAAATTAATTTTAAATCTAAATTTTTCCAATTCAATTTATTTAATTATGTTAAATGGATTATATACTATTAATAATAATTTCAAAATTAATTTTTACAGTCATTTTCATTTTTAGGAATAAAACAGATATCGTGGTAAAAAATTATTTTTTTGTGTTATAGGTAAAAAAAATATAATAGTTAAAGTTAAATATTAATGGATATCATTCCTAAAAAAACAAATTTAAAGGGTTTTTGAGGAATATATCAACCCTAAAAAACACAGAACATTAGTTAACAATAAAATTCTTTGAAATTAACTTCATGTCAGTGTTATTGGCATTAATCTTATAATATTCATTATTTATTCACTTAAACCCACCTCTCCTCAAGTATAAATGCAACCCCTCACCTCCACATTTCAACTAAAAATAATTTTATCTCTTAAAATATATACCTAATACTCTCTTTCTTACCCCTAACACATCCATGTTCTTCTTCTCACACCAAAATACAAAATCCAAGGTCCTTAAGGAGCACTCAAGGAGGTTATAATCAATATGTAATTTTCTTAAAAAACCTCTCCTATTTTCTTTTCTTCTTCTACTTCATTCACAAATATTTCATACATAAAGAATTATAAACCAATAATCATCTATATACGTTAGTTTCACTATAATAGTGTAAAATCTAAAAACCATTTCCTTCCCATTATCCTCTTATCTAATGAATTGAAACTATGGTCTACATTATTCCTATTAATCGCCCACGTTAATAAAAATTTTGTTCATTTTCCATTACAAAAATATTAGATGGACATAAAACTATAATTGTGTTTAAATAATAATCTAATAGTTAAATTATATCCTATTTAATGTTTGTGAACTAATGTATAAAAATAATATTTGACAAAATGAAACCAGTCCATGGTATTCAGAAAAACCTCCAAAATAAACTAAGCATTTAACATTAACATTTTATCAAATGAATCATCGTCATATATGAAAGACATATGATAAATTGGGAAATTTAAACTTGTTTATGTACATTAGTACTACTTCATTTAACTTATATAGTTTTAATTCCATTCAACATGATAATCCAAAATTATACACAAATGAACCAATACTGAAAATCATGAAACGAACTCACCTGAAACAATAAAAATCATGAGATTCTATAATGAATGGGTGGTAAGATGTTATAAAAATATAATTTAAGGTATTATAAAAATTAATATTCTTACATAATTAATTAATAACATTATTAAAACCATTATATATGAGGTTTATGTATGAAAAACATAAATGGAATCTTGAGGTAAGGGTCTCTCACCTAATTTTTTCTTCTGTGAGATATATTCCATATTCACCACTTCATTCTATTTTGTAGTGTATATACTGACTACATATATATAATATAATGAATTTAATTAAATTAATGTTATTAAATGTTTCACTTTATAATTATTAATATTATGGGTCATACGATTTGAATAACTACAAGGTGGTCAGGTAATTCTTAACCTAGTTTCAATTCCTTCGGTTAGCCTTCTACTTTATTGATTTTTTCATGAAATGTTTATGTATTAGATGAAGTTTTATTATATTATATTTAATGCACACTTTTTTATGTTTATTTATATTTAATACACAAAATTGATTAATGTTATTAATGCTCACAACATTGATGTCATATTTATGGGGGATTTTATTTTTTTAAAAAATATTTTTATAATTCCCTTTAAACTTATTTTTTCTTTCATATCCATGTTTCCTAAAGTTGTTTCAAAAATTATTATAACCATTATAATATAATTTTTTAATTTCCTTTTTATTCATGTTTTAATTTTTACAATATCTTTTGAAAAGATTATTTTGTCTATTTCAAAATGAGGTTCTTTATGACATTTATGGTAAAAATATATAAAGAATATTTTTTATACTTATATGGAATTAGTGTCTTTTTACACCTTTATACCACATTAAATGAATCGAATATTCATTTAAAATATTAAATGGTTATTTTAAATTAAATTCATTCTTTTATAATTGCATGGAATTTAAAAAAAATGTTTTCAAAACATAAAATAAATTTTTCTCAAGAATTACTTCAAGTGATATCTCAAATTTATTTTTCATCTACGATAACATTATTCAATGTTATATATTATAGAATAATGATATTATTCAATGAAATTTCCTTGTTATTTTTATTTTTGTGTTATGTTTTTGATATATGGATATTTATCAAACCCATTTCATTTCCCGGGGTTATACCAAGATGAAATGATTACAAAACCTATTTCTTTTGAAGGGTTCTAATATGATGAATGATTTCAGATCTTGTGTAAAATTTATATATGGTTATAAATTAGTGACAGGTTGGACCCATATATCCCTCTAATGAATTATGTATTTATAAATGTTCTATGATTTCAAAGAGTTCATTGGAGGATATCCTAAACCTACAACATTAGGGTATGAGTGAGGTTATACTAAGCCCACAATAAGAGAGTATATAAGAGGTGTTTCTAAGCCCTCAACAAGAGGGTACATGAAAGGTCATCCTAAGCTAAGAACTGGAACGTAGACAGGAAGTCATCCTAATATCAAAGTAGGTTCATGGGTGATTATACCAATAATAAAATACTATGAATGTATTAGTAGGTATCATTGACATAAGATACTCAAAACTTATGTCTTTTCCATAATTACATGGTTTATGCCACAGTTATTCTTTTAGGATTCATGTCGTATGTTTTTTATGATTTTTTCTCGGAATTATTATTATGATCTTTAACATGTAGTGTGTGATTTTAAAATGTTATTCTCAGGTTATAATACCCCTATACTCATGATATCTTTTCGTATCTCCCTTTTTTACCCTAAATAAACATCTAATATCACCCTTCTTATGTTTCCTTTTTCCGAGGTTATGAGGAAAGATGTTAAATTAATTGTGTCTAGAAGAATTTCACATGGATGATGTTGATGATATATGGTGAAAGTTGGGTATAGTGTGGAATAATGTCAATCATTATGAGAAATTTGTCTATGATCCCATGTTGTTAAAAGATTTTACTCATTATATAAAACTCTAATCCTAAATTTTCCTTGGGTATGTAAGTGATCCTATATATTCTTTTGACATAGTATGTTTTGTTAGAAAACATTGGGTCACATTTATCAGTATCAAAGTCAAAATTGAAATATTTATTTTTTTAGCATATCATCAAAAACATTGATTTTGGGATCTTATATAAATAGAATTAAGAGAAATATAGGGTAACCAAAAGGAAAAAATTAGAGGTTCAGAAAGATCTCTTACCTTATGATCGAGGGTGTTATACACTGGTATTTAATGTTTTGGATTATAAAATTAGATTTATTAATTTCTTAATCCAGAACATCTTACACATATATTTGATTTATTATAATTTTATTAAGTTAATTTATGTATATTTTGATGAGTTATATCGTTCAATTTCAATGTTCCATGAGTGTTTTTTTCTAGTATCATTCTTGATTCACTTGTTTATAATTATGGAAGTTATTTTCGAATGGGAATAATATTATAAAATTGAAATGAAATGTCATTAAAATACATAATTTATATTAAATGTCCCTATATGTAATTTTATTTTTTGAGACAATGATTATGTATTTGACAATACATTAAGGATAAATATTTAGTCTATTTTGGTGGTTTTTTGATCCATCGCAAACAAGTTTTGTTTTATTTAACATTATGACTATATATTAGCTATCAAACATAGAATAAGTTATAATATAGTAATTAGAATATGATTTAATAATATTATTATTATTGTGACCAGCCTTTAAGGTGGCAATAAAAAACATAAATTCATTACCCACGAAGATGGTTATTCTCGATTAATGAGGCTGAGGATAGGGTAGAAGAATAAAATTAATTAAGAGATGTGGTTAAAAAAGTTACCTCTTAAATATCTCATCCTTGAAGGATCCCTTTAGGAACATAAAATTGGATTTTTGGAGATACGATTAGCACAAGGACGTGGGTAGAGTTGGGAGGAGTGTTTTTGGAAGAGATTTGGAAAGCATAATGTTATGGAAGGTGTGAGGAGAATGGGTTGTGAGGGGAAGTATTTAAAAGGAAGCAGATGATTTTTTATGAAATTTTTCAAAACATTAAATTATAATAAATTCATTTTCTGTCAAAATACAACCAAATTCATATGGATTGAAATATAGTATATGACGAGGTTGTAATATCTTTCAAAAATAAATTTTAGACATGTTTATATTTTACTTTAAACTTTATCATTTTTATTAAACCTTAGTAAACATATTTTAAATTTAACTATGGTAACATTGTTTTCAATATTTAGTGGCTTTTGTTTTTTACTTATATGATGTAAATTTTACGATAAATGGATAATTTATGACATTTTAGAACAATTAAAAATCACTTTTCCTTTCTTAAATATTTTTACAATTTTTAAATAAATTAATAAAATTTTAATCCCCCAAAATATAATTATTGTCAATTTTGATAATATTCCTAACATTGACATTTAAAAACCTAAATATAAAAAGTAAAATAAGAACTGCATGTTTCATTATATCATAAACATTTCATGGTCACTTAAATACTCATGGATCACAATAATATATTAAATTGTTTTACTTTTAATATTTTTCATTATCATTTATTTGACCTTATCGCATATTTTTTATCTAGATTTACCCACTTCTGATATGACAATTTTACAATGGTTACTATTCCTATTGACAAAAAATAAATACAGGAATTTTTAACAAATATGGACCTAATGATTCAAAATATTGAATCCTTTTTTCAAAATTAAAAACCTATAAGTCTCAATTTTTAATGAGATATTAAACCTTCAAAATGAAACAAAAAATAATTTCCAGGAAAAAATTCCCTTTTAAGTAGAAAATGTTTTTTTGATAAATTCTTGTATAAAATTAATTTGAAAGGCTCTAATTTAATAAAATTTAGAATAAAATGTCACTAATTAATGTTTAACACTAATTCAAAAAAGAATTTGTCTTTTTAAATGTTTTAAAATAGTATATAGTTTTAAATATCAATCAATATTTTTCAATATTTATAAAAATTTCATTGTTTTTAGAAGACTCAAAAATTCTTCTAAGATAATTTTGAAATTGTTAAATAAAAAAAGAATTTTACTATTTCCACTAAATTCTCAAAAAGCGTGAAAATAAATTATACTTATGTTCTCAGAAAATGAATTAAAATCATTTTTTGAGGAAAGCATATTTTTGAACTATAAAATGTCTTTACAAAAAAGTATTTGTTTATTTCATAAGAATTTATAAATAAAGTTCACAATATGGTTACTAATATTAATACCCACCAATTCAGTGGATATATTTCAATGATAATGTAAAAATAATAATTTTTTAGAGTATATCATTGTTCTCTTAAACTCGATATTGCGTCAAACACATGCTGCAGAAGAAATCAAAATATGTCATCAAACAAATTTTGTGACGTTAAAGTAGAGGTGTGAAGAACAAGTTCCTTTTACTTTTATGATTAGGTTGGGATGGTGTATAGGTGTCAGAGAAAGCTCTGGTTGTAGCAGACAAGTGGATAAGTGGATATGATGAGCTTTGGGTATAAGGGACTTCTAGATGGGAGTCTTGAGTTTTTTTTGAGGTATGACAAATGGTTGTACTAACCCACTTGTAGTTATAACAATTTTTTGAGAAAAGTTTTCTAGAGTGTAACCGATTTATGATTCCAATTTTCACCAATGGACACTTTTTACTTACCCTTATGCTTATATGATCAATAAGAGAGTGTAAAAGAATAGGCACTCTTATCTATAGTGTGACCCGACTTTGGTGGATGGAGTTCCTTAAATTGAACCTTTTCTATAATTTAAGAGTGAGTCCCTATGATGTTTACTCAGTGTGGATTGGTTTCTGAAAATACAATCATAGATGGTATCCTCCAATTGTGAAGGAGATTTCTTTCATTATAGAGGAGTGCTCCCAGGCTGAGCAATATGAGCTCATCTGTGGGTTGTTACAGTTGAATTTTATCAAATGGATAACATGACCCTTGGGGAAGTGGTGTAATGAGATTTCAGTTTCATTCTATAGTGGTGGAGTTGAATACATCTACCCAATTAAATATCAGAATTAACTCTTCTCTTCTAGTTTTCATATATATATAATTGCTCCCATAGACTACCCTAGTATTTGCATCAGCATATTTGTAGACTCTTATTGAGCTTCATCAACTGTGCTGCAATTGGAGGATTGTAGAAGGAGGGATTAGTAAGACACAATGTGTATACGTGGGTAGAACTATGTTGTTTAATGGTACCATCATGTACTCGGAATTAGATTTTCACGTGATACGCTTGAGAATGATATGACGTGTCTCAGGTTATTGATTTTTACCCCTCCACTTTCTCACTAAGGAACGGAGACACATCTTGGATATTCTTCTCACAGGGTATTCCATGATTGGATACCCACTGTATATAATCTTTATGGACTACCAAAACATGGGGAGAAAGTATAACATTCATGTATTTATGATTAAATGAGTCATCCTACGAGACAAGGTGATGAGAAGGCTACTTTACCTCAGTAGTACACACATCAGAGGGGTCCTTATGCCATGTAGATTGAATTTTTCAGGTTATATACAACATATTTTGAGTATTAATGTTGGTGTGGTGAACTTTTCACTCCACCATCTGTATAACACCATTTGAGGCCATGTTTTGGATGACCTACAGGTCACCAATATACTGGATAAAGCTAGTGAGAGACAGTGTTTGTGGAAATAGAGTTGTTTTTAATGAGGAATTTCCTCTATGGGTGGATGAGGATTACTATGTTATGTCATTTTCTACATTATTTTAGTAATATGGTGTACCAATATACCTTGAGAGAGCATATAGATAGAGTTCTTGGTATTTTATGCCTCGTATAGTTGGGGAGGAATGTGCATGCCTTATTTCTTGATTTCATCCTTGTTTGAGATGGATGGTAGGTTTGGAGTGGTATTTTAAGGTGTCTAGTGGTATTTGGGACATGACCGAAGGAGACCCTTTATGGGCTTGTGGTTCGCATGAGAGCATGTTTGTACATGGAAAAGGAACCCTCTAGTGAGCTAAGTATGGTAGATCTAGTTGAGAGCTCAGTTTTATCCCTTATGGATAGGTATTCACTTTTCTAAAAAAATACTTCAATGTGGGGAGATTGTAGTTACAATAGTATCACCATCTAGGACTTCGGAATATTTCTAGGAATATTTCCAAAGCAAAGTGCTGATTCGGTGAGGAATTTTTGTGCTCGTAGAGCCTTGGTATGGTGGTATTATAAAATATTTAATATATTTTATCTTGTGTGCATAGTTTTTTATTTTGAATGAAATAAATCATGATCAAAGTCTCATATTCAAAATATGAGGCTATGTTTTACTTTAGAAAACATTTTTTACCCGGCGACTAACATAATGTTTGTCTATGATAGTGCCTAGTTGGAGGTAATTATTGGTGGGGTTTTAAATTAATGTTTATTAATTTAGTGAAATTAAATTAATAAACAACCCCCTCTCCCTTGGAATCTCACATAAGGCAGACTGGATGTGAGGTCTTTATCCAAAGATAATGGATAACCCAAGTATGAATCCAAGTTATAAGGTGTCGTTGGTCCCCGTTTTTCATGACGGTCATCACTGGATCGAGGTGCAGCTAGTTCCTATAATTATTTTTAAATACAATGTTTGGTATTTTACCCATGAGGTTGGAATATTTATGATATTTACATCTAGATCCCCATTTATGACTTTTGTTTAAGATTTTAGATCACTTAGACAGCTTCTATGGACCCCATGAGGGTTGATCAAGGATAGATCTGGAGAAGTTGTAGTTTTTAGTGTCTCATTATGAATACCGACAAAAATTATCAATCAAGTGGTGTATATTGTATAAGATCCCACATTATTTGTTATTTCTGTAACACCCCAAGCTTCTACGGTACGCTTCTCTTTGAATAATGTGATAGCGTTTGTTGTACGCAACACCGAGTTCTAACACACCATAACCAATCAAACTAGCCATTATGAATAGTAATACCTACTTTTTTAAATTATATATATTTTATATTTCAAAATGGACTTCATTTCTGGATTTGGAATATCGAATTTAGCCTAAGGTGAAATTTTGGTACTTTTCGGATAACTTTAATATTTTGATGAATAGTGAAAATTACTAAATTTTAATTAAAAACAACTTTTTTAATCAAAATAATTAATGGTGATAAATTTTGAATTTGATTGGTTTTAAAGTATATTTAGAATATATTTTTACCATATAATATAATGTTGGTCATTGGAAATAATTTTACAATTAAACCGAACATAAACAAGTGTCAATCTTTTGATAGTTATTATCTCTTAAAAACACGTTTTTTGTTTTGACAGCGGGAATTAATTTTAAATTAATTTCTGCCGCTTCTGTGTTTTGAATTTCGAAAAATAGATTCCATATTTGAAATCAGGATGTTCAAATTGTGTAAATAGGTAACTTTTATTTTTAGACATTTTGAATAATTACTGCGGTAAATATTTTATTTACCATGGTTAAGGGTAAATCCGGTAAATGAGGGTTAACAAATAATATTATAATAATACTAAATTACCCTAAAACGTGTCCTAGCCTTATTGGTTGATACATGTTCGACCATAGGCATATTTGGGTCGATTTCAGAACCCCATGGTGCCACTTGTAGGTGATAGGGACACTTTATTTTAATTAAGTTAAAATGAATACAAAAATGACACAAGCATATATATTTTAGAAAAAAACATTTTACATACGGTTATATATGTTGGATTTTAGATTATAAATATTCATTAGAAATATAGAAATATTTCCTACATAATGATATTTTATTTATAATTGTTAGACATTAAATAATTTAATTTATTTATGACACAAGGATGGTGAGGTAATTACTATAATAGTGAAATATTAAAATAATTGATATTATAAATTCCCAAATAAATATAATATGAAACTTTTAATGAAATAAACTAATTTTCTAGGATAATATGATATATTAGGATTGATTTAATTGACTTTTTTCGAAGTAATCAATCTGTTATGAATTTCACAAAAATCAACTATTGAATAGTGTCAAAATTGACATAAAAGAGTTCTTAAAAAAAATATTATATTATTAATTGATATTAAATTACTAAAAATCTAAGGTTCGGCCAAAAGACTTATATAATGATAGGTTCATAATTAATGGACCACTTGGGGGTCTCTTTGATGTATATAGTATGTTTATTAACCATATTATATAAAAATACAAAGAGACATTGTAAAAGTGAAACTAATTAACTTAGAGTTAATACTTAAAGATAAGGTTAATATAAGTACCCAAACCTATCTAAATTCTATTGGTTGAGTTGTTTTCCACCCATCCCCACCTTAATATTTAAATAATCAACTTTTGACCCATTAGAAACCGAATATGAATTTATTATAAACTAATATTTCTATCTTTTCCAAAGGTGCCCCTCACCCCTCTTATAAAAGCGCACTCCTCCTTCACTTTTCTTCACACCTTCAAAGCCTTTTGTCGCTCGTGCGTACGTACTGACTACCATCTCCACGAACGCGATGAGATTCATTCTCCATCAAATCCATTCAATTATAATTATCATTTTCGGATTTAAAATTGATGTTTAAGGACTTGATATCATTCTGGATATTAATAATATACAACCTATCCATTACAAGCATGGCTTACTGTTGGCGCCAAAAAATGTGGCCCGAAAGAAAGTAACGAAAAGGCCGGCGTGCTTCCTCGTGAAGCTCCGCCGCGAAGCTCCACCGCGAATCCCCGCCGCGAAGCGCCCCAACCATGGCGGCGCCGCGAAGCTCCAGAGGCGGTAATGCTCCACGAACCCATTTGACGTTCGCGAGCCGCCGCGAAGCTCCAGAGGCGGTAATGCTCCACGAACCCATTTGACGTTCGCGAACCGCCGCGAAGCTCCATAGGCGGTATTGCTCCACGAACTCATTTGACGTTCGCGAGCCGCCGCGAAGCTCCAGAGGTAGTAATGCTCCGCGAACCCATTTGACGTTCGCGAGCCGCCGCGAAGCTCCAGAGGTGGTAATGCTCCGCGAACCCATTTGACGTTCGCGAGCCGCCGCGAAGCACCGAAGGTGGCTCGCAAGTCCTACATCGCGGTGCCCCTTCCCTATAAATACTGGACTCCCCCTAAGTCCCATGGACAGACAATCCGACCTTTCGGCTTCTCCTCTCCTGAATCGAGAAGCACTCTTTGCCCCGGGAATCATGAGCTCCGCGAGGTATTTCTACTTCGCGAGACGCCTCTGCTTTGTCTCGTTTTGAGCCCCTCTTCCGAGAGGGATGCCCTTCGCGAAGATCAAGGGCGTTCGCGAAGGAAGGGATTCCCAAGGGAACCCGGGAAGCTGCAGAGCATTTATGCTTTGCGAAACACCCAACCCATGCTAGTGATCCCTATACCAAGGCAGGATCACTATACATCGCGAAGCACACTGCTTCGCAGGACGCTGCTTCGCGAGGCACCCCTTCCTCGCGAGGCAGTGCTCCGCGAACACTGTTCCACTTCACGAAGCACCTCCCACTCACACCTATGCCCCATGCTAAGGCCAAGGCACTCCACTTCGCGAAGCTCACCCCTTTTCTTAGCAATTCCTCTTCCCGTGAGACCCACCCGGGTTGCACGATGTGATTTCAAAGTCCCATGGACAATACCACCCGTAGCGTTGCTTCGCCTAATGCTTCTTCGCATAGGCACGCTAACAGCTATTGCTTCTTCGCATAGCCATGCTAACGTGGACCCCTCGATGGTTCGTTCCACGACCCCCCTTAACCATGGCCTTACCGGTACCTTCCCTTCCCCAAGGACCAGAGGGTACCAGTTATGTAAGTCCTAGGGGTGTGGAGTGAACCCACCTCGTCCGAGCTGCAGGACGTTAAACTGCCAAGCACCACGTCCTCAACACATGACGTTAAACTGTGACCCAACCTCGTCTCCCTCATGAAGGGTCCCCCCAGCTCGAACATTCTTTACACCACTCGTCTCCACGGGAATGGAACTCTTCCGCACATGGAATGAGATCCTCCTTGTCGGAGTGGCATATGTTCGCAGGGGAAGGGCTGCCTCAGAGTGTAAGCCCCTAACCTTTCGTACGGGTGATTGCACCCGTGCATCTCCGTACTTCCCCACTACCAAGGTCAGTGGAGGGCGTGATAGGGAATGAGGCACCACCCTCTAGGCCTCCATCCTGGAGTAAGTCCCAACACCATGGGCCGCCCAACGCGTAAGCCCCTTTTCGCTTCTCACGGACGCACCCCTCGCGACGTGATCGTCAGGTCCTTGCAACCTCTTGTTTCTCACACCGAGCATGACTCGCGTGGGATTAGAGTGAGCACCGACCTTAAACCCTCACCCTTATGAACTACGAGGTTTTTGATCCATGTCAAGGCATGGTACGTAGGAAGCCTCCACGAGGTTCAAGCCCACCCGTAGTTCTTACACATCGGGTCTCATTATCGTCCCGCATGACGTTAAATTGTAATCCCTGAACTACGAGGACTTTGATCCACGTCAAGGCATGGTACGTAGGAATCCTTCACGAGGTTCAAGCCCACCACTAGTGGACCCACGGGTCTACTTTCACGTCGGTTCACCGGCGAATCCCCTTTGAACTACGAGGTCTTTGATCCATGTCACGTCATGGTACGTAGGAAGCCTCCACGAGGTTCAAGCCCACCCGTCATTTCACGTCGGGTCTCACCCCAGTCCAACATGACGTTAAACTACATTATGGTCCAGTGGTAAGCTGGTGCGACCCTTTCCCACCTGAACTACGAGGTCTTTGATCCATGTCAAGGCATGGTACATAGGAAGCCTCTATGAGGTTCAAGCCACATTGCTCGGTCGTTCATTCACGTCGAGTTTCGCCCTCGTCCAGCATGACGTTAAACTGCATGCCTCCTTTTGTCCCGCATGACATTAAACTGTACACCCAATTCTAGTCTGACGGCAAGCTGTTGTTACTAACCCGAACTATGAGGTCTTTGATCCATGTCAAGGCATGGTATGTAGGAAGCCTTCCCAATGTTCAATCCCACCACCCATCGGACCAAGGTCCACTTTCACATCGGTTCACCGACAAAGCCCCATCTGAACTACGAGAACTTTGATCCATGTCAAGGAATGGTACGTAGGAAACCTTCCCAAGGTTCAAGCCCACCACAAGTGGACCCATGGGTCTACTTTCACATCGGTACTATGACGATGCTCATCGGGCCAAGGTCCGCCTTCATGTCAGTTTATCGACGTCATCCCGAACTACGCGGACTTTGATTCCCTGCCACAGGGATACGTAGGAAGCCTCGTCAAGGCTCAAACCCAACTTCACTGTCGCCCCTGCAATGGTCCCATTTCACTCTCCTTCCATTCCATTCATCAACCCACCACCCATTCGGATTCTCGCCCGGACCGTCTTATCCTGGTGAGACCATGTCGGTACGCTCTTCTTCACAGTCGCCCATGGGTTGGCCCCGGTATCGATATCCCTTCAAGGAGGATCCCTCAATCCGATCTATCCTAGCTAATGCTATGGTTGGGTTGATCCGTCTCCGCTGGATGTTAAACTTGCGGAATTCCCTGTGTTGAGCACGTGAAGCTGAGGAAAACCTCAGATATGTTTCTATGACATATAATTCTCCGCGCTCGATGTGGGATGCCTCGGGCTTCCACGCCCTCGAGAAGCCTTGTGGTCAAGGATAATAGACAGACATGCCAGGTACCCCAGCATTCAGACACGCTACTGATGCCTCAACGTGACTACTCCCCTGACTGAAGGTTGCTGCCCTGACTGGACCCTTTGGAATGTCCCGACAGAAGCAGTGTAATTAACCGGCGTCCATGGAAACATGGCACTGGGAAGAGTTTCACGAACTACGTATTAAATCTATAAGGGAGACCTGGACTAGGTGATGAGTTCTGAGGAGGAATCCGTAGGAGGAAGAGCCGACATCCCATCATCCCGTTTCGATCAAGGAGCAGACATCCCTAAATAAAGAGCGAATGCTGCCCGCCTTTGGAAAGCGGGAATGCAGGGCAACAGAAGCGCCGTGCGTCCTCCCCCACGGACGGACGGGCGCGCGCCCTGACGAAAGCGTCGGAAACAGAAATGGTGAACTCGAAATGAATTTCTTCTCCTCAATATGGAGATTAGTAGCATTCGAGACACCAGTAGATTGACGTGTCACTGGATCTAGATATCTGGTGCCTGGTCCCGCCAAGCAAATAGCGGGCCTATCGTGAAACTCACTGGAAGTCAGGGCTGTAGAACTTGGGGCACTCCGTTCTGCAGCGTGTTGGCGTGGATCCTTCTCACAGACATGGAGAATGGAAGAACACTGGGGAACTGGCTGTCAATACTTTTCCTCTCAGTACTGATGAGTTGATCCCTTCATTTCTCAGGAACCAGGTTGCTATTTCAGAAACGCGATCACAACCCGCTCGCCTACGCAGGGGTAGGGGCAACACCGCCACGACCACCCCACGTAGCGCCGCTACCGCCATGACAGCCGCCACATCGCGGAGTACGGGGAGCCCACGTCCCCTTTCCCCATCAGAGGTCATCCAGCGAAGGGTGATCAACAACCTCGTGTGCAGGTATGAGGAAGAAGGGGTCATCCCAACCCGGGATATGGCCCGCCTGGACCTGGAGGCCTCCAGGCCCCACCGTCAACGCCGCCCTAACAGGCCGCGCAGGGAGCCTCTGCTCCCCACCCCAACATTCAACCGTTTCGGGAGCTTGTCTCCGGAACTCCTTGACGACTCCTCGCCTTACGCTGAAGAGGCGGGCGCCGTCCGGCTTAGCCCGCTCTGGGTCCCGACCCGGGGGCTCCAGGCGAGAGCTCCCGCCCGGCCGCGTCAGCGCCGCCGTCCGGCCACGCAGGAAGAGCAGGCAGGCTATGTCCCTGCACCAACTGTGACAGCCCACCTGACCCGACGTCAGCGCCGGGCCCGGGCTGAGGACGCTCGCCTAGGCGCGTCAACGTCGACAGCTACAGTGGCCCGATCCACCGCCGACGTGTATCATGAAGCCCCTGCATACATTGAGCAGGGGCACCCCTTCACCCAACCAGGATCGAGACCCCAACCTCCCCACGGGCAGGCTAGGTTGACTCTCCGGGTTGCAGGCCCATGTGGTGATCGCCGCGAGCTAACCCACGGTAATGTCACCCCGTACGGAGGTCCTCCCCGTACCACTACTCCACAGAGTGTGGGCCTTCCCCGCTCCGAGGTTCTTCATGGAGGCATGCCTCGTGCTACCCCCATCCTGCAGGAAGACCTGCCCCGTGACAGTGACGCTCAGCGCAGAAACATTTCCCACGCCCGCTGTACAGGGTATGGAGTCCATCCTCTTGAAGGCACCGTCCATCCGGTCCTTCTCCAACATGGGTGCCCTCCCTACATCCTCTCTGCAACCAGCGAAGGTCCTCATCGCCCCAGCAACTCGAGGAGTGATGGTCGGCCTCGCTCCACTCGCATCGACCATGGAGGTCTTCCCCATGCACCTGCCAGTTCCAACAGAGGCCCCTCCCACATGGGTACAGTTCATGGAGGTCCTCCCCATGTACCCTTCAACATTTTCCCCGGTGCCCCTCGCACCCCGGCTATCTCGAGTGGGGGGCCTCTCCACCACGGCACCAGCGCCACCCCGAGGCTGCCTGATAGGGGTCAACCCTGTCCCGAAGAGCCACCCCGGGGCAGAAGAGTGGGTCGTCACCGCCACAAGAAGAATCCTGGGAAGGCCCAGGTGGAGATCAAACCTTCCCGCTTCTCCGATTCGGAAGAAGAATGTGATTCAGCGATGGAACCTTCTCCCCACTCCTCTGTATCAAGGAATGGGGCAGGAACCAGACGCGTTAGCCACGTTCTCCCCGAATTTGAGGTCCACCGGATTCCCGTCTCTCTCCGCAGGTACATCCAGGAGGAAGAAATCCTGGGAATTCCGCAGGTCTCGACCACGCAATCACCTCCTCTGTCACCATAAGAGCCCTCTACCTCTACCAGAGATCACGTAGAGTTAATTTGGGGGCCAACGACGGTAGAGAGACGACACGACCTGTCGCCGGTAGCCGCGGCTCCTATTCCTGAAGCTGCGATTATCAGCCCGTCGTATCGTGACATCGTGGCGAGGTCACCTCACTCTTCGGAGGATGGCCCGGAATTCGGCAGCCAGTCAGCTCGTTTTCTGTATTCTCCACCACCGAGATTACTATCCCAATGGTCCGCCTCAGTACCGCTACCAGTCCCCCAGCTGCCCCCGGTTGACGATTTGGGCAACATAGGGCCAGACCCTGAGTCCGAGCCTAGGAGCTTCTGGAATATCCGTGCAGCGGATTACTTCCCGGAGAAGTCCTGGCCGACGGCGGCACTGAATTTCCGCATACCAGAGTCTCTTACCCCTGAAGACGTGGGGTGCTTCTGTCGAACCCTATGGGCGACACACTTCTGCCTCCGTTATGAACGAGTGGTGTACCCCAGAAGTCGTGAGCACTTTGAAGAAATCGGCGAGAAGTGCCGCCTGATCGATGCAGCCGCACTTCTTGTGGCCCAGCACCCTGAGTCGCCAGGCCACCAGAGTGACCTTCAACGAAAATGCGTTCAGAGTCTTAAAGCACTCCGCAGAATCGTCAGGAAAGCCACCCCCCATGTGCAAGTCCGTGGTTGGGGACACTATGCCGCTCCCCTCTTTGACCTTATTCGACGGCAGCCCGATTCGCTATGCGACATCGAGGATATGCCCTCAAGAGGGGTCGCAGTCCACATGGCCGACGTTGTGGATAATGAAGATGAGCTTGAGTTTCTGGATGGAGACTTACCACCCGAGGGCGTACCGCCGCTGCTCGACCCGTCGGGGAGAGTTACCCATCAGCAGAGAAACCTGTTAGGCCTCCCCGTACCCACCGAGTCGCTGGTACTCAGTCGAAACACTGGAAAGGGTAAGGAGCACATCGGAACAGTCAAGCACTCCGACCCGTCCACCTCTGTGTAGAAAACGGACGAAGATCCTGAGAAGGCCATGTTACGCCAGCAGCTTGCTAAGAAGAAGAGGCTGGTTGACGAACTCTTGGATGAACGTGCCACAGAGCGACGACCCGACTATGGTAATCCCAGGCCGGGGCAGCAGGGGCAGGAACAATTTCCCCCCGGTGAGATGCCTCCGGGAAACCCTGATCGTGCTACTACCGCAGACAGGGTGGAAGCCGGAACATACGACAAGAGGGCGCGATACGTCTCGCCAAACCCCCCTGAGCGACGGGGCAATCTGAAGAATCCAACCTAGGTTCCCCCAGTCGCCCCGCAGGTCGTCCAGCCAGTTGACCTACGGGCTGCCGAAACCGTCTACCGTGTTGAAGAACCTGGCAATGCACTTGTGGTTAGGGATCCCCGTCAAGACAGGGACCCCCACCCAGAGGACCTTATTGCGGCACTCACAGCCCGCCTCGAGGCATTGGAAACACGGCAGGTGGCGGTCCCACCGGATGGCAAGCCTTATCTCGCGTGGGTGGATGATATGCCCGCGCCTCTGGGTTTTGGGAACCCCACTTTCTCACCCTTTAACGGGACAGGGGACCCGCCCCAGCACTTGGCTCATTTTTTCATTCAGGTGTGGCCCCATGCTGGGGACCCCGGCTCAGCAAGAAGCCGCCAAGCTCCGATGTTTCGTACAGACATTGGAAGATCCGGCATTCGTCTGGTACAGCCAGCTCCCTATCGGATCGGTGACCGGTTGGGAGGATCTTCGACGGAAGTTCTTATACCAGTTCACCTCCACCACGTGAAAGACCAGCATTGCAGAACTCTTCAAGTGCAAGCAAAGGCCTGATGAGCGAGTCGCAGACTTCATCGCCCGGTGGAAGGGACTTACGTACTCCCTCGATATGCCGCTGACTCAGGAGCAATTACTGACGATGTGTGTGGGGAACGTCAAGACAGAGCTGGTACCCTTCTTGATTACCCAGAACTACCATGGAGGGTTTAGAGATTTCTCGGACAAGTCTCAACGCCTCGAGGAAGCCCTACAACAGGCCAGTCAGGCACGTTTGCTGCCCCCTATGATCCCAGTCAGGAGGACCGCCAGGGCTGAACCCGCCGCGGTGGCTCAAATAGAAGCCCCGAGGCTGCTGGAATTACTGTCGGCGGCACCACCCCCGCAACCCCGCAGAGGTCCTCCACCTCGAGTACAGGCTCCCACCCAGCAGCGACCGCCTCAGAACCGACAGGTTCCCCCGCGCAACGCGCCACCACCACCTAGGCGAGACAATCAGGCGATGCCTCCTCGGCAGGCCCATCCGGCCCCTCGTCAGGACCAGGCCCCTAGGGCCCCCTATCCGGAAAGAAGGTACCAGACCTATTTGTTCAATGAAAATCAGGTCCATGGCTACTTCCGAAGTGCTCTAGAGCAAGGGATTGTGCGTCTTCCTGAGTGCAGAAGGCCGACAGAGGCGCATCTCACCGATCACCCCAACTAATGCCCTTATCATCGGATTCTGGGGCACACCCTCAAGCGATGCTATGTGTTTAAAGACTGGCTTCAGGACTAGGTCAACAACAACATAGTCAAGTTGGTCCCAGCACTAGCGTAAGTGGTAGGCGTCTTTGCAGGATCAGAAATCGGCAACGACAGCGAAGGTGAGTGGCAGCAGGTCCCTAGCTGCGGATCCCAGAAATATGACGACTGGATGGCTCGAAAAACCGTCGTCCGTGCCCAGGGTATCATCCGGGCGTGCCTGAAGAAGTCGGAACCTTCAGAAGAAGCAGCTGGTGCCTCCGCATCGTCTTCACAGTCGACCTCTTCCCAAAAGGGCAAGCAGCGGCGACGCAAGAAGAAGCAACATGCACCGCCAGTGCCGTCATCATCCCGCACTCTCGGGGACTTTATGCCCCCCGAAATGCAGATCCCTCCTAGAATCCTCCCATCGGTGGATGAATCCTCGAGCGACAGCCAAGGGTACGCTTCAGTTAACACTGTGGAGCTTGTAATGCCCTATATGACCCCCGACGAGGGGGAATGCCAGACAGACCTCCCCAACGTTTCCAGCCGACGTCAACGTCAGCGGAATCGCAATCGCACTGGTCATCGAGGTACATCAGCAGGCACTTGTGGCCAAGCCGTGCACGCTACCGAGACCAGGCAGCAGGCTCAGCGCAGATCTCAGCACGCGCAGACCCATCCAACACCCTCGGCACTACCTCCACCGACGTTCGTGCTACTGGATCGGGGGGAGCCGCTTCGTCCGTATCACAGTCGGTCTCGCCCGCCTACAGGCCAGCCTCCGCTATCCGATCCTAGTCCGGCGACTACTCTTCAGGCTTCTACTGGTAGGCATCAAGATGTACCCAGTACTAGTCAATCGCCGGTTCAGCCAGCCGGACCCGCTGTGCCTCTGAATGCCGAACGACCCCCTGTGAGCAGAGGGTCACATTTGGCACGAAAGTACGATGTTCTTAAGAACCTTGTCGGCATTCCGGCGAGGCTCTCCATCCTTGAGGCCCTTCGTCTATCATCAAAAATGCGCGAAGCACTTTCCGAGGCCCTAAGGAGCCCCCTCCAGTTCGAGACGGAAGTAGCAGCTACGGAAGCCTTCCATACCGAGACGATTGAAAACGCCGAATGTCAGGCGGTTATCTCGTTCTCTGGTGAAGATGAGGACCCTCCCATACAGGGTCACATTCGCCCGTTGTATATCACTGGCCACTTCAACAGTGTGGAAGTCTGTCGCTGCCTCGTTCACACAGGTTATGGAATTAATCTAATTCCGACATGGACGCTGCAAAAGCTGGGTCTGTATGAAGGTGATTTAACTCCCTCTGACCTCAGGATCCAGGGGTACGACAGGACAGAGCAAACCCCGGTCGGCAAGTTCCGCCTGAAGACTCAGTTCGGCGGCTTAATTTCCAGCACCGAGTTCATGGTTGTTTCTCAGGACACCGCCTACAACGCATTGATGGGTAGGCCATGGCTCCATCTGCATGCAGCGGTCCCCTCATCGTATCACCAGTGCCTCAGGTACTCGCTCAACGGTCGAGTAGGCGTGCTCCAAAGAGACGCGTCCCCTTTCGCTTCTTGTGAGGCCCACTATCTGAATGCGGGTTATTACAAAAGTAAGGACAAGAAAATCCTGGTAAGCGAGGATGAGCCCGCCCCGATCACAAGTGATCCCTGGGAAAGCATGGATGACGCCTACATCCTCCCGATCCACCGGTTGGAGGCCACGACCCCTAACATGGGACAATGTTTCGTTGTTTCGGGTACGCAAGGAAGGCATGTTCCCGTGTCCAAGCGACAACGGAAAATCACCTCGTACACCTACATCAACCAGGCTCAAGTCGTCCCGGAACCCCCTACCCTTGTATGGTACCGGGACGTCAAGCTCATGACAACAGCGGTGCGCCATACGTGTCTCTTCCGCCGGGCTGGAATTAACCGACTCAGGCCGACACGTCACCACTGCTTTGATATCATCAAACGTGGCCCTTTAGGCCGAAGGCCAGATGGGATAGTGTCGACTTCCTTCATTGATATGGTCTCAATGGCAAGCGAGTCTCCCGATGTGATAACTGCTGCTGCCCAAGATGGCACCAGCTGCCCCTCGGATTGTGATAGCCCAGAAGCCCCCCCCCCCCATCGCGGGAAGTCCCCCCACGGGTGGGGAGGAATACTTGGAGGATGCTCCCCCAGCCTTTGAAGAAGGCGTCTCTACCACGTTTGATGAACTGGTACAGGTGAACCTTGGTAGCGAGGCAGATCCGAAACCCACATTGATCAGCGCAACCATGTCCCTCGAGGAGCAACAGCAGTACGTAGGCTTCCTCAAACATCACCGTGACGTGTTTGCTTGGAGTTACAACGAGATGCCAGGGCTAGATCCCCAAGTAGACGTTCATAGTCTCGGCCTCCCGGCAAAACATCGTGGGTTTAAGCAGCCTCCCAGGAAGATGAACCCTTCCCATGGTGCTATGGTTGAGGCCGAAGTTGATAAACTAATCAAAGCCAACTTCGTCAAGGAGGTCCGGTACCCCAAGTGGCTTGCCAACATTGTTCCAGTCAGGAAGAAGAATGGGCAGATCAGGGTCTGTATCGACTTCCGCGATCTTAATCGCCACTGCCCAAAGGATGACTTCCCACTCCCAGTGACGGAGCTGTTGATTGACACCACGGCCGGGTTCCAAGCCCTCTCTTTCATGGATGGGTTTTCCGGGTATAACCAGATCCGGATGGCCCCTGAAGACGAGGAGTCCACTGCCTTCAGGGCTCCCCAGGGTACCTTTTGCTACCAGGTAATGCCATTCGGTTTGAAAAATGCAGGTGACACTTATCAGAGGGCCATGCCTCGCATATTCAAACCGATCCTCGGGACATTGGTGGAATGCTACGTGGATGACATTGTAGTAAAATCATGGCAGCGCCAGGACCATCTCAGAGACCTTGAGAAAGTGTTCGGTTTCCTCCGTTCCCATCACCTGAAGATGAACCCGCAGAAGTGTTCCTTCGGGGTCACCTCCGGGAAGTTTCTGGGCTTTGTTGTTAGATACTGAGGAATCGAGATCGACCCAGAGAAGATCAAGGCCATCAGCCAAATGCATGCCCCGAGCAACATTTGGGAGCTTCAAGGCCTTCAAGGCCACTTAGCCTATATACGCCGATTCATTGCGAATCTGGCCGGCAAGTGTAAGCCCTTTTCCCGGATCATGAAGAAGGGCGCCACCAATGAATGGGATGAGGAGTGTCGGACCGCCTTCGACGAAATCAAGCAGTATCTGCTCCAACCTCCGGTCTTGATGCCACCCATCTCCGGAAAGCCACTGGTCCTTTACGTGACCTCCCTGGAGAGGTCCCTCGGTGCGCTACTTGCCCAGAAGAATAATGAGGGTACTGAGAATAGTCTCTACTATCTCAGCCGCATTCTTCTCGATACGGATATTCGATACTCCCCTGTCGAAAAGAGTTGTCCTGCGCTCGTCTTCGCCGTGTAGAAGTTGTGACATTACCTGCAGCACCACGAGGTGCAATTGGTCTCCCGGGTAGACCCACTGAAGTACATCCTGAACCGTCCCATGCTGACTGGCCGACTAGCACGGTGGGCAGTGATTCTCCAGCAGTTTGATATCAGGTTTGTACCTCAGAAGGCCATTAAGGGATAGGCATTGGTAGACTTTTTAGCTTCCCATCCAGCCTCCGCAGATCAATCCCTGGACCTGGATTTCCCTGATGAGACGATCCTCTCAGTCGATCATGTTGTCCCGTGTTGGCAAATGCATTTCGACGGTGCCTCCCGGAGCCCCACCGGTAGGAGGCTCAACGATCCCAAGCTCAACAGAGTGGGCATGGGTATTGTCTTCATTACCCCGGCGCAATATGTCCTGCCATACTCATTCCTATTGTCAGAAGGTTTTACGAAAAACAAGGCAGAGTACCAGGCTCTCATCACCGGCCTCGAGTTGGCCCTTGAGATCCATGTTCCCCACCTACATGTGAAGGGAGATTCCGAGCTGGTAATCAAACAGGTTAATGGCGACTACGTCGTCAGGAAGCCAGAGCATGCACCATTTCTAGAGTACACCCTCCTCCTAATGGCCCAGTTCTCTTCTCGACCAGAGGTTACCCATGTCCCACGATCGCAGAACGGCCAAGCCGACGCCCTGGCTGTCTTAGCCGCGTCGCTCGCAGAACCCGAGCAAGATGATTTGTTCATACACGTGGCCCACCGGAGAGTCATTTCCCCCGTCACCCAAGAGGACCATGATGGCCTGTGGGTAAGCCATCTCACCGCCGGACCCTCCATATCGGGAGTCCCGGGTTCGTCAGACGAAGTGGTTGAAACCACCCCCAACTGGAGATCACCTTTTGTCGAGTATCTCCAAAATGGTCAGCTCCCGGACGATTGGGCCGAGCGCGAGCGAATTCGACGTCGTGCGCTGCAATTTACCCTCCAGAGCGGCCCCAGTCTGGAACAGATCCTTTATAAGCGGAGTTTCGATGGTGTCCTCCTCCGTTACATCCAAGGAGGGGAGATATGTCATGTTATGCAAGAGGTTCACGCAGGTTCCTATGGCGCCCATCAAGTTGGGCCGAAACTGTCCCATCAAATCCGGAGGTTGGGGTACTTTTGGCCCTCTATGATCCATGATTGTATCGGATACGCCAAGAGATGCCACGCGTGCCAAGTACATGCCAACTTCATGCATCGGCCGTCGGAGCCCCTCCACCCCACCTTGTATTCTTGGCCATTTGCGGTATGGGGACTTGATGTAGTGGGACCGTATCCACCGGCAACAGCCCGCCAGTGTAGGTTCATCCTGACTGCTACAGATTTCTTCTCCAAGTGGGCAGAAGCAGTTCCGCTCAAAGAGGTCAAGGCCCATTCCATCGTTGGCTTTGTGAGCTCCAACATTATCCACCAGTTTGGAGTCCCTCACGCCGTCCTCACCGATAACGGCACCAACTTCCGAGTAGCTGAATTGAAGAAATTGTACGCTAAGTACGACTTCCGGTCGAACCATACCTCCCGCTACCACGCGCAGGCGAATGGACAGATCGAGGTGTTCAACAAGACCCTCTCTAACATTTTGCATACGATGGTTGGTCAGAATAAGAAGAGTTGGCCAGACAAACTCCCCAATGCCCTCTGGGCTTACCGGACGACGACTCGCAACTCTACCCAGGTGACCCCATATTCCCTGGTGTATGGAGCTGAGGCCGTCCTACCCATTGAGATCCAGCTGCCGTCGCTACGCACTGTAGTTTATGATCACCAGGCATCATATGAGGTAGCCGAGATCCGTCTAGCTGAATTAGAGGCACTGGACGAGAACCGGCTTCGTGCCTTGCACAATCTAGAAAGGCATCAGGACAAGATAGCGAGAGCCTTTTACAAGAAGGTTCGTCTCCGCTCTTTTCTACAGGGTGACCTAGTACTGGCCCTTCGAGCGCCAAGGATTCCCGGTAGGAAACCGCCCATGTTAGAACCCAAATGGGAAGGGACTTATATCATCCATAAGGTTTACCCCAATGGAGCATACTCCTTGGTGACCACGGATGGAGAGCGTATAAACCCTCCCACCAATGCCAGGTTCCTCAAGCGGTACTTTTCCTAGGGAAAAAAAGGTCCAGCACGACCCTAAACTGCGTGAAGGTCCTGTACGACCTTAAACTGCAAAATGGTCCCGCACGACCTTAAACTGCATCTTCATCCTGCAAGACGATAAACTGTGAAACGGTCCTGCATGACCTTAAACTGGACACTATAGTCCAACATGACTCTAAACCATAAAGTCCTGCATGACCATAAACTGCGCCCTCGTCCTCATGTAAGACGTTAAACTGCAAGCCGGTTAGGCCTTCCTGACCAAGGCTCAGCCTCAGGCCCCTTGGCCTCCTTGGGCCCCTGGACCCATCTCCACTGCGGTTTGGCCCCAGGCCCCCCTTGTTTTTTCCCTGACATACCCTCTTGTGGGATTGTACGGTATGTTGTAGGACTACGTCCTCATTCACGTCGGATTACTTGTCGTACCGTACATATCCCCAAATGAGGAGCTTCTCATCGTCCTGAATGACGTTAAACAGCATTTTTAGAACTACGTGTGGCTTGATTCCCATCTTCATGGGATATGTAGGAATGCTCGGATGCCTCGTCTTGAGCCCAGCCCCAAGATTTTATCTTCCGCTATTCCCCCTGGGAATAGTTTCCTTGGAGGATATTTGTGTAGCAGGGAGTAGGCTTTCATGGCCCCGCTCATGCAACCCCGCTCGCACAAGGATTGTAAGGGTCGCACCATGTGCCCACTCCCATTCTTCTATCCTCCCACGTCCTCACCGCATGACGCTAAACTGCATGGCCTTCAAGAACTACGTATGGCTTGATTCTCATCCTCATGAGATACGTAGGAACGCCCGGATGTTTCTTCTATTGGCCCAGCCCAAAAGCCAAAATCTTCCCCTCAGGTCAAGACATGGCAGGGTGCATACTTTTGCCCCGACCCACATCGAGAAAGCCTCGACCCGGCTGCACATTCCCCCCTGGAAGTGTTTGCCCCTTTCGTGGATAGATACAACTATGCTTCACCCACTCCATGACTGGGATTCCTTCATTTTTCACACCCAGAGGGACCCCCAAGAACGTCCTGGATACAATGCCCAAGGGCTCTCCTACCGATACGGGCAACGCCCCCGAGGGTTTTCAAGCAACAAGCCGATACAAGTCCCGCGTTGCGAATTTGGTCAGCGGTCGACACTCATTTGTTGCCCCCATACGGGTCACCATAGGAACACTATGTTTCGAACATGGTCAACAGTGTCCTGGATCTTCGGGTCCACCACGAGATGTCCCAGGCATCAAGAACAGTGATTCATTCTTCCCCATCCCGAGGTGAAAAACTTCCCCCAGGTGGTGCTAGCGATCCGGTCCACGGCCCAGGATTCCTCATAAGGGTGTACGATGTGATGTGGGACTATGTCCTCGTTCACGTTGGGATCATGTACCATGTCGTACGCCCTCCCTTTATGAGGCCCAGCCTCAGGCCCCTTGGCTTTCTCGGGTCCCCGACCCTCGTCCTTATGTAAGACGTTAAACTGCAATGAAGTCAGGCCTTTCTGACTGATAACTTTTCCTTTTCTCCAGGCCACGGCCCAGGATTCCTCATAAGGGTGTACGGTGTGATGTGGGACTATGTCCTCATTCAAGTCGAGATCATGTGCCATGCCGTACGCCCTCCCTTTACGAGGCCCAGCCTCAGGCCCCTTGGCCTTCTCGGGTCCCCGACCTTCGTCCTCATGTAAGACGTTAAACTGCAAACCAGTCAGTCCTTCCTGACTGATGCCTGACCATAGGCCCCTTGGCCTTTCCGGGCCACAGCCCAAGTCCCTTCTTATAGGAGTGTACGGTGTGGTGTGGGACTACGTCCTCATTCACATCGGCTTCTTCGCCATACCGCACACCTCCCTTGTTTCGGGGTATATTGCTCCCCTTCTCGTCCAGTATGACGTTAAACTACATATAGAGAACTACGTGTGGATTGATTCCCATTCTCATGGGATACGTAGGACCACCTGAATGTCCAAAATTCGGGTCCAGCCCTATCTCTCGGGAATCCTCATCCCATCCCGGCCTCTTGGCCTATCCTTCATCCATGAGAGGATTATATGGTGTGGTGTGGGATTATGTCCTCATTCACGACGATATCGTAATGACCACTCCATGCTCCCCCCCCTACTGAGCTGTTTCGTCAATCCCTTTTTCGGCGGTTCACCAATGTGCTTAAGAGTACTCTGGTTTATTACCTGGAATGCCAAGCTTTACTCGGTCATGTCCGCACCCACTTTCCAGGCTTTGTGTATCCCCGCATCAGGGCTTTCATCATCTTTCACACCCGGAGGGACCCCCAAGAACGGCCTGGATACTACGACCAAGGGCTCTCCTACCGATACGGGCCAACGCCCCCCAGGGTTTCGGACAACAAATCGATAAAATCCCGCGTTGCGAATATGGTCAGCGATCGATGCTCGTTTGTTGTTCCCACCTCAGGCTAACGTGATACAGACGCTGTGTTTCCATCATGGTTAAAGGTCTTCCTCTATCGCCATGCCAACCCATTAAGCCCAAATGTCGGGTACACAATTCACACCCTTCATCACTTCATCATGTCCAAGTAGAGTCTCAGAACTCTTGGTACTTTTCCCCCGTGCACGTCTTCGCGTTGGAGGAACAAGCTACATCAAAAGTGTCCTTAGTAACTCTCTGCTGACTCCCCTTTGATGGAAGCCCCAAGTATTGCGATGAGGATACCCCCCTTGTTTCCCACACCGAGTTTATCTCACATGGGCTTAGGGATTGGGTTGACATCTGAGCTTACTCGGGAGTTGTCACCACCCACGGTCCAAGATCTAAGACCATAAACTAAGACTCTCATCTGGAACTACGTTCAAGACCCCTTGTCTTTGGGTCCAGCTTGAGTTCAGCAAGTTCACCTCTCTCGGGTCCTGCCATTGGGACCCCGACCACGGGACCGCGTGGCGTGGTGCGGGATTATGTCCTCATTCACGACAGGTTTGCAATAACTTCACCACACGCACCTCGTTCTGAGAGTTGGCACTCCTATTCCTTGTCATGCATGACATTAAAAGGAATACTTCTAGAACTACGTGTGGCTTGATTCCCATCCTCATGGGATACGTAGGACCACCTGAATGTCTAAGATTCGGGTCCAGCCCCACCTCTTGGTGATCTCCTGATCTCCCGGTCACCTAGGCCACTTGGCCTATCCCTCTCTAGATGGAGGATGTGTAGGTCCGATACAAGGTTTTGGGAACCTTGCCCCCTTCCCCCGGGAACCTGCCATCTCTTGATCACCCTCAAAGTTGAGTCCCTTGACTCCTTGCAGTGGTTCACCCATGTATAAGAGCACTCTAGTCTAGGACCAAGAGTGTCAGATTCAACTTGATCAAGTTCCTTCCACTTGTCAAGCTTCGTGTTCCCCTCCATTCGGACTTCCATCACCTTTCACACCCGGAGGGACTCCTGATAATGGCCTGGATACAATACCCAAGGGCTCTCCTACCGATACGGGCCAACTCCCCCGAGGGTTTTGGACAACAAATCGATAAAATCCTGCGTTGCGAATATGGTCAGCGGTCGATGCTCGTTTGTTAGTCCTCATTTCAGGCTAACGCGACAGGATGCTGTGTTGCGAACATGGTCAGCAGTAATCCTCTGTCGTCACGCCATCCCCTTCAGTCCTTGAATGTTGGTTGCATGATTCACATCATTTTCCACCCCATCATGTACAGGTGGAATCGCGACACTTTTGGCGCTATCCCTCAGTGCACCTTTGCATGCTAGGGGGACAAAGCTGCAATCTGGCATCCTTTGGGACTCCCATGGTCCGAGCTCTAAGACCATAAACTAAGATCCATTCGGGACTACGTTCAACTTGATTCCCATCCTCATGGGATACGTAGGACCGCCCAGATGCCCTGTCTCCAGGTATAACCCATTCAGGAAGCTAGTCTCTCTCCCTGTTTCACCTCTGTATAGGCCCCTCGGCCTAAGGTTTCCCTCTCCGGATGGCGTACAATTTGTTGTGGGATCATGTCTCTGTCAATTGTGTTTTATAACACTGCGCACATTTCCTGCCTAGCATCGTCTCTGCTACGTCTGTGCTGTATGACGATAAAATGCATGCTTGGTCCTATCATACGACCCAAAACTGTGACATTATCGTCCTGGCTGCATGACGAAAAACGGCACTGCATTGTGGTGACCTCGTTGTAGAGGAAATCACGTTGGGTATTGGTCACATGCCATGCCATTTTTCAACGCCCATCACGGCTTGATTCTTGTGGTGACATCACGACCTACTGTTCTAGGTCGGTCACTTCACAAAAAAAACCATTCACCTTAAAGAACAAACAAGATACATCAAATTCCGCTTCTTTTAGTGCAAGGGCCACGCCCGCACTCCCCTTTTCCCCTGGCACTGGTATCCTACCATTTCACTTCCAGAACTACGTATTTCTTGATTCTCATCCTTATGAGATACGTAGGAGCGCCTGGGCACTTCCCCGCGGGCCCAGCCTAACCTTTGTGTTCGGTCCCTCGACTCGAGCATTTCCCCAGAGAATGCATGGTAAGTAGGGCTTAGGTCCTCCTTCACGTCGGGTTTTGATGCCATGTGTCCCCTTCTCCCTTTACCCATTTATGGCCTAAGGTCCATCCAGAACTACGTAAGGCTTGATTCTCATCCCTATGAGATACGTAGGAGCGCCCGGGCACTTCCTCGCGGGCCCTGTCTAACTTTTCATGGTCCGAATTCTACGACCCTAAACTAAGATCTCCCCAAGGGAAAGGAATTTGCTCCCTCTCTCTAATACATTTCGTTGCCGTATTCAGATGTGTTTTGACAAAGAGCCCGATGTGTGGGATTTTCACAGGGACATTCCCCTCGTCCCATGACCAAGCTTCGTGAGCCCGCTATTTGGATCCTCATCCTCTTCCACATCCAAAAGGACCCTCGGACGAAGTGGATACTAAGCTTAAGGGATCTCCATGAATGCTGGACCTAAGGGCCCTTCAATCGTTTCGGGCCAACGTCCCCACGGATATTGGACAACAAAATCGATAAAATACCGCGTTGCGGATATGGTCAGCGGTCGATGCTCATTTGTTTGTCCCCATTCTAGGCTAACGCGACAAGATACTGCGTTGCAAATATGGTCAGCAGTTACCCTCCGTCGTCACGCCACCATCATTGTGATCTGAATCTCGAGCACCATGATTCACACATTTCCACTTCCCCATGTTCAAGTGGAATTCCATCATACTCGGCTCTTTCTCTTCGTGCATCTAGGTGCGCCACAAGATCGTGTTAGTGTCACTGGACCGGGATTCACCGAGCGTCCCTTTTCCCTAACTAGCCCCTCTCTGTGTCGGGAAATTCCCACCACTACTGCTTGTTTCCCACATCGAGCACGACTCACGTGGTCTTGGTAGTTTTAGCAGGATGTGTACCAACACGGTCGGGCTACTCATCGTCCTGCATGACATTAAAATGCACTTTCAGAACTACGTATGTCTTGATTCCCATCCTCATGGGGTACGTAGGAATGCCCGACCACTTTTCTTCGGGCCCAGCCCAATCCTCACTCTTGGTCCCTCGACCTGAATAGTTTCCTCCAGGGGTATGTGGTGTGATTTGGACTCCAAGTACACATTCACGTCGGCTTTATATCTACCGCGCCACGCGCTTCCCTTTTATTTCACGTCCTGTCGTATGACGTTAAACTACAGGAGTCTATGTGTCCTCAACGCATGACAATAAACTGTGGTTCTGCCCTGAACAAGTTCAGGATGCCCCAAGATCCCACTGGGAAGTGACGGATCCCCTTGCCAGAGAGGCCCTGTCTAAAAGAAGGAATGATCCATGATCAAACCGATGCGCCTATCAGACGTACTCCTGCCATGGTGGTGTAACTACCTAAGTGTTGGATTCTGTTCGGACAGACCATCACCCCATATTCCACGCTTTGCGTTCCCCTTATTCGGACCCTCATCCTCTTTCGTGTCTAAAGGAACCCCCTAACGTCCTGGTCTAATGCCACATTGGCTCACCTACCGTCCTGGTCCAATGTTCCGGAAGACAGGTCATGTTTGGAGGGACCCCCAATAACGGCCTGGATACTACGCCCAAGGGATCTCCTACCATTACGGGCCAACGTCCCGAAGGATTGATCGACAACAAATTGATAAAATCCCGCGTTGCGAATATGGTCAGCGGTCAATGCTCATTTGTTGTCCCCATTTCAGGCTAACGCAGTAAGGGTACCATTTCTCCTCCAAGGTTAACGGTTGTCCCTTATTGTCACGCCATCCCCACAGTGTTCCGAATCTTGGGTATCGTGATTCACACTTCCCATTTTCATCTGTTTGGACCGATTTCAGCGCCCCTGGCGTTTCCCCATTCGTGCATAAGAGCACGTTGAAGAAACGGTAATTCGGCTATCCTGGAAGTTCCTCCACCGATCAAGCCTTCCCCATCTTTCGGGAATCTGGACTGGCTTGGGGAATTGTCGTCAAACGTCCCGCAAACATTGTAGGGATGTAACAAGGCAATTCAACAGTGGAAATCGTGCGTGCTACGGCATTCAAAACAAAGGTAAAACTTGGAATCACGAAAGTACCAATAAAAAGGTTTTGGGTTTGTTACAATACTCGGGGGGTTGACTTCCCCCAAGGATGGGTTGACCCCGTCAAAAGAGCGTTGCAGCTCTGCCACCCGTTGACATGCGGCATCCAAGGCTTGCTGCCGCTGAATCAGCTCTCGCTCCTCCTCAGCAGCGGCGGGGCCCAATTCGTCAGTTCTGGCTTTGGCCCTCTCTACATCAGCTTGAACGGCAGCCATCTTTTCAGAGGTCTGCCTCATGTGCTCTTTTGCCTCTACCAGCTGGGCCTTCAACCGTGAGACCAGCTCAGATTGTTCATCAAGAGAGGCTGAAAGCACGTCTGCCCGGGTCTGCATCCGTTGAACCTCACCTTCAGCCTCATAGAGCTTCTTAATGTTGGTCGCCTTCCTCCGCTGCCAGCCCACGCTAAGCCCACGATCATGCTCTCGGGTCTTCTCAGCCATAAGATCTCGGATGAGTGCATGAGGACGTTGGGCATCCACTCCCCCAACGCACAGTTCACGCAACCGCGAGCGAACCCTATCCACTTCGCCCAGCCATTGTGCTTGGGGAGTGTCCTTGATAAAGCGTGCAATCAGCTTCCATGACCGGCGGCAGACTATGCTGCTGCCTTCCTCGTTGGAGGTCGTTTCGTCCCAGTCTGCACGATTGGCAGGCTCATACGCGGGATACGCCCGCAGGAAATCCTCGGCAGGATCAACATCCGGCGTCGAATCCAGTGCGACACCTGGCGCCGAAGCAGGCGCGACGGAGCTGGGACTGACCGGTTGATCCTCTTCCTCGGAGTCCACCTCAATGATTTTGGGTACGGCCCTGCTGGCGGACCCGCCAGTGATGATGTGCGTCGCAGCTTGAGGAGATGGAGGGACTATTGCCACCATCACCGGCATGCCCCTAGGAGGGACGCCACTGGACATCCCGACCAGCCTCGCCGCAGCGGCCCACGCCAGTCGAAGAACTGTACGACAGAGATACATAAATGCTAGTTGGCATGGCCTACATGTGACAACGAGGAGACCGGCAGAGGAGACTTACGAAGATCGACCTCCGAGCGCTGCTCCTGAGCCGGTACTGATGGGACCCCGAGACGAGGCCCCCCGTATACTGTTGGAAGGTTTGGGGATTCCAGAGGAGCCACCTCAGGCCCCCTGGTCCCACCAGACGCAGAACTGGACGCAGCCATAGGCGCGGGTTCTGAAGGTCCCGCATCATCCCCCGCCAAGGAGCGAGAACGAGGCCTACGAACAAGTTCCTCCTGCATGGCTCAAACATTGGTGAGAAGTACATAGGGACCGAAGAACAGATCGTAAGGAGAGAAGTTTGGAATGCTACCTCGAGAGCCTCCACGAAATCTTCAGATTCTGAGCCTCGGTCTCTGACCTCTCCCTCCTCCAGCGGGCTCCCTCCTCCAGCCTCATCCTCCCGAGAGGAGTCCTCTGATTCCTCCGGCAAGGGGAAGCGCTCCCTCAGATCGGCAGCCGATAACTGTGAGGGGACCTTCTGATTCAACAGTACCCTCACCCGGTCTTTCATTGGGCGAGGGACACCACTGGAGTGGACGTAATCCTCCAGCTCTTCCAGGTACTGTTCTGCCTCCGCCGGAGACGCCATGAATCCAGCCCGAACTGGGCCTATACCCGGTAATTCCATCCCGAGGCGATTCAGGTGGGCCCATATCTCGGATGGGCTGAGGAATTTCCGGTTGACATCCCAAATGTCCCAAGCCTCCGGGAAGACGGCATCCTCTGTCTTGTCAATGTGACGTAGGCGCTTCCCCGGAGCCTGAGTGGATATCCTATGGAATCCCCTCTGTGGACGCCCCTCCGGATGACCCTGCTCTCCCGGAATCACCGGATCCACCGCTGCTGCCATACCCTCGGCCGGTGCGGGTCTCACCGCCATGGCAGCCCCACTACCGCGAGCGGCCCTAGCTGCCATCCGACCCCGACCTCGAGATAGAGGAGGCCCACCGTCACCAACCCGGATCGTTGGTTGCTTCAGCATCTCCCCCGGATAAGCGGCCTCCCAAATGATGGCGTACTCCTTCACTAATCCGAAGGTGGCGGTGGATGGATGCAATGCAATCCGCTTCTTTCCATCTTCCCATGTGAACATGAGCCACAGCTGCCTCATCACACATGGGTGCTCCTCGTGACGCACCTCCCAGTAGACCTGCGGGGTCAGCCGCTGGAGGCACCGGAACTGCCTCGCAAACCGATGCGGAGTGTACGGTTCACAGAGCGGTTCACGATCTATTCGTGCCACCAAAACTCCACCTCGGAAGGCGAGGTGGTAAGCCCGATGTTCTTCCGTTCCCCGTCCGTCATTAGTAAGCATCCCCGTCAGCAATGGGAAGGGATGGAAATTGAACTCATCCGCCCTCCACACCCTATTCAGCACCATTGGAACGGCCAGTTTGAACGGGAAGCTCCCGACCGCATTCAGGATGGAGGGGCGAATGTTTGATCCCAGCGGCGAAATGGGGTTTTGGTACTCGTAAATCCCCCTGATATGCGCTGCGATCCACCCATACAGGAGGTGGAAGGGCCCACATATTCTTGGCGGCTTCTTTCCCTCGCTAATATGCCGCAGCATTCTGTACAGTTTGGTGAGCATCGGGATCCCCAGGTTGATCCGCTGCCCCATGGCCAACATCGAAGCCATGATAAACGAGCTGGGCCGTACCCCCATGCTTGTATCTCTCACCGGTAGGATCCAACCACAGGTGAGAGCCGCGATGAACGCCGCCAGCCTGACGATCGGCTGTTGTTCAGTGCTGACACTGAAACCCCAAGTCTTCCATTGGATGTCCTCCAAGACCCGCCAATACGAGTGCCCCTTGCCCCGTTGGGCCGCCCTCGGACAAGTTCGAGGCCTTGGAGGGAACTCTCGATTCTCTGGGAAATTCAGGAAGCATTTGAACTATATCCTAAAATGGACATCCCTCACTGCCTCCTTGTCCTCTCCGGGGACAAGTGCCATCAGTGCCGATGCCAGTCGCGACATTTTCTCCGCATCCCCCCATGCGCTGGCAATGGGGAGGAACTCGTCATACATGGCCCCCAAGATTGGGACCCCAGAAATCTGGTGGACATCCCACAGGCTGATGCCCACCTCCCCGTGATGCAGGTGAAAAGTGTTGGTCCTAGATGACCATCTACTCAGCAACTCCATCATTAGCTGCTTCAGTTGGTAAATGTGGAATTGGGAGGCCCATGCTGCTTCATACAACCCCACTCTCCTCAGCTCGGCCCCAAACTCCTCGCATGAGGCGCCTACCCAGTAGGCCCAGGCCCAGTCATCAGTAAAGTTGCCGCCCTGGTGCAGGTCCCACTCATCGGACCATCCCTTCTTCGAATCCTGCAAAGTCGCTTTCCGCATGGTACGGTAGAGAGGAGGGGAAGTCTCCGGCAGCAATGGCTTCCCGTCGATGTCGTTCACATGGTTGTAGAGACAATCAGCGGTGACGGGTGTGAAGTCCTCCCCCGTGTGACCATCGGCCACCCTGAACCATTGGTGCTGGCACAGTGTGCTCCTGAACCAGCAAACTTGTTCATCCCTACTCGCCTCAGGGATGAAGACGTCATCCCTCAGTCCGAAGCCGTACAACGGAAGTTTCTTGCACTGCGGATAATATTTCTGGACCTCCGAGAGCAGATCCGTCAAAGAAGTGTGGTCCGAGTGGCTTCGGATCATCTCCCCCAAGCCTGGACGGTTGGCCATCTCATCTCGACGAGCAGCATCTGCAAGGACCCCCAAGACGGCTTCTTGATGGGCCATTTTAACTCTGGCCCTCAGAAAAGGATTCTTTTGGATGGATCGCGAAGCTCAACCGCGAAGCTCGACCGCGAAGCCGGATCGCGAAGATCGGTCGTGAGACCAAGCCGTGAAGTCCGGCCAAGGCAGACAAGCAGAGGTTCGCTTGGCGCGGATGCAGAGTCGGAACCCGCGGTTCTCGGCGAAGCTCGATTCGCGGAGGGCAGTCGCGGAGTACGCGGAGCTTCGCGAAGTCGAGAGCACAAAAAGACAAGGAAGGCACGTGAAGACAAAAGAGGGCGGACCCCCTATTTATAGGCAGCGACCCCGGAGCATCGCGACGTGCCTCACCCGCGCGAAGCATCGCGGTGCGTCCGGATCCGTGGCCCCGGCGAGCATCGCGGGGCCCCTTCGCGATGCTGCATCGCGAACCACCGACAATTTTGGCGATTTTCCCTCAGACTTCGACCCTTCGCCCTCCGTGGCTCCAAGTCTGAGGGGGGGAATTTTTTGGCGCCAAAAAATGTGGCCCGAAAGAAAGGAACGAAAAGGCTGGCGCGCTGCCTCACGAAGCTCCGCCGCGAAGCCCCGCCGCGATGCACCCCAACCATGGCGGCGCCGCGAAGCTCCAGAGGCGGTAATGCTCTGCGAACCCATTTGACGTTCGCGAGCCGCCGCAAAGCTCCAGAGGCGGTAATGCTCCGCGAAACCATTTGACGTTCGCGAGCTGTCGCGAAGCTCCAGAGGCGGTAATGCTCCGCGAACCCATTTGACGTTCGCGAGCCGCCACGAAGCTCCAGAGGCGGTAATGCTCCGCGAACCCATTTGAAGTTCGCGAGCCTCCGCGACGCACCGAAGGCGGCGCACGAGTCTTGCATCGCGGCGCCCCTTTCCTATAAATACTGGACTCCCCCTGAGTCCCAAGGACATACAATCCGACCTTTCGGCTTCTCCTCTCCCGAATCGCGAAGCACTCTTTGCCCCGGGAATCATGAGCTCCGCGAGGTATTTCTACTTCGCGAGACACCTCTGCTTTGTCTCGTTTTGAGCCCCTCTTCCGAGAGGGATGCCCTTCGCGAAGCTCAAGGGCGTTCGCGAAGGAAGGGGATTCCCAAGGGAACCCGGGCAGCCACAGAGCGTTTATGTTTCGCGAAACACCCAACCCATGCTAGTGATCCCTATGCCAAGGCAGGATCACTATACATCGCAAAGCACACTGCTTCGCAGGACCCTGCTTCGTGAGGCACCCCTTCCTCGCGAGGCAGTGCTCCGCGAACACTGTTCCACTTCGCGAAGCACCTCCCACTCACACCTATTCCCCATGCTAAGGCCAAGGCACTCCACATCGCGAAGCGCACCCTTTTACATAGAAATTCCTCTTCCCGTGCGACCCTCCCGGGTTGCACGATGTCATTTCAAAGTCCCATGGACAATACCACCCGTAGCGTTGCTTCGCCTAATGCTTCTTCGCATAGGCACGCTAACGGCTATTGCTTCTTCGCATAGCCACGCTAACGTGAACCCCTCGATGGTTCGTTCCACGACCCCCCTTAACCATGGCCTTACTAGTACCTTCCCTTCCCCAAGGACCAGAGGGTACCGGTTATGTATGTCCTAGGGGTGTGGAGTGAACCCACCTCGTCCGAGCTGCAGGACGTTAAACTGCCAAGCACCACGTCCTCAACACATGACGTTAAACTATGACCCAACCTCGTCTCCCTCACGAAGGGTCCCCCCAGCTTGAACATTCTTTACACCACTCATCTCCACGGGAATGGAACTCTTCCGCACATGGAATGAGATCCTCCTTGTCGGAGTGGTGTATGTTCGTAGGGGAAGGGTTGCCTCAGAGCGTAAGCCCCTAACCTTTCGTACGGATGATTGCACCCATGCATCTCCGTACATCCCCACTACCAAGGTCATTGGAGGGCGTGATAGGGAACGAGCCACCCCCCTCTGGGCCTCCATCCTGGAGTAAGTCCCAACACCATGGGCCGCCCAACGCGTAAGCCCCTTTTCACTTCTCACGGATGCACCCCTCGCAACGTGATCGTCAGGTCCTTGCAACCTCTTGTTTCTCCCACCGAGCATGACTCACGTGGGCTTAGAGTGAGCACCGAACCTGACCCCTCACCCTTATGAACTACGAGGTCTTTGATCGATGACAAGGCATGGTACGTAGGAAGCCTCCACGAGGTTCAATCCCACCCATCGTTCTTACACGTCGGGTCTCATTCTCGTCCCGCATGACGTTAAACTGTAATCCCTGAACTACGAGGACTTTGATCCATGTTAAGGCATGGTACGTAGGAAGCCTTCACGAGGTTCAAGCCCACCACTAGTGGACCCACTGGTCTACTTTCACGTCGGTTAACCGGTGAATCCCCTTTTAACTACGAGGTATTTGATCTATGTCAAGGCATGGTACGTAGGAAGCCTCCACGAGGTTCAAGCCCACCCGTCATTTCACGTCGGGTCTCACCCCGGTCCAACATGACGTTAAACTGCATTCTGGTCCAGTGGTAAGCTGTTGCGACCCTTTCCCACCTGAACTACGAGGTCTTTGATCCATGTCAAGGCATGGTACGTAGGAAGCCTCTATGAGGTTCAAGCCACATTTCTCGGTCGTTCATTCATGTCGAGTTTCTCCCTCGTCCAGCATGACGTTAAAATGCATGCCTCCTTTTGTCCCGCATGACATTAAACTGTACACCCAATTCTAGTCCGACGACAAGCCATTGTGACTAACCCGAACTACGAGGTCATTGATCCATGTCAAGGCATGGTACGTAGGAAGCCTTCCCAAGGTTCAAGCCCACCACCGATCGAACCAAGGTCTACTTTCATGTCGGTTCACCGACAAAGCCCCATCTGAACTACGAGAACATTGATCCATGTCAAGGCATGGTACGTAGGAAACCTTCCCAATTTTCAAGCCCACCACTAGTGGACCCACGGGTCTACTTTCACGTCAGTACTCTGACGATGCTCATCGGGCCAATGTCCACCTTCACGTCAGTTTATCTACGTCATCCCGAACTACGTGGACTTTGATTCCCTGCCACGGGGATACATAGGAAGCCTCGTCAAGGCTCAAGCCCAACTTCACTGTCGCCCCTGCGATGGTCCCATTTCACTCTCCTTCCACTCCATTCATCAACCCACCACCCGTTCCGATTCTCGCCCGGACCGTCTTATCCTGGTGAGACCATGTCGGTACGCTCTTCTTCACAGTCACCCATGGGCTGGCCCCGGTATCGATATCCCTTCAAGGAGGATCCCTCAATCCGATCTATCCTAGCTAATGCTCTGGTTGGGTTGATCCGTCTCCGCTGGACGTTAAACTTGCGGCATACCCTGTGTTGAGCACGGGAAGCTGAGGAAATCCTCAGATATGTGTCTATGACATATAATTCCCCGCGCTCGATGTGGGATGCCTCGGGCTTCCACGCCCTCGAGAAGCCTTGTGGTCAAGGATAACAGACAGACATGCCAGGTACCCCAGCATCCAGACATGCTACTGATGCCTCAACGTGACTACTCCCCTGACTGAAGGTTGCTGCCCTGACTGGACCCTTTGGAATGTCCCGACAGAAGCAGTGTAATTAACCTGCGTCCATGGAAACATGGAACTGGGAAGAGTTTCACGAACTACGTATTAAATCTATAAGGGAGACCCGGACTAGGTGATGAGTTCTGAGGAGGAATCCGCAGGAGGAAGAACCGACATCCCATCATCCCGTTTCGATCAAGGAGAAGACGTCCCTGAATAAGGAGCGAATGTCGCCCGCCTTTGGAAAGTGGGAATGCGGGGCAACAGAAGCGCCGCGCGTCCTCCCCCACGGACGGACGGGCGCGCGCCCCGACGAAAGCGTCGGAAACACTTATGTAACAAAACATATAAAATCAAACGAGTAAGTTAACACCCAAAACAACGATAATACTAAGATATTATTAACAAATCAATGTTAAAAGATCATATATGATATCATATGAATGCATATGATTATTGTATAATTTAACAATTATTTCACTATTATACAGGAGGTTAACCTACCCCAACCAAGGAAAAGTACAAGGTAAGTGTTTACTTCAAAATCTCTTCATTATCCGAGGTTGTTTATACCTAATAATCTACTGGGATCTTTTTATCATCCACATCCATGTTTCGTAAAAATGTATTTCAAAAAAAATTACTATTTAAGAGAATATGGGTTAAAGTCATTTATACCCTTTTTTTACTTTTTATAAAAGTTTTATAAAGGAATATTTCCGTCGTTTTTCAAACAAGGTACTTTTTAACCTTTTCGACAGAATTAAGGTAAGAATGTTTTTTTAACTTAGACAGTGGGTGCGGTCATTTTCCACCATTATAAAATCTTCGAAGCTTCCCTTACAAGATTATAAGAATATTTTCAAAGAAAATGTTTTATTTCATAAATATAAGACTCTTAAATGATTTAAAAATAGAAAGAGATATTTCTCTAAAAAGAGTTTTGATTTCATCTATGTCAACATCCTTTGATGGATTTTATGCTTATTTGTAGTTGATTTATTATGATACAAGACTTCTATATTGTATTGAAGGTTTTGTGATATGTTTGACTGTGGATGTGCTATTTTTATACCATTCATAGTTTATGATGAAAGTATTGACATTTCTTATGCTAGTTTTAATACGAATGTTTATGTCATGTTTAAACCTTTTCATATGGGAATGCATTGGACTTAATATGTGATGGGTGGAGCCTGCTATAGCTCCTCAATACATCGGTAGGTCTCATGAGACAATCTAGTGTCTTGGCACAAGGCCTTGACAAAGTCTTATTTATAGTCTTGGCACGAGGCCTTGGCTATGTGGTTATGATAGTCTGGAATTATGCATTCCATCATTATGAAAGTGGTTATTGATTTTTCATTTTATTATTCGATTAGTAGAATATCCGTGTGAATAAGTAAATGGAATTATTTCATTTTATTTATTAAATACTATGTTGAAAGTTCAAGTTTAAAAGGATTTTGTTTTAGTTATACATTGCCTTAAATGTTTATTCTTATTTATAAAAGTTTCCTCTATATTGTAATCCTTACTGGGCATTTGAGCTCACCCCTTTTCTATGATTTATTTTTGTCCCAGGAAGTGAAGAAGTAAATTATGAATGACCTGAAGGGATATTATGAGGGGTTAATAGTCTGGACTATGGAGACAATATGTTTTTGTTGTAGTTTTTCACTTTATAATGTAATGTAAACCATTATAAATATATCTAGTGTTTCCAAGGCTACTAAACCAATCGGTCGTTCGAGATTTGATCTTTCTTTTGACCATGCCAATGTTATAAAATAATGAACTGACTCTAGGTAACTTGGGTCGGGGCATTACAGTTGGTATCAGAGGAAGTTTAGTACAAACCTTGGAAGCTATATTTAGATAAACTCTGATTAGAGAACGTAGACCTAAGATGAACTTTGATGATTAGTATAGAATAACTTCCTAGAATTTTGGTATTGTAGAGATTTTGTGAGTTTTCCGAGCAATACTTCCCTGTCTGGATACGAGTAGGTAGAGGCATCTCTGGCACAGATGTACCTAGGGTTAAAACCCAAAAACACCGCTTTGAGCTAGACTCAAACGGGAACTGGTGCACGACAATGGGCCTTGTTGCACTCTTGTTTACGACACTCACGGGGGATATGCTTAGGATAACTCTCATTTTATTTACAAATCATTATGAAGGGTTTATGAGTATATACTTCCTCAAAGAAAACATTTTTATGATTATGGATTATATCCATAAATAGTTCAATTTATGTTAAGTGTTTTATAAGTATGGGATTATGTATTTTGATTCATAAACAGATCTAGTTTATGCCATTGTATAGAAATGGCGCCTAGTGGAAGAAATGGAAATTGTATCAATGCACGCACTCCATGTAGGGATTTCCCTCCTGCTCAAGATAATTATAGTGGAGCTGGTGATGCAACTAGTGCCAATCAGCTAATCACCGTACTGGGACAACTCACTCAGGTTATGAATAATAACCTTACCCGTATGGAGCACCCTAATCCACAACGTGGAGGATCAATGTTAGATCGATTCATGAGGTAACAACCACCAATGTTCAATGGGAGTACAAATCCCTTAGTAGTTGAGCAATGGATAAATTCCCTAGAGAAAATATTTCAGGCTTTGGGGAGCAGTGAAAGGGAAAAAGTTATCATTGCAGTTTACCGCCTCACTGGAGATGTTGATCAACGGTGGTCATTGATTCAAAACACAAAGGAAGATGATGAAGTATCAAATATGGAATGGAGGGAGTTTAAAGACCTGTTTTTAGGAAAATACTTTCCTCGCGACCATCGAGCAGATATGGAAAGGCAATTTCTGAGTCTGAGACAAAAGGAGGATGAGAATGTCACAAAGTATGAGGCTAACTTTACAAGGTTAGCAAGGTATGCTGCAGATTATATACATAACCCAAGAAGTAATATTGATTATTTCTTTTATGGGTTAAAACCATTTCTCCATCGAGCATTAGTCTCACAATCCTTTTCGTCATACGAAGACATTGTCTCATGTGCTATCAAGACCGAAAAGGAATTATCTAAGTCTTAGACAATAAAGCAAAGCAAGAGTAGAAGAGACCTGCTGATCAATCTAGGAATGGAAATAAGGGGAAGAAGGGAATGGTTTAATACCCATCCTATGGTAAATGTGGGAAGAAACACCCTGGTACTTGCTTGAAGGGAATTTGAGTCTGTTACAAGTGTGGTGAAAAAGGCCACCAAGCTCGTGATTGCAAGGGGAAGAAGGAAGCTACCAACGTTCAGTTCTACAATTGAAGGGAGATGGGGAATTATGCAAATGAATGTCCTAAGTGTGAGGAGAAATTACCTCAGAAAAGGCCAAGGGATCAAGGCCAATCTTATACTATCACTACTACTGAGGTAGAAGCTCCGAAAGACGTAGTGGTAGGTAATTTAATGGTTTCCTCATGTTTAGCAAATGCATTATTTTATTTTGGATCATCGCATTGTTTCATATCTTCCCAGTTTTCTTAAAAATTAGATATTTATAATTTGATTTAACAAGGGAGTTGTCTGTTAAAACTCCTAAGGGAAGTATCATTGCCACAAAGTTTTGTGAATCAGTCCCCATTAGAGCACATAAATGTTCTTTATCTTCTGATCTCATCGTCATACCTATGATTGAGTTTGATATAATCCTCGGTATGGACTGGCTTTCGGACTATGATGCGAAGATTTATTATAATAATAAAGAGATTACGATTCATGATGATAATTATAAGGAACACCTTATCTTTAGAGCAGAATCGTCACCACCTAATTCCTATTTAGATCCACCTCGAGTAGCTCAACTAAATTAAATTATTGGGGAGAAAGAGAATGAAATGACTGTGGGTGAGGAAAGGAATGTTCAAATAGAGGTTGTGCTTGTTGTGAAAGAATTTGTAGATGTATTTCCAGAAGATTTACCTGGACATCCTCCAGAATGAGAAGTTGAGTTTTCCATTGACTTAATTCCTGGATCAAGGCCTATATCAAAGACCCCTTATAGAATGTCCATTGCAGAATTAGTTTAACTAAAGAAACAACTAGAGGAATTAAGTAATAAGGGATTTATTCGCCCTAGTGTTTCTCCATGGGGAGCCCCTGTTCTTTTTGTTAAAAATAAAGACGGATCTATGAGGTTATGTATCGACTACAGGGAGATCAATGCTATAACAATAAAGAAAAAGTATCCCCCACCTCACATTGATGATTTATTTGACCAACTACATGGAGCTCAATACTTTTCAAAGATTGACCTTCGATCAGGATACCATCAGTTGTGTGTAAAGAAGGAAGACATTCCGAAGACATCATTTTCGAACCAGGTACGGGCATTACGAGTTTACTGTAATGCCTTTTGGATTGACTAATGCACCCTCTATATTAATGGATCTGATGAATAGAGTTTTCATGGAGTATCTCGATGAGTTTGTGGTGGTATTTATTGATGATATCTTGGTATACTCCAAAACCTACGAAGATCATGAAAATCACTTGCGCATTATCTTGAAGACTCTGAGGAGGCATGAATTATATGGAAAGTTTAGCAAGTGTGAATTCTGGATTCATGAGATTTATTTTCTTGGCCATATTGTCTCTAAAGATGGAACCCCTTTTGATCCTTCTAAGACCAAGGCAATCCAAGAATGGCCAGCACCTACGAGTATAACTGAGGTACGCAGTTTTATTTGTTTGGCAGGTTATTATCGACGTTTCGTCCAGAATTTTTCCCGATTGGCTAACCCATTAACGAAGCTCACTCGTAAAGGGGTTAAATTTGTTTGGACAAAAGAGTGTGAAGAATTTTTCGATGAACTGAAGATAATATTAGTCAATTAGCCTATATTGACTCTACCATCGGGGAATTATGGGTTCGTTATTTATAGTGATGCATAATAGAAAGGACTTGGTTGTGTCCTTATGCAGAATGATAGGTTTATTTCCTATGCGTCACGACATTTGAAAATTCATGAAAAAAACTATCCTACTCATGACCTCGAGTTAGCAGCTGTGATCTTTGCTTTGAATATATGGAGTCACTACCTCTATGGTGAAAAATGTGAGATTTATACTGATCACAAGAGTTTGAAATATATTTTCTCACAAAAAGAACTCAACATGAGGCAAAGGAGATGGCTTGAATTACTCAAGGATTATGATTTCACGATACACTACCACCCGGGGAAAGCAAACAAGGTGGAAGATGCTTTGAGTAGAAAAGACCATGGAGTTTTGAACAATATGAGAATTGAAAGGGATCACATTTTCATGGATCTAGTGAAGATGGACATGGGAATAACCAGGGAAGGTAAAACATCAATGCTTTTTCAAATGGTTGCCAAACCGTCTTCACTAGAAAGGATTAAGAGTTCTCAGACCGATGATGAAGAATTTAAAAAGAAGATTAAAGCTGTGAATGATGGGAGATTGAGAGACTTTGTGTATGAAGATGGAATTTTGAAATTTGGGAAGAGAATTTGTGTTCCCGATATACCTGATCTAAAAAAGGAATTTTTGGATGATGCTCATAGTTCCAATTTCTCTATACACCCTGGGAGCACTAAAATGTATAGAGATTTGAAGGAACATTTTTGGTGGGACAACATGAAGAGGGAGATTATTGATTTTGTGTTAAGATGTATAGTTTTTCAGCATGTGAAAGCTGGAAGGCAACAGCCTGGAGGAGTCATGCAACCTCTTCCCATACCGGAGTGGAAATGGGACAATATTACAATGGACTTTGTCATGGGGCTACCAAAGACTCCTAGAAGGAACGATGCAATATGGGTTATTGTTGATCGTCTTACAAATTCAGCACATTTTCTTCCTATAAGAGAAGATCTACCCCTGGAACGTCTAGAAAGACTATATATTAATGATGTTGTGAGACTTCATGGAGTACCCCTATCGATTGTTTCTGATCGTGATCCCCGTTTTACTTCATGATTTTCGAAAAGTCTTCAGAAATCCCTGGATACTAAACTTCATTTGAGCACTGCTTACCACCCTCAGACAGATAGACAATCAGAACAGACTATTTAAACCTTAGAAGACATGTTGAGATCTTGCTCACTTGACTTTCAGGGTATGTGGGATAAATATTTACCTCTCGTAGAATGTTCCTATAAAAATAGCTTCCATTCGAGTTTTCAGATGGCACCATATGAAGCGTTATATGGAAAGAGATGTCGTACACCAACCTGTTGGGATGACGTTGGTGAAAGAAAACTTGTAGGCCCAGAACTGGTGGAGGAAGCGATGGAAAAGGTAAAGGTAATCCAAAATCACATCAAAGTAGCTCAAAGTAGGCAAAAGAGCTATACCGATAATCGAAGGAAGGATTTGGAATTTCAAGTCAGTGATCATGTTTTCCTGAAGGTATCTCCATGGAAGGGAGTCATACGTTTTGGTAAGAAAGTTAAATTGAGTCCCAGGTACATCGGACCTTTCGAAATTCTAGAACGAATTGGGACTGTAGCTTACCGATTGGCAATGCCGCCAAGTCTCTTTAAAGTTCATGATGTGTTCCACGTATATCTGTTGAGGAAATACATGCCTGACCCAACGCATGTACTCACCTATGAAGAATTAGAACTGGACCCGATCTGTCTTATCGCGAAGATCCCATCAGGATTCTTGATATGAGAGAACAAGTACTGAGAAACCGGACGATGCGTCTGGTAAAGGTTTTGTGGAGAACCCATAAGATGGAAGAGGCAATGTGGGAACCCGAGGAACTTATGATGAAGAACCACCCGAGTCTTTTCATGTGATAAGTATTCTAGAAATTTCGAGGACGAAATTATTTGAAGGAGGGGAGAATGTAACACCCCAAGATTCTACGGTACTCTTCTCTTTGAATAATGTGATAGCGTGTGTTGTACGCAACACCAAGTTCTAACACAACATAACCAATCAAACTAGCCATTATGAATAGTAATTCCTACTTTTTGAAATTATATATATTTTATATTTCAAAATGGACTTCATTTTTGGATTCGGAATATCGAATTTAGCCTAAGGTGAAATTTTGGTACTTTTCGGATAACTTTAATATTTTGATGAATAGTGAAAATTACTAAATTTTAATTAAAAACAACTTTTTTAATCAAAATAATTAATAGTGATAAATTATGAATTTGAGTGGTTATAAAGTATATTTATAAAATTTGTTTACCATTTAATATAATGTTGGTCATTGGACATAATTTTACAATTAAACCGAACATAAACAAGTGTCAATCTTTTGATAGTTATTATCTCTTAAAAACACGCTTTTTATTTTGACAGCGGGAATTAATTTTAAATTAATTTCTGCCAATTATGTGTTTTGAATTTAGTAAAATTTATTAAATATTTGGAATCAGGATTTTAAAATTGTGTAAATAGGTTAATTTTATTTTTAGACATTTTGAATAATTACTACTGTAAATATTTTATTTTCCATGGTTAAGGGTAAATCCGGTAAATGAGGGTTAAAAGAAACATTATAACAATACTAAATTACCCTAAAACGTGTCCTAGCCTTATTGGTTGATACGTGTTCGACCATAGGCATATTTGGGTCTATTTTGGGACCCCATGGTGCCACTTGTAGGTGATAGGGACACTTTATTTTAATTAAGTTAAAATGAATACAAAAATGACACAAGCATATATAGTTTATAAAAACAATATTTACATAGGGTTATATATGTTGGATTTTAGATTATAAATATTCATTAGAAAGATAAAAATATTTCCTACATAATGATATTTTATTTATAATTTTTAGACATTAAATAATTTAATTTATTTATGACACAATGATGATGAAGTAATTACTATAATAGTGAAAAATTAAAATAATTGATATTATAAATACACAAATAAATATAATATGAATCTTTTAATGAATTAAACTAATTTTATAGGATAATATGATATATTAGTATTGATTTAATTGACTTTTTTAGAAGTAATAAATCTGTTATGAGTTTCACAAAAATCAAATATTGAATAGTGTCAAAATTGACATAAAAGAGTTCTTAAAAAAAATATTATATTATTAATTGATATTAAATTCCTAAAAATATGAGGTTCGGCCAAGAGACTTATATAATGATAGTTTCATAATTAATGGACCACTTGGGGGTCTATTGGATGTATATAGTATGTTTATTAACCATATTATATAAAAATACAAAGAGACCTTGTAAAAGTGAAACTAATTAACTTAGAGTTAATACTTAAAGATAAGGTTAATATAAGTACCCAAACCTGTCTAAATTGTATTCGTTGAGTTGTTTTAGACCCATCCCCACCTTAAAATCTAAATAATCAACTTTTTAGCCATTATAAACCAAATATGAATTTATTATAAACTAATATTTCTAGTTTTTCCAAAGGTGCCCCCCACCCCTCTTATAAAAGGGCACTCCTCCTTCTCTTTTCATCACACCTTAAAAGCCTTTTGGTTCTGCCAAACTCTACCCAAATACTCTCTCAACTTCCCTCACTACAAACTAGAGGCCTTATTTTTATCCGAAAGCCAACCTAAGGATCCCTTTTGATCAAATCAAAAGGAAGAAACCGAAGAAGAGGTAATGATTTCACCACCCTTTTCCAAGTTCCTTTCTTCTTCCACTTCTTCTTCCTTTGTTGTTACCATTCTAAAATAATAACTCCAGTATCATATATATACTTTGATGTTATTATAAATATGGTACAACCATATTCAGTATTCTATCCACCCTTTGAATATAATGTCACCATACGTGCGTACGTACGGCTTACCGTCTCCACGTTGTGGTGTAATTGTTATTCAATATATTATTATTTGGATGGTTATAATAATGATGTGTAACTCATGTAAATAATAAATATAACATGATAATTATTCTTTATAAATGATATACTAACAAATTATATATTATTTTAATATCAAAAGAATGATATTGTCGCTCTTGCGTACGTACGGACTACCGTCTCTACGAACGCGATGAGATTCATTCTCCATCGAATCCATTCAAGTATAATTATCATTTTATGATTTACAAATGATGTTAAGGACTTGATATAATTCTGGATATGAATAATATACAACCTATCCATTACAAACATGGCTTATGTAACAAAACATATAAAAGAAAATGAGTAAGTTAACACCCGAACAACGATAATACTAAGATATTATTAATAAAGCAATGTTAAAAGATCATATATGATATCATATGAATGCATATGATTCTTGTATAATTTAACAATTATTTCACTATTATATTAGAGGTTAACCTACCCCAACCAAGGAAAACTACAAGGTAAGGGTTTACTTCACAATCTCTTCATTATCCGAGGTTGTTTATATGTAATAATCTACTGGGATCTATTTATCATCCACATCCATGTTTCATAAAAATGTATTTCAAAACATTTTTACTATTTAAAAGAATATGGTTTAAAGTCATTTATACCCTTGTTTGACTTTTTATAAGAGTTTTATAAAGTAATCTTTCCGTCGTTTTCCAAATAAGGTACTTTTTAACCTTTTCAACAAAATTAAGGTAAGAATGTTTTTTAACTTATACGGTGGGTGTAGTTATTTTCGGCCATTATAAAATCGTCGAAGCTTACCTTACAAGATTATAATAATATTTTCAATGAAAATGTTTTATTTCATAAATATAAGACTCATAAATTATTTCAAAATAGAAAGAGATATTTCTCTAAAAAATGTTTTGATTTCATCTATGTCAACATCCTTTGATTGATTTTATGCTTATTTTTGGTTGATTTATTATGATACAAGACTTATATATTGTATTGAAGGTTTTGTGATATGTTTGACTGTGGATGTGCTATTTTTATACCATTCATATTTTATGATTAAAGTATTGACATTTTGTATACTACTTTTAATACGAATGTTTATGTCATGCTTAAACCTTTTCATATGGGAATGCATTGGACTTAATATGTGACGGGTGGAGCCTGCTATAGCTCCTAGATACATTGGTAGGTCTCATGAGACAAACTAGTGTCTTGGAACAAGGCCTTGACAAAGTCTTATTTGTATTCTTGGCACGAGGCCTTGGCTATGTGGTTATGATAGTCTGGAATTATGCATTCCATCATTATGAAAGTGGTTATTGATTTTGCATGTGATTATTCGATAAGTAGAATATCCATGTGAATATGTAAATGGCATTATTTCATTTTATTTATGCCATACTATGTTGAATGTTCAATTTTAAAAGGCTTTTGTTTTAGTTATACATTGCCTTAAATTTTTATTATAATTTATGAAAGTTTCTCCTATATTTTTATCCTTACTGGGCATTTGAGATCACCCCTTTTCTATGTTTTATTTTTTTCCCAGGAAGTGAAAAAGTAAATTATGAATGACCTGAAGGGATATTATGAGAGGTTATAGTGTGGACTATGGAGACAATATGTTGTTGTTGTAGTTTTTCACTTTATAATGTAATGTAAAACTTTATGAATATATCTAGTGTTTCCAAGGCTACTAAACCAATTGGTCTTTCGAGATTTGATCTTTCTTGTGATCATTCCAATGTTATGTAATAATGCACCAACTCTATGTAACTAGGTTCGGGGCGTTACAATTTCCATTATAGGAAGATAAAATTTTCAAACTACATGTTGTGTACTAGGGGTACACATAATGTAGTGATCCCATTCTATGTGGCGAAGAACATGGGAATACCGTCTGTGTTAAGGGACAAGGTCTTGAGGAATTATGGAAAGGTACATTCACATGAGGTTCAGTACATGGGAACGAGTATCCAAACATGACCACATGATAAGGACATTTCCATGTATCTAGACAGACAACACACACCATGTACTGAGGGTACATATCAAGTGGAGATATGTGGCTAGTATGTTGTATATAGGTGAAGACATTCCTAGAAGATAAAATGGCATCACATGCCATGTGACATGAGTTAAATACCATGTATGATCCAAAATACACAATGAGTATCTTGAGGGAACATCTCTAGGGACCGGTGTCTAGAGATATGTTGTGTACTATGAGTACACATAATGTACCCCCATTAGAGACTACTTACTCACACATCTCTATATATAGGACTTTGGTGGAGGCCCATGAGTAGCCAATCCTGAGTATTTTCCTATGTTTGATGAAATGGTGGCCATGGATTTGAAAATAAAGCTATAATGTGAGATGTTTCGAGCAAGAATATTCCTTTGGAAATTCTTGATGATGGTAGTGATCATGCATGATCACTAAAGTGTTTAGACAGAGATAGAACTCCCTTATCATATCAGGAAATGAGTCCTCTATCCATAGAGACAGTACTCCCATATCACACAATGGTGTCAATATGCCATACTCATAGTGTATATAGTGATGGTACTCCCCTGTCGTACCAGGGTGTGGGTCCACTATCTATAGAGACCCTCTCCGGGGGTCACTACTCCCATGTCGCGTTAGGGTAAAGGTCCCCCATATAATTCAAATAGATAGAGATGAAACTACCCTATACAAGGGTATGGGTCCTCAACCAACGGTTTGGTTCTCCTCCATATTTGGGCTCTGGAGATGAGTGGGCCTTCTATGGGAGTTGGATCTCCCTCCGTTGTAGAAAATTGTTGTGAGTAATGGGACACTCCACTAGATAATGGTCATCCCTATATAAAAGTTACATCTCCCTCAATACGATGAAGTTTGGGCCTCTACATATATGTTCTTCAAAGGATTCATGAGATGATTATGAGTTAGTACTCTCTCAGTTGTGGGGTAGCTGCAAGGTGTGGGTCCCTCATTTTTCTCTCCTAAGGTTACATGTGGTTCTTTTAATGGAGTAATATCTCCCTTGAATATGTGTTTAGTTGGGAAGGTAGGGCCTCTCCAGTTGAGTTCTTATGATCTTGGAGAGTGCACAAGATAATAAGGTCATGACCTCTAGTGCTAAGAACAATAGTTGGAACTAGAGTTGTATTGTCAATGGGTGATATATTTTGTATATGTACCATCAGTGATGTAAGGTCCCGGGGAGTTAGGTCTCCTAGATAAAGAATAAATTTAATACTCGAGTACAATTTTGTAGCTAGGGGTGAGGTCGGGACCTCATCATAATTGGTATTTTAGATGAGTATATCTAGGTAATTATAGGGTTCCTTGTAGTGGTGTTTGATTGAAAAACCACATGAAGATGATATGACTCTCCATTTATAGATGAGGAGTTGTCAAGAAGGAGTTTCTTGTTCTCTCTCTCTTGGGTTTACTCATCTGGGTTTTTTCAATTGAATTGTTTTCTTTTAGTTGTTCCATTTTATTTTGGGTTTTTTTGATGCCTGCTAGGTATATTTATACTCACCACTACACAATATCTACCCACACACGTCGTGTCATATATAGATGAAATATATCTCTGAATGTTCCTTAGAGGACCAAGAGTGGGGGGAGAATAGTTCTAGAATATTCTATGTGTGTTGTTTACTAGTCATGCATTTGGAAGTAGTCCCCTCGTTCTATGTAGGTTGGACTCTTTTTGAGTTTTTAATGGGATTTTATTTTTTCCATTAAATCCCACCAATATTATCATAATATGTTTTGGGGGATATATTTATCCATGAATTTTTTTTATTAGTGTTTGCATTATATTTTCACATATTCATGTAGATGTATTTGTGTACGTGTGTCCAGGTGCTATAGACTATGACCGCCCATGTGTGTGATATTCATGCTTAGAAATGGTGACTAACCCCAAGCCTATTGGAGGTGGGATTATGGAAGTTGTATATCATCCTCCTATTATCCATACATGCCATGGTGGGTATGTTCATTATATAAATTACTTGATTTAATTAAAATAAAAAACGTAGTTTTACCAAAAATTGTATTTTTCACTATTCATATAAATACTAATAGTTTCAAAAAAATGACTAAAAATTAACCATAAAATAATTATTATATGATGATTTAAAAAATGATGTTCAATTTACAAAATATTTTTTATAAAGGTTCTAAAAATAAATTATAATAATTTTTATAAAAATAAATAAAAACGTTTTTGATGAAAATATATTTTTGAAGAATAAAATGAATTTACTAAAAATTCAGTGATTACTCAATAAGAATTTATCAATAAATTTATAATAATTAGAAACATTATATTTATTTCACAATGTATGTAATTCTATTCAATCCCACCAATTAAGAGGCTACGTTATAACTTTAAATAATAGTATTTTTAATAGTATATAATAGTTCACATAAACTCGATGTTGGGTGTAATTGAAGCTATGAAAGAAGTTAAATATAATTAAAAGAAAAGTTTCATAAAAAATCTGGTTGTTACAATACATTTTTAATAAAAATGTCATTGATTGATTATATTATGGAAATACAGATAGGAGAGGAAATGTAGTGGTAATATATATCTAATGGATTTTGAATGAACCTATTTGATATAAATTCAAAAGAGACGTCATAAGAATTTATGAGACTCCAAGTAATGTTTTTGATAAATTAATTATTAAAGTCCTTGATATATTTGATGGATAAGCCACCCATGTTAATGGTATTTATCCATTCTTTCCAAACCATAGTTATATACATCCTTTAATAGACAGATCATATCCATATGAAGTTTCTTATCATGTTTTTTAGATTATTTATAAAAATTATTTTCTAGTTTTATAATAAAATGGTAATTACAAATCTATAGGTGATCGTTGAGTTGAAAAAACATACTCTTAAAGCTTAGGACATAGATTTTACATTCCACCAATCTAGGTTGTTAGCTATGTTGGAATAGAAAATATCAATGTAAATTCTTCAAACATTTTCCCAAAATACCAAGACTCTAAGTTAGATGAATGGTGGTGTGACCCTTTTCACTCCAAGGGCACCAAAAAACCAATTTTTTATTGATTGTAATTACATCCAAAAAGAGAATTAAGGACTTATTATATTTGATGGAATGACCTGGAACATGTCATAATGACCAAAAAAGATTTAACGGAATATAAATTTGTTTTTTAGGCCTATCCAAAAAGAAGGATTTCCACAGCATAGATAAGGTGTGGTGGGGTGGATAATCCCCTACCATCCACGATCCATTTATATAGGCCAATTCAAAAAAAACTCATTAAATCATCTAATAATTTATTCTTTAGTAATGGAAAATATATTTCCTTAGAGGGGGTCCCCTTTCCTGACTGCCCTAGAGAATTAGAGGAAGCCTCTGGGGGATCCATTAATGAAAATAGATATCACTATAGTGATAATGATAGTGTTTATCTGTATGATAAAAGTAATGGATAATCCATAAATCCTTAGTATAGTAATAATTAAACTCTATTTTATTATGTCAAAATATTTTGAGATATAAATTCTGAGAGGAAATCTCCCATCCTTAACTTTATTCTTCATAATATTTACAGCTTATAAAGTAGTAAAGGAAAAATATTGGATGTTCCATCCAATTACAAACACATACTAATTTTCAATGATTATTTCTCTTATGATACCCCCATCATAGTTACAATGACTAGGAAATGATTTTGGGGTAGTGTTTCCAATATAAATTTGATTGAATCTTTTGATCTCAATAGAATTATATTTCGTGGGTATAAGAGTAATGAATATATAGTTGATTTCATAGGGAATACATGAATGATTTATTAACTCTCAGATATAGTTGTCACATAAATATATAAGATATCCTGGTATACCATAAATAATTTATTGGTGAAACCATCAGTACGAGGAGCACTGTCATTATTCAAAAAGAAGACTACTATATTAACTTCTTCTATAGAGGTATTTAGGATGAGACTTCTATTTTTAGGATCCTTGGTTCGAATAATAATATTTTCAATAAATATTTCAGTGTTGTAAATTCCATCATCATAGTATATAATTCGACTGTAATTGGCCACAACATTGGAGATGTCATTTTTCGACGTAATTATGCAACCAAAAATTTGAATTGAATTATCCCCTCTTATTATTCTTCTCTCTTTATATCACTATAATTTATCTAATTAATGTTTATTTGGTTACATTTGATCCACTATTTGTGTTTTGAAATAATCATAAAGCTTTAATAGGTGCTCAATTTCTTCTCTAAAAGGAATATCTTGGTTCTAATTTCTTAGTTTGAAGTAATAAATTTGTTATACAACAACCCCAATGTCATCTTAAATCAGGTAGAATAATTATTTTCTATAGTATCTTAAGTTTATTTGTTTTTCTAGTTATTCAATAAGAATTTTAAGTGGTGTTCCTATAGAGTCCAGCTTCAAATATTCCAGGATAATATCCCTGCATCCATATATTCAAATCCATTTATTGATGAATTTGAATGGGGGAGGGGCTATAAATAGGATATTTCTAGAGATATCAATAATAATAGGATTGTGATATGATTGGTATTTAGGGAGCTTTAATCCAAATAAGATCATGTAATCACTTATATAATTAACCTGATCAAATAATATATCCAAATTAATATAATGTTTGTAATTTAATGTAGATATCGACTCTAGGTGAATTCATCCCCAGTAATTGAAACCATTGTAAAATTTCAATAGTTAATAAAAGTGTAAAAATCATGGGAGGAAATATAGATTAAATTAGTTCTATTTTTTTTATCATGTATCAACATATTTTTGAAAACCCCAACAATGATCCCATTATGGGTCACTTCATGAGATATCATTTCTATATCCTTACATAGATCCCTTCTCTTAATGTATGTGGTGGAGGAATAAGTAAAAGCGATGAAAAGGATGAATTAGTAAACAAATAAGGATAAAATATATACTGATGGATTTTTCTGCAATCAAGGAGGAAAATAAAAACATATTTGAGGACCCATAGATGGTTAATATCACTGTAATGTGAATTTTAGGAGATAAAAGTGCATCTAGGGGTTGATAAAAGTCCTTACAATTTTAAAATATCATTTTAGTCTCATAAATCCCAATTAAAATAGTTATATCGGTCGCATGAAATTGTATAATGGCCCTGAGTATGGGGGAGTTCCTTATACCTTGGGAGTCTGCATGTCCCCACTATCATGTCCCCACTATCATCATCCTAGATCTGGACAATGAGAGGGGTGAACGTGTTAATGGATTTTACAAGTTCAACATGTGTGTCTTCAGTTTCTCTTTTCCTAGAAGATTTAGTAAGAGACACCTATAATAAAGGTCTCTTGGGTTCACCGTGTGAGGTCGTACTATCATGAAAAGTCTCATTTATGATGGAATCCATCTTAGTGGGAGGGGTATTATCCTGTGTGAATCCTTGTGTGTTTCTAAGAGGATCCAGTTCAAATACCAAAGGGTTTAAAACCTAGCCAATCTTCTATTGGATGTTATAAACCTACTCATATGGGGTTTATCATCTTTGTGTCTATGCACCTTCTTCATATGGGTCACTTCTAATTTCATGGGATCCAAAATTCAAACAATCCTTTGATCCAAAACTAGGTCCATGATATTTTTTGTTGAAATTCCATTTTCTAGGTTTATTTCTCCATGCTTTTCTCCCATCTGTAAGTTATTTTCCATCAAGAAGTCATCTAGAGAAGTGATTTAAAGTGTCAATTATTAGGTTTTGGAAGCCTCTTCCACTTCAACAACCCCAATTAATGTTTTAAATCTAGTATTGAAATCCATCTTCATAACACTAATGGTTTCAGAGGATTGTAGAGATATTTGATGGATATATTCTTGTATAAAATTCTTGGGATTAGTTTCCTCGCACAAGGTATATGAGGAGGAGAGACTAAGGGATGAAACCATGAGGGGGATATGAATAAGTAAATTATTTGTAAGATTCTGGGTTTTATTATAAGGTATGGATATTTTTATTTTCAATTGTTTCTATTATGGGTACCTAATTAGATCATGGAAATTCAAAGCTAGATGGGGCTTGTTCAATGCTTAGAGGATCAAATTTTGGTAAAGAAAACTAGGCCATAAGGTTAGGAGAAACCATAAAACCCAAGAAACATAGTTAATAGTTACTATGCATGGTATAAAATTGGGATGTAGGATGATACATGGTTTGAGGAAATTGTGCCCTTGGGGCACACAATTGTACTATGGATCTATAACATTTAGAATAGGAATGAAGCAGATTTTGCGCATGGTTTATCGAACTCTGTGCATGAAATATGCAGGGTCTCCATTGGGATAGCGAAGGGTGCATGGTTGGTGAACGGTTTATCCAAATTTGTGGAAAAACTGTGTGACCCTTTTAAAAGTTGATAAATTACCTTTTCCTCCTAAAAATATCTTATAACCTAAATTTATTTTCTTTATTCTTTTAATGGATAGACCCCTCACATTGGGAGCTCCATTTTGAATCAAAGTCATAGTTTTTGGTCTAGTTTCTTCTTCAGATGCCCGACTCAAGCGTCACTTTTCTCATTGGATCCATGCTAGTAAGATCTAAGTTCCTCTTGTTTGGTTATTCAATTGAAATGATATCTAAGGAGATAATTTGGTGAAAGGCAATTTTCCCAATTTCCTATATTTTCACATCATCTCCATTTTTCTTTCGATCTAGATAAAATCAGAGGTTGATACATGATGAGTGTTCTAATACAAACCTATAGAAGGTGATCTGTAATTTCCCTCAATTTTTTCTATCTTATAATCATAGTTGTCATTTTTTCTCACATTGTACTTTTTAGTAGTTCCCCATAAATTAATTAAATGTCAGGATATAATGATTTATAACATGTTTATTTTATCCACTAGTACCTTTTAGAATGTTGGAGGTTGTTAGACCCAACCTAGTTTACACATGGGGTACTCCCTTGTATGAAGCCAATTATATACCACCCAACTAGGTGGATGTGAGTTCGCCACTGGTTTGCAAATCTTATATAAATTAAATGGGAATAGAATGAATGATTCGGATAAGGTTATGCCTCATTTCCATGTGATTTAATTATGTAAATTTTTTTAAGTTTTTTAAATGAATTTTTTATGAGTTGGGTGACCTTGTGGAATGTGAATGGTGATGAATTTATGAATTAGTTTTAGATGATAAATTATTAATCTTGGTGGAGGATTTGGACAAGCTCCTGGGATCATGATTCCATAAGACAGAATTGAAAACTCTACTCCTTGGGTCTTGATTATTATATTAGATTCCTTGGACTTGTATACTCCTTGGATCCTGATTCCGTATGATACCTTGATCCTCGCTACCCCTTAAATCCATATTTCCTGGACTCATATTTTACATTCTCTATTGACATGATCTGTAGACTCCACCCAAGTATTTATTGAGTTTCCACAGAGATACTCTCAAGAATCAATGAGGATGCATTTGTATTTTTTACCATGGATTTGATTCTTTGGGCTCTGGTAGTAGATTACTGGGTGAGGATATTTTGGATGTTTATTTTGATTACACAACATAGATGATGTGGATATTTTTCTTATTATTTACATAAATCCATAGTATGGGTATCAGTTTATTATTGTTACACTGTAAAGTATCACACATTATTTTATCATTATTTATAACTACCCTTATTTATCGGAGAGTGACTATTATTTTTTGGGAACCATGTTTGGATGGATAGGATCACACATTATTTACATTTCTGTTATACATGATATATATTTCTCATTTTATATGTTCTTATTACGTATACTGGACTCTTTATATACATTGTTGGTTGTGGCCTTATAAGTGTTATAGTACACCCTGTTCAAGACACCATTGGGTACCTTGATAGACTTCATGGATTTTGGTAGGGATTAGGGAAAGCACACATTGAATGATTCTTTATTGATCTATGCTTAGTTGTATGGTAGCATGTGACTGAGCTAGGTTTGGGATGTTATCTAAAGGTAATTATTTTGGTATATTTTTTATTTTGATACATGTAATGTAATGGTTTCCTATATACCTATTTTCCTTCTTTTTAGAGACATGATGTTATCATCATATTATATATGATACTTCATTTGGTTTATTTACTTTTACATTTTTCTAGATGTTTATCTTCTATCTTTATTTATATTATTCTTATATTATTGATTGATCTTCTTGAACCACTATATTACACTCTGATATGGGGGAATATTTCCCGATATACATGCTCAAGGACCTCACTTCTAGTTAGTATCCCCTATAATATGACAATGTGTGCTTGATGTCTTGTGTCGCACTGGCTTGGGTCAATGTTTACTGGCATCCAGGTCGAGAAGTTACAAATTTATTTCAGAGAAGTTTTCTTTTCTAGTTGACTTACTATTTTGAGATAATAGATATGGGTTGTGAAGGTATTAAAATTTGGAAATGATCTATATATGGGAGTATCTAACCCACAAATTGGAAAAATCCAAATTCCATTGAATAAAAAAATATGTTTTTCAAGATTATTCTTGTTGTGGTTGATTTGATTCCACCATTGGGTTAAAAACTCCCTATATGATGTTCATCATGATTATGGATTTTTTATATTTCCTGATGATATGAGGGTATTCCTTCTCATGCATCATTTTAGGAAACTTTTTGTGTTCACATTCCATGCATTATGTCATGTCATATTGGATACATTGCTGGACTACATGACATTTATATGTGTTCCCTGGGTGATATAAATATTTTTTGAGAGATTATTTTTGCTTGGAATTGTGAAAAACAATTGGTATTTAGAGTCAATGTCATAACCTAGAAAATTGTTTCCTTCTCAGGGTATAGTAGACACCCTAAAAAGATAACTATAGTATGTTGATTCATGGACCATTGGTTTCATGGAATGGAATGTATTATTTTCAGATTAAGTGGATGTTGCACTTTGGTTCATGAGGTGTATGGGACCTTATGAATAAGAAGTGTTGACCCATTTTGTTAATCCATTTGTATAGAATTGTGAAATAAATAAGAGTTTAAATGGAAATTGAAATTTTGATATGAATAACGCGACCTTGACTCGGCTTTAGAATGGGTATTAGGTAGCATGTTTGGTGTTTTTTATGACTGTTGATTTTACCCAGTCATGTCTATATAAGAAAGTTGAGGGGTGTGCTTTGTTTATTGGAAGACCATGATGTATCCAATTATTTTAAAATTTGATATTTCATTTTACATTTTTTTTAAAGGAATGTATTTGAAATTGTAGATACATTCCACCACGATGACCTCCATTTGTACACCATGATAGCGGGGACAACCACGCATCAGAGGTTGTCGGACATGGTATAAAAATAGATCATCTTTTTGTATCAGCTGGGGAACTATAATTTGTATTGTATATGAGTTTTAATGTATAATTCTTAATGATTTTTATATTTTTTATAGAGACCATTTCATGGATCACCGCAGCCGGCCTTGTCTATGGAAGAGCTAATGTGTGTGTTCCAAGAGTGGCAACATACCAAGTTTTTAAGGGATGTAAGTCCACAGAATGTTAAGTTGTGGCTGGAGATTACTCTTTAGATTTTAGAGAACCTAAAGACACCACCTAATAAGATAGTGAATATCATGAATTATATAATTTATAGAGATACTAAGAAGTGGTGGGATGTGTTTAACTGAGCTGATACATATTGGAATATGGTTTGGAGAGATTTTCAATCCAGGTTTTATGGTTTCTTTTTTCTTAAGACCCTAATAGATAAATATTCTAGTGGGTTTATGCATCTAGATTTTTGTGTGATACCTGTTAGGGAGTATTTTACATGATTTACATAGCTTCATTGTTTTTCACTTATTAATCTTGTCAATAATCCCTTCTTTTCCCCTGGAATGTGTCTTCTTCTAATGAATCACAACATTAGGATAGTTTCCATAGGATTTATTTATGAAACTGGAAACAACCAATTGTTTTGTATCCAAAGGGAACTAATTTCCAAAGGTGGGAATTTGTTAGGTTTTTTTACAAATGATACATAAGAACCCACATTGGTTGAGAGGATAGGCGGTTGGGCTCATCACACCCTTTTGGGGGGGATTATTTCCTACTTTAGGACTCTTATAGATTTAATATATGTTCATGAATTCTTATTAATTTACCCAGAATAATTTAGGTTTCCCTTGAAATTTAAAATCAATTATAAGAATGTGTGGAATTTAGTATCAAAGATATGTATTCAAGATTCTTCATCAATAGAGATATCGGTATGTGTTAGAGGTTCTCCATCAACAGTATTCTCTTTTATACTATATAAAAATTCTTAATCCACTATCATGATGATTCTGATTTTTAAACCACCCAGTGGGGAAATTTGAAATTAATCATCACCCAGGGAGAGGGAAGTTTGTTTTTATGTTGGGATTGTACCCATAAATGGGATACCAATGTATCCTCATGAATGGAATCTAAACCCTTATAGTTTGGTTCCACTTAAAGGGACACATTATAACTTTTATGGTCGTGTGATAAGGACATAACTATATAGATTAATGTCTTGTGGTAAGGACATCTAATTGGAAGGTTCCTAGTAAAAGTTTGGTGTAGGGCTTATGCCTAAGCAACCCAAGGAACCTCGAAAGGATATGAATTTCCTTGTTTGATTTGACCCTCCTAGGAATCTGGCCCCAAAAAATAGGGTTGATTTGGAGTGCTGGTTTTGAACCTCAGGGAGGTTTCTTATGTCTCCCATAGGAATGGGAATCAAAGCCCACGTAGTTCGGTATGTCTCACATGGTATTATGGACCTTTGAGAGAAATAGGTTAAGGATTAATCCTAAAGAGGATTTACTTATAACAGGGTCCATGAGAGATGTCTTAAATCATGGAGATTAATGGGAGACATAATTCGAGGCCTATTCCTAAGGAGGATGCTTAAACTAAGGTAATTATGGATAGACTCTAGGGGAGGGTGTCCATTGAGCTCGGGCCTCAGTTGAAGGATTCCAAAGTAACACAATTATTGTGGGAATCAAAGTCCCCATAGTTCAAGAAGGTTGTATTGTGAGGATATTGTTATTATTAAAAAAATAATCCCACATGACTCATGCAATGTGTCAGAAACAATAGGATGTTAAAGATTCTACAAACCACACACTTTCCCCTCTACTGATGGAAGAGGATGAGCCTACGAAGAAAGCAGTTGGGGAGATGGTGGATGAGGGCACGGAGCAATGAACCTTTCAACATCGAATGAAAGTAAAGGTCATTAGGTCAGGCCCGAAAATCAAAGGGATTACTCCAGGACGTATGCATTGGAATTGGACCTGTAATGGAAGGAGGAAATCATTACTTGTGTCAAAAGAAAATGGAAGCATGAACCATACCTTCCCTACAATGGTCCAGAGGTTCTGAGTCTCAAAGATGAGAAGGGGGAAAATACCCGAACCCTAATCGTCTAAACTAGGAACATCCCAATACTGTATCTAGGGTAAGGGTCCATGTGACTAATGATATAAAGACCTATAGAGGCCCCAAGGATCCTGACTCCCTTATAAGACAAATGTGGGAAACCTATGACTATAGATATACAAACCCAAATAGGAGACACACTGATGTGTCTTTCCCAATGGTTTCGTATGTTATGAGGTCTTGGTGGAGGTTTGAACTTTTTCATTTTCAGACACAGGAGCCAAGGAAATAGAATCCCTACTCGGAGTGAATTCAAGGATGTCTTAATGGGAAGCTCGTATAGGGAATGGGCATGGGTGCCCGACATAGGTCTTCTGCATAGGTATGCCTCGTAGTTATATCATGTAGGTACCCAACATATGTGTTCCACACAGGTAGTCAATGTAGGTCCTAGGACGAACAAAAAAATGTTTAACCCAGGAAGGATAATCGTATGAAAGATTAATATGCCTTGGTAAAGGAACTATATGGACAACAACACATTGGTGAAATTTTAACTTAAGCACCTTGGATGTCCCTTTATACCCTTTGAATCATCCCGTGTAGGTCCTTCCTTATGTAAAGGACCATGCATAGATGACTTTTTTATGGAAGGAGGGTCCTTTATTAGATGTTTTGTATTAAAAACTCTAAAAGGATCTTAATCTTTCATATCCCATCCAGTTATCTATTATCTCAAATTTTAGAGAGCTGCCTAAGAATATTTAGGGGACCTAGGAAAAGGATCTATGCAATATGATCTTCAGGTGTACTTCTATTAGGACCCATAGGGGCCTATATAACCTGAGAGGTGGGGTGAATCAGGGTATGTATATTCTTTTTAAAAATTCTTCATTCCCCACTGGATCTTGACCTATTTATTATGAGGTTCACTTTGTTTGAACTTGTGTGTTTATTATGACCACTTCTTTTCTTCTTTATCTGATGATGATGCATTAAATGCAATGTAGGGAAGTAAGCAGGCAGACAAAAAGATTTTTACTTAGTTCACCCTCACTGGGCTACGTCCAAAGAGCGTACAACAGTAATGTGCCATTGTACCAAATACACTAAAGCACACTGCTGTTTATAAGGTTTGGGATAGATCACTTCTATTCCCAGGCTCACTGCCTTTATAATGTTTAGGTTCATCGCACTGCTTTCCCAATGGAAACTCTTTATTTCTCTCTCTATAGCTCACTATAGGTGGAGAGGATCACCTTCTTCCTATTCATTTTCTCACTACTCTGGAAATGATCCACTTGCAGTTTATAGACCTGTAGGTCTATTCATTATCACTAATGAATACATCTTCTATTGTATGTAGATGCTCTGTTGATGTCCAACTTTCACCCGTAGATGAATCTCACTTTGCACTGAAGGTATCGGGAAATCTTCCATCTTCCACGTAGCCCTAAATCACTGTCATGCTTTAACCATACCTGGAACCCTTCTCCAAACTAGCATGTAAGTCTCGGTGCACAAGTTAAAACTGGCATGCAAGTTCACCTCAACAACTTCGCGATGCTAGCTTCTTCAACTCCAAACTTGCACGACTCACACCCTTTTACGCCCAAACCAATTTTGGCGCACAACCATCAACTGTTGTGATTCTTCAAAACCAAGCACGCAAGTGTCACCAAACCACTTTTGTGACACCCCATTCTTCACTCAAAACATGGGCAACTCCCTTCCTTTCTCACCCAAACCACTCTGGACGCACAACAATCAACTAGCGTGCAACTTCTACTTGTGTGACCATATCACCACTTGTGTGACCACCACACCTGCGCGACGGGAGAACTTATTTTTTCTAAATGTTGAACTCACACCAAATGGGGAGGGTTTGACCTCTATTTTTAGGCATTTGGACACCCTGCGTGATGGTGTGCATGTCTCCTCTCGGTGCACACGTCTCAGCGCGCAGGTCTCTGCCGTGCAAGTCACCTGCGCGACCAACCCTAAAACATGTCCTCCCCTTTTCCCATTTCCATATTTTGATGTTCTGATCTTGAAAAACATATGGAACGCATTCTTCCTATCCTTCAAGACAACGGCACACAAGTCCCTTTTCCAAAACCACTTTTCTCTATTTGTCAATTTTCAGGCCCAAAAATTTGGCAAACACTAGAAAACGACGCCACCTTGTATCTGCTATTTTTGTACCACCTCCAGATCAACCATTACTTTGTATAAGTACTTGAATCAAACGTGGATCGTTAACCACATCCCTTGAACTCTACATGCCAGCATAACATCCCCTTTATCAACAAATTTGTATGTCAGGGTTTGCTTTGTCAACAATCACAACACAGATGTCCACTTTGTCAATAAACACAATCACCTCAAAAATGATTCAATGATACATTGATGGATTTTTTCCCAACAACTTCCTAATTTTTTAGTTACAAAAATGCAGAGCCCAAGTTTCCTATTTATAGGTAAGTAGAGGAACAGGTTGAATGGAGTTTTTCCACGTAGGTCTTCAGCGTAGATCCAAATTGTAGAACTTCTACATAATGGTTAATAATATATAATAACATGTAGTTCTGTAGTGAAGGTCCTCCGCACATGTTCTTGGAATAGTGGTTTGTGCATTGGGTTGCACAGGCAGGACCTACACTGGTTGCTTGATGTGTATATGTGTTGTTTTGGTTGATCTTCCTTTATGTTGAAAGGGAAGGAGATGCATTAGCATTATTATTCATAGGTCTGTTGCGTAGATCCCTTAATCTATATTTGTTTAATTCCATTAAATTTATTGGAGACAATATAATATCCAAAGGGGTTCTTAGTTATTTTTTCTATCTATTATTATAAAAAAGTGGGTTTCAATAAAATCCCCCCCCCCCTCAGGATTAGATCCGACTAAAAATAGGGTCTAGTCTTGAGGAAAGATAATACAGAAAAGATTATGGAGAATTAATTCTAGACCACATAGGTCTTCTATATAGCTATTTCTCATAGGTCGGTAGCGTAGGTTAGAAATTCCTATAAATACCCCGCTCCTTTTTCATTTTATTCACCCACGTTCTCTGATTTCTGCTCTCATTTCATAGGTAATTCCGTCACCTCTTTCACATTGTGCTCTCATATTGGTCCCTTGAAAATTTCTCTTCGTATATCTATTTGAGTGATGGAGCTACTTGGAGTTACTTTATCAAAGGGGATGTGTGGGAATTTGTCAAAGGACCTTCACTGGGTACCTTTTTGAAGGACCTACATGGGTGACCTCATCGAAGGATCTATGAAAAACATTTCCTTTTCCAAATTCTCTAATTCCTATAAGTTAAAATTTTAAATTTCTTAATTCAAAAATCAAATTTAATGAGGAAAACATGGTAATTATCTTGTATGAAATGTCTCACTTGTAGACTTCAACTGAGGAAGCTAGTGTTTTCCCAACCGAAATGAAGAAAATCATTGGACTAGACTATTAAGACATTATTGAGATTACCCTTCTAGAGTTGGTGAATTTCTTGATTCTATACCAACATGAATATCCATGAAGCCACTATCTACCTCTGTATAGGCATGGGCCTTTGCAATATTACCACATTCCATCTTGTAATAAATATTTTTCAAAGACTTGGTTAGTTCAACACCTCAACTATCATTGTATGAATATTACTGTGAAGGGTATGATTGTTCATGAGGGAACACACCTTATTGGATTGACCCTACATCATAGTGGTTGTAATCCTGATATGAAGAATCATGTTTTAGATTCTAGGATTCATTGATATGATTCAACCTTTCATTCTTCAAAAACATATCATTCTAATGGTTGGATGGTAGACTGGGACCTTCGTTCAGGATGAGGAGTCAAGCCTGAATGGATGTTGGCATATTGGTTATGCCAGACTTGTGTAGATTTTAGGAAAGAGATTATGGATGTTTACATTTATGAACCTATATAGATAGTAAAAACATATTTTTAGAAAACAAATTACTTCATTCTTGAATTACTGAGATGATGGGGTCTATAAGAAAATTTGTTCCATTTAATGAATGGTGAGGTTGGAATCAGTTTATGGGATATCTACCAAATATCTATGACTCCCATTCTTGGGGACATGTATGACTAATTCACTACACCAAAAACAACATGGGGTGATGTTAAGAGGATTACACTATTGGAACATGAACTATTCAAAATATCAATGAAATTGCTGAAAAAATAAATATATTTTCCATAGGGATGATATTCATGCACGAGTGTGGGTGGAAGCTTTTTTAGAACCAATGAAAAAGAAGGGACCTATTTCTGGATGTCCTACAGTTTTCCCAACTATGGATAATTAGGTTAATTCAATCATGTAATAGACAAAATTGGGGATAGGTGACTTCAAGAACAAGGGTTACAAGGATAAATACAATATTGATGCAAAGTTATTCTTATCTAACATTCTTTCTAGGAAGATAAGAATTTATTTGCTTCCAATCCATGATTCCAGTGGTGGTGTAAGACTAGGGACATTTTTATGGAAGCCAAGTTAGTAGACGAGAAATATATTTGGTTGGAAACACTTGTATTAGAAATAATCTATCATGTCATTTTTCATTTATAAAATGGTAATGCTTCATTTATACTTGTAGGAAAACTTCAAGTATTATGGTGATGGATTTTAGTACATTTTTTTCATATTTAGTGTTGAATTCAGTTAGATTCCCCAATGGTCACGTAAATACATTTTGGAAGAATGTTTCTGGGATAAATCTAGTAGAGGCTATGAAAACTGTTGTTCATAGTAATTGTTGTAAAAGTTCTAAATCCAAAGATGATATAGAGTCTTCAAAATATTATGAACCTTCAAAACGACCTCACAAAAAAATCCACCAAGAAGTCCAAGGATTGGAAGACAACACCTCCAGCACCAAGGTGATCTAATTTCCATCATCAAATATAGGTTACTATCTCATATGCTAATGCTTATAAAGAAAAAGGGATGTTTATCCGAGGGTGTTAATTTTTCTCCACATCCAACTATATCAAATCCAAATTATGGCTGGCCTTTAGCAATCCAGTAATTGGAAAGAAAATCTTGTGAACTCATGGATACATGGGAATTTCACCAGTATGGCCTTCAAATACCAGATGTGGGTGATATTAAAGCACATTCTGATTCTCATCTGAACAGTAATCTGCTTGAAGTACAAAAGAATATTGGGATATAGATACCTTTATATGTGTGATGGATGACCAAGTCCCAACAACAAAATGTGTATCTGACAAGACTGATTGAGGGATACATGAAGGGGTAATTGTTTACACTAAAGAGGAATGAGATATTAATGTTAATACTGAGAATGTATTTCTCATTTATTTTGTTCAAATTATTCTCTATCATCCGCCATCAATAATCTCTATGGTATTGCATTTTGCAGCTTGAAATTAGAGAACTAACATTAGGAATGGTTCCTGAGTTTCCAAAATATGGACCTATGGGAACCCCCATTAAAACATTGGATAAAACCCCTAGGTCTCCTAGACTTTCTCTAAGAGGGAAACCCATGATGGAGGTAATGGCAATATAAAATCCCCAGCCATTATCTCAAGTCTTTGCTTCCTAGAGGAGTAGTATAATCTATCCACTTTCTTCTAAAAGGAAATACAAGAAAACATTGATATTGATCCAAAGTGTTCGTAAAAAAAGTGGGTATTTTAGTTTTACTCTAATATTATGACATGCTTGAAACACCTTATTGACCATGTTCATCTTTTCAAAGGATCTACATCCTTTATTTATCTTAACGGAAAAAAAATTGATCCTTCAATGACTGAGAAGGAAACTCCAAGATAAGTACAGATTGATGTGGATTAATATGTTACCCTAACAGATGAAGTGTCAATGGATGTGGATGAAGTTTTTCCTCATTATACAGAGAGAGGAAAGGTTCATGGAACCATCATATGCATTTCTTTTGGGTATCACATATTCTTTATAAAATTATTTTCTTTATAATATTTCAGATCTGTTTCATGTGCTGGAGGATCATGTGAAAATAAATGTTGATATTCTTATTGCTCTTGAAGGAAAGAGTGAGGATCCTAGGCAATCTGAGGTAGGTACTGGTGTTGATCCTGATTAAGCAAGGCCTAATGACATTTCACTAGTAAAATAGATGATGAAAGAAAATTTCAGAGAATCAAATTTGGTAATTCATCATTATTTATTGGATACCTTAAATGGTAAGTATGCTACAAAATACAATGTTATGTACACTGAAATGATGGATACCATTAATCCAGACATTGATATTTCAGGTTCCATCAAGTAGTTTAGGGATTCCAATGAAGAACTAAAAGGATATAAGTTCTCATTGTTTCATTTTTCATACAAAATAGTTATTTTATCTAACATTACATATCAAAGCTAAATTTATGTATCTTTGTCTGTAGAGAATGCTATGAAGACCCTTCATTAATAGGTAATCCCACTCTATCCTAATTCCATTGACATTGAAGAGAACCCAAATGAAAATCCAATGTGTGGAGATGATCTAGAGCCTATGTTTATGGTAACTAGGAATGCTCAAGATAATGACCCTCCCCAAGAAGTACTTACTCAAACTACATAAGCTAAGAGTTCTTGGGAAGAATCTACTCAAGCAACTAACTTATTACTAGGTAAATTTCATTGACAGTCTTGATCCAGCTTTTCTTTTTTTTCTACACATTTAGAACTAATAATGATTTTATGTTACCATTTAGAGACCTCATCACCCGCGGTGAGGTCTAATTATGAATCTCCTATATTGGATCAACCAACAATAGAAGATGAAGCACCGATTTCTTCGAAAGAAGCATAGCCAAACATCTCCTTGAGTAATCTGATCCCAAAATATATATTTCTTCATGGTAGTGATTTTTATTTGGACTTGTAGATGATTTTTTGTCTCATTATTACGTGGAATAATCCCTATAGAATCATTTGGTATATAATCTATGAAAATCCTTTGGATAAGATGGATTAATATTTTAGTCAACATACACAAATGTTTAGCATACTAGGATTTTGTGGCTTTGATTATCTCCTAGTTTACTATGTGGTGAAGGAGATAGTTCACCAGTAGGAGCAAGAACACAAACTCTGACAAGATATTATAAAGGATAATATGGTCACCAATGTTGAGGGTTTTAAAGATACAGTATCCAAGGGATAATCCAATCATAGAAAAAAGTTGATGGAATTCAATCAACAAGTTAAGTAGGTAATGAAGTAAATGGTGTATCTTTTGTAGTAAATGGTTATGGTTAAAATAGGCTTGATAAACCAAACCAATAACTTAGATAATCCCAATTAAAATGGGTAACTACCATTTCAAAAGCCAAATATGCACTTTGTCATATCGAAGAGTCTGAAGCTATTCAACTGACTGAGCTTCAACAAGTTGTTGATAGGGACCAAGAGGCTATTAAATAAGTATAGAGTCATGATAAAAGATTTTTGAAATATATGATAGAGAGACACCATAGTGTGGATGTTCCACTACTTTTTTCATATAAATTAAATCGATTTTTTCATCAATAATATATATTTCTTCATCCTAGATTACTTTCTATAATTACAATATCAATGATGATTTTCATAACATGGAATAATTATGTCTGATAATCATAATTACACTAACAAGAATGACGTGTATAGTGATAAAAGTTTAAATTTTACTAGGGTTATATGGAAAACACTATGAACTTTGTATCTTTTTTGTTATTTCCTTGATTTTTTTTCCTAAGCTTCATATTTAGAAAACATAGAGGGTAAGATTTTGGTTTTTATTAAGTTATAATTTTTAGGTTTTAACCTAAAATATTTTTTCCTTTTATCTTTTAATTTCCCAATATTTCCTAGACCACATAGAGTATAGATCTAGAAAAACTGAGAATCAAATTCTATCTCGAATTCCCTTTAATGGTTTTCAATCCAGTGAGTATCCTATCTATTTGTTGGGGAATTTTAAATTCATTCATAATAGACTAGTAATTCTAATGTTTATGGTTGAATATAATTTACAATAAATTTTGAAATTAGAACCCAAACAAGTTTTCATTTCTAGGAAGGCACTGATGTTCCGTAGATATTTCCAAGTGGAATCTTGAGTTATGATTTTTATGGCCACCAAATCTAAAACCTGAAGTATGCGAATAGAGGATGTCTCTTCCAAGAATGGAGTTACAGCTATTTTGATAAACATGTCATGGGGGGTGTATTATATAAGGCCTACGAGGGAATATTCTATATATCCAAATAGTGGCATCCTTTTGTTGAAAGGCTCGCTATGTGAGTAACTCGTGCAAGGCCAATATGGGCATGTACTACAGAGTCAAGTAAAGTAGTTCCCAAAACTTCTGACATTCAATTCATGATAGACAATAGGGGTTTAAGATTTGGATGTCTCAAGATTATAGTGGGTAGTTTTACAAAGGAATTATGTATAAAATAGAAAGGGTCCATCTATTCTGACATAGTTCATGAATGATAAACCACTCCTACATGAATTTGATGTGCGAAAGAAGGTACATATTTTATAAAGGGTCTTTCCAATATGATTTTGTGTAGTTTAACGTCATGTAGTAAGGACAATATTATGTGTAGTTTCTAGTCATACAATAAGGACATTAAGGTATGTTTTGATAATATGATATGTAGGTTTGATTCATGTAGTTAGAAAATTAGGGGGTATTAATTTGAAGTCATTATCTCAGACCAAGGATTTGTGAATCTACAATTTCTTGGTAATTTTTATGGAATTATACTACCATAATATGTATGGAAATTATGAATTATAAACTATGATTTTGGAATTTCGGAATTTGGAAAATGACATGGGAAAAGGGATAAACGCATTAGAGGAAGTCTATTCCAAAAAAAAGTTACATCTATTTGAAGAACATATTATGGGGTTGTATTATGAAGGTCCAACTAGGGGGTGTGTTGAAAATCCAATAGTGGAATCTTTCAGCTGATAGGCTTGTTATGTGGGCAACTTATGCAAGCCACCTAGGGGCACGTAACACAATTTCAGGAAGAATAGATCTTAGGTGTCAAAAATTATATTTATAAAATCAAAATATGGTTTATGAAGATTCAAATTTTCCAAATCACATAGTTTGGTTTATGGATAAAAGTGCCTAAAAACAAAAAAGAGTATTTCCAGTCCTAATTTCCAATGAAACAGAGTAATAGAATTTTCTACAAAGGTCTGACCCATACATTGGAAATATAGTTTGTGTAGTTTTTAGGTCAAACAAATAGGACCAAAATATTATAGAAACAATGGAAGAAATGTGGTAAAATGGTTCAAGATTATTTTATTATGCTTTTAATAAGGGAAGGGAAAAACGTAAACCACAGCCTTGGAAACATTCATGTCTGGAGGAAGGATATGGGACAAATATTCAATGGATGATCGATTTAAAATATGGGTTCCTATATACCGTCATCAAATCTTTAAGCAGACTGAAGAGGTTTCTCCCAAGAACAAAGTAACCATTTTATTCAAAAATTCATTATATGAGAAACTTATGCAAGGCCACTTTGGGTAACTTTTTACCTAATCAGGAAAAACAGCTATCTGGTATCAAACATCATATTACTAGAAGCTAAAGAATGATTATGAAGATCTAAAATTATTCAATATTAGAACTATAAAATGTGAAATGGGTAATATTCAATGCATAAGGAAAGTGTTTGGACCAATACTGGCCCGAAGTTTATAGTCCCTTTCATGGATCTGACCCATATGTATAATGGGGACTTATTTAGTTTCATTTATGGGTTCTCTGGGGAGAGGTCCCAAAATAAAAGTTATGGTACAGATTTTGATCGTATACAGATGTTGGGGAATTTTCTTTTATCCTATGGTTGGGGATGTGATTTAAGTCCTAGATTTCACAAGGTGTCTCATTGGGATGATAATTAAGCCACACATAGTTCTTGTTGGTCCATGTAGTTTATTATGATGTGGTGAGGACAAGAAGTTATTTTGACATGAAAAAGAATATTGTATCTGGACTAGGGGATTGGACCTAGATGTTACTACATATCTTTCTAGGGAACAAATCAATCCACACATTGTTCTATCAAAATTCCCTATATGAGTTTGATTCAGACACATAGGTGATGAGGGGTTTTTTTCTTGGATGGGCCCAAAATTAGATATCGTGGAATCTCTATATATCACATTGGACTGAGAATCAATCCATACATAGTTCATTAACAGATCACTCCACACAACGATTGAGTTTGATGTGAGAGATAAGGGATTTTAATACATTATAGAATAATGGTTAAGCTTAAGACATAGGATGGTATGAAAATAAAACCATGTATTCTAGAAGAGGAATCGATATAGGTTTAGTTCATATATAGGTATAAAAGGGAAATTAAAATCATTATGTTGGAAGATAGGCCTAATATTTTAGATCTGGGCATCACTACATATCCCATTGGAATGAGAATCAAGCAACACATAGTTCTTGATTAAGGTATTCCATGTGCAGAAATGACTCAAAAACACACAAAATATCAAACTTTTATTTTGTTGTGGTAGGTCCCAAAATGGATATTTGGGCATCTCTATGTATCCCATTGGAATATTAATCAATACATATGTTGTTATAGAAGAACCATAGAGTTTAACATCTTGTGGCGAGGATATAAGTCACTTGATGTGAATGAAACATTATGGCTGGACCAAGGGAAAATACCCATGTGAGACTACATATCTTGTTAGGGGTAAGAGTCAATCCACATGAAGTTCGTGAAATGGGGTCCCTATATAGATCTAATTCATACATAGGGTGAAATGGGGCTCGCATTAAACTAGGGAATAACAATGATATCAGGACCCATCCTTGGGGCCCGTGTCGTGACTACCCCAAGCCCACCTTCCATAGGCCAGGGGATGGCAACTAACACCAAAGGCGTAATCCCAATAAAAATGGAAGGCATTGCCCTTTAACCTGTAACACACAAACAGCCTGAACACAAGCAGCAGAGTACGCAACTCAACATAAACACTAAGTAAAACTGTATACAAAAGTTATTACTGAAAGGAAAGGGGCCAGAAATACAATCCCAAGAGTAAAGTACAACAACTGTAAAGCTATTACAACTGTAGAAAGGTAAATAGAAACTATTGAGTCCTCCTCCAGGAATCCCACCAAAAGGGTGGGTACAGATGGCATCCTTAGGACCCTAGGTCTGTTGGTCCGCTATGAGCACATCTCGCCAAGTGGTCCACCTCCAGGTACAGTCCAACTCTACAACTCTCTTCCTTGATCAGTGTTGATCGTCGACTGTAACCAACACAACGATGTGCGGGCATAGCCCGTGTAGGGGTGAGTATAACGATGCTCAATAGGGGACCCCGAGACCCACAAAGGTCTCCCAGGATACACAAAGGATAAGCCACAATAGAAAGATACAATCATGATGTATCAACCAACCCTAATTAGGTATATGCCCATACATATACCTAAGTAACCATTCACAGCCCGACTCTATCTCTGGAGCCCAATAACAACCCTGTCCACACATGAAGTAAAGTCAATCACATCGATGTTAATCATTGAAAGACAAGACTCAGCTCACACAGGTATACATATTTCGTATAGTGATTGAGTTGATCAGATATAGTCACTTATTCATCTAAGATGTTAGACCCACATAGGATACCAGACCAGCTATGCTGTCGGACCCACATAGGATACCGGACTAGCTACTCTGTCGAACCCACACAGGATACAAGAACAGAATTCAGAACTGGAAGACCCATGGAGGATACCAGTACAGTAGTCATAGATGTCAAACCCAAGGAGGATTCCAGTTATGTAATCATCGGCGTTGAACCCACATAGGATTCCAGTTCAGTAATCATCCCTATCGAACCCACGTAGGATTCCGGTACAGTAGTCATCACAGCCAGCTCTAGGGTTCCCGTAGACAGAACACTCGTTTCTAGAAGGTTTCACTCCTCGATCCAAGTGATGATACATAAACTACCAAAAATTCCAGATTTGATGTATCCTTTCGTTCCTTCTTATCATAAGGAACCCAATGGGACATACGGTGCGTCAATCGGGTGCTCGGTATGAGAGCTATTAGCATTTCCATTCATGGGGCCTGGTTAGATTGATGCTCGTTCCAATCCCGGCCATTTTCCAAAGTTCTCTAAAACTCACTTAGAGATTCAAAAAAGTAACGACTCATAACGAGGATCCTAGTACCATAGACGGCGCCTCAATCAGACGCGTGGTCTAGGAGATATTCGTGTTTAAGAGAAAACGGGATCAACCCGTCAAGCCCAGTGGGCTGGCAGGTCAGCCAGACCCGGTTCAGCGGGTCCGACCCAACTGGGGGTCATCCTGGACTAGTGGAGCGTGGCCCACCCGCGGACCTGGCCCGGCGGGTTCAACCTAGTTGGTGGGGTCGGCCTGGCCATGTGGGGGGCACAGCCCACCCGTGGACTCGGCCCGCACTGCGGTCCAGTTCGGTTCTTCCAGCACTGCCCTCCTCTGCCGGGTAGGCTGTAGCTAGCCGGTTCTGTCTGGTGCGAGCGTCCCGCACAGCAAACCGCAGTTCTCCCCATGCGGCACCAAGTGGTGCCGCGGTCTTCTAGCTCGGCCGGCATGCGGCCGGCCAGTTCGCCAAGCAGAGCGACCCACACAACAGGCCATTGTCTACTTCGTGGGGCGCCTATGGGCACCGCGGTCCTTCAGCCCGGCTGGCAGGCAGCCAGCCAGTTCCTCCAGCCGAGGGGCTCGCGGTTGCGGGCTGCGGTCTCCCGCCACATAGTGCCTACGGGCACCGCGGGCTTCCCACGGGCCGGCCAATTCCTCCATCCGAGGGACCCGCAGTTGCGGTCTGCGGTCTCCCACCACATGGCGCCTACGGGCACCGCGGGCTTCCAGCGGTCCGGTCGGAACATCTAGCTAGTCTTCCCACGGACCAGATCCACGACGGCTGGTTTAGCAGGCCGCCTCCGCACCTCCATCGTGGCGCGATGGCGCTACGGTCCTACTGCTCTCTATACGGTGCGACGATGATGCACCACCTCCGCCGTCGCGGTTCTTCTCTGGCGCGGTGCGACGGCACCACACCCTTTCGGCTTCAACCCCGATGTCAACCAAACGAGATTCAACGGAGGGTCGTTGGGCCGTGTTTTTTTGGCCTGCACCCTCTGTGTTAGGTGATATCAATTTTCCACCATCATACCAAAGTAAACATCGAAGAATCTAGGATATAATTTTATTCATTTAAAATTAAAAAAATCCCCATACCTCGATTCAAGAACGTTGTCTAAGTCAAGGAAGACAATGTCGTGAAATAAGAACGTTGTTCCATCAACGTTGGAGGGACATTCGTTGTCGTTGGTGGTGTTCTTCACGGGTGGTGTCTTCCCTTTCTTTCTCCTATTGGAAAGGAATGAGACACACCGTCGTTCTTCGGTTGAGATGGCATTCTTTGTTGGAATAAATCCCTCCCTATTTTTCCAAGGCACCACCAATACTCCCAAACTCTCCAGCAATTATACCAACTCCAAATAAAAGAATAACTTCACTTATTTAAATTTGGCATAATGTTTTCAAAATTCAAACACTCAGATTAATTAATTAATTATGGAGCTCAATTAATTAATTAATGGTGGTGGAAAATTAATGAAAGAAAGTGGGAGGTGGAGAGTTTTCAAATTTAAAATGGGAGGTGGGAAGTGGAGGGTTTAACCCACATCAATGGGGGGTTTCAAGAGTTTTAAGGGGAAGTTGTGGGGTTTTTGTTCGTGTGGGCCCCACCACAAAATATCCTTCCATTGGAGGTTTTGTGGGGGGTGGGCCCCACTTCCAACTTCCCTTTGGTAGATTTAACCACCACCCACATAAAAATATGTGAATCATATTTTTATTTATTTAAATTAGAAAACCCCCAAAAATAAATTCCGACCTTTAAAAAAAAAACTGCGGTAAAGGTCTTTTTAAGAGAATACCAGTGCTAAGAGTTCATCGGTGTCCTCAAATTTCAATTTCGAGAACTGGCTCAAATTATATAAAATCTCACTCGTACATCTACTAAACGTACCCGAATAAAACTTCAGAAAATAATTCCAGGGACACCGGGCCTCAGAATCAGGTGTCGTCAGAAACTACAGACTCGTAAAATTCCCATGTATTTATAAAAAGTTCCATGGGATTTCTATGTCTTTAGAAATGATGTTAATACTCCTTTCGTGTGGAAGAAAAATTTTTTTTAACGAACCACAAGGAATAAAAATTTGTGATATCTTGGTGGATTTATTAATGTCAGATGAAGGAGATGTTAACTGTACCATTTAATATCATGTATAAAGGAAAAATAATGTCATGCAGTTTAACATCATTGGATAAGGAAAAAGATTCTATGAATTTGAAAATAATTCATCATAGACACATATGATCCCTATGAAGTTTAATTTCTTTCCATAAGGAAATAACTCTGTGTGATTACACAAACTAATTCTACAATAATCTTACATTATTTTTTGTTTTAATAAGTTCTCCACCCATTCAGATTAGGTAATATGCTCTATTAGAGTGGATCATATATATATGGAATAAGGTCCTTCCCACTTCGGCTCAATATATTGATGCTTCCTTCTTGGTATCATCAGATTCTTAAGGACTAATACCAATCCACTATGAAGAAATGTGGGGAGATAAAATTTCATATTAAAATATCATGGTATTCTGTTCTGATAGACAACCAAGTGATGCAAGGTATGCAATATATTTTTGTCTAATCATTCTAACTAATAAAATCACTTCTGAGACTATTCATCTGTAGATTACTGGTTATAGATGGAAACTCATAGTGAAGGAAATCTAACTTCAATTGGCATAACTACTTCTATCTCAAACTATAATGAATAAGGGGTTGATCGTGTTATAGTACAAGTAGTAGTTTGATAAGCCCACAAAGTGTGCATGATCTTGTCAATACAAGACATTTTATCTTTATCCATCATCATTTGGAGTATATTTTATATGGTCATATTGAAAACTTTTATCTTTTTATTGGTCTCTCCAAGGTAGTGAGATGAATGGTTGAATCTGATATTGTGCTTTTGATATAGATTCTTTACCTCAGTAGAACATAAATTGGTGTTGTTTTTCTATCAATATGGTAGGAGGGACACCAAATCTAGTATTGATATTAGTTTTGAAAAAACTAACAATGCATTTTCCAATGACTTCCTTGAGAGGTGTTGCCTCAGCCCATTTGGAGAAGAAATCTGTAGCAATAAGAATATACTTGAACTTATGATCCATAGCTAGAGTATGGGGTCCTACTACATCAATTCCCCATGTGTAAAATTTCGAGGAGTATTTATATTAATGTAGAAACTATTGGGGTTGATGAATAAAGATGTAATGCATCTTGAAGGGATGAAACTTCTTAGTGAAACCTATGAAATATTATGTCATCGAATAACAAAATTATCCAAAACATCGGACTTGATTAAAAATCCTTTACCCAAATTACTGATAACCATATTCTTATACATGTACTTATTTCATGAAATTAACAATTTCATCCCCATCAATGCATCTGAGAACAATTCTATTTAATCATTTCCTTTAAATGATCTTCTAGTGGTCTAGTCCATCATAAAGAGTGAAATTAACTGCTTATCGTTGGATCAATTATCTTTTAATTTTATCCAGTGGAAGAAAAATATCTTGGAGATATTCCATGATGTGTGTCATCCATCCTATGGTATGACCATATGGATCATAAATGGGACTTATTTCATTGATTTCCTCTATTCGAGTTTGGAAAAAGGTGAAACCACTCAATGTTGAGCAATGCTAATGATTGTTTCATCCCGATTTGGAACTTCCAAGGTTATGGCTGCATTTGACTACACAACAACTTGGGACTTTTTTGACTATGGGATGTAAGATAATGTGGTCTCTAAGAGAAATTATTCCATTAACCCTCAAACATAATCCCACATGGTAATTATTTATTCTTTTCTAATGGTGTAATCCTCGTTGATTTGTTTGATTACCAATTCTAAATGTCCATTCACCTCTATGAAAACCACTTGTACATGGAGTGATAATTTCAAGCCAACAATGAGAACATCATATTATGTATCATTGTTGGTATCAACTTCTAATAAAAAATGGAATATGGAAACCCTCCCTTCTATAAATAGATAATCACAATTCTTACCCCAACTTTGTTGAGTTTAGGGTTTTTCCTTCACTTTCCCATTCAACTTATAGATAAACCGTCAAAGTAAATTTCCCATAATTGAGGATTTTCTTAGAAATAAAAAAGATTTATTCATCAATAAATTCCTTATTCAATGATTTATATTTTGTAGACATATTTTTAGTAAGGAAGTCTACTAATTCTTGGCCATTTAATACTCTATGAGACTATATATCAAACTGTTGCAGAATAACCGTCCACCGTGCCAGAAATCCTATAATAATTTGATGATTGAGGATAAATTTTCTTGGATAATTGTGAGATAATTAGTTGACCTCATGATGTTTCAAATAGTGTCCCAATTTTTTAACTACAAAGTCTAATTCTAGTAAGCTTTTCTCAATATCTGAATATTAATTCTCTTCATCATGCATGGTTCGACTGAGATAGTAAAGGTTCTTTTTATTCCCAAAATAGTAATTTTGTGCTAGTAATGTTTTCAATGGTATCTCCAATGATTTCACATAAATAATGAGTGGATTTCCTATAACACATGGCATCAATGCTGGTGGTCTCATGAAGTAGTTCTTGAGTGTGTCAAATGCTTCTTGGAAATCATTAGTCCATTGATAATTGGCCCCCTGTTACATCAATTTGGTGAATGGAAAACACTTTCCTACCAAATTGGTTATAATGAACTAGATATAGTCCAAGTTTCCTTAAATTCCTCTCAACTCTTTAAAGATACGATTTGGTGACATTCCAAGGACGACCTTAGTCTTCTCGGGTTCAACTTCTATGCCACAATGGTGTACAAAAAACCCAGAAATATTCCTAAGGTTACCATTAAATCAAATTTCATTCGATTCAGCTTCAAATAATATTTCATAAGATTTATGAATATGGTTTCCAGATCAACCAAATGATCAAAAAAAAATTTATACTTAACTACTAGATCATCCACATTGCATTCAATGAATTTCCCCAATAATGGTTTGAAAATGTGGTGAATTGCACATTGATATATTTCCCCCAAATATTTCAAACCAAATTTCATTACCCAATAACAAAATATGCCTTGAGGGGGTCTGAAAAATTTATTTTCCTTATATCATTAGGCCATTTGAATTTTTTTATACCAATTGTATCCATTTATTAAGGAGAGAAATTTGTAGTCAGATGTTACATCAATCAAAAGTTCTATGATTGAAACTTGAATGTTATCATTGGGACAATGCTCATTGAGATCTTTGATGTCAGTGAAAACCCTACTTATCCCATTCTTCATTTTCACTAGAAAAATATTGGCCAACCATTTGGGATATTTCACCTACCTGATAAAATCATCTTTGATAAGCATGTCGACTTTGGCCTCAATTTTAGAGGCATGAGTTGGGTGTGTTCTTCTTACTGCCAACTTAAATCCCTAATGCTCTTCTAGAAAACCCAAATGTTGGGTGGAAATATTGGGTTCAAGTCCTGTAATTTCAATATAATTCCTTGAAAAAATAACTCACTATTGCTTTTGAAATGAATTATAAACCAATTTCTTTTTGGAAGTCATAGTTGCACTAATCTGAGTAGGGTGTGTATTTTATTTCTGTACACAGATTTATTTCTATGATTTAATCCACAGTGGTGTAGATGCCTTACACAAATGACGAAGGAGAATCCCTAAGATCTTCTTCTTCTTCCCCATGTGTTAATTCTTGTGTCTCTGCTTGAAGGGTAGTTGATGAAGCAAGACATTCAAAGCTAGGGTAGGAGTTAGAATTTGGACATCCTAAAGAAGAGGAAACCATTTCTGACCCTAATGATGATGAAGGATCTTCCTGGATAATTGAAGTGAAAATGATGGGTTGGGAATCATCATCTATATTTATATCTATTAATGATACAACTTATTCTATCATGGATGATGTTCTAAAGACTTACTGAATCTAAATAGATGGAATGAAGACATATCCATTTAAGTTTTCATCATTGTTTGGTAAATGAATAATTTCTCTTGTGTTGTCATACTCAATTTCCACAACTAACATTATGGAATCCATTTAATGAGTTCTTGGATTTGGGTATACCATTTTAATTTTTTTTATAGATAGCACATAATCTATATTGAGATGCTTGAATGGGTTAGCTGGGATAATTTCCAAATCATTAGGAGTATTGATTCTTGTTATATCTTTTTCCACAGACCGTGTTTACTTTAGGAGATATAACTCTGCCAAATTATACTGAGATTCCCATGTTTTGAATTTAGACTTATCACAATGAAATGTCCAATTTGACCGTTGAAGCAATACTTGAGAAATTGGTGGTATGAAGAAGGAATGGCCACGTGTGGATGTATCCAAGGCCTACCAAGAAGAATGTTGAATGATGTATCCTTCCATAAAACCATGAAATCTATATTAGATATAAGATCCCCAAACTGAGTTCTAAGTGTAATCTTTCCTTGAGTTTCTTGTTCTTTCTTTTCATAACCTTGCAACATCATAGTGGATAGAGATAAGTCAGATTCAGTGAGACCCAACCAAGGAATTGTACTAATGGTAACGAGGTTGACTCATAATAAATTATCAATGAAGGATTTTTGAATGTCTGTATCTTTAAACTTTCTAGATAAATACAAGGAAATGATGTTTTCATGCACAACATCATCTTCTCCTTAGTCCATGAAATATATAACTGCATGACATTATGAAGGCTCATTCTATATATGGTAGACCTTAGTAGCAATAACCTCAGTTTCAAACTCTTAAATAATGGATAAAGACTCAATAAGTTCTTCCCAAAGATTCATTGACAGATTCAGAGCATCCATGACAGATAACATGGCCAGTACTTGGGTCATTTTATTCAAAACTGTATACTACTTTTCCAAAGGTCTATGTTTTTTAGTATGGATATTTTGTTTTTCAAGTGCCTTGGAATTTTATTCTCCTTATTTAGGTCAACATTGTTTTGGGGTAGAATTTGTAAATACATATTCTCTTAGTGGATTAAGATGACTAAGTCTACCCAACAACTCAGAAAGTGGTGGTATAGCCTCTAATTGGTCTACCATGATGATCATGTTGGGGTCACCCCTGTCATGTGTGAGTGAATTACCTTATTTTATCTAATCCTACTTAAGGGATCTTCAATGAGTTTCTGCAACATAAATGGTTTGAGATGGGGTGTAATTAAAAATGTTGATTCTTGCATACTCGCATATTTCCTTATATCCTCGACCTTGGAAAATCATTCCCCTAGTTCCCCAATTAAGTATTTGGAATTCGAGTTTGTAGTAAAATTCACTATTTGCCTAGGGGTCCATTAAGTGGATACCATTAATGGAAACAAATAACAACACCTCATCTAAGGAATATTCTACTTGAAAGGTCGGTTCTTGTTGTGTAGTTGGGTGAGGAATTTCTCAATCTTTTAAAATAGATGGAATTAAGTCTACCATTGTCAAGGAAAAATTTGTCCTTAACACGATATCATCTTCTTATTAATTATATTTATCCTTCAAACCATGTGGCTTCCTTAAGGAATGGAATTTGGAGGACTAATATCTTGATGAATATAGCATTGTTTTAGTGGAAGTGGTTGGAGATACAGTCAATTGTTTCAAATACGTTTGGAGAATGGAATGTGTTAGATTGATCATTTTACTAACCATTCAATCATAAAACTATTGTGTGTTCTTTCTTTTAACTTCCTTCCATTCTCATTCTTTCTATGGATCATTAACAGTAACACATGCTACTTGGGATGATGAATTTTTCAATTTCACGTTTCTAGATCCCACCATTTTATGCGAGAGATCTCTGAAAAAACACTCCTATATTGGGTGCCCCTACATTTTATGGAGGGTAAAATAGTTTGATAGTTCCTCATCTCATTCTTTGTTAAGTTTATTCTACCTTGGAAAATAAACTAAGTTGTTTTCCAAACCTGAGATGAAGTATCCTAGGACATTCTCATTTCGAAAAGAATACACCTTATTTTTAAGCTCCTCAAACTATCTCCACAGTTGATCCTTTTTACCACATTGGCATCTCCATCATTGATACTGATGCTCGGGAGGTATATGCCTACATTATGATGAGGGATTGGAAGTATAAGAAGGTACAGGTGCATGCTTGAGTATAACTGCAGTAGCCTCTACTTTTCTTGTTCTCCTTCCCATAGAAAATGGAATTACTAGATATTTATATCTAGTCTCTATTATGGTGTTTGGAACAAGTTAACTAATCTAAGATAGATCTATAAACCCTCCTATGTACTTTACATGGATTAATAGTGTGCTCAACTCATCACGGAGATTTTCAACACAAATAGGAAGAAATTTTTTTATAGGGAGTGGTATATTCAAGGAGTATGTTAATCCTTTCCACTGAGAAATGAAGTCTAAAAATCTTTCTTTCTTTCTTTTTTAGTTCATAAGGTCAAATAATATTGTCTTCTATAGCATTGAACTGGGTTGGAAAAGGAATTTTTGACAGAGTTCTTCTCATCTGGTAATCAATCTAGATTGCGAACTTGTGTACCAGAGAAAGGTTATCCCCTATAGTAATTGAAAAACTATCTAATATTTACTACTTCTAATTGTTGAGGGGTCCCCATCATAGGATCATAGCAATAAATGAAACGTGTCATTTGTTTCTCTAGATCTCTCGAATCATTAAATATTGGAAATGTGGTACTTACAAATTTTTGTGGGAGAGGAATTAGATCTCCCCATTCATGGTAAGACTTATTTTCTGGTTGTATCGGTGCTCGTCTTCCTAACATAGCTTCCTATCAAGACATTAATGACACAATGGTATTCTTAAAAATTTGAAGAATATATGGCTGAGATGGGACCTATACAGGTACAACATCTAGAGCCTGAACTGGTGTGGAAAGTATTAGGACCATTGGTAGAAGTGTTGCTAGTATTTCTCTTGGATAACCCTTGGGGACAGGCCTATAAGAATACAATTGACCCCATTATGGATGTGTACCCAACGGAGGAAATTCATTATTCACATCATTAGTTGAATAAATCCCTCTTTTCTGAGGAGATCCTACTGGAAGTGCAAGTTGGGGATCTCTTTATGGAGTATGTCAGGTAGGAATATTGCTTCAGAGTAAGTCTGCATTGAGTATTCTCAACTTTTTTCATTTCCTCCTCTTGATGGGAAAATATTTCTTCAATAGGAAGTGATTGACCTTCTCCAAGGGGAATGTGATAAACAATTTGACCTTTTCTTTTCTCCTTGTTAGGTTCATTGTTAAAATTTGTACAGGGATTATTTGATGGGATACCTTGATTCTGAGTAAGCCTCTAATTTTTGGTATGCACACCTCCTTCATTTACTTTAGTATGGACCATATCATGAAAAGGAACTTCCTCTTCCAATTCCCCTAAACTAGACTCAATTTATGGGATATCTTCTACAATGTAATTAATGTAATTCATCGATGCATGATGCATTGATGTCATTCTATCAGATTCTTTGGGATATCTCTTTATTCTTCATCCTCCATGTGACATTGTTCTCCTAATTTTTTGGTTATCTAAGAACTATTTATGAGAATGAAATTTGAAGGGAATCCTCCTAAAATTTAGTTGTCTGTTCACTTTTTTCCTTCTTCCCTAATTGGGATAAAACTAACTTCTACTAAGGAAGGTATTGTGGATGTTAAAACCCCATATCCATTCAGGATGGGGTTGTACCTATTCTTCTTCATCAACCATTCAGGCTATGTTTATTGACTCTAAATTTTGGGTTAAAAAATCCCATAGACCTTTAGGTTGTGGTGGTCCCCAAGCTTTTATGGCTGATATCAGTGTAGCTACTCTTCTAATTTTCTGAATTCTGCTCTGAACATCATCAGGGTGCCTTATTTGACACCCACCTAAATCACCTATTTCGAAAGACCATTATTCCATTTCATAAATTTGTGTGATCTGATAGCTGACATCCTCTAAGGGAGAATATTACTTAATGTTTTCATATGCTTTATGTAGAATAATCTCAAAATCTTTCTCTCTTTGGGATTAACTTTGGTAAAAACTAATTGAGGCATGTTCTTGCTGATCATATCCAGTATTTGTTTTTTATAGCTACTCTAAACCAATAACATTGCATGAGACCACTTTCGACAGAAATTTCTAATTTTGGAGCATAGTAAAATGCAATTCTCCATGTGAACCCCATCCTCTACTATAAACTCCAGATGTGGTTTTCCTGATTAATTGTAACAACATCTTTAATCCATTGAGGCATGCATGCTGAAGGGCCTCCAATTGCTTATCAATCCTTAGATGTTGGGATACCGGGAGAGATACCAAGTCCATTTGGAATTTCAAACCTTCTATTACCCTAACATGACATTGATATTTTTCATAAGGTGATATTTTGGATTTCAGATAACAATGATTCTTCCTTATGTTGAGGTAGATATCATGAATAAAATCTTCTGCCAACATCTCAAGAATATTGTATTGAGAGGTTTTCAAATACCAGAACATGACTGGTATTTCACCCTTATCCAGTTGTTTTCCCCTATTAAACATGTCCTCTTCATCTTTTACTAGAGGTTTCTCAACATGGTTTGAGAAGAGTGGAAGCTTCATGATTTCTTTGTCACAAGAAATGGAATTAGTTGGTGTTTCCATTGCAATATTAGAATTAAAATGACCTAAGGGAGGTTTATAAAATTGTAGTCTCCTAGGGATGTCTTTTGGATGAGAAATTATTTCCCATTAGAGTAACAACTCATCAGACAGTATTGGCCCTATGTTTTCAAGTTCTTAAAGATAAGTGGGATTTCTCATCACTACATTGTCAGTTGTATAATTTTATTGAAAATGAAAAACAAACCTATGTAGATAACGTTCTCCATGAATTCCATCATGAGACGGACAATCATGGTGGATTACAAAAATGGAAAAATCATCATGCTCCTTGGTCATGTGGCCACATATAGTGTTGTTACAGAACTCATCTAGATATAGGTTCTCTAGATTGATCGAAGAGTCATGAAGCAAGACTACATAATTAAGTGTCTGATGAGGAACTTCTGAATTACCGTTATTACCCCTATAATATGGTAATGGAATAGTTGGGTCTTGAGCTAAAATAGTTAATGTATGATGGTTTCAAGAACTCCAATATTAAGATGATTCAGATCGTAGATTGAGTCTTCATTCTCCAATTGTGCTTGGTGGTACTTCTTCTCAAACATCTTCTTACACGTAGTTGGGGCCACATTCTTGAGAAATTGGTTATCATGAGAAGGTGGATGTACCTACTTTGGAGAGGCTATCAGAATAGACTGATTATCTCCAATTGTAATGAGCCTATGTGCCTGATCATGTTTTCGGTATGATATGGGAATGTATGCCCCATAACCCCCCTAGACTTGAATAGAGTAATGTATCTGCTCTGCGATAGGGTTTTGATGAGTCATTCTAGATATGGGGATAGAATTATGTGTATTTCTCTTTGGTACTTCTAAATTTGTAGTTATGATCTTGTAGAAAGTATGATTAATATGGACATGAATTTTTTCTACCCTTTTAGCATTGCCAAAATGTGTTTGGTGACTTCAACAGTCAGAAGATGAATATAAATCCATACCGTATCATGATTAGGTGTATGTACCTATTCCTGTCCTCCCTTTAATTTCATTTGATACAGATAGTACTTGTGCATGGGGTTAAAGAATTGAGTCTACCCCAATTATATCACTGGACCTTTCCAACTGTCTTCTTTGGGTGTTTCCAAATGATATTGTTGAAAGTCTTGAAAAAAACCGGAAGGTGTATGTGACTGATGGCTGATTTCTACTTCATTTGGTTTGAGGGATTCCTTGAGTTCATCCCGATGAGTATATTTATAGTTTGATATATTGTAAGAAGGTGTATGTACCTTCTCATGGTACTCCACTAGATTTGAATGGTGAGATTGGTTGGGAGATGGTAGAGTTAAGGCAGATGGGTGTATGTTCTTAGTCTCAATTTTCTACCAAGATAGGATTATGGACTTCTCCAAAGTGGGAAAAGGTTGTAACCATACTTCTATTGGATAGGTATTATCATCAGTGGTTTGTCTTGTGTGCCCAGGTATGAGTGACCTTGGCCAGACAACCAAATATAACACCCTCATCATGTTGAGTGTTTCTTGCAGCGCGATATTGGCAATGGTGATTATTGGCAGGAACCTTGGGAAGGACCCATATGTCATCGGGACGAGGCCATGGGTGGCCTCTTGTTAGACATCCCTATATAGGAGAGGGATCAATGATTGTGTTCTAGGGATAAACTCCTAAAATAGTTGAATATGGTGGTTGGAATCATCTGCTTCTGGACCACCGGTTATTATTGACCAGAATACCGGGGGATATTCTTTATTTGGAGGATCTTTTGGAGAGCCATCAAGGTTGGGATAGTACCGTGTTGATGGTAATCTCGTATCAATGCATTAGAGACCCAGCATTGAAGATGCTGATTTGGTGATAACATTCTTCAAGCCGATGAGGATCCAGTTTGAATAGTAGTCATTGCGTTCATAGGTGAAAACATGAAGGAATCCATTTTAGAATGAAGGGAGTACCTGGAAAGACAGATCATGTATAAATGAAAAATAAAAACAATGAACTCCATTAAAGAAGTATATTTTAGATGAACACATGTGTGGTTTATTCCCTCGTCTGGCCCCATTTTATTAATTGATATTGGCCTAACAGAGGGGTAATAGTATCATCTAAGATAGGGATTCACTTTAGGTCCACCATTCCCCCCCTAGAATGTGTGTTCTTCTTTGGAATCACTACTTATAGATGGTTTCCATTGTATAATTTTATGGAACCAGGAACACCCAATTGTTCTGTATCCAAAGGGACATTATTTCCAAAGGTATGTGTTCATTATGTTTGTTGACCTATGATACTTAAGAACACACATTAATCAATAATATGGTATTTCGGACTTATCGTACCCTTTTGGGGGGAGTTATTTCCTACTCTAGGGCTCTCTTATAGATTTAAGTTATCTTCATGAATCATTAACAATTTACAAAGAATAATGTAGGTTTCCATTGATATTTTCAATCAATTATTATCATGTGTGGAATTCAGAATCATCCATATATATTCGAGGTTCTTCATCAATTGAGATATATGTATGTATTAGAGGTTCTCTATCAATTTCATCTTCTCATGTACTACTTGGATATTATTTATCCATTGTTATGATGATGCTAATTTTTATGTCACTCAGTGGGGAACTCTAGAATTTATCATCACCTTGGGAGATAGAAGTTTGGTTTAATGTTGTGATCATACCCATAAGTGGGATACCTACATATCCCCATAAAAGGAATCATAACCCTCATATTTCGGTGCCACATGGTGGGATAGGTCTTACCTTTTATGTTCATGTGATAAGGGCCTAACCATACAGTTTAATTTCATGTGGTAAAGACATCTAAGCCGAAGGTGCCTAGTCAAAACGTATTATGGTACTTATGCCTAAGAATCCCAAGGAATGTAAAAAGGATATGAGTTTCTAATATGGACCATACCCTACTGGGAATGTGTCCTAAAATAATAGGGTTGATTTGGAGTTTTATTCTTGAGCCTTAGGGTGGTGTCCTACATATCCCACATGGATGGGAATAAAATCCCACATAGTTTAGTAAGTCTCATAGAGGAGTATGTCCCTTTTAGAGAAATAGGATGTGGCTTACTCCTAAAGATTATTCCCTTGTAACAGGGTCCATGAGAGATGTCTAGACTCATGGAGATTAAAGGGGGTCTTAATTCAGGGCCTATTTTTGAGGAGGATGCTAAAACTAATGGAATTAAGGTTGGACTCTGAAGGAGGATGTCTATTGATCCTGGGCCCTTTGTAAAGGCTTCCTACTTATTCCAATTATGATGGGAATCATATTTTACATTATTCAAGAAGGGTGGATTGTGTGGATTTTGTAATTATCATAAATATATAATCCCACATGAGTGATGATCGATGTGAGAAACAAGAGGATGTGAAAGATTCAACAAACCATACACTTTCTCCACCATTGATGGAAGAGGTCGGGCCTATGATGAAAGAAGTTGGGGTGATGGTGGATGAGGGTACAGACAATGAATCATTCAATGTGAAAAGAAAGTGAAGATCATTAGGACTTGCTCGAAATGGTAGGTGATTACTCCAGGAGGGACGCACTGGAATTGGTCCCATAGTGGAAGGAGGATAACATTCCCTATGTCAAAAGGAAATGCGAGTGTGAATTGTTCCTTCCCTAACTGGTACCGGAGGTTCCAAGTCTTAGAGACAAGTAGGGGGACATGGCCCGAACCTTAATCCTCAAAATAGGGAACTTCCCAATACTGCCTTTGGGAAATGGTCCATGTGACTATTCATATACAGACCAACAGACACCCCAGGGCTCTTGAATCCTTTATAAGAAAAATTTTGGAAACCTCTAACTATAGAAATATAAACCCAAATAGGAGAAAAATTGATCTGTCTTTTACAAAGGATTGTTCAGTCCAGTGGTTTTGTTTGAGGTTTCAACATGGTCCGTTTTAGACAAGGGAACCATGGAAGGGGTATCCCTACCATGAGTGGTTTTGGAATATGGCTTAAAAGTTATCTCAAGATGTGTATAGGAAAAGGTACCTTGCGTATGTGTGTCTCACAGGTTTTTCATGTAGTCATGTCGTGTAGGTACCCATTGTAGGTGTGCCATGTAGGTATGTTGCATTGGTCCAAGGAGGAACTGAAAAATGCTTAACAGATGAAGGATAATCCTGTTAAATCTTGATATGCCTTGGGATATGTACTACAAGGATAACAACACTTGGGTGAAGTTTTAACATAAGCACCCTGGGTTGCCCATGTTGTCCTTGGACGCATCCCGCGTAGGTCCTTTCTTAAGGAAAGGACCTTTCATATATGAATTTTCTTAATGGAAGGATGGACCTTGATTAGATGTTTTGTATAAAAAATCTAAAAGGATCTTAATATTTCTTATCCCATACAACACTCTATTATCTCGTGTTTTAGAGAGTTACCTGAGAAAATTTGGGGGACCTAGGAAAAGGAGCAATGCAATGGAATCTTTCAGGGTCCTACAAACATTTTTAGTTAGAAAAATAGGGATCTCAATGGGTCTTATTTATAGGAAAGGAGGGGACCTAGTCGAATGGAGTTTTTCCACATAGGTCTTCGACATAGCTCCATAGTGTAGATATTCTACGTAAGTTGGAGAAATATGTTTTCATGTAGGTTTGTGGCTTAGGTTCTCATCTTAGGTCCTCGATGTAGGGGTGCATAATAGGCTACATGGGCTGGACCTATGTTGGCATCTTGATATATAGATGTGTTGGGTAGGTCTATGTTCCTTTATGATAAAAGAGAAGAAGCTATTATGGCCTTCTTATGAATAGGTATTGTGTGTAGATCCCTTGAACTATATTTATTTACATCTTTAAATTTCATTGATACTTTAATATGTTCAATTTTCATATTACTAATATTTTTCCTTACTTTATTAAAAAAAGGTGTGTTAACAACCATCAAGTGAGATATTCTTTGAGGAAGGTCTCTAGTATGTTTTTTAATCGTAAATAAATTTGTCTTGGTTGACAACTATTTCTGAGATAGTGAATTGGGATCTTATTACTAATTGGAATCTGATGAAAGATGTGGTTGATGAGAGGGGTAGTTCAACCTCTTGACATAGTGGATTATCTTCTAGTGACAGGAAGCACTATTTTGAGGCTTCCCATGATGGGAATATCCATTAGTATTTGAGTGCTAGTAGTTCAATCTTCTATCTTCAGCGTCAGATATGGGGAAATTTGAGGAACCAGTGTCATAGGGACCCTGTCCAATGCTAATAATGTGGAAGGATGGTACAATTACAACATTATTTATAACTTTCCCTCAAACATTAAGTGGAAGGGGATCGACTCTGAATCCATGTTCAGAAGCAGGTTTTATAGATCTATGTCATGCTAGGTGATAACGTAGTACTAGTAATTCAAGAAAATGTGGTGGTCATAGACAAGGTATCCCGTCATGATTTATATCCAGAATGTAGAGTGCGCCTAATCCAAGTAGTGTGGTTGTTTCATAAGGTTGCAGTTCTTGATATAAATTTTATACAGCCTACACCAAAGGAGTAGATCACCGATTCGATTATTATGAGAGGCACAATCATAGTATCTTATAATCTAGTATCTACTATTTTAAAAATATTTTATTTATATAGATTCACATTTATACCTATTTTATAAATACTTCAACCCATTTTTAATTTTTCTGATAGTGTTATGACACTAGATACTTCATTGGGGATCAGAATGGATTGTGTACGCCAGTGAAGGGAGTTCCTCCTTGATTTTAGTGAGTGCCACTTCATATGGGATCTTTTTCCCTCAAGATGAAATGGTTTGTTTTCATATATGGAATGGAATAGAATGTTTCTTATTATGTTATGTCAATTTATATCACTTATGGGTGACCTTCATATCACCATATGGAATACTTTTTATTGGAATGGGTTAATGGGAATTTCATGAGAGTCGAGCGGGATCAGAGCATCATGGGCTGGGAGGGATGACAACCCAGATTGATATCTTATATTTATATGATCAGGGAATGAATTAGTTATATTTCCCTCCAAGGGTTTATCATTTCAAGGATGTTTTCATAGATGAAATGTTTTCTTACCTCTAAAGAGAGAGGTGGACTTCCCTATTAATCAAGTTCATTAAACTGCATCAGTATCCATTTCTCCAGATTGTATGGTTACTATAGTGTTGTAGGAGATCAATAGGTATCTACATGACTTGTAGGAAAAGGGTTTTATATTACCTAATACTTCTACGTGGGGTTTTTTGTTCCTTTTTGTGATAAAGTCAAATGTTACCCTCAGGCTATGTGTTGATTATCTGAAGTTGAACCGATTTAAAGTGGTGAAATGGTATCCCTTGACATGGATAGACAATCTCATTGAAAAACTCAATGGAGCTTAATTATTTTTTCTAAAATATTTATTTGTGGTTGGGATATCACCATATATGTATTCAAACTATAGAAATACCTCATACGACTTTAATTTTTAGTTATGGTCTATAAAAGTATCTAGTTATATCATTCATTCTCCCAAACTTGCCATCATTGTTTATGCTGCTGATGAACCATGTTTTCCATCTTTATCAGGAAACTATTCGGTTGCATTAATGGAGTATATCTTTCGATATTCTCGTAATAAACACGACCATTAGAATCATCTTGAGATCATTTTGGATACATTTATAGAGCATTAGTTATATGTTAATGTCACAAGGTTCCACTTCTAGATGGATAATACTCACTTATTGGGTAATATTATCTCAGATAAAAGAGTATCAGTTGACCTATAGAATGTGAGAGCTGTAGTATCCTAGGATCAATCCTGGAATGTCTTTAGTAGTTGGAGTTTCTTAGGAATAACATGATATTACATGTGTTTTGTATTGGTATTATCATTCGTAGAATCACCTATTACAAGATTCACTATGAATGGTGTGGTGTATTTATTCATAGATACCTATTTGATATCCTTTGGGGAGATAAAATAGAGACTGAGTTTAGCACAGATCGTGATTCTTATAGATCTGTGATGAATATATAATATGTATTATAATGAATCATTAATTAGGATAACATAATTTATGATGTAGGAAGATAGATTTATGGTGTATGGGTCTCATCATTTGAGGCTACATGAGTGGAATTACGCAACACATGATCCCTAGTTAGCCGATGTTGTACCTGCCTTGCATTGTTAAAGGCATTACATACAAGGAGTGAATTTTTTGGTGTAGAAAGACCACAAATTCCTCAAGTATATATTTAAATAGTGTGATATGAATTTGAGGCAATGAAGGTGGGTTTAGTAACTAGAGTATTTTTACATTGATCATACTAATATGCTCATAAAGGGCAATGTAGTTACCAATACACTAAGAAGGAGTACTCAGATAGAAGTAGATCAAGAGGCCAATAACATGTCGCATCTTATGGAGTTATTTTCAAATATATTCATAGAGGTGTAGGATGGTGAAGGGTAGACTTTTCTCTCATCACTGGCCAGGAAATATAAACTTTTTTATAGTGTTAGGATGAGATAGTTATTTGATTTATGAAGCTTGGTCCTATAGGAGAGTGTGTCATGTGAGGACCCATCTCCTTATTGGACTATTGGAAGGGAATAAACTTTTCAGGTTCCTAGTCACATTTTTATTCATGAATACATATGTGGGGATCTGATGTTGGAATTTCATGCCTCCTCTTGGGTAGTACATTCTGGTGTTAACAAGATGTATTTTGATTTATCCCGCCAATATTGGTGATTGGGTATCAAATGATTGGTATATGTTTTTTTCATGAGGTGTTCTACTTGTTAGCTAGTGAAGGTGAAACCCCAGAAACCAGTTGGGTTTTTACAATAGTTACAAATTCTTGATTGGAAATGGGATGATGTTTTGATAGATTTCATGACCAAGATGTTGAGATACCATCAAGGGAGTGATTTTGTATAGTTTTTTGTGGACGGGCTCACGAAGGTCTCTCATTCCCTACTAATTATAGATATCATCTTAGTAGATGATCTTGGGAGGTTGTATATCTAAGTGATTGTGTGCCTTTAAAGGGTCCATCATCCTATTGATTCAGACAAGGACCCCTAGTTTACATCCCAATTATGGAAGGGTTTGTAGAGGGCGTTGGGTATACATGTTCATATGAGAACAACCTACCACCCTCAGACTGATGTATAGTCAGTTCACACAATTCAGGGGCTTAAGGATAGTCATAAAGCATGCATACTTGATTTGGGGGGTTCTTGGGAGAGAAATACACCCCAGGTTTAGTTTTACAACAATACTAGTTATCAGTGGAAAATACATTTTTTTACCATATAAGTCTTTTTATGGTAGGCTATGTCAATCAATCCAGTGCTAGTTAGAGGAAGGGGATGAAGCTTTACTTAGACCATATCTCAATTAAGAGACATCAAAGTAGGTCCAGTTGATAAGAAAGCAGATGGTTATTACACAGTCTAGGAATAAATCTTACACTGATTTCCATAAATGATCTCTACTTTTCAAGGTTGGGGATCAGGTATTTTTACATATCTCACTATGTATGGGAGATATAAGTGTTAGTAAATAGGGTAATCTTTCACCCTGATATGTTCATACATTTGATATTCTAAAGAGTGTATGTCGGATAGCCTATTAGGTGTAGATAAATCAGAGGTACCAAACCATGTAGGAAGACTTCCATGTATCTTAGTTGCTTCATTATCATTAATACATATCTCATACTCTATATCTATATGACATTGAGATGTAGGTTGATGTGTTCTTCAAGGAGAATCATGTTTTTATAGTTGAAAGGTGTGTGATGGTTCTCTGAGGCAAATCAATTCATGGGTTATATGGAAGCATGACCATTTATAGTATGATACTTGGGAGAGGGAGGCCAACATACATGTCACGCCCCGACTATGGACTACTCTGAGGCTGGTGCGGAGCTGAAATAAAATATGGTGTTTAATTTTTTTTGTTAAAGGAAATCTGAAATCACACCCACATGTTCCACTTGAGAGGGTCTTTTTGGTTTAGGTCCTGGATAATTAGATAAAATTTTTACAATTCCTTCAAAATAGAACAAAAATATCTTCATTAAGTAGTCACCAAACAGATGGACTCAAATCCACTAAACCTGTAAAATAAAATAGATTGAAAAAGTAGGGTGAGCATAAAAATGACCAGTAAGGGGTAACAAAATAATTTATTATAACAATTGAAAACTTTCCTTTGAAATTATTCATAAATCATTTTCTTAAGGAATTTTGTAACACATACAATTTTTTCAAAGAATTATAAGTGCACATTTCAAGGAATTACTAACATATTTACAAGGAAACATGATTCAATTATAAGCAAGCTCATTCAGAATAATAAGTAAAAGACATTCTAGCTTTGATAGGTATGACATGTGAATTTTCAATTATAAAATTTATAACTAATATTAATGCATGATCAGAGTTTCACATAAAAATAATAACTTCAATTTCATCATTTACTACTGTGAAACATACCTTGGATGTTAAATTTATGAGTGATGAAACAATTAATAATCCATAGGATTTTACTTCATCTGATTATCATAAACATAAGCTCTTTAACAAATATTATTCTACTAGTCGAATATTATTTTGGTTAATTAAATTACATATTCACAATGAGGAATGTGATAATGTGGTACTACATCAAGGCCTTGGCCAAGTCGTCTAATGAATAAGTGCTTGGCCAAAATCCATAAATCATAAATTTGTCAAGGCCTTGTGCAAAGAATGTATTTTGTCTCATAAGACCTACTGATGCACTGAGGGGCAATATCGGGCCCCACCTAACATATACTAAGTCCAATGCATTACTCGTTTCTATAAATGAATGTGATCATACCACTTTGATTTATTAAATTACTTATCCCTTAACATTCCAAGTGTCACATATTACTTGGTTTCTTATTTCATATTATTCAAAGTGTCCCATACCACCTTGAATAATTTAATTTCTCATTTCATATTTTTCAAAGTATCTAATACCACATTGAATAATTTAATTTAATTATTCCATAAAAGGAAACTTCCTTGGAATTTTCATATAAAAAGTAACTCATTCATGTAATAATTAATAACAATTCCATCAATGCATGACAATGAATGATAAGTATGTTAGGAAATACATGTATCAATAACATAGGAACATTAAACACTAGTTTATCATATAAAATTCCAATCCCTAAATCCATATTACTAATGAAAACATTTTATATTATAGAATGCACAATTATAACATTAGGATAATTGTCATTCATATTTAAAACACATGTTGATACATGGAATATTTAACAAAACTGAACTTAATGATTGAAAACATGTATTGCGGAGGATTCACATTCTTAATAAAAATAAATGGATTATTTCATTATTCAAAAAAATAGGAGGGCATAAACTAGGGTGACACAAATCTTATTAAATCGCCAAAAATTGGATTTAATGGGAACATAATCAGTTTATGATTAAAACCCAAAGGTACATATGCATATAGTCATACATACATATATAAGCGTTTTGTATAAAAATATAATTCTTTATATCTTGTAAAACATCTTAAACTTTGAAGCTTAGTAAATAAGAGTCTTAATTTTGTGTACAATAGTGGTTTATCTAAACCTGTAAGAATATATATATATATATATAATTATATAATGTGTTTATAAGGATCACACTTCATATGTGCACTGATTCTTGTATATTTAAAACACTTTAGGAACATTAGTTAATCAATGGTTCATAAATTGGAAATCATGCCATGAAATATATAAGGTTTGTTTATAAAATATATACATATAGATAATTATATATTCGTATACACATATAAAACAACAAAACATCACACACCCTTGCATGATAAAGAGTTAAGATCATCATTTAAAGTCAATAATTCACTTCCATAGAAAGAAACTAGTAGGTTATATACCCAACCGTATGTATATATATATATATACGCACACATATTCAAAACAAATCAAAGAAATTAATTTGGGTCCCTTACATTTTAAATTACTACATGATCTTTTAAAACTCAAATTTAGGAGTATTAAAATCGAACATAAAAGAGGTTTATTTAAAAATGTACATTTGTTTATATATATATAACTGATTATACAAAGTGTATATAAAGGTTTTTCATAAGGAATACAAAATATATTGAACCCATACATTATTTGGGGGGATGAGGAGAGGCTTGGGGAAGCTCAAAGGAGGCGTTGGAGAACTTGCTGGAGGCTTGAGAGAAGAGGATCCGAGGGGTTTTGGGTGAAAACTATATAACTATATATAAATTATACCATATACATTTCTAAACACTACTTGCATACAAATCTGAGGTCTACATGACTTAAATCAAATTGATTTAAGAGGGTCCGGCACTATGGAAGATGCGAGCAAGGAGGTACCAACCGGTCACAGGTGTGGAAACAAAAAGGAGAAAGTCGGAAAACCCACTAGTGAAGCGCACGCGGAGGAAAGCGAAGGTGCTACGAGAGAAGAGAACTAGTTAAAGAATTAATGACTTGGATATAATGTATAGTAGATTGGATAGCTATGGTGAAATGTGGATATTTTAAAAGATGGATGACCCAGATTAGATCGTGACTCAATCCGACAGCTGGAGTAAGATGTGGTGATTTAAAAATATGGAAAGGCTTAGATTAGATCCATCGGGATTGGACAATGATCTAAATCGTGGAGGGTAAACCATGGATTCCGCGGATTGAAATCTAATCTGATCAAACGGATTAGATCATGCGTGGCGTGATCAAATGGCCTAGATCCAGTCCTGGATGATTTTTTGTCATCCCACATTAAAATGAAGGTGCTTTAGCGGTTTCTTTATAAGTTTGGAGCTCCGATAAAATGATTAGATTACTCCTTCCCCCTCTTGGTACCTCCCTTTACCGGTTGCTTCTGCAGGTGTGCTCTTGCGCCCACCCACACTGTTGTGCCACTCTGCACGGTGGTGCACTCGGGTCCTCACACGCACCATTGCACACTGAGGGCAATCTATGCTTCCCTTGCACGCGACCTAGTGCACACCCTGTGCGTACATGGCCCCTAGGCCATTGCCAGGGGGTTCTATTAGAATCACATAAAATCATTAAGTGATGCCACAGGGGTGGACCACAGCTAGGTGGGGTACTCAACTATATTTTAGCTAGGTAAGTATTTATTTTTTGATAATATATATTGGTATCTTCAAAATATGAATTCCCTACTATAATTTAATATTTTCCTTACTTTTATAAATGAAAAATTTTAAAAATATAAAGTGATAAATCATGTTCTAATAAATCATTAAGAAAATATTATATAAGTATTACATAAATAAAAAACATAGTATCAGTTAAAAACATTAAACATCAAGAATAAAGATATTTACAAAATCATTTCATGACATTCAAAATATTTGAAAAGTATTTTAAATACATACCTAATTTAGAAATATTACTATGTGTAGCTAAAATATTAAATCACTATCCTTTTTAAGTTTATAAAAAGAGTTTATATGTTTAATGTTATAATTTCAATACATACCTTGAATATTTTGGAAAACTATTTATATATAGATTTTTAAAATTAAACCAACTGAATGAACAACATCTATACTTATAGCCGGAAGAAACTCAATGGTCACCTAAGGAGAAATAGTTAGATTAAGACTTTATAAAAACATGAATTAGTTTCTTTCAATATCATGATGATTTGATAAAGATGGTGCTTATCATCCCACTGATGCTCAGTAGAACTATTGTGGTTTTGGCCATGATGTTTTTCATTTTGACAGACCTGAATGATCTTCTCTATTTACTGGGTCTCTTTGTGGCATTAGGTGGCCTATAAGTGGATCTGATAAGGATTTTGGTATCTATTTTTGGTTATTATGGTTTCTTTTGTTCTTTTTGTAATGTAAGTACTTCGTTCTTTTAATTAAATAAAATTCCTTGTATTTAGTTTACATGTTTTTTCGGAAAACATGAAAATTAAATAGAATAAAACAATAATATTATTATTACATGAGAAATAAGTTTTGGGGGAATCACATTATTACCCCTACAAATAATTGCATCCTCTAAATTATAAAATATTCATACATGACCACAGCAGGACATGACTCACATCACCTCCAAAATCCCCTCACAAAGTTGGCCAACGAAGTCAATCTACAGATTCTCTCCAAGTGGATCCCTAGATTGGTTTCTAGTCCCTCTAATTCTTCGACCCAAATACACAGAGAGGACTAAGAGAATATAGGATCATCTTAATGGTAAAAGAATTCAGGTTTCCAGAGGAAAGTACTTGCGGTGTGGATATCAGAGATCTGAGAGTGGACTAGATCTCTATAAATTCATTGAACAATGTCATGTTTGAAAATTTAGATGTCATGGTGCATCATATACATAGACAAACTTAGGATTTCGTTCATATAGTCTACTCAGTGGTCACCCTCCAATGTAGCATCATAAAATTTCATTAAAGCTTGATAGTTCTCAGATAGGGTGAAACATAAGAAAGGTCCCTCATAGTACTTTCCCCATTTCCTAAATCCTTCAAATTGAGTAGTTGAAATACTATGGTTGTTGTAGCTTTCCCTATTGAAGGAAAGGAGAATATTCGAGCTGAGGGATACTTTATAAAATCATTTTCAGGTCAGTAATAGATTTTCAAGAGGTTCTTAGTCATCTAAACATGCCCCAATAGTTACTCACTCTAGTAATTCGGTATGGAGAGATAAGATGTTGGTTAGTGAACTCATGTCTTCCATCTGAAAATTTCAAGAGATATGTTTTATTCAACAAATAATAACCATATAAATATAGAGACTTTATTTGAAATAGCATGTTAAAGAATAAAAACAAATAACATTACTCAGTTATACAAAGTTCATAGACCCAAGGTGTTACATAACTACTTTCTTACTCTCACAAAACACTACTATGGATTTCCGGACGTCCTCCTTTACCAGGTCCACCATTGTTGGAGACTTTCTTGGTAGGTTAATCTAGTTAGATTGATCCCCAAAACGTTCTTAAACTCTTTAATTTCATTCGGTCAGATACACATCTCATTTCTCGAGTCAAACTCATTCAGGCATCATTAAGTTCTTGAAAGGGTGGCACGAGAGGTGCAGAGTTGGTAGATATCATAATGAATGTGGTTCTGATAGACCACTCAGATGACTTGGTTTTCTAAAAACCAGATGTTTTAAAGCCTCCCATACCTACTAAAACTAAATACGTTGAACAAATAGTCCACATGGTAGTCTCCCACCTTTTTAGCTTCCCAGAATATCTCTATGGCCTGATAAACCTCTGATAGGGTGAAACCCAAGAAGAGGCCTTCGTAGTAACATCCTTTGTGTTCAGGGAAAGAAAGTTGCACTTGAGACATGAGGTAGTAAATGTGACTCGATCATTGATAAATTCGAAGGATATTTGGGTTGTTAGACACTTGATAAATGTGTTAACAGGTTAGATTCATGTTCACAAATGGTAGTTATGTCCCTAAAAATGACTGAACAATTATATGATCTAGTAACTCGATGGGAGAGACAATAGACTTATGTCATATTCCATCTGAATATTTTAAGACAAATTATACTTAGTGATACATAAAAAAGTTTTTAGTATAGTTCTGATCTTCCATGGTTATCTAAACTAATCCTTTGATACCAACTGTCACGCTTTGGCCCCGGACTACTCTGATGTCAGTGCGGAGCTAAAATAAAACATGGTCTGTAAATTTTTTTTTAAAAGGAAAGATGAAATCACAAACAAATGTTCTACTAGATAGGGTTGTTTTGGTTTATGTTCTATAGAATCCGATAAAATATTACAATTCCTTCAAAACAGAACAAAAATGCCTTCATTAAGTAGTCACCAAATAGAGGGACACAAATCTACTAATCCTGTAAAAGATAACATATTGAAAACATTATGTGAGCCTATGAATTCCCAGTAAGGGGATTTAAAATAATATAATATACCAATTGAAAAAATTCAGTTTAAATTATTCTTAAAACATTTTCTTAAGGAATTATATTTTCTATAAAAATTATAAGAGTACATTTCAAGGAATTACTAAGAAAGGTAAAATGAAACATGATTCAATTATAATCATGATCATTCATAATAACAAGTAAAATACATTCTAACTTTCATAGGTATGACATGTGAATATGAAAGTATAAAATTTATAACTATGAGTAATACATCATCAGAGTTTCGCATAAAAATAATAACTTCAATTTCATCCTTTACTACTGTTAAACATACACTGGATGTTAAATTTCTGATTGCTGAAATAATTAATAAGCCATAACTTTTACTTCATCTGATTATCATAAACATAAGCTATTTAACTATGAATATTATACTAGTAAAATATTATTTTCGTTAATTAAATTACATAGGCATAATTAGGAATGTGCATATTTCGGGACTATGTCCCGGTGTCTGCCAAGTTGTCTAATGATTAATCCCTCGGCCAATATCTGTAAATCATAAATTTTTCAGGGCCTTGTTCTAGGACTGTAGTTTGTCTCATGTGACTTACCGATGCACCAAGGGGCTATAGAAGGCCCCACCCGATACATACTAATTCCAATTCATTCCTCATTTCTATAAATCAATGTGCTCATACCACTTTGATTTATTAAATTACTTATTACTTAACATTCCAAGTGTCACATATTACATGGTTTCTTATTTCAAATTATTCAAAGTGTCCCATACCAACTTGAATAATTAAATTTCTCATTTCATATTATTCAAAGTGTCTCATACCACTTTGAATAATTTATTTTATTTATTACATAAAAGGTCATTTCTTTTCCATTTGTATATACAAAGTAATTCATGCATGTAAGAGTTAATAACAATTCTATCAACGCATGACAATGAATGACAAGTATGGTAGGAAACACATGTGTCAATAACTTATGCACATTAAACACTAGATTATCACATAAAATGACAATACCTAAAACCATTTTATGAATGTAAACATTTTATATTTCATAATTCACAATTCTAAAATTAGGATAATTTTCATTCATATTTAAAACAATGATGATAAATGGTAATTTATATGTTGATTTTCCTTCTTCATCTATTCAGTTATATTTATTCTTCTCATATTGTTTTTTATGATTTTACTATTGTTGTACACTCGGATCATGATGGTATAGTCTCCCCACTATTTCACCATGGACCCTCCCTACTAGTCTGTAGCCTCTAACATTTAGGGAGGCGCAGTTGAGGTCATGTGGCCAACCAGGTTCTGTTACTATTAAGTGAACCGTGTTCAGGACATCATAAAGTGGTATCAGGGGCATTTTATTTCTCTTCGTTTTTTTATTTCCTTATAAATTTGGATTGTAGAAAGTTAATATTTGATGTGTTGGGATTTGGTCATGAGTTTGTGCCATTGGGTATCTAATCCATGTACAGTGAAAACCCAAATTACATGGGATGGGACATGTTGTTCTAGATTGTGCTTATTATAGTTACCTTTATTTCACTGTTGGGTGATTCCATTGAGGTTTCATTTTTCTTATGACTATGTATTTTTACTCTTTTCCAATATGGAACGAAGTTATTACATCATACAACATCACAACAACTTCAATAATTTTATGTCTTGCAAAATCTATTCCTTTTTTATATTACAACATGCATTATCTGCAGCATGTTTTGGTTACTTTATTTCTATATCCACAAAATTGTGATAACATTTCATGCAGGGTCATGAAAAATAATTGCTGATTATTAAATAGATTCCACACTTCAATATATTATGTGTGTGTGCCATTATAAATTTTAAGTGGTCATCTATATAATTCAACAATTTTAAAGGGAATTTATATATAAGTTAGTATTACCATAAATGAAATAAAATCATAAAATGAATAGTCACCATTAAATGGGGATTCCAATTTTAACCTAAAGGGAATTTTTCTCTATAACATTAAATTGACACTCTATATACTAGGACCGTAAACATATATCATAGAACTTGACCCTCACCTGACCTCAATAATGAGAAGTAGGAAGTGTCTCTTACTTTCCTAATGATTTGTATGTTACCCAAACATGGATTTAGGATAACACAGAGTGGTGTGACATTAATATAGGAAGTTTTTTACCTATACAATTCATATATATATGCTTCCATCTATTATCAAATATTATTTTGAGGCATGTGTTTGGAATTTATAGAGGCATACCACCATGATGGCCTCAAGTCATGAACCAAGATGGTGGTGATGACCATGAAATAGTGGTGGTGGGCCTTGGGACACCAATAGAACCTCTATTAGGTCATCTTGTGGAACTACCATTTATACCAGATATAGGTGTTGATTCCCAGTTTAATGAGGGTTTCCTATGTTTAACAAAGACTATTCATGGATCCCTACAATCTACCCCAACTATGAAAGAGTTAACACGTGAGTTCTAGGAGAATCATCTGCCAACTTTTTCAAGGATTGTGATCCACAGTCTACAGAGTCATAGCTAGAGTCCATACTATCTATTTTTGAGATTCCTTAGATACCTCATGAGAGGAATGTTAATATTGATACATATATTCATCATGATTCCTCTAATAGATGGTGAGATATTATTACTTAGATGGATCATCATCATTGTATTGTTTGGAGTTATTTTCAGATGACCTTCTATGATTATTTCTATCTCAAGATGTTGATGACTGATAGAGACAATGATTTTATGCACTTGGAATATGATATTTTATCAGTCGTGGACTATTCTACTTGTTTAATAAATACCAGTGTTACACACAAATTATATTGGGTGATGAGTTATCTAAATCGAGGAAATTTGAGGATATTATCAGGTATGACATCTGATCTTAGATGAATGTTGTTTGGCTCACTACCATGTCAATAATAATGAATCATGTGCTTACTATGAAGTGTAACCTAAGATAGGATGGGGGTTTTATCTTGGGTGGTTTGGAACCTAGATATGGCACTACATCGAAAAAATAGCAGGAAGGGTTCTCTAGGGATTCCACATGGTGATATTAGTATCCATGTTATATACTCAGGTAGCTAGGTGATGTTCCATCAATACGGTAGACTGGTACAAATGAAACCTATGTCTATGAGGGACTCGGTCGAGTTCTAGTATTATGGTATGATGGAACATATACAAGTCTTTTTCAGAGATTTTACTCCATCAGCTATTGAGAGAGGGTCTTCACTGACTCCATGTTCATGATTGAGGATGGAATATTCTCATTAGGTAGGGATCTTGACTACATATCACTAATTAGGCTGATTTGGTGGATGTGGGTCAGTTATCCAGACACCAGACTTTCAGCACCAAAAGATGAAACATGTTCATGTTGGTTGGGATATATCTCAGGGCTGTAGATGATGATGAATTTATGTAGTGAAACCAATACCTTAGGAGATGTTTTTCCACATTATATGGTGAGAGGTACTATTATAGTAGAATCTACAATAGTATCTTCACTTTTTGATACAGGTTCTTCTCATTTCTTCATATATGTGCCTATTATAGAGAGCCTTGGTCTGATTGTTCTATATTAATGTAGAGTTATGACACATGTTACTTCATTGGGGATACGGTCGGAGAGTGTATTCTAGTGTATAGATTTCCCCCTTAAGACAGATGGGTTCCTCTTCATATTACGACTATGACAATGAGATGAAAAGGCTTGACATCATTCTGGATATGGAATGGTTGGTTATTTATCATGATTACATTGAATTCTATCACGGAAGGGTGAATTTCACATCACCATTGGGTGAGGTTTTAATTCACAATGTTGAATGGGATGTCATGGTGAGAAAAGATGGACCTGAGTATCATTGAATGGGTAAGATTATGGTTGAGATTGACAGCTTATATTTAGATAATCATGGAATGCGTTTGTAATATTTCTCCCCAGTGGTAGATCTTTCCAGGGTCATTTTCCCGACTGACATTTTAGGAATACCTCTCAAGATAGAGAGAGATAGAGGTATATGTTTTCATCAAGCTCATTCTTGGAGATACATAGGTATCCATTCCTCCTTACAGGATAGATACCACTATGTTTCACGCACTCAAAAGGTAGTTATGGTATTTATAAGGTAAGGGTTTTATATGACCTAGTTCCTCACAATGGTGTTCACCAATACTTTTATCCATGAATTCAAATGGAAACATCATAATGTTTATGGATTATCATTAGTTAAACCTGATTATTGTTATGAAAAACTATCTATTACCTGGTATAGAAGATATACATGACTGTCTCTAAGGATCAATGGTTTCCACTAAGATTTCTCTCAGATCGGTTTATCATGAGGTGTGTGTTAGACCAATAGATATACCACCTAAAACATTCTATATTAGATAATCATTTTATGAGTATCTGGTCATGTAATATGGTCTCAAGAATGTGCTAGCAGTTTTTATATTACTGATCAATCAGTTCTCCATCCATATCTGAATTCCTTTGTGGTGTTATTAATCTATTATATTTTTTTATATTCCCACACTTGACATGAACATGAATAACATCTTGAGATAAAATTGGATACACTGATATATCATTAGTTATATGAAAATATCACAATGTTCCATTTTGGGATGGATAAAATTCACTTTATCAATCATATTATCTTAGAGACAGGAGTATCAGTTGTCCTATAGAGGGTGAGATCTATAGTTTCTTGCAATCACCCCAAGAACATTTTTGATATATGGAGTTTCTTGGGGATATATTGTTATAAAAATTGATTCATACATGGTTTATCATGTATAGAAACACCTATTATGGGCTTGAATAAGAAGTTTGTGAAGTTTATATGGTCAGAATCCTGTGAGAAAACCTTTCTGGATGTTAATGGGAGAATAAATTCAGCATCAATCTTGGTTTTAATAAACCTATGAATAAGTTATATAGTCTACTATGATGCATCTGATATGGATTAGTTCTAATGTAGGAGTATCAATTCATGGTGTTTAGCTCTCTTCATTTTAGGCCACATGAGAGGAACTACTTGATGCACGACCTCAAGTTAACAATTTTTGTTCATGTACAAAACTATTGGAGTCATTACTTATTGGGATAGAATTTTATGGTGTATACAGAACACAAAATCCTCAAGTACATATTCACATATCATGATTTGAACCTTATGAAAAAAACGTGGGATGAATGTAAAAACCTAGCTTTTGACATAGGTACAGATCCATTAAATTTCATTCTAATTCTCTTTTATGGACCTAATATGGACTCCTAATGAGTTCATAAATCTCTTGGGGGGTGCTTGGGGCTTACTCAGATCCAGGAACCCTACTGTTTTGGAGAACATTCTATGATTAATAGTTAGTTTAAACTGTTTGAGGGAGACCGTATGTTTTTAAATTGTGTACGGATGGACAGTTGAATGGAATATGGAGTATTGGTTTCCTTGACCATGTGACTTGGAATGTACGGTTATGAGGAATTTTTTAGGCAAATTATTGAGGCATTTCAGACTATTGGAACATGATATTTCTAATTGTGTGTCCTAGCTGTGTGGTATTCCCCTCTCTATAGGTGCTCGTTCATGGTGTGAACACAATTTTGAAAAACCGTGCGAAGAATATTTGGGTGGATTTTACCCTCCCCCCCCCCACTAAATGATCTAATTAAATGAATCCCTCCTTCCTCCTTCTTTTCTAGTGGATTGACCCTCCTATTTATACTCCTTTGATCCCTTTTGAATCCTATTATAGAAATTGAGATCAATCTTCCATATAGAGTTTGATTCGACCATTGTTTGTCTTGTTGGATCCGCACTAATGTGTTCTAGATTCATTTTTAACAGTTTTGCATTTTTATTCCTATAAACGATGTTATTTAGATACAGTATCATAGACTTTATTTTTAGGTTTTTGATTTTTTATTCAGATCTACTCCAATCTAGGATGAATTATAGGTTGATACTGGTTGAGGATAGAAATACAAGCCTAAGGTAAGTGTCCTATAACTCTTCATTTGTGGTTTTTCATTTTGGAAAATGTCATGGGTGCATGACTATTTCATAAGGCACCATCGGTATAATTTATATGGAATTCTTATATCTGTTAGAACTGTTATCTAAGAACCTTTTTATATGTGTAATTCATTGTTGGTGGTTATGTCTAAAACTTCAACTACCCCATGTAGGGTGATGTATCATAATTGTATTTTTAGAATTTTGACACCTTTGAGCCACCAGTTGGGTTTTCTTGAGCTTGAACATTTTAATGGTAATCATAATTATACTAAATGGAATTTGAATTGTTGAATGGATAGTACCATGTTGATCATGGAATGTACTATTTATTTTAAACACTTGACCATCCTAATGTAAGTTCTTTAACTTGATTAATTAATTATAAAATGAATTGGAATTTACATGGTATATATAGGAATTGTCCTAATGGAATGAATTTTCTGTTTTATATATTTAGAACCCCTTTCCACTTATGATGGAAGGTATCAGAATGAACCTAAGGAATTAAATATGACATAAATGGATTAATTAAATGTTTTCATGCTTAAGTGGTCATGTCACACTAATGAAAGGAAATATATTGAACTTTATAAAATGTTAAATGGAAAAATAATTAAATAGACTAATTAATTAAATGAATTCAAATGTAAGGATCCTAATTACATATGGACCTTGACATCATTATTATAGGAGTGGTTTGTCTTGATATCACCTTGAATTCTCAAGGTAATTTTTTGGTTTCTCGATTAAACCATTCCATGTTAAGGATTCTGGTTGCCTTGGTTGATACCCACCTTTGAACCTGATCATCATCTATTTGTGGATTCCTAGTATGACTCTGTCGGATAACTTATTTACTGTTACAGGATCCCATTGATACACTCAATGGATCTGTCATGGCTTCTATAGACATGAGGGGACTTGGTTATAGTATTGGGCCTCACCATATCTTATCTTGTTTTACCTTGTACTTATTCGGTAGACTCGGTTAGATCACACAATTTCGAAATGCCATGAATGATTATCCTTGGATTGCATTCTTAACCTTGAGCCAGGTTGCAGTTACCATTGAGTTTTTGACCATTTAGGTATAGGTTTCATTGGTTATTACCTTGGAACCCCTTTATATATGTATGCTTTCACACTATTTTAGTTTATAATACATGGACAAGATTTTATGGACACCATTGGTGGTGGCCTACTGATAATTATCTCACGCCCTTTTTGGTTCATCAATAGTACCCTAGGTAGACTATATGTATGTTGCTTTTAATAAAGGGTAGTGTGTTTCTTGAGACACTTGATTTGTTTCTTCTTATGATGGATCCAGTAGATGATGACCAAGCAAGAGCTAGGGATCCTTGGATAGTTTTTTAAATTAATTTATGCATCTTTTTTATATAATTCTTGTATGTTTCTTCTCATCCTTGATTTACAGCTCATTAGACACATGAAATATCATCATCATTTTTTTATATGAGTATTAGTTGTTCATATCTTTAATACTCATGTATGTCTATGATTTGTGTTTAATAATTTTTCATACTACTTCCACTATTTACTAATTATTCCTTATTTATCTCATTTTCTACATTTTGGTAATGAGTCCATAGTTTCCATATAGAGACACCCTAGTCCCTCACTTCTAGTCGAAATCCACTAGCATTTGGGGAGAAGCACTTCAGTCCATGTGGCCAATTGGGCTCGAGGAACCATCAATGTCATCTGGGACTGGGATATCATAATGTGGTATCAAAATGGTTCCTTTATTATTTTACCATTTGGTGAAAATAGTCATAAGATTATGAATTCTTGGAATATGGTCATAATCCATTCATGGGCATTGCGAACCCATATTCGGGTAAAAGGATGAGATGCCTGAATTACAATTGTTGTTCTGTTTTTCCTATTACAGTTGATATCCTTTCACCATTGTGTGACTCACATGCTATGTGGTGTTGAAGATTATTATTCTTATTGATAGTTCTTTCCATCCTTGGACCAATGATATGAGGGCAAGGATAATTGTCACATGCATCATTATAGGAACCCAGAATTCAGATTTCATGCATATTTCCAAGACATATAGGAGAATTTCACTCCTTTCATTTCTTGATATACCCGTTATTATTGACTGATGATGATGTAGTTATATTTTTCATGTTTGTTTCCTTGGATGTGGGTGAGTGATGTGTTGGTTTTAATTAATGAGGTGTTATGGGACCACATGGGTTGGAATTGGTAATTTACCAAGTTGATCCATTAGATTAAAATTAAATGGGTGTCATTTTCTATAATCAGGGGTATGGTCCACGATTCACTTGGAATAATGATCTATTTTACATGAAATTTGTTATATTTTATAAGAAAATTAAAACATAAATGTGAATCATGGATTCTAAAATGTAATAGTTTCATAGCCTTATCCTTCTCTGTCATGTTTATTAAAGGTAATGGAGTGAACCATATTAATTATGTATGAAATGAATAAAATGGTTTTCAGTAAATGATGAGGCATGGTGATATTAACCCTTCGTCTATTAGAAACCATGAGACTAATACTTGGTAATTTAACAATAGATGGCCTTCTAAGAGGGTATTTGGGTAGTATAGCATGGGTAGTGATCCCTTTCATACAATTATCTTCAACAAGTATTGTTATCTATCTGCTTCTCGCTTGTTCTGAAGCATGTTCTTGGCATTTATAGGCTAATTTCACCACAACATCCTCATGTCGTGCTCCCAGAGGGTGGTGATGACCATGATCCGGACATATTGGGCCCTGATCTTCTAGTTTAATTCGATAATTTACACTTGAGGCACCACATATTATACCTAATTCAGACAAAAATGATCAAGTTTGAGATAATTTCCTATATCTGATGTCGCTCATACGTAGTGCTCCATGTGTTGCACCTACGAAGGTTGATCAGACACATGTGTACCGACATCATCATCCTCATATATTCTCAGGGGATGGAATTATATGGGATGATGAATCTTGTCTAGATTCCACCCTATCTATATTTGAACATCTAGAGACACCTCCATAGTGGAGTTTCAATCTTCTCAGAAACATGTTGAGTGATTTGGCTAAGCGTTGGTGGGATATAGTTACCCAGGATGGTCTCCATCTGTGGTATGGGCTGATTTCAAAACATATGTATATGATTTATTATTTCCTCATATGCTGACATCTAACAAAACCAGAGAGTTCATGCATATTGAGCAGGTTATGATGTTTGTTATGGAGTATTCAACTTGTTTCACCGAGTTACAACACATTTCACTACTTATAGCCAATGAATAGATTTTGTGTGCAAGACTATATGAGTATGGGATCATGTATGAAATCTATACTCATGTGAATGTAATTATCTTACCAACATTTTTTAAAATAGTCAATTATGATCTTATCACTGAGCACAATCAAAGGAATGGTGATGGTACCTGGAATAGAGGACTAGTTCTAGGGTAGGATAGTAGTTCCTCCATTAGCTTTAAGTGATCTACTAGGTTTTTTAGGGTAGTGGATGCCGGAGCACCTGTGTTGGTATCTACATGGTGTGTCACCAGTGTGAAAGACATGGGAACCTGAATCCTCGGTTTGATAGAGACCCATTGGAGTGTCGTGCTTACGGTCGTACCGGGAATCTTCAGTGATTCTGTCAGACATTTCCATCATTTTCTAGTGGAAGAGGTTTTTCACCAGTTCCACTTTCAGGGGTGGGTTCTTTTTTGCTATGTTATGTGTTGAGCTAGAGTAACACTAGCACGACTTTCCAAAATGGAGGTTATGGCCATGATATTCAGGATCCTGATCACTAATGATGCAATCTGAAAAGTTTTGATCATAGTAATCAAGATATTTTATAGGGTTGTGGATTTTTTTAGTTTCATTATTTACAGATGATACTCAAGGACCATGGTGCATGATCTTCTATAGTATGAGGTACTATTCTAGTATCCTCCACTATAGTATTTTCTCTATTGGATATAGGTGAATCACACTCCTTTATGACCTTATATATCATATAAGGTTATGGGCTTGAAATATGGAATTAATATGGTGTAATGACCCAGTATACACCATTATAAGTCTGGTTAGAGGGAATACGCCGGTTTAGAGAATGCCCCTGAGGTAGGCAGTTACCCATTCTTACGAGACTTCTTTGTTCTCGAGTTGACACGCATTAATTTCATTCTCAAAATGGATTTGATGGTTCTATACCATACCTTTTTTACTACTATCATTGTAGGTTATTGTTTACATCACCAGAGGGCATCAGTTATCTACATAAGGGTGAGTTGAATGTACAGGCTAATAGTGTAGGACCAGATATTCATGGGCTATGTGGAATAACCACACATATTTCTATCCTCTTTATGTGGGTTAAGGGTTTACTTTAGGATAATTTTCATCCAATGGTAGATTATTTTAGGGACATCATAACCAATGATTTTTCTATATTTCCTCCTAATAAATAGGTAGATTTTACTATTGAGCTCATTCTATGATAAGATACAGTGTTCATTCCTCCATACATGAGGGCACCTATGATCTCAAGTGGTAGTTAGTAGACTTAGAAGACCAAGGTTTTATACATCCTAGCACTTCCTCATAAGGTTCACCTATGATTTTCACCAAGAAGGAAGATGGTAACCTTCGTCTATGTGTAGATTATAGATGGTTGAACCAACATAAAATCATGAACTATTATCCACATCCTTGTATAGATTGTCTCTTTTACCAGATATGAATAGATTGGGTCTTTTCAAAGATCGACCTAATATCGGGCTATCATCATTTGTGAGTTGAGACATCACACATAAATTGTATAACATTCTGTAGTAGGTATGGTTTGTATGGTTTGTATGTGTACCTCGTTACATCATTCGGTCTCACGAACGTGTCCATTATTTTTATGTATCTGATGAATAGTGTTTTCCACCCCTATCTAGATTCTTTTTTCATAGTATTTTTGGATGACATATTTGTGTATTCTCAAACTCGTAGTGACCATGATAATCACCATGAGATAATTTGGACTACACTGAGTGAGCATCAACTTTATTCAAAGATTTCTACATTCCACTTTGGGATCAACCATGATCACTTAATGGGTCATATTATCTTGGAATTAGGGGTATGATTTGATCTAGAGAAGGTCGGTGTTGTGGTTTCTTATGAGAATCCCAAGAACATGTTTGATATGAGGAGTTTTTGGGGATGGATGGATATTATGGGCATATTAAATAGGACTTGTCACACCTTAATTCACCTCTTACTAGTCTTACAATGAAGGGTGTTAAGTTTCTATTTTCAGAAAAGTGAGAGAAATCCTTTCTAAAGCTAAAAGCGAGGCTTGTATCTACACCCATTCAGATTCTTCCTGATCAAGGCAAAATTTCTATAGTGTTCTATGATGAATCATGCATCGACCCAAGATTAGTGTTGATGTTGGAGGACATGTTAGTTACATATGGATTTCAGAAATTGAGGCCTCATGAGAGAAATTACCTGATGAACAACCTTTAGTTAGCCACAAGTTTCCATGAAATACGTTGCTGGAGACACTATATATTGGGTGACTGATTTATGGTTTATACAGACCACAATAGCTGAAATTATATCTTTTCATTTCCTGAATTTAATCTCATACAGTGAAGACAACATGAATATATTCATTCCTTTCATTTTAAGCTTTCTTAAATGCTTGTATTAGTAAATTTAATAGATTATGTTCTATGTTGGAAAACCCAGTCACAAGCTATATGAGAAACAAGTTGTGAATGGAAATTAATGGCCCTATTTTTTGAGCTTCACCATGAGTTTCATGAAATTCATGACAAGTATTATCTCTTAGGATTGATAGTTACCTCTTCCCTCCTTGAGTAGTTGAAGAGAAGGAAATTTTTAGATCATTTGGGCTTACTTCTTTGGGAAGGTATTTCGAGAGATGACCTAACTCTAAATTACAATTTAGACAAAGACAACATCTTGTATATTCATAGATGTTTCTAGGTTCCTAATGATATAAGATATGTGTTAATATGAGATTCCCATGCTTATTAATGGGAAGTTTATCCAAGTATCACAAAAATGTGTCAAGATATGCAAAACCATTATTGTTAGCATGGGATGAGACTTCATATAGATGGATTTATCACTAGGTGTTGCGCCTTTTAGAAGGTGATGTTGGAGAACCAGAGACTTATAGTTTTGTTACAATTTCTTCCAGTACCGTAAAAGAAATGGGAATATATTTCCATGTATTTATTAATCATCTAACCTAGTACACCTCGAGGTAGCGACATTTTATAGGTTGTTATTGACTGAATGATGAAGTTAATCCACTTCATTCATATCTGAGAGACTTACTCAGTTGATGAGCTATGAATATTATATGTTCATGAGATCATATAACTATATGGGGACCCTCGTAGTGTTCTTTTAGATATGTGCACTTGTTTCACATCACGGTTCTAGTAGGGGGTTTAGAAGGATAGGGGTACATAGTTTCTTATGAGCACAACCTTTCACCCTCAGATCGATGGACATTCAAAATGGATGATACAGGTTCTAGTGGAGATTATCCATGAATTCATCTTTGACATCGTTGGTTCCAAGGAGAATAATATCCCTCTTATCAAATTATTCTATATTAATATGTTCTAGATGAAAATTCAGATGGATCCTTTTGAGGCCTTATATAGTAGGTCGTTTTGTTCTCCCATGTGCTAGCTAGATGTTTGAGAGGCATGCCTACTATGTCCTCATCTCGTATAGGATACTTCAGATCATGTCCAGTTAATTACGAAGTATTTCAACTACTTAGTATAGACTGAAATGATATGCCAATCACCATCAAAGACCTCTAGAGTTAGAGGTCAGCGATCATGTTTTCTTATGGGTATCACCCATGATTGGGCATAAATGGATATAGAGGCAAGGTAATATGTCACCTCATTATATAGGCCTATTTGAGATCTTGGAAATAGTCTGGTCGATAGCCTATTAGTTACTACTACCTCATGGGTATTTTTCCATTCACAACATATTATATGTTTCACATCTTCGTCGTTATCATGCTGAAATGTCTCATACTTTCTATCTTGAAGAAGTTGATTTAGATGATAATGCTTCATTTGAGGAGTATCCTATATGAATCATTTACCAAATCATAAATTCTATCCATGGATAGTTTTTTCCTTCAATATAGGTGTTATCATTGCACGACCATTTATAGGAACATACTTGGGTGGGGGAGGACGTAATACAAGACCATTAGGTTGATTTTTTATCAAATAGTGTTTCACCACCCTTAGAAGGTGAACTCAGGGATGAATTCCTTTAAGGGGGGAGACTATAACAACCCTATTTTTAAATCATGTATTGTTCCTTTAAATATCATTCTAATATATTATACTAACCTATTATGGATTACTAATGCCTTCGTAAAGATCTTGAGGGTGTTGGGGACTTGTTTGGAGTCCATAACTCAGATTTTTGGGAGAAAAAGACATGTACCATGGCTAGCTTAAACTGTGTAAGGTGGTCCACTTAGTTTGTTTAAATCTTGTGCGGATGAACATTGGGATGTAATAGAGTACACAGTTTTCCCTTTCAAGGCTAATTGGGCCGCACGACCATGAAAAATGTTGTAGAAAATTTACAGAGTCATTTTTCATAGTTGAAGTTAGGTTTCCTTAACTGGGTAGTATTCCACACTCTACAGGTTCTCATGGAAAGATTTCACATGGTTTTTTCAAACTAGTAGATGTCCATTTTGGGGTTATTTTACAATTTTTACTCTAAATGATATACTTAAATGAACCCCTCCTTCCTCCTTCTATTCCAGTAGACATTTGCTCCCATTTCTCCACCCTTGAACCCTTTTAAATCATATTCTAGTAATTGATATCAACCTTCCATTTGGAGTTTGATTTATCCACCATTCATCTTGTTGCATCCATGGGGTAAATTCTCTATTCCATTTTTATCTTTCATCGTTCTTCTTCCTATCAATGATGATTTTTAGATATCGGATTTTATGCCCAATTTATAGGGTGTTGATCTGTTCTTCATATCAACTCTAACCCAAACCGATTAACGGGGTCATAATTTATGGGGAGAGTCATACAAGTATAAGGTAGGTGTTATATAACTCATCCGTTGAGTTTAGTAATTTTTTAAAATGTCATGGGCATGAAAAAATTTAATTGGGTATCATTGGTTGAATTTATATGTCTTTCTTACAGATTTTAGAACATTTATCTAAGAAACTTTATATATATGTATTTAATTATTGGTGGTCATGTCCACAACATCAACCACCCTATGTTATTTTATTTACCATAATTATGTTTTTATCATTTTGACACCTTTCAGACATCATTCAGGTGTTCTTGAGCTTGACCATAATGATGGTAATACTCCTTATACTAAATTTATTTTCAATTGTTAAATGGATAGTACCATATTAATCATGTAAATTACCATGTATGATAAATACAGGACCCTCCTAAGGTAAGTGCTTCCACTTGATTAATTAATTGTAAAAGGAAATGGGATGTATATGGTATATATATAACTTGGCCTAATGGAATGAATGTTTAGTTTCATGTCCATAACACCCCTTTCCACTTATGATGGAAGGTAGTGTAATGAACCTAAGGACTTAAATATGACATAAATGGATTAGTTAAATGGTTTCTTAATCAATTGTCATTGTCGCACTTATAAAACAAAATGGATTGAACCTTCTGACATGTTAAATGACTAGGGTATTAAATGAAATAATTAATTAATTTTTTTAAATGTATGTTTCATTATTAAATATGTACCTTGACATCATTATTATAGGATTGGTTTGACTCAATCTTTCCTTTGATTAGTGAGGTAATTCCTTGGGCACCAATATCATTCAAATATGTTGGTTGCCTTGGTTGATACCCACCTTGGGACCCAATCATTGTTTATCAATGGATGCCCAGAATGACATATAGGATCCCACCATTACTATTAAAATATGCCCTTGATAGACTCCATGTATCCAAAAATTATTCCACTGGAATGAGGTGCCTTGGTTACATCCTTGGTCCTAGCCATAGATTATCTTGTTTTACCTTGGAATTATTCCTTAGACTCAGTTAGATCACACTATTGTGGAATGCCTTGTATTATGCTACTTGTATTACACTTTTACCCTTTAGTCGTGCAATAGTTGCAATGGAGTTGGAATCCCTTAAGCTCTAGGTTTCATTATTTATTACCTAGGAACCCCTTTATAGTTAACATTAAAAAGGTTTCCTTGTTACATCTTGGAACCTCTCATATTAATATCACAAGGTGATGTCATTTATAGCCTTGTCTCACATGATATAAATATATAAACTAAATCTTAATTAATGAATGAATTGGTTACATGTTTAGACACCAACTGAAGGATGAAGCATGGAATTGGGTATTTATATTACTATACTTATTTACTGTTATATATGCATCTTCCATACTGTTCTAGTTTATATTGCATGGATAGGATGTTAGAGACATCGTTTTGCAGTGGAATAATGATATTTATCTCAATCCCTATCTTGGATGTCATTGGTACCCGCGAAAACTATATGTATATAGGTTCTGATAAAGGGAAGTGTGTTTCATTGGACATTTGATTCCTTACTACATAGGATGAAGCTAGTAGAAGATGACCAAGTTAGAGCTCAAGATGCTTGGATAGTTTTTTGTATTGTTTTTTTAGTTTTTGTATAGAATTATTTTATATTTATTTACATCCATGATTTCCACCATATTAGACACATGACATATCCTAATAATTTTTATACGATTATTGGTTGTTTAGTTGTTTAATACTCCTATTTGTTTCTCTTATACATTCTAGATGTTTTCGGACTACTTCTGCTTTTTACTATTTTTCCTTTATTAATCTGTTAATCTACACTTTAATAATGAGGGAATAGTCTCTCCGTAGAAACACACTAGGACCTCATTTCTAATCGGTGGACTCTAGACTTTAGGGAGATTTCTTTGAGGCCATGTGGCTAACTAGGATGAGGGAACCTTTAGTGGAATTCAGGTCTTTGAAATCACATTGAATACCAATAGTCTCTTTAATCTATACTTTTTTATATTCCTAGAAACTGTAATGTGGTTTTTAATACTTTGAGCATGAGGACTCAGACATAGGCGGTTCAAGTGGCCAATAGTGAGAGGAATCTTATTGAAATATTTATTGAGATGCATTTAGAGTTTCGGGACCATCGTGGATTGTTTTTTCATTCATCATTATCAATGATCAATTCACTTATTTATAGAGTGAATATGAGGAATAAATTAGATTTTTAGGGCTTCGTACTATGAGAGAGTGTTTTAGGTGATGGTCCACCATCTAGTTTGATCATTAATGAGGATGATATCTTGTGCATCCATAGACATGTTTGGGTTCCTATATATGTTTGAGAGGAGTTAATGTGATAATATCATTTCTCTATATGGGAAGTGCAAATCATTCTTACCGATAGGTATCATGACTGACATTGCTAATTCAAGTGGTTGGGGATAAATCAAGAGATAGATGGTTTTATTACTCATTGTTCAATAAGTCAGAAGGTGAAGGTAGAACACCAGTGATCGGTGGAGATTTTATAGTCGTCTCATATTCTTTTGTGTAAATGGGATGGATTCATTAAGTATTTAATTATGGGATTTTTAGATCACCTCAATGTAGTGATGTCATATGGTTGATCACAGATAAGGAAACCAAGGCCACCCATTTCTAACCTATTTGGGAGGATTTTATGGTAGATGGCCCCAGGAGGATCAACATTCATGAGGTCATATTCCTCAACATGGTACCAAGTTCAATCGTACCATATAGGGATTCCCGCTTCATATTGTGGTTCTGGAAGGGTTATAGATGGTACTAGGTTTACATGTACTACTCAATACAGCTTATCACCCACAGATCGATGGTCATTTCGAGCAAAAAATACAGGTTTTAGAGGACATGCTCCAAATAATGTTGCCTTGATTTCAACGGTTCTTCGGATATACACTTACCTATTATTGATTTCTCTTATAATAATTTCTTTTAGGTGACCATACAGATGGATCCTTGGGATTCCATACATGGTAGGTCATGCCATTCACCCTTGTGCTAGTTAGAGGGTGGATAGTTAGTGTTATCAAGCCCTCATCTCATTCAGGAGACTTTAGAGTAGGTTTGTATTATTAATAAGTGAATGTATACAACTCAGTCTAGAAAGAAATCATATTCTCATCTTCATCTTAGTCCACTAGACCACAAGGTGTGGTGTTAGGTTTTCTTATGAGTTTCACATAGACTTGGGCATATATGGATTCTGAAACAAGGGAAGCGATAATATCATTACGTCAGGACCTTTGAGATTCTATAGAGAGTTAGGCTAGTGGTCTATCATTATCAATTAAATCAGAGGTACCAGGCCATGTATGACATCATCAATGTATCTTGGCTTCATCAATATTATTCTGATTTGTCACATATTCTTCATACCAAAGAGGTTGATTTGGAGGTTGATGCATCCTTTTAGAAGAACCCAATCCATGTAATTGATTGGGTAATGAATTTTATTTAATGTTAGAACGTTTTTTTGGTATGGGTGTTATGGAAGCATAGTTTTGTACAGGATGCATCATTAGAGTGGGAGGCCGACGTACATTCCCAGTGGACATAGTTATTATAAAATAATTATTTACCACCCATAGAAGTTAATTTTATTGATGAATTTATTTAATTGGGTGTATTTTAATAACACATCCATTATATGAGGTATGTATCCTTTAAATTTTTTCTTAAACTCTTGATTTTATCATTATAAATGATCCCTATGGTTTACGGAAAGGTTTGAAAGCATTTAGGGCCGGATAAAAGCTCAAAGCATCAATTATTGAAGGAAATAGTAGGGGAACATAGTTAGCACAGGGTTAGTGCTAATGGTGAACCTCAATCTATGCCTATAAATTAGGGTTCTATAAGGATTGTATAACCCTTGTGAGGGAGTTATGGAATGTTTAGGGCTGAGATAGAGGGTGTGAATGTGCTATACATGGTTTGTCTAACTATGTGTTGCTAGTCATATAGATTTTTCTCCATGGAAAGTAGGGTGCACACTATTGCAACATGGTTTGTCCAGAAATGTATCCAAATAGCATGAATTTTAATCATTAGGTGATTTAAAACAATTCTGCATCTTCTGTAAAATGGATTACCCTCTTTCCCCCTTGTGTTCTAGAAGAAGGTAGCCCCTCCCCTCTTCACATGGAGAGCTCTGTCAAGCTGACATCTAGGATTTGATGATTAATCTTCTTCTACAATCAAAATTTATTACTATTGGTCTCATTTAATATCCACTAGTATGTAATATATTCCCCTTATGCATTTATTTGTTTATATTTCACTTGATGGAGATATTTTATTTTAATATATTATTCCCCATTTTTGAAGAAATTTTCTATTTTCTCAATTTCATTCATTTTTTCTAGGATTAGAGGCCAACAACCGTGGGGAGTCAACTGGAAAGCTGAGGTTGGTGGTATTGTGCTTTTACCTCAAATTCATGGTGTTTATAAATCTGTGTTTGTGCTATGTGTCATATTTTACAAGAGTCAAGTATGCAATGGATTTATTCCTAAATTAAATTTTTATGATTAACATGTATTTCCCATGAGATCAATTTAGTTATCATTAAATGTTAAGAACCTTGCATTTAACCATCCCTTTGGGTGTGTTACTTGAATGGGATAAACCCACCAAGGATGGATTATGTGTTTAACTATCCATTGGTGGATGATCTCTGCCCCTTGTGATTGGATGTTAAATAAAATGATTAAAATATAAATGCGTTGAATGAAGAGGAAATAGAAGATTGTGTCCCTATACCTTGTCCATTATTTACTATCTTGGTTAGTCTTGAGATGTTCTGTAAACCCAAAGTCTCAATTAATTGAATAGGGTAATTCATGTGATGTTAGGACTTCTAAGATTTTGCTTTGATCGGAGCCACCTTATGAGGTGAGTTAAATTGTATATAAATTTGATGTATAGTTAAACTAAAAGGGAAATTAAATGATATGGATAGTCTTTGTTCCCATGGAAATTCATATTTCCATGTCAAGAGTGAGAGATGGGTTCAGAATCATAACTCCATCTATGAACAATTTAGTATTGATTGATTAAATTTTTATAATGAAATTATTATTATGTTGATTGGGTGACACATGGGTTCTCAAATGAATTCCATGGATGGAATCAATTGGCAGCTAGCTTTTATACACCCAAGTTTTATATGGACTCCTTTGTGGGTGTCCAAGGATGGACTTAGGGGGAAGACCATTTTTATTCCATGAGTGATACCTGGAATCCCTATATGGACTAACAAGAAAGGGATTAGATATTAGATCATTATATAAACCACGACTAACACTTGGCCTCCCATATGTAGACCTACAAGGAAAAACTCATAGATAGATGACTTTATACCACACCTAGATCAATACAGGTGTTTCGATGTAGAATTCCTAGCGTGGGCTTGTAAGGTGGTGTGTTTATTTTATACATAGAGTGATACATGAGTTCTAATTTAAAAATTCTGAGGACGGTCTTAGGTTTAATTTGAATTATGAAATCAATTGACTAAATGATGTGTCTTCCATGCCAGATCACATGCTTGGTTTTGGTCAAAGCCTAACTTTTATGACGGCCTTATCAAAAATTCCATGCATAGATATGAGTTAATGGGAATGCTTGGGTTTAAATACAAGTCCTTAAATTTTATTATAAATTAAATCATGACTGACTTATTAGTGATATAAATTCCATCTTAGGATAAAGTGGGTTGTAGAGGATGGTTTTTCTTTGGGAACCCAAACATATGTGGGTAATGTTTTCCCTTAGAATGTGTGTTCGGGTTATGAATCACTATTTTCGAACGGTTTCCAATGGATTACATTATGGAACCAGAAACACCAAATAGTTCTGAATCGAAAGGGGCATGATATCCAATGCAAATGTTCATTTTGTTTATTCACCTACAATAATTAAGAACTCACATTAGTCGAGAGGATGGTAGGTTGGGATCATCACACCCTTTTGGGGGAATTATTTCCTACTCTAGGACTCTCTTATAGATTTAATATATTTTCGTGAATCATTTATCAATTCCCAATTATAAAAAATGTCCTCCCAAGATTAGTAATCAATTATTATCATAATTTTAATTTAGAATCATCGGTATTTATTTTAGGTCCTTTATCAAGGAAGATGTCTGTTTGTATTGGGGATTCTACACTGATGATATCCTCTTGAATACTACTTATAGATTATTTGGTCGTTATCATGATGATGCTGGGTTTTAAGCCATCTAGCAGAGAGATCTGGTGTTTTTGGTCATCTAGTTGGAAAAATACTACCCTAGAATATACTATTATCCATGGTGATGGATTTTGTTTTGATGTTGGGATTGAACCCATATGTGGTATTCCTACGTATCCTTGTGAAAGGAATCAGAACTCATGTATTTTAGTGCTGCTTAATGGGGAACATCATACCTTTTAAGTTCATGTAATAAGGAAGAAACTATAAAATTTAACATCATTTGTAAAGGACATCTAGGTGGATGGTACCTAGTCAATGATTGGTGTGGGACTTACTCTTAAGTCTCCTGTGGAACTTCGAATGAATACAAGCTTCCAAGTTGGATTATACCCTACTAGAAATGTGTTCTAGAGAGAACATGGTTGATTTGGGATATTGGGCTTGAACCTTAGGGTGTCTTATGACATATCCCTTTTGGATTGGAATCAAATCCGATGAAGTTCAAAAAGACTCAAAGTGGATATGGCCCTTGGAGAGAAATAGGTTGGGTTTTACTCCTGAAGTGGATTCCCTTGTAAGAGGAACCATGAGAGATTTCTTAACTCATGATGGTTTATGGGGGATTAATTTAGGGCTCACCCATAAGGAGGATGCCCAGATTAAGGGAATAGGATTGGACTCTTGGGAAGGATATCAAATTAGGGGGGTTGATTTCTCATTTCATGGATGAGATGAAATGGAGCTAGGGCCTTGAGAAGGATTCCTATGTATCTTGGTTAAGGTAGGAATCTAATTTATCGTAGTTCATTTATTCTTGAGGATCATATGGGTATTGTGATCATCACAAACCTATGATCACATGTGATTCATGCTCGGTGTGAGAAACAAGAGGATGTGAAAGATTATAAAACACACCTACAAGTTTCCTCTTTTGCTGGTGGAAGAGTCTGGGGATACAACGGAAGAGGACATGGTGACCATGGAAGAGGTCGTGGCAAGGATGGAAGATGTTGAATTAATTAAACTTCCCTCTATTCACATTACATTGTACATGGGTCAAAATATAAGGAAGTATTGAAGGTGCCAAAGGTAGGGAGGAGAATTAATAAAACCACATATGTGAAAGGCTAGGGGAATAAACCAGGATAGATTCATGTTGATTGGTCCTAGGAGAGGATGGAAACTTTTCCTTTGTCAAAGGGAAAATTAAGTGTGATCCTTGTCCTCCCTACCAAAAACTGAAGGCTCCGGGTCATATAAATGATAAGGAGATGATAGAATCCTATACCTAGTATCCAAGACTAGGAAATCCTCCACAATGTATCTATAGTAAGGGTTCATGTGGACATATATATACAAACATACATACATCCTAAGGATCCTGTCCATTTGTAAGGACAAGTGCGGGAAACCTCCGAATATAGAAAAACAAACCCAAATGGGATACACGCTGACGTGCCTTTCCCAAAAGTTTTGTAAAGCATGAGGTATTGGTGGAGGTATAAAAATGATCCCTTTTAGAAAATGGATCCAATAAAAAAGAATATCTTCCATAAATTACTTTAAAGTAGGCTTCTTGATAGGCTCGTGTAGGCTGAGAGTGTTAGGTGAACCAAGAAGGAGCTTGCAAGTGGGTGGTGCACAAGTGGATAGAATTCGAGTAGGATCGGTAGAAATGGTTTCACCTTAGGTTATGGAAAACATATATAACTACACTTGGATGAGACTTAGCTTAATCCTTTAAGGTTCTTCAGAGGTATTCCCAAAAGTGAGGTGTGAAATTTTTTTTTTGAGGAAGAGAGTTAGTGAAATTGTTCTTAAATTAGAGGGTTGGGTGAATTAGTCACACAAGTGTTGTTTATTTTTACAACATAAAGGACTTAAGTCTCACTAACCCCCTTTAATTATCTTTATTTTGGTGTTATGAAACTACCTTGTAGGTTTTAGAGGACTAGGGAGAAGCACTAGATTGTTTAGAGAATCAATCGGCCTTCAATGAAATCTTTCTATAAAAATAAAGGTCCCAAGGGTATATTTAAAGGAAAATATGGTACCCTAGGTAGAAGAAACTCATCGCGCAAGTGTGGAGGTGCAAAAGTACTTGCGGACCACTGGTGATTTGGGCTATATTGGGTGAACCACTTTTTTGATCCATTGAAAATATTAACATTTTCCATCTATTTTCTCTTCCTTTTCCTAAGAAATTTCCCTTTGTCAATTTTTCCGACATGTGATGAAATATAGTTTCAACAAAATCCCCCCCCCATAGGATTGGATCTAAATAAAAATAGGGTCTAATATTGAGGTTAAAAGGGTTGCAAAAGGAAAACAATTCATGCATGTTTCTGTGTTTAGATATTCACGCAGGTCTATCATGTTATATCATCACATAGGTAGACATACTCATCTATATATATGCCATTCACTTTAGCAAAAAACTCTTACGATTCTAAAATTTGATCTCTTTATACACAAGTATTCTACATATATGTTTTTCTTTCCTATTCGTGCAGATTCTATATGTATTTTAGTTGTGCGCCACAAGTTTAGTGACACACTTGTGTGCCAATGTTGCACTAGTGTTCCTTAATGTGTTTGTCAAATTTCATTATTTTCGGAAAAGAAAATTTAAAGTGAAATTACTATGAAATTAAATTGATATTTTGTTGTAGGTTCAATGGATCCTAGGATTATCACAACTACTGATGAACTATATAGCATGAGAACTGAGGAGATTATGAAGATCATATGGGATGATTACTATAACACATGTGACACCACCCATCTTAGTCATGCAGCGTATCTCAATAAATATTGTCACGATTTTCCTTGGAGTAACTATCTGCCACTTTATAGTTATGGACATCTGTGAGAAGTCAATATACCATATCCTAATAACTATGTCCCAGTCTCTTGGTTTCTCGATCACAATAACATCTCATATGTCATCATTTCTTCTATAGAAACATATATTGATTCAAGGATTGAAACTAAGGCCTATTTTATGCATCTTATCCCCTGTTCCCTATATTTGAAAGCACATACACCCAAACTAAATCTACATTATTATTCATCCATTTTTTGAGATTCAAAAAAATATCAATCTAATGATTGGAAAAAAAACTTTGTACTTTTTTCCCAAAAGGGGTGTTAAGACTGCATGGTTGTTGGTATACTAGGTGCGAAAACCATATGAAGAGTTACAAGATGATCGAAAATGAGCCGAAATTCACAGGGCAGTCTGGGTAGAAAAAACCTATGTATATAGGAATGAAAATTTTGTGCCATAACTGCTAATTCAGTGTATTCCATAGAATAATTATATCCATTTGATTCATGTAGAACTGGTTATATGTTTTGGAACATATAAAACATATCTGAGGCTCCGATCATTGGAGATATGTATGATGAATTCATCCCTCGGATGAAGACATGGATAGATGCTAACCAAATGCAAACTTTCTCATTTGACCTACTAAATATAGCTCACAGAATCGAGGAAAATACCAATGAAAAGGGGGGATATTCATCTAAATAACTGGATAGAAATATTCCTGTTAAAGAAGAATGAGAAAGGTCCCACTTTTAGGAATAAAAAATGATGCCCCAAGGCGGAAAAGAGTGGTGTGCTCAACACCTTCTGGATAACATTTGAGAGAGGAGAGTTTGAAATGTGGGGGTATTAAATTAAATCTAATATTCCTACCAAGACACATATTTTGGGATTTTCGGATATATGGATCTGTGTCAATTTTTTTCTATTCTATGACTCCAAAGGCAGTGTAAGGCCTGGAACATTTGTCGTAGAGGCTAAGATGGTAGATAATAGGATATCAGGGTTAGCCAGCCCATATTCGGGAAAAGATCCATTGAATCTTGTATCATATTCATGGAGGGAGGGCTCCTTTTAGGATTTAAGTACCATTCCAGGTTTTATGGGGATGGACCACAAATAATTTCAGAACCTTTGTTGTGAAGAGTGGGATCCAGGTCCTTGTATGTTCATTCCGACCATTTTTTCATACATTCTATGGTATTCCACCCTTATATCTAACAAATCATGAAATTTAGACAAGTTTGAGTTTGTTCAAGGAATTCCATTTATTTCCACATGAGAATCTTCCAACAAAAACGTTTCTTGATGATGGGATAGTCAAAATAGAGTCAAGGTTATATATCCTAGCTTGCAGAGATGGTGTCTCGGAAGCTTGGATTTGTAGTGAAATTATATGTGAGTCAATGATCCTTACATATTTTAACTCCAATTAAAATTCTTTCAACACATTATTGTATCCCCTCCAATGAACATTATACTAGAACAACATAAGATAGTGGCTCAACAAATATGGTTACTAACTGACATGGAGAAGAAAGGGTTGGTGATCAATCTACTTGAGACTCATGAAAAGGGAAGATTTACTATTGGGTATGTTGGATCATGGATAGCATCATTCCATAAAGGGGAGCTAAATAATGTAGTTCCTTAGGTTGGAATAAATAGGAAGATAAAAAATAATCCTCTCATTTGGAAGGCACCTGATCTTCTTTAGAGGATGAGTCATCAGAGTCAGAGGGAAAGGATGATGAGGTGCCCAGATCATCAAATTGACATCAAGCAAGATATAGTCCACCTTCTATAATTAAGAGGGATACACCATCATAACCAACTATTACTACACCTATGTGGTCTAGTATCCATCACCAAGAAGATAATTGGGTTCGATTTTCACATCCACCATTTGTGACGAAAAAAATTGGAAATCCCATCCGTTATAAGGACGTAATATCAACTTCACAACATGCTATAATTTATTCTGAATATGTATGACTAGAGGTGGTTCAAGCATGGAAGAATCTGTTTTGTGATATTGAATCTATGTGGGAGATTTTATATGAGAGATTTAGAATTATATGGACTAGAGATCTCTACGCCTCATCTGATATTCACTTTGATAATAATCCCGATGGAGTAGGAATTTATAATTGGGAGCTATATTTGCTCATATATGTAACTGAAAATTTAATCTCCACTATAAAAAGAGTGAAGGAAATAATAGATCATTGTACTGCTGAAGGGATTGATCCTTCATCTTTTGAGGAATAATTTGATTTTTTCAATCTCTAGGATGTAAGTTTCATTCCTACCATATGTTACCTTTATATTTTATTGAAATCAATATTTCTTAAGGGAAATACCATTTTAATTTGCAGCTGACTAAGTAAAATAAGTTGAAATTTCATTTCCATGGTATACCATGGTGGCACTATGCTTTGGGTTACTAGATCGCCGCTTGAATTAGGAGAATTATCTCCAAGATGACATCCCATGAAGGATGAGAAGGTATGATTCTTTCCATCTCCAATATGGGTTTTCATGGATTATGAAGCTAGTCTTACATTGATGAAAAATAATAATAGGGTATGTCGAATAATGAAATCTGTGGCTGAACATTTCATTTGTAGAGGTAAGTCTTCCTGACATCATCAATTCTGATCTCATCCCCAGAAAGTACTCAAACATTTTGTAAAGGAAGAAAATTCTTCAATTTATTACCTCAATAAAGTTACAAATGATCCTCTGAGAAATGAGGAGGGAACTTCTGACTATTTTCGTATCCCCACTAGTGAAATAGACTCTTTGGTTTAAGAGGTATCTAGGAAAGAGAAAACATTATTTGTTCCCAGCACCACATCTATTATGGTTTTAGGGAGATATGATGCATATAGTATTTCAAAATTGCTTTATGAGAATTTATATATCAATAAATAACGTTCATTTATGTAATATTTCAGTTTTATCACATTCACAGAAAAATCCTACGTTGATTGATGTTTACCCAGTGTCTATCACTGAGATGGTTGTTCAGGGTCAAAAGTCAAAGGAGAGGGTCATGAACCAACCACTCCAAGTGTTATCATGAGTCAAACTAACACGGGGCTTGGGATATCATTGGATTTTATGATAAATCTTGGATGTATTTTGAAGAGGTACTAGAACATGTTAATATGTGCACTGCCTAAGAAGAATTTCGGGAACTATATATATAACCAAATGTATTTAAGTGTTTATTTTCCATCCAATAAATCCAATTTTTCATGATTTCTAAAATATTTTTTTGTAATGTGTATATTCATCTATAAAAGTAGCTATAGTGATAGTCCCTATAAGAGACGTTGAGATGACTTTAAATACCACTATTGTGGATGATCATACTCAGGTGAACCTTGAAATAGGGAGCTTTCCTGAAGTTCATCCATTAGGTTTTAAAAAAACTAGGGAAATATCCCTCACCAAGAGGCTCCAAATCAAACGGTTGTGGCTAATAATATTGGTAAATAATCTTCTCAAGATGTTGATCTACTATTGGGTAAATATCACAAACTATTGTTGTTTTTTTCAACTATTTCTATTATTTTAAAGCTAACTATGATTTTTGTTCATCGTGTAGGATTATCAGCCTCTATAGGTAGGTTATAGGGTGAGAATTATGCATATTCTCGACTAGTATCAAGAGGAATGGAAGCCACTATTGGGGTATGAGGAGAATAGAGAACTTATTTAAGTACATTGCTTCAAGAGTGCATCCCACTTATGAATGTGATTTTGAGTCAGATATGGATTTTTAGAACACCCTCTATACCGCACATCGCAATGATGGTGAGGTATATGGAATCTTATCTCTGAGTCACCCCTTGATGAACATCCTTCATGAATCCCATGGATTTATGTTTTATTTATCATGTTACGATTCTGTGGTTTTGATTACCCTGAAATCCACCCTACGGTGAAGGAAACCATTCGGAGGTGGGATAAAGAGAACAAACTTTGGAATGAACTAATGAAGGATAGATACATTGATAACATTGATGTATTTCAAGAGGAAGTATCTCAATATGAGGCCTGACATAGCCCAATGTTCGAAACATTCAATTGAAAGATCAAAGAGAAGACTCTTCAAATGTCACGTCATCAGCAAGAGTTGGATACTGCTATAGAGAAACTTAAATAACTACACTGATCATTATGAGAAACCAAAAACAATGGTAGAAACCATTATAGATGACAAGGAAGTGCTTCATCAAGTCAAGGAGACCAGGTCTGGTTGAATGACTAAACTTCAACTGGTTGTAAATAGGGATTAGGAGTCTATTCAAAAAATGAAAATTTATGATGGCATCCTCTTGTGATATAAGACAGAGAGACTCTATTTTGTGGATGTTTCTCTGGTGACATTTTTTACAAATGAAAATAATTTAGTTTTTAATCATATATGTATTCATCCCTAAATGTATCCTATAATAATAATGTCAAATATTATTTTCATAGAACAACATCTTTATACTGGCTAATCATAATTACAATGATAGGGATGGGTGTGCTCTAAAAAATTAATTTAAGCCAATGGGATTTGTGAGCGTAGTTTGACTATTACTAGGGTCATATGGAAAACCCTACAAAAATTTTTCTTTTTGGGATATCACCCAAATTCTTTCCCTAATCCCATTATGGGGAAGAATTTTCTGGTAAAACATGTCTTTTTATTAGGCTTCCCCTTTTGGGATTTTAGATGACAAATTTTTCCTTTTATCTTTTTATCACTCGATATTTCATAAACCGTACAGAGTGTAGGTCTAGCAAGATGAGACTCGACTTTTATCCTGATTTTCCATTATGGGTTTTCATCTTGGTGAGTATTATGTCTCTATTTTTGGTAATTTTCAAGTCATGCATGTTATACTAATAAAGGTTGTGTTTTAGGTTGAATATCTTTAACCAATAATTTTTAAATTAGATTCCAAACAAGGCTTGATGGCTAGGAAGTTATAGATATCTTCTATTTTAGATACTTCCAAGGGGAATCTTGATCCATGATTTGTATGGTCACCAAATCTAAAATTTGAAATATAATAATAGAGGATTTATTTTCAAAAAACGAAGTTACCACTATTTGGAAAACCTGTTATGGGGGCTATATTATGTTGGACCAACTAGGGTATATGGTGCATAGTCAAATAGTGGCATCCTTTGGCTGACTAGATCATTATATGATCAATTGATGCAAGGAAAACTAGTGGCATGTACTGCATAGTCAGTTTAAGGAGTTCCAATGAATTTTGGAATTCTATTACTAATAAAAAAGGATGGATAAGATTTGGATGTCTCAAGACCACAGTGGGTGTATTTTCCATGGAAAGATGTATAATAATAAAAAGGGTCCATTTGTGCTAACATAGACCATGAATGAGAACATACATATACCAAAATCCGGTGTGTGAAGGAGGATAAAGTTTTTCAGAAAGGGGATTTCTGACATTATGTTGTACAGTTTTAAGTCGTACAGCAAGGATATTATAGGGGCTATGTAGTTTAACATCATGAAGCAAGGATATTATGTTTTGCGGTTTAAAGTTGTGAAACATGTACATTAGGGGGCTTTATTTAAGATAATTATCTTTTACCAAAGGTTTGATGATTCTATGAATTTTGGTAATCTTTCTGGAAAGATATGTCTATATACAAGTATGGTAGGAAAAAAATTTAAAATGTGATTTGGGGATTCCTGATTCTGAAGAGTGATATAGAAAAAAGGCTAAATGGAATTAAAGAGGTCTCTTCCATAAAATAAGTTACTTCTATTTGAAAAAACCATTATTGGGGATGTATTTTGTTGGGTAAACTAGGGTATGTGATACATAGTCAAAAAGTGTCATCCTTTGGAAGACAAGACCCTTATGTAGGAGACATTATGCAAGGCTAACTGGGGGCACATATGGTATAGTGAGGTAACCGAGATCTATGAAATTATTAATTTCTATTGTTAAAATCTGGTGAATGTTTATGGAGATTCAGATATTCCTGAGCATTGAGTTTTGTTTATGAAGAAAGGTTCTTGAATACAGAATAGGTATTTAGAGTCATAATTTCAAAATAATTGGGGGAATATGCTCTCTATGAAGGTCTAACCAATGTGCAAGAATTATGGTTCCTGTAATTTTAGGTCAAATGACTAGTACCAAACTATTATGGAAACAATGAATGATATTATGATCAAATTAATCAAGGTTATTCCAGTACGATTTAAACAAATGAAAAGGTAATATTTTAAACCATAGTCTTGAAGAATTTCATATCAAGGGAAAAAGAAATGGGACAAATATGAAAAGGATGGCCTCTTTAAACTATAGGTTCCTACATATTGTAATCAAAGCATAGAGGGATAGAAGAGGATTCTCCCAAGAATTAAGTTAATTCTATTTAAAAACCCATTATGGGGGACATATTATGTAGGGAAAACTAGTTTATATACTACATAGTCAAACAGTTTAATCCTTTGGATTATAGGCCTATTATTCATGTGGCATTATGCATGGAAAATTGGGGGCACATACTGCATATTCAGGAAAAAGAGATCTTAGGTATCAGATATTCTACAACTAGAAATTGATGAAATATTATGGAGATCTATAAGTTTTCAATATTACGATTATAATATTCATAATGAGTAATCTCCAATGCACAGGGAAAGTATTTGGACTGATATTGGCCATGATTTTAGAGTACCTTACATAGATCTGACTCATATGTAAAGTGGAGAAAGTTTTGGTTTCCTTGGGGGCTCTCTAAGGAGAGGACCCAAAATAAAAGATCTTGAATGTAATTATTTATTTTTATGCTAGAAAGTGGAGGGTTTTTATGTTGTGATGCAACTGGGCCTAGGGTTAATGATATGGAAATCACTATATATTTCACAGGGGTGAGAATCAAGTTACACATAGTTCTTAAATATAGATCCCCCATCCCGATTGAATTCATGAATGGAGGATAATTGGGGTTTCTTTGAACACATTTTCATACATAAGATGAGAACTCATATTAAATCTCCTCATGTCGATCTAACTCAATCATGAGAGGACAATGCATTATTTTTATCATGTTGCTACTGGCCCAAATATTGAAATTTTGGATGTCTATATGTAGCTTGTATGAGTGATAATCAAGCCTCACATAGTTCTAGAAATTAGTCTCCTTACATAGGCATGGTCCATACATAGGGATAGTGGTATATTTGTTAAAATGGTGGTTGGCCCAGGATGTTAGATCTGGGCATCAATATGTATCGTGATGGGGTAAGAATCAAGCCATATGTAGTTATTGAAATTCTATATAGTTTAAGTTAAATTGGTAAGGACATAGATGAAATAATATGAAGTGATGTAAACAGTGGGGATGAACCTAAGAATAAAATTATGGGTGTCACAATGTATCTCATATGGGTAAGAATCAAGCCTCATGTGGTCCTTGATAGGATCCCTGTGTAGATATCATTCACATATAGGATGTAAAGGGGCATAATGATTAATTGCTCCTAGACCCAAGATTAGAGATCTGGGCATCACTACAGACCTCATTGGAATGATAATAAATCCACACATGGTTTATGAAGATGCTCCCTTTGCAGGTTTGATTCATTCACAATGGGGGGGAAAGACTTTTTAAGCATTGCATATTGACCTGAGAATGGAGTATCAGGATTCACTATTTATATCATTCGTATGAGAATCAATCCACATGTATTTCTTGAAGAATTTTCCCACACTAACTAAGGTTTGATGTGAGGAAGGGGATTTTATATTTTTTTGATATTTTCTAGAATAATGGTCAGTCCAATGATACCAGATGGTATGAAAATGAATCCATATGTTTTCGAAGATTTCACACTATACAATTAGTTCATACATAGGGAAAGGGAAAATTGTATCTTTATGGTTCATGGTTCCGATAGATATTTGATATTTTTCTTTCACTATGTGTCTCATTAGAATGAGAATCAGTCCAGATATAGTTCTTGAAGAACCATGTAGTTTAACATTATGTTGTATAGAAAAAGGTATCCTTATGTGAAAGAAACATTGTGGTTGTACCAAGGGATATGACCCAGGTGTCACTACGTATTCTGCAGAATCAAGAATCAAGCCACATGTAGTTCTTGAAGAAATATTCCCTATGTATATTTGACTCATAAACACAGGGAATGAAGGAACTTTCTTATCATGGATTGACCCAATATTGGAGATTTCTGCATCACTACATATCTCACTGGAATGAGAATCAAGCCACATGTAGTTTGTAAATATGTTTCCCCATGTGGGTTTGATCCAAATATAAGGAATAAATGGGGACTAAATGCAACAAAGGAGTGGCACTGATGTGAGTGATTCATACATATAGAATCTACTCACAATTTTAGGAACCACAAGGAATGTAAACATGTGCTATTTTGATGAATTTTTTAATGTAAAAGGTGGGAGACATCAACCATATAGTTTAATGTCATGTGGTAAGGAAAATGGTGTTTTTCAGTTTCTGGTCATGTGACTAGGACCTCATGTCATATAGTTTATCGTCTTGTGACAAGGATGTTGGTGTTATGTAGTTTGAAATTGTGTAGCATGGAAAATGGTTGTAATGAAGTTTATCATCTTACCACTGGGATTTACTTAGTGTGATTATGTAAAGTGCTTCGTGAGGAACCTTTCATTGGTCGAAGTTGTAATGAGATTTTAAACCATTGAAATTAATGAATAAGCTCTATTAAAATAGACCTTATGTATGGAATAAGGTTCATACAACTTTGTATCATGCTTTAGATGCTTCTTTACTACTATCATTGGATTCCTAAGGACCAAAACTAACTCTCTTGGGAGGAATGAATGAAGGAGAACTTTCTTGGTGAATGTTTGTTCTATTATGTTTTGGTATACATCCATGTGATGCAAGGTACAAAATTTCTTTTCTTCTAGTATCCCCAAATCATCTACCCATTTCTGGTATTTCTCATATGTGGATAATTTATCACAAATAGAAACTCTGAGTGATAAAAATTGAATTTCAATTGGCATAACTACTTCTATCCCATACACTAATGAGTAAGGAGTTGACTATGTGGAAGTACTGGTAGTATTCCTATAATCCCATAAGTAATGAAATAATTTATCAGGACAAGATTTATTAACTTTATCCACCATTTTTTGGAGTATATTGGACAAGGTTTTTTTAATCCCCTATCTGTCCATTTTCCACTCCATGATAGTGGGTTTAATTGTTGGATTTCATTTTTTATTCTTAATATAACTTCCCTACCTTACCAAAATATAAATTGATGTTTTTATTTGATAATATAGTATGTGTGACACCAAATCTATTGATGATATTAGCATTGACCATGTTAACAATTCTTTTGTCCCCGAAATCCTTCAGAGGCGTTGCCTCAGCCCATTTGGAGAAGAAATTGTTAGCTATAAGGATGCACTAGAACTGTTTGGTTGTAGATGGAGGATAAGTCCCTACTATATCCATTCCCCATATAGAAAATGTTCTGGAGTATTCAGATTTATGTATAAACTCAGGGGGTATATGGATTTAGTTTACATTCACTTGGAAGGGATGACACTTCCTAGTGAAATCTGTGCAATCCTACATAATTGAAGGCCAAAAGTATCCAAGCATTCATATTTGATCAGAATGAATTTACCAAGACCTGTGGGATCCACAAGCTCCTGCATGTACTTCTTTCATGACAGCCGTATTTTCTTCCCCATCAATGCATATAAGGAGAATTACATTAAATCATTATCTATAGAGGATCTTCTAGTGATTTGGTCCATTGTAAAGAGTAAAATTAAATTCTCTTCACTGGATTTTCTCTCTTCCAACTCTATTCGGTGGAAGTAATCTATCTTGGAGGTACTCCATGATGGGTGACATCCATCCCATGGTAGGACTAAATGGTTTATAAATTGGACTTATTTTATTGATTTCCTCTATTTTTATTTTAACAAAAGGTGAAACCACATAATTATGTGTAATGTTGATGATCGTTTCATCTAGATTCTCATTTTCCAGGGTTGTAGCTTCATTTCCAATGCATCATATTGGTAATTTTGTGAATGCGGGATGTAAAAAACTGTGTTTTCTAAGAAAAATTCTTTCATTAACCCTTAGACAGAATCACACTGGGTAATTAGGTCTTCTTTTCTGATGGCTTAATCCCAATTAATCTATTTGATTACCAACTCGGAATCATCCTTCATTTCTAAGTGGTTTACTTGTATATGTAGTTCCAATTCCAAACATGAAATGAGAGTCTGGTATTCTTCCTTATTGTTGGTACCACATTCGGATAATAGGAAGGAGTAATAAAACACTACCCTTTTAGGGATGATAAGCACAATTCCTATCCCAACTTGGTTGATCTTAGGGTCTTCCATTCCCTTACCCGTTGTACTTATAGAATCACTATCAAAGTAAATTTCCCGCGTTCAGGGGAAATCCTGAATTGAGAAGATTTATTCATCATGTATTTGAGTATTCACATATGTTTCATCCATATATGGGTGCTCAGAAAGGAAGTCTTCCAAGTATTTTCAATTTATATATTTCCATGGTACAAACTATATATCAAACTGCTACAGAATAAATGAAAACCATGTTAGACATCCTGTCAACATAGGATGACTGGGGATAAATTTTTGTGGGTTATTGCAAGAGACCAATTGGACCTCATGATGCTATAGGTATTGCCTTATCTTTTTAAATTCAAAGATTAATTCTAGATCTCTTTTCTCAATATCTAAATATCGGGTCTCTATGTCGATTGTGGTTCAACAGAGATAATAGAGTATGTTTTCATTTCTATTGTCAATATTTTGTGAAATGAAGGTTCCCAGTGATCATTCCAAGGCTATCACCGAATGAATGAGTGATTTTCCATGAATAGGTGGCATCATTACCAGTGGACTCTAACTATATTTATTTATGGTATCAAATTTATCTTGGAAGTCATTGGTCTATTGATATGTGACCCCCTTCTTCATCAATTTGGTGAAGGGAAAACACTTTCCTTCCAAATTGTCTATGAAGCACTAGATGTTTTCCAAGTTTCCTTGAAGTACTCTCAACTTTTTCAAGTTTCAATGAGGTGACATGCCAATGATATCTTTATTCATCTCAGGATTGAATTCGATGTCCCGATGTCATACTACCAAAGTGAGAAATTTTCCCGAGGTTACATCGAATTTGTATTTCAAGGGGTTCACCTACATATTATGATGCCAAAGATTTCGGAATATGGTCTCCAAGTCAGTCAGGTGATCAAAACGTTATCTGGATTTGAAAACTAAATCCTCAACGTAGCATTAACAAAATTCCCAATAAGGGTTTAAAGATATTTTTCATTACATGTTGGTATGTGGAACCATCATTCTCCAGGTCAAATTATATTACATGATAGAAAAATATGAACTGATGGGATCTGACAGCTATAGATTCCTCAAATTTATAGTCCCTCTATATTTATTTACCCAAAACGTCCATCCATGAAGGAAATGTCTTTGTAGCCAGCTGTTTCATCGATTAGGAGTTCACTGATTGGAATTGGGAAGTCTTCTTTGGGACAAAATCAGTTGAGATCACTAAAATTAATGAGAAATATAATTTTCTCATTCTACTTTTTTATAATGAATATGTTGGCTAACCACTTTGGATAATTCACCTACTAGATGAAGTTATATTGGATAATTTTTTCAACCTCAACTTCATTTTTGGAGGTATCAGTTAACTGTGTCCTCCTAGATTCTTACTTGTATCCCCGATGATCTTCTAGAAATACCAAATGATGAGTGGACACCACATGGTCAAGGCCTAGTATATCATTGTAATTATAGGAAAAAACATCACATATTTACTTTATAAATTAATTATACACCTTTTTTCATCATAATTCATGGATTCACTAATCCTAGTGGAGAATAGATCTTTCTTTATTCCCATATGTATTTCTTTGAGTTCATCCACAATGGTGGAGACACCTTCCTCAAATATTGGAGGGCCATCACTAAGGTCATCCACTTATTCCTATTTTTAATGTGTTAATTTGTGTACCTCTTCTTGGAAGGTAGGTGACGAAGCAATAATTTCAGATCTAGGGGAGGTATCGGTATTTGGACATCCCAAAGAGGAGGAAATTGTCTCCAACCCAACTGAAAAAGAAAGGCCTTTTTGAATATCAGAATGGAAGATGATGTTATGAGAATCAGAATACCTATCTTTTTTCATGAGTGTGAAAAAAATTTCAAACCTAGATGATATAGCAGATACTTAATGAATATTGGTGGAAAAAATGAATACATATCCATTTCAAGTTTCATCACCGCTTGTTGAGTCAACTATTTCTCCTATACTTCCAGGTTTAGTTACCCCAAGTAACATTAAATATTCCACTGAACGGGTGCTTGGATTTGGGCCAAACCTTTCAATTGGTTTAATGGTTGACACGTAATCTGTACTAAGGTGATTGAATGGGTAAGATGAGATCTTTTCCAGAACATTCAGAGTATTGATTCTAGTTTATCATTTGTTATGGGTTGTTTTACCCATAAGTGATAGAACTCTGCATCAACGTACTGAGCTTCCTAAGTCTTGAATGGGGGTTATCACCATGCAACGTCCCAATTTGACCATTGACACAATATTACAGACATTGGTGATGTAATAAATGAATGGTCGCATGATGATGTAGCCAAGGTATTCTGATAAGAACATTGGATGTTGTGTCTTGTCAGAAAACCAAGAACTCTGAATCAGATAGGAGATCCCAAAACTAATTTATGAGAATAATCTCACTGGGAGGTTCTTTCTCACTCTTTTTGTTACCCAATAACATCAAAGTGGAGGGAGAAAAGTGGGATTTAGCAAGGACTATTTGAAAAAGTGTATAAAAGGGAATGAGGTTGACTCTGTATCCATTATCAATGAAGGATCGTCAGATGTCAGTGTCATAGTCTTTCAAAATACATATAAGGTATGGATGTGTCCATGTAGGGCAGAACCCTCATCCTAATCCATGAACGATATGACCACGTGGAATGTTGTTGTATCATTTTTTATACGATGAACCTCTGTGGTATAAACCTCCACTTCAAACTCTTGAGGTCTTGAAAATTCCTTAATGAGTGCTTCCTAGAGATCCCTTGAAAAGGTCAGGGCATCTAGGATTGATAACAAGGACGGTACTTGGGCCGGTTTATTCGACACATCATAATTTTGATTCAGAAGTCTGTTTTTTCCATCATGTAGATTCTCTTTGGAATGTTAATTGGAATATGACATTTATGATGTGGATATACCCTCTTTTGGAGAAGTATCTATAAGTACTTCTGCTCTTGGTGGATTAGGGAAGCTAGGTCTTCCCACTCACCGAGGTGGTGGTGACATAACCTCTAAATGGATTTCCAAGATGATATTGTCAGGGAATAACCTATCATGTGTAGGAAAATTCTAGTGTTCATGTCAAGCCCATTTGGGGGCTCTCCCCTAAGTTTCTACTGTACAAACAGTTCGAGTAGGGGTGTGGATGGTGTAGTGGCTTCTAGAATAACCACTTCTTCCCCTATATCATCAATCGTGATGAACTCTTTCTTGAATTACATAATCATGTTTGGGGAACTCAATTTCATAGTCAAAATCAGAATTTTCATTGGGATTCGTTAAGTAAATAAGGTTAACGGTGTCGAAAATCAACTCCTCATCTGAGGATGATTCTTTCTAATAGGTTGAATCTTGTTATTCCATTTGGCAGGGTGGTTCTCGTGCTTTTGATATGGTGGTAATTAAATCCTTTAAGGTTAAGTAAAACCTTATACTTGACACAATCACTTCTTCTTCTTCATTCCCCTTATTCTTTGGATGATGTTTCTTCTTTGAGGATTGGCCTACAAAGGATTGGACATTTTATAAAGACAGATATGCTATAAGGGAAGCAATAGGAGAAAAAATCTTATATTTTTAACTATTTTCATAGAATGGAATGAGTTTAGTTGATTATATTTCTGACCATCCAATCATAAAATTTCTGAGCAATCTTACTTTTGACCTCCTTCCACTCGTCTTCTTCCTCTAAATCGGTAACAGTAACTCATGCTACATGGGATGGGGAATTTTTCAACATCACTTGCCCAGAGTCTGATATATTTGGTAGGAGGTACTTAAAAAACAAAAACACTCTAGGACAGGGTGCTCTAATATTTTATGCAAAGGAAAATATTTTAGGATGTCCCTATGACCTTCTTTCTAATGTTTCATTGGGCTTGGAAACTGGACTAATTTGTTTTCCAGTACTGAGATGAAGTAGGTGGGGACTTTGTCATTTCGAAAATAATAGACATTTTTTTCAACTCCACAAAATGTCTCCTCATTTTATCATTTTTATCATCTTGATGAGGTGTATTTTTCTACTGACACTCAGGAGGTGGAGCCCTATGATATGATGAGGTCTTTTAAGTAGGAGTGGGTACATGGGCCTTTTTAAGCATAACTATAGCAGCTTCTTTTTTTCATTATCTTCTTACCATAGTTGACGGGATTACTTAGAATTTGGTTCTATTCACTCCTATGGTGTTTTCCACCTATTGGGAAACTGAGGCCATATCCAAAAAACCTCCTATGTATTTCACATGCATTAATGGTGTGAAAAATTCAACATGGATATTTTCTACACAAATGGGAAGAAAATATTCTTGAGTGAGTGGTATATTGAAGGATTATTTTAATCCTTTACATTGAGAAATGAAATATGAAAATCATTCATTCTCCCTTTTCTTGATGTTTTTGATAATGAAGATTGTTTTCTTCTACAGTGTTGAGGAGAACTAGAAAAGTACCTTTTAATGGAGAACTTCCCATCCACTGACTGATCAAAATTGAAATCTTGTGTACCATACAATTTCTAGACACTATAATTATTGTATTAAGCATATGATTTTCACTACTTCCTATTTCTTATGGTTCCCCATCATGGGATCACATTAAGAGAAGAAATGTATCAAGTACTTCTATGGATCTCCTTATCCAATGAAGATTTGTTAATGTGGGATTCCAAAGGTTTGGAGGTGGAGGATTTATATCTAATAATTTGGGATAAGACTTATTTTATGGTTATACTATTTAATTTCATCCTTCCATCACTTCCAATCCAGTCATTAATGACTAAATGGTATTCATAAGAATTCGGGAAACATATGGGCGAGAGGGGACCTAACAAGTGCGATAGTTGGAGCCTAAACTTTTGTGGCAACTAGTAAGACCACAGGTGGTGGCACCTATGGTATCTTTCATGGATTACAAATAGGGGAAGGCCTATAAGGAAGTTCCTAACCATGTTATGGTTGTACTTATAGTGGATGAAATTCATTATCCGCATCAATAGTTCAAACAGACCCTCTTTGTTTAGATGCTCCTACTAGAAGTTCATGTTGAGGAACTTCTTGTGGAGTATATCTAGAAGGAATGTTTTCTAGGAGTAAATTAGTATTGAGTCTCCTCAAATCCTTCATCTCCTCATCTTTCTATGAAAATATTTCTTCTAGTGAAAGGGTTTGACCTTCTATGGGGGAAATGTGATAAATGGTTTTACCCTTTCCCTTTCCCTTATTAGGTGGATTTTGAAGAGGTGGGAATTCATTATTCTAGGGGATAACTAAATTTTGGGTTGGCCTCTAATTTTAGGTCTCCACACCTCCTTCATTTTCCATGGTGAGGAATTTATTATCAAGAAGAATTTAATCTTCTCAATCCCCTAAACTGGATTCATTTTCTGTTGGATATTCTGTGATGGAATTAATGACATTCCTTGATTCATGATACATTTATGTACTTATATCAGTATATTGATAAGATTTCCTTCTTATGTGCTCTCTACAAGACTTTTTCTTTTTATTTTCTGGTTCCTCGAGAAATTTTTGAAAAAAAAGAAACCTTAAAGAAATCATCAAATAGTTAAATTGTGAATTCATTTTGAGGTTTCTTCTATAATCAGTAGAAAACTAAATTTTTCTAAGGACGGTATAGTCAATGTGAAAAACAAACCTAGCCCTGTGGGTTGGGGCTATTAATATTCTTCGTTCTCAACCGTTCAGGCTCTGTTTGTTGACTTTGGTGGTTGAGTTAAATAGACCCCATCCCTATGGGATGAGGCCTCCTAAGCTACTATAGCTGATATCAGCACATATTCTCTTCTGATTTTAAGAATTCTAGTCCAAACATTTGTTGGGTGAATTATTGGGAACTCACTTAAATCACCTACTTCAGAAGCATTTTGTGCTATTTTAGTCATTTTTACAATCCAATGAATTGCATCCTCTAAGCGGGAGGGATAATTGATGTCCTCAAATGCTTGATGCATAATTATCTCAATTGCTTTATATCTTTGGGACTAACTTTGGTGATATCCTATCGAGTCTTGTTCTTACTAAGCATCTCTTTTGTCATTAACAAAATACATTTTTTGTATCTATCCTTGTGAAATAACATTTCATGAGACCTATTTTGGCATTTTTCTTCTAACTTTAGAGAGAAGTGAAATTAAATACTCCATATGAAAAACATCCTTTGATATGAACACTATATAGGATATCTATGATCAATTGTCTCAACCTCATTAGTGCATTGAGGCATGCATGTTGAAGGGCATTTTGTTGCTTCTAAATTTTTGGATTTCAGGAGTCTAGGAGAGTTTCCAAGTAAATTAGGAACTAAAAACTTTTTATTACATGAAATGATGTTGATATTAATCCTAAGGTAATGCCTTTTCTTTTAGATAGTGAATAGTCTTCTTTGTGCTGAGGAAGATATAATGAATACAAAATTCATCCATCATATCTAGAATTTGGTGTTGATAGGTGTCCAAATGAGAGAACATCACTAGTATTTCAACCTTATCTAGTTGTATCCTAATGTTCAACATATCCTATTTGTCTTTGTAAAGATGTTTCACTACTTGAATAGACTAATGTTAGCATTTTCTTACTGCCTTATTAGAATATTCAATATTGGTAGAGAGTTCGTTTGTTGTATTGGGAGATAAATGTCTCGAGGGTGATTCGGAGAATGAACATCTCCTTGGGATATCCTATGGTTGATAAATAATTTCACCCACCAGTTACTATTCATCAGACAAGGATGTCCTTGTATTTTGATGTGCCTCAAGGTAAGAGGGCTTTCTCATCACTACACTATCAGTTGGATAATTGGCTTAACAATGAAAATCCCTATGTTGGAGAAAACTTTCACTATTAATTCCATCATGTAGAGGACCATCATAGTGAATTACAATGAGGGATAGACCCTCTTTCTCCATAGTCTTCTGGCCATACAGAGGGATTTGTGGCTCTCATTAAGAAAAAGGCTATGGAGATTGACTGAATTTTCATGAAACAAGATTTCGTGAGGAAGTTTCTGAGGACGGCCTTCATAGTTACTTATATTGTCCCATAATTTCGTAATGGGAGGGTATGATCTTTAAATGTAATAGAAAAATGTTTAAGTTCTTCAAGAACTCCATCATTGAGTGGAGCCACATCACAAATTGGCTCTTTATTTTATAACTAGGTTTTATAAGACTTCTTTATGGATGGCTTATTATAATTATTTGTGGCCACTTTTTGGTAAAAGTGGTTATCATGGACACGTCTATGTGCCCACCTTGGAGAGGTTATTAAAATATGCTAATTATATTCAATTGTAATGGGTGTATGTTCCTGATCTAATTGACTGTATGATATTGGGGAGTATGACCCATAACCCTCCTGGATGGGAAAAAATATATGTATCTGGTCCGTGGTGACACATTTATGAGACACCCTGCTTATGGGGACAGAGTTATGCTTCCATCCCTTAGGTATTGTTCTTCCCACTATGATGATATCTTGGAAAGCATCTACGATATGAGTAGGAATCTACATCTGCCCTTTCACCATTTCCAAGATGTTCTTAGTGACTTTAGTAGCTGGAATAGGAACAAATGTACATTACATGTCTGAATTAGGGGTATGTACCTTCTTCTAACCTCCCTTTACTATTAATGGATACTAACAGTACTTGTTTGTTGGGGAAGAGAGTTGAGTCTACCCTCTTCTTGTTTTCAAGACTTTTCGACTGAATTGTTCATATGCTGCTAAACGAGGATGATTGGAGGCTTGATGAATTTATATAAGTGAATGTTCCTAGTTAAGGTACTCCACTAGATTAGAATATAGGGATTCCTAGGATTCCCCTATAAGATTCTACTAGTTGGCTGATTGAAAGTGAACCGATGAATATTCCTGATAGTTGATTTCCACCAAACAAGGTTGGTGGGCTTTTAAAGAGGTGGAAAAGGTGGGATTTTACTCCCAATTATCTGTTTAGTGTCCTTGGTGGGCCATCTTGCATGCCCGTGTCTAAGGGACCTGTGCCGAATAGTTAATGGAAACACGCTCATCATGATGAGGATTTACTGTTGTGCGGCACTGGAAGAAGAAATTGTTATTAAGATCCACTAGGAGGGACCCCATTGTCTTTGAGATGAGGCCATAAATGGCCTCTTGGTTTACCTCATTGGAATATAGGACGGATTAGTGATTTCATTTGGTGGATAATCTCCTGAAATAGTTGAATATGGTAATTGGAATATTCTACTTCTAGACCACCGATCGTCACTATCCAGACGATCCAAATTTTTTCTGGATTTTGATGACCTATCAAGAAACCTCTAAGGTTGTAATGTTACCATTTTGACATTAATCTTGAACCATTATTCTAGATAACCATCATTGATGATGGTGAGTCGGTCATGGAATCAATCACGTGGACGAGGATCCGGCCTGAATAGCAGCTGGGACATTCATTGGTGTAATTCTAAAGGACGCCATTTGGATTTAATGGAGTTGTAGAAAGGATTTTATATATATATAAAGAACACAAATAGTGAACTCTGAAAAATAATCATATTTTTTGATGAATTAATCAATGATTTATTCCACTTTCATGGACCTCATTTCATTTAAGAATAAAATCGGGCCTAAGAGCTAGGTGACACTATCATTTTGGTAAAGGCTTCACGTCGGGTTCACCATATTTTCTTTCCCTCAGAATGAAAGTTCTCATTAGGAATCACTATTTATGAATAGTTTCCAATGGATTTGTTTATGGAATTGGAAACCACCAATGGTTATGTATTCAAAGGGACCTAATTTACAAAGTCATACATTAGTTAGGTTTATTGACCTAGGATACATAAGAAATTTCATTGGTTGAGAGGATGGGAGGTCGAGCTCATCACACCCTTTGGGGGGGATTATCCCCTACTTTGAGACTCTCTTATAGATTTATAATATGTTCTTGAATCCTTCATTAATTCCCAAGTATTAAATAGGTCATCCCAGGATTTGAAATCAATTATTAGCATATATGGAATTTAGAATCATCAGTACATATTTGAGGTTCTTAATCAACGAAGATATCTGTGTGTATCCAGGATTCCACATTGAAGGTATCCTATTATATACTACATTGAGATTCTTTTATTGTTATCAAAATGATGCTTGTTTTTTATCCACATAATGGGGCACTCTATATTTATTATATATCCAAGTAGATGAATGTTTCTCTATAATTTACCTTCATCCAGGGAGACAAAAGTTATTTTGATTTTAGGATCAAACCCATACGTGGGATTCCTGCATATCCTTATGAAAGGAATTAGAACCCATATAGTTCAGTGCTTCTTAACTAGACACATTATACCATTTATGGTTGTCTGATAAGGATCCAACCGTACAGTTTAATGTCATGTGGAAAGGACATCTAGGAGGAAGGTTCCTAGTCAATGTTTAGTGTGGGACATATGCCTAAGAAGCCCTAGGAACATGGAAGGAATATGAGCTTCCATGTTGGATAAAAACCTACTAGAAATGTGGTCTAGAGAGAACAAGGTTGATTTGGTTTATTGGTTTTGATCCTCATGGAGGCTTCCTACATATCCCTTTTTGGATGGAAATCAAACCCATGTAGTTCAGTAAGTCTCATAGGGGCCCTTTGAAATAAATAGGTTGGGGATTACTTCTAAAGAGGACTCCCTTGTAATAGGGTTCATGAGATTTGTCTTAACTCATGTAGGATTAGGGGGAATAATTCAGTTCTTAATCCTATAGAGGATTCTAGGATTAAGGGAATTATGATTCGACTTATGAGGAGGATATCCAATGAGGGGTGGTAATGTATAATTTCATGGATGAGATGACATGGATCTCAGTCCTTGATAAGGCTTCCCACATATCTTGGTTAAGGGAGGAATCAGATTTCTTTCAGTTTTTCAATTCAGGTTAATCGTATGGGTGTTGTGATCATCACAAACCTCTAAGCCCATGTGAGTCATGCTTGGTGTGAGAAACAAGAGGATGTAAAAGATTAAACAAACGACACACACATTTCCCCCTTTTCTGGAGGAAGAGGTCAGTGATATGGCATAAGATGTCAAGGCGACCATGGAAGATGTCATGGATACGACAGAAGTGGTCAAAAAAATGATCATTTCCTCTAATCACTTTACATTGGACATGGGTCCAGGTTTAAGGAATGATTGAAGGCACCAGAGTTAGAGAGGAGAACGATTGAAACCTAATACATGAAAGGTTAGGGATTACATCGAGATAGTTTTCCTTTGATTGGTCCTGGGAGTGGAGGGATATGTTTCCTTTAGCAAAGTGAAAATCATGTGTGATCCTTATTCAGCATACCAGGAACCGAAGGTGCCATGTATTGGAAATGAGAAGGGTATGAAAGAGTCTCATCCCTAGAATCCAAGATCATGAACTCCTCAACAATTCCCTTGGGTTTAGTGTCCATTGGAACATACATATTCAAACCTACATACTTCCTGAGGATCCTAACCCTCTGGTAGGACATGTGTGGGAAACCTCTTTCCATAGAAATACAAACCCAAATGGGAGACATGATAATGTTCCTTGACCTAATTTTTTTAAAGTAGGAGGTCTGGGCGGAGTTTTTAAAATGATCCCTTTCAAAAAAGGGATCAAATAAAGTAGAATCTCTACCATGAATGGCTTTGAATGAGTCTTTATGAGAGGCCCGCATACGCTGAGAAGGTAAGGTGAACCAAGAAGGGGCATGCAAGTGGGTAGAGAACAAGTGTGTGGTGTGAAATTATTCTTGGGTGAAATGGTTTCTCCTTAGGTGATTAACATCCTGGATGAATAAACTTGGGAAATACTTGGCTCGGTCCTTCAAGGGTATTCACCTGAATTCCAAGAAGTGAGGTGTCCAAATTCAAATTTTAGGAAGGGAAATCACACAAGTGTTCTTAGATAAGAGGTTTGGGAGAACTAGTTACACAAGTGTTGTTTATTTTTAACACTTAAAAAAATTAAGTGTGACTATACTCCTATAATATAATCTATTTAGGTGTTATGAAACTACCTTTGAGGTTTTGGAGGACTAGGGAGAAGCACTGGGGAGATCAAAGCCGAAATCAGCCTTTATTAATATTTATCCATACAAATGAAGGCCTTAATGGTCTATTTATAGAAAAATATGGTTCCCGGGTATAAGAATACTGGTCACACAAGTGGGGTGATTCAAAAGTAATTGTCTGCCACTGGTGATTTAGGCTACCTTGGGAGAACAGCTTTTTTGATCCATTACAAATCATGACATGTTCCATCTATTTTGTCTTCCTCTTGCTATGGTCTTTCCCTTTGTCACTTTTTCAACCATTTGATGAAACAGAGTGTCAACATTTTTTTATATACCACACTTAATTTTCAAATTTTATTGTTACTTACAAACTTTTTATAATATATTCGTTGATTGGAATGCATTAAACATTGTTGGTGGTGTCCAACAGAGTTTATCTCACACTATGAATGGGTCTCTGATTAGTATCGGGATAGACTTCCTGGATGAATGTGGGGATAGGGGTAAGAAAATGGTTTTAGATACTTGATTGATTATAACATTGGAGTGGGGGAGAAATGGAAAACGTTATGGCTCATGATGCTATCTAAATAAATACTTTTTGTCAGTTAGGTTCTTTTAGTATACTTGCATGTATGTGTGCCTACTTTCATGTTTGTTTGTATTTATTTTTGTGCAGTATTCCATGATCATAATTTTGTATATGAAATTGATGGACGTGATTACCTTTTTATTTATATGATGCTTGATTTATATTTATCTTTTTTTTTATCTTTATGATATCTCTATTGTTTGATATGATTATACCATTGTGCTACACTCTAATCATGAGGTATAATCTCTATACTATTCTAGAATGAACCCTCACTACTAGGATTTTAAACACTCATAAACCCCAAGTCTTTGCCATTGCTGAACCTAAAGTCAACTTTAAAATGAACTATATGAGATTTGTCTCTCTCAATTACAATTTTTTAGGATCTTGCAAAAGTGGTCCTCATTTTGACTCTTTGTGGATCTTTTTTCACAACTCTTTAAAAAATGTCAACATTTTTAGAATTTCTGAACAACATCTTACCTGTGACTTCTTATGGAATGGTTGGCATATCTTTTTCACTATGGTTTATGCCAAGAATAGATACCAAGATAGGAGATCTTTATGGCATGAACTACATGATATGGCGAAACACATTCAAGAATCCTGGGTTGTTTTGGGTGACTTCAATGCCATCCTTTCCCCCTCTGAAAAAATTGGTCCCTCTCACCTTTCTATATCCTCCAAGGAATTTAATTCTACTATTGATGACTATAACCTTTTTGAAATCACTCTCATTGGTGCAAAATACACTTGGTATAGGATGCATCACAACAAAAACGTTGCTAGTAAACTTGACAGAGCTTTTTGCAACATGAATACTCCTGAGAACTGGGACAAAATATCCAGTGTAACTCTTCCGAGACTCAAATCTGATCATCATACTATCCTTTTTAGCATTCTTACGAATGATCAAAAGCCTATCATTCCCTTCAAATTTAATAATGCTTGGTCCTCGAATCCTGATTGTGTCACCTTTATCTATGACACCTAGAACTCCATGAAACACCATAATGATTCTTTTTCCTATTGATGCAAATTAAAAATTCTCAAGTAGGCCCTCAAAGGTTGGTGTAAAAATACAAATACTCAAATATATCTTGATATCTCCTATATTGAATATGAACTCAATCATATCCAAACTCAGAACACTAATTCAGATTTAAATATGGATCCTCAATTGGAAGCTAATATCTCTTCTAAACTTAATTCCCTACTTACTTTTAAGGACAATATTCATAAACAAATGTTCAGGACTAAATGGATGACAGATGGTGATCGAAATACCAAATTCTATAACTATCTTCAAAGAATTAGAAAGGCCAATCGTCCTCTTACTATGCTCATTAAAAACGACTTGATCATCGATTCTGAAGAATCCATTACGGACCATGTCACCTCGTACTTTTATAGCATTTTTAATGGTCCTGATATAAATATTGATCTTAAACCGGATATTATTCCTTCAATGGTGGATGAACAAGACAATGAGACTCTTTTAACCACCCCTCTTGATCATGAAATCAAAGACACGGTCTTTGGTCTTAATCCTAACAGTGCTCCCGGTCTAGAAGGATTCAATAATGGTTTTTTCCAAAAACATTGGGATATAATACACAATGATGTTTGTAACCTTGTTAAGACCTTCTTCACCCATGGATCTCTACCTCATGGAATCAAAGCTCAATTTCTAACCTTAATTATTAAGGTTGAGAATGCTTATGAGATCCATCAATTCAGACCAGTTACATGGATTAACACTATCTATAAAATAATTTCCAAAATTATTGCTAATAGACTTGCTCCTATCTGCAATAGAATCATCTCTTGGAACCAATTTGGTTTTATTAAAGGAAGGTCTATCCAAGACTGTATCTATCATGCTTCGGAATGTACCAATAGTTTAAATAGAAGCACAAGAGGGGGCTATGTGTCCATCAAACTATATATCAGAAAGGCTTTTGACACCACAGACTGGAATTTTATATTCAATGTTCTAAAAAACATGGGATTTAATGTTTCTTTAATTGGTAGAATTAAGACTCTCTTTCGCTCAGCCTATATCTCTATCCTGATTAATGGTACCCATAGAGGTTTCTTCAATTGCTCAAAGGGTATCAGGCATGGTGACCCACTTTCTGTTATCATTTTCGTTATTGCTAAGGATTACCTAAGTAGACTTCTTAACAAGCTGGTTGATCAAAATATTCTTAAACCTATTCATGTTGCAAAGAATTTAAATTCCCCTACCAAAATTTTATATGCTGATGATATTATTTTATTCATAAAAGGGGATCAAAAAATATTCATGTTCTCAAGCAAGCGATTTCTCACTATGAACAAATCTCTGGGCAAGCAATTTCTTGGAACAAATCGTATATCTCTTTTTGAAAAACTTTTCCTGTAAGAAGGAAATCTAATATCACCACTTATCTGGGTATTAAAGAGGGTTTTTTACCTTTCAATTATTTGGGTATTCCAATATTTTAGGGTCGGCCTAAAGCAACTTATTTTTCTAACATCATTGATCAAATCACAAATCAAATCGCTAGCTGGAAAGGGAAAACCCTCTCCATAGCTGGGAGAATTTGTTTGGATAAATCGACCATTGTTTATAAAATGGTATATTCATTTATGGTTTATAAATGGCCCGTTAGCATCTTAAAAAAAATTAATACTTCTATTAAAAACTTCATTTGGTCTGGAAGCATTTTTGAAAAGAAGATTGTTACAATACCGTGGAAATCTTGCTGTAAACTCATTGCTAATGGTGGTATTGGCATAAAAAATTTAAAATTGTTCAATGATACTCTTCAGGCCCGCCTCACTTGGCACATTATTAATTCCACTTCTAAGGCTACTGAATTCCTGAACCATAGATTCCTCTTTAAGATTTTAAAAGGTAATTTTAATTTCATCAGCTCATCCATCTGGCCCTCTATCCGGGACTCTTATCATAGGATCATGCAAAATTCTAGATGGATAGTCAGTGCTGATTCTTCCATAAATGTTTGGTGTGACAATTGGTGTGGTACCCCTCTGATATCCTTGTTACCCTCTAATATTCCTCATGAAGATACTAATCAGACTATAAAGGAGGTCTTACAATCACACCATCATGATCTCCGTAAAAATATTGCGAAAATTATTGACAATCATCTTTTTTCTCCTGATGGTGATTTCCTTGTTTGGCAGCCTTCTACCAATGGAATCCTCGATTCAAAAAATTATTTTAAGAACAATTTCTCTGATAATGACTCTAGTTTTCTATGGGTGAATCATTTTAACAAACCCTGGATTAAACCCTCTAGGCTCACCCTTATTTGGCGCATTGCCCATAATAGATTACCAACGAAAACTTGTCTTCAAACTTTTGGTTTTCAAATCTGTTCTAAGTGTCTCATGTGTAATCAGCATAGGGAGGATGCCAATAATTTTTTTCTATCTTGCGCTACAGCCTCTGATCTATGGAATTATATTTCTGATTTATTTAATTACAGATGGTTCTTTACTGACTCAATTTCCTTGTTATTAAAAAATTGTACTAGACATGATATTTCTATGCAAATAAAAAATATTTTCCTGGCGGCAGTGGCAGAGCTTCTACAAGAGATCTGGTACGTTATAAATGCTCTCATTCACAATAATCACCCTCTCAATTTAAATGCAGGGAAAGCTCATATTCTTCTTGTGGTTCATGAAGCTGCCTCAATACAAAAATACTGTTGTAACAACTCAGTTGGTGACTTTGTGATTCTTCGATAGCTCTGTGTTCCTGGAATCTACCCAATGACCAAACACTCATTTGAAATGTTCTGAAAATCTCCAATGCCAGGATGGACTAAAGTGAACGTCAATGGAACCTCCAAAGGCAACCCAGGACCTACCAGTTGTGGTTCCATCTTCAGAGACTCAGCTGGGCAGTGTCAGGGCTGCTTCTATGTTGGATGTGGTCACTCTTCTTCTCTGGAGGCGGAAATGCTGGGGGTCATTCATGCTGTTGATTTTGCACTTCAAAGAGGTTGGAGAAAGCTCTGGATAGAAAGTGATTCAACCACTATAATTCATGACATCTGGAATGGCAACATCCATCTGGCCTGAACACTTACCACACGTTGGATGAATTGTCTGAATTTTCTCCATGGGATGGACTATATAGCTACTCATGCCTATTGGGAAGCGAATGCTCTTGCTGATGCTCTTGCCAACAAAGGAGTTCATCAGAGCATGACTTGGATGGACTCTATTCCTTCTGACTTACTATACCTTTTTGATAGTGATTGTAAAAAAATCCCATCTTTTCACCTCTTGTAATCCTTTTTTGTTTATCAATAAACTGTGCTCTAGTCATTGACCAAAGCATTACCCCTAAAAAAATCAATCCTAATAATCGATGAGATTGTAAAATGAAATCTTCACCACTTTGGAAACATTGAATTATAATACAATTGAAATATAAATCTGAAAATGGATATATAAATTTGAATAATTTTTAGGTTAATCATGATAAAATATATTCACATTTATTATATACAAAAAATATATATGTGTTGATTATGTAATGGGTCTCACATAAGTAAAAAGTGAGACAAAAATCCATTACAGCTTAAATAATAGTTTGAATTGTAATCCCTAGTAAAAACCATCAAATTTCAATATTAGTTATCATGTAAATAACTATATTAATGATATAAAATGTCAAATTGGAAGTATACACACCACATATAATAACTTATTTGTGAAATTTCAGATATCTCCCATAAATAAAAGAGAGAATAAAAATATATTGCCTTAAATATCAAAGTCATTAATATATATTCAAAATTGTTGTATAGTAAATATAATTTTATGATAAATATATTATATAACCATAATTATATATATTATATAATATATTAATTTCTTACGAAAATTTAGTACCCATTTATTAAAAGTTCTTTATTAAAATCATGTTTTGGGTAATAACCACTTTTTTCCGTATATATTATGATTTCAATATTTGGTTATATTAATTTGATCATGGTTTTATAATATCTATAATTATAATAATGACCAAATTATAAAATTTATATATCAATTATAATTTTAGTACTAATCATGATGTACTGTTTTCCGAAATGAAGTATGTCACGATCATGGATGTAGTAGGTTGTACGTATGCATGAGTAACATTTCCATTTTTCAATGATCCTTATAGGAAGGAGGTAAGTAATATTTTATCTATCCATAACTATAATAATATTATATTACTTCTTTAAATATACTTATACATATCATACATTTTGTGTAGTTATGAAAAGAGGGAGTCGTATCACTTCATGAAGGTGGTAGTCCACACGTACCCGAACGAAATTATCAGCTTTTAGTGAGTGAAAAGGTATGAAACAAATGTTATATTATATTGTTATAATGATAAATATATATTTAGTATCATAATTATTTCATGTATCAAACATATATTCCTAAAATATATCCTTATTATATTCCCTTTAAAGGTTTAGTGAAATTGAATCACATCTCTTCGTGAGGCGGACGTCTGCCATATACATTAGCAACGATATCGTTTCCCCAGTAGAATGGAAATTAAAAAAAAGATATATTTGGTATAATGAATCCATATGTATTATTATGTTATAATTATCTTATATATACTTTAAATCCATCTCTATACCCAACTGTGAGAGGTGGTAATGGAAGAATGAATTACATCAGTTCATGAGGTGGTAGTTTGTCATACACACCAATGATGATTTCGTAACCGATTTGACCAACATAGGAATTTTTGTGGGTAATGACCTTAACATAACAAAATATAAGTTTATTTAATATAATTATGTTATTATATATTCATGGTTTAAAAATAATTAAATTATTTAGAGGAATAAATAAATTAAAAATGCTCATTGAAAAATGTTAATGCTTCTTCGGGTATCCTCCTTAGATTGGCACCAAAATACTTCCAGGTTAGATGCATGCCCAATATAAGGATTATATGATTATAGGAGGGAATTTTTTAATGTATTTTTCAGGTTATTATCTAATCCAAAAAGGTTTTAAGTTGGTAGGAAGAGAGTATAGGGGGTGTCCATTTATAAGTTCTGCGAGTGGCACACTTGTAATTGTTTGAAGTGAGAAAGGTGTGCCCAAATTGTTGTCATTAAATTGGTCCCCAAAATGAATTATTACTAAGCCTTACACATTATAGAATCGAAATATGGCCAGAAAAAATATTTAAGATTAGTTTTTATGTCACTTTTAACCCATATATTTTCATTTTATCCCCCAATAAACCTAATTTTACCTTAACAACGGTAATTAATTTTTAATATTATCACTATTCATTTTGATCAAAAAATTGTCGTTATTATATAAAAAAAATTATTTTAGTTAAAAAAATGGATTCTATTTTTCTAATTTAAATTCACATTAGTGTAATTTATTACTTTAAAATTTATCCCACATACATGATGAGAATGTTGGTTTTCAATGAATTTTTTTTTAAAAGTTTAAAACCATTATATCAAAAAAAATGAATATTATTCTAAATGGCCTAAATTGAATTAATAGTTATATAATTGAAATAATTTTACATTAAATCCAAATTAATATATAATTTATCTTTATAAAAAATTTAAACAAAAATGCAGTGTTGAACTAAAATTTTGTATTTTCACTATTCACAAAAAAATTAATCTTTTCATAAAATTATAAAAAATTTATCCTAAGATATTTTTTAAATTTGGATTTAAAATTTTAAATTTATTTTTAAAATAAATTTTATTATAAGTGAAAAAATGGATACAATACTTCTTTTTTATAAGTTATATCTTCTAACATAAAATTAGATATATTCTTATATATTATCTAAAAAACACATAAGATGAATGCCAAAGCTTTGATTGAATATATAATATATAAATTTCATTAAATTAGTTATAAAAAAGTATTTTGGTTAATTTAATTATGTAAAACATTTTTTTAAATATAAAAATATTTTCTCACAAGAAGAACTCCTTTATTTTCAAAAGGTTTTTATTTTAATTTATAATAATTAGTCACCAAAGAATTAGTTTTATATACATGTTTAAACCATATGTCTTCATAATTAAATAAATAGTATTCATACCTATCATTATAATGGCTAGGTGGTATCTATCATAATAAATATTAATATTTTAATTGTATGTAACATTATTTTTAAAATTGTTGTTATGTGTAATGAAATCTAAAATTGGTGTTGAGTATAATGCATAATATAAAATAGATTAAATTTATTTGAAATGAGTAATTCACAAAATATCGAGGTGTTACAAGAGTATTCTCCATGTAAACATCCAAATAATCCCTTTATTAATTCCCAAACCTTAGGTTATCATTTTTTCCATTTTGATTATATTATAAACTGATGAGGAAATATCCCATAGGATTTTTGAATGTCAGTATAACCATTTGATATTTAAAATATGCATATAGACCTACATGTGGGTTTTCATAACATTTTCTGGCTCAAATATATTGTCCCACTCTTATATTATGAGAAATCCATCCTTCAATGTGATATATATAAAGCTCTATTCCCTTTGTTTTCATTATTAATGGTGTAAGACAATGTAATAATAGCCTCTCCTCATAGATATCATCTTCCATTACTGGAAAACCTTGTTATTTGTGATTTTTCAGATGAGATCATTGGACTTCACAAAATTATCCCCTTTCATAGTGATGAACCTCTTGATAATAAATTATTTTCATAGGTTTATTATTTACTCAAAAACATATAATTTTTTCAAGAAATGTGTAATACACTAATTTTTAAAAACTCATCATTGGGAAGTAATATCAATGATTATGAAGGAAAGGTTATCAGATTATTTGACCACCTCTGTAAAAATTTTCTCCGATCCAGTAATCTTAGAATTTGTTGAATCTTAAAGGTTTGTTTTTTTATGTGAAAAGAAGAAAGTGGTCTATGTGACCAATATTATCCCATTTTATAGTGTTTTGATATGTGTTAATGGAATTTGAAAATTTTGAATATTATTCTTGCAGATGAGGATCAGGTTTTCCTGGTAACTCCCCTTTCTCCACAATATTTCAAATCATTGATTATTATTATTTAACACTAATGCTAGTCATTTTGATTTTTTTTCAAGGAATTAATATAGAATCATAATATTAGTATGGTTTCAAGTATGATTAATTTTGAAAACATCTTATTTAAGCCTAATTTTATGAATTCCATTGTATCTTGAAAAATAATTAAGTCTATTTATTTATATCCCCAATGCTTAGATATTTAATTATAGATTGAAACTAATAGTGGTTATATAATTGCATACCTTATATATAAATATTCGTTGATTGAAATTTTTATGAATGTGCTTCTAATAAATATTATTATTCTCCCTTTAGTAGAATTTAATGTGATTTTGGGCCCGTATTGGCTCTCTCTACATATATCCTTTATTATCTTTTGAGATTATGAAATCGCATTCCATGTCCCAAATAAACCCATGATATTCTATCAGGGAAAGTTGTACTACAAACTACCAATAGAAATTAATTTAATTATATAGATCTTAATACCCAATAATGAGGGGTATTTTTCTCAAATGGTTATGGAGAAACTCAATTTTGGGATAGTTTAATTTTTAAATAATACATTGAATTTTTTTCCAAAGAGTATTATGGTCTCTCTCCAAATCATGATGTTGATTTTTTATAGAACTAATTCTTAATGTTATTCTTATAAAAAACACTCCTTATATAATAATCCAATTGAATTATAGGAATTTTAGAAGGAAATCTTGGAGAATCTATATAAGGGTATTATATTCCCAAGAGCTTCTCCATTGGGTGCACTACTTCTCATTATAATAAAGAAAGATGGATAACATAATTTCTAAATTTATTATCAATAACTTAAAAAAATTAAAATCAATAAGATGTATCATTTTACATGTATTTATGACATATTATAATAACTTTGAGCGGATAAAAACTTCTCAAACATTTACCTTGGATCATGTAATCACAAGATAGGGTACATATTTGGATCTTTGAAATACTAAGAATATTGAAAAATGGTTCAAACAAAACAATATAACATATATCTATAGTATTCTTGGATTTACATTATAATAAAAAAATTGATAAATTCATCAGTATTATAAAATCCACTTAACAAGCTATCTTGGAAGGGAGACATGTTCCTTTAGATTTATGAATGTAATGAAACTTTCAAGGACCATAATAAAAGGTTGGTTATTAAACTTGTACACACACTACCCTACAATGAAGAAGGTTTTTTTATATACAATTATGTATCAATGAATGGATTAGAACATTTCCTTCTGAAAAATCACATACTAGTAGCATATGCCTCACCTCAACTGAAATTTCTTGATAAAAATTACATGATGCATGATTTAGAGTAATGAGAGGTAATATTTGCATTATATATATAGGAATTGAATTTATATTGAATAGGTTGATGAATATATATATTGATCATGAGATTATAATGTATATATTTCTTAACAAGAACCAGAGGAAATGGTTTTAGTTGATCGAGGATTATAAGTAATCAATACATTACCACCCTAGGAATGGGGACAAGGTGTTTGATTCCTTGAATAGGAAAGATCGTCCTACCTTATCCATGACGAGGATTTAAAGAGGACCATTAATCATTGATTTTCAAAATATAGACCTCGAAATAATAAGGTAATGTGATAAATAAAGTCCTTACCAAATGAATACTCAACCACCCATCCATGTGAATATCAAGGAGTTGTAGAAGAAGGATATAGAGCTACATAAGAAGGTAATAAATATTCTATATTTAAAACATTATAATTATGGAATTATAATATTGTTGAAATTGATATTTTTACCTTTTATATAAAAATTGTATAAGGATATGTTGGATGATGCACAAATATCATCATTCTCTATAAATCTTGGAAACAAATTGATTTATCGATATATCATGGTGAATTTATTTTTAGGAAAAATTAATATGGAGATTGAAAAATATGTATTGATGATTTTTCTACAAAAGAATAGATGATGAATGATATAATTAAAAGGAGTAATTCAACCACTACCAAAACTTATATTGAAATGGGAGGACATAACTGTTTATTTTTTCATAATACAACCAAATACTTCTAAATTCCATAACAAAATTTGGGTTGTACATGATCACTTTATGAAGTCATCACATTTCATAACTATTCAAGAATATTTTTACTTTATAAAATTTCTAAGATATACATAATCAAATTGTAAAGGCTTCATGGAGTGAAACTTTCCATTATATCTTATCCATATTGGAGGTTTACCTTAATGTTTTATAAAATTATTCAATAATAATCAGATATAGAGCTTAGCATTATCAATATTGATAATCTATAAAATAATTAACAATATAAAAAACTATTAAAATCATAAAATATATGTTGATAACTTATTTAATTTATTTTTAGGTGGTCGGTATCAGCACATTACCCTAGTAGAGTTTTGATATAACAATTATTTCCACTTTAGCATTCAAATGGAACCATATGATATTTTTATGTGAATTGGTGAAGAACTCCAATATGTAGGGATAAAGTTAGAGATAATTAGTTATTAGGACATGATCTTACTAAAAATATATCATATATGATTCAATCCATTCAACAACACAATAAATATTCAAAAAGTCAATAGAATAGTTATTTTGATAATAATTAGTGTGATTTTGAGTTTGAAATTGGAGACAAGGTGTTTCTTCAAATATCACCGTCGAAGAGGGATATGAGATTCAAGAAGAATGATATATTGATCTCCAAATTCAGTATCCCCTTAAATTCCTAAATTTTACGGGGATGGTATATTTTCATATTTCACATCAATCAAACATCTCCCAAGTGCATGACGTATACTATATATAACTTCTGATGATGTTCATACGTGAACCAACACATGTACTGAACTTAGAGGTAGAACCAATGGAACATGATCTCTTTTATGAGAAATAAGTATTATAAATATTGTATTGTAGTGATAAATTACTATGATATAATATCACTCACCATGTTAAATTTCTTATGAGGAATTATAAGTTTGAGGAACCAACCTAGGAAACTAATAATGTAATGAGGGAAAAATTCCTACAGTTTCCATTATATTAATAAAATATCAAGGGTAATATTTTTTTCAGGGTTTTTATAATGAACTGACCTTGAATGACCTGACACGTCTCCCAACCCAGCTTACCACATGGAACGAACGACATTCTCGATCCACATAGGCTAGAAACTAGTTCTTGGGTATCAATAAAAAAACTTGTGGATTTTTTCACCCTCTAAATCATATTAACCTACAAGATCAAAACTAGAAATCTTTCACGGACCATCTATTATATAGACATTCACACCAACAAATAAATATATACCATATAAAATGAAATAATAATAATAGATTACAATAAAATAATAATAAAAGGATTAACTGACACATAGAATAAGAGTATAAATAAAATGGTGGTTGAAATTTAAATATATTAAATATATACCATTTAACAAAGAAGGGCCTATAATAACAATAAAATAATATCACAAAAAAAATATAAGTTAAAACACAGTACATTAAGACAATCTCCTCATAACACCTAGTCACTCACCATGTCCCAATACCAACTATCAATGGTCTAAGCTGATCAAAACTACCTCAAAGACTCAAAAATGGAACTTAAGAGAAAACATAAGAGTTATATACACCTAATGGTTTATATAGGGTGTGATAAAAACATGCATAGAGTATTTCCCCAAAGCTTTTGTTCCATTTCATTTAAAAATAGTATTTCCTTAACTCTAGTATGAATATAAATAGAAAATAGTTTTTCATATATATTTTATATAAAATCAAATAAAGAGCTATAATTCCTATTATAAAATTTCCCCCTTCGTAAAAAAGAAAAATAGAAGGGTTGACCCAAACCATTCTTCCAAAAAAATTTAATCTTTGAAATAAGATCATTTTATAAAATACATGAAAACAATTGAAATACCATTTCCCTTCCAGAAAAAATTTCTCAAACATACCTTTATAGTAAAACACTTTACTTTTATTTTAAAACACACTTCCCGAACCATTTATTATTTCAATTTGAAAAGGGACAAGAACCATAACTAAAGAAAATGAGTAAATTGTAATATAACCTGATACCAAAAAATTTTCATATTTTAAAAAGGTACAAACAACACCAATAATAAATCAATGTGTATGAGATACAAAAAAGTTGTAAAACATGATCCTCTAAATCGTGTTAAAATAAACATGGCCTAATTGGAAACACCTCAGGATTTTACAAGAATTAAATTGTATTTTGATCATGAATTCACTATGATTGCATGTGTCTACTAAAAAAATGTATCATTAGTTATTTCTCTTAGGGAGTGTTGAGGATATACCAATAACACCCCTATGAGGGTAAAACTATACTCTGGAACTAGTTAAATATCATAAACTAGACAAAAATAATATGTATCCGATAATTTTGTTATCAACCTAGGTTCCCATGAAAATTCAATGTGTAGGTGAGAAAAAAAACATTCCATAAATCATCAATTTACCAAAATAAAGAATTTGTAAGAAAACTAATCTCACCTCTTATTCTCTCAAAATAAATAATACATTTTTATAACTAATTCATATGAATCTATAAATATATAATAGTTCTTATATCCCCCCTTGGGATATCTATCCACAATAGAAAATAAAATATTAAGGGTCTCAAATAAAGGGTCTCTTATATTTTAGAAAAGTTATTAAAAGTGCCCACTAGTCCTTTAAAACATGATTGGGAATCCAATAAGATTCACACCCTTTTAAATCTAAATACAAAACATCACTTTAAACCATGTATTAAAATTAAAACTTCAAAATAATTTAGAAATAAATTCCCTTTTCCAAAATATGTCAGTTCTATTATCCTATTTAAATTCAAAGCCACCCCTTTCTAGAGCCAAATGGGGAAAAATCTATTTAACATTGACATTAATTTGAAAAAAAAAACCTTTTATGATTAATATAAAAACACATATAATTAAAATAACAATTTAAAAATTAAGAAAAAAAATTAACACCTTTATACCAAGTGCTCCACCCATTAAAACAATTATGAAATCCACCATCATTTCACATATATGATTAATTTAATAAAACGAAGATTTTAATATTATAAATATTTCAAAGAAATGGAATTTAAAGTAAATACACAATATAATCCACCTCAAATTAGTAATAACCAAGTGGATCCATTTCAAAACAAGTCTTCTATAGTGTAAATGTCTCCACTAAGAAAGAACATAACATTTATAAGCCCTAGAAGCCAAAAACCCTATGTTTAGGTCTCCTAAAACCATAATTGTATCCATGGAAGGCCCTAGGGTTTTTGAAAGATATCTTAAATAAATAAAAAATAGGAAGGGAAAATAATGAAGGGAAAATAATAAAGTGGGGGTTTATGATGGAGTTTTTTCTTGAAATCAAGGGGAAAAAGTTACCAAATAGAAGGGATAAGAGAGGGAGGGATCTCCCATCATGTGTCCTATTTTGGCCAATAAAGAGAGAGGGAAAGTGGTAAAATACCTTATAATCAAATAAGGTAAAAATGTATAATCTCTTTTTAATTAATTCTAGTATGCTGATATAGTTTGGTCGCACGGTTTGGTATATAGTGAACCAACCATAGGAAATTCACTTGATAGACCAAACACCCTCTCATTGTTTAGAACCACGGTTTACTAAGTATGATCTAACCATAAAGAATATCTATATTAAATAATTGCATCACATTTCATAATTTTTTCATGATTGTAAATTACTGTGTGAAAGTCATATTCCATTACCCTAGTGCACACACATAAAGAAAAGTAAGTTTCACGATTTCACTAGGCCATGTATCCAACCATGTATTTCCCATGTAAATTAGCCATATATATTAAAAAAACAAACTTTGTACCCCTATATATAAGGGTATCCACATAATTTTGAGTAAACCATGTGATATTGCCCATGAACAGAAGGAGTTCTTATGTAAGGTTTATAGGCACTGTTTTCTAAACAATTTAGTGACCATGAAAAAGAAATACTCATAATAAAAATATCTGTAATTTTAAAATTTGAAACATAAAAACTTCAAAAAAAAATTACACTAATATAATATAAAACTAAACCCAATAGTGACATGGGGGTGTCACAAATCTCCCAACCATGACACATTTTCCCTTAATTATCCTTACTAAGAGTAGAAGCAACAGAAAATTGAAAACCTCAACACATGTGCAAGAGGTGGAATGTTTAGGGACAAATAAAAATTAAATCAAATTAAAAGGAAACGTTATATACAAAATTCCTCTAAAATAGAAAATTGAAATCCTCAAACATTGGTAAAAATCACCACGAAAAATCTTACTCATAACCATCCAATAAAGAGTTCCAAGAATATGGAGACATACTATAGGTCTCCCCCAATTTATAATTTTTCTAAAGTGATGGAAACAATGAAAACCCTTTAATGGGATCTATAAAAGTGAACATTACCCAAATAGACATAGTTACTCAAATCATTCCCAAATGAGACACTAAAAGCCATTAAATGCAACCAATTATTAAGGATCTCTCTCAAATCAATAACTAATACCATTCCAATGGAGAATCCCAATAATCACCAATAAAGATCATCACATCCACTAAGTTACATACCACAAAAATTAGAAAATATACTTCAATAAAAACATACCTCCATATGGAAACAACATGGTATCTGACCCTGTGTTATAAAATAAGGTGGAAGGGGTGACCTAGGATATTAAACATAGTTCCTACCTCACAGTGAACCCAAAAAGATCAAAACATGCACTTTCTCAGGAATCATCTCAACAGGTTTCATATCCATCGTATTCATCTGAACCACACTCCCTTGAAACACTCACATTCAATCAATCAAACCCATCAATATGAAGCATCATTGGAAAATATCAAGAAGCAAGAATCCATCATCAAGGTATTTTCACAACCACCATAATTAATACCTCTCCAATTAATAACCATAGAATATAAACAGATAAATCCCCCAATTTCAACATGTAAACTTATATCCACTTTAAACTCCATAATCATAAATACCAAAAAAAGAACCTAATTTTGGGTTACATCAAAGATCACTGTAGAATCTTCAACTCCCCAAAAACTCAACTTAACAAACTTCTAAAAAATATATATAAATTTTACATGACTTATCATAGTACATAGTCACAATAGAAAGAGAATAAATATCACTTAATAAGTCCAAAAATAATAATTATTCTATCTCTACCAATACCAACAGAGTCTAGGTAGTGTCAGCAGTTGAAAGAGGCACACCTAAACAACAAGTGGAATCCCCATAAGGATTGACCATGATAACAAATTCTCCTTTTTTCAAGAACTTTCTATATGGAACAATCAATAAACATGAAAAATTATTCTAACTAACTCAAATTTCACCAAATCAGTTAAAATTCCCAAAACACTTGAGTTATAATCTTAATTCAAAATCCATCAGAAACAAATTCATAGTAAATCATCTTAGAAAACTTCCCACTCTCTAAACCACACTATTTTATCAAATAGAATCAAATAATTTTAAAAAAACTCATAATTTGAAGAAAAAAATCCCCTCAAAAAAATTCACACTATTTTTAAAATTTATAAAAATAATTCTTCTTACGATCCCAATATTTCAAACGAAACAAATAATTATATTCACTAAAGTTTACACACACAGTAAGAAATTTATTTTACTCAAAATAGATACACACTTGAACATCATAATGCTCTATTTTATTTCTAAAATTTATCGAAAATTTCAATTTCCATTCAAATTCATTCCAAAATAAATAATTAAATCAATAATTATAAAACATTTTCAATTGAATAAAATTTATTCTTTCAAAGAAACAACAACCACCAGTTATAGAAACAAAAAATTCGATAAAATAATTTTCTTTTAAATTTAAACAAAACTACAATCAAAATATAATTAAAGCACTAATACACCCTTAAAACCAATAATTAACATCAAAAAAAATTACCCTCCAAACAAATTTGTTTTTAAATAAATTCACTCCATGAAATTTAATATTCCATTCAAAATAAATTTTCAACACACAAAACCAAACATTTCATAAAAAATAAAAAAAAATAGAATTAAAACAAACCAATTCATCATTAAATAATACTAATTCACCATAAAATTCTCTTAAACCATCTCACACTAATGGTTGGAGCCATTAGGATAAATTTGATAAGTGAGAGACCCAAAATAAAAAACATGATAGAATATAGAATTATGCATGATTTGTCTACATAGGTTTTCCAACGATGAAACAACCATTATCATGGTTACAAATCCATTTTTACATGATGTTCAGTATTTTCTGAACCATGTGATTTTACTATTTAACTTGGGTTCTCTTCCAATTTTTACCCCAATATCTTAAAAAGAAACCAAAAATCAATGGTATACATAATGGGGGAAAATACCATAAACTCATATCATAACACATTAAAAATAATATATAGTAACCTTGAATTAAATGTCAAAACGTTAACTACCCATGGTAACTAATGGATAATGATGATAAAGTTATCATGACACTATCCCCACACCTAAATCATGAGTTTTGGCACTCATATATCCATATTACGAAGCTTCCCAAAAAATAAAAGGGATTATCTGGAACCTTGGAATTTGAGAAATATAGGATATGATATTATTTTATAATGAATCATCCAAGAAAAATTTGATAATTCACCCAACCTGTCTCACTACTTGGCTTAAAGGGAAGTCCTTGTCCCTAAGGGAAACACATGTGCCAATGTATCTATAAAAAAATTGCAAATGATTTCACAATCTAAATCATATTAACCTCCAAGGATCCCACATGAATATCTGGCATAACCCATATTTAATTTGTATGTACATACCAAAAATTGAACATATAATATAAAAAAATAAACAACATAAATATTTTGAAATTTTGCAACAATAAATTGGAGAACTCACACATAACATCGAAACATATATAGAATCGAACCACACATCCAATATATACAAAATAAACACAAGCTAATTTTAAGTCTTTCAAGGATGACATAAGAATATTCCAAAATACAATTGAAATAAAAAACCATTAAAACAATCTCCCCATGACCCCCATTGACTCACCACATCCCAATACTGACCTTCTATGGTCTAAACAGATCATATCTCTTACAAAGAACAAATAAGGGCACTTGATATAAAACATAAGATATTCTTACACCGAATGGTGTATGTAGGGTTTGATAAAAACATTTATGGTAGAATTTCACCACAATGTTTGTTCTATTTATTTTCAAAATAAAGTTTCATTGATTCTAGTTTTAATATAAATATAAAATATATTTTTCAGACGTAGTTTAGAAAAAATTAAAATTCACTTCTTAATTACTATTATAAAATTCAATTATAAAAAAGACAAATTGAAGAAATGAAGGAAAAATATTTTCCAAAAAACTCATCCAATTCACCAAAATGGGATCCTTTGATAAAATATTTTAAAATAATTCAATAAACATTTCATTTTACCAAAATTTTCCTCAAAAATTACTTTTGATGAAAACACTTTACTTTCATTTTATAAAATACTTTGCAAAACATTTTACAATTCAATTGGAAAGTGAAAAGGATCCATAGAAATAACAATGTATAAATACTCATGGAATCCAATATAATTCAAACATAAAAAAGTAACCAAAGGGGGAAACATTCATAATAAGTAATAAACATTTAAGGGATAAAATCAAGGTGTAAAACAGAATCCTCTAAATCATCCTAAAATTAATCGAGCATCATTAAAAAGTCTCATTCTCCAACTAAAAAAATACTAGACTTGGTTCGCATATTCACTAACTTTTAATGTGTCACCTGACAAGATTTTCCATCCATAATTTTTCTTGGGGTGTTGGGGATGTGCCAATACTAACCCCTATGAGTTTGAAACTCTCATAGTCCATTATTCATCATGTATACACTACACTAGTAAGAAATGCATACATATGTTTTATTATCTAACTAGGTTCCAATGAAAGTTCAAAATGTTGGTAACTAAAAAACATTTGAATATTCATCAATTTTACAAATTAAAAAATTCAAAAAAAATCACATCTTACCTTCTACAGCCACATAAAAAATATCCCCTTTTTAAAACCAATGCATCAGTATCTAGAAACAAAAACAATAAAAATATCCCCCTATGGTGTCTCAATACACAAAAGGTAATCTCAAATAAATGGGATCAAATAAGGGTCTCATATATTTTATAAAACATCATTAAATTTCCAATTAATCCTTGAAAATGTAATTGGTATTTATAGATTTTTTAAAGCCACTTAAAATCTCATTTTAAAAAATTACATGAAACCATTTCTCAAAAGACTAACTAGAAAACCATTTCGGAATCAATTCTCTCATAAAAAATAAATTAGTTCCAAAAAATTCTATAAATTCAAAACGTCTCTTTCTCCAAACCCATATAGGTTCCAATTCCCTTTAAATTTTTAATCAATTTTGTTGGGAAAAAATCCCTCAAGGTATCATTGAAGAATTATTTAGGTGATCCTGTTTGTTGAAAAATTGGACATCTGTGGTGTGATTGTTGATAAAGAAAACCATGACATAAAAATTTGTTTAAAAAGGGGATTTTATAGTGGCGTGTCGAGTTCATGTTATGTGGTTAATGATCCATGTTTGATTCAAGAATGTCTACAAAGGAATGGTTGATTTGGAGGCGGTACAAAAAGAGCAGACACAAGGTGGCGTCGTTGTCTTGAAAGAAAGGAAACTTGCGCGCCATATGTTTTTCAAGATCAAAACATCAAAATATGTAAAGGGGGAAAGGGGATCCCAAGTTTTAGGGTTGGGCATGCAAGTAACTTGCGGGGTAGAGACTTGCGCACCGAGACTTGTGTGCTGAGAGGAGACTTGTGCGTCGTCGCGCAGGGTGTCCAAAAGCCTAAATATAGTGGTCGACCCCTGCTCATTCAATGTGAGTTCAACACATAGAGAAAACCAGATCTCCCATCACACAGGTGTGGTGGTCACAAAAGTTGTGTTGTGGTCGCGTAAGTAGAAGTTTTGCGCCAGTTGATTGTCATGCGTCCAGAGTGGTTTAGGCGAGAAAGGAAGGGACTCTCCCAAGTTTTTAGTTGAAGAAGGGGGTGTCGCGCAAGTGGTTTGGTGACACTTTCACACTAGTTTTTGAAGAACTGTAACAGTTGATGGTTGCGCACAAAAATTGGTTTGGTCGTAGAAGGGTGTGAGTCATGCAAGTTTGGAGTTGCAGAAGCTAGTGTTGCGCAAGTGGTTGAGGTGAACTTGCGCGCCTGTTTTAACTTGTGTGCCGGCTTGGAAAAGGGTTCCAGGTATGGTTGAAGAGTGGCAGGGAATCAGGGCATCTTTAATGATATAAGATTTCCCGATACCTTCAATCTAATGTGAGATTCCTCTACTTGTGAAAGTTTGACTTCAATAGAGCATCTACATACAATAGGATGTATTCATTAGTGATAATAAAGAGATCTATAGGTCCATAAAGTTGAGTGGATCCTTTCCAGAGCAGTGAGAAAATAAAGAGGAAGAAGGTGATCCTATCCACCAGCAGTGATCCAGAGAGTGAGAAACAGGGAGTGACCCTTGGGAAAGTAGTGAACTGACACTAAACCTTGTAAAGGTAGTGAGCCTGGTCATAGAAGTGATCTAGACGAACCATGTAAAGAGAAGTGTTCTTTAGTGGATTTGGAACAGTGGAACATCGGCATTGTATGCTCCTTAGACGTATCCCAATTAGGTTGAACCAAGTAAAAAAACTTGGTTTTTTCCTTCTTACTTCCATGTATTTCATTTAAAGCATCATCATCAGATAAAGAAGAAAATAAGTGGTCATAATAAACACACAAGTGAAAACAAAGTGACCCTTGTAATAAAGTGTTCAAGATCCAGTGGGGCAGGAAGAATTTTGAAAAAGAATATACATACCCTGATTCGCCCCCCCCCCCTCTTAGGGTATATAGGCCCCTATTGGTCCTAAAAAATTTGTTATAAGCCTCTAAGTATTCATTTAAAAACAATTATAATTCAAAAATCATTTTAAAAACTAATCAAAACCATATAATCAATTAGTCATAGTGGTTAACCCCTTAAGAAACTTATAAAATCCACCATTATTACCATATATATGATTAATTTAATAAAACAATGGATTTAAATCATTAAGAATTCAATGAAATGGAATTTATAGGAAACTAAAAAAACACCATCCTAAAATTGGGTAAAACCAGGTGTATCCAATCTGAAATGCATCATATAGGTTGTAAAACACTCAACCAAGTAAGAGCATACCCTATTTAGGCCCTAGTAACCAATACTCTTATGGTTATGCCACCTAGAACCCGAATATATTCCATGGAGTCCCATCTAGTTTTCAAGATACATCCAAACAAATATAAGTATAGGAAGGAGAACAAAACATGGTAAAATAAATGAGGAATTTAATTGGAGGTTCCCTTAGAAATAAAGAGATAGATTTCTACAAAGCATAAATAATATGGGAAGGAGGTATTTATCTTCATGAACCCTAGTTTTTTCAAGCAAGAGGGGATGAAAGGGGGAAAACCCTTTAAAATAAAATGAGGAAAGAAGGAAACCATTTAATTAAATGCAAGAAACTCACACTGTTTAGAAACAAATTTTCGAAAATCTTGCACCTACTAGGTAGATTCCACTAGATAGGGAGAACACCTTTATATAGTTTGGTTGAAGGGATTACCGACTATGCACCCACTATCAAAAAAAACTCGGATAAAGAATTGTAATAGCTTTCATTATTCTCACACCATTTCTACTAACCATATTCTAGTTGTGTTCCATAACTCTTAAGAATACACAAATGGAAATGAAAACTACATAGTTTACATAGGCCATGCTTTAAGACATATGTTACATATGCACAATAACTATGAATTTTCAAAAATAAATTGGTAAACCCACTATATAAGGTTACCCACATAGTTTGGACAAAACGTTTCATGTTAAAAAATCATTCAAATGAACTCTTGTATAAGTGTAACACCCTTATATTTTGTAATATATATATATATATATTAAAACTATGCTCGATATAATTTTTCACACTAAAAAAAAAACCAAAATGATACTTGAAATAATAGGTAAATTTTATTAGAAAGTTTAATATAAAAATGATCTAGTAAATAATACGATTGAACTTAATTATTAATGCTTATGAAATTTGACTAAGAGAACATAAAGATTTATAAGGTAATTTTTTAATAAAATTATTTTATTTTTGAATATTTTATTTTCATTTAAAATAAAAAATTTATTATTTTAAAGTATTAATTTTCTAAAATCACATTTATTTTTTAATTAAGCGTGTAAAAATATTCTTTGTGTGATTTTTTCATATTTTTCTAAAATAATTGTTTTTATGTCAATAGTGAAAAATATATTTTTCTCCCAAAATTATAAATTTTATAAATTTATAAATATATAATCAAGGCCTATAAGTTTAAAAACCATTTTATTAAAAGATAATTTATTAAAGCATAAAAATAAATAATTTTAAATATTATTTTGAACATAGATTATCTTTTTCTAATTTTTATAACAAATGTATCATTTTATTCAAACTTATAAATAGTTTTCAATATATTATTTTATTAAAAATTTGAATGGTAAAATACAATTTTATATTTCTATTAAAGACACCAAAAATTTATATATTTTAAAATTAACTAATTTATGTCATTTAAGTTAATAATGTTGTTCATTTTAACCAAATAAAAAAATTAATATTAAAACACAATTTCATAAAAAAAAATTGTGTTATGTTCATTTATTCTAAAATTATCATTTCTCACATTTTGAAATTTTATTTCGTGTGATTATCAATTTTATTATTAAATTACTTTATCATAAAAGTTAAAAAAATTAAAAAACATTAAATTCATTAAATCTCTCTAAGTTGTCTCCATATGAGTGGTAGAGAGGATAACTAACCAAATAGTGATCTCTAATTTATATTTACAACTTTTTAAACCCTTAACCCTGGAATAATAATATATTATTATTGGAAAGTAATAGGTACACCCGAAATTACCCTTATGCTCACTTATAAATGGGAAAAACATTCACCTATTCATTCTGCATATATCCCTTTGAATTTCAAAACTAAAACTCTGCAATTTTACTCCTCTTATAAACCTCCCCCAATTTTATAAGCCTCTACTCTATATTTGATAGCCTAAGACCTCCATTTCAAATGACATACCCAGGATAAACCTTCAACACTCAGGGTGGGAATTTCATACTCCCTAACATTTTTTTCATAATACTTTCATTATAAAATTATTATAACCACCCAAATTTAATGAAACTAGTATTATTAATATTATAGAATGTTTTTATATTAATTTATCAACCATTATTGGGTCCTTTCAAATTTTTAAGAAAAACATAGCCATATCGATTGTGTGTACATGGGGACTACCATGACCATGAGTTAATATAGTTCATTTTCCATAAATGAATCCTATGGTTGGTACTGAGTAAATATTTGAGGAATTAATATTTTTACTATCTCAAAATTATAATTCATAAATGATAATTTATCATATACCTTAATTTCATCCCATTCGTTTAGAAATAGAATCACTAATCATGTGTATGTGCAGACTACCACATCCACAAATGATGAATTTATGTTTCCATAATCACCTTAAATTGAAGGTTATAAGAATTAAAATTAATGGTGTTAAATGATACTTATGACATTCTAATGATTTTGTAAGAGGTATATTAACATTACATAAAAACATTTCCTTACTCATTGAATCATAATAACACGCTCTTGTTTGGGTTTCTTTTACCACATATGATAATGGTATTATAATATTTATTTCAAAAAATATTAAGATTATTTTATAATGATGATACAATTTAATAATTATTTCTATAAGATGTCTTAATTATTTAATAATGACATTATTGATATTTAATATATTTATTCCTATATCATATTTTTACTATTAGACATATAGAAACTAGTTCTTCACAATTCCCTTTTTCACAAAACATACATTTATTATTTACCAAATGAAAATGGGATATAATTAATCATTGAAACATCATGATTCTAGTATCGTTTATTTTCTAGTAATTATAAACTCTAAAATAATAAATATTAATTGACCCTATCACGGTGGTATATGTAAGAAACAAATAATTGAAATTTCCTAAGCCCTGATAATGGAAATTAACTCTAACTATGTAATATATTTGAAACATATGGTTATAAAAAAAATTTATAAAAAAATTATATATATAAATAAGTTTCTTATATATTAGATTAACATAGTAATTTTATTATATATGAGGTCAGAGTGCATTTGGGAAAGTGTGAATACAATGTAAGAGATTCATTATCTCATTTTCAAATCCATGAGAAATGTTTGATATTGTGCACCACCATTTAATTAATATAGTGTATTAACACCCCTACTATCTTCAAGTATAATTAATTAATCTCATGTGTTGATATTTCAATTCTAATTTTATCTTAAGCCTCTAATCATTACATTTCGATTACTATTCATGTTTTCAGAAAACTCAATTCTTAGTCATTGAGTTCTGATTGTACTTATTAAACATATTTCATATAATGTAGAAAATTTATTATATTTAATTTTATTATTATTCTATATTCTATTATATTACTGGGGGTTTGAATTTATACAATAAAACCCCTTTTAAAATGTTTATTGTTCATGAATCATAAAATCATTATGGGATTTGTCTCACTTGAATTTCCTTCCTTTGAGTAAAAATATTATTCATTGAGAATCCATATTAAATTATTGATAATATATTTTATTACCTATTTTGTAAGATATTTATTATTTTATATATGTGTTAAATTATTATTTTTACATAAAAATCATTATTTATTTGTTTCATTTTCATAAATGTGCAACAATATTAAGAAAAAATCTCATTTTCTCATGGTTTTTTTTATATTTTAATGTTCATTATTCCCAAAAATTAATTTATTATCTTCAAATCCTAATATGTTTTTAGCCATGTGACCTTCTAATTTTACATTATCACTATTCAAGGTAATTATTTATTACCTCTTTTTATGCTGTTGTTTTTTAACTAAGGTATTTCAAAATATAAAATATGATTTATATATGATTAAAATAAAATGTTTTATGTTTCCCTCTAAACTTATTTTTGAAACCTACATGTAATTTTAAATGATCTATTTTGGAATATATATTTTAATGTAAGGTTCTTAAAAGTGTTTTCACATCACCATTGGAAAACCATTATGTCATCTTCCATGTTCCCCTATTGAATGCAACTTTTAAAAGTAAATCATTTTAAAAAAATCACTACAAAATTTTAAAAGAAATGAATTTCAAAGTGATCATAACTTATTGTTTTACATCCATGATAAATTTATTTTATGAAAATACATTTATAATTTCACTATCATTTTACAATTTTTCTCTAAAGGATTTATTTCATTGGAAATTATTTTTGATGAGTCACCTTTAAAATTTCTTATGAAATACTAATTTATAGTGATTTAATTTGGGTTATAAACTAGTTAAATGCTTGAGGTAAATTTTAGTGATACCATTTGGATATTTTTTGGAACCCATTTTCCTTTACATGGGTTCTTTATGATGTGATTAGTGATTTTTTTCATGTGTTACACATATGTATGGATGATTTATGGTTGGGGTCTTATATTTCCATCCAATTAATTTTTTATGACTTCATATCACGTGAGAAGATAATTTTTATATTAAACATGATGTGGGAATAATTGTTCACGTGATTTTTTTTAACAAGATGTGGGAATATTTATTTACATTTTTTTATGAATGTGATGTGGGGATGTTTTTTCACGTTTCATTTGTGTGAAAATTATGTGGGAATATTTTTTCATTGGGTTGTAGTGTGAACATGATTCAAGAAACTTTGTTCAAAATTTTGTTAAGTGAATGTGACGTGGGTTTTTTTTCAAATGTTATTTTTGTCAAAATGATGTGGGAAGCTTTGTTCGCAAGTTTTCTATGTGAAAAAGATATAGAAAACTTTGTTCAATAGTCCTTTGGGTGAATTTGATGTAGGAATCTTTGTTTATAAGATTTTATATTCTTTTGTTTGGTCAAAAATTCCTTATAATGGTTTTACAAATCATTATTTCATGTGCCTATTATTATTATTCCCTATGGATTATATTTGTTATCTCATGGTCACACAATATTATACCATGATATATATTTTCTATTTTTAGACTATGTTTCTTGTTATCATGGATTTTGGGAACCTCTTTCTAATCCATGTTATTTTTTAAAATATATTTCTCACCTACTAATGTTTTATCATATTCTTATGAACTATCCATCTATAGAGTGTCGATTAGTTTTCCCTTACTAATAATTTTATATCAACCCTTTTTATGTCTCTTATACCCAGGTTATGAAGATAAGTGTATCTCTAGAGAAGTCTAAAAGGGAGTCTAAAGTTTTTCGATTATACAAAATGTTGACAAGTGGCATAAAATAAGTCTTTTATGTATTTGAACCTCAAATAAACTAAACCTCTTATTCTATGGATTATGTTATTATTTTTTATTTGTAATGTTTACCTTATTTTATTTTTTTTAAAACATAGAAATGTTTAGCTTGGGTACTAATATTTGGCATCATGGGAGTGTTTATTTATTTTTGGGAATAGTTTAGTAATTTTGGAATTATTTTAATAGAACTTTAGTGAAAACCCAAGGAAGAATCATAAGGGATAAGTCTAAGTATATTATAACATAATCATATTATAGTAAAGTAGATATAGAGTGTTTCTACTAGAAACTAAAAACATTTTTTGATACTAGAAGGTGGATGTGGTTGTGTTACAGATGCACCTATGGTTTATCACCCTGAAAAGGTCCAGTTGAGTATCAACTCAATATTCACTCTAGTGAATGATGATTGGGCCTAAGACTCTACACCATGATAGAAAATCCCATGATATATTATTTGGTTAATCACATTATATATTCAAACAATTATGAATGATTTATGTATATTCAATTTGATGATAGGTTGGGTTATAGAATCTAGTAGAAAAATTTATATATACCACCTTGGTTAAATTTAAGGATTAATAGGTTGGTCCAATTATATCATAATTGTGCCTAAAGTTTCATTAGAATAAATGATGTTTTAATTTAATAATACATATTAGAATTGAGTTTTTATGTTCATATTGTCATCTAAACTAATTTAATTAGATATTATCATTTTCTTTTTTGTTGTAGTATTTTTTTGGATATATGATCATGAAACTTATTCCATTAAATTTATGACTCTAAGATCCCCTAATGTAGTATATTTGGCATAAATTGTTTCTTGAACTTAATAAGGATGGTGAGTTAGATATCTCAGTAGAAAATATTTATTGAGTTTCTTGTGGATCACTTAGATTATTAATTTAATGAATGATAAAAAAAATTTGAGGATGTAATTTATTTACTAGGGTAGAATGTAAAACCTAGATATTTTGGAATATATATATATATATATATATATTAAATAATTTTTTTCACATATTTTTTCACACGCAACACCAAAATAAAATGATCCACAAAATATTAGATGAATATTAGTAATAAAATATTATAATAAAATTATCCACAATATATTATATGAATATTAGTAAGAAATTTTTATAAAGTAAGTGACTCCTTAATATTTACAAAACTATATCTCTATGATTATTATTCTCATTCACATATCTCAAATCAATGAAGATATAATCCATGAACATAATGAAAAAATGGTTGATATGTCGATGTAATATCTGGTTCATCAAAGAAATAAAAACAATATGTGGGTTAGTCAAAAAAAAAGTTATTACAAGATATTTATAGTGGTAATACCTTATCCAAATATTGGAATTCAAAATATTAGACTCCCTTACCATGTGTGGATGATAACCCAATAGACGGTTTATTTTTTAAAGAAACTTTTCTCCCATTAACTTATCAAAAAATTCACCCACATGAGGTAAAATATAATTATTCATCACTATCACTCAGTTAAAATATTTATATTCCATGTATATATTAGGTAAAAAATTATTATCCATGGAAAAGAGAACAGGGGATAACCATGCCCCACTGTTGGTGGTGGGGTGGTAAGGGATTGGGGGTGAGGGGCAATTCGCGGGGTCAAGTCCACGGGCTTGCGATTTATGTGTACTATTCATACTGGTGTGTGTGATGCTTTCGAGGTTGTACCCATTTTTTTTAAAAAAAACAGGGGATAACCATGGTTAAACACTTGGGATAATAAAACATTTCCCCAAAAAATCATTCAACTGGACCATGACCTACTTCATCTCAATAGGTTTTCAATGAAAATAGAGTATCAGGATCGATTATATACCATAAACCAGATAAATCATTAACACCTCCCTCAAATGTAGAATAAGACTATGTATGTCATTTGGGAAGACATACTAAAAGTCCTGGAAACCTCTAGTAAGATTTCCAAAAATGGAAACTCCATTAGGATCAACTACAATGAAATAAATATTCTGATGCTCTAGATGGGGAGATCCGACATGAAAAGACCTAGAATACCAACCTACCTAAAAAACAATGTTATGCTATAGATAAATAAACACACCTATGATAACAATAATTCCCAATACATTGGAAAAATTTACAATACATCATGATGATTATGTTGAACAGATTCAGATTGAGAACAAAAAAAGCCAAAAGAAACTCTATTTCAAATATCGATAGAGAACAATATAGACATTAAAACCCCTACTCTTTCAACATTCCCAGAGTATTTAGTATTTCCTTATCAGAATACATGGTCTCTATTGGATGTTTCAACACATCAACAAAATTGACATATAAAACGAGTGTGAGGAACCAGTATCAAATAAATCATTAGCTATAGACTATTAAAAAATGGTACCTCTAAATTTTACTAGACCCAAAGCAACATCTACTATAAATACATCCACTGTATGAAGGTACTTCACATTTTAGGCCTATGTTTGGAGACCTATAGACTTTCAAGCTTCTAACTACATTTTAGTGTCCTGTGGAGATAAAGATCATTGGCCATAATGATGCATACACATAGCTATACATAACCGCTCTAGATAACCTCGTCAGCCACAGGTATTTCAAAATATCATAGTTTTGGAACATTTATTCCAAGTGCATCTTACTTTTTTCAGAGATATAGAAGGTCATTCATACAATATCAGCATCTGTATATAGTGAAGAGAGGCGGACAACTAAGAACTGCCTCCACCAGCCCAACGATTATCATGCCACTCCTTCTTCTATACCTTTATGCCACTATAAAAACCATTTTTTAGAGATAGGGTGTGTAAGATCCAATATTTCTCAATATATTCATCCCCTCTATTGTAAATTGAGGTTTGTCACAGTAAGAGCTGTCTAGGCACTTATTGAAACCTACCTCTCAAGTCGAGGAATTATTATCTTTCATATACCAACGTCCCAAGCTAGAGCACAACCATAATCTAAAACTAAATAATAATGACACATCCTAAGTTTCCCAATAACACTGACACTGAATCCAAATTACCACAGACAGAAAGGGAATTTCTAATACCCATGGGCTAATGACTACCACCCAGGCATCAAACACAAACCAAATGGAATTATTTCTCCCAACATAAAACAAAATACATATAATATACACAATAAAATAAAAAAATAGAACTGGAAGAAATATATTCCATAACAAAGGAAACCAAATATAGAACAAAACTTGAAAAATATAAAATAAAACCTAAAGGTTAAATTGAAAAAAACCATAAAGGACAACTAAAACCAACAACAATTACACCATGTGATAAGTGGGAAAATCCCACAATCATACCACTAGCTACCTAGTACCTACTGACATAAATATCGCTACCTCACTGTAGCACCTCATATTTTCCTATATAAAAATACAATATATGGTCTACACACAACCAAATGGGAAAGTAATGTGTGATCTAAATAATATCATTATAACCTCACTTGGGTATTTTATATTAAGTTTGTGTACACCAATCCCAATATGGTCAATTGAAAAAACATGAAATGATATGTGGTAAAATATTTTATATCAAAATCATGGTAAATAATTTCCTTGTTTTCCATAGTTCTAAAACAAACCAACTTAAAAAAATTTAATTAATAATTTCCAATAACATTTATCAGGAAGATATTTCAAATCCAAAATAGAAAAAATCTAAATCATAGGTAAACAAAGGACTATGATCACCCACAGTCAAAATAGTTAGGTCCCTTGTACACCAATATAACTAATTTTCACTATAATTCCTTTGAAATTATGCCTCAGGGTCCAGAAAATAGAGGAACACCCCAAAAAGTGAACCCTACAAACATTTCAATAAAGTCTAAGATCCAAATGATTATTGGTCTTGGAACAAGAGAATATCCTAGAAATTGATCTCCCAAACAGTTTCAAAATATGTCACCCAATATCAAACCTTCCACCAAAGTACCCAAGGTCCACATGTTCTATATTTCAACAATTTTAAAGTGATTACAAATTTTACAATACAATTTAAAATACCATTTACCCATCAAAACATTCTCTGAGAATTAGTTCACAATTCCTTTGACAATTCTTTGAAAATCATCATTATTTTTACAAAATGAGGTGAAAGTCAACATTTCTCAAAAAAACAATTTAATTACACATGAATATATCATTTCAAAATAATTCTAGTTAATTTATAAAATGGTTTACAAAATAAAAGTAATCAATAGTTCATACAACCTTGGCTATAGATAGAACCAACTACCACAAACTCATGTCATACTCTACCCATGATTGGATCCACCAACACTATGAGAAAAGTCGAACAGTAAAAGAAGGCCCTAAAAATGATTCCCATAACTTAAAATCAATTATATAAATAGTATGTTCAGTAGATAGGATTGATTAAAATATACCTCAAGGAACTCACACGTTTCACTACAACCAACGTAAGGATCAGTTTCTGGAATAAGATCACCACACAGATCTAGAAGAATCAAACAATAATAAACATTCTCACAGATATGAACTTCATTGTCACTCATACATATCGTGAATCAAATAGGATCGCTAATGGTCCTGCTAATATGGGGGTTGCACATGATATTCTTTGGAGGGACGATATTACACCTGAGTTACTCACGCTTTATATTAGGGATGTGAACAAAATTCCTTATTCCAAACTTGTGTAACAATTTATTTATTTCAATAAATTTTGTGTTTTAGCCTTTGACCAGAACACTACCTTCAAAAAAACAAGAACAATTTTATGATCAACCATTAAAATAAATTATCACAAGCACCACATCTAAAATAAGATCATTGAAAATTCATAGTATATTCTTAACCAAAGAGAAGAAAAACATCTAAGCTAAAGATCACGCATTGTAGGAAGCAATGTAGAAGAGGGGAAGACACCCAAAATCGCATAGAAGAAACCTAGGGTTCAATGTAAAGAGAATAATAAATAAATGAGTGTAGATTCACATTAGCAATGAAATAAAACCTAATGGGATAAATGTTTTAATTTTGAAAATATCATATTTATGACATGAATATTTTATATTGTGATTACAATTAATAACACATCCCCTGGGATTAATTTTATAATGGGTGGGTATTTTATGATTGAAAATCCTTATTTACATCATTAAGATTTTATGGCCTAAAAAAGATTTTAAAACCTCTCCCCCATCTCCTATTTAGTTCATAATCAATATAATTATGATGTAAAAACGTCTTACAAGAAGCACTCATCCCATGTTATGCTGAAAAAATCCCAAAACTATTTTTGATGCCCTTAAACCCAATTAATACACCCGTAAACATAAAATAGAACATGAATTGTATCCAGGATGTTACACTAATCATAAATATACTTGTTCCATAGGATTTTAATTGAGTTTCTCAGTGTTCTACGACCCATTAGTAGTGAAAAAAATTAGTATCTTATGAAAGAACTAAAAAAATTCCAGAACATTGATACAACACTACATAACTCAAGTTTTACACATTCACAATAGTTGAAGGAAAAATAATAACTCTTTTAAATAAAAAATTTAATTATATTATAAATGATGTTTCTACTCTCAGGTCACATATTCCTTAACTTGATAAATATATAAAAATATATATAATTCTACCACCCAAATGGATTATAATTTCTATTTTGAATATGAAATATATTTCAATGAAATAAATAACAGAACTTATTTTCATTTTCAGGATGTATGAGGATTAAATGGCAAACATGGAAAGTGGTCATAAGATATTTAATAAGTAATATTTTTAATTTAAATCTTATACTTCAATTGATGAAAATAAATCAAAGGATGTATCCCTATCTAACTCATCTTCTGAATAAGATTCAAATATTTCTAATATTGATCGTTAACCTACTCAATTTGATAAAAAAAGTTCGTAAATTTATATAATAAGATAATAGGATTCAAGAAATATATTATCAAGGAAAAACATTTGATAGAAATACCAAATATGTTAGATTATATGAGTGTAATAAGGTTGGGCATATCAAACCAGACTGTCATCAACTGCAAGACAAGAAATAAGTATGAGAATAATTTTTTCAAGAAGTTTGTCTATAAAAATCATGAAAATAAATCTTTGAAGTATACCTAGACTATTTCATAAGATTCTATTATGACTATTCTTATACCACTAAAGCCTGAACTCTCAAATCAAAAAACTAACATGTGTTTTATGGACCAAACACCAGAGGTATATTCTATTTATTATTCTCAGTATGAATCTGATTATGTAACAAGAAAATTATATTATAATGTATTAAATGAATATTTAACTATATTTGAAGATAAATATAAAAATTGTAAAAATAAGAAACCAATTCCTATAATATATTATGATTGTTTCATGAATGAAAATTTTTCTTTAAATAAGTATATTATTTGTTTAAAATCAAAGCTAGATAAATGTTTTCTCTGTTGCGCTGATCTTGATAATAAAATTAAAATTCTAAAAAATGAGTTAAAATAATTTAAATATTTTTCTAGTGTTTTTAATAAGGTGGAGTGTCTAAATAATATCCTTTATATAAAAAAATAAAATATAAAACAAATTTGTATAGGTATAAATTGAGATAAACCTAATATATATATATTCTCTTTTATTCCTAGTTCTAAGAAAAATATTCTACTAAGTTTAACAACACTGACCCCCATAAGCTAGATAAAATTGTTATTTAATTACATTGTAATAGACACAATAGATCACATCACTAAGTATTTATTATTTTAGTATTATTGAATAACTGGATACATTCATGGTTCCCTTCTTTCATTGGTAATTAAACATAGAATATAAAAAATGAAAATAAAATTCTTCCTTAAAACCTATTAAAAGATTTCATCTCCATAACTTAGGGAACAGAAACAAATAAAAGGGTGAGATCAAATTACATATAATGGTTATATAGAGAAAGAATTTGAATCAATAATAAGTAAATCATAATCAATAAGGCATAACTAATATGCTAAGGTAAACAACTGAAAAACACATACTATTTAATCAATAAACCGATAATGAAAATGCATATATAGATTTTTTCATAGTGAAAATCTCATTGATAGGAATAACTAAAAACTAACTCATGTAAATGATTAATTATTGGACATTATGTATATAGTACATGAACTACTACCATCAAGACCTTTCACAAGATGGTGCAAGTCTATGGGTAGAAACCCATCTTATTCTTCTTGGAAACAAACATGAAGGGCTTCTTGCCAACTAATTTGTCTCACAAGACCTGTTGATTCATCAAGGGGATATATAATGTCAGGACCCGCCAATAATTGTATTTCTAAATAATTAATCACAAATTTATTTAATTCATTAATAACATTTCTTATCAAAATATCTGTATTGAGTAGAGGACAAAATATTTAACAAAATTTCCCCATATTGTCAAATAACATTCAAATTAAGAACCATATGTAAAAAAGTTATAAGTATTAGAAAATAATTAAATCCATGATCTGAAAAATATATCTTTTTAAATATTCAATTATTGATTCTAATAAATAAAAGGGGAAGTGAACCAAGGTAATAAGTTCTGAATATGGAATATGTCCCATGGTAATTAATATGAGACAAAAACCTTTACCGCTTGTAATCAACCGAATCATATGGCCCATAAAATTAATGATTAACAAATGAAAAATTTAATAACATAAATAAAAATATATTCAGGATATGATATATTAAATTGTACTATGTACACAACATATATGAAATAAGGGTTGAATAAGGAATATATCTCACAAAAGTAAAAGTGAGATGAGAATCCCTTTACCACTTGTAATTAATTGAATCATATGACCTATAAAATTAATAATAATAAAATGAAATATTTAATACCATGGTGATAAAAATATTAATTATATTATATTTTAAAGGGCAGTATACATATAATACCCTCAAGAAATAAGTGGTGAATAAGGCATAATTCATGGAAATAAGAGTGAGATGAGAAACCCCTTACCACTTGTAATCCACCAAATCATATGCCCCATAAAATTAAAGATTATCTAATAAATCATTTAATACCATGAAAATAAATATATTCTTAATATGATGTATCAATGGTCACTAGATTTACACCAGACAAAATAAATAAGTTATGAATATGGTATATATCTCATAAATAAAAGTGATATGATAAACCCATTACAACTTGTAATCAATTGAATCGTATCCCCCACAAAATTTATAATAATAAAATAAATAATTGAATACCATAAAGATAAATAGATTCATGATATAATATATCAAAGGTGATTTTACATACAAAAAACACAAGAAATAAGTGGTGAATAAGTCATATCTCGCATAAACAAAAGTGAGATGAGAAACCCCTAACCACTTGTAATCAAACGAATCGCATGACATATAAAATTAATAATCAAAAAACGATAATTTCAACACCATGAAGATAAATATATTCATGATATGATATATCAAATTAACGTATATATACACTATATACAAGATATAAGTTGTGAATAAAGAATATCTCACATAAACAAAAGTGATATGATAAACCCCTTATAAAGTTTATATCATTAGTGTGAGAATAAATCAATGAAATATTTATGTGTCAAAATTGTAAATCCAAAAAATAAAAGTGGAAGTACAAAATAATACAATAAAAGGTAATTTTACAGATATTGTTGGCATAACATAACCAATGACATGGTATTTTAACCCAATGAATGCCAATTGAGTTAAAAATCCCTTACCTTATGTCCAAAAGCATTCTACATTGGTAATTAATGTCCTGGATAATCACATTATATTAATTAATTACTTAATTAATAACATATTAAAAATATATTTTATTTATTAAAATTTTATTAAGTTGATTTATGGTCATTCCTATGAGTTATAATGGTTAATTTTGTTGTTTCAAGTGTATGCATTTCATGGTTTTATAGACAGCTTCCTTGTATATAATTATTGGAGTTTTTGTCAAATAGAAGAAAAAATCTAAAAGTAAAATTATTTTTTTTTTAATGAACTTATATATGGTTAAATTTTTTCATATGTCTTTTTTTATATGGTATGAGGATGATTAATTATATAAAAAATTGGTGAAATTATCTTAATTTATTTTGGTTGTATTTACAATAATCATAAACTTGTATCATTTTACATAATATTATGTTTATATGTTTGTTATAGAACATGATAAAACTTATAATGTGTATATAAAAATCTTATTTAACCATACTAATGGTTTAATGATCATAATTGAAGGTGGTAATTGAAAATAAAAACTCTCCATCCACAAAAGCAGTGATGTATACATTTTTAGAATAAAAAGAGGAGAGAAGATATTTAATGATGGATATTACATTAACATAATAAAATTATAATATATATATGTGTGTGAAATTTTAGTTATCATTAATCTTTTTATAAATGTAGGTGAGTATTAAATAATAAAATAAAAGTCAAAGGAGGATTTTTCCTCTAGAATAACATCTCTTAGGAACCTCCTTAAGACCCCTGAATTTGGTCTTTTGGTAAGACCAGTAGGTGATGTACATGGAAACATTTGTTAGAAAGGTAATTGGGTGGAATTTATACAATATTATAGTCTTGTAAGGTGTGATTAGAAAGGGTGGTGTGGGGTGGTATTTTTAGGGCAGAAGGAGAGTGATGGTTTTTATAATTTTATTCATTTGTTTATTATTTTGTCTCAAGACTATCAATAGTGATGATTAAAATGGATAAATATAGTAAATAGATCATTTGTGTTCATAATAATGAGTTCTTACCTCATATATACATCATCCATGACTCAAGAATTGATGTATTTAACCTATAATTATAAATAACATAAATTACAGTACTTCACTATTCACCAAAAATTCAACTATTTCAGAAAAATACCAAAAATTCACCGTAACCATTTTTCAATTTTTAGATTTCAAAAATGGAATCTATTTTATAGAAATAATTTTCTAAATGTGAGAAATTTAACTTCTAATTAAAATCATAATTTATTAAAAAAATATCGATTTTAATATTATTACCGATTTTACAACACATTGAAAAATTAATTATGTCCTCATAAAAATATCTTAATAAAACAGAATATTAATTCATGAATCTATTTTATGAAAATAAATTTTATTTAAAATCATTATATTAATTATAAAATTTTAAATAAAAATTATCGTTTCACAAAAATACCAAAACTTAATTTATCATTTTTAAACCATTTATTTACTTATTCGATGATATAAATATATCATATTTTCATTTATGAGATACATAGATTTTATTTATACTTAATAGCTGAGTTTATTAGGCACATTACTATTCCTAACTGTTATAAAAATATTTAATAGTATATCAAGGTTCGTTTAATTTTGGTGTTTCATAGAACGTAAGCTATCGAATAAATTGAATTTATTTTTGAAGATACATACCGTAAAATCTTGGTGGGTAATACAGAGAGTTTCCAATCTTAATTATGTAGAAATTTTGCATTATAAAAAAATTCTTTAAAACCGACAATTTTGTGGTGTTATGAAAGACTTTAATTCAATAAATATGTTAGAATTCAATGTTGTAATTTCCTAACAACTTTAGTATATTGAGCTTCCAAAATCCTTTGTTGTTAACACTGCTAGACCCAATAGCATATGGGTACAAAAAACATTATTTTTTGATATATTTTTTTAAATATTGTATAAGAACTATAAGTATATAGTTACATGGAAATTAGATACTCCAGAAATTTTAGTGGATATTTTTTAAACATTCACTAACTATCCAAGATTAATGGGGGTAATGTCACTTTAGGTGACAATGCTATTTAAAATATTAATGGTGTTGGATCAGTTAGAAATCCCATCTCAGTTACTAATAATAATTAACTTTATATTAAAGGCTTAAAGTATGTCCTGATAAGTATTTAGTAATATTTCAATGAAGTTCATATTGTAGAGTTTGTTAACAATTCATTTTTTCCATCATAGGAAAGTCCCTTTATTTTAAATCCCTAGAAAATGAAAATGTTTACAAATCATATCATTATTCACTGTGTAATTAAAATATTAACTTCTTTAATATTAATATAAATGAGTCAAGTATTTGGAATAGGATAATTGGACATTTTAATGTTTATCCCTTCATGAATTTATCTAAAATAAATACAATTTCGATTTTGTATCACCATTTGTTATAAAAGAATTGTGTGATGCATGCCAAATAATCAAGAAACACAAATCATATATTAAAATAATGAAATTGGTTGATATAAATTAACCCTTATAAAAAATCCATATTAATATATTTTGAACATCTAGAATTGAAATTATTAGATATAAATATGTTGTTTATGTTTTAGTTGGTGAACTTTCTATATTTAATTAGGTTTAATTTTTAATTCTTAAGATTGAAACCTTTTCTGTTTTTATTAATTTTTGAAAGATTGTATAAAATGAAAAATATTCCAAAACATATGAATTTATGAAGTGGAAAGGTGAGTGAAATTTTATCATCATGAATTCAATTAATTTTTCTCAAAATATGGCTTTAAACATACATTCTTTTACCCTAGAACACCTTAACAAAATATAGCTTTTAAAAAAAGGAATGGAACTTTACAAGTAATTTCAAGAACTATATTATGTGAATATAGCATACCTACTCACTTTGGGATTGAATATATTAACACATCTTGTTATTCCATTAATACAGTTCTAATATATCTTATTATTTAGAAAACTCCCTATGAGATTAAGAATAATAGGAATCCAAAGGTGGGATACAATAATATTTTTGGATGTAATGTGTATACATTGAACACAAAGGTCACTCTTGGAAAGTTCGATCCGAAGGTGGATGATGGTTTCTTCTTAGGATATTCTAATACTTCAAAATCTAATAGAGTTTTCAATAAGAATTAAATGTAGTTTAAGAATATACTCATGTCAAATTTGATGAAAATAATCTTTTTTTATCACAAAAAGACTCAAATTGATGACTTAAGTGATTCTATGAACAACCTGAGACTTGAAAAACACATTAATAAAGAGTATTATTCAAAATATAATTAAGAACAATCTAGAAATAAATAAATTGATTATGATGAACCTAAAATTGTGCTTCCTATACAACCCAAAAATCATAATGAATATCATTGAGAAACTTCTATATGAAACCTATAAATAGGATTTATAACTACATGAAGTGTAGGAAACCTTACTGAAATTTCAACCTTTCTTTCCCAACGTTATCATAAAACCATACAAGACTCTTTAGGTGATTAAAATTGGGTAGTTAATATGAAATAAGAGAAAAAAATGTTCAAGAGAAATAAGGTATAAGAATTTTCTGATAAGCCCTTTTATTATCCTATTATAATAACTAAATGGGCCTTTAGAAAAAAATGGGATAATCATGGTGAAATCATTATAAATAAGGAATTATTAGTTTCTAATGTATATAATCAAGAAGAATAAATATATTATGTGGAAACCTGTTTCCCATGTTTCTTGATTAGAATAAATTAGAATTATTTTATCATATTCATCACATTTGAATTTTTAATTATACCAGATGGATTTTAAACATACCTTTCTAAATTTGTTTTTAATGGAGCACTATTATTTTAAACAACCTTCCTGTTTTGAAAATAATTATTTTCAAATTTCAATTTTCAAAATTAACAATTATTTTTATGGTCATAAATATTAATCTAGAGATTCATATAAATGATTAATTTATCTTCCTGTGTCAACTATATTTAATTTGGGATTGGAAGAACCAACTCTTTTCTAGAAAAGTTCATAAAATAATACATTTCTTGTACATAAAAATATTGATGATGTTATTTTTATGTTTAAAAAAACAAAATTTGTGTAGTGATATTTCAAAACTAATACAAAACAAATTTAAAATTTCTATGATGGGTGAGTTAAACTATTATTTTTTATTTTGAATTGACCAAAAAGGTTTTGTAAATTTTTAAAACAGAAAAAGACATTATTGATTTACATAAAATATTTGGACTTGAAAGAAGTATGAATTTTTCATCTCCATGGAGTTCTAATATTAATATTGTCTTAGATAAATCTAGAAAACTATTCTATAATAAGCTATATAGATGAATAATTGGGTGTTTTTTATATCACTAAAAGTAAACTACATATTATGTTTTTAGTCTGTTTTTTTCTAATTTTCAATAAAATATAAAATAACAATATTTTAAAACATCTAAATGTATTTTATGATATTTGAAATGAATAATTTATTTATCATTAATTTTTTCAAAAATTTCTAACTTTAACTTAACTTCATATTTAGGTGGTTATTTTGGTTGAAGTATACTAGATTGAAATATTAACTCAGGAACCAATCCTCTTACAAGAAAATATTTAGTTTCATGGTCATGTAAGAAGAAAAACTCTATTTCATTATCAACTACAAAAGATAATTATATTTTTTCTGGTAGTTTTTGTTCACAATTATTGTGTTTGAAACTCACCCTGATGGATTTTGGTTCAATTTTCATCATATTCCAATCAAATGTTATAACCCATGTATTATCAAAATTTAAAAATATTTACAAAAAATTCAATAATAAAGCATATATATTTAAGGGATCAATTCTAAAGAGATCATTCACAAAATTGGGATATGTTATTGGAATCCGTTTTCCAAAACATTAAATCATCATATAATTTTACTAAGATATTTCTTTCTTATCATTTTGATTTTATCAAAACTAATTTAAGGTTGTTTAATTTAAAATGATTAAATTTTAATTATATGATTTATTTTTTTCTGAGTGGAAATATTTTTTTCTAAGTGTTTTACAATATTCCTGTATATTTTTATATTTTTATTCTTGATCCTTATTAAAGTGACATGTTCCATATTTTTTATAATCACTTTTATTCACACCCTGTGTGACCTTTCATATATCTCAAAAGAGAGAGAGAAAAGTATTCTTCATGTGAAAAAACCTTGAACCCTTTGAAAAACATAAGGATTTATTACTTTATCCTAAAACCTTTATTATTGTAAATCCATGAACATGGTAACTTTTACATTATTTGAACATAGTAAATATTATTTGTTCCGACATTTCTTGAATCAATAACATGAAAACATATAATACATTGTGGAATTTTATTAGTGGGAAATAAATAGGCTTTGGCTGGTTGTAAAAAATGTATATGTTATTGAGAAAGTAATTGAATCATGAAACAAAGGGGTATATTTATAATGAAAATTATGTAATGTTTTTCATTGAGAAAGAAGTATGATAATTTCATGAGCATGAAATTTTTCATTTTGGAGATAACGAAGACCCAAACCTGTTGATTGTTAATTAGAATGAATTTACAATGTCTTCAATGGAAATGGTTTTTATTTTTCATTGTTCGCAAGAGGTGAGTTTCAACTTCAATATTTTTATTAATTTTGTTAATGATATGGTGAGTTTAATAAGACCTTCATATAAGATATTTCATTGATGTATTTTTTTCAAATATAAGCTTCTCAATCTAGAGAGATATATTATGAGTTATATAATTCACTTTCCAAATAAGGCTGTGAATTTATATCTTTTTGTAAAGAGTTTTATTCTTCTCTTTGTGAAATTTTATGTTCTATTAAATGATGTTATATAATTTTCTTATCATGGGTTAACTAATATTGGAGATGGAGTACTAAAGAGAAGTGTATAATTTTGGAATATCTTTTTGAGGAATATTTTTCATTATGGATCTCTGGAGGATTTTGAATAAGGTTATACATCAGTTGAGGGGGAATAATCTAGATTAATCATTATTGTTGGAATACCCGAATGAGTTTCTTTTTGTGTGTCATTGGAAAACACTTTTTATGAAATATGTATTTTTGATAAAATAATGGGAGTAAGAGTGTTTATATTTGATGAGATTGAACCTAAACTTGATGTTACAATTGAGGAATCTAATCAAGAAGATGTTTCAGTAGTGAATCATACTATAGTTCAAATGTATGAACTTGATTTTTCATGTCCTTGAGTTCATGGAGTGTAAAATCTTTAAAATCCATTACCTGATACTGTTATAATATTTTTTTCTAACAAAGAAGGATTTTCTATGTATAAAACTAATCTTGTTACAATTGTTTGATAATATAACCTCTCTATATTTTTTTGGAGAAATTACTTTTTTGGATGTTTCTATACCTGTTAAATATCATAGAGTATTTAAATTGGAAACAATTTATTTGTTTGGGAATTATGTTTTTCAATCCTAATAAAAAAGATGATATAGCTGAGGTGGATTCTTATTTGGTGATTAAGAGGAAACATAAGAGAGTTGTGGATCAACCCTATCACGTATAAGAAAATTGAGAAGTACCAAAAAAATTGAGAAGTTATTTCTCCTGCTCATGTGAAATCCAACCATAATAGAAATTTGTTGAAAACTATTGATATTTTAAACTATAGAGATACAATTTGGTATTAGTTTGAAGTTTTTTAGCCAATTTTAATTAAATGAATGATATTTTATAATACTATAAATAATAATTTAATATTATTAAGGAGAATTCAGGTTCAAAGATAATTTGAACTCCTTGAAGAATAAGTTTGTATCTCAACTAGAGTACATCAAAATTATACAAACTGATCAACCTAATATGGTCACCTAGATTGATTTTGAAAGTATGAAGAGCTTGATCAAATTGAATTATGATGTATCTTAGGTAGTTAATATTTATGTTCAATGAAATTAATGGTTACTTACTCATGTTGTGGTGGAAGATAAATTTTATGTTGTCTCACTTTCACTTCATTCCCCCAACTACACGAACTTACTTGATAAAATGTAATCTTATTTATCTATAGGATTTTCAAGTTGTTAAAATAGATTTATCTATTGATATCTAAAGTATTTATATTATTCCATGTGGTTCATTACGTAATATAAAAACTTCATTTAATGGGTTAGGAAGATTTATTCATTGCAATGTATCTTTAGTCAAAAGACTTATTTTCCATGACCCGACCCATGTCGACACTCAAGCCGCAACTACCCCAATCCCACCTTCATAGGTCAGGGGGTGGAAAAAAGCGTTGAAGGCACTCCAAACATGGGGAGGCCTTTTCCTAAAAACATGTACACACATAAAACCAACTCAAATGAAATAATGTATAGTGAAAGGAAAACATGATAAAAAACTGCTTTATATAAACCATAATATGCATCGACCTCCAAATGGTACAAGTTCAAGTGATATAAAGTAAATTGAATGGAAAAAAAGAATCAAATAAACCCCCAACAAGAAGCGTTTCAAAACCTAAAAACAACTATAAAACTAAAACAACTGAGGAATCCCCACTCACGGATCCCAAGCTACAACCATGGTGTGCAGTCCAAGAACCCAATCTCCCTAACTTCCTCTGAAGTGACGGTCAACCTGTCTCTCATCTGCAGATGGAACGATACGTATGGGAAAATCCCATGCAAGGGTGAGTATAAACCTACTCAGTAGGTTGCCTCAAAATGGTGAAGGGGGATAATTAATATATACAAATAAAGTGTAATGTAATATATTGAAAAATTTATAGTAAGGATTGGAACTCAACCTAATAAGATAGATAAAAAACTCATTCAAACACAAGGATCTCTACATGGTTATAAGTTGAAATTTTCATTGAGTATTAGATTCCTATAACAGAATATTATACTTGTCTAGCTAGGAAAATCTAGACATTGAAAGCACGTGGAATACCCTGCAGGTCGTCACCTCTTCTAGAAGGAGAGTACCCAAAACCAAAGGAGTGGGTACTAAAATAGGATATATATATATATATATATATATATATATATCTGTGTGTGTGTGTGTGTGTGCTCAACCAAATAATCCCAAACAACAGAGTAAGGTGATCTCTATCTAACAGCTCAACCTAGGGAAAGTGTAACCAATAGTTCCAGAAGTATCCATCAGTGATACCCAATAGCCCTCACTTCTTCCCTGAAAATGCAAGTCAAAGGGACTAACCCAATACACCTTGATACTATCTACTTTAGGTGGCTCTGTCTTGCCTGCACGGTTTTAAGACGCATCACAAGGAAGCATCTAAGTGTTAAATGTTTCCCTCTTTCTCAAGAGTCCAAAGGTACGTCAAACCTTGTATCATTATTGATCCATATAGTAAAGAGGTCATGCATCTAGTTCAAGGACCTATTCCCATCCTAGCTAAACGGTTCCACTATTATTCTATCATGGACTCATGACCATCTTGGTTATAGGGTTCCCCTTCAAATAGTTCGAGGGCCCATGCCCAGCCTAGCTGGAGGGTTCCACTTGGAATAGGTCAAGGACCCATCCCAGCTCATCTGGAGGGTTCCACTTAGAAAAGCTTAACAACCCATTCCCATCACATATTCCGGGTTCCACTTTAGTTTCATCAAGGAACAATTCGCTGACCAGCTGGAGAGTTCCACTCAGAATACTATAATGTCATCACCCGACCATTGCTTTCATCGAGCATCACCTCAGAAAAGCATTATGCACAGAAAATTGATTGTCGCCTCAGATAGGAATCATGCTCATAACATCTCATATCTTATCTCAAATGTCTCTATGGAGGGCATCATCACATTCTACGTAGATAAACACTTAGGATAGGCTACTCAGGGGCCGATATCTGAGTATGAAATAAGCATATACAAGAGGTAGAAGAATCGTAAGGTGGTATATGACTTGTGTGGATCCCACATGATGTGTGACCCAATCTTATCATCTGGTTGGGTACCTGGCCATACCCGGGTACCAAACTGTGAACCAATACCCCTAGGAAATCTATTTCACTCCTAGAGTACTTGTCACATCTATCCAAATGTTTCATGAGAGCATTATGCTTATTTTTTTTCCTAAGGGAAAAAACATAATTCTACCAAAAATCCTTCTATAGTAGCCCCATATTACCAAAGGGATCACACAGTTTCAATCCTTCTGGAATAGTGCACACAATCGACTATTCATTCTCCCGAATTGGATACTTGTTGAAGAAGTTTCATCTCTCAATGGCCTACATGAACAGTGCTTCATGGGTCTCACAGCTCAATCTTATAACCCATCATATAGATCAAATTATTGAAAGTATCATGGGAAAACACATAATATCAACTATTCATTTTTACAAAATGGATATTTGGTGAAGAATTCAAATTTGAACAAAAATTCCGAAACAATGCTTTGGGGGGGCTACCCCTCAATTTTGGTTGAATCACTCGAAAACAATCTTGACACATCCACCTCGAATTCAGGGTCACGATATTGCTGATGGCTCATTAATCGGATGTCGTACATAGATGTTAAAGAAGTAAAAAAAGTAGTAATAATAATAATATATTATAATTATTTGAGGGTTTTGGTTTCCCGATCCACATCTCTGAAACACAAAACCCCTAAGACAGTCTCAAAAGGTTTGCCTCAAATAGTGGATCATGTGTCCGTAGACGGCATGGAAAATGTGCACTTGGTTTGAATTATACAGGGGTTTGAAGTCCACTCAGCCCATCTCGGCCTGCTATGGTCAATCCGTACCTCCTGGGTCGGTCCACGACCTAGCCACGTTGGCCCATGTCCTGCCACACCTGCCCCACTAGCTTTTGTCCACACTTCTACTAGCATTACATGCGTCACCGCCTATGATCTTCCACCATTCACTTCACCACTAGCAAATGATGGCCCTAGATCCTTGGACCATCGTGCTTGGGTGGTCACTCCACGGAACACCAGGAACACCCTAGTGCTCAGAAAATGAAACTAAAACCAGATTTGGGATCATCAGATTCCAATCTACACATTTGTAACCTTCACTCGAAGATCCATCGCCAATTTGATGTGACAAAGAGTATCTTATATTTACTCCCTCCTACACGGCTCTTCCAGTACCTAAAACTCAAAACAAAGAATATATCTTGACTCTCCTAATCAAGAGCTTCACATACAAATGCTTCACCCAAAAATTAATTGTTGTTTCGATGAAGTGAAAAGTTTCCGATGAAGAATGAGAAAAACAACGAAGAATGAGCGTTCTAGAAATATAATTTTTTGATGGTCATGTTAATTTGGTTTACACGAATCATAGGTGAAGCAATGAAAATGATATATAAACAAATTAGACAAGAAAAAAATTCAATCAGGGAATACAGAATTTGAATAAAGAATCCTACTTAGATTTCGGATCTGTTGTTGTATTTTCCACGCTCAGATCTACTCGGATTTGCAGTCTCCTCGTGATCCGCAATGAATTCATCATTGAATTTCCATCAGAATGAGAGGATGAAACTCTATTGACTATCGGAGGTAATGAGCCAAACACTTTCTCATTTCAAGAACTATAATTTATATGAAATCTCCTACAGTCATGGAAACCAAACCTCTTGCGCCCTCTCACCTGAGGTCACCGCCAAGTTAAACACCGCACTATAAACCTAATGGTGGTCATGTATTTCTAATCTGATCTTCCATTCAGAAATTATTTGAATTAACTTCTGAGTTAAGATAATTGTATTTAATAATTTTATTTACCATTTAACCCTCTGTGGATTTTTCTATAGAATACCCATGCCGACCAAACTTATGTCCCCTCAAAGGTAACTGCCATGCTCTGAACTCAATCGTGGCCTCATATTTCTAATTTGAGCTACCAGTTGAGATATATCTCATTTCCATCATGTGTATAGTATATAATATACTTAATATTTATATAATATTTATCTAGGGAACACCAGACCTCAGAATCCCACGTCGTATCAGCACTAAAATTTTGAAATATTCATATAAATATTCCAAAGTCTTACAAGGCATAAAATGGGTCTCTACAACATTCACTCCTTCAAGATTTTTATCCCTGAAAAGAAAAACTATAGAGAAAACTCAAGATATTGAGCTTTCACATAGCTCTCTTGATCCCAATAACCCTCTTGTACGTTTTTGTGTGGCCACAACATACGAACCAAGGGGATAGTCTACCCTCGTAAGGTCTGTATCTTCTGACATTGTGCATAAGATCAAACACGTATATCCCTTTTTCTGACATGTGGAAAACATTGTGCACCTGCTATAACTATGGGCGTAGGGAAATTTAGTCGGAAACCTCTCTGACACTCATCAAAATCTTGAACGGATTGTTGAAACTCGGGGGTATCTTGCCTCTCAAGAGGAAAACTAACATGCGATCCCTCAGCATATCCTCCAACACCTGGATAGTGTGCTTGGTATTCCCATCAGACATGGGTGAATGGTTGTAATCATCCATACCTGTGTCTTGAAAACCTTTTGTAGGCCTCACCACAATCATTACGAAAACATCATGTCACGATTGGAAACAAACATCGAGGGAACCTTGTGAAGGCGGACGATAAACCATACGTACAATTGCCCCAAACTATCAACTAAACATTTCTCTCTAATTTCGAGGAAGTGTGATAACTTTGTGAGTTAGTTTATTATCACCCAAATAGTGTCATGTACCTTCTCTATGCATGGAATCCATGTGACGAATTCCATGGATATGTTGTCCCATTTACACTCTAGGATTGCAAGAGGCTGCAACAATCTTACAGAACTCGGTGCTCAGTATTCACCTGATGAAAGGTTAGGCATTGTGATATAAAGTCAAATATGCTTCATCTCATTCCAAACCACCAAAAACCACGAACGAACCCTATACATTTCCCCACACCATGATGTACATCTAATGGAGAAGTGTGGAACTCTTGCATCACCTCATCCCACATCGTAACCAGAACCATTGTTTGTCCCTAGAATAAGGTCATGTGATTCCATCCATTATAATATCCATCTGGTGTTTCACCTATGGATATCTGATTCATGAAAGATCCCCCAGTTTATTCTTCATGGCTGGGACTCTTTCGCACACTCAAAAAGTGAAAGACTCAACACCATCAACTAAAGAAAAATTGTACCCTCCTCCTCTACTAGGGTCAGTGGTAGGGAATCTAGCTACTCTGAAACCTCCATATATAAGAGAGACTATGACTTTCTAATAGTAGAATCTTCTACAATTTCCCCATTTTGGAGTATATACTTTCCCACAGTCATAATCTTATTGTAATTTCAATCAGTGTCACCACCTTAGGTTCAAGTCTCTCTAGGTGAGGGTGTACCTGAGACTCTGGTGGTCTATGAAAACTACAAAGTGTTCTCTCATAAGGTAGTGTCTCTGCTTCCTCAAGAATACCACCACTTCTTGAACCATCTAGGGATTCATGTAGTATTGTTCATGGGGTCTCCATCACCTCAACAAGTTTTTGAAAACTATAGTATCAAGCTTGACGTTGAGAATGCAACTGTACCCATGAACATGGAAGGTGAGTAAACTCATCCAACTGTAAAGAAGCTAGACAAAAAATTCACATGGAATACCCTTCATGTATTCTCTTCTCTTGGAAGGAGAATAATCCCCAAAATAGGAACTCTACCACACCCACTAGTGTCATTCCAAGAAAAATCTGGTCAAGTAAAAAAACTCCACTAAGAATGCCAGGAACTACTCTTACACTCCACTATCTGAACCTTACATTAACTCACATGTTAGAGAGACTCATTCACCACACCTCGATAATATCTTCTTTGTGAGGAATTGACTCTCCCACATGGTTTTTCTGGCATCACAAAAAACATATATCAATGGGGGGAAAGACCCCACTTCCTCATGCATTAAAATCTATATCGAACAACGCTGTAAGAGGGTTACACCAAAATCCCATGTCGAACTGATAAAACATCAAGATAGTATCAGGGAGAAAAGAGTACCTAACATATTTTATAACATGTTCTAATGAAAAAGGAGGGAAAGACATAGATTGTACCACTTATTATCTTTCACGCTGCTGGATTGTAAACATCAAATACATGTAGGTGCCAGCAACCCCAACAACCAACTCCCTAAGTTAGGAGTGGGCCTCCTATTTATTGGAATAAAGATCTAGTAGTTTCGTCCAATACACACAGCTTGTCCTTCTCCTCTACCATCACCGCCTCCTTGGGGACTACCTTTTCCTCACCTAGGAGATCCTTGATCACAGTGTTGCCTCTGTCGTGGCGGTCCATCTACCATCTTCCTGGGAAGCTCAAAAAGTCTGGTCAAGCACTCTCATGCCATGTGACATTTCCCATCCCAAGCATAGCACTTTCCATATATCGGATGTCAAGGTGCTCTATGATGTCCCTGAACAAGTGACTGACTCTAATAATGGGGAGGCCTTCTGCGTCGAGACCTACCAACTGACATATGCTAAATATGACAGAAGTCTCAGTTCTATTGTTCCTACTACCAGTTCTAGTTAGTTATAGTCTCACTAACAGAAATATATATGCCACAAATGCCTAATCCTACACCTTAGAAAAATTGGTTGTTTGCAGTGGTACTACACTGCCACATATATCTCTATGGAAACCCTTCTCAAAATTTCATGTTCAGAAGTTACCATAATGGACCACATTCAAAGAGTATCATGTAAGGTCTATGAACCTAGTTGTGTACTCTACCACCGCCATCGCTCCCTGCTGGAGCTCCAAATGATCTTGATTCCAGATGGAGTATAAGAAGGAGGGGTAGTACACCTCATGGAACAACTGATGGGAGTCATCCCACAAGAGTACCGACTCATCATGCATCTGAGTAACTAGGATCTACCAATACCCAGCTGCTCTATGGAAAATACAATATTTCAATGCCACTATATGATCATTCAGTGTCTAAACAATCATAAAGAGGCAGACCACTGAATCTAGACAACCCTTCGTAGCATGAGGATCTAGATCACCACAAAACCTTAACAGTCTCTAACATTGTAACTCACGGAGCACACTTTGCCTTCACACATCCTCATCATACTCCAATGGGACTAACTTCTACTCCATAGGTGGAGGTGCTACTACTTATCTTCTTGAAGGAAGGGGGATTTTATAAAGTACCCTGAACTATGGCCTCATTTCTCATAGGGTCATCTTCATGAACCGGAGCTAGTATCATGGACGGTTATCATCAACGAGTAATCTTGAAAGTTATCAAGGAGTACCATGGTAAAAATGGTGTATATATATATATCAACCACAATGGGGATCTGACCAAAGAAGGACAGTCAAGGACTAAATCTTATATGATGAATGTACAAATGTTCCCTATAATAAATTCCACAACATTCCGAGTCAACAAGCGGGAAACTAGGGTAATGATGAATGGATTTGTCGATCTGCGCACTATAACTGGACTCCCTAGCCTGAGGTCCTCTATCGAGACATGTTGACAATGTTTTCCTAAACCCAACCAAGACCACTTTAGGAAAACATCCAAACAACATCACAAGGATCGAACCCCCACTGATACCACTTTTTCACGACCTGACCCATATTAGGGCTCGATCCGCAACTACCCCAAGCCCAACAACGTAGGCCAGGGGTGGCGACAAGTGATGAAGGAACAACAAACTCGAGGAGGCCTTTTCTTAAGAACATATAAAAACACACAACCAAATAAAATTCCATAATGCAGAGGGAAAGGGGTAAAAGGTACAAAAATGATATATATAAACCAAAAACATTCATTTAACTCTAAACGGTACTAGTTTAGGTGATGTAAAGTAAACTAAAATGAAAAAGGATAAAAATGCATTCCTCGTGCGTCTTCGCCTCTCCTAGAAGTATAGTAACCAAAACCCAAGGAGTGGGTACTGAAACGGTATTTATATATATATATATATAATCAACCAAAGAATCCTAAATAATAGAGTAAGGGGATCTCTATCTCTTAGCTCAACCCAGGAAAAGCATCGTTAATAGTAGAAGAAGTATCCATCAATGATGCCCAATATCCCTCATGTCTGCCTCAAACACACAAGTTAATGGGACTCAATCAACCCACCTTGATACTATCCTCTTTGTGAAGCTCAGTCACACCTGCGCAGTTTTAGTTCGCGTCACAAGGACCCATCTCGGTGGGAAAGGAACCCATATTTCTCATGAGCCCAAAGGTTTTTCCAACCATGTATCCTTAATGATCTGCATAGTCAAGGGTATGGTAATCGAGGTTGAGGACCCACGCACAGCCCGACTATAGGGTTCTACTGTAGTGTCATCTAGGAACCATGCTCAGCCTGGCTGGAAGGTTCTAATCCGAAAAGTCTGAGGACCCATGCCCAGCCCAGCTATAGGGTTCCACTCTAATTTCATCGAGGACCCATGCCCAGCTTAGCTGGGGAGTTCCTCTTAGAAAATGTCAAGGACCTATTCCCAGCCCAGCTAAAGGGTTCCACTCTAGTTTCATTGAGGACCCATACCTAGCCCAGTTATAGGGTTATGCTTGGAATACTCTGATTTAATTACCTGGACACTACTCCAATCTAACGTAGCCTCAGATAGGAATCACGCCCAGAACATTGAGTGTCTCCCCCGATAGGGATCATGCATGGATTATCTCACATTGTATCTTAAAATTCACTACAGAGGGAATCATCACGTTCTACATGAAAAAACACTCAAGATAGGCTACTCGCGAACCACAATCCGAGTACAGAAGTAGGAGATATGAAAGGTATAATATTTGTAAAGTGGTATATGGTGCATGTGACGCCCACATGATGTGTGATCCCGACTCATCACCTAGTCATGTACCTATCCATACTCATGTAACAACATGTGAACCAGGATACGACACATGTGATTCCAACATGATGTGTGACCCCACCACATCACCTAGCCGTGTACCAAGCCATAATCGAGTAAAAAACTGTGAACCGGTACCCCTAGGCATGCCATTATACTCTCAAAGTACTTAAAACCTCTTGAAAAAATGCTGATGAGAACACAATGGTCATTGTTTTTCAAAATGGAAAAAATTTAATTCTACCCAAAGGCCTCCTCAAATGTACTTGGATAAACAAATGGATCACACTGTTGTGATCCTTACAAAAAAATGCAATGGATCGACTATTCATTCACCCAAATTGGACACCCAGTAAAGAATTTGTATCTCTCAGTATTTTACATGAATAGTGCTTCACAGGGCCCTATCCTAGATCCTTGAAAACATCATAAAGATCACACCATTTTGATCCTCACAGAAAAACACATGGGGTCGGCTATCCATTCTCCCAAAATTGACACCTAGTAAAGAAGTCGCATTTCACCACAAACACCCAAATTGGACTTCATGGGGCTTACACATCAATTTTAGATTAAGCACTCTAAAATAGTCTTGAAGCATCCTCCTCGAATTCTGGTTCATGAAACCATTAACGTTGCATGAATCATATGTTGTATACAAAATTAATAGTGAGAGAAAGTTATGATAATAATATATTATTATTATTATTTGAGAATTTTGGTGTCCTGAGCCATGATCCCAAAACATAAAACTCCCAAGATAGCCTCAAAAGGTCCTACTTGAAGAGAATATCATGTTTCAGTACATGGAATGAAAAACGGGTATATGGGTTGAAAGATATAGGGGTATGAAGTCCCCTCAGTCAAACTTGGCCTGCTCTGGTTGGACTACTCTGGCCGGTCTTGCCTGTTTGGCCCATCTCGCCAGCCTATGGCCCAGTCATGCCCTCCCCTCTACCTTCCAGCCATACTGCCACCAACGTGCACCACACCATCCCATTGATCTGCCATCTTCCACTCCACCACTGGATATGACCACCTCATAGGGCCACCGTGCACTGATGGTCCTTTTGTGGACCATAGGGAACACCTTAGTTTTGAAAATATGAAACTGAGATAAGATATAGGATCCACAGATCCTGATCTACAAAGTCATATGCTTAGCTCGAAGATCTGTCACTGCTTTGATGTGATGAAAAGTAGTCGTCTCTTCTGCTCATTGTTTCAACTCCTCCAACTCCTATAACATGAAACTGAGCATAGATATGGAATCCTCATATTGAGAGCTTCACAGACCTATTCTTCTCCTAATAATTCATTGATGTTTTGAAGAAGTGAAATGTTTCCGATAAAAAATGCAAAGAATGATGAAGAATGAGGGTTCAAAAAATAGAATCTTTTGATGTTTGTGTTAGTTTGGCCATAAAAAATCAATGTTGAAACATCAAAAACAATTAATAAACAAATTTGACAACAAAAACAACAATTGGGTAATATATAATCTGAAAGAAGGATCCTACCCAGATTTTGGATCTATCTTTGCATTCTCCATGCTCTGATCTACTCGGATCTGCAATATCACCATGATCAAGTAATAATTCAGTGTCAAATCACCATAAAAAGGAGAGGATGGAGCCTTTCTGGCTATGGGAGGAATTGTTACAAGCCCTAACTCTTTTCTTTAAACTCTTATAAATAGGAAACTATCAGCAGACACAGAAATTGAACCTCTCGCGCCCTCTCACCTAAGGTATCTCCCAAGGTAAATGATGCGCTACAAACCCAATAGTGGCCTCATATTCCAAATCTGAGTTTTCAATTAATATTTATTTGAATTAACAACTAAGATAAAATAATTTTATATACGGTTTCTCCCTCTGTGGCTTTTTCTAAAGAAGACTTGCACTGACCAAACATACGTCCCACCAAGGATAATAGTCACACTCTGAACCCAACTATGGTCTCATATTTTTGATATGAGCTACCATTTGAGATATATCTCATTTCTGTCACATTCACAGTATAAAATATAATTAATATTTTTAGAAAATTTATATCTGGAACACTGGGCCTCGGAATCGAACGTCATCTTAGAACCTAGCTTTGGAAATATTCCAAGAAATATTCCAAAGTCTTATAATGAAAAAACTAGGTCTCTACAGATTATTCTCTATTTTCTATTTTTTTATGGTTTTTAGAAAATTTGATTCTATGAATGGTTATCTTTTGAATACTTTTCACTACATCAAGGACTTTTTATCATTTCAGTAGTTTTTTGAAAGTTAATGGTTTTAAAGTTCACTTATATACTATATTCATATCAATTATTTATAATCAAATAGATTACACTCCTTACTGTTATATAATGAATGTGTTTATTTATATCCTGTCGCAATCATTTTTGATATCACATAAGGGGGTATTTATATAATTATTTATAAGATGACACGACATTTTTAGTTTTCAAGATTGTCTTTACAAGGTGGTTTGTTTTTAATATCATGTTGTTTATTTTTATTATTTATGTTTTAATGATTGAGATTTGTGATCATGAAAAGGGGGAGAGTGGTTAATATATGTAAGGAGCTCGATCCCCGGGTGCCTATGAGACATAATGTACTAAAATTTCATTACAGAAATTTATAAATAATACATCATGTCTCAATGTTACAGAGGCTCGTGAGGTTCAGGTTCTTGGAAACCAGCAGTATCTGAAACATCTTTGAAGGAAAGATCTATACCTGAAAAAATTTATTTAAAACATAGGGTGAGAAAAGTATGCCCAGTAAGGGGTTTTAAAACAAATTAAAAATAATATTTCTTTACTGAAAAGAAAATAGTACACTTGAAAATAAACTTAAACTTTGGAAAACTAAATATCATGAAATAAAGAAAACTAATAACATAACATCTAATCATGATCATAGTATGCATTTACAATTGGGGAAATTAAATGCTTTTATAATACATAACCATTAACGACATGTATTGTAATAAATACTACTAGGAAGTTAGTTCTGAGTGCACAAGACATAATCAAAATGTTGTAATAATGAACATAACTGGTGCACATATCATGATATCCATATCCATATCTTTTCACATGTAATAACATAAAGCTGCTATTAAATGGATCAAGTCCAGAACTACTATGACGTATCATGTCATTCCATTAATTAATTTTGTGCATACAAAAGGCTCTGAACCAAGGATATCAAACTAGTCAAAAAATCCCATGGTTGGTCAATTTCTAAAACAATAAGAGGAGGGTATAATTCCAGACTGTGTCAAGGCCTTGGGTCGAGACCATAATCATCTATGTCCAAGAATTTCACCTGAACTGTAATTGTTGTTAGGCCTTGTGCCCTGACACTATTTTGTCTCATGAGACCTACCGATGCCTCGAGGGGCTATAGTGGGCCCCACCTATCACAGAATCATTCCAATACAATCCTCTTATGTCTTAGGGGGTATTGTATCCAAGGCTTCCCATACCGCTTTGGATACCCATTTTAATGTGATGTTATTTGGGGTGTCTCATACCACTCCAAATAACGGGTTCTTAGATTCATTAATTAATATTTGGTGATCATTATTTCAGGAATAACACACAAAATATGATATAGAAACTACTAAGGAAACGCATGATTGATGACAAGTCTTACATGCATAATACAATGTGTAAAATATCAGTGATGCACGCACAATAAAATTTTAAGGAAAATCTTCCAAGGGGTCACATGCATCATCTAAAAAACATGATAATAAAGTGTCAGTGGTTTTCCATCATATTATATTGAGTCTTAACTGGTAATAGTCATTTTAGCTAATAAGAGGTTAATTGAGCATCACCCATTGGTACACTTTACACCATGCTAGAAAAAATGTTTAATTCCAAATCTATTTATCTTAAAATGATTCATATCATACTTAGATTAGCTATCTTTATTAGTAGGCCATTAATAAATTAATATATATAGTAAATTAATTTAAAACAAATACATATATTCCTCTGTTTTTTCCAAAAATAGCGCTTTATAAGAAATAAATAGATTTCATACATGAAATGATAACTTGTTTTATGATTTTCATGATAAGATTTATCTCATGCAGTTGAGCCAACAAAACAGTAAATAAATAGGACTCATAAATGCTTTTCTCGCATAGTCATACAATGAAATATTTGTCTAGTATGTCGATATATACATATATATATAGTTTTGATATTGTTCTTGGAATAACAATCTTTAAGGGTAAATATAATTTTATTAAATCATCATGTTATACCAAAATGAATTAAAATATAATAACCATACTCATCCATTATTTATTCTGAAATTATTTGTATGTAATTAAATATATGTATGTATATGTAGGTATTTATATATATATAAGTGCATATATATACCTACAAATATATATATTCTACCTGAAACTAAATCAAGGTAAAACACTAATGTCCCTTTGCTTACATGAAAAAGAAATCGTTTACTAGTTTCTGATTAATCCTTAGAATAAAATGGATTATAGAATATATGGTTCATGTAATTATATATATATATAAATATGTGTATATATATATATTCGACTGAACTAAGCTCAAGGTAAAACCATCAACTCTTAGGTCTACTTATTTTTTAAAGCTCGGTTATGAGATACAGGGGAACCCGCATGAAGGAATCAGGGACCTCGAATGCATGAATGTTTCATTTATATGTATGTCTATATGTATATAACTATGTATATACATAAACCTAAACCGAACCAAGCTCAAAATCAATTAAAAAATGTTCTTTATAGGCTTGGAGAGGAGGATAAGGATAAGGATATCTCGAAGGCCTTTGAAGAAGGCGCTAGAGATAAACACGAAGGAACAACCCTCTCGCTTTGGTGCCACTCGAGGCTTTTTAGAAAAAACAGCCATCCTAGAGCGAAGAGATGTTAAACGGGATCTGAGGCCAATCATTAATGGGAAGTGCCGACTTCGTGGAAAGAAGGTACGATAATGGGTCTACTGCCTCCTAGGAAAATAAAATCGGGAGATAGGTTACTGGTGCGCGACATGCTCGAGGAGGAAAAAGAAGGGTCGTAGGGAGAGATACGAAAACAAATGGACGGACATGATCAAAATTGGACGGATCATACAGATGTGGGTAGAGAATGATATGAGATAAAAGTTTAAAAAGAATGGAAGGCTGGGATAGACCTTGACGCCCTCTAGTCTACATCCTAGATGAATCTGCAACCGCGGCCTTACCCAGACCACCACGTCGTTCGTTCCTCAACTCAACCAGAAAATGATAGTGTCGGACAACCCGCACTTGGCCTCGACTTCATTCGACTTACACAACACCTCTGGCTGCAGCGTGACATCGCCGACTAGCTCGACTCCGGCCTGCATGCCTCATGTGCGACACCACCATCGAGCTCGGTTTCTGAAACCGCACAGTGTGGAAGCCCGAAGGCTGGACCTCCTTCTCGTGGCCAGTACCGGAGCACGATGCCCCCCCTTGTTTCAAGGCAGCCCCCCCCCCTTCATTTTCGGATCTCAATCCCATATGGGATTTCATTATTTTATTTTATTTTATTATTTTATTTCTCCGTTGCACCTCACCCTAAGTTTGGTTTCCCAAGGGATTTCCTCTCTTTTTTTAAGTAATCAATCTATCTTATTATTATAATATTGTTAATATTATTTCCAATTTACCTTTATTCTATTATCATACCCTATTAATAACATGAAAATGTAAAAAGTAAAACATTACTAATAATATACTAAAATTATTATATCAATACTTTTAAAAGTGAAAGTTGTTATTTTTAAATCATTTAATAATATATATATATATATTCACATATTTCATGATACATACTTAAAATGTTATAAACTAGATTGGTAATTGAATATGTATTATAATAATCATAATTTGAAATTTTTAAATGTAATATTACACATATTTATTATATGATTCAATATAACAATAATTTATTTCAACATATCATTCATATTGGTACGTTTTTTAATCATTATATTAAAATAATTTCATTACATATTCAAAATAATATTATGAAACATTAATCCAATTTATAATCTAGAATATTTTCAAATTAATTTAAAACCCATTTAATTATTAATATAATTATTTAAATAGCTATCTGTAAAGAAAATAACGTAATAATAATTTCATTAAAATATTTTAAAATAAAAATATTTGATTTCATGTATAACCTCATTATAAAATTATAATTATATAATTCAAAACAAATATACACATATTTGAAGAACTAAATATACCTGGTTTTTAGTTAATTATCAAATGTGGCCAATGGATATATTTATAGTCGTTAGTATTCTATGGTCACAAAGGAGGCAATGGTCATAAATTTCGCCCAACAGTCAAATGGACCCTTATAAATATGTGTTTAGGGTCTCATACCCTTGAAACACCTTGGATTAGAGTGATGGTTCTTTTAATTCATTTATTGCTAAGTACCTGCATCGTAGTTCTTGGCATCATGTTTTTTACCATGACAGCCTCAAGGGGTGGTCACTATCTGGTTGGTCTAATGATGCTCTTTACTGGTGCTCTAGTGGTTCTAATTGGTCTAGCAGTGGGTATTTTTGGTTATTTGTGGTCTCTCATTTTATTTTAAGGTTTTATCTATTGTAATGTAACGAATGAAATACCTTATTTTTTCTTTTTGTTTTCTCATTCACTTAGTTTGAATTCATTTACTTGTACTGTAAATAATCAATCTTAAAACAAGGGGATACAAGGTGAAGCACCAAAATATAAAATTATTCAAGTTCATCAAGCCCGGGGCGTTACAATAGACTAATGTTGTTCCACCATATCTCACAAACATATCAATGTTTTTATTCCCATACAATCATCATTTCTTTTACTGATATATTTAACTTTAGTTTTTTAGGAATATATCTCATATTCTTAACTTGTTTTAATTATTTGAGTTTTTATTAAAAAATTACCTAATGAATTTAACTTACACATTTAAGTTTATATTATGCACTACTGAATTATCATTTTGACAGTCTCACAGTTTATGCTAAAATTCATTTTGTGCTAATGTAATTTATCATATGGATGACCTAGATAAAACTAATTAGGTTATGGTATAGAGGAAATTATCTTATAGAAATAAGACTTTCTCATAAATATGATGTAGGTATATATTCAAAAAAATTATTTATCTTACGCAGATTGAATTATCATATGAAGGATTTTTTTTATTCCTAACACTTAATTTCATTCAAATACACTCTATACCATTAATATTACTTTTGGAAAGTAAAATTTGTTGTACCTCTCTCTCTCTCTTGGTGTTTTCATGATCAAAAAAACTCTCCTATGTTTCTAATTTTCAAAATATTATTGAGTTTTTGTGCTTACATTGAATATCAAATAGTAAAATTCCATGGAATCTTGAAAATATTTTTGATGCCGTGATAAAGGATTTTCAATGTCTCTATACATCCTTCACAGCCTCAGAAGCCACATATAAGATCATTAGAATGCACTAATGTGATGTGAAGTGGGATTTGTTGAATCATATGAAGTGAATATAGTACTGGCACCCAGTTTTAGAACACCAGAAAATTGGAGCCATGGTAAAAGTTTTGGAATTCAGTTATAATTTACACCAACTAGTTGTTGGATCTCATAGAGTTGTTGAATTATATTTTTAGGCCACCATATAGCTTCTGGTTTGTACAGGCTAGCTGGTGGAGGTCATCCAATCTCCCCAAGTTATTGGAAACACCCCAGCTACTCAGTGATGGCTAAATGAGTAAACAGTGGTGTTGATCTAGATAGTTTTATCCTTCACTAATTATGGTCAAAGTGACAGTAATGATATTAATTCATGGATTCCTGACCATTAGAGAATTCTAGAACCTTCCTAGTCCTCTTGGATCATATAAAAGGATTCCCTTGACCACTTAGAAAATTTATTAGTTACAATTACACTTGAAAATACTCTCAAGATCAAATTGATGGTGAATTTCTAAATCTATTAATCCTCTCAAAGAGCCTTCCAATGTTATCATTCTCTCAAATGATCTCATCCATTCACTCAAATATATTACACTCATTTGTATTCTTCCATCAAATATATTTTTTATTGTCTTTGTAATGGTTATTCCTAAATAAATAAACCTTTTTCTCAAAAACCTTTCTCCAATTTTTTCCCAATCTACAAAAGTTATGGGCGGGTTCCTTAGCTACCAGTGAATCTCAATAGGATGCCCAAAAATAACATTTTGAGTTACAGGTTTCGTGATCACCACCATTATCATTGTATTATTAATAATATATACCTCTTGTGTAGAGGGGTGGAGACATAGGGGATCACATTGAACTTTAGTAAAACTCTTTATCAATTGTTTTTTCCCTCTATTTAAGTTATATATTTTCATAATTTATCATTAATTTAGACACTTGCATAAATTTGTTAGGATTTTTTCTATGCTTAAATTGAATTGATATTATTTTATAGACATGAATCTAAATTATAAATTTTCAATCAATTGATTTATTACTTTATTATATAAAATTATTTTTACTTTGAACTATCCTTTTACTACCATTTTAAATTTTTAAATGGTAAATTAACCCCCTCTCTTTCCATATTATCTATGGACAATAATTGGTATCAAATTAGTGTTTTATATTTTTCTCAAAAAATAAATTATTTAAAAAAATCTTTTCAAAATTTTGTTTTTAAAACCTAACTATTTTGAAAGTTATATTTTATTATGTCCTAAGATTCCAATTCACATGCTTATATTTTTTGCAGTATTTATTTCCCCAACAGGAAGAATAAAATTTCAAATTTTATTTGTTGTATTAGTTATCTGATATGGAAAATGGTAATTCATGAGCATTCTCACACCAAATAATCTGAATAAAAATGGACTCTAAAAGATGTTAAGGTGATTTCACTTAATAACATGACTATGAATGTCTCGCATTATGGTCTGGATAAATATTATTCAATCTTGTTTCTTCATGAAAAACTACTTATGAATTTTTAAAATTATTAATAGTCACACATGAAGGAACAAATAATGTAGATAATACTAGATTGGATATGAATTGGAATATTTGGAATGTTTCACTATACATTCTAGAAAATATGTGACAATAATGTTAATGATATCTATTGACATCTTCAACGGTATAAATTCCCACAATGATGAATTATTTATAGAAATGCTCATAATGAAAATATTATTAGTTTTAATTAGATTTGGGGATCCTAAAGTCAGGGACATTCGAGAATAAGAATATCAAAAATGGTTGGATATTGATTAACTCATCATCTCCTGAATGATATAAAAAATAAAAAAGAGTTTACAATTTGAGAATGAGGTATATTATTCCATACAAGCCAAAAAAACCCATGGAATTAAAGGTTACAAATGATGAACAATCCATATTTGAGGTTCTAGATTACGATCAATGTTAAAATAACTTGTATAATTTCATCAGAAATAATAAATTTCATAACGGATCCAATAAGGTAAGTAAAAAAGGTAGAAACTAAAGTGAAATTATAAAAATTAATATAGAATGGTCACATAAAAATGGGGTACCCCATCTATCCGAATAGGCTCAATGAATACAAACATGGTAATCTAAATTTTAGAGTCACTGTGTGGAGTGAAAGTGATGAATCCATGCATTTAACTTCCTCATCCACATCAAGTGACTTGGGTCTCATGTTCATTATGTCCCATGTTGATGAAGACATCATGTTCAGTACCCCTCTACGTATTTCCTATACTTTTTCTACTTATCTAACTTCTTCTCTCTCATCTTATTATTTCTCCTCCATTCAGCTAAATTATAAATACATAAAATATTTGTATAGTCAACTTGAAAATGGATTTCTTCAACTCTCATATTTATACATATAATTCAAAAATAAATTCAAACTAGTGGTCACTAAATATATCACCTTTAGAATATAAATAATCATCTCTTAAAATAAAATGATATTTACCCAAGAAATTAAAAAAACAACCAAATACCGAAAAAATAAAATTCACTATGAAAGACCTCAAAAATATCTATTTTAAAATTTCATAAATATGAATAAATTTTAAATATAATTTGGCCACTCAAAAACTAGGAAACGAGTAGGCCATCTTTAGTTACACTAATCATGCAAGAACTTCTAAAAAATGAATTAAAACCAATTTTGTTAAAGGTTTATTGAAATATAGATTATGTAGTTATTAAAAAATAATCAATCATTTAAATTTTTAATGAAATTGAAAAAAAAAATTATACGGGAGGCCAATGTAAATCCATATTTTTTCAAATTTTTCAAAACAAATCTACTAAATGTTAGGTCCACTATGCCAAATACCCAAAGAGGGGGTGAATCAGGATATGACAGATTGAAACTAATACCCCTAAATATCTTGTTTTATCATTAAAAAACACACATATCTCTTTATCCCATAGAAATATATGAATAGAAATGAAATCATGCACTAGACATAGTGATTTTTACTAGGTTCACCCTCATTGGGCTACACCCAAAGAGCATACAACAACAATGTGTGGATGTACCAAATCCAATAAAGATCATAGTAAATAATAAGGTTTGGGAAAGATCTTTTATTCCCAAGATCATTTCCTTTACAAGGATTAAGGTCTTATCACTACATTCCCAAGGGTCACTCCTTATGTCTCTTCCTCTGGCTCACTACCGGTGGAAAGGATCAATGTCTTCCTCTTCCTTTCCACACTACTCTTAGAAGGGATCCACTCAAAGATTATAGACTTGTAGGTACTTTAATTTTAATGAAATAATTCATTATATACTATATATAGATTCTCTATTGATGTTATGTTTTCTCCTATAGATGAAGTCCACTTTTCCGCGTATTGTTAGGTTAGTGGAAATTGCATTTGCGAATAGTTTTTAGCTTTTCCATGCTTTTGTGAGTATTATGTGAACAAACTTTCCTATTCCATGAACTATATAGTCGGTATTCTAAATGGATAACATCTAACAAGAGATGCCTCCAATTCTATGTACCTCTTCTGCTTCATGGACTATTTCTCCCGCAGACTCCCTCTACTAGCAATGTCATGTACCACCATTGTGTACCGACTCCACGAATCACATCCACCTACTACTTTTGTGCAACTCCTCTACTTCTGCAGAAAAGCTCTTCCTCCACATGCCACCTTCCTTCCACATAACATTATTACGTTATGGGATACAGTTCCTCACAAACATCCGTCGCCATAATTTCTTCTGCACTAACTACTTCACCCTTCACGGAATTCTCCCTTGTGAACCTCTTTCAAACTTCACTAAATTCCCAGAGTGATGATTCTCTCTAATAAAATTTTCTCACCTTAATGATGGTATCAATAGTCATTATATAGGAAAATATATCCATAAAACCCTATAATATAATATTTACCAAATCTTAAATGTGGTTTTTCCTTCACCGCATACCGCTTCTCACGTGAACTATTCTTCCCTGTGTGGTAAAAGTACTGCCTTTCTGTTTTTATAGTGGCCCAAATCACCATCAGGTTTTCACATACGACACCCATTGCAGCTTCTCAAATAACTGCCTCATTTATATGAATGAAAATCCATCTTGTGTACCATATTCCTTTCGCATATCATGTGCCTTTGTCGTGAAACTCCTTTACTCTGCAAACTGTTCCCCTTACGCAGTCCATGTACCATTTTCCATTCTGTAAACCATTCCCACTTCATGGTTCATAGTTTCCCCATTCTACGTACCAAAATTCATGATCAATAAACTAGTCCAAGAAATCCCATTCCGCATACTGCATTTTCAAAAAATCTTATATTCTGATAAAAACTCCCATTTTTTAGGAAAAAAAATTAAAAAACCCTAGGAAACTACGTCACCTTAAACACATGCTTCCACAAACACCAACCATGATCATTTTCATTCATCTAGATTTTTCAACTAACAAAATGACACCCAAAACATACCCAGTGTACATCTTGAGGGATTATTTCCCAATACTCTCCCCCTTTGGGTTTTTTGACAATACGTTTATAATGTGATACCTCGTTAAAGCTTCTTCCAACTTTTTCCAGAATTTTCTTTTTAAGATTAAGATAGTGATCAAGGATTTTCTCCACACATACTCTAATCCCACATGAGCCAGTTTTGGTGTGAAAAACAAGAGTATAGTGCAATTTTCATCAATGAATCACTTCATTCTATTCCAAAACAACTCTTAAGATTTCATCACAAACTTCAGGTGTCATGATATATATCCTTGGATCGATCACATCTAGAATCATCAGATTTCATACTCCCCCAACGTCACAGCTCCCCAAATAGTTTCAATACCCCTATCTAACTGCTCTGCCTACAAAATTATCCTTGTGTCTTAACTAAGACCTTTTATTCCTTAAATCCATAATTTATCCCCCTTTTGTCAATGAACCAAAAGGACATTTCTTTTATGTATGCAACAGGGATAGAACAAAATTATCACATTTAGAGAAAAACTAATAATACCTCAGGGATAGGGGGAATCCCACATCCCACTTTTTAAGTGTGGGGAGTCGATTGAGCTCTTAGATCCAGGAAATGCCTCTTAAATTCCTCTTTGGGTAGGGACTTTGTTAGAATGACTATAAAATGTTGTTCTGTAGGAAGATGCTCCAACTTCACAAGCCCTTGCTCCACCTTCTCCTTGATAAAATGATATTTTATTTCAACTTTATTTTTCCTTGTGTTATGGAAATGAATGTTTCTATTATTTATAGAACTTGAATTATCACAATGGATTCTGATTGAAGACATCACTTCAACCCCCATATCCTCAAGATATTCTTTCATCCACAATAACTATGTGAATGCTTGAGGGGACACAATATACTCATCTTCTGTAGTACTCAATGAAATTAACTCTTGTTTATTTATTAGCCAAGATATACAAAATCCACCAAGATAGAAGGCACATCCTAACATTGATTTCTTATATCCTGATAAACCAACCCAATCAGTGTCTATATATACTAATAGTTCTAGTTGAAATTTGTCATTATACATCAAATCTAAATCCACAGTTCCCATGATATAGCGAGGTATTATTTTCACGGGAAGAATTTTTCATTCCTTAGGATTACATTGATATTGTGCTACTTGAAATGTGCCCAAAACAATATCTGGTCATGTTGTTATTATGTACAACATACATCTAATGATCTGCCTTAATTTTGTGACATTGACCGCTTTTCCTTTATCATCCTATGAAAAGTTCATCTGGGTAGCCATTGGAGTTTTCATATCCTTTTAATTATCAATTTAAAACCAACTAAAATTTTTCTTGGAATATTTATAGTGATAAATGAATGTTCCATCCTTTCCTAGTGCTACCTATAAACTAAAAAAACATTTGTTCACTAATCATTGAAATTTCATACTCACTATTCATGAATTTAAAAAATTGTACATATTGCACTTCATTTGATCCTAAAAAGATTATGTCATCGACATATACCATCACCATTATCCTTTTATTTCTATAATGGTATATATATAGATTGTAATTAACTCCACCATGATGAAAACTAAGATTTTTAAGAAACTGATCTAGCCTTGAATACCATTCTCTTGGTGCTTTCTTCATACCATATAATTCATTTTTCAGTAGAAAAACATTTTTCTCATATTAATGAATTATAAAACCATATGGATGCACAATATAAACTTGTTCTTCCAAAACACCATTCAGAAATGCTAACATAACATCTATCTATAAAAACTTGAACTTTCTTTGCACTACTATGGACAAGAGTAATTGAATTATCTCTAGCCTTAAAACATGCGAAAATGTTTCATCAACATCGATACCCTCTATCTGGGAGTACCCTTTACACATAAGTAATGATTTTATTTGAATCACAACACCATCTTCATTCATTTTTTTGTCAAATACCCATTTAGTCCTGATGACATATTTTTTTGGCCTCAAAAAAATATTCCATGTGTGATTCTTCCCATTTTGGTCAAGATTTTCATTCATAGCATGAAGACAACTCTCATCACGAGTTTCTTCACAAAAATATTTAGTCTATATTTGTGATAAGTATGATTCTTTATGTGGATCCTTCATCCCCCTTATCTGAACTGGTGTTTTTAGATCATCAATTATGTTTTTCTGTCAATTTTTTATCTTCTATTCTCTCTTTGTGAAGATACTAATTTATCTTCACTCTTCTCATCATCTGAGTCTTCTTCTGAATCAGCCTCTAGAATTAAAGCATCCGAGGATCTGCTTATTTCTTCATCACTATCCTCATAATACTGATAATGTATTTGATGAATATTCAACTCATTTTCCACAATATTTACATCATGGATTTCAATAATATTTCTTATTATTTTATTGAAACATTTATATGATTTTCATTAAATTGAGTACAAAATACATATCCCTTCATCTCCATGGGATTCAAACTTCCTGTGTTTCTACTTATTAAGAATGAAACACTTAGTTATGAAGATTCTAAAGTACATAAATAATGTATTATTTCCTTATCATAGCTTATATGGAGTCTTCTCTTCTTTAAGAAGTATAAATGATCTCTCTTAATTATAGATTGTTGACATCACTAATTCATTCCAAAACTTCATTGGAAGTTCTTTATTAATGAGAATTGTTTTATCCATGTTGTTGGGAATCCAATTTATTCTTTCAAATACTACATTTTTTTGTGGAGTTCTTACCGCTGAAACATCATGTCATATCCCATGTTTCTAAAGATAATCCTACACATGGATATTTGTGAACTCTATTCTATTATCTACTTGGATATTATGAATTTTATGACCGGGAATACTTTTAACTTCTTGTTGATATATTTTAATGCAACTAAACACCTCTGAATTGTGGGTAAGGATCGATATCCATACCATTATTCTATAATCAATAATGAAGAGTGCATAATATCTCCTCCCATTAAGATATCTTGGTGAAATTGGTCTTCACACATCAATATGAACCAATTCAAGAAATCTTCTTGAATTTTCCTCTTTTTTCATATATGTCTTTTGAATTATATTCCCTTGTTGGAAGGAATCACATGTATTTGTATGATCATGTGATAGTCTTGGGATATCTTGAGCAGCATCATATATCACCTGATATTCTAAGGATGTTTGACTAAAGTGGAAAATATTTTTATACCGCATCTTATTTTATTCTTACTTGGACAGAAATCACATATCTCCTTCTCCACTTATGAGGTAGAGATTCCCTTTTGTGTACTTTCTATACAATGCAACAACAACATCTTTTTTCATGAAGACACACAATTGCTTGGAAACGATTATGGAATGTCATGAGTCACAAAATTTTCTTACACTTAATAAGTTGTGACTAATACCTTCAATAACCAAGACATATGCATATCTCATGTCATTCGCACGAAACTTTTCTTTCCAAGAGCCATTGATTTTCATGCCTTCATCAGAACCAAATCTTATGATACCTTCTTTATCATACCAGATTCCCTGCACCATATTCTTGTTTCTTGTCATATGGGAGGTGCATCCACTATCAATGATCCATATCCTGTTGTGAGTGGATGCCTTGAATGAAATCTCTATAACCACTCCATGCTCAGATATTTTATTTTTGATCTATGTTTCTAACTTCATACATTGTATGGATTGACACTCTTTTCATTCCTCAAAATATGATGGACCAACTTCATCTTAAAAATTTGAAAATAGATTTTTAATTTTTTAGTTATTTTGATGATACATTTGTCTACTACTTATAACCAACCTCGGTTTTATTTGGCACATTCTTCTATAATATTGTTCAGAAATATCATTCCATGTTTTTGAATCCTCTACACCTAAAACAGTGACCATTAAATGATGACCTGGAACATTGAGCTCCATACGAATTCCTTTGTTGATCATGTTCCCTTTGGTGCCTCTTTGTTATGGAAAAAATATTTTGTGTGTGACCCATACTTTCACAACAATAGTTTCGTATACGTGGTATATTCATATGTTGTAATACTGCATCACTAGTTATCCCTTGGGTTCTCTGAATCTTCTGCTTCTTCTTTATACATAAATAATTCTTCAATCTTGGAGTAGTTTCTAGTGGTAATACTTTAGTTGGTAATATATTTGTTTTCGATCAATCCCCATACCAAAATTATCATTGGAATTTGACTATTTCTTTAATTCTGTTGAAAAAACATGCTCCACTTTCATCATTTGTGATGCCTTTGTTATCTATTTTCCCAATTATGTTTTATGGGCCAACAATTTTTTGGATTCTTAACACTTTTTCATAGACCTACAGCATCCTCTTAAAGTAATTCAGTATGTTTGATTTGATATTTTTCAGTTTCAGTCCAACTATCAATATCTATTTTCCGTTCCTCAATTTTGAGTTTATACGTAACCACCATTTCTTAGATTTGTGATGTTTAAGAATACAGTATTTCAATTTATTCATTCAGCTCAAACTTCTCTTCTTCCTACTACTGCATATAGAGTTGGTCATCATGAACCAATTTGTTATCTTTATTTTTTTTTGTTCTCCAAACATCTATCTCTTTAAGTGAAGCATCTAATTCAGTCTGAAGGTCAACTCTTCCTTTAGATTCTCATTCTTCATTGTCACTTTCTTCTTTCTTTATGGAATTTCCAAAAACCTCCACTAAAAAATCTGCCTCAAGATCCTTTCAGTCCTCCATATCTTTTGCCTCAGATTATTCTGAACTTTCATCTTCTTTTGAAAGAAACTTTTTCTTTTTAAAGAACTTTATCATATAATTCCACCTACATTTCTCATTGGATAAATACTTATTTTGAGTAATTCCATCATTTTATTAATCACCATATTCAAACTTCTTCAGAAACTTTATTGTAAAATTTCCAATATTTCCACATCAGAAGCATGCTAGTGGAAGGTTGCGTTTGAACGTTCCTCTTCTTAATTGCATATTTGAAGAGAGAAATGACATGGAATCATCCATATTATCTTCCTTCTGACCATATTCAAAAAATAACTTCTTCATAGACTTGAATTACACTTATTTAGACTACCCATTTTTTATATCATCATTATCATCATTTATCATTTCATATGAAACCATATTATTGTACAAGTTATCCAATGTTATCTCTTTTTTATCTTTATCTTCCAATACTGAAACTTTTTGATTAAACTAAGGTGGAAGTTTCTTCAAGACACAATTCACAATATTTATATCTTCAATGACTTCTCCAAGAACACACATGAACTCTACTACAGCATTAACCCTGTAAAATAATGCATCAATATTTTCATTTGGGTTCATTCATTGATCTTCACACTTGTTCCACAAAACCTGCAGATTTTCCTCTCTAACATTTGAATCTCCTTCATAGATATTTAGAATATTTTCCCACAGAGCATGTGATATTTTACAAGACATCAACATTGTAGAAATTTCATTAGATATGGATCCACTTAAATTGTTGATCCCTTTATAATCTATATCCAATTCTCTCCATTTATCTTCTAATAAAGTTTCATTATTGATATCGGCTGATATTCCATGCATAGCTGTTATGAAGACATCTATTCCTAATAATCAAATGTAGTGCTGCATCTGATTATTCTATATTTGAAAATTATTATAATCGAAAATCATAATTCCTTTCCGATTGACCACCTCCATCTCTTCTACTGAGAGAAAACCACTGACTTTTAACCTTTTCTTTGATACTAATTTTTAGGTCCATTTTTTCAAATACACTGTGATGGGGGTGAATCAAGGTATGAAATATTAAAACTACTTCCCCTTCAGATCTTGTTTCATCATTAAATAAAACACATGTCTCTATTTCTCCTATGGATATATATGAATATAAATTAAATCATGCATAGGACACAGTGATTTTTACTTGGTTCACCCTCACTGGGCTACGTCCAAGGAGCCTATAAGGATGATGTGTCGATGAACCAAATCCACTAAAGACCACTACTAATTACATGGTTTGGGCTATATCTTTTATGCATAGGCTCACTTCCCTTACAAAGTTTAGGTTTTTCCCACTACATTCACAAGGGTCAATCCTTATGTCTCTTCCTCTGTCGCACTACCAGTGGGAAGGATCACCATCTTCCTTTTCCTTTTCTCACTGCTCTTGGAAGGGATCCAGTCATAGTTTATCAAATTTTAGGTCCCTTCATTTTCAAAAAAAACATGAATACTCAACTATAGATAGACTCTCTATTGAAGTTCATTTTTTACCCATAGATGAAGTCCAATTTTCCGCATACTGTTAGGTTAATGGAAATGGAATTCGAAAACTATTTTTATTCTTTTGTAAGCATCCTTGGGTCCTCCGCGAACCACCTTGACAATTACATGAACTCCATATTTGTTATGCTAATTGGATAACCTCCTCTAAAAATTGCCTCCAATTTTGTGCAGCACTTCTCATCTACGAACTCCGTCTCTCACAAACTACCTATGTTAGTGTTGTCGTGTACCACCTTTTCAAACTGACTCTGCCAACCAGCATCATGTACCACTTCAGCATATTGCCTCTACTTCTATAGGCAAGTTCTTCCCTCATGGACCAGATTCCTTCTATAAACCCTTATTCCTGTGAAGTCTATTTTGCATCACAAAAATACTTTACCAGAATTTCTTCTGTGTGAACTAATTCATCCTTCGTGGAATTCTCCCTCGTGAACTTCCTTCAAGCATCACCAAATTCCCTATAACGACCTGAAAAATGTACTTCATTTATTTATGGATCTATTTCTTCACAATAACATTTTATTTATTTTTACAATAGAAGTAAGTCAATTTTTTTTTATTTCACAAGAAAATCATATATCATGCATAAATTTGGATTAGTACAACTATAAAAAATAATGGGATATACACATTAAAGAATAGTTATGCTTACTAAAATACATGTTTAATTTAGATAAATTTGATAAATTATATTTTCAGACACAAATTATAGTTTTCAGATATGATATAATTATTATAAAAAATTAGGGTATATATAATAATGATTATTTTAAGTAAATAGTATGATTAAAACACCCCTTTGAAAATTTAAATGATAAAATATTTTTTTGGCGTCAAAACTTTCAGTATTCAATTTCACTATTCATTTTCCATCCACTATTATTTTTAACAAAAAAGGATTTTTTATAAATAAAAGTTAAATTTCTCATACTTAAAGAATTATTTTGGTTAAATAAACATCATTTTTGAATTCTAAATTTCGAAATTAATCTTGGGATAATTTTTAATAGTTTTTAAGAAGTTTCAATTTTTCAATGAATAATAATTTTTGATGAATGGTATTGGATGAATAGTGTTTTCTTGATGCACAATATTTTATGAATTGTATTTGATGTATAGTTTTTTGATAAATAGTAAAAATATTTTACTATTAAATAACTTTTTCTCTGAAATGATTTTCGAAAAATGGATATACACGGTTGCAATTAAGAAGATATTTTCAGTCTAATAGGATCAACATAATTTTTTGGTAAATAGTAACTTGGCCATTTGGAATAGTAATTTTACACTTATAAGTGGTAATTTGATCAATTTAATAGTAGCCTCAACTAAGGAATTATAAATATATTTTAGTCATCTTCAATGGTAATGCTATATAATTATATCATAGTATAAGTAAGTAAAGGTTTTAAAAATTATTAATTAAGTATTAATAATTTATTTATTTTTTTAATTGAAAATGAAATTATTTTTTATACAATGGAGTTCATTTTTTAATTATACATATCGAACAATTTCTAGGATGAATTTTGGGGATTTTATGAAATAATTGAATTTTCAATGAATTGTTAAAATATATTTTTGGGTTTTTGGTATGTTGAATGACATTATTACTATGTCATAATGACGTAATGATTAAGATAATATATTGGTCGACTCTGATATGAGGTGTCCCAGGTGTCCAATACTATGGAAAAATACCACAGGTAAGCCCATGGTTTTGCAAATACCACTAATGAGGTGTCCTTTAAAATTAATTAAATATTTCCTCACTTTTTCTATAAATACCAACCTAGTCGTTCTTTTCCTTTCATTACAGAATCATTATCCATGAATTTATACTAGTTATACCTCATAATATGTCCTACCAAGGTTCCCTCAAGCCCCTAAAGGTCCCAACCTTCATGTTTTTAAAGTTACTCTTCAAATTAAGGGAACCTTTTGGCCTCCCCTTTTAGTCAAAGACTTATTTTATGTTATGTCTTTTAATTTCCATTTTCTTATGTTGAGGTATGTTATTCTATATCCTTATTTCTGACCATTTTAGGTCCAAATTATTATATCTAAATTTCTCTCTCATCAACTTATTTTTTGATGTCATAAATGATGTCGTTAGGCTGCCGTATTTTAATAAGGGAATCTAACAATGTTATATTTTCAACCACTCCTTTAATGTTATGCCTTCTTTATTTATATTTTATTATGTTTGGATATTTCATTTCATATCCCAATTAATTCCTATATTATTCAAAAATTATTAGAGACTCATTTTTATTCAATCAACTCCTTTTATGAATTTTTAATTTGCGTCGTTACGCTGCTGAAATTTCGTAAGGGAATTCTATACTTATCTTTTCTTTTGAACCTCTCTTTTATTTATTATGTATTTAAAATTTACTTACCATTTTCTTATTTACATTTTATTATTTTCCTATCCTACATTATGAATCTATTATTAATGGGTGGCCATTATCCCCTCTCTTTTTAATGTCTTCTAAAGCCATGATGAATAGTCGTTGTGTTGGAGAAATTTCATCTCAAAATCTCTCTTTTTATCAAGAGATTATTTTATTATGATTATATGAATATATAAAAATATTTCATTTATAGGGTTATTTATAATTTCATTAAAATTATTTATTTGATTCTTTAATTTTCATACATAAATCACTCATTCCCTTTTCATTGGTAATAAATGACAAAATGATCTTGTTTTGGGCACTTTTTAAAACATCATGATTTTGATATGAAACACATTTCTTTTATTCTCTTTAGGTTATTTCTAAAATGTTTGATTATGATATATGTGTATCACATAAAAATAAATAAATATTAAGGTTTCACCCTGATAGCGCTCCAAATTATTTGGTAAATCAATTAATCTCTAGAGATGAAAAGTTTTATGATACCTTGGTGAATAACCTAGGTAGTTTTTATGAAACGTTAGGGATAGACCTTCATGATATGCTTATGAGTGCCTAAATTAAATGTTTTACAAACATTTTCAAGTTATTATTCCAGTTATTATTTCTATTATTTGCATATTTATCATTATTTTGTTATATTTCTCATGTTCTTATTGATATCGCTCAAGTTCACATGTAAAGTGTTTCACTTGTTTTCCCTTACTCGGCCTTCTGCTCACCATTTCCTTTGATGTATGTCCCCAGGTTATGAGGTGCAGTAATTGTATTTAGGATTAAAATTTCAAGAATACTTTTAAGAGGATTAGAATAATTTTATATATCTTCATTTATTATGTACCTTTTTTCAAAGACACTAAACATTAAATATCCTTAGTTTGTAAAATATAATGACAAGTAATACAATAAAAATGTAGGATGCTATATTCCCAGAGTGATGATTTTCTCAAATGGAATTATCTCACTATAATTATGGGATTAGTGATCCTCATATAGGAAAATATATCTGAAAACCCCATGAATCTGAGATTTACCAAATGTTCAATATGGTACTGCATTCACTATATATCGACTCTCCTACAAATTATTCTTCCCTAGGCAGTCAGAGTACTACCTTTATTAATTCATGATGGCCCAAAACACCGTAATGCTTTCAAAAACAACACCATGTGTGGCTTCTCAAATCACCACCACATTTCTGTGAATGTAAAGACTTCCCGCGTACTACAAGACTTTCATGTATCACATGCCTTAGCCGTAAACCTTCTTTCGCTCCGCGAACCATTCCTCCTACACGGTATGCCTACTATTTTCCATTCCACGAATAGTTCTCGCTACATGGTTTGAATTTTCACCATTCCTCATAAAAAGATTCATGATCTACAAACAATTATGAGAAATTCCATTCTACATACTGCATTTTCAGAAAATCTTCCTTTTCCAAAAACAAACTACCGATTTTGAGGACCAAAAATTTTGCAAACACTGGGAAATTGTATCACCTTAAACACCTTATTTGGAAAACTCCAATCATGATCATTCATGGTCATTTGTATTTGTCAACAAACACCATCATTCCCAAAATATAATGAGTGGACACCTTGGGGGTTTTTTCCCAACACTAAAAAAAATATGGACTCTAACATATTTATTGGCTAACATTATAGGACCCATGTATCTGTGGATTACAAATCCTTCAATCATTTAATTTGTTAAGAAATGTTTCAAGAGATTAAATCAATGAGACAAACTGGTATTTAAATAGTGAATTCTCAACAAATCTATGTCGAAACATCATTAAATTCAGTAAAATTGATAAACTAGAAGGAGGTCACATCACATTCTATGAAAACTCTAAGGGTATGATAATAGGTGAATTTACCATCAATTTTTATAATTCATCCTTCATTGAAAAAATATTTAAGAAATTCTTAATTCACAATTTACAACTAATTATTAAATTTTGTGATAGAGGTCTTCAAATATATTTATAAAATGTTATTTCAAAGTTTTGGTTTCAAAGGGAAAACCATTTTTTACTAAATATCAATTTCAAAATGTTTATATAATTAATTTAAAATTTATTACAAGCTCAAACTTCTAATGCCTAAGTGAAAAAGTTAGTGAGTTAGGGATTTTGAATAGATCCCTCTATAATTATAGGTCATTATATGTTTTCAAACTCAACCATTCTCAACTGGATGAGATCTTCCCAAATTAAATTTTAAAGATGACATGGTTGTGAAGCATTACCATATGGTAAGCAACACAATTTTGCTTTTAAATATGAGAAGGTTATTTCCTCCTATAAATCTTTTGGATTAATTCAACTCATCAATTGTTTCTTTCTAAAATAAAATATCTATGAGGAAAAACCTATAATTTTATAATTTTTTATTACTTTACAAGATTCACATGGGCATGTTTATTATCTCATAAAATTTAGTCATGTCAATCCTTCATGAAATTATTTAAAAAGGTTGAAAATGGAAAAAAAAATAAGGTTATTTCATTTTGTAGTGATCCTGGTGGAGAATTTAATAAAAATTAATCGAATTATTTTTATTCTTTTAAAGGTTATAGTTCTTATTTTTATACTCCATGAACCGCAAAGTAAAATGGGGTAGTATGAAGTTCAAATGAAACAATACCAGAAATTGATCATACTCTTTTAAATTAATTTTATATAAATATTTTTGGGAAGAGACCATGAATACTTCATGTTATATCATTAATCATCTTCTCATAATACCATTTCTAAAAAATTTACCTTATTAACTTTGGACTAAAAAAACGTAAATTCATCACTTTTAAATTTTTTTATTTCAAATGATTTATTTTAAACACCAAAGTTAATATTGAAAATTTAGATTTGAAAAATGATGAAGGAATATTTATTGGGTAATAAAACTCATGTAATGTTTATTGTGTCTTTAAAAAAGTTTAAAATGGTTGATGAATAAATCCATGTTTTATTTTATTAAAATTTTACATAACCTTTTTATCAATGGTTTTTTCAAAAATAATGTTCAAAATGAACATTTTTAAACCAAATAAGTTGAATAAGAATAAGAAAATATTTAAAATTAAATTCATAATGCTTTTATAAAATCTATAGTCCATCCCCATGAAAATTTCATCAGATATTTACAAGAGGGGACTCGTACTCATAGGTAGGTATTAAATGAGGTTGAACACCGAGCCTTTTTCTCTCACCTCGAACCTCAATACCATACCAATTCCCTTAATGATATAAATTGGGTACATAGCATGGAAGTGGAACTAAATAAATTCAATAAAAATTATTTATGGTCTCCCGTCAAATGACTTGATGATCATCCCATTATAGGCTCTAAATGGGTCTTTATAAATTTTCTAGATGAGTCTCGTAATATCACTAGAAGCAAATATTGTTTAGTTGTCAAAGATAATAACCAAGGAAAATTAATTGACTATGGAGAAACATTTTCAATTTTAACTTAGTTATAATTCATTATAATATTTGTTTGATTCACCTCACATCATAATTTCAAAAAAAATTAAATGGATTTCAAAATCAATTTTCTATAAGGAACTATTTATGTAAATGTTTTCAAGGAACAACCACCTAGTTTTGAAAATCTACTTTTTTTAATTCAACTTTCAAATTATCAAACATCATTTCTGTTTTAAAATAAACCCCATGATATTTTAATTAATTTATTAAAAATTATCTTTTATTAAATGGTATTTAAGTGAGAAAATCATATTCAACTCTTTTTTAAAACATGTCTCAAATGATTTGTTACTCGTTAAAATTTACATTGATGATGTCATTTAAATTTATACCATTGAATCTTTCTATTTTGATGCTTCTTTATTTAATAAATATTGAATTTGAAATGATCATTATGGGTAAACTACAATTCTTCCTCAGTTCTAAAATTTCTCAGAGAAATTATGTGATTTGTTTGCTAAAAAATATATAAAATAACTCTAAAAATCATTTTTAATTGACCATTCTATGGAAATTACTTCTCCCTTGATTACAACTTGGATAAAGTTAATAAACCGGTATATAACATGATTTATAGAAGTTTTATTGGTAGTAAAGTTTACCATTTTATGACACGACTTGATATCCTATTTAGTGTTTCTCTATGTGATAATTTTCAATCAAATCCAAAAGAATATTATTTCAAATATATCAATGGGATTTTTAATTATTAAAAAGGATCTATAAATACCAGTTGTTTTATTCAAAAGGAAACTCATTTAAATTAACATATTATTCTAATATATATTTTAGAGGATTCTAACTAGCTAGGAAAAATACAAGTGGTGCTTTACACCTACATAAAAAATCCTTTATATAATGGAGTAGTATGAAGAATAACACATTTTCTCTTTCCACTTCTGAAGAATAATACAAATTTGTCGAGGGTTGTTACACCCAAATGATATTGATACAACACACTCTATTTGACTTTGGGATTTAATTTTATTATATCGCTATCAAATGTGATAATACTAGTTCCATATATATTTCTAAAAATTATACCAGGAACTCTCGTAATAAACACATTGACCTTAAATTCTATTTCTTAAGAGATCACTTCCAAAAAAGTGATATTTTATTAGATTTTATCCTAATAGCATATCAGTTTGTTGGTATTTTCACAAAATCAATATCCCTTGATAATTTAAAATTCATTAAATATGAATTATTAATGGTTCTCTTATGTCACTTTTTTAAGTAACCTATAGATATCTAAAGTTATCCTCTAAAATCATGATCATGTTTTGAAATTATTTAAAATATTATTTTACATCCTTTCAAATATTGTATTTATTATTTTATTTTGTTTTTATATCTTGGTTAGGATCCATTTATCAAATATTCTATCATTTTAAGGGTGAATTTATTTATTTTATAATTCTAAATTATTCCCTAATATATATCATTTTTTCAAAATTAATTAATTATTGTGTTTCAAAATATTATCTTTTATTTAAAAAATTTCAAAATCATATTTCATGAAAATAAGTAATTTTTATAATATAACAATTATTATTTAAATACCTTTCCTAAATTTTATTTTTAATTATGTTTAAAATTGGTTTTTAAAACGTATATGATAAAAAAATTATATTATGTCATATTTTCTAAAAAAAATATTTTTACCACCCTTAAAGAAGATTAATTATGAGTAAAATGGGTTTTTTTATATTTATATACCTCTATAACATTTATATTCAGATTTATTTAATGGAATTAATATTTAATAAATCCTTTAATGTATTATTTACATCAAATTAATTTATCTGAAAGATATTTCTCATTGGAAAAATAGATCATCATAGGTAAATTAACTTAGTAAGGAAATGTGATGTCATGGAAAAGGTTTCTTAAGTTTTATTATCCTTTTTTCATTCCCTATTATTATTTATTATATTTCTCTCTTCTTATTTATTTCTCTAATATTTTTCCTTTGATTATTATTTTTCATTTCTTCTCTTATGATTTCCCCTATCATTATCTCTCTAAAAATTGTATTACTTGTAGAGATTGGAAGTTAATAGGTGTTTCTAAAAATCTTATATTTTTATTTACTATTTTTATTTTATTTTTATTTGCACTTTTATTATCCATTGAGAATTCATTATAATCTTTCATAAGTTTCTACTTCCTCTCTTTTTTTATTTTGTGATAATCAAAAATGGGGAGAAAGTTCTTAAAAAGGAGAAGTACGTGTAATCATTATAAATGGGGATAATTTATTGAATTTATTATTCTTGTCATTATTCCCTAGTGTTTAATAATTTTAAAAATGAAATCATTTAAAATTATTATAAATTTTTATTAATATCATTCATAATGTGTCTACTACTTAAGGACTTTTGATATCTTATTTACCACTTGAATTATAATTGTTATATCGTCAATTATTGATTTATTCTTACTGTAACATTCTATATTAAGTGATTATGATCATAAAAAAGGGTAAATTTTTGTACCTATCTCTATAATGTTTCTTCTATGACCAAAAACACCCACTAATGTTTCTAACATTATCATTTTAATTGAGTTTTAGTGTTTAATTTTAATATCCAATAGCGTAATTAAATAGAATGTTGAATATATTTTAAATCCATTATAGAATAATTTTAATGTATCAATTCATCCTTAATGTCATTGGAATTATCTTATAATATCCATAGAATTAATTTTAGTGAAGTGGAGTTCGCCTTGAAATAATCTGCTGAAGTGCATACAACACTAACCTACTTGTGCAGGGCATCAGCAGGCTAGTGCCCTAGTGAAAATAGTATGATTTATCTAGATGTTCTAATGGATAGCTGGGGGATCTCTCAAATTTAATATATTCTTTCTAAATGTCATTGGATATCTGTTGGTTAGTTACATCTCCCTGATGGAGTTTATCCCATATCCCTATGTTTCTGGAATCCCACTAAGTACATGTTGTTCATTATTGAGTAACCAGGGGAATCAAGCCAACTAGTTTAAGAATCTATTAATTATAGTCATAAAGACTATAATTATAGATATTTATGGCTTCATTAACCATAATATTGTTCAAAACTATCTCATTCCTCTTAGATCTTATAAATGGATTCACTTATCCCCCTTGGAAAATCTACTAGTTACACTTTCTATTAATAATGATCTTATGATTGAATTGATGGATGATTTTTATATCCTTAGATCCTATCAAATATCCTTAAAAATTTATAATTATCTAAAGGGATCTCAACCTTTATCTAAAATCTATATTCCCATTTTTTATTATTTTATCAAGGAAATTTTTGAGTGGCTTTATAATGGGTTTTCCAAAATAAAACCTATCTCTTCTCAACCACATTTCCTCAGTGGGTTCTTACTATGAAAAATTGAGGGATGGGTTCCTTGGCTACCAGGTAAAATAAAGAGGGTGATAAAAATACAAAACTATAAATTATAGGTTTTTGGAGCACAACCAAGAACAAAATAATTTTTAATAATTTTGAAATCTCAATTTGAGGGGTGGAGATATAGGGGAACACATTTAGAATTAATCAAAATACTTATTAATTGTGTTTGTCCTTTATTTAATTTATCACAAGTCATCATTTATGGTTGATTTTAAAACATGCATAAATTTAGTTCGATTGTCTCTGCACATAAATTACTTTGAAATCTTCTTTATAAACTTGGATCGAATTTATCAATTATCCCTCAATTTATTTCTCACATTATTATTTCAAAATCATTTAACGTTGAATTATCCTTTTACAACCACATGAAATTTTCAAAAGGAAAATTCACACCCCGTTATTTCCATATTATCTCCAACCAATAAACTTATGATTTCTTTCATAATAAATAATAAGTCTCTAGAATAAGGAAAGGCTTATTTGAAAAAATCACTTTTTCTGAGAATGAACATATTTGATGAAGACATACTCTGATATGATTTTTATCTATATTCATGTTTGATTTAGAGAAAAAGGACTCATTATAATTATAAACTCCTCACTTTATATTTTAGATTTATTATTCACTCAATGGTTGGAATTAAAAAGTTTGATTAGTTGAAATTTAAAAAATAGAGATAAAAAAGAACACATTGATACATGTACACATAGACTCAAGAGACATAGGAAAATAGAAACATTTTATTTCTCTATTGAATAACCAATACATTTTCATCTCTTATAATTGTTCTAAAAACCGTATCCCATTAAATCTAAGAATATTAATATCTTATATTTGAATATATTTTATCTCTCTATATGTTTATTCTTTATATGTATGTTTCTTTTTTAAACTATGTGTTGAACCAACATCAGTATTTTCTTCTTTGTATCAATTTTTAATCATTTTTCAGAGTGTTCTAAGACCATAGAAAATCCTTCTGAATGGATAGTCTAGTTGAAGGATCTTAGAAATCTATACCAACTAAAAAATTCTTCCACTTGGGTGGTTAGTCCCTTAAAAAGGACAAGTCTACTAAAAATCACCATAATAGAGGTGTATAGAATTGGTGGAGTGGACTAGGGGATCATTGTGACCTAAACCACTATATATCCTCTATGTTTTATACTTTTCTTAATATGTTTCTTTTCATTTATTACTTTTTATATGATAAAATCATAATTTTTCATACCATATAAGAGGGTGGTTTAAGTGAAGAAGAAATGTCAAGAACTCATTCCCCCCTCCCAACCTAGAGTCATTATGGAACTCTTATCTGACAGACAATGACAAAGGAGAAAGGACTAGAATCACCACACCAAGGATAATAGAGAACAAATGGGTATTTTAACACCACAATTTTAAATTTAAAAAAGAATTATTAATATATGTGGAATAAGAAATTATATATGGATAATATCAAGTAAAATGAATAAAAATATGGTTCTAATTTAGTTTAATAACTACCCTAAATTTATAATATGGTTAGAAAATGTTTGGATAAGTATAAATATGTGGTAAATGTTTTCTCATCTCAATTTCTCTTTATTGGGATACTTTCCATATTCACCACTTTTTTCTTTTGTGTGGTGTATATACTATAAATAAATGTTTTTTATCAAAATGATATTGAATCTTAATGTATATACAAATCCATCATACGTTATAACTTTCAAGTCCCTCAAATTCAAAAGTTATGAAATTTATAAGGTCTTTTTTCAATCTCACATTGAAATTGAGATTGTCTATGCATAAATTTCTATTTTCAAAATTTATATTATTTAACTACAAAACTATATCAATTTTTCTTTCTAGGTTTTACATGTATGATTATAATTGTACCTTTTTTCATTGACAATTAAACTAAATATATTAATTTAAGTGGATCCAACAATATCTCTTATTTTTGTCAGGAGATATGTCTCCTCCATGTTCAAATTAACTATTTTATTTTATAAATTACCTTATATATACTTCTACTATTTCTTATGGTCTTTTTATTTTCATTTTTAATTGTTTTTAAAAGTGTTAAATGAATTTATTTTACATTTTTGTCTAGATAATATATTGTTTATTAATATTCTTTACAAGTGTGAAAAAAATTATTGTTAAATAATTTTAACATGAATTCATTTTCTATATATCTTATTTAATTTTATATTCAAATATTACATTCTAGTATTTCCTATCTTTCTAAAGTAATTTAAATTCACATTGTTTTATAAAATATTTCCTTTTAAATAAAATCTATTAAAAACTTAAAGGTGTTTCTTCTTATTTTTCAAAGTAATACGTTAATGCACTTATAGATTATTTTTCATCTCGGTCAATAATCTTTAATGTTTCTTATTCTTCAGTGGGTATATTCTCTAATGATATCATTCACCTTATCACGTTGGATAGATTATGATCATTTGTTGTAGATGGTTTTATGAAACCTATCTCCTTGACATAGATTAATTAAGTTATGATGGTATTATGAATTTTTTCACTTTAATTTGTCACTCATATGTATAGTTTATCATTATGTGATGGGTGGGTCAGTTATATCCCATTAATAAATTGAGTAAGGTTTTATATCTAATGAGATCATGGTGGGACATTGAAGGTTATCCCATGCCTAAAAGGTTATGGGGTTCAGTTTTTTGTCCCATGCCTACAGGGTTAAGGGGCATGGATGGTCACCCTAAGTCCAATGGTTTTTGGTCATGGGTGGTTAACCCATATACACTATGTTATGGGGAGAGATTTATTATCCCATGTCTAAAATTTTAGGCATTTCAAGGGGTTATAATAAGTCCACAATTTTATGAGTAGTTGGTTAGCCTAGTCCATTATGATGTGAATGTGTTGGTGGTTAACCTTAAAATATCATTTCTATGATTATGTTTATACCACATTATTATGTTATAGATCATACAAATTCCTTGTAATCATGACTCTTGATTGTTGACTCTTGTTTCAAAAACCTATCACTCACTTATTATGTTATACCAAAATCCTCATATCAAGAATCATTTTTTGTTATCTATGTTTAATTTTTTATAATTTTTTATGTTATTTCAATGAACCGATATTATGTTTTCATACTCGCATGTTCATCTTATACACACTTATAATATTTGATTGGTATCACTTATGTTTACCTTTACTAAGAATCTAAGTTCACCCTTTTCTAAGGTTTCAATTCCATATGATATGAATAAGATTGAAACATAAGATATGTCAATAATGGGATATAGTGTGGTGTGACTATATAGAATGTTTTACAGTGTTTTAAAATAAGTTGTTCATGTATTTAATCTCAAAGGACGATAAACGTATTTCATATAGGGTGTAGTTTATTATCATATATAATGAATATTATACTAAAATGATTTAATATATATATATTTTTAGTTTGGTTCATCTCATATAATTGATCCCTTATTGTTTAATTTTATTCCAGTCTATGTAAAGGGAGTTATGGGTTTTAATCTAGTTCTCAAGGGGGACTATTATATTATACCATGTAAACTAGGAGAAAGAGGATGGTGGATTGATGAAAATTATTATTCTTATCTCAATAAGGAGGATTTTATATCTTTAAGGGATGGCTTGACCAAATCTCGATAAGAGGATATGACCTAGAGTGATTGTTTTATATTTTATATATCTTTTAAATTAATTTTATAAAGATTTTTATAATCATGATCATGTGTGATTTTATTAATAATAATATTAGATATTTCCTCATCAATATTGGAATGGCCATGACATTCTTTTTTTAAGAAAAACACAATCTTAAATAGTTTTCTATATTTTTATTTTCATTAAATTATTATTTATTGCATTTTGTTTCACATTTTTACAATTTGGAAACTTAATTTATTATTTTTTAATGCATGTAGGTCCAATTACATAAAAACATAAAAATTATTATGTTCATTTAATAGTTTATTTTTTTCTTTTATGAACATTGAATACCAATTTTATGTTGGTTTGTTTCTATTTTATAATTTTTATTTCAAACTGCTTATATTTAAGCATATATTATAAATTGAAACTAATGTTTTCTTTTAATAACAAGATTTCATGATTGTTAGATATTTGATTCTATTTATGTTGTATTTTAATTGATTATTTATATTATTTTTTAATTTTTACATATTTAAGCAAATATTTTAGACCTAGATGACATTTCAAATAGTTCTAGCATGGAGGTGAATGAACCATCTTAAAATTTAAAAAAATTGTTTATAATCAATGTTCTATTCATAAAAAATATATATAAGTGAAATTTTGTGTGCATGTTCAATGGAAATAAAAATGAATAACTAAAAATTAATTTTCTTAGTAGTTCAAATCAACATGATCATGCATATACTCTTCACTCTATTTTTCTCATCAAGAGGAATAGTACTTACTAAAACAAATCTTACTTTTGAAAGGTAGTTAACACCTTTTAAAAATAGTCCTTTTTCACCTAAATGAATAACCAAACCAGTATATCAATTAATTTTTATGTACTAAGGTAGAACCAAACATATCTTGACTTTTTAGTGAGATTCATAGCTCCATAGAAGTACCTATTTTGAATAACGTATAACCAAAAATAGAGGTGCTTTTTGTAGGAAAATGTAACCCCCTAAGATTTAAAAATAAGAACATCATACTCAATAGCATATATGACACAAATAACGAAGAATAGAAGATAATTCATCACCCTAATAATTTATGATATATTTATTTTTTATGTAAATTCAGTCTCTTTGATAGATCTTAGTGCACAAAACACCAGGTTTGAAAGAAATATAATACTCTATTAAAATATTATTATTTAAACATGAACATTATAACTCATCCTGTAAGGAGGGTATAGATAATAATAACGAAATTATAAAAATTATATGTTTTACCCATCTATAAAATAAATTCAATGGTTATCTATATATTAGAATAAAATAATAACTTTTTGAATGAGAAATACATGTTTTCTGAAAAAAAACTCTATTTTTATAAGACGTGGATTAGTCACACTTTATGCACATAATTAGAAGTAATTTTTACCAATTATAGAAAAAAATTGAAAAAAATAATTTTTAAAATTTACATGTCAAAATTATCCTTGGGTGAATTATTATGATTTTTATTAAAGGTGTTTTTTATGAATACTTCAAAATAATAATTTTTATTAAAAAATCCTTTTATTTAAATAATTTACAATGTTAAATTATATTTTAAATTATTTTTAAGATAAAATTAAATATTTTGAATATGTTAAAAATATAAAAATGGATTCCATATTTGGAATCATAATAATTTAAATAATCCAAAAAATTCAACTTAATTTTAAAAAAATTTAATTATGAAATAGTATAATTTAATTATTTCAATTACGATAAAAATGGGGCTCACATGGTTTAAACTAATAATATTAGTATTAAAATGAAATATTATTAATCCAAAACCAATTTTATTTTCATTGTTTGACATTATAAACTCTAAGGTTATATAATAACCCAATTTATAAGATTTTTGTTTGAGAAAAATTCTATTATCACTTTATCTTTCCAAAAATTCAATATATGTCCTCTCCCCTAATTATAAAAGTCCACCCCCTCTCCTCCCCTCTTCACACATACAGTCCCCTTTGGTTAAAACAATTGTTACAAAAAAAACCTCCTTACTTCCCTCCCAGAATCCTATATTCCACATATTTTTTATTAATCCCTCATATTAAAATTTTAGTTATAGACTTAAAGAGGCTCTTCGAAGAACAGGTAAAATTATTGCACGTGCGAACTTTTTATTTCCTATTCTAACCCATTAAAACATTTTTAAACTATAATAATATAATAACAAAATTATATAATATATACTAATATATTATTACATTAATAACATAAACCAGATCTTTCTCTACTCATGTAAAATGGGAAATAAAATTGGCAATCGTGGATACACCAGACTACTACCTCATGAACTAATGTAAATATTATTCCATCAACACTTCTCACAGTTTAATATAATGATAGATTTAATGTGTATATATATATATATATAACATTTAGATATACTTATACTCCTGGAGTTAAAATATTACATAAACCTTAATAATTTTTATTTTATTTAATATATAATAATGTCGCTTGTGTGTATGGAGGATTACAGCCTTGTGAAGAAATGTGATTAATTTTTCAGTTAAGATTTAAATGGAAAGTAATAAGGATAAATTTAATGAATATATATAATATATACGAAATTATATAAATTATTTAAAATTATTATATCATACACTTCCTTACCCTTTCACCCTTTAAGGTAATGATATCGCTACTCATGCGTGTGAAAGGCCTACCGTCTCCACGGAAGGATGAAATTTATTTTCTATATCCAATTTTCAAGAGTAATTATAAGGATGTATATAATTAGAAATAATAATATTAATAATATTAATATCATTATTATGATGATTTTTATATATCCTATAAACAAGAAACATTATTTTCATAACAAAACACGCATGAGAAAACAAAACAATTAACACCAGAAGAAACAAAAATAATGAATTATTATTTGAAAATGGGTGGTAAAAGGTTATATTAGGATCATACATGGTATTATATATATATATATATTATTATGGTTATTTAATATATTAATAATAAACCTATATTTATTATACAAGATTTTCAGACACATACAAAGGCATTCGAACCTAAGGTAAGGGTTTTCCATCTCACTTTTACTTTCATGATATGTACTCCATATTTTCCAATTATTCTTTTGTGTGGTTTATATACATGAACATTGATATGTTATGTAATAAATATCTAAATCACAATGGAATTTAATTTTTTATTTTATTATTCTTTCATTTAGGGGGCATATGATTCATAAGTTACCAAAGTAGTAATGGATTATTTCGTAATCTCGTCATTATTCCGGATTATTTCTATTTAAGTATCCCTTAGGGGAATTATTTAATATTTTTACCTAAAAATAAATATATATTATCATATTATATTTATTCATGAAATTTTTCTATTAATATTACCATTTTTTACTTTTAGTACTTAAAATTATTGAGAATTATTTTTATGAAAATTCTACTTTATTTCTTTGTTCAGTCAAAAATAATTTTTCATCAAAATCTATGTTTTATTAAAATATTTTGAAAATTGTATTTACAATTTTCAAAATTATTAATTAAATAATTTTTTACTTTTAAAAAAAATTCATAGGAATATTAATGTAATTTCAAAAATTAGTCTTGTTTGGATTTTACCGCAAATGTCAAAGGAATCTTTGTTTTAAAATGTATTGCATGAACAGACTTTTCTACCACCATAACCATTCAATGTTTAAATATTATTTTAAAAAAATATTTTATTTTCAGAGAAAATTATCTTTAAAAAAGTTCATGAGCTATTTATTTTAAAAAAACATTCATTGTGAAAAGTTTTTATCCTCAAAAATGTTTTTAATAATATTTTTATTGTATTCATATTCGTCAATAACATCAACCCTTTATTATACATATAATAAACTAGGGGTATGATGTATTTATATCATAGATGTTATTTATTTGGATGTTTCATGTTCTTTTTGAGTGAGGATGTTTATTACCATTAAACATATTACTTTGGATGGTTTATGATTATGTTTATTTGATTGGGGTAAGTATTAACATTTTCCATATTAGTTTTACCATATGAACCGTAATATTTATTTTTTTCATCCCTTTAATGTGAGGAATGAATTGGAAATAGAATTTTATGTTTGGTTCCTGGTTATATATAGCCTATTGATGCATCAACAGGTCTCAAGAGACAAATTAGTTGGCCAAATTAGATGGTTTTTACCCATAGAATTAAAATGTCTTGTGAAAGATCTTGATATTATGTTTCAGATATCTTGAATTATGCATTCCCTAATTTTTATGCCAGTGTTTAATGTCTATGTGATTGTTCCATTGGTTATAATATCCACAGAAAAGTTTCAATATCATGTGATTATTTATGTATTTATTTGATCATCATTTATTTTTATCATATTATGCTCAATTTAATGATTAAATTCCATGTTTTAGTTATTTAACATTCCATGTTGATTATTTTTAATTTTTTAGGATATATTAATATGTACTCTTACCCTTACTAAGAATCTAATCTTACCCCTTTATTATGTTTTATTTCTCCTAGGATACTTGTAAGTGTTTTTTGATTGATATACCAAGATATGCTAAGGGAAAAAATGGAATTCTCAAAGAAAACATTTTGTTGAATTTGGTGTTTTGAAAATCATATTAAATTATAATATATACCTAGTATATGAATACTATTAAACTATTTAGTCCTTAATGATTTTATTCCTTGTATCATATTATAATGTAAGAAAGTAACCACCAAGTGTGAGTTACTGGGGTAGAGTTCATTATAGTTGGGGTCAGAAACTTTTTACTAGAAACTTTTAACAATATTTAAGAAAAACTATATTAGGGAACATATACATATGATAAAAAAAATAACAATAATATAATATCATCCTATATTTTTTAATATAGAGATTATATGGTTTTTTCAAGAAATACATCTTTGTCTAGATACTATAATTGGACTTGGTTTTGGAACAGATGTTCCTAGGGTTTATAGCATCAAAACAATTGTGTGAGTATTGACTCATGATTTACATAGTACATGAAAATAGTTTATACTTTACACTTGGTATAACACACTTGTGGGATATTCTTTAGTTAATTCACATTTGTTTTATGAACCATCATAAATAATTTGAATAGATGGTCAACATGAATGACCTTTCTTAAACCTAGGTAATCATATATTGAAAATAAATTTAAATAATTTAGACATATAATAATTTATTCTTCATGACTATGTGATTTCCCACTATAATTGGGTTTTCTCACATTGTGATTTTTAGTTTTAGTCAAGGGATGGAACAAGAAGGAACTGGGTGAATGTTGAATGTGATAGATAATGTGTTAATTAGGAACCTAATTGGATGATTATTGTGGTAAAGGATATCATCATTATTTATAATCAATTTTCCTGATATATTATTAATAAATTTCACCTTGACCAATTATAAAACTCACCAAAGAATAGAATGATGGATTCCTATAAGATCTTGAATAGTTGATATCATGGAGTAAAGAAGTCACAATTTCCTTTATGTGAGAAATGTGTAAATTGACACCCAAGATAGTGTCTCAATGTAATAGTAAAATATTTTATGTGTGTATAATAAGGATACAAAGAAAGTAATTTTTGAGAAAAAATGAAAATTTTGGTTCAAGTATTGGAAGAGAATAATGGTCTCTATATGGTATTACTAATGGTTGAATGTTTTAAACATCAAAAGTATGGTAATTATTTTAACAATGTTCTATGGGAATGCTTTTGAAGAGAATCAATATGGTTTTACAGGTAATGGTAATATTGATAATGATGAAGAGACTACAAATGACATATGAATAGAAAAATTTATTCAGGAATATGATGATGAATATTAGTTAAGGGTATAAGAATGTGCTTGTGGTTTGATTCAAGAATTATGTTATAGGAATTATTTTAAAATAACATTATAATTATAAGAATTATGAAATTTATAAGGGTAATACTGCACTAATTTTTCATTAAGGATTTCAGATTATATATTGAATAGTAATAATGACTAGGAAAATTGATTCAGTGGTAAGTTGTTCTTTTCAGAAAACACATGATTTGGGGAAGACATCCATTAATATGTGATAAATGTTGAGATAATAATGATAAAGATTATTTTATGGGATATTATTGGTGACTATAAAATTCATTAGTTATTTGATGGTTTATGTTATCTTTTCTTGAGTTTACTACATGTTTGAATTTGTGGAATATATTTGAGATCTTGATTTTTTTATTTTCGGAAACATGCATGTTTTAATCAGGTTTAATGGTTATTTAGGTACTCACATATTTTTTATGTTAAATTAAAAGATACATTGACATTATTTGGGAATATAATGTTAATTTGATTTTGAAAAATTAGTGAACATCCTTCTAAATTTTTGGATCTTGAATTTGGAAAGTCATATTTTAGATAATTATTGAGGTTAAATATTTACGGAATAGAATAAGTTGAACTTTGGGTGTTATTATATAACCATTGTTAACTATTTTGGACATGGAAAATATCTAGATACAGGAGGAATGAATTTCCTTTATTTCATTGAGTTAATGATATATTAAATCATAATTTTAGTTCTTCAGACGTAAAAATTCATTTTAGATATTACTTTTTGGGATTAATAATTGAAATAATAATTGATCAATGAAAACAAAAGGGTGAAATTGTTTCTAATAAAAATAAATATATCACCCCACTATATTTCCTTATGTTCTTCGTCTAAATTGTAAAGAAATTTCTTAACTCTAGGAAAAAAGTTTTTTAAAAACATTTTATCATATCACCAACATATATGAGGAATTAATTGCCTTTTAAATCATTATAGATGTATGGTTTTTTAGTTTTTGAATTTATCTTGAGCGTTTGTCATACTTTTTATCGATGACCTTTATCACCGTCAATCATTATTTGGTCATTACACGTTTCTTCTATTTCTATATCGTCAATTCTCACCCATGTTAACCTTCATGGAAACATATTTTTGTGGTTATTCAATATAAACTTCTTATTTTCATTTATATCCTATAAAAGGGATTTTTTATTAACCCTCTTTAAGATGTGGTATTTTAATAAGGTTATTTACAAATTTTAATCCCTTCATTATTGACATCAAGATTAAATTTTGTAGGCGCAATTTATTTAAGGTCATAGAATGTAACACCATAATATTTTAAAATAGGAACATCTTATTTAATAGCATATATGACTTGAAACACCAATATTATAATATAATTTAACCCGCTATGAATTTATGATAAATGTAGTGTTAAATAAATTCAATCACTTCAATATCTTATAATTAATATATAACCAGGATTGAATGAAATGTGATAATATATTAAAATATTATTATTCAAATATGACCATTATAAACCAACAATTAAGAAGGAATGTATGAGTAGTAATAAAGAAATTATGAAAATTAAATAGATTAACCATGTATAAAAAAATCAATGGTTATCTATTGATCGGAAAGAAAATAAAAACCATTAAAATGAGAAAGAAATGTTTTCTAAAAGCCTATAATTTTCTCAGAGACAATTTTCACATAGAATTTAATATTGATTTTCAAAAAAATTGAAATTTATTTATTAGAAAAAAATTTATTTTTTTAATAAAAAATTAAAACTTATATTTGGTCAGTTGTTTATAATTTCAATAAAAGAATAATATTTTGATGAAAATTGAAAAACACTAAATTTTATTGAAAACTACCGCTTTTTTTAACATATTTACAAAGATAAATTATATTTTAATTTAATTTTATAGTAAAATTAGTTCAAATATATTAAAATTTAACTATTTTAGTTCATTGAAATCAGTATTATATTTAATTTTTATATTAAAACATTATATACATATTAGAATTTTCTCTTCGACAAGCTGATCTTTTGTCGCGTTTGTGATTTAATTATAAATTGAATTAATCCACTTATGTGATTTAATTTGTCAAAATTGATTAAATACTTTTCATTTGGATATGTTATATTATATAATTATGATTACTTAATGTTTTACTGTAATTAATAGTGAAAACAGTAAAAATTAATTAGCACGGATAAAGGAAATATTGGTTTACAGTGGGTTAAAAAAACATATAAGGGTTAAAATGAACTAAACCTTTTCAAAAACCCATTATATTGGAATATATCATCCTTATAAACAATAATATGAGATTATTACAACTTTTTAAGATTTTTTCATGAGACAAATAGGGGTATCACTTAATCCTTTTTAAAATTCCATGTGTGTCCTCTCATCCACTTATAAAAGGACGACAACTCTCCTTCAATATTCACAATTCAAAAACCCTTTGGTTCATCCATTCCCTACCCAAATACCATAAATAATTTCTTTAACACATAGAAGAGGTATTGGTTTTATTATTCATCCCTTCTAATAATTCTTTAGGTATAAACATGAAGAGTCTCTCTGAAGAAGTGGTAAATTTCTTAAATGTGCATATTTATTTTATATCTTCTTCTACATACTTCGAAAAATATTTAACTATGTTAATATAATAATACCATTATATCCTATACTATAATATGTTATTATGTTAATTAAATAACACATATCCATCTCCACTTTTATCAAATGGGAAATACAATTGCTAAACTTGTGTACTGAAGACTACCGCCTTGAGAACTGATGTTACTCATTTTCAATAAAAATATAACATAGTTGAATATAATGATGGATTTAATGTATATATTTATAATATTTATGATATATTTAAAATATTTTAGTTATAATATCACATTTTACTTCTTACTTTTCATTCCATATAATATATGATAATGTCGCCTGTGTGTGTGGAAGACTACCACCTTAAGAATAAATGTGATTTGTTTTTTATTTATGATTTATATGGAAATTAATAATGATAAAATTAATGGATATAAGTGATATATATAATGTGATATAAAATTTTCAAAATTAAGATATGATATGTGTATTTTATTGTATATATTTTAGGGTGTTTAAATATATTAATTTGAATAATATAATTGATATTCTTCCAAACATTTGACTATTTCATTTTTTTATTTATGGGTGTATACTATAAATATCTGAACATTGAAAAAAGTGTGAATTTTGGAGAAAAATACACGTCACGTCGTGATAAGAAGTTTCATTGAATGACATTGGGATAAAAGGATTCCCACTATGAAGGATTCCTATGGAAAACTCCTAGGGAAAAAAACTAAATAACAGGGGAGAAACGAATCTTTTGGATATGGAAACACAAGATTCACATTGTGAAATGATTTACACGATGTGAAAACATTACATGACATGAAGTGGATACAAACCATGAAGTGAATAGAAATCAATAAGAGGATAGCTCGAAATTTACACAATGAGAAAAGACAGTACACTACATGAAACTATTCAATATATATAGGGAATGACATAATGTCATGAATATTTCAAATCTCGGACATTACACATCATGAAATATTTATACATCATGAAAATCTGGGACTACCTAGAAATGGAAGGATTCAACGTGTCAAATGGATGAGACCTACTTTATGGTCGTAGGACCACTCGTGACTGCTTTTTAACTTGTTATAACAACGGTGAATCCTGCTTGAGCCCTAGGGGAGTCTATAAATAGAGATTTTTCTTTCCAAACCAAGGTATATCTAGAGACCAAAGTCTAGAACAGGAAGTTAGACTGCTATAGGTTCACTTGCACTTTTTCTCTGGTTTTCATTATTCTTTCTTTTGTTTTATTCCTTACCCCTTAATCCCAAATCACTAAGATGAGGGGGTAAACCCCACCATGTCATAGGGTTATGTAGATATAGGGAGAAGGTTTTGTTGGATCTATTCACTATTCCTATTCTTGTATTTGGTTTTTTGAAATTTTATTTTTCAATTCCAACCCCATTTGTTTTTTTATCATAGTAATTTAGAGAATTTATAGAAAGAAAACATTATAACTATTTAACTTGTTACCCTGAATTGAGGCATGACCATTCTCGCATCTAGGCCAACTAGGTTTAAATATTGTATCGAGACAAACTTGATTTGACAAAATCCAAACTTATTGGACAAATGGAAACATGGTATTTTTGTATTTATGAAGGGATACCATAACCATTTGATCCCCCTCATATTTAATTTGATTCTAAAAACGGACTAAAAAATTTATTTTCATTAATAAAATGCTCTTAAACCCTAAAACAAAAAAACTCATCTCTAGCCTTTAGAATTCGATTTCATACCAAAAAATTTGTTTTTTGTTGATTTATTATTTTGTTTTCCGATAACTATTTCCAAAAACCAAACTGCTCCTTTATTTTCCTCACCAATTTCTTGATACCAGGTAAAATAAAACAATTTTTGTTAAAACCCTATTTAATCTATTTTAATTGTCTCTATGGGATAGATCTTGTTCTTTCTTCTATATTAATTATAATTAATTAAGTAGCACTAGTTTTAGTTTTGTAATTTTTTTTATTCGACTTGAGGGAAATAAAAATTCATTTTTTTCAATTAATATATCATACAATTCCTTAACATTTCACCCATTAATTGAAGATATTGTCGCATGTTCATATGTATGAAATACCGTCTCCATGAAGAAATGAGATTCATTTTCTATGTCCAATTTAAAAACAATTCTAAGGATGAATCTAATGAAAAAATATATTTATAACATTAATATCAGTATGTTGATGATGGAACTATATCATATGTACAAGAACCAGAATATTCATGATAAAACATGCATGAGAAAACAAAATTAACACCCAAAAAATTAAAATTATTAACAAACATTACATAAAATATCATAAGAGGATCATATATGGTAGGATTTTATCATTAAAGTTTTTTAATATATGTATAAAAAATCTATATTCATTATACATAAGGTTTGGACACATATGAAGGGATTTGAACCTGAGATAGAAGTATCACATCTCACATTAACTTATGTGAGACATACACTATATTCACAACTTATTAAATTACATGGTGTGTATACTCATATTTGATATGTTATATCATTATTCAAACTGTCTTAATGGTATTTAAGGTTTCATTTAATTGTTATTTATTTCATGGGGTTAATGATTCATAAGTTACCAAAGTGGTAAGTATTTATTTCACAATCTCATTATTATTTGGGATTGTTTCTATTTAAGTCTCCCTTAAGAAAATTATCAGATATTTTTATCATAAAATAAATATATTTTCTGATAATATGTCTTTTCATTAACAGTTTCATGTAATATTACAAATTTTCTACTCTTTGGTGCTTAAAATGATTGAAAAATATTTTTTAAGAAAATATGAATTTGTTTCTCTCTTTAGTCGAAAATCCGTTTTTATCAAAATACATGATTTCAAAAAATGTATACAAAAATGTTTTTACCCTTTTCAAAATTATTTATTAAAGTAATTTTAACCAATTTTTTGATGTTTTATAAAAAAATTGAAAGTAATCATCATTTATTTTTTAAAACAAGGCCTATTTTGATTTTACCAAAAATGTGAAAGGATTATTTGTTTTAACATATATGGATGGACATAATTTTATGACTTCATGAACACTCAATGTTTTAAATATTATTTTTAATGTTTTCAAAGGTTATTTTTAATGAAAATTATTTTAAAAAAATTTCATGAACAATTTTTTTAAAATATTTTCAAAATAAAAATGTTATTAACTTCAAAAAAAATTAATGATATTTTTAATATTTTTTATATTATTCGATAAAATCAACCCTTTATTAATATTATGATCCACTAGGTATATTTTTTATTTATATCAACTTTATTATTTATTTTGATGGTTTATGGTTAGCTTGATTGGGCTTGTACAATTTTATTTTCATTCACCATATTACTTTAGTAGTTTATGGTTATGTTTAGTTGATTGGGGAAAGTATTAAAATTTTATATGTTAGTTTATTAATATAAATTTTTATGTTGATTATGTTTCATAACATTCATATAAGTAAAATATTATGCTTATTATGTGGTGGTTCGGTCCTAATTATATATATCCCCTTGATGCTTCAATATGTCTCATGGGACAAATCAGTTGGCCAAATTAGACGGGTTTCTACCAACAAAATTAAACTATATTGTCAATGGTCTTGACTATATTTTTTATATGTCTGAAATAATGAATTCCCTAATTATGAGTTAAGTTATTTATTTCCATGTTATTATTCAATTAGTTAGAATATCTATGGAAAAGTTTCCATCTCATGTGATTATTTATATTTCTTTATTTAATCATCATTTATTTCTGCCATATTATGATCAATTTATTTATTAAATGTCATGTGTTTCATTAATTTACCATAAAATATTGATTATGATTATTTATCCATGATATCTTACATTATACTCTTACCCTTATTGATCATCGGATATCACCCCTTTCTTATTTTTTTCCCATGATACCATGAAGTGTTTTATGATTGATATGTAGGGATATGATAAGGGGAAATATGTGATTTTGAAAAACAATTGTTGTGTTTTGTATTTTAAAATGTTGGTGAAATTTAATTATGTATTTTTTTACCAAGACTACTAAATTATAAGGTCCTTTAGAATGTGAATCCTTATATATTATAAAATTTTAATAAAGTAACCATTGACTATGGGTTATTGGGGTTGGTATCTTTATAGGAAATGTATAAACTCATGATACATCATAAATAAAAATAAAATAATACAATATAAAAAACCATGATGAAAAGAAGAATGTAATTTTGATTACAACTCAATGAATCCTTCAAGAAGAATTTATAATTGAAGTTTCCTCGTGACTCCTTAATAAATAGTATTATAGTAGCAGACTCTTAAAACAATAAAAATTGGGTTTTTTGTCACTAATTTGTATCTCCATACGTCTCTATTTAAAAAATCTTTTGATGGTAAACTTCAAAGAAATTTATGATCAACACCATGTGGGTGTCAAAATTCTTAATCTTTAAAATTGGTTTTCAAATCACTCCATAATAGTGTGATACTAAATGGGGAAACTAAAAGATAAAGTGAAAAAAAATATTATTCACTTAAATTTCAAAAAAACATACCATAAAAAATTTTATATGACATTATAATTTCAAAATACTTCAACAAAATTAATCCATCAAAATTTTGTATGTCTTTTGAGGTTCATAAGGGACAAAAATTTAGCTTCATATGAATTTGAAGAAAACATTTGACATTGAGAATTTTGAATGACTTTGATAATTTCATATGAATTTTCATGAAAATATAGTAATTTGATAACTGTTTATGATATTAAATGAAAATTTAAGACTTTATAATATTTAGTATAAATTTTCATGAAAATTTATGACTTTGAAATATTTTATAAGACTTTTTGTGAAAAAATATGCTTTTAAAATATCTTTTATGACCTTTTAATTTTTGAAAATCATGAAAACATTAAAATGTTAGACTTTTTACCTAGTTTACTACTTTCTACATATCCAAAAAACAAAAAAAATCCATAAACATAGTTTTGCAAATATTGTTCAAAATAATAAAAAATTATAAAAAATTTAATAACAATTAATTAAAAACCTAAAAAATAAATCATATTGTGAGATATTAAAATTATTCAATTATAAAATTAAATTAATGTAAAAATGTGTGGTATTATAATATTCAATACATAAAATTCACAATCTATAATACTAAAAATCTCTCAATCAATCAAATTTAATATTAGCACTAGTTTTCTCTCCTTTTTTGGAAATTAAAAAATCAAATGAATTTATAAAAACATCCCCCATTTTGAACATTATCAAAAACTTGAAGCATCAAAAAGTATATAAAAACACTCTTTATCATTCTGAAAATAGAGAAATAATGATGAAACTATAAAAAATTAAACATAAATGACATAATATGTTGAAATAGGTAATATATGTTATAATATAATTTTGAATAAAACTAGTAATAAAAAAACATAGATAATTTCAGTTGTAAAATATTTAAAATAAACCTCAAAAAATTCATAAAAACATTAAAAATAAAATATAAATTTAATGTTAATATTTAATTAAAAATTCAATATAAAACAATAACTACAATAATCAAAAAAAATTAATGAAAATAAATTCAGTACAGTAGTATAGTTTTGACCATTAAACAAAAATAAGAATTTTAAATTATAATACTTCAACACTAAAGACCCATAATATCGTGTTTAAACTTTAATTTCTCAAAATTTATGGTATTAAGAGGTATATAAAAAATATCAATCATTCTATTCTCAATGGAAAAAATTCTAAAATAATATCTTATTTATTAACATTATAAATTATAAAATAAAATATGGAATTTATATGCTTTTAATAGAATTTTGTAAAGTATTCATTGAAATTGATGTAAAAGTACTATTATCACAAAAAAATGTAAATTTATAAAAATAATTATCATAATATGTAAATTTCAATTGACTCTATAAACATTGAACTTGATAACTAGCGGAAAATATATACTCAATCTTAGATGTGGATAAAGAAACGGATAATTTCTTTTAATAACTCTATAAAATTACCAAGTAAATTATATATACTATAACTACTCTTTATATCAAGCCTACAACCACCAAAAAAATTAGTATATTAAACAAAAATAGTTTACTAAAATAAACTAGTATTAATAGTGCCTTTAAAAAATCTTTTAACTTACTTTATTTAGGATTATATTGAAATATTACACACAAACATATTGAAAACATTATCTTAGGTCTAGAAGATATTAAATATAAAAAAAAGTTCTTTCATTCCTCTATATAGTCTATTATCTATATGTTTTCTGAATTCACCTAAATAAAATTCATATTTAGTACTTATAGGTGTTCTAATAGTTTTAATAAATTCAAGATTAAACCTTTGGTTGTGAAAAAAAACCTCAATGTGAAATTTGAATGTTTTTGGGCTATTGTTTTTATTAGAAACATTATATTGACCAAGTTATAGAATATTTTATTTACAACATAGGGGTTTTAAAGACATAAATGTTTACCTATGATTTATTAATTCAAGGATATGAAAATAATTGGATAAAAAAATTCTATGAATTAAGTACATGGTGTGAAATTTTAGGTATGTGGACTGAGAGGTCAAGTTCACAGACCTTAAAGTAAATTAACTAAAATCATGAAGGAAGTTCGTGGCTAGTAATATATGAAGTAAATATGTATACTATGAAATAAGTTCACGGAACTATGAAAGAATTTTATTACTGGTATACTATAATGTCATGTATGTGGGCCATGTGGTCAAGTATGCAGACTAAAATATCAAATTCAGGGAATATAAAGTAATTTGGAGGAACTGTGAAGGAAGTTCACAGCTGGTGGACTATGAGGTAATATACAGAAACCATGAAAAAGTCCAAAATCCCCAAATGGATCTCATGGGAATAAGATGGTGATTTCTGGTCAACCATGAATGGTGTACACAAAACATGAAGTTAGTCCCTACACTATGAATTATGTTCACAATATGTGGTATACTGATAGATATCAATTCATAGATAAGCCTTAAAGTGAATGAGTGAATAGAAATTTCATTATTATCAATTTTTTATAGGTAATTTCATATATATGGTCCCCAAGATCACTTTAATAAGAAGAAAAATAATGTAAATTAGGTAAGATCATCTCTGTAGAATTTTTTTAAGTCTAAAAGAAATTTCCTAAGCACAAAACATGAAGGGAGTTCATTGAAGAGATTATATGGTTAACAGTACTCTGTGAAGGATAGTTTTCAGTGAACGATAGTCCAAAAATGGGATTTTATGGTGAGGAGTTATTCATTATGGAAAAACATGGTGAAATATTTTCCAGAAACTTAGGTATGTGGTAAGAACTATTCGGTGAATTTGAGTACGTGATGAAATATGTTCTATGAATTAATATATGTGAAATAGAATGTAATGAAAACAAATAGTTCCTAAAGGAATTTTCTATGAATAAAAGGTATACAATAAGGTGGGTCTCATCTATAAGATGAAAAATGTGTTTCATTTCATACTCATATAAGTTTAAACCAAATAAGAGCTCTTACATATCATCCAAATAATATTATAAAGTATCATTTCATTCACTTAATTTGAGATATTAATGAGTTCTAAAAAAATGATTGGTTGTAAACCAAATGGGACAATGAGTCTTCTTTGACTATAGAAAAAAAGTGTAATTTAGTGATTCCATTAAATTGTAATATTTACTTTTTATTCCCCTTTTACAAGCCCAGTTAGGTTCAACCAAGTAAAATTATTATTTCTAATGCAAGCTTTTATAGTATATTCACATTCTTATGATAAGAATAGATAACAGAGTTTTTTCAACAAAAAAACATGATTAAAAGGATGGGTTATTTTAATCTATCATACTTTGATTCCCTAACCCCCCATCCTCTTAGAGTATTTATCCAATTAGGGTAAATAATTGGTATCAGTGCTAAAGGTTAATCTTAGAGGTATTCTCTTGGTGGAAGCAATGGAAATGGTTAATCGGAATGGGATTCTGATATTCAATGGAAGAAAATTTCAATTGTTGAAGAATCGGATGTATACTTACTTCCAATATTTAGGAATTTATATTTTTAATGTTATGGTTTATGGTATTTGGTTCATTGTAGAGGGTGAATCTTTATCATAAGAATACTTAATATAATTAGATAAAAACTCCAAAGGAATAAATGCCTTAGGTGGATCCTTATCCAACAGAATCTACATAAAGGTGATATAATTTTAATCCTTACATTCCATATGGGAAACTTTTATTAATATATATGAAGGTTATTCATAATTTTGAGAAGATAAATTATTGATTTTTTAGAAAAAATATGGAGACTTGAGGATGTACCCAAATAAATTGTTTGATCCATTCTTTGATCAAATAGAAGTTATTTTGGAGGAAATTCATAGTCTTAAGAAAACCCTGGATAAAGTTATTATTTTTAATTAAATTTGAAAAACATTTACACCCATGTTAAATCAATAATTATCTATACTCATGGATATAGATTTAATGGAGTTATCATTGGACAGTCTTCATCACAATCTGGTAGAATATGAAATGTGGAATAATGATAATGATATTGTGAAAAGGAAAAGTCTAAGAAAGAGGAATTAACCATGGAGTATGACCAGAAAGAAGCATATGTGGATAAATACATGTCATTAATGTCATCAAAAGTTATGAGTGTGAAGGAATGTTTAAAGAGAAACTTCCTTTCACATTATTGTTATGTGGAAAGGCTGGCACTATGAAGAAAATATCCTTAATAACTTTCATGATAATGATAAGGATGATTAAATTTCTATAAATAAGTCTCAAGTCTCTATAAAATCAAACAGTGTCACTTAATGAATTATCATAAAAAAATAACCTTTATTCATATAAAAGTAATAGTTTAAAGGAAATTGAGATATAATACATTTAAGACTACCAAGAATATAATGAAAATTATATGATTGATGTTGTGTGAAATTCCTAGATAAGGGAAGAGAGTGACAATGATGAAATATAGGATGAATAAAAATTGATCTCTATGTTGAATTAGAGGTTTCCCTTCAAGTGATAAATATTTGGATATCCAAAATGAATAAATCAATCAATTTAGATCATGATTCCAAACACAACAAGAAATAGTAATAAGATGAGAACTATGAAATTAATGTAGAAATGAAAATATTAAATTTTAAAATATGGAAAATTTAATTGATTGAAAGCTCAAGGTTGAGTAACATACTAGGGTTATCAATGGTTTGACTAAGACACTAAATAATTGAGTTAAACATATCAAAGATTTTGATGAGGAAGTTTTGGAATGTGATGTAAAGTAGAATATTTGGAGTGAATCTTGTATTATGATATGACATATGGAAAGAAGCACACATAGGTGATAGCGAAAACAGAATTTAGATGATAGAGGTCTGGAAAAATAGGTAAAGGACTGTTAGTAAAAGAAAAATTAATATATGAATGAAAATTATGGCTGGTTCTTGATTGTAAAAATAAATAAGTTATGGTTTATTCTAGACCAACCAACCACTCCAATGTTAATGGTTTCATTGTGTATGAATTATAATTTGAATATTCAGAGAACCCAAGGTTTAATTAGTGTTGAAAAAATAACACTTAATAATTCAACTCACATCATGTTTTTTTAAGTATGGTACATCCTAAAAAATTTTTTTCCATACCCAAAAGGTATCACAATGCACAAGAGAAAAAAATGAATCTCATTAGAGATGAAAATTATAGGGATTATTTAAATGGTCATTGTATATAGTGTAGAGGTTTTGGAAATACGGTTTGGTATTTATCATTAAATATTTGTAATAATGTTCAAAAAAATTCTGAAATTAAATGTACAAATATAATTAAGGAATAATAAAGAAAAAATAAAATGAAAATACCATTTCCATATTTAGATAATAAATTTAGTCCATCATACTTTAAGGATGATCAATCATGTCAATCAACATCGTGTGTGAATCCAAATACATGAATCAAAAAAGAGAAGTGAAGATTGAGTAGTGGTTCAAAATATTACTATAAAAGCATCCGATTATATTTTTGTATATTTATTTGATAGTGGGTGCACTTACAACATGACTGTAAATGAGTATCCTATCACAAAAATCTAGAATAACAGGGTACGTGTCATCAAATTTGGAAATGATGAATGAATAATGATTATTTTCTCCAAAAAAAATCTAAATTTGGGTGTAAAGATATGAGACACATAGATGTCATGGTCCTTCAAGGACACAGTCGCAACTTTATTAGTTGTAGTCAACTGTGTGACTTAAGGAATGCAGTATAATTTACCAAGAATACATATATTTTTAAGAAAAATCATGATACAGTTTTTATATAGGGGAAGTACATTAAGGTAAATCTAAATTATATCAGAAGATAAAATGATATGTGTGTTCTATTTGTGGAAGAAAAAATAGGTTTGTAAATAGAAATATTTTCCATTTGGTTTGGTCACTCTTAGAAGATCTGGTGAAATGTGATAGAGCTCGAGATATCACTAAGATATCATGTGATAATACATATTGTAGGATCTCAGGTAATTATAGAATAATACATTTTCATATCTATTAATATTCATGAATAAGAAATTAATTTTATGTTAAAGGGGACACTTTTTTTGATAGTGTACTCAAAACACAATAATGGGTTTCTCTGAAATCTTACATTCCACACAACACTGAGTTATACCAAATCATAATACAACAATAATATTACTATTTTAAATGGTAGTTAATGCCTATCCATTGTATTGGATAGAATTAACAAAATTAACTATATTTTGATTTAACATATTTTTTAAATGTTTTTATATTTTTAAAATTGATTTTAGAGACATAAAATGAGAATTAATCCAATTTTAAGTATAAAATACTCTAATATATTTAAAAGGTTATTTTACAGCATTTTGATGGAGATCCCTTTTTAAATATAATTTTTTCACTTTTATATGTTCCATTTGACATAATAAACTTCTTATATTGATGTAGGAAAACAAAATTTACTTTGGTTAAATTTTTGGTCATTTTCTGATAAAGTTCATTTTTAATGAATAGTGAAAAAAACATCATTTTAATTCAAAACTGCTTTTTCATCTAATTAATTTATAGAGTGAGATTATTGTTTTAATTGGTTTGAAAGTTTAATTTGGTTATTTTTTATCATTTAATCCAATATTTTTCATTTTAAATAATTTCACTTTTAAATTGGACATAAACAGATGTCAATCGTTTGGTAGTTTCTTCTTCTTAAAAACCTGATTTCTGGTTTTGACAGTGGGAATTAATTTTAAATTAATCACTATATTTTCTGTGCTTTGAATTTTTAAAAATGGATTAAATATTTTTAATTAGAAGTTCCAAATTTTATAAATTGTTTTGATTTAGTTTCGTACAATATGAATGGTAACTTTAGTAATTATTTTTTATTCACCATGGTTAAAAGGAAAATCAGGTAAATAAGGTTTGAGAAATAATACTATAAAAATATTAAACTACCCTAAAATGGTTCCTAATCTTGTTGTATGATATATTTCCTTCCATGATCAACCTTATGAAGAACTTTTGGCCTTTGGGGTCCACTTGGGTGTGAAAATTATTTTTTATAATATTTAATTTAAAGAAAAAAAGGAAATATAACAAAAACATGTATCTCCTAACTAAAAGAATTTTAATTTAGTTTATTTAAATTATATCTTAGACTATAAATAGTAATTATAAATATAGAATTATTTTATACATCCAGTTAGTTTATTTATAATTTAGATATATTAAATAAATAAATTTATTTATGACCAAAAGATGATAAAATGATTACATTATTAATGAAAGACTCAAATAAATAAATTTATAAATATGAAAATAATATTAATTTTAACATTTTCATGCCATAAAAAACTTTTATGGATGAAATTGACAAATTAGGGATTATTTAATTCCTCTTTTTCTAAGGAATCAATTTGTTATGACATTAAGAAAAATCATTTACTAAATAGTTTCAAAATTGATATAAAGGAGTTTTAAAAAATTCTATTTTATTAAATGATATAATAGCACTAAAAATTAAGATTCAGGAAACTCACTTATATAATGTCACAAACATAATTAATTATCCACCTGTGGTTCGATTATAATTTAATAGTAACTATAGTAACCATATATTTTGAAAATAAAAGAAGATGTGGTAAGAGTTAATGTTTTTAACTAAGGGTTAAAATTAAAAGATAAGGTTAATTGTTGACCTAAATTTGTCTAAAACCTGTTAGATGGGAGGATTTAGACACATCCTCTTCTTATCCACTAACTTTATCACTTTGGAACTATTATAATTTGAAAAACCAATTTATAATAAAATATGATTTCAAGTCATTCCAAAAGTGCCTTGCCTCCCACTTATAAAAGGCTACCACATCTACCTACTTACTCACACTTATCAAACCCCTTGGATCATCCAAATTCTACTCCAATAATCTCCCAACATCCCTTCATTCCTCTTATAATACTTACATTGGGTATAAGGTAATTCATGAAATCCTTTTTTCTCAAATCAAACGAAGTTATCAGATTTAGAGGTAATGTCTTCCCTCAAGTTACTTTCTCTTCATTTCCTTCTCCACTCACAGTGATATTATTATTAAATGATTATATAAAACCCCTAGTATCCTCAATATACTAGCATTTATTTATGATAATTATTCAAACTTCACTTACACACACCTCCATTTAATGGATATGAATATATTGTTTCCGTGTACGGTGAACTACTGCCTCACGAAAAGATGATTTTTCAATTTTCTCAAACAACCTCTCATGGTGTCCATTATGATGGATCTGTATTTATATATGATATATATTATATTTATATTATCTCTATTCTTCTGTAATTTTTATTTATAACACATCTTTATTATTTATTTGTTCTGTAAAGATGATAATTTCATTTGAGGAAGTGTGGAATACTTCCCCCTTAAAGTGACATATCTCTTTTTCAATAAACATAGAATGTATAAAGGATTGTTTTATTAAAACAATAATACATAAATGTCATAAATATAATACTGGTATTATAATATACTTTTACATCATTCTATTTTTATTTTCTTAATATGAAAAGGAAATGAAAGGCCCGTTCAGGTGTACGTACAGCCTACTGTCTCCATGAATTGTGCATGTCATTTATTATATCCAAATATTATGGATATAATAGATACATATAAACTATATATATGTGGTATTTAAATAATTAATAACTGTATTCTCGAGATGATGGCCTTTTGACTACATGGACAATTTACATCAAAACAAGTTCATTTTCGACTCCAGTACCGAATATCGACAAAAAGACAGATATGAACTTAAATAATTATGTAATTTTTATAACATGGTAACTAGTGATTTAAAAGAAATAATAATCTGGAAAAATGTTTTAAAGAAAATATAAATTATCCTAAGTTTATTATTCAAGAACATAACAATTATACGAGAAGATTCGAACACATGGTAAGGGACTTTGTCTCAATCTCCTTCCATTGATGCATAATTTGGTTTATACATGAACTTAATTTATACGGTGTATAATAAACCCCTCTGAAATTTAATTTTATTCAATGGTTTTCAAAATGGAATAATTTTTTACGAATCAGTTTTCAAAATGATAGAAGGAATGTTTCTTTTTAACGTATGCAGCGACAACAACCTTTCTGCCGCTGCGATAATTATTTGATATTTGGATTCCTCTACAAGCCTTAATGTTTTTAAAAATAAAATTAAACACTATATTTTTTTTATTTTGGTTTTAAAAATTGTTTTCATAATGGATTTATTATAAAAATATCCTAAAATTATGTCTTACGATTGCAATGTGGATATGTTTTTTTTTTCTTTATGCTAGTTCATGTGTTATGATTATGTTATGGTTCTTAGGAATTGATTATGTATACAGGTGGTTCCTTGATAAACTGAGGGTAGGAGAGACCGTGATAGCTCTCAAATTCATTAGTTAATGTAACGAAGGTAAACGTTAAGGTTTACCCTAAGAAATTTAGGGAGTATATTGTGATGGGTATTCCAAACGTAACTATGAAGGTTACTCTCTATATATCTTTGAAAGATAAAATTTAAGTGTGATATGGATGCAACAAGTTACCTATATATTTTATGATTTCTATTAAGTTTTGTAGGAATCTAATTATTTCATGATATAAGCTATGTAGTTTAGGTTTTATGGGTAAAATGTACGATTTTGTGAGAATGTTTTCATGGTTTTTAATATTCATCGACTAGCAGTTTTATTCCTTATTTTATATTCCATACTAATCATTGTACACTCATTCCATGTTTTTGAAAAAAAAATCATAGGGTATAAGGAATGGTAACATTTAAGGCCGGGGCCTTACTATTGGTGTTAAATTAAAGGTTTATACAATTTTAGGGATTAGGAGTTTTGGATAAACTCATGTTAAGTATCCTGGTATATTCTATCAGTTAAATCGTTGTTTTATACCTTTTTATAACAAGTAATGTCAGTTAAAATGGAAGGAGGATGATCTCAAACAACATTCCTATCTCTTCCTGATGAAATTCTTGCAATAATTATTACAAAGTCATGTTCGAATGATTGTGAAACTTTTTCTGGCATATAACTCACTTGCAAGAAGTTTTTTTACATATCAAACACCTCCATTATACCTCGATACCATCATGGATCATGGTTTGTATTTAATCCAATAATCTCATATTTTTAATAAAGGTAAATATTATCAAGGCATTTTCAAATATTTTACCTTATAACAAAATTTTTAAGCATATTATGATTTTGAAAAAGGTGTTGAAGAAGGAGACCCTTTCACAACCTATTTATATTTTTTAAAATATAGTCTTTTAGAACATACTTATGGTATTTTAAAAGGACCATTGATTAAATATTTCAACTGAAACTCGGTCTAACGTTCTTATAAAAATCTACTTTTATCAGATGTTTAGAACTTATATGTCGTGCAAGATTATTTTCTGAATCTATTTTTCTATGAACACGCATATGACCCAAGAATTAAAAGGTGAATTTTCATAAAGGAAGAAAATGATTTTGAAGGATCTATAAATAAATTTTTCAATGCATGGACATTCTATCTAGGAGAAAAAGATGATGAGTAAACCAGGTGGACACGATGATCAAGGTATGATGTTCTTTCTTTGGGAATAATTTTATTTTATCATATAGAAGTGAAATAAATGAAATGTCGCTATATATAAGACTTAATGAATTAAGATATTGAGGTAATTATGAGTTTGGTTTAATATGAGTGGTATAATACAACCATTATGGTTAAAACATTATAGGGTTATTTTCATATTAAAGGGAAAACCCGCAAGATGGGTGAATATCTGTCACGTATGGAAATGTCGGGAAATCGAAGTATGACTTATTATTTATAGTTAAATGATTTTATTGAACAAGATTAAGTTGATTATGGGAACTTCTGTTTTATAAAATTGATATCTTTAGTATAGTAAAATCATTTGGTGATTAATTGAAAAATGTTATTTGGGAAGACGTTTGCTCATTTGGGAACACTATATGCCTAAGAAAAGTAGAATACTATGGGATTTAATTTGAGGAGTAATGGTTGAATTTCAATTTGGAAGAATATATGTTTCCATTTTGTACATATGACTATTTGGGTTATTTAAAGAAACGATTAACCTATCATGGAGAACATGTGATTAGGTTAATCACTTTTAAGTATGAGACTTTAAGAGTAGTCAATATTATTTGGAGATAAATGTTAAGATTTATCATGGAAGGCTTTGTGATCAAATTGTTCTAAATTTTGGGGTTCAATATTAGTTTGGTTTATTTTGAGTAATTTTAAGAACAATTTTTTATTTAATTGTCTTTATTGAACTTTGGGTATTGTTTGTTGAATTTTGGATATTTAAAGAAGTATTTATTTATTGATGCAATAAGGTTTCCTTATGAATTTTCCATTCCTCTATGTTGTGAAAATCATAAACACTTTATCTTAAGATAAATAATATTTCCCTAAGGATTATTTTCTTAAGTAAAGTCTTCATTATCTAAGGAAAAATTTTATCCTTACCTTTATTTTCATTATCCCATTTTATAATATCTCTAAATCAAACTTTTTTTATTAGTTAGTTGAAAATTAGGATTCTTATAAAAACATCAGAATCTAATAGTTCCTTAGATATATAATGTTTTGTTTTTAGAATCTGAATTCTCTAAAATTATGATTCCAAATTCTCTAAAATTCAGATTCCAAATTCTCTGAAATTCATATTTCAAATTCTATTAAATTTAGACTCTAAATTTTCTAAAATTAAGACTCTGGATACACATAAATTTAGACTCTAAATTCTCTAAAATTTAGACTCTAAATTATTTGAAATTCAGATTCTAAATTCTCTGAAATTCAAATTCTAAATTCTGTGAAATTACGAATCTAAATTCCACCAAATTTAGACTCTGAATTCTTCTGTATTAAGACTCTGAATTCCTCAGTATTCAGATTCTCAATTCCTTATAATTTATACTCCAAATTCCTCATTATTTATACTCTGAATTCCTCAGAATTTAGACTCTGAATTCCTCAGAATTCAATCTCTAAATTCCTTAAAATTGAGGCTCCGAATTCATTGGAATTCCGACTCTTGAATCTATTGACTTCAGATTCCAAATTCTTTTTAAAATAGAAGCTGAAAACCCATGTTTTATAAAATCTGAATTTTTATTGGGTTAGAATCTAAATTCTATTTTTTACGTAGACTCTAGAAAATATATTTGGTTAAGTAATTTCATTTTCCTTAAACATACTATTAAATGATGTGGTAAAACTTGTTTCTAACTAACTATTGGTTGAGTGACAATGTGTATAGGTCCCTCCGAGATTCAAGGAAAAATATGATTGTTGGATGAGGGAGTCAACTATTGGGGTTGTGCCTATAAATAGAACCTCATTTGAATGAGCTCAATAGATCTATTGATCAACCTAGATATTACATGCTGTGAAGTGATTTATAGAGAGAGAAAGACTCTCATGATTTCTGTGTACTGAACATCTTGTTTGGCTTGCTTCTTGCAACTCTGATTGTTGTTGAGTACAATCAAGGTATTTTGGGGATAGGAAGACAGAGGTACTGACTACCTTAAAGATTGAGGGATTGCGGGGATAGGAAGAGAGATTCTGATATTCTTATTGTTGTCTTACCCTGGTGTGGGTAAGATAGACTTTCTTGGAAGTATAAATTATGTGATATTTAACCAAGGTTGTGGGATACCCTACTCTTTGGGTTAAAATATTTCCTACTTGTCACTTGTTCTTGTTTAAAGTTTTATTTCCATTGTATTTTGATAAAGGAAGAAAGTATAACATTATTATACTTTCTTATAATTTACTTACTCAAATATATAATATTCTATATGCTTTATGGTATAATCTTAATTTAAGAAATTTATTTTTTAGTTTCCATTTTCCGTATTAATATTTTTGGAACCTAATCCAGTTTGTTTCATAAAACTAAATGATGATTTTTTAATTTACCTTGTTTCACTTTGTTAAACATATTTTTACTTAAGGTTAATAACAAAAGTTTTTAAACTTACAATTCACCCCCCCCCCCCAATCATGTAATTGAGCATCTACAAACACTATTTCGATCCTACAATTGGTATCAGAGGAGGTATCTAAAATACTTATACTTATATATAATTTTTCTTGACCAAGTTTTCATTGTACTAAATTTTCTTACTTAAAGTTTCTTGCACAAGTTATTCTTAGATATTTTTATCTCTGTTTATAAACTTTTTCTACTTATAAGTTTTAGTGGAAAAGATATTTTCTTATAGAATGGAAGGTATGAATGTTGGTTAACTTGACAATTTAAATCCGAAAAGACCACCTATTTTTTATAGTAATGATTATGAGATATAGAGAGATAGAATGAAGGCTTTTTTCATTTATACACTACTGGAAATTGGGTCGTTTCCAACGGTTCTGAACTGTTAGGAAAACCTCAAGAACTGTTGGTATATGTTATAGCAACGGTTCTACAGACCGTGGGGAAGTAAGTTGTTGGAAAAACCTATCCCAACAGTTTACAGAGAACTGTTGGTATAGGTTAGTACAATTAACCTATTCCAACGGTTTGGCCAAACCGTTGGCATAAGTTTTACCAACGGTTTACACAAAACCATTGGTAAAACTAAGAAAATCAACCCTTTCCCAACGGTTTAGAAACCGTTGGGAATGGTTTCTTCTAATGGTTCTCATTGAACCATTGGCTAAAAAATTCCTAGAAATCTTTCCCAACGGTTTGTAAACCATTGGGAAAGGGTTATTACAAGCCTATGCCAATGGTTTGAAACTATTGGCATAGGCTATGCTATGAAAATTACACAGCAACCTGCAATTTGCACAGCAGCCTCTAATGATGTCTATTCTCCTCCTTTCCAATTACTATACCTGCAATAACAAACTAAGACATACATATAGAGAACAAATTCATAGACATTTAACATACAATGCATTCTTGAACTATACACATCCATAATTAAATCATAATTCATAACATAATTATAAACCTACATAATTGATTTAGAATTCAATTTAAAATTTAGATGACAATTATATGTGGAATCTGGAATTCAATTAATAATTGAATACATACATAATTTTATTATCAATTATCAATAAAATAAATAAAAAACTGAATAATTATCAATAGAATCCAAATACGTTTGTTTGGTTTTTCGTATACGAGTTGTTTTTACAAAAAATGATGTCCATTTAAAATAAAATACATACACTTGGAGTGATATCGGCCACACCGTGCCTCGAATTATAGTGGGGTTGACTTGTACACATTAAATATGACCCATGGATCGTTTTCCTAATGTATCAACATATTCTGAAAATGTTTGGTCGGTTTTACGTATGCCAGTTATTGTTTTCACTTAAAATGTTGTTCATTTAAAAAAAATGAGTCACTTTGAGTAGTTCTGGCCACACCATGCCTCTATTTAAAAAGGGGTTAACTCGTACATGTCACATATGTCTCATGGATCATTGTGCTAATGTTTCAACAAATTTAGAATGTGTTAGTTCAGTTTTCTGTATGCTAGTAGTTGTTTTCAATTAAAATGTCATCCATTCCAAATAAACGTGAGACACTTTGAGTGGTTCCAGCCACAACGGGACTCGGATTGAGGCGGGGTTTACTTGTAAACGTCACATATGACACATGGATCATTTTCCTAAACTTCCAATGGAATCTGAATGCGTTTCATCGGTTTCCTGTATGTCAGTTGTTGTTTTCACTTAAAATGATGTCCTTTTGAAACAAAAGAGAGACACTTTGAGTGGTTTCGGACATACCATGCCTCCGATTGAGTCGCGGTTGACCCGTACACATCACATATGACCCATGGATCATTTTCCTAAAGTTTCAATAGAATACGAATGTGTTTGGTCAGTTTTCCGTATGCTAGTTGTACTTTTCACTTTAAATGTTGTCCATTTCGAATAAAACTGGGACGCTTCAAGTTGTGATGGTCACACTGCACCACGTATTTATGTGGGGATGACTCGTAAACATCACATATGACCCATGTATTGTTTTCTTAAAGTTTTAGTGGAATCCGAATGCATTTGGTCAGTTTTCCGTATATCAGCTATTGTTTTCACTTAAAATGATGTCCATTTTAAACAAAAGAGAGACACTTTGAGAGGTGTTGGCCACACCGCACCTCGTATTGAGGTGGGGTTGAATTTTACACGTCACATATGACCCATGTATCATTTTTGAAAAGCATCAACACATTCATAATTCGTTTGGTTGGTTTTCCGTATGTCAGTTGTTGTTTTCTCTTAAAATGTTGTTCATTTCAAAAACAATGAGACACTTTGAGTGGTTATGGTCACACCATGCCTCAGATTAAGGTAGGGTTGACTCGTACACGTCACATATGACCCATTTATCGTTTTCTAAACTTTCAACACATTCCGAATGCGTTTGGTCAGTTTTCCGTATGCCAGTAGTTGTTTTCAATTAAAATTTTGTCCATTCCAAATAAATGTGAGACACTTTGAGTGGTGCCGGCCACACCAGGCCTCAGATTGAGGTGGGGTTTAATCTTACACATCACATATGACCCATGGATAGTTTTCCTAAATTTTAAATAGAAGCTTAAAGAATTTGGTCTGTTTTCCGTATGTCATTTATTATTTTCAATTAAAATGAAGTCTATTTTAAACAAAAGAGAGACAATTTGAGTGGTTCCGGCCACACTGTGCCTTGGATTGAGGCAGGGTTGACTCGTACAAATCACAAATGACCCCTGGATTGTTTTACTAATGGTTAAACAGAATCTGAATGTGTTTGGTTGGTTTTTCGTATGTCAGTTGTTGTTTTCACTTAACATGAAGTCCATTTTAAAATAAAGAGAGACACTTTGAGTTGTTCCGGCCACACCACACCTCGTATTAAGGTGGGGTTGACTCTAACATGTTATGTATGACCCATGGATTGCTGTTCTAAAGTATCAACACAATCAGAATCAGTTTGGATGGTTTCCCATATGTACTTAAAATATTGTCCATTTTAAACAAAAAAGAGACACTTAGAGTGATCTCGGCCACACTGTGACTCAGATTGAGACACTGTTGACTCTTAAACGTCACATATGACCCATGGATCATTGTACTAATGTTTCACCAGAATCCTTATTTGTTTGGTCGGTTTACCGTATGTCAGTTGTTCTTTTCAATTAAAATGAAGTCCATTTTAAACTATAGAGAGACACTTTGAGTGGTGCTGGAGACTCCGCAACTCATATTGAGGCTGGGTTGACATTTACACATCACATATGACCCATGGATAGTTTTTCTAAATTTTCAACTGAATCCAAATGAGTTTAGTTAGTTTTCCATATGTCAGTTGTTGTTTTCATTTAAAATGTTGTTTATTTAAAATAAACTTGAGACGCTTTGAGTGGTGTCAGCCACACTTGGTCTCAGATTGAGGTGGGGTTGACTCATACATGTCACAAATGACTCATGGAATGTTTTACAAAAGTGTCAACATAATTTGAATGTTTTTGGTCAGTTTTCCGTATGTCAGTTGTTGTTTTCAATTAAAATGAAGTCCATTTTAAAATATAGAGAGACACTTCGAGTGGTTTCATCCACTCTATGCCTCGGATTGAGCCTATATTGACTCGTACACATTATAAATGACCCAAGGATCATTTTACTAAAGTATCAACAAAATCAGAATGTGTTTGGTCGGTTTTCCGTATGTCAGTTGTACTTTTCACTTAAAATGTTATCCCTTTCAAACAAAAGTGAGACACTTTGAATGGTGTCAGCCACACCGCACCTCTGATTGAGGCAGGGTTGACTTTTACATGTCACATGTGACTCATGAATCATTTTCCTAAAGTTTCAATTGAATCTGAATGCATTTAGTCAGTTTTTTGTATGTCAGTTGCTGGTTTCATTTAAAATGTTGTCTATTTCAAATAAACCTCAGATTCATTGAGTGGTTTTGGCCACACCTGACCTCGGATTGAGGAAGGGTTGACTTTTACACGTCACAAATGACGCATGAAACATTTTCCTAAAGTTTCAACAGAATCTGAATGTGTTTGGTCAGTTTTCCGTATGTCAGTTGTTGTTTTCAATTAAAATGAAGTCCATTTTAAAATATAGAGAGACACTTCGAGTGGTGTCGGCCACTCCCATCCTTGGACTGAGGCTGAGTTGACTTGTACATGTCACAAATGACCCAAGAATATTTTTCCTAAAGTATCAACACAATCTGAATGTGTTTGGTTGGTTTTCCGTATGTCAATTGTACTTTTCACTTAATATGTTATCCATTTCAAACAAAAGTGAGACACTTCGAATGGTGTAGGCCACCACATGCCTATTATTGAGGTGGGGTTGACTCATACACATTACATATGACCCATGGATCGTTTTCCTAAAGTTTGAACTGAATCCTAATGCGTTTAGTTGGTTTCCCGTATGTCAATTGTTGTTTTCAATTAAAATGTTGTCTATTTCAAATAAACATGAGACACTTTGGGTGGTTTCGGCCACACCTGAACTCAGATTGAGACGGGGTTGACTCATACATGTCAAAAATGAATAAGGGAACTTTTTCCTAAAGTTTCAACAGAATCTGAATGTGTTTGTTCAGTTTTTCGTATGTCAGTTGTTGTTTTCAATTAAAATGAAGTCCATTTTAAACTATAGAGAGGCACTTTGAGTGCTGTCGGCCACTCCATTCCTCGAATGGAGGCTAGTTTGACTCATAAGCATCACAAATGACCCAATTATCGTTTTCCAAAAGTATCAACACAATAAAAATGTGTTTAGATGGTTTTCTGTATGTCGGTTGTACGTTTCACTTAAAATGTTATCCATTTCAAACAAAAGTGAGATACTTCGAATGGTGTCGGCCACACCGTGGCTCGGATTGAGGCAGCGTTGACTCGTACACATCACATATGACCCATGGATCGTTTTCCTAAAGTTTTAACTGAATCAGAATGTGTTTAGTTAGTTTTCCTTATTTTAGTTGTTGTTTCATTTAAAATGTTGTCTATTTCAAATAAACCTGAGACACTTTGAGTGGTTATGGCCACACCTAGCAATGGATTGAGGCAGGGTTGACTCGTAAACTTCAAAAATGAATCATGTAATGTTTTCCTAAAGTTTCAATAGAATCTGAATGCTTTTGTTCTGATATTTGTATGTTAGTTGTTGTTTTCAATTAAAATGAAGTCCATTTTTAACTATAGAGAGACACTATGAGTTGTGCTGGCCACTCCGCGCCTTATATTGATACTGGGTTGACTCTTACGTGTCACAAATGACCCAAGGATAATTTTCCTAAAGTATCAACACAATCCAAATGTGTTTGGTCGGTTTTCCATTTTTCAATTGTACCTTTCACTTAAAATGTTATCCATTTCAAACAAAAGTGAGACACTTTGAATGGTGTCAGCCACACTGCGCCTCGGATTGAGGCGAGGTTGACTCTTACACATCACATATGACCCATGGATCGTTTTCATAAAGCTTCAACTGAATCCAAATGCGTTTAGTTGGTTTTCCATATATCATTTGTTGTTTTCATTTAAAATGTTGTCTATTTCAAATTAACCTGAGACACTTTGAGTGGTTCCAGCCACACCCAGCCTTAGATGGAGTTGGGATTGACTCGTACACATAACAAATGAATCATGGAACGTTGTACTAACGTTTTAATTGAATCTGAATGTGTTTGTCAGTTTTCCGTATGTCAGTTGTTTTTTTCAATTAAAATGAAGTCCATTTTAAACGATAGAGAGAGACTTCGAGTGGTGCTGACCACTCCATGCCTCGGATTGAGGCTGGGTTGACTCGTACACGTCACAAATGACCCAAAGATCATTTTTCTAAATTATCAACATAATCCGAATGTGTTTGGTTGGTTTTCCGTATTTTAGTTTTACTTTTCACTTAAAATGTTATCCATTTCAAAAAAAAAGTTAGACACTTCGAATGGTGCCGGTCACACCGCACATCGGATTGAGGCGGGGATGACTCGTACACATCACATATGACCTATAGATAGTTTTCCAAAAGATTCAACTGAATCTAAATGCGTTTAGTCAGTTTTCCGTATGTCAGTTGTTGTTTTCATTTAAAATGTTGTCTATTTCAAATAAACCTGAGACACTTTGAGTGGTGTCGGCCACAAATGGCCTCAGATTGAGGCGGGGATGACTCTTACACGTCACAGATGACTCATGGAATGTTTTACTAATGTTTCAATAGAATATGAAGGCGTTTGGTCAGTTTTTCGTATGTCAGTTGTTGTTTTTAATTAAAATGAAGTCCCTTTTAAACTATAGAGAGATACTTCGAGTGGTGTCGGCCACTCTGCACCTCGGATAGGCTGGGTTGACTCGTACGCATCAAAAATGACCCAAGGATCATTTTCCTAAAGTATCAACACAATCCTAATGTGTTTGGTAAGTTTTCCGTATGTTAGTTGTACTTTTCACTTAAAATGTTATCCATTTCAAACAAAAGTGAGACACTTCGAATGGTGATGGACACACCACGCCTCTAATTGAGGCAGGGTTGACTCGTGAACATCACATATGACCCATGGATCGTTTTCCAAAAGTTTCAACTGAATCTAAATGAGTTCAGTCAGTTTTCTGTATGTCAGTTGTTGTTTTCATTTAAAATGTTGTCTATTTCAAATAAACCTGAGACACTTTGAGTGGTGTCGTCCGCACCTGACCTCGGATTGTGGCGGGGTTGACTCGTACATGTCATAAGTGACTCATGGAACGTTTTCCTAAAGTTTCAATAGAATCTTAATGTTTTTGGTCGGTTTTCCGTATGTTAGTTGTTGTTTTCAATTAAAATGCAGTCCATTTTAAACTATAAAGAGACACTTCAAGTGGTGTCGGCCAATACGCACCTAGAATTGAGGTTGGGTTGATTCATACACATCACAACTGACCCAAGGATCATTGTCCTAAAGTATCAATAAAATCCAAATGCGTTTGGTCAGTTTTTTTATGTTAGTTGTACTTTTCACTTAAAATGTTATCCTTTTCAAACAAAAGTGAGACACTTCGAATGGGGTCGGCCACACCGCACCTATGATTGAGGTGGGGTTGACTCATACATGTCACATATGACCCATGGATTGTTGTCCGGGGGGCTGTCTGGGGGGCAGTCCGGGGTCCAGGGAGGAGGGGGAAGTACGGGGGAAAGTCCGGGGGGCTGTCTAGGGTCCAGGGAGGAGGGTGGTGGGGCTGTCCGGGGGCTGTCTGGGGGGTGTCTGGGGGTTTTTCCAGGGACCAAAGAGGAGGGTAGGGGTTGTGATGGGGGCTGTCTGGGGGTGTGTTCGGGGGGGCTGTCCGGGGTCCAAGGAGGAGGGGGGATGTCCGGGGACCAAGGAGGATGGTGGGGGGGGCTGTCTGGGGGGCTGTCCAGGGGGTTGTCCTGGGGGCTGTCTTGGGGGCTATCTGGGAGGCTGTCTGGGGGGCTATCCGGGGTCCAAGGAGGATGGTGGGGGGGGTTGTCCACGGTCCAGGAAGGAGGGGGGTTGTCCAGGGAGTTCTGAAACACACAAAACTCTATAAATATGATCAAGATACACCTCAACCACTAAAAGAATCAACATATAAGAAAACAGAAAATATATAAAAATAACTCAACTACATTACTATACTACGGGTCTAAATAAAACCAATAACTAGAATAGATTTAACATCAAATCTCAGTAATATTAGACAAAAATGTAATGGGCCTACTTGTCCCACATCACCATCAGCATCATCACCATCATCCTCACCCTCGTCCTCGTCCTTTACCTCCTCAACGCCCTCCTCCTCGCCCTTCTCCTCACCCTTGCCATCCGCCTTGCCCTCCTCCTCTCCCTCCTCTACCGCATCAGACTCCTCGCCATCATCATCATCAGGCTGGACATTTTCTTGACCACCACTATAACTACCACCAGGTGCACCATATATAGAACTTATTGATGACTTATATCCATCAAAACCTGGGATGTCCTCTGGTGGAATTGTTGGACGTAAAACTTCAATAAATTTCATAAATCCACTTTTTTCCCTAGAAGACTATTCTTCCATCTCTGTGGCCCTTTTTCAGCCATTTCTACCTATACCCTAACTTATTGTAGCTCGTTGGCACTATAAGTCGTACCTGAGGAGGGCCAATACCTCGTCGGGGCTATCCTAGGTCGGCAGCGTACTCTGCCAGGATGCTCCTCTCCCAACACCTGATGTAACTGATCAGTTGGCCCAAAATTTTCTGGTTCATTGTCATCTAGGGCCTCTAAAGCAGCCTATTAGAAATATAAATATATTATTAAGTTAAAAATAGATATTAAAATACAAAATCAACAGATTAAAACTTACAATATGCTGTTGAGTCACTTCGCTGACAGAACTTCCATCCTTTTTCCATCTACTCGAGTAAAATAGTTTTGCTCGAGGCACATGTCCTTCAATATTCTGTATTTTCCCCTATAATGACATTGAAAACTAATGTTATATGAAAAATTTATCAAATGATTAAGTGATTAAGGAAACAAAAGAAAGTGTAAGTAGTAAGGAAAACTTATAAACAAATGGCATACCTGCTTCCTCTCATGATCTGGAATCGTATTACGTCCTTGTGTGTGGAGGTATTTTTTTGAATCAATGTTTTTTTTATTTTTTCTAGATGATTCCTAATTAAAATTAGATAAGGAAAAGGGTATTGTTAATTAAAAACATGAAATTTATTATTTAAATACCTCAAATATAATTAATACCTTAAATTGGGTAGTCTTTCAATGAGTAATCATCTGACGATACGGCTCTATAGGACAATCATCCATGACTGGTACCGCCTATAACTCAGTGCCAACTCTAGCACGGCAGCCAATATACAACTCCTACGTGTAGGCTCTCCAAATCTCGCCTAAATCCTTTAGACATTCTGGCCGGGCACCCTCACCATCGGGAAAATTAAATTGACACTGACATGAAAATATTAATTCATATAAATACAAAAATAATTAATAGAATTAAATACAACATATTTTTTTACCCATATCTCTTCCCAAGCTCTATCCTTGACCTTATGTGGAAAATTTCTCCATGATAGCGGGCTGGCGGGAATGATGTCAGAGTATTTGGCTAGCGTCGCCAAAAACCATGACATTGCGACCCTGTTTTCTTAACCATTTGGTTGTCTTCATTCTAATCCACCATAACCTGTGTGTGGCGGTTCCACACCACACGCATGCGTGTACACCCCCGCCCCACCTCCTATCAGTAGATGTATCTATCATGAAAGAAAAACAAATATTTTATCAAAACATGTTATAATGAAAGTAAATATTACTATAAAAATTTGTTAGGGTTCTATAAATATACATGCGCCAGTCTGATCGTTGATCGTCGTTGGATCAACAGAAACTGATGGAACACCCTGTTGTGGAACAGGGGTTGAAGATGATGGAATATAGAAGCTCAGAGAGACATAAGGATAAGGAAAATAAGATGGGACAACTATGTGACCATATTCTGACTGGGGAGTGGGAATCGTCATGGCATATGAAAAAATGGGCCAGAAGATGCCAAAGGTGGCGAAAACATGGGAAGCCTAAATATCCCGTGTGTCCCTAACAACACACCGGGATCAGAATGTGGGAAGGATGACATGTCAGTGGGAGGGGCAGGGTCTAGTCGGGTACATGAAGCTACTCATCCACCTCTGGTATGAACCCTCCTCGTACCACTAGCCTGAGTGTTAGGACCAGTACTAGGCTCCTCGTCGAATAACTGTTGATGTATAGGTGCATCCTACAAAAAAATTTACAAAAACAATTATCACATGACATTATATATTCTTTAAATATATATATTTGAAATAAAGTACTCATTGTAGGTACTAATGGTGGAACACCCATCTCTGTCATTCGACGACTATTCTCCATCATTTTTTTCCTTTGTCTCTCTTCAATTTGCTGCATTTCCTGCTTTTAAAAACAAATATGTAATTAATTAGAAAAAGGAAACTAATGTGTAACCCAAAAAACTAAATATATGAGGGAATATGGGGATTCATTGTAAATTTAGCTATCAAGTGTTTTAGAAGAGCTTGAATGGATTTAATAAATCATACAAGTTTTAATGTTCACCAAGTTAGAAATATTTTTTGACTAGCTTTGAATACAGTTCAATTCAAAATTAAAAAATGAAATCCAAGTAAAACTGCAACCAATAAACATTGAAAATTTACATAACCATCAAGTCAGCTAAAACATATTTTTGATCAATACTAAATCAATTTTAATATTACCAACTTTAACAACCCAACTAGAGGTAAACCAAAAGAATTGAGAATATGGATGAATGATTCTATATATTTTCAACCACAACTTCAGGTTCATAATAAAATCTGACAATTGAGATATTGGAGTCATCAAAAGAAATAAATGGATTGGCTCCAATGGAACTAGGGAAAGTTTTAATTCCATCATCACCATCATCAAAAATATGTCTTGGAATTACATCAACTATGACACCAAATTCAGGTAGAAGTTGGTCTTTAACATAAAAAACTTGTTTATCCATTAATGCCAACAAATTTGGTTCTTCGGTATCAAGAGTGTGAGTCATATTAATTACTCAAAATCCACAATAACCAATAAATGTGCTCTTTCTCTTCATCGAATCAAACTAATGGAATTTCATCATTGTGACTCGTCCATGAGAGAAATAATTTAATATTATTATTTTCTCAACGACTCCATAATACCCCACATTTTTAAATCGCGGTCTATTATCTGATGCACTGGCATAAAAATCTGTTGTGGAAGTAACCATAACACCATCATGTTGTGTTCTCATGTTCATTGCTCGTTTAGTGATAATAAATTTGTACCCATTGATAAAAATTAATTTATAGTCACAAACCATGGTATTAGGACCAAAAGACAAAGCTCTTATTTCCTTAGAGACAAAGTCAGCAGACAAACTCAATACCTGCAATATAAATGGCTATTAAACTTAATTAAATATTGATATAATTATTTTAAACAGTAATATTTTCACCTTCAATTTTAACCAAGAAGAAAACTATTTTCAATGCAAACTCTTCCTCCTTCTCAATGATAAAGAATTACGCTTTATATTTATCAGTCATTTATGTTCCCTATAGATAAAGAATATTAATAGTTTAACAGATATATATGTAAGATATACATATTCAATTTAGTTACCTGATATAGTCATTGAACAAATCACAGTGGAACAAAACTGTGCGATGTTCCATCTCTCACTCTTTATGGCTTATTGTCTTCAAAGTATATGATCCAGGAATTTCTCCTGTTTGAGGAAGTGATGGAAATATTGGTTCAATTTTCTCATACTATTCTTCTTCAATTCTCATTGGTCTTTTCATTCTTGTAGTAAGACTAGACAAATAAATCGAGCAGAAATCCATACATTATTGATCCAAGTAACCATTCACGATAGATAGAACCTTTGGGATGATTCCTGTTTCGGACATAAGACTTTAATGTGTACATATTTCTTTTAGTTGGATACATCCAACAAAAAGAAACAGGTCCTCTGAGAAGTATTTCAGTTGGAATATGGATAGTAAGATACAACATGCATGTGAAAAATGATGGAGGAAATATTTTCTATAACTCACAAAAAATTAATGGGGAATCTGTCAACATTTTTTTCAAGAAAGACTTGGAAAAATTCTTAGCACAAATATCGCTAAAAAAATGGAACAACTGAATAACAGTCACCCTTCCATTATTGGACAAAATATGACAGATTTCTATTAGATGCAACTCATGCAGTAGAACGTGATAGTCATGAGTCTTCAAAGATTTTAGCTTCAACTCTCTTTTGTTGACCTGTTTAGATATGTTTCTTAAATAGCCATCAGGAACTCTAATAGTCTCTAATAATTCTAGAAATTTTTTTTTTCGTAGGTTTCGTTACATAAGAAGAACATGGAAGTTGCCATTTATTTTCACTGATACGCACAAGATGCAATTCTGGTCTGATGACCCAATCCACCAAGTCACACTGAGATCGTAAATCATATTTTATCTTCCCCTTGACATTTAGAAGAACCAAAAGAAAAATTTGTCATATATTCTTTTCAATATGAATTATGTCTAAGAAATTAAGTAACAAATTGGTTGACCAATAAGGAAAATCAAAAACGATACTCCTCTTCCTCCAATTGTAACAAGTTTCAGTGGAAACATTATTTCTCTTTTCAGATTTCATTTAACCCTTCTGAAATGAAAAACTGAAATCTTTCAATTCATTAAACACATTAGTTCCATAAATATGATGAGGTGGATCATCAGTCTCTATGGTATTATCAAATCTTCGACAATTCATTCTATATGGATGATCCTTTGGCAAGAATTGTCGATGTCTTATAAAACTGAAACTACAACGATGTTTCATTCTTCTGGATCATGTATTCTTCATACAAATAGGACATGATATTTTTCCCTTCGTGCTCCATCCATACATCATTGCATAATCCAGAAAATCATTGATTATCCACATAAGCGCAGCACGCATCTGAAATATGTCTTTCGAACATGCATTGTATGCACACACACCCACATCCCAAAGAAGTTTCAACTCTTTTATTAAAGGTTTCATGTATACATCAATATCAATGTTGGGATCAGAAGGACCAAATATGAGTATACTCGTGAAATTGAAAGGTTTTTTCATACACAACCATGGGGGAAGATTATAAATGTGTATAAAAACTGGACATGTGTTTTGTGAAGTAAGCTTCTGACCAAATGGATTAAAACCATCGCAAGAAAGACCCAGCCTCACATTACACACGTCAGAATCAAAATCAGGATGTCGAGCATCAAATATCTGCCATGAAAATCCATATACAGGATAAACCAAATCATCATTAGTCTTCTTTCTCTCAGTATCATGTCATCTCATTTTTATTGATATGTCATCAGACATAAAAAGATTCTGGAGTCTGGGGATCAATGGAACGTGCCACATTACTTTCTGTGGAATGCGGGATGGTGTTCCATCAGATTTTGACTTCTAGCGGGATGTGCCACATTTTATACAATCATTTCATTCAGCGGTTTCCTCCCAGAATAATTTGTAATATTTCAGGAAAGCATGAATTTTTTTTCTTGCAAATAAAAGTTCTTAAACTAACTTCCTTGCCATATAGTGGTTTGAGGGAATATCTACATCATCTGGATTAAATCCTTCAAGACAGTATGAATGTGATCGATTGATGTATTAGAAATCGCATACATAGTTTTCCCATGAAAAAATCGGATTAAAAATTTCATCTTTTCATTTTATCGCATTGTCAATATACTGGAGTCGTGGCAGCATCATTCAATTTTTTCACCCTATCAATGTCATCATTTTCACTAGATGCATCAGTTGTCCTCATATCAAAGTCTCCATGAGTCAAAATCCTTTCTTTTTCATGATGACGAATAAACGTAAACCAGTCATCTAACAAATTCTCCATTCTAGCCCTTTCATTTCGATCATCACCAATTTGAGATTTCATTTTCTCCCCATTGTGGTACCACACAAAGTAGTTTACTTGAAAACCATATTTGGTTATGTGGAAACTGACTTCTTCACGGCTCAACCAAGGTCTACCAACACAATTGGAACATGGGAAGTGTATGTGACCACAATATGAAGCATTGTGAAATGAAAAATCTATAAATCTCTCCAAATTGTTTTGAAAATCAATTGAGATCCGATCGGTTTCATACACACAACTTCAATCAATTCTATAAAAAGAATTTATATAAGTCATTTTGTCATAAACAATTCAATAGGATTGAGATTTAATAAAAAATACATTTACGTAAATGATAAATGAAGAAGTTTCTAGTCGACGTAGTGAACTATTAAAATAATGTAAAGAATAAGTACTCAAAATTAAATTAAATTTTATTTATATTCATTTTAATTAGGTCTATAAGAGACACATGACACAGGTCCCCTTATTTGTTATAGGCATCCCAAATCATTCCCTCATGTTCAATAACTCATTATTGGCACCTCTATGGACATACCTTTCATTACCCAATTACTTCCCCATGTTAAGCGCACCCCATGGGTGAATAAATATTAGGATTCTACACTAATAGGTTGTTCATGGATTGTAAAAAGATTTAATTTCATAAATTATAGACAAAAACATTTATTTTTAGTTTTGAGATTAATAATAAAGTATGTCAATGATAACAACATTACTGAATTAAACTTTTGGCTTATCTAACATTTTTATGGATGTCTACACATGGCAGCATGGCTAGTGAAAAGCACCCCACCCTCATAAAACTGAGTATTGGCCAAGAAGGACACATAATATACAATGTACAATGAGAACCATATTTAATTGATCCTAAAGTTATATTATTACATTCATCTTGGGGGAAATGGAATATATGATCATGGTTAACTGATGAATTCAATAGCTTGTATTCCATATGTTGGACACTATCTAAGGTAAGAAATAATGTGAGGATGGGTATTCAACATTCAATTTCTTACATGCTAATGAGAATGAAGGCTCTAATTAATGACTTGAGTTCACTGATTAAGTGATGGTAGAGGTTGCATAGGTTGTGTAAACAGAATGATCAAATAAGGGTAGAGGTTGCATACACTGTGCATTTTGGGGAGTCTCAACTGATTTAGAAACTAAAATAAATTCCATCATAGGTATCAATAAGAAACATCAGCATCAAAAGAAACTCCAAATAAAAAAGGACTAAAAACATAAAACACTTTTTATTTTATCCCACCAAACAATGATCACGAATGTCCCTATACATTTTCACACTTCCAGAATTTATAGAGAGTTTATAGTTATAATCTTAATCCACCTACAAACCATCCCCACCCCACATGGACAGCCCTACCCCCACCCCACTTGGACAACCCAGCCCCCCCCCCCCCACCCCACATGGACAACCCTACCCCCACCCAACTTGGGCAGCCCCACCCCCACTCCACTTGGACAACCCAGCCCCCCCCCCACCCCACTTGGACAGCCCTACCCCCACCCAACTTGGACAACCCATCCCCCCCAACCCCCACATGGACAACCCTACCCCCACCCCACATGGACAACCCACCCCCCCCCCACTTGGACATCCCTACCCCCACCCCACTTGGACAACCCCCCCCCCCCCCACTTGGACAGCCCTACCCCCACCCCACTTGGACAGCCCTACCCCCACCCCACTTGGACAACCCATCCCCCCACCCACCCACCCCACTTTGACAGCCCTACCCCCACCCCACATAGACAACCCATCCTTCCCCCCCCCCACCCCACTTGGACAGCCCTACCCCCACCCCACATAGACAACCCATCCTTCCCCCCCCCACCCCACTTGGACAGCCCTACCCCCACCCCACTTGGAAAACCTACCCCCACCCCACCTATACACCCCTACCTCCCACAACCTACTTGGAAAACCCATCCCCCCCCCACCCCACCTGGACAGCCCTACCGTCACCCCACCTGGACAACCCATCCCCCCACCCTTCCTAAACATCCCCAACCCCACCCCACCTACACACCCTCCCCACCCCACTTGGACAACCCTTCCTGGACACCCTCCCCCACCCCACCTACACACCCTCCCCCACCCCAAACATCCCTACCCCCACCCCATTTGGACAACCCAACCCCTCCCCCGCCCTACCTAGACAGCCTCTCCCCCACCCCACTTGGACGGCCCTACCCCCACCCAACTTGGACCGCCCTACCCCCACCCCACTTGGACATCCCTACCCCCACCCCACTTGGACAACCCACCCCCCCCCACCCACTTGGATAGCTTTATGCCCACCCCACTTGGACAACCCAGCCACCCCCCCCCCCCCCCACTTGGACAGCCCTACCCCCACCCCACTTGGAAAACCCATCCCCCCCACTCCACCTGGACACCCCTACCCCCCACACCCCACTTGGAAAACCCAACCCCCCCCCCCCCCCACCCCACCTGGATAGCCCTAACTGTATTTATGGATAACCAACAAAATCAATTCAATAGACCTTAAATTTAAAATAAACCAAGGATAAAATAACACAGCATCATATTAACCTCTTCAATATCAACCAAAATTATTCTATATAGATAAATCACAACAGAACCTCAACCTAAAATAATATATTGATTCTCTTCATAAAGAGATCATAATACACAATACATTGTAGAAAAATGGAATGAAAAAATCCAAAATAAATGAAGGCACACCTACCGATTTAGAATGGAAGAACAAAAATTACTTGAATCAAAGATAGATGCCCTGTTGGAAATTAGAGTTAGCACCCTCTAGAACAGGTTGGGAAGTAGGGTTCGAACTGAAACCTAAAATTATATATTCCTTATTTTCATAAGGGGGTCATAATACACACTATATTTCACCAAAATAGAATGAAAAAAATCTAAAATAAATTAACACACACGTACCAATTTAAACGGGAAGAACAAATCTAAAATAAATTACTCACACATACCGATTTAAAAGGGAAACAAATCACAGGAAACAAGACCTGCTATGTTGGTAATTAGCATTTGCATCGATATTTAGAGGCAACCCTTTGAGACTGTTGAGGTTTAGGGAAAAACATTCGAGAGGGTGCGTCCATCTCTCGGTTAGGGAAAACATTTCTAGATCTCTAGAGTTACAAATCGATGATATTTGGGGATTTTATTTCCCAATGGTTTTAAAAACCCATTGGGAAAGTTATTTTATCCTAATGTTTTCAAAAACCGTTGGAAAAACCCTCTTAATATCTACTATACCCAATGGTTTCAGTAAACCGTTGGCAAAAATCTATTCATTATCACTATACCCAACGGTTTCAATGAAATTATTGGTAAAACAAAACTATTATATGGATATACCAATGGTTCTACAGAACCCTTGGTATGCGAGTCTTTTCGCAATAGTTTTTAAATCCATTGGGAATATTGAATTGGAATATCTTTCATTTCTAGTAGTGATACTCGAGTAGACAATTTTTTTATTTTTACAAGAGATTACAAAATTTCTGACAAGGAAGTCAAAACCTTCACCAATCAAGAAAAATCAGAATATCAACTAAATTAAAAGGTATACAATACTTTATTGTGTTTAATGAAAAGGAATGTATATAGTAAAATTTCTTCTTGTGAAGCTGCCAACTGCTTTAGGAAGAATCTTTAAGTTACTCATTTTAGAACTTCATAAGTGGTAGAGACTAGAAGAGCTATGATGATAGCTGAATATCATGGATTTCTATTTCCCTATGGAGAACCTTTTTTCAAATTACAAAAAATATTTATGACCATTCTAAATAGTATACAATCTTTGGGATAGAAAGGTCTTGATGATTAATCTCTTGTGGAAAATATAATTGATATTATTCCAAATGATTGGGAATCAAAAAGAATATCAATTGATGAGAATAAGAAAGTTTCTCAAATTACTTATGATGACTTATTTGGAACTCTTCTACAATATGAAACTAGAATGAATAGAGATGTTGATTTTAACAAAAAGAATAATGGTAATGGATGTGTAGCTTTCACTACTACATCCAAATAAAAACACTCCTGAAAGAGTAACTAGATCTAATTCCAAGTAAATTTATGTTATATCTGAATCAATTGATAGTGATTACTCAGAGAATGAATTAGGTAATCTTGCTTGAATAATGAACAATATTGTGGGAAAGAAATAATTTGAGTATAGATATAAGGAGAAATACAGAAAACACAAGAAATATTATGATGTAAACTGTTATTATTGTAAAAAGGATGGACATATCAGACCTGATTGTCCTATGCTTAAGAGAAAATATGGGAAGGAAAATCATTCTAAATTAAAAATAAATAAGTATTAAAAAACTAATTCTATGAAAGTATTAAAGGCTAATGATAAATGAAGTTCCAGTGGTGGTGACTTATCTGATGAATCCTCAGAGTATCGATCTTATAGACAGAAAAATATTGGTCTTATAGCTCAAGTTCCTACTAAAAATCATTGTCTTATCGATAATGTACCCAATGCTGAATCATTATAGAATATTTTTTTAAAACAATTACTGAAAAATATTATGAATCTTCAGATGACAAATCTTCCTCATCAAAATATAATACCTAACCTTTATTTAAAGAAGTTTTTAGTTTTTCTAACCTTCTTGAGAAGGATAATTCTAAGACAAAAAAAATTTATACAAAGATAATTCTAGAATTTATATTTTTACTAAAGAAGTATCAGATCTTTATAAATAACTTGATCAAAATAAATTTGATTTTGAAAGTATGTATAAAAAACATAAGTTAATTTTATGAAGGATAAACTTTCCAAGGATCATGAAAATGTTATTTCTAATAAAAATATTTTATAGGTTAACTCCATTTCTAAAACTAATAACCTTGAGGATAAGAACTTGGCTATTAAACTAAATTCAGATATGTTTTCCTTAAGGAAATTCCTATAAAACGTTAATTTTGGTAAGGAAAAAATTGAGAAGATGCATTCTCAAATTCAACTTATAAGAAATAGTTCTGGATATGGTTATACTCATTCAAAACATGTTTTTAGTAATAATTATATTGTTCCCCAAAGTTCTACATTTTTTACTAAATTTCAATGTGGTGGAAAATGGGGGAAATATTGTTCTTTAAACAAAACCCAATATTTAGGATTTCATAAAGCTTATTTTTATAAGAAAATGTGGGTTTTTAAAAATTTACTTTCAGAAATTTATAGATACATGGAAGTTTGGATTCTGAAAGTCTAACTCTTTTATTCTTAGGAAAATAAATAATGTTTGGATTCTAAAAGTCTAACCCTTTTATTAGTATAGGTAACATTATTATTCTTGAAAGAACCTTGATTTCAAATTTTTTATTTGTTATGGGACTTAAGCATAATCTCATTAGCATAATTCAATTATGTGATGAAGGTTACCTTGTGATGTTTAGGACTGATAAATGCTTAGTACACAATTAGAAGGAAAAGTTTATTCTTTCTTCCCATAGGAAAGAGAATGTATACACACTAAATATAGAAGACCTTCGGAGCGAAGATCTATCATACCTTAGTGTAATAGAAGATCAATCATGGTTATGGCATAGAAGGTTAGTACACAGTAGCCTTATGAATATACGAGAAAACTCAACGAGAAGACTTGTTAATGATCTACTAGAACATAGATTTGATTCATCAAAAGTTTGTAATCCTTGACAATATAGAAAGCAACAAAAATCAAGTCTTAAATCAATCAGTGAAGTCTCAAATTCTGATGAATTAGAGTTAGTGCATATGGATCTTTTTGGTCCAACACAAAGTTTAAGTATTGGAAGAAAATATTATGCATTTGTCTTAGTTGATGATTACACTAGATTTACATGGGTCTATTTTCTAGAAAATAAATATAAAGCTATTTCTTATTTAAAAACATTTAGATCCCAAGTTAAAAATTATAAAAATCTTCCTTTGATAACTACTCAAAGTGATCATGGAGGATAATTTCAAAATTCATATTTTGAAACTTTTTCTAGTAAAAAAGGCATTACTCATAACTTCTCGGCTCCAAGAAATCTATAACATAATAGTTTTGTTGAAATAAGAAATTGAATTCATCAAGATATAACTAGAACAATGTTGTGTGAATCTTATATTACTAAACACTTTTGGGATGAAGCTCCTAGTACTACTTATTATATTATAAATTGAGTCTTAATCAGACCTTTTCCTTACAAAACACCTTATGAATTATGGAATGGTAGAAAACCTAATCTTTTGTACTTAATATTATTTGGTTGCAAAGTATTCATATTGAATACTAAATATAACTTACATAAATTTGAACAAAAGTCTGATGAAGTAATTTTCCTAGACTACTCCACTACTTCTAAGGCTTATAGGATTTTTAACAAAAATATGTGTATTGTTTAAGAAATAGTGCAAGTTAAATTTTATGAAATTGTTCCTTTTTTCATTTAAATAACCCCAACCCACATCCTATGATGTGTTTTTAAAAACTAATTATCAATATTTAATAGAATATTCTTCTAATAAGGAAAAATCTAAAGAAAATATTTCTGAATCATTTACCTGAGAATATTTTATACCATATGTTGATGAGTATATTTTATAAAAACCAAATCGGTTGTCTCTTAAAGATCATCCCAGTGATATTATCATTGGTGATGTAAATCAACCTATAAGGACAAGAGGTTCCTTATGGAATGAAGTAAATAATCTATCATTTCATTCACAATTAGAACAAAAACGAACTGATGATGATTTAGTTGATGATGATTGGATTAAAGCTATTCAAGATGAGCTAAATGAATTTGAAATGAACAAAGTCTGGACCTTGGTTGAAATACCTAAAAAACATCTGTAATTGGAGTAAAATAGGTCTTAAGAAATAAGTGTGATGAAAATGAAATCATAGTAAGAAATAAATCTAGATCATTTACTAAAGGCTATAATCAACAAGAATGAATATACTATGAAGAATCCTATTTTCCGGTATCTAGACTTGAATCTATTCGCATTTTACTTGTCTTTGTAGCTTTATTTAATTTCAAACTTTTTCAAAGGGATGTAAAGTGTTCTTTTCTTAACGGATATGTTCAAGAGGAAGTTTATGTTGAATAACCTCCGAGTTTTTAAGACAAAAAATATCCTGAACATGATTTCAAACTTACCAAAGCTTTATATGGACTTGAACAAGCCCCTAGAGCCTGTTATGAATGAATTATATGATTTTTTTAGAAAAACAATTATGTTAAAGGAACTACGGATCCAACCATTTTTATAAAGAAATATTATAAATATGTTTAGATTGTTTATATTTATGTTGATGAAATTATATTTGGTTAAACTCAGCAATCTTTAACTAATTCGTTTGCGCATCTAAGGAAATATAAGTTTGAAATGAGTATGATGGGTGAGTTAACATTTTTTCTAGGTTTTCATATTTTTCAAAAACCAGAAGGAACTTATATATATATATAAACATAAGTATATTAAATATATTCTTAAAAAGTATGGATATGACAACACTAAAAGTATAAGTACTTCAATCAGTACCTCAAATTCTCTTGATCTTGATGAAACTAGGAAACCAGCTGATCAAATATCATTTAGAAGTATGATAGGATGTTTAATATACATGACATCTATTCATCCAGAATTAATGTTTTCAGTATTATTATGTGCAAGATGTCAATATAATACAAATGAATCTCATTTAAAAGCAATGAAAATAATTTTTTTCTATTTAAAGGGTACCATGAATTTAAGACTTTTCTATACTTCTGAAAATGATTTTTTTTTTAAGTTTTTTAGATTCTGATTTTGGTAGATTTATAATGGATTGAAATCGAACATCTAGATTTTTCATTTCTTAGGAGACTCATTAGCTTCTTCGTCATGCAAGAAGCAACACTCAGTGACACTTTCTACTGCAGAAGCTGAATATTTAGCAGCTGTAAGTTGTTGTGCCCATGTGTTGTGGATGCAACACACACTCGCAGACTATGGCATGTGTTTTAATAAAACATCGATATTGTGTGATAATACTAGTGCCAATTCCATAATCAAAAATTCTACACATCACTCCCATGCAAAACACATAGATGTTAGGAATCACTTTCTTCAGGATCTCACACAGAAAGGAGATAAACTCCTTTTCATTGGTGGATTACATTTACTTTTTTAACCAATTTTTTTTTAATTAAATTTTTCAAAGCCAAATTATTCATAATTACAATTTTCATAACCAAAATATTTTCCTTAACCAAAAATTTCATCATAAAATTTTTCATGAAAACTTTTTTCTTTCAAAACACAAAATTCCATAATCCAAAATTTTCCTTCCTTTTGAAAATTTTCCAGAATCTAATGTTCTTCGAGAAGGATTTTCATCACTACGGATAATTTTCCTAGTAATCCGGAAGTTATATTTACTTACATAAATTATCGTAATTGAAATTTTTTTACTTTTTGGTATTTTTATCTTATTTTAAGAAACAAATCAGATTTAATTTCCTAAAACCTGGGTTTTTACCTTAAAAATCTCAAAATATTGGAACCTACCAAATCCTTATTTTGATTTCATCTCAACCGTCAAATCAAATCATGCTAGTTTACATGGTTGGATAAATTTAGGAATATGAACCGTTGCTTCAACACCTATATAATGTCATTGTATTCTTTGTTTCACATCGGTTTTCAAGTGTTTGTATTATGAAGCTCTACCTCTATTTAAGAGTCATTCCGCATTTCTGGTTTTGCTTAACTAAGAATATCTTTGGAAGAATCTCCTCATAATAAAATTTAATTAGTTAAGGAAATTTTAGAATGGAAAATCTATAGAGAAAGGTTATTAAATCCTAATATCTTTGTGAATTATAATTCCTTCATTACAAAAAATATCAAGTTGAATGGATGGTAGAGTCTCTGGGTAGCCAAACCAAAAGGACAAGATTAATTTTTCAAGAGCTACTTGTTGAATTTTATGAGATAGTGAGTTTTTTCAATGAAGGTGGGAGAGATGAGTTATCTTAACAATGTTATGGGAAAATATATTCTCTTTACTTTAGTATGGATTCAAGAATAATTGTAATTCTATATGAGGGTATACCTTTTTTCTGTACCCATAAATTTCTTGCTGAATCAAGAAGTTTTTAGAAGGAGAAGGATATAGAGATATTTGGTTTTATAGGAGTGAATCCACTAAAAATCAACCATCTCTATATGAATATTAGGATCCTAGAACTATGGGTTCAAGGATTTCTCATTCTGAGAAATGGTGATACGTACACCTTGAAAAAAAGTGATACCTTTTTTATAGATTTTTTGTTTAACTTGAAGAAGATAAGTTTGGTATAGTATACCTTGCTAACTATCACCAACATCAAGAACAGGACCCTCGAATCTCAAATTATCATGTATCTGACAATCATATCCAAGATTATAGTCTTTTTCCTAGATTCGTTCTAAATTCTATGCAGTTCTATGCCAAGAACATTTAATGTTTTGTTGCTGAGTGATGATACCCTGAGGAGGATGAAGGTTGGATTTAATAGAAAATCCAGAGAATTTTATGACTTATCCAAATTTTAAATTGAAGTTTTAGACAAGAATATGGATTTAACAGATATTTCCAAGAAGGTTAAGAAGAAGAAAAAGCTGAAGGAAATGGTAGTCGTTGAAAAACCTATAATTTAGGAAACTGAATCAGCACCCTCAAAGTCAAAGAAGCAAAAAACCTACCCTAATGAAGTAGTTTCCAATTGGAGTGAAGAAAAAAAGAATATGAAGTAAGGAGATCCTAGTTTTTTTTTTGGAACCCTAAAACTTTTCATTTTTTAATAATAATATTTTATGGTTTTACATCATTTAATTTTCATACAATCCAAAAATGTTTTCAAAATAGAAACAAGGCATGTTTTATTTAATTAAACACTGAAACGGTTATATTTAATCGAGGAAAAAAGAACCTCACTACCCTAGGATACCTACTAAAATACTTATTAAAATTACAAGGATACCACCAAATACAAAAAAAAGCCCAAGAAAATAGTGGGGGTCCTTCGGATCTTCCATGATGAACATCAGTATAACCAGAACCACATCAACCGTGCTAAGCATCAAAGAAATGATGAGCACCATCTCCGACAAGTTGTTTTGAAGTTGGAGCACCCTAATCACGTTTTTATAAGGACTTAAAGTAAATTTGACAATTTCCCCATTTAGGTGACCATTGAATCTATAATAGTTATAAGACCTTATAGTCATTGGTCATTCTAGTTATTTTATTTTAAGTATTTAAGTATTTTGGGATTTTGGGATTTCCACATTTTTTAAGTGTGAATTAAAGTGATATCATTAAATATGTTTGTAATTAACTCTTATTTATATTTTAAAAGTATAATGTTTTAATGTTTAAAATTTATTTAAAATCATAATCCTTGTGTTTTAAAGAAAGTACCAAGATAAGTACACACTTGTTACTCCTTGATTTATTGTAAGAAGAATTATGTTTTTTTTATTTTGAAATCATATGTTGGGAAAATTAAATTGATGAATATGGTTTTATTTAGTATTTTATCTCTACTTAGTTAATTAGGTATTTTATTATTTCAAATGTTGTAAAAAGTTACCAATAAATGTTTTTATCCTTGGATGAATAAAAACAAGGTTTTAATTAAAAATAAGTTTTGGATTTTAAATTTAATACTTTTATGGGATTTCTTTTATAAAATATTAAAATTTGATTTTAGATTTTGATATTTGTTGTTTTGAAAACTCAAATGTTTATAAAAATAAGGTAAATAATGGTTTTTAATAACAATGGGAAGGAATTTTTGTTCTTTGGTTTTTAAACATCTTTATATTGTGCCATTATATATTATTGAAGTGAATTATTACTTAAAAAATATCCTATGGCCATCCCTCAACCTTGGTCGAAGGAGGAAGCTCACACTACTATGGGAGTAGGCGTCCGAGCCTAGACCTTCAACCTTAGCATAGGCCAGCCGTGGGTGTGTGTGTGCACATGCCTATAAGCACACATGGAGGAATCAGAGCGTGTTTCCTTGTGGGGTGGAACATCTGCAGGAGGGAGGGGGATTTCTAAGAACTATCCGGGAGATCCATGGTTATAATGGATCCGTGAAACCCATCATGTTTTGATGTTGGGTGAGATTTTTTAAGTGAAACGTGATTCAGGTTGTCCGATCAAGCTCGATGAAATCTCAGTTGTCCGTTCTTCCTAGCCTTCGAACCTCCATAGCCTCGTCTTTCCTTTCGCATTTCTATCATCCATCTGATCCAGTCATGATCTAATCTTGTCCATTCAAGACATTTTAAAATCCCATATATCACAAAAATCGTTCGATCAAATCTACACTTTAATCATGATCGTTCGTCCGTTTTTTAAACTTCTAATCTTTTCTCAGTCGTCTGATCACGTCTCGGCGGATCAGAGTCATCAATCATTTTCCATACATTACTTTCATCTCTACCTTCTTCCTCCCACCTTGGGCCACACCATTAGGTGTTTCTTCGCCCTTTCCCATTGATTTTTCCACACCCATTACACCCGGTGGCCCCCTTCTCTATTTTTTCCCCAAGACAGACACACTTGGCCTTATTTTAAACTGAGGATCCTCAGTCATCCTTTAAAGTTCCCTTAAATATATATTATATATGGTTTATATATATGACTCATTTTTCACTTGAACCTTATGGGTTTTCTCTTTCCAGTGCCTCTATCAACTTATTTTCTTATTCTTTTTCTTATTATATCCAAGTGAGGGAACTAGTTTTGTCTTTATTTGATTTATTTTATGTTTTTTAAATATATATATATATATTGATATTTATATATATATATGTGGTTTTTCTTTAATCCTACTGATTTTCTTGGATAGGTTTATAAAAATAGACTCTTGGTTTTAAAAATGTTCTTGTCATGCAAATCACGATAGGGTTTTATGTTTCACTGCATATATACACATATGTATATATGTGTTATTAATAAAACCATATAGGTTTCTTTATTTAATGGAAGAGGAACTTCTACTCTAATGGATTTTATAATTAATAATAACCATGCTAGGTTTAGTAGTGTTGAATGTTGATGAAATTATAAATGTATATGTATTATTACACACACCCACACACACACAAAAGTATATATATATATTTATATTTATTTATTTATTTATATATTTATTTATGAAACAATACCCTTAGTTTTACATTATGGTTTCAAATATTGAACATTGGTTTAAATTAAGTATTTTATTTACATAAATTATGTTTTGGGTTCTTAAATTTTGATGAAGAGCCCTTAACTACATATAGTTATACAAATACAAATATATGTATATTCGTTTATCATGATACTATTATGGGTTTACAAAGGGGTTGATAAAAATCTATAATAAGGGTTTTGAAGTGTGAAAAGTTTTCATGAATCAATTTGAAATTTGTTTTAGTACTACACTCCCTTTATTATCACTTTTTGTGTATATGGATTTCAAAAATATTTTCATAAGTCTAAATTGTATTGTTTATTTAAGTAAGTTGTGTGGCTGATTGTCATGATTTTTAATTTATAAATTTGTGTTTAAATTGTTGGGAGTACCCTTGTGGTATGTTTATACATAAACATACAGGTAATGGGTGTTTAGAAAACAATGTGTTTAATATCGCACATGAAATATTTTTTTACCTTTAAATTGATTATGTACTCAATCCATGAGGAATTTTAATTATTAATTTTGGAATATAATTTGTTTACTTCCATAATAAGGATTTTGGAATTTCTGAGTTATCATTGTATGTGACGAAACCTGAATGAGCATTTATTTCATATGAATTGGTTATCATCACATGTGTTATAGTATGTCTGCATCTCTTTGGTTGATTTTTTATAGCCATACAGTTGCTCGTGTTGACAGTTAATGCATGATTCATTATATATATATATATATATATATTTGTGTGTGTCTGTGTAATTTATAAAGAATTAAATTTAACTATTATGACCATTTATGAATTAAGAAACTAAATTATTCAAACTGTTATGAGACACTTTGAATAATATTAAATGAGAAATTAAATAATCAAATTGGTATGGGAAACATCGAATATATGAACTTACTAGACATAAGAAGAATGTATTGGACTCAATATACATGGGTTGGGGACCAGTTAATGAATGCTCTACAGGTTGGGGACCGATTAATGCAAGCCCTACGGGTTGGGGACTGGTTAATGAAAGCCCCACAATGTATCGCTAGTTCTCGTGAGACAAATCTAGTCATGGCACAAGGCCTTGACACAATCTAGAATTATAAATTCCCTCCATATGTTTATATTATTTAATTGACCAATAGTTTATTCAGCTAGACAATATTCTTGGTTAAGAGCATATAATTATGAGTATTAGAAGAAGTAAATTCAAGTGGTATAAGGTTTATTCAGCACTCAGAAGTTATCTACCAATTTATGATTTACAGTTAATAAGGAATGAAATTAATGTTATTATTTGTGCGTAACTCTGATCATGTATTACTTTCATTTTTAAATTATTTACTTGATCCTTCACATGTAAAACTTAGTGTAGTTATAGAAACTCTTTATTTATATACTGCAGACCATATATTTTGTAAAAGATTTCCTATTATTGGAACATGTTTTATTGTATCCCGGATAATGTTCCTTAAGTTGTTATGTTATGCTTCATGTATTGCAGATTTCTTTAAGAAAATGTTGTTTGAATATTTTTAAATATAATTTTTTGAAGTTTTTTATTTGAAATATTATTTTAAAAACCCCTTAGTGACAATTTTTATCCTCACCCTATGTTTTCAATCTATTTTTACAGATTTAGTAGATTTGAGTTACACTATTTGGTGGTAGCTTTGTGGAGTCATTTATGTACAATTTTTAACGGATAGTAATATTTCTATCTGGATTTCCATAACCTAAACTGAATAGATCCTCTATAGTGAAACATGATGTGTAATTCTTAATCCTTTAATTATTAAAAAAAATTACACACCATGTTTTATTCAAACTGCATCGGCTTCGGGGAAGTCTGTGGCCAGGGAGTGATAGTTATTATCAGAATATTGGTTTAGAAAACCCTTGAAAAATAGAAAAACATGAAAACCTTGATTTTTTTTACTAAGTACAATCCTTCTTAACATTTACATATGGCAGAAAAACAATCCTTATGTCTCTTCAAATGGAAATATTAGAAACTATAGTGGTAAAATCATGTTTAAAAGGCTATAAAGCTTTTTAAAACCTTTATTTGTCAGGAAAAAACCTCTATTGTATATCTAATTCTCCTCATGTATTCCAAATTGACCAAGGATCCAAATTTAACTATTTTCTTATGATAAACGCCTGATTCTCATTCTATGCACGGAAGGTAAAATACTTTGAGGGTATGTTTAATTGTTTTACCGTTGCCAAAAATTATTTTTCCCTAGAGGACGTCTGAGAGGCTTCGCAAGGGGGTAACGTTTGAGCAATGTACCTTTGTCAAATCTTGACCTACGGTCATTCTAGACAAGTTATGGACTTTGATGTTATTGAGGACAAGTCTACCAATTTACATTATCAACATCAAGTTTATACTAATTGCTCCCAAATTTATACACTTAAATCTTTTCTCACATAGAACTTTATATGTCCACATAATGTTGATCCTAGTTGCCCATGCTACATCTATACCAAAGAGATAAAAGAGTTTGGAATATCTTTAGGGCTCTGTTTGACTAAGAACTGGGGAGATCGCCAACACCGGTGGTATCTATGAAGAGACATTAGGATGGATGTCAGTAAATCCATACCAATGAGTCGTGAGAGGGAGAGAATGGTTGTGTAACACCTTGAGTTTTATGAACCTTGTTTTCAAGGGATAATGTAATATTTTATGTTTTTTTATTATGATTTTACAAATAACATCCTAGTTTTAATGCCTTACTAAGTAAAACATGTCCCTTAAAATTTTCATATGGAAGGTGTGGGTTTACCAACAAACCTCGTATCACATCCTATTGAATTACTAGAGTCAATAATCATCATGTCATGTTTAGAAGACTAAGACCCTTTGGAAGACTTACGCATGTCTTGCAAACTCTTTTATAAAGTGTCTCTCATCTCAAATATCCTCTGTTCCTTCAAAGATGAGAGATAAATATATAATTGTATTGAAAATGCACAATTTTCAGTGTATATGAAGAGGGGAAAGTACCACGAAGGTCTCTTCTTATGTTTCACCTTTTACAAGAACTTCCTAGCTTTGAGAAAGTTTTGACAAGCTTCATTAGAGGGTGGCCTTTGTGATGTCTATCTGTTCAAAGACCTATGTTTTACTATGTATGGGATGCTCTACGACTTCGATGTTTTCAAACACGATGTAGTTTAGTGGATTTATGGGGAACTATTCCACTCTCAAATCTCTGATCTCCACACCGTACAAGCCTACCTCTGGAAACCTGAATGCTTTATGCATTGGGGTAATCATAACTGCTCTTAGTGTATATAGACCAAAGAATTCCAGGAACTAGAAACTAATCTAGGGATCTACATGGTGATGATAAAAAGTTCGTCTATGTTGGCTGACTTTGGGAAGGTATGTTGGATTTGATGTGTGAATGGTTTTGCAAGTGGATGTGTATGAGTTGTTTAGAATTGCGATGACACAATTCTTTAAAGGAGGGACAACGTGACACGTTGAACCTTTTTCATGTGTAATAATAATATTATATGGTTCTACGTCATTTAATTTTCATACTATCCAAATAATGTTTTCAAAATTGAAACATGGCATGTTTTATTTAAGTAAACACTGAAATGATTACATTGCATCACGGAAAAAAACCTCACTACCCTAGTATACATACTAAAACACCTATTAAAATCATAAGTAGACCGCCAAATACAACATAGATCCCACGCAAATAGTTGGGGTCCATCGAATCCTTCACGATGAACATCAGTATAACCAGAACCATATCAATCATGCTAAGCAACAGGGGAATGATGAGCACCATCATCGCCAAGTTGTTTTGAAGGTGGAGCACCATAATCATGTTTTTATAAGGCCTTAAAGTAAATTCAACCATTTCCTCCTTTTGGTGGTTGTTGATTCTATAATGGTTATAATATGTTAAATCCATTGGTCATTCTAGTAATTTTATTTTAAATATTTAAGTATTTTGGTATTTAAAAGTATTTATAGTATGAATTAAAGTGACAAATTTAAACATGTTTGTAATTAAATCTTCTTTATATTTTAAAAGGATATTTTTTTAATGTTTAAATTGGATTAGGAATTATAATCCTTGTGTTTTAAATAAAGTACCAAGAGAATTACACAATTGTTACTCCTTGATTTTTGGTACAAAGAAATACGTTTTTTTAATTTTGAAATCATACTTTGGCCAAATGAAATTGATGATTGTGGTGGTATTTAGTATTTTATCTATAATCAGTGAATTATTTATTTTTTATTTAAAATGTTGTAAAAAGTTAACTATAAATTTGTTCATACTTCTATGAATAAAAAAAATGTTATAGTTAAAAATATTTTTTGGATATTAAATATAAAACTAGTATGGGATTTGTTTCATGACATATTAAACTTTGATTTTTGATTTTGATCTTTGAAATTTTTAAAACAAAAATGTTTAGAAAACTAAGGTAAATAATGGTTTTAAATAACCATAAGAATGAATTTTTGTTCTTTGGTTTTTAAACATATTTATATTTTTCCATTATAAATTATTACGGTGAATTCATTCTTTAATAAAAAAAATATACCCTATGGCCAGCCCTCTAGCTGGGTCGAAAGAGGCAGCTCATGCTACTATGGGAGTAGGCAGCCAATCCTAGACCTTCAGCCTCAGTACAGGCTAGTCACAGGTGTGTGTGTGTGTGTGTGTGTGTGTGTGTTTGTGTGTGTGTGTGTGTGCATGCCTACAAGAACGCCTGGAGGAACCAGAGTGTGTCGTCATACGGGGTGGCACGAAGGCAGGGGTGGGTGCAGAAGCGCCCATGTAGAGACATGGAACGACGTGGTATTGGGGAGGGGGGAGGGGAATTTCTGAGTGTTATTAGGTCACTCTAGTGTTATAAAGGATCCACAAAACCTATGATGTTTCGATATGGGATGAGGATTTTTAAGCGAAATATGATCCAGGCCATCCGATCGAGATGGATGAAATCTCAATCGTCCATTCCTCTCGACCTTTGAAACTCCACAGTCATGGCTTACCTCCACGTTTTTATCAGCCGTCTGATCCAGTTAGGATCCAATATCATCCATTCAATAAGTTTTAAAATCTTGTGTTTCACAAAAAATCTTCTGATCAAATCAACGCTTTAATCACGACCGTTCATCCATTTTTTAAACATCTAATCTTCTTTCAGTCATTCAATCATGTCTATAATAATAAGAGTTGTCCATTATTTTCCTTAACATACCTATATCACCTCCTTCATCCCACCTCGCACCACACAATTAGCTGTCACTGCACCCGTTCCCTTCAATTTTTCCACACCTATGACACCTAGGGGAACCCTTCTCTGTTTTGTTTTCCACAAGGCCGACGCACTTGGTATTATATTAAACTGAGGAGCCCCGGTCTTCCTTTCAAGTTTCCTTAAATATATATTATATATGGTTAATATATATCACTCATTTTGAATTTGAACCCTACGGGATTTCTCCTTCTAGTGCCTCCATCAACATATGTTCTTCTTCTTCTTCTTATTCAAGCCTAGTAAGGGGCCATGTTTTGTCTTGGTTTGATTTATTTTATAGTTTGTAAATATATATATATATAAATGGATATATATATATATATGGATATATATATATATATTCAATTGTTCTTTATTCCTATTGATCTTCTTGGATAGGTTTATAAAATCGAATTCTTGGTTTTAAAAATGTTCTTATCATGAAAATCCCAACAGGGTTTTATGATTCACTACATATATATATATATATGTATGTGTGTGTGTGTGTGTGTGTGTGTTATTAATTAAACCATATCATTTTATTTACTTAAAGGAAGAATAACTTATACTCTAATGGAATTCTTAATGAATAAGAACCATGCAAGGTTTAGTGGTGTTTCAGGTTGATAAAATTATAAATATATATGTATTATTACATATATATGTGTGTGTGTGTGTGTGTTATTTTATTTATGAAACAATACCGTCAGTTTTACATTATGGTTTCAAATGGTAAACTTTGGTTTAAATTTTCTTTTCTCTATACACAAATTATGTTTCGGGTTCCTAAATTTTGATGAACATCCCTTAAGTACACATTTATATATATATATGTGTGTGTGTGTGTGTGTGTGTGTGATTTGATGATGATACTATTATTGGTTCACAATGGGGATAATAAAAAGTTATAAAAATTGTTTGGAAGTTTGATAAATCTTCAAGAATCAATTTGAAATTTGTTTTAGTAATATAAACCCTTTATAATCACTTTATGTGTATATGGATTTCACTCTTATTTTCATAAGTCTAAATGGTATTGGTTATATTAGTAACCTGTGTGGTTTATTTTCATGATTTTCAATTTATAACTTTTTGTTTAAATTTTTGGGAGTAACCTTATGGTATGTTTATACATAAACATACAAGTAATGGGTGTTTAGATAAATATGTGATTAATATCACACATGAAATATTTTATTTACCTTTAAATTTATTATATATTCAATCCATGATGAGTTTTCATTATGAGTTTTGGAATATAATATGTTTACTTTCCAAATAAGGATTTTGGAATTTTAGGGTTATCATTGTATGTGAAAAAACCTGAATAAGCATTTATTTCATATGCATTGGTTATCATCACATGTGATATAGTATTACTGCATGTCTTTGGTTAATTTGTTATAGTCGTAAAGTTTCTCATATTGAAAATTAATGCATGATTCATTATATATATATTTAATTGATAAATAAATAAATTTAACAATTAAGACAATTTATGAATTAAGAAACTAAATTATTCAAAGTGTTATGGGACACTTTGAATAATATGAAATGAGAAATTAAAATTCAAAGTGATATGGGGGACTTTGAATATATGACCTTACTAAACATAATAGGAATGTATTGGACTCATTATATATGGGTTAGATACCAATAAATAAAGGCCCTATGGGTTGGGGACTGGTTAATTCAAGCCCTATAGGTTAGGGACCGGTTAATTAAATCATCACGATGCATCAGTAGTTCTCATGAGACAAATCAGGTCATGGCAATAGGCCTTGACACAGTATAATATTATACATCTCCTCATTATGATTATAGTATTTAATTTACCAAGTGTTAATTCAACTAGAGAATATTATTGGTTAAGAGGTATACATATGAGTATCATAAGAAGTAAATGCATGTGGCATAAGGTTTATTCAACACTTAGAAGTTATCTTCAAATTCATGATTTACAGTTAGAAAGGAAATAAATTAATGTTATTATTTGTGCACAACTCTAATCGTGTATTACTTTCATTTTTAAATTTTTTTACTTTCACCTTCACATGTCACACTTAGTGTAGTTAGAGAAACTCTTGATTTATATGTTTTACACCATTTATTTTGTACAAGAATTATTATGATTGGATCATGTTTTATTATAGCCCTGTTAATGTTCCTTAAATTGTTCTCTCGTAATTCTTAGAAATAAAGATATGTTATGCTTCATGTGTTGCATATTTAATTAAGAAAATTTTTTATGAATATTTTTTAAGGTATGTTTTTAAAGGGTTTTATTTGAAATATTATTGTAAAACCCCTCACTGGACATTCGTATGCCCACCCTACATTTTCAATCTGTTTTTAGAGGTTTAGTAGATTTGAGTTACACTGTTTGGTGGCAGCTTTCTGGAGTCTTTTTTATTGATTTTTTGAAGGATTTTAATATTTGTATCTGGTTTTCCAGAACATAAACCGAAGATATCATCTGTAGTGAAACATGATGTTTAATTCTACATCATTTCTTTATTAAAAAAATTACACACCATATTTTATTCAAACTGAAGTTGCTCTGGGGAAGTCTGTGGATGGGGCGTGATAGTTTTTGGATTGGATACTATTAAGGAAAAAGCATTGAAATTTAAGTCTATATAGGAATATAAAAAAAATAGGAAAAGAAAAGGGGGAAAAGGAAGAAAATACATGAGGCTGAAATAATTCAAGCTCTTCTCAAGGACACCGAGAAAGCTTCCAAACGAATTTAGGTATTAGAATCCTTTTTTCAAGAATCAGTTCTAGTGACTCCAAGAAAGAAGATCTTAATTCCAGAAACTTCATTAGAAGAAGAAGAAATTGTTCATGAAGAATAAGTGGAAGAAGAATAAGAAGAGGAAGAAGGAGATTACACTGATGATGTCATCAGGAAAGTTGAAGAAAATCATGACAAGAAAATTCCTTGGAAAAAATATTCGATCCATAATTCCTAGGATGAATATACAAAACTTGCTTCCCCATGAAAATAAGACGAGGGTCGGGAGGAAGTAAATTAACCATATGATGATGAAAGCAGCAATCATGATATTGTTCAACCATATGATCTTGTGGAAGATGCTAAGAAGGAAAAGTTTGATGAATATAGAATTTTTCAAGTATGCGATAGTGAACACGAATCCGCAAAAGCTACAGAGACCATTTCTAGAGTCGATAAATAAAAACAAGTGATATTTGATACACCTATGAAATATATGGTAGCTAAGAAATATTTTGGTGGTTTGTCAAAAAAGTTATTCATTTAGAGAAATAATCCTCTCCAATGAAGGAATTATATTTGGAATTGTCCTCTATGGGTCAGTAAATTGTGGTTCAGTCCCTGAAGAAATTAGTTGATACCATTACCTTGTTACTGAGTATTGACTTTAGGTGTTAGTTTCTTTAAAATTATTTTAATCATAAGGTAGAATCTGTAAGAATTATCATGGAAAATTCATCAAGCATGTGGCTTATTTTAAAACATTCTACATTGGTTATGATGCTCACAGGAGGTCATGAAAGGAAATCACTAAGTGATCCAAGATGATAATTGAAGATATGATAAATCTTGATGACTTTCAAGACTCTATGAAAGAATATTTTTATAGAGTATGTAAGAGGATGAAGGATCTTGAGAAAAGTTTTTCAAAAAATATGAATCTAGTACAAGAATCCTAGAAGCAAGAAGTAAAATATTTGAATGGGAATCCCAATTCAATTTTTTTGAATTTGAAGAGGAAAAGAGATCATAGAATAGAGTTTGAGGAAAAGGTGAATAAGAAATAATTGATATTGAATTCTCAGGAAAAAATCCTAAAGTCTCAGGATGAAAAGATAAAATATTTGGAGAATAAAAATTAGGATTTGGAACAGCTACTCAAATTCTTTGAAGAAGATCATAAGGATCTTAAAAATCTAAAGACCATAGTGAAAAATTTCATGCCAAAGGAAAAAAATAAGGTTGAATTTTTTCCATTCAAATCCAATATTTTGTTGCACTTTCCTTATATCAATGTTTTCCAACCTTATTGAAAAACTCTTCTTGTGCTTCATTTGGTTATTGTTTATAGTTCTAATCTTTCATGTACTGTTGTTTCCATTCTCTATATTCCTTTTTTAAAATCACAAAGGAGGTGAAAGGAATGATAAAAAATAATACAATGTAAAGAAGAGTATTCCCTAAGTGAGAGGGGGGTCTATATAAGGGTGAGTTTTCTCAAATAATATTTACTTATGCAAGAAAAAGAAAAATATCTTTAAGGAATTCAAGAATACGATCCTTAGGGATTTCAAAACCTAAGGGGGTGTTAGCTGTATTCATCATGATTCATAAGTAAATGGAGATAAGTTTTTATTTTAATGTTCATAAAGAAATTACTTAGTCCTAATATTATTTTTTGTAAGGTTGTCTGTGCTTTCCAAAAGTGGGGATATTGTTGAGTCAATAAGGTTTACAAATGATTATTTCATTCCTCTGTGTTTTGAAAATCACAAACACTTTATCTTAAGGTAAATCATTTTTCCCTAAGGATTATTTTCTCAAAAAAAGTTTCCTTTCTTAAAAGAAAACTTTTATCCTTACCTTTGTTTTCATTATCCCATTTTATAATCTCTCTAAATGGAACTCATTTTATTACTAGGTTAAAAATTCATATTCTTATGAAAATCACGGAATCTAAAAGTTCCTTGGATATAGAGTGTTCTGTTTTTAGGCTCTTAATTTTCTTAAATTCAGATTCCTAATTCTCTGAAATCCAGATTCCAAATTCTCTTATATTTACATTTCGAATAATCTTAAATTCGGACTCCAAATTATTTTAAATTCATACTCCAAATTATCTTAAATTCAGACTATTAATTCTCTGAGATTCAGACTCAGAATTCTATGAAATTCATATTCTGAATTATCTGAAATTTAGATTCTGAATTATCTGTAATTCCGATTCTGAATTCCTTAGAATTCGGACTCCGAATTCTTCAAAATTAGGACTCTGAATTCCTTTGAATTCAGACTCTCAATTACATAGAATTCCGACTATGAATTCCTCAGAATTCAAACTCTGAATTCCTCAGAATTCAGGCTCTGAATTCATTGGAATTAATACTCCGGAATTTATAGAATTCAAATTATGAATTCTTTTCAAAACAAAATCTAAATACCCATGTCTTATAGACACTGAATGTTTATTTTGTTAGACTCCAAATTATATTCTTCCTTAGACTCTATAAAATAGATCTGCTCAGGTAATTTCTTTTTCCTTACACATACTATGAAACTATGTAATGAAATGTGTTTTTAACTAACCGTTCGTTGAGTGATATATGTACATTTCCCTCTGAGATTCAATGAAAAATATGGTCGTTGGAGGAGGGAGGCGACCATTGGAGTTGTGCCTATAAATAGGAGCCCATTCGAATAAGCTCAATTGATTGGTTGATTAATCTAGAGATTGCATGCTATGAAGTAATTTATATAGAGATAAAGACTCTCATTTTTTGTGCATACTGAACATATTGTTCAGCTTGCTTCGTGCGACTCCAATTATTGTTGAGTACAATATAGGGCTACTGGGGATAAGAAGAAAGAAGTACTGACTACCTTAAAGATCGAGGGCTTGCAGGGATAGAAAGAAAGATTTTGATATTCCAATCGAGGGATTACCCTAGTGTGGGTAAGATATACTTTCTTTAAAGTATAAATCAAGGGACCTTTAACCAAGGTTGTTTGATACCATACTCTTTGGGTTAAAATATTTCCTACCTGTTACTTGTTCTTGTTTCAAGTTTTATGTCCATTGTATTTTGATAGAAGAATAAAGTATTGCTTTCTTATACTTTCTTTTAATTTACTTACTCTGATAAATAAGATTCTATATGCTTTAATGTAGAATCTTCCGTTAATAAAATTGTTCTTAAGTTTCTATTATCTAGATTCATGTTTCTGGAACCTAAGAAAGTTTGTTTCGTAAAACTAAAAGATTATTTTTGAATTTACCTTATTTAACATTGTTAAACATAGTTTTATTTTAGGTTAAAAATTAAAGTTTTTAAACATAAAATTCACCCCTAGTAATTGAGAATCTTCATACACTATTTCGATCCTATATTCTTTTTATAAAGGATTATCCTTTTGGGGATTATCTGATCATGTACTAACCATTTTGGTTTTGTTTAATATCTAAAGATATGGAAATATATATTTTATCTTTTTTGGATTATGTGATTCTCTAGAATTTTATTCTACCATTTCTGGTGTGACTAAGCCATCTTGGATACTCAACGTTTGGAGAAAAGATGTGTTTTTGGTAGATATTTATTAAAGGATGAAACTCTACTTGACAAGTAAGTATGTTTCCTTAAATTGTTTTTCAAGCTCATAAATAAATTACTCAACGTTATGAAAATAATATTAAAACTAAAACATTTTATGTTTACTTTTCTTACTGGTAAATCAAAGATAGTTTAACATGTCACAATTTTATGGTTTTCTAGTTATTAATTTCTCCTGATCATGTTTTCTATCACTCTCTATCAAAATAAGATGGTTAGTTTCTCTTCCATATCCATGTTTTCTTACATGTAATCCTAGTATGTTTTACCACAAGTGACCTTTTTACTTCTCTTTATTTCCTTTCATGTGATTGTTTTATTGACTCTTTCTCTGATTTGGGATTTTCAATTAAGTTTTTGAGAGAAATTTTAAAATTCTGAGGACGCAATTTCCAAAAGGGGGAAATGATGTAGGATATCTGGTATTTATAGAATAATACATTTTCATATCTATTAATATTTATGAATAAGATATTGATTTTATGTTAAAAGGAACACTTTTTTTGATATTATACTCGACACATAACAACGGCTTTCTTAGAAAGCTTATGGTGCAGACAACACTGAGTTATACCTAAAAATAATACAATAACATTATTATTATTTTAAATGGTAGTTAATGCCTATTAATTATTTTGGAAGGAATGAACATAATTAACTATATTTTGATTTTACATATTTTTTAAATGTATTTACATTTACCCAATTAATTTTAGAGGCTTAAAATGATAATGAATCTAATTTTAAGCATAAAATACTCCAATATTTTTTAAAGGTCATTTTAGTGCCTTTTGATGGATCACCATTATTAAATCAATGTTTTCTCACTATTATATGTTCTATATGAGAAATTAAACTTCTTATATAGAATCAGGATATGAAAATTTACTTTGGTTAATTTTTTTGTAATTTTATGGTAGAGTTCATTTTTTAAAGAATAGTGAAAAATAAAGAATTTTAATTGAAAAATATCTTTTCATCTAATTTATTAATACAGTTATATTGTAATTTTAATTGGTTTTAAAGTGTAATTGAATTATTTTTTTATAATTTATTCCAATTTTCATCATTGGAAGAAATTTCACATTTAAATTGGGCATGAACACAAGTCAATCATTTGATAGTTTTTACTTCTTAAAACCCCACTTTCTGGTTTTGACAATGGGGATTAATTTATAATTATTTCTACAATTTTTTTTTGGAATATTGGAAAAATGGATTCCATATTTGGAATAAGAAGTTACCCATTATATAAATTGGTACCTTTTATTTTTGGACATTATTAATGGTAATTTCACTAATTACTGTTTTACTATGGTTAAAGGGTAAATCAGGTAAATAAGGGTATAAAATTCTATTATAATAATAATAAATTTCCTTAAAATGTGTTCTAATCCAATTTTATGAGAAATTTACGACCATGAGAATTCTTATGAGGAACATTTGTCATTTTGAAGCCACTTGGGTGTGAATATAACATTTTATAATATTTAATTTAAAGAAAAGGTAAATATAACATAAACATGAATATCCTAACTAGAAGAATTTTAATTTGGATTATATAAATGATATCTTAGATGAAAAATACTCATTATAAGGATAAAAATATATCCTACTTCTTTATATTTTATTTATAATCTTTAGACATTAAATAAATAAATTTATTTCTGACACAATGATGATGCAGTCATTACCTTATTAATGAAAGATTCATATAAATGAATTTATAAATATTAAAATAAATGTGATTTGAAAATTTTGATGCCATCCATGAATTTTCTAGATGATATTTACATATTAAATATGAGTAAATTCTTTTTGTTTGAAGTAATCAAGTTGTTATGACTGTAACAAAAATCTATTACTAAATAGTGTCAAAATTGACATAAATGAGTTTTTAAAACAAATATTATTTTATTTAATGATATAATATAAATAAAAATAATATTCGGTCAAATTAATTATTTAATTTTAAAATTTTCTTTAATAATCAACTTTTTGTTCGATTTAAATTTTATAGTAACTATAGTAACCATATATTATGAAAATACAAGAAGACATGGTAAGAGTTAATGTTTTTAACTAAGGGTTAAAGATAAAAGATAAGGTTAATTTTCTGACCTAAACTTTTCTAAAACCTATTGGTTCATATTATTACAATCCATCCTATTCTTATCCTCAATGTTTATCACTTTGGAACTATTATTATTCTAAAAATAAATTTAAAAAAAAATAATACTTCCAGTCTTTCCTAATGTGCCCCTCCTCCCTCTTATAAAAGCTCACCACCTCTACCCATTGACTCACATCTATCAAGCCCCTTGACTCATCTCAATTATACTCAAATAATCTCCTAACATCCATCTATTACTACTATAATACTTACCTTGGGTTGAAGGAAATTCAAGAAATCCTTTTGGTTCAAATCAAAAAAAGTTACCTGATTTAGAGGTAATGTCTTCTCTCAAGTTCCTTTCCTTTATTTTCCTTCTCCACTCCCTATTCTATTATTATTATATTATTACATAACAATACCAGTATCCTCAATATAATAGGAATTTTTATAATAAATATTCTAACTACACTTATACACACCTCAATTGTATGGTTATGGACATAGTATTTATGTGTATGGCGAACTACTGCCTCACGAAACGATGATTGTCAAATTTTATCCTACCACCTATCATGGTGTCCATTATGATGAAACTATATTTATATATTATATATATTATAATTAAATTATCTTTATGATTTTGTAATTTTTATTTATAATATACCTTTATTGTTTCCTTGTTGTGTAAATATGATAATTTTATTTGAGGAAGTGTCGACTACCGCCCCCTCAAAGCAATGTGACACGTTTCTGCTATACATGGAATGTATAAAAAATGGTTTCATTAAACCTATGAGACATACAGGAAATAAATGTTATACTAGTATTATAATATACTTTTATATCATTTTATTATTATTTTTTAATATGACAATGAAATGAAAGTAGTGTTCACACATATGTACGGCATACTGTCTCTATGAATGGTGAATTTCATTTCATATCTCCAAATATTATGGATATAATAGATAAATATATACTGGATATATATTATATTTAAATCATTAATAATAATATTCTATAGATGATGTAATTTTGACTACATGGATAATTTACATCAAAACAAGTTCATTTTCGACTCAAGTGTCGAATATCGACAAAATGACTGATATGAACTTAAATAGTTAATTAATTTTTATAACATGGTAATAATTGATATAAAAGGAATAATAAACTGGAAAAATGTTCTTAAGAAATTATAAATTAACCTAGGTTTATTATTTATGAACATAATGATTGTACGTGACAAGTCAGACTCAAGGTAAGGGACATCGTCTCAATCACCTTTCATTGATGCAAATTTTGGTTTATACAAGAACTTATTTTATATGGAGTATAATCAACCACATTTACATTTAATTTCATTCAATGGTTTTAAAAAAGGAATATTTTTTTATGAATGATTTTACTAAACTACAAAAGTAATGTTTCTTTTTAATATACGCGGCGACAACGACCTTTCTACCATTGTGAGCATTATTTGATATCTAGATTCCTCTATAAGCTGTAATGATTTTAAAAGAAAATTAATTACCATATTAAGTATTTTGGTTTTTAAAAGGGTTTTTAGAATGGATTTATTATATCAATATCTTTAAATGATCTCTTACGACTACAATGTGGAAATAATATTTTTTATTTATGCTTGTTTATGTGTTATGATTATATTGTGGTTCTTGGGAATTGATAATGCATAAGGGTTTTTTTGTGATAAATTGAGGGCTAGTGAGCCCGTGATATCTCTCTAATGAATTGGGTAATGTGACATATGTAAATTTTAAGTTTTCTCTTAATAAATTTATTTAATATACTATGATGGGTATTCCAAACGTAACCATGAAGGTTACTCCCTATGTATCGGTGAAATCTACAATGTAAGTATGATTTAGATTCCACAAGTTACCTTCATGTTTTATTATTTATATGAATTTTTGTTGTAATCTTATGATTATATGATGTAATCTATGTAGTTTATGTTTTATGGGTAAAAAGTGTGATTTTGTGAAAATGTTTTCATGGGTTCTAAAAATTCATGGACTAACTGTTTTATTACTTATTTTATATTCCTTTCTGAGGTTTTTATACTCATCCAATGTTTTTTAAAAAACATTCACAGGGTATAAAGAAAGTTAAGATAAAGGAAGAATTCATGATGATTTTTATTAATAAAATAATTCTTTTTTTATTTAAGGAGTATTATTTTTGTGAAAAAGATGGATATAGTATAACTGTTTATTTTGTAATATTTGAGATGTAATGTAATATTTATGGCCTAACTCTATAAAACTATAAATCTAAAAAGATCCTCAATGTGAATTATTTACTTAAATCCAGATTATGTAACATTTAAGGTTGGGTCCATACACATAAATATGTGACACCTACCAAAAAGGGGAAATTACTAAAAATATATACAAGGTAAAATACAAAAAATCTATAAGGGTTCCTCAACCAGTGCATAATGATGTCTGTTGACCTATATTACCAATAAGTGCTGATGGGATGAGATATTATGTTCTTTTCATCGATGATTATAGTAGGATGGTGTGGGTTGTGGACATTATTCACTAGTCTGATATATCCAGTTGTATAACACAGTATCATAGGGTGACTAAAAAATACTTGGATATAAACCTTTGAATATTCGAACAAATAATGAAATAGAGTTTACCAATATCCAGGTGGAGGACTAACATGAGAAACTTAGTATAAGGAACCAAGTTTTTATAGTGAAAACTCTTCAAAAAATTGTGTGTTTCATAGGAGAAACAAGATCATAAATAGTATGTACAAATTGATAATTATAAAAAATGACATACCAGATAAGTTTTGGAAGGAAATGGTCCTGAAATTGATCAATATGTAGGACAATGAATTGTTGTGTCCAAGAGAACAAAATACTCCATTTGAGCTATGGTATGGAAAGAGGCTGACATTGAAATTATTTTTTATCTTTGGAAGTATGTGTTTCATTATCAATAGGGAGAAACACTTGAATGTTGAATCTAGTAGAAATGAAGGGTTTTCCCCTAGAAACATGGAAAAAATAAAATAATATGAATTCTTTAATAAATAGTTTGGAAAGGTTTTCAAAAGGAATTATACCATTATAGTGGAAAATGATTACAATACTAAGTAAAATAGTGGATAGTTTTAGGAGGATAGAGATGAAAAATTGGGCTTCTTGGGGGAGAATAATTAGCTCATAAGATTTGAAAGAAGGCATTGATAATGATTAGGATAATTTAATACATTTATCTATATAGAAACTAAAATACATAGATTAAATTTATGAGTAGAATATCATCAGTGATTTGACGGTTCTAGTATAGATGAGGAGGAATAATTCTATACATTAAAAATATTTCTTATCTCATTTAGATCCAAAGTGTCTAAAAGAAGCTTCTAAATATGAGTATTAGGTTAAAGCGGTGAATGAAGTGCATGATCAAAGAGAGAAAAATTATATATGGGGGATTTTTTGAGGCCAACAGATAGGAATGTCATCAGAACCAAATTGGTCTTCTACAAAACAATTAATGAATATATCATGGTGATTTTAAAAAAATCATGAGTTGTGCGTAAGGGGTTATCCAAGATTAATGGAATTAATGATGATTAGACATTTTACCCTGTATAAAGGCTAGAGACAATTCGAATATTCTTATCCATAGTGCTGAAAAGATAATTCAAAATTTTTCAGATGGATATCAAGTATAAGGCCCCAGCCTTAAACCTTACTTAATCTTGAGTTATTACAAGATTACACATTGAGGATCTTTTCGGGTTTAGAGTTTTAGAGAATTAGATCATAAAACTTTCATTATATTACACATATAAACAACGTGGTTACATAAAGATAGTATTCCTCATTCCCATCAATGGAAACACATTTAAAATAAAACATGGATTAATTCTTGACACATCCTTGACTCTATCATCTTATCATGTACCTTTCCCTTGACCTGTGAAAAACATTTCAAAAACTTGGGATGAGCATAAAAACTCAGTATGGGTTATAAAAAAAACATGGAAAGGAAACATGAGTTCATATATACATAAGAATGAAATCATACTTTACCCATAAAACATTGGCACTTTAACATACCTCATAAAATCACGAATAAATCATAGAAATCATAAGACATAAAGGTAACTTGAGGCATTCATAACATTCTTACGTAGGGAGTAACCCTCTTGGTTACGTTTGGAATACCCATCACAGTATATTCCCTAAAATCTCTTCGGAGAAACCTTAACGTTTCACTCCTTCGCGTTACCCAATGCATTGGAGAGCTATAACGGGCTCACCCGCCCTTAGTTTATCACGGAACCACCCGTCTTCATAATAATGCCCAAGAACCATAACATAATCATATCACATAAAACATGCATAAAGGAAACATAACATTTCCACATTTCAATCACGATATATCAATAAAACACATTGATATAATAAAAACATTATGAAAACCATTTTCAATACCAAAGTAAAACATGGTATTTATTTTTCTTTTTAAAAGAAGGTATGGCTTGTAGAGGAAGCCGAAACTCAAATAACGGTCACGACGGCGGAGAAGTCGTTGTCGCCGCATACGTAAGACAAAAACATTCCCTTTTGTCGTTTAGTAAACGCTTCGTATAAAAACAATTCCTTTTGAATAAACGTAAAAGTCAAAGGGGTTTATACACCGTATAAAAGAAAGTTGTGTATAAAATAAAATATGCCTCAATGAAAGGAGATTGAGACGAAGTCCCATACCTCGTATCCGACTTGACTCGATCGTTCTTTAACGTCCTGAATAATAAACTTGAGTTAATTTATACTTGATTAAGAACCATTTTAAAGTTCATTATTCCTTTTATATCACTTATTGCCATGTTATAAACATTATGTAACCATTTAAGTTAATAATGTTTGTTTTCTCAATATTTGGTTCTTAAGTCGAAAGTTGACTTCTTACAATTACATGTTGTTCGTGTGGTCAAAAGTTCTTTATATCCAGAATGAAATTCCCGATTTGGATATAATATGTATCATATATATCCAGCATATACATGTATTTATAATATTACATAATCATTTAGAGGTAAGAAATGAAATGCACCGTTCATGGAGACGGTAAGCCGTATGTACGCATGAACGCTACTTTCATTTCTTTGTCATATTAGTGGAATTAAAACTAAATGAGAGGTATGTATATTTTAATTCCAGAATTATATTCATCATTTAGATATATCATTAATTATATATATACATTATATACATGTAATTTTAATAGTACATTACATTTGGGGATAAGAAATGAAATGCACCGTTCATGGAGACGGTAAGCCGTACGTACGCATGAACGCTACTTTCATTTCAATCTCATACTTTAATGGAAAGAAATAATAATTATATAGAGGTATATTATAATTCCAGTATAAAATCATATATAATAACTTTAAATCCATCTTTTACACGTCCCACATATGGTATTAACGAATCACATCACTTTGAGGGGGCGGTAGTCCGCACTTCCTTAAATGAAGATATCGTGTTTACCCATAATGGAAACCATAAAGGTATGCCAAAAATGAAAAAATACAGAAGCTTAAAGAAAACATAAACATATTATATATCATATATAAAAATAGTGACATCATAATGGCCACCCTTGAAGGTGTTAAATGAGTATTGAACAATCATCGTTTCGGGAGGCAGAATTTCGCCATCCACGGAAACCGTATGTTCTTTAACCATTCCATGTAGTTGTGTGAGAGTGTAGCTCAAATAAATATTATAACAACATCCTAGTATATTTAAGATACTGTTGTTGTTTCAAAATAAGTAAATAAAAAGAGTTTAGAGGGTTGGAGAAGCAAAATAAAACAAATGAACAAGAGAGAATGAATTACCTTTAAAAGTGTAACTCCTTTTGATTTAAGCCTAAAGGCTTCCTTTGAAAGGATTCTGCCCAATGGGAATCCTATAGGATGAGGAGAGGGATGTGGAGAGAGTAATTGGGCAGGGTTTGGCTGAGCCAAAGGCTTGAGAAGTGTGTGAAATGGGGTAGAGGTGGGGGGCCTTTTATAAGAGGAGAGGAGGGGCACTTTTGGAAAGTAAAGAAATATTACATTATTTGAAAATGTGTTTCGGTTTTAAAAGGTCCCACATTGATATAATTCGTGGATAAGGTGATAAGGGTTCGAAATCCACTCATCCAATTGGTTTTGGACATGTGTAGGTTTTAGAGTTTTCATTATCTTTCCATTTTATTTAAATCGTCAAATAATGATGTCATCGCTCCATCATTATTATGTCATAAATAATTTAATTTATTTAATGTCTAAAAATTATAAAAAAAATACTATGATGTAGGAAATATTTTTATCTTTCCAATGACTATTTATAATCAAAATTACGACTTGTATAACCCCACTCAAAAATTATTTTAGTAAAACAATTTATGTTAGTGTCATTTTAACTTTAACATTAAATAAAAAGTAATTTATGTCATTTCCCAACAAAAGTGGATCCATGGGGTCCCCAAGTTGACCCATGGCATGTCAAGGTCGGCCATGACACAACCGATGAGGTTGGGACATGTGTCTAGGTCATTTCATATTATTAAAGCCTTATTTAGACCTTAAACTACCCTAATTACCACTAATCGTGATTAAGAACTTAATAAGTTACTATTCACCAAAAAATTATTATAATATCATTGAACCACATTTTACATACTAATGACAACCATGTATGTCGGATTTTTAAAATTCAATACACATTAGTGGTAAACTTTCATTTAACTGAAAAATCAGTTTGCTTGATTACCACTTAGTGGTTTCACTATTCATCAAAAATTGAAGTTTTTCAGAAAATTACCAAAAATTCACCCTAAGCTATATTTGATATTCCGAATTCAAAAATGAAGTCTATTTTACAAAATTCAAATCATATAAGTCACATTAATTAATTTAATAATTAATTCCCGCTACCAGAGCAAAAAGTGTGTTTTTACAAAACAATAAGTATCAAAAGATTGACACCAGTTTAAGTCTAATTTCAAAGTGAAATTGATTCCAATGACCACCATTGGATAAAATGGTAAAAATATATTCTAATTTCACTTCAAAATAAATTCAAAAAATAATCTAATCATATAAATAAATTAGATTAAAAATCAGTTTTGATGTAAAATGCAGTATTTTTCACTATTCATTAAAAAATGAATATTGTCAGAAAAATACCAAAAATTCACAGAAGGTAAATTTTGATGTCCCAATCATAAAGGATAAGTTTATTTTGAAAAACATAGTTTATAAAATTGTCAAAATATAGATTCAAAAATGGTTTTCCATCAAAAGGCAGTAAAACAATCTTTTAAGAATATTAGTTTATTCCATGCATAAGATTGTATTTATTTTCATTTTAAGCCTCTAAAACACTATCTTAATCATTAATAGACATGGATAAAAATATCTATTATTCATTACTTACTTGGGATGTTACATCCTTCCCCCCTTTAGAAAATTGCATCCCCGCAATTTATTTACATATCAAATAAATGAGGGTACTTATCCCTCATTGCATTTTAGGATTCCCACGTTGCCTCTTCAATCATGTGGTTTTTCCACAAAACCTTTACCTGGTGAATCACCTTATTCCGTAACACTTGCTTCCTGTGGTCAAGAATCTGGACCGGTTGTTCCTCATAAGATAGGTTCTCTTCCAGCTGAACTACCTCTGGACTCAAAACATGAGATGGATCTGGCATATACCTTCTCAACATCGAAACGTGAAAAACATTGTGTACCTGAGATAAACTCAGAGGTAAAGCCACTCGGTATGCAACTGATCCAACTCTCTCCAGAATTTCATATGGTCCAATAAACCTCGGACTCAACTTTCCTTTCTTACCAAATCTCATCACACTTTTCCAAGGAGAAACCTTAAGAAAAACATGATCACCTACCTCGAATGATAGATCCTTCCTCCGGTTATCCGCATAACTCTTCTGCCTGCTCTGAGCTGTTCTCATGTGTTTCTGAATCAGCTGAACTTTTTCTGCCATCTCTTCTACCAATTCTTGTCCCATCAACTTTCTTTCACCCACTTCATCCCAGAAAGCTGGAGTTCGACACCGCTTCCCATATAATGCCTGAAATGGTGTCATCTGTATACTAGAATGAAAACTGTTATTATATGAAAACTCAACCAATGAAAGATGTTGGTCCCAACTTCCCTTATAATCCATAGAACAAGCTCGTAGCATATCCTCCAATGTCTGAATTGTTCGTTCTGAATGCCCATCTGATTGAGGATGAAAAGCTATACTAAAATTTAACTCAGTGCCCAAAGACTTCTGAAGGCCTTTCCAAAAGTTAGAAGTAAACCTAGGATAACGATCCGATACAATGGAGAGAGGAACTCCATGTAACCTGACTATCTCTTTAAGATACAGACGGGAATGTTGATCAAGAGAGAAAGTATCTCGTATAGCAAGGAAATGAGCAGATTTGGTCAAGCGATCAACAATAACCCAGATTGCATTATTACCTCGAGATGTCTTCGGTAATCCAACAACAAAGTCCATGGATATATTCTCCCATTTCCACTCTGGTACTGGTAAAGGCTGAAGCATCCCTTTCGGTAACTGCCGCTCTGCTTTAACCTACTGACAAGTCAAACACTTCACAGCAAAATCAGCAATGTCTCTTTTCATTCCATCCCACCAGTAATACTCCCGCAGATCTCTATACATCTTAGTACTGCCCGGATGAACTGAAAACGGAGAACTATGAGCTTCACATAACAACTCTCTCTTCAACTGTGAATCACAAGGCACACACAATCTCTTCCCAAATCTCAAAACGCAATCATTATCAATGTTGAATTCAGGCAACTTACCTTTCTGAACCAGCTCTACCCTTTTCTGCAACTCACTGTCTTGCTTCTATGCTTGCTTGATTCTATCTGATAGAGAGGATCTCACTGATACTTGAAACAAAACAGAAGGACTTCCTGCACCAACAACTTCTATGCCAAAGTTCATCAAATCGTTAACCAAAGGATCATGTTCCAAAGGCAACATTGTTAATGAAGCATTACTTTTTTGACTCAAAGCATCATCCACTTTATTTGCTTTTCCCGGATGGTAATGAATTGTACAATCATAATCCTTGATTAATTCCAGCCATCTCCTTTGTCTCATGTTTAACTCTTTCTGAGTGAATATATACTTTAAACTTTTGTGATCGGTATATATTTCACACTTTACTCCATACAAATGATGCCTCCAAATTTTTAAAGAAAAAACAACAGCAGCTAATTCCAAATCATGTGTAGGGTAATTTACCTCATGAGTTTTCAACTGTCATGAAGCATAAGCAATTACCTGATCATTCTGCATTAGGACGCAACCAAGTCCTTTCAATGAAGCATCACTGTATATAACAAACTCACCATTCCTGGAAGGTAGTGCCAAAACTGGATCATTCACCAATCTTCTTTTCAATTCCTGAAAACAATCATCACATTCTTTTGTCCAGATAAACTTAACACCCTTCCGAGTTAGCTTAGTCATTGGACTAGATAACCGTGAAAAATTTCTAACAAACCTTCGGTAATAGCCTGCCAAACCAAGGAAGCTACGAATCTCAGTTACATTTGTGGGTCTTGGCCATTCTTCCACAACTTTTGTTTTTGCAGGATCAACAGTTATTCCATCTTTAGAAACAATGTGACCAAGGAAAGAAATTTGTTGCAACCAAAACTCACACTTACTGAATTTCCCATACAGTTTCTTTTCTTTTAAGGTTTGCAAGATAACCCTTAAATGTTTTTCATGCTCCTCTTTACTTTTAGAAAACACCAAAATATCATCAATGAAAACCACCACAAACTTATCCAAGAACTCGTGGAAAATTCTATTCATTATGTCCATGAATATAGTAGGTGCATTGGTTAGCCCAAAAGGCATTACTACAAATTCATAATGGCCATATCTCGTACAGAACGCGGTCTTCGGAATATCTACCTCCTTTACCTTCAGCTGATGGTACCCCGATCTCAAGTCAATCTTTGAAAAAAACTGAGCTCCCTCAAGCTGATACAACATCATTTGATGGCACGACATCTGCTGAAGTAGTTGCAAAGGATTTCACCACCCCTTTCTGCTTGTAGTCTAACTGCTTCCCATCACTCAAGCTCCTTGTCGGACACTCGTTTGCATAGTGACCCATCTCATTGCACTTATAACATTTCACTAACTGTAAATCAAATTTGTTCTTACCTTCACCTTGATCCTTTTCAGTGCAATCACGAGCCTTATGTCCCATCTTACCACATCGGTAGCACTTCCCAGAATTCAAAAGACATTCCCCAGCATGCCTTTTGCCACATTTATCACAAACTGGAAACTTAGTTCTCTTACCATCAGACTTTTTTGAAAAATTCATACCTTTCTCCTGCCACCTCGGTCTCTTCTTCTGCTGGTTGTTATAGAACACTTGGTCATCGGAAAACTCCATTTCCACCTTCTCAGCACATCGAACAAGCTTTTCATAACTTTTAAACTCACGAGAAGCTAATGCCCTTCGATATTTTGGCTTTAATCCTGAGTAAAAATGATTGATTTTACTATCAAGGTCTCGAATAAAATTTGGAGCATACCTTGCCAATCGAGTGAACCTTTCTTCATAAGCAGCCACTGAGTCTTCCTCTTGCCTCAATTCAAAGAATTGATTTTCCATCCTAAGTCGAACAGCCTTAGGAAAATACTTCTCAAGAAACATACCTTTGAATTCATCCCAGTCAAGAGCATCAATCTCATCGGCGTCCCTGATATTTTTAACCATAGACCACCACTGATCTGCTTCACCCTCCAAACGGTAAATAGCAAGACTAACCTTTTGATTGTCTGAACACCCCATGACATCAAAAATCTTCTCCAGTGCTTTAATCCACCCTTCAGCTAGCACAGGGTCAGATGATCCTCTGAATGATGGGGGATGTTGCCTCATGAAATGTTCCACCACTGACATGTTCCTCTGCGGTTGATCTGGCTGATCTCGTGCATGGATACCACCGCCATTTATCTCTTGAGTCAACTGTGCCATTACTGCAACAAACTGTTCAGTTCCAATTCCGACCATTTTTGGATGTTGATTCGGAAGGTTATTTCCTTCTGTATGCCTTCCTAGCACTGCTTCCATGTTTCCTCTGCGGAAAACCATTCTGAACAAACGTGTCTTAGATGAAGCAACATGGTAATCTTTAAATGCTATATCATTTCAAAAAAATATTTTTGGATAATCATTTAATAGAATTCTAACTCCTAAAGTTATCTAAACTGACCTTTGATACCAACTATAAGGCCCCAGCCTTAAACCTTACTTAATCTTGAGTTATTACAAGATTACACATTGAGGATCTTTTCGGGTTTAGAGTTTTAGATAATTAGATCATAAAACTTGCATTACATTCCACATATAAACAAAGTGGTTACATAAAGATAGTATTCTTCATTCCCATCAATGGAAACACATTTAAAATAAAACATGGATTAATTCTTGACACATCCTTGACTCTATCATCTTATCATGTACCTTTCCCTTGACCTGTGAAAAACATTTAAAAAACTTGGGATGAGCATAAAAACTCAGTATGGGTTATAAAAAAACATGGAAAGGAAACATGAGTTAATATATACATAAGAATGAATTCATACTTTACCCATAAAACATTGGCACTTTAACATACCTCATAAAATCACGAATAAATCATAGAAATTATAAGACATAAAGGTAACTTGAGGCATTCATAGCATTCTTACGTAGGGAGTAACCTTCTTGGTTACATTTGGAATACCCATCACAGTATATTCCCTAAAATCTCTTCGGAGAAACCTTAAAGTTTCACTCCTTCACGTTACCCAATGCATTGGAGAGCTATAATGGGCTCACCCGCCCTTAGTTTATCACGGAACCACCCTTCTTCATAATAATGCCCAAGAACCATAACATAATCATATCACATAAAACATGCATAAAGGAAACATAACATTTCCACATTTCAATCACGAGATATCAATAAAACACATTGATATAATAAAAATATTATAAAAACCATTTTCAATACCAAAGTAAAACATGGTATTTATTTTTCTTTTAAAAAGAAGGTATGGCTTGTAGAGGAAGCCGAAACTCAAATAACTGTCACGGCGGCGGAGAAGTCATTGTCGCCGCATACGTAAGACAAAAACATTCCCTTTTGTCATTTAGTAAACGCTTCGCATAAAAAAGATTCCTTTTGAATAAACGTAAAAGTCAAAGGGGTTTATACACCGTATAAAAGAAAGTTGTGTATAAAATAAAATATGCCTCAATGAAAGGAGATTGGGACGAAGTCCCATACCTCGTATCCGACTTGACTCGATCATTCTTTAACGTCCTGAATAATAAACTTGAGTTAATTTATAATTGATTAAGAACCATTTTAAAGTTCATTATTCCTTTTATATCACTTATTTACATGTTATAAACATTATGTAACCATTTAAGTTAATAATGTTTGTTTTCTCAATATTTGGTTCTTAAGTCGAAAGTTGACTTCTTACAATTACATGTTGTTCGTGTGGTCACAAGTTCTTTATATCCAAAATGAAATTCCCGATTTGGATATAATATGTATCATATATATCCAGCATATACATGTATTTATAATATTACATAATCATTTAGAGGTAAGAAATGAAATGCACCGTTCATGGAGACGGTAAGCCGTACGTATGCCTGAACGCTACTTTCATTTCTTTGTCATATTAGTGGAATTAAAACTAAATGAGAGGTATGTATATTTTAATTCCATAATTATATTCATCATTTAGATATATCATTAATTATATATATACATTATATACATGTAATTTTAATAGTACATTACATTTGGGGATAAGAAATGAAATGCACCGTTCATGGAGACGGTAAGCCGTACGTACGCATGAACGCTACTTTCATTTCTATCTCATACTTTAATGGAAAGAAATAATAATTATATAGAGTTATATTATAATTCCATTATAACATCATATATAATAACTTTAAATCCATCCTTTACACGTCCCACATATGGTATTAACGAATCACATCACTTTGAGGGGGCGGTAGTCCGCACTTCCTTAAATGAAGATATCTTGTTTACCCATAATGGAAACCATAAAGGTATTCCAAAAATGAAAAAATACAGAAGCTTAAAGAAAACATAAACATATTATATATCATATATAAAAATAGTGACATCATAATGTCCACCCTTGAAGGTGTTAAATGAGTATTGAACCATCATCGTTTCGGGAGGCAGAATTTCGCCATCCACGGAAACCGTATGTTCTTTAACCATTTTAAGTAGTTGTGTGAGAGTGTAGCTCAAATACATATTATAACAACATACTAGTATATTGAAGATACTGGTGTTGTTACAAAATAAGTAAATAAAAAGAGTTTAGAGGGTTGGAGAAGCAAAATAAAACAAATGAACAAGAGAGAATGAATTACCTTTAAAAGTGTAACTCCTTTTGATTTGAGCCTAAAGGATTCCTTTGAAAGGATTCTGCCCAATGGGAATCCTCTAGGATGAGGAGAGGGATGTGGAGAGAGTAATTGGGCAGGGTTTGGCTGAGACAAAGGCTTTAGAAGTGTGTGAAATGGGGTAGAGGTGGGGGCCTTTTATAAGAGGAGAGGAGGGGCACTTTTGGAAAGTAAAGAAATATTACTTTATTTGAAAATGTGTTTCGGTTTTAAAAGGTCCCACATTGATATAATTCGTGGATAAGGTGATAAGGGTTCGAAATCCACTCATCCAATTGGTTTTGGACATGTGTAGGTTTTATATTTTTCATTATCTTTCCATTTTATTTAAATCTTCAAATAATGATGTCATCGCTGCATCATTATTATGTCATAAATAATTTCATTTATTTAATGTCTAAAAATTATAAAAAAAATACTATGATGTAGGAAATTTTTTTGTCTTTCCAATGACTATTTATAATCAAAATTTGGACTTGTATAACCCCACTCAAAAATTATTTTAGTAAAACAATTTATGTTAGTGTCATTTTCACTTTAACATTAAATAAAAAGTAATTTATGTCATTTCCCAACAAAAGTGGATCCATGGGGTCCCCAAGTTGACCCATGGCATTTCATGGTCGGCCATCACACAACCAATGAGGTTGGGACATCTGTCTAGGTCATTTCATATTATTAAAGCCTTATTTAGACCTTAAACTACCCTAATTACCACTAATCGTGATTAAGAACTTAATAAGTTACTATTCACCAAAAAATTATTATAATCTCATTGAACCATATTTTACATACTAATGACAACCAAGTATGTCGGATTTTTAAAATTCAATACACATTAGTGGTAAACTTTCATTTAACTGAAAAATCAGTTTGCTTGATTACCACTTAGTGGTTTCACTATTCATCAAAAATTGAAGTTTTTCAGAAAATTACCAAAAATTCACCCTAAGATATATTTGATATTCCGAATTCAAAAATGAAGTCTATTTTACAAAATTCAAATCATATAAGTCACATTAATTAATTTAATAATTAATTCCCGCTGCCATAGCAAAAAGCGTGTTTTTACAAAACAATAAGTATCAAAAGATTGACACCAGTTTAAGTCTAATTTCAAAGTGAAATTGATTCCAATGACCACCATTGGATAAAATGGTAAACCTATATTCTAATTTCACTTCAAAAGAAATTCAAAACATAATCTAATCATATAAATAAATTATATTAAAAATCAGTTTTGATGTAAAATGCAGTATTTTTCACTATTCATTAAAAAATGAATATTGTCAGAAAAATACCAAAAATTCACAAAAGGTAAATTTTGATGTCCCAATCATAAAGGATAAGTTTATTTTGACAAACATAGTTTATAAAATTGTCAAAATATAGATTCAAAAATGGTTTTCCATCAAAAGGCAGTAAAACAATCTTTTAAGAATATTAGTTTATTCCATGCATAAGATTGTATTTATTTTCATTTTAAGCCTCTAAAACACTATCTTAATCATTAATAGACATGGATAAAAATATCTATTATTCATTACTTACTTGGGATGTTACATCAAGTCAACATTTCTAAATAGTTTTATAGAATAATAGGTTTTCATTAAATAGATTTATCATTTTCTTATCCATAATGATTAGAATAATGTTTTCCTACTGAAGAAGGGTTAAATAAGGAACCAAGATCACAGTATTCCAAGCTAGATCAATACTTGACGAAGCTTAGTTTTTAACAAGGTGGGTATGTTTAAAATCTTTATGTTAATAATGAGAGTGATCAAAGGATGATGGTGTTAGTTTATATGGATGATATAATCTTTGATAGAGAAGATGCAGAACAATGAAAATAGTTTTCATTTATTTAGGAAGTGTGTATTTGAAATATTGATGATTAGTGATTTGGTATTTTACATCGGTTTTTAGGTGACATAGGGATTGCATGGTACATTCATTTCTCAATCTATGTATGCTAACGACGTTTTGAGAAAATATGTAATAGATTATTCCAAAGTGACAATGACTCTGGTTTATACTTGGATGAAGTTGTCAAGAGGTTATGATAGCAACACAGTCAATGTCATAGAATATAGGGAAATCACACTGACATAGATTCAGTTATAGTCAATATCAAAAATGGCTATTACCCCCAATAAAATCATTGAAAAGATGGGCTCTTTAAAAATAATGTCACCTTTATCAGTTCTAACAAAAACACTAATAAAGGACACTTTTATTAACTATTTTTTTAACTGATAAAGGTGTCCTTTATTAGTATTTTTGTTGGTGTTGATAATGTGGACTATATCATTTCTCTTATTAGAATTGATAAATCCGATACTATCTCCTACAAATGTACGTACCTACTAAATATTTAATAGAAAAACCCTAAATTTGAACCCATAAAAAACAATTTAAATATTACAATTAAAAATAATTGAAATAAATATATTACATTGAATCATAATTTCAATTCAAAATTCATATTGAATAATTTCATACAAACTGTCTACATTGATGTAATATTTACAATTAATCAAAACAAATACAACCCAATAAAAGACTCTTATAGTTGGATTTTTTCAAAGATCAGCCAAAATATGTAAAAACATATCCCTATAATAAAATATATGTTTATTTTAGTAATAGTACAAAAAAATAAACAAATTATAATTTAATTTTCATATAATCTACATCTGATAAATTATATTTTCAATTTCTGAATATATTGATGATATTATCAATTATAATATTAATTAAATTATTAATTATTATTTGAGTGAATATATTATTAATTATACTATAAATCAATAATTATATTATGAATTATTATTTACTTTTTTAATTAATAATCTATGTAAATTATATATTTAATTACTAAATATTAATGATATTATTAGTTATTAATTATGTTAATTACTTAAATAGTGGTTAATACTTATATAATTAATTAACAACATTTGAATTATGTTATTAATTATTAATTCCATAATTAATTTTATTATTATTTATTATTTATATTATTTAGTTATTTTTCATTCATACTAATTGAAATAATTAATTACAAAAATTATATTAATAATTTTTACGTATTTCATACTAGACGTGAACGTAGTTTATGTCCTCTATCTAGTGTCCTTGTTCACACTTCTGGAGACTCCTTTTTCTAAATATATATCATTTTCATAAATTTTGAAGACAGATTGAGCTTTTTTCCTTGGTTTTTCATTGTGACATGCATTTCAAACTAAAATGATGCTTTTATATTTAGAACACGCACTTTGAGTCATACGGACCACATCGTGCGTCAGATTGATTTATGATCAATTTCTATACACCCAAAATGAATTATGTGTCATTTCCCTAACGATTAAAAAATATTGAGGCTTGTTTACTTATAATTTTTAATGTGAATCATCTTTGGGACTAAAATGACAATTTTATATTGAAAACACACATTTGGAGTCATACCAGACACATCGTTTGTCAAATTGATATAAAGCTAATTCATATACATTAAAAATGAATTATGGATCATTTTAAAAAAGTATGAAATCAATAAAATCTTTTTTTCTTGGTTTTGTCTCTATGAATTGTGATATGGAATAAAATGAAACCTATATATTGGAAACTTTCATGTTGAGTCATACTAGCCACATCTTGTGTCATATTTATGTGAATTAAAATCCTACACAATAAAAATAAATTATGGCACATTTTCTTAAATTATCATGAAAATAAGAGCTATTTTTTTGGTTTTGGCTATGTGAATTTTGTTTTAGAATAAAATGAAACTTATATGGAAAACACACACTTTGAGTCATACTGGACAAACCGTGGGTCAGATTCATGTGTAATTGATTCCTACATGTCAAAAATGAATTATGGATCATTAAAATAAATTATTAAAATAATATTAGATCATTTTATTGGTTTTGGATTTAGTAATATTGCATTATAAAAAAAGGGTAGTTTTTTAATGTAAAAAAAGTACTTTGAGTCATATTAGCCACATCATGTGTTGGATTGACGTGTTCTTAATTAATATTTATTAAAAATAAATTATGGATGATTTACCTATAGAATTAAGAAAACATGAAATCATTTTCTCAGTTTTTGATATGTAACACACATTTTAGAGTAATATGAGACATTTTTTAATGTGAAAATATGAACTTTGAGTCATACCGGAGACATCATTTTTTTTATTAATGTAAATTCAACTCTAACGTCCCAAAAATGAATAATTTATCATTTTCCTTAAGTATCTATACAATTATATATTATTTAGTTTATTTTGTCTATGTGGCAATTGTTTTGGAGTATAATGTCACTTTGTAATGTGAAAACATGCACATTGAGTTATATTGGTCACATCAGGTGTCGTATTGTTGTGTGGTTGATTCCTAAACATCAAAAATGAATTTTGAATCATTTTATTAAAGTATTAATAAAATATGAGCTATTTCACTTGGTTTTTTCTATGCAAATAATGTTTTAGACTAAAATTACACTTTTATATTAAAAACATGAACTTTGAGTCATACCAACAACATCATGTGTTGGATTAAGGGTTAGTCAATTACTACTGATAAAAAATGAATTATGTATCATTTTGTTAAATTATCAAGATAATTTGAGCATGCTTTATTAATTTTGGCTAAGTGAATTTCATTTTAAGACTAAAATGATACTTTTATACTGAAAAAAAGCAATTTGGGTCATATCAACCACATCACATATCAGATTAATTTTTGGTCAATTATAATATATCAAAAATGAATTATGGACCATTTAATTAAATTATCAAGACAATACAATATCATTTTTTTAAATTTTGGCTATGTGAATCACATTTTTGACTAGAATGAAAATTATATTGAAAACAAGAACTTTCAGTCATTCCAGCCACATCGTGTTTTGAATTAATGTGTGGTAAATTCCTACACATCTAAAATTAATTACGCATCGTTTTCTTAAATTATCAAAAAAAAATATGAGCTCGTTTTCTCAGTTTTGGCTATGTGACATGTGTTTTAGAGTGAAATATTTTTTAATGTGAAAACATGCACTTTTATTCATACCAACCACATCATGAGTCGTCTTAATATGAGGTAAATTCACAGACATAAAAAAATTATGTTTCATTTTAGTAAACAAAAAAATATATGATTGTTTAATAGGGTTTGTTTATGAGAATCACATTTTAGACTAAAATAATTCTGTTTTTTTTTAACATGCACTTTGAGTCATACCAGCCACATCATAGGTTGGATTAATGTTTGTTTATTTTATACACATAAAAAAGAATTATGTATCATTTTCCAAAATTATCAAGACAATTTAAAATTGTTTCTTGGTTTTTTCTTTATGAATCATGCTTCAGAAAAAAACGTCACTTTTATATTGAAAGTAAGCACTTTGAGTTATATCTTCCATGGAATGTATCAAATTGATGAATGGTTGATTCATATATATCACAAATTAAATATTGTTTTTTTCTAAATTTTCAAGAAAATATGATCTTTTTTTATAATTTTTGGCTATTTCAATCATGGTTTAGACTAAAATGACACTATTATATTGAAAACATGCAATTTGACTCTTATTGGCCAGGTCGTGTGTGAGATTGACATGTGGTTAATTAAAACATGTCAAAAATGAATTATAGATCATTTTTATAATTTATAAAGACAATATAATATCATTTTCTTATTTCTTTGTCTTTCAAAATCTTGTTTTAGACTAAAATGACACTATTATATTGAAAACATGCACTTTGAGTAATATTGGACACATAGTGTGTCGTATTAATTTTTGGTCAATTCCTATAAATAAAAAATGAATTATGTATCATTTTCATAATGTATCACGATAATCCAATCTCATTCCCTAGTTTTGGCTATGTAAATTGTACTTTAGACTAAAAAAACACTTATATTGGAAACATTCACTCTGAGTCATACCATCCACATCATGTGTTTTATTGGAATGTGGTCAATTTTTAAATGTAAAAAATAAATTATAGATCATTTTCCTAAAGTATCAAGATAGTTATAGTTCATTATCTTAACTTTAGATATGTGATATGTGTTTTAGAGTAAAATGTATCTTTTTTAATATGAAAACATGCACTTTGGGTCATACATGATACATCATGTGTGAGATTAATATTCAGTCAAATCCTACACATCAAAAATGAAAAGTGAATATTTTTCATAAATTATCAGGAAAATATAGACCATTTTCTCAGTTTTGGTAATGTGAATTACATTATAGGCCAAAATGACACTTTAAAATTGAAAACATACATATTGAGTCATATCATCCACATTGTGGGTTATATTGATGTGCGTTAAATTCCTACATGTCACAAATGAATTATGGATTGTTTAACTAAAGTTTCAAGACAATATGAGATTTTGTTCTTGGTTTTGGCTATGTAAATCTTTTTTAAGACTAAAATGAAACATATATTGAAAATGTACACTTTGAGTCATATAAGCCAAATCATGTGTCATATTGATGCATGTTGATTATTAAATATAAAAAATTAGAAAATAATTTTTTCCTTAAAGTATCAATACAATCTAGGCTTTATTTCTTGGTTTTGGAAGTGTGAATCATGTTTTAGACTAAAGTAACACTTTTATTGAAAACAGGCACTTTGAGTCATACCAATGACATCATTTGTCGAATCAACGTGTGGATAATTCTTACACAAAAAAAATGAATAATATATATTTTTCCTAAATTATCAAGATAATATGAGATCATTTTCTCAGTTTTGGCTATATGGATCAGGATTTATAAAAAAATGACACATTTATATTAAAAATAATGACATTGAGTCGTATCATCCATGACATGTGTTGGAATGATGTGTGTTCTACTCCTATACTTCATCAATGAATTATATATTATTTTTATAAATTATCATGAATATTCAAGCTCTTTTACTTAGTTTGGACTACATAAATTATGTTTTAGAAGGAAATGACCTCTTTCATTGTGAACACACGCTTGGAATCCTATCGATCACATCATATTTCAGAGTAACATGTGATAAACTCATCATAGTATCTATGAAATAAAAAAATTACAAACATAATAAGTAATCACCTCAACTTGATATCGAAAAACATTCTGACACCACGTACTCTACAGTCTCATATCTAAAGAAATACACTTCTTCTTTTGAGTATATATACTGTTATAAATTCTTTAATTCTTGAGAAAATATAGAAAAATAAATTATTAACAAATATTTTAAATAAAATTTTAATTTTATTTAAAAATAACTGTTTGGGGGGTCTAATTTGTTGATGGTTATGATATCTTTCATAAATTGATAAACATAACATGCACAATCATTGTTAATATTTTGTTTTTATCATTACAAAAACATTAACCAAAATAATTAAATTATTTTGAAATATGTTTTCATAGTTAAATCCTACTATCTATAACTTAATTTATCTCTATTTAGATAAATCTATAGGCTTATTGTGATCACTCCATAACCTAATACCACGATTTAGATTATATTTATATATCTACTTGTCCTAAAAAAACTCCCCTTAAAATATAAAGTAAAATGAATAAATTTTAAGTTTATCTATGAAATATTGATTGTAGTGCATTAAAAATTCACAATGGGCATTATGTGTGGTCTATTTGTTGGAAATACTTTCATTGCATCCAAAAAATAAACATTTGGTGTATCCAAATTGAGTGTGATAGGAATACAGTTCATTATAAAAAAACAAAATCTAATAAGTGTTGAAAAATTAAAAAATATATTATATATGATTAGATATTTTAGTTTCACCACTACATTACAGGCATCAAGTTGAGTCTTTAATGTGTTATTTTATTTTCATATGTTATGAGTTGTTCATATTTTTTTAGTTTCTCTCATTTTAAAATTAAATTTTTGGAATAGAAATGATTGCATGATTAATGGGTCAAAAACATATTTCATAGGGTTTTCACTTTATATAGTAGTAATATATAAACCTATAGAATATATGAATAGCTATTAACAATAATGAATAATATGTATAATTTTTTTAAAAAAAGAGATTATGAAAATATACCTCATGTATAATTCCACAACTGAGACTCCCAACCATTCAAACCTGATGATTTCATTTATACTCTTAAGACCAACTATGTTTGTAATGCACTCTAAAAATATTTATTTTTCATATTAAATTTAAGAATCATTTCCATATTTTAATTCTATATCTGCATAAACATATAATGTTAATATATGCGGTAGTGGAACTGGTGGGGTGATGGTACTCTCAGAAGATTCTTTTGATTTCTTAGTATATCAACTAGATTATATTGATACAACCTTCTCTTTCACCTTAATTGTTTTATTATATAATACTATACCACATTTCCAAACTTTTTAAATCAACATTCAAATGTTTTCCAATTAAAAAACTTGTAAATAAAATTCTTTATTATCTCCATGTATCTTTATGAGGCTAAACATCCATGAAATAAAATTTCTAATATCATTTTTGACCATGTTAACATTCATATCATCAATAGAAATATGAAAATAAGTGCTCAGGTCATGACCTACTTGAATATCCACTCTCCCATGAACGTTTTGAATTTTTTTATTATACTGTATGTCGCCTTGGAGACCGTACATTGTACCCATAATGACAGGTCTATGGGTGGGTGTTGATAAGTTTAAATCACATACAATTCCAACCTATATAATTTTAGTAATATAAATTTATCTGAAGTTGTTTTATTCAAAGATAGTAAAAAATATTATGAAAAAAATAGATTACATTAGAAAAGGAACACAGTTGAGGGGAGTGGCGAGCCTCAATGTTAGTGGGGTGTGTCTCGTCATGTACTAATCATTGTTCTAATATTTGTTCTCTTTGACCCTTTCTTATATATTTGTGTTCCAAACCATATTAGGAAATAATATCTTATAAAGAATGTAATTGTTCTTTCCTTCCTTTTATTATCACAAAGGTATCTCATTGTGACTTTGTCTTCTAAAAATATGCTCTAGATGACACTCTATAATTTATACCAATAACGTAGCCATATTGTTCTAGCCTCTTTAAATCTACTGAACATAGTTTTTATTTAGATACAGTTTATGATGATTCATTTTTCTAAACTATATAAAAAATATATAAAAATAAATATATATTTTCATGTAATACTATTATAAATATTAATAAATTTTAATTACGTCCTACTTACACATTACTCCCATAATTATATTGTATTTTCATAAACTATTTTTAATTATTTATTTAAATGATTTTCCTTCCATAGTAGATGATGGGAATGGAGGAGGATTTATATTTTTATTCACAGATCATCATATAAACAATGGAACATGTGTTTTTTCACATAAAGTAAAATTTTTATTATATATTTAAAATATATACCATTTTCTTTTAAAGTTAATAATACCACATCCTTATATTAGGGTATTAATATAATGGTTTTGATGCACACTACATAGTTTTATCTCTCCTTTACTATTTCATAAATTTCAAAAAAATTAATTAAAGTTGATAAAATAAATAATGTCAAATTAAATATTTTCAAGAAAAATGCACCTAAAATGATTCCTCATCATAGAGACTAATGAAATATTTCTATGATTCTAGGTTTATAATGTGTGTATACATATCTAAGGGGTGTGGGTTTACTTTCTACCAGCATCCCTGAGATACCACATTTTCATAAGTGTCTAAAATTTTCTATGAGCTTTTTGAGTGTTTATTAATACAAATTTTTGATAGAAATCACCTAAAATAAATAAACTATGTAAGGGATAATGAAAGGTAAAAATATAATTTCACTATATAATTTTTTGTTAAAATATATAATGTATATCAAAACAATACCCTAATATATTTCCAAATGATTATCCTAAATATAATCATGACATCATTACATGTATCTATATCAGTGAGCACATGTATTCGAGTTGTGACCCCAATGTAACTAATGAAATTGGACTTGTTAGGTTCAACAGGTTGGCCATGTTGATTCTATCAACCTAAAATTTTATACCCTTTCTTCTTTCCATAATAAATTTACTTATCATTGTTACACTATACCATTATTATTTTTTATCTGTATATTTTTTATCAGTTAAAAATTCTTCAATTTTACCTTTGATAGTGTGTTCATCCTCGAGATTGGGAACATCCATGTGTGGATAAGTCATTATCTACATGAGTAGTTAATTTTATTAATTTAAATTATGTAAATATATTAGGGAACACATAATATTATGAGGAAAGTCAAGGTATATTTAAAAACAAATTAACTTGTTCATTGAACTATATTTTTTCCTTTAAAGTTTGAAGTTATTTGGATCCTCTATCGAGTATCTAAATCCACTTATTATATTTTCCAATAATGTAAAACACACCATATATATTGCTACCATCATGAAATTTTTTTTATCTCTTAATGAAAGGTTCATCCTCAATCCTACTCCTATTTTAGTCACCAATAGAATAATTGACCAATTTTTATTTTCATGATCAAGGACATAAAATTCTTGCATTATTTGTTATATAATTATGAACAATTCATATATATACCCTTCCCCACTAAAATTCACATTCATTAATCCTAATTCATAAACATCAATTGTACTCGTGTTTCCAACACATTTTTAAAAGGAAATGGGCTCTTGAAATGTTGTATAATCCAACTCATATATTTTTTCGATGATGTTGAAGAATGACATATAAACATAAATTGGATTTCTATACAAGTATCCATATAAGTGAATCAATTATATCATAAGTGAAACTATACTATTTTTTATTGTACTATGTTCATATTCTTATTTTATATATAATGTATAACTACTAATTACATAACCATTGTAACATAATATATTTACTCTCAGTCCTCTGGAAATCGATCAAATTCAATTAGAATTTGAATTCAAATTTTAAAATAACTCCTTATAAATATGATCTAGAAACCATACTATAAACTTTTTATTTCATGTATTTGATATTTATATTTCATCCCATAATATATTCAAATTTCAAATAATTAAATTTTTGGAACCAATGTACATAGAAGCTTATGCACTATTATTTAAAATGTGATGGTGAGATTTCTCTTGCTCTATAGTGGTAATTGTAACAACATATCTTTAAGAAATACACTTTAATTTAATTCATTCACTATGATGATATTTTGGAAGACCAAGACTATCAACATCCTATAGGTAATCAGTATGTAATTCAACATATTCCTCCCCAAAATATATCTCAATAATACAAACTTATGGTTGACTTTGATTCCTAATGTAAACTTTTAAAATGTTTATATATTGTTCAATGGGGTAAATCATTCAATAATGTACTGAACCACAAGATTGAATCTCTATAATTAGTTGAACCATATGGTGGATCATTATATCAAATAATTATGGTGATAATTTACTTATTCGTGATTGGAAACTTTGTCAGGTATATAACTTTACTTTTTATGAACTTGAAAAATAAAAAAAATCTACTTAAAGTATGTCATTCATTTTTCATATAGAATGAAATGTAAAGTTATAGGCATTATATATTTCATAAAAACATAACAAAATGTGATTTAGGAAATTTAACTTCAAATTGGACAATGACATGATATTCCTGGTATTTTATATATACACCAATGTAACTTTAACACAACTAAAACAGTTGACAATTTAATTTTTTTATCTGGATAGAGTGTAAGCTATAGGAGGAATAAAGTTTTTCATTCACCCTTCACTGGTACCAACTCTTCCCATATCCCCATGTTAATCATTTCTCACCTACCCTTAATTCCATATTTTGTTTTTTTTTTGTGCATTTATTAATGTTCCAATCACACTATCACATACAATTTTTTCTACATGCATAGAATGGAGAAATTGTGAGACATAAAAATAATTCCAATTAAGTAATTCAAATAAAGTTAATATGTTCTTCAATATGATTCTATAATGTTTTTTAATAATCTTTACCACAAATAGATTAAATATCTTAAATTCGCGATCCTTTGATCACCTGTTAGTTGACATAGTATTGTACGTTGTTCTATATTTACATCAAATGATGTCATTTAGGATATGTATTTTGGTTTTTGGTTAAAAAATTTTCAATTCCCTAAAAATACACTCATTGTGGAATGTTTCAACCTAATAGTGTGTGTACCTTATTCACAAATGGGACACTCCAAAATTACTTTAATGTTATATCCAGAGAAAATTCAATTAATAGGAAAGTTATTTATCATATGATAAAATATGAAACTTAATGTGAGCTTCTAACTTCTATAAGAATCATACAATATGACACATGTATCCCACGTCAATTTTTCACCTCAATCAATGGATCTAAATAAAAATAAATATCATTACAAGGTTTTTTGTCCAGATATTAGCAGATACAGAATAATGTACATTCACTTCATAAATAACCACAGTGGAAAGTTATAATTTACCAACATAACTATACAGTTCTACGAGTAGTACTTTGTAAAACAAAAGGATTAATTCAAATTATTAATATTGCAGGATAGGGGATTATCATATCATTTCCAAGTTCAAGATACTAATGATCAATTTTCTTCCATTAAATAATACAGGTTGGGTGACATAGTTTCCCATCTTTGATTCTTATATTTTCATGCCATGATAATTATTAGTGGTTTCCTGAAAACAATATAGTAATATAAACCTTAGAAAGATAGGAAAGTAACATAAAATTTTCAAACGAATTTATTCATATTTATTTTATTGAGTTATTCCACACTTAGGGAATTTTATGAGTAATTCATAGTTCTTGAGAAACAATATACAATCATTTGTATAGGCATGTTCTTTTTTCAAGATCATACCCATTGAACTTAACATTTATTTAATGTCACATGTTTGACAAGGAAACTAATTTTATTTTTATGGAATATCATTCAGGAGACCAAGTAATTTTGTAAAAATGGTTTCACTCCATCCACTTCTAGATTTTAAATAATATATCTTCAATATAAATAAAAAATTTGTATATTTAGTAAAACCAGAATAAAATGGCCTCTTTTCACAAACTCGTTAACTACTCAAACAACTTTAGTTAATCATGAATTTTATCTTCAATTATCATTTTCATTTATTTCATATGATCTCCATCATTATTTACACTAGTATTTATATAAAATTGTCCATAAATCACAATATCATCCAATTAAATATGTACATTTAGTTTTTCCTCATGTTTAGTCCCACATTTATTGCTTCGATCTGTTCTGTGAAAAATAAAATTTTCATCCAACTCATTTGGATGCTTTTTTCTTGAATAGAAATAATAAAAACATGGACAAAGTATTTGAAAAGGGTTGTATGCATGCTCTATTGAAAACATTATAAACTTTTTAAATTTATTATCATGCTTTTTTGTCATATGACTAATATATGTACATTTTTTATTTATATACATCCTATTATATTCAAAAATATTCATGTTGTAAAATAAATAAATAAATACACACAAGGTATGAATATGATGTATATATAACTTGATATGTAAATAATTTATCATAATTTGAGTATAGATATATAATTATATATGTGTGTGTATAAACATATTTTTATGTAAATATATAAACCCAATATTTCAAATAAGTTTAGAATCTTTAAAATTGATTGATAATGATATTGATACTTCTAAGAAATTTTATTATTTTCTTAAGAAAAAAGTCTTACTCACTTTGGATACTAAAGGAAGCATTGATAAAAAAAATTAATAATAAAAAATGATATAAAATTCTATTTTTATCTAGAAATAGTGAGATATCATTACAATAAATAATTTTATGATGATTTATTTTTATTCATCCACCCTTAAAAAATTTATTTATATTTATAATATGTATATATTTATATATATATATATATATATTCATTTAAATTTACTTTTCATTTCTTTAACATTCGTTAATATATATATATATATACATATATATAAACACACAAGAATAGCCCTATAAATATAAGTGGAGGACAACTAAGCATTTCAAAATAACAATACGAGAGGGAACCCTAGAGATCTAAAGTGAAAACCCATTGGATATAGTAAAATAATTTCTCATTGCACATTATAAAATATTATTGAAAAGGATGATTTAAATTTAGGGTTTCACAGATCAATTATAGGGGAGGAAGGAGTAAAAAATCATGAAACAATGAAAGATCGATTAAAAATGAGTAAAAAGAATCCTAAATCTTCAGCTTTGGGAGGGTAGATTCGTTAGAGAAATTCGAGGGGGTGGTGGAAAAGGTCAAGCTACAAAAGGTCTAGAATGGTGTGAGCGGGTAGGGTTTTTATTAGGGTTGATTTTAAAATATGAGAACAAATTTTATCATTATTTTTTAAAGAGGTTATAAAAACTATTTAAAAAAATTACAAAAAATATTAAACAAATACATATTAAAAATGAATAAATTATAATTAAAGTAAAAAAATATATTTACATTATTAGTGAGTCAATAATATTAAATGAATTACTGTTAAAAATTATTGAAACATAATAATTACAAATCAATAGTCATAAAAAATATTAAAATAATAATAATGAGTTTTATTAATTAAATAAATTATTAAAAAAATTAATAATGAATATATATTAAAGTTAAAATGAATTCATATTAATCATGTACATTAAAAAAATCTTAAAAAACATTAAATGTTGATGAATAAATAAGTATAAAAATATTAAAAATGAGAAAATTTAAAAAAGATTAACGAATAAATATTAAAAATGAATATATTATAAAAAAGTAAAAAATAATCAACATTATTAATGAATAAATAATATTAAATGAATTAATATTAAAAAAGTGAAATTTAAAATTCAAAAATCAATAGACTTCAAAAAATATTAAAAAAATGAATAAGTGTTATTGATTATATAGATTATTAAAAAGTTATAATTGAATATATATTAAAATGAAAATGAATACATATTAATTATATAAATTAAAACTATTTGAAAATAATAATTTTAATGAATAAATATGTTTAAATAAATATTAAAAATGAATAAAATTATAGAAATTTTAAATAAATTAAAAATTAAAAATTAATCCACTACAGAATATTAAATAATAATTAATATTATTAAAGAATAAATAATATTAAAAATTAATAAATTAGAAAAAAAATATTAAAAATTAAAAAAATTTATTTATTAAATAAAAATATAAAAATGAATTAGATTTTCCTATTAAAAACATGATATATAAAATATTAAATATTACTAAATAAAATTATATAATAAATATTAAAAATTGAATAAGAAATATTATGTATGTATTTTGGTGTTTCTAGACAAAATTGCATTAATTAGATATATGTGTGTGTGAGGAAAATTAATGTATATATATAACACAAGTTATATATATGTGAAATTGAAAAAAGAAATAACATTTATTAAATATTTATTAAATTTCTATTAATTGATACAAATTAGTAATTGTTTTTAATTAAAAAAATTTAATTATTTTATAAAAAAAATAACTCAATATATGACTTATTAAATATAATTATATATTTTGTATTATATAAATCTTATTTAAATAAATAATTTATAGATATATATATCAATATAAATATATTAAAAAAATTAATGAATAAATATGTATAAAAAATATTATAAATGAATAAATTTAAAAATTATTAAATGATGGATAATTAAAAATAACTAAATTATAAAAACAGAAAAAAAAATATTATTAATTAATAAATAATATTAAATAAATAAATATTAAACATTAGTGAAATATTATAATTAAACTAAACTTATCTTTTTCATTGGACATGTTCCATCCACTGGGGAATTCATTTCCCTCAAAAACATTTCAACCTCAATTATCTCATTCACATTGTATACTCCCCTCATGACGCCCTCCTCTCCATATGTTGACCGTCAACCCTAGGGTTACATTATTTTAACTCTCCCACACTCTCCCCCCTTCTTGACCTTTCGTTGCAACATCTCCCTCCTCTTTTAATCCAAACTACTATACAATTCCCGCATCAGCTCTCTTCTCTTCCCAACGTAGCACTCAAGCATCTCCCTCCAACCCTGATTGACAATTCTAACTTAGACTTCTTGAAAATATTGTCTCCACTGATCATGATGCTAACCACCCCCCCCCCCCCATCCACGATACTGAACTATAGCTTCCCATTCATGGATACCTTTCCACCCATCTATCAGCTTCAGCCTCCCCATCCCTAACTCCCCATATACTGGACTCCACCTCCCTACCTCTGATCCCGACTCTACTTCCACCTTATCTCCCAAATATTCTCACCTCCTACCATGCTTCTACACCTCCTTGTAATTTGATCATCATCTAAAATCCTTTTTATCCCTATCAGTTTATAGTCAGTATGTAGAGGCCTGAAGCTTGACGTACATGGACATTACATTACTTTTGAGGAATACTTAATACATAACAAAAATAGACACGCAAGACCGTAATATTTTAGTGTCTTTGGAAACCTGGAACATAATCTTCTAATCGTGGGGAAAGATCTTCAACATCTACCATATGGATCTTCCCCTTTTTTTCTTATCTAAAACCTTTCTTTATATCCTGGGGAAAAGAAAACATAAAAGGGGTGAGCTGAAATGCTCAGTAAGGGTAAGCATGGATAAAATAAAACATTCCATATACATTTGAACTTAAAAACATGAACATAATGTTTAAAAATCAAAAGCTTGAGCAATGATATAAAACATGGAAGTATGAAAAGCATAGATCAGAAAGAAACATTAAGAATCATAAAATTGCATGGGAATAAAACATGTAATTGTGGAAACCATTAAGCACATGATATGATTTTCATATTATCCAAGGCATTCCAGCCAAGACCATCTTAGTGGACAAAGTCCCTTTCTAAATCGAGTTCAATCCTCATTCCAGTCCTGTATTACTGAAACGGTTTAACTTGTCGTTCCATCCATTTCTATCTCATGAGATATAAATCTTCACCCAATGCATTGGAGGGAGATATGGGACCCACCCATCTCATAATGAAATCATTCTTACTTGTGACACAACATAAACTTAAAACATTAATCATAACCCAAAGAATAAAATAAGTTTCATAAACATCATATCATCATCACATAATCCATATAAAACAAATAGATATTTCATCATAAGAAAAGTGAAATCATGTAAATCATAGAGACATTATACATGAAACATACACATATGAAATAATTTCATCTTAGATGGAAAATGGTTTTGATAAAAACTTGAAATGAATTCTTGAGGAAAATATCCTTTCTTCTTCAAAATCATTTTCTTTTCACAAAATGCCATTCAATTTTAAAAGGAAAGGATTATGTTGAAAATAATAATAAAATCTTGTAGAGGAAGCTTCATGAAAATGAGGCGTTATGAAACCGTAAAAATCCATTCACTTCGTATAAGTATAAAAAAATAACAATTTCCTCATACTTTTGTCGGAAAAGTCAAAAAGTACTTCGTACGGTAAACAAAAGAAAGATTCCTTCCATACGATGTGGTAAAAGTAAGAAAAGGGTAAAAATGTCTTAACAATACATGGAAATAATGTAAAAAGTTTATTAAAACATTTTTAGAGCATATGGACATGGATAATAAACATAACCCCCAGTAAATACTTTTGAGTAAACAATCTCGGATAAGAATGAGATTGGAATAATTATCCCTTACCTTAGGTCTGATATGCTTTGTATGTATCCAAACCTCTTGTATAATGATTTAAATAATTTCATTGACTTATTATAGAATCATATTCATTGTTATGATATCATATATGGTTCACTTATGACTTTATATTACCCGTTCTTTTGTAAATTCCATGTTAAAGAGTGTTTTGGGTAAAATCGTTTCATTTGTCGTCCGTGTTTTGAATTGTAATTATTAATATGATTACATAGATCATGATTAATTATTTCCCGAATATAAAAAATTATTTATATATAATATATATTCAGAATATAAATATATATAATAGATTGATAAATGGAAAGAAATACATCGATCATGGAGACGGTAGGCCGTACGTACGCATGAATGCTGTTTTTGTTTCCTTATTGAGTTGAATTAAATTAAGAAGATGACATACATATATATATAAATAAATCGAGTAGCTTTATAATATCATATATTTCATTATTATTGCTTATATATACTTTATAATCATTCTTAAATGGTTAACATGGAGAATGAATCTCATCGCATCGTCGAGACGGTAGTCCGTACGTACGCACGAGCGATGATATTGTTTCCAGGATCATGGAATTGTATTGGAGTTTATGTATAAAATTTCAGAATCAATACCACTTTACAATAATCATATATAGTTATTTATTTTCACCATTATACCCATCCAAGTAAGGTGGTGGTGGGGAAATAGATTACACCACGGCGTGGAGACGGTATTCCGTACGTACGCACGCGCAGTGATTTCATTTTCCGTAGGATGGATAAATGGTGAAATAGGGTTGTTTCATACTTATAATAACATATCAGTATATTATTGATACTATTTTTATTACTTCATAATGAAACAACTAAAGAAGAATAAGTGGAAGAAGAAATAAAGATGAAAAAATCCGTAACGAACATTACCTCTTCTTTGAAGCGCCTCTTTGAGACCTCCTCTTAGGGCACTAAAATTGGTCTTTGAAGAATACCAGGACCTCTAAGATGTTTCTAGGGAAGTTGAGAAGAGAATTGTTCAGGTTTTTTCAGAGCATGAAGGCTCAAATTTGTGTGAGAAAGAGAGGGAGGGGGTTCCCTTTTATAAGGGAGGGGAGGGGCGCCTTTGGAAATCTTAAAAATATTAATATATAATAAATCTAACCCCACTTAAAAACCACCAAAAATGACTCATATTCGAATATTAGATGACATAGGGTTGTAATCCCATCAACCAATAAAATTTAGACTTGTTAGGAAATTATTTTAAACATTATCAACTTGATTTATCCTTACTTAATCAATTTAATTTTATTTGTGGTAATAACATTCTAAATTTTAAATTATAACAAATAATTACTAATTTTTTGTGAATTTTCTATAATTTTATAATTTATAACATTTTAGACAATATAAATTTAAATTTATAATTTTTATATATTTTTGTGATTTTTAAACAATTTTATAATATGGTATTTTTATAAAATAACAATAGTGTCAATTTTGACATTATTCATTTATTTGAATTTAAATAAAATATATACAGAATATATGTTCTAAATAAAAGCTTTAATAGATTCATAAAAGGTCATATGTATCTAGAACATTAGTGGAGAAAATTAAATAGTTCATATAATATTTATTTTATTTTTTTAAACCCATTTATTTGGTTTATCTCTTAATAAAATAATTACAACATCATTTTTTATAATTATTTAATATACTTATTTGTTGCATAAAAATTAAAACTAAATTTATATGATAAAGATAAATCAATTACTTTTTACAATAAAACTTTTACTCGGATTTATCATTTTAAAATCACAATATTTAAATTGTTATATTTATTAAATTATGAAGGCGACAACTTTGGCATCATTTAGAATAAAATAATATAATTGTCATAATTGCTTTTATAAGGCTCCAAATGGTCACATATTCGACCATTTTATGATTATAGTTTACATTTACATTACCAGTAAGTTTTGGTCAGGGTTTTGTGCCTTTTATGGTCACTATTTGTTTAATAAAATCTATATTCTTGATTTTTCACTAGATAAACAATTTTATGCATCTCTATTGTGTAAAAATTAATGATAATTATTTAATCCCTAAAAATTATAAATAAATTCATATGATGTAGATACATTCATTATCTTTTTGGATACTATTCATGTTCTAAGTTTCATGAATTTTATCACTAAATTAAAATTAATATACTTATAAGATTTAAGAGAGGGACATGTTGTCACTTTCTTTGGTTTTACAAATAATTATGTTATTTTCATGGAACAAATTACATTAAATGATTATAATCCCACCCTTAGGTGATATGGGTCGACTTTTAGTCATCCAATAGGATTTTGGACGGTGTTAGGGTAATTTTATAATCTTATATTTACCCTTAATTACCCGATTTACCTTTAACTATGGTAAATAAAATTTACCGTAGTTACTATTCATAATGCCCAAAAATAAAAATTAGTCTATTAATATAATTTGGACCCACTGATTCCAAATATAGAATCCATTTTTCCAAATTCAATACACAGATGTGTCAGAAATTAAATTAAAATGAATCCCGTTGTCGAAAGAAAATGGGTTTTTTTTTAAAACATTACAAAAGATTGAATTGATTTAACCTACGAATTCAAGGTAAAAACAATGCTAATAACATACATTATATTAAATGGTAAAAATATATTCTATTTATACTTTAAGACCATTCAATATTATAATATAACCATATAAATTATTACGATGAAAAAAGTTGTTTTTAATTAAAATATAGTGTGTTTTTACTATTCATTAAAATATGAAAGTTATCAGAATAACATGAAAATTTTATCCAAGGTAAAATTTTATATCCTTATTCCAAAGAATAATTTTATTTTATAAAATTGAACTTATAAAAATGTCAAAAAGTATATTTAAAGTGGGTGCGCCATCAAAAGGCGGCAAAACATCATTTTTTGAAAAATACTTATTTTACCTGAACAAATTTATTTTGTTCACATAAAATGTTTTATAAAATTTATAAGATGAATAATAATATTCAAAATGTGGTTAATTCTATCCATAACATCTATTTAGTGATAATATTATAACCATATATCATTATTTAGTGAAACCCGGTATTGCGTACAACACACGCTATCGAGGAAGGTCGTGATTGCGTGTAATGAAGCCAAGTCAGGGTTGCGTGTAGTGAAAGACTCCTTTGTTGTTGAGTATAACAAAATCCAACCATATATCATTTATACATTGAATATATATATATATACACTCAATTTTTCATAGAATAACTTCTATCAAATAAACTTGAAATTGTGTGTTACACGATCCAAGAATTATGTTGCGTATATTGCAAGCTAATATGGTGTTGTGTATTGTAAAAGTTTATCTTGGTGTAGTGTAAAATAAATGGAATTAAAAAGAATATATCTCATAAAATCTCAGGGTGTTACATTCTACCCCCCCTTAAAAGGAATTTTGTCCTCGAAATTCGTTGGTGTTATAAATAGTTTACTATTCATAGAAACCCACATTGTAAAAAGGAATACTAAAACTTAACTTTAAAAAAGAATGTTAGAAATGTAACAGTCACCCAAGGTAACTGAGCATTGGGTTTCCACATAGGAGAGTATAGGTGAAAATATGGATATGGAGGAAAAATCTAACGATCAAGTTCTCCTGGAGAGTGGTAGAGAACATGGACATGAAAAAGCCATCAATCACAAAGCCATAAATGTTTTATGATCTAAGGTATCATCTAATTCATCGGATATAAGAGCAATAGGAAAACATTTTTGGTTTTCATGATGATTTCCCTAAATTTGGAGCAATTGGAATTATAAGAACTACTTTCTGGATTTTGGTATAGTATCACCGTATGTCGTTCCTTGGACAATTTCCACTTCATCTCTTAAAGAAATAAAGATGAATTTGTCATTCGTGAAGTGTTATCATATCAGTTGATAGAATGATGGGTCATTCAATCTGTGTCAAACAAAAGGTTAGAAAAAGTTATCAAAAATACATAAGTCCATCTATAGTGAGATTAATCATGTATGGTTCCTAAAATGGACTTATACTTCATATATCATACTGATTAATATAATAAAACTAGTTTCTACTAAACAGGGACTTCCTGTAGGCCAGTGGTAGGTGATAAAGGCCAGTCGTACTTCGGTTGTGGGTTCGATTCCCACAGCCTTGTCCGACACGATAGGTTTTCACCTGTCCTGCAGGTTTTCCTTTTTCTAAAACTTCATTACTATAACATCCCATCAATAATATCGAAAAAAGTTTTATCCTTAAACAATTATAACTTATGTCCAACATAATCCATTCCAATATTTAGGCTTATATAAAATTACTTCAGTCCAAGCTCATAGTATAGAGAAAAACATTACTAAAAAGGTTATCTACCAAGCATGTGAATACCATCATTTATCCCCCATATATCTTGTTGGTCACATTCCAATCATGTGAATACCTTAATCATGTATTCTATTGAAAATTAATACCCATTAAACCGTAGTGAAAACATGAATGCTATAAAAAGTTAACTCTTCCCACATAACAAAATCCAAAAAATTCTATATACTCAAAACGTGATATCACTTAGTCCTTATATCAATCATGAGCTCATGAATACAATCAAACATATTATTATCTTCTTATCCTTTCATTATGCGCATATCATCTACTTTCCACAAATATATGAATAACCACTCATGGTTATCGGTACCATTCAACATATACTTCCAAATACTTTAGGAAAAACAATAGTGTAACAATCCTTAGATGATTCTTTATTCCATAGTACCATTAACTCTAAAACATAACTCTTGATAAACATACAATCATTCCACTACCTTCTTAGACAACTGACTGAGCTTCAACACTTTTTTCATATCATATATCATTTGTAGTCTCCTCATCATCATCCACATAAATACTACCCATATGACCATGCCGATTCTCTTCATGAGATTTTCCCTTAGGGCATTGGTTTGCATAATTCCTGTACATTCCACATTTAAAACATCTAATCACTGTTGATGTCTGTTGACGCTCCTTTCTTCACGGAATCTAAAGTTCGGAAAAGGGAATATCTGAGCTCAAAGTGATTAATCCTTTGAAGAAACATCAAAAATCGACAAAGGGATAAAAAAGGAGAACATTGCCCATGTATCGCGCAAGTTCCCTCTTGGTCGCGCAAGTACACTTGCGCGCCGCCTCAATACTTGCGCGACTCCTCATGTTCGTGCAAGGGACTTGCGCGACATATGTGGTAACCGCCTGGTAACCACCTAGTAACCGCCCGGGGTCTTCTTTTGCCTATAAATAGACCCTGTGGGCCCCCCATTAAGGAGGATCTTTTTTTCAGAAACACGGATTGAAGCTCCCGACGCCCAAGTCTCTTCTCAAAGCTTCCGGAACACTTCTAAGGTAATTTCTTACCTAGAACGGAAGATCTAAAGAGAAAAAGGAAGGCCTAAGTGTTGAAACTTATCAAACACTTGCGCGCCGACTTAATTCCTCCAATATAACTTGCGCGTCCCTCTTCTGGAAGAACCTCAAGAGAATGGTAAAGGGTTTAATAAAGAGTCGCTCAAGTATTTCAACTCTGGTTGAAAATCGCGCAAGTACCCCTAATGTCGCGCAAGTATACTTGTGCGACCAATACTTGCGCGCCGCCGCAGGACTTGCGCGCCTTTCAGGACTTGCGCGCCCCTATCTTTTTTGGTGCCCATCCTGCCCATTTTTACCCCTCTTAAGCCATTTCACCCTTCCTATTCAAGATTCAGTCTTCAAGATACTCTTCAAAGCCATTTATGGCATGATTTCTTGATTTGACATCCTTATCTGAAAGGAATTCTGTGAAATATCTCTCAAATCCTAGTGATTTAAACATCTTTATATCACCAAAGATTGAGAGTTCATTCATTTCAACCTCATCCTTTAAGATGAGAGAATCCTAACCTGGGTCTCCTTTTCAGGAATAAATCCCCAGTTATAAAAACCTAACTTGGGCATCTTTCTTAAGAATAAGCCCCAATCAAGTCCTTTAATCTTGGGCATCCTCCTCAGGAGTAGGCCCCAAACCTTAATCCCTAACCTGGGTCTCCTTTTTCAGGAATAAATCCTAGTCATAAATCTTGGGCATCCTTCTTAGGAGTAATCCCCATGTCTCTTAAAATTTCTCTTAACCAGTCATAAATTACCTTTGATTTGGGTTTCCTTTTCAGGAATAAAACCCAATCATAAGTCCCCTCCTAACTTGGGCATCCTCCTTAGGAGTAAGCCCCAAGATTAGAGTATTCAAATCTCCATGAAGCATATATAACTTTGTGGACCCTGTTCTTGGATTTTCTCCCTAAAAGTGAATCCTAAACTTTCGTCTATCTGGGCAGTCATCTATACATAAGCCCCAAAACAAATTCTTATGATTGCATCTTTTATGGCACAATTGTCTGAATTTTACCAATACCTCTTGTTTCTCACACCGAGCATGACTCACGTGAGCTTAGAGTGTAAAATTAATTATGACATTCATCTTTGAGCCATCAATCATAAAATATCATATCCCATCCCTCGAACTACGTGGGTTCTGATTCCTTTTTCAAAACAAAGGATACGTAGGTAGCCCATTTATGGGTTCGATCCCAACATTGAAATAATCTCTGTCCTTCTGAATGACGATAAACTTCAAGTGCCCCACTGAGTGGCTTTAAAACCATCCTGGTCATCAAAATGACCAAGAGACTTTTATATAAATGTTTTGAAGGATACCATTGACCAAGAATCTCTAAACAAATATAGATGATTCTATATTGATGAAGAACCTCGAATACATATAAAAGATTCTCTAAATTTCTTGCATATTTAATCATTGATTGTTAAAACTAAAGGAAAGCTAATTTTATACTTGGTAATGTAATAAGGATTCACGAACTTAACTTAAATCTATAAAGAGAGTCCCGGAGTAGACAATAATTCCCCTCAAAAAGGTGTGATGAGTCTGACCTCCCATCCTCTCGACCAATGCAAATTCCTAAGCCTCATTAGCCCACAAGCTAATGAGCGCCTGCCTTTGGAAAGTAGGTCCAAACGGATGTGGAATCATTGGATGTTTCCGGTTCTACGAACAAACCCGTTAGAAACCGATCGGAACGTTTGAATCTCCCGTCCAGGAGGTCATCCCCGGATTCCGCGCGAAACAAAAATGGTGAACCCGACGTGAATCCTTAACCAAGTTAAAGTGATGTTCTTCTTATCTGTTAGGCCCTTTGGGCCAACAAGGCAATCATTGACATATGATCATCCAAAAGATGCAGTAGCCGGATTCATCTTGATTATGTCTGTTACATGGAACATGCACTCTTTTTTCAAGATCTTCTACAAAAAATGGCTTTCCTTAAATTCACCCCTGTGAATACTGCTGCTGGGAACACCTCTACTGTGAGGTCTGCTGCCGTGAAAACCAATACCGCTACTCCTGCTGGAACGTCATCCGCTCTGAGGATGACATCACCAACTCAGCGTCTTCAACGCTGTGTTTCTAATGCACTGGTTAAGGAGTACCGTCGCAACGGTACTATCCCAACTCTGGAGGCCGCTCGTCAAGCCCTCCAAGTTAACAATTCTACCTGGTCGTCCGGACAACGGCGACCAGCAATCAAGAAGCAGACGGTGCTGACTACCGTCTCCAACCGTTTCGGGTCGTTATCCCCGGAACGCAATTTCCATTCACTCCCTTACTCCGAGGAAGTGAATGAGCAGGTCCCGCAGGACCTTAATTCAAAAAGACAGGAGTCCTTCTCAAGGGCTCCCATCAACAATCGCCGCCAGACTCGTGCGGTAGTGCGCCCTCAACATGATGAGGGTACCGACTCCAAGCGTTTAGCTCAGGTTCCTCGAACCCGAGCAGGCAAGATGAATCGCCAGAGACGGAATCCGGTTAACAATAGGCAGGTTGTCATCCCTGCCATCTCCGGAGAAGTCCACCAACCTAACTTGGTGGCAAACAACGAGCAAGCATACACACCTGTTCGTTTTAATCCCGCTGTCCAGCAGACTCGTCTGGCAGCATCAAGCCGATCCCGCCAGGCAATTCCGGCGGAGTACCATAGGCAGGAGCATACACCTGCTTATACATCAGCAGTTAGTCAGCAGGCTCGTCTGACTACATATGGTGGATCTCGTCAACCGCGTTTGGCGAAGTGTAATCAGCAGGCACATACACCTGCTAATACTAATCAAGCCTACCAACAGTCTCGTTTGGTAGCGCACTGAGAAGTCAGTCGGAAAGCCCCGATGACAAACAGGAGACAGACTAAACTCTCTGCCTCCACACTTGAGTACTGTCAGGATTCACTGACAGGAAAAGGAGGATAGGAGCAGGCACATACACCTACTCCAAGCCCGGAATGGACGTATATCCCTATTCCGGCGGCTGAAGTCACCAAACATATTTTGTCAATGGTGAAAGAGCAGAAGCAAATTCCTGCTCATATTCTGGATGCTTGCCAGGATATCATAACAGCTTCAGCATCATCTCAGGGACAGACACATAAATCTATCCCTAACAGTGGAGTGACACATCAACAATTCACTCCGGAACAGACACACACATCTGTTCCAGTCCAAGAGGGTTGTGGGGCCTACTCCCCCATATCATATGGACAACCAAGTCAGGCACATACACCTGATTTGAGCGATGATTGTCAGCCTAACCTGACCATCTTTCCTGATCAGGCACATACACCTGCTCAGAGCAATCACTTTCGTCATCAAGTGATTTCTAAAGCGAGTAAGAAGGCATCTAAGAAAAAGATCCGCCCAGCACAGTCAGGAGATCAAAGGCCAATCTGCAACAAGGCCTTGCTCGATGCTGGAGTTCTTGAAGCCCTCAGACATTTATCTGTCGGAATTCAAGATTCTACTCCCTCAGTTCCCAATAACAGGAACATTAATCCCGAAGGTCTTCAACAGACACTTCCTCATGAAGACTTGCTTCATGAAAATTCGGTCAATCTTGAAGTTTCTTCTTCAGATAAGAACCACAGGAACCCTCTGTGTGGTCAGAAGACCAAGGAGCAAGAGATCTCATCTTTTGCTGTAACCCATCATGAAGGTCCTCCTCATGGTGATGAACTTCGCTGCGAAAGTCCTCTCCGCAGTAGTGATTCACATTGTCTCGAAAATTCTTCAGAAGGCAATGTAGTGACGAGAAAGCCCTCCTATCTCGAGGCACTTGCAAACGTAAAACCAGTCATGTATGAAGTTTTACTATCGGCAGGTGAAACTCTTTCTCCATCAGAAGATAGCTTGGGGTTCAGGTTATTCTCCGAACCTTCCCTGGGTCATTCATCTTCCAGCATGAATAGTGATTCCTCTACCAATCTTGTTGAATCCGATGAAGCAACAAGGAAACACCAACTCTGGTCCAAACAGGTAGAAGAATCTTCATTTAATGATAAAGAGGAAATGCTGAACATGAGGAAAAAACTGGCAAAAGGTGAAGTACCAGTCATGTTTTGGCCTTTGGCTGATTCACAGTATGACATTCCAAAGATGTTGACGGATGATGGAATCCATGATATTCGTCTTAACATATGGAAAAGTCTTTGTCAATTAAAGAAGAAGGTATTATCTTACGATGAATATGAAAATCATCTTAAGATAATAGAAGGGTTACAACGCCAGATTGATTTGGCATCTCTATCAGTCTCTCGGTATCCGAAGGCTGAAAAGCAACAGAGAACCCTTCAACGTTCATGCCTTGGCGCACTAAGAAGATTGCGTCAGTTAATTTCCAATGCTCCATCTAATGTTCATATCAGAGGATGGGGTATTCACGGAGCACTACATTTCACAGTGCTTTCCGGTCAGCAAAGCCCGCCGAAAATGGTCTCATGCAATGTTATTGCCCATGGCCGGCCACAGTCAATGGGCTTTGTTCATAATCAAAATCTTGCTCGAGATCAAGATTCAACTAGTTCCTCTCAAAATCAAGTATATAGAGAACAGGTTGTTGAATTGCTCCTACATCAAGCAGGCGAGAATATTGCGCAAGCCTCTCGTCTGGAGCAAACACGTCATCAAATGACAGAAGTTTCGGAAATCATCCAACGGTCTGTTGAACCAGGTGATAAAAGTGGATACAGGTTAATGCATCCAGCTAATTTCCGAACTAAGATTCGCAAGATCAAGAGAGATTTTAAAAAGATCTCAGACATAGCATGTCAAGAGACACCCCAGCTTGCCAGACTGGGGACTTCTCTAACCCAACCCTCAGAATCAACGAATGGGATTCGAGGAGTTGAGCGGAAGCAACAGGAACACCCCCAGTCCAACGGACTGGGGACTTTTTCAAATCTTCAATCCCTCCCTCAGAGAAAGTCAGTATTCTCTCGATTAGGGAATAAGCCTCAAGAGGAACGAAAAGCCAAGATGTCAGGAGATTCTCTCCAAGTGACGATTCTCCAAGAAATTCCTGAGGGATCAAGTCAACGGAATGCCATGCCTTATCATGGACATAAAAGGAGACAATATCACAGAAATGCTGATAGAAAGGATTCCATGAAATATGCATCCATTAATGTCATCACTGCTGTTGCTGCTGATTCACCAGATGAGGCTCAATCAGAGGGATCAGATGAAGAGGTTCCTGCTCAAGAAGTTGCGCACACAGACCTAAATGAAGAAGGTGTGCGCACACGTAATCAAAGGCTTACCCAAAATCTGGGTATTCCTTCAAGTAACCCACTTCCCCCTCTCCGAAAAGAATCCAATAAGGGGAAAGGAAAGAATCAGGTTACTTATCACCCTTCCTCTGAAGGAGGTCAATCACTCTCATTAGAGCAAAGGTTTACACAACAGGAGGAAGAAATGAAAGAATTAAGAAGGTTGAATGCAGAACTACTTCAGAGTAGTCTTCTTCTTAAGAATGCTGAAGTCCGACAGCCGAAGGAATTTGTTGTAACTACTGAGATGGATCAGGAATATCCTCCTTTATCAGTACACCCACAGAGGTCTAATCCTACGGGTCAAACGCAACAACGGTTGGCAGCACTACCATTAGTTGCAGCACCAACCTCCACGGCTGTCCAAGCTCCATTCATTGCACCTACCCAAAACCAAGTTCAACCTGACGTTTCTCAAAAGTTAATAACTACTATTGAGTCATTAACAGCTCGGTTAGAAACTATGGAAGGGAAACGGGCGCAAGTTCAACCTGAAAAGAAAGTTTACCCTGAATGGGTAGATTCAATTTCTCCTCCATCCAGTTTTGGAAACCCTATTTTCCCTACTTTCAATGGATCAGGTGACCCTGAACAACATTTGACGCATTACGTGTCTTGTTGTGATCCTATGATGGGAACTCCAGAGCAACAAGAAGCAGTGAAACTCAGATGCTTCGTGCGAACCTTGCAAGGACCAGCTTTTGTCTGGTATACAAGCTTGAAATCCCGGTCAGTCATCGGATGGGAGGATCTTCGTCAAAAATTCCTTCTTCAGTTCAGCTCAACTTTGCCAAAAACGACAGTTTTCGATCTTACAAACTGCAAGCAAAGGGAGAATGAAAGAGTCTCTGATTTCATTGCTCATTGGAAGGGATTAACGTATTCCTTGAGTTTATCACTCCCTCATGAGGAATTGTTGCCAATCTGTGTGGCAAATTTGCGTGACGAATTACGCACGCCATTGATCCCTGTGAAATACACAGGAGGGTTTCGAGACCTTACTTCAATCGCTCAACAGATTGAAGATTCCCTTATGCAGGCTAAGGTTAAATCTCGTGTAATTCCATCAGCTCCAGGAAGAAGAATGGGTAAAGCAGAAACTGCTACAGTTATGCTTAAACAGGCACCTCTACCTATTTCTACTTCAAAACCTTCATCTTCTCGAAGGGCTCCACCTCCTGAACGCCAACAACAAAGGTTGTTTCGTCCAAATGATCAAAAAGATCAACGACAAAAACAATTTGAGGATATGAAGAGTAAAACATACTCTTTCCGAAGTGAGCAAGTTCCTGGTTACTTCATTTCAGCTCTGGAAAATAATTTGGTTCAATTACCAGTGCCGAAGAGACCAAACAAGGAAGGAGATGAAGACCGTCCCAATTATTGTCCCTTTCATCAAATGTTGGGACATCCCATCCAGGAGTGTTTTGTCTTTAAAGACCTCCTACAAAAGATGGTTGACTTGGTACAAGTCAAATTGAAGGGTTCTTCAGCTCATGTAGCGTGTATTACCGCTACAGATCCAGAGGAAGGAGGTGAGTGGCAGGAAGTCAAAAGCAAAACTGCGAAAAAATATGATGATTGGATGGTCAGAAAGACAATCAATCGGACCCATTCCATTTTGCGAACACAATTGAAGAAGCCAATTGTGTCTCCTACAAAAGCTGCAGTAAAGCCTCCATCAAAGGACAAATCCTCAAAAGGGCAGCGCAATTCAAAGAAGAAAGAGGAATCAGGAGAAGATGAGTATGTATCAAAGCCTAAATTGTCTTTGACTCTGGAAGATTTCATGCCATCTACTTCAAAGCCACGGGCACCGTCCCACCAAACGGCACAGCCTAAACAGGCTAACTTGGCAGAGTCTTTATCAGACGAAGAATTGATCTTTGGTTCCGTTAATATGATTCAATTAACAGATTCATATTCCAGTCTTGATGAGCCTGAATTCCCTGTATCAAATAAAGGAACCCGAGGAAGTTCTAGAGGTTCAGGATATAGGGGAAGACGTGGATCTTTCCGAAGCCACTACTCTAATTCTACCCCTGCTAGCACTGTATATGCAGCAGAAACTCGTGGTAGATCCCTTCAGCGAGCTCAAAATGAACAAGCAAGTTCTTCTGCCAATGGCCAACTCAGCTTCGGCACAGTTATTTTGGAAGACCGATTAAATGTTCCATCTTCTTTATCTCAGCAAGTAAATGGATCTAATCAGTCTAATTTTCCAAAACCAAAGATGTTGCCAACTTCAATACAAGAGGCATCAGCTTCCAAAGCATCTGCTTCCAAGGTACCTGCTAAACCGCATATTCCTATTGGGAAACGCAGGCCTCTAGATCAAAAGTATGATATATTGAAACACTTGGCCCATGTACCAGCCAAATTATCAATTTTGGATGCTTTGAATCTATCAAAAGATCTTCGGGAAGCACTCATCGAAGCTTTGTCAAGTCCTTAGGAGTTTGAAGCTGAAATTGCTGCAGCTGAAATTTATCACATAGAGAATAATCCTGCAGAATGCCATGCAGTGATATCTTTTACTGATAAAGATGAAGATGATGTTGTGCATGGGCACATAAAACCTTTGTACCTATCTGGCAAAGTCAATGTTATAGATGTTCGAAGAGCTTTTATTGACAATGGTTCAGGAGTCAACCTCATGCCCATTCGCACACTTCGTCGATTGGGCCTCACGGAATCTGATTTATCTCCTTCTACCATGATGTTGCAAGGATATGATAAAAATGAACAAGAACCACTGGGAGAAGTTACGCTCAGAACTCAGTTTGGAGATCTTGTTTCCAATTCAGATTTCATGATTGTTGATCAAGACTCAGCTTTCAATATCTTGCTTGGAAGACCCTGGTTACATCAGCATGCAGTTATTCCGTCATCATACCATCAATGTCTCAAATACTGTTTCGATGGTCAAGTTGGAACATTGTATGGTGATAAGGCCCCGTTCAAAACATGTGAGTCTCAATACATTGAGGCGGAATTTTATCACATGAAGGGAAGAGAAAAATCTACAATGAAGGAAATTACCAAAGTTAATGCTCTATATGGTTTGGAAAAAATTCCAATAAATCCATTTTCACATGTGAGTACAGATTATGTGTTACCTATCAGTCAAATTGACAAAATAGGCCCAAATCAAAATACTCTTATGGAAAGATCCATAATGTCAATTACGGCAATCGAGCCAGACAACATGGGAGAAATTGGTAACTTACCAAGCAGTGATGAAAGCATAAGTGGTGACGTTTTCATTTCGTCTGCTGAAATCCAACAAGTCTATACTTCTCTAATCATGCCAGAAGAAGTTATAGCAACACCAGAGGTGAATGTTGATGTCGATTCTCAATCCATCATCTCCTCTTTATTTCCCAAAGAAGACCCCTTTTCATCAATAGGGTCGGAAATGGAATCTTCTTCTTCAAAATGTGAAAATTTTGACATCTCTTATGATCATGAGAATTTCGTTTTTTCATCTACTTTGCAAGTAGAAACGGAAGATATAACACATGATGAAGAGGAAGAGGAAGATCTTAGAGATGCTCCTCCAGCATTTGAAGAGGGTATCTCTACCACTGTAGATGAACTCAGAGAAGTAAATCTGGGTACAGAGAAAGATCCACGCCCCACTTTAATTAGTGCGGCCATGACCCTTGAAGAACAAGAGATGTATATTTCTTTTCTAAAGAAAAATAAAGATATTTTTGCTTGGAATTATACAGAGATGCCTGGCCTTGATCCTGATGTTGCCACCCATCATTTGGGTTTTCCAAAAGAACATCGAGGATTCAAGCAAGCCGCGAGAAGAACACACCCAACCTATGCTTCCAAAATCGAGGCTGAAGTGGATAAGCTTATCAAAGCTAACTTCGTCAGAGAAGTTCAATATCCCAAGTGGTTGGCTAATATTGTCCCAGTAAAGAAAAAGAACGGACAAATTAGGGTTTGCATCGATTTCAGAGATCTTAATCGGTATTGTCCCAAAGTTGATTTTCCAGTTCCGATTACAGAACTCTTAATTGATGCGACGGCTGGCTATGAAGTACTTTCTTTCATGGATGGATATTCTGGATATAATCAGATCCGAATGGCCCCAGAAGATGAGGAATATACAGCCTTCAGAGCTCCTCAAGGAGTGTTTTGTTACCGGGTGATGCCCTTTGGTTTAAAGAATGCAGGTGCAACATATCAACGCGCCATGCATCGTATCTTCAAACCTTTTCTAGGGAAATTTGTTGAATGCTATGTAGATGATTTGGTGGTTAAATCCAAACAACGTTTTGATCACTTGGCTGATTTGGAAATCATATTCCACAAGCTTCGACAACATAATTTGAAGATGAACCCCTTAAAATGTGCTTTTGGGGTAACCTCAGGAAAATTCCTCGGCTTTGTTGTACGCCATCGTGGTATTGAAGTCGATCCTGAGAAGACCAAATCAATCCTTGGTATGTCACCTCCTCAGAATTTGAAAGAATTAAGAGGACTTCAAGGACACTTAGCCTATATTCGGCGTTTCATCGCCAATTTGGCAGGAAAAAGTTTACCTTTTACCAAATTATTGAAGAAAGGAGTCACTTACCAGTGGACTAAAGAATGTCAAGAAGCATTTGATGTTCTCAAGAAATACCTCTTAAATCCACCAGTACTCATGCCACCTGTTGAGGGTAGACCTCTTATCCTCTATGTGACAGCTTTAGAGCGATCATTGGGTGCCTTTCTCGCTCAAAAGAATGATGCTGGGAATGAAAATAGTCTCTACTATCTCAGTAGAACTATGCTTGAAGCAAAAACCCGGTATTCGAGTATTGAAAAGTGCTGCCTAGCATTAATCTTTGCAGTTCAGAAACTGAGACACTACCTGCAACATCACGAGGTCCAATTGGTATCTCGTAATAATCCACTCAAATTCATCCTTAGTCGTCCAATGCTTACAGGACGTCTGGCAAGGTGGGTGGTTATTCTACAGCAGTTCGACATTCAGTATATGTCTCAAAAGGCAATTAAGGGCCAAGCTCTGGCTGATTTCCTGGCTGAACACCCTTCAGTGGAAGACACGTATTCAGATATCGAACTCCCTGATGAGGAAGTTTTTTCTATTCAAGAGAATCCTCAAACATGGGAAATGTATTTTGATGGTGCTTCTAGAAGTCCAACAGGGAAGAAAATGGAAAATCCTAAATTCAACAAAGTTGGTTTAGGAATTGTGCTCATTTCTCCAGATAAGGCAGTGTTACCTTATTCCTTTTTGTTGTGGGAAGGTGGTACCAATAATGAAGCTGAATACCAAGCTCTCATTGCAGGCTTGGAGTTAGCGCTTCAAGCACAAGTGAATCACTTAAAGGTGAAAGGTGATTCAGACCTGGTAATCAAACAAGTCAATGGGGATTATGCCATCAGAAAAGAAGAATTAATCCCTTTGTATGATTACGTCAGAGAGTTAATGTCGGAATTCCCTTCAGAACCGACATTTTCTTATGTCCCAAGATCACAAAATGCTCAAGCTGATGCACTGGCTAATATAGCCACAGCTTTAGCAGATCCAAATCGGGACGAGACAACCATCGGTATTGCCCACCGTCGTGCAATTTCACCTTATGTTCAAGTCAGAACAGAGGAAATTAATGAAATTAGTCCCATTCCTGAACCATATGGTCATACTACAGGATGGATGTCACCTATCAGGGAATACCTTCAAAATGGAACACTTCCACCTGATAGAGCCGAGAGAGAACAAATTCGGCGACGTGTGGTCAATTTTACTCTTTATGATGGTCCAAACCACCTCGAGAAAATTCTCTACAAACGTGGTTTTGATGGAGTTCTCTTAAGATGTATTGATGGTGAAGAGACAATGGCTATCATAAAAGAAGTGCATGCAGGAGTCTGTGGTGCCCACCAGTCTGGACATAGATTGTCTGATCAAATTCGAAGACTTGGATACTTCTGGCCTTCAATGATACAAGATTGTGTTAATTTCACAAAGAAGTGTCATTCATGCCAAGTATATGCCAATTTCATTCATCAACCTCCAGAGTTGCTTCATACAGCTAAATACTCATGGCCATTTTCCACATGGGGAATGGATGTGGTAGGACCTTACCCTTCAGCTACGGCCAAGCAGTTTAAGTACATTCTTACTGCTACTGATTTCTTTTCCAAATGGGCAGAGGCAGTACCTCTCAAAGAAGTCAGTTCTAAATGCATTGTTAGCTTCATCAAGTCTAACATCATTACTAGATTTGGTGTCCCTCATACCATATTGACAGACAACGGCACCAACTTCTGTTCTTCTGAGGTAAAGAGATTGTATCAAGAATACAACATTAAGTCCAACCATTCATCTCGATATCATGCAGCGGCTAATGGCCAGATAGAGGCCTTCAACAAGACTCTTTCAAATATACTGCAAAAGATGGTGGATAAAGATAAGAGGTCATGGCCTGATAAACTCTATCATGCTTTATGGGCTTATCGGACTACCACTCGCAATGCAACGCGGTCTACTCCATATTCATTGGTATATGGAACGGAAGCAGTCTTGCCAATTGAAGTTCAATTGCCCTCACTCAGAATATCCATTTGTGATCAGTTATCAACAGATGAGCAATCCCAAAAGCGGTTGAATGAATTGGAACAGTTAGATGAGAAAAGATTGTGCACTTTGCACCACTTGGAAATCTATCATAATCGAATAGCACAAGCTTTTAACAAAAAAGTTCGTCTTCGTTCATTCATTCAGGGAGAATTGGTATTGGTTCTCAGAACACCAATGATACCAGGAAAGAAGCCTCCCAAGCTTGAACCAAAATGGGAAGGACCTTATTCAGTACATAAGGTCTACTCCAATGGAGCGTATTCTCTGATTTCAATGGATGGAGAACACATCACGACTCCCACTAATGCCAGATTTCTGAAGAAGTATTTTGTATAAACACAAAATATTGTTCCCAGAACCAAGACTTACAATTGGTTCATACACCAAGGTCCGGTATGACCTTAAACTACACCAAGGTCCGGTATGACCTTAAACTACACAATGGTCCAGTATGACCTTAAACTACAACTTCATCCAACATGACATTAAACTGTGTCACATATTTTGTCCGAGATGACATTAAACTATATTGTGTCCTAGCAACATGACATTAAACTGTGTGGCACTTTCATCGTCCAACATGACGTTAAACTGTGTCAGTTCCCTTATCGTCCAACATGACGTTAAAATGTCACATTGGTTATTAATATGTCCTACATGACACTAAACTGTATATGTCTGAGATGACATTAAACTATATTTTGTCCTAGAAACATGACATTAAAACTGTGTGGCGCTTTCATCGTCCAGTATGACATTAAACTGTAAAAAATCCTCAGAACTGATATCCTCATATTGGTTCACCTTAGTCCTAGCTACATGACTTTAAACTATACAGCACCAGTTCGTCCTTGCTATATGACGTTAAACTATACAACAATGGTCTCGTATGACTTTAAACTGCATCATTCCTGGTCCATGTATACGACCATAAACTATTTGCAAATATGTCCAGCAAGACGTTAAACTGTGACGTCCTAACTACATGACGCTAAACTGTATAAAAGTCCCTCACATCAGGAAAGACGTTAAACTATATAATCATCAAAAGTCCAGCATGACATTAAAACTGCACAATCCCCCTTTCGTCCAATATGACGTTAAACTGTATTGTCCCCATCGTCCTAACTACATGACGCTAAACTGTACAGAAAGTCCTTGATATGTCCTACATGACATTAAACTGTGCATCGTTAAGGTTGTTATTACCTCTTGTTTATCACACCGAGTATGACTCACGTGAGCTTAGAGCGAACATCAACCATAACACTCCCTTTGGGCCACTAACCATGTGTAAGTCCCAACAACATTTTTTAGATCATTGTCCACAAGAACAACTTGATCATTAATTCATTCTTTAATTGAACTACACGGACTTTGATCCTTGCCCTCCAGGCTGGGTATGTAGGCAACCTCCCAAAGGTTCAAGCCCAAAAACAATCTCTTCACATTGGTTCACCACCATCTCATATGATGATGATTTGTGAAACCACCCCTGGAATCAATATCTTTACATTGATTCACTTTCGTCCTTGTTATATGACGTTAAACTATACAACACTTTTGTCCGGTACAACAATAAACTACAATATTCTTTGATTTCCTCATTTGAGAAGGAACCATTATTAACATTGATTCTTTTTTCAATCATGGTTTTCATTTTTTCAAAAGACTACGTACATACATGGTAATGCCTAAACTTTTTTTTCTTAGGTTAAAACCATCATTGCACTAAAGTCCCCTTTTCACCCTTCACATGTACGAACCAAATTTGTACAAAGGGTAGATCTAGAACTACGTGGACTTGATTCCCATCCTTATGGGATACGTAGGAACATTCGAGTGTCCCTCGAATCCAGTCCCAAGTCTTTTGGGCCTAACCCCAAATTTCACTTTCAGTCCCTTGGATGAAAAGTCTTCATGAAAACACACACTGTGTATTCATTATTATGGTCCGAATTCTATGACCCTAAACTAAGATCACTCATACTTTCGTCCTGCACGACGTTAAACTGCATTTCAAGAACTACGTATGGCTTGATTCTCATTCTTATGAGATACGTAGTGAAGTCCAAGTTTCAATTCAGGACCCAGCCACAACATGATTATGGTTTTCATTGACCTATGTATCTCTATATACATTGGAAAATACCCATCTTTATGTATTATAATCCTAACCTTAAATATTTTCAGATCTTCATAACCCTTTTCATGACTTCTAGTCACAAAAATGTCAAACTTCTGAGAATTCTTTTGCCTGACTATGCAGCACGTGCCCATAGGTGGCCTTGCATAAACAGTCCACATAAAAGACTTGTCAGCCAAGAGATGCTATTTATTTGACCATGCAGCCAATGCCCATAGGTGGCCCTGCATGTTTTCAACCCCCTAACGGGTTTGTTAAATAATAGTAACTTCATTCTTGGGAAGAATGCCTCTTTTGTCCTTATTTGTCTTAAACGACAGTATGTAGGGATCCGCAAAAATAGCCATCCTTATCATATTTGTCCCATATCCTTTTTCATGATCTAAAAGTATTCAAGTCTATGGTTTATTCTTCTTCCCTACGTTTGGGTCAGACCTTCGTAGGAGTGATATTCATCCATTTTTTTGATATTCTTGTTTGGAAATATCTTCTCCATATTCAAGTACCGCTTTCCATACAACAAACTCTATGCTTTAGAAAATTTGAATCTCCATAAACTTTCACTAGCTTTTAGCACTAGGAAAGTAAAATTTCTGGGAGTTCTTTTGCCTGACTATGCAGCACGTGCCCATAGGTGGCCTTGCATAAACAGTCCACATAACAGACTTGTCAGCCAAAAGATGCTATTTTATTTGACTATGCAGCCAATGCCCATAGGTGGCCCTGCATATTTCAACCCCCTAACGGGTTTTGTTAAATAATAGTAACTTCATTCTTGGAAACTACTTCTTCTAATGCCTTTTAGCTCTTTTTCATGTCATTCCTCAGATTCAAATATTCTTAAGCCATAGTTTACATTTTTTCCCTCATACTTGAGTATGGTAATATGTTTTCAGATAAATTGTCAAGGAATTGAATCCATTTTTTTTTAATTTCCGGTCAAAGCTATTTCGACCTTAAACATTAGCCCCTTTATGTCCGGCTTGCATGACTTTAAACTGCCCACACAAAAGACAAAGGAACTCTGAATAAAAGTCAAGTTCCAGCTCACTAAATATACATTTTTTGTATGATTTAGGTAATACTGAGCAGTTAAAAGGTTCAAAGTTTGTAGGGTTATTTGTAATAATCCTAGTAAAAATCAAACTATGCTTACTAAGCCCATTGGCTTAAGTAAATTTGAAGCAGGTAATGGAAGAATGCAAGTACAAATGATTGAAGACAAAAGTGTTTTTCATTGATACACAAGAGTTAGAAGGACATCCACAGACTGGAATCTCTTCTCTTTTTCAAGAATTACAGAAGATTGTCAACATAAGTCTTCATTTGATGTATAGCATCCTGAGCCTTATCAACAGTTACTTGAAGCTCGTGCACTTGACCAGCTTCACTCTTCTCAGCTTGCTGAAGTGCCTTCTTAGCATCTGCAATGGCTTTCATGCCATTCATATGAGTTTCATCCAATGATTTATTAAGCTGATCAAGTTCCCCAGTAACAGCATCTAACTGTTGCTGGAGCTGCACCTGCTGGACGACCTTTTCTTTGATTTTTTGCTTCAGATCCTTCATCTTGACAGCATAATCGGCTTCAGCCTGGGATATCGCAGCCTCAAATTCGCCTATGTTGACTGACAATTTCACTCTGGTCAAATCTTCGCGACTTGTCTGCATTTGCTCCCTCCTGAAAATAATCTGTTTCACCGCAGCATGGATCTTTTCATACCCAAAACCACCAAGTCCCATTATAACAAGTTGGGATGACAATCGGGAAATTTTTGATGGTATCTCTTCTAAAGTCACCCCCAATATGATGTTCCATATGTTGTTCCATGCCTTACGTCGTGAAAAGCTGAACGCTTTGAGCATCTCTGGATCTGATTCAACATCTTCGTCAGAAGGGGGTATGTAATCCGGAATTAACATGCTTAAGGAAGTGCCTCGTCCTGCTCTTTCCCCTCTGACTTGGGCTTCTTCACTTTCAATTCCCGTTGGGGCAGAGGCTGAAGCCTCATCTCCGGATCTAGCCATTACAGTTGATGGCCCTACATGATCAATTGAAAGATTTTAGTTGAATCTTAAAGGATAACAAAAGAATGGATTGTCTTTCAAATAAAGTACAATCACAAATATTGTTATCCCTTACCCAATGGTGGTTCAGCAACATGAGAAGACTTCTCCCCATCTTTCCCGGTTTCAACAGGATTTTCAAGATGGGTCTTAGGAGAGATTATTGGATTTAGCTCTACTTGAGCTAATGTTTCTGCAATGATAGGGTTGACATCAGTGTCCACACCCTCTTCGGGCATTGGCAGTTCAGCAGCTTCTACGGAAGAAACTGCATATTATTTTACATCATGATTAGAAATATGTTTTGTTTTTAAAAGAAAAATTTGGGTGAAGGGTAACACTCACGCCCAAGGTCTTCTAAATCACATGACAATCTAGCATGATCATAAAATTCTTCAAAAGTCATTCCTTGATTCATCATTTCATCTAATGATACTTCAGAATCTTGGTTAGTCTCACCAGTGGGAGCATTTGCTACGTCTGCTTGCTGACTTATGTCCTGCAACCCCTGACCCTGGACAACATCTTCAGTAGTGGGAGGGATACTGGGAATGGATGGTAGCTCTTCTCTAGGAGCAACCAAGTTAGCTTGAGTCTGTGGTTGTTCTACAGCACCCTCCACGACCTTTGAAGAAGGATCAGTCCCTTCCCTCAAGGGGGAAATTGAAGAAGCCCCTGCAATCCTCAGAAATATGAGTAACCATATGATTATGGGTATAAACTCATGATTGTTCGAAGGACTTACCACTGCTAATGAAACGTTTAGCTAAGGATTTCCTCCTTCGTTGCCTTGGCTTCTTTTGTTTTTTTGGAGTTTCAGTTGTCTCCTTTATTGGCACTTGGATTGGCGAATGAAAGGCTATGTCCAGTGCCTCATTCATGGCCTGCTCGCCTGGTTCGCGAGGAGAATCAGCAGCAGCCCCAACAGCAGTACCACCAGGGCTATATTGTGGCGAAGGAACCCCGGTCCCTTTCTTTGCAAGCTGCAAGATGAAGAAAATAACTTCCTTAAGTAACAAAGCTTAAACTAAAATCAAGTTGCAAAGAAAATAAGGAAAGAAAACTTACATCTTCAGGAGCCACGTACTCTTGCCACTCCTCATCTCCAGAACCACCAGCCCCCTTAGTGGTGCCACGATCAATCATTTCCTTCACCCGCCTGGTGATAGGAACCGAATTATCAGTGGCATATATGAGCATTTCCAGCTCTCTGATATAAGCTCGCACTTCATTGGGGTTATCTCCGTATTGAAGGTCTTTAGAAGCTAGAAGATATCCTATCCCAGGAAGTTGTAGGCCCTCACACAAATCCAGCCAGGCGGTCTCAGTATCACAGTATAAGCTCTGCCATAGCTGAACAGCCTCTGGTCTTAGATATAAAGGCTGTGAGGAAGGTCCTACAATTTTTGATTTTAATTTCTTCCCGATTCCTGCAACTACAGATAGAGAATAAGAAAGTGAGACTTATTACTTTATAAAGTAGCAGTGATTGAAGTTATTACAATCAAATAACTCACCAGGAGCTGATGGAGTGGGTCTTTTAACTCTGGCCGGAGGATTATATCGGGCACGAAACCGCTTTTCTGCCGGTTGTGCCTCATCATCCCCATCATGATAATCCGAGGAATCAGTTCTAGAGGAGGATTCTGTTGAACCTATTTCAGGAGGAGAAGAATCACCTTCATGAGGAAGAGTTTCTTTCTCTACAGTCCTCTTCCTCTTTCCCACTTGATATACAGGATGATTCAATATCCCTTTGGGGTATGATGCTATCCAGTGTTCGGCATAAAATGTAGTCAGATAATGTGCCGCTTTTTCAACTGGTAGATCAAATACTGCCCCAGTCTTCTCTCTTGATGTCAGCAACCATAGTTGTCGAGCAACCATCGGATGTTGCTCTAACCTGACATGTACTGGAGGGGATACAACAATCTGTTGCAAACATTTGAATTGGCGTGCAAATCTATATGGAGCATAGGCCTCGCATATGATTTCTCCATCAATCCTGGCTACTAACACGCCATCCCTGCAAGCTAGCATGTATGCCCTCAAATCCAAAGGGGCTTTCCCATCATCAACAAACCGCCCAGATGGCGGACTTCCATAAGGAAAGAAGTTGAATTCCTTATACATGCTTAGTCTTACTTTTATGTCATAACCATTGACATCTAATGGAGCAATTCCAGAAAATGCTTGCACTGACGGTCTGAAAGAGCTTCCAGGAATTTGTAATCCATTCTGTACATTGTAAGTCCTGAAGTGAGTGGCGATCCATCCCCACAAAACCTGGAATGGACCCACTATTCTTAAAGGAGATTTACCCTGGAAGACGTGAAGTAAACTCCTGTGGATCTTTGCTAAAATGGGGGTAGCTAACTCAACCATTTTTCCCTCAGCCAACTTGGCCGCAATGACGAAGGTCCCTGGCCTAACGCCTCCCTTCGAATCCCTGACCGGCAAGAGATAGATACTGAGCCACATTGCCAAGAAACCCGCCAGACGAGTTTTCTTTGGAATTCTTTGATTCACTTCATAGCCCCATTTTTCAAACTCTCCTGCTTCTAGAGTTGGCCAGAATGTTCCAGGAGCTCCTCTCTTCTCAGGTTTTGGACAAGTGGTAGGACGTCTGGGCCGGGTATCCTTGGATTTCTTTTTCTTGGATCCTTTTTCCTTTGGCTCCATCCCTTTCTTCTCAGTAAGAAACACATTCATCCATTCTTCTGGATGGATATCTTTTCTGAAATGAGTTAATGAGGTCTCTGAACTCTTGAGCTTGTGAAAGATTTTGAATAATTCTCGAGCCAAAGCAGGAGTCTTCTCTGGATCATTCCAAGTCACCTTGGGAGGAATGAATTCATCATACATATCGCCCAAGATTGGAGCTCCTGAAATCTTGTGGACATCCCACAAACTGATACCTACTTCTCCATGAGTCAAGTGGAAAGAATTAGTCGCTGGACTCCAATGGCTGAGTATCTCTGGCACGAAGATATCATGTCTGTAAATATATGTTTGCCCAACCCAAACAGCCTCATATATTGCAGCTCTCTTCAGATCCTCAATAAACTCTGCGCAAGTCTGTCGCACCCAGTATACCCACATCCAAGTTGGTTTCACACCTCCCCTAGGACGGAAATCCCAACTTTTCTTCCAGCCTTTGGATTGATCCATCTGAGCATTTCGGAAGATTGAAGGATGACAATGTGGTTGAAGCTCAGGTGTATGTTTTTTCAGGTCTGGTGTGCAAGGGCTATGATGCATCACATAAGCCTTCTCCACTGTTCCAGCAGTTTGAAATGTTCCTCCGCCTGAGATATTTGCTGAAGCAAAATTGGTATAATTCTGAAACCAAGAAAATGGAAGATAATTCTGTACTTCTGGAATAATGACTTCTTGCAGATGACCATGACCATATAAAGGTAGGTAAGTGCAGTGAGGAAAGTCGTGATGATATTTCTTCAGATACTTAGCCAAATCTGGAAGAGTGCTGTTTTTGACAGTATAGTAATCAGGGCCAATGATATTCATCATATCATCTATCCGCTTCCTAGCCAGTTTATCAAGTAATCCAGGTCTAAGAGCCATTGAATCTGCACAGGAGTTGAATAAATTAAACTCTTAAATGGGTTTTATTTTTCATAAAATTTGTGAAAGAATTTGAAAAAAAATGGCTAAGGCATTAAGGCGCGCAAGTATGGAGATGTCGCGCAAGTGGTACATGTGCCGCGCAAGTTTTGGTCGCGCAAGTATTACCGCGCAAGCCCTATTACCTTGAGAGTAGCGCGGCAGCGAAGAAACAGCGAAAACAAGAGACTTGCGCGGCGACGAAGACTTGCGCAGCGAGAGCTCGAGAAATCCGGAACTTCAGATGCCATCTACGGCCGGAAGCCGTGTATTTATAGGCCGGGGGGCCTATCTGCGCGCCGCATCCAGAGTACTCAATGCCTGCGCGACGAAGACTTGCGCGCCGACTTCTATGCATTGAAGACTTGCGCACCGCCCTTTTCCTTTCGAGGGATTCGATTTCCTCAGAGTCAAATCCTCATTTTCTCTCCGGATCCAACTCTGAGGGGGGACTTTTGTTGACGCTCCTTTCGTCACGGAATCTAAAGTTCAGAAAAGGGAATATCTGAGCTCAAAGTGATTAATCCTTTGAAGAAACATCAAAAATCGACAAAGGGATAAAAAAGGAGAACATTGCCCATGTATCGCGCAAGTTCCCTCTTGGTCGCGCAAGTACACTTGCGCGCCGCCTCAATACTTGCGCGACTCCTCATGTTCGTGCAAGGGACTTGCGCGACATATGTGGTAACCGCCTGGTAACCACCTAGTAACCGCCCGGGGTCTTCTTTTGCCTATAAATAGACCCTGTGGGCCCCCCATTAAGGAGGATCTTTTTTTCAGAAACACGGATTGAAGCTCCCGATGCCCAAGTCTCTTCTCAAAGCTTCCGGAACACTTCTAAGGTAATTTCTTACCTAGAACGGAAGATCTAAAGAGAAAAAGGAAGGCCTAAGTGTTGAAACTTATCAAACACTTGCGCGCCGACTTAATTCCTCCAATATAACTTGCGCGTCCCTCTTTTGGAAGAACCTCAAGAGAATGGTAAAGGGTTTAATAAAGAGTCGCTCAAGTATTTCAACTCTGGTTGAAAATCGCGCAAGTACCCCTAATGTCGCGCAAGTATACTTGCGCGACCAATACTTGCGCGCCGCCGCAGGACTTGCGCGCCTTTCAGGACTTGCGCGCCCCTATCTTTTTTGGTGCCCATCCTGCCCATTTTTACCCCTCTTAAGCCATTTCACCCTTCCTATTCAAGATTCAGTCTTCAAGATACTCTTCAAAGCCATTTATGGCATGATTTCTTGATTTGACATCCTTATCTGAAAAGAATTCTGTGAAATATCTCTCAAAACCTAGTGATTTAAACATCTTTATATCACCAAAGATTGAGAGTTCATTCATTTCAACCTCATCCTTTAAGATGAGAGAATCCTAACCTGGGTCTCCTTTTCAGGAATAAATCCCCAGTTATAAAAACCTAACTTGGGCATCTTTCTTAAGAATAAGCCCCAATCAAGTCCTTTAATCTTGGGCATCCTCCTCAGGAGTAGGCCCCAAACCTTAATCCCTAACCTGGGTCTCCTTTTTCAGGAATAAATCCTAGTCATAAATCTTGGGCATCCTACTTAGGAGTAAGCCCCAAGTCTCTTAAAATTTCTCTTAACCAGTCATAAATTACCTTTGATTTGGGTTTCCTTTTCAGGAATAAAACCCAATCATAAGTCCCCTCCTAACTTGGGCATCCTCCTTAGGAGTAAGCCCCAAGATTAGAGTATTCAAATCTCCATGAAGCATATATAACTTTGTGGACCCTGTTCTTGGATTTTCTCCCTAAAAGTGAATCCTAAACTTTCGTCTATCTGGGCAGTCATCTATACATAAGCCCCAAAACAAATTCTTATGATTGCATCTTTTATGGCACAATTGTCTGAATTTTACCAATACCTCTTGTTTCTCACACCGAGCATGACTCACGTGAGCTTAGAGTGTAAAAGTAATTATGACATTCATCTTTGAGCCATCAATCATAAAACATCATATCCCATCCCTCGAACTACGTGGGTTCTGATTCCTTTTTCAAAACAAAGGATACGTAGGTAGCCCATTTATGGGTTCGATCCCAACATTGAAATAATCTTTGTCCTTCTGAATGACGATAAACTTCAAGTGCCCCACTGAGTGGCTTTAAAACCAGCCTGGTCATCAAAATGACCAAGAGACTTTTATATAAATGTTTTGAAGGATACCATTGACCAAGAATCTCTAAACAAATATAGATGATTCTATATTGATGAAGAACCTCGAATACATATAAAAGATTCTCTAAATTTCTTGCATATTTAATCATTGATTGTTAAAACTAAAGGAAAGCTCATTTTATACTTGGTAATGTAATAAGGATTCACGAACTTAACTTAAATCTATAAAGAGAGTCCCGGAGTAGACAATAATTCCCCTCAAAAAGGTGTGATGAGTCCGACCTCCCATCCTCTCGACCAATGCAAATTCCTAAGCCTCATTAGCCCACAAGCTAATGAGCGCCTGCCTTTGGAAAGTAGGTCCAAACGGATGTGGAATCATTGGATGTTTCCGGTTCTACGAACAAACCCGTTAGAAACCGATCGGAACGTTTGAATCTCCCGTCCAGGAGGTCATCCCCGGATTCCGCGTGAAACAATGTCGTAGCAATACCATTATCCTTGTCCATGGTGTTAACTAAACCATTTCCTTTGCACTTAATGGATTTGTGTCCTTCTTTTCCACACCCAAAGAATCTTCCAGTTCCTTTGAAACAATCTCCCTGATGCCTCTTCCCACATGATTTACATGAGGGAAATTGAACTTTCTTTCCTCTATGATAATCATGAAACTCTATCTTTCTCATAATATCTGAGTCAAGAAACTTACCAAAGTTGAGATTATTGATCATATTATGAGATTTCTGATTAGGAATAATAACGATGTTTGGACTTCCAAATCTTGTTTCATTTGGTTGCTCATGAAGAATATCATTCCATTGTCCAATATATCCTCCATTATCATGAATCTTCTTGTTTCCCGCCATTTTCTAAAACCCAAAAAAAATAGTATGAGAGGCTAAAATCATGCTAGGGAAAACAACATAGTAAAGGGGGAGTACCCTCAATATCTAACATCTTAGGTTAAATTCTAAGATCGTTACTGTAGTTCTATGACTATATCCTATACGTATACTTATCCTTAGGGACATCCCTAGACATACCTTAGAAATATCTCTTGGGATCTCACTAAAGTTCTCACATCCTAGTTTCCAAAGGTTGACTAAATGTTTCCTCTGATACCAACTGTAGAGGCCCGAAGCTTGACGTACATGGACATTAAATTACTTTTTTGGAATACTTAATACATAAAAAAAGCAGACACACAAGGACCGTAATAGTTTAGTGTCTTTGGAAACTTGGAATGTAATCTTCTAATCGTGGTGAAAGATCTTCAACATCTCCCATATAGATCTTACCTTTTTTTTATTACCTAAAACCTTTTTTTATATCCTGGGGAAAAGAAAACATAAAAAGGGTGAGCTCAAATGCTCAGTAAGGGTAATCATGGATAAAATAATACATACCATATACATTTGAACTTAAAAACATGAATATAATGTTTAAACATAAAAAGCTTGAGCAATGACATAAAACATGGAAGTATGTAAGGCATAGATCATAAAGAAACATTAATAAGGATAATATAGCATGAGAATAAAACATTTAATTTTGGAAACCATTAATCACATGATATTATTTCTATATTATCCAAGGAATTGGTGCCAAGACCATCTTAGTGGACAAAGTGTCTTTCTGAAACGAGTTCAATCCTCGTTCCAGTCCTATATTAATGAACTGGTTTAACTTGCCATTCCAGCCATGTCTATCTCATGAGATATAAATCTTTACCCAATTAATTGGATGGAGATATAGGTCCCACCCATCTCATAATGAAATCATTCTTACTTGTGCCAAAACATAAACTTAAAACATTCATCATAACCCAAAGAATAAAATGGGTTTCATAAACATCATATCATCATCACATAATCCATATAAAACAAATGGATATTTCACCATAAGAAAAGTGAAAGCATTTAAATCATAGAGACATTATACTTGAAACATACACATATGAAATAATTTCATCTTAGATGGAAAATGGTTTTGATAAAACACTTGAAATGAATTCTTGAGGAAAATATCCTTTCTTCTTCAAAATAATTTTCTTTTCACAAAATTCCATTCAATTTTAAAAGGAAAGGATTATGTTGAAAATAATCATAAAATCTTGTAGAGGAAGCTTCATGAAAATGAGGCATTATGAAACCGTAAAAATCCATTCATGCTGTATAAGTAAAAAAGATAACAATTTCCTCGTACTTTTGTCGGAAAAGTCAAAAAGTACCTTGTATGGTAAACAAAAGAAAGATTTCTTCCATACGATGTGGTAAAAGTATCAAAAGGGTAAAAATGTCTTACAAATACATGTAAATAAAGTAAACATTTTATGAAAACATTTTGAGATCATATGGACATGCATAATAAACATAACCCCCAGTAAATACTTACGAGTAAACAATCTTGGATAAGAATGAGATTGGAATAATTATCCCTTACCTTAATTGTGATATGCTATGTATGTATCCAAACCTCCTGTATAATGATTTAAATAATTTCATTGACATATTACAGAATCATATTCATTTTTATGATATCATATATGGTTCACTTATGACTTTATATTACCCTTTCTTTTTGTAAATTCCATGTTAAAGAGCGTTTTGGGTAAAATTGTTTCATTTGTCGTCCGTGTTTTGACTTGTAATTATTAATATGATTACTTAGATCATGATTACTTATTTCCAAAATATATAACATTATTTATATATAATATATATTCATAATATACATATATATAATAGATTGATAAATGGAAAGAAATACACTGTTCATAGAGACGGTAGGTTGTACGTACACATGAACATTGTTTTTGTTTCCTTATTGAGTTGAATTGAATTAAGCAGATGACATACATATATATATACATAAATCAAGTAACTTTATAATTTCATATATTTCATTATTATTGCTTATATATACTTTATAATCATTCTTAAATGGTTAACATGGAGAATGAATCTCATCGCATCGTGGAGACGATAGTCCGTACGTACGCAAGAGAGATGATATTGTTTCCATGATCGTAGAATTGTATTGGAGTGTATGTATACGATTTCAGAATCAATACCACTTTACAATAATCATATATAGTTATTTATTTTAACCATTATACCCATCCAAGTAAGGTGGTGGTGGGGAAATAGATTACACCACGGCGTGGAGACGGTATTCTGTACGTACGCACGCGCGGTGATTTCATTTTCCGTAGGATGGATAAATGGTGAAATAGGGTTGTTTAATAATTATAATAACATATCAGTATATTAGTGATACTGTTGTTATTACTTCATAATTAAACAACTAAAGAAGAAGAAGTGGAAGAGGAAATAATGTTGAAAGAATCGGTAACGAAAATTACCTCTTCTTTGAAGCGCCTCTTTGAGACCTCCTCTTAGGGCACTAAAATTGGTCTTTGAAGAATACCAGGACCTCTAGGATGTTTCTAGGGAAGTGGAGAAGTAAATTTTTCAGGGTTTCTCCGAGAATTAAGGCTCAAATTTGTGTGAGAAAGAGAGGGAGGAGGTGCCCTTTTATAAGGGAGGGGAGGGGCACCTTTGGAAATCTTAAAAATATTAATTTATAATAAATATAACCCCACTTAAAAACCTCCAAAAATGATTCATATTCGAATATTAGATTTGATAGGGTTTTAATCCAATCAACCAATAAAATTTAGACTTGTTAGGAAATTATTTTAAACATTATCGACTTGATTTATCCTTACTTAATCAATTTAATTTTATTTGTGGTAATAATATTCTAAATATTAAATTATAACAAATAATTACTCATTTGTTTTGAATTGTCCATAATTGGATACTTTATAACATTTTAGACCATATCAATTTAAATTTATAATTTTTATATATTTTTGTGATTTTTAAAAAATTTTATAATATGTTATTTTTATAAAATAACAATAGTGTCAATTTTGACATTATTCATTTATTTGAATTTAAATAAAATATATACAGAATATATGTTCTAAATAAAAGATTTAATAGATTTATAAAAGGTCATATGTATCTATAAAATTAGTGGAGAACATTAAATAGTTCATATAATATTTTTTTATTTTTTTTAAACCCATTTATTTGGTTTATCTCTTAATAAAATAATTACTACATCATTTTTTATAATTATTTAATATACCTATTTGTGGCATAAATATTAAAAATAAAATCATATGATGAAGATAAATCTATTACCTTCCACAATAGTACTTTTACTCGAATTTATCATTTTAAAATCACAATATTTAAGTTGTTATATTTATTAAATTATGAAGGTGATAACTTTGGCATCATTTAAAATAAAATAATATAATTGTCATAATCACTTTTATAAGGCTCAAAATGGTCAAATAGTTGACCATTGGATGATTATAGTTTACATTTACATGACCAATAATTTTTAGTCAGGGTTTTGTGCCTTTTATGGTCACTATTAGTTTAATAAAAACTATATTCTTGATATTTCCCTAGATAAACAATTTTTTGCATCTCTATTCTGTCACAATTATTTATAATTATTTAATCCCTAAACATTATAAATAAATTCATATGATGTAGATAATTTCATTAGAATTCTGTATACTATTAATGTTTGATGTTTCATGACTTTTATCACTAAATTAAAATTAATATACTTATAATATTTAAGAGAGTGACTTGTTGTCACTTTCTTTGGTTTTAATAAAAATTAAGTTATTTTCATTGACAAAAGTACATTAAATGAATCTAATCCGACCCTTAGGTGATATGGGTCGACCTTTAGTCATCCAATAGGATTTTCGCAGGTGTTAGGGTAATTTTATAATCTTATATTTACCCTTAATTACCTGATTTACCTTTAACTGTGGTAAATAAAAGTTACCGTAGTTACTATTCATAATGCCCAAAAATAAAAAAGTAGTCTATTAATATAATTTGGACCCACTAATTCCAAATATGGAATCCATTTTTTCAAATTCAATACACAGAAGTTGCAGAAATTAAATTAAAATTAATCCTGTTGTCGAAAGAAAATGGGTTTATGTTTAAAACATTACAAAAGATTGAATTGATTTAACCTACGAATTCAAGGTAAAATCAATGATAATGACATACATTATATTAAATGGTAAAAATATATTATATTTATACATTAAGACCATTAAATATTATAATTTAACCACATAAATTATTACGATGAAAAAAGTTTTTTTTAATTAAAATATAGCTTGTTTTTACTATTCATTACAATATGAAAGTTATCAGAATAACATGAAACTTTTATCCAAGGTAAAATTTTATATCCTTATTCCAAAGAATAATTTTATTTTTTAAAATTCAACTTATATAAATGTCAAAAACTAGATTTAAAGTGGGTACGCCATCAAAAGGCGGCAAAACTTCATTTGTTGAAAAATAATTATTTTACCTGAAAAATTTATTTTGTTACATAAAATGTTTTAGAAAATTTATAAGATGAATAATAATATTCAAAATGTGGTTAATTATATTCATAATGGCTAGTTCATGATAATATTATAACCATATATCATTGTTTAGTGAAACTCAGTATTGCATACAACACATGCTATCGAGGAAGGTCGTGATTGCGTGTAATGAAGCCAAGTCAGGGTTGCGTGTAGTGAAAGAATCCTTTGTTGTTGTGTATAAAAAAATCCAACCATATATCATTTATAAATTGAATATATATATATATATATACACTCTATGTTTCATAGAATAACTTCTATCAAAGGAACTTGAAATTGTGTGTAACACGATCCAAGAATTGTGTTGCGTATATTGCAAACTAATACGGTGTTGTGTATAGTAAAAGCTAATCTTGGTGTAGTGTACAATCAAAGGAATTAAAATACTATATCTCATAAAATCTCGGGGTGTTACACAGTATCAATTTTTTAATGCTTTTATATTGCCCAATTCAAAACCCTAATTTCATTACCTTTTTTTATCATTATTATGTATTTTATAAATGTGAACATGTATTCTTTATGATTATTAAAAAGTTAATCTTAAAAAATGGGATCACATCTATTGATTATAATTGACATATGATTTCTATCATTCATTATTCTATTGTCATGGTTCATCTGTTTCCATCCATGATTCTAATTTTAGGCAATATGACTTCTCAGGATAGCTTTTCTTCTATTTATACCTTTTCCATAATTTATTTCAACCCTATCAGTTTTTAAGATATGAAATAACATTTTTTCCATTTAACCAGTATCATTTATTTTATAGTATGTTCTTCAATTCTATACGAGGATTGGATTTTTGAAATCTGAATATTTCATTATGTATGGTGTGATTTTTTAAACAATGTTATTTGTATTAAGTTTTTTATGTGATCTACATTGTTTCAAGAAATTTATTTCTTTTCATATGTCAAGTATGTATTATAATTTTAAGTGATAAATATATTTGAAAAACTAATACAATTTGGTGGGTTTGCATGCATAATAATTTCACTATTCCATAACATTAAGGTTGATTAATTTGTCATTTTGTCTTGATTCATTATGAGATTTTGTTTTATTTCTCATAATCTGTGTATTATTGGTTTATTAAAATTATCATTATTCAAATAATAAGATTCATGTGAGGTACTTATGACAATTACTATAAATGTAGTGCATGGGAATTGTTTCTTATTTCTAACCCCATGTAATTAGTTTCTGTAAATATCATGTTCTCTTGAAAGGAATATTTTACAATATATCCTATATAAAATCTTAATAAAAGGAATATGCAATATGAATTCTGAATGTATCAAATGTGAATTTAGATATATGAAATAAGAAATATGAATTTTTTATGAAAAAGTAATTCTATTTATGCAATATTCATTCTGTTTATAATTGTATATGTTCTATGTTTTAAATATATATGGCTTGGAATATGAATTATATTCAAAATATATGTTTTATGTCTCAAAATATTTGAAATATGCATTCTATTTGAATTCATTCAATATAAAATTTGATTATTCTGAATATATTTTATATACATTTGGTTTCTCCTAAATAAATGTAGTGTGTTTATTCATTGAGTTAGTCCCAAAATGATAACCCTCTTTTACACCTTTATTTATTTTTTGACTATTTTTTTATACAGTATGTGTTGTATAAATTTTCAAAATAATCATCCTTCATAATAAAAGTTTCAAAGGATTTACCATGAAAATAAAATTGTATATGCATATAATTCTAACTACGTAATGTAAACTTCTCGACCTTGTACTAAGAAAACATCAACAGGTAGACATGTAATATTAAATGGTCGCATACTTGTCTTTCTAAGTCTTAAAGGTACTCTTTCCTAAAATTTCATTAATGTTACAGCATTATATTTATAATTATAAAAACTTTTTATCTTTTATTTTATTTTTAATACTTCCATTGAATAATTTTAACACGTGAAAAATTTATAAAGTTATATTAATTCCATCTACATATATCATTATTTTATTTTCAAGACTTTTATGATTATGTGAAAACAATCCTTCATATATATTTTTAATAGAAAACTTATTCCTTAAATTTTAATATCCATACATTCTTTTAATATGATTCTAGTTTTTAATATCGAAACATAATTTTAATCTCCAAAGTTATTTTTCATTAATTTTCATTACTATATTATTTTAATCTCCAATATATACATTTAATTTGATTATATTGTTTAATAACTTTGATATTTTAAACATTATTTTTTCATTTTTTTTATGTGTGATGTTGCTTTTTTATGAATTTTAATAGAACATATATCATGGAATTTTAAAATTCTTTAATTCCTTCTCTGGGGTTATTTTGGGTGCTATTTCCCATGTTATTTTAGAGTCTGAATTTTATATATATAGAAAATATAAATTCTCTATTTGTGATGAAAACATACATATGCTATCTATCTATAGGAAACATATATATACGTTTTGAATATAAATAAGTTATATATATGTTTAATATATAAACATATATAGAACATATGTATGCCCTGTATATAAATAAAATATATGTTTTCTATATTTGTATACAAAATACATGTAGTTTCTCTATATAAACAGAACTTGTATATTTGTCATATATATGTTCGTTGTATATAAAAATCTCTGGAATATATATATATATATATATCTTCTATATGAATTTAATGTATAAATTATATGAATATATGTTTAATTTTTCTATATGACTTATGAACACAAACACATATCCTTATTTTATTGACCATGTTATTTTGTAAATTTTATAACTATTTATTTACATGTTATACTCTACATGTATCTTCATAAATTTTGAAATATTATTTTTTAAACCTAATGATTGAGTATTATTTCTATGTTTTATATTTATAATAACTTCGATATTATTATTTCCATGCCCTTAATTATTTTAATTTCCACCTTCATATTTCCACATTTGAGGGAAATTTTTGGGGGAAATGTTTTTTAGCAGAAAAAATTAAGAGATACCTAGAGAATGTGATAATGGATTTAAAAATAGTTGTTCAATAATTATTCCATTCTTTGGAATTTTTATTATTTCATTTATTATCCTTTAATTGTTGTTTTGTTTCATTTATACTATATATTCCATCTTTATTTTCACTAATATTCTCGGTTAGCACTAAAATTAATCAAAACGGTTGGTGAGGGGTTAAAATTATGGATTGTAATATGAAATCATGTTTACATATCAATGGTGATATGTTGAAAGGAAAACTACTATTACTGGGTCCTTCACTCTCTAGGATTTTTCTATCACTTTGCACTATAGTTTATTCTTTCTTTTTTTTGAAAAATAGTCATATTATAGAGGATAAAATTAATGAATTTTCTGTGATTGACCATGAGAACAGTTAAATTGAATATAATTATAACATGAAGGGTCTCTGTAATGGTAAAACAATAAAATTTTAGCATTTCCAAGAATCTTTTAATGAGACTAATGTATTACTTATAGATGAACCTTTATTTCATCTTAATATGTAATTCTTTCCTTTATTTCTAAGTTTAAATATTATTTAGTAACTAAAGGGACTTTTGGTTTTGATATTGCATGTTTATATTACATCATTAATTAATACACACTTTATATGAATGTTTATCAAATTTTTCATATTATATTTTTATTTGAATGCATAAAATTTATATCTTTACCTTTTTCATCAATAAAACAATAGATATTATAATTGTATCATTAATTTTATTTATTCTTTCACATCAAGAATAATTGGAAATAGTATTAGAAACATTTTAGTGATGTGACTTAGAAGAGGTTTGGGTGGGGCGATGTGAATAAATGGGGCATAGTTTGGTCATTTTTAAATTTTAAATTTATATTTTGTGTAATTTGTTCTATCACACTCATTAAAATTATCAAAAATCTTTTAGATTCATTTACTTTTTACTTTTTTCTATTCTTTTTCAATATATTTCATTTATGAAAACTAAAATTTTCAAGTTTATTTTTTCAAATTATTCATTTATAGACCTTATTTTTCATTTCATTTAAAATTAATTTATTTATATATATCATATTTTGTTTCATGTAACTTTTTGTTTTTATATACAATCATTTTCCATATTAATTTTATGTTTCATATTTTATTAAACAAAAATGTGGATAGTCACAAGCTTTCACGTGGGGGATTACTGGTTTAATTAAATAATGAAAATATTGAAAAAATACTAAAAAATAAATAAGAGTTATTAATTATATAAATTTAAAAAAATTAATTTATCTTAAAATGAAAATGAATTCAAATATTAAATATATAAATTGAAAATATATCAGAAACACTAAATTTTAAATAATAAACATGTATAAATGAATTTTTAAAACATGAATATAATTACAAAACTATTAAACAAATAAAAAATGAAAAATTAAAAAATTAAAAAACATTAAAAATTTATTAATGAAATAAATAATAATAATAATAATAAATAATTAAATACATATGTATATATAAATATATATATATTAGCAGCAATAAATCTATATGATTAATAAAAATATAAAAAATGAATAAAATTTAATAATTAAATACATAATAAATTAAATATTTAATATTAATAAATAAAAATCTAAAACAATAATATTAAAAATTTATTATTTTTGCATGTGTGTTTCAATATAAAATTGAATTAATTTCATATATGTGTATGTATAATTAATGTATATATACATAGGTTGGTATTTGTCAAATTGAAAAGTAAAATTAAATTCATGTAACAAAATGTTAATAATGTGACGTTGTGGACTCATTTCTTATATAATAATAATATTGTATGGGTTTTTATTTCATTTAATTCCCATGATGTCCAAAAAAATACTTGAAAGTAAACACAAGACTTTCTTTATTCAATGAAACACTGAAAATGATTACATTACAACAAGAACAAAAAATCTCACTACCCTAGGATACCCACTAAAAGTCCTATTAAAATCACAGGGTGACCACAGAATACAAAAAAATACCTAGAAAATAGTGGGGGTCTTTCGGATCTATCACGATGAACATCAGTATATCCATAACCACTACAATCGTAAAGATAATCAGAGGAATGGTGATCAACATCTTCACCAATTTTTTTTGAAATTGGAACACCCTAATTCATGTTTTTATAAGACCTTAAAGATAACCTAGTCATTACCTCCTATAAGTGACTGTTGAGTCTCTAATGGCTATAACACCATATAGATGTTGGGTATTCTGGTGGTTTAATTTAAAGTATCTAGATCTAGTGAATTTTTTGCATTGAAGTTACAACTCTAAACATGTTTTTAATAAAATACTTCTATGTATATATTAGACGGATAATGATTTAAAGTTTAAGATGGGTTTGAATCATAACCCTTGTGTTTTAAAAGAAATACCAAGAGAAGTATGTACTTGGTACTAATTGGTTTTGGTATGAAGAACCATATTTTTTAGTTGGAGATTGTACTTTGGGAAATTGAAAATAATTACTATTGTTATATTTAATATTCCTTTTATACATAGTGAATTAAGTGTTTAAATATTTCAAATGTCTTGAAAAGATTTTATAAAAAAAATCATCCTTGGATGTATGAAAATAAGGTTTTACCCAAAAACATGTTTTGTATTTTTATAATACTAGTATATGGTTTTCTTTTATAATGTACAAAACTTTGATTTGTAACATTATGTTTTAAAACTCAGGTGTTTATAACCCAAGGAAAATTTCGGATTTTAGGACTTTGTTTAGTCAAAATAGATAATTTTGATTCTCTGTTTGAAGACACCTATATATTTATAAGAAACCATATTTTTATGTTTAACAAAAATGAAGTTTTACTTTGATAAAAAAATAGTTCTGTACCGCACCTAGCTGAGGGAAACCTTGTAGGGAACCACACAAGGCCTTGGTGGGCATCTCACTCACACCCTGGGAAATGGCCCAGAGCTATGAACGCATGGTGTGTGCTAATTCATGCACACATAGGTGAATAATAATCCCTAAGCGCGCACGAGCATGCGCATGCAAGGGAGCCAGAGCACACCACCGTGCGTGTCGGCCCGGTGGCAGGGATGGGCACATAGTGCACCCACAGAATACCTGGTACGAGGCGGTACTGGGGATGGGGGAGGAGGATTTCTAGGCTAATTCGGGAGCTCCAGGTTTATAAGGGAGTTTGGGAAGCCTCCCTATTTTGATGTGGGAAATATATTTTTAGTAGAAATCATATCTGGGCCGTACAATCTCGATGAGCGAGATCTGAGCCATTCGATTGGTTTGGCCATCGAACCCATGCAGCCGCGGATTTCCCTCCGCATTTTTATCAACCGTCCAATCCAATCGGGATCTAATTGTTACCATTCGTCCTTTTTTAAAACTCTGAATCTTTCGTAGCGGTCCGATACGATCCAAATCTGATCTCAACCGTTCATTTTTTTAAATCCATGAACGCACCTCAGTCGATGGATTTTTTTCAGTTTAATCCCATCTGTTCATCGTTTTCTGCACCCAATATTTTGCCTTCTCCTTCTTCTTCCTCCAGCGTGCGCCACACTAGTAGCCCATGCTACTCTACTTTTCTTTTTTCTTTTTTTGCTCTACACCCGTGACCTCAGGTGGTCCCTCCTTTCACTCATTTTCCACAAGACAGACGTGCTCAGTCTTATTTTAAATTGAGTTGCCGCGGTTTTCCATTCCATTTTAATTAAAAATATATTATATATGATACATAAATATTTCTCAATCTTCACCATAACCCTACGGTGTTCTTCCTCTCCAACGCCCCTATCGAGCTTCTCCCGACCTCTTCTCCTCCTTTGAACCAGGTAAGGGACCTAGTTTGTCGTTCCTTGTTTTGGATTGGATATATATATATATATATATTGTGTATGTATGTATATATATATATATATATATTTGGTTGAGTATAAGACCCACTGACTCCTTCTATGTTGGGGAATTTGTTGTTATAAATGTGTTATAAATCCTTTACCAAGAAAGGTCTTAAGATATATTGTGTTTGATATATATATATATATATGTATGTATCGATGTATACATAAATATATATATGAGTTTTTTTAATAAATAAAACTTCTAAATTTTATATCACATTTTAATATTAAGGAACCATTGTTAACTAATTTAAGTCATATAAGTGTCATTGTATTTTTTGGTGTAAACCCCTTTTATACATTATGTATATTCAGTTATGCGTATATATTTATATATATAATTATACCTATTAACAATGGTCCTCAAAATTATTTATATTTTCCAAGAATTGTTATGAATGAATAACAAATTTTCTTTTTGAAATATTAATGTCTTATAAGGACCAATTTAAAGATACAAACCTTTATACCCACCCTTGTGTATATACGGATTATACAATACACAATTCTAGATAATCTTGAATTTTCCAAATATTATTTATTTGAAAAATATGTGTCTATGAAAATATACATATGTGGGACACACTTATTTTCATAAGTATTTAAATGGTATTAGTTTTGTTAGTAAATGGTGTGGTTGATTTTCATGCTTTTCAATTCTTAACATTGTGTGTAAATAATTGAGAGTACCCTTTTGGTATATTAGACATAAAATTTCAAGTAATTAGTTTTTAGACAGTTATGTATTCAATACCTCACATAAAATATATTTTTTATCTTTAAATTTTTTATGTATTCAATCCATAATGAACTTCCATTATGCATTTTGGAATATAATATGTTTTAAAAATAAGGATTTTGGAATTTTAGAGTAATCATTTTATGTGACTAAACCTGTATTTTATGTGCAATAGTTATCATCACATGAGCTATAATCTGCGTACCATAATTTTAATTTATTAAATTACCATGTAGTTATTAGCCTTATTATTGACACTTAAGTTCATGGTTCACTATGTATATGTAAATGCAAGAGAATTTAATTAAACTGTTATGACCGTTTATGGATTAAGGAACTAAATTATTCAAAGTGGTATGGGATACCTTGAATAATATGAAATAAGAAATTAAATATTCAAAGTGGTATGGGAAACTTGGAATATATGACCTTACTTGACATATGAGTAATGTATTAGACTCATTATATAATGGGTTGGTGAATGGTTAATGCAAGCCCTACGGGTTAGAGACCGCTTAATGCAAGCCCGACGGGTTGGGGACTGGTTAATAGAATCCCTATGATGTATCAGTAGTTCTCACCAGACAAATTGGGTCATGGCATCAGGCCTTGACATGGTATATCATTATAAACTTCCGACATTATGTGTTTGATAATTAATTAACCAAGTGGATATTCGACTAGTGGAATATTCATGGTTAAGATCTTGTACTTATGAGTATCAGAAGAAGTAAATGCTTATGGTATAATGTTTATAAAGCATTCATAGATGAATGATTAATAGTTAGTAAGGAATATATTATTTTTATAATTTCATGCATGTAACACCCTCATCTTCCATGATACGTTTCCCTTTGAATAATACAATATCTTGCATTTTACGCAACTCCGAGATTCTAACACAACGCGATCAATCAAACTAATTATTATAAATAGTAATACCCACCTTTTGAAATTTTATAAATTTTATTTTTCAAAATGGACTTCATTTTTGAATTCGTAATATCAAAATTATCTTAGGGTGAATTTTTGGTACTTTTCTGAAAACTTTCGATTTTTGATGAATAGTACTAAATTTTGATTAAAAACAACTTTTTTAATCTATATAATTTATAGTGTTAATTTATACATTTGAGTGGTTTTAAATTATAATTAGATTATATTTTTATAATTTAATATAATTTAGGTCATTGTGTGTAATTTCACATTTAAACTAAACATAAACAAGTGTCGATCTTTTGATAGTTATTATTTCTTAAAAACATGCTTTTTGTTTTTGACAATGAGAATTAATTTTAAATTCATTTCTACCACTTTTGTGTATTGAATTTGCTAAAATTGATTCCATATTTGGAATCATGAGATCTAAATTTTGTAAATAGATAACTTTTATTTTTAGACATTATGAATAATTACCTCGGTAAATATTTTATTTATCATGGTAAAAAGGTAAATCTGGTAAATAAGGGTAAATAAATAATATTAAAATAATATTAAAATTTCACTAACATGTGTTTTATTCCTATTTGTTAATAAATTTCTGACCATGGTCATCCTTGGGTCTATTTTGGGACCTCATGGAGCCACATGAGAGTGATACTGACATTTTACATTAATTAATCTAAAGTAAAGACAAAAATAACAAAAGCATGTATCTTTTAGTAACACATTTTTTATATGGGGTTATATAATTAATCTCTTAAACTATAATTATTTATTAGAAATATAATAATATATCCTACATAATGGTATTTTATTTATAATTTTTAGACATTAAATAATTTAATTTATTTATGACACAATGATGATGTAGTAATTACCTTAATAATGAAATATTAAAATAATTGAAATTATAAATATCCAAATGAATGTAAATTGAGACTTAAGATAAATTACACCACTTTTTTAGGTTAATATGATATGTTATGGTTGGTTAAATAAGTTTTATTCGAATTAATAAAGTTTTAATGGCTTTCAAAAAAATAAAATACTAAATAGTGCCAAAATTGACATAATTGAGTTTTTAAAAAAATATTATATTATTAATTGATATAATATTCATAAAAATATAAGTTTCAGAAAAAGAACATAGATAAGGTTATATATATTAATAATTAACCACTTGGGGTTCTCTAATAAGTTTATAGTATGTTTATTAACCATATAATATAAAAATACAAAGAGAAAAGGTAAATGAAAAACTATTTAACTAACAGTTAAATCTAAAGGATAAGGTTAATATGGTGACATAAACCTCTATAAAACCTATTGGTTAAATGTTTTTAAACCATACCCACCTTATCCTATATTTAAATCATTTTTTATTTATTAGAAACTGAAAATGATTTTATTATAAAATAATATTTCAAAGTTTTCCTAAAGTGACCCTCACCACTATTATAAAAGGTCACTTCCCCTTATCTTAATTTCACACCTCCAAAGACTTTACCCTCAGCCAAACCCGGCCAAAATATCCTCCCAACTTTACTATATTTAACCTATAGGCCTTCTTTTGGTCATAAATCCTTCTTAAAGAGCCCTTTTTATCAAATAAAAAGGAAGAACCCAAAGAAGAGGTAAATATTTCATCACCTCTTTCAAGTTCTTTTCTTGTTCCACTTACTCTTTATTGGTTGTTTCCATATTAAAATAATAACTCTAATATGTTCTATTTAATGTGATGTTATTATAAAAATGGTACAACCATATTCATTATTATATCCATCATATGAATGACAAAGTCATCATACGTGCCTACGTACGGCTTACCGTCTCCACGTCATAGTGTAGTTTGTTATTCAAACCCTTCATTATTTGTATGGGTATAATAATGATTATAACTAATGTAAATAATAAATATAAAATTTTAATTATTCTGTATATATGATATACCATCCAATTTCATACTATTTCACCATCAATATAATGATATTGTTTCTCGTACGTACGTACGGATTACCATCTCCACGAACGCGATGAGATTCATACCCCATCATACTCATTCAAGAATAATTTTCATTTTATGATTAAAAATAATGTTTACGAACATAATATAATTATATATATGAATCAAATACATCTTATACATAACAAAAATGTCTTACGTAACCAACCGTATAATGGAAAACAAATCAGTTAACACCCGAAATGATGATACTATAGAAATATTATTAACGAAGCAATGTTAGAGGATCATATATGATATCATATTTCTGTATATAGTTCTTTTATAATCTAATAAAAATTATTTAACTATTATAAAGTATTTTAATATACCCTCAACCAAGGAAAATTACAAGGTATGGGTTAATTTCACAATCTCTTTATTATCTGAGGTTGTTTTTACGTAAGTATCTACTGGGACCTTTTTATCATCCACATCTGTGTTTTCTTAAAAATGTAATTCAAAACATTTTTAGTATTTACTAGACTATGGGTTGAATTCATTTATACCCCTATTTGACCATATATTTTTTGAAAGGAATCTTTCTGTTATTTTCCAAATAAGGTACTTTATGACCTTTACAACAAAATTAAGGTAAGAATGCATTTTTTTTAACGTATATGGCAGGTGTGGCTATTCTCCACCATTATGTCATCGTAAAATCTTTTCATACAATATTATAAGAATATTTTCAAAATAAAATTTTTCTTTTATAATTATATTACTTTTAAATGATTTCAAAATTAGAATGAGATATTTCTCTAAAAAAAGTTTTGATTTCATCTATGTCAACATCCTTTGATGGATTTTAAGCTTGTTTGATGTTTCTTTATTATGATACAAAACATACATATTGTATTGAAGTTTATGTGATATGTTTGACTATGTATGTGTTATTTATACACCATTCATGGTTTATGGATAAAGTATTGACCTATCGTATGCTATTTTTAATATGAATGTTTATGTTATGTTTAAACCTTTTCATATAAGAAATTCATTGTACTTAGTAAGTGATGGGTGGATCCCGCTATAGATCATAGACGCATCGTTAGGTCTCATGAGACAAACTAGTGTCTTGTAACAAGGTCTTGACACAATCTTATTAGTAGCCTCGGCACAAGGCCTTGACTATGTGGTTATGAAGTCTGGCATTATGCCTTCCATCATTATGAAAGTGGCTATTGATATTGTATGTGATTATTCGACTAGTAGAATATCCATGTAAATAATTAAATGGAATTATTTGATTTTATCTTTGCTATATTATTCATAACTTTATGTTTAAAAGGCTTTTTTTATTCTTATTCATTGCCTTAAATGTTAATGCTTATTTATGAATGTTTCTGCTATATTTTTATCTTTACTGAGAATCTGAGCTTACCCCTTTCTATGTTTTATTTTTCCTAGGATGTGAAGAAGTATTTAATGGTTGACCTGTAGGGATAGTCTAAGGATATAAGTTTTTTAAAAATTGGAGAAAAAATTTGTTGATTTTTTTATTTCATGATGTTATGTAAAACATATGAATATATCGAGTAATTCCAAGGCTACTAAACTGATCGGTCTTTCGAAACATGATTCCTTGTATCATGCCAATGTTATGTAATAATGAACTGACTCTGGGTAATTGGGTTTGGGGCCTTACCGTTGGTATTAGAGGATGTTTAGTACAAACCATGGAATCTAGATTTAGAAAAACTCTAATTAGAGAACATTACCCTAATATAGACTTTGAGGATTAGTATATAAGAACTTCCTAGAATTTTGGTATTATAGAGATTTTGTGAGTTTTCCAAGAAATAAATCCCTGTCTAGATATGAGTAGGTAGAGGTGGCTCTGGCACAGATGTACCTAGGGGTAAAACCCAAAAACACCTCTTTGATCTAGACTCGAATGAGAACTGGTGCACGACAACAGGCCTTGCAGCACTCTTGGTTACAAAACTCCCAGGGGATATTCTTATGATAATTTTCATTTTCTTTACAAACCATTATGATGGTTTTATGAGTATATACTTCCTCAAAGAAAACATTTTTATGATTATGGATTATATCCATAAACTTTTCAATATACGTTAATTGATTTACAAGTTTGGAATTATGTATTGTGATTCATAAACTAATCTAGTGTATGACATTGTTTAGAAATAGAGCCTAGTGGAAGGAATGGAAAATGTATCAATGCACGTAATCCATGTAGTTATTTCCATCATACTCAAGATAATTATAGTAGAGATGGTGATTCAGCTGGGCCTGATCAGCTTATCACCATACTGGGACAACTCACTCAGGTTATGAATAATAACCTTACCTGTATGGAGCACCATGATCCACATTGTGGAGGATCAATATTAGAACACTTCATGAGGAAAAAACCACTAACATTCAATGGGATTACAAATCCATTAGTAGCTGAGAAATGGATAAATTTCTTAGAGAAAATATTTCATGCTTTGGGGATTAGAAAAAGGGAAAACATTTCCATGGAAGTTTATCACCTCACGGGAGATTTAAATCAATGGTGGTCATTAATCCATACACAAAGGAAGATGAAGAAATATCATTTATGGAATGGAGTGAGTTTATATATCTTTTCTTAGAAAAATACTTTCCTCGTAACCATCGAGCGGATATGGAAAGACAATTTATGAGTCTGAGACAAAAGGAGGATGATAATGTCTCAAAGTATGAAGAAAACTTAACAAGGTTAGTAATGCATGATGTGTATTATATACCTAACCCAAAAAGTAAGATTGATAGTTTCTTTGATTGGTTAAAACCATTTCTCCATCAAGAATTAGTCTCACAATCCATCTCATTGTATGAAGATATTATCCCATGCGCTATCAAGATAGAAAAGGAATTATCTAAGTCTTACGACTTTAAAGAAAATCAAGAGAAAAAGATATCCGTTGAACACTCTAGAAATAGAGATAATGGAAAGAAGGGAAAAGTTGAATATCCATCCTATGATAAATGTGGTAAGAAACACCCCGGTACTTGCCTGAAGGGATTGTGAGTCTGTTACAAGTCTGGTGAAAAAGGCCACCAAGCTTGTGATTGCAAAGGGAAGAAATAGGCTGTCAATGAAGAATTCTACAATTATAGAGAAAATGGGAATTATGCAAATGAATGTCTTAAGCGCCAAGGAAACTTACCCAAAAAATGCGAAGGGAGCAAGGCCAATCTTATGCAATCACTACGGCTGAGGTTGAAGCTCTGAAAGACATTGTGGTAGGTAATTTAATGGTTTCCTCAAGTTTAGCCAATTATTTATTTGATTCTAGATCATCACATTGTTTCATATCTTCCAAGTTTGCTAAGAAAATTAGATATTTCCAATTTGATTTAACAAGGGAGTTGTCAGTCAAAATTACTAAGGGAAGTATCATTGCAACAAAGTTTTGTGAATCAGTTCCCATTAGGGCATATAAATGTTCTATATCTGTAGATCTACTCGTCATACCTATGATTGAATTTGAAATAATCCTTGGTATGGGCTGTCTTTCATACCATGATGCGAAAAGTTATTATAAGAAGAAGTAGGTTACAATTCTTGATGATGATAAGGAGTACCTTATCTCTAGAGTCGAAACGTCACCACCTAACTCTTATCTAGATCCACCCCCGGTAGCTCAACTGAGTTAAATTATTGGGGAGGAAGATAATGAAATAACTATGGGTGAGTAAAGGAATGTTCAAAGAGAGTATGTACCTATTGTGAAAGAATATGTTGATGTGTTTCTAGATGACTTACATGGACATCCTCCAGAATGAGAAATTGAGTTTTCCATTGATTTAATTCCTGGTTTATGGCCTATATCGAAGACCCCTTATAGAATGTCCACTTTTTAATTAGTGTTACTAAAGAAACAACAAGAGGAATTGAGTAATAAGGAATTTATTCTCCCTAGTGTTTCTCTATGGGGAGCCCATATTCTTTTTGTTAAGAAGAAAGACGGTTCTAAGAGGTTGTGAATTGAATACATGGATATAAATGCTATAAGAATAAAGAACAAGTATCCCCTACCTCACATTGATGATTTATTTGACCAACATCATAGAGATCAATATTTTTCAATGATTTACCTTCGATCTGGATATCATCAGTTGTGTGTGAAGAAGGAATACATTCTACAAATAGCATTTCAAACCAGGTATGAGGATTATGAGTTTACAGTAATGCCTTTTTGATTTACTAATGCACCCTCTTTCTTCATGGGTCTAATGAATAGAGTTTTCAAGGAATATCTAGATGACTTTGTAGTGGTATTAATTGATGAAATTTTACTATACTAAAAAATCTTTGAAGATCATGAAAATCACTTGTGCATTATCCTAAGGACTCTTAGAAGAAATGAATTATATGGGAAAATTTGCAGGTGTGAATTATAGCTTGAGAAGATTTATTTTATTGTCCATATTGTCTCTAAGGATGGAATATATGTTGATCCTTCAAAGACCCAGGAAATCCATGAATGGACAACACCGAAAAGTATAATTGAGGTTTGCAGATTTATTGGTTTAGCAGGTTATTATCGATGTTTTGTCCAAAACATTTCCCGGTTCGCTAACCCATTAACCAAGCTCACACGTAAAGGGGTTAAATTTGTTTGGAAAAAATAGTGTGAATAATGTTTTGAATAACTAAAGATAATATTATTCAATGCTATTATCTTGAATCTACCCTCAGGGAACGATGGGTTTGTTATTTATAGTGATGCATCAAATAAAGGACTTGGTTGTGTCCTTATACAGAATGATAGAGTTATTTCTTATGCATCACGGTAGATAAAAATTCATAAACAAAACAATCTAACTCATGATCCTGAGTTATCAGTTGTAATATTTTCTCTGAAATTATAGAGACACTATCTCTATGGTTAAAACTGAGATATTTATACTGATCACAAGAGTTTGAAGTATATTTTCTCACAAAAAGAACTCAACATAAGGAAAAGGCGATGGATTGAACTACTCAAGGATTATGATTTCACAATACACTACCACCCAGGGAAGGAAAATAAAGTGGAAGATGCTTTGATAAGAAAGGATCAAGGAGTTTCGATCAATATGAGAATTGAAAGGGATCCTATTTTCATGGATCTAGTAAATATGGATATGGGAATAACCATGGAAGGGGAATCATAAATACTTTTTCAAATGGTTGCCAAACCATCTTTACTAGAAAGGATAAAGAGTTCTCATACTAATGATGAGGAGTTTCAAAAGAATATTAAATCTATAAATGATGGTAGATTGAGTGAATTTATATATAAAGATGGAATTTTGAAATTTGGGAAGAGACTTTGTGTTCCTAACATACCTAATCTAAAAAGTAAATTGTTGGATGATGCTCATAGATCTAATTTCTCTATACATCTTGGGAGAACCAAGAGGTATAGAGATTTGAAGGAACATTTTTGGTGGGACAACATGAAGAGGGACATTACTAATTTTTTGTCAAGATGTATTGTTTGTCAACAAGAGAAAGGTGGAAGGCAACAGCCTAGAGGAGTCATAAAACCTCTTCCCATTCCTGAGTGGAAATGGGATGATATTACGATGGACTTTTTTATGGGGCTACCAAATAATCCTAGAAGGAATGATGCAATATGGATCATTGTTGATCGTCTTACCAAGTCAGCACATTTTCTTGCTATAAGAGATATTTACCACTTGAGCATTTAGAAAGACTGTATATTAATGAAGTTGTAAGACTTCATGGAGTACCCCTATTGATTGTTTCTAATCATGATCCCTGTTTTACATCAAGATTTTTGAAAATTCTTCAGAAAAATTTAGATACTGAACTTCGTTTGAGCACCGCCTACCACCCTCAAATGGATGGACAATCAGAATGAACTTTTCAAACCATAGAAGACATTTTTAGATCTTTCTCACTTGAAATTCAAGTTATGTAGGATCAATATTTACCTATGGTATAATTTTTCTATAGAAATAGCTTCCTTTCAAGTATTCAGATGGCACTATATGAAGCATTATATGGAAAGAGATGTCGCACACCAACTTGTTGGGGTGATGTTGGTGAAAGAAAACTCATAGGCCCGGAACATGTTGAGGAAATGATGGACAAGGTGAAGGTTATCTAAACCCACATCAAAGCAGCACAAAGTAGGTAGAAGAGCTACGCCGATATGTAAAAGAAGGATTTGGAATTTCAGGTAGGAGAACATGTTTTCTTGAAGGTATATATATGGAAAGGAGTTATATGATTCTGTAAGAAGGGTAAATTAAGTCTCACGTACATAAAACATTTCGAAATTCTAGAATTAATTGGGGTTGTATCTTACTGTTTCGCAATTCCACCAAGTCTCGCTAAAGTTCACAATGTGTTCCACATATCACTGTTAAGAAAATACATGGATGACCCAACGCATGTACTCACCTATGAGGAAATTGAACTGGAACCTGATTTTTCTTATTATGAAGATTCTATCAAGATTCTTGATACTAGAGAACATGTGTTGAGAAACCGAATAACTCATCAAGTAAAAGTTCTATAGAGAAACCATAAGATGGAATAGGCAGCGTGGGAACCAGAGGAACATAGGATGAAGAACCCCCCAAATCTTTTTGTGCGGTATTATTCTAGAAATTTCAAGGATGAAATTATTTAAAGTAGGGAATAATGTAACACCCCAAGATTCCACAGTACGTTTCCCTTTGAATAACGCAATATCTTTCATTGTACACAACTTCGAGATTTTAACACACCGCGACCAATCAAACTAACTGTTATGAATAGTAATACTCACTTTTTGAAATTTTATAAATTTTATTTTTCAAAATAGACTTAATTTTTGAATTTGTAATATCAAAATTATCTTAGGGTGAATTTTTGGTACTTTTCTAAAAACTTTCAATTTTTGATGAATAGTTCTAAATTTTCATTAAAATAACTTTTTTAATCAAAATAATTTATAGTGATAAATTATACATTTGAGTGGTTTTAAGGTATCATTATATTATATTTTTATCATTTAATATAATTTAGATCATTTTTTTAAATTTCACATTTAAACTAAACATAAACAAGTTTCGATATTTTAATAGTTATTATTTCTTAAAAACATGTTTTTGTTTTGACAACGAGAATTAAATTTAAATTAATATCTACCACTTCTGTGTTTTTAATTTCAAAAAATGGATTCCATATTTGGAATCAATAGGTACAAATTATTTAAATAGGAAACGTTTATTTTTAGACAATATGAATAATTACTTTGGTAAATATTTTATTTACCATGTTTAAATTGTAAATCTGGTAAATAGGGATAAAACAATAATACAATAATAATATTAAATTACCCTAACATGTGTATTATTTCTATTGGATGATACATCTTTTAGTAAAATATATCTTATATGGGGTTATATAATTGATCTCTTTGACTATAAATATTATTTAGAAAGCTAAAACTATATTATAAATAATGGTATTTTATTTATAATTTTAATACATTAAATAATTTAATTTATTTGTTACACAATGATGATGCATTAATTACATTAATAATGAAATATTAAAATAAGTGATATTATAAATATCCAAATAAATGTAAATTGAGACTCATGATAAATTAAAATTATTTTATAGGTTAATATGACATGTTAGGTTTAGTTTAAAAAATTATATTTGAAGTAATAATGTTTTTGTGGCTTTCAAAAAAATCAAATACTAAATAGTGTCAAAATTGAAATAATTGAGATTTTAAAACAAATATTATATTATTAATTGATATAATATTCCTAAAAATATATGTTTTTGTCAAAGGATTTATATAAGGTTATATATATTAATAATGAACCACTTGGGGTTCTCTTGGAAGTTTATAGTAATTTTATTAACCATATAATATAAAAATATTAAGATACATGGTAAATTAAAAACTATTTAACTAAGAGTTAAATCTAAAAGATAAGGTTAATATGGTGACCTAAACCTCTCTAAAACCTATTGTTATAGATTTTTTCAGCCTATACCCACCATATCCTCTTAATAAATAATTTCTGAGCCATTAAAAACCGAAAATTATTTTATTATAAAATAATATTTCAATGTTTTCCTAAAGCAACCCTCACCTCACTTATAAATAGGCACTTACCCTTCTCTTAATTTAACACATCCAAATCCTTTTGGCTCAGACATACCCTACCCCAATATACTCCAAACTTTTCTCTATTCATCCTAGAGGCCTTACTTTGGTCAAAAAGCCAACCTAAAGAGCCCTTTTGATCAAATCAAAAGGAAGAACCCGAAGAAGAGGTAAATATTTCATCACCTCTTTCAAGTTATTTTCTTCTTTCACTTCCTCTTTCTTTGTGGTTTCTATTATAAAATAATAAATCCAGTATATTCTATATACTAAGATGTTATTATAAAAATTTTACAACCATATTCATTATTCTATCCTTCATATGAATGAGAAAGTCACCATATGTGCGTACATACGGCTTACCGTCTCAGTGACGTGGTATAGTTTGTTATTCAAACACTTTATTATTTGGATGGATATAATAATGAGTGTAACTGATGTAAATAATAAATATAAAATTTTAATGATTCTCTATATATGATATACCATCCAATTTCATACTATTTCACCTTCAATATAATGATATTGTCGCTCGTGCGTACGTACGGATTACCGTCTCCACAAACACGATGAGATTCATTCCCCATTGTAATCATTAAAGAATAATTTTCATTTTATGATTAAAAATAATGTTTATGAACAAAGTATCATTCTTTATATGAATCAAATACATCGTCTCTATAAAAAACATGGCTTACGTAATCAATCATATAATGGAAAACAAATCAATTAACACCCGAAATGATGATACTACTGAAATATTATTAACAAAGCAATATTAGAGGATCATATATGATATCATATTTACGTATAAATTTCTTTTATAATTTAATAAAAATTATTTAACTATTATACATGAGTTTAATGTACCCTCGACCAAGGAAAAGTACAAGGTAAGGGTTAATTTCACAATCTCTTTATTATCTGAGGTTGTTTTTATGTAAGTATCTACTAGGAACTCTTTCTCATCCACATTTGTGTTTTATTAAAAATGTAATTCAAAACATTTTTACTATTTACTAGGCTATGGGTTAAAGTCATTTATACCCTTATTTTACCATGTATGTTTGGAAGGAATCTTTCTGTCATTTTCCAAACAAAGTACATTATGACCATTATGACTAAATTAAGGTAAGAATGTATTTTTTTAACTTTTACGGAGGATGTGGCTATTTTCCACTATTATATCATCATTGAAGATTCCCATACAATATTATAAGAATATTTTCAAAATAAATGTTTTCTTTTATAATTATATGAATTTTAAATGATTTCAAAATAGAAAGAGATGTTTCTCTAAAAAAAGTTCAGATTTCATCTATGTCAACATCCTTTGATATATTTTAAGTATTGAAATTTTTTATTCTATTTTTAATATGAATTTTTATGTTATGTTTAAACCTTTTCATATAAGGAATGCATTGGACTTAGTAAGTGATGGGTGGAGCCCGTTATAGCTCCTCGGTGAATTCTGTAGGTCTCATGAGGCAAACTAGTGTCTTGGAACAAGGCCTTGACAAAAACGTATTTGTAGTCTTGGAACAAGGCCTTGACTATGTGGTTAGGAAGTATGGAATTATGCATTCCATAATTATGAATGTGACTATTAATATTTCATGTGATTTTTCGACAAGTAGAATATCGATGTGAATAAGTAAATTTCATTATTTGATTTTATCGTTTCCATATTATACTGAAGTTTAAGTTTAAAAGGCTTTTGTTTTAGTCTTATACATTTCCTTAAATGTCTATGATTATTTTGAACTTTTTCCACTATATTGTTATCCTTACTGAGAATCTAATCTCACCCCTTTCTATGTTTTATTTTTCTTAGGATGTGAAGAAGTATTTTATGGTTGAAATTTAGGGATAGGTTAAGGATATAAGTCTGTTCAAAAGGGGACAAAATTTTTTTGATGTTTTTATTTCATGATGTAATGTAAAAATTATGAATTTATCTAGTACTTCCAAGGACACTAAATAGAACAATCTTTCGAGACATGATTCCTTCTATCATGGAAATGTTATGTAATAATGCACTAACCCTGGGTAACTGGTGTCGGGGCATTATAGTGTGAAACTCTGATCATATATTAATTTAATTTGTAAATTTTGTACTTGAACTTCCACATGTCACACTTCTTATAGTTAGAATAACACTTGATTTATATGTTTCACACTATAAATATTTTATAAGAATTCTTATGATTGTAATATGTTTCATTATAACTCTGTTAACATCCCTTGAAACATTCACTTATAATTCTTGGACAAAATGTTATTTTATGCTTCATGTATTGTAGATTTCTTTAAGAAAATGTTTAATGAATATTTTTAAAGGTATTTTTTTAAAAGTTTTTAATTGAAATATTATTTTATTTTAAAACCCCTTATAGGGAATGTTTATGTTCACCCTGCGTTTTAAAATAAATTTTACAGGTTTAATAGATTTGAGTTACACTAATTTGTGAAAGATTTTTGGAGATTCATTTCTCTTCATGTTTTTTAAGGATTATAATATTTTTATTTGGTTTTCCCGGACCTAAACCCAAAAGGACACCTTTAGTGGAACATGATGTTTAATTTATCAGCTTTTCCTTTTTAAAGAAAAATTAAACCTAATTTTTTATTGAAACCACACCAGCTCTGGGGCAGTCTGGGGACGGGACGTGATAGTTTTTATCAGAGGATTGGTTTAGACAATCCTGGAAAATTTGAAGCACATAAAACAACTTCATTATGTTTTACTAAGTAGAAGTTTTCTTAAAATATTTAGATGGCAGACGAATCAAGACTTATGTCTCTTCCAACAAAAGTATTAGAAACTATAGTGGGAAAATCATTTTTATAAGGCTAAGAGATTTTTGAAAACATTCATTTGTTGTGAAAACACCACTTCCATATATCCAATTATCCTCGTGTACTCTATCTTCACCGAGGAGGAGGTTTTGACTATATTCTTATGATGAATGCTCAATTCTCATTCTATGCAGAGAAGGAAAAATAATTTTGGGGTTTATTTAAATGATTCACCCTAAGTGGTAATGCTACATATCAAGAGGAATTACAAGAGGCCACCCAAGAGGTGACCCCCGGGCAGCGTACCTATGTCCAATCTTGACTTACACTCTCTGTGGTCAAGTTAGGAATTTTGAAATTTTTGGGGACGAGTCTTCCCGATTTTTTTACCGACGTCAAGTGCACACTGATGTCTCTCAACATGATAAACATCATGCTTCTCCAACACTAAACTTTAAATTCCCACATGAGGCTGATCCTAGTAGAATACATTGCATTTGGACCAAAGAGATTGAGGAATTTGGAACCGCTTTAGGGTAGCGATGCAAAGCGGGCTTGCGGCCCGTGGGCTTTGCCGGTGTGGGGAGGATGTGGGGTGTGGTGGGCCTAAATTTTTTTACCATTTAGAGAGTGAGCCAATGCAGGTTGGGCCCATGCTGGTACCGAAGAATGTGGGTTGGGCCTGCGTGGGTGCGGGCTTTCCCACTGTCCTGATTTAAAAAATATATATACTATTTTTACAATATATGTATCTTTAAAATTTTATTTTTTTAATAAAAAAAACTTGGTTAAATGGTTACATATGATTTCTCACCGTAATGGTCATATTAATTCACCATTTATTCACATGTGAATTTTAAATAGGCCTATATTTCACTAGTAGAAAAACGGTTTTTAACATCGGTTTTTTTTTATTTTGGACGTCGGTTTTTAACCGACGTCAAAGTCACCGACGTTAAAAATATGAATTTTTACGTCGGTTTTTGTAAACCGACGCGAAAAATGAATAACATTCGTTTTTTGGCGTCGGTTTTTTAAAAAACCGATGCCAAAAAAAATAATTTATATAATTTTTCGCGTCGGTTTTCATAAAAACCGACGCGAAAATTTTAAAAAAGTAGTTTTGGCGTCGGTTATTTAAAAAAACCGACGCCATAAATGAAAAAAAAATATTTTTTGCGTCGGTTTTTATAAAAACCGACGCCAAAAAAAATAATTCATATAATTTTTCGCGTCGGTTTTCATAAAAACCGACGCGAAAAATTTAAAAAAGTAGTTTTGGCGTCGGTTATTTAAAAAAACCGACGCCATAAATGAAAAAAAAAATATTTTTCACGTCGGTTTTTATAAAAACCGACGCCAAAAAAAATAATTCATATAATTTTTCGCGTCCGTTTTCATAAAAACCGACGCGAAAAATTTTAAAAAGTAGTTTTGGCGTCGGTTATTTAAAAAAACTGACGCCATAAATGAAAAAAAAAATATTTTTCGTGTCGGTTTTTCTAAAAACCGACGCCAAAAATCAAATTTTTTTTTTCTAGGTTTTAGATCATTTCCTAAGCTTCGATTTGACAGGCTGTGGACCTAAAACGGAGTTACGGTTCAAAAGTTATCGCCGTTACAAGTTGAGCCTATCAAAGTTTTGATTGATACAACTCGTTTCAAAGAAAACATGATAAACATAAATTAAAATCATATACACCAAATGTAATAAAATAATCATAATACATCAAACATATTTCAATGGTTTTAGGGGCTTCCATCGAAATGATATGTTTTTTATTATCATATAACTTGTATTTAGAAATGAGAATGAATCATCATTATAAGAAATCCAATCGAGTTGTTTAGAAATGAAGGATAATAATAATAAAGAAAACGAATGAATAGAATATGTACCAATTAATGATTGAAGTTGCATTGAAATCGTGATTGAATCGAAGATGTTGAAAATGATGAAAGAAGGAGAAACTGGATATATATATAGTAAACGAAAATATTTTCAATTGTGTTTTACGAAAATGTTGGCGGGATTTTAAAAAGTTAAACGCGCGTTGTGAAAAAAATTGAAATTTTGATCCCGCATTACTCTTTGGCGTCGGTTTAGTTTGAAACTGACGCAAAATAGTATTTACATTGGTCTTTTGGCGTCGGTTTTTTAGAAAATCGATGCAAAAAATGTCAATCAAAATCCTTTTTGGCGTCGGTTCATAAAAAAACCGACGCAAAAAATGAAAAAAAAATTTGCCGTCGGTGTTTATGAAAACCGACCCCATAAAAGTTTTAAAAAAAAATCTTTGGCGTCAGTTTTTTAATAAACCAATGCTAAAAATTTAAAAAAAAACTACATTTCGCGTCGGTTTTTTTAAAAACCGACGCCAAAAACAAAAAATAATTTTTTTGGCGTCGGTTTTTAAAAAAACCGACGTGAAAAGATAAATTATATTTTTGGCGTCGGTTTTTATGAAAACCGACGCCAAAAATGACAAACAAAAATTACATTGTTTTAGATAATTCACTAAGCTTTGATTTGACTGGTCGTGGAGCAAAAACGGAGTTACGGATTAAAAGTTATGCATGTCGGAAGTTGACCTTCTTTAAAAGAAGTCTAAAGGAAGTTCAACTTTCAAAGGCCATAACTTTTAATCCGTAACTCCGTTTTTGCTCCACGACCAGTCAAATCAAAGATTAGAGAATTATCTAAAACAATATAATTTTTCTTTTAAAATTTTTGGCGTCTGTTTTAATAAAAACCGACGGGAAAAATATTTTTTTTTCGTTTATGGCGTCGGTTTTTTTAAAAACCGACGCCAAAAACAAAAAATAATTTTTTTGGCGTGGGTTTTTATGAAAACCGACGCCAAAAATGACAAACAAAAATTACATTGTTTTAGATAATTTTCTAAGCTTTGATTTGACTGGTCGTGGAGCAAAAACGGAGTTACGGATTAAAAGTTATGGATGTCGGAAGTTGACCTTCTCTAAAAGAAGTCTTAAGGAAGTTCAACTTTCAAAGGCCATAACTTTTAATCCGTAACTCCGTTTTTGCTCCACGACCAGTCAAATCAAAGATTAGAGAATTATATAAAACAATATAATTTTTTTTTTTAAATTTTTGGCGTCGGTTTTCATAAAAACCGATGCGAAAAATATTTTGTTTTCATTTATGGCGTCGGTTTTTTTAAAAACCGACGCCAAAAACAAAAAATAATTTTTTTGGCGTCGGTTTTTATGAAACCGACGCCAAAAATGAAAAAAAAAATTACATTGTTTTAGATAATTTTCTAAGCTTTGATTTGACTGGTCGTGGAGCAAAAACGGAGTTACGGATTAAAAGTTATGGATGTCGGAAGTTGACCTTCTCTAAAAGAAGTCTTAAGGAAGTTCAACTTTCAAAGGCCATAACTTTTAATCCGTAACTCCGTTTTTGCTCCACGACCAGTCAAATAAAAGATTAGAGAATTATCTAAAACAATATAATTTTTTTTACAAAATTTTTGGCATCGGTTTTCATAAAAACCGACGCGAAAAATATATTTTAACTTTTCGCGTCGGTTTGTAAAAAAACCGACGCGAAAAGTAGTTTTTTTTTAAATTTTTAGCGTCGGTTTGTTAAAAAACCGACGCCAAAGAATTTTATTTAAAACATTTATGGCGTCGGTTTTCATAAAAACTGACGCCAAAATATATATTTTTTAGTTTTTTGCGTCGGTTTTTTTAAGAACCGAAGCCAAAACAATTTTTTTTCCTTTTTGGCGTCGGTTTTTTTAAAAACCGACGCCAAAAAATCACCATAAAAATTATTGACGTCGGTTTATAAGAAACCGACGTCAAACTGGCGATGTTAAAAATCATTTTTCTACTAGTGTTTATTGTTTTAATATGATATTATATTATTTATATAGTAATTATTAACCATATTCACATGGTGTGTCAAACCATCTCTCGAAAAATGGAACTCATCACCCCTTTGCATGGTTTCAATTATATAAGATTTATTATAATCATAATATTTTTTAGGCAGATTTAATTTATTTTTATTTTTTTTTATTTTTTTTTTAGGAGAATAGGATAGAACCTCATGAAAACACTGTTAATAGCTTCCTCTAACACTGATCATTACCTGTAGAGACATAATTCATTCATAGGTTTATTTGTTCACATAACCACAAAACCAACATTATCATTCATCACCCATCACCGATCACTCACCTAATTTCTATCACAAAAGTTCACCACCACGTCGGCATCACTGCATGCCATAATTAACCCACAAAAAATGTTACATCACATCCTTTAAAAATATAGTTATTGTAAATTCATACTTCTCCCCATAAATACTTTTAAGAATAATAAAAAACATTATTTAAATGATTATAAATATATTTTTTTTGTAAATTTTGGTTAGCCTGCAGGAAACCCGCGGGCAACCCGTGAGTTTATGTGGGGTGGGGCGGGCGTGAAATTTTGTGTTCTTATTATATGAGGGATTTTACAGACAAACCCATGCGGGCTTTGCCTGCCCTGCCTCAGCCTGCCCATTTCTAATTACTACATTAGGGTTCTGGTAGTCTGTGAATAGGGGAAATCACCAACATCAGTGGTACTTGTGAAGAGATATCTTAGAGGATGTATGGAAATCCACACCGGTGAGTTGTGAGAGGAAATGAATAAATATGTAGCACATTCATGTTTTATAACCTTTGTCTTAAATGTATAATGTTATATTTTATGCATAGGTATTTTAAAATGCTTTTACAAAATAACATCATTATTATGCCTTACTGAGTAAAACATGTCTCTTGAAAATTTTAGGATGGAAAACATGAGTTCACCAACTAACCTCTTATCTCTTCTCTCCATACTGAAATATTAGAAAGCATAATTGTTGACTCATGTTCAAAAGACTATAACCCACTTTAAAACAGACGCATGACTTGAAAATGATTTTATAAAGTGTCCCTCGACTCAAATATTCTCTATTCCTACAATGGGGAGAGCTACATCTATCACTGTATTGACAATACTCAATTTTCATAGTATATGCAGAGGGGCAAGTACTATGAAGGTCGTTTCTTATGTTTCACCTTATCTGAGAACTATCAATCTTTGATAAAGTTTCAAGAAGCTACTTTTTAGGGTGACTATAGAGAGGACTATATTATCCAAATTCTAAGTATTACTATGTATTCAATGATCTATGATATCCAAATTTTCAAGCACGATATAGTTCGAGGGATTTATAGAGATCTAGTCCACTCCCAAATCCCTAATCTCCACACCACACAATCCTTCCTCTAGAAACATGAATGCTTTATGCATAGGGATGATCCTAGATACTCTTGGTTCTCTCGGTGTTTTGGGTCAAAGAAGTCGAGGGAATAGAATCCAATCTAGGGATCCACTTGGGGGTATTTGGTATATTGTCCACATTGGCCGATTTTGTGAGGTGATGTTAGAGGTGATGTGTGTTTGGTTTTTCTCGTAGGTGTGTACGAGTGTTTTTGAATTTCGAGGCAGCAATTCTTCAAAGGGTGGAATAATATGATGCCTCTAACATATTCCTTATGTAATAACAATATTGTATGGATTTTTACTTCATTAAATTCCCATGTTTTCCAAAACAATATATGCAAGTAAACACAAGACTTTCTTTATTCAATGAAACACTAAAAATGATTACATTACAACAAGACCAAAGAACCTCACTACCCTAGGATACCCACTAAAAGACATATTAAAACCATATGAAGACCATAAAATACCACAAAAATACTATGATAATAGTGGGAGTATTTTGGATCTATCACGATGAACATCAGTATAGCCATAACCACCGCAACAATGTTGAGCATCAGAGGAATGATGAGCACCATCTTCGCGAAGTTGTTTTGAAATTGGAACACCCGAATTCATGATTTTATAAATCTTTAAAGAGAAACTGAATGATGCCTCTTTTAGGTGATTGTTGAGTCTCCAATGGCTATAAGACCTTATAATCATTGGGTATTCTAGTGTTTTAATTTAAAGTATCTAGTTCTAATGAGTTTTTTAAGTGTTTAAAGTGTGCATTGAAGTTACAACTATAATAAATTTTTAATAAACTATTTTTATATATATATTAGATGGAAAATGATTAAAATTTTAAGATGTGTTTGAATCATAACCATTGTCATTTTAACATAAATACCTAGATAAGTATGTACTTGATACTACTTGGTTTTGGTTTGAAGAACCATATTTTTGATTTGGATACTGTACTTTGGGAATATGAAAATAATGATTATTAATGTATTTAATGTTTTAGCTATACTTGGAGAATTAAGTGTCTAAATATTTCAAATGTCTTGAAAATATTTTAAAAAAATTTTCATCCTTGGATGTATGAAAATAAGTTTTTAACCAAAAACATGTTTTGGAGTTTTATAATACTAGTATAATGTTTTCATTATGATGTACTAAACTTTGATTTATGACATTATGTTTTAAAACTCAAGTTTTAAAAAACTAAGGAAAATTTTGGGTTTTTGGACATTGTTTTGTCATAATAGAGAATTTTTATTCTCTATTTTAAGACACCTATATATGTATATCAAAACCAATTTTTATGTTTAAAATGAACTTTTACTTTGCTAAAAAAATAGGTGAGTACCCCACCTAGTAGAGGGAAACCTTGTAGGTATCCACTCAATTCCTTAGTGGGTATATCACTCACCCCCATAGAAAATGTCACATGGATGTGCACGCATGGTGCATGATAAGTTGCACACATAGGGGTGCATAGTAAGCTCTAAGCGCGCATGGACGTGCACAGTTAAGGGAGCCAAAGCGTGCCACCATGCAGGGCAGCACGATGGAAGGGGTGGGAGCAGAGCATGCCCATAGAAGACCTGGTACGGGGTGGTACCGAGGAGGGGGAGGGGGGTTTCTGGGCTAATAAAAGAGCTCCAGGTTTATAAGGGATCTCGGGAAGCCTCCCTGTTTCGATGTGGGATGCATATTTTTAGTGGAAATCAGATTTGGTTCGTACGATAATATTGCGTGAGATCTGAGTCGTTCGATCAGTTTGTTCATCAAACCCACATAGTCGTGGCTTTCCCTACGCATATTTATCATCAGTATGATCCAATCGAGATCTAATTATGATTGTTCATCCATTTTTAAAACTCTGAATCTTTCATAGCCATCCCATCTGATCCACATCAGATCTCAACCATTAATTTTTTTTAATTCACGGACGCACCTCAGCCGCTGGATATTTTTCTTTTTAATCCCAGTCGTCCGTTGTTTCCACACCTCACTCTCCACCTTCTTCTTCTTATTCCTCCAGTGTGTGTCGCACTTGTAGCCCATGCTACTCTTCTTTTCTTTCTCTTCTCCACACGTGTGACCTCAGGTGGCCCCTCCTTGCACTCTTTTTTCACAAGACCGACGTGCTCAGTCTTATTTTAAACCGAGGTTCCTCGGTTTTCCATGAAATTTTCATTAAAAATATATTATTTATGATTCATAAATATATGTCAATTTTTACCCAAACGCTGCAGTTTTATTCCTCTCTAGTGCCCCCATCAAGCTTCTCCTGACCGCTTCTCCTCCTTCGAACCAAGTAAGGGACTTAGTTTTTCTTTCCTTGATTCGGTTTGGATATATATATATATATATATTTATATATTTATATGTATATGTATATATATACATATAAGTATATATATATATATATATATATTTGGTTGGGTATAAGACCCTCTAACTCCTTCTACGTTGGTGAATTTTTTGTCATAAATGTGTTCTTAATCCTTTACCAATCAAGGGATTGAGATATATTGTGTTTGATATATATATATATATATATATATATATATATTGATGTATACATAAACATATATATGATTTTTTTTAATAAATAAACCATATAAACTTTATATCATGATATAAAATTTAGGAACCTTTGTTAATTAATTTAAGTCATATAAGTGTCATTGGATTTTTTCGTGTAAAACCTTTTTATACATTATGTATATTCGGTTATGTGTATATATTTATATATATAATTATATATATAATTATACATATAAACTGGGGTCCTCGATCTTATTTAGATTTTCCAAGGATTGTTAAGAATGAATAACAAATGTTGTTTTTTAAATATGAAAGGCTTATAAGGATGAATTTAAAGATAAAAAAACTTTATACACACCCTTGTGTATAAACAGATTATAAAATACTCAAACATAGATAATCATGGATTTTCCAAATATTATTTAGATGTATAATTTGTGTGTATGAATATATACATATATCAGACTCACATATTTTCATAAGTATTTAAATGGAATTTTTATGTTAGTAAATGGTGTGGTTGATTTTCATGCTTTTCAATTCTTAACATTGTGTGTAAATAATTGAAAGTACCCTTGTGGTATGTTATACACAAACTTGCAAGTAATGAGTGTTTAGACAACTATGTGTTCAATACCTCACAGAAAATATTTTTTTTTTACCATTAAATTAGTTATATATTCAATCCATGATGAACTTCCATTATGTATTTTGGAATGTAATATGTTTTCCTAATAAGGATTTTTAAATTTCAGAGTAATCATTTTATGTAACAAAACTTGTATTTTATGTGAAATAGTTATCATTACATGTGCTATATTCTTCCTACCATAGTTTTCATTTATTAAATTAACATGTAGTTATTAGCCATGTTATTGACACATAAGTGCATGGTTTTCTATATATATGTAAATGAAAGAGAATGCAAGTAAACGGTTATGACCGTTTATAGATTAAGGAACTAAATTATTCAAAGTGGTAGGGGACACCTTGAATAATATGAAACGAGAAATTAAATATTCAATGTGGTATGGAACACTTTGAATATATGGCCTTACTTGGAATATGAGGAATGTATTGGACCCAGTATATAACGGGATGGGACCAGTTAATGCAAGAACTACGGGTTAGGGACTAGTTAATTGAAGCCCTACGGGTTGGGGACCAGTTAATTAAATTCATATAATGCATTAGTAGTTTTTATGAGGCAAATTATGTCATGGAATTAGTCCTTGACACAATATGACATTATAAATTTCCCTCAATATGTTTATTATAATTAATTAACCAGGTGTATATTCGACTAGTAGAATATTCATGGTTAAGATCTAGTAATCATGAGTATTAGAAGAAGTAAATTCTTATATCATAATGTTTATACAGCATTCAGAGATGTATGATTACCATTTAGTAATGAAGAAATTATTTTTATCATTTCATGCTCAACTCTGATCATATATTACTTTAAATTGGAAATTCGATACTTTAACATTTTCATGTCACACTTATTATAATTAGAATAACTCTTTCTTTATATTCTACACACTATATATTTTGTATAATCAAGCTTATTTTTGGAATATAATTCATTCTAACTCTGTTCACATCCCTTGAAACGTTCACTTGTCATTCTTGGGAAAAATGTTATGTTATGCTTCATGTATTGCAGCTTTCTTTATGAAAATGTTTTATGAATATTTTTAAAGGGGTGATTTTTTTTAAAGGTTTTAATTAAAATATTATTTTATTTTAAAACCCCTTACTGGGCATTCGAATGCCCACCTTACGTTTTAACTTAAATTTTATAGGTTTAGTAGATTTGAGTTACACTGGTTGGTGGCAGCTTTGTGGATATTCTTTTATCTTAAAAATTTTGAAGGATTGTAATATTTGTATACGGTTCTCAAGGACCAAAACCCTAAAAATATTCTTTATTAGAACATGATGTGTAATTTATCAGCTTTTCATTTTAAAAGAAAAATTACACACCATGTTTTATTGAAACTGTACCGGCTCTGGGGCAGTCTGGGGATGGGGAATGATAAATAAAATATCTATTAATATAAATTAATCAATAGTTTACATTAATATAAATTTTAATTATCTTTTGAACCATTTTCACTTGATAAATGACATATTAAGTGTAAATACAAATTTATTATTATATTAATCATATTGAAAAAAATTATATATATTTATCAATATCAATATTTCTCTCTACTAAATTTGATTTTTCATAATATATAATGTTTTCATAGAATATCTCCTTTTATCATCACTAAAAACACACAAATAATGGTTATTATTATCTACACTACAAAAAAGAGATAATAAATATAACCATTATTAGTTCTAAAAAAAGAACTGATGAAGGTTTTAATTTTGTCATATATTTTTAGTATAGATAAATATATCTTTATCCGTGTTTTATCTTGCACTGATAAAACTACACCCTTTATCAGTGATTTTTTACACTCATAAGGGTAGCACTTAATATTCTTGATTCTATAGTAGTTTCACTAGAATAATGTTGTATTAAACATCAATAAATCCCAAAATTATATTTTTCACATGTTAAGTGGCACATTATCAACATAATACCAAAGAAATACATATGCTTGTAGTGAAGAAAATATTATAGAATATCAAAGCCATAATGGATTTTTGATTTCTATATAATTTTACATTAGAACAATAGTTATTGATATATACATATATTGATTGGATTGGTACAGAAAATTAATGAAATTATATATATAATGTAGTGATTTTTACCTTGGTAAATTGAGCATTTATTGGTTGAAAAATAAACAACATTGTGTTTCATAGAAAATTAAAAAAGAAAAAAAATTGGCCACTCAACATTTCATGAAACTATTGTGGATGAATTAGAAGCTAAAAGATATGGTATATTAAGTGTAGTCTCTAGTCAGAATAAATTGTGATAATTAATTTTTTATATATCTTATAAAAAATTCATATAATCATTTAAGGAAATATCATATTTAAATCAAGTTTCATTTTATTAAGAAGAAAGTTGATCATGAGTTGGTGAAGTTAGAGAATGTGGTTCTAGAAATTCTAGTTTTAGACATCCTAATGAAGGCCTTACCCAAATAATCATTTGAATGACATCGACTAGATTTTAGAGTCCATTTGAACCCCCACAATTAATTAGTATGGATGTGGTCCCCCACTCCTAATGGTTTGGTCTGTTTTTACTTATACATTGATTTAAGTTCTTTTATCTATTTCAATCCACAAAGGAGTGACCTTTGGATTTCTACACAATGGTGGAGAAATATTGTTCATGAAGGAGGGATGGTTGTTGATAGGGAAGATATGTTCCATGATAAATTATGGGGAGTCATATTAATCATGATGAGAATGAAGTTCTTCAGTCATTGAATATATATCACAAAATAATGAATCTAAGTTCATGATGAAATTGATTTACCAAGTATAGTAGTGGAAGTGTTATTCCTATGAGCTACACCTCATGAAACATTTGATAATTGATCCCAAAGAACAATTGATAAAATATTTCAAGAATAGTATGTATTAACAATGATTTTTCAATTGGACTTAAGAATTAGGAGATTTATTGAAGAACTTTTTATTCAACTCTTGTTTCTCACACCAATCATGACTCATGTGGTATTATAGTGTGAGTTGATTAAGTCTTTGATCACTCTATATTGTCATAGTGTGTGAATGGTGGTTGGAGAGGATAAAGTGAATGTGTTTTTTTAAATAAAAGTTTAAGTTGTTTTAAAGTGTTATCAACAAAATCCAAAGGGTGGATTGTTTGGAAAATCCTTCAAGGTGGAATTTTGGAGAATTTAGGTTGTGTTTTTCTAAAAAAATAGATTAAAAAATCTCTCTAATATTTTATTTCAATAGTATGGTTCTTTAAGTTAGAAATGTTTCCCAATGTTCCCCAAATTATTAGATATGTAAATCCAGAGAGAAATGATGTTTTCTGTTAAGTAATTACACTAAACATGAGGTCAAGTATGCATACTGAGATATCATGTTCAAGAACTATGAAGTAAGTTCATGGAAACCGATAACAATGTTCATGACTGGTAGACTTTAAAGTATGTAGGCAGACTATGAGGTTAAGTATGCATACGACATGATTATGTTCATAGACAAGAAAGTAAGTTCATTAAATTTTGAAGGATATTTGTGGCTGGTGAACCATGTAGTCAAGTATGCAAACCATGAGGTCAAGTACATGGATTTGAGGTCAATTTCATAGATCAAGAAGTATGCTCATAGAATTGTGAAGTGAATTCATGACTGATGGACAACAAGTTCAAGTATATAGACCATGAAATTAGTCTTTGAAGCCCTAAAGGGTGCTCATGTTTATATGATAGTTATTTATGGGAAACCATTAAGGGATTACATAGACCGCGACAATGGTCCCTGAAATATGAATGGAGTTCATGGTATATGGTACCACAATGAAGAGTAGTTCTCAAATGTGTCTTAAACTAAAGGATTGAATAGTAATTTTATAATTATCTATTTTTTCAAAGGATTTACCTATATAAGGTACCCCGGATAAATTTTCTATATATAAAAGAAAATTGAATTATAAAATATCATCATTCGAGAATTTCAACTATGTATGAAATATGTTCGGAAGTGCAATCCGTGAAGGGAGTTCATAGAGGATATTATATGGAAGTGAATTCACAAAGTGAAAATTGTGAATGGGGTTTGTAAAAGAGATTAAGCGATGAAAAATACTTCCATGAAGAGGATTTCATGGTTAATGGAATTCCAAAAAAGGTAGTTCGTAGTGAATATTTTCCCATTAAGGAATTACACTTTGAATAGTGTTTAGAGAAGTTATGTACGCAGTGAACAGTGTTCCTTGATATGAAGTATGTGTAAGAGCAGTTTGTGAAGAATAATAGTTCACAAAGGAATTTTTCATGAATAAAAAGTGCACGGTAAAGTGGATTACATTTAACTAATGAAAAAGGAGAATCATGCCATAACCATCTTAGTTTGAATGAAATTAGTGTTGATACAGATCATTAAAAGAATATTCTAGGGGAGAAATGTGTTTACTTTAGTTGAGAGAGTAGGGATTTCTGAAGAGTGGATGGCTGTAAACTGATGAACTTATATTTCAATGCAATTAATTAAACAAATTCTAATGATTTTGAATGGATTTTAATGAATATTACCATTTATTTAAGTGGTTACTTAAAATTTTGGGATTTAAAAATAATGAATTGAAATGAATGTAAATATGGGTTTTTAAAGATTAATTTTTTTAAAGTTTATCATTTGAAATTTATTATGTGTGTTTAACGTTTTTTAGTTGAAAATTTATTAGGTAAGCTAGACCTCATTATAAAATTAGAAAGGCACTTATCCAAGTCAAATTAGGACCATATGTCCAACTATATCATGAGATAAGGTATTCATAATGGTATGTGAGGTATTAACCAATGGGGAGGAGCTTGCAAGCATAGGGTTGTCCAAGGCCAGCACGGGTTGTGTAGATCGAAACAAGCCAATAGCTTATGGGTGTTGTGTATCTGGGGACCATACCTAGAGAAGGATTATGATATAGTTATTGAACACATTTACTTATTAAGATGAGTCAAACTACTCACCCCTCTAATGTGGGACTCTTACTCGAGGCCAATGTTCATCATTTAAAAAAATGGTGTCATGCTGCTTCGCCTACACCTCCACCTCACTCAGACATTTCATTTGTTTATCTTCACTACTTTCACTTCTCAACAATAGACCTCTACTGTCTAAATTCACTAGAATCCACCATTTTTTCACTTATCAATTTTGAGATCGAGCTGAATGGACACCACAAAGCTCATGACCACCTATGATCACCAATGCCGCTTAGGAAGACCTATGTGAAACCCTTTCGAAGATGACTAAATACATGCATGACAATGTGAAGTCCCTATAACCACTTTGAAGGATGGATGGCTTGATGAAGACCCCTTTTCCACTGGTTCATCTATCAAGCCCCACCAATATTTCCACATGCATCATATACCATGAATTCCATGCATGTGATAAGCTTCCAATATCAGGTCTTCACTACATTTAGTACACCCGATATCAATGATATATCTAAAACGTAATATATTCAAATGTGGACTTATTATTATGAATATATGGAAATACTATTATCGATGGAATAATAGAGGATTTATCCTACTATAAATATGAGGACCTTGTCACAACTGAAGGGAGATGGATTGACCAAGGAGGCCACCGAGGAAGAGAAGTCATATGCTTCTCCTTCTTTATTTTCTCTTTTTATTTTTTATGATTCTATAATGTTATTTATTTTTTAATATAACTCATGCATATTGTTTATTTAAGTGATTCACCCACATTTATTATTCCATTCTTCTTATTCGTCTTCTCCTCTCCCACATTTTTGTTTATTTTATTTTTCATCTTCTCATTATCTCCCTCTTCTTTTTTATTCAAGTATTTCATGTGTTTCTTTATTCTAATATTTTATTTTATTGTTTTATTTTATTCTCTTATATCCTTATTCCACTATTTTAATCTCTTACTCCCCATAATGTGAGGGTAACCCAATCCTAGGCCTCGATGGAGGTTTTTCATTTTTGAATTATAAATTTAATTTATTTTATGTTCTTATTTATATTTGTAGTGAATTAAAGTGTCATTAATGAGTGTTATTATTTTACACTAAAACATGGATACTATCCACTTTTCTGTTTTTTAAATATTTTCCCTCCCTTATATTGGACAAAATTTATTCATATGGTGATGTTTATTATTTCAATAGATCAAACTGTATATGATGGAGTAGGGTCCTAGAAGGTGTCACACTCCCAATTGAGGTGTTTCCTAATACTTGATTACAGGAGGAGTTGGGATTTATATATCTTAGTTATTTTATATTCCACAACCAATAAATAATTTATTTGTAGTTCATGCATGAGATTTCAGAATTGAGCTATCAAACTAAATTTTAAAATAAATAATAAACAATGGATAAAAATGATACTTGTGATTGAACCTAAAGTTCAAGTAATTTCTTTATAATCTCATCTACATTTCATGTTAGTATAGTTTTAGTTCTTAGTGAATTATTTTTCCAAAAACCAAAAACTATAAAACCATTATTTTCATAAAATAATAAAAACATGATAAAGTATTTCCTAGGTGGATTATAATTAGCATGAAAACAAACTTTGAATCTCTTCAAGTTGGATTACCCTGGTCAGCCTCTATGACACATTAGGAAATATAAAATTTACTTTTTCTATACCTTATGATAGGTGTATACCAAAATTGATTTCTTTATGGGCATCCAATAAATTTTTTTATTTTTTTATTTTCACATTATATATTTTTTTTCTTTAAATAAAAAAATCTTTTTTTGTGATTTTTTTCATATGATTATCTCTTCAATTCAATGAACAATTACCCAGAGGTTCAAGAAAAATAGAAAGTGGTTCACAATGTTGAGGAAGTCCTATCAAGAAGGGCGGTCAAGAATATTTATAGTGACCTTTAAATAGGAATTTCACTTTAATAATTGACATACATGGTAACTCAATTCCAACATCATTATCAAATACTCAAGGACACAAGGCAGGTATCATTGGACTTTCATAATTTCACTGAAGAAATCCAATATGTTGAGTCTAAAATTGAGGATTTTCCATAGCCCAACCATTAGAAGAGACAAATCCAAGCCTACCATGAAGAGATCGAGAGTGATGTTGAGGACTCATGTGCTGATGTGAACATGGGAGATCAACAAGATCACAATAAATGTTAGAGTGACTAAATTGATGATAGAATGGAAATCTATTTCTCCACCTATAAAGAAGAATCACCAGCACCCATTTACCAATATCTAACCATGGAAGAGGAGGAAGCCACCCAATTCGTGGAGTTTAAAGAAAATATAGAGGATCCTAAATATCTATCCACATCCAACGAAATACAACTTCAAGAGGAAATTTCCACTAAAGAATATATTGAATTTTAACCTAAATAGGTAGTTGATCTTATCTTAAACTCCCTTCCATTTAATTTTATTCAGTCTAAACTGAGTATTAACTTCCATTGTTTTGAATTTTCATAATCGGATAATCTATGAGGTATCTTAGAATAGGAATAAGAAGAAATATATGTACCTATTGAGGAATACATAGAACTCCCTAATTTTATTAAACATAAATTAGAGGAGGAACATAAGGTGATCCAACTAAATGAGCCCAAGGAAATTGTTATAGAGGATACTCACATTAAAATACATAATTTCCTAATGGATTATTCTTATTTAAATTATTTCCAAATTAAAAAACATACAAAACTCTCTATTTAAAATTCAATCCATGTATCCCATATTGAGAAAGCACCGGGTAGTCAAGAGGAGGTTACACAAGTATTAATCAATAAATAGGATGATCCATACATCATTCAACCCCACTATGAAATATTTACTTAATTGTGTAGGGGGTGTATTTGGTGTACTCTACCCATGTATTTCTCATATAAAATATAGAAGAAGTGGATATTGGGAAATTTTACAAGTGATGGTTCAAATCCAACAAGATCCTACCACTACCCAATTTGGTTAAAAGTTGGTACTTCCCTTCAAAATACATTCAAAAACACATGGTAAATTGGGGAATTAAACTAAGTATTATATTTCTATATTATTTATAGGAATTTAGACATCAATTTCATTCTATGTAATTATATGTAGCCCAACCTCCTCGGCCTTTTTTATCTTTAATTACAATATACTTGTGATTAATTGATTAATTTACATTTTTAGAACCATGATAGCAAAATAAATTCCCCAAATAGTGGAGTTAGAGGACTAAATATGTAACGCCCCGACCCCAGCTACCCAGAGTCGGTGCATTACTTCGTAACATTGGCATGATCACAAAAGATCAAGTCTCGAAAGACCGATTAGTTTAGTAGCCTTGGAAACACTAGATACATTCATAAGTCTTACATTACACCACAAGGTGAAAAACTACAATAACAAAGTCTCCATAGTCCACACTCATATCCTCTTCTGACTATCCCTGCAGGTCATTCATAAAATACTTCTTCACATCCTGGAAAATATTAAAACATTGAAAGGGGTGAGCTCAGATGATCAGTAAGGATAACAATATTGTGGAAGCTTTCATAAATAATCATTAACATTTAAGGCAATGTATAACTAAAACAAAAGCCTTTTTAAACATGAACTTTAGCATAATATGGAAAAAATAAAATTCAATAATTCTATTTACTTACTCACATGGATATTCTACTAATCGAATAATCCCATGCAACATCAATAACCACTTTCATAATGATGGAATGCATAATGCCAGACATTCTGAAACATTTTTTCAAGGCCTCGGCCAAGACGTCTAAAATGATTAAGGCCTCGGCCAAAACCATAAATCAAATTGGGAAAGGGCCTCGGCCAATTCCACGTCTAGTTGTCTCATGAGACCTACCGATGCATCGAGGAGCTATAGCGGGCTCCACCCGTCACTTATTAAGTCCAATGCATTCCTCATATGAATAGGTTTAAACATATCATAAACCATAACATAATCGTATCACATAAAACATGGATAAAGGAAACATAAAATTTCCACATTTCAATCACAAAATATCAATACAACACATTGATATAATAAAAATTCTTTCAAAACCATTTTCAATACCAGAATAAAAGAAAGTTAAAACATTGTATTTATTTTTCATTAAAAAAAACTTAATGGCTTGTAGAGGAAGCCGAAACTCAAATAATGGTCACGGCGGAGGAGAAGTCATTGTCGCCGCATATGTACGGAAATAAAAACATTCCTTTTTTGTCATTTAGTAAAACGCTTCGTATAAAAAAAATTCCTTTTGAATAACGTAAAAGTCAAAGGGGTTTATACACCGTATAAAAGAAAGTTGTGTATAAAACCAAATATGCCTCAATGAAAGGGGATTGAGACGAAGTCCTTAAAAAGATCATTTTTAAAATAAAATAGATATATTATGTGTATTCACTATAGGTACACATAAAGAAAGTGAAAATACAAAATAGGACATAATAATATCATGACAAAATTTGAAAGTAGGAGATTAACCCAAAGAATAGAAATTGGATTAAGAAGTTCCCTTACAAAGATCATTTTTTTAAATAAATCTATTATGTTTATTCACCATAAGTACACATAAAGAAGTAAAAATACAATATAGGACATAATAATATCATGACATAATTTGAAAGTATGAGATTAACCCAAAGAATGGAAATTGGGTTAAGAAGTTCCCTTACCTTGCGTCTTGTCCTGACTCGACCGTTCTTTAACCTCATGAATAATAAACTAGAGTTAATTTCTATTTACTTAAGAACCTTTTTCATGGTCATTATTCCTTTTATATCACTTATTACCATGTTATTAACATTATGTAATTATTTAAGTTAATAACGGTCGTTTTGTCGATCTTTGGTACTGGAGTCAACAGTAAACTTCTTATAATTACAAGTTGTTTATGTGGTAGAATATCCATTATATCCAGAATTATATTCATGATTTATATGTCATATATATCATATATATCCAGTATATACATTCATTCATAATATTTCGTAACATTTAGAGGTATGAAATGAAATGCACCGTTCATGGAGACGGTAAGTCGTACGTACGCGTGAACGCTACTTTCATTTATATTTCATATTTAATGGAATGAAATCATAATTATATAAAGTTATAATATAGTTCCAGTATAATATCATATATAATATCATTTACTCCATCCTTTATACATCCCACATATGGCATTAACGATTCACATCACTTTGAGGGGGCGGTCGTCCGCACTTCCTAAAATGAAATTATCGCGTTTACCCATAATGGAAATCATAAAGTATGCCATAAATGATAAATACAGAAGCATAAGGAAAACATAAACATAATATATATATCATATATGAAAATAGTGTCATCAAAATGGCCACCATTATAGGTGTTAAAAGAATTTGAACAATCATCGTTTCGTGAGGCAGTATTTCGCCACCCACAGAAACAGTATGTTCTTTAACCATTAGACGAAGGTGTGTGTAAGTGTAAAACAAATACTTATCATAAAAACAACCTATTAAATTATAGATACTGGTGTTGTTACAAAATAAAGGAATTAAATGAGTTTAAGGGGTTGGAGAAGCAAAATAAAACAAAACAACATTAGAGAAGACATTACCTTAAAAATTGGGTAACTCTTTTTGATTTGAGCCAAAGGCTTCCTTGGGAAGAATTCTGCCCAAATTGAGGCTTCTAGGAGTAAGTGAGGGAATTTGGGAGAGTATTTGGGCAGAGTTTGGCCGAGACAAATGGATTGAAAGTGTGAATGAGGTGGTAGAGGTGGGGTCCTTTTATAAGAGGAGAGGAGGGGCACTCTTGGAAAGTAAGGGAATTTTACATTATTATACAATGATTTTCGGATTCTAAAGGTCCCACATGTATATAATTTGTGTATAAGGTGATAAAGGTTCGAAACTACCCATCCAATAGTCTTTGGACAAGTGTAAGCCTTGGATTGTACATTATCTTTTCATTTTATTAAAATCGTTAAATAATGAGGTCGTCGTTGCATCATAATGATGTCATAAATAATTTAATTTATTTAATGTCTAAAAATTATAAAACAAATACTATGATGTAGGAAATCTTTTTATCTTTCCAATGACTATTTATAGTCAAAAATATGACTTGTATAACCCCATGTAAAAATTGTTTTCGTAAAACATTGTATGTTTGTGTCATTTTTTACTTTAACATTAAATAAAAGGTATTTATGTCATTTTCCAACTAAAGTGGCTCCATGGGGTCCCCAAGTTGACACATGGATTGTCTTGGTCGGCCATGGCACATCCAATGATGGTAGGACATGTGTAAAGCTCATCTCATATTATTAAAACATTATTTTTACCTTAAACTACACTAATTACCTCTAATCGTGATTAAGAACTTAAAAGTTATTATTCACCAAAAATTATTTTAATCTCATTGAACCACATTTTACTTCTTAATGACAACCATGTATATCGGATTTTTTTGAAAATCAAATCACAGAAGTGCTAATATTTCATTTAAACGAAAAATCAGTTATTTAACTACCACTTAGTGGTTTCACTATTCATCAAAAATTGATGTTTTTCAGAATAATGCCAAAATTTCACCCTAAGCTATAATTGATATTCCGAATTCAAAAATGATGTCTATTTTACAAAATTCAAAACATATAAGTTTCATTAATTAATTTTATAATTAATTCCCGCTGTCACAACAAATAGCGTGTTTTTAAGAAACAATTTATATCAAAAGATTGGCAATTTTTTATGTCCAATTTCAATGTTAAATTAATTATAATGAACACCATTGGATAAAATGGTAAAAATATATTCTAATTATACTTTAAAACCACTCAATAGTATAACTTATCACTACAAATTATTTTGATTAAAAAAGTTGTTTTAAGTAATTTTCACTATTCATAAAAAAATTGGAAGTTCTCAGAAAATTCAACTTTGGATAATTTCGATATTACGAATACAAAAATGAAGTCCATTTTGAAATACAAAATTTCTATAATTTTAAAAGGTGGTTATTACTATTCATAACGGCTACTTTTATTAGTAGCGGTGTTTTAGAACTCGAAGTTGCGTACAATGCAAGCTATTGCATTATTGAATGAGAAGCGTATCGTGGAAGCTCGGGGTGTTACATTCTCCCCTCCTTCAATAAATTGCGTCCTCGCAATATGAAATTTTTCTTTGAAAATAGAAGGTTGAAAAGAGAAAATACCTTTGTGGAAAACCCACATCAGAAATAAGATTAATAGAATTTAGCCTTAATAAGATGGAAAGGGAAATGAAAAAGTCACCACCCAATTATGATCTCGATTAGGAGAACATTGGTGGAAATTAAAGACATATAATTGGAGGAAAAACGTAAATATTTGTAGGGAGTGATTGAGGTAATCTATCACAATCAACTGTCAGATTGAGGGCCTCAAAGACTTCAATCTATGTTGATTTAAAATATCATTAGTTCAACAAGACATAAGGTATTAGGATAACACATTTTTTTTAATATCCCTTTACTAAAGTTTAAGAATTAATTTATTCATTGAATAAGATATAGGTATATATATATTTATGCTTCACAATTAGAGTTCCAACCTTCAACTCATCTTTCACTCAAAAAGATAATAGAACTCAAAAATATTATACTTATCCTAATTGTATAAGGTTCGAAATGTTATCACATACCATTTAGATTAATAAAATTATTTTGTAATAACCAGGGACTTCCTGTAGGCTAGTGGTAGGAAATAAAGGCTTGTCGCACTATGGTTGTGGGTTCGATTCCTGTAGCTTTGTCCGACGCGACAGGTTATGCCCCACCCTGCAGGTTGTCCTTTTCCTAAAACTATAGTATTATAATATTCCAAAAATAATCTTCATAAATTTGTTAACCGTAAACAATATTATCCAAAGATCAACTTAATCCATCCCAACCTTTATAGTTATCCAAAATACCTCTATCCAAACTTTCTCTAAAAGGTCTCTTAATTCCAAAGTCAATTTATCAGATTCCCCAAACAAAGTAAAGATTCTCTTATTGTCACATACTAAAAATATAATTACCTTCATCATATTAAAACCTTACTGAAATCAAAAAAATACTGCTGTATAATCCTTATATATATATCACATTATTCTAATAACCAGAATATAATCCATGAGTCCAAAAGCACCAATACATTAATTATTCTGCTTCAACTGTAGTAACAGCATAAGATTTTCCTTGATCCCTTGGCCTTTTCTGAGGTAAGTTTCCCTAACGCTTAGGACATTCATTTGCATAATGCCCCATTTCTCTACAATTGTAGCATTCAACTTTGATAGCTTCTTTCTTTCCCTTGTAATCATGAGCCTGGTGACCCTTTTCTCCACATTTATAACAAACTCCCATTCCTTTTAGGCAAGTATCAGGGTGATTCTTCCCACAATTATCACATAATGGAAAATCCTTCTTTCCATTTTTCCCTTTATCTGTCTCTTGTTCCACCGTTCTCTTCTTCTCTTGCTTTACTTTGTTGTCATAAGACTTAGAGAATTCCTTTTCTGTCTTGATAGCACATGAGACAATATCTTCGTATGTTGAGAAAGATTGTGATACTAAAGCTCGACGGAGAAATGGATTTAACCCATCAAAGAAATGATCAATCTTACCTCTTGGGTTACATATATAATCTGCAGCATACCTCACTAACCCTGTAAAGTTGGCCTCATACTTTGCGACATTCTCATCCTCCTTTTGTTTCAGACATAGAAATTGCCTTTCCATATCTGCTCTATGGTCATGAGGAAAGTATTTTTCTATGAAAAGATCTTTGAACTCCCTCCATTCCATATTCGATATGTCATCATCTTCCTTTGTGTTTTGAATCAATGACCACCATTGATCAGCATCTCCAGTGAGTCGGTAAACTGCCATGATACCCTTTTCCCTTTCACTACTCCCCAAGGTGTGGAATATTTTCTCTAAGGAGTTTATCCATTGCTCAGCTACTAATGGATTTGTACCCCCATTAAATGTTGGTGGTTGTTGCCTCATGAAGCGGTCTAACATTGATCCCCCACGTTGCGGATCAGGGTGCTCCATACGAGTAAGGTTATTATTCGTAACCTGAGTGAGTTGTCCCAGTATGGTAATAAGTTGATCAGCACCAGTTGTATCTCCAGATCCACAATAATTATCTTGAGCAGGAGGGAAATCCCTACACAGAGTTCGTGTATTGATACGGTTTCCATTCCTTCAACGAGGTGCCATTTCTAAACAATGGCATAAACTAGATTAGTTTATGAATTAAAATACATAATTCCATATTTTTAAAACACTTTACATAAATTGAACTATTTATGGATATAATTCATAATCATAAAAAGAAATGTTTTCTTTGATAAAGTATATACTCATAACCCTTAATAGTGGTTTATAAAGAAAATGAGAATTATCCTAATCATATCCCCCGGGAGTGTCGTAGCCAAGAGTGCAGTAAGGCCCATTGTCGTGCACTAGTTCTCGTTCGAGTCTAACTCAAAGTGGTGTTTTCGGGTTTTACCCCTAGGTACATCTGTGCCAGAGCCACCTCTACCTGCTCGTATCCAGACAGGGATGTATTGCTCAGAAAACTCACAAAATCTCTATAATACCAAAATTCTAGGAATTTTTTCAATACTAATCCGGAAAGTCTATCTTCGGGCTATGTGCTCTAATCAGAGTTTATCTAAATCTAGCTTCCAAGGTTAGTACTAAACTGCCTCTGATACCAACTGTAATGCCCCGACCCCAGCTACCCAGAGTCGGTGCATTACTTCGTAACATTGGCATGATCACAAAAGATCAAGTCTCGAAAGACCAATTAGTTTAGTAGCCTTGGAAACACTAGATACATTCATAAGTCTTACATTACATCATAAGGTGAAAAACTACAATTACAAAGTCTCCATAGTCCACACTCATATCCTCTTCTGACTATCCCTGCAGGTCATTCATAAAATACTTCTTCACATCCTGGAAAATATTAAAACATTGAAAGGGGTGAGCTCAGATGCTCAGTAAGGATAACAATATTGCAGAAGCTTTCATAAATAATCATTAACATTTAAGGCAATGTATAACTAAAACAAAAGCCTTTTTAAACTTGAACTTTAGAATAATATGGCAAAAATAAAATTCAATAATGCCATTTACTTACTCACATGGATATTCTAGTAATCGAATAATCCCATGCAACATCAATAACCACTTTCATAATGATGGAATGCATAATGCGAGACATTCTGAAACATTTTGTCAAGGCCTCGGCCAAGACTTCTAAAATGATTAAGGCCTCGGCCAAAACCATAAATCAAATTGGGAAAGGGCCTCGTCCAATTCCACGTCTAGTTGTCTAATGAAACCTACCGATGCATCGAGGAGCTATAGCGGGCTCCACCCGTCACTTATTAAGTCCAATGCATTCCTCATATGAATAGGTTTAAACATATCATAAACCATAACATAATCGTATCACAAAAAACATGGATAAAGGAAACATAAAATTTCCACATTTCAATCACAAGATATCAATACAACACATTGATATAATAAAAATGCTTTCAAAACCATTTTCAATACCAGAATAAAAGAAAGTTAAAACTTTGTATTTATTTTTCATTAAAAAAAACGTAATGGCTTGTAGAGGAAGCCGAAAATCAAATAATGGTCACGGCAGAGGAGAAGTCGTTGTCGCCGCATATGTACGGAAATAAAAACATTCCCTTTTTTCGTTTAGTAAAACGCTTCGTATAAAAAAATTCCTTTTGAATAACGTAAAAGTCAAAGGGGTTTATACACCGTATAAAAGAAAGTTTTGTATAAAACCAAATATGCCTCAATGAAAGGAGATTGAGACGAAGTCCTTAAAAAGATCATTTTTAAAATAAAATAGATCTATTATGTGTATTCACTATAGGTACACATAAAGAAAGTAAAAATACAAAATAGGACATAATAATATCATGACAAAATTTGAAAGTAGGAGATTAACCCAAAGAATAGAAATTGGGTTAAGAAGTTTCCTTACAAAGATAATTTTTTTAAATAAATATATTATGTGTATTCACCATAAGTACACATAAAGAAGTACAAATAAAATATAGGACATAATAATATCATGACATAATTTGAAAGTATGAGATTAACCCAAAGAATGGAAATTGGGTTAAGAAGTTCCCTTACCTTGCGTCTTGTCCTGACTCGACCGTTCTTTAACCTCCTGAATAATAAACTAGAGTTAATTTCTATTTACTTAAGAACCTTTTTCATGTTCATTATTCCTTTTATATCACTTATTACCATGTTATGAACATTATGTAATTATTTAAGTTAATAACGGTCGTTTTGTCGATCTTTGGTACTTGAGTCAACAATAAACTTCTTATAATTACAAGTTGTTTATGTGGTAGAATATCCATTATCTCCAGAATTATATTCATGATTTAGATGTCATATATATTATATATATCCAGTATATACATTCATTCATAATATTACGTAACATTTAGAGGTAAGAAATGAAATGCACCGTTCATGGAGACGGTAAGCCGTACGTACGCATGAATGCTACTTTCATTTCTATTTCGTATTTAATGGAATGAAATCATAATTATATAAAGGTATAATATAGTTCCAGTATAATATCATATATAATATCATTTACTCCATCCTTTATACATCCCACATATGGCATTAACGATTCACATCACTTTGAGGGGGTGGTAGTCCGCACTTCCTAAAATGAAATTATCGCGTTTACCCATAATGGAAATCATAAATTATGCCATAAATGAAAAATACAGAAGCATAAGGAAAACATAAACATAATATATATATCATATATGAAAATAGTTTCATCAAAATTGACACCATTATAGGTGTTAAAAGAATTTGAACAATCATCGTTTTGTGAGGCAGTATTTCGCCACCCACAGAAACAGTATGTTCTTTAACCATTAGAGGAAGGTGTGTGTAAGTGTAAAACAAATCCTTATCATAAAAACATCATAGTATATTTTATATACTGGTTTTGTTAGAAAATAAAGGAATTAAATGATTTTAAGGGGTTGGAGAAGCAAAATAAAACAAAACAACATTAGAGAAGACATTACCTTAAAAATCGGGTAACTCTTTTTTATTTGAGACAAAGGCTTCCTTGGGAAGAATTCTGCCCAAATTGAGGCTTCTAGGAGTAAGGGAGGGAAGTTGGGAGAGTATTTGGGCAGAGTTTGTCTGAGCCAAATGGATTGAAAGTGTGAATGAGGTGGTAGAGGTGGGGGCCTTTTATAAGAGGAGAGGAGGGGCACTCTTGGAAAGTAAGGGAATTTTACATTATTATACAATGCTTTTCGGATTATAAAGGTCCCAAACTTATATAATTTGTGTATAAGGTGATACGGGTTCGAAATCTACCCATCCAATAGTATTTGGACAAGTGTAAGCCTTGGATTGTACATTATCTTTTCATTTTATTAAAATCATTAAATAATGAGGTCATCGCTGCATCATAATGATGTCATAAATAATTTAATTTATTTAATGTCTAAAATTTATAAAAAGAATACTATGATGTATGAAATCTTTTTATCTTTCCAATGACTATTTATAGTCAAAAATATGACTTGTATAACCCCATGTAAAAATTGTTTTAGTAAAACATTGTATGTTTGTGTCATTTTTTACATTAACATTAAATAAAAGGTATTTATGTCATTTTCCAACTAAAGTGGCTCCATGGGGTCCCCAAGTTGACCCATGGATTTTATTGGTCGTCCATGGCATATCCAATGAGGTTAGGACATGTTTCAAGCTCATCTAATATTATTAAAACATTATTTTTACCTTAAACTACAATAATTACCTCTAATCGTGATTAAGAACTTAAAAGTTATTATTCACCAAAAATTATTTTAATCTCATTGAACCACATTTTACTTCTTAATGACAACCATATATGTCGTATTTTTTTGAAAATCAAATCACAGAAGTGGTAATATTTCATTTAAACGAAAAATCGGTTATTTAACTACCACTTAGTGGTTTCACTATTCATCAAAAATTGAAGTTTTTCCGAATAATGCCAAAATTTCACCCTAAGATATAATTGATATTCCGAATTCAAAAATTATGCCTATTTTAAAAAATTCCAAACATATAAGTTGCATTAATTAATTTTATAATTAATTCTCGCTGTCACAACAAATAGCGTGTTTTTAAGAAACAATTTATATCAAAAGATTGGCAATTGTTTATGTCCAATTTCAATGTTAAATTAATTCTAATGAACACCATTGGATAAAATGGTAAAAATATATTCTAGTTATACTTTAAAACCACTAAATAGTATAACTTATCACTACAAATTATTTTTATTAAAAAATTTGTTTTAAGTAATTTTCACTATTCATAAAAAAATTGGAAGTTCTCAGAAAATTCAACTTTGGATAATTTCGATATTACGAATACAAAAATGAAGTCCATTTTGAAATATAAAATTTCTATAATTTTAAAAGGTGGTTATTACTATTCATAACGGCTACTTTGATTAGTCGCGGTGTTTTAGAACTCGAAGTTTTATACTATGCAAGCTATTGCATTATTGAATGAGAAGCGTATCGTGGAAGCTCGGGGTGTTACAATATATTCATGATTAAAGGGATTCCACTCCTAATTTTTAACTTTTAAACTCTATTTTTTGTCCAAAACCATTTTTTGAATTTTAAACTATAATTTTCATGTCCATTATTTGAATTTATTCTTTAAATGAATTGTTTGGGGTACATTTTTTTCTTAGGAACCCTATAATTCATTATTTTATATTTCAATGATAATGATATTGAATGAGTAATTTATAGAATTAAATTATTAGATTGCATCATGGATATTGAAATGATAACTTCAGATTTGTGAGAATTAGTTGGTTCATGTAAATGAAATTTCAATACCATTTTTTCACACTTATAACTTATGAAATATATGTGAATTTTTTGTTATTATTAGTTATTACATAACTGATTGTCCTAAATAAAATATCACATTACTGAGAGTATTTTTATACCATGTAATTCCTATTTTATCTTGATCATGTTTTTGAGTGATCTTGGGACATGTCACCTACTAGAACTTTCATTGCGACTTTTGAAAGTTATGACTGTGTAAAACACATTAAAAATGATTAAAGAATGTTTACTAATAAGATATTATCCTTAAAACCATCTTAAAAATTAATCCTTGTCCAAACCATAGAGACCATGATTAATTTTTTCAGGGATGGGAAATTTTTCAATCCATTTTTATCCATTATTACCCTCCTCTTATTATTTTTCAGGATTATTTAAAGTTGAAGTGAGGGGGTGAATAAATTTTTAGTTGGGGATGCACTAAATTGTAAGAAAAAAGTTTCGGGGTGCTTAATTGTGGATTTTGAGAAATATTTTCAATTAATTAATTATAATATGTTGTTTTCCCTTATTGAAATTAAAAAAGAAACAAAATAGGAATGGGTTGTGACTTGGAAGAATAAAAAATCACCACTACTAGACAAATGATTTTTATCATATGTGGTTTGGTGATGGATGTGAGGTTTATTCCAATAATTACTTTTGAAAAACTAAAAAAATCTAAATAAGTAGATAGAAATGAAATAAAAATCAAGTTATAGAAAAATTCATTCATATTTATTTTATTTATCATGACCATAATTTGATCTTGTGAAGTGGGAGTTTTCACTCTGAATGGGAGAATTATAGTGATCTTTTAACATTTTGATGTCATTTACTATGATATAAGAGACAAGCCTCCACTTTGATACTTAATTTTTTACATCAATTCCTACTAACCTTAAGCCTCAGATTCATTTGGACCTTGATTAAAAGTCCTCATGATTTCATGTTCTTTTTTCAATACAAAGTTTAGAAAGTAGTTCCTTTAAAAGATGATAGGGATAATCTAATCATGATTTGAGCATAAATATACTTAAATTTTTATCATGAGTGATGATTTAAAATATTCAAAGTGAGGTAAATCATGAAATTAAATTTTTAATAATAATAAATTGATAAATTATAATAAATTAATAGAGAGGTTCCACTATTTTAAAATGAAGAAACTAAAACAAATAGATTGATTATTTCTTTGAAAAGTATAAAATTAAATTGATATTTTATGCGGGGATTGAAAATTTTGGTTCACTATTGATAATTATTTCATTTTAGAGATTTTAATTTTAAATATTGGTAACAATTTCTCCCTCTTTAAAATCAATTTTGACATTTTATGCTTGAGGACAATCACATTTTATGTGTGGGGGTATTTGATACCCTTATATTTTAATGTGATTAATTAAGAAAAATATAATGATTTCAAATGGATTTTATTGAATATTCCCATGGATTTAATTGTTTATTTAGATTTTTGGGATTTATAAATGAATAAATAAAATTAATGTATTTTTGGTTTTTCGCTGGTTTATTTTATTGAAATTTATCTTGTTAATTTTATTGTGTGTTTTTAATGATATTTTGGTAAAAATTTACCAATTTGGATAGCCCTAAACCTCAAACAATAAAGAGAGTTAGATAGGAAAAATAAGGCCTAGAAGACAGAGTAGAGAATGATATAAGGCTTACCTAGTGGAAGCTATGGAATGATCCCATGGGGAGGAGATAGTTAGCATAGGGGGTACACAGCCCACATGGCCCATGCTAATCGGTGTGGCCCGATATTTTGTGTGTGTAGTGTAATTGAGATCCTATCCTTGGAGCATGATTCTAAGCTAGGTATAGAACACCTTTAGATATTATGAAGAGTTAAATTGATCAGTCCTCTGATGAGGGACTATTACTCAAGGGGAATATACATCATTCAACAAAACGACATCGTGTCTCTTTGCCTACACATTGACCCTACTCATACATTCCATCATCCCTAGTCTTTGTTGGTTGAAACCAACCATCATCCATATGAAATCACTAGAATCTGCCCTTTATTCCACTATTTGAGCTCTAGTTCAAGCTAAATGGCCAGAACTAATCTTGTGACCACCTTTTCGAATTTGGATGACCACTATGAACCCATTTTTTAAGATGATTGAATCCATGTATGCCAATGTGAAATTCCTTCATCCACTATGAAGGTTGGATGTCTTGATGAGGATACCTTTACCATTTTTTCACCTTTATATCACCATTGACCATGCTATTTGTTCCATATCTCTTTCATTCCATGCATGTGAGGAGCTTCCCATACCACATCTCCACTATATTCAGGAAACACAAGACATCTATGTCATATCTAAAAAGAGATATATTCAAACATAGACTAGTTTTCAAGAATATATAGAAATAATTTTATAGAGTGAAGAAGATAATATTTTTCCCTCTATAAATATAGGGGCCTTTCCATTTTTGAATGGAGATGGTCGATCTAGAAGGCCACCGAGGAGGAGAGGCCAAAAGCTACACTTACATTATTTCCACATTTTATTTTTTATGCCTTTGTAATTTTATTTATTTTATAATATAACTCATGCATATTTTATATTTAAATTATTCACCCACACTATTTCTTATCCTCCTACTTTTTCTTATATTCTCCCAAGGTTTTATTTATTTTAATTTTTAACTTCTCTCGCTCTCTCTCTCTCTCTTATCCACTTCTATTTTTATTATAGTATTTCATATGTTTTCTTATTACACTATTTTATTTTATTGTTTTATTTCATTATATTATCTCTCTTTTAAACCATTTTTATCTCTTACTCTATATAACAGGAGGCTAACTAGATTTTCTTCAAGGGGGTTAGGTGTTTCTGAATTTTTCACTTAATTTCTTTAATTTTTTTATTTTGGTTTAGGGTGAATTAAACTGGAATGCTTGTGTGTGGTGATTTTATACTATGACATGGATCTTGACCTCACTTATTTTATTCTATTTAAATATTTTACCTCCCTTCTATTACAAATAATATGATTATATAATGAAGTTGATCTATTCAATGGATGACACTGTATATGATAAAGCTGGGTCTTGGAAGGTTTCACACTCTTGATTGAGGTGTTTCATCGACCTTGGTTATAGGAGGAGGTTGAATTTTATAGTAATCCAAACATTTAATACAAATATATTACATATTTTTAGATGAATATTCAATACATTAAATATACACATGCTTGAGGACCTTAATAGTATGGTATCTTTTAAGACTAGGTACACAATATTCTAATCTGGTGAAATTTATTCAACATCCACACTAGATATCATACCATTTAGTACTCTTTACTAAAATACCCTACTTAAAACCATTCTTCATAACCTAGGGAAAGGAAACAAAAATAATGATTCTCTCGAGTACATAGTAATGGTAAACAAGAGAGATACACAATCATAACATGAACATAACATTACGAGAACATGATCATAACATTTGAAAACCATGCCCATCTTATCAAAGATCAAAATCATGAGTCATGGACAAATGATTAGAATTTTATAAGACATAAATGATAAGTAAATCAAATAAAATAATCCATGAGATTATAAAATTGGCATGATACATAAAATTTTTGTGTACACATAAGCATACAAAATCATTTCCATATTAATCAAGTCTCTCTATCAAGGATTTCATAGTGGAATGGGTTCACTCCTCAAACCATCATAGTAAAAGGTTCACTCCAAAGACCATCATAGAAGAAAAATTACCTTACTAAACTAGGTTTATTCTCCTATTCCATCCCTGGCAACATTATGAGATATAAATCTTTACCCAATCCAACGAAGGGATATATAGGTCCCACCTATCTCATAATAAAAATCATATATATGTGTGCCACAAGATCATAAAAATTTCATCATATCATAACCTAAGAATTGAAATGTGTTTTATACAAATTTTATAAAATCATAACCTATGGAAAATCAATAGGTTTCATAATCATTGCATCTTTTAATCATACCATAACATGTGAAAAGAAGTGTGTTTCATAAGCTTTTCATCATGGGAAAACCCATGGAATAGAAATGGGTTTCATAAACAAATTTTCTTCATAAACATAAACTATTTGGAGAAATAATTAGAATGGAATCCTTCTACAATATACCCAGTAAATAATAAGTAACATAAATGGATTTCATCTTAGATGGATAAATATTTTGAAAGAAAAAATCACAAGGAATGTTTCTTAAGGAAAATATCCTTTATTTAAAAATAATTTTAAAACAAAAAATTCATAAAAAAATCTTGGTAATCCTTTTCATTAAAAATAACCACAAAAATTTATAAAAGAATATTTAATAATAATTTAAAACATTTCTTGAGTAAAATATTCTTTCCTCTTTGAAAAACACTTTTGGAAACAAACACATTTTCAAAATCTATGTTACTTTTAAATAATTTATTTAAAATACAAAACAAAATCCCAAATATTAAGGATAAATTTTTATTTGATAAAATATTTGAAAACTAGTAATGGGATATTTAAATCAATGATCAATTACGACACTATGAAATACTATTCATGTCATGTGTGTTGAGAAATAGAGATTCCTTTCATGTTTTTTTAATAAAATCCAAACATGCACTGTTTTGAAAACAACATGATGATTCCATTCAAAAAATTTATAAAAATTCAACATGGTTAAAAATTCCCTAAATAAAGAATTTGGATAATGTTAAAAACTTTTTTAAAAACTTTTTTTATAAACATGGTTTTGTAAGAAAATGGGTTTTCAATGGAAGAGAAAAATAGTGATAATTGTTTTTACAAACATTATTTTGAAATGTTGGGTACATGAGTAGAGGAAAATGAAGTGAAAAAATGTATTCTCGTAATATAATAATATGAGGAGAACTTTTATGACTATATTGAGATATTTATCATAAACTTTCATCATTAGGAACATAATCATAGACAATACTAATAAATGATGAGATTGTGGAAAGAAATCATAACCACTTTGGTAACTTGGAATTATAATCCCCATGAAAGAGAGATCATAAAATAGATATATAAATACAAATAATTTATTGGATAATTATCATTAAAAAATTCAGGTGTATCATATACACCACATAAAATAAATAGGTGGGGAATGTGTAATGTGTCTTTCATGAGTAAAAAAACTGAGACAGAAATCTGTTACAACATAAGTAATATTTTGAATATTAATCCCAAATAAAGAATAAAATAAATTGAAACATTCTATATTTTAAAAATAATAATATTCGTGATATAACATGTAAAATGGTATGTATATACACCACAAAAAAGAAACAAGTGGTAAATTTGTATATGCCTCCCATAGATAAAAGAGAGACAAGAAATCTCTTACCTTAAGTCTAGACTTCCTTTGTATGCATATGAACCCCCAATATAGTAAATATACATTTATTGTAAAAATATTATATAATAATAATTATATATACAATAGCGTATAAGATTTACTTATTACTATTTATTAAATGTTTATCAACTATTCTTTATTAAAATTATGTTTCAGGTAATAACCGCTTTGTTTTTCATATATGTTTTAATTTGTTATTTTTAAAACTTTTACTTTAATCATGATTAAATAATCTCCAAAATAATAATAATTAAATAATTATATTATTTATACATCAATTAGACTTTTAATTAAAATCAAGAAAGATGTTTTTGAGAAATTAAGTCTGTTACGATCATGGAGACGGTAGGTCGTATGTACGCATGAGTAACATTTCAATTCTTCAATGATAAATATGGAAAGTAGGTAAGTAATAATTATATTTATATAATTATTATTATATAATATTATTCATTTAAATATACTTATACATATCATCTATTTGGTGAGGTGATTCATGAAGTTAGTAGTCCACACGTACTAGAATGACATTATCATCTTTTAGTGAGTGATAAGGTAAGAAATAAAACAATATATTATCTATTAATAATGATAAATATATCATTAATATCATAATTATGAAATTTATATTACATATATTCATTAAATATATCTTTATTATCATCCATGTAAATCGTTAGTGAAAAACGAATCACATCGCTTTGTGTGGCGGTAGTCCATCGTACACACGAGTGACACTATCGTCTCTCCTACAAAATGGAAATTAAAATGGTAAATATGATATAATGACTAGATAGATATAAATATGTTATAAATATTATATATATACTTCATATACATCAGCATACCCAACCATTTGAGGTGTTATTGATAAAACGAATGACATTGGTTTGTGAGGCGGTACTCTGCCGTACACACAAATGATGATTTGTTAATCCATTTTATAAAATTGGAGATGGTTTAACTTCATTAACTTAAAAAATATAATTATATGGAATATAGTGATTTTATTATATCATCGTGATTTAATATTTATTGAAGTATTTGGAGGAAGAAAGAAAATAACAATGCTCATTGAAGAATGTTACCTCTTCTTCAAATATCATCCTTAGGTTTTCACAAAAATCCTTTCAAGGTTTAATTTCTACACAAAATAAGGATTCTAGTTTGATATTAAGGTATTTTTTATGGGATTTGGTTTGGTATTTTTTTAATACAAATAGTTTTAATGTGTGAAGAAGAGAGTGGAAGGGTGGCCTTTTTATAAGTGAGGTGAGTGGCACACATATAATATTTTGAAAATAAAAATGGTGTACCCACGTTCTTCTAATACAAAAATGTCTACAAAATAGAGTATTATAGTGTTTAATTCATTTTAGGGTCTAAATATGGATATAAAATATATATTTGATAAATGTTTAGGTTATTTTATACTTTATAATTTTAGTTTAACCCCTCGTTAAACTCATTTTTACCTTAACCATGTTAATTTATTTTTACAATTTTCACTATTCATTTTGTTCAAAAATTAAGTTTAAATTATTAGATAATAAAAATTATTATGATTAAATATATGGAATCCATTTTCTGAATTTAACTTCTGAAAATTGAAAAAATTTAATTTAATATTAATCTCGAATATGCGATGAGAAAGTATGTTGTCAAAGGGAAAATGTTAAAATTTTTATAAAGTATTTATGTCAAATTTCAATATGAAAATGATTCAAATGAAATAAATTTATTAATATTTATATAATTTTATTATTTTTACTTTAAAAACAATTCAAAAAATAATTTAAGTTTATAAATAATTTAAATGAAAAAGGCGGTTTTTAATTAACATTTTCTATTTTTCACTATTCATCAATACAATTAACCATTTCAGAAAATTATCAAAAAATTGACCTAAGTTAGTTTTTGAATTATTATATCAAAAATGAAATTTATTTTATTAAATTAATTTTATTAATGTTTCATGTTTTAATTTTATTACTAGTGCACATGATGCGACAAATCTGTTTTTTAGAATGATATAGTTTTAAAGCGTAAAATTGGATTTATTCTTATATCTTAGCTAAAAACATATAAGATGAATGGTAAAACATTTATTGAATATATAATATATTTATAAATTTCATTAAATTCATTAAAAATAGTTATTGCGTTAATTGATTTATGTAAAACAAATGTTTTCACATAAAAATCTAATTTTCAGAAAAATATTTTCTTTATTTCCAAAAGGATATTATTTTCATTTCTAATTAGTTGGTTAACAAAGAATCCATTTTTTATACATGGGTAAAAAATATATTTTCATAATTAATTTAATCATATTCATATCCATAATTCTAATGACAAGGTGATAATTATCATATTAAATAATAATATTTTAATAGTATGTCATGTTTCATTTAAACATGGTGTTGTGTGTAACACACGCTAAACTCAGTGTTGTGTATAACACGAAATATAGAAGAGATTAAATTTATTTGAAAAAATAATTTACAAAATATTGGGGGTTACAAATTTATATTTCTTAGTCAGTAAAGTTTTTATAACCAATAAATAAAAAATTAGTAGTTCATGCATGAGTTTTAGAATTGAGCTATCAAACTAGATATTAAAACAATCAAAAATTAATATTTAAAGAACTCGAGACCAAAAATAAAGGCCAAGTAATTTATTTATAATCTCAATTTCATTTCATCTTATTATAGTTTTTAGTTTTACATTTCATTATTTCCCAAAAACATAAAACTCAAAATCTGTTGTTTTCATAAAAAAAATAAAAAAGTAGTTCTTATGTGAATTAGAATTTTCAAGTGAACAAAATTTTAATCCCCTCAAGTGAGATAATCCTATTAATCCTCTGTTTTTTATTAGGAAAAGTAAAATTTTATTTTTTTATACCATAAGATAGGTGTGAATCGTAAAAAAATCTGTACGTTCAGTTCCCTTAAAGCATTATAACAATAGTTCACTTTAGTGACATCGATACATTAGTGCATTTTCATTGTATATTTCCTAGACTATCCAAGTTAGGGTGAACTGAGTAAAATTTATGTCTCTATTGTATAATTTGTTTTTATTATATATACATTTCTTAAAGATTAATAGTGAATATAGTTTTATTTACCCCCCACCCCTACAGTATTTAACCTATTGAGGTCAACACCTTTTAAATATGTCTCTAGAATATTTTCTTTAATTTAAAACTATACATCACTTATTTGATAAATTTTAAGACCAAAGAAAATTTTTAATTCAATCATTATTCTCATATAAAATTAAAAAGTCATAATCATTGAAAATCCATTATATAACACACCACTTGAAGATAAAAATACAATTTCATCAACATAGATTCCCACAATTAAAATATCACTTGAAATATTCTTAATAAAAAAATTGATCGTATTTTTCTTTATTAAAACCATTATTCAATAAAATAAATAAATTATATTATACCAAACTCTAGGATCTTCCTTAATACTATAAATTACTTTATTATTTAAAAAATTAATTTTTAAATTTTCTATTATCATATCTAAGTGATTGATTAACAAACACCTATTTATAAATTTCACTACTTAAAAAATCCCTCTTAACATCCATTTGAAACAATTTAAATCTATAAGAATAAGAAAAGAGTAATAAATTAATAATTTATTCAATTCTATATAGAGAATAAAAATAATCTTCGAAATATATTCCTTCCTCTTGAAAAAATCCCTCAACAATAAGTCTATATTTATTTTTAACTATTTGAAAAGATTCATCCATTTTATTTTATAAAATCCAATTTGTTCCTATAATAAAGTTTTTTTTGGGGTCCAACTAGATTCAAAACATTATTTATAGTAAATTTATTGTGTTTATATTTTATTTAAATTATCCAATTAATATTTTTGCATGATTTATCAAAATTATTATGTTTAAATTTAGAAACAAATATAGAATTAGTATAAAAGGTAAAATCTTATTTTTTAGTTTTAATTACAAATTCAATATTCATTATAACATTTTTTAAAATAATGATCTCTATGATTTTTCTAATTTTTAGGATCATATTTTGAAGGAGAATCTTACCCCTCAAATGATGCATTGTTATTATTAGAATCGTCTTCACCAAAGTTAAAATCTCTAGATTCTTCTTCAGTCTTCCATAAACCTGATTTTTTTATTTTTCATTATATTCATTAAATTTTGCATGCATTAATTCTTTACTTGTCTTATATCAAATATTATACACTATATAATATTTATTATCATTATAACATCTAATAAAAATACTTTCATTGCTTTTAGAATCAAACTTATCTAAATTATCCTCAGTATTTAAAATGAAAACATTATAATCAAAAACTCTTAAAATACAAATGATTGGTTTCTTATATTTAAATTATTCATAAGAAGTTTTATTTAAAAATTTTCTAATAAAATTATATTTAAAATATAAAAAATATTATTAAATTATTTTTTCAAAAAAATTAAAAGATTAAATTCATTGATAATTGTCCTAGAAATTTCTATAGTGATCCAAATTTTTCATTCTACAACACCATTTTTTAGGGTGTTATAGGAGTAGAAAATTATAAAAATTTACACTATCTTCACAAAATTTTTCGAATTCTTGATTGGAACTTGTTTATAAAAAGAAAAAAACTTAGTTAAAGTTTATCTTTATGAATTAATAAAAAAGTCTAATTAAACATACTAGAATCATTAATTGCTATAAAAATATAGTTCTTACCATCTATACTATACATTTTCATAAGGAAAAAAATAAATAAATATATAACAATACTAAAGATATTACTATATTTAAAATATTAATATATCATAATTTATTTTTATGTCTCAACCCATTTAAAAATAATAATGGAAAACATGTATAGTAAACTTAATATTAAGTAGTTTCAAAACCTACCCATGTTTAGCTCATTCGTTCATTTTCTACAAATTCACTTATCCAAACCTTTTACTCCAAATAACATCATCTATTTCTATAACAAAAAAGAAATTTTACATTATTCTAGATGGGTACCTAATCAAAACTCTAGGGAAACAAATGTATATATAACATGTGTACTTGGGACTTTTAAGACAGATTTACTGAAAAATGAACTAAGTGGAAAATTATTTTTGAACCTATGCAATCTTTGGTCCAACTAGATTACTAAAAAAATTTAGGTATCCATATGTATTTAAGACACTTATTATAGAGTAATCTAGAAGATAAATTCCAAAAAATAAAAGTTTTAATATGAAATTAATATTGAGTAAATATTAATGAGAATTAATTTTCATAATGAACATTCAAATTACATATAAAAATATACCATATGAAAATTTTATTTAGTTATTTTAACAAATGAAGTCATGTATAGATTATGAGTTAGTTTATTATAACCAAAACCTATTTTATCCTTATCAAGTTTATTCATAGCCATCATCTTATCAAATTTTTCTTTAATTTGATGTTTTTTAAATCTATAAATTTTTTTTTGTGATTATCATTCTCTATTTGAGTATTTTCTAAGTCATTGCATTATTTCTCATTTTAATATTAATTGTTTTTTCTTAGTATTTATTTTATTTTTTAACATTCTTGTAACGCCCCGACCCGAGTTACCCAGAGTCAGTGCATTATTACATAACATTGGCATGATCATAAGAAAGATCAAATCTCGAAAGACCGATTGGTTTAGTAGCCTTAGAAACACTAGATATATTCATAAGTTTTACATTACATCATAAAATGAAAAACTACTACAACAACATAATGTATCCACAATCCACACTATTATCCCCTCATAATATCCTTGTAGGTCATTCATAACTTACTTCTTCACATCTTTGGAAAAATAAAACATAGAAAAGGGGTGAGCTCAAATGCCCAGTAAGGATAACAATATAGAGGAACATTCAAAATAAGCATAAACATTTAAGGCAATGCATTACTAAAACAAAAGACTTTTAAACTTGAACTTCAACATAGTATGGAAAAAAGTAAAATGAAATAATGCCATTTACTTGTTCACATGGATATTCTATTAATCGAATAATCACATGCAATATCAATAACAACTTTCATAATGTTGGAATGCATAATGCCAGACTATCATAACCACATAGCCAAGGCCTCGTGCCAAGACTACAAATAAGATTTTGTCAAGGCCTTGTGCCAAGACACTAGTTTGTCTCATGAGACCTACCGATGCATCGAGGAGTTATAGCGGGCTCCACCCGTCACATATTATGTCCAATGCATTCCCATATGAAAAGGTTTAAACATAACATAAACATTCGAATTAAAACTAGCATACGAAATGTCAATAATTTCACCATAAACTATGAATGGTATAAAAATATCACATCCACAGTCAAACATATCACAAAACCTTCAATAAATTATAGAATTTTTGTATCATAATAAATCAACTTCAAATAAGCGTAAAATCCATCAAAGGATGTTGACAAAGATGAAATCAAAACACTTTTTAGAAAAATATCTCTTTCTATTTTTGAAATAATTTAAGAGCCATATAAAATAAAACATTTTCTTTGAAAATATTCTTATAATATTGTAAGGAAATATTTGAAGATTTTATAACGGCGGAAAATAACCGCACTCGCCATATTAGTTAAAAAAACATTCTTACCTGAATTCTGTCGAAAAGGTTAAAGAGGACCTTGTTTTGAAAATGACAGAAAGATTCCTCTTATAAAAAGTCAAACAAGGGTATAAATGACTTTAACCCATATTATTTTAAATAATAAAAATGTTTTGAAATAAATTTTTAAGAAGACATGGATGTGGATGATAAAGAGATCTCAGTAGATTATTACATATAAACAACCTCGGATAATGAAGAGATTGTGAAATAACCCTTACCTTGTACTTTTCCTTGGTTGGGGTAGGTTAACCTCCTGTATAATGGTGAAATAATTGTTATTAAATTATACAAGAATCATATACATTAATATGATGTCATATATGATCTTTTAATATTGATTTGATAATAATATCTTAGTATTATCGTTGTTTCGGGTGTTAACTTACTTGTTTTCTTTTATATGTTTTGTTACGTAAGACATGTTTGTAAAGGATAGTTTGTATATTATTCATATCCATAATGATATAAAGTCCTTAAACATCATTTTTTTAAATCATCAAATGATAATTATATTTGAATGGATACGATGGAGAATGAATCTCATCGCGTTCGTGGAGACGGTAGTCCGTACGTACGCACGAGCGACAATATCATTCTTTTGATATTAAAATAATATATAAATGGATGGTATATCATATATGCAGAATCATTAACATGTTATATTTATTATTTAAATGAGTTACACATCATTATTATACCCATCCAAATAATAATATATAGAATAACAATTACACCACGACGTGGAGACGGTAAGCCGTACGTACGCACGTATGGTGACATGTTATTCAAAGGGTGGATAGAATACTGAATATGGTTGTACCATATTTATAATAAAATCACAGTATATATATGATACTGTAGTTATTATTTTAGAATGGTAACAACAAAGGAAGAAGAAGTGGAAGAAGAAATGAACTTGGAAAAGGGTGGTGAAATCATTACCTCTTCTTCGGGTTCTTCCTTTTGATTTGATCAAAAGGGCTCCTTAGGTTGGCTTCCTGATCAAACTAAGTCCTCTAGGTTGTAGTGAGGGACGTTTGGAGAGTATGTGGGCAGAGTTTGGCCGAACCAAAATGCTTTTAAGGTGTGATGAAATGAGAAGAAGGTGTGCCCTTTTATAAGATGGGTGAGGGGCACCTTTGGAAAAGCTAGAGATATTAGTTTATAATAAATTCATATTCGGTTTCCAATGGCTCCAAAGTTGATTATTTAAATTTTAAGGTGGGGATAGGTCGAAAAAAAATCAACCAATAGAATTTAGACAGGTTTGGATACTTATATTAACCTTATCTTTAAATATTAACTCTATGTTAATTAGTTTCACTTTTACAATGTCTCTTTGTATTTTTATATAATATGGTTAATAAACTTACTATATACATCCAAGAGACCCCCAAGGGGTCCCTTAATGATGAACCTATCATTATATAAGTCTCTTGGTCTAACCGTAGATTTTTAAGAATTTATTATCAATTAATAATATAATATTTGTTTTAAGAACTCTTTTATGTCAATTTTGACACTATTCAATAGTTGATTTTTTTGAAACTCATAAAAGATTGATTACTTCGAAAAAATTCAATTAAATAAATCCTAACATATTATATTATCCTATAAAATTAGTTTAATTCATTAAAAGTTTCATATTATATTTATTTGGGTATTTATAATATCAATTATTTTAATTTTTCACTATTATATTAATTATTACATTATCATTGCGTCATAAATAAATTATATTATTTAATGTCTAAAAATTATAAATAAATTATCATTATGTATTAAATCTTTTTATCTTTCTAATGAATATTTATAATCTAAAATCCAACATATATAACCCTATATAAAAATTGTTTTTCTAAAAGATATATACTTATGTCATTTTTATATTCATTTTAACTTAATTAAAAAAAAGTGTCCCTATCACCTACAAGTGGCACCATGGGGTCCCCAAATCGACCCAAAGATGACTATGGTCGAACATGTATCAAACAATAAGGCTAGGACACTTTTTGGGGTAATTTACGATTATTATAATATTATTTTTTAACCCTTATTTACCGGATTTACCCTTAACCATGGTAAATAAAATATTTACCGCAGTAATTATTCAAAATGTCTAAAAATAAAAGTTACCTATTTACACAATTTGGACATCCTGATTCCAAATATGGAATCCATTTTTCTAAATTCAAAACACAGAAGTGGAAGAAATTAATTTAAAATTAATTCTCATTGTCAAAACAAAAAGCGTGTTTTTAAGAGATAATAACTATCAAAAGATTGACACTTGTTTATGTTCGGTTTAATTGTAAAATTATGTCCAATGAACAACATTATATTATATGGTAAAAATATATTCTAAATATACTTTAAAACCACTCAAATTCATAATTTATCACTATTAATTATTTTGATTTAAAAAGTTGTTTTTAATTAAAATTTAGTAATTTTCACTATTCATCAAAATATGAAAGTAATCCGAAAAGTACCAAAATTTAACCTTAGGCAAAATTCGATATTACGAATCCAAAAATGAAGTCCATTTTGAAATATAAAATATATATAATTTCAAAAGGTGGGTATTACTATTCATAACGGCTAGTTTGATTGGTTATGGTGTGTTAGAACTCGGTGTTGCGTACAACACACGCTATCACATTATTCAAAGAGAAGCGTACCATAGAAGCTTGGGGTGTTACATTCTCCCCTCCAAATAATTTCGTCCTAAAAATTTCTAGAATACTACTGTATGAAAAGACTCAGGTGGTTCTTCATCATAAGTTCCTCGGGTTCCCACGTTGCCTCTTCCATCTTACGGTTTCTCCACAAAACTTTTACCAGACGCGTCGTCCGATTTCTCTGCACTTGTTCTCTCGTATCAACAATCTTGACGGGCTCTTCGCAATAGGAAATATCGGGTTCCAGTTCTAATTCCTCATAGGTGAGTACATGCGTTGGGTCAGGCATGTATTTCTTCAACAGAGATACGTGGAACACATCGTGAACTTTGGAGAGACTTGGCGGCATTGCCAATCGGTAAGCCACAGCCCCAATTCGTTCTAGAATTTCGAAAGGTCTGATGTACCTAGGACTCAATTTACCTTTCTTACCAAAATGTATGACTCCCTTCCAGGGAGATACCTTCAGGAAAACATGATCACCGACTTGAAATTACAAATCCTTCCTTCGATTATCAGCATAGCTCTTCTGCCTACTTTGAGCTGCTTTGATGTGATTTTGGATTACTTTCACCTTTTCCACCGTTTCCTCCAGCAGTTCTGGGCCTACAAGTTTTCTTTCACCAACGTCATCCCAACAGGTTGGTGTACGACATCTCTTTCCGTATAACGCTTCATATGGTCCCATCTGAATACTAGAATGGAAGCTATTGTTATAGGAAAATTCTACCAGTGGTAAATATTGATCTCACATACCCTGAAAGTCAAGTGAGCAAGATCTCAACATGTCTTCTAAGGTCTGAATAGTCCGTTCTGATTGTCCGTCTATCTGAGGGTGGTAAGCAGTGCTCAAATGAAGTTCAGTATCCAGGGATTTCTGAAGACTTTTCCAAAATCTTGAAGTAAAACGGGGATCACGATCAGAAATAATCGATAGGGGTACTCCATGAAGTCTAACAACTTCATTAATATATAGTCTTTCTAGACTTTCCAAGGGTAGATCTTCTCTTATAGCAAGAAAATGTGCTGACTTGGTAAGATGATCAACAATAACCCATATTGCATCGTTCCTTCTAGGAGTCTTTGGTAGCCCCATGACAAAGTCCATCGTAATATTGTCCCATTTCCACTCTGGTATGGGAAGAGGTTGCACGACTCCTCCAGGCTGTTTCCTTCTAGCTTTCACTTGTTGACAAACCATACATCTTGACACAAAATCAGAAATCTCCCTCTTCATGTTGTCCCACCAAAAATGTTCCTTAAAATATCTATACATTTTGGTGATCCCAGGGTGTATAGAGAAATTGGAACTATGAGCATCATCCAACAATTCCCTTTTTAGATCAGGTATATCGGGAACACAAAGTCTTTTCCCGAATCTCAAAATTCTATCTTCATACACAAAGTCTCTCAATCTCCCATCATTCACAGCTTTAATTTTCTTTTGAAATTCTTCATCATCGGTCTGAGAAATCTTAATCCTTTCTAGTAAAGATGGTTTGGCAACCATTTGAAAAAGCATTGATGTTTCACCTTCCCTGGTTATTCCCATGTCCATCTTCACTAGATCCATGAAAATTGGATCCCTTTCAATTCTCATATTGTTCAAAACTCCATGGTCTTTTCTGCTCAAAGCATATGCCACCTTGTTTGCTTTCCCCGGGTGGTAGTGTATAGTGAAATCATAATCCTTGAGTAATTAAAGCCATCTCCTTTGCCTCATGTTGAGTTCTTTTTGTGAGAAAATATACTTCAAACTCTTATGATCAGTATAAATCTCACATTTTTCACCATAGAGGTAGTGCCTCCAAATCTTCAAAGCAAAGATCACAGCTGCTAACTCGAGATCATGAGTAGGATAGTTTTTTTCATGAATTTTCAATTGTCGTGATGCATAGGCAATAACTCTATCATTCTGTATAAGGACACAACCAAGTCCTTTCATTGATGCATCACTATAAATAACGAACCCATCATTCCCTGATGGTAGAGTCAATATAGGAGAATTGACTAATCTTCTCTTCAGTTCTTCGAAACATTCTTCACACTCTTTTTTCCAAACAAATTTAACCCATTTACGTGTGACCTTCGTTAATGGGTTAGCCAATCGGGCAAAATTCTGGACAAAACGTCGATAATAACCTGCCAACCCAATAAAACTACGTACCTCAGTTATACTCGTAGGTGCTGGCCATTCTTGGATTGCCTTGGTCTTAGAAGGATCAACAGAGATTCCATCTTTAGAGACAATATGGCCAAGAAAAGAAATATCCTGAAGCTAGAATTCACACTTGCTAAACATCCCATATAATTCATGCCTCCTCAGAGTCTTCAAGATAATGCGCAAGTGATTTTAATGATCTTCGTAGGTTTTGGAGTATACCAAGATATCATCAATAAATACCACCACAAATTCATCGAGATACTCCTTGAAAACTCTATTCATCAGATCCATGAATACAGAGGGTGCATTAGTCAATCCAAACGGCATTACAGTAAACTCGTAATGCCCATACCTGGTTCGAAATGCTGTCTTCGGAATGTCTTCCTTCTTCACACACAAGTGATGGTATCCAGATCGAAGGTCAATCTTTGAAAATTATTGAACTCCATGTAGTTGGTCAAATAAATCATCAATGCGTGGTAGGGGATACTTGTTCTTTATCGTTATAGCATTGATCTCCCTGTAGTCGATACATAACCTCATAGATCCATCTATCTTTTTAACAAAAAGAACAGGGGCTCCCCATGGAGAAACACTAGGGCGAATAAATCCCTTATTACTCAATTCCTATAGTTGTTTCTTTAGTTCAACTAATTCTACAGTGGCCATTCTATAAGGGGTCTTCAATATAGGCATTGATCCAGGAATCAAATCAATGGAAAACTCAACTTCTCGTTCTGGAGGATGTCCAGGTAAATCTTCCGGAAATACATCTACAAATTCTTTCACAATAGGTACATCCTCTATTTGAACATTCCTTTCCTCACCGACAGTTATTTCATTCTCTTCATCCACAATAATTGAATTAAGTTGAGCTACTGGGGGTGGATCTAAATAAGAATTAGGTGGTGACGATTCTGCTCTAAAGATAAGGTGTTCCTTATCATTATCATCAAGAATCGTAACCTCTTTCTTCTTACAATAAATCTTCGCATCATAGTCTGAAATCCAGTCCATACCGAGGATTATATCAAACTCAATCATAGGTATGACGATGAGATCAGCTGATAAAGAACATTTATGTGCTCTAATGGGGACTGATTCACAAAACTTTTTTGCAATGATACTTCCCTTAGGAGTTTTAACTGACAACTCCCTTATTAAATCAAATTGGAAATATCTAATTTTCTTAGAAAACTGGGAAGATATGAAACAATGTGATGATCCAGAATCAAATAATGCATTTTCTAAACTTGAGGAAACCATTAAATTACCTGCCACCACGTCTTTCGGAGCATCTACCTCAGCAGTAGTGATAGCATAAGCCTGGCCTTGATCCCTTGGCCTTTTCTGAGGTAAGTTCTCCTGACTCTTCGGGCATGCATTTGCATAATTCCCCATCTCCCTGCAATTGTAGCACTGAACGTTGGTAGCTCCATTCTTCCCCTTGCAATCACGAGCTTGGTGGCCTTTTTCACCACACTTGTAACAGACTCCCATTCCCCTCAAGCAAGTACTAGGATGTTTCTTCCCGTATTTACCACAATATGGATATTCAACCTTTCCCTTCTTCCCCTTATTTCCATTCCCATATTGATCAGCAGGTCTCTTCTTCTCTTGCTTTGCTTTAAAGTCATAAGACTTAGAGAATTCCTTTTCGGTCTTGATAGCACATGAGACAATGTCTTCGTACGACGAAAAGGATTGTGATACTAATGCTCGACGAAGAAATGGTTTTAACCCATCAAAGAAACGATCAATCTTACTTCTTGGGTTACGTATATAATCTCCAGCATACCTTGCTAACCTTGTAAAGTTGGCCTCATACTTTGTGACATTCTCATCCTCCTTTTGTCTCAGACTCAGAAATTGCCTTTCCATATCTGCTCGATGGTCGCGAGGAAAGTATTTTTCTAAAAACAGATCTTTGAATTCCCTCCATTCCATATTTGATACTTCATCATCTTCCTTCATGTTTTGAATCAATGACCACCATTGATCAGCATCTCTAGTGAGGCGGTAAACTGCCATGATAACTTTTTCCCTTTCACTGCTCCCCAAAGCCGGAAATATTTTCTCTAGGGAATTTATCCATTGCTCAGCTACTAAGGGATTTGTACTCCCATTGAACGTTGGTGGTTGTTGCCTCATGAATCGATCTAACATTGATCCTCCACGCTGTGGATCAGGGTGCTCCATATGGGTAAGGTTATTATTCATAACCTGAGTAAGTTGTCCCAGTATAGTGATTAGCTGATCGGCACCAGTTTAATCACCAGCTCCACTATGATTATCTTGAGCAGGAGGGCAATCCCTATATGGAGTGCATGCATTGATACGGTTTCCATTTCTTCCACTAGGTGCCATTTCTAAACAATGGCATAAACTAGATCAGTTTATGAATCAAAATACATAATCACATACTTATAAAACACTTAACATAAATTGATCTATTTATGGATATAATCCATAATCATAAAAATGTTTTCTTTGAGGAAGTATATACTCATAAACCCTTCATAATGATTAGTAAAGAAAATGAGAGTTATCCTAAGTATATCCCCCGGGAGTGTCGTAACCAAGAGTGCAGCAAGGCCCGTTGTCGTGCACCAGTTCCCGTTCGAGTCTAGCTCAAAGCGGTGTTTTCGGGTTTTACCCCTAGGGATATATGTGCCAGAGCCGCCTCTACCTGTTCGTATCCAGACAGGGATGTATTGCTCGAAAAACTCAAAAAATCTCTACAATACCAAAATTCTAGGATGTTCTTCTATACTAATCCTTAAATTTCATCTTAGGTCTACGTGCTCTAATCAGAGTTTATCTAAATCTAGCTTCCAAGGTTTGTACTAAACTTCCTCTGATACCAACTGTAACGCCCCGACCCTAGTTACCTAGAGTCGTTGCATTATTACATAACATTGGCATGATCATAAGAAAGATCAAATCTCGAAAGACCGATTGGTTTAGTAGCCTTGGAAACACTAGATATATTAATAAGTTTTACATTACATCATAAAATGAAAAACTGCTACAACAACATAATGTCTCCACAGTCCACACTATTATCCCCTCATAATATCCCTGCAGGTCATTCATAACTTACTTCTTCACATCCTGGGAAAAATAAAACATAGAAAAGGGGTGAGCTCAAATGCCCAGTAAGGATAACAATATAGCGGAACATTCAAAATAATCATAAAAATTTAAGGCAATGCATTACTAAAACAAAAGACTTTTAAACTTGAACTTCAACATAGTATGGAAAAAGTAAAATGAAATAATGCCATTTACTTGTTCACATGGATATTCTACTAATCGAATAATCACATGCAATATCAATAACCACTTTCATAATGTTTGAATTCATAATGCCAGACTATCATAACCACATAGCCAAGGCCTCTTCCCAAGACTACAAATAAGATTTTGTCAAGGCCTTGTGCCAAGACACTAGTTTTTCTCATGAGACCTACCGATGCATCGAGGAGCTATAGCGGGCTCCACCCGTCACATATTAAGTCCAATGCATTCCCATATGAAAAGGTATAAACATAACATAAACATTCGTATTAAAACTAGCATACGAAATGTCAATAATTTCACCTTAAACTATGAATGGTATAAAAATAGCACATCCACAGTCAAACATATCACAAAACCTTCAATAAATTATAGAAGTTTTGTGTCATAATAAATCAACTTCAAATAAGCGTAAAATCCATCAAAGGATGTTGACATAGATGAAATCAAAACACTTTTTAGAGAAATATCTCATTCAATTTTTGAAATCATTTAAGAGCCATATAAAATAAAACATTTTCTTTGAAAATATTCTTATAGGATTTTAAGGAAAGCTTTGAAGATTTTATAATGGCGGAAAATAACCGCACTCACCGTATAAGTTAAAAAAACATTCTTACATGAATTCTGTCGAAAAGGTTAAAAAGGACCTTGTTTTGAAAACGACGGAAAGATTCCTCTTATAAAAAGTCAAACAATGGTATAAATGACATTAACCAATATTCTTGTAAATAATAAAAATGTTTTGAAATACATTTTTATGAAAACATGGATGTGGATGATAAAGAGATCCCAGTAGATTATTACATATAAACAACCTCGGATAATAAAGAGATTGTGAAATAACCCTTACCTTGTACTTTTCCTTGGTTGGGGTAGGTTAACCTCCTGTATAACTGTGAAATAATTGTTATTAAATTATACAATAATCATATACATTAATATGATATCATATATGATCTTTTAATATTGATTTGATAATAATATCTTAGTATTATCGTTGTTTCGGGTGTTAACTTACTTGTTTTCTTTTATATGTTTTGTTACGTAAGACATGTTTGTAAAGGATAGGTTGTATATTATTCATATCCAGAATGATATAAAGTCCTTAAACATCATTTTTTTAAGTAATCAAATGATAATTATATTTGAATGGATACGATGGAGAATGAATCTCATCGCGTTCGTGGAGATAGTAGTCCGTACGTACGCACGAGCGACAATATCATTCTTTTGATATTAAAATAATATATAAATGGATGGTATATCATATATACAGAATCATTAACATGTTATATTTATTATTTACATGAGTTACACATCATTATTATACCCATCCAAATAATAATATATTGAATAACAATTACACCACGACGTGGAGACGGTAAGCCGTACGTACGCACATATGGTGACATGTTATTCGAAGGGTGGATAGAATACTGAATATGGTTGTACCATATTTATAATAAAATCACAGTATATATATGATACTGGAGTTATTATTTTAGAATGGTAACAACAAAGGAAGAATAAGTGGAAGAAGAAATAAACTTGGAAAAGGGTGGTGAAATCATTACCTCTTCTTCGGGTTCTTCCTTTTGATTTGATCAAAAGGGCTCCTTAGGTTGGCTTCCTGATCAAACTAAGGCCTCTAGGATGTAGTGAGGGAAGTTGGGAGAGTATTTGGGTAGATTTTGGGCGAACCAAAAGGATTTTAAGGTGTGAATAAATGAGAAGGAGGTGTGCCCTTTTATAAGAGGGGTGAGGGGCACCTTTGGAAAAGCTAGAGATATTAGTTTATAATAAATTCATATTCGGTTTCCAATGGCTCCAAAGATGATTATTTAAATTTTAAGGTGGTGATAGGTCGAAAACAACTCAACCAATATAATTTAGACAGGTTTGGGTACTTATATTAACCTTATCTTTAAGTATTAACTCTAAGTTAATTAGTTTCACTTTTACAATGTCTCTTTGTATTTTTATATAATATGGTTAATAAACTTACTATAAACATCCCAGAGACCCCCAAGTGGTCCATTAATGATGAACCTATCATGATATAAGTCTCTTGGCTGAACCTTAGATTTTTAGGAATTTATTATCAATTAATAATATAATATTTGTTTTAAGAACTCTTTTATGTCAATTTTGACACTATTCAATAGTTGATTTTTGTGAAACTCATAACAGATTGATTACTTCGAACAAAGTAAATTAAATCAATCCTAAGATATAATATTATCCTATAAAATTAGTTTAATTCATTAAAAGTTTCATATTTTATTTATTTGGGTATTAATAATATCAATTATTTTAATTTTTCACTATTATAGTAATTACTACATCATCATTGCGTCATAAATAAATTAAATTATTTAATGTCTAAAAATTATAAATAAAATATAATTATGTAGGAAATCTTTTTATATTTCTAATTAATATTTATAATCTAAAATCCAACATATATAACCCTATGTTAAAAAAATGTTTCTAAAAGATATATACTTGTGTCATTTTTATATTCATTTTAACTTAATTAAAAAAAAGTGTCCCTATCACCTACAAGTGGCACCATGGGGTCCCAAAATTGACCCAAAGATGCCTATGGTCGAACATGTATCCACCAATAAGGCTAGGACTCGTTTTGGGGTAATTTACTATTATTATAATATTATTTTTTAACCCTTATTTACCGGATTTACCCTTAACCATGGTAAATAAAATATTTACCGCAGTAATTATTCAAAATGTCTAAAAATAAAAGTTACCTATTTACACAATTTGGACATCCTGATTCCAAATATGGAATACATTTTTCTAAATTCAAAACACAGAAGTGGAAGAAAGTAATTTAAAATTAATTCCCGCTGTCAAAACAAAAAACGTGTTTTTAAGAGATAATAACTATCAAAAGATTGACACTTGTTTATGTTCGGTTTAATTGTAAAATTATGTACAATGAACAACATTATATTAAATGGAAAAAATATATTCCAAATATACTTTAAAACCACTAAAATTCATAATTCATCACTATTAATTATTTTTATTAAAAAAGTTGTTTTTAATTAATATTTAGTAATTTTCACTACTCATCAAAATATGAAAGTTATCCGAAAAGTACCAAAATTTCACCTTAGGCTAAATTTGATATTAAGAATCCAAAAATGAAGTCCATTTTGAAATATAAAATATATATAATTTCAAAAAGTAGGTATTACTATTCATAACGGCTAGTTTGATTGGTTATGGTGTGTTAGAACTCGGTGTTGCGTACAACACACGCTATCACATTATTCAAAGAGAAGCGTACCGTAGAAGCTTGGGGTGTTACAATTCTGACATTATTTTTCAGTTTGATTCATATCATCCAATAACTTATTTAATTTTCTTTTTTCCACTTCACTATTCATTGAAAGAAAATCTTTGAGACCATCATTATAAGTTTTCTGTTTATCAATTTATATTTTTTAATTTTGTTTTTTAATCAACAAAATTGTTTTCATTAGATATTATTATTTTAGTATTTTTTTAGTAAACTTATTATTTTTGTTAACAAGATTATTATTTTCCTTTTCTAACACTCTATATAACTCATTCATTCATATAATATCTGTTTGAAACTTTTTTTCCTGTTCAATTATGAAGTGTACCTTCATAATTGTCTCTAAATAATAAATATACTAGAGAATTATGTGGCCTTTGGTAAAATAACCTAGGACTTTAATACCTCGATATTACATCTTTTTAGATGAATATAAAATACATTACACAAACACATGTGTGAGTACCATAATAGTTTAGTTTCATTGGAGAATAGGTGCACAATATTTTAATTTTGTGAAATATCTTCAACATATCCCATAAATATATTACCTTTTATTTCTCTTCACAAACATACCCTACTTAAAATATTTATTTATAACCTAGTGAAAGGAAATATAAGAAAGGGTAAGCTTAGGTTTTCAATAAGGGTAAACAAGGGAGTTACGTAAGTATAACTTGAACATAAGGGTATAACAATACGATAATAACATTTGAAAACCATACCCTTCGTATCAAAGATTGTAGTATTGATTCATGGAATAAAAATTAACAGTTCATAAAATAAGAATCCTTAGTGAATCAAAGAAAACAATCTATAAGAGCATAGCATTATCATAAGAAATAAAATTGTATCATACACGTAAGCATATAAAATTATTTCTATAGTAGTCAAGGATCACTTACAAGGATATCATGGTGGAATAGGTTTACTCCCCAAACCATCATAGTAGTCAAGGTTCACTCCAAAGAGCATTATAGATGAAAAATTCCCTTACTGAACCAAGTTATCTCCCCATTCCATATTTTCTACATCATATGAAATAAATGTTTACCCAATTTATAGGAGGGAGATATAGGTCTCACCCATATAATAATGAAAATCATACATATATGTGCCATAAGATCATAAAATTTTCATCATATCATAAACAATGAAATGAATTCATTTCATAAACATTTTATCATATCATAACATATGGAAAAGATATAGGTTTCATAATCATTTCATCATTTCAATGTAGCATAACCCAGGAAAAGAAGTGGGTTTCATAAGAATCCCATCATGGCATAACCCATGGAAGAGAAATGGGCTTCATTAACATCTTATAATCATAAATCTAAATCATTCAGAGAAAGAATAGTAATGGTATCCTTGGACCATATGCTCATTAAATCATACGTAACATCAAATGATGTCATCCTAGATGAAAAATTATTTTGAAATAAAAATCACTTGGAACATTTCATGAAGAAAATATCATTTATTTGAAATTATTTTTAAATAAAAAAATCATAAAACAATTTGAAATTATTTTATTCTAAAATAAATTTGAAAATTTATGCATTAATATTTCAAAATCATTTAAATCAATTCTTTTGTAAACTATCCTTTCTCCTTTGAAAAACACTTTGGAAAATATACAACATTTTCAAAATCCTTTTCACTTTGAAATCATTTATTTAAAATATAAAAAACACAAATATAAAGGAAAATAATTTCCTTCCAAAGATATTTGAAAATTTTTAAGGGAATCTCAAAATCACTGAGTGTTCATGATAGTAGAAAATACCTCTCAAGTCGTGCACAATAAAAAAAATATTCTTTTTCACATTTTCATTAAAAGCCAAATGGGAACTATTTGGTAAATGAAATGAAGGATCCTTTAAAAAAATTAAAAAATATAAAATGGGTAAAAATTGATAAATAAATCATTAGGATAATATTAAAAAAATGGAAAACATTTTTAGAAAACCTTTTTATAAAACAAGGATTTGGAAGATAAGGGGTTTTCGACCGAAGAGATAAATAAAGATTATTTTTCATAGAAACATTCTTTTTAGCTCTTGCGTACATAAAGAGAGAAAAATTAAGTGAAAACATCTATTCCCATGAAATAACTGTAGTATGATAAAATACATGAGTTTCATTATAGATGTATCAAAAGTTTTCATCATCAAAAACTTAATCATAAACAATTCTGATCAATAATGAGATTATAACATGAAAACTTTAACAGTTTGGTAACTTTGAATTGTAAGCCCTATGAAAGAGATACACAAAAATGGATAAGTAAATTAAAAAAATTAATGATAATAATTATAAAATAAATTCATGTTCATTAAATACACCACATAAAAGAAATAGATGGTGAATTTGGAATGTGTCGTAGACAAGTAAAAAATTGAGATAGGAATCCCTTAGATCTTAAAAAATATTTTGAATCATAAGATACAATAAACTGTAATAAAAAATGAAACATTATGTAGAAATAAAATAATTAGATTAATTACATAACATATCAAATGGAAATTTTATACACCACACAAAAGAAATGTGAGGTGAATTCACATATGTCTCCCAAAAATAAAAGGGAGACTAGAAATACATTAACTTAAGTCTCAAATTCATTCGTACACATTTTATCCTCATTTATAGTAAATATCAGTTTATTATAAAATAATTATATAACCATACTTTTATATATCATACCATATATGATTTATATATGACCATTAATTACCTTTTTATTAAAAAATCCTTATTAAAATCACTTTTTAGGTGGTAACCGATTTATGTTTGCTTATGTTTTGATTTTTTAGTTTCATTACTCGTAATTTTATCATGGTTAAATCATAATAATAATAATGAAATAATTATGATATTTATAAATTAATTATACTTTTAATACCAATAATTAATTAGTCTTTTTAATAAATTATGTATGTTATGATCATAGAGATGGTATACCATACTTATGGATGAGTAACGTTTCCATTTTTCAACGATCATTAAGAAAATTAGGTAAGTAATATTTTATATTCATAGAATTATAATAATATAAAATTATTTATTTAAATATGTATATAAAAATCATTCATTTGGTGTGGTGATGAAAATAGAGATTCACATCACTTCATAGAGGGGGTAGTCCACATGAACACGAACGACATTATCATCTTTCAAAGAGTGAAAAGGTAAAAAATAAAATGATATATTATATTCAAATAATGATAAATATGTCATTAATACCATAATTATTTCATTTATATCATATATATTCATTAAATATATCCTTATTGTCTTTCATGTAAAGCATTTTTGAAAAACAAATCACATCACTTTACGAGGCGATAGTCCGTCGTACACACAATTGGCGTTATCGTATCCCCTACGGAATAGATATTAAAAAGGTATATATGATATTATGAATATATAGGTATAATTATTTTTTAAAATTTCATATATATACTTTATATATTTCATCATACTCAATTATGATAGGTGGTACACGAAAGTGTAATTGCATCATTTCGTGAGGTGGTAGTCATTCGTACACAGTAGTAACGATTTCATAAACCATTTCATGAAAGTAGATATGGTTATAAGTTATTAACTTAAAATAAAATGAATATAATTATATTAAATATTTAGATTCTATTATATGATAATTGTTTAATAATAATTTAATGAGAAGGAGGAAGAAATAATATAAAAACACTCATTGAATAATATTACCTCTTCTTTGGGTATCCTCCTTAGGTTTTCAACAAAATCCTTCCTTGGTCATATTTCTAAAAAATATATGTACTATGGAATTATTGAATGGAATTTTTTAATGTATTTGGCTAGTTAATCACCAAAAAAATATTTGAAGGTGTGAAAAATAGAGTAGAGTGGGTGGCCTTTTATATGTGTGGTGAGTAGCACACTTGTAATTTTTTGACATAAAACAGGCATAGCCATGTTTTTCTCACGCCAAAAGGCACCAAAAAAGAGTATTAAAAAGGATTAGACATAATAGGTAAGAAATATGTCCAAATGATATATTTTATACAAGTTTTCAGGTCATTTAAACCTACATCGTTTTAGTTTAATCCCCTGATAAACCCCTTTTTACCTTAACCGTAGTAATTTATTTTTTTTAGGATGACACTGTATCCAAATCTATTTTTTAAATTTTATAATAATACATTTTTAGGGGAAAAATGGAAACCCTACAACAAACCATCCATGAAATTACAACTACAAAACATAGAAAGATTCCAACACGTAATTTCAAATTCAAATTTCAAATTCAAATTTCAAATTGAAGATTGAAAGATCCAGCATCGAGCCAAGGGAATTCTATCAGCTCCTTGGGTATTGAGAAACCTCATGTCACAAACCTACCATCTCGTCGCCTCATCACTATCCTCGTGTCAACATTGCCTCAAACACTACCCCAATAGAGAGAAGTCAATCTAAGGAAACCAGAAACCCCACCATCGATTAACCTTGAATCAAAACAGATCCAACCGTAGCCACGCAAAATGCATCAAAAAGGTACACGAACCTAGCCAAAACATTATTGAAAGACAGCACCAACAAATCTTAAACCTCTAGAGCACCGTCTTTGGCATCGTTCATCAAACCATTACAGCTTCACATCATCAGAAAACAACATCGTTGCTGGAAGATAGACCGAATTCGTCGCCAAACACATCGCCTCCACTTTTTACTATTCATTTTGGTCAAAAATAAGTTGAAATTATTAGGTAATATAAATTATTATGATTCCAAATATTTAATACATTTTTATAATTTCAATTCAAAAAATTGGAAAATTTTAATTTGAAATTAATCTTACAGACGTGATGAGAAAGAAGGATCTCAACGAGGAAATGATCAAACATTTATAAAAATTTTATATCCAAATTTAATATAAAAATGATCCAAATGAACTAAATTGTATTAATATGCATATAAATTAACTAATGTTACTTTTAAACCAATTTGAAAATATAATTTAACTTTATAAATAATTTAAACGAAGAGGAATTTTTCATTTAAAATTTAGTATTTTTCACTATTCATCAAAATAAATTATTCTTTTTATAAAATTATAAAAAAAATCCATGAGATAATGTTGAAATAATAATTTAATAAAATAAAATTTCTTTATAAAATTAATTTTCTAATATTTTAAAAAATTAATTTTATTATTATTATGCTAAAGTTGAAAAAAATTCTTTTTAGAAAGATACGGGTTTTAAACATAAAATTTTATTTATTCTCATCTCTTGTCTAAAAAATCATAATATAAATGGTAAAAATTTGATTGAATATATAATATATAAATTTCATTAAATTGATTCCTTAAAATTTATTTGGTTAATTTATTGATGTAAAACACATTCAGGCATATAAAAATAGTTTTTCAGAAAAAAAATTTCCTTTATTTTCAAAAGGTATTTGTTTTCATTTCTAATTAATTTGTCAAAAAAGAATTCACTTTATATACATGTTTAAATCAAATATGTTCATAATTCATTTAATATTATTTATACAATTAATTATAATTTCTAATTGACAACTATCATATTAAATAATAATATCTTAATAATATGTCACATTTCATTTAAGAATAATGTTGTGTGTAATGCAAGATAAATTGAGTGTTTTATATAATGAAAATTATCGAAGAGATTAAATTTATTTGAAAAAATATATTTCATAAATCTATAGGTATTACATTTTACCCCCCCCCCCCCCTTAAAATTAATTTTCCCCACAAAATTTTTCTCATTCATAAAAGGTTTAACATTTCAGAATTCCTTTATAAAAACCCACATTGTACAGATGAATAACAAAAATTACCTTAAAAAGGGAATGTTGGAAACATAAAGGTTAAATAAATTAACTCGTAAATAGGTTTCCAAATAGGATAACATATGTGGGAAGTGAATATTTATACATGGAAGAAAAATGTAATGTCCTAATAATGATGGGGTGTAAAATATATCACTAATCATAAGAAATTGATTGGTCATTTGAAAATAAACAACCACAAACCATAAACCGAATAGGCATGGAAAAGGTCATTGATATCCTCAAGAATGATGGTAATTAGATAAAATTTTATTTCATGTTCCTTTTCATAAATTTTAATAATTTTCATGAGAAGATAAACTTACTTGATTTCAGTCCAATTCATAAGAATAATCTCAGCCTTTGTATGTTCCTTTATCAATTTTCACATCATCTCTTATACCAAAAAATAAAGGTGAATTTTTTTTTTGCATGGAACACTAACAAATCATAAAATAAACAATATAATGCTAATTCATTCAATCTAATTATCATCACAACCAAATAGTTAGTATAATTTATCCAATACAAATATATCTTCATATGGTGAAATAGTACATTAATCTCTAAAGTCTAATTCAAATATTAACAGAAACCTTTTAATAAATAGTTATCCTTTGGATCCTTCCAAATAATTAAACTAAAAAACTTTATAAAGAAGTTCACTAAATTCTCAAATTGAACATATCATTAATATCCAAAACAACACGAAGGGTCACTTAATTATAACATATGAAACATATGGTTACTTTCATCATGTATTATCTTGAAATATGGTAATCACCTGAAATACCATAAAACCTTATTGAAAACATAAATTATTCCTCATTCCTTACATAAAACAAATATTATTATATATATTCCAAAAATCCAAAAATGATTTAAAAACCATAAATGAATCATTAATAAGTTATAATTAAATCAGTTCTATCTAATTAACCTTATCCATATCGATCATATCTTTATACCAACATCATTATCTCAACATCAATATCATATTAATGGTTATCTTTCCATTCATCGTTCATTTTCGATGAATATCACCTTTCCATTAAATCACTTATATATGTCATTAGAACTATTCATCATATTCTTGAAAATCATGGATGAAAATAATCTATAGAAAAATCATTATATATTTTATGATTCATATAACATAATTCTTGAATTCCAATACATATATAATTCAATAATTTCACTTAATTATTAAAACAATATCTAGGCTTCATCATCTTATTTCTTAATACCTATTTTCTTTCTTATGTTATGTGTATTATCTTCATAATTAGTAATATGACAATTACTCATACAACCTTATTAAAACACTTTATGGGATTTACCCTTAAGACATTGATTTACATAATTTCCATACTTTCTATATTTTAAACATTCAATATTTTATAATACCTTAGGTAGTCCATTATTCTTATCCATTTCATTAACTAAAATTTTAATTTTCCCTTTGTAGTTACTTTCTTTTGTCCTTATTTTCCATGCCCAAATCATCTTATAATTACTTTTAGATATTATCTTTAATGATTGTTTCTATATTCTTGACTTATGAGAAATTGAATCTTCTTTCCTAAATTGTATCCACTACCTGAACTCTCAGGTAACTATATCCTTCTCTTATTTTTTGAGTCTAACCGCTGGTTAAGGTGCATGTCATTAATCATGTTCTATAATAACTAATTGGGAATTATCAAAATATCCTTCACTCTAGTCATCATCTCATTTGGATACTCATTGAAAAATTTTCCATCACATTCAATGTCAACCCGGTTCATTCAGCTTCCCACCACTAAAAAACTGAAAGACATAGTGTGAGAAATGTTAATAATAATGGGAAACCAAATAATCATGAAAATAACTTATAGGATGTATAAATAATGACACCTATTTTTTAATATGTGAAACCTTCAGCTTATCCTAGACTATTAATAGTCATAATCTATTTAAACCATGAATGATGGTTCGTAAAGAGTTTTCATTTTCCAAAGAATGTCCTTTGAGAGTATAAAACTTGGTGTGTAGTAAGTCTCGTTGTCATGAACTGGGTAAAGATTGAGTACGGATAAATAATCCCATTTTAGAGTTATAACACCAATGTACCTCTATGCCAGAGCCAAATCCATTTGTAGTATCCACACAGAAATTTAATTTCATGGAAACCACTTGTTATATAGTTTACAAAAATTTAAGTACATTTTTTTACTTGGACTATACTTGGAATTATCTTTAGACATATCCCTAGCCATATCCTTAGAAATATCCCTAGGGATCTCACTAATTTTTTCTCATCATAGTATTAAAACATTAAATAAACATTTCCTATCATACCAATTATACTGACCCAAGATTTTAATACATAGATATTACATAGTTTTGGATGAATATTTAATATATTACACAAATTTACGCTTAAGGACCATAATAGTTTTATGTCTTTGGAGACTATGTACACAATCATCTAATTTGATGAATGTTCTTTAATATCACCCAGAATGATCATTATCATTAGTACACTACACAAACATACCCTACTTAAAACATTTCTTCATAACCTATTGAAAGGAAACATAATAAATGGTGAGATTGAGTTATTAGTAATGTAACACCCTGAGCTTCCACGATACGCCTCTCTTTCAATAATGCAATAGCTTGCATTGTACGCAAGTTCGAGTTCTAAAACACCTTGACTAATCAAAGTATCCATTATGAATAGTAATAACCACTTTTTGAAATTATAGAAAATTCATATTTCAAAATGGAATTCATTTTTGTATTCATAATATTTAAATTAGCCTATGTTGAATTTTTTGTAATTTTCTGAGAACTTCAAAAAATTTATGAATAGTGAAAAATACTTAAAACAACTTTTTTAATCAAAATAATTTATAGTGATAAGTTATACTATTGAGTGGTTTTAAATTATAATTATAATATATTTTTACCATTTTATCCAATGGTGTTCATTAGAATTAATTTCACTTTGAAATTGGACATAAACAATTGTCAATCTTTTGATATATATTGTTTCTTAAAAACACGCTATTTGTTGTGACAGCAGGAATTAATTATAAAATTAATTAATTCAACTTATATGTTTGTAATTTCATAAAATAGACATCATTTTTGAATTCAGAAAATCAATTATATCTTAAGGTGAAATTTTGGCATTGTTCTGAAAAACTTCAATTTTTGATGAATAGTGAAACCACTAAGTGGTAGTTAAAAAACTGATTTTTCGTTTAAATGAAATATTGCCACTTCTGTGATTTGATTATAAAAAATACAACATAAATGGTTGTAATTAAGAAGTAAAATTTGGTTCAATGAGATTAAAATAACTTTTTGGTGAATAGTAACTTTTATGTTCTTAATCGCGATTAGAGGTAATTACGGCAGTTTAAGGTAAAAATAATGTTTTAATAATATGAGATGAGCTTAACACATGTCATACCCTCATTGGATGAGCCATGGCCGACCAATAAAATCCATGGGTCAACTTGGGGACCCCATGGAGCCACTTTGGTTGGAAAATGACATTAAAAACATTTTATTTAATGTTAAAATAAAAATGTCACAAACATGAGTTGTTTTACTAAAACAATTATTACATGGGGTTATATAAGTTAACTTTTTGAAAATAAACATTCATTAGAAAGATAAAAAGATTTCATACATTATGGTTATTTTTTTAGAATTTTTAGACATTAAATAATTTAAATTTTTAATGACACAATGATGATGCAACGATTACCTCATTAATTAACGATTTAAATAAAATGAAAAGATAATGTAATATCCAAGGATTAAACTTGTCCAAAGCCTATTGGATGGGTAGATTTAGAAACCGTATCACCTTATCCTAGAATTATATAAGTTTGGGACCTCTAAAATCCGAAACTCATTTTATGATAAAGTGACTTTTCTTTACTTTCCAAGAGTGCCCCTCCTCTCCACTTATAAAAGGCCCCCACCTCTACCACATCATTCAAACTTTCAAGACATTTGGCTCAGCAAAACTCTGCCCAAATACTCTCCCAACTTCCCCCTATTACTAATAGAAGCCTCAATTTGGGCATAACTCCTATCAAGGAAGCCTTTGGCTCAAATAAAAAAGAGTTTCCCTATTTTAAGGTAATGTCTTCTCTAATGTTGTTTTGTTTTATTTTTCTTCTTCAACCCCCTAAACACTTTCTATTCATTTCTTTTGTAACAACACCAGTATCCTCAATATACTAGGATGTTTTTATAAGAATGATTCGAGCTACACTTACACACACATACATCTAATGGTTAAAGAACATATTGTTTCTGTGGATGGAAAATTTCTGCCCCACGAAACGATGATTGTTCAACACTCATATAACACCTTCAAAGATGGACATTAAGATGTCACTATATTTATATATGATATATAATATGTTTATGTTTTACTTAAGCTTATGTATTTTTCATTTATGTCATACCATTATGATTTCCATTATGGTTAAAACGCGATAATTTCATTTTAGGAAGTGCAGACTACCGCCCCCTCAAAATGATTTGAATCGTTAATACCATATGTGGGATGTATAAAGGATGGAGTAAATGGTATTATATGCTATATTATACTGGAATTATATTATACATTTATATCATTATGATTTAATTCCATTAAATATGAAATAGTAATGAAAGTAGTGTTCATGCGTACGTACGGCTTACCGTCTCCATGAACGGTGCATTTCATTTCTTACCTCTAAATGTTACGTAATATTATGAATCAATGTATATACTGGATATATATGATATATATTCAAACTAAATCATGAATATAATTCTGGATATAATGGATATTTCACAACATCAACAACTTGTAATTATAAGAAGTTTATTATTGACTCAAGTACCGAAGATCGACAAAACGACCGTTATTAACTTAAATAATTACATAATGTTCATAACATGGTAATAAGTGATATAAAAAGGATAATGAAATTGAAAATGGTTCTTAATAAGGTAGGTATTAAATCTAGTTTATTATTCAGGAGGTTAAAGAACGGTTGAGTCAAGTCGGACACGAGGTAAGGGAACTTCTTAACCCAATTTCCATTCTTTGGGTTAATCTCCTACTTTCAAATTATTTCATGATATTATTATGTCCTATTTTTTATTTTTACTTTCTTTATGTGTACCTATAGTGAATACACATAATAGATCTATTTTATTTTAAAAATGATCTTTTTCAGGACTTCGTCTCAATCTCCTTTCATTGAGGCATATTTGGTTTTATACACAACATTCTTTTATACGGTGTATAAACCCCTTTGACTTTTACGTTTATTCAAAAGGAATATTTTTTATACGAAGCGTTTTACTAAACGAAAAAAAGGGAATGTTTTTCTTTCCATACATATGCGGCGACAACGACCTCTCCGCCGCTGTGACCATTATTTGAGTTTCGGCTTCCTCTGCAAGCCATACTTTTTTTTAATTAAAAATAAATACCATGTTATACTTTTCTTTTATTTTGGTATTGAAAATGGTTTTGAATGAATTTTTATTATATCAATGTGTTTTATTGATATCTTGTGATTGAAATGTGGAAATGTTATGTTTCCTTTATGCATGTTTTATGTGATACGATTATGTTATGCTTTATGATATGTTTAAACCTATTCATATGAGGAATGCATTGGACTTAATAAGTGACGGGTGGAGCCCGCTATAGCTCCTCGATGCATCGGTAGGTCTCATGAGACAACTTGACGTGGAATTAGCCGAGGCCCTTTCCCAATTTGATTTGTGATTTTGGCCGAGGCCTTAATCATTTTAGACGTCTTGGCCAAGGCCTTGACAAAATGTTTCAGAATGTCTGGCATTATGCATTCCATCATTATAAAAGTGGTTATTGATATTTCATGTGATTATTCGTCAAGTAGAATATCCATGTGAGTATGTAATGGCATTATTTTATTTTACTTTTTCTATATTATGCTGAAGTTCAAGTTCAATAAGGCTTTTGTTTTAGTTATACATTGCCTTAAATGCTTATGTTTTCTTATGAAATTTTCCGCTATATTGTTATCCTTACGGAGCATTTGAGATCACGCCTTTCAATGTTTTATTTTTTCCAGGATGTGAAGAAGTGTATTATGACTGACTTGCAAGAATAGTCAGTGAGGATATGAGTGTGGACTAGGGAGACCATGTTATTGTAGTTTTCATTTTTATGATGTAATGTAATGTTTACGAATGTTTCTAGTGTTTCCAAGGCTACTAAAATAATCGGTCTTTCGAGACTTGATCTTTTGTGATCATGCCAATGTTATGTAATAAGGCACCGACTCTAGGTAACTGGGGTCGGGGCGTTACAGTTGGTATCAGAGGAATTTTAGTACAATCCTTGGAAGCTAGATTTAGAAAAACTCTAATTAGAGCACGTAGACCTAAGATGAACTTTGAGGATTAGTATACAAGAACTTTCCTAAAATTTTGGTATTGTAGAGATTTTGTGATTTTTCCGAGCAATACATCCCTGTCTGGATACGAGCAGGTAGAGGCGACTCTGGCACAGATGTACCTAGGGGTAAAACCCGAAAACACCGCTTTGAGCTAGACTCGAACGTGAACTGGTGCATGACAACGGGTCTTGCTGCACTCTTGGTTACGACACTCCCGGGGGATATGCTTTGGATAATTCTCATTTTCAATACAAAACACTATGAAGGGTTATGAGTATATACTTCCTCAAAGAAAACATTTTTATGATAATGGATTACATCCATAAATAGTTCAATTTATGTTAAGTGTTTTACAAGTATGGAATTATGTATTTTTATTCATAAACTAATCTAGTTTATGCCATTGTTTAGAAATGGTGCCTAGTGGAAGTAATGGAAACCGTATCAATGCACGAACTCCGTGTAGGGATTGCCCTCCTGCTCAAGATAATTATTGTGGACCTGGAGATACAACTGGTAGTGATCAACTTATTACCATACTGGGACAACTCACTCAGGTTATGAATAATAACCTTACTCGTATGGAGCACCATGATCCGCAACGTGGAGGATCAATGTTATACCACTTCATGAGGCAACAACCGCCAACATTTAATGGGGGTACAAATCCATTAGTAGCTGAGCAATGGATAAATTCCTTAGAGAAAATATTCTACACCTTGGGGAGTAGCGAAAGGGAGAAGGTTATCATGGCAGTTTACTGCCTCACTGGAGATGCCGATCAATGGTGGTCATTGATTCAAAACACAAAGGAAGATGAAGAAGTATCAAGTATGGAATGGAGAGAGTTCAAAGATCTGTTCTTAGAAAAATACTTTCTACATGACCATCGAGCAGATATGGAAAGGAAATTTCTGAGTCTGAGGCAGAAGGAGGATGGGAATGTCGCAAAGTATGAGGCTAACTTTACAAGGTTAGCGAGGTATGCTGCAGATTATATACGTAACCCAAGTAGTAAGATTGATCGTTTCTTTGATGGGTTAAAACCATTTCTCCGTCGAGCATTAGTCTCACAATCCTTCTCGTCATACGAAGATATTGTCTCATGTGCTATCAAGACAGAAAAAGAATTCTCTAAGTCTTATGACAACAAAGTAAAGCAAGAGAAGAAGAGAACGGTGGAACAAGAGATGGATAAAGGGAAAAAGGGAAAGAAGGATTTTCCATTATGTGATAATTGTGGGAAGAATCACCCCGGTGCTTGCCTAAAAGGAATGGGAGTTTGTTATAAATGTGGAGAAAAAGGTCACCAGGCTCGTGATTGCAAGGGAAAGAAAGAGGCTATCAATGTTGAATGCTACAATTGTAGGGAAATGAGGCATTATGCAAATGAATGTCCTAAGCGTCCGGGAAACATACCTCAGAAAAGGCCAAGGGATCAAGGAAAATCTTATGTTGTTACTACAGTTGAAGCAGAATAATTAATGTATTGGAGCTTTTGGACTCATGGATTATATTCTGGTTATTAGAATAATGTCATATATATATAAGGATTGTACTGTAGTACTTGTTGGTTATCATTAAGGTTTTAATATGATGAAGGAAATCATATTTTTAGTATGTGACAATAAGATAAACATTATTTTGTTTAGGGAATCTAATCTTACAATTAATTTTGGAATTTAAGGACCCTTTAGAGAAAGTCTGGACGGAGGTATTTTGGATAACTATAAAGGTTGGAATGGATTAAGTTGAACTTTGGATAGTATTGTTTAAGGTTAAAACATTTCTGAAGATTATTTTTGGAATATTATTATACTATAGTATTAGGATAAGGACAACCTGCAGGGTGGGGCATAAACCGTCGCGTCGAACAAAGCTGCAGGAATCGAACCCACAACCATAGTGCGACAGGCCTTTAATCCCTACCACTAGCCTACAGGAAGTCCCTGGTTATTACAATATAATTTTACTAATCTAAATGGTATGTGTTAACATTTAGAACCTTATACAATTAGGATAAGTATAATATTTTTGAGTTCTATTATCATTTTGAGTGAAAGATGAGTTGAAGGTTGAAACTCTAATTGTCAATCATAAATATATATATACCTATCTCTTATTCAATGAATAAATTAATTCTTAAACTTTAGTAAAGGGATATTAAAACAAAAAAATGTGTTATCCTAATACCTTATGTCTTGTTGAACTGATGATATTTTAAATCAACATAGATTGAAGGCTTTGAGGCCCTCAATTTGACAGTTGATTGTGATTGATGACCTCAATCACTCCATACAAATATTTATGTTTTTCCTCCAAATTATATTTCTCTAATTTCCACCAATGTTCTCCTTATCGAGATCATAATTTGGTGGTGACTTTCTTATTTCCATTTCCCTCTTATTAAGGCTAAATTTTATTAACCTTATTTCAGATGTGGGTTTTCCACAAAGGTATTTTCTATTTTTAACCTTTTATTTTCAAAGAAAAATATCAAATTGCGAGGATGCAATTTATTGAAGGAGGGGAGAATGTAACACCCTGAGCTTCCACGATACGCCTCTCTTTCAATAATGCAATAGCTTGTATTGTACGCAAGTTCGAGTTCTAAAACACCGCGACTAATCAAAGTAGTCGTTATGAATAGTAATAACCACTTTTTGAAATTATAGAAAATTTATATTTCAAAATGGAATTCATTTTTGTATTCCTAATATTGAAATTAGCCTATGTTGAATTTTTTGTAATTTTCTGAGAACTTCAAAAATTTTATGAATAGTGAAAAATACTTAAAACAACTTTTTTAATCAAAATAATTTATAGTGATAAGTTATATTATTGAGTGGTTTTAAAGTATAATTAGAATATATTTTTACCATTTTATCCAATGGTGTTCATTAAAATTAATTTAACTTTGAAATTGGACATAAACAATTGTCAATCTTTTGATATATATTGTTTCTTAAAAACACGCTATTTGTTGTGACAGTGGGAATTAATTATAAAATTAATTAATGCAACTTATATGTTTGGAATTTCATAAAATATACATCATTTTTGAATTCGGAGTATCAATTATATCTTAGGGTGAAATTTTGGCATTGTTCTGAAAAACTTCAATTTTTGATGAATAGTGAAACCACTAAATGGTAGTTAAAAAACGGGTTTTTCGTTTAAATGAAATATTACCACTTCTGTGATTTGATTTTCAAAAATCCTACATACATGGTTTTCATTAAGAAGTAAAATGTGGTTCAATGAGATTAAAATAATTTTTAGGTGAATAGTAACTTTTAAGTTCTTAATCGCGATTAGAGGTAATTACTGTAGTTTAAGGTAAAAATAATGTTTTAATAATATGAGATGAGCTTGAAACATGTCCTACCCTCATTGGATGAGCCATGTCCTACCAATAAAATTCATGGGTCAACTTGGGGACCCCATGGAGCCACTTTGGTTGGAAAATGACATTAAAAACATTTTATTTAATGTTAAAATAAAAATGTCACAAACATGAGTTGTTTTACTAAAACAATTATTACATGGGGTTGTATAAGCTAGCTTTTTGACCATAAATATTCATTAGAAATCTAAGATTATTTCCTACATTATGGTTATTTTTTTAGAATTTTTAGACATTAAATAATTTAAATTTTTAATGACACAATGATGATGCAGCGATTACCTCATTAATTAACGATTTAAATAAAATGAAAAGATAATGTAATATCCAAGGCTTACACTTGTCAAAATTCTATTAGATGGGTAGATTTCGAACCATTATCACCTTAGACTCGAATTATATAAGTGTGGGACCTCTAAAATCTGAAACTCATTTTATGATAAAGCGACTTTTCTTTACTTTCCAAGAGTGCCCCTCCTCTCCACTTATAAAAGGCCCCCACCTCTACCACATCATTAAAACTTTCAAGCCATTTGGCTCAGCCAAACTCTGCCCAAATACTCTCCCAACTTCCCCCTCTTACTCCTAGAAGCCTCACATTGGGCAGAACTCTTCCCAAGGAAGCCTTTGGCTCAAATCAATAAGAGTTACCCGATTTTAAGGTAATGTCTTCTCTAATGTTGTTTTGTTTTATTTTTCTTCTCCAACCCCCTAAACACTTTCTATTAATTTATTTTGTAACAACACCAATATCCTAAATATACTAGGATGTTGTTATAAGAAGGATTCTAGCTACACTTACACACACATACATCTAATGGTTAAAGAACATACTGTTTCTGTGGATGGCAAATTTCTGCCTCACGAAACGATGATTGTTCCACACTCATATAACACCTTCAAAGGTGGCCATTAAGATGTCACTATATTTATATATGATATATAATATGTTTATGTTTTACTTAAGCTACTGTATTTTTCCTTTATGGAATACCTTTATGATTTCCATTATGGTTAAAACGCGATAATTTCATTTTAGGAAATGCGGACTACCGCCCCCTCAAAATGATTTGAATCGTTAATACCATATGTGGGATGTATAAAGGATAGAGTAAATGGTATTATATGATATATTATACTGGAATTATATTATACATTTATATAATTATGATTTCATTCCATTAAATACGAAATATAAATGAAAGTAGCATTCATGCGTACGTACGGCTTACCGTCTCCATGAACGGTGCATTTCATTTCTTACCTCTAAATGTTACGTAATATTATGAATGAATGTATATACTGGATATAAATGATATATATGCTAACTAAATCATGAATATAATTCTGGATATAATGGATATTTCACCACATGAACAACTTGTAATTATAAGAAGTTTATTATTGACTCAAGTACCAAAGATCGACAAAACGACCGTTATTAACTTAAATAATTACATAATGTTCATAACATGGTAATAAGTGATATAAAAAGGATAATGAAATTGAAAATGGTTCTTAATAAGGTAGATATTAACTCTAGTTTATTATTCAGGAGGTTAAAGAACGGTTGAGTCAAGTCGGACACGAGGTAAGGGAACTTCTTAACCCAATTTCCATTCTTTGGGTTAATCTCCTACTTTCAAATTATGTCATGATATTATTATGTCCTATTTAGTATTTTTACTTTATTTATGTGTACCTATATTGAATACACATAATAGATCTATTTTATTTTAAAAATGATCTTTTTCAGGACTTCGTCTCAATCTCTTTTCATTGAGGCATATTTGGTTTTATACAAAACTTTCTTTTATACGGTGTATAAACCCCTTTGACTTTTACGTTTATTCAAAAGGAATCTTTTTTATACGAAGCGTTTTACTAAATGACAAAAAGGTAATGTTTTTCATTCCATACATATGCGGCGACAATGACCTCTCCGCCGCCGTGACCATTATTTGAGTTTCGGCTTCCTCTACAAGCCATACTTTTTTTTAATTAAAAATAAATACCATGTTATACTTTTCTTTTATTTTGGTATTGAAAATAGTTTTGAAAGCATTTTTATTATATAAATGTGTTGTATTGATATCTTGTGATTGAAATGTGGAAATGTTATGTTTCCTTTATGCATGTTTTATGTGATACGATTATGTTATGGTTTATGATATGTTTAAACCTATTCATATGAGGAATGCATTGGACTTAATAAGTGACGGGTGGAGCCCGTTATAGCTCCTCGATGCATCGGTAGGTCTCATGAGACAACTAGACGTGTATTTGGCCGAGGCCCTTTCCCAATTTGATTTGTGATTTTGGCCGAGGCCTTAATCATTTTAGACGTCTTGGCCGGGGCCTTGACAAAATGTTTCAGAATGTCTGGCATTATGCATTCCATCATTCTAAAAGTGGTTATTAATATTTCATGTGATTATTCGTCTAGTAGAATATCCATGTGAGTAAGTAATGGCATTATTTTATTTTACTTTTTCCATATAAAGCTGATGTTCAAGTTCAATAAGGCTTTTGTTTTAGATATACATTGCCTTAAATGCTTATGTTTTCTTATGAAAGTTTCCGCTATATTGTTATCCTTACGAAGCATTTGAGCTCACCCCTTTCAATGTTTTATTTTTCCCAGGATGTGACGAAGTGTATTATGACTGACTTGCAATAATAGTCAGTGAGGATATGAGTGTGGACTAGGGAGATCATGTTATTGTAGTTTTCATTTTTATGATGTAATGTAATGTTTAAGAATGTATCTAGTGTTTCCAAGGCTACTAAACTAATCGGTCTTTCGAGACGTGATCTTTTGTGATCATGCCAATGTTATGTAATAATGCACCGACTCTAGGTAACTGGGGTCGGGGCGTTACAAGTAAGGGTAAACAAGGGAGATAAATAAGAACAACACGAATATAAGGGTATGAGAACATGATCATAACATTTGAAATCAATTCCATTAATATCAAAGATTATAATCTAGTGTCATGTAATAAAGATTGAAAATTCATAAGACATGAATCATTTGGGAATCAAATAACATGATCCATGATAGAATAACATTGGAATAAGACATAATATTATGGAATTTATATAAAAATAAAAAACAATTTCTATAGTATTCAAGTCTCATCATGAAGGATATCATAGTGGAATGGGTTCACTTCCCAAACCATCATAGTAGTCAGGGTTCACTCCCAAGACCATCATAGCAGACAAAGTCTCTTACTAAATCGTGTTTACTCCCTATTCTAGTCCTTTCTACTGCATAAGATATAAATCTTTAGCCAAGGGATTGAAGGGAGATATTTGTCCCACCCATCTCATAATAAAAATCATACATACATTTACCAAAAGATCATAAACTTTTAAGAATATCATAACCCATGAAATAAAATGGGTTCCATAAACATTTCATTATATCATAACCTGTGGAAAATAAATAGGTTTTATAATCATTTCATCATTTCATCATAGCATAACCAGCGAAAAGAAGTGGGTTTCATAATCATTTCATCATGTCATAACCCATTAATGAGAAATGGGTTTTATCAACATATTATCATCATAAAAACAAACCATTTAGGGAAACAACAATAACAGTATCCTTGGACTATAAGTAACATCAAAGGATTCCATGTTAGATGAAAATGATTTTTAAATAAAATATCACTAGAAACGTTTCCTGAGGAAAAAATCATTTCTTTCAAAATAATATTAAAAATAAAAATTCATAAAAACTTTTGGAAATCCTTTTCTTTGAAAATAATATTTAAAATTTATAAAGGAATATTTAAAAATAATTTCAAGCATTACCTGAATAAAATTCCATTTCTTCTATGAAAAACACTTTTAAAAACATGAAATATTTTCAAAAACCATTTAACGTTGAAAAAATATATTTAAAATATAAAATAAAATTCCAAATATTGAAAAAAAAAATATTTGATAATAGATTTTAAAAATTCAAAGGTAATCCTAAAATAATTTGGGGTTCATGACAGTACAAAATACTATTCATGTCATGCATGTAAAAAAACAAATATTCTTTTCACATTTACAGTAAAATAAAAGTAGACACTATTTGGAAAATTATGTGAAGATTCCTTTTAGAAAAATTTAAAAATTAAAACATGGGTAAAAATTTCATTAATAAATGTTTTTATTAATTTTAAAAACATTTTTGAAGAAATATTTAAAAAAAAAAAATTTGAAAGAAAAAATGTTTTCGGCCGAAGAGAGAAATAATGATGATATTTTTTTATAAATATTATTTTTAAATCTTGTGTAAATGAACATAAGAAAATAAAGGGAAAATTATATTCTCATGTAATAACCATGGGAGGATAAAATTAATTATTTTTTTGAGAGATGGATTATAATATTTCGTCGTCGTAAATATAATCATAAAAAAATCTGGATGAACGATGATATTGTAAAATGAAATCCTTACCACTTTGGTAACATTGAATTATAAGACACATGAAATATAGATAATAAAATTGATATGTAAATCCCAATAATTTTGAGAATAAGAATCATAAAATACAATCCTGTGTAGTAGATAAACCATATAAAATAACGAAGTGGTGAATATGGCATGTGCCTCACAGAAGTAAAAAGTGAGATAGAAATTCCTTACATATTAAGTAATATTTTGAATCACAAGCCTCAATGAAAAATAAAATCAAATTAAACATTAAATACCATAAAAATACGGATATTAGTGATATAACATGGAAAAGTGTAATTATGTACACCACATTAAAGAAATGAGTGGTGAATTTTCATATGTATCCCATAAATAAAAGTGCGACTAGAAATTGCTTACCTTAAGTCTCGACTTCTTTTTTACACATTAGAAACTATTGTATAGTAAATATAAGTTAGTTATAAATATATTAAATGGCCATAATTATATATATTATACCATATATTGTTTACTTATGACCATTTATTACCCGTTTATTAACAATTCCTTGTTAAAATCATGTTACATGCAATAATTGCTTGGTTATTCATATATATTTTTATTTTTTATTTTTGGTACTCTTACTTAGATCTTGGTTCCATAATATCTAAAATAATAATCATTAAATATTTACAATATTTTTAAATAAATAATACTTTTAATACCAATCATGAATTATGGTTTTGAGAAATGAAGTATGTTACGATCGTAGAGATGGTAGGTCGTACATATGCATGAGTAATGTTTTCTTTTTCCATGATTATTATGAAATGGGGGTAAATAATATTTTATCTTTCCATAATTATCATTATATCATATTATTTATTTAAATTTTCTTATACATATCATCCATTTGGTTTTGGGATGAAAATAGAGTCACATTTCTTTGTGAAGGTGGTAGTTCACATGTACACGGATGACGCTATCATCTTTCAGTGATTGAAAATATAAGATGAAAAATAATATATTATATTTTAATAATTATAAATATGTAATTAATATCATAATTATGTCATTTATATCACATATTTTCTTTAAATTTATCATTTTTAACTTCTATGTAATGTGATTGTGAAAAACAAATCACGTCACTTCGTGAGGTGGTAGTCCATAGTACCCACGAGCAATGTTATCATATACCTTATGGAATAGAAGATAAAAAAGTTATATATGATATAATTAATAAATAGGAATAATTATGTTATAAATATAATACATACACTATATATCCATCATTATTCCCAACTGTGATAAGTGATAATGGAGAAATGAATGACATCAGTTTTAGAGGTAGTAGCCCACCGTACACATGAAGGATGATTTAATAACCCATTTGATAAAACTGGAGATGGTTTTAGGTATTGAAATTAACATAAAAACATCTAATTATATTTAATATACTTAGGTTAGTATATCATCATGTTTTAATAAGAATTTAATGGTGTGGAGGATGAAATAAAATAAAATGCTTGTTGAAGAATATTACATCTTCTTCAGGTATCCTATTTAGGTTTTCACCAAAATCCTTCCAAGGTTAGACTTATACCTGAAATAAAGATTATAGGAATATATTAGGGAAGTTTTTAAGAAATTTTTTCAAGGATTTTCAGAACCAAAATGGTTTGAAGGAGTGAAGAAGAGAATAAAGGTGGGGTCCTTTTATTAGTGTGGTGAGTGGCACACTTGTAAAGTTTTTAAAAGAAAAAGGCGTACCCTCATTTTTTTCATGTCTCAAGGATCCAAAATGAATCATTATAAATAATTATACATTATAGGATCCAAATATTTCAATAAAACTAATTTTATAAATAGTTTATAAGTCATTTTAACCCTTGTCTTTGTTATTTTAACCCTCACTAGCTCATTTTTACCTAACACACGGTAATTAATTTTTTATGTTTTCAATATTTATTTTGTTCAAAAATTAAATTTAAATTTTTATATAATATAAATTATGTTGATTACAAATATATCGTTCATTTTTATAATTTCAATTCATATAAGTATAAATTTTTTATTTAAAATTAATCTTGCATAGCCGACGAGAAAGTGGGTTTTAAAAGAGAAAATGTTCAAAAGTTTATAATGTTTTTACATCAAATTTAAAAATGAAAATGATCCCAATGACTTAAATTGGATTAATAGGTATATAATTGAACTAAATTTACTTTAAAACCAATTAAAAATATTAAGTAAATTTATAAATATTTTAAATTAAAATTTAGAATTTTTCACAATTGATCAAAAAATTAATATTATCAGAATATTATCAAACATTCACCCTAAAATTAAATTTAAATTATTAATTAAAATACATAAATTTATTTTTTCAAATTAATTTTATAAAATTTTCAAAAATAATTTTTATTATAAGTGTGGAAATGGAAATAAAACTACTTTTTAGAAAGATACAATTTTAAACATAAAATTGAATTTATTCTAATTTCTTGTCTAAAAACACCTAAGATGAATTTTAAACATTTGGTTGAATATATAATTTATAAATTTAATTAAATTAATTCAAAAAAATTTATTTGGTTAATTTATTGATGTAAAACACATTTTTTCAAATAAAAATAGTTTTTAAAGAAAAATAATTTATTTTCAAAGAGTTTTTATTTTTATTTCTAATTAATTAGTCACCAAATAATTCATTTCGAAAAAAATATTTTTATAAATAGATTAGTTATATTCATACCCATCATTCCAATATGTAAGTGATAATTTTCATGTTAAATAATTATATTTTAATTGTATGTCACATTTTGTTTAAACTTGGTGTTGTGTGTAACACAAGATAAACTCAGTGTTTCTTATATTAAAAAATATCAAAGAGATTAAATTTATTTGAAATATAAATATTTCACAATATATGGGGTTACTACATCTATAATTCCTCTCCATGTTCCATAGGCTTCCAACTAATATTGAGGGTCTAAGATGTGATAGTATACCTACATATAATAGTTGTAATAATAGCAAAACTAACCTAATAAAATACTCAATAATAAATTAAAATCATAATGCATGGAAGTGATAAATAAATAGAATCCATGAATAATAAATTTTTGCAGTCATACTATAAAATATATAAATTAGTCACCCACTGGGCTAAAATATATACATAAAAGAATTAAATACACAAAGTACATTGAAGATCATCAACGTCTGTGAGCCTTACCTCAACCTAGTATTCAGTCTCATCCATGTTATCCTACTCAATAAAGATACTTTGGACCTCTTCTTTACCTGAACCTATAAACATTGAAGGATTCTCTAGCACCTAAGTTCTATGACCACCCAAGTAGGGTCTGAGTACATAACTCAGTATGGGATCACCAATGCAGTCTCATACATATCTAGTAAATACAGTGATGTGTGCATCGAACATAATAAGAATAATAAATAAATATATAAATTAATAAATCATATAATAAATTAATAAATACTCATCTTAGATCCTTGGATGAATCATGGAAACTGGAATTGATAAAACCTACTCTGACCAATGTTGAATATATATATTAATAGCACTATAATCATGAATAGAAAATATGGGAACACTATATCCAATGACTAATTCCAAGTTCAACCAATAATATATAATCATAATTGGAACACCATATCCAAAGAACAATGTCCAAGGTCCTCCAATAGTATAATAGTGGGCATTTTAGATCCTGCGAATCACATTCAAGTCCCCCAACTATATAACAACGGGCATACTATATCTGTGGAATCACATCATGGTCCCCCAACCATATTATAATGGGAATACTAGATCCATGGAATCACATCAACTTCCCACAAACATATAATAATAATAATAATAATAATAATAATAATAGGCACATTAGGAACTTGTAATCCCATCAAGGTCCCTTAACATCATATAATAATAATTTCACATTTAATATATTTCATTAATTATAGTTCAACATTATATCATATCTTGTATCTAAGGATACGTCCTAATAATCCATAACAAACTAAAACAATCATTAAATAACACTTTTCCAATAGAAACACCCATCACTTCAGGGTATACATCCCTCAGTCTCAACCTAAAAACAATGTGGCTACTCTGGCCTCCTAGGCTCAACCTGTCTAGTATTTAGTTTAAAGTGACACTCAATGATGACACTAAATATTATATCACCACTCCCAACCTAGAGTAAATATTGAGGCAATTATCATGGTCCTCTAAGTTCATATAATTATTTATTAAGTGCCTATCATGGGGTTTACATAACACAAGGTACATGGTTATAATTATACTCCCAACCATCGGTTAATGAGATGATCAGCTAGTGAAGAAGGTCCCACCATAGCACCTGACACTTTGTGTGTCCACTTTATGTTCATTCAATTTAATTAAAACAATTTAATTTTTAATAAAATAACCATATTATTTAGGTTTTAATCACTCATAATCGAGAGACCATATATCACACATCATCTCAAAAGAATAATTAACTGTGTAAGCTATAGGGAAAGGCTTAGGGACAACCTACCTCAATGCAAATAATTTCCCTTTTATATTATTACCTAAAAAATAACTACCTAAGCCCATCCAATTATTTATTAGCTTCACCAGTCCTCGTTTATCCATCTGAGGAACGTATTACATCTGTTTTTAGAACCTCAAAAAAATCACCCATGGAAGGTCCATAACGCATCCTTGGCATCAATCTAGGCATGATCTCAAACATTCAAAACAAAATTAATCACAAAATTTATCTTATTTTTTTAAAACCCCTAAATATAAGTAGGAAGTAGCTTACCTCCTTTGAAACATAAATGGATAACTTGAAAATAGTGTCTTGAATTCTCCTTTATGAAATAAGAGTAAAATCCCTAAATTAAAGGACTCTTACAATGGTCAATTTCACACTTTTCATCGAAATGTATTATAAAAATAGTAGGGAACAATAACTCCAACTAAATGACATGTAAAGGCTTAAAATCATCCTTCTAGGACACCTGTTATCCAATCTTATCCAAATATTCACCATTCTTGGACAATGTTCCCATACTCTGGTGAAATCATCATCGAATTTATAAATGAAATCACCCAAAATTAAAAGGGATGTAAATTTTGTATCAATAATGGAATATAAATGGAGATATTACCTTGAATCCATCATGAAAATGCACCAAGGATCACCCTTGGATCATGGAGGATATAGAGGAAGGATATGGGAGGATTTAACTGAATTTCCATCCTCAAGTCATCATTTCCTACTAGATCCTAAGAGGGTAAAAACCAAAAAGAACCAAACACCTCCATTAAAAAGACTCCAAAATCACCATTTTCTAGATATCTGATCTCACTATTTAGTAGGTCTAGCCTCGCTGAATAACTAGTGATCCCAAAAACTTGTTGGACCATTACCAAAATCCATCAGCAAGACAATAGTGTTCCATCTAATATCTAGTGGCTACTGAAATATCCTGACCTCCTTATCCTATTCTATGTCATTATCCTAAGTATCCATGATGTCGAACGAGCCTCTTTATTTATCCAAAAGAATCTTTTTAAAACAACCAAATCTGTAAAAATTCATATCGAGTTGGATTTCTCAAAAATAACCATCCACTGAATCAAAAAAATAAAATTCCTACTGAATTTCCAAACCCATCCAGACACAGGGTATTAAAACTTTCCCATCATAACACTTATAATCACCAAGATTTCATGATGGTCCTTTAAAAATAAATATATTCTTATAAATTTTTTTGGTTTAACATTAATTGGTCATGTTCCATCATCAAACACCAAACATAGTTTCACTATGCTTCTCATAATATTAGGTCCTCAATTTCTGAAACCCAAGGCAATGCTTGTTATAATTACTAAAACATAGAGACAACACTACCCAGGATCATCTATCTGAAGAAACAATAGTGTATTTCATAAAGTCACCACCATTTTGTTGGTGCTCTCTGATTGATTAGGTTCCCTAGAACCAACTTCTGTTTCCTTTATGATAACATATATTCATTTTTTTGATTAATAAACTCTTTATCACATCATTATTGTTCTTTTATCTAACATAGTATATGATAATTCTCTGAGATTAGTTGTCACACTGAAATTTCATAGCACTTTCCTGCTACAATGAGAACACATAACTACAATAATAGTATTCTTACATGTATTTTATAAAGGTTTATGAAGTCATTTGAGGGACACAAATGATATAGGCTATCATATATTGAGACTCATAGGACTTTGAGACTCCTTCTCGTGGTTTACTCCATTGGTAATTACTAGTGTATAAAATTAAAAGAACTAGAACCTCCATTAAGAAAATTCACATTTATATGTTCCATTAGATGTTCCTTTTTTGGGATGTTTATATCGATCCTTAGAATTTAAGATTATTATTGGATATTTTGAGTCACATACTTTGATGCATTGATAAAAACTATGATTACATGGCTTTATAGTGAAATACAATATTTTGGGGGCATTATTAGTAATATTGTTTTGATGAATAATGTGAGAAAGAATTTTCCCTTCTTTTGTTTAATGAAATTTAATATCTCAGTCTCTTTTATAGAAATGAGAAGTTATAAATAAATCCATATCTATGGTGTTCTGTAGGAAAGTTAAATCTCTAAAAATTCAAATAAAGTGACAGAGAGAACATGGGTTGATAGAACCAGCTTACAAGATACCGGATTAGGGATATCGTGATAAAGGGATTTTATTAAATGGTTAGTTTCCTTATATGATTTTATGTCATTGGGATATTAACTTCATTCTATATGGGTTCCTTGCCGTGTTCTTGAATATTAACCTTGTAATTTGGGTTGCTTCACCTATTTCCACTAAGAAAGAGGTATGTATGGTCAAACACTAAGTGTATCGAGAACTTGAGTTAAATAATATTACTATTTATTAATTAATAAGTTGAATAAATATTATTCCCACATGTTATTTAATAATCATTCATGTTTTCATGATTTCATATATTCTATCAGTAGTTATTCAATAGAATATTTTGTGAGCACAATATTTAATAAATAATTATTTTTAATCTAGTGAGTGTATTATTTATTTTTTATTAGAAAATAATTTAGTGATATTTATTTATTAAATAAATTATCATTATTCATGTTCCGATAGATATTTTGGTGAAATGGAGGGCCAAGTTTAATGGTCTGGTGAGAAATAATATATATATAACAATATTTTTATAACTAATATTTAGTCTAATTTTCTATCGTTGTGCATGTCAATAAATAATAATAAAAATAATTTTGTTATTATTATTTTAGACATGGGGTTCTATGGGAATTTGAAAAATAATAAGGTTGTAAGTTCCATTATTATTTTATTACCCTAGTAGTATATAAATTTAATTATTTTATTTCTTAAGGGTTTCCATTTCATTTTTTGTGCACCGTGACATCTAGAGAGAATTATATTGAATCCCTATAGATATCCCTCACCAAGAATACTCTCAAGAACATATAGAAATCCTCCTCCAACACCACTCTCGAGTCTAGAGATACTAAAGAGAACCCTTACTCGAAGAGATTCTAAAGATGATCAAATATAAATAACTCAAATGTTATGATCTTCCATGATAGAACCTGTAGATTCCTACAATGATGTTTAGAGGTTTTTAGAGAAAGTGTGGATCGCTGCTGGTGGAATTTACTCATTATTACTGTAAAACAAATTATGGTATGACATATAGATATTGATAGATTCACTAATGAATGAATAATTCATCACAAGGTAACTCTTTAATTGCTTAAATTAATTATTAATAATATTTGATGATCATGTGTTTTGGTTCCAATGTTCAATTATTAACTAAACCTAGATTCAATTCCATTGGTCACAACGCTTATAATTAATGAACATAACAATTTAATCATCGATTAAAAAAATCTAACTTGGCCACACCACATCCAACACTTCTATTGATCCCGGAACATTCAAGTGGTATCAGAGATAGGTTGCATAATTATTTATAATTATTTAAAAATGTTTTATTTATTTTTGCATCTATTATTAGTTTTCAATTCCAATTTAATCATTCTTTAATATGAATCATGATATATTCTTTTCTTCATCTTAGGTCCCCAAATAATATTAATTTAATTAATTTTATTAATGAATAACATTATAAGAACTCATCCAGTAGTTCTGGGGATTCAGTATGATTACCATAAAACTACACACCATGTATCCTAATGGTATACATTGTGTACTCAGGTTCAATGCACTAATGATTAATTCATATTTTATTCAAGTAATGTGTATTTATTACTCATGGTGTGTATTTAATACACCACATGTTGACCAATCTAATATGGTGCATGGTCGTCAAGAAAACATGGCGTGTATCATCCATACACAATGTGTAGTCTATTAGTTAAAGGAAAGTCATGTATTTTCTTACATGGAATACAATAATGGTGACCATGTAACATTCATACTATACATCGTATAGCCCATGTACATGTCGTGTACTCTATTATTTTTTGTGGCATGATTACATGATGAGTCTCAAGCCTTGTGTTGTGGATAAATGTCAATAAATATACACACCGCATATCTGGATTGTACACACAGTGTATATTACCAAATAATATAGAATTAAAATTAAATTATTATATGGATTAAATGTAATGAAAATGTATTCTATGTGTTATTTATTTTACTAAGTACACACCATGTGATAGGTTTAAAATATATTAAATTTCTAATTAATCTATCCATAATTTTTATAACTAAATATCATGTACAAGTTACAATACAATTATTACTCTAAGTTAATTGAAATGAAACATGAAAAATAAATACCATGTGTTTCGTGTGTCATTTATTTAACTATGTATGTGCCGTGAAACTATGTGATAATTCATGTATGCCACATGTCACATGAGAAAATAGTATGAGAGTGCCCAAACAGTGTATTTGTGTCACTGAGAGGGGGAGGGGTGAATTAGTGATCATTTTTCACTTATGTTTCCTTGAAACAACCTATAACTCCGGTTAAATATTTGATTCCCCGTTGAAAAACAATTCAAACACATACCCATAGAAACACAACTATTTACAAGGTTCACTATTCTATAATAATATCTACGTCTTTGGTTTTTTTACATGTTTCAATACCTTACAATCCACTAGAAAAAAAATCATTGGATTACACCGAGTAGGATATTCCCTTTCACTCATTTAGCACTTTGAAAATAATCTAATAGTTCATGTTCACCCTCTTAGTAAAAATAGGTTAATTCAATATTTATTCAATAAAACATGTTAAAAGTGATTATTTTCAATTTCCACAAGTGTATTCAATTTAAAAACAATTCTTTACTTTCAGACATAGAAGCTGGTAAGAACCTCTTAGAATTCAAAATTAAAAATGAGTCAAAATTTTCAATCTAATATTACCACTAAGATTCTTCATATCTGATCTTCAAATTTGATTTCCCAATCAAATTTATATAATTTTTTCCAAATATGATCAAGAAAATTCAGATCAATTTCTTCCTCAGTCTAAAAATCCCAATACTGAAATCCAATATCTGATTAATCCATCCAAATACAATGATATTCCGAATAAAATGAAAAGTTTTATATAATAAGTAGCTAAATACAATGAATTTATAAGTAACATTGTGATCTTTTCTATTCTCTTTAACTTCAATCGTTTGAAATTTTTTCAAAAAAGTCACAATACAAAAAACTCTTTCTCTCTTTGAAGGTCAGAGCTTCTCTCTCTTCAGTGAATAGTATATCTAAGTTAGAAAAGGTACAAAGTACTATTTACTTTTATAGGTCATCCAAGGATGGTTTTTCTGGGAATCCAAAAAACATTCTAGATCAAAACAATTCACCAAAATATTTATTTCCCGTGAATTTTGGGTGAATATTGACTTCGTCAACTCTTCTAAAATCTTCTCAAATCTTCTTCAAACTTCATCTTTTCTTCAATTTATCTTTTTAATAACCAGTTCGGATCCTATTTTGGAATATACTTTTCTCATTCAAAACACTTCCAACAATTTTCATTATCTATTCTCTTGACCCACTTGAAATGTAAACAAAGTAATTCAACCTTTTTAAAATTCTCAACTATATTATTGATTAATCTCTGAAATTTCTCTTCATAATGGTCATTCCATTTTTTTTATTCACCAGATCTCAAACAATGATTTTTATAAATATAATATCACACTGAGTCTGATTATTGGCTTCTTTCTCTTCTGAATATGATGAATATTTGCTACTATAGTTCCTTTATAAGCATACTTCTTTCCCATTCAGCCTAAAAACGATTTTTCAGAAAACAATTAACCTGAATATGATCAAGATGAATATTCTCTTCAAAGCCTTTTTTCTTCATTAAAACTAGATCTAATAAATCTAAATATGATTGGTTTCTTTTATTTAACTCCCCATTTCTTTCACAGAGCTTTCATCATAAATTTTACCACTAACTTAGGTTTTATGGGAACTCTAAGATCCGTAAAGCATCGTCACATTTGTTTTATCATTGTAATGCAGACATCGATACTCCATCAAACTGATTCAAAGTGAATATGATGACTATTTATTTATATCAATATTATTCATCAATAATATTTATTTATCACTCTGGATTCATAGTTAATGTGATGAACTTTTTCTTCCAGCAGATTTTCCTAAAAATGAAGGGTCGTTCCAAGCATTGTGAGTCTGATTCTTTTGAATACAATGGTCTGTCCGAATTTCACCAAAATAAAAATTGATGTGATTTTCCTTCTCTTATTATACTTTCTTGAAAACAAAATAAAACATTTGAAAATAATTACCTTCCCTATCATCTTGGTCCTAACAATCTCCCCCTTTATATTGTGTTTTCAACAAAGATTCATAAATCACTGAACTTTGTAACATCAAGAAATGAATCTCTTATCAACATTTATATGACTGTATGAGCTAACTCATTATAGGAAACAAGAAAAATTAAAACAAAAACCAAGCTATCCATAGTAGTGATAATGAAAACCTTCTTCACTTTTATTCCCCATATTTCTTCGTCTTTATTAGAAAACAATACAATTTTTTTTCAATAAGCACTCAAATAAATATTTAGAATAGTTCATGCACTTACAATGATGAATTCAAATCATAAACACAAATCCCTCTTTTACATTTTATCAAAAGGATAGATTTGTGAAAATATTCTACCCCTTTATAATAAAATCCAAAGGTAAGATGGCAGAGGGTACAGAAACACATACCTCAACCTTCATGAGAATGAGGTTGGACACCCATGTTCAACCTCAATTTATAAAATGACTCCTTTGGTAACAGTTTTTTGAATATATCAGAAACTTGTTTTGATGTTGGAACATACTCTAGCTCTAATTCATTCTTCTCCACATTCTCTTTGATGAAATGATATTTTTTATAAAATAATTCTAATGATATTATTGAATTATATTCTTAGTTATATTTATTATACTCTAATTATCACAACCCAAGAGAATGGGTAACTTCACTTATAAAAATATTTATTCTAATTTTTTTCCATCCACATAAGTTGAGTAGTGATTTGAGTGGAATAAAAATACTCATTTTCAGTTGTATTATGAGTTATTGAATTATTTTTCTTTTAATTCCAATTAACACAATTCTTCCCTAGATAGAATACTCCACCATATGTGGATCTTCTATCATAAATATTTCCTGCCCAATCATCTATTTAATACCCAAATAAACAATGCTTTCTTAGATGTCATACCTGATTCCAAAATACCTTGTTCCTTTTATGTATCTGAGAATTCTTTTTCAAGAAATTAAAAGTGATTATTTTAGAGAACTCAGAAATCTTACAAATATGGTAACAGCATAAACAATATCAGGTATTGAGGCATTCAAATGAAATAAGCATCCAATAAAAAATATTAAATTCTCTATAATCAACTTATTTCCATTCTCTATCCTTAGATAACTTTTTTCCTACTCAGATCAGTTTGAAAACTATTTTTGAGTTTTCAATGCTTAACCTCTTAAGAAGTTCCATTGAATAATTTTATTGAGAAAGAAAATTGTACTTCTCCTTCTACAAAATTTGTAACCCAAGAAAGTATTTCATTTCCCCTTGTATGGAAATTACAAAAAACTTTTTCATCTCTTCAAAAAATATTTCACAACTTCTTTCATTACTCCTTTTAAAGATAATGCCATAATCATAAACAATTATGATGAGGGAATACACTTGACTTTCTCTGATTTGAAGATTGTTATTCACTCTTCCTTGCATGAAATTAATTTTTCCTAAGAATATATCCAATTTTCAATACCATGCCCTTAAATCTTATTTTAATCCATAAAAACCTTTTTCAATTTTCACACAAAACATTTGTATTTTCCAACAACCAATCCACATGTTTTTTCAACATAAACTTCCTCATCAAGATCATTATTTAAGAATGCATATTTGATATTCCTTTGAAGTAAATTGTAACCTCCTTTTTTTAGAAATACCAAGAAATGTTCTAATTATTTATAATATTTACACTAGATCAAAGGTTTCATCAAAATAAATGCCTTCAATTTGTGAATAACCTTTTTATACAAATACTTATTTGTTTATTTTCACCTGCCCTTCTACATTCACCTTGATCCAGAAAATCCATTTTGTACCAATAATTTTAATGCTGTATGGCTTGGGTACGAGTTCCTATATATCATCTTTTCAGTTTGATGAAACTCTTAATTCATTTCTTAAACCAATTTTGGGATACTCAAAAGATTTTTTCACAACATTCGACTCCGCTTTTGAATAGAAATAAGTATGTTTAACAGTATTTGTTGTTCTTCTTTTTTTAACATTATAACCTTGATAACCAATTATATTCTGGTCTTCCACTTATTTCCTTATCCTAGGATGAGATTTTAGTGTACCTTTCACATCAATGGAAATAAATTAGTCTGATTCTTCACCTTGAGTAGAATTATAGTTGGCTATATCCTTATCAGAATTGTTTTCATAAACTTGTTAAACCTCTTTTTCTACCTGAGCATGTTCTTATTCCTTGGATATTTTAATTGTTTCAAATTGATAGAATTAAAAAAATCATTCTATTTATTTATTGAAATATATATATATTCTTACTTACAGATCATATCCAAGAAAGATTTTATCATCACCTTTATACTCAATCTTTCCAAAGTTTCCACCTTTCTTCTTTATAATATATGGACTCCTGAAAACTTCTAAGTGTTTCAAACATGGAGTTTTCCAATACAATACTCATATGGAGTCATATCTGATATTAACCTATAAATCATCAATTTTGAATGTACAAATCAATTCTCATATCTTTCCTCCAAAATTAATGAGAAAAACATGTTCAAGTAACATGCTTATTTGCATTTCCACAAAACTTCTATTCATTATTTTAGAAAAAATATTTTTTTGAGGAGTGTATGGGGAACATTGATCATGAATAATTCCATGATTATCCAAATAACTTTAAAAATATTCACTTTTTTATTCACCACCATTTTTGGTTCTCAACTTCTATAATGAATACTTACATTCCTTCCCAGCTTTCCTTATGAAACTTTTAAACATTCTCAAATATTTTGACTTGTGTTTCTTATACATAACACAAGTAATGCCAGTAAAATAATCAATGAAAGTAATGAAGTAATTTTCTCCATTTTTTGATATCTTTCTCATTGGCACACAAATATCATATTGACTCACCTCCAAGGGTTGTCTTGAATAAATCTTAACTTTATTATGCACTGATTTTGTAATCTTTATTTTCTAAAAAATAGTGCAACAACAATATCCTATTAAAGGAAAATAAGAAATCTCTCGGACACTATATAACTTTTATAAATTTCTCATGTTTCTTTGAAACATGTGTCCCAGCCTTTTATGCCACAATTGACTCTCTTCCATCTTACTCATGTAACAAGATTTTTGTATTTCACCAACCTGAAAAAACAAATTCATTTTATACATTGGCCTCTTGTAAAAAATGTTCCAACTTCCTTAATTTTCACAAATAATACATTTTTCATGAATACAACTTTATTACCCTCAAAAAAACAATTGTGAAACAGTTAGAAAATTGTGTTTCATCCCATCAATATAAAAATATTTCTTAGATTTTAAATTTTCCTTTCCAATAATGGTTGATCCAACCCATTTGATTTTCAAGGATTCGTCATTGAAAATTTTCATTGTTCCTTATATAAATCCTTCAAATTCTTAACCAATTTTAAATATAGTTTCACCTGATAATAACACCAACTATCAAGAATCCATGTTTGTTCTCTTTTTTTGCATCTTTCAATGTGGTTTAAAAAACAATATCTTTTTCTTATTCCTTTTCTTTCTTCACCGTCGGCTTCTAAGAGTTAAGAAACTTTTGTTGAGTTAGTAAAAAAACAATAAATCATTTTGAAAGGTTTAAATCTCATTAAAATATTTTATAAATAGTTTCTAATAGTTATAATCTATTCTCAACTTTTACACTAACCATCTCAGGTTTCTTTAAAAAATCTTTTTAGACTTATTTATTTGAGGAGATTGACTCCCCCTCAAACTATGTCTTTCATAACTTATGTAATAATAGTAATATTATTGGTTATGCCAACACATATTTACCATTATCTAAATCTACCATAATACCAAAAATAGTCATAAAATGAGTATTTTCCTCTTAAACTTCCAAACTATCCAAAATTGTGATTATGTTTCTCAAAAACTTTATTTTATTTATTTTCAAAGTCACCAACCTTTATGGTATCAATCAGAATCTTCCTTTTCTTTTCACATTTGTTGGATCTAGAATCATTAGAAATATTTTTTGGATTTAGGGTATTTTGAAACATATGAAGTCCCAAATTTTTTGGTCTTGGCCACATATATAACTTTCCCACTTTTCTTCTTTTTGGAATCAATTCCATATTTATTCCCAAACATTAAAGGTAACCCTTGTTGAACCTTCTCAAGTTTCTCATTTCAATAATTTTCACCAAATTGGGTAATATATTTTTTTAAACTTATACCTTTCTCTTCATCTTTAAAAATTATCGGTTTGAAAAGTTCCAAATCTTTTTATTTTTCTTTCATATTTACTTCTAGATTCACATTATTGCTCTTTTCTTCCTTGATAGATTTATTCAAATCATATATTTATTTCACCTTCTTAGATTCCTCATTAGAAAAACATTCTATATTACTTATTTAGGAACATTCATCTTCCAAATTTTTGTTTTTATTTTCAAGTATTCTAATATTTCTTGGACATTCTTTCAACTCTTATTTTAAATAAAATTCAAGTTGGGTTTGTTTTTCTTCATAACTACTCCTTATAAATTATTTATCATTCATTGTTACAATAAAATTATTTTCAACAACACACTCAACAAAATTTTTGGATTCAAAATCATTTACTTCTTCTTATTTGTCTTTAAATAAAAAAATTCTTCTTTTGGATTTGAAGAATTTTCTATCTTTCCCTATGGAATATGATTTCCCCCAATCTCCCTATTTTTTCCTATGATATTATTATCATTATTTCTTCTTAATAAATTTTTTATTATTTCTATATTTGAGTAAATTTATCAACAAAGTGACCAATGTCTCCATATTCAATTCATTTCAAGGGAAGTTTCCCTTTTTATTTCACTCTACCTATTTTCATATTTTTAGAAAACTTGGATAAAATATCATAAAGATTTTTAAATACCTCGTTTTTAGAATTGGATTCACTGGCTTCATCTTCAATAAGAATCTTCTTAAATGTTTCTTTATTACATAATTATAAGAAATTTCTATATTAACTTTTGTTTTCTTTTCATAGAGGTCTACCTTCACATTTCATAAGTAATGAGAGTACTATGTAAATAATAAAGGGATAATGTTTCAAGATCTATTTCTTCCAATTAAGAAACTTTTACATAAAACATATCAAGAATAATTCTAAAGATCCTTTCAATAGCTGTAGAATCTTCTAACATTTCACCAAGACATATAATATAGATATCAATTCTAGTTTCCCTGGTAATGAAGTCCCTAATAGATTCATGCTCACCCATATTTAAATCTTCATACTTTAGCCTTTGTATTTATAACTTTTCCTTCTTCAATTTTTTATTACCTTTACATATGTTTTTCAATTAATACCATATACCTTTGGTTGTGGAAAAACCTTTCACCATTAAGAATTAACTTTCATAAAGTGATGATGATAAACAATTCTTAGCCTTTCCATCACTCTCCATATTCTTCTTATCGACAGATGTTAAAGGAACTTTATCATCAATGGGATGAAACACAACAATTTCAGCTTCAAGAGCATCATAACCAATTGACATAATAATTGTAAACATTTTATCTTTCCATATATGATAATTATTTCCGTCAAATGCCAGAAGGCCTTTACTATTCACACAATTCAAGTTTTCTATCAGTAAAGAATAAGTGTAGAAAAAATTTAACTCCAATTCTAGTTGAAAGTACACAGTTAGTGTATTTGTATCACTAAGAGGGGTAGGGGAAAATCAGTGATGTTTTTTCTTTTATGTTTCCTTGAAACAACCTTCGCCTCCTATTAAAGAGTCGATTCCCTATTAGAAAAATTGAAACACATATCAACATGAACATAGGTATTTAAAAGTTTCACTATTAAATAAGAATATATATGTCCTTTCTATGGTTTTGAAATGATATAATACCATACAATCCAGTAGATTACAATCCTTGGATTACACCAAGCAGGATATGACCTTTCACACATATAGCACTTTAAAAACAGTCCAGTAGTGTGTGATAATCCTCTTAGCACAGCTAGGGTAATTAAATTTTTTTGTAAGAAAACATGTTACATGTTCTTATTTTCAATTTTTAAAATTGTGTTCAATTGAAAAACAATTCTTCACTATCTTAACCAGAAGCTAGTAAAAACCTCATGGACATCATAATGAAAACTTAGTCTGATTTCTCAATCTAATCTTCCCACTCGGATTCTTCAAATTCAACCTTCACATCTTATTTCCCAATATAATAGATATAATTTTGTCAAAATACAATTAAGAAAAAGTATAATACCTCCTTACTTGGTAAAAAAATACCAGTATAGAAATCTCAAATCTAATTAATCTATCCAGATATTATGGTCTATCGAATATGATGATAAGCCGAATACAATAGACATTTGAATATGATGAATACAGAATATGATGAATAGTTGAGTAACATTGTGATCTTGTCTCTTCTCCTTCACATCAATCTGTAAAAATGTTTTCAAAAAAGGATCAAAAAGGAAAACACTTTCTCTCCTTAGAAAGTATGAGCTTCTCTCTCTTCAATGAACAGAACATTCGAGTCATAAAACGTAAAAAGTACTTTTTCCTTTTATAGGTGACCCAAGGATGGTTTTTGTGAGAATTCCAAAAACTTTCCTGCTCAACCAAATTCAAAAAAAAATCTATATTTACCTATAATTTCGGGTTAATCTTGACTTCTTCAACTCTTCTTAGATCTTCTCAAATCTTCTTTAAACTTTATCTTTTTCGTATAATTTCTTTTCAATTACCATTTAGGATCCGATTTCGGAATGGAATGTTCCCCTTGAGAAAATTTAAGAACCCGGGTTTTTAGAATGGGTCAAAATCCCAACCCTGTTTGAATTTTGACTAGTTCTTGAGGAAAGTGGAGAAAATGGGCAGTTTCTAGAAATTTCCAGACTACATGTCATGTACTTTCAGTACATGTCGTGTATATGTTAAGAAAGTATCGATTGTGTGCTCACTGAGTACATGCCGTGTGATGGCCGTGTAGAAATTTATTAGTACACGGCGTGTAGTTTTGTGACACGCCGTGTACCCTTGTTCATGTGGAGGCCATACATGGTGTGTAGGCCTGTGGGCCGGGTAGAATCGTTGAAACCAAGTACACTCCATGTTCCCTTTGTACACATCATGTAGTCAAGCCGTATATAAGTGATATACATGGCATGTGGGTAAATCGGCGAGGAAGAGAAAGGAAACTAGGTACATGCCGTGTACTCATGTTGGTAGGTTCGGAAAGTAAGTCGACGGAATTGCAGCCTCCAAATGAACATTTAAATGATATACATGGAGGGTAGTCATGAATTATACGCCGTGTACTTTCTTTTTTCACTAAAACGGGTAGTAGCCTTGTTTTTTAGACAGAATACATTTTTGTCGCCTGGTTTTGTGAACCAAGCCATCCAGAGCTCGTTTCCTCTCCCAGGTCTTCGTTAGAGACCTGTTTTGATCATCGATGGATGCGTTGGAACCCCCTCGGTAAGGAATCGATTCCCCTTGGGCCATTTTTTTATTTCTATTCTAGAACGAGTTATAGGGGTTTTAGTGGTTTGGATTCTTTTGTATATATACAGTGTTTTAGACCAAATTGGAGGTTGTTATTAGAAGAGTAGAATCGTACTAGTCTCAGGTAGGTGGAGCATACCTCTTTTTTTGTTTTTGTGGGCTTTTGGGTAACGCGGCCTTCGGCGCGTTTTCAGGTATTTTGAGTGGGACCCGTTTTATCTGTTTTTTCATATTTAATTGTTTATTGGACCTATGGGATGCCTTTGGGTATTCCATGTTACCAGTTTTTCTTGAGCGGGGCCAGCCGTGGGGTCGTACCTCATCGGGGCATTTTGGCTATGGGATTCCAAAATGGTTAAATCTGAATTAAATTGTTTTAAACTATTGAGTTTAATTTATTAAGCCTGATATAAATTGTTAGAGGCATTTAAGACCTCAGTGCTAGTATGGGACATCACCTTGCATAGTGAAATTCAATTGTTTAGTTTGTTTTGTCGGCTTATGTTATCTGTTTAAATATGTTATATATGTAATTGTTGAATTTCATCTCGTTGAAACTTTGTGTGGTGTTGGGAATGGTCTGGATATTCTTGAGTGATGTGGATCATAATTTGGGTTTGACCCGGGTTATGTTGGGTGGTTTTCACCACGGGATTGGGCGTCATGGACGTCGGCTTGAGGCAGTACGACTTTCAGGTTGGGAATGGCCCGGGTTACTTGGATGGTGATGCCATCATACTTGAGCGGCATGGTCGTAGGGACACGAGGTGTCATATGTGCTGATGGCTTAGGTACTATTTTGGTGATTACCGCTCACCCGGAACTTTGACTAGTGTGAACATAGAGATACTCTGTGATGAGGTGGTTTTGACCACTCATGTGGGTAGAGGCCCTCATAGATGCGGTTTAGGTACTTTGGTTGGGGGTGTTTGCCGTAGAAATCCACGTGGGAGGTGAGGAGCCTTCAGGGGATAGCGCTGAGGCTATAGGGTTGGAGGCTGAGGCTCGCCATTATTTGAGGGCAGGTATCGTTGTCCCTCCGGATACTTTGTTTGAGGGTAGACATCGCTGTCCCTCTGGCTATTTATTTGAGGGTAGACATCACTATCACTCTGGTTATTATTTGACAACAGGCATCGTTGTTACTCCGGGTTACTTCTTGGGCGTGCCTTCTGGATCTCGGTACTTGAGACACGTGGTGTCAGGGGGCACAAGGTGATGGGTTACATGACAAAGATTCCGGTGTTGGCCGAAGCAGGTGACACTCCATGGTGGCTACTGAGCACCAGTGGAGTTAGTGTTTATTTTTGAATTGTTCTATTTATTTATTTCCTTATAAATAAATGCATACTTAAACACTTATATTAGGTACGCACCATTGGGTGGAATCCTACTGAGATTCATCTCACACCCTACAAGGGCCCTCCGGGACGTGTGTAGACTTTATGGATTTATGTGCAGGAAAGAGGCCAGCTTCAGGAGCTGGGTTGCTATAGTTGTTGAATGGAGATGGTATGGACCTTGATGTATTACCAGCTAGGGTTTACATTGTTTTTATTTTTTCTGTATCGGCATTCCTACTTGTTGTAGCTACTGTTGGTTAGCCATTAGCGCCCTTTTTATATTCAGTTATGTATGACCTGCTTTGGATGCATGTTTTACTGTTCAGTAGTAGTTATATGTTATCAGCATGTTGTTGTGTTTATTTTGGATGTTGTAGTTTATATTTACTGCTTATGTTGTTTATCTTATTTGATTATGCTTTCGCTCTGCGGGTATGGTTCGAGTCTGCAGAGTCTTTTATTCCTCTACATCATTACCATTATACTCGGACCAGTACCATTATTATTATCCTCCGAGAGGTTATAGCCTCCCCGCTATACCTATCAGACTCTCGCTACTAGTCGGCAGCCTTTGACATTTGGGGAGGTGCACCTAAGGTAGTAACACCCGACATGTTTAGCACTGTTTGGCTGGCTATTCGGGTCCGGGTCGTTACACAACACATCCAACAATTTACTTCATCTCTTATCTTGACCAACTTGAAACGTAAAAAATGTAATTCAACCTCTTTTAAATGGTTGACTATATTTTTTATTAAGATATGAGATTATTCATTCTAATGGACACTATTATTTTCTTCTTACATTCATCTGATCTCAAACAATTCTTTCTCTGAATACAATGTCATACCGAGTCCGATTAGCAGCTTATTTCTCTTCTAAATATGATGATGATCATATGTTATTGTGCCTTTAGTAACATCCTTCTTTCTCATTTATCCTGAATATGATTTTTTCACACACAATTCAATTGAATAAGGTAAATCTGAATATGATCTTCAGTACCTTTTTCATCTTTCCATCTATATTTGGTCAATCTAAATATGATAGGACACTTTTATTTCACTCTTTCTTTCATCCATCAAGCTTGAATCATAAGTTTTACCACTAACTTGTGATTTATGAGAAATCCAAGATCAGTATAGCATCATCATATTTGTTTTATCATAGTCATGCAGACTCTGAAACTCCATCAACCATATTTAGAGTGAATATGATGACTATTTACTTCCAACAAGATTCTTTCTCAATATAATTTATTTCTCACAACAGATTCAGAGTGAATCGGTTGTTCCTTTTCTTCCAAAATCTTTTCCTAAATACGATGTTTCATTACATGCATTGTAGGTATAATCCTTCTGAATGTGATTATTATTCCAAATTTCACCAAAATAAAAAGTGATATGATTTTCCTTATATTTTTAAACTTTCTTGACAAAAAAATACAACATTTGAATAAAATTACCTTCTTCATCATCTTGGTCCTAACATAGTATAAAAATTTAATACATTCTACACAATTTGGATGGGTACTCCCTTGTTGCATCCAAGGTACAAGTTTTCTAAAAATGTTAATTTTTTTAAAAGAATTATTTTTCTTAAAATTTGGATAGATGAGAATCTCAAGAAAGTTCATATGATAATTAAGATAAAATAATTGATTAATTATATAAGATAATTAATTTATTAGATATTGATTTATCTTAAATAAGAATGATTATAATTTAATGATATTTTTATTAACAATGTAATTTGTTGTATATATGTGGATGATCATGAGAATAGACCAAACTTTTGTATGTGAATGTTTTCATTTTTAATTTTTTATTAAATTAAATTGGTGAAATGTGTGTCATCCCTATACTCATTACGCATGGGCCTATGAACACATGGTTTTATTTTTTGTAAACCCCTTAACTAATAATTCAGTTCCCCTCACTTATTATTGAGTAATAGAATATGCAATAGATAGAGTTCTCATGCTATTTGAGGTGGTTCAAGTTTGGAGATGAGGTGAAACCAATCCAATATATATAGGTGGATAGGTAGAATGATCCAACATAGAACATATAATGGTTCAAGTTGTTTTACCCTTATATCTATTTTTAGTTTATCAGCCTCTAGATAAGCTAACAATTAGTAAAATCTCATGATCATACCACTTTATTATTATTATTTTAATTTTCATGGTTATTTCATCATGGATGTTTTCTCGCAATCACAAGACAGACATAAAATTATCTATTTATTTTCACACAATTTTGATGAAAAGGTGAGAAACCTCACAAAGAAAACCATAACTACTTCGTATAATAAAAGATATATTTGAACCATTAAAATCAAGTTTTAACCTATTATAGTAATTTTCCCTAAATAATTTTCATTTAAGGTTGTTTAATTTTGTATTTTGGTCGTCCTTGATCATGTATTTGAACAAATAATCCGTTTTCTCCCAAGTTTGAAAGAAATCATCCATATAACACTACTAGAAATAAGATCTATACCAATGGTTTTGGGCAAGCCATTGGTATAGTTCACTTATATAGATCTATACCAACGGTTTGCCCAAAACTGTTGGTATAGGTCACTAATTTGGACATATACAAACAGTTTACCCAAAACCGTTGGTACGGGGGGACATACACCAACATTTTGGAGAAACCATTGATATAGGTCACTTATATGGACCTATACAAATGGTTTTTCCAAAACCATTGGTATAGGGTCTCTATTATGGACCTATGCCAATGGTTTTGTCTGAACTGTTGGTATAGGTTCATAATAGAGATCGTATACCAACGGTTTTCAACAAACCATTGGCATAGGTCCCCCTATACCAATGTTTTGTCCAAAACCGTTGGTATAGGTCACAAAATCAAAGAATCTATACCAAGGGTTCTCAAAATCATTGGTATAGGTCTATACCAATGGTTTTGAGAACCATTGGTATAGTTAAATGTATTTTTTATCGAATTTTTTACAAATAACATTAAATAAATCAAAATTTAAAATATTTATGATAATAAATATATATATTTATGAAATTAAGTTCACAAAAGTCATGTTAGGTTATTGGTTAGGTCATTCAATCATAAACTGGAGGTACTGGGATCAAAACCAAAAAAAATGCTTCTTTTTTGAAATATATATACCAATGGTTTTATAGAACTGTTGGTATAGATTTTTCATATTACTTATACCAATGGTTTTAAAAACCATTGGTATAGGTCTATACCAATGATTTTTATAAAAATGTTGGTATAGAAATATCCCCATGGCTTACTAGCCAACGGTACTCCAAACCACTGGTATAGAATATACCAACGGTTTAGAGGGATTTTCCAACAATTTCAAACCGTTGGTATAGGTTATTTTTCTAGTACTGGATATCTTCCTTTCATTAAATACAATTTTTAAAATAATACCATTCTTATTGATCTAATGAAACTACTCTTTATTTGTTTCTATGAGTATCAGTATTTCAAAAATCTGATCTGAAACCTCATTAGGGGCCTTAATTAGAATGTCCACCACTCCCATTTCTTCCTATGAATGGTTGATGAGCTCCCGTGTTGTTCCCATGTCATATGCCTCTTAACCTACATTTCTAAGCTAATTATCCAGCCTAGGTAAAATCTCACTATTGAACAAATGTGACACTAGATGCTCACCCTGCATCGGGTTAGCAACATCCATCACACCCTTTGAATTTTATAGTTCCTTATAGACTCCATCTATAGATTACTTCTCAATAAAAGTAGAGACCCAATAAATATCATTGGGTCTTGAAATCATGAAATATCATGTCTCATTGATCTTAATAAGGTAGTAATAATCCTTTTCCCTTTTGACTTCTTTCCCTGGACTAGAATGCATCTCCCTGAGTCCCTGGAACCCTTCCTCTCCTTCTTTATCTTCAGGATATATAGCCCTTTGATTATGAAATCCCTTCGTACTATCTCTAGAACTATAATACTCATCATAAGACTCTTCTCTTGGGAATTATTGTCCTTACTTCAGAGTATCATCTTGAATAGGATCACATTGATCCATAATGAGATACTCTATTCACATTCCTTCAAAATGGTTACTAAGGTTTATGTAGGATAGGTTCTTTCATAGACTGCAACTCTTATGAGAGTCCAACCAATCATAAACACCATCCAATGATATCTCCGGACCCTGAAAGACCCTTGAACCTCCCTCGTATGTCACTTATGTAACCACTTTTGGGTTAAATCTACTGCCAGATCACATATCCCCTGCATAGGATCCCAATATGTAGGGGTAGGATTCTAAAACACTAGAAGTACTCACCTCCTCGATTACTATTGTACCTAAAGGAGCTTGTACATTAGTATTTGGGTTTCCCATATCATTTCTCAAGTGATTGAAAATTTAATCCACCTTTGGGTTACCCTCCTTTATCCCACATTACACGACCTTATAATTACTTGGATCTGTAGTTACACCCAATTGAATTTTTGATGTCGGGCCTTCACCAACACCAGGAACAAAGCCCTTACAACTACTTCCTAAATATGTCTCCATATGTTGATTTATGTCTTTTTTCCCATGCCTACAAACTTCCATTCCATGGTACATTTCCTTAAACAAATAGTAAATATAAATCCAAGACTAAAAAACAACAAGTTGTTTTCATGGGTACTCATTCCTAATTAAAATCCAAACGTACCTAAATGGACTTATTGAGACGTCCACTTCCACACATATTTGGGGAGAAATTGGGTGCAAACTAATCTAGATCTACTATAAGAACAGAGATATATTTAATAATGATATTCCCTAGAATTCTCATAATATAGGTATTTTGAAGTGGTAGTTGGAGTTTAGGTAAACTAACCTCAAATATCTATGGTTGGGGTGTTTTAATTCTTAAATATATCATAACTCTATATGAAAATCTATATATCTAGGATTATTTATAGCTTCATGGGGCACTGGACCAAGGCATGATCAAGTCGATCTTCGATGGGAACTAAATCATAATATATCTATTTTCAATAAGACCCTCCATTGCTCGATCATATAAATCCCAAAACTCAAAAAAAACCAATTGAAATAATTCAACATAGTATTACATTGTAGAATCAAGAAATAAAAATCATATTTAGAATAGATGATGCCTCGTTGAACTCCAATGATGAAATTGAAATTTATGTGAAGTCGTTGAACATATATGTAACTTTAGGGCTAAGAGAGATTTGGGGAAAAGAGGTAATGAATTCTAGGTTGGTAAAGGGGGAAAAGGAACAATATGGGGCTATCTTAAAGGATAGTGGAGGCCCCTCGCCACCATGGGGGAGGAACTAGCTCATCAGCCATTGTCGTCAAAGAAGGGGACTCACTATCCTAGAATCCCCTATCAGGAAAACCCTCTTAGGACAATAATGTCTTCATCTCAATCACATGAATTAGTCAAGTAACAATCATTCAACATATAACTAAAATAAGTTGTATTGTGTGTAAATTTTATCTACAACATAGTTAATCGGTTAATTATATCCACGTAATATTAACAATCATGTAATAAAGATAAAATGGGAAACATATGCATAAATATTAAAACACTCAATTTATATATGAAGTCAGCATAGTCTTACATTACTTAAGTTAAAATCAAACCAAAGTTAAAAGTTCTTGAACGGCCAAAGTTACAGTGATTTCAATTATTAAGGAAATTTAACTTGAATTTTTGGGTTGATTTAACTTATTTCGCATCAAGGGTTGACTTCCAAAGATAGACATGGTGTAACTAAGATGAAAAGGTTCAGGAAATTTAATTTGAGGATTATAGGATTGGGGAGTCCATTCAACAGATCAAGAAACTATGATTCAATGTATATGTAATTTTGAATGATTACCGAAAAAACTTTAATTTTCTTGACCGTACAAATTCTAGGTGATGTGAATGGGAACAAGGATACATTCCACTAAAATTTCCATGAAACATGATATTTTGAAGGTAATGGTGAGATCTATAGGGTTTTGATAAAATAGTGGGAGAATAATAAATAAAATACATTTTTATTTATCTACTTTTTTCAGAAAAAAGTATTAAAATTATCCTCTTCTTATTTGTAGAAAACATAATAAATATGATTTAAAATATTTCATTTTGATCCATAATATAGAAGGATAACCTTATCATAGGCACTAATTTCCAATAGTGGCAAAGGGGCTTGCACATTATCTTATGCCATGAAAAGAAATTATATATGTTAGAAGAACATGTTCCTAAAGTGCAAGGTAAAGAGGCTATTAAGGAAGAGTTGTCCCTCTTTGAGAAACATTTGGACAATGTCATGGATATTAATTATATTGTTCTATCATCCAATACTAATTATCTTATAAAGAAACATGAGGATATGGATATGTGTAGCATGATGTCTCACCTTTAGGATCTCTATTAAGATAAGGAAACACAAGAGAGATACAAGATCTCTAATGATCCATATACAAACAAGATTGGAGATTCAGGGTCAACTGGACCTCATGTAGCCATGATTATTGAATATATTGAACACTTAGCCCTCTTAGGGATTAAATTCATAGATGAGTTAGACACCAGTCTCAGTATTTACTTTCTACGCAAGTCCTTCTCAAGTTTTATAGATAATTATAACATGAGTAATAATTATAAGATTCTTTTAGAATATTTTACTCTGATTCTAAAACTGGACAAGTAAATGGTGTGTGAAAAACCCACATTCATTATGGTGAATAAGAAAAGTAAAAACCAGGAAAAGGGGACTAGTGATCATAAAAAATTGGAAGGCCTTATAAACCATTCTTCCAATAACAGTAAGATCTAGAGTTATGTAAAGGAAAAGGAATCAATATGTTTGTATGTGTCAATAAAATCCACTGGAAGATGAATTGTGTCCTGAAGAAAGAGGAATCTAAAGGTGTATTCATTATCATGTATAATATTATAATATCTACACATTGGATATTAGATATTGCTTTTGGTTCTAACATTTTTATCCAAATTTTGGAACAAAGTATATTCCAAAATATTTTTGGAGGAGTGGTGGATTTTCAGGCTTCTAATGGAATGAGTTTGGCTGTTCTATCCATTAGAGACTACCTCCTTTCTTTCACAATATGAATTATTATAGTTTTAATAGAGGTTTATTATGTTCTGACTATTACCAATAATATAATTTCTATATCCTACCTAGATCCAAATGGTTTTATTTTCAAATTTTGAAATAAAAGTTATTTATTTTATAAATCCACCATATGTTATGGTATATCGCATTAAAATAATATCCTTTATGTATTAAATTATGAAAACAACATTTTATAAACTGATATCGAATCATTCTATCATGACTCATATAATACCCAGCTGTGGAATCACCATCTTAGTCGTGTAAATGAGAAGCATTTGGAAAACCACTTTTAGGATGGTTATTTAAACTCTTTTGAGCTAAAACCACTTAAAATATGTTATTATTTCTTACAATGAAAGATAACCAAATAAAAATTTATTGGACAGGATGAAAGGTCCATATATCTTTAAACAATGGTGCATATTGATGTGTGTAGACCATTTCTAGCAGAAGATAGTTGTGGGTATTCTTAATTCATAAATTTTATTGATGACTTTAGCAAATATGTCTTGGTATACTTGATGTGGTATAAATTTTATTCCTTTGTGAAATTCAAAGAATAAAAAATGTGGTATAGAATAAACTTGACAATAATATAAATAAGCTTTGATCTGATTAAGGTGATGAATATATTAACCAAGATTTTATTAACCTTTTATTGGAGTTTGGGATTATTTCTCAACTCACTCTACCTTACACACCATAGTGGAATAGTGACTGTGAAAGGAGGGATTGTTCCTTTCTAGACATAGTAAGGTTTATAATGATTCATACAGATCTTTCATTATCATTTTGGTGATATGCGTTACAAAATGTGGTCTGCACACTAAACTGTGTACCAACTAAAGTGGAAAACTGAATTTCCTTCAATCTATGGAGTTGTAATAACACTGTTTTTTCACATACATGTGTATGGGATTCAGAGTCATTTGTTAAGTCTTTCTTCGGAAACAAACTAGAACCCCAAGTAAAAAATCATATCTTTATAGGGTATAATATAAAACCCAAGGGATTCTACCTATAAAAATCTTCAAACAAGAAAGTGATTATCTTCAAATAATTCATATTTATTTAGAGGGAGCATATCCTTGAAAAGGATAGTGGGAGAAAGATTGAATTTGATGGATTTGATGCTTAGTAAACATAAGAATTAGTACAAGAACAGATTCCATAGGTCCTAGTGGAAGAAGTTTTTCTTGAAAAAAAGTACGACATAAAAGCACCAGAGAGGTAAGAGAACCAGAGATATATGGTTTTCTATTAACCTAATATGGTCACTTGTTATTGGATAAAAATAATGAGCCTCGCTCCTATAAATTTAAAGTAGAGAGCCCAGAATATGAAAGTGGATAGATTTCATGAATTCTGAAATGGATTCCATAAATCAGAACTAAGTCTGGTTTTGGGTTAACCATCCATTTGATGTAAATCCTATTGAGTGAAAATGTGTATTCAAGATAAAAGTAGGCATGTAATTTAATATAATTATCTATAAATAAATTCTATTTTATAAAGGGTTTAAATAGTGTATAATCATTGTCTATGATGAAAATATTTCTCTTATTTCTATTTTTAAATCCATCAAAATTCTAATTGCTATATAAATTTACCATGACTATTAAATTATATAGATGTATGTCAAAAAATATTTCCTTAAAATGAACCATCAATAATATGTCAATATAACACAACTAGAAGGTTTTTTGGCTCCATGTGATTCCAAAAAGATATTAAAGTAGAAGATATCCATTTACATATTAGAAGAAAGAATCAAGGTTGTGGAAAATTTGATTTGATGAAGTTATAAAAAAAATTGTTTTCTCTTAGAATGAATGTCATCCTTGTTTTTACAAGTAGTTTAGTGGGAATGTGGTTATTATCCTAGTAGTATATATTGATGACAAGTTACTTATTGGAAATTACATTTTAGTATTATAGTATGCTAAGGATGTTTTAAACAAGTGTTTCTCCAATAAGTAATTAGGTGAAGCATCCAATATTCTATGGATAAATATAATTATTGATATATACAAGATGATATATGGATTAATTCAACGTATATACATTGGCCAAATATAGTATAGATTTAGTATGGAATAATTAAATAGGGTATTTGTTCTAGTGTCACTTGATATACATCTTACTAAGAAAATGTGTCCTTAGAAACAACAGGATAAATAGAGAATGAGTAAGATGTAATATGATTTTGTGATAGGGTTAATAATGTATATATTGTTATGTACTAGAAATGATGTTACATATGCATTGATAATGGTAGGTATATATTAATATATTCTAGGATAACAATATTATTATATTATTAAATCAATCCTCATGTATCTAAAAATAACTAAGGATCTATACCTAGTGTATGGTGTAGATGAGGAGATTGACATTTGGGGTTATATTGGTGCTAGATTTCAAACAAATTAGAATGATCTGAAGTGATAGTACATATATGTTTTTTGTCTTAATAGAGGAGTTGTCACCATGAATATTTAAAAGAACCTAGATTTCATCGATTATACAGTACAGTTTGAGTATATAGTGTCTTCTGATACAGCCAATGAATCCATTTGGATATTAAACTTTATTTAGTAACTTAATGTGGTACCTATTACTAAATAACTGATCACATTATATTATGATAATACTGCGAAGGTGGCTCTTGTAAAAGAGACAAGGTCACACCAATTGACAAAGTATATACTTAGGAAGTATCACCTCTTGAGGGATTTTTCTGAGAGGGGTGATGTTAAAGTAATAATAGTTTCAATATAAGAAAATGTGGTGGACCCCTTGACTAAATGACTATATCAGTAAAATAATGAGTATCATGTGAGAGCTATTGGACTAAAGGTTATTATCAGTTGACTCTAATACAAGTGGGATTCTATTTGATTTGGTTCCCTAGGTCCAACTTATATGTACTTTATGATAACATGTATGCATTTTTTGAATATTAGTAAACCATGTATCACAGCATTATTGTTATCTTGTATTGAATATATGTGATAAGGTCATAATAGTAGTTATCACAGAGAAAGTTTATAATAGTTCCTTATTATGATGACAACCCATAAGTACTACAATAGTATTATTAAAAATATATTCTATAGCTGGATGCAATCATTTGAGGAACAAAAATGAAATAGGTTCTCAAGGCTGGAGACTCATATAAATTTTAGGAACCATCTGATGGTGTATGCCCTTGGAAATTTCCAATGGATGAAATTATGAAAAATAAACCCACCAGTAAGAAATACAAATTTATAAATTTCATTGGATGTTTCTATATGTGGATGTGTATATGAATATTGAGACTTTACGATTACTATTAATTAATATTATGAGTCATGTGCTTTGATGTATTGATGAAAACGTTGATGAAATATTTTTGTGGAAAAATATGAAACATTAGGTGTGTCATAAGTAATATTTCATTGATGAATAATGGAAGAAGTTATCTTCCCCTTCTATTTTTCAGGGTAAGTTGATATCGTATTCCCTTATATGGAAATGATACAACCTAGGAAAATCCTTGGTCATGGTGTTCTGTGGTAAAGTTCAATTTTTAAAAATTCAATGAAAGATATAGTGAGCACATTGGATGATGGCACTATTATGAAACCTATTTGATTATAGATGCCAACATAAAGGGATTATATTAAACAGTAAGCATATGTATGAGGTTTTATGTCATTCTAACATTAAATTCTTTCTCTATCAGTTCTTTGGAATATTTCCAGATTCTAACATTAGACTTTGGACTGTTTTCCTTGTTGCCACTGAGAAAGAGGCCAAGAAGGTCACACACTAAGTGTATCCAAAAAATTAGTTAAATAATAATATTATTTATTATTTAAAAATTTGAATAAATATTATTCACACGTGTGGTTTAATAATATTTATGTTTTATTGATCATGTATATTGAGTCACTAGTTATTCAAGAGAACATTTTGTGAGTATAATACTTAATAGATATTTATTTTCCATAAGTGACTAAAATATTTATTTATTTATTGGAAAATAATGAGGGATATTTATTTATTTAATAAATATTCATTATTAAAGGTTTCATAATTATTTTGGAAGAATGGAGGGATGATTTTTTTGGTCCATTGATGTAATTCCCCAACCCCAGCTACCCGAAGTCGGTGCATTACTTCGTAGCATTGGCATGATCACAAAAGATCATGTCTCAAAAGACCAATTAGTTTAGTAGACTTGGAAACACTAGATACATTCATAAATGTTACATTACATCATAAAGTGAAAAAACTACAATAACAAAGTCTCCATAGTCCACACTCATATCCTCTTCTGACTACCCCTAGAGGTCATTCATAAAATACGTTTTCACATCCTGGAAAATATTAAAACATTGAAAGGGGTGAGCTCAGATGCTCAGTAAGGATAACAATATTGTGGAAGCTTTCATAAATAAACATTAACATTTAAGGCAATGTGTAACTAAATCAAAAAGCCTTTTTAAACTTGAACTTCAGCATAATATGGAAAAAATAAAATTGAATAATTCCATTTACTTACTCACATGGATATTCTACTAGTCGAATAATCACATGCAATATCAATAACCACTTTCATAATGATGGAATGCATAATGCCAGACTATCATAACCACGTAGCCAAGGCCTCGTGCCAAGACTACAAATAAGATTTTTTTTCAAGGCCTCGTCCCAAGACACTAGTTTGTCTCATGAGACCTGCCGATGCATCGAGAAGATATAGCGGGCTCCACCCGTCACTTATTAAGTCCAATTCATTCCTCATATGAACAGGTTTAAACATGTCATAAACCATAACATAATCGTATCACATAAAACATTCATAAAGGAAACATAACATTTCCAAATTTCAATCACAAGATATCAATACAACACATTGATATAATAAAAACATTATCAAAATCATTTTCAATACCAAAATAAAAGAAAATTAAAACTTGGTATTTATTCTTCATTTTAAAAAAAGATATGGCTTGTACAGGAATCTGAAACTCAAATAATGGTCATGGCAGCAGAGAAGTCTTTGTCACCGCATACGTAAGACAAAACATTCCTTTTGCCATTTAGTAAAAACAATTCATATAAAAATATTCTTTTTGAATAAAAGTAAAAGTCAAAGGGGTTTATACACCATATAAAAGAAAGTTATGTATAAAAAAATATGCCTCAATGAAAGGAGATTGAGACGAAGTTGTTTTAAAGATCATTTTTAAATAAAATATATCTATTATGTGTATTTACTATATGTACACATAAAGAAATTATAAATACAAGATAGGACATAATAATATCATGACATAATTTTAAAGTAGGAGATTAACCCAAAGAATAGAAATTGGGTTAAGAAGTTCCCTTACAAAGATCATTTTTTAAAATAAAATAGATCTATTATGTGTATTTCCTATAAGTACACATAAATAAAGTACAAATATAGGATATTAAATAATAATATCATGACATAATTTGAAAGTAGGAGATTAACCCAAAGAATAGAAATTGGGTTAAGAAGTTCCCTTACCTTGTGTCTGACTTGACTTGACCGTTATTTAACCTCCTGAATAATAAACTAGAGTTAATATCTACTTGCTTAAGATACTTTTTCAAGTTTATTATTCCTTTTATATCACTTATTACCATGTTATGAACACTATGTAATTATTTAATTTAATAACGGTCGTTTTGTCGATATTTGGTACTTGAGTCAACAATAAACTTCTTATAATTACAAGTTGTTTATGTGGTAGAATATCAATTATCTCCAGAATTATATTCAATATGTAGATATCATATATATCATCTATATCCAGTATATACATTCATTCATAATATTACATAACATTTAGAGGTAAGAAGTGAAATGCACCGTTCATGGAGACGGTAAGCCGTACGTACGCATGAACGCTACTTTCATTTATATTTCATATTTAATGGAATTAAATCATAATTATATAAAGGTATATTATAATTACAGTATAATATAATGTATAATACCATTTACCCCATCCTTTATACATCCCATATATGGCATTAACAATTCAAATCACTTTGAGGGGGCGGTAGTCCGCACTTCCTAAAATGAAAATATCGTGTTTACCCATATTGGAAATCCTAAAGGTATGACATAAATGAGAAATACAGAATCATAAGAAAAACATAAGCATAATATATATATATATATATCATATATGAAAATAGTTTCATCAAAATGGCCACCATTAGAGGTGTTAAAAGAATATTGAACAGTCATCGTTTCGTGAGGCAGTATTTCGCCACCCATAGAAACAATATGTTCTTTAACCATTAGACGAAGGTGTGTGTAAGTGTAAATAAAATAATTATCATAAAAACATACTAGTATATTTTAGATATTGTTATTGTTATAAAGGAAAGGAACAAAAGTAGTTTAGGGGGTTGGAGAAGCAAAATAAAACAAAAGAACATAAAAGAAGACATTACCTTAAAATCAGTTAACTCTTTTTGATTTGAGCCAAAGGCTTCCTTGAGAAGAATTCTGCCCAAAGTGAGGCTTCTAGGAGTAATAGAGGGAAGTTGACAGAGTATTTGGGTAGAGTTTGTCCTAGCCAAAAGGATTTGAAGGTGTGAGTAAGGTGGTAGTGGTGGGGGCCTTTTATAAGAGGAGAGGAGGGGCACTCTTGGAAACTCATGGAATGTTATATTATTATGAGATGATTTTCGGATTTCAAAGGTCCCAAAATTATATATATCAAATATAATGTGATAATGGTTCTAAATATACTCATACAATAGGTTTTTTACATGTTTAAGACTTAGATTGTACATTATCTTTTCATTTTATTTAAATCGTTAATTAATGAGGTAATCGCTGCATCATTATGGTGTCATAAAAAATTTAATTTATTTAATGTCTAAAAATTATAAAACAATTATCATGATATAAGAAATATTTATATCTTTATAATTAATATTTATAGTAAAAACTATTACTTGTATAACCCCATTTAAAAATTGTTTTAGTAAAACAACTCATGTTTGTGACATTTTTATTTTAACATTAAATAAAAAGTTTTTAATGTCATTTTCCTACCAAAGTGGCTCCATGGGGTCCCCAAGTTGACCCATGGATTGTCTTGGTCGGACATGACTCATCCAATATGGTTAGGACAAGTGTAAAGGTATTTTAATATTTTTATAATATCATTTTTACCTTAAATTTCACTAATTACCTTTAATCGCGATTAATTAAACTTAAAAGTTACTATTCACCAAAAATTATTTTAATCCCATTGAACCACATTTTACTTCCTAATGACAACCATGTATGTCGTATTTTTTAAAATCCAATCACAAAAGTGGTAATGTTTCATTTGAACTAAAAATCAGTTTTTTAAGTATCACTTAGTGGTTTCACTATTCATCAAAAATTAAAGTTTTCTAAACAATGCCAAAATTTCACCCTAAGCTAGAATTGATATTCCAAATTCAAAAATGATGTATATTTTACAGAATTCATAACATATAAGTTTCATTAATAAATTTTATAATTAATTCCCGATGTCACAATAAATAGCGTATTTTTAATAAACAATATATATCAAAAGATTGACAATTGTTTATGTCTAATTTCAAAGTGAAATTAATTATAATGAACACCATTGGATAAAATGGTAAATATATATTATAATTATACTTTAAAACCACTCAATAGTATTATTTATCACTATAAATTATATTGATTAAAAAAGTTGTTTTTAAGTATTTTTCACTATTCATAAAAATTGGAAGTTCTCAGAAAAATACCAAAAACTCAATATAGGCTAATTTTGATATTATGAATCCAAAAATAAAGTCCATTTTGAAATATAAAATACATATAATTTCAAAAAATGGGTATTACTATTCATAATGGATATTTTTATTGGTCGCGGTGTGTTAGAATCTCGAACTTGCGTACAATGCAAGCTATTGAATTATTGAAAGTGAAGCGTATCGTGGAAGTTCGGGGTGTTACATTCTCCCCTCCTTTAATAAATTGCGTCCTCGCAATTTGAAATTTTTCTTTGAAAATAAAAGGTTTAATATAGAAAATACCTTTGTGGAAAACCCACATCTGAAATAAGGTTAATAAAAACATAACATTAAAGGAAATAAAGAGAAGTACAAAGGTCACCCGAGATAGCACATACTAAGATTCTATGAAAATATGGATATTGTGGAAAAAAAACCATCAAGGTCTGATGGAGAGTTGTAGAAAACGGGATTAAGAGAAAGTTAACCACAAGAAAATCACAAACTTGTGATTGGTTAAATGGTCATTGAATCCCCAGTTGGAAAAGTTAACCGAAAACGTTTTTTTTTACTTACATTTCATAAAGTTGAGGAATGTATTTAAGAGATTTACTAAGAACGTAAGGAAATATACTTACTTTTCATGTAGACATTCATTCTTTAATAAATTTTTACCACAAACCCATCTTTCACTCCAAATGGTATCAGAACTCAAAAATATTCTATTTATCCTAATTGTATAAGGTTCTAAATATTACCACATACCATTTAGATTAGGAAAAATATTTTGTAATAACAAGGAACTTCCTATAGGCTAGTGGTAGGTAATAAAGGTATGTCTCACTATGGTTGTGGGTTCGATTCCTGCAGCTTCGTCCGACGCGACGGGTTATCCCCCAACCGGCAGGTTGTCCTTTTCCTAAAAGTATAGTTTTATAATATTCAAAAAATAATCTTCAGAAATGTTTTAACCTTAAACAATTCTATCCAAAGCTCAACTTAATTCATTCAAACCTTTATTGTTATCCAAAATACCTCCGTCCAGACTTTCTCTAAAAGGTCCTTAAATTCCAAAATCAATTGTAACATTAGATTCCCCAAACAAAGTAAATTTTCTCTTATTTTCACATACTAAAAATTTGATTACCTTCATCATATTAAAACCTTAATGAAAACAACAAGTACTGTAGTACAATCATTACATATATCACATTATTCTTATAACTAGAATATAATCCTTGTTTCCAAAAGCACCAATACATTAATTATTCCACTTCAATTGTAGAAACAGCATAAGATTGTCCTTGATCCCTTGTCCTTTTCTAAGTTAAGGTTCCCTGACACTTAGGACATTCATTTTCATAATGCCCCATTTCCCTACAATTGTAGTATTGAACATTGATAGCTTCTTTATTTCCCTTGCAATCACGAGCCTGGTGACCTTTTTCTCCACATTTATAACAAACTCTCATTCCTTTCATGCAAGTACTGGGACGATTCTTCCCACAATTATCACATAATGGAAAATCCTTATTTCCATTTTTCCCTTTATCTGTCTCTTGTTCCACCATTCTCTTCTTCTCTTTCTTTACTTTATTGTCATAAGATTTAGAGAATTCCTTTTCTGTCTTGATAGCACACTATGCAATATCTTCATACGACGAGAAGGTTTGTGAGACTAATGCTCGACGGAGAAATGGTGTTAACCCATCAAAGAAACAATCAATATTACTTCTTGGGTTACGTATATAATCTGCAGCATGCCTCGCTAACCTTGTAAAGTTAGCCTCATACTTTGCGACATTCTAATCCTCCTTTTGTCTCAGACTCAGAAATTGGCTTTCCATATCTGCTCGATGGTCACGAGGAAAGTATTTTTCTAAGAAAAGATCTTTGAACTCTCTCTATTCCATACTTGATACTTCTTCATCTTCCTTTGTATTTTGAATCAATGACCACCATTGATCGACATCTCCAGTGAGGTGGTAAACTGCCATGATAACCTTCTCCATTTCGCTACTCCCCAAGGTGTGTAATATTTTCTCTAAGGAGTTTATCCATTGCCCAGCTACTATTGGATTTGTACCCCCATTAAATGTTGGCGGTTGTTGCCTCATGAAGCGGTCTAACATTGATCCCCCACGTTGTGGATTAGGGTTCTCCATACGAGTAAGGTTATTATTCATAACCTGAGTGAGTTGTCCCAGTATGGTAATAAGTTGATCAGCACTAGTTGTATCTCCAGCTCCACAATAATTATCTTCCGCAGGAGGGAAATCCCTACACGGAGTGCGTGCATTGATACGGTTTCCATTCCTTCCACTAGGTGCCATTTCTAAAAAATGTCATAAACTAGATTAGTTTATGAATTGAAATACATAATTCCATAATTGTAAAACACTTAACATAAATTGAACTATTTATGGATATAATCCATAATCGTAAAAAAAATGTTTTCTTTGAGGAAGTATATACTCATAAACCCTTCATAATGGTTTGTAAAGAAAAATGAGAATTATCCTAAGCATATCCCCCGGGAGTGTCGTAACCAATAGTGCAGCAAGGCCCGTTGTCGTGCACCAGTTCCCATTCGAGTCTAGATCAAAGCGGTGTTTTCGAGTTTTACCCCTAGGTACATCTGTGCTAGAGCCGCCTCTACCTGCTCGTATCCAGACAGGGATGTATTACTCGGAAGACTTACAAAATATCTATAATACCAAAATTCTAGGAATTTCTTCTATATTAATCCTCAAAGTCAATCTTTGGGCTATGTGCTCTAATTAGAGTTTATCTAAATCTGGATTCCAAGTTTAGTACTAAATTTCCTCTGATACCAACTGTAACGCCCCGACCCCAGCTACCCGGAGTCGGTGAATTACTTCGTAAGATTGGCATGATCACAAAAGATCAAGTCACGAAAGACCGATTAGTTTACTAGCCTTGGAAACACAAGATACATTCATAAATGTTACATTACATCATAAAGTGAAAAACTACAATAACAAAGTCTCCATAGTCCACACTCATATCCTATTCTGACTACCCCTGCAGGTCATTCATAAAATACTATTTCACATCCTGGAAAATATTAAAACATGGAAAGGGGTGAGCTCAGATGCTCAGTAGGGATAAAAATATTGCGGAAGCTTTCATAAATAAACATTAACATTTAAGGCAATGTGTAACTAAAACAAAAGCCTTTTTAAACTTGAACTTGAGCATAATATGGAAAAATTAAAATTAAATAATTCCATTTACTTACTCACATAGATATTCTACTAGTTGAATAATCACATGCAATATCAATAACCACATTCATAATGATGGAATGCATAATTCCAGACTATCATAACCACATAGCCAAGGCCTCATGCCAAGACTACAAATAAGATTTTTTCAAAGCCTCGTGCCAAGACACTAGTTTGTCTCATGAGACCTACCGATGCATTGAGAAGCTATAGCAGGCTCCACCCATCACTTATTAATTCTAGTGCATTCCTCATATGAACAGGTTTAAACATATCATAAACCATAACATAATCGTATCACATAAAACATGCATAAAGGAAACATAACATTTCCACATTTCAATCACAAGATATCAATATAACACATTGATATAATAAAAACATTATCAAAACTATTTTCAATACCAAAATAAAAGATAATTAAAACTTGGTATTTATTCTTCATTTTAAAAAAAATATATGGCTTGTACAAGAAGCCGAAACGCAAATAATGGTCACGGCGGAAGAGAATTCATTGTCACCGCATAAGTAAGACAAAACATTAATTTTGTATTTTAGTAAAAATGCTTCATATAAAAATATTCTTTTTTAATAAAAGTAAAAGTCAAAGGGGTTTATACACCATATAAAAGAAAGTTGTGTATAAAACAAAATATGCCTCAATGAAATGAGATTGAGAAGAAGTCATTTTAAAGATAATTTTTAAATAAAATATATCTATTATGTGTATTCACTATATGTACACATAAATAAAGTATAAATACAAGATATGACATAATAATATCATGACATAATTTGAAAGTAGGAGATTAACCCAAAGAATAGAAATTGGGTTAAGAAGTTCCTTTACAAAGATCATTTTTTAAAATAAAATAGATCTATTATGTGTATTTCCTATAAGTACACATAAATAAAGTAAAAATACAGGATAGGACATAATAATATCATGACATAATTTGAAAGTAGGAGATTAACCCAAAAAAATAGAAATTGGGTTAAGAAGTTCCTTTACCTTGTGTCCGACGTGACTCGACCGTTCTTTAACCTCCTGAATAATAAACTAGAGTTAATATCTACTTGATTAAGATCATTTTTCAATTTCATTATTCCTTTCATATCACTTATTACCATGTTATGAACACTATGTAATTATTTAATTTAATAACGGTCATTTTGTCGATATTTGGTACTTGAGTCAACAATAAACTTCTTATAATTACAAGTAGTTTATGTGGTAGAATATCCATTATCTCCAAAATTATATTCATGATTTAGATATAATATATATCATATATATCCATTATATACATTCATTTATAATATTACATAACATTTAGAGGTAAGAAATGAAATGCACCATTCATGGAGACGGTAAGCCATATGTATGCATGAACGCTACTTGCATTTCTATTTCATATTTAATGGAATGAAATCATAATTATATAAAGGTATATTATAATTACAATATAATATAATGTATAATACCATTTACTCCATCCTTTATATATCCCACATATGGCATTAACGATTCAAATCAATTTGAGGGGGCGGTAGTCCGCACTTCCTAAAATGAAAATATCGTGTTTACCCATAATGGAAATCTTAAAGGTATGCCATAAATGATAAATACAGAATCATAAAGAAAACATAAACATAATATATATATCATATATTAAAATAGTGTCATCAAAATTTCCACCATTAGAGGTGTTAAAGGATTATTGAACAATCATCATTTCGTGAGGCAGTATTTCGCCACCCACAGAAACAGTATGTTCTTTAACCATTAGACAAAGGTTTGTGTAAGTGTAAATCAAATCCTTATCATAAAAACATCCGAGTATATTTTATATACTGTTGTTGTTATAAAGTAAAGTATTAAAAAGAGTTTAGGGGGTTGGAGAAGCAAAATAAAACAAAAGAACATAAAAGAAGACATTACCTTAAAATCGGGTAACTCTTTTTTATTTGATCCAAAGGCTTCCTTGGGAAGCATTCTGCCCAAAGTGAGGCTTCTAGGAGTAAGAGAGGGAATTTGACAGACTATTTGGGTAGATTTTGGCCGAGCGAAAAGGATTTGAAGGTGTGAGTAAGGTGGTAGTGGTTGGGGCCTTTTATAAGAGGAGAGGAGGGGCACTCTTGGAAACTCATGGAATGTTATATTATTATGAGATGGTTTTCAGATTTCAAAGGTCCCATAATTATATATATCGAATATAAGGTGATAAGGGTTCTAAATATACTCATCCAATAGGTTTTTGACATGTTTAAGTCTTATATTTTACATTATCTTTTCATTTTATTTAAATCGTTAATTAATGAGGTAATCGCTGCATCATTATGGTGTCATAAAAAATTTAATTTATTTAATGTCTAAAAATTATAAAAAAATTATCATGATTTAGGAAATAATTTTATCTTTATAATGAATATTTATATTAAAAAATATGACTTGTATAACCCCATTTAAAAATTGTTTTAGTAAAATAACTAATGTTTGTGACATTGTTATTTTAACATTAAATAAATATTTTTTAATGTCATTTTCCTACCAAAGTGGCTCCATGGGGTCCCCAAGCTGACCCATGGATTTTAATGGTCGGCCATGACTCATCCAATAGGGTTAGGACAAGTGTAAATGTATTTTCATATTTTTATAATATCATTTTTACCTTAAATTTCACTAATTACCTTTAATCACGATTAATTAAAGTTAAAAGTTACTATTCACCCAAAATTATTTTAATCCCATTGAACCACATTTTACTTCATAATGACAACCATGTATGTTGGATTTTTTAAAATCAAATCACAAAAGTGGTAATGTTTCATTTAAACGAAAAATCGGTTTTTTAACTACCACTTAGTGGTTTCACTATTCATCAAAAATTAAAGTTTTTCAGAACAATGCCAAAATTTCACCCTAATCTAGAATTGATATTCCAGATTCAAAAATGATGTCTATTTTACAAAATTCCTAAAATATAAGTTTCATTAATTAATTTTATAATTAATTCTAGATGTCACAACAAATAGCATGTTTTTAAGAAACAATATATATAAAAAGATAAACAATTGTTTATGTCCAATTTCAAAGTGAAATTAATTCTAATGAAAACCATTGTAAAAAATGGTAAAAATATATTCTAATTATACTTTAAAACCACTCAATATTATTTTCTATCACTATAAATTATATTGATTATAAAAGTTGTTTTTAAGTATTTTTCACTATTCATAAAAATTGGAAGTTCTCAGAAAAATACCAAAAAATCAACATAGGCTAATTTTGATATTACGAATCCAAAAATTAATATCATTTTGAAATATAAAATATATATAATTTCAAGAAGTGGGTATTACTATTCATAATGGCTATTTTTATTGGTCGCGGTGTGTTAGAATCTCGAACTTGCGTATAATGCAAGCCATTGCATTATTGAAAGTGAAGCGTATCGTGGAAGCTCGGGGTGTTACAATTGATAAATAATATTATTTGAATATTATTTGAATAAATAATATTTAATTTAATTAACTTTCTTTGTACATGTTAAGAAATAATATTATTTTTATTATTATTATTATTATTATATATATATGGGGTTCCTCAAGGAATAAGAAAAATAATAAGTCGACATATTTAATTATTATTTTATAATTCTAACAGTACATTAAACCAATTATATTATTTATAAATGGTTTCCATATCATTTGTTATAGATAATAAAATCCAGAGAGAATTCTCTCGAAGCCCTAGAGAGTTAAATCTCTATAAAAGCTCTCAATAATAGATATAGATCATCCTCCACCACCACACTCAAGTATAGAGATATCAAATAAAACCTTTCCTTGAAGATATTTTGGTATTGATCAAAGAAGAATGGTGTAAACGTTAGGATCAATTGCACTAGCATTGGCAGATTCCTATGGTGATGTTTAGAGGTTCATGGAGTATGTGTAGACTATCACTAGAGGGAATATACTCTTTATTCCTACAAAACAACAATGGTATGATGTAGAGACATTTTTAGATTCATCAATGAATAAATAATTCATTGCTAGGTTATTCTTTAATTGTTTAAGTTTATTATAAATAATATCTGATTATCCTTGGTTTTAGTTCTAACTTTAAATCATAAATTAATCTTTGATTCAATTCCATTGGTCATGGTGTTTATGATCGATGTATATCTCATATTAATCATCAGTTTTGAAAACATAGTGTTGGGAATGCCCCATCTCGTGCATCCACTACGCCTAGAACCTTCAAGTGGTATCATATCTAAGTTTCATACTTATTTTTAATTATTTTATGATTTTTAATTGATTTATTCATTTATCATTATATATGTATTTTAATTTAACATTTCTTTAATTAGAATTGTGATATATTCTCTTCTTCCTCTTATTTCTCACAAATATAATCAAATTGATTAATTTTTTAAATTAATAACAATCATAGAACTCATCTAGAAGTGATAAGGATTTGCATCGATTAGAATAAAAGTACATGTTGTGTGGCCCATTAGTACATTCCATGTCCTCTTATTCAATACACCAAGAATTGATTCAGAATTAATTGTAATCATGTGAATTTATTACATGAAATTTGTATTTAATACATCATGTGTTGACTAAGCCAGTCTATCACATGTTCAGATGAACTACATGGCGTGTGATATCTATACATGATGTGTAGTCCATTATTCCATGATAGGATAGTATTATATTACATGAATAATATAACTGGTGACCATGTAACTCAGGGACCACGTTATTTTTTCCCATGTACACGTCATGTACTCTATTGTTTTTTGTGGCATCATTACACACTGAGTCCCCTGCCATGTGCTATGGATATACAATGATAATATTTCATATAGTGTATCTAGATAGTACATATCGTGTATATTACTAAATAATGAAAAGTTGATATTTATTTATTATACTTATTAAACCATATAAATAAGTGTTCCATGTTCCATTTATATGACTATGTACAAACAATGTGATTGGTTTTATATATAAAAAATGTCTAATTAATTTCTATGAAATGTTCGGAACTGCATATTGTGTATAACTCATAATAAATTTATTACTATATTCTCATTGAAACATAACACGCAAAGTAAATAACATGTGTTACATGTTTCATTTATTTAACTATTTACATTCCATGAATGTATGTGATAATTCATGTATTCCACATGCCACATGAGTAAACAATATATGAATGTAATATATGTTGGAATGTTTAGATGCGTACTCACTATGTTTCCTCGAAGGTATAAGTTCTGTACATAGTTAATTTTAAATAAATTAATTGAATTTGTTTAAAATTATGATATATTGTAATCTCATGAATTTTCAAATAAGAATTAAGATGAAATAATTGATTAATTAAAGAAGATAATTAGTCAATTTGAAAGAGTTTTTTCTTAAATAATAATGATTATAATTGAATGATATTTTTATTAAATATGTAATTCATCACATGTATTTAGATGATCATGACCATAGACCAAACCTTTGTATGTGACTGATTTTATTTTAATTTATTATTAAATTAAATTGATAGGATGTTCATCATCTCTCCCCTCATTATGTAAGGGCCTGCGATCCAACATTTTCATTTTATGTAAACTCCTTAACCAATCCTTTGAGTAAAATCATATGTAATGTATGGAGTAACCAATCTAGTAGAGGTGGTTTAAATTTGTAGTCGAGGCAAAACCAATCCAAGAGAGATACATATGTGGAGAGGTGTAAAGCTGTGACACGAACTATAAAATGGTTCAGGGTGTTTTCGCCTAGGTCAAAAGTCATTTTTTTCATCTTCTAGATAAACTAAGCATTAGTAAAAGATCATGATCATACCAATTTATTATTTTATTTCTATCAAGTATCATGGTTATTTATTTATGGATGTTTCTTCAGGATCACATGAATTAATGAATTAACAATCATGTAAGATAGAACAAAAATAAATTATATTATGCATAAAGTTTATCTATGACATGGATAATCACTTAATTAAATAAAATTAATAATAATATGAATTTAATAAAGATAAAATGGGAAACATAAAAATAAATATTAAAATCCCTGAATTCTATAAATTAAGTCATCATATCTTTCCACTGATTAATTTAAAATCAAACAATAATTAAAATTACTTGACTGGGAAAAGTCAAGGTGCTTTCAGTTATTGTGGAATTATTACTTTAAGATTTGGGTTGACTTAACTCAATTCACATCAAGGGTTTACAGCCAAATAAGGACTTGGTATAACTAAGAGGAAAATGTTGAGAAAATCTAATTTTAGGATTTTAGGACTAGGGAGTCCTCCCAATAGATCAAGTAACTATGAGTTAATGTCATTGGAATTTGGAATACCTGCATAAAACCCGTAAAATTGTTTGACCATCCAAATTCAGGTTGATGATAAGGGGAATATGGATCTTTTCTACTATAATGTCCAAGAAATGGGATATTATAAATCCAATGATGAGGGATACTAGGTTTTCATAAAATATTTGGAGATTAATAAATATAATATTTATATATTTATCTACATTTATTAGATAAAGTACTAAAATTATTATCTTCTAATTTGTTGAAATGAAGATAAATAGTACTTTAAACATTCACTTTGATCTATAACAAAAAAGGATAACCTTCTCGCAGGCATTAATTTTAAAGAGTGGAAGAGAAACTAATGCATTATCCTCAGCCATGAAAGGAAATTGTATATTGTATAAGAATCTATTCCTGATGTTCCTAGTAAAAAGGCTAGTGAGTAAGAGTTTTATCTCTATGAGAAGCATTTAAATAATTCCATAGATTTTCATTGTTTCATGCTATCATCCATAAACAATGAGACTCTAAAGTAACATGAGTACATGGAAATGTATAGGATGATGTCCCACCTTCATAATCCCTATCAAGTAAAGGAGAGACAACATAGATATGAGATCTCCAATGCTTTTTTTACAATGAATCTTGGAGAGTCTACATCAGCTAGGCCTCATGTAGTCATGTTTATCAGCTTCGTGGAATGATTTGGCATCTTAGAGATTAAATTACCAGATTATTTTCATATGTAAATTATACTTCCCATACTACCCAAGTCCTTCTCTAGTTTAACATGATCAATAACGAGAGGAGTCTTTCATATCTTCTTACTCTGATTCACTAAGTTCACATTGACATTGGGTGTGAAAAACATGAATTCCTTATGGTGAATAAGAAAATGATGAACAAGGCAAAGGATCCAAAAACTCTTAAAAATTCTAAATCTCTAGAGACATTTCCTACTAGGAAGTGGAGGATCTAGAGGTAGAGAAAGGAAAAGTAACCAATATGTTTTTAATGTTGAAAGCAAGGCCATCAAAATATGAACAACCCCCAAAAGCAAGAGGAAGCTAATGGTTCATTCATTATCAAGTGTATTATTTCAATATCTACACATTTGATATTAGATATATACTTGTGTGCTCACAACTATATCCAAATGTAAAAACCAAGTAGATACCAAAACATTATAGAGGAAAGGTGGATTTTTGGGATTCCAATGGTGTGAGGATGGTTTCTCTTGCCATTGGAGACTACCACCTTTCAGTCCTAATAAGAATGTTATTGGTTTTAATAGATTGTTATTATGTAATGACTATTAATAAAAACATAATTGATGTATCCTGCCTAGATATAGATGGTTTTATTTTCTAATTTTAAAATAAAAGTTGATTCTTTTGTAAAGACATCATATGTTATGGTATGGCCTAATTAAATAATAGACTTTATTTATTAAATTAAAAAAACAAGTACTGTAAATTGATAATGAATCATGTTCTCATGAATCATATAACACCTAGTTTTGGCATCATTTTCTTGGTCATATAAACAAGAACCATTTGGAAAATATTTTCCAAGATGGTTATGTAGAATCTTTTGATCTAAGAACACTTGAAATATGTTGTGATTGTTTACAAGGAAATATAACTAAACCACTATTTAGTGGACAAGGTAAAAGGGGTATAGATCATCTAATATTGGATCACGCTAATTTCTGTAGACAATTTCTAGTAGAAGATAGAGGTGGGTATTCTTTTTTCATAACTTTTACTGATTACTTGAGTAGATATGTTGATTTCTATTTGATGAGGTATAAGTCTGTGTACTTTGAGAAATTCAAATAATTCATAAATGAAGTGTAGAATCAACTTAGAAAGAATATAAATAATCCTTGATCTGATCTAGGTGTTTAATATATTAACAAAGACTATATCGACCCTTTACAAGAGTTTGGGATTCTTTCTCAACTCACTCAACCTTACACACCACTGTGGATTGGTGTTAGTGAAAGGAGGAACCATACCTTGCTAGACATGGTAATGTTGGTGATGAGTCATAAATATATTTCACTATCATTTTGGGGATATGCATTACAAAAAAATGGAATACACACTAAACCATGTATCAACTAAAGTAAAAAAAATGGAATTCCCATTAATCTATGGAGTGGAAAGAAACAAATTTTTTGCATAAATCTATATGGGGTTGTGAGACATTTGTTACGGTATTCTTAGGTAACAAACTTGAACTCTGAGACATAAAGTTTATTTTACAGGGTATCCTAAGGAAACTATGGTATACTACTATACAACCCCTCACACAAGAAATTTATTGTTAATAGAAAATTTTCCTTTCTAGAGAGGGATAACATCCTTTAGAAGGATAGTGGGAGTAAGATTAAATTCGATGGAGTTGATGATCAACAAACATGATATTTGGTATAGGAATACATTCCATAGGTCCCCATGGAAGAATTTGTTCCTAAAACACAAGTACTACATATAATCACTATAGAGATAAGACAACCATAGAGATATGCTTCTCAAGTCACAAAAGATGGTGACTCATTATTGGACAATAATATTGATCCTATATACTATAAATAGAAAGTGGATAGATAAAAATATGATAGATGTAAAGATTCCATGAATTCTCAAACGGATTCCGTGTATCATAAACAAGTTTGTGTTCTAATCAATTTGTTGGTTGATGTGAAGATGGTTGGGTACAAGTGGGTATTCAATCTAAAACTGGGTATAGAAGGTAAAGTAAGTTCCTATAAAGAAAGGTTAATGGATAAAGTATTTAAATAGTTCCAAGAAATTACAAATGATGAAATTTTTTCTCTAGTTTCAATGTTAAATTCATTATAATTATACTTGTTATAGCATATTACCATGACTATGAAATTTGGTAGAATGATATAAAAACATATTTCCACAATGGGAACCCTTAGGGAGATTTTTATGTAACACAACCAGAAGGGTTTGTGACTCCAGGTGATGAAAAAAAACATATAAAAGTTACAGATATACATTTATGGATTCAAGAAATGATCAAGTTTATGGAACATTTTATTCGATGAAGCTATAAAAAATTGTATTCACTAAGAAAAAATGTGATCCATGTGTTTACAAGTTGTTTAGTGGGAATGTAGTTGTTATAGTAGTAGTCTATGTTTATGAAATTTTACTTATTGGAAATAACATACTAGTCTTATAGTCTCTAAAGAACTGGTAAAATAAGGGTTTATCCTTGAAGGACTTAGGTGAAGAAACCTACATTCTAGGGATTAAGATCATTCATGATATATCCAAAAGGATACTTGGAATAAGTCAAGTTATATACATTGACCGGATACAAGAGATATTTGGTATAGAACAATCCAATATGGTATTGGTTTTAGTGTCTCATGGTATACATCTTTCAAAGAAAATGTTTCCTCACACACAACAAGAGAAAGATAGAATGAATAAGATCTCATACTCTTTAGTGATAGGTCCAATCATGTATACCAGGTTATGTACAAGACTTGATGTTGCCTATGCATTCATCATGGTAGGTAGGTATCAATATAATCTAGTATAGTAGAATTGGTTTACTATTAAGGATATCTTTAAGTATTTGAGAATAACTAATGATATGTTCAGGTTTTATAGTGGATACAAAGAGCTAGTCACCAAGGATTTAATTTATCATCCTTGATTCCAATAGAACATCTTTCCTCATCCAAAATAACCTATTTAAGACATTAAAATTCCTGAAATCTCATACCAAGTATCAACTCTCAAATAAAACATCCACTTAATAGAAAATTAAAATTGCTATTAAATTTATTAACTCATCCGGACACAGGTTATTATAATTTCCACACCATAACAATTCTAATCCCAGATACGTCTGATTGGTCCTTTAACCATAAATCCCTACTTATCTTGATCAATAATGTCTACAGGTCATGTTCTATCATTGAACACAAAACACTGTTTCAGTATGCTACTCTAAATATTAGGTACTCAATTTATAAAACACAGGACAATTATCATTAACATTATTGAAACATTGATATGACACTACCCATGTTTACCCATCTGAAGGAACAATGGTGTCTTCCATCAAGTCATCACTAGGTCATTGGTTCTCTTCCACATAGGCCTTTTCTAATACAATAAATTCAAATCCATAATGTTTCTAACCACTGTAAATGCCAATCAAAACACATTTTCATGGTCCAATGACCCACTCAGTGTGGTCTCTACATCCCGACAATTGAACTTATGTAGAAAAATTGTTCAAAAATATTTTATTTCTTATTTTACTGATTCTAACCAAATCATAAAATCCTCCACCTTCCAAGAACAAGGATCAGCTTATTGGATTTTATCAAAAATCACTAATTAATTCTTAAAACATGTTCATCATATCTAGTTTGATTACCTAGACATGGTTTGTAACTCACTGTGCCCGAATATACACAAAAATATCGTTCATACCTCCTTCGGTTGAACTTCCTCAAAAATGATCTCCTTCAATATTCGACACTTTATCAACCCACCCATCATGATGCCTTAACCCTTGAGGGGTCATGAGAATATTCTAATCTTCCATTAAAGTCCAATTTTACATCTTGTGAATTTCCATGGTGTAATTGCTTACATCCCTCATGGATTCCATGCACTCATTTTGAGAAATGTCACACCTTCGATGCAATGTATGCTCGGATCATCTCAATTTATCCCAAGACTGATTCCAATGCTTGAACTCCATCCATAACCACATGTGAATCTAAAATATGGTATTTATATAGAACAAAACTAGTTATTTGAACCTACACATACTCATTTAAAAGTCTTACCAAGAATCCAATGACAGATATCATAATGTCAATGAACCCACCACCCCCCCCCCCCAACACTAACATTGTGAATCTGTGACTGATATAATTATCACCACAAAGGGAAAAAAATCTTGATCATACTATCCCATTCTCCATTCATTTCCAAATATAAGGAATGGATGTGCTTATCCCACTTATATTCACGCACCAACATTAAACATCAATTAATCCTTATTTCCATATCACAGAATGACATCATCATTATCTACTAATAATTTATCAATAGAAGGATCCATGCCCTCAAGTAGTTAATGGTTCACTCTTCACCATATGATCACCACTATATAAATCCTCAAGAGAAACCTTATAATTTTCAATTATTATGTGTTTCCACTCTTCTCAGGCCTTTCTAATTTATGTATATCTCCCATCACTACAAAATCCATAGAGTCATTATCATCTTAGAGGGAACACTCCTCTTTTTTCAACACTTCATCTATTTCAAAATACACCACTCGGCTTAGTGTAACTTCTCATTTTAATCAAATATCATTTGGGAAATCATTCCAAAAAGTTTTTCACAATTTACCCAAGTACTTGGCTTATAAGTTTTCTTTCATAAATTCGCAACTCAATCATTACCATGCATAAACAACATGATCCATCTAAATCTCTCTAAAACCCAATGGTTTACACTCTTGTATCACCCTATCGAATTAACCAAATCATGATACCATGATTTTTATGCCATTAAACCAAATATAATGAGCTTCATTCCTTGTCCATGCTTCATGGAATGTCAATCTCATCAATTGGGAAGCACTTTGGGTGATCCTCTTCAAAATTATAATATTACATATATCTTGATTATCCTTCAACCACTTATCGGTATGGGAATCACCTTGAAGTACATAATTGTCTACTCATTCTATCAACATGATCTTGATTCATATCCTAAATCAACCGGTCCATATATCTTATTTATACTTCGCCCAAATTTTTTCTTTCATACAAAAAAGCACTAGCACTAAAAGTGGTCATCGTTGAAAAAAAAATAGGCAACAAATTCCTATACTATATAGAAGGTTTCACCCCACATATATCATATAAAGTACCTAACAATACTTCTAAACTCAAAGGAACTAAATTCCCTAGATAACCTCTCTCTCAGGTTACCATCACATGTCATTTCTCAACAATAGCGGGGAAAAGAATTTCATGCTTCTTGATCATAACCCTTGGACCACCAATTTTCTAAGTCAGACTCAAGAGACTAATATCTCACTCCTAATCCTTATGTCACATCTCACAGATGTCATATTTCATGAATAAAACTTATTTTATACCATCTTTAACATCACATGATAACCCGTAGTCAAACCTCCTTCTCTAGGGCCCTTTGTATCTTAAATATATCAGGCATCACATTCCATGTCATTAGCCTACTAAGGGTGATGATTCTCACCGAGAATCCATATATGGGACTAGCCCATCGAGAATTACGATCTCTTCTAGGAACAACATATATATAATATTTTCTCTGACCATGATCAGCATAAAAAGAACCCCTAGATACTAGTTCCAATTAAGTAGTATTCTAATAAAATGTTATATGAAAACTATGTTTCTTGCACCTATTGTGCACTAAAGATTAGTTTCATCACCATGAAGGAACTTTCCTCTATAAAATCTAGATAAACTTTCATCATAATGAAATACTAATGATAGAAATCATAAGTAAGTATATTTCATGTGATTCCTATATAACGACATGATGGATAAAGACATCCCTTGCCTTTACAAGCCAAGATTCAACTTTCATAATAAATCATATATCTCAAAAATAATGTGTATCATAGGAGGTGAAATCATTGATCCATGACATTGAAAACCAAGAAAATCAATCCCAAGCCCATGGTAACCTGGACTTATTATCAAGAAAGGTATTCACAGCTCACTGGTGTGATATCCATGACAATATTGGACATAATCCTATATCACCTATCAACAAACACCCAAAATAGTAGTATAAGAAAATTAATACTTTGATACAACCTTTTAACATCCCACCCCAGTTTACTCTAAAAAATAACTAGACCGGAGTGTTATATAAACATAGGCACATATCTCAGTATGTCAAAGGCTACCGACTAGCAGGTTGGGTCTAATATGTGGTAGTGGGAAAATTGTACACTCATATTAGAGAAGAAATAACATAAGAAATAACAAAATAAAATCATATATAATGAATTAATATCAGGGTACACGGAAGATATAAGTAAATGGAATCATGAATATTAAATGGATACATTAAAATATATAAAAAATCAACCATTATCCCACTAGGATAACATATATACATACAAAAATTGAATAAATAAAATACATTGAGGAACTACCACATCCCTAAGACTCTCCTTATACCGATCATTATTCCCGACCAACATATCAAGTTCTGTAAAGTAACTTTGGGCCTCTTCCTAAACCGAACCTTCATACAGTGAAGGATATTCAAGTACCCAATTATAATGGACCCCTGAGTAGGGTGTGAGTACATAAGTGAGTAGAGAAGAACCAATTAATTCTCATACATATCCAGTAAATGTAGTGATGTGTGTATGTGACATATTTAGAAGAATAAATAATTATATAATTCTAAAATCATAGAATAATTAATTAATTAACCAACATAAATCCTTATGTGAAATTTAAAGCCTAGGATCAACCATACCTTCTTCAACCAGTGTGAGATATCTCTATCTTTATCACCATGATAATGAATAAAAAATATGGGCATACCATATCCAAGGACTAAGTCTGAGGTCCCCTAAAATCATATAATCATAATGTGCATACCATATCCAAAGACAAATGTTCAAGGTCCCCAAAAATATAATAATGTGAATATCAGATCCTTGGAGTCACATTATAGTCCCCCAACCATATAACAATGAGCATACTAGATCCTTGGAATCACATCAATTTCCCTAAACTATATAATAAAAAAATAGGCAAGTTAATATCTTGGAATCACATCATGGTCTATCAACAACATATAATAAAAATAATATCATTTAATCAATTTCATTAATTAAAGTTCAATATTTAAATCATGTCTTGGATATAAGGATATTTAAAATAAATTCTTGGAAAAATTGAAGAATCATTATCTAATACTTTTCAAGTGTAAAATCCCATCACTCATGGGTATACATCCATTAATCTGAACCCATACACCAATAGGTCACTTTGTTCTCCCAATCATACTCAGTCTAGTCTATTTTCTAACATGGAACCCAAGGTTGGACCTTATTAGTCTACCATAACTCTCACCCCTAGGAAAATAATAAATAAACTATCTATGTCCTCTACATTCACATAATTGTTTTTTATCATCTCTCATGGGGTTCACATGACATAAGGTACACTGTTACAATTATACTCTTGCCCATCAGTGATCAAGATGTCTATATTGTGTACAAGGATCCACAGTGGCCTTTAACACTTTGTGTATCCCATGTATGGGCATTCTATTTAAATAAAAAATAAATTTTAGTGAAATAATTATTTCATTTAACTATCGATCGCCCATAATGGTGAGACCATATATCATATTCCACCTCAAAAGCATAATTTACTGCATAACCAAAGGGAATGTCTTGGGTAACACCTTACACAAGACAAATACTTTCCCTTTTATATCTCATCCTAATAACTTTCTACTTAAGCCTATCAAGTTTCTTCTCGGCTTGACCCACAATCGTTCATCCATCCTAGGCTAGGATGATATCCATTCACTGGAATCGCTTGAAATCACACATGGAAGGTACATAACCTAGCCCTAACATCAATCTAGGAAATATCTCAAACAAACATAACCAAATTAATCTCTTAATTCATACAATTTTACTAAAATACCTAAATAAAATTATGGAAGTGCATTACCTCCTCCATAATGTCAATGGATGGCATGAAAATAATGTCTCTGGTCCTCCTCTATGTAATGTGAGTAAAATTTCCAAATTAAATGACCATTCCAATGGTTAATTTCACCTTATTTCATCAAAATCCATAAGAAAATCAAAAAAAATACCTTAAAAATGATTTGAAATAGCTTGAAATCCTCATGAGAATCTTTCATTCCATTTGAGCCTCTTTTCTTATTCAAAATCACCCTTTTGAGACATTTAAACTGTCAGAATCTCATATCAAGTTCCAATTATCAAAATAGACCATCCACTAAATCTAAAATTCAAATCCTTTATTTCATATCATTTTTTAACATTGTGCATCACATATCTCAATCAAAACATTTATCAACCCCAAGAAGTCTTGTCGGTTATTCAACTATAAATCCCAAAATGTTTAGGTCATTAATTTAAATCCAATCAGTTGTTTTATATCTATGAACACCAAACACACTTTTACTATACTACTCCAAATATTAGGGTCCCAATTACCAAAACTAAATCCATCACTTTTTACCATTACTAAAACAATGAGAAGACACTAACCATGCTCGTCCATCCAGAGGTACCATGGTGTCTTCTATCAAGTCATTTGTGACACCCCAAGTTTTTGTGAACCTTTTTTTCTTAATTAAATTAATTATATTTGATGTTTTCCATTTAAAGTTACACTAATTAATAATTTTTTTATATTATATACCAATTTAATCATTAATTACATGCTATACTGACTTTCCTTGTGTGACGTGCAACATTGAATTTCTACAAAACAACATTTTATTATTATAATTATTGAAACTAGATAGTTATAACATAGTTGTTAAACATAGTAATATGAATATTAATAAAAAAATTAGATATTATTAATAATGTTTTTATACAGATAAATCTTATTGATAATAAGACATACAATTTTTAGTAAAGTCTTTATATTTTTGAAAATACTATTTCCTTAAAAGAGATTATTTTTATGTCCTTCTGTAAAAAATAATAAAATCAATTTTAGAAAATTTTAGAAATTGAATTTGATAAAATTAACTTCATTTTCTAATTCTTAATTCCAAAATTATATTAGGGTGAAATTTTGTGGTTTTTTTGAGAAACTTCATTTTATCTGATTAGTGAAAAACACTAAATTTTAATTCAAATTTGATTTTAGTATAATTTATTTATATAGTTAAATTGTATTTTAATTTGGTTTTAAAATAAAAATAGATAAATTATACATATATTAATACAATATAGGTCATTTTAATAATTTTTATATTTAATTTAGATATGAAATATTAATGAATTTTAGAACATTCTCACTTTAAAAATCCTCTTTCTCGCCACGTCTACAGGATTAGCATTAATCTTAATTTTTTCGCTTCTATGAATTGAATTTAAAAAATAAAATACATGTTTGTAAAAATTATTATATTTATATCGTAATAATACCAGCTTAATCTTTGACCAAAAACATTAGTGAAAGTGACTAAAACTGATTACAATGATTGAGGTAAAATTAAGCCATACAAAGAACTAATCTATAAAATTAAGGGCCAAAATTACCTATCCACTTGTCCAACACCCATTTAATTGATATATTATTTCCGTAACCTTCTATTATTGAGTTTGGTTGGTTTTTTATAAATTTTTTTTAATAAAAAACATCTTTAAACCTAAATTTTTTTCAAAAATTCCAAGTGTGTCCCCTCCCTCCCTTATAAAAGGCCACCACTTCTCCCCCCTTCTTCACACAACTCAAACCACTTGGGTTCATCCAAGATATTAAAAATTAACTTCCTAAAATCCCTACCTTTATCCTTGAATCCTCTGTTTTAGTATAAATCTATCCAAGTAATCCCTATCGTGAAAAGAAAAAGTATTTACCCAAAGAAGATGAGGTTTGAATGTGTATGAAAAAAATTTAAGACATAAGGTATGGGAATTTCATATCACTTTTTATTTCCATGAGATACATGCCATATTCACTTATAATTTCTTTTGTATGATGTGTATAATTTCCATGGATTTATTATATTATTATTATACTTAAATATATGGGTATTTACATATATATTATATGATATTTCTTTCATGGGGTTTATGTTTCAAAAGTTATGAAATCGGTAAAGTAATTTTGTCTTAATTTTCCTTCTTTGAGACACATTCTATTTTATGAACCTATATTTTTATATGATTTTTATATACTAAATTTTAAATTTTATATCATGAATCTCATTTTTTTCAGGATTATTCAGTCTTTATGTAATGTTATTCGTTTTTTTGTTTTATGATTCAAAGTTACGAAAGTGGTAATGATTTATAGCTATAATTTCATCATTTGTCAAGATTTTTTATAATTATGCTTCCATGGATGAAATATTATGATACATATCTCAATAAATATCCTGAATTTTCTTACCTTATGTTTATTTATTTTATAACCAAGTAACGATACTACTTTTCCACTCTTCGGTACTTGAGATGATTAAGAAAAAAATTATAAAAATTAAATGTTATTTTCCCTTTCGGTCATAAATCAGTATTCTTTCAAAACTGTGTTTTCTAAAAAGGTTTTAAAATATTTTTTACTATTATTCTATAATGTTTGAAGGACATTTTTACCCATGTTTTACCATTTCACAGAATTATTTTAAAAGGAGTCCTCTTTTCATTTTCCAGTCAAGGAACTTTTCTAAAATTTTAAGGTGATAAAGGAATGTTTGGCATGTATAGACTTACCCACCCTCAGGAATGTCATTTCCTTGATGCATCCTTTGTAATTTTACATGGGTAATTTTTTTTTAGAAATTTTATTTTCCTAATATTCATGAAATTTTATTATTTTAAAATGGTTTTTAAAGAAAATGTGTTTTCAAAAATGTTTTATGTTTACAAAGTTTTCTAAATGTTTTCAAGATTTATTTATAAGTTTTAAAAGAAAAAAAATTTCGGAATTTTTTCAAGCTTTCTTTATAAATTTAAATTTATTTTTAAAGAAAAATGTTTTCAAAATACATTATGTTTTAGAAATTTTTTTTCAAATTAGTAGAGATATATTCCTTAAGAAATGTTTTAAATGAAATTTCAAATAATTTTTTATAATAAAATGAAATTTGAAAATGTTTTATGAAAAGGGATTTTCAAAGAAAATTTATTTTCCTTAAGATACACTCCAAGTTAAAATTTTATAAATACTTTTCCATATAATAATAATACCTTTTATATAGTTTAATATTTATGGGGGACATGATAAATGAATACCATTCTTATTCTTTCTTGAACGGTCTATGTTTTTATAGCTTGATTTTTATAAACCCCATTTATATTCCATGGGTTATACCATGATAATTGATTATGAAACTCGTTTACCTTCAAATGGTTATACCATGATAAATTCTTATGAAACCCAATTCTATTCAATGGATTATACCATAATAAATTATTATGAAACCTATTTATATCCAATGGCTTATACCATGATAAATGCTTATAAAACCAATTTCTCATTCACAAGTTATATGGTAATGAATCCCGCTTCATTTCATGATATATGATATGATGAAATGATTATGAATCTTATCTTTTCCATAGGTTAAGATATGATTACATGTTTATGACACCCGCATAATTTCATGGGTTATGATATGATTGTTTATGATTTGGTGTCACATGTATGAATGATTTCATTAAGAGATTTGTGGGACCTATAACTCCCTCCAATGCATTGGGTAATGATTTATATCTCATGTGATAATGATTAAAATCAATTTAATAGACTTGATCCACTATGTGAGTATAGGGAAACTCGATCCCATAAAAGGAAAGTACTATTACTGGGGATGGTGGTGTGTCCCACCTAGTAGGTGTAGTCCCCATAAAGATGGGAAATGGAGAACCACAGTACACTATTGGAATATGGGGAAACCCAATACACAATGGTAATACGGAGAAAACGGATGTCTTATAAGAAAATTTGTAACATCCCATGTTTTGAAAAACAAAATATTTTGTTCGATAGCATAAATTATATGCCACATAATGTTTAAATGAACAATTAAATATTATTATTTAAATGTTACAGTTATAACATAATCTCTAAAATAGTGGGAATGAATAATATTATTTAAATTATGAAAATATGGTTTACACACACACACACACACACACACACACATATATATATATATATAATTATTTAACCAATTAATTATAAATTAATTTAAAACCCTTTATAAAATAAAAGTAATTTTTTTCTGAAAAACATATCTACATGTGAAAAAATGAGTTTTATACCAACAAATAAACAAATAAATCTTGTTGGATTATATTAATGAAATATATATATATATATATATATTCAATATTAATTTTAACATCTATATTATGTTTTTTCTAGACAAGATATAAGAACTTATACAGTTTTACACATAAAAGAAATATTTTTCTAAAAAGACAAATTTAACGCCTTTTGATGGAGTACATGTTTTAAATATCATTTTTGTCACTTTTATAAGTTATATTTGATAAAATAAACTTATTTTTAAAATAATATTATCAAAAAATACTTTGGTTTTATTTTTGATATTTTTTTGATAAGTTTCATGTTTTCATTAATATTGAAAAAAATAATGCATTTTAATTGAAAACTACTTTTTCATCAAATTTATTTATAGTACTAAATTATAGTTTTGAATTGATTTAAAGTATAATTAGAAAAAAAAATATCATTTAATAAAAGTTTAGTTATTTTAATCAATTTCGCATTGAAATTATATATAAAACATTTGTGAACTTTTGAATGTTTTTACTTAAAAAAAATTTCTTGTTCTTTTAGTGGGACTACTTTTTAATTAATTTCTTCAAATTCTATATTTTGAATTTTGAAAAATGGATTCCATATTTGGAATCTGATTATAATATGTAAATAGGTCCCTTTTATTTTTTTACAATACTAATAGTAACTTTATTAATTTGTTTTATTAACATTATTAAAGGAAAATCAAGTAATTAAGGGTAAAATAATATTATAAATATTATAAAATTAAACTAAAACATGTAATAATTTTATTGGATGAGTTATTTTTAAAAAAAACCATCTTTGGTCCAAAATTATGACCTTTTAAAGCCACTTTTATGAGGGCATAACATTTATAAAATTATATTCAAAGAAAAGTCAATTTTGTCACACTTTTGTTTTTAACAAGGGAAGTATTTTTAATATGGGGTTATATAGGGGATATTTTAGACCATAAATATTATTTTAAAATATTAAATGTTTATATTTATCATTATAAATTATTTTTAATTTTTAGAGAAGAAATAATTTAATTAATGGCTTGCACAATGATGATGTAGTAATTGTTTAATTAAAGGAAATATCAAATAAAAGATATTAAAAATACTAACATAAATATAATTTGAAATGATCAATATTATTGAATAATTTTTTTAGTATAAATTGAAATGTTATTCATGTTTTAGAATTATTGTTTCGAAATTATCTTGTTTTTATGATATTTTTAAAATGTCAAGTAACGAATGGTGTCAAAATTAACAATATTGATATTTTAAAATAACAAATATTTTATTAAATGTAATAAAATTTATATAATTTTTAATTTAAGTAAAATAATTAAGAAAGTTTATAAAATTTCATTAATTAATCTTTTAGTGGTGATTTTTAATTTTATATTAATTATATTAACACTCTAAGTGTAAATTGCATGATATCATTGTAAGAGTTAAAGGGGTTAAATAAGAGTTAAAACCAAACGATAAGGATTAAAAATTGTCAAAACCTATATAATATTAATTTGATGAAATTTATTTGACCTAAAATCATAATTTTGTTAAAATAAATCAATTTGTATCCATTTGGAATATAAAATTATTTTTATTAATTTAATATTTTGAAGAATTCCAAGAGTGACCCTCCCCTCTCTTATAAAAGGGAACACATTCTTATCATTTCCTTAAACATAAATGACTATTTTTTTATACCAATATCTACCCAAATCCGTTTTTATAATCCCTCCCTTAATTTTATATCTCTTATTCTAGGGAGAACACTCACCTTATAGGTGTTAAGGTGTTAATCAAAGGAGATCGTCTGAAGAAGAGGTATTGCTTTTAATTAAGTGTTACTATTTTATTTATTATTCTAATTAATTATTATTTAACCATGGTGAAATAATAAATTCAGTATCCTCATTATACTAAGATGTTATTATGTTAATATCATCACCTAAATCCATCTCCACTTCCATCAAATGGGAAAAGAATTATTGTTTGTGTGTACGACGAACTACCACCTCGTGAACTAATATAATTCATTTTCTATAACTGTCACTCAAAATTGTTATAATGATGGAATTAATATTTATATGTGATATTCATGACATATTTATCATTATTAAAATATAATATATAATTTACATTCTTACCTTTCCCTGAACATGAAAATGACAATGACGTACGTACACACGTGTGAACTATCAACTCCACGGAGTGACGTAATTCATTTTTATACACCACATCACATGGATGATATATATAAATATATTTAAATTATTAATTATATAATAATTATATTATTATCATTATGTAAATATTAAATAATACTTACCTTCTTTCCCTAATTATTATTGAAAAATGGACACGTTACTCATATGTATGTACGGTATACTTTCTCCTTGATTATAACATTGTTAATTTTTCATAACCATAGATAAATAGTTTGATTTAAGAGTATAAGTTATTTATTAAATTTATTATTATTTCATGAATATTATTATGGATATGATGGAATTATGACAACTTTGACTATAGACATCATACAAACTTAATTTTGTACTCATGTACCAAATATCATCAAAACGTCCAACATGAGCTTAAATAATTATGTAATTATTATTACATGATAACAAGTGATTTAAAAGGAATAATAAACCTTAAAAATGTTCTCATGAAATTAAATAATTAACCTAAGTTTATTATTTAGGAAGATAAATAATATACATGGTGAATATGACTCAAGGTAAGGGACTCATTGACTAAAACATCATTTTAATGTTTTAAATATTTATTCACGTAAACCTTTCCCTTTCATTCCAATGTTTTCAAAATGGTTTTTATTAATGCATTATATGGAAATGAATGTTTTAAAATGGTAATTTTTTATTTTCTTTAAAAATTTTCAATGTGGTATGGGACACTTTTATTTAAAAATTATTTTTAAATTTTTAAAAACGGTTTTTGAAAATGAATTGGTTATTTTAATAACCTAAAATGTTTTATTATGTGTTCAAATGAAATCTTATGATTGAAATGTTGAAAATTTAAAGATTTTTATTTTATGATTATATAATGGTACTTGTACATTTGACAGGTGGTTCTGTGATAGGCCAAGTATGGGTGGTTACATTATAACCTCCAATGAATTGGTTATGGAATTTAGTCATATAGATATTACATTTATAAGAGTGGAATATATGGAGGTCAATTGTATAGATATTCCATTTGTAAGAGTGACATCTATGGAAGTCAGTCGTTTGGATATTCCATTTATAAGAGTGACATTTATGGAATTCAACTGCATAGTTATTCCATTTTAGTTTAATTATGTCCCATTTTATCTACATATCGTTTATATGAATGATTATGATTTTTCATGAAAATAATTAATTTTTTTCAAGGGTTATATAATGATATTTGTGAAATTATGTACCCTTTTTTTAGGTAAAAAGATATTTTTTTTATGAAAACCTTTCATGGTTTTTCACTAGACTAATGGTTTCCTTTCCTTTAGTTACCCTGTTGATATTTTTTACTCATCCCAAGTTTTAAAATATTTTTTATAGGGTTTAAGTATGAGTTGGTTCAAGGATGAGATCAAGGGAAATTGTAAAGATATGTCAGAATAAGAAATCATGTTTTATTTTAAAGATTATAGTTTTATAAATAATGGATACTGAGTATAATTTTCCACTTATAATGTATAGGTTTACTATGTAAGAGTTTTTCCTAATTATATAAAACTATAAACCTAAAATACCTTTGGGAAAATAATTTTATTTCTAGTTTTTAAAATAACTATAATATGTAATGTTTAAGTTCAAGTCCTTATAGTTGGTATCAGTGAAGAGTTTAGACAACTTTAGAGATTAGTACGTTTTCTTAAGAGTTAGGGATATCATCATGGGTTTATAATTTTAAGGTTAAACATAAGTTCAATGTATTAGAAACCCCTTTTGAGGCTTTAAGTTATGAAATTTAAATGTGACTAATAGTATTTAAAGAGACATTAATTTTTTGAGGTAATTATGGGTTGTTCTATTTTGGGATGATAAATGAAAGGTATGAGATAACCTTTGATGTTAAAACATTTTATGGTTATTTTTAATAATTTATCATATTTTTTAAATATTATTAAAAAAATATAGTTTCAAAAAAAGTAAAACCCATAGGATGGGTGACAAATCATCGCATATAGAAGGGTCATAAGAATCAAACCCATAACTAAACAGAAATAAGGGTGCATCACCTATTACTAGCCAATGTGAAATCCTGATTAGTATGAATTTTTATTTTTATTTAAATTATTTGATGGATGAATAATAAGTTTGTTTTGAATATATGTTTATCAAATAGATAACCATGGTTTTGGAAAATTATTTGATGTTAAGTGATTAATGTTATTTCAGTAAAAGTTCATTCTTTTGGGAACTTTATATGATTAAAGTAAATAGAATATCATGGGATTTTGTTAAAGAAATAAAGGTTGAATTATATTTTGGAGTCAAATATGATTTATTCTTATTAAGGTTATTTATGGTAATGGATAGCGTACTTAGAGATTATGTGATTTGGGAAATTACATTTTTGTTATGAGATGTTAAGAGTGATTTAGATTATTTAAGGAAAAATGTTACATTTACCTTAAAAGATTATTTTATCAAATAATTTTTGTTTTTTAATCATAGTATAGAATGTTTTTGAGGAATTTTAAGGATAGTTATTTCTCTATGTTGAACTTTTGGTGCAATATTAAATTTTTGATATTGAAGTAATTTCTCATATAAGGTTTATTATTTTCATGGAATTATATTATCTTTTACTAACCATTTTGGTTTTCTTTAATTTCTAAAGATGTGATAAATAGATAGTTAATATTTTTTGTATTATGTGATTCTTTAAACGTTGAATATAGTGCTTCAGGAGTGAAAATTCCATCTTTAATACTCATAAGTTGGAGAAAAAGATGTGGTTTTGGTTGAAATTGATTAAAGGATAAAACTATACTTTTCAAGTAAGTATGTTTCCTTATGTTATTAATCCAAGTAGTAAAATAATTCCTTAAATCTATGAAAAGGATTTTGAAGTAAAAAAGTTATCCATTTACTTTTCTTGTTAAGAAATCAAAGAACTTTTAACTCATTGCAGATATATGGTTTTGTGATTGTTAACTTTATCATGAACATGTTCTCTATCACTCTCCATCAGGACATGATAGTTATTTTTCTCTTTCATGTCCATGTTTTCCTATAATAAACCCTAGTATGTGATATCTTAAGTGACCTTCATACTTCCCTTTCCTTATTTTAAAGTGAATGTTAAATGAAACCTTTTTCTGATGTGAGATTTCAACAAAGGTATTTTGAAAAGTCAAACCCCTAGTTTTTTATATCAAGTTAAAATTGTGATGAATCAATTTATTAAAGGTAGGATAATATAATATCCTAAGTTTTTAAAAAAAATGAAAAATTGTGTTCGATAGCGTACATGATATGCCACATCAAGTTTAAATGAATAATTAAATATTATTATTTAAATGTTGTCGTTATAACACAATTGTTAGAATGACGGGAATGAATAGTATTATTTAAATTATAAAAATATGGTTTACACATGTATATATAATGAATTATTTGGCCAATTAATTATAAATGAATGTAAAAAACATTTGTAAAATAAAATAAAAAATTTTTCTAAAAAAACTATTTAAATGTGAAAACGTGTGTTTTATACCAATAAATAAAAAAAACCCCTTTTGGATTATATTAATGAAATATAAATATAATATATTCAATATAATTCTTAACATCGATCTTATATTTTTTCTAGACATGATAAAAGAACAAATATATATTTACACATAAAAAAAGTATTTTTCTAAAAAGGGGATTTTACCACCTTTTAATGGCGCACATATTTTAAATCTATTTTTTCACTTTTATAAGTTCTATTTGAAAAAATAAACTTATTATTTTAAATCATGGTGTCAAAAAGTACTTTGGATGAATTTTTTCTATTTTTCTTATAAGTTTCATATTTTGATGAATAGCTCATTTTAATTGAAAATTACTTTTTCATCAAATTTATTTATAGTGTTAAATTATATTTTTGAATAGTTTTTGTAGGTTTAGGGCACAGTGAAAGCACGGTTGGGATGGCACCTAACTTTGATTTTTACCATGATAAATGATTATTCTAGGATCAATACAATGATGAACACCAGTTTCCAAGGAATAGAGTCAAAGATTTATATAAAGAAGGAAGAGTCCCAAAATCTTTAGAGAGGATCTTGAACATCATTTTTATAATTAATTTAATTAATTTCACAAAGAAAACAATACATGGATCTTTAGTACTTTCTTCTTTAAATATGTTGATCATCTGAAATGACCCATTTGGATTGTCTTGTTGCACTTGTGAGGTTCCTAACTAGAATCCCTATAGCAGTGATCCACACGTGCTCTTATGGCCTCTAATCGACACCACTCATTCTCTGGGTACTAGTGCAGTGAAGCAAGTGTCTTATGTCGGTCATTATTGATAACTTGTTCTTCAGTCTTGAAGAATGTATCTTGTTCTTGAGAGGGGTGGTAAGAGGATTCAAGATAGAAATCGTTTAACTCAACAATTCTCAATTCATTGGGCATGCAGTTTGGTACATGGAACAATAGACGTACATGCCTATTTATTGACATGGGGCTTTAGTTATAATATTTAATTGTGTAACATCAATTAAATACATGCATAACCTTATAGAAAACCCATGATTTTAATAATAATATAGAGTCGTTATTTCCGGTGCGCCAACTTACGCAAAATAGGATTATAAATAAAATTATACATCACAAAATAATAGTAGTGTTATTATTATTTTAACTTGTTAAAACTAGTTAAATAATTATTTACCATCCTGCAAATAATTATTCTATTACCACACTGGCCTTGGTCCGCTCGAACTCCACTTTCATTTATTGAACACCTGAATAAATAAATAAATAATTGATTCTATTAAATAAATATTTTTTTACAAACTTGTAAATAAATATTTAGTAAATTTTTAATAAAATAAATCAATATATTTTACCCATAATCTAGTGAATAAATATTTATTTAATTTATGAAATCATTTTAAATTGAAATAAAATTATTCCACTATCTTGAGAATAATATGTATTCCATTAATTAAATTCAAATGTAATTTAACTAAGACCACCAGAAACACTTAGTGTGTGACCATCTAGGATTATTTCTCATTGGCATTAGGTAGGCTTACTTAAAGTCCAAGAGTACTGTCTAGAAATGGGTCAATTCACTTAAGAGAAAGAACATAAAGTCGAAACAATGACATCCACATATGACCACTCACATTGTAATATAATCCCCTTGTCTCAATATCTCATCAAGTAGGTTTCATTATAGTGTCATCAAACTTTGTGCTTGATATGTCATTATTTGACTACCTGAAATAAATTTGTTGTTACACCATGGCCATTGAACTTTGCACGACGATTTTATTTCAATCAAAGGGCTGATATATCAACTTCCATGATGGAAGGGACAAATCCTTCCTCAATGTATCCATTAATAACATGCCACTCGTGACGCACCCAACGTACCCTACTTCCCGCCAACATATGGGGTGATGTTTTTCATCAGTAAATCAAAGTGTATGAGTCATGACACGTATTAATGATAATATTAAAGTATAAGGACTATTACACACACTCACGGATAGGAATATCTCATGACACAAAAACATACAAAATTCTTACTGGTAGGTCTGTTATAATAATCTCCCATCTTGGAGATTACCAAGTATGAACTTCATGAGAGGAAGTCCCATCTACTTACGATTACTCACACCTAATTGTCTGTATATTATGTGTCCCATAATAGTATGTCATCCAACCACATAACTATATTTAATAATATTTTTATATCATTTCAAGGTTCTTATCAAAGCGAAGAACGTACATGACCTTATCAATACAACATATACTCTAGAACATTATTACATCATAGTCATGAATAACAATGAAAAATATGTAATAAAATGTTAAATATTTAAATAAATTAAATATCCATGTAATAAAGTATAAACAATTGGTTTGGGGACACCAACTATAACAAACTCTCACTTGGACTAGAGCCAACTGCCTATGACTTTTATTCTGCTAGACCTCACATGATGATCATGTTTCTACTTAGTCAAGGACTTAGTCAAGGACTTATTCAAGTGGTCTTCCATGTTGTATTTCATGGAAATACTACTTACTTTAACTCTCCCTCTCTGATAAAAATCCCTCAAGATATGATACTTCTAAAGTATGTTTTGTGTCTGCTAATGTGACCTTGGAACTTTTTCCAGAGCCACCGCTGCAGTATTATCATAATAGAGTATGATGGTATCTTTACTACTAAGAACCACATCTAGCTCCAGGATGAAGCTTTGCATCCAAACTACTTATTTAGCTACCTCATAATTTGTGATATACTTGGACTCCGCTATTGAATATGCGACTATGCTCTGATTTAAGCTCTTCAAGCTCACAACACCTCTAGTCAAAGTGAATATGTATCCCGTTTGTGACTTCACATCATCATAATCAGTCTAAAACCTAGAAACTTTGTATCCTATGATGACTAGTTCCTCATATCCACCATAAACTAGGAATATATCCTTATTATGCCTCAAATAATTTAGGATAGTCTTGACTGTCATCCAATGGCGGTCACCCAGGTCAGCTTGATATCTATCTACCACATTTAATGTGAAGGAAACATCAAGCCTAGTACATAGCATGGCATACATGACTGACCCAATTACTGATGTGTATGGAGTTATTTCCATTATCTTTCTTTCCTAAAGTATTTGAGGAAACATTTTCTTGGAAAGATGAATGCCATGTGATGCTGGAAATAATCCTCTCTTGGATTGTTCCATACTAAATCTCTTCAGTATCTTATCAATGTATGTACTTTGAATTAGGCCTAGTAATATCTTTGATCTATCACGATGTACATTGATCCCAAGAATATATGATTCCTCGCCTAATTCCTTCATGGATAACCATTGATTAAAACAAGCCTTAACAGATTTTAAGACTGGTATCTTATTTCCAACAAGTAATATGTCACCAATATATACTATTAGGAAAACGACTGCACTCCTATTAAACCGTATATAGAAACAAGGCTCACTTTCATTCTTGATAAAACCAAATTCCATTATGGATTCATCAAAATGAATGTTCCATAACCTGTATGCTTTCTTTAATCCATAAATGTATTTCTGCAACTTTCATACCTTATTGGAAACCTTTGGAGTCATAAACGCTTTAGGTTGTTTCATATAGACATATTTTTAAGGGTTACCATTAAGGAAGGTTATTTTGAAATCCATTTTCCAAATCTCATAGTCATGGTAATAAGCAATGAACAATAGAATTCTAATGGATTTAATCATTTCAACTAGTAAAAATATTTCTTTGTATTCAATTCCTTGACACTGATTAAACCCTTTTGCAACCAGTCAATCCTTAAAGGTATTGAATTACCCTTCCTTGTACATTTTATTCTTGAATAACCATTTGCAACCAATAGGATTTACATCAACTAGAGGATCTACCAAAATCCAGAATTGGTTTTGGTACATGGAATCCATTTCATAATTCATGGCTTCTTTCCACTTGGTAAAATCTGTGCCACTTACTACTTCCTTGTAGGTTATAGGATCATTATTATCAACAAAAATTGGTTCACCATCCACGGTAACTATAAAACTATATTGTTCTGGTTCTCTAACCTCTCTTGTACTCATACGTTGTTCTTGTGTCTCTGAAACAGTTATTTTTTCCATAGAGATTTGTGGAGTCTATTATTATACCAACTCTTGTGTACTTTGAGCCTTGACTTCATTGAAGTCTATCTCGCTCCCACTATCAATTTTAGATATGTGCTCCCTATAAAGGAATATGGCGTGTCTTGCCACTAAAACATTTTTGTGTGAGGGGTTGTATAGGTAATATCCTCTTTTTTCCTTGGGGTATCCTTTAAAGGTACACTTTGTGCATTGGGATTCAAGTTTGTTACCTGAAGAGGCCTTAACAAATGCATCACTTCCCGAAAAATTTAAATTCAATAACATGGATTTATTTCCACTCTAGAACTCATATGTAATGCCATTTATTGATTTAGTTGGTACTTGGTTTAGTATGTGTGACACTGTTTGTAACGCATATCCCCAAAAGGATAATGGAAGACTCGAATGAGTCATCGTTGATCTCACCATATCCAACAAGGTGTGGTTCCTCCTTTCAATCATACCATTCCACTAGGGCATTTAAGGAGGTGTGAGTTGGTATAGGATCTCAAAATCACATAAGTAATCAACGAATTCTTGTTTAAGATATTCTACACCCCAGTTTGAGTGGAGTTTCTTAATCTTCTAACCAAGCTGGTTCTTAAATTTATTCTTATATTCTTTAAACTTATCAAAAGAATTTGACTTATACCTCATTCAGTAGATATATCCATATCTACTAAAATCAACAGTAAAAGTTATGAGTATGAGTACCTTCCCGTTTCTTCAACAGGAAATGGTCCACACACATCGGTATAAACCAATTAAATAATCTTTTTATCCCTCTCACCTTTCCCACTAAATGGGGCTTTGGACACTTTTCCTTGTAAACATGCATGGCATATGCCAAGTGGTTTTCGTTCAAAAGAATATAAATATCCATCTTGATGTAACTTTTTCAAGAATTTCTTTTACATGACCTATCCAGTGATGCCAAAGTTGGGTGTGGTAAGAGTCATGTGAAGTATCACTGTTATCGATTTCCATTACTTGGTTTGTGTAATCAAACATGTAAATAACATTGTATAGATGGTCCCTTCCAAAAAAATCAATCTTTGTAAAAGAACCAACATTCATTTCCAAACTTGAAAAAAATGAATTTGTATCTAATCTGGATAAAGAAATAATGTTTCAGTAGTAGACGGAACATAAAAACAACCCTTTAACATCAAATCATCCCAGTTGGCAATGTTAGGTGGTAATGCCTGATAACTATAGGAAAATTTTGGCTCTGTTGGATGCTCATAGATCTACCTCCCCTCGGTCAATCTTTATGAATCTACTTGGTTCATATATTTGGATACATATGTGAGAAACACAAGTTGCATCTAATACCCAATTTATAGAAACAAATAGATTGAATTTTATAACAAATGTAACTAAATCCTCCCCCTTCTTCTTAGGTTGGGTGCAGTTTTTCTTCTAGTGGTCCTTCTTTCCACATGCTAAACAAACAACCTCATTTTCTCTTGCCTCCCCTTTGATCTTCTTTTTCTTGTAAGGCCATGAAGAAGATTTTTCCTTAAAGATCTTTTCCTTACCTTTCCTCTTATTCGCCATAAGGAGAGATGACTTTTCATGTTTCATATCTTTGTTCATTTGGAGAATGAGTATAAGAAGATCAAATAGATACTTCTCAATGTTTTTCATATTAAAATAAACAATAAAGCTGGAGAATCTCGGAGGGAGTGATGGGATAATGAGATCGGTGCCCGATTATTTAGGGAGTTTAAACCCTAGAACCTCCATGCACTCAATGTAGATAATGATATTGACTACATGAGGCCCAACTGGGGCACCATCTCTAAGCTTACTCTGAAATAATGCCTTGGAGATCTCAAACATTTCATGTCTTTCTCTCTCCTGGTAAAGACCACAGAGGTGATCGAGCATTCTATAAGCATCCATGTTTTTTTGAGACTTCATGAGATCACAAGACATTGATGATAACATCAAACATTGAACATATATGACGTCTTTCATATGTTTCTCATAGACCAAGAAATCCTCATCACTTTCCTATTTGGCAGGCGGATTAGGTAATGCTGACTCTAACACGTAAGACTTCTGTTCATGGCGTAGGATAACCCGAAGGCATCTAAACCATTCTAAGAAGTTACTACCAGTGAGGATGTTTTAATTATACAAAATTTATCACAGGTATAGTGTGGTTGAAAAGATTTTCATTTTTATTCTAAAATTGAAACATTAGAACATTAGTACTTTCTTGATTACATTTTATGAGAAGTAATAAATTAATTTTATTAAGTATCCCATTATTTTATCAATTCTAAATGGACCTCACCATTGAACTCGGAATTTCCAGTTTCCATGATATTATAGTGGAAAGGATCCATATTCCCCTTAACATAACCCCAACAAGGGTTGCTCAAGTTATTTTAAGGTATTTAGGTAGGCAGGTCTTTTCCAACTGTGGGCTTGAAGTTCCTTGATCTGTTGAGTGGACTCCCCAATCCGGAAATCCTAACTTTGGATTTCCTCAAATATTTCCTCTAATATAACACAAGGTCTATCAAGGGATACACATCCAAATGTAATATGGTTATGTCAACCTGAAACCTTTCATAAGGGATTATTTTATAAAAGTAAGTGTCCCAACAAGTGTTGGTCAAACACATAGTTTTATTGAGTTTTTTCATTAATCAAGTAATGGAAGTCTTGGTATGACTTAATATTTTATTTGAGGTATTTCTATATCTTATGAATGAATTATTTATTATCATTATCACATTATTTTTAATATAAAGTGGAACTTAATTAAGTTATAAACAATGTCTTGATAATATTTATGCATAAGACTGGTTTATTTTAGCTCCATATTGCATGCTTGTTTAATTCATTAATTATGTGATCATGACAACACATCTATAATGATAAACCATTTAACCGACAAAAATAAAGAAAAGGGAATAATAATGATCTTTTCTAATGGTTAGTTTATCTATTGGTTGATAAACTAACCTTAACCTAGGGGAGAAACACATTGAACCATTTGGGTTCATGTTTACAGCTTTCCACCTATCCACATCTGTATCTTCTAGGATTGGTTTTGTCTCATATCTAGTTTGAACCACCTCCACTAGCATGGGAGTTCTGTCCATTAAATATTTTTTTTACTCACACACAATTTAGTGGTAAAAAGGGGGGGTTTACATAAAAGAAACTATGGGCATGTCGACCCTATATATTAATGAGGAGAGATGGATCACAGGCCAACAATAAATTTAATAAATAAATTAAAAGGAAACCAGTCACATACAAAGGTCTTGGTCTATCTCATGATCACCCACATACATGCAACGAGTTACATATTTAATAAAACTAGTATTAAATTCTTTAATCATTATTGTTAAGATAAAGTGTGATTGAATCGATTAATATAACAACCATTCTCTTTATTACACACATAAACATGATTTATTACATAAAATTGCACTTAGAAAAATATTATGATCGATAGGTCTAGTGTCTTGGGAAATTAGGAGCATTACATAACAAATTAGAACATAAAACACAATATCTTTATTAAAAAATTCATTTACATGACTACAACATTCCTTCGTACTTAGTATTGCATGGGATAACCTAAGGACATGCATAAGAAATGGGTGATCTATAAACCCCAGTATGGGAGTAAAAAAGTCATAACATGAAGAATATAGTACCTGTTAGGAAATAGGAATATCAATGGAGCACAAGAGAAACTTGAACATAAATTCATGATATAGCATGATTATCATAACATGGAAATGTGGCAACAATATTTAACATGATATTAGCATAACCCAAGGATCATTTCACATGGATCATGAGTAAACCCTTATTGAACTTGAATTATCATGAGTAAACCCTCATAGGACTTGAGGTATCATGATACTAATCTTTACCCAATGCATTAGAGTGTTATCAGGACGCACCCTTCTTAATAATTTCATTTCAGGAAAAAGTGTGCCACATAGATCGTACAACGTGGATTCATTAAACATCATAATTTATTCCATTAAAAAGAGATGTGGAATACATAAATGTAAGTACTCAATCAAAAAATACGTTTTTATAAAGTTGAATACCTTTGATAGAGAAATGGGTATGGTATTCATTACATAATGGCTTCATCTTGGAAAATCGTAGTGCAATTTCAGCAGCATAATAGCGTGACATTAAAATTGAGAAAAATGGTTGATGAGAGAGAAATGTGTGTCTTATCATATGTACATGAAATTTAAATTAAAGGTTTCATATTGATACATGTCTCAACATATGTAATTTAATTTATATTCATAATACAAAATAATTTCTTGAATGTAAATGGGAAGAGATAAATTCCTTACGGAATTTCGGCATGGTAACGAGTGTACATTAGAGACATTAATGAGATAGAAAGGGGTATATAATAATTAAAAAATAATGAGGTAAGTATAGGGTAGATTAAAAATCATAACCCAACATTTTTAATTGAAAAGACAATGGTATATTAGCATAAATAAACTTGGACAAAAATGAGAAAGGAATAAGTCTCTTACTTGGAAGTGTGATCCCAAAAGATTGGTAGAGGCTTGAGAGAGGACACTTGGGAGGTTGGGACATCTTGGGAGGATTATAGAGAGAGGAGGGCAGGGGTTTGTCGATCTTCAAAGGATTTTATTGAAGATGAAGTGGGAGCTTGGTGGGTTTATATAGGAAAAGAGAGGGAATTCTTTATTATTTAGGTTTGGACCACCACACATTAAACTAATCAAAACCAGAAACCAACCCATGTTTTTTGCCAATGGTTTTTTAAAAAGGGGAGTAGAAAACATTATTTTATATGTAAATGTCCTAACTACTTAAAATATCAGGCTTTCTTAGGTGGAGGTGAGTCAAACTCTCAAGAAAAAAATTTTAAAATGGTAAAATATTTTATAAGCCCTGAAGGGTCCACTAAATCTTTGTAAAATAAATCAAACAAACCTAAAATCACATTATTGTAGTGGTAAAATATTTATTTTCCGAATATCTCATTTATATTATTTTATTACATCACTATTGGTTCACTATGATGTCATAAAACACATTATATATTTAAACGGTATTAAATTTTTACCCAAAAATTCGACCATCTCAGAAAATTAAGAAAAATTCACCATTTGAAAATTTTGACATCTTGATTCAAAAAAAATATTAATTTTATATAAATAATTTTCTAAATATGTGAATTTTTACTTTTAAAATCAAAACCAACATTTATCTAAAATTTGTGGGTTTTGACAAAAACGGATTTCAAACCTTAATAAAAATAACAATTGTATTCCTAAAAATTATACAAACAAATATATTTAAAAATTAATTTATTAAAAATATTTTGTTAAAATATTATTTAATTAAAAAATCCATTAATTCATCAAAATATATTTCTCAATTGAATATTAACTAAAACATTATTTATGCTTTAAACCCCATTTACAAAGTAACAATGAATGTATATTATTTATTATATACAAAAATAATGCACATAATCATAGTGATGAGGTCCTATTACATAACCCCTTATAACACCCACATAAGATAGAAAGATAAGGTGTGCAATGGTGACAAACTCTTGGGGTTGCCCGGATAACATCTCTCTGGTGGTAATCTCTATCAACTTCAACTTCTCCCGTGGGCGGTTCCGTTAGACATTAACATATTGAAGCTCATCTTGGGCTTGGTCAATAGAGAAGCTCAGTGATGCCACCTCCATTCTAAGAACAAACAAATGGGATTTGTATGGAGAAATTATACTGGATGAGGCCAACGCTTCCTTCGTGTGAGTAAATTGGATTTGTTAAGGCCCTATATTTATACTAATCATGTGATCACTGCTCAATGGATACATTAGCAACGGTAACAATTCTTAACAGTATTTTGAATTCCAAAACCAAATAAGTGCATATGCTATATAACTATTTTACATAATAAAATATTTAATTAGATCAAGAGTAATTTTCATTAATAAAACTTTGGGTCGTTACAATATACGATTTACTTATAATTAATCAATCATTTTTTTCTTAATAATTTTCTAAATTTCCTTGATATGCTCATCGTTGTACATAAATGAACCTTTGAGGTAAGCTAGGAAATACCTATTCAAATCTACCCAACATTTATTATATTCTTATACTATTTTAATCTTCTGACATATGGCATACATGATGATTCATTGCATAGAGTAACAACATGTAGTATGATTTATACATGATAAGCATTTCTGAACATTACAAAAACATTAAAGTTTTAACTTTGAATAATTTGGTAAAGTACATGGAATGTAATTCTGACTACATGGATTTTACTACCTTCACCATCTTTCCCAAAGTACACACCTAGGGACACGGAGTGTTAGGTGTACATTGAAAATTTTGGAGTATACGGCATATACAGTAGGATACACATCGTGTTGTCTCCATGTTACACGGTTACCGATTGGATTAGCCATGTATGGGATACACAGTTAGTCCCCTAACTCGAAGAGACTACACATTGTGTCTAGTGGGACACATGGCATGTAATCCGGTATCAATGTGCCTATTTATCCAGGTCAACACATAGTGTAAAATTAACTACACCACGTGTAATAAATTCACAAGGCTTGAGTAATTGTAGAATTATTTGTGATGCGTTGTACACGACTACACGAAGTGTAGTTAATATTACACACCGTGTATGGAAGACAACATGGCATGTAAGTCTAAACACATAGTATGTACTTTCGTGTCACCTGGGAAGAATCATTGGTGCCTCTTGATAAGTTCTCCATTTTAATTTTAATTAAAAATTAATTTGTTTCTGTGAAATCTGTGAGAAACAAAAAGAGGGAGAATAGGTCTCAAATTCCATATTACAAGAACAATTATCTTTGAATTGACAAACTAAATTATTAAATTATAAATCATCAAATAATTATTTAAATAATTATAAACTTTGATGTAACCATTCTGATACCACTTGTTGGTTCCAAGCGCAGAGGAAGTGTGGTTGGTCCGGCACCCAACTTTAATTTTTAACATGATCAATGATTATTCTAGGATCAATACGAAGATGAATGATAGTCTCCACATAATATAATCAAAGATTTACATAAAGAAGGAAGAGGCCCAAAACCTTTAGATAGGATCTTGCAAATCAGGTTTAAAATTAATTAAATTAATTTAATAATGAAAAGAATGCCTAGATCTTAGGTACCTTCTCTGTTCATGATGTTTATCCTCCAGAATGACCCTTCCATATTGTATTATTGTGCTTGTGAGGAACCAAACCAAAATCCCTCTATCAGTGATCCACACAAGCTTTGATGGCCTCCAATCGACACTACTCATTCTTTGAGTACTGGTGCGAAGAAACGAGTGTCTGGTGTCGGTCATTCTTGGTCGTTTGTTCTTTGGTCTTGAAGAACATCTCTCATTCTTGAGAGGGAAGGGAAGAGGATTCAAGAGAGAATTTTTTTAGATCAACAATTCTCAATTCACTGAGTGTGAAATTCGATACATAGAGCAATAGACATACATGTCTATTTATCAACATAGGGCTTCGGTTACAATATTTTATTCTATAATAGTAATTAAATAAATTCATAACCTTAGAGAAAACCAATGCTTTTAATAATAATATTGTGTCATTAATTATGGTGTTTCAACTTTCACAAAACGGAATTACAAATAAAATTCCATGTCACAAAATAATATCGACATTATTATTTTAACTTGTTCCAACTAGTTAAATAATTATTTATCATCTTGCAAATAACTATTTTACTACCATACTGGCCTTGGTCTACTCGAACTCCACTTCCATTTATTGAATACACGAATAAATAAATAAATAAATTATTCTCTTAAATAAATATTTTATTTACAAACTAGTAAATAAATATTTATTAAATGATTAATAAAATAAATAAATATATTTACCCACAATTCAGTGAATAAATATTTATTTAATTTATGAATTCATTTTAACAAGAATAAAATTATTACACTGTCCTGAGAATAATATTTATTCCATTAATTAAATTAAAATAGAATTTAACCAAGACCACCAGAAACACTTAGTATGTGACCCTTTTGGATTCTTTCTCATTGGCATTAGGTGGACTTTTTTAAAGTCTAAGAGTATTGTCTAGGAACGAGTCAAGGCACCCAAGAGAAAGAAATTCATAACAAGGACATCCGCATATGAACGCTCACTATTTAATATAATCCCTTTGTATCAATATCTCATCAAGTAGGTTTCATGATAGTGTCATCAACCTTTGTGCTTGATACATTGTTCTTTCACTACCTGAAATAAACTCGTCATTACACCATGTCCATGGAATTTTGTGCGACGGTTCTATTTCAATCAAAGGTTCGAGATATCATCTTCCACAAATGGAAGGGAAAAATCCTTCCTTGACTTATCCATTAATAACATGCCACTCATGATGCACCCAGCATACTCTACTTCCCGCCAACATAAGGTGTGATGTTGTTCGTCAGTAAATCAATTTGTGTGAGTCATAACATGTATTAATGATAATATTAAAGTCTAAGGACTATTACACATGCCCAAAGATAGGAATATCTGATGACACCAAAACAATATGAATTCCTACTGGTGGATCTGTTCTCATAATCTCCCGTCTTGGAGATCACCAACTACAAACTTCTAGAGAAGAAGACTTATCTTCTTACAAGTATTCACACCTTACAGGTCTGTATACAATGTGTCCCATCATGGTATTTCATCCAGCCGTATAACTATATTTAAAAATATAGTTATAGAATTTAAAGGTTCTCATCTGAGCCAGGAACTTCCATGACCTTATCAATGAAAAAAATACTCAAGGAAATTATTACATCATAGTCATGCAGAACAATGAAAAATATGTAATAAGATGTTTAATATTTAAAAACATTAAATATTCATGTAATCAAGGTACAAATAGTTGGTTCTAGGACACCAACTCTGACAGTTTTAAAGTATAATTAGATCAATTTTTTATCATTTAACTAAATTTAAATAATTTTAATAAATTTCACATTGAAATTGTATATAAAAACTATGTGAACTTTTGAATGATTTTACATTAAAAACTAATTTTCTTGATCCTTCAAGGGGATTACTTTTTAATTAATTTCTTCCAAATATAATCTTTTAATTTGGAAAAATAGATTCAATATTTTTAATAATAAGTTCCAAACTATGTAAATAAGTTTCTTTTATTTTTGGAAAATATGAATAGTAACATTGGTAATTTTTTATTAACACTATTAAAGGTAGATCGGGTAATTAAACTTAAAAATAATATTATAAATATTATAAAATTACCCTAACAGTTGTCTTAATTTCATTGGATGATTTTTTTCGACCAAAATCATTCTTGGGTCAAAATTATGACATTTGGAAGCCAATAGGATGATATTATGACATTTATAATATTTTATTCACAGAAAAGTCAATCTTGTCACAATTGTTTTTTAACAAGTAAAATATTTTTTATATGGGTTCATATAGGGGATATATTAGACTATAAATATTATTTTGAAATCTAAAATTTTTATATTTATGATGATAGTTTTTAAAATTTTTAGATAATAAATAATTTAATTAAAGGTTTGCACAATGATGATGCAATAATTGTTTAATTAAAGGAAATATCAAATAAATGATATTAAAAATACTAAAATAAATATAATTTAAAATGATTAATTTCATATATGTATGTTTTAGAGGAATATGACATGTTAGTGAAGTTTTAGAAGTATTTTTTTGAGTTTATCGTTCCTTTATGATATTTTAAAAGTCAAGTAATGAATAGTGTCAAAATTGACATTATTGATATTTCAAAATAAATAATATTTTATTAAATGATATAAAATTTATAAAAATATCAATTTTGGACAAATGATTTAGATAAGTCATTAAATTTCATCAATGACTCGTTTAGTGGTATTTTGTAATTTTATAGTAATTATATTAACCATCAAACTATAAATTACAAGATATCATGGTAAGAGTTAAAGGGGTTAAATAAGGGTTAAAATAAAATGATAGGGATTAAAAAATAGTAAAAACTTTTATAATTTTAATCATATGAAGTAAATTAGACCCAAAATCATCATATATTTCAAATAAATCACTTTTTACCCATTAGTAATGAAAAAATAATTAATATTAATATAATATTTTGAATAATTCCAAGAGTCCCCCCCCCCCTCTCTTATAAAAGGGAACCAATTTTGATCATTTCCTCAGACATCAAAACCTATTTATTTTGGAGAATATATTCCAAAATACCTTCCTAGAATCCCTCCCCACATTATAGATATCGTAATTTACATATAACACTCACCTTGGAGGTGTTAAGGTGTTAATCAAAGTAGATCATCCAAATAAGAGGTATTGTTTTTAATTAAGTGTTTCTATTTTATTTCTTATTACAATTATTTAAAATCTTCTTCAACCTGGATTAAATAATAAATAAATTATACTAAATATAATTATATGTTATTATGTTAATTTAATCACCTAAATCTATCTCCGCTACCATCAAATGGGAAAGTAATTATAGTTCGTGTGTACATCGAACTACCGCCTCGCGAACTGATACAATTTTTTTTCTCATCACCATCTCTCAAGACTAGTTATAATGATGGAATTAATGTTTATATATAATATTAATGACATATTTATAATTATTAAAAGATAATATATCATGTAAATTAATTAATTTCCATTAACATGGAAATGATAATGTCGTTTGTGCGTACTTGTGAACTGTCCCCTCCATGAAGCGATGTGATTCATTTTTTTTCAACACATAACATGGAATATATATATAAATATATTTAAATGGTTTATACTATATTAATTATATTTTTATCATTCTGTAAATATAAAATAATTCTTAACTTCTTTCCCTAGTGATCATTGAAAAATGGAAATGTTACTCATGCATACATATGGCCTACTGTCTACATGGTTATAACATTGTTAATTTTTCATAAAAATACATAAATGGTTTGATTTAAAAGTATGGTTAATTTATTAAATTTATTATAATTTCATGAATAATATTCTAGATATGATGGGCTTATGACTACTTTTACTATATACATCATACCAAAGTTATTTTGGACACATGTACCGAATATCATCAAAACATCCAACATGAGATTAAATAACTAAGTAATTATTATAACATTATAACAAGTGATATAAAAGGAATAATAAACATCAAAAAGGTACTCAAGAAATTAAATAATTAATATAACTTTAATATTTAGGAAGATAAAGAACATATGTGGTGAATCAGACTCAAGGTAAGGGACTCTTTAACAAAAAAATTGTTTTAAATGTTTTAAATATTTATTCTTCTAAATATTTCTATTTAATGACAATATTTTCAAAATGGTTTTTATTTATATATTTATATATTTATATGTACATTAATTTTTTAAAATTATATTTTTTTATTATATTTCAAATGTTTCAAAGTGGTATGGTACACTTTGATTTAAAAATATCTTTTAAAATATTTAAAATGGTTTTTGAAAATGTATTGGTTATTTAAATAACTTGAAATTTTTTCTTATGTATGATAATTAAATTTTAGGATTGAAATGTTTAATTTGAAAGATATTATATTATATAATTATATAATGGTACTTCAACATTTTATGGGTGGTTCTGTGATAAACTGGGGAGGATTTTTTATGTTATAACATCTAATGCATTGGGTATGGAAGTCGAATGTATGGTTATTCCATTTGTAAGAGTGAAATTTATGGAAGTCAGGTGTATGAAAAATCCATTTGTAATAGTTACGTGTATGGAAGTCATATTTATGGATATTGAATTTGTAAGAGTGACATGTATGGAATTCAACCGCATGGTTATTCCATTTTAGTTCAATTAAGTCGCAAGTTACCTACTTATCGTTTATATTCATGCTTATGCGTTTTCATGAAAATAGTTTAATTTTTGAAAGTTCAGATAATGATATTTTTGAAATTAAGTTCCCTTTTTCATTGTATACAGGTATGTTTTTAAAGAAATTTTTAATGGGTTTTTACTAGACTAATGGTTTCCTTTCCTGTAAGTCTCTTACTAATATTTTGTACTCATCCCAAGTTTTAAAAAATCATAGGGTTTACGGAAGAGTTGTTTCAAGGATAAGAAAACGGGAAAATTGTAAAGAAATAATAGTATATGAAATAATGTTTTATTGTAATGATTTTTTTATGATGAAAAATGATAATAATTATAAGTTTCCACTTATAATGTAGGGGTTTATTATGTAAGATTTTTTCTAAATTCATTAAAACACTAAATAAAAAATATATTTCAGAAAATAATGTGATTTCTAGTTTTTAAAATAACTAAAGTATGTAATATTTAATGTTGGTTAATTAGAAAAGAACTGTGAGTGGTGATGGAGGTGTGTCCCACCCAGTATGTGTGGTCCCCATGAATATGGGAAGATGTGGAAACCTGATACACTATAGGAAGATGGGGAAACCCGATCCACTATAGAAAGATGGGGAAAATTGATCCCTTACAAAGAAAGGACTAAGACTGGGGATGGTGGGGTTTCTTTCTTAGTAGGTATAGTCCACATTAAGTTCCATGATAATTTCTAATAATTCATCTTGACTTATAGATAATTATATTACATGTTTATGTGTATGCCATAATTCCACGTCTTGATCTTATGTTATGATTTTATGGCTTATTCTCTTGATTTTCTTGTGATTCATATCTTATGAACTACCAATATTTATTCCATGGTTCATGTTTATGATATTTGATATATAGGTTTTGATCTTAGAATATTATTCTTGTGTTCTCGTACCCTTATGTTCATGTTATGGTTACATATTTTCTTTATTTACCCTTACCGAGCATTTGATCTCACTAATTTCATATGTTTTCTTTCCCCAGATTATGAAGAAATGTTTTTAAGTAGAATTAACAGGGGGTATCCTTATGGGAAACATTGAAGACCTTACATTGAGTTATAATATTTTGTTCCAAGTTTCCAAAGGCACTAAATTAACATGGTCTTTGGGTGTCTATTTTTGTAATGTGTTAAGTATTATTTAAAAAATATGTAATGTATATGTACAATAAGATGGGGTCCTAATAGTTAGTATCATAGTAAAATTTCATTCACCATTTGAAATCCAGGATGATAAAATTTTAGTCTGATATTTGGGAATTTTTCTAAGGATTTGTCTCTGGGTTTATCTAAAGATAAGTCTAAGGATGAGTTATTATTTAAGAAAATATCATTGAATTTTGGTAATGTATAGAGTGATTTTTTTCCTAGAATTAAATCTCTATATGGATACTATAAGTGTATGTGGCTTTGTAATAGATGTACCTAGGGGTAATAGATCTGGAAAGGTTTGTCGGGCCTAACTCAAGAGTTATCTGGTACATGACAACGGGCCATACTATACACCTGCTTTGACAATCCTGAGGGATATGCTTCAGAAATTCACAAACTCTTTGTGAAACATCATGAAGGATTTAAATGTAAATTGGATTTGAATAACCTATAAAAACTGAGGTTTCAAAGATTAAATACATAGTCATCATTATTTAGACATCTTATAATTAATTTTCCATGATTATGTGGTTTTATGTTGTGACAAATGTTTCTCACCCTATGATTTCTTATCTTAGTCAGCAGTAGGAGATAGAGGGAACTATTTTAACATTAAATGTTTCAGATATGGAATGTATTGGAATTATAAAAATCATTGTCCTAAGTGAAAAACTCATGAATATAATTAGGAATTAGGTCTAAGTATTGGATAGACTTCTGGAGATATGGAGACCGCAAACAACATTTGAAATATATGGAACGTTCTTCCAGTATTTTTTACATTAAAATCAAGAAGCATAGTTAAATTATGGTTGAGGAAACTTAATACATGATTCATATTTAATATTCTAGGGTAAATGTGTTAAGCAATAAGTTTATTAAACTTTAGTAATGGTTTAAGAATAAATTTGGGTGATTTAAGTGTATATGTTTTGGAATTCAAAGAGTATGTTATATAAATTATGAAGTATATAATGATTGTTTATAGAAGTTTTTCTTAAATTATTTTCAAGAATGTGTTAAATGATAATAATGGCCTGGAAATTGATTTAATATAAATGTTACATTAATATAAGGTAACCCTTAACATCTTCCTAAGGATGAAAAAATTATATTTTATATGGATAAAGAGAGGATGATATGAACAAAGTAAATTGGACAGTATTTATGACATCAGAACTAAAAAATTATTTGTTGAAAAAGTGGTCAATGTTATCGTGGATGAAGTTTAAAAATTCTTATATTCAAGTAATATATCCAATAATCTTTTTAATAAGTAAGAATTCATGTTTTCAAAAAGTATTTATGGTAATTCAGGCTATTACCATGTTTCAAGAGATTCTAAAATGAGGGTATTCACATGTTTGGAATGTGACAACCAAGATATAATTTATGATATATTGGCGATAAATGTTAAGTTGATTTCATCACTTTCATTACAATGTTTTTTATTTTTATATTATGGAAGTCTTATAAGGTTTACCATTTGTGTAATGGTTTATGTTAAACTCTGGATAAGGTTTTAGAGATTAAATTATTATCTCACCATTTGTGGATTTATGCATATTGGATAACTTGTGATAACCTTTGTGGTGTGATTTACGGAATGAACCATCATTATATTTATGGATATCATGATCAACAAATGCATTGAGAATGAAAAACTTACCTTATTTTCTAAAAATAAGAGATGAATTTGAAATTGATCAAGGAACAACAAAGGGTGAGGTTGTCTGAAATCATGCAAGTATATCTTTTCATGAAAATTCTTCAACTTTAGGAAAACGATCTTCAAAAAATATTTCCTTGATACCTTAATTTCTGTTTTATTGGTGGAATTTTAGGTAATAAAAGATTTTGACTTTTAGTCCCTTAACTTTACATTGATCATTCACTTTTTTTTGGTTGATGACCCCAATAACTCCCTATAAATATTTATGCCTTGTCTCTAAGTCCATGTTTTCACTTCCCACTTATATTGTCCAACGTAGAAACCTAGTGATGTGTTACATTCAAAATCCATTATATTTGAAATGTTATTTTTTCAAATGAATTTTTATTTTTCATTTTTACGATGTGGGTTTCTATGAATTGAACTCTCAGGTATTAAACCTTTGGTAACCCAGATGAATTTTGAGGGTGAAATTCATTTTAAGGGGGGGTAGAATGTAACACCTCGAGTTTTTGTAAACCTTTTTTCTCTATTAAATTAATTTTCTTTGATTTCATTCATTTTTACTAAATTAATTCAAACTTTATTTATAATCTATACCAATTTAATCTTTCATTACACGCAACAATGACTTTGATTATGTTACACAGAACACTAAATTTCTACGAAACAACATTTTATTATTATAATTATTTAAATGGGATAGTTATAACATATCGATTAAACATAGTAATATTAATAGTAATAAAAAATTTAAATATTATTTATGAAGGTTTTATATAGATAAAACATATTTATAATAATATAAATAATTTGTAGTAAAGTCTTTATATGTTTGAAAATATTATTTTCTTAGAAGAACTAATTTTTATATCCTTCTATGAGAAATATTAAAATTTATTTTAGAAACTTTTAGAAATTTAATTTGATATAATAAAATTCATTCTTGAATTTATAATGTAAAAATTATCTTCGGGTGAATTTTTGGGATTTTTCTAATAACCATCATTTTTTATGAATAGTGAAAAATACTAAATTTTAATTCACAACTGATTTTCATATAAATTATTTATATAGTTAAATTATATTTTAAGGTGGTTTTAAATTCAAAATAGATTTATTATAAATCTATTAATCCAATTTAGTTTATTAGAATCATTTTTATGATAAATTTAGATATAAAATATTAATGAACTTTTAAACATTCTCACTTTAAAAACCCACTTTCTTGCCACCTCTATGGGATTAGCATTAAACTTAATTTTTATGCTTATATTAAATGAATTTTTAAAAATATAAATACATGGTTGTAATCAGTATAATATTTATAGTCTAATAATATCAAATTAATTTTCGACCAAAAATATTAGAGAAAGTGATTAATATTAATTATAGTGATTATGGTTAGATTAAACTTAATAAAGAACTAAACCTTAAAATTAAGGGCCAAAATGACTAATCTACTTATCCAAAACCCATTGGATGGCCATATTTCGGCCATACACCTTCTAATATTGAGTGTAGTTTTTTTATTGTTTTAGGTAAAATGTGGGTACACTTAACTTTTTTTCAAAAATGTCAATTGTGTCCCCTCCCTTCCTTATAAAAGACCACCACCTCTGCCCCTTCTTCACACCTCCCAACCCACTTAGGTTCATCCAAACTAAATCCGGTTAACTTCCAAACATCCCTCCCTTCCTCCTTGAATCTTCCCTTTAGATATAAATCCAACCAAGAAATCCCTTTTATGAAAAGAAAAAGGAGCTACCCAAAGAAGATGAAGTTTAAATGTGAATGAATAAAGTCAAGACTTAAGGTAAAGAAATTTCATCGCACTTTTTATTTTTGGAAGATAAATGTCTTATTCACCATTAATTTATTTTTCTTGGTTTTCCTACTACCAATGGAAGTATTTTTTGATTATTATACTTAAATTTATGGGTATTTACATATCCATTTGATGATCTTTATTTCCAAGGGTTTATATTTAAAAAGTTACCAAATTGGTAAACTAATTTTGTCTCAATTTTCCTTCTTTGAGGAACATGCCATGTTATACACCTATATTATTATATGATTTTTATATACTTTCATTGAAATTTTATATCATGTATCTCCTTCTCTTAATGATATGTAAAGCTTCATGTAATTTCATTATTCCCATTGTATTATGATTCAACGTTACCAAAGTGGTAATGGTTTATAGTTAAAATCTCATCATTTATCGATATTGTTTATGATTATGCTTCCATGGATGAAATATTATGATCCATCTCTCAAGAAATATCATGAATTTTCTTAGCCTATGGTTATTCATGTTATATATAAGTAATGGTACAATTTTTCTAGTCTTTGGTGCTAAAGATGATTAAGAAAAATAAATTTTGAAAATATGACGTTATTTTTATTTTTGGTTATAAATATATGTTTTATAAATCCCATGTTTTTGGAAAAAAAATTAATTTTTTTTACAATTATCCTATGGTGTTTAAATGAAACTTTTTCCCATGTTTTTTAAGGTTCCGGGTGCAGCGGAAGCCTGTGGGTGGATGTGCCCACTTGGATTTTTGTCATTAGAAATGATCAATCTAGGATCAATACGATGATAAATTCCAGCCTCCACAAATCGAATCACATAAATAGAAAAAGAAGAAGAATAGTCTTGAAACCATAAAAGAGGATTGTCACAGGTTGATTATAATCAATTTAATTAATTGAAAAGAAGTAACTTTTATGGATTTCTTTCTTCATTGATATTTCTCATCACGTTCTGATGTGATTCGTCATTGCGTCGTAGAATCCAAGTATATACCTCCTCTAGTGGTGATCCACATGTGAACCATGTATCTTTGGACATCGCCAAAGGAGTATCCAAGTGCTAGTGTGGAGAAACCTTTTCTTGCATTGTCCACCTTAGATTGTGTTGATCCAATGGAGGATGATCTCTCTCGGTCTTGAAAGCATTCTTGGAGGAAGGAATTCTTTCGGCCTTGAGAGAATTCTCCAGAATTGTTGTGCACAATGATTAAGAAAAATTATTGGGTTTTTGATGATATTTATAATCAGGTTTGAGGTTATAGAGTTATGACAATAAATAAATGCATTATGCATTTTATTTATTTCATTAAATCTTATTGAAAAACCCCCCATGTCGAATCATTAATTCCTTGACATGCACCCATGCTGATTATAATAATTATCATTTAGTAAAACAATATTATTTCTTCAAAATCCCGACTAGAAAAACTACATGGTATGTAATCATTAGTACATGGTGTTTACCTGTTTTTCATAAAACTACACGGTGTTTAATCATTAATACACGGTGTGTACTTGTTTTTCATTTCCTTTCCAAAATGAAAACTGCACTGCGTGTATGTCTTGTTTTCATTTTATTCTTCCTCCATTATTAAAACGATTTAGGCTTCCTTGAATAATTATTAAACCACGTACGGGAATAATCTTTATTCTATATAATATACTTGGATACACTTAGTGGGTGACCCTCTAGACCTCTTTCTCGTTGGCATTAGGTGGGCATGCCTAAAGTACAAGATTACTGTCTAGAAACGGGTTAAGGCACCCAAGAGAAATAAGTTTATGCTGCATTGACGTGTCACCTCATACGAACACTTACCATGTAATTTAATCCCTTTGTCTCAATATCTATTCAAGAAGTATTCATGGAATTTTCATAAACCTATAGGCTTGATCTATCATTCTTTGACTTCTGGAAATAAACTCGTCGTTATACCATGGCCATGGAATTTAGGAGACAGTTCAATTTCAATCAAAGGGCCTGATATATCTACTTCTATAAATATGGAAGGTACAAATCCTTCCTTGACTTATCCATTATCAACATGTCATTTGTGACACACCCAATGTACCCTACTTCCCACCAACTGTCTTTGTGACAGTTTTCGTCAGAAAATCTAAGTGTGTGAGTCATGACATGAGTTAATGATAATCTTACGGTCTAAGGACCATTAAACATGCTCATAGATAGCAATGTTTGATGACACCAAGACATGTGGAATTGATACTGGCAAGTCTCTTCTTATAATCTCCCATCTTGGATATTACCAAGTGCAAACTCCATGAGAGAGTCTCGTCTTCTTATGAGTACTCTCACATGATGGTTTGTATACTATGTGTCCCATCATAGTATGTCATCCAACCGTAGAACATTATTTAAGAATATTGTTATAGCATTACAAGATTCTCATCATAGAGGGGATCTGCCATGACCTTATTAATGCAAACAATATTCCAGGACATTATTATATTATATTCGTCTAGAACAATGAACAATATATAATAATTATACATTCATGTAATCAAAGTACAAACAGTTGTTTCTCAAGACACCAACTCTAACAAACTCCCACTTAGACTAGATCCAACTGCCTATGACTTTTAGTCCACTAGACCTCACATGATGATCATGTTTCTGTTGAATCAAGGCTTTATTCAAGGGGTCTACCATGTTTTCTTCCCTAGAAATATTTCTCACTGCAACTTCATCTATCTGATAAAAATACCTCAAAAGATGATACTTCCTAATTATGTGCTTTGTCCGCTAATGTGACCTTGGATCTTTTTCAAGTGTCACCGCTGTAGTGTTATCACAATAGAGTGTGATAGGATCTTTACTTCTAGGTACTACATCCAACTCTTGGATGAAGCTTCATATCCATACTTCTTCTTTATCTGCCTCAGAACCTGCGATATACTCGTACTCTGCTGTAGAATCTTCCACCACACCTTGCTTTCAGCTCTTCCAGCTCACTGCACCTCCATTAAAACTGAAGATATATCCAGTCTGCGACTTCATGGAATCTTGATCTGTCTGGAAACTATCATCTACATGTCCTCTGATGACTAGATCCTCATCACCTCCATAAACCAGGAACATATCCCTAGTATTCCTTAGATACATAAGGATATTCTTGACTGCCATCCAATGGTGGTCTCCTGGATCATCTTTATATCTTCCTACCGCACTTAATGTGTAAGAAACATCTAGCCTTGTGCATAGAATAGCATACATGACTGAACCAATCACGGATTCATAAGGGATCCTTTCAATTTTATTTCATTCCTCATGTGTCTGAGGACACATTTTCTTGGAAATATGAATGCCATGTGACACTGGCAAAAATCCCCTCTTGAACTGTTCCATACTAAATCTCTTCAGTATCTTGTCAATGTATGTACTTTGACTCAGGCCTAGCATTCTATTGGATCTATCATGATGGATATTGATCCCAATAATATATGATGCCTCACCTATGTCTTTTATAGAGAATCATTTATCCAACCATGCATTAACTGACTGTAAGACAGGTACTTCGTTTCCAATTAGTAATATGTCGTCAACATATACTATTAAGAAAATGAATGCACTTCCACTAAAACTTTTTTAGATACAAGGATCACATCTGTTCTTAACAAATCAAAATTCCGTTACGAATTTATCAAAAAAAATGTTCCATGACCTTGATGATTTCTTTAATCCATAAATAGATTTCAGTAACTTTTATACCTTGTTAGCATCCTTTGGAGTCACAAACCCTTCAGGTTGTGTCATGTAGACATCTTCCTGGAGGTTCCTGTTAAGGAATGCTGTTTTGACATCCATTTTCCAAATTTCATAGTCATGGTAAGCGGCAATGGCCAATAGGATTCTGATGGATTTTATCATTAAAACCATGGAAAAGGTTTCAGTATAGTCAATTCCTTGACACTGTCTAAAACCATTTGCAACCAGTCATGCCTTATAGGTGCGGACTTGTCCCTCTATATCCAGTTTCTTCTTGAATAATCAATTATTACCAATAGACTTTACATAAACTAGAGGATCTACCAAAATCTATACTTGGTTTTGGTACATAGAATCCATTTTAGAATTCATGGCTTATTTACACTTGGCAACATCTTAGCCTTCAACTGCTTACTTGTAGGTAAAAGGATCATTATTGTCATCCAATAATGAGTCACCATCCTCGGTGATAAGAAAACCATACCATTCTCTTTCTCTCACCTCTCTCATGATCCTACGCAGTTCTGGTGTCTCTGGAACAGATTGTTCTTCCATGGGGATTTGTGGAATCTGTTCTTGTACCAACTCATGTGTATCTTCAACCTCAACTTCATCGAAGTCTATCTCGCTCCCACTATCTCTTTTGGAGATGTGCTCCCTCTCAAGGAATATGGAGTGTCATGCCACTGAAACCTTTTTATCTAAGGGGTTGTATAGGTAATATCCCTTTTTTTCATTGGGATTTCCTATAAAAATACACTTTGTGCCTCGGGGTGAAAGTTTTTTACCTGAAGAGGCCTTAACATATGCTTCACTACCACACACATGTATATTTTATAACATGGATTTTCATCCACTCCATAACTCGTATGGAATACCATTTATCGATTTATTTAGTACTTGGTTTAGTATGTGTGTTGTTGTTTGTAATGTTTATCCCCAAAAGGATAATGGAAGACTCACATGAATCATCATTGATCTCACAATTTCCAACAGGGTGTGGTTCCTACTTTCACTTACACCATTCCACTGAGGCGTGTAAGGAGGAGTGTGTTGAGATAGAATCCCAAACTCCCTTAAGAAATCAATGAAGTCCTGATTAAGATATTCTCCTCCTCTGTCTGAGCGGAGTTTCTTAATCTTCTTACCAAGCTAGTTCTCAACTTCATTCTTGTACTCTTTGAACCGATCAAATGAATCTTACTTATACCTCATTAAGTAAATATATCCATATCTACTAAAATCATCAGTAAAAGTTATGAAGTACAAGAACCCACCCCTTGCTTCAACTGGAAATGGTCTACACACATCTGTCTGAACTAATTCTAGAATCTCTTTAGCCCTTTTGCCTTTCCTAATAAATGGGGCTTTGGTCATTTTTCCTTGTAGACACGCATGACATACACCAAGTGATTTTAGTTCGAAAGAATCTAAATACCCATCTTTATGTAATTTTTTCAAACGTTTCTCATTGACATGACCTAGCCGGTGATGCCAAATTTGGGTGTGGTATGAGTCATGTGAATTAACTTTTTCATCAATTTCCATTACTTGGTTTGTGTAATCTAACAGATAAAGTCCGTTATATAAATGTTCCCTACCAAAACAAATGTTATATTTATAAAAGTTGCAACATTACTTTCCAATTTTGAAGATGAATCCATAAATATCTAATCTAGATACTAAGATAATGTTTTTGGTTACATAGGTTACATAAAAACATCATTTTAATACCAAGACCATCCCAGTAGGAAATGTGAGTTGGTAGTCTCCAACAGTTACAGCAGCGAGTCTGGCTCCATTGGCTGCTCGCAGATCTGTTGGAGTTGGTGGCCTAGAACCGAAGACTTTGTAATTTATTAGTTAATAAATACCTTATCACATATTGATTTTTCTTCTGCCTGACAATGCATGTGATAATATATTAAGGACAGCAGTTTCATTAAAGCGTCATAGCGGATCCCTGCTATGATGAGAACCCGGAAGTGCCATAACACTGTTCTAGAATATATGTTCTATGGCTGGATGATGTTATTTGAGGGACACAAATAATAAAATCCATTGGGGTGAGTACTCATAAAACTTTGAGGCACCTTCTCATGGTGTGCGAACTTGGTAATATCTAGGATGATATTATGACAACGAGACCCGCTAGTAGGACATCCGCATTTCATAGTGTCATTGGATGTTCCTATCTAAGGATGTGTGTATTGGTCCTCATACTTTAATATTATTATTAATGGGTATTACAAATCACTCACTTAGATGTATTGATAAAAACTGTGATGACACATTGTTCACAGCGACGTAGGATGCATTGGGTGCGTCGCGAGTAATACTGCATTAATAGATAATGCGAGAAAGGATTTTTCCCTTCTGTTCCATAATGGAAGTAGATATCTCAGGCCCTTTGATGGAATTGATATAGCCTAAATAAATCCATGTCCAAGGTAAGGTATGGGTGATTTCAATTCCAGAAAGACAAAGAAATAATAATCGAGTACATGGGCTGATGGCACTATCATGCAACCCGCTTGATTCGAGATATCGTGACAAAAGGATTATATTACACGTTAAGAATTCATATGAGGTGACACGTCAATGTGGTGTCAACCTCTTTCTCTTGGGTGCATTGACCCATTGCTAGACAGTAATCATGTACTTTAGGTAAGCCCGCCTAATGCCAACGAGAAAGAGGCCTAGAGGGTCACACACTAAGTGTGTCCCTATATCTCAGTTAAATATTAATTTAAAAAGTTAAATAAAGATTATTCATGACTGTGGTTTAATAATTATTTAAGGATGGATAATTTCATTTATTTCGACACTAGTTATTCAGGAGAATATATTGTGGGTGAAATAATATATATTTATTAGTGAGTAATGCAGTTACATTTATTTAAAAAATAAATAGCCATTACTCAAGGTCTAATAAATATGGTGGAGGAAATAAAGAATAATGGAATGTAAAAGTACACATCGTGTATATTTAATATACATGCCGTGTATTTTTCATGGAAAATGAGTACACATCGTGTATTTATGATTACATGCCATGTAGTTTTTTCAGTTGGGATTTTGAGGAAATAATATTGTTTTATTAGATGATATTTATTATAATCATCGTGGGTGTATGTCAAGGAATTAATCACTAAACATGGGGGTTTTCAATGAGAGTTAATGAAATAAATAAAACGTGTAATGCGTTCATTTATTGTAATAACTCTATAACCTCAAACCCGGTTATAAATATCCTCACAACCCCAACACTTTTCCCCAATCGTTGTGCACAACAATTCTGGAGAGTTCTCTCAAGGGTGAAAGAACTCCTTCCTCCCAGAACGCTCTCAATACCAAGAGAGATCCACCACCACCGGATCAAGGCGATCGAATCCGGAAATCGCCAGTGAAGTCTCTTTCGCACTAGCACCCGGAGATCCCTTCAGCGACGTCCAGAGATATGTGGAACACATGTGGATCACCACTAGAGGAATTCTATACTTGGATTCTACGACGCAACGACGGATCACATCAGATCATGACCAGATATATCAACGAAGAAATAATTCCATCAAGGTAATTCTTGTCAATTAATTAAATTAATTATAACCAACATATAATGATCTAGTCTCTATGGTTCCAGGACTCTTCTTTTATTTTTCATTCTTCGTTCTATTCCGAAGATTCGGCATTTTATTATCGTGACAGATCTCGGATTGAACATTGTTTAACGCTAAAATTAAAGTTGGGAAAACCCACCAACGCGCTTCCGCTGTGCCCAGAACCTACAAGTGGTATTATAGGGGTCATATCATTGATTATAATTATTTAATTTTTCATTGGTTATTTACGCATTTAATAATTTATTTGTTTCAATTCAAGTTAATCATTCTTTAAAATCTGAATATCATGATTTGTTCCTCCCCTATCATTTCTTGTTCACCTTATAGAAACGAATTTTTCTTTTAATTTTGATTAAAATAAAATATTGGAACTCATCCAGAGGTTCCAAACGTTCCTGGTTGTACAACACTATAATACACAGCCTGTATTCAGAAGTACACACCGTGTAGTCTAGGTTCAATGCATTGGACTGGTCTCCAAAATCAGTCTGTGTATTGGATCCTATATAAGTCATTTATGACACTGTTTGTTGACCAGGAATAGGTGGCACATGGTTTCTGGATTACACGTTGTGTGGTCAACTGAACACAGCATGTAGTACCTTTGGGCTAGGATTGGACTGTGTACCCCGTACACGGCTTGTCTGGCTGGAAATAATGTAAAATGGATACTACACGACATGTGTCCAACTGAACATGCCATGTACTCCAAAAATTTATAAATTACATCAACATGCCATGTCCTCGGGCGTGTACTTCGGATGGACGGTGAAGAAAAGTACACGCCGTGTAGTCGGAACTACACACCGTGTACTCACCCAAATTACATAGATTTATTAAAACTTATTATTATATTATATAAATCCTTGAGATGCTTACCATAGTGCAGGCGTAAAGCTGAGGCACAACACTTGATAGGTGTTTTATATATGTGTGTGTTTAATTTAACATCTGCGTAATGAACAGGAATTCACCGGGTTTCCTCCAAGGTACAAGTTATGTACAAATATAATTTTAAATGAATTTATTTGTTTGAAATTATGATGCTTGAGAATCTCAAGGAAATTTAGAAAAGGGTTTAAGATAAAAGGATTGATTAATTAAAGATAATTAATTGATTCGGGTGTGATTTATCTTAAACAAAAACGATTAAAGAATTTAATGCTAGTTTTATTTATGCGTAAATATTGTTGCATGTATGGATGATCATGAGCTAGACCAAGACCTTTGTATGTGAATGGTTTCTTTTAATTTATTTATTTAAATTAAAATTTTTGGCCTGCAAGCCTTCTCCTCGTTAATATGTAGGGCATGTGCACCAAAGGATTATTTTATGTAAAAACCCCTTTTACCCCTAACCTCCCTGTGAGATAAATGCATATGTAATGGATGGAGCTCCCAAGCTAGTGGAGGTGGATCAAGTCAGAAGCCAAGGCGAAACCAATCCAAGGAGATACAAAGGTGGATAGGTGGAAAGCTGTAAACAGGAACCCGAAAGGTTCAAGGTGTTTCTCCCCTACGTATTGGGTTAGTTTATCAACCGCTAGATAAACTAACCAATATAACAAACTCATTATCATAACATTTATTTTATTTTTGTCAGTTACACGGTTTATTTATTGTGGGTGTGTTGTCACGATCACACAATTAATGAATTAAACAAGCATGCAAGATGGAACTAAAATAAAGACTGGCTTATGCGTAAATATTATCTTAAACATAGTTAATCACTTAAGTATATCCCACTTAATATTAAAAATCGTGTAATCAAAGATAATATAATGGAAATTTATTTATAAGGATAAAATCCCTCAAAGAAATATTATGTCGGTATAGCCTTCCATAATCGTGGTTAGAACTGAACCATAGTTCAAAGTGCTTAGCCAACCCTAGTTGGGGTGCTTTCAATTATTGGGGAATTATAATTCAAGGTTTTGGGTTGACTTGACTTGGTTATCATCAAGGGTTCACTGCCATAGCAGGACTTGGTGTGACCAAGAGGAAAAGGTTGAGGAAATCCAAACTAAAAGGATTTCAGGATTGGGGAGTCCACTCAGCGGATCAAGGAGCAGCGAGATAAAGCAGTTGGCATTTGGAATGCCTACCTAAAACCCTTCAAGTTTCTTGACCAAACCTAGTTGGGGTAATGCGAATGGAAATATGGATCCTTGCCACTTGAATATTCAGGAAACATAATATTATGAAGTCAATGGTGAGGGCTATTGGATTTCGATAAAATAGTGGGATACTAATAAGTATTAATTAATTTATTTGTCTCAGTTTTGTAATAAAGTACTAAACATTTTCTCATCTTAATTTGTAGAAACATTAAGAAAATGACTTCAAAAATATCATTGTGAACCATACTAGAGAAGGAAAACCTTCTCACTGGCACCAATTTCCAAGAGTGGCAGAGGTGTTTATGCGCCATCCTTCGCCACGAGAGGAAATTGTATTTGTTGGAAGAGCCTATTCCAGATGCACTTGGAAAAGAGGTCAGTGATGAGGAAATTGTTCTCCATGCGAAACATGTGGATCATGCCACAAATTTCTAATGTTTCATGCTATCGGCCATGTCTAATGATCTCTTAATGAAACATGAAAAGATGGACGAGTACAGTGTGATGTATCACCTTAAGGATCTCTACCAAGAGAAGGTGATACAATAGAGATATGAGATCTCCAATTCTTTGTTTACAACTAATCTTGGAGAGTCTGTGCCAGTTGTGCCTCATATAGTCAATCTTATTGGCTACATTGAATGCCTAGACGTCTTAGGGATTAAATTCCCAAATATCATCACTGCCCAAGACCTTCTCTAGATTCATTGTCAATTATAACATGAGTAGCAATGAGAAGAGTCTATCAGAACTTATGACCTTGATTTTCCAGGTAGATAAGGACATGGGGTGTGAAAAACCTGCAGTCCTTATAGTGAATAAGAAAAGGAAGGACAAGTAAAAGGGGTCAAAGACTTATAAACAGTCTGAAACCCCGAGTGTCATCCCTCCAAGAAGGGGAATATCCAGAGGCAAGGCAAGGAATGAGAGGTGGTATGTTTTTCATGTGGAAAGCAAGGCCACTGGAGGAGGAACTGCACCCAGAAGCATGGGGACGCTAAAGGTGTGTTTGTTATCGAGTGAAATCTTTCCATTTCTACACATTAGGTATTAGATACAGCTTGTGGGGCTCACATATGTATTCAAATGCAGAAACCAAGTAGATTTAGAAATATTTTCATAGGAGAGGTGGATCTTCGAGCTTCCAATGGCACAAGGATGGCTACAATGGCTATTGGCGATTACCACCTCTCATTGCCGACTGGGATGATTTTGGTTTTACATAACTATTATTATGTTCCTAGTGTTACAAAGAACATAATTTTTGTATCTTGTTTGGATATGGATGGATTTATTTTCAAGTTTGGAAATAAGGGTTGTCTCTTTTACAAGAACAACGTATGTTATGGTATGGTAAATTTAAATAATGGTTTGTATGTATTAAATTATGAAAACCAAGTATTGGCAATCGATAACAAAACAAACTCACATGAATTATACATCACCCAGTTGTGGAATCACTGTCTCGGTCATCTAAACGATAAGTGCTTGACAAAGCTCTACCAAGATGGATATTTAGAATCTACTAAGTTAAAACCACTTGATAGATTTCATGCTTGTTTATAAGGTAAAATGACCGAGCCACCTTTTGGTGGACATGGTGAAAGGGTCACAGAGCTTCTAGGATTGGTGAACACGGATGTATGTGGACCATTTCTAGTAGAATCTAGAGGTGGATATTCTTAATTCATTACTTTTAATGATGACTTGAGTAGATATGGCTATATCTACCTAATGAGGTATAAGTCGGAGTCCTTTGAGAAATTTAAGGAATTCAAGAATAAAGTAGAGAATCATCTTTGTAAGAAGATAAATAAACTTCGATTGGATCGAGGTGAAGAATATCTGAACCAAGATTTCATTGATCTTCTACGGAAGTCTGGGATTCTATATCAGCTCACTCCTCCTTATACACCACAATGGAATGGTGTTAGTGAAAGGAGGAACCTCACCTTGTTGGACATAGTGAGGTCGAAGATGAGTCATGCAGATCTTCCATTATCCGTTTGGGGATATGCATTACAAACTGCAGCATACACATTAAATCGAGTAACAACTAAGGTGGCAAATTGAATTCGCTCTAAGTTATGGAATGGAAAGAAACCCATTTTTCCGCACACATGTGTATGGGGATGTGAGATGTTGGTTAAGTTTTTATCAGGAAACAAACTAGAACCCTAAGGTACAAGGTGTATCTTTATAGGATATCCCAAGGAAACAAAAGGATATTACCTATATAACCCTCAAGACAAGAAAGTGACCATCGCAAGACAAGCCATCTTTTTATAGAGGGAGCACATCCTCAAAAGGGATAGTGTGAGAAAGATTTACTTTGACGAAGTTGATGCTCAAGATACATAGGATTTGGAACATGAACAAGTTCCACAGGTCCCCATGGAAGAGGTTCTAGAAACACAAGTACTATGTAGGAGCTCAAGAGAGGGAAGGTAACCATAGAGATTTTTTTCCCTAGTCACTGAGGATGGTGAATCATTATTATTGGACAATGATGAACCCCTCTCTTATAAGGAAGTAGTAGAAATCTCAGAAGCTACAAAATTTCTAGAAGTTATGAATTCTGAGATGGATTCCATGTATCGGAACCAAGTCTGGGTTCTGGTCAATGATCCAGTTGATGTAAGTCATGTTGGATGAAAATGGGTTTTCAAGAGAAAACTGGACATGGAAGGTCAATTTTGCACCTATAAAGCAAGGCCGGTAGCTAAAGGATTCAGACAGCATAAATGAATTCACTATGATGAAACCTTCTCACCAGTTTCCATGTTTAAATCCATAAGAATCATACTTGCCATAGCATCTTACCATGACTACGAGATTTAGAAAATGGATTTCAAAACTGCATTCCTTAATGGGAACCTTCAGGAAGATGTCTATATGACACAACCAGAAGGGTTTGTGACACCAAGTGAACCCAGACGGGTTTTCAAGTTGTATAAATCCATTTATGTATTAAAGAAAGCATCCAGATCGTGGAACATTCGATTTGATAAAGCCATATATGAATTTGGTTTCATTAGGAATGAATGTGAGCCATGTGTTTATTAGTGGTTTAATGGGAATGTGATCGTTATCCTAGTAGTATATTTTGACGACATATTACTTATTGGAAATGATGTACCAATTTTATAGTAAGTTTAGGACTGGTTGAACAATTGTTTCTCCATGAAGTACTTGGGTGAAGCATCCTACATTCTATGGATCAAGATCATGCGTGATAGATCTAAGAGGCTGCTTAGACTAAGTCAGGGAACATACATTGACCAGATACTAAATAGATTTAGTATGGAACAATCCAAGAGGGGATTGGTTCTAGTGTCACATGGAATATATATTTATAAGAAAAATTGTCCTTAGACATAATAAGAGAAAGATAGAATGAGTAATATCCCATACACTTCGGTTATAGGATCCATCATGTATGCCATGTTATGTACCAGGCTGGATGTTGCCTATGCACTAATCATGGTTGGAAGATATCAAGAAGATCCAGAAGAACAGCATTGGACTTCTATTAAGACTATCCTTAAGTATCTGAGAAGAACTAAGGATATGTTCCTGGTGTATGGAGGAGACAAGGATCTTGTCATCAGAGGGTATGCTGATGCTGGTTTTTAGAAAGATTAGAACAATATGAAGTCGCAATCTGGATATGTTTTCTGTCTCAATGGAGGAGTAGTGAGCTGGAAGAGTTCAAAGCAGCCAGTTTTCATTGATTCTATAGTGGAGTCTGAATATATAGCGACTTGTGATACAAACAAGGAAGCTGTCTGGATTTGGAACTTTTTCAAGGAGCTTGATGTGGTGCCTAGTAGTAAAGACCCTGTCACGTTGTATTTTTACAATACCGTAGCTGTGGATATTGAAAAAGAATCGAGGTCACATCAACAGGCAAAGAAAATACTCCGAAAGTATCGCCTCTTGATGGATTTCTATCAAAGGGATGAAGTTTTAGTGGACCCCATGACTCTCAGCAGAAGCATGAATATCATGTGGGAGCTAGCGGGTTAAAGGTTGTTAGTGGTTGGCTCTAGTCTAAATGGAAATCTATTGGAGTTTGTGGCCTAGAACTAACTAATTTGTACTTTATTAATTAATAAATACTGTATCACATTTTGATTATTCTTCTACATGACAATGTATGTGATAATGTCCTAAGGACAACCGTTTCATTAAAGGGTCATAGTGGATCCCTACTATGATGAGAACCCGAAAGTGCCATAACACTGTTTTTGAATAAATGTTCTATGGTTGGATGATGTTATTTGAGGGACATAAATAATACAGGCCATTAGGGGTGAGGACCCATAAAACCTTGAGGCAACTTCTCATGATGTGCGCCCTTTGGTAATATCGAGGAGGATATTATGAGAACGAGACCCAGCAGTAGAAAATCCACATTTCATAGTGTCATTGGATGTTCCTATCTAAGGATGTGTGTATTGGTCCTGAGACTTTAAGATTATTATTAATGGGTATTAAAACTCACGCACTTAGATGTATTGACAAAAACTTTGATGACACACTGTTCGCAGCGAGGTTAGATACGTTGGGTGCATCACGTGTAATACTACATTAATAGATAATGCGGGAAAGGATTTGTCCCTTATGTTCCATAATTGAAGTAGATATCTCAGGCCCTTTTATGGAACTTATATATCCTAAATAAATCTATTTCCATGGTAAGGTATGGGCGAGTTCAATTCCGTAAATTCAAAGAAAGAATAATCAAGCACATGGGTTGATGGCACTAGCATGAAACCCACTTGATTGGAGATATCATGACAAATGGATTATATTACATGGTAAGCATTCGTATGAGGTTACACGTCAATGTGATGTCAACCTATTTCTCTTGGGTGCCTTCACTCATTTCTAGACAGTAATCTTAGACTTTAGGTAGTCCCACCTAATGCCAATGAGAAAAAGGCCTAGAGGGACACACACTAAGTGTGTCCGTGTATCTCAGTTAGATATTAATTTAACAAGTTAAATAAATATTATTCCCGAATGTGGTTTAATAATTATTTAAGGATGCCTAATCACATTTATTTCGACACTATTTATTCAAGAGAATATATTGTGGGTGAAATAATATATATTTATTAGCGAGTAATGCAGTTACATTTATTTAACAAATAAATATCCATTACTCAAGGTATAATAAATGTGGTGGAATAAATAAAGAAAAATAGAAAATAAAATTACACGTCGTGTATATTGAATATACATGTTGTGTAGTTTTCATGGAAAAATAGTACAGGCTATGTATTAAGGATTACACACCGTGTAGTTTTTTCAGTCAGGATTTTGAGGAAATAATATCATTTTATTAAATTATATTTTTTATAATCAGTGTCGGCGCATGTCAAGGAATTAATCATTCGACATGGGGGTTTTCAATGAGAGTTAATGAAACAAATAAAATGTATAATGCATTCATTTATTGTCATGACTCTATAACCTCAAACCCGATTATAAATATCCTCACAACCACAACAATTTTCCCCAATCATTATGCACAACAATTTTGGGGAGTTCTCTCTAGGATGAAAGAACTCCTTCCTTCAAGAACGCTCTCAATACTGAGAGATATCCACCACCACAGGATCAAGGCAATTGAAGGCAGACATCGTAAGAAAAGGCTCTTCCGTGCTATCACCCTAAGATCCCTTCGGCGACATCCAGAGATATGTGGAACACATGTGGATCACTGCTTTAGGAATCCTACACTTGGATTCTATGATGCAATGATGGATCACATCAGATCATGATCGGAGATATCAAAGAAGAAAGAATTCCATCAAGGTAATTCTTTTCAATTAATTAAATTAATTATAACCAACATATGATGATCCTACCTCTATGGTTCTACGACTCTTCTTTCCTTTTTCATTCTTCGTTCCATTTCGAATATCTGGTGTTTTATTATCTTGACAGATCTCGGATTGAACATTATTTAACGCAAAAATTAAAGTTGGGAAAACCCACCAATGAGCTTCCACTGTGCCCGGAACCTACAATATCCACCTCACCTCGGTCAATATTTCTGAATCTACCTGGTTCCTATATTTGGATACAGATGTGAGCACCACAAGCAGTATCTAATACCCAATTGGTAGAAACTGATAGATTTCATTCGATAACAAATAAACCTAAATCTTCTCATTGCTTCCTTTTTTGGGTGTAGTTTTTCTTTCAGTGTCCCTTCTTACCACATGCGAAACAAAGAGCCTTCTATTCTCTTACCTCCACTTTGATCTTCCTTTCCTTGGAAGTCCATGAAGAAGATTTGGGCTTAAATATCTTCACCTTCCCTTTCCTTTTATTCACCGTAAGGACGGAAGGTTTTTCACGCTTCATATCATTGTCCACTTGGAGAATAAGGATAAGAAGATCATATAGAGACTTCTTAATGTTTTTCATGTTGAAATTTACAACAAAGTTAGAGAATCTCTGGGGGAGTGATGCAAGAATGATATCGATACCCAGTTCTTCAGGGAGTTTAAACCCTAGAACCTTCAAGCGCTCGATGTAGCCAATAATCTTGACTACATGAGGCCCAGATAGGGAACCCTCTCCATGCTTTGTCTAAAATGGAGCCTTGGAGATCTCAAACTTTTCCCATATTTTTCTCTCCTGGTATAGACCACGGAGGTGCTTGAGAATTCTATAGACATCCATGTCTTCATGAGACTTCATGATCTCACTAGACATTGATGACAGCATCAAACATTGAACATCGAGTGCATCGCTCAAATGTTGATCATAGACAAGGAAATCTTCATCACTCACCCCTTGGGAAGGCGAATCGGGAAGTGGGGACTCCAGCACGTAAAACTTTCATTCATGGAATAGGATAACCCTAAGGCGCCTAAACCATTCTTGAAAGTTACTACCGGTGAGGATATTGTCTTTATCTAGAATTGGTCGTAGAGAAAATGTGGTTGATGAGTTTTTCATATTGATTCTACAAATTAAACGAGCAGTTTTATCAGTACTTTCTTTATTACATTTTATGAGAAATAATAAAATTTTATTAAGTATACCACTATTTTATCAAGTCCCAATGTCCCTCACCATTAAACTCAAAATTTCTAGTTTCTTTGACATTCTAGTAGAAAGGATCCATATTCTCCTTCGCATAACCCCAACAAGAGTTGATCAAGATATTAGAAGGTATTTAGGTAGGTAGGTCTTTGACAACTGTGAGCTTACTGTTCCTTGATCTGTTGAGTGGAATCCCCAATCTTGAAATCCTGACTTGGATTTCCTCAACACTTGCCTCCATTTTATAACTAGTCTAGCAAGGGATACTCCTCTTGATGTAAAATGTTTAAGTCAACCTGAAACTTTCATAAGAGCTTCCTTTATAAAATTAAGTGTCCCAACAAGGGTTGGTCAAACACATAGTTTTATTGAGTCTTTCCCTTAATCAAGTAACAGAAGGATTTTCCTCACTTAATATGGTATTTGAGGGATTTTATTCTTTATGCATATTTTGTCATTATCACATACTTTTTAATATTATGTGATTCTTTCTTAAGTGATTAACCATGTTCTAATAATGTTTATGCATAGTCCGATTTTTATTTTATTCCATCTTTTCAAGCTTGTTTATTTAATTAATTATGTGATCGTGACAACACATACATAATAAATAAACCATGCAATCAGATAGAAATAAAATAATATGGAATGATCATGAGATTCTATTGGTTAGCCTATCTATTGGTTTTGATAAACTAACCCTAACCTAGGGAAAAACACCTTGAACCGATGGTTCATGTTTTGCAGCTCCCACCTATCCACCATTGTATCTTCTTGGGTTGGTTTCGCCTCAGCTTCGGGTTTTGAACCGTCTCCTCTGGCTTGGGATATCCTCCATTACATGGGGTTAAAATTAAATAACCCATGGGCATGCATTCCCTACATTTTATTGAAAGAAGGCTCGCTGGCCAATGAATTTAAATAAATTTAAATGAAACCATAAACACAAAAAGGGCCTTTGGTCTAGCTCATGATCATCTATAGCATGCAACAACATTTACGCATATTTAGAATTCAAATTCTTTTAATAGTTATATTATTCAAGATAAGTCTCACTTGAATACAATTAATTATGATCTTATAATTAATCAATTTTTTATCTTAAACTCCTTTCTGAATTTCCTTGAGATTCTTCTCATCCATATTCCTTGTACAGTTTCTTTGTACTTTTGGAGGAAACCTGATGAAATTCCATTTCTAGAAAGTACACGGCATGTAGGCCATATTACACGGCGTGTATTTGTTTTCACCCTTTATCTAAAGTACACACCGGGACTTTAGCGTGTTTTCTGTACTTTGTAAATTTTGGAGTACACGGTGTGTAGATTAATATAAAATGGCGTGTACTTACTTATTACGCCGTTACCGGCCTGGAAATCCCGTGTACATGGTACGCGGCTTCTCCTTGTACATGGTTTCACCTAGGCTGGATTGGACTACATGGCCTATTGATTAAACATACACACTGTGTATTCTGGTTTCCACACACCGTTCATTTCTGGTCAACATGGTGTAATAAATACTTAGGTATACTCAATTCACACGGCGTGGTTTGGCAGACCAGAACCGATTTGTTGAACCTAAGTACATGGCGTGTAGTATTCACTACACACTGTGTATTCTTGTGTTGTACAAACAGAAATATCGGCTCCTCTGTATGAGTTCCTCATTTTTATTTTAATAAAATTTAAAATTAAAAGGTCATTTTTGTGATGTGAATCGAGAAATATAGGAGGAAGGATAGTTCTCATTCATTCATATTTATAGAACAATTTATCTTGAATTGAATCAAATACAAATGCATAAATTATCAACAAAAATTAAATAACTATAATCAACGTTGTAACCTTCCTATGATACCATTTGAAGGTTCCGGGTGTAGCGGAAGCTCATGGGTGGATGTGCCCACTTGGCTTTTTGTCATTAGCAATGATCAATCTGGGGTAAATATGATGATAAATACCAGACTCCACAGATTGAATCATAGAAATAGACATTGAAAAAGAATAGTCTCAGAACCAAAAATGAGAATTGTCACAGGTTGGTTATAATTAATTTCATTAATTGACAAGAATGACCTTTTACGGAATTCTTTATTCGTTGATATTTCTGATCACGTTCTGATGTGATTTGTTTTTGAGTCACAGAAGCCAAGTGTAGAATTCCTCTAGCGGTGATCCACACGTGAACCACGTATCTATGGACATCGCCAATGGATTCTCCGGGTGCTAGCATGGATAAACCTTTTCTTGTGTTTTCCGCCTTATATCACATTGATCAGATGGAGGAGGATCTCTCTCGGTCTTGAGAGAATTCTTGGAGGAAGGAATTCTTTCGGACTTGAGAGAATTATCCATAATTTTTGTGCACAACAATTAAGGAAAAGTATTGGGTTTGTGAGGATATTTATAATCAGGTTTGAGGTTATAGAGTTATGATAATAAATAAATGTGTTATACATTTTATTTATTTCATTAACTCTTATTGAAAAACTCCCCATGTCGAATAATTAATTCCTTGACGTGCACCCACGCTGATAATAATAAATATCATTTAATAAAACAATATTATTTCCTCAAAATCCTGAATGGAAAAACTTCACAACATGTAATCATTAATACATGGCGTGTACTTTTTTCATAAAACTACACGGCATGTAATCATTAATACATGGTGCGTACTTGTTTTTCATTTCCTTTCCAAAATGAAAAATACACTGTGTGTAATCATTAATACACGGTGTGTATATCTTGTTTTCATTTTATTCTTCCTGCATTATTAAAATGATTTAGGATTAATTGAATAATAATTGAACCATGTACAGGAATAATCTTTATTATACTTCAGATAATTGGATACACCTAGTGTGTGACCCTCTAGGCTCCTTTCTCATTGGCATTAGGCTGGCTTGCTTAAAGACCAAGATTACAGTCTATAAACGGGTTAAGTAACCCAATAGAAAGAAGTGTAAACCTCATTGATTTGTCACCTCATACGAATGCTTACCGTGTAATTTAATCTCTTTGTCTCAATATCTCATCAAAAAGTTTTCATGGCAGTGTCATAAACCTATATGCTTGATCTGTCATTCTTTGACTTCTAGAAATAAAATCATCATTACACCATGGCCATGGAATTTGGGAGATAGTTCTATTTTATGAAAAGGTCTCGAGATATCTTCTTCCATAAATATGGAAGGGACAAATCCTTCCTCGACTTATCCATTAACAACATGTCATTCGTGATGCACCCAATGTACCATACATCCCACCAACTATCTTCAAGATGGTTTTTGATAGAAAATCTAAGTGTGTAAGTCATGATATGATTTAATGATAATATTCAAGTCTAACGACCATTACACATGCTCATAGATAGTAACGTACGATGACACCAAGACATGCAGAATTGCTACTGGCAGGTCGGTTCTCATAATCTCCCATCTTGGAGATTACCAAGTACGAACTCTGTGAGAGAGAATATCGTCTTCTTATGAGTACTCACACGTGACAGTTTTTATACTATGTGTCCTATCATAGTATGTCATCCAACCATAGAACTTTATTTAAGAATATTGTTATAGCATTTCAAGGTTCTTATCATACTGGGGGTCTTCCATGACCTTATTAATGCAACAAATATTTCAAGACATTATTATATTATAGTCATGTAGAATAATGCACAATATATAATAAGTGTACATTGATGTAATAAAAGTACAAACAGTTGGTTATCAGGACACCAAGTCTAACAGTTTTACCTTTTTAAAAATGGTTTTAAAATAAATCTTCTTTTCCTTTTCCATTCAAGGCACTTTTATACACTTTTAAGGTGAAAAAAAAATTTTCGACTAGTACGGACTTACATACTACCGTGACCATTATTTCCTTAATTATTCCATTGTAAGTTTACATAGTTAATGTTTTTAAAGAAAATGTTTTTACAAATATTTTGGAATTGTTTTTTATTTTAAAATGGTTTTCAAAGAAAAAGAGTTTTAAAAAATTATGTTTACAAACTGCTTTAAATGTTTTCAAACTTTATTTATAAGTTTTAAAAGAAAAAGGTTGTCAAAATGTTTTCAAGATTTATTTATAAGTTTCAAAGTATTTTCAATGAAAAAGGTTTTTAAAACACTTTGTGTTGTAGAAATAATTTACCAAATCAGAAAAGATATTTTCCTCAAGAAAGTTTTTAAATGAAATTTCAAAGCATTATTTATAAGAAAATGTTTTTTTCAAAGGTTTTATGAAAAATCATTTTCAAAGAGAAGATATTTTCCTTAAGATACACTCTAAATGAACTTTGAAAATCATTTTCCATCTAAGAGGGAGACCTTTGATATAGTTTAATATTTATTCAAAACATGATACAATAATACCATTCATATTCTTTCTTAATTGTTCTATGTTTGATAGATTGATAGTTATGAAATATGTTTTTCTTCAACGGGTTACACCTTGATAAATTCTTATGAAACTTGTTTCTCTTCAATAATTTTTACCATGATAAATACATATGAAACCTATTTATCTTCAACGGTTTATACCATGATAAATGCTTATGAAACTCGTTTCTCTTCAATGGTTTATACCATGATAAATGCTTATAAAACCCATTTATCTTTTAGGGTTTATATGATTATGAAACCCATTTTTTTAAGGGGTAATGATTTGATGAAATGATTATAAAACCTATATTTTTCTACATGTTAAGATATGATTATATGTTTATGACCCCCATTTCATTTCATGGGTTATGATATGATTTTTTATGATTTTTTGGCACATGTATGTATGATTTAATTATGAGATGGGTGGAAGCTATATATCCCTCCAATGTATTGGATAAATATTTATATATCATGAGATAATGATGGGAATAAAGTCGATGGGAATGATCCACTATTGGAAGATAGGGAAACTTGGTCCCTTACAAGGAAAGGACTGTGACTGGGGATGGCGGTGTGTCCCACCCAGTACGAGTAGTCCTCACGAATGTGGGAAGATAGGGAAACCTAGTTCACTATGGGAAGATTGGGAAACCCAATCCCTTGTAAGGAAAGGATTGTGGCTGGGGATAGTGGTGTGTCCTGCCTAATAGGTGTAGTCCCCATTAAGATAGAGAGGTGAGGAAACGCGATCAACTATAGTAATATGGGGAAACCTGATCCCATATAAAGAAAAAAATGTGACTATGGATAGTGGTGTATCCCTCCCATTATGTGTAGTCCCTATGAAGTGACCTGATAATTTTTATTAATGAATCTTGACTTATAGGTATTGATATTACAAGTTTATGTGTATTCTAGAATTCCATGTCTTACTCTTGTGTTATGATTTCAAGGATTGTGCTCTCGATTTCCTTATGATTCATCTCTTATGAACTGCTAATATTTATGAAATGATTCGTGTTTATGATCTTTGATATTAATGGTGTGATATTAGAATTTTATGATCATTTTATCATACCCTTATGTTTATATTATGCTTATGTATTTCTAGTATTTACCCTTACTAAGCATTCAATCTTACCCATTTCTTTTATTTATTTCCTGATGTTTTGAGGAAATATTTTAAGTTGAATTAATAAGGTGTTCGTTTTGGGAAACATTGAAGATATTTCATTGATTTAGATGATTTTGGTTCCAAATTTTCAAAGGCACTAAACTAACATGATCTTTGGACATCTATTTTTATAATGTATTAAGTATTACAAAAAAATGAGGTAATATATATGTATGTTAAGATAGGGTCTTTATATTATCCCTATGACATTGGTGCTCCAAAATATAGGAATTTTCCAATATAGGCAATTAGAATCCATGATGTTCCTAACCACTAGAACTGCCCTTTGAAACGCATTTTTTTGGTCCAACGACCCACTTAGTATAGTCTCTACATCCATGAACTCAACCTTACATATAAATACTAGTTCAAAAGGTAATATTTCTACTTATCTTGATTCTAAGAAAATTAGATGAACACCACCTCTCAATCACAATGATAAACTTATTGTATTTTCCTAAAAAAATAACTGATCAATTCCCATAACACATTCATCATATCCAATTTGATGAACCTGACATGGTTTCTAACTCGCCATGACCAATTATACCCAAACTTTATGGTCAGACCTCCTCTGGCCAACCTTAATAGAAAATATCATCTTAAACTGTTAAAGCGCAATCAACCCGCTCAATCATGATACCTTAACCCTTGAGGATTCCATAGATTATCCAAATATTACACTAAATTCTGAAGCAAAATATATTGAATTACCATTGGTAAATTACCACTATCTCCGATGGATTCCATGCTCTAATTCAGAGCACCGGCACAACATCAATCTGACATACATTTAGATCATCTCAATTCATCTTAAACCTGATTCTAATGGTTAAACTCTATCCATCATCTTGTCTAAATATAAAACCTAGAATTTACATGGAACTAGTTAGTTTATTTACCCTAACCATCAACATCCAAAAAAAGTATAGACTATCCCCTGATAAATATCATTACGTCAATGACTCTTCTAACATGAGATCCATACTCTCATGGCTAGTATAATGATCCCCACAAAGGGAATATATACATTATCTATCCATCAAACAAAATTATTTATCACCATGGATCATACTATATCTATTATTGAACATAAGGACTAGATGTGGATATCCTTATCATACTCGAGTTACAGCATAAAATATAAATTACTCCTCACTTACAACTCATAGAATCACATAATCAATTACTGTTAAATATTTAGCAGCAACAGGGGTCACACCCTCAAGTAGATAATAGTCACCATGTGGTTACCCTTATAAAGATTCTCAAGAGAAACCTCATTAGGTTAAATCATTATACGTGTTTTTCTCTTTTCAGACTATGATTATCCACTTTCATCTCCTAAAAATACATCATAAATAGAATAATAATCATCTTAATGGAGACACTCCTATTTTTATCAACCCATAATACATTTCCAAATATATCCCTCTCCTTAGGGTTATTTATCATTTTTATAAAATATCCCTTAGGTATTCATTCCCCCAAGCGTCTCACAATTTCCATTGGTCCAGAGCTTGTACATGATCGCTCACCTATTCATAACTCAATCGATACCATGTATAAACAATGTGCTCTATATTGATCTCATCAAAACCCAATAGTGTATGCTTTATTATCACCATGTCCTATCAACCAACTCATGCTACCATGAATCACTTTCTATTAAACCTAGGCTAGAGTGCCTAATTCGCAAATTGTTTTATATAGAATGTCAATATCATTATGTTTGAAGCACTCTCGGCACTCCTATTCAAGAAAAAAACTACCTTTGTCATTATTATCACTCAACCACCCATAGATATGGACATTGTCACAAAATACACAATCATATACATTTTCTCTCACCATTATCCTAAGGAACATACCAAATTAATTAGGTCAAACATCCTATTGATCCTGGCCTTGAATTCCTGCTTTGATGCAAAAAGTACCATCACTCAAAGTGCTCATCATCAAAAAACAATTAGGCATCACATGAATATACTGTATAACTAGAAGCAGCCCACTTGCACCATCTAAAGCACATATCCTTACTTCCCATATATAAGGAACTCATTTACCCAGGCTAACCCCTCTCTTAGGTTACCTTTGAATGTCGCATCTCAACAATAGATGGGAAAATCTTATTTCTTCTCAATCATAAATCTTAGCCCACTAATTTCTTGATCCAATCTCAATGTAGTATTATCTCTCAACTAATCCATAAGTCACATCTCAAATAGGTCATAACTCGTGGTTAACACCACTCTATTATCATCTTTAACAAATCATGAAAACTCATGTTCATACTACCCACTATATGGCCTCTTGAATCTTAACCATATCATGCATCACATGCTAATTTATCATCCTACCTAAGGTGATTATTCTCATCAAGCATCCATATATGTGACTACCCACTTCAGAATCACACTCTCATCTAGTCATAACATATATATAAGGGTATCTCTCGACCATGATCATTATAAAAAGAACCCCTAGATATTTGTTTTAGTTAAGTAGGATTACACCTAAAAGTTATATGAAAACAAGGGTTCCAGCACCTCTTATGGACTAAGGATCAGCTTTATCACCATTAAGGAACATACCTCCTTATAATCCAAATTATTGTTCATCAAAATAAAATTTCAATGATAAAAATCATAATAAATTATATGTTATGTGAGTCCTATATGCCAACATGGTGCAAGAATAATCCCCTTTACTTCACATGATAATATTACAAATCCATAATAAACCATAAACATCTAACATCATGGGCATCCCATTAGGTGAAATCAATCAAATGTAAAAGTGAAAACCAAGAACATCAATCCCAATCCCTTCGTAACCTTGACTTTTTATCGGGAAGGGCGTCCATGATACACTCTTATGATATCCATCATAAGCACTAACACATTCCTATATCACCCTCCCAAAAGAGTAGGAAAAGAAAAGGAATTCTCTAATACCACTTGTTAACATCCCTCCCCAGTTCACTTTGAATAGTAACTAGACTAGATAATTGTATGACATCAGGAGAGCCTCTCCATGTGTAAAAGGCTTATTAATAGAATCAAGGGTATATGATGTGATAGTGTGGAGACTATACCCTCATATCAGAGTAAAAACAATAGAGAAAATAACTAAATAATATTCATAATAATAAATGAACACTAGAGTGTGGGTATGAGATAAATAAATAGAATACAAGAATAATAAATGGATATAATCATATAGATTAAGAGATAAATTGGTCTCCCTCTAGGTCGATATATATACATAAAATAAATAAATAAATAAAACAAAAAGGGGCTTTACCACATACCCAAGCTTCACCTCATCCCAATCACTAGTCAGATCCAAGATATCTTACTTAGTAAAGATAATTCAGGCCACTTTCCAACCTGAACCTACAAAAAATGAAGGTTTCTAAGGTACCTAAGTGTAATGGTTACTCGAGTAAGGTGTGATTCCATAACTTAGTAGATCGCTACCAACATGATCCCATACATAGACAATAAATTTAGTGATATGTGAAAGTGAAATAATAAGTATAATAAATAAATATATAACTATGGAATCATAGAATAAATAAATAGTAACCATCGATCATCATGTGAAACATTATATAGAGACCCATACCTTTTATACATAAATATTATATATTATTAGATGAATAATTAATACATAACATTATGATCCATACTATATTCATATAGGTTTTGTGTCTTTTGAAACTTGGATACATAAAAAACTTGTTCATAATAGATATACATCATCTTCTGCTAAGTTTTTAATAAATGGAACTCTTCTTAGATGTATCATACTTTAAAAACTTTCTTCATAACCTGGGGAAAGGAAACATAAGAAATGGTGAGATTGGATGCTCAATAAGTGTAAACAAGGGAGATATCAATGATCACTTAAACATAACATGATAATAAGGGTATTATAACACAAGATTAAAATTTTAAAATTATACCCATTATATCCTAGATCATAATCTTGAGTCATTGCATAAATCTTGTTAGTTTATAAGAAATGAATCATAAAGGAATGAAAGAACATGAGTCATGAGAGAACAAAATTGGCATAAGAAATAAAATTGGGTCATACACATAATCATAAAAATGATTTACTTAGTCAAGTATCACTACCAAGAATATAATAGTGGATTTGTTCCACTCCCAATTCTATCACATGCTTAGTAAGGGTTCACTCCCAAGACTATCATAGTTGATATACACCCATATTGAACTAGGTTTACTCTCCATTGCATCCCTTATCATCTCATGACATATACATCTTTAGAAAATGTGCTAGAGGGCTATATAATTCTAGGACCACCCATAACATAATAAAAATATTAAATATTTGGGACATAAGATCATAAAAATTCATCATAGCATAACTCCTAGAAATTAAACAAGCTTTATAAAGGTTTCATAATTAATTAAGTAACTTGTGGGAAGGAAATAAATTTCACAGAATCAGAATTAAATCATGGTCATTATAGATCATTAAAATAATGAAGGTGGATGGTATCATTGGATCATATCCTCAGTAAATCATAAGTAACATAAATTGATTTCATCATAGTTGAAAATTCTTTTAAAATATCATTGGAACATTTTATTTGTAAAAAACAATTCTCACTTCGAAATCACTTATTTACAATCTAAAAAATTCATAAATATAATAAAAAAACCATTTTTTTTTGAAAATAATCATATAAGGTTTTAAATTAAGCTTCAATTAATTAATTTTTCCTGATTGTGGGAATTTTCATTCATGTCATGTGTATTAAAACAAAGATTCCTTTCACATTTTCAGTAAAAATTCCAAATTATATCATTTAGAAAAAGAAAATAAGATTAATTTAAAAAAACATTAATCATGTATAAAAATGAATTTAAACAATCATTGGAGAATATAAAAACATTTTTGAAAAAAAATGAATACATTATATGGAAGAAAAATAATGTTCAACCGAATAGAGAAATAATGTTGTTTTTTCTTAAAAGAATTATTTATGTATCTTGATTTACTAAATATATAAAAATGAATGAAAAATTTAATCTCTAGAAATAACCATATAATAAAAAATCATGGGATTCTTGAGATATAGTTTATGAAATTTCATCATCTAAAACTTGATCATAAATAATCCTGATAAACAATGAGATTGCAACATAAAACACTTACCTCATGTTCAACTTTCTTTATAATTGATTTAACATCCTATATAATAAATTTAAATTTATTATACGTATATGATAGATTCATTTATATATTTATAATATCATATATGATCCACTTATAACATTTCAATACTCATTTATTTATGATTCGTTATTTAAATCATCATTTATGGGTGCTAACTATTTCATTTTTCATGATAATTTCAGTTTAATAGTTCTAGTACTTGTACTTTAAAAATGGTTTTGTCATCTACATATTTTTTATCATGATATAAATATCAAATATATTCATTATATATATATTTTCTTCAATAAATGTTAGAGATAAATAAATTAATTAGACTGTTTATGGAGACGGTCGGTCATACATACGCATGAACATTGTTATCACTTTTGAAAGGATGAAACGAAAGAAAGGTAAATAATCAGTCATATTTAAATAATAATTATTATATCATTTATATCATATATGTTCATTAAATATGTCCTTATTACCATCCATGTAAAGAATAAATGAAAAATGAATCACATCGCTTCACGGAGAAGGTATTCTACACGTATGCAAAAGTGGCATTATTTTTTTCAGCAAATTATAATGTAAGAAGGTAGATAAGATGAAACCCATGATAATAAAAATACATGGATTATAATGATGGAAATTTAATTGTATCACTATGTGGATGTGGTAGTCTAAACATATTCATGACTGATACTTTCACTTCTCATTTGATGGAAAAGATAGTAGAAAATGATGGTTAAATAATCATAATAACATTTTATTATATTAATTATAATTATTTTGTTATTTTATAATGAATAACATAGATTTATAGGTGGTTAAAGAATAAATAATTTTAAAGAGTTTAATTAGTATGATTATATATCCTTCTATTGGTCTCCTTTATATCATTTCATATGAATCCCTAGAATAGTACCTTAAGATAACTAGAACCTCTATTTCATGTATAAGAGAGTTAAGAAGATAATTGGTTAGGTTTTGGTTGATCTAGATGGATCATAGTGGTGTAATTAAGATAAATGAGTGGTTTCCTTTTATAAGTTGGGGTGAGGACCAACTTGGAATGTTTCAAAAGATTAAAATATAATAAATTCATACTCAGGGAAAACAATTCCAAATGGCCATATTTTAGAATTTGGCATAGTATTATGTCAAAATATTTCTAAAAAATAGGATTTAGACAAGTTTAATAGTCAAATGTACACTTGTATCTTGGTTTACCCCTCATAAGACCATTTTCACTTTAAATATAGTGAATTTGTTTTTACTGTTTTTACTATTTTTACTAATCATTATGACCAGAAATTAAGTTTACCTGATTAAAATATATTAACTTTTATGATTAAAAATATAGAATCAATTTTATCTAATTCAATTTATATAATTGGTATAATTTAATTTAAAATTAAGCACACAATATAAAATGAATAATAGTATTCTTGAAAATGTTTTTCTAAGTTTAAAAAGTTTTTATACCAAAATCCATCATAAAAAATTCCAAATGTCAAAAATTAGAATATTAATAATATAAATAAACAAATTTTACTTTTAAATCCATTTAAAAACACAATGGAATTTTTTAAATTATTTGAAGGAAAAATAATTTTCAATAAAAACAAGTATTTTTCACTATTCATTAAAAATTAATATTTTCAAGAAATTCACAAAAAATAACTCTAAGATAATTTTTACATGATTATTTAAGAAATAAAGTTCATTTTTACAAATAAATTTTCTAAAAATTAAAGAAATTAATTGTATTATTTTCATATAAAAGGAAATAAAAACCATTTTTGAGGAAAATGTATTTTTATTATGTATAATGACTTTACTAAAAATTGAGTACTTATTTATCCAAAAATTTGATTTATCTAAAACCTTTAAGCATATTTTATTAAAATTTAGTTATTCTTATTCACTCTTCTAATTTAAAAACAATTTTATAATGGTATACTCAATTATGGTTCATTTAGAATCGAGGTTGAATGCATCCCAAGCTATTGAAGAAATTGAATTTAAGGAAAATATATCATAAAATATTAGGGAGTTACCTTCTACCCCAAATAAAATTAATTTTACCTTCAAATTTACATCACTCTAATACAAAATATGAGGATATATCTATTTCATCACATCCTTGTATTCCCATGTAGCTTCTTTGGATTTTTGATTCCTTTAGAGAACTTTAACCAGGTAAGTAGTCATGTTTTGTAGAACTTTATATCTATGATCAAATATTTACACTGGTTTTAATTCATATTAAAGAACATGATCTATTAGAAAAATCTCTAAATTAAATAATTGTGATAGGTTAGGTATGTACTTCCTTGGGAGAGAGACATGGAACACATCGACAAATTCATATAGATTCAGTGGAAGCACTAAGCAATAAGATTTTATTCCTAATCGATCAAGAATCTCAAGGGGGACAATATATCTAGGGATCACCTTACCCTTCTTTCAAAATATCACAACCTTCTTCTATAGAGATATTTACATGAATAACTTCTCACTAACTTTTAATTTTAAATTTCATCAATGATTTTTGGTATACAAGTTTTACTGACTATGAGCTTCCTTAATGGGATATTAAATGTCTCTAACTTTATCATTCATTTCCTCAACTAGCTCTAGTCCCAATGAATTTATTTCTCTAACTTCATCTCAACACATTGGTGTTCAACACTTATTTCTATATATACTTTTATAAGGATCCATCTAAATTATCTAATGAAATATATTATTGTAAGATAACTAGACAAGGATAATGTGTTGATCCCAACCACCTTTGAAATATATTAAACCAGGCCTCAGCATATCCTCTAGGGTTTGAATGGTTCTTTTATACTAACCATCTATCTAGAGATGATAAGAAGTACCAAAATACTACTCTCAATCTATATCTTGCTAAATAATTCACCAGAACTTCAAGGTAAACCTCATATCCAAATAATATAAAATATAATACGGTACTCCATAAACATTTACCACTTCATTATTATATATTTTTTAAATATGATTAAGAGATAAACATTATATGATATTAATAAAGTGTACTAACTTTGTATGGTGATCGACTATAACCTAATTAGAATTATGTCGATTATATGTTTTGTGAAGTCTGATAATATAATACATTATGATGTTTTCCCATTTCCATTATGGTATAGGTAATATTTTTAACATTCCTTCTTACTTATATCTCATATCTTTAACTTGATTACAAACCAAGAACCAATATACATACTCTGTAATATCTCTCATTATGTTATTCCACCAAAAATATTTTTTTAAATCTCAATATATCTTTATACTTCAAGGATGAATATATAATGATAAACTATGAGATTCATCAAATATTCCTTATCCATATAAAGTTTTTACAGAACACAAACCCAAATATAGAACCTTATAATTCCATCATAATCAAGGTTGTACACAGGAACATTTTTCACCTTCTTTTATAGATTTGTATCATCCTTTTGCATCTCTTTTTTCTTCACTTAGATAGATTTTCGAAGACTCGTTTGAGAAAGATAATATTTATACACTTCCATGTAGATTTTTAGTTCAATATTTTTCAGATCCAAAAATATTGGATCTTGTTTAAACGTCATCGTAGATAAGTTAGCATGATCCTTTTAGCTCAGATCATCTCCCACCATGTTCTATTTCATAGGGTGGTGATGAATTGATTAGTCATAATATTTAATAAATTTTAACCATTTTATACATCACATATTCAAATATTTATAAGTGAATAAATAGTTTAAACTTTTACAATAAGTATATATGTCACACTATTCCCCATAAATATAACACCTCCATATTTTTAATGAAACATTTACCACATCTAACTCCAAATAATGAGTTAGGTAATTTTTCTCATGAACCTTCAATTATCATGAGGTATAACCTATCACCATATCATTTATAATTAGTACACATCTCATTACCTTCTTTTATGCATCACTAAAATCAAAAACCCTTCTATACGGGAAGGTACTTTAAGCCCAGGTGCACTGAATAACATTCTCTTCATTTGCTTAAAACTGTTCTCCCACTGACATATCCAATGGTACTTGGCTCCCTTTTGAGTTAACCTAGTGAGTGTTTTAGATAGACATGATAAATTTTTCACAATGAATCTTTAATATTCTATCTAACAAAGGAAATTATGGATCTCAATCACATTGGTTAGTCTAGGCCAATTATCAATAACCACCATCTTTTATGGATCCACTAATATACCCTCACTTGAGATTATATGACCAATAATTTAAATTATTTGTATCAAAAATTCAAACATGGTAATTTTTTCAAAAGATTATACTTAGGGTATTTAATACAATCCTCAATTGATCTTTATTATATTCCTTACACTTGGAATATATACAAGAATTTCATCTATAAATACAACCACAGACTGATCAAGATAATATCTAAATACCACATTCATTAAATACGTGAAGATGGGGGGAATTAGTCATAGAAAATGAAATCACTATAAACTAAAAGTTTCCATACCTCATAGGAAATGTTTCTTTGGTATGTATTCAATTTTTAACCTCAACTAATAGCATACAGATCAATGATTGATCTTGGAAAAATATTGAGATCCTTCTAATTTATTGAAAAAATCATCAATATGGGGTTGAGGATATTTATTTAGGATTTTGATCTTGTTAAGTTTTTCATAATAAATTTTATATCACATTTATCCATCTTTCTTTTTAAAATATAATAGTTGCACCCCATGGGGAAATACTTGGATAAATGAATCTATTTTTAAGATTCAGTTGGATTTTCTTCTTCAAGTCCAATAACTCAATAGGGACCATTCTATAATAATTCATTGAAATATTTTTATTACCATGTATGAGTTCAATTTAAAACTCAACATCATGATTTAGAGGAATAATGGGAAACTTTTTTGAAAAAACATCAACAAAATCTCACACAATAAATATATCATCTATGTTGGGTTTGTCCCCAACCACTAAGATAAAAACCTCTTTTCAATGGGAATCAAGACCTATATAATATATGTAATTTCAATTAGAAGTTCATATTTTTAATTGCATCGATAAATGATCATAGGTTGGTTTTAATTTTCAAACATGAATTCCCTTACTCGATAATTGATTTCATATTTATGTAAATTAATCTAATACATGTCTAAGATAATCTCAAATTCAACTATATAGAGATTAATAAAATTTACAAGAATCTAATTACTACAAAATATAATTGGATATGAATCATATACTTGAGATGCGGTCATTATACCATTATGGTTTTCCACTGATAATTAAATATCTAATCATTATGGTGGTATTGTGATACTATTAGAAAATTATTAAGATATAAAAGAGTGGTTGGATCCAGAATCAATTAAGGAATTAAAATTTCTAGATAGATAGAAAGTGTTCCTTTCATCATTTCATTATCGTACCCCACATCGACAATATTGATATCATGAGATTTACCTTTGTATCTTGGATTTGGATCAACTTAAAAATTATTAAGATATAAAAGAGTGGATGGATCAAGAATCAAATAAGGAATTATCAGTTCTAGAGTTGATGGTAAGTGTGCCTTTCACCACTTCATTATCATACCCCACATAAAAAATAGTGATCTCATGAAATTTCCCTTTTTCTAGGTTCTCAATAGTTAATTAACATAAATTATCTTCATTAATAATCATATTTTATCACTTTTTAGCATAATGATAATAATATTTACATTTGAAACATTGTAATGTGGCTGAAGCATTATGTGGTACTTTCTATCCACCATTAGCATGCTTATTTTTTCCATCACTTCATTATCTGATTTCCTGATGAACTTGTTTTATATACTTAAAAAATATACCAATCCCCTTAAGAAAATTTCCCCCATGTTTTCTTCCACACTTTGAGCATAAAGGAAAGTCGGTATTCTTCTCTGCATGGTTTTTATTATTATAATTTCCTTTGAATACCATATTTAATTTCTTATAAAAAATTTGAGAAGGATAGATAATTCCAATATCTATTTCCACCTTGATAGAACATTCAATGATTTATTCATATCTACTGAAGTCTCTTCTGGATAATGTTTAAATACCCTGACCACAATAGCCCAAAGCTAGTGCCTTTCTTTATTACATGGGCATAGATACATGATTTTAATCCCAATGGACTGATCTGTTTAGAAGATTTGGAAACCATATTACATACATGAACCTTAAATTATAATTTAAAATTTAAAATACAAGATATATAATCCTTTTTAACACCATTAGTCTCATAGATTAACCCTACATATCCGTTATAATATATATCTTAGCATCCTGGGAAAAGTAAAACACAATAAAGGGGTGAGATCAGATACTCAGTAAGTGTAAGAGTACAATGAAATTTATTATTAGTAAATAATCATAAACATTAATTCAAGGAATATAATTGAAACACAAGACATTTAAACATAATATTGAGAATAATATGGAAATAATAAATGAAAATAAAATAATTCCATATAAATAATCACATAGATATTCTACTAATTGAATAATCATATGGAATATCAATAAATAATCACATAATGAGATAATGAGATAATGTTGGACATCATAAACATACCATCAAGAATTTATCTAAGACACCATACATAAATGGGTAAGGCATCAGCCAACACCCAAACTAGTTTGTCTTGTGTGACCTAACGATGCATCTTGGGGATATATCAGGCCTCATACATCACTTACTAATTCCAATGTATTTATCATATTAATATGGTGAAACTTAAACAACATAAACACTCGTATTGAAAAACTTTCATACATAATGTGAATAATTTAACAGTAAACAATGAATGGTATCAAAATAGCACATCCATCATAAAAATAATCATAAAACATTTAATAAAATATGTTAGATGATATAATAATTTATAAAACTCAATGAATAATAAAATTAAACAAAGTATTTTGACATAGATGAAAATACTTTAACAAAATCATTGAAAATCCCTGAGAGAAATAACCTTTTTTACATTGAAATAATTTATTTAAAAAGTCACAAAATTTTAAAATAAAACACTTTCAATGAAAGGAACCTTGTGAGATTATAAAGTAAAATTCAATACATTAAGGATTCATAGTGTCAGTAATATTTTCACATCCCATATAAGTTAAAAAACATTTCTTCTATATTTTTGTTGAAAATGGAATAAAGTACCTCGTTTGGAAAAGAAAAAAATATTCCTTTAAAACCATTTTATAAAAATTGAAACATAGGTAAAAAGTCTTTAAAAAATAATAGGATAATAGTAAAATTATTTTTGAAAACATTTTCTGAAAACATGGACATGTAATAAAATATTACCCATTCGATACTTAAAAATAAACAATCCTAAATAATTATGAGATTCTGAAATAATCCTTAACTTGTACATTAATTTAGATGAAGATTATTTAAACTACTATATATTTTCTTAAATCATGTTATTAATTTATACTATAACCATAAAAAATTATGAAATCATATATGATCTTCTTATATCATTTTGTTAATAATATTCAGTTATTATCTTTGTTTTGGGTGTTAACTGTTTTATTTTCCTATGCATGTTTCATCATGTAAGTTGTGTTTTATATGAATTGGATATATTTATTTTATATCTAGAATGATATTAAGTTCATATATATTATATTTACTCATTATATAAATTTTTATAATCATTCTTTAATGGTTAACATGGAAAATGAATTACATTTCATCGTGGAGACAGTCGGTCGTACATACGCATGAATGACGGTATCATTCCAATAATGGTGAAAGGTTAAGGAATTGGAAGGTATATTAATTATAAATAATAAATATCATATCACATTTATTATTTATATCCATCATACCCATCATTATACCCATCCAAATAAAGTGATGATGAGAAAAAAAATCACACCACGATATGGAGACGGTAAGTCGTATGTATGCACGCACGGTGATTTCATTTTTTATAGGATGAATAAAAGGTGGAATATGGTTTTCCCATAATCATAATAACATCTCATAAAATATATTATATTATAGTTATTAATTTATGATATAAAAAATACCTGGAGAGTAATTATAAGAAGAAATAAACTTGAATTAGTTGGTAAAAATGATTACCTCTTCTTTGGAGGACTTCCTTTAGATCTCTTCTTGAGGGATCTAGGGTTGATATTTTTGTAAGACTATGATATTCAGAAATTGTATAAGTATGTTTTTAAGATAAATTTTCATGTTTTGTTCGATCTAGAAGGCTAAATGTGGTGTGAAGAAGTGAAGGAGTATGTTCCCTTTTTTAATCGATGTGAAGGTCAATTTGGGAAACTCTGAAAATATTAAATTCATATAAATTAATTATCAATTAAAAATATCTCCAATGTGATTTATTTATAATCATATTTTATTATGGGTATAAATCCTCTAAAAAAATAATTACCACATCATCATTGTGTATTCCCATTAATTAAATAATTATTACATCATCATTGTGTAAGCCTTTAAGGTAATTATTTATTTCATAAAAATTAAAAATAAATTATCATGGTGAAGATAAATATTTTAATTTTAAAATTACTATTTATAGTTTAATATATTCTCTTAATAAACATATATTATAATTTAATACTTATTAAAAACATGAGCATCACATATTTGGATTTTTTTAAAATAAAATACTTTAAATGGGTTAAAGTCATCCAAGTGGCTCAAATAGGTCATAAAATCATCCCAATGTGGATTTTGGTCTAAACTTGATCATTAAATAAAATTATAACAAGTTTAAGGGTAATTATCTAATATTTATAATATTATTTGTACTCCTAATTTCTCAATTTTCCTTTAAATGTTTTAACAAACAATTACTAAAATTACTATTCATAATGCCCAAAAATAAAAGGAAAATATTTAAATAATTTGGACCCACTTATTAAAAATATTTATTCCATTTTTTAAAATTCAAAACATAGAAGTTTCATTAATTAATTTAAAATTAATCTCATTGTCCGAATGAGAAAATGGGTTTAAAAAGTGAAAACATTCAAAAGATTGAAATTTTTTTATATCCAAGTTCATTATAAAATTGATTCCAATGACCTAAATTGGATTAAATAATAAAAAATTAATCTAATTACCCATTAATACCAATTTAAAATATAATTTAACAATATAAATTATTTAGTTGAAAAACTAATTTCAATTGAAATGAAATACCCTATCACTATTCATCAACACATAAAACTTATCAAAAGAATACAAAAAATTAAACCAAAGTAAATTTTGATATTATTCATTCAAATAATAACATTATTTTTTCAAATAGAATCTATAAATTTGTTAAAAACTAGATTTAAAATAAGTGCACCATCAAAAGGTTGTAAAACTTCCTTTTGAAAAATATAGTCTTTTAATGTGTATAATTGGATTCATTCTTATCTTATCCCTATAAAATATTTTGGATAAATGTAAAAACATTAACTATATAAATTTCCTTATTTGGTTATTGTTGTTCATTCCCACTATTTTAATGGATAGGTTATAACATTCACTTATTAATATATCATGGTGCATTCGAACTTAGTGTTGCGTGCAACGTAGGCTATTAAATTTATTTAAAAAAATGTACCAAAAAATCTTTGGGTGTAACATTCCACTCTCCTTTAAAGAATTTTCATCCTCTAAATTTCTATAATATCAACATGTAAAAATATTTGGGTAGTTCTTCATCAAAATTTTCTCAGGTTCCCATATCGCCTCTTCAATTTTATAATTTTTTCACAGTACTTTTACCAGCTAAGTCATCTGAATTTTCAACACTTATTCTCTAGTATCTACAATCTGGATAGGCTCTTCACAGTAAGATAAATTAGGTTCCAATTATAATTCTTTAGAATTTAGAATATATGTTGGGTCTAGCATGTACTTCCTTATCAAATAGATATGGAACACATCATGCACTTTATAAAGTCTATGTGGCATTTCCAAACGATAAGCCACAGTTCGAATTCATTATATAATTTAAAAGGATTTGATGTACCTGGGGCTTAATTTTCATCTCTTACCGAATCTTATAACACCCTCCCATGGAGATACCTTCAAGAAAATGGGATCGCCTTCTAGAAATTAAAAAACCTTCATTCGGTTGTTGACATAGCTCTTTTTCCCATTATGAGGTGATCTGATATGGGTTTTAATATTATTTACCTTTTATAATTTTTAATCCACAAGTTCTAGGCCTATAATATTCTTCTCACCAACTAAATCCTAATATGTTGGTGTGTAGCATCTCTTTCCATATAATTCTTCATATGGTGTTATTTAAATACTTGAATGTGATCTATTACTATGGGAAAATTCTACCAAATTAAAATACTAATACCACATACCTCGAAAGTCAAGTGATAAATACGTCAACATATCATCTAAAGTTTCAATATTCTTTTCTGTTTTTCCATAAGTTTGAGGGTGGTAGGCGGTGATCAAATAATGTTTGATATCAAGGGCCTTCTAAGTAATTATATCGAATTTCAATTTAAATCATGGATCATGATCAAACTAAATTGAAAAAGGTGCACCATAATGTCTTGAAAATTTATTAATATAGAGTTTTGTTAAGAGTTCAATATGTAAATATTCTCTTATATCAAGATAATGTGATGATTTGGTAAGGTGATCAACAATAATTCATATTGTATCATTCCTTCTAGGATTAATTGGTAGTCCCATGACAAAGTACATTGTGATATTGTCCCATTTCCACATAGTATTTTGTCTCCCAGACATTACTTTTTGACAAACCATATATCTTGAAACATAATTGGAAATTTACCACTTCATATTGTCCCACAAAAAATTTTCCGTCAAATATTTATTCATATTAGTGCCACTGGGGTTTATTGAGAAATTTGAGCTATAAGTATCATCCAATAATTTCCTTCCCAGCTCGATTATAGAGGGAACACAAATCTTTTTTCCAAATTTCAAAATACCGTCTTCATATATAAAGTCCTCAAATTTCCCATCATTCACAGCTTTAATTTTGTTTTGAAACTTCTCATCATCAGAATGAGAAATTTTTTTCATTTCCAATAAAGATGGTTTGGAAAACATTTGTAGTGATATTTCACCTTCCTTGATAATTCCCATATCTTTGTTTACTAGAACCATAAACATAGGATCCCTTTAAATTCTCATTTTTTTCAGAACTCCCTAATCCTTTTGAATCAATGTATCTTTCACCTTATTTCCCTTCCCTTTGTGGTAGTGTATGGAACAATAATAATCCTTAAGTAGATTGAGCCATCTCATTTTCTTCATATTGATTTCATTCTATGAGAAGTTATATTTTAAATTCTTGTGATCTGTATATATATCACATATTTCACCATATATATAGCATCTCCATATCTTTATAGAAACATTATAGATTCTAACTCACTATCATGAGTTGGATAGTTCTATTCATGATTTTTTTAACTGCCTTTATTCATATGAAATAGCTCTATCATTCTATATAAGGACATAACCAATCCCTTCCTTGATGCATCACTATATATAAAAAATCCCCAATTTCTCTATGGTAATGTTAATATCAGATAATTGAAAATATTATATTCAATCATCAAAACATTCTTCACATTCTTGTGTCCGTACAAACATAACCCCTTTATGTGTGACCTTTGTTAACGGGTTAGCTAATCGAGAAGAAATCTGAACAAAATGCCAATAGTTACCTACTAAACTAGTGAAACTATGTACCTCATTTATTCTTGTTGGTTCAGGACATTCTTGGGATGCCTTTATTTTAATTGGATCAAAAATGTTTCCATCCTTGGAGAAAATATAGACAAGAAACTAAATTACCTAAATCCAAAATTTTCACCAGATAAATTTAACATATAACTATTTCTTTCGGAGAGTCTCAAGAATGATCCACAAGTGATTGTCATGATATTCATATCTTTTAGAATACACCATAATATCATCAATGAAAACTGCAAAAAATCATCAAGATATTACTTAAATACTCTATTTATTAGATCCATAAAAATTGTGGGTGCATTAGTCAATCCAAATGGAATTATCATAAACATTTAATGACCATACCTTATCTAAAAATTTATCTTTTTAATTTCATCCTTATTTACTTAGAGTTGATGATATCCAAAATGAAGTTCACTCTTCATAAAAAATTATCTTCATTAAGTTGATCAAATAAAACATCAATGTGAGGTAGAGGATACTTTTTACTAATTGTAATAGCATGGATTTCCCTATAATCAATACATAGCATCATGGATCCATATTTCTTATTAACAAAGAGAATAGGGTCTCCCATGGAGACTAGGGTGAATAAATCCTTTTTCACCAAAATCCTCTAATTGTTTCTTTAGCTCAACTAATTCCACCATGTCCATTCTATAGATAGTATTTTATATTGTTCATGCATCAAGGATTAAATCAATATAGAACTCAACTTCATGCTCTGGGGTATGTCTAGGAAATTTCTTAGGAAATACATCAATTTATTATCTAGAATAGGTACATCCTCAATTTGATGATTGTTTTCTTCATCCCTATATATCTTTTTCTCTTCCTACCTAAGAATTTCATTCAATATAGATACTGGGGGTAGATGTAGATAAAAATAATATGACGAAGTTTCTTCTCTAAAAATAAGGAATTATACATCTTCCTCACAAATCATGATTTACTTCTTCTTGTAATAAATTTTCACATTATATTTTTAAAGTCAGTCCATACCACGGATTATATCAAAGTCAACCATAGCTATGATGAAAAGGTTAGAAAGTAAAGCATGTTTTTTTTCATAAAGGGGACTTCCTAACACATATTTGTTACAATGAGACTTCCCTTAAGAGTTTTAACTAACATATCCTTTATTAAATCAAAATAAAAATATATAAATTTCTTGGAAAACTGGGAATATAAAAACGAATGCAATGATCCAAAATCAAATAAAGTATTACCAAAGTCTAAAAAGATTATTAAAGTAGTTTCTACTACATCATTTGGAACATCGAGCTCAGTAGTTTTGATTGTATAAGCTTAACCTTGCTCCTGTAGCGTTTTCTCAAGAATGTTTCTTTGATGATTAGGATAACCATTTTAAAAGTTTCTAATCTCCTTATAGTTAAAAAAAATTCAAATTGTCTACTTATTTATTTCCCTTTAAATCATGGTCTTGGTGGCCTTTTTCTCCAAAATTAAAACAAAATATCAATCCCAATAGGCATGTTTCATGATGTTTATTTCCACATTTATTATAGGATGGAAATTAAACTCTTCCCTTCATCTCCTTTTCCTTATTTACTTTTCCAGAGTGTTCAGAATCTCTCCTCTTCTCTTGATTTCCCTTAAATTCATAAGACATAGAGAATTATTTCTCTATCTTGATAGCACATGAGACTATATATTCATATGATGAGAAATTTTGGGAGAACAATTACCTTTAGAGGAATGGTTTTAAACTATCAAAGAATCGATCAATATTGATCTTTGGATTACATACATAATCAAAATCATGCCTTGATAACCTTGTAAAATTAGATTTATACTTAGTAACATTCTCATCCTCCTTTTACCTCAAGCTTAGAAATTTCCTCTCCATGTCCAATCCCCATTCACGAGGAAAATATTTTTTGAAGAAAAGTTCATTAAAATACTTTCTTTCCATGTTTTCTATTTCTTCATCCTCCTTTATGTTTTAAATCAATCACCACCCTTAATCCACATCTCCAGAGAGATAATAAATTTCCATGATAACCTTCTCCCTTTTGTTACTTCCCAAAGTAATAAATGTATTCCCTAAGAAACTTATCCTCTACTTAGGTATAGATGGATTTTTATTCCCATTGAATGATATAGATTTTTTTATCATGAATTTCTCTAGCATTTTTCATCCACATTATGAATAAATATCCTTTATATGGGTAAGGTTATTGTTCATATCCCGAGTCAGTTTTCCTGGTATAGTTATAAGTTTTTCATCACTAGTTGTAACACCAACCCTAACATCACTGTTATTCATAGGATGTAAATCCCTATATAATTACGTGCATTAGAACAGTTTCCATTATTTTCACTATGAGACATTTATAAACAATGGAATACACTATATTAGGTTACAAATCATAATGAATAATTTTAAACTAGAAAAACACTTAACATAAATTGAAAATTTAGGCATAATTAATATGAAAATAATAAGTTAGGTTACTTTGGGAATATTCTCAAAGTTCATTACAGGGTTATTTTTCCAAAATATATATTTTTCTAAATCTATTTTTTAAGATTTATACAAAAATTCATCTGATACCAAGTACAAATACCCTGACCTCTATAGAAAAGATTTGATGCCTCACTTTATTACATTGGAATTGATAAAATATTCAAATCCTAAAGGAATAATCAGTTTAGAAGTTTTGGAAACTAGATTATATACATGAACCCTATATTAAAATTTCAAATATAAAATACAAGATAGAGAATCCTTTGTGAACACCATTATTATCCTAGATTAACCCTGAATATCTGTCATAGTATATATCTTGGAATCTTGAGAAAAATAAAACATAATAAATGGGAGAGATCATATTTTTAGTAAGCTTAAGTGTATAGAGGAAGCTATTGTGAATAAATAAGCATAAACATTAAGGCAAGGTGTATAACTAAAACAAAATCCATTTAAACATAATCTTGAGTATAAAATGGAAATAATAAATGAAAATATAATAATTTCATATAAATAATTACATGGATATTGTGCTAATTGAATAATCACATGGAATATCAATAACTAATCTAATAATGAAGGAATTCATAATTTCGGACATCATAAACATACCCTCAATGTTTTATCTAGGACACCATACATAAACAGGTAAGGCCTCAGCCAACACTCAAACTAGTTTGTCTTATGAGACCTACAGATGCATCGAGGTCTATAACGGTCCCTTCCCATCACTTACTAATTATAATTCATTTCTCATATGAAAAGGGTGAAATATAAATATCATAAACCCTTGTATTGAAAATCTATCATACAAAATGTGAATACTTTAAACATAAACCATGAATGGCGTCAAAATAGCACATCCATAGTCAAAAATACCATAAAACATTTAATAAAATATAGTATATGATATAAAAAATAGATTAACCTCAATTAAGCATAAAATTAAAATAAGGGTGTTGACATAGATGAAAATACTTTAATAAAAGCATTGAAAATCCTTGAGATAAATATAGTTTTTTAAATTGAAATTATTTATTTTAGAAGTCGTCCAATTTTAAAATAAAACATTTTAATTGAAAGGAACCTTATAAAATTTTAAAGGAAGCATAAAGACATTAATTCATCATGAAGATGGTAAAATACTCTCATTACATATAAGTTGATAAAATATTCGTACTCTATTTTTGTTGAAAACAACATAAAGCACCTCAATTGGAAAACAACAAAAAGATTACTTCCATATCATTTTATAAAAAAATAGAACATGGGTAAAAAATACTTTAAAAATAATTGGATAATAGTAAATATATTTTTTAAAACATTTTTTTAAAACATGTAAATTGAAGAAAATATTCCTCAGTCGAGACTTAAACATAAACAGTCTTGAATAATAATGAGATAGTGAAATAACCCATACCTTGTACTTTCCTTTAGTTGAAGGTGATTTAACATCATGTATAATGGTTTAAATCATGTTTTTAATTTATACCAGAACTATATATAAATTTATGATATCATATATGATCCTCTTATATTATTTTGTTAATAACATTTCATTATTACCCTTGTTTCGGGTGTTAACTGCTCCATTTTCCTATGCAAGTTTTGTCATTTAAGTCCTATTTATTATGAATAGGATATATTTATTTCATATAAATAATTATATTAAGTTCATAGATATTATATTTACTCATTATATACATTTTTATAATCATTCTTGAATTGTTAACATGGAAAATGAATCACATTAGGTTGTGGAGACGGTTGGTCATACGTAAACACGAGTGACGGTACCATTCCCTTAATGGTGAAAGGGTATGGAATTGGATGGTATATTAATTATAAAAAAATATCATGTCATATTTATTATTTATATCTATTATATCCATCATTATATTCATCCAAATAAAGTGGCTTTGAAAAACAATTACAGCACGACGTAGAAACGGTGAGTCGTACGTACGCACGCGCAGTGCTTTCATTTTTTTGGATAGATTAAAGGTGGAATATGGTAGTCCCATAATCATAATATAATCTCATAATATATATTATACTTGATAAGTTACTTTATAGTGAAAAAAATCATGAATGGGAAGTATAATAAGAAATGAACTTGAATGAGTTGGTAAAAATGATTACCTCTTCCTTAGCAGACTTCCTTTAGATCTATTCTTAAGAAATCTAGGGTTGGTATTTATTTAGGACCAGTATTTCCATAAATTTTATATGTATTTTTTAAGATAAATGGTAAGGTTCTTTTGAGCTGTAGGGATCAACATAGTTTGAAAAAATAAAGGAGGAGTTTTCCTTTTATAATAGAGATGAGGGTCACTTTTGGAAAATGTGAAAATATTAAAAAAATATAAATTAATTTCCAATTAAAAATGGATCCAAAGAGAGTTATTTTGAATATTATATTAGTATGGGTATAGAAAATATAAATAAAATAATTTTATATCATCTTAAGTCACATTAGTACCCTTATCTTTTGGTTTTAACCCTTATTTAAACCCTTTAACTCTTACTATAACAAAATGTATTTTTACTCTTTGAAGGAAAATATAGTTACTATATAATATAAAACGAAACTTAAATGAGTCATGGATAAAATTTACATATTTGTCCCAACCGTTTTTCTGAATTTTACATTTTTATGAATTTTATATCATTTAATAAATTATTATTTATTTTAATATAACATTAATTACAATTTTGATTATATTCATTAATTTTACTTTAAAAAAAATAAATGAAAAAATATATCTTCAAAAAAACACTAATAATATATCCTTAACATGTAAAATTTTTCTATAAAATTTATGGATAACATTAATTATGTAAAATTATACTTATTTTAATATGTTTATTATCATTGATTTAATATTCCAATAAATTAAATAATTACTACATTATCATTGTGTGAGACTTTAATTTCATTATTTATTTCTTAAAAATTATAAACAAATTTTCATGGTAAATATAAAATTTTTATCTTTCAAATTACTATTTATAGTCGAATATATGTTCTAGATAACCATATATTAAAATGTAAAACTTATTAAAACAAGAGTATGACATATTTGGATATTTTTAAAATAAAATATTATAAAAGTGTTAAAGTCATCCAAGGGGATATAATAGGCCATAAAATCATCCCAATTATAATTTTAGTCTAAAATAAATCATCTAATAAAATTATTATAATAATATTATTGTAATGTTTTAATATTTATAATATTATTTCTACCCTTAATTTCTTGATTTTCCTTTAAACGTGTTAATAGAAAAAGTACTAAAATTATTATTCATAATGTCCAAAAATAAAGCAAACCTATTTACATAATTTGTACCCATGAATTCAAAATATTGAAACCATTATTAAAAATTTAGAACATAAAATTTTTAGTAATTAATTTGAAATTAATCATATTTTTGAAATGAGAAAATGAGTTTTTTAAGTGGAAAAGTTCAAAAGATTGAAATTTATTTATATCCAAGTTCTATGTAAAACTAATTATAATTAACTAAATTCAATTAAATGATAAAAAATTATCTAATTGCACTATAAAACCAATTAAAATTATAATTTATCACTATAAATTATTTAGAATAAAAAATTGTTTTCAATTAAAATGAAATAATTTATCATTATTCATCAAAACATGAAACCTATCAGAAAAATTCATAAAATTGAACCAAATTAAATTTTGATATTCTAGTTTCAAATAAGAAGTTTATTTTTTCAAACACAATTTTTAAATGTGTCAAAAACTAGATTTAAAATAATTTTTCCATCAAAAGGAGGTAAAACTCCTCTAAAAAATAACCTTTTAATTTGTAACATTAAATTAATTCTTATCTTATGCCTATAAAATAATTTGGATGAACTTAAAAAAAATTATATATATAAATTTGCTAATGTTTTTATTACTGTTCAAACCTACTATTTTAATGGCTAGGTTATAATAGTCTCTTATTAAAAGATCGTGGTGTGTTAGAACTCAGTGTTGCATGCAACACAAGCTATTAAATTTATTTAAAAAGAAATCATACTCTAAAATATTTGGGTTCTACATTCTTCCCTCCTTCAATAAACTTTTGTCCTCAAAATTTCAATAATATCACCTCATAAAAATATTTCAGTAGTTCTTCATAGTAGTTTCCTTAGGTTCTCACATCGCCTCTTCAATTTTATAATTTTTTCACATAACCATTACTAGTTGAGTCATCTGATTCCCCAACACTTGTCCTATATTATCAAGAATCTAAATAGAATCTTCACATTAAGATATATCAATTTCCAATTCTATTTCTTCATAAGTGAGAACATGGTTTGGGCCTGTCACGTACTTCCTTAACAAAGTGATATGGAACACAGCATGCACTTTTGAAAGGATGGGTGGCATTTCCAAATGATAAGTCGCATTTCCAATTCGTTCTAGAATTTCAAAAGGTCTAATGTACCTAGGGAATAATTTTCTTTTCTTATCGAATCTTATAACACCCTTACATGGATATACCTTCAAGAAATCATGATCTTTCACTTGAAATTCCAAATCATTCCTTCAATTATCAACAATGCTCTTTTACTTATTTTGAGATGATTTGATGTTGGTTTGAATAGTATTTACCTTTGTTTTTGTTTCCTCCACACATTTTGGGCCTAGAATGTTCCCTTCTCCAACTTCATACCAACAAGTTGGTGCATGACAACTCATTCCATATAATACTTCATTCGGTTCCATTTTAATACTTGAATAGAAGTTATTATTATAGGAAAATTCTACCAAAGGTAAATAATAATACCACATGACTTAAAAGCTTAGTGATCAATACCTCAACATGTCTCCTAAAGTTTGAATATTCCTTTCTAATTTTCCATAAGTTTGAGGGTGGTAGGTAGTTCTCAAATGAAGTTTGGTATCAAGGGCCTTCTAAATAATTTTAAAGAATTTTGATGTAAATTGTGGATCACGATTAGAACAAATTGAAATAGGTTCACCATAAAGTCTTAAAAAATCATTTATATAGAATCTTTTTAAGATTTCACGTTTTAAAGATTCTTTTATAGTGATAAAATGTGCCGATTTGGTTAGGAAATAAACAATAACCCATATCACATCATTCCTTCTGAGAGTCCCTATTAGTCTTATGACAAAGTCCATCATAACATCATCCCATTTCCATATAGGTATAGGAATAGGTTTCGTGAATACTCTAGGATGTTTTCCCTTACCTTTACTTATTGAAAAACAAGACATATTAACACATAGATGGTAATTTCCCACTTCATATTATCCCACTAAAAATGTTCCTTAAAATATCTATACAGCATGGTTCCACTAGGTTGTATTGGGAAATTTGAGCTATGATCCTCATCCAATAATTCCATTTTCATCCCAATTATAGAGGTAACTCAAAGTCTTTTTTCCAAATTTCAAAATTTCATCTTTATATATGAAGTCTTATAATTTCCCATAATTCATATCTTTAATTTTATTTTGAAAATTATCATCCTCATACTGAGAACGTTTTATCCTTTCCAACAAAGATGGTTTGGAAACCATTTAAAAAAATTAGTGATGTTTCACTACCCTTGATAATTCTCATATAAATATTTAGTAGATCCATGAACACAAGATCCCTTTCAATTCTCATTTTGTTCATAACTCCATTATCCTTCCAAATCAATGCATCTTCCACTTTATCTGACTTCCCTGGGTGGTATTGTATAGAAAAATCATAATCCTTAAGTATCTCAAGCCATCTCATTTTCCTCATATAGATTTCTTTTTATGAGAATATGTATTTAAAACTCTTTTTATCTATATATATCTCAAATATTTCACCATATATATAGTGTATCCATATCTTCAGATCAAATATTAAAGATTCTAACTCAAGAATATGAGTTGGATAGTTCTTTTCAAGAGTTGTCAACTACCTTGATGCATATGTAATAACTCTATCATTCTATATAAGGACACAACTATGTCATTTACTTGATTCATCACTATAAATCACAAATCCATGATTTCCCTATGGTAATTTCAATATCGGAGCATTATCCAATATTCTCTTTACTTCTTCAAAACATTCTTCACATTCTTTTTTCCATACAAACTTAACCCCTTTACGTGTGATCTTGGTTAATGGGTTAGATAATTTAGAAAAACTTTGAATGAAATGTTGATAGTAAGATATTAAATAAATGAAACTATGTACCTTAGTTATGCTCAATTGTAGAGGTCATTAATTTATTATCATTTTTTTTACAATATCAATATAGATTTCATCCTTAGAGATAATATATACAATAAAAGAAATTCCCTAAATCCAAAATTCACACTTTTAGAAATTTACCATATAACTCTTTCTTTCTAGGAGTCTTAAAAAAGATCTAAAAGTGATTCTTATTATCTTCATAGATTTTAGAATACAACATAACATAATTAATGAATACCACAACAAAATTATCATGATATTCCTTGAATAATCTATTCATTGGATTCATAAAAACTGAGGGTGCATTAGTTAATCGAAATGGAATTACCATAAACTCATAATGTCCATACCTCATCAAAAAAAATTATTTAGAATGTATTCCTTCTTTACTCACAGTTAATGATATCCAGAACAAGGTTCAATCTTTGAAAAAAAAGGAAACTCCATGAAGTTGATCAAATAAAAAATAAATGTGAGGAAGAGGATACTTGTTATTTATTGTAATGGAATTGATTTCTTTATAAACAATACACAACATTACGGATATATCTTTCTTCTTATCAAAGAGAAAAGGGTATCCCCATGGAGAAACACTAGGGTGAATAAATCCCTCTTTACCATACTTCTCTTATTTTTTCTTCATCTCCATTTCTTCCACCGTCTCCATTATATAGGGAGTCTTTGATATTATTATTGCATCAGGGATTAAATCAATATTGAACTCAACTTCATGCTCTCTGGTATATCTATGAAATTCATCAGAAAATACATCAATGTATTCCTTTACAATACGTAAATCCTCAATTTGAAGATTATTCTATTCATCCCTAGATCTCATTTTATCTTTCAAAACTATAATTTTATTTAGTATATCTACTAGCGGTGGATATATATAATAATTATATAATTATGTTTCTTCTCTAAAGATAATTAATTCTACTTCTTCCTCACAAATCATGATTTCCTTCCTCTTGAAATAAATATTTACATTATATTTTTAAAGCTAGCATGTACCAAGGATTATTTCAAATTCAACCATAGGTATGATGAGAGTGTTAGAAATTAAAGAATGTTTATGTTTCATAAAGTGGACTGCCCAACACATATTTTTTTCAATGAGACTTCCCTTTGAAGTTTTAACTAAAACCTCCTTTATTAAATCAAAAATAAAATGTCTAATTTTCTCATAAAACTGGGAAGATATAAAATAATGAAATGATCTAAAATCAAATAAAGTATTATCTAAGTGTGAGGAGATGATTAAAGTACCTACTAATAGTTCATTAATAACTTCAACCTTAGCAGTTGTGATCGCATAAGATTTTCCTTTCTCCCTTTCCATTTTTGGGGAAAGTTTCCATGACGCTTAGGAAAATAATTTTAATATTTTCCCATCTCTTTATAGTTAAAACACTACACAATACCAACTTATTTTTTTCCCTTACAAACATAGGATTGGTGGATTTTTTTCTACACTTGTAAAAGAACACTCATCCCTAATAGGCATGTTCTATTATTTTTCTTTCCACATTTATTTCATTGTGGAAAGTCAAATCTTTTATTCTTTCCCTTTTCCTTATTTCATTTTCTAGAGTGTTCACCAGCACTCTTCTTCCCTTTCTTTCCATTAAAGTAATAAAAATTCGATAATGATTTCTCTGTCTTGATCTCACACAAGACTATATCTTCATATGATGAGAAATTTTGGGATACTAGTTCCCTTTGGATGAATTTTCTTAAACCACAAAAGAATCAATCAATCTTTATATTGGGATTACATATGTAATCCATAGCATGACATTATAACCTTGTAAAGATGTATTTATACATAGCAATATACTCATCTTCCTTTTTCCTCAGACTTAGAAATTTTCTTTCCATGTATGATTACTGTTCAAGAGGAAAATATTTTTCCCTGAAAAGTTCCTTAAAATCCTTCCATTCCAAATTTGTTATTTCTTCATCCTGATTTTCTTGAATCAATGACCACCATTGATCTGAATCTCATAAGAGAAAATAAATTTACATAACAACCTTCACCCTTTCATTACTTCTCAAAGTAAGAAATATATTCTCCAAGGAATGTATCCACTACTCAGGTAAAAATGGAGTTTTAGTCCCATTAAATGATGGAGGATTTTGCCTCATCAAGTAGTATAACATTATTCCTCCATGTTGTGGATCGGGATGCTATATATGGGTAAGTTTATCATTACTAACCTGATTCATTTATCCCATTATAGTTATAAGTTTCTTAGAAGTAGTTTCAACTCCATCTCTAACATCGTTATCAGTCATGGGAGGTAAATCCCTATATAGATTACATTCATTGATATGGTTTACATTCCTTACACTATGCACTATTTCTAAATAATGACATATAGTAGATTATGTTATGAAACATAATAAATAATTTCAAACAAGTAAAAAACATAACATTAATTGAAAATTTATGTATAAATAATCTCAAAATCATAAGATAAGTTAATTTTTGAATATTCTAAGAGATCATTATAGGGTTATGTTTTCCTAATCTATATTTTTCTAAATCTAGTTTCCAAGATTTCTACTAAACTTTCTCTAATATCAAATATAAAGACTCTGATCCCAATACCTTGGACATAGTGCCTCACTTTATTACATTAGAATAGATATATGATTTTAATCCCAAAGTACCAATCAGTTTAGAATTTTTGGAAACCAGATTATATACATGAACCACAAATTAGAATTTAAAATATTAAATACAATATAGATAATCCTTTTTGGACACCATTATTCTCCAAGCATAACCCTGCATATCAATAAAAATATACATCTTGGAATCCTGGGAAAAATAAAACATAATAAAGGGGTGATCTTAGATGATCAGTAAGGGTAAGAATACATTGGAATATATTATAAATAAATAAGCATAAACATTAACACAAGGTCAATAACTAAAACACAATCCATTTAAACAGAATATTGAGAATGATTTGGAAATAATAAATGAAAATAAAATAATTCCATATAAATAATCAAATGGATATTCTAATAATTTAATAACCAAATGTAATATCAATAAAAAAATCTCAGAATGAGGGAATTCATAATTCTAGACATCATAAACATACCTTCATGGCTTCGGCCAATACACATACATAAACGGGTAAAGCCTCATTGAAAACCCAAACTAGTTTATCTCATGAGATCCACCAATGCATCAAGGGGCTATAGAAGGCCCCATATATCACTTAATAAGACCAATTCATTCCTAATATGAAAAGGGTTAAACATAAAAAAACTAAATACTCATATTAAAAAACTAGAATAAAAAATGTGAATACTTTAACCATAAACCATGAATTGTATCAAAATAGCACATTTAGAGTCAAAATGAACATAAACCATTTAATAAAATAAGTGAGATGATATAATAATATATAAACCTCAATGAATCATAAAGTTCAATAAATTATGTTAATATATATGAAAATAATTTAATAAAATCAATTTAAATTCTTGAGATAAATACCCTTTTTACGTTGAAATTATTTATTTAAAAAGTCACATAATTTTAAAAGAAAACATTTTTATTGAAAATAACCTCAAAAATTGTAAAATAATCTTCAAGAAATTAACACTCATGTCGTATAAGTTAAACAAAACATTCCTTCTATATTTTTGTCGAAAAGTTCATAAAGTAAGATGTTTTGAAAAGGCAAAAATATTCATTTCAAACTATTTTATAAAAAGTAAAAAATAGGTAAAAAATAAATTTAAAGGTTTTAGGATAATAGTAAAAATATTTTTGAAAACATTTTTAGAAATCATGGATATGGAAGAAAATATTCCTTAGTTGAGACTTAAACATAAACAATCTCAAATAATAATGAGGTTGTAAAATAACCCTTACCTTGTACCTTACTTTAGTTGAAGGTAATTTACACTTATTTATAATGGTTTAAATCATGTTATTAATTTATAATAGAACCATGTATAAATTTATGATATTCTATATGATCTTCTTATATAGTTTTGTTAATAATATTTCATTATTACTCTTTTTTAGGTGTTAAGTGCTTCATTTTCTTATGCATGTTTTGTCATGTAAGCTCTATTTCTTAGGAATATGATATATTTATTTCATATCCACAATTAAATTAATTTCATAGATATTATATTTATATATTATATAAATTTTTATAAACATTCTTGAATGGTTAGCATGGAAAATTAATCACATTGTGTCGTGGATATGGTAGGTCTTACATACGCATGATCGAAAGTATCATTACCTTAATGATGAAAGGGTAATAAATTGGATGGTATATTAATTATAAATAATCAATATAATTTCATATTTATTATTTATATACATTATATCCATTATTATAACCATTCAAATAAATTGGTGATAAAAAATAAATTACACCACGGCGTGGAGACGGTAAGTCATACGTACCGGTGATTTTGTTTTTCACAGGATGGATAAAAGGTGGAATATGGATGTCCCATAACAATAATAACATATCATAATATATATTATAATGTATTTATAACTTTATAATTTAAACAACACATAAATATAAAGTATGAGAAGAAATGAACTTCAATGAGTTGGTAAAAATGATTACCTCTTCTTTGGCGGACTACCTTTAGATCTCTTCTTAAGGGATTTTGGATTGGTCTTTTGGTAAAACCAGTATCTTTATAAATTTTATAAGGATGTTGGGAAGATAAATGGGTTTGTTTTTGTAAAATTATAAGGAAAAAAATTTGGTGAATAAGTGAGGTATGAGGTTATATTTAATAATTAAAGTGAGGGTCGCTTTGGGAAACTCTAAAAATATTAAATTAATATAAATTAATATACAATTATAAATGGATCCAAAGTGAGTTATTTTGTATATTAGATGAGTATGGGTTGAAATCTTCTCAACCAATGATTTTGATACAATTTTAGGTCATATACTTACATTTATATTTTGGTTTTAACCCTATTTAAACTCTTTAACTCTTATTGTGACAACAGGTATTTTTACACTTTTAAGGTTAATATAGTTACTATAAAATTCCAAACGAACATTAAATGGGTGATGGATTACATGTTAATATATATCCTAATAATTGTAAATAATTTTATATTTTTATAAATTTTAATTCATTTAATAAAATATTAGTTATTTTAATATAACAATAATGAGAATTTTGATACTATTCATTACTTTGACTTTTAAAAAATCAATAAAATAATAAATCTTCAAAAAAACTTATAATTTATCCCTAAAATGCCAAATAAACTTATTAAAAAAATTATGACATTAATTATTTAAAATTATATTTATTTTAATATTTTTATAATCATTTATTTAATATTCCAATTAATTAAATAATTAATGCATCATCATTGTGTCTGTCTTTAAGGTGACTATTTATTTATTAAAAATTAAAAATAAATTATCATGGTGAATATAAACATTTTATATTTAAAATTTACATTTATAGGTTAATATATGTTCAAAATAACCATATAGTAAAATGTAATGCTTATTAAAAATATGAGTGTGACATATTTGGATTTTCTTAAAATAAAATACTATAAAAAGGTTATGGTTATTAAAGTGGATAAAAAAGGATAGAAAAGTATCCCAAGGATGATTTTGGTCAAAAATAACTCATATAATAAAATTAGTACAAGTGTTAGGGTCATTTTATGATATTTAAAATATTATTTGTAACCATAATTTCTTGATTTACCTTTAACTGTGTTAATAAAAAAATTACTAAAATTAATATTAATAATATCCAAAATAAAAGAAACCTATTTAAATAATTCAGACCCAATGATTCCAAATATTTAATATATTTTTCAAAATAAAAAACACATAATTTGTAGTAATTAATTTATAATTAATCTCATTGTCAAAATGAGAAAACGAGCTTTAAAGTCAAAACTTTCAAAAGATTGAAATGTTTTTATATCCAAGTTCAATGTGAAATTGATTCAAATGAAATAAATTAGATTAACTAATAAAAAATTAATATAATTACAATCTCAAACCAATGAAGAATATAATGTAACACTATCAATTATTTAGATGAAAATGATATTTTAAATTAAAATAAAATACTTTATCACTATTCAACAAAGCATGAAACTTATTATAAAGATACCAAAAATTGAACCAAAATAAATTTTGATATTATACTTTCAAATAATAAGTTTATTTTATCAAATATAGTTTATAAATGTGTCAAAAACTAAATTTAAAAAAAGTGTGCCATCAAAAGGTAGTAAAACTACCTTAAGAAAAATATTTTCTTTTATTGTATAAAATTGGATTCATTCTTTTATTATTCCTATAAAATATTTTGGTTGAATATAAAAACATTAAATATATAAATTTACTAATGTGGTTAATACTTTTCATTACCATTATTTTAAAAGCTAGGTTATAACAATCTCTTATAAATAGATCGTGGTGTGTTCAAACTCAGTGTTGCGTGCAACGCTATTAATTAAATTTATTTAAAAAAGAAAACGTACCATAAAACCTTGGGGTGTTACATAAATCCCTTCATATACTCAGTTTTATTCCTAAAAACAATAAATCAAACTTAATTTTAGGTTTGATGATAATAGGAGAATCATGCCTCACTAGTCTTGTAAAATTTTCCTCATAAGTATTAATGGATTCATCATCCTTCTGCTCTAGATCAAATAATTCCTTCTCCATTTTCATATGAATAATGCAAGTATAATAATTATTGAAAAATAATCACTTAAAATAATCCCACTATATGGATTCAATTTCTTCCCATTTCTTCCTCCTGTTGATAAGAGTCCACCATTGATCTTTTTCACTTTTCAAATGATAAATTGCTAAAATTATTTTTTCATTTTATGAACATTGGGTAATGAAAAATATATTTTTAGTGGTGCTAATACATTTCTCAACAATTATTGGATTATTATACCCACTAAATTAAGGTGGTTTTTTCCTTATGAAGAACTCAACAGAATATTATTACCCCTATTTCTCATTTGAAAGATTAGCATGATTAATAGCTTAAGAAATTTTTGTAAGCATAACAACAACATTTTTAACTCTCTATCCCATAAAATTTGGTTTCTAAATAGGATATTAATTGAATTTATCATCACATGTATCATTAATATGGTTACTTCAGGTTCCATATATTGATTAAAATAAAAAATCAGCGTGTGAGAAACAATAATTATAGTAGGAAATCACAAAATCATGAAAAATTATTTATAGGATGTATAAATAAAGACACAAACTTTTAAATATATGTAATATTAGATTTAAAAAAGGTCATTTGTAGTCTTAGTATATTAAAATATTTTATAATTGTTCATAAAGAAAATGTAAATTAACCCAAAAAATATCCCATGGTAGTTTCAAACCGGGTGTGCAGTAAGGACATGCTCACCATGCAACAGAATGATTGTTGATATATACTCAACTAACTCTTTTCAAGGATATTACCTCTATATGCATCTTTTATAAAACCATTTCCCCCTATAATATATATATAGGTATGTATTTCTTGGAAAATAACATAATCTCTTCCTTACCAAAACTTTAGGATGTTATCATATACTTATACATATCCCCTGGGTTTTCACCAAATTCATCTTATCCTAATCTACAAATATTGACTAAAACCCACTCTAATACCAACTATATTGAACCATAACTTTCATACATAAATATTATATCTTATTAAATGAATATTCAATACATAAAATTATGATCCACACAATAATCATATCGGTTTAGTGTCTTTGGAAAATTGGATGCACAATGAACTTATTCATAAGAGATATACATCATCTACTACTAATTTCATCATAATTAGAATCCTTCTTAGACATATCATACTTAAAACCATTATTTATAACCTCGGGAAAGGAAACATAAGAAATTTTGAGCTTATCTGATCGATAAGGGTAAACTTGATAGATATCAATGATCACTTAAACATAACATGAGCATAAGAGTATGATAATAAGATAATAACATTTTAAAATGATATAAGTCATATCATAGATCATAATCTTGAGTCATTGAATAAATATTAATATTTTATAAGATATGAATCATAAAGGTATTAAATAACATGAGTCATTAGATCATAACATTAGCATAAGGTATAAGTTTTTGTAATCCACATAAGAATGAAAAATCATTTCCTTTATTTAGGAACAATTCCAAGAATATCATAGTTTATTGGGTTCACTCCTCATTCCATTATATTCATAGTAATGTTTCACTCCCAATAACATCATAGATGATAGATTCCCTTACTAGACTTGGTTCACTCCTCATTTCAGTCCTAATTATCTCACGAGATTTCCATATTTACCTAATACCTTGTATGGATATATAATTTTGGCCACACCCATCACATAATGAAAATTATACATATTTGTTCCATAAGATCTTAAAATATTCATCATAATATAACCCTTGCAAAAGAAGTGGGTTTCATAATGGTTTCATCTTAACATAATTAACTTGTGGGAAAGAAATGGGTTTCATATAATAATACTTAAATTGTAATCATCAAAATCCATCCAAAGAATGAAATTGGATGGTATCATTAGATAATATCCCCAGTAGATCATAAGTAACATTAAATTATGTTATCATAGTTGAAAATTCCTTTAAAAGATCACTAGATCACTTATTTTGGAAAATACGCCTTCCACTTTGAAATCACTTATTTAGAATATGAAAATTTTCCAAATATTAAAGAAATGTTTTTCTAAATAACCTTGAAAATTTTTAAGTAAATCTTAAAATCCATAATTTATCGTGATGGAAGGAAATTTTTTCATCTCGTGTATATTAAAACAAATATTCCTTTTACATTCTCTGTAAGAAATCAAAGGTACCTTGTTCATAAATCAACAAGAAGATTTATTTTAAATCATTTTTGTAAAAAAAATAAATCATTGTTAAAAATGACTTTAAAAAATCATAGGATGATATAAAAATAAATTCCAAAAAACATTCTTAGAATACTTGTATATGGAATAAAAATAATTTTTTACTAAACAGAGAGAGAAAGTCAGTTTTATTTAAAAAAATTATTTCGATCTCCTAAGTTCTTAAAGAGGGAAAAATGAAATTGAAACATTTAATCTCTTAAAATAACTATAGAATAAGAACATTCATTGGATTAGTGGGATATAGATCATAAAATTAATTATTGGAAACTTAATCATAAACATCTTTGGTAAATAATGATTTTGTAACAAAAACTCTTACCTCATGTACCATATTCATTGTAACAAATATAACCTCCTATATAATAAATTTAAAATTATTATTATTATATACAAATACATTTAAATTATTATAATATCATATATGATACACTTATAATATTTAAACACCCATTTATTAAAAAATCAATATTAAAATCGTCATTTCAAGGTGTTAACTATTTAGTTTTTCATGAGAATTTTATTTTAGTAGTTAGAGTCTTTATACCTTGTTAATGATTACATAATAAGAAAAAATTTAATCATAATATAAATATAATATATATTCATTATATATATATTTATTTTCATTGATAAAAGTTATAGATTGATAAATTAATTATATTGTTCATTAAGATGGTAGATCATACATTAGCATGAATGATGTTTTCACTTTTCAATGGATGGAACAAAAATAATGGTAAATAATAATTCATAATTAAATAATTATTATTATATTATATATATATCATATATATTCATTAAATATATCCTTATTACCATCCATGTAAATTAGAAATAAAAAATAAATCACATCACTTTGTAGAGGTGGTAGTCAACATGTACGCACGAGTGACGTTATCATTTTCCAACAGATTGGAAGGTATGAAGGTAGATATGATATTATAATAAAATAATCCTAATAATTTGGTAAATATAATTTTAAAAAATAAATCCTCCATAATACTCATCTATGAAATATGGTGATAGAAAATAAATTGTATTGATGTGTGGAGGTTGTCGTCCACACGTACACATGAGTGATACTTTTACTTTCCATTTTATTAAAAAGAGGGTGAATAATGGTGGTTACATAAAAATAATAATATTTTTTTTATATTTATGATACTGAAGTTATTATTTTATGATTAATACCTTATATTTATATGTTGTAAAATATTAAATAGTTTGAAAAATATTGAGTTGGATGATTACCTCTCCTTCGGTTGGTCTCCTTTAAAGCCTTTCTTAAGGATGCTTGGAATATTATTTTAAGAACAATACCACCTATAATTCATATATAGGAAATTTATAAAGATAATTGGGTATTGCTTCATTGATATAGACAAATCAAAGTGTTATAAATAATATAAATGAGTGGTTTCCTTTTATAAGTGGGGAAGAGGACACACTTGAAATGTCTTAAAAGATTAAAATATAATAATATCATACTTAAGCCAATTACTTTTGAATGGAAATAAATTTGAATTTGGGATAGTATCAGGTTAAAATATTTCTATTAAATAGTATTTATAAAAGTTTTTTTTGTCAAACATACCCTTATATCTTGTTCTAACCCCCCCCTGAAAACATGTTTTAACCATAACCGTAGTAACAAATTTTTATTATTTTTTTACAATTAATTATGACAAAAAATTAAGTTTACCTTATTAAAAAAATTCATTTTACTAATTCCAAATATGGAATACATGTTATAAAATTTAATTCAACTAATTGGAGGAATTTAATTTAAAATTAAACCTAAAAATTATGGTGAAAAGTAGTTTTCCAGAAAAACAAATATTTACTTAAGTATAAAAAAATTATAACAAAATCCAACATAAAATTAATTACAATTTCCTAAATTAAGTTATTAATAACATAAATGAACTAATATTACTTTTCAAACCATACTAAACTATAATTAATATTTATAAATTCTTTAAACAAAAAAAAATTAATAAAAAATAATTATTTTTTATTATTCATTGAAAAATCAATATTTTTTTAAAATTATCAAAAATTAACTCAAAGATAATTTTGAAATTATGATTTCAAAAATTAATTTAATTTTAACAAATAAATTCTCAAAAATTTGAAAAAAAAATTAATTATATTATTTTCTCAAAATAATAATAAGTAATAAGACCCATTTTTGAGGAAAATGTATCTTTAAAGCATATAATGACTTTACTAAAAATAAAGTACTTATTTCTATATATAATTTCTTTATCTAAAACCTTTAAAAATATTTTTAAAAAAAATATTTTATTCTAATTCAATCTTCCAATTAAATGGATAAGTTATAATGGTATATAATAATGTGGTTCATTTAGACTTAGGGTTATGTGTATCACAAGATACTAAAGAAAGTAAACTAAATATAAATATATCATAAAATATTAGGGTGTTACACATAAATCCTAGTATTAACTATACATACTTTGTCTAGTGACAGATATCGTTATTCATAGCACCGTGATCAACAATAAAAAAAATATGCTCAAACTAGATCCAATGACTGAGTCAAAATGGGCACACTAAATCCAAGGAGAAACATCCAAGGTCCCCTGATAGTATAAAAATGGGATAAAATATCCTTGGACTCACATAAAGGTCTCTTGACCATATAATAATAATAATGGGTGAATTAGGTTCTTGAAATCAAATAAAGGTCTCACATAAACTGGCCTAGATACCCTGATAACCTAACACTCGAGCCGATCCTGGCATGGCTCTAAGGGCATTCCCAATCCCCATGGGTTGGCTACTTGAACCTAGCATCAAATAATATGAAAGTGGGAACTAAATTTCCACAAACATAATGAAATAAAGAGTTAAAATTCATTATGAAAAAAATAAAACTCCATAGGGAGAACTGTACTATAAGTCAACAAGTACAAACAACCCAAAGTACATCATCAAAGTACCAGAAAATGTAGATAAGCAACTCAATTACCAACAGACACAACATCTCAAAGCCCAAATATCAACACCAACCACTATCTCCAAGTGTTTCTTTTCCCTTGATCGAACCTTACAGAAGGAAATTTATAGATTCCCAAAGATATATGTAGGGTGTGAGTTAGAAGCCTAGTAGGTTCTCACCAAGGATTCCATAATAAGATGCCACATTCATTAACCAAATAAAGATCTCAATTTTAAATAAATAGTCATTATAGCACAAAATAATATGTCAAAAAACATAGTTTTCAATTCAATTAATGTAAATATTTCAAAAAATGGCTTAATAAATATTTTATATAAAATAGTTTATATAAATTCACAAGGCATGTGAAAAATAGTTTACAAACAATAAAATATATATATATATAAAAACAAAGGATAAACATGGTAATCCTACAATATGTTTTATAGTTCTTGGTTAAGGTATCCCCACACACTCGAATAGCTGATCAAGGCAATATGTCTACACACATCCCTCAGGAACAGGTCAAAGAGGACTCATCACCATCCCATTGGGGATGTGACCTGCTGAATATATTTTCTATGAGTTGTAAACATTAATAGAGTGTGGTCCCAAATAACTTAATGACTATCTAGAATTTAATTATCTCAAACAATAATCAATAATTGGAAATTTATCTCGCAACTATTCAAAATACAATTAACCCATTTTCCACTTCAATATACCAATTTCCATTCAAAAACCAAAATGGTTCTTTATTAAATTTATTCCCTTTCTAGGATAAAACCAATGGGATATTATAATAAAATAAATCCATTTTTCTCAAATAAAAATTTGAAATAAATTTCACAATTTAATTCTGCAATTTAATTTCACAATTTTTCATCAAATTCCACAAACAAGCCCTAATTCATTGGAATTGGGGGTTTTCTATGATTTCATGTCAGATAAAATTAAAATCACAAAACAAAGCTCATTAGTTTTTCAATAAATTAATTGTAATAAATTTATTTTAAATCAAGAAATTTAATTTAAATAAATAAATTTAGGGTTAAATCAATTGTCCAATTTTAAAAAGAACTACCAACAATAGATCATGTGATCATGTATCACAACGCCTGTAATGGTAAACTCCAATGAAGAATGTTGGCAACAGAGATCTGAGAATAAAACCTAGATTCAAGATCTAAAACAATGGATAATAGATCCTCCAACCACATGGATATCTAAAAAACCCTAAGTAAGAGATAATAAGAGAGAGAGATAGAAGGAACGAGGAAATAATTCTTATCGGGAAAGGGTCAAACAATGATCTTCTATCTTCAATTTTCCTTAGAGATCGTTTAGAGAATCCAAAATGGGTCCTTGAGAGCCCTCTCAACCTTGTAAAACGAAATATCCTATTTTAGGGTTGATCGGTGGTCTAAAATAGGGTTTGGGTTATTTTTTAACAATTTTCAGAATAATTAAATCTCACACACATGGTTAGCTAGATAGGGTCACACAGTTTGTCAAACTATGCACCCTATCCATGATCCCCTACTGTGGGGTTGCACATTTTCTCCTTGGTGGGAACATAGTTTAAAAACCCATGTGTCAACTGTGAAAACCCCCACTGCCTAGGTTTTCACAATTCTCACTAGCTGGGTGCACAGTTTGGGAAAATGGTGCGCCAACCGTGCACAGTCCAAGAGCCCTCCAAAATTTTCAAAATTTCGCCCAAAGCACCCCTAAATGATGCCCAAACAAATCATGATAAAAATAGGGGTTAATAAATACATAAAAAATTAATTGGATGCTACAACCTCCCCATCATAGAAACACTATAACAAAAAAACATTTTTCACATCAGTTTTTTTAGGTTTTTAATTTCAGTTTTAGGGGAGACGTTATTTTAGGCGACGTAAAAAACATATTTTTTAACATCCATTAATATAACTGATGTTAAAATTATTATTTAAAAGTTTTCCTATGTGGGTTATTTTATAACCCATGTTAAAAGTGACATACCACATTAGTTTTTTATAGACGATGTTGAATGCTAATTTTTATGTCGGTTGTAAAATAACCCACATAAAAACTCATTTTTTCAGTTTTTTACATTATTTATTTTATAACTGACATAAAATATCTATTTTTTACATCATTTATTTTATAATCGACATAAAAAATCCTTTTTAATTTTTCAAATATAATTAATCCCTTAGATAAATATACATGATCGTCAAAATGAAAAAATATCACATAAACATAATGAAATCTAGAAAAAGAAACTTAAATATTTGACATAATTTTCAATATTTTTATAATCTTCATCAATATAATTTTCTTTGGATGAAATATCTCATGAGGAAAACGAATCTATGGTGGGTTAGATGGAATTTTAAACTCTAAATGGACCTTTTTTGTTTTAACATCATCTAAAGAGGGATCCTTCATGATAAGAAAAATGGAATAATTAAATAGGGTATCAATTTTAGAAAACCAACCACAAACACATTAAATCATAGAAAAATAATTATAAATAACATGATTAGTTCACCGAAGGTAGAATCTGTTAAACGATGATGAATAATTGAAGAGTTGAATCGGTGGGATGTTGATGATGGTCGAAAGAGTTGATCATGAAAGGAATAAATGTGTATTATGAAAGCATATAAATGCACTTGAAAATAAAACCAGGGTATAATAAATTGTACATGGCAATTGAAATTTTCAAAGGATAATTTTTAAAAAAATTAATTCCTCTTTGATGCAATCTGAAATTTCATCTTTCACATCGGTTATTTTAAAACCGACGTGAAAGCCCACATTTTTCCACACCATTTTTTAGCTAACCAATTTCAAAATATATAATTTCTTGTCGGTTTTAAAAAAAACTGAAATCAAAAACATATTTTATAACAGTTATTTTCTTAAAAAAAATATTAAAATTCATTTTCCATGTCATTTTTAGAACAGCCAATGTGAAATACTCATTTATCATGTCGGTTTTTAAAAGCTGATGTGATAAAAGCTTTTTTCTTGTTTTTTAAGTTAGTTATTTTATAAACCAATGTTAAAAACAATTTAACATCATTTTTTAAATAACTAACATTAAAATTCCGATGTAAAAGCTATTTTTTTACTAGTTAAACTTTTCATCCCCGTAAAACTTGTTAAGAGGATTCCATTTCAAAATTGGGGTCACTGCTCTCTCATTAGTGTCTCCCTCTCCCAAGTCTCATGAGTATCGGAACTATGTTTCCATAGCACTCAAACCAAAGTTATCTTACTCCCATGAAGTACCTTGGTTTTAGAATAAACTATCCCGAATGGATGCTCAGTCATGGATAAATCGGTCTCAACATCAAGATCACTCCATCTCAAAACATGAGATGGATCAGAAAGATATTTTCATAACTGAGATACAAGAAAAACATTATGTATTGATATCAACTATAGTGGAAGTTATAAATGGTAATCAATTTTCCCCATCTAATTAAAAACCTCAAAAGGTCTCACAAAATGAGGAGAAACTTTCCCTTGCCTCACTAGCCATCGATGGCCCAAATGAGGTGAAAGCTTCAAGAACACCTAATCACCAACTCAAAATTCAAATGGTTTGTGATGATTATTATTATAAGAGTTATATAGCCTTTGTTCCATAAATATTCTTTCACAAATCAAATTAATCTTTTTTCGTCTCTTGAACCAAGCTCGGTCCAACCAAGAAACTTTCACCGATCTCCAACCAACACAATGGAGATTTACAAGGCCTCAAAAGGATCCATCCTAGTCATGGACTAGTAACTATTGTTATAAAAAACTCCACCATCCCAAAATGGTCATCCCAATACTTACCAAATTCAATAACATGGGAGTGGATCATATCCTCAATAATATGTATTCCTCTTTCTATCTGGTTATCTAACTATGGATGGTATTCCACGCTCAAATGAACCTGAGATCCTAGTGCCTCATGAAGGCCTCTTCAAAATAAAAAAGTAAATTAGGATCTCTATCAGAAACTATAGTAGATGAAAATCCGTGAAAATTAATAATCTCTTTCATGTAGATATTTCCTAGCTCCTCAACTTTGGTTTAATCGTGAATGGGTATAAAGTGATCCAATTTTTCTAGCCTATCGATCACAACCCATATTACATTATTCTTTCTCTAGATATGAAGAAACCCTACCAAGGATTATATAGAGATCCCATCCAATTTACTAGTTGTAACTTGAAGTGTCTGAAGAAACCCCAAAGGTATTTGGTGCTTAGCCTTTACCTTTTGGTATGTATAATAATGATAGACAAAATCTGCAATGCCATGTCTCATACCTGGCCACTAGAATCATCATGGAATTTCATGGAACATATTTTTGGTTCCTAGTTGCATTAATCACTAGGAATTATGGAAATCATCAATCACATATTTCCCTACCACTAACGGCACACACAAAAATCCTGATAACATAGAATGCCCTCTATAGAGAACGACTAGTCACCAATAGTATACCCATCATAAAGAGAGTCTCTTATACTATGGAAATCATCATCAAGTTGTTATTATTGAAGAATAAAATCAATAATATTGGAAGTTAATTTAACACTATCCAAGGAAACCTCAGTCCCTGATTCCTAGTATCCAATATGCAACTATAAAAAGAGTCATCAAGTTCCACTCTTCTGAAAATTCCTTCACGTCATGGGTCAGAAGTATCCTGCTCAACGCATCTACAATGATATTCCCTTTCCCAGGGGTTTAGGTGATTTCAAAGTTAAAATATTTCATTTATTCCACCCAAATCCTCTCATGGAGATTTAAATCTTTTTTAGAGAAGATATAAATCAAGATCTTGTGGCAGGAATACATGGTAAAAATTTCTCTAAAAATTTAATATTGCCAACTCTTAAGTGCATGCATCACATATGAAAGTTCAACGTCATGGGTTGGGAAATTGTTTTTTTGTGTCCTAATTTATCAAGAGACATCCTAAATCACATGATCATCCTACAAAATAACACATCCTGAACCTGAACATGATGTGTCACAGAATACCACATAGCCCTGTCAGACCTCTAGAAGAGTAACCACCAGTGTAGTAGTAAAAAGATGTTTTATCTCAACAAAAGAACTATGATATTTCTTATCTCAAGAAAAATTTACTCCCTTCTGATTCATAGCAGTCATCAGAGAAGCAGGCTTTGATAAGTCCCTTATAAATCGGTGATAATATCTAGCTAAACCCAAGAATATCTAAATATTGAAAACATTATATGGTTTCCCCTATGTCATAATAGATTTTACCTTCTCAGGACCAACTGATATACCATGTTCTAATTCCACTTGTCCCAATAACTTCACTTCATAAATCCAGAAGTTACATTTCAATAGATTATCATAAATTTGGTGATTTCTCAACAATTCTATTACTACTCTCAAAGGATTCACATGATCCTCCTTGAACTTAGAGTAAAACACGATGTCATTTATCAATACCACATTAAAAGTATCAATATACTCATGAAATATCATATTCATTAAAGACATGAATATTGTAGGATCATTAGTTAGAACAAATGGAATGACAAAGTACCCATAATGTCTATACCTACTCCGAAAGGTGGTTTTTTGAATTTCAGAATCTTTAATTATCAACTGATGATATCCAGATCAAAGATAAATCTTTGGAAACCACTTCTCCCATTTCATCTAATCAATATATCCAAATATAAAATGAGGAAAATTCTATAACTAATCTTCAATGTTCCTTTACCAAACCATCCCTAGTGACATAAGGATCATTATGGAGAGATATTTCTAGAAATTCAGTTGTAAATAACTCTTAAGTCCTGACGAGTTTTCATAAATGCATATATAAAACAAGGTACAATGATTCACCTATACCCTTGATACCACTATATCGGGATCATATTGGGTGTCAGGGTACCAGGGTATTTGTGCCAGTTCGTGAAAAATTTGTATCTAATGTGATGGTTAAGCATATTACCTTAATGTCAATATATAGTTATGTAATCTTGTCAGGAATTAAGAGGTAGTTACGACTGATTTCCGAGTCAAATCTCACCATTTTGAGCCTTAAGTCCCAGGGGTTATTTGGGAAAGATGACTTTAGAGTTGGTTCAAGTATTTTCCCTAATTTTGATTCTTTTTATATTTAAATCCAAATCTTGGTTAACTATCTTATGGGATTAATTTCCCTTATTTCTATATTTGAGGGTTAATATGATGTCATCAATTTTGTCTAATAATGTTATGAAACAACATGCCTCCAATAAGATATGTGAATCAAATTTAAGAGGAAGCTACTGATGAACCACAATGAGAAAATATTTCTAAGGACCATAATCTGGTTGAAGTTATTGTGTGTGTTGTCCAAGTTCTATGACAGGCACCTACACCCATCCCCATTCAGGCTTCAGCTATGGAACCTCAAAGGGATGCCTTCAAGATTCATGCTTAAGAGTTCCTTCACCAAAATACACTAGCATTCCAAGGATCTAATGATCCTAAAATGGATAAGGATTGGTTGAGAAATATCAAGCTTTTGTTTGAGTTCTTGGATACACCAAAAGAAATCAAGGTGAAATGTGTCACCTTCATGTTAGAGGGACATAGCAGGAGATAGTGGGACATGATGGTGATGGAGAAGAAGAAGAAGGAGGTCTTATATTGGAAATATTTTAAAGTTATTTTCACTAAACAGTTCTATCCAGAGTCAATGGTGTTGTCCATGGCTATTGAGTTTTTCAAACTCAAGAATACTGATAGTACTATGACAGAATTTGAAAATAGTTTTTCTAAGCTTGTTTAGTTTTCACCTAAGATTTTTTGAATGAGAATATGAAGACTCAATGGTTAAATATGTTACTTTAATCTGATATTTTTTCTTGGGTTTTCTTACTCAAGCTACCTTATTATGATGATATAATGGATAGATAATTGATGGTTGAAATGGACTTGTATGGTAAGTCAATCTTGAAGGGAGTTCCTTTTTCACCCAATAGAATTTTTATGAATTCCTTTAAAGGGAATAGAAATCATGATAATTATCAGGGAGGTTCTTGATAGCAGGGTTCTGTTAGACCCCCTATAGTTCTTGGAAAACGCCCTTTGATTTTATACCAGTGTGTAAAGTCAGGGTACTCGGAATGGGTTTGCATTGAGTCTCCCAAGGTATGTGGTTTCTGCGGATATTCAAGTTATTTTCATAAGTTTTTTCAGGTCTATTATGCTCCCCATAGTTTCATGAGATCATCTTAACTGAGAATTACCATAGTGGAATCAAATTCTTCAATGATGAAGGGGTTTTGTCCATAGGCAATCAAAATGAGTCTTCTTCACACAGTGGAAGAGTCTCTAAAGGAAGAAAATATGAGTCCATCAACCATGAGAGGTGCCATAACTATTTATTCATCTTTAGTGAATACTTTATTTGATACTAGTTCATCTCATTAATTCATTTAAACTTTTATTGCGAATCTTCAAAATCTTCCTATAGAGGTTTTATCTTATGTAATGGATATTAATACACCCCTTAGAATAATTAGAGATAAATGTCTCAGTTTCCCTAATTTTTTATTCTCTTTATCATAGATTAATCTTGCCTCAGATTTTATAGTCCTTTACAAGAAACCTCTTAACATCATATTTTAGATGGGTTGTCTCATTTCTAATAAATCATGAATTTATTTCTATATTTTGTGGGTCTTCTTTACTGAACCATATAAAGTGAGTAATCTCTTTCAGGGAGAATGGGACTCGAGGGTGAGTAGATACATACCTTCTTATCTAGAGTTTTGGAAATTGATATCTATTTTTTCTTTGGATCTAGAGCCATAATCTTTGAGAGGTGGTCTCCCTCCACTTTTCCTCAAGTTTTCTGATGTTTTTCCATTTTAATTCTATGTTATTCCACCAGTAAGGGAGGTAGAGTTTTATATCAACTTAGTGTTGGGTAACCAACCATTATTTATTCATTATTACCACATGGAACCAGCTGAAATGAAATATTTGAAGACTCATTTGGATAATAATTTAGAGAAAGGATTTATATGCATAGGTTTGTCACCTTGGGCAGCACCGGTTTTCTTTTCTAAGAAATTTGATGGGTCACTTCACCTTTATGTTGTTTAACAAAAACTCAATAGAGTAAAAATAAATAAAAAATATTTATTTCAACTAATTTATGGTTTATTTGATTAGTTTAATGGGGAAAGTGGATTTAAAAGATTTATCTTCAATATGGATCTCATCAGTTGATAATAAAAGAATATGACATTCAAACTACCTTTTGGGGTAGGTATGGTCATTATGAGTACCTTTTCATGCGATTTGGTCTAACTAATGCTCTCATAGTCTTAATGGATTTAATTAATAGGATTTTCCAAGAGTATCTTGATACTTTTGTGGTGGTCTTTGTGGATGAAATCTTGGTTTACTCTAAGTATGATTGGGATCATGTGCTTCATTTGAGAGCAGTTTTGGTATTGTTGACAAATCACCGACTTTATGCCAAGCTATCAAAATGAGGCTTCGGCCCCAACCTTTTAAAAAATTTCTAGATTTGGGAATTGAATTTATTGAACACATGGAGTAGGGTCATGATATATCAGTTGATCCTAATAAGGAGAAAGTTGTTATGAAATGGTAACAACCACATAATGTTTTTGAGATTCTGAGATTCTTGGCTTTAGCTACATATTATCACAATTTTATAAAGGACTTCTCAAAGTTGGATTCTTTGATGAATGCTCTAACTCTAAAAGGATTAAGGTTTTCTTGGGAAGAGAAATGGTAGAGTTATTTTGTTGAGATAAAGCATATTTTGACTATTGAATTGGTGTTAACTCTTCCAAAGGTCGGGTAGGGCTATGTGGTCATCTTTGATGCATCAGGTTCAGGTTTGGGCTATGTTATTATGTAGGGTGATCATGTCATTGCCTATGGATCTCAGAATATTAGACCACACAAGAAGAATTTCCTAACTCAGGGCCTTCAACTAATAGTTATGATGCATCGTAGTAATTTTTGGTATATATGATCTCATGCCACTATGTGGATAAGAATATACATGGAATAACCTCTACAAGTGACTTGTGTGTCCATCGAAACCACATACCTTGGGTGACTTAGTGTAAACGCATTTTGAGTTCCACAGATTTCCATACTGCTAAAAAATCAAAGGTCCTCTATCAGGAACCACAAGAGGTCTAGAAGAACCCTAATATTAGGAACTACCATGAGAATCATCACACTTCCTCTTCCCTTTAAATTAATTCATGTAACTTCTATTGGGTGAAAAATAAATTCCCATCAACCCTAACTTACTATCCAGGTGTATATCAACCATCAACACTCTATCCATCACATCAACATAAGACAGAATCTTTAGTAATAAAACCTGAGAAAAAAGATCATATTGTAGTCCCATATGGAATTTTTGAGTCTTCATATTCTCATTCAACACAATCTCAGGTGAAAATGCATAATCTCAACAAAACTATTTGTATATTTTTTTCATGGTCTTTTTAGTCTACTCGAGTTTGGAAACTCAATAATATTGTCCAACAATATTGACTCTGGATAGAATTGTTTGGTTAAAATAACTTTAAAATATTTCCACTCAAATCCCTTTTCCTTCTTCTCTATAATCATCATTCCCCCACTGTCTCTTTCTATGTCCCTCTAGCTGTAAGGTGTCACATTTCACCATGATTTTTTTTGTGTCTCCAAGAAATAAAAAATAAAGCTTGATATTTCTCAACTAAGATCCATCCAATTAAGGATCATTAGAGCATTGGAATGATGGTTTATTTTAATGAAATAACCCCTAAGAACAAATATTTAAGTCAACCCTCTAAGGTTCCATGGTTGGAGATTTAAAGGGGATGGGTGCAGGTGCCTATCTCAGATCTTGGACATCACTCACAACAACTTCAACTAGATTCTTGTCAACTAGAGGATTTTGTTGATGTGGTTCATCAGCAACTTCCTCTTGGATTTGATTCACACATCTTATCATAGGAATGATTCTACACAGCATCAGTAAACAAAATTTAAGACATTATATTAACACTCAAAAAGATCAACAAGGGAAATTAATCCCATCAGACAGATAAATAAAATTTGGATTTCAATCTATCTAAATAAAAATTAGGGAAAATACTAGAACTAATCCTCAAGACCTTTTTCCCAAACTACCCCTCTTGAATTAAGACTCATTATAGTGGAAGCTGGTCAAGAACTCAATCATAACTAACTATTAAGTTCGTAAAAGACTACACAACTTCATACTAACATCAAGATAAGATGCTTACCCTATACCTTTGAAACCACTATGTCAATATCAGCTTGGGTGTCCAGGTACTAGGGTATCTTAATGCCTAATCCACCCGGACATGGCTCTAAGGGTATTCCCAATCCTCATGGGTTGCTGACTAGAACATTGAATCAAATAATATTATAGTGGAAATGAATTTTCTACAAACACAATGAAAGAAAGAGTTAAAATTAAGTATGCACAAAAGAAAAATCCGTAGGGAGAACTACACCAAAAGTTAGAAAGTTAACAACCCAAAGTACATAATCAAAGTACAAAAAAATAGGACAAACAACCAAAGTCCCAATGGACACAATAGCCAAATCCCAAAGATCAATAGCAACTACCACCACCAAGTAGTGATTTCCCCATTCTATAACCTAGAAGGAGAAAATTTAAAAACACTTAAAGGCATAGGTAAGGTGTGATTTAAAATCACAGTAGTGTCTCACTAAGGATTCCATAATAAGATTCCACATAAATTAACCAAATAAATCTTTCAATATTAAATAAATAAGAATGATAAAAAAATAATATCTGAAACAAATTATGATTAACATTTAAATTGATGGAAATATTACAAACAATGGATTAATAAACATTTTATATAAAAACTATTTATATAAATTCACAAGGCATGTGTAAAAAAGTTTACAAACAATAGAATATACTATCAAAATAAACACAAAGGAGAAATATGGTCATCTGAAAATAGGTACTATAGTTCCAGGTTAAGGGATCCCCACAGTGTCGAGTCGGTGAACACAGAAATATGTGTACACTTATTCCCCAGACACTAGTCAAAGAGGATGCATCGCCTTCCCATTAGGGGTGTGACCTGCTTCATATATATTTTTAGAGTTGTAAATCATCAATGGAGTGTTTTCCCAAATAAATCACTAAATACCAAGGATTTCATTTCCTCAAATAACAATCAATAATGGGAATTTTATCTCAATGTTTTTCAAAATACAATTAACTCATTTTCCACTTTGATATGCCAATTTCCATTTAAAAACTAAAATGGGTTTTTAATCAATTTATTCCTTTTATATGGTAAAACCAATGGGTTATTATCAAAATAATTTCATCCATTTTTATCAATTAAAATTTTGAAATCAATTTTACAAATCAATTTCATAATTTAATTCCATAATTTAATTTCACAATTTTACATCAAATTCCAAAAACACACCCCAATTCATTGGAAGTACGGGGTTTTCTATAATTTTACGGAAAATAAAATTCAAATCACAATCCAATAAAAATTATTTCTTAAAAATTTAATTTAAATCAAGAAATTTAATTTAAATCCATAAATTTATGGTTAAATCCATTATCCAATATTAAACAGAACCACCAAATATAGATCATGGGATCATATAACACAATTCCTATAATGGGAAACTCTAATAAATAATTTTATTAATAGAGATCCAAGAATCAAACCTATATTCAAGATCTAAAACAATCATTAACCAACACTTTTCCAGGGGAAATCCCATTACTCGGGGGTATATATCCCTTAGTCTAAACCCAAACACAAAGATGCCTCTCCAACCTCCCAATCTAACCTGACATAGTCTGTAGTTTAAGTTGACACCCAAGGATGACCCTAACTAGTATCTCACAACTCCCAATCTAGGTGAAATTGTAAGTTAACTATATAAGTCCTCTATGTTCACATATTTATTTGTTTAGATCCTCTCATGAGGCTCACATAACACAAGGTACAAGGTTACAATTATACTCCAATCCATCGCCAGTTGGGATGTACGACTAGTGAAAAAGGTCCCATTGTATCCCTTTGCACTTTGTTCATCCCATGTATAGGAATTATATTCAACTAAAATAGTTTAATTATTAATAAAATTATCATTTTATTTAAGGGTAAATCACCCGTAGTTCCAAGACCATATATCACGTGTCATCTCAAAAGAATAATTAACTATATAAACCATAAGGCAAGGATTGGGGACCACATACCTCAATACAGATCCTTCTCTTTTTATATCATAACTTGAAAACACACTGCCTAAGACCTTCCAAGTTTATCTTGGCTTGGACTATAACACCCTGACCTGAACCACCAGGTCTGATCTGAAGATCCACGAGACCTCATGCATGCCTCCCTATATGCAAAAGGCTACCAACTAACAGTATGGTTTTGTAGTCTGTTAATGGGGAGACTATACTCACAAAATCATATCCTCATACAAATAATATAAATAAATTATAAAAAATCAGAGCATAAAATTTAGAATAAAATAATATAAATGGTACACATGTTAAACAATAAATAAAAGTCTCTCGGTCTAGAAAGCTAAAGAATAGTAATAACTGACCATATTGTCAACACAAACTCTAAAGTGTTATGAAGACCCTGTGTTAATGACCAAACGTTCCAAAATTGAAGCATTATGTTACTCCTCTAAAGGGAACTAAACAAGTTGAACTCTTATCAACCTTCTTACCACTACCCTATATAAAATCCCCATCTTATGCCTCTTACTACTATAAGAGACACTCATAGTAGCAATAAGAGGTCCACTAGCCTGACTAATGAATTTAGGAAGAAGACCCACTACTTGATCCACATTTAGGCTCTTCTCAGTAGTCAAGGCATTGAGTAAAACATTAGGGTATTCCACTAGGTTGAGGGTTCACACCTATCATCTTATTTTGATATAAAGACCTATCTCAATCTTCTCAACCTTCTACACCTTGTTTTTTCAAAAGAGGATAAAATCATAGTATCTCAGTGAAATAAGCGGAGTATGTGGATATCATCATGGACCTTTATATTATCTATAGGAAATTCTATGCTCGGTTTAGATTCAGTGTATTAAGAAATAATTCCATAAATAATAGGTCCTTGAAGGCCTCTTGGGTGATACCCACATGTCTGGAAGGCTATCCCATGTCACCACACCACCTCCTGGAGTGTCCCTATTTCATGAATGTTTTCAGCTTCACCTTCATGTACTCGGGTTTCTCAATGAGTTCAAAGATACCCTCAATGATATATATCCAATCCTTAACATCATGTGGTCCCCCAATTACCTGAAAGGATAATGAATGTTGTTTATGAAAGTCTTCGGTATAGTCAACCACGGACCTTGGTTCCCCTCCACCCTAGGTAGTAATAAGCGAAAGGACTTCCAACTAAGGTGGGGACACTTCTTGCACTACCAAAGTAGGTGAGGGGGCATGCTCCTAGCTTTTGGTGGGATAGGGGAATCCTCCTTAGTGGGAGTATCCCATCCCATGATAGTTGATGGTCCCATAAATCTCTTTGGGGTAGTATCTTCTATAACACAAAGGAAACATTAAATCATCTAAGATGTTATAGATGTTCCTAAGAAATATTTGGGTTCACACAAGGTTCTCCTAGGATTCAACCCATAACCCAATGTATATCCATCCTATCACTAACCAAGGCCTCCATTCTTGTACATTCATCATAGTCACATATATATACAAAACAAAAAAGCATTCCCATATTCAACTAATTAATGCCACCATAGATATATCACAACAACATGGAAAATAGATATATCACTCAATCAAAGAATACAAGTATATCCAAAACAAATAGAAAAATAAATTAATTAAATTAAAGAACTAGTATGCTGCACACAATAGTTATATATATATATATGGAATGTGATTCTATGTGGCTAATCATGATGCATAAATGCACCAAAATCTCATAAAACAGTAACAGCAATCCCATCAATGCTAACATAGAGGTCTATTATATATGAGTTGGATAGGAACATAAAAACTCCCCTACCAAAGTCCTATGATGCTATCTTCTGTATACCATATCCCAGGTTTGTCAAAAAGAAAAGAAGAAAAATGTGCTATGATACCATTTTTAACACCCTGACCTGAAAAACTGAGTCCAAGCCAGAGATCCTCAAGACCACTTATGTGCCTCCCTGTATGGAAGAGCCTATAAAATTATAGTGAGGGTCTGAAGTCCATCAATGGGGAGACTATATCATTAATATTATATCCTTGGATAAATAATGTAAATAAATTATAACAACTTAGAGTAAAAAAATTGTAAGAAAATAATATCAGATGGTATACACATCATACAATAAATAAAAGGCTCCCAGTGTGGCAATCCAAACTAGGGTAATAATTTTAGACCGATTATTAAATAAAGTAACTATGTAGAAGTCCTCTAGAGTCTATCTCAGTCCTTAAACTATCTCTATACTCAATGTATAACCATCAGGTATGGGGACCTTTCCCTTTCCTGTATCCTTATACATGAATTCTCCATGCACACCAAGATTTTCATGTAGGTTGTGAGTAATAAAACCCAATATTACACCATAAATACATCATTAAAAAATGTGCACATGTATAATAGATGTATTCCATGAAACAATAAATGTTCAAGCAAGCATAATAATCATATACCAGGATCCCATGGTCTAAATAAGACACTATGACCCACAGTCATGCCAACATTAGCTCCCTGCCAAAAGGATATTAAAACAGGTTAAGTGTGGTCATGAGCTAGTTGAAAGGATGGTGTACATGTTACTTGGAATCCTCAAGGAATCAAGTGAATATAGTACTCAACATCTTTAAGTTATCATGTAGGCATGTTGCTCAGTATCCTCTATCCATCATGTGAACATGATACTTGGAATCTATTTGGAATCAATTGAATCTTGATACTCAACATCTACTAGACATCGAGTGATCATGATACTTGGAATCCACTAGGAATCAATTAAAAATTATACTTAGCATACATTAGGTATTGAGTGTATCACATGACATCCATGAGGAATTTTCATATCCTTACCTTGTGCTCAGGTCCATCGTCACCATTATCGCAATTCATGTGCACTCCCCTACTAAGGTATAACCATGTCACGACAGTCCATCTATTCTGAGCACTAAAATAAATACCTCTAGAGGTATTATAACATACATAATAGGGTAGATAATCTAAGAAAAATCATTACATATCATCGTGAAAAAATAGTATCTAAATATAATACATGTTATCAATAACAACATAGTAAAATAATATAAAATCATACTCACGGTACCAAGCATCATAAATGGCTCTCACGGGATACACACACACCCACATGAAATCAAAATTAAGCACAGTTAACAAGTATTCTAATGGAGGAATCATACTAATAAAATGAATATGTAAAATATCCCCAGATGGTAAGGAACTTTCTATCACATGGTTTTAGATGTCATCATCAAGGTTCATCAAGGAATCATCACCAGAATAATATCTATGTAATTGTCAGTTCAAACCACTCTCTAAGGTCTCCTAGAACTAATTCCAATTATTTTATTTCAAAAATAAATAAAAACACCACAATTGATAATAGTTTCTATCTCATGGATAATTTTTAAATTATCAATTAAAGTCATAACACGTTCTCGCCGTGTATTCCTCAAAGAATAATTATAAAACCACATGTGATAATATTCTATCTCTCTTGAATAATATGATATAATCATGTGGTGATTATTTATTATTAGTCTTTGATAATTATGAAAAACTTTCCTTTAAATATATTTTTCAATTTTTCTATAAATATAGTGGAGAACTAAATTCGAAAAATTCACATGAAAAGGATACTGGGAAAATATAACATTAAGAAATTATGCTCTTAATAATATAGGAGGGAGGGATGGTTTTCTCATGCGAGAAGCTAGAAGAAAAACTCTAGATTACTTGAAGAATATGTTTAGGTCGTAGTTTATATAACAAATCTAAATTTTCCATGTATTTTTTTAGAATATTATATGGGTTAATTATGGAACTAGACATAAAGATGGCGTGATATTCCAAGGCCAAGTGTGCCCAAAATTATTTTTTAAATTATATTAAATAAATTAAATACACATGCACACAGTTTCCAAAAAAAGTAGAATAACTTATAAATAGAGGCTCAAGATTGAAATCGGAGGCCTCCGTTGAGTTCAGAGCGTGGTTTTTACACAAGGAACGATATAACCTAAGAATGTGTCGGATGTTTGGGTTGGGAGAGGTCATTGATGGAATTTTAAATAAATTAATTTAATAAATTAATTTTTTTCAATTAATTACCATTGACCTAATAATTTTCTATATAAATGCACTTATGAAAAAAATTAAAGGGTTAGTCATATAACCCTTCAAATCGAGAAGAGATATTCGAGGTCATTAGAGGATCTTCCGTTAGAGATTGATGATCAGATCAGGATTGAGGATCAGTGTGCTAATGGGATGTATAGATCTCACCAACAGTAGTGATGTGTGGAAGTTCTTTACAAGTGATTGATCCAAATCAAGGTAGGATTATTTTCCTATGTATTTTTTCCCCATTTTTTATTTCTATAATGAACATGAATCATTCGACCAACGGATTTATTAGCAGATTGGTCATATTGTGGGTATGGTATTTAATATTTAGGGATTTAATGAGATAATTTTTTATTTAATCATGGATATTTATTCATCATTATGAAATAAAGAGTGAGTCCAACTAAACATGGATGAAGTTCATTCCTCCTTTCATGTTTCTTGGTTTCTCCCATCGTTCTTCATTCATTCATTTCTAGTATTAATTTTAATCGATGGTTCGACAAAATACCGGATAATCGATCATTTCACACCCAATTATTGGTGCAACAGATTGATATTGCATATTTGGGTTTATATTTACAATATAATCGAGCTATGGAAATGGCGATGATGGATCAATGATGGATTTTGAGACCCTCGGTTCGAGTGGGGCATGAAACATTGATGGGGACCAATGATGGTCATTTCCTGAACAATTTCGAAGGCTGGATTCTAACGAATAGGGATGTAAAGGGTTGTGCAGACCTGATCCACCTTTCCCAACATGATTCATGGATGGATTGGAGACTATAGGTATAGGTGGAAATGTATGAAATAGATCTTTGGGTTCTAAAAAATCCCAGAAAACACGGTGTGTAATCTGGTATTACATGGCTTGTGGGACCCTTGGGGAAGCTCTAGTTTTTTCACAAAGAAGTTAAATATCACATGGTGTTTGAACCTTTACCAAGAGGCCCAATGTGTACCTGGGATGGTACATATACAGGCATGGCTAGTCGTACATGGACACGACCAGCCGGACACAGACACAACCAAGAGTACATAGGCTAGGATAAGTCATGTACTCAGGCATGGGAATGGACACAAACACGAGCATGGTCTATGATACATGGGAAGGACCCAATTACGGAATGGCATTTCATATACTTCTAGTACATTCCATGTACTTATTCAAACATGGCTTAGAACCCTTATCATATTCATCCATTCCCTAAGGGTTAGTATGGAATCATATCCTACACATAGGATAGTGATCCATGTAGTGGTACTTCTTGAATATAGTTGTTATAATCTTTATGTGATGCCCAGAGTGAGACCCTCTATCATCATATTTCCCTAGTTGGAGTTATTTGTGTCATCGTGACCAACACTATGTGGGAACTTATCCTTTAATTAGCAGGTTATTTCAGATTGAGTTATAGGTATGCCCCATGGCCTTGGGTGTGATCCTCATCTGTGTATCATTCTCTTCAGACTTCCAGTATATACTTATTATAGTGGGATATGATAATCATGAAACCATAGATATATTCCATCAGTATTGTGTGACTCATGGAGTGTGTTATCCTAGAATCTTTATAAATGGAACCTTCAAGTGTAATTCCTAGAACGGCATTAAGGTTGTGACATTACTTTAAGATAGTGTGAATTTATTGAGTATATCTAGATGTTTTTATTATATGTGATTTAGAAATATACCTGATTTAATCTAAATGTTATTCTTGTTTTATTCTTAGTGATTTCGGGGTGTCCTATTGGTTATTGTTATACTCTCTCATGCATAGTAATTTCCCACACCTGTCATATCTTATGAAGACAATCAAACTTTTGAAAAAGTCCTAGAGGGGCCATAAGTAGGCAGATCTTAGTCATCTAGGAAAACTAATGTGTGTTATAGTATTTTCCTTGACATAATTCCCCTTATATACTTTTATTTTGAGCTTGTTATTAGACTCTTTGTGGAGGGGATTTTATTTGGACCTTTATGATTTCAGTACTTTTTTTCATACTTTGATATTGGTATTTATATGTATGCATGGATGTTTTATCGGTTGTTTTACATTTTACCATTTTATGGGATTGGATGTGTGTGTGTGTGTGTACAGGTGTATTTGGCTAAGGTCACCCATGTTAGTGATATACCTACTCGACACTAGTTTCCATCCCCTGACCTATTGGAGGTGGGATTAGGGTAGTCGCAGCATAGGCCCCATTAGGACATATTATGATAGATTTGTATCTGAATAGTTAGTTCTACCTTAGGACCATAGTCTATGATATTGGTATGGGGAAACAGTGTTAAGTGGTTTGAGTTTAGATTTCTATCTAAGGACTCCAGTGTTGGTGTGTAGGCTGATGTATCCATACAGCAAGACTCTAATCACCTATCTTTAAACTCGATACATATAGAAATGGGTTATAAATAAAACATAGGTACATGAATCATATAAAAATTGGTTATGGTTTCCATATGCTTCTTGATTCAGCTCTCTAGATATACTAATTGACCATGGTACATCTTGTCTATTTCAGGATGCCTCTATAATGTATTCCATATAGGATTCAGCACCAGGATCATGAGTAAGATCCCTCAATGATGAGGCATTAATAAAAGGGTGGTGTTACCCCCATGTGGTGAACCGGTTATTACACCACCTATCGAGCAGCAGATGGTACCCATAGTACTAGAAAATGAGGTTCATGGATGAGTGCACTTCATGAGTTTTTGTGATATTAACCCCTTAGGTTACATGGTGAGCCCAACTCACAGGCATATAAGGTTTGTCTTTAGGTAGTGATGTGAGTTTTCTGTCTTTTTAGGACACTAGAAAATAAGATGGCGGTATAGGCATCAAGAATTTTCCTTGGCTATGCAGAATGATGGTGGGGTTTAGTGACCGAGTTGTATGACAAGGTGGATCCATAATGGTCAGAGTTCAATATCCTTTTCAGATAGGATTTATCTATAGCTATATTAAGAGTTTTTCCCATCCAGGAGCTTTTATAGCTTTATCATGGTAGTATGATATTGGTTGAGTATTCATCAATGTTCACCAACCACTTCAAGTACTCGATGGATATGGTTCGTGGTTATTTTTTTCAGGATCAGAACTTCAAGTGAGAAATTTTTAGATACATATGATCTATAATTATTCCTCGATGCATTCCTACCTATGATGGGGTGCTAGAGAGTTCCTTAGTGTTTGAGTGTTTCATGGATGAGCATATGCATAAATTTGTTATCAACAGTGGGAACACAGGAGCAGAGACATCAGTAGTAGGGATGCAGCCTCAATATCAAGGACTTGGATGTGAGATACATTTCAAGAGGTGGTCCCATGAAAGATGTTTTGTTGTTCAGGGATCACAGGATGGGTCTAGGTAGTCTAAGGAGAGGTTTTTATACTCTTGTGGTAGAATGGTACATCTTGTATGATATTTTCCAACCTGTCAAATGGCTGATAGAGAGATAGTGGATGGTCCACCTAGGTAGATATAGTGATAGGAGTAGATAGGGTTGCAGGATGGTGGGTGTGGAATAGGATTTGGGAGTGTATTTGGAGGTTGTAGACTCTTTGACTTATTACCACCACCACACCTAAGGGGTACACACCCAGCTCAGGGAGCTAGAGGATAGGGTCAGGGGATGGCACTGGTGGTTGAGTCTTATGACCCAGAGGCTCCAGGGATGATACAAGGTATGATCTATATCTTTTTTAACTTGGATGTTGTATGGATAAGCACAGGTGCAAGTCATTCTTTATTTCCACTTATCTAGTTTGAGACTTAGAGATTATAGTTGATCCCTTAGATCGACCATTTCTCTTTGAGACTCTTATGGGAGGTGACTAAGTAATCACACACTTCTTTCTATAGTGTGACCTAACTCTTAGAGGTGATAGTTACTATTGGGATCTATTTAGAGCAGTGATGAGGCCTAATGATTTCATCTTAGGTATGGACTGGTTATATATGGTTCATTCCCATATAGACGGTTTCAGGTAGAGGATGTGTTGTGTCCATAGCTATGGGACTATTTTTTCCCTTTTTTGGTGATAAGGAAATCGTGGTAGCATGGTATGGAATCATGTATAGGAAGGTGAATCAGATTACTCATCAGTTGTCTAGCATGGCCCTTGGTGTAGTGGATGTTATGAGTTTTTAGTTCCCTAAAGTGGTGGTAGAGTATAAGGACGTATTTCTTAAGGATGTTCTAGAATTACCTCCCCACTGATAGATATAATTTTTCATTTATACACACTTATGAAAAAACTTGATATATATTCCATCATGTCAGATGTCTCCCATAGAGCTTCGCGAGCTGAGGGTGAAGTTGGAGGACTTTTAGAGGAAGGGATTTGTTAGACCCAATGGTTCACTCTGGGCAGCACCAATTTTTTGCACCAAGAAGGATGATGAGATCTTGAGTTTATTTGTGGACTAATATCACCTAAACCAAGTGAATATAAATAATAAATATTTACTAATGAGTATCGATGACCTATTTGATAATTTGAGAGTGGCACGATGGTTCTTGAAGATTGACCTCATATCAAGCAATCACTAGTTTTAAGTACAGGGTGGGGATGTACTAAAGATGACATTATTATATTTATATGGCAACTATGAGTACTTTTTTATGTGATTTGGAATGATGAAAAACCCAAAAATGCTAATGGGACTCATGAACTAGATCTTTTATCCTTTCTTATACCTGTTTGTGGTAGTAGTAATTGATGATATCCTAGTGTACTCAGAGTATGATGAGAAACATGAGAAACACTTGGGGATGGTTCTGGATGTACTCCAAGATCACTATATTTACAAGAATCTATCAAACTGCTAGTTTTGGATTCAGGAAATCCACTTTCTAGGATATGTTATCTCAGAAGATGGCATGGAAGTGAAATCGGTGAAGGTCAAGGCAATGTCATATTGGGAATCATCCAAGATCATGAAAGAGGCATAGAGATTACTTAGGTTATCAAGATACTATCAAATATTCATACCTGAATTCTCAAGAATATCAGGTCCCTTAACATCTTTGACTCATAAGGGGAAGCCTTTTGTGTGGATAGAGAGGCTCTAGAAGGCTTTCCAGGAGTTGAGGAAGAAATTTACAAGCGCACCCATCTTGAGATTGTTAGAGGAGGGCGTCAAGTATGTAATGTTATGTGATGAAATAGGAACTGGGCTTGGTTGTTTAATTATGAAGATATAGGTGCTGATATCCTATGGTTCACATAAGTTTATACCACATGAGTAAAACTACATGACCCATGATCTTGAGTTAGTAGTGGTAGTATCCACACTGAATATGTGGTGACACTACCTTGTGGGTGACTAGTTTATCATATATTCTAACCATAAGAGTCTGAAGTATATCTTCTCTCAAAATTATCTTCACTTGAGAAATAAGTGATGTCTAGAGTTCCCCTAGGATTATGAATTCTATATTTTCTATACTCCTAATAATGAGAACATGGTAGAATATTCTCTCAGCAGTAGATCTTGTTATCAGTTTCTAAGTGAGGAATTGGAGCAATTGCCTTTATTGCATCTATCCCTTATGGATGGGGATGGAGTAGCTTGCCTCCATTTGGTGGTTGTTACCCCTCCACTTTTACAGTGAGTTAGGGAGGTACATCTTAGCAATACCAACTATGAGAACTAATATACTTAGATATCCACTAGACATGCTCTTGCTGCATTTTTCTAAAGGTGGGGATCATGTTATTTTTTTTAGAGGATGCATGATGGTACCAATGATGTTATTAGAGTAGGTTATGAGAGAGTTTCATACATCTACTTTAGGGGTACATCCAGGAGTGGAAAAGATATACCAGGACCTCTAACATCAGTTATGGTGGCCAAGTTTGAAGAAAGGAGTTGCATATTTGTTTCTCTAGATGCCTCACTTGTCAATAAGTGAAGGCTGGCCTCCAGGTTCCAGTTGGTTTAGCTCAACCCCTTAAGGTTCCAGAGTGTAAGTGGGATGGGTTATCCATGGACTTCATGATAGGGTTACCATGTACATCTAGGGGGCATGATGCCATCTGGGTGATCATAGACCAACTCACCAAGGTGGACCACTTCCTAGCTATTTAGGAGTAGAGTTCAGTAGAGATCTTGGGATGCCTATGCACGTATGAGATAGTCCAACACCATGGAATTATCTCAACTATCACTTCTAAACGTGATCCTTGATTCACATATCATATATGGAAGGGACTTTGGTAGGATTTTGGGACTCAACTGTATTTGAGCATAGCTTTTCACCCACAGAATGATGTCCAGACTGAGCAGACCATTCAAGTCTTAGAGGACATGTTGCGAGCTTGCATGTTAGACTTTTTCCGTAGTTGGGAGGATCACCTACTGTTGTTGGAGTATGCATACAACAATAGAACCCACTCCACCATCATTAAGACACCATTTTAGGTCTTGTACAGGTGACCCTATAGGTCACCATTATATTGGACTGTCCCAGGAGAGTCAGTACTTATGGGTCCAGATTTGGTGTGATCCACTATAGAGAAAGTGTAGATCATCTAGGAGTGGATGAGTAATGCATAGAGCCATCATAATTTCTATGTTTACCAAAGACATGGGCCTTTAGATTTTGATTAGGGAGACCATGTGTTCCTATGAGTTTCAACACAATATGGATTATGGATACTTGGATAGAATTTCAAGATGTATCTGAGATTTATTGGCTTCATATAGATACTAAACAGAGTTGGTGAGTTGGAATACCACTTATCTCTACCTCCATAGTTAGAATAGGTACACGAAGTCTTCTACATGCCATAGATAAGGAGGTACATGCATGATCTGTTGCACGTTATCAACTAGGGAGAGCTAGATATTGTGGATGGATCTACCTTTTTTGAGTACTCGATAAAGATTGAGTATTGGTAGGAGCTGATCCTTTATGGTAAATTGATTCAATTTCATGTCTAGTGGCAGCACAATAATCTTCAAGAGATTACCTAGAAGTGGGAGACTCAGATGTGTTCTCAGTACCCACATCTCCTTCTGTAGCCTTTTGTTTTGGTTTTCTGGGATGTAAATCCCCATGGTGGGGAGAATATAAAAATTTTAATTTTTCATGTGTTTTTTTGGAATATTATATGGGTTAATTATGGATTTAGGCATGGAGACAGTGTGAGATTATGAGACCTGATGTTCCCAGAATTAATTTTTAAAATATATTAAATATATTAAAAACATGTCCATACAGTTTTCTGAAAAAGGTGGAATAACTTCTCAATAGAGTATTAGGTCATAAATTTGATTTCATTATTGATTTCATAGTGTGAGTTTTACCATAGGTGTTATATAACCATATAACGCATCTGATGTTTAAGTTGGGCACGGTCATGGATGGATGTTTAAATGAATTAATTTAATAAATTAATTTATTTAAATTAATTACCACAGAAATAATAATTTTATCTATAAGTTCTCTTATATAAAATTTTCACAGATATTAAAATAATAATTAATATTGAGAAGTTCCATTGGAGAGGGTTATAGGAGCTTCTTTTGGCGAGTGATGACCATATCGGGATTGAGGATCCATGTAATGATGGTACATGTGGATCTCACCAACGATAGTGATGTACGGTCGTTCCTCACCAGTGATTGATCCAAATCAAGGTAGGATATTTTTTATTTGGAATGTTTCTTTGTTTTTTATTTAAAAAATGAGCACAAATCAATCGACCAATGGATTGATTCGCAAATCTGTCATATTGCAGGTATGAGATTTTATATATAGGGATTTATTGGGAGAATTTTTTATTTATTATTTGATATTTGTTCATTTTTCTAAAGGAAAAAAATGAGGCCAATTGAACATGGATGAGGTGCATTCCTCCATGCATGTTTACTGGTATTCTCCCACTTTTCTTTGTTCGTTCATCACCAGTATTAATTTTGACAAGTGTTTCAACAAAATATCAGATAATCGATCATTTTTCACCCAATTCTTGGTTCAATGGATTGATATCATTGATCCAGGTCCAGATTGATGATGGGATTGAGCTAAGATGATAGTGGAAATGGATCAATGACATATTGTGAGAGAATTCATTCAAATGGTAATGAAATGGTGATAGGTCCAATGACAATCATTTACCAAGAAGTTTTGAAGACTAGATTCTAGTGAAAGGAGATGGAAAGGGTTTCCTGGACCATATCCACATTTCTCAATGTGATTCATGGTTACATTGGAGACTAGAGGAGTAGGAGGTGATGCGTGAAACGGCTCCATAGGTTTTGAAAAATATCACAGAACACGCCATTTATTATGAGATTATACAACATGTGGGACACCTGGTACATCGCTATAGTTTCTACGGAGAAGTTAAATATCACATAGTGTGTGACCCCTGGTGCGTCGTTATGGTTCTATGGAGAAGTTAAATAATACACAGCATGTGACCCCTATCACATGGTGTTTGACCCTTTACCTTGTGGCTTGGTATGTACCTAGGATGGTTCATGGGAATGGGAATGGGCACAAAGATCCATAAACGGACACAGCCAGCCAGACAAATACATGGACAAGAGTACACTGTCTAGGACACTCCATGTACTCAGGTGCATACATTTTCACGTTCATGGGTCATGATACATGGGTAGGACCTAGTTCCAGAAGGAAATATCATGTTCTCCTTCAAAAATGTCTTAGAGCCCTTTTTCTCTTCATCTTGGACAAGTTTCATTAGGGATAATTCCCTTGATCTATTCCTAGAGGGTTGGTATGGAGTCATATCCTACACATAGGATGGTGATCCATTTAGGGGAATTCTTGGACAGAGTTGTTTTAGTCCTTATGTGAGGCCCAGAATGATATCCTCTATCATCATCTTACTCTAGGTGGATTTCTTGGTATCATCATGAACAACACTATGTGGGCACTGATCCTCTACTTAGTGGATTATTCTAGATTGAGTTGTTGGTATACCCCATGGCCTTAGGTGTGATACTCATTTGTGTATCGTTTCCTTCAGACTTCTATCATGTACTTATTATGGATAAATCCAACGAGCATGAAACCTAGGATAGAAACCATCAGTACTATTTTTTATCATGGATTGTGTTCTCCTGGATGAGTGTTATGTCCAACCTTCGAGCATGATTCCTAGACTAGCATTACTGTTCTGAATTTACTTTGAGACGATGTGTATTTATTGAGTATATATGGATGTTCTTGTTATATTTTTTATATAAATATACCTATTTTGAGATAATTGTATTTCTCTTTATATGCGTTTTGATTTGAGGGTGTCCTACTAGGTATTGTTATACTCAACCCTGCATAGGCATTTCATGTATGTGTTGTGTCTTCTGTAGACGATTGACCTTTTGATGGAGTCCTAGAAGGACTAAGACAAGGTGGAGCTTAGCGGGCCAGGATGGTCTGGATGTGTTTTGGAAGTTACCTTGATTATATTCCCCTTCTATATTTTCAAGTTGGATTTGTTTTTAGAATCTTTTCAGTGGGTTTTTATTTGACCCTTTATGATTTTAGCAGTTTTTTTTGGTACTCTAGTAATGGGATTTCGATGTATGAATTCATTTTTTATGAAATGTTTTACATTTCAGCATTGTATGGGCTTGGAGATGTGTGTGTGTGTGTGTCTAGGTACATTAGGCTAAGGCCTCCCATGTTAGTGATATACCTACTCATCACTAGTCGCCATCCCCTGGCCTATTGGAAGCGATATTGGGGTAGTCATGGCATGGGATCCATTTGGATGGTTCATGATAGTTTAAGGGCTCATAGGCTGAACATACTCAAGAGAATATCCAAACCAAAAGGTGGTAAAGGATTAGATATTTTTAAGAAGATAAATCATGTACTTGTTCACAATATTATGAACCAAAAATTAAAGTAACAATTTAATTTCTCTTTTACTCTAATCTAAAATGTGGAGCATTTAAAAACTTCTATAAATATAAGTTATGAATTTTAAATGATTCAAAGGATTGATTTAACATGATTTCAGGATTTGAAAATCATGAAACCACATTACAGGTTCATATTAGGTGTGGAAAAATTAAAAAAAAAGAAATAAAAACACATGTTCCTTAAAAAGGCATTGCGTAGGGGTAACATGGTTTTACACTTACATAGCTCATAGTTTCTATGTGAGGGTAAGGAGTTTTTTCCGTATGCAATGGCTAAAATTAGCCTTACCCTTATACGGGGCTGGTTTACCCTTACGAAACCTTTGTAAACTCCAACTCGCCTTTACGCAGCTCATGAGGTACCCTTACATATCCTTTGAAAACCTGAGGATGCCTTTACGTAACACATGAAAATAGGGGGTTACCTTTACACAACTCTTTAAAATAGAGAGATAACTTTACAAAATGGTTGGAAATTTTCCTTACCCTTATGCAGTAGCCAGTTTACCTTTATACAACTCTTATAAATAAGGAGTTACTCTTACGTAACTCCCAAAAATCACCCTACATATAGGTAGAAGTAATCTACCTTTATGTCAACCATATGTCATATGTACAGGTAAAAATTAAATTGAAAATTAATAAATTTACACAAAAATAACAAGTAAATTATAATAAAAAATGGTTTTATAACATTTAAATACTAATAATGTTACTCAAATGGCCATTGACCATCCATCTAAGTCATGGAAAACAACCTTTCACCATAACCATAACCAATCATCCATGAAAGTTCAATAACACATCCCCAACATCAATACATGCAAGATCCCTAACAAGGGGAACCAAATTAATCTCCAAATTAATCTAATTTTAATAAAATCCCTAAATAAAATTAGGGAAATGGATTGCCTTCTTTAGAACATTATCGGGCAGCATGCAAACAATGTCTTGGGTCATCCTCTTTGTTAGGTGAGTAAAATCCTCAAATTAAACAAACTTTCCAATAGTCAATTTCACCCTATTTAATTAAAATACCTAAGAAAATCATATTGCAACATACCTCAAACAAAACAGCATGTGATGACTTGAAACCATCCTCCCGAGACACCTTCTATCCAAGTTGAGCCAAAGCCCCATTATTCTTGGATGATTTCACCATGCTCTGGTGAAATCATCATCAAATTACTAAATGAAATCACCCAAAATCATAGGTATATGAAGGAGGGATCAAGAATGGAAGGGAAGTGGAGATTATACCTTAAATCTTATATGAAAAAGCACCCATCATCACCCCTGGATCAAGGGGAAATGGAGGAAGGATAGAGGGACTATGGGAACATTAATTTGTTACGATGGATTATTTGAGACAGAATACAATTCTATTATAAAAAAGTCTATGATATTGACTTATTTACAATAGAACAACGCATTCGTCACAAATAGGTTCCCTATAAAGACTTTTTCCAATGGATGAGCTTGTCTGTCGCAAAAAAATTTTGGTGCGCTTGTGCACACGGTGGTGGGAATGATCTATTTGTGATAGAATAAAAATATAATCACAATAGTTAATTTCGCAAGATTATTTGCAACAGACTGGTACGTTCGTCACAAATAACTTGTTTCGATAATGGGTACTTGTGACAGATTTATCACAAAGAGTTATCCCAATAAGGGATGTTTGTGATAGATCCATCACAAATACTTTTATGACTGTGTATTTGTAATGCATTTTGTCACAATAATAACTATTTTTGACAGATCTATTGCAAATTATCTATTGGATGGTGTATTTTCAATGGACCGGTCCCTCAAAAATACTTTTTCATTAAGCGAGAATAATTATTTTTGTCGTCAGCCTTTTGCGATGGATAAGCAGTCTATTTCAAAAATCTACATCAAATAAGCAATCTATGGTAAATAAGAATTTGTAAATAGTCCAAACAACATACTTTTTGTAATGAAAATTTTGTCACAAATAGTCTTTCTAATAAAAAAGACTACAAATACGTGTAGCCTCCCCCCTCCCTCTAAAATATGCTCATAACCCTTCTGTTTCTATTGAAAAAAACCCTCTAGTTTCAGATCTGACCTTTATCTTTGTAGATTCAAGATGATATATACAAATGGTTTGACAAAGTACCAGTTTTGAGGTATCTTTAAACTTTAATTTTATTTATCATTAATTTTTTCTATTTAATTTTTGTTAAATTAATATAGTTTGTTAATTATTTTAATTTATTAACATGGCAATACATTTAGTATAAATAAGTATAGTTTAATACAAATTGGTATAATTTATTATAAATTGTTATAAATTAATATTAAATTAGTATGAATTGATAAAAATTATTATAAATTGATATAAATAAGTAAAAATATATTTTAAATTGAGATAAACTAATAAAAATTAATATAAATTGATATAAATTAATAAAATTAGTATAAATTGATATAAATTATTAAGAATTATTATACATTATTATAAAATTACTATAAATTGATGTAATTTAGTATAAATCCATATACATTTTAATAAATTAGTATAGATTCCTAGAAAAATAGTATAAATTATTATAAATTATTATAATTTGATATAATTTAGTATAAATTAGTGTAAATTAGTAAAAACTCGTATAATTTTTTGACAATAAGTATAAATTAATAACAATTAATGTATAATAGTATAAATTCATAAAAACAATATTATATATTCATATAAATTTATATAAATTGATCAAATTTATTATAATATTATATTAATTATTATTTATACATATAAATATTTATACATTTGTATAAATTAATATACATTCTTATAAATCGATATAATTTAGTATAAAATAAAAAAATTGTTAAATAAATTATAAATTACTACAAATTTATATAATTAACTATAAATTGAGAAAAGTTACTATAAATTAGTATAATTTAGTGTAAGTATAAATTGTTATTAATTAGTACTAATTCCTTGAAAATTAGTGTAAATTAATATGAATTTCTATAAATAGATATAATTAGTATAAATTATTATAAGTTAGTATAATTCAATATAAATTAATAAAAAATTAGAATAATTTAATATAAATTTTAAAAAACTGGTATAAATAAATAAATGTTAGTATAATTTAAAATAAATTAATGTAAATATTATATATTAGTTTAGATTTAAAAAAATAACATTAATCATTACAAATTAGTATAAATTAATATAAATTGTTATGTTTTAGAATAAATTAGTATAAATTAATATAAATTGTAATATACTCAGATAAATTAGTATAAATTAAAATAAATTACTATAAATTAGAATAAATTCCTCTAAAATTAGTATAATTTAGTATAATTTACTATAAATTGACATAATTTAGTAGAAATTAACAAAAATTTGTATCAATTCAAAAAAAATTAGTATAAATTAGTAACATGTTGTATATATTAATAAAAATTGATCTACATTAGTATAAATTAATAAATGTTATTATAAATTAGTATAAATTATTATAAATAAATATAGATTACTATAAATTTGTATTAATTCCAGAAAAACTAGTATAAATTAGTATATTTTGCTATAAATTGATATAATTTTAGTAAATTAATTTAAATTACTATAAATTAAAAAAACTGTTATAAATTCATACAAAACGTGAAAATTAATATCAATTAGTAATAATTAGTATGATTTAGTATAAATTAATAAAAAATGATATACATTTTTATAAATTATTAAAATTTATTATATATTAGTATAAGTTATTATAAAATAATATATATTACTTTAAATTAGTATTAGTTCCTCGTAAATTAGTATAATTTTGTATAATTTAATCTAAAATGATATAATTTAATATAAATTAGTATTAATTAGTATTAATTCCAGAAACATTATGGTAACCTATTATAAATTATTACAAATTATTATAAATTAAAAAAAATAGTATAATTTACTATACATTGATATAATTTAGTTTAAATTAGTATCTATTCCCCACAAATTGGTATTAATTAATATAAATTAGTATCATTTAGTATCATTTAGTATAAATTAATAAAAAATAGAGAAAATAGTATGATTTACAATAAATTGTTATAATTGATTATAAATTACAATAAATTAGTATTGATTCCCCACAAATTAGTATATATTGATATAAATTAGTATAAATTAATATCATTTAGTATAAATTAGTAAAAATGAGTATAAATTAATATAATTTGATATAATTTAGTATAAATTACTATAAATTAGCATTAATTCTTCAAACAATTGTATAAATTAATATAAATTAGTATAATTTAGTACATATTAATAAAAATTATTATAAATTAGTATAATTTACTATAATATTTTTTAATTTAATATAAAGTACTATAAATTAGTATTAATTCCTCAAAAATTAATATAAATTAGTATCATTTAGTAAAAATTTGTAGATATTAATATAATTTATTATAATTGATATAATTTAGTATAAATTAGTATTAATTCCTTATAAATTAGTATAAATTAATATAAATTAGTATAAATTAGTATCATTTAGTATAAAATAATAAAAAATATTATAAATTTGTATAACTTACTATAAATTGATATAACTTAGTATAAGATACTATAAATTATTATTAAGTCCTTGCTAATTAGTGTAAATTAATATAAATTAGTATCATTTGGTATAAATTGATAAAAAATAGTATAAATTTTGATAATTTAATATAAATAAACATAATTTATTATAAATTACTATAAATTTGTATAAAATAATAAAAAATTAGTTTAAATTAGTATTTTAAAATTTATAAATTTTTAATAATATTAAAAATGAAATATTTTATGAAATATATAACAAAATAATAAATAGGTTCTCATTTTATGAAAATAATTTATGTAATTCATTTTATATAATAAAATAATTACTGTTAATTTTTCAGAAAACTATGGATCCAATAAATAGACAATATTTTTTAATACAAGTTCATGATTGTATAAATAATCATAGAAATCCAAACGGATCTTGTATAAATATTTTCTATATTGAGGGTGTTGATGCATTTATTTTATTCGTATCATCAAAATCAGAATTTATTTTAGAAGGGAAAATTAAGTGCCAGTATATAAGGTATGATCTTAGGAGATATGAAACATTTGATAATGTTGGGGATAATTTTTTATGTTTTGATTTTCAATATGATTATGTATTTTGGCATCAACATAATTAATGAAATTTATAAGGAAATAAAAAAATGGTTCCAAAACCATTTTAGTTTCAAAATTTATTTCAAGATGTCATCAGTTCATGTCTTCAAGAAACTGATACTTAGAATGGATATTCTAATCCTAAATTAGAACCATCTGGATTTTGATTTTTTAAAATATAGTGAGGTGGACTTACATCCTGGATGAAAAATAAGAAATTTTGAAGCTATTATAAAAGTTTTAGCTATTAAATTCAATTTTGTAATGTCAAATAGTTTCTTTGATCAAATATTTTATTTAGTTAATTCATTATTTCCTCAAGGGTATACATTGCCCACAAATATCAATTAAAGAAAAAATTCGGTTCATAGTTTGGGTCTTATTTATCAAAAGATCCATTCATGCTCAAATGATTGTATGTTATATTATGGTGAATATGAGTCATTGGTTCATTTTCTAACATGTAGATAAGCAAGGTATAAAGAGGTACAATAAGTAAAGTACAAATTTATTCTAGTTAAACAATTGAGGTTTTTTTATAATTATATCTATACTATAGTGTATATTTTCATCTCACAACACATCATCATTGATAACATGGAATATATATAATCTTTCTATCAGTAAAATCATAAACCATTATTATGATGGTGATTATTAGAAACACTTTAATTCAGTATATCTGTCTTTTTCTTCAAAACCTCGTAATGTATGGTTGGTTATTTCTACAAATGGTTTATGTCTATTGGGTGTTTATAGTAGTCAATGTTTTTATTGTCTTGTTTTTATAGCTTAGTATAACTCACCTCCTTGGATCACAACTAGAAAATAGGGCTATGACCATGCCTCTATACCAATATTTTACATGAACCGTTGGTATAGAGTTCTTGGATCCATGATATACCAACATTTTATTCAACATTTTGGTATATATAAAGCTATAATAAGGGTTTTTTGAAATCATTAGTATAGATTGGGCTATACCAAAGGTTTTTTAAAAACCATTAGTATAGAATTTTTCACAAATTCATCAGGCTCCCAACCTCACACCCCCCCCCCCCCCATTCACCCATGATCCCTACCAAAATTTTCCTCACCCAAGTGAGTGGTGGTTTCCCATATCCTCCAGTATTATCCACTCATTCAATAATTTTTTGACTCAGATCTTCTTTAAAATCATATTAGTGAGTTTTGAATCCTTCTTCTCTTCTAATAAATATTGTTTTCATTTATTTATTTTTTATCATGTACATTCATGTTCTTATACTTTTTAAATATAGATTTAGTGATTTTTTTCATGTTTTTAAATTCTAGACTTTATGATTTTTTATTCAGGCCATGAAGTAAGTAGTTGCATCATGATGCATGGATAGTTATGCACTGGACATAACATGGTTTATGTTCATGTCATGAAGCTCCATTCAACCTAAAAATAAAAAAATATCTCTAAATTAATTGAAGGAATTTTATATCTATGACCAATGAGATCCATGTTGAAATTTGAAGAGTTATTTTGGGAAGGAAAAATCGATCCCAAGAATAATTGTTTCCTATAAATTAAATCTTTTGGCTGGATATGAAGGGAGAGGACCAGAATGAGTTGGGAGTTGGTTTTCTACTATAGAGAGGCTGAAAAAGTTCTTTTATCACCGTTTATATATGTTTTATATCATTTATTTCATCACCATATCATAGATATCATGATAGTTTAATCTTTATTTCTTTATAAATTATGATTAAAGGGGGATTTTACTAGTGTTTATATCGATTTTTATTTAATTCACGTTGGGTTTCACATTCAATTCTCTTACCTCTATCACTACCTTATTTTTAATTACATGACCATTGTGTTTTTATTAATATAGTATTCTATAATTCAGTTACTAGAATACTAATTTCACTATAACCATTGGTTGTGATAGGCTCTATATTTATAAAAATCATTACCATTCTCACTAACGAACCAAAGTATATGACCATTAAAAAAAGGGAATTTATGAGAGAGTGAGAGTAATAACTCATATGTGGGTGGCTAAGACATGATTCTAATCAAAATAAGAATAATTCGTAAAGTTTTTAAAACAACTAGTGAATTAACCTATGAAATATATGTCTCATATCATTTTTGTCTTTTCTTATATCATTCTATTAAATCATCATCAATCTTTATTATTTTAATTTTCACTTAGTTGTTCCTTTATAGAATTATTTTAGTGTTTTAATTATTTAATTGAGTATTCTATATCCTTTTATTTATGGGGTTATCCTTATAATTTTATGATCCTATAATACTTAATTGGAGATTCAGTGATTTGGGGTTTGTACTTTTAACTTCTAAATTGATTGATCCTATGGGGAATTAATGAACCTCTATGGGTTGGTCACAACCAAAGAAAGGTGTAAGCTCTATATTTTTTAGGGATAGTAAAGGTTCCCATTTAGTGAAGAGCATAAGATAGGGGAACCTAAATTGTGGAAGACCTCACCTTCAATTTTCACTCCTAACTAATGAATGAAATCATTAGTTTGTTTCTAATGCGACAGGTTTGGGAATTCCAATCCATATTGAATAAAAATTCCAAACACCAATCATTGTTTTGGTTAGTTGGGATATCTAAAAAAATAAATTATAGATTAAATCATCTAAAGAATAAAATTTCCTTACCATATTTTAGATTGTAAGTTCAAAATAGTATATATTATAAGGTATTTCTTCTACTCCCATATTCTTTATATCAATCATTCTGATCTTTTAATTCTAGTTTTGATCTCTGGAATTTATTTTGGGATATTTAAATTATTTTTATCATTTGGAAAGTAAGAATTTATTTTCATGAAATTATGATTTTTCCTTTGTTTGGATATTTTTGATTGAGTATTTATAGTTAAAACTTTGGGTAGCACTTTGTAGTGTATCAAAGTTATTCAGTTTATCCACTATGATAGTGAATTATTAAATATCAAAGATACACACCCTAGTTTGATATTTGAAATCATCACTTATAACATACACTATTTCTATTTTTATTTATTTTTCTATATAATATTATGATTTGATGACATCATATTAAAATTTTTTGTGATGAATTTTGTAATTATGGTTTATATTTTTTATTTGAATATAATATTTTTCTCTATAATAAATGGATAGAATCTAGATGTATTATACCAATTTGATTTCAACTGAGTTTCAAAATAATTTGGATATTTTTTTATATTTTTCATTTAACAATTCTTCATATAGAGTTCGTATATGGATTCCATGCTATAATTGTGTTAGGAGACCATGGTTAAGTTAAGAAGAAGTTAGCTACAATATAACAAAATGTAGATTTCAAACAAATTATTATGTTTAGTATCACAATGGAGAACTAAAACAATATTCTATTATTCATGAATGAAAAAGAAATAATTGGTATGGGGAATTTTATATTTGATCGTTTTCCATTTGTTCATCATCATGAGATAGATTTTATGTCACTGAAATAATAAAATATTATAAATACACATGAGGAAAATAATTAAGATGATGATATTGAGAGAGTGAAAAAAAATTATTGGATGGTGCCATAACTTTTGTATATCAAGAATGTACTAAAACAAAAAGTTGGGATTTTTAATGTGGTTATATCATGGAAAAATAATGTTTAGAATTTATAATAAAACCATTTATTATATTCTTACCATTTTGAATTAATTTCTTCATGGCAGTGTAAATAGTCACTCAAGTCATTATAAGGCATGGAAATTAATTAAGCATCTTAGAATTTCTGCTAATAAAATTAATGCTTGTCCAAAATATTTTATTTTATTTCGGGATGAAACAATATACCTTAATGACTAAAAATAATTTGGTACATGTATATAGAAGGAAAATTTAGATGGAAGACCATCTTGTGTGCCCTAGAAAGTCATGTGACACTTTCCATAGATTCCCAAGCCTCAGAATCTATTTATTTCTAAATAAATCTCAACCAATATGTGATGGAATGATACTTAGAGAATTAATGATAATGATTATTTGGTTCATATTGTAAATGTATTATCATGGTAGTAATTTGATACACAACATCCTGAATTTCCAGGTGAGGTGTGTAATGTTAGGTTGGTTCTATCCTGTGGTGGTTTTAATTTGTTTGGTAAGATGTTTACTGCTCACATCATATAACCATTTTTTGTTCATGTTTATAATCTTCTTACTTGGATGTGTATGAAAAAAACAATTCACTTTATTAAGTATACTAATATGTATACCTCCTAATCATGGAAATTATATAGATTTATACTTATAACTATTAAAAAGAGAGTTGAAGCAACTTTGGTATATGGGTGTGTGCACATTTGATGCTTCTTAAAAAACATATTTCAGATACACGATACCCTTCTATGGACTTTAAATTATTCCCCATGGTTATGCAATTATGTCTGGTTGGAGCATAAAGGGAAAACTATCATTTCCTATTTGTATGAAAAATACATGATTCAGAATAGTTAGATATCATCATAGTTTCAATTTCATGGGGCATTGACAATTCTTTCTAATAGATCATCAATACAGGAAGAATTTTCAGAATTTTTATAATACTATTGAAACTAAACATCAACCTCAACGTATGTTAGTAACTAATGTGATAAATAAAATTGAAATATTTTAGTATTTCATTATGTAAAGTTCGGAAAAAAAATCTAAAATTAGGAATAATGTTAACACTAAATCCACTTACAATTGGAGAAATAAAAGTATATTTTTTTGAGTTTCCATATTGTCCTACCAATTTGTTACATCAGTATTTAGATATAATGAACATTGAGAAAAATATGTGTGAAATGTTGCTTTCAATTCTTCTAAATATCAATGGTGAGAATAGATATGACTTGCAATCTCACTCAGACTTGTTGGATTGGGGTATTCAATCATAACTATATCCTATGTGTATCAGTGAAAAAAATGGTAATTTCCCTATGTTTTTTATATGATGACACCTTTAGAGAAAATTCAATTTCTCGGTACTAGATAATATCAAGTTTCCTAATGGTTATTCTAATAACATGTCTAAATGAGTCAATAGAAGGTATTTGAAACTAAAATCCTTAAAAACTCATAATTATCACATCCTTCTTCATGAATTAATTCCAAGAAAAATCTGAAATTTAGTATCCAATAATGTATGGGTGAATGTGATTCTATTATTCTATTTTTATAGATACCTTATTGATAAAATATTATCCAAGTCTTTCTTGATCAAACTTTAGAAATAGGCACCCTTAATTTTGTGTGAGTTGAATAAACCTTTATCCCTTCATTTTTCATTTTCATATAGCATTTAATAGTTCATCTTACAACTGAAACAATTATTTTGGGACCCATTACTTTTTGGTGGATGTACCCTACTAAAAGAAATATGTGCATAATAAAATCTTCTATCTAAAACAAGAATCATCCTAAAGGTTCCATTGTGAGAGGTTATCTGGATCAAGAATATGTGAATGTTTGTTCAATATATTTGTCTGAAGGGAGAACATGACATAACCAGCCAATAATAAATGAATATCAGTAGTATTGGGAAATTGTTCCCACATTTCCATATCTTTCCTAGATGGAAATAATTCTTGGGTCATATACATTGGCTACATTGAGCCTTGAAGAGCAGGATATGGCACATCGTGCCATCTTTTTCAACTGTGGTTTGTTCGATTACTATAAAAAGTAAGTAATTTTAATATTTTTATGTTATCTCATACTATGTCATTTCACATATACCTTAAAATATTATTATCATTTTATATTGGGAACATAAAAAAATTATAAGTAGTGTTCATTGATATTTTCCTTTGAGAAGGAGAGAGGCTTTACATATTAAAGAGTTTCCTTCTTGGTTGAAATAAAAAGTATGACCATTACTTTAATTAACTTAAAATATAGATATTCATTTAATTTTATTATTGATATATAATTTAGGTATTTATTTTACCTTTTGACTATGTCTCTCAAGAATTAAGAGCATTTTCTTTGGGTCCCAATTCTTTGATTCGTGAATGTTAATATTTAACAATAAATGGGTGTAAATTTGTTACAACTAATTGAGAGGTGAATATGAGAACATGTCATGACAGTGTTATGTTAACTTCAACAACTGACCATTATATAAAAGCATCAAATAGTAGGCCTTGATATGAAAATGTGTCTTATTATGGACTTATTGATAAAATATTGTTATTGGATTTCTACTCTCATGGTCGAGTCACTATGATGTAATGTAAATGGTTTGATTAAATTAAATGACATGGTACATTTATTAATGAATATGGATTCATATTTATTGGAGTGGATCACTTCTTGGATACCAATTAACCATATATTTTGGAATTAATGGAAAAACAAGTGCCTTATGTTAAATATCATTTGAGACCTGATTATGATTTCATTATTAAAGTAATCCCAATACATATTTTTCATGATGGTGGGGAGGAAATTGACACCATTGACACCCCCATTGGTGTTGACCAAAATATTTTATTTTATTACTCAAATTGTCCCATTATGAGAATTAACGTTGAACCTGAATTAGTGGTGGGTAATATATAGAAGAAACCATATATGTTCATATTTCATTCAGTTTACCTTGATGTGGTTTTCTCAAGTTGGTATTACTGTAATTAATTTAATTTAGTTTTAGTTTGGAATCATATATTTGTGTTAGTATTGTTTTTTTATCATTAAATTTAATTAGATTTATTTCAATTCATAAAACCATGTTTAAAATGTTTTTTTAATAAATGTATAACTTGGTTTTAAATTATAGTTTTTAAAACATTTTATGACATTATTTATGATTTATTTGAAATCTAAGTTGTATGAAAAAAATTAAAAAGTTTTTCTAAAAAATGTACATTTAATTCTTATGCAGATTATGAAAGATATATAATAAATTCAAAATAATATATTATTTGATGATGATCGAAGGATGTGTGAGCTAGGGTTTCTTCCTCTGGTTCCCTTAGTAAGTATAATAATTGTAATATTTTTCTTCTACATTACATTTGTTGTCATGTTCTTATTCTTAATAAAAAAAATTAGGTACATTAATCTGAACTAAAGTTGACTTCTCATCATCATACTAGTATGAGTCCGAGTAGGGGTTCTACTAGAGCTACAAGGAGCACGCTTTGTACTCATTCACACCCTAACCCACCAGCAGGCATCCCATATACCACGCCTTTTCATCCTCTATGTGAGACTCTAAGTATGTTCCCACCCATGCCTCCATCATCATATAATTTATCCTTTAATTCTCATACCATGTCTACTCCTCCTCCAAGGATGTTCCCACCTATACCATATCTATATCCTATGATGTATCCCCAGCCCATATATCCTTAGCCAACTATGTCGTTGATGCCTCCATTTCCTACTATCCATCTAGGATATGATGATTCAATTCCTTCGGCATCCAATCTAGTTCATGAATATGACTCGGTGCATGCATCAGAACATACATATCCTTTAGAGTATACTAATATAGGGAAACCCATAGATCCATCAGAGCCTAATGAGCAGCTTGCATTAGGTTTTTTTATATGTGTGTCAAATTATATCACATAATTTTTTTATGTTGTATTGTGAATTAATTCTTCTTATTTTTTTTCTTTTATATTATTTTGTGGGATATTCTAATATGAAATTTTTTCACAATTATATACATGAATCTTTGGATCATCAGACACAAATAATGGTAGATTACAATGCAGAGAATCAAATGATGGGTAAAAATTCCAGGTAGTGTAGAAGTTTTATGGAAACTTTAGCCAATTATAGTGATATCATTCTGGTGAAACCAGTATCATAGAGGAATATTAGTAATGAAATCAAGGAGAAAATAGTGATACAGATATGGGTAAGAATATTTGTTAAATTGATATCTATATTATTTTTTTATTTATATAAATTAATATGTTTGTTACAGTGTTAGTTTAACTTTCTAGAAAGTGAAGATGCTGAGGTCGCACAGTGGATGGATCTTGGGGAGTTGTGGCAGTTATACAAGGATGATTTATATATTGGTTGGAAGAGTAGATTGAATTATTATTTAGAGGTTGTACCAATATTCACCAACTTTACAAAAAAACAATATCAAGAAATAATTTCATATTGGAAGAGTATTGAGTTTAAGTTATTCTAAATATTTAATAGTTTGTATTGAAATTTTAATTCCTACAAATTTTATTGAATTTTTGTTTTTATGATGCATTGAAAAAAAACAAAAATAACAAAGATTCTATAATGTATTTTCAAACTATGGGGTGCACTACAATACCCAATCATGAGAGACACAAGGTACTTTAATATGAATATAAATAATATCTCTATTTATATTGTTACTTAAGTATAAGGGATTTATTTGATGAAGTTGAAATTTGGGGAGATCTCTTTATTAAATGGGCTTCAAAAAAATTTATGTTGAGAGTGAAATGAAACAGATTATTCTATATTTTAATAACTATTGAATAATAATCCCAAAAATCGAGTTCATTATTCCCAAACTTATAATAGTTCAACTAATGACCTACAAAACGTTTTTTGTTCTTTGGAGTGCTTGTTGCCTAGATTTTTCAAAACTAGATGCTTATTGTTTTCAGATGTTCTCAACAAAAATTTAGGCATGCTTGGGGATCCAACACTTTTACAAATTCTTTTATCCACCAATGATATTATTGTACCAACCATATGTGTTATATTTTCATTTAACTTATCTCTATTTGAGTCTTTCATGTTCATTATATTCAAATTACTTTATTTTAGTTTCATTTTATAAACTATAAAATAATTTTAATAAATAGTTTTCATGTAAACTATAAAATATTCTTACATGTAATTTCTTATAACCCATTCAAATCAACCTAACCTTAATTGAATAGATTCAAACCAACCTAAAGTGATTATTTAATTTTATTTGGATTTTAAATAAGTATAAAAACATAAATGTTCATAAAAAGGATTTAAAATTGAACAAAAAGTATTAAGAGAGTCTGAAAACAAACTCATGTAGTCCTAATACAAAAATCCAAAAATGAAACATTAATACATAAGGTTATAAATTCCCCAATTATTTAGATTTTCATGTTGAATTTTAAGTATTATTATCATGAATCCCTTTAATATAAGGCTGTAAATTCCCCTTTAATCTAGAATTTATAGCTTGAATGATGTCCTACTTCTCCATCCAAGATTTTCTAACATCACTCCTATAAACATGCTAAAATTTACATTGAAATCTAGAAATACTATCATTATTGACTTTAATTTAACACCTCAATTATATTTCAATATAATCCTTCAAGCATTGAAAACATACTTTGATGAATGTATCATTCTTCAAGGGATACATTTGAGAATGTCTCAGTTCATAGAAACTTTTTAAACCAAATAACCTAACCCAAAATTAACTAATTGAAATAACCTAAGATTAAGTAAATACCCTAACCAAAAATTAACTAAATAACCTAACCCAAAGAGAAATAAATAACTTAACCCAAAATGAACTAATTAACCTAACCAAAAATATGTGTCTTCATGGTGGATAAATTTTAAGAAACTGATTGTTTTTTAAACTAAGGATATATTTGTTATTATTTTTTTTTTAAATGGGTAAAAGGTATTAATATAGGTTGAAAACCTTTAACTAGTTTCTTTTTGATAAAGAATGGTTTTATAAAGTTATTCTTTTAATGAGAATTAGTTTTGAATAGTGGTGGGTATATTTAAATGATTAATTTTTGTAATGTAATTTGGGAGACTGTTTTATCAAATTTTATTTTGAATTAAGTTAATTTTGAGGTATAATATATATTTGAAATAAATTTTTTGGAGGATTTTAAATAGTAATGTTTCTTCGGTGAAACTATTTTGAGGTGTTTTTTTTTAATATACCAAAATTTAGTGGCATACATGCAAAGGTAAATCCATAGTGATGCTTATATCAGGTAATTCCATAAGTTTGGTGATGGTTTGGATGATAATGGTTTTTGGATTTTAGATATGTTACTAGGACTTTTAGTAGTAGATTATTATGGTGATAATGGTTTTATGTATTACAGAGATTTTACTCAATGGGTGTGTGATTAATATTTTGAGTGTGTATTAGTTGTTTAGTGGTTAACATTTCATCTGGGTGTTAAATCATTAGTATTGGTAATTCAGATTAAATTTTGTGATCATGTATTAAGGTTATGATTTATGTCTTCAAAATTATATTGTATAAGGATTTAATATTTTTGGGTTATACAATATATTGTTGGAAATTAGTTACCTCTTAGGTATTAGGGATTTAGTATTTTGTTTTTTGAATTAAATTTTCAAAGTCACGCATTAGAATAATGGTGTATATTTTAGATATGTGCTCGTGTTTTAATTAGGGATTGATAATTTTCATATGAATTAGATCATGGAAGTGAATTGGTTCATATTTTTAGGGATAATAAGTTTCTCAGTAAAGAGGTTCTAAAAAACCATGTCCTATTAGATTAGAGTAAAGGGGGGATTCTACCTAACCTAAAAAGACCTAACCAAAAATTAAAAAAATTACCTAACCTAAAAATACCTAACCCAAAATGAAAAAAAATGGAATAAACCAAAATAAATAAAAAACTAAAGAAAATTAAAGCAATTTTTCTAACCAGAAAATGAATAAATGACCAAATTAACTAACTAAAAATTACATAACACTGAAATGAACCAAATGATATAACCCAAAATAAGCCAAATTACCTAACTCAAATAACTCATAACCTAAAGATGAAACAAATGACCAAACCCAAAATTAACCAATTTACATAACCTAAGATGAAGAAAATACCCAAACCAAAAATGAACTAAATAACCTAACCCAGATAAAAATAAATAACCTAACACATAATGAGATAATTAACCTAACAAAAAAATTAACAATTGATCAAATGACCTAATAAAAAAATTAATGACCAAACAACTAGAATGAACCAAACGAAGTAACCAAAAAAATAACTAAAAAATAAACCAATTGACCTAACCCAAAATAAACCAAATAACCTAACATAAAAGAAAAGATAACCCAAAAATGAACAAAATAACATAACCAAAAAATACCTAACCCAACATGAATAATAATACATAACCCAAAATAAACCAAATAACCTAAACCCAAGTAAACCAATTATTCTGGCCAAAAAATGAACAAATAGCCAAATGAACTAACCAAAAATTACATAACACCAAAATGAACCAAATTACATAACCCAAAATAAACTAAATGACTTAACTCAAATATTACATAACCCAAAGATGAACCAAATGACTGATCCCAAAATTAAAAAATTAACATAACCCAAGATGAAGCAAATACCATAACTAAAAATGAAATAAATAACCTAACCCAAATAAAAATAAATAACCTAACCCAAAATTCACTAATTAACCTAAAAAATGAACAATTGATCTAATGACATAATCCAAAATAAAATAATTACCAAAATGAACCAAATAACATAACCCAAAAAAGACATAAACCAAAAATAAACCAAATTGAACTAACTAAAAATAAATAACCTATCATAAAAATTGATAACCCCAAAATGAACAAAAAAACCTAACCTAAAAAAACTAACCCAAAATTAATAAAAAGACATAACCCAAAATAAAACAAATAACCTAAACCCGAGTAAATCAATTTTTCTAATCAAAAAATGAAAAAATGGCCAAATGAACAAACAAAAAATTACATAACCGTGAAATGAACCAAATAATGTAACCCAAAAGAAACCAGATTACCAAACTTAATTATGAAATAACCAAAATATAAACCAAAAGACCAAACCTAAGATTAACCAATTGAAATAACCCAAGATAAAGTAAATACCCTAACCAAAAAATTCTAAATAAACAAACCCAAAGAAAAATAAATAACCTAACCCAAAATGAACTAATTAAACTAACCAAAAAATGAAAAATTAATCAAATTACCTAATCCAAAACAAACTAATGACCAAAATGAACCAAATTACGTAACCCAAAAAAATACATAACCCAAAAATAAACTAAATGACCAAACCCAAAATAAACCAAATAACTTACCATAAAAAAGATATATCCCAAAATGAACAAAATAAACTAACCTAAACACACTTTACCAAAATTAACAAAATGACATAACCCAAAATAAACCAAATAACCTAAACCCATGTAAACTAATTATTCTAACAAAAAATGAACGAAAGGCCAAATGAACTAACCAAAAATTACATAACATTAAAATGAACCAAATTATGTAACCCAAAATAAACCAAATTCCCTAACTCAAACATGACATAACCCAAAGATGAACCAAATGACCAAACCCAAAATTAACAAATTGAAATAACCCAAGATGGAGAAAATAATCTAATCAAAAATTAACTAAATAACCTAACTCAAATTAAAATAAGTAACCTAACCCAAAATTAACTAACTAACCTAACCCAAAAAATGAAAAATTGATCAAATGTCCTAATACAAAACAAACTAATGACCAAACAACCAAAATGAACAAAATGAAATAACAAAAAAAAGACATAACAAAAAATAATTCAAATGAACTAACCCAAAATAAACCAAATAACCTAACATAAAAAAGAGATAATCCAAAAATGAAAAAAATAACCTAACCTAAAAACACCAAACCCAAAATGAAAAAAAAAATCATAACCCAAAATAAACCAAATAATCTAAACCTAAGTAAATCAAATGTTCTAACTAAAAAATCAATAGATGACTAAATGAACTAATAAAAAATTACATAATCCTGAAATAACCCAAATGGAATAACCTTTAAGATATAGACCTTCTCTATATTTGTATAGATCTTTTTTTGTACTATTTTTTCTTTTTTTTTGAGTGTATCTTGTGGGTGTTTTGCCTTGGGGTGATTTTTGGTGAAATTGGAGAATTTTGGGAGTAAGTGGGGGTAGTGTGTGGTTGGCGCACAGTTTTTCCAAACTATTCACTCATCCCATCAAACTGTGAAAACCCAAATAGAGGGGATTCACACAAATGGCGCACAATTTTTCAAAATATAGACCCTATTATTAGTAATTGTGTGAAACCCATGGGTGAGATGCAAGGTTAGGGCACTTGGTTCAGTGAAACCGTGTGACCCGTATAGGAAACTGTGTGTATGATATTTTCATCCCCCAAAAAATCATTAAAAAATTCCTGAACCACCATTTTATACCCCTAAATCCCCTATCTTGACTATAAAACTATTTATATAATTTTTTGAGGTTCATAGTTGAATTACATGTTCTTGTGACCTCTGTTATTGGAAAATAAAAGCCCATATTGAAGATCTACACCTCTCCTGATAAGAGATTATCATCCTGTGTGGTTTACTCTGTCTATATCGTCTTTCTCTCATCTTGTGAGGGGGTATTTTCCTCTATTGATGATGGATATATATCTTGGTTTTTATAGATCTAATCCATATGATATTCTATCTAGGTTTTGGATCTAGATCTCATTCTTCGTCATGTTCTTGATCGTTCTTCTTAAATTGGGGATTTCAGTTGGCGATCATTTGTCAATGATCTTGAGGCAGTTTGTCTAAATTTAATTCACATAGTATTTAATTTCAATTACATGTATTTATTATATAATTTCAATTGGAACATTTGAAAATTGACTCTTTAATTGAATAAATTGATTAATTAATTAATTTATGAAATCATGGAATTTATTTAATGTGATTGTCGTGTGATTAAACATTGTGTCAAATTTGGGATAATTGGAATTGGTTGAATTGGATTAATTAATTTTTGAATTAATTAATATAAATTGTTGTGATTGAGAAATTGTGGAATTAAATTCATTAATTCATTAATTAATAGATGGAAAGTTATGATTGTGGAATTGGATTAATTAACTGGTGAATTAATTAATGGATTGTATGATTTTTCAATTAATATGATTAATAGTTAATTTAAAATTGGAATTAGTTGATGTTTGGATCAACCTTTATGTTTATGAAATTGGGATATGTTTGAAATTGGGGTGTATGTGATTTTTTGATATCCATGTGTGGGACATAGACTACTACTTCAAAATCCCATTGTGATAAATTGATATTTTTGTGTGGAATATGGACTTATATTTAAAAATCCCATAGTTATAAATGATTGTGTGACATTAATTACTACTTCAAAATACCACTTGTGTTATTGTTTGATAAATGATTATGGTACATAGACTTCTTCTTGAAAATCCCACTCATGTGATCATTTGATAAATGAGTTGTGGGACACAGACGGTTGCTTCAAATACCCATGGGGTTCTAGGCATGATGATCTATATAGCAACCTATTTTTTTCTTTATAATAATTTTAAATATTTTTATATATATTTATAGAACTAGGCTCTAAGACAGTGTGAAATTTTGAGGCCCATTGTTCCTAGAATTTCTTTTTTAAAAACATTAAATATATTTTATATTATGCATGAATAGTTCTTAAAGAGAATGGGATAAATCTTAATTGAAAGCCTGGATTATAAATTTGAGACCATGGTTGAGTCTAAAACACAGTTTTTACCCTAGTTTTGACATAAAATGGTTTGGTTTAGGGCATTCAAACACCTTGCCTATTGGTGGTACATTTAGTGGATTAATTAATTAATTAATTCATTCATTCATTCATTTTACCCTAAATGAAATGTTTATAAATATACTAACATGGAGATTCACCCAAGGTTAGCCTCATAATTCTATATTATTTTGAGAGATTATCCTTCATTCTTTATTGGTGATTCACCTTGGACTACGATAAAATGCCGAATCAGAGTAGATTGGGACGTAGTGAATGAAATAACTTCCTTCAATTGTTGGCGAGAATGTTCGTCGATGAAGAATGATCCAATATCTAAGTAGTACTAATCAATTTGTGGTTTACACCCTATTTGGTTAAATTTAATTGAGCAGATCGATCACTTCTATCGATTTGTGCCAATTGTGGCCTAAGAATGTTCCAAAGTACTGGATTAATTTATTTGTTGAATTGTTATCTAAACTTGGTATCATCGATCTTGATCATTATACAAGAACTCTTGGACAAAAATAGTTTAAACTTTGTTATTGTTCCTTTCTACCAATTTTTCTTTGTTCTCCTTACTAGTAGGACCCCATGGCTCGGGTTCGACATTTTCAGGTAGTACCGAGCCATATCAGACACTCGGAATTGCGACAGATCAATGAATGAAGTTTAGATTGATGAAATAAGGATAGATCTGGGATATTTGAAATGAACAGATGGTTATTTATTTGTTTTAAGATCAATAAATCAAAGGTGAAATATTGGAAGCATGTGGGATGAATGAAGAAGCCCCTAATGAGGTGATTGAATCATATTATCAGCTACCAGAGGGCCGGAATCCATCGGCCTATGATAGATCTGATAATTTCATCTTGAGATAGTGCCAAAATCGAAGTGGTATAGCTTGAATCGAGACGTGGATCATGGATCTCATTTTCTTTGAAAAACCCAACTACATGCCATGTAAAAGGATCAACACATGGAATGTAACTCTTTAAGTGTGGTGTCTAGGGTTTTACAAAATCATAAGGATGGCACACCATGTAGCCTTCAAACACACCATGTACCTCATCCCCAAGTGGATGAGCCATGTGATAGACCATGTAGGAAGGAATCCATGTGTGAGTATATGGATAGGCTCATTTCCATGTACCAGAGTACATGGACATGGACAAAGAACATGGGCAGCACCCCGTGTGAAGAAACATGTCATGTATGAAAGTACATGGGTAGAAGATGAAAGTACACAGACATATCCAAAAGGACACAACCTAATCTTAGTTAGCTTGGGCTTGTCGTGTAGTCCACCTACATGGTGTGTACTACTACATGTACATGGATACATGTACTGGCCAAGGATGCGGCCTTGTGGTGGAGTGGGACCACATTCCTTGTGGGTCCCCTCACACTCTATGTATCCCTTGGTCCCTTTTTAGGAAACTTCAAGTTTCCTTATCTTCTTCATTTGAAATCACATTTTGGCCCATAAATATCCTATCATGAGTGTTTTTACATGTATAATGTGATGGTTCCCATGGTTGTGGCTTTAGAGATACAATGTGGAAGGTATCAGGAATGACGCTTGGTTAGGAAAAGCTCGATGATGGCGGTGATCATGCGGGATCACCAGACACTACCAAGTAGTACCCTCTAGTAGAGCTGAGAGGTGGAGTCATTGGTGACTACTGAGTATTACCCTTCAGTAGAGTTGGTCAGTGGATTCCTTGAAGACTATTTTTTGTACCCTCTATTAGATTTGGGCAGTGGAGTCCTCAACAAGATACAATTTGTACCCTCTAGTAGATATGGGAAGTAGATTCCTTGATAACTATCGAGTTATACCCTCTAGTAGAGTTGGGCAGTAGAGTCCTCAATGACTATCGAGTAGTACCCTCTAATGTATATGGTAAATGGGTTCTAAAAGGCTATCATTGTAGATATTTACTATTGTATCATGGCATGGATCCTCTACCTATAGATTTTGGCCCCTCGACTATGCGGCACAGTGATGAGGCATGATTTGACTTGTGTAGTTACTTATGGGAAGATGTGTGAGATGTTGGGAATCGTGGATGGACTTTTGGAACAACTGGATACTCTTCATCTTGGATTGAGTTGTGATATGGAGATCCCCTTACTCTCTCATTTGGGATTCTTTGACTGATAATATATATATATTGTTCAGTATCCATATCTTTAGATTTGGTTACTCTCTTTCCATGATAGGTGAAGACATGTGGGGTATTCCACGTACTTTCCATGTTTATCTTCTCGTGGTTGGATAAGTCTACTCTCATACTATATGTGGTGAAGACTCAACATGTAGTTCATATAATCACCGTGTTTATTTCCTTGTGCTTGTACAGGGTTACTTTCACTCTTGGTTTGGTTTGAGTTGTTCTCTTTAATTGTATCTTTCATATTCTATCTTTTTATTCCTATTTTATCTTTTACTACCCCCCCCCCCCTTCAAATTTATAGGAGTCCTGCTAGGTATTTATATACTCACCCCTACAAGATATTTTCTTGTATGTTTCTTGTATTATGAAGATGACAGACATGTTGGTGGTGACTTTAGAGGATCATAGGGATACCTGGTACTTTGGACCACGTACGGTGGTCGTAGCTTGGGATTCAGGAGTTGGGCACTCTCAATAGTTTATTTTTTGGGTTTTTTCAGGTTGGGACATATTCTTGGATGGGCGTGTATTTTTTCCCTTTACATTTAATTTTTCACTAATGTACTCTTATACACCCTAGAGGTTATGTATTCTTGGTTTAATTTCTAGTTGTGTTGCATCTTTTACTCTTCCTCTCTGCAATTTTTCATCAAGATGGATGTATGTATGTATGTATGTATGTATGTATGTATGTATGTATGTATGTATGTATGTATGTATGTATGTATGTGTGTATGTATGTATGTATGTATGTATGTATGTATGTATGTATGTATGTATGTATGTATGTATGTATGTATGTATGTATGTATGTATGTATGTATGTATGTATGTATGTATGTATGTATGTATGTATGTATGTATGTATGTATGTATGTATGTATGTATGTATGTATGTATGTATGTATGTATGTATGTATGTATGTATGATCATCTAACCGAGGTGAATCTTGAAAAATATTAGGATGCCTCTATGATAATATCCAACCAAGATATCAGTTTTGGATCGTGACGATGATCTGATGAGCGATGAGCCCTCAGTTCAGGGTCCATCCTATGAGCCCCTTACTTCAAGTGGGCAGGTAGAAGTAACTCTTCCTATTGAGTAGCAGATCACTATAATAAATGAAGTTGGGGATGTGTGTAGTCTTAAAGCGATCTGCAAGTTCCATCTATATAGGCTGATGAGGTTCTGCGGTGATCTATATCCCTAGTCAGCATAGTATTGGCTAGAGTCAATGGTTCGTATCTTTAGGCTTATTTGGACCCTGTCAAATCAGGTTGTTGCACTGGAATCTATCATTTTCCATGGAGAATATGGGAACTAGTGGAGCCTTTTACACATATTCATGATGAGTCAACACTCTTGTGGACTAACTTCCAGTAATTGTTCTATGAGGAGTACCATAACTCCTATGTATGCTCAGTTCGAATTTAGGAGTTTTTGGAAATACAAAATGGAGGGATGATAGTCGATTAATATGCAGTGAGGTTCAAGTACCTTACCTGGTAATCCCTTGAAATGATCCATTAAGGATATATCTGAGCATAGAAGTTTGAGTGGGGACTCCGTAGAAAGATTCATGCCAGTGTGGTTCCCTTAGGCATCCCCATCTATATCGAGGTGTGGGAGATGGAACTAGGGACATAGATATTTCTATTATAGGTATTACAGACAATAATATTTTGAAATGGATGTCACAGATCTGAGTTGTCTGCAGTAGCTAGTAGGATTCATTCAGTGGGATCTCAGAACAGGAATTCATTTTGCAATCAGGATCACGAATGAGTTTGTGCAATGAAGGGAAAGTGTAGAGAACTAGGGAATCCTTGAGAGGTTCAGTGATATTCTTGTGACAGGAAAGGTTCCATATCACATGACTACCTAACTAGATGTACTAAGGAGCATAGGCAGGTAGTTGATTGACCACCACGGTAGAGACAACACTATGATCTGGGATCTCCTAGGTGAGGATGACAGGGTGGTCACTAGCGAGGTAGAGCGGTCAGAGGATTAGGAGGAGCTATGGATGGTGGAAATTTATATGATATCCTTTCACCACCACCACTAGGAATCCAATGTCATGCTCAAGTAGCTAGCAGTCGGGGCCACAGACAGTTGTAGGCTTTGGAGGCTTATGACCCCGTAGCGCACGAGATGATCATAGGTACGATCTATGTTTATTATACTCTTGATTATGTATTATTAGACATGGGTTCTAGTTATTCCTCCATATTTATACTCTTGGTATGATATATAGAGATCCCAATTGAGGTTGTATCATAGAATCATTATCTTTTGGTTCTAACAGGGAACACTTCTTATGTATCTTTCATCTACTGATAGTGTGAGATATCACTTAGTGGAGAGAGGTTCACATGGGACCTTTTGATCATCATGATGGAACCCTATGACATTATATTAGGTATGGATTGGTTTTCCATGGTTTGATCCCAGATTTACTATCACCATAGACAAGTCATATTCCTATGCATTTATGGGATGAGATTCTTCTTTCTTGGTGAGAGAGATCTCACGGCGAGACAAGTGGGTTCTGCGAGTAGGATGAAGTAACCCATCACCCTTCATTTGGAGATTATAGACCTTGATAAAATAATATCCTAATGAATATAGATTCCTTAATTTTTTTTAGGATTATATGGGCATCTTTCCCAAGGAAATTTCAGGACTACCTTTGAGGCAGTAGATGGAGTTTTGCATCAACAATCATCTCAGGACCGCTTTGATATATTTTTTGGCATATTGTATAGCCCCAATAGAGATCTAGGAGATATAGTTGTAGTTGGAGGACCTTCTATATGAATTTTTCATCAGGCTCAATGTTTCTCCCTGGGTAGTTCTACTATTTTTCATGAAAAATGCAGACAAGAACTTACAGATTTTCATAGATTATCATCGCCAAAACCAGGCTACGATAAAGAAAAAGTAACCCTTGGTGAGGATTGATGAACTATTTGAATAGTTTCAAGGCATGATATGGTTATCAAAGATCTATATTGTGTTTGGATACCACCATTTGAGGATTATCTAGGATGAAATTCCATATTTGGAATTCTAATGTTGTTATGGACACTATAAGTTTCTAGTGATGCCTTTTGGTGTGACGAATACCCCCACCATGTTTTTGGATTTGATGAACCAAGTATTCCAATTATATTTAGAATATTTTTTGATCATATTCATTAATTACATACTAATATACTATTAATTAGAGGATGATCATGAATATAACTTAAGGATGGTTCTAGATTTACTTTGAGAGCAATAGTTTTATGGGAAAATCTTGAAGTGCCAGTTCTAGATTCATGAGATTCACTTTTTGGTGCATGTAATTTTTTATCATGGTTTATCTATAGACACAAAAAAAGATATCTGCAGTGATTTATTGGGATACATCCAATATTGTTCCATAGGTTTGTATATTTCTGTGTTTTTTGGGGTAATAAATAGGTTTTTCGAAAAATTCTCTTAAATTATAGCCCCTTTGACAGACCTAATGCCGAAAGGGCATCCGTTTACCTAGTCTGAGCAGTGTCAAAGATCCTTTGAGGAGATAAGACATAGGATAAAGAGTTTTCTAATTAAGAGACTACCATAAGAAGTCATAGAGTTCATAGTGTATTGTTATTCCTTGGGAGTTGGGCTCAGATGCGTGTTGATGCAATGGTCGGAAGTTATCACATATGGGTCGATGCAGTTGAGACCCCACAAGCTGAAATATGTGAATCGTGACTTAGAGATGGTAACGGTAGTATTAACCCTATGAATGTGGAGGCACTACCTTCTTGGTGATCACTTTGTGGTTTACTTAGACCATCATAGTCTCATATACATCTTCATTCAGATATATTTGAGCCTAGGACATCGGCACTGGGTGGATTCCCTGTAGGACTATGTCTTCAATATAGTGTATAATTCATGGAAGGAAAACATAGTAGTAGACACCCTTAGTAGGAGGTCATGGTATCTTTTGGTTTTTGAGGCTTTAGAATAGTTTTCATCCCTATAGCTGACCCTGGTGGAGCAGGGGGTACAAATTTTCTACAGCCAATGGTATTTTCTCCTTCACTTCTTGAGTGTGTGTGAGAGCAGCTGGGAGACATAAACTGTGAGGTCTTATGTAACTAGATATCCATAGGGGACTCACCATATGTATAGTCTGAATTAAGTAATCATGTAATCATTTTTAGGAATAGATAGGAGGTTTTAGTCATAATGCAGGAGAATGTGATGTAACAGTTCCTCACTTCTCCCACAGTTGTACATCACGATGTGGTGAAAATGTACAAATACCTTCAGTGGTAGATTTTCTGGTCTAGCATGAGAAAAAATATAGTTTATTTTTCCTCTCGGTGCCTCACTTTTCGGCAGGTGAAGGTTGAGCACTAAGTTCCAATAGGTTTGTCACAGCCCCTTGAGATCCGAGAGTGGAAGTGTGATGGAATATCCCGAGATTTTATGTCAGGGATTCCATGCACAGTGAATTTCCATGACACCATATGGGTGGTAGTTGAATGAATCATGAAGTCAACACACTTCCTTGGTATTGGGGAGAAGAGTTAGGTAGATATTTTTTGGTTAGTTGAATTTATGGGATATTGTTCTCCTTTATGGGGTGCCCTCTATGATTGTCTCTGATCATGATACGTAGTTTACATCACGATTATGGAGAGTCTTGTAGGAGGAATTTGGGGTCCAAATGAGGATGAGTACATCCTTCAACCCCAAAAATTATAGGTAGATCGAGCATACTATCTAGGTGATAGAGGATATTTTGATGGATTATATGTTAGACTTTGGTCGGAGTAGAGAGGATCACTTAACCTTGGTAGAGTTTGTGTACAACAATAGATACCACCCTATAATTGACATGGAACCTTTTGAGGTCCAATACAGGAGACCCTGTAGGTCACCCTTGTATTTAATAGAGATCGATGATTCATATCTTGTGGGCATAGATATACAACGGGTGATGAAAGATAAGGTCCATGTTATTAGTGAGCTGATGAGGACAGCCTAGAGCTGACATAAATCTTAGGTAGATTATAATTGTAGGCCCTTGGAGTTCGAGTAGGGAGAACATGTATTTCATAGATTCTCCCCACATTGAGGATTTCAGATGTTCATCTGGGGATTCAATCTATCCCTGAGGTTCATTAGGTAGTTTTAGATCATATAGAGGGTTGGTGAGGTTTCTTACCATCTCTCCCTACCCCCATAGATAGATAAAGAGCATGATGTCTTCCATGTGTTGTAGCTGAGGAGATACATTCATGTCCCCATGCATTCCATCTACTAGGGTGATCTAGATATCAAGGATGGATCCACCTTTTCAAAACACCCATTTCAATCAAGGATTGACAGTAGAGGACCCTATTTGGGCAGACCATCCCCTTGGACCACGTCTTGTGGTAGCATGAGGATGTGTAAGAGAGTTATTGGGAGTGGGAGAGCCAAGTGTGGGATCAGTATCACAAGTTTTTTTAGTTTTTATTTTCAAGGATGAAAATATTAAAGGATGTAATGATGTAAACACCTGGTTTTTTCATTTTAATACTTTGAAATGTTTTTATATATATTTCCAGAGCTAGGTGCTAAGACAACGTGTGATTCTGAGGCCCGGTGTGCCCGAAATTAATTTTATAAAAATATTAAATATATTTTATATTATGCATGAATGGTTCTTAAATAAAATGTGATAACTCTTAAATGAAATCTCGAATCTGAAATCCAAGACCACAGTTGAGTCCATAACACAGTGCTTACACTAGGCATGACATAACATGGGTCGGCACAGGGTGTTCAAACACATCGCTCATTGGTAGTATGTTCAGTGGATTAATTAATTATTTAATTATTTAATTAAAACATTTTAAAATAAAAAATGTTTATAAATATACTACCATGGATATTTTCTCATGGTAAGACTCATAATCTTAGGATCTACTGAGATGTTCTCATTCCTCCTTCGTTGGCGAATCACCTTGGATGATGACATAATGTTGGATCAGAGAAAATTAGGATGCAATGAATGTTGTGACTTTGATCGTTGGATATCATGTTATTCGATGAAGAAAAATCCAATCTCTAGGTAAGATTTTTCAATTTTTGGTTTACACCCTCTTTGATTAAATTTTATTGAGTAGATCGATCCCTTCTAACGATCTATGCTAATTATGGCATAATCATGTGCCTACATACATGATTAATTTAGTTATTGAAAAGTTATCTAACCTCAGTATCACTATTCTTGATCTTTTTCCTAGAGATCTTGGTCAATGATGGTTTAACCTTTGTTATGGTTCCTTTATCTCGATTTTTCTTCATGTTCATCACCGGTAGGACCTTATGGTCCTATTTTGACATTTTTAGGCGGTACTGAGCCTGATCAGACCCCTAGAATCATGAAGGATCGAGGAAAGTGGTTTGAATCAACAAAATAATGCTAGATCTGGGATTTTTGTTAGGCATAGATGATCTTTTCAATATTTAAAGGTCAATAAATAAAAGGTATAAGGATTGGCAGTGTATGGGATGAATAAATAAACCACTATAGGTGATTGGAATTGTATTTCTGACCATTAGAGGGCTGCAATTCATCGGATGATGCTAAATCTGGCAATTTTGGCTAGAGATAGGGCCAAAATCAAAGCGGTGTGGCTTGAATCGGGGCATGGATTCTAGATATCAATTTTTGTGAAAAACTAAACTACACATCATATACAAGGATAAACACACAGTGTGTAGCCCTTAATTATGGAATCTAGGGTTTTGGGAATTCATAAGGATGACATGGTATGTATACTTCCTACACATCAAGTACCACGTCCCCATGTGGACGATCCATGTGATGGACCACACAAGCAGGACTTCATGTGGGAGTACAAAACCAGGAGCATGACCATGTAACAGAGTACATGGAAATAGTCAGAGTACACAGGTGGCACCCCGTGTGAATCAACACACCATATATTAAAGTACATAGGTATAGGATAAAAGTACATAGACACAGACAGAAATACATGACCTAGTCCTGGTTAGCTTGGACACATCGTATAGTCCACCTATATTGTGTATAATGCTACAAAAATAGGGATCCATGTACTGTCTAGGGAATGACCATCTGATGGAGCAAGACCACATGTCATGTAGGTACCCTAACACACTGTGTATCCCTTGGTTCCTTTTTATGAAACATCAAGGTTCCAAATCTCCTTTGTTTGAAATTGGACTTTTTTCCTATGATCATCCTATATTAAGTGTTTTTTCATGTAAAATGTGATGGTTCCCTTGGTTGTGGCTTTTGAGATTTGATGTGGAATGTTATAGGCATGATTCATGGTTAGGCAATGCTCGATGATGGTAGTGATCACATAGGATCACCAGAGACTACTAAGTAGTACCATCCAGTAGATCTTGGTAGGGGAGTCCTCAATGACTACCGAGTATTACCCTCTATTAGAGATGGGTAGTGGAGTACTTGATGACTACTGAGGTATACACTTCAGTAGATTTTGGCATTGGAGTCCTCGACGACTACCAAGGTATACCCTCTAGTATGGGAAATATATTCCTCAATGACTATTGAGTGGTACCCTCCAGTAGATATGGGTAGTATAATCCTCGATTACTATTGAGTTATACCCTCTAGTTGAGATGGGTAGTGGAGTTCTTGATGACTACTAATTAGTACCCTCCAATAGAGTTGGGCATTGGGTCCTCGATAGCTATCAGAGTGGATCCCTCCTATTATACTAGGTCATGGATCCTCTACCTATATATTATGGCCCATCGACTATGCAACATAGTGATGAGGCATGGTTTGACTAGTATAGTTACTTTTGGGAAGACACATGAGATGCTGGGAATTGTGGATATGCTTTTGGAACTGTTGGATACTCTTCGTATTGGTATGAGTTATGAGATGAAGATCCCCTTACTCTCTCATTTTGGGTTTTTGACTGAGAATATATATATTATTCTATATTAATATTCTTGTATTTGGTTACTCTGTTTCCATGAGAGGTAAAGATGTGCAGGGTATGCCACATGCTTTCTGTGTTTAGCTTCTCATAGTTGTATGAGTCTAATCTTCTACTATAGGTGGAGAAGACTCAACATGCAGTTCATTTACTCATCGTGTTGATCCCCTTATGATTGTATGAGGTTACTTTCACTCTTGGTTTGGGTTGATCTATTATCTTCAATTGTATATTGGATCTACTATCTTTCTATTCCTTTTGTATCTCTTAATTATCCCCCTTCAGTTTTTGGGGCATCCTACTGAGTATGTATATACTCACCCCTTTATGGTCTTTTCCCACATGTTTTGTGTCTTATGCAGATGATGGATAGGTTGGTGGTGACTTCAGAGGAGCTTAGGGATACCCGGTACTTTGGACCACGTATGGTAGTCACATCTTGAGATTCAAGAGTTGGGCACTCTCAGTACTTTAATTTTCTATTTTTTTAAGTTGGGGCATATTCCCGGTTGGTTGTGTATTTTTTCCCTTTACTTTTTAGTTTTCACTGATGTACTCTTGTACACCCTAGAGGTTATACATTCTTAGTTTAATTTCTATCTATGTTGCATCTTTGGATCTTTACCTATGCACTTACTAATTGAGATATTTATTTGTGTGTGTACAGGTACTCAGGAAAAGGCCTCCTAGAGTTAGATATGCCTTTAAAACTGGTCTCCAACCCTAGAATATGAAGGTGGGATTGGGGTAGTTGTGGCTCAAGCCCCATCTTAGGTTGAGTTGTGAGAATCTAGGCCCAAAATGTTTTCATCAGAATATGGTTTCAATTGGATAAAATATTAATTAAAATGAAATCATAATTGATAACCATAGTATTGTGATATTCCCAATGTGATGTTGTTTAGAATCTATCATAGGAAGAAGTAGGTATTGAAGGTTTGAGTGTCCTCAGAAGCCTAGGAGGCTTATGTGGTTAATTAAATAACAATTTAAAATGTGATAAAATTTTACTTTATGCATTGTAATTTATTATTTATACAACTACATACACTATTATTGACTATATATTATTTTAGATGCCATTGGTGGTGGCATACTAAGTTGTACTCACACCCTACTCAGGATTCCTGATCCGTACCCGAATAGATTTCATGTTTACAGAATATGATAAGATCAAGATCCATATGTTATACGGATAATTTGGGGTGGATCATGGATAATGGAACCAGACATGATTTTAGACCCACTTATGAGTTTTCATTATTTATTTATTTGGGGTTTTTTCATATTGACACTTGATACATATTTGGAATTTTATATCTATTACTTTAGTTTTGAATATTGTATTTCTATTTTTTTCATCATGTGATACTGGTTTGGTTTGGTTATTGGTTATATAATTTGGTTATTCTTATTTATTTACATTGTTGTGATACTTTGATAAGGAGGGTATAGTCTCCCTATGATCAATATTAGACTCTCACTACTAGTTGGAATCCTCTGGCATAGGGGGAGGATCACTTGAGGTTATGTAACTGACTAGCTCGTGGAACTAATGTGTGGCACCCAGGTTGAGATGTTAAAAGTGGTATCAAAGGGGTTTTTCTTTTCATTTATTTTGTATTACTATTTGGTAAATGTAGATAGGATACTAGAAATAGTCGGGCCTTAGTTATGATCTCATGCATGGGATTAGCTAACCCATTTATGATGGAAAACCCAAGTACCTAGGATGGGATTGTTGTTATTGATGTGTGATGTTATAGTTGTTTGTTATTTCACCTTGGGTGATGCACTTGTTTTTGAGATGTAAATTGTTTTTGAGATTTTCTGAGATTTGACTTATGGACCAGTATGGAATAAGATTTGAGTTTGCATGTATCATTTTAGGAACTTAGGATTTATTGTGATATTCATAATTTTAGTCACACATGGGAAAATGGTTTTGGGTAATTTTTTGAAATTGAAATGTTTTCCTTTCTTGTGTAATTGAACTAAAATAAGTTCCTAATATAAATTGATAATTTTAAAATGATAAAAACTATGGAGAATGGGTATCTAATGTGAAACTTTAATAATGATAATGTGTTTACCATTTTTTCCATGACCTATATGTAGGATGATTAAGGGTAGTGATAGTGCCTCAATTTTGACCATGTAGCGAAGTTTGAGAGAATGACTTATTATGGATTTGTGTGAATCCATATTGTTAATTGTGTTGATGTATTTAAATGTTATCTAAGATGTGTTTTTATAATTTTATAGATGTACCTCCATGAATATTCTTATTGGTAGGACGATAGGAGTATATGGCTAGCAACGATCCTCTGGTAGTGGAACCTAAGGCATCTTTAGTTCATCGTGAGGAAGTCAGAGAGTAATTCCAAGAGAACCTTTCTTAGTTCGTATGGTTAGTGGAAAGAGACCCGCTGTGGGTTGTGAAAATCTTTTCTGACCTGACATGGAAGTTTCAGTTGCATCACCCTTTGACCTTCACTGAAAGGGTGGACCTGAGGAAGTTGAGTTCTGGATTGAGTCTATCCAGACTATACTTGAACACTTGGTGACTTCTGTTGAGAAGAGAGTCCAATTGGTTACTTACATGTTACATTTTCAAGAAAAGAGTCAATGGGACATCCAAATTTGGGATGGAAATCTAGAAAATATGGAGTATAAGGAATTTCAATATAATTTCCTAGAGCACTTTTACCCTAAGACGCTCAGGCATGAGAGAGCGGCTGAGTTTATGAGGTTGACTCATGGGAGCATGTTTGTGATGGACTATGCTAGATATTTCATGTATTTGTAGTTCTTTGTTCCAACATTGGTAGGATATGTGGATACTATGGAAAAGTAATTTCAGGATGGGATTGAATGTGAAATTAATTCCTTGTTGAATATCTTTAGGTTGAAGAAGTTTTTAGAAGTGGTTAATTAGGCTCCCATTTATGAGGGGAACCTAAAGGAGGCTTCTGGTAGAGGATAGGTGGTTTCTACTGGACAGTTAAGAGGTACTAATTCCAAGAGTAGGAAGTGTCATTATGAGAATATTGACCAGGGTAGTGGAAATAATAGTAGTAATGGGGAAGAATCAGTTACATAGGACCTTACTCAGGTGACCTGTCAATAGTGAAAAAGGTTAGGTAACTTTTATAGATGTTACCTACGAACACTGGTAGAGTTCCAAGGCTGCAATGGGGTGGGATATTTACAAAGGTTTTGTAAGAAACCATGTAAGATGGTTAATGATGGAGCAACTAGGTATAACCAAAGTATGGGAAGGGGTTCTTATAAACAATACCATCATGAAAGCTATAGTTTTATTGGACATGGTGGTAATAGTAGTAGATGTGGTAATTCTAGGAAATATCACCTGTATCAGTAGAGTGGTGCATCTCAAGATACTCAGACTGCATCACAAGAAATAGGGGTAGAATATTTGCATGTCATTCATCATGCACCGGTGGATAGTGAGGTTGGACCTTTGACAGTTATAGGTACTATTCTTATAGATTATATGATTTCTAGTTCCTTATTTGATACCGGTGCCTCTCATTAAGTTATATCTTCAAAACTTGTGAATGGTTTTATTCTAGTGGTGGAATTTGTGAGTAGGGTTATGATGATAAATATAAATTTGGGAGTATGGTCGAGAGACATCTGTTTGTGCAAGGGGTGTCCTCTCAAGGTTGGGGAGTGTCATTTCAGTTGGGATATTTACATCCTTAACATGAGTGTATTTGACCTAATTATGGGTATGTATTGGTCGATGGTGTATCAATACCACATAGATTTTTACTGCAAGAGGATGATGTTTATGTCTCCTAAGCATAATAAATATATTCCCCATAGATAGTGGGACATCTAGGCAGGTCGTGAAGGGATAGATCATCAGAATCTAGGGGATATCACCTCCCATGTTTCTATCATATTGATGGAAGATAGAGGTGTAAAGAAATATGTCTTCCTACCCGTAGAATACCAATTTCAAGATGTGTTTCTTGAATACTTCTCCAGGATACCACCTGAGAGAGATGTGTAATTTAAAATTATTCTCATGTCGTAGGCTAAGACAGTTTCTATTCGACCGTATAGAGTGGAACTAACAAAGATTCAAGAGCTAACGACTCAGCTGGAAGACTTGATGGATAATGGTTTTATCTATATGAGTAAGTCTCCTAGGGAATATTCAATATTGTTTTATAATAATGTTGATGGGACTATACTCTTATTTTTTAATTATCACAAGTTGAACCAAATAACTATGAAGGTCTGATAACCTCTTCTGGGTATTGATGATCTTTTTAACCAGTTGAGGGGGATTGTTTATTCTCTAATATTGAATTGAGATCAGGGTATCATCTGTTGAGAGTCTAACCTTTTGATTTACCAATTAATTCATTAAAAGTAGGTATAGACTTTATGAGTTTGTTGTGCTTCCATTTTGGCTAAAGAATGTACCAACAGTTTTTACGGCCTTGATGAACATAATCTTCCACCCATACCTCTAGATCAGTTTGTTATTTTATTTTTCGATGACATCTTAGTGTACTCCAAGACTCATGATCATCATTCCCAATATCTTGACATCATCCTAAGTACATTGATATAGCATCATCTATATACCAAGCTACCTGAGTTTCAATTCTAGATTGATCGAGTACATTTCTGTGGATCACATCATCTTGGAGGAAGGCATGTCAGCAGACCTAGAGAAAGTTCAAGAATTGGTTTATTGGGAGTGACCCAAGAATGTTTTTGATATATATAGTTTTTTGGATTTACCAAGATACTATCATAGGTTTATCCAATAATTTTTCCACTTTCAATCTCCACTATCAAGCTTGACGAATAAGGGAGTAAAGTTTGAATGGTCGAGAGAATGTGAGAATTATTTCTAGAAGCTGCATAAGATTTTCACTATGAAACCAATATTGATCCTACCCAATCCAGGGGAAGATTATACAGTGTTTTTTATTCTTCTGGTATATTCCTTGGAGTAGTGTTTATATAGAGAGATTAATTTTTTGAGTATGGTTCTTGATATTTAAGGCCACATGAACAGAATTACCATACACACATCCTCAAGTTAACTATATTGGTTTATGATTTGAAGTGTTGGAGGCATTATCTGTTTGGTGAAAAGTTTACTATGTATATTGACCACAAGATCTTAAAGTATATCTTTTCACATCAATATTTGAATCTCCGAAAGTGGAGGTGGGTTAACTATATAAATTTATTTGATTTTGAGTGATCATATACGCTCAAAAAGGGAAATATTATTGTTGATGCTTTAAGTAGGAAACCTCAGACTCAGGAAGTATAGGAGTTTAGTGATGAGTGGAAGATGATGAATTTACTAACTAAGATTCATGTTGTGGTTCTGGAGAGACAAGATAAAATGAATCTCATATTAGTTTTAGTGGAGTATACACTTTTGAGTCGAATCAGGGAAAGGCAGTATGGGGATCCATATTGTTTGGCCTTGAGGGAAATCCTTGAAGGTGGTGAGTCACCTTCAGAATGGACCATATATAAGGATGATATTATCTATGTCAGTAATCAATTTTATGTGCCTATGAGTATGTGGGGGGAGCTGATGTATGAATTTCATGCCTCAAAGTGGGAGGTACACCTGGGTTTTACCAAAATGTATCATGACCTATGATGAAAGTATTGGTTGTCAGGAATGAAAAAGGAGATAGTAGGGTTTGTGAAATAATGTTACACCTATCAATATGTGAATTCAGATCATCAATGGAATGGAGGTTTACTATATTTGTTTTCCATTCTATAATGGAAGTGGGAAGATGTTACCATGGACTTTGTGGTGGGTATCTTGAGGAAGTATTAGAAGAATTATGTTATCTGGGTGATTGTGGACTATTTTAAAAAAGTAGCGCATTTATTTCCTATATAGGATACTTTATCAATAGATCAGTTTTGAGACATGTAAGTTTGGAAATAGTTCATGTGTATGGGGTGACACAGAGTATTATTTCAGACTGTGAGTTGTGTTTTACTTCTCACTTCTGGAAAGGATTACAGAAAGCACTTGGAAGCTAGGATTTAATGAGTATGGATTTCCACCCACATATATATGGGCATTAAAAATGTAATATATAGGAGCTTGAGGATATTATTCAAGTGTGTTTCCTAGACTTTAGTTGGTCTTGGGAGAAGAAAATAGATTTAGTGTAGTTCACCTATAACAATAGTTATCAAAAAAATATACATATGGAATAATATGAGGCTCTTTATAGTAGGTCATGAAGATAACCTCTATGCTAGATGGAGATAGGTGAGTCAAAGTGGTTGGGACTAAGTCTCATGTAGGAGAAATAAAAATAGGTTTATATGATTCAGAAACACATGGAAATGGATTAGAGTATACATAAGTCATATGATAAAATATGTCAAAGACCCCTAGAGTTTGTAGATGGTGATCATGTTTTCCTTAGGGTTTCACCAAGATTAGGTTATCATAGGATTTAGAGATAGGTCAAGCTGGAACCCAGGTTTATTAAATCGTTTGAGGTTGAGAATAGAATTGGATTGGTGGTATACTAATTGGATCTACCATAGATGTATGATGCTATGCATGAAATTTTTCATGTGTCACAACTTTTGCGTTATCACCCCAACCCTTCTTGTGTGATCGATGTGGATTGTGTTGAGCTAAAGACTAATGCATCCTTTGAGAAGCATCTGATATGTGTTTTAGAATGTAGTGAGAAAGTGTTGCAGGGAAAGACAGTACTAATAGTTCATGTATTATAGAAACATGGTCGTGTTCATTATAAAACATGGGAGAGATAAGCGGGTATTCGGGCTCAATGGCCTGATCCTTTTGGCTTGAAATATTAGAGATGCTTGGGAGTACAGCTCAAGGATGAGCTGTTATAAGGTGGGAAGATTTTAAGATCCCAATATTTTTTAGAGATGTCTCGATCTTGTTTTTAGGTAATGTTTTTTCCATATTTTATGTATCTTCTTGGGGTTTTACCATGGGGTGTCTTTGTGTGAAATTGGAGAATTTTGGGAGGAAGTGGGGTAGTGCATGGTTGGTGCATTGTTTTTCCAAACCATGTGCCCATCCCAAAAAATCATGAAAATCCAAATAGAGGGGATTCACATAGATAGAAAACAATTCAAACCATGCACCCTCTTAGAAGTAACCGTGCAACACCCCTAGGTGAGGTGCATGGTTAGGGTGCATGATTAGGTGAAATCATACACACCGTATAGAAAACCATGCGTATAGTATTTTAATCTCCTGAAAATTCATTAAAAAATTCCCAAACCCCCTTATTTTATCCCTAAACCCCTAGCTCGACCGTAAACCTATTTATATCATTTTTGAGGTTCCCAAATGGATTCCAAGTCCTTCCAACCTCCATTCTTGGCGAATATAACCCCATATTAAAGATCTACACCTCCCCCAGAAAGAGATTCTCATCATGTGTTGTTTTCTCTCTCTATCTCATCTTTCTCTCATCCTTTGAGGGGATGTTTTCCTATATTAGTTATGGATCCAGGTCTAGGTTTTGAAAGATATAATTCTTTTGATTTTGGATCTAGATATCATTCTTTGTCATTCTCTTGCTAATTTTTCTTAAATTGGGGATTTCTGTTGGCAAGTTTTTGTCAGTGATCTTGATGTAGGTGGTCTAAATTCAATTCCCATGGTCTTGAATTCTAATTACATGTATGTATTGTAGAATTTAAATTAGAACGTTTGAAAATTGAATCTTTAATTGAATAAACTTATTTATTAATTAATTTATGAAATCATGGAATTGATTTAATGTGATTGCCATGTGATAAATAATTGGGTCAAATTAGGGATGATTGGAATTGGTTGATTTAGATTAATTAATTGGTGAATTAATTGATGGAAATTATTTTGATTGAGAAATTGTGGAATTGAATTAATTAATTGGTTAATTAATTGATAGAACATTATGATTGTGGACCGGTTGTTTATGTTTCTAAGTTTCTAAATACACTAAACTAGTATGGTTCTCGAGAATGCGTTTGTGTAATATAATGACTATTCATATAAAAAGATGTAATATCTATATATGAAAATCCCAGGTCACTATATTGACACTGATGAAACCAAATATCAAGATGAAAATGAAGATAATGAATGATGTATTATTTTATTTCAATAAATATTTATTATTTTTTATATTTTATATTTACATTAACAATTATTTTCAAGTAATATTATTTTTACCAATTTGAATTCAAAAAATAGGCTCTACACTCTTTAAATTATTTATATTTTTTATACAGTACAGAATTTTTTATAAAATTAATTATATATTACAAATGGATTGTGATGATTATGATGATATGATTCATAGATTGACTAAGGATATTCTACTCAGTGATTGGCCTCTTGATTCATTAACTGGGGGTGTTGACCCAACAAAAGCTACTAGCAGGGTTCAAGCCCGTGTGTGATTGATGATTCTTGATCCTATTCCAGATCGACATCTATCTCTTAACATTGATCCTCATCAGAGGAAGTAAGTTTAAATACAAATTTTATTTATTTTTCAATTAATTTATTCTATTTATTAATTATGTTACTAATTATTCTTATTTTTATAATTTTTTTCATTTATCCATTGGTTAGGATAATGATATTTTGAGGAAAAAACTTTACTCCATGGGGTTCCTGGGATTTGGTTTTTATTGAGTTATTTCATCATATATTCGAGAAATAATTGGTATGTATAAATAACTAATGTTTTTTATTTTAAATTTATATAATTTATATTTAGGATATTATTAAAAATTTTGAATTTTTATGGACTCCTATTGATGAGATCAAGAGACCCACTATTTAGAAGGCATGATGGGCTTGAATCTATGATCATTTCCATCAGTTGTTATATATACTTCAAAGAATGTTTGTGAAGAGATAATCCATGACTATATTTGATGAGTATTATAGGATTTATTGACCTGATTACATACATGCTCAAGCTTGGGAGTTAGTATGAATATACTAGATAGGAGAGAATTTATATAGGAGAGTTGATACTGCTCGACATAATCAAGGGAGATAGGATGTTACACACAGAGTTGGAATTCGTACTTTTAGTATACATCATCTAAATTTGGTAAGTAATATTATTTAATAATTATATATATGTATTTTTAATACTAAATATATATGATAAACTTATGTTATTTTTAGTTGATCCAACCATTACATGTTTTTATGTGTACAAGAAGATGTATACAAATAGTAGTAATGGATAGATTATCATTGATATAAATTGACATATTTTGGTTAGTATTTATTTTAGTTTTTTAGAATTAACATAATATAAATATATATTTTTATTTTTATTTTTATTTTTTTTATAATTTTATAAGAGTGTTATGAGACAATGTTTTCTCACATGCATGAGAGTCAGACCAAGATAGATGGTGGTGATGAGGCATCGTGTGAGTCACATTTTAATGAGGCGGATTAGATGTGGGAAACAATGTATGGTATTCAGAAAGGTAGGGTGATCAGTATAGGTTCATGATCATCACTGACTAGTTACTATCACACTGAAGTAAGGAAATCATATGGCTTAAAGGGAGACATTTCATCACCATCATCATCATTTTATGCTACAAAGTATGAGGTGAGGCTGCGAGCTCGGGATGATGTTATATAAAGATAGACCAGAGAGTAGGGAGAGTAAGGATGAAATTATGAAGATTATAAATGATAATAGGAAGAGCAGTGACGGTAGCTAGAGTAGTATCATGATGAGATAATTGAGTATATGCACTGACATCACATGGTTTAGGAATGGAGTTCCCTCTTTTAGTAGGACCTGATCCCCCACCGCTTAGAGAAATTGTTATTATAATTTTACTCTATGTAACATGTCATATAATATATTAGTGGTAATTTTATATTGATTTTATTATTATTATTATTATTTAGTGTATTTAATTTTTTTTATTTTTTAGTTATTTGGGATGAAATTTGTATTCCATTATAAATAATCATATAAAATACTTTTTGCAATAGAATATTGATTTTATCATAAATAATTTTTTGTAATAGAATTATAAGTATAATATAAATAATTTTTTGTGACAGAATCCTAAGTTCACCAAAAAACATTATTTGAAATAGAATCAACATTCCATCACAAAAAAGTATTGATAAAATATTTATTTCGATAGAAAAAATAATCCATCACAAATAGTATCTCCAGGGATTAATTATGATAATATGTCACAAATAGTAGAATTTTTTATTCTATTTCCCATAGGGAACTATTTACTATAGATTTCCATCACATGTAGGTTTTTTTATGGAAATACATTACAAATAACCTAGAAAAAAAAAGCGATTTTCCAATAGTGGGGGAGGATTTAGTTGAATGAACCTCGTAATGTCACCCTACCTACTAAATACCAAGGGGATTCAACATCAAAAAGACCCAAACATCTCTATTAAAAAATCTCAAGAAGCCCTATTAGTTAGTTGGTCTAAGATCACCAATCATTTGTTGGCTCACTGGCTAGCAGGAGAACCCAGATAACATGTCGGGCTACTGCATAGACCACCGGTTGGCTGATATCTATTATAGTGGCCCGACCCATTCAACTTCTTCAATATCACTATCCCGTGAATTATATATGAAACCCAAGGATTTTTTCTCATCCAAAATCACTTTTTCAATACATCTAAACTCTCAAAATCTCATCCTGAGTTTCAGTTATGAAAACTAACCATCCAATAAATCAAAAATTAAAATTCCTCCTAAATTTCATAACTCATCCATACATGGGGTACTACAAGTTAACTCCTTAACATAAGTTTTAGAATCATAACCTGAACTAGAATCAGAATTAGTAATAACATCATTCATATTTTTTCCATTAAGCATAGGCTGAGTGATTCTCTCACTTTCAAAATCATCATTTCTTGAGTTTTATTCATTTGTGCAGCTTCATCCATCCAAAAATTATCTCTTCTATTTGTTCTTGTATTTCTTATATTTCCCTTCTTGCTTCAATTTTGGATAATCTAACATGATATGTCCTTTTTTTATCCTCATATCATGATAATTCAGATACGCTATTGTATTTACTATTTTTACCTTCCATACTTCCCTTTTTACAACCTTCTAATGATTTATTCTGGATCACTTCTTATATTATATCTTTATTTTCCTATATTTATAAAATATTTTATTAAAGTTATTAATTTCATCCTTCAATATATATTGCATCTCATAATCAGAAGAGTTAGTGGAAGCATTTATATTTGATTTAAATCCCATAACTTTCTTCTTTGGAGTTTATTCCACAATAATATTATTTTAATTTAATTTATACTGAAGTAGTGAAGTGATAATTTCATCCAAATTTTACTCTTTAAAATTATGACTCTTATCTATTGCAGCCTTCTTTACATTCCTATTTTTAGGTAGTGACTGCAGCACCATTTCATCCAATACAATATTGTCTATAACCTCTCCCAATGCATTGAACTTGTCAATGATACTTTACAATTTGTGGAAAATTTGGTTCATGGGTTCATATTTTCCCATTCTGAGGTCCTAGTACTCCACACATAGCATTCAAATTTTTGTATGTTTAAGGTTTTATAAACTGTAATGAGTAATTTGAAGTATTATTTATATGTATTCATTTGTTTTACATGTTGAGATATGACTAAAAACATTGTGACTAATAGAAAAATATAACATATTCATTGATTTATTATTCAAAATATACTTTACCACATAGTAACCTATGAGTTTATTTGGATTAGTATATGATAGATTATATGGTTTCATGGTTATCATCCACTGATCAATACAAAAAAAATTAACATATGCCTCTTGTAGGATCAAAGTGGTATGAAAATTATACTACAATAGGGGTTAATTTTAGTTTGAAATAAACTAAAAAATTTAGTCATCCTCAAGAGATAAAAGTATTGGCATTAAAAAGATCTAATATAGCCAAAACTACATCAATATAAAAATCAGGGTAAGTGAATTTTTAGTTTTGGTATTTTAAATTACCAATGAACATGACATGCACAACTAAATTATAAAAATAATCAGTATTAAAAAATACTAGTGAAATAGTTAGCACGGTGAAAATTAAAACTAAACATAGAGTATTGGTTATCAAACCAATTACTCCTTTAAAGGATATTATTAAACATCATTTTTAGACCAAAGTGAAAGGTAGATATATAGACATGATCTGAGGTATCCTCCACCATAAACCTATTGAAAGGTTTCCACTAATTAAATTATGAACCTAGAATCTTTCTTCATTACCCTAAAATACCTTGATTGGCCTAATCATAATTTCCCTACTAGTATAATTGGTAGATCATTTAACTTGCTACTTAGACCAGTAGCTTGGTAATTTTGCTACTACAACTGATAGCTTGGTTTCCCTCAGCTAATTTAACCAGTATCTTGGATATCTCATTACTTAAATGAGGACCTCGGCCTTTGAGCGGCTTCTCCCCTCCCAATCGCAGTGGCTAGGGTTTCCCTTAGGCCTCGTTTCCCCTTCCCCCTCCGGCCTAACTCATTATTGATTCCTTCTTCCTCTAGATCGCCTCAACGCAGGAATCTCTTGGTGACGGTGCAGTGTAGTGGGGTTTCTATTTGATTCGGAATTTTCTTCAGCTTCATTCCCAGCGATGACGTGTTTCGGCAGAGCACCGACTTCTCAGGTTGGTTCGGCGTGGCTTGCCTCTTGGTGACGTCGGCTCAGTGCATGTCTCAGATCGGCATGGTGTCAACCTTGCGACGACGGCGTGGTGTAGAGTGGATATGGCCTCCAGTAGTCTGGTGCGGCCTGGTGCCATTTCTATAAAGCTTACAGTGTGGGTCAGAGAGAGATCTGGAGTGGCTCGGAGGGGGGAGGTCCTTGATTCTGGTGTTCATACTTCATGGGGTTTGTCTTTCTACAGGTCTTCTCTTGATGATTTCCCTTTTTTTTGGTTGCTATGATTTGTTGGATATGATTCTGTGAGTTGATTGCATCAAGATGAAGGGGTGTTGAGAAGTTTTGTTCGCGTTTGATTTTGAATGTGTTTATGTGGTGGTGGAATTCGTGAATTTCTTGGATGTTTTTCTCCTTGAAATGAATGATTTACCAGCGGAATGTGTTTCTAACTGCTGATTTCTGTTGTTGAGTTTGGTGAAGTGATTTGTTATGGGGTGAGTTGGTTCTTATGATGTGATTTTCTTCGTGGATGGAGTCTTTCGATTAAGGATGGATTTTCGGTGGCATGTGGTTTGAGGTTTGAGAGACAAATCAACTATATTCGCTTACAGGAATGGCTTCAAATGTGGTTTTGGGCAGAGGTTTTCTCCTGTTCGTTGCTTTCAGATTTGGATATTTGAGAGGGTATGTCTTTGCCATCAGTTCCATGCCCGTTTCGTCATGCATGGGACTGCTTTTTGTGAAGCAATGAGTAGGAGAAATTGATTTAATGTTTATGATGCTGGGTGGAGCTCTTCTGTGTGCTTTGAATTAGTTGTTTGTTCTTAAGATTTTGTAACGTGGTGCGTTGAATGTTTGTTGTCTTTGAAGTCATGTATGGTTTCTCACTTTTTCCTTAAAAGTGTTTGAATAATAAAAAAGTAATTTTTAGTCACTCATTACTTAACTGATAAGTAAATAAATCAAATACAACTAAAATAAAAAGAGCATTATAATAAAAACCTCACACAATGGTATCTCTTAATAGAAACACTGAGGAAGAAAAAGATTCCACTAAACGGAAGCACTCTAGTAGAAAAATATTACAAAGCTTCAAAGTGATCAACATCCTTTAGATTTATCTTGTAGTTTCATACTTATGTATTTTTTTACTATTACACAGTTTTTACTCTTGTTCTTCTGATCCACAAGGTACAACTCTATTTGTAATAAATATTCTAATTGTCAGTTTCCTCAAATATTGGGGTATGTTTCATTAGTATCAGTAGCGAATTTTTTATTCATATTCTGATGGATTTATTCTCCTTATATATCTACTAATGAGTTGGTTCAGAACCACTATAATTATTTCATTTAAAACCTTAAAATTTTGGTATTATGAAATTTCTTATGTTATCTGATTTTCATAAATTAGATCCTTTGGTATTTCATTAAACCTCAATTTATTGGTATTTTTTAAAACTATTTTATATACTGAAAATATTAAATATAAAACAAAAAACTTAATTTAGATCAAATACTTAAGTAAATGTTTCTTGGTTTTCAAAATAAGTTAATTGAATTGAGTCAAATACTCAACAACACCTTCCTGGGTTACTAATAGCCATAGTCATTTCCATCAAAATATGGTGGCTTCTATGGAATCTATCTTCCATTTAAATTCATACCTGAAATCTAAAAAATTAAACATATTCCTTAGATGGTTAAGTGTTAGACAATGTTAGCACAAATAAAATAATTTTATCAATATAATGAAAATCAAAAATGAATTGGATATGATACCAATTTTTATCCCAAAATGAGATGTCAAATAGGCCAAGAGGGGGTGAATAAATCTTCTTAAAATTTTAAAAAAAACAGGCTTTAAAATCATAGTTCAATTCCTACAAACAAAAAATATAGGTTCTAGTATGTGTGAAAGTGCATAGAAAATAAAAATTAATAAATAACATCATATTTTAGATCAACATGATCCTACATCCACTCTTCACTCCCCTATTCTTCTCAGGAGGAATGGTACTCACTAAAATAAACCTAACTTTTTAAAGGTGGTGATAACACTTTACAAACCTACCTTTTCATCACCTAGAGGCATAAATCAACCAATCTATCCCTACCTTTCTACAGAACAAGGCACAACCGGACATATCCTAACTTTTTAATGAGAGTAACAACTTGATAGACATGAAGTTTTTTAGGTGGTATAACCAAGAGAAAACATCATTTTCATAGGTTTGACATCCTGGACCCAGTTTACTCATAAGTAACTTGGCCTGGTTGGCCACATGCCTCAAGCATGCCTCTGTGTATTCTAGAGGTTGCTGACTAGCAGTAAGGGTTTGCGATGGTATGGTGGGAATACTATACCCTCTTTATAAGAGTGGATCACAATAGAGATATATATATAATAAAACATCAGAATAAAAATAAATAATATTGTAATTATCACAAGGTAGTGTAAATAAGAAATCCAAATAAATGTAATGAAATATAATCAACATTTTAATGTACCGGAACCAGATTCCACTCAACAGTACCCCGAGCCTGGTGGGTCACAAGGCCTCAAGTGTATCTCCCCAAACTTCATAGAATATTAACTAGTAGTGAGGGCCTATGTGTGTCAGTGGGAAGACTATGCCCTCATTACCATAGTATATCACAATGGAATTCAATAACATACTGATAGTGGAATCATATTAACAAAAAGAAAAATGGTGACTAAACGAGATAGAAATATATAACAAAGTCATAAGTGTCTCATATACAATGATGCATATGATTCATGTATCTAGAAAACAACCAAAACATATACATGGTAGTACAATACAGTACAGGTATCCAAAAATACAAAAATACCAAAAGTGTCATAGTAGCATCACAAGCCTCAGCTTGGTCCCATGATCCCCTGCTCCAAAGAAATGATCAACAAACTGAGTTAGGTAACTTTCCCCTATCCACACCTATAACCATATAATTTTTTTGGGTCCTCGAGGTTCCCAAATAGGGTGTGAGATAGACATCCCAGTAGGAAACCACCCAAGATCTATACAATTCCATGATGTGATATATAACAAGCTAAGTATGTAAACAATAATCAGGTAAGAAATATAGAAAAGGAAAGTTCCCATGGCATGTCCAGTACCGAGAAAATTATGCTAACTATCCCCTCAAGGTTCCCTAAAAAACAAGTGTCTTCTCCCATATCAATGAAAATATAACAATAGAAGTAAACCACATGGCCTCTTCGTACATCTATACTTATCAAATCATTACATCCATGTCGTATAATCTGATTGAATCACATTCCCACGTCCATGCCATATTAACTAAAGTATCAAACCACAAAAGGGTTGTATCTAAGGTTTCAAGACCATGGAATCCTTATCGATTCCCAGGATCGTATCAATGGAAACTCGGTATAGGCACTGGTTATAGTCCTAGGAGCATGTCATACCAGAAAACTCCTATGTGAGTCCAATAAATTCGGATCCATGGGTAGCAAGGCCCAAGGAATCCTAGGAAATCAAGACCCAAGGGGCATAATCCACCCAAGGCATCCAGTATTGTATTCATGATCCATGGAGAGTCATCTGGGGAATCAATACAAGAATCTATACATTACCCATGAATCTACCTACTCATGTAATCAATTCACATTCCATCATATAACATGGGTATACCCACCCATTTATCACCATTCGCAATTAAACATTTAACATGGGCATACCCACCCATTCATTAAAATTCACTACAAGGAATTTAATGTGTATACACACTCATTAATCAATTACCAAATAAACCAATTAATTCAAATCAACTGAAAATTTAACCATTTGATAAATTCAAGAATTAACTAATTTAATACCATATGAGTCTATCCACTCATTTAATACATTTCAAACCAATCAAATCCCATGACTATACCCACTCATGTATTCCATTCCCACTTAGTAAAGTCACATGGTTATACCCACCCATTAAACTAATTCCATTCAATCCATTAATCCAATTAAACTTAGGATAACATAATAACACAAGGAAAGGAGACAGTACATATCTTAAGCATGTAATTCAATTCCATATAATTTCAATTGAGCTTAATATATCTAGGAAAACTCAAGAACACACCCCTTGGGTGGTTCATCAAAGTTCAAAATCAAGGAAAAGGTGTAGCACACCCCATGGGTGGCCTTGGGTTAGGAAACAACCTCCAACGCATCTCAAAGGAACCTATGGAATACCTAATAGGTCTTATTTCATTTATATCAATTTAACATTTCAATTTTGAGGCTGCGTTGGAAGGTCTGGAGGGCGGAATAATGAAGGATAGCTCTATATGCCTCCAAAACTCAAAGGAAAAGTATAGATCGCATATTGTAGCACGGTAGTGGAGTGCTCATCCATTATCAAGTCCTGATTCGACTCGGTTTAGGAGAAATCTAAAGAACGAATGAAGAACAAGAAATTAGGGCATATGATCCTAAAACCAAATAGCATAATCAATATCCATAAGAATCGATAATGGATAAAAATTAATATATATCTTACTGATGTGGATCCAATGGGACAAACCATGCTTGAATCGGGGATAGAATGGTGAATATACCTCAAATCCTACTTTAGTTGTCGAATAGAGCTTCAAAATGAAGCCTCTACTATATGTGGGGTGAAATAGGATTATCAGGCTTAAAATATATTTTATTTTAATTTAAAATTATTAAATTTCCCAAAATATAGGGGTTGCATGGTTTAGGTGCACAACTTCTTGTAAGACAAGGGGCACATGCACGGTTTCCTCACACATTTTCACTAGCTGTGTGGAAACCATGCTCTAACCCTCTATCAAAGTCTGAAAAAAAATAGCATACATGGCCACACATCCATGCATCCCATTCCACATGGTTTATCTAAACCATGCGGCTTGTCTCTTCTCATTGTTCACTACTTTCATAGTTTGGTAAACCGTGTGGCATGCCCCGCACGGTTTACACTAACCGTGCACCAGGGAAAAATCACCCCAAAACTAAGTTCTAGGATCTAAAAAAGCCCTGGATTCCCCCAAAACCACCATGAACTCAAAGGTTATCCATATTAGTCCATAAATAAGAAATTAAACTAAAAAATAAGGGATTTTTACCTAATACAAAAACCCGAGTTCTTACAAATATCCAGTGTCATATACATGATGTTGATACCATGATGCTCTATAGAAATGTGGCATTAGGAAACAATACAATACATCCTATAAAAAACATAAAAAATACCAAAATCTATATTCAATAGCATTGTGGGCATAAGATTAATCCTCTACTTCCACAGTCCAATGATGTATAGAAAATCAAGCGTCTATAGCGGGGCACTTTATTTTGTCTCAACATGCACCCATGAAGTTTATATGGGTACCAATTGGCTTCCTGAACAAGGTGTGAGTAAAAATCATTATGCCACCACCAATGGTGTCTAGCACTATACAATATTTGAATATAAAATGAGTATTATGAAGGTATAATAAATAAAATTAGTAAATAAACAACCCATGTTGGTTTAGGTTCCTTGTGGGATACCCATCTGATACTACCAGCTTCAGCCTAAGATGGAATGTCTCTGAGTACTTTATATTTCAAATTTATATTTATAATGATGGGACCTAAGTCATGAAACCAAGGCATCCATATGTTGTGATAATCATGTAAGGTTCCATAATTTCCATGGAATTTATGTTTTATAAGCTGGGGGAAATCCACAGGGGTGTACCTTGGAATTTCACCATAAAAGGGAAATATACACAATCCCTAGGAAAAAGTCCAAGGTCGCCTCAGTGTGAGAATTTAAAGGATCCCAAGGAATGATCCAAGGTAGTCTATAACATCAAGCTAAATGCAAGGATAATCATTTAGGGAATTAAATTTAATTTCTATAAATGTAGGTGAACCCCTATTGCCAAGCTAGGTCATTCACAATCTAAGACAAAGACCAAATCCAAGTGTAGTCTTTCACTTTGAAGATGCATCAATGAATCAATTAGCATTCCATGAGTTCGTCAAAGGAAAATCAAAATAGGAGTCCAAGTATCACTTAGGGGATGCCACACCTTCAAAGTAATTCTAGGTCTATGAAAATAGTCAATAGTGATATAAAAGTACTCAAGGTCCATGTTAATGTCCATGCCTATTATCAATTTAATTATTAAAATTGGATAATTCCATTTATAAATAATTAATAAGGCCAAAGGAAGGATTCATTCCATTACATTTTTCATTTAATCCCATTTATTCATAGGCATAATTCAGAGTTTAAAAAGGGTTAAGTAACATGACCTTTCCATTCACAGGTGGCAGTGTGTGGCAGTCAAGGGTGAGGTTGTCATTGAGGCATTGTGTGCCAGGTAGAGGCAGTCAATGGCCCAGGTGGAGGTGTACGGTGGCCCAGGCGGCAGCGTACGATAGTCAATGTCACGAACCATCCCGGGTCGACCCTAAACCGGTCACCCGAGCCGGTCCGCGGCAAGTCCCTAGGGGCATTCCTGATCCCCCGGGACGGCAACTAGTGTCGGGCATCAAAAGTAACCAGGTGGGAATGATTTGGCCCAAAAGAAAACCAAAAACGGTAGAATAATAAAAACTAAACAAAACAGATGAACAAAAACTACACAACCAACGTACCTCCACATGACCCCATGGGTCACCACCCAACTAAAAACCAACCTCGCTCTAACACTGAGCAACTAAACTAGGAAAACCTGTACACAAGAAACATGCAACTGAAAAGGTAAAAGATAGGCGTGAGTACAAAAAGTACTCAGTAGGTGATCCCAACAACAAATCTCAAAGCACTGCCAATAAATAAAGAATCTATAAATTCCAGGTTTGAACTACAATGTATAAAGGTAAGCTTTCATAATGTTTCACTTGAAAATCAATACATGAGACATTACCCTTATTCTTTTTAAAAAGTTGAATTCCTTTCATTGGTGCCAAATTCATTCTAAAAGAGAAAGAAGTGTCACATTTTCAAATTTTGCACAAAGAGAATAATGCATCTTCATTTGAAAACCATTTTCACAAGTATAACAGTATAATCTGTGAAGAACAACTGAAAGTAAACAAGCAAGGAACATCAAGTAACCATGGGTGATCCTAAACATCCCTAGAAAACCCCTGGACGTACTCGGGTTCAGACTACCTACCAGCGTGGTACTCCATAGTCAATAACCAACTGGACGCCCTAACAGCCAACCAGTGGCACGCCCCACAAGGCCTACCTACCAAGGGGGACTAACCCATCTAATCGGGGTTAGCAAGCAACCGTCACTCGATTCTCTAAAAGATGCCCATGAATCCATGGTGGTTTTAATAATACTGTGTAAGTGGGAGGCCCTCGCACGCGTGACTCACCTCACCGCACTTGCCATCCCCTTACACGGACACCGCTACACGAAAATCCTCAAAGGGAAGTCCCCCTATAGAGGTTCCCCTTAAGTACGTATATATATATATATATATGTAATCAGTTCACAATCAATAAAGTGCCAAACGGGCCGTCACATCAATTACGTTTAGACCATTTAGTACCAAAGCATTTCCAAAAGATATGGCACACACCATCACGTTAAGAACTAGAAAAACATACTTTGAAACTCATTTAAGGAAAACCAAACCACCACTGAAAAGTTCCAAAATCCAATTTAAAGGCCAAATGGGCATTTCTTCTATCCAAGTTTTTCAAGAAAATAACCACTTTCCATAAACGATACACCCGCCATTTCACACACACCAACCATTTCAAAACACTATTCAATAAGACTTGCACATTTCATTAAGTACTCATTTAGAAACATCACAAGAATGTCACACAATTAAATCCATGAAAATATTTTCAGTGCAATGCAAGGAGTAAACAGTTTTCAATTTCAACAAGTCATGACTCTAGTAATATCTATCCAGTGCTACTATAAATTTATTGAAAAATAATGAAATGACAAGAAATAAATAAATTTCTAAATTTAAAATCAAGTGCAGTGGGAGACCAACCTCAGCTTGCGATCCAAACGCAATGGTGTGTCGCACATCACACAAACGCACAAACACGCGCACGTCGACGACCGCAGTATCGCGAGGTTATCTCGCAAATGCGTTGCAACAAACGCACAAAAACTGAAATTACACCAACAAAGTCTTAAAGCACCCCAAACGAGCAACAACACGAAAGAACCACCTCGACACATTTTCAAAACACCACTTGTGTCATCGAAATTATTTACAAAACCACTTTTAAAACTAAACACGCTTTTGACACTACCAAAAAGTCAACTGCACCACAACACTTTCAAAAACACAACTGCACAAATTATCGGTGCTGATAAACAGCCCAAAGTGAGTTTTCAAAAAGAAAACGTACACTAACATCACCTAAACATAACACTAACAAATCAAACGCCCAAATAACCAAATAAAAACTAATTTCGTATCTTGAAAAACAATACACATTTGTACCAAATTAATTTAATAAGCAATATTGGCACATAAATAAGAATATTGGTGCAGACGCAAGAAGATGTAAAACAAGGACTCAGAAACACAATAAAATATTGACCTAAAATTATACAAACAAAAAAAACAATGCAAACCTCACCTCGGTGCGAAGGTACTCTCAACCAGAAGGGTCTGAGCGGGGTTCACCGGGGATGCGGGACTCACAAAGGGAGGCCGGAACAATGCCGGAAAGGCGTGGTCTGGCCGGAACGACGCCGGCAAGCCGTGCTCTGGCCAGAACGGTACCAACAGGGCGCGCACAAGCCGAAATGATGTCGGCAGGGCGCGGAAAGTCCGGGATGATGCCGGAAAGGGCGGCGCAGCACCGGCAGGGGCGGCACCGGCCAGCGCGGCGCCAGAAAGGGTGGCGGCTGGGCTATGTAGGGAGAAGGAGGAGGTGCAAGGGGTGGGGGCGGAAAAAGGGGGAGCCTGAGGGAGGGAGGCTGGCGGCAGGCGGTCATCGGAGGATGGATGTCGGCCCGGAGCAGAGGGAGGCCAGACGGCGGGTAGGCGGTCGGGATCGCCGGAGGTGGGAGGCCGACGGAAGGCGGGGGGGGTTGCGCGAGGGAGCGGCGGAGGCCAGTGGTGCGGGCAGCGGGGCGTGGTGAAGGGGAAGAGGGGCCCGGGATGGCTGGGGGAAATGCCGGAGGTGGCGACGGGAGGCCTGCCAGTGGGCCGCGGCCGGCTGGCGAGGAGGCCGGAGTGGCGCTGTGCTGCGGGTGCACAGCACACCGTAAGGGAGAAAGAGGGGGGGGCGCAGCGCCCCCTAGGGTTTCACTCTTTATTTATTTTTTTTAAAACAAATTGATAATAATAAATTAATAATAATAATAATAATAAAGAATAAAAATATTAATAATAATAATAATAATACCATAAAACAATAACCATAATAATAATAATATAAATAGTAATAATAATATAACAATAATAAGAATTATAAAAAATAAGAGAGGAGAGAACTTGCCCGACACTCGGGCCAACTGCGCGGAGATCGCCAACCGCGCGGTGGCCGCGCATGGGTCCGAAACCTAGAAAAATCATCAAACGAAAAATATTTTAATTTGGGGTGCAGCCCGGACCACGGTGCGAACACTCGGAACCAAGAAAAGAAAAATAATAATAATAATGATAATAATAATAAACTTTGTGATAATAATAATAATAATAATAACGAAATAATAATAATTTAACAATTCTAATAAAAAAAATAATGATACAACAAACCTAACGTTTATAATTATAATACTTTCCAAATAAACTAAAATATTAATATTATTTAAAACATCGTGAAGACACATGATAACCTAGGCCAAACACACAGCCACTGCTAACGTTGCGGTGTCCGCGCACCGGCGTGAAACCTTCCAACACAATTAAACTTTGAAAATTTCAAACCGGGGCCAAGAAAGGAGTAAAATAAAAGGCGTCTGCGGTTGGGGTGTGACAATTCTCCCCACCACAGACACTTTCTGCCCCCAAAAAGTCACCAAGACAAAAGTCGGTCAACATCCAAGTCCATTCCCAAACCGAACTAAAGGAACCAAAGAGAACTGAGATTCTCGGGATGACCCTACTCTACATAGGCTACACCCGACCGATTCAAGAGAAAACTGAAGCCCAAGGCTGAGGGGAGAACACGAAGGGGTTCTCCCCACCACAAGAACACAACCTATGTAGGAAATTTAACACTCAACCATACCACCCTGGGAGGGGGAGCCGACGTGGGAACTCCCAACCGTGCCAAATTAACCTCTATAGCAAGAGTGAAACAGCTCTGCTAGGACTTAGAACTCTCAGCCTAGACCAAAACCCCGAACACCTGAGAAAGACTTACGAGAAGAAACTTAACCCACGAAGTAAAATCGATCACAACTAAAACTTCAATTCTTCCAAGACACTTACATCTCCAAACGAACATGGTCAAACCGAGATCAACTCACGCAAGATACAAACACACCTTTAAGAAAAACGCATGATCCAGAACGCCATAATTAGGAAAACAAGACTATTTGGATTACAAAAGAACACATCCATCCCAACTTTATGACGACAAAATGGACCTATGACAACGCCAAAACTTTAACAGTGGAAGAAATATAACGGAAGGAATTTTAAATGCTTTGTTGCCAACACCGAACACAAAACCTGAACTGAGGTTTCACACCCCTGGGGACTCCTGACTGTGCGCGAGCTTCACCCTGAGATCTGTGGCTAGGGATCTGATGGCTGAAGCATCTCCTACCTCACAGTCAGGTACTGACACTATCCAATCACGGTGTCCTCTTCAAGCGACGCTTCCTACAAAACTTCTCCAAATTACCCAGACAGCCGCAACGATACCACGTCTTCGAAGGGTTGCGGCAGGATGTCTTCAAATGTCCGAAACGACCACACTGATAGCATACCACTGAATGATATGATGAACCGGGAGCTGGGACCAAAGGAGATAACTCCTTAGGAATAGGTTTCTTTGGCATCCTTTCCTCGCTAGATGGAGAAACCCCACGAACAACTGGGTACGCTGGACTGCCAACCACCCGCGCTTTGGACACCAACTCAACTAAAAAAGCTTCCTCCACCAGCTTCTCGAAATGATGGTCTTTAGGAGGGAAGACCTGCTCCTTGACTTCTGGACGGAGACCCCCGGTAAAAAGAGAGGCCTTCATGAGCTCATGCGACGCCACCTTAGGAAAGAAATGAAATCAGTTCCTTGAAATGGTCAACATATTCTTTCACCGTCTATTGACCTTGTTGAATATGCATGAACTCTCCCTTTTTCTTTCCCTTCACTTCTTCATGTATAAATCCTTGGATGAAGATGGTTTTAAAGCCATCCCACGTAATTCCGACTTGCATTGATGGTGGGGCAACCACCTTCCACTGGTCCAGAGCTGGACCTTCAAACAATCCTATAACAGCATGAACCCTAATAGTCTTGGGAGTTCCCAACGTTCTAATGATACTCTCCACTTCTTCAAGCCACTCTACTGCTTCTAATGGGCCTCAATCACGATGAAGAATAGGCAACGTCCGAGAAGGACTAGAAACTAGGCAAGAATCATTAGAAACTTTGGGGATCTTTCTGGGAGACATTCTCTGAACAACATAAAAACACAAAGCCAAAAATCAGCATCCAATCAAATCTTAATCAAAAGGAAAATCGCATACCAACAACTAGCTCGCACGCCAAAAAAATCCACGTTCCAAAAATCACCATTTCATTTCAAGACTACTTCCAAACACAAAACCCACTTTCTGAAACAAAATCCAATTTTACAAAATCATTTTCCTCTTTCAAAAATCATCTTAGAAATACAAGGTCAAACCTTTGGTTTCAAATAAACACCCATAGCATCTCATGAATCGTCGCATGTGTGTCCATCCATTCCACTCATGTCATCCACGAACAAGTTCCTCTCATTCACTTTTCGCACAAACCCACACACATGCGATCATTCATAAGGAAAACCAAGGGTCTCACCCAAATCATTTCCCTACCAATTCCACGAAAACACCTGGTTTTGAAACCAGAAAACTTTAAATTTCAAAAATAATCCCATTACCAATTTAAATCAATTTTAAAGAAAGAACTTCCATTTCCAAACTCAACTTTAATTTTTCAAAAACATGATCACACCAACCAGAACCAAACATAGTACAACTTACAAAGAATAACTAGAATGAGGAACTAGCAGTTACGCTTAACCCGACGACATGGTAGTGAGCCACGCCCCAAGTAAGGATCAACATCTAAGAGGAACTTAAACCGTGTACTCGGACTCCACATGGGTCACTAATCCATATGAAATTGCGATGTGACACTGGCTGGCTGTTAGGGTGGCCAGTTGATTATTGACTATGGAGTACAATGCCGGCAGGTAGTCTGAACCCGAGTACGTCCAGGGGTTTTCTAGGGATGTTTAGGATCACCCATGGTTACTTGATGTTCATTGCTTGTTTACTTTCAGTTTTTCTTCATAGATTATATTGTTATACTTGTGAAAATGGTTTTCAAATGAAGATGCATTATTCTCTTTGTGCAAAATTTGAAAATGTGACACTTATTTCTCTTTTAGAATGAATTTGGCACCAATGAAAGGAATTCAACTTTTGAAAAAGAATAATGGTAATGTCTCGTGTTTTGATTTTCAAGTGAAACATTATGAAAGCTTACCTTTATACATTGTAGTTCAAACCTTGAATTTATAGATTCTTTATTTACTGGCAGTACTTTGGGATTTGTTGTTGGGCTCACCTACTGAGTACTTTTTGTACTCATGCCTATCTTTTACCTTTTCAGTTGCAGGTTCCTTGTGTACAGGTTTTCCTTATTTAGTCGCTCAGTGTTGGAGCGAGGTTGGTTTTCAGTTGGGTGGTGACCCGTGGGGTCACGTGGAGGTACGTTGGTTGTGTAGTTTTTGTTCGTCTGTTTTGTTTAGTGTTTATTATTTTACCGTTTCTGGTTTTCTTTTGGGCTAAATCATTCCCATCTGTTTAATTTTTATGCCCTTCACTAGTTGTCATCCCGGGGGGATCGGGAACGCCCCTTGGGACTTGCCGTAGATCGGCTCAGGTGACCGGTTCAAGGTCGACCCAGGCTGGTTCGTGACAATCAAGGGTTAGGGTGTAGAGACAATGGTGAGGCGCTAACCATATATCTAGGATACACGGGTGTAGATCTTGAATCTACGGGTGTAGTGATTCCAACGGGCATGATTTCCAAGAAGCAGTGTGAGATGAGGAGCCACTGTGCATTTTTCTCGATGGTCCGCTAGGGTTGTAGAGTGAGGAAAGTTGAGAAAAATGATATGAGATCGGGTTTAAATAAAATAATAATAATAATAATAATAACTATAAAAGGGAAAGGGGAGTCACGTGAGTCCATGAAAGATAATGGAGGGTATTCTAACCCCTCCCTTACCTTTATCTTATATCTTAATATATTATAATAATAATATTAATCATAATATTATTATTATTGAGAAAACCTTGTTTCAGTTATAACTTTTAATCAATATATAAGAATGACGTGCCATTAGGGACAACACGATCCTTGGATTAAGATGGTCGATCTAATATCAATGTTGAATATTAAATTCAAGTTTGTGGCTCGGGTCTATGAAACACAAGTTAAGCATTAGATTTAATAATATTAATAAATCATTGACCCGTCATAACTCTTGCATACGACATCCAATTGATGCGCTGTCTATAGCAGCATGACCATGAACTTCAGATGGTCATTTAGAGACCAATGTTGAATATTAAATTTGGTTTTGTGGCTTGGATGCATGAAATTCCCAAGTATAATAATATTTTTGTTGTTGTTGTTGAGAAATATTGTATCTGACATAGATTCTCAGTACAACGTCCAATTGACGAATCATCAGTGGCGTTATGACCCTGATTTTGGAGGTGGATGTTTTGAGACCAATATCAGGATTTTAATTCAAGATCAAAGCATGGGCTCCACGAGACGTCATTCGAGTATAATGTAGCGAAGTATGAATTTTTCATCAGTTGTCCGATTAATGAAAATGAATAGTCAGTTTTGTGTATTTTTTCATCAGGATCGCAACGATGCGATCTGTATAATTTACTTTTGGATCGAGATGTGGGACCCATGAGGAACTATTCATACATAAGGTTGAGAAATGAATCTTCATCACCGAGTGTCTAATTAAAACTAATGAATAGTTGATCATGTGTGCTTTTCCAAAAGGATCTCAATAGTGTGATCTGTTTGGTTATCTAGGATTTTTTCAGGAGGCATGTCAGTGAAATTATATTTTCGCCCTTCAGACCAACGATGAGCATCGCACGCTCATTAGCCTCTTGACCAGATATTCCATGTACTCTGGGAGTACACTGGCACACCATGGGGTAAATGTACACAGTTTAGTAACTGATAATGGCTAGGTACACGATCAAGCAATGAGATAGGGTCACACGCCGTGTGGGCCCCATACACGCAGTGTACCTCATTACGAATCTTCTACCTCTCATATCCCATTTTTTTGGATATGGATTTTGGCCCACTAGTAGTCTAACCTGAGTGTTTTTCTATATAGAACATGATGGTGCCCTTCGTAATGACTTCAAAGATACGACATGAGATGTTCCAGGTGTGATGCCTACCCAAGGATGCACCCAATGACTACAATGGTGTTCTTTTGAGACACACCATCCAGTAGAGATGTATAGTGTGGTTCCCCAGTGCTTTATGAGTGGCACCATTCAGTGGGGATGGCCAGTGTGGTACCTCGGTGCTTTCTGAGAGATTACCATCTAGCAGGGATGGCCAGTGTGGTTCCACAGTGTTTTCCGAGAGGTTACCATCCAATAGGGATTCATAGTGTGGTTACTCAATGCTTTCTGAGAGGCACCATCTAGTAGGGATGGCCAGTGTGGTTCCTCGGGGCTTTTTGAGAGGTTACCATCCAACAGGGATGGCCAGTGTGGTTCCTCAGTGTTTTTTGAGATGTTACCATCCAATAGGGATGACTAATGTGGTTCCTCAATGCTTTCTGAGCAGTATCATTTAGTAAGGATGGCCAGATAAGTTTCGATATTACATCCAGTTGGGTTGGGTAGTGGTCCCCAATGACAATTTCGGGTCTACCTCAAGCTGGGATTGGTAGTGGTCCCGAATGGAAGTTTCAAACATACCTCTATCCGGGCTGGGCAGTGGTCCCCAATGAAAATTCTGGGATTTCGTCCAACGGGGTTGATAAGTGGGTCCCATTAATGATGTTTGTCAAGTAGTATCCTATATAGGGACTATGTATTAGGTCTCCTTCAAATTTTTGGTGATGATTCACCCCTGATATATTAGGGCACAGATACCCGATGACTAGAGTAGAACCTTCCATCCACGCTGGGCATGGGTCCTTGACTTTGATACATGACCTATCGACAGTGTGATATAGTGATGAGGTGTGATTTGGCATACCTTTAGACTCTCAAGTAAGACAGATGATTTTCTAACCAAGACGTTCCCTTATAATGAGACCTAAAACTATATAGGCGAGACAGTGCCGCTGTAACGACCCAAAGTTTTGTTAATGAAAATCCCTCTTGATCTAATTAAATATCTTAATATATGAAAGGGTTATACAACATATGCACTTATTTTGTTCTATGTTTTTGGATTTTAAAATACCATTAAGAATTGTGATTGTTGCTATTATAGTCGTTGAACAATGATCACATGATTAGTATAAATATGGGCTTTAACAAATCCAATTTACTCAGACAAAGGAAGTGTTGGTCTCATCCAGTAGACTTGCCCCGTATGAAGCCCATTTTTCGGAGATCAAAAAGGATGTGGAGTAATTGAGATTCGCTCTTGACCAAGATCAATCCGAGCTTGAGCACGTTAAGTTTGAGAGGAACCGCCTATGGGAAAAGTGGAAGCTGATAGAGATTACCACCCGAGCGATGTTATCTGAGCCACCCTAAGAGTCTGTCACCATCGCACACCTCACCCTTCGGTCTTATGCGGGTTTTTTAAGGGGTTATTTAACAAGACCCCAGTACTATGGTTATGTACATTATTTTTGTATATAATAATGAATATACTTTCATTTTATTTTTGTTACCTTGTAAATAGTTTTTAAAGCACAAATAGTATTTTTTTAGTTAATGTTCAACTAAGAAATCTATTTTGATGAATTAATGGATTTTTGAATTAAATAATATTTTAATAAAATATTATTATTATTATTATTAAATTAATTTTTATTAAATATAAATGATCATATAATTTTATGAATGCAATTGTAATTTTTATTATGGTTTGAAAGCCATTTTCGTCAAAACCCATGAATTTTTTATAAATGTCAGTTTTTATTTTCAAAGTGAGAATTAACATATTTAGAAAATTAGTCAGATAAAATCAATATTATTTCTGGAATCAGGATGTCGAAATTATCCAACGGTGAATTCTTCATAATTTTCAGAGACAGTCAGTTTTTTGGGTAAAAATTAAATACTGTTTAAATATATAATGTGTTTTATGACATCATAATGACCCAATAGTGATGTAATAAAATACTATAAACTTTATTTTCTAAAAATATATATTTTACCATTAAAATAATGTGATTTTGGGTTTGTTTTATTTATTTTACAAAGCTTTAGTAAACCCTTCAAGACTTACTAAACATTTTGTATTTTTAAATTGTTTTCCTTGGGAGTGTGACTCACCTCCACATAAGAAACCCCATTATTTTAAGAAGTTCGGACCATGGTCTTATAAAATATTATTTTCCACTTCCATTTTCCAAAAACCATGGGCAAAAACCATGGGTTGTTTTGTGGTTTGGATTAGTTTAATGTGAGGTGTCCCAAACCTAAATAATAAAGAATTCCCTCACCTTTCCTATATAAACCCACCCGAACTCCCACTTCCTCCTCACTAAAAGTCTTTAGATTTAATACAAACTCTTCCCTACCCTATCTATAATCCTATAAAGGTGCTACAAGCTCCCAATAAGCCTCTCTTAAGCCTCTCTCAAGCCTTTGGAAGCACACTTCCAAGTATGGGTTTTTCTTCCTTTCTTATTTTTGTCAAATATTCTTTAAATTGTTATGCCCTTTTAATTTCAATTATAAATGTTGGGGTATGGTTTAACACCTCCCCCATATTTCCCACTTTATTTTTTAATGATTTGAGACCCCTTTCTCTCTCATTAAATTCCTCTCGTGTACACCTGTTACTATGCCGAAATTCCAAAAGTAATTTCTCTCTCCTCATTTACATTCAAGAAATTATTTTGTATCATGAATCTAAATTCCATTAAATTTGTTGGGACATATATCTATATGACACCCCTTACTGTCCATGTCATATAAATATGATGAGACACCCCTTTCTCTCTCATCAACCATTTTTATGAGTTCTTATGTCATACTGTTATGCTGTTGAAATTGCACCGCGCTTTTCCAAGCCAAAATCATTGTGTAGTGAATATCATGCCCATTTCTCTATCAATGGTATTAACCTTTATACACATTTACTTATTATTTAAATAGTTTCATGTATATATTCCACATTCATTTATTGTGGAATAAAATATTATGTTGAATGATTCAATGTTTTATGATCCATGTGACACACTTATCCATGAAATGAAATGTTTAAGAAGGGTGCGCCTTTATAGAACTTCAATGCATTCGGTAAAGTATAGTATCATGATACATAATGTGAAATGGGTGTTGACTCATGATAATTCAAGTGCAACAAGGTTTTACTCGTGCTTCATGTGCAATGAGGATTTACTCATGCTCCATGTGCAATGAGCCTTGGCTCATGCTAATTCCATGTTAAGTGTTGTTGCCACATTTCCATGTTATGATTATCATGATTATAATTCTTTATCATGCCTTTATGTTTATGATTATCTTGTTCTCTATTGATATTCCTATTGTCTAACATGTATTGTATTCCTCATTGTATTCCATGATTATTCCCTTACTAGGCTTTATAGCTCACCCTTTTCTTATGCATGTTCTCAGGTTATCCCATGCAATGCTAAGTATGAGGGAATGTAGTGGTCATGTAAAGGAAGTTTTCAATAAAGAAGTTGTATTTCATGTTTTAAGTTGTTATGTAATGATCCTAATCCCCAAAGACACTATACCTCTCGATCTTCTATGTTGTATCAAATGTAGTTTATGTAATAAATAATGTTTAATTGTGTAATAAAATATTAGGGTTGTTATAGTTGGTATTAGAGGATAGGTTTAGTTATTTTTGGGATTAGGATTAGAAAACCCTAGTAAAGCCTTAGAGACAAGATTAAGTATAATAAAAACATCCCTAAGTTTTGGTGAGTATTGAGTAAGTGTTCTATCAAGAAAATACATCCCTGTCTAGATACGAGTAGGTAGAGGCTGCTCTGACACAGATGTATCCTAGGGGTAAAACCCAAAAACACAGCTTTGAGATAGACTCAAACGGGAACTGGTGCACAAAAACGGTCCTTTCTTTACTCTTGGTTATGACACTCCTGAGGGATATGCTTTGGTAAATTCACAAGCTTAGTATGAACCATTGTTAAGGGACTAAAAAAATTCCCAAAGAATATATCTTAGAAAATAGATCATGGATAACATAGACTGAAGCCAATAGATTCAAAATGTTAAGGAAATAAAAGTTATTTATAAGTCATAAGTTTTGTCCTTGTATTACCCTTTATGTGTTACCCCTAAATTTCCTTTTATTCCATCCTATAGCCGGTAATAGGAGGACTCTGGATAACAACCGATGTGAAGATCAATGTGATGACTATACTAATGAGATGCCCAATCCAATGGGAGTGGGAATCGTAAACTTTGTCATGCTTCTCTCTCAGATAACTCAATATTTGAATAGAAACATGGGTCAAGAGGAACGTTCAACCCCCCTAAGAAAGAACAAGTCGCTATAGAGAGTTTCATGAGATAAAGACCTCCTACTTTTAATGGATCATCTGATCCCTCAATCACTGAACAATGGATTAAATCCATTGAAAAGATCTTATCCATCCTTCAATGTTTTGAACAAGAGAAGGTTATCCTAGATTCTTATCATATGGAGGGTGAAGTTGATCAATGGTAGACATTGATCAAAAATAAGAATCCTGAGGAGGAGATCGAGGCATTGGAATGGAAGGATTTCTTAAAGATGTTTTTCGATAAATATTTTCCGTCCACCCTCCGGCTTAATATGTAAAGGGACTTCCTTGACCTCGAGCAAAAAAGATGACGAATCTATGGGAGCATATGAGGAAAACTTCACAAGGCTTTCATTATATGATTCTAGCTTTGTCGTTACCCCTAAATGCAAGGTTGATCGCTTCTTTTGTGGCTTGAAACCTAGCCTGCGGAAAGCGCTGGCGATCCATGACTTCAACAGCTATGAGGAAATTGTATAATGTGCCCTGAAGGTCAAAATGGAGATTGGAGAATCTCATGGGTATCATGGGGATAAGAATCATAATGTGGACTTCAATTTTGGCAGTCTGATGGATAAATCCAATGGTGCTAAGAAGATCCATCACCCCACTTGCCAAAGGTGCAGAAAGAAGCACCCCAGAAACTGCCTAAAGGGGATGAGGAAATGCTTTAGGTGTGTAAGAGAAGGGAAAATAACTATTAACTGTCAGCAAGAAAGACCCAAGGATGTGATAGAGGAGAGGAACTCTTCGTTAGAACCTCAACGCATTGTTCATTTATACAACTGCAAAGAACTAGTGCATCTTGAAAATCAGTGCCCTAAGCCAATGGTTTTCGGAGACAACCAACAACCTCCAAGGCAGCAAGGGCGAGATTTTACCATCACTACTGCTGAAGTGAACCCCAAAAACAAATTGGTGACAAGTACGCTAGTTATTCATTCAAGAATAGCGAATGTACTTTTTGATTCAGGTTCTACGCATTATTTTATATCTCAAAAGTTTAGTAGAACAATCCCAGCATCACCAATAATCATGGAAGTGAAGATGTCGGTGAGTACGGAAAATGGGGAAATCATTGCATCCCATGAATATAACTCCTCCCCTGTCATAATATGTGGATTAAACTTCCCAGATAACCTCTCCATACTCTCTCTGGTGCAATTTGATGTAATTCTTAGCATGGATTGGATTTCCTTATATAGATCCAACATAAATTGCTGTGAGAGGGAAATCACTCTCCGTGTAGAGAATCGACCCCCAATTCTTTACAAGTTCAAGGAGGAAGATGAATCTTCTTTAGATTCATCATCTCAAACATGGATATTAAATCCCTATGAGCACGTGTATCTGGATCAAATGATTGAGTCTAAGGAGGAAACCATCCGTGAATACATGCCTATTGTGGGGGAATTCACTGAAGTGTTTCCTGAGGAATTGACTGGTCTTCCTCCTATAATAGATGTTGAATTCTCAATTGATCTTATACCTAGGGAATTTCCAATATCCAAGAATCCATATAGAATGGATATTTTGGAGCTAAAAAACTATAGGAGAATTTGGATAAAGGGTTTATATGCCCAAGTGTTTCACCATGGGGTGCACTAGTCCTATTCGTCAAGAAGAAGGATGGGTCAATGCGCATTTGCATTGATTATCGTGAGCTCAAAAAAATCACAATAAAGAACAAATATACTCTCCCATGAATTGATGAATTGTTCTATCAGCTTCATGGAGCACAATACTTCTCCAAGGTGGATTTACGATTGGGATATTATCAAGTAAGGGTGAAGAATGAAGATATCTCCAAGACTGCTTTTCGTACAAGATACGGGCACTATGAATTCATAATAATGCCTTTCAGACTCACTAATTCTCCATCAATATTCATGGAATTGATGAATATAGTCTTTAGAGATTACCTCGACAAATTTGTGGTAGTTTTATAGATGATATTCTGATATACTCCAAAACCAATGAGGATCATGAGAAGCATCTAAGAACCGTACTAGAGATTTTGCGGAAGGAGAATCTCTATAAAAAGTACAAAAAGTTTGAGTTCTGGTTGAAGGAGGTCTCATTCTTGGGCCATATCATCACAAGAAATGGGATATCTATGGATCCCTCCAAAACAGATGCAATTGAGGGATGGCCGAGGCCAACATCGGTAATGGATATCCATAGATTCTTGGGGTTATTTGGATATTATCGATGATTTGTGAGAAATTTATCATGATTGTCCAACCCTATTACCAAGCTAACTCAGAAGGGAGTAAATTTTTCTTGAAAATGAGGCTTATCATTGTGCCAATGCTCACTTTACCCACATGTGGAGAAATTTTTGTGGTATTAATGATGCTTCAAAGAAGGGTATGGGATGTGTGTTGATGCAAAATGAAAAATTCATTGGCTATGCTTCAAGGCAATTGAAAGTTCATGAACAGAACTATCCAACACATGACCTCGAGTTGGCTGCAGTGATCTTCGCTATGAAAATTTGGCGGCATTATATCTTTAGGGAGAAGTGTGAAATATATATGGACCACAAAATACTAGAGTATATATTCCCACAGAAAGAGTTGAATATACACCAATGAAGATGATTAGATCTGATCAAAGACTATTAATGCTCAATCCATTACCACCCTGGGAAAGTGAACAAGGTGGCGGATTCTCTAAGTAGAAAGGACCCAGTGATTCTCTCATTGATGAGAATGGAAAAGGATCCAATCTTTTTATATTTGATGAAGATGGAAATGGAAATCATAAATAAGGGAACATCATCAATCCTTTCACAAATAATTACTCAACCGTCACTTTTGGAAAGGTTAAAGGATGCTCAAAAGGATGATGTGGGAATTCAGGAAAAAGTGGAAGATATCGGAAAATGGAAATCCTTGGATTTTAATGTTAATGAAGAAGGAATTCTGAGATTTGGGAAACGACTATGTGTTCCATCAAGTCCGGAGATGAAGAAGGAACTTTTGGATGATGAACATAGTTCAAATTTATTTATTCACCTAGGAAACACAAAGATGTATCGATATCTCTGAGTGCATTATTGGTGGGATAATATGAAGAAGGAGATCTTTGAATATACATCAAAGTGCCTGGTGTGTCAGAAAGTGAAGACAGAGAGGCAGAAGTCTAAGGGGATGATGCAACCATTGACCATACCAGAATGGAAATGGGAGAATATCACCATGGAATTTTTCACCTGACTTCCGAAGACATCCAAAGGCAACAATGCAATCTGGGTTGTTGTGTATCGTCTTACAAAGGTTTCACACTTCATTTTTATTCGGGAGGATTTATCATTAGATCAACTAGCAAAGATATATATCAGGGAAGTGGTAAGGATTCATGGAGTACCACTATTTATTGTGTCCGATCGAGATACAAGATTCACCTATAAGTTTTGTAAGAGTCTTCAACATGCTCTGAATACTGAACTGAACTTCAATATGGCCTATCATCCTCAAACTGATGGTCAATCTTAGCAAACTATCCAAACACTTGAGGACATGTTGAGAGTGTGATCAATGGACTTTAAAGGAGGATGGGATTAACATATTCCTCTAGTTGAGTTCTTTTATAATAATAGTTTCCACTCGAGCATCCAAATGGCACAATATGAATCCCTTTATAGGAAAAGGTGAAGAACACCAGAATGTTGGGATGAGTTCGGTGAGCGTAAGCTGCTTGGACCAGAAATGGTCGAAGAAATGGTGGAGAAGTTGAAAATCATTCAGCAGCATATCAAGGCAGCCCAGAGTCTACAGAAGAGTTATGCAGATAACTGTCGACGATACCATGAGTTTAAAGTTAGATACATAGTATTTCTATGCATATATCTGTGGAATAAGTTCATGAGGTTTGGAAATAAAGGGAAGTTAAGTCAAAGGTACATCGGCCCCTTCGAGATTCTTGATCATGACAGGGCTATAGCCTATCGACTAGCACTTCTACCTACCATGGCCAGAGTACATGATGTCTTTTATGTATCCATCTTAAGGAAGTACATACCGGACCCTTCACATGTACTCTCTTCAGAGGTGGTATAGTTAGAGGATGGTCTTTCTTATGAGAAGCAACCAGTGAAGATCTTAGATCATAGAGAAAAAGTTCTACGAAATAAGACAATGCCTCTCATCAAGGTGTTGTAGCGAAACCACAAGTTTGAAGAAGCGATGTGGGAATCGGAGGAAATGATGAAGCAAAGTTACCCACATCTATTTTAGTGTGGGAAAAGGAAATTTTGAGGGAGAAATTTCTTAAGGGGTGAAGATTGTAATGACCCAAACTTTTGTTAATGAAAATCCCTCTTGATCTAATTAAATTTCTTAATATGTGAAATGGTTATACAACATATTCACTTCTTTTGTTTTATGTTTTTGGATTTTAAAATACCATTAATAATTGTGACCATTGGTATTGTAGTCGTTGAACAGTTATCACATGATTAGTATAAATATGGGCTTTAATAAATCCAATTTACTTAGACAAAGGAAGCGATGGCCTCATCCAGTAGACTTTCCCCGTATGAAGCCCATTTGTCAGAGCTTGGAAAGGAAGTGGCGTCATTGGGCTTCACTCTTGACCAAGATCAATCCGAGCTTGAACACGTTAAGCTTGAGCATAACTGCCTACGGGAAAAGTGGAAGTTGATAGATATTACCACCCGAGCGATGTTATTTGAGCCACCCTAAGAGTCTGTCACCATTGCACATCTCACCCTTTGGTATTATGTGATTGTTTTAAGGGGTTATTTTACAAGACCCTAGTACTATGGTTATGTAAATTATTTGTTTATATAATAATGAATATACTTTCATTTTATTGTTGTTACCTTGTAAATGGTTTTTAAAGCACAAATAGTATTTTTAGTTAATGTTCAACTAAGAAATCTATTTTGATGAATTAATGAATTTTTGAATTAAATAATATTTTAATAAAATATTATTATTATTATTAAATTAATTTTTATTAAATATAAATGATCGTATAATTTTATGAATGCAATTGTAATTTTTATTATGGTTTGAAAGCCATTTTCGTTAAAACCCATGAATTTTCGATAAATGTCGGTTTTTATTTTAAAAGTGAAAATTAAAATATTTAGAAAATTAGTTAGATAAAATTAATATTATTTTTGGAATCAGGATGTCAAAATTATCCAATGGTGAATTCTTCATAATTTTCTGAGATAATAAAATTTTTGGGTAAAAACTAAATACCATTTAAATATATAAGGTGTTTTATGACATCATAATGACCCAATAGTGATGTAATAAAATACTATAAACTTTATGTTCAGCTAATATATGTTTTACCATTAAAATAATGTGATTTTGGGTTTGTTTGATTTATTTTACAAAGCTTTAGTGGACCCTTCAAGACTTATTAAACATTTTGTCTTTTTAAATTGTTTTTCTTGGGAGTGTGACTCACCTCCACATAAGCAACCCCATTATTTTAAGTTCGGACCTTGGTCTTATAATTTTTTTTCCACTTCCATTTTCCAAAAACCATGGGTAAAAACCATGGTCTAGTTTGTGGTTTTATTAGTTTAATGTGAGGTGTTCCAAACCTAAATAATAAAGAATTCACTCACCTTTCCTATATAAACCCACACAAGCTCCCACTTCCTCCTCACTCAAAGCCTTTGGAGTTTGTCCAACCTCTACCCTCATCTATCTATAATCCTAAAAAGGTGCCACAAGCTCCCAATATTCCTCTCTAAAGCCTTTGGAAGCACACTTCCAAGTAAGGGTTTTTCTTCCTTTCTTATATTTGTCCAATATTCTTTAAATTGTTATGCCCTTTTAATTTCAATTATAAATGTTGGGATATGGTTTCGCACATCCCCCATACTACCCTTTTTATGTTTGAATGATGGGAGACCCCTTTATCTCTCATTAAATGTCTCCCATGTACACCCGTTACTATGCCGAAATTTCAAAAGGAATTTCTCTCTCCTCATACACATTCAAGCAATTCTTTTGTATCATGAATCTAAATTCCATTACATTTGTTGGGACATGTATCTATATGACCCCCCTTACTTTCCATGACATATAAATATTATGATACACCCCTTTCTCTCTCATCAACCATTTTTATGAGTTCTTATGTCACGCCGTTATGCTGTCGAAATTGCACCGCACTTTTCCAAGTCAAAGTCATCATGTAGTGAATACCATGCCCATTTATCTATCAAGGGTATTCACCTTTATGCACATTTACTTATTGTTTAAATAGTTTCATTTATGTATTATGAATTATTTTATCATTGAAGAAAAGATTATGTTGAATGATTCAATGTTTTATGATCCACGTGGCACGCTTATGCATGAAATGTAATGTTTAAGAAGGGTGTGCCCTTATAGCGCTCCAATGCATTGGGTAAAGTATAGTATCATGATACGTCATATGCAATGGGTGTTGAATCATGCTAATTCAAGTGCAACGAGGTTTTACTCATGATTCATGTGAAATGAGGATTTACTCATGCTCCATGTGCAATAAGCCTTGACTCATGCTAATTCCACGTTAAGTGTTGTTGCCACATTTCCATCTTATGATTATCATGCTTTATCATGCCTTTATGTTTATGCTTATCTTGTGCTCTATTGATATGCCTATTGTCTAACATGTATTGTATTCCTCATATTATTCCATGATTATTCCTTTACTAGGATTTATATCTTACCCTTTTCTTATGCAATTCCTTAGGTTATCCCATGAAATGCTAAGTATGAAGGAATATAGTGGTCATGTAAAGGAAGTTTTCAATAAAGAAGTTGTATTTCATGTTTTAAGTTGTTATGTAATGATCCTAAGCCCTAAATACACTAGACCTCTCGATATTTTATGTTGTATCAAATGAATTTTATGTAATAAATTATGTTTAATTGTGTAATAAAAGATCGGGGTTGTTATAACCGCCCAAAGTGGATAGTATCAAACTGTGGTGATTGAGTCCCTTTGACTTTCAGTTTAGGGAAGATGTGTGGGATATTGGGAATAAATTATAGTGACCCAACATTTTCTTACATTAATATTAAATCATTTTAGAGATAAAAAACATAATATTATTACACATATAGGATACAAATTTTTAGTATCTTGGGAAAACTATGATCATACAAAACAATTACAACATCAAGCATAAACATTTATTTAATTCCTTCTTCTCTAGCTTCCTATTAGCACTTGACCTCTCTTCAGTACATGTAGTCACAAGAGGATTTACATCAAAATGGGTGAGCTAAAAGCCTAGTAATAGGATATATAAGAACAATATAGCATGGGTTGAGCATAATCATAACCTAGGAAAAAAATCCAGAAAATGAGAGGAATCATTAATAAAAGACTTGAAATGTGCCAATGCATATAAAATGAAACATCATGTCTTAGTAGTTAACTACCACACATACTTGTAAACAAAGCTATAATCTTGTTCAAAAATCATTTAACATTAAATTATTATATTCATCACTTTACCCAATGAATTGGGGTGCTGTATAATTTCAGGTGCACCCGTCACATTCAAACATTCATAATGCACTATATAATTCCGGGCGCACCCGTCACATCATAACATTATCATTATCATGAATGGAACATAGAACATATATCAAAAATTACCATAACTAACCCATGGAAAAGAATTGTTTTCATCTTATAATAACACATTCATAAACTTTGGGTCCCCAAAATAAAGTGGTAATAACATACTTAATACAATAACCATCAACCTTGAGTGAGAAATAAAAGGCGTGTTTTTTAAAGAAGAATACTTTTGGAAAATATTTGTTTGACATAAACTTCAGGATAAAAAATGTATGTCCTATAAAAGGTAATAAGATGATGAAAAAATTATTTTTAAGGAGTGACCATACCAAAATGGAGTGAAAGAGGGAGAACCCAAAGAAAGGAAGTTTGGTTCGAGATTTTCCCCTTACCTTGTATCTGAACGCTTTCTTCAATTTAATGTCTTGTATAATGACATTATACTCATTAATTAGAAATTAAAGAACCTTTTATAAATTAATAGGGTTTAATATGGTCTCATTAAGTTCTTTTATGGGCATTTTAATGAGTTATAGAGCTTAAATTCATTGTTTGGGAGTGTTTGTTTTTATGGTTTTCTAGAGCAATTCGCATGTATTCATAAATGGAAGTTCGTGTAGAACATGGGTGAACATACCAAACTGATATTTCATGTTATTAATTATATTACATAATTTTAAATTATCTTATAATGAATTATGTTATATACTATGTGGATGAATCATTAGATAATAATTAAATGATGATTGTTTGGGTTAATTTGGGTGGTTTTTCAACCACAATGAACTTGTTTTGTTTAATAATTTAGTAATATGTACATAAGTTAGTTATAGAACATGAAATAAGATATAATAAATATAATATAATCTATTTTAACCCTAAAAATGGTTTCATGACCATATTTTAAAGCGGTAAAGGAAATTGAAAACATGTCGTTTTTTAAGGTGATAAATTAACACCTCACGAACAATGTTCTCTTTTATAAAATAAAAATAATAGGAGAAGGGGGATGGATGATATAATATCCCATTAGTATAATAAAATTATATTATATGTATAATATTTTAGTTACCATAACATGTGGATGAAGATAGGTTATGGGAGATTAAGAAATGAACTTGAAATTGAAAAGAATTTAAAGGAAAGAGAGAGAGAGGAATTACCTCTTGAATCCTCCTCTTGAGATCCTCCTTAAGGAAGCTAGGATTGGTTTTTTATGAGACTAGAAGATATTGGACGTGGGGGAGGGGATAGGGAATATGTTTGGGTATATTTTATAAAATAATTGAAGTTTGAGAGGTGTGAGGAAATGAGGGTGTGAAGGGTGGTATTTATAGTGGAGGGGAGAGGGGATTTTTCAATATAAAATTCGTTAATTTATTCTTTCTCCAAAAGACAAGGAATAGTGAGTCTTCCATGACCAAGAATAGTAATTTTATCATGTCTACCTGAATAAATTTGGCTTACATCAGTAGAACATCATGCATTACTCTATAATTATCTTATTTAACTTATTTTGTAAATTATGGTATTTCACTATTCATAAAAAATTCAAGTATTTCAGAAAAATACAAAAAATTCACCTCAACCATTTTTCAACGTGTAGAATGAAAAAATGAAGTCCATTTTTAAAATATAATTTTCTAAATATTATTAATTTAATTTTTATTCAAAATCATATTTTACTTGAAAAATAAAGTTTTTTAAAATCAAAACTGATTTTATAATGCTTTCAAATATTACTTAAGTTCTTATAAAATTATCTTAAATATATAAGACATATATTTTTTAATTTATGACCACAATTTAATAAAATAAATTTTCTTTTAAATTAATTAATTAATTATAATTATTTATTTATGTCTTACAAAAATACCAATACTTTTACTATGGTCAATTTGTCACTTGTAATATGCCTTAATTTTATTTAATTATTCATGGGTATGGTTACTGTTATTTTGGATGATTTACTATTCATAAGGTTCATATTACTATTCATGATTTTAGGTTACTATTCATAAGGGTAGGTTGCTATTTACCAAAAAATATGTTTGTTCTATTAGACTCCAAAAATCATCCTGAACACAAACGTGTATGTCAGATTTTTGAAATTCAAACCATAGAAGTGACAAAATTATGTTTAATTATCACATAGTATTTAGTATCATAATATGTCACTATTCTTCCTAATGGGGTTATACTATAAGGCATAATTATAATAAGGGAATTTCATTGATAAAACTTTGGGTCATTACATAAATGGTGGTTACTTATGGATTATTGGATACTCTTCTTCTTGGGTTGAGATATGATATGTAGATCCCCTTACACTCTCATTTGGGTTTCTTTGACTGAGCGTATATATGTTCTATTTCTAGTGCCCACTCCTTGGGTTTGGGTTACACTCCTTCCAGGAGAGGTGAAAATGTGTGGGATATGCCACATGCTTTCCGTGTCCAGCTTCTCATGGTTGGACGATATTACTCCCATATTATAGGTAGTGAAGACTCGATGAGAAGTTCATATTCTCACCGTTTCTAGCTCCTTGTGTTTGGATGAGCTTATTTCACTCTCTTATTGGGTTGAGCTGCACTCTTTTTATTGTACCTTGTCTTATCTACTACTTTATTTTTCAGAGTATCTCTTAAGGCTCCCCCTTCGCCTTTTTGGGGTTTCTTACTGAGTATTTTTATACTCAACCCTACAAGGTCTTTGCCTGCATGTGTCATGCCTTATGCAGACAATGGACAAGTCGATCATGACTTAAGAAGAGCATAGGGATACAGGTGATTGGACCGGGTTCAGTGGTTGTAGCTTGTAATTTAGGATTGGGGCTCTCTCAGCTATTTTACTTTTTCAGTACATCTAGGTTGTGGCACTTTTTTGGTTGGTTGTGTATTTTTTTTCCTTTTTTTAGTTCACTCTACTATACTTGTAATGTTAAGCAGTTCATACATGCTTGGTTTGTTAATATTAGTGTTGCCTCTTTTGTTCCTTTCCCTCTAAATTTTTTCATTGATTTTTCCATGTGTGTGTGTGTACATCTTCATAGTAAAAGGCCTCCTTGAGTTTGTTGTGATTTTGGTGATAGTCGCCACCCCATGGCCTATGGAGTTAGGCTTAGGGTAGTTGCGACTCGAGCCCGACATGGGTCGGTCATGAAAAAGTGGTATCAAAGGTGGTTCATTCTTTGGGACATTTTTCAGGTGTTCCATAAAAAGGAATTGGTTGGGTTTAGGGAAAAAAAATTCAAAGTGTCTCGATAGTGGCTCCTGGGATAGGGGGTCCAGTGATGGTATGGGCAGCCAGCATAGCCATTCACCAAGACCCTAATTACCCTCTTCTCAACTTAGCACCCTGAGACATTTGTTGCAGGGAACAATGGTACATGAATCATATAGGATTGAGTCTTTGACTGTCCTTATTGAGTTAGACCCCCATTCTCATTGATATATATTTATACATACATATATATATATATATATATATATATTCTCATTTGACCATGGTACTACTTAATAACTTTCAGGATGCCTCCACGACGACAGTCATCCACGATATCAGCTCTGGTTCATGACAATGACCCTATGAGCGATGGGGGCTCAGTTCAGGATCCATCATGCAATCCCCTTCCTCCTTGTGGGAAGGTAGTAGAATCTTCACTTGTTGAGTAACAGACAGCCCCAGAATAGTATGATGAGATTGTGGATAGGTTTAGTGCACTCCATGAGTTCTAGCACTATAGATCACTGAGGTTATGCAGTGAGCCAGACCCACAGGTAGTAGAGGTTTGGATAGATTTGGTGGTCTACCTATTCAGGCTTGTATGGACACTAGCAGATCATATGGTGGCTTGGGTAGCCAACCTTTTTCATGGAGCAATCGGGCATTGGTGGAGGTTGGTTACTCAAATACTCGATGATTCGACACTCTTGTGTGATGACTTCGCGCAATGGTTTCGTGAAAAGTATTACCCATCCTTCTTGAACTCCATTAAAATTTAGTAACTCCTACAGTTTCAATAGGGAGTGATGACGGTGACTGAGTACATGGCTAAGTTTACAGACCTTACACTCTAATCTCTGTATATGATCCATGACAGCTACTTCCGAGCACAAAAGTTTGAGCAGGGACTCTGCAGAGATATTTTTTCTATCATAGTACCCATGTGCATCCCCACCTATGCTAGGGTGCTAGAGAAAGTTCTGATGACAGATAGATTTATATCATATAGATGTCATACAACTAGTTGTGTTAGTGGGTGAAATAGAGTTGAGATGTCTTCCACAGCTAGCAGGCGTCAGACGACAAGATCTTGATGTAGGAGACCTCATGACTTGACTCAGGCATGTGGTCAGGTAACATCTGGTCAGCTCAGGGAGGTATGGTTCTATGATTGTGATGGGAGAGGTCACATGGCATGAGACTACCCAACCAGACATACTGAGAACACCAGACAGGTAGCAGGTGGACTAACACGGTAGAGACAACATCGTGATCAGGGATCTACCAGGAGGGGACAGGGTGGTTGCCAGGGAGGTAGTTTTGGTAGAGGAGTAGGAGGATATGGAGGTGGGGGATGACGTTATGAGTTCCATCCACCACCACCACTATGCGGACCATGTTAGGATTAGTAAGCTGGCAGTTGGGACCACATACAACCACAAGCTTTAGATATCTACAATCCTACAGAACAAGAGATGATTAGAGGTACGCTCTATGAATCTTCTATTTGATCCTGCAAAACATGATATGATTAGAGGTATGATCTATGTGTATTCTACTTTTTTCAATATAAATTGTTAGACATTTTTGTGAGGTGCTCTTTTCTTTCCGCTCCTTGCTCAAGGTTCAACTAGGGTGATGCGGGACGTTAGTGTAACCCTGTGTTGGTTTTGTGTGATAGAGTGTTGGAGCGGGTCCTAGCATTTACGGTGGAGTTTTTATGATCAACCCTTTTTTTGTTGGGATTCCACTAGTATGTGTGGTGGGGTTTTTGGTTTGGGGTTTACTCTCTTTCCAAGATAGGTAAAGACACATCTGGTATTCCATGTGCTTTCTTTTCCCAGCTTCTCGTGGTTGGATGAGTCTACCCACCTACCTTGTTTGTTGGTACTCATGCATGCTCGGAATCAACCTTGATGCAGTGGTGGATCAAGAGGATATAGTATTTCTTCATTCGATGGTGTTGAGTCCTTTTCTTCTCAATCATGTGAGAGAGTCTCAGGGACACATTAACTATGAGGTTTTGCGTGACCAGATATCCTTACAAGTTCCACCTGATAGTTTTTTTTGAAGAAGGGAATCACATCATTCAAGGAAAAATGGGGATTCTAGTCATTCTACAAGGAGTAGTGATGAGGGAGTTTCTTAATTTGTGTATTTTGGGGATGGAAATATTTGAAGAAGGGAATAATATGGAGGCTCAAGTTTTGTAGTGTAAGACTTTTTAATATTCTTAAGAATATTTTTGGAGCCACACACTGAGACGGTGTGTGATTCCAAGGATCAGTGTGCCCAGAATTAATTTAATATAAAATATTAAATATATTTTTATTGCGCACATTTGGTTTTTCATAAATAATGAAATATCTCTCAAACGGTTGATTAGATAAGAAATCAGATACCACAAATGAGTCTAGAACATGGTGTTTACCATAGGAATGACATAAAATATGTTGACATGGGACGTTCATACCCCTCGCTCAGTGGCTGAACTTTAAATGGATTAATTATTTATTTAATTAGATAATTTATTTATTTTTATTTGATGTTGCATATTATTCTTATAAATATGCTACTATGGAGGTTTACCTAGGGTTGCCTCATAACCCTGGGATTTCCAAGAAAAACATCTCTTATCCTTTCTATTGGCGAACGACAGAGGACGATGAATGGATGGAAATCTATTGTTGTGTGATAGATTCTAGATGAAACTGATCATCACCATGAGTTTAGATTTGAGATCGATTGATCAATCTAGGTGAGATGTGGTGTGGCAAATGAAAAGAAAAGATCTATGTTTGAATCGAGATTTTCTCCTCACAGATCTGCATGGACTCGTGTGGTGTTTCACTGAAAATGGAGGAAGCTCGGGAGAGAGCGGAATGATGGTGGTTGACTGACGCGACGCAGTCGTTCGGTTGAGGGGAGGCTGGCATTAAGGCACCACGTGCCAGTCAGAGGCAGCCGGTGGCCTAGGCGTAGGTGTGTGGCGGCCCAAGCGGCAGCGTCCAGAATTATAGGTTGAGGGTGTGGAGATGACAGTGAGGTACTCCCCATAGATCTAGGATATATGGGTGTAGTGATTCTAGCGGGTGTGATTTCTGAGAAGCAGTGTGAGATGAGGAGCCACTGTTCATTTTTCTCAGTGGTCTGTCAGGGTTGCAGCATGTGGAATGCTGAGGAGGAAGATGATATAAGAGAGTTCAAATAAAAAATAAATAAAACTATAAAATGGAAAGGGGAGCCGTGTGAGTCCATGGGCGTGAATGGGGGTAGCCTAACCAATCCCTTCCCTTTATCTTATATCTTAATATATTATAATAATAATATTAATCATAAGATTATTATTATTGAGAAAACCTTGTTTCGATTATAACTTTTAATCAAGGTATCGAAATGACATGCCATCAACGGAAATGTGATTTTGCGATTAATATGGTCAATCTAAGATCAATGTTAAACATTAAATTTAAGTTCATGGTTCAAGTCCTTGAAACACCCATGAAGCATTAGATTTAATAAAATTATTAAATCTGTGACCCATCATAACTCTTGCATAGGAAATCCAATTGACACGCCGTATGCGGCAGTGTGACCATGACCTTGAGATAGTAATTTTGAGACCAATGTTGAATATTAAATTCAGGTTTGTGTCTCAGATGCATGAAACACCTAAGTATAATAATAATAATAATAATAATAATGAGAAATATTGTATCTGACGTAGCTTCTCGATACGACGTCTGATTGGAAAACTACCATTGGTGTCGTGACCCTGATTTTGAGGTGGATGTTTTGAGACCAATATCGGGATTTTAATTTAAGATTGAAGCATAGGCCCCATGAGACATAATTCAAGTGTAATGCGGAAAAATTCTACTTTTTCATCGGGTGTCCGATTGAGGTAAATAAATAGTCAATTCCATACATTTTTCCATGAGAATCACAATGGTGTGTTCTGTATAATTTACTTTGAGATAGAGATAGGGGACCCATGAGTCACTATTCATGTGTAAGGCTGAGAAGTGTAGCTTTATCACCATTTGTCTGATTCGGGTGACTGAATAGTTGATTCTATGCACTTCTCTACAAGGATCGCGACTATCTGATCCATTTGGTTACCTAGGGATCTTTTAGGAGGCATGTCGGTGAAATTATGTTTTTCCCTTTGGACCAATAATGAGTATTGTGCACTCATCAGCCTCTTGATCATATATTCCATATACTATGGGAGTACACTGGCTTGCCAAGGGGTACATATACACAATTTAGTACCCGAGGATGGCTAGGTACATGGCCAAGTGATGAGGTGGAGTCACACAATGTGTGGGCCCCAAACACTCCATATACCTCATTATGAATCTTTTACCTCTCATATATCCTTCTTTTTGGACTCGGATTTTGACTCATGAGTAGCCTATCCTGAGTGTTTTCCACGTATAATGTGATGGTACCCTCCGTAATGACTTCAAAGATACAAAACAAGATGTTCTGGGTGTGACGCCTACCCAGGGTGGCACCCAATGACTGTAGTGGTGTTCTTCCTAAAGGCACCTTCCAAAAGGGATGTCCAGTGTTGTTCCTCGGTGCTTTCTAGGAGGCACCATCCAGTAAGGATGGCCAGTGTGGTTCCTCAGTGCTTTCCGAGAGATTACTATCAAGCAAGGATGGCTAGTGTGGTTGCTCAATGCTTTTCAAGAGGCATCATCCAGCAGGAATGTTTAGCGTGGTTCCTCGATGCTTTCTGGGAGGTTACCATCTAGTAGGGATGGCTAGTGTGGTTCCTCGGTGCTTTCTAAGAGGTTACCATCTACTGGGGATGGCCAGTGTGGTTCCTCGATGCTTTTTGAGAGGTATCATTCAGTAAGGATGGACATACCAGTGTCGGGATTACCTCTAGATGGGCTTGGTAGTGGTCTCTGATAACATTTATGGGCTTACCTTCATCTGGGATGGGCAGTGGTCCTTGATGGAAGTTCTGGGCTTACCTCCAGCTAGGCTAGGAAATGATCCCTGATAGAAGTTCTGGAATTCCCTCTAGTGGGGCTGGGCAGTGAGTCCCGTTGACAATGCTTTCCAGGAAGTATCCTCCAACAGGGTTGGGCAGTGGGTCCCCATTGACTTCTGGGTGAGGATTCCCCCCTAACATACTAGGACACAGATACTCGATAACTAGAGTGGAACCCTCTAGTCGGGTTGGGCACGGGTCCTCGACTTTGAGACACAACCTCTCAACTGTGTGACATAAAGATGAGGTGTGATTTGAAATACCTTTGGACTCTCAAGTAAGAGGGACACTTTTTAAACTAAGACATGCCCTTGTGACGCGACCTAAAACCATGCAGGTGAGACAGTCCCACCCAAAGTGGATAGTATCAAGGTGCGGTGATTGAATCCCTTTGACTTGCAGTTCAGGGAAGACATGTGGGATGTTGGGCATCAATGGTGGTTACTTCTGTACTGTAGGATACTCTTATTTTTGGTTTGATCTATGAGATGGATATCCCCTTACTCTCTTGTTTGGTTTTCTTTGACTGAGCATATATATATTCTATTTCTAGTTCCCACTCCTTAGGATTTGGTTACTCTCCTTCTAAAAGAGGTGAAGACGCATGGGGTATGCCAAATACTTTATATGTCTATATTATTGTGGTTGGATAATTTTACTCTCCTATTATATGTAGTAAAGATTTGATGATTAGTTCATATTCTCACCATTTCTAGCTCCTTGTGTTTGGATGAGCTTACTTCACTATCTTGTTGGGTTGAGTTGCACTCCATTTACTATACCTTGAACTATCTACTATTTTCTTTTTTAGAGTATCTATTATGGCTACCCCTTCACCTTTTTGTGGAATCCTACTAGGTATTTTTATACTCACTCATGCATGGGATTTTCCTGCACATGTTGTGCCTTGTGCAGATGATGAACAGGTTGATTGTGGCTTCAAAGGAGTATAGGGATATAGGTTCTTGGACCGAGTGTAGTGGTCATAGATTAATATTCAAGAGTGGGGCTGTCTTAGCTATTTTACTTTTTTATTATTGTCAGGTTGTGTCACTTTTCTGGTTGGGCATGTATTTTTTCCCTTTTTTCTTTCAGTTCACTCTATTGTACTTGTATTGTTTAGCGGTTTATGCATGCTTGGTTTATTTAAAGTCGTGTTGCATCTTTTTTTCCTTTCCCTCTACACTTTTTGATTGAGTTGGAAGTGTTTGTGTTTACATGTTCTTAGTCAAAGGCCTCCCCAAGTTATTTGTGCCTTCGGCACTAGTCGCCACCCCTAGCCTATGGAGGTAGGCTTGGTATAATTGCGGCTCGAGCCCGGCATGGGCGGGTCAAAACGATATAGGGTTGTGATATTTTAATCCCTGGTTTGTAACACCTAAAACCATAATGTTACTAATTTTATACTTGTATACCTTTTAGGGTTTAGTTATAAACACACAATGATTCACTGGATACCCCCAATGATTAGGTGATTTGTGTTTGAATTTGTAACTGAAACTCACCAAGGAAACACATAAAGAACTTGATTCACTATCTAGTTTTGTATGTTATTTAAATGTGTTACCATGACATGAAATTATATGGAAATGATAGTGTTTATGTGAGTTCAATTGACCAATATTAACCACACAAACACCACAATTGAAAGGGAGAAGAAGAAGTGGTGAATGGTGTGTGAAACATCACATGAATGAGTACCCCCAAACATGATCACATGATTCGAGTAAAACATACCAGTACATAAATAAATAAAATAAGAACAAAATATGAATAAAAAACATATAAACCTGGAATTAAAATTATCATTCAATCATTACAAAATCAAATCTCAGGATTTACAACATGTTCCTCCCCAAGTGATCATGAGGAGTTTAAAACTCCATAGAAGGGGAGGAAGAAAAATATGTTGAATTAGCACTTCCCATAGCCCCTGGAACTTATATGTATGATTAGAGTACTCCTTTGAGTCTCAAAAATGGAATCACCTTACCTCCTGGTCGAACTTCCAAATGGGGTGCCCAAGGTGTTCTTTTATATCCAAAATGGGAGGTGGTTTTGGGCGTCATGATTTCAAAAAACCATTTGGACCATGGTTTCCGAACACTAGAAAATATTATCTAGATTTTTAAAAAAACTATTAATTTTTTGAAAAACATCCTATATATCTCAATGTAAAATTTGGAGTCCATATAATATATATAATAATATATATTTCTAAAATACTGAGGTAAACTTTTTACTATGTTCAGATTCATTTTATTGGACATATTATTTTGGTTGGGCCTTTTAATGGATGAATTAGGTTTAGATTTCTTCATGAAAGTTGTAAAACACAGAGTTTTGAATTGGATAAAAAACTTTAAACCCGTTTAGATGAGCGTATTTCTCAGAAAATGCAAAATAGTGGAAAATGTTTCATGGGATTTCATGCAGTTTGACATGTTTTTCTTCCGCATCATCGTGGGCTCTTCGAATCACCTCCACATTCAATTAAATCATCAAAAAAAATTGAAATTTACCTTTTTAAAATTGAAAAAACAAAATTATTTAATAAAACATGAATTTTAATTTTTATTATAATTGTAATTTTAAATACAAAACTAGTTTAACATAGTGGTGTAATGGTAAAAATGAATAGGAAATCATGGTACGATCACACCCCCACACCTAAACATTTTCACTCTTAGGAAAAGTCTTATATCATGACCAAGTACCAGTACTAAATCAAAGGTGATAAAACTTCCAAGATTATTTTTAAATGAAATTCATCATGGAACATTTATGAAATCAAATTTTCTATCATTTTTCTTCTCTCACATTCAAATTTTTTCAACCTCATTTGTTCACCCATGCAACATGTCACAACCTAACTCGCTTATAAATTTTTACCTATTCACTCAAGGAAAATATGAAAGTATAGTTATCATTTTTTCCCATATTTCATGTGAACTTACCATATTATTGTCAATATTCTAATTTTTCTACTGGTAGAAACTAGTGTTCTACTCAAGAGTACTTCCAATGGGTTGTTCTGAGGTTCAAGGGTTGGTAGGATTTAATGTCTAAAAATATGAGGCATAAGAGGAGTGTTTAATCACTTAAGTACAAACCATGTTAAAATTCATAATTTTTTCACAATTAATGTACATATTCAACCCCTCAAAAGTGTATCACTTACAAATCACTATCTTCATTTTCCATTGTTGTGGGTCCCAACCAAGCAGTGAATAATAATGAGTAAACTTTCTCTTTACTCCTTTTTTTTCTTTTGTTCTATTTTTTTAATGTACAGAACTATATTTTTTTATAATTTTCATTGAAGATAATGAAGGAAACATGTGTAAAACAATTATACAATATGTATTGTGAACCCACTGTCCAAGGAAAATGTAGGCACCCTTTCTATCAATCCATAACAATGATTATTTCTCGATAATTCCCATGGAAACACCCTCTCCCCCACATTTTTTGAAAGAGAAACACGAATTTACACAAGATATGGATTGGTAGGGATAAATTAACTTTTAATGTGGCTACCTAACAAGCATTTCATGATCTCAAAGGCTTAATAAGGGTAAAATTTCAAGGTGGAAAAAAATTGAGTTTAATTGTACAAAGAGATTTTCAATTAATGGTGGCCTCTATCATGAATGAAGAACACTTGAATCTTCTGCCATAAAATATAATCAAGGTAAGTTATCATTTCTCTACATGACTTGAGACTCCCAAGAAAGTGTTAAAAGGAATAATATGCAATAAAAGTCTTAGAATGTCTCTCAGATAAGGGATTAAAATATTTGTTAGTGATAATGATGCATGGGTTTCAAAAATCCATTAAACACCTATGAGTGATTTAAAAATAAAAAATCTAAAAAAAAGATTCCATACCAACATTAATTTGAAAAACATTTTTCAAAAAATAATGTAATTTTCTACACAATCAACTCAAGCATGAGAATGATTTTGGATATTATTTTTAATATAAATGTTTATCTAAAAACACAAAATAAAGAAAATGATTTTTTTATATTATATATTTTTTTCTAACTATGAAATGTCACCCTCCCCCCACACCTAAAATTTGCATTGTCCTCAATATATATATTTTAAATAAACAAACAAGTAAATAAAGGTATGGAAAAGAGAAAACTTGCTAAGTGGTTTCATATATGGAATCTATCAGTTGGATTTCCTGCACAATATGCTTTGTAAAATTCTCAAAGAAGTGTTTGAGCTTCTGCCAATTAACAGTAATCCGCTTTCCACTTTTTTCATGAAAAACACATATAGCACCAAAAAGGTAAACATCAGTAATAGTATAAGGACTAAGACATTGGGAATTAACTTTACCTAGGTGGAGCTTTATCCTAGAATTATATATGAGCACCATCTCACCAATATGAAACTTCCACTGATGAATCATCCCATCATGGATTGCCTTTGTTTTATCTTTATATATTTAAGAGTTTGCATATGCATCACACTAAATTTCATCCAACTCTTGATTCTGTAACTTCATATACTCACCTCCATCTGAGAGATTCATATTACATTGTTTAAAATCCCAATATGTATAGTGATCTACCTTTATTGAGAGGTGACAAGAATTTCCAAAAATAATCCTGTATGGTGACATTCTATTAGAGGTTTTAAAAGGTGTATGGTATACCCAAAGTGCATCATCCAAGTGGAAACTCCAATCTTTCCTACTGGGTTGTACTATTTTTCCCAAGATTCTCTTAAATTCCTGATTTGTGATTTCTATTTGTCTATTAGTTTGGGGGTGATATGTAGTGGATACTTTATGAACAACCCCATACTTATGGAGAATGTTTTTCATGTTACAATTTCAAAAAATGTAAACCCTGGTCAATAATGATGAATCTTGGAAAACCAAACCTACTGAAAATCTAGGACCGCCCAAAATGAAAAACCACTCAAGATTCATCGGCCCTGGTAGCCTTTTCTTCCAACCATTTAGAGACATGGTCTACATCTAATAAGATGTACAAAAATCCAAATGAATTTGGAAAAGGTCCCATGAAGTCAATGCCCCATGCATCAAATATCTCACATAAAATAACATGGGTTTTTGGGGAATTTCATTCCTTTTTGAGATATTCCTTGTGAATTGACATCATGTGCATAACTTAGAAAACTGATTATCATCACTATATAATGTTGGTGAATAAATTCCTGAGTCAAGGACCTTTTGAGCAGTGTGTTGAGAGCCAAAGTGTCCCCTACAAGATAAAGTGTGGTAAAAACTCAAAACTGAGGTGAACTCATGTTCAGTGACACACCAACAAACAAATTGGTCACTATAAATTCTCCACAAGTACGGGTCATCCCAAATGTACCATCATGAATCATTCTTAAGTATGTGGAATTGTGAGGTAACAAAATAAGGGGGGGACCCTAGATGTTTCTATAAAATTCAAAATTTCTGCATACATGGGGGTAAGTTCCACAACATCAGAAATGTTATCATGGGGAAATAATTATCCAATAGGGAGGGATGAGTCAAAATGGTGGTCTAATGGTGTGGAAACCCTACTAACATAGCTAGCTACCATATTTTTTAATCCCCTCTTATATCTAATATCAAGGTTAAAATTCTAAAGGAGTAGCATCCCTTGAATGAGGTGGGTCTTAACTTCAAGTTTCTTTAGGAGAAAATGAAGGGCATGATGATCAGAAAAGACAATTATTTTTTACCTGATAAGATAAGAATGGAATTTTTTCAAGGAAAACAAAATATAAATGAGTTCTTTTTCATTGGTGGTGTATTTTTTATGGGTAGGATCAAGGGTACATGAGGAATATGCAATGACATGAGGAGAATTCTCAACCCTTTATGATAAAACTTCCACAATTGAAAAGTTAGAAGCATCACACATAAGTTTAAAGGGGAGATCCCACCTTGGTTTTTAGATGATGGGAGGTGATGTGAGAATACTTTTTAGTGAATTTAAATCATCTGCACAATTTTTATCAAATAAAAATTCATAATATTTTTACAATAGTTGATATAGGGGAAGTGTGATCTTATTAAAATCTTTAATGAATCGGTGGTAAAAACCATCATGACTCAAGAAAGATTACACATCACAGACACATTTTAGAGATAGAAGTGTTGAAATTAATTAAATTTTTGATTTATCCAATTGAATTCCCTCGTTTGAAATAACATTCCCAAGAATTATCTCTTGATCATCCATGAAATAAAATTTATCATAATTTAATACAAGATATTTTTCAATGCAATGGCGGAGGAAAAAACCTAGGCGTTCCAAATAGTCATAAAAGGAAGTTCTATAAACCATGAAATCAACTATAAAAACTTCCATAAAATTATCAAGGTGCACATAAAAAATACTCAACATTTATCGCTAAAAAGTACTAGGAGGATTACATAGACCAAAAGGCATCCTTTTTATACAAATGTACCAAATGGATAGGTAAATGTTGTATTTTCTTGATCCTCAGAGGCTATATGGATTTGAAAATAACCCGAATAAGCATTAATAAAACAATAATGGCACTTACCATCCAGTTTTTATTACATTTGGTCAATGAAATGTAGAGTAAAGTGGTTATTTCACATGTCTTGATACAATTAACAGTATTCAATACAGACTCACCAGCTATTTTGAACATGTGTTGGAACCAATTCATTCCTTTCATTTGACACTACTATTATTCCAATTTTTTTAGGAACAATTTTTACTGATCTAACCCATTTACTATTAGATATAGGACAAATTATCCTAGTAGAAGGTAATTTATTGACTTCTAATTTTACTAATTCAAGGAGAGTGGGATTCAACCAATGTTGATCTTGACTTATGGTATTAGTCTCATCATATAAAAGTATATGGTGTGTACAAATAGATGGTATATTCCTTAGAATATCAACTAATGTCCATCTAATTTCCTTTTTCCAATCTCTCAAAAGTTTGAGTAGTTTTGATTTCTACTATGGAGAGAGGTAATTAGCAATAATGATGGGAAATTGGTGAATACCCTCGAGATAGGCATATTTTAAATTATATGTAATGGGTTTTAGTTCCAACACTAGTGTTTTTTGGAATGAGGGAGGGGATTTAGGGGGAGTGAGGTCCCTGAAACTGTCTATCTCCTCGGGTTTATTCTTTAAGGAAAAAGAATCAATGGAAATGAGATTTTATGAATCATTGACGGTCATGGTTACCTCATAATGAACACACAAATTGATTAAAGAAAAAAAATTAAACTTTTTTGAACCCACACAACACTCAAAACATGAATAAAAAGTCACATAATCCAAGGGTGAAGAAGAGGAAAATGAATCATATTATGGCTTGAGGAGATAATTTTGTGTGTGTGTGTCATTTGAGATAACTTCCATAAAATAGACAGGAAGAGTGGAATGCTCTTCAATGGGGTGTTTCATTGCTTCAAGGATATTAAAACTTATCGTTTCTCCACCGAACTCCATAGAAAGTGTACCAATGTTAACATTTATGATCATACTTATTATTTTAAGGAATAAAATCCCAAGTATGAGACGAGCATGTCCTTGGGTTCGAGTACCTTCCATCTTAAAAATGTAAAAATTGGAAGGGAAGATGATATTCTTCACTCTTATGAGGAAATCCTCGGTCACTTCTAATGGGAATGTTGTGCTCTGATTGGAAATTTGAATGATGATTCCCATTTTTTGAATATCTCCAACCCACAGATAAGTGTATATAGAGTGAGGCATAACATTAATTAAAGCACCCAAATCTAGCATTGCATTAGAAAAAAAGGTATCCCCTATAGTGCAAGGTATCATGAAAGTTCCTGGATCCTTACATTTGGTTGGCATTTATGGTTTTATTAAGGTCGGGACATTCCTTCCTAGGTTAACTCTCTCATTACCCTTCAATTTTCATCTATGGGTGTAAATATCTTTAAGGAATTTGGCATATAGAAGGGTTTTTTTAACTGCATCCAGTAAAGGAATGTTAACTTATACCTTTTTAAATGTATCCATTATCTCTTTATCAATATCACTATAAAAATTTTCTTATATTTATAGAGTCTTTGCCGAAAAAAAAAGAGGAATTTATTTTTCATTTTAATCCTCAATGAAAAATTGTTTAGCATTTTTTTCATAATTAAAATAATTTAAGGGTAGGTAAAGAGAGTTTTCAAGAGAGGGACATACATTTTTGTAGAACCATTGGAAGAATAAACTTCTTTACCACTACTAAGTTTGATTTCACATACATTGCCTTTATCTTCTGGATTGGAAACAGGTTGGGATGACAATTTTCTAGAACCTTGCATCATTATTTCACCGATGATGTTTTCAACTGTCCCACTTGAGTTTGTAGGTCTTGAATATATGATTATGTGGTTTGTTGGAATTGGAGGTTCTGGGTTTCCATTTTCTACACTATGACCTCTAAAATTTGTTCATATTTGGGAGGAGTAGGAGGATTGTTCTGAGAAGTTGGATAGGAAGGTTTCATACCTTGTCCTTGTTGATACCAATATTTCTTGGGGTATCTTGAGTTTTCTCTTTATCGGTATTATGGTTGTGCTTTCCACCTGAGGTTTCGATTTGGATTGATTCTTGATTGAATATAGGTACTTATTGGAATGGATTCCCAAGGAATACTAATACACAAGACTCATATGAATCCAAAATTTGTAGGAACTGGTCGGAAAAATGAGTATTATCAGAACAAATACCACAATGTAATAGAACAGAATCAGAGTGTGAGTTACCTTGCGCTTTAGCTAATTTCCTTAGAAGGTTATGCATATCATCAATTTTATTATCTACCTTTTGTTCTAGGGATGATTTAATTACCTCATGAACTCCTTAGGATGGTGAAATTTCTCGTGTACAAAATTGTTGTTCTTTTGAGCCATGTTAGCTATTAATCCACGAGCGGCAGAAGGAGTTTTATCAACTAGGGAACCACTATATGCAACATCTATCATTCCATGATCCATGGGGACAAGTCTCTCGTATAAGTATTTAATTATCAAATTTTCACTAATTTGGTGGTAGGGGAAACTTGAACAAAGTATTTTGAATCTCTCCAAATATTTATGAAGGGTCTCTCCTTGTGATTTCCTAATTCCATAGATTTATTTTCTAATTGATGCAGTTCGGGAAGCAATGAAGAACTTCTCTATAAAGAGTCTTTTCAGGTCATTCCATCCCTCATTTTTGTTAGTAATATAGTATATCTAGTCTTTGGATACACTATCAATGGAGAAAGGGAAGCCCATAAACTTCATGAGGTCCTCAGACACATTTTGGGGTTTCATGGTAGAGCACGTTATGTGAAAATACTTAATATGCTTGTGAGCTTTCTCATTGATAAGACAATGGAAATTAGGAAGAAGGTGGATGGGTCCTGATATTATCTCAAAGTTGTATGCTTCCTCAGGATATTAGATGTACCTAGGTTGGTACTCTATATTAGGGTTTTTAGTTCTTTTAAAGTTTAGTTGTTTTCATCCATGATTTTTGGGGTTTTATTTGGTTCAACTTTTGATTTTTTTGGGACCACTTGAGGTTCCAAAAAGGGTTCCTAAATGTTACTTGATTTTCCTAATCTATATTACCTAATTTTTTAGTGAATTTTCTTTTCAATTTATGGGTCAAATTCAAGAAGTTTTTCTTTTTCTGATCGGGTAATGTAAATAAGTTGTGAAGTTTTTTTTGTATTTTTTTATTTTTATGATTGAAGATGGATAAAATAAAAGAAATTAAGAAATTTTAAAGGATAAAATAAAATGGGTAATGTTATACTATATAATTATAGAGAGATATAGAGGAATATAGAGAGAGAATAAGAAACACACAAAAACAAACAAAACAAAACAAAACAAAACAAATCAAAAGCGATGAGGGATATTGAAAGGAGTACTAGTTAAGAGGTAAAATAAATAAATAAAAGGAAATAAATAGAATAAAAAAATTACATTGTCTCCCCGGAAATAACACCAAAATTTGATCATGTTGTCAAGTGTGTCAAATTAAATGTTTTGTTTTTACTAGAATTTTTTCAGTATAGTAGGAACCCTAGTTCATCTCTCAAAGGATCCTTAGATCATTAATTTAAAAATAAATTTTTTATTAAGAAAAAATTTAATGGTATTTTATAAAATTTGGATTTTTTTATTTAAGATTAAATCATATAAAAGAAAGTGATACAAGAAAGCAGAAATTGACAGATTCGATTAAGCGTGATCAACTGAGGGAAATCTCATGATGATCATCTTTAATCACTTCAAGAGATAGGTTTATTATCTTTTAATCCTTGTTTTGTAACACCAAGAACCATAATATTACTGATTTTATACTAGGATACCTCCTAGGGTTCAGTCGAAAACACACAATGATTCACTGGATACCGCTGATGATTGGGTGATTTGTATTCGACTTCATAATCGAAACTCACCAAGGAAACACATGAAGAACTCAATTTTCTATCCAAGTTTGTATGTTATTTCAATTTTTTACCATTAAATTAAATTAAATTTCCATGTAAGTGTTTATGTGAGTTCAATTGACCAATATGAACCACACAAATGCCACAATTTAAAGGGGGAAGAAGAAGAGGTGAACAATTTGTGAAACATCACATGAATGAGTACCCCTATACATGATCATATGAGTCGTGTATGATATACCAGTATATAAATAAATAAAATAAGAATATAATATGAAGAAAAATAACATAAAAACCTATAATTAAAATTATATTTCAATTATTACAAAAAAATGGTCAGGATTTACAACATGTTCCTACCTGGGTGATCACAAGGATTTTAAAACTCCATAGGAGGGGAGGAAGAAAAATATTTTGAAGTAGCACTTACCATAGACTCAATAACTTATATGGATTATTATAGGACTCATTTGAGTCTCCAAAATCACAGCACCTTTCCTCCTGGTTGAACTTCCAAATGGCTTTCCCAAGGTTTTCTTTTATATCCAAAATGGGAGGTTGTTTTGGGAACCTTGATTTCGAGAAACTACTTGGTCCATAGTTTTAAGTAACTTGAAAATATTATCTCACTTTTCAAAAAACTATAAAATTTTTTGGAGACTTTTATATCTCCATGTAAAATTTGGCATCTGTATAATCTATATAATAAGATATATTTCCAAAAAATATAGAGGCAAAATTTTGACTCTGTGCAGATTCATTTTATTAGAAAAGATTATTTCGGTTTGGAATTTTAATGGGAGAATTGGGCTTTGGTAAATTCATTAAATTTGTATCCCATTTAGTGTCTGATTGGATCACAAAATTTCATACCCTTTAGATGCATGAATTTCATGTAGCATGAAAAAAATTGGACATGTGTTCATGGGATTTCATATAGTTTGGCCCGTTTTCCTTCCGCATAATCATGGGATCTCCAAATCACATCCACCTTCAATTAAATCATTAAAACAAGTAAAATTGACCTTTTAAAAGTGGAAAACACAAAATTATTTAATCAAACATGAATTTAAATTTTTTATTTTAATTGTAATTTTCAATACAAAACTTGTTTAGCATAGTGGTGTAAGGGTAAAAATGAAGAAGAAATCACGGTGCGATCAAGAAACACTCCTGAAGGGGTTGTTTAAGTCAAGGTAGACAACCTCCGATAATATATAGGGTCCATGTGAGTATATATTCAAGGTATATACATATAATTAAAGTAATTACACATTTTATGTATGATATGTAGAAAATATGACGTGTGGCACAACGGTGCATTTTATAAATAACTGTAATTTTAGGGAAAAGGTATAAATCAACTACCTTATGTCGATAGATGAATCATCATCCGATATCATCTTCATATTTGATATATAATGATATAAATTATAGAAATAGACAGAAACCTTGAAAATTAAGCATATTATCTTGCGTGAAGATAGCATTTGATACAGTGAGATAAACCAGGAAAATAAGGAAGATTATTGAAAGAAATATCGAGGGGCTTCCACCATGATTAATAATTCATGAATTGAACACTGGATGGAATATTTATCTAAAATACTAAGAAGAGGGGAGAGGAGGAATCTTTTAACAAAATAACTATTGTGTGTTTGAGAGAGGAAGAAAGGTAGATAAGGGTTAATGGGTCTAAGGAAAAAAGGTAATTTCACCACTTTTTAAGTGGCACATGGTTTGGATACATGGTTTTCCAAATCATGTTCTAACCATGTGTATCACACTACCTAAGAGAAACACCTTGATTGGTTCATGCACATTGTTATACAAACCATGTACAAACCATGCATTTTTCATTGCCTCACACCCCAGACCCTGCACAACCTAGGAGCACGGTTAAAAAAATCATGCACACATCATTCAATTCACACCTATAGTTTATTATAGGTTTTTTATGGAAATGTGTCTCCTATTACATGGTTAAAAAAATCATGATCCTCTTTGGGGACACACAATTGAGTTGCATGGTTACTACTAACTATGCCCCAATTGTGTGGATCTGCCTATTTCTCTAAAAATAGGAGCTTCATGCTCAAAAAAACCCTAGATGATCTCAAACCCTTGAATAGTACCTCAGACACTATTTAAATGATAAAAAAAGATATATAGTGAAAATTAAAGAATCTATACTTCATAAAAAATCCAGGATCTTACAACCTCCCCTCCTTAAAACAAGTCATCCTTGAGTTACCATTCTAAGGGTGGTTGAGCATCATTTGAGAATAAATCTTAGCATTGAGTATATATATCAAATTCTTTCTCCTAGGTCTTTTCCTATATAAATTTGTGTTTCCATAGAACCCAAACCAAAGGAACTGACCTACCCCTAAATATTATTCATTCTACGATCAACAATACAAACTAGATAATCCTCAAAATAAGCATCATCCATTAGCTATACTTCCTTGAAATCAAAAGTATGAGATAAATAAGATTGCTAATGGAAAATCTTTGAAACATGGAATACATCATTCATGGACTAGTACCTATAAGTTATATCTATCTAATTGGATACTTTCATGAATCTCTCCACTATCTAAATGGGTCCAATATATCTATTTGTCATCTTCCCTTACCTCCAAATCTGTCGGTGACCTAATTTGGGACAAACACACAAGAAAACCTGATCTCCCACCTAAAAATATAGAGTTCAGCAAAAAAATCTATGTAATAATTATTTCTATATTGAGTTGTATCCATATACTTTATGATAAGTTGTACCTACTCTGATGTCTCCTAAATGATACAAGGTCCCAGTAGTGATGCCTCTCCGGCCTCTAAACAACAAAAGGGTGAACGACATGGACAACTATTTAGGGACTCATATGGAGACATCCATATAGTTTATTAGAATTTATTATTATAAAAAACTCATAAATAGGTAAATTTTTCTCCTAACAACCTCCAAAAATTAAGGAAGCATGCTCAAATAATCCCCTCTAACACCAATATAGTACACTTGGACTGACCATCTTTTTTAGGGTGGTATGTTGTACTCAGAAGTACATGTGAACCCAGAGCCCTCTACAACCCCTTTTAGAATTGAGAAGTAAATTAGGAATCCCTATCTAATATGATATTACATGGGACCCCATGGAGGCATATAATCTCTTGAACATAAAGCCTTCCAAGCTCCTCCATTGAGAAGGTCTCCCAAATAGGAATGAAATTGGTAACCTTCTTCAGTTTGTCTAAGATAAACCATATTTCATCACTTTCATGAGGGTATTTCAATAAAACCATCATAAAAATCATACTTACCTCATCATATTTACACTCTATAATGGGTAACATCTATAAAAGACCAGAAGGTCACTGGTGTTCCTCTTTCACTTGTTGACAGGTAGAACATTGGGTAAAAAAACTTATACCTCTTTATACCAAGCCACCAATACTTGTGGTGTAGTCCATGATACAAATTAGTAATTATGGGATGTACTACCCATTTGGAGGCATGATATTGTCATATCATCTTCTATATCATGTTTTTGGGTACCTGAACATTCCCATGAATAAGAAAGATCTCATCCTCATCAATGACCCAACCAGGCGGCGGGTTCTCACTTAATATGATTTCTATTAGGACTAAGCCTTCAAGATCAAAAATATGTCTCATATTTACTCAATATATAAGTGAATAATTAAATATTTAAATCATAAGAATAGGCTACCCATGAAACCCTTGAACCTCTAGATATATCTCAGAAAATATAGCCATAAACTTCTACCTGCTACTAGCTTCCTGAACTACTTGTGTTTGAGTCTTCTGGATCAGAGAATCTACCACATCATTTCCCTTCCTAGGAATATAAGTAATATCAAAATAAAAAAATGAATGTATTCAAACCATATTCACTATATGAGATTCAATTCATATATATTGAATATGTATTTGAGAATTTTAGGGTCTGTGTATACTAGAATCTTTCCCCAAACAAATAATATCTCTAGTAATGTAAATCATGAACCACTACTACTAGCTTGAGGTCCTGTATTAGGAAATTATGATCATGAGGCCACAGATGATGTGAATCATACACCATGACTTGATCCACATACATCAAAACAACTCCCATGCTAATTCCTGATGCATCACAACAATATAACCCCTTCAAGAATTAGGTAGAATCATGATCAGTGCTTAATTCAAAATTCATTTCAGCTCCTAAAATGATTTTTCACAAGATTTAGACCATATGAATTACACACGCCACAATATATTCATTATTTAGTGGTGGTTTTTTAGGTCTGGTTTACTAAACTACCGCTAAAAAATTAACTGATTTTGCGATTGTTTTTTATGAACTGCAGGTAAATATTACATTTTTATTAAAAAAATACACTTTTCCCCTATACCCCACCATTCTTTCTCATCCCTTCCCCCCGATCTCCCCTTCCCCACCAAAACTGAACCCTAACACCATCATACTTCCCCCCTCACTGGTGCTTGAGTATCTCCCAAGCCCTTTGATCTTGTGCCCCCCGAGACCTTGTCGGTGTTGCAGTCACAAACCCGCAAACTATCTCTCCCATCCTTTCCTTCACCCGAGACGTATTCCTCACCCGATATCACTCCCTTCTATTCCCTTTTCTCGATTCCATGCCAGAGGTTAGGTCATATAGGTTTGATTTATCTCTTCCTTTTCAGTTTGAGTTTTAGTCTTCAATTTTTTCTCTTGATTTTTATTACCCTAAGAAAATGATTTCCCATTCTACATATGCTCTATGTTTTCATTTTATATTTCTAGTCTTTAATTTTTTTATATGAATTTATTTTATTTTTTATAGTATGTACTACCTAATTAATTTCCATGTTTTTTATGAATTTTTGGTATGGTGTGCAAGCTCAATCATCGAGAGAAATGTAAAGTAATACTCAAATAAAGAAAGAAACATTTTCAATTCCATTAATAAATTATTGTTTTTTTAACTATAAAATTAGAAAGTATAGAAAACCAAGTAATTTTTATTTAATAAAGTGATAATTTTTAATTATAGTTGTATCTCATGAAGATAAATACTTTTTGAAAAATTCTATTGGACATGAATTACACATTCTGTTTAAACTAATACCATAATCTTACCAGTATATGGTATTGAATAATTGAGGACAAATAATTTGTTAAGTGTATGAGAATTTTATGTTTCGTTATTTGATATGTTTTTCAAGTATATTTGTATATCCTTTATTCGATAAATTGAAAATTTTGATGAATTTTTATTATTATATTCATGATTTATTTGAAATTATGAGGGAGATTGAATTCCATTGAAAATGAATTGAAATACATGTCATTATATGGTTAAATTCTAAATGTATTCCATGTAAAATGTTTAATAAATTATGAATAATTATTATATTATTAAAGGATAAATTTTAAAATGTTTTTTATTTAGAAAATTTACATTTTATAATTATTGTTGCATTGAAAATTATAGATATATCTTTTGAATGGTGATTTAGATTATAAATATGCTTCTAGATATGAAAATGAATTAAGGAAATTGAAATTAATTGATTTTTTTATTATTTTTTCTGAAAATTATTTAAATTGAGGTGATATTTTATTGTGTTTTTAACTTTTAATAGAAAAAACTTTAAGATGGGTTTCTTGTTTGGTATAGGATATATGTTGGGATATAATTTATAGATGGGCTACTTCTTTATTTATTATGTCATTATTAGCTAATAAACATCATTAGCAAGCTACTTATACATCATTAAATACCCTTAATTCCCCCCAAATAGAGAGTAATGGTAATGCTATAATAATTTTAGAATCAGTTATAAAGGTTTTGTTAACACTATTTGGTTATTGTAATGTAGCATGCCTCCTTGTAGAGAATAATTTTTCCTGGTAACTATCCCTTCCTATACAACCCAAACTAATTCCTACAGTTATGGGTCTCTTTATGCCTCATCCTTCACAATTTTTGAATCCATCCAAGCGGGCCCTATGATATCCAACAGCTGTAGCTCTTTATCTCCATGTACATGAGTTAAACCATACACTATAACATATTCATTTTTTGGTAGCGATTTTTCAATCCCTATCATGAAAAGAGAGAGGATTTTTCATTCTTCATCTCCATGAAACTCTATCTCTTTGAATTTTACTGGTTAAATATTCACCGCATATTATTATTTATCATTTTACCTTGTATATTCTATCTAGTTTCATTTTTGTTTCATGTTCTTGTGTTGTGATGTTATGGGATTTATTTTCTTATTTCACATGTTTTGTTTTTTCCTCCCTGCAACTACTTTTGGTATGCTACATATTTTTTCATTTATGTTCTTTACACATAAACTATGGTCATGCTTCTATATTGTTCTTTTTTAATTCTTCTCATGGTTTTAATTTGTTGCAATGATTCCTTATTCATATTTTTTCACCTATGTTCTTTGATAGCTATCCATGTTTCCCTTGAGGATTATTTGTGTTGTAACTTTCCACCATTATTTTTCTTTGGGATATATCTATTCTTACTAATGTTATTATTGATTCTATTATATCTCACTATATTTTTTATTAATTTAATCATATTTTCAGTCCTTTCATTAATTCTTGTAGTTATTGTCTCTTATTGGACCTTCCCTTTTTACAAAACTCTTCAATTTACTCATAGATGAGTCTTCTGGTGTGGTCCATCCTATTTTTATGTAATTAAAGTATTCCTCTATTATAAGTGAGGGAAATTAATGGGCTTACTATTTTGTTTCATTTTTATTTTTTAAAAATCTAATGACAACATAGGTGTGACACTGTTATATATTGTCTCCTAGGTTGCGTCCTCTTTTTTCTGACCATTCCACTGAATCATCCACATCATATTGTGCACCTAAGTTATTTCTACATGAATTTAAATAAGATATTATTGTTCAGATACAAATTCTTCTGGAAAGTCTCCATGTTCATAGATGATTTCAATTTTGAGACATGAAATACATGTTTTATTTTTCTATTAACTATAATCTTCATATGATAAGAAAAAAATCCCATGATTTCCACCACACGAAATGGACTAAAATACATAGCTGTGAGTTTGGGATTTATTTTAGAAACACTCCAGGTTTATTATGATGTGACTTAACCTTTACCAAGTCCTCAACCATAAAACGAACTAGTCTAAATTGATGGTTGGTATATTTTTCCATGATTTTCTATGATCGATGAAATTTTATTCATAGTCGATTTAGGGACTCATCCCTATATTTTAATGCCGCAGATACTGCTTCAATGATTGCATCCCCATTCATATAATATAGGATAGTATGTAGCATTTCCATACACAACATCAAATGGTATCTATCCAATCGAGGCATGATAAGCCACGTTGTAGTGATATTCTTCCCTAGGTAACTAGTGTGCCCGGTGTTTAGGGTGGTATGAAGAAAAAAATCATAAATAAACTTCTAAACATTAGTTGACCACCTCATATTTCCCATCACTTTACGGATTGTATGGTAAATTTATTTTGTAATTTCAATAATTCTTACCAAAATTGGCTGGTAAAAAGTGGGTCTTGCTCACTAACAATAATAGAAGTAATCTCATGTAGTCATACCACTTCTTTCAAAAATAATTTTGTGATAGTCTTAGATGTGTATGGATGTTTAAGAAAAGTCAAATGTGCATAATTACTCAATATAAACAACTTTAATATGGTATACTTTTTTGGTATATGATATGGGATGGGATATAATTTATAAACCTATTTCTCAATTATGGGAAACTACTCACTAGACAACACCCCTTTATATTCCCATCAATTATCTATTCATTCAAATAATTTATATTTTAATTAAATCTTGAATCTATTTAATTCCAAATAATTCCAGTTTACTAGATTTTACCATTATGAATTTTCCTACTTATTAAAACTTATTTTTTTAATAAAGTGTAGGCACATTGTGATATATATGAATAAAAGTTAGATCACATTAATGAGGAACACACCTCAATATGCTAAGGATTTAGAGGAGTTTTTAGATTTTTCAATTCCCAATATATCTGTTAATAGAAGAACAATATTTCCATGTCCTAAATATAAATTTAAAAGATGGTTGAAGAGAGATTAATCTTATAAACAGTTGATATTGAATCAATTACTTGATCAATATTTTTATTGGATTTTTCAGGTAGAATCGAATGTTATAAAAAGGTTGAACACTGATGTCAATCGATAGAATGAGCGCTCAACTTCATAAACAATGGAAAATGAAATTAAAACCCTTACAAATGATGCATTCAATATTTCAAGACAACAACATTAACATCAAAACATATCAGAACAACTAGTTGAGGGTGCTTCAAATGGAAACTTAAAATTTGATCTTCACATTACTTAATGAGCATGGAAAATATAATGACCATTTCAATGCTTGGAAAGACATACAAAGAATGAACATAAAGCCTTATCTATGGATAGATGAGAATAGAAAGTATTCTCTGATAATGTTTGTAATGAAAAATATGGATAAAGATCCATTCCTTTGAATTTTAAAATATATGAAGGTATATGATTGGTATTCGAGTAAAATCTCTAGGTTTTTTTGACTTAAAGTGTTATAGGTTACATGGATTCAAAAGTCACGATTCACATATTTTTTTACAAGTCACTACCATTGACATTGTGTACATTATTACCGAAAAAGGTTACTGTTGTTGTACTCCAATTTCACACATTATTCAAAAAACTATGTAAGAAAAATCTACAAGCATTTGAGATTAACAATCGTTAAGAGATATTTTTATTGACACTTTATGAAATGGATATGATCTTTCCTCCATCATTTTTTACTTTCATAATGCATTTAACTATGCATTTGGTTGAGGAAGAAAATTTTGGAGGTCACATACATTATCGATGGATGTATCCCATTGAGAGGTACTTTATTTATATGTTTTCCATACTAAGTAAACAATTCTATTCACTTCATTAAATACACAATTATGTTTTATTTATTTTTTCGTTGATTTATTGGGCATTTAAAATCATACATGAAAAATAAATCTCAACCTGAAGGCTCTATTTCTAAAGTCTATTTGGAAGGAGAGTGTCTTACCTTTTGTTCTAGATAGTTAGATGATATTGAGACAAGATTCAATCAAGTTAGATGTGTTGATGACACATCGACTCAATATCAACTATATGGAAAATCAAAAATATTTCTTGCTTTTAGATGATCAGTTGGAAGGAAATAAAATGTTACATTGATAGAAATAGAATTATTATAGGCACATAGATATGTGCTGCTGAATAGTGAAATTGTAGATCCATTTATTGAAGAGATTGGGATATAAACAAAGAGAACAATGAGAGGCTAAACACAAAATGAGAAAGATATAAGAAAATCTATTAATAAAGATCATATAGAATGATTTACACATTGTGTATGTTCATAAATATTTCAATAAATACAAATATTAGGTTGACACATATATTTTGTAAATTTAATAATTTATATTACTTTTTTAGATCATGAATATTGATACTTGAGCTAAGTTTTCAGAAGATTTTATGTTTTCGACTCGAGGTACTCTAAAATAGGCTAGAAAGTTCAATGCTTACAATATGAATGGATTTAAATTTCGTACAGTCAATTGGGAAGAGGGTTTGAAAACACAAAACAGTGTTATATTTATGGTTGTTGAATTGGGATACTATGGAAAGCTGACTGATATTATCAAATTAAACTATTGTGGGTATTTTTCAATTTTTTTATTAAAATAAAAGTGGGTCGATATTATTAGGGGTGTTAAAAGAGATTCCTTACAATTTAATTCTGTGAACTTCTCTCACTTGATGGATGTCGATGACAGTGAATAACATGATCCGTATATTTGATCATCATAAGTAAAGATGGTATATTATGTTGAACATGTTGTGGATGAAGGGTGTAGTGAAGTTGTTTAGGTAAAACAAAGAGACTTGTATGATATGGGTGATGAAGTGTCAAATTTAACCTCTGACATTGAATCCCATCAACAATAAGAAGAAAAATTATTTCTCCATTATGATATTGAAAATATTATTCTTTCAAGGGTAGATGAAGTAGATGGATTAATAATGGATCTATAAAAAACATGATTGAAAGAAAAAAATGACTGTATATGGAGTCATAAATTTATTTATCAAACACTTGTGTTGTTTTTTCATTCATTAATTATCATAGCTATATATATTTTGTTTTTCAGTACTATGTATTTTTTATCATTTATAATTTTTTCTGCATGAGTTTTTTTAAATATATATTCTGAAGTTAATTTTATTTGATTAAATTACAGGCTTTCTAAGGAGGATGAATTCTACTGATATTAGTTGACTCTCAGTCGATGTTCCCTTGACCATACTGACAAATGATGGTCCTTTGGTCTCCCTCACTACAGTATTTGAGACACCCTCCACTTGACCCCCTACACCATATCTCACACCCTCTATTCCATCATCTTATGGAACACCCTTCATCAACATCCCATCAGAAGCTCAAACAATGCCTCCCCATTCAGCAGGCTCAAAAATGAGGGAGCTGGTCGCCACACCTGTTTCTTTATGAGGATATAGGAGGGTGACAGTTGTAGGTACAAATTTTAATATGAATAAATTTATTTCAATTTTTTTATAATACTAACAAATTTTTCATAAAAATGGAAACAAATTTACTATATATAGAAATATAAAATGTTCAAATGTCTAGAATCTGAATGGACTGAAGATAGTTGTCCCATTTGACTACTATGGTGTCCCTACAGACGATGTCGTAGGATTATTTAGCCAGATTCTATCCCAGCTGGCAGTGGAGCTCGTTACCCTTCTGATTACGTATGATGATTGGAGGCATATGCCTCGATCTTGGAAAAATAAAGTTTTTGATTCACAGATAAAGTTCATTTTAATAAATTATAGTGTAATTATATTTCATTATATAATTAAATTATAATATTTTAAAAATGAATCTCTTAGTACGTATTTTTTTCCAGGTTACCATTGCTGGTCTTATAGTAAGAAAGTATACATTGAAAATTTTGGGTAAGAAATGGAAGCTTTTAAAATGGAGATTATGGAAAAAATTCAATGATACTTCGTTAAGCATCCAAAAAATATATGATAACATACCTAAAGGGGTACCTAGAGAGAAATAGAATGTTTTTGTTGATAGGAATCATCATGAGAAACATGTGGTATTTAAAAATATATTATTATATAAATATCATTTTACATTTATACATGCATATGAAAAAAGATATGACATTACATACATTACTATTAAATTACATGTTATTTATTTTAGGACATTTCAAGGAATAATTCATCGAGACATGCTAAGAAAATCATCCCTCACACTGTCAGGCCAAAGATATTTTCCAAAAACTTATCAACTCTAGTAATCTTTTCATTAGTTTAAATATTTATAAGAAAATATTATCTATTTCATATATTAAATTATTGATTTATCTTTATTTAATACAGTCATGGAATTTAGGTAACCACGTATCCTGAATAGAACTATGGTTGAATTTTTATACAAAATCTAATGGGAGTTATGTTAATGAGTCTACCAAAGAATTTGGGGTATAAATTCATTTTTCATTGTAATAGCTTATTGTCATTTGTAAATATATTAATATGTATTGATTTAGATATGAATGATATTTTATTTATAGGTAAAAAATAAATAACTATGGATTCTAATCTTGTGCAATCCTTCTCAGTCTCCCAAGATGACCCAATTGATCAAGTCCTTGGGAAGGAGCATCCTAATTGAGTGTGTGGGATGGGTTTGGAACCATTACCATCTAAGGTATTTGGTAGGCCATCAGGGATTGTAGCTACATCTAATACTAGTTATAGTCACTCCCAACCTTGATATTCTTATAGGGGGTTTGTTTCTATGTAAAGTAAAATTTAGGAACAAGGGGCTCATATATCCTCTTTTTCATAATGCATTGATTGATTTATATCAGAAGATTACTAGATCTATCCCCGGTGATATTGAAATCAGGGATGGTGGTGAGTAGGTAAATCATAAAACTTCAAAATCCTTTAGTTCACCAAAATTTATTAGCTTTAAGTTTAAATATAAATATACAACACTGTTTAATTTTCAATATAATTTTCATGCAGGTGTCAGTGACGGGAACTAGAGACAGAGATAGAGAGCGTGTTGAGAAAAGTTTATTAGGTAGTGATTAGTGTTATTTTTGGATTCATAGATGATTTAAAAATAAACTTATGACAAACTAACACTAATTTGGTGATTCAAAAATCATGTTTTGGTTTCTAGTAGGGATATCTTTATTTCTCTTACATTTCAGAATATTCTATTTCAGAGTACTTATGTAATTTATAGAATATTAAGGGAATTGGTAAAATTTTAATGTTATGATATAGTTATTCATGAATTGTGAAATTAATGTTGATATTTTTATTAATGGTGCTAAATTTCTTTGGGTGACGGTTTATATGTTTTGTTTCCACTATGTATTGTTTGTTTGTTTTCTTCCATGGTTGAGTGCTATTATGGGGTTATAGATTCTACAGCTATAATTTTTTTTGAAAAGAATCATATAGAGGTGGTTTAAACCATTGATAAATATTCCATATTATTATTTAGTGGTGATTTAAAATACCACTATATAATTTGTTTTTTTAGCAGCAATTTAAACTGTCACTAAATCCTTAATATTTTTTAGTGGAAAATCACTGCTAAAATGAAACAAACTGATGCTAAATATATATTCTATGAATATTACCAAAAACTATCACTAAATGTAAGGAAACACCATGGTTTGGATACTGACAACAACTTTAGCGGCAGTTTTTTAAAACCATCACAGAAACATTTGGCAGTGGTTTTAACCACTACAAACATGTGATTTTCTAGTAGTGACACCCTTCATGGTCAAGCCCATAAGAGGTTCTATAAGGAATTATAAATAATGGATAAAATTATGATAATACCCAGTTATCTCCAAGAATCTCTATATGTCATATAATTCTTGGGATGCTCCCAAGAAACCATGGATCTCATCTTCTTTGGATCCATAGATATCCCTGATTCTGATAGATATCCCTGATTCTGATATAATGTGACCCAAGAAGTGAACTTTATCAATATAAAAGTGGAATTTTTGTTATCATAGTAGATAATTATTTATTTCTCAGTATATTCAATATGATTTCAAGGTGTTTGGAAGGATCATGTCGAGTTTAATAATACACCAAGATATCATCCATGAGATAACTACAAAGGAGTGAAAGTATGGGTGGAAAACCCAACTCATCATGGCCATAAAAACATTTTTTGTGTTTGTGATATGAAGAATTTAAAAAAATACTTGTACAGTATATATCTACTATGGAATGGTTTATGTGGTATATTTGAGGTCCTAACTCATTCATAATAATATCCCAACCTCAAATCAATATTCAAGAAAAATCGATCTCCTTGAATTTGATAAAAGAGATCATTTATTCAAGGTAGTGGATATCTATTCTTAACTATAAGCTTATTCAACCACCGGTAATCCATGAAAATACCTAGGGTCTCATATGCCTTCTTTGTGAAAAGCATGCGAAAACCCTAAGGAGAGGTACTAGGTATAAGATCCCTAATTTTCTAATTAGGTACATTTTCATTTTCATTTTTGGTTTAACCCCCTTTTTATTTCTATTAAGGGAAGACCCCGTAGGAGTAGAGAAGGTATCAGGAGTTCTATGGGGATTCAAGACATAAAAATAGGGGAAAGTGACTATCCAATACATGTTTCATGGTTGTCGCATGGTTAGTACTAAGCTTGCGCCATACCCATGTGACATGTTGGAGGGTGACGTATAGTTAGTAAATCATGCATGGTGGCCTTAGAAATTATGCAGATTAAACCTCATTATACAGAGATGACTGAACGAATTATGTATAGTTTTCCAAATCATGCGGGTGTCCATAAAAACTATGTGACTTAGTTTACTCTTGGATAGAGGGAACAAAGTGGTTAGCATAGGGTTTGTCCAACCGTGTGGCCAAACCATGTGCCTCTTAAATAGTGGGTAATTTCCCATTTTTCCTTCTCAACCTTAAAGATTTCCAAAATGATTTTCCTCATTTTTTCTTATCTAGAATCCTAGGGTGTGAACCCATTTCTCCCAAGCTTTCCATGGATAAATATCCTTTGTTTATTAGGAATTTGGAGTGTCATTTAGTGAGAATAAAAGATCCAGGTAAGTCTTTGACTCTGTTTCCTTTTATTTTCTGGAAGAACCTTGGTTGGTTGTTTAATCTTCTTTAGAAGATTATAAACCCTATTTCCAAGGAGTTCTTCACTTTTTTATTTGAGATTGTTTTAGCTCGAATCAAGGGATAAGGGTGGGGAGAGTGTTCATCTACGAGCATAAGGTAGGTGGTTTTTATAGAATATCCCATAGTCTTGATGTTGTTATTTGTATGGGATGCATGGTATTTCACCAACTTCCTTTGCAATTTGTTCTTGGATAAGAATAATAAATTGATCTTTAATGTGAATTGTGATACCCTTTACAGATCTCATTGTTTTCATTGGAGAATGTAAGACTGAGCTTGATGGACACCCAAGGGGTGTTCTAATTCCTTAAAAAGGGTAAATGTAGAATTTTAAAGGATAAATAGAGGGTTTATAAGATTGAAATGAATATTTTGTTATATAATATGATAATGGATCCTAAGGGATGGTTTGAAATGACTAGAATTTAATTGTGAAATGGAAAGGTAATGGGGGTGATGTAAAATGATAAAAGGGGTATTATGTGTAACTTAAATGAATTAGATGAATGAATCATTATTACATGATGTGAATGAAATGTTAAAATGTTCTATTTTTGGGGAAATTAGTTAAACTAGGCCAAATATGACTAACCATGTGATTAATGATTGAATGAGTATACTGTGAATACTTATTTCCACTATGTGTTGAAATTTTAAGTTCTAAATACTTTGGTAATATTCGATGATGAAATGTTTTTGATATAGTATATGACGTTCCTGACCCATGTGTGAGGAGGTTGGACATGTAATTACTTCTCCTTGTATTATGATTTTCATACGTGGTGTTTTTTATTCTTGATTAATAATGATGGTCATAACATCCCATATTCTTGATTTGGGTTTCATCGACATGATGATCGAGCACATATGGTTTTACATGGTGTGGCAACTTGCATGGGAACCCCTTGACATGTGAAAATGGAAATGATAAATGATTTATCCCACTTATGTTTAAAGTTTTGACCCCTAGAGCCTATGACATGGACACCCTAGAATACAAAACTAATGAGTTTAATGATAAATAGTTGTTTGTAAAGTATGTTTTCTTTTATGACTTACTTTTATTATTATCTTGTACCTTTTCATACACTATTGATCAGACCAGATATTTATTTAGACACTGTTATTGGTGTCCTACTAAGTTGTACTCACAACCTGCTCGGGCTGCCATGTCATTTGGGTACCTGAGTAGACACTTCTTGTTTGCAGATATTATTTCAGGATAAGAACTTGAATTTTTGTTTCCATTTTATCTTGTGGGATAGATCATGGATGAGGGTACCATACATAATGTCAGGACCCGTTTGGGTATTTTCATTTTGTCTTTATTTTGGGATTCTTTTTGGGTTCTTGACACTATTATGACATGGAATTTCTATTGTACTTGTTTTTGGTCATTTACCCAATTTGGATTTTGTTTATATGATTCATGGTTAGTATTTACCATTATTTTCATTATTTGTTAACATATAAGTTATGAATAACTTTGGTAAGGAGGTTATATTCTCCTCACGTTTTTAATAGACCCTCACTTGGAAAATTAGGAGAGGCGTCTAAGGTCATGTAACGCACCGGCTTGGGGATCTAGTTCTAGTTTCACCTAGACTTGGATCATAAAAAGTGGTATTAAAGATATTTTATTTTGTCTTACTATTTGGGAAGGGTATATAGTATACTAGGATCTGGTCAGATATTGGTAATGGGCACATGTTTGGGTTATTTCATCCACATACATGGGGGAAAGACAACATTTTCAGGGGTAGGAATATGATGTTTTCTTTTTTCTTTTACCATTGACTAATTTTACACCGTGAGTAGTGAACATGAGAGTGATTTTACTAATTTATGAGGTTTTTATCTCTCAGAACTATATGGAAAGTGAGGTTGTGTGTTCATATATCATGCTAGGAACATATGATTGATATGTCATTTGTATGATACCAGTGATTGATAGTTTTTTGGGATTCATTATTCTAGTATAGTATTTTTCTATCTATGGATTTTTTTTGGTCATTCATATCTTCTTATGGTTGTAAATGATTTAGAGGGTTTGTATTTAAATTGTCTATAACCATTTATATGGTTATATATAAGTGTATGGTGACACTATACTTGACCAACTTCTTATGTGACTTCTAGATAACAGATAGGTATAAATGAATTTTAAGGTGACATTTTTGGTTAAGTAAAGAATCATTAATAGACTTATAAGGTGTTTTCCCATTATAAATTGAGTATGGAATTCTATCTAACCAAATATATGAAATTTAAAATTGAATAAATCTAGTTTTTTTTTTTGAAATTTTGGTTAATTAAAGGTTTTGAAATGTGAATCTTTAGGTACTAAATGATAATGCTTAATTAAAGGGAAATGAGAAATGATGTGACCATTAAGGGAAATGGAAATAAATATACCTTTTGATTTTATCTAACCTTGTGTATGGGTGGTTTGGGATCTAGGAGTTCTCTAGTTCTTGAGACACTTGGCCATGGGTTGTGAGGCCTTGATGGGATTGGTTATGTTGGGTAGAAGAATATTACTTTTTGTGTATTTGGTTAGGTTGTGACCCTGAGGATGTAAGATTGTGTTCAATAACATAGGTGTGGTAATACTCATAAGTTTTGATCATGAAGGTTGTGAGTTGGACCCCAAAATGAGTGTCTCAGTTTGCAATGTTGTTAGTAGTGGTGGCATAACTATGGGTGTGGAACCTAGAGTAAGTGGTTTCTTTAATGTGTTAGACACCATGTGTTTTGTAATAGTGGAAAGACTGTTTCTTATAAGCTATGTATTGTGATAATTTTTATGTAAATGTATATGTGGGAGAGCCTAGTGAACCATATTGATGTAACTCCAGTTTAGGGAGATGGTGCCTTGTGACCTTTGAGGGTGACCTGTGAGAGGATTCAACCATGTTGTGAGCACCTTTGGGTGCATGAGGAAACTTGGATATTTTGGGATTTTAAAATTGGTTCAAAAAGGTTGATACCTAGTATGGGGTTTATCCTAGGTTTCTATGAGGGTGAGTCGATGGTTTTGAGTAATCGAAGGTATCCATGAGTAAGGTAGACCAATGTCATGGATGTTGTGGAAATTGATGCACAGTGGATGCTTCATAGGTGGAATAAATTCATTGTAGGTTTAAAAAAAATTGGAAAATGCATGGTTATTAATTGTTTCCCTTTTTAAGGGATGTGCCTTGGGTGCTCATGGTTTGATTTAGGGCCAGTTTTAAAAGGGTAGGATCATTCGGGTTCCTGACCCTACTTTTTTGAAATCATATGACATGATAATAAATATTGAATTTGGATGGATTATCCAAGGGTAAATAGATCATGGATATATTCTTATGATCCTAGAATTATTCCATGGGTTATGGGTGGCCATGTGGTTGGACCAAACTTGTGTGAAGGACAAGTTATTGGATGGAAACATTGAGGAAACCTTGAGTTGAATGTGGTTGATAGGCCAAGAGGCATGGTTAGTTGCTTGATGTGTTAGTCTTCACTAATGGTAGTCGAAGGTCCCTCCTTGATCTCATGGAGGTATTTTCCATTTATTTAAGGGCTATTGGACATATTATCAATCCAGTCAAGAGTTGGGTGTATATCTCCAACAAGTGTTCCACCTGGAGATGCAGGGCCATCCAAGGCATTTTGGGCTGTCAACATAAGCTCTTTCTCATGATGTATCTCAGGGTTCTTTTATAATTTGGGCGGATCAAGAAGGCCTTCTTTGAGGGAGTTATTGACCGGATGCTGGGAAGGATTTACAATTGGAAGAGCATATTTCTATCTTTTTTTGGGAAGGTAACACTAATAAATAGCATTCTCTCTTCTATCCTGATGCATATCTTTTCCATAATACAGCATGTAAGAACCCAGGCATTTTTCTTCAGGTATGTTTTCCTTTTTTAGTTGTTTTTTAGAAAAAAAGGAAATTCTAGAAATTTTCGAAGTACACGCCGTATACTTTATGAGTACACACCATGTACTTGGTTACCACAGGTAGTCGGGTGCTGGCCATGTAGCGACCATGCACACGGCCGTGTTGGGTGACCTGGAGGCCACCTAAAGCGAAGTACGGAAACGGAGAGTACACGCCGTGTACTTCAAAAGTATATGTTGTGTACTTTATTTTTTTCATTAAACACATTGAGGTCGCATCTAATCACCAGAACGCTCTCCTTCTAGGTCTCATTCGACCGAGAGATCTGTATGGCCGTGGATCTTCGACGAACCCTCGAGCGAGCATCTGTCCTTCAAATCGAACACCGTCAGTTGCATTGTAATCTCATCGGTGAGTTCTCTCCTCTCCTAGAGCACCACCTTCTGGTTTCTCCTCTCTTGTGAGATATCATGGGTTGAATGTTTTAGACATTTTTTGTAGATCTACCGCATTATAGGTTGATCCAAGGGCCAACACCGGAGTATATCGATCTCCCAATGCCTAATTAGGTGGTTTGTGCCTTTATGTTGAAAGTATTTGAGTATTATGTGCAATTATGCCCAATACCCTTGAAAGGGGTATTGTGTGTTTACTGTTTTACCCCTGTTAATTGCCCGATATGCTAGTATGTGTAAATAGAGGCTAATTGGATGTGAATAGGGTTTTTTACTATGCCTCAGATGTGTTTTCCCATGTATGTTCTGTTTATGGTTGTTTGGTCCTGTTTAGCCATTAGGCTTCCTTGACGTTTCCATGCCTAGTACTGTAATATGGAGTGATTATTTTATCTGACATTCCTGAGATACTATAGACTATTTTTCCAAGTAGTTCTTGAGGTTTACTTTGGCCATATATCATTGCTATGATTGTTGACTTACACAGGGCCATGAGAACCTGGTGTAGGAGACTATAAGGTGAATTGACCGAGTGAGATTCCTTAAAGAGACTTTGAGCACTTTATACTATATGAGTATTGACCATGTGAGATTCCATAGAGAGTCTTTGAGCACCTTATACTATAAGGGTAATTGACGTGTGAGCTTCCTCAGAGAGTCTTTGAACCACTTGGGTCTATAAAAGGAATTGACTGAGTGAGCTTCCTCAGAGATTACTTGATCTTGGGGGTATAAGGGGAATTGACTGTGTGAGCTTCCTTAGAGAGTCCTTGAATTACCTTATACTATAAGTGGAATTGACCATGTGATCTTCCTCAGAGATTCATGACTTACCTTAGACTATAAGGGTAATTGACCATGTGAGCTTCCTTAGAGAGTCTTGATTTACCTTTGACTATAAGGGGAATTGACTATGAGTGCTTCCTCATAGAGTCCTTATATATTCATATAAATGAACCATAGGGGATAGGATGTGGGCACTTCCTAGAGGGTTACTGTGCTTGATTAGTTGTTTTTGATATGTGGAATTGTTTCTACTGAGGACTTTCTTGTTTACTGCTTCTGTACTTTTATCTGTCATATATTCACTGACTATTAGGCACAGATCTTTGGGTGGTTTCCTACTGGGATTTAGTTTCACACACTGTTTGGGACATTCTTTTGGGACCAAACAAATTATATTTCTACAGGTATAGACAAGGGAAATAGCTCTTATAATTTAGGTAATTGACTTGTTTTGGAGCTGGAGAGCATGGGACCAATCTTAGGCTTGCAATGTTGAGGAGCTATTCATCTGTTTCTTTTGTACTTTTTTTAGTGATTCTTGTATTCCAGCATTTTTATTTTTTTTGGCTTATTTCCTAGACACATGTTTCCAAGAATCATTTATATATATGCTTTAGTTTTTTTTTATTCCAATCTTCCACTATTACTATTGTTGGTGTATTTACTGCTTCTGCTATTGTGTATTTTTTTTCTCTTCCACTGTGTTACTCTTACAATGAGGCCATAGTTTCCCCACTATCATACCCAGGGCCCTCACTACTAGTCGACAGCCTCTGGAGTTCGGGGAAATGCACTTGAGGCCATGTGACCAATCGGGTACGGGGTGCCTCTGGGTGTCTTCCGGAACCAGGACATTACAAAGTGGTATCAGAGGATTCTTTTCTTCTTGACTTACTGTTTGGATCATTTAGCCAGGGATAGGATAGAATAGGTACTTGGTAATAAACTATGCCCCGGAGTAGCTAACCCGTGTACAGGGAAAATCCAATCTACCTCGTTTATTGTAATTTTTCTAGTTTGGAATTTTACAGTTGATTTGATTTCACCGTTGGGTGATTAACATGTTTTGTACTATTATCATTGATGTTATTGAGGTTCTATTTCTGTTGCAACCCGATGAGATGAGGTTATGCCATCCCATTCATCATATAGGCACTTTCTATAAATCACATGTCATGCATTCTTTCCATTCCACCTAAGATGCATTAGCAATTTCATGTTGTTTTGATAGATGTTGTGTAGAATATGCATGTTGTTGTGATATATTCCTTGATAAAAATACTTGTTGTTTGATAGGGTATTTTTTGTGTAAGGTTCTATTTGAATGAATGCCAAACTTTGGTCCTTGAGGTGTTATGGTCCCTCATGGACCAGAATTTAGTGGATCATTACCTTTTTTTCCTTGTTATAACATGTATAAGATGCCAAACTTTGATTCACAGGGAGTATGGGCCCTCACATATCATAATTTGGCATTTTCAATGTTTGTTTCAGTGTTTTTCTGGGTTTTGAAGTAGTTTCTGAGGCTTACTATCTGAAAAAACCCAGAATACACACCGTGTAGTTTTGACTACACGCCATGTGTTCTTCTATTCAGGAAGAAACAGTTTTTCTTAAGTACACGTTGTGTACTCTATATACACACCGTTTAGTCTCTGACCGTGTCATAGGCCGTGTGGGAAGAGACATGAAATGAGGAAAGCCTGGTGGTAACACGCCATGTACCAATTGAACATGTCGTGTAGTGTTGACCCTATGTCCGCCTGTGTAACTAACAACACGGATGGATAAACCCTAATCTATACATGTCGTGTCAGGATCGAACATGCCATGTAGTCTGACCCAGGTACTGGGCCATGTCACTAACAACACAGTTCATTGTTATCCTTTCACGTACACGCCGTTTACTCCTTGAACATTTTGTGTAGTGTGAGTCGTGTGTCAGGTCGTGTCACTAACAACACGGTCCAGGTGAATCTTTTCTAGTACACGTCATGTCTACATTAAACACACCGTGTAGTCTTGTCTTAGGAGTGCCTTGTGGATTAACCGTGTAGAAGAACTCAGGCAGGGAAGGAGGATTCAAGTACATGTCATGTGTTAAGATAACATGTAATGTATTTGGGGTGTTACATGACCAGGTTAGACAAGAGTACATTCCCATGTAAATGACTTAAGGGAACACGTCGTGTATTCATGTTTTGTGAAACTTGAGTTCTTTATTTCTCATGTTCCCTTATTACACTTCTATTTTTCATTCCTTGATAATATTGTTTTAAGTTCTGAGCTTTACCTTGCAGAGTCATGCCATAGAGACATCCTCCAGTTGTACGCTAGTTGCTAGGCGATGATCAGACACTGAACATGGATGATCAGGGACTACCTACGGATCCTCCTGTCGTGCCGGTCTTGGCACCAGACCCAACATAGGTGCTGATGCATAGTTAAAATAGGGCTTTTGAGGATGATGCAGACCTTTTAGGGAGCACCGCCTCCTACCCCGTCGATGGCAGAATTGACGCGGGTCTTTCAATAGCAGCATCCTCCCACTTTCTCAGGGGATGGAGGACCCCAGGCTGCAGAGTCATGGCTAGAATCCACACTGACAATTTTCAAACATCTGAAGATACCTCCATAGAAGAAGCTGAAGCTCACTACCTACATTCTTCGATAATCCGCAAAGAGGTGGTGGGATGCGATCTCATAGGCGGGACGCCAGTAGAATATGGATTGGAATGAGTTTCAGTGCATCTTCTATGATTAATTCTATCCAAAGACCTTGAGGGCCAAATGAGCCCGAGAGTTCATGAGTCTAGAGTAGGGTACTCTTACTATTATGGAGTATTCTTCTTGCTTAACAGAGCTGCAGCATTTCACACCTATTCTAGGAGGTGATGATTTTTTCCTTGCACGGAAGTTTGAGGATGGTCTGAGGCACGACATGTGATCTTAGGTGAACATCTTCAGGTTGGATTTGATATCCTCTATCGTCAACTAGGCGTTGATCACAGAGTGTAATCTGAGGGATTCTAGAGCTGTAAGCCAGGGTGGTTTGGCATCCAGAGTTAGTGCTCTTCCAGCTGATAGCAGGAAGCACCATAGGGAGACTGCATGAGGAGATCAGAGTAGGCGGGATGCATTTTATGATAGCTAGGTGGTGTGCTTCCAGTGCAGGAAGAGTGGGAATATGAGGCCACATTGCCCGAGGGACCCAATGGAGTGTCGATATTGTGGAAAGATAGGTCACCTTCAGCACTTTTGTCAGTTATTCTCACCAAAAGATGGTGAAAAGGGTTCTTCTATGACTCCTCATTCAGGAGAAGCACCACCAGTTTCTCACCAGTCTAGAAACTGGAGTTCTTCCGACCGTTCAGGCTGAGGTGGAGGTCGTGGCCATGGTGGTCAGTCACCGGGATTTCAGTGACATCTGGGTGGATCAGCTCAGAGTGGTCAGGCAGGGTCATAGGGTTGTGGTATAGGCTAGACTTCTGCAGTGGAGTAAGCCCAGTGGGAGCAGGATCCCAGACCCTCTACAGTTCGAGGTACGATCTTAGTAGCATCAGTTTTAGCTTCTTCTCTTTTAGATATAGGGGCTTCCCATAGCTTTATATCTATTTCTATTGTGGATAGCCTTGGTCTCTGCATCTTTTCCTCTGCCAATATCTTGACGCTAGACACTCCGTTGGGGACTATAATGGCTAGTGTACGTCAGTGTAGGGAGTTCCCTCTACAATTTGGTGGGTGTCACTTCTTATGGGACCTCTATGTACTAGAGATGACATGCTATGATTTCATTCTCAGGATGGACTGGTTAGTTCCATTCCAGGAATTCGTCGATTGTTATCATCACAGGGTGAGTTACACATCACCAGAAGGTGAATCTTTTCTTCATAAGGGCGAATGGGATGTCTAGGCGAGCAGAGTGGGACCCGAGCATCATGGGTTGGGAGGATTTATAACCCATATTTCTAGTCTATATATGGATGACTAGGGTACTTAACAGTTATACTTTCATCCAATGGTGGATAATTTCAGAGATTTCTTTTCAGAGGACTTTTCAGGTTTGCCTCTGGAGCGTGAGGTAGAATTTTCTTTTGAGCTTGTGCCAGGAGCAGAACCAGTGTCCATTATTCCTTATAGAATGACTACACCTGAGTTTTAGGAGCTCAAGAAGCAGTTGGAGGAGTTTCAGGCAAAGAGTTTCATCCAACCCAGTACTTCTCCTTGGGGTTTGCCTATTTTGTTTGTGAAGAAGGCATATGGTACTCTCAGGATTTGTGTGGACTATCGGAAGTTTAACCAATTGACGGTCAAGAACTGATATCCCTTTCCTAGGATTTATGATCTCTTTGATCAGCTTCGAGGATCCTGGGTGTTTTCGAAGATTTACTTGAGGTTCGGTTACCATCAGTTGCGCATTAGACCATCAGATATACCTCTTACAGTCTTCCAGGGTAGGTATGGTCTATACGAGTATATGGTTATGCCTTTCGGTCTAACGAACACGCCTGCAGTTTTCATGGAACCGATGAACCAAGTGTTCCGTACATACTTTGATTCCTTCGTGGTGGTCTTTGTGGATGATATCTTGGTGTAATTTCACACTCGACACGACCATGCCACCCATATTAATATCGTTCTAAGTACACTGAGAGAGAATCAGTTATATGATAAGCTCTCAAAATGCCACTTTCGAATGGATCATATTCACTTCTTGGGTCATGTTATCTCAGATACAGGAGTATCAGTAGACCCAGAGAAAGTGAGAGTAGTAGTTTCATGGGAGAGTTCGAAGAACGTCTTTGAGGTGTGGAGTTTTCTAGGGCTAGATGGATACTACAAACATTTCATACAGGAATTTTCATGCTTAGTAGCACCACTGACGGGGCTGACTAAGAAGGGTGCGAAGTTTATGTGGTCATATTCTTGTGAGTCAGCCTTTTAGGAGCGGAAAGGAAGGTTGACTTCTACACCGATACTAGTCTTTCCAGATCCGGCCAAGATCTATACTGTTTATTTTGATTCATTAGGTATCGGGTTGGGATCTATGCTTATGTAGGGTGAAGGAGTCATTGTGTACAGGTCTTAGCAGTTGAGGCCACATGATAGGAATTACTCGACGCACGATCTTGAGTTGGAAGCAGTTGTTCATGCCTTACGTTGTTGAAGACATTATCTTCTGGGAGATCATTTTGTGGTTTTCACCGACCACAAAAGTCTCAAGTACATTTTCACTCAGCGTGATCTGAATTTGAGATAGCGAAGGTGGGTTGAGTACCTTCAGTCCTTTGACTTTGACGCTGCCTATACGCCTGGGAAAGGCAACACAGTGGTTGATGCATTGAGAAGAAGGACTCATATATAGGTAGTTCAGGAGACCAGTAGTGAGTGGCAGCTAATGGATCTGTTCTCTGAGATGCATTTGGAAGTGCATGATAGTCAGGGGCAGACATTTCCTTCTTTTGTAGTTGTTACCTATACTCTTCTTGATCGAGTGCAAATGAGGTAGCTATCAGATTCAGAAGGCCTAGTCCTATGGGAGAGTGTTTTAGGGTAGGACCCTATTCCTAGATAGATAGTAGGCGGGGATGAGATCTTTCATTTCCAAGGGCACGTATGGGTGCCAGCAGGTATATGTGAGGAGCTGATGCAGTATTTTCATTCATCAGTTTGGGCAGTTCATCCTGGTGTCACCAAGATGTATCACGATCTACACCGTCAGTATTGGTGGCTAGGTATGAAGAGGGATGTTGCTGGTTTTTTCATGAGGTGTTCCACCTATTAGCAGGTGAAGGCAGAGCATCAGCGGCCAGTAGGGATTTTACAGCAGTTATCCATTCCCAAGTGGAAGTGGAATGACGTCACGATGGATTTCGTAACAGGGTTGTCGAGGTCGCCTCGAGGGAATGGTTCAGTTTGGGTTGTCATTGATAGACTCACAAAGGTTGACCACTTCTTGCTGATCAAGGAGACCTTCAGTGTTGATGATATAGGACGGTTGTACATCTGTGATATTGTACGTATGCATGGAGTTCCACACTCCATTGTTTCAAACAGGGATGCCCGTTTTACTTCTCAGGTCTGGCAGGGGCTTCAGAAGGATTTGGGTACACAGGTACTTTTGAGTACGGCTTAACACCCCTAGAAAGATGGCCAGTCCGAGCGTACGATTCAGGTGCTTGAAGACATTCTCCAAGCATGCATCCAAGATTTTGGAGGTTCCTAGGATAATCACATACCTCTTGTGGAGTTTTCATATAATAATAGTTTTCAAGAAACTATTCAGATCACACCTTATGAGGCTTTGCAAAGTAGGCCATGCCGATCACCCTTATGTTGGCTGGAGGTAGGAGAGGCACCTTTGTTGGGACCTCATCTTGTTTATGATACCATAGAGTAGATAGAGTAGATTTGGAAGAGGATGGCTACTGCGCAGTCTTGACCGAAGTCTTATGCTGATCAGCGGGGATGACCTCTAGATTTCGAGGTCGAGGATCGGGTTTTCCTGCATGTCACACTGAGGTTGGGACACAGGAGGATTAGAAGATAGGGTAATCTTTCACTGAGGTACATCGGATCGTTCAAGGTTGTGGAGAGAGTTGGGTCAGTTGCCTATCGGTTGTAGTTACCCTAGAGGTACCGGGATATGCACGGCGTTTTTCATGTTTCTCAGCTCCAAAGTTACTTTTCAGACCTGTCTCATGTCTTTCAACCCGAGGAGGTTGAGCTCGAAGTGGATGCATCGTTTTAGGAGAATCCTATCCGGATTATTGATCACAGTACAAAGGTTCTCTGTGGTCGGTCTATTCCTCTGGTACAAGTTTTATGGCATCACGGGTGGATACAGGACAAGACTTGGGAGAGGGAGGCCGATGTACGAGCATAGTGGCCGGAACTGTTCGAGGTTTCTTCTTTCATGCCACACTAGGGGAATTCAGGGATGAATTTCTTTAAGGGGGGAAGTTTGTAAGAACCCGAACCTTATTTTCAGGTAATTTTTCCTTTTCTGGTTGTTTTTTAGAAAAAGAGGAAATTCTAGAAATTTTTGAAGTGCACGTTGTGTACTTTATGAGTACATGCCGTGTACTTGGTTACCGTACGTAGTCGGGTGCTGGACATGTAGCCTCTATGCACAAGGCCGTGTGGGGTGACCTGGAGGCCGCCTAAAGCAGAGTATAGAAACGGAAAGTACACGCTGTGTACTTTAAAATTACACACTATGTACTTTTTTTTCGTTAAACGCACCAAGGTCACGTCTAATCACCAGAACTCTCTCCTTATAGGTCTCATTCAACTGAGAGCTCTGTATGGCTACAAATCTTCGACGAACCCCTGAGCGAGCGTCCATCCTCCAAATCGAACACTATCAGTTGCGTTAGAATCGCATCGGTGAGTTCTATCTTCTCCTAGAGAACCATCTTCTGATTTCTCCTCTCTTGTGAGATATCGTGGGTTGAACATTTTAGACGTTTTTATATATCTACCGCATTATAGGTTGATCCAAGGGACGACACTAGAGTATATCGATCTCCCAACATCGAGGTAGGTGTTTTGTTCCTTTATGTTGAAATTCTTTGAGTATTATGTGCAATTATGCCCAATACCCTTGAACGGGTTATTGTGCGTTTACCGTTTTACCACTGTTAATTTCCTTCTATGTTGGTATGTGTAAATAGAGGCTAATTGGATGTGAATAGGGTTTTTTTCTATGCCTCGGATGTGTTTTCCCATGTATGTTCTATTTATGGCCATTTGGTCATTTTTAGCCATTAGTCTTCCTTAATGTTTCCATGCCTAATACTGTAGGATGGAGTGATTATTTTATTTGAAATGCTTGATGTGTTTTAGAATATTTAGCCAAGTAGTTCTTGAGGTTTACTTTGGCCATATTTCATTGCTATGCTCGTTGACTTATAAAGGGCCATGAGAACCTGGTGTAGGAGACTATAAGGGGAATTGACCGAGTGAGCTTCCTTAGATAGTATTTGAGCACTTTAGACTATATGGGGATTGACCGTGTGAGCTTCCACAGAGAGTCTTTGAGCACCTTAGACTATAAGGGGAATTGACTTGTGAGCTTCCTTAGAGAGTCTTTGAACCACTTGGGGCTATAAGTGGAATTGACCGAGTGAGCTTCCTCAGAGAGTCCTAGACCTTGGGGCTATAAGGGGAATTGACCATGTGATGTAACACCCCGAGCTTCCACGATACGCCTCTCTTTCAATAGCTTGCATTGTATGCAAGTTCGAGTTCTAACACACCACGACTAATCAAAGTAGCCATTATGAATAGTAATAACCACTTTTTAAAATTATACAAATTTTATATTTCAAAATGGACTTCATTTTTGTATTCATAATATCTAAATTATCCTAAGTTGAATTTTTTGTAACTTTCTGAGAACTTCCAATTTTTTTATGAATAGTGAAAAATACTTAAAACAACTTTTTTAATCAAAATAATTTATTGTGATAAATTATACTATTTAGTGGTTTTAAAGTATAATTAGAATATATTTTTACCATTTTATCCAATGGTGGTCATTAGAATTAATTTAACATTGAAATTGGACATAAACAATTGCCAATCTTTTGATATAAATTGTTTCTTAAAAACACGCTATTTGTTGTGACAGCGGGAATTAATTATAAAATTAATTAATGCAACTTATATGTTTGGAATTTTGTAAAATAGACATCATTTTTGAATTCAGGATATCAATTATAGCTTAGGGTGAAATTTTGGCATTGTTCTGAAAAACTTCAATTTTTGATGAATAGTGAAACCACTAAGTGGTAGTTAAATAACTGATTTTTCGTTTAAATGAAATATTACCACTTCTGTCATTTGATTTTCAAAAATCCGACATACATGGTTGTCATTAAGAAGTAAAATGTGGTTCAATGAGATTAAAATAATTTTTGGTGAATAGTAACTTTTAAGTTCTTAATCGCGATTAGAGGTAATTAGTGTAGTTTAAGGTAAAAATAATGTTTTAATAATATGAGATGAGCTTGACACATGTCCTACCCTCATTGGATGTGCCATGGCCAACCAAGAAAATCCATGGATCAACTTGGGGAGCCCATGGAGCCACTTTAGTTGGAAAATGACATAAATACCTTTTGTTTAATGTTAAAGTAAAAAATGACACAAACAAGAAATGTTTTACTAAAACAATTTTTACATGGAGTTATAAAAGTCATATTTTTGACTATAAATATTCATTGGAAATATAAAAAGATTTACTACCTCATGGTATTTTTTTTATAATTTTTAGACATTAAATAAATTAAATTATTTATGCCATCATGATGATGCAGCGATGACCTCATTATTTAACAATTTAAATAAAATAAAAAGATAATGTAAAATCCAAGGCTTACACTTGTCAAAAACCTATTTGATGAGTAGATTTCGAACCCTTATCACCTTAGACTCGAATTATATAAGTGTGGGACCTCTGAAATTCGAAACTCATTTTATAATAAAGTGACTTTTCTTTACTTTCCAAAAGTGCCCCTCCTCTCCACTTATAAAAGGCCCCCACCTCTACCACCTAATTCACAATTTCAAGCCATTTGGCTTGGCCAACCTCTACCCAAATACTCTCCCAACTTCCCCCTCTTACTCCTATAAGCATCACTTTGGGAATAACTCTTCCCAAGGAAGCCTTTGGCTCAAAACAAAAAGAGTTACCCGATTTTAAGGTAATGTCTTCTCTAATGTTGTTTTGTTTTATTTTTCTTCTCCAACCCCCTAAACAATTTTTATTAATTTCTTTTGTAACAACACCAGTATCCTAAATATACTAGGATGTTTTTATAATAAGTATTCGAGCTACACTTACACACACCTACATCTAATGGTTAAATAACATACTGATTCTGTGGGTGGCAAAATACTGCCTCACGAAACGATGATTGTTCAATATTCTTTTAACACCTCTAATGGTGGCCATTTTGATGACACTATTTTCATATATGACATATATATTATGTTTATGTTTTAATTATGCTTCTTTATTTCTCATTTATGTCATACCTTCATGATTTCCATTATGTGTAAACACGATAATTTCATTTTAGGAAGTGCGGACTACCGCCCCCTCAAAGTGATTTGAATCGTTAATACCATATGTGGGATGTATAAAGGATGGAGTAAATGGTATTATATGCTATATTATGCTGGAATTATATTATAAATTTATATCATTATGATTTTATGCCATTAAATACGAAATAGAAATGAAAGTAGCGTTCATGTGTACGTACGGCTTACCGTCTCCATGAACGGTGCATTTCATTTCTTACCTCTAAATGTTACGTAATATTATGAATGAATGTATATAATGGATATATATGATATATATGATATCTACATCATTAATATAATTCTGTATATAATGGATATTTCACCACATGAACAACTTGTAATTATAAGAAGTTTATTGTTGACTCAAGTCCCAAAGATCGACAAAACGACCGTTATTAACTTAAATAATTACATAATGTTCATAACATTGTAATAAGTGATATAAAAAGGATAATGAAATATAAAATGGTTCTTAATAAGGTAGATATTAACTCTAGTTTATTATTCAGGAGTTTAAAGAATGGTTGAGTCAAGTCGTACATGAGGTAAGGGAACTTCTTAACCCAATTTCCATTCTTTGGGTTAATCTCCTACTTTCAAATTATGTCATGATATTATTATGTCCTATCTTGTATTTGTACTTTCTTTATGTGTACTTATAGTGAATACACATAATAGATCTATATTATTTTAAAAATGATCTTTTTAAGGACTTCGTCTCAATCTCCTTTCATTGAGGCATATTTAGTTTTATACACAATTTTCTTTTATACGGTGTATAAACCCCTTTGACTTTTATGTTTATTCAAAAGGAATCTTTTTTATATGAAGCGTTTTACTAAACGACAAAAAGGGAATGTTTTTCTTTTCGTACATATGTGGCGACAATGAATTCTCCGCCGCCGTGACCGTTATTTGAGTTCCGGCTTCCCCTACAAGCCATAACTGTTTTTAAATGATTTAAAAAAGAGAGATATTTCTCTCAAATGTATGAAAATCCAGTGAAAATGTATATGTATTTAACGCAAGCTTAAAAATGTTGTTAGAAAACCTGACTCTCGAGTGTGGTAGACAAGAAGGGATTGGGCGTGGACCCATCATGGCCTGCAATTAGTCGAGCAGTTTCAGAATTAGTTATTTTGTTTTCAGAAGCTTGCATAATGTTTTCATAAAAACACTGGAGTATATTTGAGCAATTTTAAATGTAAGTACCTTCTAAAAATTAAACTGGTATTTTGATACCGCAATTAATTTCAAATGGTATTTTAAAAAAATGGTATTCCTAAATTTTTATATCCCATTTTTCATATAAGGAATGCATTGGACTTAGTAAGTGATGGGTGGAGCCCGCTATAGCTCCTCGATGCATCGGTAGGTCTCATTAGACAAACTAGTGACTTGGCACGAGGCCTTGACAAAATCTTATTTGTGGTCTTGGCACGAGGCCTTGGCTACGTGGTTATGATAGTCTGGCATTATGCATTCCATCATTATGAAAGTGGTTATTGATATTGCATGGGATTATTCGATTAGTAGAATATCCATGTGAGTAAGTAAATGGAATTATTTAATTTTATTTTTTCCATATTATGCTAAAGTTCAAGTTTAAAAAGGCTTTTGTTTTAGTTATACATTTCCTTAAATGTTAATGATTATTTATGAAAGCTTCCGCAATATTGTTATCCTTACTGAGCATCTGAGCTCACCCCTTTCAATGTTTTAATATTTTCCAGGATGTGAAGAAGTATTTTATGAATGACCTGCAGGGATAGTTAGAAGAGGATATGAGTGTGGGCTATGGAGACTTTGTTATTGTAGTTTTTCACCTTATGATGTAATGTAACATTTATGAATGTATCTAGTGTTTCCAAGGCTACTAAACTAATCGGTCTTTTGAGACTTGATCTTTTGTGATCATGCCAATGTTACGAAGTAATGCACCGACTCTAGGTAGCTGGGGTCGGGGCGTTACAGTTGGTATCAGTGGAAGTTTAGTACTAACCTTGGAAGCTAGATTTAGATAAACTCTGAATAGGGAACATAGACCAAAGATAGACTTTGAGGATTAGTATAGAAGAACTTCCTATAATTTTGGTATTATAGAGATTTTGTGAGTTTTTCGAGCAATACATCCCTGTCTGGATACGAGCAGGTAGAGGCGGCTCTGGTACAGATGTACCTAGGGGTAAAACCCGAAAACACCGCTTTGAGCTAGACTCGAATGGGAACTGGTGCACGATAACGGGCCTTGGTGCACTCTTGGTTACGACACTCCTGGGGGATATGCTTAGGATAATTCTCGTTTTCTTTACAAACCACTATGAAGGGTTATGAGTATATACTTTCTCAAAGAAAACATTTTTATGATTATGGATTATATCCATAAATAGTTCAATTTATGTTAAGTATTTTATAAGTATGGAATTATGTATTTTGATTCATAAACTAATCTAGTTTATGCCATTGTATAGAAATGGCGCCTAGTGGAAGGAATGGAAACTGTATCAATGCACGCACTCCGTGTAGGGATTGCCCTCCTGCTCAAGAAAATTATTGTGGATCTGGAGATACAACTGGTGCTGATCAACTTATTACCATACTGGCACAACTCACTCAAGTTATGAATAATAACCTTACTCGTATGGATCACCCTGATCCACAACGTGGAGGATCAATGTTAGACCGCTTCATGAGGCAACAACCACCAACATTTAATGGGGGTACAAATCCATTAGTATCTGAGCAATGGATAAACTCCTTAGAGAAAATATTCCATGCATTGGGGAGTAGCGAAAGGGAGAAGGTTGTCATGGCATTTTACCGCCTCACTGGAGATGCCGATCAGTGGCGGTCGCTGATTCAAAACACAAAGGAATATGATGATGTATCGAATATAGAATGGAGGGAGTTCAAAGATCTTTTCTTAGAAAAATACTTTCCTCGTGACCATCGAGCAGATATGGAAAGGCAATTTCTAAGTCTGAGGCAGAAGGAGGATGAGAATGTCGCAAAGTATGAGGCTAAATTTACAAGGTTAGCGAGGCATGATGCAGATTATATACATAACCCAAGAAGTAAGATTGATCGTTTCTTTGATGGGTTAAAACCATTTCTCCATCGAGCTTTAGTATTACAATCCATCTCATTTTATGAAGATATTGTCTTGTGTTCTATCAAGACAGAAAAAGAATTCTCTAAGTCTTATGACAACAAAGTAAAGCAAGAGAAGAAGAGAATGGTAGAACAAGAGATAGATAAAGGGAAAAGGGGAAAGAAGTATTTTCCATTATGTGATAATTGTGGGAAGAATCACCCCGGTACTTGCCTAAAAGGAATGGGAGTTTGTTATAAATGTGGAGAAAAAGGTCATCAGGCGCGTGATTGCAAGGGAAAGAAAAAGGCTATCAATGTTGAATGCTACAATTGTAGATAAATGGGGCATTATGAAAATGAATGTCCTAAGCTTCAAATAAACTTACCTCAGAAAAGGCCAAGGGATCAAGGCCAATCTTATGCTGTGACTACAGTTGAAGCGGAATAATTAATGTATTGGTGCTTTTGGACTCAAGGATTATATTCTGGTTATAAGAATAATGTGATATATATAAGGATTATACGGCAGTACTTTTTGATTTCATTAAGGTTTTAATATGATTAAGGTAATCATATTTTTAGTATGTGACAATAAGAGAAATTTTTATTTGTTTGGAGAATCTGATGTTACAATTGATTTTGGAATTTAGAGACCTTTTAGAGAAAGTCTGGATGGAGGTATTTTGGATAACTATAAAGGTTGGAGTGGATTAAGTTGATCTTTGGATAGTATTGTTTAAGGTTAAATCATTTCTGAAGATTATTTTTGGAATATTATAATACTATAGTTTTAGGAAAAGGACAACCTACAGGGTGGGGCATAACCCATCGCGTCGGACAAAGCTGCAGGAATCGAACCCACAACCATAGTGTGACAGGCCTTTATTACCTATGACTAGCCTACAAGAAGTCCCTGGTTATTACAAAATAGTTTTGGTAATATAAATGGTATGTTCTAATATTTTGAACCTTGTACGGTTAGGATATATATATTATTTTTGAGTTCTATTATCTTTTTGAGTGAAAGATGAGTTTGTGGTAGAAATTAGTTGAAGGTTGAAACTCTACTTGTCAAGTATAAATATATATATATACCTATATCTTATTCTATGAATAAATTAATTCTTAAACTTTATTAAAGGGATATTAAAACAAAAAAAAATGTGTTATCCTAATACCTTATGTCTTGTTGAACTGATGATGTTTTAAATCAACATAGATTGAAGGCTTTGAGGCCCTCAATTTGACACTTATTTGTGATTGATGACCTCAATGACTCCCTACAAATATTTACGTTTTTCCTCCAATTATATGTCTCTAATTTCCACCAATGTTCTCCTTATCGAGATCATAATTTGGTGGTGACTTTTTCATTTCCCTTTCCCTCTTATTAAGGGTAAATTTTATTAACCTTATTTCCGATGTGGGTTTTCCACAAAGGTATTTTCTATTTTCAACCTTTTATTTTCAAAGAAAAATTTCAAATTTCGAGGACGCAATTTATTGAAGGAGGGAAGAATGTAACACCCCGAGCTTCCACGATACGCCTCTCTTCCAATAGCTTGCATTGTACGCAAGTTCGAGTTCTAACACACCGCGACTAATCAAAGTAGCCGTTATGAATAGTAATAACCACTTTTTAAAATTATAGAAATTTTATATTTCAAAATGGACTTCATTTTTGTATTCGTAATATCAAAATTATCCTAAGTTTAATTTTTTGTAACTTTCTAAGAACTTCCAATTTTTTTATGAATAGTGAAAAATACTTAAAACAACTTTTTTAATCAAAATAATTTATTGTAATAAATTATAATATTTAGTGGTTTTAAAGTATAATTAGAATATATTTTTACCATTTTATCCAATGGTGGTCATTAGAATTAATTTAACATTGAAATTGGACATAAACAATTGCCAATCTTTTGATATAAATTGTTTATTAAAAACACGCTATTTGTTGTGACAGGGGGAATTAATTATAGAATTAATTAATGCAACTTATATGTTTGGAATTTTGTAAAATAGACATCATTTTTGAATTTGGAATATCAATTATATCTTAGGGTGAAATTTTGGCATTGTTCTGAAAAACTTCAATTTTTGATGAATAGTGAAACCACTTAGTGGTAGTTAAATAACTGATTTTTCGTTTAAATGAAATATTACCACTTCTGTGATTTGATTTTAAAAAATCCGACATACATGGTTTTCATTAAGAAGTAAAATTTGGTTCAATGAGATTAAAATAATTTTTGGTGAATAGTAACTTTTAAGTTCTTAATCGCGATTAGAGGTAATTAGTGTAGTTTAAGGTAAAAATAATGTTTTAATAATATGAGATGAGCTTGACACATGTCCTACCCTCATTGGATGTGTCATGGCCGACCAAGACAATACATGGGTCAACTTGGGGAGCCCATGGAGCCACTTTAGTTGGAAAATGACATAAATACCTTTTATTTAATGTTAAAGTAAAAAATGACACAAACATGAAATGTTTTACTAAAACACTTTTTACATGGATTTATACAAGTAATATTTGTGACTATAAATAGTCATTGGAAATCTAAAAATATTTCCTACCTCTTAGCATTTTTTTATAATTTTTAGACATTAAATAAATTAAATTATTTATGCCATTATGATGATGCAGCGATGACCTCATTATTTAACGATTTAAATAAAATAAAAAGATAATGTGAAATCCAAGGCTTACACATGTCAAACACCTATTGGATGAGTATATTTCGAACCCTTATCACCTTAGCCTCGAATTATATAAGTGTGGGCCCTCTGAAATCCGAAACTCATTTTATAATAAAGTGATTTTTCTTTACTTTCCAAGAGTGCCCCTCCTCTCCACTTATAAAAGGCCCCCACCTCTACCACCTCATTCACACTTTCAAGCCATTTTTCTCGGCCAACTTCTTCCCAAATACTCTCCCAACTTCCCCCTATTACTCCTAGAAGCCTCACTTTGGGAATAACTCTTCCCAAGGAAGCCTTTGGCTCAAAACAAAAAGAGTTACCCGATTTTAAGGTAATGTCTTCTCTAATGTTGTTTTGTTTTATTTTTCTTCTCCAACCCCCTAAACACTTTTTATTCATTTCTTTTGTAACAACACTAGTATCCTCAATATACTAGGATGTTTTTATATTAAGGATTCTAGCTACACTTACACACACCTACATCTAATGGTTAAAGAACATACTGATTCTGGGGGTGGCAGAATACTGCCTCACGAAACGATGATTGTTCAATATTCTTTTAACACCTCTAATGGTGGAAATTTTGATGACACTATTTTCATATATTACATATATATTATGTTTATGTTTTCATTATGCTTATGTATTTCTCATTTATGTCATACCTTTATGATTTCCATTATGTGTAAACACGATAATTTCATTTTAGGAAGTGCGGACTACCGCCCCCTCAAAGTGATTTGAATCGTTAATACCATATGTGGGATGTATAAAGGATGGAGTAAATGGTATTATATTATATATTATGCTGGAATTATATTATAAATTTATATCATTATTATTTTATTCCATTAAATACGAAATAGAAATGAAAGTAGCGTTCATGCGTACGTACGGCTTACCGTCTCCATGAACGGTGCATTTCATTTCTTACCTCTAAATGTTACGTAATATTATGAATGAATGTATATACTGGATATATATGATATATATGATATCTAAATCATGAATATAATTCTGGATATAATGGATATTTCACCACATGAACAACTTGTAATTATAAGAAGTTTATTGTTGACTCAAGTCCCAAAGATCGATAAAACGACCGTTATTAACTTAAATAATTACATAATGTTCATAACATTGTAATAAGTGATATAAAAAGGATAATGAAATTGAAAATGGTTCTTAATAAGGTAGATATTAACTCTAGTTTATTATTCAGGAGGTTAAATAATGGTTGAGTCAAGTCGGACACGAGGTAAGGGAACTTCTTAACCCAATTTCCATTCTTTGGGTTAATCTCCTACTTTCAAATTATGTCATGATATTGTTATGTCCTATATTGTATTTGTACTTTCTTTATGTGTACTTATAGTGAATACACATAATAGATCTATATTATTTTAAAAATGATCTTTTTAAGGACTTCGTCTCAATATCCTTTCATTCAGGCATATTTGGTTTTATACACAATTTCCTTTTATACGGTGTATAAACCCCTTTGACTTTTACGTTTATTCAAAAGGAATCTTTTTTATATGAAGCGTTTTACTAAACAACAAAAAGGGAATGTTTTTCTTTCCGTACATATGCGGCGACAATGACTTCTCCGCCGTCGTGACCGTTATTTGAGTTCCGGCTTCCTCTACAATCCATAACTGTTTTTAAATGATTTAAAAAAAAAAGAGATATTTCTCTCAAATGTTTGAAAATCCAGTGAAAATGTATACGTATTTAACGCAAGCTTAAAAATGTTGTTAGAAAACCTGACTCTCGAGTGTGGTAGATAGGAAGGGATTGGGCGTGGACCCATTATGGCCTGCAATTAGTCGAGCAGTCTCAGAATTAGTTATTTTGTTTTCAGAATCTTGCATAATTTTTTCAGAAAAGCACTGGTGTATATTTGAGAAATTTTAAATGTAAGTACCTTCTAAAAATTAAACTGGTATTTTGATACCGCAATTAATTTCAAATGGTGTTTTAAAAAAATGGTATTCCTAAATGTTTATATCCCATTTTTCATATAAGGAATGCATTGGACTTAGTAAGTGACGGGTGGAGCCCGCTATAGCTCGTCGATGCATCGGTAGGTCTCATGAGACAAACTAGTGACTTGGCACGAGGCCTTGATAAAATCTTATTTGTGGTCTTGGCACGAGGCCTTGGCTACGTGGTTATGATAGTCTGGCATTATGCATTCCATCATTATGAAAGTGGTTATTGATATTGCATGGGATTATTCGATTAGTAGAATATCCATGTGAGTAAGTAAATGGCATTATTTAATTTTATTTTTTCCATATTATGCTAAAGTTCAAGTTTAAAAAGGCTTTTGTTTTAGTTATACATTGCCTTAAATGTTAATGATTATTTATGAAAGCTTCCGCAATATTTTTATCCTTACTGAGCATCTGAGCTCACCCCTTTCAATGTTTTAATATTTTCCAGGATGTGAAGAAATATTTTATGAATGACCTACAGGGATAGTCAGAAGAGGATATGAGTGTGGGATATGGAGACTTTGTTATTTTAGTTTTTCACCTTATGATGTAATGTAACATTTATGAATGTATCTAGTGTTTCCAAGGCTACTAAACTAATCGGTCTTTCGAGACTTGATCTTTTGTGATCATGCCAATGTTACGAAGTAATGCACCAACTCTGGGTAGCTGGGGTCGGGGTGTTACTTGTGAGCTTCCTCAGAGAGTCCTTGACTTACCTTAGACTATAAGAGGAATTGACTATGTGAGCTTCCTCAAAGAGTCTTGACTTACCTTAGACTATAAGGGGAATTGACCATGTGAGCTTCCTCAGAGAGTCTTGATTTACCTTTGACTATAAGGGGAATTGACTGTGAGCGCTTCCTCATAGAGTCCTTATATATTCATATAACTGAACCAGAGGGTATAGGCTGTGTGCACTTCCTAGAGGGTTACTGTGCTTGATTAGTTGTTTTTGATATGTGGAATTGTTTCTACTGAGGACTTTCTTGTTTACTGCTTATGTACTTTTAACTGCCATATATTCACTGACTGTTAGGCACAGATCTTTGGGTGGTTGCCTACTAGGATTTAGTTTCACACACTTTTTGGGCCATTCTTTTGGGCCCAAACAGATTATATTGCTACAGGTATAGACAAGGGAAAGAGCTATTATACTTTAGGTACTTGACTTGTTGTAAAGCTGGAGAGCATGGGACCAATCTTAGGCTTGCGATGTTGAGGAGTTGTTCATCTATTTCTTTTGTACTTTGGTTTAGTGCTGCTTGTATTCCAACATTGTGATTTTTTTGGATTCTTTCCTAGACACATGTTTCCATGCATCATTTATATATGTGCTTCAGTTGTTTTTTATTCCATTCTTCCACTATTACCGTTGTTGGTGTATTTACTGCTTCTGATATTGTGTATTTTTTCCCTTCTACTGTGTTACTCTGCCAATGAGGGCATAGTTTCCCCACTATCACACCCAAGGCCCTCACTGCTAGTCGGCATCCTCTGGCATTTGGGGAAATGCGCTTGAGGCCATGTGACCAACCGGGTACAGGGCGCCTCTAGGTGGCTTCCGGAACCAGGACGTTACACATCCCCCCAAGGGAACAGTAGAGAAGATAGAAAAGATACTTACAGCCTTTCTATGGGATTCCAATCAGACTGGATGGTGCCATTGGTCCTCTTAGACCCAGCTGGCCAAACCGATCGAGGATGGTGGAGTGGGACTACTTGATATCACTACTACCATACAGGGCATACAGGCGCATTTTCCTAGGATATTATTGTCAGGAATTCTCTGTGGGATACGTTCTTTAAAGAATGATATGGGGATTCCGAACTAAATGCTAACGAGTAAAGGAACATCCCTCTGGGTTGGGATGGTGCATGGTGTGGTTGCTTGAGGAACTTCGTGGATCTAATCGGCGGATCATTGGGAAAGGGGATGTTGGATTTTGGAAAGATAATTGGGTGGGGGAACAATTGTTTTTTTCTAGCTGCCCCGCCCTAGATATCACCTTCAGTGAAGCCTGTAGGCACCCAATGTTCATCAAGTCGGTTCTAAGCTAGGAATAGGAGAAGGTTTTTGATAGTATATGCATGAATGAAGAAGATGATATATGTTGCTTCATTGTCTTATGCTCGGGTAGGTTCTCTATTCGGGGTTATAGGGAGTGGAAGAGCGTGGATAATAGTCATGGGGATGGTCTGTAGAAAACCTAGTTCAAGTAGATTCCAACCAAAATGAATTTTCTGGTTTGTCATGTCAAAAAAAGAGATATGCCTATGGATTAGAACATTCAACGTAGGGGAATCCTTTTGGCGTCATGTTGATTCTATTTCAAGGCAAAAAATATGGAATCAATGAGTCATATCTTTTTTCAGAGTGAATGGGAAGTGGCTATATGGAGCATGTTCACTCCTCTAGTTTTCTCTATATTTGAACATTTCTCTTTTTAGGATCTTCTTTTCTCTTGGTTTCTTGGTGTGGCAAGTATAGAGTCAGACTGCAAGGTGTGGACATCTATACTTGCTTCCATTTTTGGGGTTATTTGGGAGTCTAGAAACAATGAACGCATGGGATCTTGGAGCTCGATCGCCTTTCTTCAGATGAGAGTGAGATAATTGGTCTATGAGTTGGTCTCACTGTTGAATATGGATCAACACTCACTTGTGGTGTGCAATTTACTCGGAAGTTCTTGCGCTTCGGTTTGTTTTTAGGGGAGGTGGGTCAGATGGCATCCTTCTTTCAGTGGGCTCAAGATAAACGTGGATAGATCCTACATGCATTGAAATATGAGAGGTGGTGGAGTTTTATATGACTCAGGCAGATCAGTGCATCTGGACTTCATTGCTTTCTATGGTATGGGTAATTCATTGTGGGCGAAGGCTCATGCCCTCCTTACGAGGATCACAGTTTGCAGGAGTCGGGGATTTTAGGTGTTAGAAGTGGATTCAGACTTGAAAGTTTTGGTTAAATTTGTTCAGGGGTGGTTGGACACACCTTGGGAGTTTTCTTATATCATCAGGAGGTGTGATTTGGAGACCAACCAAGGGACTCTCATTCATCATAGCTGGAGGGAGGGAAATTTTTTTGTGGATGCACTCATGAAGTTTGGATGTCCTTGAGAGGATATCGTTATTTACGACAGCTTTGGAACCCTTCCTGTTGAGTGTAGGTCATTTGTGATTGGGGATGCCTTAGGGTTACACCATTATCCGTCTCCTTGAGATTTTGGGATGTATGTTTTTGGATTTAGCCCCATTTTCCATATATATAAAAAGCAATTTTTATTCATTGTGGAATTACTCAAGCGGTGTGGTGGAAAAAGTACCACAAAAAACATGGGTTCACAATTTCTTAGTTGAGATTCATGAGGAGATAGTGAGTTTTGGTTAATAAATCCCTCTTAAATTGTGGTGTAAGGGGGTTGATGAGATTCTTTTGGGAAGGGATACCTAATGCCTTTGAATGAGTTGATGTGTCCATATAGTGAGAGGTGACATCAAAATGGACTAGTTGTGGTGGTATTCGAAGATGAAATATTAGTGTACTGCCATTTTAGATATGATCATGTCCAACATATTGACATATCCCTAAGTACACTAAGAGAAGGTAAACTATACTCCAAACTACCTAAATGTATTTTCTTTTTTTATTATAGGTATCCCTATGATTTTTCTCATGGAGTGGTGTAAGTGAAGTTGTGTACTGAAAAGTGCACCATCGTTTGTCTGTGAATGAGTTCCTTGGGATAGACTAGAGGTTTAATAATGTGATGGGTTCCATTATTAGAAGTTGGTAATAAGAGAAAGATTACTTTTCATTTGGTCTCTCAACTGAGAGATATATTACCACATCCATTTCTTAGGTTCAATGATGAATGGAGCATGGAATATAGTGGTTGGAGTTGCTTGAGTTAGGTTGTGACGAAAACACTCCTATGGTGGGTAGTGACATGTTGATCACAAGAGTACAACCCTCATTCCAAAGGGGTCACAAAAATGTGGAGTTAGTTATTGATTGGTCATGGTGGTATTGGGGTTTCAATGATAAATTGATAATGTGTGTGATTAAAATTTTTAAGGGATGATAACATAGAAACATATGGGGTGGATGATAGAGCTGAGAATTGGATATGGGATTGAGGTAGTTCAAAAAGTAATATGTGGTACTTATATCAGATGTTAATTGGTGGTTATGGTAGAGCACAAATATGGTTTTGGGATATTATAGGTTTTGATTGTGGAATCCAAATAAAAATCATATATGGTCTCCAATGGTCTGGTTTGTGTGGTTGTGGAATGCCTCTGGGTGAGAAGGCATTGTGATCAGGTAAGATGGAAACTCACTGGAAGTGGGATCCAATCATTTTTAGAGTGATTTTTTCAGGGATATTCCCACTTTGGATAGCATATGTAATGGTAGTGGTAAAGCTAAAAACCATTTCTAGCATGTCACCTTTGAAAATACGGGTGTGCTTCAGGTTTGAAACCCTGATTTTGAGGAAAATATAGCATTATTATTAGTTTTTGCATGGATATAGGGTATGAATCAATTCTAGTGGGTTCTCATTGATGAGGATGGGTGCTGATTTGGATTGGAGTTCTCATGGGTATTTGGACATGGTGAGTGGGAACTACACCAGGTGTGTTGTGGGAGCATGATTTCATGGTTTTAGTGATCTTTCATAAGGTAGAGGGAAAAACATTGGAAGGGTGTTATTGTAAGATAAATCTTATAGTGGGGGAACCATAGGATCAATAGGTAACCAAATGATAACATCATTAGTGTTTAGTTTGTATGGGTTTGAGTACAGACCATCTTGGTTTTTTTGGTTCTAACAATATAAATTGGCTCATGTTGTAGTGATTGATCACCTTGAGTTTAAATTTGTTCTTTGGTTGTGATTCAAATGTTCATAATAGAATGAGGTCATTGGTTTTAAAATCATATATTGACATAGGTTGGGGAATGTGGTTGGATGAACATGTTAGTATGGGTGTTTTAAATTCAAAAATAAGTTTGAATGGTTGGTTTAATGGATGAAAAAATTAGATCATGTTCAGTTGATCCATAGGAATATGGCTACAGACAGAAGTAAACAGAACTTGAACTCTAATAAAAATTATTGACCACTTCAGTTTATAGTGGTTGACCATATGTTCCTTTGATTTTCACCAAGTTTGGTTCACCATTAGATTCAGGAATAGGTAAATTCAATGCCTAGATATTTCAAACTGTTGAGATTATGGTGATGATCGGACCGATAACATGTTGGTTAGCTCTTCCACTATGATATGATGCTAGGAATGATGTTTCCTTATGTCTCAGTTTTGGAATTAGTACCCCAATACTTCCCATGTGATGTATTTTGGTGATGTTGTTCTTGAGACTGGTTCATCCTTTGAGGATATTTTGGTTCGTATAGTGGATTATAATAAGAAAAAAACTTCATGGTGAGACTGGTCCTTTGGTCTGAGTGTTGTGATAGAATAACTATGTTCAAAAGGAAACTTGGGAGAGGGAATATATCATACAAGCCTAGTGGCCCATCCTTTTTACCTCATAATATTAGTGATTCTTAGTAGGAAGCTTGAGGATGAGATGTTATAAGGTGGGGAGGTTGATAAGGTACATTTTAATTTTCATTTTGGTTTAACCCCATTTTTTTAGTTAATGGAACACCTCCCATGGATAGGGAAGGTCTCAGAAGTTTCTTGGGGGTTTGAGATACAAAAAAGGTGGAAAAGTGGAAATCCAATTCATATTTCATGGTTGGTTCATGGTTATTACTAACGGTGTCCCGTACCCATGCAACCTGGTGGAGGGTGAATCATAGTTAGTAAACCATACATAGTTTCCTAGTAAACCATGTTGCTTGAGCCTCCTTGGACAAAGAAAAATGCACAGCCTTTTCATGGTTTGTCAAACTGTGTGGGGGGATAGACAAACCATGAGACTCAGTTTCCTCTTGAATAGAGGGAACCTTATGGTTACAGCATGGTATGTCCAATAGTACATCCAAACCATGAACCTCTTAAAAAGGGGTGAATTTTTTATTTTTTCCTCTGGATTTTAAATTCTTCCAACTCAATTTTCCTCCTCTTTTCTTCTCCATCATCCTAGGGTGTGAACACTTTTCTCCCAATCTTTCCAAGGATAAGTATCATTCAATTATTATGTAGATAGAGTATTGTTTAATGAAAATTGATTCTCTAGGTAAGTATTAGACTCTATTTCCTTCTATTTTTTTGAAGAAACTTGGTTGGTTATTTTATCTTCTTATGAAGATTATAAACCCTATTTCAATGTAGTTCTTCACTTTGTGATTTGAGGTCATTTTAGCTCAATTCAAGGGTTAAGGGTGGGGTGAGTGTTCATCTATGAGAATAAGTTAGGTGGTCTATAAGAAATCTCCCATAGTCTTGATGTTTTTATGCGTATGGGATGTATGCTATTGTGGAAAATTATTGTGTAATTTTTTCTTAGTTAAGAATAATAAATTAAGATTTAAACTGAATTGTGAGACTCTCTATATATTTTTTTGGGTTCGTTAGAGAATGAAATATCAGGCTTGATACCCAAGGGGTGTTCCAATTCCTTAAAAAGGGTAAATATAGAATGTGAAATGGAAAATAGAGGTTTTATGGGATTAAATTGAATATTTTTTCACATAGTGTGATAATGGGGCCTAAGGGATGGTTTGACATGACTGCAATTGAATTATGAAGTGGAAAGGGAAAGGGTAGTGATAGAAAATGATAAAAGGGGGGGATTATATGTAAGTTAAATGATTTAGATGAATGGATCATTATTGTGTAATGTGAATGAAATTTTTAAATTGTCTATTTTGGGGGGGAATTAGTTAAGTGGGGCTAAATATGATTAATCATGTGATTAATGAATTAGTGATAATATTTTTTATCCTTGTTGCCACCATGTATTGAAAGGTTGAGTGTTAAAGACCTTGCAAATGTTTTATGGTTAAATGTTTTGGATATGAGACATGATGTTCCCAGCCCATGGGTAAGGAGGTTAGACATGGCATTCCTTCTCCTTGAATTTTGATGGCCATACATGGCATTCTACATCTTTGGTTAATAATGATGGAAATGACATCCCATATTCTTGATTTGGGTGCCGACAAGATAATCGTGTGTATATGGTTTAACATGGTGTGGGAACTTTTATGGTAACCCCTTAAAATGTGAAAATGGAAATGATAAATGATTAGTCCCAATTATATTTAAAGTATTGACTACTAGATCCTATAACATGGATACCTTGAGTAAAAAACTAAAGAGGTTAATGATAACTTGTTGTTTTTTAGTCATATTTTCTTTTATGAATTACTTTGATTATTCTTTTATACCTTTGCATACATTATTTATCATACTAGATATTTCCTTAGATACCCATGGTGGTGGCCAACTAATTTTTAATCACACCTTTTTCAGGCCTCCATGGCACTTGGGTACCTGAGAAAATGCTACTTGTTTAAGTATAGGTTCAGAATAAGAACTTTTATTTTGGTTTTTGTTTGATCTTGTGGGAAGGAGTATGGATGATGGTACCATACATGATTTTGGTACCCATTTTGGAAATTTTAGTGTGTCTTTATTTTAGGTTTGTTGTTTTTTTCTTGACATTATTATGACTCGGCATGTCTATTATACCAGTTTTTGGACATTTACCCAACTTGGTTTTTTCTTATATGATTCATGGTTATAATTTAACATTTTTTCATTATTTATTATTATATTAATTTTTGATTACTTTGATAAAGAGGGTATGGTCTCCCTACATGTTTTAGTAAACCCTTATTATTAGTTGGCATCCTCTATCATATAGGGAGGTGTGCCTGAGGTCATGTGGTCCACCATCTCATGGCACTAGTTTTAGTGGAACCTGGGTTAGGAAATTATACTAGGTTGTATAAACCCTTTTACTTATAGGTCCTCTATATGTATTTTGAGTTCCTGAAGCTCAGTAGGAGGCATTCTATAAATAGTAATAGATACTAGTGTTACTCCTAGAACTAGCTCAATAGTGAATTCAACCTCTCTCTCTCCCTCATGAGGTAGTCCATAAAAATCTTCAAGGAAAACATCCTTGAAATGATCCACCACTAGAGGAAAATATATCTATCACATTAATTGATCATATATAAGAAGACCCGCAATCTAGATCGACAATCCACCTAGCCCACAATGCTTAGGTCCATCTTGACCAGCCTAGATATCCCATTCTCCCCTCAGAATGTAGTTATCTCCCTCTAGTGATTTTAAGGTCACACTATAGTGATAAAAATAAATTTTATATTGATAGAGAAGCAACCATTCCATCCTGATAATTATATCAAATCATGTCATCTTGAGGATGAAAAGGTTTCATAAGAATATCAAGGGGAAATCCTTTTATAGGCACACACTTTCTGATCGAACTACCAATGAAGTATCAAGAATCATCACTCCGTAAATATATTTGATCTCAAGCCCACAGATGCTCACTAAAATAGAAGAAATGAATGAATGAGTGGATAAATTTTCAAATAAAGTAGATACTAAGGTTGGGGCTACTGAAATCATACCTCGAACCATAGATGGACCGACACTCTAATCCTCTATTGCATATTGTACTTCATATATCTGGATCAATCCGTAACCCTGAGTTACAACCTGACTACCCTAAGTAGGTTTTCCCTACTAGCGCTATATATCATAACCCTGGATTCCATGACCTCAACTGCTACTCCGACTTGATCATGCTTTAATACTCCATCTCCTAGTCCAACATGGAACTAATGATCCCGCTATATAACCTAGAGCTGGTGCGGACCCTCTCTCACTAACCACTAGATGAAAGGTCCTATAAAACCACTAAATATGACCCATATTATTGTAATCCCAACACTCAATTGGGTCCTTACCACACCATGGATTAATGTGTCCTATCTTATTGCATTAGTGACATGTCACATGGTTATCGGGGTGCACACTATGAATACTATTATCCCCATGAGAAATATCAAGATGGTGCTTCATGCTGCTAGACGAACCTCTTCTCTATCAAGGTATTGAAACATTATCCCCTACACCTTTAGCTTCCCATAGGTTACACTCAGATATGTGGTCTTGGTTCACAATATCAGTAATGGTGGTCAAGCGGAACACATTCACCAGAGATCGGATGGGGTATACGATTCCATCCTCAAATCACATTTCTATGGTTAGTTCATCATCAAAAATAATTTGTAAAAAACATTGTATCTTCATGAAATAACCCAAATATTCCATGACATACATAGTACCCTTTTGTAGGTTCATAAACTCCCTATATCATTTAACTCTCAATGTTTTAAGAAAGAATTAATCATTGAAGGCTATCTAGAAATCCCTCTAGACCATAACCTAATATTGATATGCCTGGGTCAAAGATCCCACCACCTCTTGGTATACACCCTAAGGATTCATGTTGTGATCTTCAATCTCCCCTTCATAGGTGTCTCTAAATTCTCAAATATAGATAACATGGCCTCCAACCATGACTCGGTAGCATGGGGACTATATTCCACTAAAAAGGTAGGATGGTGCTATAGTTGGAAATCCCTATTCAACTATTCTATAGAAGAGGCAGGTCATGGGGCTCTCTATAGGTACTGATCTAGCCATAAGAAGCCCTCTCAAACTGAGAATTTGAGCCTAGATCAGTTATAAAAGGAGATTCCACGTGTGTAACTATAGGAGGTAACATCAGTGGTGAAGTTACCACCACTTCTAGAACATGGTATTCACCACCTTCCTCACATTATACCTAAGGCCATCATGGAGGAATATATCGACGATTCTAAACACACGCCTCAAAACGAGATTCCATAATAGAACAATTTTAGAAAAAATGGATAGGAAATATACAAAGCCTTATTATATGAGGGACAATACCCAACTTCCCACTTCTAAAGATAGGTCTAAGTAACTCAAAATATTAACAAGAAACACAATAGATACTCTCATCTTTCAACTAACAAGTCATGTCAAATTCAAAGTTCCATGTCTTCACAAAAGGGGTTCTATTATATCGAGTGTCAATTGAAAGTTATAGAGGATAATTCTCTTTAAGTTGTAATTGGAATAATCATTTAATAGAAAACATTTATCTTCAATTTTTAGAAATCAATAATTTTTTATGTATATACATATATCAATATCCAGTTAGATGAATTACCATTCCCAAGTTATAAAGTTCTGTACTTTATAAGTTACAGTTTGTATTTCATGTAACATCAAATAGACCTTTACATCCAGTCTAAATATGTAACAAGTCATAAATGAGGATTCAATTATACTGATTAACATTCCTGATTTATGGAATTATAAGCTTAATAAATTACTATTGGCTTCCATTTAATCATAATAAACTAATGTTTCAGCTCATGTAATAATAGTTACATTGCTCAAACATGCACTACTATAAAACTGGGTTTATCCAATACTATGGATTTAACAGTTCTAGATAAAAGAGATGTTAAAGACCCCCTTTGTCAGTGCTAGAAAAAGAGATATTAAAGGGGGTCTTTAACAACGTTTTTTAGCTCTGTTAAAAGGGGTCTTTAACAGTACTAAAAAAGGGATATTAAAGTGGTTATTTATTAAAACTTATAAAAAAGCACTAATAAAGACTCATATTTAACATTACTAGTAAAAAATCACTGATAAAGTGGTACCTTTATTAGTGCTACTAAAAAAGTGTTGATAAAGGGGGGTTTTATAAGTGCTTTTTTAGAAGCACTGATAAAGACCCTACCATTATCAGCTACTTTTTACTAGTTTTTATAAATAATATTGATGTCATTAACATTTTAATGACTTATTATATACCCCCTTGACTGATTTTATATGAAATGTTCATAATTTGTGTGAAATATTAATGTTTTAATACTAAGTATAATTTTTGAGCATTTTTAGAAGTAGTCCAATTGAGTTAGTTTACTATTTTATTAATAACTCTCACACTACTTATTAAAATTGTGTGTTTTTTATTTTTCAGGATTCCTAATTCAATATAAAACATTTCATTAGAAGGGATCATGGGCCAATTCTACCATTTGAAGGATCACATTTACCACACAAGATGACCTACCGAATCTGTGATGAAACTGGACCAGCCATGAAGATTCAATTTATGGGCTCAATAAGAAAGTAAAAATTCTTTTATTCTCCTCCAAATCTCAGGGTATAATTAAATTAGTATTGGATAAAAATTTTAGGTCCCAACTCTAAGAACAAGGGGCCCAAATGAAGCTTTGAAATCCAGCTCACCATTTTGACCGGGAATTAAAATCAGTATTGTATTCCTGACATATCTCATGATGTAAGCCTCAAATCGAGCTGATATTTTTCAGTGAAAAATAGGATATATAGACGGCCTACTTTTTTTAAGAAAGAAGTCGGTTTTGAAGTCATATTACTATTCAAAATCTCTTTCACATTTTGGACATTAAAAAGATTGGATTAAAATGGACATATTAAATTTGTTTAATAAACTTGCCATAACTTTGGCTACATAGGTCCAAATGACTCCAAATTTTGAGAGAGGTCATCCACCTTTATTATATACAACTTTGAAGAAGGATATTTCTCTAGATTCGTCTGTCTGTATATCTAACATGGCAATGCAAGTAGAGGTACATATTGGGAATGAAAACAGTCCACTCCTTGGGCTATAAATACTCTCCCCTTCTCTCCTTGAGAGGGGTTGGCATTTCAGAAGGGAGGAGATAATATTGGCATGACCAAAGATTTTCCAAAGGCTTGGGAGGACCTTCCATACTCAAGTTTTTACTTGAGAGACCTTTCCTCCTCTCTTTGTTTTCATTTACTTTTATGTTCTTCATTATTGTAATTTTGTAAGTCCTTTCTCTTGTAATTCTATTTTAATGAAAGTTTCTTCTTCAATATCTCTTATTATCATCCACATTCTGTAGATTAATATTAATTTTCTTAAAATAGTTTAAATATAGTTGAATCCTCTTCCCTTCTTTTTCTTCCTCATTCAATCGAAAGTTCATTTTTAATTATCATCATTATTCGTGTGTGTGTGTGTCGACGTACCACTCTTTTCTTATCCCTTTCTTTTTCTTCTCTTCTTAATTTATAATCATAATCATTATGACCAGATTATTAAACACCCAAATGGATGAGTAAATCTCTCATTGAGGTGAGTTATTATTTAGTTATGTTAAGTGATTGAGATCTTTTGCTCAATGAATATTCTTTGAATCCACATTGTGTATGTTGGACTTAACATTTCATGGATTAATGACATATTTTGTTTAACATGTGGTTTCCATGGATTATTGGAACCATAAATACACTACCATAAACAATTAATGGTAATTATTAGAACCCTAAGTTATGTTATGGCTTGGATTAAAGCCTTAACACTTAGTAATTCCAATCAACATTATCTTGTGACATGGGTGTTAATTTAATGAAATATAAAGAAAAGTTCAAGGATATCACAAGATTAACTACCTAATCATGAACTCACCCCAATATTTATCAATTTTTTAAATCAATTATAGTCAATCAATAATTTCAATTAAGCTCTGCAAAAAAACCCCTAATCAAAATACAATGAACTAAAAACAAACGACTATTACAAAGTATCATCGTCGAGGATTCGACCCAAGTGTTGCTATACACATTAGCATAGCACCAGAACTTTGACCGGTTGATAGGTGACAATTGTTCGTGCGTTTCAAATGGCATCATTGTCGTGGATGGTGCTTTAAGTAGTCATTTGTTTCTGGTTATTGTAAAAAAAACAAAAAAACTAAATTTAAAAAAAATATTGAAAAAAACACAAAGAAAAACTCGTCTTCTCATAAAAATCATAAACTGAAAAACAAAGAAAGAAAAACCCGTATTTCTCTTTCTTTAAAAATATCTCTGAATGCCCCGTAGTCTCCCAAAAAATTCCTCAGATTTGTTTGACCCTGAAATTGAGCAAACACTTTGCAAACTTAGGAGAAACATAAGATATAATCAAATAATTCAAGAACCAGTCCTTGTCCAACCAATTGAATTACATATGGCCAATCCTAGGCAACAAACAATTAAAGAACTTTCTGCCCCAGATATGAATTACCAACCTCTTGGTATTAAATATCCAAACATAGAGTCTTACTTTGAACTCAAATAAGGTTTGATTCATCTACTCCCTCATTTCCACGGGCTAGCCGGTGAGGATCCACATCTCTACCTTAAAGAGTTTCAAGTAGTGTGCTCTACCATGAAGCCTCAAGGGTTTTCTGAAGAAAAAATCAAGCTTCGATAATTCCCTTTATCCCTAGCTAACACTGCTAAGTCATGGATTTACTACCTTCCTCCTGGTTCCATAACCACATGGAATGACATGAAGTGACTCTTCTTAGAGAAATTCTTTCCTGATTCTCGTACTGCTTCTATTCGAAAGGAAATAAGTGGTATCTGTCAGTTCCCAAGTGAATCACTCCATGAGTAATGGGAGAGGTTCAAAAATCTTGTTGCAACCTTCCCACACCACCAAATCCCTGACCAACTCTTGATTCAATACTTCTATGAGGGGTTATTGGCTATGGAGAGAACTCTCATTGATTCCGCAAGTGGAGGTGCTCTTGTTGATAAAACTCCTATAGCTGCAAGAGATCTCATAAGTAACATGGCTGCAAACACACGACAATTCCATACTCAAGCACATGCTCAAGTCAAACAAGACCAAGATAATCAATCAATTGAGCCGAAAAAGATGACCGAGTGGATGAGTGAACTTACAGGTCTTGTGCGACAACTAGTTGTGGCTACCAAATCCCCAATCTCATCTTATTTGCAATCAATGTTTCTTGGACCTATCAAGAACTTTGGAATCTGCAAATCTCCATCTCATCCAACTGACACATGTCCACAACTTCAAGAGGATCAATCTGATTCATCTGGACCAATGGAGCTCAATGTAGCATATACTCAGCAGAACACCAACCCTCAACTATCAGGTCAGTTTGTTAGAAACTTCCACCAACCTCACTCTGAGCCCTTATCTTCTTCCTATAACCAAGGCCTGAGGTATGGTAATCCCATATCTCATCACCCTCAATTCCCTCCTCAAAACCCAAACCAGTTTCAATATGGTCAAGGTGTTGGTAACTTCCAACAACCTTATCCTTTTCTTACTCAACCTCAAAGGAACAATCCTCCTCCTAGATTCCATTATCCTAGTGAGCCTTCCCAATTCCAAAACCAATACAATCGCTTTCCCAAGAACCAAAATCAAGGTAATCCCAATGCAGCACAAGACTCTTCTTCTAAGAAACCATGGTAAAGTGCAGTGGAAGATCTTGCCTCTTTCACCCATTATATTCTCAAGAACATTGAAACCCAAATTGGTCAACTAGCATCCCACCTTAGTCAGCAGCAACCATCTAATTCTTCCCAACTTCTAGCTAAACCATTACCCAACCCCAAGGGTAATGTAAGTTCAATTTCACTTAGATCGGGAAATCAAATTGCTATGCCTCAAGATAAGTCCTCCAGCCCTCCTTTAAATGTTGACCTAGAAAATTAAAAGAAAAATAAAATTGAAAAGGAATATGAATCCATTCCATCACCTCCTTCCATTACACTTAGGGGTCCAATTCCTTTTCCACAAGCTGTTTCTAATCCAAAGAAGTCCTTTGAACCCGATCCTAAAATGCTTGACATTTCTAGACGTGTTGAATTCAACATTCCTCTCTTAGATGTCATCAAACAAATTCCTAAGTATGCCAAGTTTCTTAAGGAATTGTCCACCCATAAGAGGCAACTTAGGACCTTTGAAAATTTTTCCACCCACAGTCTATTCCCATAAAGTGTAAAGATCTAGGGACATTTACGGTTCCATGCCAAATTGGAAGTTCCAACTTTGATGATGCACTCATAGACCTAGGATCCTCAATTAATGTCATGCCAAAATCCATATTCTCCAACCTTGGTCTAGGTCCCTTATATCCAACGGGTGTTTTTATTCAATTATCCAATCGAAGCACAGCCAGTCCTGAGGGAATAATTGAGGATGTCCTTGTCCGAGTCAATGATCTTATCTTCCCTGTTTATTTCTATGTCCTTGACATGGAAGGTGAGAAGAACTCTTCTCGATCTCCCCTAATTCTAGGAAGAACATTCCTCATGACTGTGAGAACCAAGATTGATGTCCATTCAGGCATCTTATCCATATAATTCGGTGACCAACTTGTCAAGTTCAACATTTTCTAAGCCATGCGATACCCATCTGAGGATCACTCTGCATTCTCAATCCATGATTCTGAGGACACTTCCAAGAGTCAATCAAACCCCAATCCACCATGTTCTTCAGGTTCTAATGACAAAGGATCTTGTGAAATCTGCACCATGATTAACCAATTCATAAATGGTGAAATTGATGTGGACCTCTCATTCATAGACTCCGTCAATATAGAGGAAGTTGAAAACTCTATTGAATCCCACATCAACTCTGATCTCTACTTATCTTCCTTGGAAAGTATTAAGGAGAATAAATTTGAAGCAACTGAAGTCCCTTCCCCCATTCCCGAGTTTTCTAACCCACAAATAAAAGATGAGACTGATCTGAAACCTCTTCCTAAACACTTGAAATATGCATTAATTTTCTATGATCACTCTTATCCAGTCATTATCTCATCTTCACTTACCAAAACTGAGGATTCCAAACTTGTTCAGGTGTTAGAGGGAAAAAAGGCCTTAGGTTAGACCCTAGATGACATACCAGGAATCAACCCTTCCCTTTGTATGCATCACATCCATCTTGAAGAGTCATACAAACCAATTAGACAACCACAAAGAAGACTCAATCCACTCATCCTTAAGGTAGTTAGGGAAGAGATCACCAAGATTCTTCAAGCTGGTATTATCTACCCAATTTCTGATAGTGAATGGGTTATTCCAATTCAAGTTGTACCTAAGAAGGGTGGGATAACTGTTGTCACAAATGAACATGGAGAGGTAGTCACAACTCAAGTGAAGAACAAATGGCGTTTGTGCATCGACTATAGGAAATTGAATGTTGAAACAAGAAAATATCACTACCCTCTTCAATTCCTTGATCAAATGCTGGAACGATTAGCTGGAAAGACACACTATTTCTTTCTTTATAGATACACCGACTACTTCCAAATCCCAATCGCACCTCAAGACCAATAAAAGGCTACTTTCACATAACCCTTGGAACATATTCATATAGAATAATTCCTTTTGGCCTTTACAATGCTCCTGCAACATTCTAGAGGTGTATGATGAGTATCTTTTCTGAATTCATTGAACACTGCATGGAAGTCTTCATGGATGACTTCACCATTTATGGTGATTTATTTTAATCTTGTCTGAATTCACTCTCTCTAGTCCTCCAAAAGTGTGTCAAGTGTAACCTTGTGTTAAATTTTGAAAAATGTCACTTCATGGTTTCAAATGGGATTGTTCTATGGCACATAGTTTCAAAATATGGTATTGAATTCGATCCTTCCAAAATTGAAGTGATCCAATCACTTCCTCAACCCAAATCTATTCAAGACATCCATTCATTTCTCGGTCATGTCGGTTTCTATCGGAGATTCATCCATAACTTCAGTAAAATTTCCCTCCCACTCACTCAGTTGCTCCAAAATGATGTCACTTTCCATTTCGATGTGGTTTTCAAGAGAGCCTTCATTGAACTCAAAACTGCTCTTACATCTGCCCTGATAATCCAACCCCCAGATTGGTCCTTACCCTTTGAGTTGATGTGTGATGCTTCTGATAGAGTCATTGGGGCTATTCTTGGTAAAATCAGAGAAAAACTTCCTCATGTCATCTATTATGCCTCAAAAACATTGGATGAAACTCAATCTCACTATACTGTCACTGAAAAAGAACTTTTAGCAGTTTTTTTTGCCTTAGATAAATTCTGGCCCTATCTCTTAGGTGCCAAAATCATCATCTTCACAGACCATTCTGCTATAAAGTTCTTACTCAAGAAAAGTGATTCCAAACCAAGGCTAATAAGATGGTAATGCTCCAATAGATTTACCTTGAAATCAAAGATATACCAGAAAAATAAAACCTTATGGCTGAGCACTTGAGTATAATTTCTAATTCTTCTCATTCTGAAATCATCGATCCTGAATTCCCCACTGATCACCTTTTATATCTCACTCCAAAAATACCATGGTATGCCCCAATTGTAAATTACTTGGTTTCTGGTGTTTTCCCTAAATTTTTTTCAAAAGAACAAAAAATGAAGTTGAAAAGTGATTCAAAATACTATTTTTGGGAAGAAAATAAACTTTTTAAAATTGGGGCTGACATGGTAATAAGGAGATGTGTCGATGAAAATGAGCATTCTTCCATATTAGAATTATGTCACTCACTTCCTGGAGGTGGCCACTTTAGACCAAAAAGGACCTATCGAAAGGTCCTAGACTCTGGATTCTTTTGGCCTTCACTCTTCAAGGACTCACATGATTTCTGTCACTCATATCCCACTTTCCAAAAGTTTGGCACAATTTCCAAGAGAAATGAAATTCCCCAAAAGCCTTTAATTTTCTGCGAGATATTCGATGTTTAGGGCATCGATTTCATGGGACCATTCCCCCTGTCCAATGGATTTTCATACATTCTTCTTGTGGTTGATTATGTTTCTAGGTGGGTCGAGGCCAAACCCACTAGAAAGGATGATTCACATAATGTTAGTAAGTCCCTAAAGACACACATCTTCCACATATTTGGCACACCTTGTGCCTTGATAAGTGACTTAGGAACCCATTTTTGTAATAAAACCATGGAATATCTTTTGAAAAAGAATGGGGTTGTACATAAAACTTCAACTGCATATCACCCCCAAACAAATGGAATGGCTGAACTTTCTAATAGATAAGTGAAATGAGTTCTTGATAGAATTGTAAAACCCACCAGAAAAGACTGTCCTAAAAGACTTGGTGAAGCACTTTGGGCTTATTGAACTGCCTATAAAACACCCATTGGGATGTCTCCTTTTAGGATAGTTTTTGGTAAATCATGTCATTTTCCAGTTGAAATCAAACATAAGTCATTTTGGGAAATGAAAACTTATAATTTTGATCTTGAAAAATCTGGTGAAGAAATATTGTTGCAATTGGTTGAACTGGAGGATCTTCGACTTGATTCTTATGAGAATTCTATTCTCTACAAAGAAAAATCCAAGGCACTCCCTGATAAACACATCCTGAGAAAGGTATTTTATGAAGGTGAAAAGGGAATTCTCTTCAATTCTAGATTTCGGCATCACCCAGGTAAGCTTACTTCTCGTTGGGAAGGTCCTTTTGTTATTACTAATTTTTACCCATTTGGTGTAGTGCAAGTCCAAGACCCCTCTTCCAAAAGGACATTCACAGTTAATGGACATAGGTTAAAGCATCACCATGAGAGGATGCACAATCCTAGATCATCATCAACTTCCACTATATCCCTAACTTTTACAGCCGACCTACCACTAGATGGAGATGGAGACCCGCCAAATCCAAACCAGGGGGCACCTCTTTCCCTTTAACTCTCTCTCTATCTCTTCCTCTCTCTACCTTTTTCTATTTCTTCCTCTCTCTTTCATTTTTTTACCACTTTATTTATCAAACCCATTTTTTTCTTCACTTTCTCTTTTTTATGGGTGTATCTTTATAAAAAAACAAAAATAAAAACCTAAAAAACAAAAAAAACAATCACTTAAAAAATAAAAAAAAATCATGAGTCATACTTACTCACCATCGAGTTTTGAAATTTTGTCCAACCATTTCGAGGAGTTAACAAACATATTTTCGTCTCAAATTTTTTTTATTTTCATCATGACTTTGGATAAAGAATTTTGTGTCAAAATTAATAAATTTTGAATGCTCAATTTTTGATTTGGATAATGATTTTCCCAAACCATGAGGAACAACATTTGCTTACGTGCCAAAGCCACCTATGGAAATCTTTTCAAAATGTGTGTTTTCACCCCCATTTGTGAGTCTTGAGTTTGTGGACCTTCGAGCTGAATTTCCTACCTTAGTGTGAATTAATATAATAGAGGCATTTTCTGAACCACATGAGAATCACAATAGCCAAATAGCCTGTCATTTCCCTTATATTAATCCTCCTTTTGAAAGCCTCTTAGAGCCTATGAAAACCTTTAATTTGATAGCAACATTACCAGCCCAATACCTTTTCCCACCCAATATCAACATGGATTTCCATTGCATAATTTTTTGAAATTTAAGTGTGGGGGGAATGGATTTCATTGTTTGGGTGCCCTATTATTGATTTTCACCGAGTTATCATCTGCTTGAGGGAAAGAATCAATTTTAGTGTGGGGGATAGGTTGTCATTAAGTGTGTTTTGGGGAATTTAATGTACTTCCATTTATGTAATTTTGTAAATGTTATTGACAAGTGTTCAAAAAATGATGAAAAAAAATCAAAAAAAATTGAAAAAAATGGGTTGTGTCTTGGGTAGGTCACAAATCACTCTTCCTCAACCTTTGATCTTGTTATAACTATTACAATTAGTTTTGTGAGGAGATCAAACATGGGTTGGGATTTTAGTGCGAGATCTGTTTCAAGGTCAACTTTCGAAAAAACAAAAAAAAATAATAGAAAAAAAGAGAACACTTGCATTATATTCTTATTGGGAGAAGTTTTCTGTTTTGGAAATATTCCATCTTCTCATTACCTTCATATTTTCTTCCTCTATTGTGTCTTTCTTCACACAATCATTCCCTTGTAAATATGTGTTTTCATTTCCTTCCATATTTTATTTCAAAAAAATGTGCATTGCTTTTTCCATGTTGGTGTTTTAACCCTCTTCTTATCTCTCTTGTACATTATATTCCTACCGTCCCATAGCCACAGAAAAAACCCCTTAAAAAGACCTCTTGATTCTTGTTCACTTTGGATAGGTATTAGAAGCTGAGATCTCTTTCAAACTCTAAGATTTTCACTTTTGTTTGGTGAAAGAGTGAACCTCCACGAATGAATTTTATCATATTGAGACGTGTGAGTTTTGAGTGTCCACATTTTCCATTTCTAAATTTGAGTATGAAAAAATGAATTAATTTTGGAACATTGTTTCTGTAACAACTTGTGGTGGTTTTAAAAATGGATGAGTGAAATAGTCTAAACCTCCCCTGATTGAAGAAAACAAAATTTTAATATTTGTTGGTGAGTGAAAATGATTTTTTCAGGTTTTTATATTTGTTGTACATGAGGACATGCACAAGACTAATTGTGAGGGCGTTGATGTTATTAATATTTTCATGACTTATTATATACCCCCTTTACTTATTTTATATGAAATGTGCATAATTTGTGTGAAATATTAATGTTTTAACACCAAGTATAATGTTTGAGCATTTTTAGAAGTAGTCCAATTGAGTCAGTTTACTATTTTATTAATAACTCCCACCCTACTAATTACAATTGTTTGTTTCTTGTTATGTAGGATTCCTAATTAAATATAAAACATTTCATTATAAGGGATCATGGGCCAATTCTTCCATTTGAAGGATCACATTTACCACACAAGATGATCTGCCGAATCTATGATGAAACTGGACCAGCCATGAAGATTCAATTGTTGGGCTCAATCAGGAAGTCCAAATTATTTTATTCTCCTCAAAAGTTCGGGGGATAATTAAATAAGTATTGGATAAAAATTTCAAGGCCCAAATCTAAGAAGAAGGGGCCCAAATGAAGCTTTGAAATCCAGCCCACCATTCTGGCCGGTAATTAAAATCAGTATAGTATTCATGACATATCTCATGATGTAAGAATCAAATAGAGATGAGATTTTTCAGTGTGAAATAGGAGATATGGGAGGCCGACTTTTTTTAATAGAGCATTCGGTTTTGAAGTCATCTTCCTATTCAAAAGCACTTTCACATTTTGGACATCAAAAATATTGGATTGAAATGGACAAATTACATTTGTTTAATAAAATGGCCATAACTTTGGATACATATGTCCAAATGAATCCAAATTTTTAAATAGGTCGGACAACTTTATTATCTACTACTTTGAAGAAGGATATTTCTCTAGATTCGGCTATATGTATAGCCAACCTGGTGATGAAAGTAGAGGGACAGATTGAGAATGAAAACAGTCCACTCCTTGGGCTATAAATACTCTCCCCTTCTCCCCTTGAGAGGGGATGGCATTTCAGAAGAGAGGAGATCATATTGGCACAAAAAAAGCATTCCCAAAGGCTTGGGAGGACCTGGCATACTCAAGTTTTCACTTGAGATACCTTTCCTACTCTCTTTGTTTTCATTTACTTTTATGTTCTTCGTTATTGCAATTTTGTAAGTCCTTTCTTTTGTAATTCTGTTTTAATGCAAGTTTCTTCTTCAATATCTCTTATTCTCATCCACATACTGTAGATTAATATTAACATTCTTAAAATAGTTTAAATATATTTGAATCCCCCTCCCTTATTTTTCTTCCTCATTCAATCGAAAGTTCATTTTTAATTATCATCATTTTTCATGTGTGTGTGTCGACGTACCACTCTTTTCTTATCCCTTTCTTTTTCTTCTCTTCTTAATTTATAATCATAATCATTATGACCATATTATTAAACACCCAAATTTCTAATTAAATCTCTCATTTGGGTGAGTTATAATTTATTTATGTTAAGTGATTGAGAGCTTTTGTTCGATGAATATTCTTTGAATCAATATTGTGTATGTTGGACTTAACATGTCATGGATTAATGACATATTTTGTTTAACATGTGGTTTCCATGGATTATTGGAACCATAAATACACTACCATAAAAAAGTAATGGTAATAATTAGAATGCTAAGTTAAGTTAAGGCTTAGATTAAAGCCTTAACACTTAGGAATTCCAATCAAAATTATCTTGTGACATGGGTGTTAATTTAATGCAATATAAAGCAAAGTTCAAGGATATCACAAGCTTAACTACCTAATAATGAACTCACCCCAATCTTTATCAATTTGTTAAATCAATTATAGTCAATCAATCATTTCAATTAAGATCTGCAAACAAACCCCCCTAATCAAAATACAATCAACTAAAAACAAATTACTATTACAAAGTATCATCGCCGAGGATTTGACCCGAGTGCTGCTATACACATTAGCAGAGCACCGGAACTTTTACCGGTCGATAGGCGACAATCGACCGTTCATTTCAAATATATTTCAAAAAATATTTTTCATTAAAAATAATATATTAATATATAAATATATTGATATTGATATAAATATAATATATATATTTTAAATATGTTTTAGATAAGGCGAAATAGACATTTACACTTAATAGTCATTTAATAACAATTCAAAGATAAAAAAATAAAAAATAATAATAAAATATCTAAATTAAGTTGAAAACATAACTCGAACATAAAACGGCCAAAACTTTTGATTCAGGTGTCTGTTTGGGCTCTACCACATATCAAATCAAATCCTATGATGAGATCTATGCACTAGGGACCTAGAGGAACACTTGGTCACATTTTTAGAGGCCAAAAAGGCCCAGAAGGCCTCCAAAACTGAGTTTTTAGTCGAGGTACCCCAATTTTTTAACATTCGATGGAATTTCAGCCTCATTTAAGGGGGTATTTTTGCCCATTTTCAATGAGGACTAAATTTATTCCAAGGTATTACATTCATATTGATATTATGGTATTTAAATTTTATCATTTTTTATAATTTAGTTTTATTTATAATTAAATATATTCACATTTTCTTATATTTACTTATAATAAATCAATTATATAAAAACATATATCAATATATTTACATAGAAATGTATTTTTAAATATATAAAATAAATATTTATTATTCATTTTATTTAAAGTTAAAAAATTATCCATTTTATTTACCTTATAAAAATTCATTCATATGTATATATATACATATACTATTAATGTTTATATATAAACATGTGTGTGTCAATAATTAAAATATATATATATATATATATGTATATTCTAATATATGTAAATAAATACATATTCTAGAAATTTATTTAAAATGATATCTGGCCATTTTTTACATTATAAAAATATATATATAATGTTTATATATACATATGTGTGCGTATTAATAAATGTATATATATTTATATTATAGTATAGTATATGTAAATGAATATAATACATCATATATTTAAATAAATATAAGTATATATATATCACATACACATATATTTTATAAATGTATTTAAAAATAATTATATGAATATATGACTATAAATATATTTTTAAATATATATATATATAAATAAACAAAAAATATCATTAAACAGACAACAAAACAACATGTGCAGTGGTAAAAGCATTCTTTCTTCAAAAGAGAGGTTCATAGTTTGAATACAGGTTGGTGTAGGAGTTTGGAAATTCTCAAAGCGCTAATAAAGGGGTGGTCAGGTGAAAAGCACTGTTAAAGGGGGTGGAGTGTTATTAAAGGGGTCATGGAAGTGATAATAAAGGGGTCAGGCTCATTGATGACTAGTAAAAAAATAATTTTACCCCCTTTAATAGTGTTTTTTTGGCACTGATAAAGGGGACTTTTATCAGCGCTAAAAAATAACTATTAAAGGGGTCCTTTAACAGCTTTAGAAAAAGCATTATTAAAAGGATCCTTTAACGGAACTAAAAAAAGTGCTGATAAAGGGGTGATTTATCAGTGCTTTTTTTGTGCTAATAAAGGACCCATTTATCTGTGCTTTTCTAACACTGATAAAAGGATATGGATTTTAATTACGCTTTGGTATTTGGTGCTTTTTTAGCACTAATAAAGGTCTATTCTAGCTTTGTTAAAGGACTTATTTGTATTGGTGATGTTATAATTAGTTAGTTGAGGTGACATCGTCAATCTATGTGGGAAAACACTATTTAGGTTGATGTGGCCACTTTAAGTAACCAATTATTTCCTCATTTTTTATAACAATCTTTATTCAAATAACATATATATAGACCAAGGAACATAAGAAATGTTTTAGGCAATGCATGTAATAAATAAACATGGAATATAATATACATGAATTATAAATCCTTGGGTTTCTATAATTATGCATGGGATAATACTCCCTTACTATACTAGGCTAAGGGTTAAAATCTATAATTATAAAAAAATAAGAAAGCATGAGTATAACCATATGGTGAAATCTCTAAAACTATAATAAGAAAAACCATAACAACAAGTCTTATCCCTGACAGCTTGTATTTTTTTCCATATGTGTGTTAGCTACTCCCAGGAACAAGCACATTGCCAAATTCTGACACATCCTAGTCTCCTATCTACTAAACCAAAACTGTAATATATAGGAAATGAAAGATAAGATACCAATTTATGACATCTCAAACATGCTTCACTCATAAGTAACCTGGCCTGGTTAGCCACGTGGCCTCAAGTCTACCTCCTAGTATGATAGAGGTTGTCAACTATCAGTGAGGGTCAGTGATGGTATGATAGGGAGACTATAATCTCATTATTAAAGTGGATTACAATAGTGATATACATATAAAACAATAGTAGAAGAAAAATAATTAACTGAAGAAGTATCACAGGGAAGTTGAAATGAGACATCCAAATAAATATAATCAAACATAATCAATAACCATTGTCATATATAATATTTCGATACCATGATGTTGTACAAAAATGGGGAGAAAATATACAACATAGTATGTTCTATACAAAAAAAAAGACCAAAATCTATCTCCAATAGCATCACAATCACAATATCAATCCTCTAATACTGTAATCCAACCAAGTACAGAAAATCAAGCATCTATAGTGGGGAACTTTTCTTTGTCCCAACATGCATCCATGAAGTCTATTCAGGTACCAATTAGCAGACTGAACAGGGTGTGAGAAAAACTCAATAGGCCACCACCAATTGTGTCTAGCACTATCCAGTCTGTGGATATAAAATAAGCATTGTTCAGGTATAATAAATAAAATTAGTATATAAAAAACCCATATCGGTGTGATTTCCTCATGGGATACCCATTTGATACTACCTACTTCACCCTAAGTCATAATGTCTCTGAGAACTATACATATCGACTTTATATTTATAAAGTTCTAGACACAAGGAATACAGCCAAGGTGTCCACATGTGGTGATAATCATGTAAGGTTCTATAATTTCCATGGAAGTTAAGTTTTATAAGCTAGGAGAAATCCACAAGGGTGTACCCTTGTCATTTCAACTCAAAAGGGAGTTATGGATAATACCTAGGAACAATTCCGAGGTATCCTTAGTGTGATATGTGAAAGGATCCTAAGGAATGATCCAAGGTGGTTCATAACATCAATCTGAATCCAAGGAGAATTGTCCAAAGCATGTAATTTAATTTCTAGAAATGTAGGTGAACCCTCTATGTTAAGTCGGGGCATTCTCAATCTAATTAAAACACTAAATCCAAGTGTGGTTTTCCCTTGTAATATTTATCAATTAATCGGTTCGCATCCCATGAATCCATCCAAGGCAAACTACAATGGGATTCCAATTATCACTTAGGGCATGCCACACCTTCAAAGTAATTCCAAGTTTGTGACCATATTCAAGCATGATATAAAAGTACTCAAGGTCTATGTTAATTTCTATTCCCATTACCAATTCAATTATTGCATTTAGATCATTCCATTTATAAATAATTAATAAGTCCATGGGATGCATTCATGCCATTATATTTTTCATTTAATCCCATTTAGTCATGGGAATAATTCACAATTAAACAAGTGTCAAGTGACATTTCCTTTCCATTCAAATTTCATTTATATCATTTAATATTTCAATTAATTCAATTTACTAATTTTCATCATCATTAATAATCCAAACCCACCCTAGGAGGTGGTTTGATCATATAGGCATGGTGAAAGTATCAAGGGAACATATATAAACACTCCCAAAGGGGTGGTTTGAGTTGAGTTCGATGACCTCCGATAATGTCGAGGGTCCATGGTAGTATCTTGTCAAGGTATATACATTTAATTAAAATAACTCCACAATTTAGGTTCAACATATGGAAAATATGGTGTGTGCAACAATGACACATTTTATAAACAACTAAACTTTAGGGAAAAGGTATAGACTACCTTCCTTATATTGGTAGAAGTCTCCTTATCCTATATCATCTTCATATTAAATCTGGTATGAGAGAAACCATAGAAATAGAAAAACACCTTGGAAATTAAGTATATTAGGTCGCATGAAGATAAAATTTGATATGATGGGATAAACCAGGAAAATAAGGAAGTGGATTGATAGACGTATCGAGGGGATTCCAATGTGATGAATGGAACTTGAATATGTTATTAGATGGAAGATTTATCTCAAAGCCTAGGAAGAGGGAGGAGGAATAAGATCTCAATGAAAGTATTATTGTATGTTTTAGGGAGGAAAAAGGTGGATAAGGGTTAAAGGGTTTAAGGGTGAAAACATAATTTCCACACTTTTTTAGGGGAACACAGTTTGGTCATACGGTTTTCCAAACCATGAACCAACCATGTGGCTCACACTTCTTAAGAGCCACACCTCACATGGTTCATGCACATAGTTAGAAAAAATTCTTATAAACCATGTGTTTTTCACTATCTCACACCCCACACCCTACAAAGCCTAGGCACACGGTTAAACAAACTGTTCACACACTGTGGGATTTACACCAAAAGTTTATTATAGGTTTTTCACAGTCATGTGCCTCCTCTCACATAGTTAAATAAACTATGATCCTCCTATTTGGGTTTTCATGTTTGAGCCACATAATTACTACTAACTATAAACCAATTGTTCACCTCTGGTTGTTTCTCCAAAAACTAGATCTCTGGGATCTGAACAAGACACAAACTCTCCTAAATCCTTCCTTAGTCCCTTAGGAACTATTACCAGGATAAAACAAAATATTTAAACTAAAATTTAAAGAATCCACACCTCATCAAAAAACAAGGATCTTATAATAGGGAAAATTATAACTGATGATATAGTATAAACATAAAAAAAATAATTCAATGTTGAAAACAATAATAATAAGAAGAATAGAATTTTGATTACAACATGATCCCTCCTCAAAAAATATTGAATGTTGAAGCTCCTTCATGACCACACAATAGACATTAGGCATAGTATCAAAAACATTTAAGTATTTTTTGGTTCTTTAGATATCAAAAAATGTCTTTGTATGATATTGAAGAGAGTATGTAACTTTAAAATATTTCATATGACTTTAAAATTCATATGAATTTGTATGAAAGAGTATGAATTTAAAATATTTCATATGACTTTTTACTTTGTGAAAATTACGAAAACATCAAAAAAAATACTTTTTATCCCGCGTATGACTTTTTACTTATCCAAAAAAACAAAAAACTCCATAAGCACATTTTTGTATAGATTTTTAAGAATAAAAAAATGAATGATAAATAATAAAGAACAATTAATTAATAACTTGATACAAATAAATCATATTGTTATAAATTATAATTATACAATTAAAAAATTAAATTAAAGTAATAATTTGAGTTATTTTAATATTCAAAACTTAAAATAAAAAAACAACGTTACTAATAATCTCTCAAACAATCAAACCCAACCCTAGAACCAACCAAACTAATATTTTCAATGATTCTATTTTATTTAATTTAATGAAATGAGAATTCATTTTTAAAAAAAATCAAATTTTTGGTGAATTTTAATTTTTTTGTTTGTGAATATATTTTTTAGTTATTTTACTCATTTATTTTTATTATAGATTGTGAATTGTATTGAGTTAAATTAGCTTTCTTGTTTTTGTTTACTATAACTAGTTAATTGAACTTAATTTCTTATATATTTTTTGATATTTTGGAAAGTGTTTATTATACAATTGAATAATTTTTAATTTCAATTTTTCATCAAAATATTACAATAATAAGTGTGATAATGGGATATTTTGTATAGAAGATATTCTATAACCAATAGACCCACACATGAAAATGGGTATCATGGATAATATGAATATAACAATGACATCGATGAAATTCAAAATTGAAAATTTCAATGGAGAAAATGATTTTACTTTATTTCATATTAAATGTGTGCATTATTAGTTCAACATGTTCTATTATATTTCATGTATGGTACCAAGAATAAAGTAACCGTTTTTTCTATCGATGGAAAACTATCAATGTCTTATATTGAAGTCCCCAATGATATTGTGGAAAATCATATAGTATTGTTCAGTTCTATTTATGTAATAATTTACTATGTGAGGTCATATACAAACCCATTATAATTATTTTTTGGCCAAAACTTGAGAATTGTTACATGAATAAATCATTAGCTTATAGGTTGTATCATAAAGTAATCCTTTATACCTTTATAATGAAACCCAATACTATGGTTTGGGATCTTGATGGATTTAATAAAATCTTACTTAACTTTTTCACCATTGATATCAAGGTAGAATATAAGTACCAAACCATTATTTTGTTGATATATTTAAATTTTCCATGCCATAATCTTATGGATATGATAATTTATGGGAAAGAGTCTTTGAACTTTAAGGAATTCAAGTAAACTTTGTTGTCTAGGAACTTTTAGTTTAGTACTCTGATGATGTTTTAAGGAGATAACATGATGTAAAAGGATGAATAAACCATAGAGATGATTATAAAAAAATCGTAAGAATAAAAAGAATCAAATTCGAACAAATATTAAAATTATTAAGTATTATTACGATGGGAAACCATGTCATGTTAAGAGGGACTATCTAAAGAAGAATTATTCTAATAATGGGAAATTCAGTATAATGTGGTGGGTATTAGTTATAATGGAGTTTATGCTTTGTAAGGAGTGTATTTTATGTCTATAAAAGTTGATTTGGGGTGTAATTCTTGGTTTTCATTCCACAAGTGTCTTGAGCAGGGTTGTTTTCATGGGAGTAACTTGATGTGAGAAGGGAGATGTATCTTAGGCAGTTTAAAGAGATGGAATGTTAGGGTAGAGGTTCGGTGATGATTAGTATGAATGATGGTATTGATGGATACTCTTTAATAATGTTGGAAAGGAACCTCAGATTAAGAACCAAATGTAATTATATGAGAAAAATCAAGGTGGGTTTTCTCTGGTTTAATAGTTGGTTTCCTTGTATGTAACGACCCGGACCCGAGCAGCCACCCGAACAGTGCCAAATGGGTCGGGTGTCACTACCTTAGGCGCACCTCCCCTGAACATCAAACACTATCGACTAGCAGTGAGGGTCTGAATAGGTATAGTGGGGAGGCTATACCCTCTCAGAGGAATAAGAATGGTACTGGTCTGAGTATAATACTAAAAAGTGCAGCGGAAAGAAATGACTTAGCAAACTCGAATCAGACCTGCATAGCGGAAGCATATCAAATATCAATAAACCATCAGAAGCAATATAGAAACAACAGTTGCGGAAAGTAAACAGAACATCATGCCAGCAATCAACCGCAATAACTGCTAAAACAACCAAGCATGCATCCAAGCAAGTCATACAATCAATATATATATATATAATGGCGCCAATGGTTAACCATCAGTAGCTAAAATATAATGTAAACATGCTGATGTAATAAAAATAATACTAAACAAGTAACTCCAGTACGGCACGACCTCAAGGTCCATGCCAGTCACCATGTCAACAGCACTAAAGTTCAGCTCTTGAGACTAACCCCCTACCTGCACGCAATTCCATAAAGTCTACACACGTCCCAAAGGTCCCGTGTAGGGTGTGAGACAAGTCTCATTAGGATACAACCCATAGGTGAATACCTAATATAAGTGTTAGGAAGACATGCTTAAATAAGAAAAACAGTAATAGTGCAATTCCCAAAAGTAAACAAAGACTTCACTGGTGCTCAGCAGCCACCAGAAAATGTCACCTACTTCGGCCAACTCCGGAATCTCTGGTATGTAGCCCGGAATCGCGTGCCACCTGACACCATGTGTCTCAAGTACTGATGTCCCGAAGGCATGCCCAACCATCCTAACCCAGCTCGAAATCTCAACCTTCCCATGGCACAACATCTGGAGGAACAGCGATACATGCCCTCAAAAGATAACCAGAGGGACAGCGATGTCTGCCCTCAAATCACGGTGAGCCTCTGCCCCCAACCTGACTGCCTCAAATATGTCTTCTGAAGTCTCCTCACCTTCCACGTGGCTTCCTATGGAAAGCACCCCAAAACCAAATATACCTAACCGCATATATCGGGGGCCTTTACCCAGCGAGTGTCTGTACCACCTCATCTCGGAGTATATCTGTGTGAACACTACTCAAAAGTACCCGGTGAGTGGTAATCACCTCATCATGTCCCAACCACAATACCTTTGACAGCTCGTGTCCCTGTGAACCTGTCGGTCAAGTCCGATGGCCTCGCTATCCAAGTAACCCGGGCTAAGCCCAACCTGATAGTCCAACTGCCTCAACCGACGTCCATAATGCCCAATCTCGTGGTAGAAACCACCCAAGGTAACCCGAGCCAAAAGCCCCAACCTATGATCCTCATCACTCAACAACATATATCTGGGCCACTCCCAACAATCAAGCAATCCAACACAAGAAAACCACACATTGCAGAAATATACTTGCAAGCATAACTTTTAACAGACAATTACTAAACAGTCAAATTGCACTAACTCATGCTAACCCAAACCAACACCTAAGGTCTTAACTCCTTACACAATTTAACATCATGCTTTAACAAAACAACTCAGCAGTTTAATTCAACAACATCAATAGAAGTCTAAATTCAGCAGTTAAAATACTGGTCCAAAACATACGCATTTCGTCACCCCTGGCTGAATTGCCCCAAACGAGCCATGACCTCTCACCCGGCCTTGATCTAGCACAACAAGGGTCAGAGAATACCCAGAGACATCCCACAATGCAGATAATTAATTAACAAAAAATAAACAGGATTCCACTCAACACCCGACGTCACGCCCGGAGGTCGTAACCCCTAATTGTATATGAAAACATGAAAGAAGGTATGCACCACCCACATCATACTTGTACGATGAAACTCCTTTGATTTCATCCTCTGAATTGGACTGAATCGTAGTAGATCTGCGTTTCTGTCAAATCTGGCAATTCTGTTCGGATAGAATCTGCGGAGGAACAGGTGAGGGATCAAAGATGAAGAAGGGTGCGCGGGGTTAGTCTTTCCGATGTGGTCCCACTACCACTGACGGATTGAAGAACGGAGGTTGTACGAGGATTCTGGGAGGGTCTGAGTTTTCGGGGTTTCTCGGATGAACTGTTTGTCCAAAGGGGAAGAAGAAGAGATTTTTGGGAATGAGGCGCGATGACGCCTCGATCGCTCAAATAAAAATAAAAGTACACGGTGTGTATTTCCAAAGTACATGTCGTGCAGATGTGTTTCCGTACTCTGACTTAATCAGAGTCCAGCACACGGCCTGGACTATGTACACGGTCAACACACGGCCAGGGTCTTGGCCGCTACATAGGACAAAGGTACATGGTGTGTCAAGGAAAACTACACGCCGTGTAGATAGAAATTTACACCTGCTCACCACATGACATGTACCTGGCCTTACACGGGTAAGGTTTACACGGCGTATCTATAAATACATGTTGCGTAGTATGAAACTTCTACACGGCCATCACATGGCATGTACTCGGTGAACACACGGCCGGTCACTCGTTTAGCACATACATGGCGTGTACTTAAGGTACATGGTGTATAGTCTGGAAATTTCTAGAAATTGCCCAGATTTTCCAGACTTTTCAAAAACCAGTCAAAAAGTTTAAACAGGGTTGGGATTTGACCCGTTTCTAAAAACCCGGGATCTTAAAAACTCCCCACCTTAACGTAGATCTTCCCCGATCTACCAAACGAAACCAGAAGATGGCACCAAACATGCCCATCCCAGTTAAACAACCCAGACTACCCTAGTCTTAAGGTTCTGGATGAATTTCAAAAAGGGGCTCCCCACCTTAGGAATTGCCTACTCGGTCTCAACCCGAACAAAGCTCAAGAAAAACAAATAAACAAGCAAGGCCCAACAACCTATTTCCCAGACCCATGTTCCTCCCGTGACGTATCTTCACCCCTGAACCTCCTTGGTTCTCATGTGTCGCTTCCGACACCCAACATAACCCTCTCCGCATCGGTGTCTGCCTCCCTAAGGTCCTACATCTAATAGATGCTCAAATAAAACCTGGTGCCATGGACCCCAAGTAACTCGCATCCATGATGCCTCGATGCCCACAGCACCTCAAGTAACCTATATCTTTGATGCTCCTAATGCCACGCATCTCAAATATATAATAAAATATATAACGCATATGATATGATTCCAATCCCATTAACTAGTCTCTAGTCAGTCCACAAGTAACCTGTGAAACTTGTGCACTCAACCAAACACGCCTAAAAAGTCCATGCCAAAAGAAAGAAAAGAAACTCACGGCCACACCGGCGGTGTACCTGCCACCGTCTTCGGCTCTCCAGCCTGCTCAAACCCTGGCAACTCCACAGCGTTCACCTAACCTGAAGCACGACTGCTTGATGCCTGACCTCCCTGCGGTGCTGCTCCAGTCTCCGGCCACAGACCCCTCAGATGGGTCCTACTATCTTTTTCATGTCCCCTGCGTGCAGCTAAACCTCGACTACCCTCTCCTGGTACCAAACCTAAACCAACTCCTAACACCACAGTCTGTCCTGGTCCCTGCCTGCCGGCTATCTGAAAAGGCTGCCTGCAAAACCTCTCCAGATGTCCGACTTGTCCACACGCCCGGCACTCCTTCGGGGGCCTATCGCACTGAGCTCGAACATGTCCCGGCTGTCCACATTGAAAGCAAACCACTGTTGAACTGCCACAGGGTGGTCTAGCTGAGTCATTGGCATGCCTACCCTACTGAAACTCATCTCTCCCTCGCTTCCTGCTATCTGGACCGTCACCTGAAGCTGTCACCCTACCAAAAGGAGATTTCTCTCTCTTGTTGACCTCTGCTATAAGTGCCTGGTTCATCGCCTCGGAGAAGGAACCCAGCCTGAAAATGTTTACCTGAACCCGAATGGCGTGTCGTAAGCCATCCTCAAAGTGCCTCACCCTAGCTGTGCCATCGCTCACCATACCAGGTGAAAAATGGGACAACTCTTTGAAAGTAGTTGAGTAGTCCATGATAGACATATCTCCTTGCTGAAGACTCAAGAACTCCCAAGATCTATCCTCCCTCAGCCTCTCTGGATAAAAGTTCTCAAAGAACCTATCCTTGAAGTCCTTCCAAGTGATTCCCGCATGCCTACAAGCATGTACCTGTACGTCCCACCAATGCTTCACCGGTCCTCTCAGCATGTATGTCGCCAACTTGACCCTCCGCCCTGGAGGCGTCTCCAGCTGCTCGAAGATCATCTGCATAATCTCTATCCAGTTCTTTGCCGCCTATGGACCAGCCTCACCCTGAAAAGGCGATGGGTTCGGCGACTGGAACTCCCGCATCAGATATACCATAGAAGGCTCTGCACCCTGCGTGCCTCTGTCAATCCCCTGCAAGACACGTACCAGGATAGCTTGGAGCTGCTCGTCAAGCCACGGTCCGAACGCTTCCAAACCTGGCTGCTGCCCTGCCTACACTGGACCCTAAACCTAATCCTATCCCTGAGCCTGTACCTGCGGCTCATGCTCTGCATGAACCGGACCCTGAACCTGATCTTGTGGTATTGTATCCTCTCCTTCTTGATGCTCCATCATGTCATGAAGGAGTAACCCGCTGAATACCATAAATGGTCAGACATACCACATATATGTATAACAACATATTCTACACAGATAAGGAAAGCAGTAAAAGGCAGTGCATAACAACTACCCTTACTCCCCCTCACCGCAACCCATGCCCCACGGCATCCCGGCCTCATGTTCTCTTTACCTTCCCTCAACAGAGCCAAGTATCAATAGTACCTCGGGCCATGCCCATCCTGACAACCAACGTTGCCTCAAACCCGACGACCAAGTCACCCAATCCTGACAGTTACACTGCCTCACCCATAGTACTTGCCTGCTCTCATAAGAGCCAGACCCAAATATCCTGCACCTGAAATTCTACCAAATACAAAGCATGGAATACACATTGCAATAAACAATCAATTCTATCAGAAGTTTCACCTATTCACATTTCAGAGCATACATAGCATGGAAATTGATTGTTTATTCACATGGTATTATCACTTCACAAAGAATACGTGCAGTTATGAAATTGAAATACCCTAAAATGTGCCTATAAAAATCCAAACAAGAAACCTTTTCCATACCGGCCAAGGTTTACATATCATAATCAATAACATCACACAAAAAGTGAACCACCGAGGTGGAAATCATATAAACCATAATCTGAGAGAAAAAATAGCAATTCCCACCCACAGTAACTCAATCCATCCCTCGTACATGGGGCGGAAGGCACCCAAGCACGAGTTAAAAATTCAGTTCCAACAACCACTTATCTCCAGTCTACCATATCCCAAATAGTAAAACCAGAAAAAATAAAAAAGAGAAGTCTTTGACTCATTAGTAGCTAGAAAAACATTGCTATTAAATCCCTACCAAGAACCCCTCTGATACCACTTTGTAACGACCCGGACCCGAGCAGCCACCCGAACAGTGCCAAACAGGTCGAGTGTCACTACCTTAGGCACAACTCCCCTGAACGCCAAAGGCTTCCGACTAGCATCGAGGGTATGAATAGGTATAGTGTGGAGGCTATACCCTCTCGGATGAATAAGAATGGTACTGGTCCGAGTATAATACTAAAAAGTGTAGCGGAAATAAATGACTTAGTAGACTCGAACCAGACCCGCATAGTGGAAGCATATCAAATATCAATAAACCAGCGAAAGAAATATAGAAACAACAGCGACAGAAAGTAAATAGAACATCATGCTAGCAATCAACCTCAATAACTGCTAAAATAACCAAGCATGCATCCAAGCAAGTCATACAATCAATATATATATAGTGGCTCCAATGGCTAACCAGCAGTTGCTAAAATATAAAGTAAACATGCTGATACAAGAAAAATAATACTAAAAAAGTAACTCCAGTACGGCATGACCTCAATATCCATGCCAGTCTCCATGTCAACAACACTAAAGTCCATCTCCTGAGGCTGACCCCCTACCTGCACGCAATTTCATAAAGTCTACACGCGTCCCGAAGGGCCCGTGTAGGGTGTGAGACAAGTCTCAGTAGGATACCACCTAGAGGTACGTACCTAATATAAGTGTTAGGAATAAATGCTTAAATAAGAAAAACAATAACACTGCAATGTCCAAAAGTAAACAAAGACTTCACGGGCGCTCAATAGCCACCAGGAAATGTCACCTGCTTCGGCCAACGCCGGAATCTCTGGTCTGTAGCCCGGTACCTCGTGCCACCTAACACCATGTGTCTCAAGTACCGACATTCCGAAGGCATGCCCAACCGTTGTAACCTAGCTCAAAAGCTCAACCTTCCCATGGCACAACATCCGTAGGAACAGCGATACCTGCCCTCAAAAGATAACCATAGGGACAGCGATGTCTGCCCTCAAATCACGACGAGCCTCTTCCCCCAACCTGACCGCCTCAAAGCTGTCTTCCTAAGGCTCCTCACCTTCTACGTGGCTTCCTATGGCAAGCACCCCCAAACCAAATATACCTAACTGCATCTACCGGGGGCCTCTACCTAGAGAGTGGTCGTACCACCTCATCTCGGAGTCTATCTGTGTGCACACTACTCAAAAGTACCCGGTGAGCGGTAATCACCTCATCATGTCCCAGCCACAATACCTCTGACACCTCATGTCCCTGCGAACCTGTCGCTCAAGTCTGATGGCCTCGCCATCCAAGTAACCCGGTCCAATCCCAACCTGACAGTCCAACTGTCTCAACCGACGTCCATGACGCCCAATCCCATGGTAGCAACCACCCAAGGTAACCCGAGCCAAAATCCCCAACATGTGATCCTCATCACTCAACAACATATATCTGAGCCATGCCCAACAATCAAGCAGTCCAACACAAGCAAACCACACATTGCAGAAATATACTTGCAAGCATAACTTTTAACAGACAGTTACTAAATAGTCAAATTGCACTAACTCATGCTAACCCAAACCAGAACCTAAGTTCTTAACTCCTTACACAAGTTAACATCATGCTTTAACAAAACAACTTAGAAATTTAATTCAACAACATGAACAGCAATCTAAACTCAACAGTTAAAATACTGGTCCAAAACATACGCATTTCGGCACCCCCGACTGAATTTCCCCAAACGATCCATGACCTCTCACCTGGCCTTGCTCTAGCACAACAAGGGTCAGGGAATACCCAGAGGCATCCCACAATGCATATAATTAATTAACAACAAATAAACAGGGTTCCTCTTAACACCCGACGTCGCGCCCGGAGGTCGCAACCCCAAATTGTCTACGAAAACACGAAAGAAGGTATGTACCACCCACCTCGTACTCATATGATGACACTCCTTTGATTTCATCCTCTGTATCGGACTCAATCGAGGTAGATCTGTGTTTCCATCAAATCCATCAATTCCGTTCAGATGGAATCTGTGGAGGAACAGGTGAGGGATAAAGGAAGATAAAGGGTGCGCGGGGTTAGCCTTTTCGATGTGGTCCCGTTGCCACTGATAGATCGAAGAATGGAGGTCATACGAGGATTCTGGGAGGGTTTGAGTTTTCGGGGTTTCTCGGATGAACTGTTTGTCTAAATGGGAAGAAGAAGAGATTTCTGGGAATGAGGCCCGACGGTGCCTCGATCGCTCAAATAAAAATAAAAGTACACGGCGTGTATTTCCAGAGTACATGCCGTGTAGATTTGTTTCCGTAGTCCAACATAAGAAAAGTCCAGCACACGTCCTGGACCATGTACACAGTCAACACACAGCCAGGGTCTCAGTCGCTACATGGGACAAAGGTACACTGCATTTCAAGGAAAACTACACGTAGTGTAGACGGAAATTTACACCTAGGCACCACACGACATGTACTTGGCCTTGCACGGGTAAGGGTTACATGGCGTGTCTATAAATACACACCATGTAGTAAGAAACTTCTACATGGTCATCACATGGTATGTACTCGGTGAGCACACGGCCGGTCACTCGGTTAACACATACACGGTGTGTACTTAAAGTACACGGTGTGTAGTCTGGAAATTTCCAGAAACTGCCCAGATTTTCTAGACTTCTCAAAAACCAGTCAAAAAGTTTAAACAGGGTTGGGATTTGACCTGTTTCTAAAAAACCAGGTTCTTACATTTTAGATTCACATATTTTTTTTCAGCACCCTTTTAGACTACTAGTGTGCTACATTATAACTTTTGTTTATACTATTCAATCTATTTCTAGTTTGAAAATCAATATTGGGTTTCTCATGGTTATGAGAATTTCCTTAGGATTTGTTTTTATGAGATTTACAATGGGTATCAAGATAGAATGTATAATGATCTATAACATAGAAATAGTGTGTCATGTGTTCTTAATTGTAGAGTTTGGTTCTGAGTCTTGTGTTTTAGATTTATGTGGAGTGGGTTGTTAATCGGACCATTCAAAGTCATACCAATGTCATTATTTTTGTTTTTCTATGTTTAAATGCATTCTATAATATTTGGTTTACTAAAATTTTCTATATTTATAACTAATAATATATGAGTAATATCCATGATGTTAATACGATTGAGATATTGTTTAGCCCATGTTTTGGTTAGAGAATTAGTATTGCTTTTGTTGTGTGTTGTTGATCAAGTTTTTGTGTGATATTCTAGTGATTTTGAAACCATTATCTTAGTAGATAGATCTAGTATATCATGGGTAAATTTTATTTTATGATTTTCTAGAATTATTTTTAATTTTGAGCATGTTAATATATTTTTTTCAGAAGGTGTGTATCATTGAGATACACATTAATAATAATTCAATTGACAGTTCAAATAAGATGGGTTTCCTACCATACTTAGTAATTTTTTATTTTTAAACTATTGATTAATCAATTTATATTAAGTAGATGAACATCCTAATACTCTTAAGATTATGTATTTATTTTTCAAGGTGGAGATTTTTGAAAATATGTTTTCATCGAAATTGAAAATTAAATTGAATTTTTTTAATTGAGATGCATATTTTATTACATGAAAAATGCTCTTAAATTTATTTTATAAAATTATTTTTGATAGTTTGGCATGAAACTTACTTTGGATATTCTTTACTTGATATGATACAAAGAGAGTTTTTTAATGGGTTTTTAATTTTTTTTAAATGGGATAGGGTATCGAGTCTTTAAAAAAACGAGGTCGGAGAAACATGAACCCCACTCATGCCTCTTTATATATATGTATTATTAATAATTTATTTACCTAATTAATAATATAATATTTATTATTAATATTAATTTCTATAAATATTATTTATAAATATCTGTTAATTCTTTTGTCGAAATAAAATATTACCAATTTGTTAATAAATAATATATTTATTAATAATAATTTTTATTATTTATTATTACTTAATATTATATTAATATGTTATTAATTAATTGATTGTTTAAAAACTAATATTTATAATATTTTAATTATAAATCTTTGTTAAATTTTTTATTGATATAATTATTAGCAATATATTAATATGTAAAATATTTATTAATTATCAATTGTATTAATTATTATTAATTGATAATATATTATTATGTTATTAATATAATTAATAGCATTATAACTAATATTTATTGTCTAATAATGTAAATAAAATAATTTTTATTTAGAATAATATTTACTAGTTAATAATTATATTATTCTTATAAGATTTTAATTATAAATCATTATTAAATTTTTTGTTGAAATAATTATTAGTAAATTTTTAATACATAAATTATTTATTAACTATAAATTTTATTATTTATTATTAATTAATAATATATTAATATGGTATTAATATAATTAATAGCATTATTGGTCATATTTATTGTATAATAATGTAAATAAAATAATTTTTATTTAGAAAAATATTTACCAGTTAATAATTATATTATTCTTAATATATTATATTGTATTATTAATTAATTACTTATATAATAAATAAGATAATATTTATTATTAATATTAATAATATTTATAGAATTGAAAATAATATTATTATTAATATTTAATAATTAATTTAAGATGATTATTTATTATATTAATGCTTAGTATTATTATCCATATTACATATAATAAATAATCATCTTAAATTATTTATTAAATATTAATAATATTTATTGAATTCAAAATAATAATATTATTAATATTTAATAATAAATTCAATAATATTATTTATTATACATAATATGGATAATAATACTAAGGAGTGTTAATATAAATAACAAGTAGTAATTATTATTATTACCAATTTAGTTATCAATATTAATGTTTCTTATTTATTCAAAAATATTTTGAATTTCCAATTATATTAGTTAATTGATTTATGCAATATTATTTAATATATTAGTATGTTTTTAAAAAATGTATAAATAATTATTTAAAAAACATATAACATGTATCAATCTAATCTACGTCAGTGGCCTGGATTCTCCTATATGACTGTTTCCCTCGGAATTTGGGGATGACCTCCTTGATTGAAGGTTCACACATTCCAATCGGTTTCTAACGGGTTTGTTCGTAGAACCGGAAACATCCAATGATTCCACATCCATTTGGACCTACTTTCCAAAGGTAGGTGCTCGTTAGTTTATGGACTGATCATGCTTAGGAATTTACATTGGTCGAGAGGATGGGAGGTCGGACTCATCACACCTTTTTTAGGGGAATTATTTTCTACTCTAGGACTCTCTTTATAGATTTAAGTTATGTTCATGAATCCTTATTACATTTCCAAGTATAAAATGAGCTTTCCTTTAGATCTGACAATCAATGATTGATATGTAGGAAATTTAGAGAATCTTTTATATGTATTCTAGGTTCTTCATCGATAGAGAATCATCTGTATTTGTTAGAGATTCTTAGTCAATGGTATCCTTTGATACAAAAAAGTCTCTTAGTCATTATGATGACCATAATGGTTTTAAAGCCACTCAGTGGGGCACTTGAAGTTTATTTTCATTCAGAAGTACATTGATTATTTTAGAGTTGGGATCGAACCCGCAGATGGGCTACCTACGTATCCTTTGTTTAGAAAAGGAATCAGAATCCACGTAGTTCGAGTAAGGGAGTATGATGTTTATGATTGATGGATCAAAGAAGGATGTCATAATTACTTTTACACTCTAAGCTCACGTGAGTCATGCTCAGTGTGAGAAACAAGAGGTATTGGTAAAGATCAGACAATTGTGCCATGAAAGATGCAAACATAAGAAATAGTGTGGGACTTATGTATGTATGACTGCCCAGATAAATGAAAATTTGGATTTACTTCAGGGAAGAAATCCAGGAACAGGGTCCATAAAGTTATATGTGCTTCACGGAGATTTGAATACTCTAACTTGGGGCTTACTCTTGAAAATGAGGCCCAGATTAGGAGAGGAATTATGATTGGGTTTTTACTTCTGATAAGGAATCCCAGATCAAAGGTAAATTAGGACTGGTTAAGAGGAATTAAGACTAGGGATTACTCCTGAAAAGGAGGCCCAGGTTAAGAGACTTGAAAAATTAAGGGCCTTGGGGATTACTCCTGAATAGGATGCCCATATTTATGACTGGGGCTTATTCCTGAAAGAGGAGGCCCAGGTTAATGATTATGACTAGGGCTTATTCCTGAAAAGGAGGCTCAGGTTAATGATTATGAATGGGGATTATTCCTGAAAAGGAGGCCCATGTTAAGAGAATTATGGTTGGGGCTTACTCCTGAGGAGGATGCCCAAATTAATGAGGACTTGGGGCTTACTCCTAAGGAGGATGCCCATATTTGAAATTTATGACTGGGGCTTATTCCTGAAAAATAGGTCCAGGTTAATGATTATGACTGGGGCTTATTCCTAAAAAGGAGGCCCAGGTTAAGAGAATTATGGTTGGGACTTACTCCTAAGGAGGATGCCCAGATTTGAGATTGGGGCTTACTTCTGAAAAGGAGGCCCAGGATAAGAGAATTATGATTGGGACTTACTCCTTAAAAAGAGGCCCAGGTTAATGGGTTCTCTCATCTTAGAGGATGAGGTTGAATGAATGAAATCTCAATCTTTAGTGACATAAAGATGTGTAAATCACTAGGTTTTGAGAGATATTCCATAGAATTCCTTTCAGATAAGGAATTCAAATCAAGAAATCATGCCATAAATGGCATTGAAGAGTGTCTTGAAGACTGAATCTTGAATAGGAGAGGTGGAATGGCTTAATAGGTGTGAAATGGGTAAGAAGGGCACCCAAAAAGGCAGGGGTGCGCAAGTCCTGGTAGGTGCGCAGGTACTGCGTGGGCGCGCAAGTCCTGGTTGCGCAGGTATACCTGCGCAACACATGGTTACTTGCGTGATGGTTAACCAGTAGGTTAATACTTGAGATACTCTTGGTTAAAGCCTTTAGAATAATCTTGAGGTTCTTCCAGAAGAGTGGCGCGCAAGTTCTATTGAAGGAGTTAGGCGGCGCGGAAGTGTGGCCATTTACCTTAAGGGCTGGCCACTTAGGTGCGCAAGTGTTGATGAGTTTCAATACTTAGGCCTTCCTCCCCCTCTTTAGATCTTCCGTTCTAGGTTATAAATTACCTCAGAAGTGTTTCGGAAGCTTTGAGAAGGGACTAGGGCGCCGGGAGCTCAAATCTGAGTTTCTAGAAAAAATTCCTCCTGAAATTGGGGGCCCACAGGGTCTATTTATAGGCTGGAGAAGACCCCAGGAGGTTATCCTTTGGGGCGCTCAAGTCACTTGCATGACCATTAGGCGTCGCGCAAGTGGACTTGCGCGATAGTGATGGAACTTGTGTGACCTATGTGCTTTTGAAGCTTTGTTCATGCCTTTGTCGATTTTTGATGTTTTCTTCAAAGGATTAATCAATTTCTGCTAAATCATTTACCTTTCGTCCTAGGGGTGACGTGAAGCCAACTTGGATGTGGTCATACTGGGTGCGACAAACCTATGCAGAGTTTGTTGAGGATCTGAAAGGGATGGCGATATACGAAGCTGTATGGGTTGGGCAAACATATGTTTATAAACATGATAACTTCGTGCCAGAGATACTCAGCCACTAGAGTCCAGCAACTAATTCTTTCCATCTGACTCATGGAGAAGTAGGCATCAGTCTGTGGGATGTCCACAAGATCTCAGGGGCTCCAATTTTGGGTGACATGTATGATGAATTCATTCAACCCAAGGTGACTTGGAATGATTCAGAGCAGACTCCTGCTTTAGCTCGAGAATTATTTAAGATCTTCCACAGGCTCAAAAGTTCAGAAACCTCATTAACTCATTCTAGAAAGGATATTCATTCGTAGGAATGGATGAATATATTTCTTATTAAGAACAAAGAGAGGGAACCAAAGGAGAAGGAGCCGAAAGAAAAAGGATCCAAGAAAAAGAAATCCAATGATAAGAGGCCCAAACATCCTACCACCTGCCCAAAACCTGAGAAGAGGGGTGATCTTGGCACATTCTAGACAACTCTAGAAGCAGGAGAGTTTGAGAAGTGGGGGTATGAGGTGAATCAAAGGATACTAAAGAAGAATCGTTTGGCGGGATTCTTGGCAATGTAGCTAAGCATTTATCTCTTACCAGTCAGGGATTCGAAGAGAGGCGTCAGGCCAGGGACCTTCATCATTGCAGCAAAGTTGGATGGGGGAAAAATGGTTGGGTTGGCTACCCCCATTTTAGAAAAGATTAATAGTAGTTTACTTCATGTATTTATGGGTAAATATCCTTTAAGAATAGTGGGACCATTCCAAGTTTTATAGGGATGGATCGCCACTCAATTCTGGACTTACAATGTACAAAATGGATTACAAATTCCTAGAAGTTCTTTCAGGCCGTCAGTGAAAGAATTCTCTGGATTTGCTCCATTAGATGCTAATGACTATGACATGAAAGTGAGGTTGAGAATTTTTAAGTAATTCAACTTTTTTCCCTATGGAAATCCACCAACCGGGCGGTTTGTCGATGATGGAACAGACCATTTGGATTTGAGGGCATACATGCTAGCTTGCAGGGATGGTGTGCTGGTTGCTAGGATTGACGGATAAATTATATGTGAGGCCTATGCTCCATATAGATTTGCACGTCAATTCAAATGTCTGTAATAGATTTTTGTATCTCCTCCAGTACATGTCAGGTTAGAGCAACATCCGATGGTTTCTCGGCAACTATGGCTGTTGACGTCAAGGGAGAAGACTGGGGCAGTATTTGAACTACCAGTTGAAAAAGCGGCACATAATTTGACTACATATTATGTCGAACACTGGATAGAATCATACCCCAAAGGGGTGCTAAATCACCCAGTTTATCAAGTGGGGAAAATGAATAGGACTTTAGAGAAAGAAACTCTTCCTCATGAAGGTGATGCTTCCCCGCCTGAAGCTGATTTGGTAGATTCCTCCTCTAGAACTGATTCACCAGATTCCCATGACGGGGGTGATGAGGAACAACCAGTGGAAAAGCGGTTTCGTGCCCGATATAATCCTCCGTTCAGAATTAAAAGACCCACTCCATCAACTCCTGGTGAGTTACTTCATTGTGGTAATTTAATCACTGCTACTTTATAAAGAAATAAGTCTTATTTTCTTATTCTATATCTGTAGTTGCAGGAGCTAGGAAGAAATTGAAGTCAAAGATTGTAGGACCTTCCTCGCAGCCTTCATATCTAAGACCAGAGGCTGTCCAGTTATGGCAGAGTTTATACTGTGGTACTGAGACCGCCTGGCTAGATATGTGTGAGGGCCTACAACTTCCTGGAATAGGGAATCTCTTGGCTTCTACAAATCTCCAATACGAGGATAACCCCAATGAAGTGCATGATTACATCAGAGAGCTGGAAATGATCATATATGCCACTGATGAGTCTATTCATGTCACCAGGTGGGTGAAGGAAATGATTGATCGTGGCGCCACTGAGGGGGCTGGTGGTTCTGGAGATGAGGAGTGGCATGAGTATGTGGCTCCTGAAGATGTAAGTTTTCTTTCCTTATTTTCCTTGCAACTTGATTCCAGTCAAAGATTTGTTACTTAAGGAAATTATTTTCTTCATCTTGTAGCTTGAAAAGAAAGGAACTGAGGTTCCTTCACCACAGTATAGCCCTGGTGGTACTGTTATCAGGGATGCTGCTGATTCTCCTTGCAAACCGGGAGAGATATCTCCAGGCTAGTAGGCCATGAATTAGGCATTGGACATAGCCTTCCATTCTCCAATCCAAGTGCCAATAAGGGAGACTTATGATACTCCCAAAAAACCAAAGAATCAAAGGCAACGAAGGAGGAAGTCCACATCTAAACGCTTCATTAGCAGCGGTAAGTCCTTAAGGTAATCATGAGTATATACCCATGACCACATGGTTAATCGTATTTCTGGGGATTGTAGGGGCTTCTTCAATTTCCCCCTAAGGGAAAGGAATGATCCTCCTTCAAAGACTATAGAGGGTGCTGTGGAACAATCATAGATCCAAGATGACTTGGATGCTCCTGGAGAAGATCTATCATCTATTCCCAGTATCCCTCCTGCTGCTGTTGCAAGAAGAGAAGAACATGTTTCTGGTGAGTCAACAATGCTTCATAAAAATTGTTGAACGAAACACCGACTAACTTCCATTCTATGATACTTTAGGTTCAACTCCTGCATTAGAGCTTATGGCCACTGTTGAAACTAATGTTGTGATTTTACCCGAAGACGTTGTCCAGGGTCAGGGGCTGCAGGACGTAAGTCGTCAAGAAGACACATCAAACGCTCCCACTGGTTAGACTAACCAGGATTCTGAAATATCATTGGATGAAATGATGAATCATGGCATGTCTTTAGAAGAATTTTATGATCATGATAATTTTTCATGTGATTTAGAAGACCTTGGGCATGAGTGTTATCCTTCTCCCAGTAAATTTTCTTATAATTTACACTTCTAATCATAACTGAAAATAATATGAAGTTCCATCCATATAAGATGCTGAACTGCCAATGCCTGAAGAGGGTGTGGACATTGATGTCAACCCTACCATTGCAGAAACATTAGCTCAAGTAGAGATAAACCTAGTAACCCCTCCTAAGACCCATCTTGAAGATCCTATTGAGACTAGGAAATATGGGGAGGAGTCTTCTCAGGTTGGTGATCCACCGTCAGGTAAGGGATAACAATATTTGTGATTGTACTTAATTTGCAAGACAATAAATTCTTTTGTTATCCTTTGAATCTAACCAAAGCTTTCAATTAATCATGCAGGGTCATCAACTATAGTGGCTAGATCTGGAGGTGAGGCCTCAGCCTCTACCCCAACGGGAATTGAAAGCGAAGAAGCACAGGTCAGGGGGGAAGGAGCAGAACAGGGCACTTCTTTAAGTTCATTAATCCCAAATTACATGCCCCCTTGTGATGATGATGTTGAATCAGACCCAGAGGTGCTTAAAGCGTTCATCATTTCACGACGCAAGGCATGAAACAACATATGGAAAATCATATATGAGGTGCCTTTATAAGATCTATCATCGAAGATCCCTTGATTGTCATCCCAGTTTGTCATGATAGGACTTGGCGGTTTTGGATATGAAAAGATCCATGCTGTGGTGAAACGGGTCATCTTCAGGAGGGAGCAGGAGAAAAAGTGTCGCGAAGATCTGACCATGGTGAAACTGTCAGTTAACATCGGCGAATTTGAGTCTGCGGTATCCCGAGCTGAGGCTGATTATGCTGCCAAGATGAAGGAGCTGAAGCATAAAATCAAAGAAAAAGTCGTCCAGCAGGTGCAGCTCCAGCAACAGTTAGATGTTGTTACTGGGGAACTTGATCATCTCAATAATTCACTGGAGGGAACTCAAACGAATGGTATGAAAGCCATTGTAGATGCCAAGAAGGCACTCCATCAAGCTGAGAAGAGTGAATCTGGTCGAGTGCATGAGCTTCAAGTAGCTGCTGATGAAGCTCGGGATGTTGTACATCAAGTGAAGACTTATGCTGAAAGCCTTTTGTAATTCTTGAAAAAGAGAAGAGACTCTAGTTTGTGGATGTCCTTCTATCTCCTGTGCATAAATGAAAAAAAACTTTCATCTTCAATCATTTGTACCTGCATTATTTTTCTATATGATTTAGATTTTACTTAAGTCAATGGGCCTAGTAAGAATAGTTTTATTTTTACTAGGATTAATGTAAATAACCCTACAAACTTTGAACCTTTTAATTGCTCAATGTTACCTAAATCATACAAAATGTATGTTTAGTGAGCTGGAACTTGACTTTTATTCAGAGTTCCTTTGTCTTTTGTTGGAAGTTTAAAGTCATTCACATCGGACATAAAAAGTCTAATGTTTAAGGTCGAAATAGCTTTGACCGAAATGGATTAGAATTGACTCAATTCCTTGACAACTCATCTGAAAACATAGTACCATAATCAAGTATGAGGGAAAATATGTAAACTATAACTTAAGAATATTTGAACCTGAGGAATGATATGAAAAAGCCCCAAAAGGAATTAGAAGAAGTATTTTCCAATAATGAAGTTACAATTATTTAACAAACCCATTAGGGGATTGAATTATGCAGGTCCACCTAAGGACATTGGCTGCATAGTCAAATAAATAGTATCATTTGGCTAACAAGTCTGTTATGTAGACTATTTATGCAAGGCCGCCTATGGGCACGTGTTGCATAGTCAGGAAAAAGAACTCTCAGAAATTTACTTTCCTAGTGCTAAAAGCCAGTGAAAGTTTATGGAGATTCAAATTTTCCAAAGTATAGAGTTTGTTGTATGGAAAGAGGTAATTGAATATGGAGAAGATATTTCCAAACAATATTATCGAAGAATCGGATGGATATTACTCCTACGAAGGTCTGACCCAAACGTAGAGAAGGAGAATATAAACCATAGACATGAATACTTTCAGATCATGAAAAAGGATATGGGACAAATATGTTAAGGATGGCTATTTTTTCGGATCCCTACATACTGTCATTTAAGACCAATAAGGAAAAAATAGGCTTTATTCCCAAGAATGAAGTTACCATTATTTAACAAACCCGTTAGGGGGTTGAATTATGTAGGTCCACCTAAGGTAATTGGATGCATAGTCAAATAATAATATCTTTTGGCTGACAAGTCTGTTATGTAGACTGTTTATGCAAGGCTGCCTAAGGGCACGTGCTTCATAGTCAGGCAAAAGAACTCTCAGAAGTTTGAAATTTTTGTGACTAGAAGTCAATAAAAGGGCTATGAATATCTGAAAATATTTAAGTTTAGGATTATGACACATAAAGATGGGTATTGTCCAATGTATACAGAGATACACAGATCAATTCTAACCATAATCATGTTATGGCTAGGTCCTGAATGGAAATGTTGGACTTCACTACGTATCTCATGAGGATGGGAATCAAGCCATATATAGTTCTTAAACTACATTTTAACGTCATGTGGGACAAAAGGATTAGAGATCTTAGTTTAGGGTCATAGAGATTGGACCATTTTAAGAAATACACAGTGTGTATTTTCATGGGGACTTTTCAGCCAAGGGACTGAAAGTGGAATTTGGGGTTAGGCCTAAAGACTTGGGGCTGGATTTGAGGGACACTCGAACGTTCCTACGTATCCTATAAGGATGGGAATCAAGCCCACGTAGTTCTAGAAATACCCTCTATACAAATTTGGTTCGTACATGTGAAGGGTGAAAGGGGACTTCAGTACAATGATTGTTTAACCCAAGATAAAAGGTTTAGGCATTTCCATGTATGCACGTAGTCTTTGAAATGAAACATGATTGAAAAATCAATGTAAATATTGGTTCCATCTCAGGTGAGGGTATCAAAGAATATTGTAGTTTATTGTCATACTGGACAAAAGTGTTGTATAGTTTAACGTCGTATAACAAGGAAGAAAGTGAACCAATGTAAAGATATTGATTCTAGGGGTGGTTTCACGAATCAACATCGTATGAGATGGAGGTGAACCAATGTGAAGAGATTGATTTTTGGCTTGAACCTTGGGAGGTTGCCTACGTACCTAGCCTGGAAGGCAAGGATCAAATTCCGTGTAGCTCAATTAAAGAATGAATTAATGATCAAGTTGTTCTTGGGGACAACGACCTAAAAAATGATGTTGTTGGGACTTACACATGGTTAGTAGCCCAAAGAGAGTGTTATGGTTTAGGTTTGCTCTAATCTCATGTGAGTCATACTCGGTGTGAGAAACAAGAGGTAACAACAACCTTAACGATGCATAGTTTAATGTCATGTAGGACATATAAAGGGACTATGCAGTTTAAAGTCTTGCAGTTAGGAATATTTGTGTTGCACAGTTTAATGTCATGTAGTAGGGACAAAGTACAGTTTAATGTCATGTAGGACATATCAAGGACTTTCTGTATAGTTTAGTGTCATGTAGTTAGGATGATGGGGATAATATAGTTTAACGTCATGTTGGATGAAAGGGGGACTGTGCAGTTTAATGTCATGCAGTGAGGACAAAAGAGTACACCATTTAACGTCATGTTGGACGTAATAGAGACTTTTTCACAGTTTAACTTCATGTTGGACGAAAAAGGGACGATACAGTTTAGAATCATGTTGGATGAAAGTGTGAATAGTTTAAGGTCATATGCATGGACCATGGATGGTGCAGTTTAATGTCATACTAGATGGTGGTGTAGTTTAAGGTCATACAGGACCGTTGATGATTATGTAGTTTAACGTCTTTCCGGACGTAAGGGACTTTTATACAGTTTAGCGTCATGTAGTTAGGACGTCACAGTTTAACGTATTGCTGGACGTGAGGAACTTGCAAATAGTTTAGGGTCATATGCATGGACTGTTGATGATGCAGTTTAAGGTCATACTGGACCATTGATGTAGTTTAAGGTTATACAGTAGTCATACTAGACCATTGATTTAGTTTAAGTTCATACAGGACCTAGTTTCAGTTTAAGGTCATACTGGACCGTGATAATATATTTTGTGTTTATACAAAATACTTCTTCAAAAATCTGGTATTGGTTGGATTAGTGATGAGTTCTCCATCCATCGATATTAATGAATAAGCTCCATTGGAGTAGACCCTATGTATTGAGTAATGTCCTTCCCATTTTGGCTCAAGCTTGGGAGGTTTCTTTCCTGGTATCATTGGAGTTCTGAGAACTAATACCAATTCTCCCTGAGTGAATGAATGAAGATGAACTTTTTTGTTAAAATATCGTGCTATTCGATTCTGATAGACTTCCAAGTGGTGCAAAGTGCACAATATTTTCTCATCTAACCATTCTAATTCATTCAATCTCTTTTGAGATTTTTCATCTGTAGATGATTGATCACAAATGGAAACTCTGAGCGAGGGTATTGGAACTTCAATGGGAAAGACTGCTTCCGTTCCATATACCAATGAATATGGAGTTGACTGAGTTGCAGTGCGGGTGGTAGTCCGATAAGACCATAAAGCATGAAAGAGTTTATCAGGCCATGACTTCTTATCTTTATCCATCATCTTTTGCAGTATATTTTAAAGAGTCTTGTTGAAGGCTTCTATCTGACCATTGGCCGTTGCATGATACCAAGATGAATGGTTGGATTTGATGTTGTATTCTTGATACAACTTCTTTACCTCGGATGAACAGAATTTGGTTCCATTTTCTGTCAATATGGTATGAGGGACACCAAATCTGGTAATGATGTTAGACTTGATGAAGCTAACAACGCATTTAGAACTGAATTCCTTGAGAGGTATTGCCTATGCCCATTTGGAAAAGAAGTCAGTGGCAGTAAGAATGTACTTAAACTACTTGGTCGTAGCCGAAGGGTAAGGTCCCACCACATCCATTCCCCGTGTGGAAAATGGACATGAGTATTTAGCTGTATGAAGCAACTCTGGAGGTTGATGAATGAAGTTGGAATGTATTTGGAATGAATGACACTTCTTTATGAAACCAACACAATCTTGTATCATTGAAGGCCAAAAGTATCCAAGCCTTCGAATCTGATCAGACAGTCTATGTCCAGACTGGTGGGCACCACAGACTCCTGCATGCACTTCTTTCATGATAGCCATTGTCTCTTCACCATCAATGCATCTGAAGAGAACTCCATCAAAACCACGTTTGTAAAGAATTTTCTCTAGGTGATCTGGGATATCATAAAGAGTAAAATTGACCAAACGTCGCTGGATTTGTTCTTTCTCAGCTCTATCAGGTGGAAATGTTCCATTTTGAAGGTATTCTCTGATAAGTGACATAAATCCTATAGTATGACCATACGGTTCAGAAATGGGACTAATTTCATTAATTTCCTCTATTCTGATTCGAACATAAGGTGAAATTGCACGACGGTGGGAAATACTGATGGTTGTATCGTCCCTATTTGGATCTTCTAGAGTTGTGGATATATTAGCCAGTGCATCAGCTTGATCATTTTGTGATCTTGTGACATAAGAAAATGTCGGTTCCGAAGGGAATTCTGCCATTAACTCTCTGATGTAATCATATAAAGGGATTAGTTCTTCTTTTTTGATGGCATAATCCCCATTGACTTGTTTGATTACCAGGTCTGAATCACCTTTCACCTTTAAGTGATTCACTTGTGCTTGAAGCGCTAATTCCAAGCCTGTGATGAGAGCTTGGTATTCTGCTTCATTATTGGTACCACCTTCCCACAATAAGAAGGAATAAGGTAACACTGCCTTTTCTAGAGAAATGAGCACAATTCCTAAGCCAACTTTGTTGAATTTAGGATTTTCCATTTTCCTCCCTGTTGGACTTCTGGAAGCACCATCAAAATACATTTCCCATGTTTGAGTACTTTCTTTAATAGAGAAGACTTCCTCATCAGGGAGTTCAATATCTGAAGATGTGTCTTCTACTGAAGGGTGTTCAACCAGGAAATCATCCAGATCTTGGCCCTTTATCACCTTTTGAGACACATACTGAATGTCGAATTGCTGCAAAATAACTGCCCACCTTGCCTGACGTCCTGTAAGCATTGGACGACAAAGGATGAATTTGATCGGGTTATTGTGAGATACCAATTGGACCTTGTGATGTTGCAAGCACTACTACAACCTGGGCATTTATCATCACTAAAAACCAGCATTAACAGCGCTAGAAAAGCGCTGTTAATTCCGGCGTAGATAAAGGGGGGTCCCCTATATCAGCGCTTCTCGGAGAGCTGATAAAGGGGTCCTTTATCAGCGCGTGGTGGAGCGCTGATAAAGGTCAACTATATCAGCGCTTCTCGGAGCGCTGATACAGGGTTCATTTATCAGCGCTCCTCTAGCGCTATTAAAGGTGTCCTTTATCAGCGCTAAAAAAGCGCTGATAAAGGCCCCAGCGCCTGCACCTAAAAAACAGTACCTGCACACCTGCACACCAGAATACCTGCACAAAGTAGCACATGCACACCTGCACACCATAGCACCCACACCCAATATTTTGACTGACAACGGTATATACATTTACTTAACATCATGAATACAAAAAAAAACGCATTGCTATATACATTTCAAATATTGTTTTACATGGTTACATTTACAATTATTCAAAAACAGTTATAAACATTCATGTTTCATCCTTTGATATCCGTGATCCTCTCTCGATGGTATTTGTCTCCGAACAAAGCATCCGAACTCAAGGAAAAAAATTCACCTATATAAGAAAACAAATATTATGTTAGTAATGCAATAATGAAAGAAATTAAAACAGTAATATGAAAGAATACATTAATATGGAAATGTGAAACTAAAATATTAAATTTTCAACTCAAAAGTTTTCATTTTCATAACAATGAAAGGGAATAATGTAAAATCAATATGTTTTTTATTGACTTATCTCATTTAATAAATACTGATTCTTTATCTAATGAAAAGCTTTACCGGTCACACCGTACGTCGGATTGAGGTGCGGTCGATTCGTACGCGTCACAAATGACTCGTGGATCATTGTCTTAAAGTATCAAAACAATCTGAACGTGTTTGCTCGGTTTGGCATATGTCATTGGTGTTGTTCTCCAAAGTTTATCTCATTTTCAAACTGATATCAGACACTTTTAGCCATACCGGTCACACCGTGCGTCGGATTGAGGTGTGGTCGATTCGTACACGTCACAAATGACTCGTGGATCGTTTTCCTAAAGTATCAAAACAATCCAAAGGCGTTTTCTTGGTTTGGCGTATGTCATTGGTGTTGTTTTCCAAAGTTTATCTCAATTTGAAACAGATATCAGAAACTTTTAGCCATACCGGTCACACCGTGCATCGGATTGAGGTGAGGTCAATTCGTACACGTCACAAATTACTCCTGGATAGTTTTTCTAAAGTATCAAAACAATCCGAAGGCGTTTTCTCGGTTTGGCGTATGTCATTGGTGTTGTTTTCCAAAGTTCATGTCATTTTCAAACTGATATCAGACAATTTTATCCATACCGGTCACACCGTGCATCGGATTGAGGTGCGGTAAATTCGTACACGTCACAAATGACTCGTGGATCGTTTTCCTAAAGTATCAAAACAATCCAAAGGTGTTTTCTCGGTTTGGTGTATGTCATTTGTGTTGTTTTCCAAAGTTTATCTCATTTTCAAACTGATATCAGACACTTTTAGCCATACCGGTCACACCGTGCGTCAGATTGAGGTGCGGTCGATTTGTACACGTCACAAATGACTCGTGGATTTTTATCCTAAAGTATCAAAACAATCCGAAGGCGTTTTCTCGGTTTGGCGTATGTCATTGGTGTTGTTTTCCAAAGTTCATGTCATTTTCAAACTGATATCAGACAATTTTAGCCATAACGGTCACACTGTGCGTCAGATTGAGGTACGGTCGATTCGTACACGTCAAAAATGACTTGTGGATCGTTGTCCTAAAGTATAAAAACAATCCGAAGGCGTTTTCTCAGTTTGGCGTATGTCATTGGTGTTGTTTTCCAAAGTTTATCTCATTTTCAAACTGATATCAGACACTTTTAGCCATACTGGTCACACCGTGTGTCGGATTGAGGTGCGGTCGATTCATACATGTCACAAATGACTCGTAGATCGTTGTCATAAAGTATCAAAACAATCCGAAGGCGTTTTCTCAGTTTGGCATATGTCATTGGTGTTGTTTTCCAAAGTTCATGTCATTTTCAAAATGATATCAGACAATTTTAGACATACCGGTCACACCGTGCGTCGGATTGAGGTGCGGTCGATTCATACGCGTCACAAATGACTCATGGATCGTTTTCCTAAAGTATCAAAACAATCAGAAGGAGTTTTCTCGGTTTGGCGTATGTCATTGGTGTTGTTTTCCAAAGTTTATCTCATTTTCAAACTGATATCAGACACTTTTATCCATATCGGTCACACTGTGCGTCGGATTGAGGTGCGGTCGATTCGTACATGTCACAAATGACTCGTGGATCATTATCCTAAAGTATCAAAACAATCCTAAGGCGTTTTCTCGGTTTGGCGTATGTCATTGGTGTTGTTTTCCAAAGTTTATCTCAATTTGAAACTGATATCAGACACTTTTAGCCATACCGGTCACACCGTGCGTCGGATTGAGGTGCAGTCGATTCGTACGCGTCAAAAATGACTCATGGATCATTTTCTTAAAGTATCAAAACAATACGAAGGCGTTTGCTCAGTTTGGCATATGTCATTGGTGTTGTTTTCCAAAGTTTATCTCAATTTGAAACTGATATCAGACACTTTTAGCCATACCGGTAACACTGTGCGTCGGATTGAGGTGAGGTCGATTCATATGCGTCACAAATGACTCGTGGATCGTTTTCCTAAAGTATCAAAACAATCCTAAGGCGTTTGCTCGGTTTTTCGTATGTCATTAGTGTTGTTTTCCAAAGTTCATGTCATTTTCAAACTGATATCAGACAATTTTAGCCATACCGGTCACACCGTGCGTCGTATTGAGGTGCGGTCGATCCGTAAACTTCACAAATGACTCGTGGATCGTTGTCGTAAAGTATCAAAACAATCCGAATGCATTTTCTCGGTTTGGCGTATGTCATTGGTGTTGTTTTCCAAAGTTTATCTCATTTTCAAACTAAGTAGTATGAATTCACTAATCTAAGGATATGAAACATAAGAAAGGGAGATCATAGATTCTCAACAAGTGTAAAGGGAGATATCAATGACCATATAAAGATAACATAAGTATTAGGAATTCACCTTCATTGTCCTATTTTTTTACATTCTTCGATCAGGTACGCTGCCTATTCATTTCTAAAGACATTTATATCATCTTCTGAATAGGAGTTTTTGCGACAGTCATAGTAGTACTGAAAAAATATAAATACACAAAGGATTAATAATTATTTTAAATAAAGTAGTAATTATTTTCAAAAATACCTCTTCAGGGATGCTATTTTGTCCATGAAATACGATCTCTTTCATAAATTTACAAACATAATAACCGCAGTCCTTGTCATTTGTTTGTTTCGGACACTGCAGAAACATCGAGAAAAATAAGTAATTTGTTTTGATATGTATTTGGATAGTGAAATATAATTATATATACCCAGATACTTCTGCATTTGTAGATCTTGTGGGCATTGTCATCCTTACGGCCTGGATTCATTCCAGCCTTTAGACGATATTCATACACCGCCCTATCATAACAAAATCCTCATTAAAAGATAATATAAATTATATAACTAGATATTTAGTTCTAGAATGTTGGATCTAGTGTATTAAAAATTGACAATCTCCATCATGTGTGGCCGGTTAGTTGGATATCCATGCAGTGAATCCAGAAAATAAATCTTTGGAGTATCCAAATTGACTGCAATGAGCATCCAATGTTCCCTAAAAACACAAAAAGAAATAAGTACTGATAGAAATGAAAATATAATTGATATGATTAAAATGTAGAGTTTTACCCTTGCATCATTGGTATTAAAAAGAGCATGTCAGTCTTAATTCTTCTTTGAAACGTTCTGAGCAGATTTGACATCAATTCAGCCTGAAAATTAGAATCTATTTCTGTTCATTGTGTAGAAATGGTGTGAGGATTAATGAGTCCAAATTTGTATTCATGGGAAAATCCCTTCAACTGTTTTTCATATATACGCCTGTGAAAAATATGATATGTATTTATCCATAATTATCAAAGTATATCAGCTTCTGTAAAATCAAATCATGAAAACATACCTCATGTATACATTTATAACTGAGGCGCCTAGCCAGTCGTATGTGATGATCTCAGAAATAGCGTCTGCACTAACAAAATCCATTGTTTCCTCTTCGTACATATCTTTTTCACAAACAATTGTATGATTCTTTCCGTCTTTCATTTTCATATCCACATGAGCTTGCAATGATATTAAATGTGGATATAGAACGGGCGGGGTAAACGTGCTCTCAGTAGATCGTTTTGATCGGTTGGTTGATCCAATCTTGGAGCCGCTCTTTCGTTTTAGCTTCTCCATTTTATCCTTCTGTAATAACATTCATCGGTTCAGCCATTTTCTAATTTAATGTTAAAGGTTCTGCTTGAAAAATGAACTGGAAATGAATACCTCCTGCTCGACGTGTTTTTTTACAAGATTCGACGGCCATGCAATGAATGTTCCAATAGCTTTTTCCACCGTATGAATGTCGTCATCATCATTTGGCACGGGTAGCTTGGCACTCGGCTCATGAGCTACGTTAATCGACACTTTGACATGACCGGTTGGAAGTGGTCTGGAGTGTAGCGTGTCATTCTGCATATTGAACACCGTAGCCCTCGCTACAAGGCGATGGGTGGGAGTTGACAGATATAAATCACAGTCATTTTCACCCTGCAGAATATCATTAAATGAAAGGTATCGCTGTCTATGTGATTCACATCTCACAAAAACGAATATTATAACATTGATTACCTCGGTTAAGTTAGGTATTTGAGGGGAATGGATCGCCTCAAAGCTGGTGAGGGGTGGATCTTCTCATGGGGGTTGTTCTTGAGTTGTTTTTTCTCTTCGCCTCTCCTCCATAAAACTCTTTAGAATCTCTCCCTGAGTTTGGATTAGTTATTCAAGGGTAGCTACTCTATCTTTAATTACATTCAATTCTTTAGTTTGTTTATCCTCTTGTTTTTCTTTCTTAAAATATGTCTTGGGTGACACCCCAAAACCCACACCTCTGACGCGGCCATACTGTTCTGGCTGTTTCAAGGCCGTTGAAAGTATGTCTGCATCCGGTGCGGGTGTTGATGTTTCCTGTGATTATGTCAAATAGAAAATATGAAAAAATAAGTAAGCATCATTATGTAATAGTGATTTAAAGCAAAACAAGTTTATATTATGTCATACTTATACATGTTTCCCACACTTTTTGTGTGTTTTCATCTATCAGTTTCCCCTCTTTATTAACACGAGCCTCCTTCCATAGCACATGGCGTGGAATGGAAGTGACTTGAGATTTTGCTTCATCAATCTGCTTATAAACAGAAAAACATGGTTACAGTGTTGTTTTATGTCACATAAAATTATTACAGTACTTTTAAAATACATACCAATTGTTTTTCAATTGAAGCGTACCCCAACCTTGCTTTACGGTAGGGGTATGCTGGTTTTGTTGCCCGTTCTTTATTTTCAGCACTCAGTTGCTGTTTCATAAATAAAAACCTATCAATCAATGTGATGAATACAAGCAACGTTACACGACGTGTAACCAAACACAATGTACCTGAAAATTATTTTCCGCACGACGGTTGCAAAACGCATCCCACGTTCCTTGGGATATCAAGTGTGCATAAAGAGGAGGCGGGTGCGGATTGATTTTCCCTTCGGCATCTTTTAGATGATTTTTCGTTAAAATGGTGCGAAAGCCTCTATGAATCCTTCCTGCCAGTCTGAAAACATATTCTTTGTGAGAAACATCTACTATAAATGCACTCTGTAAGAGATGATGAATGGTTAGTCAATATTTCAATATTTTATTTTATTTTAATAAATTAAATAGATGATATCATAATGTTACTGTAATCTCTTCCCACATTAATGTTTTCAACCCGCTGACAACATGGTGACACGACTCTACGTCAATCGGCACGCGTTGTCGAGTGACGATTCCAATGTAGCTACTAAACATGGCTTTGTTGGGGTTTACATGCTGGCCTAGCTTATTCCATCCCACCTCATATTTGATGCCTTTTGCTTTTTCCTTAAGGATTTTTACTAAAACTGTCAAACTATGGCGCACCTGTTTTTTTTGTGTCGTTGGGGTTTCATCGCCTACCATTTCCTCAGTTTCTGCATCATCATTATGTTTCTCCGAAGCACTAGCTTCGGCACTGACACCAGCTGCAACAGGTTGAGAGACCTGTTGTACGTCAGTAGTGGGACCAGCTGCAACAGGTTGAGAGACCTGTAGTCTCTCAGTAGTGGGACCAGCTGCAACAGGTTGAGAGACCTGTTGTACGTCAGTAGTGGGACCAGCTGCAACAGGTTGAGAGACATGTTGTCTCTCAGCAATGGGACCAGCTGCAACAGGTTGAGAGACGTGTTGTGTCTCGGGATTGGGTGCATCAGCAGGTGAAGAAGTCATTATCTGCAGAACTGGTTTAAAATTTAAGTTAGATCACATAAAAGCAGCAGGGAACATATAATAACATAATGTAACACAGTCTATATTACAATAAAAATCAATAACCTGATTATTGAACTCCCTTTTTTTTAAAGGCTGAAGGTATTTGACCCCTCTATCAACTATCTATATCCCTTCATTGTGGTCTCCTCTGACATACAAAACGTCGTCTACATTGGGACCACTGCGAAATGATTGCGAAATCCCAATGAAAGGATCATCTTCCGTTGAATTTTCATCTGACCCTTCAGCTGTTTTGGTCGATAACAGAACAATTGACCAGTTTCGGTTTGCGGGATCGGGAACATAAAATACTTGCACTGCCTGTGATGCCATTATAAATGGTTCGTCTTTCTCCCCTTCCTTACTGAAATCAACTTTCACAAATCCCAAATCATCTATTTTAACAGAACTCCTGTTATCAACCCACTTGCATTGAAATATCGGACTTGAAATTCCGTATAATCCAACTCCCATATTTGTTTGATGATGCCAAAGTATGACATATTCGCATAAATTGGATTTCTGTCCTTAGCACCGGAAACATGCATCGCTTCAGCCACAAGTGTAACCCCACTATTCTGCATGGTAATGTCTTCATCATGTTCATTAGTATAAAATGTATAACCATTAACTACATAAGCATTGTAAGATAATGCATACACACTTGGTCCTCCGGCTAGCCATCAAAGTCGTTCCGAAATAGACTTTGGATTTTCATCTGACTTCTTAAAAATATGATCTCGAAACCATCCTATAAACTGTCGATTATGTGTATTTGATATCCATTTTTCAGCCCTTGATGGATTCAATTGCCTAAGAATTTCTTTGTGGATTTCAACATATGGGTCAACGTCCAAACTGTTATGCAAAACATAAAGGTGGGCCTGCTCCTGATCTGTAATATTGATTGTGACAACCTTTCTTCCAGAAATTCCTTCACCCTCTAACCGCCCAGTGTGACGAGATTTCGGTAAGCCAATGCTCTCCACACTAGACAAGTATTCGGTACAGAATTCAATGGCTTCCTCAACAATATATCGCTCTGCAATACAACCCTCTGGCCGACTTCGATTTTTGACACACCCTTTCAAAATCTTCATATACCGTTCAATGGGGTACATCCATCTGTAATGTACAGGACCACATAGTCGAATCTATCTCACCAAGTGGACCATCAAATGAACCATCATATCAAAAAATGAAGGCGGGAATAACATTTCTAATTCACATAATATGACTGCAATTTCTTTTTCCATAGCTGGCAATTTCTCCGGGTCTATAACTTTGCTGCATATAGCTTTGAAGAATAAACACAGTTTCGTTAATGTATGGTGGACATTCTTGGGAAAAATTCAACGTAAAGCAATTAGAATGAGATTTTGCATCAAAACATGATAGTCATGTGATTTCAGACCTTTTAACTTCAAGTCGCTCATTGACACAAGGTTACTGATATTTGACGAATACCCCTCTGGAACCTTTACGTCATTAAAGAAGTTTCAAAACTGATATCTCTCATACCTGGAAAGAGTGTAAGCAGCAGGAGAAAGAAATGTTCGTTTTTCACCCTTTACTGGTGCCAACTCTTCTTGTATTCCCATCTCAACCATGTCCAACCTAGCCTTAATTCCATCTTTTGTTTTGCCAGATGTATTTAGAACGTGCCGATAACACTGTCAAATACATTTTTTTCTACATGCATAACATCAATAAAATGTCTTACATACAGACAATTCCAGTATTGTAATTCAAAAAAAATTGATCTCTTTTTCCAACCGATTTTCATAAGGTTTTTCGAAGCCGGTTTACCAAAAGTAGTGTCCAAATTTTTAACTTTCTCAAACAATTGATCACCTGTTAGTGGAGACGGTGTTGTACATTCTTCTGAACTTCCATCGAATGATGTCTTCCAAGAACGGTACTTATGTCGTCGCGGTAGAAATCTGCGATGTCCTAGAAACACGGTTTTCAATGAATGTTTCAACCTAATTGATTGTGTACCTTCTTTGCAAACGGGACAGCCTTGAGTTCCTTTAATGCTATATCCTGACAAATTTCCATAAGCTGGGAAGTCATTTATCGTCCCATACAACATGACTCTCAAAGTGAAATCTTCCTTTCTGTAAGCATCATACAATGTAACACCTGAATCCCACAATAATTTCAAATCTTCAATCAATGGAGCTAAATAAACATCAATATCATTACCCGGTTGTTTTGGTCCTGATATAAGCATAGATAACATGATGTATTTTCGTTTCATGCATAACCACGGTGGTAATTTATAATTTATCAACATAACCGGCCATGTACTGTGACTGCTGCTTTGAAAACCAAAAGGATTCACTCCATCTGTAGATAACGAAAGACGAAGGTTTCTCGACTCGTTTCCAAATTCAGGATACTCATGATCGATTCTCTTCCACTGAGGAGAGTCTGTCGGGTGACGTAGTATCCCATCTTCAATTCTTGTATCTGCATGCCATGTTAATTGTTCTGTAGTCTCATCACTTCCATATAGGCATCTAAACCTTGGAATGATTGGAAAGTACCATACAACTTTAGTAGGACTGGATTCATCTTTCTTGTATCGAGAAGCACCACACTTTGGGCTTTCTTTAAGTGATTTGTGGTCCTTGCGAAATAGTATACAGTCATTCGGGCAGGCGTGTATTCTTTCAGAGATCATACCCATAGAGCGTAGCATTCGTTTGGCATCGTATGTTCGGCTCGGGAGCTCATTGTCTTCTGGGAGCATGTCATTCAAGAGGGCAAGTAGTTTCATAAAACTGTCGTCACTCCACCCGTTATCTGCTTTCAAATTATATAGCTTCAGTACGGCTGACAATGCTGTATATTTAGTGCAACCAGCATACAATGGCGTCTTTGCACAACTTTTTAACTTCTCAAACAATTTTGGGCAATCACGAAGTTCATCTTCGAAGTTCCTTGTCATTTTCTCAATACGATCTTCATCATCATTCACATCTGTAATCACATCCTCCATATGGTCATCTTCATTGTTCATGTTTGTAATCATATCAGATGATCCATAAAACGTAGTGTCACCCCAGTCACTACCTACATTCGTTGTTTCCCCATGTTTATTCCAACATGTATAACTTTGATCTATTCCGTGACAGATCAAGTGTTCTTCCAACTCATCTGGACTAATTTGTTTTGAATAACAACAGTGTAAACACGGAAAAAGGATTTGATAAGAGTCACATGCATGATCTATTGCAAACTTGATAAATTCTTTCATGCCTTCTTCATACTCTTTTGTCAACCGATTGGCATTCATCCATTCTTTATTTATATTCATCCTATTTAAAATCCATAGGATAAGTATATAGGTTAAAGGAGAAGGAATATGAGTATAATTTAGATAAAAAACAAGATACTTCAAGGAAATAAAGGAATAAATAAATACCAAAATAAAAAATATATTGGGAACCACTACAATCCCCAAGCCTCACATCATCTAGATCTCTAAAACCCAGTAGTGCAGGACACTCAACCAAACAAGCCAAATACACAATAAGGACTGAAATATCTCACCTATCCACTTTTCATAACAAATATAATCACTACTCAAAATCAATGTCCCTATTAGTAGTATCATAGACCTCACTACTATGTTATTCATGCTGTTATACAGTTGTTATTTTAAAATGAAGGGCTGAAATAAATCCTAAGAAAGACCTTAATACATTAAAACCAATGTTTAGAAAGTAAAACCATTAAAGGTTTGGATCAATAAGCTGTTAAGAATGAAGACCATCATTGCAACGTCACCATCCAACAGAAGCACATGATGTAGTGAAACACTCATCGCATGAGAGCATCATATTATTTATCAGTGTCTTACATGGTATAGCCTCATAATATTTACATGGTAATATTCCATACTATAAATAGTCTCAAGAGATGGCTCATGTCCCATTTCAATATATAGGTTTGTTCTGGGTCAGTCTACACATCCAGCCTATCAACAACCTTACAAAGTTATACCCACCCAAGTAGTCACATCCCCAAGGGGGATGTTCACACACTTTAGGTTCAATTAAATAAGGCCAAGGGCTCTGATGTATCACTAGTTCCATGTGTGGTCTATGGGAACAAATACATAAAAGTCACAGAATGTATTCCAGGAGGATGAGGCCGGTGGAGGAAGAGGAGGAGGAGCAGGAGCAGAGGAGGAGGAGGCGGCTGCGGCGGCACCGGCATGATCGCGGCGTGACCGCGGCGTGACCGCGGCATGACCACGGCGTGACCGCAGCGTGACCGTGGAGGAGGAGGCAGCCGTGGAGGCACCGGCGGCACCGGTGGAGGAGGAGGAGTCATCGGCGGAGGAGGAGGAGGCCGCGGTGGAGGAGGAGGCACCGACGGCAGCGCAGAGGCAGGGCGGAGGCAGGGCGGAGGCAGTGGAGGCAGCGGAGGGGGAGGAGGATGAGGCCGGTGGAGGAGGAGGAGGAGAAGCAGGAGCAGAGGAGGAGGCGGCGGCCGCGGCGGAGGAGGAGGAGACGGCAGCCGCAGAGGCACCGGCGTGACCGCGGCGTGACCGCGAAGGATGAGGCAGCCGCGGAGGCACCGGTGGAACCGGCGGAGGAGGAGGAGCCATCGGCGGAGGAGGAGGAGGCCGCGGTGGAGGAGGAGGCACCGATGGCAGCGCAGAGGCAGGGTAAAGGCAGGGTGGAGGCAGCGGAGGTAGCGGAGGCAGCGGAGGGGGAGGAGGATGAGGCCGGTGGAGGAGGAGGAGGAGGAGCAAGAGCAGAGGAGGAGGCGGCGGCCGCGGCAGAGGAGGAGGAGGCGGCGGCCGCAGAGGCACCGGCGTGACCGCGGCGTGACCGCGGCATGACCGCGGAGGAGGAGGTCGCCGCGAAGGCACCGGCGGCACCGGCGGAGGAGGAGGAGGCATCGGCGGAGGAGGAGGAGGCCGCGGTGGAGGAGGAGGCATTGACGGCAGTGCAGAGGCAGTGCAGAGGCAGGGCGGAGGCAGCGGAGGCAGCGGAGGAGGAGGAGGATGAGGCCGGTGGAGGAGGAGGAGGAGGCCGCGGCGGAGGAGGAAAAGGCGGCGGCCGCGGAGGCACCGACGAGACCGCGGCGTGACCGCGGAGGAGGAGGCGGCCGCGGAGGCACCGGCGGCACCGGTGGAGGAGGAGGAGGCATCGATGGATGAGGAGGAGGCCGCGGTGGAGGAGGAGGCACCGGCGGCAGCGCAGAGGCAGGGCGGAGGCAGGGCGGAGGCAGCGGAGGCAGCGGGGGAGGAGGAGGATGAGGCCGGTGGAGGAGGAGGAGGAGGAGCAGGAGCAGAGGAGGTGGCGGCGGCCGCGGCGGAGGAGGAGGAGGCGGCGGCCGCGGAGGCACCAGCGTGATCGCGGCGTGACCGCGGCGTGACCGCGGCGTGACCGCGGAGGAGGAGGTGGTCGCGGAGGCACCGGCGGCACCGGCGGAGGAGGAGGAGGCATCGGTGGAGGAGGAGGAGGCCGCGGTGGAGGAGGAGGCACCGGCAGCAGCTCAAAGGCAGGGCGGAGGCAGCGGAGGCAGCGGAGGCAGCGGAGGAGGAGGAGGATGAGGCCGATGGAGGAGGAGGAGGAGGAGCAGGAGCAGAAGAGGAGGAGGCGGCCGCGGCGGCGGAGGAGGAGGCGGAGGCCGCAGAGGCACTGGCGTGACCGCGGCGTGACCGCGGCGTGACCGCGGCGTGACCGCGGCGTGACCGCGGCGTGACCGCGGCGTGACCGCGGCGTGACCGCGGCGTGACCGCGGCGTGACCGCGGCGTGACCGCGGCGTGACCGCGGCGTGACCGCGGCGTGACCGCGGCGTGACCGCGGCGTGACTGCGGCGTGACCGCGGCGTGACCGCGGCGTGACCGCGGCGTGACCGCGGAGTGACCGTAGCGTGACCGCAGAGGAGGAGGAGACGTGGAGGCACTGGAGGTACCGGCAGAGGAGGAGGCATCGGCTGAGGAGGAGGAGGCCGCAGTGGAGGAGGAGGCACCGGAGGCACCGGCGGCAGCGCGGAGGCAGGGCAGAGGCAGGGCGGAGGTAGCGAAGGCAGCGGAGGAGGAGGATGAGGCCGGTGGAGGGGAGGAGGAGCAGGAGCATAGGAGGAGGTGGTGGTCGCGGCGGAGGATGAGGAGGCAGAGGAGGAGGCAGCGGAGGCAGCGGAGGAGGAGGAGGAGGCCGCGGTGGAGGATGAGGAGGCTGTGGTGGAGGAGGAGGCACCGGCGGCAGCGCAGAGGCAGGGCGGAGGCAGGGCGGAGGCAGCGGAGGCAGCAGAGGCAGCGGAGGCAGCAGAGGCAGCGGAGGCAGCGGAGGAGGAGGAGGATGAGGCCGGTGGAGGAGGAGGAGGAGGAGGAGGAGCAGAGGAGGAGGTGGCGGCCATGGCGGAAGAGGAGGAGGCAGCGGCCGCGGAGGCACCGGCGTGACCACGGCGTGACCGCGGCGTGACCGCGGCGTGAAAACCACCACCTTCCTTACCTAATGAAGGTGTATCAGGAGGAAATATTCAGATCTCAAACAGATCAATCAATTCCAAGGAGGGTGCCTTCTAACCTTCATTGTTAGGATTATCATACAGGTACCGATCAACCTTCTGGTGAGGGCACCTCATGACAGATAGCCATCTCGGATGCCCATGCATAGGATCCACTGAGGAAGAATCATCATAAAAGGAATGCATAGGATATCTAGGAGAGGTCTAATATCCCCGCTCCTACTAACAACACCCACCAAAATACTCTATCATGGAACCACCATCAGGCTCACATCACTACTCCCTAGGAATAAGTATATGGGCATATTCCTGCAGAACACATGGGGGACGCTCATATTGTTACCCACATGAATGAATACTGTCGACATATCTCGATGGAACATGGAAGATTAATGTGGGAACATATCCCCACTTCAATAAAAGACATCTGTCAATATGCTATGGAAACATAGAAAATGTAATATTATATTTATTCACACACTTTGTTAAAGTTCCAATACATTTTAACAACAGCTGAAGAGCCCCACCAACATATCCCAACATTATTGGAGGTGATGGGATAACTTCATACTCTTATCCCTATATCCAAGACAACTCAACACTCTGATTATCATTATCAAGTTGTTTTACTGGAGAAATCCTACATTCTTTATTCCACTTGGGAGGATTAGCAGCATACACTGATGAAGGGTGAGGCATCAAACAGGGCTCATAATCCCACTCTAACCTTGGAAAAACATGTGATAGTAGAACATACCTTAGGAGGTGGAGGCCGCGGTGGAGGAGGAGGCCGCGGTGGAGGAGGCACCGGCGGAGGAGGAGGAGGCACCAGCGGAGGAGGAGGAGGCCGCGGTGGAGGAGGAGGCACCGGCGGCAGCGGCGCGGAGGCAGGGCGGAGGCACCGGAGGAGGAGGAGGATGAGGCTGGTGGAGGAGGAGGAGGAGGAGCAGAAGCAGAGGAGGAGGAGGAGGCCGCGGCGGAGGAGGAGGAGGCGGCGGCAGCGGCGCAGACGAGGGCTTCCGCGAGAGCTTTATTGTGTGCGGGGAGGAGGAAGAGGACCTGCGGGTTTTTAACAAATCTGCGGGACCCTTTATCAGTGCTAGTAAAAAGTGCTAATAAAGGGTGTATTTATTAGCGCTAAAATGAAAAGCACTGATAAATACAACCTTTATCAGCGCTAACAAAAGTGCTGATAAAGGGGAGGACCTTTATCAGCGCTTTTCCGTTAGCGCTGATAAAGGCAGGCGCATGCCTTGCCCAGTTTTGTGGTAGTGAAGTAGTGTCTCAACTTTTGAACTGCAAAGATTAATTCCAGGCAGCACTTATCAATACTTGAATACTGGGTTTCTGCTTCAAGCATAGTTCGACTGAGATAGTAGAGGTTGTTTTCATTCCCAACATCATTCTTTTGAGCAATAAAGGCACCCAATGATCGCTCTAGAGCTATCACGTAGAGGATAAGTGGTCTTCCTTCAACAGGTGGAATAAGTACTAGTGGACTCAAGAGGTATTTCTTGATAATATCGAATGCTTCTTGACATTCTCCAGTCCACTGGTAAGTGACTCCCTTCTTCATCAATTTGGTGAAGGGTAAACCTTTGCCTGCCAAATTGGTGATGAAACGCCGAATATAGGCTAAGTGTCCTTGAAGTCCTCTTAATTATTTAAAATTTTTAGGAGGTGACATACCAAGGATTGACTTGGTCTTCTCAGGATCGACTTCAATACCATGATGGTGTACAACAAAGCCGAGAAATTTTCCTGAGGTTACCCCAAAAGCACATTTTAAGGGGTTCATCTTCAAATTATGTTATCGAAGCTTGCGTAATATGACTTCCAAATCATCCAAGTGATTAGAACGTTGTTTGGATTTAACCAACAAATCGTCTACATAGAATTCAACAAACTTCCCTAAGAAGGGTTTGAAGATATGATGCATGGCACGCTGATATGTTGCACCTGCATTCTTTAAGCCAAAGGGCATTACCCGGTAGAAAAACACACCCTGAGGGGCTCTGAAGGTTTTGGATTCCTCATATTCTGGGGCCATTCGGATCTGATTATATCTGAAATATCCATCTACGAAGGAAAGTTCTTCATATCCAGTTGTTGCATCAATTAAAAGTTAGGTAATCGAAACTGGGAAATCATCCTTAGGACAATGCCGATTAAGATCTCTGAAATCGATGCAAACTCTAATTTGTCTGTTCTTCTTCTTTACAGGGACAATATTAGCCAACCACTTGGGATACTGAACATCTATGAAGAATTTAGCTTTGATAAGCTTATCCACTTCAGCTTCAATTTTGGAAGCATAAGTTGGGTGTGTTCTTCTCACAGATTGCTTAAATCCTCGATGTTCTTCTGGTAAACCCAAATGATGAGTAGCAACATCAGGATCAAGCCCGGGAATTTATGTATAGTTCCAAGAAAATATATCTCTATTTTTATTTAAAAAATAAATATACATCTCTTCCTCTTCAAAAGTCATGGTCGCACTGATTAAAGTGGGGCGTGGATCTTCTTTTGTACCCAGATTTATTTCTCTGAGTTCATCCACAGTGGTAGAGATACCCTCTTCAAATTTTGGTGGAGAATCTCTGAGATCTTCCTCTTCTTATTCATCATGTATTATTTCTTCCGTTTCTACTTGCATAGTAGATGATAAAGAAGAATTTTCATGATCAGAAGAGATGTCAAAATTTGCACATCTTGAAGAAGAAGCTTCCATTTCCGACCCGATTGATGATGAAGGGTCTTCTTTGGGTAATAAAGAGGAGATGATGGATTGAGAATCGACATCATTGTTCACCTACGATGTTGCTATAACTTCTTCTGGCCTAATTGGAAAAGTATAGACTTGTTGGTTTTTAGTAGATGAAATTACGACGTCACCATTTGTGCTTTCATTACTGCTTGGTGGGTTACCAATTTCTCCCAAGTTGTCTGGCTCAATTGCCGTAACTGACATTATGGATCTTTCCACAAGAGTATTTTGATTTGGGTCTATCTTTTCAATTTGACGGATAGAAAACACATAATCTGTACTCACATGTGTAAATGGATTTGCTGGAATCTTCTCCAAACCATATGGAGCATTAACTTTGGTAATATCCTTTGTTGTGGATTTCTCCCTTCCCTTCATGTGATAGAATACCGCCTCAATGTATTGAGACTCACATGTCTTGAACGGGGCCTTATCACCATACAATGTCCCAACTTGACCATCGAAACAATATTTGAGACATTGATGGTATGATGAAGGGATAGCCACATGTTGATGTTGCTAGGGTCTTCCAAGCAAGATGTTAAAGGCTGAGTCTTGATCAACAACCATGAAATCTGAATTGGATACAAGATCTCCAAATTGATTTCTGAGTATAAATTTGCCCAGTGGTTCTTGTTAATTTTTATCATATCCGTGTAACATCATGGTAGAAGAAGATAAATCAGATTCTGTGAGGCCCAATCGACGAAGTGTACAAATGGGCATGAGGTTGACTCCTGAACCATTGTCAATGAAAGCTCTTCAGACGACTTCACCATTGACCTTGCCAGATAAGTACAAAGGTCTAATATGCCCATGCACAACATCATTTTTAGCTTCATCAGTAAAAGATATTACTACATGGAATTCTGCAGGATTATTCTCTATGTGATAGACTTCAGATGCAGCAATTTCAGTTTCAAACTCCTGAGGACTCGACAGATCCTTGATGAGTGCTTTTTGAAGATCTTTTGACAGATTCAGAGCATCCAGAATTGATAACTTGGCTGGTACTTGGGACAAGTGTTTGAATACATCATACTTTTGATCCATAGGTCTGCGTTTCCCAATAGGAATATGTGGTTTAGCAGGTACCTTGGAAGCAGATGCTTTGGAAGTTTATGCATCTTGTATTGGGATAGGAGTTGTCAATATTCCTAGTTTTGGAAGATTAGATCAATTAAATCCATTTACTTGCTGAGAGGAAGAATATGGAACCTTCAACCGGTCTTCCAAAATACATGTTCCAGGACTGAATTTTCTATTGGTAGAAGAACTTTCTTGTTCTTGCTGAGCTTGCTGAAGGGCTCTACCACGAGTTTATGATGCGTACACAGTTCTAGAAGTGGTAGAATTGGAGTAGTGGATTATGAAAGATCCACATCTTCCCCTGTATCCTGAGCCTCTGGAACTTCCTCTGATTCCCTTGTTTGATACAAGGAATTCAGGCTCATCAAAATCGAAACTGCGACTGGAATATGGATCTGTTAATTGAATCATATTAACATAACCGAATATTAACTCTTCGTCTGATGAAGACTCTACCTGATTAGCCTATTTAGGCTGTGCCGTTTGGTGGGGAGGTGCCCGTGGCTTTGAAGTAGATGGCATGAAGTCTACTAGAGTCAAAGACAATTTATTCTTTGACACATACTCATCTTCTTCTGATTATTTTTCTTTCTTTGAATCATGTCATTTCTTTGAGGACTTTACCTCTGACAAAGAGGTTTTTGCTGCAACATTCATGGAACAAGACACAATAGGTTTCTTTAATTTTGTTCTCAAAATATCATGAGTTCGGTTGATTGTATTTCTGACCATCCAATCATCATACTTTTGTGCATTTTTTATTTTGATTTCTTTCCATTCGCCTTCCTCCTCTGTAACTGTAGCAGTAACATATGCTACCTGAGATGAAGAACCTTTTAGTTTGACTTGTCCTGAGTCGACCATCTTTTGCAGGAGGTCTTTGAAGACAAAACACTCTTGGATGGGATGCCCTAACATTTGATGAAAAGCTAAATAATTGGGATGGTCTTCATCTCTATTCTTGTTTGGCCTCTTGGGCATTGGCAATTGAACCAGATTATTTTCCAGAGCCGAAATTAAGTAACCAGGAACTTGTTCATTTCAGAAAGATTATGTTTTTCTCTTCAGATCCTCAAATTTTTTTCGTCTTTGATCTCTTTGATCATCTGGACGAAACGGCCTTTGTTGTTGGCACTCAGGAGGTGGATCCCTTCGAGAAGATGAAGGTTTTGAAGTAGAAACAGGTACAGGTGCTTGTTTAAGCATAACTATAGCAGTTTCTGCTTTACCCATTATCCTTCCTGGAGCTGATGGAATTACACGAGATTTAGCCTTAGCTTGTATAAGGGAATATTCAATCTACTGAGTGATTGAAGTAAGGTCTCGAAACCCTCCTGTGTATTTTACAAGGATCAGCGATGTGCGTAACTCGTCACGCAAATTTTCCACACAGATTGGCAACAATTCTTCTTGAGGGAGTGCTAATATTAGGGAATATGTTAATCCCTTCCAGCGAGAAATGAAATCTAAGACCCTTTCATTTTCCCTTTGCTTAAAGTTTGTAAGATCAAAAACTATTGTCTTTGGCAAAGTTGAGCTGAACTGAAGAAGGAATTGTTGAAGAGATCTTCTCATCTAGTAATTGACCGGGATTGCAAGCTTGTATACCAAACAAAGGCTGGTCCTTGCAAGGTCCGTACGAAGCATCTGAGTTTTACTGCTTCTTGTTGCTCTGGAGTTCCCATCATAGGATCACAACAAGACACGTAATGTGTCAAATGTTGTTCAGGGTCGCCGGATCCATTGAAAATAGGGAATACTGGGTTTCCAAAACTGTATGGAGGAGAGATTGAATCTACCCATTCAGGGTAAACTTTCTTTTATGGTTGAACCTGTGCACGTTTCCCTTCCATAGTTTTCAACCGAGTTGTTAATGACTCAATAGTAGTTATTAACTTTTTGAGAAACATCCGGTTGAACTTGGACTTGGGTAGGTGCAATGACTGGATCTTGGACAGATGTGGTAGTTGGTGTTGCAACTGATGGTAGCACTTCCAACTGTTGTTGCACATAACCCATAGGATTAGACCTGTGAGGGTGTACTGATAGAGGAGCATATTCTTGATCCATATCAGTAGCTACAAAAAATTACTTTGGCTGACTGACTCCAGCATGCTTAAGAAGAACACTACTCTGAAGTAGTTCTGCATTCAACCTTCTTAATTCCTTCATTTCATCCTCCTGTTGTGCAAACCTTTACTCTAGTGAGAGCGATTGGACTTCTCCAGAGGAAGGATATGTAACCAGATTCTTTTCCCTCCCTTTGTTGGATCCTTTTCGGAGAGGGGGAAGTGGGTTACTCTAAGGATTACCTAGGTTCTGAGTAACCCTTTGATTTTGTGTACACGCACCTTCTTAATTTGTGTCAGTGCGTATATCTTCTTGAGCAGGAACCTCTTCATGTGAGTCCCCTGAGTGAGCCTCATCTGGTGGATCAGAAACAACGGCATTTATGACATTGATTGATGCATAACGCATCGCATCCCTTCTATCAGTATTTCTGTGATATTGTCTTCTTCCATGTCTTTGATGAGACATTGCCTTTTATTGATTCGATCCCTCAGGAACTTCTTGATGAACCATAATTTAGAGGAAATCTCCTAATAATTTGGCTCTTCGTTCCTCTTGAGGCTTCTTCCCCAATCGAGAAAAGACCGAATTTCTATGAGGAGGGGATTAATGATTTGAAAAAGTCCCTAGTCCGGTGGACTGGGGTTGTTCCTGCTATTCCCGCTCAACTCCTCGAATCCTATTTGTTGATTCCGGGGGTTGGTTTAAAAGAGTCCCCAGTCTGGCGAGCTAGGGTGGCTCTTGACATGCTATGTCTGAGACTTTATTAAAATCTCTCCTGATCTTGCGAACCTTAGTCCAGAAATTAGCTGGATGCATTAATTTGTATCTACTTTTATCACCTGGTTCAAAAGATCGTTGGATGATTTCTGAAACTTCTGTCACTTGATGATGTGCTTTCTCCATACGAGAGGCTTGTTCAATATTCGTGTTTGCTTGATGTAGGAGTAATTCAACAAATTGTTCTCTGTATTATTGATTTTGAGAAGAACTAGTTGAGGCCTATTCTTGAGCAATCTTTTGATTACAAACAAAGCCCATTGACTATGGCCGGCCATGGGCAATAACATTGCATGAGACCATTTTCGGCGGGCTTTGCTGACTGGAGAGCACTGTGAAATGTAGTGCTCTATGAACACCTCATCCTCTGACATGAATGTCAGATGGGGAATTGGCAATTAACTAACGCAATCTTCTTAGTGTGACAAGGCATGAACGTTGAAGGGATCTTTGCTGCTTTTCAGCCTTCGGATATTGAGAGACTGATAGAGATGCCAAATCAATCTAACGTTGTAACCCTTATATTACCTTAAGATGATTTTCATATTCATCATAAGATAATACTTTATTTTTCAACTGACAAATATTTTTCTATATGTTGAGATGAATATCATGAATTCCATATTCCGTCAACATTTCTAGAATGTCATACTGAGAGTCAGCCATAGGCCAAAACATGACTGGCACTTCACCTTTTGCCAGTTGTTTTCTCATGTTCAACATTTCCTCTTTATCATTTGATGAAGTTTATTCTACCTGTTTTGACCAGAGCTGGTGCTTCCTTGTTGCTTCATTGGATTTAATAGGATTGGTAAAGAAATCATTGATCAAACTAGAAGATGCATGACTTAGGGGTTGTTCGGAGAATGACCTACACCCTGGGTTATCTTCTGATTGAGAAAGTATTTCACCTGCTAGCGATGAAGCATTAGACATGACTGGTTTCGCATTTGCAAGTGCCTCAAGATAAGAGGGATTTATCGGCACTACATTGTCCACTGGAGCATTTTCCGGGCAATGTACATCACTACTGCGGAGAGGAATTTCGCAGCGAAATTCATCATCATGGGGAGGACCACCATGGTGGGTTATAGAAAAAGATGAGATCTCTTTCTCCTTGGTCTTCTGACCACACAGAGGGTTCTTGTGGCTCTCATCTGAAGATGAAACTTCGAGATCGACCGAATTGTCATGAAGCAATCCTTCATGAGGAAGTGTCTGTTGAAGACCTTTGGAATTAATGTTTCCAATATTGGGAAATGAGGGAGTAGAATCTTGAATTTCAACAGATAACTGTCTGAGGGCTTCAAGAACTCCAGCATCAAGCAAGGCCTTGTTACAGATTGGCTCTTGATCTCCTGACTATGCTGGACGGGTCTTTTTCTTAGATGCCTTCTTACTCGCCTTGGAAACCACTTGTTAATGAAAGTGGTTGCTCTAAGCAGGTGTATGTGCCTGATCAGGAAAGATGGCCAGGTTAGGCTGACGATCTCTACTCAAATCAGGTGTATGTGCCTGACTTGGTTGTCCGTATGATATGGGGGAGTATGCCCCATAACCCTCTTGGACTGGAACAAATGTGTGTGTCTGTTCCGGAGTGAACTGTTGATGTGTCACTCCACAGGTAGGGATAGATTTATGTGTCTTTCCCTAAGATGCTGCTGAAGCTGTCATAATATCCTGGAAAGCATCCAGAATATGAGCAGGGATTTTCTTCTTCTCTTTCACCATTGATAAAATATGCTTGGTGACTTCAGCTGCCAGAACAGGGATATACATCCATTCCGTGCATAGAGTAGGTGTATGTGCCTACTCCTGTCCTCCTTTTCCTGTCAGTGAATCCTGACATTACTCAAGTGTGGGGGCAGAGAGTTGAGTCTGCCTCCTGTTTGTCGTCGGAGCTTTCCGACTGACTTCTTTGAATGCTACCAAGCGAGACTGTTGGTAGGCTTGATTAATACTAGCAGGTGTATTTTCCTGCTGATTACACTTCACCGAACGTGGTTGACGAGATCCATCATATGTAGTCAGACGAGCCTGCTGACTAGCTGATGATGTATAAACAGGTGTATGTTCTTGCCTATAGTACTCCGCCGAAATTGTCTAATAGGATTGGTGTGCTGCTGCCAGACGAGTTTGCTGGACAGCGGAATTAAAACGGGCAGGTGTGTGTGCCCGCTCGTTACTTTCCACCAAGTTAGGTTGGTGGACTTCTTCGAAGATGTAAGAGATGAGAACCTGCTCACTGTTAACCAGATTTCGCCTCTGGCGATTTGTCTTGCATGCTCGGGTTTGAGGAACCTGAGCTGAACGCCTGGAGTCGGTACCCTCATCATGTTGAGGGCGCACTGTCGTACGAGTCTGGCGGCAATTGTTGGTGGGAGCCCTCGGGAAGGAATCCTTTCTACTTGAATTAAGGCCCTGAGGGACCTGCTCATTCACCTCCTCGGAATAAAGGAGCGAATGATGATTGTGTTTCAGGGATAACGACCCGAAACGGTTGGAGACTGTAGTTAGCACTACCTGCTTCTTGATCACTGTTCGTCGTTGTCCGGACGACCAGTGTGAGTTGTTCACTTGGAGGGCTTGTCGGGCAGCCTCCAGAGTCAGGATGGTACCGTGTTGACGGTACTCCTTAACCAGCGCATTTGATACCCAGCTTTGAAGACGCTGAGTAGGTGATGTCATCCTTAGAGAGGACGACGATCCAGTAGGAGTATCAGTAGTGGCATTCGCAGCAGCGGTATTCACAGGTGTGAACTTGAGAGCAACCATTCTGGAAATGCAGAAGATCTTGGAAAAGAGTGCATGTTTGATATAACAGACGTAATCAAGATAAATTCATCCACAACATCTTTTGGATGAGCACATATGTCAATGATTGTTTTTGTTGGCCCTCTCATTGAGTTTTAAATAGGGGCCTAACAAATAGGTAAAACATCATTTTAACTTGGTTAAGGATTCACATCGGGTTCACTATTTTTTGTTTCCCTCAGAATTTGGGGATGACCTCCTTGATTGAAGGTTCAAACATTACAATCGGTTTCTAATGGGTTTTTTCGTAGAACCGGAAACATCCAATGATTCCACATCCATTTGGACTTACTTTCCAAAGGTAGGCGCTCATTAGTTTATGGACTGATGAGGCTTAGGAATTTGCATTGGTCGAGAGGATGGGAGGTCGGACTCATCACACCTTTTTGAGGGGAATTATTGTCTACTCTGGGACTCTCTTTATATATTTAAGTTATGTTTGTGAATCCTTATTACATTACCAAGTATAAAATGAGCTTTCCTTTAGATCTGACAATCAATGATTGATATGTAGGAAATTTAGAGAATCTTTTATATGTATTCGAGGTTCTTCGTTGATATAGAATCATCTGTATTTGTTAGATATTCTTATTCAATGGTATCCTTTGATACAAAAAAGTATCGTGGTCATTATGATGACCATACTGGTTTTAAAGCCACTCAATGGGGAACTTGAAGTTTATTGTCATTCAGAAGGACATTGATTATTTTAGAGTTGGGATCGAACCCGCAGATGGGATACCTACGTATCCTTTGTTTAGAAAAGGAATCATAACCCACGTAGTTCGAGTAATGGAGTATGATGTTTATGATTGATGGCTCAAATAAGGATGTCATGATTACTTTTACACTCTAAGATCATGTGAGTCATGCTCGGTGTGAGAAACAAGAGGTATTGGTAAAGATCATACAATTATGCCATGAAAGATGCAATCATAAGAAATAGTGTGGGACTTATGTATGTATAAATGCCCAGATAAATGAATATTTGGATTTAATTTAGGGAATAAATCCAGGAAAAGGGTCCATAAAGGTATATGTGCTTCACGGAGATTTGAATACTCTAACTTGGGGCTTACTCCTGAAAAAGAGACCCAAATTAGGAGAGGACTTATGATTGGGTTTTTACTTGTGAGAAGGAATCCCGGATCAAAGGTAAATTAGGACTTTTTAAGAGGAATTAAGACTGGGGCTTACTCCTGAAAAAGAGGCCCAGGTTAAGAGACTTGAAAAATTAAGGGACTTGGAGCTTACTCCTGAAGAGGATGCCCATATTTATGACTGGGGATTATTCTTGAAAGAGGAGGCCCAGTTTAATGATTATGACTGGGGATTATTCCTGAAAAGGAGGCACAGGTTAATGATTATGAATGGGGCTTATTCCTGAAAAGGAGGCCTAGGTTAAGAAAATTATGGTTGGGGATTACTCTTGAGGAGGATGCCCAAATTAATGAGGACTTGGGGCTTACTCCTAAGGAGGATGCCCATATTTGAAATTTATGACTGGGGCTTATTCCTGAAAAAGGAGGCCCAGGTTAATGATTATGACTGGGGATTATTCCTGAAAAGGAGGCCCATGTTAAGAGAATTATGGTTGGGGCTTACTCCTGAGGAGGATGCCCAGATTTGAGACTGGGGCTTACTCTTAAAAAGGAGGCCCAGGTTAAGAGAATTATGATTGGGACTTACTTCTGAAAAGGAGGCCCAAGTTAATTATTTCTCTCATCTTAAAGGATGAGGTTTAATGAATGAAATCTCAATCTTTAGTGACATAAAGATGTGTAAATCACTAGGTTTTGAGAGATATTCCACAGAATTCCTTTCATATAAAGAATTAAAATTACGAAATCATGCCATAAATGGCATTGAAGAGTGTCTTGAAGACTGAATCTTGAATAGGAGAGGTGGAATGGCTTAAGAGGGGTGAAATGGGTAAGAAGGGCACCCAAAAAGGCAGGGGCGCGCAAGTCCTGGCAGGCGTGCAGGTACTGCATGGGCGCCCAAGTCCTGGTCGCGCAGGTATACCTGCGCGACACATGGGTAATTGTGCAATGGTTAACCAGCAGGGTAATACTTGAGAGACTCTTGGTTAAAGCCTTTAGAATCATCTTGAGGTTCTTCCAGAAGAGTGGTGCGCAAGTTCTATTGAAGGAGTTAGGCGACGCGCAAGTGTGTCCATTTCCCTTAAGGGATGGCCACTTAGGTACGCAATTGTTGATGAGTTTCAACACTTAGGCCTTCCTCCCCCTCTTTAGATCTTCCGTTCTAGGTAAGAAATTACCTTAGAAGTGTTTCGGAAGCTTTGAGAAGGGACTAGGGTGCCGGGAGCTCAAATATGAGTTTCTGGAAAAACTTACTCCTGAAATGGGGGGCCCACAGGGTTTATTTATAGGCTGGAGAAGACCCTGGGTGGTTATCCTTTGGGGCACGCAAGTCACTTACATGACCATTAGGCGTCGCGCAAGTGGACTTGCGCGACAGTGATGGAACTTGCACGACCTATGTGATTTTGAAGCTTTGTTCATGCCTTTGTCGATTTTTGATGTTTTCTTCAAAGGATGAATCAATTTCTGCTAAGTCATTTCCCTTTACATTCCTTTGGACTCTGTGAAGAAAATGAGAATCAACAATTCCATAGCCAAGTGTATATATAATGCATCCACATTGTGTCTATTTATGTCTACACTTTGATGTATGATGCTTTTGTGTATCATCTCTGACACCTACCTTCACATTATCCTATGTGACAGATGGTGGATCAACAGTCTCGCTACCTATACCCTATCCTACCTCTAAGGATAGTGGTTGTTTGCTGGAACTCTCCCCAACATATGAACAAGATGGATGTTGTGCAGCAGACACTACCATAAACTGGGTTTCCACATCGCCGCCCTTTAACAGCGCTAAAAAAAAGCGATGATAAAGGGGTTGCCTTTATCAGTGCTAAAAAAGCACTGATAAAGGGTCACTTTTAACAGTACTTTATGTCACATTTTTTTAGGCCAAAAAAGGCTTAGAAGGCCTCCAAAACTGAGTTTTTAGTCCGAATACCCAAATTTTTTAACATTTGATGGAATTTAAGCCTCATTTATGGAGGTATTTTTGACCTTTTTCACTGGGGAATGAATTTATTTCAATGGATTTCATTCATATTCATATTATTTCTTTGAAATTTTATCATTTTTCATAATGTACTATTATTTATAATCAAATATATAACAATATATACATTTTTTTATATATTCGCACATAAAAATTTAATTTTATAAATAAATAATTAAACATATTTACATAGAAAATACATTTCCCAATATATAAGCCTTATCTAAATAAAAAACTAATATCCATTTTATTTAAAATAAAAATATATGAATATTTATATACCTATATAATGTGTACGTGTATATTTATATATTTGTGTGTGTTTTTATTGACAAACTGATATATATTATCTATATATTCTAAACGTATGTATATATATATTAATATATAATATTTTTAAATATATATAAATATGTATAATTATATATACAGATATACATATAATATGTGTGTGTGCATGTGTTGTATATATGTATTTATTTATTTATAAACACACATAAAAAGCATATTTTATAAATGCATTCAAAACTAATCTTATAAATATATGTTAATATAAAAATAAATATATTAATATATAAATATAACTATATATATATTAATATACGGATATATATATATATATATTAATATAACTATATATATATATATATTAATATAAATATATATATGTTAATATATATATATTAATATACGAGTAAATGTAACTAAATATATATAAAAATAAATAGATATATTAATAAATGAAAAGCAAAGTAATATGGTGGAGTTGAAGCACCCCAAACATTTTATGGTATGTTTCTATTAAATACATTCTATTCATCACTGTGTTCCATTGAAACAACACTAGGTTATTTAGGATATAGTCAAAACCTAGCCATTAAATATAAATTTTCCAATTCTATGTTTTGAATTTCGAAAAATGGTCATCTAGAGTTGTGATCAGTAAGTCATTTGGAGTCTGATAGAACAAACTTAATTTTTGGCAAATAGTAACATACCCTTATTAATAGTAATATGAATGGTAATATTACCCTTATGAATAGTAAATAATAATATTATTTCATTTTCTTAAGACAATAAGATAATGAGATCTTAATTAGTTTTTCAATGAGAAATAAAACTAATTTCACTTTAAGATTGTTATTTTTCGAAATTAACTATGACTTTATTTCAAAATTAAATTAATAATATTTAGAAAATTATTTTTGAAAAATGGATTTCACTTTTGAATTCTACACGTCAAAAAATGGGTAGGGTGAATTTTGGGAATTTTTCTGAAATAGTTGATTTTTCAGTGAATAGTAAAAAATACCGTTTTTAGTTTCGGTATGTTTATGACATCATTAATGATGTAATAATGATGTCATAAATCTGGTCGACTTTTGTATAGTTAAATAAGATTTGAGGTGTCCCAATTGGCTTTAACGATGGGCAAATACCATGGGAAAGCCCATGGTTTTGAAAATACCACCCATGAGGTGTCCCTTGGAAATTATTAAAATAATCCCTCACTTTTCCTATAAATACCAACTCTTCCATTCATTGAATTCATTCCCAATTCTCACTAAATGAAGTTCTGTCCACCTTACCTTCATAGTAGTCCCCCCAAGTTTTTCCTCTAGCTCCCAAGGTCCCAACCTTCAAGTTCTAAGGGTTACTCTACAAGGTAATAAAATTCTCAATTTCTTCCTTTTTCCTTTCAAGTTATCTTTTATGTGGTATATCTTCCAAGTTTCCATAACATGTTCTTTTCTTCTTATTATTCTTTATCTACTCTATATTATTATTCATTTCTGTATAGGTGACCCTTGTCCCCTCTCTTTTTAATATTTTCTAAAACCATGTTGCGTAGCCATTAGGCTGCCGAATTTTTGTAAGCGATTTCAAAATTATTCTTTCTTCATCTCTTCTTACCCAAGAGGAATGAAATATCCAGAATCTTGTATATTCTGGATTTTCTAATGTTAATGATAAATTAATCATCAATATTCTTCTTTCCCCCACTTGTTAAAGGAATTAAAAACATTGTCTGTGACGTGTAGAATTACTGACATCGTAGATAATGTGATTTCAATTCGCATTAATTCTTTCAAGTCTGGTCATGAAACCATTTATAAGGTTGAACCAGGTTATAATATATGTTCTATGACTCACCCATGGTTCTGTAATGCTTTGTTACTCATGGTTCTAATTTATAAAACAAAATGAGGTTGTTATTATCAAAGAACCACTAAAACGATCTAAATGAATGCCATTAATGTTTTAACTAATGAATCATCATCATGGTAGATAACCCAAAATCATTATAAGATCATTTATATCTCAATAATTTCGTTAATAAGATGTATTAACAATTCTATATGTTTAACCATGTTTCAAATGAACTTCCATTCATGGAAACAAGTAAACGAACCATGGAAACAAAGGAAGAAAATGCTTCCAAAACATGAAATTTGAACCAATTGAACCCATATAAACGGACATTAATGAGCCTAATAAGGTTATACTAAATAAATTACATGTATAGGAGGTTCTGGAAATATTAATTAATGATGATAAATTTTATTATTCAGGTCATTAAAACAAACCAAGAACACACTCGAGCATAAGGTAAGGGGTTTCTTATCTCACTTTCATTTCTGTGAGATTTCCATTGTTCGCCAATTATTCCTTATTTTTTTTATATGTGTACTTACATTTGATATATAATAACATGATTCTATTTATATTCATGTTAATCAATTATTCATTTGAGTTTTATATGTTCTGGTTATATGATTCGACCGATTACATTGTTGTAAGGGCCTTTGTCTCAACTACCATTGTGTTGTGACTAACTTTGTAATGTGCACCTAATAAATCCTTATGTGGTGTACATACTGCCCATTTGAGATCACTTTTCATTTGAAATTATATTGATAATAAATATCCATAATCTCATATCATTGATATTTTTTTGTCTAAACCGTATACCATTTTACATACGGTGTTTATTTTGAAAAGTTATTTTAATTATGGAAATATTGATAAATCTGTATACTCTACTCTATAAAGATATTGAAAAGGCATATTGATCATGTATTAAATCAATGTATAAGGAATGATTTGGACATGTAGTGGAGAGTGGGGCCCTCTATAGACCCTCGATGCATCGGTAGGTCTCATGACACAAAACAGTTTGGCGACAAACCCTTCGAGTTTGTTTCCAAAAATCTGACGGGTTTCTACCCGTAGAACTAAACCGTTTTTACGGTATTATGGTTTCATGTTCCAAACACATAACATCCAATTAATAATCATTATTTTTATTCATTATCAGTTAGTATTATTATCCATGAGGTTTTCACTATGACAAAATCTATGGATGCAGTTTCATTCTTAGTTTATTAATGGCATTAGTTTTTCATTTACCCACTATGTCGTATTGATTATGTCAGATTGATTATGATTCACTTATTATTGTACTCATGCTTCCGCTATTTGTAACCCTTAGTGATCATTTGAGCTCACCCCTTTCATTGTCTACCTTCGACAGGTGATGAAGAGAAGGTCTTATTTTGAGTTCCTATGGATGCAGTTTTGAGTTTTTTGTTATGTATTGTATTTTGTAACCTTTTCCAATGTAATTTGAGTTACATATATGTATATAGTTTCTTCAAGAATAATAACCTGATCGTTTCTTCAGGTTTTTCATTCCTTATAACCATGCCAATATCACAAGTAATTCATCAGCTCCAGCCTAGTGGGGACGGGGTGTTACAGTTTGTATCAGAGGAAGTTTAGTAGAAAACTTGGAAACTAGAGTAGGAAATTTATAGTAGGGAATAAATCCCTGAGGTAGTATTTGAGGATAAACATACAAGAACATCCTGGTATTTTGGTAAGGAATAGATTATGTGAATCCTTCTAGAAAATACATCCCTATCTGGATACGAGCAGGTAGAGGTGGCTCTGGCATAGAGGTACCTAGGAGTGAAAGCTCTGACAAGGAGTTTCAGGCTTGACCCGGGGTATCCTGGTACACGACAACGGGCATTGATGCACTCTTGGTTATGACACTCCTGGGGGATATTCTTAGGATAATTCATATTTTCTTTACAAGCCATTATGAAGGAGTTAATGTAAATTTTTCCTCAGAGGAACCTTGTTTATAAGATTAGCTATGCATAGAATTTCAATCTATGTTGTGTGCTTTTCTATTTGAGATTCATAAACTAATCTAGTGTATCCCATTATTTAGAAATGGCATCTAATGGAAGAAGGGGAATCAATACTCATGGGAAAGGTAGGGATCTCCCTACTGATCAAGTCAACATAGTTAATGTTGGAGCAGATCAGATCATAACAATATTGGGAAAACTTACTCAATTTGTAAAAAATAACCATTCAACACCTATGTTGGATCGTTTCATGCGGCAGAAGCCCCCATCTTTCAGCGGGACTACTAATCCAGTGGTTTCTGAGCAATGGATCAAGTCCCTTGAAAAGATATTCATGGCGTTAAGATGCAATGAAAATGAAAAGGTAGTACTGGCAGTATATTGTCTCAAGGGAGACGTTGATCAATGGTGGTCCCTGATTTAAAATACCATGGAGGAATAAGTGATAGATGATATTGAATGGAGGACTTTTAAGGAAATATTCTATGAAAAATATTTCCCTCGTGAGCAATGAACTGAAATGAAGAGGAAATTCCTTGGCTTGAAACAAAGGGAAGAAGACAGTGTTGTAGAGTATGAGGCTACCTTCACAAGGCTAGCTAGGTACGTTGTGGATTACATACATTAATTGGCAGACAAGGTTGATCATTTCTTTGAAGGTATTAAGCCAAGTTTTCGGAGGGCACTGTCTTTTCAAACATTTTCATCATATGATGGAATTGTATCAAGTGCTATCAAAATAGAGAAGGAATTTTCTAGATCAAATTTTTTCAAAGGAAACCAAGATAAAAAAGCTACATTCTGATAACAAATGAAAGGGGTAAGCACCAAACAAGAGCAATGGAACGAATAGTTTCCCATTATGCAAGAACTATGGAAAGAATCATCCTGGGAAATGCTTGAAGGGCAAGGGAGTCTGCTATAACTATGGATGAAAGGATCATCGATCTGATGAATGCAAGGGGAAGAAACAAATCAATGATTTTTAATGATACAGTTTTAGAGAGATAGGACACTATGAAAAGAGTGTCCTAAGCTCCAAGGAAACATGCCTCAGAAAAATCCAAGAGAGCAAGAAAGAGCCTATGCGATTACAACTGTGGAGGTTGATGTTCCTAGTGACATGGTGGAAGGTACTTTAATTGTTTCCTCAAACATAGCAAACACTTTATTTGATTCTGGATCATCGCATTCATTTATATCCTCTCAGTTTTCCAAAAAAATTAGATATGTCCAATTTTATTTAAGAAAGGAATGTTTAGTCAAAACTCCCATGGGATGTATCATTGCAACAAAGGCATGTCGACTAGTCCCCCTCCAAACACCAAAACGTTGTTTAGTTTCTAACCTTATCATCATACCCATGACTAAATTTGATATAATTTTTGGTATGGATTGGCTGTCAAATTATGATGCGAGGATTTATTGCAAGAAAAATGAAGTTACAGTTTTTTAAAATGGTGTAGAATCTCTTATCTTTAGAGCGGAGACTTCGCCATCTGATTCTTATCTAGACCCACCCCCTGTAGCTCTATTGAATGCAATTTTTGGAGAGGAAGAGAACCCAATATCTATGGGTGAGGAAATAAATATTCAAATTGAAGATGTGCATATAGTGAAATAATACATTGATGTATTTCTAGAGGATTTACCTGGACATCCTCCTAAGAGGGAAATTGAGTTTTCCATTTACTTAATTCCTGGTGTAAGACCTATATCAAAGACCCCATATAGAATGGCCACTGTGGAGTTAGTGCATATGAAGAAAAAACTAGAAGAGTTGAGTGAAAAAGGATTTATTCAACCTAGTTTTTCTTCATGGGGAGACCCTGTCTTGTTTGTAAATAAGAAATATGGATACATGAGGCTATGCATTGATTACAGAGAAATCAATGCTATTACAATAAATAATAATTATCCTCTACCCCGAATTGATGATTTATTTGACCAACTTCATGGAGATCAATACTTTTCAAAGATTGACCTTCGATCTAGATATCATCAATTGAGTGTGAGGAAGGAAGATATTCTGAAGATAGCATTTCGAACCAGGTATGGGCATTACGAGTTTACAGTGGTGCCTTTTGGACTGACGAATGCACCATCTGTTTTCATGGATTTAATGAATAGAGTTTTCAAGTAATATCTTGATAACTTTGTTGTGATATTCATCAATGATATCCTCGTATACTCAAAAATATATGAAGACCATGGGAGTCACTTGCGAGTTATTCTGGGAACTCTTAGAAGAAATGAATTATATGGGAAGTTTAGCAAGTGTGAATTATGGCTTCAATCAGTTTCTTTTCTAGTCCATATTGTCTCAAATGATGGAATCCTAGTTGATCCTATGAAGACAAAGTCAATCCAAGATTGTCCCATGCCAACAAACATAACTGAGGTACGTAGTTTTATTGGCTTATCAGGTTATTATCGGCGTTTCGTGCAGAATTTTTCCCGACTGGATAACCCATTAACGAAGCTCACACAAAAAGGGGTTAAATTTTTTTGGACAAAAGATTGTGAATAATGTTTCGAAGAACTGAAGAGAAGATTATTCAATGCTCTTATATTGACTCTACCATCAGGGAATGACGAGTTTGTTATTTATAGTGATGTTTCAAAGAAAGGACTTGGTTGTGTCCTTATGCAAAATGATAGGGTTATTGCTTATGCATCATGGCAGCTAAAAATTCATGACCAAAACTATCCTACTCATGATCTTGATTTAGCTTCTATAATATTTTCTTTGAAGATATGGAGACATTATCTCTATGGTGAAAAATGTGAGATTTATATTGATCACAAGAGTTTGAAGTATATTTTCTCACAGAAAGAACTCAACATGAGGAAAATGAGATGGCTTGAACTACTCAAGGATTATGATTGCACAATACACTACCACCCGTGGAAGGAAAATAAGGTGTAAGATGATTTGATCAGAAAGGATCATGGAGTTTTGAATAAGATTAGAGTTTAAAGGGATCCTATTTTCATGGATCTAGTAAAGATGGATATGGGAATAACCATGGAAGGTGAAACATCAATTCTTTTTCAAATGGTTTCCAAACCATCTTTACTAGAAAGGATAAAAAGTTATCAGGTTGATGATGAGGAATTTCAAAAGAAGATTAAAGTTGTGAATGATGGGAGATTGAGTGACTTCATATATGAAGATGGAATTTTGAAATTTGGGAAAAGACTTTGTGTTCCCAATATTCCTGATCTAAAAAGGGAATTGTTGGATGATGATCATAGTTCCAATTTCTCTATACACCCTGGTAGAACTAAGATGTATAGATATTTGAAGGAACATTTTTTGTGGGACAACATGAAGAGGGAGATTGTTGATTTTGTGTCAATATGTATGGTTTGTCAACAAGTGAAAGTTGGAAGGCAACAGCCCGGAGGAGTATTGTAACCTCTTCCCATACCTGAGTGGAGGTGGTATAATATCACGATGGACTTTGTCATGGGACTTCCAAATACTCCTAGAATGAACAATACAATATGAGTCATTGTTGATCGTCTTACCAAGTCAGCACATTTTCTTGCTATAAGAGAAGATCTACCACTTGAATGTCTAGCAAGACTATATGTTAACGAAGTTGTGAGACTTCATCGAGTTCCCCTATTGATTGTTTCTGATCATGATCCACGTTTTACATAAAGATTCTGGAAAAGTCTCTAGAATTATTTGAATACTGAGGTTCATATAAGTACTGCATATCACCCTCAAACTGACGGACAATCTGAAAGGACTATTCAAACTCTAGAAGACATGCTGAGATCATGCTCTCTTGACTTCCAAGGTATGTGGGATCAATACTTGCCTTTGGTGGAATTTTCCTAAAACAATAGTTTCCATTCTAGTATTCAAATGGCTCCATATGAAGCATTATATGGAAAGAGATGTCGAACTCCAACTTGTTGGGACGAAGTTGGTGAAAAAAAACTTATAGGCCCAGAACTTATTAAAGAGTCCATGAAAAAGGTGAATAAAATTCAAGCCCATATTAAAGTATCCCAAAGTAGGCAGAAGAGTTATGCTGACAACCAGAGAAAGTAATTTAGTTTCAAGTGGGTGATCATGTATTTCTGAAAGTATCTTCATGGAAGGGCGTCTTAAGGTTCGGTAAGAAAGGGAAACTGAGCCCCAGGTACATCAGACCATTTGAAATTTTGGGAAGAATCGGAGTTATAGCGTACCGTTTAGCGATGCCGCCAAATATCTCTAGAGTACATGATGTGTTCCACGTATCATTGTTAAAGAAATACAAGTCAGACCCAACACATGTACTCACATATGAAGGAATAGAACTATAACCAGATTTGTCATACTGTGAAAAGCCCATCAGGATTCTCTACACAAGGGAGCAGGTATTGAGAAATAAAACAACTCTTCTAGTAAAGGTTCTTTGGAGAAACCATAATATGGAGGAAGAAACATGGGAACCAAAGGATTTCATGAATAAGAACCACCCACATCTTTCTTTGGGATATATATATAAAATTTTGAGGATGAAATTTCTGAAGGAGGGAATAATGTAGCACCCCAAACATTTTATGGTATGTTTATGTTAAATACATTCTATTCATCACTGTATTCCTTTGAAACAACAATAGGTTATTTAGGATATATTCAAAACCTATCCATTAAATATAAATTTTCCAATTCTATGTTTTGAATTTCGAAAAATGGTCATCTAGAGTTGTGATCAGTAAGTCATTTGGAGTCTGATAGAACAAACTTATTTTTTGGTGATTAGTAACATACCCTTATGAATAGTAATATGAATAGTAATATTACCCTTATGAATAGTAAATAATAATATTATTTCATTTTCTTAAGATAGTAAGATAATGAGATCTAAATTAGTTTTTCAATGAGAAATAAAACTAATTGCACTTTAAGATTTTTATTTTTCGAATTAACTATGAATTTATTTAAAAATTAAATTCATAATATTTAGAAAATTATTTTTGAAAAATGTATTTCACTTTTGAATTATAAATGTCGAAAAATGGTTAGGGGGAATTTTTGTAATTTTTCTAAAATGATTGATTTTTCAATGAATAGTAAAAAATACAGTTTTTAGTTTCGGTATGTTTATGACATCATTAATGATGTAATAATGATGTCATAAATCTGGTAAACTTGTGTATAGTTAAATAAGATGTGAGGTGTCCCAAGTGGCTTTAACCATGGGCAAATACCATGGGAAAGCCCATGGTTTTTCAAATACCACCCATGAGGTGTCCCTTGGAAATTATTAAAATAATCCCTCACTTTTCCTAAAAATGCCAAATCTTCCCTTCATTGAATTCATTCCCAATTCTCACTCAACAAAGTTCTGGACTCCTTACCTTCATAGTAGTCCTCCCAAGTTTTTCCTCAAGCTCCCAAGGTCCCAACCTTCAAGTTCTAAGCATTCTCTTTATTCATTATCAGTTAGTATTATTATCCATGAGGTTTTCACTATGACAAAATCCATGGATGCAGTTTCATTCTTAGTTTATTAATGGAATTAATTTTTCATTTACTCACTATGTCGTATTTATTATGTTAGATTGATTATGATTCAATTATTATTGTACTCATGCTTCCGCTATTTTTAACCCTTACTGGGTGTTTGAGCTCACCCCTTTCATTGTATACCTTCGACAGGTGATGAAGAGAAGGTCTTATTTTGAGTTCCTATGGATGCAGTTTTGAGTTTTTTGTTATGTGTTCTATTTTGTAACCTTTTACAATGTAATTTGAGTTACATATATGTATATAGTTTCTTAAAGACTACTAAACCGATCGTTCCTTTGGGATTTTCATTCCTTTTAACCATGTCAATATCACAAGTAATGCATCGGCTCCAGCCTAGTGGGGTCAGGCTGTTCCAGGAGTGGTAAAGGTTTAGGGTGCACAGGCAACAGGTCTCGAGTTCGAATCCAAGTAGAGGCAGGTCACACACGTGGGTGGAATAATAGCTAGTGTCGTTAAAGGGGGTGGGGCACTGTTAAAGGGTTCGGGGGGTGGTTGTTGCTATTATGAAATAGGAGCTAGAGGAGCATTCAAATGATCATGATGAACACCCTCCTCCTGTGTCACATCTATATCCATAACAGGTTCTTCACCCACTAACACATCTATATTAGGCTTAGCAGCCTCAGCATCTCCCAAAGCATCAAAGAAAATCCCATAAAAATCTTATCTATGGGAGGAAGTAACTCAGTCACAACTCTATGAAAATATGTCTGGTCAAATGCGCCTCCCTCTACCAGATCAGATATGTGAAAGAGATGAGTGATACGAGCATCCTGTGAAAAACAAGTATGAAGTTAAGTGATGTTAATAAAAAACTATTCAAAAATAGAAGGAATAATTATTATCAAGTCATGATAGCCTTGTTTGTGTCGTGTATGAAATCTCACTGGGGGCGTGCGGTACCAGGGTGCATAATTTAGCTGATCGAATAAATGTATACATACTTTGTCATCCCCTCATAATTGCAACTCATGTCGTCTATCCCATATCTTAATATATCATGCATGATATCTCCTCCAACCAAAGTCTCACTTCCTTAACATCTTCAAGGAACGAAGTGAAGGTAACTGACTGGGTGGTGTAGGAATGGGATGATAGATGCCAAACTGTCTCATAACCCTATCAGTCTAATGTAACTCAACAATATATAAATGAATTAGAGGAATGACACATGAGACAACAGCAAGCATCTCCATACAATATGGTGGGAGACTCTAGATTATAGCCTTAGTATATGGAATCCATGAAATATAGAAAAAAAATCAGTTAATAAATGGAGACATGTACAATACAGGATAATGATTTAACTATATAATTAATAACCACTTATGTCGTATGGTCAAAGACTGTCTAGCATAAGTTTGTAAGTGTGGAAATCATGCTTAGCTATATCTAAATGTCAATGTGTCTGAATCCACCTGTAGATAACATTGTTATAATTATATTTCATAATAGCAATTTATACATTTGATATTGACATTAGAAGGAAGGGATAATATACCATCGTCCATGTGGAGACTCTACAACAATATCAGCATCAATAGTGTGCGTGCATGTGGAGCTAAGTGAGGGATGTTCCCTCATATCCACATCTGTATAAGAATAGAACATCTTGTGATCTCCATATTATCAATGCGGCATGCTCTACATAGTGATATGTATGTATATGTGAGACATACAGACCCCCATATATACTTCCATGTCTATTCTAAGTCCTCCAATAAAGGTAAATACATCAAATGTATAAATTTAATCGAATGATCAACAAATATTATTCCACCAATCAGCTTCAAAATGTATGCACGTGCAAATCACATAATGTGTAATATTTTACTGATGGAAAACCTAACATCGTCATGGACCTCAATACCCAGTAATATATGAACCATCTCAAACCAATCTGCACCTACTCGGCCCTTCACAGCTACACCGTCGATGGGGAGGCCTAACATATTGGGAATATCCTCGAGTGCAATAGTCATCTCCCCCTCTGTAAAATGGAATGTATGTGTCTATGGACTCCATCTCTCTACGATTGCAACAATGAGATGATTATTGATGAATGTGAAGTCGCATATCGCTACGTTGTAGAACCCAACATGAAGAAGATGAGGGAAGATGGTGGGAGGTGGTATAACATGATGGAAATAATGAGATCTTCCTACACTCAAAGTATACATTAGCATCTCTCTAAAACCAGCTGTGAAACATGCCTATCTTGGAATGTGAGCAATAGAGGACCCTCCATCTGTACATTTTATATATTCATTAATTTTTTATAGTTAATTCAATAAAATTTGTTAACTATTTAAAAAAACTACAACAAGCAAAATTGGGTAGACAATTAACATGTATAATTCATAATTATGATGGAAAATGAGGTGAACAAATATATGCGTCTGATGTTGGTTTAGTCTATCAATTTCTTGTTTTAATGATCTCCAATCATGTTTAATTTATTTTTAAATATTTATATGTGTATCATCCATGATAAAAACCCAGTATATAATATATAGTTGTATGATATATTCAATCAACCGTGTGATTTGAAGGATGAATTTGAAGAGAATTCATTTTGAGGATGAACCGCTTTTTATTCATTTTCACTGTCTTTTTTTTTTAATAGTTAAAGTATCACAAAATTATTTCTAATTGAATCTAGAAATGAAACAAACCATAGCTGAAACATGTAAGAAATAAATCAAGTTATAAATAAAAGGATTCATTAATTAAATTTCTATATATGAAAAAAAAATGTACACATTCATGATAAAATACATAGACTCGATCATGGATGATGGGAAGTGGAGCTTTGTCCTACCACTTGGGGACATCTCTTATGAGTATACCCTTCTACATGACAATTGTTGCATCATAGTCCCCCTCCCCATTATCGAGGCTAGTCCATCTCATTTTTGACATCAGTATACTTTTGTCGTCCCTGAGGGTGAAACTTGGTAATATCAATCCAATAATTAAAAAAAAGAAATAAAAAAATCAGAAATGAAAAATCCAAAATACGAAACCTAGAAATATCAGGTATGACAGTCGGCTGATCAGCAGACATGGTAATGGAATGAAATTCACCAACATGCATTCAATGTGCACTATAACAGTTAATCAGAGTGCTCATGTGATACACCGGGTCAACATATGGCTCCCATGATATGTTCACCAATGAAAAAGTTGCAAAAACACGTGCACGTGGATATATCAATACCTGGAAGTTTTCACAATCACAATATTTGTTTTCCAAAAATACCACCAGCACTTGACCATTATTTCATATAACCCAGTCGTGGAACTCTCTTACCTAAAAGTGGCTATGTACTCGTTCAAAGGTTAGAACATGTATTGTTAATGCGTCATGCAGTATCTAATCAGTGGAACTTTGGAAATGCTGACCCAAACACATTCCATTGTTCATCCTCTGATGGGCATGTTGGGACCATTCAACAAAGTACTTCACACATATATAAAATGTCTCTTGTAATAACCCTATGATCGGCAGTTTGTGCACAACCTTAGAGACCCCATTTATGCACTCCACAATATTAGAGGTCACATGGCCATATCTCATGCCACCATCATATGCTAATAAAAAAATTTCCTTTGAAATATGGATCATATAATCATAAACATCTTGATTAGCCCTTCAAATTTCTTCAAGATGTTGATTAAACCATTCTTGTTGGGGCTCATATGTTGAAATCATAAGAGAATAATTCATTTAAAAGGATGTTAAATTTTCTTTCAAAAAAAATAAGTTCAAAAAAACATACCTAACTTGATGATTTCCTTCTTTATTACCTCATCTCTGAAATTATTAGGAACATTACTTGAAATATTTCTAAGGAAATATCAATGATAAGCCTGTGGTTATCTCTATGAAACCCTATCACTATTAATGGCCTCTATAATCGCTCGATGATGATCATATATCAAACATGATCCCTAGTTTTATGTGACATGAATGTGTATACATACCAAAAACCAACTCCATGATTCAAAATTATCCTTTTCAAAAATAGAAAATGCAAGTGGTAGAGGAGAAATATTATCATTCTGTGTGGAAATAATTAGTAGAACACATGTATAGTTTCCATAAAGAAAAGTTTCATCAACTTGAATGAATTGTTGACAATATAAAAAAGCAGCGATACATGGTCTTAATGCCCAAAACATTCTATTGAACTTCACCTTTAATTGATAAACTCAGTGATCTAGGAAGAGACACTCGACAATTTCCAAATGATAAATAATCTGATTATTGGGAGGCAATAATCTCATAAGCTGTAGCAACATTGCATATGATTCATCCCAATCACCATACACTTTCACAATTGTTTTTTTTTCATTACAAGATTTGTTGTATGATATCTTATATTTAAAAAAACTATTGTATTCGTTCCTGAACAAGGGACACAGGAACGTCCTAACACTTTCTTATCATCTCTATAATAATAGTTGATATAAACTTTGTATCAAGTGAAGAGTGGTCTTGCGATAATCTTGGATGTACACAAATGTGCGGGCCTTCTAATTTGGTTATCTTCCAACATGAAAAAAAATTATTATATATTTCTCTCATTCATAATTTACATTCTGGCCCATATTTTTTACATTGAATGAGATATTTTTCCTTCCTAGACTCATCAACAAAAAATGAAAATTGTTGCGGTATTGTTTTATCACATTTTTTAAGAAAATATTACTTTTGAACTCCTTCCTGACATGGATGCTGTTATCAGTTGATATAGATATATTCCCTATAATTTTGGGGAATTCAGTAGCTGGTGTAATGACATCTCAATCAGAATGTTGTTCATGGAACATTCCTTCGACTAAGGAATTCAATAGTGTATGATGATTACCACTAACTGGTGGATACTTATCTATTAGAGGAACCTCAGAAGGTTCATTACCCACATCACCCTTGCCCACATAATCTCCTGATGCCTCATTAGATACTTCCTCATCAAATAAAAAAATTATTTAGTAAATCAGGAGTACACACAGGGATGTCCCCTACATTTCCCTCCAAATTCTGGTCATTTTCTTTATAATTTTTTTTGTCACAGGATTCATATAAATAGGAAATGAATGAGAGTGTTGTGAAGGAACAAATTTTACAAAGATCACAAAACATGGTTTTTTAGTAGTAGGTTGCACCTCATAAATATCATAAATCACCACATATAATTCCATTATACCATTACTACATTGTTTCTTGAATAACAATGATGCATCTATCTAATCCTCATCATCGACCAAAGGATACTCAGTGTGCCAAAAACATTCAGGATATTGAAGATGTCGATATGCAATTGAAATAATTGATTAATCAATCCTTGGTTTTAACCGATGATGGATCTTCTTGCGAACTTCATCCAATGTCACAAAATAACCAAGATTTTCCACTCTTACAGGTGAAAAACTATAGATAAAACTCTGCTTGGTATAAATTAGCTCACCATTGCAATATATTTGCGCAAACATGATTACCTAGAAAAAACATAATAAAATATTATATACTACATCATGAAATTTTTTAAATTCTTAAATTGGTTATGATTAAATAATTGACTTGATTTTGAGACTTTTCTATGGATTGGATTATCATTTTTTGATAAACCAACCAAAACCTAGGGGGGGCTCCTAGAACCTCTATTATTTTAGATTTCAGAAATCATCAATCTCCTCTCAATCATGGTGTAAAAATCTAACTTCAAACAACAAGATTTCTTATCGAATACTCTTTTATTAAAATGATACTCACATTTAAGTGAGGGGTTCTAGCGGTTTGAGATACATAACATTTTTTAAGCAGACGTGTAAGTCCTTACATAATTAAAGAGAGGGATGACATGTAGGTCATCAATGAGGAGAAGCAAAAGGAAATTATTACATATTATATAACTGAAAAAACACGGCATGCAATTTCAATCATACATTGGTCGGTCATTTCAAGATCATCCAATTATTAAAAATTAGATAATCGGATACAAAAAAATACAACATGCAATTTCAATCTTACATTAGACGGTCATCTCAAGATTAGTCAACATTCTAGATTGTTGACATGTTTGTTTAAGATATTTATTATGTTCTAAATCTTGTAACTTTACTTATAAGTATATTTAATAAATAATATATATGTATATAAACATCTATTTATATTCATACTTTCACAAAGATGTTTCATAGTTACATGTGATAGACTATAATAAAACCTTGATTGATATAAATAACCTCATTATTGAAATATATTGACGGTGATTCCATTAACAAATAAAATTTAATAAAATTTTATATATTTATATACCACATCATCAAATGTTTCACGTATTTTAATTAATTGTGAATAAATAATTATGACTTGATCTTGAGACTTTTTCTATGGATCAGTTTATCATTATTTGATAAACTAACAAAAACATAGGGGTGAGCTCCTGAAGTCTCTGTTATCGCATATTTCAGCAACCATTAGTCTCCTTTAAAATAGAAAAACCTCTTTTTGAGCATCTTTTTATTACAAAGTTACTCATATTCAAGTGAGGGGGTCTAGGGGTTTGAAATGCATAACATTTTTTAGAGAGAGATTACTTGTAGGTCATCAACGACAAAAAGAAAATACAATTATTACAAATTATATAACCACATACACAAAAAAAGACATGCAATTTCAATTATGCATTGGTCGATCATCTCAAGATCAATCATCACACAATACCCTTAACATGTTTTTTGGTATACTTATTATGTTCTACATATTATATAATTTTACCTATAACTATATCTAATATATACACATGATTTCCAAAATTTAAACTTTTCAATGTGTGTATGTATATATATATCTAAGTAGATTCACTTTATTTACCAATGCGTATCAAATATTATAATTTAAATTTATTTTACTTTAGATATAATATATAATAATATATACATATAAATATATTTAAATAATATAACATAAATATACACAATCTTAAATATGTTCAACTTTAATTATTAATATTTTAAAATATAATTACATATATTTTTATCCACCTACGGTCGAGTGGGGTGGTATGGGTGGGTTGGAGTTTTAGGTGTGGTCATAGGGTCAAGTCCTCGGGTCATCTGTTTATTTGCAATTTCTTTGTAGCGTTGTGTGTCTCACTTTTGGTTGTACCAAACATATATATAATTACATATACCAAAAACAGTAGACCATGGATACGCTCCATGTCCATTGAAAATTATTATAAAAAAGTAAACAGTACACAAGGGATAATAAGGGTAGAAGAGGGATTAACCCCACCAACACAATAGACATATTCCAAGGTCACTCTTTCCATCCACGACCTCATCCACGAAGTCCACCTCAACCTCTTGGATGTCTTCCCCTTTGCCACTGTTTAGGGGTCTGCCAAACATCATCAGCCTGAGCATGTTCATTAGAGGATTGCCCCATATGCACATCTTCATAAGCAACCTCTACTCCTACCACCTTTTCCTCAGAAACCACCACACATCCTTGGTCGATGCCCTCTTTGACATTTCTTATGAAGCCGCCATGCCCCGACTCATCATGAGTGACAACATTCTTCTCTCCAGTCATGCCTTGAGCTGCTGCATCCAAAACCTCCTCACCATGTAGTTGTCCAACCTTTGGAACTAACAAAGGATAGGATGCATCATAAATAGTATTTTCCAGTAGAGAGGTATCCCTTTCTCAGATCTCCATATACAACAAGTCAAACTCCAGAGAGTTAATCGATTCCAGCATCGTAAAGAAGTTGGATTTCACAACAGTGGTGGTAGGAGGCACCACTACATTGGAAGCAGGAACATCTGAAGCCACTGGATGATCAAGTGATAGTATAGGTTCATCATTTATAGGGGAATAAGGTCCCCGATCTGTAGTAGGAGGCAGACCCAAGGTGCTCATAGAAGTGCCCTCCAATGGGGCTGTCACATGGGTAACAGCTTGCCCAGTAGGAAAGTTACCAGGACCGCCTGCTGTGTGCACTGCAGTAGGAGAGTCACAAGGACCGCTTGCTATGTGCACAGCAGCTATAAGGCCCCAGACTTAAACATTACTTAATCTTGAGTTATTTCAAGAATACATGTTGAGGATCTTTTTAGGTTTATAGTTTTAGAGAATTATATCATAAATCATGCATTACATTCCATATTTAAACAAAGTGGTTACATAAAAGATAGTATTCATTTTTCTCATCAACAAAAACATATTTAAAATAAAACATGGATTCTTTCTTGACACTTCCTTGACACTATCATCATATCATGTACCTTTCCCTTGACCTGCGAAAAACATTTCAAAAACTTGGGATGAGCATAAAAATCTCAGTAAGGGATATAAAAATACGGAAAGGAAACATTAGTACATGTATGCATAAGAATCAATGAAATCGTACTATACTCATAAAACATAAGCACGTTAACATACCACATGAAATCATAAGATTTATGAATAACTCATATAAATCATAATACATAAAGGTAACTTGATGCATTCATAACATTCTTACGTAGGGATTAACCCTCATGGTTACGTTTGGAATACCCATCACAGTATATTCCCTAAATCTCTTCAGAGAAACCTTAACATTTAACCCCTTCGCGTTACCCAATGCATTGGAGAGCTATATCGAGCTCACCCGCCCTTAGTTTATCATGGAACCACCCATCTTCATAAAAATTCCCAAGAACCATAACATAATCGTATCACATAAAACATAAATAAAGGAAACATAACATTTCCACATTTCAATCACAAGATATCAATAAAACACATTGATATAATAAAAACATTATGAAAACTATTTTCAATACCAAAATAAAATAAAATTAAAGCATGGTATTTATTTTTCATTTAAAAAAAATGCATGGCTTTTAGAGGAATCCGAAACTAAAATAATGGTCACGGTGGCGGAGAAGTCGTTGTCGCCGCATACGTACGACAAAAAAACATTCCTTTTGTCGTTTAGTAAAACTCTTCGTATAAAAAAGATTCCTTTTGAATAGATGTAAAATTTAAAGTGGTTTATACACTATATAAAAGAAAGTTGTGTATAAAACAAAATATGTCTCAATGAAAGGAGATTGAGATGAAGTCTCTTACCTCGTGTCCGACTTGACTCGATCGTTATTTAATCTCATGAATAATAAACTTGAGTTAATTTCTACTTTATTAAGAACATTTTTCAAGTTCATTATTCCTTTTATATCACTTATTACCATGTTATGAACACTATGTAATTATTTAAGTTAGTAACGGTCGTTTTGTCGATCATTGGTACTTGAGTCAAAAATAAACTCCTTATAATTGCAAGTTGTTCATGTGGTAAAATATCCATTATATCCATAATTATATTCATGATGTAGATATAATATATGTCATATATATCCAGTATATACATTCATTTATAATATTACATAACATTTAGAGATAAGAAATGAAATGCACCGTCCATGGAGACGGTAAGCCGTATGTACGCATGAACGCTACTTTCATTTCTATTTCATATTTAATGGAATGAAATCATAATGATATAAAGGTACATTATAATTCCAGTATAATATCATATATAATGTCATTAACTCTATCCTTTATACGTCCCACATATGGAATTAATGAATCAAATCACTTTGAGGGGGCGGTAGTCTGCACTTCCTAAAATGAAGATATCGTGTTTACCCATAATGGAAACCATAAAGGTATGACATAAATGAAAAATACAGAAGCTGAAGGAAAACATAAACCTATTATATATAATATATAAATATAGAGACATATTAATGGTCACCTTTGAAGGTGTTATAAGAATATTGAACAATCATCGTTTCGTGAGACAGAAATTCTCCATCCATGGAAACAGTATGTTCTTTAACCATTAGATGTAGGTGTGTGTAAGTGTAGCTCGAATACTTCTTATAAAAAAATCCTAGTATATTGAAGATACTGGTTTTGTTACAAATAAAGGAATAAAAATAGTTTAGGGGGTTGGAGAAGCAAAATAAAACAAAAGAACATTAGAGAAGACTTTACCTTTAAATCGGGTAACTCCTCTTGGTTTGAACCAAAAGGGTTTCTTGAAGATCTTTCTACCTAAGGTAAGGATTCTATGATGAATAGAGGGATGTGGAGAGATAAAATGAGTAGATCTTGGCCGAGTCAATGGCTTGAGAGGTGTGGGTAAGGAGGTAGAGGTGGGGGCCTTTTATAAGAGGGAGGAGGGGCACTCTTGGAATGTAACATCCCAGGTAAATAAAGAATAAAGAATTTTCATATTTATTAATATTTACTAATTAAATATTAATTTTAATTAAAAGGGGTTTCTACGTTCGATAGCGTACTCGGTACGCAACGATGAGTTTCTTTGAAAACTTACGTTGCACACAAGTAAAAAAATAACATTATTTTAAATGTTAGTTAACGAGTAGCCATTGTACTGGAGGGAATGGATAGAAATAACTAAAATATGATAATATATGTTTTTAAATGTTTTTACATTTACCCAATAAAAGATAAAGGCTTAAAATACGGAAAGAGTTCAATTTTAGGCATTTATACCCTAATTTTCAGGAAAGGTCCACTTATCACCTTTTGACGGAGAACCGTCATTAAATATAGTTTTGATCGATCTTATAAATTTTATTGGACCAAATATAACTCTTCTTTAGAATAGGGACATCAAAATTTACTTTGTGTAAATTTTTGGTACCTTTCTGATAAAGTTCATTTTTTTTAATGAATAGTGTAAAATGTTGTATTTTAATTCAAAACCTCTTTTTAATCTAATTTATTTATATGATTATATTATCTTTTGAATTGGTTTTAAAGTGAAATTAGAAAATATTTTTACCATTAAATCCAATAGTGGTCGTTGGAATTAATTTCACTTTGAAATCGGACTTAAACTAGTGTCAATCTTTTTGATACTTATTGTTTCATAAAAACACGCTATTTTCCGTTTAAATGAAATTTTTCCATCATTGTGTTTTGAATTTCAAAAATCCGACATACATGGTTGTCATTAAGAAGTAAAATGTGGTTCAATGAGATTATAATAATTTTTTGGTGAATAGTAACTTATTAAGTTCTTAATCGCGATTAGTGGTAATTAGTGTAGTTTAAGGTAAAAATAATGCTTTAATAAAATAAGATGAGCTTGACACATGTCCTACCCTCATTGGTTGTGTCATGGCCGACCAAGACAAGCCATGGGTAAACTTGGGGACCCCATGGAGACACTTTGGTTGGGAAATGACATAAATAACTTTTTATTTAATGTAAAAGTAAAAATGACACAAACATAATATGTTTTACAAAAACAATTTTTACATGGGGTTATAAAGATCATATTTTTGATTATAAATAGTAATTGGAAAGCTAAAAATATTTCCTACATCATAGTATTTTTTTTTATAATTTTTAGACATTAAATAAATTAAATTATTTATGACATAATAATGATGCAGCGATGACATCATTATTTGACGATTTAAATAAAATGGAAAGATACTGTAAAATCTATGAACTACACATGTCCAAAACCAATTGGATGAGTGGATTTAGAACCCTTATCACCTTATCCACGAATTATATCAATGTGGGACCTTTTAAAACCGAAACACATTTTCAAATAAAGTAATATTTCTTTACTTTCCAAAAGTGCCCCTCCTCTCCTCTTATAAAAGGCCCCCACCTCTACCTCATTTCACACACTCCTCAAGCCTTTGGCTCGGCCAACCCCTTCCCATTTACTCTCTCCACACCCCTCTCCTCATCCTAGATGATTCCCTTTGGGCAGAATCCTTTCAAAGGAAGCCTTTAGGCTCAAATCAAAAGGAGTTACACTTTTAAAGGTAATTCATTCTCTCTTGTTCATTTGTTTTATTTTGCTTCTCCAACCCTATAAACTCTTTTTATTTACTTATTTTGTAACAACACCAGTATCTTCAATATACTAGGATGTTGTTATAAGATTTATTCGAGCTACACTCTCACACAACTACATCAAATGGTTAAAGAACATACGGTTTCCGTGGATGGAGAAATTCTGCCTCCCGAAACGATGATTGTTCAATACTCATTTAACACCTTCAAGGGTGGCCATTATGATGTCACTATTTTTATATATGATATATAATATGTTTATTTTTTTCTTTAATCTTCTGTATTTTTCATTTTGGTCATACCTTTATGGTTTCCATTATGGGTAAACACGATATCTTCATTTAAGGAAGTGCGGACTACCGCCCCCTCAAAGTGATGTGATTCGTTAATTCCATATGTGGGACGTGTAAAGGATGGATTTAAAGTTATTATATATTATTTTATACTGGAATTATGATATAACTCTATATCATTATTATTTCTTTCCATTAAAGTATGAGATATAAATGAAAGTAGCGTTCATGCGTACGTACGGCTTACCGTCTCCATGAACGGTGCATTTCATTTCTTATCCCCAAATGTAATGTACTATTAAAAGTACATGTATATAATGGATATATATAATTAATTATATATCTAAATGATGAATATAATTCTATAATTAAAATATACATACCTCTCATTTAGTTTTAATTCCATTAATATGACAAAGAAATGAAAGTAGCGTTCATGCGTACGTACGGCTTACCGTCTCCATGAACGGTGCATTTCACTTCTTACCTCTAAATGATTATGTAATATTATAAATACATGTATATTCTGGATATATATGATACATATTATATCCAAATCGGGAATTTCATTCTGGATATAAAGAACCTTTGACCACACGAACAACATGTAATTGTAAGAAGTCCACTTTCGACTTAAGAACCAAATATTGAGAAAACAAATATTATTAACTTAAATGGTTACATAATGTTTATAACATGGAAATAAGTGATATAAAAGGAATAATGAACTTTAAAAAGGTTCTTAATCAAGTATAAATTAACTCAAGTTTATTATTCAGGACGTTAAATAACGATCGAATCAAGTCGGACCCGAGGTAAGAGACTTCGTCTCAATCTCCTTTCATTGAGGCATATTTCGTTTTATACACAAATTTATTTTATACGGTGTATAAACTCCTTTGACTTTTACTTTTATACAAAAGGAATCTTTTTCTACGAAGCGTTTTACAAAACGACGAAAAGGAATGTTTCTTTTAACGTACGCGGCGACAACGACCTTTTCCGCCGCTGTGAGTATTATTTGGTCTTTGGCTTTCTCAACAAGCTATAATGTTTTTAGAATAAAATAAATACCATATACTCTTTTATGTATTTTGGTATTGAAAATGGTTTTGAAAAAGGATTCTATTATGTCAATATATTTATGATATATTTTGATTGAAATGTGGAAATGTTATCATTCCTTTATATTGGTTTTATGTTTTATGATTTTATACTGGTACTTGGACATTTTAACGGGTGGTTACATTATAAACCATATGACGGGTGGTGTCGTGAATACCAGGACGGGTGGTTACATTATAACCACCAATGCATTGGGTATGGAAGTCGGACGTATGGCTATTCCATTAAGTATGTATGGAAATTGGCTGTATGGCTATTCCATTAAGTGATATGTGTGGAAGTCGACCGTATGGTTATTCCACTTAAGTATGTTTATGTCCCAAGTTACCTTTATATATGTTATGGGTTCTTTTTATGGATTTTATGGTAATCCTTTGGTTAAAAAAAGGTAAGTAATGATACTTTATTCAGTGAAGAGTTTTTACTACTTCATGAAGGTGAAGGTATTACTTTGATAGAGTATATATGGTTTATTTGATGTTTGAAAAACTAACAGTTTTCATTCTTTCTGTATCCCTTAATGAGCTTTTTATGCTCACCCCAAGTTTTTTTTTGAAATGTTTTCACAGGACTTAATGTGGAATAAGGTCAAGGATGGGATCAAGGGAATGTCATCCTATATAAAACATGGAACTAGACACGTTTCTTTTTAAGAGTTTTTTTTTATTATGGAAACTTAGTAAAAGTGACTACTTTGTAATCTTTTGAGATGTAATAGTTATGTTCTAATTCTCTAAAACTCTAAACCTGAAAAGATCCTCGACGTGAATTATTCATTTAATTCAATATTAAGTAAGGTTTAAGGCCGGGGCCTTATAGTTGGTATCAGAGGTCGGTTTAGAAAACTTTAGGAGTTAGAAAAGTGTTAAATTATAATATGATTGAAATGATATAGCATTTACGGATTACCATGTTGCTTCGCCTAAGATATTTCTGTGTTCAGAATGTTTTTCCGCAGAGGAAACAAAGCAGCTATGTTGGGACGACATCAGGAGGAAGATAACCTTACAAATCAACAACCTGAGATGGTCGGAATCGGAACTGAACAGTTTGTTGCAGTGATGGCACATTTGACTCAGGCTATAAATGGTGGTGGTATCCATGCACGAGATCAGCCAGATCAACCGCAGAGGAACATGTCAGTGGTGGAACATTTCATGAGGCAACATCCCCCATCATTCAGAGGATCATCTGACCCTGTGCAAGCTGAAGGGTGGATTAAAGCACTGGAGAAGATTTTTGATGTCATGGGGTGTTCAGAACATCAAACGGTTAGTCTTGATGTTTACCGTTTTGAAGGTGAAGCTGATCAGTGGTGGTCGATGGTGAAAAATATAAGGGATAGTGATGAGATTGAGGATCTTCACTGGGACGAATTCAAAGGTATGTTTCTTGAGAAATATTTTCCTAAGGTGGTTCGTCTTAGGATGGAAAAACAGTTCCTAGAATTGAGGCAGGAGGATGATTCAGTGGCTGCTTATGAAGAAAAGTTCACTCGATTGGCAAGGTATGCTCCAAACTTCATACGAGATCTTGATAGTAAAATAAACCATTTTTACTCAGGTTTAAAGCCAAAGTATCGAAGGGCTTTAGCTTCTCGTGAGTTCAAAAGTTATGAAAAACTTGTTCGATGTGCGGAGAAGGTGGAAATGGAGTTTGCTGATGATCAGGTGTTCTATGACAAACAACAGAATAAGAGGTCTAGTTGGCAGGAAAAGGGGAAGAATTCATCAAAAAAGCAAGGAGGTAAGAAAACCAAATATCCATCCTGTGAGAAGTGTGGTAAAATGCATCCTGGAGAATGTTTATCCAAGTCTGGTAAGTGCTTTAGGTGTGGTAAGTCTGGTCATATTTCTCGTAACTGTAAGGAAGATGATCAAGCAGGAAATGAAAAGCCAACGGTAAGATGTTTTAAGTGTAATGAAATGGGTCATTATGCAAACAAGTGTCCAACGAAGAACTAAACTGGGGGAATGCATCCATACTACAAGCAGAAAGGGGTGGTGAAATCCTTTGCAACAACTTCAGCAGATGTTGGGCCATCGAATGAAGTGGTATCAGCTCCAGGGAGCTCAGTATTTTTCGAAGATTGACTTGAGGTCGGGGTACCATCAGTTGAAAGTAAAAGAAGCAGACGTTCCGAAGACTGCGTTCCGTACTAGATATGGCCATTATAAATTTGTAGTTATGCATTTTGGGTTAACCAATGCACCTGCTGTATTCATGGACCTTATGAATAAAATTTTCCATGAGTTCTTGGATAAGTTTGTGTTTGTGTTTTGAGGTTTGGGAAGAGGTTATGTGTGCCTTGTGATTCAAAGATGAAGAATGAGTTGTTATGTGAGGCTCATAGTTCCCCATTTTCATTTCATCCTGGCAGTACTAAGATGTACAGAGATCTGCGGGAGTATTACTGGTGGGATGGAATGAAAAGAGACATTTCTGATTTTACTGTGAAGTGTTTGACATGTCAACAGGTTAAAGCAGAGCGGCAGTTACCGAAAGGGATGCTTCAGCCTTTACCAGTGCCAGAGTGGAAATGGGAAAACATATCCATGGACTTTGTTGTGGGATTACCGAGGAAATCTCGAGGTAATAATGCAATCTGGGTTATTGTTGATCGCTTGACCAAATCTGCTCATTTCCTTGCTATACGAGATACTTTCTCTCTAGATCAACTTTCCCGTTTGTATCTTAAAGAGATAGTCAGGTTACAGGCTCCATTGTATCTGACCGTGATCCCAGGTTCACTTCTAACTTTTGGAAAGGCCTTCAGAAGTCATTGGGTACTGAATTAAATTTTAGTACAGCTTTTCATCCTCAATCAGATGGGCAGTCAGAACGAACAATTCAGACATTGGAGGATATGCTACGAGCTTGTTCGATGGATTATCAGGGAAGTTGGGACCAACATCTTTCTTTGGTTGAGTTTTCTTATAATAACAGTTTTCATTCCAGTATACAGATGGCACCATTTGAGGAATTATATGGGAAGTAGTGTCGAACTCCAGCATTTTGGAATGAAGTGGGTGAAAGGAAGCTAATGGGACCAGAATTGGTAGAAGAGATGGCAGAAAAAGTTTAGTTGATTCAGAAACACATGAGAACAGCTCAGAGCAGGCAGAAGAGTTATGCGGATAACCGGAGGAAGGATCTATCTTTCGAGGTAGGTGATCATGTTTTTCTCAAGGTTTCTCCTTGGAAAAGTGTGATGAGATTTGGTAAGAAAGGAAAGCTGAGTCCAAGGTTTATTGGACCATATGAAATTCTGGAGAGAGTTGGATCAGTTTCATATCGGGTGGCTTTACCTCCGAGTTTATCTCAGGTACACAATGTTTTTCATGTTTCAATGTTGAGAAAGTATATGCCAGATCCATCTCATGTTTTGAGTCCAGAGTTAGTTCAGCTGGAAGAGAACCTATCTTATGAGGAACAACTGGTCCAGATTCTTGACCACAGGGAGCAGGTGTTACGGAATAAGGTGATTCATCAGGTAAAGGTTTTGTGGAAAACCATGTGATTGAAGAGGCAATGTGGGAATCTGAAAATGCTATGAGGGATAAATACCCCCACTTATTTTGATAAGTGAATAAAATTGCGAGGACGCAATTCCCAAAAGGGGGGAAGGATGTAACATCCCAGGTAAATAAAGAATAAAGAATTTTCATATTTATTAATATTTACGAATTAAATATTAATTTTAATTAAAAGGGGTTTCTACGTTCGATAGAATACTCGGAACTCAACGATGAGTTTCTTTGAAAACTTACATTGCACACAAGTAATAAAATAATATTATTTTAAATGTTAGTTAACGAGTAGCCGTTTTACTGGCGGGAATGGATAGAAATAACTAAAATATGATTATATATGTTTTTAAATGTTTTTACATTTACCCAATAAAATATAAAGGCTTAAAATACGGAAAGAGTTCAATTTTAGGCATTTATACCCTAATTTTCACGAAAGGTCCACTTATCACCTTTTGACGGAGAACCGTCATTAAATATAGTTTTGATCGATCTTATAAATTCTATTGGACCAAATATAACTCTTCTTTAGAATCGGGACATCAAAATTTACTTTGTATAAATTTTTGGTACCTTTCTGATAAAGTTCATTTTTTTTTATGAATAGTGTAAAATGTTGTATTTTAATTCAAAACCTCTTTTTAATCTAATTTATTTATATGATTAGATTATCTTTTGAATTGGTTTTAAAGTGAAATTAGAAAATATTTTTACCATTAAATCCAATAGTGGTCGTTGGAATTAATTTCACTTTGAAATCGGACTTAAACTAGTGTCAATCTTTTGATACTTATTGTTTCATAAAAACACGCTATTTGCTCTGACAGCGGAAATTAATTATTAAATTATTTAATGTGAATTATATGTTTTGAATTTTGTAAAATATACTTTATTTTTGAATTCTTAATATCAAATATAGCTTAGGGTGAATTTTTGGTAATTTTCTGAAAAACTTCAATTTTTGATGAATAGTGAAACCACTAAGTGGTACTTATAAAGACTGATTTTCCGTTTAAATGAATTTTTTCCATCATTGTGTTTTGAATTTCAAAAATCCAACATACATGGTTGTCATTAAGAAGTAAAATGTGGTTCAATGAGATTATAATAATTTTTTGGTGAATAGTAACTTATTAAGTTCTTAATCGCGATTAGTGGTAATTAGTGTAGTTTAAGGTAAAAATAATGCTTTAATAAAATAAGATGAGCTTGACACATGTCCTACCCTCATTGGTTGTGTCATGGCCTACCAAGACAAGTCATGGGTCAACTTGGGGACCCCATGGAGACACTTTGGTTGGGAAATGACATAAATAACTTTTTATTTAATGTAAAAGTAAAAATGACAAACATAATATGTTTTACAAAAACAATTTTTACATGGGATTATAAAGATCAGATTTTTGATTATAAATATTCATTGGAAAGATAAAAAGATTTCCTACATCATAGTATTTTTTTTATAATTTTTATCCATTAAATAAATTAAATTATTTATGACATAATAATGATGTAGCGATAAAATCATTATTTGACGATTTAAATAAAATGGAAAGATAATGTAAAATCTATGAACTACACATGTCCAAAACCAATTGGATGAGTGGATTTAGAACCCTTATCACCTTATCCACTAATTATATCAATGTGGGACCTTTTAAAACTGAGACACATTTTCAAATAAAGTAATATTTCTTTACTTTCCAAAAGTGCCCCTCCTCTCCTCTTATAAAAGGCCCCCACCTCTACCTAATTTCACACACTCCTCAAGCCTTTGGCTCGGCCAACCCCTGCCCATTTACTCTCTCCACATCCCTCTACTCATCCTAGAGGATTCCCTTTGGGCAGAATCTTTTCAAAGGAAGCCTTTAGGCTCAAATCAAAAGGAGTTACACTTTTAAAGGTAATTCATTCTCTCTTGTTCATTTGTTTTATTTTGCTTCTCCAACCCTCTAAACTCTTTTTATTTACTTCTTTTGTAACAACACCAGTATCTTCAATATACTAGGATGTTGTTATAAGATTTATTAGAGCTACAGTCTCACACAACTACATCAAATGGTTAAAGAACATACGGTTTCCGTGGATGGCGAAATTCTGCCTCTCGAAACGATGATTGTTCAATACTCATTTAACACCTTCAAGGGTGGCCATTATGATGTCACTATTTTTATATATGATATATAATATGTTTATTTTTTTTCTTTAAGCTTCTGTATTTTTCATTTTGGGCATACCTTTATGGTTTTCATTATGGGTAAACACGATATCTTCATTTAAGGAAGTGCGGACTACCGCCCCCTCAAAGTGATGTGATTCGTTAATGTCATATGTGGGACGTGTAAAGGATGGATTTAAAGTTATTATATATGATTTTATACTGGAATTATGATATACCTCTATATAATTATTATTTCTTTCCATTAAATTATGAGATAGAAATGAAAGTAGCGTTCATGCGTACGTACGGCTTACCGTCTCCATGAACGGTGCATTTCATTTCTTATCCCCAAATGTAATGTACTATTGAAAGTACATGTATATAATGGATATATATAATTAATGATATATCTAAATGATGAATATAATTCTGTAATTAAAATATACATACCTCTCATTTAGTTTTAATTCCATTAATATGACAAAGAAATGAAAGTAGCGTTCATGCGTACGTACGGTTTACCGTCTCCATGAACGGTGCATTTCATTTCTTACCTCTAAATGATTATGTAATATTATAAATACATGTATATGCTGGATATATATGATACATATTATATCCAAATCGTGAATTTCATTCTGGATATAAAGAACCTTTCACCACACGAACAACATGTAATTGTAAGAAGTCCACTTTCGACTTAAGAACCAAATATTGAGAAAACAAACATTATTAACTTAAATGGTTACATAATGTTTATAATATGGTAATAAGTGATATAAAAGGAATAATGAACTTTAAAAAGGTTCTTAATCAAGTATAAATTAACTCAAGTTTATTATTCAGGACGTTAAAGAACGATCGAGTCAAGTCGGACCCGAGGTAAGGGACTTCGTCTCAATCTCCTTTCATTGAGGAATATTTCTTTTTATACACAACTTTCTTTTATACAGTGTATAAACCCCTTTGACTTTTACTTTTATACAAAAGGAATCTTTTTCTACAAAGCGTTTTACAAAACGATGAAAAGGAATGTTTCTTTTAACGTACCCGGCGACAACGACCTTTTCCGCTGCCGAGAGTATTATTTGGTCTTTGGCTTTCTCAACAAGCCATAATGTTTTTAGAATAAAATAAATACCATATACTCTTTTATGTATTTTGGTATTGAAAATGGTTTTGAAAAAGGATTCTATTATTTCAATATATTTATGATATATTGTGATTGAAATGTGGAAATGTTATCATTCCTTTATATTGGTTTTATGTTTTATGATTTTATACTGGTACTTGGACATTTTAACGGGTGGTTACGTTATAAACCATATGACGGGTGGTGCCGTGAATACCAGGACGGGTGGTTACGTTATAACCTCCAATGCATTGGGTATGGAAGTCGGCCGTATGGCTATTCCATTAAGTATGTATGGAAATTGGACGTATGGCTATTCCATTAAGTGATATGTGTGGAAGTCGACCGTATGGTTATTCCACTTAAGTATGTTTATGTCCCAAGTTACCTTTATATATGTTATGGGTTCTTTTTATGGATTTTATGGTAATCCTTTGGTTACAAAAAGGTAAGTAATGATACTTTATTCAGTGAAGAGTTTTTACTACTTCATGAAGGTGAAGGTATTACTTTGATAGAGTATATATGGTTTATTTGATGTTTGAAAAACTAACAGTTTTCATTCTTTCTGTATCCCTTACTGAACTTTTTATGATCACCCCAAGTTTTTTTTTGAAATGTTTTCACAGGACTTAATGTGGAATAAGGTCAAGGATGGGATCAAGGGAATGTCATCCTATATAAAACATGGAACTAGACATGTTTCTTTTTAAGAGTTTTTTTTATTATGGAAACTTAGTAGAAGTGACTACTTTGTAATCTTTTGAGATGTAATAGTTATGTTATAATTATCTAAAACTCTAAACCTGAAAATATCCTCGACGTGAATTATTCATTTAATTCAATATTAAGTAAGGTTTAAGGCCAGGGCCTTATATGGAAAGCCAAGAAATGTTACTTTATTTTAAAATGAGTTTCAGATTTAAAATGTCCCGCATTAATATATTTCTAGTATAATGTGATAAGGGTTCGAAATATACTCATCCAATAGTTTTTTGATAAGTGTAAGTCTTATATTTTACATTATCCTTTCATTTTATTTAAATCGTTCATTAATGAGATAATCTCTGCATCTTCATGATGTCATAAATAAATAAATTTATTTAATGTCTAAAAATTATAAAACAAATACTATGATATAGGAAATCTTTTTATCTTTCCAATTAATATTTATAGTCTAATAGATAATTTACACAGACAAAACTAAAAATGTTTTACTCAGGTGATACATACTTTTGTGATATTCTCCTTTCTTTAAAAATAAAATGATAAAGTGTCACTTTCACCCAAAAGTGATTCCATGGGGTCCCTAAGTTTGGTACAAGGCATCCCATGGTCGGCAATGAAACAAACAGTATCATTAGGACACATGTTGGGGTCATTTTTTATTATTATGATATTGTTTTATTATCCTTAACTACCCGATTACTAATTAATCACGATAATTAAAGATAATTATCGTCGTTACTATTCATAATGTCCAAAAACAAACGAGTATTAATTACATTATTTGGACCTTCTGATTCCAAATATGGAATCCATTTTACCAAATTCCAAACACATAAATTGCAATAATTAATTTAAAAATAATTCTCGTTGTCAAAACAAATAGCGGATTTTTTTGAAACAATATCTATGAAAATTTTGGCACTTGTTTATTCCCAATTCCAAAGTGAAATTAATTCTAATGACCAAAATTGGATCAAATGGTATAAATATATTCTAATTATACTTTAAAACCAATTAAAAGATAATCTAACCATATAATTAAATTATATGAAAAAGCAGTTTTGATGTAAAATGCAGTATTTTTCACTATTCATTAAAAAATGAACATTGTCAGAAAAATACCAAAAATTTATCCAAAGTAAATTTAAATGTCACAATCATAAAGAATAAGTTTATTTTGAAAAATATATATTATAAAATTGTCAAAATTTTGATTTAAAAATGGTTTGCCATCAAAAAGGCAGTAAAACCATCTTTTAAAAATATTAGATTATTTCATGCTTAAGATTGGATTTATTCTCATTTTAAACCTTTTAAAACACTATCGAATCTATAAATTGAAATAGATAAGAAAATATATTATTCATTACTTAATTGGGATGTTACATGCTTCCCCACTTTAGAAAATTGCGTCCCCGCAATATATTTACTTATCAAATAAGTGGGAGTATTTATCCCTCATTGCATTTTCAGATTCTCATGTTGCCTCTTCAATCACGTGATTTTTTCACAAAACTTTTACTTGATGAATCACCTTATTCCATAACACTTTCTCCCTATGGTCAAGAATCTGGACCGGTTGTTCCTCATAAGATAGATTCTTTTATAGTTGAACTGCCTCTGGACTCAAAATGTGAGATGGATCTGGCATGTACTTCCTTAACATTGAAACATGAAAAACATTGTGTACCTGAGATAAAATAAGAGGTAAATACACTCGATATGAAACTGATCCAACTCTCTCCATAATTTCATATGGTCCAATGAAACTTGGAATCATATTTCCTTTCTTACCAAATCACATCACACTTTTCCATGGTGAAACTTTGAGAAAAACATGATCACCTACCTCAAAAGAGAGATCCTTCCTCATGTTGTCTGCATAACTCTTATGCCTGCTCTGAGTTGTTCTCATGTGTTTCTGTATCAGATGAAATTTTTCTGCCAACTCTTCTACCAATTCTGGTCTCATCAACTTCCTTTCACCCTCTTTATCCCAAAAAGCTGGAGTTCGACACCGCTTTCCATATAATGCCTCAAATGATGCCATCTGTATACTAGAATGAAAACTGTTATTATAAGAAAACTCAACCAAAGAAATATGTTGGTCCCAACTTCCCTGGTAATCCATCGAACAAGCACATAGCATATCCTCAAAATTCTGAATTGTTCATTCTGACTGCCCATCTGATTGAGGATGAAAATCTATACTAAAATTTAATTCAGTACCCAATGAATTCTGAAGGCCTTTCCAAAAGTTAGAAGTAAACTTGGGATCACGATAAGATAAAATGGAGAGGGGGACTACATGTAACCTGTCTATCTCTTTAAGATACAAATAATAAAGTTGATCTAGGGAAAAAGTATCTCATATAGCAAGGAAATGATCAGATTTAGTCAAGCGATCAACAATAACGTATATTGCATTATTACCTCGAGGTGTCTTCGACAATCCCACAACGAAGTCCATGGATATATTCTCTCATTTCCACTCTGGCACTGGTAAAGGATGAAGCATCCTTTTCGGTAACTGCCGCTCTGCTTTAACCTATTGACAAGTCAAACACTTCATAGTAAAATTAGCAATATCTCTTTTCATTTTTTCCCACCAGTAATACTCCCGAAGATCTATATACATCTTAGTACTTCCTGGATGAACTGAATAAGGAGAACTATGAGCTTCACATAACAACTCTCTCTTCAACTGTGAATCACACGGCACACATAATCTCTTCCCAAATCTCAAAACACAATCATTATCAATGTTGAATTCAGGAAACTTACCTTTTTGAACCAGCTCTACCCGTTTCTGCAACTCACTGTATTGCTTCTATGCTTGCTTAATTCTATCTGATAGAGAATATTTCACTGATACCTGAAACAAAACAGAAGGACATCCTGCACCAACAACTTCTATTCCAAAGTTCATCAAATCCTTAACCAAAGGATCACATTCCAAACACAACATTGTTAATAAAGCATTACTTTTTCAACTCAAAGCATCAGCCACTTTATTTTCTTTTCCTGGATGGCAATGAATTGTACAATCATAATCCTTGATTAATTCTAGTCATCTAATCTGCATCATGTTCAATTCTTTCTGAGTTAATATATACTTTAAACTTTTGTGATCGGTATATATTTCACACTTTACTCCATACAAATGATGCCTCCAAATTTTTAAAGCGAAAACAACAGCAGCTAATTCCAAATCATGTGTAGGGTAATTTACCTCATGAGCTTTCAAATGATGTGAATCATAAGCAATTACCTGATCATTCTTCATTATGAAGCAACCATGTCCTTTAAATGAAGCATCATTGTAAATAACAAACTCCCCATTCCTGGAAGGTGGTGCCAAAACTGGTGCATTCACCAGTCTTTTTTTCAGTTCCTGAAAACAATCATCACATTCTTTTGTCCAGATAAACTTAACACCCTTCCGAGTTAGCTTAGTCATTAGACTAGATAACTGGGAAAAATTTCTAACAAACCTTTGGTAATAGCCTTCTAAACCAAGGAAGCTACGAATCTCAGTTACATTTGTGGGTCTTATCCATTCTTCAACAACCTTTGTTTTTACAGGATCAACAGTTATTCCATCTTTAGAAACAATATGACCAAGGAAAGAAATTTTTTTCAACCAAAAATCACACTTGCTTAATTTCCCATACAATTTCTTTTCTTTTAAGGTTTGCAAAATAACCCTTAAATGTCTTTCATGCTCCTCTTTACTTTTAGAAAACACCAAAATATCATCAATGAAAACAACCACAAACCTATCCAAGAACTCATGGAAAATTATATTCATAAGGTCCATGAATACAGCAGGTGCATTGGTTATCCCAAAGGGCATAACTACAAATTCATAATGGCTATATCTTGTACGAAACGCGGTCTTTGGAATATCCGCTTCCTTTACCTTCAACTGATGGTACCCCGATCTCAGGTCAATATTTGAAAAAAACTGAGCACCCTGGAGCTGATCAAACAAATCATCGATATGAGGCAAAGGATATTTGTTCTTAACAATGATGTTATTAAAGGATCTATAATCAATTAAAAGTCTCATTGAACCATCTTTATTTTTAAAAAATAAAATAGGAGCACCCCATGGTGATGTGCTAGGTCGAATGAAACCTTTCTCTAATAAATCTTGCAATTTCTCCTTCAACTCTAAAAGTTAAATTTGAGTCATTCGATAAGGGGGTTTTGAAATTGGCTTAGCATTAGGAAATAAGTCAACAGTAAATTCAACTTCCCAATCTGGTATTATTCCAGGCAACTCATCCAGAAAAACATCAGGATACTCATTTACCACTGGCACATCATTAATCTGAACAGTTCCTTTTTTTCAACAATATGTGCAAGGTAACATTCATTTCCATCTTTTACAAGTTTCTCAGCCTCTTGATATGTTATCAACAGTAAGGGTTCATTCTTGTACACAAACTGAAAGTCTTCCTGAAAAGAAACTTCTTTAGCTCTACAGTCAATCTTAGCATGGTAAATAGAGAGTCAATCCATACCCAGGATAACATCAAACTCTAATAGAGGTAAAACAATAAGGTTTGCAAATAGGTTCTTTCCACGGATAAGGATAGGAAGATTCTTATAAATTCTTTTTACCTCAACATTTCCCCCAAGTGTTTTTACCACAAGTTCAGGAGTCATTTATTGAGATGGTATTCCCATTTTACTAGAAAAGTTTTCAGAGATGAAGGAACGTGTAGATCCTGAATCAAATAGCACACTGGCATAATTTGAAAAAACAAAAAAAGTACATGATACCACTTCATTTGATGGCCCAACATCTGCTGAAGTAGTTGCAAAGGATTTCACCGCACCTTTCTTCTTGTAGTCTAACTACTTCCCATCACTCGATCTTTTTGTCGGACACTCGTTTTCATAGTGACCCATCTCATTTCACTTAAAACATTTCACTAACTGTAAATCAATTTTGTTCTTACCATCACCTTGATCTCTTCCAGTGAAATCACGAGCCTTATATCCCATATTACCACATCGGTAGCACTTTCCAGAATTCAAAAGACATTCCCCAACATGCTTTTTACCACATTTATCCCAAACTGGAAACTTAGTTTTCTTACCATCAGACCTTTTTGAAGAATTATTCCCTTTCTCCTGCCACCTCATTCTCTTCTTCTGTTTGTTGTTATAGAACACTTGATCATCGGCGAAGTCCATTTCCACCTTCTCCGCACATCGAACAAGCTTTTCATAACTTTTGAACTCACGAGAATCCAATGCACTTCGATATTTTGGATTTAATCCTGAGTAAAAAACGATTGATTTTACTATCAAGGTCTCGGATAAAATTTGGGGCATACCTTGCCAATTGAGTGAACCTTTATTCATAAGCAGCCACTGAGTCTTACTCTTACCTCAATTCCAAGAATTGTTTTTCCATCCTAAGTCGCACATCCTTAGGAAAATACTTCTCAAGAAACATACCTTTGAATTCATCCCAGTTGAGAGCATCAATCTCATCAGCGTCCCTGATATTTTTAACCATCGACCACCACTGATCTACTTCACCCTCCAAATGGTAAATTGCAAGACTAACCTTTTGATTGTCTAAACACCCCATGACATCGAAAGTCTTCTCCAGTGCTTTAATCCACCCTTCAGCTAGCACAGGGTCAGATGATCCTCTGAATGATAGGGGATGTTGCCTCATGAAATGTTCCTCCACTAACATGTTCCTCTACAGTTGATCTGCCTGATCTCGTGCATGGATACCACGACCTTTTATCGCTTGAGTCAACTACGTCATTACTGCAACAAACTGTTCAGTTCCAATTCTGACCATCTCAGGATGATAATTCGGAAGGTCATTTCCTTCTGTATTCCTTCCTAGTACTGCTTCCATGTTTCCTTTGCGGAAAACCATTCTGAACAAACATGTCTTAGATGAAGCGACATGGTAATCTTCAAATGCTATATCATTTCAATTTGACCATAAAAAAATATTTTTGGATAATCATTTAATAGAATTCTAACTCCTAAAGTTATCTAAACCGACTTTTGATACCAACTATAAGGCCCCAATCTTAAACATTACTTAATCTTGAGTTATTTCAAGAATACACGTTGAGGATCTTTTTAGGTTTAGAGTTTTAGAGAATTAGATCATAAATCATGCATTACACTCCGCATTTAAACAAAGTGGTTACATAAAAGATAGTATTCATTTTTCCCATCAATGGAAACATATTTAAAATAAAACATGGATTCTTTCTTGACACTTTCTTGAAACTATCATCATATCATGTACCTTTCTCTTGACCTATGAAAAACATTTCAAAAACTTGGGATGAGCATAAAAATCTCAGTAAGGGATATAAAAATACGGAAAGGAAACATTAGTACATGTATACATAAGAATCAATGAAATCATACTTTACTCACAAAACATAAGCACGTTAACATACCTCATGAAATCATAAGATTTATGAATAACTCGTAGAAATCATAAGACATAAATGTGACTTGAGGCATTCATAACATTCTTACATAGGGAGTAACCCTCATGGTTACGTTTGGAATACCCATCACAATATATTCCCTAAATATCTTCAGAGAAACCTTAACGTTTAACCCCTTCGCGTTACCCAATGCATTGGAGAGCTATGTCAGGCTCACCCGCCCTTAGTTTATCACGGAACCATCCGTCTTCATAACAATTCCCAAGAACCATAACATAATCGTATCACATTAAACATGAATAAAGAAAACATAACATTTCCACATTTCAATCACAAGATATCAATACAACACATTGATATAATAAAAACATTATGAAAACTATTTTCAATACCAAAATAAAAGAAAATTAAATCATGGTATTTATTTTTCATTTAAAAAAAGTTATGCCTTGAAGAGGAAGCCGAAACTCAAATAATGGTCATGGCAGAGGAGAAGTCGTTGTCGCCGCATACGTACGACAAAACAACATTCCTTTTGTCATTTAGTAAAACGCTTCGTATAAAAAATATTCATTTTGAATAGAAATAAAATTCAAAGGGGTTTATACACAGTATAAAAGAAAGTTGTGTATAAAACAAAATATGCCTCAATGAAAGGAGATTGAGACGAAGTCCCTTACCTCGTGTCCAACTTGACTCGATCGTTCTTTAATCTCATGAATAATAAACTTGAGTTAATTTCTACTTACTTAAGAACATTTTTCAAGTTCATTATTCCTTTTATATCACTTATTACCATGTTATGAACACTATGTAATTATTTAAGTTAATAACGGTCGTTTTGTCGATCATTGGTACTTGAGTCAAAAATAAACTCCTTATAATTGCAAGTTGTTCACGCGGTAAAATATCCATTATATACAGAATTATATTCATGATGTAGATATCATATATATCATATATATCCAGTATATACATGAATTTATAATATTACATAACATTTAGAGGTAAGAAATGAAATGCACCATTCATGGAGACGGTAAGTCGTACGTACGCATGAAAGCTACTTTCATTTGTATTTCATATTTAATGGAATGAAATCATAATGATATAAAGTTACATTATAATTCTAGTATAATATCATATATAATATCATTAACTCCATCCTTTATATGTCCCACATATGGCATTAACGAATCAAATCACTTTGAGGGGGCGGTAGTCCGCACTTCCTAAAATGAAGATATCACGTTTACCCATAATGGAAACCATAAAGGTATGCCATAAATGAAAAATACAGAAGATTAAGGAAAAAATAAACATATTATATATCATATATAAATATAGTGACATCTTAATGGCCACCTTTGAAGGTTTTATAAGAATATTGAACAATCATCGTTTCGTGAGGCAGAAATTCATCATCCACGGAAACAGTATGTTCTTTAACCATTAGATGTAGGTGTGTGTAAGTGTAGCTTGAATACTTATTATAAAAACAACCTAGTATATTTAAGATACTGGTTTTGTTAAAAAATAAAGGAATAAAAATAGTTTAGGGGGTTGGCGAAGCAAAATAAAACAAAACAACATTAGAGAAGATTTTACCTTTAAATCGGGTAACTCCTCTTGGTTTGAACCGAAAGGGTTTCTTGAAGAGATTTCTGCCTAAGTTAAGGCTTCTAGGATGAATAGAGGGATGTGGAGAGATAAAATGAGTAGATATTGGCCGAGCCAATGGCTTTAGATGTGTGGGTAAGGAGGTAGAGGTGGGGGCCTTTTATAAGAGGGAGGAGGGGCACACTTGGAAAGCCAAGAAATGTTACTTTATTTTAAAATGAGTTTCAGATTTAAAAGGTCCCACATTGATATATTTCGAGTATAAGGTGATAAGGGTTCGAAATATACTCATCCAATAGGTTTTTGACAAGTGTAAGTCTTAGATTTTACATTATCCTTTCATTTTATTTAAATCGTTCATTAATGAGATAATCGATGCATCATCATGATGTCGTAAATAAATTTATTTATTTAATGTCTAAAAATTATAAAAAAATAATATGATGTAGGAAATAGTTTTATATTTCCAATGAATATTTATATTCTAAGATATCATTTACACAGACAAAACTAAAAATGTTTTACTCAGGTGATACATACTTTTGTGATATTCTCCTTTCTTTAAAAATAAAATGATAAAGTGTCACTTTCACCCAAAAGTGATTCCATGGGGTCCCTAAGTTTGGCACAAGGAATCCCATGGTCGGGCATGACACAACCAGTAGCATTAGGACACATGTTGGGGTTATTTTTTATTATTATGATATTGTTTTATTATCCTTAACTACCCGATTACTAATTAATCACGATAATTAAAGATAATTATCGTCGTTACTATTCATAATTTCCAAAAACAAAAGAGTATTAATTACATAATTTGGACCTTATGATTCCAAATATGGAATACATTTTATCAAATTCCAAACACAAAAATTGCAATAATTAATTTAAAAATAATTCCCGTTGTCAAAACAAATAGCGGGTTTTTTTAAAACAATATCTATGAAAATTTTGGCACTTATTTATGCCCAATTCCAAAGTGAAATTAATTCTAATGACCACCATTGGATCAAATGGTAAAAATATATTCTAATTACACTTTAAAACCAATTAAAAATATAATCTAACCAAATAATTAAATTAGATGAAAAAGCAGTTTTGATATAAAATGTAATATTTTTCACTATTCATTAAAAAATGAACATTGTCAGAAAAATACCGAAAATTTATCCAAAGTAAATTTCAATGTCCCAATCATAAAGAATAAGTTTATTTTGACAAATAGATCTTATAAAATTGTCAAAAGTTTGATTTAAAAATGGTTTTCCATCAAAAGGCAGTAAAAACAATCTTATAAAAATCTTAGAGTATTCCATGCTTAAGATTGGATTTATTCTCATTTTAAACCTCTTAAAACACTATCTAATTTATAAATAGACATAGATAAGAAAATATACTATTCATTACTTACTTGGGATGTTACATCCTTCCCCCCTTTATAAAATTGTGTCCCCGTAATTTATTTACTTATCAAATAAGTGGGGGTAATTATCTCTCATTGCATTTCCAGATTCCCATGTTGCCTCTTCAATCATGTGATTTTTTCACAAAAATTTTACTTGATGAATCACCTTATTCCGTAACACTTTCTCCCTGTGGTCAAGAATCTGGACCGGTTGTTCCTCATAAGATATATTCTCTTCTAACTGAACTACCTCTGGACTCAAAACATGAGATGGATCTTGCATGTAATTCCTTAACATTGAAACATGAAAACATTGTGTACCTGAAATAAACTCAGAGGTAAAGCCACTAGGTATGAAAATGATCCAACTCTCTCCAGAATTTCATATGGTCCAATGAACCTTGGACTCAGCTTTCCTTTCTTACCAAATCGCATCACACTTTTCCATGGTGAAACTTTGAGAAAAACATGATCACCTACCTCAAAATAGAGATTTTTCCTCCTGTTGTCTGCATAACTCTTCTGTCTGCTCTGAGATGTTCTCATGTGTTTCTCTATCAGCTGAACTTTTTCTACCAACTCTTCTACCAATTCTGGTCCCATCAACTTCCTTTCACCCTCTTCATCCCAAAAAGCTGGAGTTCGACACTGCTTCCCATATAATGCCTCAAATGGTGCCATCTGTATACTAGAATGAAAAATGTTATTATAAGAAAACTCAACCAAAGAAAGATGTTGGTCCCAAATTCCCTGGTAATCCATCGAAAAAGCATGTAGCATATCCTCCAAAGTCTGAATTGTTCGTTATGACTGCCCATCTGATTGAGGATGAAAAGTTGTACTAAAATTTAATTCAGTACCCAATGACTTCTGAAGGCCTTTCCAAAAGTTAGAAGTAAACCTGGGATCACGATCAGATACAATGGAGAGGGGAACTCCATGTAACCTGACTATCTCTTTAAGATACAAACAAGAAATTTGATCTATGGAAAAAGTATCTCGTATAGCAAGGAAATGAGCAGATTTAGTCAAACGATCAACAATAACTCATATTGCATTATTACCTCAAGGTGTATTTGGAAATCCCACAACGAAGTCCATGAATATATTCTCTCATTTCCACTCTGGCACTGGTAAAGGCTGAAGCATCCTTTTCGGTAACTGTCGCACTGCTTTAACCTGTTGACAAGTCAAACACTTCACAGTGAAATCAGCAATATCTCTTTTCATTTCGTCCCACCAGTAATACTCCCAAAGATCTCTATTCATCTTAGTACTGCCTGGATGAACTGAAAACGGAGGACTATGAGCTTCACATAACAACTCTCTCTTCAACTGTGAATCACACAGCACATACAATCTCTTACCAAATCTCAAAACACAATCATTATCAATGTTGAATTCAGGCAACTTACCTTTCTGAACCAGCTCTACCCTTTTCTGTAGCTCGCTATCTTGCTTTTGTGCTTGCTTAATTCTATCTGATAGAGAAGATTTCACTGATACCTGAAACAAAACAGAAGGACATCCTGCACCAACAACTTCTATGTCAAAGTTCATCAAATCCTCAACCAAAGGATCACATTCCAAATGCAACATTGTTAATAAAGCATTACTTTTTCGACTCAAAGCATCAGTCACTTTATTTGCTTTTCCCGGATGGCAATAAATTGTACAATCATAATCCTTGATTAATTCTAGTCATCTCCTCTGTCTCATGTTCAATTCTTTCTGAGTGAATATATACTTTAAACTTTGGTGATCGGTATATATTTCACACTTTAATCCATACAAATGATGCCTCCAAATTTTTAAAGCGAAAACAACAGTAGCTAATTCCAAATCATGTGTAGGGTAATTTACCTCATGAGTTTTCAAGTGACGTGAAGCATAATCAATTACCTGATCATTCTTCATTAGGAAGCAACCAAGTACTTTCAATGAAGCATCACTATAGATAACAAACTCCCCATTCCTGGAAGGTAGTTCCAAAATTGTTGCATTCACCAATATTCTTTTCAGTTTCTAAAAACAATCATCACATTTTTTTGTCCAGATAAACTTAACACCCTTCTGAGTTAGCTTAGTCATTAGACTAGATAACCAGGAAAAATTTCTAACAAACCTTCGGTAATAGCCTGCCAAACCAAGGAAGCTACGAATCTCAATTACATTTGTGGGCCTTGGCCATTCTTCAACAACCTTTGTTTTTGCAGGATCAACAGTTATTCCATCTTTAGAAACAATATGACCAAGGAAAGAAATTTGTTGCAACCAAAACTCACACTTTCTTAATTTCCCATACAATTTATTTTCTTTTAAGGTTTGAAAAATAAACTTTAAATGTCTTTCATGCTCCTCTTTACTTTTAGAAAACACCAAAATTTTATCAATTAAAACAACCACAAACTTATACAAGAACTCATGGAAAATTATATTCATAAGGTTCATGAATACAGTAGGTGCATTGGTTAGCCCAAAAGGCATAACTATGAATTCATAATGGCCATATCTTGTACAAAACGCAGTCTTCGGAATATCCGCTTCCTTTACCTTCAACTGATGGTACCCCGATCTCAGGTTAATCTTTGAAAAAAACTGAGCTCCCTATAGATGATCAAACAAATCATCGATATGAGGCAAAGGATATTTGTTCTTAACAGTGATGTTATTCAAGGCTCTATAATCAATGCAAAGTCTCATTGAATCATCTTTATTTTTAACAAATAAAACAGGAGCACCCCATGGTGATGTGCTAGGTCAAATTAAACCTTTCTCTAATAAATCTTGCAATTTCTCCTTCAACTCTAAATGTTCAATTTGATCCATTCGATAAGGGGGTTTTAAAATTGGCTTAGCATCAGGAACTAATTCAACAGTAAATTCAAATTCCCGATCTGGTATTATTCGAGGCAAATTATCAGGAAAAACATCAGGATACTCATTTACCACTGGCACATCATTAATCTGAACAGTTCCTTTGTTTTCAACAATATGTGCAAGGTAACATTCATTTCCATCTTTTACAAGTTTATCAGCCTCTTGATATGTTATCAACATTAAGGGTTCATTCTTGTACAAAAACTTAAAGTCTTTCTGAAAAGAAACTTCTTTAGCTCTACAGTCAATCTTAGCATGGTAAATAGAGATCCAATCCATACCCAGGATAACATCAAACTCTACTAGAGGTAAAACAATAAGGTTTGCAAGTAGGTTCTTTCCAAGGATAAGGATAGGAATATTCTTATAAATTATTTTTGCCTCAACATCTCCCCCAGGTGTTTTTACCACAAGTTCAGGAGTCATTTCTTGAGATGGTATTCCCATTTTACTAGAAAAGTTTTCAGAGATGAAGGGATGTGTAGATCCTGAATCAAACAACACACTGACCTAATCTAAAAAAACAAACAAAGTACCGGATACCACTTCATTTGATGGCCCCAACATTTGCTAAAGTAGTTGCAAAGGATTTCACCACCCATTTCTGCTTGTAGTCTAACTGCTTCCCATCACTCGAGCTCTTTGTCGGACACTCATTTGCATAGTGACCCATCTCATTGCACTTAAAACATTTCACTAACTGTAAATCAAATTTGGTCTTAACATCACCTTGATCTTTTCCAGTGCAATCACGAGCCTTATGTCCCATATTACCACAACGGTAGCACTTTCCAAAATTCAAAAGACATTCTCCAGCATGCTTTTTACCACATTTATCACAAACTGGAAACTTAGTTTTCTTACCATCAGACCTTTTTGAAGAATTATTCCCTTTCTCCTACCACCTCGGTCTCTTCTTATGTTGGTTGTTATAGAACACTTGATCATCGGAAAACTCCATTTCCACCTTCTCAGCACATCGAACAATCTTTTCATAACTTTTGAACTCACGATAATCCAATTCCCTTCGATATTTTGGCTTTAATCCTGAGTAAAAACGATTGATTTTACTATCAAGGTCTCGGATAAAATTTAGAGCATACCTTGCCAATCGAGTGAACCTTTCTTCATAAGCAGCCATTGAGTCTTCCTCTTGCCTCAATTCCAAGAATTGTTTTTCCATCCTAAGTCGAACAGCCTTAGGAAAATACTTCTCAAGAAACATACCTTTGAATTCATCCCAGTCGAGAGCATCAATCTCATCAGCGTTCCTGATATTTTTAACCATCGACCACCACTGATCTTCTTCACCCTCCAAACGGTAAATTGCAAGACTAAACTTTTGATTGTATGAACATCCCATGACATCAAAAATATTCTCCAGTGCTTTAAACCACCCTTCAGGTAGCACGGGGTCAGATGATCCTCTGAATGATGGGGTATGTTGCCTCATGAAATGTTCCACCACTAACATGTTCCTCTGCGATTGATCTGGCTGATCTCGTGCATGGATACCACCACCATTTATCGCTTGAGTCAACTGCGCCATTACTACAACAAACTGTTCAGTTCCAATTCCGACCATCTCAGGATGCCTATTCGAAAGGTCATTTCCTTCTGTATGCCTTCCTAGCACTTCTTCCCTGTTTCCTCTGCGGAAAACCATTCTGAACAAACATGTCTTAGATGAAGAGACATGGTAATCTTCAAATGCTATATCATTTCAATTTGACCATAAAAAAATATTTTTGGATAATCATTTAATAGAATTCTAACTCCTAAATTTATCTAAACCGACCTTTGATACCAACTATAAGGCCCCAGCCTTAAACATTACTTAATCTTGAGTTATTTCAAGAATACACGTTGAGGATATTTTCAGGTTTAGAGTTTTAGAGAATTAGATCATAAATCATGCATTACACTCCACATTTAAACAAAGTGGTTACATAAAAGATAGTATTCATTTTTCCCATCAACGGAAACATATTTAAAATAAAACATGGATTCTTTCTTGACACTTCCTTGACACTATCATCATATCATGTACCTTTCCCTTGACCTGTGAAAAACATTTCAAAAACTTGGGATGAGCATAAAAAAGCTCAGTAAGGGATATAAAAATACAGAAAGGAAACATTAGTACATGTATACATAAGAATCAATGAAATCATACTTTACTCATAAAACATAAGCATGTTAACATACCTCATGAAATCATAAGATTTATGAATAACTCATAGAAATCATAAGACATAAAGGTAACTTGAGGCATTCATAACATTCTTACGTAGGGAGTAACCCTCATGGTTACGTTTGGAATACCCATCACAGTATATTCCCTAAATCTCTTCAGAGAAACCTTAAAGTTTAACCCCTTCGCGTTACCCAATGCATTGGAGAGCTATATCGGGCTCACCCACCCTTAGTTTATCACGGAATCACCCATCTTCATAACAATGCCCAAGAACCATAACATAATTGTATCACATAAAACATGAATAAAAGAAACATAACATTTCCACATTTCAATCACAAGATATCAATACAACACATTGATATAATAAAAACATTATGAAAACCATTTTCAATACCAAAATAAAAGAAAAGTAAATCATGATATTTATTTTTCATTTAAAAAAAGTTATGGCTTGTAGAGGAAGCTGAAACTCAAATAATGGTCACGGTGGTGGAGAAGTCGTTGTCGCCGCATACGTACGACAAAAAAACATTCCTTTTGTCATTTAGTAAAACGATTTGTATAAAAAAGATTCCTTTTGAATAGACATAAAAGTCAAAGGGGTTTATACACCGTATAAAAGAATGTTGTGTATAAAATAAAATATGCCTCAATGAAAGGTGATTGAGACGAAGTCTCTTACCTCGTGTCTGACTTGACTCGATCGTTATTTAATCTCCTGAATAATAAACTTGAGTTAATTTATACTTGCTTAAAAACATTTTTCAAGTTCATTATTCCTTTTATATCACTTATTACCATGTTATGAACACTGTAATTATTTAAGTTAATAACGGTCGTTTTGTCGATCATTGGTACTTGAGTCAAAAATAAACTCCTTATAATTGCAAGTTGTTCACGCGGTAAAATATCCATTATATCCAGAATTATATTAATGATGTAGATATCATATATATCATATATATCCAGTATATACATGCATTTATAATATTACATAACATTTAGAGGTAAGAAATGAAATGCACCGTTAATGGAGACGGTAAGTCGTACGTACGCATGAACGCTACTTTCATTTCTATTTCATATTTAATGGAATAAAATCATAATGATATAAAGGTACATTATAATTCCAGTATAATATCATATATAATATCATTAACTCCATCCTTTATACGTCCCACATATGGAATTAACGAATCAAATCACTTTGAGGGGGCGGTAGTCCGCACTTCCTAAAATGAAGATATCACGTTTACCCATAATGGAAACCATAAAGGTATGCCATAAATGAAAAATACAGAAGCTTAAGGAAAACATAAATATATTATATATCATATATAAATATAGTGAAATCTTAATGGCCACCTTTGAAGGTGTTATACGAATATTGAACAATCATCGTTTCGTGAGGCAGAAATTCGTCATCCACGGAAACAGTATGTTCTTTAACCATTAGATGTAGGTGTGTGTAAGTGTAGATCAAATACTTCTTATAAAAACATCCTAGTATATTGAAGAGACTGGTGTTATTACAAAAGAAAGGAATAAAAATAGTTAGGGGGTTGGAGAAGCAAAATAAAACAAAAGAAGATTAGAGAAGACTTTACCTTTAAATCGGGTAACTCCTCTTGGTTTGAATCAAAAGGTTTTCTTGAAGAGATTTCTACCTAAGGTAAGGCTTCTAGGATGAAGAGAGGGATATGGAGAGATAAAATGAGCAGGGCTTGGCTGAGCCAATGACTTGAGAGGTGTGGGTAAGGAGGTAGAGGTGGGGGCCTTTTATAAGAGGGAGGAGGGGCACTCTTGGAAAGCCAAGAAATGTTACTTTATTTTAAAATGAGTTTCAGATTTAAAAGGTCCCACATTGATATATTTCGAGGATAGGTGATAAGGGTTCGAAATATACTCATCCAATCGGTTTTTGACAAGTGAAAGTCTTAGATTTTACATTATCCTTTTATTTTATTTAAATCGTTCATTAATGAGATAATTGTTGCATCATCATGATGTCATAAATAAATTAATTTATTTAATGGCTAAAAATTATAAAAAAAAATACAATGATGTAGGAAATCATTTTAGCTTTCTAATGAATATTTATAGTCTAAGAGATCATTTACACAGAAAAAACTAAAAATGTTTTACTCTGGTGATACATACTTTTGTGATATTCTCCTTTCTTTAAAAATAAAATGATAAAGTGTCACTTTCACCCAAAAGTGATTCCATGGGGTCCCTAAGTTTGGCACAAGGCATCCCATGGTCGGCCATGACACAACCAGTAGCATTAGGACACATGTTTGGGTCATCTTTTATTATTATGATTTTGTTTTATTATCCTTAAGTACCTGATTACTAATTAATCACGATAATTAAAGATAATTACTGCCGTTACTATTCATAATGTCCAAAAACAAGAGTCTTAATTACATAATTTGGACCTTCTGATTCCAAATATGGAATTCATTTTACCAAATTCTAAACACAGAAATTTCAATAATTAATTTAAAAATGATTCTCGTTGTCAAAACAAATAGCTGGTTTTTTTGAAATAATATCTATGAAAATTTTGGCACTTGTTTATGCCCAACTCCAAAGTGAAATTAATTATAATGACCACCATTGAATCAAATGGTAAAAATATATTATAATTACACTTTAAAATCAATTAAAAAGATAATCTAACCATAGAATTAAATTAGATGAAAAAGCAGTTTTGATGTAAAATGCATTATTTTTCACTATTCATTAAAAAATGAACATTGTCAGAAAAATACCGAAAATTTATCCAAAGTAAATTTCAATGTCTCAATCATAAAGAATAAGTTTATTTTGACAAATAGAGTTTATAAAATTTTCAAAAGTTTGATTTAAAAATGATTTGTCATCAAAAGGCAGTAAAACAATCTTTTAAAAAATTAGAGTATTTTATGCTTAAGATTGAATTTATTCTCATTTTAAACCTCTTAAAACACTATCTAATTTATAAATAGACATAGATAAGAAAATATATTATTCATTACTTACTTGGAATGTTACAGCAGCAGAGGCAGAAATTTGCACACAGGGTTGTGCAACTGAGTGATCAAATTGATCCCTTCCATGAGAACCACACCCACCAAGACAAGCATTCTTGGAACTGCCATTTAACCTTCCCTTAGAGTGAAATTGTTCTTCCAGAAGAACAGTATCATCCGTGTCAATATCATCTTTAGAAATATCACCCCAATTGGAGGGTTCCCCACGTTCAGAAGTGTGAAGAGGAGGTGCACCATTACCCAGAGGATCAGGCAGCATAACTCCACACATCTGGTCATCAATAGATATTCGTTTTTTCTTACCAGCCACAACATCAGCAAATGACAAAGGCCCCCCATTCCCATTACCTTGCATAGGATCTTCCCTGATGGTTGAAGCTGAAACCTTCACCCCATTAGGGATAGATGAATTACCCTTTCCACCATCTGGAAGGCCGCTCCTCATAGACATTGGTGGAGCAGAAACATATGACAATTTAAGTTTATAGCTTTCAGCAAGATGCCCAAAACCTTTACAGTTGGAACAACATAAACCCCTATTACAGTTAGCTTGAACATGTCCAATAGTAGAGCAGTTTAAACAGAAATCGGGAACATGCTCGAATTCAATCTCAAGTTCAAATTTAAAATCACTAGCAATCAAAAGCACTATCTCAACAAGCGGCAATGACATATCGAACTCAACTAAAATGCGAGCAAAATGGCCATAACGAACTATCCCAGTTTCTTTATCAAGCTTAATCGGAGTGCCTATTGCCAGTGCAACATCCCAGAGGATACTTGGATGCCAAAATACCCAGTTCAAACCTTTGATGCGAATCCATGATTGTGCTACAGTATTCTTGGCTTGAAACGGATCAAACCAGGGATCCCAGTTCTGAAACCTGAGAATCCCTAGCTTAAGATTAATAAACCCTCGACTCCAGGCTCTCATTTTCATATCATTCGAACAGAAAGTAAGGTGGTAAAAATTCATATCGATCAATACCAGCTGTCATTCACTGAAGCCCCAAAATTCCCGAAGGCGCTTTCGAATATCTTCAAGTTTTCACGAGACATTCATCTGCGAGCTTAAATGAGCAATCATAGAATGCTTACAGGCATCAATACGCTCTTGGAAAAATCGTGGATTCGCTTCAACTACAGCTCTTACACCATTTCGCGAGATCCGGTTATTGTAGTTTTCTAAATATAAGTATTATTCACTTATACATAAATACTGAAAATATTATTAATAATAAATTTTATTAAGCCTCCAAGGGCGTAGCCTAGTGGTTATGATTTTGAGGGGTCTCGTGAGTGTTTTGAGGGTCGAGTCTCCCTGAGTACCTGTAGTCGCAATAGAAATCTTTGTTTCTTTGTAACCGCACTCCCCGAACTATTGTAATAAATTTTATTAAATTTAAATAATAAAATTAATATAATTTACACTTACATAATAACCATTAAAATACTATAAACTTGAGTTATTTTCAATTTTAAAAAGTTATTTCTACTTTAAAAAATTTAAGCAATTATATGTTGTACTTTATTACTTGAAATAATAATTATCTATACTTAATATAATTTAAAATTATTATTTATAGTATACATCGTAAACAAAAATAATATTATATATATTTAAATAAATTTAAATATAATACTTAATATAACTAGTATTTTTTTAATAATATATTTTTTTTATAAAATATTTAGCTAATCACCTAGGTGTATGAAATATTATAATTTAAATTTATGTTACTTTAAATATAATATATATTATATACATATAATGATATTCAAATCTAATTACTCACCATTTAAATTATAAATATATACATTTTTTAAAACAATAATATTTCTCTAAATAAAAATTATATTTTATACATAATATTTCAATTATATAAACAACACATTTAAATTTTCTAAATCATTAAAATTAAATCAAATCATACAAAAAATAACAAATCATTCATAAATTAAATCATAGAAAATAGAATAATTTAGACATTCATACATCCATACAAATAGACAATTAAAATTTTAAATAAAAACTTTACCTTCTTAAAACCCAGAAATATATGTTCATAAAGAAATTGAGGAGAGGTTTACATCAAATTATACAATAGAACAATTGAAAATGTAAAGGAGGGGAGGCATCCTACTTATAATTTTTCCATAGTAGGATGTGTGAATCCTGTTCACCTCCATCAACAAAATCACCCATCTCCTAGCCCCATTTTTTAAATTTTCTAAATCCTATCCCGTTTTTTTTTTCAAAAAAAAAAAAAAAACCCCATTAAAAAAACCTCTATCCTCAAATCCCATAGTCAACCATGGCCAACCAGCCGTTCCAGAATCAGCAGAGAGACATTGGGAACATCAATGGCCAAAAGAAGAACTCCGGCCAGCAAGACCGCCGCAGATCACGGCAATATGACGCAGATCTGATCGGAGCAATCAATTAGCTTCGGGGATCCCCGATAATCCTTCGCAGAACCACCGTCCTCGCTTGAATTATGTCCTTGCTGCATTTCTCCGCCTGTCTCCCCAAATCATTCATCGTCTCCATGAAAACCTCCAGCTTCTTCTTGATCTCCTCGATCGCAAGCCTCACCGCCTCGTCTTCCCGGATCGCCAGATCCGCCGCCTGCAGCAGCGATTCCACCGTGCCTTCAAGCCTACTCACCAGAACCCGAATGCTCTCCAGATCCTTCACCACGATGAACGCGCCGATCTGCATCGACGCCACCACGTCCCTCTCCCTCCTCACCGCCTCCCCGTACCCCTTCCACAGCGAATCGAACCACTTCCCCATCGACCCCACCGGCACCGCAGCCGCAGCAGCCACGGCCGTCACCACCGGCGGCGCCGTGATCGCCGCAGCCACCACTGAGCATATCAGCACCGCGGCCATGGCGGAGGCGAATATGATGCTCGACACTCTTTTCCACATTCTCAAGGTTCTCAACCGCTTATCCAGCTTCTGCTTTCGCGCCTTCAGTCTCCGCAGCATCGAAGCCTGCTGCTGCTGCACCTTCCGAAACAACGTGAAGAACTCATCCGTGAACGGGTCCCCGGCCGCCCTGAAGCTTTTCAGCTCCTGAAGCGTCCTCGAGAACCTCCTCCCCTCCGTCCCGCCGCCTTCCTCCGCCTCTCTCTCGAACTGCTGCACCGCAAGCTGGACCATCAGTTGGCGGTCGCGGGCTCGCCGGAGGCATTTTTCCAGCGCGGCGCAGAACCCTAGGGTCTCGAGGCTGTTCTCGAAGTAATCCTCCACCAGATCGAACAGATCCGGTGTGCTCCAGATGTCCCTCTTGCAATCCAGGATGATCTTGACCACGTCCTGGTTCATCTCCAGCAAGCAGCTGGTCACCTCTTTGAGAGAATCCAGGGAGAGGGACCGAACCTCGACGCCTGAAGCCAGCGTGTTCATCACTCTGCTGGTTCGCTCCTGCAGGGTGGCGTCGAAGGTCTGCAAGTCTGGATCGAGCCTGCACGCGGCGTTGTAGGATCCCAGGTCGGCATCGAACTGTGGATCGCTGTTGCTTCGCCCTGGTAGCAGACAGCCACAGCTGCTAGCCGTCTCTCTGCTCAATCGACCTCCCATCGCCACAGATTGCTTGAAATTACGGGCAAATACCTAAAAAACCTGATCCGTGTTTCGAAATCACTGTTCACCAGAACTCGGAAGAACCTCTGCCGATCTATCTGGTTTCCCAGAGAACGGCAAGGCCCCTACAAATCCCAGGTAGTCGGAATCAGATAGTCTTGAAAAAACTACTGGAACGCCGAATCTTAACTGTTCCCCCCCTTCCTGTAATAGATCTGGGCAGAAATAGAAAGACGAAACCCTCCCTGGCGGAGTTGAAATGGATGAAGGATAAGGCAAGGTACCAATCTCAGATTGGCGAGGATTGGGAGCGGTTGCGAAACCAGGGCGGTTTCAGGGAAGGGGACGGGGGTCCTAAACTGCAGGGTGAAAGTCGTATGCAGAATAGGAGGAACCCATGAAAGGTACACATCTCCACGCAGCTCTCCGCAACTACCAGGAAGCCAGCGTCGCCCGGTCAGGGACGAAGAAGTCTTATGAGGGGGAGCAGTCACAGGGAGACACCATAAGGGTTTGACCATTCCATTATTTGCGTGAAAGTGGGGTAGCTGGTCCTCCGTTATGTCATGGGTTTCAGTTCACTGTGCCAGCCCCCTCCACATCGCACCACAAACCCAAAACCTCCTGTGAGTCAATGCACCCGACCAACTTGGAAGGGAGCAAAGAACCAGGAGGCCAGAGAGAGCGAGCAGAAGGGCCTCCACAGCAAGCCATCCAGCATAGCTTCAACCTCACCATAAAAACATCTCTTCGAACCTTAATACGAGAAATGAAAGGACCATCGGTGAAACACCACAATGGGAAAAACCCTAAGAAGGAATCAGGGGCTGAAACCATAAACGAAGAAGAAAGGAGCCACCGAGAAGACCCACAACCGTCAAACCGCTTATCCCAAAACCTCAATGTGTCCATCGCTCTAGATCCGACTTGGGAGAGGATCGATGGAACGCGAGGTTTAGAGCGCAGTATAAGCAATCAGGGAGAAAGCAAAGCACCTTCACGAAGCAAGGGGAGGCAAAATGAGGAGAGGAGACCCAAAACAAAGAGGGAACCTAGAGAGAGCGGAGCCCTAAGCAGAGCAAGCGAAAGGGAAGAAAGAACCAGAAGAGAGTTTGGTTATGGTTAAAAGAGTGGATGGTTTAAAAATGCAAGGAAATGAAAATGAATAGGTTGATTTAATCTGATCATTATAATATTAGAATTAGATTAAGGTTTTATATGTTATTAAATTTACTTTTTCTTTTAAACCATATAACGACCTAAACATTTATAAATAAAATTCACTTTTTAAATAAGTAAATGTCTTATTAAGAATTGAAATTATAGAAAACACATGCACTACTTTGGTTATTTTATATCGTTATAAGTTATGTTTTGTTGGATTTAAAAGACTATAAGCATCATAACCGTTGATGGTATAACTGTTATACAGTGATCGTAACTCAAGTCAATAGAGGTGGTTGAACTCTAAGATTCAACCAGTGCTTCTTAAATGCTAAATTTGTTAATGACTTGTGAATATATCCACTACTTTTTCATTTGTTCCATTATGATAAACCTTGAAAACTTCTTTCCACATCCTATCTTTGATAAAATGATAATGAATTTCAATATGTTGTGCGAGAATGTCGTACCAGATTCTCCATAAGACCACTTTCTTATTGTCAGATGAAATCTCCATGGTCATCTTCACTTCTTTATAAGGCCCTCCAACTATCCCTTCATCCAAATTAGTTCAACACGAGACTTCATTACCACAATATGCTTTTCTCAAGCTATACTAAGAGAAACACTCTCTTTCTTCTTGCTTATCCAACCAACAAATTTATCACCTTGTAGAAAGCTCCCCCAACTTGTGGATTTTTTCCCACTACATCTCTAGCCCAATTTGAATCACCAAATGCCATAAATTATTATGTTTTCTTTACTGCATATAGGAACTCAAAATCAAGATTTCATTTGAAATAATTCATTATCATCTTCACTACTATGAGGCATTCTTCATTTGGTTGGCTTTGAAAACACAAGACCAAACATGTTTCAAATACTATATCCTGTCATGTCATTATCATGTAAAGAAAACCTCTAATAATTCTCTAGTAAAGTGATAGGGGTCGAAACATGTTTTCAATATCGCATACCAAACCTTTTCAACAATACATTAACATACTTTATTTGAGAGATAGATGTATACTCATCTTCTGGTTAACTTGCAGCTTCAGGAGGTATGTGAGTTCTTTGAGCATGGGCATCTTGAATTTCAACCTCATCAAATTCAAAAAATGCTCACATGTCTCGTTTTTACTCCTGCCAAAGATGATATCATAAACTTAAATGAGTATCATGAATTTCTTTTCATTTGTACTCTTCACATATAAGTTTTGCACAACTCCACCTCATTTAAATTCCAATTTCTTCAAGTATGAATCTAACCAAGCATTCCAAGTACAAAGTTCTTTCTTCGATCCATATCTTTCTCTAAGTGACATACCTTTCTACCATTCTAATTGAGCTAAAATTAATTTAGTTGTTCAATGTAGAACCCATGGTTTGGGGATATGCTAGTTTTATAGCGTCAGTTTAAGTTATTAAGTGGTCGACATTGAAATTTGATAGTCTCACCATTTTCTTAAACCTTAATGGCAAGGAGTGATCAAGGGGTGGGCAAAGGATGAAAAATTTCTCTTGCATCTCAAGACTCAATTCTGATTCCTGCTTTTGCTAAGATAGTTTGAGTGGGTGGTTTATTCAGATATTGGGAAGGTACACAAGGTAGCGAACGTTGAACACTGACCGATGGTCATATTACGATTAATACTTGTTCCTTTCTGATGGGGGGAGTGAATATTCTAGGGCTTTGGCACGAGATTGTCTAAAATTATTTAGAAGCATGATGTCATTGCAGTGTTGATCAACTCATTGAGTTGACACTTTTCATTTCTGTTCGGGGGATAGTGTCTAGGAAGATCAGGTACTGGGGTATATTCGGGAAGTGTTGAGCTTGCATCGTGCACTAATTATCCTCATATTTGACTGAGACCTAGTTTCCTTTGTGGGTTAGTGCTTAATGCATTCACCTATGGGATTTGAGTTATCTATGAGTAAAAGATACCACAGAGCTTCCCGAATCAACCCATTGACTATGATGTGTTGTGAAAGGAAGCCTCACTTGACTTTCACAGAACTTTTATATGTTTCCTATTATCCATAGATGCTTCATGTGGACCTATTTGGAGCATTATACCATCATCCGTGTCAATATATGGTTTTTTGAGTTGGCTTTTTATTATTTTCTATTACCATTAGCAACATATCATGTGTTCTTTGGGTATTCTCAGGGTTAAAGAGTTGTATCCAGGGTAAGTGATGGAAGTTAGTTCTTTGGTGGGTGGGACCATTTGAGATTCTTGATTGTATCAATGGTGTTGTTTGTTTGGTAGCATTACATTTCCAATTCAATGTAGTGCATGCTGCCCCCATACATTATTGTGGTCAGAGTGTGTGTCGATCTCTATTGCGTAATCGGTTAGGATCCTGTTGTTCTTGATCCAGTTGTTCCATTGGGTTCTCTCCACATATTGTATTTTTGGGATGGGCATGATAAGCTCTTTCTAGGTTAATGCATACCTTTGGTACATATATTGTGGTAGTATCATTGAATTTGTGAGGAATGCTGGGGGCAACATACTTTTATGCTGGACCAACGGTTTGACTATATGTACTGGCACTGCTAACTTCTAGCTTTTTGAGGATGGAAAACCTAATGGTGGGGAGAATTCATCACCCCCAATTTGGGTATATGCTGGGTTTATAGCATTTTTTAAGTTATTAATAGGTTAATATTGATTTCATGAAGTTATAGAAAGTTTTTGGTAGTTTTGGAAGATTTTTGGTGGCCACACGATTAGTGCACGGTTAGGGAAAACCATGCATAACTCCTAGGTAACCATGTAGGTGTGTTTGGGGGATTTTGGGAAGGTGCATAATTAGTGCACAATTTGGACAAATATTATGGTAACAATGTGGCCTCATTAATTTTTGGATAGTGAAAATTTGCATGATTTTCCAAACAGTGCAACTCTAGGTTCCGTCTAATAACACTCGCACGATTGGTGCATGATTTTCCAAACTGTGTGTCCAAACCATGCACGTTATTAAAAGGTTCTAAAAATTAGGCTTTTAACCCCATTTCCCCCTAAAATACTCATTATTTCTCCTATGGCTAGGGATCTCAAACCAAAGGGTTATTTTGGTAGATTTCTTGATTCCTTTCCCTCTAGAGCATGATCTCTTGGAATCTAGGAGCGTTGGTCCTAAGAATCGAATGTACAATCCCTGTTTATTCTTCACTTTCTTTTGCTTCACACTTTCTCTTGGGAGAAACCCTAGTTCGGGGCTTCCATGCCCAAATCTAGTGGGTAGGGAATTTTTTGATGGGGATTTTGTTGGGAATCATCGCATAAGGGTTGCTAGAGCTTGGATATATGAGGATGTGATGTGATTTCAACTTGGTGATTTGGTTCAAGGTAGGTGGATTTTCACTTACTCTACTTTTGTTAAGAACTTGAAAGCTTATCATTTTAAAAGTTAAATTCTTGTCTAATCTCTGCTAAATGTTTGAGAAAAAATGTTGATGGATTTTCTCTTGGTGTAAAATTATTTTAAATATGGGTTATGGGAAGCGCCCTCAACAAGTTTGATAAAATGCCTAATTGAGGATTTGGTGTTAAAAATGGAGATTTTGGCACATGATGAGCCTGTATTGTATGGGGTCAAGATGCATTCGTGACATACATATACAAGGCCTTGTTGGTTCAAACTTGGTTTCCGGTGCTGTAGTTAGTGCACACTGGATTATACCTTCAAGTGATGACATGGGCCTGGAGGGACGAATACTACTTGCGGTCATGAACTATTCATAGGACATGTTGGATGGGAATACATTGGTTGGGTACTTTCATGTGTGTGTGTGTGTGCATGTTCATGGCATACACGTGTGTGTTATGGTGTGAGATGTTTTGTGGGAAAATTGATTTGGAAGGAAAAGTGGATTTTGGTGTTAGTTACTCAAATAATTTATTTTGGATAATTCATTGTATTCATATTCTATCCTATTTTATATAAATTATGTGCTAGATTGTTCTTGTTAAAGTGGAATGTATGTGAAGTCTTGGGGATTTCTTACTAGGTTTTTATACTCTCCCCTACAGATGTTTCTTGGTGCGTATACAATTATCGTTTGACATGGTGCAAGTAAGGAGAGACATCTTACCTTCCTAGTGGAGAGTAGTGCTGCTACGTGCTGCTGCAATCTTTGGTGATGGAGTTAGGAGCTTAGTTATGGCAGTCATGTAGAGCTTAGGGTTGTTCCACATTTTCACCTTGTCTCTCTTTTTGAGTCTTTAGACTTGAAGTCTTTTTGGTATATCTATTGTCTAATATACCTTGATGTTTGTTGTAAATTGTAATATGTATTGGAGTTTTGTTTTATACTAATTCATACATCATATATTTATATTTTTTCTTGGATTTTTCTCCTATAGGTTGTTTTGTAATAAAGGTTAAATCATCCCCCAATGATATGGTGAATCCTTAGAAATTATTTCTAGCCCTTCATGTCTGGGGGATGCACCTAAGGTTAGTGGTACTCTAGTCCTTCCCAAGCCAATGGGTCAGGTCAAGGTGTATCATTAAATGTTGACATCCTCTTTTAGTACTGCATTCAATATTTCTGTCTTTACATCTATTTTATTGATCTTGAATCTCCTTTGGATTTCCACCACCAAGCATAATTATATGGATTCAAGACTTTTCACTAGTGAAAATGTTTCTTTAACACCACCACCTTCAATTTTAGCATAGTCATTACATACAAGATGATCCTTTTTTCTCACCACTTTTCCAAGTTCATAATTTTTTTTCTTGAACACCCATTTTGTTCTGATAACATTGTGTTCATGTGGTTTCTTTATAAGTTATCATATTTTGTTTTTTTTCAATTTGAACTAATTTTATATTCCCGAACATGCCACATAATTTATCTTTTGAAGTTTCTTCAAATTTTTTGGGATCCACTTGAGTTGATGACACTTTCCTATTAACATTATTCATTCTCTATGTTTGCATGGGTTATTTTCTATCACTGATTCTTAGGTTCAGTCAGTGTGGGAACAATTTTCTAGACAACTGTTGGAACTTCTATAAGAAGTGAATATAGAAGTTCAATTATGAAACCAGATGATAAAGTGCCAGAACCAAAAGTTCATACAATCAGAAGTAGAGAAAGCAGAAATAACAATGATGAGTTTGGAAGGTGGATGTTTAGAGATGAAAATGACTTGAGTAAGAATTAATTTTGAAGTTACATAAGATGTTATTGAAATTCATGAGGGATACACAAGGTTTATTTAGAAGTTTATGTAATTATAACTCATGAAATTTTTGGATGCATGCACTGTTTACCATAAAAGTTCATTGAGATAGTGACACTCAGTTAGTGGTCAAAATTTGTTGGACAATTGCTCGCAATGTTTGGAAGGTGATGGAATCGGTTGTACCGACTAGACCCTACTATACATAGTGGAGTATGGGTCATTTTCTTTGTAACATTTAAAAGTTTTAAACTTGTTTTGCTTCTTCAATAAAGAGTTTGTAGTATTCCCCCATGGAGTAGGACTTTGTTAGAACCAGTTAAAATACTTGTGTTTTTCTTTCTTTTATTTTTGTTTATCATTAACTTTCAGAAGTTCTTGTCTGGTGTGTATTTGAAGAGTCATGGTGCATGGATAGGGTGTATTTTCTTCTCAATTATAGATATATCTGTGACATTGACCATGTCACTGTGTGTTTATTTTGTGTTATTTCATGATCTTGGAGGTTGTTTTAAGTTTCTTTGCAATTTTATCCTGAAACATGGAAAATTTTGAAGTTTTCCTGCTATGCATGATTAAGGTACATGGTTTGAAGGAAACCATGAAGATACCCCTACGTGGATCCAAGATACCTTTGCATGTAGTTCATTTTGAATGCGCATGGTTTGGGTTTCATGGGCGGCACTCAGGTTGCTTCCAAACTATGTGACTCTTAGGAGAAACCGTGCTAGTCCTTGAGTGAGTCTGGCCTATGGTGCACGAATTTCACACGATTTGGTAAAGCATGTGATAATCATGCAGAATGATTATGCATTTTGATAGTGCCGTTTGGAATGATTGGAGAATGATTTTTTCAACTGTGCGGCATTCATGGGTGAATAGTGTGAGTGCTCTTGGCCTATGTAGTGACCAGTGCATGGTAGCAAACGATTTAGAAAACTATGCAACCAAACCATGTGACTTTCCTAGGTGTTAAAATTTCGGTAATTTCCCAAAATTCCCTTGTTAAATTAAGATTATTTTCACCCCTAATCTCCCTCATTGATGTCATCCGACCCTTTGGAACCCAAGGAGGAGCCCAACCTTCCTCTTCCTTCGATTCTTGTCCTCCCTTTGGTGTTTTTAAGAGGTTCCAAGGTTCTTCCTCCTCTCTTTCTCCTCTACTCCTTTTTCCTTATTTCATAGGTTTCCCTTCTAGAACCCTATTTCATTGTGCAAGATAGGGATTGGGTTTGGGATGGTTCTAACCTATGGATTTGGTCTCTTATGGCTTGTAGATGAGGTCTTCTTTCTTCCTTGAGTGGTCATCGTTGAAGGCAACACGTTTCATCTTGGTTCCCACTTCTTCCAAGTAGGTGTTTCTATGAAATTGTATCATTTTGGAATTCAAAGCATTTTTGTGATTTCTAAATTAATTTTTATGAAAGTATGAATATATGTGATATCATTGTGATGAGTTAAATCCATTTCATTGTGTTTTAAGCTTTAAATAAAGGTTTTCTCTTTTAAATTTCATTTTTTCATGATTGAAATGAAATGTTTTAATCTGATAAGCATATGTGAAATTCCTATGTGGATTTTGAAATGGTTTTAAATGTTTTTATTAGATTTTAATCTGGTTTTGGTTTTCAATGAGTGAAAACTATGTTTTAAAGAGAGTTTAACTCTAAAGTGAGGTTTTGGCCTCAAAATGATTTATAAAGGGGTTATTTATTGTATTTTAAATGTTTGTTTGAAATGATTGTGTGGTTTACCCCTTGTGAGAAACACCTTAACGGGCCTTTAAAAACGTGTTTGATGGAAATGGAAGGCCTTTGGCCTTGTTTTGTATTTTAAAGTGATAGTCCAATGTTTTAATGGTGTCTTTGAAATGTTTTTAAATGCTGTGTGATTTCCATCATTTTCTAAGAAATTCATAAATTTGTGTTTTATGAAATGTGAAAGGGATTGACATACCAATCCATGTTCATGATAAAGGCCAGGTTGGCCCTTTGGTTTTTAATGGTTGATGTGAAAGAAACCCCTTGATTGCACCCTTTGACTTATTTGTAACTTGTTTGGTTTGTTCATCACTATGTCATGGTTATTACTCCCCTTGTGCGGGAATTTGTTTTTATATGTTGTGGGTGCATGAAATATGTGGGTTTATTCATTGTGAGGGTGTTGGGGGTGAGGTTTAGTCATTACTTATGCCTTGTATGCCAATCTTGGCTTGTATTCTCTATCACCTCACTTCCGTTTTGGTCATGGGAACCCAGTTTCTAAGTGGTAGATATAATTATATTATTCTAGTTGCTTCACACATTACTAGAATCCCTCTAGTAGTGATGACAAATAGTCCCACAACCCATAGGCTTCACAGGTATGGGGCGGATGCGGGGCGGGGAAGCCCTAAATTTTTTGACTGTTTAGAGCACGAACCAATGCAGGCTGAGCCCACGTGGGTGTGGGGCAAGGAGGGTTGACCCCACGTGAGTGAAAGCTTACCCGCGAGATTCATTTAAAAAAATTATAATTTTTACAACATATTCTTATTTAACATTTTAGTTTATTTAATAAAAAATCATGATTCAACCATTCCATTTGATTTCTCACCGTAATGGTCACACAAATTCCCCATTCATTCACATGTAAATTTTAAATAGGTCTATATTTGTTGTTTTAATATGATATTATATTATTTATATTGTAATTATTAACCATATTTACATGGTGTGTCATCCCACCTCTTGAAAAATGGAACTCATCTCCCCTGCAAATGGTTCCAATTCTAAAAGAGTTATTATAATCATAATATTTTTTGATTTGATTTAATTTTTTAATTTTTTAATTTTATTTTCTTATTAAGAAAATAGGAAAGGACTTCATGGGAACCATAATAGCCTCCTCTGAAATCGATCATTACCTAGAGAGTCGTTATTCATTCATAGGTCTAGTCATTTTCATCACCACACAACAAGCATCATCATTCATAGCCCCTCACTGACCACTTACCTACTTTACATTGCAATAGTTTTCCCCCACATTATCATCACCGCATGCCACCATTAACCCATAGAAAAATGTTCCATAACATCCCTTAAAAATCTAGATATTTTAAATCCATGCTTCTCCCCACAATAACCATTAAGAATGAGAAAAAATACATTATTTAAATGATTATAAATAGTATATCTTTTTAAATGTGAGAAATCATGTGGGCTACCCACAGGCTTATGCAGGGCTGGGTAGGTTTAAAATATTTTGTTCACATTATATGTGGGATTTTGGGGAAAAACTCATGTAGGTGAAAACCCACATGGGCTTGGCTTACTCTACCCGACCCGCCCATTTTTCATTACTATCCTCAAATCATGCTAGACACTAGGGCTAGAAGGGGTGTCATCAAAATGATAATGGTGTTGGATAGTTCAATGAATTTTGGTTTGGGAAACATCATAAGACATTAATTAGTTTGTGAGTGGTAATACTCTTATATGGTTAGATGCGTCTCACATTAGGGATCCATGGTAGAGCCCATTAAACATTCAATTGCTTGATCAGTTATTGATATAGGGGATCTTGATCTAGTTCTTGTTTGTATCATTTCCCCTACTTGTACTGTTGGGGAATCTATATCTTGTTTATGTTTGTTATATGCCTGATATATGGTGCTTGCATTGTTGTGCTGTAACTATGTGTGTTGGTTCATTTCATTTGAAAAAATGAGTTTTCAAAAATGATTGAAAAACCTAATTTTAATTTAATGATTCTTGTATGAGTTTTTAAAGTGGATTTCAAAATAGGTGTCTTGGTTTAAAGATGGATTCATCCAGTTAAATTTTTATATAATGACCATTTTCATTTAAATAAAACAAATGGGTTGTTTTTTGAGAAAGGTTAACAGGTGTGTGGTTTTGAAATTGATTGGGTTGGTGGAAATGTTTTCAAAGCACATGCTTTCAGTTTGAGAAAATAATTTGAAATGTTTTGAAAATTGATTGTATAATTGCTCTGTGTTTTTATAAGTTATATTTTAAAAGCCTAAATTCTAGTTTATTTTCAAACTAGCATTTATAAATTTCCTTATGAAATTAATTGTATAGTCTAGATGGGTTGTAGTGACTTACTAGGATTTTTATCTCATGCCTATATATTTTAGGTTCTATGTTCCCAATTGGATTCAGGTTTTGTCCTTGAGGATGATGTAGGGTGAGTTAGGTGGAAGTAAGCAACTAGAGGTTGCAAAGAGATGGTCTTAGGCTAGGCTCAAGTTAGTTTGTGTTTTTTTTTTATTTTTAGTTAGTGTTGTATCTATTATGACATGATGTATCTTTCTATTTATGAATTATTTTTATATTTATGAAAATGGGTTGGATCAAGGTTATTGGTCATGACCTATTTAACATGTTTATTTATTTATTTTGATTTATTTTATGTTAAAGTTACGATTTATTTTGTCTATGTTTTGGAAAAAATAATTCCTAAAGGGATTCCTAAGATGACCAGACACTAGTTTCCATACCATGGGAATCATGAACGTCGTTCATGCCATGTGAAAATCGATTTGGGTGTCAAGTAGATGGCAGCCCAGGTCAGTTCATTAAAAAATGGCATCAGTGCATTACATTTTCTTTAGTAAGAGCCTAAGATTTTTTATTATCCCTTGTTATTTGATTATTTACTAGTAGAAAGTAGATTAAGGTTGTTGGAGCTTGAGGGGTAAGGGAGGGTAGAGTCTAGCTAGCTCTTTCTCATCCCAAACCTCAAGCTGTTAGGGTAATTTAGGTTTCAAATTGTGAATTCAAGTTTGTTTTTAGTTTTTTCTGATGGGTTTTGATATTAATTGATGATTTTTTTATCTCCTTTGAGAATGTAATTGATATTGGGGTGAAAATGGAGGAGAAATTGAGCTTCATGGTAAGCTCACATGGCTTGGGAAACCATGTTGCGCTAGTGTAGTTTGGGTATGTCTTCTTTACATAGTGTGTTGTGCGGTTGGTGCATGGTTTCCCAACCCATGTTTCCAAATCGTACGCAACACTATTTCTTCCCCAGTTAGGCTGTTTTGACTCCTCTTGATTCCATATTTCTCTTAAAGTGATTCTCACTTGTTGGAGGTGGATTAAGGAGTGTCTTGATGCCCTTTTTAGATGTCGTTTTTGTGAACCTTACCTAGAAGGTTGTGTGGTTTCACTTGGTTTTAAAACCTTGTTTCGGAAAATGAAGGTATTTTGTGAAATATCTATTTCCAAAACTTGGTTTTATTGAATATTGGGAAGAGTATATTCTCTTGGTTTCTATGGAATGTTTTATAAAGTGGTTGTTTCACTTATGATATTTGGAAAATGAGAAGTTTCAAACTTTCTTCCTTGGGATTTCTCAAAAGAAAATGATTTCAAAAAGAGAGTTTTGAAAACATTTCAGGATAAAAAAAATATTTTTTTAAATAAAATTTGGAAGGTGTTTTGAAAAGGAAAATTAGTTTTATGAGCATTCCTTGGATGCTTTGGTTTTCAAATGGAATAGAATTTTGAAAGGTATTTTTGTGGCATGCCTCATTTGGGTGATGTGTGAACCACCAAGGTTTTTTTATTTATAAAGAGTGGGGTTAGATTAGTTTTCAAGGATACACCTTGGTGGACGGTGATTTCAAAATTCCTTGGTGGAAATTGGAAATTTCAAAAGAATAGATTAATTTCTTGGTGTGAATGATGTGTTATTTTCTTGATGGATTATTATTTTGGCTTGATTCCTATCTCTTGAAGGAATTTTTTGGTTTATGTTTTAAGGTTTGAATTGATTTGTTTCATATCTTATGTTGTTTTTCATATGCCTCCTAGAATGATTGAAAGAGTTTCTTTAATTCCAAAGCCTATCCAAACCCCTAGTGGAGTGGTGGATGTGGAACCTTCCTTGAGCTTGGACCCTGTTTTAGACTTCTTGAATCAACATCTGCCTTATTTCAGTAGTGATTAGGGGTCATTGGAAGTAGTGAGGTGGTTTGAAGAGATTGAGGTGATCCTAAATTCTATTTGGACACCTGAAGCTTCATGGTTTATGTTAGGACCAATAGGGGCCTATATACCCTGAGAGGGGGGGGGGGGTGAATCAGGGTATGGATATTCTTTTTCAAAGTTCTTCCTACCCCACTGGATCTTGAACTCTTTATTACAAGGGTCACTTTGTTTGCTCTTGTGTGTAAACTATGATCACTTCTTTACTTCTTTATCTAATAATGATGCTTTGAATGCAATGCAGGGAAGAAAACAGGCAGACACAGAGATTTTTACTTGGTTCACCCTCACTGGGTTACGTCCAAGGAGCATACGCCGACAAGTTTCCGGTCGTACCAAATTCCACTATTCTTCACTATATGTGGATACAAAGTTCGGGCTAGATCACTTCTATGCCCAGGCTCACTGCCTTTACAAAGTTTAGGGTCAGCTCACTGCTTTCCCAAGGGTCACTCCCTACTTCTCTCTCTCTGGCTCACTGCCGGTGGAGAGGATCACTTTCTTCCTCTTCCTTCACTCACTGCTCTGGAAAGGATCCACTCATAGTTTATAGACCTGTAGGTCTCTTTATTTGCATGAAGGAATGCATCTTCCTCTGTATGTAGATGCTCTGTTGAAGTAAAACTTTCACCTGTAGATGAATATCTCTTTGCACCGAAGGTATTGGGCAAACTTCCAGCTTCCACGTAGCCCAAAAATCTCTACTGGAAATAAACCTTACTTGGCGCGCAAGTCTATCTCAGCGCACAAGTATCGGCGCTCAAGTCACAATGGGCACACAATTCCACCTCAGACACTTGCACGACACAACCTTCTTTAACTCCAAACTTGCGCGACACACTTCCTTTTACTCCCAATCTAATATTGGCGCGCAACTCCACACTAGCGCACAACTTTAAACACTGGCGCACAACTATCACCCTGGCGCGCAAGTCCCACCTGCGCGACCACACACCACTTGTGTGACCACCACACCTGCGCGACGGGAGCTCTGATTTCTCAAAGTGTTGAACTCCGGTAAAGAATGAGGAGGGGTGGTCCAGTATTTATAGGCAATCTGACCACCCTGCGCGATGGCGCGCAAGCCAAACCTCGGCGCGCAAGTCTCGACGCGCAGGTCTCTTCCCCTGCAAGTCACTTGCGCGACCTACTTCCAGACTTGTGCGAACCTCTTTCCATTGCCATATTTTGATCTTCTGATCTTGAAAAACCATAGGCACGCAAGTTCTCAAACTTCCAAGGCATCGGCGCACAAGTATCTTTCCTAGCGTGCAAGTCACCTGCACGACCTCACCAAAACTTGCGCGAACCTTATCCCTTTGCCATATTTTGATGATCTGATCTTGAAAAACATATGGCGTGCAATTTTCCAAGCCTTCATGTACACGACGCACAATTCCATTTTCCAAAACCACTTTTCTTCATTTGTCGATTTTCAGGCCCAAAAATTTGGCAAACACTGGAAAACGGCACCACCTTGTATCTATTCTTTTGTACCGCCTCCAGATCATCCACTCCATTATCGACGTTCTTGAATCAAACATGGATCATTGACCGTAGATCTTGAACTCAACACTCCACTATGAAATCCTCTTTGTCAACAAATTTTTATGTCATTGTTTTGCTTTGTCAACAATCACCACTTAGATGTCCACTTTGTCAACAAACACAATCACCTCAAAAATGCTTCAATGATGCCTTGAGGGATTTTTGCCCAACAATATCCCCCTTTGGGTTTGTTGAAAACTCTTCCATAAAAAGATACATCGTTGATTTTTCAGCCACCATTCGCCTTTTGTGATTCAGATAGTGATCAAGGATTTACTCAACACATACTCTAAGCCCATATGAGCAATGCTTGGCATGAGAAATAAGAGTAAAAGAAAAGTTCATCAATGAATCACTTCATCTCTGACATCAACTGTTGACACCAAACTGATACCAATTTTTACTAAACTGATACCAATTGTTGAAGGACCTATTGGAAGACCAATTTTGGTTTGGAAATATTTTTACCACATTCCAACACTACTCTTCTGCTTTTATCATGATCCGCAGCTATCGTGATACCTATTCTTTGATCGATCACTTATAGCATCGTCATATTTAATACGCTCCCCGTTTCTTCTCACAGCTTATACACCTCTTTAGCCCTCTTTCCAGTGTTGTCCAAGCTAAATAATGGCTAAGCACGTTCAACAAGCTTCAACTCCCCCTATCTGGCTTCTTTACCTGTCAGCTTCTCCCCATATCATTCATGATTTATCAAATCTCCACATTGTCTCCCCCTTGACCAATCACTATTTTCTCCCCCTTTGTCAAAGAACCCAAAGGTCACTTATTTGTAGTTTGTAACATAGTAGAGAACACATATCAGCACATTAGGGAAAAACACATCATACCTCGGGGAGAGGGGGTGGGGGGTTTCCACATCAACACTATTTCAAGTGCGTGGAATCGACTGAACTCCCAAAGCTAGTCGATGCCTTTCAAATGCTTCCTTGGGTAAGGCCTTTGTCAGAATATCTACAACATGTAACTCTATAGGCACATACTCCAACTTCACAAGCCCTTGACCCACTTTCTCCTTGATAAAATGATATTTGATCTCAATGTGCTTTGTCCTTGAGTAATGAACTGGATTTTTGCTAAGATTGATAGCACTTGAGTTATCACACTAGATTCCGATCGGAGATTTCACTTCAACTCCCATATCTTCAAGCTGTTGCTTCATCCATAATAACTATGTGCATGCTTGAGTGGCCGCAATATAGTCATCTTCTGCGGTGCTTAATGAAATGCAATCCTGCTTCTTGATTAACCAAGCAATACATAGTCCTCCAAGATAGAATGCACCTCATGACATTGATTTTCTGTTATCTACTGATCCAGCCCAGTCTGCATCAGTATATCCCAATAAATCTGTCTGAGATTTGTCATTATATGTCAAGCCAAAATCCACCATGACCTTGATATACCGAATAATTATTTGCACTGCAAGCATGTGGCTTTCCTTGGGATTACTCTAATATCTTGCTGCTTGGCATATGGCGAAAACAATATCAGGCCTTGTCGCGGTCAAGTACAACAAAATTCCAATAATTTACCTGTATTCTGTGAAATTAACTATCTTGCCATCCTCATCTTTTGATAATTTCATCCTGGAAGAAACCAAAGTCTTCATCTCCTTGGAATTTTCAATTCCAAATCTCATCAGAACCTTCTTTTAATATTTATGAAAGCCACCTTTACTATGCTTCATTTGAATCACAGACTCTGCAAATATTGATTCAACATTGAATACCATTCTCTCGGTGCTGGTTTCAACCCATATAATTCATTCTTCAGCCGAAAAACCTTATTCTCATCCTCATGAATAAGAGAACCATATGGTTGCTCTATATGCACTTCTTCCTCCAGAATCCCATTCAAGAATGCTAATTTGACGTCCATATGTAATACCTTGAACTTTCATTGCACTACAATGGATATGAATAATCTGATTGTCTCCTGCCTTGCAATCGGTGCAAATGTCTCATCACCATTTATTCCCTCTATCTGGGAGTCTCCTTTGCACATCAGTCGTGATTTGTTCTGAATCACTGTGCCATATTCATTCATCTTGTCTTAATAGACCCATTTAGTCCTGATGACATTTTTATCTTCTGGCCTCGAAACAATCTCCCACGTCCGATTCTTCTCAATTATGATTTAGCTCTTCATTCATGGTCTGAACATAGTTTTCATCTTCAGCTGCATCAGCAAAGAATTTCAGCTCAACCTGAGATAGAAAAGATGTCTACTGTAGTGATTCCATTTTCCTTGTCTGAACTGAATCCGACTGATCACAAATGATATTATGTCTATCAATTTCAGCTCAGCTCTTTGGATTCCTTGTAGACACAGACTTGACACTTTATTGTTCATCATCAGTGTCTTCTTCTGAATCAGTATCAGCCACTTTTTCTCTCCCTGTGTTTCTTTCTTCCTTAACACATTCATCAGGAAATTGTTCACTGACTCATTCTTCAGTGGCTTCATTTCTTTCAGCTAATTTTCTCTGTGTCATTGTTCAATGAAGTCATTTCTTTGAACATGTTCTCTCAGATTTTTGTTGACACACCTTTGATTTTCTCTCGAAGCTTCTTGGTATCCTGAAAGCAGTCAGCTGATACCACATTGTCAGAACAAAATAGATAATCATGAAAACCTGTGTGTTTCTACTTTTCCACCAATCATTCATCATGAGAATAGACATTCATCCTTAATATCATATTGAGATCATGCATCTGATTAGGATATATAATTCTCCCCCTGTGTTATGCAACTCTTCCAGTTGTTAGGCCCAATAGTTTAGACCCATAACTAATCTTTTCCTCCAGCATCATTTGTTCTCATATTCCACTCAGATTTGATCCATTAACAAAATCTCTAAGCCTACTGAGTTGAAACTCTGTGTAAGAAATAAGAGATAAAGTTAATAACACAATCACTTCCTATTGTGCTCTTTTTATCCCTTTCTTCATCAAATTTGATACCTGATTTGAGTCAATCAAAACACTGAAGCATATCACATCTCCACTTTGCATCTTTAGATGCCACTTCCCCTTGGATCGTATCTCCCTAAAACCTGAAACACATGAATCATCATTTAATATCATTTATACACATAGGGATATGGGAGATTTCTGGAATCCTCAAGATGAGGATAGTGGTTGATCCTCAAGGGTCAACCCTTTGATTCTTTCCTGTAGACCATCACACTCTTTCTTTGCTTCTTCTAGTTTCCTAGCCAACTTCAACTGATCTGGCCAAATGACTAAGCATTCATTACCCACATGCTGAGTCTTTTTCTGATATGTTGATTCTGCAGCCCTAGCCTTTCTCACCATTTTGGGTTTAAACCCACTAGTACACATTTCTGTCTTTGATGTTCCATCAAAATTTCATTTCCCTTGATTCCTTCTCTGAGCAAGAATATCTTTTCCTGTCATCTTTCTTTGCTCCTTCCTCCATTGTAGGGATCTTCCTCTTTCCTCCACTTCTTGTGGTGGCACATGACATGCAGCTTTTTCAATGCATCCTTTGTTTATTTTTATCTTATCATATTTCTAAGTTACCAACCTATTTTTTATTGGTGGTGGGTCCTCCACTGAGCGTACATTCTTCTTACACACAGTTGTAGTAGATCTCCCCTTAATCTTCCATATTTGTTCACATTCTCTCCTTGAGAGCTGTTTTGAGTATGATAGATGAGGTGACTGATACACCTTTCATTCAGCTCCATGTGATTCCCCTGAGACTCTAAGCCTATTCTTCACCTTACCACTTTTTCTTCCAGTGTATAATTTTTCATTATGCATCACTGGAGTCGAAATTATCTTTCTGGGTTCCTTTTCCTTCACTGCTTTCTTCTTACTGCACTGTCTGGCCAAATGCCCATGATCAGAATATATGAAACATCTTCCATCAAAGACATACCTCATTTCATCATTTCTATGTTGAGATGTTGATGTAACTAGAGTTCTTCCTCTGACATTGAGCTTCTGATCTTCCTGACACATATTCATGGTGTGTCCCATTCTTCCACAGTAATAGCATTTTATGAATGCTTTCCTTTGAGAGACTCTACTCTCTGATTTCCCAGGATGCTTCTTCTTATTCTCAGATTCAGTAAAGTTTCTATTTTCATAGCCTAATATGTATTCATGAGCCTCTAAAAAAAAGATTGATGTGTGGCTGTGAATCACGCAGAAATAGCACATGTCATCACTACTTTTTGTAACTGTCCTCTTAGGCCTATCTCCAGCACCTATAGGATTTCATTCACATCTGGAACTATTCATAGCTCTCTTTCTATCTTACATGGGAGGGGATTCATCAAATCTGATACCATTTGTTCCCAGACTATATGGTCTTTGAGCTGATAAAATTTGTTCTTGCCTCTTTTCAGAAATAGAAAATTTTCTTTTCATTTCGTCATCACTTGTCGAAGGATAATCAAATAGCAAGTGTAAGGCATCCTTTATTTTGGTCTTTCCTTTAGCATTGGATTTATCCACTTCCTTCTTCACTGATTCTATCTCTTCTTCCAACTTTTGAATCTTCATACCTCTTGATTCAATTTGGGCATTGAGTTCTCTTTTGAGATTCTTTCCTCTATTCATCTCATCTTCTAGTTCCTATGTAAGCTTTTCCACCATGTCACTTTTATCCTTCACTTTTTATTTTTATTCTTCAAAATAATCTGAACAACATAAATTCTCTTGTTGTAGCATTTTATTCTTCTGAACTAGTTCAGAAAGCTGTGTCATACGATCAGCATTTTTATATTTCATGTTTTGAATCTCGTCTGTGTTCAGATTCTTCCCCTGTACATCAGCTATTGATTTTTCTACCTTTACAGATATCTTTCACAATTCTTCATCTTGAGAATCACTTTTCTCCCTCAGATTAGTAGCTACGTCAATAAGACTTTGATTCAAACTTCTTAGCTTGTTGATCTCAGTTTCTAGTGCTTGGACCCGAATATCTTTAGATTTAATTTCATCAGTGTTTCTAACGTCACTTGAAATATCAGGTTCTCTGATACACTTGACTTGATCTTTCACTTTTCTATTCAAGCCATCGATCTCCCTTTTCTGTTCTTCAATCTTAAGCTTATACTCACTAACTGATTCTGAGTTCTCTTATGTTGATAACTTGAGTTTCTCAATTTCTTCCATCAACTTAGACTTCTCTTCTTCCTGCTGCTGCATATAGAGTTTAGCATTGTGAACAACTTTGTTATATTTCTTCGTTTTAGCTCTCCAAACATCTATCTCCTCAAGAGAAGCCTCTAACTCATCTCGCATATCTATTTTTCCTTTAATTTCTTCTTCTGTTTCAGTATCACTCTGATGCTCATGTACTTCACTCATTCCAACATCATGATTGAGTGAATCAATCTTTTCCCTATCAGATTCATCCAGACCTTCCTTTAGTAAGATGTTTGATTCTTTTAGTTGAATCACACTTTTTCCAAAAAACACTTCCACATTGAGGGAAATTACCTGGCTTCTAATTCTTCTTTGATGCTTTTCCCTTTCCCATGGCAGACTGAGATAAGAGAAAACTGTATCTTCAACCACACAGATCGAATACACTAAGTTGAATCAAACAAATATGATAAAAGAAACCTGGCTCTGATACCAATTGTTAGGACCAATAGGGGCTTATATACCCTGAGAGGGGGGGGGGGTGAATCAGGGTATGGATATTCTTTTTCAAAGTTCTTCCTACCCCACTGGATCTTGACCTCTTTATTACAAGGGTCACTTTGTTTAATCTTGTGTGTAAAATTTGATCACTTCTTTACTTCTTTATCTAATAATGATGCTTTGAATGCAATTCAGGGAAGCAAACAAGCAGACACAAAGATTTTTACTTGGTTTACCCTCACTGGGCTACGTCCAAGGAGCATATGCCGACAAGTTACTGGTCATACCAAATTCCACTATTCTTCACTAGATGTGGATACAAAGTTTGGGCTAGATCACTTCTATGCCCAGGCTCACTGCCTTTACAAAGTTTAGGGTCAGCTCACTACTTTCCCAAGGGTCACTTCCTGCTTCTCTCTCTCTAGCTCACTGCCGGTGGAGAGGATCACCTTCTTCCTCTTCCTTCGCTCACTGCTCTGGAAAGGATCCACTCATAGTTTATAGACCTGTAGGTCTCTTAATTTGCATGAAGTAATGCATCTTCCTTTGTATTTAGATGCTTTGTTTAAGTACAACTTTCACCTGTAGATGAATATCTCTTTGCACCGAAGGTATCGGGAAAACTTCCAGCTTCTACGCAGCCCGAAAATCTCTGCTGGAAATAAACCTTACTTGGTGCGCAAGTCTATCTTAGCGCGAAAGTATCGGCGCGCAAGTCACAATGGTCATGCAAGTCCACCTCAAAAACTTGCGCGACACAACCTTCTTCAACTCCAAACTTGCGTGACACACTTCCTTTTACGCCCAATCCAATATTGGCGCACAACTCCACACTAGCGCGCAGCTTCAAACACTGGCGCGCAACTATCACCCTAGCGCACAAGTCCCACCTGCGTGACCACACACCACTTGCGCGACTACCACACCTACTTGACGGGAGCTCTGATTTCTCAAAGTGTTGAACTCCGGTAAAGAATGAGGAGGGGTGGTCCAGTATTTATAGGCAATCTGACCACCCTACGCGATGGCGCGCAAGCCAACCCTCGACGCGCAAGTCTTGACATCAGGTCTCTTCCCCTACAAGTCACTTGCGTGACCTACTTCCAGACTTGCGCGAACCTCTTTCCTTTTCCATATTTTGATCTTCTGATCTTGAAAAACCTTAGGTGCGCAAGTTCTCAAACTTCCAAGGCATCGGCGCGCAAGTATCTTTCACGGCGCGCAAGTCACCTGCGCGACCTCACCAAAACTTGCGCGAACCTTATCCCTTTGCCATATTTTGATGATCTGATCTTGAAAAAAATATGGTGTGAAAATTTCCAAGCCTTCATGTACATGGCGCGCAAGTCCCTTTTCCAAAAACCACTTTTCTTCATTTGTTGATTTTCAAGCCCAAAAATTTGGCAAACACTGGAAAACGGTGCCACCTTGTATCTGTTCTTTTGTACCGCCTCCAGATCATCCACTCCATTATCGACATTCTTGAATCAAACATGGATCACTGACCACAACTCTTGAACTCGACACTCCACCATGAAATCCTCTTTGTCAACAAATTTGTATGTCATTGTTTTGCATTGTCAACAATCACCACTCAGATGTCCACTTCATCAACAAACACAATCACCTAAAAAATGATTCAATGATGCCTTGATGGATTTTTTCCCAACATTTTATAGTTGTTGAGATATTTCTTGTTGGTTTTAGGCAAGTATGGTGGAAATCAATGGCACCTTATCAATTGTGAGAAGGTATGTCTTGGGAGTTCTTCAGGATGGAAATTATCTAATGGTTATTTCTTGATTTTGTGAATGTGGATAGAGAACTTGATCTTATGATCATTCATATGGGTGATCGGTTAGTGATGGAGTATGCTGATCAATTTTTAGAGTTGGTCATATTTTCTATGAGGCTTGTTGTAAATGATACCGAGAAAGATCATTTGTTCAGAGGTGGTCCTTGTCCAAAATTTGGTTAATCTAAAATTTCATCTGGACCAACTTCCTTTAATGAGGTTGTCAACAAGGATATTCAGTTGGAAGATTACCGGTTTAGGAAACCTTTAGTGGGTGAGGCCTTGGTTCCACTCGGTGGGCATAAGGATAACCTGACAAGTGAAGAGCATAAGCAGGATGATCCAGAGCTCAGGGAAAAGAGTCTTTATCATGGGAAGAAAATATCTCTCATGTGCTTCCAATGTGGGGATATAGGGAATTATAATCCATTTTGTGTTTAGGTCTAGGGATAAACTGAGTGGTGAAATTGTGGTGGACCCATAGAGGTTAGCGCTTGTTAAGTGGTTCAAGAGAATACATATGATGGGGAGGGAAACACTATCCATGGAGGGGGTTATCCTTTTTATAAGTGGATTATTGATCAAGGGGGATGTCGTTTCTAGTGAGATGGTAATAGGTGATGGTTGGTGTTTCATGTTGGGACTCAAGTGTGAGTGAGAAAACTTGTCCAGTCATTATGTTCAGTAGTAAATGGAGCATGGACCATGGATTTTGATGTTTTGGATTGCGGGGTGATGACAAAAATAATCCTATGGTGGGGAGTGTCTTATCAGTCATGGATGATTGTCTCTCATGTTAGGAGAGTTGTTGGTAGATGCTTGAGATAGTTTCATATGTACTAGTTCTTGGAGTAATAGTGTGGTGGCTGGTTTACTACCAAGAATTCTCAAGGTAAAGAAGCATTAAGGTAGGGAGGTTGTGATAAACTGCATCATCATGGGTTGTGAAAATTCAGAGAAATTTGAATTTTTACCCTCGAGTGATTTTCAAGGGGAAAATGGAAATTTATCCTTTGAGATGTTTTCAGATAACTTTTATGACTCCTTTGTTAGTCCTAAAATAGGGTGTTTACCCTAGGGTATAAGTTTGGTGGAATTCTAAGCCATTCTCATTTCATAAGAATATTAATATTTAATTAATTAAATATTAATTATTTACACATGTGTTCAAAAATTGATATATTTTGAAAAAATCATAAGATCGATATTCCTACTCTATGTTTGAGTCTAGAATGGGGGTTTTCCCTAGGTTATACATAAACTTTCTCTGGGCCCCAAGGCTGGGCCCAAGCCCATGCTCCATTTTATTTTCTTTTTCTTTGATTTTTCTCTCTTTTCTTTCCTTATCCTTGAGACTTTTTTATACACCTGAGGGGAATTCCCATTTGGGGGTATTTAGCTAATAGAAAAATAGAGGGAGAGAAGAGAGGGGATTGGCACTGGGGAGATTGTCTGGAGGTGGATCAAAATGCGGTGGCGACATCTCACAAATCTGAGCATGAATCCTTGAAATATTTTACCCTGAGGTAGGATGTTTATTTACTTTTAAACCAATATCCTCACAAATTATCTATTTTTAAATTTTAAATAATTTTATTTATTGTTCAGGTTTTCATAAGAGCCCTTGTGGGGGGATATTTTGGGAGATTCTGGGGTTTCGGGGCTTCACAAGTGGGTTTTTATTTAGAAAAACCCAGTCGCATAATGTGTGTTCTTTAAATAAAAACCATTATCTCATACTTTTTGGAATAGGTTTGAAGATTATGATTACACGACATTTGTGTTTTGGACACACCATGTATAGTTACTCAGGGTGTGGCTGGGGGCATGACCGGTCACCCTATGTGGGGGTACATGGTTGTGTAAGTTACATGGCCAGAGGCTGTGTATCATATTCAGCTAGAACTTGTGTAGATAAAATGGATAGGAACCACATGTGGGTGACACACCATGTATAGGTTAGGCATTCTATGTACTTTGGAAAAGTACATGCCAGGTCAGCTGGGATACATGGCTAGGGAGGTCCGCTTGAGGTACACACCATATACCTGAGGAACATGTCGTGTACTTCCTCCTTGGAGGGTTTTTAAAGGTATTTCACCCAAGAATCATAATTGGACTCATTATTTTCCCATTATAATCATTTTCCATGTAGACCATGACGGTGGAATATTTTTTGAGTTTAAAGGCCATATGGATGGTGTTTTTGATTAGGCAAAGCTTTGGAGGGAGGATTTACTTAAGGTTTGAATTTAGAATCCTCTAGTAGGTTAGGATGTGATATGTGAGGCCTAATGAGGGTTATGAATTCATTTATTGGATTATATTTGGAATTATAAGGGATTTAGTTTGTGTTTGTTTGGAAGATTCCTAGAAGGCAGTATCTGGTGTCTTGGATGAGATAATTAGACTAGTTTCCCAAGGTTTAGTTTCAGTCACTTGAGGTTTAGATTGGTTAGATCCATTTGGTTGGGATGCTTATGTCCAATAAAAATCATGTGGGTGTTTTGGTTTTATGATGTTTTATGGTTTGATTGTGGGGGTTTTAATGGTTTCATAATCATTCACGTCGGCCTCAATATTTTCAAATAGATTCCAATCGGGTTTTGTCATGGAGCTGAAAAAACCCAAGGATCCCCTTATTCGAGATGTTTCACAAACTTGATTTCCAAAGGTAGGAGGTTGTTGGGAAATGGTCCAAAAATTCTTAGGGACTCACATTTGGTGATATAATGGGAGGTCAGGCTTATCACACCCTTTTGGGGGGAATTATTTCCAACTTTGAGACTCCCTTAATGATTTAATACATATTCATGAATACTTCATTAATTCCCAAGTAATACATGGGTCTACCTTGAATTAACAATCAATTATTATAATGTATGAATTTTAGAATAATATATATGTATATGAGGTTCTTCATCGACAGAGACATATGTATGTATCTGAGGTTCTTCATCTATGGTACCCTATTTCATGCAGATTCAAGATTCTTTGGTTGTTTATTATTATGATGTTGGATTTAAGCTATGTAGTGGGGAACTCTGGAGTTTATCATCATCTAAAGAGACAGAAGTTTTATTGAGGCCGTGATAGAACCCATAAGATGGGATTCCTATGTATCCTTGTGAAAGGAATCAGAATCCACGTAGTTTTGTGCCACTTAACAAGACACATCACACCTTTTAAGTTCATGTGATGAGGAAAAAACTGTATAGTTTAACATCACATGTTAATGATGTCTAGGAAAAAGGTGCCCGATCAATGTTTGACATGAGACTTACGCCGAGGTGGCCTAAGGAACTTGGAAGGGATGTGGGAACCTAAGTTAGATACAAACCTACTAGGATTACAACCTAGAGAGAATTATGGTGAATTTGGGGTGATAGGTTTAAACCTCAAGGAGGATTCCTATATATCCCATTTGGATGGGAATCAAAGCACACATAGTTCAGATGATGTGGAAGACCCACACATATGGAGGTGCTATGAAGGTTTGTCTCATAGGGAATGTATCCCTTTGAAAGGATTGAGTTGGGGATTATAATGAATAGGTGGATTCCCTTTGGAGTTGGATACATGGATTTGAGGACCCATTCCTATAGAGTCATTCTAAAGGAAGGTGAGAGGAAGATATGAAAAAGGATTCTCTTCTGATATATGCATATGATCATGTGGATGTCATGATCATAGCTAACCTATAATCCCATGTGATTCATGCTCCTATGTGAGAAACAAGAGGAAGCATAAGATTTGGAAAACTACACAATCCTTCTTCTGATGTTGGAAGAGGTTGGGGATATGGGAGAAGAAGAAAGGGATTTGATGTTCCCATATCCTCTCCCATTTTTGTAACTAGGATAGTCACATCTGACTACCCATTTGGATATGACCCATAAGAAAGGCTAGGGGATTACTCTATGAGGTATGCAATACTCATGGTTCTAGAGAAGAGAGGAGGATAAACCACTAGTCCTTATCAAAGGGAAAAGCAAGTGTGATCCCCCTCACTGTCTGAAACAAAAGGTACTTAGTCTCAAAGATGACTATTTAAGGATATGTCCCTAATCCTAATGTCTTAGATATGGATTGGGAAGGTAAAGGGCCTAGATCTTATGTCCTAGAGACAAAAAGGGAAGGAAAAATCCCAAGACCTTGTCTCTGAGACTGGGAAGTCACTGGAACTGCCCCAAGGGTTGATGTTCTAGTAACTGAAGGGATGCATAATAGTACACACCCTGAGGACCCTACCCATCAAGTTGGACAAGTGAGGGGAACCTATGAATGAAGGAATTCATAACAAAATGAGAAACATGCTGGTGTGTCTCTCAACATGGATGTGTAAGTTTGGAGGCTTCGATGGAGGATTTGATTTGGTCTCCCTCAGATGGGAGTCCCAAGGGAGGAGGTGCCCTGCCATTAGTGGCATGAAGAGAGGGATCAAAGGAGACTCACATAGGTAAGTCTTGGGTGAGAAAAAGTGGGTTCGCATAGGAGGAATCTAGATGATATAGAGAGGTCTAGCATAGGGAAAGGCTTATGTGGATCAGAAGTGCATCATGTAGGGTAAGCCTATGCAAGCTAGAGGTGAATTATGGATGATGGACAACTTGGGAGAAAAAAATGGGCAAGGCCTTTCTCTAGGCTCCAAGGGTCTTCATAGGTGTCCCTGGAGGGGTCTCATACAAGTACCAAGTTTTAGGAGGGAACCTTCATGTTAGTTCTCTCTTGATTAGGAGAGGAGTGTCTCTTCACATAGGTGTTTTGTGTTTCACACCATGGAGGGACTTTGATCCCACTATCCCCCTTTATTCCCTATTATTTCAGGTTTTGGAGAGCTACCTTGGTGGTTTTGAGGGCCTAGGTTAAGGACTAGGGAAAACAGAGCTTCAAGACTTCTCAGGGTTTTTTATTCATCGTAAATGAGGATCACCATAGTTCTATTTATAGTAAAACATTGTACCCTAGGAAAATGAGGTTGTTCACGAAGGTCCATTAGTCAAGGGCCACATGCAGGTGTCACACACATGGGTGGATTCCCCTTCTGGGCCGTATAGACAAATCCTGCATGAGGCTCTTGGCATGTAGGTTGTGTACACACATTAAAAACTAGGCTATCCCTTACCTGGGTGAACCACCATGAAAAATAGAGTGTCACACCATATAATTTTTGGGTCAAGTCAAGTAAATTTTGGGTTTCGACACATACAACCCAACCTCTCATTCCAAATCCATGTACTAATCTTAGAGAGATGTTCCCACCATATTTCCATTAGATTGGGAAAATTTTATGAGAGATATCCATCCCTTAATTTGTGAGAATTATTGCAGCACATAGAAATCCAATATTCTTCTTCTTTCATCATAAATATGCATTTTTACTCAAACTAGACATTTAGTTTCTAAGTGAGGATAATATCATAAATTTTATGTAAAAGTGAATGTAATTCATTTTTTGGTGTCAAAAAATCCCACATTTAGAATGATATTCGTTTAAAATGAAAATAATCTAGTTATAAGGTAACTATAGGGAATTTTAATATATTTCAAACTCATTCAATGGGATTTGGATCTATCTCAATAGTGCAAGGATTCTCTAAGTTTTCCCTAAGACATGGAGCCTAGAAAGCATAGTTAGATTGTTTCTAGATTCATATGAAAAAATATATGAACTTTATGTCTTTTGTGTCATTTCTCTATTTTTTTCTTAAGTCAAAATGGAGACAACTTAACAGGTGAGACTTGTCTTTTTCTTAGGATTCCCTTTATGGGTTTTCATCCTAACAAGTTTTGTGCCTTTTTCTTTCATTGCTCGATTTTTTCATAAACCATGTAGAGTGCAGGTCTAGCGAGATGAGACTCAACTTTTACCTAAGGTTCCCATTTGTGGGTTTTCAACTTGGTGAGTACTGTGTCTCCTTATGTGGGTAGTTTAAAGTCTTACAAACTGGACTAGTGTGACTATTGTTTTAGATAAAATAGATTTGACTATATGGAGTGATAATCCAAGTAGGGATTTATATCTAAGAATGTTCTAACATTATTCATATACCTAAAAGGTAATTTTGAGTCATGATTTTGTAATTTCTGAATCTAAAATACGATGTGAGAAAAACATAGAAGGAAAGACCACCAACTATATTTAGAAATTTGTTTCCAACATAATGTTTTCATTGGGGATTATAGATATATAAGTGGTCTCTTCCAAGGATGAATGTACCTTTTTTTTATAGGCCCTTTTGATGGGAGACTTATGCAAAGCCAAACATGGCATATTACTACATAGTCAAATAATGACATCCTCTGGCTGAAAATCCCTTTTGGATGGGAAACTTATGCAAACCAACTGGGGCATATTGCTGCATAGTTATACAAAGGTGTCTTCAAGAATATGAAATTCCATTTCTGATGGCTTGGTAGTTTGTGAAGATCCGTATTTATCAAGAGAATGAAGGATGGTTAGTCAAAGGAAGGTATTTGTGAATTAAGAGAGAATTTGTATTGGCATTGGCCATGAATAGGGAATTTCCCCTACATGAATTTGGATTGTGTAAAGGAGGGTGCATTCTATTGGATGAACAACATCATAAAGAAATTATCCTTCCTAACAAGGGTTGAAGAATCATACAACTTAGTGTCATGTGACCAGGACATGGACCATAAAGTTTAATGGATTACGATAAGGATATTGATGGCTATAATTTAAGGTCTTTTAGCTCTGATTGAAAGATTAGTGATTTTCCCTTACTTAGTAATTTTTCCAAGAATGTTCTATCATCTTCAGGCATGAAGGGGAAAGGTTTGTAATATATACTATGGGGGTTTCCAAATATGAAATGTGATCTAGGATAATTATAAAAGGAATGAACGTAGAACAATGTTTGAATAGTGGGATCCCAACATAATGTTGTTGAGGCTTATGAAGATAGAATAGCCCTCTCCTAAGGACTAATGTACCTTAGGTTGATAGGTCCTTTTGGTGGGAAACCTATGAAAATCCACTAGGGTGTATTACTGCATAGACAAAAAAAGGCATCCTATGACTAATTGGACCTTTTGGTGGGTGACTTATGCAAATTCAATTGGGGCGTATTACTGTATAGTTAGAAAAAGGTGTCTTTGGGAATATAATGTTCCACTATAGATGGATGAATAAATATTATGGAGATTTATATTTCTCAGGTCATAGAGTTTGGTTTGTGGAAGGTAAGTTCTTGAATATGTAATTAGCATTTCATATCAAAATTATCCAAGAATGGGGAGAAACTTTTACCTACATAGGTTGGAACCATATGTGGGGAAGAGGATTTTTTTATGCTATGGATAGAGCCAAGATTTGAGATTATAGAATCACTACATATCGTGTGATGGGTGGAATCAATCCACACATAGTTCAATAATTTACATCATGCCAGAGATACCAACCATGCGGTTTAACAGTATGCAGTAAGGACGTATGGTGTTCCTTTTAAGGTCTTGTATCTAGGACCATGTTACCCTTAACATGAAATGATATGACTTGATCATATGAGGAACCATTTTACAATACTCCAAATCCCATGTTACATATTCTTGGTGTGAGAAACAAAGAGTGGAAAAGGTTCCTTCCACTACACAAAGGTGATTAAAAGAAAGGACAAGGGAATTTTGATTTTGTGGTGAATGAACCAAGATATAGGATCTAAGCGTCACTATGTATCTCATTAGAATGAGAATAAATCCACACATAGTACTTAGAAAACCATGCAGTTTAGTGTCATGTGGTGAGGACATGATCCATACAGTTTAACGTCATGTGGTATGGAAGAAGGTGACTCGACGTCAAAAAAAAAATATTGCAGCTGGGCCCAAGGCATAGGATCTAGTCATTGCTATGCATAAAATCAATGTGAGAATTAATCCACACATAGTTATTGGATTTATATGAATCCTATAGTTTAATTTCATGTGGTAAGGATGTCCGGTGCCTTGCAATTTTAGGTCATATAGCTAGGACCATATTTCATGGAAATGATGAATGATATGAGGCTTACCGGTCCAAGGATGCCCCAATATACTTCATATGCGAAGAAGGAAATTTTAAACTATGATCATGGGGGTTTCTAAATCAGGGAAGTGGAATGGGAAAAAATTCAAGGGATGACCGTGAATCAAAGATCAAAAAGTAGGTTCCTAGAATAGTGTTTTTGAGGCTTACAAGGATAGAATAGGTATCTCCCAAGGACCAATTTATCTAAGTTTATAGTACCTTTTTTGAGAAACTTATGAAAATACAACTGGGGTCTATTAATGCATAGTCAAAAAAAGGCATCCTTTGACTGATAAACCCTTTTGGTCGGTGACTTATGTAAATCCAAATGGGGTGTATTACTACATAGTTAGAAAAATGTGCCTTTAGGAATGTGATGTTCCATTACCAATTATTGAGGAAAGATTATGGAAATATGAGAATGAAAAAAATGGGGAGTATGATGTGTGGATGGAATATGTCTGAGAATAAATGAAACATTGGTATTGGTATTATCCATGGAGTGTGAATTCCCCTACATATAATTTTTGTTTTTGTTCATATGTGGGAGAGGAATCATTCTGTTTCCTTGATGGGTTCCTTAAGAGGGAACCTGAGTTAAATTATCCTACATAGATCTCCATTTTTCTATAGGAGAGGGGGAATGTTTTTTTTCATGGATGGGCCTAGTAAATAGGGTATAGATATCAATATGTATCCCATTTGAGGTGAGAATCAAGTTACACATAGTTATTGTAAGGCTCCCTATATAGGTATGACCCATACACAGGGAGGGGCATTTTTCTGTTATGTATGGACCCAATATTAGAGATATAGGTGTCACTACATATTTTGTAATGAAAAAAATCAAGCCACATATAGTTCTTGAAAAAAGGTGTGGTGAGAAACCAGCATTGAAGATCATGATCTGCTCAAGCACATATTGAAAATGTTACACAGTTTTTCATCATGCAACAAGGACATGAACCATGTAGTTTTATGTCATACGGTGAGGAAATTATCATATAGTTTAACGTCTTATGACTAAGATGTTTGGATATGTATTTTAAAGTCTTATATATCAAAATAAGATGTATTTTATTTTTATGTCATACAAATAGGACCATATGGTGTGACTTTTAGGGTTATGCATACAAAACCATGATTCCATGCAGTTTAACATAATACAACAAGGATTTCAGTGTCATGAAGTTTATTGTCTTGGGAATTGGATGAATGTGTGTTTATCACATGATTTATTTATTGAGAAATCTTACATTAGTAGGGGACATAATAATATCTCCATCCATTGAGATTAGGGAATAATGTACATTAGAGTGGACCTTGTGTATGGTGTAAGGTCCCTCCTACTTTGGCTTAAGCTTTGGAGGTTTCCTCCATAGAATCATCAGAGTCCTAAGGACCAGTACCAGTTCTCCTTATAGGAATAAGAAGAGGTAAAATTTCTTGTTAAAATTCCATGCTATCTGATTTTGATGGACCTAAAAGTGATGCAAAGTGTTAGACTCATCATGTTCCAATTATTTTATAATGATCACAAATCCTATAAATCCTGTAAATCTTGTTAATACTATTTAATCTATCTCAAATCATGTGTAGAGATGGTTGGTGTATTTATGATTTAAATAAACTTCCACTAAATCCTGTTAATCATAAATCATGTTTTATTATTGTAAACTATTTTTAATTTATTCTATAATGATTTATTTTTTGAATGATTAAGTCTAAATCATTCTGTGAATATTACTACTTAAGTCTGTATACAGATATTTGGCTAAGTCTGAGAAACCATGAGTCTGCCACCAGTTTTGGTTTTCTGGAAAAGGACCTAGACACCATGATCCAGACACCATGACCTATACACCATGACCCAGAAACTGTAAACCAGACACCGTGAACCAGACACCGTGACCCAAACACTGTGACCCAGACACCATAACCCAAATACTGTGACCCAGACACTATGACCCAAACACCATGACCTAGACACCGTGACCCAAACACCGTGACCCAGACACCATAACCCAGACACCGTGACCCAAACACTGTGACCCAGATACCGTGACCCAAACACCGTAACCAGTTTCAGATCTCATGAATTTTGTGACACCGGTTCCTTGCTAGCATAACTAAGACACCGTTCAAAGTTTGGAAAAGCACCAGACACCATGATTCTAACACCACATACTTTCTACTGGTTCCTGATCTCAATATAACTATACCATCATGACTGTCTCACCACTCAAAGGAAAAGAATAAGACACCATTTTGTGGTGACACCGTTTCCAAGTAAAACTGTTTCTAGACAGACTGTGACACCGCTCTTTAATCTATTTTTTCGTTTTCAGTTAAATTTCTAACAGTCATATTTGAGTAATTTAAAGGAACTGATATAATTAATGTTTCTTTGTAGACATGTCACCTAATAGTATGAGGTACGAGGTGTAGAATACATGCATCTCGTCAGGTCCAATGTGTGCGCCTATAATTAAAAAGGAAGATAAGCCGGGCTGCAAAAAAACAGAAGTAGAGCACCAGACGTGCAAGCATTTTATAAAGGTGAACCGATACATGCAACAAGAAAAAATTGAAGAACACATAAATCAATCTCGATTCCAAAGGCTGGAATACTGTATATTAGAATCAAAATCATCTTCATAGTACTAACTCCATGAAGAAAACAAGCTATATTTAACTGGAAACTAGAGCCCCAGACTTGCGATACTATGTTTTTCACAAGAGTACTCGATACTTGCATATGCTTCATCCTACAAGTCCAGAGCTACATAAAATAATGCTCAGAGCACTTCTATCCTTTTCTAATCATCTTTTCTCTATTGTGTATTGTTTTTAACTTTTGAGTAGTGTGTGTATGTCTGTATTAAAACATACACTATCTCCTATACCAAACTGAAGGATACAATATATACTTCCTCTCATATCTTTATACACCGGTTTACTCCAACGAATAAGTGTGTAAGAGGTCCTTGTGTGACATGGTAGGTTATACCCATGAAGAATAGTGGAATAGGTCGTGTGACCTGGATAGTCCTATGCACTGTAGTTTACCCTGATCTAGGGTGTGGATCAAGTTTATTAATATAAACGGTTTGGTAGAAAGTGATCACCAAGTAGAGTTGATTAGGTCTCTGCTTGAGACAGAACCACTTGTTTTATACACTATGTTATTTAATTTAGTTTCTCTCTGCTAAACTGTATATTTCAGAAAACACTAGATTTTACTTTGATAGTTAGTCTTGGATAGAAGTTATAATTGTTTTGTCTTATTATTATAGTTTCAAAAATAGTATCAATAACTCATATTGGTATTACCGAGAATTAATCAATATTTTGAGAGGTTATTTGAAATTCAAACTTTTATAACCATATTACCTTGATTAACTAGGTTGTATTCATTTTTATTAAGGAGAATTTTTAAAAAAACTTTGTAATAGAAATTTGAATAGATACTCAATTCACCCCTCTTGAGTACTCTACTCTAACCAGCATTTAGTATCAAAGGGTTTTTTTATTATTAAGACTCCTTTTTAATCTATTCAACTATGATTTTAGTTGTAATTTAAAGATCTGTAAATTTTTATTAATTGTAAATTTCTAACTCTTTCAAAGTATTTCTTTATTATGAATAATATATTGGAAGGTGCTACCACAAATAGACCTCCATTCTTTAATGTAACTAATTATTCCCAATGGAAAATTAAAATGAAAATGCATTTAGAAAGTACGGGCTTTGAAATTTGGTCTTCAATTATAGAAGATTATACGATTACTTCTACTAATATAATTACTTGGGATGAACCAACCAGGACTACTTACAATAAAAATCTCAAAACCATGAATTCTTTATATTTATCTTTAGGAGATGTGGAATTTAACAGAATTTATGCTTGTAAAACTTCCTAGGAAATTTGGGATACTTTGTCTATTTCACATGAAGGAACTTCTAGTGTGAAATAAACGAGACTCAATACTTATACCATTAAATATGATAACTTTAAAATGAAGCTTGATGAGCCTATTTCTGACATGTATCTCAGGTTCAATGAAATTTTCAACACAATTATTTCTCTTGGAAGAGAAGTCACAACCAAATAACAAATCATGAGGATTCTCAGATGCCAACCCGATAGATGGAGAGGAACCTCTGTCTCTATTAGAGAGTCATGCGACATCAACAAATTACATATAAAAGAACTCATTGGGAAACTGATGATGTATGAAGAGGAGTTGAAATTCAACAAGTAAGAGGAGGATGAACCCAAAAGAAAATCCGTGGCATTCAAGACCACCACCTCTAAGCACAAAAAAGGAGAAACTAAAAGTTTCTATAGAAAGTTATAGCAGTGAACAATCATCTCCTAACAATGATGAGGACATGGATCAATTATCCATAAGGTTTAAGAAATTTTACAAAAGGAAAAAATTTCTTAGAAAGCCTAACTTCAAAGGAAGATATGATCAAAAGGGAAGCTGGAAGAAATATTGGAAAATAAATGACAAGTATGATGAGATAGTATGTTATGAATGTAAGAGAAAGGGACATGTAAAGGATGACTGTCCCAAGATAAAGTATAAAAAGAAATATGCGGATAAATATAGAAAGTATAAAAAGGAAATGAAAGAAACTTGGAGTACTTATGAGGAAAGTTCAAGTGAATCAGAGTCTTCACATGATGAACATGATAACAAATCCAATATGTGTTTCATGAAAAACCCATATGAGGTAACACTGGAATCTCCTATAAAAAATTATTATTATTCTAGAGATGAAAGTGATTTTGAAAATATTTCTAAAGAAGAAATGTTTGAGTATTGAAATATGATTGAAGAGACATGTAATGAACTGAAAGATAAATACAAGTCCTTAAAGAAAAAATATGCTCTTACCTCAACTGTTAAATCTAAACTTACTGTAGAAAGAGAGAAAAATGTTCAATTAATCAAAAAAAAAAAAACAATGAAATAAAGCTATCTAATGAGAAATTGAAAAAGTACCTTGAAAGGTTCACTAATGGTAAATATAACTTGGTAAAAATGCTAGGTAAATAGATTTCCCCTAAATATACTACTAGTATTGGCTATCAACTTGGTAAAAGAAACTTTGGAAAAACCAATTTTGTTTCTAAACCTAGAACATACATCTTTACTCATAGTTCTGGAAAAAATTCTTCTAGTTCAAATCATGATACACTCTCTACTATTTCAAGATTCTTTGGACCAAATAGAGTTTATTTCTCAAATACTTTACATAATGCTTATAGGAAACCTATGAGGTAGATGTGGGTTTCTAAAGCACTAGTTACTAATATTACTGGACCCAAACAAATATGGGTACCAAAGTTTGTTTTTATTTGACTATTTTGTAGGAAAATTGTTTAAATAGGTCATGTAAAAGATTATGGTACTTAGACAGTGGGTGTTCAAGACACATGACAGGAGAATATTAATGCTTCAAGAACATAATAAAAATTTATGGTGGACATGTCACCTTTGGTGACAATTCCAAAGGAAAAATCATTGGCCTTGTCCAAATTGGTAACTCTAACTCAATATTAATTTCCAAAGTAATTTTTTTATGGAATGAAATATAATATGCTTAGTATTTCACAACTATGTGATGATGGATTTCATGTTAAATTTGAAGATTATTCTTGAAATGTTTTTAATTCTAAAAATGAATTAATATTTTCTGCATTGAGAAATGAAAATGTATATTCTGTTAACATAGATTCTTTAGTTTCTCAAAATTATTCATGTTTAAGTGTATTTCACAAAGAGTATTGGCTTTGGCATAGATTACTAGGACACTGCAATATTCACTCCCTTATAAAGTTAACTAGAAATATTTTATTCAAAAACCTACCCAAACTTGAGTTTCCAAATGATACAGTGTGTAATCCTTGTCAAAAGGGAAAGCAACACAAAATTTTCATCAAACCAAAGAAAGAAGTGTCAAATTCTCAATCTCTCAAGTTAGTTCACATGGCTTTGTTTGGACCATATAGAGTTTCTATCTTAAATGGGAAGTACTATGTTTATGTTCTTGTAGATAACTATTCTAGATATACTTGGGCTTTCTTTTTGGCTCACAAAATTGAAGCCTGATATCATTTCACCAAATATGCTAAAACTGTAGAAAACCTTAGTGGACTTAGAATTAAATCCTTAAGAAGTGATCATGGTTGCGAGTTTGAAAATCAAGAGTTTTAATCCTTTTACTCACAAAATAGCTATAGTAATAATTTCTATGACCCTAGAACACCTCAACAAAATGGAGTTATAGAAAGAAGAAATAGGACCTTGTAAGAAATTTCTAGAACCATGCTTAGTGAATATGAATTACCTATTTATTTCTGGGATGAAGCTGTAAATTCAACATGCTATATCATTAATAGAGTTTTGATTAGAACTATTCTTAAAAGAACTCCATATGAGTTATGGAACAATAAAAAACCCAAAGTAAGCTACTTCAAAGTTTTTGGTTGCAAAGTCTATATCCTTAATACTAAGGACAATCTTGACAAGTTTTCTTCCAAAAGTGATGAATAAATTTTTCTAGGATATTCAATCTCTAGTAAATACTATAGAGTGTTTAACAAAATAACTAAATGTGTGGAAGAATCTATCCATGTCAAGTTTGATGAGACAGATCCACATGAGCCTAAGACCTCTCTAGAAAACCTGGAGGATGATATGTCAAATATGAACATCAATGTTAAATCATCTAACCATCCTATAAAGGAATCTGTGAAAACTTCCAGTTCTAGAAATTCTCTAGATTTAAGTCAAAATGAACCCGAACCTATTAAAGGACCTGAAATCACTATCCCCTCTTTTTCTAGAGCTGTTAGAACCCATAAGAACCATCCTTTAGATGCTGTTGTAGGATATTTAGATAAAGGAACTAAAAAAAGAGCTTCTATTAGAAATAAGGTTGAACATCAAGTATTCTTGTCATAACTTGAACCTAAAAACATTAATGATGCTATCAATGATGAATTTTGGGTGATGGATATGCAAGAAGAACTAAATAAGTTTGATAGTAACAAAGTTTGGAAACTTTTTGATAGACCCAAAGACATATTTACCATAGGCACTAAGTGGGTATTTAGAAATAAGGTAGATGAAGCTAGTAATATAGTTAAAAACAAGGTTAGATCAGTTGCACAAGGCTATAGTCAAGAAGAAGGAATAGACTATGAGGAGACATTTTCACCTGTAGCTAGACTTGAGGCCATCAGAATCCTGCTTGCTTATGCTACCCATATGAATTTTAAACTATATCAAATGGATATCAAAAGTTCATTCCTAAATGGGTATATAGCTGAGGATGTTTTTGTTGAACAAACCCCTGGTTTCCCAAATCCTCACTTTCCAAATCATGTTTTCAAATTATCAAAAGCTTTATATGGTTTAAAGCAAGATCCAAGAGCTTGGTATGATAGATTAAGTACTTTTCTTATTTCCAAAGGTTTTACAAAAGGTATAGCTGATCCTACCCTTTTTATAAAATGAATTTCCAATGATGTTTTATTAGTTAAAATTTATGTAGATGATATTATTTTTAGATCTTCAAAAAATTCTTTATGTATTGAATTTTCTAAAATGATGCAAAATGAATTTGAAATGAGTTTCATGGGTGAACTAAAATTATTTCTTGGATTTAAAATCTTTTAAAATAAAGATGGTATTATTTTAAATCAAAGAAAATATAATAAATATATTCTAAAACATTTTGGCTTGGATAACACTAAAAGTAGTGATACTCCAATGATTACTACTTGTAAGTTGGATCTTGATGAAGATAGAAAATATGTTGATCAAACCACTTACAAAGGAGTGACTGGAAGCTTACTATAATTAACTACTAACCGAACTAGAATTATGTTTAGCGTATGTATGTGTGCTCTTTTTCAAGGAAACCCTAAGGAATCTCATTTAAATGATGTTAAAAGGATTTTAAAATACCTCAAACATACACCCAATCTAGGACTATTCTATCCTAGAGGAAAATCATTTTAGTTAGTTAGTTATTCCAATTCTGATTTTGCTGGTTATAAGTTAGATAGAAAAAGAACCTCTGGAACGTGTCACCATTTAGGAAAGTATTTAGTATCATAGTGTAGTAAGAATTTTTTTTTCATTATCTACTACTTAAGTTGAATACATAGTTGCGGGTAGTTGTTGTGCACAAATTTTGTGGATGAAACAAACATTACTAGATTATGGATATCAATTCAGACATGTACCCATAAATTGTGACAATACAAGTGCTATTAACATTTCAAAAAAATCCTGTTTCACACTCCAAAACAAATAATATTAATGTAAGACATCACTTTTTGAGAGACCATTATAAAAAAGGAGATATCACTTTGGAATTAATTGGAACTGATTATCAGCTTGCTGATATATCCACTAAACTATTAAATTCTGAAAGTATTGGTTAAAACATACATTAATTAGTAATGATAAATCTCAAGTATAAAATATACTATTTTTAAAAACTTACTGACTCACAGCTTACTATTTCACAGTTTACTATTTCTTGATTTACAGTTTCACAATTCATTGCCTTAGAATTACTGTTTCACTCTCACAGTTCTACAAGTTACTATCTTGAAGTTTCTATTTCATGTTTATGGTCTCACAGTTACTATCTACCAGTTACTATTTTGCACTTACTATTTCAAATAATACAGTCACACCATGTGGAGACACACTATAAAGATGACACTGTGAAAACCTGTTCTGGTCTCATCGTGACAACTTGTTCCGGTCTCACCGTATTGACACGTCTTCATTCTATTGGTATTTTATTACCCATATCACTGTGTTGATTATTTTATTATATTCATCCCAAAATTTTGAATTTACAAAATTTGAAATCCCTAAATGATAAAAACCAAATGTCTTTCACTATTTTCTTCACATGAGCTCTCTTCTCTCAAAACCGAAACCTTTCTCTCTCAAACCGTAAGACCTCATTCATCCCTTCATCTCTATCTCTCTCTTGAACCCCTCATTGAATGAACAAAATGAAGATCCCATCTTCATCAAATCCTGATAAATGCAGATCTAATAAGAAAGTGAAAATTACACCGAAGGTAGTGCCATAGGGACCATTGAACCCGAATCTTATTGATAGAATAATAGTTTCAGAAAAGGAAATCTGCCCTAAGTGGTTGCTATCAAGTAAGTAACCCTTAATTCTATATGAAAAATGGGGGTTCAAAACCCATTGGGAACAGGTCTGTATCAGTACTGTAGTGTACTGTAGCAGCATAGGCACTGTAGTAGCGGTAGACACTGTAGTGGTACTATTCACAGAATGGGCCTTGGGTAAAAAAAATGGGCCTACGGGCCATGTAATGGGATAAATTCCCACCGGGCCTTTGGGCTATATAATGGGTCTCCCTCTACCCAGTTAAAGAGGTATTTTATTTGATTTAATAATAAATGAGGCTTCGGCCCCAACCTTTTTTTTTATAAAAAAATTAAGTCTTTAGTTTTAAAAGTATTGAAAGAGTAGGGATGGTTGAACTGGTTCACAATGGAGACAAGGCCGATTTATCCAAATATTGTTGCTCAGTTTTATCAGTCTGTTCAATTTTCTTTCAATGCTGAAGATGGATTTGTTTTAAGGAGTTGGATTAATTGCCAAAGATAAACCTTTTCCTTGAGGTTATGGGCTGTATGCCTAGGGATACCTCATAAAAGAAATTTTTGAGGACTACCATAGAGGTCCTCATCCTCTGAGTGATATTTTTGTCTTAGAAGAGGCCTTAGGAAGCTTGAATACCAATAAAAAGAAAAGAAGAGCTATTTCTACTGAGTTAGATGGTGAATCTAGATTTTTGTTTAAGTTTATTTAGAATATGATTAGTCCAAGGAAATGTGATTTTTCTACCCTCAAATATCAAGATGTATTTTTGATACATCTTATGAAGAATGGACACAAGATTAACCTGTGAAAGTATGTTATACTTCATATGTGTGAGTTGATTAAGAAAACCTCAAAGTATACCTCCTTGTTCTACTCAAGGTTATCCTCTTCTATACTATATGCTAAAGGAATGGTTGGACCAAATGACGAAGTCATCAAGGACTATGAGTTATGTATCTCAAAATTTATAGTCAAAAGGATGAAAATTAGTTGGAATCTATGAAAAAAGGATTGGGTATAGGATAATGAAAGGTTATATGAAAAGTTCAATCCATTTGAGCATCCTTCAAAACATAAGAACATTTCTGATCCTGGTTTGGAACCAGATGAAATTATTGACTATCCTGCTGAAGATGAAGAAGAGGCATTTGTTGCACCTATGGAAGAAATAGTTTTGGGCAAGGAAGATAGTGGACCTATTCCACAAAACATAGTTGATATGGAAGCACCTGTTACTAAAATAATTATTTATTTGGAAGAAGAACCTACTTCTGGAAAAGAATCTATTGTTAGTGTAAAAGAAAAGGCTGTTCTTGAGGATCATCTAGAAGAATAACTTTCTATTTATAAAGAAGCTATAGTTGAGGAACATTTAGAGGAATAGGATAATACTGAAATTATCCTTTCTACTGAGGAAATAATGGAACAAGCCTTCCAGTTGGCTAGAAAAGAAATGGGTGAGAGTATTGGAGCTGATCTTTTAGAACCAGATCAAGGAACTGAATATCTTAGTCCTATGAGATATATACTTATTGAGGGGGAGCAGAACCCTAGTCTAGAAAGTGTTGAAGTTCCTAATCATGTTAATAAAAGAACTGTGGATACCTGGTATAAGTTCCCTAGCTACTTTGATGCGGATGATACTTAGGAAGCCTTGATTAAAGGCATAGACCTATCTACTATGTTTCAATTGAAACCGGTCTCTGCTCTATAGGTAATCTCTTCCAAGGAACCTGAGATTGTCTTAGTTCCTATTCCTAAACCTTCACAAGAACCTCCTTATTTCATGAATCATAGTGATTTGAAAGCCTTTGGAGTTACTTTATTGGCTGGAGTTGAAAATCTCATGAACAGACAACCTGATCCTATAACAAATCTAAGTGAAAGAGATGTTTCCTTGCTATTAGAGAAGATCATATGGAAGATTCAGCCGAAAATTCATCATGAAATTCAATAGGTAAGAATTGAGAAAAAACATTTTAGTGATGAAGTGAAGTCTCTCATAGTTATGGTTAAAGATATGAAAAAAGTGATGAAATTAGGACAAGCTCCTATTGCTCATCCTATCGAGGATGTTAGTGGTCAGGTTCCATAGGAAGGTTCCTATCTAATTCAACTGAAATTGACTTCATTAGCTGACAAAGTGGACGAGATAAACAATTAGATATTCTAACAGATGCGTGAGCTTGCTATTGGTCTCAACAAACTAACCGATGAGTACAAGGTGTGCCTATAGAATGTTCTGAATCAGCTCAAGTCCCTCACTTCAGCTGTTACAACCTCTAGTGCCTCTGTATAGTCATCTCAACCCTTTAATGGTGATCTTCTTAGAACTATTGTTATGAAGGAAATTCATTCAGTTTTAAGTGTTTTTGACAAGGATAGTGTATCTACAATTGTCTAGAATAGTGATAGAGTCCTTGATTTGGCGAGGATTCATTCAAAGATTGAAAATGATGCTCATGAATAAATTACTAAGAAAGTGGATTTCTATTTTAATAGGATCTTCTCTAAGCATTATATGACCAATCATTTCAAGTATCTTATAGAGAATTTGAAAATTCCTTCTGTCACTCAAGCCTTCAAGATTCAAGTCCAAAAGTTGAAAGATTTCACTCCTATATTGGACAAATTCATGGAGAACAAAGATGATTTTGAGAAGGAAATGCAGTATGGTGGTGAGATTATTACTGACTTCATTCAACTGTTAAGACTTATCTTCATGCATAGAGCACTATTATTATGGCTCCTACAGCTACACCTTTGTGGCCTGATTTACCTCCTTCCTCATCTATGACCTTTTCCTTGACTTCAATGTCTGTATCTTAGGCTTTGAGCCAGATCAGACCTGTTATCCTTGACCAGAACATGCCTAGATCTTCCACCAAACCCACTTTGACACCTTCTATTTTTGAAGGACTCCCTCTTCATTCTCTTACTATTGGCTCACTCACTTCTTTAAATTCTACTTCTGCTCCTGTGGCTCCTGATGCTGTTTCCAAGGGAAAAGAGAAGACATCTAGTTCTGAATAAAAGTGAAAATTGTACTTTGATAGGGATGTTTTTTATTTTTTCTTAAGGCTTGTAATGCCACATATTTCCCCCTCTAATGCAATGTGAATTTTTTTTGTCTATTCTCATATTTACTTTCATTTATTCTCTTTATTTATTGTACTCTTTTTGATAATCCCAAAAGGGGGAGAACTCACTAAGGCCCTAAGGGGGAGAAAGTACACTAAGAATATATATCTAATTCACATGATTTGAGATAATCAAAAAGGAGGATATTGTTGGACTCCTCATGTTATAATCATGTTTTAATGATCAAAAATCTTGTAAATCTTGTAAATCTTGTAAATATTGTAAATCCTATTTAATCTATCTCAAATCATGTGTAGAGATGGTTAGTTCATTTATGCTTTAAATAAACTTCTACTAAATCCTGTTGATCCTAAATCATGTTTTATTATTCTAAAATATATTTAATTTTTTATATAATGATTTATTTTATGAATGATTAAGTCTAATTAATTCTGTGAATATTAATGCTTAAGTCTTTATACTGATATTTGGCTAAGTCTGAGAAACCGTGAGTCTGCCACTGGTTCTGGTTTTCTGGAAAAGGACCCAGACACCAAGACCCAGACACTGTGACCCAGACACCATGACCCAGACACTGTGACCCAGACACCATGACCCAGACACCATGACCCAAACACCGTAACCAGTTTCAGATCTTATGATGTCTGTGACACTGGTTCCTTGCTACCATCACTAAGACACTGTTTGAAGTTTGGAATAGCACCATACACCATGATTCTAAAACCACATCGGTGATATTGGTTCTTGATCTCAATACAACTATGCCATCATGATCATCTCACCGTTCAAAGGAAAATAAGAAGACACCATTTCATAGTGACACCATTTCCATGTGACACCATTTCTAGACAGACTGTGACACTGATCTTTAATCTAATTTGTCATTTTCAATTTAATTTCTAACGGTAATATTTGAGTCATTTAAAGTCATTGACCTAATTAACGTTTACTTATAGAAATTTCACTTGACAGTACAATGTATGTGATGTAGAATACATGAATTCTGTAGGCTCCAATGTGTGCACCCACAATTAAAAAGGAAGATAAACTGGGCTGCAAAAATAAAAAAGTAGAGCATCAGATGTGCAATCATTTTAGAAAGGTGAACTGATACATGCAACAAGAAACAACTTAAGAACACATGAAGCACTCTTGATTCCAAAGGCCAGACTATCGTAAATCAGAATCAAAATCATTTTTATAGTTCCAACTCCACAAAGAACACAATCTAGATCTAACTAGAAACTAGAGCACCAGACTTGCAATACTCTATTTTTTACAAGAGGAATCGATACTTGCATATGCTTCATCCTACAAGTCCAGAGCTCCATAGAATAACACTCAGATCACTTCTAATCTTTTCTCATCATCTTTTCTCTATTGTGTACTGTTTTTAACTTTCGAGCAGTGTGTGTATGTCTGTATTAAAACATACACTATATCCTATACTAAACTGATAGATACAAGATATCATTCCTCTCATATATTTTTACATATGTTTACTCCCACAAATAAGTGTGGAAGAGGTCCTTATGTGACCTGGTAGGTTATACCCATGAAGAACAGTGGAATAGGTTGTGTGACCTGGATAGTCCTATGCACTGTTGTTTACCCCGATCTAGGGTGTGGATCAAGTTTATTAATATAAAATTCTTGGTGGAAGGTGATCACCAAGTGGAGTGGATTAGGTCTCGACTTGAGGAAGAACCACTTTTTTTATCCGCTGTGTTATTTAATTCAGTTTTTATTTTCTTTACAGTATATTTCAAAAAACACTAGATTTTACTTTGATAGTTAGTCTTGGATAGAAGTTATAATTGTTTTGTCTGATTAGAATAGATTCAAGAGTAGTATAAATAACTCATATTGATGTTACTGAGAATTAATCAATATTTTGATAGGTTATTTGAACAGTCAAACTTTTATAACCATATTACCTTAGTTAACTGGGCTATATTCATTTTTATTGGGGTACCTTTTAAAGAAAACTTTGTAACAAAAATTTGAATAGATACTCAATTCACCCCCCCTCTTGAGTACTCTACTCCAACCAACATAAAGTATGTAGTATTTTCTCATCAATTCACTCCAATTCATAAAATCATTTTTAGGATTGTTTCTATATTGAAATTTGATCGTACATGGAAATGAGAAGTAATGGAAATTGGACCTTAATGGGTAGGACTGCTTCTATCCCATATATAAGTGAATACGAGGTCACCCGCATGGCGGTGTGGATTTTAGTTCAATAGGACCACAAGGCATGTGATAGATTTTTAGGCAAAGTATTTTTATATTTATCCACCATTTCCTAGATTATGTTTGTTAGGGTCTTGTTGAAGGCCTATATCTATCCATTATCCACCTCATAATAGTGAGATTAATGGTTGGATTTGATATTATAATCCTAATACAACTTCTACAACTCAGTAGAATAGAAATTGGTTCCATTGTCCATCATTATTGTATGAGGTACAAAAATCCAATAATGAAGTTAGATTTCATGAAGTTAACAATGATTTTGGCCCTAGCTTCCTTGAGGGGCATTGCTTCAGTCCATTTGGAGAAGAAGTCGGTAGAAGTGGGGATGTATTTAAACTATTTGGCAATGGATGGAGGATATGGCCCTATAACATTCATTCCATATACAAAAAATGACCAGAAGTATTTTTTTGTGTGTAATAAATCTAGAGGTTAATGGATGAATTTGGCATGCACCTGGTAGAAATGACACTTTTTGGTGAATTTTGTGTAATCCCATGTCATTGAAGTCCAAAAGTATATAAGCCTTCATATTTGATTAAAAATCCTGAACCTTGACTAATGGAAAATATAGGCTCCTATATGTACTTATTTCATGACAAAATAAGTCTTTCATCCTTCCATCCACCCAAGAAGGACTCCATTAAAACCTCTTTTATAGAGAACTTTTTGGTGATTGGGCCATCATAAAGAGTAAAGTTGATTTCCCGTCATCAAATTTTCTATTTTTTGGATCTGTTTGATGAGATCACTCTATTTTGGAGGTAGTACACAATGGTTATCATTCAACTGGTCTTAGGACCATCTAGTTTAGGGATGAGATTAACCTCATTGATTTATTTCATGCTTACATGAACAAAAGGAAAGACCATTTGACGGTGCACAATTCCAATGAAGATTTCATCCCAATCTGGATCTTCCAATGCCATGAATGAATTATCCAAAGCATCAACTTAGTAATTTTATGATTGTGGAATGTGATTCAATATTGGATCCAAGGGTAATTCTTCTATTATCCCCAAACATAATTAATCAGTGGTATTAGATCTTACTTTCTAATGGCATAACCACCATTGAACTTCTTAATTACTAACTCTGAATCAAATTTCACCTTTAAGTGATCCAGTGAAATATAAATCTTCAATTCTAGCCCTACAATGAGGGCTTGATATTCTACCTCATTGTTGGTGTATCCTTCTAACAACATGATGGAGTAAGAAAAGACTACCTTGCTGGAGATATGAGCATGACTCCCAACCCAAATTTATTGAGCTTAGGGTCTTCCATTCTCTTCCCTATTGGGATTTTGTATACACCATCAAAATATATCTCCCATATCTAGGGTCACTCTTGAAAAGAGAAGATCTCTTCATCAGGTAATTTGGTATTTAACAATGTTACTTTTACAGATGGATGTTCTGCAAGGAAGTCTGCCAAATCCCAGACTTTTATCACTTTCTAGGGCACAAACTGAATTTTAAATTTCTGTAGGATAATATCTCATCATGCCAAATGTACATACAACATAGTACATTTGAGGATTTATTTGAGAGGGTTATTGTAAGAGACAAAATGGACCTCATGGTACTGTAGGTAGTGTCTCAGTTTATGAACCACAAAGATTAACACCAAGAAGCTCTTCCCAATATCTGAATAATGAGTCTCATTTTCAGGCATGGTTCGATTAAGATAATAAAGGTTGTTTTTATTCACATCATTATTATTTTATGCAAGTAAAGTTACCAGTGATCACTCCAGGTTTTTCATGTATAGAATTTATGGATTCCCCTTAATAGGAGACAAAAATATTAGTAGGATCAAGAGGTATTTCTTGATGCTGTCGAATGATTCCTGACAGTCATCCTTCCACTGATATGTGAACCCCTTCTTCATCAACCTAGTGAAGGGAAAACACTTACCTATGAGGTTGGCTATAAATTTATAGATGTCAGAAAGTTGTCCCTATAAACCCATCAAATATTCGAGGTTTTGAGGTGGTGACATATTGAGGATATCATTTTTCTTCTTAGGTATAACTTTAATACCATAGTTTCATATGATGAAGCCATGAAATTTCCCTAAGTTGACCCCAAAATCACATTTTAAGGGGTTTATCTTTAGGATGCACTGTTGTAGTTTTTTAAGACAATCTCAAGATCAATAAGGTGTTTGAAATTCTATTGATAATTAACCACCAGATCATCAATGTATAATTAAACAAATCTTATCAAGAAGGGTTTGAAAATGATATGTATGGACCATTGATATATGGAGATGGAATTCTTTAATCCAAAGGGAGTTACCTGATAGAAAAATAATCCCTGAGGGGACCTGAAGGTGGAAACTTATTCATCTTCTTGGCCCATTAATATTTTATTATACCCTAAATATCCATCCATGAAGGAGAGGGATTGATAGCTGGATATAACATCAATCAGTAGATCTATGATTTGGAATAGGAAATCATCTTTTAGACAGTGCTGGTTGAGATCTATGAAGTCGATGAAGACCCTGATTTTCCCATTCTTCTTCTTTACTGGTATGACATTACTTATCCATTTTAGATACTAGAATTAATGAATGAGATTAGATCTAATAATATTTTCAACTTCAACCTCAATTTTAGCGGCATGAGTTGGGTGTGTCCTTCTGGTTGCCTATTTGTATCCTTGGTGGTTTTCTATAAATCCTAAGTGGTGAGTGGCCACATTAACATTGAGGCCTGACATCTTCATATAATTATAAGCGAAAACATCCCAATGATTCTTAAAAAATTAGGTATATACCTATTTTTCTTCAGAAGACATGTCCACACTGATCAAAGTGATCCATGGGTCCTCTTCTATACCTAGATTTATTTTTTTGAGTTCATCAATGGTGGTAGAAACACCTTCCTCAAATACTATAGGTGCATCCCTAATATCCTCCTCCTCCTCCTCTTCTTCCTCCTCCTTTTCTGTTTTCTATGAGGGGAAGTAATTAATGAAGGAGGATCTATAGAGTTAGGTTAGGATTCAAAATTTTGACATCCAGAAGATGAAGTGACTTTCCTTGACCCATATGACAGTGTGAGGTCTTCTTAATGTTATGGAGGGGTTGGAATTAGGGATATAGAAGGTGAATATTTATCCTCTTTTTACATATATGATGAGGCATGTATCTTTTGAAGCTCAGGGGATGAAATGATTAAATTTTCATTTGATATTTACCATTTTATGGAGATTCAATGACCTTCATGAATGATATCATGAAGGTTGTTGAATATATGCTCGTATTTGGTTCCATGCCTTTGATCTGATGGATATAAAACACATATTCTTCACTGTGATGTTTTAAGGGATTGGATAGGGTCATTTTTAGACCATTTGGGTATGTGACCCAAGCAACACTGTCGGTCATGGGTTGTTTCCCTTCCATTTGATAGAATCCTGCATTAATATATTGTGTTTTACAAGATTTTAATGGGTCTTTATCACCCTAAAATGTCCCAATATGACCATTGATGCAATATTTAGGGCATTGATTATATGATGAGGGTATTTTCGTATATTGATGAAACCAAGGTCTTCCTAGTAGAACATTGAAATCCACATCTTTCCAAACAACCAAAAATTCTAAGTTGGATACAAGGTCCCCAAAATGGCCCTTGAGCTTGATCCTATAAAGAGGCTTTTATTCACTATTTTCATAAACCTATAGAATTAGAGCAGAAGGGGACAAGTGGGACTCAATATATCCTAGCTGGCGAAGTGTTCAAATTGGAATGAGGTTGACTCCTAACCCATTATCAATAAAATCCTGTCAGAAATCAACATCATTTATCTTTATAGACATATAGAAGGGTCTGATGTGTCCATGTATAATAGAATATTTGTCTTATTTTGTAAAAGAGATGATTATATGGAATTTAGTAAGATCTATCTCTTCATGATATAATTTAGAAATGGTGACTTCATCTTCAATGTAGCACCCCCATTTTCTGGCATGTAACATTTTCTTTATGCTTTTTAATTACATAAATTATAAGGGTGAAATTTGGGAGATCTTTGGAAACTTTTTGAGAGTTTTGCAGCTTTTCTACTGGTGCATGGGTGGTGAAAAATTTGTAAAAACTTTGACAAACTTGAAGGAAATCATGCACAGTATGACAAAAACTAAAGGGGATGCGCATAGGCCATTCAAAGTTTTTCCAAATGGTGTGAAAACATAGTAGTAATCATGCGCTTTGAAAGATGGTTTTAGAAAAAATAAGGCAGTGAATTTGGCACAGTTCACACACAGTTTTAGAGACCGTGCAAGGTGACCTTGCGAAGGTCATCCTCAAGGTAGTGGCTAACACATGGTTAGCACATGGGTTTTCTAACCATGTGACTAAACCATGCACAAGGTCAAACTTAGATCCTTAAAAAGTGGATCTAGGTCAGATTAATGTTTTAACCACTCTTTCCCCCAAAAAATGCTCTAACTCAGGATTTTGCTTCTCTAAAGGTCAAAGAAGGTTCTCCCATTGATCCGAAGGTGATTATAAGTCTTCTTTTGGTGATTATAAGTCGATTATTCATGATATGTGTTCGTTCTTCATCGTTCTTGTTGCGTTTCTTAGATCCATTTACCCTATTCTCTAAGTTTCTTAGACCTATGCTCATTGTGGGTAGATCTAAGGTTATGGATGCCAAATATAATTATATTTTTCTTGGTTCATGACATGGGAAGATATCTAAGGTAGGTTCGTATAGATTCAACCCGTTTTTGTAATGTTTTTCGCATCTTTTATCGTTTTCACCAAAACTCTCGAGGTTGGTGGATTCACTCACAATTAATCTTTATAGAAATGATTTGATTGATTTAAAATTGGTTATTTTGTGTGAAATTGATTATTAATTGGATGTGTAATGATTTTTGAAAACCCTCTTGAGTTTTGTTTTGTGGAAACATGGAAATTGGGTGTTTTTGTAGAAAGTTCTTTTGTTTTTGCTTTTAAAATATTGATTTTAAAATGTGGATTTTCTAGAATTATGGTAAATGGATTAATCAAAATGTTTTCAATAAAAAGGATGATTTTATTGAAATGAAATTGGGATGGTTGATTTGAATTGGTTTTTTGGAAGGTTTTAAATAAAAGAACAGTTTTATTGAAATGGATGAAATGGTTGTTTTGGCATGATGGTTGTCTATGTTCATGTGCATACAAGACTGATAAGGGAAAGGAGTCTACCCCATAATTAGTGGGATGGATAAGGGTTAGTGATCTCCCCTATCAAAATGTTTTACTAGGTGATGTCTTAGTGAAAGGATGACTCACCACTCACGAGTATAGGGAGGTCCATGTTACATGCATGGTTGGATGTGTGGATAGGTGGAATGTAATGGTTATTCCAAAATGGATATTGAGAAATGAATTTCAAGAATTGGTTGGTTGTTTTCATGAAAAAATATATTTTGTTCAAAAATTTGGTGATATGGAACTTGTTTATATTTAGTTATAATTTTTTTATAATATGTTTATATTTAGTTATTAATTGTTTTTAGAAGTTGTTTATATTTTTTTATAAACTATTTTGGGAATTGTTTCACATAAATTATTTTATATAATGTTTCTAAATTTTATATCCTAGTGGCGTGAGTAGGGAAGTCATTGGGGGAAAACCTATTGAGTTTTAGTACTTACCCCTACTTTGGCACTTTGGTGCTTTTGTAGATGTCATATTTTGGGACATGGGAAAAGGTAAAGTATCACATGTCTTTAGCACTACCTCATGATACTTGGGCTGTTTGGTGATGTTAGAACATGAAGCTTGGGAAGCATAGAGTCTTGTGGTCATCTTTGAGTTTTATTAGTTACCGTCTATTGTTTTCTTTTATGTGAGTTTGAATTTAACTACAGTACACTTTGGTTGGTTTTGATATAAAAGAAATGTTTGAGTTGTCATTATTTTTATCATTCATCATATAGTGGTTAGTTTGGTTTGGTTTTATTGGATTAGTTGTTTTATTCTTAAAGGGTAAATCGTCCCCCACATATATTGAAACCATTCAGAATTTATTGCCATCATTTGGCATATTGGGGATGTCGCTTAAGGAATAACAGTATCCTCCCACCTTCTCAAGACAATGAGGATAAGGAGGGATGTTACAAATGGTATCAGTTTTGTTTATTCCAAATAATGTTTTAGATAAATGGTATCAACTTGTTACTTTCCTTGTGGAACAAGTAGTTATCAGTCTTCTTGGTCTTCGAGTTGAATTCATTATGATCTATTCCTTGAGTTTTGATCTTAGAAAGGAGTAGTATTGTCAGGACTTGAAATATAGTTCATAACAGATATAGTTAACCTTTTTATTCTAAACTTAAAGTTACCAAGGAATTGGTTACATAAGTGTTTTGGAGACACTTATAGGATATTGAAATCTAATTTTCATGGGTTTAGCCAATGAGATAAGCATGAAATACATTAGAGGAATGAATTCCCACTAGGATTTTATATTTCATTTTGAGTAATGATATATGATTTGATGAACTTTTTTGATCTTTGAAAAACGTTTCATTTGTAATCAAATGAAAGAATTTTAAAAGTGTATAGTTGGTGTATTTTAAAAATGGTTTTATTTTCAAAAGAGAGTGGATTTTTTTCCAAGATGGTTGAACATGGAAAATGTTGATTTTGGAAAACCATAATGTGAGAGTTGATATGATAGAATTTAAAATGTTAATCCTTTAGTTTCTATAGAGTGAGACTTATGGTGTTTGTTGTTTGTTTAAAAAATGGAACCCAATAGGCGTCATAGAAACCATCTAGAAGAAGCTATGGAGAATGTGGTTGCACCTGAGAAATAGGTGAACCAAAAAATGGTTCAGAGTATTTTCCAAACATTTCAGGTTGTGGATACAAGGAACCATAGGGATGATCCAAGAAAAGTGGATAATTCCATCCAGTTCTAGAAACAAAATCCACCCATCTTCTGGGGTGATTTGGAACTAGAAAGAGTAGAGGTGTGGTTGAATAGGATGAATCACATATTCAACTTCATCAACAAACCAGTGGAACTGAAAGTCAAGCTAACATCATATATTCTAGAGGATCTTTCATGCTAGTGGTGGGATCTAGTGGTATAGGCTAAAGTAGATCAAGGCCTTGGTTGAGAGGATTTCATGGAATTGTTTAACAAACAGTTCCATCCTCATATGTTCAAGATTCAAAAAACAATGGACTTCTTTAGCATGAAGCAGGAAAATATCTCTGTCATATAGTATGCAGTTAAATTCATTAATTTAGTGAACTTTGCATGAGAGGTTATAGCTAGTGCGGCCTTAAAAGCACACATACTTGAATTGGGGTTAAGGCAGGAGATTCGCTCGAAGATTATTATGCTCTGCATTACAGATTATATAGAGATGGTGAATAGAGTGAAAATGGATTAATGAGACATCTCAAGATATATGGGAGGAGTAAGTATCATGATACCTATAGGAAATTGTGGGAACTCTAATGCTGAGGGAAAGTGAAAGAGGGACACCTACTTCCAAGGTGGGAGCAGAAATCAGAAACAAATGGATGGATCAGTGAATATTCCTCCAAAACCAAAGAGCCATCCTGGATGTTTTTGATTTAGTTTATTTGACCACATGAAGATATAGTGTACATCACCACCTAGAGCATTCCATAAATGAAACCAAATAGGGAATATTTAGTGACATTGTCATAATACTCTGAGGTCAGGTGCTCGTGAAACTTCTTAGGTGTCGTAAGAATCATATGCTTTGATGGGGTGAGGATAGCAGAATCAGTATCATCAGAATAGTAAATCTAGTCATGGTGATTCTTGGAATACTATGAATCCTTAGTAAGGGAAATCTTAGTAAGGAAAAAAGGAACAGAGTACAGTGACGAAGTAGTTATATGGAGCTGAGAATATGATTTTATATGATTAGGTTGGACCCTCTATGGTGAGAGGTACACTTCTTTTTAATTATACCCTTATGCAAGTGATGTTTGATACTGGTGAATCTCATTCCTTAATTTATTCTCATGCTATTTATTTCCTAATTTTAAAACTTGAGATGATGCCTTATGTGATAAAAATTTAAACTCCTCTTGGTCAAAGAGAATGTTGAGCCTTTCTATGTAGGGAATGTTCTATAATTATTGATGGAGATAAACTGAAATGGAACTTATAAGTGTTGAATATGGATGTCTATGATGGAATCTTTGGTATGGATTGGTTGAAAAGGTTCAAGGCTCAAATCGACCATTATAGTAGAACAATTAGTTTCATGACTAAGGATGGCACTTAGTATCTTTTCAGATGAGAAAGGGTTGTAAAGATAGGTGAAACATATTTTTTGGCACCAGTAGTGGGAATGATATCTTATCAGTTGGTTGTGTTAACTATAGAATCAATGGAATACATCAATGATAACAGTTTTCTAGCAGCTGTTGATCAATTTCTATATGTTTTCCCAAGAACATCTCAGGTTTACCACCTATAAGGGAAGTGGATTTTATGATTGATCTCCTTACAGGGACTGGTTCTATTTCCCTTCTATATTATAGGATGTAACCAATATAATTAAGGGAGATAAAAGTGTATTTGGAAGTTCTAGAAAGTAAGGGTTTCATTCAACCGAGAACATCTCCATGGAAAACACCAGTCTTGTTCTTAAAGAAAGCAGATGGAACTATAAGGCTGTGTATGGATTATCGTAACCTTAACCAATTTATGATAAAGAATATGTATCCACTAACACACATTGATGACCTATTAAATCAATTGAGGGGATCTCATTAGTTCTCCAAAATTGACTTGCATTCAGGATACCACCAGTTGCGAGTTTGAAAGGTGGATATTCCGAAAAAAGATTTTAGAAGCAGATATGGGCATTATGAATATGTGGTAATGAATTTAGGTATTAAGAATACACCAAAAATATTTATGGAATTGATGAATCAGATATTTCAAAGATATCTGGATTCTTTTGTTATCGTGTTTATAGATGACATATTGGTGTATTCAAGGCCAAGGGGTGAGTACGAGAAAAAATTGTCGACAATGTTGGTAATCTTGATAGATCATCGTTTTTATGAAAAATTATCAAAGTGCGATTTTTGGATACAATAGGTACACTTTCTTGGACATGAAATTTATGAAAAAGGAATTTCAGTGGATCCAGATAAGATAAAAGCTGTTATCTCTTGGAAACTTCTGAATAATGTCTTTAAGATACAAATATTTCTTGGTCTCACTGGTTATTATCGAAACTTTTTTCGTGAATTCTCATGACTAACATCACCTATGAAAACTTTGAAAAAGAAGAATGTTCCATTCCAATAGAATGAGGAATGCCATAAGTCTTTTCAAGAGTAGAAAGTTCATCTTATATCAACACCTATATTGATATTTCTAGAATTATGACAAGGGTATGTGGTGTATTGTGATGTTTCAGGATCTGGGTTGGGATGCGTTCTCATGAAAGTAGACAATGTTATTTCTTATGGATCAATGCAGTTGAGAGTTCATAAGAATAATTACCCAGCACATGATTTGGATTTAGCTGCAGTCATCCATGCCTTGAAGACTTGGTGTCATTATCTCTTTGGTTAGACATTTACGGTGTTCACATACCATTAGATATTGAATCATATTTTCTCACAATGAGATTTGAATCTAAGGAAAATGAGATTGATGGAGTATCTATAGATGTTTTTCTTTGAATTAATGTATACAACAGGAAAAGGAAATATGGTGGAAGATACATTACATAGAAAGTTATATGTTCAGTTGGAAAAAGAAGCTTTAGATGAGTGGTAGTTGATGTCAGTCCTAGACAACATGCATGTGGAATATGAAGACCGAGGTGATTTTGTAGTTTTATTTTTATTTTCTGTGGTTCCTGATTTGGTAAAGATGGTCAAAGATATATAAATGTCTAATGCAAAATGTATGGTGATGAGTTCAAAACTCAATGGTGGGGAGACCATTGAGGGATGGAAACTGGATGGGAGTATATTGTGGTTTATAAATCAGATGGTTGTACCTATGGCTAGTCAGGAATAACTCCTTCATGCTTATAACCATTCGATATGGACTATTCATCCTGGAATATAGAAGACGTATAAGGTGTTGAAGGTGCAGTTTTGGCGGAGTGGCATGACATGGAAGGTGACTGAGTTTGTTTTAAAGTGATTAAATTATCAGAAAGTTAAGGTAGAACATCAAAAAACAGTAGGCATGTCACAGTCTTTACCTATTCTAGTGTGGAAATGGGAACAAATATCTATGGATTTTGTTACAGGCCTCCCAAGAATAGTTTAAAAACATGATTCCATATGGGTAATAGTAGAACAACTCATGAAGTCGGCCCATTTAATTCATATTCATGAAACTTATACAGTAGAGGATCTATCCAAAATCTATATCCAAGAAGTGGTAAAGATACATGGAATACCAGTTTTGATAGTCAAAAATAGAGATTCAAGGTTCACATTTCATTTATGAAAATCCTTACAGAAATCCCTTGGGACTCAGATGACTATGAGTATGGTGTATCACCCTCAGAATAATAGGAAATCTAAAAGGATGATACAAACATTGGAAGAAATTTTTCAGGCCTGTGTAATGGATTTTGATGGATCATGGGAAGAACATGTGCCATTAGTGGAGTTCTTGTATAATAATAGTTACCAGGCCTCGATACATATGGCTCTTTTTGAATAATTTTATAGGTGTCCTTATCGTTCTACACTATGTTGGGTGGAAATAGATGATACTTCATTAGTTGGGATGAGCCTTGTCCAAGAAATAATATATAATATTAAGTTGATTAGGAAGAGGATGGGGAAAACACAAAATTGTCAGAAATCATATACGGACCATCATCAACGACTGTTATCATTCGACATGGGTAACCATGTGTTCTTGAGAATCTCTCCAAGATGGGGACATCATCGGTTCAGAAAATAGGGAAATTTATCTCCAAGTTATATTAGCCCTTTTGAGATACTTGAATAGGTTGAAGAAGTGGCATATCGATTGGAATTGCCTCCACAGTTCAGTGTGTTGCATAATGTGTTCCATGTATCACAGCTGAAAAAGTATCAGCCTAATTCTGACCATGTGATCAGATGGGATCATGTTGACCTAGTCCTGGATGCTTTGTTGGTACATATCATTATGTGGATTGTAGATAGGTAAGAGAAAGTCTTTCATGGAAAAATCATCAGTCTAGTGCATGTTTTGTGGAAACATGGTTAGATTCTGGAAGAGACTTAGGAATGAGACAAAGAAATGAAAGAGCAATGACCAAAACTCTTTTAGGGAATCTATGGTTTTCTACTTTCTAGGGAAGGAAATACCAATGGTGGGGAGAATTTATTACCCCCATTTTCTAGTATGTAACCATTTCTTTATGATTTTAAGTACATAAAGTATAAGGCTGAAGTTTGAGAGAGTTTGGGAAATTTTTTGAGAGTTTTTGGGGATTTTATACTAGTGAATGAGGGGTTCATGGTTCATATAAACCATGAAACACTTACAGGAAACCATTCAAAGTATGACATAAGCTAAAGGGCATATTCATGGGCTGCACATGGTTTGTCCCAACCGTGTGAAAGCCTAGTAGTAATCGTGTACTTTAAAGGATGGTTTTGGGGAAAATGAGGCACTGGCTTTGGCATGATTGGCACATGGTTTTAGAGACCATGTGAAGGTCATATTCAAGGTAGTGGATAACACATAGTTAGTACATAGTTTGTCTAACCGTGTGACTAAACCATTAAGATGGTCAAACTTAGATCCTTAAAAAGTGGATCGAGGATGGATTAAGGTTTTCACCACATGTTTTCTCCCAAAATAGCTCTAACTCAAGATTTTTCTTCCCCAAAGGTCGAATAAGGTTCTACCATCAACCATGAGGCGATCTTAAGGCTTCCCTTGGTGATAAGAAGTCGATTCTTTGTAGTATGTGTTTGTTCTTCATCATTCTTATTGTGTTTCTTAGATCTACTTCTAATATTCTCTTAGTTTCTTAGATCTATGACTGATGTGGGTAGATATAAGGTTTTGGATACCAAATATGATTATATTTGGCTTGGTTCATGATAGGGGAAGAGATTTAATGTGGGTTCATGGAGATTCAACCAAATTTTGTGATGTTTTTCATGCTGTTTTTCATTTTCTCTAAAACTCTCGAGATAGGTGGCTTCACTCTCAACTCCTATTTCTAGAACTGATTGGATTTATTTAAAACTGATTATTTTTTGTGAAATTGATTGTGAATTTTATGTTTAATGATTTTTTAAATCCTTCTTGAGTGACGGTTTGTGAAAACATGGAAATTGGGTGTTTTTGTAGAAAGTGATTTGGTTCTTGGTTTTAAAATGTTGATTTTAAAATTTGGAATTTCTAGAATTGTGGTAAATATATTAATCAAATTTTTTTCAGTAAAAGGGATGATTTTATTTAAATTAAATGGGGATGATTTATTTTAATTGGTTTGTTGTAATGTTTTCAATAAAATAACGGTTTTATTAAAATGGATGAAATGGTTGTTTTGGAATTATTTTGGCATAATGGTTGTGTGCGTTCATGTGAATATGGGAAAAATAAGGGTAAGGAGTATCCCTCATCATTAGTGGGATGAATAAGGGTTAGACATTTCCCCTATAGAAATGGTTCACTAGGTGATGACTTAGTGAAAGGATGACTCACCACTCGTGAGTATAGGGAGGTCCAGGTTACATGCATGGTTGAATGTGTGGATAGTTGGAATGGAATAGTTATTCCAAAATGGATATTGAGAAATGAACTTCAATCATTTTTGGATGTTTTCATGGAAAAATAGATTTTTCTAGAAAATTGTGTGACATGGAACTTGTTTATATTTAGTTATAAACTATTTTTAAAAGTTTTTATATTTAGTTATAAACTATTTTTAGAAGTTGTTTATATTTTATTATAAACTATTTTGGGAATTGTTTCATATAAATTGTTTTATATAAATGTTTCTAAATTTTATATCCTAGTTGTGTGAGTAGGGAAGTCATTGGGTAAAACCTACTGAGTTTTAGTAATCACCCCTACTTTGGAACTTTGGTGCTTTTGCAGGTGTCATCTTCTGGGACATGGGAAAGGTAGAGTATCAATTGTCTTTAGCACTATCTTGTGATACTTGGGATGTTTTGTGGTTCTGGAGCATGGAGCTTGGGGAGCATAGAGTCTTGTGGTCATCTTGGAGTTTTATTAGTTATATTATGTTGTTTACTTTTATGTGAGTTTGGATTCTGTTATAGTACACTTTGGTTGGTTTTGATATAAAAGAAATAGTTGAGTTGTCTTTATTTTTATCATGAATCATATAGTGGTTAGTTTGGTTTGGTTTTATTGGATTAGTTATTTTATTCTCAAAGGGTACATCGTCCCCCACATATATTGAAACCATTTAGAATTTATTTCCATTATTTGGCATATTGAAGATGTTTCTTAAGGCATAATAGTATCCTCCCACCTTCTCAAGCCAATGAGGATAAGGAGGGATGTTACACTCAAAATCTGAAGGTATTATCAAATCCTCTAAAAGTGATTTCTGAAGATAATTTAATAAGATGAGATCATCCATGATTGTCAACATGGATATCACCTGGGAAAATTTATTTAAAATGTCATACTTCTAGGATAAGGTTATACACTTCCTAGGATGAGGATTATCTTTTGTAGGCACTTTAAGAACTAAAGTACTTGATATAAGTAAATTGGACCATAGAACAGGAGTTGAAGGTGCTTCTATCCATGGTGGGTTAGGTCAACTAGGTCTGCTTGCACACCAAGGATGGTTTGGAGATAAAGTCCCCTCTAGTCAATATTCTAGAATGATCAGGTCAAGGAAAGCCCTGAAATATATGGGGGAGCATTCCAATTCATGATGGGCCCACTGGAGGGCTCTCCCATGAGTTCCTTCCACATTGACAGTCAGAGCAGGAATGTGGTCGGGGTATTGAATTATTCTATGAAAACATCCTCCCCTATATTCTTAGCCCCTATGTCCTCTTCCCTTTGTTCCTTAATCTAATTTAGATAACTCTAGTTCATATCCATACTCATCATTGTAGAAAGGATCCATTAAGTTAATGACATTAATAGAACTGAAGATCAATTCATCCTCTAATTAGGACTCCATCTGGCAAGTCAAACCTTATTGTAACATTTGAAAAGGTGGTTCCCATGCTTCTAGTATTGAAGGAATGAAGTATGAGAGAGTCAAATATATCTTTTTCATTGATATAGGTTCATCTTCTTGTTTTTTATTTCCTCCCTTTTGGCCATGTCATTTCTTAGAGGACTAGATTTCGGAGGACCGTAGTGCCAATGAAGTCATCTATGCCACAATAGAAGTGTTTGGGGATATAATTGTCTATTTAAACTATTATCAGAGGATATAATGAGTTTGATTGATCATTTTTATGACCATAAATTCACTGAACTTTTGTGTACCTTTGTTAGTAAATTCCTTCCATTCACCCTCTTCCTCTAGACTGGTGGTAGAAACACATGCTACCTGTGCTGGTGGTGTGCCCATATTTACTTGTCCAGAGTCCACTATTTTTTGTAGTATGTATTTGAAAATAAATAATTCCTAGATAGTGTACCTTAATGTTTAGTGGAAGGAGAAATAGTATAGGAGATCTTTGATATTAGCCTAATCAGGACTCTTAGTCTTTGGAAACTTGAGAAAGTTATTTTCCAAGGCCATGATAAAGTAGCCAAGGACTTGGTCATATCAGAACAAATAAATATTGTTATTTATATCCTCAAAATAGTTTCTCCTCTACTCCCTTCATGCATCCTGATGAGGTGGGTGTTGTTTCTAATGTTCAGGAGGGGGTACTACACGATATGGTGTGAGATTTGTAGTTGGAGTGAGTGTAGGGGCTGGCTTAAGAATGATAGTGGTAACTTCATCTTTTCCTATTCTCTTCCCTTGAGATGATGGAATTACTTGAGACTTGTCCTTGGTCCACAATATTGAATCTTCCATTTTTTGAGAAACTACAGAAAGATCCTGAAAACCCTCCTATATATTTTACGGGGATGAGCAGTGTTCACAACTCATCACTAAGATTCTATATACAGATAGGTAAAAAAAATTCTTAAGGAAGCTATAGGTTTGGAGAGTCGGTCCACTCTTTCCATAAAGCTATTAAATATGAGACTATCTCATTCTCCCACTATTTATAGTTTGAGAGGCTAAGGACTGTCATATTCTATAGCATTGAGATAAATTAAAAGATAAATTTCTGAAAAATGTATTCATATCCCACAATTGATCGAGCTAGAAAACCGGTATACCATATGAAGTATGTCCCTTGAGTGTTTTTACAAAGTATATGAGTTTCAATACTTCTTATTATGAAAGGGTACCCATATTGGGATCACATCAGGACATGAAATGCATCAAATACTATTATGGATCCCCCAATCCATTAAAAATTGGAAATGTAGGGTTCCCAAAATTTGGTGGGTGAGGGGTCGGATCCACCCATTCTATGTAATGACTCTTTTCTAACTATACTGGTGCACACCATTATTCCATGTCTTCCAATAAATCTATTAATGACTCAATAATATTGATGATACCTTGAGGGATGTTTAGTTGAAATGGGTATTGGGAAGGAGCAACAATAGGTAGAGCCATATGTGCCAGATCTACTTGTACCTGTGGTGGGTAACTTGTAGGGGAAGTCCCATGAGGATGTGTTTGACCCATACTTGGTTATGTGACTAGGGGAGGGAAATATTGATATCTTACTATCATGGGGTCTAAATATACTAGCATCGGTCTCACATCTTGAGCATATGTTCTTGTTTGAATTCAGTTGTCGGGTTAAACCCTCTTTGTAGATGTACACTGATTGGGAGTGTGGATTGTGGTTCTTCTTGTAGAACATATCCGGTAGGAATGTTTCCTTAACATAGTTCTATGTTGAGTTTTCTCAACCCTTTCATATCTTCTTATTTATTAGAAAATATTTTCTTGTGTGTGAGGGGTTCAAACTCTTTGGGAGGTGGGTGAGGAAAAATGTTACATTTATCCTTTTCTTTGGTAGATGCTCATTGAGGGGGAAAAACTATATTGGTTGAGGGAATCCCCAAATTTAGTGAAAGCCTTTAGTTTCGGGTAGGCACACATCCTTCAATCATTTCAGCATGGACTATATTATAAACCAAAACATCCTTCTATTTCTACTATGTATTGGATTCATATTCTATATCATCTGTAGGGGTGTTGTTAACAATCTTCACTGATATGTAACAAATGGAAGGAATTTCATTAGTCTTTTTCAGAGATTTCATTTGCTTATTCCCATCACAAGGCATCATCCTCTCCTTCACTGGTCCTCCTAGAATTGTATGACGAATAGTAATATGAAGTAAATCCCTAAACAAAAATTTCATGCATGTTCTGAGAGAGGACAACAAGCCATGGGATAGGACAAACTAGGAGGATTCATTTTTTGGCATTCCACCTAGTCAAGAAAAAGCTGAATTTCACTAGGGAGGAGGTTTTTGACATAAAAAATCCCCCAAACCCGTGGGATGGAGATATTCCTGTTCCCATTCTACAACAATTTGAGCCAGTTTTTATGACCTTGAAGGTTATGATAGAAAATCCCCCCACCCTGCAGGCTGGGGTTGTTCATGGATTACCATAGATGATATTTACTTAGATGATTTTTTAATTTTAAGGATCCATGATCAAACATGGGTGGGATGAATGGTATGAATTTCACTTGATCCACCTTCTTCTGAAGAAATTTGTGACATTTGCAAAATTTTCACTATTTGAAAGTTGACTTCCCTTAAGTGGGAGGATTTGTCAATATTTTTATATTCCTGATGAAAAATTATTTCAATGGATCACTCTCTTCTATGCCGAAATCTATGGGAGTTGGTCAGGGCCATTTTTTGCTGAGTGTACCATCTATTGTGAATATAGTCCTTTTTTTGAAGTCTTCTTGAGGCTATGAAATTTCATGATGTCACTTTTGGTAGGATTTTCTGATTGGTGAGCATGGTGAAATGTAATGCTATGTGATCACCCTATCCTATGATATGAACACTCGATGGGGAATCTGTGATGATCTGACATAATTCTTTTAATGCATCGAGACATGCATGTTGAAGGTATTCTCGTTATCTTCCTGACTTTGAATGTTGTACAGTTTTGAGATCTTCTAAGTAGATTTGGTGTTGTATCCCTTCTATTACCTTGATGTGGCTTGGGTACTCATCGTAAGGTAATTATTTTTTATCTTAAGTGACAAAGAGTGTTCTATATATTGAGGCAGATTTTGTACACAAAATATTATGACGACACCTCTGGAATTATATTTTGGGGAGTGACTAATGGCTAGAACATGATTGTTATATTATCTTTAGAAAACTATATCTTTATGTTCAACATGTCTACTTTTTTGTTCTCCAGAGACTCCTCAACCTAGTCTAACCAAAGTGGAAACTTCCCTGCTACTTTATTAAAAAAAAATGATTAATAGGGACTTTCTATATCACATTGAAAGGAAAGCGATCTAAGGGTGGTTCAAAGAATGACCTTTTCCATAGTATTTCTTCTAGATAAGAAGGATATCACTTGTTAATGATGAGGAATAATCCATGAATGACCTCATTTTCCCAAGTTACTCATGGTAGGATGGATTTATCATCATTAAATTTCCAAGGGGAGGACCTTCCTAATGAAGTGAAATGTCGTTATGGTGAGGACTACCATCAAAACATGACATCTAACTACAAGGAGAGTTTATGCAGCGTATACCAAGGGGAGGACCTTTAGGGTGGATGATAGTAAGGGGAGTACCTTATTGCTATTTGATCTTCTTTCCATGTGGAGGTATGTCGTGGCACTCATCAGGAGATGGTCGCTTGAGATAGATCTGATTCTAGATATGAATAAATCCTTCATCGTGAGATATATGGGGAGGACCTCTGTAATTTCTAGAAATGCTTCCATAATTTGGTAATAGAAGAGTATATCCTGATCTTCCATAGATAAACATCTAAGCACTTCAAGAAATTCTACAGTAATCAGAGCAGGATCGTAGATCAGCTCCTCCTTTTCCTTTCATTTCTGGTGAGGCTTCTTTTTGGAGGCCTTCTTATGGGTGACTGGGGAAACTTTCTAGGAGTAGCAGTTTTCATATAAGGAAGATTTTTTGGTTATATCTTTCATCATTGTTAGAATTTTATGATAGGTTTCTTGAATTTTGGTAGGGGTTTGTGCCTTCCCTAGAGTGGCCATTGGAATAGTCTGATTACCTCCAGTTGGAATGAGTATATAGACCCGATCTGGTTTTCCAAATATCATGGGGGAATTTGGTCCATGACCCTTATATATGGGATTAGAGGTGTGTATCTTCTCCACAATGACCCTCATTTTGTGCTGATGACCCACCCCATTTGTGGGGATGGAGTTTCGTATCTACCCCTATGACACTTCCATTGCCATTATTATGCACTAATAGGTTTGTAGAATGTGGGTATGAATTTTTGACCACCCCTTCATAATTTTTAGGATGTTATTGGTTAATTCAATGACTAAAATTGAGATATATTTCCATTTCATGGATGGAGTAGGGGTGTGTGCCTGCTCCTGTCCTCCATTTCCTGCTGGTAGATACTGATAGTACTCTAGTAAGGGGGTAGAGAAATGGGTCTGCCCCCTGTTTGTTTCTAGGACTTTCCAACTTATTTCTTTGACTGCTACCAGGTTAGGCTGATAGGCTTGATGGAGCTGGGCAGGTGTGTTCACCCGCTTGTGGTTTGCTTCTGTATTTGGTTGGCTGGCTTGGTTGATGCGGGTAGGTTTTTGTTCCTACTCTCAATTTTACATCATATTTGACTGGAGAGATTCTTTGGATGCAACCAAACTATAACAATAGGCTTGAATGGTTCAGGTAGGTATTTGTTCATACTCTATGTTTTCCATTGAATTTGACTAGCAGACCTTGTTGATGTGGGAAGGTGTTTATGCTTGCTAGCGGTTTACCGCCAAATTTGGATGGTGAACTTCTCGAGAGGGGAAAAAGGTGAAACCCTGATCTATAGAGTCCCTAGTATTTTATACATATCATTACATGATTTTAAGAACAATATAACATCAAATTACAAGCCAATGATCATAAAGTCTATTGTCTTGGAAGACTTGGTACATAAAACTAAATACACGATTCTAAAAATAATATTTCTTTATTTATCATCCATTATGAGCTCCTAACTTCATTTCAGCCCTTACATATGCATAGGATAACCTAGGGATAACATGAAAAAATGGATGAGCTAAGAAGCCTAGTAAGGGAATAAACATTAAAATAGAGCTTAACACATGGGTTAGAAGGCATAACATAATAATATAAAAAGGCATGGAACATGATGAAACATAAGGAATCATAACATGGGATCATATAACCATGGATTCATAGTAATGTGGAAGAAACATAAAACATGACTTTATCATGATTCAAGGATCATTGTATATATAGGATCATGAGTCAAGTCTTGGTTCATATAAAGGATCATGATTCAAGGCTCGTTGAATATAGAGGAGCATGAGTCAATGCTAACCACAAAGACCGTTGCACATAACGTCTCCTGAGACTAAACATTACCAAATGCATTAGATCTCTATCTAGTAACATCCATTATAATATGTTCATGAATATTTTTTCCACATAAATAATCATACATAATAAATCAAACATAAACATAAGGTTTACCCATGGAAATAATTGGGTATCATAATCATGTCATAAAGCATAATAAATGGGTGTATCATAAAAGCATCCATGAAAGAAAGGAATTAAATCATACATGGACATTCATAAAGTAAAATAGACACATATCATGATTAGTGATGTCAAACTTAATTGATAACATGTAAAAATAGTATTTAAGAAACTTTAGAATTAAAATATTTTAGCGTGGTTTAAGGAAAATATTAAAGAGCATTTAAAGAATAAAAGGGAATAATCATTTATATAAAAAAAAGTGAACCAAGAAAGTTTTTATAATAAAATGAGTTATTTTATAGAAATAATTATGGATTAAAATATATTATAGAGTGCACATGAAATTAGGTAAGAATTTATGAAGTTCCATTAAATTAGGCATGCTTATCAGGAAGAATTGAGTAGGGAACCTTCTAAAAACATGTATATCCACAAAAAATAAGGATGATTGGATATTGATACATGATTTTTGAACATATAAAAATCATTTATAATATTTAAATAAAAATAAAATAAAATTTCCTTTGGGTAAAAAGAGAGAAAGAGTAACCTAAAGGAATAATGGAGGTTTTGGTAGAATCCCTTACCTTATGTCCGAAACAATTCTGCACTTGATCTTAATGTCCTGAATAATCAATTTAGATTCATTAATTAAAAAGTAAAGAGACATTTATACATGTATTTTATTGATTATAACTTTATTAAGTTTATTTATGGCCTTTTTTATGGGTTAAGATATTCAATTTCATCGTTTGGGAGTGTTGATTTCCTTGGTTTTCATGATCAGTTTACTTGTATAAGTGTATGTAAAATCATATAGAATGAAGATATTTTTATTGAAATGAACTTAAATGTTATTAATGAACTTATAGAATATTAAAATATCATTTTTTTTCTATAAGTGATTATGATTTATTAGATAAATCATTAATGATAATCGTTTAGATTAATTTAGCATTTTTTGATCACAACGAACTCATTTTGTTTTATAAATTAATATCACGTGTAAAAAATGATTCCAGAACATTAAATAATATATAAATAATATATTATAATATATTTAAACCATAAAAATGGTTTAATTACTATAATTTAAGACATAATTGAAATATGAAATCACGTCGTCCATAAAGGTGGTAAATCGATATCTCATGGACGATGTTTTCATTCTTAAAGTAAAAGAGAGATGATAAGAGATTTGATGAAGAATTATTCCATAAACATGATAAAATTAAATTATATTTAATATAATGGAGTTTTAATTCCATTTTTACTAGGGTAGGTGAGTATAGAAAAGAAAATAAAGGAACTTGAAAATAAATTGATAGAAAACGGAAGAGGATTTTACCTCTTGATTCCTTCTTATTGAGAACCTCCTTAGGGGATTGGTTTTGGTATTGTTTTAAAATAAAAATATCCTATACATGGGGGAGAGGTTTGGGAAGATTATTGGTTATAATTTTAATAAGGATAATGGTTTTAAAGGTGTCATGAGAAGAGGTAGCGAGGGGTGATATTTATAGTGGAGGAGAGGGGTGTTTTCTCATTATTTTACTCAATATTTTATTATTTTGCTAACAACAAGAAATAGTGTTGATTATTGAGACTAAATACAGTAATTATATCACATTAGTTCGAACCAATTTTGATTACATCATCCATGAATCAATGAATAGTGTATTTAACTTATAATGTATATATATCGAAAATTACTATATTTTACTATTCACAAAAAATTCAAGTATTTTAGAAAAATACCAAAAATTAATCATAACCATTTTTTGATGTTTATAATTCAAAAATGAACTCCATTTTATGAAAATAATTTTCAAAATATGGTAAATTTAATTTTTATTAAAATCACCATTTACATGGAAAATACAGATTTTAAAATTATAACAGATTTTATAAAAAATTAAAAAATTACTTAAGGTCTCATAAAATTGTCTTAAAATTATAAGACATCAAAATATTAATTTATGAATAAATTTTATGAAAATAAATTTTGTTTTAAATTATTAAATTAATCATAACATTGTAATTAAATATTTATGACTTACACAAATACCAACACTTAATGAATAATTTTTAAAATATTTATTTACTTATAATATGATATAATTATATCATATTGTCACTTATAATATGGATAAATTTTATTTATACTTTCATTAAAGAGGTTACTATTCAATTGGCTGGTTTACTATTCATAAGGGTCACATTACTATTCTAATGGTCAAGTTACTATTTCATCGGTATAGGTTCCTTAACTTCTAGAAACGCTTATTATTTCATTCATTCATCATTTATAAATCTTTTATTGCATTCCCTTATGTGTTTATACCATATGAAATAATTATAAGAAGGGAATTTCCATTGATAAAACTTTGGATCACTACATTCTTCCCCCCTTATGAAATTTCTCACTATAAATTTCATTTTACATACTAAAGTGAAAACAAATGTGGGTACTTTTCCTTCATCTCTTCCTCTGGCTCCCATGTTGCCTCTTTGTACTTATGGTTCCACTATAGTACTTTTACCTGGTGAGTAGTATTGTTGCATATAACTTTATCGTTATGCTCCAGGATCTTCACTGGTTGCTCCTCGTATGAAATATCATTCTCCAAATATACCACCTCTGAATTTAGTACATGCGAAAGATCTGATATGTACTTTTTTAAGAGAGATATGTGGAATACATCATGTACTCGAGACATGGTTGGTGGAAGTGTTAGTCGATAGGCCACAACTTCAACACGATCAAGGATCTCAAAGGGTCTGATGTACCTGGGACTTAGCTTACCTTTCTTCCTGAATCTCATGATCCTCATACATGAAGATATATGGAGGAATACCATGTTTCCAGCCTTAAACTCTAGGTATCATCAATGATTGTCTGCATAGATATTTTGTCAACACTGGGCTACCTTGATGTGATACTGAATGGTTTTCACCTTCTCCACCATTTCTTCGACCATTTCAGGTCCTAGCATCTTATGTTCACTAACTTCATCCCAACATGTCAGGGTTCTACACCTTTTCCCATAAAAGGATTCATATGTGGCCATTTGGATGCTCGAGTGGAAACTATTGTTGTAGGAGAATTCAACCAAAGGAAGATGTTGGTCCCATCCTCCTTTAAAGTCTATAGAAACATGCTATAAATATTTATTCTAGTGTCTGAATATTCCACTTAGATTATTCATAAGTTTGAGGATGATAGTACCTACTAAAGTTCAGCTTGGTGCTTAGATCATGTTAAAGACTTTTCCAGAACTTTGAGGTGAATCTCAAATCTCGGTCGGATAAAATTGATAGTGGTAATCCATGTAGCCTTACCAATTATTTGATGTATATCCTTGAAAGTTTATCCAGTGATAAGTCCTCTTTAATTTTGATAAAAGTGAACTATCTTTGTAAGATGATCCACAATAACCCATATAGCATTGTTTCCTTTATATGTCTTTGGAAGTCCAGTGACAAAGTCTATGGTGATGTTTTCCCATTTCCATGTTTGTATGGGTAATGGTTGCATCATCCCTTTATAATTTTTCCTTCTATCCTTCAATTTCTGACATACCATACACTTTGATGTACATTCATTGATCTCCTTTTTCATATTATCCCATAAAAAGTTCTCCTGGAGATCTCGATACATCTTTGTGATCCCTGGGTGAATAGATAGGGTTGATCTATGTGAATCATTTATAAGATCTTTCTTTATCTTTGGATTTTATGATACACATAATCATGACCCAAATCTTACGACTTTATCCTCATCAATATTAAACTCCTAGTATTTCCTATTTCAGATAGCTTCCACCCTTTTCTGAATTTCCACACCATTTATTTGAGCATCCTTTATTTTCTCCACAAGGGACAGTTAAGTAGTAATTTGAGAAAGTATTGACGATGTTCCCCCCTTAATGATTCCCATTTCCATCCTTTGTAAGTCTAACAATATTGAATCCTTCTCAATTATCATCATTGATAAAGATGTATGATCCTTTTACTTAGAGAATCCTCCACATTATTTTCCTTACCATGATGGTAGTGGATTGAGTAGTCATAATCCTTGATGAGATCTAACCATCTTCTCTAGTGCATATTAATCCTCTTCTATGTGAATATATATTTGATACTCTTGTGATTAGTATATATCTCACACTTCTCCTCATAGAGATAATGCTTCAAGAGTTTCAACACAAAGTTCACAACCACCAACTCTAGATCATGCATAGGATAGTTTTTCTCATAAATTTTCAATTTCCTTAAGGCGTAGGCTATCAATTTATCATTTTTCATCATGAAAAATCTTAATAATTTCTTTTAATCATCACTATATACCACATAGATTTCCCCACTTTTCGGGAGTGTGAGTATTATTGTGGTGATAAGCCTCTTTTTGAGCTCCTTAAAGCTTTCCTCACATTATTGAGTCCAAAAAAACTTCAACCCCTTCCATTTAAGATTGTTTATTGAGTCTGAAAATTATTATAAGTTCTTCACAAATCATCGGTAGTACCTGTCTAGACTAAGAAAGATGCAGATCTACATTACATATGTTATCTTGGGCCACTCTTCGATTGCCTTTTTCTTGGAAGGGTCCATAGATATTCCTCTACTAGTGATAACATGCCCTAATAATGATAATTCCTCCATACTGAACTCACATTTACTGTGTTTTTCATAGAGTTTCTCTCTTCTCAAAGTCTGCAACACAATATTCAAATTCTCATCATGTTCCTCCTTTCTCTTGGAGTATATCAGAATATCATCAATAAAGACTACAAATTTTTTTTCGAGGTAATCTATAAATACTCTATTCATTAAATCCATAAAAATTCCTAGAGTATTAGTGAGTCCAAGTGGCATCACTATGAACTCATAGTGTTCATACCTCATTTGAAAGGGAGTCTTTGGAATATCTTCCTTCATCACCTTTAATTGTTGATATCCCGACTGAAGGTCCACCTTAGAGAAATAAGTGGCCCCACATAGATGATTTAACAAGTCATATATCTGTGGTTGGGGAAACTTGTTCTTTATCATAATTTTATTAAGCTCAGTATAATCAATGAAAAGACACATTGATACATTCTTATTCTTAATGAAGAGAACTGGCACACCCCATTGTGAAGCACACGGGAATATAAAACCCTTGTCCAGATTCCTTTGTAATTACTTCTTCAGTTATTCTAGCTCAAAAATGGCCATTCTATAAGGTGTATTTGACATAGGAAGAGATCAAAGAATAAGTTCAATTGAGAACTCAACTTATCGGTCTAGGGTAATACCAGGAAACTCTACAAGGAATACATCAGTGTAATCCCTCATGATGGGTATGTCTTCAAGAATGATAGTCTCCTTTGTCTCAATCATTTGAACAAGACATGTTTGATCATAGGGTAGTAATATCCACACCTGAGATGATGATTCTAAAGGAGATTCATCTTCCTCTTTAAAATTTTAAATAATTGGTGGATGATTCAGGATGTGAAGAGTGATCTCCCTTTCCTGACAGTTGATGTTTCCTTTATATAAATATATCCAATCCATTCCCAAAATAGAATCAAACTCTACCTAAGGAAGTATAACAAGATTTTCTGGGATATTCATTCCACAAACATTAACCGATTAGGGTTTATATACTTTGGAAACAATAATTTCTCCATTAGATATTCTCATAGATAACTTAATCTCCAAATTTTGAGGTGGTGTTTGAATAGTTATACTAAACTTTCAAAACTAGAATTAAATAGTATGTTCACTATTATTGAATGAATTACTATCATAACTATCATCACATCATTTTCTGTATCCACATTAGTAGTAGTGATATCATAATATCTTCCTTATTTCCTTGGATGTTGTTGTTGATTGCCTTCGACAACCCTCAACTTAGGGAATTGGTTTGCAAAATGCCCATATTCCTTGCAGTTGAAACACTGCACTACTAGATAAGAATTTATATGAACTTTCCTTTATTCTTCTATGTTAGTGATATTATTCATATCTCTTCGATAGTTCTTAGATATATTCTCCATTCTTCCACATTTGAATCATTTCCTAGTTCCCTTTAGATAGTTCCCAAGATTCTTCTTCCCATAATGTTGACACATGGGATATTCAATCTTTTTTCTATCATGGGATTTATTTTTTGATCCAAACATATTAGAATCCATTATTCTCTCTTTTTCACTATTCCCATGAGATGATTGAGAATATATAATATCCATTTCAACCTTGAGGGAACAATGGAAAATATCCTCATAACTATAGAAGTCTTGAATCACCAATGATATTCATAGACTCAGCTTTAGTACACTAAAGAAGCGATCCACCTTGATTTCAGTGTTCATGAAAAAGACAAATGTGTATCTTGTATGCCTGGTAAAGTTTTCTTCATATGCCTCGATAGAATAACCTTACTTCTTCTTAAGTCCAAGGAACTCTCTTTCCATCTTGAGATGGAGGGTTCGAAAAAAATATTTTCTTGAATTCTTCCCATTCCATGGAATCAATTTCCTCCTTAGAATTTGTATTTTTGATTAGTGTCCACTACTGATCAGCTTCCCCATTAAAATTATAGATCACTAACACAATGGAACTCTCGGGTTTGGTGTAATAAAATTACAATGAAGTATAATTTTCTCACTTAGAGGATTCAGAACCAATCCTTACCTTCAGATGACAACGTTAAGAGGATGGGGATCAACCTTGTTTCATGCTTCCACTTTTGTAAAAATAGATAGGAAGAGATGAAGAACCACATATTTTTTTGAAGGGTATTGGGAGTAGGATATTTGGAAAGAATTTGGTGAGCTTACTGCTTACTCCTCAAGTGAGATGAGAAATACTCCCTTCCTGGAATGCTGGTATAAAGGTATAGGGGAAGCCGACCTAGAGAATACAGAGAGAACTGTGATACTCAGTGCTGGGTGTTGGTTTTTATGGAAGGCCCGCAACAAGTCTTGGTATGAGGGGTGTATTGCTCCAGGGATGTCCATCATTGTGAGGGTGAGGCGTCTTCTGGTGGACTTGGTGTCACTGATTACCGACTGGTAGGAAACTCCCTCCCTTCAGGTGTTGCGGGCCTCTTACCCTTTGGCTCATACTCCTGTCCCCAGGTCTCAGGGTCATTGGGTGTGGTGGTCTCCCCAATAATCTGGCCTTAAGATGAACACATATGGATCTTGCAGCTTTGGGATTATGTGTGGTGGAGGATTTGTGCAGGATTTCATGGGTAGTGTGTAGCTGGCCTTTACAACATATTATTGTAATGATACATCCTTACTAGAAGAGAAAAAAGAAGTTATTACTGGCCTTATTGTTTACAACCAAGAGAGTATACATCTATCCCGGGTTGAAACAAACTCCACAGTCATTTATGACTCCTTACAGGATAGAGGTCCCTTGCCTTGGTCATTTATTACATCATCAGAAAATGAAAGTTGCTTCTAAACAGTAATGTAGAGGTTACTCACACTTGGTGTGAGGGGAACAAAGTAGAAGATCACATGGCCTCTCTGGAAGATTAAGGCTCTAATATCACATGCTTTTATAATATTTATTCCCTCAAACCAGAGGGGGTGAATTTGATTCGAGGGGATTCCCTTGGTCTCTACTACTTTAGCTCCCCTAGGCCTTGTTCTCGCCTATTTCCCTTGATCCTTTAATTTTTAATAAAATTTTAACATTGATGATGATCTTTCCTAACATATATTCTTATGGGAATTTATTTTTTCCCTTAATAATGGTTTGTAATGAGCTTATGAATTTACTATAGAATATCCCCTAGGAGTGTCAAACCAGGTGCATAGTAAGGCTCGATGTCATGTACCAGGTTACCCTGAGTCAGATTTAGAACAACTCATTGGAGTTATTACTCCTAGGTACATCTGTTCTAGAACCACTTTCACTTGTAGTATCCAGATAGGGATGCATTTTCTTGATAAACCACTTACTCTATACTTTCCAAAATTTAGGGATGTTTTCTTAAACTTAGTCTTATCCCTAAGGTTCTTACTAAATTACTATATTCCTAGTATCCAAAAATAACTTAACATTTCCTCTGATACAAAATATAGAAACCGTATTCTTTTATAGATATCATTACATGATTTTAAGCATAATTTAACATCAAATTACAATTCAAGGATCATGAAGTCTAGTGCCTTGGAAGACTAGGTACATAAAATTGAAAAAATGGGTCTAAAAACAAATTTATTTATTTATGATCCATTATAATCACTTAAATTACTTTGATCCCTTACATATTCATAGGATAAACTAGGGATAACATGAACAAAGGGATGAGCTAAAAATCCTAGTAAGGGAATAAAAATTAAAATAAAGCTTAGCACATGGGTTAGAAGGCATGACATAATGATATAAAAAGGCATTGAAACATAAGGAATCATAACATGGGGTCATATAATCATGGATTCATAGTAATGTAGAAGCAACATAAAACATGACTTTATCATGAGTCAAGGATCATTGTACATAGAGGAGCATGAGTCAAGGATCATTTCATATAGAGGAGCACGAGTCAAGGCTAACCAACAAGACCGTTGCACATAACATCTCATGAGACTAAACATTACCCAATACATTAGAGAACTATCTGGGCATATCCATCATAAAATATTCATGAATATGTTTCCACATAAATAATCATACATAAGAAATCAAACATAAACATAAGGGTTACCCATGGAAAGAATTGGGGATCATAATAATGTCATAAAGCATAATAAATTGGAATATCATAAAAGTGTCCATGAAAGAAATGAATTAAATCATACATATAAATTAATACAAAAAATATACATATATCATGATTAGTTATGTCAAACTGAAGTGATAACATGTAAAAAGAGTATTTAAGAAGCTTTAGAATTAAAACATTTTAGTGTGGTTTAAGGAAAATATTAAAGAGTGTTGGTTCCATCCCATGGTAAATAACCTAAGCCATTAGAATGCGCTCGGGTATGCTTCCCAATAAAAATATCAAAGTGCTTCACATGTGGTGTGAAGGGAACAAAGTGGCAAACCACCTTTCCTCCTTGGCTGAGCCTAACTCTAATATCTACTACGTCTTGAATATGAACCTCTTGAAACCGAAGGGTGTGGATCTCATAAGGGAGATTCCCTTGGGTTACATTAATTCAGAACTCCTTATGCTTGTGCCTGTTTTTATTTTTTCCCTAGAGGTGTTTGTTCTTTTCCATCCTTCCCCCTCTTTTATTTATAAATAAATAAATAATGATGATGATTAAAGAGCATTAAAATAAGAAAAGGGAATAATCATTTATATAAAACCAAAAGTGAAACAAGAAAGTTTTCATAATAAAATGAGGGATTTTAGAAAAATAATGGTTTCTTAAAATAAATTAAAGAGTGCACTTGAAAATGGGTTAAAATTCAGGAATTTCCCTTAAATAGGGCTTACTTATCGGGGAGAATTGAGTAGGGAACCTTTTAAAGACATGTATATACCCAAAAAAGAAGGATTAATGGATATTGATACATTATTTTGGAACATATAAACATAATTTATATGATTTAAATAAAAATAAAAGATAATTTCATTTGGGTAAAAAGAGATAAAGAGTAACCCGAAAGAATAATGGAGGTTTAGGTAGAATCTGTTACCTTATGTACAAAATGATTCTGCACTTGATCTTAGTATCTTAAATAAACAAATTAGATTAATCAATTAATAATTCCATATTGGTAAGAGTGATTAACTCAATATGGGGGGGGGGGGGGGGTTGAATTGAGTTCCTAATAAAATTTCTGTAAAATATTAAGTTAAAAATAAAAACCCCTTTAATAAAAACAAACTAACAAATTAATAAAAATAATAGATTAATATAAGACCTGTCCTTTCAAAATATTTCTTAAAGAGTGATTAAGTCTCAGTTATTATTTTTAGAAATACCTTAACTTTTGAAATCAATTTACCTATACAAAAACAAATATAAACACCAATTAAGATTAATTATCAAATTAATAGTTTTGTTCACAGATTTAAAAACAATCTAGGATAAAAACAAAACAAAACACAATAACACAATGACATAGTGTAACAAACAAGAGGTTTAGTATTATGATTAGACTTAATCCCCTCCACTTGAAAATCACGCCAAGCATATTATAATAATAATCAAATAAATCCACAACCTAGATCGGGTAAATAATCAACTGTTATAATATGTCCTGGATAAAAATATTCATCCATAGTTATTCACATGGAGTAAGAATATAACAAGTCACACAAGTAACTCTTACAAAAACATAGTGGGAAAACATACATAAAGAAAAGAAATAATAACAAGTATTCTTCAGTTAGGTGTAAAAGACAATGTGTGTTTGATAACAGAGTAACAATACACTGCTCAAATTAGAATGAAATAAACAGAAATAATAATAAAGAATATAGTAAAGCTCAATATAATATGTTCAGAATGTTTGTAGTCCTCAGATCAGTATGAGGAGTTTAAGCTTCACTCTGAAAAATTATAGCAGAATAAAGAATCATATAAAATCTACAGGAATGTTTTAGTTGATCTATGTTACTATCTCAATCAATCTATGTAATGAATTATGTACTTCTGTGTCATTGATATTCACAGAACATGAATCATTAATCTCTTGATAATTCATAGATTCATTCACACACTTCTCTGTATGTTTTAGTAAGTAATCTTCATTGTATCATTGTAACAATATAACGATATATATATATATATATAGAGATCCTTCTGGTATATATTGCAGTATTCGATCCACAATTCTTGGATTGGTCTTTTACTATGTCATTAAGACTTGGTCAAAAATATATTCAAATATAAATATCTATTGATCCATTCATTCCAAATTCCTCATACAACAATGGTAGCAAGAAGCAAGCAGTGAATCAACATCTGGTGGCATCTCAAACTAGCGATATCTCAAACTGGCGGTAACGGTGACTCAAAGACTAGCAGTAACTCATCTTGGCAGTAGCTCCTCTAGTGGTAAAAATCTAGATGGTGAATCCCAAAAAACGTTTAATCACCATAATACTTATCATAATAATCATAGAAATAGTCTTACTATATAAAATTTTGTCAAACAACATGTGAAACATTAGTACTAAAATAATCATGGTTTTTGATCATTAAAATAAGAGAGTGTAAAAAATAATCCAAAAAAGGAGAGGAAAAAATTATAGAACCATTTATACTATTATTTTATTTATTATAACTTTATTATGTTCATTTATGGCCTTTTTGATGGGTTAAGAGATTCAATTTCATCATTTGGGAGCGTTGATTTCTTTGGTTCTCATGATCAGTTTACTTGTATAAGTGTATGTAAAATCATGTAGAATGAGGATAATTGCATATAAATAAACTTATATGTTATCAATTAACTTTTATAATATTAAAATACCATTTTTTCTAGAAGTGAGGATGATTCATTAGATAAATCATTAATGATAATCGTTTAAATTAATTTAGCATTGTTTGATCACAACATACTCCTTTTGTTTTATAAATTAATATCATGTGTAAAAAAAATTCCAGGACATTAAATAAGATATAATACATATATTATAATCTGGTTTAACTATAAAAATGGTTCCATGACCAACCTTGAATACATAATTGAAAGATGAAAGCACATCGTCCATGAAGGTGGTAAATCGGAACCTCACAGACGATGTTTTCATTCTTAAAGTAAAAGAGAGAGGAGAAGATATTTGATGAATAATTATTCCATAAACATGATAAAATTACATTATATGTAATATACTAGAGTTTTAATTCCATTTTTATTAGGGTATGTGAGTATTGAAAAATAAAAGAAAGAAACTTGAAAATAAATTGAAAGAAAATGGAAGAGGGTTTTCCCTCTTGATTCCTTCTTCTTGAGAACCTACTTAGGAGATTGGTTTTGGTCTTTTTTTTAAGACAAAAAGATCTTGTAAGTGAGGGAGATATTTGGGAAGAGTATTGGGTAGAATTTGGACAAGGATCAAGGTTTCAAAGGTGTGATTAGAAGAGGTGGTAAGGGGTGGTATTTATAGTGGAGGAGAGGGGTGTTTTCTCGTTATTTTACTCAATATTTTATTATTTTGATCAAGTAAAGTAATAGCATTGATTCTTAAGGATAAATATAGTAATTAGATCATGTGAGTTTGAAAAAATTGTTCTTACATCATCCATGACTCAATTAATAGTGTATCTAACTTATAATGTATATATACTGTAAATTACCGTATTTTACTATTCACCAAAAAATTCAAGTATTTCAGAAAAATACCCAAAATTTACCCTAATTTTTTTTGAAATGTAGAATTAAAAAATGAAATCAATTTTATGAAAATAATTTTCTGAATAGTATAAATTTTAATTTTAATTAAAATCATCATTTACTTGGAAAATACCGATTTTAAAATTATAACTAATTTTATAACACTTTGAAAAATTACTTAAGGTCTCATAAAAGTTTCTTAAAATAATAAGACATAAAAATATTAATTTATGATTAAATTTTATGTAAATAAATTTTCTTTTAAATTATTAAATTAATCATAACATTGTAATTAAATATTTATGACTTACATAAATACCAACACTCAATTAATAAATTTTAAAATATTTATTCACTTATACTATGATATAATTATATCATATTGTCACTTATAAGATAGATAAATTTTATTTAAAATTTAATTGATTATTTTTCTATTCAATTGGCTGGTTTACTATTCATAAGGGTCACATTACTATTCCAAAGGTCAAGTTACTATTTCATCGATATTGGTTCCATAACTTCTAGAAACACTTCTTATTTAATTCATTCATCATTTATAAAGCTTTTATTGTGTTCTATTATGTGTTTATACCATATAACATAATTATAAGAATGAAATTTCCATCGATAAAACTTTGGGTCATTACATGATCCCTGCTTCTTGGTTTCTTCCCTCAGAGGTCCATCTTGTATACCTGAGTTTGGGTGACATGAGTTGGTGTTCCAAGGACAACACCCCCATCATAATGAGAGCTTGTTGACGCACAATATTGGAACCAGAGAATGTTTTTAGGAGCCCTTTTTAGGGACCCCTATTCTATCTTGGTGAGGCTATCAGTGGCCTCTTGATCTTCTTCTCTAATATAAGGGAGGATATTATTACTATGTTCTGGGGATAGGCTCTCGAAACAGTTCAAGATGACAATTGGTGCCATCTACTTCTGGGATACCAACCATCATTTTGTGGATGACTGATGGGGATTCATAAGCTGTAGGTCCTATCAAGATACCTATAGGGTTGGTAGGGTACTATTTTGGTGGTAATCCTGAACCAATGCAATTGAAACCCATTGTTGAAGACGTTGGGTGGGCAATGGTGCCCTCTATCTGGTTGAGGACTCATCCTATGCATTGACTGATGTGTATATTTGCAAGAAATAGTATGATTCCATTTGAATAAAATAGATATTTGGTTGAAATTACCTAGATATATGTGACAAACACAAACATGAAAACCCTAGAAAATTAGCATCTCAATAAATGAACACATGCATAATCGATTTTCTTGTTTTCCCCTTACTCATTTTGAGTGAAAAAGGGGTCTGATAGGTGGTTCACACCATCATCTTGGTTAAAGATTCATGTCGAGTTCACCATTTTTGTTTTTAATGAAAATAATATAGACATTTTGGATTTATGTTGTTCAATGGCTTGATTGTGGGGGTTTGAATTGTTGAAAAATCATTTAAATCACTCTCAGTATTTTTGAACGGTTTCTAACAAATTTTATTCATTGAGTCGGAAACACCCAACAGTTCCCTTATTCGATATGTTTCATGAACCTACTTTCAAAAGGTAGTCGGTTTTTGGGAAATTGTCCAATAATTCTTAAGGACACATACTGGATGAGTGTATGGGAGTTTGGGCATATCAAACATTTTTAGGGGAAATTATTGCTTACTTTGGTAATCTATTAAATATTTAAGACATATTCATGAATCCTTCATTAATTCCCAAGTATGAAATGATATTCCCTTGAGTTAACAATCAATTATTAGCATGTGTGAAATCTAGAATCATCTGTATGTATCTGAGGTTACTCATCATCGGAGACATATGTATGTATCTGAGGTTATCCATTAATAGTACCCTATTTTATACATATTAGAGATATCTTGGTTATTTATTATTATGATGCTTGTTTTAAGCCATGCAGTGGGGTGATCTGGATTTTATCATCAAACAGGGAGGAAAAAGTTATTTTGATGTTGAAATCAATCCCATAAGATGAGATTCCTACATATCCCTATGAAAGGAATCAAAACTCACACAGTTCAGTGCCACTTAACGAGACACATCATACCTTTTAATGTCATGTGATGAGGACCAAACCGCATAGTTTAACATCATGAAACAAGGACATCCAGAAAAAAGGTTCCCAGTTAAATTTTGGTGGGACATACACTAAGGTATCCCAAGGAACCTAGAAGGGATGTGGGATCCAAAGTTATATATAACCCTATAAAGAGTGTGGAATAGAGAGAATTAGGGTGAATTTTGGGCATTGGGCTTGAATCTTAGAAAGGATTCCTACATATCCCATTTTTATGGGAACCAAATCCTATATAGATTAGATGATGTGGAACACCCATGTCTATAGAGGTACTATAAAGGTTTTTCTCATAGGATATGTGGCCCTTTGAGAGGATTGATTTTGGGCTTATAATGAATAGGAGGATTCCCTTTTGAGTTGGATACATGGATTTGAGGACCCACTCTTATGGAGGCCCTATGAAGGAAGGTGAGGGGAAGATCTATAAAAGGATTTTATACCGAGGAATGCATTTGATAATGTAGATGTCATGATCATAAAAAGACTCTAATCCCATGTGATTCATGCTCAGATGTGATAAACAAGAGTAATCAAAAGATTTAGTAAACCACAGATCCTTATTCCATTTGAGGAAGAGGTCAGGGATATGGAATAAAAATAAAGGGTTTTGATGTGCCCATTACCTCTCCCATTTTTGTAACCAGGATAGTCACATATGACTACTCATTTAGATAAGACCCATAACAAAGGATAGGGTATTACTATAAGAGGGATTCCCTACTCCCAATTCTTGATAATAGAGGAGGATAATCCATTAGTGCCCATAAAATGGAAAATAAAGAATGATCCCCCTTACTATCTAAAATGGGAGGTCCATGGTCTCAAAGATGATGATTTAAGGACATGGACCTAACCATCATGTCTTATATATTATGTGGGATGGGAAAGATCCTAGCTCTCATGTACTAAAAACAACAAGGGAAGGACATGTCCCTAGCCCCTGTCTCTGAGACCAAGAAGTCCATGGAACTACCCTTGGATTAGGGTCCTCATGACCAAAGGGATGCATAATTTCACATACCCTGAGGATCCTACCCATAATGTAGGACTAGTGTAGGACACATATGACCAAAGGAATGTATAACCAAATAGAATACATGCGGGCATGTCTTTGACCATGGTTGTGAAAGTCTAGAGGCTTTGATGGGGGATTTTATTTGGCACACCTCATACAGGAGTCCCTAAGAAGGAGGTTCCCCAACATTGGTGGCATGAAGAGAGGAATCAAAAGAGACTCACGTAGGTAAGTCTTGGGAAATAATAAGCGGGCTTGCGTAGGTGGAAGCTGGATGATATAGAGAGGTATTATGCAGGGTAAGGCCAATATGGATCAAAAGTTATTCATGCAGGGTAAGCCTATGCGAGCTAGAGGTGAATTCTGGACTACAGACAACTTGGGTGACAACAATTGGGTGAGGCATTTCTAAAGGATCTAAGGGTCTCCTCATGTGTCCCTGGAAGGGTCTCGCATAGGTCTTAGGTTTTAGTAGGGTTCCTTCACACTAGTTCTCTATTGATTAGGGAGGGTGTGGCTCATTGTGAAACTATTTTGTGTTTAATACCCTAGAGAGAATTTGATCCTAATATCCTCATTTCTTCCCTATTTTATTGGGATTTGGAGAGTTACCTAGGTGATTTTGAGGGCCATAATGAAGGACTTGGGTGAGCATATATTTGAGGCTTCTTTGAATTTTTTCATAATCATAAATGAGGAGATCCAGTGTCCTATTTATAGGAAACATGAGACCCTAGGTGAAGGAGGTTGTCCAAACAGTTCCATCACAGAATGGATGTGTGTTGGTGTCATAGATAGGGGTGGATTCCCCTTTCGGGCCACATAGGTAGACCCTATGTGAGCCTTTTTGTGCATAGGATGTGTATTCGCAGGACCACCTGGGTGAACCACCATGAAAAATTGAGCATTTCATCATGAAAATTTTAAGCTATGTTGAGGGAATTTTGGGTTTCGACACATTCAACCAAACCTCTCATTACAAATCCAAGGCCTACTCTTAGAGGGAGGTTCCCATAATAATTCCATTATATTGAGAAATGTTTTTGAGAAATATACATCCCCCGGTGTGTGATAATTTTTATGTAATATAGAAAACCAATATGATCCTTCTTTTGAAATAAAGACACATTTCTATTCAAACTAGAAATTTGGTTTCTAAGTGAGGATAATATCATGAATTCTATGGAAAATTTCATGGAATTAATTTTTTAGTGTCATAAATGACATTGTGATAATTTTAGGTATGATTGGGTGCCATCAAGATAAGTTTTAGAAGAGTCTGAGGGACACTTATGATTCCCTTCAAGTGAGGTGTTGTTTCTCAAAGATGGGTTGTACACTAGAGTGATTATACGAGGATTCATTTTATGGTAATGGATCAATTTTTTTGTTATAGTTGAGGAGCCCCTCTTGAGATTCCTATTTTTTATGTGATTTTGGTCACCCAAGAGGGTGCCTCATGTTATGATGACCCGATAGATGGTAAATGTTGATGATTCGATGAATTGATTATGGGTTTGGGCCTTCATTCGACCTTGGTTTTTGGTGGCTAATGTCTTGGGATGTTTGAGGCTTTTTTTAGGTATTGAATTTGTTAAGATACCTTTGGGATGTTATGATATTGGGTGTTTTCCCTGAGATTGATTAATTATCTCCTCTACTGGTTGGCTATTATGAAGTGGGTCTAGGGTGATAATTAATGATATGGATGAGTGTAACCCCCTGAGTTTAGTATTAGATCTGGCCAGGGGCATTAGGCTCTTGAGGTGCCTAGGTACTCATGACTAGATTTGATGACCTGGGTTATTGAGGCTCTTAAGATGGCATGGTCTAACAGTGTTTCTCTAATGGGTATGATGATTAGATTAGTTAGTTTTTTAGGACTTTTGGGATATAGTCAGGTAATCTGGGTTCTAATGTAAAGGTTACTTTAACTAGTTTATATGGTTTTATTGGATTCCTAGAGCTTGTTAGTAGAATCACATTGTGGTTATAGACACCTAGTATGAGATCCTAGGGTTTTTCATTAATTTATATTGATGTGGTAGATGTCACAAAGTTCTCATGTCAATCTAGAAGATGTGTCAGATGTGTTGTGGTTGGGTAAGCCATGTACTATAATTCCTATAGATTAGGTTAAAATTGGGGTAGATTTACCTCAGGTTTCATGCTATAACCTGAGGTTCACTAATTTATTTATTCTATTCACCCCCTTTATTTATGTAGTCTATTTATTCTAGAATTTGTTTTAATTCGACTAGGTTGGAAATATCATGTGTTGTATACACTTTTTATGATAACAGATGTCAGGTTTCACCATTGAGGGATGTCCTACTAAGATTTATTTCTCACCCCCTATACATTCACCTTGGTGTGTGTGCATACCATATGTATACTTTTAGATAGATCCTACATTGTGCGATGGATTGAACGTAGGTTCAATGTTTCTTGATCAAGTAGTATTGCCTGTGTGGAGTCTAAGGATTGAGCTAGAGTAATTAAATCATTATGGTGACCAAGTATGTGGTTGTCTTAGAGTTGGTAGTAGACCCATTTCATTTTTTATTTCTTTTTTATTATGTATATGTGATCTGATTGGTGGGTGATCAGTTTTTTTATTACATACCTGTGATTCTATTTGTGTCTGTATGTTTACTCATTTCATTTGATACATGTTTTATGTTTCTTTATTTATTATCTATACTATGATGTTTATCCCTATATATTTATTTGGTTATTTTTTCTATTATTTAACTATAATTCAAGAGAATATTCTCCCCACTATATTGATTAATCCCTCACTACAAGTCAACAACCTATGGAATATGGAGAGATGCGCTTGAGTCTTTATGGTGAGATGGATTGGAAGATGTGTTAGGTTAACTTGGGAAAATTCATTAGACATCACCTCAAAACCAAAGAAGAATAGTATTATGAACATGAAATACATCAACCTCATTCCCTAATCCCACCATGAATAACCCCCACCATATTTGCATCGCACCATTATCACCACATCACCAGGTACAATAGATTCCACTCCATCTCCTTGCATGATTGTACCAACCTCAAGCCATTATATCTAGTCTACTACTAAAGGGAGAGTGGGGAATAATGGGAAGTCATCCATCTATCCTCACCAACATGGATTTTTGGGAAAAAATCCGAAATAGAAACTTTTGGCGTTAGTAGGTGTGTCACTACAACAACCGCAGCCCTTAGCGGCAGTTTTTTTCCCATTTAGAGGCAGTTTAAACCGCCGCTAAATGGGTTGGCGGAAGTTTACAAAAACCGCCGATAAACTTGGCGTCGGCAATCTTTTAGAGGCAGTTTTTTCTATTTCGCGGCGGTTTAAAAAATGTGTCGTAGATTCCTCATTTCCCGGCGGTTTCTCTCCATTTAGCGGCGGTTTTATGGGTCTGCCACATTTTTTTATTCGCGGCGGTTTTAACCGCCGCAAAATTATGCCGTTTGATGCGCCTATTTTGCGGTGGTAAAAACCGCCGCTAAATATAAACGTAATATATTTAGCGGCGGTTTTAACCGCCGCTAAATGCTGCCCAGCAAGGCATTTAACGGCGGTTTTAACCGCCGCTAAATGCTACCAAGTATGGCATTAGCGGCGGTTAAAACCGCCGCTAAATGCTGAACTGGAAAAATATAATAATTTTGGTTCTACTGCACCACTGCCCTGAAAAATAAATCAAACCAGAATATAGAGATCACCTAGGTTTCATGGGGATCTCGACCCCCTTCTTGGTAGTGTAGGATAGCGGTATAATAAATAGAGAAACAACATACAATAATTAAATCAACAATAAATGAAAGACAAAGCATTGGATGAATAATATAAACTAAATATAAAAGGCCAATGACAATTTACAACCATGAATTCATGTGCAGATGAAGATAAAAAACTAAAAAATAGTATACATATAGAAGGTAGCATGATACACATATCACAACCTGAACCACAATTCCTTCCTCTATGAAATCCCGTGTTTACCACAAGCACATTCACATAAGCCCATACCTGACTTTCAATGAAATCTCTTAGTCATTCCATCACCTAACCATTTGATACATTGTTCCCCAGCATGAACAAGGGTGGAACCTAGATCCATCCCACTATAATCATTACCCTTTAAACATCACCTTTGAGTCCGGCGATAAGTTTGGGATAAAATAAGATCATCAAGTTAGAGTCCAAGTAACTATCCCTAGGTAGTCCATACTCCAAGTTTACAAGTGAGATATTAGTAAAAGACCAAAACATCCACATAAGATCATTGACTGAGCCTAGAATGACATTCATCTAGTGATCAAGTCAAAGGAAACGGTTGGTGTCCAAAAGTCTGTCCAAGGCATTCCTACACAGGAACTCAGGTATTACACAAGAACTAACCATGCCTCAATAAAAACCATGCATCCCGCATGAAACATTGATAAAACCTATTTATCACCTCTAAGACACTTCCATCACTTCTACTACCTAGAAGGACATTTTTACTATATCTGACACGATGTTCCTCAAATTAGGAGTGTCCAAGTCATGAAAAGAAGAGATAGACCAACTGCTCATAAGAGAACTAGGTTAGATTCACCTTAATCACACATGTGACACTTATCTGATTCACACTCACAAACTCCATAACATTTGTCATAAAAGATGAAACCAACCCGACCAGCGTGTCAGAACACCCAATCCATTTATGAATCGAGCTTACACAATGGGGCTACCTGAATGCTGCTATATAGTAGAAATGGTATTAATATAGGTTACATATATGGAAATGTTTGGTGGCAACTATGTGCCATAAATGTTACATATACAAACCAACCGTTATCATACTTGTTCAACACATCAACAATACTACTACTCATCATCTGATGCTGCATCATCACCCTCTCCAACTTCATCTCCACTACCTGCTGCCACCTGTAAGAACATTATATTGAAAATTAAATATTGTTGAATATTTATAATAAAACTTAAAACCAATAAAAGTTTGAAAACTAAATGATTTTGATTTTTTTATGATTTACCTGCTCACCACTACCCGATGCACTACCACCGGGGGCATATCTGCTCATATACTGACGTATTTCAAGCAACTCTTTCTGCAAACTAGATATCTGATCCCCCTGCTGGTGAACTGTGTTTCGTAGAGAAGACATCTCCCTCTGAGCATCTTCAGGTATGAAATGACTATAAGCAGGAGTAGATGTAGCCGAAATCCCTGATGGCATGCGAAAGACCTCAGATGGTACAGGTCCCAAACCCATCCCGCGCACTCTACCAGGATGCTCCTTCCCAAGGACTTTACCAACCGGGTCATCCTGGGAGAATGAGTAGGATTGCCCAGGATTGACATCCCATATTTCTTTAATTTTTTCCTATAAATCAAATATCAATATATATTAACACAATAAAAACTGATAATAAGTTATTATAATAAATAATTGACTTCATACCCCAACTTCTCTGGCAGGTTCATTAACAAAACTTCCATCTGTTTTTTTATGAACATCCAGCCACAGTTCTGTTCGGGATGCGTCATGCCCTAAACTCTGTGACTGCATTAAACAAAGATAAATCAACAATTAAATATTTTAAATAGATAATATTATCTTATAAATATTTAAACTAATTAAAATATTACCAATGACATTCGGCTTCTTGAAAAGCTTTTTGAACCCGCAGTGTGCGGGATGACCTGCTTTGCCCGGTTTGAAGCATTTTGTCTTGAGAGATCCTGAAATAAATAAAATTCAATTTAACAGTATTGTATTAAATTTCTATCTCCTCTTCATGTACATGTATAAATGTAAAATGAGGATAATATAATAATATATATTTCAATACCATCCGCTTCTCATCACGATGTCTATCGACAAAAACCTTCTACTGTTCTTTCGGTACCCCACTGGGTAGCTTCTCATACATCTGCTGCAAGGTCAACGAAGTATCGTTGACATCACACCACAACCTCCATTTGAAATATTTCCATTTTTTCCCAAGATTTTTCAATGTCCACTTCCGTGCTATCACATCAGCAACGGTAAAGTGGAAGAACATCTGTATACAGAAATTCATTTTGAATATATTAGTAACATGACATTCAATTAAACCATAAAGTAATAAAATTACCTTTATCTGAGAATCATAAACTTCATTTTTACAGTTTGGAGGCATATGCCTCCAATCATCATATGGAATAGGCAGGGAAATGGGCTCCGCTGCCAGCTGACCTATAATCTGACCAAGTAAACCTGCGGCGTCATCCGTCGGGACCCCATAAGAATCAAATGGCACCACTATCTTCTCGCCATGCATGTTCCAAACATCAGAACTTTTTATGTGTTTTTCCACAGTTGCATTGTTTTCATCTAAAATGAGCAAACAATTACTATAAACAAAATGCAATAAATTTATTTAATTAAAATTTGTACCTATGACTGTGACCCTCCAGAATGTCCGTGATGAACTGGAAGGGGCGTGTCGCTGCCCCACTACTGAGGCTCCTGTAGGGGGAGGCGATGACTCATCCTCTAATGAGGCATCCACTGATGGTGTCAGAGATGGTGTAGGGGGAGATGATGCAGGGATGTAGGCAGCTGCTGCCTCAGATGTCGTGGGGACAGACGGATCGTCATCTGTCGCAGAAGTAGAAGGAATGGTGTACCGCTTCTTCCTTGGCATTCCTGTCATTTAATCAAATAAAATTAAGTTCAGAATATATATTTCAAAAAATTTATGCAGAAAAAAAAATTAAAAATGATAATAGATGCCCAGTACTAACAAACAAAATATATATAACAATGATAATGAATGACTACAGAAATGAAACAAGTGGTTGCTGAATAAATAAATAATTGTACATACAATCATTTTCCCCTTCAATCATGTCGGTTTCCTACTCCATTGATTCATCCACTTCATTCATCCTTGCTAGACTAATATTTTCAATATCATGATGGACAAATAATTCTGCTTCCTATTGTTGATGAAATTCAATTACAGAGGTCAAATCTTCTACTTCATCACCCATATCATACAAATCTCTTTGTATTACGTGAGTAACTACACTCCACCCTTCATCCACAACATCATTCACATAATATACCATTTTTTCCTGCGATGCTAAGATATATGGATCATGCAGTTCACGATCACCAACATCCATCAAGCGAGAGACGTTTACAGAAGTAAATTGCAAGGAATCTCTTTTAACACCTCTAATAATATCGACCCATTTGCATTTGAATAAAACAACAGAAAAATGCCCGTGGTAGTTTAATTCAATAATATCATGCAGATTTCCATAGTATTCCACTTCAGTAAATGTAAATATACCACTATTCTGTGTTTTCAAACCCACTTCTCGATCGACTGTACGAAATCTAAAACCATTCACATTATAAGCGCCGAACTTTCTAACTTGTTTTATAGGACCTCTAGCAAGAAACTTCAAATCTTCTGACATGTCTGCTCGAGTATCAATATTCATGATATGAAAAAAAAATTAATAGATTTGCAAATTGAATGTGTCAAACTAATATTCGTATTTATTGCAATATTTATAAACTTACACGTCGTGCAAACCATTCTACCAGCTCTTTATTCACAGCTTTCATTATATCTTTTTCATTTCATGTTCGGCCTCTCATTCGTCTCTTTGTTTGTATCCTCAACTCTTCAATAAATGGATCTGCAATTTCACTATTCAGAAGCACATATCTATGTGCCTGTAATAATTCCAATTCTGTTAGTGTCGCGTATGAGGTCCTCCCAACTGATCGGCCAATAGCAGGAAATATTTTTGATTTCTGATGCATTTGAGAATGAGTTGATGTGTCGTCAACACGTCCAACTCGATTAAATCTTGTCTCAATATCATACAAATATCTGGAACAAAAGGTGAGACACTCCTCGGCCAAATAGCCTTCAGTAATAGAGCCTTCTGGTTGAGCTTTATTTCTCACATATGCTTTCAAATGCCCAAGATATCTGTGAAAATAATAATAATATTATGCATTTATTTAAATGCCAAAAATTGTTTACTTAACTGGAAACATATAAATAAAATACCTCTCAATTGGATACATCCATCAATAATGAACGGGGCCTCCTAATTTAGCTTCGTCAACCAAATGCATAGTTAAATGCATCATGACTGTAAAAAACGATGGAGGAAAGATCATCTCCATTTCACAAAGGGTCAATACAAACCTATCCTGTAGGTTGTCAACATGAAATGGATGTAGAGATTTCTCACATAATTGCCTGAAAAATGTACAGAATTGGAGTACAACAGCAGTAACTTTTTCAGGTAATAATGTACGCAATGCCAATGGTAGTAACTGTTGTAACAAAATATGTGAATCGTGACTTTTCAATCCATATAACTTACGATTCTTCAAGTCAACATACCTCGAGATGTTACTCAAATACCCATCAGATACCTTCACATTATTTAAAATTTGAAGGAACGTATCTTTATCCCTATTTTTCATTGAAAAAATGGCCGGAGCATACTTTTCATTCTCATCTGGCCAGAGATCACGTTTTATGTTCATTACTTGTAAGTCTTTGAGAGCATTGAGATGATCCTTTGACTTTCCATGCTCATTAAGTAATGTGAAAATAAAATTATCACATACATTCTTCTCAATATGCATCACATCAAGATTTTGGCGCAAAGAATTAAATTCCCAATACGGAAGTTTGAAGAATATACTTTTTTTCTTCCATTGTTGCGTTCTGATTTCACTTGACGATGCACTTCGCACTCGTTTTCCGCTATCATTCAAATGACGAACCTTCCCAAATTCTGTTTTAACATTTTCAAGCTATGTCAATATTTCAGAACTGGTTAACAACTTTGGAGGTGGTCTACAATCAATGGAACCATTAAATTTTGATTTGTTCAGCCGAAATCTATGAGATGCATCAAGAAATCTTCGATGGCACAAGAAGCACCATTTTCTACTATGAGGTAGCCGTTTGGGCTCGAAATAAAAGTTACAAATGGGACAAGCCAAACCCATATAAGTGTTCCAACCAGATAAATTCCCAAGCCCAGGGAAGTCACTAATGGTCCACATTAAAGCAGCATGCATTTTGAACATTGTTTTAGAAGAAACATCAAATGTCTCAACACCGTTGCTCCATAACTCCTGAAATTCTTCAATCAAAGGCTGCAGGTATACATCAATATCATTTCCAGGCATTTGTTTTCCAGGAATAATCATCGAAATGATAAAAGATGTTTGTTGCATACACATCCACAGAGGCAGATTATAAGGGATCAAAACAACTGGCCAAATGCTATAACTCGTACTCAAAGTCCCAAATGGGTTGAATCCATCGACAGCCAATCCCAATCAAACATTCCTAGAATCAGATGAGAAATCTGGATGTAATGAATCAAATGTCTTACACGATTGGGAATCTCATGGATGTCTCATTAACCCATCATTGTTATTATCTACAGCATGCCACTTCATGTGTTTAGCGGTTTTTGATGACATGAATAATCTTTGCAATCGAGGCTTCAAAGGAAAGTAATGCAAAACTTTTACAGGTGTGTTCCTTTTCTTCTTCTCTATGAAATTATGTTCAGTCATACTTCCAACATTACCCTTTGACTGCCATCTAGAAGAAGAACATTTCTTACAATTCTGTCTACTTGAATCCTCTCCCCAGTAAAGCATACAATCATTGGGACACGCATGTATTTTTGTATAATTCAGACCAAGCTTGTTTACAACTTTTTTCATCTCATAAAACGATTCTGGGATTTTTGCTTCAGGAAATGCATCACGAATCAATTCCAATAACATAGACATTGCCTTATTTGTAATTCCACAAAGACATTTGATATGGTACAACTTCAACAGAAATGAAATCTTTGAATATTTCAAACACCCACTATACAAATCTTGATTTCCATCGTCAACTAAATCATGAAACACATTTTCCTCACTGAAGTTTTCCCTTACATTTGGATCCACAGAATAAAGAGGAGGATCCAATGATATGTTACAATCTTGATCTGCTTGTGTTACAGTCTCAAAAACATCACTTGTCACGTTGCAATTTGTAGCATCATCTTCTGGTTGTTCTGATATGTTTTGATGCTCATAGTGGTGTCTTGCAGTGCCGAATGCATCATTTATGAGGTTTTTCATTTCATTTTCCATTGGTGACAAACTTGGGACCTCATTCTGTGGATTAACATCAGTCCTCAATCTTTCTGTATTGTTTGATTCTCCATGCCAAATCCAACACAAATATTGATCAGGGAATTTCTTCAGTATTAAATGTTCATAAACTTCATCCCTCTTCAAACATGTTCTAAATTTACATTTAGGACATGGACATCTTATTCTCCCTTCAACGGATCGATTAGAAATTGCAAAATCTAAAAACTCATTCAAACCCTTAACATATTGAGGTGTGTTCCTCGGTAATGTGATCCAGCTTTTATCCATGTATATCACAATGTGCCTACACAAAAATATATGATAGTGTAAGATTACAGAAACATAATATAATAAAGATGAACCATTGATCATAAAGTATGCATAATATAATAAATATGATTCATTGATCACATTTACCACTTCAGACCAACAGAACAAGTCTGGTCCATAGGAGACAGCGTCAACACCTCATTGAGGAGCAATAAGAATATCGGGCTACACACTTATCATAACACTATTTGTTTCCTTAAATTTTCTTCAATAAATTTTCAATTTGACATCGTTGAATTTCACATTAGCTTCATAACTATATTCCAATATTCCCCAATTTACAAGTCATTATAGTGCCCTATATCCTTTTGTGTAAATTTTTTCTAAAAGAGACATCAAACTTAAATTCTGAGCTTTGTCGTCAAATCCCATATTACATTTTTTAACAAATGTCATCATATCAGCTTCAACAATAGGTGGGGATCCTACTATTTATAAATCATTAACTTCATGGATAAGTGATTAGAGACATGGATATCCTATTCTTACAAATTTGATAGTTCTATTCATTAGACATAAGAACACCAATAGTATTTAAAAAATTCCTATATCCTTATTCAGTACTTCTTGGTGCTTAACTGAGGGATCAAACACTTTGATTCCAATTGAAGAGCCTGAGGAGATGTTTCACCATAGAGAAGGGGGTTTAATCACTAGTAACTTTTTATATCTTATATTTCTTTTAAAAATAACCACTGTTGACCTATTATAATCTAATCAACTATTATAACTACTTTTCCTTACCCAAATATAGTAAAAATGAATAGCACATGGACAAAATATATTTACTATGTTTAATACTAATGTTAGCCTAATACTTGTTTTTATTGTTTTGATTCTCGAAACATATATTATACACTATGATTAGAGGTGATCCCACCAAAGAATCATTAATAAAATAAATTCACACTATTCTTTCCAAAGTTACACTGGAACAATGACTTAAAAATTCTCGATACAAAATGGATTAAAATAAAATAATAATGATAATACTTGAATATTGGGTTCCCATTCAAAATTTGATAAATATATTTCTCCTTGAGCCTTAAAGATAAGATAAATATTATAAGTTATCTTCTTAGAAAACATTAACATTGATAATCACAATCAAAACTACTAATATTTCTAACTTTTAATCTTCTAAATATTATTCATTATGAAAATTATTACCATAGCTTCTCAAATTTGATTCATGGTACTACAACAAAAATAATATATTAAATTTGTTTTATTGATCTATAAAATTCATGCTATTATAATATACTACACTTTTCTAAACACCTCAATCACATATTACAATCTTTCGTACATGTACTTTTCATAGAAATTAATTCACATAACCCCTACATGTAGAATACACTTTTCATATAAAAACATATTTAAATTAATTTTCATAGGAACAATGCTTTATGGAGTAATCGAGTTTCTCAATCATGATGCTTTTCATAGTATTTAACATACATATTTAGACTCAATGAGTGAAATGATGGGGTTTTCTTTTAATGATATCAACAATCTCTTATCGATAATTCGTAATAATGCTTAACAGATGAATCATAGTGTATTTATAGGCTATATTACTTGTGATTAACACATGTTAGTCCAAAAAATTTGGTTTAACCAATAATATAAGTCATCACTAAAAAATATGTTTCCATTGATTCATGTACTATATGATGGAAAAATCTAACTGTATAAAAATATTTTCTTGGAAACAATATTATAAAAAATATTAATTGAAATGGATTTTTAATATGCTACCTTTAAATAAAATTATGGAAACCAATACTAACATGGAATTTTCATTTAGAAAATGTAACCTCATTCTCATAATAACTTCTCATTGAATCTTGACAAATATTCATGTTAAACTATAATTAATGGTATGTGTTCCTCTTTACTAAACCATTTCTTTATTGGGGGACCTCATCATTACCTCACATAGGTTTTTTACATTAAAATATTATGTCTGTGTAGAAATTATGTCACTTTCCTTCAAATGATGTGAAGTATGTTCATGTTCTATTAATAATATCCATTCCCAAATCTTCCCCACATACCAACTTTGTATCTTAACAAAATCCTATTCATTGTATTTGAAATTATATACATACCAGATTTTAAAGGCTTCAATTTTATTCTGATGATATTTCATGGGGTTTGAATTTGAATACAGTCTACAAAATGAAAACCCTATGTTGAAGGTTGAGGATAATAGGAATTTATATTCAGTGTTGTTGATCAGATAAATCATATAGAGTATTCTATTTTCATAACATTTTAAGTGGAGGAACAATTCCCCACATAAAATTTGACCCAAATCATTTTTTATCATTGGAGGTTTTTTTATAATAAGAATATTCGTTCCTTATACCCTCCAACCATAACACTGGGGTTGGCTCCTAAACATAGTTACAAACTCTATCACCTATTTGTTCAACCCCGCATATATTCTAATCCTTACATGACACATGGGTGCACCATATACTAGTTATGTTTCTCTAAATTTGGAAATTATCCATGAAATTTCCATTGAGTTGGCATGCTAACTTTATGATATATTAGGGTATCTTGGGCTGTTGGCATTGCATTGGAAAAAATGTTTTAGAAAAACTCTATAAAAAAACATAGTAAAACTTCATTATTATATTATTCTAAACCCTCAAATAAGTCAATTAAAATAATCTCAAAATAATCCTTCTTCAATTATAAAAATAATTATTAATCAAAACATCACCCACATTTATATTCAACACTTTTCTATTGACAATGTGCTCTTAATAAAGCTCATGAAATGATCCTTAAGATCAGTTCAAAAGGCATCATAATACATGTCAGAAATTCAATGTAATTAAAAAAATTTAAACAGTTAGTTGAAATTAAAGACAACATCATCAACAAATCCAATGGTTATTTACCTCACAAATCAGGTGCGGGGGGTCGCTGAAGGCCGCGGGGGGCGTGGGGAGTCGTCGGCAGCGCGAGGGGGTGGGGAGTCGCCGGCCGCAAGGGCGCGGGGGGCGTGGGGAGTTGCCGGCCGCGGGGGGCGTGGGGAGTCGTCGGCAGCACGAGGGCGTGGGGAGTCGCCGGCAGCGCGAGGGCGCGGGGGGCGTGGGGAGTCTCCGGCCGCGGGCAGCGCGGGGGGTGGGGAGTCGCCGACAGCGCAAGGGTTAGGGATCGCGAAGGGGAAGGGGGAAAGGGTCGGCGGCTGTGTAAAATAAATCGGGTTTCGCGGCGGTTTATTAAAAACCGCCACGAAACCTTCACCGAAAAAGGTTTAGCGGCGGTTTTGTGAACCGCTGCCACAAAACCGCCGCTAAACCATGTTTTTTTTGTAGTGTGTGTTCATTTTGAAATCACAAGAAAATACATGAATAGATAATCACACACATATCCTGAACTAGGGGTGTACAAGAACATCTTTAAAATAACCAATACATCCCACCACTTCATCATCACTACCCATCCACAACTATCACTACTTCTATAACAGAAACTAGCCAATAAACATAAAATATATCCATAAAAACCAACCAAAGTTCCAATTTTATTCATTACTTCAACCAATTTATAGATTTATTTCACCAATAAATATTAAATTCATTAAGTAATTTATTCCACATATTTAATGACTAACCACTACCAACCATCACACACATTTAATCCTTCAATTATTGATTCATTTCATCCATTCATATTTCATTTATGTCATACATTTATTTATTTCCAACCATACCAATTATCCCAATTTAGTTTAACAGTCCACCATTACTTATTTTTACCACAATTTAGTTTTTAGATTTATTAATTAATTTCAATTCCATACCATACTAACAGAAATAAATAAAACACCCTCTATAATATATCAACTACCCCATATTTCACAGCCCACACATCATACCAACCACTACACCACAACCATCCCTTCCTCCACAAGCTAACGACATCAATATCACCAAAATATCTATCCATAATCACAACATTTATCACATTCAAAACCACAACTTAACACTAAATAATCATATCTTCAGACATATAATATCCGGGGACAATATCAAACATCTTTCAAGTTCCCATTATTCAAACAACCTATTTAATTTCCAAAATTACTTATTAATTAATTATGAGAAGTGAATCTAACAAAAAACACAAAGATAATTCATGATTTCAAGAAAAATAATTTACATCATTCAAGGGCCTCCTACCAACAAATAAAATTCATAAAAAATATTCTTGAAATCAATAAGGATTAAATATAATAAAAATATAAAGATTCATATGTCACATTAATTTTATAAAATTTCCTTAACTTTTTTTGTTATATTTCATTTTTTTAATTCATACTGAGTTATTGTATACAAATAAAAGTAGAAAAAATAGATAAAAAAAACATAAAAGTACACAACAAAAAATTCATAACACATCCTCTTTTTAATTTCTCTCTTTCTAGCTATTATATTTGAGTTAAGTCATCCCAATTATCGATGGAAGAAAATTCATGAGAAACTCATAGTTTGAACAAAATAAAATAGATAGAGTCTTGAATACCCAACATTGAAGGAAGCCTCACACACACTGCACCAAGAATAGAGGAGATAGAAAAATAGTAAATTAGGTATGGGAGCTACATGAAGGGTACAAAATGATTAAAAAATACTCAAATAGTAAGATTATTATTATCTAAGTTTGATAGAAACAAGAAGAAATTGGGCATGGTAAATTATAGTTTTGAAAATAATAGATAGAGGTTTACTCAAATATTTCTATAAAACTCAGTAAATATTTTGATTTTTAATTCCCATTAATTTTGTTTCTGTTTATTTTCTTTTCAAAATCCATTAAATATACTAAATTTTAGGAAATAATTAATAATTAAATTTATATTAACCCTAACTAATTTTAAATCCATAAATTTAAGTATTTATTTCCATTAAAATACAATACTGGTCTATTTGGGGAGAAAATAATAATGTTTTGAAAATTCTGTAGAAACTCACTACCAATAGATGAGAGGGATGCATCGTGTATAGGTAAACTTGTTTACCTATGCACAAAAATGATTTTATATGACCTTTATATGAATCAATAGAAAATCCTTATCTTTACATGAGATATATTTTACCTTCATGCAGTAAAAAATCTGATCTTATCATTACATGACTCTAAAACTTGACTTACCACTATAATTTATTGCAAGGACCCAATCTATAACAACCCCAAACCCACACTCTTGGATCCGATGCTAAAAAAATAATCTTTACATTTCGATCTATGATACCAATAAATGTGAACCAATTTTATTCATTCAAAAATTATAACATCATTATAAAATATTGGATCACTTATATAAATAATAACCTTTTAGGTTTTGAGTTTTATAGAATAAATAAATACTCTTACATAGCATTACCCATGTATTTAAGTGATCATTTTTTCCATTATACCTATCTTTTTTTATTCCACATTATGTATTAATTATCTACCATATGAAAACCTTATAAAAATATACTACTTAACATCATTCTTCGTAACCTAGGGAAAAGGAAACGTAAGAAAGGGTGAGATCAAATGCCCAGTAAGGGTAAACACAGGCATTAAAAATTGAATATATTTAGTGAGAAAAAGATGAGAATAAGGGAATGAGAACATAATCTAAGAGAATGATCATAATACAAGAGAACTTATATCTATCAAAACCCCAATCATTAAACACGTGACATGACATAAATATTTAATAAAGGAAATATCCATAAAGGAACCATTAGAAACTCATAAAAAGCATAGATAAAAATCATAGATAAAAAGCATTGGTATATTGAAAAATTATCTTCATCACATGTATTTAATCATGTTAGAAATAATTTATTAATAATTAAATCTATAGGAGAAACCTTTATGGTTAACTCCCTCTTTCCTGGATTTAATAATAAGGAACATTATCCAATGCATTGGAGAGTTATATCGAGCTCACCTATTGTATAAGCTGTATCGATATCACCCATCATCATGATATATAATGGGATCACCAATCATAATCAATAATTTCCAAGTACCATGAATGAATATAACACATATAATCTTACATTTTCATCATAAAACATAAAAAAAAACCTACATTCCTTTATAACTTGATTTACTTCAGGAAAAGAAAAAAATTTCATGATAATATATTTAAAAAAACCATCTTAAGACATCTAGAGAAATAATATAGATGGAATAATAATATCGAATTCTCAATGCAGTAGATGAATCATTAAAGTATGTTTACGTAGATGAAAATACATTTAAAAGAACATTTAAAACATTTATTTGAAAACTGGGTGAAATACCATTTTCTTTTGGTACCTTTAAAAAATAAAAATTCATAAAATATTGAGAAAAATAAATTCTTTGAAAATAATCATATAAAACTTTAAAGTAGTCTTCATATCAATTAATATTTATGATGGTGGAAAAATAAATTCATGCGGTATTTGTTAAAACAAATATTTTGTTCATACCTTTGGTAAAGAGTACCTTGTTCAAAAAATAAAAAGAAGATTCATTTTAAAACTTTTTGCAGAAAGTAAAACATGGGTAAAAATTAATTTAATGAATCATTGGATAATAGTAAAAACATTATTGAAATAATTTTAATTAAAATGTGAACATATAAGAAAAATAGTTGGAAGGAAAACTTAAAAATAATATTTTTAAAAGAAAGTACCATACATGTAACTAATTTGTAGAATTTTGATCCAACAAGTGAAGAAATGGAATATAAACATGAAAAACCCAAAATAACCAGAGTAGAATAAAATATATGGGTTTTATGATATTATTATCATATAATTTCCCTCAATGAAAATTTAGTCATAAATAATCCTGATTAAGGATGAGATTGTAAAATAAACCCTTACCATTTTGTAACTTTTGAATAATAACCCCGATGAAATAAATTACTTTAAATGAAACTTTAAATACCCTAAATATAAATGGATTCATGATATACCATATCAAAGGGTCATTATATCCACCACATGAAGGATAAAATTAGAGAATGTGACATATGTCTCATAGAAATAAAAGTGAGATGAGAGACTCTTACAAAGATCGTAACATTGAAGTAAGAATTAATCAATGGAGTATTTTTGTGTAAAAAAATTAAATCCATATAAAATAATTGGAAATACAACATAATATAAGAATATGTAATTACACATATAATCTTCTCACAACATATATAGTGAAGAAGTAATATAACCCAATGAAAAGAAATTGAGTTATGGAACCCCTAACCTCGAGTCGAGACTTTCTATATACGTACATTAAATTTTGTATAATAAAATTATATTAATTATTTTAATTTTTAGAACATTTTACATATTTATTACCTTACCATTAATCCATTTATTTATATTATATATTTAATTAAGTAATCAGATAAGTCCCCATTGGGAGTTTTGAGGATTCATAAATGAAAAATGACTTTGGTAAGATGACTGTGGGTAATGATGTCATTGTTTGTTAATCCCTATAATAATAATTATTACATAATTATCATTTTTATACATAAAATATTATTTTATATCCATTCTTGGAATGAAATCATGAAAAAAAAATACATCGGCTTAGGAGGCGATAGTTCGTATGCACACAAGAGAAATGTTTTTAGTTTTTGTTGGATAGAAAATAAAGAAATAAAATAAAATATTATCTTTCCAGAATCATTATCATGTTATAAAAATATTTTTTTTATTAAATTCATCCTCATTACCATCCATGAGTGGAAGTTTTTGAAAAATGAAGTACATTGTTATGTGGAGGAGATAGTCTGTATGTATGGACATAAGATGATTCCATTTCTAACAATTGGAGTGGTATAAAGATGTATGAAATATTATATTTAAAAAATCATAATTATGTCATGAATATAATATATATACATTGAATCTATCATAATAACCATCCATGAATGGTGGTGATGGAAAAATAATTATATCGATTCGTGAAGCGGTAGTCCGTATGTACTCATGAACGATGGTTTCATTTCTCATTTGATGGAAATAGATATGAATAAGGTTATTAAATTTTAATAAAAAAATATTAGTATATGGTAGATAATTATGTTATTATATTGAAATTATTAGTATATAATTGAAGGAGGTATAATAATAAGTAAAATGTAAACACACATTTATGATTATTACCTTCTATTTGAAGAAGCTCCTTTGGATCTCTCCTTAAGGACTCTAGGGATAATATTTTAAGAATAAAAAAAAACTAGAATGTAGATAAGTAAGATAAAAAGATGTTTTGATTTGGTTTGGTTGATATAATTATGTATTTAATCATGAGGTAGAGAGTATGGATGGTATCCTTTTATAAGTGAAGAGAGGGGCATCCTTGGAATTACATAAAGTATTTAAATAATATAAATCACTTTTCATATAAAAGTGGAAAACATTGGTATATTTAAAAGTTTAGATATATATAATTTGAAATAATATCATCCAATAAATTTTAGACAAGTTTATATGATTTTTGAACCCTTATCTCTTAGTTTTAACCTCCTGTTAACCTTATTTAACAGTCACCATGCTAATAAGATTTTTACACATTAGGGGTCAATAAAGTTTATATAAAAGGAAAATTGACCCATAAGTGGATAATTATTGATATAATAGACCATATATCATTCACATATACAAATATAAAATTTTTATGATTTTGAAATAATTTAATAAATTATATTTTACATAAAATAAAATTAAAGTCATTTTCACGACTACTTACATAATTCAACTTTGAAAAAATGTCAAGATAATGATTTAGTTGGAATATAAACTTTTAACACATCAATAATAAATTTTATTTATTTAAAAAATTCTTGGAATACCATAACTAACATAAAAAAATATTACCTTGTAAGTTTTTAAAATTATTTACTTGATTTTTCCACTACTTGCACAAGCTCTATGTTAGTGTTGCATAAGCATTTAAGGTGATTATTTCATCACTAAAAATTAAAAATAAATCACCATCATATTTTTTTTATTAATACTCAAAATTACAATTTATAACTATTCATGAATTATTTTTATCCTTATGAAAAGATATTAGAGATAATAAAATAAATAAAACAACATTTTGGAACCATTCTTTACTTAAAATAATATAAAGGTATCCATTAAAGAAGAATGGAGAAAAATGGAATATTTTATAATATTTTAAGGGTGTTTTCAAATTAAAATCATGCAATGAAATATAGGAAAGTGTATGGATTATTTTCAAGTCATATTTATTAGTTTTAATCTTGTTCTACCTATTTCACCCTTACCGCGGTGATATGTTTTTTACCAAGGTTACTATTCATTATGACTAAAAATAAATTCACCCGATTTAAAAAAATTAGAAATTATAATTCCAAAAATGGAATAAATTTTATAAAATTCAATACTTATAAGTGGCTGAAATTAATTTTAAAATAAAACTTTAAAATGCGATAAAAAATAGATTAAAAAATGCATTTTGAAGTATAAAAATGTTTTTATAACTAAATTCAGCATAATGTAAATTATAATAACATAAATTAGATTTTTTAATAAAATAAAACTAATTAAAATAAAAAATTAATTCAAAAAATGGTAATTTTAAAATAATTTAATGAAAATTATACTTTTCTATAAAATCATTATTTTTTTCTATTCACTGAAAAATTATTATTTTTAGAAAAATTATAATATTTAACCTTTAGATAATTTTGATATGATTATTTCCAAAATTATATCATTTTTATAATACAAAAATTCTAAAAGTGGAAGAAATTAATTATAATATTTTCTCATGAAAAGAAATAAAAACTATCTTTAAAGAAAAAATATTTTTGAAGTATAAAATGAATTCACGAAAAATTGAGGCTTATTACCTAAAACTTAATCAATAAATTTTTATTGAGTAGTTTCTTTATATGTAGATATATATATATATATATATAATAATTCATTTACTCCTATTTACACCTTCCAATTCAACAACTAGGTTATAATGGTTATATTAAAATAATAATATTTTGTGATCATTAAAGCTCAGTGTTGCATGTATTGTACACTATAGAACATATTGTTATTTTGAAATATCAAATAATTGCATTCTCCCCCACTTTAATAAATTGAATCATTGCAATTTTATCTTGAGCTCAGTAATCAAGGGTTTAATATTTGAAAATACCATTATTGAAAACCCATATCATAAAAAGGGTTAATAAAATTTTCTTTTGAAAAGAGGGAAAGGGAAATATGAAGGTCATATTCAATAACACATAACTAGGTTCCTAAATTGGATAAAATTAGTGTGAAGTGAAAATTATGACACATAAGAGAAAATTAATCTCCAAATAATGATGGAGAGTGATAGAGAAAATTGACCACAAGAAATTAAATGATCATTATAATGTAAATGACCACAAAACCTAAACCAATGAGTTGTGAAAAGGAGAATAAATTCATAAAAATTAAGGGAATATGATACTTTTTTAAGGTATTTTTTCTAGAGTTGAGGAATTCCTTTACCATCTTGACAAAGTACATAAGGAAATATAATTACTTGATTTTCTTCAAATCCATAAATTTAATTTCATCATTTGGTTGTGTGTTTCAATCTGTTTCCACCTCCATCTCATCCCATAATACAACTTAATGAATATCCAAGATAAATATTACTTATGTATAAAGAATCAAAATTTAATAGATCATAGGATATAGACAAGGATAAAATGATAATCGTCATGTATCTACTAAAACCAAAATAGTTATAACATGATAAGATAATACCTAAAATGAATAAACATTCATATCTATAAATAATACATTTAACTCCAAAATTTCAATAATAACACCAAAGATTTAGCTTAAACCATTACATAAATAAATAAACCTTTATCCAAATTAAACTCCAAAACTTTAACAATAAATAATGCTTTAACCTCAAAGGTTATATCATACCTTTCATATTACATCACCAAAAAAGTAATATTCTTCCAAAATAATCCTTCAAGTTAAATCACATGATATACCTTTAAGACTCCAAGTTTGGATATATCACTAAGAGAAGGAGGGGGTGAAATAGTGATGTAGTTTTACAATTTATTTTTTTAAATCAACCTTGTTTAATGGTTAAAATCTTAATCCCTCATTCTATAATGTCTCACTTCCGTCGTATGCAGACAAATAAAAACACTAAAAAATCACACATAGGTATTTTATAAGGTTCAACCCCAATATAGGTGACTACATCCTTGCTGTGTTCGGGGTAATCCAATACATAGAATTTCTGCTAGTAATATGCAATGTGATTATAAATATAGAAAATATCCTAAAATGCCTGACAGAAAAACTCCCGTATTGACTAATCACAATGGATTACTGTGGACTGTCTCCCGATAGGATCTTTAGACCAGCATCCCAATGATGTTCTTTATACCGACTCTCACTAGTTGAGATATCTTCTAAAAATTTCCTGATATTTATACTATCATCTCATCCATTATTCAATGAATACCTCTTGTGAATAGGTCTTCTAATACCACTGTCTTATAATGCAATGATCTTTTGGCCTTGTTCTGTTTCAATTCCACATATTATAAACTTTTGATTTAATTTTGGGAATTCTCACATTAAAAATGATCACCTGAAAATAGTTATCTATCTCAATATGACACTGCTTGAGCAATTAATTTTCTAAACTATGTTCTTGGTGAACCAACACTAGTGTGCTAGGCACATATAAGTTGCCCACAGAAGTTGTCTTCTTCGTGAAAATAGAGTATGTGTGGATATTCTGTATATCATGAAATAGAGCACACATGAGCCTCAACCCAATTGGTGAGGACTCCTTAAGTTCATTCACGAGACCTAGGTTTGAAACTAGGCGGAGGCACAATTCTGGAATAGTAGAAGTACTGTAGTAGGTAGTATAACAGAGCTATGTGGGTATTGTAGCAGTTATTGTAGTAGGTATTATTCGGTACTGTAGCAGCCAAAACTATTCACCTTGGGCCACAAGTTTGGGATTGGATTTCTTAAGGCCTTCGAGCCACCCATGCCTTTGGGTCAGTAAGGCTTTCGGGCCATCTTTAAGGCCTTTGGGTCACCTTAAGGCCTTCGGGCCTCATGATCAATGCAGTTTCCCTAGACAGACTCTACATAAAAGGAGTATCCCTAGAGGAGGATTCAGAGAAAGTGAACTCACTAGAGCAGAACTAGATGGATTTGGAAGAATGCGAGGGTAAATCTATGCCATCGGGAACAGCCTATGCTTGCACGAGAATCCTAGCCAGACAACCCTGTGAAGGTGGAGATCTATCATCACGATGCGGATGCTGGGGAGGGGCAGTTCCTTGTAGTTATTATCTGGTTAAATTCCCTAAGACCTTTGGCTCATGTAATCTCTTAAGCCTACGACCAATGTAATATCTAACCCTATATGCCTTGTAAGGGTTCCCCCTCATCCCTTGAAATAGGAGTTATCAAAAATCAATAAAAATGACGGCCTTCGGGCCATTCGGGCTATCATGAACCAAAGTGTTCATGATTCTCTGTTTCTCTTGAAACAAGAGATTCACCCCAAAATTATTAACACCAAAAAATGAACCCACTCTCGAGTATATATAGGAAACAATACGCTAACTTAGCTCAAGTGAATCTCTTATCTTCAGGGAAACATCCTCTGTTTAGCCACCATGGAAAAACACCATCATTGAAAATCCATTTTTTTGCTTCTCACTATTTATCATTGGTAAGTTCCTTATTTATTCATGCATATGATACTGCGTATTTTTCTAATCATAATAGAATCAACATAATGATTAAATAGAGATCGGGAGTCTTGATTCGATATTCCATCAACGTCACCGCGTGAAGATATCCATTAATGAACATAAAACCTCCATGAAATATCTTGTGGATTTGATCCTCATTAAAATCATAAAAACATATAAATAGGTGATTGCAATTATATGTGGATTTTTAGAAACAATAAATAGTGACCAAGTGGCTTGGGTCAAACATGCAATAACATTGCATGGAAAAATCCCAGTAAATAGAATTCTTTGACAGATAGGACACTCGGGCATGACCGAGTATGAAGATGACACTACTGAAATAATCAGATAGCCCAGAAAGAGATCAAATAGATTGATGATGGGTGCACATTCAGAGTAATAGTTACCTGCTCCCACATTAAAATGACCCATCTTTTCTTGCTTCTTTTTAATATAGAATGTAAAATGACCAGCTCAGAAATTGGTTACTACATATACCCATTACCTCCTAGAACCGCCCCATGCCCGATGCTCTCCTATGTTACCTTTCACAGTGGCCAAAATCCGCCTAACATGTGCTTCTTCGGATATTTTATGCTTATTTCTTGGCTGTTGGCTGGATTGGCCTAGTTTTTAATAGGCTTATAAAAAAATTCTCCTCATAATAATCCAATCCAAAATATCCAATCTTCTTTTCTAAAAATATTCATCATGCACATAATATTTCTCCTTATTTTAGCACCTTAATTCATCAAACATTTAATAAATCAATCATCAAAACATTATCTATCTTCACTTTCTAACATTTTTTTTCAATTTATCTAATGGTCTTCAAAAAATGTGGTAAATAATGTACTTTATCTTAATGAAATTGAAACATATCTTTAGAACTTAAGAATATTTTTTCAATAATCACATTTAAAAACTCAATGAATTTTAATTTCATTACTAATTGAAAAAAAAATTCAACTTCAACAAGAAACTTGGGTTCTTCAATCCCCTCCCCTTTAAATTTGTTGTCAATACTCACTTTATTTAAAACTAAAGGATATCTTCTCCCCCTTATTGAAAATAAAAACAAAGATAAAAGTAGATGAAATAATTCAACTCATCTCATTTTACTCTTGAAAACATGTCCATCTCATTTATATTAAAATTCCATGATCACTTCAAAAAGATAAATAATCTCACATTTTTTTCTTAACAAAGACCATTTTTTTAATCATCTCTAAATATATATGGGAAAATCCAGTGTAGAAAAAAAGAGAGATATAACCATGATTGTCTATGTAGTATATAAAATTCTATGTATATTAATTCATGATCAAAATATTTCAAGTTTCATTGAAGGGATTATAAATAATCGGATTTATCAATGAAATGTAAAATACTACACATAATTCAACAAACACATCATAAAGTTCAAGTGAAAAGGATAAAACTAACCCCATGTTTCTACTTTGTCATTAACTAAGAAACCCCTTAATTGATAAGATAATACAATTAAGAATAAGGGATAAAAGTGTGATTGGCATTCCATGACCTTTATTTTTGAATATTTCAAAAGTTTTCATATCCATTCTCAACATTTATCCCCTTAAGGGAAGCACAATTTTCTTTAATTTTATGAATATCAGTATAATCTATAAAAACAACCTTATCATGTTTTCAAAAAGTGATGGCCTCAAAATTTATCCTTCAATTCCCTACATTGTTAGTTCAAAACAAATAAAATAATTGGTAATAAGGAGGGACCTCTTGGTTTCTCAAAAATAACATTCAGACTGAGAGTTTCCTCTCAATATGAGCCTATATTTTCTTCCAATTTCACTATGGGAAGATTTCTTAGAATTTTTTTTTGAACCTCATTGATTTTACCATAAATTTTCTTCCCTTCTTCTTCTATGTGTTGAATAAAATGATTAGATATATTTTCTTTTATTTGATCTCTCCTTTATTTAGTAGTCTATAATAATTGTCCTAGAAGTGTTGTCATGCAATATTTAGCATAATGACCTTGTTGGTCACATTTTTACAAATTTCATTTATACAATTAGGATTATTCTAATTAGATAGACTTATTGATTTACTAGTAACAAAATTATGCATACTAGGATTGTTTATTCTTCTCATAGAGCTACTTCTTTTCTTATCAGAATTTATTCCCATTAATAAATGCCAATTATGAGGGAGTGAAATATTATTCTAGCAGTTATAGGGTTTGTGCCCAAATTTACAACAATACTAGTAATAACCTATGAAACTTAGTTTTTCATAACCCTAGAATTTTTTTGGTGATAAGCTCTTTGTTGTCTGGATACACCCCTGCTATTATTTTGCCTGAGTCTTGGAGAAAATTCATTTTCAAACTTACTTAAGCCCTAGATATCAACATTAGTCGATATTATTCCAGTTTTTATATGAAAATTTTTTTAGTATCAATGATAAAATAAGAAATAATCTGTACCTTCTTCTTTAGACTATTCTTTTAAAGTAGCTTTGAATGATTCAACTTGAACATTAACTACTTTATCAAAATCATATTGAACTTTTTTCAAGGTTTTTTCTTTTTTAAGACACCGAGACTCCATCTCACCCAATTATTCTTCCTTTGAAGCCAGTTTTTCCTCAAGATATTTCAATATTTTCTCCTATTCTACAATTATCACCTTGTAAGTTTTGATCTCTTAAATAATATCATTCACCTTCTTGTTTTTATTTCTTTTCTCTTTCTCCAGTAGTTTGATTATTTTCTTGAGTAAATTATTTTGATCAAGACATTCTACAAGTTCATATCTCTATATATACTCATGATAGATCTCTTATTATTTATCATCACTGCTTGAGGAATCAACTTTCCTCTTAACTTATGCTATGAAGGTTTTACTATTTTTAGTTTAACTTTCATCTTAATATTTAGTCAATGCTAAAGAGTCTTTATCTATTCTCCTACTCATTAGATTTTTCTTATACTTCCTTGAGAACTTTCTCTTCTTTATACTGTCACCTTTTCTATATTTTTTGGATCTTATTTTAATGTAGTCTTATTCATCATCATCACTCTTAGAATCATTAAAATATTTCTTTAGATAATCAAATTCCAAATGTCCAATTTGGCCACAATTAAATCATTTTAAAGAAAGTACACCCTTAAATTTTCTTTTTCCTCTTCTGAGATTTTTAAAAATTAAATCCATGACTCTTTTATAATCAGTATTACTGGACTCATCCTCATCATAATCTAAGAATGATTCATCATTATTTTCTTTCAGTTTGAGACTTTTCATTTCTTTAAAATACATGTCATCCTTAGCTTTATTTTTTGGACATATGAGATTTTATCATTTCATAATTGAGAAGTGTATTATGTAATTCATCAAGAGATAAGTCTATAACTTATTTTAAGGTAGAAATATTTGAATCAAATCTATTAGGAAAATTATGCATCAATTTTTTTGACAATAGAAGAATCTTACAAAGTATCTCCAAAACCCCTGATACGACATAAAATCTCATTTACTCTAGTAAAGTAGTCATCAACTATCTCATCATCAGGCATTATAATATCTTCAAGATTAGCTCTCTAGATTTGAAGTTTGGCTTCTTTGATCTTCACATTCCATTAATACATATTCTCAAGTTTATCCCACACCTCCTTGGCTATTTTTAATCCCATCACTTTAGTGAAGACTTTATTAAATAAGGATGAAAAATATCATTTATGGAATTCCCATATACTTTAATATTTCAATTATCAACATGTGTCATGAGAGAATCTACTCCTGGCCATATATAACCAACTGTTACAACATCACTAACTTTAAGGCCTTGTGAAAGCAGATATGGAAGCATTATATTCTTCCATCCACAATTGTTCTTTCCATCGAATAAAGGAACTCCTCTATTATTGACTGAATTCAAACTCTCTATAAATAGTTCTTTAGTAAATATTGGATCCTAACAGAGGGAACCTTGTCCTCTAATACCACTTGAAGAGTCCAGGTTCAGATATATCACTGAGAGGGGGAGGGGGTGAATCGGTGGCTTATTTTTACAATTTATTCTTTTTAAATCAAAATATATGATCGGTTAAGATCTTGATCCCTCGTTCTTTAGAGTCTCACTTATCTCATATGAAGACAACTGTAAACACTCAAAAATCACACACAGTCTTTTTATAAGGTTCACCCCCCAATAAGGGTGACTACATCTTTACTGTGTTCGAGATAATTCAATACAAAGAATTTCTACTAGTAGTATTTTGTGTGATTACAAATATAGAAAATCTCTTAAAATGCCTGATAGAAAAACTCCCATAATGTCTGATCATAACTGATTATTTTGGACTATCTCCCAATAGGGTCTTTAGACTAGTATCCCAGTAGTGTTATTTCTACTGAATCTTCCCAGTTGATCTATCTTCTGAAAATCTCTTGATATTTGTACTGGAATTCCACCGGTTCTTCAATGAATACCTCTTGTGAACAGGTTTTTAACTACCACTATCTTCTCATGCAGTGATCTGTTGGACTTGTTACATTTCAAGTCCACATAGTATAACCTTCTGATTAACTATCAGGCTTGATCACATTAAAATTGATCACCTGAAAATGGTCAGTTATCTTAATACAATACCGCCCGGGCAATTCCTTGTTTTGAATAAGACCCAACCTCACTAACCAATGAAAACTCAGATACAAAAATTATTCTAAACCATTGATAGTCAAACTGATCTGGCTTCAGTCTCAAAAATTTAGACACTAATTAAGAAATGTATATTTAAATTTCATTTATTTAAAAATCATTCATGTAATTAAAACACTGCATGGTATTCTCATTTTATGCAAGAATTATTTCATGTGCATACTTTCCACACACTTATCCAAGTGATGTGTAAATGATTTTACACACTTTCATACACACAAAAATCACTTGCACTACCTTTGTGTAAACCTCGTGAATAAAATGCATTCATTACACCTTTTTTTATTTCCACACACACTAATCACCTTTGCACACACACACACACACTGTCTATTTAATGTATATTTTCATGTGCATGTGAAGAAAGATCCTACCTTGTTTGTACAAATCCTTCATGATTCTCACAATTTAAAATTTAATAGTATATGCTCAATACTTCTTCCATTTTTAGTGCAAACCCAAATGATTATTGACATGGTGCACGCAAGGCATTCTACATGATATATTGTGTGTATAAACACAGTCCGTGGTTCCTTATAAATTGCTTGTGAAAATACCAGTAGATATACGTATAAAAGAAATGTGTTATCTAGGTTGCTTTACTGAACAATGTTCGTCACGAACCAATAATAGTGTGATAGGAACATATAGGTTGCCTACATAAGTCTTCTTCTTCACCCAAACAGAGTATGCACAGATATTATGCCTATTGTAAACCAGAGCGTTCACGATTCTCTGTTTCTCTCAACATAAGATCTTCTCACCACACTAATCGACACCAACAAATGAACCCGCTCTTGAGTATTTATAGGTAATGATCCACCAACTTAGCTTGAGTGAATCTCTTCTCTTCAGTGAAAAATCCTCTATTTAGAGACCATGGAAAAATAGGCGATAACAATTATATGAAGATTTTAATAAAGAAGAAATATTGACCAGGAGGCTTGGGCCGAACTTGAGACAGCACTACATAGAGATATCCCAATAAAAAAAATTATTTTAGGGATAGGAAACTCGGGAATGACCAAGTATGAAGATGATGCCGATGAGATGATCAGACGATCGAGAAAGAGATCTAATAGATTGATGGTGGGTGTACGTTTGGAGTAATAGTTACTTGCTCCCATATTGAAACAGACCATCGTTGAATTCTTCTTTTAATACAGATTGTGAAACAACCATCTTATAAATTGGTTACTATATAGACCCATTACCTCCTGGCACTATCCCTTGCTCGGTTCTCTCCTCTTCCACCTTTTACAGTGGATAAATTCTTCCTAACATGTGCTTCCCTGGATGTACTATGCTTACTTCTTGGATGTTTCCTAGCTTGGCCTGGTTTTTAATAGGCTTATAAAAAAATATTCTCCTCATAATAATCCAAGACAAAATATCCAATATTCTTTTCTCAAAATATTCATCATGAACATAATATTTATCTTTCTTATATCTCCTCAATTCATCATACATTTAATCAATAAATCACCAAAACATTATCCATCTTCACTTTCTAACATTTTCTCAATTTATCAAATGGTCTTCAACAAGTGGTAACCAATTTTCTTTCTCCTAATGAAATTGGAACATGTCTTTAGAACTTAATAATAGTTCTGCAATCATCATGTTTAAAAACTCATTGACTTTTCATTTCATTACTAATTGGCAACAATTTCAACTTCAACAAACCACTTGGGTTCTTCATACTTAAGGTTTAATTATAACTCTGTAGAGACCCGAAGCCTAACGTACATGGGCATTACATTACATTTTCCGAATACTTAGTACATAACAAAAACACACACACAAGGATCGTAATAGTTTAGTGTCTTTGGAAACTCGGAATATAATCTTCTAATCCTGGTGAAAGATCTTCAACATCTCCCATAAAGATCTTCCTTTTTTATACCTAAAACCTTTCTTTATATCCTGGGGAAAAGAAAACATAATAGGGTGATCTCAAATGCTCAGTAAGGGTAAACAAAAGAAATATCATTCACATCATATTCATAAGAACATAACATTTTGGAAATCTTATCCTGCAAAAGAGAGAATAATTTCATAACATGGGATAAATCATAGTAGTGAAATGTAATCACAATAATCATAACTTAAAACACTAAAATTTGTGGCATACACACATAATCATAGATAATCATTTCTTGTTAGTCAAGACTCATTGCCAAGACTATCTTAGTGGATAATGTCCCTTTCTGAACCGAGTCACCCTCGTTTCAGTCCTGTTTCACTGAACCGGTATAACCTACCATTCCAGCCATGTCTATCTCATGAGATATAAAATCTTTACCCAATGCATTTGAGTGAGATATAGGTCCCACCCATCTCATAATGATACCATTCTTATGTGTGCCACAAAATCAGAAAACCATACATCATAGCATAACCCATGTAATAAAAATGGGAATCTTAAATATCGTGACATCATAAAACAATTCATATAAGATAAAGGAATTCATAAAAATAATTCCATCACAACATGATCAAATCAATGTAATAATAGGGATAAAAACAGAACCCTTTATTATCTTAGATGGAAAATAATTTTGATAAAACACTTGAACTCCATTCTTGAGGAAAATATCCTTTCTTCTTCAAAAACATTTTTCCTTTCTTAACATGTCGTACAAAAAGAAGTTGATTAAAAATAAACTTGAAAATTTTTAAAGGAAGCTTCTTGGAAGTAATGTTTTAAAAATCCATTCATGCCGTATAAGTTAAAAAAAACATTCTTCTCATACTTTTGTCGGAAAAAGTCAAAAAAGTACCTCGTTTGAAAAACGACAAAGATTCCTTTCATATCTTTTACTAAAAACTCCCCGAAGGGTAAAATAGGATTTAAACAATTGTAGGTGAATGGAAATAATATTACATATTGAGGAAACATGGATGTGGATGATAAAATACACCCCATTAAATACTAAAGTATAAACAATCTCGAATAAAAATGAGATTGTGATATTTCCCTTACCTTAGGTCCGATTTGCTTCGTAAGTGTCTGAGCCTCCTATATAATGATTTAAATAATGTCATTGACTTATTAAAGAATCATATTCATTGTTATTATATCATATATGGTTCACTTATTACTTTATATTACCCGTTCTTTTGTAAATTCAATGTTAAAGAGCGTTTTGGGTAAATTTGTTTCATTTGTCGTCCGTGTTTTGACTTGTAATTATTCATATGATTACTTAGATCATGATTACTTAATTCCAGAATATAAAACATGATTTATATATATATATTCAGAATATACATATATATAATAAATCAGTAAATGGAAATAAATACACCGTTCATGGAGACGGTAGTCTGTACGTACGCATGAACGCTGTTTTCCTTTCCTTATTGTCTTGAATGGAAGTAAGTAGATGACATACATATATACATAAATCCAGTAGCCTTATAATGTCATATATTTAATTATTATTTCTTATAAATACTTTATAATCATTCTTAAATGGTTAACATGGAGAATGAATCTCATCGCGTCGTGGAGACGGTAGTCCGTACGTACGCACGAGCGATGATATCATTCCCATGGTCGTGTAATTGTGTTGAAGTGTATGTATACTATTTAAGTATCAATATCACTCTATAATAATCATATATAGTTACTCCTTAAACCATTATACCCATCCAATTAAGGTGGTGGCGGAAAATAGATTACACCACGGCGTGGAGACGATATTCCGTACGTACGCACGCGCGGTGATTTCCTTTTTCCGTAGGATGGATAGAAGGTTAATTAGAGTTGTTTCATATTTATAATAATATATCAGTATATAAGAAATACTTATGTTATTACTTTATCATGAAACAACTAAATAAGAAGAAGTTGAAGAAGAAAGAAATTGAAAAAGATCGGTAATGGATATTACCTCTTTTTGACGCGCCTTTTCTTAACCTCCACTTAAAGAACTAAGGATGGTCTTTGAAGAAGACCATGACCTCTAGGATGATACTAGGGAAGTGGAGAAGAGATTTTTTCAGGGGTTGGCCGAGCTTGAAGGCTCAAAGTTGTGTGAGGAAGAGAGGGAGGAGGTTCCCTTTTATAAGGGAGGAGAGGGGCATCTTAGGAAAATCTCAAAATATTATTTTATATTAAGGTCAAATTCGGTTTATAATGGTTCCAAATGGTATTATTTCAAAGATAAAGTGGGTATGGGTCTAAATCCTCTCATCCAATAGGATTTAGACAAGTTTAGGTTATTATTTTAACCTTATCAATTAGATTTAACTCTAAGTTAAATAATTTAACTTTTACCGTGTCTTTTTGTTTTCTTACACTATATGGTTAATAAACTTAGTATATAAAGACAAACGAACCCCAAGTTGTTTATTATTAATATATATATCCTTATCTAAGTCATTTGGCCGAACCTTAGATTTTTAGAAATTAAATAACAATTAATAATATAATATTTATTTTAAAAACTAATTTATATCAATTTTGACACTATTTGGTACATGATTTTTATGAAATTTCTAACAGAATGATAAGTTCAAACCAAGTTACTTAAATCAACAATAACATGTCATATTAAGATATAAAATTAGTGTAAGTCATAAAAAGTCTCAAATTACATTTATTTGGGAATTTATAACATCAATTATGTCAATATTTCATTAATAAGACAATTACTGCATCATCTTTGTGTCATAATATATGATAATTATTTAATCCCTAAAAATTCTAAATAAATTCCTATGATATAGATAATTTTATTAGCTTTCTGGTTACTATTAACGTTCGAAGTTTCATGAAGTTTATCACTAAATTAAAATTATTATACTTATAAGATTTAAGAAAGTGACATGTTGTCACATTCTTTGGTTTTAATAATAATTAAATTATTTTCATGGACAAAAGTCCATAAAATTAATCTAATCCAACCCTTAGGTTATATGGGTCTACTTTTATCCATACAATAGGATTTTTTCCAAGTGTTAGGGTAATTTTATAATCTTATATTTACCCTTAATTACCCGATTTACCTTTAACTATAGTAAATAAAATTTATCGTAGTTACTATTCACAATGCCCAAAAATAAAAAGTAGCTTATTAACATAATTTGGACCCACTGATTCCAAATATGGAATCCATTTTTCCAAATTCAATACACAAAAGATGCATAAATTAAATTAAAATTAATCCTGTTGTCGAAAGAAAACAGGTTTTTCTTTAAAACATTGCAAAAGATTGAATTGATTTAACCTACGAATTCAAGGTAAAATCAATGCTAATGACATACATCATATTAAATGGTAAAAATATATTCTATTTATACTTTAAAACCATTCAATATTATAATTTAACTACATAAGATATTACGACGAAAAAAGTTGTTTTTAATTAAAATATAGCGGGTTTTTACTATTCATTAAAATATGAAAGTTATCGGAAAAATATCAAAACTTTATCTAATGTAAATTTTTATATATTGATTCAAAATAAGAATTTTATTTTGTCAAATTGAACATATAAACATGTCAAAAACTAGATTTAAAGTGGGTGTGCCATCAAAAGGCGACAAAACTGCATTTTTTGAAAAATACTTATTTTACCCGAAAAATTTATTTTGTTCTTATACCATGTTCTAGAAAATGTGTAAGATGAATAATAATGTTATAAAATTCAAAATTTAGTTAATACTATTCATAACGGCTAGTTCATGACAATATTATAATAATATATCATTGTTTATTAAAACCCGGTATTGCGTACAACACACGCTATCGGGGAAGGTCGCGATTGCGTGTAATGCAAGCCAAGTCAGGGTTGTGTGTTGTGAAATAATCCTTAGTTGTTTCTTATAACAGAATCCAACCATATTTTATTTATACATTGAATATATATATATATACACGCAATGTTGCGTAGAATAACTATTATCAAAATTGTGTGTAACACGATCCAAGAATAGTGTTGCGTATACTACAAGCTAATACGGTGTTGCGTATAGCGCAAGGTAATCTTGGTGTAGCACAAGACATTAATGAAATTAAAAGAATATTTTTCATAAAATCTCGGGGTGTTACAAACTCAACCCAATAAATCATCTCCTCCCATTACTTAAAACCTCAAAATGGTGTCTATTCCATTGAACTTATGGTTAACCTTAAACTTATAAACCCATGATAGTATCAATAACTCTTAAGTAAACCTCAAATGGAATAATCCTGATCTCCAATGTTATTTAAAACCTTCCTCTGATACCAATTATAATAACCTCAGACCCACACTCCTAGATCTGATTCTAATAACACAATATTTATATTTCTAGTTTTGATACCAATAATGCTGACCCAATTTTAGTCATCTAAAACTTAAATCATCATCATAAAATATTTGATCACTTACATACCCAAAGACCTTTTATGTTTAATTTTTTAGAGAAGTAGGAAAAACTCGTACTTAACATTACCCATGTATTTAAAAGAGCACGTTCCCACTATAACACGCTTTTATTATTACTCATTATGAATTAATAATATCCCACATAAGGCCCTTTTAGAAATATCTTACTTAAGATAATTCTTCATAACCCAAGGATAAGGAAATATAATAAATAGTGAGATCAAGTTATCAGTAAGGGTAAACATAGGCATTAATAATTGAATATCTTTAGTGAGAACAATATGAGTATAAGTGTATGAGAACATATTCTAAGTGCATGAGCATAATATAAAAGAATTCATACCCATTAAAACCTGTACCATTAAACATGTGACATGGCATAAAGCTTTAATAATGGAAAGAGTCATAAAATAACCAATAAAAATCATAACAACCATTGAGAAAATGCGTTGGAATCTTGAAACATTATTTTCATCACATGAGTTCACTCATGTTATAAATAACTAGATCCCAATTAAATAAACAAGATAAACCTTCCTAATTAAATCCCTCCTTATTGAATTTAATGACAAGGAATATTACCCAATACATTGGAGAGTTATATCAGGCTCTCCCATCGTATAAGTTGTATCAGACACACCCATAATTTTGATATATATTGGCCTAACCCATAATCATAAATAATGTCCAAGTATCATACATAAATATAACACATATAATCTTTAATTTTGTTCATCAAAATTTTAAAAATAACTTGCATTCATTTAAAGATTGATTTACTTATAGAAAAGAAACGGGTTTTAGGATAATATCTTTAAAAAAATTATCATCAGCCATCTAGAGATATAATATGGGTGGTATCATAAGATAATATTCCTAGTGAAGTATAATAATTATTAAATCATGTTTTCATTGATGAAAATACCTTTAATATAATATTTAAAACATTTCTTTAAAAACATAGGAAAACACCCTTTTCTTTCAGTACCTTAAAAAATAAAAAAATTAAAAAAAATTAGAAAATGATTTTCTTTGAAAATAAACATGGAAAATTGAAAAGGAAGCTTTAAATCAAGTAATATTCATGACAGTGAGAAAATACATTCATGTGGCATATGTTAAAACATAGATTCTCTTCATACCTTTTCTAAAGAATACCTCATTCAAAAAACGACAAGAAGATTCATTTTTAAACTTTTTATATAAATTCAAACATGGGTAAAATATAATTTAATCAATAATTTTATAATATTAAAAAAATTATTAAAACCATTTTAAATAAAATATGAATATGGAAGAAAAATAGTTGGAAGGGAAATATCAAATTTTGTTAAAAAGACAGTATCTTACATATAACTTATTTTTTGATTCTTAATACAACAAGAGAATAAATGGAATATAAACATGTAAAACCAAATATAATTATAGGATAATAAAATAGATAGGTTTTATGATATTAGGATCATATAATTTGTCTCAATGTAAATTTAAGCATAAATAATCTTGATTAAGGATGAGATTGTAAAATAAACTCCTCATAATTTGGGGACTTTTGAATCATAAACCTAATGAAAGAAATAAATTCAAATAAAAATTTAAATAACATGAATGTAAATGGATTAATGACATATCATATAAAATGGGTATTATACACACCACATCAAGGATATAAGTAAAGAATATGGCATATGTCTCATAGAAACAAAAGTTAGATGAGAAACCCATAACATTGAAGAGATAATTAATCAATGAAGTGATTATATGAAAAAAATTAAATAAAAAATGTAAATAAAACATAAAATAATCAAAGTTCATTACACACATAATAATTGCACAACATAGACAATTAAGAATAAATATAACCCAATGAAAAGAAATTGAGTTATGAAACCCATTACCTCGAGTCTAGACTTGATATGTATGTCCTTTAAATCATTTATAATAAAATTATATTAATTGTTTAATAATAATTTATAGTTTTATTTAATTATCATTAAATTATTTATTTAATTTATCTTAATGACATATTTAATTACTTAATCAGTTAATTCTACGTTGGGTGTTTTGAGAATTTTTGGTTTATAATTGAAAAATGACTTTGGTTGGTTGACCATGGTCAAATAGGTCATTGTTCCATCATCTCTAGAATAATAATAATGAAATAATTATAATTTTTATTCATAAAATAAGAATTTAGAGTTATTTATGAAATTAAGTCATGATAAAAAAACACATCATCTCATTTGGTGGTAGTTCACACATACACATGAGCGATATTTTTACTTTTTTGGATGGAAAATAAATAAATAAATAAAATATTATCTTTATATAATCATTATAATGTTTTAAAAATAAAATAAATTTATTAAATCCATCCCCATGACCATCCATGAGAGGTGATTTTTGAAAAATGATGTACATCACTATGTGGAGATGGTAGTCCGTATGTATGCACGTGTGATGATTCTATTTTTTACGATTAGAATGGTATGAAGTTAGATGATATATTATATATAAATAATCATAATTATGACATTAATATTATATATATATATATATATAATCCACTATAGTAACCATCCATGAAAGGTGGTGATGGAAAAAATTACATTGGTTTGTGAAGTGGTAGTCCGTACGTATGCATGAATGCTGGTTTCATTTCTCATTTGAGGAATATGGAGATAATAAGGTTATGATATTAACATAATAAAATATTAGTATACAGGATATACTTATGTTATTATACTGTAATTTTTAGGATAGAATTGAAGGTGGTGAAATAATAAGTAAAATAAAAATGGTCGGTTAAGAGGAATACCTCCTCTTTAAAGAACCACCTTTGGATCTCTGCTTAAGAACCCTAGGGAAGATCTTTTAATAAGACTAAAAACTATATAATATATATAAGTAATTTAAGAAGAGGTTTTGGTATGTTTTTTATATAATATGCACTTGGAGTGTAAGGAGGATGGGGGTGGGGGTGGCATCCTTTTATAAGTGAGGGAAGGGGCATCCTTGGAATTACTTAAATTATTTAAATAATTTGAATTAATTTTTCTAGAAAAGTAGAAGTAAATTTATATATTTAAAATATATGATGTATATAAGTCTAAATAATCTCATAAAATAAAATTTAGACAAGTTTAAGTGATATTTTAATCCTTATCTCTTAGTTTTAACTTCTCGTTAACCATATTTAATAATTAATGTGATAACATGATTTTTACACATTAGGGGTCAAGAATGTTTATATAAAAGGATATGTGACAAATAAGTGGATAATGATATATATTCTTGATCATATCTCATTAAATTTTCCAAGGATATTATTTTTATTAATTTTAAATTATTTAATAAAATATTATTTAACATAAAATATAATTAAAGTCATTTTTGGGACTATTTACATAATTTGACTTTAATGAAATATCAAAATAGTAATGTAGTAAGAATATAAGATTTTAAAACATCAATAATACATTATATTTATCTAAATATTCTAGGTAAAACCCTAACTCACCCAAACAAATATTACTTTTCATGTTTTTAAAATCATTTACTTGATTTTTTTATTTCTTGCACAAGCATTGTGTCAGCATTGCATAAGTATTTAAGGTAATTATTTCATCACTAAAAATTATAAACAAAATACTATCATAAAAGAATATTCATATTCAAAATAACCCTTTTATAATACTTCATGAATTTTTATCCTTGTGAAAACATATAATAGATATTAAAATCAAGAAAGTGACATTTTGAAATTATTATTTACTTAAAATAATATAAAGGTCACTATAAAAAAAAAATTAAAAAATGACATATTTTCAAATATTTTAAAGGTTTGGTAAAATTAAACTCATATAATGAAACATAGGATGCTATATGGATGATTTTGAAGCCTTTTTTAATAGTTTTAACCTTGCTCTATCTATTTTACTCTTACCATGATGACAACATTTTTACCAAGGTTACAATCCATTATGGAAAAAAAAGTTGATCTATTTAACAAAATTTGGTAATAATAATTAAAAATATGGGATCCATTTTATCAAATTCGATCCTTATATGTGGTAGAAATCACTTTTGAAATAAACCTGAAAAATATGACGAAAAATGGTTAAAAAAATGCATTTTTAAGTATAAAAATGATTTTATACAAAAATTAAGCATAATATTGATTATAATGAAATAAATTTATTTTTTAATAAAAATTATGTAATTAAATTTTAAAATCAATTAAAAAATAGGGCCTTTTTAAATACATCGGTATTTTTTTACCATTCATTGAAAAATCAATCTTTCTAAAAAAATTCCAAAATTACACCTTAAAATAATTTTGATATGACGATTTAAAAAATGATATTTTTTTTGAAAAATTAAATATAGAAAAGTGGTAGAAATTAATTATAATATTTTATCACAAAAATAAATAAAAATCATTTTTGAAGAAAAATTATTTCTGAAGCATACAATAACATCATTAAAAACTGAGCTCTTATTTCCCAGTCATTATTCAATAAATTTGTATTGAGTATGGACTTTATATATATATATATATATATTTCGTAATGTAGTTACTCCTATTCATATCTTCTAATTCAATGGCAAGGTTATAATGACCATATTTAAATAATAATATTTTACAGTCATTAGAGCTTAGTGTCGCATGTATTGTGCACCATCGAACATAGTGTTCTTTTAAAATATCAGGGTATTACACTATTCATTTCAACTTACCATGTCAAATACCATGATGTAGATATCCCCTTATTTATATTTTATCCCTCGCTCACATGCTCAACCTCACAATTCCATCACGCACTAACATGACCAATGTTTTGGATGTTTTCCTTGCTTATTTTACACAGGTGGACTCCATATGAAAAATATCAACCACTATTAGTGTTTCATTACCCATTGTAAAACCAGTATAAAAATGGATTTCCACACACCCAATACATTAAATGAGACTTAAAACAATAATCAAAATTCCCTATGCTATGGTTTAGTGACACTTAAGATGGCCAAAAGTCTTCTCTAGCTTCCGAAATGCTTCTAAACTCCCTCATGACAACTCTAAGCCCCTGGAAAATGAAAAGTAACAGACTGGTAGGGTCTGAGCCATTACATTTAATGTGAAAAGTTCCTATCAATGTTCTGAGATTATTTTCATCACATTTCCTTCGATATATTTGTTATATCTGATGATTCTTCATCATAATATTATGGAATATTCACTGGATTTGATGAAAAAGAATCATTGGGCATGGGCTTAATCGACTTTCGCTATGCTCGTAACCTTCAAGTTGTATCCGAGAAGCCACCTTTAAATTTATAATTATTTAATATTTTTCAATCAATATCACAATTATTTTATTAAATTTTCATTTTGGTTTTCAATTATTAATCCATAAAGATGAGATAACATGTTCATTCACATTAAAATGACCTAGAAAATGCTAAGAAAAGGTGAATAATGCAAGAAGATTCCATCCAGATATGCAAGGAATTCTGGTTGAATGGTGTAATTACATGACATGTAACTGAAATATCATACTATTTAATCTTATAAAACAAAAAAAGTATGAACCAACAGTAATCATGACACATCACGTGAGGGAATAATACACAATGTAATTATTCATCGTGTATTGACCGTTATTTGGAACATGGTTTGACAGGGTGTACATAGTGTGCAACTTGATTACACACCATGTATCCCTGTATAAAAAGCCCCAAAAAATCTATGTGGTCAAGGTACATAACATGTATTTATTACATTCCACAAATTCACACCGTGTATTGACTTATGTTGGGAAAAAATTCCTCAAGGTAACATTGTAATGTTTTTGGGTTGATTGTGTTGTTTAACAAAGTAGGTTTCCATGGCCAGTTGTGGAGTTCTAGATAGATTATTGACAAGGTATGTTGACAAAGATCTAAGATAGAGGAATTAATTCCCTGGATTTAGTATATATTATTACGTATATAAGGTGGTGCTGTTTCCTAGTGTTTTCCAAAATTTTGGGTCCAAAATTTGGAGGTTGGATTAATCATCACAAAAGTTGGATTTCCCTGAATAACTATTAAAAATATAGAAAATTCATGAGTTTTACAAAGACTGGATTTCATGAAGGGAATTTTGTGAAGGTGTGGATCATCACGAATGCGTGAAGGATTGGCGATAATGTCCACGATTATGAGAATTAGAGCTTCATGAATGGGTAAATTTCCCTAAAGGTTCACGAATATAGGGGACATCAAGTGCGATATGGGTGATCTTCATAAAAAGTCTATGACATGGATAAAAGCTTTTGGAATTGGAGTAAATTCTTATAAATAGGACACTAACCCTTTAGAAAAGTATCAAGACTTAATAAATATTATAAGGATCTAGATTTAGGAAGGTGATTCGTGAAGGTTGTTCTTGCGAAAATGTTCACAAAGAAAGGTGATTCATGAAGGCTATAAAAGACAACCAAAAATTCTGAGCATCATGAAAGTAATTTAGTTTATGAAGGATATAATAATACGACTGAAATTTTTGTGTTTAACTAATCATAAGTAAGATTCATGAAAGGAAGGAGTTTTGAAAAGACTATTTGAGCCTCACGAAAGAGATGAGCTTCATGAAGGGACTGTGCATTTAGAAAGTGATTTAAAAAGGTAGTGTGTATATTGAAAATTTTTAGAAGGTATTTGCCAATAAATCTATGGTAAAGTGGTATTCATCATGTGGATGAAAGTAGCACTTCAACAGAGTATCTACCTACAGTTTATAATGCATTCATTATTGATAATGAAGGGACCTACAAGTCCATAATTTTTTTTGAATCCTTTCCAGAGTAGCGAGAAAAGGAATAGGAATAAGGTGATCCTTTCCTCCAATATTGAGCCATCAAAAGAGAATCAAGGAGTGAACCTTGGGAAGGCAGCGAGCTGTCCCTAAAAATTATAAAGGTAGTGATCTTAGGAATAGAAGTGATCTAGTCCAAACCATAATTTTATCAGTGTGCCTTATTTAATTTGGTACATCAACACATTGCTGTTGTATACTCCTTGGATGTAGACCCATGAGTGTGAACCAAGTAAAATTTTTGTTTCTCATGCATGGTTTAATTTCTTCTCAAACATTGATATGAGAAAGGGAGATATAAGAGTTTTGTTTATCGAAGAAACAAGATACGAAGGGGTAGTTTTTTTAATCCTACATTCCTTGATTCACCCCAATCTCAGGGTATTTAACCTAGTTGGGCTAACAATTGGTATCAAATATAAAGGTTTAAAGTCATTGGTTCTATCTCAGTGGAAGAAATGGAAGTGTTTAATTACAAATAGATTCCGATCTTTTATGGAAACAATTTTCATCTATGGAAGAATCAAAGGAAACATTTCTTTCAATCATTGGGTATAGATGTATTTATAGCTAAAATGAATGGTATTTTTTCCAATATTAACATTAATGTTTTATCAAAATAAGAATATAGAGAATTGGATGCACATGATAAAGTAATCAATGCATTAGGGGTAGCCCTATCCAATGAAATCTATATGAAGGTGATGTCATGTATGTCATCACATTCTATATAGGAAAATTTATTAAATATTTATGATAATACTCAAAAGTGAGAGAAGAAGAACTATAGGTTCTATGGAATAAGTATGAGGATTTGAGAATGCACCCTAATGATTTTTTTGATGCATTATTTGATAGGGTGAATGTTGTTGTGGAAGACATGCATGGTCTCATAGAAATTATTGAAGATATAAATATTGTTAAGTGCATCTTGAGAAAACTTTAACCTCAGTTTAATGATAATGTTTCTATATTGGAAGATAAAGATTCAAAGGAGTTGACATTGGATAGCTTTCACAATACTCTCATGACATACGAGATGAGAAATGGTGACAACAATGATGTGGAAAATGGGAAGTCCAAAGAAGTGGAATTAAAGGCCATAAAGAAGTTTACTATTGAAGATAGTCAAGAGGAATAAAATGTGGATAGGGTCATGTCATTACTCCCCTCAAATATACAATGTGGAAGAGGAAATTTCAAAGAGAAACTTCCACTTTCTTTCTTTCGATGTGGAAGGAGTGGACATCTTGAAGCAAAGTGTCTTAATAAGTTTCAAGAGGATGATAAGGATGATGATGAAATTTAAGGGAACAAGTATTCATTCGGTATAAAAGGTAGGAGGAGTACCAAGATAAATTTATTCAAAAAGAATAATATACATTCAAAATAATATGAAAATTCAGAAGAATTTAAGGAAAAAGATTTAGAGGAATGCAAGGATCAGGAATAAAATGATGTGGTTCCAGCTTCTAGAAATTCCCAAAAAGGAAAGATAGAGACAATAAAGAAATATAAGTTGAAGGGATAGTTGAAATTCATATCGAATTAGAAGCTACACTTGAATAGATAGAAATTTGTAGATCCAAAACAAAAAATAAAATATAGTGGTTTATGAGGCCAACCTTTATATACAGTAGTAGTAAGAAAAAAGTTTGAGTTGGAGGAAGAAATTGAAAAGATTCAGTATTTAAAACTAGAGAACTCAAAAATTCTTGGTGATTATAAAATCATAGTTGAGGAATAGAAAAATGCGATCAATGGTTTGAATAACACAGTGAAAGAAAAAATAAAACGCATTGAAGAAATTGAAGAGGAAGCCATCAGCCTATGAAAAAAATTTTAAGAATCAAGAAAAACTATTGAATCTTGGTATGAAATCAGGAGAGATAATTATTTAGTTGAAAAAAATATAGAAGTGGAACATATAAGTCCAACAGAAAATAATAATCAGTCAAATTCAGATAATAAAGCTAGTACGAGGATTGATCAAAAATAAAAAGAAGCAATGGTTGAAGTCAGAAAACAAGCACCCGCTCTGAGATTGAATATTTATTTGGGTATGAATCAGAACCATAGTATTTATAGAACCAAAGGTAAAACTATTAGTATAGTAATGACACACAAGAATGAACCCCGCACTAGATACTATTGTTGTGGAAATATGGGACACTCATAAAATGTATGTTCTATAGAAAATAGGAATCAAAGGGAACAATACCAAAATTATCAATCGTACCAATATTAATATTCAAGGATGTAATTTTATGGTCACTATTTTGGGTGTGAAGGATTTAGACACATGGAAAGATATTGATCATAAAAAATGTATAGGAATGTTCCAAAACATAATAAATATGGTTATAAAAGTAGCTAAATATATCATCAAATGAGATGAAAATGAAAAATTGATTCATAACTTTTGAAGATAAATATGGCCCATCATACATTGAGGAATATCAAGATTATCAATCTGTACTAGGTATGAAGTCAAAAAAATGGACAAAAAAGAATATAGATGAACATACAGTGGTTGCAGATATTTCTTTTATAGAATCAGATCACACTAGAATACGGATCATTTATAGTGGATGAACCTCCCATATGAAAGAATATAAGGAAATGGTAACATGAATTATATAATACAAGGAAGGTATTGTAATATTTGGTAATGATGAATTCCTAAAAATTATTGTCTTAGAAAAAGACAAGTTTGGGGAAAAAGACATGAGATGTATAGATGTATGGGTTGTTAAAGATCTCAATCAAAACTTTCTAGTGTAAGTCAACTATGTGACTCAAGACATGCCATAATATTTTCAAAGAAACTATGTATCATTTAGTAAAAATATGGTGCATTTGTTTTGCATGGAAAGCATACAAAGGGGAAAATTTAACTTGTAATTGGGGAAGAAGATATGTGCTTTTTTTATAGAAGAAGAAAAAAAGTTATGGAATAAATTCCTTGGTCATTTTATCCAAATATAATTTGAATATATATTGAAATGTGATACTTCTCAATACCTCCCTAGGTTATCACCTTATCATACCCATATATATGATGCTTGTCAACAAGGTAAGATCATTTGAAAGACATTTAAGGAAAAAGAGAAAAGTTCAACAAAAGTGCTTGATTTGGTTCATATTTATGTGTGTGGACCTATTTATCCAAGATCTATTGATGGTAGGATATATTATGTTCTCTTAATTGATGATTTTAGTAGAATGACATGGGTTTTAGTCATCACTCACAGGTCTGAGGTGTTCAATTACCTAACAACTTATTAGAGGGAATTTGAAAATATGCCAAGTTAAAAAATCCAGAAGATATGAATAGATAATGAAATAGAGTTCAAAAATATCCAAGTAGAGTATTATATTTAGAAACATGGGATAAGACACCATGTTTTAGTAGTAACAACTCCACAACAAAATGGATTAGTTGAGAGAATAAATGGAATTATCAACAACGTTTCTAGAAAAATGCTCATTGAGAAAGACCTTCTAGAGAAGTTTTGGCAAGAAAAATGATAACATCATTATACACATAAAATAGAGAGTTATTGTGTCCAAAGTATGAGAAGACTTAATATAAACTATGGCATGGAAAGAATCCAACATTGAAGTACTTTCATGTCTTTAGAAGTAAGAGTTTCATTCTCTATAAGGAGAAACACAAGAAGTTTGAATCCCATGGAGATGAAGGGGTATTTCTTGGATACTCAATAAAAATAAAATCATATAATTTTTTCAATAAGTGGTGGTGAAAGTTATTTTAAAGAGATTATGTCTTTATAGTTGAGAATTAATATAATCTTTAGAAAATACATGATCAGTTTCAGGAGGATAGTGATGATGTGGTAAGCACCTCAGGGGGAGTTGAAGTGGAAATTGATGATTCAGAAGAAGATACTAATGATGAGTAGGAAGAAGTAAAATCTATATCTATATGAAGAATGAAGATTCAAGATGAAATTGATAGATATAAAATCATTGGTGATCAGGAAACACTAGTTCAAACATGAAGAAAGAAGTCATTACATCGGGAATCCTTCATATCATAGGTATATACTAATTTTTTTGATGAAGCACTTTGAGATGAGAATTGGGTTCAGGATATAAATGAATAAGTTGACTAAATTTAGAAGAATCAGACATGGGATATTGTTTCAAGACCAACAGATAAGAAATTCATTGAGACTAAAGGGTTCTTCTGCAACAAGATGAATGAAGACGGTGTGGTGATTCAAAAAAAAATCATGACTAGTTTGCAAAGGGTACTCCCCGATATAGGGCATCAATATTGATGGAACATTTTCACATGTTTCAAGGATAGATGCAATCAAATTGTTTGTGGCCATAGTAGTGAAAAGAAAGTTCAAAATTTTCCAGATGGATGTCAAGTCAGTATTTATAAAAGGGGTACTGGAATAAGAAGTTTATATTCAGAATCCATGGTTTAATCATCTATGAAGATGAAAATAGAGTTTTTTAGCTGAGAAAAGATCTATACGGGTTGAAGTAAGAACCAAGAGCATGATATTAAAGGATCGATCAGTTTTTAAAGAATCTTGGTGGTCTCTACCAAATTTACCCATGATTTTAGGGTTTAAGCAGTCACTTGTAGTTTAGCTTGGGTTGTTGAATACTCAGAGACCTAAGAATAAACCTATAGACACATACATTATATGGAATGTTTTTGGATATGAAGTGGCCAATTTTGGGTTGATTTTATATGGGTTTAAGTGAACACTAAGAGTATTAAGTGAATTCAATTTAAAAGAATGAGTTAATCCTAGGTTGTCACTTGGGGCGGATTGGATGAAATTATTTTTTTAACGGTTTCAATTTCTTATATTTGAGATGGGTTTATTTAAGAAGATCAAGAAACTTCATCACTTACTGGTTTAATACAAAAAAAACATAATACTAATCACCTATACACTTGGAGGACCAAATTCGTGAGGATTCCAAGGTAAAGGTTCATATTAGCACTCAAAGTATGTGGCCTTAAAATTCAACAAGGAAGAAGAAGTTTTAAAATCATCAAATAAAAATCTCAATTAAAAGAAGTGATTAGAAATTAATGGAGTGATAAATAACATACCATCCAGTCACTTTATACTCCCTTGGATAAACCCATAACATGGTTATCCCTCCATTGATGCTATGGTTTCAATAGAAGCGAGAAGTAGACTCATGACGGAGGAAATGGAGAAGTAAAAAGTAAACAATGAAATAACGATCACTCCACCATTGTGTGATAATTTCACAAGGTTTGGTGTGAATAAATTCACAACTTGAGCCAATGGTATCAACGTGATATGAATAAGAACAGAATAAGTGGATAAGAATAAATTTTATTAAGAAAATAAGATGAATTAGAATAACTTGCATGTGAAAGATAAACTTGAGACAACAAAATTGCAGCATAACATTACAATGAAAGAAAGAATCCAAGATGAATAAATCCCCCAAAAACACTTCCTTAAATAGTAATTTTAGGAGCCTTGGGTCAATCCTCCAATAGTGAAAGTCATCCCACTTGAGTATGGTAGGCTTAGGGTGGTGGAAAGATTGTAAAACTTAGACTTTTCCGCCCTTGACCCGAAGTGGAAGGAAGCTTGTATCCATCGAACAGACACGTTGAAATGGCCTTCTATATTGAAAAATTAGAGTGGGCCATATAATAATAAAATGAATATTCAGATGTCTCCTAACCTATTGTAAAATTTAAGACCAAATGGAATTTTTTTGCGAGATATTATCGTAATGGTGGGCTGTTTTCTGGGCCGCAGAATCTAGACCAGAATTTTATCTCCAACTTGGGCCACATGAAACTCCATTAAAAAATCCTAATTAGATCTTGTAACTATTGTATTAAATGTTCCTCATGATTTACTATATATTCAGTTAAAGTTTTAGAATCATTGGGCATGTATATTGGAAGATACAACAGTTTTATTGGGCTGTTGTCCAGTTTACTTCACCCAGAATGTTGTTTGTTCAAGGCCAACTTTGGCGGTCTTCCAATATGAATCTTCAAGTACTCAAAAATTATGAATTGTTCCAAATGTTATGAGAAACCTGAAAATTAAATATGAAAATAAAATCAATACCATTTTTTATTTTAGGAGGTATTTAAAAATGTACCATGTAATATTGCATTTTAAGAGGGAATTACAATCATAATGTGAATTAATGTTTAAAGTGTAAAATGCACTAAAATGGTGTATATGAATAATAAATAAAATGGATATTATATATATTAACAATGAATGTTGGCCTCATTCAGTGGCTGATCACACCCCCAAATTGAGTTTTGCTAGTCTTGAGAAAAATGTATATCAAAAATATGAAATTCGAATTCCCTTTTCCGAAAACATTTTAATACACAATGATCACAAAAAAAACCTTTATACCAAAAAACTGTGAAACCCATCAATATATTTTAATACAAGATAGTTTCATAAGCATATCTCAATCCCAAGACCATTCCTTTGTTTAAATTCATCACCATATTTCATCCAATATCAATTAAGAATAAGGATGTGTTGTGTATCACAATAAACATGGAGGTTTATCTTAATTCAAGGGGTAAATGAAGGAAGCACTAGGTAGAATCACATTTCAATATTAAGATAAGTATTCATTTTTTTTTCAATTTTTCCATGGTAACTGATATTTTACTCAATAGTGTCAACCCATGTAGTGAGACTTTACCGTTGACTCCCAGGCTTAAAGACCTTTGGGAACCAAGGGAAGCCCACATACGCATGCATCATATTGAGTAAAATTAGTAAAAAACAAAGTCAAATTACCACAAATAGAGATAAAATTACAAACTATGGGCCAGAAAAATATGGAGTCATGATACCCAAGTGCCAAAATCCATGCATTTGGTCATTTCATTACTCTCCACACAAATTTATTGTTTTTTATTTTTATTAAATACTCATATTAAACCTAAAATGATCACCAAACCTATGATATTTATTTGGGGGACCCCATGAACTCAAACTAATATCCCACTATCCAAAGGCGTTCTTCGTGATCTTTTTTTATTTGGATGAAAATATAAATGATGAAATTTCACATTAGATATCCACACTTTCTAAAATCTATGCTCATGAAATTATACATGGATTAAAATCAGAATTATGGAATGATAAATTATTTGATATTCAGTTTCAAAGTGTGAAATGTGTATTATCATGTTCAAGGTTAAATAATTTTTTCCTTCCACACATTTTTTATACACACAATATTAATTTTTTTCCTTTTCACCCCCCAACTTAGAATAACACCACCCCCAGTGTTTAAAGAAAATAAAATTTAGAAGGGGGTAGTGGTAGAGGAGAGGAGTTCTAAAAGGAATTTGAAATAATAAAAATGGAATAAAGTCACCTGGTGGTTGAAGTTGAAGTTCTTGCTACTCTAATTTGGTCCTTTAATATCTATGTCACTTGCAAAGTTCTGTAGTAGAAAAAGGAAAAAAAAACAAACAAACAAAACAAAAAAAATATATATTTATTTATATAATAAAAAAAGTAAAATATAATTATATATAAAAAAATTATAGAATAAGGTAGCACTATAAGCTTTAGGTCAGTGGTAAGCGAACTCCCCTGTCTCCCTTCAGTCCCAGGTTCGAGTCCCTGTGGCTTCGCCGGTTGTGATGGGGTTTTCCACACGACCAATGATGTGTCCTTTTATTTATTTTTAATTATTTTTTTTGTATTTTTATTTTAACCAATAAACACATAAAAATAAAATGAACTAATGATACATTGTCTTCTTTTTAAATTTCTGGTTAAGGTATTACTCAAGGATCACACCACGTGAAATTGATGAATATGGATCTCCCCCTTTCATACCAATCCATACTCATAATAGAATAACATCCCAACAATCTATTTTTTTTAAATATCGAAATGATTCATTAATCCTATTTCTAAATAAAGATAATACAAAAATATTGTAAACATGAAAACCACAGGTTGCCTCCCATGCAGTGATTTTGTTTAAAGTTGTTATCCTGACATGGATCCTAAATCTATCAATATTTTTCTGGTTCATAGGTTGGATTAGTTAACTCAACCTCTATTTCTTATTTTTTGAATGATTCAATGAATAGTTTTAACTATGACCATTGACCTTGAAAATTTTACCACTTGTGGGATCCTGAATCTCTACTACCCCATGTGGGTACACATACTGCACTATGAAAGGACCTGACCATCTAGATCTTAACTTTCCCAGGTGTAAATGAAATTTTGAACTATACAAGAGCACGAATTTTCCTGATTCAAAATGTTCGACTTTGATATTCCTGTATTGGTAGGCTTGAACTATAGATTTATTTATCCTTGAATTTTCATAATCCTCCATCCTAAGTTCCTCAAGTTCATTAAGATCTAATTTCCTATTTTCTTCGACCAAAGAAATGTCAAAATTCATTTTTTTGATTTCCCAAAATTACTTATGCTCAATTTCAATAGGTAAATGGCATGATTTGACATAAAAAAACCTATATGGTGACATTACTAGGATGGTTTTTAATGTTGTACGATATTACCAAAGGGAATTCAAGAGTTTCTTGGTCCAATCTTTCCTAGAGGGATTGATAGTTTTTTCAAGAATTTGCCTAATCTACCTATTTTATAACTCAGCTAGACCATTGGTTTGAGGATGGTACATAGTGGAAAATTTATGATAAATCCCATACTTAGAAATTAGTGAAGAGAATGGGCGGTTGTAGAAATGGGTTCCTCAATCACTGATTATAGCCCTAGGAATTCCAAATTGAGAAAATATGTTCTCTTTCAGAAATCAGATCACAACATGATGGTCATTGTACTTGGTGGGAATGGAATCAACCCATTTAGATACATAATAAAATGCTAAGAGGATGTATAGGTATCCTCTAGAGTTTTGGAAGGGTCCCATGAAATCAATTCCCCAACGATCAAAGATTTAAAAAACCAGAATTGGAGTGAGGTGAAATTTATTCTTTTTGGTAATGGATCCTAATTATTGACACTGAGGGAAACTTTTTCAGAATTTAAAGGAATACTTAGTGAGGTTAGGCCAGTAGAAACCACCTTGGAGGATCTTTGCAGTGGTTTTATTTGTGGAAAAGTGTCCTCCAAATGACTCTACATGACAAAATTTTATAATGGACTCTTTCTCAGACTCATGAACACATCTCCTAATGATTTGATCAGGACATAACTTGAAGAGGTATGGATCATCAAACACATAGTGTTTGACATCCTAAATAAATTTATTCTTCTCTTGGGTCCTGAGGAATTTTTGAATATTACCCATAACCAAATGGTTTTCTATGTCAGCATACCATGGGAAATCACTCATAGAATAGAGGTGCTCACCAGGAAATGAATCACACACATAAAGGTGATGTGAGTTTTCTTTGAATTCCATACTAGAGAGGTGATCAACTATAACATTTTAAACACCCTTTTTATCCTTAATGGTTAAATCGAACTCTTGAAGAAGGAACCACCTAATCAATGTAGTGTTGGAATCTTGTTTTTGGAAAAGATATTTTAGGGCTAAATGGTCAGTGAGGACAATGATGGGTGATCCTAAGATATAGAACCTTAATTTCTCTAAGGCAAAGACAATAACAAGAAACTCTTTCTCAGTGGTGGTGTAGTTGATTTGTGCATCATTTAAATATTTGCTTGCATAAGCAACAAAACATGAAGTATTCTTACACCGTTGTCCTAAGAATGCTCCTATAATGAATTCACTCGCAACACACATGAGATCAAAAGGAAGTTTTCAATTTGGATATTTCATGATAGGTGGGGAGATAAGAGCTGACTTGAGTGTAGAGAATGATTCCTCACATCTTTCAATCTATAAAAATGGAGCATCTTTCAGCAATAGAGCACAAAGTGGTCAAGAAATAGACATGAAATTACTAATGAACCTTCTATAGAATCCAGCATGTCCTAAGATGGACCTCACTTCCTTCATAGTTTTAGGAGAGAGAAGGTGACGAATGATTTTGACCTTAGCTTTATCAACTTCAATCCCTCTATCAGATACTATATGTCCTAGAACAAGTCCTTCTGTTACCATGAAATGGAATTTTTCCCAATTTTTTGATGAGATTATTATCCTCAAATCTTGAAAAAACCCTTTCAACATTTAAAAGGCATCCCTAAAAAGTATCCCCAAATATGGATAAGTCTTCCATTAAGACATCTAAACAATCCCCCACCATGTCCAAGAAGATTCCTATCATACACCACTGGAATGTACCATGAGAATTACATAACCCAAAGGGCATGTGTTTGAAGGCAAAGGTACCGAATGTACAAGTGAAGGTTGTTTTTACTTTATCATATAAGGATACCTCAATTTGATTACACCCTAAGAATCCATCTAGGAAGCAATATAATTGATGAACTGTCACTCGCTCTAGGACTTGATCAATAAAGGGAAAGGGGAAATGGTCTTTCTTGGTACAAGATTTGAGCTTCCTATAGTCAATACAGACTCTTCATCCACTATTAACCCTTGTAGGGATAATGTCACCATCCTCATTGGATATCACAATGATTCCAAATTTCTTTGGGACAACTTGAATTGGTCTTACTCACTCACTCTCAACAATTTGGTAGATGATACCCACTTTCAACAACTTAAGAAGTTCTTTCCTTACCTCATCCATAAGATTTGGATTGATTCTCCACTAAGGTTGAAAACATGGTTTGGATTCATATTCAAGAACAATACCATGGGTTCCAATGAGTGGGATAATCCCAAGGATACCAGAAAAGGTCCATCCAATTTCTTTCTTATTCTTTCTTAGGACATCTAGTATCATCATCTCTTGATTGACTTCAAGAGAGGAAGAAATGAAAACATGAAAGGCTCGATTTTCCCCTAAGAACACATACCTAAGTGATGAAGGTAGGACCTTAAATTAGAGATATGATTGGTTATCACTCTACAAGAAAGGATGGGACTTTTTATTGAACTCAGTTTCTTTATTCAGATTTCTTGACAGAATTGGTTCCTTGTGAACAAAATTTTCATCCACTAAATTGGCCAGATCAGTGTCATGAATGGATATGGATTCAATGTTATTGATTTCACCAATGGTATAATTGATTTTTGATTCTAGAAAATCATCAATAGATCTATCTTAAAGAGATTCAAGCCAAGGAGAAAAATTTCCCTCATGCAAACAAAGAAAATTAATATCTTCTTGACTTAAAACATCCTTCAGTAATCCCTTGATGTTCCTAGAGTTCACTATAAACACTACCAATCCAATTAATATAATGTATATCTTAATCATCCCCAATTTGAGAGTTTTCATTGTATATGTTCAAGTCTAAACTCATGTTTATAAAGGTGATTCTCATGTTCCCATTTCAAAATAGGATAACAGGGAAGGGATGACTAAGGATGATTGGGGTTTGATCCCTAGGACCTAAGATTGGGTGACTATCAAGGACAATGAAGTCAATTGGGTAAATGAAATTTTCAGCTTTCACCAAAACATCCTTTAAGATCCCCTTTGAAACTAGAACACTACGATCAATAAGTTGAAGAGTGATAGATGTGGGTTGGAGTTCTTCAAGCCCTAATCGACAATACATGGCATAAGGAATGAGATCCACACTAACTCCCAGATCAAAAAGGTATTTGAAAACTTTGTTCTCTCCTAACTCAACATTGATGTATGGACATCATGGATCTTTCAAATTTGGAGTAATGGTCCCTTGAATGGTGGTACTCACATTAGCAGCCAAAAGGAATTGGTTTTTATGTGAAAATTTCCTTTTAAAAGTGCACAAGTCCTTAAGGTACTATAAGTAGGTTGGAATGGTTTGGATTGAATCATGAAATGGGATATTCAACTTAAACTAAGATAAGATTTCCCTCAAATATTCATTCAATTCTAGTTTATATTTTCCTCTCATGAATTGAGGGAAGGGGGAAGTTTGTTTGATTGTTTAGTGTGGTTGTAGTTCCTTCACTTTCTCATTGGGGTTTTCAGAATCTATGGGTGGTTCTTCAACATTTTCATGCATTGTTGAAGGTTTTAATGGTTCTATAATTTCAATTTTATCAATGGATTTCCCACTTCTTAAAATAGTTACTGCTTTGAGTTGTTCATGAGAGTTTTGTGTGTAATTGGATTATCCCCTTAAAGTTGAGGTTGGTACCACCTAAGTAGGAATGGTTTCCTTCCTGATTTTAATGTTTTAAAGTTCATGTTTAAGGTATGAGACTTCGGAATTAATTTTATCCATTTTTTCACAAATTTTTTCTATAAGATCTTGGGGATTAGGATGGATAGAATCTTGGACATCATGGAATTCCCTAATATTGATCTCTTCAACCATCCTTGAGAGTGATGGAAATTTATCCTTTGAACATTCATCATCTCAATGATTCTACATGTTACTGGGTGTGTGGTAATTAATCAAGGGTTTATCAAAGAAATTTTCTAATTTAGGGGATTCCCAATATTGATTTTATATTTGATTCCAGCAAGAGTTTGTGACATGGTAATCTGGAAGACACTCCATTAGAGAAGACTGAAAGTTGGATTCTAGATTCTCAGGACACACACAAACAGAAAGGGGTAAAGATAAAAGATATGGGGGTGAGAATAGAGAATGTGGGGTGAGAAAAGTATGATAGTGTCTAAGATAACTTACTTAGGTCCCTGTAAATGGTTCCAAAATTTTTCCTCACCCAAATTTACCCAAGATTTTAGGGTTAAGCGGTCGCTTGTAGTTTAACTTGGGTTGTTGAATCCTCAGAGACATAAGAAGAAACCTATAGACACATACATTCTATGGATTGTTTTTGGCTATGAAGTGGACTAATTTGGGTTGATTGTATATGGGTTTATGTGAACACTAAGATTCTTAAGTTAATTCAATTTAAAATAATTAGTTGATCCTAGGTTATCACTTGGGGTGGAATGGATGCAATTATTTTTTTAACAATTTTAATTTCTTATATTTGAGATGAGTTTATTCAAGAAGATCAAACAAATTCATCACTTACTGGTTTAATACCAACAAAACATAATACTAATCACCTATACACTTAGAGGATAAAATTCATGATCACTCCAAGGTAAAGGTTTTTATTAGAACTTGAATTATGTATCCTTAAAATTCAACAAGGATGAAGAAGTTTTAAAATTATCAAATAAAAATATCAATTAAAAGAAGTGATTATACATTAATGGGGTGATACATAACATCCAATCCAAACCCTTGATACTCCCTTGGATCAACCCATAATATTTTTAGCTCTCCATTGATTCTATGGTTTCAATGGAAGAGGGAAGTAGACTCATGAGGGAGGAAATGAAGAAGTAAAAAAGAAAACAATGAAATAACGATCACTCCACCGTTGTGTGATAATTTCAAAAGTTTTGGTGTGAATAAATTATCACCTTGAGCCAATGGTATCAATGTGATATGAATAAGAACAAAATAAGAGGATAATAATAACTTTTATTAAGAAATTAAGATGAATTAGAACAACATACATGTGAAAGACAAACTTGAGACAACAAAATTTCAGAATAACATTAAAATGAAAGAAAGCATCCAAGATGAATAAATCCTCAAAAACCACTACCTTAAATAGACATTTTAGGAGTCTTGGGTCAATCCTTCAATAGTTAAAGTAATCCCACTTGAGTATAGTAGGATTAGGGTGGTGGAAAGCTTGTGAAACTTAGACTTTTCCACCCTTGACCTGAAGTGGAAGGAATCTTGCATCCATCAAAAAGATGCATCTAAATAGCCTTCTAGATGGGAGAATTAGAGTGGGACATAGAAGAAGAAAATGGATCTCCAGATGTCTCCTAACTTCTTATAAAAGTGCATCCCAAATGGAAGTTTTTTTGAGAGATAATATTGAAATGGGGGGATGTTTTTATGGGACACAGAATCTGGCCCAGAATTTTATCTCCAACTTGGGCCACATGAAACTCCATAAAAATATCCGAATTATCTCTTGTCACTATTTTATTAAAAGTTACTCATGATTTTATCCATCTTCCAATAATTTTTTAGAATCACTAGGCTTGGATGTTGGCCACTACAACGGTTTTATTGGGCTGCTGTCCTGTTTACTTCACCCAGAATGTTGTTTGTTCAAGGCCAACTTTGGTGGTCTTCCGATATGAATCTTCAATTAATCCAATAGTATGAATTGTTCCCAATGTAATGAGAAACCTAAAAATTAAATATGAAAATAAAATCAATACCATTTTGTATTTTAGGAGGTATTAAAAAATGTACCATGTAATAATGAATTTTAAGAGGGAATTACAATCATAATTTGAATTAATGTTTAAATTGTAAAATGCACTAAAATGGTGTATATGAATAATAAAGTACATGAATATTATATATATTAAAAATTAATATTATGCTCATTTAGTGGATAATCACTTGGTTTTCTATGTGGTGGAGTTTATTACAATATTTATGTTAATGATGGTAGTAATCAAAGGATGATGGTGTTGGTGTATGTAAATGAAATAATCTTTGGTGGATCAGATGAAGCTTAGTGAAAATATTTTGCAGAATTTATGAAAAGTGAATTTGAAATGTCAATGATTGGTGAACTGAAATTTTTCCTTGGTTTTCAGGTGACACAAGGAAAAAATAGAACATTAGTTTCTCAATATAAATATGCTAAGGTGGTTTTGAGAATATTTGGAATGGATAATTCGAAGGATATATTGACTATAGTTTCTACCCAGATAAAACTTTCATGATGTGATATAGGCAAAGTGGTTAATGTCACATAATACAGGAAGATCATTGGAAGTCTGTTGTACTTAATAGTGACAAGACTTGATATTGTTTTTTATACATGACAAAAAGAAAGATATCAAATCAATCCTAAATAAAACAACATCCTTATAGTGAAAATAATACTTCAGTATATCAATGGAATGATGGATTTCAGTTTTTTATACAATGAACAATCTCAGCAAGAGTAAGTGAGATATAATGATGTAGGTTGGTTTGATTTAACAAATGATATAAAATCAATGAGGTGGTTAATTCTATCTTTTTTGTTTATATATTTATTGGATGATCAAGAAATAATATTTCATTTCATTAATAATCATAGAAACTGAATATATTATGGTCACTCAAGCATGCACATAGTTATTGTGGATGAAGAAGCATCTTGTGTAGGATCTAAATATGAATGTAGATGCTCAATTATAAGAGGGGGTGGGGGTGGGGAGGGTGAATTGTAAGTTTAAAAACTTTCATTTATAACTTTTAGAAAAACTATGTTTAACAAAGTTAAATAGGGTAAATTCAAAAGACCTATTCTAGTTTTAAAAACTTTCTAGGTTCTGGAAATATGGTTCCAAAAATGAAACTTAATAAAAGTTTATAAGGAAAAGATTCTACCTTAAATAATATAGAATCTTACTTATCAGAGTATAAAAAATAACTATAAAGTATAAGAAGGTTATACTTTCTTCCTTTATCAAAGTACATTGGAATATAAACTTGAAACAAAACAAGTAACAAGTATGAAATATTTTAACCCAAAGAGTAGGGTATCCAAAAAACTTGGATAAATGTTCCTTGATGTATACTTTCAAGAAAGTCTATCTTACCCACACCAGGGTAAGACATCGATAGGAATATCAAAATCTATCTTGCTATCCCTGCAAGCCCTCGAACTTTAAGTTATTCAACACCTCAGTCTTTCTATCCACGGAAGTCCTCAAACTTTAAGGTAGTCAGCACCTCTGTCTTCTTATCCTTGTAAGTCCTCAAACTTTAAGGTAGTCATTACCTCAGTATTCCTATCCCCGGAAGTCCTCGATTGTACACAACAGTAATCGGAGTCACATCAAGCAAGCTGAACAAGATGTTCAGTACGCAAAAATCATGACAGTCTCTCTCTCTAGAAATTACTTCAGCAGCATGTAATCTGTAGTGATAAATGTTATCTTAGTTATTATTGAGCTCATTCAAATGAGCTCCTATTTATTGTAATTTCTCCAATGGCCGACTCCCTCATCTAATGGTCATATTTTTCCTTGAATCTTCGAGGGACCTGTACACATGTCACTCATACAATAGTTAGTTAGAAACAGAAAGTTCGACATTGTTTCATTACTATAGCAAGTGTAAGAAAAATAAGGTTTCTTAGCCAAATCCATTTTTTTCGGAGTGTAAGTAAAAATAAAGTTCTGTGTATAAGAAAATAAGCACTTGGAGACTATAAATCATAAATATTCAGATTCTATTTTTCAAGGAATTCGGAACACAAACTCTATAGATTTCGAAATATGAATTCTGAGGAATTCGGATTCTGGATTCTAAGGAATTAGGAGTCTGAATTATGCAGAATTCAGAGTCTTAATTTCAGAGAATTTGGAGTATGAATTTCAAAGAATTCGAAGTTTGAATTTCAGAGAATTTATAATTTGAATTTCAGAGAATTTAGAATCTGAATTTCAGAGAATTCGGAATCTGAATTTCAGAGAATTCGAAATCTGAATTTCAAAGAATTCAGATTCTGAAAATAGAATACTCTATATCTAAGAATTTATAGAATTCCAAAGTTTTAGATATGAAACCAATTTTTAGACTTTATAAATAAAAGGAGTTAGGATAAGAGAAACTATAAAATGAAAAATGAAAACATATATAAGGAGAAAGTTTCCTTGGGGAAGACAATTTTTCCTTAATAAGATAAATCTTAGGGGGAACAAAATTTTCCTTGAGATATAGTGTTTGTGATTTTCAAAACATAAATAAATGGAAAAGTGATAAGTAAATCTTATTGACTCAACAACTTGATGATATGAGAGTTGAAGTGAAGTCTTTGATCAAAATCCATTATGATAAGTCAAGTGCTATAAACCTTAGAAAAAATCAAATCAATCACTCAATGAAAAATAACATTAAAATTAAGTATCATTTTATCAAGGAGAATGTGGAGTAAGGGTTTTTAAAGTTGGATTACATGCCTATATAACTATAGGTTGCAGAAAGTTTGACAAAGTCCTTACCCAAATAAGTGTTTGAATAACATCAACTGGCTCTAAGAGTTTAGAAAACTCCCCACAATTTAAAAAGTGTGGATGTGGGACCCTATATACTTGTGGTATGGTGTTTTTTTAATGTGATGATTTTTTTTCTTTACCCTATTGTAGGCCACAACAAAGTGACCTTTGGGTTCATTGATAAATGTGGAGAAATTGTGTCTATAAAAGGGGAGAAAACGTATTAATCAAGATAATAATAGAGATAATAGGGGTATTAGTGAGATGTGGGGAGTTTTAAATCTAACAATGCTAAATATGTTCAGTAAAAGGTTATATACAATGATAGATATGGTTCGTGATGAAATCTATTGAGTGGTTTTGGAAAGAAGTGATTCATTGATGAATTTTCATGATACTCTTGTTTCCCATGCCGAGCATGTCTCATGTGAGATTAGAGTGTGTGCTGAGTAAATCCTATATTTCTATATGAATCACAAGAATTGAATTTTGGTAAAAGATGTAAGATTCCTTAACATGGTATCAAAATGAGAAGATTTGTCAATAAACCCAAAGGGGGATATTGTTAAGAAAAAATCCCTTAAGGTAACATTGTAGTGTTTTTGGGTTGATTGTGTTTATTGACAAAGAAAGTTTCTGTGGTTAGTTGTGGAGTTATAGAGAGATTGTTGACAAGGTATGTTGAAAAATATATAATAAAGAGGAATAGATTCCCTGGATTTGGTATAGAATATTACATATATAAGGCGGCTCCGTTTCCCACTGTTCGCCAAATTTTTGGGCCCAAAATTTGGAGGTTGGATCAATCATCATGAAAGTTAGATTTCCATAAAGGCCTAATAAAAATACTGAAAAGGGATGGGTTTCACAAAGATTGGGTTTCATGAAGGGAATTTTGTGAAGGTGTAGACCCTCATGAATGAGCATCGTGAATGCACAAAGGATTGATGGTAATCTCTGTGATTACAAGAAGTGGAACTTTATGAATGGGAAAATTTCCATGCTGCTTCACGAAGATTGGGATCATTGTGAACGATATGGGTGAGATTCATGAAAATGTGATGAAATGGATGGAAATTTTATAATCAGAGGTAATTTATATAAATAGTTCTATACCCATTTAGAAAAGTAGCGAGACTTAATAATGATTCTAAGGCTCTAAATTCGTGAAGGTGATTCACGAAGGTCATTATTATGAAAATGTTACTGAATAAAGGTGATTCACAAAGGCTATAAAATCCAACTGAAAATTGTGAGCATCATGAAAGTAATGTAGTTCGTGAAGGATATAAAAATATGACTGAAAGTTTTGTAATTTGTGAAGGATAAGTAAGCTTTGTGAAAGGAAGGAGATTCACAAAGGCTGTTTGAGCTTCATGAAAGATGTAAGCTTTTCGAATGGAGTGAGCATCGCGAAAGTGCTTCGCGAAGGCAATGTGCATCACAAAAAGTGTTTAGAAGGTATTTCCCAGTAAATACATGGTAAATTGGTATTCATAAAGTGGATGAAAATGAGACTTCAAAAGAGTATCTACCTATAGCTGAGGTTGCATTCAATATTAATAATGAAGGGACTTACAAGTCCATAAACCGTGTGTGAATCCTTTTAAGAGTAGTGATAAAAAGAATAGGAAGAAGGTGATCCTTTCCACTAGCAGTTATCCATCAAAATAGAGACATGGAGTGATCCTTGGGAAGGTAGTGATTTATCCCTAAAAATTTTAAAGGCAATGAGCCCGAGCATAAAAGTTTAGTCCAAACCATAATTTTGGAAGTGATCCTTATTGGATTTGGTAAATCGGTACATTGATGTGGTATGATCCTTGGACTTAGTCCAATGAGGGTGAAACAAGTAAATTTTTTGTGTCTCTTACTTTATTTAATTTTTACTCCTACATTTCTATAGGAAAGGTGGAGAATAGATTTTTTTTTAAATAATGAAACAAGATCTGAAGGGGTAGTTGTTTTGATCTGTCATACCTTGATTCACCCCCTCTGAGGGTATTTAACCTAGTTGGGATAAAAATTTCTAGCCAATAAATTTTTCCATAAGTGATTACATGACATGTAGTTTGTTGTACATGTCATGTAACACATAATTTTTCATGTTTAATATATATGGAGTCCTTAGGCATGTAGTGCAGATGGTTATAAAGGAATTACAGGTCATGTAGCAAGTGTACATATAGTGTAACTCCTGCTAGTTCATGTAAGATACATGTTAATATATGGATGTTTTGTAAGTAAACATGTTTAATGAAGTATTAAATACAAACTACATGTCATATAGCTACTTTTTTCACATCGTGTGATTGGTGTTTACTCACCCCAATGCACACTGAGTATATCTCTATAAGGACCCGACCTTATTACATACATAATCTTGAATTTATTCAATAAAACAATTCCTTTTACATTGAGTATCTTTTCAAGTTTAGAATGTTATATAATTAGGACAATACATTCATAACATTACACATTATTATAGAGTAGATACCATAAAAATAGTACTCATTCCTTCCAAAATTTAAAACTTTCCAAATAAAACATGATTTATTTGATAGATCTTAAAACATTTAACTTGGATTCCTTCAATTTCTTAAACATCCTTATAACATGTGAAAATCATTTAAAAACTTGGGATAAGCACAGAAAGCTCAGTAAGGGATATAAAAAAACACATTAGTCCAAGAATACTTGTAACATATGAAATCACTTTCAAAAGACATGCTTGTCACCCATATATACTTACTTTTAAAACATGAGATTTAAAAAACAAACACACAAAACATGAGAACATAAATATAATCATAAATCTATCTTGGGGCATTACTTACATAATCTTGTAACCATTCTTGACTACCTTATAATCTGTAACCCTCATGACTACCTTACTTTGTGTAACCATCACAGTTACACTTGGAGTAACCATACAGACGACCTCCAACTAACTCATACCCATTGCATTAAAGGGAGATATATGTCCCACCCTTCATCATAAATAATTCCCAAGAACCAAAACATAATCATACAACATGAATAATTCCATAAAAACATTACTTTGGAATTTCATAAAACCAAATTTAAAAAGAGGATTTTTAAAGAAAAGCCCCTTATAAATATCATACAATTGAAGAGAGATTTAATAGAGTGGATGGAGTATGTATATATACTGTAAAAACACATAATAAAACATAATATAAACAGAACTCACCACACAAACAATTTAAATAGCACATAAAAAATGAAGTAGAAGGTTAACCCAAAGAATGGAAATCTAGTTAAGAATTCCCTTACAAACATCATATAATTGAAGTGAAACTTAATAGAGTGAATGGAATATGTATATATACTGTAAATACACATAAATCATGATAATATAAACCATTTTCATCAAAAATACAATTTTAATACCACATAAATAATGAAGTAGAAGGATAACCCAAAGAATGGAAATCGGGTTAAGAATTCTCTTAAAAACATCATATAATTGAAGTGAGACTTAATAGAGTGAATAGAATATGTATATATACTGTAAATACACAGAAATCATGATAATATAAACAATTTTCATCAAAAATAAATTTTTAATACCACATAAATAATGAAGTATAAGGATAACCCAAAGAATGGAAATCAGGTTAAGAATTTCCTTACCTCGGGTCTGTCATACTTAAAACTTGTTTAAAATTCCTATATAATTGTTAAAAGAGCATTATTATTAGTTTACAGAAACATTTTCAAGTTTATAAAATCTTATATTATCATTTCATAACATCATTTCACCCTTTAATTGTTAGTATTTTTCTCCTCTCACTGTTTTTGGGTGAGTTCTTACCATGATTTCCATGATTGGTTCATGGTGGATATTCTTGCCAATTGGAAGTGAAATTATAGAATTGGAATGGAAAAGTATTTAAATATTTCTAGTACCATAATTTATACCTTTTATTATTTTGATTTTTAATAATATAATGATTCATAAGTTAAAACATTAATGATGTTCGTTTAGATCATTTTAGTGGTTCTTTGATAATAACGACCTCATTTCATTTTATAAATTAAAACCATGTGTTAAAACAAATTCTAGAACCATTGATGAGAAATAATACATATATTATAACCTGGTTCAACCATAAAAATGGTTTCATGACCATAATTGAATTATTTAAATAAAAATTAAATCACATCATCCACGATGTCGGTAATTCGACACATCATGGACAATGTTTTCAATTCTTTGAATACGTGGGATAGGAGAAGAGCAATGATGATGAATTTTATATGAACATGAGAACATAAAAAATATACATTATTATTTAGATTTAATTCCTTTTGGATAGTAGGGGGTGAGCAAATAAGAAAAAGTTATCATGAAATAAAAGAAAACTTGATAAATTTCTCACGAAAATTCGGCAGCCTAACGACGTCTCTTAAAATTTCATAAAAAATAGTTTGATGAGAGAAAGGGAATATCTCATCAATCATACATAATATGGAAATTAATGGGGGATATGGAATGAAATATCCCAACATAATTTAAAAGTTAAAGTAAGAGAATAACATAAAATGAAAGAAAAGAAAGAAAATAAAAGAAGATGTTTACCTCTTGATCTCTTCTCCTTGAGATCCTTGTTAAGGGATTTGGTTTTGGTCTTTTGGTGAGACCAGAAGCTCTAGGACGTAGGGAAGAGACTTAGGAGGAGTATTTGGCAGAACTTAGGCATGTTTCAAGTCTTGAGAGGTGTGGGAAGAAGTGGGGAGTGAGTGTGGCATTTATAGTGGAGGAGATGTGGTATTTTTCATTATTTTAATCATTATTATTATATTTTTTCCCAAGATTATGAATAGTCTTAGTTCATGTGACCTAAAATAGTAATAATGGCATGGGAGTTCTAACCAAGTGTCCTTTCATCACTTATGATGTCATAAATAGTGTAATTTACTGATAATTTGATTATACGGTATTTTATCGTATTTCACTATTCACCGAAAAATCAAGAATTTTAGAAAAAACCCAAAAATTTACCCTAACCATTTTTCGACATGTAGAATTAAAAAATAATGTTTATTTTTTGAAAATAATTCTCTAAATATTGTTAATTAAATTTTTAAGTAAAAGCATACTTAATTCAAAAATTAACAATTCCAATTCTATAACTACTTCTATATCACGATGAAAAATTAACCAAGATGTTATTATCTTAAAGCCTTAAGAAAATAAAATAATAATAAAATTTACTATTCATTAGGGTCATATTACTATTCACCAAAAAAACAAGTTGGTTCCAATAGAATCCAAATAACATACTGAAGACAATTGTAGATGACAGTTTCTTGAAATTCAAAACATAGAAGTGGAAAAGTTATGTTTTAAAGGATAGTTAAAAATATCAACTTAAAACAAAGTTCAATGCATTTCTATTTATTTTTAAAAAAACATGGGGTGTTACAATCTCACCGTTCCAAGTTACTAATAATTTCTTAATTAATTCTTTCATTATTTTGAAAATACATGTTGTGTATAGTTGTCTTATACACTGTGAACTTTATGAGTAGGGCCAACAATACACATCACATATGTTAATTTAATTCCATGTGTTCATATACAGCACACTAACTACATATGTAATGGACATGATTTTCCCAACCCCTTCCTTTGTATTTTCATTTTCCTCAAGAGAGTTTGGAGTCTAAATTTTAATATTTATAAGTTTATTTAAGTAAAAAATTTATTTTTTCTAAAGTTAAATTTAACCTTATTAAAAACCCCTTATGTATAAAGATAAAATTTTCTAACCCTTACATAGGATCCAATTTTATTCACCACATAAAGGTAAGCATAATATTTCATATATTTCATAAAGGTAGGTAAAAAATTACTTATGCTGCTAAAGGTAATCTAAACCCTATGTAAAGGTAGAGTTACCCTCTTATGTTGTGTAAGGGTAAGATGAATTTTCCCTTATGCAAGTATTATTTTAAACACTACATAAGGGTGAAACTGATGTTATCCTTATGAAAGATTCATCTTTCATCATTTCATAAGGGTAAATTTAATTACCCTTATGTGAGAGGAAAAATTCACATAAAGGTAACAATAAGTACATTCACACACAACCTATGCAATTCTGCATAAAGGTAGAGCATGTTACCCTTATGTAGAACCCCCCCACAGCGTAATGGTAGTCTATTTATCTAATTTTCTTCATTTTATTCCTAGAACAACCTACAACTCAATTTTTTAAATAGAATATGACTATTTTAAATTAGAAATTATGGTAAATAAATATTTGAAATCACATAATAAAATTTTTATGATTTTAAATGAATTAGAATGCTTTAATTAAAAGGAATATTAAGAATAAATACTAAAATGTTGAAATATATAAATATTCACACCTAGAAATAACACATATTTATAGGGGATCTTAAACATTGTTAAATATATATATGTATATAACATAGAACCGATTCCTTCCTTATCACTTGAAATGATACTCGTTATTAAATTAAATTAAATATTTAAATACATTTTAAGTATAATGATTGATTTAAAATAAATTTAATAGTGAACTTATTTCTATTTTAGAAAATGAATTTGTATATGATATTTGCATGAGTTTCATGCATCCATTATATTTAATGAGTTTTAAGAAGGAAAGAGGTTGAGATACCAAAAATGCTTTTATTCATTTTTATATATAAGTTATTGGGTCAGTATTTTAAATATTTTTTTTTTCTGATTTTGTGATTATAGTTTTATATATATTCTCATGGATTCCCTCTCCCCCTATTATTTTCCCCCTACTCTTAGAATAATGAATGTCCAGAGATGACCAGAGAATCATTTTGATTATTTCTGACAAGTCTAGGCCCATGACCTAAAATATTATAGGATGTGTGAACATTCCTTTCTCTCTTCTTGTACCCATGACATAGAGTAAAATGATGTAAATGTTGAGTCAAAAGTTTTATTTATGACTTTTCCATTCCATTAGTTTTGTAAATAAAAAGATATTTATTAAATACTTGTTTACTAAACTTTTATGTCCAAAGTATTTTAGAATGTTTTTACAAAAAAAATAAAATTTTACCATACTTAGAATTAGTTCTGAATCATTTCAGAATTTAAACTAACTTTCTTTATTATAATTATCATAATGGGTATGAATCCAATAATCATAAAATTCACCTTTATCAGAATAGATTTGATACTTTCTATCTTTTCCTTATACTGACAGTCTTTCAATCGGACTGATAACAAAACTGATAAACATCATATTCACACTCATAAGGATTATTGTAAAGAAATTTTTAAGAAAGTCCATTAGAATGAAAAAGTTTAAATTATGAATATGGAAAACTAACTTCTAATGTAAGGAACATCTTTTACACTATAATGTGGTAAATCAATATGACGTTGGATGTTATGTTATGATATAACCATTGAAGTTCCAAATGTACAATTCATTGCAACAAACTTAGAGAAAATATGACCATTAGAAGGATTACCTACAAATACCTAGTCATTTGAAGAGTTTGAAGATGTTGATTGATTCATTTGAAAATTATCATTCATGCGAGAGCTCTAAAGAATACAAAACATGAAATTTTTTTATTAGTCTTTTGTAATTGTTTTAGATTTTTTTATTCTTAAGGGATCCTTATTAGGTTGTCCCCTTAAGAATTATTTTTCATTTTAATCGTGCGTCCAATCATTTTATTGATCAAGGGCTTGGAGGGACAATAAGATCAGAAATTTGATCATTGTATTGATTAAGGGATTGTAGGGATAATAAGGTAGATCCGATCCATTAGATCAAGGGTTGTCGAGGATAGGAATATAGAGAAGCTGATATTTATATCAAGGGATTTACTTATTGAGGAAAGATATAATTTCTTGTAAGTATAAAACAAGGGAAACCTTTAAATAAGGTTTATGGCTACCTTACTCTTAAGGTTAAAATAGATTTATTCTTATTAAATAACTCAAATTCATTTTTACAATTTTTTTCTTCTATTACATGTTTTCTACAAGTATTTTAATTCCACTATGCATTTATGTAATAGTTTTTTCATAATGATTCCAATTAAAATAAATAAAATATATACTGTTAATTGGATCTACTGTGAATCTAAGACATTCTCATATTATTGTATCTATTTAAAATACAATATGTTTACTTTGATTTAATCATATACTTTGTGATTATGATTTTGATACTCTCATAATATCATAATCATACTGATTATGATACTTTGATAAATCATACTAAGGGCCAAGTCTAAATCTGATATTTTACTTAAATAGTTTTGTGAACTGGTTTAGTTTAAATTGTTTTAAACTAAAGTTTTTAAAACTATAATTCAACCCCTCTTGTAATTTATCCATATAGAATAAATTCTTCGATCCTAATATCAATATAACTCATATTAATATCCAAAAATTCATATCAGAGAAGGATTCCATTGCTCAACTATTTTCTAATATTTGATCTTTTTTACTATTGCAAGTTTTATTGAATTTTTTATAAACCTTTTGTATATAAATATTTATTACACTAACATGTATTGTGGAAAATAATTTTACTTTGCATATATTTTTTGAAAGATGGAATTAGTTAATATCAGATCAATTGATAATATAAATCCCAATAGACCACTAATTTTTGATGGTGCTGATTATGAATATTGAAGGGATAAAGTGTAGAATTTTGTGATCAACACAGGAGTAGATAATTTTTTCACACTAACTGGTGATTATAAAATAAATGATAAGGAAGTTAGAGCCTTTACTAATCAAGAAAAACTGGAATATCAATTGAATTACTAATTAAGGAACAATTTTTTAGGTTCCATGAAAATAAACATATATAGCCACATTTCTTATTGTGAATTAGAAAATACTAATTAGGCAAAAAATTCTATTTTTTGGATTTTAAAAAATCCTCTTTCTAGTTGAGTGGTAACCAAAATACACACGTGGGATACAAAACACAACATCCAGATTCAAAATTCAAAAACATCAAAAGCACAAAACACAACGAAGCCTCAATCCATGAGGTCCCGTGTCAACCAGAGAAGTGATTATTTCCATAATCTTTATCGTGAGTCACAAAAGATGACAATTCTGACATAACACCTCCAAAATTATCATCGTCTATCGCCACACTTGTACGTCAGAGCCACTGTCCACCGGAGCTAATCGATGTTGCTCCACAACCACCATGAAGAAATGAAAAAATAGAAAACAATAGAAAATTTCACCGACCTACCTTTTCAAACCTCACAGACATCATTTCTCTATTGTTGTCACATAATAGAACACCATAAATCATCATGAAAATAAGCATCGTTAACCATCAGAACCAAAAATTTGAAATTATTTATCAGAATCGTACTTCGCCAACATACTGGACCACCAAATGAGGAACTCACCTCCCAGAAATATTTTTTCCACTAGAACACCACTTCCCAAAGCTCTCATGAACCACTGTGTTAGACTGACCTGGGGAGGGGAGATGGGACTCAAGGCCAGGGTAGAGTTGGGTAGATTAAGCTTCCATAGAGAGTCGATTCCTCCACCTTGAAAAATCCTATAAGAACCATAACCATTTCAAAGCATTTCATAGTATCATCCATCCACATGGAAACCTAAAATACAAAAGAAAAACAAAAAAATAGAAACTGAAACCCACCATCATAAAGAAAACTTTAATAAGAAGAAAACCAAGGACCAATCTGAGGAGGATAGGAAGCCAACATTGATGAAGAAATAGTCTGATACTACTGCCAGTCTCCCTCCAGCACCATCCCATGATAACCTGAGACCTGCATCGAGCCCAACCAAGATGGATTCAAACCCAATGGGTTAGCCATCAAGGGTAGAGGAGAAGGAGAGAACTAGAAACCAACACCGATGCTGGCCCAACCCATCCAAATCTTCATCACATGGACCCAGATAGAGGTCCTATGCATATGGGTTAGTCAGAAAGAGGGGTTGTGAGAGGTGAACAACATCCACACCAACCACAACATCAACCGAGGAGGGTAAAAACAAGAAGAGCCTATGAAAGAATAAAGATAGGTAAGGGGATCCATCGCACTGAGTGGGGAAACCCTAGAGGTAGGGTAAGGTAGAGAAGAGGTGTGAGCATTGGGATCCGGGCGAGTGAGGGTCCATCCTATTCATAAAGAGAGCTATGCTAAGAGATGACTATCAAGCTTTTGAATTTTTACCTGTATAATCCACTGCCAAAATTCATCAAAGATTTATGAAAATTATCAATAGTTTATAATTCCTTGGAGAGAAAGGTTTATATGATTAAATTATTGTGGATAAGATTATAAACATCATTCCTAAAAAATGGGAATAAAAAATAACTATTATTGATGATAAAATGAAGTTGAAAATTTTTACTCGTAATGATTTTATTGGAACTCTTATGGATTATGAGGGTAGATTAAAAAGAGATACTGAAATATCCAAGGAAAATAATGGAGGTGTTTCTTTCAATACTAACACAATTCCTACTAAAGTTCACACACTAAAAAATATTGTTAGATATTTAAGAAAGAAAAAGGTTGTTATACAATTCGATTCAAGAGTTTATGAACAATCCAAAAAGGGACTAGATGATCTTTCTCGAAGGATGAAAAAATATTTAGAAAGAAATATTTTCAGTATCGATATAAGAAAATTAACAAGTAAAAGAATGAAAATAAAGATTTTGAAGTTACTTGTTATGAGTGTAAGAAATCTGGACGCATTAGACCTGATTGTCCTAAGTTAAAAATAAAAGATAGAAAGGCCAAGAATTATGATAAGAATCAGAAAAATTATGATAACTCTATAGGAAATAAATTCTTTAAAGCTAATCATTACTCGAGTTCAAGTGGAGGATATCCCTCAGATAATACTTCTGATCAATAATGTTCTAGATAGAGGAACATAGGTATTCTTTCTAGGGTACCTAAATAAAATCTTTGTCTTATAGATAAATTACGCACTACTGAAAATTTTATAAATCTATATTTAAGTGAAAATTATCCTGATTTTGAAAATTAGAAAAATTCAAAATCCTTGGATGAATAATCTTCCTCAAAAAGTTAGGATAATTGTTTACTTTCTTAGTAATAAGTTTCTCATTTTTCTAAACTTCATGAAAATGAAAATTGAAAAGTTAGTCAAAAAATTGATAAGTAAACTTCAAGGATAAGTGTTTTAATAAAATAATTATAAGATATTTCTAAAGATATTGATAAGAAAACTTTTGAAAAGGAAACTATTTCCAAAAATATTGAAAAATTTATTTATGAAAAAGAATATTTAAAAATTAGTTTTGATAAATTGAATTCCAAAACTATTGATAGTAAGGATAAGGAATTAGTTATTAAAATAAAGTCTGAGAAATTTTCTATCAAGAAACTTTTATCATAATTTAACACTGGTAAATTTTTTTGATAAAATTTATAAACAACTAAACCCTTATAAAGATAGTATTGTAATTGGTTTTACTAATAAAAAACATATTTTTAATAGAAATTACTTTATTATAAAAAGTGAACCCTTTTGTAAAAAATTATAAAAAGGTGGTCACTAGAATAAAAATTGTTCCTTAAATAAAATACAATCCTTAGGATTTCATAAAGTATATTTTTCGAAAAAAAATATGGTTACCCAAGATTTTTTTTCTAACAACGAACCCAAAAAGGTTTGGGTTCGAAAAGTCTAATTGTTTTATTTTCAGGAAAACAAAGGTAGTACCAATAACAAAATTTTTTAGTACACAGATAGTGGATGTTTTATACATATGAATAGACATAAATATTTTTTCAAAAATATTTTCAAGATGAAATGGGGAAAATTTACCTTTGGAGATAATGCTCATGGAGATATCATTTTACAATTTATCAGAACACAAGAACAACTTGATGAAATTTTTACAAAACCCTTACCTTTTGATAGATTTTAATACATTAAATAGAAGATATGAATGATCAATGTAAATTGATCTTTCATATATACTTATTTTTTACCCATCTTCTTACATTAAGTTACTCCTCTTCATAGGGGGAGTACATATGTTTTTTTAAAACTTTTAGTTTTTTAAAATTTTAGTTTTCTTAAAAACCTTATCATAATGGGATTTTCAGACTCATATTTCTTAATTTTTTTGGAGTTATTATTCTTCAAATAATCACCAAACTTAGACAATTTTACAATTTTTCCAAACTCATGCTTTAAAAAATGTCAGGCTCAAAAAATTTTCATAATCAGTTTCTATTTAAAAAATATCTTAATAGGGTTTTCTTCTAAAAAATTATTTAAGTTTTATTTCAAAAGCTTTTTTATTTAGTTTTTATAATAAAAGTATTCTATTCTATATTTAAAAATTCATAATCTAATTAGTTTTTTAAAAGTAAATAAGAATATTTACTCATACTGATGACACTTTCCAACTCCGTAAGGTATTATTTTTATCTTTTAAAACATTTACATCATGTCATTATAATTAGTTTTATTATTTTTGTTATTACTTTTAGTTTTATAAAATTATTTTTTTCAATTTTTCAAAAAAATTTCCTTATCGTATTTACCTTAAATACGATAAAATGTTTAAACCCTCAAGATTTCAAAAATATTTTAAAACTTTCCTAAATTATTTTTAACTATCAGATGAAAAATCCTATCATCTCAACCATTGAAATTATTTTAGAATTTGAATCATCACCCATCATTTATATAAACAGAGGGACACCTTGTACCACATCATATATTTCATACTTTTTGCGCCAAAGTGTTGTTTCCCTTAAAGTTCCCCAGTCCAATTAGCTCTTGATTATTCATGTTTGAATCACCAACCTATTCTCAGAATACAATGCGTTCTACAAAAAAATACAGTGAGTGGTTTATTTTTAGAGAAATTTTAGTTTATAATATTTTAATGAAAAGTACGATTCTAATTTGAAAAGGATTTTATATCTTTCATGGTTGGAGATATCTTTTTGTATAATACTATGATTTGAATCATGATCATGTTTATATGGATCTTGTTTATAATTTTTATAACATTGTTAATTCATTCATAGAAGTCAAAAAACAAATGTTTTCTTTTGTGATATATGAAAAATGATACAAATTTTTATATTAGAAAGCTACCACTATGCTAAAAATTCCATCAGACATAGAAGATTTATGTCATTATCATAAATTAATTGATGAAAAGGGTTCTTTTAATAAAAAAAGGCTGAGGATTCCTTGTTCAATCATTATGAAAAATATTATAAGGTGATTCATATGACACCAAATAATAGAGTTGTTTCCCTTTGGATGTAAGGGTTCTTAATTTCAAGGAAAGGAGAACCTGATACCTTAAAGGTTATTGATATTTTCATTATGAATTTCTTATCAATATGAGAAAAATATATCTTATCCGTTTCATCTTCCTTACCATTAACAACATCAAGACTAGAGTAATTAAATCTCAAATAAACATGTTTCCAGCCATTTTAAGTAATTTAATGATGGAGATAATGAAATATTTCATCATTTCAAATAAGTTAACTCCGAAAAAGATGAAAATCCAGTTAATCAGTGATGATATCCTAAAGAGAATGAAGTTTGGTTTTTATAAAAAAAATATGCTTTTTAATATATCTCATGGGACCGATCTGGAAGTAGAATATTTTAAGCTGAGAAAAGTGTAAAAAATAAAAACAAAGTTGATAAGGGTGATTAGTAAAATATAAGGAAATCTAAGACTTCCCCTCCAAATAAAAAGAAGAATCCCAAATTAGTTCTAGATAAAGTAAGGGATGAATGGATTAGAAAGAAATTATAAAGAAAAGAAAGATATCCTTAATTGAGGTTTGATTTAGTAGAAGCCCTCTATATAAATATTCATGACGCCAAAGTTTTTGAAAAATAAAAAAATGAAAAGAAATAGAAAAATAAATTATAAGGTAAAATTTTAGTAGATTATTTATTGAAAGGAATTAAAGTATCATCAGAAAATGTTGTTTTACCTTCTCAATCCAATATAAAAATTCCAGAAGTTGGATTGTATTTTAAATAAATTGTTATTGTTCATGTTGAAGTTCCCTCTGTTATAGACCAGGGAAAGGCATAAGTTTTTGATGAATCAGTACCAGCTGATAAAGCCAATTCAAGAACAAAATTTGAGAAACAAGAAGTATTTATTAAATCAATGGAAGAAGGTGATGTAGGTTTTTATGTTTTAGAAAAAGATAGTGAAGGTATTGAATAAGGAGAATAAAGTGAATACATTGAATAGTTTTTTGAAGAAGAAATAACTGATGTTGAAAATAAGAAAAAGAAGTATGAAATGGAAGAATAATAAGAAGTGATCAAAGAGGATTCAAATAAATAAAATGATGATAAAGAAAAGTCTCAATCTAATAAGTTCTCTGTGAGAACATCAGTGGTATTTTCATCAAAACTACCTTCGAATTCCGATCAAAAAGAAAAATCTATTAGTTCTGGAAAGAAAAATTCCTTAGAGAAAGAAGATGCATCCTTATCTGAGAAAGATGAGGATGATAAAAATTAAAAGGAAAAAGGATATAAATATAAAAATGTAGATGATGATATCATTGAAAATTTTTATGGAAAGAAATATGGAGAAAGAGTTTAGAATTTTGAATCAAAGAAAGATAAAAAGTGGAATAAAATAAAATGGAAATCAAAACTAACCATCCTCAATTTTCTGGCAATGAAATATCAGATTCAATGAATACAATTAAAATAGAAGGAGTTAATTACATAGTTCAAACATTATAGATACTAGAAGGTACTATCCATTTATTTCTAAAATTAGAAGAAAAGGTTGATTTGATTCATCAAAATCAAATTAAAAAATTAGAGTCAATCGTAGTTTTATTAGACAGAGTGATTCAGAATGAGACTGGTCTTATAATTCTTCAAAAAAACTCACAAGATCTTAAAATCACATGTAATAAAGTGGTGAAATAGTATTACAATATTGATGTGAATTTCCATATGTATGATGATTATATTGAATATCTCAAGATAATGATGAGTGAATCTGTTGAATCTTTTAATGAATTATCCAGTGTTATGTCAGATAGGGTGACGTTTGTGGAACAGTTTAAGAATACAACTGATATCTGAACTTAAGATGTGAAAGAGTTAAAATAAAAATTGAATTATTTTTAGTTGGAAGTTTCAAGAATGATTCCTTATAAGGATGAAATAATTTCCTTGAAAAAATAGAATGAATAATTTACTAAAAGGATTTGAATTCAAAAATAGAAAATTCAGTCTCAAGAAGAAATTAGAGTAAAGATCAAGGAAGAAAAGAAGTGTTCAAGAAGATGAAGCATATTGTGAGATCCTTGATGAATAATAAAGAATAAAATCCTTTTCCTTTTTAACTCTTGTTGTAATCTATGATTTTTTTTAAATTCATGCTAATAAATTAATGAATTTTTCATACCACTATAATATATTTGAATGTTTTCTAATTCCAATTGGTTAAATATTCTTTAATTTTTTTTGAATGATTAGGGACTATATTATATTGTTTCATATTATTATTTTTAACCCTTTTCAGGAATCTCAATAATTTTCCCCATTCTTTTTGAAAATAAAAAATGGGGAGAAATTATTCTATGGAAAATAAAAGCTTTTTATAAGGCATAAAACTATAGTAATGGGAGATTATTTTATTTAGAGGGAGAATACAATCCTTAGGGGGAGTTCTTACCCTAAGGGAGAGTTAGTCATATTCACCATTGTATTTAGATGTTTTATAAACTTAGTATAGTTAAGGATTAATGGATATTATGAATATGAATTTCTTAAAACATAATGGACTGTAAGTTTTTCAGTGTTTTTATTATTTAAGTTTTATGGTCTATTATTTCGAAAAAGGGGATATTTTTGAGTAAAATTTTTTACTGATGAATTTTCCATTACTTTAGTTTTAGAAGTCACAAAATTTTTATTAAATACTTGTTTACTAACTTTTTATGTCCAAAGTATTTTAGAATTTTTTTACAAAAAACATAAAATTTTACCACACTTAGAATTAGTTCTCAAGTATTCAAGAATTTAAACTAACTTTCTCCATTACAGTTATCACAATGGCTATGAATCTTATAATCATCAGATTCAACTTTATTATAATATATTTGAGAGTTTTAGTCTCATTCTTATACTTACTATCTTTTAATCATACTGATAACAGAACTGATAAATATTAGATTCACACACATAAATATTATCATAATGAAATTTATAATAAAGTCCATCAGACTGACCAAGTTTAAATTCTGAATATGGAAAATTGACTTTTAATGTAAGGAATATATTTTACACTATAGTGGTGTAAATTAATATGGTGTCAGAAGTAATGTTATGATATAACATTTGAACTGTCAACTGTTTAAGTCATTGTAACAAAATGAGAGAAAATATGACTATTAGAGAAAATATGACTGTTGAAAATATTACCTATAAATACCTGACCATTTGAAGATTTTTAATCTACTAATAGATTCATTTGAAAATTATCATTTATGTGAGAGCTATGAATATTAAAAATCTTTAATATCTTATTCTTTGTATTTTGTAATTTTTTTAGAGTTTTTACTTCTTAAGGGAACCTTGTCAGGTTATCCCCTTAAGAATTATTTTACATTGTAATCATGTGTCTGATCATTGTATTAACTGACGACTTGAAGGGATAGAAATATAGATAATCTAATCATTGTATTTATCAAGGTCTTGTGGGGATATAAGGACAAAACCAATCCATCTAATTGAGGGCTGCTTGGGATAGGTAGACAAAGAAGCCGATCTTCGTATCAAGGATTTTGTTTGTTTAGGAAATACATAATTTATTTTAAGTATAATATAAGGGAAACCTTTAGACATGGTTTTTGTATAACTTACTCATAAGGTTAAAATTTATTTATTATTTTTAAATAAATTTAAGTCATTTTTAAATTTTTGTTATTCTATTACTTGTTTTCTATAATTTCTTTAGTTCCATTATGCATGTTTGTAATAGTTTTATCATAATGATTCAAATCATGATAAATAAAATCTGTACTATTAATTGGATATTCTGTGAATCTGAGACATACTCATATAATTGTATCTATTTCAAATACAATCTATTTACTATGATTTAATCATATACTTTGTGAGTACAATTTTGATACTTTGATAATATCAGAATCATACTGATTACAATACATTGATAAACCAGACTAAGGGCCAAGTCTAAATCCAATATTTTACTTAAAGAGGTATTTGAACTGGTTTAGTTTAAATTATTTTAAACTATAATTCACCCCCCTCTTATGATTGATCCATATGGAATTAATTATTTGATCATAATATTAATATAACTCATATTGATATCCAAAAGTAAATATACAGTGATAATTGATTATGATACTTATCATGTTGAACTAACCATATTATTGAGGTAGGGTATTTCTTGTTTTATTTATGTTTTTGATAACATTTTCTTGATATGGTGTAAAATCATTTAATCCATGTTGAACCTTAAATATTTTGATTGACAGCCCCTAGCATTGAATGACTTGAATTATATCTATTCACTTTATTTTGATAACTATTTGAAATAAGATATGGGAGAAATCCTCATTATCCTTAATTGAAACCCTCCCTTAAAATTACATAAGCTAATTGTTTATAACACTCAAACTTTTGAGAAATTAACTTGGCCAAACCATATAGTTCAAGGTAAGTTCTTATTCCCTCTCCTTAGGCTCGATGATGGATATTTGGTTAGGGGGAGGTGTTGTTATTAATTTATGAATTTTAATTACTAATAATATACTCTTCCCTAATGAATTTATTAGGTCTAGGGAAAGGTGACTTTAAATACCCTCCATTCTGTTCTTCATAAATTTATAATTTATGTTTCATTGTTTTATTTTTTTTACTCCTTTAATTTAATCATGGAATATTTATTTATCATGTTTTTTATTTTGCAAATAGAGTGGTATTGGTTTTCTATTTCTTTATGTTAAGTATATCCATAAGAAAAAAAAATATTTGAAAAGGGGAAAATAAAGACTGATGATGATTTTATTACTATGAAATTGATGATAATTTTTGATATGCGTTTTTGATATTATGTGACATCCAATTTCAAATGGGTGATATTCTAGAAATGAATATGGGAATGAGAATTATGAATGAAAATGGAAAATGGAAGTTAAATTCAATTCTTTGTTATGTAGATATTCATTATTTTTGTGATGATATGTTGTTGTAACACTAGATTGATGATATCATTTTATACACTTCCATGTTTTATTAAGGATTCCTTGTTGAAATTATTTTTAAAAATGGAAAATATTTTGTGGAAATTAATAAGATTTAATTATTGAATATGTTAGTGAGGCTATATTAGTTAATGATATTACGATGAAATAAGAATGTAAGATGAAGACAATAATAAATAACATAATATATTAATTAATATGACCATGTAATAATTTTATAATAGAGGCGAAAAGAGAATTTATTTGAAAATAATAGCTTATGAAAAAGGATGTGTAGATTACTAAGTTGGGGTAATTATTTAATCATGGAATTGTATGGCTAGTTATCTTGATGCCTTATTATATCCTCTTATTATGTATTATGTTGTCTATTTTTTTATTATATATAGTTGGTTATTTTTTATGATTATTGTTTATATACTTGATTATATGGGTTTATTTTACTTGATTTATTGCTTTTATGACTATTGTTTTACCCTCTTGACTATTGTGTTGTTTGAATGATTTGGTCTATCATGATTTATGGTTTTGACTGAAATATATTTACATATGTGGGTGATAATGGTGCAAGGTTACCACATGTGCATTTATTATGGGCTATAATGGAGTAAGGTTACATGTACACATAAACTCAGGCTATGATGGCATAAAGGTTATGTCATGTCATGTGTTGTGATCGATCGAGGTTATAAAATTAGTCATGGATACGTTGTGTAAGATGTGTATATATGTGATGACATAGATGCATGGGGAGTAAGGATGTGATGATTTAGATTTATGGGGTACATGGATTTGGTGACATGGATTTATAGGGTGTAGGGTTGATTATATAGTTTCATGGGTGTAGGTATGTGATGATGTAGCTGCACAGGGTGCAAGGATGTGATGATGTGGATGCTTGAGGTGCATGGATATGATGATGTGGTTGCATGCTGTGTATAGATGTGATGATGTTTCTATATAGGGCATAGGGATACGATGATGTGGTTTTATGTGGTGAAATGATATGATGATTTGGCTGCATGAGTGTAGGGATATGGTGATTATATGGTTATGGTGGGCTATAAAGGGGATAAGGTGATTTTATGGTTTGTCACTTTCTTATTATGATGATTGTGATATTATTATAGTGTTTATGATATGGTATTATTAATTATCATTGATATTATATTCTATGATTCCTCTTTAATAATTATAAATCCCTAAGAATCAGAATTACCTATTCTTTCTTGGGATTATTGATGATAAGAAATCTGTAGGATATGTAGTTAAGAATGAACAATACGTGAGTATTACTATGAGAAGTAGCTTGATCCACATGATTGAATTTATTAGATGGTTCCATTCATGTATATCATAATATTTATCTTTTATATGGAAATATAATTACATATAAATATGATACTACTTAATTTTTCCAAGTTCACACCCCTCCATAGTTTTACAAGTATTTTACAAGATAGTTTAGGAAAGATTGAAGTTACTGTTCGGGTAGCTTGGATGGAGTCGATGGATGATTTGGAGTGTAATGGACCTAATGCATTATTCATATATTATTGTACATGTCCCATATCATATAGTTTTTATTGGTAAATATAAACATTTATTTATTCTTAATAGAGTTTATTTGTGGTTTTTTATTTCAAATTATTAGGAAATATGAGGGTAATGCCTCCCATATGTGTGAAAGATACCCTTGATGCTAGTCGCCAACCTGTGGTCTATTTGAGGTCAGATTCAGGGGTCAATTCTATATTCTATACTTACTTGGGAGGGGTTACAGTGGGGGAGATTCATGAAAATATGGTTTGACCCATGTAATTACATGTAATGAAATATCACGACACAGTATGCATGCTCGCATTCCATGTAAGTATACAATATACAACTAGAACTGTAAATAGTGTATCTCACACATCATGTCATATGACAGTACATGAATTGTAAATGTTAATATATGGAAATAGGATCAACCAAAATCATAGTGGTTCACATTATCTCGCATTTATTACATGCCATGAATTTTATTAAATTCCACACTAAATTTAATTTGACCTGAATGAGTGTGTGCCGTGTTCTTGGTCAGTACACATCATGTATATGAATAATTTTAAATAAAATTAATCTAATTATTTTTTAAAATTATAAAATAATGAGAATATTATGTATCTCTAAGACTACTTGTATTAATAATTAAGATAAATATTTATTTAATTAATAATAATATTAATTATTAATTTAATAGAAATTTGTCTTAATAAAGAATGATTTGAAATGAATTCTAGATTTTATGAATCTGATATCATTACATGTATGTGACCAATCATGAGATTTATTAACCTATCTATGTGTTGAGTTTTTATTTAATTTAATAATTATAACATGGGTTTGGTTATATTATAATGTTTATTAAATAAAATATGAAGATATGTGTATCGTCCCTCTCATCTTTATTATCTAAGGTCCTGTGTGTCCATGGATTATTTTATGTAATCTATAACCCTAGTTCCGCTCACCTATGAGTGAGTAAAACATGTAAAATGTGTATATCCAAGGAGATTATGTGATTTAGAACACAAGACAAGGTGAAACCAACTAAGAAGATATAAAGGTTAAATATGGAATACTAAACTCAAGCTAAGCCCAAATTATGTAGTTTTTCCCATAGGGTCATAGGCCGGTTTCTTTTCCACTCGATAAACCAACCATTAGAAAGATCATTACCTAGTCACTTAATTTATTTAATTTTATCCATTGTATGTTTATTTATTTATTTATGGTATGTATGTTTATATTATGGTTAAATACAACCACATAAATTAAATAAGATAATAAGCATGTAAGAAGAAATAAAATAAATGGATTATATATAAATTATTTTATCAATACATGGTTAATTATTCCTGTAAGGTCCACATAATATTAACAAAGAATATAAGGATAAAAAAAATTACACATAAGTGAAAAAAATCCTCATGGAAATATTATGTTTAAAAATCCTTCTATTACTTGATTTATAATGAAAACATAGATCAAAGTGTTGTTCTTGTCCTTGTCCAGAAAATTTAATTTTATGGGAGTTTTAATGATAGTTTGGGGTTGAATTAACCAAGTTATCATCAAGAGGAGTATCCCTTTATATACTTTTTTTAACTTGGATACAAGTGTTGAGGAAATGAAAATTATGGAGTCTACTCAATAGATCAAGGAACTATGAGTAAATATGTTTAGAAAGACTACCCACCTATATACCTTTGAGTAATTGACTATACCATTTTCTAGGTTATGAGAAGATAAATATGGATCCTTTATACTAAAATATCAATGTGACATGATATTCCAAATACAATGGTGATGGAAATTGGTATTTGATAAAATAGTGGGAGACTAACAAAATAATTTTTTTTACATCACATCTAATAATAAATATAAAGTACTTATAGTTTAATTTTATTTTTTTATTTAAAATGAAAATACCATAAAACATGAAATTTATGTGATTTATTTTATAGAAATAGAATATATTTATTGGAATGAACTTCCAGAAGTTCTATAGGTTCTTGTACATTGTACTATGCCAAGAGTGTAATATTTACACATTGAAGTCCCCCATTCCTACCAAGATTGTAATATTTACACATTGAAGTCCCCCATTCCTACCAAGTCTGATAAAAAGGCTAGCGAGGATGAGAATAATCACTTCTTGAATCATGTGTATGATTCTATATATGTCCAATGTCTCAAGTTATTATACATGTCTAGTGATCTCTAGAAGATTCACAAAGACACAAATGCATACAACATGTTATCCCATCTCTATGATCTTTATTAAGAGAGATATAGATAGGAGATATATGAGATCTGCAAGGAACTATTTCCATTAATTATTTTAGAAAGTGAAACTTTTGGGCCTCATGTAGTAAAAATTATTGGATATATTTAGCATTTTGATATATCGGTATTCGTGCCACTAAAGGAGTTGTGTACAGATCTTGTTCTCACCTCACTTCCTCAGAGCTTCTCAATATTTATTATAAATTTTAACATGAAAAATATATATAAGACTTTACCAGATCTCCTTAATCTGATTCTCCAGGTAGATAAGGATATGAATCATAAAAAACCTTATATACTTATGATGAACAATGGGAAAGGCAAGGTGAATAGATTCAGGACTAACACCAAGTCTAAAACTTCTTCACACCACCCTTCCATGAAGATTAGGATCAAGGGGAAAGCAAGGGAGTATGATGATGTCTATTTTTTATGTGAAAACAAGGGCTACTAGAAGAAGAACTATTCCTCAATGAAGAAGTAAGGGGAATTTTCAAGCATGTTTTTATTAAGTGTAATCTCTATATTTCTATAAATTGGATATTAAATATAGATTTTTGTCACATTTGTATTAAAATAAATGAAATAAGTAGATTATAGAAGGTTACCTGAGGTGAGGTGGATCTATGAGCTTCCAAAGGATTTAGACTGGCTGTGCTTGATATCAGTGAATACCATATCACATTTCCAATGAGATTGGTTATTAATATAAATTATTATTATTTTCTAATTTTAATAAAAATTTATATCCTTTTATAGTTTAGATATGGATAGATTTATTTTCATGTTTAGAAATAGAAGTTTGTACATTTATAAAGATAACATATTTAATGTTTTTATATATTTAAACTATAATATTCATGTAAAAGAACATGAATATGAGGTTTCAATAATTTCTAATGAATCTAGTTCACATGACTCATATCACACCCACTTGTGGAACTTCTAATCAGGTCAGGTAAATGAGAATCATTTGACAAAAATATATCAAGATGGATATTTAGATTCCTTTGAACTAAAACAATTCTATATATTTCATGCTTGATTATATGGAAAAATAACTAAAGCACCATTCAGTGGAAAAGGTGAAAGGGCCACAATGATTCTTGAATTGGTTCATAAAGACATGTGTCGACCATTTCAATACTTCATAACTTTTACCAATGACTTTTGTATATAAGTATATATCTAATTAATGAGTTATAAGTCTAATTACTTCAATAAATTTATAGAATAAAAGAATTAATTAAAGAATTATCTTGGTAAGAAGATAAAAAATCCACTTAAACCTTAGTGTAGAGTATCATAGACATAATTTAATTGATTATCTAAGGGATTTTGGGATATTATCTAAACTCACTCCTCTTTATACACTATAATAGAGTAATTTTAATGAATGGAAGAACCGAACCTTATTAGATATGGTGAGATTTATAATGATTCATGCAAGTATTCTATTATCTTTTTGAAGATACACATTATATAAAAAAACACACATAATAAACCAAGTTACAACTAAGGCAGAATGTGGAATTCCATGTGATTTATGGTTTGTAAGGAAATTATTTTCACTGAATTTTCATGTTTGTGAATGCAAAGAATTTTTTAAGGCTAACTTTAGAAACAAACTTGCATCCTAAGGCACAAATTATATCTCTATATGATATCCCAATTAAATAAGAAGATATTATCTATATTATCATTTATATAAAATGGTTATAGTAGAAATACAAATTATGTTCCTTGGGAAGGATCATATCTAAAAAAGTGATATTGGGAGAAATATAGACTTTGATGAAGTCGAGGTCAAGATACACAAGCGTTTTTCACAAAAATAAATTCCACAAAACCCCATAGAAGATATTGTTCCAGAGACACATGTATTTCATAAGATCAATAGAGAGGTAAGAGAACCAGTGAGATATGGTTTTTTAGTCATTGAATTGGGTGAGACTATTTTAGTTAATAGTAATGAAACTCTCTCCTATAATAATATAGAGAGTATATCAAAAGATACAAGTTGTAAAGAGGTTATTAATTATTAAATAGATTCCATATACCAAAACTAAGTTTGGATTTTGGTAGATCCTCAAGTGAATGTAAATAATTTTGGGTGAAAATGGGAATTCAAGAATTAAATGAAAATTGATGGGAAAATATCTATATAAAATGACTAGTTACTAAAGTGTGTAATCAATGTTAAGTTGTTAACTATGATGAATTTTTTTATCCAATTTCTATTAATAAATCAATTATAATTATACTTTACATAGAAACATACCATGATTATAAGATTCTGCAGATATATTTCAAGACTGATTCCCTTAATGGAATCCTTGTGGAAGATGTATATATACTATACTCAATGTTTCCTACACCTTTAGCATGGTAAAAAAGTATCAAGATGATATAGGGAAGCACCATTGGATGAGCATAAGGACTATCCTAACGTTCCTAATAGGTACTAAGGATATATTCTTGGTGTTTGGAGGAGATGAGGAAGTAGTCATTAGGGGTATAAAAATGCTAGTTTCTTGACATATCAAGATGATCTGAAATCACAGTCTGGATATGTATTCTATTACAATGAAGAAGATGTGTACTGAAAGAGTTCAAAGAATCCCATGGTTTCTAATAATATAGAACATTCTTAGTATATTATGGATTATGATGTATCTAGAGTATAATTTTGGGTGCACAATTTCATTTAAGAGATTCATGTTACACCTAACAATAAAGATGTTATCACACTATATTGGGATAACACTATAGTATTGGTTCTCATGAAAAATCCAATCTAACATAAATAGATAAATAATATACTTTAAAAGTATCACCTCTTGAGGTTTTTTACCTAGAGAGGTGAAGTCATAGTAAATAGAGTTTTGGTGGAAGAGAATTTGTCATAACCATTGACTAAAGTCTCATCTCAGTAGAAGCATGGATATCATATGAGAACTAGTGGGATGAAAGTCACATAAGTTGGATCTAGTTTGAGTGGGAGACTATTGAAGTTAGTTCTCTAGAACCAACTTCATTTTACATTCAATTACTATATAAATTAATATATTATCACATGATGATTTTTCTTCTACATTATATTAATTTGATAATGTCCTTAGAGTATTTATTACATCTAAAGGTCATAGTAGTTCACTACTATAATGAGAACCCTGGAGTGCAATGATGATATTATTAAATATAATCCCTACATCCAAGATAATATTATTTAATGAGACACTGATTTTGTTTTAATGATAGGTTCTTGATACTCAAAGTTAATTATAATTTATTTCATGATTTTTTTCACTTGGTAATCTATAAGATATAAGGTTATGAAGAGAATCCAACCAATATAAATTCCACAAGTTTATGTTTCATTAGATATTACTATTTTTTAATGTGTGTATTGGTCCTTAGACTTGATATTATTATTAATTCATATCATGACTTGTTTAATTTAATGTATTGATGAAAAATTTGATGATATATTCTCATGAAGAGGTTGGATTTTTTGTGTGTGCCATAAGTGATATGGAATTAATAATTGAGTCAAGAAAGGATTTTTACCTTATAGTTTAAGGAAATTGATATATTATGTAGTTTTATTTGAATGGAACTATCATGTTAAATCCATGTACATGGTGATTAATTAGTTTATTTCCTATATTAAAAGAAAGATATATTTAGTACATAGGTTGATGACATGATATGAAATCTTCTTGATGAGATATGAAGACAAATATATTATATTACAAAATGAGAATTCATATGTGGTTATTATCATTACAATTTTAACTTCTTTCTCTATAGGTTTTTTATGTGATTCTAGATTCAAATCATAGACTTTAGGAAGGTTCATCTAATGGAACTAAGAAAGAGGCCTAGAGGGTCACACACTTAGTGTATCCATGAATTTCATTTAAGTTATATTTAATTTAATATCTATAATAAATAATATTCTAAATACTAAATAATAATGTTTATTCAGGGTTCAATAATAAAAAATATTCAGTCATAGGTCATATTCAAGTTAAAATATATATGTGAGTTAAATATTAAATAAATATTCATCTGCAAGCCTTCTAAATAGATTATTTATTTTTCACTTGTTTATTATTCACAAGGTATTAAATATATATTTATTTATTCACAAGTCAGTGGATGGATTAATATAAATATTTATTTACTTACATAATTTTAAAATAACTATTTATTCATAAGGAAATGAATGTAATATTTACTTATTCATTGAACAAATAATATTTATTTAGATAAATATTTATTATTCAAGGTTTAATACATTTGGTGGATGACATAGATACTATGTTAATGCCCTAGTGATGAAAATTATATCATCTTTAAATATAATTTAAATAAATATAAATTTATTTATTTAATAGAAGTGATATTTAATTATTCATGAGTTAGTGTATGTCATGAGATATAAAAACAAAAAAAAAACAAAAAAAAAACATTATTTTTTTTATTAAGGAGTAAATTAAACTTAATATTTTAAGAAATGAACTTTATAAAATTATAAAATATTAAACCTTAACTATATAATCTCATATTAAATCATTTTTTAATGAGAGGCTATTTTATTTTGAAAAAAATTATTCCTAGAGATATCTCTTAATACTTAATAACATATCTAGGGTTCTCTCAAGAATGAGAGAAGAGATCCATCTCCCCCTATATTTCAAGATCAAGAGAACAAGATAAGTAATCTTCAAAGACGAAGGATTAATTATTGTGATTAATGATGGATGACACAAGAAGATCAAAACCTCCATGCAAGAACCTAAAGTTCCATAGATGATGTTTCAATATTTAAGAGCATGTATGGATATTTCTATATGGATTATACTTTGGATCCACTCAGAAAAATGGTGGTACTACTTGAATGGGTTTTGATTGATCAAAATCTTCATCAAAGAAATAATTCTTAAACTAAGGAAATTATTGTTAATAAATTATTTATAATTTTAATATAAAAAGATCCTATAAAATTTATAGGATTATTTAAACATGTTTTATTGGACATATATTTTATATATGATGATAATCCATCATGATCTTATGGATTATTTGTTGGATATCATGAAAAATTATAGTTAATAATAGGTTTAATCAACTTCAACTACACTAGAAACCTTCATCCATGACTCTTAAAGAATAAGATAAATAAATATCCATCTTGAAGAATCCTCAGGGTGTGTTTTATTAGAACTACATAGAAATGATTGGGTTTGACCCCAGAGTTTCCACCCATTATTTAGAATTATTGAATGACCGCCATGGTTATATGAAATTAACAAAGAGAATTCATGAGATCCATGATACCAATTTGTAGGATGAATTTGATAAGATTATAAATGTTAACTTTATCAGGTAGTCTAATACCCAAAGTGGTTAAGCAACATTCTCCCCATTAGGAAGAAGAATGGAAAACCCCATGTTTTAATCAAATTCAAGGATCTAAAATTAGAACTTCCCAAAGGAATAATTCCCTATCCTAATCATATAGTTTTTGATTAATGAAACTATTAGTTTCTAGTAATTTCAATTTATGGATGAGTATTCATGATATAACCAAATCTAAATGGCCTACAATTATGAGTGATCTGTTTATTTTAGGGAACCCCAAGGGGTATATTTTTATCAACTCATTCCCTTTGGATTTAATCATATTGGTTCCACATATCAACATGTTATAAATAATATATTCACATCCTTCCTAGGGAAAACCATAGAGTGCTAAATGGAAGATATAGGGTTTAAGTCTCAATAGCTATGTGATCAACTTGATGATATTGAGGATTTTTTCAATATAATTTGGAAACAAAAACAAAAAATAATCCCCTTGAAATATAGGTATGACATTATAGAAAAAAATTCTATCTTGATATGATGAAGGAAATTTTGGATATGTTTCATCCCTAAATCCCTACATATCTAAGAGGAATCCAAGGGAATCTTGAATATATCATATGGTTCATTACCAATCTTATTGTTGTATTCTTTCCATTCATGAGATTAATTAAAAAAAGATTTATATATCAGTTTGATGAATATTCCCAAAATTACTTTGATGGACTCAAGAAATACCTTCCATACCTACCAGTTTTAATGGTTTTATTTTAGGAAAATCCCCTAATCCTTTACAAAATTACCCTATAATGATCTATTGGGGAACTCCTCACTTAGAAAAATGACATTGGTAAGGAAATATCCTATATTATCCCAATAGTATGATACTTTATGTAAATATTTAGTATTCTAATATCAAGAAAAACTATCTTGTATTGATATTTTTGGTAAATATGATAAGACACTACCTATATCATCACGAGGTTCATTTGGTCTCTTATGTTGACCCACCCAAGTATATCCTTATCCACATGATGTTAAGTATAAATTTATCAAAGTGGGTAGTCATTATAAAATAGTTTTACATCATGTTCATATCCTATAAAGTAGTGAAAGGATAGGTATTGGTTAACTTACTTATAGAATCACCTTCCCAAAAAAATTAATTAATGAACATATATCTCCTTGATGAATATTATTTATTCATGGATGAATTTTCCCAAACATGGGAGATATACTTTTATGGTGCATCCGAGAGTCTAAGAGGAAATAGAATAGATAACCCAAGACTGAACCGAGATGGTTTGAGGATTTTACTCATCTCCCCAACACAAGAGGTTCTCCCATACTCATTCTTACTATCAAATGGCTACACCAATAATGTGGTGGAATATGAAGCCCTCATAGCAGTCTTAGAGTTGGTTTGATAGATATTGGTGGCCCTCTTAACAATCAAGGATAACTCTAAGTTGGTGATCACGCATATCAATAGTGAATATAACATTAATAAAAAGGATAAAATCCCATTTATTGGATATTTATAAGGGTTGATGGTTTGATCCAATGCTATCTAATATTCGATGTTCATAGAATGACCATGTTGATGCATTGGATAATGTATCTAAGAACCTGTAACATCTATACTAGGATGAGGAAATCATTCACATCATGCATCATAGGGTGGTTTATCTATTTATAAATAATAATTTATAAAAGATTAATAAATTTAACTCTACCCTCAATCTGGGTGAGCCTATACAATCATTGATTGATATACCAATTGGATAGATGTATCATATAATGTATAACCTCCAAAATGGGATTATTTTGATAGATAAATCCAATAAAGATCATATTCTTCACTAAGTAGTGAATATTTTCCTCTATAAAGGCCTAAATTCTTATAAAATACTCTATAAGTGAGGATTTAATGAAGTTACAATTAGATGAATTGAGGGAGGACACACCCTCATGATCAGTTAATAATTCCATTATAGTTCTTGTGGCACTAATCATTTAGGAACCAAGATCACTCATAAAATATAAATTCTTGGGTAGTCCTATCCTAAAAAAATGTAGGACTGTGTAGAGTTTACCAAGAAGTTAAATCCCCTCTAGATACTTTCCAACTTCATACATCAAACCCTTAAGTTATTTCAACCTTTATTATCCAATAAAAACACATATGTTAAATTACATTTTAATGGTATTAAATGTTCATTTTTTATCTTATGGGCCTAAGTTAGTGGATTTTAATTTTGAACATCCATTCTCATCATTTGTGCACTTCATGCCTAATGTACACCAATTTAGGCCCAATGATTCATATGATTTTAAGGAATTTAATTATCCATATTTTAATTTGATATTTTGGGAAATAGATCTAAACTTCAATATGAACATTTTTTATTTATGGATTAATGTAGAATTCATAAAGGATGATGGGTATATTTGGAAATGAAAGGAAAAACTTCTGGAGAAGGAAGATTGGACACCAGCCCAATGATGAGAATGTGGGGCCCACAATACCGACCCAATGAAGACCAAATTTCTTGGGAAGATTGAATATATACCGGGTAACATATAATTATTCAAGATAAAGTGCTAATTAGGCATCCATTATGGTTATTCGGGTAGCCCAAGTTAGAGATAAAATTCTGGTCCAGATTCTGTGGCCTAGAAAAACATACCACAAATTTAATCATATATCAGCAAAAAAAATTCATTTGGAATGAAATTTTAGAGAGAGATAGTAGACATCGGTAACTTAACTTTTATCTTCTATGGACCACTCTAATTCTGCCATATATAAGGCCATATATTCATGTCTATTTGGTGGATGCAAGTTGACTGCCACTTCGAGTCAAGGATAAAGAAGTCCACTCTCCCTTACTTTCCACCACCCTAGGCCTACTATAATCAAGTGGGATTATTTTTAATATTGGAGGATCGACCCAAGTCTCCCAAAATTCTGGTTTAAGGAAGTGTTGTTGAAGTATTTAAGTATATTTCGGGCTTGGTTTTATTGTAGTGTTATGCTGATGCTTTGTGTTTGTAATCACATTTCTTTCTCATGTAAGTTGTTCAATTCACCTTAGTTTCTTAATAAAAGTTCTTCCTTTACTCTTATTATATTCTTATAAATATCTGATTAATACCTTTTACTAAATGTTTGAATTTATTCACACCATACTTTTTGAGATTTATCACACAACGGTGGAGTGATCGATTTTTGTTGTTGTTTTTACTTCTTCAATTCCACCCTCGTAAGTCTACTTCCTGCTTCTATTGAGGACATGTCATCAATGGGGGGATAAATATTTTATGGGTTGATCAAAGGGATTAGAAATGGTATGGATTGAAATTTATTTCTCACTCTATAAATGTTTATTAATTTATTTTATTTGAGTTTCTTTTATTGAATGTTTTTCTCTCTTCCTCTTCCATATTGAATTTAATCAACCCACTTTTATGTACTAATAAGATTCTTTACCTTAGAGTGCTCATAAAAATGATCCTAAAAGTGTATAGGTGATTATAATGTGTTTTTGAAGGTGTTTAACCAGTAGTTTATGAGGTTATTTTGAATTCATTGAATGAATCCTTCTTGATTTAATGAAATTGAAATCATAAAAAAGGAATTCATCTAATCCACCCCCAAGCGATAACATAGGATCAACTCATTATCTTAATTTGAATTAACTTAGATCTATTAGTGATAATTTAAACCCATCTAAAATCAACCCAAATTTGGCAACTTCATATCCAAAAATCCATCTCATAGGTTTTGTATCTTAGTTATCTTCTTAGGTCTCAGTGGATTCGACAACCCAAGCTAGACTAGAATGATCGTTCTACCTTCATCTCTTGGGTAAATTTGAGTGTGAATCAAATTTTGGCACCGTTGCTAGGGAAAAAGTAAGTAACTTATACAAAAACCTTCTTTCCTCACCCCCATTCTTATATTCTCACCCAAGATCTCTTATCTTGTCCCTTTCTCTCTTTTTTTCCTTTTGGCGCATGTTCGCCTACACCCGTGATAATTCAAACTGACTAGTTAGTGTGGAAAGTTATAGGATAGTGGAGTCAAGTGAACCTAGAGGATTGTTTCCATTAGATCCTAATATTATTGATACTTCAGAATAAAAAATTGAATCAATTATAATAGAGGGTCTTCTAAGAAATAAAATTGTAAATTATGGGGGAAATTAAATGGGAAACCAAAATCAAGAAGCCCCAAACTTAGGAAATGCAGTCGATCAAACCATGAATGAATACATCACACCTACCTGGACCAATGCCCCATCATGAATTAGACACAATTCCTTAAGAGATTAAAATTACATCTTTAAACCTCGTGTTCTAAACCACCTTCCCACATTCCATGAAATGAAGTCTGAGATTCCCTACCTTCACATTAAGGAGTTCAATGACATTGTAGAAACCATGTGTCCCCCACATCAACTAGAATTAGCTAAGATGAGGATCATTCCTTTTTTATTGAAGGATCGAGCTAAAAATTGGATAAACAATTTGATAACATCATTCATAAACTCATAGGACCAATTACAAAGAGAATTATACAAAAAATACTTTCCCCATCACAAAAAAATTGCACTTAGAAAGAGAATCCAATTTTTTTTGAGAAAGAGGGAGAGTCATTTTATGAAACATGGGAAAGTTTCAAAGACACACTCAACATGGTACCTCACCATAGATTTTCAATCCTAGAACAAGTTTGAATTTTCTATGAAGGGTTGGGTCTGGGTAACAAATAATTCATTGACATTATGTGTAATGGAACTTTTAAAAACAAATACCCAAATGATGCTTACAAGTATCTGGAAAGCCTTGCTGAACAAAACCAAACATGGGGAACTTCACCTTATTATGAAAATCCATAAAGAACTACTGGAATTAATGCACTTAGAGAAGAGGAAATCTTTAGGTCTAAAATCACAGCACTCTCTTGGAAGGTCGAGGAGATCGATCTTAGGAAGGTCTATGAAATTCAAACTATTGACCCTGTTTGCACAATTTGTGACAAACATGACCACAAGACTAAGAACTACCCATCCATACCTTCCATTAAAGAAGTTCTTCTAGGAGGACCACCAGTAGAGGTCAATGCTCTAAACTTTCAAAATCCCAAATACTAAAACACATTCAACCCAAGGTATAATGACCACCCAGGCTTCCGCTGGAAAGATAACCAACAACCTAGCCAACCACCAGGACAAAATCCTTACCCCCATCAGAATTACAAAACCCATGACAAGTTCCAAACCCAACCTATCCAATACCAATATCCATCTGTCCATTTTCAACGAACCATCCCACCTCCAAAATATCCCCCTGGGATAAACCAATATTTTCAAGCACCAACCCAAACTGTTCCACAAAGCCTACTAGAACAACTGTGCAAACAAATGGAAAGGATGAACTCAGAAGTCTCTTCCCTAAAACAATAACTTCAAACCATCTAATCTAGAAAGACACCTATGCCTACACAATCCATTCCACAACAAATAGTAAGGGGAGAGTCAAGTTTCACTCAAACAACTCATGAACAACTAAAGGCTGTGACAATTTTAAGAAGTGGGAAATCAATTGAGAAACCTGAACAAATAAGTCAGAAACCATGTGAAGCTTAAAACTCTAATGAAAATTCAAATGAACCACATGATCAAACTAAAGAAACTAATAACAACGTGAAAGAAACAACTCTTCAACAAAAAAACCCACAACTTACACCATTTCTTCAACGCATGAGAGGGAAAACCAATCCTGAATTAAATGAAACATTGAGGGAAATATTCCCACAAGTAAAGTTGAACATTATACTCCTAGATGCAATCCAAACTATACCTACCTACTCAAAGTACCTTAAGGACTTTTTCACCTTTAAAAGAAAATTCTCACATAATAACCAAGTCCTTATAGTATAAAATGTTAGAACAACAATCCAAGGAACCCTTCCACCAAAGATAAAAGACCCAGGATTCTCTTAAATCAATGTTGAACTAAGAGAGAACAAAGTTTTCAAAGCCTTGTGTGAACTAGGTGCCAGTGTCAATCTCATTAACTATGTTGTTTACTTCCAGTTAGGCCTAGAAGAGATCCAACCTACATCCATCACACTTCAACTTGTTGATCTTAGCATTAGGGTTCCAAAGGGGATTTTAAAGGATGTTCTGGTAAAAGTTGAAAAATTCATCTACCCTACTGACTTGATTGTCCTTGACAACAATCTTAACTTAGGAAACAAGGAACAAACCCCAATCATCCTTGGTCTTCCCTTTCGTGCAACAATCAACTCTGTTATCCAATTCTGAAATGGGAACATGACCATCACCTTTAGAAACATGAGTCTAGACTTGAACATCTACAATAAAAGCTCACAAATAGGGGATGGTGAGGAAATTCATGAAGTAAACATGATAGGAAGAATTGATAATGAATCCATTGAACATTGAGTAATATTTGATGGATGTTTAAGTCAGGATGAGATTGACTTCCATTGTTCACATGAAGGAAGTTTATCTCCTTGGATTGAATAATTTTTAAATTTCTCTTATGATGAAGTCTTAGGTCCAACAATCAGTGAAACATTTTAATAAACCACTTTCATAGAGACCACTCCAACTTCCTTCCCTAAATATGATCAATCCAATCTAGTAGGTGAAACTTCTACATGTGGGGAATCAATCCTATCTAAAAATCTTGGAAAAAAAATTGATCTTGATCCAATGTCCCAATATTATGCTGAAATTCTGAACCAACCTGATCTTGAATTGAAGGAACTTCCCACTACACTCAAGTATTCCTTCCTAGGGGACAATCAAACACATCTTATTGTCATTTATTCTTCTATTGAAGCCAATCACAAGAGGATGCTTCTATATGACCTTAGGAAACATAATAAATCCATTGGTTGGACCCTGTCTAATATTCCTGGGATTATCCCACTAATCAGGACTTGAAGGATTGTTCTAGAATCTAATTCAAAGCCATGTCGTCAACGTCAATGGAGAATCAATCCTAATCTCATGGAGGTAGTAAGGAAGGAACTTCTAAATTTTTTAAAAGCTGGTATCATCTATCCCATAGCTGAGAGTGAGTGAGTGAGATCAATCCAAGTGGTTCCAAAAAAGGTTGGAATTATAGTGATAACCAATAAGGATGGAGAGATTATTCCAACAAGGGTGAGTAGTGGATGGAGATTCTACATTGAGTATAGGAAGCTAAACTCATTTACCAAGAAGGACCATTTCCCCTTACCATTCATTGACCAAGTCCTTAAGAGAGTGTAAGGTCATTCCATCTACTGTTTCTTATATGGGTACTTGGGGTATAATCAAATTGAGGTCTCCCTAGAGGATCAAGGGAAGACTACATTCACATGTCCATTCATCACCTTTGCTTTCAAACACATGCCCTTCGGGTTATGCAATGCCCCTGGAACCTTCCAGCGGTGTATGATGGGAATATTATCAGACATGGTTGGGGATTTTCTTGAGGTCTTAATGATTGACTTATCTATCTTTGGGGATATATTTGAGGGATGTATTAGGAATGTGGAGAGATTTTTTTTCCATATGTGAAGAAACAAATCTGGTCCTAAACTAGGAAAAATGCCATTTCATTGTTAAATAAGGATTAGTCCTTGGCCATATAGTCTCGGGTAGGGGGGTTGAAGTTGATAAAGAAAAGGTTGAAATAATTCATCACCTTCCATCACCCAGAACTGTTAAGGAAGTGAGTTCTTTCTTAGGACATGCTGGTTTCTATAGAAAATTCATCAAGGAATTTAGTTCAATCTCCCATCTTCTTTGTGCTCTTCTAGTAAAGAATGCTCTATTTGTTTGGATAGAAAGCTATGAGGGTTCATTCTCAACCCTCAAATCCTCTCTCACCTATCCTCCCATTATCAAATCTCCAAATTGGAACCTTCCTTTTGAACTAATGTGTGATGCCAGTGACTTTTCTGTAGGAGCTGTGTTAGGACAACGTTGTGTTAAAACTCCTTATGTCATTTATTATGAAAGAAAATCCTTAAATGATTCCCAAATCAACTACACCACCACTGAAAACAAGTTAATTTCTATTTTGTTTGCCTTAGAGATGTTTAGGTCCTACCTCTTAGGATCCCCCATCATCATGTTCACTGACCATTCTGCACTAAAGTACCTCTTCCAAAAGCAAGATGCCAAGGCTAGACTGATTAGGTGGGTACTTCTCTTACAAGAATTTTACCTCACAATCAAGGATAAAAAGGGTGTTGAAAATGTTGTAGCTGATCATCTCTCTAATATGGAATTAAATGAAAACTAAAATAACCTTTCTATGTCTAATTCATTCCCTGATAAAAACCTATACTCTGTGAGTGAGTACCCTTGGTATGCCGACATAGCCAATTTCTTAGTTACAGGAGTCATTCCAAAATTATTAGGGACTCAAGATCTAAGGAAATTCCTTTCTGATGTTAGGAACTATGTGTTTGATGATATATACCTCTATAAGTTCTGCCCTAACCAAGTCATTAGGAGGTGTTTCCCAGAATCTAAACAAGAGTCCATCCTTAAATTCTATCATAGTGAGGCACGTGGAGGTCACTTTTCCTCTAAGAAAACACCTGCTAAGATTATTCAGTGTGGTCTCTTCTATCCCACCCTTTTAATGGACTCCTTCACATTTTTTAAAAGTTTTACTAGGTGTAAACAAGTAGGGTCCATCATAAACAGGAATCATATGCCACTCACTACCATCTTAGTGGTTGAAATCTTTGACTATTGGGGAATTGATTTCATCGGTCCCTTATGAAACTCTAGGGTATATCTTTACATTCTCTTAACTATTTATTATGTCTAAAAATGGGTTGAGGCCATTCCCACAAAATCCAATGATCATCAAACTATTATTAGATTCTTAAAAGAAAATATCTTCTCTATATTTGGAATTCCTAGGACTATCATTAGTGATTGTGGAACTCATTTTTGCAATCATCCATTCTCATCACTCATGGAAAAGTATATAAATTCTAACAAAGTGTCCACTACTCACCACCCACAGACCAATGGTCAAGCTAAGTTATCCAATTGATAAATCAAACAAATTCTTGAGAAAAATATTAATCCATCTAGGAAAGATTGGTCGAGAAAAATCTTAGATGCTCATTGGGCCTATCAAATTGCATATAAAACCATTTTAGGAATGTCCCCATATAGGTTGGTTTATGGTAAATCATGCCATTTTCCAGTGGATATTGAACATAAGGATTTTTGGGAAATTAAGAAAATGAATTATAACCTCTCATTGGCTGAAACAAAAAGGTAATTAGATATCAATGAAGTTGAGGAACTTAGGATGGAGGCTTATGAAAATTAAAGGATCAATAAAGCTAAAGTACAAGCCTACCAATCTCAAAATATTAAAAATAAACACATTATACTGGGTAAACCTATTCTTTGTATAGTTCTAAACTTCATTTACACCCAGAAAATTTGAGGTCTAGATGGACAGGTCCATACATAGTGCATACGGTGTACCCCCATGGGGCTGTTGAAATTCAAGATCCCACCAATGGTCAAACATTTACAGTTAATGGTCATAGATTCAAAACATTCATAGAACCATTCCAAAAACATGATGTTGATGAATAATTGTGTGAACTTACCTTAGATGATGAAAATAATTAATCAATTAGGGGTCCAAGTTGAGATAACGATGTTAAATAAAGCGTTTCATGAGAGGAAACCCATGGTTTTCAAGTTTCCAATCATTTTGTTGTTTTAATCAACTTTATATTTTAAATAGGATTAATGAATCATATAGATATTTAAAAATAAAAAATAGACTATTGACCTGTTCTTCTATTATGAGTATGGATGGGTATGAAAGAGGAGTGCCATATTCATCTGTGTTAGGTGGTGTGATCCTTGAGTAATACCTTACCTAGAAATTTAAAAAGAAGACAATGTATCATCAGTTCATTTTATTTTTATGTGTTTATAGGTTTAAATAAAAAAATATAATAATAATAATAAAATTAAAATGCCACATCATAGGTCGTGGGGAAAACCCCGTCACAATTGGTGAAGTCGTGGGGACTTGAACCTGGGACCGAAGAGAGATAGGGGCGCGTGCTTACCAATAACCTACGGCTTCTAGTGCTTCATTATTCTATAATTTTTTTATGTGTACTTATATTTTACTTTTTTATTATATGAATTAATATATATATATATATCTATATATATAGTTTTATTTTGTTTTTGTTTTTTTTCTTCCACTAGGGAATTCTTAGAGTGACATGGAGATCAAGGGATTAAAAGGGAGAAATAAGAATTTCAACTTCAACAACCAGGTGACTTCATTCCATGATACTCGTTTTCAATTTCCCTTTTGAACTCCCATTCTATGCCTCTACCCCCTTCTAAATTTTCTTTTCTTTAAACATTGGGGACAATGTTATTTTATGTTTTGGGGGGAGATAAAAAAATATTTCTTTTGTGTCAAAAAAATGAATGATTTGAACAAAGTGTGCCTTAATGGAAGGAAGTATTTCTTTAACCTTGAACATGATAATAGAAATTGTACACTTTGAAACTAAATATCAAATAATTTAGCATGCCCTGATTTTGATTTTAATCTATGTATATTTCATGAGCATAGATTTTGGGAAGTGTGGATATCTAATGTGATATTTCATTGTTTATATTTTCATCCAAATAAAAAAAGAATCACAACGCACATCCTTTGGATAGTGGGGTATTAGTTTGATTTCATGGGGTCCCCCAAATAAATATCATAGGTTCAGTGATCATTTTAGTTTTAATATGAGTATTCAAAAAAACAGTGTGTGTAGAGCAATGAAATGACCTAATGCGTGGATTTCAGCACTTGGGGATCGTGACTCCATAGTTTTCTGGCCCATAGTTAGTAATTGTATCTCTATTTATGGTAATTTGACTTTATTTTTTACTGAGTTAACTTGAGATGATGCCCAAGTATGTGGGTTTCACTTGGTGCCCTAAGGTCTTTGAGCCTGGGAGTCATCAGCAAAGTCTCACTACAGGGGTTGACTCTTTTGAGTGAAATTTCAATTACCATGGAAAAATTGAAAAAACAAACAAAAAAATACAATATTTTTTTTAATACTCATCTGAATATTGAAATGTGATTCCACCTAGCACTTCCATCACCCCCTTGAATAAATATGAACCCCCATGTCTAATGCAATGCACATCACATCATCACTCTTAATTGATATTGGATGAAATATGGAGATGAATTTGAACAAAGGAATGGGCTTGGGATTGAGATCTTCTTATGAAACTATCTTGTATTAAAATATTTTTATGGGTTTCATGATTGTTTGGTATAAGGGTTCTTTGTGATCAATGTGTATTAAAAAGTTTTTGGAAAAGGGAATTCAAATTTCATATTGTTGAGATACATTTTTCTTGGGACTAGAAAATATCAAGTTGTGGGGGGTGATTAGATAATAAAAACACATATGTTAAATTAAGTTTTAATGGTATTAAATGTTCATTTTTGATATTATGGGCCTAATTTAGTGGATTTTAATTTTGAACACTCATTCTCATAATTTGTGCACTTCATGCCTAATGTACACCAATTTCGGCCCAATGATTCATTTGATTTTAAGGTATGTAATTATCCATATTTTAATTTTATATTTTGGTATATGGATAGACACTTAAATATGAACATTTTTTATTTAGGGATAAATGGATTATTCATAAAGGATGATGGGGATATTTGGCGATGAAAGAAAACAATTCTGAAGAAGGCAGATTGGACACTAGCCCACTGATGAGAATGTGGGGCCCACAATAAATACCCAATGAAGCCAAAATTTCGTGGTATGATATAATAAATATCTAGGAACATATAACTAAACAGTATACAATTCTAATTCTGCCACCATTGTGGTTATTCAGGCATCCCAAGTTAGAGATAAAATTCTGGGCCAGATTCTGTGGCCCAACAATATAGCCCACAAATTTAATCATATCTCGGCAACCACAAATTAATTTGGACTAAAATTTTACAGTTAGATAGTATAGATCCTGAAATTAATTTTTCTCTTCTATGTCCCACTCTAACTTGGCCATCTAAAAGGCCATATAGGTGCGTCTGTTCGTTGGATGCAAGCTGGCTACCACTTCGAGTCATGGATAAAGAAGTCCACTCTCCCTTACTTTCCACCACCCTAGGCCTCCCATAATCAATTGGGATACTTTTTACTATTGGAGGATCGACCCAAGGCTTCCAAAATGTCAATTTAATGCAGTTTTGTTGAAGTATTTAAGGATCTTTGGTGCTTGGTTTCATTGTAGTGTTATGATTCCACTTTGTGTTTGTAATCACATTTCTTTGTCATGTAAGTTGTTCAATTTACCTTAGTTTATTAATAGAAGTTCTTACATTAATATTATTCTGTTCTTATACATATCAAGTTTATACAGTTTCCTAAAAGTATGAATTTATTCACACCATACTTTGTGAGATTTATTACACAATGGTGGAGTGATCGATTTTTGTTGTTGTTTTTTACTTCTTCAATTCCACCCTCTTAAGTCTAATTCCCACTTCCGTTGAGGACATATCATCAATGGAGGGATAAATATTTTATGGTTTGATACAAGGGATTATCAAGGGGCTGGATTGAATTTTATTTCTCACTCTCTAAATGTGTATTAATTTCTATTATTTGAGTTTCTTTTATTCAATGTTTTTCTCTCTTCCTCTTCTATATTGAATTTAATCACCCCACTTTTATGTGATAATAATATCCTTTACCTTTGAGTGCTCATGAAAATGATCCTAAAAGTGTATAGGTGATTAGCATGTGTTTATGAATGTGTTTAAACAATAGGTGATGAGGTTAGTTTGAATTCATTTAATGAATCCTTCTCGAGTTAATTAATTTGAAATAAAAAAGGAATCCATCCAATCCACCCCGAGCGATTACCTATGATCAACTCATTATCTTAATTTGAATTAACTTAAATCTATTAGTGTTACATTAAACCCATTTAAAATAAACCCAAAGTTGGAAAATTCATAGTGAAAAATCCATCTCATAGGTTGTGTATCTTAGGTATCTTCTTAGGTCTCAGTGGATTCGACAACCCAAGCTAGACTACAATGACCGTTCTACCTTCATCTCTTGGGTAAATTTTAGTGTGAATCATCCCTATAAAAATAAACCCAGCCATTAACCATTTGGGGAATTTATTTCATGATGACATATACCATAGTTACAATTAAGTAGTTTGAATTCATTCTTACTTCCAAAAACTCCTCCAAATGGTATGTGGCTATACACCTCAAGGATGTTGCAAAATGGTTGTAATCAAAATCGTGAAGTTAAGGATCATTACCAAATTTGGAATTCCTAACACAATATTGGCAAACAATAAAACCAATTTCTATGATTCTGAGTTAAAAATGTTATATATAGATTATAACATTTAGTCCAACCATTAATCCTATTATCATACAATTTAAAACATATATATAGGTTCCTTTAACAAGATTCTGTCAAAACTCCTTTAGAAGATGGAAGACAAAGATGTGAAATCTTGGCTAGAAAAAATTCTATATGAATTGTGAGAATATCACACCAAAACCCATAATTCCACATAAGAAACAACATATTCACTTGTATATGAGAAAAAGGTAGTATTACCCATAGAGTTCATGTCCACTCTCTCTGTATTACAATCTAAAAAAAACTATATGAAGATGAACATTCCCAAAAATAGATTGACGAGTTAGAGAAACCTGATAAGAATATATTGTGTATAATATGTAACCTAGAGGTCCACCTAAAATAATTCAAATGAGAATTTAATAAGAAAATTCACCTAAAATCATTTTTTTCAATTATAAATATGGATAGATCTTAGAACTACCATGATTCACAAAAATAAACCTCCAAAGTTATTATAAAAAATGAGAATAAAATTATTCTATACACAAGGTCTACTTAAACTTTGACTATGATGAATGTAGAGAATATAAAAACCACCAAAAATCCAAGTTTTATTAATAAATAATTTTTATATTTTCATGTCATATAAAAAAGTGCTTTCATCGTCAAATTAATTTTCATGTATTGAGTCCCAACTGTAAGAATTTAAACTATAAAACATTAGTTCCTCCTAGATGACTTAAAAATTCTTGGAATATTCTATTACCACATGAAATTAAAATACATTAACTGGTCTTATTGTATGACCTTAAACTATTTTCCCTATTAGTCTTGAAAAAAGACTTAAAACCACACAATATATCTCAGTGTGTGATGGTCTCCACATGTTAGCCTCTACTAAGGTAAAAACAATACCTTTTTAGAACTACATGTAGATTGATTACCATCATCTTGTGATATGAAATTATTCTTGTAAATCCTATATTGGGACTAAATGAAATATTTATAACATCAAAATCCCTTCCTCAACATAGTGTCTCCACCTCCATGTTTGGGTTGGATACATCTTGATTACCAAAGTCCTCTCAATATGACCTTAAACTTTACAGTATTTTTTCCATTCCACACAAAACTTAAATGCATGTTCAACATCAATTCCTATTATGTGATATTGCATAACATGAGTGATCTTATAATTTACCTTTGTTTCTTACATCGAACATGACTCGTGTGAATTTAGTGGTTCTGGTTGGTTGATTTAATTAGTGAAATTGATATGTAATATATTAAAATACAGGGATCCAAGGTTCTCATTGAATAACCATAAAATTTCATGAAACCCAAGTCATTTCCATATGATGTTAAACTACATGATATTCATTCCACCCTATATTACCTAAAATTACTTACTAGATTATCTAACTCTTTTATGTATGATCAATATTTATAGTGTTCCTAGAAATTGGGTGCATCAGTTCATGTTAGGTTTTATTTAATAAACCCACACAAGGATATAACCATTTATTTATTCCTTGTATATGATCTTGATCTACAAAAGGAACTTTTAAGAACTATATATGTCTTTGTTTCTATCTTAACTGGATATGTAGTGATTATTTATCCTATACATTGGGCCCAAATGAAAATCATAACACTATAAAATTACCCAATGCATATGGGACAATTGATGTATCATACATGACCTAATTCCTCTACATGAGAGCTATATCCATGTAATAGTACCTGATATATGTGTTTAGACTTAAGCTGATAATAAAATTATCCTATCCTCAAGGTGAACCAGATATCCTATCCTGGGCCCAAGTTATAAAGCTTCTCTTGGTCCCAATTCTATATTAAGGACTCTAGAAGATACCCCTCCCTATATATTTTTAAAAACTATATAGGTAATCCCATTTAAGAATTATATGTGGCTTAATTACTATAATCATATGATATATAGTGACATTTGTATCACTTTTCTGTCACATAACCCCCTAAACTTCGTAAGAGGGTATTATCCATGTGACTCACTCTTTTCACATGAGTGTCATATCCATATAAGAAATTTTAATACATGTTTCCTCCTTATATGTAATTACATTGAAATAAAATAATATTTATTTTTATATGAGTGAAATCTATAAAGGGATTATGTTTTAAGAACTATGTATTCCCAAATTCCTTTTATTCTAGGATATGCAGTGACATTTAGAGCATGTAACACATACTTGACAACCGATCTTATAAATAATCCCCTGGTTCTTCAGTATGGTGTTCAGGTTCTCTCATTGATTTTGGGATATCTTGCCACACTATGGTGAAACCATATTATCCTTTTCTTATACATGAGCTAGATCTACTTTGAGATAATTTTAATAACTATATGTGACATTATTTCCATTACTGTGAGATATACAGTGATACCTATATTCCCTATTCTAGACCTAGTTATAAACTTAAATCTCATATCATTTTCCCTATATATGATATAGATCTATATAGTTGGGCCTCGAGGTTTCCCACTAGCATGAATTTTTGTTCATGTTGGGTCACATTTTCGATAGTGATGGGATAAATAGATTCATTGTGTTCAAATATTTATGACCTTAAACTCTAGAAATTTTTATTGAATTTATATAAATGAAAACTTTACCATTCCATGTTTGAGTAAATATAATTTCTAGTTTAGAATGTATGCAAAGTCCATATTGTATCCATTTTTCAGAAAATATATTCAATATACAATGGCGTAACTTTCAGGGTGCTTGAACCCTTCTTGAGTAACCTTTTTTTCCAAAATCTTACTTAATATTTTTGATATTTGAATTTTTTTACCATTACACATAGATTTGAAAAATTACTCATGTTACCCCATAACCTTAAGCACATCCTTTAGGTTTTCCCCTTTATAGAAATTAGTAACAAGGGCACCCTATTCCAAAGGGAAACCTCTATTTATTAATGATATGAATTCTCTTGATATGGTTATATACTCTAGCCTCTAATATGTACTACAACTAGAGGAATATTTTCATCCTTTATATATGGTCCTATATTCTCCATATTATATTTACTAATGGTTTTATGATTAATATTATACTACCAATGGTTGAATTACTCCCACTCATTCACATTTCTTAGTGATTCATATATACCCTTAATATGATTTAAACATTCCATAACCCAACCATCCAAGGGGTTTTAAATATCTTTGATATTACACACTTACACATTATGCCTACCATTAGGGAAATATTATAACATCTCAACATGGTACGACATATAGTGTGCATAATCCTTGGAAAGCATCTACTCCACATGATGTTAAATTACCTAGAATAGGTCATAATAATATGAACTTAAACTACATAATAGGTCTTCATCGTATGACCTTAATATTAATGGTGACTTTATCATCATCATATAATGTTAAAATACACAAAATATAGTCTATCCCACATTAATTTAAACTAATAAAAGTATCCCACATTAAACTATAAAATTCTACCCTATATTTAAGAGTTTTATCTATATAAGATTTGGTTTAATGGATATGATTACAAAAAATTTCCTTTGGTGATGTATCTTAGGATATAAATTGTGCCTTTCCTTGGAATGAGATACTTAGTTCATGATAGGTTTTATTCAACTCACTTTCACTTCTAGTTTTCATTACATGATAGCCTAAAATTGTTCATTTTGAGTTGAAGTGTTCTAATTCCCCTTTTGAACGTCCTTCATTCGTACACCACACCTGATATTCCAAGTGTTTGAATAATCATTGTAATGAGTGTATCTAGTTTTATAAATCCTTTTATTTTTAATTTTGAACATTCCTTTGATATATCTATATACTCGATCCCCCGATATAGCCCAAAAACCAAAGGCATATTTTCATTCTTTGTAAAGGCCCTCTAGCCCCATGATCCATTGAAAATGGTGTAGTAGAACTCATCATTATAATTTTTTCATTAGTCATATTCAATATTCTTATTCTATTTCACCATCATCAGATTCAAATATCTAGAATAATGATTAATGTTATTTTTCATTTTATGTTTAAGGATGTTAGGATACTCCTGATTATTGAATCTTAGTTGAGTTATTGTATGAAATTCAACCATCTAGTCTAATTTCCATGACCTTAAATCATGTTCAACTTTTTGTTAGGATTTTTATTCTAGTAGTAATCCTCTATTCACATTGATTTTTATTTTTCCCTCATTATATAGGCTACCCCACCATCTGGACAAAGTTGTACAAACATAAACCACAACAATATTAGGTTTATGATGTTTGGACTTAAAAATCAGTATTTATTTGTTCTAAATTCTTAAACATGAATTTACCAAGGAAATATACATATTAATCACCAGTTTGAAATATTTAAAAGGATATATTAGTAAAAATTCGAGTCTCTACTTGATAGATAAGAACATTAAAAAATTATAAGACTTTGAAAAAAATGAAAAATGCACAAATCCTATCATGTTGAAAAATTGTAAATGGGATAATTGAGAAACATTTGAGTTATTTCCCACTAAAATCCCCCAATTTAAGGTTTAAGAAAATTTTAGGTTGATAATTAAATGATAAAAAGATCACAGAGACCGCCATACTAGCCTAGTAAAAGTCGAGCTAAGATCACTAGGTCTAATGACCTTGGAAAAAGTTACAGTATATTCCTATTCCTCTAATATGTTGGTTCAGATCATCTATATAAATTCAATGAGAATTTAACTTTAGGTTGAAAAATACCTCTTGTAATTAGGATCTTTATCCAAAATATATCTTTTTTGATTTCCATTAATGTCGAATAACTCAAATCATTATATTTCCAAGTTGACCTACTTTAGTTTATGGTGATGGTATATGTATCCCTATATATACCTCATCAACATCCATCTAAGTGTGTAGGTTTTAGGGGAAATTAATCACTTGTATCCTTCTCATATAAACTTATCCTAGTTTATGGTGATGATATTCATATGTTCTTTCATATACGGATTTCTAAAAATTGTTTGGGGACATGTGTTTAAGATATGATGGAGTGTTTCATGTTCCAATTTTTTGATTCAAGTATTTGGGAATCATGATCAATTTAATATTTTTCAACCCAATGTTTAAGTGGATTTAATTATACTTAATATTTCCCTTTAAAATTTTCACATATCATCATGAATCAATTTTTAGGATGATACAAGTGATTGATATAATTTTTATGGAAAATAATTGTTTAAATTTATTAGAAAAAGATATGAGAACCAATATTTTAGATTCTATCTCATTTTTGATAAGTAAAATACTAAATTCAAATGATGTTATTGGACCTGTTCAATAAATTCTCAAAGATGGATCATTGTTTTCTTTTAGTCACTCACATTTTGGTATAGTTTAGTTAGCATTACAGCTATCACCTCTACATCTGAATACATTTCCTCTACCCTTATAACAAGATCTATTCCTAATATATCAACCTATTCAACTAGACTCTAATCCACCATTATTTATTTCTCAGTGGTATCCAACTCCCAATGAAGTTGTTCTAACTTCTGATGGAGTCAAACCACTAAAGCTCACATCTCTATAGTTCAAATCTTTCACTTTGATACTACCCCCACATTTTGGGGCACTATATTATGTATAGTGGGGTTGATCTTGGAAAATAGTCTATGTATTATACAATCACGAGTTATTACTACATAACACTCATTCTATCCTAAGAAGCGATTACCTCCTTCACTCTGGAATAGGCTACATAGTAATCATACCCATCAGTGACTATGGTCAAAAACATAGGTTGGAGGTGATGCAATTGACCATAAAACTCTTTTATATGAGTCTTATAGAACAAATTTTATATATTTATCTATAACATCTTTCATATCTTCTATTGAATAGCGGCATACTTTTGGTCTAAACCATATTTGAGTGCATGGATTGACACAAAATCTGGGTCCAAATCACTTGGGGAGGATCCAATATCAAGAAATCTGAAGTAGTTTATCCCTAAACCATCCTATGAAGCTACGAAATATTCCTATTGATTTACCAAAGTAGTAGGTTTTTTAGTTTTCATAGTCCATGGTAGGGTTAATGATATTTATAACCAAAATACATTAGTTGGAAGATAATGGAAGATCGAACGATAATACTAGGTGTGGATACTCACATTCATTATCTCAAAGGGAAACCTCTTTAAATGATTACACCTCACTATATGGAAAAATAAAAAGATATTCTCATAGTAATTCTTACACAGGTCATTGAGACACTTGGTATGTTTCTTTAGATATTATACCTTCCAGTGGAACTACAATCTCAAAGGTCCTCTCTAACTGAGGAATATCTTAACCATTTCCATGGATACCTACACATGGAGGTTAGCATTTTTCAATTCTAAAAAATAAATGAAGGGGTAAAAATATAAAAATATAATACCTTCCTATAGTGGTGTTCTAAATGGAGAAACTGATAATACACTATGATCAAGTATATCATCAATATTCATGAGATTTTTCACTCTCAGGTCAGTTGGGACATTGGCTTATGCATCCAAATCGAGGCATGGCTTGAGACTCTCTTAATCTTCACTAATAAAAACTTTAATAGATACACATTTGGGAAGTACATGGGTCACATGCTCTTGAAGAGATGATATACTTGTTCCTGTGGAGTTTAGAGCAATATCTAAAATATATAATGAATTAACATAGAGTTATGGAAGAATCTTGAATGGTGAATATGTAAATAAAACATTTACCTACCTATATCGAATGAAAATTTATTGTTAGTGATCACATCCATATTTACCTATGGGTTTCTTCACAAGATAATTCCATGAGAGGAACTATCCGGGAAAATACTAGGAATTATTCTAGGGGTAGGAGATCATCACCTTCATATTATCTTCTAGACCCATATAGAATTATTCCTTGACTTTGGTTCTTGAATGGGAACCTAATACAATAACCATCTATTTGAAATTATTTTCAAGATATATGATAGGTGATTGAGTCACTTGCATAACCTATAAATATCAATGAATAAGTTAATAATAAAATCTAATAAAAGAATAATATATGAAAACATGAACCCACATAAATATTTTCAGGAAGGGTTTTGATCACTATCATCATATTCGTTACTTGAACTGATCCTCTATAGCTTAGATACTCAATCTGAGTAAAAGGATATGTGCTTCAGTGAGTAGATTTTGGTTTCCATTTGTTGGATTTAAGCTTCAACCTAATGAGGTTAGTTTTTATTAGATAGGTTAATGGAAAATGTCACTTTGTTATATCCAATAAAAACAATATCCTACATTTAGAGTGCATCCAAAATCTCATTGTGGATGGAGTTATCTTCCTTGAGTCCCGATACTTCTAAGGAATTATGGTAGAGTGGTCTCCCTACTCCTTGAGGGTGGATCATCTTGATGCCTCGCCTATTTCTTTGGTATTTCCACCACTAGAGGTTTTCTCAGGGAAACCCACTTACTATGACTTATCACCTTCACATGTTCCTCACATTCCGATATCCTCTAAGTTGATAGTAAACCCTTTAATTGAGGCACCTAATCAACCACCTATCTATTAGGTTATCACTAAATACATGTCCTAGAATAATCCATCATAATATTGATGACATAATAAACTGGGGGAAAAGTCACTTGTATACCCATATCTTTCCACATCAACATGATCTATAATTAGAACACCACCAACAAGTCTCACTTAGTTTTTATACTTTAGTGTGGATTGGGACATTTATTTTGGATGTAAAGATGTTTCTATCTAAGTATTAAGGGCGATTATCCCTCATAGATTTCTCCCCCATAAAATTTATCCACTAACACACTATCCCTCAAGGACATCAAATATGTACACACTTTATATATTCTAGTTATGTTATCAATGATAGTGCCTATTGGGGATTCATACAGTGTAAAAATGAATTGGTTATACTAGTTTAGCATGATTCTCACATCTCAGTCATCTAGTGATCATGTATTAACTCTACTTATGATCTAGTGAAAAGGACTGAATATGGAACATAGAATTAATTGGTAATTGATAAACTCATAGCCATCCATATGGGTTATGATTCACCCCCCAACACTTGGAAATGATGATGATCCTAAATGGGGATTTCCCCTTATATATTTATTTTAGTTTCTAGTATAATTATACAAAAATGGAACTACAAAGATAATATGTTTGTAGATTACCAGTTACAATACCATCATAGATGCTCCGACCCTTACTCAGGTACATGATTCACATACTAGGAGGTGGAATTCACTGACATAAATTTCTAGGAAGTCTACTATGTGTACCAATTGATTTATCGAGGGGGATAATTCCTAACCCAATTAATTATATAAACCCTTATCCAATATAAACTAGTAGGCATTGTGAAGCGTGTAGTTTTAGAAAGTAGGGTAGTTCCAAGGACTTATCTCCCATGGATCCTACCCACTTAGCATAATGAATAGTTCTATCCATATTCCAAAAATAATGTTGATCTATTGGTGGAGATCCTTGCACAAAGCATTAATCGCTAGAATGAGTTTCTACCTTGGAAGTATAGGGGTCCTATCTATTTTATTTCATACAAATATTTGGGGAATAAAATTAGTATATATATCCCCTAGAACTGGAGATTCACTATTCATCTACACATCCCAATGTTCTGTTATAATATTTCCATGTACTAGATGGAATATATTTATGTTTGGGATCTATATATTGATTAGATCTGGAATTATGTGATTGTTATGATGGGAGAAGGTATGTGTGACCCATACATCTTCATACAATGTCATTAATTTGATATCCTTTTCAAAATCCTCATATATCCATCATACCAAAGGAAAATTTAGTCTATACTAAAGGAATTCTAGAGAAAAGGTCCCAAATCATTGTTTGAATTAGCCTCCTATCAGCCATATAATTCTTCATGATGACTATAACTATGGGCTTCTATTTGGGGTATATGGTTCCTTTCCTCTAGGGATATGGGCTATAATCTATAACATAACCATATGAGCACTCAAATTATCTAATGAAATGATCAACTAATGAAATATTGTCATGTAATATCTCTTGGTTCCTGTGATCCATTGGATTGGACAATTTCTTACCTGTAGTGAAGGTATGAGAATTTCAATTAGTATCCCAAACCCATATATGGGAAATCTCTCTGAAATTGGTATTATTGGAGACCCACTCCCATGTACTATAATAAAAGAAGATGCTTCTGGAGGACACATTGGAATTGGACAATCTTGAGACTACCATTGATTTCTATCTTCCTTATGGTAATTTATTAGTCATGATATTTTAGAGTCATCTATACAAATAAGAAAAATAATCTATATAGATATAGAAAATGATCATTTTTTTCAAGTAAAAATTTTCACATAGTGGCTATGTGAGAATTGTGTAAGTGATACATATGAAATGGTTCAAAAAATTCATTATTTGAAAAATGATTTATATAGTCAGTTTATGGTTACCAATGCTTGTTTATGAAATTTTTATTCTAAAAGTATAGTTTATACATAAAGGATCATATATAGAGGATCATACATATAGGATATTATGAATAGGATTATACAAGAAGGCTACTACATGGAGACACATACATGAAGGATCTTACATAGAGGATTTTACATAATAAATTATACACATAGGTTCATACATGGAGGTTTATATATGGAAGATAATTCATGGAGAATCATTCATAAATTTTAGTCTCCTAGAGTTCTATCATAGATTATAGAAAGGGACCCTTTTCAAACTATATATATCAATCTTATTCTCTATATATGGGAATTACATGGTATATCTCATGTTGTGTCCTGACTCAGAAGCCACTTAAAACAGTGCCCCGAGCTAGTTATCCACTAGGCCTCAAGCACACCTCCCCATACAATAGAGACTGCTAACTAGTAGTGAGATTCTAATGGTGTTATAGTGGGGAGACTATACCCTCTATACTAGTAATGATATAATAGAAGTAGTAAACAAAAATTCATTAGAATATAACAACAAATGGAAATCAGTAATGAATGAAAAATGATCATGCATGAACATGATCTGATAGATATATAGGAAGGAATACACAGTACATGGAAGGAATTATATGGAAAATAAATGGATAAAATACACACTAACTATCTCCAATAGAATCACATGAATATGATCAGTCCTCTACTCTCATACTCTATCCTAGAGAAGAAGGATAAAAACAAGAAAGTATAATCTAGGAACCTAATTCTTCAAACATGTGATCTTTTTTAGTACCCCAGTGTAATGGAATCCCAAAAAGGATGTGATATATACTCAGTACGCCACCACCAATGGTGTATAAAGCATAATTTATTCTGTGAATATAAAATAAGAAGAGTACAATTATATCAAAATCAATACAGTTCCACAATAATAATGTAAAAAAGTTAGGCTTAGGTTCCTCTAGGACAACTGGATAACTATACCTGCTTCAGCCTAAGACAAGATGTCTCCGAACATGTCACCCTGAATATATATATATATATATATATAACTTTGAATTTATATATATATGTAATCTATATATACAATCATATATATCTATATATATAAATATGTCATACGAATCAGGACTTGAGGCATAACTCAGGTGTCCTTATATAATCATATGAGTGTCATACTCTGTAAGGGAAATCATTCCCATAATAGATTTGTGAATTAATAAGGAAATACCATCCAATAGTCTTAAAGAGAACTTAATAATAATATACAGGTTCTTGTAATAAAAGGGACATAATCCCAATATCTGAAAACAGGATACATAAGTCATGTTCGTCATCCTACAAATGGATGTGACCTCCATGCTCAAAATCCTAATCAAGGGGGTGTAAGAAACCATGCCCAATACCCCAAGAGATGTGAGATGCCATGACCATCATCCTCGACTTGAGGGTGTGAGACACCATTCTCAATGACCCTAACCAAGGTCCCTCCAGTCATAATAAAATATAAGGCAATCCCATTTTCCCTATGATCCCTTAGACTGACGTTCAGTAAAGCAGAAACCAACATAGATCAAGGTTTAGTAGATCCTTTGGAGTATAATCCACTTTTACATTTTAAATAAAAGTCATACGACCATCAATTACATAAAAAATCAATTTATAAAACCAGGAAATTTAATTTATAAGTCACAAGAAGGACATTAAATTTAATAATAACTATAAATTCCATTGTAAGAACCCATTATAGTGATGAAAACCACTTATCTAATCAACACACATCATCAAAAAATTTACCTTTTGATTTATAAGACAACACACCTCAAAAGGTGGTTTTATTAGAAAACATAATATTTTCATCAAACAATTCACTTAATTAAATTTAAGCCTCTCATTCAAGGGAAAAACATTAATATATAAAAAAGGTTATTCAAATCACAAATAGAACATTATACTAATAATATTCAAATTAACACACCCTCGGTGTTTTCTAGTCATAAGGTAGATAATGATGATTTATCATGAGTAATTATGTGAACCCACCCTAAGGGGTGGTTTGGGTTGAGGTCAAAACCTCCAACCATATCAGGGGGGTCTAAAATAGAGTATAAGGTTGTCTAAGAATTTAGTTTAATTAATTTAATAATTTATAATCAACACTGAGAAATTCTAGCATGTGACATAACAACTATAACATATAAACGGTATGAATTTAATGGAAAATCATGTAGACAACCTACCTCATGATTTAGATAGTACACTCATCTATTATCAATTTTTGATTCAAGTCAGAGTGATAGAAAATGAAAGGATTAAAAAATCCATAAAAATAGGTAATATTATATTTCATGAAGATAAATCCATCGAGATCAAGATAAATAGATAAAGGAGCTAGTAGATTGAATCTATTACCGTTATCTATCCAACACAACCAATGATGAAATAAATAGAGACTAGATGATGAACCTAGATCAAAGCCTGTGAGATGAGAATAAGGAGATCCCACATGGCTCCCCTGATGTGTACGATTGAGGAAGAAAGTAGGGAGAGGAGTCTTAAAAATAAGGAGGGAAAAAATGATCATTCACAGATATTTTAAGAGACACATTGTTTGGCCACATGGTTAGGAAAATAATGCAAGAAACATGCAGCCTCCTCTTATTAGAAGCCACATCCCACATGATTTGGTCTCATGGTTTGATCTATCCATGCACCGATCATGCATACCTATTAGTTAAGTGGCTCTAAGGGTGTGGGATAGGCCCATGGTTTGGGAAAACTACACACAACCAATGTGGGTCACCTATGCACACCTATAACAAGGAGTAAAATTACCCCTAGGAGGTTGCATGCTTTAAAAAAATCATGCCCCTTAAGAAAAGGGGATGCATGGTTGACTCGCATAGTTAACCTATCCATGTGCCAACTATGCACCTATAGTTGTTTCCTATCGAAATTGAGTTTTTTGAGACTGACACATCTGAAACTCATTCAAATGATCAGGACAACTTATGAGACTTAAAACTCATCTAAAAACATCACTTTAAATTAATCCAATTCCTAGAATTATGTTCTGAATCTCACTTTAATATCTATCTCATCCACTAAACAAGAAAAGTCCAAAACTCAAGGAATTTTTGACCTCGTCCAAAACATGATACATTACATCTTACTTCTTAGGAATTAGATATTATTCAAGATAATTGAACCTAATTTATGAATATGGAATTTGATAATTTTTGAAAAGTTTTGATCATGAATTGGAAGGTGGGAAATCAAAATATAGGAAATAAACATGGAAAATAAAATTTCATTAGAAAATTATGGATTCATTCATGACCACATAAGTACTTATTGATCATGTAGTACCTTTATGAATGGAGGTTATTTGAAGAGGGTTCACATGACCCTTCATGAGTATATAATTCCTTCATGACCTAACTTCATTTGTAGTGGATAAACATGGCCCTTAATTCCTATATCGATCCATCATAGACCAAGGGTTATTTTTCTTTCCACTCATGTGGTTTCTTCATGGTCTAAATTTAATTTTCATTCATGACATTAGATTTCCATGTATTCATGTTCCATTTTGTGCCTAAATTATTCTCAATTGATCAAACTTTCTAGGATGGAAGTTGTGGTATATTGTATATAAATTCCCAACATGCTGTTTTAGGTTGAGGGAATATGATTTTTTTACATATCCATATGGTGAAAATCTTTCTCTTATTGATCCTATCATACATTAAAAATTGTTTTTCTCAAACCCTCTAGGAATACCATAGGTAATTTCTATAAAAAATCTAAAAAGAAAGATCAAATAAAAATATCATGTGGTAGTGTCTACAAGGTCCCTTTACAAGGGTTCATTCGTGAGGTCTATTTATTAGGATTAATCGATGAAGCCCCTTCCCAAGGATTATTTCACAAGGTTACTTTGTAAGGATTAGTTTTCGAGGTCCCTTCACGAGGCTTTGTATATGAGGTATTTTTTCATGGATTTTTTCCTTATATCCCTTCACAAGGATGAATTTATGAGCCTCCTTTATGGGGCTCTTCCCATGAAGTCTCCTTACACAGTGCTGTTTTCAAGGTCCCTTCACATAGTGTTGTCCAAAAATACCTTTTGTGGAGCCTCATCCACAAAGGTGATTCATAGGTATTTATCAATGAACCCCCTTCATGTAGAGACCCCCAAAAATAATGTATATGATGGGTCACTTTCACCTTACCTTTCATGAGAGACAATTAACCCAATACCCTATGTGGGATATACCCACATCACATAACATCTTCAGCATATGAGAAATGAGGGTCCCCTAAGGTTCTTACTATACTCCTACCATTAAACACCTAACTATAAAGTATTTGATAGTTACCCAAAAACTTTTTAAAACATCCTAAATATAGTATCCTTGATTAGATGATCTATATGGGGTGAATCAACCTAAATGGCCTTATTGGTCTCTTTTCAACTAGGTCAGGTCCTTATAAGTCTATTTTATCAATAACTCCTCTAAAACCACTAAAAGATACATGATTAAGCTATTGTAAATATGAAAATTCAACCTTTTGATTAATAATTCCTTTAATAATAATAATATATTTAGGAATATTCCCTAACCAATAATAATTTAAAGGAGATAACAATCAATTATTCCCTTGAAAACTAGGGTTCCTATTATTAGTCAATGGAAAAAATATCCCATGGCCCATTCAATGAAAATTGTCTAACCCATATCTAAAATTTGGTTTTACCTTACGAATATGAATATACTTTATTACTATCACTGATATGTGTCCTCATTTCTTGGCATCTATGATGAAGTAAACCCCAATCATCCTTACCTAAACTTCTCTTATGTGTAAGAACCAACACACCCTCAAAGGTATGTATTCCATGAAAGTCACTACATCCTCACTGAGAAACATTCCCTACCACCCACCTTTACTCAATATTATATATCCCTTCATATTTTACCAATATCCTCTCCCACTTCATTACCAACAGTTAAGACATAGTAGAAATGTCTGCTCTTAATCCCACACAATATGTTTGTAGGAAATATCCACTTAAAAGACCTGTATAAATAAAAATAAACATATAATGACTCAGGTTTTCATGTTCAGACCATTTAAATATGACTAGTTGTGCTCTTAAATTTTATTACAGTGATTTCATGAATTTTGAGCAGAGATAGAACCTAGATATTAAGGATATAAAATGATTTTATTATATTTGAAATTACATATATTAATTTTCTAAATAAATGTTGTATGTCATGAATAGATCATTGGTTGGGGAAACTAAGGCAATATTTGTGTTTTAAAATTGGGATTTAACCTAGGAGAAGCATAATTTCTGATTTTAATGGGTTCTTTAGAAGAAATAAGTTGTGGTCGAATCATAATAAATAGATTGATTGAATAATAAAAATTTATAATTATGGATTTGAACTAATTTTCATTTATCTATATATCCTTTTGGTTTCTTCACTAGGGTTATCTATATAACCCAGATAGAGTCTTGAGATATGGAGATAGGTATCTCCTTATGGTGAAGACAATCGATGGATGAACTAGGGATCAGGGACATATGATGAATGTAACACAATAAACAATGTCATTATCGTGCACTTGTTCTTATCAAATGAATGATATAATACCGAGGTATGTATTTTTTATTATTATATTTACCCATTATTTATGTTGTTACAATAATAGATTAATTTCATTAAAATTTATTCCATGATTCATATAATCATATAGCCCTCCAAACTTATAAATTTTCTATTAGAACCTTAACTTGGGATAACTTTTATATTGTAATTTTTTATTAATTATTAGTTGTTTAATTTTCTATAATCATAGATGATATCAAATCTTGTGTGTTCATATTCATTACATAATTTTTTAGCTATTTGGAATTCTCCATCCATTTTTTATGCACTCTCCATCGATCAATGTTTTGGATGGTGGTTCGAATACCCCATTATTCTATTTCAATTTGTGATTAAATACAAAATTTTTGTTTTTTTTATTTAGTTTTTATACCATGTATATTGATGTGAGGTTAGATATAACATTATCGAGGAATAAAATCATATTATTAGGTTGGTTAGTTACTTGATTGACAACCCATATGAAAACCAGATTCTGATGAAGAACTTCAATCCAATGAATGGTGCTATAAAAATAATTTCTAGTAATGAAATTCCCTTGAATGGTGTAGTAGAAACTCATTTGGGTGGTATTTATGATGAAGATAGTGTTTTCAATAATAATCATGGGTTATATATGCATTTTAATGTGAAATTATCAACTTGAAGTTCAGAGGAACACACACCATGTATATCGTAAGATGCGATGGTAGGTATTCAGAAGAGAAAAATATCACATGAAGTGTAAACCCATATAACACACCGTGTGTACCCTAAATGGATACCTGGAATATAAAGGTGGTACATGCCTGAAATGTGTACTAGGATCACACACTATGAAAATTCTAACCAAACACCATGTATTAAGGAAATACATGATTGGTTAGCATATGTCGAGTCCTCCTCTACAGCTATATGCCATATATAATTAGGAAACACCATGTACATATGATACACACAACATGGTCATCTGAGACACATTCCTGAGTACCTCTCCAAACCCTACAAATCATGTATACCTTTCCATACACTGTGTAATTTATCACCCACATGATATGTGAGGTGGAAGTGCATGGGAATACACATACTTAGGGGCCACACACCATGTACCTAAGGAACAAACCATGTGCTTATACCAAAACCATTTTATATAATCATATCTTCATTAAAGATAGAAATTGGTCAATATAGGTGTCTATTATAAGTGTTTATACATATATAATTTGTCCATTTTAGAATAACTAGGGTATGAATCTAGTGAATGTGATTGAGATGGGTCTTTAGTTACTGATATCCAATTATGGAAATCATATACGGAAGGAAGAGTGTTCTTATAGTAAGAATCCTCCCTGATAGGAAAAATTTAAACTATATACAATTTCTTCTCTCCATCCTCAAATATGGTTGGTATTGCACCCAATTGGGATTGGTATTTTCTATTGGAGTGATATTTTTCCCATGGAAGGAATGGGATATGTATCACATATATATATATGATCAAATAGAGTCAGCATTTTATCCTTATTTGTGGGGTTGGTATCCACTTTCTGGTAGAGTTAGTATTTCACCATTCTTCAAAGGATAGGGATCCTCTATCTATAGAGTCCGTATTTCACTTGTCTTTAGAGATTGGATAGGACATGAATTATCTATTGAAGTTGGTATTTCACCCTTTGGCATGGGGTAGGGATCACCCATTTTTATTATAAATGGATATAGGGTATGGTCAAGTGATTTACTTAAGGTTGATAGAGTGGATATTGTGATGTATTTACTTTTATTGTGTTGGATATGAATATTGGGACCTTACTAGGAGACTCATTTCCCTTATATGATCACATATAGGTTATTCCTTATTTTTTATGATTATGAGATAACTTTTTTCAAGGATTTGTTTCATTTTTGGTTTTGGGGGTGTCATACTAGGTATGTATATACCCACCCCTACATGGAATTTTTCTACATGTGTCATTTATTATGCAGATGATATATACATCAACAATGATATTAGAGGACATGATGTGGGTGGAGCATAGTTATCCTTAGTAGTTGGGGACATAACTGGTGATCAAATTTGCATAAACTGGTAGAGTTTTCCCCTTATTTTATTAGTTGATAGGTTGGACCTATTATTTAGTGGTGGTATTGTATTCCTACCTTTTTTATAGTTTTATTTATGTTGTTTCACTCTATTGGTATGTTAGTGGTTCATGCATACTCTATTGGTTGGATTGGTTACTTATGGGCTACTTATTTTTATATGTATGGAGGTGTATATTTCCTAGGTACATTAGTATACGTCCTCCTATATGTATGATATTCCTACTTAGTGATAATCACCAGACCCCATACCATTGGAGGTGGTTTTGGGGTGGCACTCCCATCTTACCTTTGACCCAGGCGGGGACTTGGTGGGTTAGTTAATTTCATAGTGGCCTTAGATCATATGTTTATCTAGGATGGAGTTTGTAGATAAATTAGTTTTGAGGAATGGTTTGTGATTTAGGTTAATACTACTTAAGTGTCTCAAGTTCTTCTCTCAGGATAGGGAAACTATTGATGGTGTAGTGACTAAAGTATCCATACACTGTGGCTCTGATTACATACTTTTCAATTTAGTACACTAAGGCACTATTTATAAGGAAAATAATTGTACATTCATCATTTAGGAATGGTTATGTAATTTTCATGTACTTATTGAGTCATATTCTTAGATATACTCTTTAAATGTGGTACATATTATCAAATACAAGATTATTATGTGAAGATAGCTAGTGAGGATCCCACTATAGGGTCAAAAAGATGATCAAATCAGCGATGAGGCTTCTGTTTAGGGGCTTGTCTATGAGGAATTTCCTTTGGGTGGACAATGAGTAGTGCTTCCACCCATCAAGTAGTAGAGAGAACCACCACCAATAGTTTAAGTGGGTCTCCCATGATAGGTTTGGAATCCAATAATTATAGTAGATTAGGATGATGATGCATGTTGTCTAACCATGCTTCATGTGTTTTAAAGGTAGAGAACACTTACATTCTAGGGGAGATGGATCTGTAGAAAATATAAGACTAATTTGAGCCATTGATCTAGGTATTTTCATTATATGAACCCCTATTGACCAGAATGTGGTGCTCATGGATAGCCTTATTTAGAGCATAGATGGATGATGGTGGATCATGTTGACGTAGAAATATTACGAGGTGAATATTTTAAAAAATTATTTCAATAAACTCTTATGAGAGGAGTATTTATTGGTGAACTTGAAATTAGTTCAAATCCAAAAAATCCTTGAGTTTCATTAGGAGAGCATGACCGTTTCTGAGTATATGTTGACGTTCAATGACATCATATGATATGCCTTAGAAATGGTTCACAATGGTTACTTTTGGGAACAAAATTTTGAGATAATAATTTATAGGGATATTTGATCTAGAGTTGTGCTACTTTATATCCCTACCTACATCGATGTTCTGGAGTGAGCACTAGTAGTTGAGAATTATTTTCATAAGAGAATAAAGAAACAAATGCGGGTGAAAAACTCCATAGGTAATATCCATATGTTCTAGATGGTAGAAATAGAGATTTAAGACCATGAAACTCGAAGAATTAACATGTTAAGTCTCAATCATAAGGATAAATAATTCAAGGTTTCAATAGGGGATTTAATCATCCTGGGGAGTAATGATGCTATACCTATGAGGGTTGGATCTATCTAGTGAGATAATTCCTAACTCTTTAAGCAGTATCTAAAAATAATATAGTTGATGGACCCCCATTATAGAGGAAATAGAGAGATCAAGGATTATAATGAGGTGGTTAGGGTAGCCCATATATAAGAGGTTTTGATCCAATAATTGGAGCCTCTTATAGAGGAGTTTCTAGAGGTGGTGGACACTATAATCCAATTCCTCCACCACCTCTTGGTTGTCCATTCTAGGTTGATAGGGTAGGTGGACTAGGGAATAGGTGGTTATAGGCTTTTAATGGATATGACTAGGAAGATGAAAACATGATTCAAGGTATGATTTTGGACTTTTCCATCTTGGAATAATTTCTTATATAATTGAGCATAATCCATTCCTTCCTTGTGATGTTGATTATCTTAGAACTCAAGATTACAATAGAGTCCCTAGTTTGACCCTTACAACTAAAGACCCTAACTAGGAAGGATTAAATAATTACCTACATTTTTCTATAGTGTGATCTAGAACTTAGAGGAGAGAGTTTCTCTTTAGATCATCTAGTGCATGTGATGAGGTCATATGGAATCATTCTTGGTATGGAACAGATCTCTAAACCTCATTCCTATATTTATTATTTTCATAGGAGTTTGAGATATATTTGGGTAGAAAATATGAGAATTTCCTTATTTAGTGAGAAGGATTTCTAGTTAGTATGATCCAGGCTCATGTGCAAGAGGTTACAATCGATTTCACACAAGTTGTATGGTTTGAATATTAGAGATATAAATGTTATATAATTCTAACATCTAGATGCGTTAGAGGTGTATATTGATGTATTTATCAAGGAACTACCAGGTCTACCTCACCATGAAGTGATATATCTATATATCTATTTTCACCATGATACTAATTCGATATCTTCTAAATCATATCAGATGGACCTTGTCAAGCTTCGAGAGATGATGATACATCTAGAGGATATTTTCATGAAAGGATTTATTAGACCCAGTATGTCCCCTTGTGTAGCATTTATATAATTCTTCAAGAGGTTAAATGGAATCCTAAGGTTTTTCATTGATTAATTTTTCCCAAATCAAGTAACCATTAATAATAAGTATATGCTATTAAGGATTGAAGACATCTTTGAATAGTTTAAGGGGTGAAGTATTTCTCAAAGACTAAACTTGGGTAGGGTTATCACTAACTTATGGTACATGATGAGGATATACCAAATACAATATTACGATGTTTCAATGTTCAATATGAGTAATTGGTGATTCCCTTTGGTGTTAATAATTACCCATTAGTGTTTATGAGGTCTTATGAACTAGATCTTCCATACCTTCTTAGATCGGTTCTTGGTGGTCCCAAAAATGGAATCCTAGTATACTCAACATCAGAGGAAGAACATGATGAAAATTTTAGGATAGTCCTATATATATTTTGATATCATTAGATATATGATAATATCTATATGTGTAAATTATATATTAAATAGGTCAACTTCTTAGGGAATGTCATCTCGAAGGAATGGGTAGTTGTTTACCCAAACAAGTTTCATGTTGTTATAATTTGGGAGCCACCAAAGAACATGAAAAAGGTTTAAAGCATCCTTAGGCTGTTTGGGTATTATTAGAAACTAATTATAGATTTATCTAGGATTTTGATGCTTATGGATACCTTGACTCAGAATGGACAAATATATTTTTTGGTTGGAGAAATTCCATAAGGCCTTTGAGGATTTTTAGTTAAGGTTTATGATCACTCCCATTCTATGATTTCTATAGGAATGAGCTGAGTACATGGTATATTACTATGCCTCTCAGTCTAGGGTTGGTTGTGTATTTATGCAGAGGTGGTTAGTCATTAATTATGGATCTTTCCAACTAAGACCCCATGTGACAAATTACACAATACATGACTTAGATATGGAAATGATAATCTTCACCTTGAAATATTAGAAGCATTATCTTCTGGGAGAGTGATTTTTTATACTCTGGCCACTATAGTTTTAGGTATATATTATATCAAAGAGTATTTAACCTAAGAAAAAGACATTGGATGGATTTAATATTGGACTATGCCTTTGAAATAGTCTATATTATAAGTAAAGGGAATGTGGTGGTAGATACTCTTAGAAATAAATATAACTCCCATTTATTGGGTAATGAATCATAGTAGTTATCTCATTACAGTTGTCCTTAGTGAATGAGGGTAGAGTATAATATCTCCAATTGATGTTAGTGACCTTTATTCTTCTTCAGTGTGTGATGGAGGATTAGCTTAGGGATTTTTTATGAGTTACTATGAAACTATATATTCACAGTAGATTCACCTGATTAATTTTTTGAATGTGGGTAGAAATTCATTATCTACCAAGGATATATGGTTATAACAATAGAGTAGTGAGAGGGTGTGCATAGGGATTTTTATTAGACCCGTTTAGCGGTACATCCTGGCATGAAAAATATGCATTAGGAACTTCAAAGTCAGTTTTTATAGACGTGGATAAAGAGGAGTGTTGCAAAATTCATCTCTTCATACCTTATTAATCTGTAGGTATAGGTAGAACATTATGTTCCAACAAGGTTAGACTAACCCCATGAGGTACCAGAGTGGTAATGGGATTTCATATCCATTGATTTTATAATGGTACTTACACAATCAATGAGTGGTCAAAATGTTATCTGGGATACAATTGATTGACTCAACAAGTCATCCCACTTTCTTAACATCAAGTAGTACTGTTCAGTTGAAATATTGGAACACCTTTACATGTAGGAGGTTATATGGATTCATTGAGTACCTTAAACAATCATTTCTAATCATTACAACCAATTTATATCTAGATTGTGCAAGGGTTTATAGTATTATTTTAGGAATAAGATACAGATGAGCACAATGTTCCACCTTTAGACTGATGGCCATACTGAGTGGACCATTTAGGTCATTGATTACACACCACAAGACCATTTTTGGACTTGGTTAGAGTTGGTAGAATCATCATTAGATAATGTAATTTTCATACAACAATAGCTACCACTACAATATTGGAATAAAACCATTTAAGGACCTATATGGGAGACCCTATAGGTCTCCCATGTATTAGTATGAGTTGTGATAGTTAGTGCTCATGGTACCAGAGCTAGTTTTACTAACTAAGAAAAAGGTGTTGTTCATTTTGGAATGGATGAGGATAGATCAGAGCCATCATAAGTCTTATATGGACTATCAATGGAGGCCTTTTGATTTTGAGGAGGGATACCATGCATTCTTGAAGGTATCAATTAGACATGGTTTATGGAGGTTTGTTAGAGGAAATAAGTTATCCCTGAGACCCATTGGTCTATTCTAGGTTATGTATAAGATTAGTATGGCTGCATACCACCTTGATTTACCTACACAACTAAACTGAGTTCATGAAATCTAATATGTGTCACGTTTGAGGAGATACATACATGATCTATCACATGTTATTAATTAGTGAGAGTCGAACATTGAGGATGATACTACTATTGTGTAATACCAATGGTAATTGACAATAATCAAGTGAGGATCCTCTTTGGTTGAGCGATTCCTCTCGTGTGTGTTATTTAGTAGTATGAAAATCTTTAAGAGATATTGTGGGATTGGGTGAGACATATGCAAGATCAGTACCATAGTTTTTTTGAGTAGGATATGCTCTTCGAGATGAAAATACTTGAAGGTGGAGAGGATGAAATGACATGGGTTTTCATTTTTGGACTCTCTATATATTATAAGTTATTCTCTTAAATTGTATTGTGGTGATGGTGTAGATATTGGGGGGGGGGTGTTAGAACACTAGCATCGAGGATATAAAATATTATATTTATATATATATTTATATATATTTGAAATCCCATATATCCATTTTCCAAATAAATGTTGTATATCACGAATGGGGCCTCAATTGTGGAAACCAATACCATATTTGTAACACCCCGAGATTTTATGAGATATAATATTTTTAATTTCTTTGATGTCTTCTATTATACACTACACCAAGATAAGCTTGTACTATACGCAACACCGTATTAGCTTGTAGTATATGCAACACTATTCTTGGATCGTGTTACACAAAATTTCAAATTCGTTTGATAGAAGTTATTCTATACAACATTGAGTGTATATATATATATATATATTCAATGTATAAATGAAATATGGTTGGATTCTATTATGCACAACAACAAATGAATCTTGCACTACACGCAACCCTGACTTGGCTTGCTTTACACGCAATCACGACCTTCCACGATAGCGTGTGTTGTACGCAATACCAAATTTCACTAAACAACGCTATGTTATTAAAATATTATATAAACTAGCCGTTATGAATAGTAATACCCACTTTTTGAGATTTTATAAATTTTATCTTTCAAAATGGACTTCATTTTTGGATTCGTAATATCAAAATTATCCTAGGGTGAATTTTTGGTATTTTTCTGAAAACTTTCAATTTTTGATGAATAATGAAAACACTGGGTTACTATTTAAAAACCGACTTTTTATTTAAATAATTATTTATTTTATTTAAATTTATTTTAGGTCAAAATTGATACATAATACCTATATAAGTTCAATGTAATTCATTGGAGTCATTTTATAATAATTTTAGATATATAAATATTTTATTGAACTTTTCACCGTCTTTTACCCACCTCTTAGAAGAATTTGAAAATTTACATAAAACATAATTTTACCACTTCTGTGAGTGGAATTTGAAAAATCCAAGAGACACGGTTAATATCAAGGAGTAAAATGTGGTTCAATAAGATAAAAATAATTTTTTTTGTGAATAGTAACTTTTTACTTTTATTTACCACGGTTAAAAGTAAATAGGGTAATTAAGGGTAAAAATGATATTATTATTACCCTAAAACATGTCATAATTCTATTGGATAAGTATAATTAGACCAAAAACAATATTAGGAATATAATATTATAATTTAGGTCCACTTGTATTAGATTAGGGCATTTATTATTATTTAATTTAAAGAAGAGTTAAAAGAGTTAAAATAAAAGTTTAATAACTAAAACATTTTTAATATATGGTTATACATAAGATAAATTCGACTATAAATATTCATTATAAATCTAAAAATATTTCTTAGATAATGGTATTTTATTTATAAATTTTAGACATTAAATAAATTAATTTATTTATTACACAATGATGATGCAGTAATTACCTTATTAATGAAATATTAACATAATTGATGTTATAAATACCCAAATAAATGTAATTTTAGACTTTTTATAAATTCAAATAATTTTTTAGGTTAATATGACATGTTACTATTGATTCAATTAACGTTTTTTTACTAATAATGCTTTTATGATTTTCACAAAAATCAATTACCAAATAGTGTCAAAATTGACATAAAATAGTTTTTAAAACAAATATTATATTATTAATTGTTATTCTATTCCTAAAATTTAAGGTTCGGCCAAATGACTTAGATAAGGTTATATATATTAATAATGAATCACTTTGGGTTCGTTTGTCTTGTTATAGTATATTTATTAACCATATAGTGTAAGAAAACAAGAAGACACGGTAAAAGTTTAATTATTTAACTTAGAGTTAAATCTAAATGATAAGGTTAAAATAGTAACCTAAACTTGTCTAAAACCTATTTTTTGAGAGTATTCTGACCCATACCCACTTTATCTTCAAAATAAATCAATTTGGAGCTATTATAAACCGAATATGACTTTATTATAAAATAATATTTTAAGTTTTCCTAAGGTGCCTCTCTCCTCCCTTATAAAAGGGAACCTACTCCCTCTTCTCTTTACACAATTTTGAGCCTTCAATCTCGGACAAACCCTGACCATTTACCTTATAAACTTCCCTAGAAACATTATAGAGGTTCTGGTCCTCTCAAAATACCAACTCTAGTGCCTGAAGAGGAGGTTAAAAAGAGGTGCGTCAAAGAAGATATAATATCCTTTACCGATTCTTTCCAATTTATTTCTTCTTCTAATTATTATTCTTTATTTTTTTCATCATAAATTAATAACATCAGTATCACTCATATACTGATATTTTATTATAAATATGAAACAACCCTATTTCATTTTCTATCCATCCTACAGAAAATGAAATTACCGCGCGTGCGTACGTACAGAATACCGTCTCCACGCCGTGGTGTAATCTGTTTTCCACCACCACCTTACATGGATGGGTATAATGGTGTAAATAATTAACTATATATGGTTATTTTAAAGTGATATTTATTCTGAAATATTATACATACACTTCAATACAATTCCACGATCATGGGAATGATATCATCGCTCGTGCGTATGTACGGACTACCGTCTCCACGAATGCGATGAGATTCATTTTCCATGATTAACCATTAAAGAATGATTATAAAGTATATATAATGAATAATAATGAAATATATGACATAATTAAGCTAATGTATTTATGAATACATATATATATATTTCATCTACTTACTTCCATTCAAGTCAATAAGGAAAAGAAAACAACGTTCATGCATACGTACGACCTACTGTCTCCATGAACGGTGTATTTCATTTCATTTATCTATTTGTTATATATATATATATATATATACTGAATATATATGATATATAAATCATGATTTAAATTATTTAAGTAATAAAATCATGATATAAGTAATAATAATATCAAGAACAACAAGTCCAAACACGTACGATAAATAAAACTTTTTACCTAAAACACTGCTTTAACATGAAATTTACAAAAGAACAGGTAATATAAAATCATAAGTGAACCAGATATGATATCATAACAATGAATTTGATTCTGTAATAAGTCAATGACATTATTTAAATCATTATACAGGAGGTTCAGATACGTACGAAGAATATCAGACCTAAGGTAAGGGATAATTATTCCAATCTCATTCTTATTTGATATTGTTTATTCGTAAGTATTTATTGGGGTTATGTTTATAATCCATGTCCATATGTTCTAAAAATGTTTTCATAAAATGTTTACTTTTCTTCCATACATTTTTAAAGTCATTTTTACCCTTTTTTTACTTTTACCACATCATATGGAAGGAATCTTTCTTTTTTTACCATACGAGGTACTTTTTCACTTTTTCGGCAAAAGTACGAGAAGAATGTTTTTTTAACTTATACGGCATGAACAGATTTTTACAGTTTTCATAACACCTTATTTTCATGAAGCTTAATCTACAAGATTTCATGAATATTTTCAACAAAATCCTTTTCTTTAAAATTGCATGGCATTTTGTGAAAAGAAAATGATTTTGAATAAGAAAGGATATTTTCCTCAAGAATTTATCTCAAGTGTTTTATCAAAACCATTTTCCATATAAGATGAAATTATTTCATATGTGTATGTTTCAAGTATAATGTCTCTATGATTTACATGGTTTCACTTCTTTTATAATGAAATGATATCCATTTTTTTATATGGATTATGTTATGATGAGATGATGTTTATGAAACCCATTTTATTCCTTGGGTTATGATGAATGATTTATGTTTATTTTGTGGAACAAGTAAGAATGATTTCATTATGAGATGGGTGGGACCTATATCTCCCTCCAATGCATTGGGTAAATAGTTATATCTCATGATATATACATGGATAGAATTGTAGGTTAATCCGATTCAGTGATAGAGGACTAGAATGAGGAGTGAACTCGATTCAGAAAGGGACTTTGTCCACTAAGATGGTATTGGCAGCAATGCCTTGGCTACTATGGAAATCATATCATGTGATTAACGGTTTTCCAAAATTAAATGTTTTATTCCCATGAAATTTTATCACGATTGATGTTCCTTTATGATATATGCCTTATGTACTTCCAAGATTTCTGTATTTTATCAAGATTTTGATGTTTAGATTTTATGTTCAAGTTTTTGTATTCAAATGTTTATGGATTATTTTATGTTCTCTATGTTTACCCTAACTGAGCATTTGAGCTCACCCTTTTTATGTTTTCTTTTCCCCAGGATTTAAAGAAAGGTTTTAGGAAAGAAAACAAAAGGGGAAGATATTTATGGGATATGTTGAAGATCTTTCACCAGGATTAGAAGATTATATTCCTAGTTTCCAAAGACACTAAACTATTACAGTCATTGTGTGTCTGTTTTTGTTATGTATTAAGTATTCCAAAAAAAGTAATATAATTCCCGTGTATGTCAAGATTTGGGTATCTACAATATTTAAGTTTTTAAAACTAGTATTTACCATAGGTACAATATAAATTTTGATCACAATGGTCTCCATGGTAGAAATAAGTAATGGGTGGATCATAATAAATAAATAATTTGAATAATTAAAATGTCTAAGTATGGATTTGACCTAATTTTTACCTATTTATACCTATATTTGGTGAATCTTATAGGGTTAGATACATAAAATAGATAGAGTATTGAGAGATGGATATAGGGAGAAACCTATAACAAGTATGAATGATGAATGAACTAGGGATTAAGGATCGATGACGAACACAATGTGATCAACAATGTAATCGATGTGCACACATTCTTCTCCAAAAAATGATACATTCTCGAAGTAGGAATTTTTTTATTTTTTTATTTACCCATTCTTGATATTTTTAGAATAATTGATTAATTTCATTAAAATTGATCCCATGATTCTGATGATCACAGGTCCCTATCAACCTATAAATTTCCTATCAAAACCTTATATTGGGGATAATTTTAATGTTGGAATTCTTGATTAATTATTAATTAATACACATTCAAAAAATTTAGTTTATTATCATTTGTGTGTGGTCATCATCCTCACATACTTTTTTGTTCTTTGGATTTTTCTCTCCATTATTCATGAACACACTTCCAAACGTTGTTTTAGCAGATGTTTTAACCATTTGATAATCTAATTCTGATTTACAATTTCATATTGGATTTGATTTTTTTGGGTTTTAATAGAAATTATTAGGATGTAAAGTTAGATATAACATTATTGTTGAATAGTATTTGAAAACTAGGATGGGTAGTTTCTTTACCAACAACATATACGATGACTTGAGCATGACAAAAGAACTTTGATATGAGGAATGACAGCTGGAAAATGATTCTCGATGATGATATCCCCATGATTGTAATAGTAAAAAATAATTCATGTGAGATTTATAGTGACTATAGTGGTTGAGGTAAGAATCATGGGTTGGATATGTGTCTGGTTTTGAAATTCCCAACCACTCGACAAATAGTTTATAAGAAGACAAATCATATAAACTGGGAGATACAACACTAGGGTATTAGAATAGAAAATGATCACATGGTGCGTAAAAACATATGACATACAATGTATACCATAAATATATTCTTTATGTATAAAATTTATACATGCCTATGGATATTTTTGGGAATATATACCCTGTAAATTAGATCCAGATGTTGTATATTGGGGTAATACATAACTCAGGATCTCGAGAAGAACATGTGGAGTCCTCCTTTGGAGCTACATTCCATGTGTAGTCCAGACATACTATATACATTAAATCTACATGGCACCGAAAGTTGAGGTACACACCAATATACCTATCCATACCCTACATTCCATGTGTACCTTCCCATATGCCATGTACTTGATTATCCACATTCCATGTGAGATTCAAATGCACAAGAAGACTAATACTTAATGGATATAGATCATTTACCCTAGGAACATGCCGTATACTTCTACTAAAACTATTTAAAAAAAATTATCTCTTTATTAAATATCAATATTGTGCAAGAAAGGAATTAATTATTTTTGTTTATTCATATAGAATGTGATGATATCCCTTTTAAAAAGATATATTGTATGACTCATATCAATGTTATCGAGATGGGTGTTTAGTTATTGATAAATGATGATGTAATTAGGAATTCCTGGTGATGTATTCTTAGAGGAAGAACCATCCTTTATAGGGAAAACTACAATTAAATGTAGGCACCTCTCTTAATCCTTAGGTAATGTTAGTATTTCACCCGATTGGGATTGAGATTCTCTGTTGGAGTGGTATTTCACCCATGGTAGAAACATAGTAGAGATCCATTACCCATGGGATCAAATAGAGTCAATATTTCACACTTTTTTATGTAGTAAGGATTTTATACTAGATATATTTAGTATTTCATCCTTTTTCTTAAGAAAGGGACCCTCTATAGAGTCATTAACTCGCTCATATATAGAGCTCAAATGGTAAAGGGATCCTACATTAGAGTTTGTATCTCACTCATTATCATGGGGCATGGATAATCTATTTTAGTTAGAAAGAGAGATAGGGGAAGGCCTTATGATCCGATTAAGGATGATGGAGTAGGTACTGTGATATAGTTACTTAGATTGTACTGGATTTAAAGACTGGGACTTTACCTGGTGACCTGTGTCCCTTCTATGAGCCATATTTGGGTTATTCATTTTTTCACTTGATTTATGAGATGGTCCTTTTTAATGTTTCTTCATTAATATTTTATGGGATATCCTACTAGGTATGTATATAATCACCCCTATATGGGATATTCTCAAAAATTTTGTGTATTATACAGGTGATAGGAATATCAATTGTGATTTCAAAGGATATGGTGTAGGTGGAGCATAGTAGTCCTTGGTAGTTGAGACTATAACTAGTGATTGGACTTGGAACAGTAGGAAAAGTTTTCCCTCCTTTCATTAGCTGATATATTAGACCAATTATTTGGTGTTTGGATTTTATTCTACTCTTTTTATTCAAGTTTTATTTATGTTGTTACACTATATTGGGATATTAGTGTTTTATACATGAATTGTTACTCCAGCCATTGCATTGGTTATTTATATCCGGCTCATTTTGATATCTATGTAGTTTTATGTTATACAAGTATATTAGTCTAAGGTCTCCCATATGTGTGGTATGCCTACTCAGTTCTTGTCACCAATCCCTGGCCTATTGAAGGAATTATTGGTGTGGAAATTAAAGCTTACCATCGACCCAAAAGGGGCCTTGGTGGGTCAGATCCTATCAAAACTACATATAACATGTCCTTATCGTATGATATTAGACTGCATGGGTGGTCCTATCACATGGACCTAAATCACGTACACCAAACTATATGGGATTTGATTCATATTAATAATGATACACAGTATGCCTCTATGTGGTTCAATCTTAAAACTCCATAAATTATGTATGCACAACCTCAAAATGCACCACATTAATCTTTGTCACCCAACATTAAAAGGTATGATGTGTACTATTAAGCAACATTGAACTAGATGGGTTATTATTCCCTTTACCAGAATATATAAGAAGTGTAATAACCCAAAGTTTTCAATGGAAATTTCCTTCTTATAATTTTTTCATATAATCACATGAAATCCCAACATAATGAAATACTATGTTCTATGTGAACTTTAAACATAATTTTGTCACTTCTGTGATTTGAATTTTGAAAATATGATATACACGGTTACAATCAATAAGTTATTTGCAGTCTAATATGACCAACTTAATTTTTGGTGAATAGTAACATACCCTTATGAATATTAATGTTACCCTTATGAATAGTAAAATAACCTAATGAATAATAACCTTACCTATGATAGTATATAAATAATATTCAAGTGGAAGTATGATATACCTATATCTGGGAACAAGAAAATAAATTTTTTAAAATTGTTGTTTTTTGAGTAAATTTTGATTTTATTTAAAAATTAAATTAATCATATTTAGAATATTATTTTCGGAAAATGGATTTAATTCTTGGATTATACTTGTCAAAAAAGGTCTAGGGTTAATTTTCTGGGATTTTTCTAAAATACTTGATTTTTTTTATGAATAGTAAAATACGATAATTTACAATAAATGCTAAATAATAGATTTATTGAGTCATCGATGATGATCTACTGATGTAAGCCCAATTTTTTGGAACTAACATGAATTTATTACTATTTTTGGTCGTTGAATCATCTCTATTTCTGGTCTTGAGGAAAAATAATAAACTAAGGAATAAAATATTATGAAAACCCTCCTCTCCTCCACTATAAATACCACCCCTCCTTACCTCTTCTCTTCACTCCTTTAAATCCTTGTTACTTGCCTATATTATACACAAATATCTCCCCAACATCCTTCCCAATGTCCTTCATCCTTTGTATCATCAAAATACCAAAACCTCACCCATTAAGAGGTTCTCAAAAGAGATAAAATCAAGAGGTAAATTTCTCTTTCCAATTCTTTTATTTCCTTTCAAGTTCTTTTCTTTTCTTGTTTCTTTCCTCACCTCCCTTCACCCAAATGGTATGAAAAATGAATTAACATAAATTTAATGGAATTATATTATTCTAATGGAATAATTCATTATCATATCTCCTTTCGCCACCTTTTATTTTAAAGAAATGAAAACACCATTTGAGATTTGTTAATTTAGCACAATCAAGGACAATAGGTTATCATTTTCTATTACTTTATTTAATTATGGTCATGAAACCTTTTTATGGTTAAAACATACTATTATATGTGTATTTTATCTTATTTAATGTTTTTTAATCCTTATTCACTCATGATTTAAAATAATAATACAAAACAAGTTAATTGTGAGAAAAATTACTAAAATTAATTCAAGCGTTTATCATTAATGTTTCATATAATGATTCAAATTCATTCCAAATAATCAAATGAATTTTATAACCATCTAATCTTATGTATGTTGAATAAAAATATATAACTTCAATTCGGGACAAACATTCTCATTTTACATGGTTCTCCGTTCATGAACATAAGTAAACCGATCGTAAAAACCAAGAAAACAAACGAACCCGAACAATGAAATTGACCAACTTAACCCATTAAAAAGGCCATTAATGAAGATAAAAGGGTATAATTAATCAATTAAATATTGAAGATTTTATGGAATTATTAATTAATAAACCTAATTTTTTTATTCAGGTCATTAATAACTAGTGGAGAACACCAACAGACTTAAGGTAAGAAATCCTCTTCATTTCACTTTTATTCGAGAATGTCCTCTATGATATGCCATTTTATGTGTAACCCCTAATGATGGGGTATGATTTTTAACCTCCAAAATACTTCCCTCATGATTTATATGTGATTAGAAACTCCTTTCTCTCTCATGAATCCATCTTAAGTACACCAGATATCATACCGATAATCTGTAAGGAATTCTACCCGAACCACCTTTATTCCTTTGGGTTTCTCTATAATTATTTTTACCCAAATTAAGTAGTATCTTATTTTTATATAAAAATTCTAAATTATTTTTATATTCTCCAAACTCATGTTTCAAGATCCATACCTCATTCTCTTTTAGGGATATACATGCTTTTAAGTGATTCCCACCTCAATACTTCCCAAAATTTTACCCAATTTCAAGTGCACTCTATCCTATATTTTAAGAAACAATTTTCTCTATAAAATCATTATTTTTATTATGAAAAAATTATTGCTTCACTTTTGGTTTTATATAAAATATTTTCCCTTTTCTATTTTAAAAGATCTATATTATTTTCCTTAAAACCGCACAAAAATGTTTTAATGATAAAATTTCTCAAATACATTTCTTACATGTTTTCACTTATATTTGACATCGCTTACCATTATATGTGCCTATTTTACCTTATTAACATCCTTGTTTTTTTCTAATTAATTTATTTTAGGAACACTTTCATGATACGCCCATTGGTTATACTGTATGCCATGATTGTGGTAACCGATTCTTTCCATGGTAACCATTATGTTCATGTAAGATTGATTATGTATGATTCTTTATGTGGAAAACATATTCATGAAGTGTAAGATGGGTGAACCCAGATATTTCTCCAATGCATTGGGTAAAGTTAAGTCTCATAAGATGTTATGTGTGAAGGTCTTTGCGGTTATCCTTGGCTTGTGCAACTATGTGAAATGATCTTGGCGGTTATCCTTGACTCGTATTAAAGTCATGATTTATATTGCTTCCAAATTTCTATGACTCCATGTTTATATGATTACATGTTTATATGTTATCATTCCATATGTCAAATTCATTTTTATATCATCATGTCATTCCTTTTATCCCATGTGCTAATTCTTTGTCCTTATAGTTATTCCATTACTGGGCTTTTTAGCTCACCCCTTTTCCATGTTATCCCCAGGTTATGATATATAGATATATGAGCACAAATGGAAGATATAAGATCATTGTGGAGATTAAATAAAAAGTTGTTTTTATAATGTTTTATTATGTACCTAATCTTCCAAGACACTAGGATTAACGATCCGTGGCTTGTACTCTGATTTATAATTATAATTAAAATCATGTAATGTTATGTGTAAAAGGATAGGGTCACTATAATTGGTATCAGAGTATGGTCTAGTTATTTTTGGAGATTAGGAATATAGCACCTTAGTGATAAACTTAAGGATGATACTAAGTATAATAAAACATCCCTAAATTTTGGTAAGTATAGAGTAAGTGGTTTATCGAAAAAATAAATCCCTTTCTGGATACAAATAGGTAGAGGCGGCTCTGGAACCAAAATATCTGGGAGTGAAAAATCCATAAAGGAGTTTTGGGCTTGACCCAGGGTATCCTGGTACACAACAACGGGCCTTGCTGTACTCTTGGTTTAAAACTCCCAGGGGATATGCTTAGGTAAATTCAGGAGCTTAGTATAAACCATTATTAAAGGAATAAAAAATAACATAAGAATATAAGTTAAGAAATAGATTAAGGATAACCTAGATTTAAACATAAGGAATCACAAGTTTGGATATACTTTTCCTCTATAAGTTTATCCTTTTATGTTAAAAAGTTTCTTTTTTTATGTTCAATAAATAAGTATTAAAGATATCTAATTATACGTTATTTTTCTTAGTTAATGGATGGAAATAGAATAACACATTCCAATGACCAATGTGATTGGAAATGTGTATATTTCCCTAATGATATGCCTGATATGACAGGAGTGGGTGCTCAAAACTTCATGATAGTACTTGCTCAGCTGGCTCAAGTTATGAATAATAACTTGAATCATGTGGAACTTCCTCCCCTCCAAAGAAATAGAAAGTTTATATAGAATCCTTCATGCAGAAAAGGCCTCCTATGTTTAGAGGATATTTTAATCCCCTCCTCACAGAACAGTGGATTAACTCCATTGAGAAGATATTCTCTGTCCTTCAGTGCTCGGAAGATGATAAAGTTGTACTAGTGGTATATCATTTTTATGGGGAAGTTTATTAGTGGTGGACACAGATCAGGAATACAAAGTACCAAGAGAAAATCAATTCCATGGATTGGGAGGAATTCAAGAGGATTTTTTTCAATAAATATTTTCCGAGAACCCTCCATATCAATATGGAAAGAGAGTTCCTCAGTCTCAAGCAGAAGGAAGATGAGTCCATCAGAGCGTATGAAGAAAACTTTACAAGGCTTTCTAGGTACACCTCTAGATTTTTCATGAACACCAAAATCAAGGTGAAATGCTTCTTTAGAGGGCTAAAGCTGAGTCTACAAAAGGTGTTGGTGATTCGGTACTTTGACAATTTTGTGGATATTTCCTGTTGTGCCCTCAAGGTTGAAATGGATATTGGAGACTATCAATGGTCTCATGGTCCTGGTGACAAGAATAGAAAAATGGAGAACAACATGGGTGGTTCAACAAACAAATACCATGATGGAAATAATAATGAATATCCCACTTGTAAAAGTTGTGGGAAGAAGCATCCTAAGAACCATCTAAAGGGAACCTGGAATTTCTTTATATATGGAAATATGGGATATTTGGCCAAGAATTTATGAAGGGATATGAATAATATGATTAATTTGGAAGAATAAAGGAAGGTTCAGATCAATGCTCAGCCATTGGTGCAGTGTTACAACTACAAGGATCTTGATAATTATGTAAACAATTACCCTAATCCAAGGGTTGGTGGAGGAAATAAACAAAAAACTCTAAGGAAATAAGGAAGGTATTATAATATCACTACTATTGAGGTAGATCTGAAAAAATATGTGGTGACAGGTAAGTTGGTTATTCATTCAAGAATAGTGATGTACTATTTGATTCTGGTTCAACACATTCTTTCATATCTTTCAATTTTAGTAGAACTATTCAAAAACTACCTCAAAATTTGGAGGATAAGTTATCTATGAGAATAGATAAATGGGAAAATTATTACATACATGGTTTATAACTCCTCCTTGGTTAATTTTTGTGGATTGAACCTCCCAAAAAATCTTGTCATACTTCTTTTCGTGGAGTTCGGCGCTATCTTGGGCATTGATTGGATATCTTTATACAAATCCAACATCAACTGTCTGGAAAGGGAGATCACTCTTCACATCCCAAAGCATACTATGATTCTTTAAAAGTGTAAGGAGGAATATGAATATCATTTAGAATCATTATCTCAAGTGTGGATATTAATTACTTATGAGTAAGCATGTCTAGCTAAAATGATTCGGACAAAGGAGAGAATCATTCTTAAAGACATTCACATCGTGAGGGATTACACTGATGTATCCCCTGAAGAGTTTCCTAGTCTTCCTCCTAAATTAGAGGTTTATTTCTCAATTGAAATTATTCTTGGATCTCTGCCAATATCAAATACACCTTATATGATGGCCACCGTAGATCTGGAAGAGCTGAAGAAGCAATTACAAGAGAATCTGGAGAAGGATTTTATATGCCCGAGTGATTCACTGTGGGGTGTGCCAATCCTCTTTATCAAGAATAAGGATGGATCAATGAACCTATACATTGATTATTTTGAGTTCATTAAAATCATGATAAAGAAAAAGTATCCCCTTCCATGGATAGATGACTTGTTCGATCAGCTTCCTGGGGCCATTAATTTCTCTAAGGTGGACCTTCAGTCAGGATATCACCAATTAAAGGTGAGGAGGAAATATATTCCTAAGACTACCTTTAAAATGAGGTATGGACACTATGAGTTCATAGTTATGCCCTTCAGACTCACTAATGCTCCATCAATTTTCATGGATTTAATTAATAGAGTCTTTAGATATTACCTCGAAATATTTGTGGTAGTATATTTTATGATATTCTGATATACTCTAAGAGAAAAGAGGAACATGAGGAGTATTTAAATACCATGTTAAAAACTTTGCGAAGGGAGAATCTGTATGAAAAGTATAGTAAATGTGAATTTTGGATGGAGGAAGTATCATTCTTGGGGCATGTTATCACCAGAAAAGGGATATCTATGGACACTTCCAAGACAAAGGCAATCGAGAAGCGGCCCAGGACAATATCTATAATGGAGATCCACAGCTTTTTGGTTCTAGACGGTTATTATAGATGTTTTGTGAAGAAATTTTCACAATTTTAAAACCTAATGATGAAGATGACACAAAAGGGAGTAAAGTTTTTCTGGACTCGGGAATGTGATGACTGTTTCAAGGAGTTGAAAAATGGGCTTATCACTACATCAGTACTCACACTCCTAAAAAGTGGAGAGATCTTTGTAATGTATAGTGATGCTTAAAAGATGTTCTTAGGATTTGTGCTAATGAAAAATGATAAATTGATAGAATACACCTCAAGGTAGCTGAAAATCCATGAGCAAAACTATTCCACGCATGATTTGGAGTTGGTGGCTATGATCCTTGCATTAAAAACCTAAAGACATTATCTCTATAGGGAGAAGTGTGAGATATATACTGACCACAAGAGTCTCAAATATATATTCACACAAAAATAGATTAATATGTTCCAACAAAGATGGATAGAGATCATCAAGTATTACGACTACTCAATCCATTACCATCTCGGTAAGGCAAACAAGGTGGTAGATGCTCTAAGTGGAAAGGATCCTGCATCTTTATCAATGATGAGAATTGAAATGGATCCAATGTTATTAGATTTATAGAGGATGGAAATTGGAATCATTAAGGTAGTAACATCATCAATCCTTTCTCAAATGATTTCTCAACCACCCCACATGGAGGAAATGAAGGATGCTCAAAGAAAAGATGTGGAAATTCTAAAAAGGGTGGAAGCTGTTAAAAATAGGAAACCCTTTGAGTTCATGATTAATGAGGAAGGATTTGTAAGATTTGGATCATGATTATGTGTACCATATGATCCATAGATAACGAAGGATCTTTCGAATGATGCACAAAGCTCAATCTTCTCTATTCACCTAGGGAACACAAAGATTTATCGAGATCTCTGAGAGAAATTTTGGTGGGACAATAGGAAGAAAAAGATTGCTAAATATACATCAAAGTGCCTGGTATTTCAAAAAGTTAAGGCTAAAGGAAAAAATTCTAAGGGGATGATGCAACCACTACCCATAACAACATGTAAGTGGGAGAACATCACCATGGAATTTTCCACTAGACTTCCAAGGACATTCAGAGTAAAGAATGTTATATGGGTCATTATGGATCTTCTTAGAAAGACAACTCACTTTATCGTGATTCGAGAGGAATTATAATTAGATCTAATTATAGAGATATATATCAAATAAGTGGTAAGGCTGAATGGAGTACCACTATCTACTGTATCCGATTGTGATACGAGATTCACCTCAAAGTTCTAGAAAAGTCTCCAACATGCTCTAAGCACTGAACTGAACTTCAGTATGGACTATCATCCTCAAACTGATGTCCAATCTAAGCGAACTATTCTCAAACTAGAAGATATGTTGAGAGCATATTCTATGGAATTTAAAGGAGGATATAACCAACATCTTCCACTGGTCAAATTCTCTTACAACAATAGTTTCCACTCGAGCATTCGAATGGAACCATATTAATCCCTTTGTAGGAAAAGGCGTAAAACACTGTCATGTTGGGATGAAGCCAGTGGTCATAAGATGATAGGACCTGAAATGGTTGAGGAAATAATGGAGAAGGTGAAAACCATTCAGGATCATATCAAGGTAGCCCAAAGTCAGAAAAAGAGTTATGAATATAATCATCGATGATCCCTTGAGTTAAAAGTTGGAGACATGGTATTTCTATGCATATCTCCATGGAAGAAAATTATGATGTTTGGGAAGAAAGGGATGCTAAGTCCCAGTTACATTGTCCCATTCGAGATCCTTGATTGAGCCGGAGCTATGTCCTATCGACTAACAATTCCACCTACCATGACCAAAGTACATGATTCCTTCCATGTATACCGCTTAAGGAAGTACATACCTGATCATTCACATGTACTCTCTTCAGAGGTGGTACAGTTGGAGGATGAAATTTCTTATGAGGAGCAGCCCATGGAGATCTTGGATCCTAGAGATAAATTTCTACGCAACAAGACTACTCACCTGGTTAATGTATTGTGGAAGAACCACAAGTACAAAGAGGAAACATGGGAACTAGAGGATTCAATGAAGGAAAAGTACCCACACCTACTTATGTCTTAGAATGTAAAATGAAATTTCCACGGTGAAATTTCATAAGGGGGGGATAATGTAACAAACCAAAGTTTTCAATGGAAATTTCCTTCTTATAATTATGACATATTACCACATGAAATCATAACATAATGAACTAATAAGTGCTATTTGACCTTTAAACATAAGTTTGTCACTTCTGTGATTTGAATTTTAAAAATCTTACATATACGGTTGTGAACAGTAAGTTATTTGGAGTCTAATACGACCAACATAATTTTTTTTGTGAATAATAACCTGCCCTTATGAATATTAATGTTACCCTTGTGAATAGTAACATACCATAATGAATAGTGACCTTACCTATGATAGTATATAAATAATATTCAAGTGAAAGTACGATATACCTATATCTGGGAACAAGAAAATAAATGTTTTAGAATTTTTGTTTTTGGAGTAAATTGTGATTTTAATTAAAAATTAAATTAATCATATTTAGAAAATTATTTTTGAAAAATGGATTTAATTTTTGGATTCTACCTTTAAAAAATGGTTAGGGTGAATTTTTGGGATTTTTCTAAAATACTTGAATTTTTTATGAATAGTAAAATATGATAATTTACGATGAATGATAAATAATTGTTTATTGAGTCATTGATGATGATATTCTGATGTAAACCTAATTAGTTCAAACTCAAATGCATTTATTAATATTTTTCTTCATGAAATCATCACTATTTCTGGTCTTGAGGGAAAATAATAAACTAAGGAATTAAATATTATGAAAATCATCCTCTCCACCACTATAAATACCACCCCTCCTTACCTCTTCTATTCACTCTTATCAAGCCTTGTTCCTTGCCTATATTCTACCCAAATCTCTCCCCAACATCCTTCCTTAATTCTATCAGCTTTTGTTTTCCTCAAAAGACCAAAAACTCTCCTCTTAATAGGTTCTCAAAGGAGATAAAATCAAGAGTTAAATTCCTCTTTCCAATTATTTTATTTCTTTTGAAGTTATTTTATTTTCTTGTTTCTTTCCTAACCTCCCTTCAACCAAATGGTATGATAAATACCATAACATACATGTATTATAATTATATTATGCTAATGGGATAATTCATTATCGTCTCTCCTTTCCCCGCCTATTATTTGAAAGAAATGAAAACACCGTTTGAGATGTGTTAATTTAGCACAATCAAGGATGACAGGTTACCAATTTCTATTACTATCTTCAATTATGGTCATGAAACAATTTTTATGGTTTAAAAATACTATTATATGTTTATTTTATCTTATTTAATCTTCTTTAATCATATTCACTCATGTTGTAAAATAATAATACAAAACAAGTTAATTGTGAGAAAAATTGCTAAAATTAATTCAAGCGTTTATCATTAATGTTTCATATAATGATTCAAATTCACTATAAATAACCAAATAAATTTCATAACCATTTAATATTATGTATGTTCACTAAAAACATATAACTTCAATTCTGGACAAAAATTCTCATTTTACATGGTTCTCCGTTCATGAACATAAGTAAACTGATCATAAAAACCAAGAAAACAAACTGACCCAAACAATGAAATTGAGCCACTTAACCCATTAGAAAGGCCATTAATGAACATAAAAATGGTATAATAAATCAATTACATATATAATAGGTTATGTAATTATTAATTAATAAACCTAATTTGTTTATTCAGGTCATTAATAACAAGTGTAGAACACCAACAAACTTAAGGTAAGGGATCCTCTTCATTTCACTTTTATTCAATAATTTCCTCTATGATATGCCATTTTATGTGTAATCCCTTATGATGGGGTATGATTTTTTACCTTCCCCATACTTCCATCACAATGTATAAGTGATGAGAAACCCTGTTCTCTCTCATGAATCCCTCTTAAGTACACCTGATTCCATGCCGATAATCCATGAGGAATTCTACCTGAACGACCTTTATTCATTCGGGTTGCTCTATCTTTCTTTTTACCCAAATGAAGTTGAATTTTATTTTTATGTAAAAATTATAAATTCTATTTATATTCTCCAAACTCATGTTTCTAGATCCATCCCTCATTCTCTTTTAGGGATATACTTGCTTTTAAGTGATTCCCTCCTTGATACTTTCCAAATTTTTACCCAATTTCAAGTGCACTTTATCCTATGTTTTAAGCCACCATTATCTTTATAAAATCAGTATTTTTATTATTAAAACCTTATTGGTTCAATTATGGTTTTATATAAAATATTTTCCCTTTTCTATTTAAAATCTTTATAGTATTTTCTTTAAAACCGCACAAAAATGTTTTAATGCTAAAATTTCTTAAATACATTTCTTACATATTTTTACTTTTTTTTGAAATTACTTACCATGATATATATATATATTACATTATTAACATCCATTTATATTCTAATTCCTTTCTTTCATGGATGATTTCATGATACTCCCATTTGTTGTTATTTATGTCATGATCACGGTATCCAATTCTATCTATGGTTAAGCCTTATGTTTATATAAGATTGATTATGTATGATTTTTTATGTGGAAGGAATATTCATGAAGTGTAATATGGGTGCACCCATATAGATATCTAATTCATTGGATAAAGTTAAGTCTCATGAGATGTTATGTACGATGGTCTTGGTGGTTAGCCTTGGCTTATGCTACTATGTGAAACGATCTTGGCGGTTAGCCTTGAATCATACTAAAGTCATGGTTTATGTTACTGCCACATTTATATGAATCCATGTTTATATGATTAATTTTTTATATGTTAATATTCCATATTTTAAATTCCTTTTTATATCATCATGTCATGCCTTTTATTACATGTACTAATGCTTTTTCCTTATGGTTATTCCCTTACTGGGCTTTTTAGATCACCCCTTTTTCATGTTATCCCCAGGTTGTCCTATACAGATGTATGAGAAAAATGAAAGATAAAATATCATTATGGATATTAAATAAATTTTTTTGTATAATGTTTGATTATGTACTTAGTCTTCCATGACACTAGACTTAACGATCTTTGGCTTGTACTCTGATGTATAATTATGCTTAAAATCATGTAATGTTACATATAAAAGGATATGGTCGCTATAAGAATTACCTATTATGGGGCATATCCTAACACCACAACACTTTTCCTCTCCTTAGATGATGATAAATTATTGAGTGCACAAATATTTGGCTTTAAATTATACTATAATCTAGTGACCCTAAAAGGGAAGGATAAATTTTTTTTGATACATATAGATGTGTTTCCATCTGTTTATGTCAATGAAAAATAATTTTCATGTGGGTAACCTATAGTGTTTCCAATTCTATTAGGAATGATTTTTGAACATTAATTAAATATATAAGAGTGTTTTGGAGTAATAAATAATTACCCTCAAAAGGATATGGATAAAAAAGGTGCATTTTGGAAGATTGTTCTCATTGGTGGGTGGGTGATGACTATGGTAATAATAATAAAAATAGTGCATAGATTAAGGGAATTTGTGTCCTAAGGTGTTGATGTTTTATTTTTTTTAAATTTTAATTGATTTGTGTTTATACCATAGTGTGAGGAATTTATGTGCGAAAGTTTTTTGAATTTTGAATTTGTTTTTTTTTCTTTGAGGATTTTTGTTTTTGGTATCTTTTAATATGTAAGGTTCCCACTTAAATATAAAAGTGGTTAAAATAAAAATAAAAAATAGTCATGATAGACACAATATTGGTATAAAATTAAGAGGTACTTTAATTGTCAAATAAAACTATTTTGTATACACAATTTTTTTTTGTAAATTTCACATTTCCCATTATGTGTGATTAACACCCACTATTAAGGACACATAATTTATTTTTCTTATATGTTTTCAATGTTACTTAAACCATGTTTTTATTCTAATATTTATTTATTTTATTCTATTATAAAAACTTATTTATTTATGTTAGATTTGATTCTTTCTTCATTATTCACAACATGTTAATTGACATTTTATTCTTCCTTCTTGAGTATTGAAAATTCATTCTTTAAGGGAATAAAGTCTATAGAACTAATTTAAATATTCCTTGAAAAATGAAAATATTTTTTCTAACTTTATTAAAACTATAATAATAATTTTTTTTACCATACTTAGAACAATGAAAATAATTTCCCATAAAGGTATTTCTCTTTCATTGGGTAAGATGTGTTTTTTTAATTCCTTTTTTTGTTTCAAAATACTTCAAATCTAAAATCGATTCCAGAATATTTATAATATATTATCACATGATATAAATAAATATAAAATTAATACTTTATCAAGGGGAAAATATTGTTATTTTTTTTTTTATCAAATCCAGCTGCAATGCTCCTAAAATTTTAAGATACTCTCAATGGATGTGTCTAGAATTTTTATTCAACCTTTACCATCTAATTCTCCATGGATATTTATATATTCAAATTCATAGTGTGGGTATTGAATGATTCACTATAATATCTTATTCCACTCATTATCATCGCATTAGGAATTTTATTTCTTATATATTCATCATGATTCATTAAGTATATTTCAATTTTATTATTTACTATCTTACTATTAAAACTTCCAATTTTAGATTTATTTTCATTAATTATAGATTTTATTTCAAAATAAAAATTCTTATTCATTATAACGAATTATTATTCAATAAATTCAAACCAATTTCCTCTTTCTTTAGTGAAATCTAGATATTTCACTCTCACACTCATTAATATATTCATTTGATTGTTTAAAAATGGTATTCAAGTTCTTATTTTTATTTTTTTGTAAATGAAACTATTCGAGAGTACCTTTGATATTAACCTATAAATCAAGAAACTATTATTACTTAGCCAAAATCATTTTTCTTTTCATTTTCTAAAAATACGGTTTATGGGTTTCAAGTAACCATACAAATAAAGAACCAACATCATCAACGGAGGTCATAGAACCCGAAAACTAGAGACCAATTCACAACATCATCAATGGCGGTCATGGAACCTACATACCAGAGACCAATCCACGACATCAGCTCAATTAAAAATTCAAAATACCAAAAAACCCATCACCACATAATGATCGATGAGTCACAATCAGTGATCCACCTCAAGTCGCATCCCTAAAATCGCCACATCATCAACCATATATATCGCCGATGAGTGCCCATCGGCCCTCACCGCCACAGTCGTAACCTTGAAACCCTTGAGAACACCATCCAGAGGCATCGCTATCACACCCTCCCCACCAAAGAGGAACCATATCACCAACAATAGCATCCAGAATGCCGTCATCACATCCAAAACATCACCACAAACATCATAGATCATAGGATACAAACATAAAGGCTGATAGGTGGAAACACCTTGCCTTTGCAAATCATAATCCACTAAAACACAAGAATATTTTGAGTTCAACTCCTCAAGACTAATAGGAACCACCATAAAATTTCCCAAGAATATCACGAGCAGAACCAAGAAACCAAACAAGGATTCACCATGAATCAGAACAAACCAAAAAAGGAACACCATTGAATTAAAAACCACATCTTTAAAACCTGAGAAACCACATAGAAGAACATGAAACCTGGGCTTGAGCGAAAGATCACCATCCCTCCTCACAGCACCGGATCAAAGTCCTCTTTCTCAGAAACCAAATTATCCTCCCACCGTATGAAAAACCACCGATTGAAAGTCCATCCAAGAGATCCAGTGTTGCACAGCAGCCAGAAAAAAGAAACAGAGGAGGGGAAAAGGACCGAGGAAAGGAAGATCATCATCTCCCTGGAGAGATGACGGAAACCCTAGGGGAGGGAGCGGGAGAGAGACCGAGGGCAGCGCCCTTTATAGGCCCATTTCTATTCTTACTTATTATCTTAATTTTTTGATTAATCAACCATAGAAACATGTAAATATTCAAAATCATAATTGAATTTTGTTTCATAATTATTATCATAGGATTATTCATTATTATCTTCTTTCTCATATAACTTCATCTTTAATATTTCCTTTTTGATCTCTTAACAAATAAGTAATTTTTAAACTTCTTTGTGGGAATTTGTTTTTGATTTTTTCTTGTGAAATCAATAAATTAATATTCTTTTCCATGTATATTTAGACATATCATAGTAATGGGGCCAAATTTTCCATACTTAAAACATGATGGTTCCTTTTTCCCTCAAAAATTACCCTTTTCATAATTTAATTTATTTTTAATCAATGAAATGAATCCACTAATTACATATAATTTATCTTATTTAATATATTTTGGCATCTTTATAGTCTTAAAACCCATATCTTTATATGAATTTATATAAAACCCTTTTAGATTCACTCTCATATCATAAGAAATAGTTCTACTTTGAAAATAATCAATTGAAATTTGACTTAAATCTAATTCTTTAATAGTAAAAATCATTGAATTATATGATGATGTAAATCCTCTTAGTACTTTATTAAGAATTACAATTCCTTAAGAATTTTTTAAAAGTAATATCATCGATCCAATCAAGTTATTGTTTTTATAAAATAATTCATCAATTCATTTATTTAGTTTCATTCTCAAATCATTAAATTTTTTCCTCAAAATTTGATGTTTAGATTCTGTTATTTTTTCCCACATTCATAGATATCATCCAGTTTGTATCATATTTACTTGGATATATTAAAAACCATATCCCTCATTTATTCCATGTAAAAGAGATATTTAAATAAATAATATTTAGCTTTAGCATTGATATTAAATAATTTGTTATTAATTTTGGTTTGAATCATCTTTGTTGGTTCACTTACTTGTTTCCTTTGTATAACTGAAAAGAAACCATCTAAGTCAAGTGATTGTAGATGTGAGCTCATTTGGTTTCTTAATATTTTATAATTTACCCCATTAAATATTGGTACTCCATTTTCATTCACCATGGTCTCCATGTCAATAAATTTTTTAATTTAAGATCCCTTCCATTGATAAATTATATAAGATTAATCCTTTTTTTCTTTGATATTAATTTTAATAAGAAAGTTCTCATTTAAGAAGTGAAGATACCTTGGGTTTATTTTGTAATGTTTTATGTATTTGTTTTCAACATTTTGTTTTTGAATGTTTCTATATTTCTTATTCAAGTGAGTTTCTAGTTAACAAAAGGAGTTTTAATCACCTTTAAAACTAAGCCAGATGGTGATTTACGGATCTTTAATGTTTCTATCATCATGATGACCAAAAGGGTCTCATTGTTTAAGATAAAGTTTTCAAACATATAGTTTGTATGAATTTCAATATTGTAAAATTATGAAGTTAAAAATTGTAAAAGTTTCAATGATATGAAGTTATGTAGTTTCTATTGAATGATGGTTAATCTTTGAAGTTTCCACCAGACAAAAAACAATCTGACATAGATTTTATAAGCATAGAAAATGAAGATTTCTTCCATTTATTGGAAAGACTTATATAAAGTCCACCAAATGAAGGTAGTTTTTTATCAATGAAGTTACAGTAGACTGAATCTTGAGAGATCATAAGACAAATGAGAATCAAATAGACATATATAAAGTATATTGAACAAAAAATGTTTTATCAAATGATGAAATATATGAGATCATTAGAAAAAGAAATCCTAATATGTTTGGGTGAATAAAAAATCACTAGACTGAGTTTAGTGGATATAGTTCTTTATAAATTTTTAGTAGATCCTGGATGAATGGATGAAGATGTACCAACTCATTAGATAGATCAAGCCGAATGAACTTCTGTGAGTCTACCACATGGAGGATACATGCAAAGAGAACCAAACGGTGGGATATTAGGTTTACCAGATTGAGATGATCAAATAAATAGGATCAAATAGATGATTTTTTACATAAATATATATGTTTGAATAATCTTTAAAAAAATTAAATTCAAACATTGTGTCGATTCAAAGATCTTCTTTAATCATTCATTAACCAGATGAGTTTGGAAGAAGTTTGAAGAAATTATTGATGCTATGTTTTTAGGAAATTTTTTTGAATAAATTTTATGCTAATATTTTAGGAAACTTTGATGAAGAAAGTTGGATTTTAAGTTTCTATTTTAAAGAAATTATAATGAATTGGAGTTAAGTTGTAAAATTAAAATAAGATCCCATTATTTCTCCTTGATTTTTAGTGGAAGTTCTCTTTTATAAAGATGGTGAAGTCTCATTATGATGTGTTGTTGTTACTAATAATTTTTCTAGAGAGCGTAAGTGATGAATGTTTTTTATAGTGAGTTTACAAAAAAGAAATAATTTTTTGAATAAGAGGAGTTCTAGACACACCATACTAAATGGAGGCATAACAGATATAGGTGTATTAGACTGATCATTGTTAGAAAGAGTTACCAAACATATTTCTACCAGACTAATGTGCATTGGATAGAGATGTAATAGACTGAGTGTACCGGAGAGATAATTTTTGGACAAAGTTTTTGGGAGATTTTTTTCAAAGTTTCATATTTAGTATAGGATGTGAAGGATAAGAAAAATATTTAATTGGTGGAAAACAGTATAATTATCTATTAGGAAAAATAAGTATCTTGACGGTAGTTGTATCATTTATATTCACTTCATTATATAGTGGAAATCCATGGATTGATGGGATTTGACAAGAAAAGGACATAGTCACCCACATTAAGTGAAAACATTGTAAAAAATCATGTACCTTGACTTATTTTATTATCATTTCATATGGGTGAGTTTGAGTTTTACTGTTGAGAGGACCATAACTCTGAAAAGTTATAGGGGTTCATTTCAAGAGAAAGGAAATTGTTAAAGATCACCACTGATTCAACCCCCCTTCTTAGTGGTATTCACATTCCTAGGATTTTCATGAGGTAAACAACCTGATAGGGGAAAGTGAATCATGATTTTTTTCAATTAATACACTCTTTTTGAATCTTGTTCCCACGTTATAAGGAATTTCCTTTAATTAAAATCACATAAACATGACAACCAAATAATGAAAATAATGTATAGGGACAAAAGGATTTTACTAGGTTCATTATCTAACGTGGATGGGTATTTCCAAATAATATAAAATAGATAATTTATAGGTTTATATAAATCACTAATTTTACTTATTGTGATTAAAAATATTTTGGCTTGGTTCACTTCTAAGACCAATACTTACTCCTACTTCTTCACTCTCCACTCACTAATTCATGTAAGGGTTCTAAATAAGATCAACACACAAATTTTATAAATATATGATAAAACTAATTAAAATACCAAACTAGTAATGATGTGTCTCTTTAGCTTTTGATCATCATGAATAATATGTTCATCTCTTTAGATGGTTAAATATTCATTTATTTCTTTGATGTAGTGTAATTTTCAATTGTATTCTAAAATAATTTATTTAATTAAATTTTATAGAGTCCTTTATATTATCTCTTTAATTATATTTATTTTTTTAATAAAAACCAAATTTATTAGTTTACATTATACTTCCAAACCCAGCATGAATGGTAGGGATCTCTTTATGTATATTATATCACACAATATTTTGTTGGAACCAAGGATATTCTTTGCTAGAAATGGTGTATGGTTTGTGTTTTTTTTTTCAATCCTCATTAGGCTGATTAACGAGTTTTCAAGGGATGTGGTATTTAATTTGATACTGAAAGAAGTGTTGAAGGTGGTTTATTTTCCCAGTGTTTTCCAAATTTTTGGGCCTTAAAAAAGGATTTTGTTTTTGGAAAAGGAAGTATTTATACATAGGATTGAATGAGATGTAGAATGGAGAATGAATTTAGCAAAGGAAGGGAACCTCATAGCATTTGATACGAACTGCGTACCATGTACCAAGAACGGTTATCAGATGATGAAGGGTACTGTATGGATTGGACAAAAATGGTTTATGGGATGGAAAATGTTATGTGGACCGCATAGGTGGAATATATCTTAGAGTGTAGGAGGTTTTTAAAAGGCCTACGGTTCACAGAAGGCAAACAGTTCGTGGGATGACATGTAATTTGCGAAAATGAGGTGCGGTTTTGAGAAACCGTGAAGGGTGTCATTTTCGTAAATGAGGCAGTGATTTGGGCCACCACGTAGGGAGAATGGAGGTACGTGGACCACATAAGGAATATAGTTCATGGGAGATGAACAGTGCGCGGTAAAGGTGGTGATGTATATAATATTTGGTAAATCTTGGTTTAGCGGATTGTGTAGATCTATAATCCTATATAAGAAGCATTAATACCTTCATTAGGGTGTGGCTCTATTATTAAAAATCCGAGAAGTATTCAAAGAAATCTTGAAGCAGTTCACGGGAAGAATACCCCACAAATACTTTATTTAAAAATCTAAAAGGAATTTGGTGAAGTCCAAAATATTTCATGGAAAATAGTACGAAGAGGAATAAGGATAGTTTATGGAAGAAAATTCGTAGAGGAGTAGTTGGTCTATAGGGAAGAATCAGTATACCAATGCAGTTTGTGAGGGTAGTACACAGTCGTGGTTTGTAGAGGAAGTACGTAGAGGAAGCCTCACAGTACGGGGAGCAGTGAAGTACATGGAGGAAGCCTCACAGTATGTGGAGCAAGGCAGTACATAGTGGAAGGAGTGCAGTACATGATAGAGCAAGAGCAGTTTATGGAGGAACCACTCATGGAATGTGGTGCAATAAGGTTCTCAGAGGAAGGAGGTCAGTACGTGGAGGAATAGTTCACGAACTAATAGTCCACAAAAACGTGGAAAACATCTACAGGTGAGAACAAGACTTCAATAGGTAATCTATCTATAGTTTAGGATTCATGATTTAATACCAACCCAGTAAAGCAACCTTTAAGTCGATAAAATGAGTTTAGATACTTCCCAACATAGTGAGAAAGGGGGATTCAATGGAAGTGTTTTGAGGGACACAATGTGTTACCCTTAAAAACTTGTAAAGATAGTGCACCTGACATAGAGTTATTGTGCTAAACTTATATACTACACAACTAGTGAAGATTAGTGGGTTTTGGTATGACTGAAAACCTGTCATTGTATTCTCCTTGGATGTTTCCCTTAGTGGTGAACCAAGTAAAATTTTTGTGTCTTTTCTTTTCATGTGATTGTTTTTTTTCATCTCTTTCTCATTAGATATGTTTATCAGGTTCCTACCAACATGGGAACAACATCAATCAATTTAAAAAAAAAATAGACACCCTGATTCACCCCTCCCTTCTCAATGTGTTTTAGGGTCCTTCAAGTGGTATCATAGTGTAAAGGTTACTGGTGTTAAATATGCCCTTAATTTCTACAATGAAGATTACAATAAATGTCAGGGGAGTACCCCTATTTGATGGGAGAAAATTTTAGATCTGGAAGAATATGATGAGATCTCATATAAGATCTATTAGAATGGACATCTTGTTTTCCACTAGATAAGGAATATAGGTCATTGATCCAACTAGGATGTCTATGATTGATACAGATATGAAAACGATTTATGTAGATACCGAAGCACATAATTACATCATTGAAGCTCTTTTTGATTAGATATATCTAAAATTGATGAGTTGTATATCATCAAAGTTTATGTGGAAAAAACTCTAGAACATATATGAAGGTGATAATAAATTGAAGGAGGTGAAACTCTATGTCTTTCGCAACAGGTTTGATGATCTGAAAATGTATCCAAATGAAAATGCAGATGCATTTTTTAGTCAAATTACTAAAGTTGTTGGAGAAATATTAGGACTTGGTGAAGAAATCAAAGACATTGGTATTTTCAAGAAAATATTGAGAAGACTTACACCTCTTTATAATGAAAAGGTTTCAGAAGATAAAGAAACAGATATCTCTAAAGTTTCTTTTGACAATCTACTGAGTAGTCTGGTGGATTATGAAATGAGAGTCAAACCTGAAGATTCAACGAATCATGTAAGCAAGTAAATGGAATTCAAATCCATAGAAAAGATAGAAATTTCAAGAGATAGTGTTGATGAAGATAATGAGGAAAACAAAATTATTTCCCTCATTGCCAAGAAATTAAATAAGGGAATAAGGAAATTTTAAGTCAAGTTACTGTTTCCGACGCTTTCGCCGGGGCGCGCGCATCCGTCCGTCTGCGGAGGAGGACGCGCGACTATGTTGCCCCGCATTCCCGCTTTCCAAAGGCGGGCGGCATTCGTTCCTTATTCAGGTATGTCTGATCCTTGATCGAAACGAGATGATGGGATGTCAGTTCTTCCCTCCGTGGATTCCTCCTCGGTGCTCATTACCTAGTCTGGGTCTCCCTCATAGATTTCATACGTAGTTCGTGAAACTCTTCCCAGTGCCATGTTTCCATGGATGCCGGTTAATTACACTGCTTCTATCGGGACATTCCAAAGGGTCCGGTCAGGGCAGCAACCTTTAGTCGGGGGAGTAGTCACGTTGAGGCATCAGTAGCGTGTCTGGATGCTGGGGAACCTGGCATGTCTGTCTGTTGTCCCTGATCACAGGGCTTCTCGAGGGCGTGGAAGCCCGAGGCATCCCACATCGAACGCGGGGAATTATATGCCATAGACACATATCTGAGGTTTTCATCAGCTTCCTGTGTTTGACACAGGGTATGCCGTGGGTTTAACGTCCAGCGGGGAGGGGTCGGCCCGATCAGAGCATTAGCTAGGATAGATCGGATTGAGGGATTTCTCTTGAAGGGATGCCGATACCGGGGCCAGCCCATGGGCGGCTGTGAAGAGTGTACCGAGATGGTCTCACCGGGATATGATGGTCCGGGTGAGGATCGGGGTGGATGGTGGAGTTGGGCTTGAGCCTTGAAGAGGCTTCCTACATATCCCCGTGGCAGGGAATCAAAGTCCGCGTAGTTCGGGATGGTGCTGGTAAACCGGCATGAGGGTGGACCTTGGTCCGATGGGCATCATCTGCGAACCGACGTGAAGGTGGACCTTGGTCCGATGAGAGATGGGCTTAAACCCCAGGGAGGCTTCCAATGTACCATGCCTTGACATGGATCAAAGGCCACGTAGTTCAGAGGGTTTCATCGATGAGCTGATGTGAAAGTAGACCCGTGGGTTCACTAGTGATGGGCTTGAACCTCAGGAAGGTCTCCTATGTACCATGCCTTGACATGGATCAAAGTCCTCGTAGTTCAGGTGAAAATGGGGGCTTGGCACACCGACAAGGAGACGGTTTGGGCTAATGATTGTTGGGCTTGAACCTCGGTAAGGTTTCCTACGTACCATGCCTTGACATGGATCAAAGTCCTCATAGTTTGGGTGGAATGCAGTTTAACGTCATGCGGGATGGGGGTGAACCGACGTGGATGAGGTCGGAATGACCGGATGGTGGGTTTGAACCTCGTAGAGGCTTCCTACGTACCACGACTTGACATGGATCAAAGTCCTCGTAGTTCGGGTTGGTCACAACGGCTTGCCGTCGGACTGGAATTGCAGTTTAACGTCGTGCTGGACGCAGGTAGAACTCGACGTGAATTGATGATGGGTTGGCTTGAACCTCATGAAGTTTTCCTACGTACCATGCCTTGACATGGATCAAAGTCCTCGTAGTTCAGGTGAAAATGGGGCTTTGTCGGCGAACCGACGTGAAGGTGGACCTTGGTCCACTTGTGGTGGGCTTGAACCTCGGGAAGGTTTCCTACGTACCATGCCTTGACATGGATCAAAGTCCTCGTAGTTCGCTATGGAATGGGTGTGCAGTTTAATGTCATGCGGGACAAGGGGGGGTATACAATTTAACGTCATGCTGGACGAGGGTGTGCAGTTTAACGTCATGTTGGACGAGGGGCGAAACTCGACATGAATGAACGACCGAGTAATGTGGCTTGTGGCTTGAACCTCATGGAGTCTTCCTACGTACCATGCCTTGACATGGATCAAAGACCTCGTAGTTCATATGGGATGGGTCACAACGACTTGTCGTCGGACCGGAATGCGGTTTAACGTCATGCTGGACGCAGGAAGGACTCGACGTGAATGAATGACGGGTGGGCTTGAACCTCAGGGAGGCTTCCTACGTACCATGCCTTGACATGGATCAAAGTCCTCGTAGTTCGCTAGGAGGTGGGGGTCAGGGTCGGTGCTCACTCTAAGCCCACGTGAGTCCTGCTCGGTGTAGGAAATAAGAGGTTGTAAGGACCTGACGATCACGTCGCGAAGGATGCGTCCGTGAGAAGCGAAGAGGGGCTTACGCGTTAGGCAGCCCATGGTGTTGGGACTTACTCCAGGATGAAGGCCCAGGGTCGGTTCACAGTTTAACGTCATGTGTTGAGGACGTGGTGCTTAGCAGTTTAACATCCTGCAGCTCGGACGAGGGGGGTTCACTCCGCACCCCCTAGGACTTACATAACCGGTACCCTATGGTCCTTGGGGAAGGGAAGGTACCAGCAAGGCCATGGTCAAGGGGGGTTGCGGGACAAACCATCAAGGGGTCCACGTTAGCGTGGCTATGCGAATAAGAAATAGTCATTAGCGTGCCTATGCGAAGAAGCATTAGGCGAAGCAACGCTACGGGTAGCATTGTCCATGGGACTTTGAAATCACATCGTGCAAACCTGGAGGGTCACACGGGAAGAGGAATTTCTAAGTAAAGGAGTGTGCTTTGCGAAGTGGGGTGCCTTGGACTTAGCACGGGGCATGGGTGCGAATGGAAGGTGCTTCGCGAAGTGGAACAGTGTTCGCAGAGCACTGCCTCGTGAAGACGGGGTGCCTCGCGAAGCAGGGTCCTGCAAAACAGTGTGCTTCGCGATGTGGAGCGATCCTGCCTTAGCATAGGGATCACTAGTATGGGTTGGGTGTTTCGCGAAGCATAAGTGCTCTGTGGCTGCCTGGGTTCCCTTGGGAATCCCCTTCCTTAGGGAATGCCCTTGAGCTTCGCGAAGGGAATCCCTCTTGGAAGAGGGGCTCAAAACGAGACAAAGCAGAGGCGTCTCGCGAAGTAGAAGTACATCGCGGAGCTCATGATTCCCGGGGAAAAGAGTGCTTCGCGATTTGGGAGAGGAGAAGCCGAAAGGTCGGATTGTCAGTCTCTGGGAATCAGGGGGAGTCCAGTATTTATAGGGAAGGGGCGCCGCGAAGCAGAACTCGCGCGCCGCCTCAGGAGCTTCGCGGCGGGTCGCGAACGTCAAATGCGTTCGCGGAGAATGACTGCCTCTGGAGCTTCACGGCGGCTCGCGAACGTCAACGGCCTTCGCGGAGAATCACCGCCTCTGGAGCTTCGTGGCAGCTCGCGAACGTCAATGGCCTTCACGGAGAATCACCGCCTCTGGAGCTTCGCGGCGGCTCGCGAACGTCAACGGCCTTCGCGGAGAATCACCGCCTCTGGAGCTTGGCGGCGGCTCGCGAACGTCAACGGCCTTCGCGGAGAATTACCGCCTCTAGAGATTCGTGGCGGCTCGCGAACGTCAACGAACTTCGCGGAGAATCACCGCCTCTGGAGCTTGGTGAGGCCGCGATGGTCGGGGCGCTTCGCGGCGGGGCTTCGCGTGGGTGCTTCGCGTCGGGGCTTCGCGAGGCAGCTCGCCTGCCTTCCTTTTTTCTCCTTTCTTTCGGGCCATATTTTGGCGCCAACAAATGCCCCCCCTCAGACTTGGAGCTGCGGAGGGAAACGGTCAAAGTCTGAGGGAAAATCTCCAAAATTGTCGATGGTTCGCGATGCTGTTCCGCGAAGGGGGACCGCGATGCTGACTGGGGTCGCGGATCCGGACACGCCGCGATGCTCCGCGCGGGGGAGGCACGCCGCGATGCTCCGGGGTCGCCGCCTATAAATAGGGGAATCGAACTCTTTTGTCTTCACGTGCCTTCCTTGTCCTTTTGTGCTCTCGACTTCGTGAAGCTCCGCGTACTCCGCGACAGCCCTCCTCGAATCGAGCTTCGCGGCGAATCGCGGGTCTCCGGCTCCGCATCCGCGCCAAGCGAACATCTGCTTGTCGGCCTTGGCCAGACTTTGCGGCTTGGTCTCGCAACCGATCTTCGCGATTCGGCTTCGCGATTAAGCTTCGCGGTCGAGCTCCGTGATCCAGCTGAAGAAAATTCTTTTCTGAAGGCTAGAATTAAAATGGCTCATCAAGAGGCTGTATTGGGGGTGCTTGTAGATGCTGCTCGTCGGGATGAGATGGCCAACTGTCCAGGCTTAGGGGAGATGGTCCGAAGCCACTCAGACCATACTTCTTTGACAGATCTGCTATCGGAGGGTCAGAAGGATTATCCATAATGCAAGAAACTGCCATTGTACGGCTTCGGGCTGAGGGATGATGTCTTCATCCCTGAGGCGAGTAGGGATGAACCAGCTTGCTGGTTCAGGAGCATACCATGCCAGCACCAATGGTTCAGGGCGGCCGATGGTCACACACAAGAGAACTTCACACCCATCACTGTTGACTGTCTCTACAACCATGTGAATGATATTGACGGGAGGCCACTGCAACCGGAGATGTCCCATCCCCTCTACCGTACCATGCTGAAGGTGGATTTGCAGGATTCAAAGAAGGGATGGTCCGATGAGTGGGACCTGTGCCAGGGAGGCAACTTTACTGATGACTGGGCTTGGGCCTACTGGGTAGGCGCCTCATGCGAGGAGTTCGGGGCCGATCTGAGGAGAGTGGGGTTGTATGAGGCGGCGTGGGCCTCCCAATTCCACATTTACCAACCAAAGAAACTGATACCAGAACTGCTGAGCAGATGGTCGTCTAGGACCAAAACTTTTCACCTGCATCACGGGGAGGTGGGCATCAGCCTGTGGGATGTCCACCAGATTTTTGGGGTTCCGATCTTGGGGGCCATGTATGATGAATTCCTCCCCGTCATCAGCACATGGGAGGATACGAAGCAAATGTCGCGACTGGCGTCAGCGCTGATGGCACTCATCCCTGGAGAGGACAAGGAAGCAGTGAGGGATGTCCACTTTAGGAGATGGTTCAAATGCTTCCTAAATTTCCCAGAGAATCGAGAGTTCCCTCCGAGGCCTCGAACTTGTCCGAGAGCGGCCCAACGAGGCAAGGGGTACTCGTACTGGCGGGTCCTAGAGGACAGCCAATGGAAGACTTGGGGTTTCAGTGTCAGCACTGAACAACAGCCGATAGTCAGGCTGGCGGCGTTCATCGCGGCTCTCATCTGTGGTTGGATCCTACCGGTGAGAGATACAAGCATGGGGGTACGGCCCACCTCGTTTATCATGGCGTCGATGTTGGCCATGGGGTAGCGGATCAATCTGGGGATTCCGATGCTCACCAAACTGTACAGAATGCTGCGGCACATTAGCGAGGGCAAGAAGCCGCCAAGGATATGTGGGCCCTTCCACCTCCTGTATGGGTGGATCGCAGCGCACATCAGGGGGATTTACGAGTATCCAAACCCCATTTCGCCGCCGGGATCGAACTTCCGCCCCTCCATCCTGAATGCGGTCGGGAGCTTCCCATTCAAACTGGCCGTTCCGATGGTACTGAATCGGGTGTGGAGGGCGGACGATTTTAATTTCCACCCCTTCCCCTTGCCGATGGGTATACTTACTGATGACGGCCGGGTAACGGAAGAACATCGGGCCTACCTCCTGGCCTTTCGAGGTGGAGTTTTGGTGGCACGGATAGATCGTGAGCCACTCTGCGAACCGTACACCCCGCATCGGTTTGCGAGGCAGTTCCGGTGCCTCCAGCGGCTGACCCCGTAGGTTTACTGGGAGGTGCATCACGAGGAGCGCCCGTGTGTGATGAGGCAGCTGTGGCTCATGTTCACACGGGAAGATGGGAAGATGCGGATTGCACTGCCTCCATCCACCGCCGCTTTTGGGTTGGTGAAGGAGTACGCCATCAGTTGGGAGGCTGCTTACCCAGGGGAGATGCTGAAGCAACCAACTATCCGGGTCGGTGATGGTGGGCCTCCTCTATCTCGAGGTCGGGGTCGGAGGGCAGCTAGGGTCGCTCGCGGTAGCGGGGCTGCCATGTCGACGAGACCCGCACCGACTGAGGGTATGGCAGCAGTGGTGGATCCGGTGATTCCGGAAGAGCAGGGTCATCTAGAGGGGCGGCCACCGAGGGGATTTTGTAGGATATCCACTCAGGCTCCGGGAAAGCGTCTGTGTCATATTGACATGGCAGAGGATGCCGTATTCCCGAAAGCTTGGGACATTTTGGATGTCGACCGGCAATTCCTCATCCCACCCGAGATATGGGCCCACCTGAATCGCTTAGGGATAGAATTACCAGGCATAGGCCCAGTTCGGGCTGGATTCATGGTGTCTCCGGCGGAGGAAAAATAGTACCTGGATGAGCTGGAGGATTACGTCCACTCCAGTGGTGTCCCTCACCCGATGACAGACCGGGTGAGGGTACTGTTGAACCAGACGGTCCCCCCACAGTTATCGGCTGCCGATCTGAGGGAGCGCTTCCCCTTGCCGAAGGAATCAGAGGATTCCTCTCGGGAGGATGAGGCTAGAGGAGGGAGCCCATTGGAGGAGGGCGAGGTCGGAGACCGAGGCTCAGAATCCGACGACTTCGCGGAGGCCCTCGAGGTAGCATTCTGAACTTCTCTCCTTACGATCTGTTCTTGGGTCACTATGGACTTCTCACCAATGTTTGAGCCATGCAGGAGGAACTTGTTCGTAGGCCTCGTTCTCGATCCTTGGCGGGTGATGATGCGGGACCTTCAGAACCCGCTCCTATGGCTGCGTCCAGTTCCGCGTCTGGTGGGACCAGCGCGCCCGAGGTGGCTCCTCCGGAATCTTCAGACCTTCCAACAGTATACGGAGGGCCTCTTCTCGGGGTCCCATCAGCACCAGCTCATGAGCAGTGCCAGGAGGTCGATCTCTGTAAGTCTCCTCTACCAGTGTCCTCGCTGTCACATGTAGGCCATGCCTGCCAACTAACGTTTATGTCCCTCTCTGTCGTAAAGTTCTCCGACTGGCGTGGGCTGCTGCAGCAAGACTGGTTGGGATGTCTGGTGGCGTACCTCCTAGGGGCATGCCGGTGATGGTGGTGATAGTCCCCCCATCTCCTCAAGCTGTGACGCACACCATCACTGGCGGGGCCATCAGCAGGGTCGTACCCGAAGTCATTGAGGTGGACTCTGAGGAAGAGGATCAATCGGTCGGTCCCAGTCCTATCGCGCCTGCTTCAGCGTCAGGTGTCGTACCAGATTCAACACCAGATGTAGATCCTGCCGAGGATTTCTTACGGGCGTATCCCGCGTACGAGCCTGCCAATCGCGCGGACTGGGACGAAACGGCCTCCAACGAGGAAGATAACAGCATAGTCCGCCGCCAGTCATGGAAGTTGATCACGCGCTTTGTCAAGGACACTCCCCAAGCGCAATGGCTGGCCGAAATGGATAGACTCCACTCGCGGTTGCACGAACTGTGTGCTGGGGGAGTGGATGCCCAACATCCTCACGCACTCATCCGAGATCTTATGGCTGAGAAGATCCGGGAGCATGATCGTGGGCTCAGCGTGGGCTGGCAGCGGAGGAAGGCGACCAACATTAAGAAGCTCCAGGAGACTGAAGGCGAGGTCCAACAGATGCAGACCCGGGCAAACGAGCTTTCAGCCTCTCTTGATGCACAATCTGAGTTGGTCTCGCGACTGAAGGCCCAGCTGGCAGAGGCAGAAGAGCATATGGGGCAAACCTCTAGAAAGATGGCTGCCTTTCAGGCTGAGGTAGAGAGGGACAGGGCCAAGACTGATGAATTACGCCCCGCCGCTGCTGAGGAGGAGCGGGAGCTGAGTCCGTGGCAGCAAGCCTTGGATGCCACGAGCCAACGGGTAGCGGAGCTGCAACGCTCTTTTGACGGGGTCAACCCGTCCATGGGGGGAGTCAACCCCCGGGTATTGTAACAAACCCAAAAACCTTTTATTGGTACTTTCGTGCTTCAAATTTTTTTTGTTTTGAATTCCGTAGCGCGCACGATTTCCACTATTTGAATTGCCTTGTTACATCCCTACAATGTTTGCGGGACGTTCGGCGACAATTCCCCAAGCCGACATGGGTCGAGCCCAATGTGAGACACAGGAGATAGTTGTCTTGATCGGAGAAGGAACTTCTAGGGTAGCCGAATTACCGTTTCTTCAGCGTGCTCTTATGCACGAGCGGGGCAACGCCAGGGGCGCTGAAATCGGTCCAAACAGATGAAAATGGGAAGTGTGAATCACGATACCCAAAATCTGGAACACTGTGGGGATGGAGTGACAATAAGGGACAACCGTTAACCTTGGAGGAGAAGCGGTACCCTTACTGCGTTAGCCTGTAATGGGGACAACAAGTGAGGGTCGACTGTTGACCATGTTCGAAACACGGGACCATGTCACAAATGTTGTTGATCAATCCTTTGGGACGTTGGCCTAGGATAGTTGGCGGACCATAGGTCAGACATCCATACTGTCAGGGGGTCCTTCCAGACATGACCCGTCTTCTGGAACGTTGGCCCAGGATGGTAGGTGAGCTGATGCGGCATGAGACCAGGCCGTTAGGGGGTCCCATGAGACATGAAAGAGGACGAGGGTCTGAATAAGAGGCACGCAAAGCGTGGAATATGGAGTGATGGTTTTTCCAAACAGAATCCAACACTTAGGTAGTTACACCACCGTGGTGGGAGCACACCAGATGGGCTCATCGGTCTGATCATGGATCATCCCTTCTTTGGGATAGGGCCTCTCTGGCGAGGGGATCTGTCACTTCCCAGTGGGATCTTGGGGAATCCTGAACTTGTTCAGGGTAGAACCGCAGTTTAGTGTCATGCGTTGAGGACACACAGACCCCTGTAACGTCATACGATAGGACGTGGAGCAAAAGGAAAGATCCCAGGGAGAGTGTGGCGCGGTATATATGAAACCGATGTGAATGAGGACTTGGAGTCCAAATCATACCACATACCCCTGGAGGAAACTCTTCAGGTCGAGGGACCAAGAGTGAGGATTAGGCTGGGCCCGAAGCAGAGTGGTCGGGCATTCCTACGTACCCCATGAGGATGGGAATCAAGCCACACGTAGTTCTGGAAGCGTAGTTTAATGTCATGAGGGACGATGAGAAGCCTGGCCGCGTTGGTACACATCCTGCCAAAACTACTAAGCCCGCGTGAGTCGTGCTCGGTGTGGGAAACAAGCAGTAGTGGTGGGAATTTCCCGACACAAAAAGGGACAGGTTAGGGCAAAGGGATGATCGGTGAATACCGGCCCAATGACACTAGCACGATCATTTAGCGCACTTAGATGCGCGAAGAGAAAGAGCCGAGTATGATGGAATTCCACTTGAACATGAGGAAGTGGAAATGTGTGAATCATAACGCTCGCGATTCAGATCACGATGATGGCGGCGTGATGATGGAGGATAACTACTGACCATGTTCGCAACACAGCATCCTGTCGCGTTGGCCTAGAATGGGGACAGACAAATGAGGGTTGACCGTTGACCATTTTTGAAACACGGGACCATGTCACAGATGTTGTCAAATATCCGTAGGGACGTTGGCCTGAAATGATTGGAGGGCCCTTAGGTCCAGCATTCATGGAGAGCCCTTAAGCCTTGTATCCATGTCATCCGAGGGTCCTTTTGAATGTGGGAGCGGATGAGGATCCAAATGGAGAGCTCACGAAGCTTGGTCATGGGATGAGGGGAATGTCCCCATGAAAATCCCACACTTCGGACTCTTTGTCGAAACACATCTGAATACGACAATGAGACGTATTAGATAGGGGGAGCATATTCCTTTCCCATGGGGAGATCTTAGTTTAGGGTCGTAGAATTCGGACCATGGATGGGTAAGGGGAGCAGGGGATACACGGAAAGGTGGTTAAAAGACCCGACGTGAATGAGGACCTAAGCCCTACTTACCATGCATTCTCTGGGAAATGCTCGAGTCGAGTCGAGGGACCGAACACGAAGGTTAGGCTAGGCCTGCGGGGAAGTTCCCGGGCGCCCCTACATATCTCATAAGAATGAGAATCAAGCCATACGTAGTTCTGAAGGGTGGCACGGTAAGGTACCAGTGCTAGGGGAAAAGGGAAGTGTGGGCGTGGCCCTTGCACTAAAAGAAGCGGAATTTGATAAATCTTGTTTGTCCTTTAAGGTGAATGGGTTTTGTTTTGTGAAGTGACAGACCTAGAATAATAGGTCATGATGTCACCACAAGAATCAAGCCGTGATGGGCGTTGACAAATGGCATGGCACGTGACCAATACCCAACGTGATGTCCTCTATAACGAGGTCATCATAATGCAGTGCCGTTTTTCGTCATGCGGCCAGGACGATAATGTCACTGTTTAGGGTCGTATGGTAGGACCAAGCATTCATTTTATCATCATACAGCGCAGACAATGCACCACTCCAAGAGGGAGACCTCAGGCCGAGGGGCCTATATAGAGGTAAGAGGTGAAACAGGGGGGGAGACTGGTTCCCCAAATGGGCTGTACCTGATGACAGGGCGTCCGGGCAGTCCTACGTATCCCATGAAGATGGGAATCAAGCCACACGTATTTCTAAAGGGTGCCTTTTAATGTCGTGCTGGACAAGGAATAGGAGGGCTAACTCTCAGAACGGGGGTGCACGTGGTGCAGCCATTGCAAACCTGACGTGAATGAGGACATAATCCCACACTACGCCACGCGGTCCCGTAGTCGGGGTCCTGAAGGCAGGACCAGAGAGGTGGATTTGCTGAACTCAAGCTGGGCCCAGAGACAAGGGGTCCGGACACTCCTACGTATCCTATCAAGATAGGAATCAAGCTGAACGTAGTTCCAGATGGGAATCTTAGTTTATGGTCTTAGAGCTTGGACCATGAGCGGTGACCACTTCCCGAGTAAGCACAGATGTCAACCCGATCCCTAAGCCCACGTGAGCTAAACTCGGTGTGGGAAACAAGGGGGGAATCCTTATCGCAAACTTGGGGTGAGTCAAATGGGAGTTGGTAGAGAGCCCTGAAGGACACCTTCAACACGGCTTGTTCCCCCAACGCGCAGACGTGCACGGAGGAAAAGTACCAAGGGCTTCGAGACTCTACTTGGACACGATGAAGTGATGAAGGGTGTGAATTGTGCACCCGACATTTTGGGCCTAATGGGTTGGCATGGCAATAGAGGAACATTGTTAACCATGGTGGAAACGCAGCGTCCATATCGCGTTAGCCTGAGGTGGGAACAACAAACGAGCATCGACCGCTGACCATATTCGCAATGCGGGATTTTATCGATTTGTTGTCCAAAACCCTCGGGGGGCGTTGGCCCGTAACAGTAGGAGAGCTCTTGGGCGTAGTATCCAGGCCATTCTTGGGGGTCCCTCCGGGTGTGAAAGATGATGGAATCCCTAATGCAGGGATACACAAAGCCTGGAAAGCGGGTGCGGACGTGTCCGAGTAAAGCCTGACACTCCAGGTAATAAACCAGAGTACTCTTAGGCACATTGGTGAACCGCCGAAAAGGGATCGACGAAACAGCTCAGTAGGGAGAGGTACATGGTGTGGTCATTACGAGACTGACGCGAATGAGGACATAGTCCCACACCACACCATACAATCTTCTCATGAAGGAAGGGTAAGCCAAGGGGCCAAGATGGGATGAAGATTCCCGAGGGATGGGGCTGGACCCAAATCCTAGACGTTCAGGTGGTCCTACATATCCCATAAGGATGGGAATCAAGCCACACGTAGTTCTCCAAATGTATTTTAACGTCATACGGGATGAGGGGGAGTAATATAACCCTAAACATGGGAGGTGTATGGTATGGCGAAGAGGCCGACGTGAATGAGGACGTAGTCCTACACCACACCATACAATCCTATAAGGGAGGACCTGGGTCGTGGCCCGAAAAGGCCAAGGGGCCTGATGGTTAGGAACTGGTCAGGAAGGCCTGGCCTGCTTGCAGTTTAATGTCTTGCAATGAGGACGAGGGTCGGGGACCCGAGGAGGCCAAGGGGCTTGAGGTTGGGCCTCGTAAGGGAGGGCGTACGGCAGGGTACATGATCCCGACGTGAATGAGGACGTAGTCCTACACCACACCGTACACCCCGGGTGAAAGATTGGGCGGAGGGGCCCGAGAAGGCCAAGGGGCCTATGGTCAGGCATCAGTCAGGAAGGCCTGACTGGATTGCAGTTTAACGTCTTATAGTAAGGATGGGGGGTCGTGGGCCCGAGGAGGCCAAGGGACCTGAGGCTGGGCCTCGTAAGGGAGGGCGTACGTCAGGGTACGTGATCCCGACGTGAATGAGGACGTAGTCCTACACCACACCGCACACCCCTATGGTGAATCAGGGCCGTGGGCCCGATCGCTAGCACCGCCCCGGGGGAAGTTTGTCACCTCGGGATTGGGCAGAATGAATCACTGCACTCGATGTCTGGGACATCTCGGGGTGGACCCGAAGATCCGGGACACTGTTGACCATGTTCGAAACACAGCGTTCCTATGGTGACCCGATATGGGAGCAAAAAATAACCGTCGAATGCTGACCAAATTCGCAACGCGGGACTTGTATCGGCTTGTTGCTTGAAAACCCTCGGGGGCGTTGGCCCGTAACGGTAGGAGAGCCCTTGGACGTTGTATCCAGGCCGTTCTTGGGGTCCCTCTGGGTGTGAAAGACGATGGAATCCCAGTCAAGGAGTGGATGAGGCATAGTTGTATCCATCCATGAAAGAGGCAAACATCTCTAGGGGGGATGTACAGCTGGGTCGAGGCTTGCTCGATGTGAGTTGGGGTAAAAGTGTGCACCCTGCCATATCTTGACCGGAGGGGAAGATCTTGGCTTTTGGGCTGGGCCAACGGACGAAATGTCCGGGAGTTCCTACGTATCCCATGAAGATGGGAATCAAGCCATACGTAGTTCTTGAAGTCCATGCAGTTTAGCGTCGTGTGGTGAGGACGTGGGAGGATAGAAGAACGGGAGTGGGCACATGGTGTGGCCCTTACAATCCTTGTGCGAGCGGGGTCGTATGAGCGGGGCTAAGAAAGCCTATTCCCTGCTGCACAAAGATCCTCCAAGGAAACTACCCCCAGGGGGGATAGCGGAAGAGAAATGCTTGGGGTTGGGCTCAAGATGAGGCGTCCAAGCGTTCCTACGTATCCCATGAGGATGGGAATCAAGCCACACGTAGTTCTTGACATGCAGTTTAACGTCATGCGGGACGAAGAACATCTCATTTGGGGATATGTATGGTAAGACATGTAATCCGTCATGCATGAGGACGTAGTCCCACACCATACAATACAATCCCATAAGAGGGTAAGTCGGGGAAAAAACGAGGGGGCCAGGGGCCCAAGGAGGCCAACGGGCCTGAGGCTGAGCCTCGGTCAGGAAGGCTTGACTGGCTTGCAATTTAACGTCTTGCAGTAAGGACGGGGGCCAGGGGCCCAAGGAGGCCAAGGGGCCTGAGGCTGAGCCTCGGTCAGGAAGGCCTGACTGGCTTGCAGTTTAACGTCTTGCAGTAAGGACGGGGATGCAGTTTAAGGTCGCGCGGGACCATCTCGCAGTTTAGGATCATGCAGGACCATCTCGCAGTTTAGGGTCGTGCAAGACCATCTCACAGTTTAGGGTCATACAGGACCATCTCGCAGTTTAGGGTCATGCAGGACCACCTCGCAGTTTAGGGTCGTGCAGGACCACTTTTACCCTAGGCAAAGTATCACTTGAGGAATTTGGCATTGGTGGGAGGGGTTATACGCTCTCAATCTGTGGTCACCAAGGAGTATTCTCCATTGGGGTAAACCTTATGGACGATATAAGGCCCTTCCCATTTGGGTTCTAATTTGGGCGGCTTCCTACCGGGAATCATTGGCACTCGAAGGGCCAGTACCAGGTCACCCTGTAGAAAAGAGCGGAGATGAACCTTCTTGTCGAAGGCCCTCGCTATCTTGTCCTGATGCCTTTCCAGATTGTGCAGGGCACGAAGCCGATTCTCGTCCAGTGCTTCCAGTTCAGCTAGACGGATCTCGGCTACCTCATCTGATGTCTGGTGATCATAAACTGCAGTGCGTAGCGACGGCAGATGGATCTCAATGGATAGGACGACCTCAGCTCCATACACCAGGGAATATGGGGTCACCTGGGTAGAGTTCCGAGTCGTCGTCCGGTAATCCCAGAGGGTGTTGGGGAGCTTTTCCGTCCAACTTTTCTTGTTCTGACCAACCATCTTCTGCAGAATGTTAGAGAGGGTCTTGTTGAACGCCTCGATCTGTCCATTCGCCTGCGCGTGGTAGCGGGAGGTATGGTTTGACCGGATGTTGTACTTGGCATAAAATTTCTTTAATTCAGCCGCTCGGAAGTTGGTGCCATTATCAGTGAGGACGGCGTGAGGTACCCCAAACCGGTGGATAATGTTGGAGCTCACAAAGTCAATGATGGAATGGGCCTTGACCTCTTTGAGCGGAACTGCCTCTGCCCACTTGGAGAAGAAATCTGCAGCAGTTAGAATGAACCTACACTGGCGGGCTGTTGCCAGTGGATACGGTCCCACTACATCAAGCCCCCATACCGCAAATGGCCAAGAGTACTTGGTGGGGTGGAGGGGATCCGGCGGCCGATGCAGGAAGTTGGCGTGAACTTGGCACGCGTGGCATTTCTTGGCATACCCAATACAATCGTGGATCATAGAGGGCCAAAAGTACCCTAACCTCCGGATTTGATGGGACAGCTTCGGCCCAGCTTGATGGGTGCCACAGGAACCGGCGTGAACCTCTTGCATAACTTGAGGTATCTCTACTCCTTGGATGCAACGGAGGAGGACACCATCGAAACTCCGCTTATAAAGGATCTGTTCAAGACTGGGGCCGCTCTGGAGGGTAAATTGCAACGCGCGGCGTCAGATTTTCTCACACTCGGCCCGGTCGTCTGGGAGGCAACCATTTTGGAGATACTCGACAAAAGGTGCCCTCCAGTCGGGAGTGGCTTCAATCAATGCTTCTGACGAACCCGAGACCCCTGACGTAGAGGGTCCGACAGTGAGATGACTTACCCGCAGGCCATCATTGTCCTCTTGGGTGACGGGGGCCATGACTCTCCAGTGTTCCACATGTATGATCAAATCATCTTGATCAGGTTCTGCGAGCGATGCGGCTAAACCAACCAAGGTGTCTGCTTGGCCGTTCTGCGACCATGGGATATGGGTAACCTCTGGTCGAGAAGAGAATTGGTCCATTAGGTGGAGGGTGTACTCCAGCAACGGTGCAAGCTCCAGATTCCTGAAGACGTAGTTTCCATTAACCTGTTTGATTACCAGCTCGGAATCTCCCTTCACATGTAGATGGGGCACATGGATCTCAAGGGCCAACTCGAGGCCGGTGATGAGAGCCTGGTACTCTGCCTCGTTGTTCTTACAACCTTCTGACAACAGGAACAAGTATGGAAGGATGGCCTGCGCCGGGGTAATGAAGACAATACCCAGGCCCACTCTGTTGAGCTTGGGATCGTTGAGCCTCCTACCGGTGGGGCTCCGGGAGGCACCGTCGAAATGCATTTGCCAACACGGGACAACATGATCGACCGAGAGGATCGTCTCGTCAGGGAAATCCAGGTCTAGGGATTGATCCGTGGAGGTTGGATGGGCAGCTAAAAAGTCTTCCAACGCCTGTCCCTTAATGGCCTTCTGAGGTACGAACCTGATATCAAACTGCTGGAGAATCACCGCCCACCGTGCTAGTCGGCCAGTCAGCATAGGGCGGTTCAGGATGTACTTCAGTGGGTCTACCCGGGAGACCAATTTCACCTCATGGTGCTGCAGGTAATGTCGCAACTTATGCACGGAGAATACGAGTGCAAGGCAGATCTTTTCAATAGGGGAGTATCTTACCTCCGTATCGAGAATCATGCGGCTGAGATAGTAGAGACTGTTCTCAGTACCCTCGTTATTCTTCTGGGCGAGCAGCGCACCGAGGGATTTCTCCAGGGCGGTCACATAAAGGACCAGTAGCTTTCCGGAGACGGGTGGCATCAAGACCGGAGGTTGGAGCAGATACTGCTTGATTTCCTTGAAGGCGGTCTGACACTCCTCATCCCATTCGTAGACGGCACCCTTCTTCATGAGCCGGGAAAAGGGCTTACACTTGCCGGCCAGATTCGCGATGAATCGACGTATATAGGCTAAGTGGCCTTGAAGGCCTCGAAGCTCCCGAATGTTGCTCGGGGGATTTGGCGAGATGTATCGTGCCCTCTTGCTATACGTTCCGGCTTCTTCCCTGTCTGCGGCAGTAGCATGATCAGGGTTTCCTGGAGGCATCTCACCGGGGGGAATTGTTCCTGTCCCTGCTGCCCCGGCCTGGGATTACCATAGTCGGGTCGCCGCTCTGCGGCGCGCTCAGCCAAAAGTTCGTCAACCAGCCTCTTCTGCTCGGAAAGCTGTTGGCGTAACGTGGCCTTCTCGGGATCTTCGTCCGTTTTCTGCACAGAGGCAGACGGGTCAGAGTTCTTGACAGTTCCGACGTGCTCCTTACCCTTGCCGGTGTTTCAACCGAGTACCAGCGACTCGGTGGGTACGGAGAGGCCTAGCAGGTTCCTCTGCTGATGGGTAACTCTACCCGATGGGTCCAGTAGTGGCGGTATGCCCTCAAGGGGTAAGTCTCCATCAAGGAGTTCGAGCTCGTCTTCCTTGTCCACGATGTCGGCCATATGGACCGCGACACCTCTCGAGGGAATGTCCTCGATGTCGCATAACGAATCGGGTTGACGTCAGATAGGGTCGAAGAGGAGAGCGGCATAATGTCCCCAACCACGGACTTGCACATGGGGGGTGGCTTCCCTGACGATTCCGTGGAGTGCTTTAAAACTCTGAACGCATTTCCGTTGAAGGGAGCTCTGGCGGCCTGGCGACTCAGGGTGCTGGGCCACAAGGAGTGCGGCCGCATCGATCAGGCGGTACTGCTCGCCGATTTCTTCGAAGTGCTCCTGACTTCTGGGGTACACCACCCGTTCGTAACGGAGGCGGAAGTGTGTCGCCCATAGAGTTTGACAGAAACACCCCACTTCTTCAGGGGTAAGAGACTCCGGTACGCGAAAATTCAGTGCTGCCGTCGGCCAGAATTTCTCCGGGAAGTAATCTGCTGCAAGAATACTCCAGAAGCTCCTGGGCTCGGACTCAGGGTCCGGACCTGTGTTGCCCCACTCATCAACCGGGGGCGGATGAGGGACCGGTAGCGGTACCGAGGCAGACCTCTGGGATAGTAGACTTGGCGGCGGAGAATACGGCGGATGAGCTGACTGGCCGCCGAACTCCGGGCCATCCTCCGAAGAGCAAGGTGACTTGGCCAAGATGTCACGGTATGATGGGATGATAACCACAGCTTTCGGAACAGGAGTTGTGACTACCGGTGACCGGTCATGTCGTCGTTCTACCGTCCCCGGCCCCCGAAACAGCTCTTCGTGATCTCTGGTAGAGGTAGAGGGCGCTTCTGGTGACGATGGTGGCGATTGCGCGATCGAGACCTGCGGAATTCCCAGAATCTCTTCCTCCTGGATGTACCTGCGGAGGGAGATGGGAATCTGGTGGACCTCATGTTTTGGGAGAATGAGGCTAACACGTCTGGTTCCTGCCCCAGTCCTTGATACGGAGGAGCGGGGAGAAGGTTCCATGGCGGAGTCGCATTCTGCCTCAGATTCGGAGAAGCGGGCAGGTTTGATCTCCACCCGGGCTTTCCCAAGAATCTTCTTGTGGTGGCGACGACCTGCTCTCCTACCCCGGGGTGGCTCTTTGGGACAGGGTTGATTCCTATCATGGAGTCCCGGGGCGGTGCTGGCGTCGTGGCGGAGAGGGCCCCCACTCGAGATGGCCGAGGTGCGAGGGGCACCGGGGCAAATGTCGAAGGGTACATGGGGAGGACCTCCATGAACAGCACCCGTGTAGGCGGGGCCTCTGTGGGAATTGGCAGGAGCATGGGGAGGACCTACATGGTCGCTGCAGGCGGAGCGAGGCTGACCTTCACTCCTCGAGTTGCTGGGATGAGGAGGACCTTCGCCGGTTGCAGAGAGAACGTAGGGAGGTCCCCCACGTTGGAGAAGGACCAGATGGATGGCTCCTTCAGATCGACGGTCGGGGGTAGGAGGATGGACTCCATACCCTGTATAGTGGGCGCGGGAAAGATTTCCGCGCTGAGCGTCACTGCCACGGGGCAGGTCTTCCTTCGGGATGGGGGTAGCACGAGGCATGCCTCCATGACGGACTTCGGAGCGGGGAAGGCCCACGCTCTGTGGAGTAGTGGTATAGGGAGGACCTCCGTACGGGGTGACGTCACCGCGGGTTAGTTCGCGGCGATCACCACTTGGGCCTGCAACCCGGAGAGTCAACCCAGCCTGCCCGTGGGGTGGTTGGGGTATCGATCCTGGTTGGGTAAAAGAGTGCCTCTGCTCAGTGTATGCAGGGGATTCATGATGCACGTTGGCGGTGGCTCGGGCCACTGTAGCTGTCGACGTTGCCGCGCTTGGGCGGGCGTCCTCAGCCCGGGCCCGGCGCTGACGTCGGGTCAGGCGGGCTGGTGTAGGTGGTGCAGGGGCATGGCCTGCCTGCTCTTCCTGCAAAGCCGGATGGCGGCGCTGACGCGGCTGGGCAGGAGCTCTCGCCTGTAGCCCTTGGGTCGGGACCCTGAGCGGGCTGAGACGGACGGCGCCCGCCTCTTCGGCGTAAGGCGAGGAGTCGTCAAGGCGTTCCGGGGACAGGCTCCCAAAACGGTTGAACGTTGGGGTGGGGAGCAGGGGCTCCCTGTGCGGCCTGTTAGGGCGGTGTTGACGGTGAGGCCTGGACGCCTCCAGGTCCAGGCGGGCCATATCCTTAGTTGGGATGACCCCTTCCTCCTCGTACTTGCGCACGAGGTTGTTGATCACCCTTCGCTGGATGACCTCTGATGGGGAAAGGGGATGTGGGCGCCCCGTATTCCGCGATGTGGCAGCCGTCGTAGCAGTAGCAGCGCCATGTGGGGTGGCCGTGGCGATGTTGCCCCTGCCCCTGCATAGGCTAGCGGGCGGTGATCGCGTCCCTGTAATAGCAACCTGGTTCCTGAGAAACGAAGGGATCAACTCATCAGCACTGAGAGGAAAAGGATTGACAGCCAGTGCCCCAGTGTCCTTCCATTATCCACGTCTGTAAGAAGGATCCACACCAACACGCCGCAGAACGGAGTGCCCCACGTTCTACTGCCCCAAATTCCGGTGAGTTTCACGACAGGCCCGCTATTTACTTGGCGGGACCAGGCGCCGGATATCTGGATCCGGCGACACGTCAATCTACTGGTGTCTCGAACGCTACTAATCTTCATATTGAGGAGAATAATTTCACATCGGGTTCACCATTTCTGTTTCTGATGCTTTTGCCGGGGCGCGCGCGCATCCGTCCGTCCGCAGAGGAGGACGCGTGGCTTTGTTGCCCCGCATTCCCGCTTTCCAAAGGCGGGTGGCATTCGTTCCTTGTTTAGGTACGTCTGCTCCTTAATCGAAACGGGATGATGGAATGTCGGTTCTTCCCTCCCTGGATTCCTCCTCGGAGCTCATTACCTAGTCCGGATCTCCCGCATAGATTTCATACGTAGTTCGTGAAACTCTTCCCAGTGCCATGTTTCCATAGACGCCGGTTAATTACACTGCTTCTGTCGGGACATTCCAAAGGGTCCGGTCAGGGCAGCAACCTTCAGTCGGGGGAGTAGTCACGTTGAGGCATCAGTAGCGTGTCTGGATGCTGGGGAACCTGGCATGTCTGTCTGTTGTCCCTGATCACAGGTCTTCTCGAGGGCGTAGAAGCCCGAGGCATCCCACATCGAACGCGGGGAATTATATGCCATAGACACATATCTAAGGTTTTCCTCAGCTTCCTGTTTTTGACACAGGGTATGCCGTGGGTTTAACGTCCATCGGGGACGGGTCGGCCCGATCAGAGCATTAGCTAGGACAGATCGGATTGAGGGATTTCTCTTGAAGGGATGCCGATACCGGGGCCAGCCCATGGGCGGCTGTGAAGAGTGTACCGACATGGTCTCACCGGGATATGACGGTCCGGGCGAGGATCCGGGTGGATGGTGGAGTTGGGCTTGAGCCTTGAAGAGGCTTCCTACGTATCCCCGTGGCAGGGAATCAAAGTCCGCGTAGTTCGGGACGGTGCTGGTAAACCGGCATGAGGGTGGACCTTGGTCTGATGGGCATCGTCAGCGAACCTACATGAAGGTGGACCTTGGTCCGATTAGAGATGGGCTTGAACCCCAGGGATTCTTCCTACGTACCATTCCTTGACATGGATCAAAGACCACGTAGTTCAGAGGGTTTCATCGGTGAGCCGACGTGAAAGTAGACCCGTGGGTTCACTAGTGATGGGCTTGAACCTCAGGAAGGTCTCCTACGTACCATGCCTTGACATGGATCAAATTCCTCGTAGTTCAGGTGAAAATGGGGGCTTGGCACACCGACAAGGAGACGGTTTGGGCCAATGATTGTTGGGCTTGAACCTCGGGAAGGTTTCCTACGTACTATGCCTTGACATGGATCAAAGTCCTCGTAGTTCGGGTGGAATGCAGTTTAACGTCATGCGGGACAGGGGTGAACTGACGTGGATGAGGTCAGAACGACCAGATGGTGGGTTTGAACCTCGTAGAGGCTTCCTACGTACCACGCCTTGACATGGATCAAAGTCCTCGTAGTTCGGGTTGGTCACAACGGCTTGTCGTCGGACTGGAATTGCAGTTTAACGTCATGTTGGACGCAGGTAGAACTTGACGTGAATTGATGATGGGTTGGCTTGAACCTCGTGAAGGTTTCTTAAGTACCATGCCTTGACATGGATCAAAGTCCTCATAGTTCAGGTGAAAATTGGGCTTTGTCGGTGAACCGACGTGAAGGTGGACCTTGGTCCACTTGTGGTGGGCTTGAACCTCGGGAAGGTTTCCTACGTACCATGCCTTGACATGGATCAAAGTCCTCATAGTTCTCTATGGAATGGGTGTGCAGTTTAATGTCATGCAGGACAAGGGGGGCATACAGTTTAACGTCATGCTGGATGAGGGTGTGCAGTTTAACATCATGCTGGACGAGGGGCGAAACTCGACGTGAATGAACGACCGAGTAATGTGGCTTGTGGCTTGAACCTCATGGAGGCTTCCTATGTACCATGCCTTGACATGGATCAAAGACCTCGTAGTTCATATGGGATGGGTCACAACAGCTTTTCGTCGGACCGGAATGCGGTTTAACATCATGTTGGACGCAGGTAGAACTCGACGTGAATGAATGACGGGTGGGCTTGAACCTCAGGGAGGCTTCCTATGTACCATGCCTTGACACGGATCAAAGTCCTCGTAGTTCGCTAGGAGGTGGGGGTCAGGGTCAGTGCTTACTCTAAGCCCATGTGAGTCATGCTCAGTGTAGGAAACAAGAGGTTGCAAGGACCTGACGATCACGTCGTGAAGGATGCATCCGTGAGAAGCAAAGAGGGGCTTACGCGTTAGGCGGCCCATGGTGTTGGAACTTACTCCAGGATGAAGGCCCAGGGTCGGTTCACAGTTTAACGTCATGTGTTGAGCACATGGTGCTTAGCAGTTTAACGTCCTGCAGCTCGGACGAGGGGGGTTCACTCCGCACCCCCTAGGACTTACATAACCGGTACCCTCTGTTCCTTGGGGAAGGGAAGGTACCAGCAAGGCCGTGGTCAAGGGGGGTTGCGGGACGAACCATCAAGGGGTCCACGTTAGCGTGGCTATGTGAAGAAGAAATAGCCGTTAGCGTGCCTATGCGAAGAAGCATTAGCCGAAGCAACGCTACGGGTAGCATTGTCCATGGGACTTTGAAATCACATCGTGCAAACCTGGAGGGTCGCACGGGAAGAGGAATTGCTAAGCAAAGGAGTGTTCTTTGCGAAGTGGGGTTCCTTGGTCTTAGCACGGGGCATGGGTGTGAATGGAAGGTTCTTCGCGAAGTGGAACAGTGTTCGCGGAGCACTGCCTCGCGAAGACGGGGTGCCTCGCGAAGCAGGGTCCTGCAAAGCATTGTGCTTCGCGATGTGGAGCGATCCTGCCTTAGCATAGGGATCACTAGTATGGGTTGGGTGTTTCGCGAAGCATAAGTGCTCCGCGGCTGCCCGGGTTCCCTTGGGAATCCCCTTCCTTCGCGAATGCCCTTGAGCTTCGTGAAGGGCATCCCTCTTGGAAGAGGGTCTCAAAACGAGACAAAGCAGAGGCGTCTCGCGAAGTAGAAGTACCTCGAGGAGCTCATGATTCCCGGGGAAAAGAGTGCTTCACGATTCGGGAGAGGAGAATCTGAAAGGTCGGATTGTCCATCTTCGGGACTCAGGGAGAGTCCAGTACTTATAGGGAAGGGGCGCCGTGAAGCAGAACTCGTGCGCCTCCTCAGGAGCTTCGCGGCGGGTCGCGAACGTCAAATGCGTTCGCAGAGAATGACCGCCTCTGGAGCTTCGCGGCGGCTCGCGAACGTCAATGGCCTTCGCGGAGAATCACCGCCTCTGGAGCTTCGCAGCGGCTCGTGAACGTCAACGGCCTTCGCGGAGAATCACCGCCTCTGGAGCTTCGCGGCGGCTCACGAATGTCAACGGCCATCGCGGAGAATCACCGCCTCTGGAGCTTCGCGGCAGCTCGCGAACGTCAACGTCCTTCGCGGAGAATCACCACCTCTGGAGCTTCGCGGCGGCTCACGAACATCAATGGCCTTCGCAGAGAATCACCGCCTCTGGAGCTTTTCGAGGCCGCGATGGTCGGGGCTCTTCGCGGAGGGGCTTCGCGTGGGTGCTTCGCGTCGGGGCTTCACGAGGCAGCGCGCCTGCCTTCCTTTTTTCTCCTTTCTTTCAGGACATATTTTGGCACCAATAGTTACCTCTAGATTGTTTTCTTTGTGGAAGAGTTGGGAACATTACCTCTTGATGACCAAAAAAGTTCAACAATGAATAATGTAAAACTGGAGACATTAAGAATCCTCATAAAAGGTTTTTTTAAAGATAGACTTCAAATATGAAAAGAAATTACAATGAAATTGTTTTTTTTAAGAATAAGATGAGGAAAATGAATTATTTGAGGGAGAATAAGTAGAATTTAAGTATGGAAACCATGCTTCGATGATGGATGTAATTGAAAAACCAGAACCATAAAAAGATAAATCTAGAGATAATATTTTAACCACTAATGATGATCCCAAGTTGCAACTTAAGGATGATTTTGGTAAACTTGAGAATCAATGTAAGAGATGTAAAAAGTAGAGTTCAATTTTGTAGGAATCATTAGTATATATTGATTAGATTAAAGCTGAAATTGAATGACTGGAAGAATTTGTGAAAATGCAGTCATCAATCCTTGAAAGCACATAAAATGTAGTGGAACTAAAACTCAAAATTAAAGAATAGGTAAAGGTCCTCAATGACCTTACCTATAGACTGGAATAGAAGTCCAAAACTATTGAAGGTCTAGAGGAAGAAGTTGTTACTTTGATAAGTAATATCAAAAGTGAATCAATCTTAAAAGAAACTAAGAAGAAAATATAATTCAGAAAATTATCAGATGTTTATTTGTTGGAGAGAGTTAACCATAATTCTTATATATATGAAAATATTTTTAATGACTAAAGACCTGCATGCATGGGTAATAGTGGAATCAGTTGTGATTCCAAAACGTCGAATGCTAAAAATAAAATGAGTAAAAATAAAGGCAAGATGAAAGTTGGACATATTGAAAAGTCATCCGAAGTGCTGAAGAAGAAACCCTCAATTTAAAATGAAAGGAGAACTAAAAACTATTCTTAGGAATCTTGAGATGATAGGCAGTAAAACTACCCTCATAAGGAAATTTACATGAGAATTAATATAATTGAAAATATATTCTCACTTATAAAATGTCAATTTTGTTTCTATCAGGGAGATACCATGTCATATTGTGAAGAGGCATTGAGATAATTGAATGGGGAATATCTAAGAAGTCAAAAAAGGATAATGAATTCATATCCTAATTCTTATAGAAGAAATAGTTTCTATAGATATTGTTTTCAATGTTCTAACTTTGGCCATAAAGCAGTTGATTGTAGGTAAAGAAATGGTAATAACAATTCACATAGAACTCAGAGACAAGTCAGTACTCGTCAACCATATGGTGTTGTTCTTTCAAATAGGTGTTCTCCTCTAGAAGAAGATTATGATTATTAAAAACATATTCACATGGAAAAGAGATTTAAAATCCCATGTTTATCCTTCACTTAAACTGGCATTTTCTGAAAGGAAAAGAAGAAAGTTGAAAAATAAAACTTTGTAGAAGTAGCTCTTAAGGCTACCAAGAATAGTAGTACATGGATTCTTGATAGTGGATGCTCATACCATATGATGGAAAATGAATATCTATTAACAAATTATAAAAAAGGTTGATGGAATAGTGAGGTTTGGTAATGATGGTTCTCTGAAGATCAAAGTCAGTGGAAGTACTGAACTAGATAATGGTGAGTTGAAGAAGACTAAAGTTCTTTATGTGGATAGATTGCATCAAAATCTCTTAAGTGTGAGTAAAATATGTAACACAGTAATTATAACAACTTTCAATCAAAAAGTTTGTACTATCAAAGGAAAGATATGGAATTCTCTGAAGAAAGGATGCATGACAGATTGAAACTTATATCAGATTAATAGTAAAGAGAACATTTTTACATGACTATTGAAGAAGAGAACAACTTATTTCACTAGAGGTTGGGTCACATCAATAAAAAAGATATCTAAAATGAATATTGTCATGGATATTTTAAATCTGAAGTGTGAATAAGAGAAAACTCGTGATGCTTGTATATGAAGAAATTTGGTGTTCAATTCATAACGTACAAAGAAGAAAAGAGATTCAAATATTCATGATCTCATTCATATAGATGTATGTGGTCCTATAAATGTTGCTGGAACATATGGATAAAGGTATTTCATCATTTTAATTGATGATGATAATAGAATGGTTTGTGTTATGGTTATACATAAGAAATGACAAGTGTTTTATTGCATGAAAACTTATCACTAAATTGATGGGAATGATAATGGATAGACAATCAAAGTTTTACAGTCTGACAATGGAGGGGAATACACATCCACTAAGTTTGAAAACTACTTAGAGAAGCATGGAATACAACATGAGGTGGCTGTTGTCAGAACTCCACATAAAAATGGAGTTGTTGAGCACTGAAATCTAAAGGTGAATAGTATGTACAGAACTATGTTGATTGATAATAATATCTCTCTCCATTATTGGAAAGAGGCTATTCAAGATGTAGTTTATTTCCAAAACTGAATGGGGATTTATACAGCAGAAACCAAGACACCCTATGAGTTATTTCATGGAAGGAATCCCTCTTTAAAGTATTTTCATGTTTTCATAAGTAAATACTTTATCCAAAACAAAATAATAAAATCAAGAAAAGTATGGTGATGTTACTAATGAAGGAATGTTCCTTGGATATTCAATGTGTAGCAAAGCCTACAAATGTTTCAATAAACATCTTAGAAAAATTGTAGAAAGTAGTGATGTGAAGATCATAGAAGATAAAACTACAAATGTCGTAATAAATTAATCTGCTGATGTGATAGAAGATTTGGAAGAATGTAAATATTTAATAGATCCAATTATAGAAGTAGAGGAAGGCATGAAAAAAAATTAGGGATAAAATAATGATATTGAATCAAAAGAAGAATCAGAAGAGGAAACCATGGCTAGAGTAAATTCATCTGAACTTCACAGGAGAAATCAAAGAACATAAATTGATCAATCCAACATCATTGGGGATTGGACAACTCCTACACAGACAAGGAGAATGAGTAATAATGCACAATCTACATTCCTATTAGTTGTGGAACCATCCTCATTTGAAGAAGCTACAAAGGATGAATCATGGGTTAAAACTATGGATGGAGAGTTGGATCATATTGATAAGAACAAAACATGGGATTTAGTTAAGAGACCCAAAACCCACAATGTGATTATACAAAGTGGATTTAAAAAAATAAATTTGAAGATCATGGAAATGTGATCATAAATAAGGCACAACTAGTGTGTAAAGGCTATTCATAGAGTGAAGGTATTGATGTTGAAGAAACATTTTCTCCTATGGATAGACTAGAGTTAATCAGACTGTTTCTTTCTATGGAAATTCAAAGTGGATTCAAAGTGCATCAGATGGATGTCAAGACAAATTTCTTAAATGGTGTTCTTGAAAAAGAAGTCTATATTGAACAACCAGTGGGATTTCTTCTTGGTAATGGTGAAATAAAGTTTTGCAGATTAAATAAGTCTATATATAATATGAAATAGGCACCAAAATAATGGTTCCCTTAGATAAATTATTATCTAAGGATGATCTAATTTAAAACGGTAGGAGTGGATCATAATCACTATGTGAAGAATTTTCAGAATGATAAGTTCATTGTTCTGGGGTACATAGATGATATTATATTTGGTGGAAGCAGGCAGGGATCAGTGGATGAAGTTCCTAATAAAATGAAATAATAATTTGAAATGTCTGTGATTAGTGAACTCACATACTTCTTGGGGCTATAGGTGATTTAGAGGAAATACTAAACTTTAATTTCTCATGAAAAGTATGCAAGATAGTTGTTGAAGAAATTAAATATTCATGATTCCAAACCATTGTCGACTCTAATTTCAGTTGTGAAAAAACTAGGAAATAATGAAGATGGGAAATCTGTAAATCCAACAATGTACAGGAGAATCATTGGAAGCTTCTTGTACTTGACTGTGACATGACCAGATATTGTCTTTTCAACATGATTAGTGGATCACTTTTAAAGTAATCTGAAGGAAGAACATATGACATTAGTGAAAAGAATCCCGAGGTACATTCAAGGTACTCACAATTATGGCTTATACTTTGCTACATGAAAATATAATGAACTTTCAGTATTTTATGATACTGACTGGTCTGGAGATGTGGTGGATTAAAAATCCACAAGTGGTGGAGCATTATTTATTGGAAAGAAATATGCAGGCTGGTTGAGTAAGAAATTGGAAATAACTTCTCTCAATAATGCTGAAGCTGAATACATCTCTGCTACAAAGGATTTCACTCAACTACTTTGGATAAAGCAACAACTAATTGACATTGGTGATGAGGTGAAATAGAAAATGGTTATTCACTATGATAACAATATTTCAATTGACCTTACAAAGAATCTTTTTCAGCATTCTCATATAAAACACATTGAAATAAGATATCACTTCATCAAGGAAAAAGTGGAACAAGGAATGATTAAAATGAATCATGTTGGAACTAATGATCAAGTGGTTGTCATACTGACCACGAAATTTTCAACACTTGCGTTTTAGAATCATCATTTGAACCTCAACGTTCATCCACCTCCCCGTGCATGAGGAAGTTATAAATTCCACTCTCCCAAGTTGTTTTAACTATTTTAATCTGGTTGTGAAAGTGATGCAGGTTTATGGGGGAGATAAGATCCAAGGAGAGTGTGCTTTGAGCTTTACAGGTCAAAATTTAGTTCTTTGGGGTTATTTGAAATGAGGGAGAATGGATAAATTCAGTAGTAAAGAGAATTGAGAATGGATAAAGGCGGAGAATGAAATGTTTTTTGAGTTTTACTGGAAAAATTCAATGGGTTACAATAAGGGAGAATGAGAATGAAAAAAATCAATTTGATGTTATGAGAAAACCATTGGAGATTACTTATAAATATTTAATTAATTCTAAGAAATAAGAATCAATTTCATGTTTACCCACTTGTTTTCTACAATGATCATTGCTCACATAGACTTAGAGTGTTTTAGCTTATATTGTTTCTTTCATATCAGGTTACGATTGTTGTATATGATTCATTGAATTTATCTATAGATTTACAAAAAACCTAAATGGGGATATTGTTGGGACTAAGTTTTTTATTTTCTATAAATGGAGTATTGTTTTTTTTCAATCCTCATTAGGTTAATCAAGGAGCTTACAAGGAACGTGATATTTCATTTGAGACTGAAAGCAATATTGAAGATGGTGTAGTTTCCCAGTGTTTGCCAAATTTTTGGGCCTCAAAATCGGGAGTTTGTTTTTTATAAAAGAAAGATTTATGAATAGGAGGTAATGGGATGTGGAATGGCGAAGGAAATCAAAAAAATAATGGAACCTCATAGCATGGGATACGAACCACATACCATGTACTTGGAATGGTTCATAGACAACGAAGGGTGCTACGCGGACTGGAAAAAAATGGTTCACGAAATTTAAAATGTTACACGTACCACATAGGAGTAATAGTTCATAGAGCATAAGAAATGTCTGAGCCTCCCACATACCATGTACTCTTCCATATGTGCTAATTATAGTCGCTATGGAAACTTTACTGGGAAATTCCTGAGCCTCCCACATTATGTAGAGAACCCAATTAGGCCCATCTATAACCATCATTAGAAACTTTCACTAAGATAATTATAAAATAAGATCCATATTATCATAATATTTGAGCTATTGATTTTGATGGATCTAAGATCACATGATAAATACAACAAAAGAAATATAGAAACCCAAAATCCAATATCACCTATGCTAGAAACTAAAATAATATATTCTATAAATGAAGTATCAGTATGTGTACCTTAAAATGAAGATGACCACTTCAATACTCTTAATTATTTATTATTAATTGATATTACCAGAGAGGTGGTCAAAAGATATCCCTCCTCTATAGGCACCGATGGTTCACATTATGTCACCAAATATTTGGGTCGAATTCCTCTTCTCACCATGGATTGAATACAGTTTATAGTAAAAGGTGTAATAAGAAATAGAGTTTTGAGTAGAGGGAGTGTTAACTAGGGATACATAAGTAAGAACTGCCACTACCAACACATGATAATAGGATTTATATAAGGTCCTCAAGGATTCTCCTTGAGTGTCCATATATTAACTCATATGTTATAATGTATGAGTTAATTCCATTTCCAACCATGTATTCATTATATGAATAAATATCCCTTTTCAAGCATTTCATCTTATAAAAAAATAATAATTTAATGATATAAAACATGTAGTATATTTGAGTATTAATAGATTAATGCTTAATTATATTTAACGAGTCATATAAGTTCCAAATGAGTTGTACCATATGATTCATTAGTACTAAAATTATTTCCAGTCATAAAATATGTATATCCAAAGAAATTTTATATGTTATCTCAATATCATATTATATGACATACCCAAAACAAAAAACATCAAATACCATTGGTTTCTACATGTCGTACCATATAACATTTTTATATCATACGCTATGATATAGGCTAAAAATATCACTTGTGTAAAGGCTTTAGGGAATATCTCCTTTAATCTGCCACTTATACTAATGTATTTCAAAATTTGTACCATTCCAAATTATATTATGTTATATACCATATGTTATAAAACCATATCAAAAAATAATTTTGGATATCTTCCAAAACACTTTTGGAAATATATCAACAACTTTACTTTGCAGTAATTCATACATAATACATTGTGATTACTCATCCAAAACTCTTTTAGATTAACTCTGGGATAATTTTAGAATAACTCTATGGTTTAAAATAAATCCTAATTAAATATATGAATAACTATATCCATAAATTTAATCAAATAGTGGCCTCTATTAAAGAATAAATGCTACTAAATCCACAAAGGGATTTAATATGACCTCTTTCAAACACATGTGCCTCTATACCCATGTCAACTAGCTAAATCATATTCAAGATTTAATTCTCATGTGATCCCTTTTTCCAAGAAATTGAGTGACTATGGGACACAAAGTGTATCAATCCCATACAACCTACTCAAACATTCTCAATTCTATGAGCATTTACTAATTATGTCAATGAATACATTACATGTCATTAACCTTTATGGATAATCACATCACATATCTCTTTCCAGAATAGATATGCACATTATATTCACTATCTAGGTGTGGTCGCACACTCCCTCACTCTATCACAATCAAGGGCCCATATTTCATAATCATTACACAATATGAAAAATATCATCTTAGTTGTTCTCAAAATGATATCATAATAAATAACATACCCAACTACCATGTAATTATCTAATACTCAAAGATTATGTATGAAATAAATCAAAGTATGAATTTTATCATTATAGGAATCTCTCAAACCATATATGGTGGGTACCCAAATATGATCTATTAACCCATTGTATAACAAATACGTAGTGTATGACACTCTATGTGGTATACTCTGAGTCATAAAGTGAAAAAACAAATATTTTTATGCTTGATGAGAATATTATGAATCTATATATAAGAATCCCACTCACATTAACTATAGCGACTCGGGTTTTGTCCCTGTAAGACTTTGGAATATTCCTATGAATAATTCCAGAGCTAGGCGCGAAGACGGAGTTTGATTCCAAGGCTCGGTGTGCCTGAAATTAATTTTACAAAAATATTAAGTATTTTTACTCTATGCACGAGGCGAGAACAAGTTATATCTTAAAAGGTATCTCAGATTGGAAATCCAAGGGCACAGTTGCATCCGGAGTGTGCTGTTTACCTTAGACAGGGTGTAAAAGTTGCAGGCGTGGGTCTGCTGTGAGAGATGTCACCCAGGCAAAAAATAGTCATTTTGAAATAATGACTTAGTTGTTTTTATCACTGGAATTCGTTTCAAAAAACTTTAGAATGAAGTCTCGGAATGGAAATATGAGACTTCTGTTGAGTTCGAAATGCGGGATTTTGCCTAAGTGTGATATAAAATAGGCGGGCACAAAGGTTTCAGAATCCGTGCTTGTCGAAAGAGTCTTAGAGAGTTTATAAATTCCAATTAAGTGTGGAATTAAGGGGAGAACCCATTTTCCCTTCTCTCTCTCTCTCTCTCTCGAACGTTCTTCGGCTTTCTTCCCCATTCTTCACCGGATTGAGGAGCGAACTCCGGCGGATCGAAGTGGGATCACAGCAGGCATGTCGCCAACGATGAAAGACTGGATCGAGGTAGGATTTCAGTTGGTTTTTCGCTCATTCATCAATTTCTTGAGTTTTCATCAAATCTGTTTTTTAAATTCTAAATTTTAGAATTGGGATGATGGTTGAACAAACACAACCAACGTCTGAGCCCCGTTTTAATTTGTCGTTCTTGGGCGTTCTTTGTCCAAAATTTCAGACGCGCCAAAACCTTGATGAACCGTCGATTGGGGGAAAGCATTATGAAGGCCTCATCCCAAGGATTCCAAATCCACCTACCAATTTGAAATCGGGTCGCCAGAGTGGTTGTGGTGGCCGATGGAAGTCCCGACTCTGGCAAGGGCGGTGGCCAGAGATTGAGGTGGCGCAGCGGTGGAGCCGGTCGGAGGCGTTCGTTGCGGAGCGGTAGGCCGAGGTGGAGCTCGGAGGGCCGATGTGCGACGGATGGAAGATGAGTGGAGTCTGGAGGGGTCGGGCGTCACGTGGAGTAGCCAGGAGCGTGGCGATCAAGCGAGGAGCGGCCAGGGCTTTGGAGCGGGGATGGCGACGTCGGGTGTGGCCAGTGCGGCGAGCTCGGGTGCGGCCGGTGAAGGCGGAGGATGGTGGTGTCGGGTGGTGCAGCACCGGAAAGTGCCGTCGGCAAGTCCGGGTAGTGGGTTTGGCCCATCGCCCTCAGTAGGAAGGAGGGAGCCCCAAGGCGCTAACCTCAGGGAGCAGAAGGAGACATGACCCGCCTCCTGCGGGTCCTTGGCACGCGCGGAGAGACCGGCCATCCTGGTCGGTCTGTTCAAACGAACCGGGCCACATGGCCTAGTGGAGGTGGAGCGGACCACGGCTTTTCGGCCGTGGTGAGCTGGGCCGGACCCACAGCTGGGCTGTGGGTCGGTGGTTTGGAACGGGCCGGCCGGGGTGGACCGGCCCGGTTGGGCCCCCTTGTGTTCAAAGGGGCGTAACTTTTAAATGGCATGTCCGTTTGACACGCCGTCTGCGGCCACATGTTCATCTAAGTGAGACGGACTTTTTGAAGTGGGTTTAAGGGTTTTTGAGATCTATGCTCGAAGGTGGGTGACCCGAAACGCTTTAATATAATAATATTAAATTATTATTAAAGCGTGAAACAGACATACCTCGCGAACCGGACGTCCAATTGATGCGCTGTCAGCGACATCATGATCCTAGTCCACTTGAGGACTTTCTGGGATGCTCCCTTCAGTTTTCAGGCTAAAGAAAAGGTGCGTGCCCTGTAGGGCCCAGTTTTCATGTTTTATGATGAAATGTCGCTTTTTCACCCGACGTCCATTTGGAGTGTTTGAGCACTCATTTCTATGTGTTCTTCTGAGGGGATTACAATGGTGAAATTTGCTTGATGAGTTTTGGGAGCGTGGGGTGGGTCCCACCCGGGCTAGCTTCGATGAATAGTACCTTGTTCACCGGGTGTCCATTTGGGACGATCGAGTAGTCGATCTCATGTGTTTTTATGAGGGGATCACAGTGGTATGATCCACTTGATGAGGTTCAGGATCGTAGTGTGGGCCCCACACGGGCTAGCTATAGTGAATAGTGCCTTTTTCACCGGTTGTCCATTTCAGGTGAGTAAACAGCCTATCGTGTGTATTTTTCTGTGTGGATCGCAATGGTGTCCTCGGTATCGGCCTTGGAGGTGCGCGGTGTGGCGTTGTGGCGGGTTGCTCGGGTTAGCAATGTTTGGACCAGTAGTGGTTGAGGGTACTCCCTTGGTTTGTTCAAAAAAGGGTTCTCATGGAATAACAACCTTAGTATAGGTTTACGATCCTCTTGATGGAATGTTTAATCTGTTAGAGTTTTGGCATCCCTCTGGTGGGCCCGGAGTGGGATCCTCTAGCATCGTTTCCCTAGATCGGGTTCTTGGTATTGCTATGACCGATTATTCATGGGCAATGATCCCCTATCAAGTAGGTTAACCCTATAGGGTTTGTGGAATCATCGGGAATATGATTCCCTATGCAGTGGGCTATGCTCAGTAGGGTTGTGGCATCGTCGGGTATACGATCCCCTACTCAGCATGAGGATTATAGTAGGGTGGCGATATTTTTGGTTATACGATCCCCTACTCAGCGCGTGGTTTCTGTAGGGTTGCAGCATCGTCAGTTCAATCCCCTATAGTGCGAGATGTACCAGATAGGGTTTCGGTATTGTCGTGACCATCGTGACATGGGTGACGATCCTCTATCTATGTGAGGTGTTTTTGATGAGCGCCAGATCAGGTTATGGTATCCCCCAGTGGATCCTGGGAGTGATCCCTTATCTGTGAGATCTACGAATGCCAGATCGGGTTGTGGTATCCCCCAACAGACCCTAGGAGTGATCCCCCGATCTGGGAGATATTCGTATACCGGTGTGGGTTCTAGTATCCCCTAGAGGACCCTAGGAGAAATCCCCAATCTGAAGAGTTTGGTGTTTATATTGTTTCATCAAGAGGTTCTCAGTGACGATGTTCGATGAGTGTCTATCTCTCAGATGAGTTTCATCTGGGATGATAGAGCTTGTGGAGTGTGTTCTCCTAGTTATGTACCTGTTTCAGGTTACGAGGTCGGAACCTCATGAGGCTTGGTGCATGTTTAGTATATCTGGATTGCTCATGGTATATATATGGGCATATACCTGAGTAGATGTTCATGGTGTTTGTATGGGCATACACCTGAGCTGAGCTGACTAGTTGTGTTTAGCCGAGGATGGTCTCGAGGTGGTGTTTCTCTCTCGTTTTAGGTTCTCTCTGGCTGGGATGAGTTGACTGTTGCTTTTTAGTTTCTCCCTTTTTATTTTGGGGTTTTTGGGGTGCCTACTGGGTATTTTATATACTCACCCTTGCATGGGATTTTCCCACACATGTTTGTGTCTTGTACAGACCATAGGCCTTTCGACGGAGTTCTAGGAGGACCCGAAGTAGGCAAGGCTTAGTGTGTGTGACCGAACAGGGGGTTTACCAAAGCTTTGCTGAGGATCTTACCAGCAGGTGCTTTTTGCGGCGCTCTTCCTCCTTTTGAGTAGGTTGGACGCTTTTATAGTTTTCCTTTGGTGGGATCTATTTTTTCCTTTTGTACTTTTTTTGTATTCTGGTTGTGGGTTACATTTATGAATACATTTCTTTCTAGTTTTTATATATATATCTATGCACTGTTGTTTTGAGGTTTATGTGGGTGATTGTGTACAGTTACCTTAGGCTAATGCCTCCCATGTGTGTGATAGCCTAATTGGTGCTAGTCGCCAGCCCCTGGCCTATTGGAGACAGGATTAGGGAGTCACGGCTCGAGCCCCGTTGGGTCGGGTTGTGACATAAACATTAAAATTTCATGCCAACCTATAATACCCTATGATGAACATTAGTTAGGGATAACTCGAAGTCATACTTTAAAAGTTCAATTATCATTACACTTTATGAAATGTATACATATACATCAAACATCAAAGAATGATAAAGTAGGATTTTCCTTTTATATGATACATTTTATATTCATAAATTATTTAAGAATATTTATTAAAACCATACATAATCATTTGTATAATATATTATATATGATAAATTTCCAAATTAACCTTATGTTTGTTGCACTTTTAGGGGTTTTGTTAACTCATTGTATCTATATACAATCCCTTCCACATATTGATTTAGAAACATGATAAAATCCTTCCACTAAACTCTTTAGTGAGTAGAATCTATGAAGTAAGATAGTTTGAATAAAATTGATATTTATGGATAAAATTTCTAATTTCCAACTCCTTGAATGTATTCAATCTTCTAAAATCCACTACATCTAATGTTATGATGTTGACTTATGTTTCCTACTTATAAATATTTCTTATTACACCATAATCATTCTTGGAACCCTTTCCGTTAAAAATTTTCTTTGAAATCCTTTTTTAACTAATTTAACTATTTACATTATCACTTACCAACACATCCTAAACTCCATCAGGATATAGTGACATTCAGTTTGTTATGGTGAATAAATGCAACTCGTTACATTTATATTTATTTCCATACCCTAAAATATTTTATGATATTAAGTAAAATTCAATTTTAATTATTACTAGATTAATATTTTATTTTTAAAATTTAACTTCTCTATGTTCAAACATACATTTACTAGTCTCTTAGACACTATATTATCTTCAAAATATGATTCTAAGATATTCAAACACCTTTTTTATTAGGAAATAACTCTTACTTAATTTTAATAGTAATATTTATCAAATAAAATATTTTATCCATATCGTATATGGAATAATATATGTTTGAATTAATTTATGAAAATAATAATTTTTAAAATATACCACTAATGGGTGGTAAAAACAACTTCCCTCGTATATTAAACAAGTAACTGGATAAACTCTTTATCCTAGATAATTTTTTTATCCTTGTACTCTTATAAAAAATATATTATAAAATACAACGAATTAAAAACCATTTTTATCATCTCATATTGTTTATAAAAACACTTGGTTAATAAAAAAATTCTCTATCATATAAGAGAAATAATATAACTATACACATCTTTCAATTAGATCCATTTAAGTTCGATATATTCTATTTCATTAAAATATTTTATGTATCAAAACTTTGATTCATCACTTGAATAAAAACTATTTGATCTATCCATTATTACATTAATTATGAATCCCTGTATATTTACAACATTTTTATAGTATACATTTGGTATTATATACCATTTAAAATAGAAGAATTTATTTCTATATCATTGATAACTAACATGGAAATTTTATGGAGTTTCCTAAACCCCTTTAGATATCCTAGATAATTCCATACTATGAAATCATTACTACTCATTTATTCTTAATTTTACCTTTAAGTTTCAATGACCTTGACTAGAAACTCAAAGAAACATTATTAGACTCTCCAATAGAATTTTCTTATTCTAATTTGAAACTTTACCCACTTGTAGCATCTATAGAGTACCTAAACTTAAATATCATATTCGTAGTTCAACCATTCTCAACACATTGTGAATAATGAGTAAAATTTTCTTGAACTCATTCATGTTTTCAAAACATTTCCATAGATGAAAAATGAATGAATTTCTTAAGTAGGATAATACTTAAGGAAACCTTTAACCACACAAATTTATTGATATACCTAATCATATTGAGTATATGATTATATAGTAAAATTATTAGGTTATTTTGTATCAAATTCCATTGAACCTTGCATGAATCATTTTATTGTTGTCATAATCACCTATAATACTTCAATAGCTTATTACTTAGGAGGGTGTATCTTTAAATCATAAAATTTTCTTTCACTTAACACCTTTTTTAAGTTAACACTATTAGAAATTTATTACATTAAGTTACTCCTTTAAAAGATAGATTTTATGTTATTTACCTTCAATAGAAGATTTTATCAGATGAGTATCATATGTTATAAAATTTTAATAAATGATTTTATTAAATTTTCTTCCACTAAAATGATGCCACCTTTTAAATTCATCATTCCCCTTAGCAGGTCAAAATCAATATTTCATCATGACTAACACTTGTTAATCATATAAATAATCCTTGGCTGCATATGGTAGAACATTATTGTCAATGAAATAATATATGACTCTTAGATAATTGAGGAAATAACTCTTTATCCAAATCCATCATATGAATTCACTTAACTTTATTAATATGTTATCCTAACCACTATGGTTTACTTGATTAGTATAACCCAAAGAAAATTACAACTATAAGGAACATAACCATTAGGGTCCCCATATCACTTTATTTCATTGCATAAGATAATCCATGGGCACCTTACCATTAGGGAAACCCATATTGAATGATCAAGGCCTTGAAAAGTACCTCTTTAGAAGGAATCTCACACATTGTATTTGGAGGGGATTTATTCTCATTATATTATCTCATATTATTCCATTTATGTGTCATGACTTGAATTTTTAAAAGGTATAGATCGTTTATTTTTTGTTTAAATTTCTTCATTCGGCCCATGTAATGGTACCAAATGGAGTCACTAAGGCTACAAGGGTGTCTATGTCTTGTTCAGAACCTGGAACCCTAATTATTGGAGAAATAGACTAGGCCACATGGTTAGTGAAAACCATGTATCCCAGCCCGCATGGTTACTTCTAACCATACATGGTATTTCATAAGGGATAATGGGGCCTCATAGTTTTTCTATAACCATGTAATCCTAAGAACACACCCGTGCAATTTTATAGAGGGTTTTGGGAAATTCCTTCTACATGGCTTGCACACGATTAGGCAAGTTGTGCACCTAACCTGTGTGCGTTCACCCCTTATGTAGAACCAGGTACATGGTTGGTGTTTGGTTTGTCCAACCATGAATCCAAATCATGAGACCCATGGATTTTAGAGTAAAATACCATTTTACCCTTAATTAAACTAAAAACCCAATCATCCTATCTCCATTCTTATTTCCAGCGAATGACTCCCCTTCATCTCCTGTTGATCTCTCCTTTTCTTAATATAGGATCTTCCATTACTCCTTAATCCATACTCTAAAAGGATCACTTTCAGAAACATTAGATATCTAGAGGTAAGATCTTGAATCCTCTTTCTTCCATTCTTTATTTATCTTTCCATCTCTTGAGATATTTTTGTGTGGGCTCATTCGCCCTATTTTTAGGGCATTAGACCATTTATCCAGTTTCTTCTATTCTAATTAAAATGTGAAGATGATATTGGAAGAGGATACATCTACAAAACTAAGGTAGGTGGTCTAGATTTCTTTCCAAAAATTTTTAGTTCTTTCATATCTTTCAACATTGTGTAGTGTGTCATAAATTTCCAGGCATCACCATAAAATGTAATCCTCATTTCTAAAAAATTATACACATGTTATTATACTTCCATAGACCATTGATAAGTTTTTAGAGGATTCTGAACTCAATAATAGACACCCCTTTGGGTGTGATATCTTAATTTAAAACTTTAAATATAATTAATTAAATGACCAAACACCATCTAAGTGTTCATCTTGGATTGGGAATGGATTTTACCTCTATTATATAATTGATTGATAGACCAAAACACCTTATAAGTGTTCGTATTGACCTTGAATTGAATTTACTTGATTAATTAATTAAATGGAGTAATTATATTGTTTGATAATGGGTGTAAATGACACACTAAGTGATGCATGCTTATATATGTGTGTGGATTATAGGAACTGTGATGCCTTAGTTGTATCGGGGATTAATGATTTTAATGTCTAAAGGTGATTATTCTTGTTAGTATTATTATTATTATTATTATGAGAATTAAATTTATATTGGTGGGTGGATTTTGGTTAAGGGACTTGTTGAGAATTATGTTTCATGCTCCCTTACATCAGGTGTTGAGCATGACACCTCTCTCCATTATACTTGTATCTGGATGATGGGTATTGTGTTCCATGTTCCCTTTCTTAGGGTGTTGTTCATGACATCTCACACAACCTATCTTGAGTGTTGATCATGATGTATCACATTTATTATGAGATTCAGGTCATGTACCCTTGCTTGAGGCTTAAGCTCGTTAATCTAGTTATGGATGCCTGAGTTACACCTCGGGTCCTGCTAGCACGTAGTATCCATGTATGTGCCTACTTATTACCTCACGTACATAGAGTATATACATGTATAAAGTATATAACTATATGTATATATTATTATTATTACTTATATATATATAGTTATTGATTAGACTCTTATACCGGCCTATGTTGATGAAGGTAGAGCCAGATAGGTGTCCTAAAGGAACTTGAGCTGGCAAGTACTTATTATTCAGAATTTTTATTATTAATTTTACCTACACACTACTAGTTCTATGTAAACTAGTTTGGATTATTTATAAACATCATTGGGGGTGTCCTACTAGTATTTTATCTCACACCCTACTTGGGCTGCATTTGGTGAAGGTCTCGGGCGTAGCAGAAGATCATGGGTGGATGTGCCCACTTGATTTTTTGTCATTAGCAATGATCAATCCAGGATCAATATGATGATAAGCATTAGACTCCACGGATCAAATCACAAAAATAGACAAAGAAGAAGAATAGTCCCAGAACTGAAAAAGAGGATCATCACAGGTTGATTATAATTAATTTAATTAATTGGCAAGAAGTACATTTTATGGCGTTCTTTCTTTATTGATATTTATGATCACATTATGATGTGATTCGTCATTGCATCATAGAAGACAAGTGTAGAATTACTCTATTGGTGATCCACATGTGCACCACGTATCTCTGGACATCGCCAAAGGAATCTCTAGGTGCTAGCATGGAGAATCCTTTTCTTGCATTGTCCGCCTTAGATCGCCTTGATCCGATGAAGGATGATCTCTCTTGGTCTTGAGAGCATTCTTGGAGGAAGGAGTTCTTTCAACCTTGAGATAATTATCTATAATTGTTGTTAACAACAATTAGGGAAATTTTTTGGGGTTTTGAGGATATTTATAATCGGGTTTGAGGTTATAGAGTTATGACAATAAATAAACACGTTACGCGTTTTATTTATTTCATTAACACTTATTGAAAACCCACATGTCAAATCATTAATTCCTTTACATGCACCCACAATAATTATAGAAAATATCATTTAATAAAATGATATTATTTCCTCAAAATTCCGACTGAAAAAACTACATGGTGTGTAATCATTAATACATGGCGTGTACTCGTTTTTCATTTCATTTCCAAAATGAAAACTACATGGTGTGTATATCTTGTTTTCATTTTATTCTTCCTCCAACATTAAAATGATTTAGTATTATTTGAATAATTATTAAACAACATAGGGTAATAATCTTTATTCTACTTGAGATACTTGGATACACTTAGTGTGTGACCCTCTATGCCTCTTTCTCGTTGGCATTATAGGGGTTTTCTTAAAGTCCAAGATTACTGTCTAGCAATGGGTCAAGGAACCCAAGAGAAAGAAGTTGACGCCGCATTGTCGTGTCACCTCATATGAATGCTTATCATGTAATTTAATCCCTTTGTCTCAATATCTTGTCAATTAGGTTTCATGGTAGTGTCATAAACTTATATGCTTGATCCACCATTATTTGACTTCCAGAAATAAACTCGTCGTGACGCCATGTCCATGGAATTTGGGTGACAGTTATATTTCAATCAAAGGGCCTGAGATTTCTACTTCCAAAAATATGGAAGGGAAAAATTCTTCCTCGAATTATCCATTAACAACATGTCATTCGGGATGCACCCAATGTACCCTACTTCTCGCCAACTATCTTCATGATAGTTTTCATCAACAAATCTAAGTGCGTGAGTCATGACATGAGTTAATGATAATCTTCCAGTCTAAGGACCATTACACACACTCGTAGATAGAAATTTCCAATGACAACAAGACATGCAAAATTACTACTAGCGGGTCTTTTCTCATAATCTACCAGCTTGGAGATTACTAAGTGAGAACTCCATTAGAGAGAGTATCTTCTTCTTACGAGCACTCGCACATGACAGTATGTATATTATGTGTCCTATCATAGTATGTCATCCAATCATAGAATTTTATTTAAGAATATTGTTATAGCATTTCAAGGTTATCATCATAGCGGGGATCTGTCATGACCTTATTAATGAAACAAATATTCCAGAACATTATTATATTATAGTCATGAAGAACAATGAACAATATATAATAAGTGTAAATTCGTGTAATCAAAGTATAAATAGTTGGTTCTCAGGACACGAACTCTAACAAACTCCCACTTGGAATAGAGCCAACTGCCTACAACTTTTAGTCCTCTAGACCTCACAGGATGATCATGTTTCTATTGAGTCAAAGCTTTCGTCAAGGGGTTCTCCACGTTGTCTTCCATGGAAATACTGCACACTAAAACTTCACCTCTCTGAGAAAAATCCCTCAAGAGATGATACTTCTGAAGTATGTGCTTTGTCCGCTAATGTGACCTTGGATCTTTTTAAAGTACCACCACCATACTATTATCACAATAGAATGTGATGGGATCTTTACTTCTAGGTACTACATCCAGCTCTTGGACAAAGCTTCACATCCATACTACTTTTTTAGATGAATCAGAAGCTGTGATATACTTGGAATCTTCTATAGAATCTATGACCACACCTTGCTTTGAGCTCTTCTAGCTCACTTCATCTCCATTCAAACTGAAGATGTATCTATTCTACGACTTCATATCATATTGATCAGTCTGGAAAATAGCATCTACATGTCCTCTGATGACTAGTTCTTCATCTACTCCATAAACCAAGAACATATCCTTAGTATGCCTCAGATACTTATGGATAGTCTTGATTTCCATCCAATGGTGGTCTCTTGGATCAGCTTGATATCTACCTACCACACTTAATGCATAAGAAATATCTATCATTTGTACATAGCATAGCATACATGAATGACCCAATCACGGATGCGTATGGGATCCTTTCCATTTTATTTCTTTCCTCATGTGTTTGAGGACACATTTTCTTGGAAAGATGAATGTCATGTGACACTATCAACAATCCCCTTTGGACTGTTCTATACTAAATCTCTTCAGTATATTTTCAATGTATGTACTTTGACTCAGACCCAACATTCTCTTGGATCGATCACGATGGATCTTGATCCCAAGAATATATGATGTCTTGCCCAAGTCTTTCATAGAGAATCATTTATCCAACCATTCCTTAACTGACTGTAATTCAGGTACTTTTTTTCCAATTAGTAATATGTCATCAACATATAATATTAGGAAAACTACTGAACTTCCTCCAAACCTTTTTTATACACAAGTCTCACATTCTTTCTTAACAAATCCAAATTCCATTATGGCTTCATCAAAACGAATATTCCATGACCTTGATGCTTGCTTTAATCTATAAATAGATCTGTAAATTGCATACCTTGTTGGAATCCTTTAGAGTCAAACCCTTTAGGTTGTGTCATGTAGAAATATTCCTGGAGGTTCTTGTTAAGGAATTCTATTTTAACAACCATTTTCCAAATTTCATAGTAATGGTAAGAGAAAATGGCCAATAGGATTCTAATGGATTTCAGCATCGCAACTGGTGAAAAGGTTTCATCATATTTAATTCCTTGAGGCTGTTTAAAAACTTTTTCAACTAATCATGCATTATAGGTGCTGAATTGTCCCTACATGTGCAGTTTCTTCTTGAATACCCATTTATTACCAATAGGATTTACATCAACTGGAAGATCTACTAAAATCCAGACTTAGTTTTGGTACATGGAATCCATTTCAGAATTCATGGCTTCTTACCACTTGGTAACGTATGTGCCTTCAACTGCTTCCTTGTAGGTAATAGGATCATCATTGTCAACTAATAATGAGTCACCATCATCCGTGATAAAAAAACCATATCATTCTGGTTATCTCACCTCTCTCATGCTCCTACATAGTTCTTGTGTCTCTGGAATAGATTGTTCTTCCACGGGGCTTTTTGGAATCTATTCTTGTACCAACTCCTATGTATCTTGAGCCTTGAATTCATCAAAGTCTATCTTTCTCCCACTATCTCTTTTGGAGATGTGCTCCCTCTCAAGGAATATGATGTGTCTTTACACTGTAACCTTTTTATATGAGGGGTTGTATGGGTAATATCCCCTTGTTTCCTTGGGATATCCTATAAAGGTACACTTTGTGCCTCGGGGTGCAAGTTTGTTACCTGAAGATGCCTTAACAAATGATTCCCTACCCCACACATGTAAATTTGATAACATAGATTTGCATCTACTCCATAACTCATATGGAATACCATTTATCGATTTAGTTGGTACTTGGTTTAGTATGTGTGCTGCTGTTTGTAATGCATATCCCCAAAAGGATAGTGGAAGACTCACATGACTCATCATTGATCTCACCATGTAAAACAGGGTGCAACTCCTCATTTCACTTACACCATTCCACTGAGGCGTGTAAGGAGGAGTGAGTTGAGATGGAATCCCAAACTCCCGTAAGAAATCAATGAAGTCCTCATTAAGATATTATCCTCCTCTATCTGAGTAGAGTTTCTTAATCTTCTTACCAAACTGGTTCTCAACTTCATTCTGGTATTCTTTGAACCAATCAAAAGAATCTGACTTATACCTCATTAAGTAAATATATCCATATCTACTAAAATCATCAGTAAAAGTTATTAAGTACCAGAACCGACCCCTTTCTTCAACTAGAAATGGTCCACACACATATGTGTGAACTAATTCTAGAATCACTTTATCCCTTTTCACCTTTCCCACTAAATGGGGCTTTGGTCATTTTGCCTTATAGACACACATGACATACACCAAGTGGTTTTAGTTTGAAAGAATCTAAATACCCATCTTGATGTAATTTTTTCAAATGTTTCTCATTGACATGACCTAGCCGGTGATGCCAAAGTTGGTTGTGGTATTAGTCATGTGAATTAAATTTTTCATTGATTGCATTACCTGGTTTGTGTAGTATAACACAAAAAGTCCATTATATAAATGTGACCTACTAAAAGAAATGATATCTTTATAAAAGTAGCAACATTCATTTCCAAACTTGAAGATGAATCCATTAGTATCTAATATGGATAATGAGATAATGTTTTTGGTTACAGAGGTTACATAATAACATCCTTTTAATACCAACACCATCCCAGTAGGCAATGTGAGGTGGTAGTCTCCGATAGCTACAGCAGCGAGTCTGGCTCCGTTGGATGCTCGCAGATCCACCTCACCTCGATCAATCTTTCTGAATCTACTTGGTTCCTGTATTTGGATACAGATGTGAGCACCACAAGCAGTATCTAATAACCAATTGGTAGAAATAGATAGATTGAATTTGATAACAAACACACTTGAAGCTTCCCCTTGCTTCCTTGGATGGGTGTAGTTTTTCTTCTAGTGGCCTTTCTTGCCACATGAGAAACAAACAGCCTCCTATTCTCTTGCCTCCCCTTTAATCTTCCTTTTCTTGGAAGGCTTTGAAGAAGTTTTAAATCTCTTCACCTTACCTTTCCTTTTATTCACTATAAGAACAGAAGTATTTTCATGCTTTATATCATTGTCCACTTGAAGAATGAGGATAAGAAGATAAAATAGAGACTTCTCAATGTTGTTCATGTTAAAATTTACAACAAAGTTAGAGAAACTATGGGGAGTTATGTAATAATGAGATCGATACCCAGTTCTTTAGGGATTTTAAACCCTAGAACCTCCAAGCACTCAATGTATCCAATGAGCTTGACTACATGAGGCCCAGCTAGGGAACCCTCTCCAAGCTTTCTCTGAAATATATCCTTAGATATCTCAAACCTTTCATGTATTTCTCTCTCTTGTTATAGACCAAAGAGGTTCTCAAACTTGCTATAGGCATCCATGTCTTCATGAAACTTCATGATCTCACTAGACATTGATGACAACATCAAACATTGAACATCGAGTGCATTTTTCAAATGTTTATCATAGACCAGGAAATATTCATCACTTTCCCCTTGGGCAGACAAATCAGGAAGTGAGGACTCTAGTATGTAAAACTTTCATTCATGTCATAGGATAACCCGAAGGTGCCTAAACCATTCCTGAAAGTTATTGCCGGTAAGGATATTGTATTTATACAAAATTGATTGCAGAGAAAATGTGGTTGATGAGTTTGTCATATTGATTCTAAAAATTAAAAGGGAATATTTATCAGTGCCTTTTGATTATATTTTATGAAAAATAATAAATGAATTTATTAATTCTCCCACTATTTTATCATGTCCCAACGGCCCCCACCATTGAATATGGAATTCCTAGTTCCTATGACATTCTAGTGTCAAGGATCCATATCCCCCTTCAAATAACCCCAACAAGGGTTGGTCAAGCTATTTAAAGGTATTTAGGTATGCAAGACTTTTCCAATTGTGAGATTACAGTTCCTTGATCTATTGAGTGGACTCCCCAATCCTGAAATCTTGACTTGGATTTCTTCAACACTTGCCTCCATTTTACAACAATTCTAGCAAGGGATACTCCTATTAATGTAAAATGTTTAAGTCAACCTAAAACTTTCATAAGAGCTTCCTTTATAAAAGTAAGTGTCCCAACAAGGGTTGGTCAAACACATAGTTTTATTGAGTCTTTCCCTTAATCAAGTAATGGAAGGCTTGGTCTGACTTAATATGTTATTTGAGGGATTTCAATTTTTTATGCGTAGTTTCACATTATCACATGCTTTTTAATATTAAGTGATGCTTCCTTAAGTGATTATCCATGTTTTGATAATGTTTACGCATAGTCTGGTTTTTATTTTATTCTATCTTTTAATGATTTGTTGATTTCATTGACTATGTGATCACGACAACACATACATAATAAATAAACCATGAAATCAGACAGAAATAAAATAAGATGGCATGATCATGAGCTTCTATTGGTTAGCTTATCTAACGGTTTTGATAAGCTGACCTGGACCTAGGGAAAAACACCTTGAACCCCGTGGTTCATGTTTTTCAACTCCCAACTTTCCACCGTTGTATCTTCTTGGGTTGGTTTTTTCCCAGCTTCATATTTTGAACCTTCTTCTTTGGCTTGGGAGATCCTCCATTACATGAAGTTTACATTAAAGAAACCATGGGCATACAGACCCTACATTTTATAGGAAGAAGGCCCACAGGCCAACAAATTTAAATTAAATAAATTTAAATGAAACCATACACGCACAAAGGGTCTTTGGTCTAGCTCATGATCATCCACAACATGCAATGACATTTATGCATATTTAGTATTCAAATTCTTTTAATCTTTATTTTATTCAAGATAAGTCATTCTTGAATTCAATTAATTATGATCTTATAATTAATAAATTCTGTATCTTAAATTCCTTTATGAATTTCCTTGAGAATATTCTCATCCATATTCCTTGTACGGGTCTTTTTACTTTGGAGGAAACATGGTGAAATTCCATTTATGGAAAGTACAAGGAATGTAGGCTATATTACATGACATGTATTTGTTTTCACCCTTTATCCAAAGTATACACTGGGGGATTTAGCGTGTTTTTTTACTTTGGAAATTTTGGAGTACACGGTGCATAGATTAATCTAACATTGCATGTACTTCTTGGTTACACGGTTACCAGCCTGGCAATCCCGTGTACGTGGTTACATGACTTCTCCTTGTACATGGTTTCACCTGGTCCGGATCGGACTACATGGAGTGTTGATTCAACATACCCACTGTGTATTCCGGTTTCCACACGTTGTTTAGTTCTAGTCAACACAGTGTATTAAAAAACTTAGGTATGATCAATTCACACGACGTGGTTTGGCGAACCAGTACCGGTTCGTTGAACCTAAGTACACGGTGTGTAGATTTCACTACACACTATGTATTCCTGTGTTGTACAGACAGAATGAGCGGCTCCCCCGGATGAGTTCCTCATTTTTGTTTTAATAAAAATTAAAATTAAAAGGTTGTTTCTGTGATGTGAATCGAGAAACAAAGGAGGAATAACAGATCTCATTCATTTAGTTTTATAGAACAATTTATCTTGAATTTAATCAAATATAAATGCATAAATTATCAACAAAAATTAAATAACTATAATCAACATTGTGTACCCTCTGATACCACTTGAAGTCCCTAAGCGCAGTGGTAGCTCGTGGGTGGATGTTCCCACTTGATTTTTTTTCATTAGCAATGATCAATCCGGGATCAATATGACGATAAACACCAGAATCCATAGATTGAATCACAGAAATAGACAAAGAAGAAGAATATTCCTGGAACCACAAAAGAGGATCAACATAGGTTGATTATAATTAATTTAATTAATTGACAAGAAGTACCTTTTTTGGCGTTCTTTCTTCGTTGATATTTTTTATCACATTCCAATGTGATTCGTCATTGCATCTCAGAAGCCATGTGTATACTTCCTCTAGTGGTGATCTACATGTGCACCACGTATCTTTGGATATCGCTAAAGGAATATCTGTGTGATAGCATAGAGAAGCCATTTCTTGCGTTGTCCACCTTAGATCACCTTGATCCGATGGAGGAGGATCTCTCTCTATCTTGAGATCATTCTTGGAGGAAGGAGTTATTTTGGCCTTGAGAGAATTCTAAAGAATTTTTGTGCACAATGATTAGGTAAAAGTGTTGGGTTTGTGAGGATATTTATAATTGGGTTTGAGGTTATAGAGTTATAACAATAAATAAACGTGTTACGTGTTTTATTTATTTCATTAACTCTTATTGAAAACCCCCTTGTCGAATCATTAATTCCTTGACATGCACCCATGCTGATTATGGTAAATATCATTTAATAAAACAATATTATTTCCTCAAAATCCCGACTGGAAAAACTAAATGGTGTGTAATCATTAATACATGGTGTGTACTCATTTTTCATTTCCTTTCCAAAATGAAAACCACATGGCGTGTACATTCAATGTACATGGTGTGTATATCATGTTTTTATTTTATTCTTCCTCCAACATTAAAACGATTTAGGCTTCTTTGAATAATTATTAAACCACATAGGGTAATAATTTTTATTCTACTTGAGATACTTGGACACACTTAGTTTTGACCCTCTAGGCCTCTTTCTCGTTGGCATTAGGCGGGCTTGCCTAAAGTCCAAGATTACTGTCAAGAAACGGGTCAAGGAATCCAAGAGAAAGAATTTGATTCCGCATTGACATGTCACCTCATATGAACTCTAACTGTGTAATTTAATCCCTTTGTCTCAATATCTCATTTAGAAGGTTTCATGGAAGTTTCATAAACCTATATGCTTGATCCGTCATTCTTTGACTTCCAGAAATAAACTTGTCATGACACCATGGCCATGGAATTTGGGTGAAAGTTCTATTTAAATCAAAGGTCCCAAGATATATACTTCCATAAATATGGAAGGGACAAATTCTTCCTCAACTTATCCGTTAACAACATGTCATTCGTGATGCACCCAACACACCCTAATTCCCACCAACTGTCTTCGTGATAGTTTTCGTCAGTAAATCTAAGTGCGCGATTCATGACATGAGTTAATGATAATCTTCCAGTATAAGGAACATTACACACACTCATTGATATAAATGTCCTATGAGACCAAGACATGCAGAATTACTACTGGCGGGTCTGTTCTCATAATTTCCCATCTTGGAGATTACCAAGTGCGAACTCCATGAGAGAGAGTCTCGTCTTCTTACGAGTACTTAGACATGACGGTCTGTATACTATGTGTCATATAATAGTACGTCATCCAAATGTATAACTTTATTTAAGAATATAGTTTTATAATTTCAAGGTTCTCATAATATTAGAAATATTCCATGACTTTATTAATGCAACAAATATTCCAGGACATTATTATATTATAGTCATGCGGAACAATGAACAATATAAAATAAGTGTACATTCATGTAATCAAAGTATAAATAGTTGATTCTCATGATACCAACTCTAAAATTTGGTACCTGAGTAGAACTCAAGTCTATGGGTATAGATAAGGGAAAGCACCATGCTACAGATGTTTGATTAATTTACCTTATATCTTGGAGCATGGGAGTAGAGAATCAAGCATATAATCATGATTCTAGAGGAATAATCTTTTGTTTTTTTTGTTTTTTATTTAGAATGTTGTATATGATTGTCCCCATATATCCCATGTTTCCCTTTTTGAATATTAGAATTCCCTGACATCATTTTATATGACTCAGCCTATGGGATTTTGATATTATTACAGTTTCTTAGTTTTTTTCTTGCACAGTTATTTATTGTATTTTTTTCTGTTGTTCCATTTTAGTTATATCATTCTTCTACTATTTTATGTTAATTTATATTACCTAATTCACCTCTCTAATATGTTGGTATAGTCTTCCCAGTATAAAACCTTATCAACTCACTATTATTCAAAAGACTATGGCATATAGGGAGGCATGCTTGAGGCCATGTGACCCATCAACTTAGGGCCTCGGTTCAATGGACTTTGGGTGGGGACATTACAAAGTGCTGTCATATATTCTCTTTTCATTTTTTCATACTATTTTGGTAGTAGATAGGAGACTACGTGGTAGTGGAATTTGGTAAGGATCACGTGCCTAGAAGTATCTAACCCACATATAGGGAAACCCAAATTACCAGTGATGGGTTATTACTATTATGATTTTTTCTATTATAGTTGATCTGATTTCACTATTGGGTGACATACATACTTTGTGATATTATTAGTATTGATGTTATTAATATGGATTCATTTCCTTGGATTATTAAGGAAAGGAGTTATCATATCATACATCATTATAGGCACATTAAGACCAATATTCCATGAATTTTTCCATGCCACATCTACATTCTTCATGCATTTTTCTGTTGTATATAGTCGGTGTTTGATTATTATATATTGAAATGTTCTGATATTTCTTACAAGGAGAATATAATTAGATAAATTAAAGATTTTAAATATATATAAACAATGTTTTCCAGCATAGATTGGTGATGGAAATTTAATTATTCAATTATACCATGTTGTGGGTTCTAAACCTACTAGTTTTGGATAGTGATATATATATATATATATATTTATAAAGAATACTATAAACTTAGTTAAATTTAAAATTTTAAAATAAAATGGTTACCACTAAATTGAGAATCCAATTTCAAAGTAATGGGTGTTTTTCTCTATAACTTGCAATTGAAACTCCATATATCTAATCCCTTACTGTACTATATGATACCTAGACCCATAATCGACCCTAGTAGTGGGTATTTGGGGTGTCTATTATGTTCTTATAGCCATTTATGGTCTTTGCTACTCACATATACCTGGATTTTGGAGCAAGTATAGAGGTGTGATCTTTTCAGAGGAAATATATGTTCCTATCCAAGTTATCTATAGGTAAACTATTCAATTGTTAAATTCTATTATTACGAGTTCCTTTGGAATTGTAGAATCATGCCAACATGAAAAACATTAGTTGTATGCTTGGAAGGTGGTGATGACCATGCTTAAAAGGTGGAGGGCCCCGAGCCTCTAGTGATACCTCCTGTAGTACCTCCTATGAAACCACCTTCTATTCCTAATATGGGCACCGACACCCATTTTTTAGAGGTTTTCTTCTATATGATGCAAAGTATGAAAGGTGTTACTTGACCTACCCCTATTATGGAAGATTTTACTAGAGATTTCCATGCGCCGCATCCTCCCACCTTTTCCAGGGATGAAGAACCACATTCTAAAAATTCATGGTTAGAGGATAGTTTTCTATCTTCAAGCAGCTGGAGACACCTCTAGAGTGGAGGTTCAAACTCTTTTCTTATATGCTATACGGTTCTGCTAAAAGATGGTGGGATTTTATTACCTAGTCAGACCAACAACGAGATATGATATAGGTGGACTTACAGATGATATTTTATGAATTCTTCTTTCCAAATACTTTAAGGGCTAACTAGACTAGAGAGTCTATGAACTTACAGCAGGGATCCATGTATTTCATAGAATATTTTTCTCATTTTACAATGATGTAGTGATTCGCACCAACCTTGTATAATGATGATCTTATGAGTGTGAGGTGATTCAAGGACATGATAGTATATGCTATTCGATTTCAAGTCATTGTCTTATGGTTGAACACTATTTCTATGATAGTTAACTAGGTCCTCATTACTGATCAAAATCTGAGGGAACATGATGGTGGGAACAAGGGTAGCTCAGTACCCAAATTTGTTAGTGTTTTCTCTAGTGGGTGAAAGTGACGCTTCATGGTTTCTTGTGGGGGGTTATAGTAGTCATCTATCCTATATTGATATCTTTTTATATATCACCAGTGTGGGAATTTGGGACACACTAAACCTTAGTGTATGTGGGATCTAGTTTAATAAATAGGCTATGGTAGGATGGGGAATATCCAATGCTTCTGCAGGACTTTTCCATCAGTGCCTAGTGAGAGGGGATCTACACCTACCCCGCATTCTAGAGCATGGCCAATTGTATCTCATTAGGAAGGAAACCAAAATACCACCAGTCTCTTAAGTCAAGGCAGTGATCGAGGTAGAGGTAATTATACTCATAATTTGTAGCGCCAGTAGAGCTATCCTTCTCAGGGCAGTTAGGCTGTGACTCAGGGCTATGGTATGGACCAATAACATGCATTGTAATATATGCTGGAGGAGCAGAGTGTTAGACCATCTATTGTTTGATGTACTATTTTTGTATTCTATACTTTAGTGCCTGATTTTTCTAACATAGGTACGTAACACTCTTTTATATCAGAGGAAATTATGGAGAGTATAGGCTACAAGATAGATTTTTACAATGCCATGAAGACTCTTAATACCCTGTTAAGTATCCGATCAGAGAGATTTTTCCATTGTATTAACTCCCACTTGATATAGGTAGATATCTCTTTATATGGATTCTTTTCTTCATTAACATGACCAGGTTTTAAGTAATAATAAAAATGAAATGGTTAGTTCCCAATCAATACCATATTAATTTTTATCACCGTATGATGAATTTAGATCTCCATAGGGTGGTATACATGGGAATAATAGAGAATGGTATGTCCATGAATCTCCAGGACCTAAATATAAAGTGCTGGTAAGAGTGACAACGCATACTTCCCGTAATTTTTTGGATTATTAGGGGTTATAACCCACTTCTTTCCCTCTTATGGTGAATTGTTTTAGGGATGCATTCCATGATGACTTTTCTAGGTTACCTCCAATGAGAGAGGTAGAATTCACCATTGTGATAGTTCTAGGAGTAGAACTAGTGTTCATTCCTCTATAAAAAATGACACATACAGAGCATTTGGAGTTTAAGAAATAGTTGTAGAAACTTGATCCTAAAGGTTTTATATATCCCAACCCTTCTCATTGTGGTTCAATGGTCTTATTTTACAATATGATGGATGGTACCCTCATACATTGCATGATTTATTCATATTTTAACAAAATTATAGTAAAGAACCAGTATCTAATAACTTAAATAGGTGACCTATTTTATTATCTTCAAGGAGTGAGGGTGTTTTCAAAGATTTATTTGAGGCCAGGATAACATCAGGTTTGTGTAAGATCTTCAGACATACCTCATACAATGTTCTAGAGTAGGTATAGTCTTTATGAGTAACTAGTAATGTTGTTCTGTCTCACAAACACACTAACAGTTTTCATAGATTTTATAAATCGTGGTTTCCTTCTATACTCGGATTCATTTGTGGTAGTATTTGTGGATGAAATAATAGTTTATTAATGTTATCAATACAACCGTACCAATCATCATGATATCGCACTGAATACACTAAGAGAGAAACATCTTTTTTCTAATCTTAGTAAATTCCACTTTTTGATTGAAAAGGTCCACTTCCTAGGTCATATTATCTCAAAATCAGGAGTATTAGCAGACCTAGACAAGGTGATAACTATAGATTCCTAAGATCGTCCCAAGGACATCTTTAACATAAAATATTTCTTGGGGTCTATCTTAGTATTATAGACACTTCATCTTGGATTTCTCACACCTATAAGTGCCTATTCTGGTCTTGACTAAGAAGGGTGTTAAATTCATATGTTTAAAAGCTTGTGAATAACTATTTTAGGAGTTGAAGGGAAGATTGGATTCATCTCTTATTCTTATTCTTCTAGATATAAGTAAGAGCTATACTTTTTACTATGACACATTAGGTATCGAGTTTGGAGTGGGTTTGATGGAGGATGAGTGAGTCGTAGTGTATGAGTCTCGTCAGTTGAGGCCTCATGAATGGAATTATCCAATACACGACCACAATATAGGAGCGGTTTTTCATGAATTACACGGCTAGATGCACTATTTTTTTTGAAGAACATTTTGTGGTATTCTCATATCACAAAATCCTCAAGTACATATTCATATAGCGTGATCTGAATTTAAGGTAGCACAAATGGGTTGAATACCTTCAATAATTTTATTTTTATCTTGCATACATGCCTAATAAAGGAAATGTTGTTTCTAATGATATGAGCCAGAAAACTCAGAGATAGGCAGTTTGGGTGGCCAGTGGTGAGTGGTATCCCATGCCCTTATTTTCAGAAAGGCGCCTTTAGGTTTAGGGGAATCATGGATAAACTATCCTCTTAGCTTTGGAAGTGACCTCTACCCTTAGAGAATAAGTGATAATGAGGAAACTTTTTGTTACCAAGGAATTATTCCTAAGGAAAAGTATATTAGATAAAGATTCATATTCTGGTTGGACTTTTGATGAGGATGAGACCCTACTCTTTCATGGGTATGTTTGGATCCCATTAGAGATCATAGTGGAGATAATGTGGGAATGTCATGCTACTATTTGATAAATACATTCCAATGTTACCAAGATGTATCAGGACTAACATTTCCAATATTGGTGGCCTGGTATGAAATGGGAGATTTTCGGCTTTATTACTCAGTGTTCCACCTTCTAGTAAGTGAAGGAAGAACATCAGTGACTAGAATGATTTTTATAGATATTGTCCATTCCTTAGTGTAAATGAGATGATATCTATATGGATTCCATGACTGGTTTACCTAGATCACCTCATGGAAATGATATAGTTTGGGTAGTCATTGACTGTTTGATGAAGTTCACACATATTTTACCTGTTCAAGAGACCTTCTTGGTAGATAATTGATGGAGGTTGTATATCAAGAAGGTCATAACTATTTATGGAGATCTTAATTCTATAATATTTTATAGGGTTTCTTATTTCACATCATTGTTCTGGAAGGGTTTTAAGATGGACTTGGGTACACAAGTGATTCTATGAACAACCTATCACCCTCAGACCGATGGACAAATAAAGTGCACGATTTAGGGGTTAGAGGACATGCTCCATGAATGTGTCCTTGAATTTGGGGGTTCTTGGGAGAAACACATACCTCCTGTTTGGTTCTCTTATAATAACATATTTCAGCATACCATTCAGATGGATTATTACAAATCCATATACAGTAGGCCTTTTTGATCACCTATGTGTAGGTTGGAGGTAGGGGAGACGACTTTTCTTGGACCGTGCCTTGTCCAGGAGACTTTAGAGTAGGTCCAACTGATTAGAAAGCACATGTTGATAGATCATTCCATATAGTAGTCATATTCAAATCAGATTCACTGACCTCTTGAGTTTGAGGTTGTATATTAGGTCTTCTTGGTAATTTCACCCAGGTTGGTCCAACGATGAACATAGAGGCAGGGTAAGATTTTTCCACTATAATTTGGACCCTTTGAGGTTTTGAAATGAATCAGACCAGTGGATTACCTGATAGAAATTACTTAGAGATACCAATCTATGCATGATTTCTTTCACATATCTTAGCTCCTTCGATATTATTCAGACTCATCGCATGTTTTCTAACCCGATGAGGTTGAGTTAGAGATGGATGCTTCTTTTGAGGAGTAACTAGTTCATATTGTGGATCAGAGCATGAATACACTCCATGGAAGATCATTTCCTTTAGTATGGGTGATATGGAATCACGTCCGAGTACAGTATGAGACATGGGAGAAGGAAGATGATATACGAGCCCAGTGGATGGAACTATTCTCGAATGATTCCTCTTCACCCTTAGAAATCCAACTTAGGGATGAGTTTCTTTAAGGAGGGGAGGTTGTAATGACCCCTCTTTTTCAAAGGTATGAATCATTTTTTAAGTTTAAAATCCTTAATTCAGCTCTTTTAATGGTACCAAATTGAGTAATAGAGGTCACAAGGGTGTTCGAAGCTTGTTCGGATCTTTAAACCCTGATTCTTGGAGAAATAGACTAGGCCACACTATTAGTAGAAACTATGAATCCCAGCCCACATAGTTACTTATAACCGTGCAGGGCGTTTTAAAAGGAAGCAGGGGGCCACATGGTTTTTATTCAACTATGAGAGCCTAGGTTCATGCCCGTGAAGTTTTACATAGGGTTTGGGACAGTGCCTTCTTCATGGCTTTCACATGGCTAGGAAAACTATGCACCTACATGTGTGGGTTTCCCCCTTATATAGATCTAGATGCAAGTTTGGTGTATGATTTGGCCAACTATGTGGAAAACCATACAAACCAAGTATTTTATTGGAAAAGACCATTTTACCTTAATTAACTTGACAAATCGACCCTCCTCTCTCCCTTCTCGTTTCTACCAGATGTCTCCTTCTTCCTTTCTCATTGTGATCTCCTTTGTTTAATCTAGGTTCTTCTATTACTCCTTCATCTAGAATCCAAATGGATCACCATCATAATAATTGGATAGCTATAGGTAATCTATATAATCCTCTTACTTTGATTATTTATTTCTATTTTCATCTCTAATTATAATATAGTCTGAGATCATTCACCCTATTTTTAGGGTGTTAGACTGTTTATCTGATTTATTTCATTATACTTCAAATCTAAAGCTGATATTAGATGAGGAGTCATATACAACCCTAATATAGGTGGTATAGATATCTTTCACAAATTTTTTAGTTTTTTCATTGCTTTTTCTATTGTGTGGTGTGCCAAAAAATTCTTGGCGTCACCCTAAAATGTGTTCCTCCTTTATAAATAATTATACTTAGGTAATTATATTCCCATAGAACCTTTATAAGTGTTTAGAAGAAGATGAACTTAATAAAATCCACCCCTTTGGGTGTAAAATATTAATTTACACCTTTAATATAATTGATTGAATGTCTAAACTCCGTATAAGTGTTTTACTTGGATTGGAAATTGATTTCCCCTATATTATATAATTGATTAATGGACCAGAACACCTTTTAGGTGTTCAGATTGACCTTGAATTGAACTGAATTTATTAATTAATAAATGGATTAATTTTAAAGGATGATAATGGGTGGAAAGGCCACACTAAGTGATGCATGCTTATATATATATATGTATGGATTATATGAACTGTGATGCCTTGGTTGTATTGGAGATTGATGATTTTAATTATTAGAGGTGATTCCTATTATTATTATTATTATGAGAATTAAATTTCTATTGGAGGGTAAACGATGGTTAATGGAATTTTGGAGTATGATGTTTGATACTCCATTACATTAGGTGTTGATCATGGTGTATCTAACCATTATACTTGTATCTAGATGATGGGAATGGTGCTCTACATTCCCTTGATTTGAGTGTTGGGAATGAAGTCTCACCCCCACCAACTTCGAGTGTTGAGCATGAAATCTTGAATTCATTATCATATTTAGGGCATATACTATTTTTTGAGTCTATAGGATCATTATACTAGTTATGGATGCCTAAGTTATGTCTCGGGTCCAACTAGCACCTAGATACATGTATATGCCTACTTATGTCCTCATATACTTTGCACAAATACATGTATACAATATATAACTATATGTATATATTATCATTCTTACTTATATATATAGTTACTCTTAAGACTCTTACACCATCCTATGCTGAAGAAGGTAGATCCATCCAGGTGTCCTGAAGGAACCTGATCCAGTTGGTACTTATTATTGAAATATTTTTTATTCATTTTACCTACACACTATTATTTCTATGTACAATTGATTGTATTATTTTTAGACGTTGTTGGTGTTGTCCTACTAGAATTTTATCTCACACTCTACTCAGACCACCTTTGGTGCCCGATTAGACCTCATGTTTGTAAGTATGGATAATGGAAAGTGTGCTACTATAGTTGTTTCATTTATTTCTCTCATAGCTTGGAGTATGGGAGTAGTGGACCGAAAATATGTTCATGATTCTAGTGGTGCAGTATTTTTTATTTTTTTTATATTTTTATATAGCATGTTGTATATGATTGTCACTAGTATCCCCTATTTCCCTTTTTGAATATCAACATTCCATGAAATCATTATATATGACTAAGCTAATGGGATTTTAATATTATTATAGTTTCTTGGTTATTTACGCTTACATAGTAATTTATCATATTTGTTTTTCTGTGCCATTTCTATTATATCATGCTTATGTTAATGTATTTTTAAATATCATATCTATTATGCACTCGGATATGAGGATATAGTCTCCCTACTGTACCACCATAGAGCCTCACTGCTAGTCAGCAACCTGTGGAATATGGGGAGGTACGCTTAAGGCCATGTGACCTACCGACTTGAGGCCCCAACTCATTGGACTCTAGGTCAGGATGTTACATTATGTATGCATGCTTTTAATGATTTAGTTTTTGAATCATATTCCTTCCACCAAACCAATATGCTTATACCATATTGATGGGTAACTTTTTACACAACCATCAATTTGTGTTGATCACCGAAAAATAGAAGTTAAACATATTAACACCTATTAAAACATTCTATGTATAAGGTATATAAACTTTTTATTTAAAGTCTAAGAATTATATGAGAATAAAAATTTCCAAATGAGTAATCCTGAAGACACGAATAACTAACATCCACGTTTCTTGACAAGTCATAAGCCTCCTAGTTAGTGGGATGTCTAGCCCAAAGACCCACTACTCAAGGATACTTTACTCAACATATAATCCAATTTACTATAATTATAACTCTTAATATGTATAAACTATATTCAACAACAAAATTCAAGGTAAATGAAAATTAGAAACATTATCATACCTAAAATTTATCTACTTAAATGCATGTATAATAATCTCTAGAATAATTTTAACAATTTAAACTAAAGAATACATATAATAATATTATAAAAATTCACAACTATAAATAAATTTGGGAATAAATTTTAAATAAATAAAAAATTAAAGTATTTAAACATGAGATAAATATTTATAAACAATTACTAAATAAAATCTAATTATAATAATTTTATAATTTGTCTATTCATTATAGAAATTCCATAATCATGAATATTAAAAATTTATATTCATTACATAATATGAAATCCTTCATATTATATATTATACTGAATTTACATTAAATTTATAACATTAAATTAAATATAAAAATTTTATATTTCAATTTCTATTATGTAAACTATTTACATAATCTAAATATTGCATACTTAACATTATTTAAACATTTTTCAAATCAATAATCAAAATACTTTTGATATTTTCCAAATAATATCCCAAATAAGGCCTCTTTAATTAAAAAAATAAAATTAATTAATTACGAACAATTCATAATTCAAAATATAAATAATTTTTATATTCAAGATTTATTTTTTAATTTATAAACACTTTATTAATTACACCTATAATTTATAAACAAACACTTTATCTCTAAGTCACAAGACATTTCATATAATTGGTAAAAGGTATTTCAATATTGACATAATATTATAGAATATTTTTCAATAAATTTTTCATAAACATTTATTAATTAATTATAAACACTTTAAAACTAATTAACTTATAAAAAAATTATAAATTACTAAATACCCTAAAATCCATTTTATTATAAATTATATAAAATTTATTAATTATATCAATCAAATCATAATTTAATTTAAATAAAAATAAAATTTCTTCGTAAATAATATTTGAAGATATAAAGGTAATCATAGAATATTATGGATAACATGTGGAGCTTAAACCATTTAAGTGTTATTAGTCATATTTTATGACTGATAGTCTTATTACCCCCTAAAATATCACATATTTTATTTAATGATATTAATGGATATCAAAACAGTGATATAATGATTTTTTTAAAACTAAAATTTCACACTTATCTTAGAATACAATATGTGGGAGTCATACACTCTATATAATATGAAACTAATAGTTTTATACAGAGTCTTTGGCTATAATATATTATATCATAAACCACAATTTAACTAAAAAAGAAAATAAAAAATCATATTTTTTTTACATGGAATCCTATAGTTTTTGCGATTTCAAAAATATCATTCATAACATGATTTTATGAATATAAAAACATGGAAAGGATATGATAATACTAATGATTATTAATGGATCTAAAATCATATGTGAATCATAATGAAGTTAATATAGAAACCCAAAATCGAATATCAACCATTCTAGAAGTTGATATCAAATGTTCTATAAATAAAGATTTGATCTGTGTACCTAACACCGAAGATGGCCACTGTGGAAGTCTTCATCATCCATGGTTGATGAATATCAAAAGAGAGATAGTCAAAATACATGAATCCTCTAGAGGTATTTGTGTTTTCCACTAAATAATACGTTGTTGAGGTGGTTTTCCATTTATCTTGAAGGAGTGCTAATACCTCATAATGAAAAGTTTAAAGAAGATAGATTTGTGTGAATAGAGTTTCATCTAGGGTAACATTAGTTGGAACCACAACCATTACATGTTATTGGGATTTATATAGGTCCCTCAAGGTCACTCCTTGAGTGTACATGAATTAACTTATACCTTATATCACATGGTTTAATTCCAATCCTAACTAACCATTCACTTCATCAATACATATCCCCTTATGAGCATTTCATATTATGAAATAGTTTCATTTAATGATGGAAAATCTCTAAGAGATTTGAGTATTAACATAATAACACTCTATAACCTTTTATTAATCATATTCCAAATGAATCACCCTATATGATTTATTATCTCTATGATTCCTTTTAGTCATAAAATACTACTATCCAAAGTAGTGTAATATGATATCTTTATATCGTTTTATACGATATACGAAAAATTAATAATATAAAATTCCCTTGGTTTATAGATTTCATACTATATGACATTTTTATATGATATGGTATGATATAGGCGAAAACATATGACTTATTTAAATTATTTTGTCATGTCTTCTTCAATGGGTTCAATATTGGGTAATAAAAACTATAAAAATGATACGAATATGGTTTAGTGAAACATAGTTCATTTCATTTATATTTCATAAAGAATGATTTTCATTCCATAATATAATTGAGTGTCTATTGGTATGATCTATAAGAAACGTTTTTGTTTTATATAGAATGATTCTAGGAATTGATCTAAGAATACACCTTATCCACTATGCTTAATATATATTCCATAGTGAAAAAATAATAACACATGGGAAGATAGTAATAATGTATAACATCTCCAACCCTACTAGAGGAATGAATAATTCTAGTAAGCACAAATCATAAATCATATTTAGAAAAATCATCTTTGGAAAACCTATTGTGAATGAATCTATTTTCTCTTAAAATTCACATATTAATTTGTAACTTTAAACCACTCTATCAGGGGATAAACACACAAAACTGATAAGATATAAAAAAATCTTCTTTGGTAATAAAATCCATCTATATCACTTTAATGGACCTACCACCGTTATACATCCATATCCATGCCTTAATGGTGCACCTTTGAATGACTATTTTTATGAAACCATCTCCAATATGATCCTAAAGTTATAAGAGTAAATTAGTGGGTATGTTGAACGTGGAGAGTAGCAGAGACATTTTTTGGGACATAATATAATATAAATCTATTCATGAGTTGATATTTTTTTATAAATAAAGATCTTATCACTTGTTTTTCCATCCTTCTAAATATTGATTTATTTTTTCACACATTTTATACTGCACTAAAACTCAACCACAAAATATTTTATTTTTGAGAATAGTTTCCGTATTTAATATATATATTACATCTAATTTATTATAATAATTAACTGGTTGGAGTTGGGGGTGAATCAATGAATATATATCTTTTTTGATTTCTCAAGAAATCAACATTCTTCATAAATTAGGATGAATGAAAACCAATCTGTGTTGAAATATTTTTTATTTCGCACTAAATTTGATGAAGTTAATAAATTCAGTTTAGTAATCTATTTTGATCAACTATATAGTCACAAGGAAAAAAATTATTCACAAGGTTTTCCTTTTAAAACAAATGTCTACATCCTTGCAATGACATGTTGTCATCCACTACCCTAAAATCTGCTTGTATAATACAATGGTTACAAAGAGAAAGGTATATCCTTAGACATGTATACTTAAAAGTGTCTCCTAATAAAAATAATTTTCTCATACATAAATAAAATATAGTTATTCAATGATATAAAAAATTTAGTCTTCACTACCAATAATAATATCCATGTTGCTAAAATTATACTTCTAATTTATTACTCCCACTCTAATAATTGAAACTCCAAAATTTATGGAATAAAGACCTCTCTTTGATCACCCAATACATTTTTTAACTTATAAGGATATTTTTTAATGTGTATATGAGTATTTTTTTCATCAATAAATACAAATAAACTCAATAGAACACTACATAATCAAGGTTATCCCTCATCCTATTCAACTATAGTCTTTAATATTCACTTTCCAAGTATTAATACTTTAAAAAATGTGCTAATATTTAATATTAATTTATTTGGGTGTATTTTTCTTTCTATCATCAGTATCTATCTTCTCTCATACAAAAAATCATGTCATACACCAAAATATAATCTAAATCCATATATCTCATTTAATTTTTTAATCTCAAATTCAAAAACACAACTTCTATATTAATATCCATTAACTTACATTTCAATATGAGCCATTATATTAACTTTTGTACTTCATGCCACTGTAGATAAAATTTATGGATATTAGGGGTCAAGTTTAAGTATTACCTTATGGAACCCATCAATACAGAAACATATGAAGTTAATTCATCACTATAAATAAAAATTTATAATAAACCATGATATGATAGGCTAAAAACCAATATGTTTTCTTCAAATACATCAACTAATTTAAATTGATTTTAACAATTTGAAAACCGCAACAAAAAAAATATTAACCATTATAGGTTACTTTTACATTTCTATTTCCTTATATGAATGATGAAATATTCTAAAATGAGGTTTTCCAACCCATGAACTCTATTGATAAACCATAGCTTTGAGAGATAAATTTATGAAATGGTTTATTTAATTGTGACATCCATGTTATCCTAAAAATATCTCAATAAACCTTGGACACGACTATGACCATTTTTATCACACTTTTTACAAGTCATTTCATGGAGAAATATAGAACTATGTGATTTTATAAACACCGCAATTTTTTTTTAAAATTCAATTTAATCCACTTCTAAATTTAAATCCCACTTCAATGGTATTAAAAAATATTCAATCATTACATGGAGATCCTTTAAAAACTATTCAACTAATCCATGGATTAACATAAAAGCTAATGTCTTTGATGAAAGTAAAATTAAGTAATACTTCCAATCACATGAACTTCATATCTTAAAAAAATTAAAAACTTCCTTAGCTAGAAAAATATCCCTAAAAACCTTCTTGTCTAAAAAAATATTTCCCTTTAGACTTATTTTTGTCAAATAGTGACCTTTAATCCTTTTTTATATTTTTCTTTCCCACTTTAAGCTTGATTGGGAAATAAACACAAATGAGATTTTTTTTGTGGACCAAACCACAAACCCACATATAATAGATCCAAGCCCATGAAAAAATTAACCAATCCAAAGAAATAAAACAAGTCAGTTTAGGTGAAATGAGGTATAGGGTGATAAAAAAAGGGGCTTGAGGAGGATTGACCATCACATCAGACATTCCTTGATCTCATTGTCCTTAGGACCCCATATCAATTTCATCTGAAATAGTATTACCACTCACCATATCCTTTCTATCAAAACTAGATCACCATCACAATAAATAAAATATTCAACCACCATCATGACAAGATCATAATAAGAATGCCAATATCATTACTCTAATATCAATATAGAAACCTAAACACCATAACAGTGAACCATCACTTCAATAAAAAAATCTTTAACTCTTTCAGTCTTATCTTCTCATTAAAACACCTTATGTATGTTCTAAATAATTATTTTAAAAAAAACTCCACAAATATTTTAAAGAAATTCATAAATATTACCACACATAGTTAAAATCAAAACTTCACCCACACACACACACACTTTATATATGTTGAAATCATGAATTCCCCCTTTTGAAAAATTCCCATAAATATAAAATCCACTTAAATAAGAGGTACCTCACTCATAATAAAAAAATATTTTTTTTTATTTTTTTATTACCCACTTTGACAATAATAATACAAGGAAAAGGTGATATAGGTGATGAAATAACCATAACTTTTCCTTAAAAATGTAGTGGTTGAACTCCTATTATCAATATTAGTTTTTTAAAAGAATATTTCGGAATTATTTTTTTTATACTATACCTTTTAGTAAATTAAATAACTTCAAAAATGAATCAAGATTTGAATACCTTGATCTTGGATATTTTTTAATGTTTTATTCACACTACTTTATCTAACTTTTGACATCATTTATGTGTGAGATGTTTTCCTCCAAGATATCATCATTTAAACCACCTTTCTGTCATCAAAAATGAAATTATAGACATTAAACAACTTTCCTAACCTTGGATAAAGTAAATATTTTCATTATTAAATAAAATATAATATTTAATCATCATCATATTCATGTCTATCACTTGAATCCTCTAAACTTATAGAGATTTTAGTATGCTTTAAAACTATTTATTCATCATATTTATCCACTTTAGAAAGTGTTATTATCAATTAATACCCATTAAATTATGGTTACAAGAATTTTACATTAGTGGTATAGGAAATATTTCTCAATCCCTTGTTGTAGCTGTGATATAACCTTCAGTTTGGTTGATATCAAAGGAAAATTAAATCATCTCTACTTTACAAAAACTTACTCATATGAATACCCTTCACTTAGATGATACACATGTTACCAAATTCCATTATATACTTAATTATGGAGGTGTTCTTATAATACATACTATGATGATACATATCATAATGATACATATCATAGTTAGGATAATATAAAAAAAAATTAATGTGAACCACTATCCCAATCATTGTCCTCTAAAATTAATGATAATTACCATGTTTCACACACATTGTTCGATCCATATCAATCAAAAATTTATTCTTACTCTCATAAAAACCATTTTTTTATGAGTAATCATGAAATATACTCATATATAATTTTATACTTATCCAAGTAATCATCAAATATGTCACTTTTATATTTAGCCTTATTATCAGACAAGAATCTTTTCAAGGAATAACCACATTATTTTTTTGAGATTTTATTGAAAGAATGAAACATATCAAATTACTTTAACTTTTGTCTAAAATATATGATGTATTTTTTTTAAAGTCATAAATAAATTAGATAAATAATTTTCATGATTAAAATATGATATAATTTAAACTACACACACCTATTTACATATGAATAGGGTCAATATAGTACAATAATTGGTTAGTACCATGTCAGGTCCACTAGGATGGGTTTTGATCATAGGTGATCTTTGTTGGGTTTTATATAATATATAATAAAAATGGGATGGAAGTGAATTCATGCAAGTTGGGTGGAAAACTATTAAAAAATTCACCTCACCTAGAATTGATAACCAAGGTTTTCACCACTAATGGAGTGTAAAACAAATTTAGGATAAAATTAAATCAACCAAACTCTCTAAAAACACCTATTGTTTAAAAAAATATAATGAGAAACTACCACTATATACTTAGAGATTCTCTCTCAAGATATCTCTAAGCCTTCCTAATAAAAATGTAGGTCCCCATAATCTTTATTAACAATACGCAATAGGATCAATGAATTTTTAGTTCCGTGGTGTTATATGAAACCGTAATATTACTAAGTTTGGGTGTTTCAGTTTGGATTTTTCATGTATAATAACGGTGTAATGGTCACTCATACTTGTGAAAGGTGTCACTCCACTACACTACCCTCACCATGGAGAACATTTAAATACCTCACACACTTAGTGTATGTTTAACTATTGTATTTACCTCACACTCATAAATCACTACCTAGATATAGTGTTAAGACTCCCATTGTAATTTTGTAATATTTTTCTCTTAATACTTACCTTATACACAATGGTTATCCCTCTACTATCAATAAGGAATGAACTATGATTAGAAGGTAAAATAAAACACTTCACATTCATATTAGTTTAATAAAATTAATTTTAAATAAAATGAAATCCCATAATATAAAATTTCAGTATAGTCCAGGATATCAAACAATCATATATGATAGTAAATAGAAAGGTATAAGGAAGCTCAATGAATCTATGAATTTTTTTATAAATCCACTTAACTATTATATTATCCTAAAACTTTGGATCACTCCCCTAAAAACATCCTTTGTCTTGGTTCAAATCATACTTGTAGCCCATATTCTCTCTTCCTCTCACTTGTGTGTGTGACCAAAGAAAGGATTTTTTTCTTATATATTTGCTTATTTATTAAGTGGAATGGCATAAATAATTAACCTGGGATGTAAAATATCATTCCACGTGGAAATGATGTACATGGGATCACTTCACATGGACCAGTGGGATCCCTCCCTTGGGTATCATGAAATTTAGAATCAATACCTATGATATATTTATTACTCATTTCTATTAAATCGCTTTAAAAATGGTTGTATTATTAAATACATACCCATTTTGGTTAGATATATGAGTATTCATATTCTTTTATTCTTTATATATTGAGTATATAAGCTACTTAGAAAGTAATTTTTATCCATGGAAAAGATACATTCTTCTTCTATAACTCATTTTCATCTCTTTTGGTCTTATTCTTACTTATAGAATAGTCATTTATACTTTAGGATGATACCATAGATGAATAAATATATATATATATATATATTATTTCAGTGATGTATGAAATGTTGGTATCTTGATATGGTTTTCATTTTAAACATATGCTTTACTGGAATACTATTCGTGCCTATAATGGATTCTCAAACAACATTAAAGGGAAATCACCATCTTTATTGGTGATTCATGAAGTAGTGTTGATATATTATTACTATATTGATGATGTAGGATCCATAGGATGATATATGATAACATCGTTATGATATTCCACTTTTCAAAAAAAAACATGGTGTTTAAGAACTGCTTTTATTCTCCTCGTGACACTATGCTGGACCCCCACACATGAAAAATAGCCGATTATTTATTTATCCAATAGAAATGAATGTTGTTTTAGAGGTTAAATATATCATAATAAGTAGACATGATCAATATTATAAATCTAATTCCTTCCAAATTTAAAAATATAGGAAATATTTATAACTATGCCTCTCTTAGAAATTGGAATGAATAGTGTTGTAACCTTGACATACACTTATACCATAACACAAAAAACATTTGTAATTATTCATTGTATTCATCCCTTGGTTTACTCTTATGTATCCCATTAATTCCATACTTTCTTTTTATATGACCAACTTCCCTATGTTAAACATCATCCAAGATCTTCAGTGGATGGTTCAAATAATTCAAATTTCAAAATGAAACTTGAATAAATGAAATTCATTTAATAAATGTTAAATAATAAATTATTATTCAAAAAATAACATAAAACCTCTAAAATACTATATAACTATTGTTTTTACTTAAAAAATACAGCACATACTACTAAAAAGCTATATAAAATTAATGAAAAATATATGCTAATCAAATCCCCATACATTTATAATCACTCATACTCAAGTAATTACCCTCAATAAAAATTTTCACCCTATATTCAATTCATCTTAAATTTTAGACTTTGATAAATGAATATTAAATTAATATGTATTAGTTAGATCCTAATTTCAATAAGAAATTTTTTTAAAATCCATATATCTTGAGGTTTTCATCAATTATTCAATTCCAAACTTTCTTGATTCATCTTATATAATAATTATATACTTTATTGTTCTATTCTTCATTTTAGTTCAAAGTTCTCTGTTTTGTTGCATTTGGGGAAGTGCCTGAGTATTTAACCCCATAATCCTACATTCAAAAGACTAGGGTTAGAATCATAGAGATCCTATTGGGATATTTACAATGTAGGCAGTAACACAAACATGATATGGGTAGGTGATGACAAAAACATGATGCGAGCATGAGGTGACGCAGGCATAATGCAGACTTGGTCATGCATGAAGGATAATGCAGGTATGATGTTGCACTGGTCCTTTAGGATATGTTCATGGACCGCATTGACTTGGGACTATGAGCAATTTACTAGTTCTCCCTCTACCTAGTTAGAAAGAGGTCTTTTCTTTCCTAATAAAAAGAGTATTCGGTCTGAACTTTAAAAAAATATCCCCATTTTGTGGATATCTCTTAAATATATTATGCACACTATGTATCATATTTACCTTAATATATTTTTATACATTACACCGTTTCATTGAGTATTTATAATCAATTAATAAACCATCCCAAACAACAGGAATACCTTGAGGTTAATAATAATAATTAGATCATGGAAGAAATATTGAGAACATAGATCTCATATTTATATCGAATATTATCTATGTATTTGATTTTTCACCCTACCATCCTCTTCCAATAAATCTTAGAAAACTTTCAGTCTGGTTCCCAATTGATTAATTTTATCAAGTTAATATTACTTATAGAATTATTGTTTATCATGAATCCATGAATTGTTACTCTTTCAGAGTAACAATTCAACCATTTAAGTTTATTAATCCTATGAATACATATCAAAACTATATCCACCTAAAACCTTTTCAATTAAAATTAATTACATAGGTTCTATAAATAATTGACTTCTTGTTTTTAAGGTGATTTTATATCCTAGAGTATGATGAATATGGTTCACTCGAGTGGGTCTCATACACGTTCCTCTATACACTTTCCTTTTATAGTATGTATCAATACGAACATATAAAGAGATTCAATGATCAAATAAATAATGAATTTATATATAAGGAAAATTGAAATTCAATGGATAGTAGGATACCCCCTTCCTTATTGTTTAGTTCATTTCATGCGTGTTATCTCTTCTCTTTGTCATGTGTTTCTCTTATGTTGTACCATCCTGAAAATATCAAGTAACTCACTTAGTGAGATAAATTTTAGTTATCAAATCTTAAAGAAAATATAAAAAAAATTAAAAAATATTGTTCTTGGGTTACCTTCTAATAAGATCCTGATTTTAATAACTCAACCAAATTTCCACAATAGCTATCACTAATTTAATGGTGGATGTTTTTTCCTCTATAGCAAACACCACATATTGGATCCCCCTATTCTTCTTTATATGATCACTCCACATTTTGTTTATAAGGCTCTCTCTAAGTATTCAACTAGATTCAATTTTAAAATTTACCCTTAGATCTCCCCATTTTTAGTGAAATTCATGAGTTTTTTCAACTCCTCCTTAGTGGTATACAAAAATTGAAAGTCTAGGGAGGGTGGAAATATGGTGTGAAATACCTTTTCCTCAATTATTTCATGAATTTATTATTTAATGGATACTTTAGTTATGAATTCATCCTATTGTGTGTTGGAATAAATGAAATATTCAAAAAAAATCAATGTCCATCATGACATGCTCAATAACTAGGTTGTCATTATCTCAACTTGTGCATATGGGTAGGGTGGATGGATCCTTTTTCTCTATGGAAATAAACTCCTATTATTTCTATTCCAATTATGAAATAATCTTGAAAATATGATTTTCATAATCTATATGTCTTTTAATGAATTTAATTACACACAACCTTATTTAAGTTAATTAATAATTGTCTTCAAATTCAAATTCCAATTGAGAATATCTTGTGCCTATTTAACTAATATTGTTTTGTGATAACTAAGAATAATAAATTACCATTAAAAATATATTTTCCTAGAAATACCAATTCCATAGGGTCATTCCATCCACTAGGGTTTCCTCTTGTTACTCTCCCTATTGTCTCCTTATTTACTATTATTTTATTTCTACATTGTTAAAACATGCAATTATAATTTAAATGGAGTGAAAGTATAATATCAATTAATGAACTAAAAAAATCACTATCAAACTTGATGATAATCAATGAGTTAAAACTAATAAAATATTATAGTAAAGACATTATAATATTATAATATATATTTTTTATTTTTTTATTTTTTTAGTTTTCTTATATTTTTATTATTTCCCCAAAAAAATAAAAGTAGAATTAAAAACCTATCCCTAAAAATGGTTCCAAAAGTGAGTGATAGAAATGTGTAACAGTGTAAACCACACACACCTCTCTATAAGTGTGTAGAGTAAATATAGAATGATTATTAGTAAGTTCTAGGTTATCTCCATAGTGAAAGGTTTTGATCAAAAGTTATGTTGAATAGGTGTTGTATGAATGGAAGTAAGAATGGGGAAGATGTGAATGTGTGTGAGATAGGTAGAAAAGAATAAAAAAATTAACCCAACATAATGTCGATAAACCTGATGCTCACCTCTCTTAGAGTGGAAAACACCTAAATGGGAAAATTAAATCAACTAAACTACCAAAACCTAATGATTAGTCATGATAATACAATGTAAAAACACCATAATAAACTTAGATATGCTTTATCAAGTTATATCTAAGACTTCCTAATGAAGAAGTAGGTACCTGCAAGGTTTACTAATAATATTTAATAGAATCAATGAGTTTTTAGTTCCATGGTGTTATGTACTACCACTATATCACAAAGTTTGTGTGTTTAAATTTGGATTTTTCTATTCAAATACCGATGTGGTTTTCATTCACACTTGTGGATGGTGTCACTCCATTACACTACCATCACCAAGTATAATAATGAACTACCTTGCTTGATTAGTGTAAGTTCAAATCCTGTATTTACTTTACACTCATAGAATACTACCTAGATACAATTTTTAAACTTCCTTTGTAATTTTTTAACCTTTCACTCTCACTACTTCGCCAAAATAGACTATTTATCCCTCCATTATTAACAAGATGGAAACTATGATCAAAAAGAAGAATTATAAACTACATAAGAAAAGTAATTAAATAAAATTAGTTTTAATTATAATCAAATCCCATAATTAAACATTTTAATATAGTTCAAGACACAAAAAAATCATATATAACAGTAAATAGTAAAGGAGAAAAAATCTAAGTGATTTTGTGAAGATTTTTTCCAACTCTTCCAGACTATGATATGCTCCTCCAACATTGGATGACTCCCCTATAAATATACTTTGGCATGGATTGACTCCTTACTCAAGACTGTATGAATTATTCCTTTTAGTTATATATATGAATAAAGGAATATATGTTTTTTTCCTATTTCCTCTTCTTCCTTAAGTATCCATAGAATCAATAATTTTTTAATCTATAAATTATCATTTTACATGAAAATGTTTTTCATGGGATCACTCACCATGGATCAGTGGGATTCCCTCATAAGGTATGTTTCATCAAAAAGAGGATAAGTAATACCCATGTTATAGGAAAAAAATGGTCTGATGAGAATAGGGTACACTATCATTTTTATCTTGTGAAGAAGATGTTGTAATTAAATGATTTCTTGTTGGGTTCACCAAATTGTTTCATCAGAAATATGTGGATAGATTTTCCTAACAGTTTTAGTAGGGGGGTTTAAATGTCTTGTACAATCATTCAAGTTGAGGTTACCATTTTTTTATCTCTAACAGAAACTACCAATGGATCCCACATCCATAACTAGGCACAAAAATTCTTTCCAAAGAAAGGTAGTCTTTTGGGGTTTTACACCCAATTATTCTTAGGAAATCACATTAGTCATGGGGATGGGAGGTCGGTCTCATCACACCCTTTTAGGGGGAATTATTTCATACTCTGGGAATCTCTTATAGATTTGATATATGTTCAAGAATCTATTCATAATCCCAATATAGGACCGGTTACATTAACAAAATGATCATATGTTAAATCCTTTTATATGAAAAGGTGGGAGTATTATTAGTGAATCCATCTGTATGTATCTAAGTCTATTAATCCATTTCCAATTAGTGGGTAGCTACTTATATGTTGAAGATCTGTAACCAAGAACTCCAAAGTTTGTCGTCATCCAAGGAGGCAGTTATTATTTCAAGGATGAAATTGAGCCATTATGAGGTGTCATATGTATCTTATTTTATAACCTGAAACAAAACCCACATAGTTATTTAAACCCACATAGTTTAATATAATACAAAAATGAAATATATTGAGTCACTTAAGTGGTATATATTTGAGCTTGGTCCTTGAGGAGGTATCCCACATAACCAGATTATAACAGGAATTGGAGTTATCATAGTTCATCTTATTCTGGGCTTACACGCTGGAGTTTCCATATCTGGTAGAGGCTCTTGATGAAAATGATATGAACATTGAAACTCTCTAATCCCATGTGATATATGATCATTGCGAGAAATAAGGGGTATAAATTAGTTAGTCTCACCACTTATGGATGCATGACATATGTACTAAGACAACCCTTTGGATATTTTTTATAGAGCCTAGGCCTTAAGAAGGCATCCTACATATTATCATTATATAAGGAATATGAGTCAATATAGTTTAGTTGAATTATCAATCTGTCGGTGGATGAGGAAGGATGATCATCCCATGGGAGAGATTGGGTCTTGATGGCTAGAGTGTCAGAGACATAATGGGACTTACACTGGGTTGGATGCCCATTTGATCTTATCACTTTAGGAATGCATCCTATGTATCTTGGTTATGGTAGGAATCAGGGTTTTATTAGTTTATTTGACTTCTCAATCCACTAGTGGATGATGAGGGATGATTACCCATGAGAGAGATTGGGTCCCGATGGTTGGAATGTTGGAGACACAGTGAGGCTTACATTGATGTGTATGACCATTTGAGATTGGTCCTTAGGAATGTGTCCTATGTATCCAAGTTGAGGTAGGAATCAGAGTTCTCATAGTTCAGTTTACTTGGGGATTACAAACATGGGTTAAATAAATATTGGGGGACATATCATATAATTCCACTAATCAGGGATTAGACACTAAGGTTTCCCTTATATATCCATTGAACAAGGATATCATGTCCTGATATGTCTAATAAACATGGTCTGGTTGTCTTCCGGACATGTTTGGTTCCTTGCCTTCCATTTTTTGTTATCTACATGAAATGTCTGATGATGTCTCGATATACCCTAGTTGCATAGCGGACATGTCCAATGATAATCATATGATCCAGTTGACTTGTTTGAACAGTGTCACATAACGCAAGATGACATGTCTGTATATTATCACATGACCTTATCTTACATGCCTGGAGGATGTTTCATGACCTAGTCTAACATGTATAGAGGATATCATGTGATATGGATAACATGTCCGGGTTTAATCACAAGATTTGGTTGAATTGTATTATTTTTATCATGAAACCTAACTGACATTCTTGGAGAGTGTCACAATATCTAGTTAGAAATCCTGTAGGTATTCTCAAGACCTACATGACATACAACAGTTTCATCACATAACATGGGTGACATTTCTTGAGGACATCTAAAGATTTGGATGGTGAGCCCGGAGGGCTTCATGAGACATGGGTGACATTCTTGGAGGACATTGTGTGACTTTCTTAACGTGTCTAGATGAGATCACATAATCCAAATGATATTTTTAAGGGGACATCACATAACTTGAGAAACATGTCCTTATGTTGTTACATGAACTGGATGAGTTGTACGAAGTGCATGAGGATCATACAATTTTTCTCCATGTAAGTCTACCATTCTTTAATCTTTATTCTATATTTCTATTTCATATGTGCCTTATATTTTTCCATTGTTAGCTTGTTTTAGTTTTCTCTTGACCCAACCAAAACGTGTTATGTCCTTCACATAATTCAATTGAAACACTTGAAGTTCTTAAATCGATCTTAAGTGATCACGTAAAGTGCATATGCATGCTGCACAACCCCTGGAATCATTCCCTAGATTTTACTTGGTGTAATAATTTCATGATCACGCGATCAATATCCCCAAGAAGTCCACTTCTAAGCTCTTATGTAAGGTCAACCAATGGATCTATTTTTTGTGATGAGGGGGAGGGTTTTATAGGACTCAACACCCTATTTATATATTGCCCTATGCAGAATGTATCTGATAGATTCGAGCTGGAGTCGGTGGAGGGATTTGGAGTTATGTTCTTTGCATGAACCAGTCGTGAGTTATTTGGGTGGTGTCGCATGATTTTTATTGATCACAAGACCATCCCTTTAGCACCCCATTTATTTGATTTTATCCAATCAAATGGGTCTTTCCTAATCATGTGGACATGCCAATGGGATTTTACAGGGTTGGGAAGACATGTCTAGGGACCTTCGTGAGATCAAGACACCTATTGAAAGGATTTCATTTTATCTAAGATACTTTGTTTGGGACATTCTATGAGACAATAGTGGTTTTCCAAGGGTCCTTTTCAAGATCAAGTTGTCATGCCAAGGGACCTTGTGGGACCAATGGTGATTTACTTGGCCATAAATTCTCGTTCATATAAAATCACCATATCTTCCCCTCTCAAGAAGCTCCCATCATTTCCCTTTTTATTTACTTTCTTATTTCACAAAGGCCTATGATATCTTGAGTTAGCATGAGATTTTTTGAATAAAAAAACTCTCCCCATTGGTGATATATCACATGACCAATAAAGGGTCCTTTGGTGATGCACAAGCATTATCATGGACAAACCCTTTCGATTGTCCATGGATCCGAAGGCATGTCATCAGGCCCTTGCATGGTAATATGGGTATATTTCTAGAGTTTTTGTGGTGTATTGTGAACCAAATGGGAACGTTGCATTAAGATTTAAAACTTCAAGAGGTTCTGACCTTTTTTATATTTTATCCTTATTTTACAAGGATGTTTGGATAGTTTTCAGGTGCCTACCGCCTAACAAGTTGCGTGACTTAGGAGAGATTATTTGGAAGAGTCCGCATGATCAGTGATTGTCTTGGACGCCTTCATAAGAATAAGGAGGCTTTTTCAAAGGGTTTCTATGTGATCTTCTAGTAGGTTATGTGATGTGCATGAAAAATTATAATGACCTTTCGAAGGTCATGAAATCACATGTTCCGTTGCATGTTATGTGATCTACATGTCTTGGTCACCTTTTCTTTATTTGATTTGTTTGGAAAATAATACCCATATTTTAGGTATTTGTTCACTCGTGTATTTTACAATTCTCATTTGGTGGGAATCAACAAATCCCCCCCCATGATTGATATCCAAGGGTACATAGGTTTAGTTCTGAGGAAAGTAAATGCCCACCTGAAGCTTTGGCACTGTCTCCAATCGGTGTTTTAGATGACACTTAGGCTTTCGAGAAACATTTAATATTCCATAGAAGACCATATAAATAGATGAACTAAGGGAATATCATTCACCATCAACCCAAATCTCAAAGATCTTACAATATTCATTCATCATGTGTCCCTTTTTAAATACCTTCTGCAAAAACTGATCACGAGATCCATATGCAAGATAATTTTTGGAGAACCAATTCACAAAATTTATTTGAATATAACTTGTTCGAAATATCCAAGAACCTGTCATTATTAATTATTCTAACCTTGTTCATACAACTGCATGGTTGTATTTGAAGGTTTCGTAGGATCTACTGGCTCTGTCACATGATCATTCAACTATTATGATAATTACATGACTATGTCAGGGTCACATGATCATGAGTCTCATGACTGATCATGTGGTCATGTGATGTTCTATGTGTTTATGTAGTCCATGAGATCTTCATGAGATAGAAGATTCATGAGTTCTATATGTGATCATGAATCCCTTGAAAATTCATGCGGTGTGTATAAGGCTATAAGAATTATGAATTTCTTTTGATGATCTTTTGAATCACATAACTTATACTTATTTATTTTATGAAGATTTATTCTGGAATGCTTCAAGGTTATCACAAGACTTAAAAGTAAGAGGATAAAGCAGTAATGGCTCATTGGGATGCTATCGTGGAAAGTGTGTAGGATGATTTCCACCCTATTGTTGGTACATTTCAGATGAGCCTAGTAGACTTGATGGGAGTGAGCCTTGGAGAATACCCCCTTTCAGAATTTATACCATTATATGGGTTTGGTATTACCAATGAAACTCCCATACCTTTTCTAAAGTCATCAATCATACCCCCTACTTTGATTCTAAAAACCCATAACACATTTTAGGAAAACATCTCTTATGCATGCCATTTTTTCACTGAGGGGGAGTTTGTAGATGGGAATATACTAATTTTCATGCCCATGGACTTCGATGGGAACAGTCACAAACCAGATTCGGATGTCCATATGTACTGTTAGATAATTCAGAATTCTTCTTCCAACTAACATATTAGGTGGGTTCCCGACTGGGACTTTCAATCAGGGGAAACTATGGAATAGAATAGGGATGGCCCTTTTGGGTGCAATATATTGCTTCTGCATTTTCCACAGAACTAATTAGATTGAGATGTATGAGGCCATTTGGATCTTGAAATTTTTTTCCTATTACAATAAGGTTCTGATGCAGGACCTGTTTAGTCCTTGGAGTCCTGACACAAAAACATTCCACTTAATGCATGGTGAGGTGATCATTAGTCTTTGGGACTTTGAGCAGGTGTGTGACACACCCATACTGAGATATATGTACGATGAGTCCCCCCCCCATAGTTTTCATGGGATAACATAGAGAAGACTCCTCCCTTTTCCCGATAGCTGATCATTCTTGCCAAAAAGGCCCTCCTGAAGGTTCCACTTTTTGATGTAGATATCACATTCTAGACATGGGAGAGATAATTCATAAAGAAGGCTTGTTACAATCCAAAATCCAAGAATCCAAAAACCTTTCCTACATAGGACTCACATAGTACAGAGGGTGCTTATTGCCCTATATTTTAAGAAGGGATATTTAAAGTCTATGGATGGGAGGTTGCCTCTAGTGTTGAACTGAATATTTAGCAAGCCAGTTACCTTGCTATATACCTAAGTGGGTACCTATTATCAACAATACAAAATAGAGGAGTTAGGATATCCACTTTCTTGATATAGGATTCTATGGTAGGATGGAAACGTATTAGGATAATCATCATTGTGTTGAATAAATTTTATTTCCTTATGCACTATATTTATAGGGTAAACCCCCTCACATAATATCTAGCTCCTTTCAAGTTTTATGGGATTTGATGGGGGTCATCTAGGATTATATGAATATCTAAACATCTAAAGAATCCCCAATGTTTGTTTCAAACCATATTTTCAGTGTATCAGTAGAGCAAGGCCTGTTAAACTAAAGGATTGGCAGGTTAGGGTCATAATGATCCATTATTACTATTTCTACTTCAGAACCAATAGGAAAGTGACCACAGGTAATATGATTTATAATAGTGGGTAAAACCTTAAGTCTCAGGGCTATATGACGTCACTTCATGAGGGCATCATTTCTGCTCGCATTGATGGGGAACTCCTCTATGAATGGTACACACCTTGTCAGTTTAATTGACAATTCCTATGTGTCCATTCGAGATGTACTCTCTTATTCATGTTCAATCCAAGGATCATATAATGGTTGATCTCTAGTTTTGGATGATGTTTACTAGGGATGATACTCAGGCCGAGATGAACCTTCCTCCTCATGACACAAAAATTGGTTTGTCCTAGAATTATGCTGAGATTTGGATCCGCTCATATACCAATGAAAAATTATCCACAATAGTACATAAAGTTTCCCAATTACCACAATCTAGTGAAAAAAAATCCAAGGCCTATAAAACAATAGACTTAAAAAGGAACAATAACTCTAGAAGCACATTACAAGGAAGTAAGACATTTTCCATTACTCTCATTTCCAGTATAATCTCTAACCGGTGCGACCATAGAGAGTGTGGTGATAGATAGTGAAGCCACATCAGTATTATTATTTCCTATCACATTTTGAAATTGGATGGCTTGGAGAACATAAAACTGAAAGTATGAGCTTTGGGGAATACTGCATCAGGAAGAACTACCATTGGAAGGTTTAGATCATGTCATCACTCCTCTAGGAATCACTTTAAAATACCAACCTAAGGAGTTAAAGTAATTATTCCAATACCTTAACATAATATTGGAAAGCATCAAGGTTTAGGTTTTCAATTATCCTTTGGTACATCAAATGGTGGTTCAGGGCATGCTGAAAATGGTCATGGATGGACAAGGCTATCCCATTACAGAGGTGGCGGTAAGGATGAACTTACTACTACATTTAAAGTGACATGGTTCCATTTCAATCATACTGATGTCCTTTGTGTTTTTTGATAGAGTGGTAGGCCATAGAAGTGTGGCCTATCATACCCTCCTCCATATATTCTCCTTAGGGTACCACTGTTGGAGCTGTATTTGGAAGTGATTTGAGGACTAATGATGAGGGATCCCCAGGTCAACTGAATTTGATGAGGTTGTCAATTTCCATCCTTGGAATGAAACCCTAGGATTAATCACCGTCTGGGGGTCATTCCTTAATGATATTGGAATCGATACCTTCTATAGGTCCTACCCTGAAAGAGAAGGTATTAGGAAGCGCTCTAAATTTCCAGAGCCTTATCCCATGAAATCCTTGAGTAAGTGTGACATTTTACTCTTTATTTGTTTTGAACTATTAAATTATCACATACTGATTTATACAAAATGTAAAGTTCCTTGCTGATCTCTATTGGAGGAGCTTGTGTCTTCCCCTAAGGATGCAAGTGATCATTTGGTTGCTTCAGCTGACCCTTCCCTATTGGGACTAACCCATCAAGAAGTAGAGATGGTTGAGGTACCAACTCAGTTACACCTTTTTCCTACTATAGATGTCCCAATGGTCATGACATTTGAATCAGTGTGGGTGAATGTTATTTTTGGGTAGATTGATATAAGTAGCTATTCTACTACTAAGTTATCTGTAATGGAGGTGAGTTTTGGGGAGGGTGAATACTTCTTTAGAAACTAGACAATTTGTTCACTTTGTGTCATGTCACCTAATATTATATTTTTTATTGTAGATCTCAAGGGTGGTGAGAAAATCATGTCTTCTTGGAAAGCATCAGAGGTTCCACGAAGCCACCTTTCACAAGAGGGTGTCTCTTCTTCACCATAAGATGGGGTCGGAGAAATAGACATCACCAGTGATGCAACTGAGAAAGTTATGTTTCTAACATTGGTTATATCTATTGTTTACCTTGTGATATCATATCATTTATCTTTTTACTAATAAATCCATGTTCCCCTTTTTTACAATGCCTTCAACCTAAAGCATGTAGGATCTAGTACTTTATCCCTTGGGGATTCCTCCAACTTAGTCGACCAATGTAGATATTAGATCCCTTCATACTTCATCAAAGAATGCAAGAATGACTCTTCCTCTTAGAGACCCATTCTTAAAATGTGTTCCCATTCCTAGTATGGGATTAGATAAAGGCCTGAGTTCTGTATTATTTTACTAGTTGATGTAGTTATTAATATAGAGATATATTTGTAGCTTAGTTTGGGAAACCCCTTTGGAAGGGATAAATAACCGGCTGGGTCACCTTCAATTTATATTTATCACACATGGTTATGAGGGGTTTGACTATACTACACTTCATTCCCAGGTGAAGGAGGTGATCACTTTGAGAGAGCAGAAGAGGGCCCTTTAATTGAGGGTGGTAGCCACTAAGGATTCCTCTTCAGTAAATCAAAGCTAGGATGATGCCATAAACGAATATTTCCAACATGAAGTGGAGGATAAAACTCACTGGGAAATGGTTAGTGTTGGGAAGGTTGAGATTGATGGTCTCCAGTCTATAATTGGTCATATTCAAGTAGAATCATCATATATTCATCATTCACTTTAGATATATGAGAAAACCGAACTATAGTAATAGGGACTCCTTGACATGGAGAAGAAGGCTAAGATTGATGCTATTTCTAGGGTAGAAGAGTTGCAACAGATTGCAAAGGCGGAAAATGAATTTATTGATCAATTATGCCTATTAATTTCCTCCTTAGATAAGAGGCTTTAAGATCATAATGGATCCTATGAGCACATGTTGTGATGGACTTGTAATTTCTCAACTTTTACTTGTCTCGTATATTCATGGTAGAGACTCCAATATGTGTATATTCCTCCTCTTATATGCTATCAATGAATCGATCTACCAAAATTTATATGTTTTTCTCCAATCATACTTTATTCATGATGTGCATGACATTTCATTGATATGATGTTTCATGAATCACCAATGATATCCATTATTTTCATAATATCAAGTAAACCTGAATTCTTGGATTTTAATGTTTGAATTCTAAAATATTCTTCTTGATAAATTCTCAAGAATTCCCACAAACATGAGATTCCTCATTGAAATATCTTCTCCAAATAACATGATATTACTTGATTCAAAAAAGGATAGTTTGAGCAGAATATATGTCTAAGAGGGAGTGTGATCTATCTTTTTTCAAAGTCAATGGACATGGAGAGAATAACTTGATTTTTTATAAATCTATAAGATGGTACCCAAAATAATTGAATCTATATCTTTATATTTACTAAATTCTTGCCTAAGAATCATATATTGGAAGCCTTAGGGGGCTTGGACCCAACTTTTCTCAGGCCACCATCTTACAGGTTTTTAGCTCAACGATTTTTGTGTCCTTTTTCTGGTCTTTCAAACTAGATCACTGTTGTGATGTAGTTTAGGGTCTTTTAGCACAATCCTTCTATTGATATAGTTTAGGTTCTTTTATATCATACCTTATATCACTATAGTTTGTGTTATTTTATCTTGGACCATATATCACTATAGTTCAGGGTATTTTAGCTCAGACCTTCCATCATTGTAGTTTAGGGTCTTTTATTTGGTACCTTCTATAACTTTAGTTTAGGGTCTTTTAGCTTGGGCCTTCTATTGATTTATTTTAGGGTCTTTTAGCTTGGACCTTCTATCCCTATATTTTAGGGTATTTTAGCTCAGAACTTTTATCAATGAAAATAGAATATGGATAATACATCCCAAGGATTACCAAAGACACTCTAAGGTTCTGAGTCCCACTATGGAATTTCTGGGGCTCACAGGGATTGGAGTTCCTTTCCTTCTTGGAGGATATTCCTTTGGTTGGTAGGTCTAATACCTTTATGCATTGATAAAATGGTCAAATAGAGGTATCACAACCCTTTTCCAAGGTCCATGGATGATTTCTTGGGGGTAATATTGGTTGAGGATGAAATATAAGGGGAGATAAGTCCACATGGAATGTTGGAGCATCAGTTGAGTAATTCATAACCCAAAAATTTGAGTTGGGGAACATAGGATGGGGAAGAAATGCTCGGGATGACCCATAACACCTTGAGTTGTCGGGTTCCATAACGATGTTACCAGGGCTCACAAGTATTTAAGTTCCTTTAATTAAAGGATAAAATTCCTATAGTTGGAAGGTTAGAGCCCTTATGCCTTGATATCATGGTCAAATATAGGTGTTCCCACTCTCTTTTGAGGGATAGAAAAGATTTGAGAAGAATATAATGTCTGGTAAATGTAGTTAGACATGGAGAAAAACATATCAAGGAATTATTATGGCACCATAGTGAAGTTTATCTCTTAATTGTGAAGTTTAGGCCCTACACCATGTGATTTCAAGTCACAAGGTGTGAGACTTCAAAAGGATACGGAATAAAGTACCACATTATTATTATGAGAAAGGGTACAAAACATGGTGATGTAACATCAAGGATACTGAATCCGCACAAATAGTCTAGTTATAGGAATTCTGAATCATGACCCAAAGGGCTAAGATCATGAGGATGATATGGGAAAATCATACCGTGAATTTCCCAAAACACTCTTGGGTGTTGGGTTATACCACAATGATGTTAGGATCACAAGGATTAGAAATCCTTTTGTTACAAGTTATGAAGCATTTTGTTGATGACCATAGGTGTATATACAGGATCCATATACATACATGTATAGTTAAAAAATGGTCTCTTGAAGCCAGGTATCCTTTTCCAAGGGCCATGGAAGGTTTTTGGTGATTCGAGGTACTCAAATCATGAATTGTGATTTGTGGGAAGTTTAATATCCAAGAAGGGTTTGAGAACCCTAAACACTGTGTCCCCACCTAGATAACATTCTCTCATGGCAAGGAGATGTGAAAAACCGTTACTCTAAATTCTTCCTAGACTAGGGGGTCTATCAAGAATGAACTATATTTTCTAGGGATACAAAGTGGGACCTATCATATTTACACCTTATTTATTTATGCCTTAATTATTTCCTAAACTCTAGAGATAAATAGTTCAAAGAGTAAAGAATTGAATTTTTCTCAGGCCACCCTTTATAGGTTTTCACCCTAACAAGTTTAGTATCTCCTTCCCTAGTAGATTAAGTTCTTGAGATTTAGACCATAAAAGTCTAGGTATTAGGGTCATAAATTTTTTAAAAAATGAATCCAATTTAAATTCATGACACACATAGACCAAATATGAGGGAAATGTTACACAAGAGTCTAATTAGGGTACCCAAGGTTATGAGTACTCCAAAATCCTTCTGAGAGAGAGATGAAAATGTTGTAAATCACAACTCAAGGTTCTCAATTAATGAGTAATGATTTATAAAAATCATGGTAGGTATGGACTATAACACCCTCAGATGATGAGTTCTACCATAGTGATGTTAGGCTCACAAGGATAAAAAAGCCCATTTTGTAAAGTGACACATTTGGTTGATTACCATAGGCGCATATGAAGGATCCATAAGCATACATTCATAGTCAAAAAAAGTTTCCCTTGAATCCAAGTATCCTTTTATAAGGTTCATAGAAGGTTTATGGAAGCCTGAGGTGCTCGAATCATGAAGTGTGATTTATGGGTCGAGGGGCTTAAAAGATGACAGAATCACTCCATTATTTGGTAGACCAGGGTCAGGATTCTATGGACCTTTGATAAGGTATGATGATAGGTATTGGTCTGCACCTTTTAAATTCATGTAGCAGGTATGTATTTGTTCTTCAGTTTTAATGTCTTGCAACCAAGAAATTTTCCTTACTGTTATCAAGCCACATATAGTTCTTGAACATGAAACAATCTACATAGGTCTGACCCATATACATTGGAGGAATTTTTTCCATTTATTGTTGTAATTGGGCCCATGATTGGAGATCCGAGTGTTACTATGTATCCTATGATGTTAGGAATCAATCCACATATAGTTCCTAAAAAACCATCCAGTTTAACATTATGTGGACAGGATATAAGTTCCCTGACATGAAAAGGGAATGTTGTGGTTGGGCCCATGAATGGAGGTCTGGGTATCACTATATATCCCATAGTGATAGGAATAAATCCACACATAGTTATTAAATAGGAATTCCCTTCACAAGTATGACTCATTCACAGGAAGGGGGAGTTTTTATGTTTATTTGTTGTGATTAGACCTAGGTTTGGAGATCTGGTCATAACTACATATATTATGATGATATGATTCAAGTCACATGTAGTTCTTGAATGAAGGTGCGGTGGGAGACCAACACCAACTATAGTGGTCCTATTAGGAAAGTTCCATATGAATTTGAAGTTTTATTTCATGCAAGAGACATCACTCGTGTAGTTTTACATCATACGGTGAGGAATCATATTGTTCCTTTTAAGGTTTTCATTCAGGACCATGATAACCCTATCATAAGATGATATGTCTTGTTCATATAGGGAATATTTTACTGAAATTCCTAAGTTCATGTGAGCTATTCTTGGTGTGATAACACAGGAATGGAAAGGGAACCTCTCGCTATGTAGAGGTGATTAAGGAGAAGACAACATAATTTTGTATCATGTGGTGGCTAGATCATCATATAAGATTGATGCGTCTTTATGTATCTCATTAAAATGAGAATCAAGCTGTATAAAGTTCTAAAAACCCATGAAATTTAGTGTTTTCTAGTGAGGACATTAGTAATGCATTTTAACATCATGTGGTGAGGACAAAGGGGAATCGACATGAAAGAGGAGGAATGACGGGGATCTATGCAGTTTTACATCATGTAGTGGGGATTTTTTCCCTATAGTTTAATATCTTGTGGTAAGGAAAAAGGTCATTGTTTATTTTATCATATTATTTCAAGGATGATCTTAATACATTTTAATTCAATAAGGTTAGTTCATAGTATGATTGATGGAAGCTATGAAAAGTATTTCCTAATAAATATTTCATTGGTGGGGGGGTGTTATATGTTCCACATCCATTGTGGTCAGTGAGTAGGATCTATTATGATAAAACTTATGTATGATATAAGGACCTTCCCATTCGAGTTCTAGATTTGGAATCTTCATTTCTGATATCATTGGGGTTCTGAAAACCAACAATAGTTATCCTTGGAGAAATTAATGATGGAAAACCATTTTATTGAAGGCTTGTGCGCTCCGATTCTGATGGAGTTCAAGGTTGTGAAATGTATAGAACATTTTCTCATCAAGTCATTCTAGATCATCGAGTCACTTTTGTGATTACTCAACATTTGAGATCTTTCTGCAAATGGATATTCTAAGAGAGTATAACTAGAACTTTATGGGAAATACTACCTTGGTCCTATACACCAATGAGTACAGAGTCACTTGTGTAGTGGTATGTGTGATGGTAAGATATTCCCATAAAGTATGGAGGTTCTTTTCTAGACATAACTTAATGTCTTTAAAACCACATTCTATAGTATATTTGGTAGAGCCTTATTTAAGGCCTCTATTTTTCCATTTGCTGCTACATTATATTAGGATGAGTGATTGGACTCGATGTCATACTCCTGGTATAATTTCTCCAACTCCATAGAACAGATGTTTGTGTTGTTTTCCATCAATATTGTGTGTGGTAATCCAAATATAGTGATGAAATGAGACTTTACAAAGTTGATGATATTCTTGACCTTTAATTCCTTCAGGGGTATTACCTCAACCTATTTTTAGAATAATTATTTAGTAGTAAGGATGTATATACACTTATAAGCTATGGATGTGGGATATAGTCCCACAACATCTATTCCCCGCACAATAAAAAATAGGAATATTTAGCTATATGTTGAAATTATGGGGGTTAATGGAATAAATTATCATGGATCTAACATGGATGACATTTTCTCATGAATTCCACATAGTCTTGTATCATGGATTTCTAATAGTAACATAGCCTCCAGATTTAGTAGGAGGCTAGCCCCAAATTTATGTGTATCATAGGAGCCTGTATGGACTTCTTCCATGAAGGTGGGGATTTCTGTTTCTTATATACATTTTATGAGGATTCCATTAAAGCCTTGATTTTAGAGGGATTTTTTCTCATTTAGACCATCTCACAGGGTAAATCTTGCTGATAGACACTGAATATGTTCCCTTCGGACTCAGTTTGTTAGGAGAGTCACATTTTGGCGATAATCAATTATGGGTTCCATCCATCCCGTGGTGGGTAACAGTTCATCATGCTTTGGGTAGGAGTTGACCTTATTGATTTCTTCTATTTCACAGATGATGATCAATGAGACCATTCTTCAGTGTGTGATATGGATGATTGGTTCTTTTTGATCGGGGTCAGTCAGGACTGTGGCTGCATTATCCAATGCATCATCATGATCATTCCATGATTAGGGAACATGATGCAACTTGGTATCAAAAGGTAACTCTTCCATTAGTCCCCTGAAATTTCTAGTGAGAGGGGATTGCTCTTCATTTTTTATGGCATATTAACCATTGATCTTATTTATCAATAGCTTGGAATAACCTTTGATATTCAGGGAGGTTATCTGTAGTTGTAGGTTTAGTTATAAGCTAGAAATGATGGCTTGTTATTTTGACTCGTTATTCATGAAACCTTCAGATATGAATAAAGAGTAGGGAAATTTTTCTTTGTTCAATGAAACTAATACAATTTGTAAAACAAACCGATTGAGATTTTATTTTCTATCCTTTTTCCAATAGGACTTCAGGAGGTGAAATCAAAATACATCTCACATGTATGGGGAGTTTCATGGATATAGAATACCTCCTCATATGTGATTTCGGTTTCCATTAGTGTACCTTTCGAGGTGGGATGTGCCACAAGAAAACTAGCATGGGCTTTCCCTTTCACCACCTTCTATGACACAAACTAAATGTCGTATTGTTGTAGAATGACCGCCCATCAGTACAGACACCTAGTCAGCATGTGAAATCCTAAGATGTAATTGGGAAGATCAATATGAGAGACCAAATAAACTTTATGGTGCTGCAAGTAATGACTTATATTTTTCACTATAAAGTTGAGTGTGAGGTAGTTATTCTTGATATCAGAATATCAGGCCTCAGTACCTAGCATTGTTCATATGAGGTAATAGATAATGTTATCAATCCCCACACCATTCTTATGTGTGAGGAGGATAAAAAGTGATCATTCCATGATGGACACATATAAGATGAGTGTTCTTCCTTCTACCATTGGCATCAAGATTGGTGGGTGCATCAGGTATTTCTTGAGACTCTCAAAGGGTTCTTAGTAATCCTCATCCCATCGATAGAAAATTAATTTCCTAATTAGTTCGGTGAAATGGAAAGATTTTACATCCAAGTTGGCTATGAAATTATGAATATAGGTGAGGATCCCTTAGAGTCCCATAAGTTATTTGAGATTCCTAGGGGGTGGTATTTCTAAAATAGAACTAGTATTTTCTCGGTTGACCTTGATTCCATGGTGGAATAACACAAAGCCGAGGTACTTATCTAATGTTAATTTGAAAGCCCATTTCAATAGATTCATCTTTAGACTATGTTGGCATAGCTTGTCAAAGACTATTTGAATATTCTTGAATTGATATCCTAGTTTTTGAGATTTGACAACTAGGTGGTCAACATAACATCCATATATTATTACCAAGAAGGGCTTGAAGATGTAATGCATGGAACATTGATAAGTGGTTCCAACATTCTTTAAGCCAAAGGGAATGACCTAATAGAAGAAGATACCTTGGGGTGCTCTGAAGGAAGTGAGTTTTTCATATTTAGGGACCATATTTATTTGATTGTACCCTAAATACTCATCTATAAAGTAAAGATATTGGAATTCAGTAGTTGCATCAATCAAGAGTTATGTGATCAGTAATGGGAAATCTTCCTTTGGTCAGTGTCAATTAAGGTTTATAAAATCGATGTAGGCCCTAATATACCCATTATTTTTCATGATAGGGGCAATGGTGGTGAACCATATTGGGTATTTCACTTCTCGTGCAAATTTTTCTTTGATCAATTTGTCAACTTACACCTCTACATTGGTAGCACAATAAGGGTGCATCCTCCTAGTTTCCTACCAGAAAACTCGATGGTCATAGGGTACGTCGAAATGGTCTGTATCCACATCCATATTTAGTCTTGTAATTTATATATAATTCCAAGTGAACACATATCAGTGTTTCTTTAGAAATTTGATGTACATCTATTACTCCTCGAGGTGTATGACAATACTAATCAGTGTAGGTCATGGGTCTTATTCTATTCCCGGATTTACCAACCTGAGCTTAGAAATGGTGGTGGAGACACCTTCCTTGAATGCGGGAGGGGAGTTCTAAAGGTCATCCTCCTCTTCTTCCACCTTTGAGTCCATGGAGGCATTTTCAGATGAATTCATAAATCCTGGGGAATCTCTACCATTGTTGAGGTGAGATAGGATATAAGAAAAGACATTATCATCCCCTACCACTAGAGTTATTATAGATAGATTCTAGAGTTTATTATCTTTTACACTATCACTGGGGACAAAAGGGCATTAGACACCTGGGATAAGATCTATTTCCTTAACTAGATTTATGGGGATCACATAGTCACTATCGAGAATACTCTAGAGATTTGTAGGGGTGGTCCCAAAACCATTAGGGGCTACAACCTATATATCATCATCCACCATTGGTTGTTTTCATTACCTTTTCTAGAAACCTACCTCAGTATATGTGTCTTCACAAGTCTCGAAGGGGGAACTACCACCATGCAATATTCCAACCTTTCCATTGATGGGGTATTTCAAACACTAATGGAATGTTAAAGGTAATGCCACATGGATATGGATACAGGGCCTTCCAAGAAGAAAATTTTATGTTGTTTCATGTTGGATAACCATAAAATTGGTATTAGATGTGATATCCCCAAATTGAGCTTTGATATTGATCTTCCTGAGAGGTCTTTACTCACGCTTATCATATCATTGAATGGTCAGCATTATGGGAGACAAATCCCCTTTACTATACCCTAAACATAGTAGGGTTTGAATTTGGATGAGGTTGATCTGAGAACCATTTTCAATTAGAACCCTTCATATGATTACATTATCTAGTCTACCTGAAACATATAGGGGTCTGATGTGTTCCTGGATAACCTCTTCCTAATCCTTCTCTGTGAATGAGATAGCAACATGTAATTCTCCTAGAATGATCTCCACTTGATAGACCTCAAATATAATGACTTATTTCTCAAACTATTGTGGGATATGGAGGGATTAAAATAGTTCCTCCCCAAGTTCTTTTGGAATATTGAGTGCATCCAGGATTGAGAGCTTGGATGGGATAATGGCTAGTAGTTTCAGAATTTTGTACATTTGTGCTAGAGGTCAACCCATATTGAGGTGGGGATGCTCCTTATTATGTGGCTCAAGGGCTAAGAAATTTGAGGTAGATGGGCATGGTGATTTTTCAGAGGTTAAGGTAGAATCTACTGATAGTGGCATAGGAAATTCCGGTCTCCCCCAGTGTTTGTGATGATCAAATAATCTCACCTCTGCTAGGTAGTCATATAAAATGATTGGGCACAGATGACCATTATAGGGTTATAAGGCACCTCAATTTATATATTGGGATTGATGGAGTGATTGTACATGGGTCTTAGCTTCATATATGTCCTCTGTGGGGACGTGACCAAAATATTGGGTCCGACTATGCCCATGTTGTCCCCTATATCCTCGATTCCTATGAATGTAGCCTCCTATTCCCTAGTTAGTTGAGGGGAACTCGTAATTGTAGGTATATTAATCAATGGAGAAGGGGTATTCCAAGTGTATCATGTTAACAGAACCAAATATGATCTCTTAGTTTGATGAAGGCTCCTTTTGGTGGGTCGGTGCCTATACTTTAGATGTTGCAGGTAAGAAATCCGCAAGGGTCTGAGCTTATATCATATCAGAATATGGATCTTCCTCTTTTATCTCTTCCTATACATGACCACCATTTCCACCTTTGAGAGAAATATCCAATGTCACATACCTAGGTAGAGGAACTATTATGGGTTTAGAAAGCTATTATCTTAGGGTGTAATGATCTTCATCAACTACCTTATGAGTTATCTAGTTGTTGAATTCTATCCATGCCTCATGGAAACTTTTTTACAATAACCCTATTCTTCTAAATGGAAAATGGTTATACAAGTCACCTACACTGAGGAGTTATCCAACATCACTTTTTTGGAATCGATCATGCATTAGAGAACATATTTAAATATAAATAATACCTATATGTTATGAACCAGCCTTCTATGAAAAGGGCAGTAGTCGGGATGATCAGAGAGATTAACCTCATTTGGATTCCTAGGTTGTGGTAGATTGAGAAGGTTATTATCCATGGATATAAGGAAATAACAAGATACTTGTTCATTTTAGAAGTATTAGTCTTTGTTCATTTGTTCCTAAAATCCCAATCGACCCTAGTCTCTTTTCTCTTCTGATCAAGGGTGATTTTGTGGTTGTTGCCACTCGATAGGTGGCACTGACTAATTATGGACTTGCTTAGGTGCTTAGATAGACACTGATACTGGTTTGAGATAAACAATAGTGATCTCTATCTTTATGAGTCTTTTACCCTATAATGAAGGTATGATCCAAGATTTAGCTTGGTTCACTGAATGGTGTTTTCCAAACATTTTTCAATTTATGTGAACTCATGGAACCCACCTGAAAGCTTCATTAGGATAAGAGGTGTCTACATCTCATCTAAGATATTTTTAGTTAAAATTTCAAACAATATTTCTTGTGATATAGTGATGATAAGTGAATAGATTAAACCCTTTCAAATGGATATGAATTCATGAACCCTCTCATTTTCACATTGATTGCAATTCATCAAGTCAACGATTATCATTTCCATCAACTTAGAGATGAAATAGTAAAGGAATTGATGAAGAAGGTATCCACATCCTATAATAGATACTACTGGAAGGCTATTGTAACAAAAAAAAAGATCTCCCTATTAGAGTCTGTACAAAACACCTCAGCTTGGTCTCCTCCTACCGATCTAGAGGGCCCATCATCAGAACATATTAGGATACAAAGTGAGTGAGATACTATTTAGGGTCTCGTACACCATCAAATATGGAGAATTTTGGATTTCCAAAATTGGGTGGGGGAAAAGTTTCATCCACCCATTATGGATATAGATTCATCTCAGGCTTCACAGGTGTGCATCACTCCTCCCTAGATTTTATTAGATTATCCAGGGACTTGATGGCATTGAGAAATTCTAAAGGTACTGCTATCTGACTAGCCTCTAGTCTATAAGGAGTGGGTGGGGCATGATAAGGTGGCCCTATTTTCACCTCCGGATAATTCTATATTCTTGTGAAGATTGAATTATTTCCGTATAAAGGGATTGGTTGTCTCCATAGTGGAAGGAAGTCGCAACAATGTTCTAATTCCTCATTTATGTATATTGGTTTCCAGGATTTGGATCTAGTATGATGCTTGAATTCCACTCTTGTAGGAAAATCGACTCTTTCCATATGTATGGGAGGAGGTATATTCACCTCTATATGAAGACAATACTCAGTGGTAATTTTTCTCCTAAGTATCTCCTCATTGATTTTTTTGAGATTTTGAATATCATTCCCATATTGTGGCATTCATTCCTCTATGGAAGGAACTTTGAATATTTGGGGCTATGATTGGGATGTAGTCGTACTTTTACATTTATCCTTTATAGTGTTCCACTATAGAGGTGGAAGCTCAATATTCAGCAGTGCCAAATTTTTGATCCACCTAAGGTTCTGGGTATGTGAAACCTTAGTGGGTGCATCCAGATCACCCCCTTAGGGTATGTTTTCAATATTGTGTCCATATGCATCTATGTCTTGATCCACATTATATTTTATGTTTATGGTGATGAAATTCAAAGAGGTGTATCAGGTTATGGTGTTTGTACCATTATGTTCAACGCAGTAGGATGATTCCACATTTCCTAGATTAGGTTCGTTTCTTTAATCGTTGTCCATATTGGGTCGTTTTGGCTTATGATCCTAGTAGGGTTTGATTTCCTTCATAGTATGGTCCTCCCATCTCAGCCTGTGAGTAGTGACCATGAGGGATTTTTTGGTCTTAATTTCCAAATAGGCCCTGAATAGTAGAGGTTTTTTTACAGTAGGAGGAATGGATGGGATGCTGAACATCAATATTTACCTCCCAACTTGGAGAAGATTTATTCCCTCTATGGTGATGGTGATGATGAAAATTCCCATATCCCTATGGGATGGGGACTACCTGGGGACACAATTGGAATTGATTGATCCTATTTTTGAGGAGTTGATTCTATCATTTGAGGATTTGATGATTCATGGGATGAGTATTGGGATATAAATTCCCCAACCCAGTGGGATGGGGTTGACTAGGAACCCCTATTGATTTAACTAGGAACCTATTGGGGGAAAATGATCCTAGATGTGGTGATTGAAATAAAAATTCCCCCAGCCTAGTGGGCTGGGGTTTTTTTACAGATGCTACCGACATATCCTAAATCCTCTCAGGTATTAATGATCTGAGGGGTGGAGGTGATGAAAGATATTCCTTAACTCGATGGGATGGGTTCACTCCTAGATAGCTACTATGAAAGCTACTACTATGGAATGTTTGATGTGGTGTAGTTGTTCTTGTGCGGGAGATGGGCGCAATGGCTACCCATAATGAGAGACACGTTCTATGGTAAGTTGTTGGGTTGATCGCAACATTATATTCTGTGTTTGAAATGATTTTATGTTGTTTCAAGGGTCCCAGTTTAAATATCTTTTGGCTATCATCCTCCTCCATTCATGATGTATCAACACCATTTAAGTGAGAACATTTCATTTTAGCGACCAACTGGCTCACACATTACTTGACCCCCTGATTTCATTAGAGTATATGAAATTATAGGATGTCATATTTGAGGGTTTCTACTATTCCAAGGGTGTGATGAAGTGTAGAACTCCATAATTTATCCATCCTCAAATTCAAATACATTATGTGGCTCCAGATATCAATTTTCGAAGAGATGTGATGCAATATAGGAAAGCATGTTGTAGATTTGCACTGTGATTTTCTAATTTTGGTTCCCAATCCATGGAGATAATATCCAAGTCTAGCTAAAAATAGAGTATCTTTATGGTGTAAAAGTGACCCACATATACTAGATAAGGGAGGCTTATAGCCTTCAGTCACTGATGAGTTTCCCATATATTTTTTGTGTATATATGGAATGCGCTCCCTTTCTAGCTCATCTGGGATCTCATATTCAGAAGTCGCAAGGGGTTGGAATGTGGTGGGGAGGTTTTTTCAAGATAACTCTCTCCATATGTAAATGTTAGATTCCTCTTAATCAAACTTAAACACCTAAAAATCAGACCAAAGAAGGTGCTTATTAGGGCTGCTTTATTATCGGAGTGTAGTGTCATTGGAATTTGTCGGGGAACTATATATGGTTAACCCTGCTATTTCGAGCACCTCTCTAAATGAAGGCATCAGATTCTTAAACACCTCCCTATATAGAGGTGTCTAGGAATGTGCATGATTTCATTTTCCTTGGGAGATATCACTGTAGGGAGTTTGACCATAGCGGATGTCAGGAGTAGAGTCCATGTGATCCATCTCCACACTTCCACGAGGAGTACTATCGTAGTAATGATGACCTTCTACTTTGGATAAAGAGTCGATGGACCCTTGGGGTGTTGAGAATGTATCCTAAACAACCTCAAGGACACTGAAATTAAGAAAATGAGGTGAATAATCCTCATCCTGCGTTATGGATGAAATATTCTGAACTGCCTTTTGGGATTGTGTAGGGATATGATACTACTGTATGATGGCTACCATACTTTGTTGATAAACATATAGTGTTGTGGGAGTATGATCATACTGTTGAGAAGCTGTTAGAATATTCCAATGATCTTATTCATTACTGATAGGAATATGATCCTATCCCAAGGAATGTTCCATTCTCACTTGGTAATCCCCGATCAGAATGGGGATATGGGCCCTATCCCGAACCTTTGGAGTATTCCACCTATATTTTTTATAAGAATATAAGCTTATCACGAGGCATGATCTGCTCTAACTTGTTGATCCCTGGTTGGAATGGGAATATGAGCCCAATCCAAATATGCATTCCCCATCAGAATACGCTGATGGACCTATAGAATGGGATAAGGGATATGAGCCACCACCTGCATGGACTTGGAAGGATGCTGGTGTATTTGTTCATCAGTGGAAGTCAGAATATGTGCATGGATTACATGATCTATTGGAATATTCCATGTAGATTCCTTCTCCAATGGCCCGAAGGCTTTCATTTTTTATTGATTTTTGATAATCCACCTTTCAAGAGGTTAGGTGGAACCCTTACAAGGCTCGTAGGTGTAATTATTACATAGACCATAGTCCTTAGAGGAATTCATTGCCTGTAGGCTTCAAACATTACATACAACCCAGACTAACTACTTGGAACTGCTCCTCCCCATCATCTTCATCGTTAAACCATCTCTCTACCTTCGCATGGCTGTTCGACTAGGCTTTCTCGTGCATGTATAGGCTTATCCCGATGACAGATGTCATACCCTCTCATTCTTGCAACCCGTTTAGATTCTACTATGGTGAATGACCCATGCTCATCCTCCTTCTAAAACTTGTTCCTTGTAAGTTGTCTGGTTTGCATCTGCACTTAAGGTGGCCCGAAGGTCTTAAGGTAGCCCGAAGGCCTTGAGGTGGCCCAAAGGCCTTACTGACCTGAAGGCATGGGTGGCCAAAAGGCCTTAAAGGACTCGGGGAACAAATAGGTGGCCCGAAGGCCCAAATGGGGGAATATTCCCACCTTCTACAGTTCTAAACAGTGCCTGCTACAGTACCTGCTGCAGTTCCCACTACATTACCCACTACAATACCTGCTACAACACTTCTACAGTACCGAAAATTATGCCTCTTCCTGGATTTGATCCCAGGTCGCCTGGATGCACTTAAGGAGTCCTCACCAACCGGGTTTATTCTCATGTGCAATATGCCATATAGATTAATTGATAATAATATGAGCCTATCTTGATGTATTTTTCATTCTCACTTGGTGATCCTCAGTCAGAATAGGAGTATGAACCCAATCTAGAGCCTTTGGAGTATACCACCGGTATTTTTTGGTAGGAATATGACCCTGTACTGAGGCATGTGTTGCTCTCACTTGGTGAGCCACTACCAAAATGGGGATATGGGAATGATCCTAGGCCTTTGGAATATTCCATTGGTCTTTTTAGATTAGAATGTGCCCCTTCCCTGAGGCATGTGCCACTCTCATTAGATGAGGCTCAGTTGGAATGGGAATATGATCTCAGTTCAACACCTCTTCCTTTTCCAGAATATACTGATAATCCTCCAAGATGGGAGAAATAATGTGTTTATGCTCTGAAGAAACCACTTGTTTATAATTATTAGAGTGTTGTGCTACCTTAGATGTGGGGATATGAATATACTACTATCCCTATATCTATACTAGTGATGGAAGATGCCTGTAGAGTTCTTCAGTTGTTGCTTAGATGTAATGAAACTTTATCAAAGTGTGCATAGGAATGTAAGTGAGCATATTTTCTATCTCCAATATATACAAGAATATATCATCAATTAAAGTAGGGACATGCACCCACTTTTTTCCTCCTTGTGCTAATAGAATATGCTGATGGGATCTATGCATGGGGGTAGGAATATGAGCCTCCCCCATGCTATCTATAGAAATATGCCTATAGCCTTCCTCATAGTGAGTAGGGATATGATCCTTCTTGTTGGTTATCCCCAAAATATACTGACAGACATCATCTATGGGAGTGTTGATATGAGACCACTCCTGATTATCCAGATCCTTCTGCACCAGATGTGTCTTCCTTGTTTCCCATGCATGGGGATCAGAGGTGATAGTGTGTCTAGTGGTACCCTCATAAGACTACTGTAGGGAATTGACGAGATAGCTTTGGAAATTATGGTAGATAGGAGACCTCCTCAACATCTCTCAAACTGTAATGGATCTTTAGTTGACTCCGTAATCCACCATCATCATATACTGAAGGTGGCGATTGTCTCACTCTGGGGATAAGCTTCCAAAGCGGTTGGAAGAGGCAATGAGTGCCATTGGATTTACTGCAGCTCTCTTTAGACAGTGTAGATCTGTCAATTTTAGCATTTGGAGACCCTTTTAGGAAGCATAAAGGGTCAAGATCATACCATGTTTATGGTATTCCTAGACTATTGAATTTTTCAACCGATGTTGAAGGTGTCAGTTAGAAGAGGTCATTCTGAGTCCCATAGGGTTTCAGCCATAACTAATTTTATAGAATGATTGCTAGATGAAGGAATTATCTTGGGTTGGATGTTGTTTGTGAGATCAGTATCTACAGTCATGAATACAACGAGGAACAAGGTCACCTATTAGTGCATCATTGTAGGCATGATATGTGCTCAATTAGATATGCATGGGTAACATAATTTTCCTTTCTTATTCTTGGTCTAGCCATTCTACTCATGACTTTTCAAAGAGAGGATGAACTTATTTCATTAGAAAACCAGCTATATAGGATCAGTAATAATATCTATATCAGGTTCCCCAATTCTAATTGTGTAGGATATAAAAATAAATTGGTCTGACGCCTGGTCAACTGGTCATTTTTTTATTTGAGATTCGTGTCTGATTCACTATTTTTTGTTTAGTTACAGAGGATAAGGACCACTCATGTGATAAGAAAAAAATGGTCTGATGAAAATTGGTTAGTCTATCCTTTTTATCTTGTGAAGGAGATTCCTTGTTTAAATGATTTCACATTGGTTTCACCAATCTTGTTTCGTCAAAATGATATGGCTGGCTTGGCCCAATGTTTTTATTGTGGGGGGGGGGGGGGGTTTAATGTCTTGTAAAATAATTCAAGTCTATTTTACCATTTGTTTACCTCTAATAGAAATTCCCATCATCTCCCACATCCATAACTGGGTTCTGACCTTCTTTCCAAAGGCAAATGGTCCTTTAGGGTTTCAAACCCAAAGACGCTTAGGAACTCACATTGGTTGAGAGTATGGGAGTTCAGGATCATCACACCCTTTGGGTGGGGGAATTATTTCCTACTCAGGTAATCTCTTATAGATTTAAGCTATGTTCAAGAATCTCTTACTAATCCCCATGCGAGATCGGTTACCTTAACAAAACGATCATAAGTTAAATCCTTTTATATGAAAAGGGGGGAATATTATGAGTGAATCGATCTGTATGTATCCAAGGTTCTTCATCCATTCCCCATTAGTGGGTAGTTTCTTATATGTTGAATCCATGTAACGAAGAACTCTAGATTTTTTCATCATCCATTGAGACAATTAATATTTCAAGGATGGTATTGATCTATTATGAGGTGTCCTACATGTCCTATTTTATAGTAGGAATAAAAATACACGTAGTTTTTTAAACACATGAAATTTATCATCATATAAAAAGGGAATATATTGAGGCACTTAGGTGCTAAATATTTGATCTTGGACCTCAAGGAGGCATCCTATATATCCTGGTTATTTCAGGAATTAAAGTTCTCATAGTTCAGTTTATTTGAGGCCTACACACTGGGGTTTCTCTATTTTGTAGAGTCTCATGATGCAAATGATATGATCAATGAAACTCCCTAAGCCCACATAAGCTACACTTAGTGTGATAAACAAGGTATAACATGTAATCAATCACACTTCTTATGAATGTAGGACTTATGTGATGGGATATCCCTTTGGATATTTATTATGGAGCTCAGGCCTTAGGAAGTCATCCTATGTATCCTAGTTATAGAAGGAATTAGATTCATCATAGTTTGGTTGACTTATGAATTTGTTGGTGGATTAGTAAGGATGATAAACCCATGAGAGAGGTTGGGTCCTTATGGATGGAGTGTTAGATACATGGAGGGAATTACACTAAGGTGGATTCCCATTTGAGCTTAGGCCTTTAGAAAGGTATCCTACATATCTAGTTTATGGTAGGATTCAGAGTTATCGTAGTTCAGTTGACTTCTCGATCCACTGGTGGATGAGGATGGATGATCATCCCATGGGAGATATTGGGTCTCTATGGTTGGAATATCAGATACATGGTCGAGATTTCATAGATATGGATGCCCATTTTTCTCAGGCCTTAGGAAGGCATCCTATGTATCCTGGTTATGGAAGGAATCATAGTTATCATAGTTCAGTTTACTCAGGGATTACACATTGGGGTTTCCCTAATATTGGGGGCCATATCATATTATGATGTTGATCAGGGATTACACACTGAGGTTGCCCTTATATGTCCACTGGACAAGGCTATAATTTCTCGATATGTCTACTTGACATGGTTTGGTTGTCTACCTGACATGTTTGGTTGTCTTCCTGACATGTCTGAGGATGTTTGGAATTTTCCTAGTTGCATAGAGGAAATACCCAAATGCAATTGCATGATCTAGTTGACTTGTCCAAAGGGTGTCGCATGATCCAGGATGAAATGATTGGAGGTCATCACATGATCTTGGATAACATGCCTAGAGGATGTCACATGATCTAGGCTGACGTGTCTGGAGGACACCGTGTGATATGGATAACATGTCCTGGTGTCATTGTGAGATCTAGATGACCTGTCTTGGTGTTATCATGAAACCTGGTTGAAAATCATGGAGAGTGTTCCAAGATCTAGTTGGAAATCCCAGATGGCTTCGTGAGACCTAGTTGGAATACATTGGTGTCATTGTATAACTTTGGAGAGATATCTAGAGGACATCACAAGACCTAAATGGTGAGCCCATTGGGAATCACGAGACTTGGGTAACATTCCCAGAGGACATCATGTGACTTTTTTGACATGTTTGAAGGACATTATGTGATCCAAATGGTATGTTGGAGAGGAAATATCATAAATTGAGAGAAATGTACTAGTGATGTCTCATGATCTAGATGAGTCATGCGAAGTGCATTAAGATCAGTGAATCTACCCTCGCGTAATTATCCCATCCTTTAATCTTTATTCCATCTTTTTATTGCATGTGTGCCTTATAGTTTTCCACTATTAGCTTGTTTTAGGTTTCAAATGACCTAGCCGACATGCAAGATGCCCTTCACATAATCTGGCTGACATTCCATAATTCTTCACATGATATTAAGCGATCATGCGAAGTGTCTATGCATGTTTCACAACCCTTGGAGCCATTATCCAAATTTTACCTGGCGGAAGACTTTAATGGTCGCGTGATAAGTTACTTTGAGAAGATTTCTCCTGTGATACCATGTGTGATCAAATGATGGATATATTTTTTGTGTTGAGGTGGAGGGTTTTATAGGCCTCTCCACCTTGTGTGGTGCGTATCTCGTATATTTGGGTTGGAGTTGGTGGAGGGGTTTGATGATAATCTCTTTGCATGAACCATCTGCGGGTTATTCAGGGGTCGTCACATGATTTTTAGTAATCGAAATACCATCCCTCCAGTGCCCTGTTTATTAGATTTTGTCCAATAAAAGGTGTATTTCCTAATAATTTAGACATCCCTTGGACCTTTTATAAGGCCATGCCAAGATGTCTAGGGACTTTCATGAGATCAGGATGCCTGTTGAAATACTTTTGTGTGATATAAGATTCTTTGTCTAGAACCTTCTGTGAGAAAATGGTGGCTTGCCAAGGGGCCTTCACGAGATCAAGAAATCATGCCAAGGGGCCTTGCGGGACAAATGGTGATCACTCAAGGTGTAAATCCCCATTCACATAAAATCAGCGTATCTTACCCTCATAAGAATCTCCGATTATTTTCATTTTGATTTCCTTGTTTATTTTACAAAGGCCTAAGATCTCATGAATTGACACGAGTTTTGTTTAAGACATCCACTCTCCCCATCGGTGATGTGTTTCATGACTTATAAAGGGTCATATGGTGATGCGCGAGAATTGTCATGGACAAAACCTTTTGATTTTATACTGATCCGAAGGCATGTCATCAAGATCTTGCGCAGTAAGATGGGCATGTCACCAGAGCTTCCACGTTGTCTTGCGAACCACATGGGCACGTCACATGAAGATTTATGACTGCAGGAGGCTCCCTCATTTTGAATATTTTCTCCTTATTTTACAAGGATTTTGGATATCTTTCAGGCGCCTACCGCCTAACTAGTCACGTGAATTAAGAGATATCATCTGGTAGTTTCTACATGATCAGGGAGTGTCTTGAATGTCTTAACTAGAATAAGGAAGTTATGTCAAAAGGGATCCATGTGATCTTCTAGTAGGTTATGCTTTGCACATGAAACTTTCAAAAGACCTTCCAAATGTCATGCAATTGTGTGTCCTGTTGTCGGTTAAATGATCTGTGATTCTTGGACTCCTCTTCTTCCTTTTATTTTTTGGGAAAATAATACCCATATTTAGGGTATTTCTTCCCTCGTGGATTTTCCAATGCTCATTTGGTGGGCGTCAACAAGGTATCAGGGATTTAATCACCAATCCCCATAATCTCTTAATTCCTACTATTTCCTAGATCTATTTTAAAATTTCTATTTTATTAATAACTTTTCTAATTTGATAATGAAGTAGAGTAGGATTATTATTTTGGTTCCCATGGGTGGTTATATAATCCATACAGAAAGTAATTTTTTATCCACAATAGTGATGTTTTCTTCTTCCAAAACCTAACATTATCTCCTCTAGTATTTGTATCCCTCTTTCAATAGTCTTGTATAATTTGGGATTCTACCATATGTGGATCGAAATATATAAACATTATTTCATTGACTATAGTAGTTTTCATATCTTAATGATGTGCGCGTTAAAAATGCACACTCGATTGTCATGATATTACCGCCTGTGTTTTATGATAAAACAACATTTACAAGAAATAATTTTCTATTTGGGTGATACATAATGCATTATTGAAGTATTTTTTTAGAAAAGATGAGCTCAACGACTCTTTATTTGGGGTAAAGAAAAGTTACATCAGACTGAAGGACGACAGTTTACATTTATCATGAAGAAATATTGAAAGCATATCACAAGGAAGAATGCTAGAGAAAATGTTCCCCTCCTCAGAAATTCCTTTATTTGCAAGACCATCATCAAGGTAGTTGGATTCTCAAAAAATATGAGTGATGATATATCTCATAGAAGAAATCTTGTCCAAACAATTCACCCATTTTGATGTCAGCTTCCATGAGAGATGAATCATTCCCATTCTAACATCTTGCATGACTGTAGTGGAGTCACATTGAAACCATATGTTATGTCATCCTTTTTTATATGAAAAATCAACCTCTCTGATAAAGCTCATCGTTTCGACTTCAAGGGCGGTGACATGAACATAAGGTCCATAGAAGCATTCCACAATATCACTATTATAGTCTCTAAAAACAGCCCCATATCCTAATGGACTCAGGTTTCCCCTTGAAGCTCCATCGATGTTACATTTCGGCCACCCATTGAAGGGGTGGGGGACCAAAAGATTTCAAGTGTGCCAGAGGGTTTAGGAAAGTTACATGGGAGATTCAAGAGTCTCAAAATAGTGAAATCGCTGATCGAGTTACTATAATATTTAGTATGTGGTGATTTTTCATTATGAATTGCGGTAATAACAGTAGCCATCACCTACTTAGAGTTGAACCAGGCCTTAGAGTGTATAGAATTGTTTCTCCCCTTTCATATTTCATGAAGCAGTTCTGCACATACCACTTTGAAAAGAATTTCAATATGCTTAGAAATCGGAATTTCAGAATAGTTTGTAGGTAGTTCTGCAGTGAGTCTATTTGTGGAGAGTGCATCTCAAAGATATCTAGTACGACCTTCCCTAGCGACAAAACAGTTTTGCCACATAAGAAGAGATGATTCACATCTTCACAATGCTAATGGAAGGGAACACATTTAGAGCATAGGGAGATACCAGCTCGCTGCAGGTTTTCATCAACTGGTACTTTATTGAGCGAGATCCTCCATAATAGTGTGAAACGTGAAGGAGTCAACCACCTTTTGTTGAAGCTGCCAATCCATGTGCACAGGAGCGGCCTGGAAAATTTAGTTGCCCCAGACCAATATCAGAAATGTTGCCCTAAATGCATTGAGAGTTACATTAAAAAGAAAAAATTGATGCCCTTTCTTTGTATTTTTTTCTTTTTTGAGTGTTGCCCTAGCCCAGGGGCTCTTTGGGCTTGCCCTAGGGTCGGCCCTGCATGTGCGTTATCCTTGTAGTAGGTTCTTGTAGAAAGTCTTGGAATTGATCTATCCATTTGAAGAGTGATCCCATATAAGCATGTAATCATGGTTGATAGAATCATGTCTTGAAACAATTGCAGAAATGCCATCAGGCAGCAAGTCCAGGTTGTCCAGCTGATCCTTGATCGATATATTTTGATTAATCATAGCATCCGAGGGGCTAACCCGATTAATGAGGGGCTCTCCAGTCCAAATGGATTTCCAGAAGTTAAGGGAGGAATTTGAGTTGACAATCCAATGAGAGTGCATGTGTATTTTTTGGAAGACCATATTAAGACCAGTCCAGATGGAGGCGGATTTAGGTGAGTAGGTTTTTTTTTAGTTTTATGGGGTAGGGTTTATTTAAATTTGGGAAATGGGTTGGTTCAGCGCCACTTGAAGTGGCGCTGAACGAAAAGTGTGCAAAGCGCCAAGTGGCGCTTTGACCCCACACCACCCCCAAAGCGCGCACGCGCACACACACACACATATAATATATTTATTTATTATAATAAATATAAAAAATACAATAAATACATAATTATATTTTTTATAATAAATACAAAAATTATAATAAATTTATTTATTTATAATAAATATTTATAATAAATATGTAATAAATATTATAATAAATATTATAATATTATTATAATAAATATACATTTGTTATACATTTATTATACATTTATTATAAATATTATAATGTTATAATATTATAATATTTATTATAATAAATATCTAATAAATGTATAATAAATACTATTATAATAAATGTATAATAAATATTTATAATACATTTATATTTATAATAAATACTTATTATAATTAAATATTATAATATTTATAGTAATAAATATCTAATAAATATATAATAAATATTATTATAACAAATATACATTTATAATATCTATTATAATAAATATTATTAAAATATTTATTATAATAAATGTATAATAAATATTATTATAATAAATATTATAATGAATGTATAATAAATGTATAGTAAATGTATAATAAATATTTATAATACATTTTTTATAAATGTATATTTATTATAATAAATATTGTAATATTAAATTGTAATAAATGTATATTTATATTTATCTTTAAAATAAATATACATTTATTTATTATAATAAATATACATTTATTTATTATAATAAATATACATTTATTTAATACATTTATTATAATAAATATGTACAATAAATGTATAATAAATATTATAATATATTTATTTTTTAATTATAATATAATAAATGTAATATTTAATTATTTATCTTTATTATATAATTATCACATCTATATTTATTATATTTATAATTATATAATTATATTATAAATAAATGTAATATGTAATATAATATAATAAATGTAATATAATACATTTATTTTTTAATTATAATACATCTATATTTAAAATTATATAAATGTATAATAAATATAATAAATATAAATTTATAATTACATATTACATTTATTATAATAAATAAATGTATATTTATAATTACATTTATAAATGTATATTTATTATAATAAATAGATGTATATTGCATTTATAAATAATTACATATTTATTATAATAAATAAATGTATATTACATTTATAATAAATGAATATTTATATAAATAAATGTATATTACATTTATAATAAAGGTATATTTATATAAATAAATATTATTAATAAATATTATTAATGAAAATTAATAAATGTATATTTATTAATGAATATTATAATAAATAAATGTATATTTATAATTACATTTAAATGTATATTTATAATAAATGTTTATTTATAAATAAATATTAATAATAAATATTATTAATGAATATTAATAAATGTGTATTTATTAATGAATATTATAATAAATAAATGTATATTTATAAGTACATTTATAAATGTATATTTATTATAATTAAATGTATATTACATTTATAAATAATTACATATTTATTATAATAAATAAATGTATATTACATTTATAATAAATGTATATTTATATAAATAAATTTATATGACATTTATAATAAATGTATATTACATTTAAAAGTAATTACATATTTATTATAATAAATGTATAATACATTTATAAATAAATAATCATTTATGTAGTTAATAAATGTATATTACATTTATTATAATAAATGTATATTACATATTTATTATAATAAATGTATATTACATTTATATAAATGTATATTTATTAGATATTTATTATAATAAATAATTACATTTATAAATGTATATTACATTTATAATAAATATCTAATAAATGTATATTTATATAAATTTATATTTATTATAATAAATAAATTTATATTACATTTATAAATAATTACATATTTATTATAATAAATAAATGTGTATTTATAATTATATAATTATATTATATAATTATTTATAGATATGATAATTATATAATAAAGATAAATAATTAAATATTACATTTATTATATTATAATTAAAAAATAAAGGTATTATAATATTTATTATACATTTATTGTACATATTTATTATAATAAATGTATAAAATAAATGTAGATTTATTATAATAAATAAATGTATATTTATTATAAATATAAATATAAATATACATTTATTATAATTAAATATTTTAATATTTATTATAATAAATATACATTTATAATAAATGTATTATAAATATTTATTATACATTTACTATACATTTATTATACATTTATTATAATTTTTATTATAATAATATTTATTATAGATTTATTATAATAAATATAATAATAATATTTATTATAATAGATATTATAAATGTATATTTGTTATAATAATATTTATTATGAATTTATTAGATATTTATTATTATAGATATTATAATATTTAATTATAATAAGTATTTATTATAAATATAAATGTATTATAAATATTTATTATACATTTATTATACATTTATTGTGCATTTATTATAATGGTATTTATTAATTTTAATTAGATATTTATTATAAATATTTATTATAAATAAATAAATTTATTATAATTTTTGTATTTATTATAAAAAATAATATTATGTATTATTTTAAATATATATTATAAATTTAAAATAAATATTTATATATAAATATAAATATTGATATATTAAGATAGATTTATAATATATATATATATAAATATTAATATATATTACATGATAAGAATTATAAATAAATAATATATATATATATATAATTATAAATATATATTTATAAATATGAATTTATAAATAAGAAATTATTTTTAAAATTTTATTTATATAAATATATGTATATATGTATAAATATATAATTATATATTAATAATTATAAATAAGTGTATATAATTTAAAGATATAATAAATTTATAATATTTTTAAATATATAATATTTTATATTTATTATAAATTTATTATATTTAAAGTATATTTATTATATTTATAATGTATTTATTATATTTATAATATATTTATTATAGTTATAATATATTTATTATATATTTATTTAATTATATGTAAATATAATACATTCTTACAATTACATATTTATTATTATATTTACAATTATATTTTTATTATATTTATTATTATATTTACACATATATTTATTATATTTCTTATATATTTAATCCTATTTATATGGTATTTTATATTTATATTAAATTTATTATATGTATATTATATTTATTATAATATATATATATATATATATATTAAAGGTAGGTTAAGGGAGTGGGGCGTGGGGTGCAAAGCGCCACTTCAAGTGGTGCTGCACCACCCCATTTCTCCAATTAATCAACGTCCAACCCCATTTAACTAAAAAAAACCCTTCCCCCTAAATCACCCCCAGATGGAAGACTCGATGTACCTCGTTTTTCTTGCAAGAGCTTTGCTTGAAATCTTGATCTAAGGAAGTATAAGGAAGTCGATCTCTTGTTGATTAGTCACCACAAAAAATGAGCATGAAGGGACTGATTAAAAAGAGTCATTTTTTGATTCTGAGACCTCCTAAAGCTTGAGGCATACAATATTGTTTCCAAGAGGTTGTTATGATCTTTCTTTCCAGCACAATCCAACTCCAAACAAAACTCCTCATAATAGAGTTGATGGATTTGATAACAGTAGAGGTCCAGAGATACACCATGAATGAGTAGACCAGTTTTGAAATCACCACATGTTTGATAAGGCAAATACGTCTTGCCATCAAGAGAGACTTGCCTTTTCAGGATGCAAGAGTCCTAATTTGGATCACTTCATTAGAAAAGTGTGAAGCACGAGGCTTACCCCATAACGTGGGAACTCCAAGGTAAGTAAAAGTAATAGATCCTTCTCTTATTCCCAAGTCATTAATGATACATCTCTTTCTTGTGGCTGATAAATTCTTTCCAATGTATATGTATGAGTTGTTCCAGTTAGTCTCATGGCCTGAAACACTTTCATAATGAAAGAGAGCATTTTTTATATTGTTGACATTTCTCCTATCCACCTATGTAAAAATGATAATGTCATCAGCAAAAAATAGATGAGAATGGGCAGAGGTACCTCTAGATGCTTTGATTGTTTCCATTTATCCCATATCCACCATATGAAGAAGCAGTCGACTAAGGTAGTCCTCTGCGATTTCAAATATGATAACTAAAAGAGGATCCCCCTGCCCCCTCTTGAACATTTGAAGTACCCTTTCAGGGATCCAATAATATGTATGGATATACAGGCAGATCCTAGAAGAGTTGTGATCCATTGAATGAACTGCACGTTGAAGCACATTTCTTATGAAATTCCAATCCATTGTTTCGAAAGCCTTTATGATGTCAAGTTTAAGAGCAATGTTGCCACCCTGAGTTGACTTCTGGAGAAGATCAACACACTCCGAGGTGGTGAGCAAGAAATCTTGGATGCTCCTTCCTTTCAAAAATCCAAATTGATTCCAAGATATAATTTTGCCCGAGACTCAGGCAAGTCTTTTGGCAAGGATCTTTATAATAATTTTGTGAATTGTATTGACAAGAGCGACTAGCCTGAATTGGATGATATCACTAGCATTCTCCACTTTGTGTATTAATGCAATAAATAGAGCATTGAAGCCTCCAGTAAAGGATCCAAATTTTAAAAAATGATGGACAAGTTTTCACACGTCAGTTTGGATTATATCCCAAAAAGATTGGAAGAATAAATTGGTGAATCCATCAGGTCCGGGTGAACTTTCTTTTTTGAGGCCAAAGATAGCCTCCTTGATTTCCATGTCAAGAGGAAGAGATGTGAGCAAGGAATTGTCCTCCTCAGATATCAACCTTGGAATTATGCTCTCCCTTAGCATCTCATTCCTTGGTGGCCCATTGAAGAGGTTTGTGCAGAAGGAGACAATGTGATTGGAAAGATCTTGCCTTTCCTCAAGAAGTCAGTCTCCATCTTTAAGTAATGAGAAGGGTCTGTTTTACCTTTGAGTCCATTGTAAAGCATCAAAGAATTTTGTATTTTTATCTCAATATGCCATCCAATTTATTTTGAAGATGTTGTTATTGATGCTATCTCTGATTTTAATGAGATTTTTCAGTTTGGATGACATCACAAGTTCATGGTCTGAATCCCCAAAGAAATTGCTCTTTTTAATTGATTCTTGTGTGTCATGTAGAGAGAATTCAAGGGAATCAATTTCTATATAAAGCGAGCAGAACTTGTCTTTTCTCCAATCCTTCAGCTTTATCTTGAGAATTTTGAGTTTTGAGATACATACCAGAGGGTTTTCAACACAATCATTCGAGGCCCAGAACCCTTGAGCAATTTTTGAGCAGTCCGGGAGGGCGTCCCGTGCATTATTAAGACTGAATGGAAGAGGTTGCCTCCTCTCGCTGTCAAAAAGACTAATCAGAATAGGATGATGATCAGAATTTTTCTTTTCCAGAGTGACACAAGTTACTGATTTCCACTTTGCAAGAAAGGAATCATTGGCAAAGGCCCTATCAATCCTGCTAGCTCTCATGCCATTGAGATGTCTGCTGTACCATGTATACTTTTCCCCAATGATATTGATTTCAGTTAGGGTAGGTTCCTCGATAGAGGACCTAAATTCCTTGATGAAAATAGAGCTGTACACTGGTCCCAATTTTTCATCCGCATAGAGGATGGAGTTGAAGTCACCAATTATAGTCCATGGATCTATGATAATGCTGGACAGCTTCTTGATTTTCATCCATAGATCTATCCTATCCATATAGTTGTTAAAAGCATAAACAATTGAGCAGAACATTTTTTGTCCAGATATATCAAAACTATAGGTGATGATTGGCTATCTTCTTGGATAATGACAGGGTTTTCAACCCTACTGTGAACCAAGATCCAGATTCAATCAAAGATGGATTTAGATCAAATAGTGCCCAGCCTGGAGTATCCCCTATAATTGAAAAGATTAGTTTGATCTGATTAAATAATCTTTGGCGCAGAAATACTAATAATATCAGGTTTGTACCAACCTTCAAGGAGCCTAAGGGAACCTTCCGTGCTAGGGTTGTCTATTCCCTGGAAGTTCCAAAAGAGTATCCTCATTTTGGTTTTGGTTTGGGGGTGATTCCCCATTTTCCTTTCATATCCATTTGCCTTTGTGATTTCCTGGCAGCAGCGCCAGCCTTTGCAGGATTTGTAACAGATTTAGAATCTTTAGGATCATCAGTATATTGAGTCTGTGCTGAGGTAATGTTATCTTTTTTCATAGGTGTTTCCATAGGAGAGTCCTCATTAGGGATGCCAATTCTGCTCTGGACCTGAATCTCGGATGGACCCTCCTTGTATTCCAACATGTGATGGGTTTGTTCACAGTTACTTTAATCCTCTTTCATAGGGATTTGAATGGGGATATCTTCACTAAGACTGTCATTTATGGCCTATGCATGAGTCACTGCTGTCTCCATATGATTTTCTAGGTTGTGCTGATTCATACCCGCAGTACCCGGGGTTGCATCCATGTGAATTGCCGCATCAATGTATGAGGAGATCAGAGCCATCATAAACTCCTCAACTTGAATAGAAATAACAGTAGAAACAACATCTTATGAGATGTCCAAGAAGCAGGATTTAGGTTCAAACTGCATATTAATTTCAGGTGTACAAATATTTACCAGATTTTCATTATGCTGCTGCTCCTCCTCAACTAGAGCTACCCACAAGGAACTCGTGAGAACAAATTTGTTATCCATAACTCCTTTCAGAGGTTCAGAATCATAATTTTTCCTATAGCTCATAATTTTTCCATTTGATGCTCGTTTATAACCAGGGATACCGGTGTTGGAGGAGGTAATTCCATATTGATCTCAATTAGCACTCTAGCATAAAGACTGAGATCTCCAATGATCGTGCGCTGATCAATCTTAAGAGGATTGTTGAAGCCAGATGCTCGATCATTTAGTATTTTGGGGTGCCAGTAAATCGATTGAAGTCCATGTATCCTGGTTCAAACCTGAGCAAGAGAGTGATTTTGCAAAAAAGGACTGAAGTTAGCATCCCAATCCGAAAAATCCTGAGGAACCCTGGTTTGAGGTTAAGATTACCAGCCTACCAGTCCATCTCAAGGTCTTATTTTTTCTCCAAGATGACATGGAAGTAGCCATTTCCAATTGGAACGAGTCTCCATTTTGCAATGTTCTAATCGTGATAAATTCTTTCTTTTAGATCCGTATATGCCCAAGGTTTCACTCCCTTCTCGAGACAGGTCCTAATACCGAATACTTGCATAGGTCTCGCCTTTGCTAAGGGCATCTGGATCTGCTACCACGGTGATGGATCCATCCCCTGATCTCTTCAGCACTGGCGGCTTATTGCCTACAACATTCATAGGGCTAGTCAGGGCTTCTGCAAAAGAAAGGGATTTCCGGGGTATGTTGTAAGAAGCAGAACCTACCTCCGAAACAATCTGAGGATGCTTGAAAGATCTTTCCCATTCTGTATTAAAAGATTCCATCCGATCCAAATCTTAGAAGAAGATAGCTTCATCATCACTCCATTATTGAAGGATGATTTATGCATTGATGATACAAAATACATGGGGTGATCATAGACCATGTCATCATGATAGACCGTTATCTATAAAAATAGGGTTTCAAAACACACCTTCTGTTCTCCTCCTGAAACTATGTTGGGATCTCACACAAAAAATATTCTTGATTTTTACCACCGTGATAGAAATATTGGAAGCATTAAATGTTGTCACTATCTTGCAAAGTTCATTAATTAGCTTTGTAAATATGATGCCTTCTTAAGTTACAGAAAAAATCAATGTTGAAAACTCACTCTCTTAGGAATTGGCATGAATAATATTGGCTCCTTGATACACTCTTGGTATTTAACATTGACAATGTTGTAAAAGTTTCACTATCAATGTTCCTTTGTGTAATCTAATACATTAGCTCATCGGTTCAATCTTGGGCTCTAACACATACTATGTTGGAAAAGTTTCACAATTTTTGTCCCTTAGTTTACTCTTACATATTCCCTTGATTCATTAATTCATTCTTAAATGTAAAAATTATATACATTAAACATCATCAGGTATACTTAGTGAATTGTTCAAATAATTCATATTTAAAAACGCAACTTGAATGAATAAAATTCACACTATAAATGTTCAATATTCAATTCCAAAAACAACCTAAAACCTCTAAACTAGTTTATAACTACTTTTTACTAGGAAAAAACACTACACACTACTGGAAAAGTAACAAAAAATAAAAAAAATATATACATATTTTCATTAATATCCATTAATTAATTCCTTCTTCATCAGTTCATATATATTTGAATAGGAAAGTTCCAATTGATTAGCAGTTTGAATCTCCACCCCTTTATGTAATGAATTAACAATATTTCCCTTTTAGATTGTGTAACACACCCAATTTCTATCTATTTTCAAGAATGGAACATCACATTTTCTAATCATGTCAACTTATTCGTATTATATTGGATAATTTGGGAAAATATTTTTTTCTCCAACTCATTCATATCCTCAATTCTCAATTAATAGGAATTTTTAGCTTCTACCACTGAAAATAATTTTCCTCTAGTCCATTTCCCTCGATATATAACATATCATTTTTCAATAATTTCACCAAACATTATATTTTCTAAAGATAAATTCATTAAATTTATCACATAGTTATGAAATACTAACTATGTTTTGTTTCAAATCATCAAAAAAGATAGTACTCTTTGAATTCTGCTTCTTATCTCCAATATCTAATGAGGAAATTCCTTTGATTTTTCATCATCCATCATTAAAAAATTTGATGGATCATTCCTTAAACATTTTAAAGCCTTTTATTAGCATTATATCAACCATCATGTGAGATGGACACCCACTATCAAGTATCCAAGGATATTACATGACACTTTCTAAGATAATTCTTAACTAAGTGACCTGGTTGATCACATATTCTACAAATTTCATTTAACACTTGAAACTAATTAATTATTTAAACTTCTTAATCTTTAGTTTCACTTAGAACATGTCTTATTTTAGTGGGGTTTCTCCCTTTAAAATTATTCCTTTTAAATATTTTATTTTTTAATATCCTATATTGGTGTAAAAACTAATTCTCATTTTCCATAAACATTATAACACTAATAATTACTAAAAAATAAAAAAATATAGAAAAAACTTCTTGCTTTAGAGATAGTGTGACTCGCTATCTTTTACCCTTTTTACCACTGATGTTAGATTTATTTTTTGAAATACACTGATTTGGTATTCTTGATATGTTCCTATATATTTAAGACATTTTTATTGATTTTTTTACCTTTTCATCTGTATCAAATTTCACCTCTTTATCACAATTTCAAGTTTTTTTAAAAAAATATATATTTTGGGGGAAAAAAACTTTACCTCAATTATTTTTAGACACCCTCATCCCAATCTCTTACAAAAAAGATACATATAACATTAATAGAGTGATGAATTTTATTATTAATAAAATCACAATGTTTCTAGGAAGCTCCATAAATTTTTCCATTTTCCTTATAACTCTTTCCATATTATTGGATGAGACTTTCAAACTTAAACTTTAATTTTTTCTTTTATTTATCAAAATCAACTTATATCTATTGTATATTTTCATTATTATTTCCTCTAAATATAAGCTTCTCTTATATACCATCTTTCATTCTTTTATCCCCAGTATGCACCACATTCAAATTCTCAATATACTTTAATAACTTTGATTTGTGATAAACATGGAGAAAATTAATGTTATTATAAGTTTAATGAACTTTCATCTTGTTCAATTTCTCCAAATTTGAGATATTTTAAATACATTTCATTAATTCTTATTTTATAAAAAATTCCATCTCCATCTCTTTGTATTCTTTATGATCACTTTCATCACTTGAAAACTACTCATAATTCTTATTTATAATTATTTTTTTATTTTATTTCACTTAAAGTATCAACTTCATTCTTGTTGTCATCACATTATTATTCTTATAACTTTAAAATATGGCTTTTTTTTTAAAGTTTTTAAAATTAATTTTATCTTTTATTTAAAAGTTAGTTATTCTTGATAAATTTTAAAGACTTTATCCTATAGAATTTTCTTAATGTCACATACTACAATTCACTTTCCTTTTCCTTTTCCTTTATAAAATTAAAAAAAAATCCCAATACCTATATAACTTAAACAATTAAAATTTAATTTACCATGATATTTACCATTCCATTTTAAAAATTTACTCGAGATAAGTGACATAATTTGATCAAAAATAACTTTAATATTTTTTTTAAAATATCACCATTTTCCTTGACCCCCTTTATGCCCCTCTCATTCTTCAAGGCTTTAAAAATTATGTCTTTTTGGAATTATGAATTATTTTTCATTGTATCACCTTTCCTCATTTAATAAGTCATGAACGCACTATTTATGTCATTCAATAAAAATTAATTCCAATTAGGATCATCAAGTGATAAAAAGTTTTCTTTAAACCTATCTGGTAAGATATAAAGTAACTTATTTTTAATTATAAAATCTTAGAGTTTCTCCAAAATCTCTTATGGATCTCACAATATAATTCACTATAGTAAATAAAACACCCATTATTTCTCATTTAAGAATACTACTATCTTAAAATTGGGCACACCATATTTTAAATTTTCCCCCACTTAACCCCCTTCATGAATATTCTATAGCATGTACCAAACAATAGTAACTATCTTGATTCTTATAAATTTTATGAATTTATTTTTTGAAAGCGACGCCAATAAAAAATTTCTTACATGAATTTAAACCTAAATATTTTTTTATTAATTATATCCATTAAAATACCCTTTAAATAGGATTGAAATAATCAGTTACAATTTATACCACATCCATACCCAATGAAATTAAGTATGAAAACATTTTACCCTTCCAAACATTATAGTTCTTCCCATTAAATATGGTGACACCTTTTTTATTTATTGAATTAATATGATCCATAATGGAAATATAATTTTAGAACATAACATTAGTTTCAAATATAGAATAATTTTTACAACTTTATCTTAGAAAAGTATTATTGTCTTTTAAGGATATTTTAGACACTACTCTTATTGAGATTCCAGACCATCAATCACGGGAAGAAAACCAACAAAATATTTAACTATGTAATAATTCTATAGAATATAAACAATCATAAGAATAATAAAAAATTGTTATTTCAAAACTTTGAATTCAAATCAATACTAATCCACCACACTAGATCAACACCCTCACATACTTAAGAAAAACACAACTCTTAAAACAAACACACAAATAAAAATAAAAACAAAAAAGTAATGAAAACAAGATATTTTTACATGGTTTAGACTTTTGTCTTACATCATTGAGAGAAAAATACAACTTCCTTTCATTTTATAGAAGAAGAGAATATTACAATAAAAATCAAAAAAATATAGTAATATTAGATTACAATTATAGTTAAAGTTAGTCACACATAAAAGTGGTACTACCCTCCCTTTATAGCGAGACCCAACCGATTAATTGGTTTGAATGATTTTTGAGATTTTAGGGGGACCAATCATTGGTCTTGGATATCACTAGTTTCTCATAGATAATATAGTCACACATACTAAATTCTAATGATATGAGAAATCCATTATCATATAAAAATATTATGATTCATACATAACCACTTTTCTCTAATACAATCACACCATATGTAAAATTATCAAATAGATTCATACATGAGACGTAACTTTCGATCTTACATCATCTAGTACATGACCACTTGACCTACTAGTCTTAGAACATATCATTCACACCATGACTATAGCCTATCGATTACATAGTTTCATGACCATCGACTGATTTGAGTTCCATGTTTCAGAGTCAATCCTTATAGATATAAAAAATGATACTTGAAATAAAACATCACATTTCTTTATAGTCACCCAATTAAAGAATAATTTCAAGGATTCAATATTTCCTAAAAAACATTGGATAATATTTATCATTACAACTTATGTAAAAAAAATTAGTTTCTCTATTTCACCTCATGGTCACCCGAGTCCCACCGAGGCACAATTCTAACTCAAAAATTTATAGACTAAAAACTTGGTAATCACATTATCCAGATTTTGGATTCTTCTTATATTATATATATTTATTACCCCTTATCACGCCTATCATTTAATTTTTAGTTATGAATATATTATTTATTTATTTTTAGACTTGATTCTTAGTTTTGGGGTTTTCCATTTATATTTTGAAGAATGGGGAATTTATACATGTCAAATAGTTTGGAATGGTAAGGGAAAACCATACATATATTGACCCAAAACTATCATAAATGATTATTAAATCATTTTTAAGATAAAAAAACAATAGTATGATCCAAAATTAAAAGGTTTGGTATTTTTTGAAAATTAGCTTTGTAAAACTTAATCATCCATAAAAAAATAAACTCTATTTAATTACTTCAGCATTGACATCCTATTTTTGTTTATATTATCCTTAGTACATGTAATTACATGAATTCATTCATAAAGGAAAGGGTGAGAAAAAATCCCATTAAGGGGAGGAATAATAGGAAAGGAACATGGGACATGAATCAATATAGTACAAGTGTTAGCATAATCCTCTTCATCAAATAATAAGAAAATGATTATCATCATAAACGTGACGAAATCATTTAATAGATACATATAATTTGATATATAAATAATAATTAAACATGATAACAATGTTCACAAATCTCACACATAAATTTTGAACAATACAATATAATATCCACGCATAACATATGTGTAAAAATTATTACTTCATAAATTATGAACAAATATTCCATCATGTTAACACATAATAGACATAATATCCATAGATATATCACATTACCCAATGAATTAGAGTGGAATATTATTCTATACCCTGAAATAACATCTTAATATTCTCATAATCATGCATTCCACATAGAAAATAAAATGTATATCGATTATAAATATGATATAAATCCATGAGAAAAGAATGGGTTCCATAGTGATGTCCTGAAGCATTTTTTATAGAATATACTTGGAGGTTCCCAAAAGAGGAATCAAAAGAATTATTTTATTCATTAAAGGGTAGAATTAATAAATAAGAGATAATATTTATTGGAGAGAATAATAATAAGCATAATAATAAATAATAGGAAATTTAAAAAAGGCATTTACTTGAAACCATGAAGGTAGATAAGAATTAATTTCAAAAAAGTATAAACACAAATATCCCAAAAAGAAAAAAGGGAAAGAAAGGTGAAATAAATTTATAATAAATTTTTAGAACAAAAATTTTGAAAATACAGAATAAGATATGATAAAGTCAAAATAAGATTTACGATCAAGTGTATTTTTACCTTAGGTACCATTTTGTTTTGTCACATTTATGCATAATGTTTAATAAAATTATGTTAATTGATAAACTATTAAAAATATTCATTCCATTCATTTATGTTATTATTAATACATTATAACCATTAGAATTTATTTATAGATATTTTTTAGTTAAATATGAATTGGTTTGATTGAAAAGATTCTTTAAATTAACCCATCTTCATTTTAGTTTCATTGTTTTGATTTTTAGTAATTTATATTTTTTCAAAATTATTTATAAATGATTAAAATAAATTTTAAAAAAATTATAGATTTAATATACATTCTATACTAACTAGTTGTGAATATGATGATGAGTAAAGCATTTATAACATGCTCGTAGGTAGATAAAACTAACCACTAATGGGACATGTTAAAAAGAGGGGAGGAGGGGGGGTAGTATTTATACATTAAATGGATATATTATTAATATGATGGGGACTTATAGAATTTGTTTATACTTAGTTGAAGATAATTATTTTTCACTAAGTGTTTTCAAAAAAATTGTTCCAAGTCTCAAAGCCAAGTGGCCCAAGCTAGTATGCCATCACAAGGGAAATTCAACTTGCTCAATGGCTAATCATGGACAAGACTAGTTGTGAATGACCATCGAGATGGTTGAACCCAAACATGGTTAGGAATAATAGTTCAACACCACTCAAGGTGGAATGGTGACACATAAAGAAACAAGTACCATGGGGTGCACCATGGTTGAGGGTGGTACCACAGATTTCATCTGACCTTTTGATGGGATATGCAGGTTAATAAACCATATATTTTCCCTAGATAGAAACCAATTTGAGATTCAATTAGTAAAAATATTACTTTAACTCTATGATATTATATGGAAATAATGCAGGCCGCATGCACTGGACCGAATGTCATTGTTCCACATCATCTTCTACTTCTAACCACTAGGGTTCATTTTTCATGATTACAATTCTGAACCATATCTTAGATCTCATTCAACACGTTCTATGATCAATCCAATATTGATACTACATTAAGACTCACTCTATGAAATAGAAAGATTCTTAAGATTTTTGTACTGAGATTGATAAAGTGGACAATGAGATGAGTTCATGTTCAAATGCATGAAAATATGGAGAATAAAAGGTTATGTTGGCTTGAATGCATACATGCTAAAAAATACTTTCTAATATAGTGTAACTAAGAAGGTTATGTAGAGAAGGAAGAAGTATACCATATGAAAATATACACCACTTTTCTTGGAATCGCATAATGTTGGAAGGTTTGACATGAGTTTTTAGAGATGTTTAAATTATATTTGACTTATTTTTTTTATTAAAACAAAGTTAGTGAGAATTTTCTATAAATGTTGAAACCCTAAGGCCAAGAAATTTTTATTCTTTATTAAGAGTAATTTGATTTCATTAAACCATAGATAATCCATAGTATCCTACGTTATTTTCCATAAAAATAGAAAATGAGATAGGATCCTTCTTAGTTATGTGAAGGATTGAGTTAGTGAAGCACTAGCTTACATTAAAAATAATAAGAAGCTTCATGATATATTTACAAAAAAAAAGAAAAAATAGAAGTGAATCCTTATTATAGATATATTAGGGAAAAAATAAAATCCATGTTCATACTATTACATGAATTAGTGAGATATAACATAAGGATAACTCACATACTCTTATGTACATGATGTTAGAGTGATCTCACATACACTTAGTCATGCAGAGAAAAATAATAATAATAATATGTGGAAGAGGATGCCCATGTACTCATAGGACACTTGAGGAATAAATGTGATCTATGTATAATAATGATGATAATAATAATAATATAAATAGTTTCTCGAATCAAATAATTACCTAAATACTATTTTTTTTGAGAAGTACATGTATGATATAGTATGCACATGAAGATTAAAATGCAATATACTTTCATGCATATAGATTCACTCAAATGAATAACTATGAGATGCAAATCCATGAGGAATCTATGAATTTTTTAACTAATAAGGACAAAGAAATATTGAAAAATTCATTCATGAAACATGAAATATTCATTCATAAAGAAAATGAGATACTAAGAAGATGAGTTTAGAAAGAATACCAGAAGCTATAAAGAGAAATAAAGATCACAAGTGAGAAATGATGAAAATTTAGAAGTTCCTTCAAATGTGTGGGAATAAATGAGCAATTATGTGTTCCAAAACTAAGGAGGATAATTTTAAGAGATACTTAACTATTCACTAAGGAATCCATTCAGGGATTGTGTGAGGTAGTCACAATATAGTTTTGAGGACCGAGATATGTGAGACAACATCAAGAACTAGTGGTAGTTGATGAGTGTTGTATCAGTTATACAATAGGAAGATATGTCTATCATGGATCACTTAAATTACCTTGATAAAGAATGGAGTGTTTCCCCTGAAGGGGATATAATATATATAATATGTTTTTGGAGAGGTATTATTTCACACAAACATGAAATTTGGATAACATTAAATTTTGGAAGTTTTGGTATTCCAATCATACCTTTTATCCTTGCTATGAGTCTATAAATTTTGATAATTAAGGGTGAGAGATGGTTGATGAAAAATAAAATATTGAATGGAGTAATATTTCTTCAACTTGAATGTTTTGGATGTGTTGGTTAAAGATGAGTTCATGATATAAGTTTATTGATAAATCTATTAATAAATCTCTTTAATTGAGAAACATGAATCAATATCACATGATGATTAGTTCATGGATAAATTTGTTGTCTACATTTTTCAATATTTTTTTTCTATAGTAGGAATTCCCATAGAGACTTAGAGTTAACTAAATGAAGACTCAATGATAAGAGACATGTGGTGTAATTCCTGTCTCTAGGCAGTGAAAGAGAATGTTATTCTTAATAGAAGAGGGACAAAAAGTAAATTTTGAATAATATATAAGTTTGTTGTAGATGAGTAATTTATTCCCTCATATTTCACCTTTTTTTATTGTCAATAAGGGGGAGAAGAAAATTAACTATATATATGAAGTGGTATTGAATAAAAATCCAAAGAGGGAGAGCATAGAGCCTAAGTAGATGGTTAATGAATGTTAAAGATGATTATTATTGTATTTGTTTGAAATATATCAAGGGGAATAAATTCAATGTATAAGAATTATTAAGTTATCTATGATTTTTTATTATCATGGGAAGAGGAATATTGAGAAATATTTTTGAGGATTAAATTGAATAAATTTGATAACCTAAGTGATGTTAATGATAAGTGGTTATAAAAATATAGACCACTTGGATGGAGATGAGCTTGATATTGTAAGATCCTGGTCCGAGTTCCATGCACCGGTTCCCTGAGATGGTTCTCAACATGACCTCAAGCACACCTCCCAATACGATAGAGACTTCCGACTAAAAGTGAGGGTCTAATATCAGTCATGGGGAGACTATACCCTCTTTTATTAGAGTAAATGCACCAGTAAAAAAAACAAAAACTAAATAACATGTAAGCATAACATGAAAGAACGAATTTCACAAGATGACCAAAACTTGAAATACAATATCAAAATTAAAGCAGAAAATATGTCATGCCAACGTACGTGTCAAGTGTGTAAAATGAAACCCAAAAATAAAGACTCTCCCAAGAGGGTCCTAAATCATGTCTGGTTCCCTGATCCACACTCCATCTGATATTATCCATCTAAAATATGGACTTTTTCCTTAACATATCCCGGAAACACAAAGCCTATTTGGGTACCAATCAGGCATCCTGAGTAGGGTGTGAGTACAACTCAAAATTACACCAATAATGATGTATAAAACAATATCCATTCAATAGAAAGTGTATGTATTTGTATAAATAAATAATTAAAATGAATAATTAAATAGTTATCATATTATCAATTAATATTTATTTAACCAATAAACCCACATGTTCCCATATACACCCACACCTCAATCCCTACTTCAGTCCATGCCAGGGCCTGATGTATGTCTAAGGGACATCATTTTTTAGAATACCATTGTTACCATTATTTGATTTATCCTTGAATTACCATGTTACCATCCATACATCACATAATAGTATGACGTTCCTATTCCTTAATTCATAACTAAATGACAATGTTACCATTCATACCACACACATCTGAATGACCAGGTTCTCATTCTTTATTTCAAAACTAAATGGCCATGTTACCTTTCATACCACACACATTATAATGACCATGTTACCATTATTTATTTCATAACTAAATGACCATGTTACCATTCAAAACACATAATTAATTCAATAATTAATTATCCACATCAATTACTTTACTAATTCAATAATTAGTTTATCAAATAAATCCCCTTAATTAATTCCCCAATTAATTAAGTACATCAATCCTATTAATTAATCAATAAATTAATTAATAAATATCCACAAAATAAAAATCTCATAATTAATTCCAAAATTAATTATCTAAATCAAAATCTCAATAATACATAATTAATTCATAATTAATTATCTAAAATCTAAAATCTCATTATCTCATAGTTAATTCAACAATTAATTATCTCTGATCAAAAATATCTATATCTCATACTTAATTATAAAATTAATTATCTCAATAAAAACTCAATATCTCATAATTAATTATAAAATTAATTACCTCAATAAAAAACTCAATATCTTGTAATTAATTCGACAATTAATTACCTACATCTATAATTCCTGAAATCATCAATTGCACATCTCCTCAATTAATTAATTCACTAAATTAATTAATTAAATCAAGAAACTCAATTTCTAAACATCAAACAACAATTATAAAATTACATACACATAATTGAAATCCAGACCAGGGGATTTAAATTATAGACCACTGATAAAGCGCTGTCGTGGGCGCCCTCAAATGATTAGTGTGATTTTGGGGTACTTAGGTGCAGCAGAGTGGCTGACCAAGGTCGTCTCTCAAAGGAGGAAGTGAATTAAAACAATTTTTAGAGGTATTCTAGAAATAAAATAAAAGAGAATAAAAACACTACTTGAAAGGATGGGGGTGGTTGTTTATAGTTTATGAATCTAGAAGAAGTTTGCTGGAAGAAGATTGTATTATTTTTTTGTTTTTAGTTTTGAAATGAAGTTCGATTCAAATGTCAAAACAAGATGATGTTTTTTTAGAAATATATTTAAAAGGCGTAACCGATCTAACTCTACCTCTTCACTTTATTATTAATCATTATCATTTAAATTAACATTCACTTAATTATGATCCCTTAATTTGTTAAATCCCGAACCCTACGAGAATTAACTTTACCACGAAGATGATGTGAATTTAACCCTAGGCTAACTTCAGAACATGCAATCGCAGCACCCTGCTTTGATTGATGTTCTAAGATTAGCTTATGGTCAGTGGTAAATTAAGGCACATATCCATTCTGGAAATGAGGATGAATTTTGTTTAGGGATTATATTTTAACTCTACAAATTTATCTCGTGTGGTCTTGTATTACCGATTAAGATCGCGCTCTCACAATTTACACAAAATCCCGACCTCGCGTGTTTTTGTGTAAATTATTCAATTTCTTGATTAGTTTCTTACAATTTAAAAACACAATTCATGGATCATATTAAGTGAATTACAGTAGCTCATTGATTCAAAATAATTAAATGAAGAGGGTAGAAGATAGATCGATTACTAAAAGACTACTCTTCCATGGGTGGCGTAATCATCGTAGAAGCGTTTTGCATGGGCAAAGGTTTAAAATGGGTATAACCCAATAACGATTCTACTCAAGAATTCCAGACCAATTAGGAAGATTAAGAGAAGAAGAAATTTAAATAAAACAGAAGAAAAGAGAATAAATAAAAGAAGAACAAAGAAGTTTATTACATAAACAAAATCATTACAACATGAAGGAGAAGAAGAAGGCTTCGTCGAAGGGATCCTTGCTTCAAGAGCTACCCTTATTGAAATGATTGGAGAATTGGAGTGGATCCACTTCTCCTCTGCCCTCAACTTCCCAATGCACGTCCCAACCCCTCCAAATGAGAAAAAACTCCAATTTATAGAGGGGAGGGGAGGAGAGGTTACAAGTGGTTTCAAGTGTGAATGTGGAAATTCGGCCAAATATTTTATGCCAACTTGCACTGACCATTTGACCACCAAAACGCGTGAATTGTCCGGCATTCCAGAAGGATCAAATGTGCTGATATGTTTATTATATCTCCTCTCCAAATTTATGCTCAATACAGGCTCATATGAAGGAGTTATGACCGAAATACAGAAGCTTCTCCATTCTGGCGAGCCCAGCCCAACTTTGACTTCATGGCCCAATTTCAACAACAAAATGAACTATTTAGCTCTAGTGTCATGAATAAAAGTTGTAGATAATTAAGTTAGAAACACTGTTACAAAATTTCAATTTAAAATAATAAATATAAAAATATTTATATTCGAAATACTACAGTGAACTATAAAGGGTAAAATTGGAATTTTCATCAAATATTCAAATGAATGATCTAATCCCAAATATTTTATAAATAACCATATTTAACACAATGTGAGGAAATTATATCATTTATTATCAATAAAATATTCAATAAAATAGTGTTTTATCAACTCCCCCACACTTACCCTTTTGCACACCTGGGCAAAACCTCATATCAAGTAAACATCAATATCAAATCAAAACCAATTTTAAAACACATATCCTTAAGATCAATCAATTTCACACCAAGAATAAAAAGATATCATGCCCCATAAAAAACCTTATTTCAAGTTCTTCATTTATATCATTCAATATATTTCCACTTCATTTATCCGCCCATGCACAAAACACTTACCTCGCTTGAATTTTCTCTCATCACTCAAATATCAATTTTTTTTTGCAATGTCTTTCTCATCCAAACTCATACAAGGGTCACCATAGGCTTGATAGATTCCTACATCGCTACCCGATGTGAGTCAAGGACATATGTTTATCATGAGGACTTTTCAGGGTTGTTCTGTGGCTTTCGTTTGGTAGGATTAAGATGTAAAAAACTCTGAGGCTGAATGAGGAGGGCTTGACTCTTTTGAAGCAAAATTGCATTAATCTAATTTTCACTTAAATATGGTCTTCTCTTCAATCCCCATAGTATCAATTCAGCTCCATCATCATGAAAAGTCATGAAAGGTTTACACCATTCATCATTTCAGCATAAAAAATGTCAATCTTCTCAAACATGATTTTCTTGAAAGCTCCAGATGGGCACAACTTTCCACCTCAATTAGAAGCTCCAGAAAAAGGCACATCTTCACTTGTCATGAAAGCTCCAGAAAAGGCACAACTTTCAATATAATGACTTTCTTTAGCAGCAAACACATCTCTTCAGAATTTAATTTTCCACCCAAAGTGTCACAGAATGTGGTGGAAAAACCCAAGACAACTTCCCCCACACTTAAGCTCAACTAGATTATGCAATTTCACTTCAAGAGTTGGTTGGATAGGGAAAATTGGCTTGTAATGTGGCTTAACCTAACAGGCTGTGCATGGCTTCTAAGGGCTACAAGGATTAAATATTCAAGGTAGGCCATTATAAAAAATGATTCTTTGAAATAGGGGCTTTAATACCAAACAAATTCCTCAATCATTTAAACATATGTACCTCAAACCCTCAAGTTTTGATAGGAATAGATCAAATTATGGTTAAATCAAGCATGGTTTGGTTCTCTCAAGAAATGAGGTGAATGTAAAGAATATGAAAATAATGGTTTAGAAGCCTCACAGGAAAGTGATTTCAAATATAAAGACAGTGAGATTGGCATGGGATTCAAAATTCAGCGTACTTTTCATGAAATTACTAAATATTTGAACTTGAAACAAAGTCATTTCAGCATTCATTTAAGCTTAGTTTCAAGGGGTAAATTGTTTCACTTATTGATATGAATTTAAAAATGGTGATGAGAATCATTTTAGCTCAAAATGTTTAAAAAAACACATAAAATTGTAAAATAAACACACAAAATTTGAAAAACACACAATTTTTTTTTGGTTTTTTTTAAACAGGAAAACAATTGAAATTACTAAACTAAAAGGTTCCCTCCCCCACACTTAAAATATTGCATTGTCCTCAATGTGAACCCATGAGATGATATATTCACATGAAATGCAGAATTTTTAAATAGGACAAATAATATAAAAGTGAAAGGGTTAGGAACAACCTGATGTGATCAAGTGATGATGGGGTCATGAAGTGTGATAAAATCCACTGCATCAGTAGGATGTCCCTCAATGTATCGCTTCAAACGTTGCCCATTGACTGTAAAGCTCCTTCCATTGTCCTCTTGTGTGATCTCCACTGCACCATAAGGAAAAACATTAGACACAATATAAGGACCTAACTATCTGGAACGCAACTTACCAGGCATCAACTTCAGTCGTGAACTATAGAGAAGGACTTTCTCTCCAACATGAAACTCCCTTTGTTGGATCATTTTGTCATGAGCTGCTTTTGATCTTTCCTTGTAGAGCCTTGAGTTCTCATATGATGACAGTCGAATCTCCTCAAGCTCTTGAATTTGCAACTTCCTTTGAATTCCAGCTTGGGCCAAATCCATGTTACATTTCTTTATAGCCCAATATGCCTGATGCTCGACTTCCACGGGGAGATGAAACGCTTTCCCAAAAACAATCCGAAATGGGGACATACCAATGGGGGTCTTGTATGCTGTCCTATAAGCCCACAATGCATCATCCAAGCGCTTTCTCCAATCCTTCCTATTTGGCTGCACGGTTTTCTCCAAGATTTGTTTCAACTCACGATTTGAAACCTCAGCCTGGCCATTTGTTTGGGGGTGGTATGGTGTTGATGTTTTGTGTGTCACCCCATACTTTCGAAGGAGGGAAGCAAAATTCCTATTGCAAAAGTGTGTCCCTTGGTCACTGATGATGGCCTTTGGTACTCCAAACCTGCAAAAAAATCTGTGCTTTGACAAAGTCCACAACAACATGAGAATCGTCAGTCCTGGTGGCCTTGGCCTCCACCCATTTACTCACATAATCAACAGCAACCAAAATATACAAAAATCCAAATGAACTAGGAAAAGGACCCATAAAGTCGATGCCCCATACATCAAAAATCTCACAAAATAGTATGGGTTGTTGGGGCATCTCATGTCTCCTAGAAATGTTCCCAGTGTGTTGGCAATGAGAGCATGACTTACAAAACAAATGGGCATCATGGAACAAGCTAGGCCAATATAATCCAGAGTCTAAAACCTTCCTAGCTGTCCGTTGGGGTCCAAAGTGTCCACCACAAGCAAGTGTATGACAGAAATGCGAAACAGACTCAAACTCATGATCGGGAACACACCTCCTAATGACTTGGTCACTACACATGCGCCAGAGGTACGGATCATCCCACACATAATACCTAGACTCACTTTTTAATTTTTGGACTTGATGCTTCTTCAAATTTACTGGGATTTCAGATCCAACAATGTAATTAACTAAATCAGCATACCAAGGATGCTTACCTGAGATGGTATAGAGATTCTCATCGGGGAAAGTGTCCCGAAGTGGTACCTGGTCCAAGGTGTCACCCTCTAGTGTGTGAGTAAGCCTACTCATGTGGTCTGCCACCAAATTCTCTGACCCCTTCTTGTCCTTTATCTCAAGGTCAAACTCTTGAAGAAGGAGCATCCAACGGATAAGTCGTGGCTTTGCATCTGGCTTCTTTAGGAGGTACCTCAAAGCTGCATGGTCAGAAAAAACAACTACTTTAGAGCCCAATAAATATGAACGGAATTTATCTAAAGCAAATATGACAGCAAGAAACTCCTTTTCTGTGGTAGTGTAGTTTGATTGGGCTGAATCTAGTGTCCTCGATGCATAGGCGATCACATGTGAACGTCCTTCCACTCTCTGGGATAAGACAGCTCCAACCGTGAAGTTGGAGGCGTCACACATAAGCTCAAAAGGAATCTCCCACCGTGGGGGCTGTATGATAGGTGGAGTGGTCAGAAGTTGTTTTAGCTCATCGAATGAATTCCTACAAGAAACATCAAACACAAAATCAGAATCCTTTTGAAGTAATCTTGACATAGGAAGAGCAATCTTACTAAAATCTTTGATGAAGCGCCGATAAAATCCTGCATGCCCTAGGAAAGATCTAACATCACGCACACATGAAGGATATGGTAAGGATGAAATAATGTCTATCTTAGATCTATCAACCTCTATCCCATGTTTGGACACTACATGCCCTAAGACAATGCCATGCTCTACCATGAAATGACACTTTTCAAAGTTCAGGACCAGATTCTTCTCAATACAACGATTCAACACCTTTCCCAAACTCTTTAGACATTCATCAAATGAGGATCCATACATTGTAAAATCATCCATAAATACCTCCATGCAGGTCTCAATAAAATCAGAAAAAATACTCACCATGCATCTCTGGAAGGTACCTGGGGCGTTGCAAAGTCCAAATGGCATCCTTCGGTAGGCAAAGGTACCGAATGGGCAGGTGAATGTCGTCTTCTCCTGGTCCTCAGGAGCTATAGGAACCTGAAAATATCCAGAAAATCCATCCAAGAAACAATAGTGTGTCTTCCCAGCTAGTCTCTCAAGCATCTGATCAATAAATGGGAGGGGGAAATGGTCCTTGCGAGTGGACTGATTTAGTTTCCTATAATCAATACACACACGCCAACTATTTTGCACCCTCATTGGAACTAACTCATCTTTCTCATTTTTAACAACAGTAACACCACTTTTCTTAGGCACAACCTGAATAGGACTTACCCATTGTGAATCTGAAATGGGAAAGATTATACCTGCCTCGAGCAATTTCTCAACTTCCTTTTTAACAACTTCCAGGAGGGTGGGATTGAGTCTCCTTTGTGGTTGTCTCACCGGTTTAGCCCCATCCTCCAAGAGAATCCTATGCATGCAAAGGGAGGGGCTAATACCTGATATGTCAGCCAAGGTCCACCCAATCGCCCTGATGTTCTCCCTCAAAATATTCAAAAGCTTTTCTTCATGTTCAAAAGGGAGATTGTTAGCAATGATAACAGGTAATCTCCCACCACTCAACAAGTATGAGTATTTCAGATTTGGTGGCAATGGCTTGAGTTCTAATGAAGGAGGGTGTAGTATGGATGGAGACATTGAAGGAACTGAAATATGTGCACAAAGAGCATCAGTATCAGAATAGACATCATCAAAATCATAGAATAAAGCATCAAATCCATCAGCATACTCAACAGCCATTTCATAATCAGAGTGAACATGATCAAAATCAGAATATGAATCCACATCAAAATCAAATCCAAGATAGGATTGTGTATCAGAAACATGTGCGGAAGTGCTCTTAGACATCAAACTCGAACCAATACTCATAATCTCCCTAAGAACAGGACAATCAAATTCTATGGAGTTTTTATTTGGTGGTTCAAAATGGGAGATAACAAAAGCAGAATGGTCCTCAGAGGGGCACTTCATGGAATCCATAACATTAAATATCACAACTTCATCCCCAAATTCCATGGAAAGTGTACCCTCATTGACATTTATGATAGTTTTTGCAGTTTTGAGGAAGGGCCTACCTAAGATAATGGGGGCATGAGAACTTACCTGATCATCCTCCATGTTAAGAACATAGAAATCCGCTGGAAAGATCATGTCTCTTACCCGGACAAGTACATCCTCAAGGACTCCTTCTGGATATGCCGTAGCTCTATTCGCCAATTTCACCACTACTCTTGTTGGCTTCAACTCGCCAACCTGCAAGGAAGAGAATACAGAGTGAGGCATCACATTTATGGAAGCACCTAAATCACAAAGTGCATCAGAAAAGTGCAACTCCCCTATGGTTCATGGGATGGTGAATGTCCCTGGATCCTTGCACTTTGTTGGCATTTCTAGAGTTGGTGAAATGAGTGCTGAGACATTCCTTCCAAGGTTGATCCTCTCATTTCCCTTGAGCCCTCTTCGATTGGTGCAGAGTTCTTTTAAGAATTTGTCATACCTTGGGATTTTCTTAATGGCTTCAAGTAGAGGAATGTTTATCTCCACACGCTTGAATGTGTCCAAAACCTCCTTTTGCATTGCTTCTTCATCCATCTTCTTGGTTTGAACAACCCTGTTTGGAAAAGGAAGGGGTTTAGGAGGAACATCATCAATCTTTTTCTTACCTTTATCTTTCTCCTTGGATTGCTCATCAGTTGGTATGGAATGCGGCTTCTCTGAAGTTGAGGTGAATCCTGGTGGAATGGTAGGTGCAGATGTATCGTTCATTTGCTTCCCACTTCTCAATGTGATGGCACTAACATTCCCCTTTGGATTTGAAGTGGGTTGGGAAGGTAGATTTCCAGAATTTTTACTCACAAGTTCATAGAGGGCGGTGGCAATCTGGCTCATTTGAGTCTTCAACTCCCTCAGCTCCGAACTTTGACTCTTCAGCTCATTCTGTTGATTAAGAACAATTTGCTTCAAAAGATCATCAGTATTAGAATCTACCTTTGTTTGATGATTCCCTTGTTGCTGACTTGTTGATGTTTGAGCTTCAAATCTCCTTTGGGGTTGTTGGAAACCCTGCTGGTAAGGCGGAGGCTGCTGGAAGTTTTGTTGAAAGGGTGGCCTTTGTTGTTGTCCAGAGCCATACCTCATGTCCGACTGATCTTTCCACCCTTGGTTGTATGTTGGATCAAACTTCTTTTGGGGATATGGTTGTTGTTGTTGCTGCTGAAATGGTCTCCCAGGGAACACTGCTGCACAATCTTCTGTTTCTTGGAGTTGTGGGCAACAGTCAGTTGGGTGGCTTGTCTCAGTGTAAATACCACAAGGCCTTGAAGGAGGGGGTAGAGATGTCTTTTGTGCCAAAGCAATTTGCCTCACCATAATGGTCAATTCTTCCAACTTAGTATCAATCAAATGACTTTCAAGAGAAGAAGGACTTACCTGATGTACTCCCCTGACATGTGGTGTACCTCTATCACCAAATTGTTGGGAGTTTTGGGCCATCTTATCGATCAACGCACGTGCAGCTACTGGTGTCTTGTACACCAATGCTCCTCCAGCCGCAGCATCTACCATGCTTCTCTCCATAGGTGTGAGTCCTTCATAGAAGTACTGAATGAGGAGTTTCTCACTGATTTGGTGATGTGGGCAGCTTGCACACAACTTCTTGAATCTCTCCCAGTACTCATACATTGACTCCCCTTGGGCTTGCTTGATCCCCGATATCTCCTTTCAAATGGATGTTGTCCTTGATGCTGGAAAAAATCATTGCAAGAAAAGACGTTTCAAATCATTCCAACATGTTACATCTTCAGGTTGCAAATAATACATCCAATCTTTTGCAGCTCCATCAAGTGAGAATGGGAATGCTCTTAATTTAATTTGATCTTCAGAAACATTTCTCGGTTTTAAAGTTGAGCAAACCACATTAAATTCCTTAAGGTGTTTGTTGGGATCCTTACCAGATAAGCCATGAAACTTTGGAAGAAGGTGAATTAATCCAGATTTCAATTCAAAGTCCGATTCGAGATTTGGGTATGCAATACAATTTGGTTGATAGTTAATATCAGGTGCAGCCAATTCTCGAATGGTTCTATTAAGTTCATTTCCATTTTTTTCAGCCATTGGTTCCTCTTTTATGTTTGAATTTGAATAGCTTCCAATTTCAATGTTTCCAGAAGAGAGGAATTCACCAACTGGTTGAATATTGAAACTTCCCGTAGATTGAGAATGTCTGATTCGTGCCCTAAGGCTACGTTCAATCTCAGGGTCAAGATCTAAGAGATCTTCGAGATTAGTTCGTGTCATAGATCAAATAAAAATGAAAAGAAAGAAAGTGGACCATAGTAAAATAAAAATGAGAAGTTTGAGTTGATGGTCCATAAAGAAGTAGAAGAAAATAAAAGAAGAAGAAGAAAAATCAGATTGGGTAAAGACGGAAGAAAGAAGAGAGGAAGAGAATAAAATGTAAAATAAAATAAATACCTCTAATTGGTTGAAATAATTACTTGCCTCCCTGGCAATGGCGCCAATTTGATAAAGCGCTGTCGTGGGCGCCCTCAAATGATTAGTGTGATTTTGGGGTACTTAGGTGCACCAGAGTGGCTGACCAAGGTCGTCTCTCAAAGGAGGAAGTGAATTAAAACAATTTTTAGAGGTATTCTAGAAATAAAATAAAAGAGAATAAAAAAACTACTTGAAAGGATGGGGGTGGTTGTTTATAGTTTATGAATCTAGAATAAGTTTGCTGGAAGAAGATTGTATTTTTTTTTGTTTTTAGTTTTGAAATGAAGTTCGATTCAAATGTCACAACAAGATGATGTTTTTTTAGAAATCTATTTAAAAGGCGTAATCGATCTAACTCTACCTCTTCACTTTATTATTAATAATTATCATTTAAATTAACATTAACTTAATTATGATCCCTTAATTTGTTAAATCCCGAACCCTACGAGAATTAACTTTACCACGAAAATGATGTGAATTTAACCCTAGGCTAACTTCAGAACATGCAATCGCAGCACCCTGCTTTGATTGATGTTCTAAGATTAGCTTATGGTCAGTGGTAAATTAAGGCACATATCCATTCTGTAAATGAGGATGAATTTTGTTTAGGGATTATATTTGAACTCTACAAATTTATCCCGTGTGGTCTTGTATTACCGATTAAGATCGCGCTCTCACAATTTACACAAAATCCCGACCTCGCGTGTTTTTGTGTAAATTATTCAATTGCTTGCTTAGTTTCTTACAATTTAAAAACACAATTCATGGATCATATTAATTGAATTAAAGTAGCTCATTGATTCAAAATAATTAAATGAAGAGGGTAGAAGATAGATCAATTACTAAAAGACTACTCTTCCATGGGTGGCGTAATCATCGTAGAAGCGTTTTGCATGTGCAAAGGTTTAAAATGGGTATAACCCAATAACGCTTCTACTAAAGAATTCCAGCCCAATTAGGAAGATTAAGAGAAGAATAAATTTAAACAAAACAGAAGAAAAGAGAAGAAATAAAAGAAGAACAAAGAAGTTTATTACATAAACAAAATCATTACAACATGAAGGAGAAGAAGAAGGCTTCGTCGAAGGGATCCTTGCTTCAAGAGCTACCCTTATTGAAATGGTTGGAGAATTGGAGTGGATCCACTTATCCTCTGCCCTAAACTTTCCAATGAATGTCCCAACCCATCCAAATGAGAAAAAACTCCAATTTATCGAGGGGAGGGGAGGAGAGGTTACAAGTGGTTTCAAGTGTGAATGTGGAAATTCGGCCAAATATTTTATTCCAACTTTCACCGCCCATTTGAACACAACAACGCGTGAATTGGCCGGCCTTCCATAAGGATCAAATGTGAGGATATGTTTCTTCTATCTCATCTCCAAATTTGGGCTCAATAGAGGCCCATATGAAGGAGTTATGGCCGAAATAAAGAAGCTTCTCCATTCTGGCGAGCCCAGCCCAACTTTGACTTCATGGCCCAATTTCAACAACCAAATGAACTCTTTAGCTCTAGTGTCATGAATAAAAGTTGTAGATAATTAAGTTAGGAACACTGTTACGAAATTTAAATTTCAAATAATAAATATAAAAATATTTATATTCGAAATACTACAGTGAACTATAAAGGGTAAAACTGGAATTTTCATCAAATATTCAAATGAATGATCTAATCCCAAATATTTTATAAATAAACATATTTAACACAATGTGAGGAAATTATATCATTTATTATCAATAAAATATTCAATAAAATAGTGTTTTATCAACCACCTACCTCAAGTTTGACGAAGAACGCTCGTCAACGGAAATCCCCAAAATTCAGCGGAGTAATGACATAGAATGAGATCTGGATCTATAAACCTAAATCAAGATACCACAATCCTATATCTAGATACAACAATCCTAGATATAGATAAAACAAAACAGAGGATAAATTCCCTCTAAAGATGAGGGAGATATGGGAAAGAATAAGGAAACCACATGGGATCAGATCCTCTTACCAGGAGGAGTGCAGATCTTCAATTCGTCATTCGATTCACCATGAACGGAGGTAAAGATCCCTAGGAATGAGTCCAGAAGCCTCAAAAAAATGTGAGAATTTTATTAGGGTTGAGATAGGTTTAAATTGGGGTTAATATTGGGGTTTCGGGAATTTTAAACCCAAAATTTTTAGCTTTAATTATTGCGTGCATAGTTTGTTGTGTTAAGTCACACGGTTAGTAGTAACCATGAATCCGGTTTCACACATAGGATAAACACTTATTTTAATCATGTGAAAACCATGAGAACCCCTTGCACACTTTTTTAACCATGCAAAAACCATGAAACCCCCTTACACACTTTTGAAAACCATGTGAAACCCATGCGCAAACCATGCAAGGCCTCTCCTCCTTATAAAATTTTCCAATTTTCAACCAAAATCTCCCAAGTTAAGACCCAAACAAGTTATACTCAAAAAAATGAAAAAATAATAATTCTAAATGAGCCCGATACATATGCCGAAAAGGTAGGGATTTTACATTCTCCCCACCTTATAACAACTCATCCTCAATTTTTACTCCCAAGCATCTCTAAGATTCTGAGTAAAAAATATAAGTCCCCTGAGCTCGCATAAATGATTATTTATCCCATGTTTCCTCCTACACAGACCCATATTTCCACAATACATGAACTATCAGCATGGTATTTACCTACAACATTTTCTCACTTTGATCCAACACACGTATTGGATGCTTCTCAAATGACACATCTATCACAAGCTCAACATCATCAACACATCTGATTCATTTCCCAACTCACTATTCCGAACAAACATAAAAACGCCACCCAACATTATCAATCATACATTCCATCAAAACCACTTAGAAAGGATGTACATCCACCACCTCTAAGTCCCACCTATACTTTCCCCAATGAATTTAAACATTCACCTTATAGGTTCCTCATTGGAATTATGATGCCACCACTTCCAACCCATAAAATTTATCCATCAACTACTACCAAATCATTGATCCCCACATTTGGAGTGTCATTAACACTATTTTTTTCAAGAAACTCAACCACCATATTTTTCATTGACCTCTAGTCCATTATGATAATCTCATTCATAAATTGTCGATGGTGTACCTTCCACCATCCAAATACACTCATACCGCTTCATCAATATAACCTATAAGATGCATATTATCCAACAAAAACACATTTAGCTAGCTGGGTGTAAATACATAACTTTATCAATTTACCTGAGATGATTTCAAGGTAGTGGACATGATCATCATCAATGAAAATTATGCTAAGAATTCATCTATGAACACCTCTAAAAATCCTCTACCATTTATATTACCTCCCACTACAGAAACAAAAAAAAATCCACAACAAGCCTTTTTCCCAAACCCGTCCACATGGTCAAAACTATGGTGCAACCACTACCCTTAACCGTCCTACATCTAGGTCATGGTTAACAAAGGGTAAAATCATTCTCCTTATTCAAGTTTCTCATTTAGACACCCATTTATTATCATCTTGTATCATTTTACAATCTTTCACAATTTCATGTTAGGCACAAATTTCCTTTCAATCTCACAATAAAGGAAAAAAATTCCAAGTTCAACAACTTATCCACAACTCATTTTCCCATGCATGCTAAAAATGATGCATGCCAAAACAAATCCTGAGTGCCTAGAATGATTCACGAAAACTCAAACCTCATATGCCATATCGGGCCACGAGTCAATTTTCAATAAATCTCATAATCACATCACTCAACAAGTGCATCATCCAAGGTGAAATAATATTCAACAACAACATCAAACAATAATATCAATAATCCCACCTGCGGTATTTTGGTTCTCCCCCATACATGGGGTAGATACTTCATGAATGAGCTCATAACCAAGGCCCGAATCTTACTCCTCTCCCATATAAATTTCTCAAATAGTAATACAAAATAAAAATAAAATAAAAATGGGATATGATACCCTTTTTTAACATCCCAAACTAGGTTCCACACCCCGATACCCTGATCCGATTCACCATATAACCTCAATCATGACTCCCTGTATGCAAGAGGCTGCCATCTAAAAGTGAGGCTTTAATATCAGTCATGGGGAAACTTTACCCTCTTTTATCAGAGTAAATACACCAATAGAAAATAATAAACAACCACTAAATAACATGTAAGAATAACCTGAAATAACTAGTATCATAAGATTTCCAAAATTAAAAATACAATATCAAAACTAGAGTAGAAAATATGTCATTCCAATGTACGTGTCAAGTGTCTAAAATGAAACCCAAAAGTAATGACATTCTTGACTCCCCTAAGTGGGTCCTGAATCATGTACAATTACCTCATCAACACACCATACCATATATACCATCAAGCATAGGGTATTTTACTTTAACATGTCCAGAAAACAGAAATTCTATTCAGTTACTGATCAGGCAGCCCAAGTAGGGTGTGAGTAAAACTCTGTAGGCCACCACCAATGGTTTCTAAAACAATATCCAGTTAATATAAAATGTATACAATTTTATAAAGAAATAATTACAATTCATAAGTAAACATTTATTGTAAAACCCCCAACCCAAATAGCCTAGATCCAGTTCCTTATTTTATTACATTGGTACTAGGTACAAGTAAATGCATCCCAAAGGAAAAAATAGTTTAGTAGTTTTAGAAAACTAGATATAAACATATGTTTTACATTACAACTTGAAATGAATTAAAAAATGGAATATCTATTGGGGACACCCATAAAAATCTATATTATCCTTGCAAGTCATTCATAACATATATCTTCGCATGTTGGGGAAAAATAAAACATAAAAATGGGTGAGATCAGATGCTCAGCAAGGGAAGTAATACAAGATAAGATGATATAAACAATATTTCATGATGAATGGAAAAAAACATGCCATTAGAACATAATATTTATCATAATATAGAAAGAATAAAAGATGAATAAATAATTTCATATAAATAAATACATGAAACTTAACCATGGATATTCTAGTAGTCGAATAATCACATGATTAATCAATTAATAACATCATTATAAGGGAATGAATAATTCTGGACATCTGAAACATACCATTGAGGCCTCATCCTCTTCATATGAAAATAAATGGTTAAGGCCTCAGCCAAACACATATTTGAAAATAATGGGCAAGGCCTCAATCAAGTCCATATATGTTTTGTATCCTGAGACCTACTGATGCATCGAGGGGCTATAGTAGACCCTAACCATCACTTACTAAGTCCAATTCATTCCTCATATGAATGTGGTTATACATAAACAACATATACATATGAAATACAAATAACTATCCCCAATTTGTAAACATGATCACTAACTATTCTTGTATGGTGAATGGTATCAAGATAGAACATCTGCAATAAAACCGAACATAAACCATTTAATAAAATATGGTATATGATAATCATAAGAGATAAATCTCAATAAATAAAAATATTAAATATATGTGTTTAAATATATGAAAATACTCTAATAAAATCATCGATTAATTCTTGAGAGAAATGCCTTTTTTACTTTGCAAAGAAGAGTTCTTTTAGAAAAATCATTTTTATTTGTCATATTTGTTTGTTTAAAACAAAAAATGAAAAAATATTGTTTTTAATGAAAAAATTAGTGATTTTATAAAAATAATGGTGTCTTAAAATAGATTATGGATGGTACCTACAAATGGGTAAGAAATCAAGAAGTTCCCTTTAATCGGGCTTGCTTATCTCGAAGAATTGAGAAGGGAACCTTGTAAAACATGTATTTCACCATAAAATAAAGATGAAATGATCTGGATATATAATTTTGGAACATATAAATATAATTTAGAAGAATTATATAAAAATATATAATAATTACTTTAGGTTAAAGAGAGAGATAACCCAACCCGAATGAAAATGGTTGTTTGGGAAGAAACCCTTACCTTCTGTCCAAAAGCGTTATGTAATTGTAATTAATTTACATGATAATGAAATTAAATCCATTAGTTAATTAATTCAGAACATTTACTATATTTATTTTATTTTTTATAATTTTATTAAGTTCATTTATGGACTTTTTATTAGATATAAGATTTAATTCTATCATTCGGAAGTATTCTTTTCCTTGGGTTTCATGATTGGTTTACTTGTATAAGAGTATAAAGATTCATATAAAATGAGAATAATTGTAAAGAACTAAAATTATATGTTATTAATTTTCGTAAAAAATATAAAATGGTTATATAATTATTTTTGTTACATGGGGTGAGGATGAATCATTTGATAAGAAAATAGTGATAACCATTTAGATTATTTTGGCAGGTTTTCAATAATCACAAACTAGTTTTGTTTTATTAATTAATATCTTGTATATATAATGATTCTAGAACAATAAATGAATTATAATATGTGTAATAATATATTTTTAAACATAATTATAGTTTTATGACCAGCCTTGAATGTGTTAATGGAAAATGAAAATGCATCATCAATGATGTTGGTAAATTGACACATCACGGGTGATGTTTTCATTTATTGAATAAAAGAGAGAGAGAAAGGTGTTTGATGATGGATATTACATTAAAATGAAATAATTATATTATATAAATTATATTGAAGTTATAATGTCTCTTAGGATAGGGTAGGTTATGGAATAACAAGAAATAAAAGAAATTGAAAAGAAATTAAAAGAAAAGAAAGGGGATTTTTACTTCTTGAGTTCTCCTCCTTGAGAACCTCCTTAAGAGGATTGGTTTTGGTATTTTGTTGAGAAAAAAGGATCCTGTACATGGGGTGGGGTGGGGTGGGGGGTCTTGGGAAGTGTATTGGGTATAAATTTGACAAGTCACAAATCTTGGAAGGTGTGATAAGAAGGGGTATTGAGGGGTGATATTTATAGTGGAGGAGAGGGGTGCTTTATCAATTATTTTATACATTAGTTTATTATTTTTTCTCAAGAATATGAATATTTTGAGAGTTATCATAAAATATAATAAATTAATTATGGTATGTTCAATATTATGATGCTTACATAATTCATGACTCACGGAATAGTGTATTTATCTTATAATGTATATATACTGTAAATTAGTGTATTTCACTATTCACAAAAAGTCAACTATTTCAGAAAAATCCCAAATATTCACCCCAACCATTTTCAATGTGTATAATTGAAAAATGAAATCCATTTTATGTTTCTAAATATTATAAATTTAATTTTTAATTAAAACCATAATTTATTCGAACAATACCAATTTTAATATTATAACCGATTTTATGAAACTTTCAAAAATTAACTAAGGTGTCATAAAAATATCCTATAATCACAAGACAAAAAAATATTAATATATGAATCTATTTTATGAAAGCAAATTTTCTTTTAAATCATTATATTAATTATATAATTTCAATTAAAATTTATAACTTATAAAAATACCAGTACTTAATTTATCATTTTTAAAATATTTATTTACTTATTTTATTATATAGATATATAGTTTATTTATTTATAATATAACCAATTTTTATTTGTAATTTCATAGGCGTGGTTACAATTCTATTGGCCAGTTTACTATTCCTAACAGTCGCATTACTATTCCAAAGGTCAAGTTACTATTCCATTGGTATAAGTTCCTTAACTTATAGAAATACCTCTTACTTCATTAATTCTTCATTTATAAAGTTTTTATTATGTTCGAAAAGTTATTTTATGTGATTTATACTATATGAAATAATTATAAGGGAAAATTTCATTGATAGAATTCTAGTTCGTTACATTGTCCCCTCCTAAAAAAATTTCATCTCCAAATTTACAAAATGTCACGTCATAAAAAGATTTGGGTAGTTATTCATCATAACTCTATTTAATTCCCATGTAGTTTCTTCAATTTTATGATTTTTACAAAGTACCTTCACCATCTGAATCATCTGATTCCTCAGCACTTGTTCTCTAGTGTCTAGAATTCAGATAAGCTCTTCATAGTAAGATAAACTAGGTTCCAATTCTATTTCTTCAAAAGTGAGAACATGTGTTGGGTCTGGCATGTACTTCATTAGAAAAGAGGTGTGGAACACATTGTGTACTTTAGAAAGGCTAGGTGGAATCTCTAAATGATATGCCACAAATCCCATTCTCTCCATAATTTCAAAAGGTCCAATGTACCTAGGGCTAAGTTTCCCTTTCTTTCCAAATATTATAACACCCTTATATAGAGATAACTTCAAGAAGACATGATCTACCACTTGAAACAATAAATCCTTTCTCTGGTTATCGACATAACTCTTTTCCATACATTGAGCTAATTTGATGTGGGTTTGAATAGTATTTAACTTTTCTGTTGTTTCCTCTACAAGTTTTAGTCCTACAAGTTTCCTTTCACCAACTTCATCCCAACAACTTTGTGTACAAAATTTCTTTCCATACAATGCTTCATATGGTTCCATTTGAATACATATATGGAAAATATTATTTTAAGAAGGTAAAAAATGTTCCCACACACACTTAAAGTCAAGTGAGCATGATCTCAGTATGTATTATAAAGTTTGGATTGTTGTAGACACCATGAAATGTGTTGCATGCACATCTTCGTAATTGAAGATGTATTTCCATGTACCGCGACTCAAAATGACCTCAACCAGGCTCGAAAATTTTGCGATGTGACTTTGCATTTTTCATGGGGGTCACTGACAGTAGCGAAGGCACTAACCCAAATGGTCGGGACCACAACCCGACGTTGTGCCCAAGTAGGGGTGCAGGGGCGCAATCCGCGCGGTATGGATCAATTATTTTGGATAAGTACCCAAAGAGGTGCCCAATATACCTAAGCATAAACACCCGTGCGCCACCATTGTCGGAGTAGATTGAAGTGTTTATTTTGGCTAAGTCCTCAATGGATCTCCTAAGTCTAGCTAAAACACCGTCAGCATGCAAGGTACTTGCACACCACAATTTGGCACGCAAGTCACTTGCGCACCCAATCTATTTTCACCCAAGGTCCTATTTTTGCCTATAAATAAACCCTTGGGGCCCTCATTTTTACAGACGAATTTCCTGGAAGCCCCATTGCTACTCTGGTCACTATAGTACTCACCCCAGTCTTCTGAAACTTTCAAGGTAGTTCTTCAACACCTTGAGTAGAGGATTTAAGGGAGGGTCATTGGACTTAAGTACTTTTAGTGTTTAAAAACCATAACACTTGCATGCCTAAAGTTCACAGCTTCCCTAAATCAGAAATACTTATGCGCCGCCCATTCCTTTCACAGGAACTTGAGCGCCCTACTTCTAGGATCACCTTTGAATACTCTTGAAGGCTTGAGAAAGTTCTCTCCCAAGTATTACCATACAGGTTGTTCGCTACTTAAGTGAACATTAGGTTGCCCAAGCCTACTTGCACGCCTATACTTGCGCTCCCTTCTCTACTTGGGCACCCCTCTTTGATTCACTTACTATATTCCGTCTATAAGCTATCAAGCCTTCCTCAAATCCATTCATGGAAAGGCTCATTCTTCATTGGCTCCCTAGTCTGAAAGGGATTCTGTTGAGACCTCCACCAAAACCTCCTGACTTAACAAACCTTTGGGAAAGACACATCAGTGTGTCTTCTATTTGGGTTTGTATTTCCATAGTCAGAGGTTTCCCACATTTGTTTCACAATGGGTTTAGGGTTCAGGGAGAGTCTGTGGGTTTGTATATCCACATTCACATGGAACCTTCTCCCAGAAATAGTATCGGGAAGTTCCTAGTTTGGAGGAGGGTTTTGGTCCCGACCACTCCATTCTCAAAGAGACGACCTGAAACCTCAGGTCTCTGGTAGGGAAGGTATGGTTCACACATACTTTTCTTCCTTTTTAACAAAGGAGAAGTCTCTCTTCCCTACTAGGATCAATTTTAGGGAAACCATCCTGGCATAAGCCTATATCTTTTCTTGAAGGAAGTAGCATCAGTGTTCCCCTTTCTTCTTTGGTGCGAAAGGCCAGAGGGGAGATGGGAACAGGGACTCTTGTTACCCTTTCCCTCTCCCATTGATCTTTGTCACCATGGGTAGCCATCCTAGTGTAAGCCCCTAACCTTCATCCCTTCTTCCTTTCATTGGAACCTTGTCCAATGTGAAGAGAATAGAGGGAAGGATCATCGCCTCACCCTCTTCCACAGTCGAAACGCCCTCTTCCACTAGTGGAGGAGGAAAATTTTGAATGTGTGAATGCCTTTGTTGAATATTTGACATCCTCTTATTTCTCACACCGAGTATGACTCACTTGGGCTTAGAGATTTGTCATGGTCACAACATTTTCACAATTGAATAAACTATGAGAACTCGGATTCCCCACCATAATTGGGATACATAGAAAGCCTTCTCAAGCCCCAAGCTCACTGGACATCCTCTTCAGAAATCCAACCCTAATTACTCTAATTTGGGTATCCTCCTTAGGAATAAACCCCGAATTAAACCCTCAAATCACCAAGGCATCCATTTCAGGAAGTAAGCCCAAACTCATTTCTCTCAAAGGACTATACTCTCCTATGAGACTTATCGAACTATGTGGGATTTGATTCCCATCTATATGGGATACGTAGGAATCCTCCTTGAGGTTCAAACCCAATACCTTAAATCAACCCTATTCTCCTTGGTCCATATTCCCAATAGGGTTTGATCCTACTTGGAAACCCATATTCTTTCCACATTCATTGGGCTGCTTCAGTATAAGTCCCACACTGTGTTTTGACTAAGACCTTCCACTTAGATGTCCATACCACATGACATTAAATTGTATGGTTAGGTCCTTACCACATGAACTTAAAAGGTATGATGTATCCCATTCAATGGCACTAAACTAAGAGGGTTCTGATTCCTTTTACAAGGATACGTAGGTAGCCCATTTTATGGGCACGATCCCAAAATCAAACCAAACCTTCATCTCCCTAGATGACAATAAATTCCAGAGTGCCCCCCTGAGTAGCTTAAAAACCAGTATCATCACAACAATGATTAACAGAATCTGTAAGCAGTATATTAGAGGATACCATTGATGGAAAACGTCAAATACATATGGATATTTCCATTAATGAAGAACCTTGAATGCATACCGATGATTCTAAATTTTACACATGTAAATAAGTGATTGTAAATTCAAAGGGAAACTTATGTTATGCTTGGTGAATTAATAAGGATTCATGAAAATATATTAAATTTACAAAGAGATTCCCCGAGTAGACAATAATTTCCCCCAAAAAGGTGTGATGAGTCCGACCTCCCATCCTCTCAACTAATGTATGTTCCTAAGTATCATGAAGTTCAAACTTAATGAATGTCCACCTTTAGAAAGTAGGCCCCCTTTAGATAAATAAATGTTGCATGTTTCTGGTATCATAAATAAATCCAATGGAAACCACCTAAAAGTAGTGATTCTTAAAACTAGAATAAATGTTTCAAGGAACTATTAAACAATTGTCCTTTCTGACTTCCTGTCAGTTTGAGAGTGATAAAGAGTACTCAAATAAATCTAAGTATCCAAATATTTATGAATAAGTTTCCATAATTTCAATGTAAATCATGGATCATGATTAGATAAAATTGAGAGAGGATCTCCATGAAGTCTTACAACTTCATTAATATAGATTTTTTCAAGTCGCTCCAGTGGAAAATCATCCCTTATTACGAAGAAATGTATAGATTTGGTAAGTTGATCAACAATTACCCATGTTACATCATTCTTTATTGGCATCCTTGGTAATATAAATAAAAAATCTATAGTAATGTCATCCCATTTCCATGTAGGAATAAGTAGAGGTTGTATAAATCCTCTAGGATGTTTTATTTTATCTTTCACCTATTGATAGAATAAACATCTTTATACATAATCAGCAATTTCAGACTTCATATTATCCCACTAAAAATGTTCCTTCAAATATCTATACATATTAGTGCAACCAGGGTGTATAAAGAAATTTGAGCTATGAACATAATCCAATAACTCTATTTTTATCATGGGTATATAGGGAGCACAAAGCCTCTACCCCAATTTCATAATTCCATCCTCGTACATGAAGTCTACCAACATCCCACCATTCAAAACTTTTAATTTTACTATGAAAATTCTCATCATTATACTAAGAAAATTTAATTATTTCCAATAAATATGGTCAGGAAACCAATTGAAAAAGTAATGATATTTCACCTTCCTTGATAATTCCCATATCCATATTTTCTAGATCCATGTACACAGGATCCTTGTCAATCCTCATTTTGTTCAGAACCCCATGATCCTTCTTGCTCAATGTATATGCTATCGTATTCTTCTTCCCTAGGTGATAGTATATTGAACAATCATAATCCCTGAGTAGTTTGATAAATTACCTTTGATTCATATTGAGTTATTTCTATGAGAAGATATATTTAAATCTCTTGTGATATGTATATATCTCACATCTTTCACCATAGAGGTAGTATATCCATATCTTCAGAGAAAATAGTACAACATCTAACTCAAGATCATAAGTTTGATAGTTCTATTCATGAGTTTTTAATTTCCATGATGCATAAGCAATAACTCTACCATTATGCACAGAGACACAACGAAGTCCTTTATTTGATACATCACTATAAATCCCAAACCAACCATTTCTTGATGGTAGATTCAAGATCAGAGAATTTAATAATCTCTTCCTCAATTCTTTAAATCATTTTCACATTCTTTTTTCCATATGAACTTAACCCCCTTATGTGTAATCTTTTTTAACGGGTTAGGTAATATGGAAAAATTATGAATGTAATGATGATAGTAACTTTCTAAAATAATGAAACTTTGTACCTCAGTAATGTTTGTTGGTGTAGGCCATTCCTGAACTTTCTTTTTCTCTAGAAGATCAACTGGGATTTAATCCATAGTGAAAATATGGCCAAGAAAAGAAACAATTTGAATTCATAAGTCACAATTGTTAAATTTCCCATATAACTCATTTTGTTCAAAGAGTCTTCATAACAATCCACAATTGGTTCTCATGATCCTTATGTATTTTAGAGTAAACCAAGATATAATCAATAATCATAAAAAAATCATCAAGATATTCTTTGATCACTCTGTTTATTAGATCCATGAAAATAGAGGCTGCATTAGGTAGTCCAAATGGAATTACTATAAACTCATAATGTCCATACCTAGTTTAAAATCCTGTCTTTGGAATATATTCCTTCTTCACACACAATTGATGTTATCCAGATCAAAGTTTAATCTTTAAAAAATATTGAGCTTCGTGAAGTTGATCAAATAAAGCATCAATGTGAGGAAGATGATACTTGTTATTTATTGTAATATCATTGATTTCTCAATAGTCAATGCATAGTCTAATAAATCCATCTTTCTTATTGACAAATAGAAAAGGGGATCCCTATCACACCCCGACCAATCTAATTAATTTATTTGGTTCTTAAAATTTTTGTCGAGGTTTGGGTTGAATCCCAAACAATATTTTTGAGTTTCATCAAAAAGTGTGCATTTTTTAGATGACATCATTGGTCGCACAAGAAGGGCGCATTTTGAAAATTCCATGTGGATTTTCCTAGTCTATGACATGATCTACCTATCTTTAGAAAAATTAAAACCAGATTTTTTTTCAATTTATCGTGTTATTTAATTTTTTTTTCTGTTATTAATAAATTTATAATTTATTATTAAAATAAAATAAATATTTATATCATTTTTATTTTTATCATTTCTATTTTTATCATTATTATTATTATGATTATTATTATTTTTTATCATTATGCTACAAATAAATAAATAATTATTGTTATCAAGTTATGATTATTATTATTTGGGTCGGTGCGCGGGCACTGCATGGTTAGCAGAGGTCCTGCGGTCAGCCCGGGCACCCATGCAGCTACTTCTAGACCGGACAGAAGCTACTGCATGGTCCGCGCATGGGTGCTTGAGTTGTGCGTGGGCCGTGAGGTTGCTATATTCAATTAATAAGACTAAGTAAAGAAATATGAGGTAAAAATTAAAATGAAGTGAATAATAAGATTATTACTGAATTTTTCTATTACTATTATTATTATTATCCTTATTATTATTAAAATCGTTATAAATATTATTATAGTTGATATCATTATCTTTATGTTGTAATTGTTATTATTATTATTATTATTTATTAAAATTGGTATTACCATTATTGTTATATCATTATTATTGTTGGTATAAATATTATTTTTATAACTATTAAGAATTTCATAATTAATATTTTAGTTTACTTTATTTTATTTTATTTTATTTTTCTTCTTTTGGGTTTTTGGGACCTTATCTCTCTTATCCCTCCTCTCCTCGTTACAGCACACCCCTCCCCTACCTTCTCCAGCCGCCGCTTCCTTCCTTTCTTTCTTCAGCACGAACCGTCACGGCCTCCCCTACCCTCACCCTGTCGCACTTTCCTTCCCCTGCTCGACCCCAGCCACACTCCCCCCTTGCATCCCTCTTCCTTCGGCGGTTCTCTAAGCTAGCGCTGCTCTCCTTCCTACTTCGGCCAGCCGCCCTGTGTGCACCCTCCTTGCTGAGCCGCACCAACCCGCACGCCCCTCCAACCAGCCCTCCTCTGGAAGCAACCTTGCTGGAACATTTTCCTTTGGCCTCACATCTCACCGGTGCCTCTTTGCGATGCACGAATCCTTGCCGACGACCTTCTCCAGCCGGCGTGGCCTGCTTCCGCATCCCTCTCCGGTGAAACCCACCCTCTTTGGTAGCTTTCCTTCTTCCTCCCTTCTTGGTAGGGTTTTTGTTTTGGCTAAACCCTAGACATGAGTGTCAAATTTCTAGGGTCGTCTTCTTCAAATTGTGTGTTCAATTTTGGTTTCGTAGGTTGGTTTTAGCTTCCTAAGTGTGCGGTTGGGGTGTGAACGAGATTTTGCACCAGTTTTGGTAAGTCTGTCGATGAATGAGGTTGGATTCCTTTGAATTACCCTTTAAATTTGAAACTACATCGTTTTCTTACATTTTTCACTTTTCTTGTTGATTAAATAGTTGAAAATGACATTGTTTAATAATTTTATTAGGCATTTTTTCTTCTTTTTTATGTGCTATGGGTTGTATATGAGGTGTGAGATGTGTTTTTGAAAGGGGCAGAGGTGTGTGTGTGTTGAATTTTTTTTGATATGGGTTAGATTTTATTTATACCTATTTTTTATGCCTCTTGAATGTATTTTATAAAATTTTTATGTGATTTTATAAAATGTGTGTATGGTGTAAGAGGTGTTTATAATTAGTTTTTGTCATGCATTGGATTTAAAATAGGATTTGAAGGGGTTTTGGGTGTGTAATCAATGGGTTAATCTTTGGAAATTGTTTTATAAATGTTAAAGTGGTTTAGCAAATAATATAGACGGTGTAAGTTATGTTTTGAAAATATGTTGAGGTGGTGTTTGCGCTGTTTGTTCGTTTGAATTTTTTTAAGTCCGTTTTTATGAATTTTTAATTGTGCGTTTGTTGTACCATGTCGGTGAGGAAAACCTGTGATACTACAATCATCGGCTAGCGCTTGATTGTGCATCTGTGTGAGGCGTGACACGCCATTTTGTTTGGACAATGAGTTGAGGGAGGTCCTCCACTGCACTCGCCTTTAAATTTATAATTTTATTAATTGGTTGATATTTCATTGATTTTCAATAAATGAAAAATAGTATTAGATAACTAATTTTGTGTCACGAGCCCCTCCCACCAAAGATGCCCCTCCTAAGCTGGCAATGGTGGAAGGGAGATAATGACCCCCGAGTCCCGCCTCTAGTAGGCCCCGGAGTGGCGACTAGCACAAAGGTTTTGAGTTGTTCACAAATATGGGAGGCATTACCCTTTTTATTAATTTAAGATTGGGAAATAGGATGAGTCAAACACCAAGAAGAAGAAAAGGAAAAAGTATAGAAATAGCCCAAAACCAATCCCACATGCATGCTCTATACAATAGTGAAACAATACCACAAGTACAGAAAAGCTCCAAGTACTGTACCAAAAATTAAAGAAAAACAACAACAGAAAACAGCAGCAACTCCCCCTGCCTGACTAGTAAGGTCCCGCACAGTCCCTGTAGTCCTCCTGAAAACCTGAAAGCAAACGTAGGGTGAGCATACAAGTATACTCAGTAGGGAAACCTAAAGCTCTCGTGCACAAGTGGGGAGACATCCTAATGCCCCGTGAGAAAATAGAAGAACCAAAACCTAGCAAGGAATCTATCCACCCAGCCTCACCAGTCACACTCACCAAGTAACACAAGTCAATAGAGTATAGTAGTAATGTTATCAAAGTATGGGTACCCCGCAACACCTTCCCACTGGTTATTGAAGACATCCTATGCATCAAACCAATCCTGCCATTCTCACCGCAGTCCCACTACCTCATCCCGCCCGCACACACCTGGGCCACATCCTCACGCAGTCCCACTGCCAAACCCTGCCCACAAACACCTGGGCCATAACTGTCACACGTAACCATGCCTGAAAACACCTAGGCCAAAACAACCACCGACACGCCCGAAGACACCTAGGCTAGAAGATCCACTGCCATGCCCGAAGACACCTGGGCCTCATCCCAAAGACACTTGGGAAACCACCTGCCCGCACACACCTGGTCCATAACCACCACACTAACCTGCCCAAAGGATCTTGGGCTAAGAATGGACTTCAGACCATCACATCCTGCCCGAAGATACTTGGGCTATCTGGGAAAGGGATCAGAAATGAGCTAATAACCAGCCACTAATATAAGTGTTGGGAAAACACCCTCCCCCATGAAATGAGGGTGTTCGACACTAAGTGCTCAACTTGGGTGGGGTGCGACAAAACACAAAGATACACACACACACACACACACACACACACACACACACACACACACATATATATGTATACCAAACACACAACCCAACCTATGGCTTCTAAATAGAGAAACTGAGCACGTGCCTCATAACTGTTATGTCGAAGCATGCATACAACAAACAACCCCAACCCCATTTATGTTTTCATGTTCAACAGCTTTAGTTGTCAATTCTTTTAACTATTGTGTAACTATCAACAACCAAACCAAATCGAGTGTTCATAAAACATATCCCTGCCAACCACAACAAAAGTTAGGGAAAACACAAGCAATCACATACCAACTCCTTAACAATTTGATTACCATATCCATCTTTAATTCATTTTCATTACAAAACCCCACCGTTCATTTATTCCCAAGTTCCACATATAAATTCATTTTCCCACATTCCATATTTCCATTACTTTTCCCCCATATATAATCCACTACTAACCACTTTAATAATATTCACCAACCGTCATTGCAGCCCCGCTACCAAACATCATATCACACAACAATCCATAAATTACCACTTCACACATCCCATAACAAAACCAACCCAACACCAACATATTAATTATTCCGTTTTGTTGAACCTAGGTGTTCAAACAAGGGTTCCAAGTATTTAATCAGCCAACTTTAAGTGATTAACCAATTTCCGCAATCAATAAAATTTTCATCCATAAGAAAATCCAGAAGGAGAGGGAAAAATTTAATTGCATAAGAAAAGGCCCCCAACGACCATGATTTTTAGTAGGCAGAAGCTCATTCAATTCACAACATAATATCACAGGATATAAATAATGTAACTGCATTCACAAACTTCCCATCCCCTTTATATAAGCCAGTTATTATCTTCATTAAACCAGTTAAAATGTGTTTCACGTAAACAAGAGGAAACCCACCCCGCATGATGCACAATTTAGATAGATGAAGGTAAGACCCCTACCTCAACAGGTTCTGATCACAACGCTCCCCCGTATCAACTTTAGAAGACATCCGTCGGCGTCCGTCGCGCCTGGAAAAACCTAGAAAAACCAACTCAGGTGGAAGCTAGGAAGGAAAGACCGAAGGAAAGACAATATATCTAAGCTCAGGAGTTCCACCTCATCGTTATGATCCCGTGGCCGCTGACGGATCGTAAATCGGAGCTCAGACAAAGAAGTTATGGAAGAAAAAGAGCCTTCAAGTCTCTTGGGAGAGCTCTGCTCAGAGGAATGGGGAGGAGAGGGGTGAGTTGAAAAGGAGGAGGGGAACCCTCCTTTTATAGGCGAGAAAAAAAGTACACGGCGTGTAATTTATGGTACACGGCGTGTACTCAGCCATTTCACACGGTCACCACGCGACTTCCAACACGGCCTTCAATACGGCACGTGGCCGTTGACTGGTCAACACACGGTTTGAAGGTAATGCATATGCGGGGAGGGACTACATGGCGTGTAGTATTGGGTATATGGCGTGTACCCATTTATTTCACATGGCAAGGACACGGCTCTAACACGGCACACGACCGTTGACTGGTCAACATATGGTTTGAGGGTAACACATACGCGGGGAGGGACTACACGACATGTATTATTGGGTACACGACATGTACCCATTTATTCCACACGGCAAGGACGCGACCTTCAACACGGGGTATACCCGGCGAGGGGGTACACGACGTGTACTCAAACTACATGACGTGTACTTACAAAATTCTGAAAAGTGTGGGAAAAGTCCATTTTACCCTCCAGAACACTTCATGACCCTCTTTTTGATAAAGGAATGGACTAGAGAGGTCCAGACCATTACATCAGATACCTCTTAAAACATCATCATCCCTGAGAATTTAAAATCCAACCTAGAGGATCCCAACAAGATACCTCTTAGGGCCCTCATTATAACAAGAACCCATCCAACAACCCTAATTATATGTGTTAGGAATTCCTTCTCCTATGTCGAGATATTATCCGATTTAGGCGGCACTAACTTGCCTGCACGGGTTTAATCGCATCCTCATTAATGCGTCCCGATTAAGAATTGGGTCTTCCCACTTCCATACATTAGGATTTTTCAACTTGCACTACCCCCACCACCACACAACCAACACACTACCTGAACATGTGGTTTGGGGAAATTCCTTCTCCTATGTCGAGATATTATCCGCTTTAGGCAGCACTGACTCACTCACACGGGTTCAATCGCATCCGCATTAATGTGTCTCAATTAAGGGTCAAGTTTTTCCTTTTTCCCACACATCTGGACATGCTACACACTTCCAGAGATCAAGGAAACAAAAAGGTCTCATAACTGACAAGCCAAGAATTTCATATATCAAAGGTACAGAGTACAACATCAAAACAAAGCTCAAAAGAACAAGGTAAACATAAGATACACTGGTCTGGCCTCCAACTAGTGTACTCAGCACCAGTGGTATGGAAAGTGGCTCTATGTCTAGACCCAAAACATGGTCTAGACTGGGTGCAACAAAGGAGTGCGATGCTCCTGAATTTAAACAAAACATAAAGGAGAGCATTAAAGAAAACCCAAACACATCTATATCGATCCTTGGTCCTTCTAGAGATGTCCCCTCTACTGCATGAACTATCCACGCCCAGATCCTCTGCCTCTCTGTTGATGTCTGCCTCCTCAACCATGTCCCGGTTGGGATCCTTGAGGAACTTCTTGTGGTCGACCACCTCCTGCAAGGTCTGCCCTCGAAGGAGTAGGGTCCTGCTGCTGCTGGAAGGGCCTTGCCGATAACTGGTGCTGCTGAGGCTAGCGCTGAACCTTCCCACCTCCACCATACTGAGCTTGGGTCAGGCACCGACTCTGAATATGCCCAAAACCTCCACAAGAGAAACACTTCGGTCCTGGGCTCGTGAAAAAGGGACGAGGACCCAAAGATCTGAACTGGAACTGCTAGGGCCTGCTCCCTACTGGCCTGAAACTAGAAGGTCCCGTCGCAGGAGACCTGATGTTGACTGCATTCCCCTTCGATGAACCTAGCTGAAACCCCTCACGTGGTGCACCTCTCTGCGAGTGCATCCTCTCTACAACCTATGCCTTCTTCTGTACTACCAAGTACGTCAGAAGGGTGAAGGGGATGATAACATACTGGATCAAAGGACTAAGCGCCTCCTCTAAACGTCTCACCTGAGACTCCTCATCTGGAAAGAGATCCAGAGCAAAGCATAGTATATCCTTGAACTTGATCCCCAACTCTCATACTGACATACTCCCCTGCTGGAGGGAGAGTAACTCCTACCGCTTCTCCACCTTGATCATGGAAGAAAGGAATTCCTCTCGGAATTCCTTCTCAAAGTCAGCCCACAGAACTTCTGCCTCTATCCTCTCTCTGAGGTAGAGCTTCCACCACTGTCGCGTCGCACCTCTCAGCTGACAGACTGCTAGGGGAACCCAATACTCCCTCGGAGCACAGATAAAGGTAAAAGCGATCCCTAGATCCTCAATCCACCCCTCTGTCTCCGTATCCAAAGTACTACCCTCGTACTTCTTAAGGGTTTGCCATTGGAAAGAATGGAGAGTCTTCTGCCACTGTCTATCTTCCTCCTCTCGGTCAATCCTCAACTGATTGACCACCTGAATCTGTTGGGCCTCGGCCATCTGAGTCACCCCGGGACAACGTCCAGGTGCCATATCTATTTGGTAAACAGGGAACGCCTAAGCCCAAGTAGAAAGGAAATTTCTCAAGGTTTCATTTTATCACTTTATTTTGATTTCTTTCCCAGAACACCCAAATCAAGTAAAACACAATCATGATGATGCATGTAACTTTCCTAGGGTCTCTACCCTACAATCAATGCAGTCTTAATTGGTTGTTCGGTAAGCTTAGAGTCCTTGCATCGGATCACGGGGGGCCCTAAAATCCTGTGTCCTAGCTGGTCTTCCCTGGCCTATGTCACGCACCAAGATTAACCAACACTGTTTCCCTACCATCCCATGGAATCCTCACTCTGCCTAACTCTAGAATCCATCCTATCTCTCAACCATAAGCCTCTGATACCATTCTGTCAGGACCCCCTCCCACCAAAGATGCCCCTCCTGAGCTGGAAATGGTGGAAGGGAGATAATGACCCCTGAGTCCCACCTCCAGTAGGCCCCGGAGAGGCGACTAGCACCAAGGGTATGAGTTGTTCACAAATATGGGAGACATTAACCTTTTTATTAATTTAAGATTGGGAAATAGGATGAGTCAAATGGAAATAATAAGAAAAGGAACAAGAATAGAAATATCCCAAAACCAATCCCATATGCATGCTTTATACAATAGTGAAACAATACTACAAGTACAGAAAAGCTCCAAGTACTGTACCAAAAAGTAAAGAAAAACAACAACAGTAAACAACATCAACTCCCCCTGCTTGACTAGTAAGGTCCCGCACAGTCCCTGTAGTCCTCCTGAAAACCTGAAATAAAACATTGGGTGAGCATACAAGTATACTCAGTAGGGAAACCTAAAGCTCTCGTGAACAAGTGGGGAGACATCCTAATGCCCCGTGAGAAAACAGAAGAACCAAAACCTAGCAAGGAATCTATCCACCCAGCCTCACCAGTCACACTCACCAAGTAACACAAGTCAATAGAGTATTGTAGTAATGTTATCAAAGTATGGGTACCCTGCACCACCTTCCCACTGGTTATTGAAGACATCCTATGCATCGAACCAATCCTGCCATTCTCACCGCAGTCCCACTGCCTCATTCCGCCCGCACACACCTAGGCCACATCCTCACGCAGTCCCACTGCCAAACCCCACCCACAAACACCTAGGCCACAACTGTCACACGTAACCACGCCTACAAACACCTAGGCCATAACAACCACCTTCATGCCTGAAGACACCTGGGTTAGAAGATCCACTGCCACGCCCGAAGACACCTGGGCCTCATCTCAAAGACACTTAGGAAACCACCTGCTCGCACACACCTGGGCCATAACCACCACACTACCCCACCCAAAGGTTCTTGGGCTAATAATGGACTTCAGGCCATCACAGCTTTCCCAATGATACTTGGGCTATCCGGGAAAGGGAGCAGAAAGGAGCTAATAACCATCCACTAATAGAAGTGTTGGAAAAAACACCCTCCCCATGAAATGGGGGTGTTCGGCACTAAGTGCTCAACTTGGGTGGGGTGTGAAAAAACACAAAGATACATATATATATATATATATATACCAAACACACTGCCCAACCTATGGATTCTAAACAGAGATACTGAGCACGTGCCTCAACACTGCTATGTCGAAGCATGTATAAAACAAACAACCCCAACCCCATTTATGTTTTCATGTTCAATAGCTTTATTTGTCAATTCTTTTAACTATTGTGCAACTATCAACAACCAAACCAAATCGATTGTTCATAAAACATATCCTTGCCAACCACAACAAAAGTTAGGGAAAACACAAGCAATCACTTACCAACTCCTTAACAATTTGATTACCATATCCATCTTTAATTCATCTTCATCACAAAACCCCACCGTTCATTTATTCCCAAGTTCCAAATATAAATTCATTTATCCACATTCCACATTTCCATTACTTTTCCCCCGTATATAATCCACTACTAACCACTTTAATAATATTCACCAACCATCATTGCAACACCACTGCCAAACATCATATCACAAAACAACCCAGAAATTACCACTTCACACATCCCATAACAAAACCAACCCAACACCAACATGTTAATTATTCCGTTTTGTTGAACCGGGGTGTTCACACAAGGGTTCCAAGTATTTAATAAGCCAAATTTACGTGATTAACCAATTTCTGCAATCAATAAAATTTTCATCCATAAGAAAATCCAGAAGGAGAGGGCAACATTTAATTGCGTAAGCAAAGGCCCCCAACGACCATGATTTTCAGTAGGCAGAAGCTCATTCAATTCACAACATAATATCACAGGATATAAATAATGTAATTTCATTCACAAACTTCCCATCCCCATTATATAAGACAGTTATTATCTTTATTAAACCGGTTCAAATGTATTTCACGTAAACAAGAGGACACCCACCCCACATGATGCAAAATTTAGAGAGATGAAGGTAATACCCCTACCTCAACAGGTTCTGATCACAACGCTCCCCCGTATCAACTTTAGAAGACGTCCGTTGGCGTCCGTCGCTCCTGGAAAAACCCGGAAAAACCTCCTCAGGTGTAAGCTGGGAAGGAAAGGCTGAAGGAAAGACAACGGATCCAAACTCGGAAGTTCCGCCTCGTCGTTACAATCCCATGACCACTGATGAATTGTAAATCGGAGCTCGAATGAAGAAGTTATGGAAGAAAAAGATCCTTCGAGTCTCTTGGGAGAGCTCTGCTCAGAGGAATGAGGAGGAGAGGGGTGAGTTGAAAAGGAGGAGGGGACCCCTCCTTTTATAGGTGAGAAAAACAAAAGTACACGGCGTGTACTTTATGGTACACGGTGTGTACTCGGCCATTTCACATGGTCACCACACGGCTTCCAACATGGCCTTCAATGCGGCACGCGGCCATTGACTGGTCAACACATGGTTTGAAGGTAATGCATATGCGGGGAGGGACTAAACGACATGTATTATTGGGTACATGGTGTGTACCCATTTATTTCACACGACAAGGACACAACTCCAACATGACACACAACCGTTGACTGGTCAACACACGGTTTGAGGGTAACGCGTACACGAGGATGGACTACACGACATGTAGTATTGGGTACATGACGTGTACCCATTTATTCCACACGCCAAGGACAAGACCTTCAACACGGGGTATACCCGGCGTGTACTCACACTACACGGCGTGTACTTACAAAATTCTGAAAAGTGTGGGAAAAGTCCATTTTACCCTCCAGAACACTTCATGACCCTATTTTTGACAAAGGAATGAGATGGAGAGGTCTGAGCCATTACATCAGATACCTCTTAAAACATTCTCATCCCTGAGAATTTAAAAGCCAACCTAGAGGATCCCAACAAGATACCTCTTAGGGCCCTCATTATAACAGGAACCCATCCAACAACCCTAATTATATGTGTAAGGAATATCTTCTCCTATGTGGAGATATTATCCACTTTAGGCAACTCTGACTCGCCTGAACGGGTTTAATTGAATCCTCATTAATGAGTCTCGATTAAGAATTTGGTCTTCCCACTTCCATATATTAGGATTTTTCAACTTGCACTACCACCAACACCACACAACCAACACACTGCCCGAACATGTGGTTTGGGTAAATTCTTTCTCCTATGTCGAGATATTATCCACTTTAGGCGGCACTGACTCTCCAATATGGGTTCAATCGCATCCGCATTAATGCGTCTCGATTAAGGGTCGGGTTTTTCCCTTTTTCCCACACATCCAGACATGCTACACACTTCCAGAGAACAAGGAAACAAAAAGGTTTCATAACCAACAAGACAAGCATTCCATATATCAAAGGTACAGAGTAAAACATCAAAAAAAAGCTCAGAAGAACAAGGAATACATAAGATACGCTGGTCTGGCCTTCAATTAGTGTACTCAGCACCAGTGGTACGGAAAGTCTCTCTACGTCTAGACCCAAAGCATGGGATAGACTGGGTGCAACAAAGGAGTGGGATGCTCCTGAATTTAAACAAAACATAAAGTAGATCATTCAAGAAAACCCAAACACATCTCTATCGATCCCTGGTCCTTCTAGAGATGTCACCTCTACTGCTTGAATTATCCGTGCCCAGCTCCTCTGCCTCTCTGTTGACATCCGCCTCCTTGACCACGTCCCGATTGGGATCCTTGAGGAACTCCTTGTGGTAAACCTCCTCTTGCAAGGTCTGCCCTCAGAGGAGCAGGGTCCTGCTGCTACTGGAAGGGCCTTGCCGGCAAATGGTGCTGCTGAGGCTGGCGCTGAACCTGCCCACCTCCACCGTACTGAGCTTGGGTCGGGCACCGACTCTGAATGTGCCCGAAACCTCCTCAAGAGAAACAATTCGGTCCTGGGATCGTGAAAAAGGGATGAGGACCCGAAGATCTGAACTGGAACTGCTGGGGCCTGCTCCCTACTGGCCTGAAACTGGAAGGTCCCGTTGTAGGAGACCTGCTACTGACTACCTTCCCCTTCGACGAACCTGGATGAAACCCCTCACGTGGTACACCTCCCTGCGAGTGCATACACTCTACAACCTATGCCTTCTTCTGTACTGCCAAGTACGTCGGAAGGGTGAAGGGGGTGACAACATAATGGAGTGAAGGATGAAGCACCTCCTCCATATGTCTCGCCTGAGACTCCTCATCCAAAAAGAGATATGGAGAAAAGCATAGTAGATCCTTGAACTTGATCCCCAACTCTAGTACTGACATACTCCCCTGCTGGAGGGAGAGTAACTCCTGCCGCTTCTCCACCTTGATCATGGAAGAAAGGAATTCCTCTCAGAATTCCCTCTCAAAGTCAGCTCACGAAACTTTTGCCTCTATCCTCTCTCCGAGGTAGAGCGTCCACCACTGTCGCGCCGTACCTCTTAGCAGACTGACTGCTAGGGTAACCCAGTACTCCCTCGGAGCACGGATCAAGGTAAAAGCGATCCCTAGCTCCCCAAGACACACCTCTATCTCCGTATCTGAAGTACTACCCTCATACTTCTTGAGGGTTTGTCGCTGGAAAGAACGGAGAGTCTTCTTCCACATGCTATCTTCCTCCTCTCGGTCAATCCTCAACTGATCGACCGCCTGAATCTGTTGTGCCTCGGCCGTCTGAGTCACCCTGGGACAACGTCTGGGTGCCATAGCTGTTCGGTAAACAGGGAAATCCTAAGCCCAAGTAGCAAGGAAATTTCTCAAGGTTTCATTTTATCACTTTATTTTGATTTCTTTCCCAGAACACCCAAATCAAGTAAAACACAATCATGATGATGCATGTACCTTTCCTAGGGTCTCTACCCTACAATCAATGCAGTCTTAATTGGTTGTTCGGTAAGCTGAGAGTCCTTGCATCGGATCACGGTGGGCCCTAAAATCCGGTGTCCTAGCGGGTCTTCCCTGGCCTATGTCACGCACCAAGATTAACCAACACTGTTTCCCTACCATCCCATGGAATCCTCACTCTGCCTAACTCGAGAATCCATCATATCTCTCAACCAGAAGCCTCTAATACCATTCTGTCAGGACCCCCTCCCACCAAAGATGCCCCTCCTGAGCTGGAAATGGTGGAAGGGAGATAATGACCACCGAGTCCCGCCTCTAGTAGGCCCCGGAGTGGTGACTAGCACCATGGGTATGAGTTGTTCAAAAATATGGGAGGCATTACTCTTTTTATTAATTTAAGATTGGGAAATAAGATGAGTCAAACACCAAGAAGAAGAAAAGGAACAAGTATAGAAATAGCCCAAAACCAATCCCATATGCATGATTTATACAATAGTGAAATAATACTACAAGTACAGAAAAGATCCAAGTACTGTACCAAAAAGTAAAGAAAAACAACAACAGCAAACAACAGAAACTCCCCCTGCCTGACTAGTAAGGTCCCGCACAGTCCCTGTAGTCCTCCTGAAACCTGAAAGCAAATGTAGGGTGAGCATACAAGTATACTCAGTAGGGAAACCTAAAGCTCTCGTGCACAAGTGGGGAGACATCCTAACGCCCCATGAGAAAATAGAAGAACCAAAACCTAGAAAGGAATCTATCCACCCAGCCTCACCAGTCACACTCACCCAGTAAAACAAGTCAATAGAGTATAGTAGTAATGTTATAAAAGTATAGTTACCCCACACCACCTTCCCACTGGTTATTGAAGACATCCTATGCATCGAACCAATCCTGCCATTCTCACCGCAGTCCCACTGCCTCATCCTGCCCAAACACACCTGGGCCACATCCTCACGCAATCCCACTACCAAACCCCGCCTGCAAACACCTGGGCCAGAACTGTCACACGTAACCACACCTGCAAACACCTAGGCCAGAACAACCACCGTCATGCCCGAAGACACCTGGGCTAGAAGATCCACTGCCACGCCCCAAGACACCTGGGTCTCATCCCGAAGACACTTGGGAAACCACATGCCCGCACACACCTAGGCCATAACCACCAAACTACCCCGATCGAAGGTTCTTGGGATAATAATGGACTTCAGGCCATCACAGCCTACCTGAAGATACTTGGGATATCTGGGAAAGGGAGTAGAAAGGAGCTAATAACTAGCCACTAATATAAGTGTTGAGAAAAACACCCTCCCCCATGAAATGGGGGTGTTCGGCACTAAGTGCTCAACTTGGGTGGGGTGCGACAAAACACAAAGATACATATATATATATATATATATATATATATATATATGTATACCAAACACACAGCCCAACCTATAGCTTCTAAACAGAGAAACTGAGCACGTTCCTCCGCACTGCTATGTCGAAGCATACATACAACAAACAACCCCAACCCCATTTATGTTTTCATGTTCAATATCTTTAGTTTTCAATTCTTTTAACTATTGTGCAACTATCAACAACCAAACCAAATCGAGTGTTCATAAAACATATCCCTGCCAACCACAACAAAAGTTAAGGAAAACACAAGAAATCACATACCAACTCCTTAAAAATTCGATTACCATATCCATCTTTAATTCATTTACATCACAAAACCCCACCATTCATTTATTACCAAGTTTCACATATAAATTCATTTTTCCACATTCCACATTTCCATTACTTTTCCCCTATATATAATCCACTACTAACAACTTTAATAATATTCACCAACCATCATTGTAGCCCCACTACCAAACATCATATCACACAACAACCCAGAAATTACCACTTCACACATCCCATAACAAAACCAACCCAACACCAACATGTTCATTATTCTGTTTTGTTGAACTGGGGTGTTCACACAAGGGTTTCGAGTATTTAATCAGCCAACTTTACGTGATTAACCAATTTCCGCATTCAATAAAATTTTCATCCATAAGAAAATCTTGAAGGAGAGGGAAAAATTTAATTATGTATGAAAAGGCCCCCAACGACCATGATTTTTAGTAGGCAGAAGCTCATTCAATTCACAACATAATATCATAGGATATAAATAATGTAACTGCATTCACAAACTTCCCATCCCCGTTATATAAGCCAGTTATTATCTTTATTAAACGATTTAAAATGTGTTTCACGTAAACAAGAGGACACCACCCCGCATGATGCACAATTTAGAGAGACTAAGGTAAGACCCCTACCTCAATAGGTTCTGATCACAACACTCCCCCATATCAACATTAGAAGACGTCCATCGGCGTCCGTCGCTCCTGAAAAAACCCGGAAAAACCTCCTCGGGTGGAAGCTGGGAAGGAAAGGACAAAGGAAAGACAATGGATCCAAGAGTAGAAGTTCCGCCTCATCGTTACGATCCCGTGGCCACTGACGGATCGTAAATCAGATCTCGGATGAAGAAGTTATGGAAGAAAAAGATCCTTAGAGTCTCTTGGGAGAGCCCTGCTCAGAGGAATGGGGAGGAGAGGGGTGAGTTAAAAAAGGAGGAGGGGACCCCTCCTTTTATAGGCGATAAAAACAAAAGTACACGGTGTGTAATTTATGGTACTGGGCATGTACTCGGCCATTTCACACGGTCACCACGCGGCTTCCAATACGGCGTTCAACGTGGCACATAGCCGTTGACTAGTCAACACATGGTTTGAAGGTAACACATACGTGGGGAGGGACTACATGGCGTGTAGTATTGGGTACACAGCATGTACCCATTTATTTCACATGGCAGGGACACGGCTCCAACACGGCACACGACCGTTGACTGGTCAACACACGGTTTGAGGGTAACGTGTACGCGGGGAGGGACTACACGGCATGTAGTATTGGGTACACAGCTTGTACCCATTTATTCCACACGGCAAGGACACGACCTTCAACATGGGGTATGTCTGGAAAGGGGGTACACAACGTGTACTCACACTACATGGCGTGTACTTACAAAATTTTGAAAAGTGTGGGAAAAGTCCATTTTACCCTCCAGAACACTTCATGACCCTCTTTTTGAAAAAGGAATGGGCCGGAGAGGTCCAGGCCATTACATCTTGGAATAATTGCTTGATGTAAATGAAACTGTTTATTTTATACATGATAGTTGAATTATTTTCTTGATGAATTAACACACAATAGTGAAAGAATGCTCGTTGGTCCTTTGAACATAATTCATGGATTTTCATGTGTGGTTTTGTTTTTTTGGTAAATAGTTCCTTCTGAAACATGAGAAAATGTTTTTTTCTCTCTTGAGAAATGGCATTTTTTTTAAAATTTTCATAAGGCCCATTTGGTGCTTTGATAAAATAAATTATTTTAAAAAACTTTCTTTGGGGTGACTCAGGGGTGAGTTTGTTGTTTACGTCGATTTCATGAGTTGTGTGTGATGTTTGTGCATCACGACTGATTAAATTATTGACATTGTTGACTCACCCACACTTTATTACATGTGTTGACATCTAAACCTGGAATATTAAGTGAATCTTCTGAGAACGATTGCTGCAAAAGTTTAGAATACACACTAGCTAGTGGCCCTTAGTACGGACTTTGCTCTGCTAGGGGATTGGGCCCCTCGGTTAGGCCAGCTAGAGAAAAACTGAGCATTTGGGCATTATGAAATCATCGAGAGTAGTTATGCCTTCAGGATGAGTCACACGTATAGTATGTTCTGGATTGTTCACAAGCTCCTAGGTTCGACCCATGTTTTCTTTAGTGCTTATTTGTGTGTGGCGGATGATTGAGAGGTCTAGTTTGGTTGATGTTCCCTGTTTTATACTCTCCCAATGCCCTTATTGTGTGTTGTGTGTTGGGTGTGGTATTCCTATGGACTAAAAACTAAACTTTTAGATTCTAAATTATTCGCGAAAAAGTTTTTAAATGTAACACACCCTTTTCCTTCAAACATTAAACTTGTTTTGAAATTAAAAAGGGAAATGTATTGTTTTTTATTTTAGAAATGAAAGTGTGTGTAGTAACGCATATTTTATATAATTTAGTTCAAACCTGGAATTATTAAATTCTTTATTTAAAGGAAGTGCTTTGGGAACAGATTGTTGGGCACTCCTATTGAGTTTTAATACTCACGCCTATAGTGTTTTCCTATTTTTAGTTTTTATTGCAGGTTCGACTCGAGCTTGCTCTCCGTGTGAAAGAGTTGGTTTTGAATTGGTGAGGGAATCTTGGGGTCACGAGGAGTTTTGTTCGTGGTTATGGTAGTATGTGTTGTTGGCTGTTCTTTCTATTTTGTGTTGTTTATTTATTTTTCAACATTCTAATTTATTTCTACAGCTTAGTTTATTTATATTTGGGAGAAATCGTTCCCCCGTTGTTCTCTTTTTATGCCCTAGCACTTGTTTCCAGCCTAGGAAGATTAGGAAAGCCTCTCCGGTCTTTCCATGGATCGGCTCGAGTGACCAGTCTAGGGTCGACCTGTGTTGGTTCGTGATAAAATGGTATTAGAGGAAGTCAGATCTTGAGCGGACCTTGTTTTTCAGTGCGCCCATTGATATTTGGGGTTTTCATGGTAGGAGTATAATTTTAGGTACTCGAGGCATAAGAATGGTAAGGATGTCATGAACCTTTTATCGTTCTGAACCTCGGGTTACCATGGGATGTTCAGGATTATTTCTGTCTTTTGATTCTTGTGAATTATTTTATGTTAGGAAATAAAAAGGGAGTTAGAAAATTATCCCGTGAGCTCGTAGGGCCTGGAAATCCATGTGGACCCAGAGAAATTTCTCTAGAATTCTCTCTATGATGGTGTTGTAACTGACATATGGCCGCCAACCACATGTCTGAGTCGGCCATCGACACTAGTTTCCCCTTGTGGATTGTTTGGGTTTTCTTTAATTCTAAAAACTGTTTGTAATGTTTTATTTTGGAATTTTTGAAAAGTTGAATTTGAAATGGAAATGAAAATCTATTGATTAAGTTATTTTTTTCTTTATTCTTTATTGTTCACCCCTACGACGGTTTGATGAATGCCCAAGGTGCATCTTCGGGTGGTGCACCCTTAGAAAATCCTCCAGTTGATCAACCTATGGACTATGTTATGGAATTACAGAATTTGAACACTCCCCTATTTTATGGTCAAGCAGATCCTCTTGAGACAGAGGAGTGGTTTTAGAAGATTTATAGGAACTTTAGTTTCATTGGGTCACTTGAGTCATTGAAGTTGAAGTTGGATACCTTTATGCTTGAAGTTCCAACCTGGAAATGGTGGAAGTCTATGTCTCGAAGAAAGCCTCGAGAAGATCTCACCTGGGAATTCTTTAGGACTTCGTTCATCCAAAAATATTTTTCTGAGTTGATGAAGCTGAGGAAGAGGATGGAGTTGTGTTGTGTTCAGTAGGGGGTTGAATCAGTACTGGAATTCTATCGACATTTCTTAGGCCTAGTTTTGTGGGACCAATGGTTTATTGCCAATGATCCTAGGAAGGCTCGACAATTTGAGTATGGACTTCGACTTGAACTGTAGTAGAAGGTGGTAGAGCTCAACCTAACCACCTTCTCAGATGCTGTGGGGGAAATAATTTCTTGCTGAAGCTGAATTAGAAAAAGGAAATGAGGTGGAAAATCCTCCCCCAGTCATGGGAAGCTGTGTAGAGGATGGTGATAGGAAGAATGGGAAGCGACCTAATGCTGGTGGTTCTAATAGAAGAATCAAGAGGCCTTGTGACCTTCAGTCATCTTCCTCATAGTGCAATTCCTTGATATGTCTCTAGTGTGGTAAGAAGGGACAAAAGAGGCCGATGTGCCTGAGTGCTCCAAGACCCTTCCACACCTGTGGACTTCTAGGTCACTTGTAGCGATTTTATCGAGGTGTTTCCAAGAAGAGTGCTGAACCCAGACCTAGATTGTCAAAGGTCACCTCAACCCGTCAGTAGGAGTAGGGTGATGTTTTGGGATCTGTTTGAGGTTTTATCTTTGTAGTATTCATTAGATGTAGTATTCATCACCTGTAGCGTTTTGTGGGGTTTATTTTCCTTTAGTTGTAAGAATTGTTTTGTCTAACCTCCTTGAAACCTTTATTTGAATGGAAGTGTGGTTGGTAAAATTCTGGTTCTTATATTATGTTTGGGAATTTCTAAATCTTGGCTGTGAGGAAGGAGATTCTTCAATCATCGGTGCTCTATCTATAGGTCTCAGAGTGAAGCTGACGCGTATTCAGGTAAACCCCAACGGTAAAAAGGGGGGATTGGTTTAATCTTCATCCTTAGTGTGTCGTGGTTTGTGTTATTATGAGGGTGAGATGTTGTTGATATGGTGATGTCAATAGTTTTGATGCTCTATTAGTTAGACCCTTCCCCTATCCCCCTCATGGTTGGGGTTTTTAGTTCGTATGGAAAATCTTCGTGTTCGGATAACCTCATCAGTTCTTATGATAGGGAGACCCACAGTGGGTCTCACAGAGTTGCACCTGGTGTAATTTAGTACTAACCAAATCCTTATGGTAGGGAGTCTGTTTGAGCCTCCCCATGTCAGTATCAGAGTTTCTTTTCACGTATCGTTTGGTGGCAGGTGGTCCTGTGTGAAACCACATAATTCTAAGTTCTTCCTCTTGAGTAAACATTGGGATTGGAGTACATCCAATGGTTCTGTTGGACTAAGGTTATGGGAATAAATATCTCAAGTGGGTTAAGTTCATTCCTTGGTTGAAATGGGTGGTTTGTGTTCTGGTTAGTGATGGTTAAGGTGATCAGGTTTTAAGGATGAGTTATGTGTCATGGGTTTTCAATGTTTATTTGGATCGATCAACTGGAGGCGTTTAAAATTTTAGAGGTGGGTGACACTTAAGGAGTTTCATCTTTGGGTCTAGATCTTGTTGTGGCTTTCCAGGGGTGGAAAACGTTATGGTGGGGAGAATTTTCACACCCTGACCAATCTAATTAATTTATTTTATTATTTTCTTTGGTTTTTAAATTTTTTGTTGAGGTTCGGGTTGAATATCGAATGAGATTTTTAAGTCTCTTCAAAAAAGTGTGCATTTTTGAGTTGACATCATTCGTCACATGGGCATACACATTTCGAAAACCCCATGCGGCTTCGCCCAGGCAACGACACGATCCGCCTGTCTTCAAAAAATTTAAAACGAGTAATTTTTTTCAATTTATTGGGTTATTTAAAATTTTTATTGTTGTTAATAATTTTATTATTATTATTAAAATGAAATGAATATTTTTATCATTTTTATTTTTATCATTTTTATTTTTATCAATATGATTGTTATTATTATTTTTATCATTAAGATATAAATTAATAAATAATTATTATTATTAAGTTATGATTATTATTATTTGGGCTGGTGTGTGGGCACCGCACGGTTAGTGGAGGCCGTGCGGTCAGCTAGGGCACCCGTGCAAATACATCTGGATCAGACAGAAGCTATCGCATGGTCCGCACAAGGGTGCTTGAGTTGTTCCTGGGTCGCAAGGTTGTGGTATTCAATTAATAAGTCTAAGTAAAGAAAAATGAGGTAAAAATTAAAATGAAGTGGATAATAATATTATTACTAAATTTTTCTATTGTTATTATTATTATTATTAAAGTTACTATTATCCACATTATTATTAAAATTGTTATAAATATTATTATTGTTGATATCATTATCTTTATGTTGTAATTGTTATTATTATCATTATTATTTATTAAAATTGGGATGATCATTATTGTTATATCATTATTATTGTTGGTATAACTATTATTATTATAACTATTATGAATTTCATAATTAGTAGTTTAGTTTTATTTTATTTTATTTTATTATATTTTTCTTCTATAGGGTTTGTTTTTTTGGGCCCTTCTCTCTCTCAGCCCTCTTCTCCCCATTGCCGCCCACCCCTCCCCTACCCTCACCACCATGAACCACCACCTCCCCTACCCTAACTAGTGCGATCCGCCACCTCCCCTACCCTCTCCAGCGCATACCGCCGCCACCTTCCCTGCCTTCTCTAGTGCAAATAGCCACAACCTCCCTTACCCTCACCTTGTTTCTCTCCCCTTCCCCTGCTCAACCCCAGCCATGCTCCTCCCTTGCATACCTCTTCCTCTGGCAGGTCTCCAAGTCGACACCGCCCTCCTCCCTACTCCGGCTAGCCACCCGCCACGCACCCTCCTTGCTGAACCGCACTAACCCGCGTGCCCCTCAAACCAGCCCCTCCTTCGGCAGCAACCTTGCCGACACATTTTCCTCCATCCTCACATCTCACCGGTGCCTCCGTGTGGCACAAAAATCCTTACTGGTGACCTTCTATAGCTAGCGTGGCTTGCTGCCGCATCCCTCTCTGGCGACAACCCCCCCTCTTCTCTGGTATCTTTCCTTCTTCCTCCCTTCTTGGTAGGGTTTTTGTTTTGGATAAACCCTAGACTGAGTGTCAAATTTCCAGGGTCGTCTTCTTTAAATTGTGTGCTCAATTTTGGTTGCGCAGTTTGGTTATAGCTTCCTGAGTGAGCAATTGGGGTGCGAATGAGATTTTGCACTGGTTTTGGGAAGTCCATCGATGAATGAGGTTGGATTCCTTTGTGTTGCCCTTTAAATTTTTAACTACATTGTTTTCTTTCATTTTGAACATTTCTTGTTGATTAAATAGTTAACCATGACATTGTTTAATAATTTTAGTATGCTTGTTTTGCTTCTTTTTATGTGCTACGGGTTGTATATGAGGTGCGAGATGTGTTTTTGAAAGGGGCTGAGGTGTACGTGTGTTGAAAAATGTTTTTTTAGATGGGTTAGATTTTATGTATACCTCTTCTTTTATGCCCCATTGAACGTATTTTATAGATTGTGTATGTGATTTTATAAAATGTGTGAATGGTGTAAAAGGTGTTTCTAATTAGTTTTTGTCTTACATTGGATTTAAAATGGGATTTGAAGGGGTTTTGGGTGTGTATTCCATGGGTTACTCTTTAGAAATTGTTTTATAAATGTTAAAGTGGTTTAGAAAATAATGTAGATGGTGCGAGTTGCATTTTGAAAACATGTTGAGGTGGTGTTTTCACTGTTTTTTTATTTTAATTGTTTTAAGTCCGTGTTTATGGGTTTTTAGTTGTGCGGTTGTTGCAGTGTGTCGGTGAGGAAAACCCATGATACTCTAGTTTTCAGCTTGCGCATTCTTGTGCGTCTATACAAGGCTTGACATGCCATTGTGTTTGGATTGGGAGCCGAGGTAGGTCCCCCACTTCACTCTCCTTTAGATTTATAATTTATTAATTTCTTGATATTTAATTGATTTTTAATAAATGATAAATAGTATTATATAATTAATTTTGGAATAATTACTTGATGTAAATGAAGATGTTTATTTTATACACGACACTTGAATTATTTTCTTGATGAATTGACACACAATAGTGAAATAATGCCCATTTGGACTTTGAATATAATTCATGGATTTTCAAGTGTGATTTTGGTTTTTTGGTAAATGTTTCCTTTTGGCGCGTGATAAAATGTTTTGGTTTCTCTTGAGAAATGGTGTTTCTTTTAAAAGTTGCATAAGGCATGTTTGGAACTTTGATAAAATAAATTATTTTGAAAAAATTTCTTTGGGGTGACCTAGGGGTGAGCTTGTTGTGTACATCAATTGTGTGATTTGTGTGTGATGTTTGTGCATCGTGACTGATTACTTGATTGAAATTGTTGACTCAACCCCTTTTTATTACACGTGTTGATATGGGAACCTAGAATATTAAGTGAATCTTCTGAGAACAATTGCTGCACTCGTTTAGAATATGCACTGGCTAGTGGCCCTTAGTACAAACTTTTCTCTTATAGGGGATTGGGCCCCTCAGTTAGGCTAGGTAGGGAAAAACTGAGAATTTATGAGTTATGAAATCATTGAGAGTAGGCATGCCTTCAAGATGAGTCACATGTATATTACATTCTGGATTGTTCATGAGCTCCTATGTTCGACCCATGTTTTCTTTAGTGCTTATTTGTGTGTGGCGGACGATTGAGAGGTCTAGTTTGGTTGCTGTCCCCCGTTTTCTACTCTCCCATTTCTCTTATGGTGTGTTGTATGTTGGGTGTGTTATTACTATTTAATAACAACTAAAATTTTAGATTTTAAATTGTTCACAAATTTTTTTTAAAATGTAATGCAGCTTTTTCCTTTAAACATTAAACTTGTTTTTAAATTCAAAAGGGAAATGGACTATTATTTATTTTAGAAATAAAAGTGTGTGTGGAAACCCATATTTTATATAATTCAGTTCAAACCTAGAATTAATAAAATATTTATTTAAAGGTAGTGATTTGGGAATAGACTGTTGGGAACCGCTACTGAGTTTTAATACTCACGCCTATAATGTTTTCCTATTTTTAGTTTCCGTTTCAGGTTTGACTCGAGGTTGCTCGCCATGGAAGAGAGTTGGTTGTGGACTGGTTAGTGAATCTCCGGGTCATGAGGAGTTTTGGTCATGGTCAGGGTAGTATGTTTTGTTATCTATTCTTTCTCTTTCATGTCATTTATTTATTTTGCGACGTTCTATTTTATTTATGCTGCTTTTTTTATTTATATTTGGGCAAAAATAATTCCCCTATTGTTCTCTATTGATGCCCTTGTGATTGTTGCCAGCCCGGGAGGATTGAGAACGCCTCTTAGGCCTTTCCATGGATCGGCTCGAGTGATCGGTCCTGGGTCGACCTAGGTTGGTTCATGACACTCCCCATGAAGAAACACCAGGGACAATAAATCCCTTATCACTCAGCTCCTATAGTTGTTTCTTCAGCTCTACTAATTCCACAGTGTTAATTCCATAATGAGTCATTCATATCAACCTAGAGTCAGGGATTAAATCTATGGAAAACTCAAATTCCCACTCTAGAGGAGGTCCAAGTAAATCCTTTATAAATACATCAATGTATTCTAGTATAATAGGTATATCCTCAATTTAAATATTTATTTCCTTATGCATTGATGATGTATTCTTTTCCTCCCCAAGAATTTCATTTAGTAGAGATACTAGGTTTGAATCTAGATGAGAATCAGATGATGAGGTTTCTACTCTAAAGATAATATATTATAAACCATCCTCACAAATTGTAATTTTCTTCTTCTTGCAATATATTTTTCCATCATATTTTTAAATCCAATCCATACCAAAGATTATATCAAATTCAACCATAAGTATGATTATAAAATGTAAGGACCCCACCCCAGTTTCCTGGAGTCGGTGCCTTATTTTATTACGTTGGCATACAAACAAGGAATATGCATCCCTAAGGACTGATTAGTTTAGTAGATTTGTAAACAATATACATACATAAGTTCAACAGTATACCTTGAAATAAAAAAAAACAACATAGAAATTCCTTCAACAACATCCATAACTCCTAGGTGATTTTTGTATGTAATTCATAAAAAAAATATTCATGTCTTTAGAAAATGAAACATAAGAAATGGGTGAGCTCAAATGACCAGTAAGGGTAAGAAATATAGTGGAAGATATTACAAACACAAACATTATGCATGTTGAATAACTAAAAACACATTCCTTTAACAAAAAACTTGAACACATTATGGTAGGAATAAGAGGTGAATAAATAATGCCATAGTAAAACATAATCATAGGTATTCTACTAGTTGAATAACTACATGAACCATCAATAATTTTTTCCATAATTAGTGAATTCATAATTCTGGGAATCATAACCCTACTGCCAAGGCCTCCTACCAAGACCATAAATAATCATTTTTTCAAGGCCTTGTACCAAGATCATAGTTTGCCTCATTAGACCTACCGATGCACTGGGGGGCTATAGCAGGCCCCAACCAACACTTAATATGTACAATTTATTCATAATATGAATGGGTATAAACATAAACAACATATAAATTCATATTGAAACTAATATATGAAATGTAAATAACTTTCCTCGAACATTAAGCATAAACACTAACCATTCGAAGTAAATTGGATAATGGTTTTAAGATAGCACATACACATAAAAAACTAATCACAAACAATTAAATTAAATATGGTATATGATATAATAAAATATTAAATCCAATAATACATAATAATCAACAAGTTTTTTTAAATAGATGAATATACTCTTATAAAATATTCGAGTAATTCTTGAGATAAATACTGTTTTACTTTGAAAAGAAGAGTTCTGTTGGAAAAAATGTTTGTATAAAACCATAATTGAAGTAATATAGTATTTTCATAATAAAATGAGTTATTTTATAAAGTTAATGGTTTACAAAAATAGATTATATAGAGCCCTTAAAAATAGGTAATAATTTTAGAAATTCCCTTGAAATGGGATTGTTTATCGGAAAGGATTTTTGAAAGATCCTTTTAAAAAATATAACTCCCCATAAATGAAGGTATGATTCTAGTTGGAACAAACATATATAATATTAGCATAGAAATTATGAGGATTAAACATGAATGAATAATAATTTCATTGAGGTAAGTAGATAATAAAAGTAACCTGAATGAAAATGGAGGTTGTGGTGAAAACCCCTTACCTTAAGTCTGAATGTTCCGCTCTTGACCTTATGGTCCTATAATTTGAAATTATACTCATTAATAACTTAATTAATAACCTATTAGACATTTATTTATTTTATCATAAATTTTTTTACTTCATTTATTCCATTATTGATAAGTTATAATATTTAATTTCGTCGTTCTGGAGTGTTCATTTTTTTTATTTTCATAATCGGTTCATTTGTTTTTAAGTAATGGTGTTCATGTAGAATAGTTGTAAATACACAAAATTGAATTTAAACATTATTTATAAACATACATATGTTTTTATAGTCTTTTATATCATTTGGTTACATTAAATGAGGTTGAATAATTAGATGAAATATTAATGATAATCACTCAGATTATTTTAGTGGTATTTTGATTATTAGGAATTAGTTTGGTCACATGATTTAATATTATGTACATATACTGGTTAATGAATATTAAATAGGTTATAATACATATATTATATCCTTATTCAACTATAAAAATGGTTTCATGACTAGTATTGAATGGGAAAATGAAGAACGGAATTTCGTCATCCATGAAGGTTGTAAATCGGCACCTCACGGAAAATGATTTCATTTATAAAATAAAAGAGAGAGAGAGAGTAAAGATATTGATGATTTTTATTCCATTCACATGATATAATTGTCACATATAGACGATAATGTAGTTATCATGGTTATTTGTATATAGGAGGTGAGGATAAGATAACAGTAGAAATGAACTTGAAATGAAATTGAAAGAAATAGAATGTGAATTTACCTCTTGAATCCACCTTCTTGAGAATCTATTTAAAGGAAAGGGTTTTGGTCTTTTGGAAAGGAAAAGATCTCTTGGTTGTGGGGAGTTACTAGAGAAATGTATTTGGGCAGAAATTTGGGGATCTTCAAGGCTTAGAGGAGTGAAGAGAAGAGGGAGTGAGGGGGGGGGGGTTATATTGGAGGAGAGGAGAATTTTCCCATTATTTTATTATTTCCATAAAAGAAAACCAATAGTGTTGACTCATGTAACCCATAATAGTAATAAGTTCATGTGAGTTCAAACCAAGTGTTCTTACATTACCCATAATGCTAGTACTTTTTAATTTAACTGATAATGTATAAATACGATAAATTACTATATTTTACTATTCATAAAAAATTCAAGTATCTCAGAAAAATCCCAAAAATTCACCCTAACTATTTTTTGACGTGTATAATTCAAAAATTAAATCCATTTTTTGAAAATTATTTTCTAATTATGATTAATTTAATGTTTAAATACAACCATTATTTATTCAAAAAACTAACAATTTTAAAACAATAATTTGTTTATATTACTTTGAAAAATTAATCAAGATATCACTATCTCATATCCTTAATAAAATAATAATTGATTTAATATTAATAAGGGTAATATTACTATTCATATTACTTTTCATAAGGGTATGTTACTATTCTCCAAAAATTAAGCTTGTCTTATCAGACTCTAAATAGCTTACTAAATGCAACTATGTATGTCAGTTTTTTGAAATTCAAATCATAGAGGTGGAAAATTATGGTTAATGGATAGGTTATAACAAAGTGGTGTTTTGTAGATACTCAATGTTTCATGCATCAAATTTATTTACAAAATCTTGTGGTGTTACATAAAATTAGCTGATAAATCACGTTTATATTCCATAATGGGAACTACCTAACACATCTTTGTTGCAATGAGACTTCCCTTAGGGGTTTTGACTGACAACTACCTTATTAAGGAGAATTAGAAATATCTAATTTTTAATGAAAATCAGGAAGATATAACTGAATGCGATGATCTAGAATCAAATAAAGAGTTAGCTAAATTTGAGGAGATGATTAATGTACCTTTAACCACATCATTAGTAACTTCAACCTCAACTATTGTGATCACATAATCTTTTCATTTCTCCTGTAGCCTTATCTGAGGAATGTTTCCTTGAAACTTTGGAAAATAATTTTTATAGTGTCCCATATCCCTAAAATTGTAGAATTGAACATTGTTAGCTTCTTTCTTTCCCTTGTAATCATGAGAGTTGTGGTCTTTCTCTCAACACTTATAGAAAAATCCTTTTCCTTTTAAGCATGTGCCACGTTGTTTCCTTCCACAAGTATAACACATTGGAAAATTCCCTTTTTTATTCTTCCATTTATCCATTATTTTCTCAACCAACCTCTTCTTCTCTTGATTTCCCTTAGATTCATAAGTCTTTTGGAATTATTTCTCTGTCTTGATAGCATATGAGACTATATATTCATATTAAAAGAAAGTTTGGGAGACTAGTGACCTTCAGATAAATGGTTTTAACTCATCAAAGAATCGATCAATATTTCTCTTTGGATTGTTTACATAATCTGTAGCATGACTTTCAAACCATGTAAAGTAGGATTCGCACTTAGTATCATTCTAATCCTCATTTTTCCTCAGATTCAATAATTGTCTCTCCATATCCGCTCTCTATTCGTGATGGAATTATTTTTCAGAGAAAAGTTCCTTAAAATTATTCCATTCCATGTTTTCTATTAATTCATCCTCCTTTTTTGGAATCAATGACCACCATTGATACACATCTCCTAAGAGGCGATATATTTCCTTGACAACCTTCTCCCTTTCATTACTTCTCAAAGCGAGAAATATCTTCTCTAAGGAACTTATCCACTGCTCAGCTACAAAAGGGTTTGTAGTCCCATTGATTGATGGAGGTTGTTTTCACATAAAGTGGTCTAAAATTTATCCTTTACATTGTGGATTAGGATACTCCATATGGGTAAAGTTATTATTCATAACCTGAGTCAATTATCCCATTATAGTTATAATTTTCTCAGCACCAGTCGCAACTCTAGTACTAATATCATTATCTTGTATAGGAGGGAAATCTATACATATGATACATTCATTAATAAATTTTCCATTCCTTCCACTAGGTGTCATTTCTAAACAATGACATATAATAAATTAGGTTATGAATCATAGTTTCTAATTTCAAACTAAGAACAAATTAACATAAATTGAAAAATTTATAGAGAGCTAATCTCATAATCATAAACATGGTTTCTTTGGTGGTATATTTACCTTTAAAACATTCATAATGGTTTATAAGGAAAATGTGAATTATCCTAATAATATCCCCTGGTAATGTTATAATAGGTGCACAGTAAGGCTTGTTGTCATGTACCAGGTTACCTCGAATCAGGCTCGGGACACCTTGTTGGAGTTGTTACCACTAGGTACATCTATGCCAGAACCACATCCACTTGTAGTATCTAGATAGGGATGTATTTCTAGAAATACCCACACAATCTCTACCGTACCAAAATTCTAGGATGTTATTATATGTTTATCCTCAAATTTTATCTTATGGTTTTGTTCCCCAATCAATTTTTTATAAATCTAGTTTCCAAGGTTTCTACTAAAATTGTTCTGATACCAACTATAAAGACCTTGACCCCAATAACCTAGATCCGGTGCCTTATTTTATTAATTTTTTACTAGGTACAAGAAAAAACATCCTAAATGACCAAATAGTTTAGTAGTTTTATAAAACTAGATACAAACATATGTTTCACATTACAACTTGAAATAAAATATAACATGGAATCTCTATTGGAAACACCCATAAACTTTTGTATTATCCTTACAATACATTCATAATATACATCTTCTCATCCTGGGGAAAAATAAAACATAGGAAAATGGGTGATCTCAAATGCTCTCTAAGAAAAGTAATATAGTAGAACATAATATAACAATAAGGCATGATGAATGACTAAAGATAAATTAAATCAAAACATAATCTTGAGCATAATATGGAAGGAATAAAAGCTTAATAAATAATATCATGTAAATAAATACCTGAAACTTAACCATGGATATTCTACTAGTTAAATAGTCACATGATTTATAAATTACAAACTTCACAATGAGGTAATGCATAATCCCGGGAATCTGAAACATACTATCAAGGCCTTGTTCAAGACATCTGAAAATAAATGGTCAATGCCTTGAAAAAATGCGTATATGAAAATAATTGACAAGGCATTGGCCAAGTCCATATCTATTTTGTCTCATGAGACCTACTGATTAATCATGAGGATATAGTGGGCCCCACCCATCACTTACTAAGGACAATTAATTCATCATATGAATGGGGTTAAACATAAACAATATATATATATATATATATATGAAATTCAAATAACTAGCCCTAATCTGTAAACATAATCACTAACCATTTTGAGTAGTATGGTGAATTGTATCAAGATAGCACATCCATATTCAAACTGATCATAAACCATTTAATAAAATATGGTACATGATAATAATAAGATATCAATCTCAATAAATCATAATACTCAATAAATGTTTTGAAATAGATGAAAATATTCTAAAAATTCATCAAGGAATTCTTGAGAGAAATACCTTTTTTTATTTTGCAAAGAATATTTCTTTTTGAAAAGTCATTTTTATTTGTCATATTTGTTTGTATAAAAACATAAATGAATAAATATTATTTTTCATGAAAAAATTAGTTATTTTTGAAAAATAATGGTGTCTTAAAATAGATTATGGATGATACTTGATAATGTGTAAGAAATCAAGAAGTTCCATTTAACCGAGTTTGCATATCGAGAAGAATTGAGAAGGGAACCTTGTAAAAAATTTAATTCCCCATAAAATAAATGTTAAATGATAGAGATATATGAGTTTGGAACATATAAACATAATGTATCATAAGTATATAAAGATATAGAATAATTACTTTGGGGTAAAGAGAGAGATAACATAACCCGAATGAAAATGGAGGTTTGGGAAGAAACCCTTACCTTATGTCCAAAAGTGTTCTACACTAGTACTTAATATATTGGATAATGACATTAAATACACTAATTAATTAATTCAGAAGCCTTATGAAATTTATTTTATTTATTATAATTTTTATGTTCATTTATGGTCTTTTTATTAGTTATAAAATTTAATTCTGTCGTTTAGAAGTGTTCTTTTCCTTGATTTTCATGATTGGTTTACATGTATACAAGTATAGAGGTTCATATAAAATGGGAATATTTGTCTAGATCTTAAATTATATGTTATTAATGATAATACAAAAGATAAAATGGTTATATATGTCTTTTGGTTATATGGGGTGAAGATGAATCATTTGATAAGACAATAATGATAATCGTTTATATTATTTTTTTGGTTTTTCGATCATCATAAACAAGTATTGTTTTATTAATTAATATCATGTATATATAATGGTTCAAAAACAATAAATGAATTGTAATATGTATAATAAAATACTTTTTAACCATAATTATGTTTTTATGACCATCATTTACGGTTTTAATGGAAAATAAAAATGCATCATCCATGATGTCATTAAATTGACACAACATGGGTGATGTTTTCATTTATAGAATAAGAGAGAGAGAGAGAGAGAAAAGAGTTTGATGGTGAATATTACATTAACATGATAAAATTATAGTATATAAATGATACTATAGTTATCATGTCTCTTTGTACAGGGGATGTGAGGGAAGGATAAGAAAATTAAAAAAAATTAAAAAAGAAAAGAAAAGAAATAAAAGAGGATTTTTATTTCTTGAGTTCTCCTCCTCAAGAACCTCCTTAAGGGGATTGGTTTTGGTATTTTGTTGAGAAAAATGCTCTTGGACATGGGGTATGGTCTTGATAAGGGTATTAGTCATAAATTTGACAAGTCTTGAAGCCTGAAAGGTGTGACAAAAAGGTGTGGTGATGGGTGGTATTTATAGTGGAGGAGAGGGGTGTTTTCTCATTATTGTATTCATTAGTTTATTATTTTGTCTCAAGAATATGAATAGTTAGATAATTATCATAAAATATATGAAAATAATGAATGTATTTTTGATTTTATGGTTCTTATATCTTTCATGACTCAAGGAATTGTGTATCTATCTTATAATGTATATAAACCGTAAATTATCGTATTTCACTATTTACCAAAAATTAAACCATTTCAAAAAAACCAAAAAATTCACCCTAATTTTTTTTGCATATAATTAAAAAATGAACACTTTTTTATGAGAATAATTTTCTAAATATGATATATATAATTTTTAATTTAAATCACCATTTATTCAAAAAATACCAATTTTAATATTGTAACTCATTTTCTGACACTTTCAAAAACTAAGGTCTCATAAAATTATCCTACAATCATAAGAAGAAAAATATTAATATATGCATCTATTTTATGAAAATAAATTTTCTTTTAAATTATTATATTAATTATAAAATTGTAATTAAATATTTATAACTTACAAAAACACCAACACTTAATTTATCATTTTAAAAATATTTATTTACTTATTCCAAGATATTAATATATCATGTTTTTATTTATTAGATACCCAAATTTTATTTATAATTTCATAGGTTTGGTTACTATTATATTGGATGTTTTACTATTTATATGGTTCACATTACAATCCCAAAGTTCAAGTTATAATTTCATAAGTATAGGTTCCTTAACTTTTAGAAGTACCTCTAACTTAATTCATTATTTATTTATAAATTTTTATTTTGTTATCTAAGTGATTTTATGTGATTTATACTATATGAAATAATTATAATAAGGGAAAATTTCCTTGATAATGTTCTGGGTCGTTACAGTTACCAAATTATCAATTTATCTTTATTTAACCACATAATCCTCTTGGTTACCATAGACACTCGTACCTCAATACATGCTTCAAATCATGCCAAAGCCTGAAATATGTCTGAGGGATATCATTTTCTTTTAGAATTAAATTGTTACCATTATCTGATTCATCCTTGAATTCCAATGTTACCATTCAAACCACACACATTAGAATGATGATGTTCCCATTCTTTAATTCACAACTAAATGAGCATGTTACCATTTATACCATACACATCAGAATGAACATGTTCCCATTATTTATTTCACAACTAAATGAAAATGTTACCATTCATACCACATAATTAATTCAAAAATTAATTTATCACATAAATATCCTTAATTAATTTCCCAATTAATTATATAGGTTAATCATATTAGTTAATTAATCAATATCCACAAACTAAAAATCTCATAATTAATTCTAAAACTAATTATCTCATTCAAAATATTAATAATACATAATTAATTCCCTAATTAATTATCTCAAATCTCAAATCTTAATATCTCATAATTAATTGATCAATTAATTATCTCCAATCAATAATCTCCATATCTCATAATTAATTCTTTAATTAATTATCTCAATCAACAACTCAATATCTCATAATAAATTATATAAATAATTAACTCAATAAACAACTCAATATCTCATAATTAATTCAATAATTAATTACCTAAATCTATAATTCCCGAAATACCCAATTCCACATATCCTCAATTAATTAATTCACCAAATTAATTAATTAAATCAAGAAACTCAATTAATAAAAACTAAATAGAAATTATACAATTAAAAACACATAATTTAAATCAAGACTATGATATTTGAATTATAGACCACCTACCTCATGTTTGATGAAGAAAGCTCACCAATGGAAATACCCAAAATTCAGTGAATTAATGATGCAGAACGAGATCCAAATCTATAACCCTAAATCAATATTGAACAATTAAGATACCATAATACTATATATAGATCTAAATATCCTAGACCTATATACAACTAAATAGAAGATAACTTCCCTCTAAATATGATGGAGAGATGAGAAAGAATAAAGAAACCAAACGAGATCAGATCCTCTTACTGGGAGGGGTGAAGATCTTCAATACACCATTTGATTCACCAATAACAGAGTTTGGGATCCCAAGGAATGCATTCTAAATCCTCCAAAAAATGATAAAATTTGTTTAGGATTGAGATATGGTCGAATTGGGGTTAATATAGAGGTTTCTAGAATTTTAAAACTAAAATTTATAACTTTAATTTTTGCATGCGTGATTTGCTGGGTTAAGTCACACAGTTAGTAGTAACCATGTGACAAACCATGTGCCCAGTTTCACACATAGGTTGCACACTTAGTTTAACCATGTGAAAACCATGTGACATACTTTCTCACTTTGTTTATCCATGTGAAAACCATGCACAAACCCGAAACCCCCTTGCACATTTTGACTAACCATGTGAAAACCCAATGAAAACCATGCAAGGTATCTCATCCTTCTAATTTTTTACAATTTTTACCCAAAATCACCCAATTTAACTCCCAAAAAAGTTATACTCAAAACAAGTAAAAATATTACCTATAAAAAAGTCCGATACTTCTCCATAAAAGGTTGGAATCTTACATACATATTGAAGAAGAATATTTGAAAATTTGAGATTAAGAGAATAATTTTGAAGAAAAAAAATAAAGTATTATGAGGAAGTGTTTATAAGACCTTGGTGATATGGTCTTACTATGATGAGGACTTATGGAATTAAATTTTTGATTCTTAGTAATAAACAATTATTTTTTACTAAGTGTTTGAAACAATAGTTCCAGGTCTCAATGCCAAGAATCCTAAGACAACCAACCATGATAAGGGACAATTAACAATCACAAAGGTGAAGATTACCCAATAATGACTATGGAAAAGCATAAAGTAGGTAGATCATGCACATGGTAGTCATAATAGTGTTTCACTACATAGGGTGGTAAGAAGAAAGTATGTCAGGGAACAGCATGGTATATGGCAGTACCATGAATTTCATATGTTCATTTAATAGGACACCTGGGTTAATAAGTAATCTAATATCCCTATAAATATTATAATTTGGAACTTGGTTATTAAAAAAATACACTATTACTACAAGAGAAGATACATAAATAAAATAGGTCATGTGCGCTGAACAGACAACACCGTTCCGAATCATCTTCTACCTCCAACCACTAGGGTTCAATCCAGGTGTTTGATATACCAAACCATGCTAAAAATATCATTTCACTCATTCTATGATCAATACAATATCAAGAGTATATTTATATGCACTATTCAAAATCATAAGATGTTTGAGATGTCTGGATCGAGTATGAAGAAGTTGATAGTAAGATTAGTTCACATTCAGATTCATGATACTATAAAGAATAAAAGGTCATGTAAGCTTTCATACATGCAGTCCATGAAAGTCTTTGAATATGGTGTATCCATTAATTTTATGAAGATAAGGGAGACGTGAAGTATGTGAATAGACACACCAATTTTCTCAACGTCATGTGATGTTGGAAGGCTCAACATGAGTTTTAAGGATGTTTAAATTATATTTGGATCATGTTTTTTTATCAGATAAAAGTCTATAAACCTATTATATAAATTTATATACCCCAAGTCCTAAAATATTTGATTATTTATTTAGAGTTCTATGATTTCATGAAAAAAAGACTCCATATTAGTTCATGTTCTTGTCTATAGAAATAGAAGAAGAGTCGCAAGCATTCTTGGTCACATGAACGATTGATGTCATGGAGCAATAGATAATGAAAACAAGAAGAACCCACATGATATATTTACATAATTAATAATAAACATAAATATAAAGGAAGAAAAGAAAACCCATTTACATACTATTATGTCATGTAGTGAGACTAAATAGAAGGAGAACAAGCGTACTCTTATGTACATGAAGTTTGAGTGATCTCATGTGCACTTAGCCACACGAAGAAGAATAAAAATAAGAAGGAATGTAGGAGGAGGATAGTATACTCACAAGTCATATGAAACATAATGGAAATCCATGAATAATAACAACAAAAACCATAATATAAATTGTTAACCATGTGATATACTTACCAAAAGAAGAAAAAATAATGTTTGAAAGAAGTTCATACACAATATAGTATATGCATGAGTATTAAAGTATAATATACTTTCACGCATATAGTTTTACTCACTTGAATAATAGTGAGAGATAAAATCGTGAGGGATCAATGCATTTTTTGTTGCATAAAGAAAAAAATATAGATTGATAAATGCATTCATGACACATGAAATATGCATGCATAAATAAAATAAGATACTAAGAATATGATTTGAGAAAGAATATCAAATTATATAAACAACATCAGAGATCATAGGTGTTCAAGGAAAATAATTTAAATGTGCACTAAACTATGTGGACATGAAGGAGCATGGTCGATGTGTTATAACACCAAGAAGAGGAAGCATTTTAAGACACACTCAACCATTTAGATAGGAATTCATTCAATGATTTTTAGGGTTGTCAAAAATCATAACGTGAGGACTAATCTATGCGAAGAGACATCATGAATTACTAAGAGGCTTGTAACTGTGTGAGGCAATGTAAAGATCCTGTAGTGGGATGCTAGATACCATGGTGCGATTCCATGGAAGCATAGTACGTTACCATTTTTTTTGTAATCACTTAATAATGGATGGATCTATAGTTGGGTAATATAAGCAAGTATGGTAAGGAGTAGGCTCACATTGAGATAGAACATTACAAATCAATGTGTTATTATATCTTTATATTTTTTATATCTGGGTAAGGTTGAGAGACAACAATGAGAGTGGCTCAAGGTATTAACCAACCATCTAGGTTGAATTAAAAGGAGATAATTTTTAAAAATAAAAGGAATCATTGATTTATGCTTCTCTCTCTTAATGATCTCATAGATATGGGAACTTTAGATATTATGAGAGTAGAAAGAAAAAGAATGAAAATATAACGATTGGGGTTACTAATTAATTGAAATTTTACTCCATATAAAGTACCTATGGTTATAAGGAAACATTATAGAATTTAATTAGGTAGTTCTTGGGATTTGGTAAGTGAATGTGAAGTGGTGTGTTAAGGGGAGTGGTATTTTTAGGTTAAAATATTGGATAAATTATTTTTTTCAAAGAAAAACTTGAAATAGTGGCCATATTTTACATTATAAATCATATTTTAATAAAATTACTTGTTTTTGGACTTTTAAAACATCCCACCACTGAAGTTATTAGTGTATAAAAATTAAAGGATAAAAAATAAAAATTATTTTTTTAATGATATACTTCATCCTTATAGATTTGGAAATTCATTTTTAGGTTTAGAAATTATGTTTATTTTTTTAAAATGGTTTATTTATATTATTAATTCTATTTTGGGTTGATATCACCAATTTAGGATTAATTAGGTTATTATTACATCATTACTATGTCATAAAACATGTGGTATTTGGAAAATTTTATTTTTTACTATTCACCTAAAAATTAATGTTTTTTCAAAAGGTATAAAAAATTGACTTCTATTGAAATTATTATTACAAAAATGAAACAAATTTTTTCAAAATAATATTTATAATATTTTATTTTTTTTATAAACATAAAAAATCATAGTTTTATAAAATACATTAAAGTACACTTTATAAAAAATGAACATGTACTTTATCTGAGTTTATAATTAAAATATTTTTATTTTTTTAGAAATATAATATTTATATTTACTTAATTAATTAATGGAAAATAGTATTTTAATTTCATTATACTATTTTATTACTTGAGTTACCATTATAATGGTTATATTACCATTTTAATGTTTAGTTCGCTATTCCTAATGGTTGAGTTACTATTACTAAAGACCATGTTATTATTCTAATGGTTATATTAGTTTTATAATTCATATAAGTACCCATTATTTCATTAATTTACTATTAAATTTAATTACTATTAAGAAACCATATTCTATATTATTAAAATGTTGATAACATTACTAATGTTTTTCTAGTTTCATATTTTTTTTCAAGAGTAGAAAATTCTAGGAGATCAAAATGATATAAATTTTACTGTGCTAGTTATTTAATTTTTTGTGTTTATTTTCCCATTATACTATTTTTATATTTTTAGGTATATTTAATCATTTCATGTAATATTTTAAATTTAATTAAAAAATTAATATAGGTTATTATCATGCGGTTCATGTGTTTTATACTATACTACATTCTTAAATATGAAGAATTGTTTTTTCAGAAGGAAAATTACATATATAAATGTTTGGATAATTGATTTCTTCCCCCCTATATAAATTTAATCCTTAAATTGTTATATCATATCCTCAAATGAGAATAGATGATGGTACTTTTTTTCATTATTTCCTAACATTCCTATGTTTCCTCTTCATACTTATGGTGCCACCAAAATATTTTAACTAGGTGAGTTATCGTATTGTATAGAAATTTGTCTTATAGTCCATTATATTCATTAGTTACTACTCAAAAGAGTGATCATTCTCCAGATATATCATTTTTGGATTTAGTATATGTGAGTGATCAAGTATGTATTTCCTTAATAGAGATATGTGGAACACATCTTGAACTTAAGACAAATTTGGTGGAAGTTCTGGTTGATAGGCCACAAAATATATATAATCAAAGATCTAAAAGGAAACAATTTACCTAGGTCTAAGTTTTTCCTTCTTTCAAAGCCCCATGAATTTCTTCTAGGATTATATCAAAGGAATAGATTATCTATAACTTCAAACTGCTTATCTCTTCAATAATTGTTATCAAAGATCTCCTATCAACTTTTAACAGTTTAAACGTGTTGTTAAATGTCTTGAAACTTCTCTATCATGTCTTATATAAGTTCTATCCCAAGAATATTATACTCACCAACTTTATCCAAAACTATATTTGGTCTACATATCAACCCATATGGATCTTCAAATGAGTCCATATAAATACTTAAACATGAACAATTGTTTTATGAAAATTAAACCAAGAGAATATGTTGACCCCAACTATATTTTGTCATGAACCACATCATTACATGGTGTGAAATCAGGGGGAAATTTTATTTATTTTTTTTAGGGAATTTTAGACGGAGAAAAGGTTGATTTATCTTATTAGGAGAGTTCAAAAATATTTTCTAATTGTTTTATTTCTCTTAGAATAGATTTTTTATGCTAGGGTTAGAGTTTTGTTGAATTATGAGATATTTTTATTTTTAAGAAATGTTTAATATTTAATTTAAATAAATATTAATTATTTTAAATGTTTGATAAATGATATCTTCTTATCAAATCCATAGATTGAAATTATGACTCCATTATTGAGTCCAAAACACGAAGGTTTTTCCTAGGTAAGCTATAAAATCACTTTGGGTTCTAAGTCTTAGGTTGGGCCATTTAAGTGGGGATTTTCTTTTATTTTATTTTTCCCTTTTCCCTTTTCTTTTTTATATTCTCTCTATTTCTTTCTATATACACATCAAGGGAGGGGGTATCTTAACCTGAAAGTTAGATTTTTATTTGATTTTCCAAAATTTGCTTTCATGGATTAGCGGTAACCTACAGACACACCAAGCGGGAACCCAAAAAAACAACTGGATCCAAGTGTAAAATTCAAATTTCAAAAACCACACCACCACCGAGAATCATGCTTGAATATCGTCTGAATCACCATGCCACCAGCCATCATCATTCACCATTGACATCCATCACTGTGTCAACATTATATTCTAACCACCATGAAAATCGGTTGCCAAAGATCGTAGAAAACCAGATCCACCATGAAATAGCTCACCGCACCAAATCATCGTCATTCCCCAGTGAATCCAAAAAAACCATACCGAGAACACAAAGATGAAGAGTACGAAAATAACCACGGTACCGTTGAGATCAACCCGACGACTGCTACCATAACCAGACTTAAGAAAAAATAAACTAGATCCACAAATCAAAACACCACCAAACATCAGACAGCAGATTGACCACTGATAATAGGTAAACAAACCATCACCAAAAGAATGAGTAAGAAAACAGAAAGGCCAAATCCCTTGGAGGGGTACATGTTCCTAGAACCTTGATGGCCACCGAGCCACACCTCCCAAAACTTCAATGTTACCACCACTCCAGATCTGACAAGGAGAAGAGCAGAAAAACGTGAGGTCAGAGAAGTAGTAGAGTGACTGAGGACACCAGACAACAACAATCGTCGATGAGGATTAAAACTGGGAACCTGGAAAGTAGGGGAAGACCGACCCGGGTAGCGCCATGAGGCTCATCGACCACCGAATCATGAAACCCAATACCTCTTTAAACCTCAGCACCAAATCCGACCAAGAGAGGCCCTGAGGATCGTGAGGGAAGAGCTGCAGAAGGAGAAACTGAGAGCAACAACAATATCAAGCCATCATTGGGAGCCCATGAGCGCGAGAAGAAAGATGTTGACCCGAAAAAACCAGGGGAGTCTCACAAATAAAGAAAGCAATAGGAGGTGGTGAGAGGAGGGGAGGAAAAATAAGAGGAAGAAGGACGCCACACAGACATGCCATCAACTCTGAATCAGAGGGTGTTTGGAAGAAACCATAGGCGGAGCCGTGGAAGAGAGGAGAACCAGGAGAGAAGGTAGAAATTTACAGATCTACGGGAGGGGGTATCCAGTTTATTGGTTGAGATTGAGAGAGATGGTGAAGGATAGGGAGATCATTTTGGGGTGCTGGAGCATATATGGATCAAGGTGAAATGTCCATCAAGCATGAATTTGAGTGAGAAGCTTTGGATTTTTTATCATGAGGTGGTTCTTATTTAATGTTTTATCCATTTATCATCATAAATTAGTTTATTTTAATTTTTAAATCTTTGTTTGTGTTGCTGAGAGCCTCTTGAGGGAAATCATATAGTATTTTGGGGAGAATAAGTGATTTCATAGGATTCATAGGGGTTTTCTATTCAGGAAAACCCAATCACGTGACATGTAAACCAAGAAAGAACATCATATAGTATTAATTTTGGGTGGATTGTAGAATATGAGTGTTAAATGATGTTTTTATTTTATACACCCCATGTAGAGAAACTTAGGTGTGGTTGGATACTCGGATGGACACCCTATGTGGGGTTACATGGCGGTGTAAGGTACACAACCAAATATTTTGTGTGGTACATGGCTATAATCCATGTGAGATAATTCGCTTGAAACTATGTGTGGTTCATTTATTAATATCCCATGCGTGTTTCACACCATATTGGGTCGAGACATATTGTATACTTGGTAAGTACACATCGGGTCATGCTAGGGTACATGACCTAGCGAGGGTGTTGGATGTACACACTGTGTACATGAGGTATGTGTTTTTTACTCCCTCCCTAGAGGTGTTTTTCTTGTATTTTCACTATAGATCTATAATTGGACTTGTATATAGTCTATTTTTTTCATTTGGGATGTTATAGTATAGACCTTGGGGTGATTAGAGGGCATTGATGAGATGTTCCAAACTGTAAGAGATGGTTGGAGCATTTCCTTGAAGGTTTTGTAATAAGAGTCTTCCTAAGGGAGTATAGGTTATGAGGATGAGGTTAGGGTTGTGATCTTGATGGACAACTTGTCTTGTGAATGCTAAAGGGGTTAATTTGGGATTATTTAGATGTTTCCTAGAAATCAGGATCAAGTTGTATCTTGGATGATATATTTAGTTCACCTTCTTGAGGTTTAGATCCATCTGTTTGAGTTTGGTTTGGATTGGTTAAAGCCTATGGGTTGGGATAATACTTTGGTATGTCTGGTATGATAATTTTCTTTAGTTTAGAGGTTGAAATTGTTCCAAGGTAAATTTTAGGATTCCCTTGCATTTGTGTTGCTGATGTAGATGATTTGTGTTATGCTGTGGTTTTCTTGTATTGATCTTAGATTGAGGTTTCAGATATGTTAGGGGAACCCCTTACTGGGTGTCTTGTTTCTAATGTGGTTCTGGGGAACATTGAGGGTTCCCCATATTTTATTAGACCTAGTAGGGTTGGTGACAACAATTCCAAATTTAACATAAGTTCTAGACTTGGAAAACCATAGTTCATATGGATTGTTTATTGGAAATTTAAGGTAGTTTTTTATCAGGTATTAGAGACACCAAGAGAAACTAGGGATATAATTAGATTGGGTGTTGGACCTATGATTTATTGGATTCTCTCCTCCATTGGATGGATGGTGTTTATAGGTAATAGGGATCTAATGGATGATATATATGTGTACAACCATAAGTTTATCTAGTCACCATAGATAGGGGTTAGTTTCTATGGAGGAGGAGCATTCTATGTGAATATTTTGGACCTAATCAGGTAGTGTTTCAATAATGGGTTAATTTATATCCCAACTAGTTTTGTAGGAATTTTGAGACCTTGGTGAGTTCTCTTTTATCGACCTATAGATCCTTCTCACCAGTTTAGATCATTTAATTGGATTCTAAGATCTTGATAGAGTTGTGTTTTTTTCATGGGAAGTTAGGATGAGATCTTGGGGGTTTACATTTGTTCATGTTGGTATCATATATTTCCAATAGATTTTATTAGGTATGGCGGACAAGCCTGGTTCTGTTGGATTAGTGAGTAGCATGACCAGTGACCTTAGACTCTATCCAGATTCTGTTTTTCTAATCTTGTGTATCACTAGACCCAAGGACCATCGGTGTTTAATCTTTTATTTATTTATATCTATTCAATCATTTCTTTTCAGGAATTTTTTTATTTTTTCTAGGATGGTCATATAACATGTATATGATCTTTTTGATAATAGTATATTATAGGTTCACTATTAGAGGTGGATAAAAAAGATTTATTTATCAACCATAGATTAATAATGTTGGTTCACATGTAGACCCTCATGTATGCTTTTTGGTTGAACATAGTTTTCACAATGGATTGGTTAGCCACCTAGTGTTGCATGATCAAGTTAGATTGTTCATGTGGAGTCTGAGGACTGGTTTGAAAAAAAATCGATAGTTTTGGAGAATGATATTGAGGTATGAATTAGGGTTATAAGTGTATCCTTATGCATTTTATTTTCCATTTTATTTATTCTATATATTTGATCGACCCAATTAGAAATCAGTTGACATGGTATAAAATGCTTGTGAGTTTTTATGAAATATTTCATTTGATATAGCATGCTTCTTATTTATTTATTTATATGTACTATAATTTTTATATAAGAGGACATGTTTGGATATTTATACAATTATTGAACTCCAATTCAATAGTATAATCTCTCCATTGTATAGTTGAAGAACTCAATGCTACTTGATAGACTCTGACGCATGGAGAGGTGCACTTGAGGCCTTATCATGAGTAGGGTTGTGTAATGTGTTAGGTTGACCTAGGGCAATTTTTGAAAAACTTATATCATAGGGGTATTTATTTTTTATTTATCTTATTATTTTAGAGATGGTATAAATATTTTCTTGAATTTTTTCGGATCTTGTGATGAATATCAAACAAATGCATTAGGAACACATTTTCTAATAGGAAGTCTAGGTTACCAAGGAATTTGATTTATGATATTGGTTATTTATGGTATAGTTGTGTTATTTTACCTTGTGTGATGAACTTGGGCTTTATATTTATGATAAATGGGTTTTGGCTCTTTCCCCATTTGAAATAGGCTAGTGTTCATACATCATTCTAGGCACTTAATATTCACACAACCAATGCCTATCTTTGTGATTTCAATGATGACATTTGTTCATTTGTTTAAAGTGTCATAGAAAAACTATATGGAATTGTCCCATATATATTATTTGTGTCATTATACTCAACTAAATCATGGGTATCTTCCACTGATGACAGGCTATGTGGATCTATTTGTTAGATGTTCTATGGTGTTGGAAATGTAGTCCCTTCACTAAGAGATTTATAGATACCCTTTTGGGTTGGTGCAAGACTTGGTTTCCCTAATTATGGATCGATGAGATATTGGAAACCTAAAAAATGATTGGATTAGCTTCAATTTCCCTAATTATGTGTTTTTGAGAGGTTTTATGGTTATGAATGTGGATTCCTTGAGCATGTGGAGGTGGAGCATTGACGGTGCTCTTAGTTTTAAGGTTGTGTTGAGTGGGTAGGTCTGGTTGGATTCTTATCCATATTGTTTCTATTAATTCTAGACATTCTTCAAGAGGTTTAGTGAGAATTAGGGTAAATTAGTGTTGTTTTGGATTGATTCTCAGGTAGAGGGTGGTGGTGTGGTAGCTATCACTTGAGTGTGAGTGCCTCATTTTTGGAGAGGAGTGTCAGGGGTTCTCTGACTTTATGTGAATGACATAAGAGAGGATAATTGTTAGTGGTTTAGGAACATTAGTTAAGATCATTAAAGCATGAATCATGTGATCCAGAGTCTGGTTATTTGACTTGGTTGTGCAGGAGTATGAAACCATTAGGTTTGGTTGAGTCTGAGTAAGGTGGTGCATGAGAGCCTATGAGAGGTTCTTAGAGAATCACTACGACTTAAAGAGTATTTTTGTGGATGTAATGGATTTTAGGTATGAATAATTGGTGTTTTAGGGCATGAGTTTTCTTATTATGCATAGTTTTGGTTATATCATAGTTTTATGGAATGAGTTATGTGTGGGTCCGTTGGGGTTTGTTTGGGGTTTGGAAGTATCTAAGTGCTATTATTGCAGTGAATATGTTGGTTTTAGTGATCTAGGAGTGATGTGAGGGAGGCTATATGGGGGGGGGGGTGGAGGGAACACCACTGGATATCAAATATTGTTATCCTTTTTATAAGGGTATTTTTGAACATAGAGGACTGTGTTCCTAGTGAACTGAGAATGGGTGGTTGTTTCTATTTTTTTGTGGTCCATCAGGTGTGAGTGGGATGATTATGTCCAATCATTATATTCGATAGTGGATGAATAATGGGTCATGGAGGTTGGTGTTTTGGTTTAGGGATGACTATAAGGATACTCTTATGGTGGTGAGTATCATATTGGTCATGAATGAATGTACCTCATGTTGGGAGAGTCACGAGCACCGTTAAACCTTTCAGTGGATGGTAGTGGTAACATCAAATATATTAGTGTTTGGGGTAAAATATTGTATTATTATTTTCTATTGAGGATTATCAATGTAGAGAAGTGTTATGTTTGGGAGTTTGTATAGAAATTTTCCATTAAGTGGGGTAAAATAAGGGGAAAATTTGATTTTTTTCTTGGGTAGTTTGGAAGGGAAAATGGTAAATTTTCCTCTCATTTGATATTGTAATTTTTTTTACCAATTAATTGGTCTCTTAATAGGGTGTTTTCCATAGGTATTTATTTTTTAAAATTCTAATCCATTCATATTTTTATAGATTATTTAAAATTTAATTTATAAAATATTAATTATTTCGCATGTTTGAGAAGTGATATCTTCTAATCGAAGCCTCATATTGAAATATGGACTCTTTGGTTGAGTTTAGAATGAGGAGTGTGGGTTTAACTATATGATTTGTAAAAACTCTTTGGGTTTTGGGTCTTAATTTGGTCCCTTTCATCAAGAATGTTCATTTATTTTTTTATTTGTTTTTTTTTCATTTTCCATGTATTTTTTTATCTCCTCCCCATTTATTCATTTTTATGAATTAAGGGTGGGTGGATTACCTTTTCTATTCAATATTTAGAGATAGGTTTAAGGAGAAGGTGATCATGATTGGGTGATGGAGTGGTTTTTGATTCAAGTATGATGGGCGCTGGGCACAAGTTTGAGAAAGAAGCTTTGACATTTTCTCTAAGAGGTAGACCCTATTTAATGTTTTATCCATAAATCGTTTTAGATTAGTTTTTACAAAATTTTAAAGAATTATTTTTGTTTTTGGGATTCCCTTTAGGGATTTCATGTTGTTTTTAGCAGAATCGGTAGTTTTGAGGGCTTCCCAAGGGTTTTCTGTTAGGGAAAACCAAATATCAAAACTTGTAGTTCAAGAACACACACTGGGTGTTCTTACTTTTGGGAAGATGATTTATTATTATGGATACAAGGAGTATGAGTTTGGGACATTCCATGTAGAGTGAATCAAGGTGTGGCCAAGTACTCGACCAGACACCCCATGTGGGGGCACATGGCTATGTAAGGTACATGGTGAGTGGCCATGTGCGATACATAGTCTGTATCCAAGTGAGGTTCTTAGTCTAAGCCCCAGTAGTATTTATGGTTTGGTACCCCATTCATGTTTCACACCATATAGGTTCAGGATACACCGTGTACTTGGGAAGTAAATTCTAGTTCCTATTGGGGTATACGGTTTGAGGAGGTTATTGGATGTATATGTCATGTACATGAGGTACATGACATATACTCCCTTCTTAAAGATATTTTTATAATTTTTTGTCCTTTTATATATAATTATACTTTTCAATAGTCCATTTTGAGTTTTTTTATATGGGATGTGCTAATTTGGATCATGGAATGATTAGATGCTTTTGGTGAGATTATTTGAGTCAGGTGAGCTGATGAAAGGATTTATATCATGGTTTTGAATTGATATTTCTCCTAAGGGAGTGTGGTTTGTGAGGTTGAGGTGAGGAATATGATATTGATGGTTTTCTTAGGTGGGTGATACTAAAGGGATTCATTTGGGATTATTCAGATATTTCACAGAAGGCAAGATCGAGTAATATCTTGGATGAGATATTAAGTCTAGTTACTTGAGGTTTAAATCTAATTGTTTAAGGTTATATCCTCTAGTCTAGGATAAATCCTTGGGGTATCTGGTATGGAAGTTTTCCTTAGATTAGAGGTTGATATTGGCCTGAGGGACCTTTGAGGATGACCTTGTGGGCATGGTACTGATAAAAATTATTTATAGCTGACTGAGGTTATCTTGTATTAGACTTAGAATGGGGTTTGAGATGTTTTAGAGGATACATTTATAGGGTTTAATTTTTCTAATGTGGAAGGACCATTGTGGGTTCCCTGTGTTTTTTTGGCCCTTTAAAGTTAGTTTTGATGATTCAAAATTACGGGTGGGTTCATGTGTTGGAAGGCCCTAGTTTTTATAGCTTATAGATTAGATGTTTGAGGTAGTTTCTTACGTTGGTATTGAAGATATGAGGATATGTTTGGGATATATTGTTGGATTGATCGATGACCCTGATTTTTAATGGATTCTATCCTCTATTGGTTGACTGATGTTAGGTAGGTATAGGGAGATAATGGAAGTTATGGATGAGTTCACCCAAAAGTTAATATGGTCTCCCTACCTTGGGTTTAATTTCTATAGAGTTTGAGAGATCTTGGGGGAAATTTTGGGCTTGACCAAGAAGTTTTGTGCTGATGAGTTGGTTCATATCATGGCTAGTTTTATAGGAATTCTAGGATATTTTTAGTTTCTCTTGTGTCAAAATAGAGGTTCTTATCTCTAGTTAATATCATTTATTAGATCCCTAGATAATGGTATAAGTGTGTATTGTTTTCATAGATTCTAAGGATTAGATCATAGGGTATGACATTTGTGAATTTTGGTATCTTAGACATCTGTGGGTTTTTTTAGGTTTGTCAGATGCACATAGTTATTTTTAACTGGTGAGAAGTGTTCTTCATGACATCCAACTCTAGTTATGGTATTTTTTTATTGATCTTGGGTGTTGTTAGAACCCTAGGATCATTGGTGTTTTTATTTTATTTTATTTATTTATTTTTGTTTAGTTATTGCTTTTCATGCTAGTTCTTATTTTTACTAGGAAGGGTGTATAACCTATGCATGAACTTGTTTAGGAAATTAGATTAAATATTCATAATTGAGGGTTTCCTAGGGAGATTTAGTTATGACCCCCTATGTGAGAAATATGGTTCATGTGAATAAAAATATGTTTTATTTCTAGTTTATCAAAGTTTTTGTAGTAGATAAGATGGAGGCATCATGTTTCATGATCAAGAAGGATTACTTGGGTAGAGTCTTGGGATTAGGATAGAGTCGCTCAAATAGTTTTATAGATTGGGATTGAGGTATAACTCAGTTCGAGAAGTGAATACTTTCATATTTTATTTTCCATTTCATTCATTCTATATGTGTGGTCATCATACTGTGTGACCATTTGATGTGTTATATCATTACTGTGAGTATCTATACAACATTTCGTTTGATATAACATGATTCTATTTTTTATTTATGCATAATTTAATGTTTATGAATGTGGATGTGTTTGGTTATTTATTTTGTTATTTCACTCTAATTCATGATCATAGTATCTCAAATATATGGATTAGGACCACACTACCAGTCAACAACCTCTAGTATATGAGGACTCATGCTTATGGCCTTGTCATGAGCCATATTAGGTGTTATGTTAGGTCCACTTAGATTGGTTCATGACAACTTTGAAGTTTTTCGAGTAAGTAGTCAACTTTATTTGAGTGCTTGAATGGTATTTTAGGATTGGACATCAGTCTGAAGGTGATTGGCTATATTTAAGTACATAATAGTATACATGGAATATTAATTAATCCTCCATAACATAGAGGTAAATCTTAGATCTCAATCAAATATTATTTAAAATGGTACCCCATGAAACCTCACCACTTCCTTTATGAATATCCTAGAAATTTAATTTAGTAGGAACTCTTCCAAAATAATGATGAATTGGGTAGTCATGGTGAGTCAATCCACTAAAAACCATACGATGTTATTTCATTTAGATTTCTCTAGAAGACCTAAGCTCTATTTTTATCTACTAATATACGATGAACATTGAGGTGTACTCAAAAATCTTATTATTAATTTTCTCCCACCAAAATTTCTCTTAAATACCATGATACATATTAGTACTTGCTTGATTAAATGATAAAAATGAGCTATGTGCATAAACTAATAGAAATTTATTTATCTCAGGTGATGATGGAACAAAAAATTTTGTTCCAAATTGAATTACTCTATATATTTTTATTTTGAATTCATGAAACTTTACTTCCTTCATTGACAAGCTCCAAATCATCAATTTATGCCTCCTATCCCTTCCCTTGGATAGGTGACCAGGAAATAATTTGGGAAAGGTTGGATTTCTTTACTTTTTTATGATTTTAAAATCCATCCTTTAAATATCCATGAATATTGGATCTCTCTCAATCATCATCATAGATGGAGTAACACATTTATTTCTACTTAGAGCATCAAATTCCTTATTTACTATTCTAATATGGTAGTGAATTGATCAATCATAGCCCTTGATTAACTGTAACCATTTTTATTGACACATATTTAACTCCTATGTGAATATATATTTTAAAATATTATAATCACTATATAGGAAATTTCATAAAATATTTAGTATAAATATCATAGTTTATAACTCTAGACCAAGTATTAAATAATTATTCCCATGGATCTTTTATTTTCAATAAGAAAAGCTGTCACTTTATCATTTTTTCATGAGTACACAACCTAATAAATTCTTTAAAGAATAATTTTATAACACAAAAACTTCCCCAATTTAGGGGAGTGTGAGTATAGGTGTTGTGATTAACCTCTTCCTGATCTCCTTAAATATTTCCTCACATTCTTTCAACCATATATACAATTTTTCATGTCAACTTAATTAGTCGGATAAAAAATTTTAATAAGTTTCTTACAATGAATTGATATTTTCCAACTAATCCAATACACTATAGATCTCTATAAAACTTGTGGATTCAGGATATTTCTCAATTTCCCTTTTATTTAAAGGATCCATAAAAATCCCCTCACTCATGATGAAATGCCTCAAGAATGAAACTTTATATATCTAAAAGTCACAATTTATGAAGATAAAATAAAACTTATCCTTCCTTAATGTTTCTATAAAAATCCTTATATGTTCCTCATGTTCTTCTTTTCTCTTGGTTTATATGATAATATCATAAAAAGGGGCACCATAAATTTATTAAGGTAGTCTCTAAAGTCTTTATTCATCATGTCCATGAAGATTTTAAGGCCATTCATTAGTATAAATGGAATAAATATGAACACATAGTGTCCATATAATATATAAAAGGATATATTTTGAATATATACCCTCTTTAACATCGACTAATGATATTCAGAATGAATATATACTTTTGAAAATTACTAAGCTCCTCATTTTTTTTGAAAAATTCATCAATCATTGGTAGTGGATTCATGTTATTTATAGGGATATTTTTGAGATATTGATATTAAATTCAAATCCAGACCGGTTCATTATTATTCTCAACAAAGAGCACTGGTGAAATCCATGGTTATTGATTGCATAACAATTCACTATTCAATTCCACTCTTACACTGCTGTTTTAAACTGGTTTTGTAATTAATATTTAAAATATAATAATAAATTGAAATTTATGTTTGATTCAATTAATTAATGTTTATCACTATTTAATATGGAAATTTTACTTGTTTCGATGTTTAGATTGTAGGAGGAGGTGATTTGGAGAGCCCGTGACGGAATTCAAGCAAAATGGGCCAAACTACATGAGAGCCCAATCATACATGTGGACATTAATATGTACCGTGGATAATACATGCATCCAATTGGGATAAAAGTAGGTGTATGAATAGAAATTAATGTGGGATACATTTATCTAGAAGATCATGGAGCCCAATTCATCCATTTGGATTCCCAAAATAGGCCCACAATGTGAAGAAATTATGGGTGGTCTATATTGGACCACCCTTCTGTATTTGGAACATAACTCGGGCCTCAGAGATTCAATTGGGATGATTCCACCCCCATTGTAAAGTTAACTCAATGTTTTACCTCTCCACCAAATTTCATTACAATGGAACGTGTTTGGTTAGTCAAAAAGCTGGATAAATAAGGATTAAAAAGTATGTTCTGAAAAGTGACCTAGTCCCTTAGGCACTTGACTTCTTTTGTGGAAAGTGTGATGTTTTTGTCCATAAAATCACTCCTCTACCTAATTGTATTATGTTTCATGAACAGGGTTGAATCTTATTCTAACTTTATATCTTTCTTCATCCATTATCTTCCTCTTCTCCCCCATGTACTTCTAAACCTCTAGTGATCAATTTGGGGGGGGGTGCTTTGTTGTAATCCCGAGCTTTACGCTTATAATCTTAATAAGGTAATTGAATTTCTAGGTTTGTTGTAAATTGTTCTTAATTTATAACTTCATATTTTGTTTTTATTTTGGTATGATCAGATACAAATTAAAGGAACAATAATCCTCATGATTCCACGCATAACCCGGATCTTGTGATGATTTGAGTGTGGTTGCGTCTTTTCTCACCACTTCCCTTTCATGAGTGTGTGAATGGATTATGTTAGTTGATAAATTCCAGAAGATTTAACCCATGAATATGAATGTTCTTTTATTGTATAATATTTTATCATTAAGACAAATCTAGTAATCTCATCACGTTTTTGATGTGATGCCTTGATTGAGTTTCGCTTTTACATCGATTCAAGTTTGTTGATTTTGAGCAGTCACCGATAATCAATATCATTGATTGATTAAATACCAGGTGGTAACTTAGTAAGTAATCACATAACATACTATTTTCAGTGTCTATAAATTAAGTAATCAATGATTCTTACCATTCCCTTGAGAGCGATGACGGATTGAGCATCAAGGGACACCTACCCAGGTTGATCACGATTTCTCTATCTTGTTTCCCTAACTTAGTAGTATAGTTTCAATTTGTGTTTTAAAATAAAAAACCCCCCAAATTTTACAAATACAGATTCCTCTTTTATTTTCATAATCATAACCTTCTTTTTAAATTAATTATCTAAGGCTTCATTGAGAGACGACTTAGGGTTGCTGCTATGCTGCCAAAATTCTAGTTAAAAATAAACATCTAATTTGACGTGCTCGAAAATGCAATCAAATTTTAGTGCCGTTTCCTGGGATTAAAGATCATTTTTTCATTTATTTCATTTTATTTATTTATTTAACTTCTTAATTAGTACTCTTTTCAATACCCCTCCCCGATTTGATTGTTTTTGTTTTGGTTTTTTGTTTCTATTTTTGGTTGTTTTTGTGTGTTCTTTCTCACTCTATATCTCTCTCTTATTCTTCTTCTCCTCCTACATCTCTCTATATATAATTCTGTATTATAAAATTGTATTCTCCTATCACCATTCTTAAGTGATTTTATCCATATTCGATAAAAAAACAACCAATCAATCAAACTGGACATCATTTTTGCATGACAAGATCTGTTAAAGAAACACTATTCGAATTTTACCCTAAAATTGAAAAGAAACTTCACATAAAAATCAATAAATCAAGATTAGGTAAATCAAGTAACACTAAGGAAACCATTGTGAAACCTCAAGTGGTCATTAACCAATCAAAAATTGAACCGAATCAAACCCCATAAATCATGACTGCAAATAATCAAACTTTAAAAGAACTGACCGCCCCTGATGTGGAGTACCAACCTGAATACATCCAATACCCTAAGGAAGAAACCAAATTTGAGCTAAAATCATCCCTCATCCACTAACTTCCCAAATTCCATGGGCTTCCTGGTGAGGAACCTCATAAACACCTTAATTAGTTTCACATAGTTTGCTCCACCATGAAACTCTAAAACATCTATAAGGACTTAATTAAGTTTAGGGCATTCCCTTTATCCCTTGATGGTGTAACCAAATATTGGATGTACTATTTTCCTACCACAATTGAGGGCTGGAATGACCTGAAAATACTATTTTTATAGAGGTTCTTTTTTCCTCCTAAACTGCATCAATTAAGAAAGAAATTTGGGGCATTAGGCAATCACAAGGAGAGACCCTTCATGAATACTGGGAGAGATTTAAATGGCTCTGATCAAGCTACCCCCACCACCATATTAGTGAAAAAATATTAATCTAATACTTCTATGAGGGACTTATCCCCATGGATCATGGAATGACTGATGCAGTAGCTGGTGGTGCCTTGGTTGATAAAACTCTTTCCGCCGCTCGTGACTTAATAGCCAATATTTCTCAAAATGCACAACAATCTGGAACACGATCTATTTCACCAATCCAAGGAGTTCATGAGGTAAGTCATTCATCCCTAGAACAAAAGGTATATAAAAATATTGATGATATTCATACCCTTCTAAGGAAATTATCTCAAGAACAGGGTAACTCACAATCTCCTCCTATTCCATTACATTGTGGTATTTGTTCTGACAATACTCATTTTTCTGACAAGTGCCCACAACTTTAAGATTCACCTGAGTCTTTCATAACCATGTTCCCAGGGAATCCATTCCAACAAGCTCCTCCCTTAAAGCAATAACAATTTATGCCACATCCAAACCCCGAGAGGAAAGCACAACCCTAATACTAATAAGGATGAAACTCAAGCTACCCCAATCAGAATTGGTATCAACAAGGCCAAGGTATGAAACCTTCTTATCCTTCAAATTCTCAAAACAATCATCCTCCTTCTCCCAAATTTGAACCAAGCCTCGAGGACATGGTGAAGAGAATGGAAACCCAGAACCTCCAGTTCCAACTGACCACACAATCGGTAATTCAAGACCTACGAACTCAAGTTGGGAAGTTGGAAAACACCTTCGATGAGCTTAAGATGCAAGGTTCCAAACAACTAGCATCCCAACCCATTTCCAATCCGAAGGATAAAGGTAATGTATGTGTAATGACACTTTGTAGTGGTAAATAAGTTTCTTTTTCTAATGATTCTTCCCAACATGTATGTCCCCCTCTTGAAAACACTCTTTCTATAACCATAAAAGATTCCGATGAAGAAAAACAAAATAAAAAGGGTAACCAAATTATCATTGATGATTCAAATGAACAACCCATTCCTCTTCCTTTCCCCCAAATACTCTCTAAATCTATGAATAATTTTGATAATGATATTGATAAATAAATAAAGGATACATTTAAAAAGGTTCAAGTTAGCATTTCTCTATTGCATGTCGTTAAAAAAATCCCTCAATATGCAAAATTTCTTAGAGATTTTCACCCATAAAAGGAGGATAAAAGGGAATGAGAGAGTCAACTTGGGAAGGAATTTCTTAGCCATGATTAAAATTGTAATTCCAACCAAATGCAATGATCCAAGCACATTCATGATACCTTGTACCATTGGGGAGACATTCTTTTCATATGATATATTTGATTTAGGTGATTCCATTAATGTAATGCCTCAATCCGTGTATACTTATCTACAGGTTGGAGAGATTAAACCAACATGCATTATTGTGAATCTTGCAAACCAAAGTACTACGCATCCAACATGAGTGATTGAGGATGTCCTTGTAAGAGTAAAGAATCTCATCTTCCCTGCTGATTTCTATATTCTTGAGATAGAAGATACCAGATCCCAAGAACATGCTACTATATACTTGAGAGTCCATTCATTACAAATAAGATCATTAATGTTCACAATGGCACACTGTCCATGTATTTCAGTGGAGAAAAGGTACGTTTTAACATCCTTGAAGCTATGAAACACCCCGTTGAAGAAAACTCCACTCTTATTGTCTATTCGATGGAATTTCTCTCAAAGGATGTACACACACACACACACAATTATCTCCTTAATCCATACTCTAATTCATTTCCCCCATATTCACCCTTAGATGATTTGAGTTTTGATTCATGTTTTGAGTGTTGTGTGGGTTATAAAAATTGTAAATTTTGTGCTTTAATTGATGAGTGTGTTCATTCTGAGGTACCCATGACCGTTGATGATTATGAAGATCTCATTTTAATATATTCTCTCTCCTTAGAGAATAAACAAGAGCAGATAGACAAATTTATGGACCTCACTCACCCAAAACACCCTCCCTCAATCCAGAAACCACTGGTGTTGGAACTCAAACAACTTCCTTATAATTTAAAATATTCATATCTTGAGGGTATTGACCAATTGCCCATCATTATTTCTAATAACCTCTCTCCACAACAGGAATCAAAACTTCTCAACATTTTGAGAGTGTAAAAAGTAAATATGATGGACATTGGATGATATTTTTGGGATTATACCATCTATTTTTATGCACCATATACTTTTGGATGATGAGGCTAAGCCCATAAGACAATCTCAATGCCGGTTTAATCCCACTCTCCTTGAAGTGGTAAAATTGGAAATTAGTAAATTACTAGCTATGGGGATCATTTATCCTATATCTAATATAAAATGGGCTGGCCTAGTACAAATTGTGCCTAAAAAATAGTAATAATAGTTGTGTCAAATGAAAGGAATGAATTGGTTCCAACACGTGTGAAAAACATATGGTGAGTCTTTATGGACTACAGTTGAATGAATTAAGCCCCGTGGAAGGACCAATTTATTCTATATTTCACTGACCAAATGTTAGAACAATTGGATGGTAATTCCCATTATTGTTTCCTTGATGGATATTTGTGTTATTTCCAAATATATATAGCCCCCGAGGATCAAGAAAAGAAAACATTTACCTATCTATTTTGAACATTGGCATACAGAAGGATGCCTTTCGGTCTATGTAATGCTCATAGTATTTTTCTCCGATGTATGTTGAGTATTTTTTCAGAGTACCTTGAGAGTTGTTTAGAAGTCTTTATGGATGATTTCATAGTGTATGGTTCTTATTTTGATGATTTTTAGAACACCTAGGTTTTATCCTTCACCGCTGCATTGAAAAAGATCTTGTTTTAAATTATGAGAAATTCCATTTCATGGTTTATTGAGTGATAGTTCATGGCCATGTCATTTCAAATAAGGGAATTAAAGTTGATAAATCTAAAATTAAATTAATTTCATCCCTTCCATATCCAAAATGTGTTCGTGAGATGCGATCTTTCTCAGGTCATGCTGGTTTTTACCATCGATTCATTAAATACATTAGTAAGACCACACTTCCATTTTCATAGTTATTACAAAAAGATTTTAATTTTGTGTTTATAAAAATTGTGAGGATGCATTAAATTCACTAAAAATAAGTCTCACATAACCTCCCATTATCAAACCACCAAGGTGGGATCTACCCTTTATACTTATGTGTGATGCCTCTAACTTTGCAGTTGGTGCATTTTTATCACAAATGGTTGAGAAGACTACTAATGTCATTGCATATGCCTCGTGTACCCTTGACCCTGCCCAGGTAAACTAAACAACCACTGAAAAATAACTCCTTTATATTATGTTTTCCTTGGAAAAATTTTGATCATATATTCTTGGGTCAAAAGTGATTGTGTTTTTTGACCATGATGCCCTTCAATTTCTCCCAATGAAACCTGAAGTTAAGCCCTGCATCATATGGTGGATGCTCCTCCTCCAAGAGTTTGAACTTGAAATTAGAGATAAGAGGGGGGGGGGGGAATATTGTAGCTGACCATATTAGTAGGATTTCTACACCACTAGACCACCATGTTGACTCATCCCTCCCCATTGGAGAATTCATTCCTCATGAGAACCTTTATGATATTGTGGACCTTACCACCTGGTATGCGGCCATTGAGAATTTTTTAGAAACATCTAGGGTATCTACTTATTTCATCACTTACCAATCCCATAGAATTAAACATGATTCTCAATGGATCATTTGGGATGACAAATATTTGTGGAGAATTTATGGTGACAAGTTGTTCGTCAGTGTGTCAATGACCATGAGTTTACATCTTTTTTGACCTTTTTCCACACTTTGGAATGTGGGGGACACTTTGCCTCTCTACATATAGCTCAGAAGGTCCTTGACTCTGGACTTAATTGGAAAACATTTTATAGGGATGCCCATTGATTTTTCAAGTCATGTAGTCATTGTAAATTCATAGGGAATATCTCCAAGAGGAATGAAATGCCCCAACAACCCATGTTATTCTCTGAAATTTTTAAGGCATGGGTCATTGACTTCATGGGGCATTTTCCAAATTCATTTGGCATTGTGTACTTCTTATTGTTTGTGGACTATGTCTCTAAATTGGTGGAAGCAAAGTCCACTGAGACTTATAACTCTCGAGTTCTTGTTGATTTTGTAAGGTCCCAAATTTTTATTCGGTTTGGTTTGTCGAGATTCATCATTAGTGATTAGGGATCACATTTTTTCAATCACAACATGAAAAAATTTCTTCATAAGTATGGGGTTGCTCATAAAGTATCCACTGCATATCACCCCAAACTAATGGAAAAGCATAAATCTCAAATCAGGAAGTTAAGAGAATCTTGGAAAAAATGGTACAACTCAATAAGAAAAATTGGAGATTGTTCTTGGATGATGAACTTTGGGTGTACCGTATAGCTTTTAAAACCCCAATTGGAATGTCACCATACAAAATTGTGTTTAGAAAGGCTTGTCACCTCCTGGTAGAGGTAGAAAACCATGCATATTGGGCTATTAAACAATTTAATATGAACCTTTCAGATGTAGGTGAGCATAAGAAGCTGTAGATTCAAGAGTTTGAAGAAATTAAATGTGATGAATATGAGAAATCTCGGACCTATAAAGAGAAAAAAAAGGCTATCCATGATATAATTATTCATCATAAGAAGTTACATATTGGTGATAAGGTCCTCTTGTACAATTCTAGGATAAAGATACACCTAGTTAAGCTTCATTCCCGATGGCTTGTTCCTTATATTGTTAATAATGTTTACCCTTTTGGTGCAATTCAAATTTTGCCTGAGAAGAGTGGACAAAGTCTTAAAATCAATGGGAAGTGACTTAAACACTTCTATAAGGATTTTAAAAGGAATCTGGTGGAGGAAATCCACCTTCTAGAAGCAACATACCAGTGAAACACACCAGGTTTTACCATTCCTTATCACATTATCAATTATTATAGTGAGGACACTACACATTCTAGGTGGGGGGGGGGGTGGATACATTCCTGGGTTCATTAGGATTATCATCATCTTTCTTATTTCTTATCCTTTTCACCTTTTATATGATATTTTAACTTTTCCCCATATTTTTGGGTTCATTAGTATTTTCATCATCTTTCTTCTTTCTTCTCTTTTTTGCCTACATTATAGTATTTTCACTTTTTCCCATCTTTTTGAGTTCATTAGGATTTTTATTGACTTTCTTCTTTCTTCTATTTTTCTCCCTTTTTATAGTATTTTAACTTTTCCCCATCTTGTTGAGTTCATTATTATTTTCATTATCTTTATTCTTTCTTCTCTTTTCGCCTTCTTTATGGTATTTTTACTTCCCCCCATTATAGTCACCAAATTATGGAACTTACTGAAAATGCATGTTGAATATTTTGATTCCATGTTGATTTAACATTTGATAAAAACCTGTATCTATTATGGACTGAATGTTTTCATGAATTTAACATCAGGGAGTGATTTTTAGTGAATTGGTTTTCTTTCAATGATATAAATGGTTGTATCTTTGTGAAACCTTTGAGATTATTGATGGCCCTTATGTGAGTAGTTTTTTGGGAAAATAGTGTCACTAATATCTCCACAAACTTTTACACTAAACCAAAAAGTGTGAATATTTATTACTTATTATAAGGTAAATATAATTTAGGTTAATATTTTTTAGCTTAAAATGATATTTACATACGTTCGTTCCTTATCTGATCTTTTCATTACTGTACCAGATTGACCTATGCGTGTGTACCTGATATCCAACTATTTCACGCCCTGAAAAAATAAAACAAATAAAAAATAAAAAAATTGGGTTGTGTCTTGGGAAGGTCCAAAACCACTCCTCCTAATACTTTTATCTTGTTATAATTATTATAATTTGTGTTATGAGTCGATAAAACAAGGGTTGATAGATGAGTGTAAGATTTGTTCCAAATGAAACTTCTAAAAAAATAATTAATGGATGTGATGAATTGTGAAACATATAGGGATATCTAGTTCAGGATCTTATGGTTTTACTTCTGGTAATGCTTATGTGAGTGGGTCTTGAAATATGATTGGAAAGGATGTAGGGCTTGTTTGGTTGAAAAAATCATTTAAGCTGAAAAATGTTACAATAACCAATATTTATTAGATATAAAGTGGAAAGAATATCATGGAATGGTTTTCAAACACACATATGGAGAGTTAGTGGCATGATTAACTTTTTAATTCCTTTCTCAATTTGGTATCATGAATCTCATTGAATTTCAGTGTGATATGATTTATGAGACATCCTTTTCCATTTTCACTAGGAAGAACTCCTTGGTGTGGTTTGTGCATTGATCACATTACTTTAATGAATTAAAATTTCCTCAAATGTTAAATCTTCATGATGTTGGAAATATATACATGCATAATTTTTTTGATAAGTTTCTTTTCCTAGGAGTGAAAATTTTTAGGTGTGAGGGTGTGATCGCATAACGATTCACTATTCAATTTCACCCTTACACCATTGTTTTAAACTAGTTTTGTAATGAATATTCAAAATATAATAAAAAAATTGAATATTATGTTTGATTCAATGAATTAATGTTTACCACTGTTTAATAGGTCAATTTTACTTGTTTCAGTGTTTACATTGTAAGAAGAGGTGATTTGGAGAGCCCGTGATGGAATTCTAGAAAAATGGGTCAAACTGCACGAGAGTCCAAGCATACATGCAGACATTAATATGTATGTTGTAAAATATGTGCTTCTAATTGTCCTAAAAATGGATTTATTAATGAAAAATAATGTGGGCTACATTTCTCTAGAATATCGTGGATCCCAATTCGTCCATTTGGATGCCCAAAATAGGCCCCCAATGTGAAGAAATTCTGGGCGAGCCCGATTGGACCACCCTTATGTATTTGGGCCATAACTCGGGCCTCAGAGAACCAATTGGGATGGTTCTACCTCCCTTGGATAGATAACTCAATTTTTCACCTCTCCACATAATTTCATGACAATTGAATGTGTTTTTTTCAGTCAAACATCCGGAAAAAAGTATTAAAAAGTCTATCCTAAATAGTGACCTAGTCCCTTAGGCACTTGACTTCTTTTGTATAAAGTGTGATGTTTTGGACTATAAAATCACCCAACTCCCTCATTCTCTAATTTTAAAAACCAGGGGTAAAGTTCAGTATAACTTTATAGCTTTCTTCCATTATCCCCCTCTTCTACCCCATGTTCTTCTAAACCTCTAGTGATCAATTTGGGGGGTGTCCTTTGTTGTAATCCTGAGCTCCACGCATGTAATCTCTATAAGATAATTGAATTTCCTGGTTTTTTGTCAATTTTTCTTAATTTATAACTTCTTAGTTTGTGTTGATTCTTTTATGATCAAATACAAGTCAAAGGAACAAGAATCCTCGTGCTTCCATGCATAACACAGATCTTGTGATAATTTGAGTGTGGTTGCCTCTTTTCTCACCCCTTACCTTTCATGAGTGTGAGAATGGATTATGTTGGTTGATAAATTCCCTGATCTTAAACCCATGAATATTCATTTTATTTTCTTTTGGAATATTTTATCATTAAAACAAATCTTGTCATCTCATTACGTTTTTGATGTGATGCATTGATTGAGTTCTGCTTTTACATCGATTCAATTTTGTTGATAATGAGCGGTCGCCGATAATCAATACCATTGATCGATCAAATACTAGGTGGTAACCTAGTAAGAAATCACATAGCATACTAGTTTAAGTTTTTATAAATCTTGTATTCAATGATAATTCCCATTACCTTAATAGTTATGACGGATTGAGCATCAAGGGACACTTACCCAGGTTGATCACGATTTCTCTATCTTGTTTCCCTCACTTAGTAGTATAGTTTCAATTTTTGTTTTAAAGTCAACAAACCCAAAATTTTATAAATAAAAATTCCTTTTTTATTTTTATAATTAGAACCATATTTTTAAATTAATGATCTAAGGCTCTCCTGATATATTCCCTAGGGTTGCTGCTATCCTGTAGAAATTCTAGTTAAAAATAAACATCTAATTTGACGTGCTCGACAACGCAATCAGTTATACACTTGGGTATATAAAACCCTTTTCCAAATTTTTTTATAGCTACTTATTTAAATACTCATTTTCTATAGAGGATATACTATATAGGGTCTTTAATATAGGTGTGGCTCCATGTATGAGTTCCATTGAGAAATATACCACATGATCCAGGGGATAGTGAGGAAATTCATTAGGAAATACAATAGTGTATTCCCTTAAAATATGAATTTACTCAAAATTGATTATTTCCTTTATGTAAACCATCTGTGAAAGATATTCTTTTTCATTGGTTATCATAACCCATACAATTAAAGGATACTCTAAAGTATATTCATAATATTCCTTTCTTTTTATAGGATCATGGGATGGTTTAAGACAAGGAAATAGATTTATTTTTTATGAATATTTTATGTGAGATCGATATAATGAGATCCAATCCATGCATAGTGTAGTATAAAATTCTACCAATGGATGGATTATAATATTTTTTGGAAGAATATTTCCATATATGTTACCCGGGGATGAGTCCATGTATTGGGGAGGTAATTCAATAGTTCTAGAAAAATTATAGGATATAATAGAATGCATAGAAAATTAATTAAAAAAACATTCATCAGTCTTGAGTAAACGTTACTTTCACTATTTAATTTTATTTATTTTGGTTCCCACCATTATCTAAAATAGAAATTTTCAAAAAAAAGTCGATAAAGTATAGAGAAATAACTTATTCACATGTATAAATAAATTATAAATTCTTCATCAATGAGATCCTTAATTTTATTATAGGTTTACTTTTACTAGTCTAATTACAAAATTAAATAAATATTTCTTTGATACTAACTAGAAAAACCTAAATATTTTATACATGATTTTTATATCATTTTTAAGATAAAAATACGATAATAATATAATCAAAAATTGAAAGGTTTAATATCTTATGCCCACTACTAAAAAATAAACCTAAAACCATGGATATATAACCACTAGAAATATTTCCAATGACAATAGTTCATCTATATCCATGAGAAAAGAAATTCCCCATGTTTATAGGTTACTAATAACCATGGGATATCCTTACCATGGCTATAGGGTGAAGTGGGAAGGGGGAAATCCATGAGAAGAGCATAGGAATAAAAAATGCGTGGGAAGTGATACTTTATCCATATGTTATTTTTTCTATGGTTGTACATATCTCTATAGCTAGGTGGAAATTTTCCCATGGATATACCTGCTACTATGAAAATGTTTAATTTTACCCATGGATAAAGGATTCCTATAGAAATAATCACAAATTTATATGCCTTTAGGCCATGTATATCCGTGAGAAAATTTATTGTCGTTTAGCACTATATGGAAAATTCCTATATCCATAGAAAAGTTTTCTCATAGAAAAATTTATTTCATTTAGTTTGACCTGGATAAAAAATATTATAATTTATAATAATAATAAAAATAATTTTTTTTTAATTTTTAAAAATATGTGTTCTTGTATGTATGTTTTTATACATATATAACTAAAATTCACCATAGGGGATTGGAAGAATAATTGAGTTTGAAGAGGAAAGTCCTATGCTCAAATATTTCTAAACAAATTTAATTTTTTCTAAGATATGATTACAAGAATTTTCCCATGGAAATATATATTGGATATATCCACAAGAATATTCCTATGCTAATTATACCCACAAAAATACCCTAGATCTATTTCCATGATCCATGTACATGGTTATAACCCATGGTCTATAACTATAAATCTAGAAAGAAAAATCACGTTTATTGTGAATATAACCTACAACTATGGGCATTAGGGATACTATGATGGGCATGGACTTTGGCTGTAACCTTTTTTTACTTGTATAAAATTCAGTTTTATAACATAATCAATCATAAAACAATAAACTTTATTTAATTACTTCATTATAATCCATTTATTATATTTAATATTTTCCTTTGTACATGTATTCACCAGAGGACATACCTGAAGTAATGGGTGATCCAAAATCCCATTAAGTGGAGGAATATTAGAAAAGGAATACACGATATAATTTAATATAGTATATATAAGAGAATAATAATAATAATAATAATAATAATAATAATAACATCATTAGAAAAAGATCCTAAATAGACATGGAATGCGGAAAATTAAAAATAATAAAACATCATAACATCGTGTTAAAATCCCACTCATAAATTTTGAAAAAATCTAAAATCACGTTCACACATAACATATGTGTCAGAATCATTAAGTCATAAATTATGATCAATGGTGGAATCATGTTCACACATAATACATATATTCTCATGAGATATATAACATTAACCAATGAATTTTAGTGATATATAATTATAGGACCACTCTTTACATCATAATATTCTCATAATCATTCATGACACATGGAAAAGAAAATGTACATCAATCGTAAACCTGATATAAACCCATGAAAAAATAATCGAAACCATAGTGATTTCATGACTCATATGTCAAATAATATCTTTTTAGGTTCAAAAAAGAAGAAGGAAAATACTTATTTTGTTCATGAAAAGGTATCATTATCAAAGAATAGATAATTTTTCTTAGAGGGAAGAGGATGATAATATAAAGAATCAATGGGATATTTAAAAAATTATATTTTTCAAACACCAAAAAGGTATCTAAGAATGAATTTAAATGAATTAGAAAAATAAATATCACTATAATACCAAAAGGGAATGAGAATTTAAATATATTTAGAATAAATTTTGAGAAGAATCACGATGAAAATATAGAAGAAGAGAATACTAACCTAAAAGAAGAGTTGTAATCGAGAGTCTCTTTACCTTAGGTCATACTTTATTTTGTTAGGTTTAAAACTATTTTATAATAAAAATATAGTTATTGAAATAATAATCACAAAATGTATTAAATTTATTTATTTTATTATTAATCAATTATAACCATTATAATTTATTAATTTATTTATTAGTTAAATATGACATTTTTTGATCGACAATTTCCTTAAATTTTAATATTTTTATTTTTTTCACATTGTTTTAATTATTTATAGTTTATAATTTTTTCAAATTAATTCATGAATATTTGAGTACCTTATTTTTCTAAATATAATATATAGTCTACACTAACCATCATTGAATTAGGTGATAATTAAATCATTGATAATGTCCTCATAGGTGGATGAAATCAACCATTAATAGGGCGTGTCAAAAAGAATGGGTGAGAGAATATGTATAAAATGAATGGATTAAAATATTTATACCATATTATAACCATAATAGTGATTTTTATATACTTACAAATTAAATATCATTGGAAGGTAGAAAAGGGAAGTGATTAGGAGTGTTAAAATAAAAATTATGAAAATAATAGGATTGGGTTTACCTCTTAGTTGAAGTTATACTTCTTTTATATAGGATTAAGGCCTTGAGATATTGGGGTTGTATGAAACCATAATTTCCCTAAGAATACCAGGAGACATATGAGGTGGTAATTGGGTAGATCTTGGGCTTTGATAACTGTATGAATTTTTTACAAGGTAAAAAAGAGGGGGTTTTTATATTTGAGGGGAGGGGTATTTTTATGTTAAAATATTTAATAAATTATTATTTCCAATTTAAAATGTAAAATAGTGATCACATTTAAATTATGAATCATATTTTAATAAAATTACATGAATTTAGGAATTTAAAACCATTTCACCACTAAATTTATTAGTTTATATAAAATAAAGTAAGAAAAATGAAAAATTAATTTTGAATGGTATAATTTATATTTTTATGATTTATAAGTTCATTATTACATCATAGGGTGTCATAAAACACATGGTATTTCAAAAAATGTGTTTTTACAATTTTTTTTAAAAATTATAGTTTCTCAAGTAATTATAAAAAATTAACTCTTAGACAATTTTAAAATGATGATTATAAAAATTAAATTCATTTTATCAAAATAATTTTATTTATTAATATAAAAATTATGGTTTTAAAAAAAATAATTTAAAATGAACTTTATAAAAATTGCACATATACTTTATTTGAATTTATAATTTGAGTATTTATTTTATTGAAATATAATTTTTATATTAAATTAATTTATTAATGTTAAATATTATTAACATGTAATTATACAATTTTATTGGTCAAGTCTCTATTCTAATGATTAGATTACTTTTTTTAAAGTCATGTTACTATTCCTAATAGTTAGGTTACTATTCCTAATGACTAGGTTACTATTCAAATGGTCATATTGGTTTTAAAATACCAATAAATACATAACATTTTCTTCATTCACCTTTCACTTAAATTCATATCAAGGTATTGTATTATTTATTTTCAAAATATCAATTACAATACTAATTTTTTATTTCTTTATCACCATAATATTCATGGGTGTTATATTTCTAGGAGATCAAAATGAGTCAAATTATTCTATTCTAGTTGTTTTATTTTTTGAGTTTATTTCCCCATTGTACTATTATTAGTTTTATTGGTTATATTTATTATCTAAATATAATGTTCTAAGCTAATGAATTAATGTATTTTTTTCTTTATTATGTGGTGCATCTTTTTCATAATATTCTATATCCCTAAATGTGACACATTTTTATTCAAAAGGAAAATAAAATGTATTAAATTTTTGGTGGTTGCAGTGTGACCTGGCCATGCGATACTTGAAACAAATTTCAAGGTACTCACAAAGTTTGCACACATTTTTCAAAACCATCAAACTTCTTCGAGTGTGTCTAGTTCCATATGTACGGTTGGGAAATGTTTTTTTAAACCATGTATCTAAACCATGTGGCATTCCCAGATTCATTAAAAATGTGATTTTACTAGGCTAAAACACTTATTTTAACATTTTTTCCCTCTTCTCTCTCCACATTTGAACTCTCCAGCTGTTGGATGCATTCAACACCTCTCCTATATTCCCCTATCCTTATTTTAAGTGGGATTTCACCAATATTATTTAAGGAATCTCATAGTAAGTGATCTTAATTACATTCCTTAGTTAATTACCCCTTCTTACTCATGGTTTTATTCCTTAGTTATTTCCCCCTTCTTACATGTGATTTTCTTCCTAAGTTCTTTCACACATTTTTATTGAATTTTAAATGAGGATATTTATGCTTAGGGATTTAAAATAAGTGTTAAGGGTATAACAACCCTGCTCATTGTTACACACTAAAACATGATTTATTACATAAACTTCACTTGATACAACATAGAATATTGACATTTCTAGTTTCTTTGGGGCTTAGGATCATTACATAATAACTTAAAACATTAAATACAACATCTTTATTGAAAACTTACTTTACATGACCACTAATTCCCTCGTACTTAGCATTACATGGGATAACCTGAGGACATGCATAAGAAAAGGGTGAGCTATAAATCCCAGTAATGGAATAAACATGTAATAACATGAGGAATACAATACATTTTAGACAATAGGAATATTAATAGACCACAAGAGAAACATGAACATAAAGGCATGATAAAGCATGATAATCATAACATGGAAATGTGGCAACAACACTTAATATGGAATTAGCATAAGCCAAGGATCATTGCATATGAAGCATGAGAAAACCCTCTTTGCACATGAAGCATGAGTAAACCCTTGTTTCACTTGAATTATCATGAGTCAACACTCATTTCACATGATGTATCATGATACTATACTTTACCCAATGCATTGGAGCGCTATCAGGGTGCACCCTCTTTAAACATTTCATTTCATGCATAAGTGTGCCATATAGATTCATTAAAAATCATAATTTATTCCATGATAAAGGAATGTGGAATTCATAAATGAAACTCTATAATCAATAAGTAAATGTGCATAAAGGTGAATATCCTTGATAGAGAAATGGGCATGGTATTCACTACACAATGACTTTGGCTTGGAAAAACATTGTGCAATTTAAGCAGCATAATGACCTGACATAAGAATTAATAAAAATGGTTGATGGGAGAGAAAGATGTGTCTCATCATATGTACATGAAATGGAAAGTAAGGGGGTCATATAGATACATGTCCCAACAATTTTAATAGAATTTAGATTCATGATACAAAAGAATTGCTTGAATGTAAATGAGGAGAGAGATATTCCTTTCAGAATTTTGACATAGTAATGGGTGTACATGAGAGGTATTTAATAAGACAGAAATGGGTCTCTCATCATTAAAAACATAAAGAGGTCAGTATGGGGGAGGTTCAAAATCATACCCCAATATTTATAATTGAAAATAAAAGTGCATAACAATATTAAGAAACTTGGATAAAAATAGAAAGGTAGGAATCCCTTACTTGGAAGTCTAATCCGAAAGGCTTGAGAGAGGCTTCTTGGGATCTTGGGGTTCCTTGGGAGGATTATAGAGATAGGAGTGAAGATTCTTCATGAACTCCAAAGTCTTTGAGTGAGGAGGAAGTGGGAGCTTGGGTGGGTTTATATAGGAAAAGAGAGAGAATTATTTATTATTTAGGTTTGGGACATCACATATTAAGCTAATCAAAACCACAAAACAAACCATGGTTTTTTCCCATGGTTTTTTCCTAAGGGGAGTGTAAAAAATATTTTATAATACCAATAGATGAACTTTTAAAATAACAGGGTTTCTTATGTGGAGGTTAGTCACACTCTCAAGGAAAACAATTTAAAAAGACAAAATGTTTTATAAGCATTGAAGGGTCCACTAAATCTTTTTAAAATAAATAAAACAAACCCAAAATAATATTATTTTAATGGTAAAACATATATTGAACGAAAATAATGTTTATAGTATTTTATTACATCACTATTGGGTCATTATGATGCCATAAAAAACGTTATATATTTAAACAATATTTAATTTCTACCCAAAAATTCGACTCTCTCAGAAAATTATGAAAAATTCACTATTGGATAATTTCAACATACTGATTCCAAAAATAATATTCATTTTATCTAAATAATTTTCTAAATATGTGAATTTTTACTTGTAAAATAATAACCGACATTTATCAAAAATTCATGGGTTTTGACTAAAATAGTTTTCAAACCTTAATAAAAATTAGAGTTGCATTCATAAATTTATACTATAATTTATATTTAATAAAAATTAATTTAATAATAATAATATTTTATTAAAATATTATTTAATTCAAAAATTCAAAAATTCATCAAAATAGATTTCTTAGTTGAATATTAACTAAAAATACTATTTGTGCTTTAAAAAATATTTACAAAGTTACAATAATAAAAAGAATGTATATTATCTATACATGAATGATGTACATAATATTAGTACCAGGGTCTTGTTACATAACCCCTTAAAACCCCCGCATAATACCTTAGGGTAAGGTGGGCGATGGTGATAGACTCTTGGGGTGGCTTAGATAACATTTCTCAAGCGGTAATATCTATCAACTTCCACTTATCTCATTGGCAGTTCTGCTCAAGATTAACGTATTCAAGCTCGAATTGGTATTTATCAAGAGTGAATCCCAATGATGCAACCTCCTTTCCGAGCTCTGAAAAATGGGATTTGTATGGGGCAAGTCTACTGGATGAGGCCGTCGCTTCCTTTTTCGGAGTAAATTGGATTTGTTAAAGCCCTATATTTATACTAATTATGTGATCACTATTCAATGGCTATATTAGAAACCGTCACAATTCTTAATGGTATTTTAAAATCCAAAGCATAGAACCAAATAAGTTCATACATTTTACATAACCATAAGAATATATTTAAATATACCAAAAGGAATTTTCATTAATGAATTTTTGGGTCGTTACAATATTCCCCCCTTAGGAAATTTCACCGTCGAAATTTCATTTTCCCACTCTAAAAAAATTTCGGGCTACTCTTCTTCATCACTTCCTCTGATTACCACATTGCTTCTTCAAAATTCTGGTTTTTCCTCAACACCTTGACGAAGGTAATTGTTTTATTTCGTAGAACTTTTTATCTACGATCTAAGATATTTAATGGTTTATCCTCATAAGAAAGATAATCCTATAACTGTACAACCTCTGAAGAGAGTACATGTAAAGTGTCTAGTATGTACTTCCTTAAGAGGGATAAATGAAAGACATCATGTACTTTGGCCATGGTATGCGGAAGTGCTAGTAAATAGGCCACAACCCCAACACGATCAAGAAACTCGAAGGGGCCAATGTACCTAGGAACTAACTTCCCTTTCTTTCCAAACCTTATGACCTTATTCCATGGAGATATACGTAGAAATACTATCTCCCAATCTTTAAACTCAATGTCTCATAGATGATTATCTACATAACTCTTTTGTCGACTCTAGGATACCTTGACATGTTTCTGAATGGTTTTCACCTTCTAAACAATTTCTTCGACCATTTCTGGTCCTAACAGCTTATGCTCACTGAATTAGTCCCAACATGATGGTGTTATGAACCTCTTCCCATACAGGGCTTCATAAGGTTCCATTCAGATGCTCGAGTAGAAACTATTATTGTAGGAGAATTCAACCAGTGGAAGATGTTGGTCCCACCCTCCTTTGAAGTCCATAAAACATGATCTTAACATATCCTCTAGTGTCTAAAAATTATGCTCAAATTGGCAATCAGTTTGAGTATGATAGGCCGTACTGAATTTCAGTTCAGTTCAGTATCCAGAGCATGTTGAAGACTCTTACAAAACATAAAGGTTAATCTTGGATCTCAATCGGATACAATATATAGGGGTACTCCATGAGGCCTTACCACTTTTATGATATATGTCTGTGCTAGTTGATCCAGTGAGAAATCATCCTAAATTGAAATTAAGTGTGCAAACATTTTAAGACAATCCACAACAACCCAGATTGCATTGTTGCCTTTGGATGTCTTTGGATGTCCGGGGACAAAGTCCACGGTGATGTTCTCCCATTTCCATGCTGGTATGGGAATTGGTTGCATCATCCCCTTCGACTTTTTCCTCTCTTCATTCACTTGATGAAACACCAGGCACTTTGATTTATACTAAGTTATCTCCTTTCTCATATTATCACACCAATAATGCTCTTAGATATCTCGATACATCTCTGTGTTTCCTGGGTAAAAAGAGAAATTCGAACTATTTGTAGCATCTAAAAGTTCCTTCATCAGCTCTAGAATTTATAAAACACATAGTATTTTCCAAAATCTCACAATTCTTTCTTCATTAACATTGAATTATAAGGATTTCCCTTTTTTGATAGCTTCCACTTTCTTCTAAATTTCCACACCATCCTTTTGAGAATCCTTTAACTTTTCAAAAAGAGACGGTTGGGCAATAATTTGTGAAAGGATTGATGATGTTACCTTATTTATGATTCCAATTTCCATCTTCATCAAATATAAGAAGATTGGATCCTTTTCAATTCTCATAAATGATATAATCACTGAGTCCTTTATACTCAGAGCATCTGCCACTTTATTCGCTTTCCCAGGGTGGTAATGGATTGAGCAGTCATAGTCTTTGATCAGCTCTAACCATCTTCATTGGTGCATGTTCAACTCTTTCTGTGTGAATATATACTTGTGGCTTTTATGGTCCATATATATTTCACTCTTCTCCCCAAAGAGTTAATGCCACCAAATTTTTAAAGTGAAGATCACCGCAGCCAACTTCTGATCATGTGTTTGATAATTCTGCTCATGAACTTTCAATTTCCTTGAATCATAGGCAATGGATTTTTCATTTTTCATCAACACATAGCCCAGTCCCTTCTTCGAAGCATAATTTAATACCAAAAAAAGTTCTCCACTTGTGGGTAATGTGAGAATGGGTGCAGTGATAAGCCTTTTTTTCAACTCCTTAAGGCTTTCTTCACATTTATCACTCTAGGAGAACTTTACTCCCTTCCGAGTTAGATTTGTAATAGGGTTAGAAAATCATGATAAATTTCTCACAAATCATATATAATATCCAACTAACCCCAAGAAGATACGGATATCCATTACTGATGTTGGCCTCATCCATCCCTCTATTGCACCTATCTTAGAGGTATCCACAGATATCCCATTGCTTGTGATGATATGACCCAAGAATGAGACCCCCTTCAACCAGAACTCACACTTGATATACTTTTCATAGAGCTTCTACTTTCTCAAGGTCTCTAGTATAGTTCTTAGATGCTCCTCATCATACTCCTTGGTTTTTTAGTATATTAGAATACCATCTATAAATACTACCAAAAATTTGTTGAGGTAATCTATAAGGACTCTATTCATCAAGTCCATGAAGATTTATGGAGCATTAGTGAGTCTGAAAGGAATTACTATGAATTCATAGTTCCTGTACCTTGTACAAAAAGAAGTCTTGGGGATATATTCCTTCTTCACCCTTACTTGATAATATCCTGACCACAAATCTACCTTGTAGAAGTATTGTGCTCCACGCAGCTAATCGAAGAAGTCATCAATTCGTGGGAGAGGATACTTGTTCTTTATCGTGATTTTGTTAAGCTCACGATAATCAATGCAAAGGCGCATTGACCCATCCTTCTTCTTGATGAAGAGGACTCGGTCACCCCATAGTGAAGAACTTGGGGAGTATAAACCCTTTATCCAGATTCTCCTATAGTTGTTTCTTCATCTCCTCAAGCTCCACAACAACCATTTAATACATAGTCTTTGATATTGGAAACTTCCTAGGTATAAGGTCAATTGAGAATTCAACATCTCTTCTAGGAGGAAGACCAGACAATTCCACGGGAAACAATTTAGTGAATTCCTTCACAATGGGCATGTCTTCAAGGATGGTTGCCTCCTTAGAATCAATCATCTGAGCCAGATATGCATGCTCATAGGTATGTAACATCCATGCTTGAGACGATGGAGCTAAAGAAGATTCATTTTCCTCCTTTCACTTGTAGATAATCGGTGGTCGATTCTGCACATGGAGAGTGATTTTCCTCTCACGACAATTTATGTTGGCTCTATATAGGGAAAATAATCCATGCCATGAATTGATTCAAATTACACTAGAGGGAGTATGATGAGGTTCACCGGGAAGTTCAATACAACGATTATGGTAGGGGAGGAGTTATATTCATGGGATGAAATGATTTCCCCATTTTTCGTACTCACTGACATCTTTACTTCCATGATTTCTGGGGGTGTTGGGATTGTTCTCCTAAACTTTCGAGATATAAAAGAATGCATAGAACCTAAACCAATAAGTACATTCGATATTCTTGAATTAATAACTAGAGTACCTATCACCACTTTATTGTAGGGGTTCACTTCAGTGGTAGTGATGCCAAAAGCTCACCCTTCCTTCCTTGGAGGTTGTTGGTTGCCTCCGAAAACCCTTGGCTTAGGGCACTGATTTGCAATATGACCTAGTTCTTTATAGTTGAAGTAATGAACAACACATTTAGAGTAAAAAAGAGTGCTCCTATCCTCTGTCACAGCCATGGTTTTTTCTTGTCATCAGTTAACATCTATAGGTCCTTCTCTTCCACACCTAAAACATTTCCTCATCCCCTTCATGCAATTTATGGGGTGCTTCTTCCCACACCTTTAGAAAGTGGGGTGATGGATCTTCTTAACACCATTGAATTTATCCATCAGACCACCAGAATTGAAGTCCACATTACAATTCTTATCCCCATGATACCCCTGAGGTTCGTCTATCTCCATTTCAACCTTGAGGGCACATCAAACAATTTCTTCATAGCTGTTGAAGTCATGGATCGCCAGGGATTTCTGCAGTCTAGGTTTCAGCCCACCAAAGAAACGGTCAACCTTACATTTGGGGGTAACGACTAAGAAGGAGGTGTATCATGAAATACTTGTGAATTTTTCCTTATATGATCTGATGGATTCATCATATTTTTTCTTGAGGGAATGGAAGTCCCTTTCCATCTTAAGCCTGAGGGTGCGTGGAAAATATTTATCAAAAAACATCTTCCGAAAATTATTCCATTCAAACACCTCGATCTCCTCCCCAGGATTCATATTTTTGATCAATGTGCACCATTTATCAGCTTCACCCTCCTTATGATAAGAATCCATAAGAACCTTCTCTTGTTCGGAACACTGAAGGATGTAGAAGATCTTTTCAATGGAGTCGATCCTTTGTTCGACGATTGAGGGATCAAATGATCCATTAAAAGTAGGAGGCCTTTGTCTCATGAAGCTCTCAATAGTGAATTGTTCTTTCTTGGGGGGGGGGTTGAATGTTCATCTTGACTTATATTTATATTCAATTCTTGAGTTAACTGAGAGAGTATCATGACAAAGTTCACGATTCCTGCTCCCATCGGATTGAGGATCTCATTAGAACAGTCATCACATTGGTCTTTACATCAATTGTTAGCCCGAGTCCTCCTATTACCAGCCATTGGCTGGAATAAAAGAAAAGTTAAGGGTAACAAATAAAGGGTAATCCAAGGAAAAAATAGACTACTTATAAATATTTTTTTATTTTCTTAACTTATGAATCTATAGGCCTTAATCTATGTTATCTTTGATATACTTTATAACATATATTCTTAGGGGAATTTTTTTATTCCCTTAATGATGGTTCATACTAAGCCTATGAATTTACCAATTCATATACCCAATGATTTTCATAACCAAGAGTGCAGCAAGGACCATTGTTGTGTACCAGAATACTTCAGGTCAAGCCCGAAACTCCTTGTCAGAATTTTCACCCCTAGGTACATCTATGCGAGAGCTGCCTCTACCTGCTCATATCCAGACATAGATATATTTTCTTGGTAAACCACTTAATCAATACTCACCAAAACTTAGGGATGTTTTTATTATACTTAGTATTATCCCTAAGGCTTCACTAGGGTTTTCTAATCCCAATCCCAAAAAATAACTAAACATATCCTCTGATACCAACTATAACAACCCTTCTCATTATTACACACTAAAACATGATTTATTACATAAACTTAACTTGATAAAATATATAAGATCAATAGGTCTAGTGTATTTTGGGCTTAGGATCATTACATAACAACTTAAAACATGAAATATAATATCTTTATTGAAAACTTCTTTTACATGACCACTACATTGCCTCGTACTTAGCATTGTATGGGATAACCTGGGGACATGCATAAGAAAAGGGTGAGCTATAAATCCCAGTAAGGGAACAAACATGAAATAACATGAGGAATACAATACATGTTAGAAAATAGGAATATCAATGGAGCACAAGATGAACATGAACATAAAGGCATGATAAAGCATGATAATCATAGCATGGAAATGTGGCAACAACACTTAACATGGACTTAGGATAAGCCAAGGATCATTGCACATGGAGCATGAGTAAACCCTCATTGAACCCAAAGCACGAGTACACTCTCATTTCAATTGAATTAGAACAAGTAAACACTCATTTCACATGATGTGTCATGATACCATACTTTACCAAATGCATTGGAGTGCTATCAGGGTGCACCCTCTTTAAACATTTCATTTCATGCATAAGTATTCCACATGGATCATTAAACATGGATTAATTAAAAATCATCATTTATTGTAGGATAAACGAATGTGGAATTAAAACATGAAACTCTATAATAAATAAGTAAATGTGCCTAAATGTGAATACTCTTGATAGAGAAATGGGAATTGTATTCATTACACAATGACTTTGTCTTGGAAAAACGTTGTGCAATTTCAACCCCATAACGACGTTACATAAGAATTCATAAAAATGGTTGATGAGAGAGAAAGTGGTGTCTCATCATATGTACATGAAATAGACTATAAGGGGTTCATTTAGATATATCTCCCAACAATTTTAATGGAATTTAAATTCATGATACAAAATAATTTCTTGAATGTAAATGAGGAGAGAAAAATTACTTTCAAAATTTATGCATAGTAACAGGTGTACATGGGAGGCATTTAATGGGAGGGAAAGGGGTATCTCATCATTCAAACATAAATAGGGTAGTATGGGGAGGTGCTAAATCATACTAAAACGTTTATAATTGAAAATAAAAGGTCATAACAATATTAAGAAACTTGGATAAAAAGAGAAAGGTATGAATCCCTTACTTGGAAGTGTGATCCCAAAGGCTTGGGAGAGGCTTGAGAGAGGATTATTGGGAGCGTGGGTTGCCTCAGGAGGATTATAGAGAGAGGATGGAAGATGTTGTATGAACTCAAAAGGCTTTGTGTGAGGAGGAAGTGGAAGCTTTGGTGGGTTTATATAGGAAAGGTGAGGAAATTCTTTTTTATTTAGGTTTGGGACACCACACAATAAAATAATCAAAACCAGAAAACGACCCATGGTTTTTTCCCATGGTTTTTTCTAAAGGGGAGTGTAAAAAAATATTTTATAAGGCCAATGGAATAAATTCTTAAAATAACAGGGTTTCATATGTGGAGGTGAGTCACACTCTCAAAGAAAACAATTTAAAAAGACAAAATGTTTTATAAGCCTTGAAGGGTCCACTAGAGCTTTGTAAAATAAATCAAACAAACCCAAAATTATATTATTTTAATGGTCAAACATATATTGGCAGAAAATAATGTTTATAGTATTTTATTACATCACTATTGGTTCATTATGATGTCATAAAACATGTTATATGTTTAAACAATATTTAATTTTTACCCAAAAATTCGACTCTCTTAGAAAAATATTAAAAATTCACCAATGGATAATTTCGACATCCTGATTCCAAAAATAATATTCATTTTATCTAAATAATTTTCTAAATATGTGAATTTTTACTTGTAAAAAAACTCGACATTTATCGAAAATTCATGGGTTTTAACAAAAACAACTTTCAAACCTTAATAAAAATTACAATTGCATTCATAAATTTATACTATAATTTATATTTAATAAAAATTAATTTAATAATAATAATAATAATATTTTATTAAAATAATATTTTATTCAAAAATCCATTAATTCACCAAAATAGATTTCTTAGTTGAATATTAACTAGAAATAGTATTTATGCTTTACAAACTACTTATAAAGTAACAATAATAAAATAAATGTATATTATCTATACAAGAATGATGTACATAATTATATTACTAGGGTCTTGTTACATAACCCCTTAAAACACCCACATAAGACCTTAGGGTAAGGTGCACGATGGTGACAGACTCTTGGGGTGGCTCAGATAACATTGCTCGAGTGGTAATCCATATCAACTTCCACTTCTCTCATAGGTAGTTCCACTCGAGCTTAACGTATTCAAGATCATATTGGGCATGGTCAAGAGAAAATCCCAATGACACCACCTCCTTTCTGAGCTCTGAAAAATGGGCTTCATATGGGGCAATTTTACTGGATGAGGCCATCACTTCCTTTTTCTAAGTAAATTGGATCTGTTAAAGACATATATTTATACTAATCATTTGATCAAAATTCAAGGGGTATATTAGCAATAGTTAAAATTATTAATGGTATTTTAAAATCCAAAACATAGAGCCAAATAAGTGCATATGTTATACATAACCATAATAAGATATTTAAATAGACCAAGAGGATTTTTCATTAATAAATTTTTGGGTCATTATAAAGGGACCTTAATCATATCATATAGTGGATTAAACCAATTTTACAATGGTATCACTTGTTATAGGATTGAGTTTTCATGAGATAATTTTTTAGAAGAACCATAGGTGCTTTATTCTTTTTGAAAAAGTGTTTTGACGTGTTTAAAGCATATTATTCCATATTTTGGGACTAATATATTTGATAAAATTTTCATAAATAATTATATTTTGAAAATTTAAATGAATTTTGTTTTAATCTCATGTTTATATATGAAAGTAATATGCCTCCCTCCATGTATTTGATGAAATTACCCTTTGAATGAAATGATTTTAATAGTGAAATTTTAATTATATGAAAATGATTTGGCATCTTGGAAACCAAATTTATTAAGTGTGAATCTAGGAAATGAATCAATAATAATTTGATATGATCTCTATAATATTGAATTATGACACTAACTATAATAGTACTAGGACATGGATGTGACTTAATTATATTAATTAGACATATCTCTCCCTAATAGCCTGTGCATGATTAAATATGATTGGTTTGAATATAAGGATGTATGAGGATATTATTTTTCATTAAACTTATATACCTTAGGGATTCTCCTATGATTTTTTTTAATTGTTTTATATTATTTCTAATTGCATGTTCAAGTTTTTATAATATTTTTATGAGTTACTTGTATTTAAAATGATATAAAAATATTTTTATGTGTTTTACTTCCAAACTAGCATGCTTGAATTTATTTAAAAATGGTTTCTCAGGGAACAATTGATGGAATCCTAATAGGATAGTTTTTATCACACCTTATTTACACCCAATTGGTGTATGCAGACCATGTTTTGAAAGATACTAGTAATGGAAATACATCACTTGAAGGTGATGGATTCCCTTGCTAGAGGAGTTTGGGTTAGAGGTGGTGATAAGGTGGGAGTGATCCCTCAAGTCACATAGAGATTTTTAGAAGTTATTTTTTTCGTGATTTTTATTAGAATATACTCAAGTATCACCATTTTATCTTCATATACCATTCCCTTATATAAATATGCTTGACTTCCCTTAGTTATGTATTAAATATTATTTTTCTATATCACATGGTTTGGTTTTATTTTTAGATTTTGGTTATAATTATGTTTGGCTGATGAGTATAGTTATAGTTTAATTTATCTGAATACATTACTATCTAACAAATAGTGTGTTCATGATGAGTTTCTAACCAGATACATTTTTTATAGTAAGTTTAATTGGAAAAAACTACTCCCAAGGAATATTTATTGATATATAGGAACTAGTTTATAAACCTTAGGGATTCTTCATTCCCTTTAGAAATTTTAATATTCTATATTGGGTACATAGTTAGGGTATCCTGGATTTTTTCATGACAAAATAGTATCATTTACCATTTTGATATTTTATTTTTGGGAAGTTAAGATAGAAATAAGATAAGAATGTTGGGACTTAATGGTTAGATTGTGGCTGAGTGCTTGGACAAAAGTCATCATAACATGTCTTTAGTCATGATGGGATTTAAAGAAATGAGTATTTAGGAATGTATTTATAATTAAATTTTCATTTTAAAATATTTTAAGACAAAAAATGAGCCTTTGAGGACTTTACTAGGGTATGTGTATTAGGAACTTGGGTTTCAGACTATGCAGTAGAACAATACGTTCTTGATAGAGGAAATCGAGTGTGGCCCATATGTTTGGATAATTTTTTTAAAATATTAGGCAAAACCTTGTATCTATCTCCTTCCATTCATTATGACCCACATGGTTAGAGAATAGTTTGGTAAATCCTATAGCCAAATCATGTATAGTGGGGATTTTTATGATTTATGTGCTTCCCCATTTTAAATACTTCATAACGATTCTTATAGTATCTTAATGGATATTTATGGTTATAATTGATTATATTTCCTAGTTTTATTTGTTTTTTGTTTATTATTTGGTTTCATATAGTGTTATTCTCCCTTGAAGATCCCTTATTTACCCTTTAGAGGAATATTCAGATAATTTTCCATGAGTTAATCCTCCAATAGACTATAAAATTATTAAAATAGTGGTAAAAAAGTCTAATCCATGGACCAATAATCAGGGGTTGTCCCATATATGGATATGTAAATAGGTTTGGGTCCATACAGAGATAAGAAGTATGATTAAGAATTTATTCATAATAAGATTCCATTATTTCAAGGAAGCAATGATCCATAAAAGGTAAATGATTTTCTAGAGAATATTTCAAGAATAATTGAATTTATTAAGATCATAAAGATCAATAAGTTGAGTGTGATAATTTTATTATTTAATAAACTAATTGTAAATAATGGGAGTTAGTTTTTTAATATGAAATTTATGATAACCAAGAGTAAAATTAAGATGCATCATATTAAAAAACAAGGAGGCAAGGTACTTGTTGTATAACACTAAAATTACATGACATCTAAGACCTTAACAAACGATGTCAAAATAAAAGAAATATGGTCCACCCTATTTGAAATAAAACTACTTACTACATGATCTAGTTATATTATATATGATCCAAATATATAGTGTTCCTAGCAATTGGGATCACCAGTTAATGTCAGTTTTTTCGTTAATAACCCAACACAAGGATGTAACTATTTTATTATTCTTTATGTGAGATATTGATATAAACATATAACTTTTAAGAAAAATATGTTCCTTTGTTAATATCTAAATAGGATATATGGTGATTCCCAATTCCTATAACTTGATCTTAGCCATAAATCCAAAAACCATTAAATTCCCCTTGGTATATGGGCTAGTTGGCATGTCCTATAGGACTCAATTACCCTATATGAGAGCTATATCCATGTAATGATACCTAACATATGGATATTTTCCATAATACTATAATAAAATTTTAACATAAAAATATCTTTATGAAATATTTTTCTTTAGATAATTTGATTTATTTGGAAGCTTGCACTATACACAACATCAAGTTTAAATGAACCACTTAACATTATTAAGATATTTTGTTTGTTGTCACATTTCCATTAGATTAGTGGGTATGAATAGTAATGAAAAAATTATGAAAAATATAAATTTTAAATATTTATAAAATAAATTCATTAGTTATCAAATGAATATAAATAAAATCAAAAATTATTTGAAAATAAAAGTGATGTTTTTTTTCTGAGAAATTGTTTTTATACGTGTAATGTATTCTTATATTAATAAATTAAATTAATCAGTAGAGTTGAATTATTTTAATGAAATTTATATATTATTTACTTCACTATTTTTTTTAAAAATTCAACAAATGTTTTTCCAGGAATACGATAAGAGAAAATCATAGTTTATGATTAAAAATATATTTATTTATTCTAAAAAGTAGTTTTTGTCACATGTTGCACGCTTATTCTAAAATTAATTTATGCCAATTTTAGAAATTGGATTTTATAAAATTGATTATATATTTATAATTATGAAATCAAAATTTGGAAAATAGAAACCCTTTATTTTTTTTAAATATGAATAGTATCTATGGTAAAATTTATCACCTCTGTAAAGGGTAAATCGGGTAAATCTAGATTCAAAACAAGTGATAAAGCTATAGTTATTCATACAATTTTTTGGATGAATTTAATTATAACCTTAACAACTTAAGCTCTAAATTTATTTTTTTAACGGGAACTTGGCCACGAAAATGATTTATATATTATTTAAATTAAAGAAAATTACAAAATGTCACTCTCTTAGTTTTAAATATCCTTTATGTGTTCACATTGGGAAAAAATTAGTCATGAAATAATATTAATAATAATTCTGAGATTAATGAAATTATTCTAATTTTATAAATTTATTTATAAATTTTAAAAATTATATAATTACCTTAAATTCTTGCACAACGCTAATACTATATTTATTTAATTAAAAAATAAATAAAAATAAATCATTTTAAAAATATTAAAAGTGATATAATTTGATTAATTCATAGTTTTAAACTAATTTTATATGTGAATATGATCTATTAGTGTCATTTAAAAATATTATATTCGAATTCCAACTTTGTATTTATGTATTTAAGTCTAATTATATAAATAGTGTCAAAATTGACAACAATAACATTTTATCAAAATAATATTTTATTAAATTATTTAAAATGAATATAAATATTGAAATAATATAAGGTGGATGTTATATGGTAAAACATTTCATAAATTATCCATTTATTATCCAATTTTTACCTTTTAAGTAAAAACTACTACCTTCAACATTAAAAAAGTTGTTACCATTTTCCAACTAAGAGTTAATCAAAATGATAAGGTTTAAAATGGCACAAAAACTAGTCTAAATTATATTTTTTTATTTTATTACAAAAATATGGTACCTTATATTTTAATCCAATACTATTTGGTGGAATTTTTCTTAAGAATGAATTTATTATAATTTAATCTTTTGAGAAATTCCAAAAGTGTCCCTCACATCAATTATAAAAGGGAACCTTATCCCTCATTTAATTACATAACTTTGAGTCTTCTACCATGAAAAACCTCAAAAAATTTATCTCATAAAATTAAATAGACACATTCTAGAGGTTCTGTTTTTCCAAAAATATTAACCCTATATCCATTTATAGGTGATCTGAAGGATTTGTTTTAAAGAAGAGGTAATCACCTTGACGTATTACTTTCTTTTATACTATTCTTTAAATACTATAAATATATGGTATTTATCATTAAATAAATAAATAAATATTCTAAATATAATTAAATTTTATTATTATTATTAAAACACCATTATACACTCTCTTTCCCCTAAAACAATAATTTAAAGTATTTCTTGTGCGTACATTTGACTTATCATCTCCACGTAGCAATACAATTCATTTTTCATCACCAAATTTTGTGAATGGGTATTGTGATGGGTATAAAATTTATATATTATATTTATGAAATGATTGAAATTTTGGAATTATAATATCACATCTACCTACTTACCATCAACTCCTTTGAGAAATGATAATGTTGTTAGCATATGAGTGTGGACTACCACATCCACAAAGCAATGTGATTCAATTTTCATTTATATTTTACATAGATAGAAATGAGGTAGAATTTGATAAATATATATGAAATATATGGTATAATAATGATCTTATAAAGATTAATTAATATTTAACCTTCTTTCATTCCATCCTTCAAAAAAAATAGTGTTCATGTGCACGTACAACCTATCGTCTCCATTAATGATGTGATTCATTTTTATATCTCTAACTTTTATGGATGAATATAAATATTTATATAATGAATATATATTATATTTATATCAATATTAATATTCTGGATATTATTTAACAAAGATATATGTACAAGGACCAGAAATAATGATTTGGAATACTAATGATAAATAAAAAAATTAACACGTGAAAATGATGATTTTAATAAGGAATTATTGATAAAAGGGGTATTGAAATATTATAAAGGGATAATATATTATATTAAAAGTATAAAAATGACTCATTTATTGAATTATATTAAATTTAAAGTTTTTATACAAGATATTAGAGTACCATTGATGTTAGGTGAACTCAAGGTAAGGGTTTATGTCAGAATCTCACTATTTATCAGGACAGATTATGAATATGACTCTGTTGATGAAATATTATGATATATCTCTCAATAAACTTTTGAATTTTCTTATCCTATGTCTATTTATTAAAAATATGTGATACAAAAAATATAATTTTAAAAAAAATTGTGTTCATTTCTCTCTTCGGTCGATTTTTTTCATCCATATCCATGTTTTATAAAAATATTTTAAGGAAGATTTTTAATATCAACCTTTGATTTTTTTAAATTCATTTTTACCCATTTTTGTATTTTTTAAAAATATGTTAGAAAGGAATAATTTTTTTTATTCTCTAAATGAGTTACCTTGTGACTTTGCTGAAAAAATTATGGAAGGAATTTTTTTAACTTATACGACATGAATGACTTTTCTCACCATCATGACTAATTTTTTAAAGCTTAATTTATAATTTTACAACGTTATTTTCAAATAAAATGTTTTAATTTAAACTTTCATAGTTTTTTTGAGTGATTTCGAAGTGTAAATCTTATTTTTATAAAGAATGTTTTAATGATATTTTAATGGTATTTCTATTCATTAAAGAAAAAAATACTTGATTTCACATATTTTTTACTGGGGTTATGATCTAATGATACCATCCTTATTATTTCTATATATGGTATATGAATATGATGATTTTTTTTATAAAATTCATTTTTTTCCATGGGTTAAACCATGTTGAAATGTTTCTGAAACCCATTTGTTTTCATGGGTTCTTATATTATGAATGATTTATGATATTTTGGAACACATATGTATGATTTTATTATGTAACGAGTGGGACTTATATCTCCATATAATGATTTGGGTATTGTTTTATATCTCATGAGATAACTATGGGATGTCAGTCAATGTTCTTGATCAACTATGGGATGCAAGTCGATGTGCTTGATCTACTACGAGATGCAAGTGGTGATGCTTGATCTGTTATAGTTTGATAGTCTTGGTAGTTAACCATGACATTATGAAATAATATATATACCTACGTTTCTACCAAAATTTATTAAAATTATTTTATGATTAATTATTAAATTATGATAATTTTAAATATTATAATCGATGCCTTTTGGAATGATAAATTTTTATGTCATGACTCATGTTTATGATCTACGACAGATTGGTTATGAACTTTGTAAGTTATGTTCATGATCTCATACTATTATACCTATCTTAATATTTTGTATGATCATAGATTGATATATTCTATGTTTACACTTATTGATAATCTAAGCTCACCCTTTCTTATGTATCCATTTCCCTAAGTGATGAAGAAAGGTATTAAGTATGATACGTCGAAAAAGGTTTCTAGTTATAAAAAACTAAGTGGGAGATTATGTGGTTCATTTATGAACCAATTTTTTATGTGTCTATGTTTTAAAAGATACTAAAATTATATGATTATATAATGGATTGAAATTTTATGTAATTAATATTGATCTATTAATATGTAATATCTATAAATGAAATGTATAGGTCACTGTAGTTGGTATTAGAGAAAGGTTTAGTTAACATTTAGAAACCAGGATGAGAAAATTTTAGTAATAACCCTATAAATAATTATATATATAGGATAACATCCTAAAATTCTTTTGATGATCATTTATGATCTAGGTTAAACTAATGGTGTCATATAATTAAAGGGTTTCTTGATTTAGAATTCCTATAAATTATTTCTTTTCCTGATTATGTGGTTTCCCACCATGATTATTGTTTCTCACACCATGATTTTTTATTTTAGTCAATGGTTGTAACATAAATTAATTAGGTTAATTATAAATATGATGTAAAATGAAATTATTCTCCTCCCTATAAAATTTTTTATGGGAGTTGTAATACAAAACCATGTTCTTATGTTCACAAAAATTTCTCAATAAATAAATCGTGTTGAGATTCCAAATGATGAAATGATAGAGAAACTAATATTGAGTCTTTCATGAGGCTTCATACGCCATATTTTAGTGGATCTTATGATAGATTATTTTTTTGATGATGGAGCAAAACCATTGGGAAAGTATTTTTCATTCTCCAATTCTTAGAACATGAAAATATAATGTTAGTCATTTATCATTTGGAAGGTGAACCAGGTTAGTGGTGAAAAATTATTAAGAATATGATACAATAGGAAGAAATTGAATCTATGGAATGTGATGAGTTTAAATATAAATTTATTATCAAGTACTTCCCTCATATTCTATATAAAAAAGAGAGAAGTAATTCCTTATGTTAAGAAAAAGTATGATGAATCCATTGGAATTTATGAGGAAAATTTTAAAATAATTTCAAGATATTCTTATGGATTAATCATTATCACTGAAAAAATTTGATCAATTATTTATTGTATTAAAACCAAATATATTAAATAAATTTTCTATAATATACTTTAGTAGCTACGAAGAAATCATCCAATGTACACATAAAGTAGAAATGGAAATTGTAGATTCATACCATTCTTATGGTTTTGATAAAAAAGAAATATTGAGTCTCAAGAAAGATCAATTAAATCACATGGTGGAAATTAATTATAGACATATACATGACAAAAATGTGGGAAGAATGGATTGACTGGAACTGGGAGGTTATTTATTTGTTTAAAGGGTGGTCATAAATCCCTTTATTTTCAATAGGTGAATAGTAGGTCAGTAAATACAATAGAGGAAAATAGGGTTCTAACTAATGCACCACCTATGCTCCAATGCGTTAAATATAATGAGTATGGGTATTATTCCAATTAGTGCATGAATCTGAAGCTATTTGATGATCATTATAAATATCCTACTAATATGAAATACAAAGGGAAATCTTTTGTGATCATGACTGATGAAGTGGGTTATGATAATGACATAATGAAAGGTATACTTATCATCCATTCTAGAACATCTAATTCCATATTTTATTCTTCCTATACTCACTCCATTATATCTAAGTAATCTAAAAATGTTGTGAAATTACTAGATAAATGTTTATATATTGAGTTAGTGGTGAAATATTATAATGGTATGATGGTCACATCTCATGTCTATAGTTCCTATTCGATTGAAGTTTGTGGGAAAGTGATTCCTTGATTTTTTTTATTATCCCTTTAGTCAAATTTGATGTGATTCTAGGATTGGGTGGGATTTATTTATATGGTTCTCATATCAATTTCAAAGTGAAAGAAGTCACATTCCAAATTCCAAATGATCCTATGACCGTTTATCATTGTGAGGACAAATATGAATTCCTAATGGGAATTAATTTTGTATTATGGGCATTAATTCTTATTAATAAAGGATATCTATCTTAGATGGTTGGGGAAAACTCAACATTGAGAATATGATTATTGTTTTGGAGTTTTTTATGGTTTTATAGAAGAGTTTTATGATCTTCATCCAAATCATGAAGTTTAATTTTCACTCATAATTGGTCCTACACCTATTTCCAAGACTCCAAATAGACTGACCCTGATTGAGTTACAAAAATTTAGGAAACAAATACAAGGGAATCTTTACAAGGGATTCATTCTTCCAAGTGGATTACCTTGGGGTAAACCTATTATGTTTGTTAAGAATATAGATTGATCAATGCGACTCTATATTGATTATTGATAACATAACAAGATAAATATCGAGAACAAGAATCATATCCCCTATGCTGATGAATTATTTAATCATTTTGTGGTGATAATTTTTTTACATGTTTTTTCTTCATTATAGATATCATCATTGGAGAATAAATAAGGAGGATATACGCAAGTTTAAATTTCATACAAGGTATGAAAATTATGAATTTATAGTGGTTCCATTTTGTCTTACTAATACACAAATTATCTCCATGAATTTAATAAATAAATTCTTTAGAGATTACCTTGACCAGTTTATAGTAGTATTTATAGATGATATTGTTGTTTTTTCAAAGATATTGGAAGAGCATGAATATCATTTGATAATTTTGTTGAAGACCCTAAGTAAGAATACTATTTATGAAAAATTTACAAAGTGTAAATTTTTTCCTTTGAAAATATGAATTCTTGGATCATATAATCTCATGTGAGGGTATATCAGTTGACCATTCAAAAAAAGAAGTCATTGAACATTGGATTTGACCAACTACAGTGACTAATATCCATATTTTTCATGGTTTGGATGAATATTATTGGCATTTTGTGGATACATTTTCATGGATATCGAATCCACTCACCTAGTTAACTCGAAAGGGATCCAATTACATTTGGAAGAATGAATGTGAGGAATGCTTTAAGGAAATGAAGAGAAGGCTAGTCAACACACCTATGATTACACTACCATATAGTGGGGAAGGATTTGTAATCTATAGTAATGCATAAAATAATGGATTGTGATGTTTCCTCATGAAAAATGATATGTTTATAGCTTATTCCTAATGCTAATTAAATTTTCATCATAAAATTTACCCAACTCATGGTTTGGAGTTTTCTGTGGTAAAATGTGCATTAAAAATATAGAGGAATTATATTTATAGATAAATGTGTGACATATATATGTATATTGTAAAGGTTTAAAGTATATTTTCACTCAAAAATAGATGAACATTTTTCAAAGAACATGGTTAGAGAAGATTAATGTTTTTACTACTCAATACTTTACCACCCTAAGAAATCAAACAAGGTGGTGGATTCTTTGAGTTAGAAGTATCATGCTAGATTATCTATAATGTGGATCACAAAAAATCTGATATTTCTAGAATTTAAAATGATAGATATTGAATTATTTATAGAAGGGGAGAAATTTTATCTTTCTAACATGTGTTTCCAACTATCTATCTATGTGAAGATTAAAGAGGCACAAAAGGAATATGAAGAGAATAAAAATAAGGAAAGAAATGTTCTTGAGTTCAACCTTGATTGTGATGGAATAATAATGTTTATGAACTGTGTATGTGTCCCTTTTGTCCCAGATTTGGTGAAGGAGATAAGGGATGAAGCCCATATTTCTTCATTCTCTATTTAACTTAGAATTACAAAGATTTATATAGATTTAAAGGAGTATTTCTAGTGGGATGGTATGAAGAGATGTATCTTAGAGTATATTTCTCAATTCTTGGTATGATATTATTTTAAGTTTTAGAGACATAAGTATTAGGTAATGTTATAACCATTACCCATAATAGAATGGAAATGGGAAAGCATCACCGTAGATTTTTTCGTCGAAATACGCAAAAATCTTAATGGGAATAATGATATATAGGTTGCAGTTGATTGCCTTACGAATTCAACATAATTAATCAATATCAGAAAGTATTTATATATTGATCAACTTACTCAGTTACACATACATTAAGTGGTAAGATGTTATTGTTTACCACTATCAATTGTATCTAATTTGGATATGAGTTTTACCTTGAATTTTTGGACAAGTCTTCAGTGGGATCTGGATACAAATTTAAGTTCTAACACTGCTTATAATCCCTAGATATATGGTCTATATGAGAGGACAATAAAAACTCTCAAAAACTTGCTGAGAGCTTTCTATATGGATTTTAAAGGTGGTTGGGACCAAAAAATTCCTCTGAGGGTATTTTAATACAATAATAGCTTTCACTCCAGCATTCAGATGGGTCCTTATAAATCTCTCTATGGTAAGAAGCATGGAACTAAACCATGATGGTATTAATTTAGGAAATAAAGATATTGTGACATGATATATATAAGGAAATGGTAGATAAGTTTATATCTATTCAACAACGTATGATATAATCTCATAGTTGAAAAAATATTTATGTTAACAATCATCCGAAAGATCTGGAGTTTGATGTTGGTGAAAAGTTATTCCTATGAATATCTCCCTAGAAGAGGGTGATGATATTTAGAAATAATGGAAAACTAATCCCTAGGTATATCAGTACGTTTGAAATTATAAATCATATTGGGATGGTAGATTATCAATTAGTGCTTCCACTGAATCTCTCTCAAGTTTAAGATGTGTTCAATGTATATCTTTTGAGGAATTACATACCTAATCCTTCACATTTACTAAACTCAAAGGTCACATCACAGGAGAAAGATATTTCTTATGAAGAATACTTAACAGAGATTTTGGATCATTGAGAGAAATTTCTACAAAACAAGACCACTCACCTGGTCAATGTTTTATAGTGGAACCACTAATTTGAAGAAGTTACATGGGAATTATGGATGTAATGAGGTAGAAGTATTCTCATATGTTTGTAATAGAGTGAAACATTTTGAGCAAGAAATTAATTTTAAGGGGTGTTAGAATGTAACACCCTAATATATTTTTTAAGTATTTCTCTTTAAATAATTTTACTTCTTTTATAGCTTGCATTACACGCAACATTAACTTTATCTAAACCACATAACAGTATTAAAATATTATGTGTTTGTTATCACTTAACCATTGGATTAATGATTTTTAATAGTAATAAATAAATTATGGAAAATAAATGTCCTATAAATTTATAAAATAATTCATTAGTTATAAAATTAATAGAATTAAAAACAAAAATTATTTAAAAATAGAAGTAATTTTTTTTATGAAAAATTATTTTTATGTGAAAAATGTAATTTTATATTAATAAATTAAATTAATCACTATTTTTTAATTATTTTAATGAAATTTATATATTATTTACTTAATAAAATGTTTTAAACATTTAAAAAATATTTTTCTAGTCATAGGATAATAATAAATCTATTTTAGACTAAAAATAATTTACAAGGACATAATTATTCATCCAATTCTTATTGGAAGAAGGTAATTATACCCTTAACACCTTATTCTCTAAATTTAGTTATTTAATATACACTTATCCATGAAAATGATATATATATTATTTAAATTAAAGAAATTTACAAAATACCTCTCTCTCTGTTTTAAATACCTTTATGTGTTCACATAGGGAATAAATTATTTATGAACTAATATTAATATAAATTTTCATTATAATGAAATTAATTTCATGATATAAATTTATTCCTAAATTTTAAAAATTATATAAGTACCTTAAATTTTTTTGCAACACTGATAAAATATTTATTTAATTAATATGAAAATAAATTACATGATTTAAAAAATATTAAAAGTCATATTATTTGTGTAATTTATATTTTTTATCAAAATATATTGGTTAATATAACCTATTAGTGTTATGTTAAAACATTTTATCTTAATTAATTTTTTTATTTATGTCTTTTAAGTCAAATTAAATGAATTGTGTCATAATTGACAATAATGATATTTTGTCAAAATAATATTTTATTAAAACATTAAAAGATCATAAAAATATTTAAATAAGACAATGTAGATATTATATGGTCTAAAATTTCAAAAATATCCCATTTATAGGCCAATTTTCACCTTATCAGTAAAAATTACAACCTTTAATATTAAAATAGGTGTTACCGTAGTTAAAATTAAAATTGGTTAACTAAGAGTTAATCAAAATGATAAGATTTAAAAAGAAACAAAAATTTGTTTAAATTATATTGGTTGATTGGATTATCACTATATCATAATTTATCATAGAATTCATGTTTTTTCGAGGAATTTGGATTGATAATGAATTTATTATAATTTAATCTTTTGATAATTTCTAAAAGTGCCCCTCAAATAAATTATAAAAGGGACCCTCCTCCCTGAATTATTCAAACAATATTTAGAATTATATGTCCGAAAAACTCTAAAAATTACTATTATAAACTTCCCTAGACCCATTCAAGATGTGATTTTCTTCCTAAAAGACCAACCTTAGATCCCTTTAGAGGAGATATAAAGGAGTCGTTTCAAAGAAGAGGTAATTAACTTAAATGATTAATTTATTTTATACACTTATTTACCTACTCTAAATATATTCTATTTATCAGAAAATAATAAATTTAGTATAATAATTTTTTTTAAATTTTATTATGATTATGAAAACACCATTGTACACTCTATTTCCCATCAAATGGGAAGTGAAATTATCGTTTGTGCGTACACACGACTTACCGTCTCTATGTAGCGATACAATTCATTTTTCATCACCATATTTTATGGATGAATATTATTATGGGTTTATTGTTTATATATGATAATTATGAAATAATTATCATTATTTAATTATAATTTCACATCTAACTACTTACCATCCAATCCTTTGGGAAAAAACAACGTCGTTCGAGCATACGTGTGGATGACCACCTCCATAAAGTGATGTGATTCGTTTTTAATTTATATTTTACTTGGATGAAAATGAGGAATAATTTTATGAATATATATGATATATAGGACATAATCATTATCCTATAAAGTTTAATAAATATTTACCTTTTTTCATTTCGTATTTATTAAAAAGAAAACAATGATCATGTGTACATACTCTCAATAATCTCCAAGAACTGTGTAATTAATTTCTCTATCACTAAGTTTTATGGATGAATATAAATATAAATATATATATATATATATTTAATATATAAGATATTTATATCATTATTAATTTTATATAGATTTTTAAAAAAAATATATGTACAAGGACCGTAACTAATGAACAAAAATACGAATGATAAACAAAACAGTTAACACCCATAAAAGATGATTTTAATAATGAATTATCAATAAAAAGGGGAATTGAAATGTTATAAAGGGATCATATATGATATTATAAAGACATGACATGTGATATTAAAATTATGAACATGTCTCTGGTATATAAGTATAATAAATTTAAATTTATTATATAAGAGGTTAGAGTACTTTCAAAGAAAGACGAACTCGAGGTAAGGGTTTTATGTCACAATCTAATTGTATATGAGGATTGATTATGAATATTACTATGATGGTTATGTCTTATAATATTCATCTTAAGAAACTTATTAATTTTATTTTTATCTTGTAATTTATTTAAAATACAGATTTTTCTCTCATTTTCGCCACCTTATGTACTCAAGACGGAAAAAATATGTTTTTAAAGAAAATTGACTTCATTTCTCTCTTAATTTGAATTTTTTTTCTTAAATATCCATGTTTTGTAGAAATATTTTAAAAAACGTTTTTAATATCATCCTATGATTATTTAAATTCATCTTTACCCATTTTTTAATTTTTTAATAATGCTTTGAAAGGAATATATATATTTTTATTTTCTAAACAAGGTTCTTTGTGACTTTTCCAACAAAAGTATTGAAGGAATTTTTTTAACTTATATGAAATGAATGAATTTTCCCACCATCATGAATAATCTTTTTAAATATTCCATTAAAATTTTACAAGGTTATTTTAAAAGAAAATATTTTCCTTTATACTTGTGTAGTTTCTTTATAAGTGATTTAAAAATAGAAAGTTTATTTCCCCTAGGAATGTCTCAATGATATTTTAATTTTATTTATATTTATCAAAGACATAAATTCTTTATTTTAGATTATTTTTTTCTAGGGATATGATCCAGCGATACCTTCCTTATTCTTTCTATGGGTGCTTTCGAAATATTATGACATAATATTTATGTAACACATTTATTTTCCATGGGTTATGCTATGTTCAAATTTTTCTAAAACCCATTTTTTATGGGTTATGAGATGATGAATGCTTTATGATCTTGTGGAAAATATATCTATGATTTCATTATGTGATGGGTAGGACCTATATCTCTATCTAATTCATTGGTTAATGTTTTATATCTCATGAGATAACTATGGGATGCAAGTCAATGTGCTTTATCTACTATGGGATTCAAGTTGATGTGTTTGATATACTATGGGGTAAAGGTGGGGATTCTTAGTATAATACAGTTTTATGGTCTGGGTAGTTTACCTTGAAATTAAAAAATGGTTTTTATACAAATATTGGTGCCACAATTTTGTGACAATATCTTATGATTCATGATTGATTCATGATAATTTTTACTCTTATGATCCATGAATTTTGGAAGGGTAAATTATTTTTTCATGGATCATGTTTATGATATATTAAATATTAGGTATGAAATTTTTTATTTATCTTCATGATATAATACTATTATACTCATATTAGGAATTCATATGATCATAGATTGATATATACCATGTTTTTCGTTACTAAGAATCTAAGATCACCGTTTATTATGTTTTAATTTCTCCATGTTATGCAGAAAGGTATTTAGTATGATGTGTCTAAGAAGGATTATAGTTATAAAGAACTAAGTGAGAGATGATGTGATTCATTTATGAGCCGGTTGTTTATGTGTCCAAGTTTCCAAAGATACCAAACCTATACAATCCCGATGAGGATCAGAATGTCATGTAATGAATATTCATCTATTAAGATGTAATATCTGTGTATAAAAAGTTTGGGTCACTATAAAAATGATCTAATCCTCAAGGTAACTCAAATATCGTATATCAAGAACACCATGAAGCTTTTATTCACCCCATTAAACACTAATACCTCCAAAATATTCCTCTTACTAAATTTGAGCTAGATCTATATAGGGACTCCATTTTTAGAACTGCATGTGGATTGATTCCTCTCATTACAATATTTATAGGGATACTTGGATTACTTATCCCAAACATATCCAAAAAGTCTATTATTAATGATCTATCTTTCAAGACCCAAAAATATTTGATAGGAAACTATCCATATGACTCACTCTTTTTACATGAGAGTAAGATTCATTTAAGAAATTTCAACACACGGTTCTTCTTTATATATAAAATTGAATAGAAATAATATTCTCTTTCCAAATATACAAGTTCAATCTATGAAAGGATTATGTTTCAAGAACTACATATGATATTAGTCATATTATTCTAGGATACATAGTGATACATGGTTCTTGTAGCATGAATCCAACCCCCAATATTATAAATAATAACACATTTCCCTATTATTCAAAACCTCTCATTCACAACAGGTTATCTTCCCACACTAAGGTATAATTGTATTATCCTTTTCCAACACAAAATCTAGATTTTTGTAGAAATAGTTTTATGAAAAATGTGTGGAATGATTATCATTACTATGTGGTTCATAGTGATACGTGGATTCCCTTTTCTAGACATAGTCATAAACTTCTATACCATCTCATTATATCCTACGTATGAGCTATATCTATACAGAGGTTCCTTGAGTATTACCACCAGTATTGAAACCTTTTTAATGTTAGGTTACTTCTACCTAGGTGGTGAAATAAGTAGCTTCATTGTGGTCTAATTTTTATGACCATAAACTCTAGTAATTTTTGTGAACCTATAAAAAATTAAACTTTATAATTCCGCAATCTAATAAAATATAATTTCAAGTTGAACATGTACTAAGCAAGGTTTATTTCGTTTCCCTTTTCCCCTAAAAATATTTTTCGAATTCATTAGTGTAACTTTTAGGGTTCTCAAACCATTAATTAGTATCCTTTCTTACAAAATACCACTTCAAATTTTTGATATCTAAATTATCACTAATCAATGCTCCTTGATTTGAAAATTTCCTCCAAACACCCCTAGAATCTTGAGCACATTCTCTAAATTTTTCTCTTTATAGCAATTAGTAACAAGTGAAATAAATTCTATAGGGAGACCTCTACTTGGTAATGACATGAATGGGCCTGATATATCTATATAATTGAGCCCCCAATATGTACTACCAATAATATGAATCTTTCATCTTTCAAAGAAGTTCATCCAATCTCTATATTCAATTTATTGATAGTGAAGTGGTTGTTCTTCTATTAACAGCGGTTGAATCACTCCCACTCATCCCCATTTCTTAGTGATTTAGATATTCTCATGATATGATTTGAATATACCAAAAACCAACCATTCAAGAGGATTAAAATATTTTAAATGTTCCACAATTGCACATCATACTCACCATTGAGGAAAAATTATAACATTTCAAACTAGTAATAAAATTTTTGTGCATAAACCTTGTAAAATATCCACTTTCTATGATGTTAAACTTCATTGAATCGATCTTAATCACAAAAACTTAAACTACATGACAATTAATTGTAGTTAAAAATTAAAATACATGTTATCTTTATTATCATTTTACATGTTAAAACATATATCATATAGTCCATACCAAATGAAATTAAACAAAATAGAGTATCTCATATTAAATTATCAAATTCTCCCCTTTGTATAAGAGCCTAATCTATATAAGAGGTGATTTTATGGTTATGCTTATAATTGATTCTTATAATAATGTATCTTAAGAAAGAAAATTTCAATTTAATTGGAATTAGATCCTTAATTCAAAATAAGGTTTATTCAACTCACTCTCATCCCCTGACTAAATTACATGGAAGCCTAATCATGTTTTTTTTAGGATTACATTTCTAATTGACCCTTTAAACTCCCTTCTTACATACACCACACTTCATATTCCAAGTGTTATTATAATCACAATCCCTTCATGGATAATTTCAATGATTATACCCTATTTTATAATGATACATTTTCTTTGTAATGATTTACCTACCGTTGGTATAGCTATACACTCAACACCTTGATATGGACTGCTAAATTGAGGTATCTTTCTGTCCTTAAAAAAGTCCATCTAAACCCATGTTCCCTTGAAAATGATTCAAGAAAAGCCATTATTCTAATGTGGTTAGTGGTTATCATCAATATAATTTTTCCATTTCACCGTTTCTTGATTCAAGAATTTAGGGTTATGATTTATTCCATTTTTCTTTCTATGTTTAAGGATGTTAGGGAACTCCTGATTCTTGATTCCTATTCTAGAAAGACAAACCAGGATCCATGAGATCGCCAAGATGGGGAGGGGGTGAATCAGTGATCTTTTCATATTATATTTTATCAAATAAGAAACAAAATTACCCTCTTGTTAAACAAAAATGAATTATATAAAAACAAGAAAACTATAATGTCCTGGACCCAGTTTCCACTCAATAGTTCCCCAAGACCAGTTGTCCACCTGGCCTCAAGCATATCCCCCCGAATTCCAGAGGCTACTGATTAGAAGCGAGAGCCTAGGGATTTTATGTAGGGAGACTATTCCATCTCACTAGAGTGTGAAACAGTAGAATAAGAATAAAAATCAATAGAGGAAGAAGATAAAACAATCAAATAACAAATAAAAACATGAATAGATAAACAATACTAGAAGTAATTTCATTCACAAAAGATGACGACACATTTCATGTTTCTACAAAATAACCATAATAGGTATAAATGGAATCAGTACAATACATGTAACAAAAAACCAAAAAACCAAAAATAAACTATCCTAACTAGAATCAAGAGTCTTAGCCTGGTCTTGTGATCCCCTACTCCTAAGCATGGCACAATGTAAAGCATTGAAATGAGGGAGCTTTCCCCTATCCCTACCTACATTCAAATAGTCTGCCTGAGTACCCAATGGAGGCCCGAATAGGGTGCGAGATAAAATCCCAGTTGTTGACCTCCCAAAGAACTATAACAAATACTGGTTGTGTAATATAGGTTGTTAGTGTGTAATACACATCACATTTAAGTAGTAAATAAAATTAAAGTTCTCATGTTGTAAAAAAACTAAAAGTGATACTGTATAGCCTAAAAACACCCAAGAAAAACATGGTTCAAGATACTATATCAAGGTATCTACAAACAATACTTTTATAACCAACATAGAATCTTTGTAAATCCAAAAATTTCATACCAACCATGGACATGCCATAAAATCTATGGGTCAACAATCATGGCCTTACTGTACAACTGTAAATTTCATGTCCACCACGACCGAGACGTATAACCACCATGTGACATTTACTATGGTTGTCTCATATATTGAATGTGTCATACCATGAAGGTCTATATCCAAGGTGTGGAGAACCAAGGAATCCTCATCATGTTCCAGGATCATCTCGATGGAAACTCATTTAGACTTATAATGGAGTCCTAAGAGCATGGAAAATGAACATGTCATACATGATTCCAAGAAAGTTGGATCCATGGGGTAGAAAGGACCAAGGCATCCCATGGAATCAAGACCCAAGGATCAATATCTATCCAAGGCATCCACAACCTCATTCAAGACCCATTGGAGAAACATCCATGGAATCTAATGTAATCAAGATCCAAGGCATACTAAACAAGGTATCCAATACCATTTCAAATCACCTCTCATATTCACAATATTTCAATTATCATGAATATATCCACTCATATAATAAAACCATATAAACCATTTAATCAAAACCATCAATATGAAAAGAAAGAAATCCATATCCTATTTAACTAATTCAGTTCAAGTTAGTTCATTACTTGATCCCTCTAACTCAGAAATCTAAAAAACACACCCCTTGGGTAGTTCAATAATATGAAAGGGAAAAGGGAAGAACCCTTGGGTGGCCTAGGTTGGGAAACAACCTCCAACTAACTCAAGGTAATTAATGTTCATCCCAAACAAGTTCTACTAGATTTAATTCAACTTATAATTAAAATTAGGGGACACACCATAAATTATAACGGCCATCAAAAAAAAAATATCTTAATAAATCTAAAAAAAAATAAGAAAATTATAAGCCACTGAACGTAGGTCCATAGTAGAGTGTTCGTCTAGTATCAACTTTTGATTCATCTCATATCAGAAGGAAAATGAAGAACATATGAAGAACTTTAAATTAGTTCAAATGAGATTGCACCTAAATAATTTCCTTGATACTGATAATAATGATGAAAGGCACAAAAATGAATGATTACTCACCTATTTAGATCTAACAAGACCAACAATGCTTCATTCTAATACCAGATGAAGGATAGGGAGAAAATCCTGTAATTCGGTTCAAAATGGAGCTCCCAAGGTGAAGTTTTCCAATGAAGAAGAATAAGAGAAATATAAATAGGTTTAAAATTATTTTTAAGAGTAAAATGGTAATTTCAGAAAAACCCTAGGTCTCATGGTTTGGCCACACACTTGGCTAGATCGTGCACTAACCATGTACCATCTTATTTAGGAAGGGGAAACTCACACGGTTAGTGCACATGTTTTTACAAACCATTCACAAACTGTGTCTCATCTCACTTTCAAAAACTATAGAGCTCCCATATAGTCATGCACCTAAAATTTAATGTTTTTTCAAATAGTATGTGCTCCTCTTACTCTCTGTATAGTTCTCACATAGTTATCAATAACCATGCACCTATGTCGTGTGGTTTCTACTAACAGATCCAAAAGAACGTTTTCCCCAAAAGTTGGGTTCTAGGCTCCAAAAAAACCCATGACACCCTTGATACCTCCATGAACTAAAAGTTTAATCATATTAAGCCATAAAAAGCATTTAAACCAGACACAAAAAGATCAGTACCTCACATGGAAACCCAAGTTTTTACAATCATCCCCATTATATATTTCATCCCCAAATTTCCCTCTTAGGGGTGGTCAAGAATTGGCTAAGAGAAACTCCGGTCACTAAGCAGGGACGTCGGCCTCCCACTCCCAAGTGTCATCCTATGAATGACCATTCTACCATACCACCCACACTAGAAGAACTGACTAGCCTTGGAGAATCTTCGTTCTCCTATCATCGATACAAATTAAATTCTCCTCAAAGGATGCATATACATGTAACTCAATCTCCTTGGGATGAAATGTATGATATGGGTCCGAATGATAACAGAACAACCAAGATACATGGAATACATCATGCATGGATCAATACATCTTAAGTAACTACAACCAATATGCAACTAGACTGACTCTTTTCAAAATCTCAAATATCCCAACATATCACAGTGAATGATTGTCATGTATCATATTCCATTTGTGTCCCAACCTCAATAAAATATGAGAAAAGACCTTATCCCCGACCTCAAACTCTAGAGTTCATCTGTATCGATTACCATGAGATTTACATTGAGATTGTGCAGTAGCCATCCTCTTCTGAATAAAATGGACCTACTCAATACAAGACACAGTCCTAGAAAACCTACCTCACCCGCTTCTTTCCAGCACAAGGTAGATCCACATGGAATACGATAAAAAGCCTCATAAGGTTCTATCTATATAGTCGTATGATAGCTATTATTTTAGGAAAACTCATCTATGGGTATATGCATCTCCCAAGAGCCTCAAAAATATAGGATGCATTCTCATAACATGTTCTCAAGAACCTATATCATAATATCTGACAGACCATCAGTCTAAGGGTCATATTCCATGCTCAAAATCACATATTTACATAGTTCCCTTTTCAAAATCTTCTAGAAACAAGATGTAAAATGGACATCCCTATCTGAAATGATAGTGTGAGGGGCCCCGTGAAGTCGTATTGTCCCATATATATACAAACTCACAATCTCATCCACACTGAAGGTCACATTGATTGGTAAGAAATGCGAAACCTTTGTGATCCTTTCAAAATCAAATCACACAATATCACTAACTTGAGGAGACCTAAAAAAACTGGTCATGAAATCTATCTTGATATCATCCCATTTCCACTAAAGAATGGGTCGTTGTTGTATAAGTTTGGATGGTTGTTGATGTTTTTCCTTCACCCGCTGATAGGTGGAACACCTCATAAAAAAAATATCTACCTCTCACTTCATACTCGACCACCACTACTAATAACGCAAGTCACTGTACATCATGGTCACATTGGGATGAACTAATAAATATGAGGCATTTAACTCCCACATCATCTCCTCATGTATATCCACTAGAACCCAAACACGACCATAGATTCCCAGAATTTTATCATCACCTATAGTCCAACCAGAAGGTGGGTACTCACCTTCCACACTCTCCTGTAGGACTAGGGCATCATAATTAAATAGTTACCTCATAATCACACTATCTAGTAGGTTATAGGTCACAAAAAATGATGAAAGAGAAGTCTTACTCTGACTATCCTTCACCCCCAAGCACATCTTATAGAAAAACATACATGAGCTTCCACTCACTACTGGTCTCATGAACTACATGTATTTGAGTCGTCCTGCTCAGTACATCAGCCACAACATTTCCCTTCCTTGGTGTTTAGAAAGCTCTAAGTTGAAAGGTTGTAGGTATTCAACATAAATTTTCTACCTTAGATTCAGATCATGTTTTATAAATCTTAATTGAGTCTTTTATGCTCTATGTACACTACAAAATTCTCCACTAGTAAATAGTGTCTAAAAAAATGTAAATTGTAAATAACCACAACTAATTTTAGATCATGCGTTGGGTTGTTCCTCTCTTGTGGACTCATCTTTCAAGACCCTTATGCAATGAATACATCCCCCTTAAATAGTACTGCTCCAATCCCAACACCTAATGCATCAAATACAAAGTGTAGCTCCTACCCAACTTTGGCAGTATCGATATTGGTGCTAACAGAAATATTCCTTTTAGCTCTTAGAAGGTTTTATCTTAGGTATATAACCATATAAACTTCACATCATTCCTAGTCAATCCCATCAATGTCACTTATAAGTGTGATTATTCCTATGTGAAACACCTATAATATCCTACTAGAACTAAGAAACTCCGTATGTCAAAGATGTTCTTGGGTTTCTCCCAGGAAACAATATCTCTCACCTTATCTTGGTCAACAGATACTCATGTATTTGAGATAATATGACCCAAGAAGTGAATATGATCCATCCAGAAGTGTCACTTTTTGATCTTAGCATATTAATAATGCTCTCTTAGTGTATCAAAAATGATATAAAGATGTTTGGAATGGTTGTGTCGATTTACAGAATGCACAAATCTATTTTCTATGAAAACCACCACAAATGAATCTAGATAAGGATGGAAAACTCAGTTCATTAGTTCCATGAAAACTTTTGGTGTGTTCATGAGACCAAACGACATAACCATATACTAATACAGACTATACCCACTATAAAAATATTGATGTGGTATGTATGTAAGTTGAAAACATACCTGGTGATATCCCAAACTCAAATAAATTTTTTACAACACCCAATCTCCTTGAAGCTGATAAAAAAGGTCATATATCTGTGGGAAGGGATACCAGTTACGAATCATCAACTGGTTCAACTTTTAAAAATCCACACATAGCCTAGGGGTACCATCTGCCTTTGTTCACAAAAAGGACTGGCGAACCCAATGTTGAAGTACTGGGTTATATAAAACCCTCCCCCCATATCCTATGGATGACTCTTGAGCTCCCACAACTCCATCATAGCCATCTGGTAAGAAGTAATGGATACCAGTGTAGCTCTTGACACTAGATCAATGGATAAATCCACCTATATCTTATTAGGTAAACTTGAAAGGTTTTCTAAGAATAAATCCCTAAAACGATCAACCACCAAAGCAAAGTACACATGATGCACTCCTTAATCATCTAGATACCATCTATAAATCTAGGAAATCATCCCAACCAGCCCATAATGCTCAGGTCTATCTCGGATTGCCTAAAAATCCCATTAACCCTTGTGAGTATATAATGATCTCTATGGTGTTGTGAAAGACACCCTTTGGTGATAATAGTCAAAGTAGGATCCATAATCTAGTATCCAGTCCATCCCAAGTATGACGTAAAACCCAATCATCTCAAGGATAAAAAGATTCCAGATGAAGTTACACCCACTGAACTCAAGGGGGAACTCCCTACACTAGAATACACTCTCTATTCAGATCCCCTAGGAAGTTTTAAGTGTCATGAATCACTTAGAAAATAGTACAACGAGCCCAAGGATTTCCAAAATAGGTATAGATATGAAACTATGTGATGCACTAGTGTCAAAAAGAGAAGTTATAATAGTAGAGGCTACTAAGATCGTACCTCTCATCGTAGATGGTCCGACACCTTTCTCTATGGGGGTTGGATGTACAGAATAGATATGGACTAAATTTCATCCCAGTGACACAACCACACTACCCAGAGTAGGACCATTTTTCTATCTCGGTACAATTGGTGCTTATATTCCTTAGCCTCAATCACCACTACCTCATTCTAATCGACTAGTACTACTCTATCTCCCTACATGATGCAGAGCTGTGAAACCTTCTCTTGAACTTGCCATTAGAGCTGACCCCCTACCACTCACTTCTGAAGGAAAGATCCTATAGAAATATTTTACATAGCCCATCCTACCACAATCTCAACACATGACTGGGTCACGATTGGATTGATTATTCATGTGTACCCATTTCCACACTAATGATAAAACATTGCACTACTGGCCCTAGTTTCTTGGCTGGTACTCACCTCATGGGAAGCCTCAAAATGGTTCTTCCTTCCTAAGTATGATGATCCACTAGGTCAGGATACTATACTTATCTACTCTACTCCCCTAACATCCCTCAAGTTCCACTGAATAATTAGTTCATGATTTATAATTTTAGTAATATAGGTCAATATGAACATATTGACCTGAGATCGAATGGTATGTCATAGACCTTCATCAAAGCGTCTCACCCTCGATATCTCATTAGCAAGGTATGACAGTATAAAATAATTTATCTCTATAAATCATGTCGAGTACTCCATAACCTTTGTAGTTACCTACAATAGGTTCATGAAATCACTTTCCTACTCTATTCTCAGAGTACTAGGGTAAAATTAGTCATATAACATGTTTTGGAAATAAGCCCAGACCATATCTCACAACCTGTCATCCAAGTTTAGAACATCCCACCAGAACTTTTCTACTCCACATAAAATTTAAGTCATGAGCTTCACTCTCCTCTTAGGAGGTGTCTCCATATACTCAAATATCAACAAAATAGTCTCAATCCACTGATCAGCATCCTGAGGACCAACATCCCCCAAAAAACATGATAGGATGATATTGTTGGAATTCACACATTAGCTCATCCATAGATAAGACATGCTAGATTTTTCCCTGGAAAGTCTGCATAAAGCAATAAAACCCCTTACAAAACTTCCCATTAGAACTTTTCTCCAGTAAAATAGATGATTCCACAAATGTAAATATAGGAGGATCCACTTGTAGCCCATGGCCCACCACCTTTGGAGAATGGTCAATTCTGCCCTCCTTTTATAGTAATAGTGGTCTTCATAGTGGCATTCCTATACAATTCCAAACACACACCTCTGAAAAGAAAAATATCAATATTCATAGCACAAAATCATATGATAGGTCAAATGTATCTTTTAACCAAGTCATAGCACATAACCTGCTCCAAAATCCATGACTGGTAAAAAGAAAAACTCCAAAAAGTCACAAAAGATACCACCTCTTTCTCACTCAAAACCTAGGTCTAGGTTGAGTTATCTATTTATCATTTAAATTTTCCATTGAATATCAAGTTCATTTCAAATTTCATTTTAAATAGTTTAACCAAATTGTTCACAAAATCTTGATCCATTAGGGACCATACTCTTTATGAACTAAAATATAATGTCCACCTAATCCACACCATCACACATTCCAATCCATGAAACTCATGGTCCATGAATAAATGTGACACTATTGGATGATTAGGGTGTTTGTTGTAGCCTAATATTGAAAAAACTACTTAGGTTACAACATGTACTTTATGTACCAACCACGATTTCCAATTTTCTGCATAGAATTCTATCATATTAGCAGGTATATCTATCACAAAACCTATAAAAACATCATGAAAATAGGAAATTCATCCTATATGGCATGACATAATGCATGGAATTTGAATTCTAATAGGCACCTGAAATATGAATGATATGGAATACCCTCATCACATCAGGTTACAAAAAAAATATAACCCAAAATCGCATCAATAATAACATCACAACTCAATCACACCACCCAATGGTGGAAGAAAACAACTGTAATAGTCAAAATCAAGAAAAAATTAATTTTCATTCAAGTAAATTTGGAATTTTCCTATACGTTGGTTAGATATGCCCAAGAACATCTCATTACCAAATTCTTATACCTTCATATACCTATCTATTGTTTCTAAATAATAAACCAAAAAAATAAAAAATCTCTGATACAACCTTTTAACACCCCAAACTAGATGCCACTTAACTGTACCCCGAGCCCAGTTGACTACATGACCTCAAGAGCATATCTCCAAATTCCATATGCTACCGACTAGTAAGGAGGGAATAGTTTTTGTATTTAGGGAGACTAATACCTCTTACCATAGTGTGACATAGTGGAATAGAAATACAATTCAATAGTGGATGCAAATATTATAATCAAATGATAGATAAACAATAGGAATAGATAAACATTATCGAAAGTAATTTCATACAAAAATCATGATGATACATTCCATGTTTCTATAAAATATCTAAAATAGTTATAAATGGAATTAAAATAATACATTTTACAAAATACCAAAACAAACCAAAAAGAAACTATCCCAACTAGCATCACGAGCCTCTACCCATTGTTGTGGTCCCTTGCTCCTAAGAATAGCACAAAGTTAATCATCAGACTGAGGGCACTTACCCCTGTCCCTACCTGCATCCAAATAATCTACTCAAGTACCCAATGGAAGCCCGAACATGGTGTGAGATACAATCCTAGTTTGTAACCACCCAAATATCTATAACAAATCCTGGTTGTGCAATATAAGCTAAACCGTGTGAAATACATATCACTGTTAAGTAGTAAATAAAAGTAAAGTCCCCATGGTGTACAAACCACTAAAAGTAATAATGTATATCCTAAAGAGGCTTCTTAAAAAAACCATTTCAATATTCGATATCAAGGTATATACAGACAATATAAAAATAACCAACATGACCTCATTGTACATCCAAACATTCCATACTAACCACGACCATGATGTACAACCTATGTGTCAATAATCATGATTTTTTTGTATAACTAGAAATGTAATATCAACCATGGATGATCCATATAACCAACATGTCACATTTACCATGATCATTCCATAATTTGAAATTGTTAGACCACGAAGGGCTGAATCCAAGGTGTAGAGAATGAAGGAATCCATGTCGTGTCCTAAGAGCATCTCGATGGAATCCGAGTTATACTTGGAATGGAGTACAAGGAGAATTTCAGCCAAACATATCCTACATGAGTCTAAGAAATCTAGGTACAGGGGTCAGCAAGGCCCATGGTATCCCACAAAATAAAGACCCAAGGAGAAATATCTATCAATGACATCCACTTTCCCATTGAAGACCCATAAGAGAAATGTCCATAGCATATAATAGAATCAATATCCAAGGTATACCAACCAAGGAATCCAATAACATTTCAAATAACCTATATTACCATTCACCAATTCACAAGCATTCAAGTCCCATGAGTATACCCACTCATAAATAAATTCATATTCAATTACATTCAATGATTTAACTTACACATATAAAAAACCATATAAACCATTTAATTAAAAGTATAAACATGAAAAGGAGGAAAACCAATTTATATTTAACCAATTATATTCATTATAGGTTTCCTTTAATTAGGAAATCTTAAAAACAAACCCCTTAGGTGGTTCAACCATAGAAAAGAGAAAATGAAACCTCCTTGGGGGGGGCTGGGTTGAAAAAATAATTCCAACTAACTTAAGGGAACTAAAAAAATGGGAAAATTATAGACCACATATTGTAGGACCTTAGTAGAGTGATCATCCAATATTTCCTTCTTATTTGGATCAGATTAAGAGAATAATAAAAAATAGATGAAGAACCTAAAATTAGGGGAAATGAGATTACGCCTAGATAACTATTTTGATACCAAGAAGAATGAATAATGAAACCAATGTAATTGATTAATCATAGATGAGGATCCAAAATGAAATATGTCTCTCGATTATGTATTATACAAAGGATTAGGATCAAAGCCTAGAATTTGACACAAAATAGAGCTCCCAAGGTGTTTCTATCTGATAAAGGAGAAGCAGAAAAAAGAAATAGGTTTAAAAGGAGTTTAATAAGGAAAATGGTAATTTCACTAAAAACCTTGGGTCGCATAGTTGGCTGCATTTTTGGCCAAACCGTGTGCTAACTGTGCACCATCTGCTGTAGGAAGGGACACATCACAAGATTAGTGTGCATGGTTTTCCAAACCATGAACAAACCATGTCTCATATCACTGACAAAAACTATAGAACTCCTATATGGGTGTGTGCCTCAAATTGCATGGTTTTTTTAAACTATACAGTCTTCTCTTTCTCTCTACCAAGGCCTCACATGGTTAATATTAATCATTCTCCTATCCCATATGGTTTCTACTAAAGCTATGGAAAAACTCTTTCTCCCCAAATGTTTGGTTCCGAGCTCCGAACAAGCCCCAGACACCCCCGATACCTCCATGACCTCAAAGGATAATAATATTAGGCTATACAAAAACAGTTATACTGCAAAAAGGGTCTGTAACTCATATTAAAACCCCATTACTTAGACAAACAAGAATAACCACATGAATATAGGTATTTATAATGTTTACTACTATTTAAGAGAAACTAATCATTTTCATGGATTGGAAATAATCCAAGGCTACACAAACCATTAGAAAATAATAATTTGTATATGGTTATAATAAGTAGGGAATATAATCACACATTAAAAGAACTATGATAAATCAATAGTTCATGTGCACCTTATATAGATATATTATTTAAAAAATTTCTTGTAACAACTATAAGAGGGATTCACCAACATGCATTCATTATTTTGGTGGTAGTTTTTATAGTATACTCCATATGATTACCATCCAGAAAACTCCATCCATTTCCTCCTTATAGACTAAAACCACTACTAATTTGTTATTTGTCTGATCACCTAGGAATTTTATCTATCTAATACCACATAATATAAAAATGTTTCAAGTACCTTTGGACCAATGCCTCTCCCCATAGTTATTCCACTTACTTTTACACTTTTTCTATAGTATCTTATACACACCATTTATTCGATACCAACTGATGAGAAGATTCTATATTGTATTCATCTGTCTCATGTTTCTTCAAAAATTATATCTGATTGACTTTCCAAAATTTCAGTACATCACCCCACTTTCAAAAATTCAATAACCAAAAATTCCCCAAGGCATCAAACCCATTTTTATAGGAAAAATTTATTTGATATTCTAGGTAAATGTTTGAACTTATTACAAAATTACAACTTAATATTTATAGAAACCCATTAAAAAGCATTCTTCCTTTGAATACATTTAAAGTATTTTAAAAGTTAGGAGTTCTCCTTAAGGCTCAGCGATAACATACTTCTTCAAGATTAATTAATAATAAGTGAGAATCATGATCTTATACTATGATTTTAGAAGCATTGATTATCCATTTAAGAATCATCACATTATATGTCTTATATGAAATAATCAAAAATACCTTAAAACTAGTTTATCTTTATACAACTCATACATCTGGTAAAAAATTAGAGTATCAATTCTTCTATTTGATGAAAATTAATCCAGTGTTCCTTCAAATTTTATATGAAAAATACTGGAGTATTTTTCAATACTCTTTCTCCAACCTATGTTTTCTAAGATGATTATAATTTTTACTCCATCCGATGAACTCTTTGAGACTTTTGTATGATAAAATTGATTAGAAATCTCAACAACCTCTGTATGATGATCTTTTATGGAAACCTTAGTCTAATGAATTTTATTTTGAAACCCTTTTCAAATGACTTCATATGGAAACATATGTTTTATGACTTTGGATACATCGATATGATCATCCTTTAACAAATTCACCTTGAAATTTCATAAATATCCATCTGAGAGGAATTATACAAAATAAAAAAACCCTTCAACAATGCAGATGGTTCATCTGATGGACTATTCCCAGTAACATTGTATGAGATCTTCTGATAGTATTTATTCAATGATATCCCCAAAAGATTCCATTTGGAATTAGAAAACATTCTCTTGATTAAAATTCCTCATAGATGATTGATTGATAGAACTTCGTCTCATCACAGCTTTCAAAACTTAATAAAATTTGAACACAAACTTTCTTTCCAAGCCTCTGACTAATAACTTCCCTCCAGTGATCTCCCACAGAACATATTTGTTAGAACTTTGTACATAAAAAAAAATTTCTTCCCCTTTAAGATCACACTTGGACCATGAAAAACATTCATTGGTCATTATTCTAGAAACATTAAGAATGTGAAATAATCAATATATTTGTAACTTCATCAAATAATCTATCCAGTGAAACATGTAACCATGTGTATAAAAAAATTCAGCACCAAATCTATAACTGATCACATCAGTCTAATAACCAGCATCCGATAGACTTAGTCTATAAAACTAAATAAAAATATATCCATTAGATAACCTTTGTTAAAAATCTTACCAAATTAAGGTGATTTATGTTAGGAAACACATTTTTTGGGGAAAAACATCATGTTTTGTAATGAGCCTAACCAACATCTTCTTAATGTCTTAAATCTTCTTCAAATACCTCTAACCACTTGGTCCCAAAAATCTCCCCCTTCGTTTTTTTTCAAAAAAGTTACATAAATCACTAAAAATTTATAAACCATGAAATGGATTAATTATCCAAAAATTCTAAAACTATGAGAGAAATATAAATGTAGGAAATAAGAATTATTAAACAATAGTACCATGTTGTCTATAAGTACTGGTTTAAGAACTTTTCATACACCTATTAAGAAACCTTTATTAGAAAAATGTTGTCATGAACCAACCTAGAAGCCTTGGTAAACTGATAACTAATTCGTACCAGGAGATGGCCTGAAGGGAGTTCCCTATCCCCATAGGTTGTAAAATAGAACCTATCATTAGACCATCAATGCAAATGGTTTTTCCAAAAAACAAACCATCAAGATAAACAATAAAAAAACATACAAGAACCAGTCAATATACCAAAAAATATTCATGGATAAAATTACAACAAGTAGATATATAAATATTCTAAGGTAAACATAAAAAAAATATGAAACATCATATGTCAAGTCCAAGTCTTATAAAATCCCTGAAACAAGTGGATCACATCCCCACTGGTCACCTCCATCACTCCAGGTCCCATAAATCAAGCACACCCACCTCCCCTATGAAGTGCTTTCCCTTTCCCTAGACCTAACATAACAACATATAAAAAACCTAAATGAAATGGTAGGGTGTGAGCTAAAAAACCCAGTAGGGTCTCACCAAGTGTTCCATAATCAATTTCATAACAATTAATCCATTTTTTTCAATTTAAATAAAACAAGGCATGGAATAAAATTTACATATTTCAAATCAAAACATGATTTCAAGATAAATTAGATGGGGGATTTATCAAAATAGGCTTAAATGAACATTTTATATAAAAAATTTATATAAAGTATCTGGAATAAATAAAATAGTTCTTTAAACAATGGAATGAGTAATCGAGTCCAGACTAATCACCATGGTCATATACCCAGAGTTACATTAGTTCCAGGCTCTTGGGTCGTCACACTACTCGATCATCAATCAGAAATCAAGTATGTGTGTACACATCCCTAGGATCATTCCAATGAGACTAATCAATCAATATACAATTGGGGATAATCAAAAAAAATTATGTTTAGTTAGAGTTGTCATCATCAATCTATTACTAGGGAGTTAGAGTCATAGAATTCTTGTATTAATCAACCACTAACTACTCAAGTTTACATGTTATTAAATGAATAAATCATTCAATCAATGGAAAATCAATCAATGGAAAATAAATCATTTCACATCAATTCATCATTTACAATTGTAATGCCCAATTTCAAGTTAAACAAGACTTTTTCAATTTCAAAATAAAATAATGGTTTTCCATCATATTCATGCCTTTCAAATCATATTTCATTTTAAGCCAATTTTATCAAGATTAAGTATGAAGTCATTTAATTGAGTCATTTCGCATTTCAAAATATCATTTTTTCTCAAAATCTACCCAAAAATTTCAATGTAATTGAAATTGTGGGGTTTTCACAATTTACATTCCATTTTAAAATAAAACATCAAACAATCTAAAATATAGGTTTTATAAATCAATTTAAAAATCATTTCAGTTCAATAAATTTGTTTAGGGATTCAATTTCAGGGAAAATCCTTATGGAATCATGTACATTTGATCAAATAATCAAAATCAACACCCATAATGGGATCTGCTAATGAATAATTAAGGTGAAGAAGATCAAGGGAAAAACCTTAGAATCAAGATCTATTAAATCAATTATAAAATATTTTAAAAACATGAGGATTCATGGATATTAAATGGGAGATAAATATTAGAAAGAGAGAACCCAAACAATAGAGAAACAACAAACCAAATAGGTATAAAGATCTTCCACCAACACTTCGACTCACAAGAGAAGAGGATGGAGAAATAAAGAAATCCTATAGAGAGCCTCTCAAAGTTAAGGAAATTGATTAGGGTTGAATTAGGGGGGGTGGGGATATTAGAGGTTAATATGTTTGTCATGATATTTTAACTAATTTTCTAGTGATTAAAAATCCATATGTATGGTTTCCCTGTTCGGTAGCACAGTTAGTAGTAAATTTTCACCTTAATTGTGTGATTTAACTAAGATTTTGGAAAGGATTCATGGTTTGAATGTATAGTTCAACTAAAAATATGAAAACTATGAAACTACCTATTTATAAGGGTGAATGGTTTGAATGGCTAGGCCACATGGTTTGAAAAAATAGTATGCCCCCTCCAAGGTTCCAACATAGGGCACACAGTTTTTTAGGATAAAATAAATGGTCTGTCCTAATCATGAACCAAACATAAATATTACTAAAACATTAAAAAAATTATATAAAGACACCATAAAATACTTGGAACAAGTTCAAATAAAATTACAATCAAAATAAGGGTGAAAAAGTAGCTAAAATCATGTAATGGGGTGTTACAAGCTCCCCACCAGAAAAACTTTCTATCCACAAAAATTTTATTAAAGAGACTCCATGTCAAAGAGATGATTTCACTTATTCATCAATAGTGCATCACACTCCCATGTCTCATGTGAATAAGAATCAAGGTACCATAACACATTGACCAAATGTATAGAAATCCCATGATGAACCTTTACCTTAAGGTAAACAATCCTAACTGGATGCTCAGTCACAGATAAATTAGGTTCCTCATCAAGGAATTCCTAGATCAAGACATGAGAAGTGTCAGAAATATACATTCTAGGATGTGATACATGATACACATGGTGAATCAATGTTAATTACAGTGGAAATTTTAAACATTAATATAAGAACCCGACCTTATTACATACATAATAATGAATTTATTCAAGAAAACACTTCGTTTTACATTGAAGATCTTTTCAAGTTTAGATATTTAGAGAATTAGGACAGTACATTCATGACATTACACATTATTACAGAGTGGATTCCAAAAAAACAGTTTCCATTTTTTTCAAAATATAAAACATTAAAACTTTAAACAAGACTCCTTGACAATTCTTCAACATTTAACGCATCTTCCTTCCTTGTATTACAAATCCATTAACCTGTGAAAAATAATTTAAAAACATGGGATGAGCACAAAAGATCAGTAAGGGATGGAAAAGAAGGAAAACTCACATTAGTCCATGAATACTCATAACGTATGAAAGCATTTTCAAAGGAAATTCTTGTCAACCATATATACATACTTTGTGTAACATGATATTTAAAAAAGATCCACACAAAACATGAGAACATAAATATAATAATAAAGGTATCTTGGGGAATTACTTACATAATCTTGTAACCATTCTTGGCTACCTTATAATTTGTAACCCTCACGACTACCTTACTTTTTGTAACCATCGCAGTTACACTTGGAGTAACCATACGTCCAAACTCCAACATACTCATACCCAATGAATTGGAGGGAGATATAGGTCCCACCCTTCATCATAAATAATTACCAAGAACTAAAATATAATCATACAACATGAATAATTCCATAAAATTATTACTTTGGAATTTCGTAAAACCAAATTTAGAAAGAGGATTTTTAAAGAAAAGCCCCTTAAAAATATCATACAATTGAAGAGATAATTAATAGAGTGGATTGAGTATGTATATATAATATAAATAAACATAATGAAACATAATATAAACATAAATCATAACAAAAAAAAATTTAAATAGCACATAAACAATGAAGTAGAAGGTTAACCAAAAGAATGGAAACCAGGTTAAGAATTCTCGTGCCTCAGGTTTGTCTTACTTCAAACTTGTTTAAAACTCCTGTATAATGGTTAAAAGAGTGTTATTAATATTTAAAAGAAACATTTTTATGTTTATAACATCTTATATGATCATTTCATAACATCATTTCACCCTTAATTATTAGTATTTTTCCATTTGCACTGTTTTTTGGTGAGTTCTTAACATGATTTCCATGATTGGTTCATGATGGACATTCTTGTCAATTGGAAGTGAAACTATAGAATCAGAATGGAGTTGTATTTAAATATATCCAGTAAAATAAATTATTCCATTCATCATTTTTAATTCATACATGAGGATGATTCATATGTTAGAACATTTATGATGTTCGTTTAGATCATTTTAATGGTTATTTGATAATAACAACCCCCTTTTGTCTTATAAATTAGAACCATGAGTAAAAAAGAATTACAGAACCATGGGTGAGTCATAAAACATATATTATAATCTGATTCAAACATATAAATGGTTTCATGAACAAACTTGAAAGAATTAATGGAAATTAAAATCACATCGTCCATGATGTCGATAATTCGACACAAACGAACAATGTTTTTATTCTTTAAATAAGTGGGAGAGAAGAAGAATAATTATGAGTAATTTCCCATAAACATGATAAAATATATAATATACATGATTTATGGAGATTTCATACCTCTTGGGTAAGTATATATGAAGAAAGAATAAGGAAATAACTCAAAATAAAATAATAATTGTGAAATCGCTTACAAAAATTTGGCAGCCTAATGGCTATGCAACATGGTTTTAAAAAATATTAAAAAGATATGTGACAAGGGTCACCCATCGAGAAATAAATTATAATATATATTAGATCAAGAATAAGAAGAAAATAAGAACATGGTATGGAAACATGAAAGTTATACCACATAAAAGAGAACTTGAAAGGAAAAAAGAAAGAAATTGAGAATTTTCTTACCTTGTAGAGTAACCCTTATAACATGATGGTTTGGAACTTGGGGGCTTGAGGAAGCCTTGGGAGGCCTACTATGAAGGTAAGGAGGCCATAGATTCATTGAGGCAGAATTATGAATGAATTCAATGAAGGGAAGAGTTGGTATTTATAGGAAAAGTGAGGGATTATTTTAATAATTTTCAAGGGACACCTCATGAGTGGTATTTACAAAATCATGGGCTTGCCCTTGGTATTTTCACATGGTATAAGAAACTTGGGACACCTCACATATTAGTTAACTATAAAAAAGTCTATAAGATTTATGACATCATTATTATATCATTAATGATGTCATTAATACACCGAAACTAAAAACTGTATTTTTTACTATTCACCAAAAATTCAACTGTTTCAGAAAAATTCCCAAAATTCACCGTAACCATTTATCGACGTGTAGATTTCAAAAATGAAGTCCATTTTTTGAAATAATTTTCTAAATATTATTAATTTAATTTTTAAATAAAAGCATACTTAATTCAAAAATTAACAATTCTAATTCTATAATTACTTCTATATCACAATGAAAAACTAACCTATATGCTATTATCTTAAAGCCTTAATAAAATAAAATAATAATAAAATTTACTATTCATTAGGGTCATATTACTATTCATATTAAAATTCACAAGGGTATGTTACTATTCACCAAAAAAACAAGTTGGTTCTAATAGACTTCAAATAACATACTGAACACAATTGTAGTTGACAGTTTCTTTAAATTAAAAACATAGAAGTGGAAAAATTATGTTAAAAGGCTAGTTATAAATATATACTTGAAATAAAGTTCCATTCATTTATATTTATTTTTAGAATAAATTGGGGTGTTAAATTATCCCCACCTTCTTGAAATTGTGTCCTCACAATTTTATTTACTTATTAAACAACTGAGGGAAATTTTCTCTCTTAGCATTTTCAGACTCCCATGTTGCTTCTTCAACAATGTGGTTTCTCCAAAAAACTTTTACCTGGTGGATTACCTTATTCCGCAATACCTGTTCCCTTCAATCAAGAATCTGAACTGGTTTTTCTTCATTAGAAAGGTTCTCTTCCACATGAACTACTTCTGGGCTCAAGACATGTGATGAATCTGGAACATACTTTCTCAACATCGAAACATGAAAAACATTGTGTACCTTAAAAAAACTCAGAGGCAAAGCTACACGGTATGAAACTATTCCAACTTTCTCTAAGATTTCAAAAGGACCAATGAACTATGGAATTATCTTTCCTTTCTTACCAAAACACATCACACTTTTCCAAGGAGAGACTTTAAGGAAAACATGGTCACCTGCCTCAAAAGAGAAGTCTTTCCTTCTATTATCTGCATAAATTTTCTACCTGCTCTGAGCTATCCTCATGTGATACTATATCATCATCACTTTCTCATCTACTTCTTCAACTAATTCTGCCCCAATCAACATTCTTTCACCAACTTCATCCAAAAATGCTGGAGTTTGACACCGCTTTCCATACAAGGCCTCAAAAGGTTCCATTTGAATACTGGAATGAAAACTGTTATTATAAAAAAACTCAACTAATGAAAGATGTTGATCCCAACTTCCCTGATAGTCCATTGAAAAAGCTCGAAGCATATACTCCAAAGTTTGAATCATTCGTTCTGACTGCCCATCTAATTGAGGATGAAAATCTTTGCTGAAATTTAACTCTGTGCCCAACGACTTATGAAATCCCTTCCAAAAGTTAAAAGTGATCCTGGGATCTCAGTCAGATACAATGGAAAGAGGAAATCCATGTAACCTAACAATCTCCTTGAGGTACAATCAAGAAAGCTGATCCAAATACATTGTATCACGAATTGATAGAAAATGTGCAGACTTTTTTAGCCGATCAAAAATAACCAAAATATCATTGTTACCTCAAGAAGTCTTTGGTAGTCCCACCACAATGTCCATGGATATATTCTCCCATTTCCACTCTGGCACTGGAAAAGACTAAACCATCCCCTTCGATTACTGCCACTCTGCTTTAACTTGTTGACATGTCAAACATTTCATGGTAAAATCAACAATATCTCTTTTCATTCCATCCCACCAATAATACTCTCGAAGGTCTCTCTAGATCTTAGTACTGCCAGGATGAACAGAAAATGGATAACTATGAGCTTCGCACAACAAATATTTCTTCCACTGAGAATCACTAGGAACACACAACCTTTTTCGAAATCTTAAAACACAATCTTTATCAAGATTAAATTCTGAAAACTTACCCATTTTAACCAATTCTACCTTTTTCTGTAGCTCACGATCATCTTTTCTCACCTGCTTAATTCTATCTGACAATGAAGAATGCACTGAAACCTGAAACAAAACAGAGGTATTCCCTGCAGCAACAACTTTTAAGTCAAAATTCATCAAATCATTAATCACGGGATCATATTCCAAACGTAGCATGATTAATGATGCATGATGTTTATGACTTAAGGAATCTGCCACTTTGTTTCATTCCAGGATGGTAATTGATCATGAAGTCATAATACTTTATCAGTTCTATCCATCTTCTTTTCCTCATGTTTAATTCCTTCTGAGTGAATATATACTTTAGACTTTTATGGTCAGTATATATTTGACATTTGGTTCCGTATAAATGATACCTCCATATTTTCAAAGAAAAACCACATATTCCAATTCCAAATCACGTGTGTGATAATTTATCTCATGAGGTTTATGTTTTCTTGAAGAATAGGTAATTACTTGATCATTCTTCTTCAAAACAAAACTACTTCCCTTCAAAGAAGAATAACTGTAGATAACAAACTCACCATTTCGGGAAGGTAAGGCCAAAACTGGAGCATTCACCAATCCCTTCTTCAGTTCTTGAAAATAAACATCACATTCCTCTGTCCAAAAAAATCTAACCCCTTTCTGTGTTAACTTAGTTATCGATCTAGATAACCGTGAAAAGTTCTTAACAAATCGTCAGTAATAACTTGCTAAGCCCAGAAAACTACGAATCTCTGTAACATTTGTGGGTCTTGGTGAATCATCAACTACTTTTGTTTTGGAAGGATCAACTGTTATTCCATACTTATTTACAATGTTCCCAAGAAAAGAAATATGTTTCAACCAAAAATCACACTTGATGAATTTTCCAAATATTTTCTTTTCTTTTAATGTTTGTAAAACAACCCTTACATGTTTTTCATGCTCCTCTTTATTTTTAGAAAATACCAAAATTCCATTAATAAATACAACCACAAACTTATCCAAGAACTCATGAAATACTCTATTAATAAGATTCATGAAAACAACAGGTGCATTATTTAATACAAATGGCATAACAACAAATTCATAATGCCCATATCTAGTACGAAATGCTATTTTCGGGATGTCATCCAATTCAACTTCAACTGATGGTATCCAGATCTCAAGTCAATCATGGAAAAGTACTAATCTCCCTAGAGCTGATAAAACAAGTCATCAATATGAGGCAAAGGATACTTGTTTTTAATAGTGATGTTATTGAAAGCTCTATAATCAATGCAAAGTCTCATGGAACCATCTTTCTTTTTAAAAAAAAAACAGGGGCTCCCCATGGTGAAGTGCTAGGACGAATGAAGCCTTTATCAAGAAAATCCTGCAACTGATTTTTTAATTCAAGATGTTCTATTGGAGCCATACGATATGGGGGTTTTGAAATTGTCTTAGCATCTGGAACTAATTCAATAGTGAATTCGACTTCTCGATCAGGTATGACACCGGGTAACTCATTAGGAAAAACATCAAGGTATTCATTTAGCACTAGAACATCATTAATTTGAATAGTTCCCTTATTTTCAACAATATGAGCAAGATAAATTTCATTTCCATATTTCAATAGATTCTCAGCTTCCTGATATGTTATCAATTTTATGGGATCATTCTTGTATAAAAACTGAAACTCTTTCTAAAAAACAACTTGTTTATCTCTACAGTCAATCTTAGCATGATAATCAGAAAGCCAGTCCATCCCCAGAATAACATTAAACTCGAATAAGGGTAAAACAACAAGGTTTTCAAGTAAAACCTTTACACAGAACACAATAGAAAGATTCTTATAATTATGCTTTGCTATAACATTTCCTCTTGGTGTTTTAACAACAAGTTTGTGTCTCATTTGTTGAGGTCATATTTCCAATTTACCAGAAAATTTCTCAGAGATGAAGGAATGTGTAGACCCCATATCAAACAAAACATTAGAAAAATCTGAGTGAAAAAACAAAGTACCTAACACAACTTCATTGGATGGCCCAACATCTGCTGACGTAGTCATAAAGGATCTCACTAAACCTTTTTTCTTGTAGTCTTGATTCTTTGCATCATTCAGAGCTCTCTTTGGGCAGACATTTTCATAGTGACACATATCACCACATTTAAAAAACTTTACAGTTTTCTTATCATGATTATTCTTAGGATAATTTTCATTGCAATCTCATGCCATATGTCCAAACTTACCGCATTTAAAACACTTCCTAGTTTTTCTAAGACAATCCTCAGGGTGTTTCTATATACACTTTTCACAAACTAGAAAGTGGATTTTCTTACCATCAGATTTCTTAGGTTGATTATTACCCATTGATTTACAACTAGACCTCTTCTTCTCTTTGTTTCCAAAATGCATGTGATCATCAGTAAACTCCATCTCTACCCTCTCAGCACATCGGACAAGTTTCTCATAACATTTGAATTCACGGGAGGCCAACGCCCTTCGATACCATGTCTTCAATCCTGAGTAAAAACAGTTAATTTTTCTATCAAGATCTAGAATAAGATTTGGAGCATACCTCGCCTGTCAGGTGAAGTTCACTTCATACATAGCCACTGAATCTTCCTCCTTCTGTTTCAATTCAAGGAATTGCTTCTTTATTCTTAGTCTCACTACCTTAGGAAAATATTTTTCAGGGAAAATACATTTAAATTCATCCCACTCTAAGGCATCAAAATCCTCTCTACCCTTGATATTCCTTACCATTGACAACCAATGATCATATTCCCCTTCAAAATGATAAATGTAAAGACTTAACTTTTGATTATATGAACATCCCATAACATCGAATATCTTTTAATGGGATTTGATCCATCCTTCAGCTGCTACTGGGTCAGAAGATCCATTTAATGCAGGAGGATGTTGTCTCATAAAATGTTCCACTACTATCATGTTCCGTTATGATACCTCTATTGGTTCTCTTGCATGGATTCCACCACCATTTATTTCATGCGTTAGCTGAGCCATTACTGTCACAAACTGCTCAGTTCCAATCCCTACTATTCCGGGCTGTAGTTCCGGAAGGATGTCATTCTGTCAGTGCCTATCCACTTCAGCATCCCTGTTCTTTCTACGGACAACCATTCTGAAAAAAATGTCTTAGATAAATCTACATGGTAATCTTTAAATTCTATTACATTTAAAATTAAACATAGAGTGAAAATAATTTATTGTATTCTATTAACATCACCTTAACCCCTAAAGTTATCTAAACCATCCAATGATACCAACTATAAGAACCCGACCATATTACATACATAATCTTGAATTTATTTAAGAAAACAATTCCTTTTACATTGAAGATATTTTAATGTTTAGAGATTTAGAGAATTATTACAGTACATTCATGACATTACACATTATTACAGAGTGGATACCATAAAAACAATTTCCATTTTTTTCAAAATATTAAACATTAAAACATAAAACAATACTCCTTGACAATTCTTCAACATTTAACGTATCTTCCTTCCTTGTATTACAAATCCATTAACCTATGAAAAATCATTTAAAAACATTGGGATGAGCACAAAATCTCAGTAAGGGATGGAAAAGAAGGAAAAATCACATTAGTCCATGAATACTCATAATGTATGAAAGCATTTTCAAAAGGCATTCTTGTCACCCATATATACTTACTTTGTGTAACATGATATTTACACAAGATCCAAAAAAAACATGAGAACATAAATATAATCATAAAGGTATCTTAGGAAATTACTTACATAATCTTGTAACCATTCTTGGCTACCTTATAATTTATAACCCTCACGACTACCTTACTTTGTGTAACCATCGCAGTTACACTTAGAGTAACTATACAACTAACCTCCAACATACTCATAACCAATGAATTGGAGGGAGATATAGGTCCCAAACTTAATCATAAATAATTCTCAAGAACCAAAACAAAATCATACAACATGAATAATTCCATAAAAACATTACTTTGGAATTTCGTAAAACCGAATTTAAAAAGAAGATTTTTAAAGAAAAGCCCCGTATAAATATCACAAAATTGAATAGAGACTTAATAGAGTGGATGGAGTATGTATATATACTCTGAATACACATAATGAAACATAATATAAATATAACCCATCACAAAAAAATTTAAATAGCCCATAAATAATGAAGTAGAAGGTTAACCCAAAGAATGGAAATTGGGTTAAGAATTCCCTTACCTCAGGTTTGTCTTACTTAAAACTTTTTTAAACCTCCTGTATAATGGTTAAAAGAGTGTTATTATTATTTTAAAGAAACATTTTCATGTTTATAATATCTTATATGATCATTTGATAACATCATTTCACACTTAATTGTTAGTATTTTTCCCTTTGCATTGTTTTTGGGTGAGTTCTAAACATGATTTCCATGATTGGTTCATAATGGACATTCTTGTCGATTGGAAGTGAAACTCTAGAATTGGAATGGGGTAGTATTTAAATATATATAGTAACATAAATTATTCCATTAATCATTTTTAATTCTTAAATGAGGATGATTCATAAGTTAGAACATTAATGATGTTCGTTTAGATCATTTTAATGGTTACTTGATAATAACAACCCCGTTTTGTCTTATAAATTCGAACCATGAGTAAAAAAGAATTCCAGAACCATGGGTGAGTCATAAAACATATATTATAACCTATTTCAACCATATAAATGGTTTCATGACCAGACTTAAAATAATTAATAGAAATTGAACTCACATTGTCCACGATGTTGATAATTCGACACAAACAGACAATGTTTTTATTCTTTAAATAACTGGGAGAGGAGAAGAATAATTATGGGTAATTTTCCATAAACATGATAAAATATAGAATATAAATGATTTATAGATATTTCATGCCTCTTGGGTAAGGATATATGAAGAAAGAATAAGGAAATAACTCAAAATAAATGAATAATTGTGAAATCGCTTACAAAAATTCGGTAGCCTAACGGCTACGTAACATGGTTATAGAAAATATTAAAAAGAGAGGGGAAAAGGGTCACCCATCCAGAATTGAATAATAATATATAGTAGATCAATAATAAAAATAAAATAAGAACATGGTATGGAAACATGAATGTTATACCACATAAAAGAGAACTTGAAAGGAAAAAGAAAGAAATTGAGAATTTTCTTACCTTGTAGAGTAACCCTTAGAACTTAAAGGTTGGGACCTTGGGGGATTGAGGAAAGCTTGGTAGGACTACTATGAAGGTATGGAGGCCATATATTCTTTGAGGGAGAATTGGGAATGAATTAAATGAAGGGAAGAGTTGGTATTTATAGGAAATGTGAGGTATTATTTTAATAATTTTCAAGGGACACCTCATGAGTGGAATTTACAAAACCATGGGCTTGACCGTGGTATTTGCCCATGGTATAAGCCACTTGGGACACCTAACATATTTTTTAACTATACACAAGTCGAACAGATTTATGACATCATTATTATATCATTAATGATGTCATTAATCAACAGAAACTAAAAACAGTATTTTTTTTACTATTCACCGAAAAATTAACTGTTTCAGAAAAAGTACCAAAATTCACCCTAACCATTTATCGATGTGTATATTTCAAAAATGAAGTCCATTTTTTGAAATAATTTTCTATATATTATTAATTTAATTTTTAAATAAAATCATACTTAATTCAAAAATTAACAATTCTAATTCTGTAACTACTTCTATATCACAATGAAAAATTAACCTAGATGCTATTATCTTAAAGCCTTGATAAAATAAAATAATAATAAAATTTAATATTCATTAGGGTCATATTACTATTCAAAAGGGTATTTTACTATTCACCAAGAAAACAAGTTAGTTCCAATAGACTCCAAATAACATACTGAACACAATTGTAGATGACAGTTTCTTGAAATTCAAAACATAAAAGTGGAAAAATAATGTTAAAAGGCTAGTTATAAATATCTACGTAAAACAAAGTTCCATGGATTTATATTTATTTTTAGAAAAACTTGGGGTGTTATAAGTAATCCATATTTCCCACCCACTTAAAAATATCAAAATAACCCACAAATCTTGGTGCAAGCTTTCCCAACTTTCATAACTGATAGTGACCTGACTGAGGAAAAACACTCAAAAACACATGGTATACAACTAAACATTACAAAGGTCTATGTCGATGATCAATATAGGATCTTTACCAGCTCTATAACTTCTCCATCCTCTTATGAATGAACAGAATCTTCACCAGCATCTCTTGGTCCAACCAAGGAAGCTTCACTAATCTATGACCAATATAAAAGAGATCTACAAGGTTTCCCATACATATCCTCCAAGGGATCTATCCTAATGGAGTATTGGTAGATATTATTGTGGGAAAACTCAACTAGTCCCAAATGGACATCCGAAGCACCACCAAAATCGAGAACTTAGGCGCATATATTTTCCTCAAGTGTCTATATAGCTCATTCTATATATCCACCCATATATGGGTGATATGTCATTCTAAATCTAACATGGGATCCAATTACCTCCTAGAGTAATTTCTAGAAATGATAAGTGAATTGGGGATCCCTCTCGGAGACTATAATAGATGAAACTCTTTGCAATCTGATAATATATTTCATAGAGACTTTAAAAATTCTCATTTTTTGTATCTTTAATGGGATGAAATTGAGGTGATTTGGCCAGATGATCGATCACAAACCATATAGAACTCATCCATTAAATGGTACATGAAAACCCCACCATGAAATCTAAGGAAATCTCATCCCAACTACAAGTTGGAACATGAATGGGATGAAGAGAACTTGAAGGTTTATATTGATCAATGTTGAACTGTTGATAACTATTACAATGAGAAACAAAGTTCATCTCATATATAGCCATCATAATCATCATCTCATATCATAGAGCATCTTGGTGGTACCGCAGTACACCACCCACTAGGAGATATGGAAATCCCCCACCATCTTTTTTCACTAGAAAAGGAATAATATACTAGTTTCAAAACCATAATACAACCTTAGAGGATAACAAACACACACAAATGGTCTCTCAACTATAAATAGAGTCCCTAATTCCATAGAATTCACCATCAAGTTGGTGATCTAGAAGAATCATCTCAAGAAGAGAGGAGGTCAACTGAAAATTTGTTAGAACAATCTCAGTCACATCCTCCCACACTCCCAAATGAAACTAAGAAAATAGATTCATCAAATTCCACTATTTTGATTATTCTTTTATATGATGGTTTAGAAGTTTCCTACTCAAATAATCAGTAATGACATTCCACTTTCCAAGGGTGTAGGCAATGTCAAAATTAAAATATTATGGGCATTACACCCATTTCCTCTAATGGATATTCAAATTTCACTGATATTAAATATAAATCAATATTTTGTGGTAAGAATAAATGGAAAAACTTTCTCATAAAAGGTAATTCCACCAAATAGTAAGATCATGCATCATAGAAGATACCTCAAAATCACGAGTCAGATTATTCTTCTCATGTGGCCTAAGATTCCTATAATCATAGGCTATCTCATGATAAACCTATATAATAATGCATCCCAGAACTAAACTAGTTGATTAAAAAGATACCACATAACCTTTCCCAACCACTAGATGTGTCAACACTGGTGTTAAACTCAAAATTTGATTCAACTCATCGAAATAACTATGAAATTATGAATCCCAAACTAAATTCAACCCTTCTTGAGTGAGAAAAGTATTTAGATAAAACAAATTCAAGAAATCTCTAATGAAACTATGGTAATACCCTACCATGACCAAGAAGATCAAGATATCAAAAAAATTATGTAGTTTCTCTCATTTCCTAAAACAATTCACCTTTTTAGGATCAATTGAAACACCATGTTTTGAGACCATGTGTACTAATAACATAAATTCCCATATCTAGAAATTACATTTAAAAATATTTGAATAATGTTGGTGATCTCTCAAGATTTCTAGAACAGATCTTAGATGTAATACATGGTCTTCTTGGGTTTTGGAATAAACCAAAAATTATTCCACAAAACTACCACAAATGAATGGATAGGCTTATGCAATATCTTATTCATCGGGTCCATAATGACAACATTATCATTTTTAGGACCAAAAGGCATAAAAAGATAGTCATAATGGTCATATGTACTCTTAAAGGTGGACTCTAAGAATTCAGATTATTTGATTCTCAACTGGTGGTAACTAGACTGAAGATCAATCATTGAGAACCAATTCACCCCTTTCAACATATTAAACAAATAATTTATCTATGGAAACAAATAATTGTTCTTTACTATAACTCGATTGAATTTTTGGTAATCAACACTAAGGTGAAGTGTACCATTATTTTTCATTAAAAAAGGTTGTCATCACCCAAGGTGACACACTGAGGAATATAAATCATTTTTAATCAAATAATCCAACTAAGTTTTCAACTATTTCAATTCAACTAGTGCTATATAGTAAGAAGGAATAGACACTGGCTGAGTACTAAGTATGAAATCAATGGAAAAATCATCCTTCCATATTGGTGGCACATTAGAAAAAGCAGACAAAAACATGTTTGGGAACATGATGAAAATAAGAGGGAGATCACCAATCAAAGAATATAGATCCATGTTAAAATAAAGCACAAATATTAACCTAGAAAACTCTATAAAATAAAGTATAGATTTACTCAATCTCGAGTCTCATTCTCATTGAAAAAAATGGAATATCCCATCAGTTGGAATAAACTAGACCCACCGAAGATAAAAATTAATTTTGGATTTTTGGGTAATTATCAAATATATCCCTATAATTTAATCAGGAGTTTTTATGTTGAAAAATAGAAAACTACAAGTGCGATCAACCTTTAATAGAGAGAAAACAAAAGAGGGGCATAAGGGACCCTGCTCTCTCTTCATTCCGAGGGGTATAGTAATATCCATCACATAAAGAAAAAGATTGATATGAAGGTTTAGAAATTAAAAACATGATTCGGTATGAATGAATGAGATAAACCAATATTAAATAAATAAGTCACCAAAGATAAATCTATAGTGATGGTACCTCTCATTTTTGCTGGACCCACATAATATTCCACTAGAGACTCTTCAACTATGCAAAGAAACTTCATTCCAGATGACTATGGATGGAATCCCTTAGTTATTGAAGTATCTGATTTCAATGTAATACCTTTAGGTGCTGATGATACTATGAAAATATGTGGGATAAAAAACATATGAAAGAACTTCAACAAGTGGCATGAGCAACCACACTGGCTATAAATATTTAGTTCCTTAGAACAAACTCGTTTCAAATTCCCACAATTCCCACACTTGAATAAAGTAAAAGTGACTCTTCTAGACACCAAATATGGTCTGGATGAAGTTTTTTTTATGGAAAACCACCATAATACTAATAACAATTTCTATTTCCTTTAATGGAACCTACAAAACTACCTCTAGGAGTAAGAGGAACTCCCATTAATCATGAATTACTAGCTATGTCATCCTCAGTCATCAACACTATATCCATAACATCTGGATAAGTTGAATGATTTATCAGGAAAATATGAGATTGAATATTGGGTTAGAGACCCATTTCAAATCTCCACAACTTCAAATTTTCATTTTTCACTACCTCTAGAGAAAATAGAACGAGTTCAATAAAGCTGTTTGCATACCAAGTCATGATGATGTAGCTTTTCTAGAGGCTGAGAAACTCTATAGAATTTTCCAAGACCATTGATTCCATATATAAATAATCATTTTAAATAACTTTGAATGAATTCCACTCCAAGACCACATTTTTCTTCACTGTAACCATAAACTCCCACTTACTCCTACTAATCCCTTCAAGCATGAAGGTATCACACTTAACCTTTATTGAATTAGGCATTTATAAGAACTCAAAAATAAACTCAATATTTTTCAACCAATCCTCAAACACTTGAGGATAATTCATTATTTGAAAATATAGTGGTTTATTTAGAAGAAACTATTGATAATGATCTATAGTTTCACCCCTTTGAGGTTCCACTACCAGATCCCGAATAACTATGGGTGCATCTACTTCTCCCAGAGCTTAGAAAACATGCAACACTATCTCAATAGGATTTTGGTTGAATATAGGATTCAATTACTGTGTTTTTAAAATAGTTTCTTCCCATGTTCTATTAAAACATGTTCTTAGAGGTATGATAATACAAACAATTAATAGGAAACACTAAAAAATCAGCAATAATACTCATATCATGTTTTTGGAAAATACAATAATTAAATAAATTTATTCCTCACTGAAACTTTTCTCAAACACCCAAGGTGAAATAAGACTCACTATAACGAGATATGGCCATTATATCACTAATGAATATATATTAAGTCCTAAAAATACCACCTCATGTTTACTATGAAATCTAAAACTATATATTGACATCAAGAATAGACACCCAACCACTTCTTATACCACTTTATCATGAACTATCACTATTACCCTGTAACATAGATACCAGATCCAATCATGAAATGTCCTGAAGGGCATTCCTGATTCCCACGGTTTGTGACCAACACCTAGAATTATATCAAACATCAAATATAATAGTTTTTCCACAAAACAAAAAATCAAGATTAATTGTAGAAAAATAAATTATAACCAATAAGTATTAAAAAAACTCCCCAAGGATAAAATTTCTATAAGAAAAAAGATAATCATCCCACAATAAAAATAAACCAAAGGAAAATATTTCATCTTTCTAGATAAAGTCCCAAAAAACCTATGAAATAGGTGGATCACAACTTCATGAGTCACATATCTCACTCCAGGTCCCATGGATTTAGCACACCCATCACCTTTAATTGGTGATTTCCCTTTTATCAAACCTAGAAAAACAAAATCATTAAACACCTGAAGGAAAAGGTAGGGTGTGTGCTAAACATCCCAGTAAGTTCTCACAAAGTGTTCCATAATCAATTCCATAAAAAATAAAACATTTATTATTTCAATTTAAATAAAAAATTAATGTCATAAAATATACATATTTTAAATCAAAATAAGATTTCAAATCAATTAGATAGAATATATATCAAAAAATTCTTAAATGAACATTTTATATAAAACATTTATATAAAGTAACTAACACGAATAAAATAGTTCATTAAATAATCGCATGAATAATCAAATAAAAAAAAGAACCATGTTTATATGCCCTGAGTTATTTATTTATAGGATCTCAAATCCACACACTACTCAATCATTAATAATGGATAATGTATGTGTGAACATATCCTTAATATCGATACAATAAGGCTAATAAACCAACATGCCATTAGGGAAAACCATGTTGAACTAGGTTTAGTTAGAATTTTCATCATCAATCCATTTCTAGGGAGTCAGAGTCCTAGAATGATTTTCCTAATAACCCGCTAACTACTCCTGATCACATGTAATTCAATCAATTAATCAATCAATCATGGTAAAATAAATCATTTAAAAGTAATTCATTATTCAATTTTCAAATTCCCAATTTCATGGTCAATATACCTTTTCCAATTTCAAAACTAAAACACTGGTTTTCATAAAATGCATAACATTAAAACCATATATCATGTTTAGCCAATTTTCTCAAGAGTCAAAATCCAATCATTTCATTAAATTATTTATCATTTCAATCCATAATTTGTTTTCTCAAAATCTACCCAACAATTTTAATGACATTAAAATTAGGGTTTTCTTCCACAATTTCAATTCCCTTTTTAAATAAAAAATAAAATCATATCAAATAAAGGTTTTAAAATCAATTAAAAATAATTTAAATTAAATAAATAAGTTTAGGGATTTAATTGTAGGGTAAAGCCTTATGGAACCACCAACCTCTAATCATATAACCAAAATCAACACCCATAACAGGAACTGCCAATATATAAGGAAGGATAAGAAAATCAAGGGAAAATACGAATACTCAAGATATTTTAAACAAAATATTTAATCCATAAACAATGTAATGATTCACCACTATGAAATGGTAGAGAAATATAGGGGAGGGAAAACCCAAACCGAGATGGAAACAACATATCAGAGAGGGATTGAGATCTTCCACCGACACTTTGATTCATAAGAGAAGAGGTGAGAGGAGACAATAAATCCTCTAGAGATCCTCCAAAATCCAAGGAAATAGATTAGGGTTTAATGGGGGTTTATTAGAGGCTAAAAATAGGGTATCATGATTTTAATTAATTTTTTGAGGGATTACAAAACTGCACACATGGATTCTTAGTTAGGCCACACAGTTAGTAGTAACTTTGTTCCCTAACAAGGTTACAATAATAAGATTTTGGAAAGGGTTTATAGTTTGTTCGCATGGTTAAACTAACCAAGCATAAACTATTCAACTCCCTATTTCCAAGGGTGCATGATTTAAAGGGTGAGGTCAATTGATTGAACAAACTGTGTTCCCTCCTCTAGAGCACCAACATAAGATACACAGTTTGTTGGGCCAAACTACACAGTTTTCTCTAACCATACACCCATCATGCATAGTACCCAAAACATCCAAAATTTATCTAAAGATACAAAAAAATACCTATAAAAAGATAAAATCAAAGTACAATATAAATAAGGGTTAAAAAGTACCTACAATCATGTAATGGGATGCTACACATTTCGAACATCTTCTTAAACTTGGAACTTTTCATCACAAAAACAACTTTATCCCATAAGAATTTTTTTTCCTACTTTCACTTAGATAAACTATTAAAATAGTTCATAGATACTAAAATCAAATCATACCCATTTTAATAACTCACCCTAAATATATGCTTTCTCATTAAAATTAAAACACATAATAGTGGATAGATTTATGGTACATCATTTTTCTCCCCCTTTGACAAAACTATCCAAAGATAAGATGAAGAGTGGACAAGTTCACATACCATATCCTTGAATAGAGGAAGGTTAAACACACATTATCAACCTCAACTAATGAAACTTTTCCATCATCAATGGTTTTTTGGAGAGATAAAGAACTTTCTCCCATGTAGTACCAAACTCCACATATAGTTCACTATTTTCTATAAGCTCTTTGATGAAGTGATATTTAATATCAACATGTTTGTAAATTTTTTTCACTAGATTCTTAGTCAGATTTAAAAAAATTTATTATCACAACCCAAGAGAAGGGGTAAATTATTAACCAAAATATATAAAAATCGTGTCTTTATTCATATCAACTCTATTTCATCTTGATTATAAACTACCTAAATATATTTTGTTGTAATGAGAGTCATTGAAGTTTGTTTATTTTAATAATAACTAATAATTATTTATCCCAAGAAGAATAATCTACCAGATGCAGATTTTATATCATTGACACTTCCTACACAATTAGGCATCTTTGTAATAAAAAAGGCCCTTCCTTGCTGTCAAATTCCAACGCAAAATCTATTCTTCCTTTGATATATCTGATGATTTTATTTACACCCCTGAGATTATATTCCTTTTTATTACTTTGATACCTAGAAAAAAATGTATCATCATACAATTTATATAGAATTAAAGCTGATAGATATAATAAAATTCCAACCAACTTTCTAAAATGTTTATAATAATACTCATTTCCTTCTCATTATTTTCAAAAATCAGTTCCAACTAAAATACATAAGGATATTGGATTTGAATCTTCCAAGTAAAACTTATTTATAATATCCTTAGCATACTTCTCTTGTGATAGGAAAATTTAATTCTTCTTTTGAGAGACTTATAAGATATGAAAATACTTCATTTCTCTTAGCATGGGAATTTAAAATAACTTCTTCATTTCAACAGTAAAAATTTCACTTGTTTTTGTATAATTTCATACAAATATGATATCATCAAAATAAAAAATCAAAATTAGGGAAACCTATTGATTTTATCTTATGTAGATGTTACTATCAAATCTTCCTTTCTTGATGTTTAACTTTATTAAGAAAGTATCCAATTTAGAATACCAAGATCTTAGAGCATGATTTAACCCATGAAAACCCCTTATTTAACTTGAACACTTAGATTTTATCATCCCAAGAATGAATCCACATGGTTGTTCAATATAAAATTTTTCATTGAGCTCTCCATTAAAAAAAAATATTTTATATCCATATGAAATATTTTATTTTTCTTATATGAAATGATAACAATAAATATTTTAATTGTGTCTAATATTTATATTGAAGAAAAAGTCTCATCAAATTCAATGTCTTCAATTTGAGAGTAAAATTTACAAACCAGTCATGCCTTATTTCTTATCCATTAAAATTTTTCATTCAACTTGTTTTGGAATTTCCAATTTTTAATAATCAAATTATTTTTATTTGTTTTGGGTTAAAGTTATCATGTCTCAATATTCTTAATCTAATATATCTCTTCATTCATAGATTCAATCCACTCTCAATTCCCCAATGCTTCCTCAATATCTTTTGGATAAACCTACAAAGATAAGGAAGTATGTGAAACTAAAACTGATTTTCTTCTAGTTTTAACCTATTGTTATTAGTCTCTAATGATGTTCTAGACTTACAATTTCTTCCCCATCCTAGGTTGAGATAAAAAAAGTTGTTCTTCATCACTTTAGGTAGTTTTTCAAAAAATTTCATCTCAAGAAATTTGAGAATTATTACTATTGTTAAGAACTTTTTCATCTTATTCAAATTAAATCACTTCATCTTCACATCCTCTCACATATGAAATTGAATTTGAAATTTCTTTATCAGAATGTATAATAATTTCCACATTATTAGAGTAAAAAAAATATTTTATTTTTCTTTATTATAATATCTATATACCCTACCATTATGAGAATATCCAAGAAATATTCTATCAACACCTCTTGGATCAAAGATCCCATAATTTTCACATTTGACTTTAATAATGAAAGGGATACCGACAGCCTTAGGTATTTAAAACATGGGGTTTCTTTTTAATACATCTCATAAGGAGTCATATCATAGTTCAGACTATAAAAACATAAATTCTAAATATAAAGTGATCCTATGATACATTTTCTCCAAAATTATTAAGAATTATCATGTTCACTCAACATAGTTCATTACATTTTAACCAAACATTAATTTATTCTTTCAGAAACACCAATCTGTTATTGTGTGTATGGTTCCCTAATCTCATCAAGAATACCATTATTTTCCAGATAATATCTAAAATTATCATTTTTATATTTTCCTCTATTATTAGTTAAAATATTCTTTATATAATATCCACTTTCATTTTCCTCACATATACTTAAACTCTTAATAATTTTTAGAGGCTCTAATTTATGTTACAAAAACAAAATAAATCTAATGAAGGTAAAGCCACCAATAAAATAAATAAATTACTTATCCTAGTTTGTTGATTTCTTTCTCATGGTCTCGAAAATGTCATAATATATCAGCTCCAAGAGATGAGTTTAATGTACCTCAACATTATTATATGATGAGATTGTAATCATACCATTCAAACATATGAACAATACCAATCTCTTCTTTTAATCATTTTATGAATATAAAAAATAGTCTCTCTATTTATTAGCCTGGTCATATTTTTATGAAACATATTACCCAACCTTCAATTCCAAAGCTAATTTTCTTCCATCATGCTCAGATAGAATGAATGTTTTGTATCACCAACTTAGAACAAGTTTCCCTTGGTTAATTATCCTTTTATAACAAAATTATAATCTTCAAGTCTTTTTACAATGAAACCATATCTTCTAAAAAATGGTTACATTCATCAAAAGGTTGTGAAACTGTAACGACCCAAACTTTTGAATAATTTTTGTTTCCTAAATTTGAGTATTATTTAATTTTATTCCCAACACAATTATTTCCTTTAATTGATAAAGTTAGTATAATTAAATAAGACCTCTGGGTTTCGACTATTATATGATCGTTCGCCAATATGACAATTGGAAACTAAACTCTTAACATTATGATTATTGTGTATAAATACAAGTGACCATGGTTAATACAAAAAGAAGAGTTGATGGCCTCATCTAGTAGACTCAGACCATATGAAGCCCAACTTTCGGAGCATGGGAAGGAGGTAGCATCACCGGGCTTTTCTCTGGACCAAGCCCAATCCAAACTTCAACATGTAAAGCTTAAACAGAGTTGCCTATGGGATAACTTCAAACTGATAGAAATCACTACTCAGGAAATGTTGTTCGAAGCACCCCAAAATTCTATCACCATAGCACACCTTACACTTAATTCCAATGCAGGTGTTATAAGGGGATATGTAATAAGGCCTTAAATACTTTTTGTAACCCCTTGGTATAAATAAAATTGTTGTTTCATCATTCCTTTTTTTGGAATATCTTTCTTTAATAAAGTATACGTTTAATTAAAACAATTTTGATAAATTTATTTTGGAAGTAGAAATTGTACTTTTAAAATATTTCTCATACATAGAGAATTATTATGGTAAAATAAACATCATCTTTGACATTCAAATGTCAAAATTAACCTACGCTGAATTTTTGGAAATTTTTTAAGGAGTTTCAATTAGATGAATAGAGTTTTATGAATAGTATTTTTTAATGAATAGTATTTTATGAATGGTATTTTTTATGAATAGTATAAAACATTTTATTATTAAATAACTTTTTATGTGAAATGATTTCCAAAAATCAGACATACATGGTTGTAATCAGGGTGAAAAATGTGGTTCAATAACATCAAAATATTTTTTTGGTGTATAGTAAATTACGAGTAGTAATATTACCCTTATAAATAGTTATGTGACCTATGTAAAAGTAAACTCACTTAATAAAGTATAAAAATAATTTAGACATATTTTTTGGTAATGTGATATTATAGCATTAGTAAATAACTGTTTCAGAAATTATTAGTTAAGTATTAGTATTTTTCGGGTAAATAGAGTTTTTACTTATAAATTAAAAATATCATAATTATAAAATTATTTTCATAAAATTAAGTTCATTTTTTAATTCGCAGCATCAATATTAGGTTTGGGTGAATTTATGAGATCTTTATAAAATGTTTTGTTTTTTAGTGAATAGTAGAAATACAGTTTTGAGTCTTAGTGTGATTAATGATATCATTAATGATGTAATCATGATTTAATAATTCTGGTCGACTTGTGAATAGTAATATATGTTATGAGGTTTCCCAAGTGGTCAATACCATGGGAAATCCCATGGTTTTGCAAATACCACCGATGAGGTGTCCCTTGGAAATTAATTAAATATCCCCTCACTTTTTCTATAAATACCAACCCATTCCTTCATTAATTTCATTCCAATTATTCCTAAATTAAGATCTAGTCTTTTTACCTCCCACAGAGTCCTCCCTAGGTACTCTCAATCCCACTAAGGTCCCAACCTTCGAGCTTTCGAGGTAACTCTTCAAGGTAAGGAAACCTTTCACTCTATTCTTTTAAGTCATGAATTCCTTTTTGTAATGCATTCTAGTTTCCATCTTATTATGTTGGGTTATGTTATTCTATGTCCTAATTTCTGTCCATTTTATGGGAAATTTATGATAAACCCTTAACACTCTCATCAAATTATTATTTTTTGAATTTTAAGCGACGATGTTAGGAATCCAAATTTTCGTAAAAGAAATCACATCTCTTCTTTTCCTTCAAGTTTCCTTTTCATGTGGTATGTCATTAAAACATCTATACTATGATATTATTTTAATTTCATTTTGTCCCTATATGGTATTATGATCTATTTATGATTGTACCACCCTTTCACCTTCTCTTTTTAATGTTTTCTAAAACCATGTTATATAGTCGTTATGCTGCAGAATGTTCATCTCAAAATCTCTCTATTTTTCTAAATAAATTATCTTATTTTATTTCTATGAATAACCAAAACTATTTCATTTATAGGGGTATTCATCAAGACATAAAACTGATATTTTTGATTCTGGAATTGACATACATATAACCCTTATTCTTTTTCCATGGGTTATAGATGACCTAATGATCTTGTTTTTAAGCACTTTTTAAAATGTCATGATTTTGATATGAAACCCATTTCTTTTATTCTCATTGGGTTATTTTTTAAATTTATGATTATGATCTATCTGGATCCCATGAAAATAAAGACAAATTAAGGTTGTTCCATGATATCGCTCCAATGCATTGGGTAAAAAATTTAATCTCTAGAGATGACAAGTTTCACGATACCTTGGTGAATAACCTTGGTAATTTTTCTGACACCTTGGGGACCAAACTTGGTGATATGTTTATCAATGTCTAAATTAAATGTTTTAGAAACATTTTAAAGTTATAGTTCAAGTTATTATTGCTATTATATTCCTCTTTATCATTTCTTTATGATATCCCCCATGTTCTTACTGATATCACTCAAGATCACATGTAAACTGTTTTAGTTGTTTTTGTTACTGGGCCTTCTGCTCACCCTTTCCTTTGATGTATGTCTCTAGGTTTTGATATGTAGTAATTGTACTTAGGATAAACCTATGTTAAAGCCTTATAAGTTTTTTAGGAGAATTTATATGGTTTTCATGTATTTTTTTCATGATTTAAAAGACACTTGAATTTAAAGATCCTCTGTTTGTAAATCGTAAAGAAAAGTGATGTAATATAAAGGCAAGATGTTATAGTTGTTATCAAAGGATAGTTTAGTTATTTATGGAAATTAGTCTATGAAAAATTTAGGAAGATCCCTATAGAAACGTTTAAATATAAGAAAAATTCCTGGTATTTTGGTGAAATATTAAGTAAGTGGTTTCTGAACAAATAAATCCCTATCTAGATATGAACAAGTGGATGTGGATCTGGCATAGATGTACCTAGGAGTGAAACATCTGACAAGTAGTTTCGGGCTTGACCCCGGGTATCCTGGAACACTAAAATGGGACTTACTGCACTTCTGGTTTGACACTACCAAGGGATATGTTTTGTTAATCATAACCTTTTCACAAATCATTATGAAGGATTTATAGAAAAATGTAATTGTTTAAGCATGAAGTTTTATGACTTAAAAATCCTTTATAGTTAAAAGATTCATAAATGAAATAAGATTCTAAATAATATTTTATTCTTTTAGAAAATGGTAGAAATATGAGAAACTGTGTGAATGGTGACTACAATAGACCATGCGCTAACGACCCTCCAATGGAAGCCGGAATGGAAACTTTCATTAGAATGATGAACCAACTAACTCAAGTTATGTGATATAACATGAATCATGCTGAGAGACCAATATCACTGCAAAGGAAACAACATTATGTTGAGTCTTTTATGTGTCAACGACCTCCAACCTTAAGTGGATCGACTGACCCATTTATTACTAAACAGTGGATCAACTCTATAGAGAAGATCTTTTCTGTGCTCCACTGTTTAGAGCAAGAGAAGGTCACCCTGGATCTCTATCGCTTAGAGGGAGAAGTTGATCAGTGGTGGGAACTGATTAAAAAAATGATTCCAAAAGTGGAGGTTGAAGCTATGGAGTAGGAAGATTTTAGAGGTATATTATTAATTATTTATTTCCCTCATTCTATGAGAACAAGAATGGAGAAGGAGTTTCTTGAGCTGAAGAAGAAGGAGAATGAATCTGTTGGAAGCTACGAGATGAACTTCATGATACTTTCCCGTTACACCTCATGTGTTGTCATGGATCATAATGGGAATGGGGATAGATTCTTTGGTGGACTGTGTCCTCATCCATGGAAGAATCTAGCCAACTAAGACTATGACAACTATGAGGAGATCATGCGGAGTGCGATGAAAGTCGAAATAGAGTTTGGTGAGACGCAATAGACTTATAAATCCAATAAAAAGAAGAGATAAATTGAGCCACGATTAGGGAGGATCTTCAATTAGGGAAGAGGAGGCAAGGAAGTGAAACTTCCCACATGTAATAAATGTGGGAAGAAGCATTTAGGGAACTGCCTGATCGGGAGGGGGAAATGCTAAAAGTGTGAAGAGATGGCCATATCACACAGAATTGTCATAGTGAGGTGAAGCCTAAACTTCCCAACACTAAAGATAAGGGGAAGATGGTCCTGGCCCTACCAGATGTCAAACACTAAAGGTTGTGATTTTTCAATCATGATAGCTGATGTTGAAGCTCTGAATGATGTGGTGGCAGGTACACTTGTTGTTCTCTCAAAGCTAACAAGTAATTTGTTTGATCTTGGTTCTACGCATTCCTTTATTTACTCCATGTTTTCAAAGAATTTAGAATCAACCCATGATTTGATAAAAGTAGAGTTATCATTCAAGACTCTTAATGAGATTATCCAAGAATTATCAGTCTTTAGAAACTCTAGTATATACTCTAGTGAGAACATTGTCATCGCAAATATAGTAGTCATTACCATGCTGGAATTCAACATTATACGAGGGATGGACTTGATCTCAAAGTATAATGCTAATATTAAATACAGAATCAAGGAAATATTAGTAGTCTTGAATATAAAACCTACAGTTATCTACCAAGGAGAGATATCTCAACCTGATCTATGTCTAGAAGAACCTCATATATCCTTCTTTATAGAGTTGATAGCTAAAGAAGAATAAGGAAATGAGAGTGTAAGGATAGAAAATGACCCCATCATCTAGGAATACAATGATGTATTTCCTGAGGAGTTACCCCAACCTCCCCCAAAAATAAAGGTAGAGTTATCCATTGAACTCATACCTAGATCTCATCCGATATAAAAGACCCTGTATAGGATGGAAAATGTGGAGATAAGATAATTAAAGAAAGAACTCCAATATCTTTTGGAGAATGGGTTTATCCAACTGAGTTTCTCCTGGGGGAGAAACTGTTCTCTTTTTGAAGAAGAAGGATGGATCGAGGTAGCTATGAATTTATTATAGAGAACTGAACGGCATCACAGTAAAGAAAAAAATACCCTCTTCTAAGAATTGATGACTTATTTAACCAACTTAGTGGGGATCAATTATTATCTAAGATTGACCTTTGATCTGGTTATCATCAACTGAGGGTGAAGAAATAAGATATTCCAAAAAAGGCCTTCAGATCCAGATTTGGGCATTAGGAGTTTGTTGTTATGCCCTTGGAACTAACTAATGTACCTGCTATTTTTATGGATTTGATGAATTGAGTCTTTAATGAATACCTTGATAACTTTTTGGTAGTTTTTATTGATAATATTCTGATATATTTCAAAAGTCACGAGGAGCATGAGGATCATCTAAAGGTTATCTTGAAAACTCTATGAAGGAGAGGTTTTTGGGAAATTTCCGCTAATTTGAATTTTGGTTGCAATAAGTTTCTCTCTTGGGGAACATTGTAACCAATGACGGAATCACAGTTGAACCTGCAATGAAAATGGTTTTAGAGGAGTGGCATCATCCTACAAAAATAACTAAGATTCGTAGTTTTCTTGGATTTGAAAGATATTATAGGAGGTCTATGAAAAAAATTTCGTGAAATTCTAATCCTTTAACAAGTTAACCGTAAAAGGGGTCAAGTTCATCTGGAAAACAGAGTGTGAGGAAATCTTCCAAGAGATAAAGAAGAGATTAGTTACCACACCCATGTTAACTCTGCTCTCGAGTGGAGAAGGTTCATTATTTTTAGTGGTACATCTATAAAAGGGCTTGGGTCCGTCCTCATGAAAAATGAAAAAGTCATCACTTACATGTCTCTACAGTTGAAGACTCATGAGAAAAACAATACTACACATGATCTGGAATTGGCTGTAGTCGTTTTTGTTCTGAAGATATGGAGGCACTATCTCTATGGGGAGAAATGTGATATATACACAGACCATAAAATTTTGAAGTATATTTTCACACAAAAGGAATTGAACATGAGACAAATGAGATGGTTGGATCTTCTTAAATACTATGATTGTTCAATTCATTATCATCCCAAAAGAGAAAAAAAAGTTGCTGATGTATTAATTAGGAAAGACCCAGTTGTTCTTTCCATGATGAGGATTCAAATAGATCCTTTGATAAATGACCTAGTAAGGCTGGAGAAGGGAATTATAAGGAAAGAGACATCAATAAACCTAACCCAAATTATTTCTCAACCGTCATTACTATAAAATATCAAGAAAGATCAGAAAGAAGATCCTTTATTACATAAGAAGTTTGAATCCATGAAGGATGGAAGGTTTACTAAGTTCAATATTGATCAAGAAGGTGTACTGAAATTTTTCACAAGACTATGTGTTCCATCTATTTCGGAAATAAAGAAGGAGATGATGGATGAAGCTCAGAGCGCTATGTTCTCTATACATCTTGGAAGTACAAAAATGTAGAGAGACCTTCATGATCATTATTGGTGGGTTACTATGAAAAGGGAGATTGCTGACTACACTACACGGTGCCTGGTATGTCAGCAAGTGAAGGTAGAGATAAAAATTCCTAAATGTGTATTACAACCACTACCCATACCAGCATGGAAGTGTGAAAATATCACTATAGACTTTGTCACTGGTCTCCTAAGAACTTCTAAAGGAAACAATGAAATTTGGGTAATTATGTACCTTCTTAGCAATACTACCGATTTTATCTCTATTCCAGAAGATTTATCTCTTGATCAACTTTCTAGGATTTATGTGAAGGAAGTGGTAAGGATGCATGGAGATCCACTTTCTATCGTATCTGATAGTGATCCGAGGTTCACATCAAAATTCTAGATAAGTCTTGAACATGATCTGAGTATTGAGTTGAATTTCAGTAGATCCTATCACCCAAAACTGATGGACAATGTGAAAGGACTATCTAAACACTTGGGGACATGATGAGAACATGATCAGTGGAATTTAATGGTGGATGTGATCAACATCTCCCTTTAGTTGAGTTCTCTTACCACAAAAGCTTCCACTCGAGCATTCAAATGACACCATATGAAGCTCTATATGGGAAGCAATGTAGAACTCCTACTTTTTGGGATGAAGTTGGTGAGAGAAAGATTCTTGGTCCCAATCTTATGCAAGAGATGACTGAAAATGTCCATGTCATCTAGTAACACATTAAGGCTGCTCAGAGTTGGAAAGAGATCTATGCTGACAACCGTCGAAGGGAATTGGTGTTTGATGTTTGTGACAAAGTCTTTCTTTGAATTTCACCTTGGAAGAGATTCATGAGGTTTGGGAAGAAAGGAAAGCTTAGTCCTAGGTACATTATCCCCTGTGAAATTGTGGATTACTTCAGAGAAGTGGCCTATCAGCTTGCACTTCCTCCAAATCTAGAACAAGTTCATGATGTCTTCCACGTATCCCTCTTGAATAAATACATACCTGACCCTTCACATGTAACAAATCTAGAGGTGGTACCACTGGAACATGGCGTCTCTTATGAGGAGTTTCCGGTGGAGATCTTTGATTGTAGAGACAAGGTTCTATGCAAAAAGACTACCCACCTTGTTAAGGCGTTGTGGAGGAACCAAAAATGGGAAGAAGCCACATGGGAAGCCAAGGATTCTATGTGGCAGAAGTACCCTCACCTTTTCCTTTTAGAGGGTATGAGTTGAAATTTTGGGGATGAAATTTCTTAAGGGGGGAAGAATTTGACGACCTGAACTTTTGAATAATTTTTGTTTCCTTAATTTGTGTATTATTTCATTTTATACTAAACAATACTCTGTCCTTAAATTAATGAAGTGAGTATAATTACATAAAGCCTATGGATTTTGACTGTTATATGAATGCTGGTCAATATAACCATTGAAAAATAAACTCTTAAAGTTATGATTATTGTGTATAAATATAAGTGACCATGGTTAATACAGAAAGAAGATTTGATGACCTCATCCAGTAGACTCAGACAGTACAAAGCCCATCTATCGAAGCCTGGGAAGGAGGTTACATCACTGGGCTTTGCTCTGGGGTAAGCCCAAGCTAAACTTCATCATGTGAAGCTTGAACAGAATCACCTACGGGATAAGTTCAAGCTGATAGAAATAACCACTCAGGCAATGTTGTCTGAACCACCCCAAGATTTTATCACCATAGCTCACCTTACACTTGGTCCTATGCAGGTGTTATAATGGGCTATGTAACAAGGCCTTAGATACTTTTTGTAATCCCTTGGTATAAATAAAATTGTTATTTCATCAATCCTATTTTTAGAATAGCTTTCCTTAACAAAGAATATGTTTAATTAAGAAAAATTTGATAATTTGATTTTAGAAGTAAAAAATATACTTTTGAAATATTTCTCATACATAGAAAATTATTATGGTAAAATAAACATCATCTTTGAATTTCAAATGTCAAAATTAACCTAGGCTGAAATTTGGGAAATTTTATAAAGAGTTTCAATTTGATGAATAGTGTTTCATGAATAGTGTTTTAATGAATAGTATTTTATGAATAGTGTTTTTTGATGAATAGTATAAAAACATTTTATTTTTAAAGAACTTTTTCTGTGGAATGATTTTTGAAAAGCGGACATACATGTTTGCAATCAGGGTGAAAAATGTGGTTCAACAAGATCAAAATAATTTTTTTTGTGAATAGTAAATTTTGAATAGTAATATTACCCTTATGAATAGTAATGTAACCTATGGAATAGTAACCCCACTTAAAAAAGTATAAAAATTATTTAGAGCTCTTTTTTGGTAATGTGATATTATAGTATTAGTAAATAACTATTTCAGAAATTATTAGTTAAGTATTCGTATTTTTGGGGTAAATAGTGTTTTTACTTATAAATTAAATATCTTATAGTTAGAAAATTATTTTCAAAAAATGGAGTTCATTTTTGAATTCAGAGCATCGATGTTAGGTTAAGGTGAATTTATGAGATTTTTATAAAATATTCTGTTTTTCAGTGAATAGTAGAAATACAGTTTTGAGTTTCGGTGCGATTAATGACATCATTAATGATATAATCATGATTTAATAGTTCTAGTAGACTTTTGAATAGTGAGATATGTTATGAGGTGTCCCAAGTGGCCAATACCATGGGAAAATACCATATGTAAGCCCATGGTTTTTCAAATACCACCGATGAGGTGTCCCTTTGAAATTAATTAAATATTCCCTCGCTTTTGCTATAAATACCACCCATTCCTTCATTAATTTCATTCCAATTCTTCCTAAACAAAGATCTGGTCTTTTTACCTCCCAAGGAGTCCTCCCAAGGATTCCTCAAGCCCCCCCAAGGCCCCAACATTTGAGCTTTCGAAGTTACTCTTCAAGGTAAGGGAACCTTTCACCCACTTCTTTTAAGTCATGACTTCCTTTTTGTTATGCCTTATAATTTTCATCTTATTATGTTGGGATATGTTCTTCTATGTCCTAATTTCTGTCCATTTTATGTCCAAATGATGGTAGACCCTTACCACTCTCATCAACCTATTTTTCTGAATTTTAAGTGAAGCCGTTAGGCTGCCGAATTTTCGTAAAAGAAATTGCATCTTTTATTTTCTTTCAAGTTTCCTTTTCATGTGGTATGTCATTAAAACAAACATACTATGATATTATTTTCATTTCATTATGTCTATATATGGCATTATGATCTATTTATGAGTGTGTTACCCTTTCACCCTCTCTTTTTAATGTTTTATAAAACCATGTTATATAGCAATTATGCTGCAGAACATTCGTCTCAAAATTTCTCTCTTTTTCTCAAGAAATTCTATTATTTTATTTATGCAAATACCCAAACCTATTTTATTTATAGTGGTATTAATAAAAACATAAAATTGATATATTTTATTCTAGAATTGACATACATATAACCCTTATTCCCTTTCTATGGGTTATAAATGACCTAATGATCTTGTTTTTAATCACTTTTTAGAACATCACAATTTTGATATGAAACCCATTTAATTAATTCTCTTTGGGTTATTTATGTAATGTATGATTATTTTCATGAACCAACCTGGGTCAACCCTAAACTGGTCACCCAATCCGGTCTGCGACATGGCCCGAAGGGCGTTCCCGATCCCCACTGGATGGAAACTAGTGCCAGACATCAAAATAAACCAGTTGGGAATGATTTGGACCATAAAAAAGATAAATAAACATAAATTTAACAAATAGATAAATAAAGGGAAACAAACCGAACAACTTGGAAGCAGAAAAAGGAATAAACAAAGCAACGTGACATACCTTAGGTGACCCCGTGGGTCACCATGGAACGTAAACTACACTTGATCCCAAAAGCGATCCAAGACTGAAAGCTGCAACTGAAAAGTAAAGTAGGTGTGAGCACCAAGATGCTTAGTAGGAATGCCAAAATATAGCCACGTCCTATGCCCCAGCCTTTAGTAAGAAATCCAATCATACCAGTTTTAAAATAGGATATTATAAGATAATGTTTTACCTTATTTTCAAATTCAAGTTACGAATTTTCATTTTCAAGTAATGAATTTCACTCCCACTACATTTTCAAAATAGGTTCCAAGCATGCATTAACATTTCAAAATGAAGAGAAATTAGTTTGGATTAAAATATTGTTTTCACAAATAAGACATCATGTAGGAAACCACTGAAGTGAAAATTTCATCACAAGAAACATGTTGCAAATGAGCACCATGGGTAATCCCTATAGGTATCTGGAACAAGTGGGACCCTAGAGACCTCGTTCCTTGGTGAAACATGTCTTAGAAACCAAAACCCTCAAAAAACATGTCTTAGAAGACCACGACCCTCAGTAAACATTGCTTAGAAGACCACGAACCTCAGTCATTGATATGTTTAGTTAGTGTTGTTGTACCAATCCTTCTAGAAAAACCAGGACGAACCCCTGTCGTGTCATCTAGTATACTAGTCCTGGTCACCCACCTAGAGACCCAGGTTTCACATTGTGCTCTATTTCAAAGGGTGGTGAGGTTTTATCAGAGAAAATTAGTGAACATAACATTTTCTTTACCCAACATCCATTCAAACTCTCACCACTGTTATCCCTCCTAATGCACATTCCCCTTTTTATATCATATAACATCGCATAATCCTTTTCATTAGGTACATATCAAAAATCACACATTTAACATACACATCATGTTTCTAAAATAATGGGGCATGCCTTAAGAGGGTTTTTTTTCACTTTCACTATTCATTTACAAAGTGCCAAATGGGCCTCATTACTCCACAAGAATGATTTTTCTTTAGAAAACATGTTCACCCAAAACCCATTTTGGAGATCATATTGGAACTTCTTTGAAAAACAATGCGTCATTTCACTTTTACAAAAAAATCGGCCGAAAGACCATGCATCATTGGAAATACTTGCTTTATGTTCGAAACATTAAATAAATCAATTTTCAAGAACCAAAACCATTTATATATATATATATATATTGCATATGTATTTCATGTCTAAGAAGAAGATGCACTTTTAATAAAACAATAAGCAATTTTGGAAATTCTAATTAAAGATCAAGTCATGGGGGACCTACATCAAACATGTCGCTATTTGTCAACGACCACTCGAACCGACACTTAGTGCATACACGCACATGTATTTATACATATATATATATACACCCCTAGCTACATTGCACATATTCCACGTTCCATGAGGGAATATATACAAAGAGGGTATATATATATATATATGCTTTACCCTATGCATGTACATGTAGGATACCTCGACACCCACAACCCAAAACCATCATAGTGAGGTCCACCGCACAACACATATCATTTAATAAATTAATAAAACTATTTATGAAACACTTCAAAATTAGCCCCACAAAATTTACACAAAAAAATGCACCCAATTATATCAAAACGTAACTTTAAAACCAAATGTATGTCATAACCATGCCAAAACATGACTTTCACCATTTATGCAATATAAAAAAACCATTTAATAAATTTATAAAGAAATTTCAAGAGGCATCGCAAGGATTTGTACACAAAAAATCACTCACATTCCACTTTTGAGGCCAAAATCACACTAGGAACATTTCAAATCATAATTTTCATCACTTTCATAATTTAATATATCATTTAGAAACTTAATAAAACAATTCCATGGAACTCCACAAGGCTATACACCAAAAACACACTAAAAATCCACACTTTTTAAACCAAGCGCACAGTGAAACCTTCCCAAAGTATCATTCACATCACACTCACAAATTCATAAATCATTTAAATAATTAATAAAACATTTATAAAATGCACAACAAGGTTTTACCCTAAAAACATACTACATATCCTTTCTTTAAAACCAAACATGCCTCAAATTTTTTTCCAAATATGGTTTTCTCCTTTTACACAAATAAAAACACCATTAAAACAACTTATAAGACAACTTCAATAACACCGCCAAATGATTATAAACCCAAAGAGCACCCGAACGCTCTTAAAAAAAATCATCCGAATATCAAAAGCTTATAAAAAAACAATTTCAATCCTATTCATAATCTAATAAACTACATGCATGATTTATAAAATCATAAGCAGTGACGCAACTAGGTTTTCCACTTAAAAACACCGTTTCATATAAAGTCTTCAATTTAATACCAAATCCACCTCTATTCCTTTCACAAATCATTTTCACCCCACCCATGATAATCATAGAACATTCAATAACACTTAAGTAAGAATAACAATTCATCAATTAAAGGATAATCATGAAATCACATGTCTTGTGTGTCGAAAATTCCAACACTTTGTGCAAAAAATCAATCGCACTCAAAACGCAACACAAGAGACCCCTGAAAAGTCAAGATTCATCCAAAAACGACAAGATTAAACCCTAACATGAACTACATACCCGCTAAATACCTAAAATCCCAAAAGTAAGAACCAAAACATTAGGGAAATGAGAAGATGAGCTTATCAGGAGGGGAATCATCTGTGGAAGAAGGTTGCATCAGCCGAGCAGGGGTGGGACGAGTCTGGTGTAAGGTAGACGAATGGTGTTGGTGCGGTTCATTCCAGCCGGAGGAGGGCTGCACGGTCGGAAAGAGGGAGGAGTTGTGGGTGGATCAAGAAGGACGACCAGGAAGGAGGCGGTGGTCTCAACGGGGAGAGTAGGAAGCCGACCGGTAGTCCAAGAGGAGGGGGGTTTGGCATCGCGCAACGGGAAGGGGTAGGGGGTTCAGCCGTGAAATAAGAAGGGGAAGGGGAATTGGGTACCGAACCTCCTTGGGCTTCCAAACACAAGGGAGAAAAATAAAAAGAAAAATAAACTAAACATAATAATAATAATATTGATATTAATAATACTGATATTAATAATAGTATTATCCCCCCAAAAAACAAAATTATAAGTAAAATGAAATACGACGCTCCAGGTCGGGGGATGGCAATTCTCCAAATAATGGCACTTTCTTCCCCCAGAAAGTCCCAAAAGACTGAGCAGTTCAATGCTCAAAACAAGGATACAACAATTCTAGAAAATGAAACCCCTAACACATGAGGATAGAACACTCACTTTCCACCCAAGATCTCAAACCTCGAGACCTGGACAACCAAGAAAATAAAGAAATGACATGGGACTCACATTTCCAAACACAACCACAACCTGTAACACCCTAGCCACTAACTTAGAAATAACTAGAGTCCTCTCAAGATCTCCAATGAAAAATCTCCATACGACCCATCGTCTGAGGTAAACATCTATATTGATTGGGGTTGGGAAGAGAAGAGGAAAAGAGTTGCCCCGACAAGAGCACCTTGAGTATTAAGTTCTCCATGAATTTGTCCTATGTTGGTATTTCCACCATATTAAGACTCTTGCCGAAAACTGACTTCCCAGATCGAAATAAAGTAGGAAACCAATCAAGAATGCTGATGATGGTATGACCCCTCAACATTCTGAGTCACACCTAACCAACTTAAGGGAAGACATTGCTGATACCCATAGTGGGTCTCCCCACCATATTAGAAACTGAGTAGTACAAAATCACCCACATGGGAGCTCTCAATTTAGTTTCAATAGTCCAGATTGAATTCCTCATTATGAACCCACCGACATGGGGTGACTTTCTACACAGTAGAGGGGGGTACAAAGAGGAGGAACCCGAAACGAACAATGACTCTGAACTCACCACTTCCCCAGGACACAAGCATCCCCAACTGGAAACACCCAAAGCACAAAACCACTTAAGGGGAAGACTAGCCATTATAGAGTTTATACCCCACGAGACACAACCATGAAAACTTTGTGAAAGAGGCCACTAGGACCTCCAAAACAAGCTCCCCCTCCCAAAAAGACAACCACCTGGAGAGGAAACTTAATCGGTCTCTTCTCAGACAATACATGACAGGTTGGACGCACATCCCTCACAACTAGAAACTTCCTGAATGCATGAAAAGATTCACTCCAAGACCTATGGATGGAGATCTGATGTATTATAGCATCTGATGCACTATGATCAGGAACCAACAATCTCTAACTGAGGCTTCATCTTCTGGAAAGACCACTTACATAATTCCCTAGGTGACCCCAAACAACCAAACCATTGACAAGACTTCATAAGATTAAGGAGAACGACTTTGAGTTCCCAAATTGACCACATTAGAATCAATTGATTGTGTGGTATTAGGAATGAGAAATAAGAACTGATGAAAGACCCATGCCAAGAACATATTCCTCCAGTTCACTCTCTACACCAGATGGGGAACCCTTCACGAAAACCTTGAAAATCAATATTTTCATTTGTCCTAGTCTGCGACCCCAACTTAGAAGGAGAAGATTTCAATCACCCTTCTCTATCCCGAACATGACCCTTCAAACAAAACCAGGACAACTTTCTCTTCACAACATCTAGAGTTTCTAAATACCCAAAGAAACACTCGAATTCCACAAGTTACACCGCAACCTCTATCAGACCTTGGCCACTACAGAGAAAACAAGAAACAATGAAAAGAAAATAACCCCACCACTCCACTGGGAGTCTGGGTAAAACTAATAACTACCAATGACATCTCAGGGACCTTTGTACATTTCGGGGTGTAATACTTTAAACAAGAAGCACAAAACAAACCTGAAGCGCATCACAAAACAGTCCCCCAAATATAACCATAAATCATTAACTCAAACTCAAAACATCATTTCAACCTTGAAACACTAGCTTGAAAACAAACCTCATCCCATAGGATAATACATCACAAAACCAAACCACAACCAAATCAAATATCAACCAAAATAATACCAAAGAAACCTCAAAAACCAAGACTAAACCCCAATTCCACTAACGACCATTTTCAAAACCATCCTATTTCAAACCATCTGAATGCTAAAACCCCCTTTTGAAAACCCACTTTCCTTTTTAAAATTTCTTAAAAAAATTTCTTCCCAGCACATCAATAATCAATACATGCCTTTTAAAAACAAAAAAAGACTTGAAAACTGATCACCCACCATTGGTATTCCATGAAACCTCATGTGTGTAAATTCTTGTGCAAACTCGGACAACAATCCATGCATACCAACAACCATAAACATGCAATTACATTCATCCATACATGTGGGCATCCATAGATATACCAAAGGTCAAAAAGATAGTTTCCAAAATCATTTTTCCAAGAGACATTAGTTTAATAATTCACAAAAACTTCAAAATCCCCAAAAACATTTTCCAAATCCACTTTTGATTTACACTTTACAAAAGCTTTAAAAGATCCCAAAACAGTTCCCAAAAGAACATCCATTTTCAAAACAACTCATTTCATTTCAAAATTATTCATGACTTTCATTTTTGAAATCCAATTTTCAATAGAATAATTATCAATTTTTCAACCCAAGAAAAACACCAAAAATCAATTAAAACTCACACCAAGAATGTCCCAAAGAAATCAATTCACTCGATAAATCAAGATACCAAATTCCCAAATAAACAACTGCTGCACACAGTTTGGTCACATGGTTTGGCTGACCGTGCACCAATCGGGTAAGCACATAGGAAGTCATCAGAGGTGATTGCATGGTCTGCACATGGCTTTCCAGTCCATGCACATCATTCATGCACCCCTCTAGAATGACCACAAAATCTCAAAACTAAACAGAAACACTCAAAAACTACTAAGGTCCCTGAAAACAATCGAGATTCAGACAAAGACTTTGAGGCAAGACCATCTCGGACCACCCTGGAAATTCAAGGGTCATTCGGAATAGGTGGTGATTAGGAACCTAACCACAATTAGCCACATGGATTCTGAAAATCCTAACTCCAAACTATCATACATCCCCAAAGGATATGGGCTAAACCCCCCCTCTAATACCATTTTTTCATGAACCAACCCGGGTCGACCCTGGACCGATCACTCGAGCCAGTCTACAACATGGCTCAAAGGGCCTTCCTGATCCCCACGGGCTGGCAACTAGTGCCGGGCATCAAAATAATCTAGTTGGGAATGATTTGGCCCATAAAAATGATAAATAAACATAAACTGAACAAGCAGATAAATACAGGGAAACAAACCAAACAACTTGGCAGCGGAAAAAGGAATAAATGAAGCAATGTGATGTACCTCAGGTGACCCCATGGGTCACCACATAATGTAAACTACACTCTCTCCCAAAATCGATTTAAGACTAAAAACTGAAACTGAAAAGTAAAGTAGGTGTGAGCACCGACATGCTCTGTAGGAATTCCAAAAATATAACCACGTACTATGCCCTTGCATTTAGTAAGAAATCCAATCATGCTAGTTTGAAAATAAGATATAATAAGATAATGTTTTACCTTCTTTTCAAATTCAAGTAATGAGTTTGCATTTTCAAGTAAAGAATCTCACTCCCACTATGTAACGTCCCAGATCCAGGTGCCACTCAATAGGTGCCCCAAACCCTATTGGTGACATGTCCTCAAGCGCCTTTCCCCAAACACCAGAGGCTGCTGACTAGCAGTGAGGGCGTAGGTCTGATAGTGGGAAAACTATTCCCTCATTTGTCAAAGTGTAGTGCATAGGAATAATAAAAACATTCAACAACAACAGAAGCAATAAACCATACACATTTAAAATAAATAACTACCGTAAAATATAACCAACAATTATATAGATAATGATGCAACATGTCTCAAGTTCTAAGAAAATAGCCAGAACATGTTACACAACAATACAGTACAATACAGTACAGAGTACATCAAAACAAAAAAAATAGTCAGTAACATCACAAGCCTAATCCCGGTCCCATGCTCCCCTACTCCTCAGCAACAATCAAGTACCTGTATAGGGACCCTTGCCCTTATCCACACCTACACAAATGTAATCTGTTTTGGCCAAAGACATGACCCAAATAGGGTGTGAGAAATAAATCCCAGTAGGCACCCACCAAAGGCCCGTTCCCAACTGTGTGAAAATATGCAACAACAGTGTGTAGTAGTAAAATGCAATAAACTAAGAAGTACTCAAAAGTAACTAAATTTACCAGTTATATTTCCATTTTATTATTCATTTAATCATTCATTATAAGGAAACCACCATAGTGAATTTCTATGTAAACAGTCAGTGTCCTCAGACACGCAATCCCTTACCCTCAGGTAATTAGAAACGTAACCCATAGGCAATTTCCCAAATGAATAATAGATATTTCCCTCAGGCATACGAAGTGTTGCCGTCAGGCATAGATTCCATCGCCCACAGGCACGAAAGAAGTTTCCCTCAGGCTGAAATAACCACTGCCCTTCGGCTAAAGGTAACACTGCCCGAAGGCTAAGTAAAGTACTACCCATAGGCTAAGAAAGTAACCGGGACATGACCAACAAATAAAAAATCAATTCACATACAATTCCTCTCGATGAAAAAGTAATGCGCAAAATAAACGTGGCATACCCTCGGGTATCCTGGCCAAACGGCTAAACAGAGGAACACACCCCTGGGGTGGTCCTGGATCTAAGAAGCGATCCCACACAACAATTTATTATCACATTTAATTACCTATGCAATTATAGGTATTCAAAGCAGTCATGGACTCAGTCACATGACACCCCAACATGGGTTTGTGGATTAATAGTGCACAAAAACACACAACAGTTGGAAATTAAACACCAAGCCACCTACCTTAAATGCCCCTGAACGGTATACGCGAACTAAAATCTTCAAATCGTCCAAGAACAAAGTAGATCTGAGGTGAAAGAAATCCCTGTTCAGACTCAAATAACTTTCCTTAGAGGAATAATTGGAAAGAACAGCTTAAGCAGAGTGGAGGGTTTACCCGTGAGGTCCCAACGAGATCGTCAGAGGCCAAAACGGATTCCTGATGATTGATCTGGAGATCCTCGAAGGTCCGACCTCGTCTCCCGACTCCTTACTCTGGTTCGAAGCCAATCCTGTGAACAGGGTTGGCTACTTCCCATTTTAAGAGAAAAAAACAAACTACACGGCATATACTATTGACTACACGACGTGTACTTACCTCATTTAACTGTTCCTCTAGTGGCACCGCCTCACTATTCATTTGTCGACATGAGTACATGGTGTGTATTTCTGATTACACAGTGTGTAATACTGCTCCGCTGGCAGCTACTTCCACCGCCTTATTATTTTCCTACTGACTGACTACACGACATGTAAATATCCACTACACGGCGTGTAGTCGGTTTTTACACCCTTCGTCTCTAACATGTCTACACACCCTATGTACTCATCCCCCACGGCCAAAGTACATGGCGTGTGGAAAAGTACATGGTGTGTAGTCCCAAAGTTTTGGATTTTTCCCCATTTTCATTATTTTCTAAAAAACACTTAAGGAAAAGAGAAAAGAAGAAACCCATACCTCAAAAATAAGAACTGGGTTCTTACAAACTCCCCCCCTTAAAGCAAATCGTCCCTGAATTTCCCTTCCAAGGGTGGCGAAGATAAATCTCAGAACAACTCTAGCCATTGAGCACGTACTTTGGTCTCCCGCTCCTAGGTTTCGTCCTGTACTCTGCCATGCTGCCATAGAACCCATACGAGAGGAACTGACTTCCCTCAGAGAACCTTCGTGCTCCTATCTACGATATGAATCAGATGCTCCTCAAAATATGCATCTACCTCGAGCTCAAACTCCTCGGGCCAAAAGATTTGAGACGAGTCTGAATGATAGTGATGCAACTGAGATACATGGAAGATATCATGCATGGCTCAGTACCTCTGTGGTAACTACAACCGATAGGCAACCAGCCTGACTCTCTCCAGAATCTCAAATGGCCCCACATACTTCGGTGAGAGTTTACCCGGTCGTGATCTGCCTATGTCCCAACCTCAGTGAAACATGCAAGAAAACCTGATCTCCAATCGTGAACTCCAAGGGTCATCTGCGGCGATCAAAATAAGATTTCTGATGAGACAACATGGTAGCCATCCGCTTCTGAATCAACTGGACCTACTCAGAAGTTTCATGCACGAGACATGGTCCCAGTAAAGATGCCTCACCTGCCTCTAACTAGCACAAAGGTGATTGGAATGTCCTACCATATAAAGCCTCATAAGGTGCCATCTCAATTGTTTCCTAAAAACTGTTATTGTAGGAAAACTAGACTAGGGGTATATGCTTCTCCCAAGAGCCCCCAATGTCTAGGATGCATGCACAGAGCATGTCCTCAAGCACTTGTATCGTACACTCTGACTGAACATCGGTCTGAGGGTGGTCAGCTATGCTCAGAAGCACCTGTGTACCCAGTGCCCTTTGAAAACTCTTCCAAAAATGAGACGTAAAGAGGGAGTCCCTATCTGAAACGATAGAATGAGGAACCCCATGAAGACATATAACCTCTCGGATATAAAACTTCCCAAGATCGTCAACACCAAAGGTCTCCTTGATCGGAAAAAAGTGAGATACCTTTGTGAGACTGTACACAATAACCCACATGACATCATTTCCTCGAGGTGACCTCGAAAAACCAGTCACGAAATCCATCACGACATCATCCCATTTCCACTCCGGGATGGGTAACTACTGTAACAGTTCGGCAGGCCTCTGATGCTCCGCCTTCACCTGCAGACAGGTGAAACATCTCGTAACAAAACCAGCTATCTCTCTCTTCATACACAACCACCAGTACTAATGTCTCAAGTCATGATACATCTTGGTAACTCCAGGATGAACTGCCCAAACTGAAGCATGAAACTCCCACATCAACTCCTCACATATATTCCCTAGAACCCACACTCGTCCATGGAAGCACAACACTTCATCATCGTCTATCGTCCAACCAGGTGAATGGTCCTCTCTGGTCACTGACTCCCGTAGAACTAGGCCTTCTAAATTAGATATCTGTTCCATACTCAATATATCCTGGAGGGTAGAAGTCACAGCTAAAGATGAAAGATAGGTCTTCCCCTGAATATCGTGCACCTCCAGATGCATCTTAGAGAACAAAGCCATAAGCTGCCATTCACCACTGGCCTCGAGCACTGCCTGTATCTGAGTCTTCTACTCAGTGCATTAGCTACTACATTACCTTTACCAAGTGTATAGTCAAGCTCATTGTTGAAGGACTGAAGGTATTCGACCCACCTTCTCTGTATCATATTTATGTCATGCTGAGTAAAGATATATTTGAGGATTTTTTGGTCTGTGAAAACCACAAAATTCTCTCCCAAGAGATAATGTCTCCAACAACGCAACGCATGAACAACTGCATCCAACTCGAGATCATGCGTTAGGTAATTACTCTCATGTGGCCTCAACTGCCGAGAACCATATTCAACAACTCGATCGCCCTGCATCAACAATGCTCCCAGCCCAATACCTGATGCATCACAGTAAACTGTATAGCTCTTTCCCTGCTCTGGAAGTATCAGGACTGGTGCTGATGTCAACATTCCTTTCAGGGCCTGAAAGGCAGTCTCACAAGCTTCTGACCAAATGAACTTCACACCCTTCTTAGCCAAACCCATCAACGACGCTGCTAGGAGGGAGAAGTCTTGTATAAAGCGCCTTTAGTAACCAGCCAACCCTAAGAAACTTCGTATCTCAAACACATTCTTAGGATACTCCCAGGAAACTACTTCTCTCACCTTCTCTGGGTCTACTATAACTCCTGCCTCTGAGATGATATGACCCAATAAGTGAATCTGGTCTATCCAAAAGTGGTAATTTGAGAGTTTAGCATATATCTTATGCTCTCTCAGTGTACTCAATAAGATCTCAAGATGGGTGGCATGGTCGTGTCGAGTGTGAGAGTACACCAAGATATCATCCACAAATACTACCACAAAAGAATCCAGATAAGGATGAACACACAATTCATCAGAGCCATAAAAACTGCTGGCATGTTTGTGAGTCCAAATGGAATAACCAAGTACTCGTACATACCATATCTTCTCCGAAAAGTTGTAAGCAGTATATCCGATGGTCTCACGCGCAACTGATGATATCCGGATCTCAAGTAAATATTTGAGAACACTCGTGCTCCATGAAGGTGATCAACAAGATCATCAATCCTGGGTAAGGGATATCGGTTCTTGACCGTAAATTGGTTCAAATTCCAAAAAACTACACAGAGTCCGAGGGTACCATCTTCATTCTTCACAAAGAGGACTGGTGAACCCCAAGGAGAAGTACTGGGTCGGATGAAACCCTTTGCCTGTAACTCCTCTAACTGTCTCTTGAGCTCCTGAAACTCTAGTGTAGCCGTCCTATAAAGAGGAATGGACACTGGTGATGCTCCTGACACTAGATCAATAGAGAAATCCACCTCACACTCTGGAGGTAGACCCAAAAAGTCGTCCGGAAAGACATCCCTAAAACGATCAACCACTGGAGGGAAATCCTTCTAACAAATCCCCTGATCATCCAAATATAAAATCACAATCTGGGCTATGACACTACCTTGCCCATGATGTTCTGGTCCAGCTCGACTCACCTGAACATCCCATTCTCCCTTTTATAGAAACTCTCCGCCCTCTGGTGACGTGAAACTAACCCTGCGACGATAACAATCTACAAAGGCTCGAAAGGAAACCAACTGGTCCATCCTGAGAATGACATCATAGCTCGTCATATTTAAGACATAGAGGTCCCAATGAAAGTGACACCCACCAACTTCAAGAAGGCACTCCTTGAACTGACGTACACACATCATTCTAGTTATCAACAGTGTGTCCATCATCATAACAGTAGAAGATGAAGAAGAAACACAGAGCCCAAGGCTCTCCACAACGGGAACAGATTTGAAACTATGTGTAGCACCCATATCGAAAAGCACTGAAGATAAAACAGAAGCTACTAGAATAGTACCTCTGAATGTAGAAGGTCTGAGATCATGCTCTTGCTGGGTCTGTTGCACTGCATATGCCTGCCCAGTGCCACAGCCCTGTGACACAGCCTGGCTACCCTGAGCTATCCCGCCCTGCTGCCTCTGAGATCCCGATGTCTGGATACCACGACCATAACCAACATCCCTGCCTGCATGCCCTAACGTATTTCAGTTTCCTGACTGGTAAGAATCCACTGGTCTTGGTCCCTCATGCAGAGACTGCACAGAACCCCTCTCACTAGCCACTCGTGGAAACGCCTTGCAAAAGCGCTGTAGATGACCCATCTTGCCGCAAGCTTGACACTCCTCTAGGTCTCGTGGACACTGAGGTCTCTTGTTCCCCTCCTTACCACACTGGTAGCACAAGACCTGGCCACATGAAACATTCTTCTGGATGGTACTGCCACCGTGAGAAAATTCCATTTGTCTCTTCCTCTTGCCAGTAGAAATAGTACCGGAAACTGGTGCTGAACTGCCATGGACCACACCACTAGTTTCCCATAGGTTCCTCTCTGTAATCAGCGCCCGGTTCACAATAGCATGTACTGAAGGCAACCTGAAAACATTCACCATTGCTCAGATGTCATATCAAAGACCATCCTCAAAGCGTCTGGCTCTCAACGTCTCATCACCCACCAGAACGGGTGCAAGACACTGAAGCTCGGTGAAACGAGCAGAATAATCCATCACTGACATAGCACCCTGCTGTAGGTTCATGAACTCTTGAGCTATATCTTCACTCAACGTCTCTGGGAAGAAGAAATCATAGAAATATGTCTGAAAATATTCCCACGCCATGTCTCTGTGTTACTCTTACTAGGTGGTAACATCCCACCACCTTTTGGCGGAATCACGCAGCATATACTTTGTGATCTTGACCCTCTACCCTGGAGGCGTCTCAAGATGCTCAAAAATAGTCTGCATAGACCCCAACCAAGACTCTACAACCTGTGGTCCACCATCCCCTGAAAACATAGGCAGATGCTACTAATGGAATATACGAGTTAGCTCAGCCATATATGTGGAAGCCAGTGGTGCTCCCTGAAAGGTCTGCATGAACTGCATAAAGCCTTCACAGAACTACGCCTCCACGCCTGTGTCTGGTATAATGGCTAGTGCCACATCTGGCTCTATTGGAGGATCCACTGGTAGCCCATGGCCTACCATCTCTGAAGTAAAATCATCACCGCTCTCCTGGAGAACAACGAATGGTCGTGTCGGTGTCATGACACTAAAAGGTCAAACACACACCTTAGATCAAGATTATCAAAGACTGAAAATGAAAGGAACAAAAGGGGAACAGGAGGAAGAAGGCATTCAAGATTTGAAAAACAAGACTACACGGTGTGTATACTGAATACACGGTGTGTACCTGACTTCTCTTCCCCTGCCCAGGTCCTTCTACATGGCCAAGCCACACGACTCCCGTTAAACAAAACTACACAGCGTGTATACTGACTACACGATGTGTATGGTGTAATTTTCCAACTTCTCGTGTCATTTGTGACATGGATGACTACTCGGCTAACACTACACAGTGTGTTACACCTACACACAGCGTGTACACCACTTCGTCTTCCCATCCACATGGCTAAAACCACATGGTCTGTCCTCAGACAAGACTACACGACATGTCCCTCAGGCACACAGCGTGTACTAGACGAGCTCCGCTGACCCATGTTGTTAGTTACACAGCCGGATACATGTCTCACACTACACGGTGTGTTCCATATACACATGAAATGTACATGAAAAGATTACACTGACCCATGTTGTTAGTTACACGACTGGATCCTAGGTTAGACTACACGACGTGTTCCACAGTGGACACGGCGTGTATGTCTTAAGGTCTCCTCTGTCCGTGTTGTTAGTTACATGGGCAGACTCCGGGTCAACACTACACGGCGTGTACATCTGGTACACGACATGTTTTCCCCAAGCATTTCCCCTTTCCCATGTCCCTGACCACACGGTCTATGACACGGGAAGAGACTACACGGTGTATACGGAGGGTACACGGTATGTATTCATAAAGTTTTTTTCTTCTTGAATAGAAGAACACACGGCGTGTGTCCAAGGAACTACACAGTGTTTCTCCTGGATTTTCTAGATAGTAAACCTCTGAAACTACTTCGGAACCCAGAAAATACTGAAAAAAACACCTAAGTGCCAAATTACAACCCGTGAGGGCCCATACTCCCCACGAATCAAAGTTTGGCATCTTTATCTGTGTCATACCAAGATAAAAAGTCAATGATCCACCAAATTCCAGTTATTGAGGGCCCATACTCCAAAAAAACCAAAGTTTGGCATCCATTCTATCAACAAGATCACACAAAAATAATCTATCACACAGTAGGTATTTATCAAAGCAGCTATCACAACATCATGCTTTTTCTAGCACACCAACTATCACAAAAACATGCAATTTTCTAATGCGCCTACATGGAATGGAACTATGCATGGTATGTGATTTCTAACATGTTCCTAAATGATGCATGAGATGGATTACCCTCATCTCATCGGGTTGCAACTAAATAGAAACCATGGACAAAATATAACAGCACAATCACAAGTCCATCACCTGACGGTGAAATCAAATGAACTATAATTTGAAAAATCAATAAAATTGCAACACGAGGTAAATTGACTTTTCCTTGTACACTGGTTAACTACTCCCTGGCACAAATTATTACCAACTAACATTCCCTTCCTATCCCTGACTAAGGCTCCAAATAGTAAGTCAAAGAAAAGAACTCCATTGATACCACTTTGTAACGTCCCAGATCCGGGTGCCACTCAATGGGTGCCCCGAACCCGGTTGGTCACATGACCTCAAGTGCATTTCCCCAAATGTCAGAGGTTGCCGAATAACACCGAGGGGCCAGGTCTGATAGTGGGAAAACTATGCCCTCATTTTTCAACGTGTAGTGTAGCGGAATAATAAAAACATTCAACAACAGGGGAAGCAATAAACCATACACATTTAAAATAAACAACTACAGTAAAAGAAAACCAATAGTTATATAGATAATGATGAAACATGTCTCATGTTCTATGAAAATAGCCAGAACATGTTACACAACAATACAATATAGTACAATATAGAGTACAACAAAACAAAACAAAACAGCCGGTAGCATTGCGAGCCTAAGCCTCGTCCCATGCTCCCCTACTCCTCAGCAGCAATCAAGTACCTCTATAGGGACCCTTTCCCTTATCCACACCTGTAGAAATGTAATATGTTTGGGCCGAAGACATGACCCAAATAGGGTGTGAGAAATAAATCCCAATAGGAATCCACTAAAGGCCCGTGCCCAACTATGTGAAAATATGCAACAACAGAGTGCAGTAGTAAAATGCAATAAAATAAGTAGTACTCCAAAGTAACTAACTTTACTAGTTATATTTCCATTTTATTATTCATTTAATCACTCATTATAAGGAAACCACCATAGTGAATTTCTATGTAAACAGTCAGTGTCCTCAGACACGCAATCCCTTACCCTCAGGTAATTAGAAACATAACCCGCAGGTAATTTCCCACAGGCATAATAGATATTTCCCTCAGGCGTATGAAGTTTCACCCTCAGGCACATAGTCTATTACCCACAGGCATGAAAGAAGTTTCCCTCAGGCTGAAATAACCACTTCCCTCAGGCTAAAGGTAACACTGCCCTCATGCTAAGTAAAGTACTACCCTCACGATAAGCAAGTAACCGGGCCATGCCCAACATATAAACAATAAATTCAAATATAATTCCTCTCGAGGAAAAAATAATTCACAAAATAAACATGGAATACCCTCGAGTATCGTAGCCAAACGACTAAACAGAGGAACGCACCCCTTGGGTGGTCCTGGATCCAAGCAGCGATCCCAAAAAACAATTTCTTATCACATTTAATTACCTATGCAATTATAGGTATTCAAAACAGCCAAGGCCTCATCCACACGACACCCCAACATGGGTTCGTGGATCAACGGTACACAAAAACGCACAACAGTTGGAAATTAAACACCAAGCCACATACCTTAAATGCCCCTTAACGGTATACGTGAACGACGATCCTTGAATCGTCCAAAAACAACGTAGATCTGAGGTGAACGAAATCCCCGTTCAAACTCAAATAACTTCCCTTAGAGGAATAATTGGCAAGAATAGCTTAAGGAGAGTGGAGGGATTACCCATGCGGTCCCAATGAGATCGTCAGAGGAGAAAATGGATTCCCGACGCTCGATCTGGAGATCCTCGAATGTCCGGCCTCCTCTCCTGACTCCTTCCTCCGGTTCTAAGCCAATCCTATGAACAAGGTTTGCTACTGCCCATTTTAAGCGAAAAAACAAACTACAAGGCGTGTACTATTGACTACATGGCGTGTACTTCTCACATTTAACTATTCCTCTGGCGGCACCGTCGCACTGTTCATCCGTTGACAGGAGTACACAACATGTATTTCTGATTACACGGCGTGTACGGACGCTTCGCTGGTGGATGCTTCCACCGCCTTACTATTTTCCTGTTGACTGACAACACGACGTGTAAATATCCACTATACGGTGTGTAGTCGCTTTCTACACCCTTTTTCGCCAAAATGGATACAGACCCTATGTACTCATCCCACAAGGCCAAAGTACATGGCGTGTGGAAAAGTACACGACGTGTAGTCCTAAAATTTAGGATTTTACCCATTTTCCTTATTTTCTCAATAACACTTAAGTAAAAGAGAAAAGACGAAACCCGTACCTCAAAAATAAGAACCGGGTTCTTATACACTACATTTTCAAAATAGGTTCCAAGAATTCTATAATATTTGAAAATTAAAATAAAACAGTTTGGATTAAAATATTGTTTTCACAAATAAGACATCTTGTATGAAACCACTGAAATGAAAATTTCATCAGAAGCAGCATGTTGCAAATGAGAACCATGGGTAATCCCTATAGGTAGATAGAAAAAGTGGGACCCTAAAGACCTTGTACCTCTGTGAAACATGTCTTAGAAACCACAAACCTTTGAAAAAGTGTCTTAAAAGACCACAAACCTCAGTAAACATGGATTACAAGACCACGACCCTAAACCATTCATATGTTTAGTTAGTGTTGTTGCGTCAATTGTAACGCCTTGACCCTTGTTACCCAGAGTCAGAGCATTATTACATAATATTGGCATGATCACAAAAGATCAAGTCTCGAAAGATCGATTAGTTTAGTAGCCTTGTAATAACTAGATACATTTATAAAGTTTACATTACATCATAAAGTGAAAACTACTACAACAACATCTTGTCTTCATATTACCTCATAATATCCCTGTATGTCATTCATAAATTACTTCCTCACATCCTGAAAAAAAACATTGAAAGGGGTGAGCTCATATGCTCAGTAAGGATAACAATATTTCGGAAACTTTCATAAATAAGCATAAACATTTAAGGCAATGTATAACTAAAAGAAAATCCTTTTAAACTTGAACTTCAACATAATATGGAAAAAATAAAATGAAATAATTCCATTTAATTATTCACATGGATATTCTACTAGTCGAATAATCACATTCAATATCAACAACCACTTTCATAATGATGGAATGCATAATGCCAGACTATCATAACCACATAGCCAAGGCCTCATTCCAAGACTACAAATAAGATTTTGTCAAGGCCTTTTGCCAAGACACTAGCTTGTCTCATGAGAACTACCGATGCATCGAGGAGCTATAGCGGGCTCCATCCGTCACTTATTAAGTCCAATTCATTCCTCATATGAACAAGTTTAAACATAACATGAACATTAGTATTAAAACTAGCATACGAAATGTCAATACTTTCTCCATAAACTGTGAATGGTATAAAAATAACACATCCATAGTCAAACATATCACAAAACCTTAAATACAATATGGAAGTTTTGTATCATAATAAATCAACTTCAAATAATATTAAAATCCATCAAAGGATGTTGACATAGATGAAATCAAAACTATTTGAGAGAAATATATCTCTTTTTTTAAATCATTTAAAAGTAACATAATTATAAAATAAAACATTAACTTTGAAAATATTCTTATAATCTTATAAGGGAAGCTTCGATGATTTTATAATGGCGGAAAATAGCCGCACCCGCCGTATAAGTTAAAAAAGACATTCATACCTTAATTCTGTCAAAAAGGTTAAAAATGACCTTGTTTGGAAAACGACAGAAAGATTCCTTTAAAAAATTCTTATAAAAAGTCAACAATGGTATAAATGACTTTATCCTATAGTCTTTAAAATAGTAAGAATTACGTATATTTTTAAGAAACATGGATGTGGATGATAAAGAAGTCCCAGTAGATAATTATGTATAAACAACCTCAGATAATGAAGTGATTGTGAAATAAACCCTTAACTTGTACTTTTACTTAGTAGATGGTATGTTAAAATCCATTATAATAGTTAAAAAAATGTTATTAAGTTATAAAATAACCATATACATAATTATGATGTCATATATGATCTTCTAATAATGCTTTGTTAATAATATTTTAATGTTATCGTCGTTTCAGGTGTTAACTTACTCATTTTCTTTTATATGTTCTGTTATATAAGCCATGTTTATTTTGGATAGGTTGTATCTTATTCGTATATAGAATTATATCAAGTCCTTAAACATTATTTTTAATCATCAAATGAGAATTAGTTTTTAATGGATACGATGGGGAATGAATCTCATCGCGTTCGTGGAGACGGTAGTCCGTACGTACGCACGAGCGAAAATATCATTCTTTTGATATTAAAATAATATATAATTGGATGTTATATCATATATAAAAAATCATTATAATGTTTTATTTATTATTTATATGAATTACACATCATTATTATACCCATCCAAATAATAATATATTGAATAACAATTACACCACGACGTGGAGACGGTAAGCCGTACGTACGCACGTATGGTGACATGTCATTCAAAGGATGGATAGAATACTGAATATGGTTGTAACATATTTATAATAACATAAAAATATATAGAAGATACTAGAGTTATTATTTTATAATGGAAATAAAAAAGAAAGAAGAAGTTGAAGAAGAAAGGAACTTGAAAGAGGGTGGTGAAAGCATTACCTCTTATTCGGGTTCTTCCTTTTGATTTGATCAAAAGGGATCCTTAGGTTGGATTTCTGACTAAATGAAGGACTCTAGGATGAAGGGAGGATATTTGAGAGGGTATTTTGGCATAGGTTGGCCGAGCCCAAAGGCTATTAAGGTGTAAAATTGAAAAAAGGTGGAGTGCCCCCTTATAAGTAGGGTGAGGGGCACCTTTGAAAAAGCTAGAAATATTATTTTATAATAAATTCATATTCGGTTTCTAATGGCTAAAAAGTGGATTATTTAATGGTTAAGGTGGGTATTGGTCTAAAAACTCTCAACCAATATGGTTTAGATAGGTTTGGGTCACTTTATTAACCTTATCTTTTAGTTTTAACTCTTAGTTAATTAGTTTGACACTTACCATGTCTCTTTGTATTTTTATATTATATAGTCAATAAACTTACTATAAACTTCCAAGAGACCCCCAAGTGGTCCATTAATTATACACCTATCATTATTTAAGTATATTGGCCAAAAAATAGATTTTTATAAATAGAATATAAATTAATAATATAATATTTGTTTTAAAAACTCTTTTATGTCAATTTGGACACTATTGGGTATTTTGTTTTTGATAATTTTATAACAGCATTATTACTTAGAAAAAAATTTATATAATCATTCCTAATATTTCATATTAACCTATAAAATTAGTGTAATTCATGAAAAGTCTCAAATAAAATTTATTTTGATATTTATAATATCAATTATTTTAATATTTCATTAATTATCTAATTACTGCATCACCATTGTGTCATAAATAAATTAAATTATTTAGTGTCTAAAAATTATAAATAAAATATGATTATGTTTTAAATATTTTTATATTTCTAATGAATATTTATAATCAAATTTATCCTATCTATAACCCTATATTAAAAATGTTTTAGTTATTAAAATTTGATTTTAACTCTTTTAACTCTTCTTTGAATTAAATAATAATAAATGTCCTAATCTAATCCAGGTGGACCTAAATGATAATATTTTATTCCTAAGGTTGTTTTTGGTCGATATACACTTGTCCAATAGAATTAGGACATGTGTTAGGGTAATATTAATATCATTTTTACCCTTAATTACCCTATTTAATTTTAACCATGGTAAATAAAAGTAAAAAGTTACTATTCACCAAAAATTATTTTTATCTTATTGAAGCACATTTTACTCCTTGATATTAACCATGTATCTCGGATTTTTGAAATTCCACTCACAGAAGCGGTAAAATTATGTTTTATGTGAATTTCCAAATTCTCCTTGGAGGTGTGTAAAAGACGGTGAAAAGTTCAATAAAATTTTTATAGATATAAAATTATTCTAAACTAACTCCAATGAATTACATTGAACTTATATAGGTATTATGTATCTATTTTGACCTTAATTAAATTTAAATAAAATAAATAATTATTTAAATAAAAATTTCGTTTTAAACTATAACTTAGTGTTTTTTCACTATTCATCAAAAATTGAATGTTTCAGAAAAATACCAAAAATTCACCCTAAGCTAATTTTGATATTCTGAATCCAAAAATGAATTCCATTTTGAAAGATAAAATTTATAAAATTTCAAAAAAATGGGTATTACTATTTATAACGGCTAGTTTGTTTGGTTCTAGTGTGTTAGAACTCGAAGTTGCGTACAACACACGCTACTGTATTATTCAAAGAGAAGCGTAATGTGGAAGCTTGGGGTGTTACATTCTCCCCTCCTTTAAATAATTTCATCCTCACAATTTCTAGAATACCACTACATGAAAAGACTCGGGTGGTTCTTCATCATATGTTCCTCGAGTTCCCATGTTGCTTCTTCCATCTTATGGTTTCTCCACAACGCTTTTACCAGACGAGTCATCCGGTTACTCAGTACTTGTTCTCTCATATCAAGAATCCTAATGGGCTCTTCACAATAAGACAGATCGGGTTCCAGTTCTAATTCCTCATAGGTGATTACATGCGTTGGGTCAGGCATGTATTTCCTCAACAGTGATATGTGGAACACATCGTGAACTTTGGAGATACTTGGCATTGCCAAACGGTATGTTACAAACCCAATTTGTTCTAGAATTTCGAAAGGTCCGATGTACCTGGGACTCAATTTACCCTTCTTACCGAAATGTATAACTCCATTCCATGGAGATACCTTCAAGAAAACATGATCTCCTACTTGAAATTCCAAATCCTTCCTTCGGTAATCGACATAGCTCTTCTACCTACTTTGAGGTGATTTGATGTGGTTTTGGATTACCTTTACCTTTTCCATTGTTTCCTCCACCATTTCTGGGCCTACAAGTTTTCTTTCACCAATGTCATCCCAACAGGTTGGTGTGCGACATCTCTTTCCGTATAACGCTTTATATGGGGCCATCTATATAATCGAATGAAAGCTATTGTTATAGGAAAATTCTACTAGAGGTAAATATTGATCCCACATACCCTGAAAGTCTAGTGAGCATGATCTCAACATGTCTTCTAAGGTTTGAATATTCCGTTCTGATTGTCCATATGTTTGAGGGTGGTAGGCAATGCTCAAATGAAGTTCAGTATCCAAGGAGTTCTGAAGACTCTTCTAAAATCTTGAAGTAAAATGGGGATCACAATCAGAAAAAATCGATAGGGGTACTCCATGAAGTCTCACAACTTCATTAATATATAGTCTTTCTAGACGTTCCAGTGGTAGATCTTCTCTTATAGCAATAAAATGTGATGACTTGGTAAGACGATCAACAATAACCCATATTGCATCGTTCCTTCTAAGAGTCTTTGGTATCCCAATGACAAATTCCACCGTAATATTGTCCCATTTTCACTCCAGTATGGGAAGAGGTTGCATGACTCCTCCAGGCTGTTGCCTTCCATCTTTCACTTGTTAACAAACCATACATCTTGACACAAAATCAGCAATCTCCCTCTTCATGTTGTCCCACCAAAAATGTTCCTTCAAATCTCTATACATTTTGGTGCTCCCAAGGTGTATAGAGAAATTGGATCTATGAGAATCATCTAACAATTCCCTTTTCAGAATAGGTATATCGAGAACACAAATTCTCTTCCCAAATTTTAAAATTCTTTCTTCATACACAATTTCTCTCAATCTCCCATCATTCACAACTTTAATATTCTTTTGAAATTCTTCATCATCGGTCTGAGAAATTTTAATCCTTTCTAGTAAATATGGTTTGGCAACCATTTGAAAAAGCATTGATGTTTCACCTTCCATGGTTATTCCCATGTCCATCTTCACTAGATCCATGAAAATTGGATACCTTTCAATTCTCATATTGTTCAAAACTCCATGATATTTTCTGATCAAAGCATCTACCACCTTGTTTTCCTTCCTTGGGTGGTAGTGTATCGTGCAATCATAATCCTTGAGTAATTCAAGCCATCTACTTTGCCTCATATTGAGTTCTTTTTGTGAGAAAATATACTTCAAACTCTTGTGATCAGTATAAATCTCACATTTTTCACCATAGAGGTAGTGTCTCAATATCTTTAAAGCAAAGATCACAACTGCTAACTCGAGATAATGATTAAGATAGTTTTTCTCATGAATTTTCAACTGTTGTGATGAATAGGCAATAACCCTATCATTCTACATAAAGACACAACCAAGTCCTTTCTTCGATGCATCACAATAAATAACGAACCCATCATTCCCCAATGGTAGAGTCAATATTGAAGCATTAACTAATATTATCTTCAGTTCTTCGAAACATTCTTCACACTCTTTTTTCCAAACAAATTTAACACCTTTACATGTTAGCTTTGTTAATGCGTTAGCCAACTGGGAAAAATTCTGGACGAAACGTCAATAATAACCTGCTAAACCAATAAAACTGCGTACCTCAGTTATAATCGTCGGTGCAAGCCATTCTTGGATTGCCTTGGTCATAGAAGGATCAAAATATATTCCATATTTAGAGACAATATGGCCAAGAAATAAATCTCCTGAAGCCAGAATTCACACATGCTAAACTTCCCATATAATTCATGTCTTCTCAGAGTCTTTAGGATAATGCGCAAGTGATTTTCATGATCTTCATAGATTTTGGAGTATACCAAGATATCATCAATAAATACCACCACAAATTCATCTAGATATTCCTTGAAAACTATATTCATTAGTTCCATGAATATAGAGGGTGCATTAGTCAATCCAAAAGGAATTACTGTAAACTCGTAATGCTCGTACCTTGTTCGAAATGTTGTCTTCGGAATGTCTTCTTTCTTCACACAAAACTGATGATATCCTAATCGAAGGTAAATCTTAGAAAGGTATTGAGCTCTATACAGTTGGTCAAATAAATCATTAATGTGAGGTAGGGGATACTTTTTCTTTATTGTTATAGCATTGATCTCCCTGCAGTCGATACATAACCTCATAGATCAATATTTCTTTTTAACAAAAAGAACAGGGGCTCCCCATGGAGAAACACTAGGGTGAATAAATCCCTTATTACTCAATTCCTCTAGTTGTTTCTTTAGTTCAACTAATTCCACAGTGGACATTCTATAAGGGTCTTCGATATAGGCCTTGATCTAGGAATTAAATCAATAGAAAACTCAACTTCTTGTTTTGGAGGATGTCTAGGTAAATCTTCCAGAAAAACATCTACATATTCTTTCACAATAGGCACATCCTCTATTTGAACATTACTTTCCTCACCCACAGTCATTTCATTCTCTTACTCCCCAATAATTGAATTTAGTTGAGCTACTAGGGGTGGATCTTAGTAAGAATTATGTGGTGGTGAATCCTCTCTAAAGATAAGGTGTTCCTTATCATCATCATCATCAAAAATAGTAACCTCCTTTTTTCTTACAATAAATTTTTGCATCATGGTCCGAAAGATAATCCATACCGAGGATTATATCAAATTCAATCATAGGTATGATGATGAGATCAGCTGATAAAGAACATTTTTGTGCTCTAATGGTGACTGATTCACAAAACATTGTTGCAATGATACTTCCCTTAGGAATTTTAACTGACAACTCCCTTGTTAAATAAAATTGGAAATATCTAGTTTTCTTAGGAAACTGGGAAGATATGAAACAATGCGATGATCCAGAATCAAATAAAGCATTTTCTAAACTTGAAGAAAACATTAAATTACCTGCCACCACATCTTTCAAAGATTCTACCTCAGCAGTAATGATAGAATAACCTTGGCCTTGATCCCTTGGCCTTTTATGAGGTAAGTTCCCCTGATGCTTAGGACATTCATTTTCATAATGTCCCATCTCCCTGCAATTGTAGCATTGGAAATCGGGAGCTTCCTTCTTCCCCTTGCAATCACAAGCTTGGTGGCCTTTTTTACCACACTTGTAATAGAATCCCATTCCTTTTAAGAAAGTATCGGGGTGTTTCTTCCTACATTTATTGCAGGATAGATATTCAACTTTTCCCTTATTCCCCTTATTTCCATTCCCAGAGTGATCAATAGATCTCTTCTTCTCTTGCTTTGCTTTAAAGTCATAAAACTTAGAGAATTCATTTTCTATCTTGATAGCACATGAGACAATATCTTCGTACACCGAGAAGGTTTGTGAGACTAATGCTCGACCGAGAAACGATTTTAACCCATCAAAGAAACTATCAATCTTACTTCTTGGGTTACTTATATAATATCTATAATACCTTGATAACCTTGTAAAGTTAGCCTCATACTTTGTGGAATTCTCATCCTCCTTTTGTCTTAGACTCAGAATTTGCCTTTCCATATCTTCTCGATGGTCACGAGGAAAGTATTTTTCTATGAAATGTTCTTTGAACTTACTCCATTCCATATTTGATACTTCCTTTCCATCCTTTGTGTTTTGAATCAAGGACCACCATTGATCAACATCTCCTGTGAGGCAGTAAACTGCCATGATAACTTTTTCCCTTTCACTACTCCCCAAAGCCTGAAATATTTTCTCTAGGGAATTTATCCATTGCTCAGCTACTAAGGGATTTTTACTCCCATTTATAGTTGGTGGTTTTTTCCTCATGAAGCGATCTAACATTGATCCTCCATGCTTCGGATCAGGGTGCTCCATACGGGTAAGGTTATTATTCATAACGTAAGTGAGTTGTCCCAGTATGGTGATTAGCTGATCAGCACCAGTTGCATCACCAACTCCACTATAATTATCTTGAGCAGGAGGGCAATACCTACATGGAGTGCATGCATTGATATGGTTTCCATTTCTTCCATTAGGCCCCATTTCTAAACAATGGAATAAAATAGATTAGTTTATGAATAAAAATACATAATTCCATACTTGTAAAACACTTAACATAAATTGAACTATTTGTGGATATAATCCATAATAATAAAAAAATTTCTTTGAGGAAGTATATACTCATAAACTCTTCATAATGGTTTGTAAATAAAATGAGAATTATCCTAAGCATATCCCCCGGGAGTGTCGTAACCAAGAGTGCAACAAGGCCCATTGTCGTGCACTAGTTCCCGTTCGAGTCAAGCTCAAAGTGGTGTTTTTGGGTTTTACCCCTAGGTACATCTATCCTAGACCTGCCTCTACCTGCTCGTATCCAAATAGGGATTTATTGCTCAGAAAACTCACAAAATCTCTACAATACCAAAATTCAAGGAAGTTCTTCTATACTAATCCTCAAAGTCTATCTTAGGGCTATGTGATCTAATCAGAGTTTATCCAAATCTAGCTTCCAAGGTTTGTACTAAACTTCCTCTGATACCAACTATAACGCCCTGACCCTAGTTACCCAGAGTTGGTGCATTATTACATAATATTGGCATGATCACAAAAGATCAAGTCTTGAAAGACCTATTAGTTTAATAGCCTTGAAATAACTAGATACATTCATAAAGTTTACATTTCATCATAAAGTGAAAGATACTACAACAACATCTTGTCTTCATATCCCCTCATACTATCCGTTCAGGTCATTCATAAATTACATCTTCACATCCTAGAAAAAATAAAACATTGAAAGGGGTGATCTCAGATGCTCAGTAAGGATAACAATATAGAAAAAACTTTCATAAATAAGCATAAAAATTTAAGGCAATGTATAACTAAAACAAAAGCCTTTTAAACATGAACTTCAACATAATATGGAAAATATAAAATTAAATAATTCCACTTATTTATTCACATGGATATTCTACTAGTCGAATACTCACATGCAATATCAAGAACCACTTTCATAATGATGGAATGCATAATGCCAGACTATCATAACCACATAGCCAAGGCCTCGTGCCAAGACTACAAATAATATTTTGTCAAGGCCTGGTGCCAAGACACTAGTTTTTCTCATGAGACCTACTAATGCATCAGAGAGTTATAGTGGGCTCCACCCATCACTTATTAAGTCCAATGCATTCCTCATATGAACAGGTTTAAACATAACATAAACATTCGTATTAAAACTAGCATACGAAATGTCATTACTTTCTCCATAAACTGTGAATGGTATAAAAATAACACATCCATAGTTAAACATATCAAAAAACTTTCAATACAATATAGAAGTTTTGTATCATAATAAATGAACTTCAAATAAGCTTAAAATCCATCAAAGGATGTTGACATAGATGAAATCAAAACTATTTGAGAGAAATATCTATTTTTTTTAAATCATTTAAAAGTCACATAATTATAAAATAAAACATTTACTTTGAAAATATTCTTATAATATCTTAAGGTAAGCTTTGACGATTTTATAATGGCATAAAATAGCCGCAACTTCCGTATAAGTTAAAAAAGACATTCTTACCTTAATTCTGTGAAAAAGGTTAAAAAGGACCTTGTTTGGAAAATAACAGAAAGATTCCTTTATAAAATTATTATAAAAATTAAACAATGGTATAACTGAATTTATCCCATAGTATTTAAAATAGTAAGAATGAAATACATTTTTAAGAAACATGGATGTGGATGATAAAGAGGTCCCAGTAGATAATTACGTATAAACAACCTTAGATAATGAAGAGATTGTGAAATAAACCCTTACCCTGTACTTTTCCTTACTCGATGGTATGTTAAACTCTTGTATCATAGTTAATTTTTTTTTATTAAATTATACAAGAACCATATACATAATTATGATATAATATATGATCTTCTAATAATGCTTTGTTGATAATATTTTAGTATTATCGTCGTTTCGAGTGTTAACTTACTCATTTTATTTTATATTTTTTGTTACATAAGCCCTATTTGTTTTGGATAGGTTGTATCTTATTCATATCCAGAATTATATCAAGTCATTAAACATTATTTTTAATCATCAAATGAGAATTAGTTTTTAATGGATACGATGGGGAATGAATCTCATCGCGTTCGTGGAGACGGTAGTCCGTACGTACGCACGAGCGAAAATATCATTCTTTTGATATTAAAATAATATATAATTAGATATTATATCATATATAAAAAATCATTATCATGTTTTATTTATTATTTATATGAATTACACATCATTATTATACCCATCCAAATAATACTATATTGAATAACAATTACACCACGACGTGGAGACGGTAAGCCGTACGTACGCACGTATGGTGACATGTCATTCAAAGGATGGATAGAATACTGAATATGGCTGTAACATATTTATAATAACATAACAATATATAGAAGATACTATAGTTATTATTTTATAATGGAAATAAAAAAGAAAGAAGAAGTTGAAGAAGAAAGGAACTTGAAAGAGGGTGGTGAAAGCATTACCTCTTATTCGGGTTCTTCCTTTTGATTTGATCAAAAGGGATCCTTAGGTTGGATTTTTGACTAAAGGAAGGCCTCTAGGATGAAGGGAGGATATTTGAGAGGGTATTTGGGCATAGGTTGGACGATCCCAAAGGCTATGAAGGTGTGAAATTGAAAGAAGGGGGAGTGCCCTTTTATAAGAGGGGTGAGGGGCTTTGGAAAAGCTAGAAATATTATTTTATAAGAAATTCATTTTCAGTTTTTCTAATAGGTCTAAAGTGGATTATTTAAAGTTTAAGGTGGGGATAGGTCGAAAAACACTCAACCAATAGGTTTTAGATAGGTTTGGGTCACTTTATTAACCTTATCTTTTAGTTTTTACTCTTAGTTAATTAGTTCGACACTAACCATGTCTCTTTGAATTTTTATATTATATAGTCAATAAACTTACTATAAACTTCCAAGAGACCCCCAAGTGGTCTATTAATGATACACCTATCATTATTTAAGTCTCTTTTCTGAACCTTATATTTTTAGCAATAGAATATAAATTAATAATTTAATATTTTTTTTAAAAACTCTTTTATGTCAATTTTGACCCTATTGGGTATTTTGTTTTTGATAATTTCATAAAAGCATTATTACATCGCAAAAAATCTATATAATCAGTCCTAATATGTCATATTAACCTATAAAATCAGTGTAATTCATAAAAAGTCTCAAATTACATTTATTTTGATATTTATAATATCAATTATTTTAATATTTCATTAATTAGCTAATTACTGCATCACCATTGTGTCATAAATAAATTAAATTATTTAGCGTCTAAAAATTATAAATAAAATACCATTATGTTGGAAATATTTTTATATTTCTAATGAATACTTATAATCAAATTTATCTTATGTATAACTCTATATTAAAAATGTTTTAGTTATTAAACTTTGATTTCAACTCTTTTAACTCTTCTTTGAATTAAATAATAATAAATGTCCTTATCTAATCCAAGTGGACCTAAATGATAATATTTTATTCCTAAGGTTGTTTTTGGTTGATATAAACTTTTCCAATAGAATTAGGACATGTGTTAGGGTAATATTAATATCATTTTTACCCTTAATTACCCTATTTACTTTTAACCACGGTAAATAAAAGTAAAAAGTTACTATTCACCAAAAATTATTTTTATCTTATTGAACCACATTTTACTCCTTGAGATTAACCGTGTCTCTTGGATTTTTGAAATTCTACTCAAAGAAGCAGTAAAATTAAGTTTTATGTGAATTTCCACATTCTCCTAGGAGGTGGGTAAAAGACAGTGAAAAGTTCAATAAAAGTATTATATATATAAAATTATTCTAAACTAAATCCAATGAATTACATTGAACTTATATAGGTATAATATATCTATTTTGACCTTAATTAAATTTAAATACAGTAAATAATTATTTAATTAAAAATTTGGTTTTAAACTATAACTCAGTGTTTTTTCACCATTCATCAAAAATTGAATGTTTTCAGAAAAATACCAAAAATTCACCCTGAGCTAATTTCGATATTCAGAATCCAAAAATGAAGTCCATTTTGAAAGATAAAATTTATAAAATTTTAAAAAGTTGGTATTACTATTCATAACAACTAGTTTGATTGGTTGTGGTGTGTGTTAGAACTTGAAGTTGCATACAACACACGCTACTGTATTATTCAAAGAGAAGCGTACCGTGGAAGATTGGGGTGTTACATCAATCTTGCTAGACAAACCGGGATGAACCCCTACCGTGTCATCTAGCGTACTAATCCTGGTCACCCACCTTGATACCCAGGTTTCCCATTGTGCTCTATTTCAAAGGGTGGTGAGGTTTTATCAGAGAACATTAGTGAACATAACATTTTCTTTACCCAAAATCCATTAAACCTCTCACCATTGTTCTCCCTCCTTAAGCACATTCCCCTTTTTATTTCATATAACATCGCATAATCCTTTTCATTAGGTAAATATCAAAAATCACACATTTAACATACACATCATGTTTCTAAAATAATGGGGCATGCCTTAAAAGGGGTTTTTTCACTTTCGCTATTCATTTCCAAGGAGCCAAACGAGCCTCATTACTCCACAAGAATGATTTTTCTTTAGAAAACATGTTCACCCAAAACCCATTTTGGAGATCTTATTGGAACATCTTTGAAAAACAACGTGTCATTTCACTTTAAAAAAATCAGCAGAAAGACCACGCGTCTTTGGAAATACCCGCGTTTTGTTCGAAACATTAAAGAAATCACTTTTCAAGAACCAAAACCATTTACATATATATATATACATATATTGCATATGTATTTAATGTAGAAGAAGAAGATGCAATTTTAATAAAACACAGAACAATTTTGGAAATTCTAATTAAAGATCAGGGCATAGGGGACCTACCTCAAACATGTCACTATTTGTCGACGACCAGTCGAACCAACACTTGGCGCATACACACACATGTATTTATACATATATATAAACACCCCTAGATGAATTGCACATATTTCCCATGCCATGAGGGAATATGTATAAAGAGGGAATATATATTTTCCTTACCCTATGCATGTACATGTAGGATACCTCGACACCCACGGCCCAAAACCATCATATAGAGGTCCTGCACATTGCACATACATTTAATAAATTAATAAAACAATTTATGCAACACTTCAAATTAGCCAAAAAAAAATTTAAATAAAAAAACACACCCAATTTATATCAAAACATAACTTTAAACCCAATTGTACATTATAACCACGCTAAAACATGACTAACACAATTTAAGCAATTTAAATTAACCATTTAAAAATTTTATAAAGCAATTTCAAGAGGCATTGCAAGGATTTGTACATAAAAAGTCACTCAAATTCCACTTTTTAAGCCAAAAGCACACTAAGAGCATTTCAAATCATAATTTTCATCTCTTTAATAATTTAATATATCATTTAAAAAATTAATAAAACAATTCCATGAAACTCCAGAAGGCTATACACCAAAAACAAACTAAAAATCCATACTTTTTAAACCAAGCGCACACCGAAACCCTCCCAAAGTATCATTCACATAAAACTCACAAATTCATAAATCATTTAAATAATTAATAAAGCATTTATAAAATTAACAAAAAGGTTTTAACCTATTAACATACTCTATTTACTTTCTTTAAAACCTAACTCGCCTCAAAACATTTTCTAAATATGGTTTCCACCTTTTACAAAAATAAAAAAATTATTTAAAAAACTTATAAAACAACTTCAATTACATTCCAAAATGATTCTAAACCCAATGATCACCCAAACTCTCTTAGAAAAAATCAAATTCATATCAATACCTTTTAAAAAAATGAATTTCAATCCCACACATAATTTAATAAAATATATGCATAATTGATTAAATCATAAGTAGTGACACAACTAGGTTTTCCACATAAAAAACACCGTTCCATATAAAATTTCCACTTTAAAACCAAATCCACCTCAATTACTTTGAAAAATAATTTTTACCCCACCCAAGATAATCATAGAACATTAAAAAACACTTAATCAAGCATAAAAATTCATCTATTAAATGATAAGCATGAAATCACCTATCTCATGTGTCGAAAACTCCAACACTTTGCGGAAAACATCAATCGCACACCAAACGCACCACAAGTGACCCCTAAGAAGTCATGACTCATCCAAAAACAACAAGATTAATCCCTAACATGAACTCCATACCTGATGAAAACTTAAAATCCCAAAATTAAGAAACAAAACATTAGGGAAAGGAGAATAGGAGCTTACCAGGAGGGGAATCCTCCATGGAAGAAGGTTGAATCGGTCGAGCGGGGGTGGGATGTGTTCAGTGCGAGGTAGAAAGATAGTGCTGGTGCAATTCATGCCGGCTAGAGGAGGGTCGAACAGTCTAGAAGAGAGAGGAGTTGTGGGGCGGTGTGAGAAGGCCGACTGGGAAGATGGTGGTGGTCGCGTCAGGGAGAGGAGGAAGCCGGCCGGAGGTCCAAGAGGAGGGAGTTCGGCATCGCACAGCCAAAAGGGGTAGGGGGTTCAGCTGTGCAACAGTAAGGGGATAGGGAATCGGGTGTAGGGCCTCCTAGGGATTCGAAACACAAGGGGAAAAAAGAAAAAGAAAAAAACATAATAATAATAATAATAATAATAATAACAATATTGATATCAATAATACTAATATTAATAATAATATTAGTCCCTAAAAAACAAAGTTATATGTAAAATGAAATACGACGCACCAGGTTAGGGAACAAGAATTATGATCTATGTGGATCACATGAAAATAATGACATATTAAGGGTGAACTCTGATAGCACTCCAATTCATTGAGTAAAGAATTTAATATACATAGTTGACAAGTTTCACTATCCTTGGTGAATAACCTTGGTAATTTTTATGATACCTTGGGGATGAACCATGGTGATATGTTCATGAATGTATAAATAACTGTTTTAGCCACATTTTCAAGTTATTATTAAAGTTAGTATTTATATTATACGCCTCTTTATAGTTCCTTTATGATATCCCTCACGTTCTTATTGATATCGATCAAGATCACATGTAAACTGTTTCACTTTTTTTCCTTACTGGGCCTTCTTCTCACCCTTTCCTTTGATTTAAGTCTCCAGGTTATGAGATACAGTAATTGTACTTAGGGTAAACCTATGTTGAATAATTAAAAGTGGTTTAGAATAATATTTAATGTTTTCATGTATTTTGTTTTTTATTTCCAAGACACTATAATTTAAAGATCCTATATTTGTAAATTGTAATTAAAAGTTATGTAATATAAAGGCGGGATGTCATAGTTGGTATCAAAGGATAGTTTAGTTATTTATAGAAATTATACTATGAAGAATTTAGGAATATCCCTATAGAAACATTTAAATATAGGAAATGTTCCCGGTATTTTGGTGAAATATTAAGAAAGTGGTTTCTAAACAAATAAATCCCTATCTGGATAGGAACAAGTGGATGTGACTCTGGCACAAATGTACCTAAGAGTAAAAAATTTGAAAAGGAGTTTCAGTCTTGACCTGGGGTATCTTGGTACATGACAACAGGCCTTGCTGCACTCCTGGTTTGAAACTACCAGGGGATATGTTTGGTTAATCATAAGATTTTCATGAATCATTATGAAGGATTTATAGAGAAATGTAATTGTTTATGAATGATGATTTAAGACATAAAAATCCTGTGTAATTAAAAGATTCATAAAAGAAATAATATTCTAACTAAGATTTTATTCTTTTAGAAAATGACAGGAAATTAGAGAAACATTGCGAATGGTGACCGCAATAGACCATGTGCTGACGGCCCTCCGATGAAATCCGGAATGGAAAAATTCATAAGAATGATGAACCAAATGAATCAAGTTATGGAAAATAACTTGAATCAAGTTGAGATACCAATCTAACCATGAAGGAAAAAACATTTTATTGAGTCTTTTATGCATCAATGACCACCAAACTGTAGTAGATTGACTAAACCATTGATTTCTCAACAGTGGATCAGCTCTATAGAGAATATCTTTTTTGTTCTCTGATGTTCAAAGAAAGATAAGGTCACCCTCTATGTCTATTGCTTTGAGGGAGAAGCTGATCAGCGGTGGGAACTGATTAAAAACATGTGGCCAAGAGTAGAGGTTAAAGATATGGAGTGGGAAGAGTTCAGAGGTATCTTCTTCAATAAGTATTTCCCTTTTTCTATGAGAACAAGAATGGAGGAGGAGTTTCTCGATCTGAAGTAGATGGAGAATTAATCTGTTGGAAGATACGAGATAAACATCACAAGACTTTCCCGTTACTCCTAAACATTTTTCATGGATCATAATGGGAAGGTTGATAGATTCTTTGGTGGACTAAGACCTCATCTGTGGAAGAATCTAGCCAACCGAGACTATGATAACTATGAGGTGATCGTGCAGAGTGCGATGAAAGTTGAACTGGAGTCAGGTGAGACGTAGTGGTCTCATAAATCCAATGAAAATAAGAGATCTATGGATCCAATATTAGTGAGGATCATTGATTAGGGAAGAGGAGGCAAGAAAGTGAAACTTCCCACATGTATTAAATGTGGGATGAAACATTCAAGGAACTGCCTGCTCGGGAGTGGGAAGTGCTACAAGTGTGAAAGAGATGGCCATACCGCATAGAATTTTTGTAGTGAGGTAAAGCCTCAACTTCCCAACACTAACAATAAGGGGAAGATGGTGCAGGACCTACCTGATGTCCAATGCTATAATTTTAGACAACTTGTGAACTTTTCCAATCACTATCAAAATCCGAGGGCAGTGGAGGGGAACCACCACCAGCCTCAGCAAAGCCCATGGGAGCAAGGTTGTGCTTTTTCTATCACAATAACTGATGTTGAAGCTCTAAATGATGTGGTGATAGGTACTCTTATTGTTCTCTAAAAGCTAGAAAGTGCTTTTTTTATTATGGTTTTATGTATTCCTTTATTTCTTCCATGTTTTAAATGAATTTAGAATCAACCCCCAATTTTCTAAAAGTAGTGTTATCTATTAAGACTCCTGGTGGGATTATCCAAGCATCTTCAGTGTTTAGAAACTATAGCATATACTTTAGTGAGAACATTCTTATTGAAAATCTAGTAGTCATTCTCATGCTGGAATTCAACATTATACTAGGTATGGACTGGATCTCAAAGTATAATGCTAATATCAAATGAAAAATCAAGGAAATATCAGTAGTCTTGAATGTAAAACCTATAGTTGTCTTCCAAGGAGAGATATCTCAACCTGATCTATGTCTATAATAACCTCTTATATCTTTCTTTATGAAGTTTATAGGTGATAAAGAAGAAGTAAATGAGCATATAATAATAGAAAATATCCCCATCATCTAGGAATACATTGAATTATTTCTTGAGGAGTTACCTGGACCTCCCCTAGAAAGAGAGTTAGAGTTCTCCATTGAACTCGTAACTGGATATCATCCGATATTAAATACCCCGTATATGATGTAAAATGTGGAGTTGGGTGAATTAAAGAAACAACTCGAAGATATTTTTTAGAAGGGTTTTATCTAACCGAGTGTCTCCTTGGAGATAACCTGTTCTATTTGTGAAGAAGAAGGATGGATCGAGGTGGATATGCATTGATTATAGAGAACTGAATGACATCATAGTAAAGAAAAAATACCCTCTTCCAAGAATTGATGAATTATTTAACCAACTTCACAAGGATAAATTATTATCTAATATTGATCTTCGATATGGTTATCATCGATTGAGGTTGAAGAAAGAAGATATTCCAAAAAATTCATTCGGATCAAGATATGGGCTTTATGAGTTTTTTGTTATGCCCTTGGAACTGACTAATATACCTGCTATTTTTTATGGATTTCATGAATTTAGTCTTTAAGGAAAACATTGATAACCTTGTGGTAGTTTTTATTGATGATATTATGATATATTTCAAAAGTCACGAGGAGAATGAGGATCATATAAGGGTTATCTTGCAAACTCTACGGAAGGAGTGTATTTTTTGGAATGTTTAGCAAATGTGAATTTTGGTGGCATAAATTTTCTTTCCTGGGACACATTATAACCAATTAAGGAATCACAGTTGAACCTACAAAGACAAAGGTTGTAGAGGAATGACCTCATCCTAAAACAATAACTGAGATTCATAGTTTCCTTGGATTAGCAGGATATTATAGGAGGTTTGTGAAAACAAATTCATGACTTTCTAATCCTTTAACCAAGTTATCTCGAAAAGGGGCCAAGTTCATCTGAAAAAAGAGTGTGAAGAAGGTTTCCAAGAGCTAAAGAAGAGATTAGTTATCGAACCCATGTTAACTCTGCCCTCAAGTGGATAATGATTAATTATTTTTAGCAATACATCTATGAAAGGGCTTGGGTGCGTCCTCATGAAAAATTACAAAGCCATTGCTTATGCATCTCGACCATTGAAGACTCATGAGAAAAACTATCCTACGCTAGATCTAGAACTGGATGCGGTCTTTTTTTCTCTAAGGATATAGAGGCACTATTTCTGTGGAGATAAATGTTATATATAGACAGAACATAAAATTTTGAAGTATATTTTCACACAGAAGGAATTAAACATGAGACAAAGGAAATGGTTGGAACTTCTTAAAGATTATGATTGTTCTATTTGTTTTCTTTTCAGAAGATAAAAAAAGTCGCTGATGCATTATACAGGAAAGGCCTAGTTCTTCTTTCCATGATGAGGATTCAAAGAGATCCTTTGATCAATGAACTAGTAATGATGGAAATGGGAATTATAAGGGAAGGGACATCATCAAACCTAACCAAAATGATTTCTCAACCGTCATTACTAGAAAATATCAAGAAATCTTAGAAAGAAGATCCTTTGTTGAAAAAGAAGTTTGAGGATGTGAAGGTTGTAATGTTTACTAAGTTCAATATTGATCAATAAGGTGTACTAAAATTTCATACAAGACTATGTGTTCCATCTATTCTAGAAATAAAGAATGAGCAGATGGATGAAGATCATATCTCTACGTTCTCTATACATCCTGGAAGTAAAAATGTATATAGAGACCATCATGATCATTATTGGTGGGATAATATGAAAAGGTAGATTACTGACTACACTACAAGGTTCCTGGTATGTCAGTAAGTGAAGGTAGAGTGACAACTTCTTAAAGGGGTATTACAACCACTACCCATACTAGCATGGAAGTGGGACAATATCACTATGGAATTTGTCACTGGTCTCCTGAGAACTTCCAAAGGAAACGATGAGATATTAATTATTGTGAAACATCTCACCATGAATACCCATTTTATCTCTATTCAGGAGTATTTATCTCTTGATCAACTTGCCAGGATTTATGTGAAGGAAGTGGTAAGGTTGAATGGAGTTCCACTTTCTATCGTATCTGATCGTGATCCAAGGTTCACATCAAAATTATGGAGAAGTCTTCAACATGCTCTGAGTATTGAGTTGAATTTATTACCACCTATCACCCCCAAAATGATTACAAATATGAAAGGAATATTAAAACACTCTAGGAAATACTGAGAACATGCTCAATGGAATTTAAAGGTCGATGGGATCAATATCTCCCTTTAGTTGAGTTCTCTTAAAACAATAGTTTCCACTTGAGCATTCAAATGGCACCATATGAAGCTCTATATGGGAAGAGATGTATAAATACTACTTATTGGGACGAATCTTGTGAGAGGAAGCTTCTTGGGCCCAATCTTGTGCAAGACATGACATAAATGGTCCATGCTATCCAACAACACTTTAAGGCTGCTCAGAGTTGGAAAAGAAGCTATACCGACAACCGTCAAAGGGACTTGGAGTTTGATGTTGGTGACAAATTCGTTCTTTGAATTTCACCTTGTAAGAGAGTCATGAGGGTTGGGAAGAAAGGGAATCTCAGTCCTAGGTACATTGGCCCCTATGAAATTCTTGATCGCATGGGAGTAGTGGATTATCAGCTTTAACTTCTTCCAAATCTAGCACATGTTCATGATGTATTCCACGTATCCCTCTTGAGGAAGTACATACTTGACCTTTCACATTTACTAAATCTATAGGTGGTACAACTAGAACATGGCCTCTCTTATGAGGAGAAGCCAGTGGAGATATTAGATCATAGTGAAAATGTTCTACGTAAGAAAAACTACCCACTTTGTTAAGGTGTTGTGGAGGAACCAAAAATGTGAAGAAGCCACATTGTAACCTGAGGAGTCCATGAGGAAGAATTACCCACACCATTTCTGTTCAGAGGGTATGAGTTGAAATTTTGGGGATGAAATTTCTTAAGGGGGGAAGAATGTAACGACCCAAACTTTTAAATAATTTTTGTTTCCTGATTTTTTGTATTTTTTCATTTTATACTCAACAAAACTATGTCATTTAATTAATGAAGTGAGTATAATTAAATAAGACCTTTTGATTTCAACTGTTATATGTCATTAATCAATATTACATTCGAAAACTAAAATCTTAATGTTATGATTATTGTGTATAAATAAAAGTGACCATGGTTAATATAGAAATAAGATTCGATGGACTCATCCAGTAGACTCAGACCATATGAAGCCCATCTGTCAGAGCTTGGGAAGGAGGTAGCATCACTCAACTGTTCTCTGGACCAAGATCAATATAAACTTCAACATGTGAAGCTTGAACAGAATCACCTATGAGACAAGTTCAATATGATATAAATCACCACTCAAACAATATTGTCTAAACCGCCCCAAGATTCTATCACCATAGCACACCTTACATTTAGGTCCTATGTAGGTGTTATAAGGGGCTATGTAACAAGGCATTAGATACTTTTTATAATCACTTGGTATAAATAAAATTGTTACTTCATCATTCCTATTTTTGGAATAGAATTCATTAATAAATTATATGTTTAATTAAGACAAATTTTATAAATTGATTTTGGAAGTAAAAATTTTACTTCTAAAAGATTTCTCACACATAGAGAATTATTATGGTAAAATATACATCATCTTTGAATTTCAAATGTCAAAATTAACCTAGGATGAATTTTTGGAAATTTTCAAAGGAGTTTCAATTTTATGAATAGTGTTTCATGAATAGCATTTTTAATGAATAGTATTTGATGAATAGTGTTTTTCTGATGAATAGTGTAAAAACATTTTATTATTAAATTACTTTTTCTGTGAAATGATTTTCGAAAAGCGTACATACATGGTTATAATCAGGGTGAAAATGTGGTTCAATAAGATCAAAATAATTTTTTATGAATAATAAATTATGAATAGTAATATTACCCCTATGAATAGTAATGTGACCTATGGAATAGTAACCTCACTTAATAAAGTTTAAAAATAATTTATACATCTTGTTTGGTAATGAGATATTATAGCATTAGTAAATAACTGTTTCTGAAATTATTAGTTAAGTATTTGTATTTTTCAGGTAAACAGTGTTTTACTGATAAATTAAATATCTCACAATTAGAAAATTATTTTCATAAAATAGAGTTTATTTTTGAATTCAGAGAATTGATATTAGGTTAGGGTGAATTAATGATATTTTTATAAAATGTTCTGTTTTTCGGTGAATAGTAGAAATACACTTTTGAGTCTCGGTGTGTTTAATGACATTATTAATGATGTAATCATGATGTAATAATTATGGTCGACCTGCGAATAGTAAGATATGTTTTGAGGTGTACCAAGTGTCCAATAACATGGGAAAATACCAAGGTCTACCCCATGGTTTTTCAAATACCACCGATGAGGTGTCCCTTGGAAATTAATTAAACATTCCCTCACTTTTGCTATAAATACCAACCCATTCCTTCATTAATTTCATTCCAATTCATCATCAAAGTAGATATGGTATTTTTACCACCCAAGGAGTCCTCTCATGGTTCCCTCAAGCCCCCAAGGTCCCAACCTACAATCTTTTGAAGTTACTCTTCAAGGTAAGGGAACCTCTCACCCTCTTCATTTAAGTCATGACTTCTTTTTTGTTATGCCTTCTAGTTTCCATATTATTATGTTGGGGTATGTTATTATATGTCCTCATTTCTATCCATTTTATTTCCAATTTATGAGAGACCCTTACCACTCTCATCAACTATTTTTTTCTGAATTTTAAGTGATGCTGTTAGGCTACTGAATTTTCGTAAAAGAAATTGCATCTCCTCTTTTCTTTCAAGTTTTCTTTTCATGTGTTATGTCATTAAAACATCCATACAATGATCTTATTTTCATTTAATTATATCCCTATATGGTATTATGATTTATTTATGAGTGGTTTAACCTTCCCACCTCTCCTTTTAATGTTTTCTAAAACCATGTTATATAGCCGTTATGCTGCAGAATTTTCGCCTCAAAATCTCTCTCTTTTTATCCTAAAATTTTCTTATTTAATTTATGTGAATACCCAAAACTATTTCATTTCCAAGGGTATTCATCAGGAAATAAAATTGATATATTGGATTCAGTAATTGAAATAAATATAACCCTTATTCCCTTTCCATGGGTTATAATTGAATTAATGATCTTGTTTTTAAGCACTTTTTAAAACGTCACAATTTTGATATGAAACCCATTTATTTTATTCTCTTTGGGTTATTTATGAAATGTATGATTATGATTTATGTGGATACCATGAAAATAAAGAAACATTATGGGTGTGCCCTAATATCACTATAATTCATTGGGTAAAGAATATAATCTCTAGAGATGACAAGTTTCACGATACCTTGGTGAATAACCTTAATAATTTTTATGACACCTTGGGGATGAACCTTTGGGATTTGTTACTGAATGTATAAATTAAATGTTTTAGCCACATTTTCAAGTTATTATTCAAGTTATTATTTCTATTATATTCCTCTTTATCATTCATTTATTATATCCTTCATGTTCTTATTGATATTGCTCAAGATCACGTGTAAACTGTTTCACTTGTTTTCCTTACTAGGCCTTCTGCTCACCCTTTCCTTTGATGTATGTATCCAAGTTATGAGATGAAGTAATTTTACTTAGTATGGACTTATATATAATCCTTACAAGTGGTTTAAAATAATTTTTAATGTCTTCGTTTATTTTTTTCCTGATTTCCAAGACACTATACTTTAAAGATCCTCTGTAAATTGTAATGAAATTTTTTGTAATATAAAGGCGAGATGTCACAGAAACACTTAATTTTTTTTTGTTTCAACACATCATCAAAAAAGGATCTTTTGTATTTTTAATTTTCTTCCCCAATTATCGTAGATCCAATGCCTTTGATTTTGAGGGACTCATAATTGTTGAAGGTTACTATACAATATTTATAATCTTTCACATTCTACAAAAACATAAAATGACATGTCATATATAAATAACACCCAAAATAAAATATCCAAAGTCATTCTCCTTCTATATATTTGAGAGAAGTTTCAATAAATGAGGATTTTTATTTTCCATGATCTTCCTTCTCATGTAGATTTTGATATTTTTTGTATAAAATTTTCTATTATGGTTACCAGATAATAAATCCTTTTACAAGATGTCCAGGAACATCACATCTTTCAAAAATGGTCTCTAGGGGTTAGAATATATTTTAAATATTCAAGATGGAATTTTACAGTTGTCTTATTTGAGTGGGATGATTCCCCCTAAACTCTTCCTCTAGTTTTTACTCAATTTATTATAGAGTTTATGATTAAACTGAGACTTCTTTTTTATATACAAAAATTCTCCACAATACTAGCAATTTTAGTATAATTCATATTTTTTATTGTATCTTTTATACCAACTGGATTTGTGAAACTTCCTTCCATAAAATTTCTTAACTTCCACTTTGTCACATTTTTTTGTTTCACCGGTTTGGTTACCTATTTTAATTTTTTACTTTAGATTAGATTTATTCTCCACCTTAACAGAATCTCTAGTAGTACCATCTTTTGGTTCACACACTGAATCCTTTTAAACTTCAGTTTTTTAAAATCATTGTGTGTTGGATACATACATGGTCTTCATAAATTTAATTTTATTATAAACATATTCATCCTTCTTATTAACCTTTTAGGATAATTTTTTTAACCTTATAAGGTATACACTTTTTTTATAATTCCTCAAATTCTATAGCTATATTTTGGGAAAAAATTATTCTATGCTTAGCTTTTTTAAATTTTTATTGAACAAGTTCATATTATTTCTTCATTATCATAATCTATTATTCACAGTTGATGTTGGGGTTATTATTTTCATATTGAAAATTCTTCAATTCATCCATATATTTTAGTAACTTGGATTTTTATTCATGAAAATATTCTTGATTATTTAATGAAACTTTTTATTTAACCAACTTATTGTTACCCCTATCAAGTATTAAAATATTTACAAGTAATTAATTTAACTCTATATTGACCATAAAATCCATATGAGTCTCTAATTCTTCTTCAGATCTACTACTTTCATCACTGGTGAACATTTCATCATTCACTTTTTCAATAAGAATTATTTTAGAATCATCATCACTAGAGTTGTAAGATTCTTCTTAATTTTCATCATCTTCCTCATAATTAGACAAAAAGTTTTTTTTTAATTTGGATAACTTATTATCCTTTCCCTTATAACTGGAATTAGATTTTTCTTCCTTCTTCTTGAGGGATCTTCATGAATTTATATCATATTTATCAATTTATTCATCTTAATTCCATTTTTTATAATTTATAGCATAATTTCGTTTAACTACGCATATAAATAATCTCATATGTCACTTATCTATTTATTTTCTAATTTAACTTTTCAATTTTATAGAAAAAAAGAAATAAATTCATTAAATTGGTTATTAACCCTATCTTTGGAGTCAGAGTCACTAGATTCCTCCCCCACATGAAAATTTCATACATTTTCTTTGATTTTAAGCCTTGAAATAGATTTATTGATTATATTTATCCTTCTTTGTGATGATATTTTCTTTTCTAATTTCATATTTGATAAGAGTGATATGAAGATCACACAAAGAAAGAGTTTTGGGATCTCTATCTTAAAGGTTTGAAACTTTAGAATCAAATTTATCAGGAAGAATTCATAAGATCTTTTAAAAAATGGTTGAATCTTAAAAATTCTCACCAATACATATTATAGTGCTTATAATATCATTCACCATTGTAAATAAGTCACCAATATATTCATTATCAAAAATATTAAGATCATTATACTTCGATCTCCAAATTTATAAATTATCTTTCCTCACCTTGATATTTAATTTATATATGTTCATAAACATGTCCCAAATTCCTTTAACCATTCAAATTCCTTTAACTTTAACAAAATAACTTTCATATATTGAGGAAAGTATGGAATTTCTTTCTTATCCATTATTTTCTAAATTCTTCTTATTAATACCTGCTTGGGGAACTCCATCAGAACAAGGTGTGAAACCATCTATAGAAGCTGATATAGAAAATATTTTCAATAGTTATAATATCAATTTTATTGTTTTAATTCCACAAAAATGTTATTTCATGGGAATTTGTCACAATTTTTTGGGTTTTTTGGTATTTTTAGATTAATTACAAAAATGTCATATTTTGGATTTTAACTATTTTTATTTATTTCTGTATTTCATCCATTAAATTTTGAAATTTATTAAAATTGAAAAATTAAAGTGTTTATATTTCTATACATGTTGGGATTAATTTTATTTTTCCGGTCCAACAACTCAATCAATTATATGAAGGCCTAAATTTAGTTCACAATACAATCCTCAAAAACTATGCACAAATATAATGATTTTTTATGATGGGACCATATATCATAAAGGTATGGTCCAAAGAAGGTAAAATTCAACATAGATTAAGATTAAATGTTTGGGACCGGTTATTTGAATATGTAACCACATTATTTGGCCTTCTTCATGGTCATAAATTCATTGTAAAGTGGACCATTGGAATACGAAGAGTTATATGTCCTAAATTATATTCACAAAGTCGAACAACTATAACCACTACATCCCACATTTAATATAGCTAATATTTTTAGGGATGACATATATCAAGTATAGGAATAACTTTTAAGAAGTAATAATTACCAAATTTGTACATTAGAAGGCCTATAATATTCCTACATGCGGTGGATAGAATTGGATCAAAAAATTTACACCCTTTTCCTTTCAAAATATACTTCATCTTCATTCTAAAGTGTTGGAAACTTGGGGGTAGAATTTGTTGGAAATAATATATAGTTTTTTAATTTATATTTTTTCTAATAGAATTTTGAATTATTATTATATGTTCTTATTCTTCTTATTATCATTATATCATTATTTTTATATTTTGTGCTTCTACCCCGATCTTCTCCACTATGATCTCTTATGGTCATGATCATGAGTAGTTAACCCAAAGAAGTTCCAGGGGGAGTAATCTAGTGATAAAAAAAAGAATTTTAACCTTAATTAATATTTTTTATTATTTTCTTGGATTTATTCCAAGGGATATTTTAGTGGGAAATGCATCTTTATGTCTCCACTAGCCACCTGAGGCTTATCTTTTGCATCTATAATATTCTCCCTTGATCGAGGAGGTGGATGTGAGGTCTCTCAGTGATCATTGAGTAAACAATACCTAAAAAACGTATATGAATAGGAGGATGTTCAAACATATGAAAAAGTGTGTTCATTATGTAAATTTGAAACTAATAATAAGATAATGAAGGTTCACTCGGGGTGATTCTATCGGGAATATCTCCTTTATTTCTAACATCATTCTGTTTTCATTCATTATGTTTTCATTGAATATTCATGTCTAATTTTAGTATTTTATTCTCATTTCTCAAATACCCATTTATTTTAATTTTATTTCATAAATAAAAAATATAAAAAAGTGAATTGGAAGTAGCCTGTGATTGACCACAACAACTCCTCAAGAGAATGACCTAGGCCAGCCTTTGTGATGCACTTAGTTATAAATATTTTTGAGAGCACATACGACAAAACTTAATAAAAATATTTGAGAACTTCATATACAATAGAAAACAGATAATGTTAGATTCCATCTTTCCAAATATGATAGTTCTTACCATCAAAGATAATAATCCCTGTTATTATTCATAGAATTATGAAATTCCATGGAAACCTTCCTTTCCATACGACTTCAATAAATATTCAATGAAGGAATCCTTCCATATGATACCACTTGAAAGGACTAATCGGGGTCTGTGTGATCACTAATAGGGAGAGGGGGTGAATCCCTGATTTTTTATTATTTTTTCTTACTTTAGAAACAAAATCCACCTCCTATTAGATAGAAACAACTTTTCTGAAAACAAGTAAACAAGAACAACCACTTGAACATAAGTATTTACAAGATTCACTACTAATTAAGACTAGATTTTCATTTGAATGGTTTGAAAATAATCCATGATGAAAAAACACTATAAAATAATCATTTTTATATAGTTATAACAAACAAGGAATATCCTTACACTTGTATGGGACTATAGTAAATCTACAGTGTATATGCTCCTCGTATAGATAAATGTTATAAGAATGTTTTTGTAAAAACTCTAAGAATTATTCATCAATAGGAATCTATTTGTTTTCACTATGATACATGAAATTTCTTCACACTTTTCTTTCTTATAATTAATTATTACTCTTTTTCACTTTCTTACATTGTAGTAGAATATTAATTTTTTTTAGTATGACGACACTTCGTATGATGGGGTTTTTAGGTATACTCTATTTGGTGTAAATCTGATATACTCCATCTATTTCATCCTAATATTATAAAACCAATACAAACAGGTTTTTATCTAATTTCCTTGGAATATCTTCTGTCTAATAACACCTATTATAAAACATTGTCTAGTACATTTTTTCTAAAGCCTCTCTCTACTGTTCATCCATTTCCTTTTACCCTTTTGGTACAATATATTCCTCAAACCATTCATTCAATACCAAATGATGGGAAGAGTCCATATGGTATTCATTAGCATGATTTTTGTTACTAAAGTTTATCTGATTTACTTTCAAAATTTTCAGAAATATTCTCCACTTTCACAAGCTCATCCAAAAAAACCCCAGGATGAATTAAACCTCTTTTTATAGGAAAAGTTACTTTGAGATTTTTGGGAAATGCATGAACTTGATTCATACTTCCGACTTAATATTTCTAGTGACCCGCTCATAACCATCCTTCCTATGACTAAATTTAAATTCTCCTAATAGATAAGAGTTCTATTTTAGACTTAATGATAACATAATTTTTCAAACTTTTTTAATAGTCAGGGAGAATCATGATCTTCCTCTATGATTTTAGAAACATTGATCAAATATCTCAACATCATCCCATTAGATTTGATTATGAAATATTTGTAAATACCATAAAACTAGTATATATTTATACCAATCATCCATCTGGTAAAACATTGTATAAATACTTCTTCCATCTGGTGAAACATCATATGGTGTTCCTTTAAAAGTTTTTAGGAATAACACAAAAGTATTTCACATGAATCCTTATTAAATTGATGGTTCATAAGATTATTATATGTTTTTATCTATCCTATGAACTCTAAAATATTACTGTTTGACTTAATTGATTGGAAACCTCAACAAACTCTATTAGGTGATCAAGCATGGAAACCATAGTATGGGGAATGTCACTCTGAAGCCTCTGTCTGATGAATTTATATGGAAAAATCTATATGATGACTTTAGAGACACCCATATGATCATCTTTTAACAAATTCACCATGAGAATTTATATATGTCCATTTTATAAACATTATATATAATTAAATCATCCTTCAACAATGCATATGGTTCATCTGATGGACTATGATTGATTTTTTTTAAGAGATAGTCTAATGGTCACCATTTGATGACATCCCTAGTGACTTCCCTTTATACTATGTTAAATTTACTATGATTAAAAGTATTTAAAAATGACTGAACAATAACACTTTGTATCATCAAATCTTCCAAAACTTCATAAAAATTAATCACAAACATTATTCAGCCAACCCTCTCACTGATAGCTTATATCTAGTGATCTTCCAAATAACTTCATTGTATTAACTTTATACATACAACCGATTTTATCCCCCTTTTGACTCATGAATGGATCAGGAAAAACCTTCAATTCTCCTTATGTTAGAAACATTAATAATGTAAAATCATCACCATAACTTTTAAAAAACACTCTGATGAAACATGTAACCATGTGTACAAAAATATTCAGTGCCAAATGTTTTACCGATCACATAAGTTCAATAACTATTGTCTGGTAGAATTGGTCTGAAAAACTCCATCCAAACATCTATGTCTGATCACCTTTGTTATAAATCTTACCAAAGTAAGGTGATTTATGTTTGAAAACAAAAAAACATGTTCAAGAAAAACTTTTTCTTTTGTAGAGATCCTAACCAACATATTCTTAGTGTCTTATAGCTTTTTCAAAACAACTCAAACCTCTTTATCCTAACAAAATTTCCCTTTTATTTTTTTTTCAACCAAGGTATATAAATCATTGAAACTTTATAACTCATGAATGAGATTACATATCCAATTATTCTAGTTCTATGAGAGAAAAATCAATATAGAAAACAAGAATCACTGAAGAAAAATTCTATACTTTCCATAATAAATGATTTAAGAAACTTTTCATACACCTCTTAATAAAATTTTCTTAAAAAAATTTAAAACTTATTCTACAAATTGTAACTATAGATAAAAAAAACAACTTCATATATCAATTATAAATATCCCTACATCCAGTTTCATAAACTTTTAAAATATTTAACTATAAGGCCCCAACCTTAAACATTACTTAATCTTGAGTTATTTCAAGAATACATGTTGAGGATCTTTTCAGGTTTAGAGTTTTTGAGAATTAGATCATAAATCATGCATTACATTCCAAATTTAAACAGAGTGGTTACATAAAAGATAGTACACATTTTTCCCATTAACGGAAACATATTTAAAAGAAAACATGGATTCTTTCTTGACACTTCCTTGACACTATCATCACATCATGTACCTTTCCCTTGACCTGTGAAAAACATTTCAAAAGCATGGGATGAGCATAAAAAGCTTAGTAAGGGATATAGAAGTAAAAAATGAAAACATTAGTCCATGTATGAAACCATACTTTTCTCATAAAACATAATAATTTTAACATACCTCATCAAATCATGAATAAATCATAGAAATCATAAGACATAAAGGTAACTAGAGGCATTCATAATATTCTTACGTAGGCAGTAACCCTCATGGCTATGTTTGGAATACCCATCATAGTATATTCCCTAAATCTCTTCAGAGAAACCTTAACGTTTAACCCCTTCACATTAGCCAATGCATTAGAGAGATATCTCGGGCTCACCCTCCCTTAGTTTATCACAGAACCACCCGATTTCAAAAACATTTCCCAAGAACAATAACATAATCATAACAATTAAAACATGCATAAAAGAAACAAATTTTTTTCCACATTTCAATCACAGAATATCACATCATGATATTATTATAAATAGAAACATCTAATAAAATCATTAAAACTCTATGATAGAAAAATCCCTTTATACTTTGAAAATATTAAAAGAAGACATTTAAAAGAGATTTTAGAATCAAAGTGTCCCATACCACTTCGAAACTTTTGAAAGGGTTTTAAAACATTCATGTCCATATAAATAAATCCTTAAAACTATTTTAAAACATGTACATGGATGATAAATGTTTAAAGGAATAAATCTTTAAAACCATTTAAAACAATGTTTTAATAAAAGATTCCTTTTCCATTTTGAACATTTAAATTATAAGCCACATGAAAGTAGACCATTTTAAAATCATTTAAATGACTTTAGTATATAAATAATATGGATATGGAATGTCAAAGGGTCTGTATATACACTTTATAAAATAATAAAAGTGCATATCATTAATAAATGTCTCAATGAGAAGAAATTGAGATATAATCCCCATCAAGGATCATGCCATTAGAGCAAGGATAAAGAAATGAAATAATTATGTGTGACAAATATAAATACACTAAATATAAGTGGGTACTCAGTGTAAAACAATCAGATGTCATCCACACATATTCCTAGCATGACATAATCAAGAAGTAGAGGTTTAACCAAAATAATTGGAATTGGGTTAAGAAGTTCCCTTGCAAAAATTCGATAGCCTAACAGCGTCACATCAAATTTTAGAAAAAGTGTTGATGAGAGAGATAAAGGTTATCTCATCACATGGACATAAAATTTACAGCAATAAGGATATACAAGAACAAATCCCAATATAAGAAGATGTAATTTAAAAGACAAAACAAAAACAAGTCTTTTAAAAAATAGGAGGCTGAAAGGTTCCCTTACCAACTTGGGTAACTTTCGAAACGTACACCCCATGAAAGAAGGACTATAAAAAATTGATGTAAAAACTCATAAATGAAATTATATTACACAAAGAGTAGAATAATGGGCAGTACATATACCACTCAAAGGAAATGGTGGAAAATGTATCATAAATCTCACAGGAATAAAAGTGATATGAAAAACCCCTTATGAAAACTCAGTAGCCTAACGATGCCACTTAAAACTTCCAAAAATGGATTTATGAAACCAAATAGGGTCTCTCATAATATTAACATAAAATTTATATAATGAGTAATATAAAATAACATCCCCAAACATAAGAAATATGAGCTTAAAAGAAATGACATAAGAGAGATTCCTTAAAGAGAAAGAGAGAGGTATGATCCCTTACCTCAAGTCCGACTTGTCTTGTTTGTTTCTTTATATTCCTGAATAATAATTTTTTTTCTGTTTATAATTTCTTAAGGACCTAATTTATAGTTTATTATTCCATTCATATCACATATTATAATTTTATAATAATTAGTTAATTATGTGAGTCCATATCAGATGTTTTTGTCGATGTTTGGTACATGAGTCAAAAATGAACTTGTCTGAAAAGAATTGTCCATGTAGTTATAAGTAAATCATCTACAGAATAGTATTAATGATTTAAATATAATATATATCCAGTAAATATTCATTTTATACTATTCCATAACATTTTGAGATAAATATAAATGAAATGCACCGTTCATGGAGACGGTAGGCCGTACGTACGCATGAACGCTACTTTCATTTCTTTGTCATATTAATGGAATTAAAAATAATTGAGATATATATATTATATTTAAAGTATAATATATATGTTATTTAGGTCACATAATTTCATTAATTTCATTATTTACACATTCCATGTATTTCACGAACGAGTCAAATCACTTGAGTGTGCGAAAGTCCACACTTCCTCATATGAAATTATCGCATTTGCAACACATGCAAAGAATAAAGGTATGTTTTAAATATAAAATACAGAATCATATAGAAAATATAAAAACAATATATATCATATATAAAATATAATGACATCATAATGGCCACCTTTAAAGGTGTTAAAAGAATATTAAACAATCATCGTTTCGTGAGGCAGTAATTCACCATCCACAGAAACAGTGTGTTCTTTAACCATTAGACAGATGTGTGTGTAAGTTTAGTTCGAATCATTCTTATAAAAACGTCCTAGTATATTGAATATACTGGTTATGTTACAATATAAAGGAATAAAAAGAGTTTAGGGGGTTGGAGAAGCAAAATAAAACAAAAGAACATTAGAGAAGTCTTTACCTTTAAAACGGGTAAATCCTCTTGGTTTGAACCAAAAGGGTTTATTGAAGAGCTTTATGCCTAAGTTAAGGCTTCTAGTATGAATAGAGGGATTAAGAGAGATAAAAAGGAGCAGATGTTGGCCAATCCAATGGCTTGGGAGGTGTGTGTAAAGAGGTATAGGTGGGGGCCTTTTATAAGAGGAGAGGAGGGGCACTCTTGGAAAGTTATAAAATGTTACTTTATATTAAAATGAATTTCGGATTTTAAAGGTTCCACATTTATATATTTCGAGGATAAGGTGATAAGGGTTTGAAATATACTCATACAATAGGTATTTGAAATGTGTAAGTCTTAGATTTTACATTATCGTTTTATTTTATTTAAATCGTTCACTAAAAAGGTAATTGCTGCATCATTATGATGTCATAAGTAATTTAATTTATTTAATGTCTAAAAATTATAAAAAAATACTATGATATAGGAAATATTTTTAGATTTACAATGAAAATTTATAGTCCAAGATATCATTTATGTAGACAAAATTAAAATTGTTTTACTCGGGTGATACATTCTTTAGTGATATTCTCCTTCGTTTAAAAATAAAATGATAAAGTGTCACTTTCACCCAAAAGTGATTCCATGGGGTCACAAAGTTTAGATAAAGGACTATAATGGTCGGCCATGACACAATAAGTAGAATTAGGACACAGTTTGGGGTCATTTTTTATTATTAGGATATTATTTTATTATCCTTAACTACCCGATTACTAAATAATCAAGATAATTAATGATAATTACTGTAGTTACTATTCGTAATGTCCAAAAACAAAAGAGTCTTAATTACATAATTTGTACCTTCTGATTCCAAATATGGAATTAATTTTACCAAATTCCAAACATAGAAATTTAAATAATTAATTTAAAAATAATTCCTGTTGTCAAAACAAATAGCGGGTTTTTTTTGAAACAATATCTATGAAAAGTTTGGCACTTGTTCACGACCAATTTCAAAGTTTAATTAATTCTAATGACCACCATTGGATTAAATGGTAAAAATATATTATAATTACTCTTTAAAACCAATTAAAAAGATAATATAACCATATAATGAAATTATATGAAAAAGCAGTTTTGATGTAAAATGCAATATTTTTCACCATTCTTAAAAAAATGAATATTGTCAGAAAAATACCAAAAAATTATCCAAAGTAAATTTCAATGTCCCAATCATAAAGAAAAAGTTTATTTTGAGAAATAAAGCTTATAAAATTTTCAAAAGTTAGATTTAAAAAAGGTTCTCCATCAAAAGGCGGTAAAACAATCTTTTAAAAAATATTAGAGTATTCTTAAAATTGGATTCATTTGAATTTTAAGCCTCTAAAATTTATTGGATAAATGTAAAAATATTTAACAAACATATGTAATAATTTTTTAGATATTTCTGTTCATTCCCGCCATTACAACGGCTAGGCGTTAACTATTATATTATTAGTGTGCAATGTGAGTTTTCAAAGAAACTCGTTGTTACGTATTGGGTACGCCATCGAGCATAGAATTCCATTTAAAGAAATATTAACATTTTATTCACAAATATTGATAAACATTAGAATGTAATATTATTTATTTACCTAGGATGTTACATCCTTCCCCCTTTTGGGAATTGCGTCCTCGCAATTTCAAAATTGGGATTGGAAACTTCATTGAAAGTCCCACATCGGAACAAGAGTCAGTAAAACTATCACTTTAAAAGAAAGAGAGAGAAGTATAAAGGTCACCCAAGTTAACCCATACTAGGATTCCATGAAAACATGGATATGGAGGAGAAAAAAAGGGTCATGTTTTGATGGAGAGTGATAGTAAGCATGTCTAGGAGAAATTTAACCACAAGAAAATCACAAACTTGTGATGGGTTGAACGATATTCGATTACCCAGTAGGAAAAGTTAAAAAAACATTTTTGTTTTAAGTTACTTTTCATTGAGGAATTAATTTTTGATCTTAACTAAATCATAAGGAAACATACTTACTTTTCATGTAGACTTTCAACTTTTACTACAATCAACTTCTTGAGAATCACCCTAATCTACAAAAGAGAACTATATATTTCCCATGTCTTTAGACCTTAACCAAAACCAAACCAAAAAGTTTCATACGAGATCAGATAATACCCAAAAAGGATAATTATTTTTTCAAAAATAAAAACTACTCCTAATCTCCAAAATTTTTCAAACAAAACCCAAGGTTCAACAAAGACCATTAAATAAATATATTTCTATAAAATTCATCAAAGTAAACCAAACTAAGATTGAAACCCAAATATTTGAAGGATTTAATCACATAGTCTCCTAAGAGAAATCTTAACATTTTTCTCCAAAATAACATCAGTTACGCTTAAAGTCTCATACTGAAAAGTAATTAACCTAATCACATATCCTCCATGATAGGCTAATCATTTCCATAGATAACCCAAAATCAACTTACTCTTAATGCATAAAATCATCTAACTAAAAAGAATCATTCAAACTAACCAGGGACTTCACGTAGTCCAGTGGTAGGTGATAAATACTAGTTGAACTTTGGTTGTGGGTTCGATTCCCGCAGCTTCATCCGACGCTATGGGTTGTCACATTGTCTGCGTGTTTTTCTTTTTCCAAAACTATATAATTCTTAAAACATTCCCCAAAAAGAGATAAAATATTCAAAAATAACCATAACATATTTTAACCACAAAGGTTATCTAATAACCTCTATTTTGTAACCCAAAATGTATTAACCAGTAATTGCCTCAAATTCAAGGATCATATAAACCCAAATGGTTCTTTATAACTATATCCACAAAATAAAGGATAATTATTCCTTGAATAAATTTTTCATATATCAAACATCAGGGTTACATATACAATAAAAAGTCATTTAATGTAACCCCATCATCAAAAGAGACTTAATACATTTAATAATTTCACCATCCTAAAATCTACCATAAATCTTGAATCCCTTATATGTTGACTTTTTACTCATTCAAAATTATTCATGATCCATTAACCATTACTTTTCAACTTATTCTGAAATACTTGTTTCCTAAAAACAAAATCATGAATCATATCCTAAGATTCCAATAATAGGAAAACATATGTTAAGAAATAATCCATACCTTTCATTGGTCATTGTCATTTTCTTCATCCTCAATAAGAATGGAATTAGGTATTGGTAAATGAATATTTGTACGATCTTGGTGACCCCATTCCTGAAATTTCTTCGTAGAACATGTGTTTTCATAATGACCATGCACACCACATTTGAAACATTCAATTGATCCTTTAGAAATAACTTATTTACCTTTCTTAGAGTCAACTAGATGCTTCCTTTTTCCATGGTAGGTTATTGCTTTATGACCATAATTTACACATATATAAAATCTTTCTGTCTCCTTGAAACATTTTCATGTGTGTTTCTTTCCACATCTTTGACAAATAGGTTTTTGAACATACTTACCATTATGATTATTACCTGAACATCCGTAGGGATTTGTTTCTCACATATACGTTGCCTTATAAAAATCACTAAGGTTTAGGTGGTCAATCATGACTCTAGATAGTTGGTTGAGGATAACCACAAGAGTACTCATTGCATCTCCCATATCGTTCAGTTGTTCTTTCATAAAACCGTCACAGTTTTCTTCAAATGCACTATTAATTTGGTGCCTGCTAGATCCATCCATTTACTAAAACCAAAAGGGTCAGTGTGAGTATATCATATAATAATGAGGAAGATAAACACCAATATATACTTCTCCAAGTTATCTCAAACTCATTCTAACTTTCAAAAAAAAAAAAACAATGGCTCCATCTAATATACTAACCATTGTGGTTATACACAACTTTTCACTTTCTTAAACAACAATATAACCTCTAAAGTTATCTAAACCATCCTCTGATATCAACTATAAGGCCCCAACCTTAAACATTACTTAATCTTGAGTTATTTCAAGAATACACGTTTATGATCTTTTCAGGTTTAGAGTTTTAGAGAATTAGATCATAAATCATGCATTACATTCCAAATTTAAACAAAGTGGTTACATAAAAGATAGTACAAAATTTTCCCATTAACGAAAACATATTTAAAATAAAACATGGATTCTTTCTTTACAATTCCTTAACACTACCATCACATCATGTACCTTTCCCTTGACCTATGAAAAACATTTCAAAAACATGGGATGAGAATAAAAATCTCAGTAAGGGATATAAAAGTATGAAATGAAAATATTAGTCCATTTATGAAATCATACTTTACTCATAAAACAAAATCATTTTAACATACCTCATCAAATCATAAATAAATCATAGAAATCATAAGACATAAAGGTAACTAGAGGCATTCATAACATTCTTACATATAGAGTAACCCTCATGGTTACATTTGGAATACCCATCACAGTATATTCCCTAAATCTCTTCGGAGAAACCTTAACGTTTAACCCCTTCGCGTTACCCAATGCATTGGAGAGATATCTTGGTGTCACCCGCCCTTAGTTTATCATGGAACCACCTGATTTTATAAACATTGCCCAAAAACCATAACATAATCATAACAATTAAAACATGCATAAAAGAAACATAAAATTTCCACATTTCAATCACAAGAGATCACATAATGATATTATCATAAATAAAAACATCTAATAAAATCATTAAACTCTATGAGAGAAAAATCCCTTTATACTTTGAAAATATTTAAAGAAGACATTTAAAAGAGATTTTAGAATCACAGTGTCCCATACCACCTCGAAACTTTTGAAAGGGTTTTAAAACATTCATGTCCATATAAATAAATCCTTAAAACTATTTTTAAAACATGTACATGGATGATAAATTTTTAAAAGAATAACTATTTAAAACCATTTAAAACAATGTTTTAATAAAAGAGTCCTTTTCCATTTTGAACATTTAAATTATAAGCCACATGAAAGTATACCATTTTAAAACCATTTAAATGACTTTAGTATAGAAATAATATGGATATGGAATGTCAAAGGGTCTGTATATAAACTTTATAAAAGAATAAAAGTGCATATTATTAATAAATGTCTCAATGAGAAGAAATTGAGATGTAATCCCCATCAAGGATCATGCCATTAGAGAAAGGATAAAGAAATGACATAATTATGTGTGAAAAATATAAATACACTAAATATAAGTGGATACTCAGTGTAAAACAATCATATGTCATCCACACATATTCTTAGCACGACATAATCAAGAAGTAGATGTTTAACCCAAAGAATTGGAATTGGGTTAAGAAGTTCCCTTGCAAAAATTTGATAGCCTAACAGCGTCACATCAAATTTTAGAAAAAGTGCTGATGAGAGAGATAAAGGGTATCTCATCACTTGGACATAAAATTTACAGCAATAAGGATATATAATAACATATCCCAACATAAGAAGATGTAATTTAAAATACAAAACAAAAAGAAGTCTTTTAAAAAATAGGAGGGTGAAAGGTTCCCTTACCGACTTGGGTAACTTTCGAAACGTACACCACATGAAAGAAGGACTATAAAAAATTGATTTAAATACTCATAAACGAAATTATATTACACAAAGAGTAGAATATTGGGTAGTACATATACCACTCAATGGAAATGGTGGAAAATGTAGCATAAATCTCATAGGAATAAAAGTGATAAGAAAACTCACTTATAAAAACTTGGCAGCCTAACAACGCCACTTAAAACTTCCAAAAATGGATTTATGAGATCAAATAGGGTCTCTCATAATATGAAAATAAAATTTACAGAATGAGTAATATAAAAGAACATCCCCAAACATAATAAATATGAGCTTAAAAGAAATGACATAAGAGAGAGTACTTAAAAAGAAAGAGAGAGGTAGGATCCCTTACCTCAAGTCCGACTTGTCTTGTTTGTTTCTTTATATTACTGAATAATAAACTTTTGTCAATTTATAATTTCTTAAGGACCTACTTTAGAGTTTATTATTCCATTAATATCACATATTATAATGTTATAATAATTAGTTAATTATGTGAGTCCATATCAGATATTTTTGTCGATGTTTGGTACATGAGTCAAAAATGAACTTGTTTGAAAAGAACTGTCCATGTAGTTATAATTATATCATCTCCAGAATAGTATTAATGTTATAAATATCATATATATACAGTACATATTCATTTTATACTATTCCATAACATTTGGAGATAAAAATAAATGAAATGCACCGTTCATGGAGACGGTAGACCGTACGTACGCATGAACGCTACTTTGATTTCTTTGTCATATTAATGGAATTAAAAATAATTGAGAGATATATATATTATAATTACAGTATAATATATATGTTATATATGTCACATAAGTTAATTAATTTCATTATTTACACATTCCATGTATTGCATGAACGAGTCACATCACTTGAGGGTGCGGTAGTCCACACTTCCACATATGAAATTATAGCTTTTGCACAACATGCAAAGAATAAAGGTATGTTTTAAATATAAAATACAGAAGTATATAGAAAACATAAATACCATATATATAATATATAAAATACAGTGAAATCATAATGGCCACTTTTAAAGGTGTTAAAATAATATTAAACAATCATCGTTTCGTGAGGCAGTAATTCACCATCCACAGAAACAATATGTTATTTAACCATTAGACGGATGTCTGTGTAAGTGTAGCTCTAATACTTATTATTAAAAATCCCAGTATATTTAATATACTGGTGTTGTTACAAAAGAAATGAATAAAAATAATTTAGGGGGTTGGAGAAGCAAAATAAAACAAAAGAACATTAGAGAAGTCTTTACCTTTAAAATGGGTAGCTCCTCTTGGTTTGAACCAAAAGGGTTTCTTAAAGATCTTTATTCCTAAGATAAGGCTTCTAGGATGAAGATATGGATGAGGAGAGATAAAAAGGAGCAGATCTTGTCCAAGCCAATGGCTTGGGAGGTGTGTGTAAAGAGGTAGAGGTGTGGGCCTTTTATAAGAGGAGAGGAGGGGCACTCTTGGAAAGTTATAAAATGTTACTTTATATTAAAATGAGTTTCAGATTTTAAACGCCCCACATTGATATATTTATAGTATAAGATGATAAGGGTTCAAAATATACTAATAAAACAGGTCTTTGACTAGTTTAAGTCTTAGATTTTACATTATCTTTTCATTTTATTTAAATCATTCATTAATGAGGTAATTGGTGCATCATCATGATGTCATAAATAATTTAATTTATTTAATGTCTAAAAATTATAAAAAAATACTATGATGTAGGAAATATTTTTATCTTTACAATGAGAATTTATAGTTCAATAGATCATTTATGTAGACAAAATTATTATTTTTTACTCAGGTGATACATTCTTTAGTGATATTCTCCTTCCTTTAAAAATAAAATGATAGTGTCACTTTCACCCAAAAGTGATTCCACGGGGTCCCAAAGTTTGGGAAAAGGCATCCCATGGTTGGACATGACACAATCAGTAGCATTAGGATACATGTTGGGGTCATTTTTTATTATTACTATATTATTTTATTATCCTTAACTACCCGATTACTAAATAATCAAGATTATTAATGATAATTACTGTCGTTACTATTCATAATGTCAAAAAACAAAAGTGTCTTAATTACATAATTTGGACCTTCTGATTAAAAATATGGAATCCATTTTACCAAATTCCAAACATATAAATTTCAATAATTAATTTAAAAATAATTCCCGGTGTCAAAACAAATAGCGGGTTTTTTTGAAACAATATCTATAAAAGGTTTGACACTTGTTCATGACCAATTCGAAAATGAAATTAATTCCAATGACTACCATTAGATTAAATTGTAAAAATATATTCTAATTACTCTTTAAAACCAATAAAAAATATAGTCTAACCATATAATTAAATTAGATGAAAAAGCAGTTTTGATGTAAAATGCAGTATTTTTCACTATTCATTAAAAAATGAACATTGTCAGAAAAATACCAAAAAATTATCCAAAGTAAATTTCAACATCCCAATAATAAAGAATAAGATTATTTTGACAAATATATCTTATAAAATTGTAAAATGTTATATTTAAAAAAGGTTCGCCATCAAAAGGCGGTAAAACAATCTTTTAAAAATTATTAGAGTATTTATTCTTAAAATTGGATTCATTTGAATTTTAAGCCTCTAACATTTATTGGATAAATGTAAAAATATTTAAAAAACATATGTAATAATTTTTTAGTTATTTCTGTTCATTCCCGCCATTTCAACGGCTAGGCGGTAACTATTATAATATTATTATATTATTAGTTGCAATGTAAGTTTTCAAAGAAACTCGTTGTTGCGTATTGGATACACCATCGAGCATACCATTCCATTTAAAGTAATATTAACATTTTATTCAAAAATTTTGATAAAAATTAGAATGTAATATTATTTATTTACCTGGGATGTTACATTAACACATTTGGAAATAATATCTTAACCCTTTTAAGAACTCTACCCAAATACATTATTTCCCTTTAATGGTAAAACACATACTAATGGGTAGATTTATGGTAAATCATTTGTATCCCACATTTAAGACATTATCCAAAGAAAAGATGAAAAAAGGATGAGTTCCAAGACCTTATCCTTGAAGTGAGGATGGTTAGACCCCTATTATCAACCTTATCTTATGAAATATTTCCTTTGAGAATGATTTTCTAGAGATATTAGTAACTTTCCCAGTTGTAGGAAAAACTACAACTAGAGTTCATTATTTTTTTAATACTATTTGATATAGTGATATTTCATATCATTTTTCTCAAAAAATAATATTTCACTAGATTTTTAGTGATATTTATATAACTTTTATTATCACAATCGAAGATAAGGGGTAACTTCACAATAACCAACAAATATTCCAACCACATATTCATCCATATCAACCATGTGGCATCTTGAGTAGAAACTATATAGATTATACAATACTTATATCTACTGAACATTGTTTATTTATATGTTAGATAACACATATTTATCCCAAGAATAACCCTCCACCAGATATAGATTTTATATCATAGATACTTCCCACCTAATTAGCATCTGTGTAACCAAACAGATCAATATTTCCTTGTTGTCCAATTTAAAACCAAAATCATATATTCCATTGATATATATGAGGATTTTATTTCAAGATATGTGATGATATTCCATTTGTGAAAATAGATACTTGTCAAAAAGTGTAACAACATACATTATATCTATCCTTAAAGATGACATATATAAAAAAATCTAACCGAAATTCTAAAATGTTTAGAATCAACATCATTGAATTATCATTATTTTGATAACATAGTTCTTGTACAAATAGGCGTAGATATAGGATTTGAATCTTCAATGTCAAACTTCTTTAGAATATCCTTAGAAAAGTTTTCTTCATAATGGAAAATTCTCTTCTTCTATTAAGACAATTGTAAGCTAATAAAACAATTCATTTATCCCCAGTATGGGAATTTGAAATAACTTCTTCATCTATTTTGTAATCTTTTAACATGTTTCTTAATCATTCCATAAAAATATGATATCATTACCAAAAAAAATCACAATAAAGGAAAACTATTGATTTTATTTTATTTATACGTTATTATCAAATCTTTCTTTATTGAAGTTTAACTTAATTAAGATAGTAAATAATAAAAAATACCAACATATAAGAGCTTTATTCAACCCATATAAACCCTTTTTTAAGTTGTACAAATATCTCTCATCTTTCTCAAACACAAAGTCATATGACTATTAAATACAAACATCTTTATTGAGCTCTCCTTTAATAAAATATGAGTTGAAATCCATATAAAATATTTAATATTCCATTATGCAGTGATAACAAGAAATATTTTGATAATTTATAATATTACTACTATTATGATTGGGTTCCCTAGAGCCAACTCCTTTATGTAATTTGATTTCCATTACATGGTTACATCTTGATATAGACATGTGTTTATTCTTACCAAATAGTGTTGACAATTCTGGATGTAGTGTTTATATGGTGATTTCCTTAGATTACGTGTTGTATCAAAAGCTTATAACAATTACCAGTTATAATGAGAGCCTCAAAAAAATATTACAATAATATTAAATATATTTCTTATGGTCTAGATAAATCATAATGAAAGTACATATATTATTTTTGAATATTTGGTGTTATGGTCTCATAATCATTGAGACTTATTCTCATGAATCTCACACTTAGTGATCTCAAGTATCCAAGATTATGAGGACTGAACCACCAATAGGTTCACCACATGTTTCATGTGTCATTGGTTGTTCATATATATGAACATGTGTATTGTTCTCTAGACTTTATATTTTTATCAATGTGTACCATTTGATTTTATACATTGATGTAATAAAAAAACCATGACATTGAATTCATGGAGGGGTAACTTATATTGGGTGCGTCATTGGTGGTATGGCATTGGTTGAATGAGAAATATTGAATTTTTCTCTTATGAGTTGATGAAGAGATATCATGTGGGCCTAGGATGACCAGGATAACAGTACCTTGATGAAATCCATGGTCAAGGTATAAGAATATATGTCCATCAAGTAAGGACATGAAATTTATAAAGAATTAATAGGATGATGAATGAAGTGTGAATCCTTATTTATAAGATATCAGGAAACAAAGAGATAATACTTCAAAGAACATGTTCATAGGTGGTAGTCATAACTATGAATTTCCTTATCTCATTAAGTGAAATAATGGGTTACTAAACTTTGCTCTTGTTCTTTGGGTTAGAATCACTAATATCGAGATAAATACCTAGATAGTCACATACTAAGTGTATCCACAAGTTATAATAGTTATTATGAATAAGAGATTATAATGAAGTTAACCCATGAGAAGGGGATAGTGAAAATTTGAGAATGACCAGTCGAAAGTAAAAATAATTCAGTTATTTTATTCAATTTTAGAATAATGATATTGAATTTATTTCTCATGGTATTCAGAATTTTTTTGATCATAAAATAAAACATGAAAACATGAAAATTTTTAAACTAACATAAAATGTTCAAGGATCATTAAATTATTTAGAACTTACACTAGTAGAAAAAGGATTTTTAACATCAGTTTTTAACTGATGTTTTTATGGTTGATGTTTAAACCAAAATTTCAACATTAGTTTTATATTAAATACATGTAAAGTTATAAAAATTATTATTAAAATACTTTTTTGACGTGGAAAATCACTTTTCATGTCAGTTATATGTATAATTGGCATGAAACCCCACCTTTAATGTAGGTTATAAGAAAAACCAATGTTAAAATTTTTATGAAAAGTATCTTTAATATTTTTTTTCTTATAATTTATATTAAAAACATAAGTACACAATTTATAGAAGTGTTTTATTGTTCTTAGACATTGATTTGACAGGTCATGGATATAAAACAGACTTATAGATTAAATGTTATAGTTGTTATACGTTGTAATTATCTTTCGAATAAATTTTGGAAAAACCTGATGGAATATTTTTGATCGAATAATATGATAAAAAATTGACAATTTCAACATCCAAATGAAAAATTACATGTTAATAATTTTCCTTCTTCCCATACTTGTGATTGTTTCTTCTGATATTAGGGATCATTTCTTGATATTCATTTTCTTCATGATGAAAATATAATGAGACATTGTGAGATTTTATCTTGTTACACATTTCATATGAAATTTGATGTTTTATTTTTAAATAATTTTTTGAAATAATAAATTCCTATCTTTTTCACCTAAATAGTCCACAAAATTTATTTATAGACAATTTATATGAGAAAAAAAACAAAACTATAATCAAGAAAACCCAAATACTTGAAAATTATGTGTTGGATATTTTTCTATACCTCAGAAGAAATTTTAACATTGAATATTTGGATAGGGGATATGTGAATATATAGGTGAAAATATTTGTGGAGCCATGTTTTCAACACCTAGTATTCAGAGTACAAAACTGCAAGGAAATCATTTGGAAATTTTATTTTACTATTTAAAAACCCTAGTAACCTAAGTTATAAATTTCAAGCCTTTATGATTTGCATTTTTATATTATTTCCATTTTATCTATGATTTTTTCATGTTATAGATTCAATTTTTCTATATTGAAAATTATTTGGAGCTGAGATTTTCTACGCAAACATACATGTGAAATATTTTCTATTATTTACATTTTTTTTAGTTTTTTTATCATTTATAAAATCAATTTTCATCCATGACTTTGGTATATTTATGAACTCAATAAGATTTTATTTTACCATCCTTGGGTTCTTTATGAAATTAATAATATTTCATTTGGTTTTGAGAGATATTTTTTTAAATGTATTTGAAAATGGTTTGGATTTTAGTAGTAGAAAACAAGAAATTATGTGCTTATCCTCTTATATTTTCTTTTTTTAGGGAAGATGAAAACAATTCCCCCATTTGATTTAGACTAGGGATGAAAACATATTTAGTACCTAGGAAAATCTATGTACCTGTATCCAAACCTGTTTAGCAATAACCCAACTCAAACCCAATTGATACACATTTAACTATATTGAAACCTAAATCCAAAACTAAATTTCAATACCTATTTAATGTTTTCAAATAAAAAAGTAAATATGGGTTTTTATTTCTTTTAAAATTAAATTAGGGAATTAATATACATATATGAAATATTTTTACTTTAGAATGTAATAATTTTTCAAAAATTCTTTTTTTATTATTCTATATATAAGGGTAATAATCTTAATAATGTTATCCTTTAAGGGGATAATATAGAGGTTTTCAAATTAAATTTATTTTTTATAGGTTCCAAAATATATTCAAATATATCTTCTTGTACATAAAAAAATGGAATCAATAAAGTATTTCCATAACTAAATGTTACCTACTTATTGGATTCCGATTTCGAATGAAAAATGGGAAGCTGATGGATGCTAATTTGAAAGGTATAAATCGTCAAAAATATTATGAAAGGAATGTTTGAATTTGGGAGATTATAATGCATATTTTGGTTGATTTTAGGATAAATATTGGGATTATGTGGTTTGAGGTTCATTATTTCAAATCTATTAATATTTTATCATTTGAACGATGTAGAGTTAAATGTTATTGATTTTATAGAATCCATTAGATGGAAATTCAGAGGAACTATAGGTGTGAAATAAACTTACCTCTATTTTCTTGTATCATATTCACTTATATTTGTGTCTCTTGATGAATGTATTCTATAAAACTTGGTTTTTGGGTCTTATTGATGATGATCTTATTTCAATTTTAAAGTATTCAAATTGTGGAGTGATTTTGTTCCTATGAACAGAATTTTTATTTAGAGAGTGAAAGGATATTAGGTTTTTAAATGGTTTATCCTTTAATATGAATAATATATGTAAAGAATAAAACATTCAATAATATTTTAATATACTAAATCACTAATGTTATCTGTAATGATTATAAAGCTTTTGGTTGTGTTCACAATCAAGGGTTATGTTATCTTCACATAACAATTCAATTAATGTGTTCAAAATAAGATTAACACTAAGAATGTGAAAAAAATGTACAAAGTAAATAGAGCACTATATCTACATCATCATGTTTTGGAATAGATAGATCATTATTTAGTCACTTATGTAATGGACTCTTCAGTTATATTATAAAATTATAAATTCAATACCAGTATATTGAGTTCCTTTATGCCTCTCTTTCCTTCTCTTTTTCATCTCCATCATAACTGTATTTTTGAGTTTCTATCAATCCTTTTAATCCTATAATGAATGACTATGACCTTTCCATGATTCATTGGACTTTTTATCTTTTTCCATGTGTTGTTTCCCTTAACTGGGAATCCAAACCATCAAATTATATTATTGACCTCATAGTTTTAATGATTAAAAATCATGATTCTGATGTTATTAATGACTTTCATGTTTTCTTTAGGTAATCCATTACTCTAAGACATGTCATAAAATTTTCTAAGTATGATACATCATTGATATTGGCACTAGGAATTTGAGACACCGTTGCCTATGAATCATCACCAGTATAAAAATCTGGCTAAGTATGATACACCACTAGGATATCACACCACTAAAATGTCATACCGTTGGACTAGAAAATTGAAAAAGTTTGAGACACCGTCAGTCGAAATACCATAAGGGTATCATTCCACCAGAACACAAATTTTTCTATGATATACCACTATATGAGTCACTGTCAATGTAATTCCACCATCACAAAATTTAGGAATATTATAACACACTGCCAGATCACACAACACTAGACCATACACTGCTTGTTGAGATGCCTCTAGCATAGTGGAAATTTGGATAAGCCTAAGACACTTGAAATATCATGCCATCCAAACAAAATACTGCTAGAGAGAGACACCACATACCATGAGACATCGTTAGTATAAGAAACCACCACTATTTTCTTAACTTCTCTTTTTGAATCAGATTATTCTAATGAACATATTTATTGATATTAAAGACATTTACCATTTTAATGATTATCTCTTAAATGTTTGACAGAAATCATTGAAGAGATTATAAGGATGTGCAGTATAAGGAAACTAATGATCCAAATATTCTCATTACTTCCAGTGATAAAGGTGTAACACACTACCTCATGAAAAATAATGTGTGAAGAAAACTGACGGCATGATAAGAGTTTGTTACTACTGAACATACATAGAGATTAATATAATTGAAAACACGAAGAGATTGATTTCTAAAAAAAATCACTTGGAAGATAAAATACACATTTATATTTTGTGATTTCTTCCATTTATATAACAAGAGTCTTCAACACTCAAATTTCTTGAAGCTTTCAAGAGAACCCGACTCAAGTTTCACTGAAGAATAAATCAAGAGTCCCAAGCTACATTGAAACATACTGAGAATTTCTAAACTCTACAATTTTAGATTTCTATATTCTTTTTATCATTATTATATTTTGACCAGAATGTGTGCATACTATATTTTATCACACACACACACACTGTCTCCTATGCTAATATATAAGATACTCAATATATTATAAAAATATTTTAATATTTTTTCTCATAAATAAGAGTGGTATAGGTCCTTGTGTGGCCAATTTAGTTTTTCTCCCATATATAACTGTGGAAGAGGTCCTGTGTGACCTACACAATTTGTTAACTATTGTAAAACCAGATCCAGGTTGTGGATCATCTTGATTATTTTATATAAAATACTTGGTGTCAGGTGATCACAAAGTAGAGAGGACTAGGTTTGTACTTGATACTGAAACTATTTTATTATATCTTTTCGCTGTGTGATTTAATTTTGTTTTACTTTATTTCCTCCTTAGAACTGAAAGATTGTTTTTACTATAAAAAATATACTTTAATAGTTTATAAAAATTTGTGTTTATATAGTATTTTGATCAATAAAATTTATTTCCAAGGTTACAATAATATTGTATATTATTCATTTCAAACCTAATAAATCTTCAGATAAATATTTAGAAATATTGAGATCTATATCATACTAAATATTTCAATAAACTGGGCTATATTTAAATATTTGGGGAATTCAAATTAATACTTCTTAAATAGAAATTTTTATTGGGTACACAATTCACATCTCTCTTGAGATAATCACTCTGACTAACATTTTTTATTATAGGTCTAAATATTTGGTATTGAAGTTTTAAAATTATTTTAAACTGTTATTTTAGTTGTACTTTAAAGATCTCAAATTTCTGTCATTTCTAAATTTAGTTATTAAATTAATAAGCAACAATAAGTTTCAACTACTAACAAACCTCCTTTCTTTAATGGTAAAAATTATGCCTAATAGAAAATTAAAATGAGAATTCATATAGAGATCATGGGTTTTGACCTTTATTCTACTATTTAAGATCAATATGTTATTCATGATAATGCTAGAATTACATTGTATTATGTTACTATGATTGCATAAAATAATAATTATAAAGAAATGAATACTTTTTATTATGTATTAGGAGGTGAATAGTTCAACAGAATATCATATTGTAAAACTACTTATGAGATTTGGGATACTTTATCTGTTTCCTATGAGGGAACTTCAAATTTTAAGGATATAAGGATTAATAATTATACTATTAAATATGATAAGTTCAAAATAAAGTATAATAAACTTATTCAAGACATGTATGTCAGTTTTAATGATATTTTCAACATAACTACCACACTTAAAAAACAGGTATCTTACAAGGGTCATATTATGAGATTACTAAGATTTCTACTAGAAAGACGGAGAGGCACATCAGTTTCAATCAGAGAATCATGTGAAATAAGTAAAATGAATGTGAAAGAGTTGATTGGAAATATTATGATGTATGAGGAGGAATTAAAGTTAAATCATGAAGAAGATGAGGATCCTAAAAGAAAGTCAATAGCTTTTAAGACTACTACCTTTTGACAATAAAAGGAAAAGGAAAAAGAGAAAGTATAAGATTCTAGATCTAGTGATTATAAATCACCTCCTAATAGTGATGAGGAGATGAAATATCTAGTAATAACATTCAAAAAAATTTACTGAAAGGAAAAGTTCTTCAAAAAATAAAACTATAAAGGAAAGTACAACAATACATGAAACTATAAGAAATATTGGAAGAAGAATAATGATCCAAAAGATGTTGTTTTCTATGAATGTAAGAGGAAATGAAACATAAAATCTGACTATCCAAAGATAAATTACAAAAAATAAATATGAGGATAAGGATAGGAGACACAAAAAGGCCATTAAGGAAACATAAAGTGATTTATAGGATAATTATAGTGACATTGATACATCACCTGAATAAAATACAGAAAGTTTAAATATGTGTCTTATAACTAAATTCTGTTAGGTAATTGATTTAACTACGATTACTAATATTCCTACTATGCATAATTCCGATGATTCTGAACATGAACAAAATGATGATGATAATATTTCAAATGAAGAATTATTTGAATAATGCAACATGTTAGAATACACCTTTAATGATTTTAGTGAAAAATAAATTGTTTTGAAAAGATAACATGATTTATCTATGAATATAAAACTGAAATTGTCTATATAAATAGAGAAAAATGTGAAACTACTAAATGAAAACACTAAACATAAACTATTTAATGTGAAATTGAAGAAATATATAGAAAATCCAAAAAATGGTAGAGAGACACTCACATAATTTTTGTGAAAGAAATTTTCTCCCGAATATGTTATCTGAATATGATATGAGTATATATAGAGAAGAACATTTAAAAGAACTTTTGTTCCTAAATATAGACATAAAAGTTATACTACCAATAATTTTTAAAAAGGACATAACAAGATTTTTATTTCTAAAATTTTGTAATCTGTTTATAGGAAACCCATTAGGAAAATATAGGTTCCCAAAGCGTTGATTACTGACATTTCTAGACCCAAACATATTTCGAATCCAAATAATTTCTTGTTTAAAACTTGTTTTATAGTAAAAATGATTGAATATATCTAGTATAAGTCTCTGGTACTTGAACAGTGGCTGTTGAAGACATATTAAAGGAGATTATTCATGGTTCAAGATTCTAATAAAGGTCGAATGTGGCCATGTCACGTTTAGTGATAATGCTATTGGAAAAATCATTATCCTATTCCATATTGGTAACAAAAATTAACATTTAATTTCTAAAGTTTTTTATGTTTATGGTTTAAGGTATAATATACTTAGAATTTCTTATTTGTGTGATGATGGTTTTTATGTTATGTTTGAGAATTATTCTTACGATGATTTTTTTCTAAAAATATTTTAGTTTTTAAAGTATTGAGAAATGAAAATGTTTAGGCTATTGATTTAAATTATTTGATCTCTCAAAATGCTGCATGATTAAGTGCATTTCACAAGAAATCATGGCTTTGGAATATAAGAATAGGCCATTGAAACATTCACTCACTTAGTAAGATAGCCAGGAAAGGGTTTGTTAGGGATCTACCTAAACATGAGTTCCTAATTGATAAATTATATAACCCTTATCCAAAAAGGAAAGATCACATATTTTATTATAAATTAAAGAAATAAGTGTCCACTTCTCAACCAATTGTGTGGGTTCACATGGATTTGTTTGGACCTTCTATAGTTTCAAGTCTTAATGGGAAGTACTATATTTATGCTCTAGTAGATGACTATTCTTGTTATAGTTGGGTATACTTTCTATCTCAAGAAAGTGAAGCTTTCTTATATTTTAACATGTATTCTATGTATATAGAAAATCTTAGTGGACTTAGAATTAAAATGTTAAGGATTGATCTTGGTCGTGAGTTTGAAAATCATGATTTTGAATCATTTTACTCACAAAATGGATATAAACATAAATTATCTCCTCTTAGGACACCCCAACAAAATGGAGTTTTTGAAAAGAGAAATAGAACTTTACAAAATATATCCAAGACTATGCTAAATGATTATGACCTACCAATCTATTTTTGGGAATAATCTGTCAATACAACCTGCTACATCATCAATAGAGTTTAGATCAGACCTATCCTTAAGAATACCCCATATGAGTTATGGAAAAATAGGAAACACATAGTTAATTACTTTAGAGTTTTTGGTTTCAAAGTCTTTATTCTTAAAATTAATCATAATATTGAAAATTTATCTTCCAAAGGTGATGATGTAATTTCTTTGGTTATTCAGTCTATATTAAAGCCTATTGAATTTTCAAGAAGAAGAACAAATCTTACGAAGAATCAGTCAATGAAAAATTCAATGAAACTAATCCACATGGGCATAATAACTCCTTATAAAACTCATAGTATAATTTATCTTCTCTAAATTTAAATTATAAACCTTAATACTCTTCTGTAAAACAAGCATAAAAAAAAACCAATTCTAAAGAATTTTCAAAACTTCTAGAACCTGAACCTGGAAATTCCAAAGTGACTAGTCTTTATTTATTTAGAGCTATTAGAACCATTAAGTATCATCCTTTAGATGTAGTTGTAGGTGATATAAATAGAGGAAGAAAACTAGATATTTTGGTAGAAATCAGGTTGATCATCATGATTTCTTGTCTCATCTTGAAATTAAGAACATCAATAAATCTATTAATGATGAATTTGGGGTAATAGAAATGTTTGTATAATTAAATCAATTTGAAAGAAAAAAAGTGTAGAAACATGTAGATAGACACAAGGAAACATTTACTATTATAACTAAATGGGTATTTAGGAATAAAGTTGATGATATAAGAACTATATTTAGAAGTAAGGCCAAACATGTTGGACAAGTTTATAGTCAGGAAGGAGAGATTGACTACAAAGAAACCTTTGCACTTGTAGTGAGGCTTCAATCTGTAAGAATCATTATTACTTATCACATCTTTACTTCAAGCTTTATCAAATGGATTTCAAGAGTATTTTTAAATGGTTTTATAGTATATGATGTTTTTTTAGAAAAAACCTCTATTTTTCAGAATCATCATTTTCCAAATCATGTTTTTAAATTAAATAAAGATTTATATGGTTTAAAACAATCTCCTAGAGCTTGGCATGATAGGCACACTATTTTCTTATTTGAAAATGATTTTCAAAAGGTATAGTTGACCCTTATATTTTTATAAAAATAATTTCAATAGATGTATTTGTATTATAAATATATGTTGATGGTATTATTTTTGGATCTTAAGAATTTTTTTAATGTACTGTTTTTTATAAAATGATGAAAATCTAGTTTGAAATGAGTTTAATGTGAGAACAAAAATTCTTTCTTGGATTTCATATTTTTCAGGACAAAGAAGTAATTATTTTAAATCAAAGTAAATATAAATAATATATTATAAAAAATTTTAACTTGGATGACACTAAGGGTAGTGATACTATTATGAGTACCACCTATAAATTGGAGGTTAATGAAGCTAGAAAATTAGTTGATCAAACTAGTTACATAGGTATGATTGGAAGTATTCTCTTCTTGATTTCTTACTGACAAGATATTATGTTTATTGTATGTATGTGTGCTCATTTTCAAGAAAATCCAAAAGTTTCACACAATGTTTGTAATAAAATAATTTTCAAATACCTGAAGTTTAAAACCAATTTAGGATCATTCTACCCAAGAGGAAAAGTATTTGATTTAGTAAGTTATTCCAATATTGATTTTGGTGGATGTAAGTTAGATAGAAAAAGAACCTATGGAACATGTCTCTTTTTGGGAGAGTATCTAACTTCTTGGTGTAGTAAAAATCAATATTCTGTTGCATTGTATACTTCTGAAGATGAGTACATAGATGCAGGAAGTTACTGCGTGTAAATTTTATAGATGAAACAAACTCCACGAGACAATTGATATAAATTACAATATTTCCACATAAACCATGACAACACAAGTTCAATAAATATCTATAAGAATCTAATGTCACATTATTAGAAAGAAAATATTTATATAATACATCACTTTTTGAGTGACCATTTTCAAAAAGGGGATATCACCCTTAAATTTATTGGCAAAGAACATCAGTTAGCTGATATATTTACTAAGACTTTGAATTATGAGAGAATACATTATATCAAACATGAGTTAGGAATGATTACTTTTGGTTAAGTATAATTTTTGGTGGAATACCATTGTGATTTACACACTATTATCTTGTCATGCTATTGGATTTTAATTCCATTGGATTTTCATGCTGTTGGCTTGTCATTCCATTTATTTTCATGCCTTTGAAAATTTTCTCTACTTCTTGGTATTTTGAAGCACTTATTTATTTCTCAATTTAGTTATTTCCTTTAACCTGATGGGTGTTTTTTTCTCGAATTTGAATTCAATTTCAAGTATTATTCATATTTTAGAATACCTAATACCCCAAATAATATTAAAATGGAATTATGTCTATTCCCAAAATACCTTGAACCCTGCACAATACTCCTGTATCTTTCTCTCTCAATCCTAGTGCAACCCTTCCGCCTATGATCTCTGAAACCTTCTCCTTACCCTCGAACGAGATTTTCGGACAAGACATCATGTCGAGAATAATGAATAATTAATAGTCTTCAACTTTTAAGTCTAGATATTAAAATAATCATAAGAAATATTTAAGTGCACCTACTCCAATTTCTCCAATTTCACTAGTTAATCGCAATCTTTATGACAGAACTATTGTACGATAAACAGAATTTGAATCGAAGTGACTCTTTTCTATTAAGTATCTAGTACTCAATGTTCTACAAAACCAAGGGTGGTTAGAGTGGTTCTATTAAAACAATAGACATTTATACCCTAAGATGGTTTTTGAGTTCTCTTAGTATCTAGAGTTTTCATTTGATGAATATGGTGATGATTGAGTAAGATGTTGGGTGAAAGAAAATGTATTTTTTTTCATCAAAGAAATTGGTTAAATGTTTTGGTGTACCTCATGATAGAATTTATGATGACTAACATGGTAGAAATACACAAGACAGTGATTTGTTTATAAATGAGGATTCTCTTACTGTGTTGATAGGAGATGGCATAATCAGAAGGCCTGTTTCCTCAGAGATGGATGGGTAATATAGGCTTCTCTTTATGTTTCTGCCACACATGCTTTTCCCAAGAAAGGTTGATTTTTCAACTCTAAGATAAAAATATGTTTATATTATATATATTATGACAAAATGTCATAAGATCAATATACATAGATATCCCATGGTTTATATGTGTGAGATGAGAAATCCATCCTATAGATCCAACTCCTTGATCTACTAGAAGTTTATTTCTGCCACGTTGAAGGCCAAGGGTATAGTAGGTGAGGATGAAGAGTCTAGTATAGATTGTGATGGTTTTCATATTACAAGTTATACTTGTTCAAGGATTAATATTAATTGGTATCCCTAGAATAAATAGTGGGTTAGAGATTATGAGAAGTTATATATTGAGTATAATCTGGTTGATCATCCAACCAGACCAAGGGATGAAGTTTATCTAGGATTGGATCTTGATAAAGTTATTGAATACTTTAATTAGGATAAAGAAGTTATTGGTGAATAAGAATAAAATGAACAATAATTTGATGTAGGGAGTGATCTTGAATTGTCTCCAAAACCTTCTACCATTACTTTTGGAGCTCCTAGTCCACTATAGAGGTTTCCAAAAAGAGAAAAGCTTGTTAAAAGTGATTAAGAAGAGACTGAGGTCTCTAAAGAGGAGAAAAATAAGAGTTCCAAATCCAATGAATCATATGATGAGGTTTGTGATAATTAGGAGGAATAAAATGAATAATAATATTAGAATAATAATGATGAAAATGATAATGAACATAAAAGGGATGTAGATTATTGAAGAAGTGATGATGGAGATGATTCACATCCTAATGATGCTAGTTGTCGAATTAAGTGGAAGGAAGTGGAGATGCCTCCAAATCTTTAGGATGATCTAGTTGAGGTGAATCAATCCCAGTATTTGGTGATATTTCATTAATCTATAGCTATTAATAAAGTTGAATTTATCTCCATTTACACTGATGAAGAATTTTCTGATTCAACTATGGCTGAGTTGATGAGATTGATTACTACTGTAGAATAGCATGTGGCTGAGCAAGAGAAGATGGAGATGCCTTCTTCTGAGAAACTTAGTGATATTTAGATTGAGGTCTTGGATACTAATAAGCCTCTAGTTAACAACCATATGAATGTATAATCTATGGTTGATGGACAAAAGGATGATGCTCTGTAATTTATTGCACCTCCTGTTGTTAAATAGATTAAAGATAATCCTACCAGTGTTGAACACACCTTATTTGCACAGAGTTCGGATGGTTTGAAAAATATTGAAGTGTCATTAATTCTTACTTGTGTGGTACCTCCTTCCACTAAATATGTCTTAGTTGTATTACAAGATAGTCTCTATGTAATAAGAATAGGGAACGTACTCCAATGTTTTAAGGAGTACACCGAAGAATGGTGAACCTGAGGTTCGAGTTGTAGGAGACCCTAAGGGATATTTTATAGCTCAAGTAGACTTTGAAGGTTTGTTAGAAAATTTTGTTTCTTTTAAAACTCCTGCACTTGAACTAATTACTCTAGATTCTCCTATAATTCTAGTTGATATGGTCACTAATGGAGACTTAGATACTTTTAGTAAATCATTGATGTATGATTTTTCTTTGAAGTTAAATAATCGACCTCCTAAAGAGAATTTCATATGTGAGAAAGGTACAAGATACATTTTTGAGATGGTTATACAAAACATAAAACCATAGTTGATGCATCACATTTATGAGATAGATATTGAGAATAAGTGGATAATTGGTGAACTGGAATCCCTCAAGTATTTAATTGACGAAATTAGATTTGATTTTAAAGATTACATGAATGGAATCCTAAACATTCTAGAGGATACATCTTAATATACTTTTGTTTCACCTTCTCATCCTCCTCCTCTAGTGTTTGAAGTTGATCAAATAAGGATAGCTGTTCAAGATGAGCTGAGAAATTCTTTATCTAGTGCTTTCAGAAGTGTCATTGATCAGGCCCAAGATACCTTGGAAAAAATTTGGTATAACTCTGATCATGTTATCATGTGGATTGAAAATTATTACCATGATATGAAAGCTGATTAGGAAAATATAAATAACTCTATTGAGTTCTATCTCTCTTGGATTTATACCAAGAATGCAATAGATTAAGATTCAAAATTCTTGGATAAAAACTTGAGAATTCCTACTATGAATAAGGCTTTTAAAGAACAAGTAATATAGCTTAAAAAGAGGAATCATGTTTTGAACCTTTTCATGGAAGATAAATATGATTTATTTAGTGAAATGGATAGAGGATTCCAAATAATCATGGATTTTATCAATACCATGAAGCATTTTATTCCTGTTCATGGCCAATAAGTTGTTTTTCATGAAGCTATTCCTATTATTACTCAGCTGTCTCTCAGACCAAGAGTTTCTTGAGTTCCTATAGAATCTTTTCCTGATAGTTTCTAGCCTTTTTGAATGTCTCATGTTCAAGATTTGTGACACCTCCAAATGATTGTTATATTAGAAGATCATCCTCAGGCTGTATCTAGAATCTCCTCTAGTGTTTCCTCTATCTTACCTCGGTCTGATCCTACTGCCTAGGATAAGGAGCAAGAGAAATCCAAGGATAAGGCAAATAACCAATGGACCCTCTTTAAAATATTAAACCTTTTTTATTTGTTGGATTATACTATATGTATTTGATTGGACTTGGATTATAATAATTTTTTTCTAATCCAATTCAATTTATTTCTTAACTTTTATTCTGTCTGTTAACTTTTACTATCTTTAATATATTTACTATGCTACCCTTTAACTTTTTTATAATCCTGAAAGGGGGATAATTATTATGCAATATTTTTTTGGAGAACTTTATGAGATTATGGTTCTATAATATCTTTGATACTATGTATTTTTAATTTTTTGATTCATGATACTTACCTTTGATACTTACACTTTTCTAATTTTCCCTTGATACCATATACACTTACTGAAAATGATATTTTATGAGTTTTTCTACCTTATATATATTGATTAAACCTTTTCAATACCTTTGATGCCATGATTTTTGATCATAAAAAGGGGGATATTGTTAAACTCCTAGTTTTAATGATCACAAAATCAGGATTATGATGTTATTAATGAGTTTTATCTTTTTTGTAAGTATTCCATTACTTTGAGACATGTGGAAATATTATTTAAGGATAAGATACCTTTGAGATAGGAATCACAAATTTGAGACACTATTTTCCATGACTCACTTCCAGTATAAAAATCTCGCTACGTATTAGACATCACCAGGATATCACACTGACATAATTTCATACCATTGGATTAGAAAATTGAAAAAGTTTTAGACAATGTCAGTCGACATACCTCCATGTTTTGATGTTGCTAGAACAAATTTTTTTCTAAGTATGAGATACCGCCATATGAGGCAATGTCAATGTCATACCTCCACAAATTATTTTGGAAAAATACTAACACATCATCAAATCACACACCACTAGAAAAGACACCACTATTTGAGATGTCAACAGAATAGTGGAAATTTGTATAAGTCTAAGACACCACCATTATCATACAATCATGACAACATACCACCAGAGCGACACAACATCAAAACATGAGTCACCACCAATCTAAGACACTACCTCTATTTTCATAACTTATATTTTGGAATCAAATTATTCTAATAGATATATTTATTAAATTTAATTTCATTCAATATTTTAATGATTATCTATTAAATTCATGATATAAAGCCTTGAAGAGAGTGTCAGGATGTGCAGTACGAGGAAGCAGCTGATCTGGATATTCTCCTTGCTGCTGTAGATAAAGGTGCATCACACTTCCTCTTGAAAAATAATACATGAATAAAACTATCAGTAAGTTGAGAGTTTGTGACTACTGAACATACATAGAGCTAAACATAATTACAAACAAGAAGATCTCACCTACTGAAAAAATTCAACAAGAAGCTGAAATACACATTCACGTTTGGTACATTCCTCTAGTTATATAACAAGAGTATATGACACATAGTTTTATTGATGTTCTCAGGATAACTTGATTAAACATTTACTACCAAATCAAACTAAGAGTCACAATATTCATTACAAAAGACTGATAATTTCCAAACTCTACACTTTTAGATTGTTCTATTTTATTTATCTTTATTATATTTTGAGCAATGTGCTCCATACCCTATTTTATTACACACACTATCTACTCTGGTAAACTAGGAGATACTCAATATCTTCTCAAACTATTTTCATATTTGTTTCCCCCAAAGATAAGAGTGGTAGAGGTCCTTGTGTGGCATGTTTAGTTTTTATATCACATATAACTATGGAAGAGGTCATGTGTGACCTGGATAGTTTGTTAAATTTTTTAAAAACTGATCCAGGTTGGGGATCATATTTTTTATTTTATATAAAATTCTTGGTGGCAGCTGATCACCAAGTGTATAAGACTAAGTCTATACTTGATAATGAACCTCTTGTATTAAATATTTTCACTATTTTCTTTAATTTATTTTACATTATTTACACTTTAAAACTAAAAAATTATTTTTACAATAAACAAAATATATACTTTGATAGTTTATCTTAATTTTTGTCCATATAGTATTTTGATCAAGTAAATTTATTTCAAAGGATACAACAATATTTTATATTATTCATATGATACCTAATCAATCTTATGAGAAATATTTAGAAAGATTGAAATTTATATCATACAACATATTTTGATATAAATGGATATATTTTAATATTTTGTGGATTTCAAATTAATACTTTTTAAATAGAAAATTTTATTGGGTAATCAATTCAACCCCTCTTCAGATACTCACTCTAATCAACATATATTAAATTACATTCACTATTAGAATATTTGAAAACCAAATTAGATAAAAATATTAAATATATTATAATCCATATTAAATAATGATTTCCTAAACTCCTACATGACATGAAATATTTGGTCAACAAGGACCTTTAAAAATCAATTTTATATTCTTGAAATATTAGTCATTTTTTTAACTTTTAAATTTTTCAGATTTAACAAAAAGATAATTTTTCTTGAATAATGGAATTTTTTTCATTCCAAATTCTTATCATTTCAACTTTGATAAGTTCATGTTGAAACATTCATCATGATTTCATTACATTTTCCACACAAAAAACTGATTAAAATAATCATTTCAATATTCTTACGAGTACATTAAATAAACAAAGATCTCAAAGACCCTTGAGAAATGACATCATGAAACACTATATTTTTTCCACTACATCTCCAACACTATATAAATTAGTAAATTACATAAATTATTATGATTTATTTACTATATATAAAACAAAAAATCAATATTTTTTGAAATAACTCATTATTATCCTCACTACCATGTGTAATTATTCCTTTAGATCACACTAAAAACACAAAAACAAACTCATTTTAAATAATATATCCTTTCATGTCATTATAACTTCAAGAAATCCTTCAGAAATTATCTAGTAATGTGATAAGGATCAAAACATGTTTTAATTGTAGCATAACAAACCTTTTAAAAAATTCATTAAAATAATTTATTTAAGATATAAATGAATACTCATGTTTTGATTAACTTTTAGCTTAAGGATGTATTTATGTTCTTCCCTCATGAACATCTTAAGATTTAATCTCATAAAATTCACAAAATACTCACAAGTCTTGGTTTTACTCCTAACCAAGATGATATCGTAAACTAAAATGAGTACCATAAATTTTTTTTCATTTTTTATCTTCATATATATGTTATGTACAACTCAACCACATTTAAATTACAATTAATTCAAGTATACATCCTACCAAGCATTCAATGTACAATGTTCTTTCTTTGATCCATATATTTATTCAAGTGAAATACCTTTCTACAATTGTAATAAAGCTAAAATTGATTTATTTGTTTAATTTAGAATGCATGATTTTGGGATATTCAAATTTTATAGAATCATTTTAATATATTAAGTGGTTGGTGTTGGTTTTAGGAATTTCTAGATATTTTTTGGAAGTTTAAGATGGTTTCGAAGGCCGCATGATTAGTGAATAGTTTGGGAAAAACGTGAATCATTCCCATATGATTATGTGGGAGTATTTTTGTGATTATAGGCTCACACATAGTTGAAAAATTATTTGTAAATATTTTTTTGAAACCACAAAACCTCAGGAAATTTCAAACAGTTACAATTTTAACGGTTGCCACACAGTTTTTACGAACATGTGGCCAAAATGTGAACATTATTAAAAGATTCTGAAAATGAGGTATTTCACCTTATTTTAATATAAAATTATCATTATTACTCTATTTCTGACACTTTCACTGGGGTGTGTGCATCCGTCTGTGGAGGATGTGCAACTATTGCCCCACATCCCTGCTTTCCAAAGGCAGGAGGCATCCATCGCTTGTTTAGGGATGTTTTCTCCTTGATCAAAATGGGATGATGGGATGTCAGTTATTATTTCTATGGATTACTCCTAAAAACTCTTCACCTAGTTCAGGTCTCCCTTATAGATTAAGTCGTGGTTCATGAATCACATTCTCGGAGCCATATCTTGATGGATGCCGGTTAATTACACTACTTCTGTCAGGACATTCCATGTGATCTTATCATGGTATCAACCTTAGGTCGGAATAGATGAGAACATCAGGCATGTCGGGGCATCTTTGGGTGCATGGACATAGGAGAACCTGTATTCTTCCCCATAAGATGAAATCTCAAGGGTACAAAACCTGATGCATCCCACATTAGTCATGGGGTATCTTATGCCAGAGGAATTTCTCTGAGGTTTTCCTCAGCTTCCCATGTTTAACATGGGGTATTCCATGAGTTTATCATCTTGCGAAGATGGTTACACCAAAGGCGTGTCTCCCAAGGTTTTCCTCAGACATCTCATGATTATCAAGAGGTAGGCCGTGAGTTTAACATCTTGCGGAGATAGACCAGACTGCTCAGAACACTGACTAGAGTGAATCATATGGGTGAAACCCTTGGAGGGAACACTGATGTTGGGGCAAACATGTGGCTAGCTTCCCGATTGCTGTTAGACAGAATGAGGAATGGGGTGTCATGATCCTACTGGGATGTGGTGGCCCAAGTAAAAACCAGAATGGGTGATGGAAGGTTTCATGAAGTGGATGGTGAATGGGATGAAACCGTCAGGATGATGACAATGGTTTTGGGCTTAAGCCTCGAAGAGGCTTCCTACGTATCCCCATGGTAGGGAATCAAAGTCCACATAGTTCATCAGATGAATAATTACTGACGATTGTGGTCTTTTTAATGGATTACTACTAGATGGGGCGTCAATGACTTATCGCTGAATGGGGTCGCAATGGCTTACCGCTAGATAGTGGTGTCAACGTCTTACCGTTGAATGCGGTCATAACTGCTTACCGCTGGATGGGGTCGAACCGACGTGAAGTGGCATGGACCGTTGGTTGTTAGTCTTGAACCTCGGGGAGGAATCCTACGTACCCTCCCTTGGAAAGGATCAAAGACCTTGTAGTTCGAGGTGGATTTTGTGTGAAAAATATTACCCCTCACTGGGGAAACAATGACGTACCTCTGATTGGGGTCCATAGTTTAACGTCATGAGGGATGGGGGTGAACTGATATTAAGCTGGTTGGAGCGACGGGATGTTGGGCTTGAACCTCAGGGAGGCTTCCTACTTACCTTGCCTTATCAAGGATCAAAGACCTCGTAGTTCAGGGGGGCATTTGGGGCTTACGATCTAAGGTGACCCAAGGTGTTGGTGAACCAACGTGAATGGGGTTGGAGAAACCAATGTGTGGTGGGTTTGAACCTCGCGGAGGCTTCCTATGTACATTGCGTTATCAAGGATCAAAGACCTCATATTTCAGGTAATGGGGGGGGGGGGGCTTGGCGGACCAGCATGGAGATTTTCGGGACCAATGGATGATGGTGGGATTGAACCTCAGGGAGGCTTCGTACGTACCCTTCCTTGGAAAGGATCAATGACCTCGTAGTTCGAATGGTGTGGGTATTGTACTCTAGGCTACCCAGGTGTTGGTGAACTGACTTGAATAGGGTCGGAACGACCAATGGGTGGTGGGATTGAACCTCGTTGAGGCTTCCTACATACCCTGCCTTGGAAAGGATCAAAGACCTCGTAGTTTGGGTGGTATGGGGATTGTACTCTAGGCTACCCAGGTGTTGTTATGGAATGAAAATCGTGAATGGGGCTTACGCAAGGAAGCTACCCGGAGGCCGTTATGGAGTGGCAATGGTGGATGGGGCCTACATAAGGAAGCTACATGGGTGCCGGTATGGAGCGGAAATGGTGGACGAGGCTTACCTGAGGAAGCTGGCCAGGCGCCGCTATGGATCGGCAATGGTGGACGTGGCTTATGCGAGAAAGATGCCTAGGTGCCTCTATGGAGCGGTAATGGTGGATGGGGCTTACACAAGGAAACTGCCCGGGTGCCGGTATGGAGCAGCACTGGTGAATGGGGCTTACACAAGGAAGATGCCCGGGTGCCACTATGGAGCAACAATCTTGGATGGGGCTTACACAAGGAAGCTACCCGGGTGCCGCTATGGAGCGGTAATGATGTGCGGGCCTTATGTGAGGAAGATGCCCGGGTGCCTCTATGGAGCGACATTGGTGACTGGGGCTTACACAAGGAAGTTTCTCGGGTGCCGCTATGGAGCGACAATGGTGTATGGGGCTTACACGAGGAATATGCCTATGTGCCTCTATGGAGTGGCATTGGTGAATGGGGATTACGCAAGGAAACTGCCCTGATGCTGCTATGGAGCGGTAATGGTGGGTGGGGCTTACGCAAGGAAGCTTCCCGGGTGCCGCTATGGAGCGACATTGGTGAATGGTGCTTATACAAGGAAGCTGCCCGGGTGCCTCTATGGAGCGACAACGGTGTATGGGGATTATGCAAGGAAGCTGCCCGTGATGTCTTCCTCATGTCTGGCCATGAGGGAATCCCAACTCACTAGTGGGATGAGGCCTTTACCTATGCGCTAGTGCACAAGAGGGATAATTCCTAGGGTGTTGGAATCAGTCTCAACAAAGGGAGATGAAAAGTGTGAATCACATGCCCGATATTCGGAACATTATGAGGGTGGCATGGAAATAGAGGATAACTGTTGAACATGTTCAAAACACAACATCCATATCTTGTTAGCATGAAATGTGGACAAACAAATGAGGGTTGACTACTGACCGTGTTCGAAACACAGGACCTGACTCGAAGTGTTGTCCAAAGTGTTACGGGGCATTGGCCCAGGACGGTCGGTGAGCCAAGGCAACATGGGACCAGGCTGTTAGGGGGTCCCTTTAGACATGTAAGTGGATGAAGATCCTAATGATGGACATGCAAAGAATGAGGTGGAGTTATGAAATGTTTGAACATATTCCAACGCTCTTGAAATTATGGCACTGTAATCATGGCATTAGGCATCTCATGATTGGAGCATAAGGCACTTGTTTGGAGCAAGATGCATCCTATGTTTGGAATATAGGGTGTAATACAGTTTAGAGTCATGTAGAAAGGACTATTGGAATCTCATTCTTGGAGCATAAGGCATCTCTTGTTTTGAGCAAGAGGAATCCTATATTTGTTTTTTAGGGTGTACTACAGTTTATAGTCACGTAGATAAGACAGTTGGCATCTTATGTTTGGAGCATAAGGCATCTCTTATTTGGAGGAAGAGGCATCCTATGTTTGGAACAAAAGTATTACTACAGTTTAAAGTCGTGTAGATATGACTATTGACATCTTATGCTTGGAGAATAAGGCATCTCTTGTTTGGAGCAAGGGGTATCCTATATTTGTCACATAGGGAATAATAAAGTTTAGAGTCATGTAGAAATGACTGTTGGCATCTCATGCTTGGAGCATAAGGCATCTCTTATTTGGAGCAAGAGGCATCCTATGTTTGGAACATAAGGATTACTATGGTTTAAAGTCATGTTGATATGACTATTGGCATCTTATGCTTGGAGCATAAGGCATATCTTGTTAGAAGCAAGAGGAGTCATATGATTGGAATATAGGGATTACTATAGTTTAAAGTCGTGTAGATAGGACTATTGGCATCTTATTCTTGGAGCATAAGGAATATCTTGTTAGAAGCAAGAGGCATCCTATGTTTGGAACACATGGATTACTAAAGTTTAAAGTCATGTAGATAGGACTACTGGTATCTCATGCATGGAGCCTAAGGCATCTCTTGTTTAGAGGAAGAGGCATCCTATGATTGAGACATAAGGATTACTATAGTTTAAAGTCATGTAGAGAGGACTGCTGGCATCTCATGCTTGGAGAATAAGGAATCTCTTGTTAGAATAAAGAGGTATCCTATGTTTTGAACATAACGATTATTATTGTTTAAAGTCATGTAGATAGTACTACTGTCATCTCATGCTTGGAGGATAAGGCATCTCTTGTTCGGAGAAAGATGCATCCTATGTTTGGAACATAAGGGTTACTACAGTTTAAATTCATGTATGTAGGACTATTGGCATCTCAAGCTTGGAGCATAAGACATCTCTTTTTTGGAGCAAGAGGTATCCTATGTTTGGAACATAGGGAGTGCTACAGTTTATAATCATGTAGAGAGGACTATTGGCATCTCATGCTTGGAGCATAAGGCATCTCTTGTTAGAATAAAAAGGCATCCTATGTTTATAACATAGGGATTACTATAGTTTAATGTCAGGTAGATAGGATTAGTTAGGCATAAGGCGCCTAGCAATGGCTGGTGTTGGGACTTATGCAAGGGTGTCCCATTCTGGTTCAACCTAGCATAAGAGCTAAGTGATAGGGTCTGGAGGAGTTGCTTGAGGAATGGTTTGACTCAAGGTACTTGAGGAATTGATGATGAGAATCTCAACTCACGACATGGGAAACGAACGAAGAGGAACATGTCGACTCAAGGTGTTTCATGGTGTGTGGAGGAGTATCTCAAATCATTATATTCCATAGGTGGAAGGTGGATGCGCATATGGGAGCACTGGAAAATCTAGACATCCCATCCTGAAAATATTGTGGTGTGACTATCCAATTTTCATGGGGGACAGTGATGGTAGCAAAGGGACCGTCCTAGAGGGATGAGACCACAACATGGGACTGACACCCCGAGCAGGGGAGCGGGGGCGTAGCCCCCGCAGTATGGAACAGCGGGTGTAGGCCTTGATACTGTTGCACGTAATAGGAGCGACATGCAGGATAGGCTGCATGCAAGAAGAAGGGGTTGTGTGCAATAAGGAAGGCCTACGTACAATAGGGAAGGCGTGCACACAATTGAGGCTATTGCGGAGAAAACACTGGGTCGGCACGAAATCTGGGAGATTTGGCGCGTAAAGGGGGACGTGTGCGCAATAGGGGGGCTAGGTGCGCAAAACGGTCGATGTTCATGCAATACAGGATGCATGCATGCAATAGGGGAGCGAGGCATGCAGAATGGGATATGCACATGCAATAGGCAGACGTGAACACAATAGGGAAGTAATTGCATGAAATATAAAAGTGTTTCGCAAAAAATTGGGCCCACAACACTATTGCGCACAAAAATAATGTTTTGCGTGCAGAACTGGGTAGGTTGGCCTCTTTCCGTCCAGAAGGGATGCTTTTCATGATAGATAGGGGGTTTTACGCATGGGTGCAGAAAATTCGGACTTACGTGCATTAGAGCGGTGGCTGACCTTCAGGGTCCTCTGGAAGAAGGGGGGGGGGGTGCACTTGTATTTTTAGGCTCAAACAAGAGAGGCAGTGCGTGTAAAACTCCACGCACACAAATGGTTTTCTGCGCGCAAGGCGATGCACGTAATAATCCATGCCCGCAAGGTGGTGCACAGAAAATTCTATGCGCACAATGTGGTGTGCGTCAAATTCCGCGCGTGCAAGGAGGGGTGCGTAAAATTCCTCATGCTCAAGGTGGGGCGCAGAAAATTCTACGCGCGAGAGGTGGGGTACAGAAAAATCCACGGGCATGAGGCGGGGTGCAGAAAATTCCTCACGTGGGAGGCAGGGTGCGGAAAATTCCACACAGACAAGCGATATTCCATGTGAGGTTCCCTTTTTTACACGAAAGATTCTCTTTTTATGGGAAAATCCATACTTTTCCCCAAAACTGTCCTGGATGGCCATTTTCAGCTGCCCGAATTCGAACAACCATAACTTCTGATCCGTAACTCCGTTTGGGCTCCATAACCAGTCCAATCAAAGCTTGTGGAACCAGATATGCTCCAGGATCATTTACAGGAGCATTTTAAAATTTTTGGGGACAAGTTTTTCAGTGTCAACATACTCTTTTGGATAGGGATCTCAAACCATAGGGTTCTTTTGCGAGATTTTTCGGGATTACTTTCCCTTCAGAGTGTGATCTCTTAGAATATTGGAGCATTAATACTAGAAATCAAAGGTATGATCCCCATTTCTTTTTATTCCCACTTTATCTTGATAGAAATCATAGTATGGGTTTATCATGCCTAAATATAGTGGTTAGGTAATGTTTTGATGGGTTTTATTGGGAATCTTTATAAGAGGGCTTCTAAAGATCAGATCTTCAAGGGCATGATTTGATTTTATCTTGGAGATTTGGTTTAAGGTATTTTTCTTCACACATACTCTACATTTGTGAAGAACTTGAAATATTTTCATTTTTAAAATAAAAATATTTTTTATATTTACTGAATTTTTTGGAGAAATCCTAAATGGAATTTATCTTATTGTAATTTTTTTGAATATATATAATGGGAAACTCCCAAAACAAATTTGATAAAATACATAATTGAGTATTTGATGTCAAAATTAATTATTTTGGAACATGGTGAAACTAGAGTTCGTGGTTGGGGTTGAATTGTCTACATAAAAACATTGGGCCTTTTCAGTTTATACTTGGCTGTTGGTGCTAGAGTTAGGGCATTGTAGATTATACCACCAAGTGATGAAAAGAGTTCAGATGTATAGATAACACTCATGAGTATAGACTATTCAAAGTAAATATTAGATGGGAATGCATTGGGTGGGAAACTATATTGTTGTGTATTCATTACATGGTTGTGCGTGTTTATGGAATCCATGTGTGAGCTTCGGTGTGAGTTGTTTTTTGGGAAAATAGATTTGAACAAAAAATTAGATTTTGGCGTTAGTCACCTAAATGTTTTATTCTATCTTATGTATCATATTATTTTTCTCTCATATTTTATTTAAATTATTTGATAACTTATTCTTGTTTAAGTGGCTTGTGTGGGAAGTATCAGGGATTTACTACTAGTTTTGTATAATCACCCACTTCATATACATTGTGGTGTGTATGTAGTTATTGTTTGGCAAAGTGGAATTAAGGTGGATCTTATACCTTTCTAGAGGAGAATAGTAATATAATGGGATTTGGTGATGGAGTTGGGATCCTAGTTGTGGTGGTCAATTGTAGCTTGGGGTTATGCCACATTTGGCACCTTGTATCTCTTTTAGAGTCTTTGTACTTGTATTGTTTTTGGTTTATTTTTTTCTACTACACTTTGATTTTTGTTGTAAATTAGAGTATGAATTTTAGTTTGGTTTATATTGATTTATGCATCATATATTTATATATTTTCTTATTTATTTCTCTTTAATTTAATTTCATAATAAATTTTATATTGTTTCCTAGTGATATTGTATACCCTTGAAATTTATTACCAACCTTTGGGGTCAAGAAGACACATATAAGGTTAGTGGAACTCTAGTCCTTCCCATGTTAATGGTTCGAGTTGGGTTGTTACAATTTGTATCTATTTGGTAAGGTTTTTTAGTTGGGATGGTAGGAATAGAGAAAATATATTTTATGACTTGAAATATAGATATTTAAAAGGCATAAAAAACCTATTTATACTATACTTCAAGTTATCAGATTAGTTTGGATAAAAAATGTGTTGTGAAGCACTTATAGATTGTTTTGACCTCATCGCCATGGGTTTATATGATAAGAGTTGTGTGTAATTCAATAGTAAAGAGACTCCCCACTAGGATTGCATCATTCATGTGTTTTTTGGTAATTATATTGTAGATCGGGACATGATAAACTTGTTTGCTGATATGGATGATTGTGCATATGGTTGAAAGTGAGAGTTTATAAGAAGTGGTTTTTATAACATGGTAAATGAAATTTGGATTTGTGTTTTGTGATGATTATTACTAGCATTGATTTTTTTATTACTTACTTATGTTTGATTGTTTAATGCAACATGAAATTGGTATAGAACTAGAAAATAAATCAGTAATGTATTTAATGATAAGCAATATATTAAATGGTAATGGAAATATGTGATATTTTAAGATAATGTTTATAATTTTATAATGAGTATTCAAAATCATAATTAAAATTTTATTTTATTTCTTACTTCATGATTTTTCCTTGTTTATACTATAGAAAACCCTTACACATGATTGAGTGTTTTTATTTAGACTGTCATTTTAATATATTCATAACTTTCAATGCATTGATTGAAAGTTAATGATTTGAATGTTTTGTGTATTTTGACAATGATTAGACAATGAGCATGGTAAAACACTGTGTTATAATTTCCTTGGTTAAATTCATGAAATTTTAAAAAGAATAACATTTTATTATTATATCTTATTATTCACATAATTAGTAAATCATTTTTAATATAATTAATAGTGTGGAAATTAGTTTTTTTGTTTGTTAAACGTGATAAATTGATCTAATGTTTTTTGGGTACACTTACAATGATTATATTTTGGGTCCTGAAGGCATGATGAAATCTATGATATGTTAGTATTATTAGCATGATTCACTCACATTACTGAGCATTCTAATTTGGAAACAAAAGTATTTCAACAAAATGTTTTTAGAATATAATGGTATGAAATATGGTAGTGATGTAAGTTACACACAAAATAATTTTCATTTTTTTCAGAAATAACATCACATGGATAATATTTTTGGCCCAGGAAGTAGTTTTCCTTGTCATAAAATGGTTTATTTATCATTATTTTTAAGAAAATTAGTATCCTTTTTGAGTAAATGAAATGACCAGCTCATATTACTCAAGTGTTTATTCTTGATGATTACATGACTTGGTTGTTGGTTTTTAAGTAATATAGTTTTATGAAATATGTTATTATGATAAAGAGGTATTAAAATTAAAGAATTACATTGCAATAGTATGTTTTCCAAATGTTTTTTAGATTTAAAACCAGTTTTACAAAAGTATTTTATGGAATGATTTAAAAAAAATTATATGTATTTTAGGCATGATTTTTTTTAAATTCCCTTACTTAAAATCAATTCGTTTTATGGACCTTGGGAGAAAATAATTTCTATAAAACAAATTTTATTTTTTTAAAATCTATAATTTTATATTTTTTTAGCAAGATTTGTTTTATAAATGTGACATTGTTTCATGTCCATTTTTTTAATAAATCTATTAAAACGATATTATCAAAATGGTCTCAATAATTTTCATATTTTTGAATGGTTTTTTATAGGGGTTTATAAAAGGAAAGGTTTGATAAAAACCTTGTAATTTCTTTGCGAACAAGAGAATATTTCCTCTGACTTTTTTTAGAAATTTGTAACTTGGTGAACTCATAGGTGGAAACCTGGATGATGTCTTGGAATAAGAAACCATGAGCTTCTATTCCTAGGAAACTTGTGGATGGATAATTTCTAAGGAAATTGTGGTACTGATTATGTTTTTTGTGCAATATATTATTGTGTACTTATTATGATGGTTATGCTTGCATTTTTTTATCTTTGGTGTGCATGTGATTATTATTGTTATGTGATAGATATAATGCATGGAAGGGAAATATAAGTTTTCAAAAATGATATATTATGTGATGAAGATTAATAAATCTCATGGGTAGTAGGATATTTTGGGATCTTAATTGGTCACCAGGATCAGTTACCTTTTCCGCGGTTTGGATTTGGTCGAATTTTTTATCTTAGATGTGTCACGAAAAAATATTTCACTTTTTACAATGGGGTCATATCTTTTAGTAAAAGTACATTTTCTATTGGTAAAATGTTTTACCAACACATATGTCTATGTTACTAAACTATCAGCACAAACTCTTTCACTAAATGTTTTTATAACGGATAAAATCATTTTTTAAAATTATAATAATACCATGAGATAATATATATGTTGGTTAAAATGTTTAGCAACATGATATAATGAAATTTTGTTCTATTGGTAATAATATTACTAACATATAATGTCTATTTATAAATATAATTTGAATAGAAATTATAATTTTTTATTTCTAGAAAAATTTAATATTATTTTTATTAATTTATCATTTTTTTATATTTTCATACATGTTCAAAAATTGGAAAAAATTAATTATATTAATAAGGAAATTTAATAAAAAATTAATCAATACATAATACAAAATACATCCACTCAAAATGATCCATAACATGCACCACCAACCCGCAATGGCTACCCCAATTCCAGTGAGCTAGTAGTAGCCCATCTATGCCAACAAGCCAGTAGAAACCCATTCATACTACACCAAGGACCAACATGTACCCTAGGACCAGTGAGCCAGCAGAAGACCTTCCATGACACACTAGGGACCAATGAGCCAGTAGCAACCCATCCATTCTCTAGGACCAACGAGCCAACTCCAGCCCATCCATGCCACCCTAGGGACCGAAGAGCACTAGTAACCTATCTAGTCCCTAGGAACAGTGAGCCAACTCCAGATCAAATTAGTGAAAACTATCTGAATGATCTAAGGTTGTTCCAACATTAACAAACCCAAAAATTATTTGGTTACTTTTGGCATAAGAAGTCCTTTTTAGTAGAATTGGAAAAGAAGAACAATAGAATATTTTCAATAGTTTATTCAGTATACATGGAAAATTTGGGAAGAAATATGTTATTTGATAGAAATAAAAAACAAATCAAAAAACACACATTGCAATAGACCTATATGAAACAATGTGCATTCTTCCTAAAAGTAACCAAAATGAAAAATGATAGAATCTCTATGTGGAATTAAAACCCTCATAAGCCTGGACCTACTAACACCCATAGTCATGTCACCTAAAAAGAAAAATTGAATCCACCAACATGTAGATAAAATACAATAGAAAATGATGTGACAACCACCCATGTATAATATGCCAATGTGCTGAGAGTCAAGAATCACTTTAAAGAGAAAACAAACAAGCAAAGGAGATCCAAGTCAGCACAGATTTTATTAGCTCCATTAATTGAAGCATATTAGTGTGGTTAAAAATTTGGAAATACCTAATAACCCATAAATAAAAGTAATATGAAAGAATAGTGATCCTAGAACTTTTTAATAGATAATCCATTGTCTCACCAAAACCGTTCAATTTTCTGTACATCATGTAGATAGTTGTTATTACAGCACCTGAAACAGAGAGAACTTGATCCTTGAATCAAATACCTTGGGAAATAAAACAATCCTTTAAGAGAATAAAAAGTTAAACATTAACATTATAGTATCTATATAAAATAGAAACAAATAACCATTCAAGTACATCAAATGAAGTGAACAAGCAACCCACAGTCTACACAAAATAGCACCTTGAGCCCCACATCTCAACTAAGAATACAGAACCAGAGTCGAGAAACATATTCTAGTCAATACTCAAGGAAAAATACGAGAACCATACCCAAATAAAAAGAGTATACCTGGTAAAAACCAAGAACCTACAGCTTAAATCATACAAAAAGTGTTGTACTCTTCACTAGAACAGGATAGTAACATCAGCTCCCTCAAATATTAAATTGCTCCAATCATACCTAAAATTTAAACCATCATAGTAACACATCATAGATAAAAGGAACAAATCCTCAAATTTAAGGCCCATATCAACTTCATCATCATCTCAAGGCCTCTCTCCAAATTCTCAAATACGAAAAATACTTCATAGGATTCCATTCTTTAATAATTGAGGATACAAGCACTGATTAACCAACTGGAGTCAAATGTAATCCAATGAGACAAACATAAAAAAAAATTCAAGGTGATAATCAAGGATGAAAATTTCATGGTGAAGTAATCTAGCATTTAGGCATTATGATTTAAGGAAGAAAGGTAACCCTTTAAGTTCTACTCGACTAGTTAGTGTCGAAATAACAGACCAAAAGAACTCAAAAAACACCTGTAATTTACCAACTATATTTCATATAAATCTAATCCATGATTTAAAGAAATATATAGTTGTTTCCAAGAGACTAAAAATATACCATTTGGGCCATGAAATCACTAAGGTAATATCAATTCCAAGTAAATTTGAATGAAATAAACCTACATCCCATGGAAAATCACCATTTAACAATTCCTTGGGGACTCATGAGAACAAACAGCTAAATGGACAGAGATGAAAAGACTATACCACAAAGAAATTTGATCTTGTGAATCAAAGAATAATGATAGGTTATTCAATGTTGATGTGTGTATTTAATGGCCAAATCAATATAGTGAAAAAAGTATTGAATAACCAATTGACCTTTTCATGTTATTATTAGTCCATTATTGATGTGTAGATTTAATGATCCCCTCAATGAAAAAATATTTTCCCCATCAAATCAACCCATTTTCCAAATTTCTATGTAATAAAAATATATAACATTGATATTTCCTAAAACCATAAAAAATAACCATATAATATTATAGTTTAACTTGGGCCATTTTTGTAAACATAAATTACATGTATATATCCAAAAATCATATGAAAAAAAGATGGAAACCCACCTTCACATCCTATTTTGTAGCACCTTCTAAAAAGTTTAATCACTTAAACACAACTGCTTAAAAATTCACTTAAAACACACCCACTTAAAAAATAAAATTAATTTTAAAACTACATATAAAAAATAATAAATAATTTGAAAACATATTAATACATTACGTCTCAAGGAAGTACACTCAATTCTATAGTGAAATAAAAACTTGACAAACCTCCATATGTCTTATCAAAGTCCTTGAAACACAAGACCAAATATAACATTAATAATAATTCATAAATTAGAAACATTATAAAACAATATCATTTTAAAAAGGCATGTGAAGCAAAAAATAAAAAAATGAAACAAATAATGAGTGTATTTTGTCTTAGAATGAATTCTCAATCCAAATGAATTCTAATTTCAAACATTGGTACTTCATGGTATTTTTATACATTTATGTATAAGTAATAACTTTCCTAGAAAAACTAAAATAATAATAAACCAAAATAATATATATTTGACATCATTGAACAAGTATAAAATAAAAAACTTACTCGATCCCCTGTAAACTCATGCTGTTTATGGGTCATATGTCTAGAACTCACTTTTAAAATTATTATTATTTAATGATAAATAAATGAGGCCTCAAAATGAAATATTTAGATTAATATAAACATGTAATATCAAATGTGATATTCTTCAAATAAGTAAATTTATAAATGAAAAAATCAATTTACTTATTGCATTACCCAAAATCTTCTCATCATCATCATTGAAACCATTGTCATGTGAGAAAAGGGAACACCAATAGGATATCTACGGAATTCCAACCAAACTAGATCCACACCATGAACAAATTAATTTAATAACCATTGGGACTATATCACCAATAATTTGAAGATCTAAAAAGAAATAGAATATCACCATCATCATTAAAACTCATAGAAAACCACCAATACAACTCATCAATTAGAAAACTAGACATTTATGTGGATGAAACATCAAAAAACAAAAGGAACCAAGATATGTAAAAGAAAAAACCAAAAAAACATATTGAACCAAACCAACCCTAACCAGAAGCACAACTCACTTAATATTTTCCCCCAAGATTAACCATTTTTAGTATTTAATATATAAGAGGGTTCCAACAAGATGACCGTGTTACCTCCCCTAAGAATAAATTTGGATTAAACTTGGTAGGAAACTACCCTATAAGTAGTTTGGAAAACCATAACCAATTATATGAGAGAAATATTTTATAGAATTAAAAATAGCCACAACATATAGATCTTGTCTAAGAACCAGTAAGAAATTGGGAATAGGATGTCACAAAAGAAAGACAATCTTCTATGAACTCCCACCTCTTACAGTCCCAAATCCCTAAAAACTCCATCTCATTTGACTGGTCTAAAACACTATGGACAATGGAGGTTGAGAGTAGGGATAAAGTATTGGAGCAACAAGGATGGAAAGGTCTAATTAGGTGTATTTCATGGGGATTATTTCTTGGAATAGGGAGTGGGATCCCATGATTATGTCGAAGGGGGACGCTGACTGGGAACAAGGAGGTTGGTTCGTGCAATGATGTTAGAGGGGGTCACTATCCAAGAACTGGGAGGGGTTTCAAGCGAGGAGGTCTATGAGGAACTCCACTGGGGAACATAGTGTAAGGGTTAAGGGAGGGGTTTGTGGGGAAGGGGTCAAATGTGGGGGGTGGTGTAGGTGTGGGGTGGGGGGCACACTTTAGGGGTTTTTGTTTTTGTTTGTTTTCATATATTCCTACATATATAGATATATATATAAATTAATATTTTTTTTGCATATATGGGTGTGTTTGTGTGTGTGTATAAACATAAATATTATATATGCGTAAATTCATAGTTTTCATCATTATATATATATATACATATTATCAATAAATATTACTAAATTATGGATATTGTAATTAATCATATATTTTTATTATCAAAATGATATTTTTTAATAGGTAATATATATATATATATATTCATGTTTTGGTAAAATAGTTGATATTATTGAATAACTCATTGAAAAAAAGTTTTATATTTCTAAAATATTTATTGGTTATAATAATTAATAATAATAGATTCATTTATCGGTAAATCAGTTGTTGGTATTATTATTATTGGATAACAAATATAAATGTTAGAAAAATATTTGTTGGTATTGAACTACTAATATAAACAGATATTTGTACTGGTAAAAAAAATTGTTGGTACCTACAGTTAATATCAACAAAATTTAATATCTATTGGAATTAATTATTTTTACCAACAGATATGTTATATGTCGGTAATTTTTTGTTGGTAAAGGTCATTTTTTTGTAGTGTGTATTTGCAATAATTCGTGGAATACAATGTTCCCTCTCATTAATTTAAAAATTTATTACTATAATTATTGAGTCACTCTCTTATGAAATTAAGGAAATGTTCCTCTATTTAAAGGAGTTAGGACATGAATCAGCCAATAGTAGTTGTGATGGGTTATGAGTCATCTCTTGTTGGGTTTTATATGATCAAGGTCAAGTTTTGAGGATAGGTGTGGTTTTTTGAGAGTAATTCCAAATGGGTGACCTTCGTAGAAGTTTTATGGGGTATGGGTTCATGCATGCTCTCATCCTTAACATTATCAATGAGTGATCTTATTTCATAGATACCTCGATGAATCCTTCCCTTTGTGATTATTTGATTAATTATAGCTCCTTTTTCATTTTCTCTCATGTCAGGTATCATCATGGACAACTCCAATTATGTTTGGTACTTCATGATTAATTGGTTAGTGGCTATGTTATCTTGCTAGTCACTGGTTGGTGGGTTAGTGAAACATTGGATCATGGATTATTCAGGGGTTAAATACTTGATATAGACCTGGGTTGTATGAATCAAGATGATTCCATGGTTTTTCTTTGGGTCACTATCATTATTTATTTGGATAACTAAATCCATAGAAGTTTAAATGTTTAATTTTGATAGTATCATCATTTGGTTAAACCTTAAAGGATGGGAGCCATCGAGGGGTGATAAGAGGATAAAAATTTTCTCTTATGCCTTAAGATTCAATTATGGTTCCTTCTCCTTGAACAATTTGAGTGGGTAGCCCATTCATATATTGGTAAGGTACACAAGTTAGATAATGTTGAAAACCAATCAATGTTCATATAATTTTTTTTCACTTTTATCTTTCCTGTGGGGGATGTAAATTATCTAGGGATTTGAAACTAGATTGTCTGAAATTCTTTAGAAAAATGAGTTTTTTGAGGTGTTGATTAACTCATTAAGTCAAAAAATTCCATTCCTATTCAGGGGATAATCTATTAAAGTATCAGGTACTGGGGTATATTCAAGAAGTGATGACTCTTAATCACATACTAATTATAATCATATTTGATTAAGACCTAGTTTCCTTTTTGGGTTAGTTCTTATTAAATTCACCTCTAGGATCTGAGTTATCTATTAGTACAAGATAACACTGAGCTTCCTAACTCAACCCATTGACTATGACGTGTTTTGAAAGGGAGCCTCACTTACATTTCTCAGATATTTCACAGGCTTCTAGTTATCCATATATGATTTATATGACTAAATTTAGAGAATTGTACCACAATTTATATCAATATATGGTTTTATGGATTTTTTAGATATTATTTTATATTATCATTAGTAATGAATCTTGAGTTCTTTAGGTATTATTAGGGTTAAAGAGTTGTCTTTAGGGTAAGTATGTGATGTTAGTTCTTTGATGGCTGGGACCATTTGAGATCCCTAGCTTTATAGTAGGGTTGTTTTTTTGGTAGCATTGTATTCTTTATTCAATTCAGTGCATTTCATCCACATACATCCTTGTGTTTAGAGTGTGATTCAATCTCTATTGTGTAATTGGTTGGGATTCTATCATTCATGATCCCGTTATTTCAATGGGTTATCTCTATGTATTGTATCTTAGTATAGGAATGATATTCTCTTTCCAGGTTGATTCATGCATTCGTAATCGTGTAGGAGTGTTTAGGGAATTCTGGGAAGGTGAACAGTTATTACATAGTTTATAAAAATATTATGGTAACAATGTGGCCTTTTTATTTTTTATATTGTGACAATTTGCATGTTTTTTAAAACCATGTGGCACTAGGTGTTGTCTAGTAATACCCAAATGGTTAGTGCATGGTTTTCAAAACTAGGATGCCAAACTGTGCATGTTATTAAAGGGGTTTTAATATTAGGTTTCAAAACTATTTCCCATTGGTATTCTCATTATTCCTCTTATAGATGGGGTTCTCAAACCAAAGGTCTCTATTGGGAGATTTTTTTTGATTCCTTTCCCTTTAGAGCATGATCTCATGTAATCTAGGAGTATTGGTATAAGGAATTAAATTTATGATGCCCATTTATTATATTATTTATTTTCCTTATCAATTTATCTTGGGATAGACCATAATCTAGGGATTATAGGCCTGAATATAGTGGTTAGGGAATGTTTTATGTGGAATATTTTGAGAATTATTATAGAAGGGTTGTTAGAGCCTGGATCTATAAGTGTGCGATGTGATTTCATCGTAGTGATTTGGTTCAAGGTAGGTGTCTTTTAACCTACTCTAATTTTGTTAATAAATTGAAATATTATTGTTCTAAATGTTAAATTATTATTCTATCTCTTATAAATGTTTTGAAAAAAATCATTAATGTATTTTTTCTTGGTGTAAAATTATTTTAAATATTGTTTGTGGGAAATGCTGACAACATGTTTGATAAAATGCCTACTTGAGTATTTGGTGTTAAAAATGATTATTTTAACACATTATGAACCTATATTGTAGGGTTTGGGGTTTCATTAATGAAATACATATACATTTTCTAACTGGTTTTGACTACGCATCTAGTGTTGGAGTTAGGCCACAATGGATTATACAACCAAGTAATGACTTTGGTCCGAAGCGATGAATACCTCTCACGAGTGTGGACTATTTAGTGGACATTTTAGATGAGAATAAACCAGTTGGAAACTTTTTGGGGGTATGTGAATTCCATGGGAGTGTATGTTAATTGAATATTCATGTGAGTTGTGGTGTGAGCTATTTTATGGAAAAAGTGATTTGGAAGAAAAAGTAGATTTTGGTGTTAGTTACCGTAATGGTTTTTTCTATCTAATTCATTATATTTTAATTCTATCCTATTTTATATAAATTATAAGATATCATGTTCTTTATTAAGTGGTATGTGTAATAATTCTTGTATATTTAATATCCAATTTGTTAAAAATTATTGTTTGACATGGTGCAGGTAATGAGAGACCTCTTACCTTTCTATGGGAGAGCAGTGTTTCTATGGGATTTGGTGATGCATTTTGGAGATCAGTTGTCGAAATCATATAGATATTAGGGTTTTTATATGTTTTCACCTTCCCTATAGGTATATTGAATCTGTATCTTTAATGAATGTATTACCATAACTATATCCAAATCATAAATTAAGTGTTTTTATCATGAATAATAAATTAACAAGCGGAATAATCTACCACTATGTCATTTTTAATAAGGAAACATCTCAATACCTTTATTAATGTATCACTGTATATCATAAATCCTTCTCCACTATAGAGTAGTTCTTATAAAGATGTGGTGTCTGACCTTCTCTAGAGCTCATTCACATTTTTTCACATTTATATATATAGAGTAGCGTGAATCCCATTCAAGTTAACTCAATTATTTAATTTGAAATTTATGATACATTTCTCAAAAATCATCAATATTATCAAAAAAACCCAATAATACTACATATCCTTATTATAGTGGTTGGTCTGGCCCATAATTAGATCCCCTCTATCATTGAAGGATCAACATATACAACCTATTTTATGATTATATGTCCCAAGAATGATGCTTTCTACAAATATAATTATCACTTTATAAATTTGGAATATAATTTATCCTTTCTCAAGGTATTTATCACAATAATAAAATGATATTTATGCTTTTAATTTCTCATAAAATACTTAGGAATATAATCTTGAAATACTATAATAAGTTGAACAAGGTAATCACTACAATATCTAATCATCTGATCCGTGAAGAAAATAAGGGAATTTTTAAGTCCAAATGATATAACATTGAAATCACAGTGTCCATATCTTGTGAAGATAAATACCTTAGATATATCATCCATTTTCAACTTTAATTTTTGATATCCAAACTAAAGGTAAATCTTTGAGATGTATTGATCCCCTCAAAATTGATCTAACAAGTCATCAATATGGTGTAGAATATGCTTGTTGTTGATCATGACCCTGTTAAGTTTGGGATAATAAATATATATATGAATTTATCCATCCTTCATACCAATAAATAGGACTAGTGCATCCCATAATGATGAAATTTGGTGTATAAAAACGTTATATAGATTATATTTGTCCTTATTCTTTGATTACTATAATCCAATCAAAGCCATTCAATATGTAGTATTTGATATAGGCATAACACCATTTATAAGACTTATTGAAAACTCCAACTCATGATCTTGTATACGAGGAAACTCTTATAGAAATATATAGAAATACTCCCCCAACACATTTACATCCTCAATATCAATCTTTCCCCAACCATTTGATCAAAATACCAATCATTATTCGGTATTGTGACCTATATAATGTAAGTAATTTCAATCCAAATTTTTTGGATAGCTTTTAAATGATATATTATCTTGTGTTGACTTGGAATATGAAATGTGATTTACCTATCTTGTGAATTAATTTTTAAAATGTATAGAGAGATCCAATCCATGCATAAAGTCACATTAAATTTGACCAATGGGAGAATAATGTGTTTTTTAGGAAATATAGTCCCAAAAACTTCTATCATGGTAGAGTAATAGATTTGAGATGAAATCATCACACCACTAAGATATTTCATAGATAACTCAATATCTTGTTATAGGGGATACAAATTTATAGTCTTAGTTACTTTTAAGATATAAAAGAATTTATAGAACTATGATTAAATACTTTTTTATAATATTGATCATGTCTATCACCACCTCAAAGCCGTGATTTTATCTTTCATAGATTGTGTGTCAAGAAAATCACATATTGTAGGTGGCAATGGAGTTTTCCATGAAACAACCTCATGACTTGAAATGTGACTTTAGGATGTGAGGTAAATTCTAGTTGAGAAAATGTGAATATTAGTAGAAGTTGGATGATATGGGAATTCAAACCCTCTATGTGTTTCACAGATTAAATTTTTTAGATCTTGTGGAATTTATGATGTGAATATTTAATTCAAAACACGAACAAAGAGACTTATATCCTATTTATAGATTTCATATTTAGATGACCCCTCTCATTTGTCCATCACTTCCTCTAGATTTTAGGTGGTACTTAGATTTTTTTGGACATCATTCAATCCCTATCCTCTAGTGTTGATACTTGGGTTTTAGTGGTTATTATTTTTCAATCAGTGGTGAGTTATTGTTCCTATTCACATTTTTTATTCCATTCATATCCTAGGGATTCACTCTAGTGTTGTTACTTTATTTTGGGGTGTGTTTGGGTTGATTTTTGATGATACATTGGTCTGGTTTAGGCTGATCCCTATACATTTTGTGTGGCTATATTTTTTGAATAGTTTCTTCTTCACTTTATGGTGAAAATAAAGATAAAAATATTCTTTGAGGTTGTGCATCCTTGTTGTCCCCCATATACATGATACGTGTGGGGGATGCATAATTCCTTCCCTTTAGGTAGATGTAAATCATCGAAATATAAAAGATAATTAGTTTAAATAAATGAAATTGATTGGGAATGAAGAGAAATCACATGTTTTAGCTAGTTTGATATTATTATCGATGTGTTTATGCCTGATGTTTCCCTAGTTTAAAATAACAGCTTTTGGAATCCTTTTCTACATTGTAGATGATATTTTGTGATGAACATTATTATGTTTCTATTTGATAGGACCCTCATTAAAAGGATAAAGATATTATATATGGATAATAAACTGGTTTCCTATTGAAATTTGATTCATGTGATATTACACATGCTAAATAAAGATGTAATGTGATGAATTAGTTTGAATAAATTATGGAATCCTGAATGTTTTTTGTTTTTCATACTTATTTTAGTTGTGTTAACTTTCAAGTTTTAAATTTTTGGGTGGTTATGGGGCTGATTGGATGGGATGTGTGATATATGGGGATGTGATGTGGTGGTTGGTTTTCATGGATGTGATTTGGTCAATTGTCTGGTTTTGGTGCCTGAAGGCTATGGTGGGTAATGGTAATAGCGTGTGGTGGTTGTGTTGTGTAGTGGTAATGGTGTGGGATGAATGTGGTTAATGGTTGTGATGGAGAGTGGTGGTTGAGGAATGTGGTTTTTGTGGTGAATTGTCTTGGTTGATGTAATGTGAAGGTTATGGTTGGTGTGGTGTTACAGCGACAAATGTTGTGAGTTGGGCCATTCATGATGTGGCATGGTTGTGTTAGTTTCCCGGTTAGTAATAGAATAAATAAATATGTTGAATGAAATAAATAAACAATTGGTTTGATAAATGAATAAAATAAAGGGTTGTGTAATTGTGAAAGAAAGGTATTAGTAATGGATGTTTTTGGAAACTCATTAAATTTGGTATGTGGTGGGACATGTAATTGAAAGAAGTGATGTGTAGCTATGTGTGGTGGTTATTTGGTGTGTTAAATATAGTGATGGAAGGCATTGTGATAGTTGGCGTGTAGTGTAATAGTGGTGTGGTGTTGTGCACTAGTGTTTTTGAAGTGAACCTATAGGATGGGTAATGTATTCTATATATACATAATGTATTTTATATTATTTCCTATATTCACCCCACCTAAGTTAGATAACCTTATGAACACTCAGACGTTATGGGTTTCAAGTGTTTACTCAACATTCAAGATGGTGGTGATAAAGATGGATGGATACCTTTTATTCCTTATTATTTCTTTATTTGTGTTCGTTTATGTGTCTTCAGGTGAAATGAAATGTGTTGGCCTAGGTTTCATCACGAGTGATGTGATGTGATGGCCCATGTGTCTTCTGGAAAGATGAGGTGTGATTTGATGGCCCTAGTGTCTTCTGGTGGGATGTGATGTAATCTGAGATGTGGTAGGATAATAAATGGTAGGAAGAGGGTACACAGTTTATGTAATTAACATTCATGATACCATAGTACTCTAGTTATGTGATGAGGTGAGATGTGATGAGAGGGTCTAAGTGTCATTGGGTGAGATGTGCTGCGATGGATAAGGTGTCTTCTCATGAGACAAGATGTGATGACACATGATGCTATAACTAGATGATAAAACTTCTGGGGGTGAGCTAGGTAGGGAAGTATCTCAGTCCACATTAGAGAAGGATGGTATGTGATGCAATATGTACAGAAGGGATGGGTGCACATGACGTTCGATGTTGGGGTGTGAGATCAGGAAACTAGTTGGGAAGCGGTAATAAGGAACCATTTTTTTATTCATGATTATTATGGCAGTATATTGGATGCATGAATTTGTAATAAATCCATGGTGAGATAGGTATTGGTTAGTTGAACTATTTCTATACTTGTTGGTTCTAGTTTTTACATACTGGTGTATTAGCATGCTGTTTTAACATGTGCACTAGAGACTTTGGGTATGATCCTACCGAGTATACTTGTATGATCAACCAATGTATATAAACTATTTTTAGGTTTATAGAAGATCTATAGAGACCAGGATGGCCATTAAAATTTTGGGTTGGAGTTTCTATTGAGTTGTTTTCATATGACATGTATTTGGGTACTTTACGTAGAGACCTTTATTTTTATCACCTAGAATTGTAAATAAATTATAGTATGGTTTTGGGTTTAAATTTATATTATTTGATAGCGTTATTGGGTGGTTGTTTATCCCATATCCCAATCCTATATTATTAGAGAAAAATGCCTTTAATTTGTTATATTTTAGTACCCTATGTGCTTGTCACCAACCTGGGGCCTACTGGATGTGGAACTAGGGAGTTATTTTCTCTCTTACTTCATTGATATCCCATGGGGTGTCTTTGGAGGGAAGGTATCATGATAGAGTGTCATTGAAGTTTTTTAATTGATAGGGATAATGTATTATGGAAGTATGTACTATGAGATTTTCATGGGTTGGCAGGGAAATTATTCTAGTTGATCCTTGTATGTGACATAGGCTAGGGAGACCAACCACAACATTAGATTTTAGGCCCCCGTGATATGGTGCATGTACTCTGAGCTTACAGAATGACCAAGTGATGTAAAAATATTTGTAGGGTAGAGACCTATAAGAGGTAAATGCATCATGAAAAATTGTCTCCAAGTTTGAATTGGGTGATTATGGGAAATTAAAATGAATTAATTAAATAAACATATAATGAAATTCTCTACAGTCAAGATTAGGGTTCTTTCTTGGTTTTCATGAATGGATCCTAGTAAAAGTCCATGGGTATCTTAGGATTATGTGGTCTAGTCGGTTGATCTAGTTGATTTCTATATAGTTGATCATGTAGAGGATAATGATGTTTGGTAGAGGGAATTTTTTTCTTTCTAGTGGTAGAGTTTGTGAATGTTTGAGTGGAGAATCTCAGATGTGGAGGTAGAGAACTGGTTGGAGGAACTCAATATATCTTTCAGTCTAATTTGAGGTTGGTATGAGTTATGGATGACTTTGGTAGTTATTTATTCATGGGGAGGATCATGTCAGTGGTGTAAGTTGTATCTTGGTGTCATAATGGAGGCATATCTGTTGTATTCTTACTTTAAAAGGGACCTCTATTCAAAATTATTTCCATCAATGATATAGTTAGTGAAGCAGAAGAAATGTTTCTCTCTTATACAAGGAATTCTGAGTGAGTGAGAGACTATGATAAGGTTTAAGGTCATCATTTTTTCTCTATTGATGTAATTTCATATGAGGTGTCTAGATCACGACTTCTAGAGGAGGATTTTCACCTAGTGATCAGGTTTTCAGCCACCCTGTCAAAACATTCCACAAACAAAGAGGTGAAAAATAAATTAGAGATTATTGAGAATATATTTTCTATGGGAGTCAAGCCATGATAAAGTGTCCAGATAGGCATCTCAAGGAGAAGGTATTCAGATAGTGGGTCACATGTGTTCTGGTACTCTGGGTTCTAGCCAGTGGGGAGTCAACCACAATAGATCCTTACTATTCTGTCGGGGGTTGGTGAATTCTGATAAACTACTAGTGGCCTTAAAATTTTGTTCTATGTCATTGGGGGATATGGAAACCACTAGGATTAGTGTTTGACCACTCAGGTAGAGTATCATGTGAGTGTTTAAGACTCTTTTTGATAGTAGAATATATTTCATTGGATGTAGTTTTAGTTAAAAGGACCAATGATGATTGTTTATTAGCCCATAACAAGTGGAGATGGTAGAGGGTATCCTTATTATAATCCCTATCCATAGGGACCTAGGCCAGATTGTTGTTGTGGAGTCTATAAGTTGAGGGGAAGAAAAGTGGGATATATTTGTAAGTACACATTAAAGGGGGTAATTCAAGTGTATCTAAGAGTTGATCGAGGTATGATTAGTTTATCTATATAATCTTATGTTAACTTTGTTTGATTCATGATCCTCATGAAAATTTGTTGATCCGAAACTAGTCTATTACTTAGGGTAGGAAGTGGAGAGGTTTCTAGTACCACTAGTGTTATCTACACTGGTTGGAATTTATACTTCTTTGTTCGATGTGTTTCAGGAATGTAGACTTTGGATGGGGAAACACTAGTCAATGGTAGATTAATTATTTCAGTAGATACATCAAAATGATTTTATACATGGAATGGATTATATATATTCCATAATTTCAATAAAAAAATATTTCTAGAGGAGAGTTTTGTTTCTGATGTGGAATTCTAGTTAGTGGCATTCAATGGTGAGCAAGGTTATCAGATGAATAATAGAAGATTTGAACCTCATTTTTCTCAGTTTGAGGGGATGCAAGTGGAGGACCAGGTGTGGGATATTCCTAGGGTGTTGGAGGAGTTACTTTAAGTTTTATCAGATGTAGTTATGGAATTACTTCCATGACATGTTGTTTATTTTGTTATAGATTTTTAACTGTGTAAATATCTGATTTTGATGGCTCCCTATCAAATGGTGATTGCAGAGCTATGAGAGTCAAGGTTATTAGTGGATGGCCTGATGCCTAGGGGTTTTTATGGGACCCAGTGTGTCTCCTTGTGGTGTTCTAGTTTTTTTTATAAGAAGGTATATGGTTGTCTGAGGGTTTTCATGGACTAACAAAGGATGAATCAGGTGAAACTGAAGAACCCTTATTCTATTATGAGGATTGATAATCAATTTGACTACAAAATTGGATTCGTTTTTCTTTTGAAGGTTGGATGTTGGTCTGAATATCATTAAATGAGGGTGAAAGAAGAGGATATTTTGAATAATACCTTTAAATATAGGTACATGCACTTTGAGTTTATGGTCATGCTGTTCAGTTTCACGAATGTACCAAACATGTTAATGGGGATCAAGAACTTTGTATTCCATGATTTCATGGACTATTATTTCATCATTTTCCTAAAAAATATCTTGATATACTTTAAGTTAGATGTAAATCATGTTGAGAACCTCAGAGATATCTTACATGTCCTTCGACACCACCAGCTATATAGAAGGTTGTCCAACTACAAGTACTGGACATGACATGTACATTTACCTAGTCATGTGGTGTATTATCATGGTTTGGTAGTATAGCTAATAAATTTGGATGTGGTTGTTTCTTAGTAAGTACACAATAACATGATATAGGTTCATAGTTTCTCGGTCTCATAGGCTACGATTAGAGGTTTTTACGTGATTTTTGTTTATTTTCATCCCCATTGATGGATTTTACTAGGGAGGACCTGACCTTTTGTGGACTGATCAATGTAAGGTAGTGTTGAGTCACCTAAAGGAGAAGTAATTCAGTGCTCTACTGCTTTAGTTTCCTAAGAAGGGTATTTTGTTTGAGCTTTTCTGCAGTGTTCCCAACTTCATTTGGGATGTGTATTGATGCAGTAGAGGGAGGTGATCTCTTCTATGTCTAGGAAGTTAGGACCCCATTAACATAACTATTATTCATATGATATTTAGTTAGAGGTAGTTGTATTTACACTGAGGTTGTGGTAGAGTGGACTCATTGGTATGAACTTTTCGGTTTTCATAGACCAAAAGAGCCTAAAATATATATTTTCTCAATGATATTTAAGTCTACTTTATAAGAAGTGGATGGAGTTTCTACAATATTATGATTTTGATATCACCATACCCTAGGAAAGGGGGATGTTGTTTCTAATTCATTGAATCATAAGTCCTAAGGTGATGTGTTCTAGGAGTCTAACGATGTTTGGAAAGGGATGAAGGGGCTTGTTGTGATGAATCTAGATATGAGGGAGATTTGTGGCGGAGTATGAATTTATCATATGACTATGGAGTCATCCTTGATGATGTAGGTCAAGGAGTATCAGTGGGGTGACTTAGAGGTAGAGGTTATACATGAACATTTTAGCCATGAGGAATCTGTAGAGGGATGATCAAAAGATGATCAAAATTGAGTTTTTTTTTCAGTGGAGGTTTTTTATTCCATAGACAATGCATTAATAAATTCTCTATGAGTTCCATAACTCACCTTTAATTCTACATATCAATGTGACCAAGATTTATTGAGGTGTGATGAGACGACATTGGTATATGGGGATAAAACTATTAGTGGGAGAGTTTTAGGCAACATGTATAGTTATTTAGTAGATGAAAGTTGAGAACCAAGTTCCTGAAGGTTTGTTTCAACCCTTGTATATTCCTAAATAGAAATGGGAAGACATCTCAATGGAGTCCATCATAGGGATACTTTTGGATCAGGGAAGTTGTGATACATTATGGTGATTGTGGGATAACTAACAAAGTCAACTAATTTTTTAGAAATCCACGAGTCAAGTGCAATAGATGTCTTGGTAATGAGGTATATTAATGATTTGGTTATGCTTCATGAGGTACCTAGTACCATCATCTCTAATCATGGTCCTTATTTTACCTCATTATTATGCAGGGGATTGAAGTATGCTTTTGGATCCCAATTTCACCTTAGTACTAATTTCCACACTAAAAAAGATGGGAACATGGAGTAGAAAATTCTGACACTGGAGGATTGGTTGTGACCATGCATCTTGGAATTTGGGGGATTGTGTGTAAGGAAATAGTGTCTATTTGAGATTTTAAATAACAAAAAACATTACATATCCATTAGTATTACCCCTTTTGAGGTGTTTTATGGGTGATTGTTTCATTATTTTTTGTTTTGGATGAAGGTTGAGGAGTCAACAGTTCTTTATCCTAATGTGTTATAGAGCACAAATGAGAATATATAGTTAGTCTAAGAGAGGATGAGGGATGACCATAACTGTAAGAAGGACAACGATTATTATAGGTGGAGGCCTCTAGGGTTTGAGGTTGGAGACCATTTATTCTTGATATTATCCCCATGATATTGGAAACATGGTTTTAGTATGGGGAGTAATCTTTCTCCTTAGTTTTTGACCCCTTTGAGGTGTTGGGGAATGTTGTCAAGGCGGTGTATCAATTGGAATTGAAACCATAGCTTGAGAGAACCCACAACATCTTCTACATATCCAACCATTTTCGATATCTTCATGATGACTACAATGTCCATGAATGGGTAGAGTTGGATATTGATGATGAAACGATGTTTATGGAGTAAGAATTAGAGATCTAGGATCATCAAGAATAAGAGTTTAAAGTATCAGATATCTCTTTGGTTCAAGTGATGTGGAGGTATGGTTTCCTATAGGTGAGTACTTGGTATCTTGAGATGGAAATGCATTCCCAGTACCCAAAGTTGATTTTAGCCCCTCTTTTTTCAGTCATTCTAGATTATGTGATGTTGGGGTCTTATTATTTTATGAGTTGTACTATTTTCTTAATGATGTGATTCATGATAAATATTCTAACATACAGAGAGGGTAAAACCATATTCCCAATCAACATGTGTTATATTATGTTGTGATTAAAACTTTGCAGGTGATTCACTACTCCAAGAATTATATATTATCTTCACATGGAATCTGGAATTACTTAATTTGTATGCTAGTGGTATTGTTTTGTGTTGGTTTTGGTAGTTTTAACTTGGGTTGTGTGTATTTTGATATGGTTGTGTGAATGGTTATGTGGAAAAGAGGTGTATTTTTGTTAGTTCCAAATGCAGTGGTTTTGTACCTAGAAATACGTAGTGTGTAGTTGTGAAAGGTGTTTGCAGGCATTCTAATTTTCTATATTTAGAATTTAGTGGTGTTTTAGGTGTAACAAGATCCCTAAAAGGTATCTCAAGTGGTCATTTTCCAAAAACTCTCATTTTTTATGGGCTATGTATTGATTCTTGAAGATGATAACTTTTATAGGTATCTAATGTAACAATTCATCCCTTATTGATCATTACTATTCTAATTTGGGTGTTAAGAGTGCTTTAGAGGAGGATTGAGGGGGTTAGGTAGAGGATCGGGCTACATAACAACAATATTAGGAAACTGAAATCATGAAATAGATTTTCATGATTTGATTTTGTATTTCACAGCTGATCTATATTGTAATTCACAGATTGTACATTATGGTGGAGTATTTTGTGAAATCGATTTATTTCATGAAAGGTGAATTCATGATGTGAAGTAAATTCTAGACAAATCAACATGAATATAGAAAGATGTTTGAAGATATGGAAATTCATGTCTTGTATAAATTTCACTGCTTGAATTTTGTGGACTATGTGTAACTCATGATATGAATATATAATTCACACTAAGAATATGGTGACTGACAACATATTTATGGGTTTTACTTGTAACCAAACTCTCTCATTAGGCTATCTCACCCTCTCTATTTTGGATGAACACTAGATGATTTTTTGGAGATCATTCACCCCTATCCTTTGGCTTGATCCATGGGTTTTAGTGGTTGTTTATTTGTGATTGGTGGTGTGTTCTTATTGATTTCACCTTGTTTATTTCCATTCTTACCTTGGTGATTCATCACAGTGTTGTTGATTTGGAATGAAGTGTTTCTGGGTTTCATTTTGATGATCCCTTGGTGTGGTTTTGGTTGGTCTAATTATTCCACATGTGGTTGGGGTTTCTAGTATATTTTTTCTTCATCACATGGTGTGGATCAAGATTAGAGAGAATATTTGAGGTAGGGGATCATTATTCTATCCATTTATACATTTTATGTTGGGGTATTTAAGGATTTTTCCCCATTAGGTAGATGGAAAGGGTCATCATAATAAAGATAATTAATTGGAATAACTGAAATTGATTATGAATAGGTGTTATCAAATTTTTTAGATTCTTTCATAATTTGGCTGATGTATTTATGCCTAATTTTTTCCTTTTTGAAAATAAAAGCTATTAGAGGGCTAATATACACTATAGATGAGATATCATGACGAAACTTTATATCTTTTTTTTAACACACCCTAAATAAATATTTAAAGAATGTATATATAGATAATGTATTTTTTACCCATGGAAATCTTATTCATGTTATAATACCAAAGATAAATAAAGAAGCAATGTGATGAAATATCTAGAATAAAATATGAAAGTCGGGATGTGTGATATCATGTTTACTCATGCATGTTGTGTTATCCTATTTGGTTTGGGTTTTTTTGTGATAATGGAGGTGACTGTATGGGCTATGTTATATGTGGGGTTGTGATGAAGTGTCTAGTTGGCCTGTATACGATGTGGGAAGTTATGTGGTTTTGGTGAGTAATGGTTGTGGGGAATAATGGTTGTGGTGCACGATGGTTGTGGTTGTTGTCTGTGAAGGTTGAGGAGCATGATGGTTGTGGTGCAAAATTGTTGTAGTCTATAGTGGTTTTGGTACAAAATTGTAGTGTTTCATTGTGATTTTAGTATGCAATTGTTTTGTTTCATGATGGCTATGGTGCATGATGGTTGTGAAGAGTGGTGGTTAAGGCTTGTGGTTATTGTGGTTAGATGGGTTTGTTGGTGTTGTGTGGTGGTGATGGTTGAAGTGGTGTTATAGATATAGTTGATGTGAGTTGGGACAATCATGGTGTGGCATGGTTGGGTTAGTTTCCCTATTAGTGATGAAATAAATTGTGATTTTGAATCAAGTTAATAAATGAATTAGATGATAAATAAAGAAAAGAACATGCTGTGTAATTGTAATATAAATGGATTAGTAATTTAATTTTGTGGAAAATCATTAAATATAGTAAGTGGTGATACCTTTAGTTAAAATTTGTGATTTTTATTATGTGTGGTGGGTTTGTGGTGTGTTACATATAGTTGTGGTAGAGTGGTGTAAGTGGTTGTGATAGTTGATTCATGGTGTAGTGGTGGTGGGCACTAGTGAGGTTGATGTGAACACATAGGTTGGGTAATGTGTGCTATCTATATATCTTGTATTTTATATTATTTTCGTTATTTTTCACACTAGAGTTGGATAAACATACAAATTACTATATGTTCTTAGTTTCAGTTACTTTGAGCAACATCAAGGATGGTGGTGATACAGATGGATGGCCACCCCCTCTTCCTCGCTCTTCTGTTAGCTGTGTTGGACTATGTGCCTTCATGTAATATGTGATGTGATTTCCTAGTTTGTCTTAATGTGATGTGTTGTCCTATGTGTCTTTGGGTGAGATGAGGTGTGATGCAATTGACCCGGTGTCTTTCGGTGGGTTGTGATGCGATCTGATATGTGGTGGGGTCATGCGTGGTGGGTCAAGGGAATGAGGTTGGTGTCATTCATGTTCATGATACCCTACTAATTTGGTTATGTGATGAGGTGATATGTGATGTGATGGACTATGTATCTTCCAGAGAATGTTCTTTGATGGACCAAATTTCTTTGCATGAGATGTGATTACAACTCATGCTAACACCAGATGCTAGACCTTGTGAGGGTGGGGTAGGTAAGGATTCATCCCAACCAACAACATAGTTGGATGGTATGTGATGTGATTTGTATGGAAGGTATGGGATCATAGGATGTTTGACATTGGGGAGTGAGAGTGTAAAATTAGTGTGGAAGTGGTATCAAGACACCTTTGTTTTATTCATGATTCTTATATTACTAGATTTTATGCCTAATTTGGTGAGTGATCCATGATATGGTTGTGATTTTTTAGTTGATCTACTGAGGCCCAAGTTGGTTCTATTGTTTATTAAATGGCACATTAGAATGAACATATCACATGTTCATTTGAGACATTGGATATGATCCTACTGAGTATACTTACATTCTCACCCTATGTATATTAACTATTTTTCATGTTTCCAGTGGGACATTGGGCATCAGGCTAGACATTAGTAGCTTGTGTTGGAGATAGTATTGTAGGTCTTGTATTTTGGTACTTTAAATTAATACCATTATTCATATTTGTTAACATTGTATATGCACTATGGGATAGTTTTGGGTTTACTTTTATATTATATACTATTGTTTCTTGGTGGGTTTTTACCTTATCTCCCAATCCTATATTATTAGATTGTATTTCATTCCATTTGTTATATTTGTATACCCATGGTGCTTTTCGCCAAAATGGGGCCCATTGAAGGTGAGACTCGAGGGGTCATTATCTATATTCCATCATATACAACTCAAAATGGTTATGTTTAGAGTGAGGGGGTTGTGACATTATTCTCCTCACATAATTTCCTTTTCGATACATAAAACATAATACTCTTCTTTATAACCTAGGGAATATAAATATAAGAAAGGGTGTGATCATATTATCAGCAAGGGTACCAATAGGATACCTTGAGGGAAGAAAATTTGTAGAAAGTAAATGATTATATGGTCATGATTACATAATTAATGTGAATAATATAATCTTCCCAAACAAAACATATATCATAAAACATGAGTCATGGCATAAGGAAGTTAGCATAACATAAGATATGTGTCATTGTAGTGTATATTATTGGGTCCAGAATTATGATCCTTGAGAAAATAAAATAGGTATACTAGATAACATAAGAATGTGGAACCGATATAATCATATTAACCAAACCATATATCAAGTATAACCACAAATACATTTGTATCATAATGGATCTGGTTGACCACCCACCTATAACATTGTGGATTTTGGATAAACAACTTCATCCCTTAACATAGTGGACTAGGGATAAAAACTATTATCCTATCCCAATACCTATAGATGTAAAAGATTACCCAATTAATTTTTGGGATATAATTGAACCACCAATCACATAATGATAAAACATAAAAATATTTTCCACAAAAATCTGAAAACATTTATAATTCCATCATAACATATTTAACTTATTAAAATGTATTGAAATTCATGAAAACAACAATAAAAAGTAAAAAAAATAAGGTGGATGGTTTCATTAGATTTTATTCCTAGAGAATAATAAGAAATATTAAAGGATGTTAACATTTATGAAAGAACCTTTTATAGGAGAATTAAAATTTAAATGGTGAAACCAAAATAAATAAAACTTCTATATTTTATACATTTTAAGAAAATATTTTATAAAAAAATTAAATATAAATTTATTTGTATTTACATGATAATATGGATAGTATTTTTATTAATGAAAATAGAATGAAATGGTGGGAAAATATTTTAGTGTAGAAATTTTTTAAAAATAAGATTCATTTTACAAATTGTAAAGAAAGTCAAGGTTGACAAAATAAGATGACACCCAAAAATGTTAAAAGATGATTTATTTTTGATATAAATTTATTTCTATTTAAAAAGAGAATAAGTAATCATATAATTATAGATAATTACATCTATAAAATAAAAATAAATAATATGTACATAGATGAGAATGATTCTCGACCATAAATAAGATATAAGGTTAGTTTTTATTACCCAAGTCACATATGGTAAATCATGAACCAAAGAAAGATAAATTGGTAAAAATACATATAAAACCCATGAATAACTATTGGATAATAAAATGTATATTTTTTATATATAGGAACATATAATTTAATGAAATTTAAGTTTAAAAATAAATAATCTTGATTTGTTAATGAGATTAGGGATGTGGCCCTTACCTTTACTCCCAACTTCATTGAAAGTTCTCTAACAACATGTATAACAAGAATAATCAAATTAATAATTTATTTAATCATCTTGTTAATATATATTAAATTTTTTACAATTAGATTATAATCCTTAATTAAAAATATATTAATTAGTTATCGTTTATTTCCATCATCATATGATTTTAATATTGATTATTTCATACATGTTTAATAACGACGATTTCAGTCCCTATTATTTGATTATAATTTCATCATTTAGAGATTATAAAAGGCATTTGAATAATCTTTTTCAATGATTTATGTATAAAAATTATTATTTGATTGAAATTATTTGTATGTTTTATGATTATGGAATCCATGATGAACATTTTTGTAGGTAATTTACTAATAACAATGTTTTACTTAATATTAATAATTAATTTTTATTTGTTCAATTGGAGATAATAAAAATGAAATATATTGATCATTAATGTCATAAATTAACATTATTAATGTATTACGACTTAATTATATTGAAAATGATCATGTTGACATCATATCATTCATTTATTTTGTTGAACCAAACTAAACAAGAACACGCTATACTAGTGGATATGTAAGATTTTAGAGTTATATAATTTTAATATCATTTGAATAGAAGAATAATTATGAAAATATAACATAATTACATTTTAGGACTATACTTATAAATATTATGGATAATAAGGTAATAGAAAAAGTAATATAAGAACATAAGTACTTGATAAATTCACTCCATTGTGACACAAGATCCTTCAGAATGATGGATTTTGGATTCCTTCTTAGAACCAGAAGATACCCAAAGTATTAGAAGGATTTAGGAGATATAAAATTTATATGTATTTATGATATTTTTTGTTGGAATATATCATTATATAAGGGTAAGATAAGATATCCTTTTATAAGTTAAAATTAGGGATATTTGGTTGGCAACATAAGTTAACGAAAGGGTGGAGATAGAGTTACATGTAGTTAAGAAGGTTTATTGAGGAAATGTTGGTAAGAAATTTATGATTGAATAACTCACATAAAATAAGGATTTACATAATGCATGAATATCGTACTAATTAAAAAAAATTTGAGACATGATAATTTAACTCCTTTTACACCCCATTCTACCTTGTTTATTTTTTTACCATGGTAATTGTTTTTTTTATAAAAAATATAAGATGAAGTATATTACCTATTTTTAGGTGATAATTATAAATTTGGAATCCATTTAATATATTTTAGTTTTTAAATATAAGGAATATTACTTTAAAGAGAAAACATAATATATATATATATAGACACTTTTATAGAATTATGGATTTTTAAAACATTATGTGATCATAAGATTATTTAATACCAATTAATAATTAATTTAGTGCTAAAATATTTTTTATAAATTGAAAAATTAAATTTTAATCATCACTTAAAGTGATCAATTTAATTTATTAATATTAAAGTACATAAAAAATTTTAGTAAATAATTATTTGAAAAATATTAATAAATAATTTGAACAAAATACTATTAAATTTAATTATTTATCTGATAACCATTTACTTTTATAAAAAAATTAGTATAAAAAAATTTACTTGATTTTCATAAATACGTCAAATCCATCTTACACAATAAAAATAACAACATAAAAAAAATAATAGTTTAAAAAATTCATTGAAAAACATATCTTTTAAACATTAAATGATTCAATTATGATTTCTTACACATAACACCCAAAATATTATAAAAGTGTAACTTTTATTTGACAACATATATTGTCTTGAGCCTTTATGGTGTATTTAATATTTTAAATAAAGTTAATATATTCTATAGCATGAAATGAATTCAATACTGAGTTATCATGAATTACAAAACAATAATGAATTTCATAGATGGTTTACGTTACACACAAGACCGAGTCTTTTTGAACATCATTATATTATTTAAATATCAGTATTTAATATAATAAGATATAACCTAGCAGTTAAACTAGCAGTTATGAATAGTATTAAATACATTATGAGAATATATATATATATATATATATATATATATATATCCAAAAAAATGTTTTTACATTTATCCAATATATTTTTAGTCATAAGATAAGACCAAACTCAATATTATGCATAAAAGTCTATATTTTTCTAAAGGTAATTTTACTGCCTTTTAATGGATAAATTATTTTGGAACATAATTTTGAAAATTTTATAAATTTTATATCTCAAAATAGAAATATTTCTTGAAATCAGAACATAAAAATTATCTTAGGCAAAACTTTGGTATTTTTCTGAGATGTTTCATTTTTTGATGAATAGTGAAAAATACTAAATTTTTATTCAAAAATGCATTTTTGTATAATTTATTTATTATGTTAAATTATAATTTTGATTGGTTTTAAAGATTAATTAGATAAATTTTACTTTTATTAATCCAATTTAGGTTACTAAAATCAATTTCACATTTAAACTGGATATAAAAACATGTAAACATTGGAAAAGTTTTACTTTAAAACCAACTTTGTCGTCTCATCTGCAAGATTTAATTTAAATTAATTTCTCCCAATTATGTGATTGTAATTTTTAAAAATTGATTCTACATTTGAAATAATAATAATTTCTAATTTCTAATTAGGATAAGTTAGTTTTTTACCAAAAATATTAGTGAAAGGTATTAAAATTAATTACTGCGAATAATGTGAAATTAAGTTTAACAAGGGACTAAACCTTAAAATTAAGAACCAAAACGAACTAGAAACTTGTAAAAAAGCCATTGGATGAACATATTTATATAATATACCCCATTTAATCAAATTATGATCATTATTTTAGGCACATGTTCTAAGGTAACCCAGTCAATTTTGTTTAACTTTTTATATTTATATGAATACCACTCCTCCTCCACTATAAAAATGAACTCAGCCCTCCCACTTCTTCAGAGTATTAAATAAATTTTTATCATCCAAAATATGCCCAAATAAGATTCCAAAATATATACACTTATCCTAAAATCCTCAAATTGATCATAAAAAAAACAAGGAATACTTTTGGTATAAAACAACAGGAGTTACCTGAGTAAGAGGTAACGTTCTTCAATGACCACTTTAGTTTCATTTACTTCTCTACCCATTAAATTTTTTCTATATAATTATTGTATATTAAAATTATTATATTAAATAAACTACTATTTTCTTATTTTATGATTTCAACCTACACTTTCAAACATATCCATCAAATGGGATACACAATCATCATTCGTGTGTACGGCGGACTATCGCCTCATGAACCGATATTGTTCGTTCTTCCATTTAAAAACTTTAAAGGTTGGAAATAACGATGTTTTTATAGTTTTTATATGATATATATGGTATTGATAAATTATTTATTCTTATTTAATTCTTATATAACTCATACCTCCATGCTTTCGGTTTTATGGTAATACGATAACATCATTTGTGGATGTGTGGACTACCGTCTCCTCAATGCTATGTGATTATTTCAAACTATACATGGAATTTATAAAGGATGATTTGAATAAATATATGTGACATATATGTCATAAATATGATACTATAATAATAATATACATATATATATGATTTATATTTCATTATTTTAAATATGACAATGAAATAGATGTAGCGTTCATGCGTATGTACGCCATATCATCTCCATAAACAATTCATTTCATTTCCTATATCCAAATATTATGGATTATTATAAATAAATTTATATTGGATATATATGATAATTATATAATGGTTTAAATTATATATATTATTAAATTATTATCGACTTAAGAAGAAAAAAAATAATAACTCAAAATATACTCAAAAACTAGCAATTTACACCCAAAATAGTGAAAATAATGAAATATTATTAACAAATAGGTAATAAATGATTTTATAAAGATATTATATTATATTATATATAAATATATGGTTAATTTATAATTTATTAACATATTTAAAACCCTTATAAAATAGTTTAAAGGGCATTCACCCAAAATGAAAGGCAAGGTAAGAGATTCTTGTCTCACTTTTTCTTTCGTGAGCCAAACACCATTTTCAACACTTATTTATTTTATGTGATGTATATAATTACCCTATTTAATTTTATATCATAAATAAATTTATCTTCATCATATTTAAAGTTTCATTTGATGTAATTTCTTTCATGGGGATTATAATTCAAAATTCACAAAGTAATAAGGGACTTCATCTCAATTTCCATTCTTTGGGGAACAATTTAATATTATGAACCTAATTTATAATATATGGTGTACATAATACCACTTTGAAATGCAATATCATGAATAATTAATTACTCATGGTATTTTTTGTTTCATATTGAAATATTTTATCTAATGTTATTTGACCTTAAAATTACCAAGGGGTAAAGCAATTTCACTACTCAATTCCTTTTTCATTTGGTTATAATACTTCCTTGTTGTTATTATTATTCTATGATTATGTATATAATTAAATTGAATATCCATTTATATATTTACACTTTTTATATTTTGATTTAAATTTGATACACACAATTAGTTAATTTATCACTTCTCACTTCAATGTTATGATCATTTAATGGGTTTATTTTACAATCTCACTCTAATCAATATTGATTATTCTTGAAATTCCATGAAAGAAATTTTTATAATAATTGTTAAATAAAACCTTTATTTTTATTACACTTTTGAAATTCATGACCTTTCCAAGTAATGGTAAAAATTTTCCACTCTTTGGTACTCAATTTTTGTTTACAAAAACCCAACTTTACTTCTCTCTTCAGTCGGAAATCTGTTTTCTCTCAAAACCATATTTTATAAAAATGTTTACAAAAAATGTTTTTTAACCTTTAAAAATTGAGTTTTTTAAAGAAATTTTTACCCCTTTTTAATTTTATAAATGTTTTCAGTGGAATATTCTTGTCTCTTTCCAAATTAGGCACTTTTCTAACCTTTTTACCATGTAGAAGGAATGTTCTTCTGAACATGTAAAACATGTATAGATTTACCTGACATAGTTTCATTGAAGATTCATTATCAATTTTACAAGGTTAATTTTTAAATAAAATGTTTTTAAAAGTTATTTTCACAAAAAAGGATTGTAATTTTTTTTCAAAATGAAAAGGTTATTTTCCTCAAGAATGTTTTTTAAATATATTTTTATAGTATTTCTATTCATAAATGATGAAAAACTATTATATTTACACAAACTGGGATATGTTTTATTGATAAGATCTTTATTATTACTTTAGAAGGTTTATGATTTCTTTGACCAGTGATTATATTGACATTCAATCCCTTGATTCCTTTTAGTCCTCTTGAAATATTTAATTCCATATCATCATTGAAAATTGATTTCCCTAAATTATCCATTTCATTTATCATTTATATGGTTATTCAATAAACCATATATCATTTTTAAATATGATGTTTACTTTGAAATTTATTTTATTATCTAGGGAAATGTGGGTACATTTTTATTCTCTATTCAATTCAGATATTTGATAAGTCATATTAGGTATTAATTAAATCGATTACTTTATATGATGAATTATTTGGATTGGAAGTGATGGGTGGGGACCAAACCTTATATATCCCTTCAATGAATTAATAGGTTATCATAAAACAAATTAGTTGTGAAAATTAAATTGGTTTCTACCTATAGTTTTAATCCTTCTTGTGAAAGGTCTTGATGGTATAGGTTATCATGTGCCTTAGCCATGACATCCAATAATTATTCATTTATTTCATTCAGAATTCATTTATTGTTATTATTTATCCATGATATATTTTCTTTGGGATTATCTGTAGATGCATTTCATTCTCAGTTTATTTATTAAGTGGCATGTGTTTTAGTTATTTACCTTACCATAATGATTATTCCTTATTTAGTTATTTAAATGTCTTGTGATTTTTTTTATTTACCTTTCCATATTATTTACTCACTTCATTCTCAGTTATTGATTACATAGAATTTGTTCTGAGTTATTTACCTTTCCATATTGATTATTCTCAATGATTCAATTTTTCTTCTCATGTACTTTACCCTTAATGATAATTTTATCTCATCAATATTTAGATTCCTTTCCTGAGGTTTCTATGAAATGTTCAAAGAAAAATATTCATGATACTATATGGAATAAAGTTATCCATGAAAATGATTATGTTGTAATTTGTTTATTCATTTGCAATACAAGACTCATGTATGTATCTAGTTTACCAAGTATACTAAAATGTTTGCTCCTTTGGGATGAAATATACTTTTATATTATGCTAATGTAATGGTATAATGACACCAACTCTATGATTTCTGGGGTTTGGTCACTACAGTTAGTAGAAACCTTGAGAACAAAATTTTGGAAAACATAGATTAGTGAACAAAACCTTAAGATAGACATTGAGGACTATCCATGAAGCACATATGTATTCATTAACTTAAGAGTTATGGATAAAATCACTGGGATATGAGATTAGGTTTGATTATAAGTTCTATGTCTCGAACACATCTGTTTTGGTTTTATGTAATGGAATCAAGATTAAAGAAATTTTTGGAAATTTTTTAGAAAGTATTGGTTTTAGTGAAAAAGTTATTTCGGGAATAATGCATTTAAATTTTATAGACCTATGTTCAAAAAATATTGATAAAAATCAGGGTTGATATAAAAATAATATTATTAGACCCTGTGTAAAAAAAGAATCAATTTTATATGAAACCATAACAAAAGGTTAATTAATAATTAAATTTCAAGGATTTCCATGATATTTATTTTATAAATATTATTAATATGTTTTTAGAAAAGTAAAACCTGTATGTTAGGTGAAACCCCAAAAAGTTTTAGTAGGTAATGGTAGTTGAACCCATGATCGAAGGATGATAAGGGTTTAAAACCAACCACTGATCTACACAATGCCCTGGCTAATATGTAATTTTTTTAGTTAAACAATTTGATGAATAAATATTAATGATGAAAATTTATTGTTTATTTTTAGGTTTAGAGATTAATGTATCAACCATAATTGCATCATATAATAGTTAGAGACAAATTTAATGACATGTCACTATTTTATGGGCCTTATGATTCGTTGAAAGTGTATTTTAGTGCTTCGAGCACCAAATTTAATTTTTTGATATCCATTTCTTGAAGTATTGGATAAATAAAAAATTGATAAAATAAAAAAATAAGGATAAAAAATATTTTTATAAAAAATAAACATATCAAGAAATATATTTACTTATATTATTAAGTAGAAAAAGAATTACTCAACATTAGGAAAATGATAAAAAAAAGTTGTCAAAATAAATTAATTTTTGTTGAACCGATGGTACTAAAAATATTCATAGATTTATAAATATGGGACCCTAAAAATTTCATTGATCATTCAATTTTTCCAGATTGATAAACTCAATAACTCCTTATAAATATTTATGCTTTTACTCTAAGTCCATATTTTAACTTTCCACTAGTGTTCACTTTCATAGAAACCTAGTTATATGTTAGTCTATGTGACCTTTGTACTTCCCTTCATCTATTTAGTAAATGATGTTTTACGAAACCTTCTCACGATCTATGATGTAAAAATAGAAAATAATAAAAAACATGTTACCATGATTGAGTTTAAACTCTGCGGACACAAATTATTTAAGGTGGGGAGAATATAGCACCCCAAAAATTCTAAAAGTGCAACTTTTATTTGATATTGTATAATCTATTGATAATTTATGGTATATTTATTATTTTAAAAAAAATTAATATTTTCTAGAGAATTAAATGTATTAAATACCCAGTTAGATTTCATTACATTCAATAATGACTTTCTTTGATGTATTTCATTACACGCAAGGATAAGTCTTTATGAACAACAATATATTATTAAAATATTGTTGTTTAATATAATAAGATATAATGTAGCCAATAAATTAGAGGTTATGAATAGAATTAAATAACTTATGAAAATATATATTATATATCCAATCATATTTTTTTTAAATTCATCCAATATATTTTAGAGTCATAGGATAAGAGAAACCACAATATTACGCATAAAAACCTATATTTTTTTTAAAGGAAATATTATTGTATTTTAACGGTGCCCCTATTTTAAAAATAAATTTTGATACATTTATAAATTTTATATGTCTGAAAAAACATAATTATTTAAATAATAAAATAAAAATTAACTTATAATAATTATTATTTTTTTGAAAGTTACATTTTTTATGAATAGAGAAAAATACTGAATTTTAATTAAAAATTTGTTTTTTGTCTAATTCATTTATAATAATAAATTATATTTTTATTGTTTTTAAAGATAAATTAGATTCATATTTCATATATAAATCCATTTTTGGCCATTAGAATTAATTTCAAATTGAAATTAGGATATAAAAACATTACACACTTTTGAACATTTTTACTTTAAAAACTCGCTTTTTCGTCCCATTGACGAGATTTAATTCCACTTAATTTATACCCATTTTGTGATTTGAATTTAGAAAAATAGATTATATATTTATAATTATAATAATATATAATTTATAATAATCTAAAATTTGTTTTTTACCAAAAATATTAGTGAAAGTGATTAAAATTAATTACAACGATTAAGGTAAAATTAAGAATAACAAGATACTAAACATTAAACATAAATAAAATGACCTATAAAATCGTAAAAAATATATTTTTGGGACATATTTAAAAAATATAATATATTTACTCTAATAAAATTCATTATTGTAGGCACATGATGTAAGGGATACCTCCCAATAATGTTTATCTTCTTATATTTATAAGAATGAAACTCCTCCTCCACTATAAAAAGGAACTCAACCCTCCCACTTTTTCACACCATTATATACATTTGGGTAATCCAAAAACTTAAAAAATAATATGCCAAAATCTCTCCCCTAATCCCAGAATCATCTCCTTAGAAATAATGTAAACCAAGGAATTCTTTTGGTATAAACAAAACAGAATTACCCAAGTAAGAGGTAACATTCTTCAATGATCACTTTAGTTTCATTTACTTATCCACCACTTAAATTATTTTGATATAGTAATTATATAATAAATTAATAATATTAAATATAATGATATTTTTTCTATGTTTTTTACCTAAACATTCATGCACATCCATGAGATGGGATTCAGAATTATCATTTGTGTGTACGATGGACTACCGCCTCGCGAACCGATGTTGTTCATTATTCCATTTATAACATTTATAGGTTGGAAATAATGATTTATTTATATTTTTTATATTATATATATGATATTTAGAATTTATTTATACTTTCATTCTTTCCATTTTACGGTAATACAATCACATCGTGTTTGGACGTGTGGACTATCGCCTCCTCAAAGCAATGTGTTTTTTTCATGATATACATGAAATGTATAAAGAATGTTTTTAAATAAAAAATGTGACATATATGACATAAATAATATATATATATATCATTTAAATTTCATTATTTTTAATAAGACCCACAAATTGTTGTAGCGTTCATGCGTACGTACGACATACCGTCTCCATGAACAATGTATTTCATTTCCTATCAAAAAATATTATGGATTTTTATAAATAACTATATAATGGATATATATGAAAATTCAGAAAATTTGTTAAATTATTAAAATTATTAATTCATGATCTACGTATGAAGAATTAAAATAAAAAGTCAAAACGTACTCGAAAAACTTGGCAATTAACACCCAAAATACTGAAAATAATGAAGTATTTTTAACCAAAGGGTAGTAAGATTTTATATGAAGATAATATATGATATTATAAATACATTAATAGTTATGGTATAAGTTATTAAAATGTTTAAAATCCTTATAATTTGGTTAAAGACTATTCACCTTGAAGTAAATTCAATTTAAGGGATGATTGTCTCACTTTTTCTTTTTTGAAGAATACACTATTTTCACCACTTATTTCTTTTGTGTGATTTATATACTAAACCAATTGTATTTTACATAATAAAAATATTTATATCTAATGGTATTTAGAGTTTAATTTAAAGTTATTTATTTCATGGGGATTATAATAAAAATTTACCAAGTAGTAAGGGACTTCCTCTTAATATCCATTCTTTGAGGAACACTTTAATTTCGTGCACCTAATTTCTTATCTTTGCTGTAAATAAAACCAATTTTACATGTAATATAATGAATAATTCGTTATTCATGATATTGTGAGATTCAATTTGAATTATTTAACCTATGGTGATTTAAACTTAAAATTACCAAGTATTAAAGAAATTTCATAACTCAATTAATTTTTCATTAGATTATGTTGCTTCCTTATTATTGTTAATATTATACGATTATGTGTATAATGGCTTTGAATATCCATTTATGTATTTACACTTTTTATTTTTTTATTTACATTTGATACACATAATCAATTCATTTATCAATTATTACTTCAATGTTATGATAATTTTAAGAGTTTGTTTCACAATCTTATTCTAATCAAGATTGCTTATTCTTGAAATTAAATTAGAGGAATATTTATAATCATTATTCAATAAAAAATTTAATTTTATTCTCTTATGGTTATTAATGAACTTTCCAAGGAATATTATCATTTCCCAACTCTTTGGTACGCAAAATGATTTAGAAAATGTTTTTTATGAAAACCCAACTTCATTTCTCTCTTCAGTCGGAAATCCATTTTTTCTCAAAACCCTGTTTCATAGAAATATTTTCAAAAATGTTTTTAAAATTTCCCAAATAATTTATTAAATAAATTTTTACCCCTTTTGTGTTTTACAAATGTTTTCAAAGGATATTATTTTCTCTGTTTTTAATAAGGCACTTTTCTAATATTTTTACCATAAAAAAGGAATGTTCTTTTTACCTTGTATGACATGTATAGATTTACCTAATATAATCTCTTTGATGTTAAATTTGAAAGTTGAAATGGTTATTTTTTTTAAATAAAATGTTCTCAAAAGTGATTTTTAAGGAAAAATATTGAAAATTTTCTTCCAAAAGAAAAGTATATTTTCCTCAAGAATGTTTTTAAAAGTCAATTTTATAGTATTTAAATTTATCAATGACAAAAAACCTTTATTTTTACACAACATGGGGATTCATTGAACTAATAGAATCCTTATTATTACATTGAATGATTTATGATTTCTTTGACCAAGGATAGCATTGACATTCACTTCATTGAGTCCTTTTAGTCCCCTTGAAACATTTAATTGCCTATGATCATTGAACTTTGAATTTACTCTAATTATTTATATCATTTATCATAGATATATTATTTTCCTAACCCATATTTCATGTTTAAATATGGTTTTTACTTAGATAGTTATTTGATTATATAGAAAAAGATTGATATATCCATATTCCTTATCCAATATGGATATTTCATAAGGATTATTGGTTATTAATTAAAACGATTACTCGATACAAGGGATTCTTTGGATAAGTAGTGATGGGTGGGGCCCGGAATTTATATAGCCCATTGATGCATCAATGGGTTATCATGAGACGAATTAGTTGTTAAAATTAAATGGATTTTTACATGTATATTTAAATCGTCTTATAAAAGGTCTCAATGGTATACGATTTAATTTTCCTTAGACATGGCGTCTAATAATTAAGCATTTATTTTAGTCAGAATTTAGTTAATGTTATTATTTATCCATGAGATCTTCACTTTGAAACTATCTATGGATAAATATTATCCTTAGTTTATTTATGAAATGAAATGTGTTACGGTTATTTACCTTTTTATATTGATTATACCTTGTCCAGTTATTTAAATAGATTTTGTTTTCAATTAGTCACCTTTCCATATTATTTACTTAATTTCTTCTTATTTATTGATTACATGGAATTTATTCTTATTTTTTTACCTTTCCATATTAATTGTTCTCATGGAATAATTATTTCTTCCACTTTACTTTTCCATTAATGAAAATTTGAGATCACCCTTATTTTTTCCCTTTCCCCAACATTTCATTAAGTATATAAAGAATGATTTGTAAGGATACACTAGGTGGAATAAAGTTATCATTGAAAAACAATTATGTAGTTATTTTTGTATTCATTTGAAATAAAAGGCTTGTGTATGTATCTAGTTTATCAAGAACACTAAATTGTTTGGTCCTTTGAGACACAGTTTACTTTTATCTCATTCCATGGTAATGGTCACATGACACCGGCTTCGGTATTTTTGTGGCCAGATCATTATATTAACAATTAACAATGATTCCATAAATGTTAATTCATTTATATAAATTTATATATAAATAATGCATCTCATTAAAATTCAAAATGGAACTCTAATAATTAAATAACAATATTTAGTATATAATAAGAATAACATGTTTAAAATAAAACATATTTATTTAAATTTTAATCATTAAATTATCATTCCTTATAATTTTGTATAAATTTATTATATGTTGTTTTTATGTTTTATTATTAATTAATATAATTCAATGAATCCATTTTAATGAAATAATTTGAGTAATTTTATAGACATATTTAATGGAAATCATTAAATAAAAATAATTGAAAAAATATACTTTGAATAAAGAAACCCCTCTTTCTATGATTGAATATGTATCATTACAAAATAAATATTAAATGAAAGATAAATAATTATTCATACATATAAAAAATAATTTTTCAAATTTATAATATAACATATTTATTACTTTAAAAATTATAAGTAATAATATAGTGATTATATGGGAAATCAAAAAACAAGAGACAAATATTTTATATTCATGGTGTTTTTATTTACTTACATATTTAATCCACTTTTAATTTTATTAATGATGTTTCAAAATTTATTATAATAATTTATTTAATATATTATCTCAATAAAATATATATAATTTTTTTATTTGGTGTTGTGTTTGAAACTTTCCATTCCACATAGTATTTATTTTTTAAAAAAATACAGTAAAATACTGGGATGTTACATGGGGTAATGCTTTACTGATGTTCCTATAGTAAAATTTATTAATGTTCCTCAATGGATTTTTATCAAGGAGGTTGAGTAATGGTTATAATAAGTTAAGGTTGTATTAATGTTAGTGAGGAATCTGGAATTATTCTCATTCACATTTGTGGTCAGTTCGACTCAAAAGGTTTCTTGGATATGGTGGAAGGTAAAGAATGGTGACTTAGATGATATGCATTAGATTCAATTTTTTGATTCATTCAAGAAGTTTTTTATATATCCTATGCATAGGGATGTTTCGAATGGTATGTTTTGATGTCTTCAGAAGAAAAAAGTTAGACGTTCCTCTGGAAATTGAGTGTGGCTTCGTACCATATGTTTGGGTAGCTCTAGGTTCCCTATATCAGGTGAGAATATATATTTTCATTCTAATCATATGTGGGAATTAGTAGTACGACTACCCAATGGTTCATAGTTTTTATAGTATTAGGAAAGGTATTATTTTTTCTGATAGGATGGTCAGGTTGAAGTGGGTAGTTGGTTGGGATGAAGCGAGCTCTATTAGAGGGTCTAGGAACGAGTATGTCTAGATCTAGTAACCTTATTACATTATTAATAAATACCATATATTAAATAAATTGAAAATCATAGTTTGAAGTGTTTTCCTTAAAATGAATTGACCCCATTCATCTTAAAATAGTTTTGAAATTTAAATTTGATTGATTTAATGAATATATTTTTAATTAAAATTTAATGATAGGTTATTCACTCTACTCCCTATTTTGTTATAAATAATTGAAGTGATTTTATGTTTGATTTATAAATCCTATTTTTAAAAGAATACAAGTTTATTGAAATGAGAATAAAGTTTCCCCCATGATAGAAATTTTGAGCAACATTATAACTGTTTTAAAATGGAAATTATTTTTAAGTAACATAAAAGGATATTAAACAACAAATTTATAGGATGATTATATGTATATAATGATGTATCCTTCCTTTAATATGAGGTAGTAGAGCTCATATTATATTGGGATCCTACTTTGAGATGTATCTCACGGGTTGGTTTTTTAAGAAACATCATTCCCTTCCTGGTTTCCTTTTTAATTCTTGAGGATAAGTACTATTTGAGTGGTATTTATATTAGGGAATAGTTTTTTCAAACCCCTATTTTTGTGTTTTATAAGGGTTTGATATGTTTAGAGGGATTTTGAAGGTATTTATAAAGTATAAAATTTATTTTTAGTACCACATAGTCCAAACATCCTAGGGTAGATTCCATGGTAGTTCTGTGAGTGTTGTAAGAAAACCATTTTATAGATATTTCCTTGTTGAGTAGGTAATTGTGGTTCTTAGAGCACCATGGGTTTTTAAATGACCATTTTATAGGATTTATTTCTCGGGGAACTTCCCTAGGTAACACATGGAATGGTTATTTCTCTATGGTTGATGGTTTTCTTCCAGAGGATATCTCAAGGGGTGTTTAGAGTTGTCGTAGTGTTGGGTGAGGATGTCACCACCCCATGGGGGAAGGCATTTTGTGGCTGTGATGCTTATAATGTTTCCCTATGGGAAATAAGGAACTATGACATGTACATTTTTTTGTGCATGGTTGATATGTTGAGGCTAGGTAAGTATGGAACTTATGAGTTGGAAATAGAGATTATGATTTCCATACTCCATAGTTTGAGCCATGGTTCACCGAAAATGATAGAGGGAATTCCTCCACTCCTTGGTGATGACCATGGGTATGGACAATCTATTTTATTTAAAGTCCATGAAATAACCACTGGTTAAGGGGGATATATATCTATTTCAATGATCTAATATTTTAGATCTCACTTTGACTGAGGCCATTACAACTATTGTTGAATCTTCCATGCTATGATTGATCCTGATCAGTTTTCTCTATAAATTTGGGTTGACAAATCTTCTTATTTTAGATTTATCTCTTTTTATCGAACTCTGACTGATTCCAAGTCCCCTCTTATGATCATTGTTTACCCAATTTTGATGATAACCTTCTAAATTCATAAGGATGGATCCTCTTTTTATTTATGATGTCTTTTTCATATCCATTTTTGATTATTATTATTCTTCCTTTCGAAATAGTAGCATTAGTTTTGGTTCTTGTTTTAAGTGGTTTATGGGTGATGTTTAAATGATTAATGTGATTTTATAGGTTTAAAGAAGAATCACATGAATTCATTGGTTCATGGACTTAGTTCATTGGATGTGGAGTTACTTGGTATCTCTGAGGTTGGGAATGTTTGAGCTATCTTTTATCATATAAAATTAAATTATGTATGATACACTATGGAACTATCTAAGTTAACATTTTTGAAGCTATAACCCTTTGATTATTTCACCCTTGAATAAAATGAATTGAAATTATGATAATTTAATTTCAATTATTAGACCATTAACATGAATTATTGGATTATTTGGATTTAAATCCACTTGTTGAATACCAAGATCCATGGTTTTTTATACCACTTAAACAATTGATTATCAACCCATACTAGAATTTCATTTAGATAAGGTAATATTATAATCTCTCCTTGGGCTCGATGGGGATGCAATTTTCTATGGAAGGGGTTGTGTTTTAATTATGTTTTTATTATGATTCTCATCTCTTATATCTTTCTTTGTTATGGAGGAAAGGGTTTCATTTAACTTATTAATATCTTATCATACTCATATCTTTGGTCTTTTTTAGAGACAGGGATTTGGTTACATTATGATATCCTTAATTTCATATAATAGTCCATTCTCTTGGGCTTAGTGTTTTTGGTTTGGTCTGAGTGAAGGGGATGTTGTGTGTTTGAAATTTATTTGTGGCTTTATTGTAATTATATTATGTATTATTGCATTAATTTATATCTTAGAATTATGTTGTTATGATGTAATATATACTAGAGTTATGGAAGCTGATTAACATAATACATGATCTGGTATATGAATTGGTAGTAGAAAAGTGATTAGGTTGGTTATCCACCTCTATATTCTAAGAGATATATGGTTCCACAATCTAATTTTAAATGATGTTGTAGTGATATTGATGGCCATGCTATAATATATATTGATATAGGTAAGGGGTTGAGTAGGTAAATCTAAAATAAATGTTAAAATAATATAAAGATCCTTAGAAATGGAATTTTGAATAGGTAGGTAACCTACAATTGATATTAAATAATGGTGAATTAATGTAAGATAGAATATGTTTGTTGGAAATGTTATGTGGTTGAAAGTATATTTTAGAGTTATTTGGGTAATGTTCAGTCATGATGTAGGCCATAACTATACAAGGTGTGGTTAGAAGCATAAATTAATTTTATAATTATACAAGTTGAATGACTAAATGAAATAGATTCTTAGATTAATATATATTAAATATAGTGGTTAGTATTTGTTTTTTATTTTTTAGGATGGTGATGTGTGGGGTTAAGTCCTAGGTGAGTCTCAGGAAATCATATTTATGTTCTTATATTCAATTAATAAAATAATTAACTGAATAAGTTAACAAAATAATTATCTGGATGGATTAACAAAACATTTATTAGTGAGTTAAGAGTTTAACATAGAGTTTAAAGCTACGACACCTAGTGAGTTTATAGTATTTACTTTATTAGGGAAGGATGTAAATTTTTTATCTACCAAAACATTTTAACACTATTCTTAATTTCTCATGATATCTCACTTATGGATACCATTTTTCCTCATCACCTGATTGATTTCTTATTTTATTTTCTACTTATTTCTTATGATTTTGAGTTTCTATTTTGTTTTTTTTGATTTTTTGACACTATACATGCATTCTGTATTGTATAAAAGTTATGTGTATACCTACATAGTTTTTAAATGCTTGAGGTATAATGAACCTATAGACTATCTGCATTGGATTAAGGTACTAACATATATTGTATTTTTTTAGATGCAATGGATTGAGGATTAGAATACCATTTATATAATTACATGATCTATAATTGCTTGAGGTAAACTTTATGTACATATATACAGGATGCAATGGGTAAATGGTTTGGCACTTGAACATATTATGGGATCTAAAGGAATATTTTTGTAACATGCACACATTTCAATTTGTATGTGATTCCATAGGGTTATTTTATGTCTTTGTTCTATGATGGAATATAGTTGTAGCATGATTCAATGAGGTCTTGATGACAGGATGAGATGGTGGTTATGATGAGATATATGAGATGTATGATTTTATGGTGGTTGTGATTGGATAAATGAGATGCAAGATGTGATTTTGGTAATGATGGACTATATTGGGAGTATAATGTGATGATTTGTTATTTGTTTTAGGTGTGTTTATTTCAAATTGATTCCAATAATAGAATGATAAACCCTGTAGAAGCTTATGTTTGGTAGTACTAAGGTCTGACCCACATAATAGCTGGCTTGGTAAATTTTTTGGGTGGATTTGTTTCATCAAGATATGATATATCTCCTTTGGTTATAATTAGTTAACTGAACATAATCTTGTTTCCAACATGTATTATGTACTTATTTCCAGACATATCTATCCATGCACAATGAATTCATATGGATTGTTTTTATGATTTTATACATATTCCTACTGAGTACTCCTTGGTTCTAACCCCTCTAAAAATGTTTCTTCAGTTATTTTTCTAGATTTTTCAAGGAAGGTTAGGGAATGATATTGTTTAGGTAGAAAAAACATATCTTAGGATCTCATTTTTGATTTTTTTTCTCAATTATCATTTTATTTCTTGTAGTCATTGTTAGGATTGAGAAATTTTTATTCTTCCAATCATATATACAGAGTTTATTGGTGGATTGGTTAATTTTTTTATAGAAATTAATAGGGTAATGAATCCAATTCTTATAAAGATACCCTAAGTGCTAGTCACCAACCCATGTCCAATTATAGGTGAGATTTGGTGGGAAACTACCTTATCCTCAACTACCCCATGAGGTATTTCAGTGTTGGTTGGTCATGACACATGTTGTGGTTCTTGTACTTTTTTAATGATGATAGTTTCAACTTGAATTATGTATCCACCCTATGCATTAGTCAATTATTTATTATTTAAAAAATTTTGGGGGATTAAATCATTATAGATTATTCCATTATGGTTTTTGGATTTAATTGGTTATAAGTTATTCCATTATAGGTGAATAATTGTATTTATATAGGATAAAAATATAATGATCTAAGACACCATTATGTTCCTTCTATTCTTGCATATGAGTATATATTATTTATTCATTAGATAGTTCCCTTTATATTCATAAATATTATCATTCTATTTGTTTTATTATCATATAATGGATTATGATTTCATATGGGTTCTGTGTATCTTTCATTTGACTATATTCAACTACTTGATCTTTCAAAAGTTTTATGTGTTAGAAAATTTTATTCTCTTTTGATTACCCCTCATTGAGCTGTTTATTCTATTTACACATTTTATAATTATTTTTATAGGTCTTAAGGATGATTAAGAATGATAAAAAATAAAAAATTCATGTTAGAGCTATTATAAATCATCTTCTTATACCCATAGTACACAATCATCATGACCAAAAACTATATGTTATATGAATGAATACATACAAAGATTCCATAAAAACGGTACATCTGATATCTCATAGATGTGAACATTTCATTATATGAGTTTAAAGTAAATATTTTAGTATAATAAATTCCCATTATCATTTAGTTTTATAGTTATAGTGATTTTTTGATAAAATTACAACTAACAAAACTCATGTATTTTTCAACTAAAGGACATTTTCCCACTATATAAGAAAATAATAAGTTTATAGCCTGTCATAAATATCTTCCAATAATTATCAACATATGTTAATCTTCTATACATTTCATACCTTTCATATCTTAATAACTCAGGGAAATGGAAATATAAGAAATGAGTGAGCTCAGATGCACATAAAGGGTCAATATAAGCAATTTCAATCAAAGATCTTAAGTGAGTATATGGTGATCATATGGCTACAATCAGGAGACATAATAAAACAATACCTAAAAAAGAATAAATTATATAACATGATTCTTGGGATATGAAATGAAATAATATAATAAATGAGTCAAGTGAGTGTGAAAATATGTTCCAATAAAAATGATCCATGAGTGAGGATCATATAAAAGAGAATATAATAAAAGTGTAACATGGAAATATAACATATCATGAAAATAAATGAATCACAGAATTATAGAATAAATCTAAAAATAACATGGAGATATTTCACAACACTAATAATAGGAAAACATTGCATGAAAACTCATTATTCCCATACCTGTGTGATAAAACATTTTGTCCACACATGAAAATGTGAGGAAACTCATTATAGGCATGCCTATGTGAACAAACTCATTATGTCCAAGACTAAATATCCCATGAAATACCAATGTAAACCAATTCACTAAAGGGTGATATAAGAACCCACCCAAATTCACCCTTACATATATGTTACAAAATAAATTAATCATTCTTTATAAATAATGCATGGAAAGAAAATTGGTTTCATATTCCTTCCAAATGGTATCATATAAGTAAAAAATTCATAATTATACAAATAAAATGATAAACCCATAGAATAAAAATGGGTATCCAATGATACAAAATAAATTTCTAGGAATATTGAATTTAATTAAGAATATGGTATTTGTACATAATTGATAAAGGATAAATGATTTAGCCAATAATTTCTCAAATCAATCGATGAATGAAATCTTAATTATTTGCGTTTAAGAAAAGAAATTGAGAATAAGTTATTCACGAAGGGAGGAAATTGGAATTAAATTTGTGCCCATTAATAATAGATGGTTAGGAAAGAAAATGTAAGTGATGGATCATATGAGGTAACACAAAATTAGTTTTCCACATATAAATAAGAACATTGGTAATAAATGAAAATATGGACAAGGCGGGGAAACCTTCATTAATGAGTATATGAAATATTCTCTACGTTGATATAATTTTTTAGAAAGAATTTTATAACAGTAATTAAAATAAATGAAATAGAAATTTCTCACTATAGAAGAAGATAATGTACCATTAAATAAAATATTAGGTTATAAGAAACCAATATTATAGGAAAGAAGTTCAAGAAGAATAATTTTAACACAACAAAGGGAACTGAGTTTACAAAAACCCTTATGGTAATAGTAATGAAAGAATTAAAGAATATAAGAGGGATATCATGGAATGTAAATTCAAATATCATGATATAAAATATATTCAATATAATCAAATGAAATATAGAAATAAATACACTATATAAATGAAATTATGATTCACAATATCATATATGTCTCTTGGATTTGAAAATGATACAATGAAACCCTAAAAGTAACATGATCTTGAGGTAATAATCAACTGATAATGAATATGTAATGAAGCATTTTGGAACACATTAAAATAAATAGGTATAAAATAAAACTTATTTATTAGTTATAACAAATTAAACATGGAAAATAGAGTTCAATAAGTGTCACTCAATGGAAAAAAATTGAGTTAGCAAAAACAATTACCTTGGTCTTGATTAACATTTCACATATGCGCAAATTCTATAATAATAAAATTGTGTTTATTAAATAACTTCTTAGAAACCTTATTAATCTATATTTCATTTAATAAGGGAAAATTATTATAATATTCTATTTATATATTATATAGTTTTGGATTCTATTAGTTATTTGTGATGGTTCCATCAATTTATATATAACTCTTCCAGTGTACTTACCACGGTAAAGGGTGTTGTAGAATTTCATCATAATCTACATAATTTTAGGGATTTATTTACATTATTATCATACTATTATAAAATTTATATTATTATAAATTATTTTATAATGTGATCTAATATTATGTAAGGTACTTCCTTATGTTCATTTTAGGTGGTTATGTTTACCATGATAGTTCTTTATTTATATCACTTATATAATATAAAATATTATCTTTATATAATATTAATAGTTTTATAAACATAATTTTGTCATATTAAATCCATTTTAAGTTCATCCATGTTAGGTGGTGATGAAAAATTAAATACATCATATTGTGAAGGTAGTCCACATGTATGATCATATGACATTTTCTATTTTCTATAGAACAAAAGAAAGGAAGGAATTGTATTATATTTTACATAATATTAATCATTATATAAATATAACATCAATGTATTAAATTTAAATATATTCCAATCACTTTATGGTGGTTGTGAAAAATAAAGAACATGTTTGGAGTGCGATGTAGCCTCGAGAGTACTCTCAGTCTAAGGTTTCTGCCGCCCTTCCCTTGCATCGTCCTCCCTGCTTCATCCCGCCTCCATTGGCTCCCCTGCACACCGCAACACCGTTCCTCCATACGGATCCCCCTCACACGACGCTGCTGACGTCCGTTCGGCTACCCCTCACGGGACGCCGCATCTCCGTATGGAAACAATGTGCTGTCCGTCGTACCCATCACTATGTGCCTCTGTCCGTGGGACTCCCAGATCTGCCGCTGCACAACCACTGTAGTCTTTTGGCCTCCAAGAAGTGGCGACAACTTCATGATAGAGTTTTCCTTGGATAGGTTTCTGATCCAAGATCGGTGGTTTCATTTGGTCTTGATGGAGGATGTCGACCTGGTGTGGTGTGGTCTCAGCTTCCTTACATCTGTAGCCCCAATGATGTCTCGAGTGCTCTGTCGGTGAAGACTCCTCCGCTATTCATCCTTCGAAGATGCATTGACTACAAATATTTCGTTTTGGCATCGATCTCCTATAATGTTTTTTTAGGTCCCCTTGGATTCATTGCATCATCGACATCCTGGTCCTGTATGCGGACACAGATGAATGTCGAAGGAACGATTGGGTTGCTGGTTTCTTGGAGGTAGGGACATTGTTTGTTTTCTGGAGTTAGTACACATATGCGGATGGAAGATGTAGGAATTATTGGTACCGAAAATTTCCTCTCCTTTTCAGTTCATTTTTCTTTGGGGTTGGAACAGTCAGGGTCAATGTTCTCCCAGGTTATTACGAGGTCGCAGAGGGCATCCTCAGGAATGCTCGGTGATTGATCAATTTCCTCGCTTGGTCTCACCTATTTCATCATTTTCCCCTTGGTCATGATGCTTTTTTCTTGGTTTGTTTGTGTTGGTTTGGCATGTGTCTATAATGGTGGATCCCCTTGGACACGCTGTCTCGTTTTGTTTTTCTTGTTCGGTTCTCACTGAACCAAAAAGTGTTTTCAAAAATCAAAAAATGAATTTTCAGTCAGTGAAAAATAAAGAACACTGCTTTGTGGAGGTGGTAGTCCACACAACACATGATTAACATTTTCATTTACCAAAAAATTACAGGGAATGAAGGTAGATAATAATTTGGGTCTTCATAATCATAGTTATATTTTATATGTCACATTTACTCTTAAATTCTATCATTATTCCCCCCACATGCAGTTGGGGTGGTAGGGGGGATGGTGTATGGGGCGCCAGTCACAGGGTTGAGTCCTCATGCCATTTTTAATATAGAGTGAATACTAATGGAACACTCCTTTTAAATTTCATCTTCATAACTAGTTAAGAGAGTTTGTGGTGAGAAAAGGATGGCATTGCATCATGGAGGTAGCAGTCTTCACAAATCCATGATCAATGTTCTTTTATTTTTCTATGTGGATGAAAAGGAAAAAGTAATGTTTATTAAAACAATATAATAATCCTTAAATATAGTAATGATAATTATTTCATTATATTACTATGTTTAGGGAAAGTTTATAATATAATATTAAGAATATATGGATAAAAATTAAGTAATTATCACTTTGGGACCTTGAGCATTCTCTTGAAATTCCCCAGAGAAATGAAGGGCTAAGCATATCTTATGGTTATGATGGGGTTTAAAATGTTAAAGGTAATTCTAGAAGATGAAATATAGGAATGGGTTCAAGGAAATGTTGAAGGAGATATTTAAGGAAGTCTCATTCGTAGGTAATATCATGACATGAAATGGGATACATGTGAACCCTTTAAAGACAAACGTTATTCAAGGATGGATGAGGCCAAATTATATGATAGATATCTATATTATCCTTAGATTATTTGGGTAATATCATCGATTTGTGATAAATTTATCATGATTATCAAACCCTCTAACCATGATAACCTATAATAAAGTCAAGTTTTCATGGAATGATAAATGTGAAGAGATCTTCAAGGAACTGAAAATGAGGCTTATCACTGGACTTGTGATCACACTACCCACAGGTGGAGATATTTTCATGGTATTCAGCAGGACTTCAATGATGGGCTTGGGTTGTGTGTTAATAAAGAATGAAAAAGTCACATCATATGCTTCAAGGTAGTTAAAGTTCTTTAATAGAACTACACAATGAATGATATAGAGTTGGATGTAGTGATCCTCACTTTGAAAATATGGCGTAGTTAACTATTTGGGGAGAAGTGTGAAATATATATAGATAAAAAAAGTCTCAAATATATATTCACAAAGAAAGAGATTAATATTCACCAATGAAGATGGTTGTATCTTATCAAGGACTATGATTGTTCAATTCTCTACCATCCCAAGAAAGTAAATAAAGTGGAAGATGCTCTATGTAGAAAGGATCTAGAAATTATATCATTGATGAGAATTGATAGGGTTATGTTATTCTTATATTTGAAAATTATGGACAAGTAAATCATAAAGTAAGGAAACCACAAATAACGTCACAAATGATTTCTCAACCATATATTTTGAAAAGGTTAAAGGATTATCGAAGAAATCTTGCGGGATTTTAGAAGAAAGTGGAAACTATATGGAAAGGGAAATCCTTGGAGTTCAATGTTAATGAAGAATGAATTGTGACATTTGGGTCAAGAAGATGTTTTTCATCAAATCTTATGTTAAATAAGGAACTATTGGATGATTCACATAATATGAATTTATCCATTCACCCAGGAAGAAAAAAGATGTATCATGATCTCCCTGAGCACTATTGGAGGGGAAATATGAAGAAGGATATCATTGAACCTAAATCAAAGTCATTGATATTCAAGAAAGTGAAAGATTAAAGGTATATGTCTAAATGGATGATGTAACCATTACCTATATCAACATGGAAATGAGAGAAAATCACCATGGAATTTTTTCACCAGACTTCCAAATACATCCAAAGGAAACAATGTTATATGGGTTGTTATGGATCTTCTTATAAAGAAAACCCACTTTATCACAATTTGAGAGGAATTTTCACTGTATAAACCTGTATGAATATACATTAGAGAAGTGTTAAGGATTCATGGTGTACCACTATTGTTTTTTTATCAAGATCTGATATATACTTGAAAGTTCTAGAAAAGTCTCCAATATTCTCTAAAAAATGATCTGAACATGAGTATAACATATCATCATCAAACTGATGGCTAGTCTAAAAGGACTATTAAAAAACTGGAATAATTGTTGATATCATGTTCTATAGACTTCAAAGGATGATGGAACCAACATATTCCTCTCATCATGTTCTCCTACAACAATTTTTTTACTCAAGCATACAAATGGCCCCTATGAAGCCCTTTATGGGAAGGGTTGTAGAACACTTGTATGTTGAGATGAATTTGGGAACAAAAACTACTATGTCTTGAAATGGTCAAGGAAATGGTTAAGACCATTCAACAAAACATCAAGGCTGATCAAGGTTGAAAGAGGAGTTATGCTTGTAATGACCCAATGTTTTATCAATGGAATTCACTTATTATAATTATGTCTTATAGTATAATCATATAATATTACATATAGAACATAATAAAAACCTTATAAATGAATAATGAGTAAAATAAAAGGTATCTCTAAGAGGTAAAGAATGTATACCGATGAAATAGTAACTTGACCATTGGAATAACAATGTTATATTTATAGAAGTAAACCATCCAATTGAATAGTAAACTCACTAATTAAAGTATAAATAAAATTTAACCATCTTATAAGTGATAATATGATATAGATATATCAAAGTATAAGTAAGTAAATATTTTAAAAATTATTAGTTAAGTGTTGGTATTTTTGTATGTCATGTATATTTAATTACAAGTTTATGATTAATTTAATAATGTAATAGAAAAATTATTTTCATAAAATATATCCACGAATAAATTTTTTTATGACTTATTATTATAAAATAATTTTCAGAGACCTTAATTAATTTTTCAATTTGTTAAAAAATTAGTTTTAAATTTAAAAATTTGTATTTTCAAGTAAATTGTGATTTTAATTTAAATTAAATTTATCATAATTAGAAAATTATATTTATAAAATGTAGTTAATTTCTTAATTATACACGTCAAAAAATAGTTGGGGTGAATTTTGGATATTTTTCTAAAATACATGAATTTTGGGTGAATAGTAAAATACGTTAATTTACCAAATAATCTAAATACATGATTTATTGACTCATGGATGATGTTATGATGAGGTAAGAACATTGGGTTCTAACTCACAAGAACTTGTTCTTGTTTTGGGTTACAATAAACATTACTATTACTTGTATTGAGCTAAATAATAAAATAATGAATAAAATATTGTGAAAACCCTCCTCTTTTCCACTATAAATACCACCCTCTTCACCTCCTCTCCTTAGAGTTCTCAAGGATTGTTACTATTCCAAATTCTACTAAACACTCTCCCTAATCCCCTCTCTCACGTCCAAAATCCCTTTTTCTCTTAAAAATTCTTAATATTGTCCCCTAAAGTGGTTCTCAAGGAAGATATATTCAAGAGGTAAATTCCTCTTTTCATTTCATTTATTTTACTTCAAGTTAATTTCTTTATTTTTCTTTCATCACCTCCATTCATCCAAATGTTTTGATTAATATATTAAATTAAATGCACAATAATTTTGTTATGATGATGGAATAATTCATCATAATTTCTCCTTTCCCATCAAATTTTACTAGAAACGAAAACACTATCTGGGATGTGTTAATTCATCACATTCAAGGATGATGAGTTTTAAATTTATTTTACAATATTTAATTCTAGTCAAGAAACCATTTTAATGGTTGAACCAGAATATAATATATTTATTATTTTGAATTTAAGGTTATGGAATATTTTGTACACATGATATTAATTTTTAAATAAAAATATGTTCATTGTGATAAAAAACCACCAAATAACCAAATCGGTTATCATTAAGGTTTTATATAATGATTAATCATCACTCCAAATAACCAAAAGTATTTTACAACCATTTAATCTTTTTTATGTTTAATAATAACAAACAACTTCCATTCTAGAAAACAATTCTTATATTACATGTTTATCCTTAGGTTTATATAAGTAAACCGATCTTGTAAACAAAGGAAACAAACTCTCCCAAACAATGATATTGAACATCTTAACCCATTAAAAGGGCTATGAATGAACTTAATAAATTTATAATAAATAAATTACATGTATAAGTGGTTATTTAAATAATAATTATTGAATGTAATTTGGTAATCCAGGACATTGAGACCAAGTGAAGGACCCCATTGGACTTAAGGTAAGGGATTCTACCAGAACCTCCATTATTCTTTCGGGTTGATCTATCTTTCTTTTTACCAAAATAAAGTTATATATTATTTTTATTTAAATATTATAAAATATTTTTACATGATCTAAACTCATTTATCAATATCCATTCATCACTCTCTTTTGGGAATATACATGTTTTTAAATGGTTCCCTTCTCAATTCTTCCCGATAAGCAAGCCCATTTAAAGGGAACTTCCCAGATTCTTTCCCAATTTTAGGTGCACTCTACCATATATTTTACACCACCATTATTTTTATAAAATAAGTTTTTTATTATGACAACATTATTGGATTAATTCTTGTTTTATATAAAAATATTATTCCCTTTTCCATTTTAAATTCTCTTTAGTATTTTTCTTTAAACCGCACTAAAATATTTTAAAGCTAAAATTTGTTAAATACACTTTTTACATGTTATAAATTATGTTTGAGATAAATTACCATTATATATGACTATTTTTCTCTTATTAATGTCCATATATGTTATAATCCTTTTCTTTCATGGACACTCTTATGATACACCCATTTGTTATACTTTATTACATGAATATGATACCCAATTTTTACCTGGGTACCCTTATGTTTATTTATGATTGATTATGTATGATTATTTATGTGGAAAACATATTTATGAACATGTTAAGATGTGTGTACCTAGATATGTCTCCTATTAATTGTGTAAAGTTTAGTATTATGAGACGTTATGTGTAATGGACTTGGTGGTTAGCCTTGACTCGTGCTACTATGTGCAACAGTATTGGTGGTTAAGCTTGACTTGAGATCCTCTATGTGAAATGAGCCTTTAAACATGATAAATTCATGTTTTATATTTCTACTAAATTAAAATGAATCCATTTTTATATGATCCCATGTTTACATGTCATGATTCTATACGTTCCAAGCCCTTTTTATATCATTTTGTCATGCCTTCAAACCCATGTGCTAAATAGTTATTCTTATATTTATTACCTTACTGGGATTTTTATCTTATCCCTTTGTTAATTACATACCCAAGTAATCCAATGAATATGTATGAGAACAATTGAAGTTAGGATATCGTTTTGAAGATTAAATAAATAAATGTTTTATTTAGTTTCATGCTATCACTTTTATGCACCTAGTCTTACAAGACACTTGAGTTTACAATCCTTGGCTTGTAATATGATTATTAAAATCATATAATTATATTTTCAAAAGGTTGGGGTCTCTATAATTGGTATCAATGGTAGGAAAAGTTATTTTTTAAGATTAGTAATAGAGTACTTTTGTAAGAACCTTAGGGATGATATTAAGTATTAAAAAACATCCCTAAATTTTGGTAATTGTAGAGTAAGTGGTTTATCAAGAAAATACATCCCTACCTGGATATGAACAAGTGGAGGTGGATTTGTCATGGATTTATCTAGGGGTAAAACTTTAAAATGCTACTATGAGATAGAATTGAATAGGAACTAGTACACAACAACAGACCTTTATGCACTTCTAGTTTGAAACTCCTTGGGGATATGTTTTGGTAAATTCATAAGATGAGTATGAACCATTATTAAGGGGACAAAAAAAACCCATAAGAATATATTTTAGGAAACAGATCATGGATAACCTAGATTGAAACTTAGGGAATCCCAAGTTAGGATATACTTTTCCTTTACAAGTTTATCATTTTCTATTTTAAGTTTTCTATTTTATTATTATTATCCAAGTATTCAAGCCCCTTAATTGTACATTATTTTTCTTAGTTAATGGAGAGAAATATAAGAACACATTCCAACAATAAATGTAATAGGAAATGTGATAATTTTCCTAATGATATGTCAGATATGGTTGGAATGGGTGCTCAAAAAATTATGAGAATACTTTCTCTACTATCTCAAGTAATGAATAATAAGATGAATCATGTGGAACACCCTCCTCCTATAAGGAAATAACAAGTTGACATTGAATCCTTCACAAGAAATAAGCCTCCCATGTTTAGTGGATCTTTTGATCCCCTCCTCACAGAATATTGGATTAACTTCATTGAAAATATATTCTCGGTCCTCCAATGATCAAGAGAAGATAAATTCATACTATCGATCTATTGTTTTTATGGGGAAGCTTATCAGTGGTAGAACCTAATCAAGAATATGAAATTTGAGGAGGAAATTGATTGAATGGATTATAAGTAATTCAAAAAATGTTTTTCAATAAATATTTTCTCCAAACCCTCTATCTCAATATGGAATGAGAGTTCTAAGGACTTAAGAAGAAGTAATATGAGTCTATCGGGGCATATGAAGCAAACTTCACTAGGATTAAAAGACACACCTATGGATTTATCATGAACACTAAAAGAAAGGTGGATATCTTATTTAGTGGACTAAATCCAATTCTAAGAAATGTGTTGGTGATTCGAGACTTCGATAGTTATAAGGAAATTGTCCATTGTACCCTTAATGTTTAAATGGAGATCAGAGATTCTCAATGGTCTCATGGGCCCGGTGACAAAACGTGGAAAATAGTGTCTAATATGGATGGGTCAGAAAATAAATCCCAGGAAGGAAATAAGATCTAAAATCCCACATGTCAAAATTGTGGGAATAAGAATCCTAGAAACTATCTAAAGGGAACCAATAATTGGGTCAAATATGGAAGGATGGTACATAGAACTAAAAACATCCAAACAGATATGTTGAATCCAAAAAATGTGGAGGAAGGAAGAAAGGTTTAGATAAATAATCAACCAGTAGTGCAGTGTTACAATTATAAGGATCATGGTAATTAGGTGAACAATTTCCTTAATCTAAGTGTTGTTGAATTAAATCAATAATAACCTCCAAGGAAACAAGGACGGACTTATGCTATCATTACTGCTGAGGTGGATACATGCAACAATGTGGTGACAGGTACGCTACATATTAGGTCAAGAATAGAGAACATACTATTTGATTCTGGTTCTATGCATTCTTTAATATCTTCCAAGATTAGTATAACTATTTAAACACCACCTCAAAAATTTGGAGGCTGAGTTATCTATGAGATCAACGAATAGGGAAATCATGGCATCCAAAGTGTATAACTCCTCCCTAGTTAGTGTTTGTGGACTGAAACTCCCAGAAAATCTCATCATAATTCCTTTAGTGTAGTTAAATGTTATATTGGTAATGCATTTCCTATCTTTATACAATTCCAATATCAACTGTCGGGAAAGGGAGATCACTATTCACATCCTGAATCATCCTCTAATTCTTTATAAGTGTAAGGAGGTAGGTGAATCTCCTTTAGAACCATTTTCTCAAGTGTGGTTATTACTTCCTTATGAACAAGCATGTCTGGATTAAATGATTGAGACAAAGGAGAGAATCATGCTTGAAGACATTCCATTGTAGGGGACTATAGTGATGTATTTCCTAAATAATTTCCTGCTCTCCCTCTTGATGGAGTGGATGAGTTATCAATTGAATTTATTCCTAGATCCATACCTATATCAAACACACCTTATAGAATGGCCATAATTGAGTTGGAAGACCTGAAGGAGCCGTTACAATAGAATATAGACAAAGGTTTTATATGCCCGAGTGATTCACCTTGGGGAGCACTAGTCCTCTTTGTTAAGAAGAAGGATGGATCAATGCGCCTTTTCATTGATTATCAAAAGCTCAATAAAATCATGATAAAAAACAATTATCCTTTTCCTTGGATAGATAAATTGTTTCATCATCTTCATGGGGATAGTTATTTATCTAAAGTGGTACTTTTGGTCAGGATATCACCAATTAATGGTGAGGAAGGAAGATATTCCTAAGACTGCCTTTCAAATGAGGTACAGACACTATGAGTTCACAATGATTCCCTTTGGACTCACTAATTCTCCATAAAGTTTCATGTATTTAATGAATATATTATATATAGATTACCTTGAAAAAATTTTGGTACTCTTTACCGATGATATTATGATATACTCTGAGGGTAAGGAGGAACACAAGGAGCATTTGAATACCGTGTTCAAGACTTTGAGAAGGGATAAAATATATGCAAATTATAGTAAATGTGAGTTTTGGATGGAGAAATTATCATTCTTGGGGAATGTTGTTACCAGCAAAGGGATATCAGTGGACCCTTACTAGAAAAAGGCCATTAAATAGTGTCCCATGACAATATCTGTAACATAGATTCTTATCTTACTGAGTCTAGATGGGTATTACCGACTATTTTTGAAGAACCTTTCATGATTTTCAAACCCAATGACCAAGCTGACACAGAACAGGGTGAAGTTTGTATGGACTCAAGAATGTGAGGAAAGCTTTATGGAGCTCAAAAATAGGCTTATCACTGCACCAGTAATCACCCTCATGATAAGTGGAGAACTATTTGTTATGTAAAATGATGCTTTAAGGAAGTTATTGGGATGTGTGATGATGAAAAATGATAAAGTGATATCCTACGCCTCAAGGGGACTAAAAATCCATGAGAAAAACTATCCCACGCATGATCTGGAGTTGGTAGATGTGATCTTTGCATTGAAATTTTTGTGGTATTATCTCTATGGGGAGAAGTGTGATATATATACTAATAACAAAAGTCTCAAATATATATTTACATATAAAGAGATTAATGTGCTCCAATGAATATGGTTATAGATCATCAAGGATTATGACTGGTCAATCCACTATTATCCTGATAAGGTAAATAAGGTGACATATGCTCTGAGTAAAAATGATCGTGCATCTTTATCAATTATGATAATTAAAAAGGATTCAATCTTATTAGATTTATAGAGGATGGACATGGGAATAATTATGGGAGAAAATCATAAATCCTTTATAAAATGGTTTATCAACCATACCTCATGTATAAAATAAAGAATTCTTAATGAAATGATGTGGAAATTCAAAAAAGGGTGGAAGCTATCAGAAATGGAAAATCCTCTGAGTTCAAGATCGATGAGAAAGGAGCTGTAAGATTTGGGTCATGATTAGGTATACCATATGATCCATATATAAAGAAGGAGATTCTAAATTACGTACACATATAAACCTTATCTATTCACCTAGGGAGCATAAATATGTATTGAGATCTTTGAAGGAAATTTTGGTGGGACAATATGAAGAAGAATATTGCAGTGTATGCATCAAAGTGCCTGGAATGTCAGAAATTGAAGGCTGAAAGACAAAAGTATACGGGGATAATAAAACCACTATCCATACCAACATGGAAGTGGGAGAACATTACCATGTAAGTTTTCATTGTAATTTATTGGAAATCTAGAAGAAACAATGTTATATGGGTCATTATGGATGATCATACAAAGACATCTCACTTTATCACAATTTGAGAGGACTTATCATTGGATCAACTTTCACGGATATATTTTAAAGAGGTGGTAAGGATGTATGGAGTAACACTATCTATTGTATCCGATAGAGATATGAGAGTCACCTCACAGTTCTTGAAAAGTCTCCAACATGCCCAAAGCCCTGAGTTGAACTTCAGTATGGCCTATGATCCTCAAACTAAGGGCCAATCTGAGAAAACTATTCAGACACTGGAAGATATCTTGAGGGAATTTTCTATGGACTTCAATGGAGGGTGGGTACAACATCTTCCACTGTTCAAATTATCTTACAATAATAGTTTTCACTCCAGCATCTGAATATAACCATATGAAGAACTTTATGGGAAAAGGTGTAGAACACTGGCATACTGGGATGAATTCAGTGAGCTTAATCTGCTAGGACCTAAAATGGTTGAAGAAATGGCGGAGAAGGTGAAAACCATTCCGTATCACATTTAGGAAACCCAAAGTCAACCGAAGAGCTATGAATTCAATATTCGATAGGACATTGAGTTAAAATTTAGATACATGGTATTCCTCCACATATCTTCATAGAATAAGCTCATGAGGTTTGGGAAGAAAGGAAAGCTAAGTCCCAGGTATATCATCCCCTTCGAGATTCTTGATCATGTTGGAGCTGTGGCCTGTCGACTAGCACTTCCACCTACCATGTCTAGAGTACATGATGTCTTCCATGTATCCTTCTTAAGGATGTACATACCAAATCCTTCACTTTTACAGACATCATAGGTGGTACAATTGGAGAATGATCTTTTTATGATGAGAAACCATTGAAGATATTAGATCATAGATATAAAGTTCTATGTAACAAAACTACTCACCTAGTCAAAGTAATATAGAATAACCATAAGTTTAAATAGAAAACATGGGACCTGGAGGAAGCAATGAAGGAAAATTTCCCACACCTATTTATGGCTTAGAATTTAAAATGAACTTTCATGGGTGAAATTTCATAAGGGGGAAGAATGTAATGACCTAAGGTTTTATCAATGGAATTACCTTATTATAATTATTTATTATAGTATAATCATAAAACATTACATATAGAATACAATAAAAACATTATAAATTATGAATGGGCAAAATAAAAGGTATCTCTAGAAGTTAAGGAGCGTATACTGATGAAATGGTAACTTTACCTTTGTGATTATAATGCGACCGCTATAAATAGTAAACTGGTCAATTGAATAGTAACCTCACTAATGAAAGAATAAATAAAATTTATCCATCTTATAAGTGACAATATGATATAAATATTACATAGTATAAGTAAGTAAATATTTTAAAAATTATTAATTAAGTATTTGTTTTTTTGTAAGTCATGTATATTTAATTACCATATTATAATTAATTTAATAATTTAAAAGAAATTCTATTTTCATAAAATCTATTCATGAATAAACATTTTTATTACTTATTCTTATAATATAATTTTTAGGGACATTAATTAATTTTTCAAAGTGTTAGAAAAGTAGTATTAATTTAAAAAATTTGTATTTTTCAAGTAAATCATGATTTTAATTAAAAATTAAATTTATCATATTTAGAAAATGATTTTCATAAAATGGATTTAATTTTTTAATTCTTAAAATCTAAAAATTGTTGGGGTGATTTTTTTGGTATTTTTATGAAATATTTGAATTTTTTGTGAATATTTAAATATTTTAGTTTACCGAATAATATAAATACATGATTTATTGGGTTGTGGATGATGTTCTACTGAGGTAAGAACCATGGGTTAAAAAAAATGAACATATTACAATTTTTGTTCACAATAATTATTACTATTTATTTTCTTGGAAAAAATAATAAAATAATGAATAAAATGTTAAGAAAACCCTCCTCTCCTCCAATATAAATACCACATCTCTTTAACACCTCTCCTCACACCTCTCAAGCCCAAATCCTAGTAAGGATTCTTCTCAAATATCTTCATAAGACACTATAACATGTCCAAAATCCCTTTGTATATTCAAAATAGAAAATCATATCTGCTAAAGAGGTTTTCAAGGAAGATATATTCATGTGGTAAATTCCTCTTTTCATTTCTTATATTTTCTTTGTAGTTCCTTTCATTCTTTTTCTTTCCTCACCTCCTTTCATCCAAATGTTATGATGAATACAATACCTTAAATTTTATGTAATTTTTGATGATAATGGAATAAATAATCATCATCTATCTATTCCCCTTGTTTTCTTACTAGAAATAAAAACACCATCCTAGATGTGTTAATTCATCACATTCAAGGAGGACAAGTTTTCAATTTCTAAACCGATATTCAATTATGGTCAAGAAACCATGTTATGGTTGAAAAAGACTATAATATATTTATTAGGTATAATATAATTTTCTATAATATTTTTTACACATGATATTAATTTATAAAGAAAAATGCTTTCATTGTGATCAAAAAACCACCAAATAACTAAACAATTATAATTACAATTTTATATAAGGATTCATCCTAACTCTAAATAACCAAATGAATTTTCTAAACATTTAATCATATGGATGTTCACTAATAATATAAAACTTCAATTATAGAAAAAAATTCTCGTCTTACATGTTTATCCTTACATGTATATAAGTAAACCGATCTTGAAAACCAAGGAAACAAATGCTCCCAAACAATGGTATTGAACCTCTTAATCCATTAAAAGGGGCATGAATGAACTTAATAGAGTTATAATAAATTAATTATATTTATTATAAATTATATAAATATTTATTAATGAATTTAATTTGGTTATCCAGAACATTAAGATCATGTGAAGGACACCATCAGACTTAAGGTAAGGGATTCTACCCGAATCTCCATTATTCCTTCGGGTTGCTCTATCTTTCTGTTTACCCAAATGAATTTATCTGTTAATTTTATGTAGATCTTAAAAATGATGTTTATATTCTCCCAAATAATTTATCAAGATCAATTAATCATTCTATTTCAGGTATATACATGTTTTTAAATTATTCTCTTCTCAATTTGTTCAAATAAGCAAGCCCTATTAAGGGAACTTCCTGGATTCTTTCCCAATTTCTAGTGCACTCTACAATTTTTTTAAGCCTCCATAATTTTTATAATATAAGTATTATTATTATGAAAAAATTATTGTTTCATTTATGGTTTTATATAAAATATTATTCTCTTTTCTATTTTAAATTCTCTTTAGTATTTTCCTTAAAACCGCATTAAAATATTTTAATGTTAAAATTTATTAAAAACCCTTTTTATATGTTATCACTTTTATTTGACATCACTTTCCATGATATATGAAAAATTTTAAATTATTAATGTCCATATATTATCTAATTCCTTTCTTTCATGGAAACTTGTACGATACACCCATTTATTATGCTTTATGATATGATTATGATACCCATTTCTTTCAATGGGTACCCTTATGTTTATGTATTATTGATTATATATGATTATTTATATGGGAAAAATAGTGACGAACATGTTAATATGGGTGTTCATAGACAATGATTCAATTTATTGTGTAATTTTTAGTCTCCTGGTACTTTATGTGCAACCTTCTTGGAGGTTTTCCTTGAATCATGAAACCATGTGAAACGGTCTTGGTGGTTAACCTTGACTTGTGCCCCTCTATGTTAAATTATCCTTGAATCATGATAAAGTCAAGTTTTATGTTAATTAAACATTACTATGAATCCATGTTTTTATGATCCCATGTTTACATTTTATGATTCTATATGTTCTATGCCTTTTTATATCATTATTTTAGGACTTCTAACACATGTGATAAAGCTTTATTATTATGTTTATTCTCTTGCGGAGATTTTTAGCTCATATGTTTTTTCATTACAACCCCAGATTATCCTATGAATATTTTTGATAACAATGGAAGTTAGTATCTCTTTATTAATATTAAATGAATAAATGTTTTTTTGGATCCATGTTTTCTATTTTATGGACATAGTCTTCTAAGACACTAGACTTTGAGATACTTGCCTTGTTATATGATGCATAAAATCATGTAATGATATGTGTAAATGGATTTGGTCACTAAAATAATGAAAATAATAGATTATACCTAGAGTTTGATGTTGAAGATATGGTATTCCCCCACATATCTCCATGGAATGATGTGATCTGATTTGGGAAGAAGGGAAGTTTAGTCCAAGACACTCCGACCCCTTTGAGATCCTTGATCACATCAGAGAAGTGGACTATAACTAGAACTCCCACCAAACCTATCTCAAGTACATGATGTATTCCATTTATCACTATAAAGTAATTAAGTATCATACCCTCTCATGTACTCAATCCAAAGGTGGTACCATTTGAGAATGATCGTTCCTATGAAGAACAACCGGTGAAGATATTAGATCATAGAGAAAAAGTTCTATGAAATAAGACAATGAACATTTTTAAAGTGTTTTGGTGAAAACAAAAGTGTGAAGAAGAAATGTGGGTACCCTTGGAGGAGATGAAGTAGAGTTACCCTCACCTATTTTAGTGTGGGAAAATAAAATTTCAAGGGTGAAATATCATAAGGGGGGAACATTATAACGACATGAACTGTTATACAGAAAATTCCCCTTTTGATTTAATTAAATATCTTATTATGTAAAATGGTCATATAAAACACATGAAATTCTTTGTTTTATTATATATTATCGAATCTAATTGACCAATAATAATAATTACCATTTATAATATACTCGTTGACTAGTGATAACATTATTAATATAGTTTTTTTACAAATTGAATTGAAATAGACAAAGGATGTGATGGCCTTAACCCATAGGATCATACCATATAAAGCCAATTTATTAGATATTATGAGGGAGATCGAATTAGTAGGATTTCCCTTGACCAATCCTAAGCTAAGATCCAACAAATTAATCATTAGAGAAACCATTTTTAAGAGAAGTTCAATCTCATCGAGATCACGACCCGAACCATGTTCTCCAAACCACCCCATAAAAGTCCGACCATCATGCACCTTATCCTTATGGATTTTTCTTGTGTATTAAAGGGATATATATCAAGAACCAAGAAATATGAGTATGTGCATGATTATTTATAGAATAATGAATATATTTTCATTATATTATTGTTAATTTATAAATGATTTTTATTTTGATATAATAAAACAAAAATTTCATTTTTGGATAATATTAAAATTCAATTAAAGAATTTATTTTTATTAAAAAATGTATATTGGAAATATATAAAATTTTATTAAAATATTATTAATAAATAATTTTTATTAGATATAGATGGTTATAAAATTTTTATGAAGTCAAATGTAATTTTTACTAGGGTTTGACAGCTTCTATTGTAAAAAACCCAACATTTATAATTAAATGTCAATTATTTTTTTAAAAGTGAAAATTCACATATATTTATAATTATATTTATAAAATTATTTTTTTTGAATGAGATCATCAAAATTTTCCAATGGTAAATTTTTCATAATTTTCTACGATAGTCAATTTTTCGGGTAAGAATTAAATACCATACAAATATAATTTGTGTATTATGAAATAATAATGACCCAAAAAAGATATAATAAAAAATATAAATGAGATCCACAACCAAATATATGCTTATATTTAAAAAAATATGATTTTTAGTTTATTTGATTTAATTTATAAAGCCATTATGAATCCTCCAAAACATATAATATATTTTAAGTTTTTAAAATCTTTTCTGTAGAAGTGTGACTCACCTTCACATAAGAAAGGAAATTATTGCATTTATTTCGTCGCTTGGACTTATAAAATATTGATAACCACTCCCATTTTTCAGAAACCATGGTATGGTTTTTGGTTTTGGTTACTTATTATGTTGAGTCCAAAACCTAAATAATAAATAATCTCACCCATTTCCTATATAATCCCACCCATTCTCCCATTTATCTTCACTAAAAATTCTTATATCACAACCATAATTTTCCCTCCACTCTGTATAGTCCTCCCAAGGTTCCACCAAGATCTCATGTACCACCTCCCATGAATTTGGAGTCATTGAATCAAGTAAGGGATCTTCCACTCTCTTTTTTATTCAAGAACTTCTTTTATGTTATGATTATTAATTTCCATTTGTTCATGTTGAGATATGTTCTTAAATATACCACTTAATATCCTTTTTATTTCTATATGATGAGACACCCTTTCCACTCTCATTAAGCCTTCCCATGATCCATTATGTACACTCATTACAATCCCGAAATTTTGTAAGAGATCAGCACCTTCTCTTATTTATTCAAATTTATTTATTATCTTATGCCTTCTATTTCCAATTCATAATGTCAGTATGTGTATTTATACTTCAATATTACTTACCATTTTATTTAAAAATAATGAGAGACCCCATTTTTTCTCATCAACCCATTTTATTATTTTTTATGTTACACCATTATGCTTTCAAAATTTCACCGCGATGTTTCATACAAAAAAAATTATTCTCTGAATACCATACCCATTTCCTATATAGGGTGTTCAATTTTATATAGTTATACTTCTTTTAGTTAGAACTTATATATATTTATTCCACACACCTTTATCTTGGAATAAAATTTGATGATGAATGAATCCATGTTGTATGATCTTTGTGGAACACTTAAGCATGGTAATGTAATTAAAGTGATGGGTGAACCTAGAATTATATAGTGCTCCAATGTATTGTGTAATGTTTAGTATCATGATACATCATGTTGGAATAGGGTGTGAACCTGATTCCTTTATCTTAATTTTTCAACCATGATTTCTTGTAGGTTTATCCTTAACCTATGTTTATGATGTAGTGTTTTAAAGGAAGTAATGAAACTGGAAATGATTGAAATGATGGAATATTATTGTGGAGAAAGAATATGATGGCCCTCAAATAAATAGGGTTATACAACCCAAGAAATCACCATTGATCATGTGATTCCACACTTTACAATTCAACTTCATCTCGTGATGACACCCCTCTAATAAGCTATATTTTTCTCATAGAAGACCCCAAATATGTTTAATTTGATCGTGTGAGAGCCTTTGAACATGTTTCAGGATTACATGAAGACTCCTAGATATGTTAGACTAGAATTTTGGATGTCCCTTTACATCCCCACATGGTTAGGATAAATACCATTGATCATGTTGGGTCTAATAAAAATGGAAAAGGCGGAACACTCTCTTGGTTGCTGAAAATCATGAGACACACCCCCGAATTACCCATAGAAGGATCATGGGAAACATGTGACACTAAATCACTCCAATGGATCCATATCAAATCCAAGAGATATGTTTCATGTGATGCATCATATAAGTAGGGTGGTGAGGATAATAAATCCCTCCCCTCAACATAAAAAATGTATTCAAGGACCCACCGATCAAGGATTGATCACACATGGGAGTGCATGAGCGAACACATCCGAGTTACCATTCTTGTGATTTCAAAGGTATCTCATCAGTTATGATCTATGAAACAACCTAATGGATCATGATATTTGAATATTAACTTCATGTGATCACTCGTTAGATCACACGATGAACTTCTGACATGTTAGTGTATTATTAAAAAGAGGTACCGCCTGTCGGTTGGGTCCCATGTAACCTAAAATAAAATAAAAATTGAAAAAAATAATGAAAAATATGCAATATAAATCTGGAATAAATATTAATAATATGGGATACTTATGAAAATATATATTATATTATCTTTATGGGTTTCACATGACTCTCCTAGATCATGGAAAAACACCGATATATGTCACTAATGTCTTGTGATGTACCCTCAACATGCCATTTGGATTGTGTGATGTCCTTCTATAAATGTTAATAAAGTATCACTATTCCCACTGGGCATGTCTCCCATGTCTTGAGAAGTCCTTTGGTCTTTCTATCCAAGTTTGCGATGTCCTACGTACATGTTTCCCATGTTATGAAACAACACCAGGACATGTCACCTATGTATCACGATTACAGCAGTACAAGTAATCCAGATCATGTGACGTCTTCTAGAAAATTCATCTTTGATCATATTGATCATACCACGATTCACTGTTTCATTTCACCCTTATACCAATGTATTAAACTCGTATTGTATTGAAAATTACAAGTATAATAACAAATTTCACTCCTTGTTTGATTCAATTATTTTGTGTTTAACACTGTTAAAAAGGGAAATTTACATGTTTTGATAATTATATTGATGGTGGAGGTGATTTGGAGAACCCATGATGAAGTCCAAGAAAGATGGACCGATCTGCACATGATCCAAGAACACTAGTGGACTCAACCGAAAATGGCTACTGAACAGCGCATCCAAATGGGCTGAAATTTTGTGGTCCGTTCAAATATTTTATGGGATACATATGAAGGAACCGAAGCCCCATTCGGCCTCTACGATGCGCATACTAACTAATCTGTCCAAGGAATCAAAGATGGACCAATTCAAATGCGGTGTTCTTTATTTTATCAATATCTAGAGATGTAGTTGTCAAAATGGTTCCAAACATTCAGTGGAGAAAGCCAAGAGGTGGGGCTATAACTTTTCTATTTTTTCCAAATCGAGATAAGGCTTTCTGAAGGCTAAACGCGTGGTACAAGTGGACTGAAGAAATCTATGTGCCGAAAACCACTTTCCAATTTTCCTATAAAATGGCACCTTGGGCTCCCCATTTGCAAGTTCGGCCAAGAGGAAAGGTGATTACATTTTGGTGTCCCCAAGGAGTCTTCTCAACATCCCTAGAAGTTTTGTAGGCTATGGAAAGTTCTACTTCAACATATTCTTCTTCTTCCCCTCCCACAGGTTTCTAAACCCCTTGTGATCACCCAGGGAGGAATGTGATGTAATCCCGAGCTTCAAACTCATATTATTTTGAATGATATTTTTAATTCTAGATTATGTATTGTTTTTCCTCATCATCTATTTTTATTTAATTGAGTTATATACTGGTATGTTATACTCAACTCAAATGATCATGTTTGGGGGTACCCTTTCATGTGATGTTTCACACACCGTTCATCCCTTTTTCTTCCCTCATTCAATTGTGGTGTATGTGTGATTAATATTGGTCAATTGAACTCACATAAGCACTATAAATATAATTCAAATTTATGTAATGGTATCACAAAGAAGTAACATGAAAACCTGGACAACACATAGAGTTCTTCATGTGTTGCCTTGGTGAGTTTCGGTTATGATGTCAAACACAAATCACTCATTCATCGGCGGTGTCCATTGAATCATTGTTTGTTTTCGACTGAACCCTAGGAGTTATCCTAGAATAATCTTAGTAAAAGTATGTTAATATTTGTTACAAAAAAGGTATTAAATTATCATAACCCCATCCCTTGAATCGATGAAGGATGAGCATCACGCGACTTCCCCGGGTTGATCACGTTTAATCAATCTTGTTTACTTCTAATTTGTTTTATCACTTTGATTTTCTATTGTCATATTTTATCATCAAACCCAAGTACTATAAAACCCCATTTACCTTTCTACCTTCATAATCAAAACCCTCTTTTTTTTTAAAATTAATGATCTAAGCTTTTTTAAGAGACGACCTAGGGTTGCTGCTGTACTGTAGAAATTCTAGTCAAAATTAAACAACTAATTTGGCGTGCTCAACAACGCGATCAAATTTTGGCGCTGTTGTTGGGGATCCAAGAACATTTTTTCTTTATTTCCTTTTATTTATTTATTTTACTTCTTAATTAGTACTCTTTTAAATACCCCACCCCCATTTGATTGTTTTTGTTTTGGGTTTTGTCTTTATTTTTTGTTGTTTTTGGTGTGTTATTTCTCTCTCTCTCTCTCTCTCTCTTATTCTCCATATCCCTCTCTATAATTATGTATTATAACATTATATTCACTTTTCACCATTCTTAAGTTATTTTATCCATATTCAAAAAAACTTCTCAAATTATTTGCATGACCTGATCTGGTAAAGAAACACTACTTGAATTTGACCCTGAAATTGAAAAGTCAGTTTAAACACAAATCAAGGCATCTAGAAATAGTCAATAAAGTAACATTGAGGAACACCTTTTGGAACCTCAAGTGGTCCTAAACCAATCCAAAATTGAACCTAGTCAAACCGAATAAAACATGGCTGCAAATAATCGAACTTTAAAAGAATTGACCACCCCTGATGTGAAGTACCAACCCACGTACATGCAATATCCTAAGGAAGTAGCCAACTTTGAGCTGAGATCAGGCCTCATCCACATTCTTCCTAAATTCCATGGTCTTCCTGGTGAGGACCCTCATAAACACCTTATAGAATTTCACATAGTGTACTCCAGCATAAAACCCCAAAATGTGTCTGATGACTTAATTAAGTTTAGGGCCTTCCCTTTCTCCCTTGATGGTGTAGCCAAATATTGGCTTTACTATTTGCCTACCATAATTAGAGGCTGGAAAAACCTAAAAAGAATATTTCTAGAGAAGTTATTCCCTGCCTCCCGAACTGCATAAATTAGGAAAGAAATTTATGGAATTAGGCAATCACAAGGAGAGACCCTTCATGAATATTGGGAGAGATTCAAAAGACTTTGCTCAAGCTGCCCCCACCACTAGATTAGTGAACAACTACTAATCCAATACTTCTATGAGGGAATTATTCCCATTGATTGTGGAATGATTGATGCTGCAGCTGGTAGTTCCCTAGTTGATAAAACTCCTTCTGCCGCTCGTGACTTAATAGCCAACATGTCTCAAAATGCACAACAATTTGGAGCACGAGCAATTGCACCAACCCAAGGAGTTCATGAGGTAAGTCATTCATCCCTAGAAAAAAAGGTAGATACTAAACTTTATGAGATGAATATCCTTATAAGGCAATTATCTCAAGAACAAGGTAACTCGCACTCTACTTCTATTCCATTACATTGTGGTATTTTTTCTGATAACACTCATTTTTCTGACCAGTGCCCACAACATCAAGATTCATCTGATTCTTGTGTATCTATGTTCCCAGGGCATCCATTCCAACAAGAACCTCCCTTCAAGTAAGAAAAATTCAGGCCAAATCCAAACTCAGGGTAGAAATCACAACCCCAGTACCGATAAGGAGGAAACTCAAGCTACCCCAAGTATAATTGGTATCAATAAGGACAAGGTATGCATCATTCTTATCCTTCAACTTCTCAAAAAAATAATCCTTCTCTTCCCAAATCTGAACCAAGCCTCGAGGACATGGCGAAACAAATGGCAACCCAGAACCTCCAGTTCCAACAGACCAGATAATCGGCAATTCAAGACCTACGAACTCAAGTAGGGTAGTTGGCAAACACCAACGGTGAGATTAAGATGAAAGGGTCTGGACAACTACCATCTAAACCCATTTCCAATCTTAAGGACAAAGGTAATGTATGTGCAATTACACATCGTAGTGGTAAAGAAGCTTCTCCTTCCACTGATTCTACTCAACAGGTATGTCCCCCTCTTGAAAGCACTCTTTCTCCACCCATAAAAGATTCCAATGAGGAAAATAAAAATAAAAATGACAATAAAATTATCATTAAGGATTCCCATGAACAATCAATTCGTCTTCATTTCCCTCAAAGAATCTCTAAATCAAAGAAAAACTTTGATAATGAGATTGACAATGAAATAATGGATACATTTAAAAAAATTCAAGTTAATATTCCATTGTTGGATACAGTCAAGAAAATTCCCCATTATGCCAAATTTCTTATAGAACTTTGCACCCATAGAAGAAGGATGAAGGGGAATGAGAGAGTCAACTTGAGTAAGAATGTCTCGACCTTAATTCAACTATAAATGCCAACCAAATGAAAGGATCCAAGTATATTCACGATACTGAGTACCATAGGGGAGACCTTATTTTCTAATGCTATGCTAGATTTAGGTGCTTCCATTAATGTAATTCCTCACTCTGTGTATACTCCTCTACAGGTTGGAGACCTTCAACAAATAGGCATTGTCATGCAACTTGCCAATCGGAGTACAATGCATCCAAAAGGAGTGATTGAGGATGTCCTTATACGAGTGAAGAATCTCATCTTCCCTACTAATTTCTACATTCTTGAGATGAAAGATACCTAAACCCAAGGACATGCTCCTCTAATACTTGAGAGGCCATTCCTAAAAACAGAAAAGATGATCATCAATGTTCACAATGGTACGCTATCCATGGAATTTAGAGGAGAAAAGTTCATTTTTTACAACCTTGAGGCTATGAAACACCCCGTTGAAGAGCACTACACTCTTCCTATCTATTCGATGGAACTACTCTCAAACGATCCACACACACACAATTCTCTTCTCAACCCATACTCTGATTCATTTTTTTATTCTTCACCCTTAAATGATTTGAGTTTTGAGTCATGTTTTGGGTGTTTTGTGGGTTATGATAAGTGTAAATTGTTTGCTTTAATTGATGAGTGTGTTCATTCAAAGGTACCCATGACCGTCGATGATTCTGCAAATCTCATTTCAATAGATTATCTATCTTTAGATATTAAACATGAGAAGATAGAAAGTTTAATAGAACTCACTCCCCTAAATCCCCTCCCTCAGTCCAGAAACCACTAATGTTGGAATTAAAACCACATCCTTCTAATTTAAAATATGATTATCTTGAGGGTATTGGAAAATTACCCGTCATTATTGCCAATAACCTCTCTCCACAATAGGAATAGAAACTGCTCAAAATTTTTAGAGAGTGTAAAAAGGTAATAGGTTGAACATTGGATGATATTATTGAGATTATCCCATTTATTTATATGCACCATATACTTTTGGATGATGAGGCTAAACCCGTAAGACAATCTCAACTCCGGTTGAATCCCACTCTCCTTGAAGTGGTAAAATTGGAAGTTAGTAAATTACTTGCTGTGGGGATCATTTATCATATATCTAATAGTAAATGGTTTAGCCGAGTGCAAATTGTGCCTAAAAAAACAGGAATAATAGTTGTGTAAATTGAAAATAATGAATTGGTTCCAATACGTGTGCAAAATAGTTGGTGAGTCTGTATTGACTACCGTCGACTAAATTAAGCCACGCAGAAGGACCACTTTCCTCTACCATTCATTAAACAAATGTTAGAACTATTGGCTGGTAAGTCCCATTATTATTTCCTTGATGGCTATTTGGGTTATTTCCAAATCCATATAGCCCCTAAGGATCAAGAAAAGACAACATTTACCTATCTATTTGACACATTTTCATACAGAAGGATGCCTTTTGGTCTTTGTAATGCTCTCGGTACTTTTCAGCATTGTATGCTGAGTATATTTTTAGAGTACCTTGATAATTTCTTGGAAGTTTGTATGGGTTATTTCACAGTTTATGGAACTTATTTTGATGATTGTTTGGAACACCTAGGTTATGTCCTCCGCCCCTACATTGAAAAAGATCTTGTTTTAAATTTTGAGAAATGCCACTTTATGGTTGAGTGGGGGATAGTTCTTGGGAATGTCATTTAAAATAAGGGAATTCATGTTGATAAATATAAAATTGAATTATTTTCAACCCTTCCATATCTAGAATGTGTTCGTGAGGTGCGATATTTCTTGGGTCATGCTGGTTTTTACCGCCGATTCATTAAATACTTTAGTAAGATCGCACTTACCTTATCCGTTTTATTACAAAAGGATTCTGAATTTGTTTTTGATAAAAATTGTGAGGATTCATTCAATTCACTAAAAAGGAGTCTCACATCACCTCCCATCATTCAACATCCAAGGTGGGATCTCCCCTTTGAACTTATGTGTGATGCCTCTAAATTTGTAGTTGGGGCAGTTTTATTACAAAGGGTTGAGAAGGCTCCTCATGTCATTTCATATGCCTCACGAACCCTTGACTCGGCCCAAGTGAACTACACAACCACTGAAAAAGAACTTCTTTCTATTGATTTTGCCTTGGAAAAATTTCGTTCATATCTTATTGGGTCAAAAATCATTGTCTTTTCTGATCATGCGGCCCTTCGTTTCCTCCTAAAGAATCTTGAAGCTAAGCCCCGCCTCATTTGGTGGATGATCATCCTCCATGAGTTTGACCTTGAGATTAGAGATTACAGAGGAGTGGAAAATGTGGTAGCTGACCACATTAGTAGGATTTCCCCACAATTGGACCATCATTGTGACTCACCCCTCCCCATTGGAGAATTTTTCCCTCATGAGACCCTTTGTGATGTTGTGGACCTTACCCCCGGTATACAGACATTGTGAATTATCTAGAAAAATCCAGGGTCCCCACTGATTTTAGCACTTCAAAATTCTAGAGACTTAATCATGATTATCGGTGGTACATTTGGGATGACCCATACTTGTGGAGAATTTGTAGTGACCAAGTAGTTCGTCGGTGTGACCCTATCCATGAGTTCACCTCTGTTTTGACATTCTGCCACACATTGTCCTGTTGGGGACACTTTGTCTCCCAACGTACAGCTCGAAAGGTCCTTGGCTCAGGAATTTATTGGCCAACATTATATAGGGATGCCCATAGATTTTTCAAGTCATGTATTCATTGTCAATTCACAAGGAGTATCTCCAAGAGGAATAAAATGCCCCAACAGCCCATGTTATTCTGTGAGATCTTCGATGCATGGGGCATTGACTTCAAGGGGACTTTTCCAAATTCATTTGGCTTTGTGTACATATTATTGGATATTGACTATGTATCTAAATGGGTGGAATCAAAGGCCACCAGGACCGATTACTCACGAGTGGTTGTTGATTTTGTGAGGTCCCAAATTTTCAGTTGGTTTGGTTTACCATGATTCATCATTAGTGATCAGGGTTCACATTTTTGCAACCACAACATGAAAAATTTTCATTGTAATTATGGGGTTGATCATAAAGTCTCCACTACATATCACCCCCAAACTAATGGACAAGCAGAAATATCAAATCGTGAAGTTAAACGAATCTTGGAAAAAATGGTACAACCCAATAGGAAAGATTGGAGTTTGCGCTTGGATGATTCACTTTGGGAATATCATACAGCTTTTAAAACCCCAATTGGAATGTCACCATACAGAATTGTGTTTGGAAAGGCTTGTCACCTCCTAGTGGAGGTTGAACACCATGCATATTGGACTGTTAAACAATGTAATATGAATCTTTCAGATGTAGGTGAGCATAGAAAGCTGCAGATACAAGAGTTAGAAGAAATTCTACGTGATGCATATGAGAACTCATGAATCTATAAAGAGAAGACAAAATATATCTAAGATAGCATGATTCATAATCAGAAGTTCCATATTGGTGAGAAGGTTCTCATGTATAATTCTAGGCTAATGCTCCACCCAGGTAATCTTCGTTCTCGATGGCTCGGTCCTTATACCGTTACTGATGTGTGCCATTTTGGTGCTATATATTTTTTTCATGAGAAGAGTGGAAAAAGGATTACTATCAATGGGCAGAGGCTGAAAAACTTCTATGAGGATTTTCCAAAGCATATCATGGAGGAAATTCAACTGATAGATGCCACATATGACACCACATAGCAGGCTGCCCCTTCTCTATACCTTTTATTTACTTGTCTATTTATTTAAAATAATTTCATTAAGGACAATGTAACTTTTAGGTGTGGGGTAGGGTGACATATCATAGTTAATATTAAGTAAAAAAAATAAAATGAAAAATTAAAAAAAATAAGTTTTTCATTTTTGATTTATTTTCACTTATTTTGTGTTTTTAGATAAAAAATGATCTTAAAAAATATCCAAAATCATTTTCCATGCTTGAGTCGATTGTTTTGAAAATTCCACTATTTTTGGATTTTTTTTTCAAATGAATGTTGATATGAAATCTTTTTCTATAACTTTTTTTTTGAAATCATTCTTATGTGTTTAATGGATTTTTGAATCCCAAGCCTCATTAGCATTGACCAATATTTTAATCCCTTACCCAAGAGACATTCTAATCCCTTTATTTCATATTCTTCCTTTTAATCACTTTCTTGAGAGTCTCAGGTCATTTAGAGAAACTATAACTTGACTTGATTCTATTTGAAGCCATAAGATTCAAGTATGCTACATTCATGATAGAGGAAATCATTCATTGAAAATCCCCTTGTACGATTATCCTCTATTTTTGGCCACCTTTACATTTTATCCTTTTAAAGCCTTAGAGACCATGAAATGCCTATTAGGTATCTATATTACAAGCTAATTTATCCCTACCTACCCATATCTTGTGTATATTCTTGTTTATTTTTAGCAAGTTTGGGTGAGAGGGTGTTTCTATTGGAATTCTGGGGAGAGAATCATTGTTATGGGTTGATATAAAGGGTGCCTACATTTTCATTGGGCAATGGGTTCACAAGCCATATTAAATCATTGTTTTATACATATATCCTTATTTATCTGTAAAATAAACAAAAAAAATATAGTTCTATACATTGAAAAAAAGAAACAGAACAAAAGAAAAAAATGGAGAAAGAGGATGTTTACTCATTATTATTCATTGTTTGGTTGTGACCCGTAAAATGGAAAATGGGGAGAGAGAGTTGGAAGTGATACACTTTTTGAGGTGTTGAGTGTGTATATTCATTGTGAACACTTTCTGAATTTTGACATGTTTTGTACACAAGAGATTAAACACTCCTCTTCAGCCTCATATTTTTAGACATTAAATCCTACCAACCCTTGAACCTTAGAACAACCTGTTCAAAGTCCTCTTGAGTAGCGCACTAGTTTCTACCGGTAGAGAAATTAGAATCTTTGCAAGTATATGGTAAGAGGGCATGAAATATATGAAAAGGTTATAACTCCACTTTCATATGTTACTTGAGTGAAGAGGGAAAATCTTTAGGTGAGGTAGGTTGCGACATGTTTCATGGGTTAACAAATGAAGTTGAACAAATTTGATTGTGAGAAAAGAAAAATGATAGGAAAATTGATTCCATAAATGAGACATGATGAATTTCATTTCTGAAGAATATTGGATGTTTTCACACCTTTGATTTATGAATGGGGCATGATTAGGATATTATACATTGCCCAGGAGTGCAAATGTTTAGGTGTGGGGGTGTGATCGTACCACGATTCACTATTTTATTTAACCCTTATACAAATGTATTAAACTGGTATTGTATTGAAAATTAAAAGTATAATAACAAATTTGAATCCATGTTTGATTCAATTATTTTGTTTTTAACACTGTTAAAAAGGTCAATGTTACATTTTATGATAATTATATTGAAGGTGGAGGTGATTTGGAGAACCCATGATGAAGTCCAAGAAATATGGGCCAATCTGCATGTGATCCAAGAACAACAGTGGACACAACCACATATTTCTACTAAACCGTGCATCCAAATGGGCTGAAATTTTGTGGTCCAGTCCAAATTTTATGGGATACATTTCATATGAAGGAATCGAAGCCCCAGTCAGCCTCTACGATTCCCATACTAACTGACCTGTCCAAGAAATCAAATATGGACTAAGTTAAATGTGGTGTTCTGTATTTTATCAATATATAGAGTTGTATTTGTCTAAATGGTTCCATACTTTCAATGGAGACATCCAAGATGTGGGATACAACTTTTCTATTTTCTCCAAAGTGAGATAAAGCCTTATGAAGGCCGAAACGCATGGTACAAGTGGATTGAAGAAATCTGTGTGCCTAAAACCACCTTCCAATTTTCCTATAAAATGGAACCTTGGGCTCCCCATTTGCATGTTCGGCCAGGAGGAAAGGTTATGCCATTTTGGAGTCCCCAAGGAGTCTTCTCAACATCCCTATAAGTTCTGTAGGCTATGGGAAGTTCTATTTCGACGTCTTCTTCTTATTCCCCTCCCATGGGTTTCTAAACCCCTTATGGTCACCTGGGGAGGAATGCGATGTAATACCGAGCTTCAAACATGTATTATTTTGAATGATATTTTTAATTACTAGTTTTATGTTGTTTTTCCTCATCCTATATTTATATTTAATTGAGTTTTATACTGGTATGTAATACTCAACTCAAATGATCATGTTTGGGGGTACCCTTTCATGTGATGTTTCACACACCGTTCATCCCTTTTTCTTCCATCATTCAATTAAAGTGTTTGAGTGGTTCATATTAGTCAATTGAACTCATATAAGACCTATCAAGATCATGAACATTTATTTCATGGTATCACAAAGAAGTAACATATAAACCAGGATAGAAAATCGTGTCCTTCATGTGTTGCCTTGGTGAGTTTTGGTTATGATGTCAAACACAAATCACTCAATCATCGGTGGTGTCCGGTGAATCATTGTGTGTTTTTGACTGAACCCTATGATTTATCCTAGCATAAACTCAGTAAAGGTTTGTTAATATGTGTTACAAACTAGGTATTAAAATATCATAACCCCATCCCTTGAAGCGATGAAGGATGAGCATCACGAGACTTCCCCGGGTTGATCGCCTTTAATCAATCTTGTTTACTTATACTTTGTTTTATCGATTTCTTTTTCTATTGTCATATTTTATCATCAAACCCAAGTAATATAAAAACCCATATACCATTCTAATTTCATAATCAAAACCCTATTTTTTTTAAATTAATGATCTAAAGCTCCGTCGAGAGACGACCTAGGGTTGCTGTTGTACTGCATAAATTCTAGTAAAAATTAAACTAATTTGACGCGCTCGACAACGCGATCACATATGAATCTCTCAAGAGATGTCTACATTGATCTTTATATATACTCCAAAGAAGATATCTAGATCATGCGACACCCTCTAGACATGCCATCCTTGATCTTGTGATGGTCTCCAAACGTGCCATTTAGGTTATACAACATCCTTAGGATGAGTCAATTGATTATGTGATTGTAGTTTCACATGTCCTATAAGAAAATAGGACATGTCCAGACATCCTCATACATTTCATTAAAACAATCAAGATAGGCCAGACAGTCAATCTGTCCGTGTAAAATATATGTCTCGGGACAAGATAACCTTGTTCATATAAGGGAATCCTTAGTGTGCAATCCCTGATTAAATAAACTATGAGAAAAATAATTCCTTCCATAACCATGATATGTATGATTACTTACTAAGGCCTAAGATCAAATGGCCATCCACCTTGGTGTTATTCCTTCCATCTCTCCAATATTCCAACCATTATGACCCATTAACTCCTATAAAGTGATCATTATTCCTCATCCACCAGCAGATTGAGAATGAAATTGAACTATGATAATTCAAATTCCTACCATAACCAAGATATGTAGGATTTATTCCTAAGGAATGAGATCAAATTGGAATCCCCATTTGTGTGAGTCTCACCATGTCTCTAATATCCCAACTATTGAGACCTAATCACTCGCATGGGCTAATCATTCTTCCTTATCCACCGATGAATTGAGAAGTAAACTGGATGATAATGACTCTGATTCCTGCCACACCTAGGATATATAGGACACATTCCTAAGGCCCAAGATCAATATTAAATATTTAAAGTTATGTCCCAGCACATCATCCCTACATCTATATGTAGTGATACTAATTACTTGATATCTATTATTTCTCATACCGATCATGGAACATGTGAGACTAGGAATTTTCAATGATTATATCATTCATGTCATGAATCTCTACCATCCAGGGAAAACATAGTGTGTATACTCTGATTAGATGAATGATATAACTACTCCCATACAATGGAATCTACCTTGTGGAAAGTCCCAAAAGAATGATCTAACTATGATGAATGTAATTCCTAATGTAACTAGGATATGTAGGATAGATCCCTGATGTTTGAGATCAATACAAAGTACCTAATCACCATAATATATATCATTTTCATAGAACATTAAACTACATGGTTTTAACAATATACATGGGTTTTGATTCTAATTATAAAATGGATATGTAGTATTCCTTATAATGGATCAATCCCATCCTCAAAATATTAATCACCTATTGGGATGATAACATATTAAAAAGTGCCAATTTATATGGCTTCAAAATATAAGATGGTACGATTTTATGGGAAATGGATGAAGAAACATAGATATATATAGATGGAATCATTAATAGACCTCCCTTTCCACATGTAGGGATTCAAAACCTGATCATTTTGTAGGTTTAACAATCCCATATTGGTATCAGGAAGAGGTTCTTGAACATATCTTAAATATATATGAGATTTTTAGAGTATGAATAAGATCACCCCAAAAGGGTGTTATGATCCAATCCTCACATCCTCTCAACCAATTTGAGTTCCTATGTTCCATTGGGTTTGAAACTCCAATAGTATTCCTTCCATTGGAATGTGGACTATACCCAATTATGGATGTGGTAACCATTTTGAGTTTCAATGGAATATAAAAATGTATGGTGAACCTAATATGAATGATTTTATAGACATAAAAACCCCAAACAACAAACCGTTATACTTATTTTGATCCTTCCATATGGGTTATCTTCAAAACATTCTGATGAAACAAAAATGGTAAGCCTGATTTGAAACTCTCAAATAACAGAATGATTGGTTTAATATGTATTGGAACATGTCCCTTTCATAACCTATGTAGACAAAAAATGGGGATCTCGATGTGAATATATCTAAATAATAATCTAGTTTTCTAATTAAATAATTCCATCCTCACTATGAAATGTCTACGCGATCACAATGGCTATACCAAGAATAAGAAAAGGCAATTATTTTACCCCTTCATATATGATTGAGAAAGTATCATTCCAAAATTGATGCATTGATTTGTATCCCTTTTCATTTTTCTCTTATTTATAGTAAATAATACTATCAAAAACAACATCTAACATGAGACCATGTCTTAATCCAATAACCATTTTGGAAAATTAGATATGGTTGCAACCCTATAGTCATAGAATGACCTCACAAAACTGATGTATTCATTATTAGGTAGAAGATACACTGTTCCCAAAATAGCACTAACATAGTAAAATTCCATACCTTTTGGCTCTATGTTCAGGTCTCTAAGTGTTAAAAATGAGGTACCTGTATCTTCCAATTAAAAATTCAATAAATCTTTTGGAAATTGTTTCCACCACCAAACACTTTGGAATATTATCCATAGAGTGTGAAATTCACCACCATATTAATTTGATAAAGGTAGACCAATGATTCAACCATGATTCCCTTATAGTTTAGGGGTTACTGAGGAGGGATCCTGTCGACCACTCTCTCTAGTGCCAGCCTACTGGTACCCTTCATTCGCCTTTTAAGGGTACCACTCAACACACTTCCACCTTTAACAACCATGCATGGAAAACAAGGAAGACACATTAGCTTTATAATGAACTAGATAAATGATAGTGGGCTCATATCTATGCTTCCACTGAAGAATCCCTCAAGTATATTTCATAGGTAACCAGTAAGTAGGCTCTTTATTTACTCAAAACTTGTTTGGTGTCATATTTCTACAAAAATAATGGGTAGGTTCATATTCCTACACTCGTGCATGAATCCCATCACCGTATTCTGATGGAACAAGGAAGAAGGAAGTGGGTTCATATTCTAGATTCAATTGAATATATTTTATTATATATAGTGGAGATAGAAAATTTATATGATTACATTCCTATACACACTTTACTGAAGCATCACTACATCTTAACAAAGAATGATGAACTCCGTCATCATATTCCACCATTGATATAGATAGAAGGGCATGCACATATTCTTATCCCTATATCCAGGGTAGCACAACACTCTGATATGTATGAATAAGTGGTTTCTTTAGAGAAGGAACACATTATTTCTCATATATAGGAGGATTATTGACATATTATGATAAAGTAAAAGTCACCATACCAGGCTCATATCCCCATTCTAACCAGGGCTCACTAAGTGAGGGCAGGGAATTACATGAGAATAGTGCACATTCTGGCTGAAAAAACTAGAGACATACTATAAAGGATTAGTATTGGTCTCATATCCCTATTCTAACTGGGGAACACCAAGTGAGAGAAACACATGACTCAAGACATGCTCATAATCCACTAAAAAAAGCCTGGTGACATACTCTAAAGGCTCAAGATCAGTCTAATATTCTCATTTTGACTGAGACCCACCATGTGAGAGTGACACATGCCTCAAGACATGCTTATATTCCTATCAGTGAAGCTACTGGGAATATTATAGCAGCTCACAGAATCTAGGATCATATCCTTACTTTTCCCAAAGAACGAATGTACTGGTATAATTATGAGTCTATAGAAGAGGATAATCATATATCTTCTCCCATTCTAGAGGTCCATCAACATATTTTTGTGGTGAATGAATATTTTAACAAGGTTCACATCTCCACTTCAACCAGGGTTGACCGATATATTCTGGAGACCACCCAAGAACATGCTCATATTACCACTTATAATGAAGAATATTATTGGAATATTCTATAATCTTCTCATTAGTGAGATCATACTACTACAACACCAAGTGGTTATCAACATATTATGAAATGTGTCATACAGATGGCTCATGTCCTTAAAAAATCCCAAAAGTCAGGTTGACATATTCTAGCCACAACACAGAATGAGGCTTATAAACTTAATCTTCTCAATGCCAGTGCCCTTGAGGTTATTCGATACACATTCACAACATCACAAGATCTTATAAACTCTTCAAATGAATTATTAGGTAATAATTACCATGATAGCCCTCCTTGAGGTAGTGTGGAGATGGATTGTATGGACTCTTGTCCACACATCCACTATGGTTAACCTACCCACAGAGATATCTCCCATGGATAGGGAAATCCACCATTTACCTAGAAACCTATATGTAGAGGGGGTTTTTAAATATTAGATTCATTTATAAATAGAGGTTCTCTAAACACCAGGGTTTACCTTTTACAGTTCCCCATATACTACTAGCCACCCTTCACTATGGTCAGTAGGTGACCCTAAGAAAAGACTCTATGGTATGAAAAAATATAGGAATGTAAATCTGTTGAAGAGGATAGAAATATTGATATTAGGTAATAGTTATCTAAAAAAATTCACAAACATGTTCTGTCCCCTCACCACTTCTGACTATGAGATCCCTAATAATCTATAGGAGGAGTGAATGGTTTATCTATTCATAAATATATGTGAATCTCATCAGAGGATAATGGTTAGATATATCCATTATCTATAATATGAGGGTAACCTTTATATCATCAAGATATTCTATTTTCAAAATACTTAGATACAATGGTCGTGGCTTGGGACCCAAAATCAGAAAAGCATAGTGAAAATTTACACCACGCTTGCCGCTATGACATCACAACTCTTCAAAAAATACTCACTAAATCCTCATCACATATCTGTATTCAAGGGTCAGAAAGTATGGATTATTGAACATTACTGCACCCTTGGAATAACAGAACTCCATAGATATGACATCTTTTATTTTCATATCCTATAGTTGAAATCAGGGGATTGGGTAACATGCAAGCTCGTTAGTAACTAAAATGGAATGTCCCCACTTTAATGGGGTTGAGACATCATAAACATTGGAAGAGGATAGCCAAAAGGCCTTGGATCTAGGCCCCTCGATGTAATGGGAATGCATATGAGACATGAAAGATAAATTTTAAGTCAACTAGACAACTTATTGTAAACAATGACTCCCGTTATGGGCTTCCATTTCCCCTAGATCATACATGAGAATAACTTCACCAAATCAAACATTTCATAATAGGAGCCTCCATAATATCAGTCCATGAGTGAACCTATCCCACGAGGTTGGGGAAATATCATCCATTGGCTCTACCACTTGGATCATAAATACCTAATAGTATCTAAGACATATCGACAATATCTAAAAATATACCCCATACCACTTAACTAGTGTCATTTTTATCTCAATCACCATCACCAGTATCATCATCCCATAAGAGGGTCCTAGGGAAATCAATAGTGGTTCTCGATAAACCCTAACCCAATGGTATGAGGGAGTTTATATTTGAATTCCCATCACTAGATTCATTAAATAATCTTTTTTAATCACCATATCCATAATAATAGGAACCAAAAATTCGAATTTTGGCTCCGAATAGGCCCCAACCCATAGGGTTAGGGACATTTTCAACATCAACATCACTATAAAGGGAATCATAATTCTCTAGGAAAGTAGGTGAATATTGATGGTTAGCATCCCATCTATTCCACCCACTATAAGACAAATCACTTTTATTCATAGCTCATTCACAAAACATGAGCAAGAACTCACTCAAGTACTCTATTCACAAACCGAGATGGGAGGAACATATGGTGAAGGGAATAAAACCCTATCGAGGTGGTAATCCAAAAATTTCCAATATATACATGGGTTCAAGAAACTAACCTAATGAAATAAATTCAGAATCATAATGTTTTATTAACAGTAATGGGATAACAACCATTTCTCAATACACCTCTATTAATTTCATCTCTATTAACAAAAAAGATAATGTAGATCAAGATTTTGATACAGAGGGATGAAATACAGAAAATATACTCCGAGAGGAGGATATGGATGAAAAAAATAAGGATATATGTACCAAGAACTAGAGGAGGATCCAAAACCCAGTACCTATGAATATTGAGTTTCTACCTCTATGGAAGAACACTTCCATGGATAAAAGAATGTAATTGGTTATATCCCACTCATCACCTAGATGAGATAAAATTAATTCCTTGAAGGTACAGTTGAAAAAATATGAGAATGAGATACAATCTATTAGAAAACAAAATGGGTAGATACTATGGGGAGCATTTTAACTAGTTATGGTCTTCACTCAAAGATGAATATCCCTCCTCCCATACATCTAGAATGAGATGATCTAAAAGAAAGATATGAATATGAGCATAAGATTGGATCTAGATCATGGTTTCCAATCAACATAAATGAGGAAGTCAAAAATAATCACGACTTCCCTCTATTATGGTAAAAATATCTCCCTTTAAAGGGCGATCATTCAATATTACCATGAATTTAGAATCAGTGGGAAATGAAAATGAAGCCACTTCATCCAACCCCACATACTCCCTATAGAATTTAGGCTTCTTAGAAAATGGTTCCTCCAAAACTAATCATTTCCATTGAGTCCCTGACCACTCAAATAGAATCCATTGAAGGGAAACACACACATGTGTAGCCTAAGAAAGATAAATATCCCAAATGATTGGATGAAACTTTTCCCCATCCATTTTTAGTAACCCTACATTCTTAACATTTGATGGCATAAGAGACCCAGAGAATAACATTTCTCGCACTTTGTGTTCTAATGAGGATTGATTATAGGCCCAATAGATCAGTAAAAGCTAACTGAACTAAGGTATATTTTACATAAATTGATAGGGTCAATAATTTTTTGGTATAATAGTCTTCCAAAAGTATCTTTTGAAGAATGGGAATCCCTTTTTCATCAATTCAATTACCAGTTCAGCTCCATGATGTGGAAAAAGGAAATTTTCAACAGGAAAAACTAAAAGAAACATGAAAATGAGAGGGTGTCTAAATTTATAGCCTGATGGAAAGGAATTTCCAACTCACTCAAGATCTCTATCTAATAGGAGAAGTTAATAGAGCTATATTCTAAAAATATCTATGATGACTCTACAAAATCCCTGGTTCCAATGAAATATCTAGCCAAATTATGTGAGTTTTTAGAAACGACATAATGTTTTGAAGATTCCATTCAGTGGACCTAAACTAAGACTTGAGTCATTCCCTCAACACAGGGAAAAAGATCAACTAGTAAGAGACTTACACTATTACCATAAAACTAATATTAGTTTCCATTTAAGAACCAAATAATGTCCCAAACATCCCAACACCTCCTATCGAGTGGTAGAAACAACAAAATCAAACTCATATAGAAGTAAAAAGAGATCAGGGTCACTATAGATTTTAGGAATTGATGAATAAAGTATACTCATTTTCGAATGAAAAATTCATCAATTATTTCTTTACAACCATTGAAAATAACATTCTCAATCTTCCATAGCCATAGAAGAACAATGAAGTCAACCTCACTTATATTCTTGTCTACAACCATTTCCATATAAGTTTGTGAAAAAAATCCATGATTTCTTGAACTTAATAGAAATTCTCCATAGAATGGTAAATTTTGGATAGGTGATATTGGAAAACTCCTTGGTGTAGGTGACCTACATAATCGTTATTTAATTAGAATAATAAGGCGATTAAATTTTTTTTTGTCTGGGAATGGATAAAATTTCAACAACTGGATGGAATGAAAAATAGTTTACTGAGACAATAAAAAAATAAGAAAAAAGATTTACAGATCCATAATGGTGCAATTACCTACAGAGGAAATATCAAATATGCCTCCTAGAGGTGAACGTGAACATCAAACACATGACGATAGAGAATAGGAAGAGTCACATTCATCTCTGATGCATGCTATGATTCTTGACGATTTCTTTCCTACAACTACTAAAGGACAGAAACCTCCCCACCAAACAGAAACCTCCATAGACGAAGAGTTTGTCTTTGGTTATCTTAACATAACACACCTGGAGTACCCCATATATGAGGATGAATACGACATATAATATGAGTTCCCTTTACCTGACAAGGGAGCTAAAAGCTAAAGGAAAAGTATATGAAGATATAGGGGACAACGTGGGCATGGTCAAACTTAGTATCTTGGTTGTATCTACACATAGGTTATATATGCAACTGATACCCATGGGATAGAACTCTAGAGAGACCAAAAAAGTCATGGAGGTGTCCTAGAAACCCTAGAGATCATCTATGCTAAGTCATCTTATTAGACCTCATGGAGGGAGGGCAATTGTATGACCAACCCAAACAATGGAGATGGCTGGAAATACAACCACCATTAAAAACTGATGCTTCTTCGAACTCTACACAAGTGCTAGGACCATATACCTAAAATGCATCATATTATGATATATATAATGAGAACTAAAACCACCTTGGAATGCACATTCCTATATCCTAAAAGTAAGAAATTATGAAAAAGATGGAGGTTGTCCCATCCAACTTCTCAATATTGGCTATTCTTAATCTAAAAAAAGTGCTTAGAGAGGAACTCATCGATACCCTCTAGATCCCATAGTAATTCTAGATAGAATTAGCTACAACCGAGGTTTATCCAGTAGAGACTAATCCATTAGATTTCTATGTCACCATATCATCCATAGAACATAACTAGGATAAGGTTATCTAGGGAAAAATCAAACCCCTATATATTTTAATACAACTTGATAATGTCAGCATCTAGAGGGTCTATGAATTGAAATGGTTCTAGGATCAACCTCATCCTGATTCAGACCCTTTTTAAATTTGGGATATAGAGAAGGGGACTTATCTCCAAAAAAGCTGACCATTCAAGGGCATGATTAGTGTGAGAAAGGACCTTTCAGGAAGATCAACATTAAAGAACAATTTGGGAATATCACATCTAATTTTCATTTTATGGATATACATAAAGACACCATATTCGATGTTCTTCTCAAAAGGCCCTAGATCCATAACCATGTGGTCGTATCTTCAACATTCCACTAATGTTTGAAATATCCCAGTAATGTAATAGTAGACCTACTATATAGAGACAGTGCCCTCTTCGAGACTGTTAAAGACACATATGATGAGGAAGGTTTTTGTAAAAGGGGAGGTAAACAACCAATGGTGGATCAAAATATATAGGTTTTCGCCCCAAAAGATTGGGGACCACTCATGAAAATCCCTAGAGTGTGATTGACAACGATTAGGTGCTACTCATAAATCTGATTGATGTGTTAGGTCTAATCCCAAATGTCAGATCCGCTTCTATCCTCAGTGACATTTTAAAAGAAAATAATCTCAGAAATATTTTTTCAATGACTCTGGCGGTAGGAGATGAATTTTTTTTCATGGACTCTTCCATCCATATAGTGTTTGAGATACCCTAAGATATCCCACCTCATCTAAAAAGTACACCATAGTCTTAAATTTGGAAGAAGAAGATACCTTTGGAATAAAACTTCCCTATTTTAGGAAGGCATATCCACAACCATTAATGAGATCAGGCAGGTAAATATGGTAACATGAGAAGTCCTTTGGCCTTAATTGATTACTGCTACTAATTATATTGAGGAGAAAGAGAATTATATTTAATTTCAAAATCAACATTTATATGTGTTTTATTGAAACCATATAGAAATTCTTGAATTAAACCCAGATGTGGATACACACTATATCGACTTACCCGATGACCATAGAAGTTTTAAGAATGCATCCAGAAGGATGAACCCCTCTCATTATACTAATTTAGAGGTGGAATTTGAAAAATTTATCGAAACCAATTTTGTGTGGGAAGTGAAACAACCAGGATGGATCACCAAAATCATTATTATCAAGAAAAAGAATGGGAAGATTAGGTTCTGCAATGATTTTAGAGGCCTTAAACAACACTTACCAAAGGATTAATTCCCATTACCAATCATAGAACTACGAATTGATGCAACTGATAACATCCAAGCCCTTTTCTTCATGGATGGGTATTCAGGGTGAAATCAGATAAAGATGGACTATGAATATGAGGATGCCTCTACCTTTAGACACCGCAAGGGAACTTTTTCTGTTAAGTAATGCCCTTTGTATTAGATAACACTGTTAATACATACCAATATTCCATGTATCAAATATTTAATCTCTTCTTGGGGAGAATAGAAAAATGCTATGTGAATGAGCTGATGGTAAAATCCCTATAGTGACGTGATAACATCATGGATCATCAAATAGCCTTAGAAAAGCAATGACAACACATTCAAAATATGAATATAATTGTCTGTTATTTTGGGTTAGCATCAAGGAGGTTCCTCATCTTTGTGGTATGCCACCATGGCATCGAGGATGACACCAAAAAGGCTAGTTCAATTTTGAAAATTTTACCCCCATCAGGATATTAAATTACTAAGGGGGTCCAGTGGAACCTCCCATAAATTCAGTGCTTCATAGAGAACTAGGATGGTAAATATATCCCCTTAAATGTGACAATGAATAAGGAAATCACCTATCAATGGGATGCTGATAGAAAACAAGCCTTCGGGAGTCTCAAGAAGTACCTACTACACCCACTATTTATGATGCCTTTGATGGAAGGACATCCTCTTATATAATATGTGGCTACCATGGAATGAAAACATGGAACTCTCCTCATATAGATAAATGATGTGGGAAATGAGAACATTCTCTAAAAACTCATCTAAAGAATTCTAGGAACTGACACATGATACTCAGATTTTGATAAGAACTATATGACGCGAACTATAGATTTACAAAAGTAGAGGCATTACTTGTAGCACCATGAAGTCTACATGGTCTCTCATATTGATCGGATTAATTACATCCCTAGCCATCCCATGTTGACTGGGTGCTTTGACCTATGTGTGGTCATTCTACTACAGTATGAAATCCTATTTGAGTCCTAGAAGTCAGTGAATGTATAAGACCTAGTTGATTCTCTCATGGAACATCCCTCCATGGAAAGTACACCAGTGGACACTGAGATTCCAGATGAAGATCATTTCTATTACCTTGACACTCATTGAGCATGGGTGATGTATTTTTATGGAACCTCTCAAATTCCTATTAGTAAGAGGCTGGAAAATATGAAATGTAATATTATTAGGCTAGGGATTGTTTTTGATTCTTTGAAAAAAATAAAATTTTCCATACACTTTTTTACTATTCAAAAGCTCCATGAATAATGAGGCTGAATACCTAGCCCTCACTACTGGCTAAAAAGTATCCCCATAGTTTTAGATAGTATACCTGAACATAAAATGTGTTTCAGAGATAGTTTTAAAGAATATCAATGATAAATATTCCATAAAAAAAATAATTCCCCCTCTCACTGGCTATATGAAAGGAATAATGGAAGGGTTCCTTTTTGAGCCCATGTCACATCATGTCTCCCGATCATAGAATGCTCGTACTCATACATGGAATAATAAATCCACAGTCTTGGCCATCCCTAATCAGGAGGAAGTGATATTCCTCATCAAACACTAAAGGATGGTATCATTAATCATCATCTATGACATGAAATAAATCAATTATTTCAACACCACCCAGAGCGTGAAAAATAAATATCCACCTTTGGATGGATGAAGCCAATATTGATTATTTCCAAAAAGGGACTCTACCGATAGACTGAGTTGGAGGGGAAAAAATTTGACAGTGACCCGAAAAATTTACCCTTATGAATGGTACAAATGGTAAAAAAACCACTAAAATTGAGGATTTGATGGAATACACCTCATATGAATAGAAGAAAGAGAGATTCATACCATCATGAAAGAAGTCCACATAGGAACATGTGGAACTCATCAATCTGGGACCAAACAATCCCACCTAATCAAGAGGATGGGTTACTATTGGAAAACAATGATAAAAGACTATGTGTAATTCACTAGGAAGTTTCATTTATACCAAATTCTTGAAAACATCATCCATTAACCCCCTAAATTACTACATACGACTAAATATTCTAAGACATTTTCTGTATGGGGGATGTATGTTGTGGGTCCATATGACCTAGCCACATTTAAGCACTTTAAGAATATCGTAACTCATGCTGACTTATTTTACAAATGGGATGAGTCAATACTCATCATGGAGGCCAGGATGAAGAATATAAACAAATTAATGAAGTCTAATATCATCACTAGATTTATATTCCATCACATGATACTGAAAATAAATGGAACCAACTTCTATTCTACTAAGTTGATAAAATTATAACAGGAGTAAATCATCAAGTCAAATCATTCATCCCTTTATCATGCAAGGGTGAATGCAAAAATATATTCCTCTAATAAGATACTATCAAATATACTACAAAAGATTATTAATAACGACTAGATTTATGGTAAAGATTATATCCTCCTTGATTTATGGGAATACAGTATCACCCCGTGTATGACTACAAAAGAATATCTATATTTATTGGTTTACAGGACCGAGGAAGTTCTTACTATATAAATATAATTTTTCACACTTTGAAAATCCATTTGGGGACAACTATCTAATGACGAAAAAATCATAGAGGAGGTTGGATGAGTTGGATCATCTTGATCTGAATAGGTTGAGTACATTGCACAACCTCGATGTTCATCAGAATTGGATCACATTACCCTTCAATAAAAAGGTCTTCCTTCATTTGTTCCTTTAAGTAGAATTGGTACTTATTATAAGAAACCTAATGATACAAATGAAGAATTATCCTAAGTTGGAACCCGAATGGGAAGGTCATCATGTTATATATAAGTTCTATCACAAAGGATCCTACTCACTGACCACAATGGATGGGGAATTTGTCACACCCCCCACTAATGTGAGGATTAGTAAAAAATAAATTTCATAGATTCCATCTTGTATATATAATACTGAACACATGATATTAGACTATACATATCATATACTCGTAACACAACATTTTACTACACAAGAGTCCTGACAAAAAGATGTTAAACTGTATGGATGTAATTTATGAAGCAAGACCATAAACAGAACAACATCAATCATCTTGACCACATGACATTAAATTGTATAGAACACATCCATACCATATGGAATTATATTATATAGAATATTTCCTAACCACTTGATGTTAAACCACACGAGAATCATCATCTCACTGATGACCCACCACACATGAGCTAGATCTATGTAAAAGAGAAATGGAGTGCCCCCATACATGTGTGTGTCTGTGATCCACATAGGGAATCTCCCATCTAAGAACTATACATTCCATGATTCCTTACACCACAGTATATATAGTGATTTATAGATCTAAAATCATTGAAATATCAAAAATATTTTTTTTTCTAGTAACAAGACATCAGACTACGTGACATTGGTCAAGAATTGTTTTCCACATCATGCAACACTTTTTGTGACCATAAAACAGTTAACTACACATATGATGTCCTCACTATATGAAATTAAACTAAATGATTCCCATGAACCATTTTATTCTTGATTCAAACCATCATAAGATATTTAGTGATGACCAAACCTTCATTCATGTGAATAGCCTTAATATTCCTCTTCTTCCACATCAAGTCACCTCCGTTCTTATAACATGATGTCAAACAACATGGATGACTGCCTCTCCACATGACACCAAAGTATATGAGTTTCTAGGGAATCATATGACCTGATTCTCATTCCAATGAGATATGTAGGGATACCTAGATCCAATATCATGGTCTGACCACCACATGGTATAAAATACCCCCTCTACATTCTCTAATTGCCTTCATTTCATGAGGGTAACCTTTATCATTCATTGTTTCTCACACTTAGTAGAGCTCACATGATCTTAGGAATTTTTGTAACAGATTCCCCACATAACTGAGACATATCAGTTCATGAGAGGTTTATAAAGGAACTAGTTTCAATACCTTAAAATTCAAATCATGAGTCCTCACCGCATGACATTAAACTGCACAGTCGATTTCTCTTTCATGACACAAAACAACAAATTTATACAGACCGTTCCCCAGAGGACCACTATCATTGGTTTTGGTCTCCCACCACATCTCCATTCATTAAATAAGTTTAGATTGATTCTATTCACAAAAGGATACATAATGACACTAAAATCTCCAATCCTGGGTCGAACTACAATAATCAATGGAAACTATGTCCCCATTGTGATGGTTCATACTTGTGTAGAGAGTTTCCTACTCAAGAACTAAATGTGAATGAATTCCTATCATTACAGGATACATAGTGAGTCCCAAAACGTTTTTATTGGGACTAGTCACACTATTCCCTTCTCACGTTGGGTATCCTATGTCCTCTCTACCTGAAATTAAATTGTATGATATCTCAAGAACTATGTGAAGATTGATTCCTATTCTTATAGGATACATAGTGTCACCTAGATCTCTAATGATGGATCCAACTACAATAATCAATGGGAATGAAGCCCCCTCTACGTATGGGTCAGACTGACATAGATCATTTCCCATCCAAGTAGTACATCTGGCTTGATTCCTTCCCTAATAGGATATGAAGTGACACCCAAATATCTGATTCTTGTATTCATCCACAATAACCAAATGCCCCCTATAACTGTGTATGGGTCAGACATGTGTAGGGAAATTTTTTACAAGAACTACATATCTATTGATTCCTATCATCACATGATATTTAGTGATTCCCATATCATCAATCATGGGTTTATTGACAATATATAAAAGGAAAAAAAATTCACCCCTAACATCTTATAGGTTAGACCTATGAAAAAATGTCCTTACAGAATAAAGTTAAACTAAAACAAAATGATAAATTTCTCACCACATGATGTTAAATTACAAGTAAAGATTCCTCATAATTTGACATTAAAACTACATGAGAAATAATTCCCCACTTCATAAAGATAAAATGTACAGGAAAAAACCCATTATCATTCCTCATCAAAGGATCACAAGAGCCTGACACCGATTAACTAGAGTGCATGGGGATTCACTTAACTTTTAATCCCCTCATCCTATAAATCACATTTCCTATATTGGGAACATCGGGTTATCACAATCCTTTCATATCCCTTGGAAAGGGAAACATATCTCTTGGTTTGACCTTTATATCGATGCATAAGGTCTTAAACCTACCACCCAAATACATCTTAGATCTATATGAAGGGATTTTTGACCCTTGGGATATAGACATCACTATGGTAGGACTCAACACATTTTTTTGTTCTAGTCCATACCTATAATTATTGTCCCATATAATTACTCATGACCCAAGAAGCATGATCCATGATTTTCAAAATTTTAATCTATCACTGAGAAGGATGTTGGAGTACTCTTGACCACGGGTATCCTAATTAGTCGATTGTGTAAAATTTCCCTCATACTAGGTCCACATGTATCATGGACTTAAATTTAATTCACTTTGGTCAATGTTATAAGACCATAAAATTTTAGCCTATGATGTTAAAAAATGAAAGACCCTAAAATAATAGTTAAAGTGACCAAAAACATGTCGGGTTGAAAACTTGCAAAGGGAGGGCTGAGAAAAAGTTATGTCTACACTGGCTAAACTTTTCCTATTTGGTGTGTAGGAAAAAACTAGAGCTAAAATAAATAATGAATAAAGCACATAGTGCCTAATTTGTAGCCCTAGTAATATCCAATGTATTCTCACTTGAACCGTTGGTCTAGGGAAAAGTTAGATTAATTATTTTTCACATCTCCTTGTCATGATAATGTGTTTTCTAGGTGGCGATAAAACTTTTAAGATGCTCAAACCCTTCATGAATATTAAATTTTCAATAAATCACACTTCATTATTTAAGTGACTTGGGTCACTGAAAAATATTTATGTCCCCTAAAAAGGAAAAGATATATATCTATTTTACCTTTCTTTTTATGCATAAAGGATTAGACCTAACAACTAGAGACATCTTATCCCTATATGAAGGGATTTATGATTCTTGAGGGCTTGAATTCACCATTGTTGGACTCATTACCTGAGGGTGTTTTGGGCCTTCACTTACATGATTGTCCCATACCATCATAATGACCTCATCACTTTGGAGTATGATTTAAAATTCCAATAAACATACTATTAAAGTATATTTGATATCTTCAATGTTACATCACCATGTATTGTACCCTAACTCAAAGTAGAGATGAAACACTCCATTCTCGAACTTTTTGATGACCCACAACCTATGAATTGAAGCAACAAGGTGTAGGGGTTGAGATTCCCATCCTAAAAGATAAACTTCCTAAGTTTGGAAAAGCCCTTCATGGAGAGTCCTTTTATTCATAACCCACTTAATTGATCTGACTCTTGAGTTTTTGAAACTCTTTTATGGACCTCAGGAAAGAGTGGGGATCAAATCTACATGACCATTCATGTAATTCCTATGGACTCATGCATAAGGGATTTGAAATACCCAATATAGTCATATCCTACTTATAAGAAAGTAATTCCAATCCTCTTGAGCCTCAATGAAACTATGATAGAACTCAAAAACACAGGCTGTTCTGGGTAACCACTTGTATGTATACCCCAATCCACAATTCATCGATTCAGTCTCCTAACAACATGATTTAGGAAACCCCTTTTTCCAATTATCTATATGGATTTACCTTCCCTATTATTTTTAACAATTATCAGTTCCATCTCTATTTTTGTAGCCCTTGGAAAAGAGTAGAGACACCACTTTTTAACAATGGTTCTGACATATAGGGTATTTTACCTAAAAACCATAGGCATCTCCTCCTTATAAGAATGGAACTCTTATCCTCATGAGCCCTAGAAACACCATGGAGGAACTCAAAACCTTATGGATTTTTTCTGTTATCCCTATCATGTATGCCCCATATTTCACATCCATTAATCAAGTCCTGGCAGAAAGACTTTAAACTGCTTGGCATCTCATGGTCTAAGCCATAAGACCCTAAACTACAATAATAGAAGGTCCAAGCTTAAAGATCCTAAACTACATCAATAGAAGGTCCAAGATAGAATTCATTAAACTAAAACAATATAAGTTACAAGATAAAAGACCATAAAACACTTCACAATAATGATTAAGTTTGAAATATCGTAACATGGAACAAATTCTGTTAGGTAAAAAACCTATAATAGGGCATCCCAGAAAAAATCTGAGTCCATGACCACTAAACCTTCCCTTATATAAAGCATAGAAATAATAGGTAAATATAAATAAATAGATATAATTCTTATGAGGATGAACATATGGACTTTGAAAAAATAATGCTATGAAATCTAGGTCAAGTATCTTTAGTAAAAGTTAGAGCATTCTCCCTCTAGGACATATATCCCACCTAAATTATCCCTTAATGAATCGGTCAATATCATGATATATGGAGAATACAAATCAATAAATAATTTCATGTTGTAATAGTCGTGACACTTATAATTCATCATTTTTCCATGAATAAAATGTATCCCGTGTTACAATGCATACAGTCATTGAACATCAGATATTTTGAATCACATATATAACAGAAATATCCTATGAGACCTAGTCAGTTATGTGGATCTCATATGGAAATGTAGAAATCAGTTTCATGGCTTCCTATTAGGATTCATACATAGAAATTAGCTACATAGATCCTTCTTAAAATTCATATGTATCAATCATCTATGTAGTTTCTCCTCAATACAGTTATATAGAAAGAATCTAAATGGTTCCTTTTCAGATCACCTATGCAACATTCATCTATGTAGTTACTTATCAAAACGGCTATATAGAAATATACTTCATGGTTCCTCAACAAGACTATTCCACTATGTCGATCACTTATGTCACTATTGGGGTACCTGAACATAGATTACCAATCTTTGATAAATATTTAGGGAATTATTTATAACAATCTTTGATCATGATATAACCCTTGATCGAACAAACCCCTACAACACAACCGATTCACTTAGTTTGTGTGATAGCTTATACTTTACACGGATACATCAATTTTTTCATGAGTTTAATTATTATTCACATTGTCACATTACCTACCATGCTTGTCTGGTAAATTATTCAAAGTCTCTTAACCTATTTATCATGTTCACATATATTCATGCAACCACTTCTTCACACAATTACTTCAATTACTATTCCCATGATGTAACTTATTCATGGTCACTTGAACTCCAATGGGTGTCCATTTTTATTCAATTGGTGACTTACTAATTATTACTAGACCTACCATGTATTTATATGATTCCTCTTGTGGTCAATTTATCATGGTCACTTAAGGCTATATTCTACTTTAAAACTTTACCATCATCCATTTATATTTTTAATTCACTTAAAATAACATGGATGGAATTTCATCAAACATAATACTCAAAGTACCTATAATAGTAATGAAAAGATATCATGGGTTCCCTACATCAACAAGATTCTTTAAATCACATTGATAATCCTTGAAAATATTTCATAAAAAAATATAACATCCAAAGAGTAGAATAAAAAATAATTCTATTTGTATTTTTCGGTCAATACCTATATAGAAATGATACCTCAATATGTTCTATACTCTCTCACTTTCTTATCAAACATTAATTTCACTTTTCCCCCTTATTGGCAATAAATAACAAGTATTTGAAAAAAGTGGCATCAATTCACACATAGAAGAGCGGCATTAAACATTACACTCAAAGTAAATTTGATCCATGTTTAGTGTAGAAAACAAGAGGGTTTTATATAGACAACAAAGTCATCCAATATAAAATTGAATGATACCAATTGAAATAATAAATTAAATTATTCTTCAAGAACCATCCAATTGTATCCCATGGTGATAAAAATAGTAGATAACAATGGGAATACAAATATTAACATGAAACATTCATTCTAACTTGAAAAAATATTAAAAACATTAAAGTACAAATAACAGGATTTGGAATCATCCTTGTAACTTCTTCAACCTTACATTTTTTTCTTGTATTTGATAATAATTATTTTATAACACTTTTATTTATCATCTTATTATGTTTAAAAATAATGATAGACAAATAATTAATATATATTAATTTATATTTTCCACCAATATCCTTATAGAATATTTTTATTTTCATGAGATAGATAATTCTTAAAAACACATCTACTATTGTCTCCCCGTCAAGGGAAACACTCCTCAACATCTTAATAATAGAGAATATATTCAAGAATGAAATTAAAGATGTTAAAATATAGATAATACAAAATGGATCTTTAATTAGTGGTTATCAATATTTGAAAACTACCGTAACTTCACCAAGAATGATCTTCTTCAAACCAAGATGGGATGCCAAATATAAGATCAAACAAAGATGACATCTTCTTCATATTTTCTTTCTTTTTTCAACAACACTCATATATTTTCTATTTATCCCCCTGAGTGCACGATTTTACTTTTAATTCCCTTATTTTCTTTTGTAAACGAAATATAGAAAATATTAATTCAATAAGGTGTATCTTCTTACTTCTCAATGTGAATAGTATGATCAAGATTTTGTCATCCAACTTTCTCAATTTTCACATGTATTCATGCTTCCAAATTTGGTTTTCTGGCCTTATATGGCTATGTTTATCTTGGTCTCATTGAACCAACCATTTCTTTATCTGATATGGTTCTTCTCTTCTTATCCATTAAATCACATGTTTCTCTTAATGCAATGTTCATTATTTTAAGGTCTTATTATAATATTTTTTGTGTCATTAAACAATTTTTTTAACATGAATTAATTTACTATATCACTTATAAGTAAATTATTTATTACAATAGTTTCCTTGTGTTTATATCCTCTCATGAAATTCGTCTTCTTTATGTGTAACCTTTTTTTATTTTTTCCACTAAAAATTACATGCGATTCTTTCAAATTTCTTACTTTCGCCAAATATCTTGGTCAAAAAACAAGTATATCATTTGGGTAATTGGATACTTTCCTAGAGTGTCCACATGGATTATTATGTGTGTTATTAACATCATTCCTTTTATATGTGACACTCTTCTTGACAATATTCTTGGACTAATTTTGAAATCGGCATTTTTGGTCATTGTGTCCAAGGATGACTTATTCTAACACCTCATTAGTGTAACATATTTTTAAACCTTCTTCATATTTTTATGTAAGTTTAGCTATTCTTTCTTCTATAGTGTTCTCTTACAATTTTCTTTTAAGACATGTTGAGATTTATATGTATAACTTTTGTGAACAAAACCTATGATAACATCACAGTGATCATTAAGTGCATCAAACCTATTTTATGTAGACTAATTCTTTTTATTCTATGACAGATTCGTCTTCAACATCTTGATTCCACTTAAAATAATCTTCCATTTTGTTTTATAATTTAAGGGATTATATGAAAAATCCAATACAAAATTTCCTAATTAATTGCATACCCAAAAAAACCCACGATCCTTTATCTTGTTTTAATATCTGTATGCTGTATATAATTTCCATCATGATCACCATTAATTTATTGGGTATTATTCACCACATTTTGTGCTCTTACTAGGGAAAAAATTCCACACTTATTCTTTTATCTACTATGGATATGGTGGCAGTATCTTCTTCATTTATCCTTATCCACATTTATACCAAATGTTTAGGCAAACCAACAATTTTTGTAGAAAAAGATTTAAAAAAATTATAATAATTAGATATGGATGATACCAATTTATTCTCAACCACTTTATTGAAATCATTAGGTGGTGTAATGATTTTATTTCCATATGATTCAGGTCTTATTTTAGTAGAATCCTTTAAAGAACACTATATGGCTATATGTACATAATTATTTGATTTCAAAGTCTCAAAATTATTCTTTTCAAGATATTCCAATTTGAGTTCTAATACAATAAATATCATATAGTGGGGATTATATTGGTTATCTATATATAATATTAATTCTTCAAAACCCTTCCTTATCTTCTCAACATCTACTTCCTAAAATTCAATTTTTTCTTATAATAGTGTGTCAAACTCCTTTACCATCTTTGACTTGATATCCCACTGATAATTCTTCACACCAATTATATTTTTCCAATTATCATCCAATGCATGTATATTATTCTTAATATCTTCAATATACTCATCCTTCCCTTAGATTATATTGAACCACTCTTCTTTAAACTCGGATCAACTGTATTCTGGTTCTATAATCTTGCATTCATTGATAGTAATTTTTTTGAGAGACTTATACAAGTAAGTGATATTTCTATTAAAAAATTCTCCAAGTTATCTACCCCAGATTTAAATATAGTAATATATTCCAATATGACTTTAAAAAGTTCACTAATATAATAAATAATTTCTTATGGAAAAGAATGTAGCATATATTTTAATGCTTCAATAGATGAATATATTGACATATGATCACATCCACTTGATTATTCTTCTTAGGGAAAACATGAATAATAATTTGAACATTCCTTAGGAGCATATATATACTATTATCCCATTGAGGTATAATTATTTTACATATTATTTTTTATATGCCAAACCGCACAATATTTTCCTTCCTTACTAGATCTTACTTATTTCTTTTATCACCCAAAACTTCTTCCTCTTTTGAGAAGAGGGAAAAAATCTTCATCTTCATATTATATTTATTTTTACTATTTATCATGGTCTTGTTAGAAAATTAATCCTAATCAGAAATAGAAAGAATATACCCAAAACCTTAATTCATTATAATTTTAGTAAAGAGACTTAAAATACTTATAGTGATTTTTTTTCAAATTAAGAATCTAAAAGAAGTGAACCTCCTTTGATATCACTTATAAGGACCTAGGAGGTGGAGTGGGGTGAATTAGTTATGTCATATTAATAATTTTCATTTGTATTCTATTAAACCACTTTCACTGGTCAATGTGAATCAATTCTCTTTTTTTATCTTTATATACTTCCTTCTCTTTCACTCTTCCATGCACAACCACACATAGAAATACCCAAATGGACCAAATGATTTTCATGGTTAAAATTTCTATATAGGAAGGCTAATAATTGGTGTGATCTGGTAAAAACCACTATAACAAATCTATGTAGTAATACTATGTGAACGCTACACTATAGTCTCCCAACAATTTCGATTATGCATCCTAGTCACATGTTTGGTACATCCCACTCCTAGGTACATCCCGTAACATTAAAATTTAACATAGTGTTACAAAATGATATTTTTAATCCATTGAAAAATTTGATATTATTATTGATGTGTGGATTATTATTATTCCCTTACACCGAAGCATGTATTTTCCTCTATTTTTATGCACTTCAATTCACAAAAACTTTTCTTTTTTATCTTCTTCTTCAAAAAACATAATAAAACACTGTATTATTAATCCATTGAAAAATTTTATATTATTATTGATGTGTGGATTATTCTTCTTCACTTACACCAAAGCATGTGTCTTCTTCTATTTTTGTGCACATCAATTCACAAAAACTTTTCTTTTTTATTTTATTCTTCAAAAAACATAATAAAACACTGTATCTCATTATTCTTCCACTTATTTTGAAAAAATATATTCACATTTCACTTCTATTATCTTCTAATTTTTTCTTCTTATATATATAAATGTATACATATATATTCTTACATATTCTCCATTTCTTATTATTCTTTGTATACAAAGATATGTGCACAAATATCTCTTTTATTCTTCTATTATTCCCTATTTATTATTTTATATGCAATATAGAGTTCTAAATCACATTATTATTCATTGATTATTTAGGTGGTATGTGAATGAAAGGATTTTTGGATCAATCTTATTATTTGATACCAATAGATGTTATATTTAGGTTTTGTATAAGATTTGAAATAATAATGGTTACATGTACAAAAAACATCCTTTTCTTCTACCTGCTAAAATTTATACATATAGTATATATGATAATATTAATTGGAGTATAAGTTTCTCCTTTACAAGATTTCCACTCCCAATTTTTCTTCAAGATACATTTTTCATCACTACTCCTATATTTAATTAGTAATTATCTCATTTAATTAAGGTAGGAAGAAGTTTAAATTATATTATCATTAATTCTTGATATTATGTTACATATAATGTCGCAAATTCATTCTTAGTCAATGCAGTATAAACCATGATCTTGATTTTTGGATTATTCTTCATTTAAATATTTTATTAAATTGAATTTTCATAGTTAATTATTCATTTAAATACCTTAATTATACAAGTATTGTTCCAACCATTTCTTAATACATTTGATAATAACCATGAAACCATTAATTCATCATCTTCCCATAAATATCCTTTATACTGTGTTGGAATGTATAGAGTTATGAAACATTAGATAAATTAAATCACCTGTGCAGGAGAAATATCTTGTGTAGCCTATTTGGCTATATGGATCTCATTCAGAAATATATAAATAAGTTATGATATTTCTTCTCATATCTCATATTCTGCAATTTAACACATTGTTCCATATAAAAATTCCTATATATAAATCATCTATGTGGTTCCTGCACAAAATTTATGCACAGAAATTCATTACATGGTTCCTTCCCTGATTTCTTTTGTAGTAATTAGTTAAGTAGTTCCTTTTTAAAGTGCCCATAGAACAACCGACTATGTGGTTCCTCATCATGACCATTCAGGTATATAGATAAACTATACGGGCATTGAGATACATGGACATCGTTACTCAATAACCTATAAATCCACATTGAACTATATATATTACAATATTATCATGATGTAACCAATGATTGAAAAAATTTCCAATGAATGGTCACTTATCTCTATTCATTCAGTTACTTATTCTTCCCATGGTTACTTCAGTTTTTTCATTTGGTCATTTTTTATTTACACGTCTGTACACTTAGTTCATGCGACAAAATTTTCTTCAAATGGTTACTTCTTCTTCACATGGTCACCTCATGTATCATGACCATAAAATCACTTTTTCTCGTTCATTTTACCTACAAAATGTATCCATATGTCTTCATGTGACCACCTATTGTTTACATAGTCACTTAACTTATAATACATGTACAGTCACTTCTTCATAGTAACTAGACCCACTCTGCATTTTCACATGTCCTCATGTAGTGTATTCCATATGATCACTTGAACTACAATTTTTGTAAAAATTTATTCATGTGGTTACTTCATCAGAGTCACATGAGTTCATCTTTTACTTAGAAACTTCTTCATAAACCATATATATGTATACCTCTCCTAAAATAACATGGATGGAACTCATTAAAACATCTTCTTCTATGAACCTCTGGTAGGCATGAAACAACATCGTGGATTCTCTTATTTAATATGATCCATATTCTCATCTTATTTACATTCATTGATAATATTCCATGATAAAAAATCAATCCATGACAATAATTACAACATCTACAATGTTGATTCAACAATATTTCTCATTCGAGTGAAATTTTATTTTATTTTATTTTTGATTTTGTGACAGGTAGTGAACATTGATGATGTATTGGAGAAATTTAATTCTAGTTTATAGAAATGTTGAGATGATTTTGAAGAGGCTTAGGGTGATTTATTATGATTCTTTTGAATTTTAATTTTAAGGTGATGTTTTCAAGAATCCATTGGGTATATTTTATAATATTATTGAGTGTATTTTTAGTTATACAAGGGGAATATACCTCCACGATTGATAATAAGAATATAACATACATTTATCCTCAACTTTATGAGCCACCCAACATGTAACACCCTGACTCTAGTAACCCAAAGTTTGTTGTTATCTTACTAAATTGGATCAATCTACAAGAGAATGCATCCAACAAGATCCAATAGTTTCGTAGTATTGGGATAATAGATATAAACATGAATCTGAAATTAAATTTGAGAACATGAAAATCAACTTAATATTATAGTGATAATTTTATTATTTCTTATATTTTACCTTTATAATCATTCATAGATTTCTTCTTATTATCATTGAGAAAGGAAAATATAATAAAGAGTGACTTTAGAAGCTCAAAAAGTGAAATCATATAACTAGATATATTATAAAATAAAAAAACCTGAATAATATTGAAGATGTAAAAAATTATAAATTATTCCATGTAACTAATACCATAAAATGGGAATATATACATGGATGACATAACAATATAAGAATTCACATAAACAACAAAAACTAGTCTCATTATGATAGAATGCATAATTTCTATCATCATAATATTACCCTAAAGGTTTCTTGTGAAGACATCATACATAATTAGGCACATAATGAATGACAGAACCAAGTTATTTTTTCTCATGTGAAATACCAATGAAAATATGGGGCTATAATGGGTCCCTACCTTCACTTAGTCTCACCAATTAATTCACCATATTAAAGGGGTGAATAATCAAAATAATTAAAAAAACTTAAATAACCATATTTGAAAATAATCATACCAAATATTAGTATTTTAATACAATAAAAAATAGAACATAATGATCATAATACATCCAGAGAAAAATAGTGGGTGGTATCATTATATTATATCCCCAGTAATTTAGCATATTCATCAAATTATGTTGACTTATATGAAAATTATTTTAAAGGAACATTTAATCCTTTATTTTAAAACATAAAAAATGTCCTTTTATTTTGATAATTTAGTAAATAAAAATATCCATAATATAGATAAAATAAATTTATTTGTAAATATATATAGAAACAAGTAAATATTTATTCAATGAAAAGTCCACTAATAAGGGTGAATAAACTATTTGTGTTGTAAATGCTAAAATAAAGATTTCATTCACACCTTTGGGGAAAATCCAAAATTACCTCAATCAGATTATAAAAATAAGATTCCTATTAAAATTTTCAAAATAAAGTAAAATTTAGTTGAAAATGATTTTAAGGAATCCTTTTATCATTGAATATAACATTATTGAGAACATATTAGGATATATTAGAATTTAATAAAAAGTTCATTAACCAAAGTGGAAATAACCTTGATTTTATTTAATTTTTTTCTCAATTGTATTAAGTACCAAAGAATTTAAAAATATAACTAATACATGAAATCTAATGAAATAAATATATGAGTATAAAGTAGACAGTGTTAATAATATAAATATCATATAATTCCCCAAAAAATACTTAAACATAAACAATATTGAATAAAGATGTGCTAGTGAAATAATCCTTTATTTTAAATCAAAAGATTAGTGAAGTTGAGAAATTAGAAAAAGAATTATCGACATTAAAATTTTAATTTCCTTATATATTAAATATATTGTTAGTTTTATACGACACATAAATGAAAACATGTGGTGAAAATGGCATAAGCCTCAATGAAAAGGAATTGAGATGAGAAATGCCTTTCCTTAAGTTTGACTTGTTTTATAAGTACCCTTAACCTTATTTATAATAAAAATTAAATTTATTATAAATATCTAGAAATACTATATTAATATGTATAATACCATATATTTTCTACTAATAATATCATATATATTTTTTAGTAACAATTCATTATTAAAACCACTATTCTCAGTGATGACTATTTCATTTTTCAAGAAAGATTCGGTTTGGTAGTTCCCATTAATCAAATTAATCACATTTACATAAACTTCATAATATTAAAAATGTAATTTATATCTTATTATTACATAATATCACTAGTATTCTAAATTAAATAGCGATTCATGTTGTAAACATTATAACATTACTCATGTAGGTGGTAAAACCAACCTAAATAAGAGTGTGATATAATGTTTGGATGAGTAAGAACATGATAAGGTATAATCTTAACTAGTACATCACCCATGCATACACACGACGTCATAAATGAAATCTGAAGTACAAAATGCATTAGAAAAATGAGAAGTGATCAATGGAGAATAATAAATATTCTATTGAAATTATAAATCTATTCATAGAAACAATGTATGAAAATCTAATATCTAGATACTTAAAATAGGAAAACATTGAAACATAAGTATGGTAAGAGAAAATTATATTCGAAACATACATTAGTTGTCATTTTTATGTCACCTTTGAAAAATAACTATGGAATGTTATTTAACGATGATAAGAGAACATAAATACACATTAAGTAGCAGATACATGTTTGACAACAATTAAAGGAACCATGATTTTCAAAAATAGCGGGTGTGCATATCATATTACAATTTATGTCATCATAATGTGCAGTCAACAGCCTCCCTGTACTACCATGTATCATTGATGTAGAGTAGGAGATTGTCATGTTTGTTGAAAGTTATATTGATCCCTGCAATATATAATTAGACATTAATGTGAGTAAATGAGACATATTACTATGAAAAAAATGGGTAATATAGTGAGGTGAAACCAAACATTTATTAATATGAAAAAGAAAAATTAGTACTATTTGAAATAATAGAAAAATCAGTACTAATTGAAAAAAACTGTGGTTAGTCTGGACAGCCTGTCACTCCCCCCCAATTTTTCACTAGATCATCTAACCCCCCTACCCAGCTATACCCCTCCCTCCCCCCATATCCTCTTGTCTCCCACCTAATACCAGCAGCTCCCCCTCCCACCTTTACCTCCCTCCTGCCCAGCCGCTTCCCCCACTATCCCCCTGCCCAAACTATTCCCTCAGAACCCCCTCCCCCTGCCCTCATCTTCCCCTACCCTCCCCTCCCCTCCCCTCCCACCTGCACTGTCCCTCCCCTCTATTCCCCTACCCAGCCACATCCCCTACCACCCCTTGGCCATAGTCTTCCCCCAGAAGCCCCCTCCCCCTGCCCTCATCCTCCCCTCCCTCCCTTCCCCTCCAACCTGCCCAGCCACTCCCCTCCATTCCCCTACCCACTAACCAGAATCTCCCTCGATCCATTCCTCCCTCCTCCCTCCTCCCCCCTCTCCTCATCCCTCCCCTGCGCAACCCCTCCTCTCCCCCACCACCTTGCCCTGCTTGTCATCCCCCCCCCCCGCGCAAATTCCCAGCAACTCCTCCTACCCCTACCTAACTCCACCCATCTCCCCTGCCCAGCCCCTTCCCCCCACCACTCCCCCTTGCCCAACCTCTTACCCCCCAGGCCCCCCTGCCATCATTTTCCCGTCCTCTCCCCCTCCCCTCCCCTCCCCTCCAACCTTCCCAGACCATTTATATTTATATGTAATTCAAAATGGAAACCATTTATTACGAATCATAAATCTATAGACTAAATTAGAACAACTATAGAAGTAAATATTGTAGCACATAGTACTGAATTTTTTAAAAGTTGATATCTTTTAATATCAATAACACACTACAATAATTTATTTCAAATATGAAATATGCATAAGGGAACATCAGCAATAACCTCACAAGATTGGTTTTTATAGTCAAAAAATCAGGTTGTTCGATAACAAATATTCATGTGTTGTATAATGTAATTCATATAGGCCATCCAATGAGCCAATAAAAACTTAAAGCATAAAATTACATAAGAACACACCTCGAATATGTGTATGGAGTTCCTTGAATAACACCCCACCCCAAGTTTCTATCAAACCTGCACACAAAAGTTAAAATTACAGAATCCTAAAATTGATGGATAAGTGAACATCCTTCACTATCGATGATCAAAAAACCTGTATATAATAAGCAGAAACTTAATTAGGTAACATTATAGAGGCCCCTCCCCCCTACCCAGCTCCACTCCCCACCAGGACCGTCCCCCCTCCAACTCCTCCTCCCTCCGACCCATCACCACCCCCACCCATGCCCAGCCCCTCCCCTCCACCCCCTACCCAACCCCTTGCCACCCCTCCCCCCTTAGCAGCCTATACTTCCACTGCATCCCAGCACTGCCCCCTTCCAACTCACCCTCCCTCATGCCCAGCACCAACCCAACCAGGCCCCTCCTCCCTGCCCAACCCCTTTCCCACAAGCCCCCACCAGGCCCCCCTCCCTACCCAGCCCCTCCCCCCACCCATTCCTAACCCCTCCCCTCCACCCCCTTCCCAACCCCTTGCCTCCCCTACCCCTTTATCAACCTCTACTGCCACTGCATCCCAGCACCTCCCCCTTCCAACTCACCCCCTCCTACTCAGCACCAACCCAACCAGGCCACTCCTCCCTGCCCAGCCCCTTTCCCACCAACCCCCACCAGGACCCCTACCTGCCCTGCCCCTTCTCCCACTAGTACTGAAATACATCAAGTGATAGTTGATTTGTAATACAGGCAGAATAAACTAACTCACATGACAGAAAATAAATTAGAAGATACAATCACCTGATATCATATTACCTTTCATATCTGAATAACACATTAGTCAATTTTTTTCCTTGTCTTTTAATTTATCCTTTATTCAGATTTCCATATATTTTTATTGACTTTGACCACCAACACTTAAAGGTGGTATATTTTTAGATTTCTCAATAACATCTTCATTAAGAAATTCAGTCAGTAGGTTTTTCTACCTATAGAACATAGTTAAAAGTATCATCAGATGTAGGAGCAATTAAAATGTTGGAATAAAATACAGGCTTGTAAAGAAAATTATAAGGGACAAAATATATATATACCTGAATAGAGGATGATATCGTAGATGATGTTTCAAATATAGAGTCATTATTTTCACTAAGTTGAAATGATTTAACATTTTGATGTTCATATGATAGAACAATAATGCATTAATCTAGTTGCATGTTATTTACATGCGTGAAAGTAAAAATGATGATAATGGATTATATTGAACCTAACTTTGTTCATGCACAGTACTTACATTTGTACAACCACTGTTTTGACGATGCTTTACATAATCAATAACACAAATAACTATTTTCAATCTATCTATATCAATGAAAATAGGAATATGTAGTATAATCTACTTGAAATTCTGTGAATCTATCATTGAACTTGATGAGGTAGTTTTCATTATCGGTAATGAATATTACCATGAATTAGTTTTGTTTTGATGAACAATGATGATTTTTAATATTATAATTTGACACTTCAATTAACAAGAGAACCTATTTCGATTTGAAAACAGTCAATTCAGTAGGAAAACCGTACTCATCATCAGCCTTATTTAAGAAGATATAGTAAATGTTAGTTTAATTGTGGAGAACATATTTTGTCATCATGATAGTTTATTATCTAGTAGTACCTGAATCAAATAATCTCGCAGCTCTGAAGTAGTTTTTCTCACAAACTGCATTACTTGTTTATCAAATAGGACAACTAATAAGGAGTGTGTGGAATCACTCACAAGCAGCGGCACTCTAAATTTGTTGATTTATAAATATGATTACAAAGGGATTTAGGATAGGTAAAATTAGGTACTATTGATATATATAATAAGTAATAAACTATTAAGCAGAAGAAAAATACTAAGAACCTGGGAACTGAGCAACATACAGATATCTTGCAGTTGTTGCACCAAATTTTTCCGTCAACATTATGCACTCTGTTCTTATAAGAATTGCATGAATCATAGGACCAATTGTGAGTTGTTTGAATTTTTTTATGGTCACAGAAATCAAACACTTTTTAGGCTGTCCAACATTGATATTAATGTAGATAATGACATAGTATAGTACTATACTGGTACATCCAAATTTTTAAAGTGCATAAATTAAATTATAAATTTGTCATATACTACATACCTGATCAAAATTCATGAATTCAGAAATGTTTTTTTTATTTCACCAATATAGAAATGTTGTAGAGGTCGAAGATGGGTTTGTTGGTGCCGGACTTCGATACTCTAATGCCATTATAAATGTACATCTGAATATTGAAATATCCAAGTCAAATTTCAAACATAATCTGTACATTTATCATATTGTAAACATTGGACAACATATACAAAAATCACAATTAAATCATGTATCTGAAGCACCTTTTTCAGAATGATTCAACATCTTCAATATCACGATTGAAGAGGATTTTCATTGCATTAATGGCAGTTGTAAGTATAAGAGAGTCTGAAAGTAATTTTAAAACGAATTCAGTTGGAGTGGTGGTTTAAAACTTTTTAAAGCATTGAATAAATGAAAGTGAAATAAGGCATTAGGTTATTAGAGAGAATAATACTCAATTTATTAACTCTGACAAGTTGTAATATTAAAACAGATGAAGAACCGATATTTTATTCCAAGTAAGATGACATCTGGTTAGCATAGTCACCCCATTAGCTTCATTTAAGTTGTAACCCTCTACAGAATAATATGCACCACATAATGTTAAATATAAACAGTGGGTCAAAGATACGGAGTGTCTGTAATGACTAATCTTTCATCCTTTAAGACAATTTTTATATTGAAATTGGAATAACCCAATGCTTCAAGAGGATGTGAGCAACGTAAATATCGAATAATTTCTAAAACAGATCAAAAATAAGAAATGGTTGTGAACTGTAAGGTATAAAAAGTTGAAATTAATCCACACAATTATATATTAAACTACAAAGATACTTTAGAAACATTCAGTAACTGTTACAAAAATGTCAATAAACGTTTACCTATTAAATGTTTCTTTGGAGCCCTTCTCTGAATTATGCCTTCACTGTAAGTAAAATTGAAACAGAAATGTGGTAGTAGTGCATCACATAGTCAGACATGCATTGTTGATGTGAAAAGTAATCGACATGCATATATAGTTCCTAAGTAGGTACCTTGATTAGCAGATATCTGCATGTTCTATATGAAATATCACATCCCTTCATGCAATATATTTTTGAACTTAGATAGAATTTGATGCCCTGTAACAGTACAATGTATCTTTGCTTTCTGCAGAAATCAATATCTAAGAATGTCAAAATTTGAAACACATTATATGAGTATCTGACAAATATATGGTATAATTGAAATGAAAAGATGAATAAAATAGAATAAAGATAATATGTAGTATATTTTTATTCCGAATTCACCTGTAAATATATAAAAATCATATCAATCGCAACAACATCATTGGAGTACCTGGATGATGTGTTTCACCACAAATTCAAAATACGCACTTGTGTCTTCAATGTCTCATCGGTATCAGGTGTGATATCATTCAAAGGGGAAATTGATCGCGACATATTCGTAAAAGTGTTCTGTTTTAATTTCTGTACGAACAAATCATAATAAAAAAAATTGAGCTTCATAAAATCAGACATAAATAAGGTGATAAGTAACAAACATTCACAATTTAACATATAATTTGACATATACCCATCACAATCTATGAAATATTTCTTTTTAGACAATATTTTGCGTTTATTCATGAGTTGTGGGGTTATTATCACCAACTACTATTTTCAAACCTAATGGTGATGTGACTCTAGATAGAGAAACATATAATTGACCATGAAAAAACACAGGTTTTCAAAGATATAACCCAATATAAGATATTTATTGTCCTTGACTTTTTTTAATAGTCATAGTATAAGAAATAGTCAAAGGATATTGTCTTTTTTGTAGTTTGAAAGGTCATTGAAAGTCGGAGTGTGTCATATTTAATCATGGAATGAAAGAAAGATATCCTAAATTACAACCACATAGAATTCTAACTCTGATGACATGATCACCCAAGTGGGTAACAATCAAGAGAGTCCAATTACATAATACTACAGACTGATCTACATTTCGAAGCAACATGACAGGAAATCCAATTTTGAGTGTAATGTTATGGGCATCCATCCCTGATACATTAATCCCATTTAACATTTCAGATGTGTAAATGTTATCCGGTCTATCTATATCAAAACATGCATCACAAACTGGATTTGAGCTGAAATAATCCTTGCATTCAGAACATGTGAGGGACATCATGTAGGCATTTGCTTCATCAACAATATCCTGAGTTGGAGCTAGGATGGCACGATCTTTAATATAATTAACTTTTGCATGGTTACTAATGAATTTGGGATAAGTATGTTCAACAACTTCAGAAATAGGATCATTAGTCCAAATAAGAAGATATGTGGCTGAAATTGGAATTGTGGTTTCACCATCATTTGCTTCTGCAATGCGACCTTCACCGATATCTAAAGTCCATTTGGAAAATTCAACAACCTCATCTGAAATTTTAGAAGAATTGGAATGCAATCTCATGTTCCTTATCAGTGTTAGAACATGACAATGTTTCCACAAGTATGAAGATGCTATAATTGAAGAAGATATTTCATTTCTGTTTCCACCTAGTATAATAGGTAGTATTTTCCTGAAATCCCCGCCCAACACAACAGTTATTCCACCAAATGGAAAGTTTGTAACATTATCATTTTTTACCAACAATATATCTTTTAATGTATGGTAAAGAGCATCAAAACAGTGCTTATGAATAATTGGTTCCTCATCCCAAATAATAATCTTTGTTAACTATAGAAGATTTGCGACATCACTGCCTTGTTAAATATTGCAAACAGAGTTTTCAGAAATAGATATCGGGATTCAAAATTTGGAATGTGCTGTCCTCCAACCAGGTAGTAGTAATGAAGCAATTCTACTAGATTCAACTGCTAGAACAATATTACCTTCTTACTATAGTAAATATGTCAATACTTTCCAAATATATGTTTTACCTATGCCTCCATGACCATTCAAGAAAAATAAATCACCAGTGGATGTAGTTAACGAAGATATAATGGTAGTCATCACCTCATATTTTTCATCAGTAAGCTTACTTTGAAAAGTCAGATACTCATTCCGAAGAACCTCTCTGTCATAATTATGTTCATCAGCTACCAATTGATTTCATTGAGAGACAATTTCAGAATCAGGTACCAACATTGGTGGAAAATAATGAAGAGATCTACCATTACTCTGTAGTAGGTTCTCTATTTCAAGAAAAGCATACATATGTTTATGATGATCCGTGAGTGACAAATCTAATTGGAATCATGAAATATTGTTATTTAATTAGTACTTTGAATTTAATGAAGAAGAAAAAGTAACTGAATTAGGAACTACATAGTTCACATTACATATATTGAGAAATTTGAAAACATATACCTAGAATTTTTAGCCTCTTTTTTTCCTCATAGAGAATGTATTCACTGAGGATCTCCCATGTTTCATTCCACACAATGTCTGGGTAAGACATATTTTTTGAGAACAGAATTCTGGAAAAAATTCTGCGCATATACCGGCCTGTAGCCCATGTTGACACCTCCTTTATTGATTCAATAAATTCTTTGTCATCAGCAAGAAGTCCCAATGCAGAACATGCTTCACGAAAAGTACCATGAAAATTGTTGTTCACAGTTTTAATACTATCAAAATAAGTTTCACCTCTGATCTTTGTGAGCATTAATCGAAGGTAATATATCTCTCTAGTTGTCGGTGGCACATAATAAAGTCTACCAATACTGAATCCCTGCTTTCTTGGACACCATATTTTTTCACGCTGGTGGAATAAAAATCTAGTTGGAAATTCTACAAATGTAAGACACCTTCCTTCTTAGTAAACAACATTAACCTCAAACCATGCCGTAATCATTGATTGAAAAATGTTACCCTTATGCAAAACATCCTTATATGATTAGTGTTAGTGTACGTAACACTATTTTGTCCTGGTAAATGATAATATAATCTTTCAACTGGAGGATATCTATAGTGGATATCATAGGAAAATATCCTCCAAGAGGCTTCTCAAGGAGAAATGTATCAGAAATCATAATACAATTTAATCTCATTGAAATTATTGCCTGACAATGCTGTAGTGTTGGTTTCATAAAAAGATGTTGTTACACGATCATTACCTTTTCTAATATACTTGAATAGATATTTGATGGAAGTAGATTGATTGCAGACTTCAATATTTAGATGAGCTTGATACTTCATTATCAAGAAAGGATTATATGGTACATAAAACCGAATATCCAATGGGACACCATTTTTCACGATCATGTTTCCAAAATTTCTTCGCCGGTATAGAACATACCCATCATCATCAACTGTTGTACTTTCAACAAATATTTTTGGGAAAAATTTAGTACATTTTCCATTTTTCATATAAGGTGATCTACAATTTTCTTCACCACATGGTCCATGCATCATAAACTTCTTAACAGCCTCATGATGTTTTGGGAAATCCCCTTTATTTGGAATTTCAGCAGAAAAAATTTGTCAATGCAGGTAGGAGTACCTATTTTTCTCTCTGTACATAAAAATAGTAAAATGTGTATATGAGGCAGTCCACATTTATGAAATTCCACTATATAAAAAACTGCACAGAAAGTAATGATATAAATGACACAGTTTAACAACAGATTCATTAAATAAGATAAAGTATATCTCATAAAATAATTTGTATTACAGTAGGTACCTGTAGGTGACTTTCCAAAGAAACAACTATCTCAAAAATCATTCTTTAATAGGTAAACCTTAATATTGAAAATTCTGGATAGAATGTGCAGACAATCTGAAGGGTGAATATTCTTATGTGATACAAATCTATTGATTTCAGGCCAAAGGGGAATGCATTTAAACGTTAAAAAGAAATCTGGATATTCTACCAAATTGCATATTGACATTGCATCTTGGTAATTTTTAATCGTATACCTAGGACCACCAGTAAATTAAGATGGTAAAATGATTCGCTTCCCGCAAGCATACCCAGCATGGTCACCTCGAAGAAAAGCATCTTGCAGCCCATTGTACAACTCAACCCTCAAGCATTTTTCATTTAAGTGAATGAAGGATAGTCTCTGAGACTCTATCATTGTATAAGAATCAATAATATATTGTTGCAATAGTCTTCTTGAATGTTGTAATATTGATGTATCACTCAAACGACAATGCAAGTGATATGAGTAGTATTCACACATTGTTACTTTCCGAACCTTTATACATGTACTCATAGATGTAGATCGATGAAAAATGTGGTTAACATATCCATCTTGACCATTTGTGAGAATAAGTGGATATTGCAATGGATGGTACAAGGGATGATGCTCATCAATCCACTACAAATCACCACTTCTTTTTTGTATGATAATGTATCTTTAACAGTTGAGATCTTCAATGTCACCAACAATAAGCATCACAATCACAGTAGTAGTAGGTAAGTTGTATGTCTTTGAATCAGTTTTCCTTCTCTTAAGAAGGCTCAAATTTAAATTTGCATGTTCTTGATGATCAAGAACATCCTCTGCACTTTTGAAATGACGAGCTAAAACATTTGTTTCATGATGCATATTTTATAAGTTGACAAAAGTATTATAATCGACCACCGTGTTGGAATTTACTCCATCATTACTTCAAAGTGAATTAAATTAAGAATGAAGTGAAAATATGATTGTCCCATAAATGCTTAAACCTAAATGTTTAATATTACCTGACATTCAGAATCTGGATTTGAAACTCGTTCGAAATATCATAAACATATATCTGGGCAATACTAGGTGGTTGTCCCTCAGGAGGACACATTCTACCTATGCGATTGTAGTTTTGTCTATTCAATCTGAATATAATTGGATCTCTTCCATTATTGAAGGATCTGTCAACCTTACCGCCCATTGACGTGAATGCAAACATATAATTGTAAATATGCATATATTCCTAGAATGCACTTGCCTCCACAGAGTTTTGATTAAAGAATAATGTTTGAAGGTATGGAGGACCAGAAGGTACGTAGTAATTTCAAAGAGACTTTACCAAGTGCGCAACATATACCAAATCGTGGGTTTTCATTGGTGCTGCATTTTATATTTTTCTCATCAAACTAAAAGATAGAACCACAGTATTGGAAAACATTAGAGGGATCTATACTATTCAAATATTCTGTAGGTGTGTAATGGTTAAATGAATTGTGTTAATAAACATGGCATTATAAATTACCAAAAACTGTGAGGACTTGAACAAAATTCTATAAAAAGGTAAACAGAATACATTGACCTTCATTTTCCACAAGGTGAAGTAGTTGCATTATTTATAAAGTAGTATTTTCATTTAGTTTGTAAGGAATTGCATACAAAATACCTGCAAAGTAACAAATGATTATGTAGTAGGTCAAACCTGAATTGTCTCTTCGATGAGTTTTTCCAGCGTTGATTTCACCAGTTGTTACATCTCATTTTGAAATGACATGAGTCAATGTAGGTGACACATATTTTATAGTGTAAAATATGCATTCGAATTACATTGAAATACTGAAATAATGGATATATATATATATAGAAAAGAATAATACAACATGATTAGAATATACATCACACTTGTGCCGGGAAAATAAGCTTCGTTACCAGTAGTTGAAGAAGTAAAATAGTATCTGTTTTAAACATAATATTCAAAAAATTACACTATGTGATAATTCAAAATCATTTGAAGTATTGATTTGTGCTTACTCTGATAATGAGTCACACGAAGGGTAGGTGGGTATATTTCCCTCATTTGTTACACCTAAAAAAAGTAATGAAAATTTAGTTTAAATGTTAAATACATATGAGAGAAAATGTTTGTTTTTTTGGAACTATATTATGACAGAGTACTTACAAGAGGGGTTATAATTTTCTTGATTAGTTGCTGATATATGTTTTCGCTTGCTACCGGGCGCAGATCCTGGTGATGAATACCCAGAACCATGAAGAGCTCTCAATGAAATTTAATAGTTGAAAAACTATACAATGTTACGACATAGTAAAATAAATATATATAATCACTATTCTTTGACGGTGTAATATAACTCACCATTTGCAGATAAAGGTGAAAATGATATGCATGATCTCCTTTGGTGAGTAGACAGTACATGAACATAGTTCTAATGATTAAATATAATTTAATATTGAAACACTCAGATACTTATAGTTAATACTATTACTAAAAACTTTTCTAATGCTTGTTACAACACAAATTGGCGTCAAGGATCCCAAATCTAGAGCCACTATCAATTAAAATGCATCATGAGTAAATTAGATTACATTATTTACAACAAATATATTTACTATATTTGAAAATGTTGGTAAAATGAAAATATAATTACCATTGGTAGTTATAGGAGAAAGTGGTATGCGTGCTCCTCTGATCAAATTGGAATTCAGTTGAAATTAATCAAATGTTGCAGTAGAACATAGTTGATGGCACTCCATGGCTAATTTTCCTATGAAGTTTGGAACCTGTAAATCAGTAAGTAAGTTTATGGAATGTTTTCAAGGAAATACAATACTACTTTACCAATTTTTCATTCTCTCATAGGAAGTCTCCTTTGCAAGCTTGAATCTCTCGTTGCTGACGGTGTCGGCATATTTGTTTTGTTGTCTTTATGTTGAATTTTCAAGTGTTAGAATGCAACCAAAAGATGTTTATGGGTACGTAGATTCAATTTATAATATACTGAGAAGACAATTGATGGATAATGCATGTTTGAATTATTGTGATCGACACTTATACTGTTATTGCAATGAACCAAACTTATACCAACATCAAAGAAACATATAAATATTACAGAGAAAATATAAATTCAAATATTCAATTTTAATGTTACATAATGCAAGAAAGGTACCCTTAGATAACCATTGCATAGTTATTTCACTGATCTAATCTTATACCAAAGTTATAGAAACATCAAGGAAATAGAAACATCAAAGTAACATATATAAATTAGATAGATGCAAGACCGGGACTGAAATCTGGAATAATGGAGGAATATCTACAGTTAAGCTTTAAAAGGTACCCGTAGATAAGTAGTGTATAGTTATTGAATGCATACATGGATTGCAGTTGCATACTGATGTGAGAAATTAGACCAAATAGAGGAGAAATAAATTACTGGAATATTTCATTCGAACATCATATGGTTGAATGGAGGATTTTGTGCATATATTCATCGATGGGAGCTCGTGTCGAGAGAAACAAAACCTGGACAGTACAATACTGATTACCAAGGGAAGAGGATGAGTAATGTTTGGTATACCATCGTCGAAGCCACCCGTTATGAAGATACCCTAATATGGAGGTAACGGTAGACATGTCACCGGGCACCGAATGCCATCATGAGAGTTGCGACTGGAAACAGAATATTGTGTCGTAGATATTTGATGAAGCCACCCATTAGCTCGATACCCTAAATCGATTTTCAAGAGGTCAGATCATGAGACTGGGAATACCAGATGCCATCGACGATGGTGTGAATGATGACCAGAAGAATGTGCAGGGTACTCGGAATGTCGATGAATGTCGGTAGCCAGGAAACCCTATTTTAGAGGGAGTGGGGGGAGAGCGCCGGGGGGGGGGGGGTAGCCGATGGTGTCATGTGTGGAATGAAGGAATAGTCAAGGTAAATTGAAATGGAAGGTTACGTGGAAGAAGGAGAGTGTGACACATAGGGAAAGAATAAGCCAAATTTAGTATAGATAATTGATATAAAATTTTTATAATATTATTAATGTAATAGATATTATATATATTAACTATATTTAATTGTCGAACTTTCATTAAAAGGAGGATATTGAAAATAAAATATATCGCTTTTGGAGATGGTAGTCCATACATATTCTTAAAAGATAATTCCATCTCACAGTGATAAATAAGAAAAGAAAGTAGATAATATTTAATAAAAAAATACTTATTATGTAATTAAATTATTATATATTCAATAAATTAATTATTATAAAAAAACCATAAGAAGAGGTGATGGAAAATGAATCAAATTTATACCCGGAGGCAGTAGTCCAAACTTAAGCACGAGCAACAATTTCATTTCCCATTTTATGGAAAAGAGTTGGAAAATGTAATCCTAGATTCATAAAGAAATATAAGTATATTGATGATATTTGATTCATTATTTTATGATAAATATAACGGATTTAGATTATAAATAGGATGAAATAACCTTTGGAATAGCTAATAAAGACAATTAGCTCTTCTTTTAGACTCCTCATTCGGCATTACACCATAATCAATCTTAGAAGGGTATTAGGAGAATGAAAAATGGTAAGAATATATGTTATGTAATCTTGGATGGTTTTTTGGTGATTGTGTGAGATAGAGGGCATAGAAGTGAGGAGAAGAGGTTCCCATTTACAAGTGAGGGGTGAGATAGACAAGGAATTACTTAAATGATTTATATAATATGATGTCATTTTATTGTGTATGTAAAACCAAATATACGATAAATAAAGCTAAATATTATATAGGGTATAAATATATTTATCCAACAATATTTATTTATGTTTATGTGAATCATGTACCCTTATCCGTTGGATTATCCGTCAATAAACATATTTTAAACTTAATTATTGTATCAACCTTTTATTTTTTTATTATTCAAGATGATAAAAAATGATAGTTGGATAATTTAAAAATGAAAAAAATCATGATTTAAAATATGGAATAAATTTTTCCGGATTACTTTTTTGTGATTTTTAGAAATAAATTTTGATACAAGTGCACAAAATGAAAAGAATTGTTTTTTTAGAAAATTGCCTCTTAAGCATAAAATCAATTTTACCGAATCAAGGATAATGATAAATAATATGGAATTAATCAGATTTTTTAAATAAAATGAAAATTATGTTATATAAAAAATAAATCTAAAATATAATTTTACTTTCAAATTCCATGATTTATTGAAAAGAAATGACAGTTTTTCAAAAAATATATATTTTTCACTATTCACTCAAAAATAAATATTTTTCAGAGAAATTAAAAAAATTAATCCAAAGGATATTATGAAATGATACTTTCAAAAACTATATCCATTTTAAAAATGAAAATTTATAAATGTTTCCAAATTCAATTATAATATTAGTATATAAATTTCTTGAAAAACATTTTTTAAAGAAAATGTATTTTTGAAGCATAAAATTACTTTATTATCATTACGTATATTATAATTTATTGAATTTTAATTAATTAAATTTGGTATATAATATAAATATTTCATTACAATCATTTATTAATAGTGATTAATTTATTGTATTACGTTCAATATACAATATCATAGAAAAATAATTTTATGAAAAATGACTCTTTTACATTTAAAAGATTTTATATTCATTAATTAATAATCAGTGTGTGATGGAATACAAATTTTATTAAGGAAAAAATTTTATAAATATTTTCTATAATACAATTATTTATTCTAATACCTACCAAACCAATGATTATATAAAGGCCCAAAACCAAGAAGACCGACCCTTTGCATGTTTCCAAGTATTATAGAGCTTAGAAGAGGCTTGGAAGTAGTCTAGAGGAGTTTGGATGTGAAATTATAGAAACTGGAATAATTACACACCATGTAATAATTTCACGTCATGTAAGTCAGGTTCACAACAAGCAAATTTTTAGGGTTAAATAATAAAAAGGTGACACATTTTTAGTGGAAACCTAACCCTAAAGATCACACACTATGAAAGGGGATTAAAAGTCATATAAATCCCTGATGTTGTACATTTTATAATGTTTTAGCTACTTGGGTTTTTCAAAAACCCTAAAACTACAACAATTCCTCTCATTTTACAGTATACAATGACTCCCTTTGAGGCGTTTTGGAGACCCCTTTGAAGATAATTGATCATCGAGATTCCATCTTCGATTGGTGGTGATCATTGGTGATCCAAGGTGCATTCTCCATTCATTTTTTAGCTTTTTCTCCTAGTTTGGTCTTGTTTCCTCTCATAGCTTCTCTTATTCATGTGAATATTTCCTACCCATGTTTTTAATGATGTTTGTTTTAGTTGTTTTGATGTGGTTGGATCGCACCATCCTCAGATGGATGACGTTATTGTAGGATGAGTGATAGGGATTCACAGCATTGGTCTATTCTTGTTGGAATAACGTTGACACCCGTTTTGAGATAGTGGATTCATTTCTTCTCTATTTATTTATGTGAAATCAAAGAGCTATCATGATTTATCCCCTTGGATTCCAATTAAATTAACCTAATAATTACTCGATCTATATTAAAGAATCAGTATCCATTGTATAGTGATGTTGTTGTTTATACCATGACAATGAGTTGATTATTGATTTTCTAGATAGTTTGGTATCTATGTTGTTATTGTTATGATTGGTTTTGTATGTGTAATTTTTTTAATGGTAAATTGAGACCCTTCCCATAAAAGAAAAACCCATTTATTAAAAGAAAAACATTATAAAAGTCTAAAAATGGGATATTTACATTAATCCCTCTTGAGAAGGGGAAAAAGATCATCCATAACCTGATCATCGCATTAAAAGACATGGCCATTGATGCCCTTGTTTGTAAAACCATCTATAAGAACATTAGCCTCTCGATATATATGGGTAACAATACGATCCATGTAGTAAAGAAAATCAAAACATCTGGTCCATCTATTTATGAGCTTCCATGAATGATGAATAACACCTGATTAAATGGCAAGAACCACAGTTTTAGAATAACATTCAAGACAAATATTCTTCCAACCACATTGTTTATCCTACTCAACCACTAAAATCACACCCAACATTTTCACTTCAAGAGCAGAGGCAGATCCACAAGATCTATGGAAACAACGAAGAACACCTCCGTGATGATCCCTATAAACAACACCAAAACTAGTAGGTCCCAGATTACCTCCTGAGGCACCATTATAATTGATTTTAATGCAACCAGATAATGGAGCTTTACAAAGAACTTAAATAGTGCCATATGAGGGTTGAAAGTTTCCTTTTCCCCAATCTGAGTTAAAATCGAGATGTCATGAATGGAGTTTGAACAACATAATTGTTTTGGAACAAAAGTATTATGAACAGTAGATAGTATACCAGCCAGCGAGGCACCAACCTAGAAGATGTGAAAGTCATGAATTTATTTGTTCTTGGAACTCAAAATGCAGTGAATAAACTCTTCTGCAACCACCTAGAAAAGACATAGAAGATACGTTGATAAGCTGATATTAATCTATACCTTAAGAAAATCCAAAATCGTTGTAACCTGAGGTAAATACACTTCAAAAAGATTATCCATAGACTTCCACATTTCCGAAGCATCCGTGCAGTTAAGGAAAAGATGATCAACATCTTCCTTATGCTGATGACACAAAACAAAAAATAGAACAAAGAGATATTCTGCAAGTTTGCAATAAATCCTTAGTTGGAATCTTTTTACAAGAAAATCTCCATGCCAGAGTTGATCGAGAAGGCTTCAAGAAATTTCCCTTCAAATTACCCATTCAATTGAACTTATAGTTGTTGTGTATGACATGCTCATAGAACACTTTATAAGAGATGATTCCATTAGTAGCAGGTTCCCAAGATAAAAATTCCTCCCTATTAGAGAAAAAATATCTATCAACATTGGAAATAACATAAGATGGTTGATTTTCCATTCACTGATGTTGATCTTTAATAGATATGTAAAAATCTAGTTTTGAGTCTCCATCTATAATCAAATCAACAAAAGGAACCCCGGTCTAGTTTCACTTCTATAAAGATAAATATGAATCTTTAGATATAATCCATCTTGAGTAATTATCAATAATGAAAATATATACTAAAAAGCAGGCTATACCGAAGATCTGAGATAGTTAAAATTTCCATATTTGAGTTTATTCATGAATCTATCCTGAAGGAAGCAAAGAGGTTCTTAGTTAACATTAATAATCCTTCCACATAAACCCATCTTGTAAGGAATCATTAAAATAGATAAGATTCTTAATACTCAATACCCATGAATCATAAGGCTTGCAAACATTTTTCCATGAAACCAAGGAAATCCTTCTTTCCACAACGGAACCACTCCAAATAAAATTTTTATAGACAAACCAATTATCTTGATGAGAGATGATGACCATTTATACACCATAAATAAATAGACAAATTTGGAGATGATAATGGACTTCACTAAAAATACCCGACTAGCCGTGGATAAGGATTTAACCTTCCAAACTGAAAGATTTCTTTTGATATTTCCAATAATTCTATAGAAATATATAGCCTTCAGCCTCCCCCAGAACATATGGTCCCCCACATAAATTAAGGGGAAAAAACCCTCTCTGATTCCCATATCACTTATAATGGAATTTTTCTTGTAGGGTTAAAATTCCTCCAAAAGTACACAAAGGATTTTTTCAGCTAATCTCTTGACCAGAAACCATCTCATAATTTAAAATAGACCTCTTGATGTTCTTTATATTTCCTTTGTCTCTTTGAGTGAAAATGATCATATCATTGGCATAAAGAAGATTGGAAGGAGCAACAAGAACCCTACCAGCATGAATAGACATCATCTTCCCATTCCCAGCCATAATGGAAAGAAATATGCTTAAATAATCTTTAGAAATGTAAGAAATCACTGTAGAAAAAGGGTCACCTTTCTTGACACCTCTCGTGTAACCAAAGTATCCTTCCAGAGATCCATTAACAAGAAAAATAATATGAGTAGATCCAATAATGATTTTGACCCAATTAATGAAGGCAGAATCAAAAATAAACATGGTGAGAATCTTGAAAATGAAACCCCAATCCATAGTATCAAAACCATTCTTCACATCATGTTTCAAAGTAATGTTACGTCCACTGATTGAACTTTTGAGAAGATTCAAACATTTCGAAGCAGTAATAAGAAAATCTTGAATCAACCTTCTCTTAATAAAACCAAAATGATTAGCAGAGACAATCTTACCTGCATTAGAAGAAATCCTGATAGCAAGGGTCTTTCAAATAATCTTTTTTATGGTGTTGACTAAAGAAACTTGCCTAAAGAGATGTATTTTATTGGCATTTTCCACTTTGGGGATTAGAGGAAAAAACTGTGCATTTAACCCATGGGGAACAATACCATCCTAGAAAAAGTGGGTGACCAACCTGAAAACTTCCACATGGATAATATCTCAGGAATATTGAAAGAAAAAGTTACCAAAACCATCTGTTCTCAGAGAGATTTTGGATTTGAGAGTAAAAACAACCTCCTTTATCTCTGAATATAAGGGAATAACAATAAGGCTGGAGTTGTCCTCCTAATTCACAAGCCATGAAATTACCCCTTCCATAGGATCCATAGTGGTAGATGACCCGTTACTGAGATCCTTTAAATATGAGACAATATGATCAGAGAAATCCTTCCAGTTGTCAATGAGAAGATCACCATTTTTAATCAGAGAAAGAGGCTTGGAGACTTTTCTAATTTTCTAAAGAGAATTAATTTGGTTTTTGTTTTGGTCACCATCCTTTAGGCAATTTTCTTTAAAGGAGTCCTTTTGTAAATCATCCTTTAGGTTAAGTAGCTTGTTGAGCTTGTATGAATAGTCAGTTTTCAACAAAATATCATTAGAAAATTCATGAAGGGTATTGATCTCTTGCACATTTTGAAGAGAAGAATCAAGAGAAACAATGTAAAATTCAAGTGATCTGATTTTTTTTTACTCCAAATATTCAATGTCTACTTGAGTATTTTGAGTTTGGTTATACAAGAGAAAGAATCACTTAAACAATTTACAGAGTTACAAGTGTTTTGAATAATATCTCTACATTTAGGATGAGTTATCCATGCCTTGTTAAATCTGAAAGGGAACAGAGGTTTGGGATCCTTTTCTACAAGATAAAATTGAGTAGTGTGATGATTATAATTGAGTAGGGATAGAGTAGTTCCTAAAATGGATCCCCAATAATCCATAGGATCCTCATTTACAAAAATCCCTGTCAATTTTACTAGACACAAAACTATTCAAATGATTCTTGTACCAAGAGTACATTGCACCAAAAATATTATCCTCAAACAACTCATTTTGATCTATGCACTATCTGAATTCTTTGGAGGACATGGAATTGTTGGATGCACCCATTTTCTCATCTAGATTCAAAATAGAGTTGAAATCCCCCATCAGAATCCAAGGATTTGTAATGGAGGACTTTAAAGTTCCAATATCCATCCGAAGATTTCTGTGATCTTGATACCTATTATGAGCATAAATAAAATAACTAGAAAACAGGAGACCAAGGTAATTAAAAGAGAATTTCGCATGTTGATAACTTGAGATAAAAATTTAAGGTCTATTTAGAGAAGTATGAGCCAGAACCCAAATTTTAATGCTTGTTATAATAGAGTTGAAGTCATGTTAAATTATTTATTTAATTAAATTGTGACATCTTGTTCTAGCTTGATGGTTAGGTTTCCCATAGTTAGAACATGCACATAATGAATTGGTTAATTCAATATGGAAAAAGATTTGGTTGGATGATAAAAGATAATTACTTGTAGGGACTGAGTTTACTACTTTCTTGTAAAGGACAAGTTCCATGTTCTTTGGGCCTGTGAGGGATCATTGTGTGTTAAGGTTGGATTACTTTCTTTAAGGATAAGATCCGGATTTTTGTGTTTGTTTCCAACCACTTGTGATGAAATGTGAGTCTAGGATGGCTAATCCTAGAGGGATGTTGTGGTATATTGGGAGGGGAGGCCCATATGTCATGTGAGATTGGGATGGCTAAGCCTGGGGAGATATTGCGGTATATGGGGTGGGGAGGCCTGATTTTTGTGGGAGAAGTTGACTCTTGTGATAGTGGGACGCCTCGAGATATCCATATGGGTGTCAGGGAGGACACCAGCGGTGAAAAAACATGTTGAATTTGGGAATACTTTTTGATATGAAAATTATATGATTGTTTGAATATGTTGGTTGGCTATTGACCATGTTTTTTTATCTACCTTCCGTTCACCACTACTTGAGGTAGATGGATGTTCTTGGTTGTATACCTTATTTTGTAGCTTAAGATATTTTCCTAGAGTACCTAGTAATATGGAAAGTAATGTTGTAAATAAATGAATAAATTTTTAAACTATGGGGTATGAACTTGCTGGGATGCAATGCTGAGGTTATAATTCTGAGAAGTTGGGGACTCATTTTTCTTATGCCTAGAGGGAATGTAACTTTTTTGTAATGGAAATGAATTATAATTTGGAAAATGTTAATGATTAATTAATTGTCATATAATTAATTAATGTAAATTTAAACTGATGAAAATGGACAAAATAATTTATTTCAGCTCCTGAAATGTTTGTGTGATTATTAAATATCTGGTCTTAGTAGTGGAAATCGGGAGTCCAAGAGATGCTAACTGCAGTTGAGTCTGAGACATGGTTATTCCCTTAGGGTGTTTGTGAGATATATTTTATCATGTAATTTTTATATTTATATATGCTAATATACGTTGTTAGTTAAGGAAACTGGAACCCTAAGGATTTTGAGCCCTGGGGGGGGGGGGGGTGTTTTCCATAACATCCTAATCGGTGGATGGATGGATGATTACCCCCTATGACCCCACTCTATTATCTTGGTAGTTACCTTTTCTAGAAGGCATGATAGTTAGATTTACCCATATATGTGTGTAGAGGGATGTAATGGATTGTGGTTATTTCAGACACTTGTATCATGGATATAGTTTACTAAGAAATACTATAGGTATAACATGTATATGATGCGATGTCTTGAGGATCCTTACTCGGTGTATGAATTTTGATGGATTGAGTTATAATACCCGATGTATTATACATGTTATAAAGGATGTGGTGGATCATAGAAAATATGTGGTTACTTTAGTTTATGTGGAAGTGGGGTTGTGTTGCATGAGGTTCATGTTTTCGTGCTTTGCCTAGGTGTCTATAGGCTAGCCTTTGGGATAGAGATGTTTAGGAATGTGATGTTAAGACAGATTGAAAAACCAGTGGGGAAGCAGTAGCGGGGTACCTGCGATATTTTTTATTATATTATATCTCATGTACACGATACTTAGTTAGAATATCCATGGTGAGGCTAGGAACTTAGTATACATATTTAGGTGATGAGTTAGTTTCACTTGTTGTTCATTGTTTTTAACATGATTTATTCATCTTTTGGATGAGAGGTTCCAGGGAGGATCCTACTGAGTGTAGTTTTATAGTCACCCTATGTACAAATAAACTATTTTTAAGGTCCATTAGAGAAGGTTGGAGATTAGGTTTGTCACTACTAGCATAGTGGGTTTACATGAGCTGTTTGGGCTTTGTGGTCACTGTCATCTTTTTTTTTTATTGTGGTACTTGTAGTTTTCTCTTTAGTTGTAGTAGTTCATTCATGTCATTACATATGTGCACTATGGATTTTTCTTATATATTGAAATCTAATATGGAGTTGGTTGGGGTCTTTAATAAATCTCTCTTTCACATGTTTTCTCTCAGAGTGTAATGCCTCCCATCTCTGGGTTTATTATACCCTTTCTGATAGTTTAAAACCTTGGGTCAACTAGAGGAGAGACTTAGATTTCACTATCTCACTTCTCCCATTACCAAACCAGAAGGGGACACTTTGTGGGGAGGGGGTCATGAAAAAGTGGTATTAGAGCTCTGATTGAGGGATAATATAGAGTTTGTAGTTATGCATAGGTGAGGTTTCATGGGTTTTTAGGGAAATAATGTATGCTAATTTTAGAACGATTTCAAAACATGGGATATAGGATTAGACATAGGTATTTAGGTCCCCTTGTGATATGATTCATAGACCTTTAATATTACAATAGTTACTAAACAAGGTGATTCTGATTACAGGGTAGAGACCTAGGAAAGGATCATGCATCATTTTTATGCCTATATTTGAATGGGTATAACATGGTGTAGGTTAACCTAAAATAAATTAATTAAATGAATTAAATAATTTTAATATCTTTTATATTATAAATTTAGGAGATCAAACTATTTTTTCTTTTGTAGACATGAATTTTTGTCAATGTTCTTTTCTGGTTTATGTTGAAGATGTTTAGAAATTTGTGCTAGAATATTTCCACATAGTGGAGGTTAACAATGATGAAACCTAGAGGAGGAAACACTGAGATTTTCACCACTATAATCTACAAAGGTATAAAGGACCTATTTCAGATGCACTCATGGAAAACTAGTTGGAGGAGGTTGAGATAGCTTTCAGTTTGATCCATTCTTAGAAGGAGAACTAGGTATTTTTTTAGTATGTCAAAACTTATCAACAAGTGAGGAAATGGTGGTTCTTGTTCCTCATGGATTGCAATGATTTGTAAGTCTCATGTGAAGAGTTGTGATACTAGTTTAGATCTTATTTTATTTGTTCAACAATGAAAGCTGATAGTCAGTAAGAGTAGCTTACATGTCGATAGGGGAGCTCTAGTGTGTGAGAGTTTAGGATTTGTTTCAGAAACCTTCTATGATAAGTTTTAGACCTATTTCAATATGATAAGGCTTGGGAGATGAATTTAGATGTGGATTTGCATCCAAATATCCAATTCCAGGTCACCCAGTTTATACTAAAGAGGTATCTTGTGGTGATGAAAAGAGTATAGGTCATCAAGAGGATGTTATCCAGAACTAGATCATTATGAGAGGGGAGTAATCAGAATTCCTCACAAACCAATGTTGTGGTTCAGGTTTCTCAATTTTTAGGAAACAATAGATACTAATCAGTTGAGGACAGGTCCAAACTCTCAATGATTCATTTCATAGGGGCATCATCTCTTATTCATATGGCAAAGGATAAAAAAAATTCCTTGTAGAGGTTGAGGACATCAGTGTTGAGAGTGTACAATATTTCTAAGTATTCAACATGAACCAGTTATTCTGCTTCATGCTCCCCCACTGAGCTAGTTCCAGCCGAGGTAGCTACTGTAGGTTGATATAGTTTGGGATCAACATAGAGTATATAGGGAAGGTAGTTGATAGCCACATGATGCTCCCCATCCTTAGAGAGAATAGTGTGGTCTTGGATGTGGCCATCAGTATGTCCATAGAGACTGTGGAGAAGGTCCTTGTCAGCTTCATGGTTTAGCATTGCTAGTTCTGGGTGAGCCAGATGTAGTTCAAGGTACCCTTTTCTTTTTTAGGCATGGGTGTATTTATTTTTTGATTTGGGAGTCACACACTCTTTCATATCACCCACCCTTATCATTGATTTGCGACTTGAGGTAGAGAGACTTCCAGTTCCCATGGTGTTGACTACACCAATTGGAGTTTGAGGTAACTTGTTTTATGTATGTAGAGATTGTGAGCATGTTTTGGGGTAGCAATATTCTTTGGGAGATTTTCTATGTTTACATATACAACCAAATGAGATCATCCTCAACATGTATTGGTTGCATTCAGTGAAGGATATAAAATATTACTTCAAGTGTCAGGCTGTGTTCTTCGATGATGATGGGGATCCAAAAGTGTTTGTTGGCAAGAGATACCCTGAGATGGGTCAGAGGTGTGTTTCTTCATTATCATCCTTGGTGGTTGACCTGGTACTAAGTTAATCAGAGGTTCAAAATTTTGTATTTCCTAGGGTATCAGAAGAGTATCCTGATGTCATTCTAGAAGAGGTTGTAGCGTTACCCCCTTGATGAGAGATAAAGTTCAGGATCAAACTATAGTCATGTGTGTATCTGATATCGATGTATTTATATAGGATGGATCCTTATGAGTTGTGAGAGCTACATATATAGCTCGATGGTTAGTTGTGGTTTGGTTTGGTTTGAAGAAGTTTGTCACTATGGGGTGTACCGGTTTTGTTCATAAAGAAGGTTGATAGTTGTTTGTGGTTGTGTATTGATTATCGTCTCTTAAAAAAAGTGACACTGATGAACCACTATCCTATTCTATATATTGATGATTTATTTGATCAACTGAAGGGAGAAATTTTGTTCTTGAAGATAGATTTTCTGTCAAGATATCATCAAATGCATGTGCAGGACGAGGATACCCTAGAGACTACTTTACGGTGTCATTATGGGATTAAGAGCCCATTGTTATTTCACTTGGTGTAACTAATTCTCTATCTATGTTCATAGGGTTAATGAATACTGTGTTTTTTGAGTTTCTTGATAAGTTTATGTTGGTTTTCATCTAAGTAATCCTTGTGTACTCTATGTCTGAGGAGGACCAAGTGGAGTATCTGCATTTCATTTTGGTAGTTCTTCGTCATAAGCAGTTGTTTAAGATGTTGCTCAACTGTGATTTTTGGGTTTGATAAGTTTGTTTCATAGGGAATGTTCTATCCCATATGGGAGTACATATAGATCAATCTAAGATATAATTAGTTGTTTTTTATGAATCCCATAATATAGTGGTAGCAATGTGATGTTTCCTTGGTCTTTTAGGCTATTATAGGATGTTTGTAGAAAATTTATCTTGGGATGTGACTCCTATGAAAATATTAACTAGAAAGGATTAGACATTCTTGTGGAAATATTGGTGTCAAATAGATTTTGAGTATATGAAGGGGAAGTTGGTCAGGGATGATACTCTTTCACTACCAATAGAAGGAGTTTAGTTTGAGGTTTTCTATGATGCTTTGTGTCTTGGGTTGGGATATGTTTTGAGGTAGTAGAGATTGGTCATTTATTATGGGTTCCAATTATTACATCCCCATGACTGTAATTAATCCACACACGATCTTGAGTTGGCGGTGTTAGGGTTTTCTTGAATGTGTGGATACATTATCTCATCAATGATAATTTTTTGGTCTCCACCGATTATAAGATCCCAGGTATGTTTTCAGCCAACCCGATTTGAACTTGCACCAGCGTCAACGGATGGATTTCTTATAGGAATATGAATTTTTTATTTTGTGTACATCTATGAAGGGGAATGTCGTGGATGAAATAGTAAGAATGAAGTCACACGATGTTTCAGTGTGCGAATCATGCGATTTCTGGAGATTGATGGAAGAACTCTGAGCATTCCAACTAGATATGGGAGATGTTGGGGGAAGAGGTTTTCTTTTTCAGATGATGGTTCAGTCATCTCTAGTGCAATAGGGGGAAGATTCCCAATTGGGAGATCTTGAGTTTGAGGTCTACAAAGACTAATTTTTTTTGTGGAGAGGATGTTGATGAATAGTATGAGGATGAACAACAATGAGTAGGGAAGGGTTTTCAATCCTTTTTCAATGCATGACATGGTTCTCAAAGTGTTCCATAGTTCCCCTTTGGTGGTACATAATGGTGTGAAAAATATTTACTAATCTTTGAGGGGCTAGAATTGGTGTCTTGGGTTGAATCATGTATTTGTAGAGTTTGTGTCTCAATATTTGGTCTGTCATAAGGTGAAGGTTGAGCACTGTGTTCCTAGTGGTTTAATCTAACCTTTATATGTTCTTCATTAGAAGTGGGAGGACATCTTGATGGACTTTTTTATTTGTTTAACATTAGATCAGGGATTCCATGATTCTATTTGGGTGTTAGTGTATTGTTTAATTAAATCATCCTATTTATAGTGACTAAGGAGGTTATCTTTGTGGAGGTTTTGTGAAGGAAATGTCTCGAGGAGGTGGTGAGACTCCATAGAGTCCCATGGATGATAATTTATGACTGAGATCCCCATTTTACCTCCTGTGTGTGGAGAGTTATTCATCACAATTTTGGTTCTAAGCTATTCCTTAGCACTATTTTTCATTTATAGATTGGCAGTCAGACGATGCATACCATCCAGAATCTTGAAGACATTTCACAATATTTTGTCCTAGGTTTTGGAGGTTTGGGGATTAGAAACCCTAATATGGTATAATTCTCCTAAAAAAATTGTTTTCATCCTATATCTCTATAGGTATGTGGTAATACTTGTTTGTCCAACTATGCCATTCTCTATTGTGCTGGATTGGGGTTGGAGAGTCAGCAGTTCTAAAGCCAAAACTGGTGAATAAAACAATAGAGATAGTTCACGTGATTATTGAGAGGATGAAAGCGGCACAAGATCATCATAAATCCTATGAAAATTATTGGAGGATACCTTCAGAGTTCAATGTTGAGGATCATGTCTTTTTTAAGGTGAATCCTCATCATGAGAAGTGAATGTTTGGTTGTGGGAGTAAGCTTTCTCCCTATTTTGTTGGTCCTTTTGTGGTTTCATCCCATATTGGAACCATGGCGTATCAGATAGTGCTTCGCCCACAAATAAGCTAGAGACACAATGTTTTTAACTTGTGACAACTCGGTAATTATCTTCATAATGACTTCCACTTCATTTATTGGGGTGATATTGATGTTGATGATAGTGTGACCTTGGTGGAGTGGCCTATAGAGATCAAGTACCTCCATGTGAAGGTGTTTCATGGGCGTGCAATCCCCTTATTTTATGTCTTGTGGTGGAAACGTGGTGCGGAGGAGAGTACCTTGGACCATGAGTTGAATATATATACTATGTACCCTGAGATGTTTGATGTTTAGCTCTTCTCTTGAAACAATGTTTATTTTTTTGGTAGGCCTTTTCTGGTTTATGACATGGATTTCTCTTATTTGTTTTTGTAGATTACTCTCTTTGAGAGGCACATTCCCCAGAAGAGTGGTTAGGATCTGGTTGTGCTTGTTTCATGGATTCATGTTATTCCCTTCATTTTGCGGTTGATCTACTATAGTGGTGATAGCCTTGATAGGTATCTCACAGGGTGGTTGTTCAGATGATCCTTTTTTTATTTTTGTGTTGCTTTTACATTCTCGAGGATGAGAATACTTTTTAGATGTATCTAATATAAAGGACTAGATATGGGAAGACTGAACATTTTCATTTTTCCATGTCTATAAGATCGTAGAGGATGCTTGGAAGTGGTTTGGAGGAGTTTTTTTACAAAATGATGCAAACACGAATAATTACACATTTTGTAAGAATTTTATGTTAGCTAAGTTAGTTTCACAACATGTAATTTTTCAAGGTCAAATAATAAGTTGAAAATTCATTTCTGGAGGAAATTGAGCCCTGAGGGTTACATGATGTAAAATGGGATTACACATTATGTAAATCCTTGATATTGTATATTTTATATTGTTTCAGGCTCTCGGGTTTTCCATAAACCCTATAGCCGTAGAGCTTCCTCTCATTTACTGGATAACAGATATCTTTCAGGTGTTTTGGAGATCCCTTCAATGAGAATCAATCATCATGCTTCCATCTTTGATCCCTAGAAATCTTTTGTGATCTATAGTACATTCTCCATTCATTTTCTTTTGGCTTCTCTTATTTTTTTTAATAATTTCCTCCCATATCTTCTCACTGTTCTATGACGTTTTATTACCCATGCTTCTAATGTGGTTTCTCTTTGTTGTTTTTGGTATGGTTGTACTGCGGCATCCTCAGATGGATGCAGTTCTAGGAGGAGGAGTGATAGAGATCCACATCATTGGTCTGTTCTCAAGTGAAGAACATTGAAATGATTTTAAGGTATGGTATTTGTTGATTCTCTATTTATTTACATTAAATTTTAGATTTATCAAGATTTATCCAATTGGATGCAAATGAATTTAATGTAATAAATACTTTAAATGGATAAATGAATTGGTATCGATCACATGGAAATACTGTTTTTTGTACCAAGATAACAGGTAGCCTCTTGAATTTCAAGATAGTGTGGTATCTATGATGTTTCTGTTATGATGGTTTTAGCATGTTGAATTGGTAAAGAAAATAAATCTATAATTAATTGTTAATTAATTGAATAAAATATTAAAGTTTCATGTTTAATTAATCTAGTGTGTTGTAATCCTAATACTATAATCATGTTTAAATGAATTGATCTTCTAGGTGTTAATGTAATTGAATAAAGTTTAAAAAGATGTTAATGATTGTTGGTAAAAGTATTGAAGGCATGTTAAATTAATTGTTTAATTAATTTGTAACAAATTTTTATAGATTGTTGGGCTGATTTCCCATTATTTGAATCTATAAATAATGAATTGGTTAATTAAAGATGGAATAAAAATCGATTATGTGATAAAAGATAATGCCTTGTATGTCTTGAGTTTCCTGATTTCTTGTAAATTTCAAGTGCCTATGCTTTACGGCTATGAGAGATCATTTTATGTTAAGGAGGGATGCATTGCATTATGGATAAGAGTCCAATTTCCTTTTCTATTTCTTATTGTTTGTGATGTAAAATTAGCATGGGATGGTTGATCCAGGAGGTCTATTATTGTATATAGTGTGGGGAGGATCTGATATGATGTGGGAATGAGATGAAAAAGCCAAGAGGGTTTTTGTGGTATATGAGGTAAGGAGGCCTGATTGTTGTGGCATAAGATGATGACTATGATGATGGGTTGCATTGAGATATGCATGTGGGTGTGAGGGAGGACACCATAGATGATGAAATGGGTTGAAGTTAGGATTACCAATTGATATTAAAGTTGGACGCTTATTGGAATATGTTTTTTAGATGATGGTCAGGTTGTTTGTTTATCTAATTTTCTTTACCCACTGCTTGCGACACATGAGTGTTCGTGGTTATACAACTTGTTTGGTAGCATAGGTTATTTTCCTAGAGTACCTGGAAATATGAAAACTATTGTTGTAAATAAATTAATAATTTTTTAACCCATGGTGTTGGAGCTTGTTGGGATGCAATGCTAAGGTAAGAATTCTATGAAACCATGGACTCGGTTTGATTATGCCTGAAGGGCATGTAACTTTTTTTAATGATAATGAAATGTAATATGGAAAATTTTAATGGTAAATTAATGTTTAAAGAATTAATTAACATAAAGATAAACTTTTCAAAATGGATTAAATAATTTAATATTGATTTTTAAATGGTTGTGTGGTTATAGTATATCTAGTCTTAGCAAAGGTAGATGGGTGTCTAAGATACATTACCTATATTTGATTTTAAGTCTAGGTTATTCTCTTAGTGTGGTTGTGAGCTATATTATACCATGTAACTTTTTTGTTTCTATATGCTACTCTACCTTTTCTGTTTTGTAAACTAACCCCTTAGGGATTATGAGCCCTGAGGGGGGGGGGGTGTTTTCCCCAATATCCCAGTGGTAGGATGGATGGTTGAATACCCCCATTGGCCCCACTATCTTCTCTTGGTAGTTACTTGTGATGGTATACATGACGGTTATTTTTCCCCATATATGTGTGTATAGGGATATAATGTCTTTTATTTATTTCACACACATGTATTCTGGATTTAGTTTCCTGAGGACTAATATATTTATAATGTGTATAGGATGTGACGACATGAGGATCCTTACTCAGTGTATGGGATGCGATTGATTGAGGTACACTAATTGATATGTGATACATGTTATATGGGTTGTGGTGGCTCCCAGAAACTACCTGGTTACTTTTGGTTACGTTGTCATGGTGGTGTGTTGTATGAGGTTAACATTGTGGTGCTTCTCTTAAGTGTCTATAGACTGGCCTTTCTTGGAGAGAGATAATCAGGACATATGACGATGGGGAAGATAAAAAAACCATTGGGGAAGTAGTAGTGTGGTATCCTTTATATTATTTATTATATTATTTTATATTTTATGTGATAATTGGTGAGATTAGCCATGGTGAGGTTGGGAACTTAGTATACTTTTTTAGGTAACAAGTTAGTTTCACTTGTTTTTCATTGTTCTTTAACATGCTTTATTTATCTTTTTCACTATAGGCTTCGGGGAGGATTCTACATAGTATAATGTTATAATAACCCTTCATACATATAAAAAATATTCAGGTAGGTTGAAGCAAGTTAGAGATCTGGCTGGTTAATACTAGCTTGTGGGTTTTACAAGAGCTTTTTGGGATTTGTGGTTGTTGTTGTATTTAATTTTCTTTTGGTACGTATAGTTTTCTCGTCAGTTGTAGTAGATCTTGTATGTCATTGCATATGTGACATCTTTTGGGAGGGGTATACATGAGTCCCACCTCTATTTGGCCTCACCACATATACCACAATAGCCTAGAAGGGGTACACTTTGTTGGGGGGGGGGGGGTCATGACAGATAAGGTCATAATGGTCATATTAAAATAACAGCATGTCATGGTTCATTCAGACCTGATATTGCTTACACAACATAGTACCAATCATTTCAAATAAATAAAATATATTATAAAATCATGGGATATAACATTATACCAACTTAAATAAATAATTTCCTTAACATTTTATCATGTGTTTGATAAAAGGCTTTAAACTATATATTTTTAAAATGAATTCCAAGGACTACAAGATAAAATATATGATTTTGAAAGGAATTTTTTTTAATAATTGAAATCATCCTATTTTAAAACTGACATCATATTAAGGGATAACAAAAAATTATTTGTTAAAGATGAAAATAGAAATATGATGTTCACCATCAATAATACATAATCAGGTTCCCAAATAAGGTTAATATTGATGTGAAGTGAAAATATGGACATGGAGGAGAAAAATAACACATTGGAATAATAGAGTATGATAGAGAACACTGTCAGGATAATGTTAATGACCATCACACCATAAACCATTAATGGATAAGAAGATAATCAATTCATTAAAAAACGATGGTAGACATAATTTCTTTTTGTATTTTAAGATCAATTTCTTGGATTTTATAGAGTGTTTTTATATTAAGATAGAGAACATGAGAAAACATAATTACTTGATTTCATTACATTTCATAAGAACAATTTCGTCATTTTTTCTTTATTCAATAATCTTACACTTCTATCACATATCTTACTGCATGTAATGAATTTTGAAGGTGATGTTTTCTTACACGAAGTACCAAAATTATCTTTTAGTGAATTATATGATCCATTAAAGGATGAAAATTTATTTCTTTTGTTTCAATCCATTAATAAAAAATAATAATTGGTTTTTTAATATAAGATAATGTACAATATTAAAAAATACTACTTTAATATACAATGCCTCAAAAGTAACTCCCAAAGTTCAGTATAAATCGATATATAATTAACAAAACTTAATGTTGTTCAAAATATTCATGACTAAGATTCATACCCAAATATCAAAAATATTTGATCACACATTATTATAAGATAAATTTAATATTTATCTCCAAATGTAATCACTCAAAAATTCACATATTGAAAATATATATTCCCTAATCGTATAATCAAAATATGTTAATCCTGTAAATAAATAAACTAAATCACCATAAATCCATAATTAAATAATTAATGATTCTTAAAGATAACTCTACCATTATTCCTAAAATAAAAACCCATATAAGACAATAATATTTCTCTTTATCTTAAACATATAAGGTTTCCAATAAAATGAACTTATTAAAAAATACATTAATCACATAGTCACCAAATCAATTTTTAATCCCATGGTTTTGCTAAAACATGTGTTCCCAAAATATAATAACCCTTTCACATCAATTAATCATAATTACCTCAACAACATAGATATTATTAACCCTAATTGTTATCAATACCTTTAAACATATACCAATAAAATATATAAGAATATTAACTCGAATAAAATTTTCATATGTTAAACTTAATGGTTATATATACTTAATATTTCTTTTGAAACACAATAAATTTTGGCAAGATACTCCCAACACATAAAACCTAAAAATATTATTAATTACTTTAAACATATGATCATAAATAAGTTTATCAACCCTAAAATAAAATACCACAACATCATAAACATTGATAATATCAATGTAAACACATTTATCATTGAAAAAAAATAATAATCCTTTAATAAAGATATGATATATTATTTGATAATACTTCATTCCTATAATCAATTATTTGATGCAAGTCCTAACATTCATCATCATAAATATTATATTTTTTCCATTTTAAATATAACTAGAACTATTAAAACAATCAATACACTTCATATGATATCCATAATTTCCTCCTCATCTTCTATAATAGAATTAACATGGATACACCATTATCAGTGCAATATTTCTCATCCACTTATCAAGATTCCACCTAAAGAAATTGATTTTCAAAATTCCCTTACTTCTAACATTTAAAATATATTCCTTTTCCTTTGAGACAATTCTATAGGAACTTCTTCCCACATTATTAACAAAGAAGAAATTAAATTATTTTTCCACCATGGAATTTATAACTTGAGATTAATTAAAAATATTTTTTGTCTTATTTTTTCTTTTAGTAAAATCACTAAGGTTTAGGTTGGTAATCATATACCAGGATAGCTAGTTAGGGATAACTATAAGAGTTTTGATATAATAACCTAGAAATTGTACACCTAGGTCCAGTCCTAAAAATATAGGCATTAAATTAGAGGATATTATAGAAATAAAAATTACCGAATTTTAGCCTTAAAAAACATACAATGACAAAAAATATCATTACTTCATTCCTAGAATAAATTTTAGGATTATATGTATAGATAATTATTTCAAACTCTTATATAAAAATACCCATGTATATTTATGATCAATTTTCCACTATACCAAATTTTCTTTTTTCAATATTTTGACCTCTTTATTGTTAATACTCATCCTTAAACCCTATGAAAAATATTTGAAAATGTAGGATGAGCATTAAAATTTGATTAAGGGACATAAAAAAATAATAAAATAAACTCGTTAGTCCATTTCAAAACCATGGGATCAGAAAATGTTGTTTTCCTTTAACATTATAATCTTTGATATCAAAAAATCATCTTCTTACACATGAAAAAAATTTCACAACCTAAATTTTCTCATAAAAAATATTATAAGTTAACATTAATTAAAAAGTAATAGTCCTAATGTCTTCTTAGAAAACATGACGGCCCTTGAAAAAAATCATTAAAAACATACATTTTAATCCGAAAAGGGAACAATATTTCCTTCAAAACAAATGATCCTAAACTTTCATTTTGAAATAAAAGGATTTATATAAAAACTCATTTGAAACAATATAAATGTCATGTATGTTCCTTGAGAAAATATCTTCGTATAACCCTTACTAGAAACCTTACAAGTGTAATAAAATACCTAGTAAACTTCCAACATTATTCTCTAGAGAACATAATCAGCTCCAAATGAATTTGAGATCTATATCAATCTATCACTTGATAATCAAAAATTTCCTAGGGCAATAACATGTATAAAACACATAAAATCATTCCTTTTTATCATCAAACTCATTAAAATACACTTTTAAACCCATAAGTGAAGCATTTTCAGATGTTGATAAATCGATTTCATTTAAAACCAAATTTTTTAAACTAAAATAATTATAACAAAGTGAAAGAGTGTTCCTATATGAATAAAACTTTAATTATTATAAATGAATCCAAAAATCATATAAAATATAACGTGATAAGAAAATCCGTTGACGTTTCATACGTTAAAATGGAATATTCCTTATTTCCTTTTGTAAGAAAATTCAAAACATTCAGTATAAAATATGTAAAAAAATTCATTTTGAAAACCATTAGAAGGAGGAAAAGGGAGACATAAAATTTCTATTATATTTAATTTATGAAAATATTAACACATTAAGAAAATTATTTTAATAAAATGGACATGGAATATATAAATTTTTAGAAATAATATTTAAACATTCAAAATATGATTTTTATGTTAAATTGTCCCGTACCTCAAGTCTGACTTATGGTGTTCATTCTTTTCACTATAGGAAAAAATAGTATTTAGTAGTGGGTTTTTTGTTTAGTTGTGGTTTAAATAGTCGCTAAATTGTTTCGGGGTGGTTTTGAGAAATCACCATGAAAATATGAGTCAAGAAACATTTTTCTATGGTTTTAAAAATGCATCTGAAAAAAGATAATTAAAGAATAAAAAGTAAAAAATAAAGAATAAATAATAAACAATAAGGAATAAGGAATAAGGAATAATTAAAAAAGAAAAAAGAAAAAAGAAAAAAGAAAAAATAATAATTAAAAAAGAATAAAGAAGAAGGAAGAAAGAATAAATAATAAAGAAAAAAGAATTATGAATAATGAATAAACAATAAATAATATACCACAGTTAATAAAAAATAAATTATAATAAATAATAAATTAATGAAAAATAAATAATAAATATGAAAATATGTAATAAATCAAAAATAAATAAACAAAAAATAAATACATAAATAAGGCATTAAGAATAAATAAATCAATAATAAATAATAAATAATAAATAATAAATAATAAATAATAAATAATAAATAATAAATAATAAATAATTTTATAATAAATAAAAATTTTTTATATAATACATAACTTATAAGTGAATAATTAATTAACAATCAACTAATAATAAATCATAAATGAATATATAAGAAATAAGAAATAATATATAATAAATAAGAAATTAGAAATTAGAATTTAGGAATTAGAAATATGAAATAAAAAATGGAAATAAGATATACAAAATACAAAATGATTAATAATTAATAAATTATAATTAAATAATTACATATAAATTTATTTTAATACCATTATATATATCTTATAAATGTTTTTAAAAAAAAAATAAATTTTCATAAATCTATACAAATACTAACATAAAGTTATCGACACACACCAACTAGTAGAAAACATCAAAATATGTATACCAACATTATATATATATATCTATATATAATAATGTACATAAGTAAACATAAATAGATATAATGTTAAACAAATATATACTAATATTCATAAATATATATAAATATTCATGCATATATGAAATTATATATAATTTTTAAATAAATATGGATAAATATACATCAATTATAAATATATATATATACACATAAATGTATAGATTGACATAAATATAAATATATATATATATATATAATAGATAATGAATCACTAAAAGAGGGGAAAACACAATAATTTCAACACCACAAAGTCAATATAAATGTAAATCCATGGAATAAAATCATATAAGGCCCAACAAGCATATGAATATACTCTTAAATGAAGCTAAAATAACATTTAATGTAAAAAATAATGGTATCTGAAAACAATATATCAGATTTATAGGCATTCTCAGCCTTTTTGACCTTTTAATGAACAATTACATGGGTCCCCTAGTCAACAGAGTGTAGATATCTTAACCAAATTCAATTTTATATGTGTTAGAGCCCAAATGGACACCCAAATCAATTGTCATGAAGTTAAAAGTTGTAGTTTAATTTACAACATATCTTAAAATAATAATAATTTTTTTATTAATTATCACCAAATAATTATCTAATTTCATTTTAGTTAGTCACCTAATAATTTATTTTACTAGTTTTGGAGATAAAATAGATATTATGATCAATATTTATTATAATTATATGTTAAAATATGATTTTATTTAATTTATATGTTTTTTGAATTTATTTTTAGCTGTGGTTTCCTAAATAACCATCATTATTTCACGATGGTTTTTAAAAACCACAATTAAAAGTATATTCACAAAATTTTAAAAATTGTTAAACATATTTAATGGATTTATTTAAATAATCACTGCTAAAAAGTTGTTGATAAAAAATTTAGTGATGATTTTGAAAACCATCGCTAATAAACTGCCATGGATTTTAATTTTTCAAATAGTTTCATCTTCCTCTTCTTTGGAAAAATTTCTCTTTTTTACAAATTAGACCCTATAATGATGGGTTTATTACCATATTAATTCCTAGAAGATTTTGGTATTGATGTTAGGAATGGATTATTATAGTTATTGTCTTAGCTACAGTTCTCAAAAGGTTTGAGGAAGAGAGGAGAGGAGGTTCCCTTTTATTAGTGAAGAGAGGGGCACTCTTTTAATTCTTGAAAAAATTAAAATATTATAAAGTCACATTCATGGATAAGTTGTTTATTATTTTCTTAATTCAGAATTAAAGATGAGATAGGATCAATGCAGAAACATCCAAGAGGATTTATACAATTTTTTTGGTCATTTTAACACTTGTCTATTTGGTTTTACCCCTATTAACCCTTTTTTACTCTAAACTATGGTAACATATATTTCAATCATTAAGGGTTATAAATATACATATAAGGTAAAAATTTAATCATAAATGGTCTAGGTATTATATTTTCAAATATTTTTCATTCCACTCACCTTCTCGTATGATTTTTTAATTCATTCAATAAAATATTATATAACTTACTATACCACTGATTCCATTTCTAGAACTATTCACATATTTTAATGTTAAAATCATCAATATGGGTGTTTTATTTGAATATAAAGTCTTTAACCAACAATTATAAATTATTTTTAACCATAAAATTCCTTTGAAATAGAATTTCATTAAAAAAATATTACTTTGGAAAATTTTAAAATCATTTACTTATTTTCTATGGAATTCACAAACACAAAGTCAAAATTTTATAAGCATTTAAGGTTATTATATAATAAACAATAATTAATAATAAATAAACATCATAAAAAAATTTCATTATTCTCAAAATAGTTTTTGAATATTAATTCATGCCTTATTTTTATCACTCTATTGACACATAAGAGAAAATGAAAAGCAAGAGAGTGATATTTTATATTTTTCATAATAAAATATAATATATTTCATTGTAAAAAAAGGATCCACGTTTCCAAAATTGAAAGCATATATGATTATGGATTTATGACACTCATATAATAAATTAAGGGAATGTATTAGTTAGATTTAAATTTTTTTCACATTAGTATTCACCTAAAAAAACCCATTTTAACCTTTACTATCGATATAATTATTTACCAAAATTACTATCATTATGAAAAAAATTATGATGAACTAATTATATAATATTAATTATTATGATTCTAAATATGGTAGATATTTTATAAAATTCAATTCATAGTAATTTAATAATTTAATTTCAGATCAAAACCATAAATCTCAATAAAAAGAGAATTTCTAGAAAAAGTTGTTGTTAAATATAAAAGTTTTTATAAAAAATCAATTATAAAATATATTCTAATGAAATTAATTGGATTATTAATATAATAAATTAACCAATTTTAATTTAAAAACACTTCAAAAAATTAAATTTAGAAATCTTGGAGAAAAAATATAGTTTTCAATAAAAATCAGTATTTTTATTATTCAACAAAAAATCAATCTTTTTAGAAAAGCATCTAAAGTTTAGTAAAATATAATATTGCAGTTATTATTTCAAAAAAAAATATTTTTTTCAATATTTCTCTCATATTGGAAGAAATTTATTATAATATTTCCTCACAAAAGTCAATAGAAACCATTTTTGGGGAAAAATAAAATTTTATACCATAAAACGACTTTACTAAAAATCCAGTGATTATTTCCTAATAATTAATAAATAAATTTTTATTTAATAATACATTTATACATATATTTAACAATGGGATTATATATTATTGTACCTGCCAATTCAGAAACTAGGCCAAAATAGTAATATTTAAATAATAATATCTCATGGTTGTTGAAGCTTAATATTGTGTGTCATGTATACTATTGAACATGAGATTATTTTTTAATTATATAGTTTTTATATTCTCTCTCCATTAATAAATTTAATCATTTATATTTTTTACAAGACCAAGGGACTTAAGGGTTTATCATTTAAAAATACCTATGTTGAAAACCACACTGTAAAAAGGTTAATAAAACTACATTTTTAAAATATGGAATGAGAACTATGAAGTCATCTGAAATAACACATAACTAGGTTTCAAAAGAGAATATTATTAGTGGGAAGTAAAAATATAGACATGGAAGATAATTACAATGTATAAATAATTATAAATATTGACAGAGAACATTGACCATAAGAAAGTGAATGATCATGAGAAAGTCAATGATAAAAATTCCATACACCAATGAGGTGTTAAAATGAACATAAATTCAATAGAAAATGAATGTTGTTGGATAATATATTTATTTAAAGATTATAATCCTAGAGTTAAGGATATTTGTTTATATATAGACTAATAACATAAGAAAATATACTTTATTTTCTTCCATTTCATAAGAATAATTTTATCCTTTGGTTATACTAATCAATTTCCATTTATATCACATATTTTATTCAATAAAATAAATATTAATGAAAAAAATTTCATTCCAAAAAAACTAAAATTAAATTCTATTAGATCACATAATACATAAAAGGAAAAAATATATATTGTTACTATATTTATATATTATCAAAAATTGAAATGGTTGGCACAATGTAAGATAATATCTGAAATTTGGAAACCTTTAAATGGAGAAATAATAATTTAATATACAAAATTTAAAAAATACACCAACGATTCAACATAGATCATTCCATAAATAAATAATCATATATCCCAATTAACCTCAATAACCTCAATATTAAATACTATTTTAACATAAAATAATATACTAGTCGAAAAAGATATTTATTCATCAATGCAGTATTCTTCCAAAAACCTGGTAAAATATTTAAACAACCTCCTAGTATAATCACTTATGACCGTAAAAAGAGAATTTATTACATTGAATGTGTGATCAATATTAAATATATAAACCCATGAGAGTATATATAACTCTTAATTTATCTCAAATAAAAACATTGTAATCTCCAAAACTGTCTAAACACTACTATGATACCAACTATAGCATCCCTGAACCCATACACCTAGGTCAAGTGCTAGAAACCTAATCTTTACATTTTTTGGTTTTCATACCAATAAAAAATTTCCTTTTTTATCCTTAAAAAACATACCAAATAAATCAGAAATAATGAATCAATTATATCGTCGTTGACTGTTTAGGGTTATAGTTATAGTTAATTAGGATAAACACTTTAAAAAAACATATTCTTAAAGTGAACTTTTTACACTACACTTGAATTTTATTTTATCCTATATTAATACATTATGATTTTTTCTAATCATCCTTAAATCCTAATAAAAACATTTGAAAATGTGGGGAAATCCCAAAAATATCAATATGGTACATAAAAAAATAAAAAAGAAATTTTTTATCCCATTTCAAAATCAAGAGATCACAATAGAGAGTTTGACTTTAAGATAATAAACATTGAGCTCAAATAATCATTTTCATACATATGAGATCAATTTTCCCCCATAAGTTTCAGAAAAACACTATTCAAGAAAACATAATGTTAAATAATAATCATGATGGTTTATTAAAAAAAATTGAGAACCCTTGAAAAATATTTTCATAAAATAGGCCTTTTCCAACAAATGGGCATAATAATTCGGTTGAAACAAAATATAATTGGAATGACTTATAAAATTAAAAAAACATTAAATTGCATTATAAAATATATAATATTAATGTATCCCAATTGTTAAATTATTTCTTAAAACGCTTAATAGAATCATTATAAGTGGAATGGCCTATATAGCCAACTTACAACATAATTATATGGAGAAGATAATCATTAACCAATGTATTAGAGAGTTATGTTTGGCTCACCCATCATCATAGAAAATTTACAAGAACCATAACATGTATAAAAAATATAAAATACATCTTTTCCATAATAAAACTCATAAAATATACAGTTGTATTAATAAGTAAAACCTTTTTGGAAATGTATTCATCCCATTCCCTTAAAACCTAATTTTTTAAACTAAAATACACATAAAAAATTGATGGAGTGGTTTTCTGTGATGAAAACATGAATTATTATAAAGGAATATAAAGAAAAAATTATAATTAAGTAAGTAAGAAAATATGTTGAAATATTATAATTAAAATAGATCATTCAATTTTCCTTTTTGGAATACAATCAGTACATTTCTTAAAAAATATACAAAAATACCTTATTTGAGAACCTTTGAATGAATGAAAAGATAAACATAAAATATACTTTATAATTCATTTATGTCAACATAAATATATCTAGAAATGTTTTTTAATTATATGGACATAGAAGGAAAATATTTATAAAAGACTCTTTAACAGAATTTAAATGTCTTATTTAAGGTAACATGTCCCTTACCTCAAGTCTGACTTGTCAAAGAAATTCATTATCTTTCAATTATTTGAAGAAATTCATTTTATTTGAACCTTAATCCCTATAGTGTTGGTATTATACCACTATAGGACCTATATGACATGGGTATGGATTTTAAGATGTGATTTTTGTAGGGATTATCTAAGAAAGAGTGCTAAAAAACATATGAGTAAGAGAGGATAGAAGATTACCTTCTATAGCACATGAGACTCATCCAAGTTGGTGAGGACTCTTTAAGTGCATCCCTGAGACTCAAGTTAAAATCCAGGTGGAGGCATATTTCTAGGGTACTGAAGCATTACCGTAGCATACATTGTAAAAGTTCTTATTTGGTACTCTAGTAGCCAGAACTATTCACCTTCTGGCCACCAGTTTGAACCTAGAGTCCATAAGGACTTTGGAATACCCAGGCCTTTGGGTTAATAAGGATTTTGGTCCTCCATAAGGCATTTAGGACACCTCAAGTCCTCTGGGAAACCTCAAAGCCTTCAGGACACCTCAAGGACTTCGGGCCACCTAATGTGAAGATAAAAACCACACAAATTCTATAAGGAACAAGATTTATAGTAGGATTTAGAGCAGTAAAATTCACTAGATCAGAGCTATCAGATTTAGAAGAATAAGAGAATATGGAATTTACCATCGGTACCAGTATTTTTCATCTCTATATTGAAAATCTTGTCGATCATCCATGTAAAGGTGGAGAGTAGATCACGATATAGACACTAGGGAGGGGCAGTTCCTATTAGTCGTAGTCTAGATGAATTTCATAAGACCTTTGGTTCCTGTAATGTCACGAACCCTACATAACATGTTAGTGTTCCCTTTCAACCCTTAAATGGTGTATTATAAAAAATTAATAGAGAAGGCATTCATGCTATTCAAGTAGTTTCCCTTATATAGGTGAGGTGAGGTGAACTCTTGTAATTTTTCACAACACTAAAATATTATAAATTCACATTCAATGAAACTTTTATCCAAATTTGATTAATGTAAAATTAAATATGACTTAGTATTGAAATAAACTTATTCAATAGGATTTAGAGAGGTTTTTTGGTCATTTTAACCCTTAACATTTTAGTTTAACCCCCTCATTAACCCATTTTACCCTTAGCCATTGAAACACATGTTTCGGTCCTTAAGGGTAATATATTTACTTTTAAGTTAAAAATTTGTAGAGTCCTGAATCTCTTATACATAAATATTTCATCTTAAAAAATATATATTCATTACATAACATAATGATCCACACTATAATTATTTTCGTCTTGTGACAATGGAATCTTGGATACATAAATAACTATTTCATAAGTAAGCTATGTCATTACCACTAAGTTCTCCATAAATGTATCCATTTATAGACATATCATATATTATACCTTTCTTCATATCCTAGGAAAGGAACCATAAGAAAGGGTTAGCTAATATGTTCACTAATGGTAAACAAGGGAGATATCAATGACCACATAAGAGTAACAAGAGCATAACTATATGAGAAGATGATTTTAACATTTGAAAACTATACCATACATATCATAAATAATAAAATTGATTCATGGAATAAATATAAATATTTCATAAGACATGAATCTAAAATGAATAAAAATACACAAGGCATGATAGCATAACATTGGCATAAGACATAGATTTTTTGCATACACATACTTATTAAAAATGACTTCCTTAGTAGTCACATATAATTGAGAAAGCTATCATAGTGGAAAGTGTTCACCCGATAAACCATCATAGTGGTCAAGGTTAACTCCCAAGAATATCATAATTGACAAATTCTCTTACTGAACCAGGTTTACTCCCCATTGTGGTCCTATTTATCTCATAAGATATCAATCATAATCCAATGTGTTAGAGAAAGATATATTTCTCACCAATCATATAATAAATATCATAAATATTTGTGCTGAAACATAATAAAATAATCATCATATTATAACCCATGAAAATAAATGGGTTTAATAAAAATTTCATAATAGAATAACCATTGGAAAAGAAATATGTTCATAATAATTTCACCATTTCATAATAGCATGAATCATAGAAAAAAAAGAAAATTCATAAGAATTTAATCATGGTTTAACTAGTGGAAGAAAAATGAGTTTCATAAATATATTTTCATCATAAAAATGAATAATTTATAAAAATAATAAGATTCATATCCTTGGATTATATCTCTATTAAATCATAAATTACATCAAAGTGTGCCATATTTGAAGGAAAATGATTTTGAAAAAAAATCTAATGGAACATATCTTAAGGAAAATAACCTTTCTATGAATATAATATTACTAAAACCAAAAAATTATTAAATAATTAAAAATTATTTTCATTGAAAATAAAATTGAAACATATAAAAGAGTATTAAAAGATGATTTAAAACATTTCTTTCAGAATATTTTTTTTCAAATTTAGAATCCCAATTAAAAAAAAGTAATTAAGAAAATATTTTCAAAATATGTTTCATTAAAAATAACCCTTTAAAATTATAAACAATTATTTAAAAAAATCATTGGTCAGGAAGGCAGGAAATTCTATTCATGCCATATGTGTTAAAACAAATATTCCTTTCATGTGCTTGGAAATAGGAAAAGAGGCCTTATTTATAAATCATTATGAATATTCCTTTAAAAATTTATAAGATTGAAAAGATGTAAAGTGTAATTAAAAAAAATGAAATATTAGAACTAAAACATTCTTGAATACTTTTTTAGAAAACATTTCTATGGGAAAAAATGTTTTTGAATGAAGAGAGAAACAATGTTATTTTTACTTAAAAATATATTTTTTATCTCTTGGGAACTTATAGAATGAAAATACGAAATTGAAACATGTATTATAAACAAATAAATATCTCAGATGAAAATTCATGAGTTTATTGAGAGATAGGTTATAGGATTTTATAATCAGAATCTTAATCATTAAAAATCCCGATAAACAATGAGATTATAACATAAAACTTTAACACTTTGGTATCTTTTAAATTATAATCCCCATTAAAGATAGAAAATCATATGGATATGTAAATACCATAATTTAATGAGATGAATTATAAAATAAACCCATGGGAATTATATACTCTATACAAAATAATTGAGTGGTGAATATGAAATGTGTCCCACGAAAATAAAAGAGAGGTGAAAATATCTTACCTTAAGTCTCAAAATTATTTATACATGTTTTATCCTCATAAATTATATATATTTCATTATTATACATATATTATATAACCATAAAGATATTTATCATATCGTATATGATTTACTGATGACTTTTATTACCCGATTATTAACAATTCTTTATTAATATCACATTTCTGGAAATAACTACTTCATTTTTCATGTATTTTTTAGTTTCATATTTTGGGACCTTATATTTTGACTATGGCTCCATAATATCCAAAATATTTAACATTATATAAATATATATACATTTATTATATATTAATTTTGAGTAATCCATGAAATCTAGAGATAGAAAATAAAATACACTGTTCATGGAGATGGTATGTTATATGTTTGCACAAACATTGTTTCCATTTTCTTAATAAATTAAATTAAATAATTGTAAATAATAAATTACCTCTATAGAATTATTTTTATGTCATATATATAAAAAATGTTAATTACAACTACCCTTATTACATTTCATATAAATTGTAAGTGAATAATGAATCCCACCTCTTCATGAGGTGGTACTCCTATATACACAAAAGTGACGTTATCATATTCCCACATAATGGAATATATGAAGGTATATGTGACATTATATTTCTATAAGTATAATTATATCATAAATATCATATAGATTTGTTAAATGGATAATTATATATAGACTAGATCGGTGGTGATGGAAGAATAGGTGGATATAGGTTGTGTCAACAATATAAAAAGATCAAACTATATGGTAAATACTGCTGTTATTATATTGGAATTAATAAAACATAAATAAATGTGGTAAGAGGAGGAGTAAAAAAGAAAGATCTTAGTGGAGACAACTACCTTCTCTTATGACAACCTCATTTGGATCTCTTATTAAAGACCCTAGGGTTGCTCTTTTGGGATGACTAGTAGCTCTAGAAAAATTTATAAAGATATAAGTGAGGGATTTAATAAGGGATTGGTAAATCCAAATGTATATATGGGTTTGAATAAGTGATGGTAGGTGGTGGCCTTTTATAATGGCAGAGGATTGCCAGTTTTCTAAATACCAAAAACTATTCAATAATAGAAAGTCACTCTCACCCCAAGTACCTATTAAATTGTTAAATAATATAGTGTATGTGTCATTTGATCGAGCCACTCCTCCAACAAAAAAATATGATTTAAATATGTTGTTCTTATCCTTTAAGTTTAATTAATTTTACCATTTAAGTTTTCACCACAGTAATATGTGTCTTTTTATTTACCTAAGAAATATATCCTTAAAAATAAAATTAAAACAATCCATATTAGATACATTTACCTAATGATTATATATATTAATACCAATTTATTATATAGGAATCCTATTGGTGTTGAATGCTAATTTTAACAAAAGCACATGTAATGTGAAAAACGCTGTTTTAACTTTAATTAAAAGAATTAATTTTTATTTTATTTTTTATTATTTATGAATTAAAATTAAATTAAAATTATTTTATAATTTAAATTATGATTATCCCAAATATGGAATACATTTTTTAAAATTTTAATCACATGATTGGAAGATTTTAATTTATGATTAATCACAAAGACGCAATAAAAAACATTTTTTCAAAGATAAATTTTTCCATAGTTCAAATGGGTTCTATTTTATAATTAAATATGAAATTGATTCCAATAACTTATATTAGATTAATTATAAAATAATTTTGATAATTGTACTTTTTAATATATTTTCCAAAAAAATAAAACTTATAAATTCCATAAACAAAAGGATGTTTTTAATAAAACCCTTTATTTTTCACTATTAATTGAAAAACTAATATTTTCAGAAAAAAATTAAAATTATCCCTAAGATAATTTCAAAATGTTGATTCAAATAATGATGTTAATTTTTTTTCAAATAAATTTATTAATAATGAAATAAAATAATTTTATTATTTTTTAAAAAAAAAGCATTTTTTTTGAGAAAATAGTATTTTTGAAACATATTAAAACATCAAAAAAATTTACACATTTTTTATCAATATTTTTCATTTATATATTAACATTTTACATTATTCTTAAAATGTTTATATTCTAGTTCGTTTTATGATAAATAATTGTTAGGTTATAATAGTCATGTTTAGATAATTATAATATTAATAGTATATTGTGGTTCGTTATGACTCAATGTTTTGAATAACACAAGCAGTCAGAAAAAAAATTAATTTAATCGAAAAACATATTTCATAAAAACTTAGGGAGTTACATTATACCCCAATTTAAATGAATTTATACCTCAAAATAATTCTCTATAATACAAAAAATTAAGATACATCTACCTTAGCAGATCCTTCGGTTCCCATGTAGCTTCCTCAAGTAGGTGGTTTAACCAAAAAAAGAATGACCATGTGAGTGGCCTTATTTTATTGGAATTTATCTCTATGATCCACAACCTCCATTGTGTTATCCCCATAAGAAATAATTTTCTCCAACGGTATGTCCTCTAAGTTTAGTACATGTGATGTATTAGGTATATACTTCAGAATTGAACATGGGACACATCATGAACATGAAAAGGTTTTTTTGAAAGTACTAAATAACAAGATAACATCATGATATGATCAATAATTTGAAAGGGAATCATATAACTATAGGTAAGTATCCTTTTCTTTCAAAATCATAGGACATTATTCCCTGGATAAATTCATTTAAACACTTTTTCATCATCTTTGAATTCCAGATCTTGTCAGTGATTATCATAATAACTTTTCTACCAACTTTGTGTTGAGCTTATGTATTGATAGATGGATATAACATTATCAACAATTAATTCTTCAATATTTGGTCCCAATAACTTTATTTTTACAAATTCATTCTAACATGATTTATCTATAAACTTCATTCTAAATATTCCATTATAAGGAGTCATCTAAATGATTGAGTAAGAGTGATTTTTTATGGAAACTCACTTAAAGGAAGGTGTTGATCCCAACCACCTTTGAAATTAATATATCATGATCACATGATATACTATAGTGTTTTAATTGTTTTATTAGAAAAACATCCATCTAAGGATGATACTAAATGATTAAAATCTACTCTTTATGAAGATATTACTAAATAATTCACTAGAACTTTAAGGTAAACCCCGAATCTTGATTAGATACAATGGAATATGGTACTCCATCCAACCTTACAACTTCATTCATGTATATCCTAGAATATTGATCAAGGGATAAAGCTTATCTAATAGTGTTTAAGTGTAGTGAAATTGTAAGTCGATTGAATAAAACATGTGAACCATTATACCCATTTAATGTTTTGGGGATTCCCACAAAAAAATAAATGGTGATGTTTTACCATTTTTATTCTGGTATGGATAATAATTATTTTATCCCCTTAGACATTTGTCACTTATATTTAAATGTTTTGACATAAAAATCATTGTGAAACATATTCATAAATATATATCTATATCTTTTCCTATTGAAAATATTATTTCACATAGTTCAGTGGTATGAGATACACCCTTGTAACCCTTAATTGTGGGTTCATGACCCATGGAATTTCTAGATGTGGCATGTTGTCATCGGACCAATGGGTAATCCTTTTTCCAAAACTATTATAAATAATTTCTAAAAAAATCCAAAATTGTAATAACCCATAATTACCACAACATCAAAGATAATTTAAACTCTAAATTTTTTCAATACCTTTAATCATATTTCCATAAAATTAATTCCAATTCAAATAATATTTTTACTAAAATATACACAAAAAATAGTTATATTTCCTTAAATGTCTCTAAAAATATCCTTAATCGTGAAAAATTCCCATCACATTAAACCTAAAAAGTGGTGTATATGAATTTTACCATATGATCAAACGCAAACTTATAAACCCATATTGGTATTCGTATCTCGTATGTCAATATTAAAAGGATACCTATATACTTAATAGTTAATTCACCCATTATTCTTTAAATAAGCTCTTATCATACACATAAATATTTCTATTCGAAGATTGTGATCATCCATTCACTAATAGAATATCTAATGTGAATTCATTATTATAGAATCCATGTAAAGGGATATAATCAAATATTAAAATAAACTTATGTTAAACTAAATAATGAATGATTAGATAATCATAGAGCTCCTCCATACAAAATCAAACAAAAAATTACCCATTAATAATTGGAGGATAAAATGTGGCTTAAGTATCATGATTCACTTTATATGTTTTTATTGCATAATATTTTCCTTTGTCATTTTTATTAAGTGGATTGTTTTGTATTATTATGAACATTAGATATTGGATTAGGTAATTCTTTAAAATAATTACCAAAGTTGTCACGACCCGTGCCCCGGGGCCCACATCGTGACTACCCCTAGCCCACCTTCCATAGGTTAGGGGCTGGGGACTAGCACCAAAGGCGTAATTCCCTAGAACTGGGAAGGCATTGCCTTTATAAAACATAAACACACACAACTAGAGTAAAAGCGGAAGCAAATAAAAAGAAGAACTATATAACAAGTGTTCTGAAAGTAAAAAGGGGCCAAAAATACAATCCCAACAAAAAGGTACTGCTACAACTGAATGAAAGTACAACTGAAAAAGACAAACAACTGAATGGTGAAGCAGCTCCTGGATCATCCTCCAGGTTCCTACATGAAGGGTAGGTACATATATCCTCCTCAACACTCCACATCTATCGGTCCTCTCAGTGTGCCGTCACGCCGAATTATCCACCTCCAGGTACCGTCCAGTCCTGGCACTCTCAGCCTCCATCATCGATGTTCGTCGTCTACATCCAACACAACAAGGTGCCGACATGGCCCATACAGGGGTGAGTATAACGATACTCAGTAGAGACCCCGAGACCCTCTAGGTCTCACAAAATCCAACAAGGATAAACCACAAAGTAGTATTTCAACGGATAACTATTACATAGATATATGACCGTACATATACCTAAGTTATCAAGTAACCCGTCTCAATCATGAGGAAAACACAAAGGTCATTGACTCAGATCAAACCAAGAATTTGTTTATGATGTCGAAATCACAGCTGCTGGAGAAATCCTCCTCTATCAAGCGCACTAGTCATGTCATGACTCTAAGGTGCTACTCACTAACCTTAGACTACTGAGGTACTCCTCCTATCGAGTACCCTTGGTCTGCCACCTCACACAGTAGCGCTCCCCGCCATGGGTCTGCTGCCTCACACAGTAGCACTCCCCCTGATAGCATACAGAGGTAATCCTTATATCGAGTATCATGGGTATGCCACCTCACATAGTAGTGATTCTCTTCCATGGGTCTTCCACCTCAAAAAGCAGTGCTCCCCACTAGGCTAGTCAAGTCACTTTGAAACGAATCAGACAACCAGTCATCAGGTCTCAGCTAGCTACTAGGTCTCCGTACTCCATATGCTCATCTCCGAGGGGATCCTCTCCACGTGCTACTGGTCAATACTCTTAGTGTCACTAAGTCCCACAAAAAAGTATCTCAATGGTCCGCCACGTCATAGGGGTCTCAACGCAATAGACGACGCGTCAATCGGACGCCCGGTCTGTGAGTTATTAGCCTTTTTGTCCTGGGGCGCAGTTGGTTTCATGTACAAACCAACCCTAACGTATCTCTAATATACCACTAACTTCCATGTGGTATACTCGAAGGGACCATTTCTCAACGAGATTACCAATGGCGCAGACGGTTCGTCAAACGGACGTCCGGTCTGAGAGTTATTGGCTTTTCCGTTCCAGGGGTACGATTGGTTTCTAAACTAAACCAACCCGACCATACTCTAAGTGCATACAAAACTCAAGTGGAGTATGCCAAAAGAACCATCTCATGAAAAGCAATCCAACATAGTTTATGGCATGTCAATCAGACGTCTGGTCCTTAAGTTATAAGTGTTTTCTCTCTGAGGGGCCAGTTGGTTTCGTGTTCGAACCAGCCCAGCTATACCCAAACATCGCCTAAATATTGATTGTAATATACCAAAATGACCGACTCGATCCGATGATTCCTACTCAACTAAAGGTGCGTCGATCGGAGGTTCGTATCTCATGTTATGGGAAATTAACCAAAACGGTTCGAAGAGGGGGCTCTAGGCCCGGTCCGACCCGGCCCAACCCACCCTGGGTCGGCCTAAACCGGGTCGACCCGACCTGGGTCTGGGTCTGGCCAGGTAGGACATGGCCTGGCCCGCCATCGGTCGTGGCTCCGGCAGGCGGGCCGAGCAGGGGAGGGGGGTCTCGGTTCCGCGAAACGGCGGCACCAGGCTGGCATCACCCTATCTTCCCAGATCCAACGTGGTGCGAGATCTGCTCCACACCACCACAGCCGGTGTCGCGATGGTCTTCCGCCGGTGGTGTGCTAGGGCGCGGCTGCCCCCAGTTGCCGGAGCCACCGCGCCGGTGACCCGCATCGCCGCGCTGTTTCATGGGCCACCTGAGTCATTCCGGTGGTCCGTTTTAGCTCTCTTCTGCTCTTACAGCCTCCTCGGGTCCTGCTTTACACTGAGACGACCTCAAATCAACGTTTTCCTACCGTTCAACTGTCACCAAAAATTCTGCAAATCACAAACAAGTTTCTGGGGGGGGGGGTCCGAACTTGTCGCGATAGTCATGCATTGCGGAAGAACGGTGTTGTCCCACCAATATTGGAGGAGGATTTTTTGTTGTAGGTGATGCCTCTCGCGAGAGGTGTCTTCTCCCTTGACATGATGGAAGAAAGTGGTAGGAGAAGCTGTGGAGAATTCTTCTCCGAGAGAGTATGACGTTATTCGATGGAGGTGTTCTTCGTCAGGCTAAGATCACTTTTCTTTTCTAATTCTCCAGAGCTTTCCCAAGTTTTCCCCAACACAACAAAAGCCCTCAAAAATAATAGCTAAAGCTATTCTTTTATTCAAAAACCAATTACAAAAAGCAAACACTCTAATTAATTAATTGGAGAATCTCATTTAATTAATGAAATTGTGTTGGTAATCTTAATGGGAGGAAGGTGGAGAGGCTCCTCTTATTAAATGAGGGGGAATTGTCAAAATAATTCAAGGGGAGGTAGAAAGATAGAGGCTCGTGTGGGCCCCACCACACTAAATCCTTTCAGGGGAGGTTATGTGGATGTGGGCCCCACTAATTACTCCCCTTGGGAGGAAATAACCACCATAAAAGTAATAAAATTGTATACCAACAATTTTATTAATTTATCCTTAAATCCACAAAAAAATAACTCTCAACCCGCACAAAATGCAACTACGGTAAAGGTCCCATTAAGAGAACATCGGCACCGTGAGTTTATTGGTGCCCTAGGATTTCGATTCTGATCACCAGTTCAAATGATAGAGAAATCCACACGTAAGTTTATTGAACGTACCCGAACAAAACTTCATAAATTGATTCCGGGCACACCGGGCCTCGTAATCAGGCACTTTTAGAAACTACGGACTCATAAAATTCCAAAGTATTTATGAAAAAAAAATTACTTGAAATTTCCAGGTCTTTACATTACTCCCACCTCAGGGATTTACATCCCCGTAAAGCTACTACACACACTAGGGAAATAAAAAGGGGGGTACTGAGCATGCATTTGAGCCTCCCGATCCCTTGTGCTCTTTTGGAGGATCCCATACCGGCAGCAAATGCGCACTAGGGGAATCAACCATCCACACAGGACCCGATCCTGTCGATCCTCAAACTCCACTAGAACCTCTGTGAAAGTCACCCAGTCATCGATGTCCAGATCCCCGTGGTTGATGAGGAGGGATGGGTCATACACGGATCTTCTTAGTAGAGATACGTGGAAGACGTCGTGCACCCGGTGCAACTTAGGTGAAAGGGCCAGGCGGTAAGCCACCTCACCTACTCTGCTGAATAATTGGAGGAGTGACTGTAGATAGTCTACACCATTTCTATCCACAAAGGATATATATAAGGTAGATAGCTACTCTTTCGCCTATCCTAGTAGCTGAATACCAGTCCTCCTGCTGAGCGTATCTGCAACAACGTTCCCCTTCTCAGGAGTATAGACTATCTCGAAGTCATAATCCCAGAAGAAATCAAGCCATCGCTGATGTCTCAGGTTCAGGTCCTTCTGCCTGAAGATACACCTGAGACTATTGAGATTGGATTGAACCATAAACCATTTGTTCTATGAACAATGAGTGAGAATAGCCAATTGTAAGAACTCGACCTCAACCTTCTTCGCCTATATTCTACCAGAGCTGCTATGATTTCTCATTTTCCGAAAAGGGAAATCCGGTCTCATCCCCTGGATGAACCGCATCATTTTCCTAATACAGTCAATCCTGACATGAATGATATTAATTTATGCCATGGACGACTACTACCAAGAGATCCAACCATTACTCTTGCCTCCAAGGGTTGAGTCACACTGTCAGCATCAGTGAGTGGTTACTGGGTTCCTCCAGTAGAAATCTCAAAAGTGAGGGTCAAGTCAACAGTTTTTTACTGGAACCTTATAGTACACAAAAAGTAAGGAAAACCAACGTTACAAGGACATGTGTCTTTTATTACTACATCTCAAAGTATAAAGACACAATTCAACCACAAACAATGACATCAAAAAAGCTAGTAGCACCATGAACAAAGGCCTCCATGCCTGGAACTAGTCCCACTCCGGTCCTCCTGCTTCCGGAGCTCCATAGTCGTATGCTTCAGCTTCCTGAAGATGTGCTCTCCTCTATCCACCTATTCCCTGTGGTCGAGGTGGACCTCCTGGTGGTGGTGGTGGCAACACCTCGAAGCGTCGTCCACCACCAGCTGCTCGGCCAGCTCCTCTTCCATGATTGCCTGCTCCTTGTGGTCCATCATGATCGAACCTCTGCCTTTGCCTGGGAGGTTCTTAATCTATCTTCTGATCGTCCGAGCGGCAGGTCAAACAGTCGCGAGCCATGTCACCCAGTCTGCCACATGAGTAACATAGCCAGGCAGGTCTGGCTCTGTCTCCAACCTGGGTGCCCTGCACTACCAATCCTGAGTCATGCATTCAACCACCTTTAGGTCTGGTCCTCTTGGACCTCTGCATCATCTATCTACTACTGGCTGCAGAAGAATCTTCTACATGTTGGCTAGTGGTGGGTCCCATTGCTAGAGACGGCTCAGCAAGGAATCTCTCCAATAATAGGGATCAATCCAACACCCTCGTCTTCGTCGAGATGCTATGGGAGACAACTGAAGCTCTAATATCTCTCATGAGTCCCTTATCAAAGGTCTAGGCCCTAAAGAATGGGTCCCGTACCATATCAGTGGAGTAGCGTGAGAGGTCGGTGAACCTCGCTGAGTACTGCACCACCGTCAACCCACCCTGCTGAAGAAGCAGTAGCTTCTGTATACGCACCACTTGAAGGATGGTTGGTACAAACTCTTCCTGGAATAGGGTCTCAAACTCTGATCACAGAAGTGTCGCCTCATCATGCATCTGGAGCATCAGGCTCCACCATCTGCCTACGGCTTCCTGAAGGAGGCTGGCAGCAAGGATCACCATAAAGTAAGCTGGATCCCTACCAGTTTGAATACCCTCACCATAGCCTCGAGCCAATCCTCAGCCACCTGTGGGCCCGTCGCTCCCCGGAACCTGGGTGGCCTCTGGAGCTGGAACTCGTGCAGTGCACTCAAGCGGCGTGCATCACCTACTATTGGGGCTGGTGGCTTCGGTGGCCCAACGGGTGGTAGTACCACTGGTTCCTCCGATGGTGCCTCAACTGGAAGAGGGATCTGTACTGAGGCCCCATCGCTCAACGGGCTGTCAGTACGTATAACTCTCGGGGCCCTAGCTGATCATCCGTGGGGAGGAATCCTGAAAGAAACAGATGCAACACGGCCAAATACTATACCTGGTGAGCTGACCTGGTTTGAGATGACTTGAAGAACACTTTTTAAAAGACACACACAATCAGTGTTTTCATGCACCAAGTTGGAAATCAGAAGTCAGGGTCCTGGTGTATGGATACGCCGACTGCCCGCACCAACAATGGACTCCCTAAACTGAAAACCACACTTTGTACCCTTAACGCTATTTATTCACAGAAAGAAAATATCAAAGTCCTAGTTCTGTGGTAGAAATGAAATCCTCTGATACCAATTTGTCACGACCCATCCCCCGGGGCCTACATCGTGACTACCCCAAGCCCGCCTTCCATAGGCCAGGGGCTAGCGACTAGCACCAATGGCGTAATTCCCTAGAACTGGGAATGCATTGCCTTTATAAAATGTAAACACACATAACCAGAGTACAAGAGGAAGAAAAAAACTAAGAAAAACTTTATAATAAGTATGCTGAAAGTACAAAGGGGCCGGAAATACAAGTCCAACAAAAAGGTACAACTACAACTGAAAAAGACAAATAGATGAATGGTGAAGTAGCTCATGGATTGTCCTTCGGGTTCCTACCCGAAGGGTAGGTACATATATCCTCCTCAGTACTCCACTTCTATCGGTGCACACCATGTGCCGTCACGCAGAATGATCTACCTCTGGGTACCATCCATTCCTGGCGCTCTCAGCCTCTGTCAGCACTGTTCGTCATCTGAATCCAACACAACGAGGTGCGGGCATAACCCATGCAGGGGTGAGTATAAAATTACTTAGTAGGGACCCTGAGGCCCTCTAGGTCTCACAAAATAAAACAAGGATAAACCACGAAGTAGGATTTCAATGAATAACCATTACTTAGTTATATTCCCATACATATACCTAAGTTATCAAGTAACCCATCTCAATCATGAGGAAAACAGAAAGGTCATTGACTCAGCTCAAACTAAGAATCTGTTAATAATTTTGAAATCATGGCTACTAGAGAACTCCTCCTATATCGAGCGCAATAGTCTTGTAACGACTACAAGGTTCTACTCACTAGCCTTAGACTGCTGAGGTAGTTCTCCGGTCGAGTACTGCGGGTCTGCCGCCTCACACAGTAGCGCTCCACGCCATTGGTCTGCCACCTCACACAGTTGTGCTCCCCCTGATAGCATAAAATGGTGCTATTTCTGTCGAGTATCGTAGGTCTTCCGCCTCACATAGTAGTGGTCCTCTGCCATGGGTCCTCCACCTCAAGAAGTAGTTCTCCCCACTGGGCTAGTCAAGTCACTCTGAAATGAATCTGACAAGCAGTCATCAGGTCACAACCAGCTACTAGGTCTCCGTACTCCGTATGCTCATCTCCGGGAGGATCCTCTCCACAAGCTACTGGTCAATACTCCAAGTGTCATGATGTTCTTCTAAGAAGTATCTCAAAGGGCTGCCACATAAAAGAAGTATCATCGCAACAGACGACGCGTCAATCAGACGTCCGGTCTTTGAGTTATTAGCCTTTTTATCCCGAGGGACCGGTTGGATTTGTGTATTAACTAACCCAAACATATCTCAATGGTACCCCGAACTACCATCGGGTATACTCAAAGGGACCGTTTCTAAACGAGATTTCCAATGCCGCAGATGGTTTATCAAACAGACGTCCGGTCTGAGAGTTATTGGCTTTTCCATTCCAGGGGCCCGGTTGGTTTCTAAGATAAACCAAACCAACCATACTCCAAATACATCCAAACCTCAAGTGAAGTATTCCAAAAGAACCTTCTCATCAAAATTAATCCAACTTAGTTGACGACACTTCAATCGGACATCCGGTCCTTAAGCTATAACCGTTTCGGCTCTCAGTGCCTGATTGTTTTCATATTCGTACCAACCCGGCTATACCCAAACTTCGCCAAACCTTTGAGTGTAATATACCGAAATGACCGTCTCAATTATAGGATTTCTACGCAACTTACGGTGCATCGATCATAGGTTTTTATCTCATGTTATGGACGATTAACCGAAAACAGTCCGAAGATGGGGGTCTGGTCCCGGTCCGACCCGACCCAACCCACCATGGGTCAGCCCGGCCCGTGGTTGGCCGAGCGGTGGGGGGGGGGGGGGGGGTTCCGCGAAACGGCGGTGCCAGGCTGGTGCTGCATTGTCTTCCTGGATCCCGTGCGCTGCGGGATCAACTCCACGCCGCTGCGGCTGGTGCCACAACGGTCTTCCACCGACGGCTGGCTGGTGCCAGCCACCGCATTCAGTCGTTGGCACCGCCGCGCCGGTGACCCACACTGCCATGATGTTCCGCGGGCCACCAGAGTCATTTTGGTGGTCCGTTTTAGCTCCCGTCTATGCCTAAAGCCTCCTCGGGTCCTTCTCTACACTGCCACGACCTCAAATCAACGTTTCCATTCCGTTCATATGTCGCCAAACATTCCACGCATCACGAACAAGTTGGCGGTGGGTCTGGACTTGTTCATTAGCCCGTACCCATCGTGTTAGTGGTTCAAATAATTATGAAACAAATAATCGCCCATGTTTGTGGGTATAAATCACATAAATTAAATTATACAAAATCCCCCTACCTCAAAATTGACGTCGCATGTCGTCGAGCAGTAGAAGACGAGCGTCGTGGTAGTTGGGCGTCGCGGAAGAACGGTGCCATCCCGCCAACATTGGAGGAGGAGTTGTTGTCGTAGGTGACGCCTCTCGCGAGCGGTGTCTTCTCCCTTGACGCAGAGGAAAAAGGAGGTAGGAGAAGTCATGGAGCGTTGTTCGCCGAGAGAGTATGACGTTCTTTGACGGAGGTGTTCTTCGTCGAGAGAAGAACACTTTTCTTTTTAAATTCTCCAGAGCTTTCCCAAGTTTTCCCCAACACAACAAAATCCTCCCAAAATAATAACTAAAGATATTCTTTTATTCACACACATATTACAAAAATCAAACACTATAATAAATTAATTAGAGAATCCCATTTAATTAATTAAAATCTGTTGGAAATCATAATGGGAGGAAGGTGGAGAGGCTCCTCTTATTAAATGAGGGGGAGTTGTCAAAATAAAAGAAGGGGAGGAGTAAATTTAGGGGTTCATGTGGGCCCCACCGCACTAAATCCTCTCATGGGAGGCTATGTGGATGTGGGCCCCACTTCTAACTTCCCTTGGGAGGAAATAACCACCACATAAGTAATAAAACTGTATACCAATTTTTTTTTTAATTTATCCTGAAATCCACAAAAAATAACTCTCAACCCACAGAAAATGAAACTGCGGAAAAGGTCCCCTTAAGCGAACACTGGTGCTGCGAGTTCATCGGTTCCCTTAGATTTCGATTCTGAGCACCTTTTCAAAAGATAGAAAAACCTGCATGTACATTTACTGAACGTAACTGAATAAAACTTCAGAAATTGATTCCAGGCACACCGGGCCTCAGAATCAGGCGCCGTCAGAAACTACGGGCTCGTAAAAATCAAAAGTATTTAAGAAAAAAAAATTTCCTTGAAATTTCTGGGTCTTTATAAAAGTCATTTTGCTTGAAGCACTGGAGTGTGGGTGGTGTTTTAAGTGGGAATTTAACTCTATTATAATAATTATCTATCTTATTCCCATCACTTTAGCATGAATATGATCGATGAAATTCCTTTACACATGTAAAAAAATTTAGTAGTCCCCATAAGATATTTTACAACAAGTTTCCTTCCTCAGTTAGAGCATAAAAGAAAACCCATCTTCTTCTCTATATTGTTTTTTTATTTTCTATTGAATTCCATGATTATTTTCTTATCAAGAATAGGAGATTATAGGTAACTCCAAAATATCTTTCCACCTTGATATCATATAGACATATTTATTCATTTCTATTGATTTCATTTATCACTAACACCATTCAGAGACTTGGTTTTAATCCATTGAAGAATCGCTCAACCATATATTTAGGTTAGATGATAATACCAAAAGTGTACCATGCAAGTCTTTTAAAATTTTCCTTATATGTACCAAAAAAATTACCATCCTTATTTTTTTTCTAAAGGAATTCTATCTCTATTTTTTATGAATAATGTGAGGAATTTAGTTATAGAAAAAATAATCTCTTAATCTCGTCCCACTCTGTAGATTCAGTTTCATCTTTTAGCCTTGTATTATTGTTAATATCCCATAATTGGTCTTCTTATCCTTTCAAATGATAGATGGGGAAAATAACGTTTTATGATGTAAACACTAGAGAACATAAAATATATGTTCAATGGAACTGATCCATTTCTAAAAAACTAGTGAACCAACAGAGCCACTAAAAGGAGTTAGACATTGACTCATGAAGGAATAAAAAGAATGCCTTTCCCTCCATTTTTCTTTTGTTAATTTATCATGATTCATTGTATAAGAAAATTGTGTTAGCATAGAAATATTTTTTATTCCATGTACCATAACATTCAGTTTCTTAGTAGGATAATCATTGCATTATCCATTAGAGTCAGCATTAACATGGTTCCTCTCGGTTCCAATAATTAACTAAAATAAGTAGTGCGACTGATCATAATAATAGTGGAAGACCTCATAATTAGGAAAAATCGCTAATTGGATGTCAAAATTATGACACATTCTTTTCAATCTATAACAACATAGGATTAACCTTGGTCATTCATGGTCATGATTTAAATCCTTCATGATGGTTGTAAATGAGTTTATGAATTTCCTAATCATATCCCCCAGGAGTGTCTAATCAGGTGTGAAGAAAGGCATATTTTTATGCACCAAGTGATGACCAATTCCAACTGAATTCCCCGTTTTTGAAGTTATTACACCTAGTAACCTTAGTGACACATCCACACCCACATGTATTATCCAAACATAGATATAATTTCTTGGAAACCACTCACTATATCCTTTACCAAAATTCCATGAAGCTTTCATATACATGGACTCATCCTTAGAGTTATCCTTAGATATATCTCTATACATATTCTTATACATATCCCTAGGGATCTAAAACATGTTTTCTCATTCTAATTTCCAATGTTTAACATAACATTTCTTTGATACCAACTATAGAGACCCAAACTTCTCATTTGTAAATATTACTTCTTAATAAATGAATATTCATTAAATAACATAATGATCCATACTAGAATCATTTTGGTCTAGTGCCTTTGGAATCTTGTATACATAAAGAATTAATTCATAAGATATTTACATCATCTCCCACTATGTTCTTTGTTACTATAATCCTTCTTATATATATCATTCATAATACCTTTCTTTATATCCTAGATAATGGAAACCTAAGAAAGGGTGATATTGGATGCATACTAAGGGTTAATAAGGTAGATATCAATGATCAAATAATAATAACATAAGCATATGATTTTGTGAATATGAGCATAAAATTTAAGAAACATACCCTCTTTATCATAGACCATAAACTTGAGTCATGAAATAAATCCTGGCATTTCATAAAACATGAATCATAAAAGAATCAATATAAATAATCCATGAGGGAATAACCCTTGTATAAGATATAGATTTATGGAATACACTAAATCATAGAAAATAATTTCCACAATATTCATGGCCAAATTTCCAAAACTATATTACTAGAATGGGTTCACTACATAATACATCATAATAGTCAACCCTCAATTCCAAGACTATAATAGTGGAAAAAGTCCCCTACAGAACTAGGTTCACTCCCTATTCTATTCATATTTATCCCATGAGATTTCATACTTTTCCCATCTTATTAAAGGTAGATATAGGTCCCAGACATCAAATAATTAAAATCACACACATATGTACCACAAGATCATTAAAAATTAATTATATTAGAACTCTTGAAAAATGGGCTTTAGAAAAATTTCATCTTATCATAAATAGTAGAAAAGAATTAAGTTTAATAGTAATTTCATCATTTCATCATATCATAAACGTTAGAAAAAGAAGCGGTTTTCATAATCATTTTATCATTGTTTAACCATAAAAGAGAAATAGGTTTTATAAACAAATTATTAACATTAACATATACCATTTAGATAAAGAATGAGAATGGTATCTTTGTATTATATCACCAATAAATAATAATTAACATCAAATGATGTCTTAATAGATGGAAAATTATTTAAAAAATAAAATAAATTAGAACATTTTTTGAGGAAAATAAACAGTATTTGAAAAATAATCTTTTTAAAACAAAAAATTAATAAAACATTTTTAATATTATTTTCATCGAAAATAACTTTGGGAACTTTTAAATGAATATTTTTGATCTCTTAAAGAGTTTATTGAGGAAATAACCTTTTCACATGGAAAATGATCTTTTTTAGAACTAAAAGTTTTTAAACCTTTTATTAATATACTTTTCATTGAAAATAAACATTAAATATTTTAAATTAGTCATTAAATAATTGATTGTTAATGATAGAGGTAATTTTTTTTTTCATTTCATACATGTTAAAACAAATATTCCATTCATATTTTCTATAAAATACATAAAAGGTTTTTTTTAAAATAAGATTACTTTTGATATTTTTTAAAGTAAATCAAGAGTAAAAATGACTTCAAAAATATTATATATGATTATTAAAAAAAATTATATTTATAAAAAATTAATATGGAAGAAAAATGCATTTCAACCGAAGAGAGAAATAAATTTTATTTTTCCTTAAAAAATATTTTTGATCACTTGATTACTTAAAAAATGATAAATTAAATGAATAATTGTGTTGTAAATAAATTAACACATGATGATAAAATTCATTAGTTTCCTAATATATATATCATATTACTTCATAATTATAATATTAATCATAAATAATCATATGAAACAATGTGATTTTAACATAAACCATTTCCCATATTTTATATATTTTGAATCATAAGCCCCACGAGAGAAAGAATATATAGATCACATAATGTTTTGAGAATAATCATAAAATAATTTCATGGGTAGTATATAAACCAAGAAAAAGAAATTAATGGGGAATATGAAATATATCCCATGAAAATAAAAGTGAGATGAAAATCCCTTACCTTAAGTCTCAAATTCCATTGTAAATATTTAAGAACCATGTATAATAAATATATGTTTATTATACATATAATATAGAACCATAATCATATGTATCATACCATATATGTTTTAATTATTACCTTTTATTACCCATTTATTTATAATTCCTTGTTAAAATCCTATTTCAGTTACTAACTGCTTGATTTTTCATATACGTTTTGGTTTTATATTTTTGGTCCTTATTTTCTGATTATGGTTCCATCATATCCTAAATTTTAGCCATGATATAAATATAATATATATTAATTATATATTAATTTTGATTAATCTATAAAATATAGGGAAGTAAAATGAAATACACTATTTGGGGAGATAGTAGACTATACATATGCATGAAATCTGTTTTAATTTTTATGAATTGTACACAAATTTTTTCTGTGTTGCATAAGTGATAAGTAATTATATAATAACAAAAAATTACTAATAATTTAAATTCATAAAAATAATTTAATTTTTCTCAAAATAAATTTATAATTCCTTCATAACTTATTTTTATCCCTATTAGAACATATAAGAGAATTATAAAAGCAAGTGAGTTTTATTTTTTATTTGTTATTATTTAAAATATTATATAGGTCGTTATTATAAAAATAAGATCCAAGTTACCATATATAGGAAACTAAGATAATTATGGATGAACTAAAGTTATCCAATAGGTGAAATCCAATTGTTATGTCAATTTTAATGCCTCTTCACATTTGCTTTAACCTTAATTAATATGTTTTACATTTTATTGTGTATATAAATATTTTTCATAGTTACGATTCATTGTGGATAAACATTATGATTAAATTATTATAGAATATTATTTATTTTGATTTAAAATATGAAATTTATTTTTCAAATTCAATTTAAATAAGTGGAAGAATATAATTTAATATTAAACCTTTAAAACATGGAAAAACATGATTATCCGGAAAAATGTATTCTTAAATATAGAAATATTTTTACATAAATCATGTATAAAATTGATTCTAATGAACATAATTGGATTAAAAATAATATAAATTAACTAATTTTAGTATTTAAATTTTTTTTAAAATATTTACCATTCTAAATTCTAGAAGTTAAAATAAAATTTTCAATAAAAATATGTATTTATAACTCTTCGTTATAAAACCAAAAATTCAAGAAAATTCTCATAAATTCACTCTAAGATAATTTTTACATTATCATTTAAAAAATTATTCTTATTTTTTGAAAATAATTATATAAAATTGTTAGAAACGAATTAAAATATTTTATCACATTAATCTGTAGAAACTACTTTTGAGGAAAAATGTATTTTTGAAGAAAAAAATTACTTTACTAAATATTGAATGATTATTTCCTAATAATTAAAAAATAAATTTATATTGATTAGTCCCATTAAAAATATATTTCACTCTATGATTATTATTATTCTTACCCGCCAACTCAAAAGCTAGTTTATAATAATTATATTTAAATAATAATCTTCCACAATATTTTAAGCTCGACATTATGTGTCAACCATGATATCAAACAAAGTATTATTTTTAAAAACATCAGGTGTTATATCTCACTATAGATCCAATATTTTTTACGTTCACATTAAAAGAACCACTATATTTTCATTCACTCCAATTCTTAAATGTTATGAAACACATAACATAAATTTAGAATTTACGCATAACTAATCATAGATTCATTACCTTATTATCTTTGGGAATGTTATAAAAAAATAAAAATATTTCCAAATAATTTATAATGATTTTTAAATAGTTCATGAATAAACCAAATCGTATCACCTAAGAGTTTCTAGCCGAGTGTTTTGTATTAGACCCACTCATTATGAATTGAGTGAAGAATGATTTTATACTCAAACAACCTATTTTATGGTGTTTACCCAAAGGAACCTCTATGAAAAAACTGCATCCACTTTATATGATCAATATAGAGATGAAATTTATTGGAAGAACCATAATATATACATGAAAAAAATTAGAATTCATTCCAATACATACACATGTTATGAATTTTGGTCATAATATTATATTATCAAATATATGTTTCCTTAAATCTTATTCCCAAGGGTTGTACTAAATTTCATTTAATATAAAATTTAACATATAAAACCCAATAACCTTGAGAAATTTTTTATCATACTAAATTAGCTCATGATATAAGATATATAATCTGATAGGATCAAATAGTTTAGTAGTCTTGGGATAATATATATATATATATATACATGATTCTGACATTAAACTTGAATAAAACTTAATATTATAGTTATATCATTATTATTTATTCTATTATATCCATAGAATCATTCATATATATATTCTTGGTATACTTGGTGAAGGAAAACATTATAAAGGCTGAGATCAGATTTTTGGTAATTGAAAGTATACATCATATGATATCTTAAAATAAAAAAGCATGAATAATATGGAAGATTTTATTAGCGGGGATCCAGACACCCATGTTCGTACTATACACTAGGAATTATATTGAGTGTATGATTCAAATAAACTTATACTTAGATTTATTCAATATGTGAGCTCTTTCATCACATATTGGTATCTATGTTTTTTGAACTATGGTTTCACACTTTTTCTAAAAGTGGATTAATAAAAATTGATATTTGGATGGATGAATAATATGGCAGAGATAAACATTAATAAAATATTCTATATATATAATACCATAAAACAGGACTATAATGATGAATGATATTTAAAAATAAATAATCACATGGACAACAATAACCTTCTTAAAATTATATTATAAAAAATGTTGGTCATCATAATCTTCCTGTTAAGGATTCATGCCCCAAAATCATACATAAGTAGGTATGAAATACATATAATAATGAATCTAGTTTACCTCATGAGACCTACTGATGTGTAGAGGGTCTATAATGGATCTAAATAATCATATAATAATTCAAAATCTTTCATCGTATTAAAGGGGTGAATAATCGTCGTAATACATAATCAATATTAATACATGTATTTGAAAAATATCATTCCAAATGTCAATATTTCCCCTATCATAAATAGAAAATCATGATCATAAGTCATCCGGAGTAATAAAATGGATATTATCATTAGATTATATCTTTAGTAACATATAATATTCATCAAATTATGTTCACATATATCAAAATAATTTGAAAATAACATTCAAACCATTCTTTGAAAATGTGAAAAAATAATTTTTTTAATAAAATTTTAAATAAAATATTCCATAATATATAGAAAATTACTCTCTTTTAAAATAACAATGGATACATTGAATTTAATATGAAATGAAAAGTTTTATTATTACAGGGTAAAAATACATTACCATGGTAAATTTTAAAATAATGATTCTTTTCACACTTTTGGTAAAAATTCAAATTTACCCTATTTAGAAAATAATAAAAAGATTCATATTAAAATTTTGAAAAGAAAATAAAATATGTTTTTAAAATAGAATAAATAATATTTTTAACATATAAAAGAAAATTCTGGATTTTCTATGAAATAGGGAAATGGAAGAAAACGTACATTGATCAATGAGTAAATAATGTTTACTTTTCTTTAAAAATATGTTCTCGATCATATTATTTATTAAATAAGGTTAAAATGGAATAGAACTATAAAAAAAATATAAAAATATGTCAATATAATTTATGGGACTTATTATAGTAGTATCATATAATTACCATAATGGAAACTTAAACTAGAAAAATAATGAATAAGGATGAGTTTGAGAAATAAACACTCACCACTTTGCTATCATTCGAATTAGAAGATAAATGAAGGTGAGAACATGATAAATATTTTAAAAAATAATAAATTTTAGTAAATTATTGATAAAATTTATCTATATGGATTCTTACACACCGCAGTAAATAAATCATGTGGTGAAAGTTGAATAATTCTCTAAGAAAAGGAATTGAGATGAAAAATCCTTTACCTTAATCTCCAATTTCCTCATAAGTTCATTTATCCAACAATATATTAAATTTTTTTTTATAATCTGTCTATTCTATAATCATATTAATACTTAAAATACCATATAAAATCCACTTATAACATATTATCACCGATTTAATCATAATTATTTATTAAAATCATTGTTTCTGGTGATAACTATTTCATTTTTCATTCATGTTTCGCTTAGGAAATTCTAGTCCTTTCATTTTGATCATAGTTATATATTAACTTGATTGTTAATAGTGATATATATATATATATATATATATTACATAATATCAAAATTGTTAAACATTCCTTAATCATTAGTGTCAAAAACATTATAACAACACTTATGTAGGTGGTAAAACTAACTTAAATAAAAGTGTGTTATAAAGACCGAATGACTAATTACATGATAAGGTATGATATTAATATAATATTTATAAAAGATTATTAATATCACAATTATATATATATAATAATTATATAAAACTTTAGTCCCTTCTGTAAAAGGTTTATATTGAAGATGAAATATATCACTTATGAAGAGAGTCATCTGTATGTATGCATGAAGGATACGTCAATTTTCTAACGAGAAAAAGGTAAATAAATTAAATAATATTTTATCATTATATATTAATTATTATTTCATAAATATCATATATAATTAATAAATTCCTCATTATAACCATCCGTGAGAGGCTGTTATGGAAAATGAATCACATCACTATGTAAAGGTGGTAGTCTGCACGTACACATGAGTGATACTTTTATTTTCATTTCATGTAAATGAGGTGGAAAATAGATTTCCCATAACAATAATATAATATAATTATATATATGATAATGTAATAATTATTTTAGGATAAATAAAACATATTTATAGGAATAAGAAGAATCAATGAACTTTGAAAGAGGTTGTATAGATGATTACCTATTATTTGAGAAACATCCTTTTGTCCACACCTTACGGCTTTGTTGAATGGTCTTATGAGGAAAAAAGAAGGTCAATAATGAATTAAAAGAATCTAGTATGGTTTTAGGTAGATATTTTTTGAGATAAAGTAACAATGTTTATTAATAAGTTTGTAGAATATGTTCCTTTTTATAAGTATGGAGAGGGACACACATGGAATTACATAAATAATTTAAATAATATAAAGTCATTTTCAATTACAACTTGAGAAAAAAGGAAAATTAATCTATGTTAAGATTTGATGAGGTTTGAATTATTTCATCTTATAATATTTAAAAAAATTTATGTGGTCTTTTTACCCTTATATCTTAGTTTAACCCCCACTAAACTCATTTTATCTCAAACTATTGCAACAAATTTTTACTTTTTTTACTATTCATTATAAAAAAACAAAGTTGAATCAATAAAAAAAATTTACATATTGATTCCAAATAGAGCTTAAAATTTTTAATATTTAATATTTATATATTTTATACATCAATTATAATATAATTGTGAAAATACACAATGAAAAGTAGTTTTTTATGAATCCTTTTTTAAGCATAAAAATGATTTTATACCAAATAAATTATAATGATCATTACTATAGAATTAATTAGATTATTTTTAATGAAAATGATATTTTTTACTTGAAAAAAAATAAAAAATATAATATTACTTTTAGTATACTTGATTTAATGAAAATTAATGATAGTTTTGGAAAAATGACAATTTTGACTGTTAACTCAAAAATCAATATTTTTTGAAAAATATTAAATTATTTCCCAGGAATATAATCAGATGATTTTTTCAATAAATTATATCAATTTTTTAAAATAATATTTATATAGGTATCAAAAATTAATTATAATATCCATGAAAAAAATTAAATAACAACCATTTTGGAAAAAAAAAATTTATGTTTAAAATGAATTTATTCACCTTGCATGTCTAAATAAAAAAATTAAATGAATTTTAAATCATTAGAATGGATATATAATCTAATTATTTTTATAGAATCATTTATAAATAGTGAATAATTTAATATATAAATATCAAAATACATTTTATGCATACAAATAGTTTTATAAAAAAATACATTTTAAACATTTAAATGACTTTATCTTCATTTTAAATTAATTAATAATCATCATATGATAGGTTATTAATTTTATTGAGGATAAAATATTTTTATGCAGTTTTCATTATATGGTTTTTCCTATTCATACCCACCAAAAATTTCTTGGTCATAAAATTCATATTTAACTATTAGTATTTGATGGTTCATCTAATCTTAGTGCTGCATATACCACATGATATCAATTATATTACTTAAAAGAAATAAATTCCAAAATATATGGGGTCTTTTATTTCAGCCAATTGATATCCATGGTGTACCTAGAATTGATCATATTATTTTCATTAATTAATATAATTTTATTCTTATTTGATTTTTCAATTTAATAACACATTTGATGGTATTCTTCTTAAGGCATATCATATGAACAAGTAGGATACATTCCATTCCTCTGATTCCCCTTACTCATTTACATTTATACAAGAATTTAGAGGAGGGTTTTCATTTTTTCTTTCATATTAATTATAATCATTCTTCCTCTATTAATCCATATTCACTTACCTTTCATATCTTCCTCAATTATTTTAGGGATTTAATGATTGTTGTCATTAGAGCTTTGTGATATTCATATGTAGTGAAGGATATTTTATGTGAAATAGCTAGAGGTGGATTGGGAAGTGTGTATACAGATATTTTATCCCTATATAAATTGTTCATAGTTACTTTATAAATTATTTTATAGATTTTATTATTATTTTGAATAAATTAAATGTTTTTAGGTTATAAAAATTAAGTATTTAACTTGAAAGTGTTCCAAGATTCCATTGGGAGTTTCTACAATTTTTTTGTTCACTGTACTGCATTTTGGAGTCTTCTTAGTAGGTTTTATTTTGGGATAGGGGACGTTGTGCGACCTTACTCTTTTCCGAGTTTATATTACCTTTTGTCCAAGAGAATTGATGATATTTTTTATTTTCAAAATCAATTTATATTTTCCATCATCTTATTCCATTCCTCATAAACATACATTCTTTTTAATTTTTATAGACTGGGTTAGGGATTTTATAATGGATTTCACTAGATTGTAGTGGGATTCTTAAATAGTGAAGGATCATTAATTTGTAATTGATAGTGGTAAACCAATATGGTTGGATAGAAATATTTTATCTCCTTTTTGATGGAGGACAGTTACATGATGAATTATTTTATATTTTTTACTATTTTTTGTTATTATATTAATCCTTATCTGGTTACAAAAATAAGTTACTTTTCTTTAGGGAGTGTCAGTTGTCCATCATGAGTTGAAGACAATTGGTTTGTTGACTATATGTGAAATTTGATTTATGTAACATGATTTATTCTTTTTAGGGTGCTAGTTTATACTGATCAAATAATGGTGATCATATCATTGGATTATTTAGGCAGGAAATATCAACCCCCTCATAGTGTGATTTTATTTTTCCAATGATGTGCCTACAACTGGCCTTTCAAAATATTAATAAAATATAAATATTTATTTTATAAATATAAATATATGGTGTTAATGTGTCAATTGGGAGTTTAATTAAACTATTGGAGGTGGTTATCTTATCTGAATAACGTTTTTAATATGTGTCGTATAATTTTTTAATTTTATTTTCTATAATAATTCTACATAAATCTGTTTATTTACTATTAGGCCTTTGTTTTTTGTATTATTATATATATTATAATGTAAAAAATTGTGTGTCTTGGTTTAAATATGAGAGTTAACATATTACCTTTTTATTTAAAAACCAAGTATAATTCTTATTATTATCACATGATCTACTAGTTACTTGTGGATAATGTTTTATTTTTAGGTGAATTACTTATTATCACACATGTTTCTTATATTATCATTATAATATAATGAATAATAAGTTTATTCCCATTAATAAAAAAAATGAATTAGAAGTAAATGATTTCCACTTAACCTTTGGTTAATAAGCTTCATCAAAGGTTGTGTAGTGGATAGGTTGGGTATAATTGAAAGGGATGGTTTCATTACTTATTACTTTAATAAATTCTCTTACCTAAAAAATGTATCAAATTATAATAGTTAAATATGTAAAATAATATTAAATATAATATGAATAAGTTTATTTTGTGTCGTTTTAATGTATAGATAGTCAATAATGGTGTCTATCTCGGTGACTTAGAATGAACAATTGGAAAAAAGAAATTTCTTGGATATTCAAGGTGGATGAAATATTTTTCATTTACTTTTATTTGTTTTTTACCTATAAATTATTTTATTGGTTAATTGACCAATATTTTATAATACTGGGCCTTCTTTATTTATGTTCCTAGTTTTTATGTATTAATAATTTTATATAACTTGGAAATTTCCATATCATTTTATCTCATTGGTTTTTATTTACATTTTATTTCTTTATGATGGTTTCCACTATGTTCTTCAATATATAATGTATTAGAGTGACTTTTTCAAGAGTGAATTGATTGGAATATTAATACTATGAATATATCAAGATTTTATGTTATTAAGAAACTATGTAAGATGGATAGTAACTATGGTATAGTGGTTTATAGGTTTTCTGATGCATACATATAGAGTAGGATAATTCATTTCACATCCAAAAAATCATTTTAGGTTATTTTATTTTTAATTTTATCTTAATTTATTTTACATATAGTTTTTGGTTCCTTTTCAATGAAATTGGTGTTATTTTGGAAAAGAAGATCTGCCACATGGTTTATACATAGTTACTGAAAACCATTCGGAATCTATGAAAGGATGTTCGTAATTTTTAACATAGGCATTCACATGGATGATGCACAGTTTGTAAAACCATGTTGCGAAACAATGTGTCCTACACAAAGATTAATAATAAAGAATTGAATCATTTTCCCCTCACTTGGATTTCACCTATAATTTTTAGAATATCACCCCACTTTACTTCAAGCCTCACACATGAATGGAATGATCTCTTCCTCACCTGGAAGCCCGATTCCATGTGATTTTATTCCAGAATACTCTTTGTAATAACTTATAAATCTTATCCATTCTTCTCCTTCAAGAATCTTCCGCACATTTTCTTATATTTAAATTCTCACCAAATTTGTGTTTGACTAGGTTTCATATTTATTAATTTTATAGATACTATTTATTGTATTTTTGAGTTGTTATTTCTCTTTTAGGGTCCTTTTTGGAATTTTAGGTGGCTTTCCATTATAGGTGATTGTTATCATCTGGTTTGGATTGGTTTTGGTTAGTGGTTATTTATAACTTATTTTTTTAGAATGACTATTATTTTTTTTCTTATTTTAAAATATTTTTATATAGACTAATGATAATATATATATATATATATATTCTAATTTAATTGTTAAATCTCATTGATAAAAGTTCCTTTTTATATACATTATGATAGAAAGTGTTTGTTTTAGATTAAAATTGTATTTTAATATGAAAATTTCATTTCAAAGGTGTGTTTAAAGGATAATATATATTTTATTAAAACTCATGAAAACCCCATCAACATGGTTAAGAGAAAAAATAAATGACTTATCCCCTTTCTACAAGTTATGCTTGTGAAGTAAAAATGGTATTTTCTCTATCCAGTTATGTGATACCTTTTCAACTAATTGAGGGCACACACTAGTAACTAATATAATTTCTAGGTTACCATATCCTCAGTAACCTTCAGTTTTCACCCCATGAAATTATATATAATCACCACTTTTATTGATTAATTCTACATTTCTTACTTTCTTAATAGTATCAGTTAGTTGTTTTCAATTAGAATTTCTCAAGGTACAACACAAACTTCTTTTAATAGCCCATAAATGTATGTTTAATAATGAGTATATCACTAGATTATATTCATGTGATATTTTAGGTTTATAGTTTTTGAGAATATGGGAAATTATTTAATTATGTAGGGAACACTGGAACACAATTTCAATTTTTTCCACAAAAACCTGATTTCTAGGTTCCTAGTGCTATATCATTCCCGAAACACTTTATTCAATTAATTCCAATTTCTATTATTCAGAGTTGGAATTCATAATAGTTCCTACCCATATACAAACCCCATAAAAATCAATTGAAAATTTCGGATCATCCTAAAAATATCAACAAAGGATATAAAATTAATAAAAACTTATTAGTTTAGTGAAAAAATGGAAGCCCGTTAAATATATTACCACTTTTTAACAATAAAACTATGATCACATGAATAAAACATATCCACCTTCAAAAACTACCTTTGATCATAGAAAACTTTTTAAAACCATTAAAAATCATAATAAAACCCTGGATTCATCATGTTTAACATGAGAACCCAAGAAAATATTCTTATAAATATAAAAATTTCCTTTTTAAAAGTTCACACACTTTCTACATCCGATAAAATAAAAAGATTTATATGAAAACACATTTGTAAAGATAAAATATGTATCTTGGAGAATCATAATTAAACCCTTTTTTACTCTTGTTTAACCCCTGTGAGGAATAATTGAGGCCTGATTTCTTTAATAATAGTAGCATACTTGGTTATCTCCCTTAAGTTTTCCTTCTATGGTTAATCATTACCCAATGTATTGGAGAGCTACATTAGGAACACCCATCAAGATGAGCTATTTCAAAATAATAATAATAAAATCTATGCCCCAATTACCATATCATGAATAATTCATTTTTAATATTTAACATTTTCAACCTAAAACCCTTGAATAACTCAATTAAATCCACAAACAAAGAATATTTTGTTTTTTATAAAAATGTGGAGAAACATACCTTGCTTTTGAAAAATATTTAAAATGATTTTTTTACAAAATAATATGAAATGAATTTTACTTATAAAGCTATTAAAACTTCAATATGGATATTTATAAATATAAAAGGACAAGATGGCATGATGTTCCTCTCAGTCTATATACAATATTTTGTTTCACATTGGTAAAAAGAGATAAAAGTGACCGTTAAGGAAATTTTTAAAAATATTATTTTCAAACCATTTTAAAGATTTTAAAATTTAGTTATATTTTTTACTTTTAAAATATTTTCAACATAAATAAAAACATTCTTGAAAAAATTAAAAAAACATGTATGCGGAGAAAATGGAAATGAATACTTTAAAACAAGTTCAAAATAAAATTCCCTTATGAATTTTATTAATTTTGAATCAAAAGAAAATTTATTGATATAAAAAAGGAAAGTATCTTTAGAAAAATTGAATATGATTAAATTAATGATAAAATAAATACATAGGGTATTATATACATCACACAAAAGAAAACATGTTGTTATAATGGAACCCACCCCAAAGGAAATTGAGATGAGAAATACCTAACCCCATCTTCTGACTGATCATACACATGTGCTAATTTCCAGAATAATAGAATTGTTTTAATTTTTTACTTTATTTAGAACCTATTTAATGATACTTACTTATAAAATATTGATTTTATTTCATTTATTACCATGTTTTATTTAGTTAGTATTTTAGTTAACTTCTTATTGTACATTTTTTGGATGTTTGGTACAAAATCTCATAAATAAATTCAGTAGGACAAACATTGTCAATGGATTCTTGGTTATATCATGTATAAATTTAAAACAAATTAATATTATTATGTTAATACATTAAATCAAATTTTATGACCATCCGTGAAAGTTATAAATGGTAAACAATTCACATTACTTTTTTGGGTGGTAGTCCACATGTACACACAAGTAACAATATTGTTTTCCTACACATGGAAAGGTAAGATGGTAAGTAATATAATATCATTAAATAATCATAAATATGTAAATTTTATCACATACATTCATTTGAAACATCGTTTTAACCGTTTATTTTAGGCAATGATGAAAAATTAAATATATCATTTTCTAGTGATGGTTGCCCATACACACACCAAAGAAATGTCTCATTTCTCATTAGATGGAATATAATATTAGAATTGGTCATAAAATAACAATAATAAAATAAATGTATAATGAAGGTATTATATTTCAACATGTAATTATATTTTAAATAATTATATGTTTTATAGTGTGAATCACACACAACACCAAGATTAAGAGAACTGTGATATACTATAGAAATATTATTATTTAAATATGAATGTTATAACCAAGAAGTTGGGTATACATGTATGAATATGAATAGAAGAATAATTAAATATATGTATAAAGGTTCTATAAATATATAATTATTAATTTGTAAATAGTGAATAGTTACTAAATTTTTATTGATAAAAATGAAATCATATAAGTTTATAAATAGTTAAAGACTAAAACGGAAATTTTTATTTAAACATTATTTTGATAAATATTTTTTATTTTCATTTAAAATATTAATTTTTAAAATATTTAGATTAAAATTTATTAAAGGTATTTTATTTTTTAGAGTATCAAAATTATCTTAAGGTGTATATTTTTTATTTTTCAAAAAAAGTATACTTTTGGGGTAAATAATGAAAAATACCGATTTTACTAATAAGGTCACCTTTAAGACATTATTATAACATAAGAATAACATTGATGCTCATGAAAAAAAAAATTATGTAAAAATATATTTAACATGTAATATAATTATTTTAAATGTATTATTTGATTCTTAGAAATCTATTTTTGACATTTTAAAAATTTTAATTAATGTTTCTGTTCAAATACAAACTATTTTTGGTTCATGTCTTTTAATTAAGATTCTAGAAGGTACCTTTAGATTTTAAATAGATTTAATTTAAATTAAAATACTTTTATTATGGATAATGTATTTTATTCAATAGGAATCAAAATTATATATAATTTTGGTATAAAAACATTTCAATGCTTTAAAATGCATTTTTTTCTGAAGATCGTTTTTTATCATGATACATGTGCATGTTTTAAATTTATTTTTTTACCACTTATAGAAATTTAATCTTATAAAATTGATTTAATATTTTGAATTAGTAGGTTAATATTTTGTAAATAGTTTAATTTAATTTTTGGTCCTAATGTATAGTATCTATGATAAAAATTTATCACTGTGGTATTTGACAAAAGAGTTAATGAGAAGTTCAAATCTAAGAGATAATGTTTAAAATAAAATAAAAACATGTTTATATTATATTATATGAGTGGATTTTAAATCATAATAATCATATATTTATATATAATATACTTGGTTACACTTTTATTTGAGTAATACATTTATATTGATTGAATAGTAAGAATATTTACAAGTGTCCCACTCTGATCACTTATAAATGAGAATCTCCTATTATTACATATTAACAGATTTTAAGCCAGTTATATTGAAATATAAATACCTATATCACCTACCAAATAATGTTCCCTTGTCTTATAGGTCATGTTCTAGCCAATTAACCAACTAAAGAAGGCAAAATTTGTAGGCTAAATGAGGTTTTTCACAGAAGAGGTATACGTATTAAATGAGTTATTTCATGTTTATTTATTATTATACCTATTTTAACCTATAATAACCATGATGATATAATAAATTAATTACCTAAAATAAACTTAAATGTTATTAAATTCACGGTACAACCCTTTTTCATCACTTTAACCATCCATTGTAAAACTGTAATGTCACTCGTGCTTGCGTGTGGACTACTTCCTCCACGAAGTGATATAAATCATTTTTAATTTCAAATATACATGGTTGGTAATAAGAATATATTTAAAAAATGAATATAATATTTAAAATAAAATTTTTATTCATTTAATGTAATCATTTATTAATATCATTTCCTTTTCTCCCATTACAGAAATGAATACCTTTTTTAAGAACATGCATAAACTACCACCAACAAGAAGTGAATTGTTTAGTTTTACATGAATTAATATCATTCTTTATTATAAAAGTTCTATTTAATGTATAATTTTTTTATTATTTCATGATTAATATTTTGGAGATTATATAACAATAAATCCGTTGACCATGGTAAACCTACCAAAGTTGTCTTTGGATTGTGAACTGAACATCCTTAAAACATCTGACATAATCTTATTAATTTTAAAAACTATATAAGATTTGGTAATAAATAAAATAATATGTATTTATTTTATTAAATTAAACTGTAATTTTTTTCTTAATATAGTAAATGATTATTATCATTTTATTATATAGGACTGATGAATGCATCAGACCATACAGAAATCTATGATAAGTTTTTATTCTGTAATCCCATTTTTGTTCAGTATTTTATGTTTAAATTTAAATTGAATAAAATTATAATATATTTTTCATTTTAAATTCCATATGCCTTAATTTTCTACTATTTGGTAGTTAATACTACTGATTTTTTTTAAAATTTATATAACTTCCCTAAAAAATAATATATAAATATTACCTCATAATAGATGGATATTTATTATATAAAATTACAATATATGATAGAACATTAAAGTATTAGAGTATTTGGAAACATGGATACATAAAAAACTAGTACATAAAAGAAAAAAATTATTTAACATCAAATTATTCACAATAATAACCCCTTATATTCAAATCATATTAAAATCATTCTTCAAAACCCAGGGAAACAAAACAAAAGAAAGGGTGAGATTAGATTCTCAGTAAGGGAGAACATAAGATATATTAACAAATGATAATAATTTGAAATAATATAAGTATAAGGGTATGATGAAAAGATAAAAAATGATAATAATCATACATAATTAGTTAAATAAATTTAAACATGAATCATTGAATATGTTTTTTAATCAAAATAAATAATACATAGGAGTGAAGAATCATCAGTAAGAAATCATTAGCTTTGAAAATATATCATAAAAAAGGAATTAATATTTAGGAAAATAAAGAAGCATTGAAAATCAATTATTCTATCATGTTCCACTCCAAATATTGACATTAGGGATAATTTACAATAATTTATATTCTTACCTAGTCATTTACACTATTCTATTACATGTTACTTATATCAAGTTAACTCTATAATCTCTTACTATCTTTTTAACTCCCTAACCTCTTAGGAGTTTCTAAAATTTTACAACATTTCCCAATTAATTAGAGAGATATAAAATACCCACACATCCTTGGGTTATATTGGAACCACTAATGAAATTATTATAATCCATTCATTTATTTTTTATTAAAACATTAAAAAATTTATCATTATATAAAACTTTATTAAGAGAAAAGAAAACTGGTTTTGTTAATATTTTATTATTATAATCATAAACCATTATAATAAAGAATAAATATGGTAAAATTATATCATATCCCTAAAAAAATATAATAAAAATCAAAATATTTTGTTATATATAAAAATATCTTTACAATAAATCCCTCAAACATTTTTTGGAAGAAAATTCCTTTTTTCATTTGGGAATTAGTTATTTAAAATCTAAAAAATTATAAAATATTAATGAAAAAAATATTCTTTAAAAATAAAAACGAAAAACTATAAATAAATATTCTAAAAATTATAATATATGAATATTGGAAAAATATTTCTTGCAGTATACATAACAAATTTATTCCATTTAAATTTTTGGTAAAAAGATGAGAGATACCTTAATCAGAAAATGAAGAGAACATTAATTTAAATATTTTATGGAAATTAAAACAAGGTTAAATTTTTTAATATATTTTGGATGAATAATAAAATGAATCTAGAAAATGTTTATTAAAAAATATAGACATGAAGTAAAGGATTCTCGAACAAATATATTCAATTTTCCTTAAAAAAATTCTTTTGGAATCTTGAGTACCTATAGAGTCAAAAATGATGTAAAAGATATTATATCTAGAGGTAAAATATAGGATATGAAAGTAAATAATATTTGGTTGAGATAGATCATAAGATTTCATCATCATAAATATGAAGCATAGACAATTCATATAGAAATGAGATGTATAATAAAATCCTTAAATCTTTTGTTACTTTTGAATCAAAATCACCACGAAATGATATAAATAAAAGGAAAACATTAAATTAAAAAAATTAAGAATATTAATAATTCAACATATCATATTGGAAGTATATAAACAACATAAAATATTATATTTATATAACATAACATATTCCCCAACAAATATAATTTTATATGATAAACCATTATGATTTTGGTTAAATTAGAATCAAAACCCTTGGATGAAATAACTTGAATTGTAAATTTTTATAATATGAATTAATAATTATACATTCTATAACATGTTGAAGGATTAATATTTACACCTCATGAACATAAATAGGTTCATAACATTTAACATGTCACAATGAAACAAAATTGAGATGAATAACCCTTTTAAATCTAGTAATGTCTACATAAAAAGTATTTAGAAACATGAATACCAATTGGTTCCATAAATCCATTATATTAAATCATATATTATAAAAAATAAATTATTAGGAAGTGTTTAAACCATGAAACCTCGTTTTTAACTAATGAAACCCTTGGTTTAACTTAATCCATTCATAGTCAATATCTATCTAAATCCTTCATAATGGTTTATAAAGAAAATGTGAGTTAACCTAAGAATTTTCCACAGCAATGTCAAAACATGTTCATAGTAAGGTATTGTTTCCTCTGTAAATGGGGATAAACTCATTGATTTAAGGTTAAAATATTCCAAGCGGTTTCTAACGGGTTTGTTCGTAGAACCGGAAACATCCAATGATTCCATATCCATTTGGACCTACTTTCCAAAGGTAGGTGCTCACTAGTTATGAAATGATGAGGTTAAAGAATTTTCATTGGTCGAGAGGATGGGAGGTTGGACTCATCAAACCTTTTTAGGGGGAATTATTGTCTACTCAAGGACTCTCTTTATAGATTTAAGTTTATGTTCGTGAATCCTTATTACATTACCAGGTATGAAAATGAACATTCATTTAGATCTGACAATCAATAATTAGTATGAATGAAATTTAGAGAATCTTGTATATGTATTCAAGGTTCTTCATCGATAAAGAATCATCTGTATTTGTTAGAGATTCCTAGTCAATGGTACCCTTCGACACATTATATAGAAATCTCTTGGTAATTATGATAACTATAATGGTTTTAAAGCCACTCAGTGGGGCACTTGAATATTATTGTCATTCAGAAGGACATATATTATTTCAGAGTTGGGATCGTACCCACAGATGGGCTACCTACGTATCCTTTATTTTAGAAAAGGAATCAGAACCCACATAGTTTGAGTAAAGAAGTATGTGGTTTATGCATGATTCATTTCTCAAAGAAAGATGTCATATTTACTTTTACACTCTAAGCTCACGTGAGTCATACTCGGTGTGAGAAATAAGAGGTATTGGTAAAACCATACAATTGTACCATGAAGGATGCAATTATAAGATATGATGTGGGGCTTATGTATATATAACTTCCCAGATAGATGAAGATTAAGATTTACTTAAGGGGAGAAACCCGGTAACAAGGTCCATAAAGGTATATGTGCTTTATGGAGATTCAGATACTCTAACTTGGGGCTTATTCCTGAAAAGGATGCCCAAATTAAAAGGGGAATTATGATAGGATTTTACTCATGAGAAGGAAACCCAAGTCAAAATTAAATTAAGACTGGTTAAAGGGGATTATGACTGGGGCTTACTCTTGAAAAGGAAGCCCAGGTTAAGGAAATTTGGATTTTTGGAACTTGGGGCATACTCCTAAGAAGGATACCCATATTAAAAGAATTATGGTTGGGGCTTACTCCTAAGGAGGATGCCCAAAATTATGGGAACATGAAGACTGGGGATTACTTCTGAAAAGGATGTCCAAGTTAGGGTACTTGGGGCTTACTTCTAAAGAGGATGCCCAAATTAGAGAAATTTTGAATGTGGCTTACTCCTGAAAAGAAGGCCCAGGTTAGGGAACCTCTCATATTTAAAGGATGAGGTTGAATTAATGAAGTCTCTCACCTTAGTGACATAAAGATATGTAAATCACTAAGTTTGAGAGATCTTCCACAGAATTCCTTTCAGATAAGGAATCCAAACCAAGAAATCATTCCATGAATGGATTTAAAGAGGGTTCTGAAGGCTTAATCTTGAAGATGAGAGGTGGATTTGAATAGGAGAGGTGAATTAGGCAGCAGAGGCACCCAAAAAGAAAGGGGCGTGCAAGTCCTGCATGGGCGCGCAAGTCCTGGTCGTGCAGGTGTACCTGTGCGACAGATGGGTAATTGCGCGACGGTCAACCCCTAAGGTAATACTTGGGCGAGACTTGGCTCAAGCCTTTATTATTATCCCTAGGGGATTCTAGAAGAGTGGAACACAAGTTATGTTGAAAAAGGCAAGGTGGCGCGCAAGTGAGGCCATTTCCCTTAAGGGCTGGCCACTTAGGCACGCAAGTGTTGATGAGTTTCAACACTTAGGTCTTGTTTCCCCTATTTAGACCTTCCATTCTAGGTAAGAAATTAACTTAGAAGTGTTCTGAAGACTTCCAGAAGAGACCTGGGAAACTAGAGCTCAAATATGAGTTTTGGAATTTTTTCCCTCCTAAAATGGGGGGGCCCACTAGGGGTATTTATAGGCCAGGGAAGACCTTGAGCGAAAAATCAAAGAGGGCACACAAGTCACCTGCACAAACATTGGGTGGAGTGCAAGTATACTTGTGTGACCCTGGTGGAACTTGCGTGACTCAAGTGAAAATGAATCCTTGTTCATGACTTTGTTAATTTATGATGTTTTTTCAAAGGATGATTCACATTGGGTTCAAGGTATTTCTCTTTTAATTCGTTTAGAATCTTTGATGGAAAGGAGAATCAACAAAAGTCCCCCCTCAGAGTTGGATCCGAAAGAAATAAGGATGTGACTCTGTAGTAAAGAAGAAAACCAAGGAACATGCGGCACACAAGTATTGAACGCACAGATTGAGGCGTGAAAGTGAGAGTCGCGCAGGCGTCGGCACGCAGGGTTGCGCGCGCTAGCTTTAGGCGCACATGGTTGAGGCCTGGCCTATATATATGCTGCCATTCCTCACGCAAAGCACCGAATTTCAGATTTTTGAGATCTCGCCGTGCAAGTTTCCTTCACCGCACAAGTTTATCTGTTTTCCACTGTTTCTTTGTTGTCACGCTGCTGTAGAGGTATTTGGACTTTCTCGGGGATACCTACATGGCACACTGATACTTGCGCGCCAAATTTTGGACTTGCGCGCCTTAATGCCAGTGCCATTTTTTTACTTTTCTTCACAAAATTTCTGAAAAATCAACTTACTTAAGAGTTAATTTATTCAAATTTTGTGCAGACTAAATGGCTCCAAAGAGAATCGGAACTGCTGATGAACTAGCTAGCAAGCGATTTGATGATATGATGAGCATCATTGGCCATGATTATTATACTGTCTGTGACAACACTCTTCTAGATTTGGAAAAGTATCTGAAGAAGTATCATCAAGACCTCCCAAAAAGCATTTATCTACCCTTGTATGGCTATGGTCATCTACGATAAGTCACCCTTCCAGAGGCAACGAACTATCTCCCAATTTATTGGTTTCAGAATTACACCAATTTCGCTTCAGAAAATATCTCAGGTGGAGGAGAATTTGTAAATACTGGAACAGTGGAGAAGGCATATATAATTCATCATAGCCCATTTACCTCAGTTCTGAAGCCTCACAAGCCTGAGCTGCAACCACATTGTTATCCCTCAATCTTCTGAAACTCACAGATGGATCAATCCAAAGGATGGAAGAAGAGTGCGGACTTTCGTCCCGGAGGATATGTGAAGCCAACTTGGATGTGGGCATATTGGGTGCAACAAACCTGTGCAGAGTTTGTCGAAGATTTGAATGTAGCTGCAATATATGAAGTCGTCTGGGCAGGGCAAACATATGTTTATAGTAAGGATGACTTTGTACTGGAGATACTCAGCCATTAGATCCCAAAAACCAATTTGTTCCATTTGACTAATGGATAAGTAGGCATCAGTCTATGTTATGTCCACAAGATCTCAAGGGCTCCAATTTTGGGTAATATGTAGATGAATTCATTCCTCCCCAGGTGACTTGGAATGATTTAGATAAGACCCCAGGTTGGGCTTGGGAATTATTTAAAATCAATGACAAGCTCAAGAGTTCAGAGACTTCCTTAACTCACTCTAGAAAGGACATTCATCTAGAGGAGTGGATGAATATGTTTCTTACCAAGAAGCAGGAGAAGGAGACGAAGGAGAAGGGGCCCGAGGAGAAGGGATCGAAGGGGAAGGGGCCCAAGGAGAAGGGCCCCACTCGTCCTACCTCCTTCCCCAAAAACAGAGAAGAGGGGTGCTCCAAGAACATTCTAGCTGACCTTGGAAGCAGGAGAATTTGAGAAGTGGGGATATGAAGTAAATTAGAGAATCCAAAGAAGACTCGTCTGGCGGGCTTCTTGGCCTTCTAGCTCAGTGTTTATCTTTTTTTAGTTAGGGACTCGAAGGGAGGCGTAAGGCCAGGGACCTTCATTATTGTAGCCAAGTTGGATGAGGGTAAAATGGTTGGGTTGGCTACCCCCATTTTAGCAATGATTCATCGGATCTTACTCCATGTCTTTATGGGTAAGTCTCCTTTGAGAATAGTGGGACCATTCCAAGTTTTATGGGGATGGGTCACCACTCACTTCAGGACGTATAATGTACCGAACAAATTTCAGATTCTCGGAAGTTCTTTCAGGCCATCAGTGCAGGCATTCTCTGGAATAGCTCCACTAGCTCTCAATTATTATGACATGAAGGTGAGGCTAAGAATGTATAAGGAATTCAATTTCTTTCCTTATGGAATTCCACCAACCGGGCGGTTTGTTGATGATGGAACAGGCAGCCTGGAATTAAAGGCATACATGCTGGCCTGCAGAGATGGTGTGCTGGTCACCAGGATTGACAGAGAGATTATACGGGAGGCCTATGCTCCATATTGATTTGCATGTCAATTTAAGTGTTTAAAGTAGACTATTTTATCTTCCCCAGTGCATGTCAGGTCAGAGCAACATCTGAAGGTTTCCCGGAAACTATGGTTGCCCGACAACTATGGTTGCTGACATCTTGGGAGAAGACCGGGGCAGTATTTGACCTACCAGTTGATAAAACGGAAAATAACTTGACCACATGGTATGCCGAGAAATGGATAGAATCTTACCCAGGAGGGGTAATAAATCACCCAGTTTATCAGGTGGGGAAAAGGAAAAGAACCGTAGAGAAAGAAACCCTTCATCTGGATGGTGATTCTTTTACACCACCTGAAGCTGATTCGTCAGATTCTTAGGATGGGGATGATGAGGCACCACATGCGGCAAAGCTGCCTCATGCTAGACATAATCCCCCTGTTAGAATCAAGATACCAACTCCATCAAATCCTAGTGAGTTACTTTATTAGGTCACTTTACTCAGCATTACTTTATAGGGAAACAATTATTATTTTATTATTCTCTATTTGTAGTTGTAGAAACTGGGAAGAAGCTAAAGTCCAATATTATAGGACCTTCGTCACAGCCTTCTGGTATGCATACTAAATATCTATAACCAGAGGCTGTCCAGATATGGTGGATTTTATAATGTGATACTGAAACTGCCTGGCTGGATTTGTGCGAGGGGCTACACCTCCCTAGAATAGGGAAACATCTGGCTTCTACAGATATCAGTTACAAGGATAATCCTGATGAAGTGTGGGCTTACATCAGAGTGCGGTAAATTCTCATATATTCCACTGATGATTCCTTTCCTGTCACCAAGCGGGTGAAGGAAATGATAAATCATGGTGCCACTGAAGGTGGTACCGAAGATGGGGAGTGGCATGATTACGTGGCTCCTGAAGATGTAAGTCTCTTTCTTTATTTTCTTTACAACTTTATTTCAGTCAAAGATTTGTTACTCAAGGATATTATTTTTTTTATACTAGAGCTTGAAAAGAAAGGAACTGCTAGGGTTCCTTCACTATAGTATAGCCCTGGTGGTACTGCCATCGGGGCTACTTCTGAATCTCCTCACAAGTCGGGTGAGATATCTCTAGGCCAGGAAGCCATGGATGAGGAGTTGGACATGGATTTCCATTATCAAATTGAAGTACCTGTAAAGGAGACTGTTAAAACTGCCAAAAAACTAAAGAAGCAAAAGCATCAAAGGAGGAAGTCCACAGCTAAACGCTTCATCAGTATTGGTAAGTTCTTCGGATAATCACGAGTCTTAACCTATGAAAAGGTAACTCATAATTTTTGTGATTGTAGGGGCTTTTTCAATTTCCCCTTTGAGGGAGAGGATTGACCTTACTTTAAGAACAACAGAGGGTGCTGGTGAACAATCACAAGTTCATGCTAACTTGGCTGCTCTGGGAAAAGAGCCAATGTCTATTCCTAGTATCCCTCCTACTGTTGTTGCAAGAAGATAAGAAACTTCTTCTGGTAAGTTAATAATGCTTTATAAAAATGTTGAATGAAGCATCAACTAATTTCCATTCTGTAATTATTTTGGTTGAACCCCTACACTAGATCTCTTGGTGGCCATTGCAATTGATGCCGCTACTTTATCTGAAGAAGCTGTCTAGGGTCAATGGCTGTAGAATAAAGGTCGACAAGAAGACACATCAAATGCTCCCACTGGTGTGATTAACCAGGATTCTTAGATTACATTGGATGAAATGATGGATCTTGGTGCATATTTTGAATATTTTTTAGATCATGTTAAATTACCATGTAATTTAGAAGATTATGGATGTGAGTGTTATCCTTCATCCTATTAAAAATAAAATCTTATTACATCTCTAATCAGGATCGGTTGAAATGTGCAGTTTTATCTGAGCAAGCTACTGAACTACCAATGCCTGAAGGTGGTATAGAACACACTACTATTGCAGAGACATTAGCTCATGTGGAGCTTAACCTAGAAGAGCTTCTTGAAACTCATCATGAAAATCATGTTGAAGCTAGGAAGGATGGGTAGGAGCCTTCTCAAGTTACTGATCTACTGTTGGGTAAGGAATAAAATTTTTTTTTGTGACTGTACTTAATTTTAAAGACAACCAATCAACTTTTTTTATCCATTAAAACTAACCAAAGGTTTTAATTGATTAGGTAGGGCCATCAATTTTAGTGGCTAGATCTTGAGGTGAATCTTCAGCCTCCGCCCCGATGGGAATAGAGAGTGAAGAAGCACGGGTCAGGGGGGAAGGAGCAGAACATGGAACTTCCCTAAGTGCATTAATCCCGAATTATATTCCCTCCTGTGACACTGATGCTGAGTCAAACCCGGAAGTACAAAAGGCGCTCCAATTTTCACAATGCAAGGCATGACAGAACATATGGAAGACCATATCCAAAATGCCTTTAGAAGAGCGGCCATCAAAGATCCCGCGACTGTCATCCCTATTTGTCATGCTGGGACTTGGCAGTTTTGGATATCAAAAGATCCATGCCGCAGTGAAACAAGTCATCTTAAAAAGGGAGCAGGAGCAAAAGTGCCCTGAAGATTCAACCTGGGTGAGGCTGTTAGTAAAAATCAATGAATTTGAGGCTGTGGTGTCCTGAGCTGAGGCTGATTATGCTGCCAAGTTGAAGGAGCTGAAGCATAAGATCAAAGAGAAAGTCTTCTAGTAGATTCACCTTCAGCAACAGTTAGATGATGTTACTGGTGAACTTGACCAACTTAACAATTCATTATAAGGAGTTCAAATGAATGGTATTAAAGCCATTGCAGATGCCAAGAAAGCACTGCATCAGGCTGAAAAGAATGAAGTTGGTCGAGTGCATAAGCTTAAAGTGGCTTCTGATGAAGCTCGAGATACTGTAAACCAAATGAAGACTTATGTTGACAACCTTTTTTAATTCTTGTAAAAGAGAAGAGACTCCAATCTGTGGATTTCCTTCTAATTCTTATATATCAAATGAAAATTACTTTCATCTTTGATCATTTGTGCATGCCTTCTTTTGCTACATGCTTTAAATTTTACCAAAGCCAATGGGCCTAGTAAGCACAGTTTGATTTTTTTGCAAGGATTATTATAAATAACCCTATAAAATTTGAATCTTTTAATTGCTGAATATTTCCTAAATTATACAAGATGTATGTTTAGTGAGATGGAACTTGACTTTTGTTCAGAGTTCCCTTGTCTTTTACGAGCAGTTTAAAGTCATGCACGTTGGACATAAAAAAGGCTAATGTTTAAGGTCGAAATAGCTTTGACCAAATGGATTAACATTGACTCAATTCTTTGATAATTTATCTGAAAACATATTACCTTGTTCAAGTATGAGGGAAAATATGTAAATGATGACTTAAGAAATCTTGAATATGGGGAATGATATGAAAAATGGCTAAAAAGGAATTAGAAGAATTAGTTCCAAAGAATGAAGTTACCACTATTTAACAAACCCGTTAGGGGGTGAATTATGTCGGGCCACCTAAGGGCATTGGCTGCATAGTTAAATAATAGAATCTTTTGGCTGAAAAGTCTGTTATTTAGACTTTTTATGCAAGGCCGCCTAAGGGAACATGCTGCATAGTCAGGAAAAAGAACTCTTAGAAATTTACCTTTCTACTACTAAAAATCCAATGGAAGTTTTTGCGGATTCAAATTTTCCAATGCATAATGTTTTCTGTATGGAGATAGGTACTTGAATATGGAAAAGTTATTTCCAAACAGGATTGTCTAAGAACTGGATTAATGTTACTCCTACGAAGGTTTGATGCAAACATAGGGAAGGAAAATATAAACCATTGACTTGAATACTTTTAGATCCTGAAAAAGAGTATGGGACATATATGTTTAGGATGGCTATTTTTTTTGCGGATCCCTACATATTGTCATTAAGAAAACTAAGGAAAAAAGATATTTTCTTCCCAAGAATGAAATTACCACTATTTGGGAAACCCGTTGGGGGGTTGAATTATGTAGGGCTGCCTAAGGGCATTGGTTTCATAGTCAAATAATAGCATCATTTGTATGAAACTCTTGTTATGTATATTGTTTATGCAAGGCCGCTTAAGGGAATGTGCTGCATGGTCAGGCAAAAGAACTCTCAGAAATTGGACATTTTGTGACCAGAAGTCAAGAAAAGTGTTATGGAGATCTGGAAGTATTTAAGGTTAGGAATATGACACATGAAATGGGTATTGTTCAATGCATGAAAGAAATACATAGATCCAAGATAACCATAATCATGTTGTGGATGGGTCATGAATTGAGGTGCAAGACTTCACTACGTATCCCATAAGGATGGGAATCAAGCCATACGTAGTTCTTGAAATACAGTTTAATGTCATGTGGGACGAAACTATATGAAATCTTAGTTTAGGGTCATAGAACTCAGACCAATATAATGAATACATAGTGTGTGTTTTCATGGGGACTTTTCAGCCAGAGGATTGAAAGTAGAATTTGGGGTTAGGCCCAAAGACTTGGGGATGGATTCGAGGGATGCTCGAATGTTCCTACATATCCCATAAGGATGGGAATCAAGTCACACGTAGTTCTTGAAATACCATATGTACAGAGTTGGTTCGTACATATGAAGGGTGAAAAGGGGACTTTATTGCAATGATGGTTTGACCCAAGATAAAAGGTTCAGGCATTGCCATGTATGCACATAGTCTTTGGAATATAACATGATTAAAGGTCAATGTAAATAATGATTCCCTCTAAGTTGAGGTTGTCAAATAATTTTGTAGTTTATTGTCGTACATGACAAAAGTGTTGTGCAGTTTAATGTCATGTAGCATGGAAAAAGGTGATCCAATGTGAAGATATTGGTTCTCGGGCTGCTTCACATATCAAAATCATATTAGATAGAGGTAAACCGATGTGAAGATATTGGTTTTGGGATTGAACCTCAGAAGGTTGCCTATGTACCCAGCCTAGAAGGTAAGGACAAAAGTCTGCATAGTTCAATTAAAGAATGAATTAGTGATCAAGTTGTTATTGGGGACAATGACCTAAAAAATGGTGTTAGGACTTACACATGGTTAGCGGCCCAGAGAGGGTGTTATGGTTGAAGATTACTCTAAGCTCACGTGAGTCATACTCGGTTTGAGAAACAAGAGGTAGCAACAACCTTAACGATGAACAGTTTAACATCATGTAGGACGTATGAAGGGACTATGCCGTTTAATGTCTTCCAGTGAGGACTATTTGTGCTGCATAGTTTAGTGTCCTGTAGCAGGGAGAAAATATAGTTTAACATCATGTAAGATAAGGACTTTATTTAGTTTTACGTCATGTAGGACAAATATAGTGACACAGTTTAACATCATGTTGGATGTAAGGGTGCTATACAGTTTAGCGTCCTATAGCTAAGATGATGAGGACAATACAGTTTAATGTCATGTTGGACGAAAGGGGGACTATGCGGTTTAATGACATGAAGTGAGGACAAAAGAGGACACAGTTTAATGTCATGTTGGACATATTAGGGACTTTTCCACAGTTTAACGTCATGTTAGACAATGGTGCGAACAGTTTAAGGTCACATGCATGGACCAGAGATTATGCAGTTTAACGTCTTGCTGGAAATAAGGGCCTTGTGTACAGTTTAGCATCATGTAGCTAGGATGTCACGGTTTAATGTCATGTTGTACGAGGGTGAAAATAGTTTATGGTCATATTCTTGGACTGTTGATGCTGCAGTTTAACGTCTTATTGGACGATAGCACAATTTAACATCATGTTGGATGAAAGTATTTGCGTTACACAAAATAATTCTTCAGAAATCTAGAATTGGTTGGAGTAGTGATGAGTTCTCCATCCATTGATATTAAATAATATGCTCCATTGGAGTAGACCTTATGTATTGAATAAGGTCCTTCCCATTTTGGTTCCATCTTGGGAGGTTTCTTTCCAGGTATCAATGGAATTATGATAACTAATACCAAAATTCTCTGAATGAATGAATGAAGTGGAACTTTTTTGTTGAAAGCTTGTGCTATTCCTTTTTGATAGACTTCCAAGTGGTGCTGGGTGCACACTCTTTTCTCGTCTAATCATTCCAATTCATCCAATCGATTTTGAGATTGTTCATCCGTAGTTGACTGATCACAAAAGGCTACTATGAGCAAGGGTAATTGAACCTCAATGGACAAGATTCATTCAGTTCCATATACCAATGAATATGGAGTTTATCGCGTTGCAGTGTGGGTGGTGGTTCGATAAGACCATAAATAATGAAAGAGTTTATTAGGCCATGATTTCTTATCTTTATCCACCATCTTTTGAAGTATTTTTGAAAGAGTCATGTTGAAAGATTCTATTTGGACATTGGCCGCTGCATGATACTAAGAGGAATGATTGGATTTAATGTTGTATTCTTGATACAACTTTCTATCCTCGGATGAATAGAAGTTGGTTCCATTGTCCATCAATATGGTATGAGGGACACAAAATCTGGTAATGATGTTAGACTTGATGAAGTTAAAAATGCATTTAGAACTGACTTATTTGAGGGGTATTGCCTCTGCCCATTTGGAAAAGAAGTCAGTAGTAGTAAGAATATACTTCAACTTCTTGGCTGTAGCTGATGGATAAGGTCCCACTACATCCATTCCCCATGTGGAAAATGACCATGAGTATTTAGCTGTATGAAGAAACTTCGGGGGTTGATGAATGAAGTTGGCATGTACATGGAATGAATGACACTTCTTTGTGAAATCAAAAAAATCTTTTATCATTGAAGGCCAAAAGTATCCATGCCTTCGAATTTGATCAGATAGTCTGTGACCAGACTGATGGGCACCACAGACTCTTACATGTACTTCATTCATGACAGTCATTGTCTCTTCGCCATCAACGCATCTGAAGACAATCCCATCAACACCACTTTTGTAGAGAATTTTTCCTAGGCGATCAGGGCTGTCATAAAGAATAAAATTGACCACACATCTCTGAACTTTTTCTTTCCCGGCTCTATCAGGTGGAAGTGTTCCATTTTGAAGGTATTCCCTGATAGGTATCATCCATCATGTAGTATGACCATATGGTCCCGGAATGGGACTAATTTCATTTATTTCCTCTATTCTGGTTTGAACATAAGGTCAAATTGTACAACGGTGGGCAATACTGATGGTTGTCTCATCCTGATTTGGATATGCCAAAGTTGTAGCTATATTAGCCAGTGCATCAGCTTTGGCATTTTGTAATCGCGGGACATAAGAAAATGTCAGTTCCGTAGGAAATTCCGCCATTAATTATCTGACGTAATCATAAAAAGGGATTAGTTCTTCTTTTCTGATTTCATAATCCCCATTGACTTGTTTGATTACCAGGTCTGAATCACCTTTCACCTTTAAGTGGTTCACTTGTTCTTGAAGTGCCAACTCCAATCCTATGATAAGAGCTTGGTATTTTGATTCATTATTTATACTGCCTCCCAACAATGAGAAGGAATAAGGTAGGACTGACTTTTCTTGGGAAATGAGTACAACTCCTAACCCAACATTGATGAAATTAGGATCTTCCATTTTTCTCCCTATTGGACTTCTGGAAGCACCATCAAAGTAAATTTCCCATGTTTGTAGTCTACCTTGAATAGAAATGACTTCCTCATCAGGAAGCTCAATATCTAAAGATGTATCTTCTACTGAAGGATGTTCAGCAAGGAAATCAGTGAGATCTTGGCCCATTATTGCCTTATGAGACACTTATTGAATATCAAATTGCTGAAAAATAACTGCCCACCATGCCAGACGTCCTGTAAGCATTGGACGACTAAGGATGAATTCGAGCGGGTTATTGCGAGATAGCAACTAGACCTCGTGATGTTGCAGATAGTGTCTCAACTTCTGAACTACAAATATTAATGCTAGACAACACTTCTCAATATTTGAATACCAGGTTTCTGCTTTAAGCATAGTCTAACTAAGATAGTAAAGGTTGTTTTCATTCCCAGCATCATTCATCAGAGCAAGAAAGGCACCCAATGATCGCTCTAAAGATGTCTCATAGAGGATAAGTGGTCTTCCTTCAATAGGTGGAATTAACATCGGTGGACTCAATAGATACTTCTTGAGAATATCAAATGCTTCTTGACATTCTTTAGTCCACTTGTAAGTGACTCCCTTCTTCATAAATATTGTGAAGGGTAAACTTTTTCCTGCTAAATTGGTGATGAAACACCAAATATAGGCTAAGTTTCCTTGAAGTCCTCTCAATTCATTCAAATTTCGAGGAGGTGACATACCAAGGATTGACTTTGTCTTCTCAGGATCGACCTCGATACCACGATGGCGTACAACAAAGCCAATAAATTTCCATGAGGTTACCCCAAAAGCACATTTTAAGGGGTTCATCTTCAAATTATGTTGCTGAAGTTTATGGAATATGATTTCCAAATCAGCCAAGTGATTAGAACGCTATTTGGATTTAACCACCAAATCATCCACATAACATTAAACAAACTTCCCTAAAAAGGGTTTAAAGATACGATGCATGGCACACTGATATGTTGCGCCTTCATTATTCAGGCCAAAGGGCATTACCCAACAGAAAAACACATCCTGAGGGTCTCTGAAAGCTATAGATTCTTCATCTTCTGGAGCCATTCGGATTTTATTATATCAAGAATATCCATCCATAAAGGAAAGTTCTTCATAGCCAGCTATTACATCAATTAAGAGTTCTTTAATTGGTACTGGAAAATCATCCTTAGGACAATGCCGATTAAGATCTATGAAATCAATGAAAACTCTAATTTTCCCATTCTTATTTTTCATAGGGACAATATTAGCCAACCATTTGGGATATTGAACTTCTCTGATGAAGTTAGCTTTGATAATCTTATCCACTTCAGCCACAATTTTGGAAGCATAGGATGGGTGTGTTCTTCTAGCGGCTTGTTTGAATCCTCGATGTTCTTATGGAAAACCCAAATGATGAGTGGAAACATCAGGATCAAACCCTGGAATCTCTGTATAGTTCCAAGAAAATATATATCGATTTTGCTTTAAAAACGAAATATACATCTCTTACTCTTCAAGAGTCATCGCCGCACTAATTAATGTGGGGCGCGGATCTTCTTTTGTACCCAAATTTATTTTTCTAAGTTCATACACAGTTTTAGAGATAACCTCTTCAAATGATGTAGGAGAATCCCTAAGATCTTCCTTTTATTCTTCAACATGTGCTATTTCTTCTGTTTCTACTTGCATAGTAGAAGATGAAGTAGAATTTCCATTATTAGAAGAAATGTTAAAATTTGAACATCTTGAAGAAGAAGCTTTCATTTTTGACCCGATTGATGATGAAGGGTCTTCCTTGGGTAATATAGAGGAGATAATGGATTGAGAATCGACATCATCATTCACCTCTGACATTACTATAACTTCTTCTGGCCTGATTAGTGAAGTATGGACTTTCTGGATTTCAGCAGATCAAATGAAGTCATCTCCATTTGAGCATTCATCATTGTTTGGTGGATCACCACTTTCTCCGATGTTGTCTGGCTTGATTGTCGTAATTCACATTATGGATGTTTCTATAAGATTATTTTGATTTGGGTCTATCCTGTCAATTTGACTGATAGGCAATACATAATCTGTACTCACATGTGTAAATGGGTTTACTGGAATCTTTTCCAAACCATATGGAGCATTAACTTTGGTAATCTCTCTTGTTGTGGATTTCTCATTTCCCTTCATGTGATAGAATTATGCCTTAATGTATTGAGATTCACATGTCTTGAACGGGGAACTATAACCATACAATGTCCCAATTTGACCATCGAAACAATATTTGAGACATTTATGGTATGATGAAGGGATAACTGCTTGCTGATGTAGCCATGGTTTACCAAGAAAGATGTTGAAGGCTGAGTCTTGATCAACAACCATGAAATCTGAATTGGATATAAGATCTCCAAACTGAGTTTTGAGTATAATCTCACCCAGTGGTTCTTGTTCATTTTTATCATATCCTTATAACATCAAAGTAAAAGGAGGTAAATTAGATTCTGTGAGGCCCAATCGACGAAGTGTATGAATGGGTATGAGGTTGACTCTTGAACCATTATCAATGAAGACTCTCCAGACGTCTACACCATTGACCTTGCCAGATAAGTACAAAGTTCTAATATGTCCTTGCACGACATCATCTTCATCTGTGAAAGATATCACTGCATGGAATTATGTAGGATTATTCTCAACATGGTAGGCTTCAGCCGCAGCAATTTCAGTTTCAAACTCCTGAGGACTCGACAAAGCCTCGATGAGTGCCACTCGAAGATCCTTTGATAAATTCAAGGCATCCAAAATTGATAACTTGGTTGGTACTTGGGCCTAGTGATTCAATACATCATTCTTTTGATCCGAAGGTCTAAGTTTCCCAACAGGTACAGGTGAATTATCAGGTGCCTTAGAAGTTGATTCTTTGGATGTTGATGCATCTTGTATCGGTATAGGAGTTGCTAACACTCCTTGCTTTGGAAGATTTGATGATTAGGTCTATTTACTTGCTGAGAGGAAGAAGGTGGAACCTCCAACCGATCTTCCAGAATAACTATGCCAGGACTGAATCTGCCTTGTGTAGAATAACTTTCTGGTTTTTGTTGAGCTCGTTGAAGGGCTCTTCCATGAGTTTCTGCTGCATACACAGTTCCAGTAGGGGTAGAATTGGAATAGTGGCCTCTGAAAGATCCACATATTCCCCTGTACCCTGAGCCTCTAGAACTCCATCTGATTCCTCTATTTGATATAGGGAATTCAGGCTCCTCAAAATCGAAACTGCAACTGGAATATGGATATGTTAAGTGAATCATGTTAACAGAACCAAAGATCAACTCTTCGTCTGATGAAGACTCTGCCTGATTAGACAATTTAGGCTGTGCTGTTTGGCGGGGCGGTGCCCGTTGCTTCGAAGTAGATGGCATAAAATCTGCCAGAGTCAAAGAAAATTTGGGCTTTGACACCATCTAAACTTCTTCTAATTGTTCCTCTTTCATTGATTTATGATGTTTCTTCGAAGATTTTCCCTTTGATGAAGAGGGTTTTGCTGTGGCATTCATTGCAGAAGACACAATTGGATTCTTCAATTGCGTTTGAAAAATGGCATGAGTTAGGTTGATCATTTTTCTGACCATCCATCATCATATTTTTGTGTATTTTTGTTCTTGACATCTTCCCACTTTCCTTCTTCCTCTGGATTCGTTGCAATTACACATGATACCTAAGATGAAGAACCTTTCAACTTGACTGGTCCTGAGTCCACCATTTTTTACAGGAGGTCTTTAAAGATAAAACACTCCTGAATGGGATTCCCCAACATTTGATTAAATGGGAAATAGTTGGGATGGTCTTCATCTCCTTCCTTGTTCTGCATTTTGGGCCTTGAAAATTGAACCAAATTATTTTTCAGAGCCGAAATAACGTAATCAGGAACATGTTCATTTCGGAAAGAGAAATTTTTTCTCTTTAAATTCTAAAATTGTTTTCTTCTTTCATCTATTTGATCATATTGATGAAACTGCCTCTGTTGTTGAAACTCAGGAGGCGGAGCCCTTCGAGAAGATGAAGGTCTTGAAGTAGAAGCAAGTAAAGGTGCATGTTTAAGCATAACTATAGCAGTCTACTCTTTACTAATTTCCCTTCCTGGAGCTGATGGAATTACACGAGCTTTATCCTTAGTCTTCATTAGGGAGTATTCAATCTATTGATCAATTGAAGTAAGGTCTCGAAACCCTCCTGTATATTTCATAGGGATCAACGGTGTGCGCAACTCATCATGAAAATTTTCCACACAGATTGGCAACAATTCTTCTTGAGGGAGTGCTAAGCCTAGGGAATAGGTTAATCCCTTCCAGTGAGCAATGAAATCTAAAACCCTTTCATTCACACTTTCCTTAAATTTTGTATGATCAAAAACTTTTGTCTTTGGAAAAGTTGAGCTGAATTAAAGAAGGAATTGTTGACGAAGATCCTCCCACCTGGTAACTGACCGAGATTGCAAGCTTGTATACCAGACAAAAGCAGGACCTTGTAATGACTATACAAAACACCTGATCCTAACTGATTCTTGTTGCTGAGGTGTTCTAATCATAGGATCGCAACGAGAAAAAAAAATGTGTTAAGTGTTTCTCTAGGTCTCCCGAACCATTAAAGATTGGGAATGTTGTACTTGAAAAATTTGATGGGGGGGGAATTGCGTCTACCCATCCAGGGCAAGCTCTCTTCTCCGGTTGACCCGGTACAGGCTTTCCTTTCATAGCTTCCAACCGAGCTGTTAATGATTTAATGGTGGTCATTAACTTTTGAGAAACATCCGGTTGAGCTGGGACCTGTGCAGGTGCAATAACTAGAGCTTGGATAGGTGTGGTGACTGGTACCGCAACTGAGGATAACACCACCAGTTTTTGTTGCACCTGACCCATAGGTGACGACCTGTGAGGGTGTACTGGTAAAGTAGGATACTCTTGATCCATCTTAGTAACTGCCACAAATTACCTTGGCTGACTGACTCCAGAACTCTTAGGAGGAAGACTCCTTTGAAGTAGTTCTTTCTTCAACCTCTTTAATTCATTCATCTCTTCCTCTTGTTGTGGGAATCGTTTCTCTAATGAGAGCGATTGGACTTCTCTAGAGGAAGGGTATGTAACCCGATTCTTTCGTTTCCCCTTATTGGACACCATTCGGAGAGGGGGAAGTGGGTTACTTGAAGTATTGCTTAAATTCTGGGTAATCCTTTGATTTCGTGTACGCACACCTTATTGATTTGTGTCTGTGCGTAAAACCTCTTGAGTAGGAACTTCCTCATCTGATCCCTCTGAGTGAGCCACATCTCGGGGATTAGCTATAACATCCTAAGTAAGTAATGAATAATAGATATTTTTATCTATGTCTATTTATGAATTAGATAGTGTTTTAGAGGCTTAAAATGAGAATAAATCCAATCTTAAGCATGGAATACACTGATATTTTTAAAAGATTGTTTTACTGCCTTTTGATGGAAAACCATTTTTAAATCAAACTTTTGAAATTTTAATAAGCTCTATTTGTAAAAATAAACTTATTATTTATGATTGGGACATTTAAATTTAAATTGGATATTTTTTTGGTATTTTACTGACAATGCTCATTTTTTTAATGAATAGTGAAAAATACTGCATTTTACATCAAAACTGCTTTTCATCTAATTTAATTATATGGATATATTATCTTTTAAATTAGTTTTAAATTTTTATTAGAATATATTTTTACCATTTAATCCGATAGTGGGCTTTGGAATTAATTTCACTTTGAAATTGGATTTAAACTAGTGTAAATCTTTCGATAGTTATTGTTTCACAAAAACACGCTATTTGTTATGACATCGAGAATTAATTATTAAATTAATTAATGTAACTTATATGTTTTGAATTTTTTAATATAGACATAATTTTTGAATTCAGAATATCAAATATAGCTTAGGGTGAAGTTTTGGTATTTTTCTGAAAAACTTCAATTTTTGATGAATTGTGAAACCACTAAGTGGTACTTAAAAAACTGATTTTTTGTTTAAATGAAATTTTACCAGCTCTGTGTTTTGAATTTCAAAAATCCGACATACATGGTTGTCATTAATATGCAAAATTTGGTTCAATGGGATTAAAATATTTTTTTTGGTGAATAGTAACTTTTAAGTTTTTAATCGCGATTAGAGGTAATTAATGTAGTTTAAGGTGAAAATAATGTTTTAATAATATAAGATGAGCTTGAAACATGTCCTACCCTCATTGAATGTGTCATGGCCGACCAAGACAATCTATGGGTCAACTTGGGGACCCCATGGAGCAACTTTGGTTGGAAAATGACATAAATAACTTTTTATTTAATGTAAAAGTAAAAATGACACAAACATGAGTTGTTTTACTAAAAAAAATTTTAAATGGGGTTATACAATTCAGATGTTTGACTATAAATAGTCATTGTAAAGATAAAACGATTTCCTACATCATAGTAGTTTTTTTATAATTTTTAGACATTAAATAAATTAAATTATTTATGACATCATGATGATGCAGCGATTACCTCATTATTTAAAGATTTAAATAAAATGAGAAGATAATGTAAAATATAAGACCTACACTTGTCTAAAACCTATTGGATGGGTATATTTCGAACCCGTATCACCTTATCCTCGAATTATATAAATTTGGGACCTTTTAAATCCGATACTCATTTTAAAATAAACTAACATTTCTTTACATTCCAAGAGTGCCCCTCCTCTTCTCTTATAAAAGGCCCCCACCTCTACCACCTTACCTACACTTCCAAAGCCATTTGCTCGACCAAGCCCTGCCCATTTTGTCTCTCCACATCCCTATATAACTCTTTGAAGCCTCAATTTGGGCAGAAGTCTTCCCAAGGAAGCCTTTGATCTCAAATCAAAAAGAGTTACCCGATTTAAAGGTAGTGTCTTCTATTGTGTTCTTATGTTTTATTTTTCTTATCCAACCCCCTAAACTCTTTTTATTCATTTCTTTTGTAACAACACCAGTATATTAAATATACTAGGATGTTTTTATAATAAGTATTCGATCTACACTTACACACACCTACATCTAATGGTTAAAGAACATACTATTTCCGTGGATGGCGAATTTCTGCCTCACGAAACGATGATTGTTCAATATTATTTTAACACCTTCAAAGGTGGTCAATAAGATGACACTATATTTATATATGATATATAATAATTTTATGTTTTACTTAAGCTTCTGTATTTTTCATTTATGTCATACCTTTATGGTTTCCATTATGGGTAAACGTGATATCTTCATTTTTGGAAGTGCGGACTACCGCCCCCTCAAAGTGATTTGATTCGTTAATGCCATATGTGATAGGTATAAAGGATGTAAATAATGTTATTATATATGATATTATAATGTAATTATAATATACCTTTATATCATTATGATTCCATTCCATAAAATACGAAATAGAAATGAAAGTAGCGTTCATGCGTACGTACGACTTACCGTCTCTATGAATGGTGCATTTCATTTCTTACCTCTAAACATTATGTAATATTATAAATGCATGTATATACTTGATATATATGATATATATGATATCTAAATCATGAGTATAACTCTGGATATAATGGATACATGAACATCTTGTAATTATAAAGAGTTTATTTTTGACTCATGTACCAATGATCGTTAAAATGGCCGTTATTAACTTAAATAATTACATAGTGTTCATGACATGGTAATAAGTGATATAAAAGGAATAACGAACTTGAAAAAGTTTCTTAAGAAAGTAGAAATTAACTCAAATTTATTATTCCGGAGGTTAAAGAACGATCGAGTCAAGTCGGACCCGAGGTAAGGGACTTCGTCTTAATCTCCATTCATTGAGGCATATTTTATTTTATACCCAACCTTCTTTTATACAGTGTATAAAATCATTTGAATTTTACATTTATCCAAAAGTAATATTTTATATACGAAGCTTTTTACTAAACGAGAAAAGGGAATGTTTTTTTCATACGTATGCGGCGACAACGACGTCTCCACCGCCGTGACCATTATTTGAGTTTTGGCTTCCTCTACAAGCCATACCTTCTTTTTAAAAGAAAAAAAATACCATGTTTTAATTTTCTTTTATTTTGGTATTGAAAATGGTTTTCATAATGTTTTTATATCAATGTTTTGTATTGATATCTTGTGATTGAATGGTCGAAATGTTATGTTTCCTTTATGCATGTTTTATGTGATACGATTATGTTGTGGTTCTTGGGAATTATTATGAAGACGGGTGGTTCTGTGATAAACTAAGGGTGGGTGAGCCCGATATAGCTCTCCAATGCATTGGGTAACGTGAAAGAGTTAAACTTTAAGGTTTCTCTGAAGATATTTAAGGAATATACTGTGATGGGTATTTCGAACGTAACCAAGAGGGTTACTCCCTACGTAAGAATGTTATGAATGCCTCAAGTTAACTTTATGTAATATGATTTCTATGATTTATTCATGATTTGATGAGGTACGTTAATGTTCTTATGTTTTATGAGTAGTGTATGATTTCATTGATTCTTATGTATAGATGTACTCATGTTTCCTTTCCATATTTTTATATCCCTTACTGAGCTTTTTATGCTCATCCCATGTTTTTGAAATGTTTTTCACAGGTCAAGGGAAGGGTACATGATATGATGATAGTGTCAAGGAAATGTCAAGAAAGAATCCATGTTTTATTTGAAATATGTTTCCGTTGATGGGAAAAAATGAATACTATCTTTATGTATCCACTTTGTTAAAATGTGGAATGTTATACAAGTTTTATGATCTAATTCTCTAAAACTCTAAACCTGAAAAGATCCTCAATGTGTAATCTTGTAATAACTCAAGATTATGTAAGGTTTAACGATGGGGCCTTATAGTTGGTATCATAGGTTGGGTTAGATAACTTTAAGAGTTAGAATTTTATTAAATGATTATCCAAAAATAATTTTTTTATGGTCAAATTGAAATGATATAGCATTTGAAGATTACAATGTTGCTTCACCTAAGGTATTTCAGTGTTAAGAATGGTTTTTCGAAGAGGAAATAGAGAAGATTTTTTGGGAAGGCATACTGAGGGAAATGACCTTCCAAATCAGTATACTGAGATGGTCAGAATCAGAATTGAGCAGTTTACTATAGTGATGGCTCAGTTGAATCAGGTGAAAAATGTTGGTTGTTTTTATTGATGATATTTTGGTATTTTCTAAAAGTAAAGAGGAGCATGAAAGACATTTAAGGGTTATTTTGAAAACCTTGAAAGAAAATAAATTGTATGGGAAATTCAGCAAGTGTGAGTTTTGTTTGCAACAAATTTCTTTCCTTGGTCACATTGTTTATAAAGATGGGATAACTGTTGATCCGGAAAAAACAAAGGTCGTTGAAGAACGGCCAAGACCCACAAATGTTACTGAGATTCGTAGCTTCCTTGGTTTGGTAGGCTATTGCCGAAGGTTTGTTAGAAAATTTTCATGGTTATCTAGTCCAATGACGAAGCTAACTCGGAAGGGTGTTAGGTTTATCTGGACAAAATAATGTGATGATTGTTTTCAGGAACTGAAAAGAATATTGGTGAATGCTCCAGTTTTGGCACTACCTTCCAGGAATGGTGAGTTTTTTATCTACAGTGATGCTTCATTGAAAGGAATTGGTTGCGTCCTAATGCAGAATGATCAGGTAATTGCTTATGCTTCACGACAGTTGAAAACTCATGAGGTAAATTACCCTACACATGATTTGGAATTAGCTGCTGTTGTTTTCGCTTTAAAAATTTGGAGGCATCATTTGTATGGAGTGAAGTGTGAAATATATACTGATCAAAAAAGTTTAAAGTATATATTCACTCAGAAATAATTGAACATTAGACAGAGGATATGGATGGAATTAATCAAGGATTATGATTGTATAATTCATTACCATCCGAGAAAAGCAAATAAAGTGGATGATGCTTTGAGTCGAAAAAATAATGCTTCATTAAAAATGTTGCGTTTGGAACGTGATCCTTTGGTTAAGGATTTGATGAAATTTGGCATAGAAGTTTTTGGTATAGGATGGTCTTCTGTTTTTTTTCAGGTATCAGTGAAATCTTCTCTATCAGACAGAATCAAGCAAGCACAGAAGCAAGATAGTGAGTTGTAGAAAAAGGTAGAGCTGGTTCAGAAGGGTAAGTTGCATGAATTCAACATTGATAATGATTGTGTTTTGAGATTTAGGAAGAGATTGTGTGTGCATTGTGATTCACAGTTGAAGAGAGAGTTTTTATGTGAAGCTCATAGTTCTCCGTTGTCAGTTCATCATGGAAGTACTAAGATGTACAGAGATCTACAGGAGTATTACTGGTGGGATGGAATGAAAAGAGATATTGCTGATTTTACTGTGAAGTGTTTAACTTGTCAGCAGGTTAAAGTAGAGAGGAAGTTGCCAAAAGGGATGCTTCAGCCTTTACCAGTGCCTGAGTGGAAATGGGAAAATATATCCATAGACTTTGTTGTGGGATTGCCGAAGACACCTCGAGGTAATAATGCAATCTGGATTATTGTTGATCACTTGACTAAATCTACTCATTTCATTGCTATATGAGATAATTTTTCCCTTGATCAACATTCCCATTTGTATCTTAAAGAGATAGTCAGGTTACATGGAGTTACTCTCTCCATTGTATCTGATCGTGATCTTAGGTTTACTTCTAACTTTTGGAAAGGACTTCAGAAGTCGTTGGGTACTGAATTAAATTTTAGTACATCTTTTCATCCTCAATCAGATGGGCAGTCAGAACGAACGATCCAGACTTTTGAGGATATGCTACGTGCTTTTTCGATGGATTATCAGGGAAGTTGGGACTAACATCTTTCTTTGGCTGAGTTTTCTTATAATAACAATTTTTATTCCAGTATATAGATGGCACCATTTGAGGCGTTATATGGGAAGCGGTGTCGAACTCCAGCATTCTGGGATGAAGTGGGTGAAATGAAGCTGATGGGACTAGAATTGGTAGAAGAGATGGCAGAAAAAGTTCAGATGATATAGAAACACATGAGAACAGCTCAGAGCAGGCAGAAGAGTTATGTAGATAACCGGAGAAAGGATCTATCTTTTGAGGTAGGTGATCATGTTTTTCTCAAAGTCTCACCATGGAAAAGTGTGATGCGATTTGGTAAGAAAGGAATGTTGAGTCCAAGGTTCATGGACCATATGAAATTCTGAAGAGAGTTGGATCAGTTGCTTACCGAGTGGCTTTACCTCCAAGTTTATCTCACGTACACAGTGATTTTCATGTTTCGATGTTGAGAAAGTACATGCCAGATCCATCTCATGTTTTGAGTCCAGAGGTAGTTCGGCTGGAAGAGAATCTATCTTATGAAGATAAACCATTCTAGATTCTCGACTGAAGGGAGAAAGTTTTTCGAAATAAGGTAATTCACCGGGTAAAGGTTTTGTGGAAAAACCATATCGTTGAAGAGGCGACATGGGAATCTAAAAATGCTATGAGGGATAAATAGCCCCACTTATTTGATAAGTAAATAAATTGCAGGGACACAATTTTCTAAAGGGGGGAAGGATGTAACATCCCAAGTAAGTAATGAATAATAGATATTTTTATCTATGTCTATTTATGAATTAGATAGTGTTTTAGAGGCTTAAAATGAGAATAAATCCAATCTTAAGCATGGAATACAGTGATATTTCTAAAAGATTTTTTTACTGCCTTTTGATGGAAAACCATTTTTAAATCAAAATTTTGACAATTTTATAATATCTATTTGTCAAAATAAACTTATTATTTATGATTGAGACATTGAAATTTACATTGGATAGTTTTTTGGTATTTTTCTGACAATGTTCATTTTTTTAATGAATAGTGAAAAATACCTCATTTTACATCAAAAATGATTTTTCATCTAATTTAATTATATGGATAGATTATATTTTTAATTGGTTTTAAAGTTATATTAGAATATATTTTTACCATTTAATCCAATAGTGGTCGTTGGAATTAATTTCACTTAGAAATTGGACTTAAACTAGTGCCAAGCTTTTGAAACTAATTGTTTCATAAAAACACGCTATTTGATCTGACAGTAGTAATTAATTATTAAATTAATTAATGTAACTTATATGTTTTCAATTTTTTAAAATAGACATCATATTTGAATTCGGAATATCAAATATAGCTTAGGGTAAAGTTTTGGTATTTTTCTGAAAAACTTCAATTTTTGATGAATAGTGAAGCCACTAAGTGGTACTTAAAAAACTTATTTTTCATTTAAATGAAATTTTACCACCTCTGTGTTTTTAATTTCAAAAATCTAACATACATGGTTGTCATTAAGAAGTAAAATTTGCTTCAATGGGACTAAAATACTTTTTTGGTGAATAGTAACTTTTAAGTTTTTAATCGCGATTAGAGGTAATTAGTATAGTTTAAGGTAAAAATAATGTTTTAATAAAATGAGATGACCTTGAAACATGTCCTACCCTCATTTTATGTGTCATGGACGACCAAGAAAATCCATGGGTCAACTTGGGGACCCCATGGAGCCACTTTGGTTGGAAAATGACATAAATAACTTTTTATTTAATGTAAATGTAAAAATGACACAAACATGAGTTGTTTTACTACAATAATTTTTAAATGTGGTTATACAAGTCAGATGTTTGACTATAAATATTATTTGGAAAGATAAAAGGATTTCCTACATCATAGTATTTTTTTTATAATTTTTAGACATTAAATAAAGTAAATTATTTATGATATCATGATGATGCAACAATTACCTCATTATTTAATGATTTATATAAAATGAAAAGATAATATAAAATCTAAGACCTAAACTTTTCAAAAACCTATTGGATGGGTATATTGCTAACCCTTATCACCTTATCCTCTATTTATATCAATGTGGGACCTTTTAAATCCGAAACTCATTTTAAAATAAAGTAACATTTCTTTACTTTCCAAGAGTGCCCCTCCTCTCCTCTTATAAAAGGCCCCCACCTATACCACCTTACCCACACTTCCAAAGCCTTTGGATCGGCCAAAACCTTCCCATTTTGTCTCTCCACATCCCTATATAACTATTAGAAGCCTCACTTTGGGCATAAGTCTTCCCAAGAATCCTTTGAGCTCAAATAAAAAAGAGTTACCCGATTTAAAGGTAGTGTCTTCTATTGTGTTCTTATGATTTATTTTTCTTCTACAACCCCCAAAACACATTTTATTCATTTCTATTGTAACAACACCAGTATATTACATATACTAGGATGTCTTTATAAGAAGTATTCGAGCTACACTTACACATACCTACATCTAATGGTTAAAGAACATACTGTTTCCGTGGATGGCGAATTTCTATCTCACGAAACGATGATTGTTCAATATTCTTTTAACACCTTAAAAGGTGGCAATTAAGATGACACTATACTTATATATGATATATAATATGTTTATTTTTTACTTAAGCTTCGGTATTTTTCATTTGTGTCATACCTTTATGGTTTTCATTATGGGTAAATGCGATATCTTCATTTTAGGAAGTGCGGACTACCGCCCCCTCAAAGTGATTTGATTTGTTAATGCCATATGTGGGACGTATAAATGATGTAATTAAGGGTATTATATATGATATTATACTGGAATTATAATATACATTTATATCATTATGATTCCATTCCATAAAATATGAAATAGAAATGAAAGTAGCGTTCATGCGTACGTATGGCTTACCGTCTCCATAAACGGTGAATTTCCTTTCTTACCTCTAAACGTTATGTAATATTATAAATTCATGTATATACAGGATATATATGATATATATGATATCTACATCATGATTATAACTCTGGATATAATGGATACATGAACAACTTGTAATTATAAAGAGTTTATTTTTGACTCAAGTACCAATGATCGTTAAAACGACTGTTATTAACTTAAATAATTACATAGTGTTCTTGAAATGGTAATAAGTGATATAAAAGGCATAATGAACTTGAAAAAGGTTCATAAGAAAGTAGAAATTAACTCATGTTTATTATTCAGGAGGTTAAAGAACGATCGAGTCATGTCAGACCCGATGTAAGGGACTTCATCTCAATCTCCATTCATTGAGGCATATTTTATTTTATACACAACCTTCTTTTATACGGTGTATAAAACCATTTGACTTTTATGTTTATCCAAAAGGAATCCTTTTTATATGAAGTGTTTTACTAAATGACAAAATGGAATGTTATTTTTGTACGTATGCGGCGACAACGACTTCTCTGCCGCCGTGACCATTATTTGAGTTTCGGCTTCCCCTACAAGCCATACCTTCTTTTTAAAATAAAATTAAATACCATGTTTTACTTTTCTTTTATTTTGGTATTGAAAATGGTTTTCATAATGTTTTTATATCAATGTGTTTTATTGATATCTTGTTATTGAAAGGTGGAAATGTTATGTTTCCTTTATGCATGTTTTATGTGATACAATTATGTTGTGGTTCTTGGGCATTATTATGAAGATGAGTGGTTCCGTGATAAACTAAGGGCGGGTGAGCCCGATATAGCTCTCCAATGCATTGGGTAATGTGAAGTAGTTAAATGTTAAGGTTTCTCCGAAGAGATTTAGGGAGTATACTGTGATGGGTATTCCGAACGTAACCAAGAGGGTTACTACCTACGTAAGAATGTTATGAATGCCTCAAGTTACCTTTATGTCTTATGATTTCTATGATTTATTCATGATTTGATGAGGTATGTTAAAGTGCTTATGTTTTATGAGTAGAGTATGATTTCATCGATTCTTATGTATACATGTACTCATGTTTCCTTTCCATATTTTTAGATCCCTTACTGAGCTTTTTATGCTCATCCCAAGTTTTTGAAATGTTTTTCACATGTCAAGGGAAGGGTATATGATATGATGATAGTGTCAAGGAAGTGTCAAGAAAGAATCCATGTTTTATTTTAAATATGTTTCCGCTGATGGGAAAAAAATGAATACTATCTTTATGTAACCACTTTGTTTAAATGTGGAATGTAACACAAGTTTTATGATCTAATTCTCTAAAACTCTAAACCTGAAAATATCCTCAATGTGTAATATTGTAATAACTCAAGATTAAGTAAGGTTTAAGGCTCGGGCCTTATATCAGCAACAACAGCATTGATGACATTGATTGATACATAACGCATTGCATCTCTTTTATCGACATTTCTACGTTATTGACTTCTTCCATGTCCTTGTTGAGACACTGCCTTTTGCTGATTTGATACCTCATGAACTTCTTGATAAACCGCAATTTAGAAGGAATATCTTGATAATTAACTCTTCGTTCCTCTTGGGGCTTCTTCCCTAATCGATAGAAGTTGTAATTTCTCTAAGGGAGAGATTGAGGATTTGAAAAAGTCCCTAGTCCTGTGGACTGGGGCTACTCCTACTGTTTCTTCTAAAATTCTCTAATCCTATTTGTTGATTCTGAGGGTTGGGTTAAAAGAGTCCTCAGTCTAGCAAGCTGGGATTGATCTTGAGTTTCTATATCTGAGACCTTCTTAAAAGCTCTCATGATCTTATGGACTTTAGTTCGGAAATTGTCTGGATGCGTTAACCTGCATCCACTCTTATCACCCGGCTCAAAAGACCGTTGGATGATTTATGACACTTATATCACATGGTGTTGTGCTTTCTCTAAATGAGAGGCCTATTCAATATTCTCATTTGCTTGATGCAGAAGTAATTCAACAACTTGTTCTCAATATTCTTGATTTTGAGAAGAACTAGTTGAGGCCTATTCTTGAGCGAGACTTTGATTACAAAAAAATCCAATTAGCTGTGGCCGGCCATGGGTAATAACATTACATGAAACCATTTTCAGCGGGCTTTGTTGACTGGAGAGTACAGTAAAATGTAGCACTCCATGAACACCCCATCACCTGATTTGAATACCAGATGGAGCATTGGCAATTAACTTGCACAATCTTCTTAGTGCGCCAAGGCATGAACGCTGAAGGGCTCTCTGCTGCTTTTCAGCCTTTGGATATTGATAAACTGAGAGAGATGCCAAATCAATTTGGCGTTGTAACTCTTCTATTATCTTGAAATGATTTTCATATTCATCATAAGATAATATTTTCTTTTTCAAATGAAAAAGACTTTTCCATATGTTGAGACGAATATCATGAAATCCATCTTTCGTCAACATCTCTTGAATGTCATATTAAGAATCAGCCAAAGGCCAAAACATAACTGGCACTTCACCTTTCACCAGTTGTTTTCTCATATTCAGTACATCCTCTTTATCATTAAATGATGATTATTCTACCTGATTAGACTAGATCTGGTGCTTCCTTGTTGCTTCATCAGATTAAACACTACTGGTAGAGAATTCACCTATCAAACTATAAGATTTATGACTCAGGGGTGGTTTTGAGAATGACCTACACCCGGGCTATCTTCTGATTGAGAAATTACATCAATTAATAATGGTAAAGCATCAGAAATGACTAGCTTCACATTTGAAAGTGCCTCAAGATAAGAGGGATTTCTTGTCACTACATTTTCTGTTGGATAATTTTCTAGGCAATGCGCATTACTACTGTAGAGAGGACTTTTGCATCTAAATTCATCATAATGGGGAGGACCACCATGGTGGGTTACAGAAAAAGATGAAACATTTTTCTCCTTGGTCTTCTGGCCACATAAAGGGTTCTTGTGGCTCTCATATGAAGATGAAACTTTGAGATCAACTAAATTGTCATGAAGCAAGCCTTCACGAGAATGTGTCTGAAGTAGACCTTAGGAATTAATGTTCCCACTATTAGGAACTGAGAGATTAAAATCTTGAGTTGCAATAGATAATTGTCTGAGTGCATCAAGAACTCCAGCATCGATTAAGGCCTTATTATAGATTGGCCCTTGATTTCGTTACAGTGCTGGGTGGGTCTTTTTCTTAGATACCTTCTTACTCACTTTAGGAACCACTTTTTACCAAAAGTGGTCATTATGGGTAGGTGTATGTGCTTTCTATGGAGAAATGATCAGGTTAGGTTGATTATCTCCACTCAAATCAGGTGTATGTGGCTGACTTGGTAGTCCGTATGATACGGGGGAGTATGACCCACATCCCTCTTGGACTGGAACATAGGTGTGTGTCTCTTCTGGAGTGAACTGTTGATGTGTCACTCCACTGGTAGGGATAGATTTGCATTTCTTTCCCTATGATGCTGCTGAAGCTGTAATAATATCCTGGCAGTCATCCAGAATATGATTAGGGATTTGTTTCTGCTCCGTCACCATTGACAGAATATTCTTGGTGACTTCAGCTACTGGAACGATAATATACATCCATTCCATGCTTGGAGTAGGTGTGTGTTCATTATCCTGTCCTCCTTTTCCTGTCAGTGAATTCTGACAGTACTCAAGTGTGGGGGAAGAGTGTTGAGTCTGCCTCTAGTTTGTCACCGGAGCATTCCGAATGACTTCCCCGAATGCTAACAAATGAGACTGTTGGTAGTCTTGATCAATACTAGCAGGTGTATGTGCCTGATGATTGCACTCCACCAAACATGGTTGATAATCTTCCTTAAATACTGATAGACGAGGCTGTTGTTAGGATTGATTAGTGTAAGCAGGTGTATGTGCATGTTTACCAGTTTTCAACACATTGGGTTGGTAGGATTCATCATATGTAGTCAGACGAGCCTGATGACCAGCTGATGATTTATAAACAGGTGTATGTTCCTGTCTGTAGTACTCCACTGGAATTGCTTGGCGAGATTGGCATGCTGCTGCCAGACGAGTCTGCTAGATAGTGGAATTAAAACGGACGGGTGTGTGCGCCCTCTTGTTGCTTTCCACCAAGTTAGGTTGATGGAATTCTTTGGAAACAACAGAGATAAGAACATTCTCACCATTAACTGGTTGTTGCCTCTGATGTTTCTTCTTGCCTGCTCGGGTTCGAGGAACCTGAGTCGAACGCCTAGAGACGACACCCTCATCTTGTTGAGGGCGCACTGCTGCACAAGTCTGGCGATGATTGTTGGTGGGAGCCCTTGGGAGGGACTACAGTTTCCTTGAATTAAGGCCTAGAGTGGCCTTCTATTTCACCTCCTCAGAATATGGGAGGAAATGGTTGTTGCGTTTCGAGGATAACGACCCAAAACGGTTGGAGACGATGATTATCACCGCCTTCTTCTTGATCGTTGGTCGTCACTGTCCGGATGACCGGGGTGAATTATTGACTTGGAGGGCCTGTATAGCTACTTACAGAGTTGGAATAGTACCGTGTTGACAGTACTCCTTAACCAGAGCATTTGATACCCAGCGTTGAAGACGCTGATTAGGTGATGTCGTCCTTAGAGCGGACAACGATCCAGCATGAGTAGTAGAAGATGCATTCACAGTAGAGGTTTTCACAGCAGAGGCATTCACAGACGTGAACATAAGAGAAGCCATTCATGTAATGCAGAAGATCTTGGAAAAGAGTGCATGTTTGATATAACAAACATAATCAAGATAAGTTCAGTTGCTACATCTTTTGGATGAGAACATTTGTTACTGATTGCTCTGTTGGCCCTCTCGTTGAGTTTAAATAGGGGCCTAACAAAATAAGTAAAACTTCATTTTAACTTTGTTAAGGATTCACGTCGGCTTCACCATTTTTTGTTTCCTCTGGAAATGGTGATGACCTCATTGATTTAAGGTTCAAACATTCTAAGAAGTTTCTAACGGGTTTGTTCATAGAACCGGAAAAATCCAATGATTCCATATCCATTTGTACCTACTTTCAAAAGGTAGGTTCTCACTAGTTATGAACTGATGAGGCTTATGAATTTTCATTGGTTGATAGGATGGGAGGTCGGACTCATCACACCTTTTTGGGGGTAATTATTGTCTACTCTGGGACTCGCATTATAGATTTAAGTTTATGTTTATAAATCCTTATTACATTACCAAGTTTGAAAATGAGCTTTCCTTTAGATCTGACAATAAATAATTAGAATGAATGAAATTTAGAGAATATTTTATATGTATTAGAGGTTCTTCATCAAGAGAGAATCATCTGTATTTGTTAGAGATTTTATTCAATGGTACCCATCATCACATTATATTGAAATCTCTTGGTCATTATGATAACCATACTAGTTTTAAGGCCACTCAGAGTGGCACTTGATGTTTATTGTCATTCAGAAGGACATAGATTATTTCAGAGTCGGGATCGTACCCACAGATGGGCTACCTACATATACCTTGTTTTAGAAAAGGAATAAGAACCCACGTAGTTTGAGTAAATAAGTATGAGGTTTATGCATGATTGATGGCTCAAAGAAAGATATCATAATTACTTTTACACTCTAAGCTCACGTGAGTCATACTCGATGTGAGAAACAAGTGGTATTGGTAAAACCATAAAATTGTTCCATGAAAGATGCAATTATAAGAAATGATGTGGGGCTTATGTATATATAACTACCCTGATAGATGAAGATTAGGATTTACTTCAGGGAAGAAACCCGGGAACAAGGTCTAGAAAGGTATTTGTGCTTTATATAGATTTGGAAACTCTAACTTGGGGCTTATTCCGGAGAAGGATGGACAAATTAGGAGGGGACTTATGATTGGGTTTCACTCCTGAGAATGAAGCCCAAGTAAAATGTAACTTAAGACTGGTTAAAGGGAATTATGAATGGGGGTTACTCCTAAAAAGGAATCCCAAGTTAAGGAAATTTGTATTTTGGGAACATGGGTCTTACTTAAAAGGAGTATGACCATATTAAAAGAATTATGGTTGGGGCTTACTCCTAAAGAGGATTCCCAAAATAATGGGAACTTGAAGACTGGGGCTTAATCCTGAAAAGGAGGCCCATGTTAGGGGACATGGGATTTCTCCTAAGGAGGATGCCAAAATTATAGAAATTATGAGTGGGTATTACTCCTGAAAAGAAGTCCCAGGTTAGGGAACCTCTCATCTTTAAAGGATGAGGTTGAATGAATAAAGTCTCTCACCTTAGTGACATAAGTATATGTAAATAACTATGTTTGAGAGATATTCCATAGAATTCCTTTCAGTTAAGGAAGCCAAACCAAGAAATCATGACATGAATGGATTTGAAGAGGGTTTTGAAGGCTTAACCTAAAATAAGAGAGGTGTATTTTAATAGGATAAGTGAAATAGGCAGGAGAGGCACCCAAAAAGAGAGGGGCGCGCAAGTCCTGCATGGGTGTTCAAGTCCTGGTCGCGTAGGTGTACTTGTGCGACAAGTGGGTACTTGCGCGACAGCCAACCCTTAAGGTAATACTTGGGTGAGACTTGGCTCAATCCTTTAGTATTATACCTAGGTGCTTCTAGAAGAGTGGTGCACTAGTTCTATTGAAAGAGGCAAGGCGGCGCGCAAGTGCGACCATTTCCCTTAAGGACTGACCACTTAAGCACACAAGTGTTGATGAGTTTCAACACTTAGGTCTTGTTTCTCCTGTTTAGACCTTCCATTCTTGGTAAGAAATTACCTTAGAAGTGTTCGGAAGACTTCCAGAAGAGACTTGGGTGACCAGAGCTTGAATATGAGTTTTGGAATTTTTTTCGTCCTAAAATTGGGTGCCCACCAGTGGTATTTATAGGCCAGGGAAGACCCTGAGTGAAAAATCAAAGAGTGTTCGCAAGTCACCTGTGTGACCATTGGGCGGAGAACAAGTATACTTGTGCTACCTTGGTGGAACTTGCACGACTCATGTGAAAATGAATCCTTGTTCATGCCTTTGTTAATTTTTTATGTTTCTTTAAAGGATGAATCAATTTGGGTTCAAGGTATTTCTCTTTTCATTCATTTAGACTCTATGACAGAAAGGAGCGTCAACAGGTACCATTCACCATAAACCATAATTATGGAAGATATATATATATGAACAACTATTCTTAGGGTTATTATCCCTAAATACTTTTGTCCCAAGACCATGTCCACTTGTAGTAAATGAAAAATGATATATTTTCATAGGAAATCCACACTCTATTTACAATAACATAAGATGTTCTATTATACTTAGGTTTATTTTAATGATTATCACTATATATTTCTCATAATAGTATCCAAAAAGTAACTAAACCTTGCTATAATTCAAACAGTAGAGAACCCAAACTCTTTTACATTAATTTACATCTTAATAAATGAATATTCATTATATAAAATTATAATCCATGTCAAAACCATAATGATTTAGTATATTTTGGAACTTGGATACATTAAAAATTGGTATATATAAAATCCATATTATTTCCCTTTAATTTCATTACAATGATCACCCTACTTAGTCACATCATACTTATAATCTTTCTTCATAACCAAGGGAAATGAAACATAAGTAAGGGAGACATCAGATGCTCAGTAAGAGAAAAAATTAGGGATATCAATCAGTAATCATATGTGAGAATAAGATAAGTATAATATTATGATAAAATTATCAAAACAATCAAATATGGTACCCAATCAATCAAGTATATTTAATCATGAATCATAGTATTAAGTATTTTAACTCAAAAGACATAAGACATAAGTGTGTGAAATCATAAATAATAAATCATAATCCCTCAGATCATATCATAAGAATAATACATATACTATTTATCACTAATAAATGTGAAAAAATACTTCTTTAGTCAAGGTTAACTCCAAAAAATATCATTGTGGAAAATTCTGCATAATGGAAATCCTTAACTAGGCATTTCCAACATTGTCTTAGGAGAAACTTACACCTAGTCAACTCCACCATCTATTAGGATTTTATTAATTCCATAATATCCTAGGATTTTCTCAATTACTTAATCATTTCCCAAAGCATTGGAGGGATATAATGGACCAAACCCTCCTTGGTGTATAATATATCCACCAGTTGCATGATTATAGTCCATCATGTTTTCCAAAAGACCATGAAAACATTTTCCAATACATTAAAGACTAAACCATGGAAACAAATACATATTTTATTAATATTTCATAATAATCATATATCATAAAAATAATGAATAAATATATTAAGATTTTATCATATCATAATAAAATATAATAATGATCAAAGTATTTTTTATAGATTATGATAAATTTAAAATAAATCACTAAAATATTTTTGAAGGAAAATAATAATCTCATTTTGAAATAACATAAAATCATATCAATTCAAAAATATAATGGAAAATATTTTATTTGAAAAAACCATGAAAATAAGTTAAGTAATATTCAAAACAAATATAGTACATGATGAAAGGAAAACCATTCTTGTGGTTTACATTAAAATAATGATTCTATTTATATTTTTAGTAAATGGTCAAATGTACCTTGTTCAGGAATGACAAGAATATTAATTTAATTTTTTTCTAAAAATTAAAAAAATTGGACAAATGAATTCAATAAATATTTGGAGATTAGTGAAATTAATCATGAAAACATTTTATGGGAAATAATGACATGGAATAAAATATTCCAAGATGATGTTATAAATAATGTTAAGTTTCTTTTAAATCATTCTCTCAGTATCTTGAGAATATATAAAGTATAAATTTAATAAAAAAGTGTTATATATATATATAACAATTATGATCAATGTAATAATATTTTGGATATAAATATCATATAATTTAATCATCCTAAAGCTCAAGCATAAATAATATTGGTAGAATTGAGATTCTAACATAAAACCCATACAACATTGGTTTCTATTGAATCATAACCCCCAAGAAATGGAAAACATTAAATAAAAACTTAAATACCACGAATATAAATATATTTTTAATACAAAATATTAAATGGTTAGTAGATATATTCCATAAATGAAAATAGGCATACAACACAACATATGTCCCAAAGGAGACAATTTGAGAAGACAAACTATATCATCTCAGGTAAATAAAGAAATAATAAATTTTTTTTATAATTTATATTTAGGTAATTAAATATTAATTTTAGCTTAAATCGGTTTCTATGTTCGATGGAATACCTGACACACAACAACAAGTATCGTTGAAATTTTACGTTGAATAGTAATAATATAATATTATTATTTTAAATGGTAGTTAACGCCTAGCTGTTATAATGGAGGGAATGAACATAACTTACTAAAATATGATTATATATGTTTGTTAAATGTTTTTACATTTTTCTAATAAAATTTATTGGCATAAAATTTGAATGAATCCAATTTTATGCACAAATACTCTAATATTTTATAAAAGGTGGATTTATCCCCTTTTGATGGAAAAACCTTTTTAAATATTGTTTTTGTAACTTTTATATGTTATATTTGACAAAAAATACTATTTTTTAGAATCATGAAATCAGAATTTAATTTGGATGAAATTTTGGTATTTTTCTGATAAAGTTCATTTTTTAATGAATAGTAAAAATATTGTATTTTAATTCAAAATTGCCTTTTAATCTAATTTACTTATATTGTTATATTATCTTTTTTAATTAGTTTTAAAGTGTAATTATATTATATTTTTACAATTTAATCCAATGTTGGTCATCTGACTTAATTTCACATTAAAATTGAACATAAACAAGTGTCAATCTTTTGATAGTTATTATTTCATAAAAACATGCCTTTACTATTGAGAGCGGGAATTGATTTTAAATTAATTTCTTCCACTTATGTGTTTCGAATTTGGAAAAATGGATTCTATATTTGGAGACATGATTTAAAAATTTATTAAATAGGTAAATTTATTTTTCGACATTATGAATATTTACTTCAGAAAATATTTTATTTACCACGGTTAAATGGTAAATCTGGTAAATAAAGGTACAAAAATATTACTATAATAAAATAAATTTACCTTAACATGGTCCCTAATCCTATTGGTTGATACACTTCCAATAATGGTCATTTTTCGGTCGATTTTGGGGACCCAATGGAGCCACTTAAGAGTGATAATGACAATTTATTTTAATTAACTTAAAGTAAAGACAAAAATGACATAAACAAACATATTTTTGTAAATTAATTTTTTCATAAGGATTTTTAAGTTATCTCTTTGAAATTAAATATTCCTTGTAAAGATAAAAATATTTCCAACATCATGGTTTTTTTTTATAATTTTTAGACATAAAATAAAATAAATTATTTATGACATAATAATGATGTAGTGTTTACCTCATTAATAAGAGATTTAAATAAATAAGATTATAAAGATTTAAAATAATATCCAAAACCTCTCCAATTTTAATTGGATGATTTTATTTCAACCATGATTTATCTTATCTTTGACTTTAATAAGTTTTGGACATTTAGAAACTGAAAATCATTATGTAATAGAATAATATTTTCACACATTCCTAAAGAGCCCCTCCTACCCCTTATAAAAAGCCCGCACCTCCATACCATTCCTCACACATCTTAATCCCCTTTTATTGTCTAAACTATTTCCAATTAAATTACTTACATCATTCTCCTCCTCCAAGAAGCCTTAACTTAGGAAAAAATCACTTCAAAACACCATTTTGGTTTAAAGCAAAGGTTGTTACCCGATTTAAAGGTAACGTCTTCTCTTAAGTACTTTTGTTTTATTTTACTTCTCCAATGCCCTAATATATTTTTATTCATTTATTTTATAACAAAATCAGTATACTCAATATACTAGTATGTTTTTATGAGAATTATTCAAACTACACTTACACATAACTCCATCTATTGGGTAAGGAAAATACTCTTTCTGTGGATGGAAAACTAACGCCTCACGAAATAATGATTGTTCAATTATCTCCTACATCCTCTCATGGTGGACATTATGATGGAAATTTTTTTATATAAGATATATATTATGTTTATGTTTTCTTTATGCCTCTTTATTTTCCATTTATAGCTTACCTTTATGGTTTCCATTATGGGTAAATGCGATAATTTTATTTGAGGAAATGCGGACTACCTCCCCCTCAAAGTGATATGACTCGTTAATTCCATATGTGGGATGTAGAAGGGATGGAGTTAATGATATAATATATGATATTATGCTGGAATTATAATATACATATGTATCATTATGTTTTACTTCCATTAAAATAATCAATAGAAATGAAAGTAGTGTTCAAGCGTACATACGACTTACTGTCTCCATGAATGGTGCATTTCATTTCTTATCGCTAACTATTATGTACTATTATAAATACATATATATAATAAATATATATGATATATATGATATCTAAATCATGTATATCATTCTAGATATAATGGATATTTGATCACATGAACAAATTGTAATTATAAGAAGTTCATTTTCGACTCAAGTACCAAATATCAAAAAAACGAACGTTATTAACATAAATGATTACATAATGTTTATAACATTGAAATAATTAATATAAAAGGAATAATAAACTTAAAAAATGATCTTAAACAATTATAAATTGACTCTAGTTTATTATTCAGAAGATTAAAGAGCAAACGGGTCAAGTCGGACACGAGGTAAGGGACTTCTTCTCAATCTATTTTCATTGAGGTGTATATTGTTTTATACATGAATTTATTTTATATAATGTATAAACACATTGGACTTTTTATTTCATTCAAAGGGAATGTTTTTCTATGAGGCATTTTACTAAACTACAAAAAGAATGTTTGTTTTTTAACGTACGCTGTGACTGTGAATTTTCCACCACCACGAGTATTATTTAATCTTTGGATTCCTTAGAAAGCCCTAATGTTTTTTAATGGAAAATAAATACCATATGATATATTATGTATTTTGGTATTGAAAATGGTATTTATAATGTTTTTGTTATTTCAATATATTTAAATGATATATTATGATTGAAATGTGGAAATGTTATCTTTCCTTCATATTTGTTTTATGTGTTATAAAAATGTCATGGTTTCTGGGATTTGTATACACATACAGGTGGTTCCATGATAAATCTATGGTGGTTGATCTCGAGATAGCTCTCCAATGCATTGGGTAACATGATAGAGTTAAATGTGAATGTTTCTCCTAAGAGATTTAAGGAATATACTTTGATGGCTATTCTAAATGTAACTCACTACGTAGCTGTGGTAGCTAAAATGTAAGTATGATATGGATGCCACTAGTTTCGTTTATGATTTATTATTTCTATGTGTTATTCATAAATCTTATGATTTCATGAGGTATATTAAAGTGCTAAAGTAATGTTTGGAATGATGAAATAATATTTTCTTTCTTTGTTTTATAACCCTTACTGAGATTTTTATGCTCATCCCATCTTTTGAAATGTTTTTCACTGAACTGAAAGATGAATAGGGTCAAGGATGGGACCAAGGAAAAGTCATGTTGTAAAAAACATGGAAGTAGACATGACTCTTTTTTTCAAGAGTTTTTATTTTTGTAAAAAAATGGAAACTGAGTAGAAGTGTCTACTTTCTAATAAATGAGTTGTAATGTAATAGTTATGGCCTAATTCTCTAAAACTATAAAACTGAAAAGATTCTTAATCTGAATTATTCATTTAATTCAAGATTATGTAATTTTTAAGGTCGGGTCCATATAGTTGGTATAAAAGGTCGATTTAGATGACTTTATAAGTTAGGATATTGTTAAATTAATGTCCATAAATTAATTTATGGTAAGATTAAAGTGATATAGCATTTACAGATAACCATGTTTCTTCACCTAAGATATTTTTGTGTTCAAAATGGTTTTTCGCAAAGGGAACATGGCAGTTATATTAGGACGACCTTTGGAGGAAGAAAACCATCCAAATCATTAACCTGAAATGGTTGAAATCAGAACTGAACAATTTGATTCAATGATGGAATAGTTGACTCAGGATATAAATAGTGGTGGTATCCATGCATGAGATCAACCCGATCAACCACAAAAGAACGTTTCAGTAGTGGGGCATTTCATGAAGAAACATCCCCATAATTCAGAGGATCATCTGACCCTGTTCTAGATAAAGGGTGGATTAAAGCAGTAGAGAAAATTTTTGATGTCATGGGGTGTTCAGAACATCAAAAGGTTAGTCTCTTTGTTTACCGTTTTGAAGGTGAAGCTGATCAATAGTGGTCGATGGTGAAAAATATCAGGGATAGTGAGGAGATTGATTCTCTTTATTGGGATGAATTCAAATGTATGTTTCTTGTGAAATATTTTCATATAGTGGTTCGTCTTAGGATGGAAAATCAATTCCTAGAATTGAGGCATGAGGATGACTCTATGCCTACTTATGAAGAAAAATTCACTCGACTGGCAAGGAATGCTCCAAATTTCTTACGAGATATTGATAGTAAAATCAACCATTTTTACTCCATATTAAAGCCAATGTATCATAGGGATTTAGCTTCTAGTGAATTAAAATGTTTTGAAAAACTTGTTCGATGTGCGGATAAGTTAGAAATTGAGTTTGTCGATGATCATGTGTTCTTTGACAAACAACGGAATAAGAGGTGAAGGTGGCAGGCGAAAGGGAAAACTCTTCAAAAAAGAATGATTGTAAGAAATATAAGATTATAGTTTTTGAAAATTGTGGTAAAAAGCATGCAGGGGAATTTCTTTTGAATTCTAGTAAGTGTTAATGATGTGGTAAAATGGTTATAATGCTCATAATTTCACTAAAATAGATCAGGATAATGGTAATACAAAATTTGATTTAAAATATGTAAAATGTTTTAAGTGTAATTAAATGGGTCACTATGAAATTGAGTGTCTAAATAAGTGCTCAACTAAGGTAAATAAACTAGACTACAATCCGAAAGGGGTGGTGAACTACTTTACAACTACATCAGTAAATATTGGGCCATCAAATGAAGTAGTATCAGGTACACTATTTTTTTGTTCAGATTATGCCAATGTGTTATTTGATTCAGGGACTAAACATTCTTTAATTTTTGAGAAGTTTTCTCGTATATTTGGAATTCCATCTCAAGATATGAATCCTGAACTTATGGTAAAAACACCTGGAGGAAATCTTGAAGATAAATAAATTATAAGAACCTTCCTTCCCTCGTGTGTAGAAAGAATCTACCTCCAAACCTTATTGTTTTGCCTCCGGTAGAGTTTGATGTTATTTTGGGTATAGATTGGATTTCTATTTATCATGATAAGAATAAATGCAGAGATAAAGAGGTCACTTTTCAGAAATATTTTCATTTTGTGTATAAGAATGAACCTTTACTTTTTATAATATATCAAGAAGCTGAGAAACTAGTAAAAGATGGAAATGAATGTTATCCTGAACATATTGTTGGAAATAAAGGAACTATTCAAATTAATGATGTGCTAGTGGTAAATGAGAACCTTGATGTTTTTCCTGATGAGTTTCCTGGTATTATACCTTATCAGGAAGTTTAATTCACTATTGAATCTGTTCCAAATGCTAAGCCAATTTCAAAACCCCCTTATCGAAAGTCTCAAATTGAACATTTAGAGTTAAAGAAGCAATTGCAGGATTTATTAGATAAAGGTTTCATTCGACCTAGCACATCACCATGGGGTGCTCCTGTCTTATTTTTTAAAAATGAAGATGGTTCAATGAGACTTTACATTGATTATAGAGAATTTAATAACATCATTGTTAAGAACAAGTATCCATTCCCTCATATCAATGATTTGTTTGATCATCTCTAGGGAGCTCAGTATTTTTCAAAGTTTGACTTGAGATCGGGGTACCATCAGTTGAATGTAAAGGAAGTAGACATTCTAAAGACCGCATTTCATACTAGATATGGCTATTATGAATTTTTAGTTATGCCTTTTGGTTTAACCAATGCACCTGCTATATTCATGGATCTTATGAATAGAATTTTCCGTGAGATCTTGGATAAGTTTTTGGTTGTGTTCATTGATGATATTTTGGTTTTTTCTAAAATGAAAGAGGAGAACAGAAGTCATTTAAGGGTTGTCTTTAAAACCATAAATAAAAAGAAACTATTTTGGAAATTCAGAAAGTGTGAGTTTTGGATACAAAAAATTTCATTCCTTGGTCACATTGTTTCAAAAAATGGCATGACTGTTGATCTTGTGAAAACAAAAGTTCTTGAAGAATGGCCAAGACACACAAATATGACCATGATCTATAGTTTTTGAGGTTTTTCATGTTATTATCAGAGGTTTGTTGAAAAATTTTCAAGTTTATCTATTCAAATGAAAAAGTTAACTCGAAAAGGTGTTAAGTTTGTTTGGACAAAAGAATGTGATGATTGATTTCGGGAATTCAAAAGAAGACTGGTGAATGCTCCAGTTTTAGAAGTACCTTCTAGAAATGGTGAGTTTGTTATTTACAATGATACTTTGTTTAAAGGACATGGTTGTGTCCTTATGCAGAATGATCAGGTAATTTCTTATTATTCATGTTAGTTGAAACCTCATGAGTTAAATTATCCTACACATGATTTGGAATTAGGTGTTGCTGTTTTTGCTTTAAAAATTTAGAGGCATCATGTTTAGGGATTAAAATGTAAAATATATACTCACCACAAAAGCTTCAGTTATATATTCACTCAGAAATAATTGCAAATGAGACAGAGGAGATGGTTGGAGTTAATCAAGGATTATGATTACACGATCCTTTACATCTAGGAAAAGAAAATAAAGTGGATGATGCTTTCAGTCGAAAAAGTAATGATTCATTAACCATGCAACATCTGGAACGAGATCCTTTGGTTATTGATTTGATGAAATTTTACATAGAATTAGTTGGTTCTAGAAATTCCTTTGGTTTGTTTTAGGTGTTTGTGAAATCATCTCTATCAGAAAGAATTAAACAAGCGTAGAAGGAAGATAATGAGTTGCCAAAAAAGGTAGAGTTGGTTAACAAGGGTAATTTTACTGAATTTAACATTGATAATGACTGTGTTTTGAGGTTTGGGAAAATATTAGGCATGCCTTGGGATCCACATTTGAAGAATTTGTTGTTATGTGAAGCTCATAGTTTCGGGTTTTCAGTTAATCTAGTTGTACTAAGATATAAATAGATCAACGGGAGTATTACTAGTTGGATGGAATGAAAAGAGATATTGATGAATTTACTGTGAAGTGTTTGACTTGTCAGTAGGTTAAATCAGAGTAGTAGTTACCTAAAGGGATGCTTCAGACTTTACTAGTGCCAGAGTGTAAATGGGAAAATAAATCCATGTAATTTGTTATGGGATTACCAAAGAAATCTTGAAGTAATAATGAAATCTGGGTTATTGTTGATTGATTGACTAAATCGGTTCATTTCCTTCCTATTCAAGATACTTTGTCTCTAGATCAACATTCCAGGTTGTATGTTAAAGATATTTTTTGGTTGCACGGTGCTCCCATCTCCATTGCATCTGATAGTAATCCTAGGTTTACTTATAAATTTTGGAAAGGCCTTCAGAAGTCATTGGGTACTGAATTAAATTTTAGTACAACTTTTCACCTTCAGTTAGATGGGCAGTCAGAATGAACAATTCATACCATGAAGGATATGCTACATTCTTGTTCACTGGATTACAGGGGAAGTTGGAACCAACATGTTTCTTTGTTTGAGGTTTCTTATAATAACAATTTTCATTCTAGGATACAGATGGATCCGTTAGAGGCATTATATGGGAAGTAGTTTCAAACTCTAGGTTTTTGGGATGAAGTAGGCGAAAAGAAGCTGATGGGACCAGAATTGGTAGAAGAGATGGCAGAAAAAGTTCAGTTGATTCATAAGTACATGAGAACAGTTCAAAGTAGGCAGAAACGTTATGCGGATAACCAAAGGAAGGATATTTTTTTGAGGTTGGTGATCATGTCTTTGTCAAAGTTTCTCCATAGAAAAGTGTGACGTGTTTTGGTAATAAGGGAAAGTTGAGTTTGAGGTTCATTGGACCTTATGAAATCCTAGATAGAGTTAGATCATCTATGAATAGAGTGTCTTTACCTCCAAGTTTGTCTTAGGTACACAATTTTTTTTATGTTTCAATGTTGAGAAAGTATATGCCAGATCAATCTCATGTTTTAAGTCTAGAGGTAGTTCAGTTGGAAGAGAATCTCTTTTTTGAGGAACAAACACTCCAGATTCTTAACTGAAGAGAGAAATTATTGTAGAATATGATAAATCACCAGGTAAAGGTTTTTATTAAAAAACCATATGGTTGAAGAGGCAATGTGAGAATCTAAAAATTCTATGAGGGATAAATACCCCCATTTATTTAATAAGTGAATAAAATTGAGAGGACGCAATTTCCAAAAGGGGGGAAGGATGCTACATCATAGGTAAATAATGAAATAATACATTTTATTTATAATTAATATTTTGTGAATTAAATATTAATTTTACCTTAGAGGGGTTGCAATGTTCGATGGCATACTCTATATGCAACAACTAATTTCTTTGAAATCTTATATTGAACAATAATAATATAATATTTTTATTTTAAATGGTAGCAAATGCCTAGAAATTGTTTTGGAGGGAATGAATAGAACTATCTACAATATGATTATAAATTTTTGTTAAATGTTTTTACATTTTTCCAATAAAATTTAGAGGCTTAAAATGTTAATAAATCCAATTTTAAGCAGAAGTACTTTAATAATCTTTAAAAGTTGTATTTACTACCATTTGATGGAGAACCATTTTTGAATCTATTTTTTTCACTTTCATATGTAATATTTGAAAAAAAAGTTATTCTTTAGAATTGAGACATCAAAATATAACTTGGATGAAATTATGGTATTTTTCTGATAATGTTCATTTTTAAGGAATAGGGAAAATACAGTATTTTAATTCAAAAAATTATTTTAATTTAAATTATATATATGGTTAGATTTTCGTTTTAAATGGTATTAAAGTGTAATTAGATAAAAGTTTTACAATTGAATCCAATTTTGGTCATTGTAATTAATTTTACTTCGAAATTGGACATAAACAAGTGTCAATATTTTGATAGTTATTATTTCTTAAAAAGACGCCTTTTGTTTTGACAGTGGGAATTAATTTTAAATTAATTTCTTCCACTTATGTGTTTTGAATTTAGAAAAATGGATTGAATATTTGGAATCAGGAGGTCCAAATTATGTAAATAGGTAACTTTTATTTTTATACATTATGAATATTTACTTCGGTAAATTTTTTATTACCATGGTTAAAGGGTAAATCTGGTAATTAAGGGTAAAAAAATATTACTATAACAATATAAAATTACCCTAACATGTTTCATAATCCTATTTTTTGATATCCTTATGAAAATTAGCATCATTGGATCGAATTTGGGGACCCCATGAAGCCACATAAGAGTGATAATGACACTTTATTTTAATTAACTTAAAGTAAAGACAAAATTGACATAAACAAATATCTTTTAGTAAATTAATTAGTACATAGGGTTATATAAGTTATCTTTTCGACTATAAATATTATTTGGAGAGCTAAAATCATTTCCTATGTAATGTTATTTTTTTATAATTTTTAGACATCATAAAAATTAAATTATTTATGACACAATAATGATGCAGTTTTACCTCATTAATAAATGATTTAAATAAATAAGATTATAAAGATTAAAATGACATACAAAAACAATCCAGTTATAATTGGATGATTTTATTTAGACCATGAGTCATCTTATTTTCGAATTTAATATGTTTTGGACATTTAGAAACTGAAAATCATTATTTAATAAAATAATATTTTCACACTTTCCTAAAGATCCCCCACTCCCCCTTATAAAACTTCTTCACCTATAACTCATTCCGCACACCTCTCAAGCCCCTTGGCTCATCAAAAAATTGACTTTTTTTTCTCCCTACATCCCTATACTCCTCTTAAAATCCTTAACCTAGGAAGAAGTCACTTCAACAAACCATTTTTGTTCAAACCAAAGGGAGTTACCCAATTTAAAGGTAACATCTTCTCTTAAGATCTTTTGTTTTATTTTACTTCTCCAACCCCCTAAACCCTTTTTAATATTTTCTTTTATAATACCTCCAGTATCCTAAATATACTAGGATGTTTTTAGGATAATTATTTTAACTATCCCTACACTCACCTCTATCTAATGGGTACAGAACATACAATTTCTGGGGATGAAAAACTAACGCCTCACGAAACGATGATTGTTCAATTATCTTCTACCACCTCTCATAGTTTCCATCATGATGGCACTGTATTTATATATAATATATATTTTGTTTATGTTTTATTTATTCTTCTGTATTTTTTATTTATAGCATACCATTTTGTTTTCCATTATGGATAAACGCGATAATTTTATTTGAGGAAGTGCAGACTACCGCCCCTCAAAGTGATATGATTCGTTAATGTCATATGTGGGATGTATAAATGATGGAGTTAATGATATTATATATGATATTATACTGGAATTATAATATAACTATTTATAGTTATGTTTTAATTCCATTAAAATATGAAATAGAAATGAAAGTAGCGTTCATGCGTACGTACAGCTTACCGTCTCCATGAATGGTGCATTTTATTTTTTATCTCTAAATGTTATATACTATTGTAAATGAATACATATACTTGATATATATGATATATATTATATCTAAATCATGAATATCATTCTGGATATAATGGATATTTGACCACATGAAAATTGTAATTATAAGAAGTTCATTTCTGACTCAAGTACCAAATATCGACAAAACGACCATTATTAACTTAAATGATTACATAATGTTTATAACATTGTAATAAGTGATATAAACGAAATAATAAACTTGAAAAAGTATCTTAAGAAAATATAAATTAACTTTAGTTTATTATTCAGGAGATTAAAGAATGAACGGGTCAAGTCGGTCACAAGGTAAAGGACTTCATCTCAATCTCCTTCCATTGAGGCATATATTATTTTATACATGCCATTCTTTTATACTCTGTATAAACACCTTTGAATTTTCATTTCATTCAAAGGGAATATATTTCTATGAATAATTTTACTAAATGGAAAACAGAATGGTTGTTTTTAATGTATGCAGTGACAATGACTTTTCCACCGCCGTGAGTATTATTTGATCTTTGGCTTCCTTAACGAACCACAATGTTTTTAAAAGGAAAATTAATACCATATACTATTTTATGTATTTTGGTATTTAAAATGGTTTTTACAATTGATTTTTATCTCAATATATTTAAATGATATATTTTGATTGAAATGTGGAAATGATATCTTTCCTTTATGTTTGTTTTATGTGTTATGCATATGTTATGGTTCTAGGGAATTGTTTACGTATACCTGGGGTTTCATGATAAACCTAGGGTGGGTGAAACCAAGATAGCTCTCCAATGTATTGTGTAATTTGAAGGAGGTAAACGTGATTGTTTCTCCTAATAGATTTAGTAAATATACTTTGATGGGTATTCCAAGTTTAACTCCCTATGTGGCTGTGATAACTATAATGTAAGTATGATATGGATGCCACAAGTTACCTTTATGATTTATGATTTCTATGTGTTATTCATAAACCTTATGATTTCATGAGGTATTATAAAGAGCTTATGTTATGTATGTAATGTTGAACTAATGTTTTATTTCTTTGTTTTATATACCTTTGTAGGATTTCTATGCCCATCCCATGTTTTGAAATGTTTTTCACGTAACTTAAAGATGAATAGGGTCAAGGATGAGATAAGGGAAAAGTAATGCTATCTAAAAAATGGAACTAGTCATGACACTTTTTTTCAAGAGTTTTTATTTTTGTAAAAAAATGGAAACTGAGTAGAAGTGTCTACTTTGTAGTACTTGAGATTTAATGTAATAGTTAGGGACTAATTCTCTGAAACTCTAAACCTGAAAAGATCCTCAATGTGAATAATTCATTTAATTCAAGATTGTGTAATGTCTTAAGGATGGGTCCTTATATAAACCCTTAACACTTTGGTAATATTTTAATACAAACCCCCTTGGAAAAATAATTTTAATTTTAACTTTATATAAAATGGATTAAAAAGGATCCATGGTATAATATATAGAATTTTCACTATATAAAACTCAAAAACAGAAATTGATTTGTTGCATAAAACATGTATTAATGAAATAAATTATAGATGGAGAACCCTTATAGATCATGTAATTTTTGAATAAAAATTTATTGGATGTTTGGAATCATATATCTATAAAAATCTATTTCCATAAATTATGGAGTATTAAAAAGAACTTATTTTTTTAGTATATATACTAAAGAAACAAAAAATTTCTTTATAACATTAAAATGTGTCTCAATGAAGAGAAATTTAGAGGGAACCCGCACCTTATCTATGAATTCATTTGTAAGAACTATAAAATAATGTATAAAAAATTTATATCTATTATAATTATTAAATAATATTAGTAATTTTTATAAATATTTTAACTACTTAGAACTTTTCAACCCCTATTTATTAAAAATTCTCTATTGAATTTATCATTTCAGGTGTTAACTGTTTCATTTATCATATATGTTTTAGTTAGAATGTTATGGTAATTGCACTATGATCGTTGTTACTCTATATTCAGAAATTTTATCCTGATAAAAAAATCATATATATTCATCATATACATATCTATATCCATTCAAATTATGGGGTGATGAAAAAATAATTACATTAATTTTTATAGATGGTAATATGAATGTACACACAAGTAATGTTTCCAATTTTTGATCGGTGAAATGAAGGAAAGGTAAATAATAATACACATTTAATAAAAAATTATTATATTATAAATATGATATATTTTAATTAAATATTTACTAATTACCATCTATGTAAATGGGAAATTATAATCAAATCACATCGCTTCCTAGAGGCGGTAGTCCACATATATAAATGAGAAACAATATCATCTACTAATTGATCATTTGGTAAGAATGTAGATAAGATATTATAATTATAGAATAATAAATATGTTTCCAAAATTATATATTAAAATGAAATCCATAATTATAACCACCCACAAATGACAGTAATATAAAATGAATCATATCACTATATAGAGGTGGTAGTCCACACGTATACATGATCAGTACTTTTATTTCACATTTAATAGATAAGAAGTGGTAAATAGTTTTTACATTATCATAATAACATCACAATATATTTTTGATTTTTTTTAATATAGTGAACCATGATATTTATACATAGAAATTGCATAATTTTTTGATGAACATTTATTACATTACAAAGACACACGTATAAGGATTGTAAAGGTATTATGCCTTTGAAAAATAGAAATAAAAAACAACAGGTTCATGGGTGAACTAAATAATCACCAACATTGTTTTTAATAAATATAACACTTATTAGACATATCATACAAAAAACTTTCTTTATAACCAAGGGAAAGTAAACATAAGCAAAAGATTTCTCATATTATTAGTAATGATAAACACGGGAGATACAAAATCATATCTAAACATAAGGGTATGATAACATGAAAATAACATTTTAAAACCATGCCCTACATGTCAAATATCAAAATATTGAGTAATGGAATAATTATTACTACTTCATAATAAATTAATCATTAAGAAACCAAAAAATATGATCTATGAGAGGATAATATTTTCATAAGAAATATAATTGTGACATACACATATGTATGGAAAATAATTTCCATTATAGTCAAGGATCACTGAGAAGGATAAAATAGTGGAATGTGTTCACTACCCAAACCATTTTAGTATTAAAGGGTCACACACAAGACCATTATAGTGGACAATTTATATTACTGAAACAAGTTCACTCACCATTCTATTCATGTCTATCATTAGATATAAATCTTTACGCAATGAATTTGAGGGAGAAATAGGTCCCACCCATCACATAATGAAAATAACATGTATGTGTGTAAAACATCATCAAAAATTTCATCATATGATAATATATAGAAAATAGACAGAATTTATAATCCTTTATCATTTCATCATTGCATTATATGTGAAACAATAAGCAGGTTTCATTAGAATTTTATCATGGTATAACCTATGAAACAGATATAGGTTTTATAAAAATATTTTCATCATAAATAATTAATAGAATGAATAGGAATGATATCATTTGTTCATATCCCCAGTAAATCATACGTTACAAAAAATAATTATGTATTTTGTGGAAAATTATTTTGAAATATAACTCACAAGAAATATTTCTTGGGGAAGAAAAATTTTCCTTAAAAATCATTTTTATAACTAAAAATTCATAAAATATTTTGGAAAAACAATTCCTAGAAAAAAACATGAAAAAATATAAATTTATATTTAAAAAATTTTGAGTCTATAACTTTAGAAAATTTCATCCATGTCATACATTTTAAAATAAATATTTCTTTCACATTTTGGGTAAAATCCAAATAGGCATTGGTTAGAAAATGACTTTATGATTCATCTCAAAATTTGTTTTATAAAAAACTTAAACATTGGGAAAATTTATTTAATAAATCAATTTAGGTATTTTTAAAACATTTTTAAAACACTTTTAGAAAAAATGGTTTTGGAATAAAAACATGTTTTCATCTGAATAGAGATATAAAGATGATTTTTTCAAAAACAATATTTTGAACCCATGAGTAGATAAAGAGAGTAAAATTAATGGAAAACATTTATTCCCAATAAATAATAAGAGGGGAATAAAATTCATGTGAGTCTTGATAGTGGGATTATACTATTTTATCATCGAAAACATAATCATAAACAATTATGATAAATGATGATATTATAACATAAACACATTACCAATTTGGTAACATTGATTTGTAATGAAAATGAAAGATTAAAATTAAACAAATCCTAAAATATCATGATAATAAATTAATTAATGATATTAAAATTCAAAGGGATTGTATATACACCTCATAAAAGAAGGTAGTCTCATAATATAATATATTTCTCATGGAATGAGAATTGTGAAAATACCTTACCTTAAGTCTTGATTTCTTTCATACACACCCTATAAAACCATATAATAAATATGAGTTTATTATAAAATTATTAAATAACCATACATATATATAACATACAATATGTTTTTTATGATCTTTTATTACCTATTTATTAACAGTTCCATGTTAAATACTAATTTCAAGCAATATATTTTTTTCATGTACGTTTTAATTTTTTAGTTTATGTACTGTTACTTTTATCATGGTTAAATCATCTCAAAAATTTTAAGAACGATATAAATATAATATATGTTCCATATATATATGTATTTATATTAATCTATAAACATTTTAGATTGAAAATAAAAAACATTGTTCATAGAGACTGTAGGCCATATGTACACATGAACTCTATTTCTATTTTCTCAATGGATAGATAAAAATAAATGTAAATAATATATTTAAATTAAATAATAATTTTTTATTTCATATATATCACATTTTAATTTAAAACAATCCTTATTACCTTTCATATAAATTGGGAATGAATCACATCGCTTCATGTGGTAATAGTCCGCCATACACACAAGCGACGTTATTGTATTCCCTTATGATAGAACATATATATGTATATGAGATATAATAATTATATAAGTATAATAATGTCATAAATATCATATATAAATACTTAATATATCATTATATCCATCCATTATATGTGGTGATGGAAAATGAATAACATCGGTTCGCAAGACGATGGTTCGTTGTAAACACAATTAATGATTATGTATCTCATTTGATGGAACATGATATTGTTTTAGGTCACGAACATAATATAAAAACTTATTATTGTGTTACTATAATAATTTTTTTATATGTTGTTGTTTTAATAATAATTAAATGAGGGGGAGGAAGAAATAAAATAAAATACTCAATTAGGGGTATTGTCTATTCTTTGGACAACTTCTACACGTTTGAACCGAAAGTAATATTAGGTTTGAATTATGATCAATATAAGTATTATTTTTTTATAATATGAAATTAAGTAACTGAATTGATTATTTAATGGATGAACCAAATGGTTTTGTAACTGTGAAGAGGAAAGGATAAACGGTGACATTTTATAAGTGGGGTGAGTGGTAAACTTGTAATTATTCAAAAAGAAAAAGGTATACACGCATGTTTCTAATATCACTAGGATTAAAATTCAAGGATTCTAAATACTAGATGATATAAGTTCTATATATGTCTATAAAATCTATATTGGTCGCATTTTGGGTTATTTCTAAACCTTGTATTTATAGTTTAACTCCCTAGTAACCATTTTTTCCTCAATTACGGTAAAGAATTTTAAATGTTTTTACTATTAATTATTGTGATAAATTTTGTTGAACTTATTAAATATTATAAAATTTTATTACTAAAAATATATAATCCATTTTTGAAAATTCCATTCACATAATTGGAAAGTTATTTTCTAAAATTAATCTTACAGAGGTGAAGAGAAAGTAGGCTTTCAAAGATAAAATGATAAAGAGTGAAAACAATTATATCAAAATTCTATATGAAAATGATTAAAATTACATAAATTACAATAATTGATATATAATTGAACTATTTTTTCTTCTAAATCCATTTTAAAATGAAAATTAATCTTATAAAATCATTAAATGAATATGCATTTTTGAATAAAAAAGAATTTTCACAACTCAAAGAAACACTGATCATTTCAAAAAAATACAAAAAAATCACCAGAAACTAATTTTTACTTGCTAATTTTAAAAATGATACATATTTTATTGAAATAAATTTTAAAATGGGTCAAAAATTAATTTTATTATTTTCACAAAAATGAATAAAAAACCTTTTTTTGAGAAAATAATATTTTTGAAACTTATGAAGACATTTAAAACAATTAAGTAATTTATTTCCAATGAATTTTATTCATAAAACTTAATTATTGATAATATTTAAATATTATTTATTAATATTCATATCACTATGTTTGATGACCAAGTTATAACATTCAGGTTTAAATTAAAATATTAATAATATATCACAATTTATTAAAACTCTGAGTTGCATGTAATGCAAGATAAACTTAGTGTTGTGTGTAATATAAGATATAAAATAAATTTAATTGATTTGAAAAAATACTTATAAAATCTTGGGGATTCTAATTTTACTCTTAAAATGAAAAAATCCATCGAAATTTATCACTATGGTACAAATAAATGGGGATACTTCTACCTTATCATTTAATATGGTTCCCCCACAGCTTCTTTAAAATGGTTGTCTCACCAAAAATATTTACTAGGTGAGTTTTCCAATTTCATAGATATATATTTGTATTATCATTAATATCCAATACTTATTCCTCAAAATAAATATCATTCTCTAGTGGTATGACCACTATGTTCAATTCATGTGAAGGATAGGGTATGTACTTCCTCAGGAGAGATATATAGGAAAATCAAGAACTTAAGAGATATTTCGTGGAAGACTCAACTGATAAGATAATATTCTAATATGATTAATAATTTTAAATGGACCAATATAATTAAGTCTTATCTTCCCTTTATTTCTGAATATAATAACCTTCTTCCATGGAAACATTCTTAGAAAAACCTAATCACCAACATGATATTGTAGATCATGTTGGTGTTTGTCACAATATCTTTTCATACGACTCTGATATGACTTTATATGTTGTAGAAAAGATCCACCCTACTCTAAATTTAATTCATCTATCTACATTCTCAAAATCTTTGTTTATCCAAATTCATTCTAGATCATTGGTGATCTATGCTTCTTTCAATAAAAAGATTCATAAGTATCCATCTGAATTCTTGAGTGAATGTTATTTTTGTATGAAAACAAAATTAGATGAAGGTGTTTATCCCAAAATCCTTTGAAATATATATAAAAATATCTCAATATATCCTCTAGGGTTTTAATTATTCTCTAAGACTGATCATAATTCTGAAGATGATATACAGTTTTGAATCTTAACTCCATATCTAGCGCTAGCTGAAGATTTCTCCGAACATCGAGGTAAACCCCAGGTCGCAATCAAATACAATTGAATGTGGTACTCAGTGAAACCTTACAAATTTCATAATATATATTCTAGCAAGAATATAAAGATATAATTCTTCTATGATAATGACGATGTCTTATGAATTTGTAATGTAATTATCTAGGACCCATATAACATTATTACACATCAAAGTTTTGGGGAGTACAATGAAGAAATCAATGGTGATATTTTCTCATTTAAATTATTGTATGGTTAATAGATGTAACATCCCCTTAGACGTTGATATCATCGCCTAAACTTGGTGATATACCACGAATCATGATAAAATATCTATGAAAACTCTCTTCATTCCATACCACCAGAAATAATCATTCAAATATCTATACATATTTATTCTACCAAGATGAATAGAGGTTGAAGAAATTTGAGATTCCTCTATCAAGTCCTTCCAATCTAGTATGGATTGAACAAATACATGATTCCTCAACCATATCATTATATCATGATCAAGGTTAAAATCCATAAAATTTATAACCTTATTTTTTATCTCTAAATCATCCCTCTATAACTCTTTTATTTTTTCATGGATATATGGTTAAACATTTATTTAGGAAAGATAACCTTTCACCCCTTTCATCCGGATTTTAGATCCATCCTTTGATAATATGAAAATTTTATGTATATTTTTATCCTCTTCATGGATAATTTGGAATGACCATCTCGACTCAAAGCATCATCCACCTTGTTCCTTTTCATCGGGTTGTATTGTATTGAGAAGTTATAATATTTATTATCTCTAACTATCATGTTTTGAACAAAATAAAATCCTTATTTGTGAATATATACTTTAAATTTTTTTAATTAGTATATATATTACACTTTTATTCATAAATATTATTCCTCTATATATTTAATGAAAACATACCCCATCTAACTCCAAATCATGAGTTGGCTAATTTTTTCTATCAATATTCGATTTCCATGAGTCATAATCAATAACCATGTCATTTGTCATAAGAAAAACATAATCTCTTATTTGAAAAATAATTATATATTAATAACCATTATCCAATATAGGGTTATGGAAGCATAGGTGTGCTGAATAATTTCCTCATTAGTTCCTTGAAATTTTTATCCCATTCATTTGTACAGTGTAACTTGGATCTTTTATGAGTTTGCATTATGTGTGGATTAGATAGTCATGATAAATTATCCAAAAACCATTCATAATATCTAGATAAAACAAGAAAACTAATGATATTATTCCTCATGGTTTGTCTGTTTCAACACTCAATATCCTCTGTCTTTGATGGATCTTCTATTATACCCTCTATGGTGATTATATGACCCAAAATTAAAACTCCTTTCCACCATAACTCCCAATTTATATAATTTTTATATAGTTTCTCCGTCAACATGGTATTTAGTAAAATTTTCAAAAGACGTTAATAATTTTACTTTCGATCTGAATAGAAAAGAATGTCATCTTTAAAGACTACTACAATTTAGAAAATTTAGAATTTAAAGACTCTATTCATTAAATCAATGATTACAGTGGGAGAATTAGTAAGACTGAATGGAATCACAATATATTCACAGTATCTATACCATGTATGGAATACTATATTGGGTTTATCCTACATCTTGACACCCAAATGATGATATTCATAATGAATTTAAATATAATAAAATTATTAAGCTCCACATAGTTGGTTAAATTGGTCATCAATATAGGATATATGGTACATGTTATTCATTTTTACCTTGATCATATCTCGATAATAAATATCGAGTCACATCAATCATTTTTTTTGAAAAAAAGAATATATACACCCCAAGGTGACAAACATGGACCAATGAATCCCTTGTCAAGGTTCTCTGGGATTTTCTTTTTCAATTTATGTAACTCAATCAGGGACATTATGTATGGAGTCATTCAAATTATTCCGGTAACATGAATGATATCTATTAAGAACTCAAACTCAAATTTTTGTGGAGGTCCAGGAAAATATTTTGGAAAGAAAACAAACTCCAAATCAGTAAGATATTCATTGATGTTGAGTTTATCCTAATTATTGGATTTAAACACTCCTCTTAAATAGGAATCGAAACCCATCTAATGGATGTTATTTCAATTGGAATTTCATATTTATAATTGCACTCATAGAAGATCATATGTTGTCTAGGAATATCAAATTTGACTTCCTTTACTCTGAAATTGATGGGGGATTTATATAGATAAATCAAACCCATACATAAGACACCATCAAATACAACCAATGGAAGAATGAAAGTATTTAATGGAAGAACATTCTCACAAACTCCAACTAGAGAAGAATCATAGACTTGAGATGTGATCATCATCCCATTAACAATTTTCACTACTAATTATATGTGTAATCATTTTAGTGGAATCTTCATACCCTTATAAATTTATGTATATATGAAATAATGGGTAGATATATAGTGAATTAATAGATTAAATTTTCTATAGTGTATGGTATGATTACCTTGCACCACATAATTCTCAAAACCCTTGTTATTAATAGTAGAAAATGATATTTACCTTTATCTCTTAGATTAATAGGTCAATGAAATCAATCATAATAATTAAATTTTGTATTTGGGTACTGGTTTTCATAATTCCCATACTCCTTTAATTTGAGACATTGTTGTGTAAGTGGTTCTTTTTGTAGGGATTTCTCTCAATTTCCATAATAATCTTACTTCATCCCATCTCCTAAAAATTTGATTACTTTATGAACATACATTCCACACTTAAAACATTTTCTAGTGTCCTTAACAAAATTTCCTAAATGTTTATTCCCACAATTTGATTATAAAGAAAATATTATCTTATTCTCTACATGGTTTTTTGATATCCCATATAATTCTATTTTTCTCTTCTTTTCAAAACTATGTGATTTATGTATAACTCCAACCTCTATTTCTACCTTTACATCGCAACATAAAATCTCTTAAATGCTAATAAATTATCTTATGCCTAACACCCTATAAAGACTCTATTTTAAGCCACTGAATAATTAATGTGTATAACATTCTATTTGGATGATAATAACAGAATATTACCTTTCATGTATTGTAGTATATTTCTTATAGGTAACAAAAGATTCATCATATTTTTTATTTAGGCCAATGAAATCATTATCCAAATTCATAAAAAGAATATGAGGAATGTAATTATTGAGTAATATATTCTTGAACTCATCCCATTCCATGGAGTTCATTTCATCATGTCCCATTTTATTCTTAATGAGAACATACAATTTATCCAATTCGAATTTCAAAGTATAGATAACCAAAATGAATTTCTAATGTTCTATACACTATATATAGAAAATATCTATTCAATGTTATTGTTCCACTTCTCAATAGAAAGTAGATCTGTAGATCCACTAAATTAAGGTAAATGTTGCCTCATGAAGGACACAACAGAACATTGTTCTCTCCTTTACTCAATATGATGTTCAGTATGAGTCATGGCTTGAGGATGTTTCATGAGTATACCAACAAGAGTTTTCATTATATATCCCATAACAATTAGCTACTCAGGTTGAAGAATCATTCCATTTTTCATCAAACTTGACATTAATACAGTTCCTCCGGGTTCCATCCACTGAAAAAACCAAAAATCATAGCCTAAGATACAATAATCATATTGAAAAAACAACGAATCACGGGAAATCGATTATAAGATGTCTAAATAAAGACATGTTATTTTTAATATATAAAACCTTTGGTTTATACTAGGTCAATCATATTCATCATATATTTAAATACTTTATGAAATCTAATAAAGTGTTTGTGAATTTCCAAAGCATATCCCTGGGTAGTGTCCAAATCAATGTGTAGTAGGGCCTTATTTCACGCAGTAGGTGATGATCTAGTCCATATCAATACACCTTTTTTGTATTCATTATCCCTAGGTACCTATTTACTGGAACCACATCCAATTTTAGTAACCATACATGGATGAAATTTCTTATAAACCAATCACTATATCATTTACCATTATTCCATTACATATAACATTACATGGAATCATCAGTAGATATATCATTAAAAATGTACATGGTGATATCACTAATGTTTCCTCATCCGATTTTGGGTTTTTAACTAAACCTATCCTCAAATACCAACTAGATATAGCCATACATTTAATATATATATATATATATGTTATATCATTTTTTTATGAAAATCACATACATTATCGAGATAGACACCTGGGGACCGTAAAGGTATTGTTCCTTTGGAAATATGGAAGAATAAACAATTTGTTCATGGTTGAAATATATCATCTTCCACTATGTTCTCTATAACTATCACCCTTATTAGACCTATCATACATAATACATTTCTTCATAACCCGGGGAATGGAAATATTAGAAAATATGACCTTAGATGCTCATTAAGGGTAAGCAAGGCACATATGAAATCATATCTTGAACATAAGTGTATGACAACATGAGAGTAATATTTTAAAACCATAACCTACTTGTAAAATATTCTGATAATGAGTCATGGAATAAATATTGGCATTTAATAAGGCATGAATCATAATGAAATCAAAGAAATTGATCCATGATGCATAATATTGGCACAAGAAATAAAATTGTAATAGAGACATAATCATGGAAAATCATTTCCATAATCGTCAAGGATTACTTCCAAGGCCATCTTAGTCTATTGGGTTCACTCCCCAACCCATCATAGTAGTCATGGTTTACTCCAAATACCATCATAACAAACAATGTCCATTAATGAATTAGGTTCACTCCCCATTCTAGTCCTATTTATTCCATGAGATGTAAATCTGTACCCAATTCATTAGAGGGAGATATAGGTCCCACACGTCACATAATAAAAATCATACATATATGTTCCAAAATATCATAAAAAATTTCATCATATCATAACCTGTGTAAAATATATTGGCTTCATAATTATTTCATCGTTTCATTATAGTATAACCCATGGAAAATGAAGTGGGTTTCATAAGAATTTTATTATAGTACAACCCATGGAAGGAAAACATGTTTCACAAAAATATTTTCATCATAATCCATTTATATAATGAATAAAAATAGTATTTTTGGTTCATATCCCTAGTAAAGGATAAGATACATCAAATGATGTCATCTTAGAAGGAAAATTATCTTAAAGATATATCACTTGGAACATTTCTTGAGGAAGGTATCCTTTCTTTGAAAATAAATTTTTAAAAATAATAATTTATAAATGATTTTAGAAATAATATTTTTTGAAAGTAAAATTAAACACTTATAATGAATAATCTTAAACATTTTATGGTTATGATGACCAAAAATTACCTACATGTCGTACACATTAAAAAATGATTCCTCTTACATTTTCAATAAAAGATAAATGGAAATTTTTTGGAAAATGATATGAAGATTCATTAATTTTTCATAAAATTAGAACTTGGATAAAATTTATTTAATTATTAGTTTTTTTAATTTTATAAACATTTTTTAAAATAAATTTAGAAAGCATGGGTTTAGAAGAAGAACTAGTTTTCACCAATGAGAGAAATAAATAAGATTATTTTTAATTTGTTTTATGACTCTTGAGTAAATATAGAGAGTAAAATTAAAGGAAAAATTTATTATCATGAAGTAACCTTAGTAGAAGAAAAATAATGTGTTTTTTAGATAATAATAAAAATATTTTTTCATTATAAACATAATAAAAAACAATCCCTTTAAATGATGAGATTGTAACAAAAAATATTTACCAATTTGGTAACATTTATTTTTAAGACAAATAAAATAATAAAATTAAATGAAACTTACAATATCATGAGAAGAACTAAATTAATTAATATAAATATAAAAGGGTCATTATATACACCTCATAAAAGAATATAGGTGTATAATATAACATATGTTTCAAAGAATGAAAATAGATATATAAATCCATTACCTAAAGTCTCAGAATCCTTTATACACATTAAAACATTATTTATAACAAATATAAGTTTATTATAAATAAATTAAATAAACACACTTATATATATCATTCTATATATGATATTATTATTACCTTTTAGTACCTATTTATTTACAATTCCATGTTAAATTTATGCTTTGGGAAACTATTGCTTTGTTTTTTGTGTATGTTTTTATCTATTATTTTTTGTCATATAACCTTTATCATGGTTCCATAATCTCCAAAATGGTTAAAATGATATAAATATATTATATATAATTATTATATATTTATTATTAGTAATCCATAAAAATTAGAGATTGAAAAAAATATATACCATTTATAGAGACAATATGCCATACATATTCATGAACATTGTTTCCATTTTATTGAATAATTAAATAAATTAAGGTAAATAATATATTACAATTCCAGACATTTTTTATGCCATATATATTAAATATTTATATAAAAACCTTCCTTATTACCTACCATGTAAATCATAAATGAATCACAATTACTTACAAGGTTGCAGTCTGTTGTATACATGATTGAGGTTATAATATTCCCACATAATGGAATATATGAAGGAATATGTGATATAAAAATTAAAAATTATAATAATATCATAAATATAATATATAAATATCGAATACATCATTATATCTAGTTGTGGGATGTGGTGATGAAAAATGAAAGACATTGGTTTTCCAGGTGGTAGTCTGCCGTACACAGGAATGATGATTTCCTATCCCAATTGATAGAAGATAAGGTGTGTGTAAGAAATTAACATAAAATTAAAAAAAATAATTATATATATGATACTGAGTTTATTATAAAAAATGGATTAATTATAATTTAAGGATTTGGAGGAATAGATAAAATAAAATGCTCAGTTAGGGGTGTTACCGTTTTCTCTGAAAACATCGTTTTGTTTTCACAAAAAGGATTCATAGGTTGGATTTATGAACAATATAATTATTCTAAGATGATAGGATGGAATTAATGAATTTATTTTCTTAGATATTTTATGAACCAAATGGTTTTGTATATTTTAATAAAAGAGGATAATGGATGGCCCCATATAAGTGGTGTGAGTGGAACACTTGAAATTTTTTGAAAATAAAAAGATGTTCCAAAGTTTTCAAGTGAAAAAGAATTCAAAATGGACTATAATTTATAATATAATATATAAGTTTAAAATATATCCATAAAAGTTTTTTTGATAAGTTTTGGATCATTTTAACCTATATCATGTTAGTTTAACGCCTGATAAACCCATTTTTACCTAAACCATGGTAAATAATGTTTACTTTTTTTACAATTCATTATGGTCAAACATTGAAACAGAATTATTGGATAATATAAATTATTCTAATTCTAAATATTTAATCCATTTTTTTAAAATTTATTAACATATTTTGAAAACTTTTAGTTTATGATTGAACCCGCAAAGGTGATGAGAAAGCAGTTTTCCCATGAGAGAATGTTCAAAATATTTATATATATATATATATAAATTTAAAATGAAAATGATTAAAATAAGTAAAATGGGATTATATGATATATAGTTGAATTAATACTACTTTTAAACCCATTTTGAAACAAAAAATAAACACTATAAATGTTTTAGATAAAAAGGAAATTTTTAATAAAAACCTGTACTTTTCATTGTTCACTGAAAAATTAATATTTGAAGAAAAACACAAAATATTCATACTATGATATTTATGAAAATTTGATTTCAAAAATGATGTTTATTTCATCAAATTAAATTTTAAAATTTGTAAATTTTCTTTTCACAAAATTAAATAATACTTTTTTAGAAAATATTATTCTTGAAATATATAATGAAATTTCAAAAAAAAATTATTACTTTTTTTGTTAATTAATTTTATTTATATTAATCTATTATTATTAATATTTAAAGATTATTTTTTAATGTTCATATTTATATTTTTAATGGAAAGGTTATAATGGTCACATTCAAATAAGAATATTAATAATATATCATGGTTTTGTTAAAAATATATGTTTCCTATAATTCATGATAAACATAGAGTTGTGTGTAATTCATGCGATTAAAAATTTTAATTTATTTGAAAAAATTAAATTCATTAAAACACAGCGTGTTACATTCCACCCCACATAAAATAAATTACCCCATTGAAATTCATCACTATAGTACAAATAAATAAGGATACATTTTCCTCATCATTTCCTCAGGTCCACACGTAGCTTAATCAAAATGGATGTTTGACAACAATACTTTGACGAGGTGAGTGGTCTTATTTCATATAAATTTCTCCGTACGATCCATAATCATCCCTAGTTTTCCCTTATAATAATTTTCATGTTCCACTAGTGCGATTTCTGAGTTCAGTACATGTGAAGGATCATGTATTTACTTCCCTAAGAGAGATACATGGAACACATCATAAAAATGGGAGAGGTTTGGTGGAAGCACTAACCAATAGGCTACCACATCGATAAGATCAGGAATTTTAAAGAGAATGTTATACCTAGGGATTAGTTCCCATTTCTCTTTAATTCTCATAACCTTTTCCGAGGGATAAATTCTTAGAAATACCTTATCCCCAACATGAAAATATATACCATGTTGATGATGGTCAGCATAATGTGTATTTTAACTTTGAGCTACCATGATGTGTTGTTGAATGGATATGACCTTATATTCCATTTATTTAGCTATCTTAAGTCCCAATAGATTTATTTCTCTAACTTCATTTCATCTCATTGGAGATTTACACTTATTTCTATATAGGGATTCATTAAGATCCATCTAAATTCTTGAGTCAATGTTATTATTGTATGAAAACTTAACTGGAGGAAGGTGTTGAACCAAACCACATTTGAAGTCCAAAAAAATGATCTCTATATATCTTCTATTTTTTAATTGATCTTTCCAAATAACTATCCATTTATCGATGATATATACTGATGAAACATAACTCTATATCCCAATATTATTTAATATTTTAATGAACTTTGAGTTAACCCTCAGGTCCCAATCAGGTATAATTGAATGTGATAATATCTAAAACATTTACACTTCCTTAATGAATATTTTGGAAAGATGGTCCAGAGATAATTATTCACTTATAGTGATAATGTGATATAAATTTTTTCAAATATTGACAATAAACCATATATTATTATTCCCTTTATATGTTTTAGGGAGTCCAATGAAAAAATCCATCGTGATATTTTTCCCATTTACATTTTTGTATTGGTAATGGATGTAACATCATTTTTGGAATATTTATTTCAACATTATCTTTCTTATATACCAAGAAACGAGATACAAACATTACGATACCTCTATTCATTCCATCCGAATAGAAATACTATTTCACATCTCTAAAAATCTTCTAAATTTTATGATTAGTTGAGAATAAAGTACATGGAGATTCCTAAAAAACACCACTAAAACTTATATGGATGGAACATATACATGGTTCAAGAACCTTATCATTATATCTTGTTTAAGGGAAAGCTCAAGAACATTTCTATCATTTTTTATATCTAAAGCTTCCACTTAATCGTCTATAATATTTTAATTGACTAATTATTGAACATGTATTTGAGTAAGATAATATTTTTCCCCTTATTTTACGATTTCTAGATCTATATTATGAAAATATAGAAATATTGGATCTTTATTATCCTCATCACGGATAAGGTATCTTAATCCCTTTGACTAAAAGCATCAGTCACCTTCCTCGTATTTCAAGGGTAGTAATGTATTAAGAAGTCGTAATATTTAATCATCTATAAAAATATTCTCTTATAAAAATTCAACTCTATAAGGCCCCAGCCTTAATCCTTACTTAATCTTGAGTTATTACAATATTACACATTGAGGATCTTTTCGGGTTTAGAGTTTTAGAGAATTAGATCATAAAACTTGCATTACATTCCACATATAAACAAAGTGGTTACATAAAGATAGTATTCTTCATTCCCATCAATGGAAACACATTTAAAATAAAACATGGATTATTTCTTGACACATCCTTGGCTCTATCACCTTATCATGTACCTTTCCCTTGACCTGTGAAGAACATTTCAAAAACTTGGGATGAGCATAAAAACTCAGTATGGGTTATAAAAACATGGAAAGGAAACATGAGTTCATATATACATAAGAATGAAATCATACTTTACCCATAAAACATAGGCACTTTAACATACCTCATAAAATCATGAATAAATCATAGAAATCATAAGACATAAAGGTAACTTGAGGCATTCATAACATTCTTACGTAGGGAGTAACCCTCTTGGTTACGTTTGGAATACCCATCACAGTATATTCCCTAAATCTCTTCAGAGAAACCTTAACGTTTCACTCCTTCGCGTTACCCAATGCATTGGAGAGCTATATCGGGCTCACCCGCCCTTAGTTTATCACGGAACCACCCGTCTTCATAAAAATTCCCAAGAACCATAACATAATCGTATCACATAAAACATGCATAAAGGAAACATAACATTTCCACATTTCAATCACAAGATATCAATACAACACAAAAACCATTGTGAAAAACATTTTCAATACCAAAATAAAAGAAAATTAAAACATGGTATTTATTTTTCTTTTAAAAATAAGGTATGGCTTGTAGAGGAAGCCGAAACTCAAATAACGGTCACGACGGCGGAGAAGTCGTTGTCGCCGCATACGTACGACAAAAACATTCCCTTTTGTCATTTAGTAAACGCTTCGTATAAAAAATATTCCTTTTGAATAAATGTAAAAGTCAAAGGGGTTTATACACCGTATAAAAGAAAGTTGTGTATAAAACAAAATATGTCTCAATGAAAGGAGATTGAGACGAAGTCCCATACCTCGGGTCCGACTTGACTCGATCGTTCTTTAATGTCCTGAATAATAAACCTGAGTTAATCTCTACTTGATTATGAACCTTTTTCAAGTTCATTATTCCTTTTATACCATGTTATGAACATCATGTAATCATTTAAGTTAATAATGTTCATTTTGTCAGTATTTGGTTCTTAAGTCAAAAATAGACTTCTTACACTTACATGTTGTTAATTTGGTCAAAGGTTCATTATATCCAGAATTATATTAATGATTTGGATAACATATATTTCATATATATTCATCATATACATGTATTTATAATATTACATCACATTTAGAGGTAAGAAATGAAATGCACCGTTCATGGAGATGGTAAGCCGTACGTACGCATGAACGCTACTTCCATTTCTATTTTGTATTTTCTGGAATGGAATCATAATGATATAAGAGTATATTATAATTCCAGTATAATAACATATATAATATCATTAACTTTATCCTTTACACATCCCACATATGGTATTAACGAATCAAATCACTTTCAGGGGGCGGTAGTCCGCATTTCCTAAAATGAAGATATCGTGTTTACCCATAATGGAAACCATAAAGGTATGCCCAAAATGAAAAAAACAGAAGCTTAAGGAAAACATAAACATATTATATATCATATATAAAAATAGTGACATCATAATGGCCACCTTTGAAGGTGTTAAATGAGTATTGAACAATCATCATTTCAGGAGGCAGAATTTCGCCATCCACGGAAACCATATGTTCTTTAACCATTTGATGTAGTTATGTGAGAGTGTAGCTCAAATAAATCTTATAACAACATCCTAGTATATTGAAGATACTGGTGTTGTTACAAAAGAAGTAAATAAAAAGAGTTTAGGGTGTTGGAGAAACAAAATAAAACAAATGAACATGAGAGAATGAATTACCTTTAAAAGTGTAACTCCTTTTGATTTGAGCCTAAAGGCTTCCTTTGAAAGGCTTCTGCCCAAAGGGAATCCTCTAGGATGAGAAGAGGGATGTGGAGAGAGTAATGGGGCAGGGGTTGGCCGAGCCAAAGGCTTGAGGAGTGTGTGTAAGGTGGTAGAGGTGGGGGCCTTTTATAAGAGGAGAGGAGGGGCACTTTTGGAAAGTAAAGAAATATTACTTTATTTGAAAATGTGTTTAGGTTTTAAAAGGTCCCACATTGATATAATTCGTGGATAAGCTGATAAGGGTTCGAAATACACTCATCCAATTGGTTTTGGACATGTGTAGTTCATAGATTTTACATTATCTTTCTATTTTATTTAAATCATCAAATAATGATGTCATTGCTGCATCATTATTATGTCATAAATAATTTAATTTATTTAATGTCTAAAAATTATAAAAAAAATACTATGATGTAGAAAATCTTTTTATATTTCCAATGACTATTTATAATAAAAAATCTGATCTTTATAGCACCATGTAAAAATTGTTTTCGTAAAACATATTATGTTTGTGTCATTTTTACTTTTACATTTAATAAAAAGTTATTTATGTCATTTTCCAACCAAAATGTCTCCATGGGGTCCCCATGTTGACCCATGGCTTGTCTTGGTCGGCCATGACACAACCAATAAGTTTGGGACATGTGTCTAGGTCATTTCATATTATTAAAGCATTATTTATACCTTAAACTACCCTAATTACCACTAATCGCGATTAAAAACTTAAAAAGTTACTATTCACCAAAAAAAATATTTTAATCCCATTGAACCACATTTTACTTCTTAATGACAACCATGTATGTCAGATTTTCAAAATTCAATACACATTAGTGTTAAACTTTCATTTAACTGAAAAATCAGTTTGCTTGATTACCACTTAGTGGTTTCACTATTCATCAAAAATTGAAGTTTTTCAGAAAATTACCAAAAATTCACCCTAAGCTATGTTTGATATTCCGAATTCAAAAATGAAGTCTATTTTACAAAATTCAAATCATATAAGTCACATTAATTAATTTAATAATTAATTCCCACTGCCAGAGCAAATAGTGTGTTTTTACAAAACAATAAGTATCAAAAGATTGACACCAGTTTAAGTCTAATTTCAAAGTGAAATTGATTCCAATGACCACCATTGGATAAAATGGTAAAAATATATTCTAATTTCACTTAAAAACCAATTCAAAACATAATCTAATAATATAAATAAATTAGATTAAAAAGCAGTTTTGATGTAAAATGCAGTATTTTTCACTATTCATTAAAAAATGAACATTGTCAGAAAAATACCAAAAATTCACACAAGGTAAATTTTGATGTCCCAATCATAAAGAATAAGTTTATTTTGACAAACATAGTTTATAAAATTTTCAAAATATAGATTCAAAAATGGTTTTCCATCAAAAGGCAGTAAAACAATCTTTTAAGAATATTAGTGTATTCCATGCATAAGATTGTATTTATTTTCATTTTAAGCCTCTATAACACTATCTTAATCATTAATAGACATAGATAAAAATATCTATTATTAATTACTTACTTGGGATGTTACATCCTTCCCCCCTTTAGAAAATTGCATCCCCGTAATTTATTTACTTATCGAATAAATGGGGGTACTTATCCCTCATTGCATTTTCAGATTCTCATGTTGCCTCTTCAATCATGTGGTTTTTCCACAAAACCTTTACCTACTTAATCACCTTATTCCGTAACACTTGCTCCCTCTGGTCAAAAATCTGGACCGGTTGTTCCTCATAATATATGTTCTCTTCCAGCTGAACTACCTCTGGCCTCAAAACATGAGATGGATCTGGAATATACTTTCTCAACATTGAAACGTGAAAAACATTGTGTACATGAGGTAAACTCGGAGGTAAAGCCACTCGGTATGCAACTGATCCAACTCTCTCCAAAATTTCGTATGGTTCAATGAACCTTGGACTCAACTTTCCTTTCTTACCAAATATCATCACACTTTTCCAAGGAGAAACCTTGAGAAAAACATGATCACCTACCTCGAAAGATAGATCCTTCCTCCGGTTATCCGCATAACTCTTATGCCTGCTCTGAGCTGTTCTCATGTGTTTCTGAATCAGCTTAACTTTTTCTGCCATCTCTTCTACCAATTCTGGTCCCATCAACTTCCTTTCACCCACTTCATCCCAGAAAGCTAGAGTTCGACACCGCTTCCCATATAATGCCTGAAATGGTTCCATCTGTATACTAGAATGGAAACTGTTATTATATGAAAACTCAACCAAAGAAATTTGTTGGTCCCAACTTCCCTGATAATCCATAGAACAAGCTCGTAGCATATCCTCCAATGTCTGGATTGTTCGTTCTGACTGCCCATCTGATTGAGGATGAAAACCTGTACTAAAATTTAATTTAGTACCCAACGACTTCTGAAGGCCTTTCCAAAAGTTAGAAGTAAACCTGGGATCACGATCCGATACAATGGAGAGAGGAACTCCATGTAACCTGAATATCTCTTTAAGATACAAACAGGAAAGTTGATCTAGGGAAAAAGTATCTTGTATAGCAAGGAAATGACCAGATTTGGTCAAGCGATCAACAATAACCCAGATTGCCTTATTACCTCGAGATGTCTTCAGTAATCCAACAACAAAGTCCATGGATATATTCTCCCATTTCCACTCTGGCACTGGTAAAGGCTGAAGCATCCCTTTAGGTAACTGCCGCTCTGCTTTAACCTGCTGACAAGTCAAACACTTCATAGTAAAATGAGCAATATCTCTTTTCATTCCATCCCACCAGTAATACTCCCGTAGATCTCTGTACATCTTAGTACTGCCCGGATGAACTGAAAACGGAGAACTATGAGCTTCACATAACAACTCTCTCTTCAACTGTGAATCACAAGGCACACACAATCTCTTCCCAAATCTCAAAACACAATCATTATCAATGTTGAATTCAGGCAACTAACCTTTCTGAACCAGCTCTACCTTTTTCTGCAACTCACTGTCTTGCTTCTGTGCTTGCTTGATTCTATCTGATAGAGAAGATCTCACTGATACCTGAAACAAAACAGAAGGACTTCTTGAACCAACAACTTCTATGCCAAAGTTCATCAAATCCTTAACAAAAGGATCACGTTCCAAACACAACATTGTTAATGAAGCATTACTTTTTCGTCTCAAAGCATCAGCCACTTTATTTGCTTTTCCCGGATGGTAATGAATTGTACAATCATAATCCTTGATTAATTCTAGACATCTCCTTTGTCTCATGTTCAATTCTTTCTGAGTGAATATATACTTTAAACTTTTGTGATCGGTATATATTTCACACTTTACTCCATACAAATGATGCCTCCAAATTTTTAAAGCAAAAACAACAGCAGCTAATTCCAAATCATGTGTAGGGTAATTTACCTCATGAGTTTTCAACTGTCGTGAAGCATAAGCAATTACCTGATCATTCTGCATTAGGACGCAACCAAGTCCTTTCAATGAAGCATCACTATAGATAACAAACTCACCATTCCTGGAAGGTAGTGCCAAAACTGGAGCATTCACCAATCTTCTTTTCAATTCCTAAAACCAATCATCACATTCTTTTGTCCAGATAAACTTAACACCCTTCCGAGTTAGCTTAGTCATTGGACTAGATAACCGTGAAAACTTTATAACAAACCTTCGGTAATAGCCTGCCAAACCAAGGAAGCTACGAATCTCTGTTACATTTGTGGGTCTTGGCCATATCTAGTACGGAACGTGGTCTTCGGAACGTCTGCTTCTTTTACTTTCAACTGATGGTACCCCGACCTCAAGTCAATCTTTGAAAAACACTAAGCTCTCTGGAGCTGATACAACTTCATTTGACGGCCCGACATCTGATGAAGTAGTTGCAAAGAATTTCACCACCCCTTTCTGCTTGTAGTCTAACTGCTTCCCATCACTCCAGCTCTTTGTCGGACACTTGTTTGCATAGTGACCCATCTCATTGCACTTATAACATTTCACTAACTGTAAATCAAATTTGTTCTTACCTTCACCTTGATATTTTTCAGTGCAATCACGAGCCTTATGTCCCATCATACCAAATCAGTAGCACTTTCCAGAATTCAGAAGACATTCCCCAGCATGCCTTTTGCCACATTTATCACAAACTGGAAACATAGTTCTCTTACCATCAGACTTTTTTGAAGAATTCTTACCTTTCTCCTGCCACCTCGGTCTCTTCTTCTGCTGGTTGTTATAGAACACTTGGTCATCGGCAAACTCCATTTCCACCTTCTTAGCACATCGAACAAGCTTTTCATAAATTTTAAACTCATGAGAAGCTAATGCCCTTCGATATTTTGGCTTTAATCCTGAGTAAAAACGATTGATTTTACTATCAAGGTCTCGGATAAAATTTGGAGCATACCTTTCCAATCGAGTGAACCTTTCTTCATAGGTAGCCACTGAGTCTTCCTCTTGCCTCAATTCCAGGAATTGATTTTCCATCCTAAGTCGAACAGCCTTAGAAAAAAACTTCTCAAGAGACATACCTTTGAATTCATCCCAGTCAAGAGCATCAATCTCATCGGCGTCCTTGATATTTTTATCCATAGACCACCACTGATCTGCTTCACCCTCCAAACGGTAAATAGAAAGACTAACCTTTTGATTGTCTGAACACCCCTTGACATCAAAAATCTTCTCCAGTGATTTAATCCACCCTTCAGCTAGCACATGGTCAGATGATCCTCTGAATGATGGTGGATGTTGCCTCATGAAATGTTCCACCACTGACATGTTCCTCTGCGGTTGATCTGGCTGATCTCGTGCATGGATACCACCACCATTTATAGCCTGAGTCAACTGTTCCATCACTGCAACAAACTGTTCAGTTCCAATTCCGACCATTTCTGGATGCTGATTCGGAAGGTTATTTCCTTCTGTATGCCTTCCTAGCACTGCTTCCCTGTTTCCTCCGCGGAAAACCTTTCTGAACAAACATGTCTTAGATGAAGCAACATGGTAATCTTTAAATTCTATATCACTTCAATTTGACCATAAAAAAAATATTTTTGGATAATCATTTAATATAATTCTAACTCCTAAAGTTATCTAAACCAACCTTTGATACCAACTATAAGGCCCCAGCCTTAAACCATACTTAATCTTGAGTTATTACAAGATTACACATTGAGGATCTTTTCGGGTTTAGAGTTTTAGAGAATTAGATCATAAAACTTTCATTACATTCCACATATAAACAAAGTGGTTACATAAAGATAGTATTCTTCATTCCCATCAATGGAAACAAATTTAAAATAAAACATGGATTATTTCTTGACACATCCTTGACTCTATCACCTTATCATGTACCTTTCCCTTGACCTGTGAAGAACATTTCAAAAACTTGGGATGAGCATAAAAACTCAGTATGGGTTATAAAAACATGGAAAGGAAACATGAGTTCATATATACATAATAATGAAATCATACTTTACCCATAAAACATAGGCACTTTAACATACCTCATAAAATCATGAATAAATCATAGAAATCATAAGACATAAAGGTAACTTGAGGCATTCATAACATTCTTACGTAGGGAGTAACCCTCTTGGTTACGTTTGGAATACCCATCACAGTATATTCCCTAAATCTCTTTGGAGAAACCTTAACGTTTCACTCCTTCGCGTTACCCAATGCATTGGAGAGCTATATCGGGCTTACCCGCCCTTAGTTTACCACGAAACTACCCGTCTTCATAATAATGCCCAAGAACCATAACATAATCGTATCACATAAAACAGGCATAAAGGAAACATAACATTTCCACATTTCAATCACAAGATATCAATACAACACAAAAAACATTGCAAAACCATTTTCAATACCAAAATAAAAGAAAAGCAAAACATGGTATTTATTTTTCTTTTAAAAAGAAGGTATGGCTTGTAGAGGAAGCCGAAACTCAAATAACGGTCACGACGGAGGAGAAGTCATTGTCGCCGCATACGTACGACAAAAACATTCCCTTTTGTCGTTTAATAAACGCTTCGTATAAAAAAGATTCCTTTTGAATAAATGTAAATGTCAAAGGGGTTTATACACCGTATAAAAGAAATTTGTGTATAAAACAAAATATGCCTCAATGAAAGGAGATTGAGACGAAGTCCCATACCTCTGGTCCGACTTGACTCGATCGTTCTTTAATGTCCTGAATAATAAACCTGAGTTAATTCTACTTGATTATGAACCTTTTTCATGTTCATTATTCATTTTATACCATGTTATGAACATCATGTAATCATTTAAGTTAATAATGTTCATTTTGTCGGTATTTGGTTCTTAAGTCAAAAATAGACTTCTTACACTTACATGTTGTTAATTTGGTCAAAGGTTCGTTATATCCAGAATGATATTAATGATTTGGATAACATATATTTCATATATATTCATCATATACATGTATTTATAATATTATATCACATTTAGAGGTAAGAAATGAAATGCACCGTTCATGGAGACGGTAAGCCGTACGTACGCATGAACGCTACTTCCATTTCTATTTCGTATTTTCTGGAATGGAATCATAATGATATAAGAGTATATTATAATTCCAGTATAATAACACATATAATATCATTAACTTTATCCTTTAAACATCCCACATATGGTATTAATGAATCAAATCACTTTCAGGGGGCGGTAGTCCGCACTTCCTAAAATGAAGATATCGTGTTTACCCATAATGGAAACCTTAAAGGTATGCCCAAAATGAAAAAAACAGAAGCTTAAGGAAAACATAAACATATTATATATCATATATAAAAATAGGGACATCATAATTGCCACCTTTGAAGGTGTTAAATGAGTATTGAAAAATCATCATTTCGGGAGGCAGAATTTCTCCATCCACGGAAACCGTATGTTCTTTAACCATTTGATTTAGTTGTGTGAGAGTGTAGCTCAAATAAATCTTATAACAACATCCTAGTATATTGAAGATACTGGTGTTGTTACAAAATAATTAAATAAAAAGAGTTTAGGGGGTTGGAGAAACAAAATAAAACAAATGAACATGAGAGAATGAATTACCTTTAAAAGTGTAACGCCTTTTAATTTGAGCCTAAAGGCTTCCTTTGAAAGGATTCTGCCCAAAGGGAATCCTATAGGATTATGAGAGGGATGTGGAGAGAGTAATTGGGTAGGTTTTGGCCGAGCCAAAGGCTTGAGGAGTGTGTGTAAGGTGGTAGAGGTGGGGGCCTTTTATAAGAGGAGAGGAGGGGAACTTTTGGAAAGTAAAGAAATATTACTTTATTTGAAAATGTGTTTCGGTTTTAAAAGGTCCCACATTGATATAATTCGTGGATAAGGTGATAAGGGTTCGAAATACACTCATTCAATTGGTTTTGGACATGTGTAGTTCATATATTTTACATTATCTTTATATTTTATTTAAATCGTCAAATAATGATGTCATTGCGGCATCATTATTATGTCATAAATAATTTAATTTATTTAATGTCTACAAATTATAATAAATTTCTATGATTTAGGAAATCCTTTTAGCTTTCCAATGACTATTTATAATCAAAAATCTGATCATTATAACACCATGTAAAAATTGTTTTCGTAAAACATATTATGTTTGTGTCATTTTTTACTTTTACATTTAATAAAAAGTTATTTATGTCATTTCCCAACCAAAATGCCTCCATGGGGTCCCCAAGTTGACCCATGGCTTGTCTTGGTCGGCCATGACACAACCAATAAGGTTGGGACATGTGTCTAGGTCATTTCATATTATTAAAGCATTATTTATACCTTAAACTACCCTAATTACCACTAATCGCGATTAAAAACTTAATAAGTTACTATTCACCAAAAAAAATATTTTAATCCCATTGAACCACATTTTACTTCTTAATTAAAACCATGTATGCCGGATTTTCAAAATTCAATACACATTAGTGGTAAACTTTAATTTAACTGAAAAATCAGTTTTCTTGATTACCACTTAGTGGTTTCACTATTCATCAAAAATTGAAGTTTTTCAGAAAATTACCAAAAATTAACCCTAAGCTATATTTGATATTCTGAATTCAAAAATGAAGTCTATTTTAAAAAATTAAAATCATATAAGTCACATTAATTAATTTAATAATTAATTCCCACTGCGAGAGCAAATAGCGTGTTTTTACAAAACAATAAGTATCAAAAGATTGACACCAGTTTAAGTCTAATTTCAAAGTGAAATTGATTCCAATGACCACCATTGGATAAAATGGTAAAAATATATTCTAATTTCACTTCAAAACCAATTCAAAACATAATCTAATCATATAAATAAATTAGATTAAAAAGCATTTTTGATGTAAAATGCAGTATTTTTCACTAATCATTAAAAAATGAACATTGTCAGAAAAATACCAAAAATTCACACAAGGTAAATTTTGATGTCCCAATCATAAAGAATAAGTTTATTTTGACAAAAATAGTTTATAAAATTTTCAAAAGATAGATTAAAAAATGGTTTGCCATCAAAAGGTAGTAAAACAATCTTTTAAGAATATTAGTGTATTCCATGCATAAGATTGTATTTATTTTCATTTTAAGCCTCTATAACACTAACTTAATCATTAATAGACATAGATAAAAATATCTATTATTCATTACTTACTTGGGATGTTACAAACTCCATCTATGTGAAAATAATCTTTAAACATTTTTAATTGATATAAATATATCACACTTTTATCCATAATGATAATTCCTCCATATCTTTAATGAAAAAATTATGACAACCAACTCTAAATCACAAGTATTGTAATTTTTATGCCGAATCATCAATTTTTAGGACTCATTGGGATATAAAAATATCATTCTACATAAGAGAACATACCAAACTCTTCTTAGATTCCTCAATATAGATTAAAAACTCTTCTATACTATGGGGTAATGTAAGTGCATGTGTTCTTTCTAATATTCTATCCAGTTCCTTGAAGGTTTTCCCATAATTATCTATCCACATGAACTTAGATCCATTATATGTTAAATTTTTGAGTGGATTAGATAGTTATGAAAAATTATCCAAAAAATGTCTAAAAAATATAGATAAACCAATAATAGTATAGCTCTCAGTCATCATGGTTGGTTTTGGCTAACACTAAATAGCCTCTGTCATTGATGGATCTACTGATATACCCTCTCATTAAAATATATAACCAAAAAATGAAACCTTTGTAGCCAAAATTTACACTCTATTAATTTTCATATATTTTCTCCTTCCTTAACGTATTTATTATAATTATTAAGTTATCTCCATGCTCTTAATATAAATTTTTATAGTGAATAATATAATATGTAATGAATTCCATGAACTAATAAAGGTAATATCAAAAGACTTTATTAATTAAATCTATAAATATAGTGGTAGAATTAGAAAGATCAAATGGAATCAATATATATTCATATTTATCATACAATGTAAAAAATTATATCATTGGTTTATCCTCCTTCCTGACCCTTGATTTATGACCTCCAGAATGAAGATCTATCATTGAAATTATTGAGCTCCACATAGTTGATCAAATAGGTCATTAATAAGGGGTACATGATAATTTTTTTGATCATGATCTTGTTAACCTCCCAATAATTAATAAATATTAACATATATCCACATTTATTTTTAACGTAAATAATAGGTGCACCACAAGGTGACACAGTTGGCCAAATGAATCCCTTTTAAAGGTTCTTCTAGAGTTTCCTTTTCAATTCCTACTACTCAATTAAAGACATTTTATAGGGATTATTTAACATTGGAGTAGCACCAAGTATGATTTCTATAGAGAAATCAATATCATGTTCTGGAGGAAGGCTAGGAAAATATTATGGACACAACTATGTAAACACCCACACATTAGGTGTATAATTGATGTTGATTTTCCACCAACCATCTAAGATAAACACACCTATTTAATAGAAACCAAAACCTATAAAATAGTTATTATTTCAATCAGGGGATCATATTTATCAACACACTGATAGATGATCATAGGTTGGTTTGGAATATAAAATGTGACTTTACTTCCTCTACTATTGATGTGGAATTTATATTTAGAGATCCAAACCATGCATAAGATAAAATTAAATTGAATAAAAGTAAGAATGAAAAGATTTACATCAAACACATTCTCACAAAAAGTAACCAGATAAGAATCATATAAATTATATGTGACCATTTTACAAATATTGATTTTCATAGAAAATTATACATCTAATAATTTGGGAGGAATATTGATAACCTTATCAAATTATTCGAATATTAATGAATGGGTAGATCTAGAGTCAAATAAGACATTATCAATTATAGAGTGGATGGTAAGTATACCATTCACCATGTTATTATCAAACCCCTCATCATAAATATTGATCACATGATATTTCCATTTAACTATTAGATTATGAGGTTTTGAATATCGATCATCATCATCACCCTTCTGATTTTTGCACTGGTTAGTATAATTCCAAAACTCCTTTCATTCAAAACACAGTAGTGTGGGTGGTGAATTTTTTATAGATTTATATAAATTTTCAACCATAACTAACTTCATCTTATCATTTAAGGATTAAATTGCTTGATAAACTTTTCTTAAACACATGAAACACTCACTACTCCCCTTAAGATAATTTATTTCATGTATCATCCCATAATTTTAGCATAAAGAAATTTTTATCTTCTACCCTCCTTGGTTTTTAGTTTTTTCCTTTGAATTCAATTTTCTCTTCTTATCAAAACCATGAGATTGATACATAAATACAACAATCATTTAAAAATTGAGATCACATAAAACAATCCCTTAATAGATACTGAAGTCTCTTAGAGATAACAACTATTAGGGACTTGGTTTTAATCTATTGAAGAATCCATCATCCTTACTTTCTAGTTTGATGATAAATACAAAAGTGTACTACGTAGGTCTTATAAAATTTACTTCTAGGTGATAAAAGATTCATCATCCATTTTTCCCTTATATTGATGAACTTATTATCCATCTTCATATAAATAATATGAGTAATTTACATATTGAAAGATAAGTTCTTGAACTAACCCCAATCCATGGAGTCAATTTCATAAAGTTACCTTATATTTTTTATGAGATTCCACCATTAATCCACTCCGCCTTCCAAATGATGGAAAAGAAAAATGGATTTTTTCATGTTCTAAACACTAGGGAATGGAAAATATATTTTCAGTGGTACTGATCCATTGATTAGAAACTACTATATTAGTATATCAACTGATGGTAGGTTGGAATTTCATTATGAAGGAATCAACAAACCATTATTCCCTCCTTTTCTTATTTATAAATTCAGCCTGATTCATGGATTAAAAAAATTGTGTGATCATAATAATGAGATTTTTTATTCCAAATTCCATAATTATTGGATGATCAAGAATAAAATAATTTCAATTTCCATCATACTCAATATTATAACTATTCTTTCAAGTTGTAAATATTTACTAAAAGAAAAAATAATAGAGTGAGAAACTATAATCATAATAGAGAACAACATAATCCTGAAAAATAATTTATAGGATATATAAATCTAGAAACATTATTTTTTAAGATATGATACCTTAGTATTATAATAGGTTATTCATTTTCATTATCTATTCAAATCCTTCATGATTATTCATAATGATTTTGTGTATTTATAAAGCATAACCACCTAGAGTGGAAAACCAACTGTACTAAAATAACCATTATCATGAACCTAGGGACAATTGAGTCCAACTAAATTTATCTATTTTAGATTTATTATCCCTAGTTACCTATATTGTAGATAAACATCCACTAGTAGTATCCAAGCATGGATTTAATTTTGTAAAAACCATTCACTATATCCCTTACCAAAATTTAAAGAAATTTTATTATAATTTGACTAATACTTAGACTTATCCTTATAAATTTAATTATGGATATCACTAATGTTTTCTAATACTATTTTACAAATGATTACTAAACCTATCATCTGATAGTAATTACCTTTATCTAATATTACCATATATATATTATCAGTTTTATGATAATTTATTACATTATAGAAACCCATGCATGCATATCATAAACATATAGTGCATTTGGAAAATTGAAAATATAAAAAAATTGGTTCATGGCTAAACTAATTTAACTCCAACTATATTATTTATAACTAGAACCCTTATTAGAAATATCATACATAATACATTTCTTCCTACCCAGGGGAAGGGAAACATTAGAAAGGGTGTGCTTGGATTCTTAGTAAGGGTAAATAAGGGACGTGTATAAGCATATCATGAACATAAGGGTATGTGAAATTGAGAAAAACATTTCAATTCCATAACCTATAATAAAAGATAATAATATGGACTCAAAACCAAAATATTGGATGTTTATAAGACATTAATCATAAGTAAATCAAAGAACATGAGCTATGAGAGTATAATATTGTCATAAGACATAGAATTGTGTAATACACATATGGATGGAAAATCATTTATATAGTAGTCAAGGATCGCTTATAAGGATATAAATTGGAATGATTTAAATCCCCAAACCATCATAGTAGTTACGGTTCATTCCCAATACCATCATAGTAGGAAAATCCCCTTAATGAACTGGGTTCACTACCCATTATAGTCCTACCTATATCATAGGATATAAATATTTACCCAATTCATCGGAGGGAGATATACGTCCCACCAATTACATAATTAAAATAATAAATATGTGTACCACAAGATTATAATAAATTTCATCACATTATATCCTTTGTAAATGATATTGGTTTTATTATCATTTCATCATAGTATAACCTGTGGAAATAGAAGTCAGTTTTATAATAATTTTTTCATGGTATAACCTACGAAATATAAATGGGGTTCATAAACATATTGATATATTAAAACATTTAGATAGATAATTATAATGGTATCCTTCATGCATATCCTTAGTAATGTATATGTTAAATAAAAGGATTTCATCTTATATGGAAAATGATTTGGAAAGGTAAATCACATAAGGTGTTTGTTGAGGAAGATTAGTTTTTCTCAAAAAAAAAATAGTAAATATAATAATTCAAAAAATATTTTGGAAATATTTTTTCAAAAAAATAAACATGAAATAATATAAAGGAATATTTAAAACATTGTAAGGCTACGATGACAGAAAAATATTTATGTGTCATACAAATTAAAACAAATATTCCTTTTACATTTTTAGTAAAATTTAAATAGAAATTATTTAGAAAAGACGTGAAGATTAATTTAAACAAATTCTGAAAAAAATCAAACATGGGTAATTTTTAGAATGTAATTTTACAAAAACATTTAGAAAACACATTTTTGGAAGAAAAATGAGTTTTTGAACAAAGTGAAAAATAAAGATAATTTGTCTAAAAAAATTATTTTTGAATATTAAGTATATAAAGATACGAAAATGAAGTGAAATAAAATATTATATTGAAATAAATAGTGTATAATAAAATTAATTAATTTTATGAGATATGGGTCATAATATTTTATCATCAAAATCATAATCATATTTCCAAATAAACGATGAGTTTTAGCATAAAATCATTACCAGTTTAGTAAATTTTAATTGTAAACCCCATGACAGAATAAAATTATATTAAACATAAAATATAGTAGTAATAAATAAATTCATGATATTAATTTTCAAAGGAGATTCATATATACCAAATAATATAATCTAGGTTCATAACATAACATATGTCTCAACGAAAGAAAATTGCGACAGAAATCCCTTACTTTAAGTATCAACTTCCTTTATACACATTCAAACCAACTATATAATAAATATAAGATTATTATAAATCTATTATAGTAGAATTATTATATATATCATACCATATATTATTTTCTAATGACCTCTTGTTACCCATTTTTTAAAAATTCCATGTTAATGTCACATTTTGGGAAGTAATTACTTTTTTCCGTGTATGTTTAAATTTCTTAATTTCGTTCATCTTAATTTTATTATGGTCACATGTTCTCTAAATTTTTAACCTTCATATAAATATAATATATATATATATATTTTAATTATATATTTATTTATTTTAATCTATAAATGTTATATATATAAAATGAAATACACCATTCATGGAGAAAGTAGATCGCACACATGCATAAACGTTGTTTCTATTTTCTTGACAGATTTAAAGAAATAAAGGTAAATAATATATTACCATTAAAAAATAGTTTTTATGCCATATAAATATCATATTTTTTTTAAATAATACTTATTACCTGCCTTGTAAAGTATGAATGGATCACATCGCTTTGCGAGGCAGTAGTACGTCGTATACGACAGTGATGTTACCGTATTCCCACATAATGGAAAGTATGAAGGTATATGTGATATAATTATTAAAAAAATATTATAATATAATAAATATAATATATAAATATTTTAACTTCATTTATATCAACTTATGGGATGGGGTGTTGGAAAATAAATAACCTCAGTTCGTGATGCAGTAGTCCATCGAACACATGAATGATGATTTATTATCCCCTTTTATGGGAGAGGAGATAGTTCCAGGTCATGAAATTAATATAAACAATATATATATATATTTAAGATACTTATTTTATTATATCAACATATTTAATTGATAATTTAAGGAGGTGGTGTAAGAAATAAAATAAAACATTCGGTTAGGTGTGTTACCTCTTCTTCGAAAAAACTTATTTTAGTTTGCACTAAAAGTATTCTTAGAATGGATTTTTAAAAAAAATAAGGCTTATAGGATTTAATGAGGGATTTAGGGAATTTATTTTGGTAGGTATTCATCAAAAAATTTCTTTTTATGTGAGAATAGTACAAGAGAAGAAGTAGCCTTTTATAAGTGGGGTGAGTGGCAGGATTATAATTTTTTGAAATGAAAATGGTGTACCCCCATTTTATGAAGTCCCACAGGGAACAAAAATAGAAAATTATTTAGAATATAATATAAAATTTAAAAATATATCTTGAAAATTCGTTTTGCAAACTTTTTGTTTTCATTTTTATCCATTATATATTTAGTTTAAACCCATAGAAAACCCATTTTTACCTTAACCATAGTATATAATTTTTAATTTTTTTAATATTCATTATTGTAATATTTTATTACATTATTATATAATATATTTTTTTATTCAAAATGTGGATTCAATTTTACCAAATTCAATTCACAGAAGTATAAAAATTTATTTTATAATTTATCTTGCGGACGTAGTGAGAAAACATTTTTCCAAAGAGAGAATGTTCAAAATCTTAACAAGAATCTATTTGAAAATTAAATATTAAAATAATTCCTATGATCTAAATTGGATTAATTGATATATAATTGAATTTTTTTTAAAACCATTTTAAAACCAAAACAAACCACATAAAAGCTTTAAAAGAAAATACATCTTTTAATAAAAAATTGCATTTTTCACTATTCGCTGAAAATTTATTCATTTGATAAAAATAAAAAAAATCCACCGTAAGAAACATGTTACAATATTATTTAAAAAAATATAATTCTTTTATCAAATTAATTTTGAAAATTTTAAAAACATATTTTTATTCACAAAATTAATGTAAGAACTATTTTTTTGAGGAAATAATATTTTTAAAACATATAAATACTTTTCTAAAAAGTAATTTGTTTTTTTATAAATATTATTTCATTATATAAAAAAATTATTCATAATAATTTTTAATTATCTATTATTATTCATATCACTATTTTTAATTATTAGGTTATAAGAGTAAAGTTTAAATAATAATATTATTAAATTATCACGTTTTATTAAATTATATGTTTCATATAACACAAGATAAACTCAGTGTTGCAAGTAACACAAGTTACAAATGAAATTTAATTTATTTTTAAAAAATAAATTTAGAAAATCTAAGGGTGTTTCAATTAATCATCGTTTTTTTATAAAACATGTTTCGTGAAGGTGTAAGAAGAAATAAAATTGAAAGAGTTTTTTCAATATGTATACCTCTTCTTTAAGAGAGCTCATTTTTCATGAAACATATACCTTGATGGATGGGTAATAATAGAAAAAGGAATATATAGGATTAATTCAAGGATTATAGGTAGGTTTTTGATGAGGTAATTTCCTAGATATAAAGTTTAAAATGTGTGAATAAATGAGGAGGATAGGTTCCCTTTTAAAAGTGTGGGGAGGGACACACACAAAATATTTTAAAATATTTCATAGTTATAAGATATCATTCATGGTAGGGTGGCACTAAATTTAAAATAATTTAATGACAGAGTAATATAATTTTGAAATAACTTAAAACTATAATAATTAGATTGGTGTGGGTTTATTTCCTACCCTTATCTCTTGGTTTAACCCCTATTAAACCCATTTTAACTTTAATTATGGTAACAATGTATTACTATTTTTAATATTATGTTTGACCAAATTTATGTTAACACTATTAAATTATATTTAATATGAGAATTTAAAATATAGAATCTTTTTACCCAATTAATTACCCATTTTTGGATGAATTTAATTTTAATTAAGTGCAAAAACCAGAACAGAGACCCGTTTCAGAAAAATAAATTTTTAAGAATAAATAAAAAATTTCATCCTTTTCATTCCATGTAAAATAAAAAAAATTAATGTAAAAATTTATGATTTAATATATAATATATATTTAATTTATAAAGTTAATCAATATAGATCAATATATTTTATTAAGATAAAAACCTTTTGTGAAAAAAAATGGTTTATAGAAAAATATGTTTTTAATCACAATAATGAACTTATAAAAAAAATAAAGTATAATGATGATTATAATATAACTATTTATACTATTTATGATCAATTAAAAATTATATCAATTTAAGATAAAATTCCAAACATAATCAAACTTTTACATGAAAAAAATAGTTTTTAAAAAAATCAGTATTTTTCAATATTCAATAAAAAAATAATTTTAGAAAAATACTAAAAATTTACCCTATGGTAATAATTATATGGTGATTTCAAAAATTATATTAATTTATTGAAATGATATTTTGTAAATTTATTTAAATCAATTCTAATGGTTATGCAAAAAATTATATAAATATCATTTTTAAGAAAAAATAATTTTAAACCATACAATGACTTCAATGAAAATTGAAAACATATTTTTTATGAATTAATCAAAAAAAAATTCATTATTTGGAGTCATTATAAATATTTTTCATAATTTATTTTACTATTAAAACATTCCAATTCAACAACTAGGTTATAATGTGATACTACATCATAACTCATTTTAACTTGGGGTAACTTGTAAATCATGCTATCAAACACTTGAATTTTTTTTAAAGAAAAATATATTCTATAACTTCATGGTGTTATAACTGAACTTATTTATCATTTGGGTCAGGAATATTTCTATTCTATATACTTGTTCTCTAATATGGTTTCGATAATTTTTTAACTATTTTTCAATGATTGTTTATAGTCTTTTCAATCTATATTTTAATTTCATTACAATTGTATTAAAATAATCTAGTATTCATTTCCCAAGTGAGTTAATTTTGAATTTTACCCAAAAGAGTGAAAGGAATATATGCTTCAACATTTATAGAATGAATTCATTTCCTCATCATTATAAATATTCTCTTTCTTGAAGCTACATTCATATTATTTCATTGGTCATTTTAAATGAAATTAATTTTCTAAATATTGTAGATATTTTTATTTTTAAAATTTATTCAAAATAAAAAGATATTTCAGTGGATCTCAAAGTGAAATTATAATGTCTTTGAAAAAGCTATTTTTCATCTATATCAACATTCATTAATTATTACTAAATTATAATGGGTATATATTCTAATTATACCATCCACATTTTTTATTTAAATGATTTATAATCATATAATTTTAGTTATTAACCAATGAATTTATTGATATTTCATATGAATATTATTCAATATGAATGTTTTTTTTGATTGTGTATTGTGTTATAATTAATTTTTTTTATATGATGGATGCATTAGACTTAGTATGTGATGGTATGGGCCTATTATATCCCATTGATACAATGGTTGGTCTCATGACGAAAATTAGCTTGGATATTTGGAATATGAGTTACCTATTTATGTATGATGTATTTGTCAGTGGCCTTGAAGTTAAGATTAAATTGTCTAACAATATAAACCCTATCATTATGAAACCAGTTACTATTATCCATGTGATTGTTTATGTTTCTGTATAATCCTTGGACATATTCCCCTATCATGATAGTTTTTATATAACATATTTTATTATTGTTTATCTCTACCATAATTTGGATGCCTTATGTATTCATAACAACTTCAACTGTAGGTTTTTCCTTATAGAGCATCTGAGCTAAAAAATTCTTATGTGTCTCTTTCCCTACATTATGAATATGTGTAATATATAAAATACTTCAATAATATTATTATTTTTAGAGAAATATTTGTGAGAAATTTATGAGTTATTACGGGAAAAATATATATGGGTAATGTGGAAACAATTTCCATTGTGTAATAAATATATGGGTTTTAAGTAATGATTTTCTTTATTCTATAATTCTATAAACCAAAAAGTACATAGATTTGTTATTAAATGAATTATTTTAATCATTAATATATTTATATATGGTTAAATTTGGGTTGTTCTTGTCTGTATCAAATCTAGTATATAAATAGTATGTTTTTAGCACTAGATATTGGTATATGTGTCTATACTACTACAAATAGTATCAATGAATGGTTTAGAAAAATTTATAGGTCAGGAAGTTATCAAATGAGGACAATTTAGGTGTTTTAGGTACAATCATGGGTTAATAAATATAATGTTGATCACAAGTTTAATGGGATTTATACCCTTATAAGGTTTTCTTTGATGGGATGTTATGATGATTAAAAATATTTTGGGTGACATTTATTAACATTTAGAAAGAAAAAATGATTGTGGAATATATAACCCTCAATTTTAACAAGTGATCTACAAAAGATCTTATTTCAAACCAAATGTTATTTTATTGATGAAAAAATCTATAATGTAAGGATAACCATTATGTTTAATACGATCTTCAATGTTGAGGTAATTATGGAGAATAGTTTATTATATATTTGGGAACTTTATAGGTATTAAGAAGAATTTTAAATTATAGGATAATATTAAATTGAATGTCATAGTTTTTTAAATTAGTTTAAATATGGTTATTTAGTTAAATTTGTTAAGAATATATGATGTTTTAGTGGTTATTTGTTATTATAATTCATGTTATTTTGTGAAAATATTAGTTAATATTAGAGAATATTCCTATGGATTATAAACTTTGTTATGTGACTTTATGAGTGATAGATTTTTAGTGGAGAAAAATGTTAAATTTTTTTGGACTAACATCTCATTAAAATTTTCATTCTTTTGGGATTCAAATTTGATCAATTATATTTTGAAATATTTTAGGGTTTTACTTGCTAAATGATTTTAGTGTAAATTTTATGAATTTTTTTAAAATAATGTATTTATTATTCAATTTTTTTGTTTCATATTTAAAATTATGATATCTTTTTCTAACAATTTTTTTTAATTTAGAAAAAGTATATAAATAAGAGGAAAAATATTTTATCCCTCTTGTGGAATATATGATCCATTATAAGTTAACTTTATTATATCAGGAATGAAAAATTCAGCATGATATTTATCATTGAGGATAAGATATATGGATTGGGTGTAAAAATTATTCAAATAAAACCAATGTAGAAAATTTTTCTTATCCAAAATAAATAAATAATGTATATTTTCTCAATAACTATATTTATGGTAAATAAATTCCTCAAATTAAATAAGAGGAATAAATCTATCGAGACTTATGTCAAAAATAAAAGTCAAAAAATAAGGTATTATTTTGGATTCCTATTAAAATGTACGATTATTATTATTATACACACATGGTGTAGAAATATTTATGAAATACTAAGTTTCCTAGTAGTAACTAATTAAATTCTAACAATGATAAAATATACATATATGATTATATTTATGTCAAGATACATTTATTTTTATAAGAAAAACTTTAAATTGAGAGGACACAATTTTTAAAGATTGGGAGAATGTAACAGAACAATATTTAAATATTTTATTCTCTTTTAAATAATACTATGATTGATTTAAAAAATAGAGATTAAATAAATCATAATAAAATATTATTTAAATAAGATCACTATAATCTTGCCATTGGACTAGAAGGTTTATATTTAATTAACTAAATTATGAAATATACGTAGAAACATTCTTGTAATATAAACTTATTCATTAGTTATTAGGAAATAATACTTCATTTTTAATGATAATATTACAATCATATAATTTTGATAATAATTAATGTTTAAAAGGATTATTTTTTAATAGACATTATTTTACAATATTTTGGTATATTTAATTAAAAACTGTATTTGTAAATTTTATAAATTTAATTTTATTAAAAGTACTTCATTATTTGTTTTATAAAATAAATAATGGAATAAGTTTATTTTTTTGGATTTTTCGAAAATTGTTGAATTTTGGGTAATTAGTGAAAATATCATTTTTAATAATAACATCACTTTTATGAAATTATTAGGACTTGTGAATGATGATAAATAGTTTTAAACCATTTTATATACAAATCGTATATTATATAATTAATAAAATTCATTTATAAAAATATTTTGAAAGTGGGAAATCTTTGTTTGACATTTTGAAAATCTATGCAATGCTTATATTCAAATAAAAACTATTTTTTTCATTATTATCATTATTCACATTTTCACAAGGAATAATTTGGATTTGAATTTATTTAAAATAAAAATAATACCCCTTTTATTTATCATAATATAATTAATTAAAGGGGAATAAAACTTATACTTTATTTTGGTATAAAATCTTCATTTTTCTTAGAAGGAATTTGTTATAAAAAAGGTTATTTCAACATGATACACATACATGTTTTAAAATTTTCTTCCCCTAATTATATAGATATCATATTAAAAAAATTATTTCATATTTGGAATCATGTTTTTAAAATTCTCAAATAAGTTTAAGTTTAGTTTTGGTCATAATGAATAATAACTATCGTAAAAATTTATCACCATGGTAATGGTTAAAGGAGTTAGTAAGGGGGTTTAAAAAAATAGATAAGGTCTAAAACATAATATAAACTTGTTTAAATTTTATTTTATGAGGTTATTTATACTTCTAGTCATACTAAAATATATGTAAATAATTTTGGTTACACTTTCATGTGACTAATACATTTATATTAAAATAAAGTTAAGGATATTTACAAGTGTGTCACTCCCCTTACTTATAAAAGAGAAACTCATCTTCTCACTTATTCACACATTTTAAGCCAATTATATTCAAAAATACCCTCCCAAATAACTCTTAAAATATCCTCCAACTTATTAGAGGTTATAGTCTCACCAAAAGGCCATCCTAATATGGCTTAATGTGCAAGACAATTGAGATTTTCCAAAAAGGGGTATACCTCTTAACTGATTTCTTTTGTGTTTATTTCTTCTTGTAACTCCAGGAAACGTATCATAAAAATTTCTCTATAATATCATAAGTATCTAAAATATACCTATTTATTATTATTATTATTATTATTATATAATGATTTTTGACATGTTTTTTTATTGGGAAGTGATAACGTCGCTCTCCATACATGTGGGATATTACATCTATGAAGCGATGCGATTAATTTTTCATTTCAACCTCACATGAATGGTAATAAGTATATAATAAATAAATATTATATTTATAATATTATTATGATTCTATAAAATCATATATATTTTTTTATAATTTCCTTTTCTTATATGAGATAAATGAAAATGGCATTCAGGCATATGTATAGACTTGTATCTTCATGAATAGACATGTTTTAATTTTTCAAAACAAACTTTAATGGATAATTATAATATTTTATTTTATTTTATATACATGATAATTATTTAATTACTAATAATCTAGATATAATGGAACCATGACCTATTTGACAATTGTTAACCTTCTGATGTTGTTTTTGAATTATGAACTAATGATACTCAAAGCAGCCGACATGAAATTAATCGATTAATTAAATATTTTATATATGGTAATAAATGAAATAAAAGGGATTATGATAATGTAATAAACATGAAAATAGTTTTAAATTCCGTAAATAATTAACCTATGTTTAATATAGCAGAGGTTGAAATTTGTCTGATGAATTTGATATCAAAGGTAAGGGTTTATTCTACAAAATCATTTTTATTCAGGATTTATTATGTTTAAATTTTCATTGAGAGAAATTATAAATGATTTATCTATTTAAAATCTATATTTTTTTCTTTAAAATCTAGTTATCTACGGTGGTTACATGTTTTATTTAATTTTATAATTTTTTTAAATAACACAACTGAGAAATTTGTTAACTGAAAACCGACCTTATATATCCTTTTGTTTGGGAATATTTCTCATATATATCCATTATATCTAAAATGTGTTCAATAATGATTTTAATAACTCATCCAAATAATTTTTAAGGATATTTTTTTACAATATTTTAATTTCTTTATAATTTTTTAAGGGATTCTTCTAACCATTCTCTTAAAATGTTACTTTTGACTTTTTACTAAAAGTATAGAAGGAATATTGGTTTTAAAATTTACATAGTGAATGAATTTTCCCACCATAATAAATATTTTTTTCATCAAAGATTCCATTATATATTTCCACATAAATTTTCAACAAAGGCATAATCTAAATATTTTGAAAATTTTTACTTTTCAAATGTATTCAAAATAAAATCACATTTCTCCTAGCCTCAAAGTGAATTTGTAATGTTGTTGTTGAAGGTATTTTCATCTTTGTCAAATAATTTATGAATTATTATGTTCCACTAGTGATATTCAACAATGATACAATCTACCTTATTTATATAGTTGGATTAAGATCATGTTATTCTAGTTACTTGATATGAAATTATTAAAATTTCATATGTTTGTGTTTCTATAGAAATGTTTATGCTGATTATGTATTATCTTGTAATTAATTTGATTCATATGATAAATTTATTTGAATTAATAAGTAATTGGAAATGTATTCTATATCCTCTCAGTGCATTGTCAAGTCTCATGAGACAAACTATCTTGGATATTTGCTATATTCCTAACCAATGTATGATGTCTTGGAATAAGGCCTTGAAGGTAATAATATGATTTCTGACATTATGCATGATATCATTATGAAACCATTTATTGTTATTGATGTTATTATTTATGTTTATTTGATATTAATAGATTTTTTACACTTTAATGTTATTTTTATATATCAAATTTGATGATTTTTCATCTATGACATATTTGTTATGTGTTGTGTAATCATGATATCTTTTATTGTAAGTTTTACCTTACTAAACATCGGATCTCACCCCATGTTATTTATTTATTTACCTAGTTAATAAAGATGATTAATACAAAAAATGGTTCATGAAGAATATTATGTATGGAAATTTTATTGGGAGATGTTGAAGAGTTATTAGGGATAAAAACATGGATATAATTATATTTTTCCTTTAGATGAAAAATATATGTATTTTTTGTAATAATTTTACAAATTATATAAACAAATAAACATAATAAAGGTCCTAGTTATGTAAGTGATGAATTATTATTATTAATATCGTATTTATCGATGGTTAAATTTGGGTTTCAACAGTTAGTATCAAAGATGGTTGTAAAGAGTAGGTTTTAGCACGCCATTCCATGTTAAAATTCATGGTTTCTATATATTTTATTATATTCGAATGGTTATGAAATTATTGAAGGAGTTAAAATTAGAAATAAATTTAAATAACATCGGTTAAGACTTATACCTCCTCTACTAATATCCTTCGTTAGATTGTGAATAAATACATCGAAGGAGTGGTTTTTGTCTAATACAAGGGATTGAGGATGTGGGAATTCATTTTCAGAGAGGGATTATGGTGGATTTCTGAGAGAAACCCACACATAAGTTTTGTTTTGAAAATTTGGAAGTGGGACCATTTTTACAAGATTTTTTTTTCAATTTTCACAATATTTGAATGTCAATGGTCTTCAAAGTAATTATTCAATTGCCCAATGGTACATACATGAATCTTGAATGATAGGATTGGAAGTTTACTATTTATTTTTCTATCATCCCATTACATTATTTTATTAACTTCTAAACCATTTTTATCAGACATTAATTGGGGTATTTGTTGAGTTGTTTCAGTGAAAATAGGAAAACAAGTCTATGTTATTTGGGATGATCATATTTGGAACGTAGTTAGGAAACAATGTGTAGTTTGAACCCCTAAACTATGTTCCCTGTCAGAAGGGAATGGTGGGTGGAATAATGTTTTTTTAAATAATTTTTCTACCTACTAAACTATTAACCATTGGATAGTGGGGTTTTTATAGTTTCCACATGATTAAACTAACCATACTACCAAACCATGAACCCCATATAGTAGTTGAGTAATGGTGCATGGTAAGGGAGCACATTTACTCCTAAGCATGTATCTCAAAAAGGAAACCATTAATGCATATTTTTAATCCCTATAAAATTCTATTAAAAATTCTAGAACCCCTTGTTTAACCATTAATTATCCTTATTCACCCCTAATTTGATTCCTTGGTCTTTAGAGGCTCCTAAGAGGAGAAAATTATTCCTCCATATTTTTCCCTTTGTGGATAAAGGAATCAATGATTTCATTCATTCTCATTACGGTAATTGAATATAATATCTTTAGTTTTTCATGATATTCTATTCTATACTTCATAGAGAGTGATAGATAATAATTTTATTGATTGATCTAATCTCTGATTTGATAAATCGTGACTCTAGGTTTGATTTATTGATATAATTAACCTTGATTATTTGTTGGTGGTTCCTATTGCAAGTCTTGATTTGATAATATGTTTAAAAGGTAGGTGGTTCTATAAGTCTTTAACATATAATTGAATCATTTATTTTTGATTGATTTGAAATGAGTTATAACTAATTTAAAAACCTATAATTTTGATGGCTTGATGTTTTATTTTAATAGGGAATGAAAATTGTTCAAAACCCCACAATTCAATGGAATTGAAATCATTGGATGGATTTGAGAAAGGTCAGGTATTGAATTTGAAATTTATTTTATGAAATTATTTGGTGTTGATTCTTGAAAAAATTAGATTAAAATAAAATATGATTTTTTTAATTAATGAAATTTAAGAAAAACTATGATTTGGTTTTTATATTTAAAATAAATGTTAATAATAAAATTTATCAACTAAATTTTGAATGATTTATTGATTTTAAATAATTTATTTTCCCTATAATGAATTATTTATTAATTGAAGCACTTGTTAGTCATAGTTTTTAATTGGTGATTAGAAGAAAAATTTCAAGAATATGACTCTCTATGAATAGATATAAGATGAAAGCTCAAACTAAACATATTTCAAAATGATTGTCTCCAATGATATTTTTATTTATTTGTCCCATTATCATGAACCTAAGAACATATTATGTCCAACATAATTTGTGACCGATGAATAGGTAGTGTGATGATATAAGAGCGAGAAACTCATGTAACCCAGAGAAATTGATCATGGTGTTTTTATTCATTTGAATTGATTATAGAAGACAATATTTACATAACTATTTTATTCATGAAAAACGTTTTAGTTAAATATTTTTTATATTTATTCACGTTTTCTGTATTGACATTCTACCCATATATTTGATTTTAAATCATTTTTTGATTGAAAATATGAAAAGATCATACCATGTCTTTTTTTATTTAAATTTAATGAATAAATGTTTTAATTCATATGGAATTGATTATGGAAAACATGGTGAGACCCTTATGGGTAGTTTATCTCACACCATACCTTTTACTATTAGACATTATTGATCATGTTTTCCGTATACTGGGAAAGGTAAGGCTCAACATTGAGGTTGTTATTATTCTTGATTTTTACAACTCTAAAATGATGATGGTGATCAATGGAGCTATGAACCACTTCTAGTATATAGATTTGGGGTCTATTTTTTGATAGATATTGTGTGGTATTTTAGATGATGTTTTATTTGGGTATGTTTATCTAACTATTAGTGGTACTGTATCCTTGATGAGTTTTTTGAATACTGGCTATGCGTTGTCTATTTTAGCCTTTTCATTTAGGTTTTATAGTTTTTTTCTTATGGAGGAATCATTTTCATTAACCCTGATATGATATAGTGTTTTAGTCTCCAACCCATGGGGATTGGTAATTTCTTTTAGGTCATATCAGGGTCAGATCAATTGTTAGTGTACTTTGGTAATTGGGAATGTTTTTTACAAAATTTTATCATAAGAGAATGAATATCTTTACCTAATGTTGGTATGCAGTCTATGTTGTTCAGGTAGACAGAAGAGAGGATTTTCAGGATTTAGGAGGAAGTTGTGAGCGAGTTCTTTACCATCTATCATTGTAAAGAACCTTAAGTCACCATGGGTTATGTAAAAAATGTGTTTGAGGAATAATTTTATTTGATTCAAGTATTTTTTTTTATTTTGATCAATGTATTTTGAAATCCTATAATTTTAAATTCCCTTCTTATATAATTGAGATCCTAAATCTATTGATTTCTTTGATTATTTGAGTACCCTTGCTGATGTTTCTATGTTTCCTTTTAATTTCGGGTAGCATAATTCCTACAAGAATACTTTTGACCAGGTCATGAGAGGAAGCTATTGGTGAACCAAAACAAGTGAATCCTCTAGTTGACCATAATCTCATTTAGAAGATGGTGTGATCTATATAATATTCAAGAAAGGTACCCATCATCGTTCAGGGTCCAGTAGTATAACCATGAAAGGATAAAACTAGGGATGTTCCTAGGATTTTCTTTTCTAGAAACCACAAGCCTTGTATGTCTCAAATACTTCTCAATAGGTAGAGGATTGGTTGAAAAATATTTAACTAATCTTCATGTTCTTAGAAATTCCAGAACCTATAATGTTAATGTGAAAAACCATTAGACTTTAAGTTCCTAGCTGAATATGGTGTGATTCATTAGACAAAAAGAAGAAGATTAAGGGTTTGGAGTGGAAATACATTAGAGTGCTTTTTGTGGAGATGTTCTTTCAATAATGTTTGTAGAAAAGTCTATAGTGTTCCTCATCCACTAAAAGATTGATAAGACCATGACTCAATATGAGAACCATTTGGATAAACAATATCTGTTTTCTCTTGGGGCATTTCTGTATAAGAAACTGAATTATTGACGATATGTGATAGGTATTCAACCTAACTTCCAATATCAGGTTTTCATAATAGATCTCACTTTTTATGAATATCTCATAGAAATATCTCTTATGGATGAGCTTATCATAGATATAATGGAATGGTTTATGGGATTTTCCTTTTCTCCTAGTAGTAGTTATGTTAGTTCCTTTAAAGGAAAGCATAAGTGAGATGAGTCTCATAATGGGTCTTGATTATAGGTTTCATCAAGTCCTCATGAAGTGACTAACAGAGGACATTTAAATTGCAATAATTGTGGAAATGTTGGACATTCAATGTGGGTTTGTACCAGAGAACTAAAGAGAAAATGTTCTTGTGGTCATTTAGAAAACCAACAATAGTTCTATCATGTCATTTCTGCTATGTACAGTGGAATGATATCATTATATCTGAAATTCATTGCATTGTAATTAGACACTTCATGAAATATAGTGTTCAATCTATATAATTATATAATGAATCTTTTTCACATATGGAAAGAGTATCTATAGGAAGAAAACACAAGTTCAACAATAGTGAGATGTACTATTACAATACCTTCATCTTTAGTGACTCGTTCATTTAATATTTTTGAATCTAATTTTTTCCTATCGTCTAATATTGTGAAATTTATAAATCATAATATGTATTTTTTTATTATGTGATGGATATTACAATGAACCTCACAATTAAGGGATTGTATGTCCCTTGATGTTTCTCTTGTTTTTTCTCTATATCATATATTGAGCTCACTGAGAATTTTATGGTTCTCAACATAAAACCTCTTGACATTATTCATGGGACAAATTATTTTATTGATCAAAAGTATTAGATAAATTTTTATATTTTACGTGTCTCCTTTAATATTCCAGATTGAATATGCTATGTTTTCAATGAGAATGGGGATCAAGGTTGAGTAGATCCTAACCACTATTTTCAGGCTTTAGTAAGATAATATCATGGTTTAATTTTTTTATATAGAGTGTGAATCATTGAGTGGTGATCTCCCTCCAAATTTCACCAAGTTTTTTGATCTGTCTCCATTTTATTTAACTATCTCTCAATCCATAAGGGAAGTTGTGCTCTTTATTGACATAGTACCAAGTACCTAGCCCATCTCTATTACTTCTTACCTTTTGAAACTACATAATTTGAAGGATTAAAAACCTAACTTGAAGAATTTATTGAAAAAAAATTTATATACCTATGCGTGTCACCTTTGGAGGAACCTATGGTTTTTCAAATAAATATGATAAAATTCTTCACCTTTTGGTTGACTACTAAAAACTAAATCATGTTAAGGAAAATAGAAAGTATCCATTTCCAAAAATAGAAAATTTATTTTAAAAGTTAAATGGGGAAAAGTAATTATCAAGGTTTTTTATTCATTATCACTATCACTAGTTAAAAATTAAGGAATCTGTCATCCCAAAGACCAAATTCCATTGTAGGTATGACCATTATGAATATATCCTCATGACATTTGGTCTAAGAAATGATCTTACTATTCTTAAGGAATTTATGAATAGGATATTCCATGTGTACCTTGACTCATTCATGGTATTACTTATGGATGGAATTCTGGTTTACTCCAAAACTGAATAAGAATATGTGTTTCATTTGAGAGCTGTTCAACAAATATTGATATATAACAAACATTATATAAAGATTCTGAAGTGTAATTTATAGATTTGTAAAGTTAAATTCATGGGAAATGTGCTCTTGTAAAATTCTATTTCAGTTGATATAAATAATTTGATTTTTTGACATGGGTGAAAATGCATAATGGTTTAGATTTATATCTTTCTGAGTTTAGTGGGGTATTACTACCAGTCTGTCAAATATTTCTAAAAGTTGGATTCTCTAATGAGAGCTTTCACTTAGATATGAATTATGTTATTTGGGGATTCAAAATGTTTGAGTTATTTTTATGAATTAAAGCATCTTAGGACTTCAGTGTTAGTGATGACTCTTCCTGAGTCTGAAAAGGGATATGTGGTCTATTCTAGAACTTCATGTTTTAGTTTGGGCTGCATTGTTATATAGGGTGATCATATGGTATCATTTAGTTCCAACCAGATTAGGAAACATGATAAGAAATATCTAACCCATGATATTGAGCTCACTTCTATGATGAATTCCATAAATATATGATAGAATTAACTTTTTTGAGAAAGGATCACCATCCTTTCAGACCCAAAAAATTCTAATTTATATCTTCCCACAAAAGAAATAAATCTTTTACAGAGACGCTGGTAAGAGTACCAATAATATTTTTATATGGAAATTACCTATTTCCCTAATAGGGAGAGTTTCATCACTGATGCTTTGAGCATGAATCCTTTGAAACAGGTCATGGAGAAATCACCCAAAATGTTGATTCTAATGGATCTATTTTCTATGTTACATTTGATAGTATGAGAGGATTTGAATTATATGGTTCGAAAAAACATTCAATTAAAAATCTATATTTTAATAGGATACTTTAGTATGAAACTCATTTGGATGAATTTCATAGCATTATCAAATATTACTAGATTGGGGATACCATTTTTGTGTATTATTTATCCATTAAGGGTGTCAAATGTTTACATAACAAGTATGTTGTACCATTTATAGTGAGGAGAGTTGTGATGGAGTATTTCCATATTTTCTACTACTCAACTGATCAAGGTACCATCAAGATTTTATATGATATGAGGTAATTATTATGGTGGATAGGTATGATACAAGACATCACTAAAATTGTTTCTCATTGTTATACTTATCTGCAGGTCGAGGCCAAGAATGAGAAACCATCGGGTTTTTATTATCCCCTTCTAGTTCTAACATGGAAGTGGGATGATTTTATATAGAATTCACGGTTGGTTTACACATTCCACTTGAGGGAGTAATAAAATATGGGAAATCATCGATTTAATGACTAAAATTTACCACTTCATTCCAATTCATTATACAACTATTGTTATAAACTTTTGAAGTATCTATGGGAATGATATCTTCATATTATACGAATATCCTTCAGCTATAGTTTCTAATAGGGATTGCCGTTATTTTTTTTGAGAGGCCTCCTAGAGGTGATGGTATCCTATATTAGATTTATTTTGATAGAAAATCTATATAATAATGCCTGTGAAGAATGATCTATAAAAATTATTGAGGCAATTCTTCATGCATGTGTTATTGATGTTGGTAGAGCATGGGAAGTCCATTTTGGATTGGTTGAGTTTTAATACAAATTACACTACCAGATAGAAATTTAAATAGATTATTTTTATTCCATTTATGGAAAACCTTTTAGACATCCTCTTAGATGGTCATCTATTAGTGTAGATTCATTTGTTAGGATCATGTTTGGTCTAAGAGATGATGTTGAAAATTCAGTTGATCCATTTGAGAATGGTAAAATCATATAGCTAGAATAAATCATATGCTGGTAATCAATATATAACTTTTAATTTTTTTTGAATAAGTGCTTTTGAGAGTATCACATGGGTTGGGTCACTGATATCTATGGAAATATGGAAATCTTGAGCTGATGTATGTGGTTCCTTTTGATATTTTTGAGATATTTGGGAAGGTGGATTAATGTTTAGAATTTCCACCTCTCTTTACTCTAATTCACAAAATATTTCATGTACAAAAAATTAGAATGTATCTTTTTTGAACCTTCTCATATCCTTGGATGGGATGGTCATTATGTTGAGCTTTATTTATCCATGACTGAGCATCCTATTCAAATTATTGATTCTGAGATAAAAGTACTTCGTGGTAAGACTATACCTTTGGCCCATGTACTATGGGATCATGATTTTTATTCGAATTAGACTTGAGATAACGTGTTTTTGAGGAATTAACATTGGCCTCATCTATTTAATATACAATATTCTTGATATAATTTATGGGGAAAAAATGTTTTTATGGTGGGGAGGTTATAACATTCTATTACATGAGTTTAGGTACATAAACACCCATATTATGATCATACATTGATTGGGGATAGTCTTGGTTTATTTTTGGTGATTGTTAAAAATTTTAGGATTTTTTTTGGGGTTTAGTACAATTGGTTCATGGTTAGGGAAAACTGTGCAATTGTTTCCAACAAACTGTACACCATACTGAGAGGGTTTGGTGGGCGGTGCATAGTTTTTACAAACCATGAAGCCCCACTCCAAATTGTGCACCCTTAGATAGTGGGTGTTTTCATGTTTAGAACATATTTATATTAACCATGTGGCCAAACCATTCACCCCATCTATAATCACATTAATTCCACATGATTTGGGATCACATTTACTTCAAACAATGTGACCTAAACAAGAAAACGTGTGTGCATATTTTTAATCCCCTAAAAATTATTCTAAAAATATTAAGATCCTTTTCTAACCCCTAATCACCCCTATTCAACCCTAATGTGATTACTTGGTCTTTAGAGACTCTTAGAATATGAAATTTACTCCTCCAACCTCTTCTCTTTTTGTATTTAAGAACATGAGATTTTATTTACTCTCTCTTTGATATGTGAATCTATTCTTATTTATTTTCTCATAATATTCTCTTCTCTAATTATTAGAGAGTGATATATCATTATTTTATTGATGAATCCAATCCATGATTTTTTGAATCTTGATTCTTTTTCTGATGCCTTGATCTCTTTTTTCCTTCATTCTTTGTTACTGTTTCTAGTTGCAGGTGTTTATTTGATCATGTGTTTAAAAGTTTGGTGGTTACATAATAATATACCACATAATTAGAGGTAAAATTACTTGATTCATTTTAAATGAGTTTCAAATTTATTTAAAACCCTTTATTTGTGGTGATTTCATTTATTATTTTAAAAGGGAATGTGAATTGTGAAAAAAGAACCAATTTTAATGGAATCATAATTGTTCGGTGGAATTGATAAAATTGAGGGATTGAATTGAAAGTTAATTTCATGAAATAATTTGATGTTAATTCATGAGAAAGTTTGGAAAAATTATGGATTAGTTTAAAATACATGAAACTGGTGATAAAATATGATTTGGTTTTGAGGTCTAAAAGGCACTTTAAATATGAATTTGGTTAATATTATTATGAATGATGAATTGATTTGAAATAATGATTTCTAAAGATCAAATTAATGATGAATGATTAATTGAATTACATGGGAGACTGATTAGTTAGTGGGTGATTTGGGATATCGAAATACATATTTAATAGGAATGGTCGAGGAAGGGATGGTTGGTTTGGAGTGAATTTGATCCAGAACATCTCAAAATTCCTCTTATGAGTCCACTTCATGAAGCCAATCTACTTCATGAATGGTCCAAACTCATGAAGCCCCATTATTGAGAAGAATCATTCATGAACATGTGGATACATGATGAAAATCATCTGTGAAGTGATAGTTGGAGTCAGAGAGGGATTCACAACAATGTGAATAGTAAATGGTTCCTTCATGAGTTCCATAGAGTTGTTCCCATTTGTAAATACCACAAATTATTTGCAAGACACCCCCAATATTATAGAAACCACTTTCCTATAAATACCCCCTCACTATAATATTTTTAAGGATGGTTACTTGACCTTTTGGCTTCTGTAGTTCTCCTAATACACTAACATCCCATGATTCATGAACCATAATAAAAATGGATCATCAAATGTATCCATGTTTAACAAAACCACCTCTAATGTGTTCTTGAATTCCTCCACCTAAGGTGGGTATTCATTTTGAGAAGGAATACACCCTTCACGGGGGAATAATTCCCTATGTATAAGTCAAAGAATAACAAAGCATTGAACCTTTATGAAGAACGTTTCTCATGAATAATGACCTCCCTTTGATGTAGGGTTACCCATGTTTCATGAATACTACTCATTCGTGAAGCACATGACCTCTGTGAAACACCTCAGCTTTGTTAAGAACCTCCCTACAAGGCCCCAGGCTTCAAAAAACCCCTATCTTAGGCCTATTCATGGGGACTCCATTCTGTCAATCATATTTCATGAATGTTTAGTGCCCAGTTCCCACACACCAATCCGGGACCGGTCCGACTACACATAGAGTCCCTATGTGAATTGTTCTGTACACTCATGTATCAACCCACTTAATTTCAAGTTATGATCTATCATCCCAGCTACTTTCTAATTCTCAGAATAGGTACCATAATCACTATTTTTTATATTCATATGAACCTTAATGTGGACCTCTTTATTGACCACTCCTCCCATCATTGTACCCTATAATTTCTAACTCCATGCCCCACCCAAAAGAGCATGAGCGGGTGTCATATAAGCCCAAGTGATGAGGAGCGTATCAACCCACATATGAGATGAATGATGTAAAAATTTTGAGATACATATCCCCATAATATGATGATAAATTTCATGACAAAATTCTTTAAATCCAGGCATAAAACCATAGTCATACATTGTGAGATAAGCACAGGATGGTTTGTGTATGAGTGGAATGGGATGACCCCCATACCTCTACCACTCACATGGAATGAGATCCTCCAAGAAATATTCAATGCGTAAGCCCAACAACATCACATGTTGATAATATTTTCATTAAATGATAATCTTTACCACATGATGTTAAACTATATAGATTAGTCCTGTTGCACAACCTTAAACCACAACATCAAACTTTGTGTGTTTTGATCTCTGTCTCCTAAACAGAGTATGTTGGATGCCTCCCCGGGGTTCAATCGCAACCAACGAAAATCATATTCTCTCACTCCTAGGGAATAACCTCCATGATCCACCACAAGGAGAATTCATATGAACTCATTGAGTCTTACTCAAGGGGTGTCTTGACCAACGGGAAACATAGGTTCTCCCTCATAGGGATGTACCTTCCTGATATGCCTCAATGGGAATTCTGATCATCACTTTGGGTTCAAATAAAGGGGGAATACTTACAGAAGGTAATTCTAGGTGATCCCTCATAGAAACACACCCCACTAATGCACCTTAGGGGTAGTTTATATCAACCTTCCTGATCATTCTCAAGGGCTATTTTGATCCATCTATCCAGGGTTCACCGAAAGGGGTGTTATCACTAACTCATTTGTGACATCTTCCCTAATATGGATACATATCCAAGATCCACCTCAAGAGGAATCCTAATCAACCTTTCTGACTCATATGAAGGGGTGTTCTGACCCATCAATCCCTCACCTACCTCAAGTGGCATTTTGGTTCATCGTGATGTGAAATTTTCCCTCCTCAGGACACTCCTCCATTATCCACCTCAAGAGGAATCTTGATTAACCTTTTAGAAATTTTTCATGGGGTGTTCTGATCCATCCATCCCATATTTTCCTCAAGGGGTGTTTTGTTTTATCATGGTGAGACATTTTCCCTCTTGGAGACACCCCACCCAGATTAATCTCAAGGGGAATTCTGATCGACCTTCCAGAACCTTCGCAAGGGGTATTTTTGTCTACCCATATAGGGCTCACCTAAAGGGGAATTACCAACAACATGAGTGTGTCATATTACTTGTTAGGGATAACCTCCTTGATCCACATTAAGGGACATTCTGATCATCCTTTCAGACTCATATTAAGGGGTGTTATGATCCATCCATCCTATATCTACCTAAAAGGGTGTTCTAGTTAATCATGGTGTGGCATTTTAACTTATCGGAAAACACCTCTTTGATCCTACTAAAGGGGAGTTTTCATCTTCCATCTAGATACATCTCAAGTGGTGTTCTGGTCCATCCATCCGAGGTTTAGCTCAAGGGGTGTTCTCACCAACCCAAGTGTGACATCCTCTATTCGAGGGACGCACCTCCCCAATCTGCTTCAAGGGGAATCCTTATCAACATTTTAGACTTCTATCAATGGGTGTTTCGATAAATCTATCATAGATATTATTTAATTGGAATTCCGAGCACATTTCTATTCAGCATCCAGACAATGATGCCCCTGGATGGGATCTCATTTCTCCCCCAGTGGGGTAGCTAGTCCTCATTAATTAGTTCCCACAATTAATATTAGACATCCTATTATTATAGATAATGAAGATTTTGGGTTTTTGGAAATATTCTAATATAGTAATCACTAATCCCTCCAAAGCACCATGATTACCATCCTCAGGGATCTAGGTCATTCCACTTAAAGAGCAACTGAGGGTTCTTACAGTGTTAATGATCCTATCAACACATTGGTGATAAGGATATGGCATCTAGATAGGTACTCTCACCAAGATGATTAGATAACATCTCTTACATCTTAGGATTTTTCATTAGGATAGGTACCCACTATAGCACATGGACCACATCATCTGAAGGTGTTGAACTATGCTGGGAACCTCAGTGCAGCTGGATGCCGCCAAGCTCAAGTGTTTCTTCAATAAATTGGAAGGAACTTTATTCATATTGTACATCTAGTTACCAATATTATCAATTAATATTTGGGAAGACCTTTGCAGATAGTTCCATTACTAGTTCATCTCCACTACGTGCATGAATAGGATTGTTGACCTCTCCATGTGCAAGAAAAGGCTAGATGAGAAAGCCACAACTTTTTTTCCAGGTGGAATGGCCTCACATATTTACCCAGCATGCCATTAACCCAAGATCATATTCTAATTATTTGTGTGGATAATGTCAAGACCAATTTGGTCCCTACAGTCATCACTCAAAATTTCCCAGGTGGAATTCAAGGATTTTCTGATAAGACCTTGTTTTTTAGAGGAAGCCCTGCAATAGGAAAAACAATCATTCCTGCAGACTTTACCATCTCATGTAATATGTGATATCCAAGAAAAGATGATGTCTACCATATTGTTAGAGGCCTATGAGGTTCTATATTTATTGTAACCATTTCATAAATATCCTCACCATGTGTAGCATCCCTATCAAGACCAGCCTCACCTAGTGAAAAACTTCCAGGCTCTACCTTGCCAAGTGCAGCCACATCCTAGATGAGTGAATATGTCCCTAACCCCTTATAAATACCAGGCTCTCAAAGGAACCTTTCAAATAAGAAGACATTAGACCTATTCTTTCAAGGATGTGTTGGTTCTAGGATACTTCCTCAATAACCTAGAGAAGGGAATTATGATTCTTCCAAAATACAGGATGCCATTAGAATCTAGATGCACTGATCATCAGAACTATTTCCCTTAATATATGATTCTTTGACTTACCATCATGGATGATATGTGCTCAAGTATTGTTTCTAGGACCAAGTAGATAATTGTTAAATCAAGTCAGGAAATTTCCCATTTCAAGTAACACATATGTTGGCCAATCCTAGCAACAATAATGGGGGTTCATGTGAATGGAAGAGAGATTCCAGCCACATAACCCAAAAGTATGATGATTGGTTGGCCGGTAGAGCAGTTTCTTGCACCCATGGTTTCACCCATGCCAGTTTAGGTAGGCTAGAACCTCCTATGGTAATAATGCATCCTCTAGTTGTTTATTTTACATCTATATAACAACCTTACGAGTCCAATAAGAGTAGATGTCGATGAAATAAGGGATATCATAGTCTTATGTTGTTGCCGAGTCCAACACACAACCTCTATCATTTTAATTCCTCTAGAGTTAGGAAGTTCCCCCAATGTGCACCCAGTACAGGAGGACCCCTCTGATGAAGATCAAAAGTATTACCCCATGAATTCTATTGAGATGGTGGACCCATTCACACATACTAATGATGAAGATTGTTAGAAAAACCCATGAATGCCTTTTTATGATTCCATTGAATGAGTGGCTGAGGACATTAAAATTTCATGAATTCTTTGGAAAGAACGTCAATCTATCCCATGAATGATGCCAAGACTAGGTAATAGGTTTTCCTCATATCCAAATAATCACATACTTCCTTTCCCAATCCATCTAGTATATCACCATAGTTTATTGTGTTAACTAATCCAGACGATCATCCAAATTCGACTTTTCTAACTATCCAAGTAGAGTTTCCATGACCGCACCATGATCGGTCGTGTCTAGCCAGTGATAAGACTCATCTTGTTGAGAGTTATCTGAAAATTTTCTAGAGTGTGTTAAATATCTAGAAGAAGGATATTTCCAGCACTACCTAGAATTTAGTACCACAAAAAGTGGAATCCATTGTTCCCCCAACTAAAGAGAGACCCCATGTAGGTAGAAATGTGTATTTGACATGGATGTAAAACATGCTGAAGTATCTCTCCTATATACCTACAAGTATATCCATCTTTTAATCCCTCTTCTTATTAAAATAAACGTGTGAGTCCCTTAGATAATCCCTGAGAATCCCACTCTAGTTTGAATTATAGGTAGATTCCATAGAGGCCTAATATGAAAAATAGGTTGAGTGAGTGGACTGAAAGGATGTTATCTCCTTCTCAAGAGAGGTTAAAGTCTCATTTATGTAGAGGAACATACGTCTTGTATAAATCTAAGTCCACTTTAATGTAATTGAGGTCCACCACAACTTTTTGGACATAGTTTCTAGTATTAGTCTTATCCCAACCTAGACACTCACAAGTTAGGGATGAATGATTCAAATTTCACTTCTTTTTATCTGATGATTCAGGGTTATGACCGAACCAAACAGAGACCATGTGCCAGGATTTGGTTGAAGACCCAGTTTGGTGGCCTATTTTCAAGAACTATATTCCATGTAGTCTCACAAGATACTGCCTACAGCTTTATGATGGTTAGGCCCTGGATTTATCTGTATGTAGTAGTTCCCTCATCATATAATTAGTTCCTTAAAGAATCCCTCAATGGTCGAGTAAGGGTGATTTAATATAATTATTCTCATTTAGACCCTTATGATCCCCAATACCGGGATGATGGCTATTACAATAGAGAGGGAAATAGTGTTCATAATAACAAGGTTGAGCACAAAAAAATCATGGACAGTCCAAGGGAAGATGTTGATGATACTTTCATTTTCATGATCCATTAGTAGGAAACTGAAACACCGAATTGGGAGGGTTTTTTTGTTTTCTTTGAGAAGAATGGTTGTGAAATCCCTGGAAAGAAGGAATATCTATAGATTAGTCTACACTCTTACAAAAAATAGAATTGGGAAGAACTCGAAGCCTCTATCCATATAAGGTACAAAGGAGTTCTCCCCCTTTCCACCATTTCTCGGCACTACCATATGTTTAGAAGAGAAGGGTTGAATCACCCAAGGATGACTCACCACCATTGACTTGACATTAATCATGGACATCGTGGATAAAGGGTTTATGGAATTGGTTCAATAGACTATTTCACCATAGTTTTAAGAAGCAGGAACCCCTCGGTAGATATTTTGTATCCATGCATGCCAGCACCAATGTTCCCCCTAAATTGGACAAGCTATAAGTGCCATATCATCCTATGGACTCTCTTTCCATATAAGATAAAGATTATTTAGAGTCCACTACTAAAAAAATTAATAAGGGTGTATCCACCACCATTGATGAGTTCAATCAAATGAACCTAGAAACTAAGGAATATTTGAGTTGAACACTAATAAGTATAACTATGGCCCTAGGGGAGTAGCAACAACACATGGAATTCCTGAAGAAACACCATGACATCCTTGTCTAGAGTTATGATGAAATTTAACGGTCATATCCTCACGTTTCCAACCACCATCTTGGTATCATTTGGTTGAATCTTCAGTTGAAGCTATCATGGTTCCATTTTCAAGGATGAGTTTGATAAGATTATCAAATAGAAGTTCATCAGGGAAGTCTAGTAACCAATGTGGATTTCGAAAATCATTCCCATAAATAAGAATAATGAAAAAATCCGAGACTACATTGACTTCTTAGATCCCAACTTCCATTTTATGTTGGATTTTCCCCTTATGGGGATAGAGTTATTGACTGATTCCATAATCAGATTTCAAGATATATCTTTTATGGAAGAATCTTCAGGGTATAAGGAGGTATGGATTTACATTTAGGATTAGGAGTCCAGAACCTTCTGGGAACTGCAAGAGACCTATTTATACCAAATATTTCCCTTAATAATAAAGAATATAGGAGACACTTTTCACTGGGATATTCAACACATCCTCAAATGTATTCTCAAGAAGTTGGTAGAATGCTACATCAATGACTTGGTTGTCAAATCCCACCAACAATAAAACCATCTCAATGATATTAAGGAATTTTTCATCTTCCAATGCTATTAAAATTTAAATATAAACCCCTTGAAGTGTTCATACATGGTTAAATCTTGGATGATTTTAGGATTTATTGTAAAAAAATAAATGCATTAATATCAAACCAAATAAGACCAAGGCCATCAGCTAGATGCCTCTGTTGAGAAACCCCCAGGTGCTCTGAGGCCCTTAAGTCCACTTAGCCAATATACACAAGTTTATTGAAAATATATAAGTTATTTGTTATAGCTTTTGGAGGTGTATGAAGAAAGGAATCATCTACCAGTGGGATGAGGAGTCACATACTGTCTTTGCGGAAATCAAGAAGTACCGATTGTAGCCTCATGTTCCGATCCTGCCTATTTTATGGAAGCCTCTCGTCCTCTATGTGACTACCCAAGAATGATACCTTAGTTTCCTTATCTCCCAAAATAATAACTAAGGTAGAGAAAATACTTCATACTATCTTAGTCATATGATCCTCAATATAGAGACAAGATAATCTCATATTGAGAATAGTTGCCTCAAGCTAATTTTAATAGTGTAGAATTTATGGAATTAACTTCCACAATACAAGATATAGTCGATGTCCTGAGTAGACCCACTGATGTATATACTAAATCATCCCATGACAATGGGGTGACTGGCATGAATGTATGTTATCCATCATCAGTTTGATAGAAGGTTCATTATGTAGAAAGCTTTCTAGGGTCATGGATTAACATACTTATTGGCCACCCATTAGTCCCATGAAGAATTTCCCCTGGACATTGAATTCCAAAAAAATGCCATACTCTCAGTGGACCAAGCTATTCCCTATTCACATATTCACTTTTATAGGGCCTCCTGGATCCTGAAAGGTAGAAATATCAACAATCCCAATCTTAACAGAGTAGGCCTGGGGATCATATTCATCTCTCATATGTAGGATTTCTTTCCATACTCATTCCCACTATCAGAAGGTTTCACCATCAATGAGGAAGGGTATCAGGCTTTCATCAGTGGTCTCGAGATAGCCCTCAAGATTGATTTCACCCTCCTAAATGTCATGTGATATTCTGAATTGATCATCAAATAGATTAATTGTGATTATATTTTTATAAAGACAGATCTCCTACCGATGCTATAGAAAACTCATAAGCTAATGACCCTATTCAATTTTTTTCCAAAAGTGGCTCATATCCCTCAGCGAGAGAATGGTAAACCCAACACACAAACTAGTTTATCCACCTCCCTTCTAGAGCTTGACCAAGATGACCAGTTCATCCATTGGCACATCAGAGGCCCATCACTCTTGTTGATTCAGGTGAGGATTACATGAAACACGTAAATGAGTATACCAATGGTTTATCCATTTTAGGACCTTCAGGTTCCAACATAGTAGTGAAAACGTATGATTAGACAACTTCATTCATTAAGTATCTCCATAATGACATTCTCCCTTCAGATCGAGCTGATCATGAGGAAGTCTACTAGTGAGTAGCATATATTACCATTTAGAGTGTCCCCAACCTCAAGAATACTCTCTACATATATGTGTCTTAGATAATTCTCCTCAATTTCCTTTAATGACATAAGATTCCCTATGTTATGCAGGATGTTCATGCTAGGCCATGTCGTGGCCATCAAATTGGAATGAAACTATCACACCTGATCCTAAGGTTGGGATACTTCTGGACCACCATAATCAAAGACTTTATTATATTTTCCAATAGGTTTCAAACATGTGGGATTCATGCTAACATTTTGTTTCGACTTCTAGATACACTCCACAAATCCAAGTATTCTTATCCCTTTGAAGTCTGGGGATTCAGTGTTCTTTTACCATATCTATGAGTGATATCTCTCTATTTTAGGTTTATTAAGACCATGAAAAAAATTGTCTCCAATTGAGAAGTATTGAATCCTATAAAAGAAGTCAAGGCTCCATCCATGACCTAATTTGGGAGCTCTAACATCATCCATCATTTTGGAGTCCCTAACACTATTCCCACAAACGACAACACTAACTTCTGGGCTACTAAGATAAAGATATTTCACCCAAAGTATAGTATTTGATCAAACCATACATCCCTATATCATGCATTGGAAAATTTAAAGATTGACGCATTAAACAAGACCCTATATAAGATTATCTGGAAGATGGTGGTTCAGAAAAAAGAAAATTTGCCAGACAAGCTCTACAACCCCCAATGGGATTATAAGATGATGAATCCATATTACACCTAGGTGAATCTATACTTCTATGTGTATAGAACATAGGTTGTATTTCCCACTGAGTTTTGGTTTTCATCAATCTGAATATCAATGTATGTCCAACAGATGCTATATAGAATAGTAGAAGTTAGTCTAGATGATCTAGAATATCATGAAGGGAATATGATCCAGGCCTTGAACAATCATGATGGGTTCCATAATATGATAGTGAGAGCATTCAACAAGAATTTTCACATTCTTTATTTCCTCTAAAGTGACACGGTAATGACTCTTAGGATGTCAATGATACTTAGAAAGATGCCAGTATAGTTGGAGCCCAAGAGGTAGGGACCTTAAACCATTCATGAGGTCTATTCTAATGGGGAATGGTCTTTGATCACTATGGACATATAGCATAACACATCTCCCAGTTTTTTTCAAGTAATACATTTCATGAGGAGTCCGTAGTACATGCAACATGAGCTTAAGATGTTCACAAGGATTTGATCTCTATAACCTTATACTAGGAGTCTATGTTTGAGATTCATGACTATAATATATATACATATTTTCAATGGGATGTGTTGTGTGGTGGTGGGCCTCCTTGTGACTCCATTAACCTCAAATTTCATACTCCTCCACACTTCACATATCCATTTGAAGTGGTTCCCCTCAATGTTCCAAACTATATGACCTTAAACGAGGATGTTATATCTCTGGTCATATGACGTTGAAGCATGTGATATGTCTGAACTCCACAGGGATAAAATAGGAGTTCAAATCCAACTATCATGAATTTACAATATATATATAAGTACCCTCAAGAATATGTGGTGTGGCGATGAACCTATTTATCCCTTATTTATGTAGATCTTGTCACTCCACCACAATACATGTATCTGTGCATCCTCAATGCAAGATGTTAAACCATAGTCTTACCAAGAACATATTTGGGAATCCCCATATAAGAAATCTGATATGAATAGATGTCATATGTACATGACGTTAAATTGAAATATTACCCTAGAAAATTTGGGATATCTATTAAATACATAAGAGATGATGTTTACCCCATCTTGAATCAATATTCCTCCTACGATAAGTAAGGGATGGTTAAAAAACATTACCCCATTCCCCAAATAAGGTATTATCGTCAACTATGGGATGCCTCAACTCCATCATTAGAGAGGATCACCCATTATGGAATTGGTATCTCACAAAACCATGTTCTATAACTATGTGTGTATTGATTCCCATACTTTTAGGATTGATAGTGATGCTTGGTTTTTTCATCTGTGGGTCCAATGAAGAATTCATTTATTCTACAACCCCTTGGCCTCACTAAAATCAAGGCATTATGACCTTAAAATATATGAAGACCATCTTACGGTGTTTATGTGGTACATGAGACCCCTTAGACCCATTGATGTCGGATCTTACATCTTGTGTTCCATACATATAACCTCATAGGAAACAAGCCTCCACAGTCCAAGAAGCATGACATTAAACTAGTTTCCATTATCTAGACCATACAACCTTAAATTGTGTGTCCACCTTCTATAACTACATGTGGCTTGAGTCCCATCCTTATGGGATATGTAGCGATGCCCAGACTTCTAATCCAAGGGGTCAGCCTCAAATTCATCAGATCCCACAGCCACTTGGCCACATTATGGTTCGATCTTTAGGACCATAAACTAATAAATTTCTTGTTTTCCTTTCATCATGGCCTTAAACTATGTGCACATCATCATTGGGGAGTGGTGTGTGGTTTTGGGCATCCTAGGTCCTCATTCACATTAGAATTGAAACCCCATTACACTAACCTCACCCATTTTTCATTCACCCTTGGTCCATGCATTATGCTCTTAAACTAATTGAAATAAATAGGTTCTATTCCTACCTTTTGATACACCTCATTGGCATTCCCATGTATGTTGTGGCATGGAACCAAGAGTGTTGAATATCATAAGGACATTCCATCAATCCATCTCGACACATCGAGTCTTTCTCATCATGGATTTCCATTATCTCTCAAATCCAAATGAATCCACTAGCGGTGAAAAATTATGGCCAAGGATATCCTCCCATAGTGAGACAACACACTAATAGATCTTTTGAAACAAATAAAAGATCATGTAATTTGAACTTGTTCAATAGTTGATCCTACATTTCCCCCCCCCATTCTTTACTTGTGTGGTTGTGGTCCTCATGTTTCGAATGTGGTCAATAGTTTATCAACACCCATTAGTCACCCTCTTCAAAAAATCTCATAAGTCTCAATTTAACTCATTTACAACTCCCTATATATTGGTGGAATTCCAACACCATTGTTGTCACAACTCTTTGTATCTACACACATTGAGTAGACAAGTCGGTGTCACTAGGAAATTCTCAACCCGATATCTCTTTTCCTCAACTGTTCATTTCAGTGTGATAGGTAAATCCTCTTAACACTATTTTTTACACAAAAAACATGACTCATGTGGGATTATAAGTCTTGGTGGGGTGTGTACTGATATGGTTGAGCTTAAAAAAAGATCCCATGGTCTAAACTCTATAACCGTAAACTATTATCCCAAGTCTAAGTATCATGATTTTAAACTGTATGCAAGTCATTCAAGGAATACGTGGTTTGGAACCAAGCCTCCATTTCCCACATTCACATCATGTTTTTCACTCTACTACACTATATATTTTTATTTGGGAAGCACCCTATGGTCTAACTATATAACCTACATCTCAAATCTTATAGTCCAAGCATCGTGAATTGAAACTATGTGAATGTAATCTTTGGAATGTGTTGTGTGATGTGAGGCCTTCTTAGTCTCCATTAATGATGGTTTTGACATACTAAGACACTACATGTATCCATTTGAGACACCCACCCATTTTCGAAACACCATGACTTTAAACTAAGAGCTCCTCTAGGTCCTAGAGTTCTACCTTTAAACTATGTTCCATTTGCTTCTTAGAACTTTTAGGGTGCATGAGAATTTTTCTATTCATTAACATCAGGTTTTACCTTTCAGGTTCTAAATGTATACCCTTGGGATAAATGCTTCCCCTATAGTCCCAGCAACATGACCCTAAACTCTTCCCCAGGTTCCATCTCGTATGACTTTAAAATGCGTGTGATTGTCTTTAGGATCATTTCACATGGTACTGGGCCTCCATGGCTCATTCACGTTGGGTTTTAACTCTTTCAACACATAAATATTCTTAAACCACCCTTTATCACATGGTCTAGACCAGACGACACTAATCTATGTGCAACCAATTATAGAACTACATGTGTCTTAATTCCAATACTCCTGGGATACATAGTGATTTCTATACTTTCCTTCTTTGGGCTCATACATAGATTCACGACAGTACTATCTATTATCTAGGATGAAATTACCACCAAAATATCCCAAAAGCCACCTTATAGGTATTATACCAATTTCATTAACTCTAATCATTAGAGGGTTGGGATTCCGTCATAGATTGATATGTGTAAGGTAAGTCCTCAACATGCGACCTTAGACTATAGTTATACCCTAAACTAGTATACGATTCCACTAAACAAAAAATTATTTTACCCTATTTTGAAATAGGATTCCCTATATTGGAAATATAGGATGAAAAAACACTAAAATACCCAGTAGATGATGGTCAACTATATCCCTACCCCTCAAAAAATTGGGATACATCATATCCATGTATTATAAGGATAAATAATCTGGTTTGAGAGCATATACCCTTATAGATAATCGTCTCCTACCATTCCATGTTTTATGTATACGAATCATGATTCTAAAATGTGTGAAAATCCTCCAAGGAATTTGTGATGAGGTACTGGACCTCCTTAGTCCACATTCACATCAGATTTTTTAGTTCCTCACACAACACATATCTATTTAGATCAAAGTATGGTCCAAACATTATGAACACAAAATAAGAGCAAATCCCAAGTCCAAACATCATGACCTAAAATCATGTTCAGTTTTTTTCAAGTATATTTTATGCAGCATTAGGTGAAAACCTAGGCCACTCTATTGATTTCAAGTAACCTTAATTTAATTTCACATGCATTCCTTCAAGACACTCTCTCAATGGTCAATGAAACATGAACTTAAACTATTTGCGACATTTCTAAAATCTATGACCTTAAACTAGGAGTAATGGTGTAACAACACAAAATTTTTAAAAATATTTATTCCCCAAATTTGTGTGTTATTTTATACTCAACAAAACTATATCCTTTAATTAATAAAGTGAGTATAAATAAATGATATCATTTGGTTTCCACTGTTATATGACCGTTGGAAATTAAACTCTTAACATTAGAATTATTTTATTTAAATACAAGTGATCTTGGTTAATTAATACAGAAAGAAGATTTGATGGCCTCATCTAGTAGACTCAGGCCGTACGAAGCCCATCATCCAGACCTTGGGAAGGAGGTAGCATCTCTAGGCTTTGCTCTGGACCAAGCCCAAGATTAGCTTTAACATGTGAATCTTAAATAGAATTGCCTAAGGGAGAAGTTCAAGATGATGTAAATCACCACTCAAGTAATGTTTTCTAAGCCTCCCCAAGATTCTATCACTATTTCAAACCTTACACTTAGGACCTATGCAGGTGTTATAAGGGGCTAGGTAACACGACCTTAGTTACTTGTGCAAAACGTTTTTATAATTAAAATTGTTAATATGGAAAATTTGGTGAATTTTAAATATCCATATAAATGTGGGATGAATTTATAGTTCCATATTACTAATTTTTTTTTTGGAAAAAAGGTTATTTTAAAATATTTATGTAAAAGTTAAATAATTAATAATGTAAAATTATTTTCAAAAAATGGTCTTCTAAAGTTGTGACCAGTAAGAAATTTAGAGTCTAATAAGATCAGATTAATTTTTAGTGAATCATAAAGTATGAATAGTTGGATACCCTTATGAATAGTAACTAATAGTAAATCTCACCACAAAAAAAACTTCACCCATGAATGTATAAATACAATTTAGATATCTTAAAAGTAAAAAAATGGTTATAGTATAAGTTTTGGTATTTTTGTATTTCATAAATATTTTATTTACAATTTTATAATTTATTTAATAACATAAAATGGAAATTTATTTTCATAAAATTTTGTCTTAAATTGTTACTTTAGGGTCTTACGGTTAAATGATAATTTTATGGGACCTTGATTACTTTTTCAAGGAGTTACAAAATGAGTTATAGATTTAATATTTTTATTCGGAATAAATAATGATTTTATTTAAAAATTAAATTAAAAATATTTAGAAAAATATTTTCATATAATTGAGTTCATTTTTTAATCCATAAAATTGATATTAGGTTATGGTGAATTTATGATATTTTTATAAAAAGTTTTGTTTTTCGGTGAATAGTAAAAATACAGTTTTGAGTTTCGGTGTGATTAATGACATAATTAATGATGTAATCATGATGTAATTATTCTTTTCAACTTTTGAATTGTAATATATGTTACGAGTTGTCCCGAGTGGCTAATACCATAGTCAAATACCATGGGCAAGCCCATGGTTTTGCAAATACCACCGATGAGGTGTCCCTTGGAAATTAATTAAATATTCTCTCACTTTTCCTATAAATACCAAGCCATTCTCTCATTTATTTCATTCCAAAATCCTTATCAAAGAAGTTCTTGTATTTTTACCTCCCAAGGAGTCCTCCCAAGGTTACCTCATTCCCCCCAATGACCCAACCTTCGAGCTTTAGAAGTCACTCTTTAAGGTAAGGGTACCTTCCACCCTCCACTTTTAGTCATGATTTCCTTTAAGTTATGTCTTCCAGTTTCCATATTCTTATGTGGGGGTATGTTAATATATGTTATTATTACTGTAAATTTCATGTCCAAATTATGATAGACCATTTCTTCTCTCATCAATTTATTTTCTAAATTTTTAAGTGACGTCGTTAGGTTGCCGGATTTTCGTAAAAGATATCACATTTTCCCTTTTCTTTCAAGTTTCCTTTTCTTGTGGTATGTCATTCCACAACATGATATTATATCTTTTTATTTTATAAATATATTATAAAATGATTCATTTATTTATGGGATACCCTTTTCCACTCTCTTTTTATTTTTTATTTCTAAAACCATGTTATATAGTTGTTATGCTGTAGAAATTTTGTCTATAAATTTCTCTCTCTTTCTCTCAATAAATTCTCTGGTTTTGTTTATGTAAATACCCAGAACTATTTTGTTTCTATAGGTGTTCATAAATACAAAAACAATGATATATTTGATTAATAATTTACATACACACAACCCTCACTCCCTTTCCATGGGTTTTAAATGACATAATGAACTTATTTTTAAGCACTTTTTAAACGTCATGATTTTGAAATGAAACCAATTTATTTTATTCTCTATGGGATATTTATGAAATTTATTATTATTAAATATGTGGAATGCATGAAAGTAAATACATATTAAGGGTTTAACCTGATATCTCTCTAATTCATTGGGTAAAGAATTTAATCTCAAGAGATGATAAGTTTCACGATACCCCGGTGAATAACCTTGGTAACGTTTTATGACACCTTGGTCATGAACCTTGGTGATATGTTCATGAATGTAAAAATGAAATGTTATAGCCATATATTCATGTTATGATTCATGTTATTTTTATTATGATATGTCACTTTTTCCATTTCTCATGTCTTATGGTTTTCTTCAAGTTCTTATTGATATCACAAGTAAACTGATTCCCTTGCTTTCCATACTGGGCCTTCAGCTCACCCTTTACATTAATGTATGCCTCTAGGATATGAGATGTAGTAATTGTACAAATGATGAACTTTTATAGAATATTTTCATGGGGATTAAAAATATTTTTGTATGTTTTCATTTTTTTTGTTTTTTATTTCCAAGACACTAGAATTTAAAGGTCCTCTGTTTGTAAAATGTAATGAAAAGTTATGTAATAAAAAGGTGGGATAATATAAATGGTCAATGTGATATAACCCAAAAGTGTATTCATCCTACCCTATATTCTATTTCTTAGTGTAGGTTCCCTAATCATGATTCCCTCCTTCCCCTCACTCTTTTGGTTATATGAGTATCATTCACTTAGGTTATCTACATCCTTTCTTCATGACATTAAAAAATAAAACTACCTTATGAAATGAACATAGGATTCCATATGGGTATAACATGAGGAAGAGATAATAGGCCACTCATTTCATAATCAATAAACACTCCACATTCTAGTCACATGAAGTTAAATTGTGTGATGTTTCCTGATCGCATGACATTAAACTGTACAATGCCCCTTCCTCATCATACAACATAATATGTGTTTCCAAAATCGCCATTTCACAACATAGAAATGCAAGGATTATTAATCCCTTGCCTATAAATCCCTTTCCTTTGGTTCCAATCATCTACCACATTGTTTGTTCGATCATTTCTTGTCATTTGAGATGACGATTCCCCCGGAAGACAAGCTTAAATTTTGTTCCGACCGATGTTCCCACACCAACATTCCCTAATATATGGTTTCATAATTATAAGAGTGTTTGAATGTCTCCAGACATTATATCATCTCATTTTAATGCTTCATGTATCCCTCATTTGGATCATCATTCTCCTTCACGTCTAAAGGGAACCCAGAATGGAATGGTTGCTACCAAGGCTCACCTACAGTCCTAGGCTAATATCATGATAGAATTTCAATGAAATTCTGAGATAAGTTCTATTTTTTTATCTAGATTAGTGGTTGAATCTCATTTTTTTGTCCACATTATCTGCTAAGAGATATGGATTCTATTTTTTGAATATGGTCAACAGTTATCCCACATTGTGATGTCACTCCTATCTTGTTCCAAATGTTTGGTATCTTGATCAACACTCTTCATTCCCCCTTTATTTTGGTAGAATTAAATGAACTTGGAATTACTCCATTCGTTCACTATATCATGTTAGAAAAGAAATTTGGCTATTCTGAGAGGCCATTTCTATATTCATGATCTCTCTGTCAGACCAGAAACTCTCTTATAGATGATCAACCACAAGGTTATCCCATTTTTCTCACACTAAGAATGACTTACATGATATTAGAGATATATTTTTAGTTATCTCAGGCCTATGATTGAAATAAAAATAATGAAATATATTCAATAATGCCAGAGCAGAAATGAAACCAAATTTATTGAGGGTCATCCACATATTGGAGGCTATCAATTACAAAATTCCTTTAAAGGTTGACCTAGGTGATCAAATTCTTGAGCCCAACTAAACATTATTGAGTAGCCTCCAAGATTAGATGTTGCGCCACTATGTATTCATTTTCTTCATCAACCATGGAATGGACATATTCAACTCTATTACCTGGGTAGTTCTATTTATCCCATCATACAGACACCAAGGATGTCTCTTCCCCCACCTTAGCCTCATCTTCCACTAACTGGGCCTTCAGGTTGTTAACAACCTTAGTTTGAAAAGCATCAACCACTACATTCTCCTGTGATAGCACCTCCAGGTGAGGAATCACTCTTTCAGCCTCTTCGAGAGTCTGTGAGCCTTTAACCTTTTGTATTCAAAAGAATTAGTTGAGTGTATTCCACTATACGTGGGCCAACCAAACATGGAAATCTTGTGATAACACTTTAAGGTTACTGAGGTTCACCCAATCAGTCCCTAGGGTGACTAAAAATTGTGGAGAGATACCACTCATTGTGGAAGTTCAACTATATCAGTGCAGGTGATGAAATTCCACACATACCTCCATACCTTTTTGTGTATCATCTGATTCTTCTCAGCAACCACTAATATATAATATTCCTAATTTTTGGGTAGTGTAATATCTTATAGATGTAATACTGAAGATATATTATTATATGGATCCTCAAAGTCCAGGACATTAGACATGAGTGGTTGGATATCTGTTTTGACTTTAGGAATGAACGGACTGAAAAATGCCCAAGGTAATAATTCATCACTATTATCTTCATTGGTAGTAGAATCCACCATTTACCCTGTGAAACTACTTATTTGGGCATAAATATTCTAGATCCCTCCACGACCACCATTTCTTGGGTGTGAAAATCCAATGCTGCCTCCATAACTGCTCCAATAACTTGAATAATTGCTATCATATCCATCATAACTTTGGTTACAGTAGATGTATTTGGTGGTGTGACTCCCACAAGCTATACCACCATGGATCCTTTGGGTATCCCTATCATATACCACTCCTCGACTGCTTCCATCAATAGCCTGGTCTTGACTATCCCATCCAATGGTGTCTCTAGGGTTTTCTTGACCACCATATCCTCTATGTTCATCTCTGCCGAGAGAGAAGATCCGCCATCACCACCTCATCCCCATGTAATATTAATGGAAGTGTTGGTTGATGAGTCTTGAGAGTTGTTCAAACTTCCATTCCAAAACACACCATTCAAGAATTTGATGGTAAAGAGAAAATTTCAAATGCATAGAGGGGGAAGAGTCTTACTTGAATTAAACACTCCAATGAGGAGTTCACATAGATACACAGGTAGTTCCACTTGAATGGATACCTCTGTGGATGCTTCCCCAGTTGTAGGTACCATAGGTAGGAAACTCTCCCCTAAAACACAAAGAAGGGATGCCTCACATTCCCTTTTAAGGTTTGAGGCTTGATTACCCTCTTTAGGTCTTTTAAAGACCACCCTATACTACAATCCCATTTCATGCGAAAGATAAAAAATAACTAGACTATAGTTATAAGAACATGTTATATCCAGAGAATATATGATATGGATTTTCTTATTTAGAAGAAGATTTTACTCTAATAGAGGATCCTTAGTAGGAATCTCTTCCCTAAGATTCATCTGAATCCTCATCTAGAGTTGTGTACATAGATAGCTCACCTACTGATAGTTGGGGGAGAGAGGTTATGTTCAATAATACCCAGACCTAGTTAGTTAGAGGATGTACAATGACTCGATAATGGAAAAAGTCCTCAAACTCTTCCACATATCACTTCACCTCATTCCATGACACATGAAAATTTTCCATGGAATGACAAATATCCATAAGAAACATCCTTTATCTCTTGAGATTCTTCCATCTTTCGTTGGCATTGGAGAATTACCTGTAGACGTCCTAGTTTTCCCAGGACTTCGGGAAAACAATGTCCCTGGGGATTTCCATGCTTCATAACAACTTCTTGGGAGATTGGTTAAATGTCATCAAGACCACAATAGAAGGATCACCTTCCTCAAGCTATCGTCTGTCTAGTAGTTTTGAGCCTGGTGCAAGTCCTCTCCTTGTATCTCTCACCTATTTGGGGCCATGGCCGGCTGGACCCCCTACTGCTTCCCTTTCCATTGGGATATCTCTTCTACCATGGTGAATTCTAAAAATATTTTCATGTTTGTCCTGCAGTTGTGGGTCCACCCCTTCATTGGATCTAATGTCCCATCACCTTAACATATCCATACGACATGCACTCTCCCAGTTATGTGTGTAGTCATGGGTGAGATAATACACAATAGTAGGTGTTGGTAGTTCATTCTTCATATTTCTTTCTTCATCTGTTAACATGCGCAAAAAGTTCCTAAACACCTAAGGATGTAATTAACGAATCATCTCTAACTATACCTTTGGTGTTATCCTTGTAGACAATTGAAATGCTTCAAAACTTGGTTTGGATTTTATGATTAATTGATCTTCCTATATTTGACCCTCACCAATAGTACCTGAACTCAAAGATCCAAGAGGTAAGATATCTGCTTCATGGTCCCTAAACCATCATCAGTCACTACCCCTATTTGTATGGGGATGTATGGAATATGAAGTGCTCCTCAACCTGACCTTCTCAGACACATCCATCAAACTCAACTTGAATTGATGACTCCCCATGATATTCAGAATCACAATATGGAAAGTTATTTTAGGGGGGAAATAGGTTTGATATACTCATAACCCCCCATGTTCATATCTACCCAACTATACAAGAAATGGATGGGCCCACACAAAAAGAGTGACATCTTTTCTTCGATGATATGGAGGAGTACCTTAGACAAATTTTCCAGTACTAGGACATCCTAATTCACCAGCTGCCCCATCACCATCATCACCGCCATTATTAAGGTGATTAGATACACCCCCATGTGAGCATCCCTTACCAAGACCATCTATCCATAGATAAGTGCTGCGATGAGCCCCAAAAACCCAAAAATAGTTTTAGTGTCATATTTTATGCTTTTTCCCCACAACTGCCACTAGATTTCTTTTAAGATATTCATGTAATATCCATCCTTATCCAGATAATATCCCCTGAGTCATGTACATGGAATAATCGTGAAATTATCTTATAATTCCTCTTCTTCAACTCACTCTAAAGTGGTTTCATTCATGACGTATCTAAAACAATGCCTGAATGGGATATCATTCATCCACTGATTTTATTAATGTCTCCCCTGAACCAGATCTAATCGTGCCATCTATAATTCTGAAAACTAAATTTGATTATCCCACACATTCTCTATGGGGAAGAACTCATCCTACATTCCACAAAAATTGGGATTCCATTGATATTATGAAGGTCCTAGAGGCTGATGTTGATATCCCTATGATGAAGATGAAATGTGTTTCTTCCCAGTGACCATCTTATCCACAACTCGGGCATGTTCTCCTAAGGTTGGTAGAAATGGAACGATAAATATCATGATGCTTTATATAGCCCCACTAGCTTCATCTCTCTTTCAAACATTGTGCATGATGCACACTCTTAGTAGGCATAGGTCTACTCATCAAGGATATTCCCACCCTAGTGTGAGTCCTAATTTTTCTTCCAACCTTTCAGCAAATACTTCAATACCACCTTGAGGATCATCTGATAATATGGTGGACATGCCTAATCTTACAACTTATCTCCATAAATGTTGTTGATTTGGTTGTAGAGAGGCTCTACTATAAGTGGCGCATGTTTCTTCCACATGTGGCCGGCAACAGCCCAGTGCCACTAGTACATCATTGGTGTACCTCTGAACTAATAAGATGGTTTATCTCTGCTTGCTGCCAGGATAAAGAAATCATCCCCCAAACCAAATACATAGAGAGGAAATATCTTACACAATGAGGATTCCCCATAATCCTATGTCAGTAGAGAAATTAACATTTTTTGGCATGGGGCACTCTAACCTCTCTCCAGAATCATGATGTTCCTTGCCACATCTTCCCATTGAGAAACATCATCATTGAACTCCTAATTAGACATTTGTTTTAGGGAATAATTTTTTCTTTGAATCTGGATTGTGAATATTATTTTTGAATTTCATTCACTAAGGATGGCCCTAGAGATTTGCCTCATGGAGGTCATTTTGTGAAAGCTGCAGTTCATGGAGTCTAGTTCAGTTAAAAGATTTTATAGAGAAATGTTCAATAAGTCAGATTCACTAAGAAGCATATGAGGGGTGTAGTTTTTAGAGATGGTGAGCTTCAAAAAATGATCGAAAAATTAAGTTTCTCATCATGGATTTTTAGTGGATTATTGGGGTCCCCCTCCTCTATTTACGGGTGTACGATTGGCTCAGGCTTTATGATGCTCTTCATGGAGCATATGTCCTGAATACGCTCTATGAGTGATCGTTTTGAGTGAGTTTGGTGAAAGGGAGTTGATTTCCATTTTTGGAAATTATCACTCATAATACAAACCTCCTTTTCCTCATTGTCTCCCATTCTGACGGGAGGCATTTTTGTAACGCCAAAATTCATGTTTTATAGGAATGGTCATGGAATACATGACCAGTTCATAAAGAATATAAGCCAAAATAGCAGAAAATACCTCATAGATGTATTCCTCATGAATCCCATCTCCTTTTTGAATTGATGGTTCTCACAAATCTCGTTGTATGATAATAATCCTTTGAAAACAGATGAAGACCTAAATTTAATCCTCCAACCGATGACTTTCAGAGTCACAGAGGGCTTCATGACTGCACGGATAGTTGATGGTGTATTCAAAGGTTCAATAGATCCACACCCATTCACGAAAGACACCACTTCATCATGAACCACTTAAAATATTCATGAAAACACTTTCCTATAAATACACCCCCCAGTTTGATATTTTAGGCACGGATATCCAATCCTTAAGCTTCTGAATTGCACCTGATTTACAAACCTTCCATGCTTCAAAAACCAAAGTGAAAATGAATCATCAAAGAAATATAAGCTTTGAAAAACAATATCACATGTGTTCTTGAATGAATCCAGTTATGGTTGGGATTACATTTATGAAATTCTACAAACGTTTTGAAGGAATAAGGATTTCTGTCACAGTTGAAGATTCATGAAGCATTCAGTTGTAACGATGAATTTCTCTCATAAATGTGGTCCTACTTTTGAGGTAGGGTCGCAATATTTTACAAATCCTACTCATTAATGAATCTTCTATCGTTCGTGAAGAACATGAACTTCATGGATTACCACTATCTATGTTCCCATGCTTCACAAAACCCTTCTACTGAGCTACATTATGGTGCCTCTAATCTACTGATCGTGCTTCACGACGGTTTGGTTCCCAAGGACCCCACACCAATCTAGGACCGGTCCAACTACACCTATATTCCCTATGTGCATGTGCCACTCACTCATATGTGATCCCAATTAATTTCAAGTTTATATCAAGCCTCCCCACAAAATTTTACTTCTCAATATAAGTTATCATAAACTGTATAGCTTCTCCACATAGATACCATAATGTGGACCTCATGGTTGAACACTCCTCCCATCACTGTCCCCTTGTAGTACCAACACCATTCCCCACCCAAAGGCACATGAGAGGTGGGAATGTAAGACCAAGGGGTGATGAGTGACTCCACCCCTATATAACATGTATGAGAAAAAAATTCCTAGCTCTACATCCTAACCATATAAAGGTAAACTATATGACAACATCCTCAGTACATGAGGTAAAACTATAGTCTTAACTTGTATGATAAGAACTAGTTTCTATCTATCTAAGTGGAATGGGATGAACCCCATACCTCTAAAACTCACATGGAATGAGATCCCCTTGGGAATCATCAATGCATAATTCCCATACCATTACTTATCAACTCCCCTTTCAAAAAACGAGCTTCCTTACAACATGACATTAAACTCATGGATCGGTCTTAGCCCCTGACCTTAACCAGTGGCGTTGAACTCTATGGGTTTTGACATATGGCTTATAAGCATAGTACATTGAATACCTCCTTGGAGTTTAATCCTGACCAACGATAAACTTCTGTGCCCCCTCCTAGGGATGTACCTTCCTAATCTACCTCAAGGGGTGTTCTGATCAACTCCTTGGGTTCACATCAGGGGGTCCCAACCAATGATATACTTTGGTGATCCATCCTAGGGATGTACCTCTAGATCTTCCTCAAGGTGAATTCTGATCAAATATTCATGTTCTACTCAATGGGAATCTTGAACAAAGGTAAACATATGTTCTACCTCCTAGGTAAACACCTCCCAGATCGACCTTACGGGACATCCTGATCATTCTTCTAGATCCATCTCATGGGGTGCTATGATCCATCACTGCAGAATTTTCCTCAAGGGTCATTCTCACCAATCCATGTGTGAAATATTCATTAATAAAGTCATTTATCTATGATATATCTCAAGGGGAATACTAATCAAACTTTAAGACTTGTCTCAATGTATATTCTGATCCATCAATCCCAAATCTTCCTCAAGGGATGTTCTGGTTCATCATGTGACTTTTCCCCTCCTAAGGACACACATCCCTAATTTACATCAAGGGGGATCCTAATAAACCTATTAGACTCACTTTATAGGGAGTTCTGATACATCCTTCACAAATGTTCCTCATGGGGAGTTATGGTTCATCATGCTGTGACATTTTACCTCATGGGGTCACACATCCCAATTATGCCTCAAAGAGAATTCTGGTCAGCATTCCAAATATCTCTCAAGGGGGTTCAGATCCATCCATCATGGTCTCACCTAAAGGGTAGTTATCACCAAACCATATGATAAATATTGTTTCATAGGGACAAACCTCCCAGGCCCACCTCCAGGGGAATCCTGATCAACCTTTTGGACTCATCTCAAAGGGAATTATGAAACATTCATCCCATATCATCATCAAGGGTTATTATAGTTCATCATGTAGTGACATTTTCTCTCATAGGGACACACCCCCATGATCCATCTCAAGGGTAATCATGATTGACCTTCCAAATCCATATTAAGGGTGTTATGACTGCTCAATTTTTCCTTAAGGGGTGTTCTCACCAACTCAAGTGTGACATATTCCCACTTTAGGAAACTCCTCCCTGACCCACCTCAAAGAGAATCCTAATAAACCTTTCAGAATCATCTCAATGGGTGTTCAAATAAATCCATCCCATATCTTCCTTAATGGGAATTCTAGTTCAACTTGGTGTAGCATCTTTCCTCTATGGTACGCACATCCCAAATCCACCACCACGAGGCATTTTGATCCATCCATACTATCCTCACAGGACATCAAACTTGTGCTTTCCCCCAAAAGATATTAACCTTATTCTATGATCCATCTCAACTAGACATCATGATATGTCTCAATAGGTTGTATAACTTTTGATATAACCCAAATACATACCCCATTCATTAGTATAGGATTCCTAAGGTAAAAAACTTTGGATGACTAATTCCCCCAGTATCGTTATGTCATGATCAAAACATGATTCCTTTAGTTTCATGCCTTAATATGCCTCATATGAGATTCCATCAGAATAGGAAGAATACAAGTGAGAAATTCTCCCATAATCCAGATTTTCCCAGTGATGCCTAATGTGAAAACTCTCTTTATTAAAAATTTCTACCCTATTAAGATGCAATTAAAATGTCCTGCAAAAAGAAGTGTAATTAACCAGAATCCACAATGGGATGGAACTGAGAATGAGTTACATGAATTTGAATTAAATCTATGTGGGAGACCTGAACTAGGTGATGATTTACAAGGAGGAATCCAGAGAAGGAGAAACTGATATCCCATCTTCTAGTTTAAATCAAGGAGAATAAATTTCCATTGAAAGTGATGAAAGACAATCACATTTGGAAAGTGGAAAAGTGGGGATAGAGCACACTAGTGTGCACATGCATCATGTCAACTTGTCGGAAGGGCCCTAATGAAAGCATTGTATATAATTATTAGGATAAACATACAAGGACTCTGACTACCCAACAATGGATTGATGATGAAAAATCTAACTAAACATTGTTCGAAAAGATTGTCCCCAATGGGATATTGATTGATAAGTCTCATTAGAATAATACTAGGGATGTTTTAATTAATAGTTGTGTCATGATTGATGAGTGAGAAGCATGAGGATCCGATAACCTATAACTAATGTAACATTGAGTATACGAGCCTGGCGGTTATATTTATTTTACTTGATTATACATCCCATTATTTATAGAACTATTTCACCCATTCTATATGTTTTATATAATTTTTTTATAAATGAGGTTAATTTATTACAAATTAGATATACCTTCCATGTACTTGTTTTGAAAGATTTTTTTGATTAAAAACATGTAAATTCGATGTCATTCTTTGTTTTATTAAAATTGAAATCATAATTGGTTAAATTGATTGGGAATTAGTTATGAAACACTTAGTGAGACCCTACTAGTCTTTTTCTCTCACACACTACCTTTTACTTTAGGATTTTATAGTTCTTGTTGTTATTAGTCCCAGGAAAAGGAAGATTCTACTTGGAGGTGGTAGTTGAGTTTGAACTGAGTGGCTCTAAAGTGATGCTTGTGATCGAGGTAGCAATGCTCTACTTATTACACATGGTTTTTGAAATGTTTTCTTGATTCATGTTGTATTTTCTTTCAAATTTTGTTTTATTTTGGGATGTTAATATAACTAATTGTGGTACTATATTTATAAGGAGTGTTGGTATACTAAACTTGTGTTGGTTTTTTAACTTCCACTATTATATTTGGATGGTATTTTCTTATAGAAAAACCTCCCCCCATTGATCTATGATATGATTCTAGGTACTAGTCACCAACCCACATAGATCAGGAAAGCCCTTTAGTCTATGTCTCATACATATAAGGTATAATTTTACCAGGTTAACTGGGTTGGTTTGTGAAAATTTGAGTTATGATAGTATTTTGTTGATTTTATAACGGTTTATATATTATTTTTAAATATTAAATATCATTTAAATCTTTGAAGATTCACATATCCTAATTATAAATGAATCATGATAATAGTCTAATTCTAATCAAAATACTTTCAACATCACTAATTTTTTATAATTAACAAATAATTTTTTTATCATAATACAATTCATTCAAAACATACAACTTTAATGTTTTTAAAACAACTTACATGATTTTTCAATTACTTTCAATCGTACTGCATCAACATTGCGCAAGCATTCTGTGTAATTATACCATCAATAAAAAATTAAAAATAAATTATTATCCAAAAACTAATTTATAAATGTTAAAAATACATTATTTATGAAAATTCATATCTTTTTATATCTCCGTGAAATCATATTAGAGATATTAAAATAAAAAGAGTGACATTTTGGAATTATCCTTTATTTAAAATAATAATATGTTTGTAATCAAAGGATTGTGGAACCAAAATTACCTCTCTTCTAATATATGATTATTTATTTTCAAAATTAGTATATAGAATGTAATACATGAAATTACTGGATTGATATTTAGACCTTATCTCATAGTATTAACCATGTTTAACTGATTTTAACCATTAATATTCCGATAAAAATTTATCATTGGTACTAATAATTTGGAATAAAAATAAATCTAAACTTATTTTATAATTTTAATATGATTGTTCAAAACATAGAATACATTTTATAATATTTATTTTTTATAATTGATAAAGATTAATTGTAATTTCATTGGGTGAAATGAAAAAAATAGTTTTTAGAAAAATACAAGTTTCAATTATAAAAAATACTTTATTCCAAAAATAATATATAATGTTGATTCAAAATGAATTAATTTTGTTATGTTTAACAAAATTAGATGATTTTTATTTTATAATCAATCCAAAAATGAAAGTTAATTTAAAAATAATTTAAAATAAAGAATAATTTTTATTAAAATCAGTATCTTCACTATTAACCTCTAATGGACCGAAGGCCTTTTTTATTGATTTTTGATAGTCCACCTTTCAAGTGGTGAGGTGGAACCCTTACATGTCCCGTAGGAATAATTATTACATAAAACATATGCCTTATAGAAATTCATTTCCCGTAGGCTTCAAACATTACATATAACCCATACTAACTACTTGGAACTGCTCCTCCCGAGCATCTTCATCATGAAATCAGCTCTCCGGCTTCACATGGATATTTGGCTAGGCATTCCTATGCATTCACAGGCTTGTCCCAATGGATGGTTCCATAACCTCTCAGTCTTTCCATCCATTTAGCCTTTTTTTATGGTGAAATCTCTTTACTGATCCTTTTTCTAGATCTTGTTCCTTGTAGGTTGTCTCATTTCCATCTACACTGATGGTGGCCCGAAGGCCTTAATGTGTCCCGAAGGCCTTATTGACCCAAAGGCCTAGGTGGCCTGAAGGCCTTAAAGGACTCAAGGACCAAATTAGTGTCTTGAAGGCCCAAATAGGGGAATATTCCTTGCTACTATAGTGCCAAACATTACTTTCTACAGTTCCCACTACAGTACCTAGTACTGTACTGCTACAGTTCCGCTATAATAGAGCTACCGTAGCTGCTATAGTACCCCCAGAAATATGTATCCGCCTAGATTTGATCCTGGGTATCCTAGATGCAATTAAGTTTTTCCCACCAACCGGGATGAGGTTCATGTTTTAAATTCATTGTATTTTCACTATTGACCCAAAAATCAATTTTCATTAAAAAATAAAAAGACTAACTTTAAGATATATTTGATAAGATGATATCAATAATTATGATCCATTTATCAACTAAATTTTCTAAAATTCATGAATTTAACTTTCATATAAATGTAAATTTATTTAGAAACCCAACTTTTTTAGAAATAAGATATTTATATACCTTGAAGGGATCTTATCTTTATTTTATATAATTAATTTTATTAAAAACCTAATTACATACTTCATAGGAACTAATAAATTAACTTGAATAAGGAAAATTGTTTGGAATTTATTTTCTATTGTGATTTCTACTATTTATACCTGCAAAACCAATCACTAGGTTATAATGACTATATTTAAATACTAATATTTCAATAGTATATCATGATTTTTTAATATATTTTTTTATTTGGAACATGCAGTAAAATACATTATAAAATTATAAAAAGTTACACATGGTCAATTATATTTATTTTATTCAAAATGGTCTGTATTTTCTTTCTAATGGAAGTTTGTTATGGAGGAGTTGGTTGGATCATATTAGGCTCATTGTTCACACCCTACATACAACCCAAGGTGTATTCAGACCTTGTTTCATTAGTAATAAGAAAAGTAAATTAACTACTTATGGGAAGTCGGTAATCATGCTTTAAATAACCAGGTTTATAGTGGTGACATGGTGGTGACTTGGTGGTGGGTTAATACCTCATGTAACATGGATATGAGTTGCATATTATTTGGTTTACTTTGTATTACGTTGTGAACTATTGGATTATAACTTTTATCACTAACTTGAATACCCATTCAATAGAATTTTTTTCCATTCCTAGTTACTGTGTGGGTATCATAATGGTTTCTCTTGTTAATCCATGATGTTAAATTTATTTATTATACGTTGATATTTATGTTATATTTTGATGATTCTTGTATTTATTGAGTGCCTCGCTCAGCCAGGTATGGTGAGGTAACATCAGGTTCATGGAATGAGCCTTATGTTTGATTTCTTATTTTTCAAAACCATTCCAAATCAAATATCCCTAGATTACCAGGAACTTCTTACAACCCATAATGATTTATAATTCCATTTAGGTAATCAAAAGTTGGTATTGGAGCTTATTTTAAGGGTTTCATAGAGCAGGTTCATGAAAAATGGAATCAGATCCTAGTTTTTGGTTTATGATACTTGGGGTGTTTCAATAGACTGGAGATATGAGTGTCGAAAATTTAGGATGGTTGGTGTGATGTAGTTTTGGGCCAAAACACTTAGTTAAAGAACTTGAGATTCCAAGGGTCTTCATGAATGAAATACTCGATTTTTGAATTCATTCAATCTCCCTTCATACTATATAAATTGGAATCAAACTATGGAATTAGACCACATCTATGGAAGGGTTTGTATTTTTATATCCTTTTTTATTTAAAAATATTATTTTATTTATTAAATAATTATTTTTTCCCTGGGTATATGATTTGGTTATATATTTTTATGGTTTTCTCCCTATTTAATTTTTTTTTAATTTCATTCCACCATGAAGACCTCCATCCAACCCCTAAAAAGAAAAGTAGATAATTTTTCATTGGGAAACCCTACCAAAAATTAGAATATGATAGAGTTAGTGGTGAGAAAGGTTTGAGATATAGAAAAAGGAGAAATTCTAGGTCCTAATCAAGCTTGATAAGTGGGTACTAGTCTGAATCAGGACAAGGCATAATAGTTCCTTTTGATTTATCGACCATACTTATGAGGAGGTAATGATCCTCTAAAATCCAAGGAGTGGTTATAAAATACTAAGTTGATCTAAGAGATTCAAGAAAATGAAATCATTTTGATTTTAAAATGCGATTATTTTATGATTGAGGGACCCAATTGGTCAAGGTGGGATTTTATTATTCCATCTATAAGATATTAGCATCTTGAATGAATGAAATATAAGATAATTATTTACTAGAATTTCGATCCTAAAAAACTGGGTTTGTAAAAATATATAGTTTTCCTAAGACTTTTATATGGGAATAAGATAATTTTGGAGTATTTTAATTATTATACTATGCCCATTAATTTTTCCCTCAAGATAGTTTTAAATGATAGAATGAAAGATTATAGGTTGGAAATGGGCCTTCATCTTGATATGTAGTCCCAAGTATTCCATCTCAAGATTCTATCCTATGAAAAGGTGCCATATTTAGATTTCATGGTTTAAATTATCTATGGTAGTAAATTAGGATTGGTAAGAAATTTTTCATTACCAAGTGGTACCGAAGTTATTTTTTCAAAATTGAAGAGAAAGAAATATAATCATTATAGAGGGAATAGTCAGATATTTCATTCTCTACCCTAGTTTACCACTTCTTTTTACCCTCAATATAGGGAACCCTTCTAACATTAGAGTGGTAGGGTAATCCATTTTAAGACTTTAGGTCAAGAGACACCAAAGGATTTCCATATATGTGGGCTAATGGGTTATCTGTAGAGGTTCTATGAATTTATTTTTCTGGAAAAGAAGTAGAGTGGTTTCCTTAACTCTTATAGTATCCAAGTACCTGTTAAAAATAAAGAGGATGGTTAGATCACACTCTTAGGGTTTTAGAGGAAGAGGTGTATCATCCCATTGGAAATGATATTTGAGACCAGAATATCTGGCTAGTGGTTGGAATCATGAACATTCAGAGAGTACAGAACTTCTTGTAATGGAATATGCTTTAATTGAATCTAAGGTGATACTAGATTGAGTGAGAGGCAGGTTTCTTATAGTTTCATATAAGGAAATTTTATTAGTAGATATTGGCGCCTATCAATAATTTTTTTCTTTTCAAACTATGTATTTTCTAAACCTCTATCCAAGAATATTACATATATTATATAAATCATAACTCCAATGGTGAAGGATTATTCCCTCTAGTGTCCCTCTTGTGTCAAGTCTTCATTTTATGTAGAAGTGTCATGGAATTTCTTTTTATTGGAAATTTATATATTTAACATTATATTTAGGATAGACTATATGATGGAATTTAAGGCTCATATATATTTCAATCATAGAAGGGTGACCTTCTGAACCCCTAGTAGGAATGTTTTACTTTCCCCAAGAGAATGAGATCCTTAACCCAGTCGAGCATGTCCTCAATTTTTTGAAGTGGGAAGGCACTTTCCCTTGGAATTTTCCTTGACATGGGATAATGATGATCAGAATATGGGGAGTGTGTTTCCTCCTATGGTCTAAGACCTCCTTGAAATTATTCTAGAATATTTTCACTAATTATTCCCTAGTGAGAGGTCTAGTTATCAATTAACTTGGTTCCATAAGAACATCCAATATTATTTTTGTTGTATCATGTGGATCTAGCGATATTGGGAGAGTTTAAAATTCAGCTTGATCACCTTGATTCCAAGGAGTTTATATGAAAGAGTGTGTCTCCATGGGAATCTCATACATTGTTTGTTAAGAAGAATGATGTTTCTCAAAAATGTTGTATCAATTAGAAAATTACGAATTTAGTTAAAATAAAAAAATAGCATGCCTCATATCAATGTTATCATTGATCAATTGAAGGGGAGAAATTGATTTTAAATGATTGAACATAGGTTTGGGTACCACTATCTCTGGGTAAGTGAGGATAATGTTCCAAAAATGGATTCTGATGATGGTATGATCACTATGAGTACATTTTTATTCCATATATTTACGAACTCCCCATCGATATTCATTAATTTATTGAACCAAATATTCGATCAATATCTTGATCAGTTTTCATGGTGTCTATGGATGATATTCGAGTTTATTTTATGTTTGAAGAGGAACTCAAGAAGAATATGATGATTGTTTTGTGGATTCTTTAAGATCATCAGTTTCTTGAAATTCAATTTAAATAAAACTTTTATATTATATAATGGATATTATAATCACATATAGTATCTAAATAATGAATTTTGGTTAATCCAGAAATAGTAATGTCCATTATGTATTTTGATGATTTCAATAATGTCTTTGAGATTTAGAGTTTCCTAGTTTTAGTATGATATTAGTGATGAATTATCTAGGATTTTTCAATTCAGATTCCCCTTTCACCACACTCACTAGGAATGGACTAAAATTCAGATGGAATCCTGAGTGGTAGGCCTCATTAGATGATTTAAAGAAGCTTTTGACTTAGCCCTATATTTTTATCCTTCGTGAAGCTAATTAGGGCTACCTGCTTTATTATAACGATTTTAGTTAGGGTATTATGGTTATAAAAATGTAGTAAAATGATGTTATAGATTGCATCTCTCAAAAGATCTATCCACATGAACTATGTACCAAAATCCTGACATATATATTTACATAGTTATTCCAGAGATTAATTATTGGAATAATTACCCATTTGGTGATAATTTTACAGCGTTTACCAATAATGAATGTATGTGTTTTATTTTATATCATAAGGAACTAGATATATGATAGAGGGGGAAGATATAATACCTAAATAATTTTTATTTTTATTTTCATAAATTCCAGTTAAAGGTAATGTAGTTTTTGATTCATTGAGTATAGTGTTTCTATCACATTCTATTACGGAATACATAGAAGTGTCGAATTTTATGAGCCTTATGAATAAGATAAACTTAGTGATGAGATAAGGGAAGAGAATACTATTTTTGAGTAGGATATATCTGAATCCATCTATCTTTGACCTTATTTACCATGAGAAAAGTAGATAATAGAGAATTTCAGTGCTATAAAGGAGCCTTATATTTTGGGGAGATCACTAGAGATGGGTCTTCGTCTCTAAAAGGCTCTATTTACTTTATATAAATACATGTTATCACTTATCATAGGATAAAATCATTTATAGATGAAATTAATTGACCCTAGTGGGCTTTCTATCTAGGTGAAACCTACTTTCACAATCATATAAGGTTCTAGTTATAGTGTCTAGTCGTGAAGAAAGATATAGAAAACTTGGTGTCTAAATGCTACACACGTCAATAGGTAATATAAAATTATAAATTCCCTTCTGGATTCATCAAGCCCTTGTCTATTAACAATTATAAGTGGGATATGGTGTTTGTGGACATTATTATTGGACCACCTCATACCACTGGGGGATATATTTCCATTATGGTTGTGATCGACCTATTGATTAAGTATTCCCACTTTGTCTTTGTAAAGGAAATGTTGAATGTGATAGTCCTTGGTATGTTGTATGTTCAAGAGGTTGTGGATCTCCATAAAAATCCATTCCATCATATCTAATATAGAACCTCACTTTACATCTATATTCAAGAAAATCCTTAAAGAGGAAATAAATAGCTTGGTTTAACTAAGTATGGGTGACCACCCCGAGATAGATAGGAATATGGAGGGAGCTAACTAGATTCTATAAGATATTCTTTGAGCATGTGTTCTTGAATTTCGTGATACATGTGATACGAAATTTATAATGTTTTAGTTTAATTATAAAAACAGCTTCCATTATTATATTAATATTCCCTCATTTGAGTCCCTCTATGGGAAACCATTTCATTATCCTTTATATTGGATATAATAATTCAATAGAATAATGGTGGTACCTAGCCTTGTCCATGAGACAACTAGAAACACCCATGTGACTTAGTATCGCCTACTGGAATCCATAAGTCTCAATACGTCTTATGCCATCAAATATAATCAGATTCTGGAGTTTTCGGTTGGATGTCAGGTGTTTCTCAGAGTGTCACCCTATTTGGGTCAGCGAATGATGTGAAATACTTGAAGGTTTCCGTAAAACAATTCGGTCTTATTGATACTACCCATCAGATTTGGAAGGTTTCATAAAGGTTGGAAATAACACCTCAATTAATGGTAATACAAAAAAAATTCTAGGTTTATAAATTATAGAAGTATCAATATAAAATTTCCCCATTATTAATGGGGATGAATTAAAATTAGTGGTATAAATCTAAATTACTTAGTGATCTATTTGGAGCATTGAATACTAATATGAAGTGTTGTATAGGAAATCCAAATAATTTGTTCTTGTGTTGTGGGAACACAAGTTAGTTTACCATGAGATAGGTGAGTGGGATGGATATATGAAGTAGTATTGGCCATATTTTTTGTTGGAATAAGAATTTAATGGAAATTATTAATGATTAAGGTCAGATAGTGGGGATAATTTTCATACACATGTCTTCATTTTAATGTATTTTTTTGTATTATTTTTTTAATTTTATTTTTTATTTAGTTTCCATTTTTTTTCATAGAAACTGGGGATATTTTGGAAAACTTGGTTTGCTGCATTGTTGGAATAAAAATAATACAAATTGTGGGGAAAACTTTTATGGATATCTATAATTTTCAATAGATACACTCAAATGGTTATCGTACATTTTAGAAAAAAGAATTGGTAAACTATGCAGCCTACCAAAAAATTAAAATTAATGAATTTAACCATTTACCCTACACTAGAATTTAACCCCAAATTATCTCAAACTCACCCCACTTGATATTCATCCTCCCTAATGCATGAAAATATCTCTTTCTTTCCTCCAACATCAATTCAAAATGTTTATCTCCAAGAATCTTCATGATAATCGCCTTCAAGTCCCCTCACTTCCAATCCATCAAGCTTTTTCTATACTATTTCATATATTTAACTTATCCCCAAATCTATGGTGGAATAAATTTCCTCTTAATCTATTTTATAGAGGGTTTTTTTGGTGTGTATTATTTTTACTTACTTATTTAGGCGCTGTTTTAAAAATCTATGAGTTTTTCCATTAAAAGAAATTAGTTTCCACTATTTGCAGCTAGATTTTATAGGTGGTCCTTTATGACTTCATTTTTTACCAAGATAATTGATGCTTACGTCATCAAAAATAGTTTTATATGTTCTTATGATAATATTAAATGTTTTATTTTTGTATAGACTCTATTTATTCCTTATAATACTTTTAAATATATAATGGACTATTTTTGGAGTCAGGCACTGAGACGATGAGTGATTCTAAGGCCTGATGACCATAAAATAAATATTTTAAAAATATTAAAAATATTTTATATATTGCTTTCACAATTTTCTAGAAATAATGGATGATCTTGTTAATGAAGTCTCTAATAAAATATTTGATACAATGGTTGAATCCAAAATGTGGGGTTTACCCTTGGAATGACGTAATGTGGGTCAGCCTTGGGCATTTGGATAAGGAAGATATCAAGAGGTATATCAAATGGATTTATTTAGTTATTAATTAATTTAGTTAATTCATTTAATTAATTCATTTAATACCCCAAAAACTATTTCCCTCTTGAAATATCCTATTATAGAAAATCTTTTGGGTTGGTCTTATAACCCTAGGATTTTGAAGAGGATATTTCATTGTTCTTCGTTGGTGGATCAAGATCAGACAATGATTGGTTATCAGATCAAGGTGGATTGAAAGACAGTGAACATAATATATCTTCCCCATTATTGGAGAATTAATTCATTAACAATGATCAATCAATAATAAAGGTAGGTATTTTTAATTTTGGTTTATCCCCTTTATTTAAATATTTATAATTTTCTTATTTTCTATTCTTGGATCTAAAATTTATTGAACCTTTATATGAAACTGTTTATCAAATTAATATTTTTATTTTCCATCTTGTTAATTGTTCCATGTTTCTCAGCCCAATTTCTTCGATCTATGACCATTAGACAAGAACACTAGGATACTGAAAATTTAAAACTATTTCTTACTAATTTCCCCAAAATGTTTTTCTCATTCTTCACCATTGGGATAGGGGGCCACGTTTCAAAATTTTCAGGCAATTCTGATTACGATCAGACTACTGGATTCATGGTGGATGTTTCGACAAGGAAAATATTAGTGATTTTAAGTTAGATCAAGATTATTTGTGGAATTTTAAGTGATATGTACATGGATCAGAAATTGGTATAGTTTCCTCTTCCATAGGTGTATTGTGATGGTGACATGTGGAGTCAAGTGAGTCATTAGGTGCCCATAATATTGCCACAAGTTCTGAATTGTTCATGAATGACCCTACATCCACACTCCCTGATATATTGATGTAAAAACTGGGCGGAATTAGTGGAAACTGTGGCATATCTATAATCCGCATTATACACCTGAATTTCTACTAAAAACCCTACCATAGAGTGTGTAGTTCGAAAAAACACATGTCATGTATTCCTGTAGATGAACCGACTTGGGTTTTAGAGTGAAGATAAGTATCACAGATCATGTAGGACCCCCACAGAACGTGTAACATATTGAAGTTGACCCGATTTATATTAAAATATTATGCATTAATGGAAATGGATAGGCACACAAACATGGACAGGTACTTAGGCTTTGACATGGACTGATACCAGGGCTAGGACACGTCCAGGTAAACATCCATGTGTATGAAAACGATTCGATGTACATGGTCACCACTAGAAGGACACATGAAGGTCCTCAGTGGATGAGAAACATCATATATTACATATACAAGTCTTGCAGTGTGACATGGAATCCGAATCATTTCATAAAGAAACACGACAAGAAGAAGGGGAGGGGTCACATGTCATGTGGACCCCCATAGACATCATAAATACCCCCTTCAACTTCTTCTCTCATGGGTCTACCATTTATACTCGGATTTTGGCTCACGAGTATCATATCATGAGTTTTTTCCATGTAGAATGTGATGGTTTCTTTCATAGTAGTTATTGAGATACAATGTGATAAGTTTCTATTGGGACACTTCCATAGGCGATGATTGATGATTGCAGTGATCTGATAGGATCATCAAAGAATTCATATTGATACAGTACTCCCTTGTAACACTTGGGTTCATTTCCTCTATCTATAGAGTTGGTTCTCCCATACTACACTAGGTTGAAGGTCCTCTATAATCATTTTGCAGATAGACAAGATGCTCCCCTATCACACCAGGGTATTGATTCTCTCTACTCGTGTAGGTGGAGATAATACAACCCTATTTCACCAAGGTATAGGTCCTCTATCCATGGATATGGTACTATATAATTTCACAATGGTGTGATTCCTCCATACTCATTGTGCAGATAGATATGATATTGTCCTATTGCACCAGGGTGAGGGTTCACTATCCATGGAGAATGTGTTCCCCAATCATATGTGGGTGGAGGTCCTCCATAGTAATTATTATAGGTAGATACGACACTCCCATAATGGGGAGAGATTCCTCTATCTTTTTTAGATTGTTATCACTCAGGATGTGGAGTGGTGGAGTGATGCGGTACCCACCTTCACTTCTTTATATTAACACGTGATATGGAGGGCATCAATGATTGAAGTTTAGAGATTCAAGAAGACTCATCATCATGGGATGAGATATGTGATATAGATCCCTTTTCTATCTCATATGGATTTTTTATATGAGAATATATATATTTGGGTGTGTGTGTTCATTATTTTTTCTTCTTTTCCCTCTTGATTTGGGTAGAACTAACTACTTCCAACATGTCTTATATTTCCTCTCTTTAGTTTTTTGGGAGTTCTATTGGGTATGAATATACTCACGCCTCCATAATATTTTCCCACATATGGCATGTATTATGTAGTCAAAAGATACATCAGTGGTGATTTTAAATGTGTATAGGAATACAAATGAGCATTGACCACTTATTGTGGTTGGGAATTGGATAACAAGATCTTGTCTATCTCATGTTTTTTCAATACCAGTTTCTATCAGGTTGGGACATATTTTTTGGTGAGTGTGTAATTTCCCCTTTTTATTTTGGATTAAACTATTGCACTCTTTTGTATTCTGTAGATGTTATTAAATTCTTGTTTTTTAATATAGATGGAATTTCCTTTATTTATTATTGCTCACCACTTATTTATGAAGATAGTTGGGTGTGTTTTTATCAGCACTTCAGTCAATGGCCTCCCATTTTAAATATTCCTTATTAATTTTAGTATCTAGCCCTTGGACTAAAGAGACAGGTTTGGTTTTTTGGTGCAAAGGTCTTCCACTGGCCAGGTGGGCCCTAGTGGTTTCATTCATTACATATTGGTATCATAGGTGGTTCTACCTCAAGATGATGTTTGAAGTTTTCTGCCCCTCTGAGGTTTGGTTGTAATTTATGGTTATGGGGTAAAAGTTTTAGGAGTATAGATTTTAGTCTAGTAAATCTAGTGTTTGTTTGGTGACTAACGTATCCATTCAACATGAATATGATTTCATTCTTGTCCACTTGAGATAACGAGACATAGTTTTCACATAACATTGGTACATGCATCATATAAGATTGTGTCCTTTTATTTTACTTATTGATTTAGCTCCCTATATATATATTTTTTCATTTTACCATGGTACATATTGATCAATTTTTATATTCCTCCACAAAGGAAGTCATCTTGGTTATCAATTAGGGATTGTGACGATGATCTGATGAGTGATATGGCCTTATTTTAGGGTATATGTCACAGTATCATTCTTCTAGGTGGCTAGGAAGTATCAACCCACCAATCAAATCGTATATTGTACCAAAATATCAGGATGAGGATGCACATTGGATTAGTGCAATCCATGTGTTATAGTTCCAGAGGTCACTAAGGTTCGATGGTGAGAATGATCCCCAAGTAGTGGATGATTATATTTTGTTGGTGATCCAATTTATTATACATGTGTAGACCCCAAATGATAAGATGGTTGCACTAAAACCCTATCTTTTCTAAGGAGTAGTTGGGCACTGCTGGAGTCTTGTCTCATAGACATGTGAAGAGTCATCACTATACTAGTATGAATTCCCATCGATGTTTCTTGAGTAGTAATAACCCCTCATTGTTACACTAAGTTTAGATTTATGATATTTTGTAGCTATAGTTGGGAGGGATGAATTTTTTTCAGTATTTCTTGAGGTTAACTGACCTTATGCAGAACTCCCTTGACCTTATTCTGGATGGTAACTTCTAGGAAAGGAATTTTTAATAGTGTATCCAAAAAGATGGTTGTGATAGTATAGTAAACATTTTCATTCCCACATATTATAGAGTGCTGGAGTGAGAAATGGTGATGGAGATACTCATATCTAAGAGATTGCTTATTGATAGATCTATCAGTAGGCATGCCTAGGTTGAGTCCTCTACAACAGCTGGTAGATGATAGGTGTCGAAGCATATGAGGTGTTACTATAATCAGAATCAAACATGTTGTCACGTAGCTCAGGGAATATTAAAGGAATACAACATCCCGAGTGGGGTGATGATATTTATGTGATGATAGAGGTCCCATAGAATGTGATTTTCTAACCAGACGTGATGAGGGGGTAAGGAAGGCATCAAATGTAACACCACTGTAGAGTTAGTTCCTTGATCATGGATCTCTTAGGTGAGTCTAGGGTGACCCCTAGGAAGTAATAATAGGTATAGGAGCAGGTGAGACTCACATAGGAGGATATTAGAGTGGTGGGAAACATTATGAGCTACTTCCACCACCACAACCAGGTGACCCACATTAGGGTCAGGGTGCTTGGGGTCGTGGTTGTGGGTAGATACATGATGTAGAGGCTTATAACCTAGAAGATCATGAGATTATTAGAGGTATCATATATTTTTATTAAACTTTTTATTTTTTACTATTATTCCCATGTGTGAATTATTCATTCATCTCCATAATCTTGTTGTGAGATATGGATCTACCAATTGAGACTTTAGCCTTGTATCTGTGTCTTGGGGTCCCTGTAAGGAGATCTTATTCATTATAAATTATCTACTAGAATTAAGAGTTATCACTTGGTGGATAGAGTTTCATATGATACCTCTTGGCCTTTATGATGAGAAATTATGATTTCATCATGGGTATGGATTGATTATCCATGGTCCAATCCAAAATTGACTATCATCATAGAAGAGTAAGATTCATTTAGATAGATGGAATGAAAGTATCATTTGTGGGTGAGAAAGATCTTAATGTGATGTAATTGGATCTTTATAGTAGGAATTTTCCAACCATACCCCATCTGTTTATGAGTTTTTTACATAGAGTAGTGGTATCATTAGGTATCTTGGATCATTCAGTCATATTGAAATATATGGACATCTTCCTAAATGGAATTCTGAGACTACCTCGAAGGTGGGAGATTTATTTTTGTATCTTCATTCACCATGATACTGCTCTTAAATATATTTTTTGTAATATTTTATGGTCCCTACTAAGCTTTAGGAGTTCAGGGTTTTTTTGGAGGACCATTGACAGGAGGGTATTTTTAGACACTATATGCCACCCTTGGTAACTCTAGTTTTTTTCATGAAAAATGTGGATATGTGCATATAAATTTTTTTTGAATATCATCTCTTAAACAAAGTAATGATATTGAAAAGTAACCCTTATGAGGAAATATGGCCTCTTTAAAAGTTCTATATCAAGTTCAGTTACCAACATTCAAGGGTTCATGAGGAATATATTTCGATGCCAACATTATGATGTTTCTATAGACACTATGAGCTCCTGGGGATGCCTTTCAGTGTGATTAATTCCCCCCACTGCATTTATGTATTTTATGAATTAGATATTCTATCCATACATGGACATATTTTTTGATGTTTTCAATGATTAAATACTCATCTACTCCACGTAAGAGGAGGAGTATAAAGATCACTTGAGGGTGGTCATAGACTTGCTTTAGGAGCACTATCATTTTGAAAATCTCTCGATGTTTGAGTTCTATATCAATGAGGTTAAATTTATAGGGCATGTTATTTCTGATAATGGATTTTCTTTGAGCCGAGTGAAAGAATATGAAGTTATTTTTTGAGAATCTCTTATGTGTGTGTTATATGTTTAATTTTTTCTTTTCATGGAGGGCAACTAATGGATGTTCGTGGTGGAATTTTCCAATATTTCATAACCTCTAACCCCCTATTCTTGAAAGGGTAGTCTCTTACCTGGTGTAAGAAGTGTCAAATATGATTTGAGGATGTGAGGATATGGATCACAAGTGCTCCAATTTTGAGACTATCATAGGAGCATATAGAGTACGTAGTGTATTTAGATACCTTTGGATTTGGCTACAAATGCATGTTGATGTAAGGAAAGGAAATGATCTCCTATGGTTTGAGGCAGTTGTGACCCCATGAGAAGAAATACGCGACTCACGAAATGGAGTTAGAAATGGTGGTCTTATTTCTAAGGATGTGTGAGAACATTCTTCATGGAGGGCATTTTTTTACCTAGAGCATCAGATTCTTAGGTATTTCTTAATGCAGAGAGATAATAACTTAAGAAAGATTTGTTGGTCAATGTTTTTTTTGGACTATGAATTTGATCTAGTCTATACTACTAGAAATGGAAATGTTGTTTCAAATTCCCCTATAAAGATGTCATGGTCTTTCCTAGTGGAGGATTTTTCTAAGAAGTTGGCTTCTTTGTAGATGATCTTGGTGGAGGAAAGGGGTGCATCATACCTTCAGTCAATGGTGTTGAATCCTCTGATTCACTCACATTTGAGAGAGTCTCTATTGGAAGACATTGACTATGAGGTTCTTTGTAACAAGATATCCTTAGGAGATTCACCAGATATATTCTCTATAGAAGGTAATAATGTCATCCTTTTCAATGGATGGATGGTGGTTCAATAATAATTAATGGGATGCTGATGAGGAAGGATCACACTTTTCCTTTGGTTGTACATCCTAGTGTTTGGAAGATGTACAAGGACCTTTGGTGGGTTTTTTTGGTGGACTGTAATGAGGTGAAGTGTGGCTGAGTTTATCTCTATGTGTCTCACATGTTAATAGGTTATGGATGAGCACTAGGTTTTGGAAGGGTTTTTACAGCCTCTTGTGATCTCAGAGTTGAAATGGGATGACATATCCTTGTAATTTATGATAGAGATTATATGGATATCAAGAGTCCATGATTCCATATGAGTGATAGTTGACTAACTTACCATGTTTGATCACTTCCTTTTTATCAAGGAGAAGAGTTTAGTGGAGAGTTTTTGGAATTTATACATATGGTAGGTCATTTTCCTTCCTCAGGTTCCCTTGAGTGTTGTCTCTGACATTGATGAGTGGTTCACATCATTGATGTGGAGAGGCTTACAAGATGAACTCAGGAACCAGTTGAGGATGAGTACACCTTTTCACCCCCTAATAAATGGCTAGACTGAGCACACTATAAGGTGTTGGGTAATATTCTAATGGACTAATTGTTATATTTTTTACATAGTTGGGAATATCACTTTCCTTTGGTAGAGTTTTTATAAAGTAATACCTATACCTATACTATCATCATGGATCCTTTCAAAGACCAACATGGGATACCCATTAGGTCACCCTTATGATTGACTGAGACTAGTGAGATATATCTTGTTGGGTTAGAGATGGTGTAGGTGATAATAGAGAAGGTCTAGGTGATCCATGAGTAGATGAGGACATGCCTGAATTGATATAAACATTATGTTGATTGATGTCGTTGTCCATTGGATTTTGATAAGAGAGATCATGTTTTTCGTAGATATCCCTATGACTATGATTGTAGGGATTCATATGGGGATTCAAGTTATCCCCAAGGTTTATCGGGCCATTTGAGATCCTACATAGGGTTAAAAAAGATTCTTACCAAGTATCCTTACCCCCATAGTAAGATTTGGTGCATACATTCATTGATGCGTCACATTTGAGGAGATACATGCATGATCCTACACACGTTATTGAATGAGGGAAATCAATAAATCAAGGATAGAGAAACCTTTGCAGAGCACCCAGTGGCGGTCAAGGAACAGTAGGATAGGATTGTACATGTATGGAACATTCTTTTGGAATGAGTGTCTTGGTCGCATGTGAGCTTTCATGATAGCTATAGGGAGTGGAAGAACATGATATGAGTTTAGTACCTATGCCTTTTTTCTCAGTTTAATCTTTATAGGGATGCAATGTATTGAGTAGAGAATAATGTTGTCATTTTTTTGATTGAAACCACTTGAAATATATTAAGGAATATTTTTGGGGATAGAGGTTGAGACAAAAAAAGATTCCGAGACCCGGTGATCCTTGAATTAATTTTAATATATTAATTTTAATATATATATATATATATATATTATATCACACGTGTGCTATTTTTCAGAAATAATGGAATATATATGGAATACTATCTCAATTCCAAATTCTATGACCATTGATGAATATGAAACATGGGGTTTACACTAGGCGTGACCTAGTAAATTTGGTGATTTATGATGTCGGGGTTGGTGAGGTTCCTGACCTGAATGCTTTGAGCTATGTGTTTTTTGGTTTGAGTGAAGGATCGTACCTGGAAATATGCTTGGATCTACCTCTGAGGGGGATAGAGAATTTACCGACACCTATACATGCCATTTGGATTTGGGCCCACAAAATCTTGCATGGGACATCTAGCTGAGTGGTATAGAATTGGTGAAGGCATTTTGTCACGTTGTAACTGTTGGGGTGAGGCATATCTGGTATTTTGTTTTGGGTTGTTTTTTTGGGTTTGGAATTTTTCTTGTAAGGATGGACTGTGCGGTTTCTCACTTTTCCCTTAAAAGTGTTTTATAAATAAAAAATTAATTTTAAGCCATTTAACTATCAAAAAAATAATTTTCTCTTTAAATATAATGTTATGAAAAGTATTTAGGGATAATAATATAACATTGGGATTGTTTATAGGATATTTCATTGTTCATCGTAGGCTGATCGAGGTTGGACAATGACTTGTGACTAAATCAAGGTGAATCGATAGGCAATAGACACAACAGATCTCCCCCATCTATATAAAACTTATTCTACACCAATGATCGACCCATAATCAATGTAGGGATTATTAATTATGGTTTCTAACATTGATGAAAATATTGGTCATGTTCTTATATTCTATTCTTTGATCTATGATTAATTGATCTTTCACATGAGCCTATTTATCGAGTTAAATTGTCTATTTGATTTATTCTTGATTATTAACTGTTTGTCATTGTGGTTTCTCTGATCTATTTTCATTAGACAAGAATTATTGGAGAATAAAATTTTATCATTTGTTCTTGTGTCTTTCCCCCACATGTTGTTCGCATTATTTATAATTGAGCGATCTTTCCATGGTTTGAAATTCTTTGGCAAATCTGAGTGTGACTAGACCACCATATTTGTAGTGGATGTTCACACAATGACCTGATTAGTTATTTTTATATGGATCAAGATTCTTTTTGTGATTGCTAGTGATGGAGACATAGATTATGAATGGGTAAAGGTTCTCCTTCAATGGATGGTTCGTGATAGTGATGATAATATTCGAGCAAGGATTCAAGTGGTTGGAATCAGGGAACTTGTGACATATCTGGCACAGACAGCCCTAGATCCACACTTCTTAATGAAATTAAAGGTGGAATCATGTAGAATCTATGATAGAAGTGGCAGATTTTGAAGCTTCATGAAAGATATAACTTTTTATGAAATAATTGACCACAAAATTTATAGTTTGGAAGAACACACACTGTGTAGTCACTTAAAAATAGAGGTAAGGGTTTCTAGGGGAGATATGTATCACATGACCTGTAACCCAATACTTTCATCCTGACTTGTACTCTAAGAGTATAGAGGAATGGGCATGACCAAACACACAGATGACACCAGGTACACAGGCTTGGACATAGCTATGTACCCAGGCTAGGGAATGAATGGGTATACGACTTGATGTACGGGTACAAGAAGATGTACACAGGAAGAGACATAATGTTATAGGCATGTATAGAGTGCCTATGACGTGCTATGTATAAACTATACACACCATATAATGTGACATTGATTCTAATTTATGTCCATTGGAGACCCATCAATGTGAAGATGCATGATAACTCATTGTGTGGACCCCCATACATGCCATGTACTTCCTTCTACAACTTCTTTCTCCAATATCACGTTCATTTGGACTCATATTGTTTCTCACGAGTAACCTATCCTAACTGTTTTTTCATGTAGAATGTGATGGTGGACATCGTTGTGGATTTTGAAATACAACATGATTTATTAAAAGTGAGATTCTTCCTTAGGCGATGCTAGATTATGGTAGTGACAAGGAATTATCATCATAGAGTTTAGAAAGAGATGGTACTCACCTTTCATAATAGGGTGTGGGTCCTCTATCCATGGATATCATACTCTATTATCACACTAAGATGCGTGTCCTCTATAATCTTTGTATGGATAGAGACGATACTACTCTTTCACACTAGGGTGTGGGTCCTCTATCCAAAAATATGGTACTCCCAAATCACAATAGGGTGTAGCTCCTAAGAACTCATTATTAAGATAGATATGATACTCCCCCATCATAATAGGGTACATGTCCTTTAATCATTGAGACAGTACTCCCATATCACACCTGAGAACAAGTCATCCATACTCATTGGTTTCATAGAGATGGAACTATAATATCATACTAGGTTATGGGTTATATATATATGGATATGGTACTCTGATGACACAGTAGGGAATGGGTCCTCCATAGTTATTATGAAGATATAAATGGTACTCCCCTTTCAAACTAGGTTATTCGTCTTTAATCTATGGAGACGACACTCCCGTATCGCACCAGGGTACAATTCTTGTACACTCATTGTATAGATAGAGACAATACTTCCCTATTGCACTAGGGTGTGGGTACTCTATCCATGGAGATGGTACTCCCCTTTCACAATAGCATGTGGGTCCTCCATACTCGTTATGCAGATAGAGACAGTACACCCTATCACACTAGGGTTCAAGTACTCTATCAATGGAGATGGTACTTTCCTTTCCCACCATGGAACATATCATTAATACATGTTTTTTAGATATATAAGTTACTCCACTATCATAATAGGGTTTGGGTCTTATATCCTTGTAGATAATACTCCCTTTTCATACAAAGATGCAGCTTCTCCAAAATCATTAATCTAGGTCGAGAGGGTACTACCCTATATGGTCGTGACTCCTATATATTTTAGAGATTACACTCACTCAAAATCTAGAGTTAAGGTGGGGTGTGGGGACCCTCTTGACTTATTCAAACTGAAACATGAGATGTTGTTCATCGATGATGGAACTTTATAGTTGTAGGTAGACTCATCATCCTAGGCTGGGCTGGGAGATGGATACCCCCTTTCTCCATCATATGGGATTCTTATTGGAGAACACAAACCCAAACAGAGGTGAACACACACACAAACACACACACACACACACACACACACAGATATATATATATCTGTGTTTCTGTGTTTTTTTGTTTTTCCTCTCCCTTTTGATTTGGGCTGAGCTGATGGCTTCTATCATTTTTTATATTTCTCCATCTTAAGTTTTTGGGGAATCCATCATGGAATGTAAATAATCACCCAACATGATATTTTCCTACATATTTCATATCTTATGAATATTATTTAAATATAGCTAGTGATTTTAGAGGAGTATAGGGATACCTGGGTGCATTAACCATGTGCAATGGTCAGGGATTGAAGATCTGGAGTCAGGCTCTCACAACTATTTTATTTTCTTGTAGATTTTATTTTGGTGGATATCTTATAGGTGGGAATTAATTTATACCCTTTTATTTTGGATTAAATTATCAAACTTTTTTTATTCCCTAGAAGTTATTACCATCATGGTTTTTACTTTAAATGTTGTTGCCTTTCTTATTATTCTTCTACACTTCTGTATGGATCAAGTTGGTTGCATTAATTCATGTACTTTAGGAAAATTCCTCCCATTTTAGTTATTTATTCTCAGTGATTTTTTCCATCCCCTAACCTATGGATTTGGACTTGTAATTTTGGAACCCTGGTATTCCATTGGTCTAGTGGGACCCTATGGGTCAGTTCTTTACAATTTCTAAAAGTAATTGTTAATCACCATTTATATAATTTCCTATTTTTATAACCTATTATAAAAAATATTTATTTTATGAAGAAATAGAATTTCATTATAAAAGTTTTAATTTAAAGACATGTTATATGGATAGTCTGTATCTTATTAAAACTCATGGGAACCCCAAGAACCTATATAGGTGATTTTAGATGGGAAAACCTCCCTTTCCACAAGTGAATTTAGTGATGTTAATGAGATACTTCCAATGGCCTATGATATGATACCATTTCCACTAACTGGGGGGGATAATTAGTGATGTGATATCATGGAAAACCTATCCTTAGGAACTATATGATTTTACACAATGCGATTATTTAGAAACGTCAATTTTAATGCTTATTTAATCATTTTTTACTTTCATAGTATCATATATATTATTAACTTATTTAAATTTGAATATATCAAGGTATATTTTTTTTATTAAAACTATTATGTTTTATCTCTGTAACATAGGTTTTCTATGTATGACTGGGTTTGATCCTATTAGGATTCTTTCTCACATCATTCATACACACCTAGGTGTATTCAAACCTTTTTTCTGATACAGGAAGGGGAAATGCATCATTGGGTGTTTTAGGAGGTGAAATGGGTGTGGGATGATACCTTGTATCACAGAGAGATGATTTGATTTTTCTTTCAATATTTTGTAAACCATTGGAAGATACCTTTTATCTTCATATTCACTTCCTATACCAAATATTTTTTGTCCCTTTTTGATGGTTGTGGTAATATCTTTCTAGTTTACCATTTTATTCCATGAGTTTTCATTTATTTATTTTCTTTATAAATTTATGTTATTCCTTGGTAATTCACTTAATTTTTGATGGAATGACTAAAAATGTTTTTGGGAGGTCCTGATGGGTTCATGGAACAAGCCATGTATTTTATTTCTTCTTTGGGAAAACCATTCCGTTGTGGTGATTCCTGGAAAACCAAGAAATTTTTTTAGCATGTATGGATTGATAATTCCATTTGGGTTATCATGGTTTGGTCTGGATATTTATTTTAACAGTGTCTTATAGATAGTTTACATTAATTCTAGAGCGATTTGATTTATGGAGTGGATTGATATAAAATGAACTGAGTGGAATGTGGAAATCTAAATTAGAATTATAATGATGAGTTAAGGTAATTCAATTGTGTTTGTTCTTAAGGTCTTGGGTAAACATTCGATATGATGAATTATGGGGTAATATATAAGATGGGGTATAACTTAGGATGGTTTACAGTTCAATGCCCAATATATGTCTCTCTATTCAATATAAATGTTTTCTATTTTCATATTAAGGATTATTAATATATTTTTAACATGTTCATCATAAGTTTTAGTTTTTATAATTATTTATTTTTTTTGTTAGAATAAATGATTATATATTTATCATTTTATAGATACCATAGTTTTTTTCATATTAATGAGGATGTACAGGTGCTTAATTTTTCTTATATTGAGGATGTTTAAATATCAATTTCTATCTTAAAACATATAGATTATTACTAAACTATATTTTACATCATATTAAGGATTTCCATGAGCTATTTACCTCTTTTTTTGTCATTAATGATGTCAAATTTTTTGTGATGGGATATTGATATTTGACTAGAATAAGGCATGAATCTTCTATATGTTTTGAGAGTTCTTATTCAGTACTGCCAATATCACTCTTATACGATGTATCTAAGCTATTTATTATGGATTTAGAATAAATTTTATTGGTAGTGTGAGAGGAGTTTTTTATTCTATATGATTTACATTGGCTGATATCTATAATTCTATGATTTGATTTAGCTTTTATCTGATAAATTATTTTTATAAATCCCATAGAAACATGCATAAGATTTTAATTGATTATTAAGATTTTATTTTTAAATTCCTAATTTTATGATAGTACTTATAGATCCCAACTTTGTTTCTATACATTTCAGGATTTGGGATATCCAACTTATGGACGAGATATTTTTAATTTTCTATAGAATTTGGTATCATAAAAAATTGGTTCTAATAGAGGGTAAACTATTCCCTAGTGGCTTATATAGGCCCTTATTTCTAGTGTATAACCATGAATGATGGGAGAACAGTCCAAGTGAATATTGTAGTGTGGTTTGAGTGGACAGAAGATATTTTTTGGGTCATTACACATACAATATGATTCATTTTCAAAAAATATATGAAGGCAAAATACCAATATTCATTTTATTAGAATTTCCCAAATTTTATGGTCATGATTTTTCAAATTTACCAACCCTTCACCAAGATTAATGATGGATCCAATTATTTTCATATAGGCACATTGATCTTACATCACTAGGACTTTATCAAACAATATATATGATAGAAATCAATAAAGAGAAAATTGAACTAAATATTACTCGAGATCCAATACAATACCATCAATATCCATACATGATCCATCAAAGCAAAAATGATAATCCTATTAAATCATACTATGATAATGTACTAATTGCCTAATTTGTTTTTGGATAATAATGATATTTTTTATACGATTTTTAAATAATATAAATAGAATCTATGTTCTTATTGAATACATAGTATAATTACAATACATCAAGAATCAAGAAATATATAATGGATTCTATAATTCATCAAAATCCACAGTGAATAGTCAATTTTCATGATGTTTGGGATGGATTATGTGACTATAAACCTCTTAAAACCCCTAAAACCCTAAATAGTCTTGTTACACAATCTTCGTGGACTATGAAACTGATTATGAAGACTTGGTAAAATTCTTTATAAATTTTCTATGAAATATGAACTCTAGTGAAATATGAATTAAAAATAAACATATCTATTATTTATCATACTGTGAATTCAAAATTAATTCATGAGAACATCCAATATTTTGGATCAGTAATTTATTTCGAAAAATTAATGTTGTAACCTTAAATAATTAATTTTATATCCCATAAATACCATAAATGGAATAACTAACGAAATTACCATTCAATTTCAAGGTGACTTTTGTTTAGTTTTTTTCTCATAGATTGTCCATTTTGATGAATTTAAGTAGTCATGGGGAGGGGTTGACATAGGATAGGGATCAGGTAACATGATTTTTCCCAGGCATGGGGTAGGAATTCTATAACTGGATAAAGGGATGAACTATTTTTTACATAGAATTGTTTATTATGTTTTTTGGGGTTTTTGTGGTGTGAAAATTTTGGGTAGATGTTGATCACAGTTTAGATGAGGGTAATCATGGTGTGAAGTCCATAGGTGCGTTACATATATGAATTTTTATTATTTTGTATGTCGAGAAGAATCTCAAGAATGATTGGATGAAATATGTTAATGTTTAGAAGAATATCTAAGTCATCATATGTATGAGACACTATGTATAATTATTCCTAATTCTTTCAATGATTACTTATTTTCCATCTCAACACAATAATTAGGGGGATTTGGTTTTGATTTTGGGTTTTTATGGATGGAACATGAATTAGAGGGAGAATATTTTGAGGTTTGATCTATTTATATTATGGTATGAATACATTATTATGTTATAATATTCATATTGGTTTTTATGGTAATATTTTCATATGGGTGTATGAGTTTTACTTGTAATGTTTTACTTTGGTATTAAAGTATCTAAGTAGATGTAAAATAATGATATTGACCCTCATCAAGAGTAGTTATGAGTGTAAAAACCTGTGTATGAAAAATCTATACCTTCTTCAAAGGATAGAGTTAGGGTTATCCTCTTTGATTGTTAGGTATAGTAAGGATTATATTGACTCATTAAGTATTTTTAAGACATTGTGTCTTAGTTTATAGAGAAGGGTGGTGAGTCTATACTATGGTAATTTACATTGATGGTAATTCATGGATATCATGGGAATCTTTGAGGGATTAGTAATAGAATGAAAAAGGGTATTTTTTCATGGCTTCATGATTGAAGGTGGATATTTAGAGATAAAATGACTCGTGTTAGTTGGGTTTTGATGATGATTACTTAATACCTATTACGTGAGATAGTTTGTGTGTAATTTTTCTTTGAGGCCTTTACCCAAGGTGATGGTTCAAGTTATATGTGAGATTGTATATTGTGATTCACTCCTCAATTTTCTTCAATGTAGTTTGATATATGATGTGACCATAAAACCTTTCCCAGAGGGGATGGTTGAACTTGAGTAGGAGGTTGGATATTGTCATTACCTCCACAAATTACTTCCTTGAGGCAGAAAATTTTGTTTTTCTATGGGACATTTCCTTTATGGGATGGTTTTGCTTGTATATAAGGTTGGATATTGTGATTCCCTCCTCAGGTCACTTTCATGTTGATCAATGGATATAATAATTATCCATGGGAACTGAATTGAGAGAAGGTTCATCTTATGAGAGTGTTTGGATAATGTAATGTTCTCTTCATATACCACTATAGTTATATGGGATGTGTTATTGGTATAGGGTGGAACCTTCTTCCCATCAATAATCATCTCACGTATGGTCGAGGATCGTAGAGGCCTTATTAGTGTACCATGAATTGAATCGGGTGTATGTTTCCTTGTAGTTTATTTTTTTCCATTTTTAGTGAATCCGTATACATATATCTATACTATTTAGGATATAGAAACATTGCTGGTGTCCTGTTGGTTTTATTACTCACAACCTTGATTAGGACCCTCATGGATGAGTATATTCTGTTTTTAGAGATATAACCAATGCTAAGGGTCCTATATCATGTTTCTGAGAATGGGAAAATGGTTAATAATTTTAGGAAATGATATAAAATACTCTGGGAACCATTTTTTTCAATGATATGATATATTTTATTTGTTTCTATATAGACAATATTTATCTAAAACATATAGGGAACCCTTGAAATAAGACTTATGATGAATTCTATCACATTTTTTACATGTTATGTTTTTTACTTCGGTTTCTAAATTCTTATCATCCTATTTTCATTTATTTATTACTACTTACACTATGTTTTTGAATGAATTTTATCTAATATAGAGGCCATAGTGTCCTCAATACATGACATTGGAACTTGCTACTAGATAACCTCTTATTTCATTCAAAGAGTCACTCATAATGTTACGTAGAACACCATATTAGTAATGGTGTGTAAGGAAGGGTCATTAAAAAAAGGAATCAAAACTCCATTTTCATTTTAATTATGATTTAAGGATTTATATATTGGGGAGTGGATTGTAAAAACTCGAGTAGAAAGCTATCCTTGCATCTTACCAACACCTTTATAATGGAAATTCCAGTTTGTTGGGTAGTGGGATTTATTTTATTGGTTGTGTTTTTGATGTTTTGTGTCATCCATCATGTGTTATTTTTCTTTTATAGTATATGAGATTTTCCCCATTCTCTAGGTGGAAAGAGTGGATGAGTTCATGCATTCCGGGTAGTCACATACCTATAGATGTCACACTCATTATTTCTTATGGTTGATATATGGTTAATTATTTAAAATTCAATAATATTATAATATGTAGTATTAGATGTCGCAAGCGTTGGAGGGGGATCCTTTGAGAGATCACTCAAGAAACCCTAATGCCAATGTTTGAACCTTTGTATATGCGGTTTTCAGCCGAGCTGTCGATCCAAAGGAACCACCTGACAATCTGAACAACGATCTTTTCATTGAACCAAAAATGTTTCTACATCAAGGTTAATAGATAATATCATTTTCATCGAATGAGGTACACCATATTTCCTAGGATATATGATTTGTTCTTATTGGGGAAATTTTCAAGTATAGGCCTTCTTTTAAATACTTACAAAAATAAATTAAATCCATTGGATTAGTTAGTTTTCACATTAAGTTGTAGAACTCTGTAAAGGTTGTCATCCATTTTTCTTATGATAATGAATATTGTCCTTTCAAGAAGAGGAGATCATGGGTTTTTGGGGGAGTCTCCAAGAAAGTGATAAAATAGACCCTAAAATTTGATCCTAACTTTTAACCTACCATTAATCCAATATGGTTAGGATTTATTAGACTTCCACATCGCCTGTTCAAATGAGAAGCCCTATTTACAATTTCTAGCTTAATTATCCAACCCTTAAAACTGGAATCATCCACAAAAAAATCTTTCAAGACCATAAATATTTGGATTCAAAATGGAGATTACAGTTCTTAACAAGAGGAATCTTATGAAATTCTACTAGCATAATGGAACAATTATCACAAAATTGATCATTCCATCAGAGTTTGCGGTTATGAACTTACTATAAAATTTACTATTAACCATAACATTCAATTATGGTTTGAGACGGATAAGCATAAGCTAGTTCTTGAAAACATTAAGGATCATGTTGAGAGGAACATAGGGAAACCTATGGCCACTTATGGACATGCTGATGCCTATCCTCCTCAGGTGATAGTGTTGCTGGATAATGCTCAAACAGGTCGTGGGGAGATAGATAAGGGGATTACAATTAGGTTAAAACCCAATAGGAATGTGGATGGTCTTTATAAATAATACAATCCAATGAGTCCTAATGTTGATTCCTTCTCCAGCTTTGTGGATGATGTTAACAATGCTCAGCCCATTTCTATTACCTCACATGTTGCTCCTGGTCAGAAGGAAAAACCAGAGACTCAATCTGACTATGGTGAATCCAACAAGGATGCACTTGATCAAGTATCCCAAATTGAGGATGACTACCTACACTCAAGTTAAAAAAAAGGCAGAAAGCTAATTATTAACCTATATGGATTTATAGCTCCAAACAACAAAAATACCCAAAGACATATAGACTACTCTAAGTTGGATTGAACTATTGTCACCAAATACTTAGGGATTCAATTGGAAACAAACTACTAAATTTCCTCTGCCAGATGTTGGTAAAGACCCCACTTTGTCATTAGACAATGAGGATTACTCCTCCTCCTCATCTGAAGAGGTGTCGGAGGATTCCATTAAGATTAGGAATTTCACCCATGTTATTAAGGAAGGCTATAAGATGAATTATACCCTTGGATTGAGGATTAAGAGATGCAGTCCTTTAGAAGGTATGTTAACAAGGTGATAAATATGGGCATTTATCTAAGTATCAGAGAGCGGGTGTTCGATAGGGTGGAATTTGAACTTGATAGAAACCCCGATTTTAATTTTTTACACCTTCCTTGGGAATAACTGTTTTTAGAGAGAACACATTTTTTTTTTCTATGCTGGTCTTCGTTCTATCTATCCCATATTGGATTCCTCTTCACAATACATGGTTATCTAGCCACAATGGTTTGAGTTTCTATTGTCTTGTTAATTCTAGTTCTCCTTTTTCATGATGATGTATTTTTTCATGGACTATTTTTTGAAAGATATTTTATTTTTGGACCTTTTTCTTGGTAATTTCATGTTGTTTAGTGATTCTGTAGTGAATTCTTTTTATGAATATATTGAAAATTTCAAAAATGTGGATGTTTCATGTAATTACCTTTGGTTTACCCATATGATCATCAATGGTTTATTTGGTGTTTTTTACAGATTATCTAAAAGTATTGGGGGATGATCACACTAACCCATTTCAATATTCTCATGAGAACCTACCCATTGATGTTTATGATGGGTTTTAGGAGCTGTTACTAGCTGTTTTAGTTTGATTATTTTGGGATGGAAATGAAACTTGGTCTCATGTGTTGGGGCCTTAAATATGACAAAACTACAGTGCAATGGGGATTCTGTGACTAATCTTGAAGTATTTAAAGTCATGTCTTCATTGGAACATGATGTGATGATAAAAAGTGAATGTTATATGTATTGTTTTTCAGACCATCGTTCAATGGATTTCTACGGTGGTCTTGATCATGGTTTGGAGTTAGATTGAAGCCTTCTATTTCACATATTTGTAGTTCATGTTTTGATTATAGAATGTTTCATTTTTTCTGTACTTATTTTTAGGTTCATTTAGGCTTTGATGCATGGGTTTTTCAATGGTTTGCATACATATTGGACTATTTATTTATGTGAAGCAGCTTATGTGGATTGAACATGATCATTTGGATGAGGGACTATTAACTAATGTTCATATAATGGACTATATGTCTCTCTTCTCATTCAATTTCTAGTTGGAGAAAGTTCACTACAACACATGTATACACTGATATTACCCTATTCTTTAATAAAATTTCAAGGTGATATGGGTAAGAAAACCAACTCATATCTCAGATCATTTTGGTACTATAACAGGTATTTTCCAAAGTACATTATTAGTAACATCAAATTCATTTATCCAACATATGTCTAAAATTCTATTTTATCTGATAGTTACTAATGTGAATGTACATGTGTTATGGGATTAGAACTTAGGTGGGTAGTGGGTGGTTGTGGTTGTAGGTTGATGGAAAACACACAGAACATGTTTCCAAGAGTTATTTTGTTTATATTATCTTCTTAATTACATAACATATTTTAATATTTATGTTATTATTCTAATTTGTAACTCTATGTCATGGAATTTTAGAAAAATAACCACATGGTGATGTATTATACTCTCATCCTGGGATAAATATTTTTATTTTACCAAGGTGGGGAATATGTGTTTTTATTATAGATTCCTAGGAGGGTGGGGATGAGTGATCTCACCACGAATCACTATTTTATTTCACCTTCACACCATTATATTAAAATAATTATGTTTATAGATTAAAAATATTATAAAAAATTTAAATTTATGTTTTATTAAATAATTTAATTTTAATCATTGTTATTAAGGGCTATTTCACTTGTATTTTTATTTTCATTATAGGTGGAGGTCATTTGGAGGCTATGAAGATGATCCAAAAGAAAAATGGGCCAAATTGCCTGAAATCCCAAGACAACTATCCACTGTTTTGAAAATTATGATAGATTAGTTCATCTAAATGGGATGAGATTTTGTGTCCTGATCCATACCCCCATGAGGTATAACTCTTTGCAATATACCCAATCCCAATTCTCCAATTTTAGGTCCCATTTGAATTGATCTATCCAGGGGACCAAATATGAATCAATTCAAAAGTTAGGTTTGGTATTTTGACAATATCTCCCAATAAAGATGTAAAATTCCATAAAAATTTCACATTAATATAGTCAAGATTCCATTCCATAACTCTACTTTTTTTTTCAAATCATGATGTTAATGTTTCCATTTCCAAAATAAAGATACAATTGGTATAACCAAATTAGGCTCTCCAAAATCACTTACCATTTTGTCTATAAAATAGAACCACAAGAACCTCATTTGGAAGTTCAAACAAGGAGTTATGTTCTACCATTTTGGAGTTCCATAGGATTCCTCTCCTCATCCTAGAACTTTTAGAGGCCCCTATCCTCATAGGGGGATCCAGGATTAAGAAGGAGATCCACCAAAGTTTCCTCCTCCTTCTGATGTTGGTCTAAATAGTGGGCATTCATTGTGATGGAGCTACACACATATAATGGGTGTTATGATGCCACAATTAGATAAAAGTTTTGAGTAATTTTTATGTTAAAACATTTCATTCCATATATCTTACATTATTTCATATTTTAATTCTTTATTTGATGCATGTGATTGATTTCCTCTCAATTTCTAACTGATCGGTGTGAGGTTTTGAGAGCATGACTTGTGTTGTATCGATTGGACAACACAAGAATAATTTTATTACCCATGTTATTGAGATTTAAATCATATTTGGAAGATCTTATTACATTTATATGATATCAACCTTTACAATATGATTGTTATGTCAGGGTTTGGTTCTTCAAGAATTGAAATAAAATATTCGGAATTAATTGGGATTCCAATTCATTTCTACTGAAGAATTAATCAAAAAATTAATGAATACGTAAGAAAAATGAACTTTAAATGTGTGAAGTGAAATAAAAATGACACCATTATCTCAAATGTTTTAAAATCCACATGGTTTCTAAACTAATAAACTAGTTTTTTTATACTATTTTCAAAACCACCTCCTCTTTTAGTTCATCTTATTTGAAATACAAACTCTAAACCTATCAAAAATCATAGAGAGTTAAACAAGGGTATTCCATAAAATAAAAAATAATCTTCAAATCATAATCAATTTGATGTTTCATGAACACACATTCAAATTCTTGTGCCATTTCTAGGGAACACTTTGGTTTTTAGTGCGTGTTTTTGTTAAGCTTTTTTATTTTTGTTAATATTTATTTGTTTTACATTATACCTTTACATATATTTTTGTGTTATGAATTTTTTTGTGTAGTTTCTCTGGATGAAACATTCTACTATAGTGGAATTACCCCCTTTGGAACCCAAACTGGAGAGGATCCAATGTCAACGATACCGAGACACATAGGACAAACCTTTGAAGGAGGATACACCACAGCTTGAGACTTTTTAATACTTCTATTCTTATAGAACCAAATAAGAAACTAAAATTAACGTGTATAACATGGATGCAAATAATATAACACTAAAAAACTATGCTCACCTGATGTTGATATCCAACCCACATATCTTCAAATGCAAGACGAGGCACCCAATTTTGAAATTAAATCTAGTTTAATTCATTTATTAACAAGATTTCAAGGAATTAGTTGAGAAGACCCATAGAATAACTTAAAAGAATTTCATACAATGTGATTAAAATTAAAACATGCTAATGTGGATGACGAAAAATTAAATCTCAGGGCATTTCCTTTTTTATTAGAAAATAGTCTTAAATTTTTACTTTATTATGTTATTTCACTAATTTCAGGCTGGGCGGACATGAAACGCCTTCTTATAGAAAAGTATTTACCAGCCTCTCAAACTGTGGCACTAAGTAAATAATTATTTGAGATAATACAATCTCAAGGGGAAAGAATACACGAATAATCCAAAATATTTAAAAGGATCCATTCATATTTCCCACACCACCAATTAAGTGATCAACTTTTAATGCAATATTTTCATGAAGGTTTAATTACTATTGATTGAAACATGGTTGATACTTCTGGTGGTGGTGTTCTAGTAGATAAAACCACAATTTATATAAGGACCCTCATTGATAATATGGTTCAGAACACTCCAAAATTCAATTCGAGGTATATTCTTCCCATTTGAGGTGTCCATGACGTGAAAAGTACTAAATTCTAGAAGAATGTGGAAATGAGTATTGAAGAGGTAAGTACCCTTCTTTGAAAACATTCTCTTTCCCAAGGGAACTCCTAATATACTCCCCCTATCCATTAGGGTATGTGTTATACCAAAACCCATTATTCTGAGAAATTCCCTCAATTGAAAGAAACTTATGAGAGTTGTGGGGCCCTATTTCCAGGATACCCATATATGTAACCCATCAGGAAAGAACCATATTATCCATCCAAACCTGGTTAGAATGAAAACCAATCCTATATGAAATAGGGGTATTCAAACCAACCTCAACATCCATAGAACTAAATAGGGAATAGTTTCCATCCACCACAACCCAAAAATCATCCTCTTCCAAACATTCCTTTTTGATACCCCATCCAAAACCCAAGCCCGACCTAGAATATATGATGAAAAAATGTATTACAAAAATATCAAAATCCAAAACCACCCAAATATGCCATAGAAGATCAAAAAACCCAATTAGGCCAACATGAAAACTCAGTGGGGTAAATTAAAGTCATGGGTCTTGTAAACTACCCTCTCAACCAGTAGATAACCCTATGGATAAGATAAATGTTAGTTCCATCACCCTTATAAGTAGAACTCAACATAAAATCCAAATGAACCCTCCAATAGATTAATCCCCTCCAAAGGAAACTCCTATTCTAAACATATAAAGTGATCAAAATAAGAAAAATACTTCTTCTAAGAAAAATATCACAAAAAGAAAAAAGGGTTTCTGTTGATGAGTCACCTATCCCAGACATTCCTCTTATATTTCCCTATAGGGACACCAAACCAAGAAAAAAAGAAATAGAACTTTGTAATTAAATCTTTGATACATTCAAAACATTATTGGTTAATATCCCTTTGATTGATACCAAAAATCAAATTCAATTATAAAAAAAGTTTCCCTAGGATATGTGTACACACCGAAGGGGACTTTAAGGTGATGAAAAGGGGATTATGGAGAAGAATGTATTAGTATTTATAGAGCCATCACTTCCCAAAAAATAAAATGATCATGTAAAATTCTCGATTTCATTCACCATATGAGATTATTCCATTGCCAATTCTATGGTTGATTTGCGTGCTTATATAAATGTGATTCCTTTCTCAATTTACACTTCATTGTTGGTCAGATAATTGAATCCCATAGGAATTGTTGTTCAACTAAAAAACCATAGTACCACACACCCCTCTAGTGTGTTATACGATGTTCTTATGAGGGTGAAAATTTTAAATTTTCATGCTTTATTTTATGTTCTTAAAATGGAAGATGATAGGATGAATGGACATACTCCGATTATACTGTAGGGAACTTTTCTGAAAACAACAAAAAACTGAAATTAATGTCCAAATGGTACATTTTTTAGGGATTTTGGTGGGGATATTTTCCATCTCAACATCCTTGATACCATGAAGAACTATTCTGAAGAACGTTATTCACTTTTAGTTAATTCTATTGATGCAATCCCCTGCATGGAAAAAAATTACATTCATTCCCCTAATCCCCATTCTGGTTTTCATCATTGATTGAAATAAATGGAAATGAATCATTCATAAGATGTTGTATCAGTAATGAAAAACGTCATGCATATTTGTAGATTGATAATTTCATGAACACTGAGGATCTCGTGACCATTGATGATACTAATAAGATTATAAATTCTCATTCCTCATCTAAGTATGTTCCCATTGAGTAGTTAAATGAGATCATTGTCATGCCACTGTAACATTCACTTTTGTCAATACAAAATCTACTTGAATTGGAACTGAAATAACTAGCTCAGGATTTCAAATATTCCTATCTTGGGAAGGGAAACAAGATACCTGTCATCATTACTAGTTGGCTCCCTCTATAGCATGAATTGTGACTGCTTGAACATTTGATGGAGTATAAAAATATTTTGGATGGACATTTTATGAAATTCTTGGTATTATCCCATAAATTTTCACCCATCATATATTGTTAAATGATAAGGCTAAACTAGTAAGGTGGGAAGAATGTTGACTGAACCCAAACCTCAAAGTTGTTGTTAAAAATGAGGTGAAAAAATTATTGGCTACTTGAATATTTTACCCCATATCTGATTTCCAAGGCTCCAGTCTAGTTCATGTGGTTATTAAAAAAACTAGTATTACCATAAATAAAAACGAAATTAATGAATTGGTACAAAATCATGTATAGAATAGTTTTCATTAAACCAAAATAAATGGAAAGACTATTTCCCATTATAGTTTATTGACAATATGCTAGAGAGGCTAGTGGGGAAGTCCCGTTATAATTTTCATGATGGGTATTATGTATAATTTTAGATCCATATTAACCTTGAGGATCATGAAAGGGTGACTTCAACTTTTCCCTTTTCCATATTCTCCTATAAGAAGATGCCATTTGTTATTTGCAATGATCCAATTAAATTCTAGCGATGCATGGTTATTATTTTTTGTTATTACCTTGAGGATTGAATGGATGTTTTCATGGATGATTTCACTATTTATGGATCCTATTTTTATAAATGTTTCATTAGTTTTAGTTATGCCTTTACGTCACTACATTGAAAATAATATTGTATTAAATTATGAGCTATACCATTTCATGGTGCAAAGAGGTATAGTATTTGGGCATGTTGTTTCAAGGGATGTTATCCAAGTAGATAAATAAAAAGTGGAAATCATTTCTTCCGTACAATTATCCAAAAATGTACGGGATGTGTTGGATTTCCTAGGTCATGATGTATTTTACCATCATCTCATTCATGACTTTAGAAAGATTGAACTCCCCTTCTCCCAATTTCTCCAAAAAAGAAAAGAATTTTTTTTTATAAAGAATGTGAGGAATATTTTAATAAATTGAAATAGAGTCTCACATAACTCCCAGTAATCAAACCACCTTGGTGAAATTTTCTATTTTAGATCATGTGTGACACCTGTAACTATGTAGTTGGGGTAGTCTTATCATAAAGGGTCGACTGAGATCCACATGCCATTGCATATGCCTCAAGTAAATTGTACCCTTCCCAAGAAAACTAAAGCACAACTAAAAAATAATTCATTTCCATTGATTTTTTCCTTGGATAAATTTAGGTAATAGCTTTTAGGGTATAAAGTCATTTTTTTCTCAGACCATGCAGCCCTCTGGTATATCCTTAAGAAACTAGAAGATAAACCACGTCTCATTTCTTGGATGCTCCTCCGTCAAGAATTCAATAAATAATTTAGAGATAAAAAAGATGCTATGAATGTGGTGGATGACCATATCCATAGGATTATTCCATCTTTGTACATTGACTCATCCCCCTATATTCCCATAAAATAAATGTTTACTCGGGATCAATTGTAACAAGTCCAAGATGATATTCCACGATATACTAAAATTGTAAATTATTTGGTATTATCTTGCATTCTTACTGATTTTAACAAAAATCATGATGATCATCTAAAGCATGATTCATTTTGGTAAATCTGGATGACCCCTTCCTTTTGTGCACATGTAGTGATTAGGTCCTCAGGAGTTGTGTTCCTGATAGAGAGTTTCAGTCTGTCCTAATGTTCTACCAAACTCTTGATTGTGGGGGCCACCATGGTACCCAACATACTGCTCATAAGGTCTTTGATTTTGGTCACTTTTGGCCAACTCATTTTTGAGATGACCATGATTTCTGAAAATCTTATCCTCACTATCAAATAATGTATAATGTCACTTAAATTAATGAAATGTGACAGAAAACATTTATATTTCATGATTTTCTTTTTTTTGGGGAACTAACTTTATGAGGCCATTTCCCAATTACATCATCAACTTGTACATTATTCTATAAGTTATTTATGTGTAAAAATGGGTAGAGGCACAAGCAACAAGGATAAATGATTCCAAGATAGTTGTACAATTTTTAGGGCCCAAATATTCTCCATATTTGGCTTATATAGGTTCATCATCAGTGACTAGGGTTCTCATTTCTACAACCAAACAATAAAATCAATTTTGAGTCAGTATGGGGTCTAGAATCGATTGTATATTACATATCATCAACATACCAATGGTCAAGATGAGGTTTCTAATAGATAGTAAAAATAGATTCTTGAAAAAATTGTTCAACCCAATAGAAAAGATTGACGTCTTAGAATCGATGATTCGTTATGGTATTACAGTACTACCTTTAAAACTCCCATTAGAATTTCACAATATTGACTTGTGTTTGGAAATAGTTGTCACCTCATAGTTGAGATATAGAATTGGGACTACCAAGAAATTAAAATATTTCTGGTGAAGGTACTCAAAAGAAACTATAGATTATGAAGATGAATTAAATACTTAGAGATTATTATAAGAAGTCCTAGAGTAATAAGGAGTGAACCAAGGCTGCCTATAACCATCTCATAATTTATCATCAATTACACACAGGGAAGAATGTCCTCATTTAAAAATCAATGGTGAAGTGGCATCCATGTAAGCAATTTTCAGGCTGGTTTGGACCCTACACTATTAGTAATATATGTCAATATGGTGTTTTACAAGTTCAAAATGATGTAACAAAACAGACCATCACTGTCAATGTGTAACAGCTAAAGCACTTTCATGAAGCCATTCCAGAGTCCTCTGTGGAGTTACTCTACATTCAAGAATCTTCTGAGCAATGACACCCAACAATATTTATCCTTCCTTCCCACATTCTCTTTTATTATAGTGAGGTAACTACATTCTCTAGGTGTGGGGTATGGGTATAAACCTAGGTATGTTAGGAATTTACAACATGTTTCTTATTATTAAATTTCTTGCTTGCTAGAAAGTATTTTCACTCACCCCTATTTCCCCCTCACTTTTGTGTTGGAATGTTAATTTTTGATCCCAAATTTATCATGGAAGTTGAGGTCTGTTTGATTAGGGAAGTTATTAAAAATGAATGAGGAGTTTCCCTATTTTATTTTTCTTAAACATTTTACAAAAATTGTTTCAATGATGAAATGTGTGTATTAGCACAAATTAAAAATCAATGTGTGACTTTTTCATTTTAATTGGTTATTTATTGATGATATTAATGGTTTTATTGCTTTTAAACCTTTGAGAATAATGGAACCATTTGTGTAAGTTTTTTATGGGAAAATTGTCCACGTAATTTCTCCACACATTTTTTCAAAAAACTATAAAGTGTGTATAATTAATACTTAATATAAGTAAAATATAAGTTACGATAATATTTATATTCTTTCCAAAATTATCTTTTTCCCATACAGTTTTTCCTTATCTGATATGTTTCATTACTGAACCAGATTGACCTATGCGTGTATACCTATTATCCAACTTGTGAAAACCCTAAAAAATAGAAAAAAACATGGGTTGTGTCTTGGGTTGGTTAAATACAACACTTTATTGACCTTTTATATTTTTATAACTATTAATATTACTATTATGAGGATATCAAACAAGGGTTGAGTGATTAGTGTAAGATTTTTCCCATGATCTACTTAAAAAAAACAAAAAAAAACAATAATAAATTAGGAGAGTGATGAATTGTAAAAAAATATGGGGATATCTAGATTAGGAGATTAATGTTTTATTTCCAAGAATGTTTAAGTGAGTGGGTCTTAAAATTTTATTTCAAAGTACATTTGATAGGTTCGGTGGAGAGAATCATTTAATCCAAAAAAATTAAAATAACTTATATTTACTTGATAGAAAGTGGGAAGAATAGCATGAAATGGTTGTCACAAAAACAAGTGGAGAATTATTGACATGGTTAACTTGGGAATTACTTTATCAGATTGGTATCATGCATCTCTATGAATTTTATTTTGATACAATTTATGATACAGCTTTTTCCATGATCACTATGAATAACACCTTGGCATGTTTTTTTATTTGATTACATTTCTATCATGGATTAAATTTTAATTCAATGTTAAATATTCAGGATGTTTGTAATATCTCTATGCATTATTTTTGAAAATGTTTCTTTTCCTAGGAGTCTAAATTTTTAGTCATGGGGGTGTGATCGCACCATGATTCACTCTTTTATTTCACCGTCATACCACTGTATTAAATTGATTTTGTTTTTTAAATTAAAAATATTATTAAAAGTTTTACATCATGTTTTATTTGATAATTTAGCTTTTATCACCCTTATTGAGGTCTATTTAATTTGTTTTTTTATTTTTATTATATGTGGAGTTGATTTTGAGGCCCTGAAGATGATCAAGAAGGAAAATGAGTCATGCCTAAGGAAAATCATCCAATTTTTTTACATTTCAAGATATTAGTGCATTAATTAGGTTGAACTTTTTTGGGAATATCCCAAAATACATGGTATAAAACTCATCTCAAGACAACCCATCCCAATTCCACATCATGGGGCCCATCAAAATTGATCTATCTAAGAGATGGAATCTATATGAATTCAAAAGTTAAGTTTGGTATTTTAAAAATATCTCCCAATAAAGATGTATAATGGCCTCAAAATCTGACATGGATATATTAAAGAGGCCAAAATAAAACTTTACTCTTTTTTATAAGTCATTATATGACTGCTTACCTGTCCCAAAATAAGATACATGTGGTATAACCAAAACTAGGTTACAAAAACCACTTACCATTTTCTCTATAAAAGGTTTCCGTGGGAATATCATTTGGAAGGTCAACCCATGAGTGATATTCTACCATTTTGGAGTTTCAGATGACTACTCTCCTCATCCTAGATGTTCTGGAGGTCCCTATCCTCCAAGGGGGATCAAGGATGAAGAAGTATATTCAGCTGAGTTTTCTTATATCGATGTTGGGATAAACGATGGGTGTTGGTTGTGAGGGACCTACAAACTTGTCAAGGGAGTTATGATTCTTCTATTAGATACTGGGTTGGATTAATTTTGGTGTTAAAACATTTAATTTAATGTATCATACATTATTTCATATTTAAATTCTTTTTTTGATGCATGTGGTTGATTTGGTCTTAATTTATAACAAATATGTGTGAAGTTTTGAGTGTGTGACTTTTGTTGTTATGATTGGACAACACAAGATTCCTTTTCATACCCAATTTCTTGAGATTTGAATCTGATATGGAAGATATTATTCTTTTCATAAGTTTTTTACCTTGAAAATAAGATTTTTTATGTCAAGGTTTGTTTCTTTAAGCATTCAAATAAAAGTTTAGGAATTAATAAAGATTCCAATTATTATTAACCAAAGAATTACTCAAAAAATAAATTAATATATGAGAAAAATTAACCTGAAAAGTGTGTAGTGAAATTAAAATGACACCACTATCTCATATTTTTCAAAATCCACTTGGGTTCTCAACTATTAAACTCTTTAAACTAAGTTATTTTCTTAAAACTTTTTTCAAAACAACCCTAACTTTTAGTACTTCTTATCAGAAATACACACTCTAAACCTATCAACGCTCCTTGAGAGATGATGTAGTTTATTCCTTAGACTATAAAATAATCATTAAATCATAATCTGTTTCACACATCACAAAAATTCATTCAATTATCATGATAATAATGATTTTTATTGGGTTTCAAAGAATATCAACTTCATTCCGGGGTATTTATTATAGTCTTGGTGGGTGGTGAAGGTGAACATCAAGTTGGACCAACCATGGTGGATTTTTTCTGACGTTTTATAGACATAAAATCCAACAAATTCCATGATTATATGACGTAAATAAAATTTCAAGGACTATTTTGATTTGATCATGGGTGTATTTGAGCATGTTAATACATTCAATTAACAATGGTTGATGATGAAATGTTATATTCTTCAGGGATCCAACATATATGTTGGAGGTTCAAGGTATTATATATTAGGCATACTTGTTTATTCTTGTAGGCCATTAATTACTTATTATTTTAGGATTTCATTAAAAATTTAGTAAATCTAGACCGATCATATATGTTTAGGGTGTTATAATTGGGGATGATTTATGTGATGGGAAATACAACTCACTTCATCGTGTTGTTTCATTTTTCATTGTTGCTGATATAGAATGGGGCCCCAAAGGAATGCATATTTAAGATTTTTCTTTTAATATAGGTGATTATCTAGATCATGATATGCATACATATTTATTTTTTAGATGTGTTTTTAAAGCCACCACCATTGATAATTAATTATTGGTGGATAATATAACATAATCTGTTACCATCTTTAGTGGGTTGGGTGTTGGCGTTTACAATGGGTTTATTTGGGAATCTTATAGTAGTTGGAAGATGGTGTAATAAGGAGATGTTATAGGGGTGATAGATGCTCTAGTTATTTTATATCTTCACCGCTTATTTCTTAAGGAGGAGATTCCCACATGTGTTTCATTGTGGGAGTCCTGGCCATTACAAAATTTCATGCACTACACAACATAGGAATTATATGATCTGGAATCTCTAGTAGTTAAATGTGAGGATGCCATAGTTATAATTAGAGAGAGTTTTTGGGTAGATAAAAGCTTCTTGGAATTGGTAATGGGGTCCTCAGGATGATATAATTACCTCATCAATGAGGATTGACCATGGAGATGGAAGAGGGTCTTAGGGGCAATGAAAAACATAGGTTACATAGAGGTAAATTACTCAAGAAATCAAATGATCATGGGGTTAGGGTTATAGTTCTGATTTAGAGTATAATACTTGGATAATTTTTGTTTGATTTACCAAAAGGTCCAACCACCATTATAATAACTGTTTTGGTTTCTTTGATGCATTCAGTTACATTGTGTGTTATTGAGGAATCACATTATTTTAATTTTACCCATGTCATGTCTAGTTTGTGTATGGATATGGAATTATCCTCTAGGCTATTTTCTCTTGATACAACACTAAAAAATGGGTTGGGGAAAGTTCACTATTTAACAACATGTTCCAAACAATTTAGTGGTAATGGATATATATGGGATATTCATGTACTAGATATGGAAATTTTTTATATCATAATTGGGATAGATTAGTTAGAATCCTTATAGTATCAAATTGATGGCTACTGGAGGTGGGTGTATTTTACCTCCCTGAAGGGATATGAGTATTTTATTATAGGATTATGAGATATGGAGGCTAGTACAGTTAGACTTTTCCTTAGTCACATATAAGAAATTTTGACACATGTTGCATATATAGTTCTTATTGAATATCATGTGACAATTCCATCTACCTTTCCCCTAGTTTTTTCTCTTTCCAGGATGTCTTACTGGATGATTTTATATGAGTACCTCCAAAAGGATGGTTGATTCCATGATTAATCGCATACCATGTGTGGATCCCAATTAGAATCCTACATATCGTATAAAACTAGTTGAGTTGAGAGAGACAAAATTAAATCTCAAGGACCTTGATAAAAACGGATTTACTTACACATGAAATTCTCCTTAGGCTTTCCAATACTTAATTTCTAAGAATTTTAATAGTTTCATAGATTCCCCCTAGAATGAACTAATATTTTTCATTCAATTACATGAATATTAATAAATATCTTATCACATGATGAGTTCTCTTCCAAATATCATTAATATAGTAATATCTTTGGAGTATATATTGCGTCAAATGTTTATAATAGATCCACACCATGATGATAAAATTGAATTATATGGAAATATTCATAAATATAGGTACTATTATCTAGATCAAATCCACCTTACAAGTATCAAATTATATTTGAATATCTGGTTTTATGAGAACATAAGATATTGAGACTTATTCTCATGAATTTCACACTTAGAAGTCTCCAAGAAGTTAGGTTTTGAGGAAAAACCAATAATCAGTGTTAAACATATTATATGTGTGATTTGATATTCATATATCTGGAAATATGTATTTTTCTTTAGATGTGATATTATTAAAAATATATTTCATGATTCACATACATTTGTTTATAGATGAAAACTATGATGACATATATATGAAGCAAGGTAGGATACATTGGGTGTGCCCATTGTGATGTGAAATTAATTGAATAATTTATGAACTGAATCCTATCTTCTATGCTGATGAATGAAGATATATATGAACCACATTGATTGAAATAAAACTCTATAATTAAATTTATGTCTATGGTAGTTAATCGATGAGTTTATTTCCGCGAGTCAAAGAATGATAAGTAAAACACAGATGTATATGAAATAAGTATGTAGCCAACTTGATGAAATATAGAAAAATCATGATATTACCTGTAACATCCCAAGTAAATAAATAATATTACATTCTAATGTTTATCAATATTTGTGAATAAAATGTTAATATTACTTTAAAGGGAACGCTATGCTCGATGGCGTACCCAATACACGTCAACGAGTTCCTTTAAAATCATATGTTGCACTCTAATAATAAAATAATATTATTTTAAATGGTAGTTAATTCCTAGACATTGTAATGGTGGGAAATAACGGAACTAACTACAAAATGATTATATATGTTTTTCAAATATTTTTACTTTTATATAATAAATGTTAGAGGCATAAAATGCAAATGAATCCTATTTTAAGCATAAATCTTCTAATATTCTTTAAAAGGTCGATTAACCGCCTTTGGATTGAGAACCCGTTTTAAATATACTTTTTACCATTTTATATGTTTTATTTGACAAAATAAAATCCTTCTTTAGAATCTAGACATTAAAATTTACTTTGTGTAAATTTTTGTTATTTTTCTGATAAAGATCAATTTTAGTGAAAATGTTGTATTTTAATTCAAAAACTCCTTTTAATCTGATTTATTTATATGGATAGATAATATTTTTAATTTAAATTAAAGTTTATTTATAATATATTTTTACCATTTAATCCAATGGTGGTCATTTTAATTAATTTCACTTTGAAACTGGACTTAAACTAGTGTTAGTCTTTTAATAGATATTGTTTCTTAAAAACATGCTATTTGTTTTGACAGCGGGAATTAATTATTAAATTAATTAATTAAACTTATATTTTTTGAATTTTGTAAAATAGACATCATTTTTGAATTCATAGTATCCAATATAGCTTAGGGTGAATTTTTGGTATTTTTCTGAAAAACTTCAATTTTTGATGAATAGTGAAACCACATAGTGGTAGTTAAAGAAACTGATTTTTCGTTTAAATGAAACTTTACCACTTCTGTGATTTGATTTTCATAAATCCAACATACATGGTTGTCATTATGAATTAAAACGTGGTTCAATGAGATTAAAATAATTTTGGTGAATAGTACCTTTTAAGTTTTATTAATCGCAATTAAAGGCAATTGGTGTGATTTAAGGTAAAAATGATATTATACTAAAATGAAAATATCATGAAACATTTCCTAACCCTATTGGATGATTCATGGCCGGCCAAGAAAACCCATTGGTAAATTTTTGGGACCCCATGGAGCCACTTGGGTAAGATAATGACATTAATGCCTTTTATTTAAAGTAAAAGTAAAAATGACACAAACATGTATTGTTTTACTAAAAAAATTTTTACATGGGGTTATAAAAGTCATATTTTTTACTATAAATAGTCATTGGAAGGATAAAAATATTTAATACATCATAGTATTTTTTTTTAGAATTTTTAGACATTAAATCAATTAAATTATTTATGACATCATGATGATGCAGCGATTACCTCATTATTTAACAATTTAAATAAAATGAAACGATAATGTAAAATCTAAGACCTAAACATGTAAAAACCCAATTTTATGGGTGTATTTTGAACCCTTATCACCTTATCCTAGAAATATATCAATTTGGGACCTTTAAAATCCGAAAATCATTTGAAAATAATGTAACCTTTTTTTGACTTTCAAAGAGTGCCCCTCCTCTCCTCTTATAAAAGGCCCCCACCTCTACCTCCCTACCCACACCTCTGAAGCCTTTGGCTCGGCCAAACCCTGCCCATTTCATCTCTCCACATCCCTCTATTCATCATTGATGCCTTAACTTTGGGCATAATCCTTTCCACGGAAGCCTTTGATCTCAAATCAAAAAGAGTTACCCGATTTAAAGGTAATGTCTTCCCTTGTGTTCTTTTGTTTTATTTTGCTTCTACAACACTCTGAAATATTTTTATTCAATTATTTTGTAACAAAACCAGTATCTTCAATATACTAGGATGTTTTTATGTGATGTTATATAGCTACACTTACAGACACCTTCGTCTGATGGTTAAAGAACATACTGTTGCTGTGGATGGCGAATTTCTGCCTCACGAAACGATGATTATTCAATATTCTCTTAACACCTTTCATGGTGGACATTATGATGTAACTATATTTTATATATGATATATATGGTATTTATGTTTTCAATATTCTTCTGAATTTTATATTTAAAACATGCCTTTATGCTTTTCATGTTGTGCAAATGCGATAATTTCATACGAGGAAGTGTGGACTACCGCCACCTCAAGTGATGTGACTCGTTCATGCAATACATGGAATGTATAAAGAATGAAATTAATGAACATATGTGGCCTATATAACATATATATTATACTGCAATTATAATATATATATCTCTCAATTATTTTTAATTCCATTAATATGACAAAGAAAAGAAAGTAGCGTTCATGCGTACGTACGGCTTACCGTCTCCATGAACGGTACATTTCATTTCTTATCTCCAGATGTTATGTAATAATATAAGTACATATATATAATGGATATATATGTAATATATTACATCTAAATGATGGATATAATTCTGTAATTATAATATATATATCTCTCTTTTAACTAAAATTCAATTAATATGACAAAGAAAATGAAAGTAGCGTTCATTCGTACGTACGGCCTACTGTCTCCATGAACATTGCTTTTAATTTTTTTATCACCAAATGTTATGGAATAGTAAAAAATGAATATATACTAGATAAATATTATATTTAAAACATTAATACTATTTTTAAGTTGATGTACCTATAACTACATGGAAAATTCTTTTCCAACAAGTTCAATTTTTACTCATGTACCGAACATCAAAAAAAACGTCTGATATGAACTCACTTTATTAAAAAATTATTATAACATTGTAATATGTGATATGAACTGAATAAAAATATTTAAAGGATTTCCTTAATAAATTATCAATTGACCAAATTTTATTATTCAGGAGATTACAAAACAACCGAGTCATGTCGGACATGAGGTAAGGGGTCCAACCTCTCTCTTTCTTTTTAAGTACTCTCTTTTATGTCATTTCTTTTAAGATCGTATTTATTATGTTTGGGGATGTTATTTTATATTCCTTATACTTTAATTTTTAGGTTCATATTATGAGAGACCTTATTTGATCTCATAAATCCATTTTTCGAAGTTTTAAGTGGCGTTGTTAGGCTGTCGAGTTTTCATAAGGGATTTTTCATCTCACTTTTATTCTCGTGACATTTATGCTACGTTTGCCACTATTTCCTTTGAGTGGTGTATGTACTGCCAATTATTATACACTTTTTGTAGTATAATTTCATTTATTTTTCTTTAAATCTTAATTGTATGACCCTTCTTCCATGGGGTGTACATTTTGATAGTTACCCAACTCGGTAAGGGGACCTTTCACCCTACTCTTTTTAAAAGACTTCTTTTGTTATGTATTTTGATTCAAAAAATATTATGTTGGGATATGTTCTTATATATCCTTATTTATATAAATTTTATGTCTAAGTGATGAGATACCATTTTCTCTCTCATCAACTCATTTTCTGAATTTTAAAGTGACGTCGTTAGGCTGCCGGATTTCTGTAAGGGAACTTCTTAACCCACTTTCAATTCTTTGGGTTAAACCTCTACTTCATGATTTTATTATGCCAAGATTATGTGTGGAATATCTATGTTTTAATTTCCACAAACCACTGTGTGTATATACTATTTATACACATAATCATCTCATTGATAAATTCTTACTAACTTGTATGGGAAATCATAACTCAATCTCATTTCATTGAGTTAAATATCTTTGTCATTGGTTTTGTTTTTCCAAGATTATGTGTGAATGACCTCTGGTTGTTTCACACTTAATATCCACTTATATTGGGTGTATTTATATTTCTCACACATAATTATGTGATATATTTATCCTTAATTTAAGGATACCATCTTTATAATGGATTTTATCTCAATTTAAATTTTCATTGAGACTTTATTGTTGTTATGAACCAATTCACTCTTATATGATGTGTATACTATCCTTGGGAATATTATATCATGAATCCCTTTATTCTCATGATATTATAAAGTTCGGATTAAATGTTATTCCGCAATTATTTGTATTCAAGAGTCTCTCATTTTGTTAAAAACACTTTAACAAAAATATCGTTTTAAATGTTTTAATGATTCATTATTCTAAATCGTTATCTTTAATGTCCCCGTTTTAAAAATGTTTTTCAGTATTTATTTGTATGGGAATTAATGTTCTAAAATTATAATTCCACTAAAATATTCAAAGTGGTATGGGACACTTTGATTCAAAAATCTCTTTTAAATGATTTTTGAAAAAGGATTGATTAATTCAATATCTTGGAATTACTTATTGTGATTGCAAATGAAATGTTGTTGTTGAAATGTTTATCTTTTCAATATTTTATGTGTAATTATGGTACTTGGACATTTTACGGGTGGTTACATGATAAAACATATGATGGGTGGTTTCGTGAATACCAGGACGAGTGGTTACGTTATAACCTCCGATGCATTGGGTATGGAAGTCGGCCGTATGGCTATTCCATTAAGTGATATGTGTGGAAGTTGACAGTATGGCTATTCCATTTAAGTATGTTTATGTACCAAGTTACCATTATATGTTATGTGTTATTTATATGGGTTTTATGGTATTCTTTTGGTTATAAAAGGGTAATTAATGGTCTTTTATTCAATGAATAGTTTTTACTACTTCATAAAGGTGAAAAGTATTACTTTGGTAAAGTACTCATGGATTACTTGTTGTTTTGAAAAACTACTAGTTTTCTTTCTTTGTGTATCCTTTACTGGGATTTTTATTCTCATCCCACGTTTTTGAAATGTTTTCCACATGACTTAAAGGTGAATAGGGTCAAGGATGGGATCAAGGAAAGACATTCTATCTAAAACATGGAACTAGACATGTTTCTTTTTAAGTGTTTTTTATTTTATTGAAACTTAGTAGAAGTTTCTACTATATAATCTTTTGAGATGTAATAATTATGACCTAATTCTCTAAAACTCTAAACCTGAAAAGATCCTCTATGTGAATTATTCATTTAATTCAATATTAAGTAATGTTTAAGGCTGAGGCCTTATAGTTGGTATCAGAGGTCGGTTTAGATAACTTTAGAGGTTAGGGTATTCTCTAAGCATAAGTGACATTACCATAATGGTTAGGATTTCAGAAAGAGTCCAAGTTTTAGATAAAGTGAATGAGTAAGTATATCATAGTGTTTATATTCCTCATTAGTACATGATGGTTTTGTTGATATACTCACACTGACATTTCTGTTTTTAGTAAATGGGTGGATCTAACAGGCACCAAAGTGACAATGGGTTTGAAGGAAACTGTGGTGGTTCTCTGATTAAGAGACTGGATGAAATGGGGGATTTAATGAGGAATCTCATGTTTGTTCTAAACCAACTATCAAGGAGTCATGATCAACCACTTGAACCTTGGTGAGTTCTCTAATTCATCATGTACGAGATGACCAACTCGATGTGGAAGTTCAGGTAATAATTATAAAGGTAACCATTAAGGTTTATATGATTCTTACTTTTGAGGTAATTATGGGTTACTATATGTTATGATAGAATATGAACGACATGAGATAAACTTGAGGTTAAATTATGTTATGGTTATTTTTGAAGATTTTATCATTTTTTGGGGAATGTTATAAGAATTATATAGTTTTGGTAAAAGGACAACACACAGACCGTGTGACAACCCGTCGTGTCGGACAAAGCTATGGGAATCGAACCCACAACCAAAATGTGACTGGTATTTATCACCTACCACTGGACTACGTGAATTCACTGGTTAGTTTGACTAATTTTTTGTAGTAAGATGATTTTAAAAATCAAGGGTAAGTTTATTTTGGGTTATCCATGGAAATTATTAACCTATCATGGAGGATATGTGATTAGGTTAATTAATTTTCAGTATAAGACCTTAAGAGAAACTAATGTTATTTGGAGATAAATGTTAATTTTTACTTGGAATACTATGTGAATAAATCCATCAAATATTTGGGTTTAAATTGTAGTTTGGTTTACTTTGAATAATTTTATGGAAAAATTGTTTATTGAATGGTCTTTTTTGAACTTTGGGTATTGTTTGACAACTTTTGGAGATTAAGAATAGATTTTGTTTTTATATAGGATTATCCTTTTAGAGTATTATCTGATCTCATACTAACATTTTTTGTTTTAGTTTTGTTTAAGGTTTAAATACATGGTAAGTATATAGTTTTCTTTTGTGGATTAGGTGATTCTCTAGAAGTTTATTATAGCTCTCTTAATGTAAACAAGTCATCCTAAATACTCATCTTTTGGAAAAAATATGAGTTCGTGTAAGAAATATAGTAAAAGTTAAAAGTCAACATGAAAAGTAAGTATGTTTCCTTATGTTCTAGTTAAGCTAAAAAAATAAATTCCTCAATGAAAAGTAACTTAAAAAAAATGTTGTCCGTTAACTTTTCCTATTGGGAAATCCAATACCGTTTAACCCATCACAAGTTTGTGATTTTCTTATGGTTAACATTATCCTAGACATGTTTACTATCACTCTCCATCAGAACATGACTCTTTGTTTTTTACTCAATATCCATATTTTCATACTTGGAATCTTAGTATGGGATAACTCAAGTGACCTTTGTACATCTCTCCCATTCTTTTTAAGTGATAGTTTTACTGACTCATGTTCCAATGTGGGACATTCAATGGAGTTTCCAAGCTTAATTTTGAAATTGCGAGGATGCAATTCCCAAAAGGGGGGAAGGATGTAACATCCCAGGTAAATAAATAATATTACATTATATTGTTTATCAATATTTGTGAATAAAATTTTAATATTACTTTAAAGGGAACTCTATGCTCGATGGCATACCCAATACGCGAGAACTAGTTCCTTCGAAATCTTACGTTGCACTCTAATAATAAAATAATATTATCTTAAATGGTAGTTAACGCCTAGCCATTGTAATGGCGGGAAATAACAGAACTAACTAAAAAATGAATATATATGTTTTTCAAATATTTTTACTTTTATCTAATAAATGTTAGAGGCGTAAAATTCAAATGAATCTAATTTTAAGCATAAATCTTCCAATATTCTTGAACAGGTCAATTAACTTCCTTTTGATAGAGAAACCTTTTTAAATATACTTTTGAAAATTTTATATGTTTTATTTGAAAAAATAAAATCCTTCTTTATAATCTGGACATCAAAATTCACTTTGTGTAATTTTATTTTATTTTTCCGATAAAGATCATTTTTAGTGAAAATGTTGCATTTTAATTCAAAACCTCCTTTTAATCTGATTTATTTATATGGATAGAATATATTTTTAATTGAGATTAAAGTGTATTTAGAATATATTTTTATCATTTAATCCAATGGTGGTCATTGGAATTAATTTCACTTTGAAATTGGACTTTAACTAGTGTTAATCTTTTAATAGATATTGTTTCTTAAAAACACGCTATTTGTTGAATTAATTATTAAATTAATTAATGCAACTTTTATGTTTTTAATTTTGTAAAATATACATCATTTTTGAATTCGTATTATCAAATATATCATAGGGTGAAATTTTGGTATTTTTCTGAAAAGCATCAATTTTTGATGATTAGTGAAACCACTAAGTGGTAGTTAAAGAAACAGATTTTTCGTTTAAATGAAACATTACCACTTCTGTGATTTGATTTTCAAAAATATGACATAAATTTTTGTCATTATAATGTAAAATATGGTTCAATGTGAATAAAATAATTTTTGGTGAATAGTAACTTTTAAGTTTTACTAATCGCGATTAAAGGTAATTAGTGTGATTTAAGGTAAAAATGATATTATAATAAAATGAAAATATCTTGACACTTGTCCTAACCCTATTGGATGAGTTATGGCCGACTAATACAACCCATGGGTAAATTTTTGGGACCCCATGGAGCCACTTGGGTAAGATAATGACATTAATGCCTCTTATTTAAAGTAAAAGTAAAAATGACACAAACATGTATTGTTTTACTAAAAAAAATTTTACATGGGGTTATACAAGTCAGAGTTTTGGCTATAAATATTCATTTGGAAGCTAAAAATATTCCCTACATCATATTAATTTTTTTTATAATTTTTAGACATTAAATAAATTAAATTATTTATGACATCATGATGATGCAGCGATTACCTCATTATTTAATGATTTAAATAAAATGAAAAGATAATGTAAAATCTAAGACCTACACATGTCAAAAACCTATTTTATGGGTGTATTTAGAACCCTTATCACCTTATCCTCGAAATAAATCATTGTGGGACCTTTAAAATCTGAAACACATTTGAAAATAATGTATCCTTTTTTGACTTTCCAAGAGTGCCCCTCCTCTCTTCTTATAAAAGGCCCCCACCTCTACCTCCTTACCCACACCTCTCAAGCCTTTAGATCGGCCAACCCCTGCCCATTTCATCTCTCCACATCCCTCTCTTCATCGTTGAAGCCTCACCTTTGGGCATTATCCTTTCTACGGAAGCCATTGAGCTCAAATCAAAAAGAGTTACCCTATTTAAAGGTAATGTCTTCCCTTGTGTTCTTTTGTTTTATTTTGCTTCTCCAACCATGTAAACTCTTTTTATTCCTTTATTTTGTAACAACACCAGTATATTAAATATACTAGGAATTTTTTATGTGATGTATTCGAGCTACACTTACACACAACTTCGTCTAATGGTTAAGGACCATACTGTTTCTATGGATGGAAAATTTCTGCCTCACGAAATGATGATTGTTCAATCTTCTCTTATCAGCTTTCATGGTGTCCATTATGATGTCACTATATTTTATATATGATATATATGGTATTTATGTTTTCTATATTCTTCTGAATTTTATATTTAAAACATGCCTTTATTCTTTTCATGTTGTGCAAATGCGATAAGTTTATACGAGGAAGTGTGGACTACCGCCCCCTCAAGTGATGTGACTCGTTCATGCAATACATGGAATGTATAAAGAATGAAATTAATGAACATATGTAACCTATATAACACATATATTATACTGGAATTATAATATATATATATATATATATCTCAATTATTTTTAATTCCATTAATATGACAAAGAAATTAAAGTAGCGTTCATGCGTACGTACGGCTTACCGTCACCATGAACGGTACATTTCATTTCTTATCTCCAAATATTATGTACTAATATAAGTAAATATATATAATGGTTATATGTTTCAGATATTTCATCTAAATGATAGATATCATTCTGGAATTATAATATATATATATATATCTTTTAACATTAATTCCATTAATATGACAAAAAAAATGAAAGTAGCGTTCATGTGTACGTACGGCCTACCGTCTCAATGAACGGTGCTTTTAATTTTTTATCTCCAAATGTTATGGAATAGTAAAAAAATAATATATACTGGATATATATGATATTTAAAACATTAATACTATTTTGGAGGTGATGTATCTATAACTACATGGAAAATTGTTTTCAAACAAGTTCAATTTTTACTCATGTACTGAACATCGACAAAAACATCTGATATGAACTCAATTTATTAACCAATTATTATAAAATTATAATATGGGATATGAACTGAATAATAATATTTAAATGAGTTCCTTATTCAATTATAAATTGAACAAATTTTATTATTTAGGAGAATAAAGAACGATCGAGTCATGTCGGACACGAGGTAAGGGATCCAACCTCTCTCTTTCTTTTTAAGTACTCTCTTTTATGTCATTTCATTTTAGATCATATTTCTTATGTTTGGGGATGTTCTTTTATATTCCTCATACTATTTTTTTTATTTTCATATTATGAGAGACCCTATTTGATCTCATAAATCCATTTTTGGACATTTTAAGTGGCGTCGTTAGGCTGCCAAGTTTTCATAAGGGATTTTTCATCTCACTTTTATTCCCACGACATTTATGCTACGTTTTCCACTATTTACATTGAGTGGTGTATATACTTCCCATTATAATACACTTTGTGTAGTATAATATCATTTATGGGTATTTACATCTTTATTGTATGACCCTTCTTCCATGGGGTGTACGTTTCAAAAGTTACCTAACTCGGTAAGGGGACCTTTCACCCTCCTCTTTTTAAAAGACTTCTTTTGTTATGTCTTTTAATTAACATACTATTATGTTGGGATATGTTCTTATATATCCCTATTTATGTAAATTTTAAGTCCAAGTGATGAGATACCATTTTCTCTCTCATCAACTCATTTTATGAATTTTAAAGTGACGTCGTTAGGCTGCCAGATTTCTGTAAGGGAACTTCTTAACCCACTTTCAATTCTTTGGGTTAAACCTCTACTTCTTGATTTTATTATTCCAAGATTATGTTTGGAATATCTATGTTGTAATTTCCACAAACCTTTTTGTGGATATACTATTTCTACACATAATCATCTCATTGATAAATTCTTACGAACTTGTATGGGAAATCATAACTCAATCTCATTTCATTGAGTTAAATATCTATGTCATTGGTTTTGTTTTTCCAAGATTATGTGTGAATGACCTCTAATTGTTTCACACTTAATATCCACTTATATTGGGTGTGTTTATATTTATCACACATAATTATGTTATAGATTTATCCTTAATTTAAGGATACCATCTTTATAATGGATTTTATCTCAATTTACATTTCCATTGAGACTTCATTGTTGTTATGCACCAATTCACTCTTATATGGTGTATATAATGTCCTTTGCCATATTATATCATGAATCCCTTTATTCTCATGATATTATAATGTCGTATTAAATTTTATTCCGTAATTATTTTTATTCAATAGTCTCTCATTTTGTTAAAAACTATTTAACAAAAATATCATTTTAAATGTTTTAAAGATTCATTATTCAAAATATTTATCTTTAATGTCCATGTTTTTAAAATGGATTTCAGTATTTATTTATATGGACATTAATGTATTAAAATTATAATTCCATTAAAATATTCTATGTGGTATGGGAAACTTTGATTCAAAAATCTCTTTTAAATGATTTTTGAAAATGGATTGATGAATTACTTATTGTGATTGAAAATGAAATGTTGTTGTTGAAATGTTTATATTTTCAATATTTTATGTGTAATTATGGTACATGGACATTTTACGGGTGGTTACATGATAAACCATATGATCGGTGGTGCCGTGAATACTAGGACAGGTGGTTACATTATAAACTCCAATGCATTGGGTATGGATGTCGGCCGTATGGCTATTCCATTAAGTGATATGTGTGGAAGTTGACCATATGTGTATTCAATTTAAGTATGTTTATGTCCCAAGTTACCTTTATATGTTATGTGTTCTTTATATGGGTTTTATAGTAATATTTTTTTTACAAAAGGGTAAATAATGGACTTTTATTCAGTGAAGAGTTTTTACTGCTTCATAAAGGTGAAACATATTACTTTGGTAAAGTACTCATGGTTTACTTGTTGTTTTAAAAAACTAACAGTTTTCCTTCTTTGTGTATCCTTTATTGGGATTTTTATGCTCATCCCATGTTTTTGAAATGTTTTCCACAGGACTTAATGATGAATATGGTCAAGGATGGGATCAAGGAAAGACATTCTATCTAAAACATGGAAATAGACATGTTTCTTTTTAAGTGTTTTTTTATTTTATGGAAACTTAGTAGAAGTGTTTACTATGTAATATTTTTAGATGTAATAGTTATGACCTAATTCTCTAAAACTCTATACCTGAAAAGATCCTCTATGTTAATTATTCATTTAATTCATGATTAATTAATGTTTATGTCTGGGGCCTTATATTACCTATATGTATTCATAAAAGGATATTTCCAATATGACATTATCTTTTTTCTTGATAGTTTCGTTTACATATTTTTAGATGATTATCTTTGGATATGTACAAGGTTTCCTAATTTAATTGAGAATAGTCTTAGAGAGTCACATACTAAGTGTATCTAGAATCATAGTTAAATTCTATATTAATTAAATATTAAAATGAAATTTTTATCATGATTTTTTGTTTAACAATTATTCAAGAAAGTTTGATCACATATACACGAGCACTAGATATTTGAGTATAGAACACATATGTGAGTTCAATATTTAATAAATATTTATTTTGAAAGTTAGGGAATATAATATATTTTTATATCTTTTTTCTTATTAATAAGGAAATAAATAAATAAATATTTATTCACTAGTTTTGTGAATGAATTTATATAAATATTTACTTATATATGTTCATATTAAAATGACTATTTATTCATGATGTTATTGAATACAATATAAATAAATTTAATGAATAAATAATATAATTTTGTTTATTTATTTAAATAAATATTTATAATTTAATGTTTGATAAATTCCAAGGACAATTAATGAGATAAATTTCGGGACAAAAAAATATGATATATTATATTTAATATAATTTAAATAAATAAATATTTATTTTATTTTCTAAATGATATTAAAATATCCATGAGTTTAGAGTATGTCATCTAATATAAAAATAATGATATTATTATTATATAATGTGACTTTTACATGTAATAAATAGTTAGATAATCAGAATCTATAGAAATAGTAATTATTTAACCCTATGTATATAATTCAATATATATCATTTTAATGGTAGAAATAGCTGTTATTCCCTTTTAGTTATATTAATATAATTACTTCATGACCAATCTTGTCTCTCAATAACTCTTTCAATACTCTAAATACAATCTCCACCTCATCTACCACTAGAATTAAATAGAAATAAATTTCTAGTTTCATTTAATGGTGAATTATTAAATGAACATGGTTCCTATATTATAACACTTGGAATAAAATTTATGATGTTTTGATATTAATAGAGAAGATGTATATACCACTGAATTCTACTTTGGATGGTTCTCTACAATGATGATACATGAATATAAGCAACCATAGAAATTAGGAAAAAAGAATAATTATAAAGTTAGTGTAATTCATGGTTTTATGTTCATTATCAAATATATGTTATATGATATTATCAATAAAAAATCTTATGTTGTTTTATCCAGTTCATTGGATTTTTACCATTGAAACTGTTGAAAAACCTTTTTATATATCTTCCTAACATCTTTCATTGAACCCTTGTACATTCAAGTGGTATAAATGAAGTAATATTATAATGTATAACTTTTTATTATAAGAATGGTCAATTTTAGTCTTTCAATGTGAGATTAAATTCTAATTTTCTATTGACAAATCCAAGGGTTGATATAATGTTATTTTTGACAGTATATAAGAAATTATAATCCAAGAATATATGAATAAAATATGATTATCCAATTTGTAGGTGTTAAAGATACTATCTATAGGATATGGTTACACAATTTGTAACTGGAATTACAGGCCATATTCCCATGGTCTACCCCACTAACATATACCATGATAATCAAGACACACCATGTGGATGTCAGTAAATGATTTCATTAAACATCATGAATTAATTTACATTTAGGAAATGGATCTTCTTGGACTATATAAATTTATAAAGGTGTACTTGTTAGGTATCCTCCCATTGTTTTAACTCCATGTGAATCATGTATACCATGTGCCCAAAGTAAATGACATCATTACACATAGAATATTGACCACAAGTTGAGTGAAATTTAATCACATGAAGTTTATGACATGAAACTCACTATAAATTCCGTGAAGCATGTGATAAACCATGTGAGATATATAGCAATATTTTAAGTGTGTAGTGATGGTTGTAGAAAATGGATTACACAACGGTTTCTTGAAATTACAAGTCATGTAACTTAGACCAACAAATGAAATGTACACACTGAGATAGGCCTAACATGTCATTCAGACATGTGAAAAAATAAACGTGAGACAGAACTACATTTCATGTAGTTGGATATACATGTTGTGCGATATGGAAAATCACATGATGTATATATCGAGTGATTCTCAGAGGGTCATATGGAATTAAATTCATTTGTAATTGTCTTATATATAATTATGAAAATATATGATGTGTATGGTCATTTTACATGTTGTGTACTCCATGAGAATCACCAGCGGCACAAGCTACTTATATTCATGGAATTTTATATGATCATAAAGGTCAGGATGGATACACATATTCACACATTAAACAATATATATTATTCTTCAGAATACCTAATTTAGGCATACATTCCTTGTATATATATAGTACACCATAAGTACCATACAATGTATATGTCACAAGTTATGTCTTGTGACAGTTTAATCTATATAGCGGTTAAAATGTAAAAAATAAGATTTTATTATATATTGATGGGTGCACACAATATCACCTTCAATACATGTCATGAATATATTAAATTTTCTAATTAAATTTAATCAGAATAGGTGGGTGGACACTATATTTTGGGAAAGTACATGTCATGTACTAAATGATTTTAAATTAAATGTAATAAATTTTATTTATTTAAAATAGATTTGGATGAGAATATTGTGGACTATTTGAAATGATTTTTAAGATAACTAATTTATTAAATAATAACTTAATTAATATATTAATTTGAGTTATTTATCATAATAATGATCTAATTGACTTAAATTATAGAATTTATAATGAATATTTATTTCATGATTTGAATAATCACGAGCTTGAATGACATGTGTAAGAATTAGGGTTCTATTTAAAGTAGTTACTTAATTTATGCATTTTTTGGTTATTCTTTATTAAATTAATTATGATGAATTTTTTATAATCGTTTCTTATTTAAATTTTACAGTCTTGCATGTCGATGGATTATTTTATGTGACTAAAAATCCCTAGTTTCATCGGTTAAAAGTGACTAAATAATGGTAAATAATGGATCTCTCAGTGATAAGAGATATTTATGAACCAAGTTAAGGTAAAAATACCCTTGTAGATACACATGTTAATGAAAGAATGCTGCAAATATATTTAGGTATCAACTCAAGGCGTTATTTTCCCTAGGGTCAACATTGATTTACCTTCTACTATATAGACCAACCAGTAGTTAAAATCTCACAATCATATCAGTTATTTATTATATTTATCAATTCATGTTTATTTATTTATTTATGTGATACAAGGTTTATTTAATGATTAAAAGTGATCAAATAAAGCACATAAAATAACATTCATGCTAAGGTGAAATAATATAATGTTACTATGAATAAATTATTTTATCTTATATTATTAATTATATATATCAACCAAACAAATTATTAATAAAAATGTAAAGAATAATATAATGAATATTTTTAAAAAAGTTAAATAAAATCCCATAAAGAAAATATTATATCATATTCCATTACATGAGATAGAATAGAACCATTTTTATAAGTACTTTTTAACCCTTTTCAGGATGCTTTAAATTATTAGGGATTTCTAATGAGTTTCTTGGGTAAACTAAAATTAGTTTTCATCAATGGTAGTTTTATTTAGCATGAATTCATGTAACATGGAAGAAAATGTTAAGGAAATCATGTACAATATTTTACTATTAGGGAGAATAATAAAAATATCAAGGAATTGTGAGTTGAATCAATTGGAAATAATTATTACATAAATACATTTGAAGAATTAATTTGGTCCTCATTTGGATTATTTTATGGGGAATATGGACAACTGCCACTAGAATATCTATGCATTAGGATATTCTATATCTAATGTTGAGGAATTTTATAATTTTATAAAATAGTTAGATGCTAATAATATTAATTTATCACATAACACTTGGTAATAAAGATAAATTTCTAAAATTATAATTAATTCATTATATAAAATTGAATGAAAAACCACATGATAAATAAAATTATTACTAGATACAGAACATATCATCTATAATAAAAATTTCCAAGAGTCGTATATTTTTTTATACTGTTATAAATTAAATGAAATTTTTTATTATATGCTTTTTTATTTTTATATATATTATATAGATATTTGAGAGAGTGGAAGTGAAAAATATTCTTATAAGAGATACATGAATTATATTTAAATTTTCCATTTTATCTGTAGATGAACTACATCTGGGGATTTTAGGATGAAACACAATAAAACAAATGCTTACATCATGATAAATTATCTCCTACAAATTGAAAAGGAAAAGGGGATGCTAAAGATAAATTATATTTTCACTGTATTGTATAAGTGTGAACTGGATGATGAGTACCTATATAGTGATATTTTATTGAATATGATGAATCATGTTGATTAGTAAATAATTTCCTCATTATATTTAGATAAAAATATTCACAAATCTCATATTATCATATTAAAAACTATGATTTTCCTATGTAAGATAGAATGATATAATTAATAGTATGGATAAGCCTCTTAGGAATATTTTTTGCTATTCTTTTACAAGTAGATATATATGTGTGGGATCATAGTTCTTCTTCCCTTATGGTGAATTAATTGGATAAAATTGTATAAAATCCCATGAAAAATTCATAGTAATTGGATGCTTTTTATAATCATTCAATGAAACAAAATATTAAGAGGGATATCAATGAACATGAGGCTATTTTCTTCTCATTTGGTTAGAAGGTAACTAGAAAAGGAACATTAATGAATTGAGGAAGAAGTAAGAAGAAGATTCTTCTTTATGTATATTCTTTATTCCTTGTTATATTTTTATTTTACTACTTGGGTATTAAATAAAAATATAACTCAATTTTTTTTATCCAAATAAAGAAAAAATAAAGTTTATAAACATTAAAATATGTTATGTGAATCCTGTAAGTTTCTGAAAGAGGGTGAATCATCAATATATAAAGGGAAACACACAACATCAGATTTTCAAGTGGAATAACTCTTGTAAAATAGTTTTTTATATTAACTATTAAAAAATAATTTTTCTAAATGTAAAATTATTGACATGATGGGAGGTTTTTTCATATTTGAAAAAATATTGTTATGACACATTACAATTAATATTTTTTAATAAATAAATCATAGATATTCAATATCTGAAATAAATTTTTGATATAAGATGTATGATACTTGGATAAAACCAATTTTTTATGAGATAATTTTTAGATAAGTAAAAAAAAGGTATTTGAGAAGTACATACTGATAATAGTGTTTAGAAAATTATGAGTAAAAACTCTTGGCATCCAAAAGACCCAGGATCGAATCCGGGCAGGGGAAAATTTCCCAGGTACTGTAACAGTACTGTAGAAGGTACTATTGCAGTGGCGGAACTGTAGCAGCGGCAGCACTGTTGCGGTGGAGGGACTGTAGCAGACACTGTAGCGGTGGCGGTACTGTAGCAGGTACTATAGCAGTGCGGGTACTGTAGCAGTACTATTCACCGAGGGGTCCTTTGGGCCAAAAAAATGGGCTTTCAAGCCTTGTATTCAGGCCACTTGGCCTTGGGCATTCGGGATATGTAATAGGTCTCCCTCTACCCAGTCTAAAGAGGTATTTGCTTTCAAATAATAAATTGAGGCTTCGGCCCCAACCTTTAAAAAAAAATATTTCAAGAAAATGATACCCATAGAGAAAGGGTTGTATCCAAAAATCATCTAGAATTAGTTCATATGATATATGAGAACTATTATAAAGATTATCTTGATAAAAATTTATATAATATATGGTATTACATTAATATATTTTAGGAATATGATATGCATTTAATGAATAAACCTGGTAAAAAATATAAGATCCCCCAAGTAGTATTTTTTAGAGAATATGATAACTGATTATTCATTGATTATTAAAATATATAGTGGAAGTATTCCTCAACTCACATTACAATATAAAAATAAAAGAGTTGATGGAAGTATGATGAAAATTAATATGGATATATATATATACATATATATTTATTTATAAATATAATGTCATGTATATTATTATTCAAGACATGTTTCCTAAATAGCTGCATAACAACTAACCATATTAAAACTAGATTGACTAATGGATATCATATAAGTTATAATATAACTAAAACACATTATATTACAAATTTATGTGTTTTTTGGGAACAATTTATTTAATCCAACCCATTTAAAAATTCATACATCATGAATAAAATATTTATATCTCAACTAATTATCCTAAGGATAATAGGATATTACTATCCCTAAAAAGGAATGGTGTTATTGGAGATTGAAAATAATTTTTATATGGTATTAACTTCTATTTTTAAATAATTGTGGAAAGGTATAATTAAATTATGTGAAGGAAATTAATTCACATAAGTTGTAATAAAAACAAAATTTAACCAAGTTATAGTGAGACAAGTAGTTCTAGAGACCCAAAATTTATTATAATATTAAACGTAATGAGGTTATTTTATATTCAATATGAAAATTGATAAATTACTCAATAAGAATAATGAATCCTATAGGGGGATAGTTAATAAAAACTACATATGAATGTAATGATCAAATTAATTGATTGCAGGAATCCATGTAACTAAGTATAGTTCTGAGGTTCGGTTTTTTCTCTAGTTGATATAATTTCATTGGTGTGTATTCCAAAAGAAACTACACATAGAATGTACACGTTTATACCATTATGTATTGATTGATTACTAAAGGCTTCAAGTGATATCTTTGCATATTATATAAAAAAACCTCACATAAATCATCATGATAAAATGAATTATATTTATTCTTATAATAATAACCTTTAATAAACATTATATTAGGTAATTGGATGTCAAGACAACCTTCCTTGATTGAAACTCATTAGAATATCTAACAAAACTAGATGGGTTGGAAACACCAATGAAAGACAGTAAGGTATGTTAATCATATAATTCAACATATGTATTGAACTATGAATCATGATAATAGAATATTAATTTGGAAGAATCATGTAATATTATGGATTTATGAAGAATTAGAATATACCATGTGTCTACAAGAAGTTAGTGGGAGTTTTATAGTTTTCCAAGTCAAACATGTTGGAAACATATAAAAAATATTTATATAATCTTATATATTTCTATGAGTAAGGAAAATATATTTCTCCAAAAATATTATAATTTAACAATATAGGTTTTCATGAATGATATATTCTAAAATATAAATTTTGGGTTTCATAGATATATCACAGTTTATACAATTTTAGGTTTTTAAAAAAATATATGGAATAAAAATTCAGGAATGAATTATTTCCTATGTCACCTGGCTTGAAATCTCTTCAACTGATCTATGAAAGAACATGGAGAGATACATAATAAGAATAAAATTGTATAACATATGATCTTGGAATTTATCATATATTATATGATATGTAATGAGGCTTTATATTTATTATGTGTAAGATAAAGATAGATAATATCAAATAAACTAAGGAGAATTTCTCAGGATAGAAATTAAAACTATTTGAAAGTACCTGAGAATGTATAATAGATGATTTCCTCATAATTGTAAGAGTATGAATAATGGTTATCAATGAGAAAAACTAGACTTCCTCCAGATTAATTCGATCTAGTATAATATAAATTCTAGGGTAATAAGAAACACAAGAATTGTTAAGATTGTGGTATCATATATAAATTGAATGAGTACAATTCAGCCATTGATGCATCCTAAGAAGCATTTTATCAATGATTTATTATAGATTTTGGAGTTATTCAAAGATATTCAAGTGATATGGTATCATATATTTCATTATTAACTTAAGAAAATGACTTTAGAAGATATATAATGTTTATGAAAAAGAAAAAAGGTAAATGGATGATGATATTACTTAATGAAGCATTTATCAATGGTGGATGTAATGTTTATGAAAATGGAAAAATAAAAATACATGATGATATCACTTCCTGGGGAATTTTATGAATGGTGTGAAATTGATATAATTAAAAATTACCATAGGAGATTGTTACAATCCCTAAAGCTATAAACATACCTCAAAAATAGAATATTTTCCATTTGAAAAAATAAAATTCAGTTAAAAGTTATCTCTAACGAAAGTGGGAGTTTGTTGGAGTGGTTCCGTAGAACTAAAAAACATTGTAATTTAAAAATATTAGAAATAATAAATATATAATCAGATATAGAGTGGTCTTATGTGTAACATTATTATGTTAATTATTTATAGTATCTATTACAATGAACATTTTCAATAGTTCACCACTATAATGATAACCTTTAAATGATATGAATTTTATTAAACATATTTCGTATAGTTGACATGCCATAGATTTGATGGGACAAATATGATTCTTGGATATCATGTGGCTGGGGAATATAAGACATTAAAAATTATTCTATTGAAGTTGAATCATGATAATATATAAGAATAATTTTTATGTAGATAGAACCACCAATATAAATTACACACGATATATATTTTATTTTATATTTATATCTATGGACATGTGTATTAGTCCTTGGATTTATAATTATTATTATTTTATATATTGAATCAAACATTATAATGTATTGATTAAATATTCATGACATATGATCATGAAAAGGAATGATATTTTGATTGTTTCATAAGTTATATGAAAATAATTTGATAATTCTTAACTTGGTTTTCCCTTCTGAGTTAATGGAAGATGATGTAATGCATTAAAATCAATTATAAAAAGTACGATATTATTTCTATAAAATAAATAATATAATGAAAAGATATTTATTTAGGAACACAATTAAATGTTTTTTAAAAACGTTATAAATTTAATTTATTAAAATTAATATCATTTTTAAATTCTTAATGAAAAAATTATCTTGTGTTAATTTTTGAGATATAATAAAAATAGTTGATTTTGGATTAAATATTGAAAAATGAAGATTTTACAAAAACTATCACTTAAATGAATTATAATTATTTAATAATTACATGGATGTTTATGAAATATGTTTTATAATAAATATATATATTTACTATGTAATTCATTACATATATTAATAAAATGTCAAACAATTAAATAAATTCTTAATATTTTGGAAATCTGAGTAATGTTTTGGTTCAATTAAAAAATGATTTTAGTTAATATATATTAATCAAGTATTTACAAGGTAAAGTTTTATTTTAGATTGGATTGAAATATAAATAGGACTCTTTTTATTTAACATAAACTAATTAATTCTATTTAAATGAAAAATAGACTCTTTTATGTAATACTTTTTTTAACTTAAAAAACAATATTACAAAAAATGGGTTTCATTGTGATTTATGAACATATAATATGTGTAATTTTAATGACCTCTAGGAATTGAATTTTTTAAAATGGATTTTTTATTTTAAAATAAAATTTTAATAATTTGTAATAAGGTCAACTTAGTTTTTATTCTTAATTATTAGTATCACGTAAAATATTTTTCATTTTGGTACACGGTAAAATGAGTTAAAATGGTTAAAATAATGGGATAAGGGAAAATATAACATAAAACACTTTATTAAACATTATCAGTTGGTTCTATTTTGTCCTTAACCTTATTAACATAAAATATATTACAATTTGTATCCCCTTTAATGAGCGAGACATGTATTTTATAATAATATTTTGAGTATTTAGAAGTTTTACACCCACCTCACTTATAAATGTGGGCCCCTATCATCTCTTCTCCACACTACATAATATAAGTTTCTCAAAAAATACATACCATAATAATTTCAAAATATCCATCAACACATCCTATATATCTTGGTCTCAATAAAAATTCCACTTCAAGAAGGCTTATGGTGTAATCCAAAGAGGTTTTCCAAAGAAGAAGTATAACTCTTAATCAAGTTTTTTCATATTTATTTATTTTCAAACCCCTTTAAAATATTCTCTAACAACAATAATATGACAAAATTAATATATTAATCGTATTGAATATTTATTATGTTGATGTTTTAACCCTTTATCATCTCTATTTTCATCCTATTGAAAATGGATACCTTTCTTGTTCGTACGTATGGCTTACCATCTCCAAGTAGTTGTGTAATATCCTTTTCATCTACAATTTTGTTGGATTTTTATAAAGATAGAAATAATTAATATATTTGATATATATATGAAATAGTTTTTAATATTAAAATATAATATATCATCTACCTTATTATCATTCCACCCTATAAAAAATGACAATGTTGCTCGTGTGACTACCCCTACAGGAAGTGATGTGATTCATTTTTCATTGCAGATTTCATAGACAATTTTAAAATTGTATTCAATGAATAAAAGTGGTAATTATTTCCTTATATTTAGTTTGGATAAAATTTATCGATGAAAAGTTTGACCAAGGTCAATGAAAAGATGTAATTTTGTGTTTATAAGTCGAATACCCTAAAATGTCCAACATGAAATTAACAGTTTTAATAAATATATATGGAATGATAATAAATTAAATAAAAGGTATTATTAATTAATAATAAATATAAATATGGTTTTTATGAAAGTATAAAATTTATAATTTTATTTTACAAGAGAAAATTTTTGTAAATGGATAATTATACTTGAGCTAATTATTATACAATCTAATTATTATTCAACATAATTATTATTTAAATAACCATTGAATAAAATTATAATATTTTTATTTTATTTTAAATTCTATGAATTCTATTCTAATATCTTTATCTATAAAAATTACATTTTTAATTTAATTGTTTTTCATTGGTATTGTAACACCTCAAATTAAACCTTCAGGTCTGAACTAGAGTTTGACATGACCTCATGTATGCCTCCTCGCTTAAAAGAGGATTCAAAAAATAAATGAGGGTATAATTATTTAAATTAGGATACGATACCCTCATTATAATGTAATAATACAATTAATAATATTATATAAAACAAATATATAAATAATCACATTAAATGTGAAAAACATATCTAGATGGATTACCAATCATACAATAAGTAAACATGCTCCCAAAGTACCATGCCAAACCGGAGTATAAACAATGAAATAAATAAATAAGTCAATCAAGTGTCTCTCAATGTATTTTCTTATCCCTCCATTATTTATATATTATACCTGTCTTCCATCAGCCATGGGAATCTTTCTCTTAATCAGATCCCTATACATGATGTTTGGATGCACATTTGGAATCCTAGGTAGGGTGTGAGTAATAAAACCCAATAGGATGCAAAAAATACTTCCTTAACATGTGAAAAAAGTATAATAGTTGTATGAAAATATAATAATAAATTTTAAGGAAATATTTACAAACAAAAAATCACTTACTGAGTGGTTGTGATCAAACCAAGGTGCTATGAACCCATAACTGTACCAAATTAATATCCATTAAAAAATGATGATCATTGATTTCAAAAATGATTGGAAGTATCCATAAGGTTGGATACATGTCACATAGTATCCAGAATGATCTTTGAGATGAGTATTCTACTATGTATTCACAAGGTATATTGATTAATGAAATATTACTTAGTATCCACAAGGTGCATTATGTTACATATGGGATATAATGATATCGTGCTACATAGTATCCACAAGGTTAATCAAGTAATTTACAAGCCACCAGGCTATCATGCTCTCCATTCATCATCATCACTCTTCATGAACACTCCCCATCAAATGTGTAATCACAACACAAAGTTCACACATCACATTTCCTAATATCTAGACCTCCTGATGAAAGATAATACATTTAAAGGAAAACCATCATGAACAAACATTGAATGGAATCATGGGGAATATAATAGCAATTAAAAAAAGTACATGTTATAATCATTAAACATGGAAATTTACTACACACGCCCAGATTCAATCACCCACAAGTATGGAAGGTATAAAAGCTATCACAAGAATTATACCATAAAAACATCTGTATACTAGAGACCTAAATTCTAAGGAACTTCCTACCTCATAGATATTCACCAAGAACCTCATTGTTCATCAAGTAATTTTCACTTGAATCTCATTCACATATTAGCCTATTTAAGACACTTTCCAATGATCCCAAGAACTTATTACAATATTTTATTTCCAAAGAAAATAAAAACACCAAATGCATTAACATATTATATCTCATTTAATATTCTATATTATCATATAATTTCATGAACTCATCTATCCATTATTACTTAGAGAAAATTATAATTTAAATACGCTAATAATTTCATCTCTCTAGAATAATTATTGACAACCTTGGGATAATAATTCTTTATCATTAGTTGAAAATTTATATATTATTATCATTTTAGAATTATTCATCCCTAATTATATAAAATTATGAAGAACTAGATTTATAATTTTCAAAAAACAAGATACCTATAAAAATACCTCATGCATAAATTATTCTCTTGATAATAGAAGGAAGATAGATTTTAGTCAATCTTGGGAAATTAGAAAATAAATTAGGTTTGATCCAAGGGGAATTCTAAAAACGTGTTTTAAGGGTTTTTTTAGAATATAAGAACACATGAAGGGGTAAAAACTGAATATAGTATGTTTCAAATATTCTAGAAGAGATCTATCTTTATACAAGATCACACCATTAAGAACCAAAAATTAAATTTATTATTTTCTTTGTATTTTAATAATTTTATAAATTCTATGTGATTATATTAACCAATAATATGATCAAGAAACCATAAAAGAGTCAAATAATTTATTCCAATACTTTTTATATTTCAAATTGTTTAAAACATGGTATAGGTTTAAACTTGGAAGAACTAGAGGATAAAAGTTGTTTTAAAATCATTTTTCAAAAAAAAAAGAATTGTGAAAGGGTACCATGGTTTAAACTATACATAGCTAATAGCTGTAACATAAGGGTACGGGGTTATAACCATATGAATTTCTCTTATCCTTATGATGTACATTGAAATGAATACTTATCCTAATAGGAGAAAAAGTGTACCCTTACAAAGCCTTTAGAAACAATGGGTTACCATTACGTAGGACATACATCCCCATTACATAACCTTTAGAAACTAGGGGTTACCATTATAAATAACATAATTTACCCATACATAATATTTAATAATGGGTTTCTTTTATTTGTTTTCATAGTTTACCATTATGTATCCCATATAAAACTTAGCATGCCTTTACACATCTCATGTTTACCATTACATAGTGTTAAGGTGTAATGACCCAAAGTTTTCAATGGAAATTACCTTCTTATAATTATGTCTTAAAATAACATGAAAACATAACATAATGAACTACTATGTGATAAGTGTCCTTTAAACATTAGTTTTTCACTTCTGTGTTTGGAATTTTGAAAATCTAACACACATGGTTGTGTTCATGATGATTTTTTGAGTCTAATGAAACAAAAATATTTTTGGTGAATAGTAACCTACCCTTATGAATAGTAACATACCCTTATGAATAGTGATATACCCTAATTAATAGTAACCTTTCCAATGATAGTATAAAAATAACATTCAAGTGAAAATATGATGTACCTATACTTTAGAAAAAATAAATGAATGTTTTCAAAATTGTTTTTTAGTAGTAAACCATGATTTTAATTAAATATTAAATTAATAATATTTAGAAAATTATTTTTGGAAAATGGAATTCATTTTTTTATTCTACACATCGAAAATGGTAGGGGTGAATTTTTGTGATTTTTCTGAAATACATTAATTTTTTATGAATAGTAGAATCCGATAATTCCCAATAAATGCTAAATAATGGATTAATTAAGTCATCGATGATGTTTATCTGATGTACGCCCACTTGGTTCAGGATCACATGATAAAATTACTATTCCTGGTCATGGAATACTCACTATTACTTGTCTTAGGGGAAATTAATAAACTTGTGAATTTTATATTAAGAAAACCCCTCTCCCCTCCACTATAAATACCACCCTTCACACCCTCACTTCCTCACACCTCTCAAGCTCCAAGCCTACACTAAACTCTGCCCAAACATCTTCCTTAGCCCCTCTCCCACGTTCAAGAGCTGCTGTTCTCATGAAAACACCAATCCTAGCTTCTTTAATGAGGTTCTCAAGAGGAGGATTCAAGAGGAAATTAAAGAGAAGGAAGCATTCAGATACAAGGTAAGGGGAAATCTCGAACCCAATTTTCTTCCTTCGGGTTATCCCTCTTTCACTCCATTTTTGATATGGTTACTCCTTAAAGATCAATTTTTCATCATTGTGTTTAATTTTCTGGGATATATATGTTTTTCACTGGTTTTTATTTCAAACAAAATGTTTTCCAAAAGAACTCCCCCTTTTAGAACACCCATTTTACTTCTCACTCAAAGTGGACGGTTCTTGTTACATCTATGTTATTATCTAGTTATTTTGGGAACCCAAAGCTTATGAATGTGTTCTTATGATATGAAACACATTCCATTCCATGGGTTAGTTATGTACATTTTTTATATGTGGTCTATGTGGAAAGCAAGATGGTGATAATGTTATGATGTGACGGGTGCACCCAAATTTATACAGCGCAATATAAATGTTTCAAAGTGATGGGTGAACCCATAATTATACAGCACTCCAATGTATTGGGTAAAGTGATGAATATAATGAGTAAATGAGAAATGATGTGTGAACAAGATTCTAGCTTGGTTCACAAGTATGTGTGGTAGTTAACCACTAAGACATGATGTTTCCTTTTTTATGCATTTCCACATTTCAAGTCCTTTATTTATGATCCTCTTAGGTTCATGATCTTTTGCCTATGTCATGATTATGCTTACCCCATGCTATATTGTTCTTATCTATCCTTTTAATGGGATTCTAGCTCACCCCTTTTGATGTATATCCTCATGTGGCTACATGTACTATGGAGAGGACAAGTGCCTATAAGAAGCCAGAGAAGAAGAAATTAAATAAACGTTTATGCATGATGTTGTAATTGTTATTTATGATCCTAGTTTTCCCAAGACACTAAACCTTTGGATCCTCTATTTTTAATTCTATAATGTTGTTTGTATTTAAAATGATTTAATAGTAATGTAAGAAAAGGTCGGGTCACTATAGTTCAGAGGAAAGTTTTAGTTAATTTGGGAATTATGATTAGTAAACCCTAGAGAAAACCTCTAGCATGAGACTAAGTACAAATATACACACAATAATATTTACATATGGATCCCATATGTTATGTTTTTGGTATAAATTTTTAAATGAATAAGTTATTCATGACTTGTTTACTTAAGTTTTGTTCTAACCGTTTCTATTTTACAAAATGGTGGGAACCAGGAGAAATCAGGCCAACAACTCGTGCGAGGGAAAATGCAATGATTGCCTGAATGACATCCACAATGATTTGAGAGGTGGAGTTCAAAACTTCATGGAAATTCTTACCCAATTATATCAGGTTATGAACAATAACCATAATAATGGGGCACGTCCTCCTTTACTAAAGAGGGAGAAACTGGCTATCAAATGTTTTATGCGGCAACAACCACCGATGTTTTGGGGATCTTCCGATCCACTAGTTGCGGAACAGTGGGTCAACTTCATGTAGAATATCCTTTCTGTTCTTCACTGTTTTGAGATGAAGAAGGTGACCCTAGCTATTTATCGTCTAGACCGAGAAGCCGATCAATGGTGGGTTTTGATTAAGAACACCGAGACAAGGGAGGGAATTGAAGTGATGGAATGGGAAGACTTTATGATAACGTTTCTTAACAAGTACTTCCCGAGAACTCTTCCCATGAAGATAGAGAGATAATTAATAGAGCTCAAGCAAAAATAATGAGAATCTATGACAATCTATAAAGCGAATTTCACAAGTCCTGCAAGGTATGCATCGGATTTTGTTATCAAAAATGATAGAAAAATTGATAGTTTCTTTAGTGGATTAAAAACACAGCTTCTAAAGGATCTTGCAATTCAAGAATTTGGGAGTTTTAAAGAAGTTGTTCGGTGTGCTCTCAAAGTGGAGATGGATTTGGGAGAATGGACCCACGGCTATGGTGAAAAGAGATTAAAGATGGAGATTCAAGCTGGTCGATCTAATGAAAAATGTGGGAAGAAAAATCAACGACCCACATACCAAAAATTTGGGAAGTTGCAACATGGGAACTACCTCATAGGGATGGCGGAATGCATCAAGTATGGGATATATGGACCCCATGCTCAATAATTTTAAAAAGACACAAAAAGGAAAGATAATGTAGATGATGAAAGGAGAGAACCACTCATGGTTCAATGATACAAATGTAAGGAGCAAGGGCACTATGTAAACCAGTGCACTAAACCTTGAGTTCTAGAGGGTAACCAATGTTAGCAACCACCAAATCGAAAGGAACAAGGGAAGGCTTATGCCATCACTACTGCAGAGGTGGATCATGATAATGATGATGTACAAGGTACAATTCCTATTCACTCAAGAATGGAACAATTCTTATTTGATTCTGGTTATACGCATTCCTTTATATCTTGCATGTTTTCTAGAACGATATAATTGAAGCCCCATAACCTTGAAGTAGAGATATCTGTAAAAACACCAAGTGGTGAAATCATTGAAACCCATGTGTTTGACACTTCTCCTGTTGACGTTTGTGGAAATATTTTTCCGGAAAATCTCGTAATACTTACCTTGGTGGAATTTGACGCTATAATGGGAATAGATTGGCTCTCGTTATATAGATCACATATCAACTATCGGGAAAAGGAAATATCTTTTTCATATTCCAAACCATCCCTTGCTCCTCTACAAATGCATGTAAGATCATGAATCTCCTTTGATAAATCCTTCAATGGTGTGGGTGTTGATCACCTATATAGAAGCATACCTCGCCCAAATGGTGGAGTCGAAGGAAAGTTCCAACTGTGAGGAAATTACCATCGTGAGGGAATACGGTGGTGTATTTCCCGAAGACTTACCTGGAATTCCCCCGGATCGTGAGGTAGAGTTCTCAATTGAACTCATGCCCAGAGCTACTCCAATCTTGAAGTGTCTCTATTGGATGGCTCCTATCGAACTGGAAGAGTTAAAGAAGAAGCTGCAAGAGAATCTTGACAAAGGGTTCATACACCCTAGTGCATCACCTTGGGGTGCACCAGTGCTATTTGTGACGAAGAAGGACAGAACAATGCGACTGTGTATTAATTATCAGGAACTCAACAGTATCACCATAAATAACAAGTATCCTATCCCAATTATTGATGACTTGTTCAACCAGTTAAGAGGAGCTCAATACTTCTCAAAGGAGGATCTTCGTTCTGGATATCATTAGGTAAAGGTGAAGAAGGAAGATATTCAAAAAACTGCATTCCGTACAAGGTATGGGCACTATGAGTTTTTGGTGATGCCCTTTGGAATTACTAATTCCCCTGAAATCTTCATGGATTTTATGAATAGTGTCTTTAGACATTACCTTGACAAATTTGTGGTGGTGTTTATCGATGATATTCTCATCTACTCCAAGAGCAAGGAGGAACATGAAGAACATCTAAGACTTGTGTTGGTGACATTGAGAAAGATGAAGCTGTACGCCAAGTTCAGAAAATGTGACTTTTGGATGAAAAAAGTCACATTCATGGGACATGTGATCACAAGTGAGGAAATTTCTATAGATCTTTCAAAAATAAAGGCGATCGAGGAATGGAAGAGACCCTCTAATGCCACAGAAATCGATAGTTTTCTTGGATTAGCTGGGTACTACCGACGTTTTGTGAGAAACTTCTCATGATTGTCAAGCCCACGAACTAGGTTAACAAGAAAAGGGGTAATGTATTTCTGGATAGAAGAATGTGAGGGTAGCTTCAAGGAGCTAAAGAGAAGGCTGATCACTGCACCTGCACTCACACAACCTAAAAGTGGCGAAAGTTTTGTGATATAGATTGATTCTTCAATGAAAGGCTTGGGTTGTGTACTCATGCAAAATGATAATGTGATAGCCTACGCCTCACGACAGTTAAAGATCCATGAGAAGAACTACCCGACGCATGATCTAGAGCTGGAAGCCATGATTTTTGCATTGAAAATCTGGTGGCACTACCTTTATGGCGGGAAGTCTGACATATACACTGACCACAAGAGCCTAAATTATATATTCACACAAAACGAGATCAACATGTGTCAAAGGAGATGGTTAGAGCTAATCAAGGATTACGATTTCTATATTCACTATCATCCTGGAAAGGTGAACAAGGTAGCTGATGTTCTTAGTAGAAAAGAACCTGCTACTCTATCCATGTTGCGTATTGAGAAAGACCCTATCTTCTTGGATACAAAAAGAATGGATTTGGAAATCATAAGGGAAGGGGATACATCGTACCTATCCCAAATGATTGCAAAACCATCCATACAGGATAAGATTAAGGAAGTACAAAGGGTTGAAATGGAGATACAAAAGAGGGTGAATTAAGTAAAGGAAGGGAAGCTGCAAGAGTACCATATCGATGATGATGGTGTGATTCGGTTTGGAATGCAGCTTGGTGTGCCTTCATCACCCGAGATAAAGAAGGAGATATTGTACAATGCACATAGCTCAACTTTCTCTATCCATCCTGGGAGTACCAAGATGTACCGTAATCTTTAAGAACACTTCTGGTGGAATAACATTAAAAAAAGATTATAGAATATATATCAAGGTGCTTGGTATGTCAGCAAGTGAAAGTTGAGAAGCAAAAGTCCAAAGGAATGATGCATCCATTGCCTATACCCATGTGGAAATGGGAAAATGTTACTATAAACTTTGTAATGGGTCTCCTGAAGACGTCAAAGGGAACAAATTCTATATGGGTTGTGGTTGACCAACTCACCAAGACTGCCCATTTTATCACTATTCGGGAAGATCTCTCGCTTGAACAACTTGAAAAGATATATGTGAAGGACGTAGTGAGACTGCACGGTGGTCCACTCTCAATTGTCTCTCATCGTGATCCAATGTTCACATCTAAGTTATAGAGGACCCTTCAACGTGCTTTGAGTGCTGAATTAAATTTCAGCATGACCTATCACCCCAAACTGATGGCCAATCTGAAAAAACTATTCAGACTCTTGAAGATATGATAAGAGCCTACTCTCTAGAATTCAAAGGTGGGTGGGATTAGCATTTCCCATTAGTTGAGTTCTCATACAACAATAGCTTCCACTCGAGTATTCAGATGGCTCCATATGAAGTTCTGTATAGAAAACGATGTAGAACTCTAACCTGTTGGGATGATGTTGGATAAAGAAATCTACTTGGATCTAATATTGTTCAAGAGATGGAAGAGATGGATCAAGTCATCCAAAAACACATTAAAGTTTCTCAAAGTCGTCAAAATAGCTATACTGACAACCGTAGAAGGGACTTGGAGTTCGAGGATGGAGATAAAGTATTCCTTCGGATATCTCCATGGAAGAGAGTCATGCGATTCAGGATGAAGGGGAAGCTAAGCCCAAGGTATATTGGCCCCTTTGAAACCCATGACCGCATAGGAGCCGTGGCCTAACATCTTTCACTTCCACCACATATGGCTCAAGTTCATGATGTGTTACAGGTATCACTACTGAGGAAGTACATACCAGACCCATCACATGTACTAAACTCAGAGGTGGTGCAGTTAGAAGATTATCTCTCTTATGAGGAGCAGCAAGTAAAGATTTTGGAACGGAGAGATAAGGTTCTATGCAATAAGACAACCCATCTTGTCAAATTTTTTTGGAGGAACCATTAGTTTGTGGATGCAACTTGGGAACCAGAAGAGGCAATGCAGGAGAAACAATGTCACCTGTTTTTGTAAAGTGAAATTTTATGGGTGAAATTTCTTAAGGGGGGAAGAATGTAACGACCCAAAGTTTTGAATGGAAATTCCCTCCTTATAATTATGTCATAAAATAACATGATAACACAACATAATGAACTACTAAGTTATAAGTGTCCTTTAAACATAAGGTTGTCACTTCTGTATTTGGAATTTTGAAAATCCGACATACACGGTTATGTTCAAGATGATTTTTGGAGTCTAATGAAACAAAAATAATTATTAGTGAATAATAACCTACCCTTACAAATAGTAACATACCCTTATTAATAGTGATATACCCTAATTAATATTAACCTTACCTATGATATTATAAAAATAATATTCAAGTGAAAGTTTGATGTACCTATATTTTAGAATAAATAAATAAAGGTTTTAAAAACTGTTTTTTAGTAGTAAACCATGATTTTAATTAAAAATTAAATTCATAATATATATAAAATTGTTTATTAAAAATGAAATTTATTTTTAGACTCTACACATCGAAAAATGGAAGGGGTAAATTTTTGGGATTTTTCTGAAATTCTTGAATTTTTGAGGAATAGTAGAATCCGATAAATCCTAATAAATGCTAAATAATGGATTAATTGAGTCATCGATGATGTTTTGTTGATGTAAGCCCACTTTTTTTGGGATTAAATGATAAAATTACTATTCTTGGCCATGTAATACTCACTATTCCTTGTCTTAGGGGAAATAAATAAACTAATGAATTTTATATTAAGGAAACCCTTCTCCCCTCCACCATAAATACCACCCTTCACACCCTCATTTCCTCACACATCTCAATCTCCATGCCTTCACTAAACTCTTCCAAAACATATTCCCTAGCCCCTCTCCCACGTCCAAGTGCTACTGGTCTCATCAAAAGTCCAATCCTAGCTTCCTCAAGGAGGTTTTCAAGAGGAGGATTCAAGAGGACGTTAAAGAGAAGGAAGCATTCAGATACAAGGTAAGGGGAAATCTCGAACCCAATTTTCATCCTTTGGGTTCTCCCTCTTTCACTCCATTTTTGATATAGTCAATCCTTAAATATCAACTTTTCATCATTGTATTTACTTTTTTGGGATATATATGTTTGTCACTGGTTTTTATGTCAAACAAAATGTTTTCAAAAAGAACTCCTCTTTTAAGAACACCCCTTTTACTTCTCACTCAATGTGGATGATTCTTGAAACAAGTATGTTATTCCCTCTTTCTTTTGGGAACCCAAATCTTATGAATGTGTTATTATGAGACGAAACCCATTCCATTCCATGTTTTAGTTATGTACATTTTTTATATGTGTTCTATGTGGAAAGCATGATGATGATAATGTTATGATGTGACAGGTGCACCTGGAATTATATAGGCAATAAGAATGTATCAAAGTGAAGGGTGCGCTCAGAATTATATACCACTCCAATGCATTGGGTAAAGTGATGAATCTCATGGGTAAATGTGAAATTATGTGTGAACAGGATGCTATCTTGGATCACAAGTATGTGTGGTAGTTAACCACTAAGACATGATGTTTCATTTTTTATGCATTGCCGCATTTCAAGTATTTTATTTTTTCTCCCCTCATGTTCATGATATTTTTCCTATGTCATGATTATGCTCACCCCATCCTATATTGCTCTTATATATCCTCTTACTGGGCTTCTATGTCACCCCTTTTGATGTATATCCTCAGGTGGCTACATGTACTAAGGAGAGGACAACTGACAATAAGAAGCTAGAGAAGAAGAAATTAAATAAATGTTTATGCTTGATGTTTTAATTGTTATGTATGGTACTAGTTTTCCCAAGATGATAAAACTTTGGATCCTCTATGTGTAATGCTATTATGTTATTTATCTTTAAAATGATGTAATAGTAATGTAAGAACAGGTCGGATTGCTTTATAAGGTACCCGTACAAAACTCAAAATATACCCTTACAAAAGGTATGTAAATTCCATATTACTCTTATTCATAACCTAGGTGGCTATAAAAATCATATATAAAAAGTTATGAACCCTTAATCAGCATTTTTAAAACATCACTTAACCTTATGCAAACCATAGGTTCTCTATAAGGAAAATAATTTACCTGAAACATTTTAAATTTTCACACATGATTCTTATAAAATATATAAAAAATAGAGTTTTAAGAACATTTAATGTTTTATAATTTTAAAATTATACCCCTACAATGGAATCTCATCCCTGAGAAGTGTCTCTAGAAATCTTTCTCAGATAACTGATGAAACTGAGCTCGAATTCCTAACTCCCACTCTCAAGTCTCCTCCTAGAACTGTTAATGATGCCATAGATTCAAAAAAGTGGTACAATATTCCTTCAATGAACATTGTTGATCCATTTTAAAATCCACAATAGGAACTCCTCTTATTTTCTTTGATCCTCCACTTCAATATCCACATAGTCCATGACATGTGAAGGATCAGGTATGTACCTCTAGAGATGAGATAGATTGAATGCATCCTTCATACCAAGGTAATGTGAAGTATGATCTTGATGCTATTATAGTATCCAAACCTTCTTAGAAATCAAAATGGGTACAACATAACAAGGGTTCAGATTTCATTTCATCCTTATATATCAATGGGTGAATCAATAATTTACTCCCAGGAAAACTCATTCACCCACAACGAACTCTACAGGTCACCTCCTGGGGCTGATATACAATATCTGACTATTTGTTATGGGGATCAACATATTATGAATTATTTTTACTCTCACATATGTATATTGAACCAAGTGGGCCCCCCAAAATTCCACTTCACCTAATTCATGGAAACATAGTGATAAACAACATGACCCCTCATAAATATCCTCATAAGGTTCCATTTGAATAGAAGAAAAATAAACATTTTTTAATGAAAATTGAACCAAGTGTAGGTGATCTTCTCAAGAAAAAAAAATTATACATCATAATCTTGGAGAATATCCTCTTTTATGTGAATTTTTTACTATGACTTACCATCTGTATGGGGGTGGTACACCATGCTAAATCTCAGTTGAGTCCCTAGGGCCTTCTAAAATACTTTCTAACATCATGATGAGAATCATGCATCCCTATTAGATAATATTCTAAGGGAAACTAAATATTAGTTTTCTATATCACATACAATTAAAATTCATATATTTGCTACTAATAATGTCTCTCATATTGGTATTAAGTGATAAATCTTCATCAACCAATCAATAGTCACCCAAATAGCATCACGAATCCTTGAGGTCTGTTGTAACCCTATCACAATGCCCATCATTGATTCCACCACTTCCACATGGTAATTGAATATTTTTTTGAGAAAACACCTAGAATATAGAGATTATCCTTTACACTCTGGTAGGCAATCCATTAGGAAACAAAATTAGCGATGTCCCTCTTCATCTAAGGACAAATGAATTGTAATCTATTGTCATGGCACATATTTTTTTCATAAGGATGTTCAACTAATCTAGAGGAATGGGGTTACCTCATCACCACCTATCTAATGTAATTAGGGACTAATACTTTCCCATGAAAAAAGGATCACATGATTATCTCTCAATGACCACTCGAGTATCAAGTCACCTCCATATATCCATTTCCATATCACAACACACTCTAGATTAGTGTATCTTCTTTATTTTTACCAATCTACTAGAGAAGACGTGGCCAACATAGGAGTAAATTTCATTGATACCCAATCATTAGACTCATGTATACATTAATTATTCAGTAAGTTCATCAAGTACTCCTACTCCTCTAAAGGTCTCTCACCATGAAACTTATAGACCTACATATTTTGGATAAGAGAATCCACAAAAAAAAATTTATTTCCCAGGTGCATAATCCATCTCAAAGTAAAATTGATGAAGATACTATACCTGAATCCTATGCATCAAATTTAGGTCACATTCTGTGGATATATAAAAATGTATCTTGTGGTAATTGTATGAAAAAAACCTCTCACCAAAGAGATAGTGTCCCCAACACTTCCTAGAATAGACCACAGTTTCTAGATCCAAGTTTTGAGTGGGTTAGTTCTATTCATGGGGTCATAACTGTCCTAAAAAAGATACTACCTTATCTAACTACATAAGTATAAAACCCAAAACAATTATTGATACATCGCAATATATATCATATTTGATTCCAGGTATGATATGTTTCTGTATTGGAGCTGTAGTAAATATCTTCTTCATATCATGAAATGGTTCTCTAAACCAATCCAACCACTAAAACTTTACTCCATTCCTCATTAATGTAGTTAAAGGTGATAATATATGGGATAATGCCTAGACAAAACATTGGCAGTATTCTGTTAAACTCATGAATCTCTTAATCTCAAACATGTTTTATAGGATATTTCATAAATATAACTGCATCCACTTTCTCTAGGTTTATGGATGTAACTATCTTAGACATCACATTGTACATGAACATAGCCCACTAAATCTAGAAAATACACTATGATCAATTGATGTAAAGTTAATGTGCTTGATTTTTACTCACATATATATCTATGTATCTAGAACACTAATCGAACATTAGTTAATATATTTTGATGTTTTCAATAGAAAACAAAACAAAGGAGTCTAGTTAGGGGTGTAAGATCATTGAATGAGATCCATGAGAACTATAGTACCAATAATCAATTGAGACAAAATAACTATGTACCAAAATATCCCATAACTTATCCAAAACAACATCTCTGGGATCCCCTCCTCACTAAAAAAAAGCTGGTGGTTGGTTGATCAAAGATAAATAATGGAGTACAACTGGGATCCATGTAATCAATCATTGTAATCATAAACTGAGGAAAATGGATATATATTCTTCTCCATCACCTCATTCATGTTTTGTAAATAATTATAGATTTAAATACAAATATATACCTTATTTGTGAACAACGCATGTGCATCGCACATTGAGGTACTCAGTTTGATAAAGCCCTTATACACCAAGTCATTAAGCTGCACGTTGAGGTCCTTCAATTTAGTTAGTTCTATATGATAAGTTTTTATTGAAAAGGGTTTTGTACCCAGAATTATATCTAACTCAAATTTAACTCCTCTATCAGGGGGGAATTTTTGTGAAGTCGTCATGATAGATTTAATTATAGAGATCCAAGACTGAATGAAAAGATGGGGGTATTCCATTGATGTAGAAGAAAGATCCAATACCACCATCTGTACTGTGATCATATTGTGATAACTCATGTGTTGTAAAATTATACCTACTCCTAATTCCCACTCTATGATATTCAAGAACCCTCCTTCCTTTTGTTAAATAAAGGAAACCAATCTCTAATAACAATTAACATGATCTTGAAATATAGTGAGCTAGTCCATGTTGAGAATCACATTGTATCTCCTCATCTCTTGAATCAATAAGTCTGATAGATTCCCATAACCAAAAATGACTATAGAACACTATAATAATTACTGAATAGGGTTTTATTTCATTCCCAATTGTTTATTAAGGGTTATTAACAAAGATTATAACTTGAGAGGTATTTCAGGTCCCACAACTAGTTGTCCTGTTAGGAAGGAATGATACAAACATGTATCAAATATAGTGATAGATAATGTAGACCTGATAAATTTTTTTCTTGTACAATATATGGTCTCTCACCACCATATTCACGGGTTTTTAGACTATGTAAATACTGAAATCCCTACCTTCATTACCATGTCTTATAGAGCCATGAAATTTTTGAGTAATCACCTATGTCGACTGATGTGGACCCTAGACAGATCCATAAGTCAAAGATTGGGTATATTCCCCCCTTTACAGAACCTCATCCTTAGATCCTTGATGAAATATAATTGAGATATATTGTATTTATGTAGTGTCAACAAGTGGTCATAGGTATTTTATAGAACATGTAATAGTGAATAAACATTTCATAGTTTAAGAACTATAGAAGTCCTCCTAAGGGGGATGATGAAGCGATACGCTATCCGAACTACATGCCACTGGAAAGATACATATTACCAGTCTTGCACTTCATGCTACAAGAGATGACACTCATCATATAAGTAGGATTTATATCATCCTTTGTAACTAGGGTGAAAATAAACTAGCCACTCGACCCTTTTCTAGAACGTTATTTATAATCAGGTATGTGCACATCTCTTGATTATAAGTCATCATATTGATGCTCTTGACCTAGATTCCAAAATTTGGTTGAAGGACAATCCCAAACTTCTTTTTTTTCTAGGCCTCATCACTAGAGAGGCGGGAAAAAGGTAACAAAGTATTGTTATGCATTACAAGTAAATAGACACTATCATGAGTTCCCAGAGAAGCTACATGAACTCCAATACTTGGTCTAGATTCATAATTACTAGAAATAACATCACAAATAAGAGGTCCTTGAATGTCACCCACACAATACCCTCTCTCCTTCAATCAGGGAGTATTACATCCCACCAATTCCCTAATGAACCACACAATATAAAAGTTAAAAGGATCACCATCTAATCCCCAAGCTCTCTAAAAAGTAGATGATCCAAAAAAACCAAATCAAGACCTTATAATCCTAGGGATATTTAGTTCTTATGAAAGTTGGATGACTCTTGAGATAGAATTATTGAGAATAGTCAACCAAAATCATATTAACTCCCAACATTGGAAGGGAACTATGCCGAATGCACCTTGCTGAGGTGGTCCTTCTTCCAAGACAACTCAGTCGAGTGTGAGAGCATGCTCTACATCACCCTCTTGCATAGTAGGCAGTCCCACCAATTTTCTATGTGATAGTATATTATGTATCTTAATGTTAATCACTAAAGGATACGTCATTATATCATAACCAATCTAATGGATTCATAAAGGATTACCTTGGAGTTTTCCCAAAACCCAAGTTATAACACTCATAGAACTAAATATTTTTTCCATACCTACACATTAGTCAGAGTCATATATATATAAATGGAATATAAAAACATTATCTTTTCAATTGTTTAATTCCAATAAAGTTATATCCTTATAGAACTGTAATTAGTTACATCAAACAATTATATACACTTGTACATCCCAAACAGATAGCACATGTCAAAGAATTAAATGTAATACCTAATATGTTGTAAAAAATAGGTATATATATGGAATGTGATACACTGTTCATAAATATTATTCCTGAAAAAATGTGAAATCCCATAGAAATAGTAACAAAAATCTCATCCATGTTAACTCGGTTTTCTGTAACATATGTGTGTGTCATGAACATAGAAACTCCCTTATCGAGTTCCATCCAACTTCCTCCTTTGTACCATATCTGAGGTTATTACGAAAGGAAAATAATAAAATTTCCTCAGATATCATTTTGTAAGGCCATGATCCAAGCAACCATGTCCAAACTAGAGTTACCCATGACCTCATTTGCACCTCCCCAAACACAAGAGGCTCCCATCTAGCAGTGTGGGTCTACATACTTTAATGGTGAGTATATAGCCTCTGTATAATGTAATATGAAAAATAAGAATATAGTGTAAAATAAATAAATAAATAAGTATAGTATACCTGTGAATACTAACATGGTGAAATACCAGTCATAAAACAAGTAAACGAGCTCTTAATGTTACATTCCAAACAATAGTATAAATACAAAATTAATTAAATAAATAAACTTTAGTGTCTCATAGAGTATGTATAATTCCATTTATTATCTCTATGCTCCACCTATTATCCTTCGACCATAGGCCCTTTCCCATACTCTGATCCCTATATATGAAGTCCATATATTCCTTGGAATGACCATGCATGTTGTGAGTAACAAAACCTTGTAGAAAGCCATCAATCCATCTTTAATAAGCACACACATATATAATTGGTTGATTCCATGATAATAATAAATGCTATGGGAAGATTAAAATCCACACAATCACATATTTAGTGGGCTTGATCTAACCAAGACACCCAAAACCCCTAGCTATACCTTCTTTGGATCAATGTCAAAATTATGCTCCAAGATATTGAAAATGAATTGATCTAGAAAAAAAGGAAAGTGACATGTCACTTAGTATACCCAAGGATCATTATGATTATTTTTTTACTTGGTGTCCACAAAGTATATCTAGAAAACATAAATTACTCAATATCCATAAGGTGCATCATGTAACAGCTATCCCCAAAGGATTACATGTTACTCGATATCCAAAAGGTTTATCATGTAATAGATGGTCCAAAAGGTTATCATGCTCCCCCATTGTCATCATCAATTGCCACATCCACTCCCTCTCTAAGGTATAATCATACATTGTGTTCACCTATCATGTGTAATAATATCCAAACATAAAAATTCCAGATAGTACACAAAATAGTAAAAAATGGAAAAAAAATTATAGCATGAAATCATGGCAAATATAATAGCAACATAAACAAGTTAATGTGATTATAATCAAAAATTGAAATTGGCTACACACAAACACCCAAATTTGATCATACTAAAGCATGGAAGATAGAAAATATATCCCAAGAACTATACCATAATAACATGTGTATACAAGAGGGTCAAATGATAATGAAATTTTTACCATAAATCCATTGATAAATAACCACAAGGTTCATCAAATGAATCATCACTCGAATCTCATCCACTGATTAGTGGGATTAAACCACTTGATAAGGATCATAGAACGAATATTTTTCTTTTGAAAAAAAAAATATTAACACCACATTTGGTAAAACATTCTCTCTCTTAGAAAATTCATATTTATAATTTTAATTTGTGGCATGATATATCCTTCATTCCTTAGATAAAATTATAATTCACATATGATAATAAATTTTTCTCTTTTGAATTATCCTGGATATGCATCAGATAATAATTATTTATCATTCATTTTTAATTTTCTAGATATTATAATTTATGAATTCTTCATCATTAATGAAAAAATCATAAGAAGAACTAGATTTATAATTTTCACATAAAAGGATACCTCAAAGAATAGACTATAGATAAAATATTGTCTCACTAATATAGGAGATAGAGATAGTTTAGTTATACCATGAAAATAAAAAAAGAACCTAGTTTGATCAAATATGACTTCTTGTATCTTGGTTTAAGGGTTTTATAGACATCACATACATAATATGGGATTAAAAAATTACTGAAAACAAGGTTCATATATTTTAGAAGAAGGTTGGCCATGTACAATTTCACATCACAAATGACCAAAAATTAAATTTATAAACTAATTTTTCTTTTAATTATTTAGTAATTATGGATTGCTTATTTTCTTTCATAATATTATTCATGAAACTTAAACTATTAAAACAATACATCCCCATAATTTTAGGCTTATAAAATAGTAAAACACTTGTTACGGGTTAAAATTACTAAAATCAAGTATTAAAAATAGGCGTTAAAAGAATTTTTACCAAAAAGGGAACTACATTAGGCTAACATGGTTTTTTCCATTATAAATCTCATATTTTTCACATAATAATGAGGTATTTAATCCTACACATGTATCTTAAACTTATGTTGAACATTGGAATTTCTGTTTACCATTACATGTACATAAATCTACCATTATGAAACCTTTAGAAATAAAGGGTTACCCTTATGAAACACCTAGGTTACCCATATATGACCCATAGAAACAACAGTTTACCCTTACATAGTGTATATTATCCCCTTATGTTACTATTAAAAACAATTGTTTATCCTTAAGCCGTGCATAAGATAACATAATATAACATGTATAAAACAATGATGGTTTTTACGTGGCTTCTAGTTTCCCTAATATAGTGTATAACTACCCTTAAATTACTATAAATTTTCCCTTACATTGAATATAGTAATTCTAAATTACCCATTTAAAGAACCTAGGTACCCTTAAGAATCATATATGAAAAAGGGTACCACCCTTACACATCTTCTTAAAACAAGAGTTACACTTATGCAAAGAATAAGTGCTGCTTAAGTGGAATAATTTACTTGATAAAAATAAATTTTTCACACAACCATCTTATAAAATATCAAAAAAAGATTTTAAGATAATTTAATTATTGATAACATTATAGGTACTTAAATGATTAGAAAAATAATTTTATGGAAAAAAATGATTTCTCCTTTTTCTTAGGAATATATCTCTTCCATATCCATGTTAAATATAATATATTCAATAATTTGTTTTATATTCTTGAATGGTATTTTAAATTCATTTTCTTATTTATTTTACTTCTATATAAATTCTTAAAAGGAAATGTCTCATTATTTCTAAATGTTGTACTTCTGACTTTTTATAAAAAGTGTGAAAGGAATCATTGTTTTATAATTTACCGAATGAAATTTTTTTCCACAGTCATAACATTTTATTACTTTGTGTCTTCCTTTAAATTTATCAATTACTATTTTATATTGAAATAATTTTCTTAATTTATCATAAATTTTTATTTAAAATGTTATAAAATGAAAAGGATATTTTCGCTAGTTTTCAATGAAAGGATCAAATGTTAAAATAAAGGTATTATCATTTAGGTTAACATAATTTGATGTTTTGTATTTTTTACTGGGTATATACTCTAATGATATCATCTACCATATTTCTTTGGATGGATTATGATCATCATATTTTATTTATTTACTGGTGAAAATATCAACAATTCATGTGCTAGTTTTCAATATGAATGTTTATATTGATTTTTATGGAATTGTATTCATTTCTTTCATATGATGATGGAATTAGACATTTTATGTGATAGGTGGGGAACATTATTGACATTTTTTCTGTAATTAGGTCTCATGAAACAAACTAGTTTGTGTATTTTCAATATCCCTTACCCATTTATGCGTGATGTCTAGGCCCATGGCCTTATTGATAAGATTTTGATTTCCAAAATTATGAATTATATCATTTGGAACCTAGTTATTTGAATCCTAGTGATTATTTTTTTATTTATTATACATGGTTATATTCCCTATTACGCTATTAACCATTTTGAATATTTTATTACTGTTCATCTCAACCATATTATTCATGCATTATTTATTCTGTGATAGCCTTTTTTATATACATTCTCTAAATGAGAATCTGAGATCACCCTTTTTTGTCTTTTCATTTTCCTAGGATACAAAAAAGGGATCTATGACTAATTTTAGTGATATAATTGAATATATAATAAATTTATCACTAGTATTTTATATATTATTTCATGTTTTCAAATGAAATGTGATAATCATTTATATTTTTGGTCTCCCTAGACTCCAATAATATTCAATCATTAAAGATGAAATATCTTGTAACTTGTGCCAACATATAATGATTAACACTAGCTCAGAGTTGCGGGAGTAGGTTTGTTATAGTTGGTATTATATCAAGTTAAATATAATCCTTAATAACTCGATTTAAAAAAAATTAGATAACAAAATATAACAGAAGAATATATGAATAAGTCTAAATATATGTTAATATCTTGATATTTAGTTAATGTAGGGAATGTATGGTCTCTTAGAAATTACATCCCTTTTTGGATATGATAATTTGGATGTTGATTTTTCATTAATACACCTAGGGGTAAGAATCCTGAGAAAGTCTTTTTGAGTGTGAACTCAATCGTCACTCGAAGCACGATGAGTGGACCTAAGATTACACACCAAATTAGATAGTCTTGGGGGATATGATTTTGTTGATTCACATAGGATTTATAAAAAATTATGAATTATTTGAAATTATATATATTATTAAATTTTATTCCTAAATAAAATATGATTATGCTTTTGAGAGTAACTATGTATAAATTCTCAATTTTTGTTAAATAATACAACATATTTATAATTATAAAATATGATTTAAAATTATTAATGTTATTATATTATTTAGTATATTATAATATTTAGAAATGGATAGTAGAAGGTGAAATAAAAACCACAACAATTCAAATAATCTATATAGGAATAACCCTACAAGGAATGATAATAAAGATGTAGCTATAAAAAAATTATAAAATTATCGGGGTAGTTTTCTATAATTATTACTAATAACCATGGATATGTGGATAAACCTACTAATATATATCATGGTGAAAAAATATTGGACTACTATATGCGACAAAAATATCCATCATTCAATAGTACTAATAATATATTAATAGCTAGGAAATGAATGAAGTCCCTGGAGAAGATATTTCTCACTTTGGGAAACAGTGAAAGAGTGAAAGTTATCATGGTTGTTTATAGTATTATGAGACATTTTGTTCAATGGTAGTCATTTATCTAGAATAGTAAGCAGTTTATGGAAATACAAAGTTTGTATTGGATGACTATTAAGGATATATTCTTCAAAAAATACAATCATAACGAGCAATGAGATGACATAAAGAGGTAATTCACCCATAAAAGGCAAAAGAATTGTGAATGTTTTTTCTGAATATGAAGTTAATTTTACAAGGATAAAAGACTTATTACATATTACATACATATGAAATGAAGTAATATTTATCATTTATATTATGGGACAAAGTATAGCCTTCTAATGGAATTATCCTCTTAGAATGTTTCAGTATATTAGGTTGTAGCATTACGTGTCATCACGATAGAGGAAGAATTCTAAAAGTAGTATGTTTTATATGGAATAGAATAAAATAAGTGGGTGTTTGAGCACTATAAAAATATATGTATTGAAAAATTTAATAATTAAAGAGTTGAATTTTAAACTTATAACAATTGTGAAAAGTAACATTGAGGATAATGTAGGATGAAAAAAGTAGTTTGCTTAAATTGTGGAGAGAGGCCATCAGGATCATGATTGTAAGGTAAAGAATGGAAGAAAAATAGTCCAAAGCTTTAACTTTAAGTAAATAGGGCTATATTCAAATAAATTCCCCAATCATCAAGGGAATTTTCCTTAAAAAATTTCCAAGGGTGCAATGCTATACATACGTAATCTCTACTGGTAATATTTAAGGTCAAAAATACATGGTAGATGGTATATTTATTGTAACCTAGAATATAGGTAAATTTTTATTTGATCTTATATGTTCAAAATATTTTATATCTTCCGTGATTTCTATGAAAATTAGATTTTCCCATCCAATTTAATAAAGAAGATATTAATCAAGATTCAATTGAAAATAATATTAGAATAAGTATATGTTATCCAGTTCCCATTATGAAACATATACATTCCCTATTTAAAAAAATGATTATTAGACATCTGGTTTACATTGATATAATAATTTTTATCGATTGGATTTCAAAATACAATGAAAAATTTATTTCCTTGAGAAAGAGATTATTATTCCTGATAGAGATGTGTAATCCCCTATCTTTATTGGGGATGATTCATCATATGAATCATGGTTGGATCTACCTATTGTAGATCTCCATAAAGAAATTTTTGGAGAACATGAATAGAAACAAACTATGAATGGGAATGGTACCCTTAAAATATAATATATACCTTTTGTATAGTGATATATTTATGTTTCCCAAAATAAATATATGGTCAACCACCTTAGTGTAGAGTTAATTTTTCTATTGATTTCATCCCTAATATAAAACCTATATCTATGAATACCTATAGTATAACAATAGTTTAATTAGTGGAATTTAAAAAATAATAACAGGATTTGTGTTATAAGGTATTTATATACACCAATGTCTCACCATAGGGATCCCCTATTCTTTTTTGTTAAGAAGAACGATGGGTCTACGAGGTATTGTTTATAGTCCAAGACTTACTCATAAAACAATCTTGTCTATTTATTCTAGAATTAATTAACTTATATTTCAGGATAGTTATTGTGTAGAATTTTATATAATTAGGTCATCACCATTGCATACAAAAACTACATCACAAAGTTGACTCATCAACTTAGTATCCATTTTTCCTATAAAACAGAACATTTATGATATATAATTTTTTATTTTCCTAAAAAAATAAGAATTTTAATATTGACATAATCCTCATCCTTATTGATCCTTAAAACTAAATGAATAACATTTTAATATATGGGTTGGGTACAAAAAATCACAATATGTCACATATAAAAAGGATGAAGAAAGACATTAGTCCATAAATAACAATAAAAATTTTCCTTTTTCAAATAAAAAATTAGATCAAAATAAATATTATATTACCTAAGAAATCAACTTCTCATCCCATATATTTTCATAAATAATTTCCAAAGAAATAATAAATTAAAAATAAAACTCAAAAATTCTTCTTATAAATCATGAAGTCCCATGAATTGTTTTTCAAAAAGACTATGAATTTCACCCTTAGGAAGTTACATATTATTTAATTTAAGAATATGATTATTATTACCTTTTTGAAATAATATTATGTCCATAAAAATCCATAAAAAGAATTGATAGATCATCTGGGTAACATGAAGCATAATTTTCATATCACTCTTAAAATCACTCTTACAAAAGTAATATCCTTCAGGGATATAAAAGAAATAACCTTCGTGGTTACTAATTGAAAAAAAATTGAAAATAAAAAATGGAATAACCTTCATGGATATAAATAGAATAACCTTAATTGAAAATTCCAATAATATCTTAGTAGAAACCTAATCAATCCATTATTTCCCTTTACCCAATGAATTGTAGAGCCGTAATAGTCAACCCCACTCTTAATGTTTAATGAAAAAACCCCTTAACAAAAATAATTCCCATAAACCATAAAAAATCATAGTACATGATATCTTACATAATAAAAACATTATTTTCACCCATTATAATTAGTTTTCATATATTTATTTATCCCTTACCATTAAAAACAAAACTTTAGAAATAATGTTCCCTAAATAAGGGGATGATGTCATGACCCAACCCATCAAGGATTTCCTGGCCAAAAATAATCTAAGTATGACTGTGAAAATCCTACCTTTAATAGGCCATGCACTGGAGACCAATGTTTTGCATGCATAACACGCACATGGGAGGGCTTAACCTATGATACACATATACACACACAATTCTCTGATCCCAAAAAATTATAAAATTTAAAATACAACTAATACCAAATAAATGAACGTGTCTAAATCCCACAATGAGTATATAAAAAAATACTAGAAAGAAATATTGGAAAAATACAAGACCAATTTTTTTTTGATGAAGTCCTAACTGAGAGAAAAAGGGTAATACAATCAAATGATACTCTAATAATAAACCAAATTCTATCTAGAAAAACAATTCTAATTCTTCTCATGGACCACTTAGAACCCCATTGAATGGATAGTCTACTTCCTATGACATGATAGGTGTGGGAAGAGACTATGCCGGGGTTATTATAAAAATACTCAGTATGAATCCCTAAAATAATAGAGAATATTTTATCAAGAATAGTAGTCCACTCATCCTAGGGATATATTGAAATCCGAAATAATATCTAGATATACTCATAATTGACACATAATATCAAGGTAAGGTCACAACCATATGATAGACTAGGATTCCTACTCAAAGTTTCTACATTACACTCGTCCGAGATAACACATTCCCCAAGTCCAATAGCACTGATGGCGTCCATCCGAGATGTCAGGATCATAGGTTCTCACTATAATAAGTGCACACTAAATGTCTAAAGAGATTGAAACATGGATGGGGAACACACCCAAGGCCATGGGGTATGCTAGTAACCTAATATAGATTAACCCTCTAAGCTGAGGATTGACACCCGAGTAGTGTTAAACAAAATAATTTCAAGAACCCCATATATGGAAAATGATAATCACAGTGGATCTCACTCTGGTCCTCAAATAGGGTTTCCATAAACTGTATCCAAAATAAAAGTCACTTAGAGGGGGAAAATGTTATATACACAGGACGTGATCCCATATTCAACCCTTAGGAAGAGGATCACATGAATAGACCCTAATGAAGCTTGTCCAAGATGAAGGGGGAAGGGCTCAAAGCCATATTTGGAAAAGTACATAGAGTGTACTACAAGAAAAAATATTGTATCTTCAGCATCGGGTCTACCATTTTATCATGGCATGTTCCCATGTTTATAACAAAGTACATGGATTTTCTTATATACTCCAAGCCTTGAAGAATTCTTGATTTGGAGAACTTCTCAAACATGGGAAGAACTCTCAAACTCTAGTATTTTCCCCATCACTAACTTCTTCTATATCCATAACCAATCATTTCCCTTTTGATTGTTCCCCCTTTATGTCTAGGTCCCCCTCTTCTTATCATTCCTTTTCCTTCTTATTTTTCTGTCATGCAGGATCTCTCTATTTTGACCTTCCCACTCCAAACTATACTCTTTCCTTCTATTCCTTCTTTCCAAGCTAGGTTGACCTGGGGCATTAGTTCTTATTGAGATTTTTGGATGGTGATGTTTTATATGTGGTGGTATTTCCATGAGTATAAACCTGGATGTTTGTTTTTGTTTGGGTGCTGGTTTGGGGAATGTGGTCTTCATTTTCACAATCAGTTTTAGTTTTATTGTTTGAAGACTGCTTCTGTTAATCCTTAATAGAAGGGATGTTCCATTTCCAGTTTTCTTTCTCTCATAATTGATGGTGGTTTCCAGTGAATTAGTTTCTAGAATGTCTGTGACTCCATTTAGTGATGACTTCAATGTTGTCTGGGTATCCATTGGTGATAGGGTTGAGATGATGAAGATAGTGACTGGTGTGTAGGGTGTTCTACTCAAGGTTATTATATGCTGACTTGTATTGTTTTTGATTTTTTTAATTTACATGTGTGTGTTTTTCACCTAAATTTGGAACCTCTTGATTTTTGTATGGTGTAATGTGTTTTTGGAATGGTTGATTTTTTGAGGTTCAGACTTCAACCATAAATGTTGTTTTATTCTAAAAATGTAAAAATAGATTTGGAGGATGTGTGTCTGGTCATGTACCTGGTAGTGGGCATGGCTGTGTGATTCTAGAGAATTTTCCAAGTCTCTAGGTGGTCTCACAAGCCGTTTTATGAGCATCACATGCCATTTGATATTTATCTTCTCTATAGAATCCCTAGAACCATACAAAGGGTCCCATGTGGAGTGTGATCCTAGATAACAAGTACTGTAACCCTAATTTTTTTTGAAAATCATAGATCATTATGCGGTCACCTCCACTACCATTTCCACCCAAGTTTCCCTCCTCTAATATCCCTGGAGATAGTGGATCTGAGTGACTGAGTTGTGCTATGCCATTCTCACTGGATTATATCATTCTACCATGATTGGGATCCTCTACAGTCACACCATTTCACTCCTACATTCCAAAAACCTATAATGGGTATTCCAAAATCTGAACCAATATATCATCTATCTTTATCTAGTCCTCAAAATGCAACCCTGATTGCATCCCAATCCATGTTATTGATTCACTACACTGAAGAACTGTTTCCCAAAAATGGAATATTATGTATTCGTCGAACTATGGGCCAAATGAATTTTTTGTGATGAACGTTTGAGTAAATGGGTATGAAAGGAAAAAAACATGAGGAATTGACCTTGACCAATGTTCATGATGGCCCTGATTCCTTGATTTTAGAATGATAAATGAAGAAATATAATATTATCAACAATATGAATACCCAATCCCAAATAACTCTAACATATACCCATAATATGATCGATCTGCGAATCAATTTGTTAAATGATTGATTTCTGTTCATATTATGAAAAATTAAATGGAGATATATACACATAAAATAAATTTACAACTTTAGTTTGGAACAATCACTAGTGAAGAATGGATCTTCTTCATTATCATTGGTGAGATCATTGAAATTCTTTGTACACTGATCGACAAAACATGATCTAGTTTTTGCTCGTCTGAGAACGATCCTCCAATTATATCTCTCAAATATCATGGGTTATACAGCTAACACAAGGATATAACCTTATCAACATATTTATAGAAAATTATTTGGTCATGAAAATTGTTTTTTTAATAAAAAAAGTATTATTTTTTATTTATTAATCTACCTGTGACTGCATGAAACCTAAATTTATGAAAGACTCCATGTTTATATCGTACCTTGGTTAAAAAAAATTCTCTGAACTCCACATAGGCTCGGATTTTTCATCCAAGTCCTTGTTTGATAGTTATTCAAAACAAATTAGGTAAACTCTGTGTGTGTGTAGTCCAATATATTTAATATGTCTTGAATATCAATTCGGGGTTGACTGGGCCTCATAATCATGTGTCATCTTAGAACATGGTCACCCAAATGTTTATAAATATATTCAATTAAGATTACATTGGAATTAAGAGAACTTACTTTCTCACCAACATAAGGCTTTATGTATTGGAAAGAAAAATAAAAGGCTACTAAAAAAAATATCGGTACGGAGTACGCATCTGGGTACTTCAATCCTAGGTACTCTATTGAATATTCTCGTACGGCCACCAGATACATGATCAAGGAATCAATAAAGTATATAGGATTATCTCAAACTGATCCTCAATCTCTACCATGTAATCTAAAAAATAATAACTATCCTTGATGTCCATCTCACTGCATTCGATAACATGTGATGGTTCATGCACGTACCACCTCAGATACAACACTTGGAAGTCTTAATGTACCCAATCCAACTATATGGGTGGATACATGTGGTACACAACCTCATCAAATCTATGTAGTAACTGGAAATTTCCAATGAATATTGATGATAACATTCCACCCTGTAGAAATTTCAGAAATTCATTTTGAGGTGAGAACTGTTGGAACACATGGACTCCCACCATGATCTCCAAATTACTTCTTCATTTCTCTACATAAGGCTTGGGATGGCTCTGTGATATCTCCATCCACTCATGGATTATCTGAACTTTTTTTATCATGGTTCACACCAACTTTGGGGCTATAAGATCTGAATCTCAGGGGTCAGTCTTGTATAGTGGTGTCTTTTAGGGTCACCCATAAAAGTCCTTGAAATGGTGAGATACCCGTGGTGGAATGGTAGCGATTGTTTTATGAAAACTCCACCAATATTAGTTGATACTATAAACTATGGACAATGTTTAACATTCAAGCTCACATCATGTCCTCCAGAAAATGAATTTCACTATCATTATGGCCATCGTTATGGGGGTGAAAGTCATGATCATGTGAAAATGAGTCCCAAATACTCCTTGTAATCCATTTCACAACCAAGACCCAAAGTGAGCTTCATATCCAAAAATGATTATCTAAGGAACTATATGGATCTTGGCTATCTCATGCACTTAGAGGCATCCCAATAACTCTACTAAACTATGCTCTCAGATAGCTAGGTAGTGCGGGTACTTGGGGATTTGATCTATGACCACCTAAAAGAAATCATTTCCATTATATGATCATGGAATACCCATAATGATTTTCTTACATATCCCATCCCACTTACACTCTAGGACCTCAATGAGTTGAGCTAAACCCACTGGATCCTAATGTTTGGCATTCACATACTAAGAAATAAGGAATCTAGAAAAAACTATTCAAATTCATTCCTCATACTTGGATACCAAAACTAATGTAGGAGGTATTGGTATATCTTCCCCTAGATGTATCATCAAATGATATGTTTTAAACTCCCTCATAACATCCTCTTAAAATGTCAACAGTACCATTATGCGTCCTATTAAAACGATGACATGATACTTCCCTTCATAAAATCCATCAGTTTTATATCTGATGGATATCTATGTATGTAAGGTCTCATACTATATATCCCCATGATGAAAATATCTAACTAGATATAGAAGCAGTGGGGTAGGAACCATCAATTAGAGGCAAGATACACCACCCCTATCCCCTAAGAATAATTATAACAAGGACAACTGCTATGATGCCTCACTCAGAAGCTCTAAACCAGATCTCCTTCTAAGAGCATCTGCTACCACGTTCACCATAAAAAAAGTATAGAAAATATGAAAATTATAATCATAGAGGAAATCTATCTATCACCACCATATCAAGTTAAGATCCTTCTCATGGAATATATAATTGAGACTCTTGTAATAAAAAAAGATGATAAATCTCTCTCCCATAATGTTGTGTCACCAGAATTTTAGTGAGAAGACTACCACTATTATCTCAAGATCATTCATATCAAAGTTCTATCCATGTGGTCTCAACAAACATGAACCCTAGGCAAGAACCTTCTTCCTCTACATTAGAATGCAACCAAGCCTGGTTTTTGAAGCAGTTCAGAATAGTATATACTTGAAATACTCCTTTAAAAATATCATAATGGTAGTACTCGTCAATATTTACCACAATTATTTAAAATATTTACAAAACCTCTATCTCCATATGAAAGGACACTCTTTTTAGTTAAAAAATGTAAAGGGAGATGTTATCCTGGAGAAATTGGGCATGAATCACTGAAACACACCTACTAAAACAAGTAATCTAAGCATCTCCATCATCCTCTTGGGTGGATCCCATGCTAACACTTCCTGGACCATCACTGGGTCCACCACTACACCATCTACATAGATAAAATATCTAATAATGTGAATCTCCCAAATCTGAAACTAGAAATTACAGAGTTTCCATTAATAATGGGGTACTCAGAGGACATCTAGGGCTATCATCAATTGTCTCATGTCCTCACCCTGAGATATCATGTATACATGGATATCAACTACAAATACAACCAAAAACTGTTCTAATAAATTATGAATGCTCTATTTCATGAGTCCTATGAACATTAGCATGTTTTTTCATGAAAAAGGGAATAACCAAGTACTCAAAATTATTATAGTGATACCAGAAATTCATCTTTGGTATATCCTCATCCATTACTTGTATCTGGTGATATCCTGATATAAGGACAATCTTTTAGAACTATATTTCATCTCTTAAATAATAAATGAGGCCATTAATCTTATTGGATACATTTTTTTCATGATCACCTAGTTTAGGTGACAATATTCCACAAAAAAACACATGCTCCCATCATTATTTTTGGAGAATAGCACATGGGATGCCTAGGGTGAAGGAGTGCGTTTAACAACTCCCTTCCTGTACATGTACTCCAAATAAACCCTCATCTTGTGAAGAAGTACATCAGCCATCTCATTATTCAATGTAAATATTAGGGATGTCCAGGAGTGAATATTAGTGCATGAGTCTATCTTTCAATGGGGAGGTAATCCTTGAACATCATCTGGAAAGATGTCTTCATTCTCCGCCAAAATTTTAAGAAAATTAAATCTCATAGCATCTATTGCACCATGACTCATTCTATCTTACTAGTGGGTAATAATTTGAACCCTCACATGTATGAGTCTATCCTACTCTACCTTGGTTTCCTTTTCACCTACAATAGAAAACTATATCCCATGATTGCGAAAAAAACATCCTCCAACTAAAACAATACATATGGAATGAGATTTGGATAACTATTCTATGCCAAATATGATTTCATATGGACTCAACACTGCTAAAATGTGATCAAAAATTATAATCTCACCTTCATGAGTCACGTCATAAAAGTGGTAGAAGTGTGTGATCACTGATTCACCTCTAGTAGGAGTGTCTTAGTGCATGGGTAGTGACAAGGGATCCACCATAATATCTAAGTGTTTAATTAGAGTAGTCACAAGAATGGAGTGTCTCACACCCATGTATATCAATACTACAGCTAAACTATGAAAACACATATCACACCTCATAGCACTCATTGATCCTATTTGTCATAAGGCTCGACCACCTATAGCTGCAGTCGTCCCTATACCCCAGATCCCTAAGCTTGGTGAAACCCATTTGGGGGTGGTGGTAGAAAAAAGTCAAACAAATATACCACCTCCATACACTCTCCCATATCATATGGCACATAATGTACCCTATAAACCTTCCTTCTTCTATAGATACCCCTTCCTAGGCATCTCATCCACTGACTTTCTTTCATCTGTTCATCTGGTTGGGAAATCTCATGCACGGTGTCCCCTAACATCACAAGTGTATCATCACCTATATCTAGAATGGATCGATCTATCATGTGATCCCAAAACCTAATACTCTCTATCCTGGGATCACCTCTTAAAATTTATTTCACATCCAGGTCCCTATGTATGTCATTGGCTGCCTTCTGCCAAAACGTTATCTTCTATGTTCCTACTACCTGCACCAACATTCTATAATTGCATCACCAAGAAACTATCAACCACCAAAGCATGCTCTAGAACACTAGAATGGGTAGGAAATCCTAGAGGTTTAATGTTGGTTCATAAATATCAACCTAGAACTCATTTGATGGTATGAGCCTAAAATAACGGATCACACACCATATACATCACGTTTGGAGAGAGGTTGGTGAACCTATATAAATAACCATCCATAGTCATAATACCTTTATAATTTTGTAGAAGTTATTTTAAATTAGTAGTCCTCAACATATACGGAGAAAAATATTATCTAAAAAGGCTCTTTAACCCTGACCATGAAAGATTTGCCTCATCATATGACTGGGCCACTATGTCCCACTATCATACTCTAAATACTTGGAAAAGGCTCACTTCTAGGACCACAATGTAGGCTAAAGGTGTCCTAAAAAGATGAAATACTCATGTTAATGACTCGTGCTAATCCCCATTCTCATGTGTCTTTTATTTTACTCGAAACATTAGGGGAAACTACCACTAAACTCATGAACTGTGCTCAACATTATTACCTCATTTTTGGGTATTACCAGTACCATATACTTCTCGAAAGGTGATGGTAAGAATGGTGCACCACATAGAAGTAACACATCCTAAGAAGGTCTCTATATTGACGCTTCATCACTCAGGGGATTATCCTCATGGTCTTAATTATTAATCTTAGCTAAAAAATGTTTTGGTGGAATTCTGAAATTGACAAGATGTACCACCGTTAATGAGTATATTTGGTGTAGTGAAAAAAGAAGGACTTGGGAACAACAACCCATTACTATATGATGCATGTGATAATGTTTCTCCCCACAACCAGTGCCTATATGTATGAAGTTGGCAAGAAGGGAGTTAGAGTCCTAGTGAATGGATACGTCAGCCACCACACTATCATTGGAGTTCCTGACATGAGAATTGAATTTGAAACACTAAACACTGTTTCTATAAATCTCAATAGAATCACACTACAAGAAAAAACTTCAAAACTATAGTCTTAATATGGAACACTCTTCTGTTACCACTTCTTCATGAATCAAGTCACTATGGAATGCATAGTATGAAATAAGACCAGTGTGATGACCCCCAGCCGACATCAAATAGGCTGAGGGATGGTGACCATTACTGAGTATTCATAACACTCACATGGGTGACTATAACCCATGGTACATTTATGCACTCACACATCTCCAATCCCACACAATGCTGCAATTTAAAAAAATTGATACATACTTAATGAACATATATAAATCCAACAATTAGAGTATAATAAAATACAGAAAATCACTAGAGGTAAAATTAATTCCAACAACAAACTATAATGAATTTCAACATTGTAGAAAGATGGGACTATAGTAAAATGTGACTCCTGGAATAATACAAGGTATGTCTAGCTGAAGACTAAGCTCTGCTGATCCTAGACCATAGAGAGACCCATCGAATGTATGGTCATGTGCATAAGACACAACACATACAGGAAGATCCCATATAGCAATGAATTTAAGAAAACCTAGTAGGACACTCTGAAATCAGTAAGAAATTCATATCAATTATAATGATCTTATCATCATATAGATATTTCAATAACATACAGAACATCCAGATATACTCATAGTAAACATCGAGAACCAAAGTATGGTCAAAACTGTAAATCCAGACAACCATTACCACTTAAAGGATCCATATAACACTCATACGGGAGAACACACTCCATGAGTTAGATAGTACTGATGGTTCCCATCTAGGATGTCATGATCAACAGGTCTTGCTGTAAGATTTAAATACTGGATGTCTAAAGATATAGATACCCAGATTGGGGTCACACTAAAGTGCATGAGGTATACTGACCACCCAATATAGATTAACCCACTATGCAGAGGATCTATGTATGAGTAATGTTGGTCATGATGATTCCAAGAACACCACTTAGGTAAAATTATGATGGAGGTTCTCATTCTAGGTCTCACGGAGGGACTCCAATAACCCCACCTGATACTAAAGTTTCTCAAAGGGGATCAATGTTCTATGCATATAACCTGATTCCACACTAAAAATCAGAAAGTGGATCAAGGGAACACACTGTAAATATTTTTACAAGTTTAATGGAGTAAGGTATCTAATACTTCTTTTAAAAGTACATGATATATAATGTAATTATATGAAAATTATCTTTGGAACTGGTCTTCCCATGTATCATGGACAATGCCCATGTCCATGTATAAGTTCATGGATCTTCTAGTGTACTACTGGCATGGACTTGTGCTTTTCAATGTGCCTATATGAGTGCCTATCCATGTGCTCCCAGAGCACCCTCCCAGTATCTAGGTAGTTTAACAAGATGTGTGATACACATCACACATAGTGTGATATTTATCTTCTCCTCAGAAAACCTAGTACCACACTGAGGGTCCCATAAAACGTTTTATCTTGAACTACATTCCATGTAACATAAAATTTTCTAGAAATTTTCAATCTTTTTGTCTTCACCTCCTATTCCATTTCAAAATGCATTTCCATGCACCAATCTCACTAAATATGGTGGATCTAAGTGAACATGTTTCACTATCACTTGTTTTCCCAATTCATAAAATCTAACATGAGTGGGAGTTGCCACCAACACCGAGGTCCATTCTCCTCCTGTAGGTCCTCCTATCCTCCCTCCACTAGTGTTTCTCTCACCTAATTTCCCTTATCCTCCTTCGGTTGATGGACATCCCCACTTCTCTTACTCCTTTGGTCGACCTGCATCCCCCCCCCCTTCCTCCTCTGATCGATCATCCTCTCCTAGGTCACGCATCCCCCCTTGGTTGAGATTTTTCTCACCTGATGCCTATCTTCCCCAAGTTAGGTATCCCCTTATACTAGGATGAGCATCCCTTATGGCTTAGCATACCCCTATGTCGAGCATCCCCTCTAGTCGCACATCCCCTTCTATTATTGTGCATTTTTCTGATTCGGTACTTCTTTAATGATGAGTCCCTACTCCTTATTCTGTTATGGTTTATTTATTTTGGTTTGTTTTTAGTTTTGTTGATTCAATTTGTTTCATTTCTTATTGTTTCATTTATCTATAATATCTGATTGATTTAGGATTTCAAAAAACAAAAAATAGTTCTCACTGTTGTGTTTTTTGATTCAAATAAATGGAATTTCACAAAAATGATACCATGAGAACATGATTTCTTTGTGATTTAGGTGAATTGTATATGATGTGTTTCTAGTTTCGTAAAGAATATCATATTCTATGTGAAATAACTAGGATCTAATAAAAATGTTAAGAATTTTATATGTGTAGAATTATTTATACCATTTATGCTTTGTGGATGTAGTTTTTATTTGAATGGAGCTGACATCGTGGGTCTGATCCATCATGGAAATTTGAGTTAGGTAATGGTTTTAGGGCTCTTCCTTATACTAAATATACCTGATTATAGCTATAATATGTGTCCATAATGTTTACATTCCAATGTATGTTGTTTGGGTAACTTATAAAATTTACCATTTTGTTATGTTTAAAAAAGTTCTAGTAGTGGTATATGCAGAGCGTAGAGTCTTTCATTTTATTGATCATTTAAGATTTTTTGTATATTTCATGACATAATTTTTGGATGAGTCTATATTCCCCCTCTATTGATGCTATAGTAATTTTCAGTTGACACATTTCTCTTTCTTTGTATAACCTTTTGTTAATTATTGTTGTCCCTATCCATGACTTTTCTCCAACATTATGGTAGTAGAGATTGCAGGTTTTTTAGAAAGTTGTTATGATATGTGGTGAATGTAAATAATAAGTGTAAACATAGATGATGAAAACAAGTAGTGATCATGCCTCATAAAATTAATTTTTTTAAAAAATCAATTCTTACTTAAGGAGATATGTGTTGATGATCTCAATCACAAGTATTTCATGCAATTTTAATTCCAAATAATATTTACATAGTATTGACATGGACACAAAATATTTGATGTGTTATTTTTAATGAAAAATTGAATTTTAACATGTTTGAAGGCTGAGTTATACAAATGTGCAGGCTATTTTTCAATAACCTTATAAACTAATGATAAAAGATGAAAACTAAAAAGGTATTCAATTACTCTATCTCATTGTAACATTAACTGTTTCAACTCATTCTTCAATTATTTTTAATGGGTATTATAATTAAACATATGATATATTTTTTTTGGTTATATATGTTATTAATCAAACAGTTGAATGAAAATTGAGCATGTACATAGTGAGTACATATAAAAATATTGATCTTAAGCTGATGTATGCACAAATTGTTGATTGAAGAGGTTACTCTATTTACCTAGGAAGGATAAAAGATTGTGAGGTGGGAGAGGGAAATTGAAGTTGAGTAATTATATTTTATTTATTTTTTTACACTATGGAAAATTTTGTTATGGATGTGAGGGATATTTTTACAATATAAAAATATAGTTTCTTTTTTGAACTGTAAGATTTACTATTATGTTCATATATTTTAATTTTTTATATAGAAGTGTAAAATCTATAATACTTTTAAAATTATTTTTCTTATATTTATCGTTTTATTTTCTATATTTATGAGTCCAAAGTAAAATTCATTCATTTACATCTAATGTTTTCAATGATAATATGTTATCTATAGGGAGAGCCTATCAAAATGGTTTCTTCCAGTGCTGAACATACAACGACTGTAAAAGAGGGCGGTGAACTATTCATTTGGGGCTGGGGCTGTTATGGGAACTAGGACTTGGGAGAAAGAGATGATCACCTAGTTTCTCATAATGTTTTTGTAGTTGATGTGGGATTTCTAATGTAGTATATTTTTCATGTAGTTTTTATTTTTTTCTTATAGATTAAACAATTTCCCTCTATCTATTATGATACTATTTGTTGTATAATAAATTGTTATTTGTGGAAAATATTAATTAAATTATCATATTCCTTTCCTAATTGGAAAGATTTAGTCCTAGGTTTCTATGTCAGATGACTGTCTGGATGATTCTTGTTTGTGTTCAATTTTCATTCTTATAATGAAAATTGAGAATATGGTTCAATTTTCATATGGCTGGTGGCATATGATATTAGTTTACACTTCTGGTAATTTATACACCTTTGGTTGGAGAAAATAAATTCATAGACATGGTAATTTTGATGGTTTCCTCACAACAAGAAAATTGTAAGCCTTTCATGGATAGTTTACTACTCATGTGATATTTGTGTTTTTCGATGACAAAATTTTGTTTGTGTAAAATACAACCAAAGAAAATTTTACTTTTATCTTCTATATTGAAAATTTTCTTTCATTATTTCTTGGTATTGTTTGCTTTGTTACTTTCCTTATATATCTAGTTGTTGGAGGCACACAATGGATGTCATAGCTGATGGAATGGTGTTTGTATGGGGATGGAATAAGGAAGAAAAGAGTGTATTTGAGTTTGAATATATGTTTCCTCCAATCATAACTTATTAAAAAATGCCAGTTTTTTTTGCCCAACATTTTTGACTTTGTTGTTATAATTCGGGATTACATTGTTTGGGAAAATCATTTATTTATAGGTTGAAAATGGGCAAGGATAAACTTTTATACAATTCTTTTCTTTCAATTAATATTCATACCCTGTTTTCCTACATTTTATTGTTGTTTGATAATTGTTTTAATGGGAATGGGTAATTTGTTTACCCATTACATATAAAATTCAGAATAAATGCAATTAAGTTAAATATAAATGTATAATTTAATGTTATTTTAGTTACTTGTGTTTAGTATTTATATGCTCATACTCTATTATTTACATATTGTCTATCATAGACAAATGTTTCTCTCCCTCTCACCATCAACGTCCCCAAGAATATTATAATTAAGGTTGCATATTTGTTCAATAATTTATGAAATTGATTTCTATCACCTATATTTTAACATAGCAACTGCTTGATGTCTTTTATGGATGAATGATGATACTTTTGTTGGAGTCTTCATCCCACATCGGACTTGTTTTCAAGTGTGGTTTTAATTATTCATTATAAAAGAACCTCAAGGGAACCTTTAGATAGTACACTTTGGGGGTTGGGGTCATCATAATTTATCATTCTACATGGTATCAAAGGGAAATTAATCCCGAACACTCCCTCCAATTTTATTTTTCCCATATAGGGTTTCTCATAATTTCTCCCCTATGGGGGGTGGCGATCCCCCATGTAGGGCTAGGTTTATTTTTATACAGCTTCCCCTCCAGGCTCGTTTTTCAGCTGGCCTCCGGATTTTGTCTCGCCACCCAATACTCCTACTTCCTCGGCGCCCCTTCCCGCTGTGTGTGAGGATTCCACCTCTGGCGCCTTCCTCTTGTTTTTTCCCATTGCTTTCATCTCGGCACAATTACCCTCCCTCTCCAGGTGGCCCTCCGACGTAGTGCTCTCCCGGCTCGTATCCAGTAGCTGGCTTCTAGCTCTGCGTGCACAATGGACTAGGCCGCCTCCCTCATGTGGCATTCCTCCCATGACTTTACTCTACTCCTAACCCAGGCATAACCCTCCCAGCAATAAATTCCTTCCTTGACGTCTCATCCCCGCTACACGCGCCTGCCCCGTCATCTCGTGCGACGTCCCTTCCCTCCCACAACTCCCGTTGTTACCCATGAAAATAGCAATAAGACATCAAGATCTGGGTCATAGATAGGGAAATTTTTCCATGGATTTTATCTAAAGAACATTCCTAGATCTGAGAATGATTTTCTTATGTAATGATGCTTATTTATTGTTTTTCTATATTCCCTTTTGGCCAATTTCTATCAATGATTTCCATTTTTCCATGATCATATATCTCACATTCTTATGATCTATTGTTAATTTCTTTATGACTAATGGATAATGTTTTACCCCTTAATTGGAATTTGTTCTCATTAATTTCATATATTTACCCATTTCCCCATGTGTTCATATAAAAGGAAGAGATTTTTTTGAGATCATAAAGGGACTAAAATGAATTATTTCATTAAATTTTATAGTTTGATGATGTAATATATCCCTAGTTAAAAAGAGACCAAATGTCGAGTCTGGGTTTGGTAGTAATTTCATGTTAATTTAAACAATTATCATTGTTTACACTGAATCCCAATGTTCTGGTCTAGGGGAGTCTCAATAAATCAGTGTTTTTCCACAATATTTCCATTAATGTACGTGACCATGGATTTATAATTTTATTTTAACCAATTTTTTTAAAATTTTATAGATGAACTAGAAATGAAATTTGTTTCTTTTTTCTCAAAGGGTGGGCCACAGTCATCTATGATCCATCTATACCATTATGTGAAGGGTTACATCATTTTGGTGCTTCTATATGATCTTTACATTGATTATATTGACTTTATATTTTGGATTTGATTAATTTAGTAAATAATTATGATACATTTTAGTGATATAGGAATTCATGTGCCTCAAGGATAACTAGACAGAGCTTGAAAAAATGTAAGTTGTTATTGGATAAATAGTCACTATTATTTATTTCATTCTATATTTATTTTCATGTGTTATGTTATATTTGAGGAGGGGTAAGTGGGTATGGAATTAACCAAGTGGAAAATGGGGATAAAATAGATTTAGGGAATAATTATAACCTATAAAGTTCATAAAAAAATTTTACCTAGGAATTTCCTTAAATTTTAGAGTTTTTTTGTGTCAACATTGAGATTAAGATCATTGGATAGAATTTATTGGGAAATAGTGGAGGATATATAGAAAAAATAATTGGATCTATTGAGATTATATAGCCATATATGATGTTGTATGTCATTTCCCCAACATTGGTGAGCTATGTGGGGTCCAATTGATTAGGTTTATTAAGAATTATTATATTAATTTCATTCATTGGAGAGGTGACCCTTGAGTTAAATTAGGACAATTATGATTGGACTCATCAGATATCATGTGATCTTACAAGGTCTTCAATGAGGATAATCTTTATATTGAATCACCCAGGGAATGGTTTACCTTTAGGGTTCATATATGGAATGATTTCTTATTGGTTATGTCAATAAACAATAGGTTACCTGTATAATGAATAATAACTAATGATATAGTCCAAGTCCATTCTCATACATCCGTGAACTATGAACTAACATGAAAATTGTATCAAGTTGAATTTTAATAAAAAGGATATTTTAATTCATTTTTCATGTGAATGAGGATTTTGGCCTAAGGACCATGTCATTTGAGATATGACTGTAAAGTGTAGTGAGTTTCACCTGGGATGGATAATCCCAAAATTAGGGGGCGTGTTGGGTGGCTGGGGTGAAGGGGGTGTTGGGTGGAGGGAGGGTGGGGGCAGGGTTGTATGGGGATGGGGAGTGGGGTACTACAGTTGAGGAGGGGGGGAGTTCTGGGGTGAAGGGGGTGTTGGGTGAAGGGAGGGGGTTGCTGAGTGGAGGGAGGAGCTGTAGGTGGATGGGTAAGTGGTGATATAGCTGAGGAGTTGGGTGCTGGGTGGGGAGGGGGGGAGTGTGCTAGGTGGTTGGGGTGAGGGGGGGGGGGGGGGCTGGGTGGAGGGGAGGGGGATGGTGCTGGGTGGATGTGGTGGGGGGTGTTGGGTAGAGGGGGGGTGAGGGAGGGACTGTAGGTGGATGGGGAGGGGGTACTATAGCTGAGGGATGGGGGTGCTGGGTAGAGGGAGGAGCTATGAGTGGATGATGAGGGGGTGCTATAGCTGAGTTGGGGGGTGCTGGGTGGAGGGAGGGGGTGCAGGGTTACTGGGGCAAAGTGGGGTTGCCTCGTGGTGGGAGGGGGGTGCTCGGTGGAGGTGGTGCTGGGTGGTGGGAGGGTGGGGAAGGGGTTATAGGTGGATGGGGAGTGGATGCTATAGTTAAGGAGGGGGGTGATGGGTGGGCAGAGGGGGTGTTGGGTGGTAGGGGTGAAGGGGGTGCTGGGTGGTGGGATGGGGGAGGGTTCTAGGTGGATGTAGTAGGGGGGTTATGGATGGAGGGAGGGTGAGGGAGGGGTTGTAGGTGGATTGGGAGGGGGTGCTATAGCTGGGGGGGGTTGCTGGGTGGCTGGGGTGAAGGGGGTGCTGGGTAGAGGGAGGGGGGAGGGGTGTTGGGTGGATGGGGAGGGGTGCTGGGTGGAGGGGGGGGGTGCTGGGTGGTTGGGGTGAAGGGGGTGTTGGTTGGATGGAGGGGGGAGGGTGCTTGGTGTTGGGTGGATGGGGTGGGGTGGGGGTGCTGGGTGGAAGGAGGGTGAGGGTGGGGCTGTATGTGGATGGGGTGGGGGTGCTGGGTGGAGGGAGGAGCTGTAAGTGATAGGGAGGGGGTGCTGGGTGGAGGGTGGGGTGGGGGGGGGGGGAGGTGCTCGGTGGATGGGGAGGGGGTGCTGAGTGGAGGGATGGTGAGGGAGGGGATGTAGGTGGATAGGGAGGGGGTGGTATATCTGGGGGGGTGTTGGGTGGGTGGGGTGAAGGGGGAGCTGGGTGGAAGGAGGGGGTGATGGGTGGATGGGGAGGGGTGCTATAGTTGAGAAGGGGGGGGAGGGGGGCTGGGAGGAGGGTTAGGGGGTGATAGATTTATGGGGTAAAGGGGATGTTGGGTGGAGGAGGGGGGGGGGGGGGGGTTATGGGTGGATGGGTCAGGGGTTTTGGGTGGATGGAGGGTGAGGGAGGGGATGTATGTGGATGCGGAGGGGGGGTGTTATCGTTGAGGGGGGGGGGGTGGCTGGGTTGAAGGGCATGCTAGGTGGAGGGAGGGGGTGAAGGGTGGATGGGGAGGGGTGATGGGTGGAGGGAGGATGGGGGGAGGAGGTGCAGGTGGATTGGGATGGGGTTGTTATAGTTGGGGGGGGTGCTTGGTGGCTAGGGTGAAGGGGGGTGGTGGGTGGAGGGGGGTTCTGGGTGGATGGAGGATGAGTGAGGGGTTGTATGTGGATGGAGATGGGGTGCTATAGCTGAGGGGAGGGGGGTGCTGGGTGGCTGGTGTGAAGGGGGGTATTGGGTGTAGATATGGAGAGGGTGCTAGGTGGATGGGGAGGGGCTGCTTGGTGGAGGGAGGGTGGGGAGGAGTTGTAGGTGGATGGGGAGGGGAGGCTGTAGCTGGGGGGGTCTGGGTGGAGGGAGGGTGGGGGGGAGCTGTAGGTGGGATGGGGATGAGGATGATATAGCTAAGGGTGGTGGTGGTTTCTCCTTGTATTTTCGAGTTGGTATGTTTTACCATTTATTGAAGTGAACATTCATGAAAGTTTGTTTTTGTCATGATATTCCTCCTTTGAAATTATTAATATTTTTTATTAAAGTATTTCTATAAATCATTTTAAATCCTCTAGGGGGGTGATGGGAGGAGGGAGGGGGGAGGGTGCTGGGTGGATGGGACATGGGGAGTGCTGGGTGGAGGGAGGGTGCAGAAGGGGATGTAGGTGGAGGGGAGAGGGTGATATAGTTGAGGTGGGGGGGGGGGGGGTGTTAGGGTTGAAGGGTGTGCTGGGTGGAGGGAGGGGGGGAGGGTGTTGGGTGGATGGGGAGGGGGTGCTGGGTGGAGGGAGGGGGGAGGGTGCTGGGTGGGGGGAGGTGGGGGAGGGACTGTAGGTGGGTGGGGAGGGGGGTGCTATAGCTGGGGGGTCATGGGTGAAAGGGGGGTGCTCAGTGGAGGGAGTGGGGGTAGGGGGTGCTGGGTGGCTGGGGTGAAGGGGGTGCTGGCTGGAGGGAGGGTGCTAGGTGGATGGGGTAGGGGGTGTTGGGTGGAGGGAGGGTGAGGGAGGGGATGTAGGTGGATGGGGGGTGATATAGCTGAGGAGGGGGGTGGGGTGGCTGGGGTGAAGGGGGGTTTTTGGGTGGAGGGAGGGTGGGAGAGGAGTTGTAGGTGGATGGGGAGGGGGGTGCTGGGTGGCTGGGGGTAAAGGGTGGTTTTGGGTGGTGGGAGGGTGGGGGAGGAGCTCTAAGTAGATGGGGAGGGGGTGCTATAACTAGGGGGGGTGTGTTGGGTGGAGGGGTGATGGGGTGAAGGGGGGTGATGAGTGGAGGGAGGGGGGTGCTCGGTGGAGGTGGTGCTGGGTGGAGGGAGGGGAGAGGGTGCTAGGTGTATGGGGAGGGGGAGGGTACTGGGTGGAGGGAGGGTGGGGAAGGGGTTATAGGTGGATGGGGAGTGGATGCTATAGTTAAGGAGGGGGGTGATGGGTGGGCAGAGGGGGTGTTGGGTGGTAGGGGTGAAGGGGGTGCTGGGTGGTGGGATGGGGGAGGGTGCTAGGTGGATGTAGTAGGGGGTTATGGATGGAGGGAGGGTGAGGGAGGGGTTGTAGGTGGATTGGGAGGGGGTGCTACAGCTGGGGGGGGGGGTTGCTGGGTGGCTGGGGTGAAGGGGGTGCTGGGTAGAGGGAGGGGGGAGGGTGTTGGGTGGATGGGGAGGGGTGCTGGGTGAAGGGGGGGGGGTGCTGGGTGGTTGCGGTGAAGGGGGTGTTGGTTGGATGGAGGGGGGAGGGTGCTTGGTGTTGGGTGGATGGGGTGGGGTGGGGGTGCTGGGTGGAAGGAGGGTGAGGGTGGGGCTGTATGTGGATGGGGTGGGGGTGCTGGGTGGAGGGAGGAGCTGTAAGTGATAGGGAGGGGGTTCTGGGTGGAGGGTGGGGTGGGGGGGGAGGTGCTCGGTGGATGGGGAGGGGGTGCTGAGTGGAGGGATGGTGAGGGAGGGGATGTAGGTGGATAGGGAGGGGGTGGTATATCTGGGGGGGTGTTGGGTGGGTGGGGTGAAGGGGGAGCTGGGTGGAAGGAGGGGGGTGATGGGTGGATGGGGAGGGGGGCTGGGAGGAGGGTTAGGGGGTGATAGATTTATGGGGTAAAGGGGATGTTGGGTGGAGGATGGGGGGGGTTATGGGTGGATGGGTCAGGGGTTTTGGGTTGATGGAGGGTGAGGGAGGGGATGTATGTGGATGCGGAGGGGGGTGTTATCGTTGAGGGGGGGGGTGGCTGTGTTGAAGGGCATGCTAGGTGGAGGGAGGGGGTGAAGGGTGGATGGGGAGGGGTGATGGGTGGAGGGAGGATGGGGGAGGAGGTGCAGGTGGATTGGGATGGGGTTGTTATAGTTGGGGGGGGGGTGCTTGGTGGCTAGGGTGAAGGGGGTGCTGGGTGGATGGAGGATGAGTGAGGGGTTGTATGTGGATGGATATGGGGTGCTATAGCTGAGGGGAGGGGGGTGCTGGGTGGCTGGTGTGAAGGGGGTATTGGGTGTAGAGAGGGAGAGGGTGCTAGGTGGATGGGGAGGGGCTGCTTGGTGGAGGGAGGGTGGGGAGGAGTTGTAGGTGGATGGGGAGGGGAGGCTATAGCTGGGGGGGTCTGGGTGGAGGGAGGGTGGGGGGGAGCTGTAGGTGGATGGGGATGAGGATGATATAGCTAAGGGTGGTGGTGGTTTCTCCTTGTATTTTCGAGTTGGTATGTTTTACCATTTATTGAAGTGAACATTCATGAAAGTTGTTTCTGTCATGATATTCCTCCTTTGAAATTATTAATATTTTTTATTAAAGTATTTCTATAAATCATTTTAAATCCTCTAGGGGGTGATGGGAGGAGGGAGGGGGGAGGGTGCTGGGTGGATGGGACATGGGGAGTGCTGGGTGGAGGGAGGGTGCAGAAGGGGATGTAGGTGGAGGGGAGAGGGTGATATAGTTGAGGTGGGGGGTGTTAGGGTGAAGGGTGTGCTGGGTGGAGGGAGGGGTGAGGGTGTTGGGTGGATGGGGAGGGGGTGCTGGGTGGAGGGAGGGGGGAGGGTGCTGGGTGAGGGGAGGTGGGGGAGGGACTGTAGGTGGGTGGGGAGGGGGGTGCTATAGTTTGGGGGTCATGGGTGAAAGGGGGTGCTCAGTGGAGGGAGTGGGGGTAGGGGGTGTTGGGTGGCTGGGGTGAAGGGGGTGTTGGCTGGAGGGAGGGTGCTAGGTGGATGGGGTAGGGGGTGTTGGGTGGAGGGAGGGTGAGGGAGGGGATGTAGGTGGATGGGGGGGGGGGTGATATAGCTGAGGAGGGGGGTGGGGTGGCTGGGGTGAAGAGGGGTTTTGGGTGGAGGGAGGGTGGGAGAGGAGTTGTAGGTGGATGGGGAGGGGGGTGCTGGGTGGCTGGGGTAAAGGGTGGTTTTGGGTGGTGGGAGGGTGGGGGAGGAGCTCTAAGTAGATGGGGAGGGGGTGCTATAACTAAGGGGGGGTGTGTGTTGGGTGGAGGGGTGATGGGGTGAAGGGGGGTGATGAGTGGAGGGAGGGGGAGGGTGCTGGGTGGATGGGGTGGGGGTGTTGGGTGGAGGGAGTGGTTGTAGGTTGATAGGGAGGGGGTACTATAGATGGGGGGTGCTGGGTGGCCAGGGTGAAGGGGGTGCTGGGTGGACGGGGGTGCAGGGAGGCTGGGGTGAAGGGGTTTGCTGGGTGGAGGGAGGGGGAGGGTGCTGGGTAGATGGGGTGAGGGGTGCTCGGTGGAGGGAGGGTGAGGGAGGGGCTGTAGGTGGATGGAGAGGGGGTGTTGGGTGGTTGGGGTGAAGGGGGTGCTGGGTAGAGGTAGGGTGGGATGGTGTTGGGTGGATGGGGGGGGGGGTTTCGCTAGAGGGAGGGTGGGGGGAGCTATAGGTGGATGGGGAGGGGGTTCTATAGCTTTGGATGGTGGGGGGGGGGGTTCTTCTTTTATTTTTTGCAGTTGGTATGTTTTACCATTTATTTAAGTGAACCATTATTAAATGGTTTCTGTCATGATATTCCCCCATTTACATTATTCATATTTTTCATTAAAGGTTTTCGATAAATCATTTTAAAGCCTCCAGGGGGTGCTGGGTGGAGGGAGGGGGTGCTAGTTGGATTGGGGGTCTGTGTGGAGGAAGGTTGTGGGAGGGGCTTTAGGTTGATGGGGATGGGGTGCTATTGTTGAGGGGGGGGGGTGTTGGGTGGGGGGAGTGGGGAGGGTGTTGGGTGGATTGGGAGGGGGTGTTGGGTGGAGGGAGGGTGGGGGAGGGGCTATAGGTTGATGGGGAGGGGGGTGATGTAGCTTAGGAGGGGGGTGTTGAGTGGAAGGGGGGTTGCTGGGTGGCTAGGGTGAAGGGGGTGTTGAGTGGAGGGAGGGGGAGGGTGTTGGGTAGATGGGGTGGGGGGGGGGGGGTGTGGAGGGTGCTGGTTGTAAGGAGGGTGAGGGATGGGTTGTAGGTGGATGGAGATGGGGGTGCTATAGTTGGGGGGTTCTGAGTGGATGGGGATAGGGGTGTTGGGTGGGGGGAGGAGTTGTATGTGGATTGGGAGGGGGTGCTATATCGGAGAAGGTGGGTGTTGGGTAGAGGGGGGGGGGGTGCTGGGTGGATAGGGAGGGGTGGTTTTAGTTTGAGGGAGGGTGAGGGAGGGTCTGTAGGTGGATGAGGGGGTGCTGGGTGGAGTGGGAAGATGTAGGTGGATGGGGAAGGGGTGTTATAGCTGAGGAGGGGTGTGCTGGGTGGAGAGAGGGGGGTACTAGGCTTCTGGGGTGAAGGGGGGGTGCATGGTGTGGGGGGGGGGGGTGAGGGAGGCTGGGTGGAGGGGGTAGGAGTGGGGGTGGGGTGCTGGGTGGCTGGGTTAAAGGGGTACTGGGGGAGGGTGGGGGAGGGTGCTGGGTGGATGGGGTGGGGGGTTCTGGATTGATGGAGGTTGAGGGAGGGGTTGCAGTTGGATGGGGAGGTGGTGCTATGGCTGGGGGTGGTGCTGGGTGGATGGGGTGAAGGGGGGTGCTGGGTGGAGGAGGGGTGTTGGGTGGATGGGTAGGGGTGCTGGGAGGAGGGAGGGTGGGGGAAGAGATGTAGGTGGATGGGGATGGGGTGCAATAACTAGGGGGTGTTGGGTGGCTAGGGTGAAACGGGGTGTTGGGTGGAGGGGGGGGGGGGGGTGCTTGGTGGATGTAGGGTGAGGGAGGGGCAGTATGTGGATGGGGAGTGGATATTATAGCTGGGGGGTTTGGGTGGAGGGAGGAGAGAGGGTGCTGGTTGGATGGTGAGGGGGTGCTGGGTGGAGGGAATGTGGGGGAGGAGCTGTATGTGGTCAAGGAGGGGGGTGCAATAGCTGTGGGGGGGGGGGGTGCTGGGTGGAGGGTGGGTGGGGGAGGGGCTGTAGGTGGATAGGGAAGGGGTGCTATAGCTAAATGGGGGGTATCTTTTTCAGTTGGTATGTTTTACAATTTATTGAAGTGAGCCATCATGAAATTGTTTCAGTCATGATATTTTTCCTTGGACATTATTCATATTTTTCATTAAAGTTTCTCTATAAATCATTTTAAAGCCTCTAGTGGGGTGCTGGATGGAGGGGGTGGGGTGGTGCTGGGTGGATTGGGAGGGGGGTGCTGGGTAGAGGGAGGGTGGGGGAGGGGTTGTAGGTGGATGTGGAGGGGGTGCTATAGCTAAGGAGGTGGGGGGGGGGGGGGGTTGTTAGGGTGAAGGGGGTGCTGTGTGGATGGAGGCGGGACTGTTCTAGGTGGATTGGGAGGGGGTCCTGGGTGAAGGGAGTTGGGGAAGGAGCTTTAGGTGGATGGGGAGGGGGTGGGGGTGCTATAGCTGAGGAGGGGGGGTGTTCTAGGGTGAAAGGGGTGCTGGGTAGAGGGAGTGGGGGAGGGGGTTTTGGGTGGAGGGAGGGTGCTGGGTGGATGTAGTGGGGGTGCTGGGTGGATGGAGGGTGAGGGAGGGGCTGTAGGTGGATGGGGAGGGGATACTATAGGTGGGGGTGCTGGGTGGCCGTGGTGAAGGGTTGTGTTGGGTGGAGGGAGGGTGGGGGAGGAGTTGTAGGTGGATGGGGAGGGGGGTTCTATAACTGGTGGGTGCTGGGTGGGGGGGGGGGGTGCTGTGTGGCTGGGGTGAAGGGGGGTGCTGGGTGGAGGGAGGGGGGAGGGTTCTAGGTGGATGGTGCGGGGGGGGGGGGGGGGTGTTGGGTGGAGGGAGTGTGAGGGATGGGCTGTAAGTGGATGGGGAGAGGAGTGCTGTTGCTGGGGGGTGGGTGGGGTGAAGGGGGTTACTGGTTGGAGGGAGGGGGAGGGTGTTGGGTGGATGGGGTGGGTGGAGGGAGGGTGAGGGAGGGCCTGTAGGTAGATGGGGACGGGGTGATATAGCTCGTGGGGGTGCTGGGTGGCTGGGGTGAAGGGGCGTGCTGGGTGGAGGGAGGGGGAGGGTGTTGGGTGGATGGGGAAGGGGTGTTGGGTGGAGGGAGGGTGGGGGAGGAGCAGTAGGTGGATGTGGAGGGGGTGCTATAACTGAGGGGGGGGGGGGGGGTTTCTCCATGTATTTTTTTTCATTTGGTATGTTTTTTCATTTATTATAGTGAACCATCATGAAATTGTTTTCGACAAGATATTCCTGCTTTAACATTATTCATATTTTTCATTAAAGGTTGTATATAAATCATTTGAAGCCTTTAGGAATCTATATTCATCAATTTTATTTCTGAATTTCTATAATTTGAATTATCCAATTCTATCTTTTTTTCTGCATTGTTGTTTAATGAGTTTTAGGAATACTATTCTGAATACATTGGATTGCTCACAACTAGTTTGTATTTTTTTATAGGTGAAGGATGGAAGGAAGGCATACTGGTTCTTCTTGTCCTAGAGAAGGACCTATACCCACGGTTCATTGAACTGTGGGTATATTGGGTCAGTTGTGATAAGTTATACCCACAGTTTTGTAAACTGTGGTTATAGGTATATACCTATGGTTTAGTAAAAATTGTGGGTATTATGGAATTAACCAGGGCTATACCTGTGGTTCCTATTGAACCGTGGGTATATCTCTATACTGATGCCTTAGTAGCCCACAGTTTTTGGGACTAGGGTTATATCCTATACCCACGTTTCAAAATTGTGTGTATAGATATGTTTCTTAGTAGTGCCTTTAGTATCTGGTCAATATATTTTGACTTATTCCAAGAAGCCTCTTGGGTCTATCACGAAAGATCTTGATCCATAGACTATAGGATGCTTCCCTTATGTCCTTCATAGAGAAGAAGTTGTGAGACCTGTCCTTAATATATTGTAAGACATATATGTAATTTTCATTAAGTAATTTGTCATCAACATATACTACAAGGATAATGACCACATTTCTATTAAACCATTTAAAAACACAAAAATCAAACTTATTATTAATGAACCCAAATTATTTTATGGTCTCATAAAATCAAATATTCCATGAGCTAGATGTCTGATTCAATCCATAAATGGATCCTCGTAACTTACATATGATTTTTTCATCATCTGGAGTCACAAAACCTTATGGCTGTGTCATATAGACGTCTTTCTGAAAGTTCCCATTAAGGATGGCATCCATCAGGAAAATCTCATAGTCACGGTAAGCTGTTATACCGAGTTTGATTCTGATGTATTTGAACAAGGAAACTGCTGAAAAGTTTTCATCATAGTCAATTCCATGACACTATTTAAACCATTTAGCCACTATCCTTTCTTTATGGTTCCCTTACCTCTCTTTTTCACCAAAACATTACTTGTGTTTCAGGAACTACTTCTTCCATGGGGACCTATGGATTCTGTTCATGTACCAACTCTTGTGTATCTTATGCATCAACTTCATCAAAGTCAATCTTTCTTCCATTGTCCCATTTGAGGATGAACCCCCTCTCAAGAAAGACATCTTGTCTGGTGACAATCACTTTATTGTCTGAGGGTTTATATAGGTAGTATCCCTTTATTTCCTTAGGATACCCAATAAAGACACACATAATGCCTTGGGTTCTTTTTTATTGCTTGTAAAGGCCCTAAAAACACCTCGCAACCACATACATGTGTATATAATAAATTGGGTTTCTTTCCACTCCATATTCTGAAGAGAATTCCATTTTCTACTTTAATTGATACTCGGTATAATGTGTTTTCCGTGGTTTGTAATCCATATACCCAAAAGGATAATGGAATATCTACATGACTCATCATCGACCTTACCATGTCTAACATGGTACGATTCCTCCTTCCACTAACACCATTCCACTGTGGTCTATAAGGTGGAGTGAGTTGATATATAATCCCAAACTCCCATAGAAAGTTGACTATATCTTGGTTTAGATATTCAACACCTCGATACAATTGAAGCTTCTTTATCTTCATACCAAGCTAATTCTCTAATTCATTCTTGAATTCCTTAGATTTCTCAAAGATCTCGGACTTATACCTCATTGAGTAGATATATCTATACTTACTCAAGTCATCAGTAAACGTTATGAAGTAAGAATATCAACCTCTATCTTTAACTAGAAATAGTCTACACACATCATTGTGTAGCAATCCAAGAATCTCCATGGACCTTTCACTATGTCCACCAAAAGGTGGTTTGGTCAATTTTCCTTGTAAAAAAGATGGAAATATATCAATTGGTTTTATCTTAGAAGATTATAAATAACAATCTTGATAGATCTTTGTCAAAGGATTTTCATTTACATGACCAAAACGGTGATGCCAAATCTGGCTGTTATATGAGTCATGTAAACTTGATTCATTATCAATTTCCAATAATTTTTTTATCTTATTTAATATATATAGACTGTTATTTAAATTTTTCCATACCATAACATATTTTATCCTTATAAAAGAAACAACTTTTATTTCCATCATGAAAATAAAACCTTCTATATGTAAACTAGATAGAGAAATTATGTTTTTGGTAAGAATGGGTACATAATAATAATCAAATAAAACTAAAATCATTACCATTGGAAATGAAATGTGGCAGTCACCAATGGAATGAGTTGTCAATCTTTCACCATTGGTAGCTTGCAGATCCACCTCTCCTCTAGAAATATTTCAAAAATATACATAGTTCCTACAATTGTATAAAGATGTGTGCACCAAAAGCTTTATCTAAAACACAATGTGTAGAAATGGAAAGATCTTACTCTATAACAAATGAAGATTTAGCTTCCCCAATCTTTTTGGTGAAATTCCTCTTCTAATGTCCTGTCCTTCCACAAGAAAAACACACTACCTACTTGTCCTCACCCTACCTCGGGATCTTCTTCTTATTGGCAGGACATTGCTCGATAGCATTAGACTGCTTATAAGTTGTGGCCCACTTTTTCTTGTCCTTCCTCTTCTTATTCACCATAATGACTATGAGTTTTTCATGACCCATGTCCTTATCCACTTGGTGACTCAAGGCCAAAAATTTATAAATACTCTTCTCATTATTTCTCATATTATAATTCACAATAAAACAAGTGACGGTATTGGGAAGTGAGGAATGTATGATATATGTACGCAACTCATCAGAGAATTTAACCCCTAAGAAGTAAAAACATTTAATATATCCAATAATATTTACTACATGAGGCCTAGTTGGTGAAGAATCTCTAAGATTAGTGGTAAACAAAGCATTCAAGAGCTCATACCTCTCTTTTCTCACCTTCCCTTGATAGAGATTCTCAAGGTAAGACCTCATGCTATATTCATCCATTTCCTTATATTTCTTTAAATGCTCATTGGACATGGATGACATCATGAAGAACTAAACATATATAGAATCATTCAGATGTTTCTCATATAGAGATAGTTCTTCATCAATTACCTAATGTCTAGACACAATTTGTAAAGGTACTTCTAACACATACAATTTCCTTTCATTTGGAAGGATGACCAATAAATCCTTTTCCACACCTGAAAATTTGTGTCGATGAGAAGGATTTCCTTATCATGTATGGATCCTAATGATATTTTTTATTTCAATTTATTACTATTTCTACAAAATGGATCAAAAAAAATTTATTACTTTATCTGATAAAATTTAGACTAAGAAATAAATATTAGATTTGTTAGTCTCCCACTATTTTATCGAAACCCAATATCCCTCACTATTGGATTTAGAATATCCTGTTTTTTGGAAGTCCTGGTGGTTAGGATCCATATTCACCTTCTAATTACACCAAATTTGGTTAGTCAAGCAACTCGAATGGTTTTAGGCATGTATTCTAAATGAAAACTGCATTGATCCACAATTCCTTCATCTGGTGGGTGGACTCCCCAATCCCAAAATCCTCAATTTAGATTTCCTCACCATTTACTCTTAGTAACATTAATTACTGCTTTGGTAGTTAAACCTTGTTGTGAACCATGTTATGTCAACCCAAAAAAACATGTTAGAATTCCTCGATAATTGAAATCACCCTAACATTGGCTGGTCAAGCACTTTGAACAATGGTCCAACTATAACTAAAGTAATGGAAGTGTTTATCAAATTATTATTTTATTAGGGGATTTTATCCTTCGAGTAAATTTATAATTATTATCTTTATTACATGATTGTTAATATTAAGTGGGATTACATACATGATTAAACATTTTGTAGATAATATTTACGCATAAGACAGTCTATTTTAGTTTTTATCTTGCATTCTTGTTAATTCATTAAATATGTGATCGTGAAAATACATTCATAATGAAAATAACCGTGCAACTGATAGAAATAAATTAAAGGGTATGATCATGATCTTATGCTAATGGTTATTTTATCTATTGGTTGATAAACTAACCATTAACATACAAGAAAAAACCATGAACCAATTGGGGTTCGTGTTTACACCTTTCCTCCTGTCCACCATTGTATCTCCTTATATTGGTTTCACTTCTACTCCTAACTTGACCACCTCCACTATCTTTGGATCCCCATCCATTACATATTCCTTTTACCCACACGCAACTAAGAGAAGTAAGGGTTTACATAAAATAAAACATGGGCCCACATGCCCTATATTATAATGATGAGAGAAGGAACACATGACAACAATTTAATTTAGTAATAAATTAAATGAAACCAATAACATACAAAAGGTCTGGTACAGATCATGATCATCCACATGCATGCAACATGTTATGAATTTAATAAAACTATAATTCAATTCATTATTCATTATTTTTTATGATAAATCGTGAACCAATCTATTAATTATTATATTTAATTAATCATTCTTTTAATCTTAATTCTTATATGAATTTCCTTAAGATTCCCATCCATTATAATTTAAAAAAAATAAAATAAATTTATTTAAAATTAACTAAGAACATAAATGCATCTTTGAGGGAACATGAAGAATACCTATCCAAATCTACCCAACATTTATAATTCTCATATACTATTTTACTCTTGTGACATATAGCATACAATACTTATCACGTAATTTCATGACATGTAATTCAGAAATGATTACAAAAATTACATGATTTTTTTGTCACATGTTATGATTCAATGTATATAGAGTAACAACTTGTAATATGGATCATACATTATATGAAGGTCATGAACAATATGAAAATATTAATTAAACATTAAAATATGTATTTACACTAAAACCTATCACATAGAGTGTCCTATCTTTACGACCACACACACGTACATGTATCAGTGTTTTCATAGTAAAATAAATAAATATTAAATTTGTGTAACATGGTATATGTACAAGACATGTAGATATGATATACATGACATGTAGGCCTCTCCCCATCTATTCGAGACACATGCCTAGGGACTCATCTTGTAGTTTGTGCCTCAGAAAATTTAGATTACATGACATGTCTAATGGGACACACTACATGTTGACTCTGTGTTATATGGTCACCCATTAGGTAGGATGAGTATTGAATACATTACTCATCTTTGAAAAAAAGGGACCACACATTGTGTCTAATGGGCCACATAGTGTGTTGTCCGGTTGACCATGTTCCATTCTATCCTGGTCAATACAGGGTGTTAAAATTAATTGAACCGCATGTAATCAATGAACACATACTGAGTAATTGAAGAATTAACTCATGGTGCCTAAACAAAACTACATGACATGTGACTTTGGATACACAGGGTATACTACTGTGTTATATAGGAAGAATCCTTGGCTCCTCTAGACATGTTCTTTGATTTTATTTTAATCAAAAAATTAAACATCTCTATTAGATCTATGATAAATGAATGAGGAAGATGAAAATATCAAAATTTATATTAGAAGACTGGTTAAAGTTGAATTAAAAAACTAAATTATAAATGCATAAATCACCAATTATCTTAAATAAATATAATCAATCATTTTCCCCAACTGATACCGATTATAGGTTCCAATCGCAGCGGAAGTGTGCGATGGGTGGTGCCCATGTTTAATTTTTCCATAATCAATGATCAATCTGAGATCTACACAATGATGAACACTGTGATCCAAAGAATAGATTCCAAGAAATAGACAATGATAAATTATCTCAGAACCAATAGATAATGATAAAAAAATATTGTTTATAATTATTTTAATTAGATTAATAATTACCTCTAAGGAATTATTTCTTCATTGAGGTGTCCAAAAAAAAATCTACAGTGCACTGTCCTTGCATTTTAGAAAAAAATATTGATTTATTCTAGCAGTGATCCACACATATTCCAAAAATCTCTAAATGTTTCTAAAGGAGTCTCCTGGTGCAAGCACAAAAGATCCTTGTGCATGAATCAACCGTCTTCGATCTCCTAGAGAACTGCTTTGAAAGCATGATCCTTAATCTAGTGGAGGAGGATTGGCCTCCATTCTTGAGAGCATTCTTGGAAAATAATGTTCTCTAGGCTTGATAGGTTTTTGTCTAAATCTTTTGTTCACAACTGAATAGCTTAATGAAAAAATAACATAATTGGGTATTTGTATTTCTTAAGATAAAATATAATAATTGCAAAAGTTCCCTTATTATTTATTTAATCAGAGAAAACCCTATATCAAATAATAATAGTAATATTATTATATCTCAACATGTTCTGAACTTTTGAAATAAAATTAAATATTGTTTACTTAAATTATATTCAATATTATCATTTCTCACCGAACCATTAAAATCGGTCTACAATTCCTTCAAAATATTTTTCTGACCTTGAATAATGTCTATTGATTTTTTAAATAAATATCACTTCATCATTTTCCAAAAAAATTACTAAATATTATATAAAGTAAATAAAAAATATTTATTTATTAATTTTTTTGCTCATAATATATTCTCTTGAATTAATAGTGACAAAATATATGTTATCAAACATATATAAATAATTATTAAACCACGTATGAGAATAATATTTATTCAAAATGTTAAATAATAATATATTATTTAACTGAGATTTTTGATGCACTTAGTGTGTGATCCACCGTGACTCTTTATTAGTGGTGTTAGGTGAAGCAACCTAAAATCCATGGTTAGCATCTAACAACATTCCAAGGCACCCATAAATAAAGATGTTAATGCCGCAATGACATTTCACATCATACGAATGGTTACTACGTAATATAATCTGTTTATCACATTATCTCTAATCGAATAGGTTGCATGCCAGTGCCATCAACCTATGAGCTCAATATCTCTTTATTATACTTTTTGGAATTTGAAATTTCATATAGAACACTATGACCATGGATTTATTTAGGCTATATCATTTCCATCAAAGGGATTGAGATATTAACTTCTGTTAATGAACATAATGGAAAAATCCTTTCTTGTATTATTCATTAATCCATTATTACTAACGACACACCCAACAAATCCTACTTCACCGCTGACATCTATCATCATGGTTTTCATCAATACATCTAAGTACTCGACTAATAATAATCATTAATAATAATCATAGATTCTAAGGACCAATACACAAATCCATGGATAGGAACATTCAATGAAATGTAAAAATATGGTTTTCCAACTGGTGGGTCTTGTTCTCATAATATCCATACTAGACATTTCCAAGGGAATACATCATGAGAAGGTGCCCTAATGTCATATGAGACTCCTCCCCCTTATAGAATATATCATTTGTGTCTGTTAAATGATATCTTCTGACTATAGAACATATATTCAAGAATAGTGTCGTAGCACTTCCAGGTTTTCATATTTGTGAGAAACATCTATTACATTTTATTGCGAAGATACTCTTAAGACATTATCATACACTATGATACATATAATAACAATCCTGATGTGATAATGAGTTTATTAATATTAAAAAACCATGAATACATGTTTATCAAAAAGTATAAAGAAGTTGGTTATAGGGTACAAACTCCAATACTAAGAACACCACCGAAGATTGAAGAAAATGGACTCTAGATAAATGAGATCAGATCTAAGCTTACTTGGGAACAAGATGCAGACATATCTCAACCCTCACATTGCCTCCCACAATTGATGCACTGAATCTTATCTTGTGGGGGAGATGGTTATAGAACCATTGAAAGTAGCATCATCGCACTGGATCCCAATCAACTGAAGATGAATACATCCATCGAATCAAGCTAGATCCACTATCGGGGCGAAGAAGGAGGAAGGAATACAACTATTCCAAATATTAAGAGAACCCCTAGATTTGTTTTCTGTTGTGAATAATTGAACTCCCCAAATGAGCAGGTCCTAAGAAAAGGAAAAAATATAGAAATAATAAATGTTATAAAACTTATACACCTAAAAATAAATTATGAAAAAAATAATATATATATATATATAATTTATATATATATATATATAATTTATATATATATATAGGAATTTATTAAAAAAACTATTTTCTATATTTTTAATTGCAGTAACATCTATGCTTAGGTCCTATATTGAAATTAGAATTCATCTAAGCCCAATTTCCACATCAAGTTATCATAATTCTCAACCCATATAATATCTAATGATCTATAGGACATAGTGAGGTAAAGAAGCATCTAAGTTTCACTAAAGTCATGAAGCACTAGAACAATGTTAATTGCATGCGCAATTGAAGAACTGAGGTAATCCTGACATAATTAACCTCAATGATCTATTGTGACATGTGTTTTCCATTGAACCTAATGTCAAATATTCTATTAACACTGGCTATAATGGGGAATAATATTTTCCTCCCTTTATCTCTATAAATATCTTTCACCCTCTCTCATTATAGGGGATTTGGAATTGTCTGAGCCTAGTTTTAAATTTCTTTCTTTATATTTCTTTTTTCATTTTTAATTAAATTTTCATTATTTACTTCATTCAATAATATTGTTTTGATATATTCAGCCTTAATTTCATTATGTTTCTCACCACTTTGATTTCAAAGAAATTTTGATATCTATAACTATGGAGTGATAAACCATCGCATGTGATCTAAGGGGGGATCACAGAGATGATCTTGAATTTATGTTATTAATTTTAATCAATATCCTCTATGATTATTTGGAGATAGTTTAAATGGAGTTTGGAGGGGGTGATTGTCACTCTGAAATCCACTTGACTCTGTCACAGTCTTCCAATTGTTGTAAGAAAATGTCTCTTTTTATTTTGGGCCACACTTCGTACTATTAGATCCATGTTGTTTAATTGTAATAATGGCATGTGATTTCTTCCAGGTGTGTGAGTAAGTTCATTCACCCAATTAAGGAATTTTTGTACCCATTAACCTAGTAAAATACAAGGAATAACTATTATATTTAAGGATCTATTTATCAGATTAGTGGTTTCCCACCAAAGTAAATAGTGTAGGGTGAATATGTGAATGAAATTGAATCTACTCATTAAATTAGATGATTTAAAACAAAAATAAATTCTGTTAGATCTCATTGGAATTTATTCTTAGGTATATTTTTATTTCTAGAATTCATTCTCTATACATTTTCATTTACATTCCCTCCCCGTTTTCTATTCAATTGAAAAAAAATTGTCTCGTATTTTTAAAAATTAATAGAAAAATGAAACATAAGTGATAGGATAGTGAGACCCCAACCCTTCATCCTTGGGAGGTGACCTTGGTCAACCACTAGGAATCATTATGAGTAAAATAGAAATTTTTTTTGACCAAAACACATGGTAGAAATGTGATTGGGTGGATTTATTGATGAATGTTTGACACTTCTATTTTGGGACAGTTAGTCTGTGGAAGGGTCAGACAATCTATATGTGAGGGAGACAATATGGATCCATGATTTTTCTTTAATAATAATATAATATCAGGATGTGTGTTTCATATAAAGATTCAGTTAGAGACTTTATGAGTCCTTTGGGACTTAGTTGAAGCTTAGTCCAACATCTAACCCACTTAAAGTTAGGTAGTTTGATTGGACCATCCATATATAAGAGGATATTCTTTGGGAATGCGTGCTTGATTTTATTAATACATGAGATTGACATCTCCCATTAGTAGTGTTTTTGTATAAAAATTTATTTCATATTCTTTCAAAATAGCCACAATTGTGGAACTACATATATATTATACTTCTCACCATTGGGGTTTTTAGAGGAGGTTTATTTAGTAGTGATCCTATCATGGATGGAATTGGAGACCACAGAGATATTTTAGTTAGTCCATAAGCATCAAATTACTTCATAAAGTAGGTGATCATCAGATTACGACTCTATGTATTGTTCATTTAGAGATGTCTATTTTTAATAAAGTATTATTTTAGATATCACCTTGATTGGTTCATTGATAACTTTGGTTTTTAAGAAATATGAAACCATTTTTCAGTACTATTTGATATGTAGAGTTAATTGGAAGAGAAGCTTATCAGTTGGATCATTCTACAAACAATATTGGTATACATGTTATATTTAATGTAATACACTCTATATTTATGAGCTTGATCTAAGTCATATGGTTGATAGCAAAAATGTTGAGCTTAAAGCTGATGGTCCATTTGAGGAATTTTTGGTGTATATAGTGTATGCAGGAGAGAGGGTACCATGAGAGGGGAAATGACTCTTGTACATGTATCCAAGTAACACATGTTAATTTAGAGGGATAATTTAGAATGTGAGACATATATACAAACTCAATTGTCAATACTATTCTTTGAGGACCATAGAGATGATTTAGGGGGATGAGAATCTAGTAAAAGGAAGGCTATAATGGTATTTTGATTTCAAGGTTTAATTTTTAATTAATATTTTTATATCTTATATATATATTAGATTTTATGAGGTGACATGAGGATGAACAAATAACATATTCCCTAACCTAAGATGAAAAGGAATCACACTTCTCAATAATTGATACCCCATAACCATAAAGGTTTACTGTATTTGGAGACTGGATACATAATAAATAAATTTCATGAATGATATTATATATATTCCACGAATGTTTTGTCAATAAGTAATTTTCATAGAAATATTATACTTAAAACCATTCCCTATAACCTTGGGAAATGTAAATATAACAAAGGGTGTAATCAGATACTCAGTAAGGTTATCCATGTGAAACATTAATATAATATCATATTTGGGAATAAGGTAAGCATAGAGGTTTCAGATCATGTTCATATCTTAAAAAATTTGTATCCAATTATTCAAGGAGAATAATTCATGATTTTTGGTAAAAAAAATTTAATAATAAAAGATATGTGTCATAAGAGTAAAGAAACATCAATAATCTATCATGATTCATGAGATTATATCATATCGATATAAAACATGTCATAAGAGTGTTTTATAAATGTGTGTCAAAAAAATAATCATAGATATCATATTCCAAGTCTACCCATTAATACATTCATCAAATAATAGGCTTGGCCTAACCACTTATGTACCTTCTTGGGCTTGTGCTAAGGGCCCATGTACCCTCTTGGGCTTGGGATAACAGATCGTGTACCCATTGGGCTCATGGGATATAAAATTCCAACAATTTGAGTATATTTATATAACTTATATAGTCATAAAATAATCATTATCCATTTACATGCATTCCCTATGTACCTAATATCCTACAACATTCCTTCATAGCTTAATTAGCGTCTGGTAATGAAATATGTTTCATGAAAATTCCACTAAAAATCATCATATTCCATACATAGAAATAATAAGGATGATATCATTATAATTTATCTCTTGTGAATCATAAGAATCACTTAATGGTTGTTGATCGAGATAATATATTCTCTTATAAAATACATTATATTCCATTTAAAAAAAATATTATATCTTCTTAGTAACAATTAAAAACTAAAAAATCAAGAATAATAGAAATATATTTCTCTTATAATAAACTATAGGAACATGTAACGGAATATTTATAATTAATAATGGTCATGTTATTGAAGAAATGTATTAAATCAATAAATGTAAAAAATATTTTTTTTCATACTTTTATAAACAGTCCAATGTAACTCATTTGAAAAAAATTATAAAGTTACCCTTTTAAAAAATTTCAATGAAATTAAAATATTATTGGAAATAAATTTACAGAATCATTAGAGTATATAAAATATATTTCTTTAACATTTAAATGAACATGGATATGGAAGAAAAATATTATTAGCCATAAAGTTGATTATAGTCGGCTTAGACTAAAAACAATCATTTGGTCATTCTGAAAAATGAAGTGAGGGAAATGAAATGAAAATATTAAAGCCATTTAAATGACCATATGAGATAAAATATACTATTTTATAGAGAAAATTATAATAAAAATTCATTTTAATAATTTTAAACAAGAATAATCCCAATTAAAAATGAGATTAAAATATAATCCCTTACCTTAAGTATCAAATTCCATCAAAACATGATTTAAAATCTTATATAATAAATCAATATTTTTTACATATTTATATTATAATCATATTTTTACCAATATTACAAGATATAATTCATTTATAACCTTCAATGACCAATTTATTAAAAATTCATCCTAAAGATCTATATTCTAAGTGTTAAAATTTATCATTTCCAAGCATGTTTCAGGATGTAGGTTGATTTTTATTAGCCCTGTTCATTATTTCATTATATTGAAAATATTAATAATATCATAAATATGATATTTAACCAGTACATATAATTTTCTAACAATTGTTAAAATTGGTGATGAAAAAAAACATATATCACTTCATGGAGATAGTAGTACAGATGTTTGCATGAGAAATGTTTAATTTTTCATTAGATTTAAAGAATGGAAATTAGAATTTTTTTTATTTTTATAGAAATTTAATTATATAATAAATATTTATATAACCTCTAAATTCATCAATATAACTTTTCATTTGATTTCATAATGAAAAATGAAACACATTCCTTCATGGAGACAGCTGTTTGTACACACACATGAGCTTCACATCCATATTCCATTAGATAGATGAGAAATCGATAACCATTATTCCAATATAATAAAAATATATTTTTATAGAAATAATAATGATTTAATAACATTAAGATGAATTTTTTTAATGAGGTGGAATAAGATTTTTAAAAAAAAATCATTTAGTATGATTACCTCTTCTTCGAGTATTGTAACATCCCAACATGAACCACTAGGTCCAAACCAGAGTGCCACATAACTATATGTGTACCTTCCAATACGCAAGTCTACTAACTAACTGTTAAGGTCTATGTCTAATAATTGAGAGACAATACCCTACGTGTTATGTCATCAAGTATGGTAACAAATAATAATAACAAGAGAAAGAATAAACTAATCAAGAGTAAATGAGGAAACTAAAGATGACATTCAAGGTTTATAAATAAGATCTTCCAAAGTGGAAATCCATATAGAGCTGTGAAAAACAAATGGTAAATAAAACAACTACAAGGTCCTCCAGTGTCTTCCCTAGTCTGCCCTAGCTCCATGCTCCACCTACTCAACGAATCACCATAAGAACCTTTCCCTCCAGAGTGTCTCTCATGAAATCAACAAGCGCATTGAAATGCCCAAGTATGGTGTGAGTACAAGATTCTATAGGACACTACCAATGCATCTTTAAACTAATGTGATCAAGTGTAGAAATGTGTACCATGATAATACTAAATTCCGGAATCACATAAACACACAATACAAAACTGAGTGGTTGTGAGCTAACCATGCTTCCACAACCCCCAACTGTACCTGATTTTGCTCCATACCAAAAGATAATTGAATGAGTCGAAAGAAACAAACTATACCCTATACGACGTCCTCATGGTTTCATGGAGATGATACCCAACATCATCTATCCATTAAGTGGACCATGTCACCTGGATCATCTAGATGAGAATAACTCAAATCGATTGGGATATCTCATTGTGAATGGAACTTGGCATCAAGGCATCCATGAGAACACCCTCAACAAGATACCACATAGTCTTTGTATCTCCACCCCATTCTCAGGTCTCTCATCACTATAGTTACAAACAATTCTTCATAACTTCTAGAGGATAAATAAGTCACAATAGTCCTCTTATCTTAAATTACACTAGCAACCAACAAGGCATGGTAATACATATACATGGAAATTACAAAAGTATACATTATATATAAACATGAGTATATAACAGTATACACAACAATATGTGATCATAATCAAAAATGGAAAAATCCTACACTAATATCACTCATGGAATCACAAACATTTTTTGGGGCTACATAGCATACACACATATGTATTTATAATCAAGCACCATCAATAAGATGTGAACAAAAATAATCATCAAAGAAACAACTGTAAGCATGATCCAAGAAGGTAAGGAACTTCATACCTCAATAGTTGGGAAGAGCGCTTCATGGTTTTATAATTAACATAAATTGACACATCAATGTCTGATGTTTTTAACACGTTGATAATAATGGTTTATCAAGGGTTTCCTAGAACAAAAAAATCTATTTTATTTCACCTAGAAATAAAATATAAAATGCGATGTCATTTTCACTCTCTTAGATAATATTTGGATTATCATTATATGTCAACATATAAAATCTCGAGAATTAACCCAAAGAATAATTCTAAAACCTTGTTTGACAATTATATCCCAAAATTAATATGAGAACAGAGGTGGTATTCAACATAATTATTCTTTTTTAAATAAATATATATGTGTATATATATATATAAATCCTTTGATAATGCAAATATTGTTTAATAAGACTTTTCATTTATCAAATGATAAATTATTCAATAACTAATCTGTGATAATTTCAATCAAATATCATGGAACACACTTTTATACTTGATCACATAAAGTTAAGGACACATTGGTGGCGTCCTACTGAGTCTTGTACTCACACTCTACTCGGAAATTTTGATGCGCTTCTAGATTTCATTAGAGACTCGTTGAAAGAAAAGGGCCATATGGGGATTGGTAGACTAGGTGCAACATGGATCTAGGGAACACCAGGTATGACATTGTAGGACCCCATAGTTCTCTTATTTACTATCTTTGTTTTTATTACTCTAGATAGATTTCCACTTTGGAAGCTCTTATTCATAAACCTTGTATGTCATCTCTAGTTTCCATATTTAATATCATTAATTTATTATTTCTCTTGTTATAATTATTTTTTATCCCACTCAATGACATGAAACATAGGGTATAACATCCTTTTTATCAGAAATAAACCCTCACTACTAGTCAGAATTCTCTTGCGTACGGGGAGGCACACATGAGGTTATGTGGAACTCCAGATTAGACCACGTGGTTCATGTTGGTTTGTAACAGGTATCCTCTATCTGATTACATCTTAATCCTTATTGGGGTGGTATTTTGGTGATACTATGGCTAATAGAATGTGGGGAGGAAATTTATAAAGAAACTTGAGTGGGGATTCACTATGGTATTATTGTCAATGTGTGTGATTAAGTGAGGGGGAAGTTCTATTTTATATGTGGGAGGAGTCAGATTAATATGAATATTCAATGAATTAAAATAATATAAATTAATTTTCATAATAAAGTGAAAAAAATGACAAAATATTCTATGATAGGATAAATTAATGTCTTAATAAATTCATGAAGTAATTATAAGACAATATTTAGGGATATATGAAGTCTTATCTCTTAGTTTAACCCTTTCATTAACCATTTCAACCCTTAATGTAGTGATTAACCTCTAAAACTATTACTATTCATTATGACAAAAAATAAAAGTTTCATTACAAAAAATTTATTATTTTGACTCAAAATATGTAAATATTTTTCTTAAATTCAATATATAAAGGAGTCAGAAATTATTTTTAATATTTGATCGCAAAATGAAATGAAAAATAATTAATTAAAATTTCATTTTTAAATATAAAAACAATTTTATTCTCATCCCATGCCTAATAAAAACAATATTATGAATGTTAAATTATTTAATTAAAATTTTTATCTAAAAATTTCATTAAAATAATTAATAAATATAAATTTATTATGATAAAAACATATTTCCCATGTAAAATATATTTTCTAAAAAATATCGCATTTTTTTTAAATAATGTTATTATCATTTAAATCCAATTTATGACAATGATATGAATGATCATTAATTTTTCCAAAATGGGTATGAAATACTTTTCCATAACATTAAAATCAAAATTATAAAATTTAGAATTTAAATAAAATATATATTATAAAAACAATGATTATAAACAAAACATCTCTATTTGGATGAGAATTACTAGGCTTCCATTCCTTACATTTTATAAACCATTTCCGAAATATCATAAAAATAATTTTTATTATTTAATTCTTTAATTTTATCAATATTTTTTAATCATAAAATTCTTCAAAATTAATAAATTTGAAAAAGGTTAATAATTATATAAAACTATTCAACATATTTTCCCTTGTATTAATGGTATTTATTTAAGTAACCTTAATACTTTTTCATATATTTTATCATTTTCATAATTTATTTCATTATTCACTATGGTTATCTAGTAAGTGAATTATATGATATCAAAAAAAAATTGAAATATATATTCTAAAATAATAAGGTGTAACATTATACAACATTATAATAATTTATTTGTCCAAAATTAGTTACTCTATTGAAAAAATGAGGATACCTCTATGTCGTCGTATATTTAGATTCCCATATAACATACCCAAATTTAGGTTTTCACCGAAAAAATTAATAGGCCGAGTGCTCTAGTTCTGTAATAAATCACTACTAGAAATCATAGTTTTACCAATACTATTTTCCCAATGGTATGTTTGAACTGTTAGGATAGAGATTTTTTTCAAAAGGTTTTTTAAAACTGTTGGAATATATTGATTTAGTGCAGTCTTTCGAAACAGTTTGTAAAAACCATTGGGTTATAAGGATTTTTCCAACAGTTTATCTAAACTATTGGGATATATTGGGCTATAATGATTTTCCCCAATGGTTTTGTAAAACCATTGGGATATATTGATGTTTCACAACAGGTTTTTAATACCATTGGGAATGTTTTTCCCCAAATAACCTAAGCCCCCACTTCACTTTCTATATTCAATCGATTTATTTTTCCCTACCAGAGCGGTGCTCTCTTCCCAACCAGTGACCCCCACTCTTCTAAAGATCCATCCTTGTTGTTTCTACATCAAATTGGTGAATCTGCGTTACATCTTATGTATACATATATTTTTGATTTTTATAAACCATGTTTATTTTATTTCCTCTTCTGATGTAATCCCTCATCATTTAGGGTTTTCTTTTGTTCTTGAATGTGAAATTGGCATGTTCCAAATACTTTATCCCAACATAGATAATTAATTTTTCTTCTCAAACCACTACCATAACTAATTTATATTAGAGTATTACACAATATTATTATTGTATGGGTACTATATTTTCTCCGACCATGGGGGGGGCTATGTAGGTCGAGGTAAGGTGGGGGGGCTGTACATGTGGGGAGTGGGTTGTGCAGGTGGGGGTGTGCAGGTCGGGGGGGGGGGGTGTAGGGAGAGTCTGCTGGGGTGAGGATGGGGGTGTACATGAGGGGGTGGGGGTGGGGTGGGCTGTGTTGATGGGGGTGGGGGCTGTGCATGTGTGTGTGGGGGGGGGGGGGTGTAGGTGGTGGGGGTGTAGTGGGTGGGGGGAGGAGGATGTGTAGGTGAGGATGTGTAGGTGGGGCTGTGTAGTGGGGGGGTCTGTTGGGCGTGAGGTGGGGGGGTGTAGGTTGGGGGTGTGCAAGTGGGTGGGGGAGGGGAGTGTACAGGTTGGGGGGTGGGCTGTGCAGGTGGGGGTGGGGGAGTGGGGCTCTGCAAGTTGGGGGTTTTAGGTGGGGGTGCAGTGGGTGGGGGGGGGGATTTGCAGTGGTTGAGGGAGCCTTTTAGAATCCTTTTATTTATAGACTAGGGGAGGAAATTCCCATATATACCCACCTAGACCAGGGACCTACTACCATTTGCACGTCCCATATTCATAATCCTACCTCTACATGTATTAATTGAATACTGATTCTATCTAGAATTCACCTTCTAATTACATTAGAAATATAATTCAAGTTTTGATGAAACAAATATTGATGAATTCATACAAATTCATATAGGAAAACACCCTTATTCATCATGCCATGATGATGAAAATCCTTAAAAAATCAATACAATACATCATATCATTCTAAATAACAACCTATAGATATTAACTAATCTATATTACTTCCACCAGAATCTAGTACCCCAACATTTTCCCAATTGAAAACCTAATACCATCAAGTTATCAAGTCACATATCCTACCAAATTGGATTTTCACTAAAAAATACTGCTTTAATATTCAACACCCATTGTTTGTTTTTAATAACATGAATGGAAGCCCAATTAAATCTCATAACTCTCAATCACACCCTCATGGACAACCCCCCCCCCCACCCCTGTGGACAGCCCGTACCACTTGGACAACCCCCACCCCCGTGGACAACCCACCCACCCGCTGGACACCCCTCCCCCCGGACACCCCCCATCCCCCCAGACACCACCACCCCTTGGACATCCCACACACCATTGGACAGCCCCCAAAACCCTAAAAATCCCCCACCCCTATTCCCCCACCCCTATGGACACACACTCACCCCCATTGACACCCCCACCCCTATATACACCCCTACCCCTTTAGACAGCCCCCACCCCCATGGACAGACTGGCCACCCCCTAAACACCTCGTACCCCCTGGACAGCCTCGCCAACCCCAAGGACAGCCCGCCCACCCCCTGGACACCCTGTACCCCCTGGACGGCCCCACCACCCCCTTGGACAGCCCGCCCACCCACTAGAAACCCCATATACATTGGATATCCCCCAGCCTCAGGGACAACCTGCCCACCATTCAGAGACCCCCATCCCCCAAGATACCCCCACCCCCGGATACCCCATACCCCTTGGACAACCCCCCACCCCTATAGACACCCTGCCCACCCCCTGGACACCCCTACCCCCTAGACAACCCCACCACCCCTGTGGATAGCCCTGCCACCGTCGTAGACATCCCTCCCACCCACCTGGACACCCCGACCCCTGTGGACAGCCCCCACCCCTGAATAACCCCAACCCCTAGACACCCCACCCCCTAGGGAGTGTATGTGATCACTCAAATAGTCTACTAAAATATTAAAAAATTTGATCTATAATTTACTCAAATATTAAAAAATTCTCCTCTACAAGTTTACGTGATCTTGTACACTCATGTATAGTTTTCAAAGATATTTTGTTATAAATATATTATTTTGTTATTTTTTATATTTTGATTCTCATATAGAGTACTGTGTTAATTATAGATTCATATAAAGTGAAAAATTCTCGATTAATTAAATATAATTTTATGGAAACATCAATCTTATTTAATTGATTTTGTCTAAATGACTTATAACCATTTTTTTACAGAATCAATTGAATTTGGATGTATGAAACCGATCAGATCTCAAGCGATTTTTAAAACAATTTGGAGAGATTTTTAGATTTTTCATTTCATAATGATTTAGATAGTGGTCACATACACTTCCCCAGTTACAATTGTGTTTTAAGACCTCGGTTGCGCCGTGAAGAAGTTAGTTACCACATATCAAAATATGGTTTTCAAGAAAACTACTCTGTGGGGTATCACAATGGGGAGAAAATGAAATCTCAAATTGCTGATGATCCAAATGAGAGGACTGGATTGGAAAATTTTTTATATGACTGATTTCAATTTATTCATCATCATGATAAAGAACCGATTCCGACCCAAGAGGATTTTGATAGAAGTGCACATGATGCGTCTAATGAAAATTACGATGTTGTTAGGGTGAAAAAATATAATGATGCTTCCACAACTCCATTATATCGATAATTCGGTAAAATGAAAAAGTTGTAATTTCTAATCTGATTGTTTCATGCGAAAAATATGTTTGGGATTTCTAATACTACCATCGATAACATTATTAACTTCTTGAAGGACTTACTTCTAGATGTTGTAGATATTCCCTCAAACCACTTTATGGGATGGAATTTAGTTGAGGAACATGGATTTTCAAGAAACAAAATTAATGCTTTCCTTAATGATTGTAGTTTATTCTGGGAGGAAACTACTGAATAAAATGATTGTATAAAATGTGGCACATCCAGCTGGAAGCCAAAAGCTAATGGAACACCATCTCGTGTGCTATAGAAAGTAATGTGGAACTTTCCATTGATCCCCAAACTCCAAAATCGTTCTATGTTTGATAAAATATCAATAAAAATGTGATGGAATGATATTGAGAGAATGTAGACTAATGATGAGTTGGTTCTACCGACAAATGGATTTTCATGGAAAAGATTTGATGCTCGATATCCTGATTTTTCAACTGACATGCATAATGTGAGGTTGGGTCTTTCATGTGGTGGTTTTAATCTATTTGGGCTGATGATTACATCGCACAACACATGGCTAGTTTTTATACACATTAATAATCTTCCCCCATGGTTGTGTGTGAAAAAACATTTCACTTTCATGAGTATACTCATATCTGGCCTTTATGATCCCATCAATGATATAGAATTATAAATGTAACCATTAATAAAAGTGTTGAAAATTCTTTAGAATGTGTGTGTTTGTGCTTATGTGGATGATCAATGATTTTCCTACTTATGCAATGATGTATAGAAGGAGCATGAAGGGAAAAAAATCTTGTCCTGTTCTTATGAGGAATACATGATCTAGAAGACTGAATCCTCATTGTAGTTTTAGTTTTATGGGATATCGAATATTCTTTCCAATGAACCATCCATATAGAAATAATCATCAAATATTTGACAATACAATAGAGACCGATGATCCACCATAGCGTATGTCTGGAATTTATGTGCTTAATGTATTGAATGATTTTACTTTTTTATTTGGGAAGGGTCAAATGAAATATAGAAAGAGATAGAATGTTTCCACTAAAACCTATTACAATTGGAAGAAGAGAAGCATCTTCTTTGATTTTCCTTATCGGTCAACAAATTTTTTATATAATTACTTAGATGTAAAGAACATTGAAAAAAATATACATGTGAAATGATTCTTTCGATTCTTCTAAATGTTAAGGGAAATAAAAAATATGATTTATAGTCTCAGTGTGACTTGGTAGACTGGGGCATCAGACCAAAATTTCATCCTCTGTGTATCAGTGAAAATAAATGGCATATTCCATGTGGTTTTAATGTGATGACACCTATAGAAAAAAGAAATTTCTGGAAGTACTATAGAATATTAAAGTTCCTGATGGCTATTCAAGAAACATATCTAAATGGGTTAATAGAAGAGAGTTGAAGTTAAAATCATTGAAGACTCATGATTATCAAATCCTTCTGCATGAGTTGATTCCAATAGAAATTATTCATCATTTTTCCAATAATGTAAGGGCGGACATTATTTGGTTGTGCCATTTTTTTAATGATCTTTGTGCTAATAATTTGTCCAATTATTTCTTGTAAAAAATGTTGGCAGATGCCCCAATAAATTTTTGTGAGGTAGAGAAAATATTTCCTCCATCATTTTTCACATGATTGCTGCATATGACAGTCCATATTCCAACTAAAATACTTCTCGAAGGACCTATTTATTTTTGTTGGATGTATCCAACTAAATGTAATATGTACAAATTAATGTCTTATGTTCATAGGAGGAATCATCCAGAAGGTTCTATCGTTAATGGTTACTTGGCTCAAGAATGTATGGATTTATACTTTATTTATTTTTATGATCTAACTACAAGAATGAACAGACCAATTAGAAATGAATATGAACAATATGAGAAAATTGAACCTAGTTTTCCTTAACTTCCTCAAATAGGAGGAATTCCTAGACCATATACATTGACGACATTAAACCTTCAAGAGTGAGAGATGTCATATCACACAGTTTTGTTCAACTGTGATTTTTCCGATGACTACATCCTGTAGGTAAATTCAATATGTATATCTTATATATATATATATATGTTAATATATTCCTGTTTTTATCTATAAGGAATATAATGCTACGATAAATAGAAAGTGTCGTTCTTTATCTTTGAGAAGGAGGGAGACTTTGTATAGAAAAGAGTTTTCTGATTGGTTAAAATTGAAGGAACTAATATTACTATTTAAAATAATTAAAACAATATTTAATTATGTTTAATATTCATTTATATTTCATGTATTGAGTTTTCCAGCTGACTCTGTCTCTGAGGAAATAAGAGCTTTGGATTTTGGTCCTAATACCGTGGTTCGTGACTGTAAATCAATTGTTATCAATGGGTACAAATTTATTATCACTAAATGGGAAAAGAACATGATAACACAACATGATGGTGTTATGGTTACTTCCACAACAGGCTGTCATGCTAGTGCATTATATTGTAGAAGATTATTTGAAAATGTAGGTTATTATGGAGTTATTGAAAAAAATTAATATTGGATTATTATTCTCATGGACTAGTCATGATGATGAAATGCTAGTGGTTTGATTCGATGATGAGGTAGGGCACATTTATTGATGATTACGGATTTTGACTAAATGATATGACTCCCACTCTTGCTACTGATGAACCATATGTATTGGGATCAATGGAGAAACAAGTTTTTTATGTCAAAGACTATCTTCAACTAGAATTTACTGTCATTATTGAAGTAATCCCAAGAAATATTTTTGATGATGGTGATGATAGAATTGAAACCATCCCTACTGCCATTGGAAATGATCCATTAATTACTTTTTATGACTCCAATAGACCAATTTTCAGAGATGATTGTGAACCTGAATTTGTGGTGGGAAGTATATAAAATTATCCATTCATATTCTCAATTATTTTGGTTTACCTCGACTTGTGTTGTTAAGGTAGGTACTATTATAATTGATTTAACATTGATTAAAAATATATTTTATCCTAAATGATTAATTTTCGAATTTTCAATGTTTATTTGTTACATTTTTATTTGAATTGCATTTTCTAATTTGGAATTGAACTGTATTAAAACCTAAAAAACCAAAATTTATAACATGGTGATCATTTAAATGCATCAACTATGATTTGTATAAAATTAGTATAACTCTGAGACCTCTATTTAACATTTTACCAGGTAATAAACACGATGGTTTGTATTATTCTGCAAAACATGTATAGAAACCTGCATCATCTACCTGGGTGAAGGAAATGAAAATGTTCCTTAATTTCAATAACTGCTTTACCCCTTATGAATTTCGTTGAATCAATGTTCCTTTTTTTTAATAGACTGATGACACTTAGTAAATAACAATACTACTAAAAATTAAATTTCTTTATTACATCTTGTACATTTTATTAACTTCGTTATATATCTGTTCAAGATCATTTATTTTGTTTTTTGGGTTCAACAATAGTTATCCTTTTCTAATTAATTCCATATTTGTTTTCAAAAGTAGGAAATGCAACCAATTGAAGAGATGCGACATAAACAGATGATGGGAAACAATCATCACATGACTGATATGGGAATTCCACCATTAGTTCCTATAGTGAGTATTTTATTTCAAATATATATATTTAAATAATATATAATATCATGTGATTAGTTTTGTTTTCATCATTTTTGCAGGATCCATCTATTAGGCGACAGTTATTTGATGAGCAGCAGGTAGTGGTCCCAATACTCATGTTGTTTGTACAGGGGGGGGGGGGTACGAGAGCTAGATGATCCGGTCGGCGTACCCGATTCGACCCTGCCCCTCCAACTAATATATCTTCCATAACACATTCGGGTCCTAGTGTCTCGTTAGAGACACATGGGATATTTAGGCCTCCCATTTTTTCAACACCATTTACATATAAACCTCCTCACCCATCTGTACAATATCTATTGATGATTCCCACTCCCCATTCAGCATTCAGCCAGCCATCCCCGTCATCTCCTTTAACTTTTGATTCCTTCTCTCTCGGGCTTTTACATTTCATCTTTTTTGAATCCTGTTCCGCCATAGTCTGTCCCTGCGGAGCATACATTAGGACCCACTCCATCTATACAGGGTGTTCCCTCAGTTTCTACGGATCCAGCGGTGCCCATTGATCAGACTAGCACAAGTATACTTATACAACCCTAACAAAATTTTACACCATTATTTATTTTCATTATAACATGTATTAATAAAATTTTTGTTTTTCTTTCATTACATATACATCTACTGATAGGAGGTAGGGGTTGGGTAAAACACGCATGCATGTGGTGTGGAATCGACATATGCAGTTGATGGTGGACAATAATGAAGATAGTCAAATGATTGAAAAATTAGTGTAGAAATGTCAGAGTGTTTTGGTGACACTTTCCAAATACTCTGACATCATTACTGTCAGCCCGCTCTCATGGAGACAATTTCCTAATGAAGTCAGAATAAATCTTGAGAAGATATATGGGTAAAAAAATATGTTGTATTTAATGAAATATATTATTTTTTGTATTTATATGAATTGATATTTTGGTGTTAGCTTCGGTTTAATATCCTTGATGGTGAGAGAGCACGACCATCACATTTAAAGGATTTAGGTAAACTTTGGAGAGATTATATGCACGAGATATACATTGGAAGGCGTTCTAGAGTGGGAATAAAGTTAGAGGAAGTCCCTATTGTGGATGATTGTCTGTTAGAATTGTAATTTCAGATGATTACTCATTGGGAGAGTAGCCAATTTAAGGTATTAATCACATTAGAGGTATTTAAACGAAAATTTTCATCTTATTTCATTAACACTAATTAATGAATTTTATTTAGGATTCAGTCAGATGAAATAAAAAAACATTAACACTAAAAAACACCTTTACATATTGGGACATACTATGATACCAAATCATGAGAGGCAGCAGGTATGACAGTTTATAATTTTTCTTTACGACATGAACTTTCTATTGCTTCCTCCATAATTTATTCGATTGCTAATGTTGTTATATAATTTTAGTTTTGTAATTAATTATTGGAATCCTATTTTTAATTATTTTTTCCTATATTCAATGTCATTATAGAGGAATAAATTGAATATATAAGGACGTGTGCCTCAAGAAAAACTATTTTGATCGAGTAGAAAGCAGAAAGATGGAAGTGCAGTTAATGAACCAACTCAGCAGCAGATTGTAAGTTTTACATTGAAGATTTAAAATTTTAATCTCGATTTTGTAACTTAATAATCTATTTATACTTATAATAGGCTTCTTTAGAGGCCCTTTATTCCCAGGAACCAGACAATTTTGGGCCAAAGGATCACTTACATCAGGTGTTGGTAGATGAGCACCTTGGTAGAGTATGCTGCCGACCTGGGAAGAGTATAGTTCCAACGAGGTATTAGACCTCCTCAGGTATGATTTATAGTACAACCGGGTTCCAACAGGTTAAGGTACAGAAAAAAATAGGCTAAGAAAAGGGCCACAGAGACTTCAAAATAGTATGTTAGGGAAAACACTGCATTTATGAAACTAATGGAAGTTTTACGTCCAACCCTTCCACTAGAGGCCATCACAACATGTGATGAATGTATGTCATTGATGCATTCTATATATGGTTCACTAGGTGGAAGTTCTAGTGGTGGTAAATATGATGGCGAGGTGGAGGCTGAGGTAGAGCAAGAGGGTGAGAAGGAGGGTGAGCTGGAGGAGGAGGGAAATGAGGAGGCCAAGGATAAGTACGAGGGCGTTGAGGAGGGTAGGGACAATGATGGGGATACCGATGAGGAAGACGGTGAGGGTAAAGACGAAGGATGATGATAGTGATGGAGATGAGGGAAAAATTGATCGGTTACATTTTTGATTGATATTACTAACCTTTGATGTTTATTGATTAGTTGTGCCTGAATATATGTGTGATTTGGTAGGTCACATTATCTTTCTTTTTTTATCTATAAAGAATAAAAATTGACTTGATGATTTGATGTGACTGATTCACCCCTCCCCTAGATACCCCCCACCACCGTGGATAGCCCGGCCACCCCTGGTCACCCTGTACCCCCTTGGACAACCCCACCACCCTCATGGACAGCTTTCCCACACCCCTGGAAAGCCCCTCCCCCTTTGGATAGCTCGCAACCCCCGTGGACAACCCACCCACCCCCGTGGACGCACCCCCCCACCCCCATGGACAACCCACCCACCCCACCCCCCCAGGACACCCCATACCCCCATGGATAGCCTCACCCACCACCTGGACACCCTGTACCCCCTAAATAGCCCTTCCCACCCCCTGTATAGCCCACCCACCCCCATGGACTACCCCTCCCCCTTGTGTATGGACCCCACCACCATGGACAGCCTGCCCACCCCCATGGACACCCACTACCCCCTGGACACCCCACCCCCTGGACTGCCCCACCACCCCAGTGGACAGCCCGCCCACCCTCCGGACAGCCCCTCCCCCCGTGGACAGCCCCCACAATCGTGGACAGCCCGCCCGCCCCCCTAGACACCCCTACCCCCTTTCCAACCCCACCACCCCTGTGGATAGCCTTCCCACCACCATGGACACCCCGTACCCCCTTGGGTGGACCCGCCCACCCCCTGGACACCCCATTCCCCCTAGACACCCCACCCCCGTGGACAGCCCACCCACCCCTGTGGATAGCCCTCCCACCCCCTTGGACGCCCCATACCCATGGACAATGCCGCCACTCCCGTGGACAACCCGCCCACCCCCTGGACACCCCATGCCCCCCCAGAAAACCCCCACCGCCTTGGAAAGCCCCAACCCCCATGGAAAGTACGCAGAGCCCCATAGAGAGCCCGCCAACACCCTTGGACACCCCATAACCCTCGGAACACCCCCACCCCCTCATGGATAGCCCACCCAACCCCTGGACACCCTGGATAGGCCCCCATCCTCGTAGATAGCCCACCCACCACCATTGATAGCTTTACCACCCCTAGAAACCCCTCCCCCCATGGACAACCCCCACTCCCCCCACCCCACCCCCGTGGTTAGCCCGCCCACCCCCCTTGGACACCCTACCCCTGGACATCCTCTCTCCCCCCCATAGACAACCCACCCACCCCCTGTACCCCTAGATAGCCCCGCCCACTCCCCTAGACACCTCGTACCCCCTGGACATCCCCCACCCCCCATGGACAGCCCCACCCACCCCCATAGATACCCCTACCCCTTGGACATCACCTCCATGCCTGTGGACATCACAAACACCCCCTGGACAGTCCCCACACCCCGTGAATTATAGGGTTTCTAACAACTCGAATATCACTTTAATCATAGATACCCACTTCGTTGCCTCCTGGGATCCTTGATCACCACTAAAAACAGTGGATGCTATTTTAGAAACTCCCATGCATAATCAATGATCTGAGAATAACATGGCTATTCCACTTCCACAAGATTTTGAGTAGAGACTAGGACTAGGAAGACAATAGCTGGACCACAAGAATGAGTATGTGAGATATCCTATTATTCACTTTTGGATTCATTTATAGTGTTAACATTCTAATGAATTACCAAAAACAAAACCTTTAGTAAAATAATCTGATGTTCTAAAACAAGGCACATAAAATCTCAAATCCCATAAAGATATATCCTAAATATTTCTTTATAAAAACCATTTCAAAATCACATAATAGAGACTTATTTCAATTTAAAACCCCCCAATGGTTTACAAAAAAACCCCTTTTAAGGTTCCATTTTTAAAAATCATATTTTATTTTTGTCCCACAATAAAAATGTAATCCATTCTCTAATAACCCAATCCCCCTTCCTACCATACCACACCAAAAGCATTCATTTTTTCCTAAATATGTCGGATTAGGTAGGGTTACATTATCTTTATTTATTATATATAAAAAACAAAACATGACTTGATAATTTTCTGTGATTGATTCACCCCTCCCCTGGACAGCCCCCACCCCTGTGGACAGCCCGCCCACCCACCAGAACACCTCATACCCCTAGGTAGAGCCCCGCCACCCCCGTGGACAGCCCTCCTACCCCCCAGGATGGCACCCTCCCCCTATGGACAACACCCCACCCTACGGACATCCCCCCTGGAAAACCCCTAGCCTCGCTGGACAGCCCGCCCCCACCCCCATGGATTGCCCGCCCACCCCCGTGGACATCTCGCCCACCCCCCTTGGACACCTCGTACCCCTTGGACAGCCCCACCACCTTTTTGGACAGCCCCACCAACTGCAATAGACACCCCATACCCCCCCTGAACAACCCCCACCTCCGTGGATAGCCCGTCCACCCCCGTGGATTGCCAACCCACCCCTGGACAACCCCTACCCTCGTCGATAGCCCCACCACACATGTGGACAGCCCACCCATCCACCTAGACACCCTCCCTCCCCGCGTGACAGTGCCCCCACCCTTTGACAAGCCCGCCCACCCCCCCTAGACCACCACTACCCCCTGGACCGCCCCACCACCCCCGTGGACAGCCCGCCCCACACCCTCGACAGACCCCACCCCGTGGACAGCACCACCCACCCCGTGGACACCCCCTACCCCACTGGATAGCCCCTGCCACCACCATGGACATCCCCCACCCCCTGGACCTCCCCTCCCCCCCTTGGACAACCCCCCCCCCCCCCCCCTCACCACCCCTGTGGACAGCCCCCTGGACAACCCCTACCCCCTGGACAACCACACACCCCCTTGAATGGCCCGCCCACCCCCGTTGATGACCCACCCACCCCCTTGGACACCCCGTTACCCCCATGGAAAGCCCTGCCACCCTCGGTGGACATCCCACCCACCCCATTGGTCACCTCATACCCCCTAGATTGCCCCCTTCCCCCACCCCTGTGGACAGCCTGCCCACCCCCGTGGACTGCCTGGCCACTCTTCGGACACCCCCCTACCCCTATTGATTGGCCTGCCCACCCCCTGTGGATAGCCCACCCACCCCCTAGACACCCCTCCTCCAGTGCACATCCCCCACCCCTATGGACAACCTTCTCACCCACTGGACACCCCTACCCAACCGTGGACAGCCCACCCACCCCTAGACACCCCCTACCCTCTTGGACAGCCCACCACCCCCATGGATAGCTCGTTGATCCCTTGGACACATCATGCCCCTGGATAGCCCCACCCAATCCCGTGGACATGCCTACCCCTGGATATCCCCCCCCCCCACCCCCGTGGATAGCCCCACCCACCCCCTAGTCACCCCTACCCCCCTAGATAACCTCGCCAGCCCTGTGGACAACCCCCACCCCCTGGACTGCGCCCCACCACTCTGGATAGACCCGCCCCATGGATTATAGGGTTTCCAACAACTCGAACATCCAATTAATCATAGATACCCACTTCGTTGCCTCCTGGGATCCTTGATCTCCAATAAAAATTGTGGATGGTATTTTAGAAACTCCCATGTATTATAATTGATCAGAGAAGAAATGGTTATTCCATTTCTACAAGAGTTTGAGTAGAGACCAAAAAATAGTAAGAAAATAGCTGGATCACAAGAATGACTACATGAGATATCCACTTATGGCCTTTTTATTACTTTATAGTGGTAACATTCTAAAGAATTATTAAAAATAGAACCTTTAGTAAAATAATCTGATGTTCTAAAATAAGGGACACAAAATCACAAATCCCATAAAGATACATCATAAAAAATTCTTTCCAAAACCATTTAAAAATCACATAATTGAGACTTCTTTATATTAAAAACACCCCCATGGTTTATAAAAAATCCATTTTAAGGTTCCATTTCAAAAATCATGTAGTATTTTTGTCCCATAATAAAAATGTAATCCTATTCCTAATAACCAAATCCCCCTTCCTACGATACACACCAAAAGCATTCATTTTTTCATAAAGAAACACACACTATTACAATAAATTATTCCAAAACAATTTTAAAAATACCAATGATCAAAAAATCCAGGAAATTCATTCCATTAAAACCATTATATCCCCCACACCTCTTAGACACCACCCCACCACCTGGACACCCCCACCCCTTGGACACCCCCACCCCAATGGATAGCCCCCACCCCCTAGACAGCCCCCACCCCCTAGACACCACCCCACCCCTTGGACATTCCTCTAACCCCCTAGACCACCCCCACCACATGGACAACCCCTACCCCATAAACAGCCCCTACCTCCTAGAAAACCCCACCCCACCTAGTCACCACCCCACCAACTAGACACTCCCACCCCCATGGATAGTCACCCCCACCCCTTGGACACCACCCCACCCCCTTGGACTGCCCCAACCCCTGGACTTCCCCCATCGCCTGGACACCACCCCACCCCCTAGACACCCCTATGGAAAGCCCCCCCCCCCCCCCCAGTGGACTGGATAGCCCCCCTGGACACCCCAACCCCCCAAGATGGACCCCACCCTTCCTAAACACCACCCCACCACCTTGACACCCCCCACCCCCTGGACACCCCCACCCCCATGGAAAGCCACCCCCATCCCCATGGACACCACCCACCCCCCTTGAACAGCCCCCAACCCCCTGGACCGCCCCACCCCCTGAACACCCCACCCCTTGGACCCCCCCCCATGGACATCCCCCTATCCCCCATGGACACCCCTGTCCCCCCAGACACCACCTACCCCCTTGGGAAGCCACCCCAAACCCCTGAACAGGCCCCTCAACTCCCTAAATTCTGAATTAAATTATTTATGTATTTAATTAACTTATGAATTATGTGTTAATGGTGTATGCATACACTTGTGGTATGGGTATACTTTTTTTATGAGCATACTTGTTGTATGTGTATACCTGTTGTATGTTTATACTTACTGTAATTACCTTATGAATTATGTGTTAATTATGTATGTGTGTAGAGGGTAATTAAATACAGAATTTGAGGTATTCAGAATTTAGTATGAATTATGTGTTGCATGAATTCTATGTGAATTCATACAGAATTCTGTATGTATTATGTAGGTATTGAGAATTTAGTAGGTATTTAGAATGGGCCACCCCCAACCCCCTGTATGCATTCTATTGTGTATGAATTCTACAGGCTTGGTGGTGGAATTGTTGAAGGTGCACAGGGGGAGGCCAGCAAGCCGTCTTGCTACTACAGGTACAAAAAGGGTATGCCAACGGTTTAAAACCATTGGAATATGTGAAAAATTAGAACTTATATGAACAGTTTTATGTAAACTATTGGTATATGGATATGCCAACATTTTGCAAACCATTGGAATATATATTATTTCTTAATATTTACCAACGGTTTGTGGGAAACCATTGGTAAAAGTCTAAACCAACGGTGTTGTAACCCGTTGGTGTAGAGATGATCTTTTATATTACAAATGGTTTTAAACCGTTGGCAAACATTTATACCAACAGTTTATTGAAACAGTTGGCATAAACTCAATTTTTCAGACAAATCCCAATGGTTCTCATAGAAAGTTGGGATATGTCTCTCCCTATGGATCAAGACCCAATAGTTTGGACAACCGTTGGTATAGTTTATACCAACAGCCGTCCGGCCTTTACCAATAGTTTTATACCATTGTAAAGATAAAATTTACAATAGTAAATTCTCCCTTAGATCCACAATTCCCATAGGTTGTTTCATATAAGAATTATCATGGTCCAATGGTAAAAGATACAAGTTATGTATATATGAAGGATCCTGAAATTAATTATTCCAAAGTGAAATATGTAACACATAATGAACATGAGAGAATATTGACAGAATATCCATGCAAAAAGACACCATTTCTACTCAATCAGAAATATAAAATGGACAAATGTATATAGGGATAAAATTACCCTTGAATCCAGATATAATTACATTATTCTAAGGATATATCCATAATAATAACTTCATTGAAAATTAAGACTCAATATTTCATTAATGTTTATTTGCATACCACTCATATTGAATACGGGCTTCCCTAATGTGTTATTTAATGGATATAAATTTTCATTACCTTTATTTATATATCTTAAATCCCAATAGATTTTGATTTCCAAATATATACAAACATGTTAGAGTTTTATAATTTTTCCCATAGAGCGATTCGTAGTTGTCCTTCTGAATGATTGGGTGAAATAAATTGTTATATTAAAATTAAACTGGAGGAAGGTTTCGATCTCAAACATCTTTTAAATACATGTAGAAAATCCAAAAAACATATTCTATTTTTTGAATCGTCCTCTCGGACTGACCATCTATCTAAAGAGGATAAGTAATAATGAAAGACAACTCTATATTCATTAATTTCTAAATAATTATCCAAACAATTGAGGTAAACATTATATCTTTATCAGAAAAAATTGATAGTTCAACTCTCATAAACCTTACAACTTCCTTGATGTTTATCTTGTGAAGTTGGTTAAGTGGGAAATGTTCTATAATAGCAATAAAATGTAGTTACTTTTTAATATGATTGAATATAGTCCATATTGATTGATATCCTTGTGCTTTTAAGGTGTATTATAATGGAATAAATCTGGTTTTTCCCATTTCCAAAATTTTATAGGTAATTTTTTTATTGTCTTATCAATATTGTATGGTTTATCATTAACTTTTTGTAACACTGGGCATTGAGATACAAAATCCCCAAAATCCCAATTCATTTTCCCCACTAGGAACGATCACTAGGATCTCTGTACATTGGTGGAATCCCATGATGGATGGAGAATTATTATCTAATCACATTATCCAATTTATATAACTTCAATTCTGGTAATGATGGAATACAAACCTAGTTTCTAAATTTTATCATTTCATCACTATAAATATTGAACGCATATAAATTACTTAAATTCATTTACGGTCCCACATCCACTTTCTTTACCTCTATAGTCTTCCTATAAATGAAATATTGAACATGCATCTATGCAAGATAGTATTATTACCATTACATATGTAATTCAAGATAAATCCACTAAAAATAGAGAAATATTGGATCTCTTTCAATTCTTATCATGGTAAAGATAACATGGTCCTTTTGACATAAATAATTAGCAACCTTGTTTTCCATCATATGGGGTAATCCATCGAGAAGTTATAATTAGTAATAAATTAAAATCATCTACTTTGTAATATATTTAAATAATTATATGTAAATTTATACTATAAGATTTTATGATCGGTATATATATATATATATGACCTTTCACTCTAAAGATAACACCTCTATATTTTCAACGCAAAATTGTCACTTCAATTTCTAAATCCAGAGATGAGAAACTTTTCTCATGAACCCTAAACTTGAATTTGTTATAAGATAAAAACATATTAATCTTCAAGATAACACATCCTATTCCATTTTTAATGAATAATTATTCATAATAACCTTTATATAATATAGGGTAATGCATGTAATGTTGTAGTATACAAAATATTATTCAAATCCTTGAATTTCCATTCAGATTCATCATCCTAAAAGAACATTCCTCCATTTCATGTCAAAACAGTAACTGTATTTGATAAGAAGGATAAATTTTTCATAATTCATAGAAACCATCCCTGGAATTCCAGAAAACTACATTTCGTAGTCACCATTGATGGTTTGGTCCAATGTTTAATAAATTCTATCTATGAAGGATCTATCTATTGTCCCTCAATTGTAATTATATGTCTGTACAATGATTCATTATATAGAAATAATTCACACTTTCTAAATATTCATCATATTTTATAATTTCTCAAGGCCTTCAATATAATGTTCATGTGATCTTCTTTCCCTTATTTATATTTAGAATATATTGCAATATCATCAATAAAGATAACCACAAACTATTCAAGGCATTATCTAAATCGTCCATTCATTAAATCTATAAAGATAATGGGTGTATTTGTAAGTACAACATGCATCACTATAAAATTAAAATGTCCACACCTCATAAAAAATCCTATATTGGTTACTTCTTCCCTTTTGATCCTTAATTGATGATAATTAGACTGATGGTCAATATTTTAAATGTATTTATCTACTCACAGTTGTTAAAAATTCATTAATACAGGGTAAATGATACTTATTATTGATATTGAACTTATTTAGTTCATTATAATCAATAACGAGATTCATTGACTCATCTTCCTTTTTAATAAATAGAATAATTGTAAGCCATAGTGAATCAGTTGGATGAATGATTCCCATATCCAGATTCTCCAAGAGTAACTTTTTTAATTCTTGCAACATAATTAGGAAAACTCTATAATGACTCATTAAAATATTTATAACTAATGGTATGAGTTCTATTAAATTCTCAACTTCATGATTTAGTATAATACAATGAAAATTTTTAGTAAAAACATTGGAGTATTACCAAAAATATATATATCTTCAATATTGAGTTCCTCCCCATCCATTTGAGATAAATTCCCCTCATTAATAGGTATCAAGACCCATATAATGGAAGTAATTTCTATTGAAAGTTAATATTCATCCTCTCAATGATAAAAAATCATAGGTTTTTTTAATTTCATACACAAAATCCATTTCTTGATTATTGATATAGGATTTATATAGAGAGAGCCCATATATGGAAAAAATAAAATCAAATTCAACTCAAGGAAGAATAATAATTTTTTTAAAAGATCAATCATAGAATTATCTTTTAGAGAGGAGATATATACCTAATATGAAATCATCATTCATTTATCATTTTTCATTGATATTTAATTATTTTAACATTGATGTGGTGATGTGATACTATTAGATAATTATTAATATATAAATGAGTGGCTAGAGTCTATATCAAAAAAATACATTTGTAATTTTAGAGTGGATGATATGTGTACATTTCAACAGTTCATTTTTTGTAAGCTACATCAGTAGGCGTGATCACATCATCCTCCCATTTGTCCTTAGACCGATGAGGTTTTTGATTTTCATTATCATAATTAACCCTTGGTTTGGTATAATTGTGAGCATGATGCTCATAATACTTACTATTGAAGCATTGGTGTGTGGTATATTATTTGATTGAGCTTTATTTTCACCCATATCTCATCAATATACATGTTCTTGATGAATTAACCTTCTACACAAGTAGAATTACTTTTACCTTAGATATAATTTCCCCTTTGATTCTTCTAAACATTTTGGAATATTGGAATATTTAATTTCTTTCTTCCAAGGGTTTTATTCATTGAATTTCATCAAACATCTATATTTATCTTTATGTACCCAAAACCACAAAAAATGAATGTTTATAATCTTTATTTAATTATTTAAATAAAATAAAAATGTTTCATCATAGATTCGAAAATCCCCCATATCCAATTAATTTAAATGATGTAGTTTTAAGACAAAAAAGTTTTAATCAATTTTTCTTCTAGTGTAAATTAAAAAATTAAAACAATACAATAAAATTATTATAAATATTTCTCATAGGCACAAATGTATTCGTCATACTTTTATTCCATTTTCATGAATTTCATTTCTATTTTTGTGATAAGTTATTTGGGGAAGTAGTTATTTAAGAAAATCATTCTTAAATTATTCCCATGTCATTCATTTAATTTATTCCTCTTTCCTTGTATTCTTGAAAATATTCCACCGAAGATCTCCTTCACCATCCAAATGATAAAAAAATAAAAAATCCTTCTAATGGTCTGATCACTATAGAGTGAAAAAGATCTTATAAATGACATTGATCCATCTCCCAGTAATAATTATATTAATGGAACAAATAATGTAATGTTTACATTTCATAATAAAAGTCATAACAGTGAGTTGTTTCATAACTTGATCATTTCTTGGTTCTATATGATTCATGATACTATTAATAGATTGACAGAGTTGGGTGATCCTAGTGACAAGATTTCACATTCTAGATATAAATAAATTTTCATTCCCATGTTAAAGGTCATTTCACTTGATTTCACATTATTTCAAAAAAATATTACTCCTAGTTTCCAGTATTTAAATAAACCAAAAAGAAAATTGCAAGCATAAAAAATCATTAATTAGAGTTTTAAAGCATATAATCATGAATATAACTCAAAAAATGTCCTAGGACCTGGCACATTATTATCATCCTATGACACTTTAGGTTCATAAAATATCACTTTTAGTTCACCTATGGTTTTCTTAAGTTATAATATAGTCTCCAAAAATAACTAAACCCTACTATAATACCAATTGATGTGAACTGGGAATAACATACAAAGATATTCCATTACATTTGATAGAAACTCAAAAAATTTAACAATAATTCAAGATAAAAACTTAGAAATAACTAATATATTTGGAGACTTGATACATAATCATCCTTTTTCCATGAATTATATTCAACATTTACTATAATTTTCTTCTCACATAGTACCATTCTCAAACATCACTAACCTAAAAAAATTTCCTCACAACCTATGGAAATGGAAACATAAGAAAAGTTGAGATTCTCTTCCCACTAAGGGTAAACATGTGAGACATAAATAGAATATCATAAGAGAGTATAGGGGTATGATTGAATGATAATAACATAAAAAAAATCGAACCAAATCAATCATATATAAAAAATCAGGTGTCATGGAATAATGTTTTTCCATAAATAATTAAACAAGTCATAATAATATAGAATCATTTGTAATTAATAATTATCCATTATAGTATATTATAAGAATAATAAGATCTCATTAGAGTGTGTAATAAGATAATAGAATAAACATAAGAATAAAAATCATATGTTAGGGAAACTAACCAAGATATTCAAGATATAATAGTCTTCAATTAACCACATATGCACCTTTTAGGCTTGGGATAACTGCACATGTTCACTCCAGTACATGGGTTAACAAAATCTAATCCCTTTGAACTCATGTGATATGAAATATTACATAATTTATTAGAGGGATATAAATAGTACACATATCATATAGAGATAGTCCATTCATATTTATTACAAAATAATGCATGATCAGACATCATTCCTTCATATATTAATTAGACCATAGAATTGAAATGTGTTTCATTAAAATTTACATAAAAAAATAATCAGAATACATAAAGTGAAATAAGGTGGGTGGTATCATTAGAAAATTTCCACAGTGAAGGAAAAAAATAATTTAATGTATGTTTACATAGTTGAGAAAGATTTTTTTAAAAGTCATAGAAATCCTCTATAAAAAAACTAGAAAAAATATTTTTTTCCATAAATAACACTTAAAAACAATAAATTTATAGAATAATGGAAATAAAATTTTCTTTTTAAAAACACACACCTGTGTAATGGAATCATATTAAGGAATAATGGTTATCATTATGGGAAAATTGTGTCAAGCCATAAATGTCACAAAACAAAATTTTCTTACATTTTTAAAAAGTCAAATATAACCCATTCCAAAAACAACGAAATGACTAATTTGTAAACATGTGAAATGAAAATCAAATATTGTTGAAAATATATTTAAATGATAATTTTATTCATGAATGTAATATTATTTAACTTTTAAAATAACATTGTTATGGAAGAGAATAATATCTTTCAAAAATGGGTAAACAAGGTTGAAATTTCATAAAAAAATAATTTTGGTAATTTTGAGTACCAAGGAGAGGAGAAATAGTAAAAAAATTTAATTTTTTTTATAAAAGTAGAGGATAAGAAAATAAATTGGTTTTAAGATAGAATTTGAATACACTTTCTAAAATTTAAATTTAACATGAATAATATCGATTTAAAAAAGAGATTGCAACATAAACGGTTACGTCATGTTCTAAATTTGATTTTACATGATTTAAAGTCCCATAACATAAATATTGATTAATATTACCAAAATATATAAAATATTCATAATTATATTTTTATATATGATTCATTTGTAATTTACGATCACACATTTATTAATAATTTTTCTTTAAAATCAGTATTATAGTTGTCAACTGTTCTATTTTACATGGATGTTTTCATTTTAAGATTCCATTGCATAAACATTTTTAATATTTAAGTCAGATCCCAAATCCTAATAATGTTATAAATATCATATTTATTAATTATATATTTTTTAAAAACCTTCCATAGCTGCATGTGATGAAAAATTAAAAACATCACTTCATGGAGATAGTAGTTTGAACATATGCATGAGTGATGTTTTCATTTTTCAATAGATTCAAAAGGGGGAAAATTATATCGATTTTTACCTTTATATAATAATAATTATATAATATACATCTTATATAAAATATAAATTCATTAAATTATCATCCATGTGTGGTAGTGATGAAAAATGGAACATGTCGCTACATGGGGACAATAGTTCATACACACGCATGAGTGATGCTTTCATTTTTCATTTGAAGTGTGATAAATTTCTAATGGTTTTTATATCAAAATAATAATATTTCATTATATTTTAAATATTAATTTCATTATAATATGATGAATATAATATATTTTAAATAGGTGAAATAATAAAGAAACTTTATAGAACTTAATTAAGGCCGTTAACTCTTCTTTGAGTATCATCAGTTGGATTACAAAGTAATCCTTTTTGGGGATGAATTTTGGTGTTTCCATGAACTCTAGGACATGGGAATGAATTTTGGGATGATAATTTTATAGGCCATGACTATAATAGTGTTTTCAATGTGTTTGAATAAGTGAGTATTTGATGTTCCCTTTTATAAGTGGGTGGGGGGGTGTAACACCCTTCTAAATATCGAATGTTATAAACTAAAATAAAGTAATTTTCATTGTAGAGTAGAGAAAAATGGAATGTTTTCTTAAAATAAAATAACTGAGGTTCTAAATAACAACAATCAATAAAATTTATATAATTTATAGTGATATTTGGAGACTTATCCCTTAGTTTAACCCCTTCCTTAAAACTTTTAACCTTTAACATGGTGATTAACATTTACCATGATATATATTAATTATAAAATAAATTACTCAAATAAAAAAATTATATTTCAATTAAAAATTTTGAGTTACTTTTATCTTATTCAATATGTATATGTGGAAAAAATTAATTTTAAACAATCATGCCTAATGAAATAAAAAAGGTTTTTTGAATATGGTCTTTTTAACAATAAAAATATACTCATTCTCATTCTTTTTTATGTAAAATCCACAAGTTGAATGTTAAAATATATTATAGAATATATTATTCTCCCATTTAATTAAAATAATTCATAAATAATTATAAATTTAATTTATTAGTATACAAACACATTTCATGAATAAAAATAGTTTTTTTTAATGTCACTTTTTACCTTTAGATTATTTTATCTATATTTCTAACAAATTGAGAAAAATTTTATGAAATACAATTCATTTTTAACACATGTGTAAAATACAATTTTAATATTTTTAATACTCAAAATAAAAGAAATTATCTTTTAGAAACACTATATGTGATTAAAATAATTATTAAAAAAGCAACTCAATTTAGCCATGAAGTACTAGAACAAAATTCTTTTTAATTTCTCAACCATTTTTTCCTTTTAATTAACTTATTTTTTCTATTTATTACATGAATTTCATCAATAAATTTTATTGATACCATTCCTATAAAGTATTATATTTAATGAAAATGGATAATTCAATAATATATTTTAAAATAGTTTATATATGATCAATTTATTTTCATTACGACACTTTCCCCCTTTTGTCATTTATTTTCTCATTTACATAATGTATTAGTTTATTCATTTATGTTAATTGTTTTTTGAAATATAAGATATAGACCATAATTAATTAAGGATAAATATATTTTAAATTCATGGGTTGTTATAGTTATTGGTATTAGGGGTATTGGAGTAGGCCAGAAATTAAGTCTCTAGTGTTCATGAAGGATCAATGCTGAAAGTCTATAACTGGATGGAGTACAAGGGTTTTTTTGGCATGGTTTGTTTGGAGGTTTTTTTTTTGTATTTTTTTTGTTTTTAGTGCTGTAAAATATTCTGTTCGGTGTTGATATTTCTTTAGAATAGTGTAATAATTATGTAATGGTTTGAGGTGAAATGCAGAAAACATTTTTTATTATTTTAAGAGCCTGTATGTATTTAGAGTTCCATGGGATGATGTTTCGAAATGTTTAGGTGAGTGGATATGTCTTTATATATAAGGTTCCTCATCTTTAAGGGTTTACTCTTACATAAGAGTCGTATCATACAAAATGGTATTACAATGTAAGGGTTCACTCTTATGTAAAGGTAGTCTTAGTTATAATAATCCACATGTTTTAGGGTTTATCAATATGTAAAAGTAGTATCATAGAAAATGGTCCAATTATTTTTAAAATAAGAATTTATGGAAAGGATTATGCCACATAAATTATATTTTGAAGATATTTCAAGACTATATCTAGGAAACCCAATGATACGTTAGGTTTAATAAATAAATGATACTGAGGATGTGTCAGTAAAGGGTAATTTCCTAGAAAGTAAGGGTTTATATGTAGGGGTCACCATATATAAAAGGTTTGATAGCTCAAGGTAACCAGAGGTTACCTTGTTATACATAAGGGTAGATAACTTTGATAGTAATGGGTAACTAATAGTAACCTTGTGATAGATAAATGTTGAAAAATATATTTTTCAAGGGTTGGTGTGTTTGTCAAAAATATATTATAACGGGTTTGTAATAAAATTAATTAATATTGTTAAATATAAAATATGGAGCCTTTAAATTTTAAAAATAATACATCAATCAAACATAAATTATATTTTCTCTTTCATTATATCTTATCTATAAATATATTTTCCTTGATTATAGTCCATTTTATGTGTGTTACATCTTGAAATCTTTCCCTTGGTATGCCTAACCCCATCCTTTCCCTATGTCATTTTTTCCATTCATTATTTACATACCATACATTTAATTCCTAAATTACGATGGATTGATTTTAAATTAATATTTTTATTGATATGGTATAAATTTGAGAGTGATACTTGTAAATTTTGATCCATTATGTTTGAGTTAGGTATACCGAACCATGTTACAATATTTAGATGTGGTTATATGGTTTGATTTGATTGCAAGTACATGAGTTTGCCCGATGATGTTCATTATTGGTATCAAATACTTTAGTTATGTCAAGAATGATGTTATTGATCCACAATAAGGGTATTCATGATTAGAAAAACATGGGTATGGTGTTTTTTGTACTTATTTTAATGATGCAGGTAGGGTCTTCTGGGTAGTTTATTGGGCATAGTGTGGATTATCTCAGACTAGAAGGGGCTTGGAAGAACTTGTGGAATTATGTATACATTTGGGTGATGAATCCATACCATACTGAATTATTTTGAAGATAATGACTGAATACCATGGTAATGAATAAGGAATATTTTATGGTACGTTTGAATGGTATTTTTCATGAGTATGTGATAGATGATAATTAATTAGAGAGTAAGTGACCAGTGTGAGTGGTGTTTGAATTTTAAAAACTTTTAAAATGTTATGTGTGATGGTTTTAGTGAGATGTATCAATGGGATCTTTCACAAATTATATGTTTAGATTGTGTGGGAAGTTGTATTTTTTATTTCCAAACTTATATAGCTTCCTTAAGGTGAGATATATGATGTTTTCAATAAATATTTTCACAAAGAGATGGTGTGACTTTTTCTCAATGACAACTACTAAGAATCACTCCTAAGACCACATTATTGATGTTTAATATGTGATGTGGCCATGGGACCTTTCCTTAAAGGGATGGCATGAATTTTGTGGGTGGTTGGATATTATGATTCATACATCAGACCACTTCAGTGAGGATATTATGATACTGAACTTTACCATGAGACTTTACTCAAGGGATGTTTTGGATAACATGAGGGTTTAGATACTGTGATGCACTCCTCACTTCATGATATGGTTTCTTGTGATGGGTTCCAGGTATAGGGGGATACCTTACTCCCATCAATGATCACATCAGATATTTCTAGGGTTTATAGAGGCCTTACTATTTCAAGATGAACAAATCTAAGTGTATGATTTTATATGGTTTATTTATTTATTATTTACATTGCATAAGCTCTTATATATCTACTTTATTAATATAATGAATGGTTTTTAAATGTACCACTAAGATTAATACTCTCACTCAGCATGGGAACCCTGAGTCAAATGTATATTTTTTTTAGGGATTCATCTATCATTAAAATACCGCATTAGAGGAAGCTAAATAAGTGGAGACAGTTAGGATTTGAGGTGATTCTAGTACATACTATGCGATCCCTTTATTGATATTAATATTATTTTCTGTTGTTATTCTATTTATGACCTATATTGATCGACCACATGTAGAGATCCTTCATACATATAATTATGTTTTATTTTATTACATTTTTTTGTATGTGATGTTCTTATCCTTCAGTTTCAATAGTGTTTTCTTTATGTTATTATTTATTCATTAATAAATATGATAAATTGAAATTGATTATTATATACTATTTAAGGAATTTCCTCCTCATTGTATGATATATTCCCTTGTTTATATTTTATAACCTCTTATATATTGGTATGTGGGCATGAGGATATATGTTTCATGAGCTCAGTCTAGTTGAACTGGGATAGGGTGTTACAATCAACACATTATATATTAACATAGGATTACATCATACCTTATGATATAAACTACTATTATAGTGGAAAAAATATAACCATAAAATTTTATTGGTTATATTATATGACTGATAGATATAATAACCCTAATTCTTCCATTCCATATAGTACCATAGGATATTTAAATATTATAGTATATGTTCTCATTGTTTTATTTAAAAACATAATTAAAAAATTATATATTTCTAAAAATTTCCCTGAAAGAGGATTTACACCAATAAATGTTTTTATGGATGTTTAAAGTTGTAACTAGATCAAAAAATATGAAAACTAGTGCCTACATCATATGGGATTAGTTAGAACTAAATGTACATTAAAAAGAGAACGTCATCAATATTCACGTGTTTATATTAATCTAAAATAAATTTATTTTCAAAAAACATGAATAATGTCATGAGATATATAAATTATTTAATTTCCCCTTTATTATATTATAATTGTTATTTTTTTGTTTCATATGTTTTTATTTAAATATTTTATTTCTTTAAATGAGGTACCATGTCGTAACCACAATCAATTTATCTAGATATAGGTAAAGGTGGAATTTTATATTTACACAGGAAAGTGTTCTTGAACACACTCCTCCATATTCTATAAAATAATCATAAATGAAGGGGGAACCCACGATGGATGATACTTAAAATACTATTTATAAAAATCAAACATAAACCATATATAAAAGACTTAGGTGGTTATATGTGTCACTAAAACTTTCTATAAGAAATACAATAATAGACTATTATGTAAATCCAGTAGTGAGTTTAACTTATAATGTAAATTAGAAAAACTAAACATAATTAAACATTGATTGACCATGTAATGATTTAATTTATAGGATATGAAGGGTACTTTATCTAAAGGGAGTCTCTCTTGAGTATTCCCTTTTTTATTCTATGGTTTCAACCCTTTATGGTGGAAGGATTATATCATAGATTATTATCTCAAATAATTTTCCCTTAATGGTTGTGTTTTATTTAGTTATTTCAGTTTAGTTTCTATGTAATCTAGGTTTCCCTTAGAAATCATCTTCCATTTTCTTCTCATTTCATATTCTAATTTACTAGGAATGTTAATCATCTTTATTTGAATCCACATTTTTCTATTATCCTTTTTTATCATGTTCAAAGGTATTCTCTCTATAGAGGCCTTAGTGCTAGGACATCTCATGTGTCTAACTAGGTGGCCCCTTTAGTGTAGGGAAGTTTCCGTCCAAAAAAATTTGGAATTGGGATAATACCCATAAACAAGTAGTGACTTTGTAAATCATTGATCAAAGACACTCTCTATAAGTGTAACTAATGTGAAAGGTTTTGCGTTCAACTGGTTTAGCTAGTTATTTTACATAGTATTTTTTAAGTCCTCTAGTTTGGTTTGATGGTTTTATTTCCAATATTTTAATATTTTTAGTTTCCTAGAGATTTCTTCTCTAATAGAAATATCATGATATATCTTTGTGGCTTGCTGTAGTTTTTTTATATTCAGTGGATACGGTTTCTTTCCATGGTTATCAAAATGATCTACCTTTGTGTCATTTGGAGGTTCATCTTGGAATACTTCTACGATGTCAGATGATTTTTTTTGGTTTCAAAAATAGTGGAAAAAAACTTAATAATCTAGTTTAGGTGCGACCGAGGATCTATTTTTTATATATTTACTATATTATTTTTTAGTGGTTGTCCACATTTAAGATTTTTGTGGTGATGATATCTACAATGTTTGTGTGGGTTTATTTCATATTCATGAAGATAAAAATAGTGAGTAGTGATGATGGTCAATTGAAATTATTCTAGTGATGTTATGGTAAGAATATTGAGGCATAATCTATCTATCTTAGTTTCCATACTTGGATCTAGCTGGTGAGTAGAATGGTTCATCTATTTTCTAGCTTATTGAATTTAAAATTTAAAATTTGGTGTTTTCTATTTTCTATTTATTTGGTTAAAATGGGTCTTTTTGAGGGTTTTATACTTCTTTAGAATTAATACATATCCCTTAAAAGTATTTTCTTAAAATAATTAAAACATGTATTTATATGGGAATCCTTTCTTAATCTTCTATAGCATTCCATGATTTCATATAGAACTAATCATGAGTAGTGATGGAGATGTTCCTATAAGATATATTTTTATATGATGTATATTTTTTCCACATAATTAATAGATAGATTATAGAATTTGATAATATGTGAGATTAGTATAGAGTGAATAAAGATCCTATGAAAAGGAAGCTTCCCACATAAACAACATTTCCTGACAGATAACCATACTAATGGAATGTGTTTCATTATAGTTCACTATGAAAGGAAGGTAAATGATTGGATGATAATTAATTATTTTTAGAGTAAATTTTCAATTATGGGATTATAGATCTCTTTTCATGGAGTGGGGATAACTTGGTGGTTATTCCTAAAGATTTTTAAATTTTGAAAAGTGATGTTGATGCATATATTTAAAAAATTAATCTAGTCAATATTTATAATAATGTTTTTCCTATAATAAAAATTCTTGGATAAATTTGAATATAGATGACATATTCATTTTTCACGAAACTATGAAGAGTTATATTATAACTATGGAAGAAATTATATCTCTTCTATCTTAGTAATGATATAATCTCTTGAAGGTAATGATAATAAATAATTATGGTGTATATGAATAATAAAATAAAAGAACTCACATAGAAGGGAATGAATGGGTCTCATAAATTGTTCCTTATATGCGACCTAAATATGCGACCTAAATATGCGTCCACCTATAGGATCTACAGTATATCATTTAGAGGTGGTGAATTAGTGATCAAAATTATTTATTAGTTTATATGAAAACATATTTTTTTACTTGTTAAAGTGAATTGATATAATATTAATTCACACTCACATACAAAAAGACATGTTGGAATAAAACTGATTTACAGGGTTCAACTCTCAACATGATAAGGCTAGTACTTGGTGTGAGATAGATTCCACTAGAATTATTCTACCCACTAGAATAATCATGTGAGTACAAAAATAAGTTATAACCCTGAAAATTATTCTTTTATAGAATAATTCTATGATTCAGTGTGTCATTCACTTAAAAATATTCAACTGTTTGGGAAAAAATTGATTAGAATTTTTTTTATTATTATTGTGTTATTTGATGTGTTGAGTCTTTCTTTCTCTTATCTTGCAAAAAAATTCACTTATTAATTTTGTATGAACAACATTACATATAATGATTTTCTATATTTTGAACTTCTCCTGAATATCATGGATAACATTCTTGATCATTCATAAGTAATATATTTACACAAATATAACTCACACATAAAAAGAAACACTATTTTTTTTATATTGATGAAGATATATATACAAAGAAGCATGATTAATATTCCCACCAATTCTGCATATTTTTTGGATCTTAGTATTCACAATGATCTATGGATACACATTTTAGGTTTCCAATTTTTTATTAACAAAAAAACCATTATTATTACTAATTTATTTATGTGATTATATCCATAATATATTGTATATTTAATATTAAATATAAATAAAAATATTATAGAAAATTATAACTGTAAAATTATACATGTAACTTCCAATGAAATTATTTCTTTGAACATACCTTATTTAATAGAATCATATTAAATCCATATTGTATGTATTTAAATATCCATAAACATTAATTCATATAGCATGATTGAATATGGAATCTCCTTTGCTAATAAAGATTCATCAATAACCAAAATAAATCATTAATCATCTAAATTAATTCCATATTCTCTAGATTAATTTTTGAATAATTAGAACACTTTTATTTATATTATTTTTATGAGTACTTGAATTATGGGGTAAAGTGATATGAATATTTATTTTCATTAACTAAAAACACATCTTGTATCAATTGATGTATTATTATTCCATAATTCCATCATGGATAGATGTTTTCTTCATAAAGCACTAGATTAATCATGATTTTACAGTTAATTGATCACCCAAATATCATTAAGTCACTTGATATACCACAATTTATATGATTACTTAATCTACTATAATTTATATGATCACTTTATCTACTAAAATTCAAAATTAGTTGATCGACTGTTAGGTGTGTTTTAATTTTATCGATAATGATTCTTTTTCATCACATTTCATTCTGTTTTTTGAAATGCCCTATCACAATAGAGGCATAACTCATGTCTACTCTCTTACACTGGAACTAAATCTTAGTGTTATATTTATGTTTTCTATGTAAAATTCATATAACCTTTATGTATTTGGTTATTTAGATACTAAACCTATGAAAACTGGTTAATATAATTTTATATAGTTACCTTGGTAATTACCATTATTTATAAGGTTTAAAAACCCAAATACATTCATGTAGTATTATCTTCATTGAAATCACATTCACATGGAAGTTGGACCCTAACAAAGTTCTTGTAACTATCTATTTACCATTATGTAGGGTGATAAATCATCATGGTAACTATATAGAGAAGTTATATTTCAATTTTACCTATATAAAAAACTAAATGAACTTTATGTGAGTAGTTTTAACTCTAGGATACCTTGACATAACATTCAAGTTATGTTTATGTAGCATAAAAAAAATCATATTAAACTATTTTTAGTTTCTTAATAACCTTTAATTATGTAAAAATTATTGACTCAAAAACCATCTAGGTTATTTGTTAACACTTCTCAGGCTCATTATCACTTTTTTAATTAATTATGAGGCCTTACAACACCCATAAAATGTTATATAAAATACTCTCACCATTAAGAATCTTACATTATCATGAATATTATAAAATCAATAATAAATTTAATATTGAACATGATATTTATTTAAAGAAAAAGACATCATAATAATCATATCCGTTTCAACTTACTCCATTATTTCTTCCATATATGAAGACTGAATCCTAGAGGAACTTATTATCTCAATAATAACATATCTTATTTCTTCACTTGGTTTTAAAAATATCCCCATTTATGTTTTGTTGGAATACATGGAAAATAAATCACATTAAAAAATATTACACTCAGAAATAAATACACATTTTGTAATTCAAATTAGTTTTTATCAAACTTAATCTATGAATAAAAATATTGAATTATAAAATCATAAATTCCATAGTAATTTTTTTTTACTAATACCTATTCAGGATTCTACCTTCAACCTATTCAAACAACACATAGAATTTGTAATACACAAATTAATACGTGAACCTCAAAATAAAGTTAAAATTGTTCACTCGTGTGACCATACAACCATACTAATATCACAACTTACAAGATTTTTAAACTCCCAAAAAATATAAGATCTATTATATTAGAAAAAAAAATATAAATGGACAATAATATAATAGTTTTATCAATCCTTTTTAGTTTTTTAATGTATCAATTATAAAAGATTTATATTTTCAAATTTTACACCCATTTAAGAAATTATCTATTGATAATATGTTATATGGGAATTCAAAACCATACCAAAACATTAGGATTTGTGAGCTTTAACCCCCCATCATTATCCTCATTTTCTGATAGGCATCAATATTTAGTGTATTGGTTAACACATCTTAAAATATATATATTATAATAATATAATACAAATTCAATTTAGTTCTATCAAAAATATCATTTATTTATAGATATTTGAAATCCAAGTCATTAACACCTGAATGATGAACCTAATTATTAGATATATTAATAGCACTTTGACTGCCACATCCTAAGACAAGTGTAAACTGCACTTAAAATTGTAGATCTATTATATTATTTACACCCACTTTAATTGAGTTATTTCTAGAGTAGAAGGAACATAGTTAGCCTCAACAATTCATTGTGTTTTATAACTCTTCTTTGTATTGTGTTAACAGACACTCCATTCACCCAAGAATAAATCATCACCCGAGGCATATATTTTATCATCAACACAACCTTTACTATATGAACCTATAAAACCAAAACAATCTCACATTATAGTACGATCATATATAAAAATGAAATCAATTTTACCTTTAATATATCCAAGAATCATTTTTGGATAAAAACACTAGGTCTATTTTGGTTCAATTTGATATATTTCTTGACTTCTAACAATATACAATTATTGTAGCATTGATATTTTGAGATATAGTATAATTCCAATCAATTTTTTTTGGAAGATTTCGTATCAAAATCCCTTCCATTATAATATTTTTATAGATTTCTTCCAACAAAAAATTGGTGTGTAAATTCCTCTGAGTTCTAAATGTATAATATTTTAGGAATATCATTAGAATATTTGACTTAAAAAGTAAAACGTGTAATTTATATTGAGATGTTTGTAGTCTAAGAGACTACCACATTTCCAATAGTGTAGACATTTTAAATAACATCATGATATCCTAGGAAAAACATTACACATTTCCTCATAATATACAATAAATATGATATTATCTAAATAAATAATAAAAATAATAGATATCACTTTTTCATCTTTCATATGGATATTTCTGCCCACTCCATATTCTCTAAAATGATATTTTTGATGAATGAATAAAAAATATACTAATTAGATCATGGGGAATGTTTTTGTCCATATAAATCCACCATAATCCTAGAAACATAATTCTCATGTTCTTTGAGTATGAAACCAAATGGCTTCATGATGTAAAATTACTCTTCTAAGACACCATTGAGGAAATATCACTTGACATGAATTTGGAAAATCTTGTGTCACACTTGGGATGTAATAATAATAAAAATTAAATTAGATTCATGCCTTGGAATCGATGGAAATGTATTATGAACGTTAACACCTTCATCCAATAAATATCCATTACATAACAGTCTCTCATTATGTCTCATGAATTATCATTTTTTTTATTCTACTTACTTCTGAACAAAATATATGTTCCTATAACATTTATGACTTCAGGTTTCAGGTCCAAACCCAATGGTTCATTATTTTTTATTTTTTCAAAATATTCATACATAGTAAAATCCAATTCATGATGATTTATTTATTTTTGAATATTTTTTGGTTCATTTTTTGAAAATAGTATAAAATATGAAGCTATCCTCCATTATATTCTAATTTAAATCCAATATACATTATTTTTAATGATATTTAGAGCTAAAATATAATCTTAGAATTTCAAAAGATGAATGAGAAGGATTCTCATAACTTGAAATTTATTAATCAACATGTTTAAACTTTATAGGACAAAAGATATTCATTTTCATATTTTTATTCTAGATATTTGGAAGAAAGAACATCTTCCCAAAATATGGATCATGTATCCTCATGTGTGACTACCATCTTTGAATATTCTAGTATCCTTATATGATATGAAATCACTATTACTCTATTTTTATTATATAAATAATGATATCCCCTTCCATTTTGTGGATAAAATAGGAAACTTCAAACAACCCATCTTGGCTCAAACATACCCAACTTTTCACAGTTAACCTTAATTAGTCAATTTATGGAAAATTCCCAAATATAATTCAAACATGGTTATATTTCATATTATATCACATATGGTGACCTATCATAATTTATCATATATAAAAATTGATTTCATTATATAAACTACCTCTCCAACCACTTTTCTATAAAAATATCAAGAATTATCATGGCTGACCAATACTATATGATTCATTTCCAACAAAAACCACTTCTTTTTCATATACAAGACTATTTTATATGGTGTGTATGATTCAATTTTTTAATTTTATATTCCATGATTCTATATATAAGATTCAAATTTCAGAATGGAAAATGTAGTTTTGATTTCAGATTGGACCATCTCAATATTGTAACCACATTCCTTTTCAACACATCAAAAAAATACATTAAATATTTTTGAAAACTCAAATATATGTTACATAAATATAACATAAGTTGTAAAGACCTGAAATTTTCAAGGAATTATTTTTCTTAACTCTTTGTAATTTTACGAGTCTGTGGCTTCTGACAGCACTTGATTCCGAGGCCCGGTGTGCTCGGAATCAAATTCTGAAGTTTTGTTCAGGTACGTTCTGTAAACGTATGTACAGGTTTTCCTATTCTTTGAACCGGTGCTCAGAATTGAAATCTGAGGACACTGATGAACTCGCAGTGCCGATATTTTCTTAAAGGGACCTTTACTGTAGTTGTGTTTTATTCGGATTGAATGTTAAAATTTAGGATTTAATTAAAAAATTAAATAAAATTGTTTAGAGCAATTTTATTTATCTATGGTAGTTATTTCTTACCATAGGGAAGTTATTAGCGGGCCCCCACCCACATAACTTCCCATGTGTGGATAATTGTGAAGTGGGGCCCACACTAACCCCATCCTTTCATCTCCCATAACCTCCATTAAACCCCCAATTAACTCCCCGTCTTTTATTATGATAACTCCCCCTTATTAAATGAGAAATCTCCATCTCCCTCTCTATATCTCTTTAAAATTTTCCAACACATGTTAATTAATGAATTCAAAATCATCAATTAATGAAATTAAAGGGTTTGAATTTTTAATTACATGTGTGAATAAAAATAATAGCTTTAGCTATTATTTTGTTTTGGGGGGCATTCGTTGTGTTGAAAGGATTTGTGAGAGAGCTTTGGGGAAAGAAAGAAGAGTGTTATTCTCTCAACGAAGAAAACCATCCTTCCAACGAAGAACCACCGAGGAACGTCAAACATCGTCTTCGATATTCTGCCAAACCAAAGGAGAATGAGAGACCAGCAAGGAATGCTGACGACGCGTAATCCTCAGCCTTCATCCCTGACGTCAATGAATTGACATCATCTTTCCGCAATGTCGTCTTCCACGACGTTCGACTACCGTGAACCTTATCTCAAGGTAGGGGTTTGTTCATTTTGAAGTGATTATTTTACACCCTGTTCTTTATTTGAAATTATAGTTTATAATTGGCCAATTGATATCGCTTAACACGGAGGCCACGGGCCGAATGCACACGGACTGACAACCCTCCGTAGTCTCCTTGTTTGTGATTGAGGTGCGTTGTTGAGGTGATGATGGAGAAGTGGCGGCCGTGCGCCAGCCACGTGTGGAAGAACTATGGCCTCCAACTGCAGGCTACTCAACCTGGAAAGAACAGGCCGTCCATAGCCGGCCAGGCGAAAGCATGGAACCACTGTGCTCCATGGCGCCACACTGCGGAGAACCGCGGCCCGCACAGGGCGGGCCGCTTTGTCGGTAGAACTGGCCGGCTCATCGGCCGATCGGGCGGAGGGAGGTCGTGGCACCGGGGTGTCGCACTGGATGAACCGTGGCCCGCCCGTGCAGGCCGCTTGCGCCAAGAAGGGCAGCTGGCTTCGGTCAGCCACTTAGGGAGGGCGGCGTCGCTGGTTCGGCAAGTCGGGCGGTCGCGCCCCCACCTCGGACCGCTCAGCCAGCCGGCTGAGCCGCGGCTGTCTAGACCATGCCCCGCCGGGCCTGTCCGCGAGTTTCGTTGGGCCGGTTAGACCCCCTGTTAGGTCGTACCTGCCAAAACTAGGTTGACACGACCCATCATCCCACTGGGCTTAAGAGGTCAGGACCGTTTTCACTTAAGGGTCAATAACTTGAAGATTGCCCCTCCGATCGACGCGCCGTCTTCGGAACTGGGACCCTAATGATGTGGAGGTCCTTTCATGATACTTTAAGTGATTTTTGGAAAACTTTGGATAATGGATAGGTTTGGAACGATCATATTTCCAACCGGACCCCTCGAACAGAAAATCCAATATCTCTCAGACCAAGCATCTGATTGACGCACCGTCTATCGCATTGGGTTCTTTTTTATGAGACGGAACCTCTGGAAACATCAACTCTAGACTTCTTGACAATTGATTTATCGAACACTTTGCCCAAGGAGTGGACCCTCCCAGAATCAAGCATGCTATGTGCGGGAACCCTAGAGCTGGTTGTGACTATGACGACTACCATACTAGAATCCTCTATGGGATTGGCGATGAAGACAAATGTACTTGTATACTACATGGGTCCGACAGTTTGACTTCTATTCTAGTATCCTGCGTGGGTCCGACAGAGTAGCTGGTCTAGTATCCTACTTGGGTCTGACAGCTTAGCTGGACTAGTAACCTATGTGGGTCCGTCAGCTTAGATGAATCAGTGACTGCATCTAATCAACTTTATCACTTTACAAAAGATGTATACCTATGTGAGATGAGTCTTGACATTAAATCATTACCATCAGTTTGATTGACTTCTTTCCTGTGTGGAATGGGTTGTGCTTAGGCTCGAGAGTTGGAGCCGAACTGAGATCGATTACTTAAGTATATGTATGGGAAGATACCTAAGTAGAATTGGTTGATACTTCGTGATTGTATCTTTCCTTTTTGGTTTATCTTTTGTGGATTTTGGGAGACCTTTGGGGGTTTCAGGGTCCCTACTGTGTATCGTTATACTCACCCTTGCATGGGAAATTCCTGCACTACATTGTTTTGGATGCAGACGATGAACAACGTTGATTGTGGTAGAGGCTTGTAGAGATGGATGGTACCCGGAGGTGGACCACTTGGCGAGACGTACATGGGGCAAACAGACAGATCTGAGGTGATGAGGAGACTATATGTACCCACCCATCAGGTGGGATTCTTGGAGGACGACTCAGTAGTTGCTGCTTTACTTTACTACTGTTGCACTAGACTTTTAGTTGTACTATACTTTTCAGTTGGTTTTCATTCTGGCCAATTTACCTTTCAGCGCATACTTTGTATTCAGTATTACATTGTACTTACTTCATCTTGCGTACTCTGTTGTGTTTTTTTACTATCATAAAGGCAATGACTTCCCTTTTTATTGGGATTTACACCTTTGGTTCTAGTCGCCAGCCCCTGGCCTATGGAAGGCGGGTTTGGGGTAGTCACGACACGGGACCTGAGGAATGGTCATTGAAAATTGGTATCTGGGGATTCAGTTCTACCACATAACTCAAGACTCTGATCATTAGTTTCTGTGAAGCAATAGTGTAAAGAGTATTGAGTGTGGTTTTTAGTCCAGGGAGTCCAGTGTTGGTGTGGTGGCCGATGTATCAAAACCACATGACCCTGACTCCTGATTTCTGACTCAGTGCATGAAAACACTGATTGCCTGTGTGTTTCAAAAGTTTTCATTGTGATAGCTTTGCATCAGCTCACCAGGTATACTATTTTGACCATGGCGCACCTGTTTCCTTTCAGGATGGCCACATGAAGGCAGCCAGCTAGGGTTCCGAGTCGTGAATGCATGCCATCCCACTGAGCGAGGAGGCCTTGGTGTAGGGCCCCATCACAGCAGAGGCACCAGAGGTACCACAATTTGCTTATCCACCGATACTACAAGCCCCAGCACCAGAGGGTGCACGCCGCCTGAGTGCGTTGCACAAGTTTCAGTGACAGAGGCCACCCAGGTTCTGTGGAGAGACGGACCCTCAGGTAGCCGAGGATTGGCTAGAGGGTATCGTCAGAGTCTTCAGATTAGTAGGGACATCAGCCAATATTATGGTGATCCTTGCTGCGAGTCTCCTACACGCAGCAGTAGGTAAATGGTGGAACATGATCCTCCAGGTTCACGACAATGCATATCTACTTTGGAAAGACTTTGAGAGGCTCTTCCGCTCAGAGTTTGTTCCAGCCACCCTCCATGTGGTGTGCATACAGGAGTTACTTCACCTACGGTAGGGCAGGATGATAGTAGCTCAGTACTCAACGAGGTTTACCGACCTCTCGCGCTACTTCCCGGATATGGTATGGGACCCATTCTTCATGGCCTAAACCTTTGAGCAGGGACTGAGGCACGAGATCAGGTCTTCGATGATCTCCCTCTACATTTCGACGCAGGCGGGAGTGCTGGAGCGAGCCGTTCTTGTGGATAGCTTTCTCGATGAGACAACACCAGTAGCGAGACCCACCGTAGGGTGACACGTAGCGGAGTCTTCTGAATCCGGTAGTAAACAGATGTCGCAGAGGTCCAAGAAGACCTTCCCATCCGGAGAGCGACCTCAAGATACAGGTTCGGTTGTGCGGGGCACCCGAAACAGAGCCAGCTAAACGAGTAGCATGTCATGTTGTGCTTACGGCGGGCAGGGTCATGTGGCTCGAGACTACCCGACCCGCTGTGCAGATGAGCAGCAGACTATGGAGGGACCTCTCAGGTAGAGGCAGATGTTCGATCGTGGCAGTCCGCAAGGAGCAGGAGGACGAGGCATAGGATTAGGCCGAGCATAGGGTGGTGGACGACACTTTGAGGCTCTGCCGCCACCACCACCAGGAGGTCCACCCCAACCACAGGGAGTTGGAGGACAGAGGCAGGCTCAACTCCAGGCAGTGGAGGCATACGACCATATTGCACCTTATATGATTTGAGGTACTATCTATGTCTACTCTACCCTTCCTGCAGTACTAATAGATACAAGTGTGTGTCATACTTTTATTGTCAATGCCCTTGTTTAGAGCTCGGAGATTCTGACGGAGCCGTTGGCTCGATCGTTATGTCTACAGACTCCTACGGGAGCAGAGTCGATGATTGCACATTGGTGTCGGCAGTGTGAGATTACTCTAGGAGGCAAGACCTTTGGCTGGGATCTTCTTGTAGCGGTGTCAAGGCCGTACGATGTCATCTTTGGTATGGACTGGTTATCTACAGTCCATGCTCAGATTTACTTCATTAGGCGCAAGGTGCGGTGTATCCACACGGATGGGAGCAGGTTCACCTTCACCGGTGAGAAGAGAGCCTTTGCAGTTCAGGATGGACTTACGTAGAGGATATGGAAGCAGATTACACATCAGTTGGCTAGTCTCATCCTTAGAGCGGTTAATGTGTGAAGTCCGAGTTTTCCTATTGTGGTGGATCAATATGTGGATGTCTTTCCGGATGACATTCTAGGACTAACTCCTTGCAAAGATGTAGACTTCTACATAGAACTATACATTGGGACATCATTGATATCTACTCCAGCATATCGGATGGCTCCCGCTGAGCTTTGTGAGCTTCAGGTATAGTTGTAGGACTTGCAGGGAAAGGGATTCATCTGACCCAGTGTTTCACCCTGGGCTTCTCTGATTTTATTCGCCAAGAAGGCAGATGGGAGCCTGGGACTGTGTGTCAACTACTGTCACCTAAATCAGGTGACCATGAAGAACAAGTACCCACTCCCGAGGATTGGAGACCTCTTTGATCATCTCAAGGGAGCATGACGGTTCTCGAAGATAGAGCTCAGGTCAGGCTGTCACCAACTCAGAGTTCGAGATATGGATGTGTAGAATATGGACTTAAAGTGTCGGTATGGCCACTACAAGTTCTTGGTTATGCCTTTCGATATAACCAACACTCTAGCAGTGTTGATGAGTCTCATGAACATGATCTTTTAGCCTTACCTCATTTGACTTGTCATAGTTTTCATCGACGACATACTGATTTACTCAACTACGGAGGAGGAGCATGCCTACCACTTGCGAGTTGTACTAGATACACTCCGAGAGCACTAGCTTTATGGTAAGATCTCGAAGTGCCAATTCTATATACGAGAGGTACATTTCTTAGACACGTCATCTCGGAGGCGGGAGTTGCAGTGGATCTTGTGAAGATCGAGGTAGTACTTTTGTGGAAGCCACCCAGGAGTGGGGCGGAGGTGTGGAGTTTCCTGGGTCCGGCCAGGTAATATCCGATATTTGTGTCAGACTTCTTCAGAGTTGAAGCAACGCTTTCATCCATGGCAAAGAAGGGGAAACCCTTTTTGTGGTCAGATAGTTGTCAGCAGAGCTTTCAGGAGCTGTGGCAGAGGTTGACCAGTGCGCCCATCTTGAGGTTGCTAGAGGAGGGCATTGGGTACGTAGTTTACTGCGATGCATCAGGGACCAGACTTAGGTGTGTCCTGATGCAGGAGCGATTAGTGATCGTGTATGTTTCACGGCAGTTGAGATATCACGATCATAACTATGCTACCCATGACCTGGTGTTAGTAGTAGTGGTCTTCGCCTTGACGATGTGACAATACTATCTGATGGGTGAGCACTTTACAGTCTACTCTGACCACCAACGTCACAGGTACATCTTCTCGCAGAAGGAACTGAACTTGAGATAGCAGTGATGGAACGAGTTACTCCAGGACTATGACTTCGAGATAGTCTATACTCCTAGGAAGGGGAAAGTTGTAGCTGATTCTCTCAGTAAGAGATTAGGTATTCAGCTACTAGGAGAGGCGACGGAGTATCTAGCTGCGTTGCAGATATCCTTTGTGGATAGTTATGGATAAGCCTTTCTACAATCTCTCACAGTCACTCCTCCACTCCTTTAGCAAGTCAGAGAGGCACAACGAGGGGACGCTGACTGGGAGGCACGACGTGCTCAGATATCTTCAAGGAAGGCACCTAATGGATCTTCTGAATGATGGGAGCACGCCATCCTCTTCAGGGGATGTACTATGGAACCAGTAGCACTACAGGAGGAGGTGATGAGAGAGTTCCACACTTCCCCTCTAGTGGTACATACAGGAGTATTGAAGATGTATCAGGACATCAGACGACAACACTGGTGGTTGGGTGTGATGAAGGATGTGGAAGAGTTCGTTTCATGATGCCTCACTTGTCAGCAAGTGAAGGTGGAGCACCAGGTAACAACAGGCATGGTACAACCCTTAGAGGTCCCAAAGTGGAACTGGGATGGGATATCCACGGATTTCGTGATGGGGATTCCACATACTTCCATAGGGCACGACTCTATCTGGGTGATCGTTGACCGACTCACCAAGTCTGCCCACTTCCTACCGATCAGAGAGCAGGGCTTAGTAGAGAGATTGGAACGCCTCTACATTTACAAGATCAAACATCTTCATGGTGTGCCATCGACTATCGTTTCCGATGGAAATGCTCGTTTCACTTCCCGGCTATGGAATGGGTTACAGGAGGCTTTTAGGACACAACAACATCTGAGCACTACCTTAAATCCTCAGACGGATGGATAGACTGAGAGGACCATACAGACACTCAAGGAAATGCTCCCTACCTATGTCCTTGACTTTGGTCACACCTGGGAGGATCACCTACCCTTGGTGGATTTTGTGTACAACAATATTTACCACTCCAACATCGGGATGGCACCATACGAGGCACAATACGACCGACCTTATACATCAGCTCTATGCTGGACAGACCCTAAGGAGTCTACACTTCTAGGACCACAGATGGTTCATGCTACGACAGAGATGGTGAAGATCATCCAGGATCAGATGAAGACTACACAGGGCAGACAGAAGTCCTATGCTGATAGGAGTTAGAGACCACTAGATTTCGAGGATGGCAACCATGTCTTCTTACGGGTCTCACCTCAATGGGGTCTATAGAGATTTGGTTAGGGTGGAAAGTTATCTCTGTGTTTCATCGGATCATTCTAGGTCCTCAGCGGAGTAGGAAAGGTGGATTACCGCCTAGACCTTCAACCTCAGTTGCACCAGGTGCATGACGTCTTCCACATATCTCAGATGAGGAGATACGTGTACGACCCGACCCACATCATCAATCACGGGGAGCTGGAAATCGATGATGGGGAGAAATTTTTGGAGGTCCTGGTGGATATTGAGGATCGACAGAAGTGGGTCCTACGTGGACGGTCGATTCCTTTGGTGCGCATTCGCTGGCATCACGGGAACCTCTAGGAGAGCACTTGGGAGCGGGAGGCACATATGCTAGGTCAGTATCCCCATTTGTTTTCCTAGTGTGTGTTGTTTCTTTACGGGTAGGTAAATCTCTGTGGTGAGATTATTGTAAAGACCCGGAATTTTCAAGGAATTTTTTTTCATAATTCTTTGGAATTTTAAGAGTCTGTGGCTTTTGACGACACTTGATTTCGAGGCCCGGTGTTCCCAGAATCAATTTCTGAATTTTTGTTCGGGTATGTTCAGTAAACGTACGTGCGAGTTTTTCTATCCTTTGAACAGGTGATCAGAATTGAAATCCAAGTATACTGATGAACTCGAAGCACCGATATTCACTTAAGGGGACCTTTACATCAGTTGTGTTTTATGCGGATTGAAAGTTAAAATTTGGGGTTTAATTAAAATGTTAAATAAAATTGCTTAGAACAATTTTATTTATCTATGGTAGTTATTTCCTCCCATAGGGAAGTTATTGGTGGGGCCCCCATCCACTTAACTTCCCATGTGCGGATAATTGTGAAGTGGGTCCCACATAAGCCCCAACCTTTCATCTCCCCATAACCTCCCTTAAACCCCCAATTAACTCCCCTTATTTATTATGACAAATCCCCCTTATTGAATGAGAACTCTTCCTTTCCCTCTCTCTCTCTCTCTCTTTAATATTTTCCAACACATGTTAATTAATGAATTTAAACTCTTCAATTAATTAAATTAAAGGGTTTTAATTTTGAATTACATGTGTGAATAAAAATAATAGCTTTAGCTATTATTTTGTTTTGGTGGGTATTCGTTGTGTTGAGAGGATTTGCGAGAGAGCTTTGGAGAAAGAAAGAAGAGTGTTCTTCTCTCAACGAAGTACATCATACTTCCAATGAAGAACCACCCAGGAATGTCAAACAATTCCTTTGATCTTCAGCCAAACTAAAGGAGAAGGAGCCACCCGCACGGAATGCCAACGACGCGTAATCCTCAGCCTTCTTCCCCGATGTCAACGAATTGACACCGTCTTTCCACGACATCGTCTTCCACGACACTCGACTACCGCGAACCTCATCTCAAGGTATGGTTTTGTACATTTTGAAGTTATTATTTCACATCCTGTTCTTCTATTGAAATTACAGTTTATCTTTGGACAATTGCTACCATTTAACATGGAGGGCGCAGGCCAACCGCATACAGGCCAACCACTCTCCATAGTATTCTTGATTTCGCTTGAGGAACGTTGGAAGAGGCGGTGACAGAGAAGCGGCGGTCGTGCGCCAGCCGCGTTCGGAAGAACCAGGGCCCGCAACAGTGTGCCACTCGATCGGGAAAGTACCGACCGGCTATAGCCGGTCGGTCTGAATGGTGTAACCACAACTCCCTAAAGTGTCGTGTTGTAGAGAACCACGGCCCGCATAGGTTGGGCCGCTTCGGCGGAAGAACTAGCCGGCTCGGCGACCAGTCGGGCAGAGGAAGGCCACGACACCAGGGTGTCGCGCTGGATGAATCATGGCCTTCCCATGTGGGCCACTTCTTCCAAGAAGGGTGGCTGGCTTTGGTTGACCGGTTAGGGAGATCGGCACTGCTTGGTGCCGCCGATTCAAGCATACGGGGGGCCGCACCCCCCCCCCCCCCCCGCCTTGGCCGCTCGGCCCCCCTCGGGCCGAGCCGCTTGGCCCGCCGGCCAAGCTGTGGCCTGCCGGGCCGCATGTTTCATCAGGCTAGTCTGAACCCCTTTCGGGTCAGACTCGCCAAAACTAGGTTGACCTGACCAACCATCCCACTAGGCTTAATGGGCCGGGCCCCGTTTTAACTTAAGGGTGAATAACTTGAAGATAGCATGTCCAATCATTGCTCCATCTACAGAACTAGGACATTCATGACATGAAAGTCCTTTCGTGATACTCTAAATGAGTTTTGGATGACTTTGGATAATGGCCGGGTTTGGAACAATCGTATTTCCAACCGAGCCCCTGGAATGGAAAAGCCAATATCTCTCAGACCGGGAATATGATTGACGGGTTGTCTGTTGTGTTCGGTTCCTTTTGACGAGACAGAACTTTAGGATACATCAACTCTTGAATTCTTGACAGTTGGTGTATCAATCCCTTGGCTTGAGGAGTGGACCTTCCCAGAATCGAGCGTGCTGTGTGCAGGAACCCTAGAGCTGGCTACGACTACGATGACTACCTTACTGGAATCCTCCGTGGGTTAAGTGATGAAGAAAACTGTACTTTAATCCTACATTGGTCCGATAGTTTGACTTCTGTTCTAGTATCCTACGCGGGTCCGACAGAGCTGCTGGTCTAGTATCCTGCGTTTTTCTGACACCTTAAATGGACTATTATCCTACGTGGGTCTGCTAGCTTAGATGAATCAGTGACTGCATCTTATCATCTTTATCACTTTACGAAAGATGTATACCTGTGTGAGATGAGTCTTGACTTTCAATCATTACCATCTGTGTGATTGAATTATTTCGTGTGTGGACTGGGTTTTTCTTGGCCTCGAGAGTTGGAGCCGAAATGGGTTCGATGACTCAGGTATAAGTATGGGCATATACCTAAGTAGAATTGATTGATACTTAATGATTGTATCTTTCCTTTGTGGATTATCCTTCATGGATTCTAGGAGACTTTTAGGTGTCTCGGGGGTCCATACTGAGTATCGTTATACTCACCCCTGTACAGGAAATGCCTACTCAACATTGTGTTGGATGCAGACGATTGAAAATGGTGATCGTGGTAGAGGATTGTAGAGCTGGATGGTACCCAGAGGTGGACCACTCGGCGAGACGTACACGGGGTGGACAGACGGATCTGCGTTGCTGAGGAGACTATATATATACCTACCCTTCAGGTGGGATTCCCGAAGGATGACTCAGTAGTTGATGCATTACTTTACTGCTGTTGCAGTAGACTTTCAGTTGTACTGTACTTTTCAGTTGGGTTTGTATTCTGGCCCATTTTCCTTTCAACACTTACTTTGTATTCAGTATTACATTATGCATACATCATCTTGTGTACTCTGTTGTGTTTGTTTACTATCATAAAGGCAATTCCTTACCTTATTATCAGGATTTACGCCTTCGGTGCTAGTTTCCAGACCATGGCCAATGGAAGGCTGGCTTGGGGTAGTCGTGACATGGGCCCCAAGGATGGGTTGTGACATAAGTAATATGATTGTATTTGTCAATAAAATTAATAAATTTATTATCTCTATTGGTGGATTTATTACTCATGGGACATAAAACGTCTAAATGAATGATCATAACATGTTTATTAGATTGAATCTCCAAATGTTTCTGAGGATGGGTTGCAATTATTACCCTTTTGGAATATTGTGAATATCCAGTGTCTCTTCCATTTTAAGAAAGGAACATCAGAAATATAATATCCTATAGAGAATTTTTTCATCATTTATTGTCCATGTTGGTAGAGATTTCAATCCCATAATTAATTCCCCATTTTCACTCTAATATAGATAGATTTACTAACACGACATAATTGAAAAAAAAAAATTATTTGGTTAACAATACAATGGTAACATTTATTTTATATTATAGTTTTTTAACTGAGAATCCATATCTCTATAAAAAACTACATTTCCATGATCACAAGCCTTGAGGAACCCAATATACTATGTTTTAATCCATCAATATAAAGTGTGATTTTATATTTCAACATTCCATTCTTAATACCACTTGACGAAACTAAATTAACCCTTATATATGCATTATCCCCAAAATTACATGATCCTCCCCTTATCCTTCTTTACAAATATCCTTCTCACTTTTATCAGGTTTTGATTCTATAGGGTAATTTTACTTTTCAAGCATTCTATTATTCTTGATATCATTTCAATTTATAATTTGAGAAGAAATAAAGGACTGTAAAATTCAATAAAAAGTATTTCACTTGAATATTTTTTATGAATATGATACATTCACAAAAAATATAGGTAAGTCATGCCAGATCATCTCTGCAATAGTAGAGTAATATAACTTCCCACTATAGAATATGATTTATCAATAGTATCCTCATTATGCTTCTAAATATCATCATACATATGTCTCTAAAACTATAAATTATCTTGATTAATTTTTTTTTCCATTATAGCTATTTTCAACTTTTTTCCAAATGCCTTTTTCAATTTGAATTCCTTTAACATTTAGAAATTAATTTTGTTTTGAAAGGGAAGAAAAAATAGAATTTAAATCATGAACATAGATCATTATATTCTATATGTTTTTAAATTTTTTGAAAGCACATTCATCACATAGTGATATACATTAGTTACAGATTCCAAAACATTATAACTGATAGAGAGAATATAGTGGAATATTTGGTCTTTCAATTCATGATAACCTTTTCCCAAAAAATGTTTTAACCGCATTATTATTAATTAAATTAAAATTATCCATAGTTGATATGATAAATTAATGATAGACTATTATTCCTAAGAGATAATTTAAAAATAAATCTTTATATAACTAATAATAAATCAATGAAATCTAACTCTAATACCACTAGTGAATATACATGAATGATCTATTTGAGATCACATGGTGGAGTGAGTCAATGATCACATTTTTTTTAAGATTGATTGGAAAATAATTATTACTATTTAAAGTGATGTAATATAATATGTGTTAATCATATATACTCACTAACTAGAGGGGTCATAATATATTTACAAAGTTCACATATCAATGTGAGGTTTCAAGTCCATAGTGTGATATAAATTACACCATTATAATCATACCCTCTAAAATCATCATGTAAGGTCAATGAGATGGGTATAACATAAAAGATAATGATTTAATATTTCAATCTATATTTGGAGTATTAATAAAGAATTTTATTTATATATTTATAAATATTAAATAATTTTTGTAACAAAAATATATGTCTTCCTTCTATAGACTTCTATTGAGTTGTCATATGTGTTGTGTCTTTTTCATCTTCTTATCTTACAGAATATGTCACTTATTCACCCTATATGTACAATAATACATACATATATATTCCTATATATCTATATTCTTATGACCTCAATTTAAAATTCTCCAAATAATTTTTAAGATTTATACTCTCACTAATCTTGTTCACACATGAAACCTTTTTCCACTGATGAATATATTTATTCAAATATTCATGAATAATAATCCTATTTCATCTCCTATTTTTTAGTTCTTATTTTCCCCAATTCCACATGAATTTATTTTTTGAATTACCATGGTTTTTGGGAAATCAAAAACATTCATGAAAAACTACATCTTTCTTTCACAAGATAAAAAACTCTCTATTCATAAATATCCATTGAAATAATATTTTTAATGAAAATTGTAAATATATAAATATATAGGCTAGTTTATTAGATTATCCCTATTCATATATTAATTCTTTCTCGACATATTTTAAAATCCACATTTCATGAATTTAAATATGTATGAATATGGATGCATGTACAAGGCTAAATTGTGGAATCTCCTTCATTCACGACTTTACATCAATATAAAAAACTCATCTTTAATCATCTTTAATAATTCCCCATTCTGTAGATTCATATATTAATGGTTTATTCCCATTAATTTCATTGATTTTTATTCCTCAATAAATTCAGATAGTGATAATAAAAATATTAATTTTCAATAATTATGAAACACATTTAACATCACATGATTTAGTATTTTCGTCCATTATTGCATTGACAGATTACTACTTTGTAAACTATTGGATCTAATATAAATTGGTAGTTAATTGATATTAGAAAAGGCATGTGGTCATGTGATATTACCTTAAGTCATATGATCTCTTGATCATCCATAATTTATATAGTTACATGGTCTATAATAGGTCACATGGTCACTTGATCAAACATGAGTCATGAAATCACTTGATCTACAATGTTTATTAGTCATCAATGCTCTATTATATTCATCGAAAACACATACCGGAAAGGTGGTATAGAATGAATTAAATCCCTTATGTTATTATTGAATATGCATGTATCCTTTACATGAATGATGTTTAATTTATATTATCATTATGTAATCAGTTATTTATGGACATACCTTTATGTAAACAGGTCATGTGACCTTTCTATATATCCTTTCATAGTTACCTCTTTTAAAGTAGTTTATAACTCTAAATACCTTATCACAACCTTTTACTGATCAATATCACCTTTATGAGGGTGTTATACCCTTATGTACTACATTGAATCCTCCAGTTACCATTACATAGGTGGATATCTTACACTCACATGGAGTCTAAATTTTAGTTTTTCTTATAAGAAAACAATAAATGACCATTACATGACATTTGTTAGCTTATTTCTACCTTCATGTATCTTCAAATTCACCATCACATAATATTTTTATGTTGGGTGTTACATATATTTAGCTTCTAAATTAAATTTACACATGTAGCAATTCTAACTCAAAAAACTTCTAGGGTATTCTCAAACACTTTTGAATCACCTAAAACCATTCTTAATTAATCTCGTGGCCTTCAAAATTCAATAAAATATTATAAAAACCAATCTATCTATTAATATTTTCCTTTAGATTAAATATTATCACATAAATAATAAAATTTATTTGAACATCAGTGATTTGTTTATAACAAAAGATAAAAAAATAATTTCATCCACATCAACTAACTCTAGTTTTTATTTCTTAGATGAAAATGTCCAAATAGAGGAATATTTTCTCTCAATTAGTGTCTTCATCTCAATTTTTTTAAATGTTGGTACTGAAGTCCTATTTTTTATTAAATCAAAGACCAATTTCTGACTATTTATAGGGAGAACCATTACATAACCCGCAGTACCAAGACCAAGTGGTCTAAATTCAAGGCCCAAAAGCCAATTTTTTGACCTAAATGGCCTTTGGTGAATAGTACTACTATAGTACCCATGCTGCTATAGTACCTGTTATAGTACCTCCACCACTACAGATCCTACTATAGTACCCTCCACCACTATGGTATCACCACTTCTATAATCCCCACCACTACTACAACACTTCTATAGTAACCTACAAAGTGCCGCTATAATAACTCGGTAATTCCTCCACTACCCAGATTTGATCCATCTTCATATTGAACCATCTAAAGAAATGATTCAATTTTCCATGCCACAATGTAGAAATAATTTAAAACGTTTTATATTCTGGAAAAAATATGTTCAATAAAATAATTATAGTGTTTAGTTGAAAGTAAATATTAAGGTGATACATGTTACTAATAAGGAGAATTTCATGTTATATGAATCTCAAATAGGGAAAATTTTATTTGAGGATATCATTTATAATGTAATATGTCAAATATTTAAGAGTTATTTACTTTCCATAATATTTAACTACTATTATAAAATTTATAAGGTGTTTCAAGCCCATTTGAAACCTATAAATATATTATATAAAAATATCATAATGAATTTATTAAAGGAGGTATGATTTTTTGGGTGAGTTTATATCATACACCAGAAATGTGTGAATGAGAGGATAATATAGTAGAAGTAATCTTGAAATCATGATAACATATATATAATTAATCAAAATTATTAATACTAAATGATATGAAATTATTATATAAGCAAAATTAGGGAAAAATAGAGTAATTAATAAAATTAATTCACTCACTACATCAATATTATATTTATTCAATTTAAATAAATAAATTTTATCCTAGGTGTATTATGTTTATGTTAGGTTCAATTTAAGTGAGTTGTTGAATTAAAAATATGATAATTACAAAAGTGGATAAAATATATTTAGATGAATCAACCATATTAAAATATAATTTAACATTTAAATACAATGTATGTGAGAGAATGGAACTCATATACATACAAAAGTACTGATTAAAGATCCCAAATATGAGACATTAATTTTTGAAATCAATTATTCATTACTAAAGTTGTCTTACTACTCAATTGATGTTAATATGGGTTCACACTTGGGATGAATATTGAGATCAGGGGGTGAAAATTAAAGAACCTACTATATAATGTGAAATTTATGAAATGTCAGACAATTGTCACTATCATATTATGTGTAGGATATATCAGGATATTGGGGTGTGAAATCAAGATAGTTTTTTACCTAATGGTTTAAATATATTCATATCCAAGAAGTGATGTAATTTATTATTAGAATAAATATAAATGTATTTGAATGTGAAACTTTTTACAATGAAACATGGAACAAAATATTGTTATATTTTCATTTGAAGGGATCCTAAATCATGAGATGAGAAGAGGAGCTGCAAACATGGTGTGAGGTAGAGAATAAAAATATTGTATCATCAAACAACTAATTAGGATTTATATTTCCATAAATTAATTTTTTTAATTTTAATATGAGTTTTAATATTATTATTTGGATGAATGAAATATATAAAAAATATAATTTTTTTAAAAATTAAATATTTTTATAGTCTTATTTATAATTTTGGTCATCATTATTTTTCTACTTATTCAGTAGTTAATTTATCATATTGGGTATCAATCTGATAGGTGATTTTCATTGTATACAAAAGAGAGTCATGTTATAAAATATTTGGTTCAATGGTTACATATGATTTCAATGGTAACAAAAATCATGGATAAGAATATTTTCCCATTTCTCCTTAATATCAGCCAAACCTTTTGAGGACGGATTGTCTATAGAGTAAGTACATAGATTATATTATGTAGTAACTTTGGAATAATGTTATATTGAGAAATATAATTTGATACAAATAAATTAAAACACCAAATGAAAATATAATATACTATATAAAAATTCTTATACAGTTTAAATAGTTTTTAAATTGGATTTCATGTTTCTTTAATTCATAATATTGTTAAAAAATCACCATTAATAAGATTATTTTTAATATAGATTATTATAAGAAAAGAATTTTTTTCCAAAGCAACCACATTTAAAATTTTAAATTATTTTTATCTCAGTGATTTGATTAATTCCCAATATGAATACAAATGGATAATGACTAACATCTAAACTATTAACATGTTATGACTATTGTTGTGCACTTGTAGGTTATGATTTAAATAAATATCCTTCCATTTTTACACCAATAATATGGATAAGTACACATAAAATCATTAATTAAGATTTTACATACATGTTATAAAATAATAAATATTAATTACAAAACAATTTCTTACATCATTCATAGATTTATGTGATTTAAATAATTTAATTTTATACACTAAAATTTAAATAGAATACATAGTTTAAATAAACATGAACATATTTGAGTATAAATTTATCAGAAATAATTTAAAATATTTACAGAAATAATACTAAATACAAAGAGTAAAAAAATAAAATTAGGATGTTGTAAGAGCCATGAATTCCAGAATTTGAGGATGGAATTGTGAAAAATGTTGAACATGTGTCAATAAGGTAGAGTTAATTGAATGTTATAATTATTTATGAGAATAACTCATTCATCATATTATGACCCAATTTTAGGAATTATGAGTTGAAACATTTATTTCCATAATGTTTCCTAACATTTAATGGGATTCTTTTAGAGGATAAACATTCATATGTTTAAAAATTTTCATACCACTGTGTGTTTATTTTATTAATTCTTCATAATAATATTGTATTATTATCAAGGTTTATTTATTTCGAAAATGAATAATCCTATAATTTTTTTCTACAATAAGATGTTATTTCATATAAAATAGGGAAATAAATATACATAACATTTATAAGAATATATCACCCCACACAGAGGATAAATGATATGATAATGTGATTAAAAGCATTTGTCTAGATAGTGGATGATCCATTACATGAGACATTGGAAAGATTGAAGGAGTACTAAAAATAATTAATTATTGATTCTGCCCATTATGAGATAAAATGGTAGAGAGTCAAAGGCTCGAGTTCCCCTCATGTCACCCAGGATTCCTCGCCTAGGGTCCTCCTTGGTTTCCTATTAATACTCTACAAAGGTCTCATATGGTTAACTTGGATTATTTTTCTAGCGGCTTATAGTTATCTAGGTTTCCATAGTTATGTTTTTTTCCCATCATCTAGGTTGTTTGGTCCATGTCGCTTGTGTCCACCCCCACTATCTACCAAGGTTTCTTTTCCAAAACCTCCGTCTTTGTTTATAAATATACACCCATTCAATGAAAAATTGTACGAGTTTGATGATTTTTGGAAGAGAGATGGAGCTTCCTAAATCCACTTCTCTAGGGTTTTTATAGAACCCATTAGGTAGATTATGTAAATCTAAGGCCTATAAAACATTACCTAAGTTGTACTCTAGTATTTGGGAAGTGAAATCCTTCCTGAAAGAATACATTTTTTATAGTACTCATGCACTATGGTGAAGGACCTATCTTGTGATATTCATATGGGTCAAATATCACACATGGTGACTCATTTGAGTATGGGTATCCCCTCATGGAATTCACATGGGTGACCCATTACTCGAGGATATCCAAATGGGAGATCCATCTCTCAAGTTCATCCCCATGGGTGACCCTTTTCCTTGGTTCATCCAATTGGGGGAAAGATTACCCAAGGCTGTCAATAAGGGAAACTAGTCTCCTAAGGTCATCCACATAGAAAACCAACAGACCTTCGATATCCACTTCTGGATCTACTAAACTGAGGTCATACACATGGGAGACCCATCACCCAAGGTCATCCAACTGGATAACCCTCAACCAGGGATACCCTCTACTTGAAAAACCCATCAACCATGGTATTCCACTGCAGATATCATCAACTAGGTTGAAACTTCACTAGATAACCATCCACTAGGGAAACACTATACTATGTAAACCCACTAGGGTGACCTCCCACTAAGGCGAGCCCTCACCCATTCCATGATACTTGGTTGAAACATCACATGGTCCCCATAGTACAAAAATAATCTCTTCTTAATACCTCAATAGGGAAAAGCCCCTATAGGGACCTCAACTATGGGAAGATGCATTTCTAGTCATCATATCTAGATACCATCAATGTCATATTCCATAAAACATGTTCCCCCATTACCAAAGGCATCTACTTTTATGTTCTATAAAAAATAACACTTCTTAAACCACCATATTTTCACAATGAGGAAATAATGACTAGTGTGTTCTCATTTAGATACCATATCACATTAAAAAAGGTGTCTAACATGTGTCACCGTAGATAGATAGGGTCCCCAAGGTTCTTGAAGTTCTACATTCCCTAGTCCACATGAACTAAGAATGAGAATCATCATTAATCAAACATGATATTACTTACCTTAATTTATGTGCAGTTTCAGTGCATAATACCCTTCAAAATATAATTTTACATCCTTATATAATGTTCTTCATCCTTTGTTATCTATATTTCCTTGTATTGGAAATAATTCACCTAGGTCTAGAGATCATTTTTGATCATGTATTAGCAATAATTTAAATGCATCTAATTAGGCCTCATATTAGGAGAAATCCCTAAAATTATCTTAATTTAAGGCCCCCTACTTGGTGTAATCCCAAAACGTACCTTCCCACGACTCATTCATGTGGTTGGGTATCTATAGAATGATTTATATAAGTCCTAATCAATCTCTTATTATCAACCATTTTATGATAGAGCAATACTACCTAGGAAACACCAATATTAAAGCCTCGTCCAATCTCTTTTTGTGCAACCTAATGTAATATGAATGATATTCTACCTTTTATTTCTCACATTGAGCATGAATGACATATTCTTAGTTATATGGATGATATTTTCATTAGCATAATTGAGGTAAATCATGAGGTTCAACTAAATCATTATCAATTGATATTAACTATTATTAAAACTTCTTTACCACACCATGTTAAACGCCATGGTTTAAACATGTCCTACAACAATAAAATGCATTACTCAAACTATGTGGGAATTGATTCCTATTTTTATAGGATAAAAAGAAATATTCTATGAGGTTAATCCATAAACATCAGTCATCTATTATAATCCTCATGTTTCTATACTCATCATGAGGTTACTGACATCCACCCTCACATGGTCATATCCCCATGATCTCGAATGTCCCTTTTTTCTAGGGCCATAGTCCCTTTGGGACATCTTTACCTCAATTGGTCCATATCATTGATAAAATTTCACCTCACATGGGTGGCCATATTCCTCTAATGTACCTCATCATTTCACCCTTATCAGGGGAATATTTACATTGGGGTTTATCCCTAGAGGGATATATAACATATGATATAAACCCTTACTCATTGGGCCATATTACCCTAATGTTCAACCAAAAACTTATTATTATACATAAGCCACAAACCAACCACAAATTGGAAGTCTTGTTCTAGTAGTCCTTAATACACAATGTTAAACTAAAAAATGATACTAATCACACTACCTTAAGAGTTATTATGTGACCCATTATGTGGCATTGAATTACTTGGGATCTAATTCCCTTATTAAGAATATGTACGAAGACAATTTCATTGGATTAATCCCAGAAGAGAAATACATTTATCACATTATAGAACAATGAAATACTCTATAGTTCTAAAAATATTTTATTTAAATTATATTGACCTATAGACTCTTATCACAATTCAGTAATAATATAGTGATGGAGAACCTATGATACATATAGATGATGTAATTGATGGATAACCTTTGATAAATATAGTTTTTCACATCTATGGGATACCTCTGCTATGTATAGAAATTCAGATAAAGATTTTCTTATAACATAGTAGTATTATGAGGTCAAAACGTTTTGTACTTAGATCTATGGAAGATTAAAAAGCACGAATAAAATCAATAAGAATGTTCTATAGTTGGAAATAATTCCCCCAATAGGGTGTGACGAGATTAACCTCTTATCCTCTCTAAAAATGTAATTTTCTAAGAATTATTGGAGAGAAACTCCATTATACAATTAACATTAGAAAGTAATTATGTAATTACACCACTCTCACAGATGTGCGAGCCATTAGATGTGTCTTGTTCTATGAATAAATATATTATGAAACCACATGAAATTAGAATAGTGACCAGATGTATATATTGTGAATCCATAATCAAAATAACATAAACAATAATGCATTAACCATGTTTTAATTGGAACAAAAAGTGTGAACTTAATGCGAATCTTTCATTAAAAAAAGATAATGGTTTACCACATACAACATGCCATTTTAGTTGATGCATTCTTTGAAGACCAAAATGGATAAACCAACATGAGATCAAAAAATGGAAGACCAAACATGAACCATTATTATGCGAAAATGATTTTTAAATATGAATATACATAAAATTCTCCACCAATCACTATTATGGTTTGTGTTTTCTTTACATCCCTTACGTACCCTTCTCCAGATATCTCTTTGAACCAAAGAAATAACATCATTATCAAAAAATGATTCCAATCCTTTGGCTTCCATGAGAGTTATGATGCCCAAAAATTTGTGGAAATGTTTCCCATATAGAAAATATATCACCTAGTGGAATACAAAATGGAATGGGAGTACTATCATCATTGTACAATCCAGACCCTAGTGGCCCATTGAATGGTTTTCTATCCATTGAATCCTATAATACAATCTCATTTAAGGTAATCTAGAAAGAAGCCAATGAATCCTTTCAACACTACTAATGGATTCTGAATACTATTACTAGTACATTATAATAAATAACCACCTTATCTTATAGAGGTGGAACATGATGTTTTCAATGAACTCATTTTGGATTATGGGATACCTATGAGTGATCATTAATGTTGATACCTCTAAAATTAGGAAACTAATGACCCTCATCCACTTCCTAAGAGATATTCCCCTTAAATCTCTCCATGACCATTCAAACCTTAGTGTTTTTTAGATCACCAAAGTAGATTCAAGCAAAAAAACACGAGTAGGTTCATATACCCCCTTTCATTGAAGTAAACATTTATACTATCATAGTGACTTCTTAGAAGGATGATTCCAATGTTCATACATTTAATGCATATGAATATATTTTGAGAATATGAATGCGGAATGTTTATATTTGCACACTTATAGATAAAGCCCATTATGATATCCTGATGGAAAATATTGGACATGAGTGGTTGAATATTACTACATAAACTTAGGGATATGTACAAATTTTTTTTTCCATAGAATAATCACACTGACATAATAAGACAACAAAAAACCAATAGGCTATTATCCCTATTATCACACATCAATCCATCAAGAATATTTCAGAAGCATGAAGAAGTCATGTGAATATTTTGACCCCAAAATATGAAACATGTTAGAAGATCGTAAATGAAAATAGAGACTAAGAGTGGGGTTATATTCCCACATTCACTAAGAAACATACCCACAATCCTATTCCCACTTAAGTATCACATCAACATATCTTGGTGGAAATGGTAGAATAAGAAAATATAACTACTCACAAACTATAGAGTTTTAATTATATCCCAATATCATTAACATAGGGTGGTAATTAATATATGATGAAATTCATCGAAGGGAATCCTTATATTCTTTCCCTGATCAATGTTGAAGAAGATATTTGGCATTATCTGACTCCTACACTAGATTGGGACTATATTTTGATACCTTTATAGGAAGAAATTCTATATATTCTAATATAAATACATGACTAGATTCACATCCCCATGTCAATCCGGAAGCCCTTTTAGTTTATCCTTATAGAGGTTGTGAATCTGGATCACATTCTTGCTCCACTATAACCCAAATAAGCTTGATGACTGAACATGTTGGATACTAAAATAAAGACCCACATTCTATCTTTATTTGAATGTGTCCATTGACATATTATAGTGGAACACAATTGAAATTACCTTATTCCTACCCTACACCATGACTCTTATCAACAATTTATTCTTATAACATAATTTTCAATTAATAAGACTCTTATATTCAAAGGTCGTCATTCTACCCTAATGAGATCATCTAAAATAAGGTACATCTAAGGGTATAAAATATCCCAAAAGTAGGCTCTTATTCTTTCACTAAATAAAAATGATACACTTGAGGCCTTAAATTTTTTATATTTGGTGGTATAAGACTTTTAATAATCTTCGTTGGAGAGTGAGATCAAGATCAACTACATAGGCCATTTAGAAGATACACTAAATAGTATTTCTAAAGGCCCATTCAAGAACACGTGCTGTAAATCTTCTCCTATTGACCACATAAAGATCATTAATGAAGACTCTCCCCATGATTACATCTATTATATTATTCCTTACAATGATATGATTAAACTTTAATAATTTCCACATCTTTATAGTACATTGAATAGTTTTTTTAAAGGTCTTATTGGAAGTAACTGTTCCTATACAAGAGGCAGTACTACCCTCATTTAATATACTCTGAGTGCACCCATATATGGGGTAACACATGATGTGTTGACTTAAATGAATCCTTTGACCTCAATTAACAATCATAGTATAAAGAATCTATCAGTAGAATGGAACCTAACCCTCTCTGATAAATCATGGTGGAATGAAACTATGATGGTTGGATTCGGTGGATGATCTTTTCCCTAAATATAATGATTATTTCCTGGATTTTTGGAACTATTTTTCATAGAATAACATATTGACTATGATTTATCCCTCCTCTAGTCCCCGTTATAACATCCCATATGTATTTATGGATGAATGGATGCCTTAATTACTATAGAAATTATCAATAACCCTCCACTAAATAAAGGAAAATAATCTATCTTATCAAGAATATGATGACGATATCTGTGCAATGACTAGTATTTTTTTCAAATAGGCCATGATATTTTTCACATTGCAAGGAACCCAAAGTTATAAAATAATTTCGAGATCTTACAATGTACTTTTCTCTATAGTCTAGATATACTCCAAAAAATATTCACTAATGCCTCATTGACATATGTATCCACATATGGTGTGAGTGCGAAGCATTGAATATAACTTCATTCCCCACTTATCAATGTCCCATTAAGATGGAATCCTATAATTTCAGTGTTTCATGATATGTCACAGGCCTGGAAAACATGAATGGAAGTTGTTTGATACAAAAGATGCTCCCATATATAAGGAACAAAAACAATGAAACCGAAGGGAGTGGAACAAATGTGGCATCCTGACCCATACCACTAAAAATACTAATAAATAATCTCAATTATGAAAAAAGTAACATCTAACTACTGTAGACGCCGGAAAAGTCCGTTGTTCCCAAACGAAGCTCCGGATGCGGAAAGCGAGGTCATATTTGGAGTTAGAAGCACGTTTTGGAAGGCTCGGAGGCCTTGCGTGGAATTTTGGAGGCCCGTGCGCAAAGTTGAAGTACAGCGCACAATCCTCCCGGGATGCGCGCAATGCGCCGGGCCGGCGCGCAAATTTGTGCGCCCGCGGCCCGCGCGACTCCCTTGCGCGCAGGGGCCCCGATTCCGCGCCCGCAAAGGAAATTTCGCGCCCGCGCCATGAATTGCGTGCCAGCGGCGAGATTCCGCGCCCGGGGTTGCCTATAAATACAAGGCGACCCCCAACGTTTTGAGGGTTGCCGGAATTCGAAGGTTCGCTCGTGCGCGCAATCCAACCCCCTCCGCGCGCAATGCCGATCTTCAGGTAACCTCCTTTATTTCTCGCATGCAAGCCTCAGGGTTCGCCTTCACGCGTAACCCCTTTGGCTCCTTTCCTTTGACCAACTCTTCACCCAAAGGCCGTCGCGCGCAACAGAAGCCTCTTGCGCGCAATTTCCCCCGGGTGCGCGCAATCCAGCCCGATTGCGCGCACCCCCCCTTACTAAGTGGCCATTCGTTAAAGAATGGGCTGTTGCCCCCGCGCGCTATTAGAGGCCTGGTGCGCGCAATCTCCATCTTCCGCGCGCAAAGCGCTGGCCCAATTGCGTGCCAGCCCGCCCATTTGCGCGCCGACCCGCGGTATTGCGCGCCAAGCTTCTCTTTTGCGCGCAAACCGCCAGGGTCGCCCCCTTTGACCCCCTGAGGGTACCCGCCTGCGTGGTGCCCGATGATCTTCATCCCGGGTGCCCGCACCGTGCGTTGTCTTCCCGTGAGGCCCTCCAGGCTCGCGCAAAGTGACACGGACCCATCGGCGGCACTATCTTCGTCCGCGCGACAAGACGTTAAACTGCCAAGCATCTTCGTCCAACATGACGTTAAACTGTACTTCTTCCGCGCTGCAAGACGTTAAACTGCCAAGCATCCTCGTCCGCGCTGCAAGACGTTAAACTGCCAAGCATCCACGTCCGCGCTGCAAGACGTTAAACTGCCAAGCGCTTCGTCCAACATGACGATAAACTGTACTTCGTCCGCGCTGCAAGACGTTAAACTGCCAAGCATCCTCGTCCGCGCTGCAAGACGTTAAACTGTCAAGCATCCTCGTCCGCGTTTCAAGACGTTAAACTGCCAAGCATCTACGTCCGCGCGGCAAGACGTTAAACTGCCAAGCATCTTCGTCCTCAACACACGACGTTAAACTGTACTTCGTCCGGCAAGACATTAAACCGTCCGCTTCGTCCTCAACACACGACGTTAAACTGTACTTCGTCCGGCAAGACGTTAAACCGTCCGCTTCATCCGATCCCGTGCCTCGCACCCAGGGTCCCCCCAGATTTGGATGTGGCCCCCACCCGCTCGTCTCTGCAGGGATGTTGGGATTGCCCCTCTTTAGGGACGATTTATTGGAGTGGCCTTCGCCCACGGGGGTAGGGTATTACAAATCCCTAGTTTCTTGTGGGGGACTGCACATGTGTATCTCCATTTTGCTTCCCCACTGCCGAAGCCAGTGGGGGGCGTGACAGGGATCGAGGTGTCTCTTACTTTCGGCCCAAGTCCCTCTCCAACTGAGTTTTTCCGCACTCAGGTTGCCTCAGTGCGTAAGTCCTGACAGAATGAACTACGTGGACTTTGATCCCTGTCTCCTAAACAGGGTACGTAGGAAGCCTCCCTGAGGTTCAAGCCCACCACCTGGTCGTCCCGGTCGTATTCACGTCGGTTCGTCCATCAGTGGACCCCTCCCGGGGTCACATTCGCGTCGATTCACCTATGAATCCGCCCTTGTGGGGGACTGCACATGTGTATCTCCATTGTGCTTCCCCACTGCCGAAGCCAGTAGAGGGCGTGACAGGGATCGAGGTCTCTCACCTTCGGCCCAAGTCCCTCTCCAACTGAGCTTTGCCGCATATGGGCCTCCTTAGAGTGTAAGCCCCAAACACCATCGTCCAGCATGACGTGAAACTGTGATCCACCCGCCCGTTCCATCCCCCTCTGTGCGAGGTGGTTCGGTTCAATCCTCCACCCGGCAGCCTCGACCTCCTTGTGAGTCAGCTTGCCAACGTCCAGCATGACGTTAAACTGTATATCCCAACTACGCTGACTTTGATCCGCGCTAACGCGCGGTACGTAGGAAGCCCCTACGGGGTCCAAGCTCTTCACTCCATCATCCATCCTGACCCTTACCCGGGCCGCCACATCCCGGTGGGGTCATGCCATTTCATCCCACTCCACTTCACTCGGGAAGCCACCCATGTGCTGGCCCCAGCATCGGAGGTTCCCCGCAAGGGGTTCTGTCATCTGATCCACTCCTCGTGTTGATCAGTCCGATGCCGTCCCCGCTGGACGTTAAACTCGCGGCATACCCCGTGTTAAACATGGGAAGCTGAGGAAAACCTCAGGTAACGTAGTTCCCCGTACCCAGCGCGGGATGCCTCAGGCCATCACGCCTTCGAGAAGCCCTATTAGGGACGGAAGGCAGACATGAAGAGCCGCAGTGTTAAGACACGCCCCCAACACCCAGAGCTACCCAGTCTCCTCACCGCAGGTTGCTGCCCCGACCAGACTCCTTGGAGCGTCTGGGCGGAAGCAGTGTAATTAACTGGTGACCATGAAGATATGGCACTGGGAACGAGATTCACGAACATTCTTAAATCTATGAGGGAGACCCGGATTAGGCGACGAGTTCTGAGGAGACGTCCACGGAAGGAGGATCCGACATCCCATCATCCCAGTTTCGATCAAGGAGCAGACGTCCCTGAACAAGGGACGGATGCCGCCCGCCTTTGGAAAGCGGGACTGCGGGGCCACAAGCCGCGCTCACATCCCCTCAGGTCGACGGGCGCACGCGCGAACGCGTCCTGGCGGAACAGCGTTGGAACAGAAGCCCGACGCACATCCGCACCGAAACAGAAAAATGGTGAACCCGACATGAATCTCTTCTCCTCAATACGAAGACCGATGGCTTTCAGAGGTGTTGGAAGACCAGCATGTTGCCCGGTCGAGCATTCAACACTGGGGCAGGGAACCCGCCAGGGGCTAGGGAAGGGAAATCGGGCACTCCGTCTCACGACGTCGATGGCCTGGGTTCCCCCCACGGAAGGCATCGTGGCACTAATGGTTGGTTGTCGATTCCTTTTCCTGTCAGTGTTAACGGGTTCTTCTCCCTGCTTTCAGGAATCAGGTCGCCCAATCCAGTGCCCGATCGCCGCCCGCCCACTGGAGCAGGGGTAGGGGAAACACCGACGCGGCTACTCCGCGCGGTCCCGCCCGTTCCACAGCCGTCCCAGCAGCTGCAACTGCGGGGCAACCACGCCCTCTCTCCCCTTCGGAGGTCATCCAGAGAAGGGTGATCAACAACTTGGTGCGGAGATATGAGGAAGAGGGAGTCATCCCCACCAGGGACATGGCTCGCCTAGACCTCGAGGAAGCTGCACCTCGCCACCAACGCCGCCCCCGAGGGCCGCGCAGGGAGGCACCGCTGCCTACCTCGACGTCCAACCGCTTCAGGAGTTTATCCCTGGAACGCTCCGACAGCTCCCTCCCCTATGCGGATGAGGTGGAAGATGTTCGGGACCACCCTATCCGAGATTCGCTCCAGGGATCCGCGATAAGGGCTCCTGCCAGGCCACATCGACACCGCCGCCAGGCTTCTCAAGTCAAAGAACGGGCTCTCCACTTGCCCGCGCCGCTAATCCCGACTCGTCTGTCCCGACGCCAACGTCGGGAACGAGCGGAAGAGGATGCCCACCTTGGGGCCCTAGCAACAGCGGCCGCGTTGGCCCAAGCCACTGCTGGCTCCAGTCACCAGGACCCTGCGCATCCTTAGCAGGGGCACTTCTATGCCCGACCTGGATCGAGGCCCCGACCGCCCCAAAGGCAGGTTGGGTTGACTCTCCCGGTTGCTGGTACAGGAAATAGCCACCGCAGACCACCTCGCGGTAGTGCTATTCACCAGCAGGGTCTACTCCGTGTGGCCGATCCAAGAGGCATGGGTCATCCCACCTTCCGATCCCGGCCCGGAGGCCTGCCCGGAATCATCTCTCCCCGCGTAACCTTTGATATCTGTCCCGGTGCTCCTCGCACCTTGGTTTCCAGTCCTCTTGGCCCCAGCACCGGTGCGGCCGGGGGACGCCAGGACAGAGATCATCCATGCCCCGAAGAACCACCCAGGGGCAGGAAGGCGAGGTGTCGATGTCGAGGGAGTAATGTGAGGGAGTTCCGGACAGAGATCTGACCGGTTCGTTTCTCTGATACAGAGGCGGAGTACGATTCGGCGACAGAGCCCTCCCCCCGATCCCGCCAGTTAGGGGCAGGGGTAGGAATGCGGCACGTCAGCCTCGTACTCCCCGAGAGCGAGATCGATGTGATCCCCGCTTCTCTCCGAAGGTATATCCGGAGTAGCGAGGTCCTGGTAGACCCCCAACGATCAAGCTTGCGGTTGGTACCAGCCCCTCCGGAAGCGCCTTCTGCCTCGATCGGAGAAGCCGGAGACTTTTTCTGGGGACCGACGATCGAACCATGATCTAGTGAACCCTCGGCGAGCACCGACGCTACGACAGGATGTTCGCTCGCCGGACCGTCCTATCATGATGTGGTAGCTGGGGCACCGCCACCCTCAGAGGGCGGCTGGGGATATGGAGGCCAATCGGCCTGCTCGCCGTATTCACCGCCGGCCAGCCCGGCGGCCCGGCGGCCCGCCTCGGCACCACTGCCGGTTCCCCGTCCATTCCCAGTCGTTGAAGAGGACCAAGAAGACCTGGGTCCCGAGTTTGAGTCGTGGAGCTTCTGGACCATCCTTGCAGAGGGCCACTTCCCTGAGAAGTTTTGGCCAGTCGCAGGACCGGACTTTGATGCACCCGAATCACTCACCCCGGATGAGTTCGAATGCTTCCGCCGAACTCTCCGGGAGACTCACTCCCATCTTCACCGCCTACAAATGCCATATCCCGGGAGTCAAGTGCACCTGGAGGATACAGGTGAGCAGTGCCGTCAGATTGACCTAGCCACGCTCCCTGCGGTTCGGCACCCCGGGTCATTTGGGCACCACGAGGCCCTCCAACAACGATGCGTTGAGTGTTTTCAAGTAATCTGCAAGGTTATCGAGGAAGCCACCCCCCACGTGTATATTCATGGATGGGGGCAGTACGCTGCCCTATGCTTCAGTGCGATTCGCCGATAGCCCGATTCACTGGGTGGCCCTGAGGGTACATCCCCAGGGACGGAAACGGTCAATATGGTTGACCTGTCGGGAGAGGGGAACGACTTGGAACTGCTCGAAGGGGGCTCTCCCCCCGAAGACAAGCCATTTTTGGATCCATCGGTGAGAGTTACTCGTCACCAGAGGAACCTCCTGGGTCTCCCCGCACTCACTGAAGCACTGACGTTGAGCCGAAACGTCAGCAAAGGTAAAGAGCACGGCGGGGCTATAAAGCCCGCCGACCCATCTGCCTCCACGCAGAGGGCAGAGGAGGATCCCGAGAAGGCCACGCTATGTCAACAGCTCACCGAGCAGAAGAAGCTAGTTGACCAGCTCGTCGCCGAGCGCGCTGCAGAGCAGCGGCCTGACTACGGTGATCCTAGGCCAGGACAGCAGGGACAGGAACAACCGCTCCTCGACGAGACTCTCCCGGGCAACCGTGATTATGCCGTGTTTGCCTAAAGGGGAGAGGCCATTGACTATGGCAAGAGGGCACTGTATATTTCACCACACCCTCCCGAGTGGCGTGACTACCTGAGAGACCCCGCTCGGATTCCTCCCGCTGCCCCAAGGGCCGCTCCGCCCGCCATCCCACGAGCTGCCGAGTTCGACGACCCGGTCGATGACCTGATTGAAGGGCCATGCAATGCGCTCGTGGTTAGAGATCCTCGCCAGGACTGGAACCCATGTCCAGACGATTCGATGGCGGCACTCATCGCCCGCTTGGAAGCCTTGGAGACTCAACAAGTGGCGATCCCACCGGACGGCAAGCCATACCCAGCATGGGTGGATGACATGTCGGCACCTCCGGGATTCGGGAACCCCACTTTCGCCCCCTTCAACGGGACTGGAGATCCACCACAGTATTTGGCCCATTTCAACTCGAGGTGTGGGCCTATGTTGGGAACTACGGCGCAGCAGGAGGCCGCTAAGCTTCGCTGCTTTGTCCAGACACTGGAAGGGCCAGCATTTGTCTGGTACAGCCAGCTCCCCGTCGGGTCGATAACTAGCTGGGAGGACCTTCGTAGACAGTTCCTCTACCAGTTCAGTTCCACGACCCGGAAGACGAGTATCGCAGACATCTTCAAGTTCAAGCAAAGGCCTGATGAGCGAGTCGCGGATTTCGTCGCCCGATGGAAGGGTCTCACGTATTCCCTTGACATGCCATTGACTCAGGAGCAGTTGCTGACAATGTGCGTCGGGAACGTCAAGACCGAGCTGGTCCCTTCCTTGATCACTCATAATTACCCCGGAGGGTTTAGGGACTTCTCAGACAAAGCTCAACGTCTTGAGGAAGCCCTGCAACAGGCCAGTCAGGTACACCCCGCTACCTCCTATGATTCCTGCAAGGAGAGTCAGCAGGGCTGAGCCCGCTGCTGTTGCCCAGATAGAGGCCCCTAGGCCGTTGGAGCTGCTGCCGGTGAGGCCAGCTCCATAGCCTCACAGGAATCCGCCTCCATGGGCTCAGTTCCCGGCCTAGCAGCGGCAGCCCCAGAACCGGCCGGCCCCTCCGCGTAATGTACCGCCACAACCCAGGAGAGATAATCTGGGTCCACCTCCTCGGCAGGCCCCTCCAGCCCCTCGTCAAGACCACACTCCAAGGGGCCCGTGATACCTGACTTACTCATTTCACGAGGATCAGGTCCCCGGTTATTTCCGGAGCGCCCTGGAGAAGAGGATTGTGCGACTGCCTGAGTGTTGGAGGCCAGAGGAGGCACATCTCACGGATAACCCCCGCTACTGCCCTTACCATCGGGCCCTGGGGAACACCATCTGGCGGTGCTACGTGTTTAAGGATTGGCTCCAAGACCAGATTAACAACAATGTAATCAGGTTGGGCCCAGCTCCAGCACAAGTGGCGGGTGTGTTCGTGGGATCAGATGACGATAGTGGCAACGAGGACGAATGGCAGCTGGTCTCCGACCGCGGATCCCAGAAGTATAATGACTGGATGGCCCGCAGGACGATCATTCGCGCCCATGGAATCATCCGTGTGCGCTTGAATAAGCCTGAGCCCCCAGAATCTGCGGGTTCTGCTTCGGCATCGTCGTCTCAGCCTGCCTCTCCCGAAAAGAGCAAACAGCGGCGGCACAATAAGGAAGAGCGCGCCCCGCCAGTTCCTCCACTATCCCGCACTCTCGGCGATTTCATGCCCCCGGAGATGGGGGTCCCTCCTCGGATCCGTCCGGTGATGAATGATTCGTCTGATGACAGTGTTGGGTACGCTCCGGTTAATACCGTCGAGCTGGTAAATCCCTTTTCGGTTCCCGACGTTGAAGAACACTAGGTAGAACTCCCTAGTGTCCCCGGTCGTCGCCACCGTCGGAGGAACCGCAAAAACAGGAGTCGCGGGGGCACAGCAGTTGGTACCTCTAGCCAGGCTGTGCACGCCACTGAGACTAGGCAGCATGCCCAAAACCGAGCTCAGCGCGCGCAGCCCCCCCATCCGGGGATGACAGATTCGCCTCCGCCACTGTTTGTGGTGTGGGGCCGGGCAGAACCGCCTCAGCCGCGCCGCGACCAGCTCCATCCTGCCACGAGTCTATCCCGACCTCCTGGCCCCAGTACGGTGACCACTTCCCGGGCTGCAACCAGTGAACAGCGAGATGCGCCAAGCACCAGTCGGCCGCCGGTCCTACCGGCAAGGCCCGTCATGCCTCCAACCGCAGAGCAACCTCCTGCAACCAGGGGCTCGCGCTTGGCAAGAAAGTATGATGTCCTGAAGCACTTGGCCGACATCCCAGCAAGGCTCTCCATCCTTGAGGCTCTGCGCCTGTCACCTGAGATGCGTGAGGCACTCGCTGAAGCCCTGAAGAGCCCCCTCCAGTTTGAGACAGAGGTTGCGGCTGCAGAGGCCTTTCACGCCGAAACGATTGAGGACGCCGAATGTCAGGCAGTTATCTCGTTCTCTGGTGAGGATGAAGACCCTCCTATACAGGGGCACATTCGTCCGCTGTATGTTACTGGCCAGTTCAATGGCCTTGAATTCCGGTGCTGTCTTGTCGACACGGGGTCTGGGATTAACCTGATTCAAACTCGGACGCTCCGGAGATTGGGGTTGTCTGAGGATGACTTGATCCCCTCCGACCTCAGGATCCAGGGGTACGACCGCACCGAGCAAACTCCGGTCGGCAAGATACGTTTGAAGACCCAGTTCGGTGACCTGGTTGCCAACACCGAATTCATGGTAGTCTCTCAGGACACTGCGTACAACGCATTGATGGGAAGGCCATGGCTCCACCTTCATGCGGCGGTTCCCTCGTCATACCACCAATGCCTTAAATACTCCCTCAATGGTCGAGTAGGCGTGCTTCAGGGAGATGCCTCTCCTTTTGCCTCATGTGAATCCCGCTATCTGGACGCGGACTATTACAAGAGCAAGGATAAGCAGATCCTGGCAGGTGAGGTTGAGCCTGTCGCTGTTGCAAGTGATCCCTGGGCAAGTTTGGATGACGCTTACGTCCTCCCGATCCATCGGTTGGACGTAGCCATGGTCTCGACGGCCTGCGAGTCTCCTGATGAGATGACCGCGACCGCCCATGCCAGCACCAGCGGCCCAGCAGGATCTGGTATCCCCAATGCAGTTTCCAACGTAGTCTCTCCCGTGGACAATCCCCCCACGAGTGGAGAGGACGTGGAAGACGCACCCCCAGCCTTTGAGGAGGGCGTCTCCGCCACGGTTGATGAGTTAGTACAGGTGAACCTTGGAACCGAGGCAGATCCAAGACCCACATTGGTCAGTGCCGCCATGCCCTCTGAGGAGCAGCAGCAGTACGTGGACTTCCTCAGACAGCACCGTGATGTGTTCGCTTGGGGCTATGATGAGATGCCGGGGCTAGATCCTCAGGTAGCCGTCCACCGCCTTGGTCTCCCAGCGAACCATCGCGGGTTCAAACAGCCTCCCAGGGAGATGCACCCATTCCACGGTGCCATGGTTGAGGCCGAAGTTGAAAAGATTATCAAAGCCAACTTCGTGAGGGAAGTTCAGTACCCCAGATGGCTGGCCAACATTGTGCCGGTCAGGAAGAAGAACGGGCAGATCAGAGTCTGTATCGACTTCCGCGATCTCAACTGCCACTGTCCGAAGGATGATTTTCCCCTTCCGGTGATAGAGCTGTTGATTGACGCCACGGCAGGGTTACAAGCCCTCTCCTTCATGGATGGATACTCCGGATACAACCAAATCCGGATGGCCCCTGAGGATGAGGAGTTCACTGCCTTCAGGGCCCCCCAAGGTATCTTTTGTTACCAGGTCATGCCCTTCGGCCTGAAGAATGCAGGTGCCACCTATCAACGGGCGATGCACCGCATATTCAAGCCAATCCTCGGCACACTGGTGGAATGCTACGTCGACGACTTGGTGGTCAAATCACGCCAGCGTCAGGACCATCTCAAAGATCTTGAGAAAGTGTTCGGCTTCCTCCGGTCTCGATGCCTGAAGATGAACCCGTTGAAGTGTGCCTTCAGGGTCACCTCCGGGAAGTTTATTGGCTTTGTGGTAAGATACCGGGGTATTGAGATCGACCCAGAGAAGATCAGGGCGATTAGCCAGATGCCTCCCCCAGGTAACATCTGGGAACTGCAAGGGTTCCAAGGCCACTTAGCCTATATACGCCGATTCATCGCGAATCTGGCCGGCAAGTGTAAGACCTTTTCTCGGCTCATGAAGAAAGGTGCCACCTATGTATGGGATAAGGAGTGTCAGACCGCTTTCGAGGAAATCAAGCAGTACCTGCTTCAACCTCCGGTTCTGATGCCACCTGTATCCGGGAAGCCGCTGGTCCTTTATGTGACCGCCCTGGAACGGTCCCTTGGTGCCCTTCTCGCCCAGAAGAACAACGAGGGAACAGAGAATAGCCTCTATTACCTCAGTCGCATGCTCCTCGATGCAAAAGTTAGGTATTCCCCCATCGAGAAGAGCTGCCTGGCGCTCGTATTTTCCGTACATAAATTACGGCACTACTTGCAGCACCACGAGGTACAGTTGGTTTCTCGGGTAGACCCGTTGAAATATATCCTGAGCCGGCCTATGTTGACTGGCCGTCTTGCGCGGTGGGCTGTGATTCTACAGCAGTTCGACATCAGGTATGTGTCTCAGAAGGCCATCAAAGGGCAAGCATTGGCAGACTTTCTGGCTGCTCACCCGACCTCCGCGGATCAGCCGCTGGATCTAGGCTTTCCTGATGAGGCCGTTCTCTCGGTCGATCGTGCTGATCCATGCTGGCAGATTCACTTTGACAGTTCCTCCCGGAGCCCCACCGGTAGAAGACTCGATAATCCTAAGCTCAATAGAGTGGGCTTGGGTATCGTCTTCATTACCCCGGAGCAAGCCGTGCTGCCATACTCTTTCCTGTTGTCAGAGGGCTGTACCAACAATGAGGCGGAATACCATGCCCTCATCACTGGCCTCGAGTTAGCTCTCGAGATCGACGTGCCCCATCTGTGTGTGAAAGGGGACTTCGAGCTAGTCATTAGGCAGATCAATGGCGACTATGTTGTCAGGAAGCCGGAACTTGTGCCATTGCTGGAGTGCACCCTCCTTTTGATGGCCCAGTTCCCTTCTCGGCTAGAAATTGTCCATATTCCCCGATCGCAGAACGGTCGAGCAGATGCTTTGGCCAGCCTTGCTGCGTCACTCGCAGAGCCTGAACAGGACAACCTGATCATCCGCGTGACGCACCGCAGGCTCATCGCTCCCGTTATCCCGGAGGGAGATCGCGGCCCGTCGGTAAGTAATCTCACCACGGTTGCCCCTGTGCCCGGAGCCCCGAGTACCACAGATATGGCAGTCGAACCAGCCCCTGATTGGAGGACGCCCCTGGTTGAGTACCTCCAACATGGCATTCTCCCGTCGGATCGGGCCGAGCGCGAGCGAGTTCGACGCCGCGCATCGCAGTTTTTCCTCCAGAGCAGTCCCGGCCTGGAGCAGATCCTCTATAGACGCGGATTTGATGGTGTTCTCCTCCGTTGCCTTTAGGGAGTTGAGATCCCACGAGTCATGCAAGAGGTTCATGCTGGTTCATGTGGTGCCCATCAGACTGGGCCGAAGCTGTCCCACCAGATTCGGAGGTTGGGATACTTCTGGCCCTCCATGATCCATGACTGCATCGAGTATGCCAGGAAGTGCCATGCGTGCCAGGTTCATGAGAACTTTGTGCATCGGCCTCCAGAGCCTCTCCATACCACCAGGTATTCTTGGCCCTTTGCAGTCTGGGGGCTGGACGTTGTGGGAACTTACCTGCCGGCGACAGCTCGCCAGTGCCGGTTCATTCTGACCGCCATGGACTTCTTCTCCAAATGGGCAGAGGCGATTCCACTCAGAGAGGTCAAATCCTGTTCTATCGCTGACTTCGTGACCTCCAACATCATTTATCGATTTGGAGTGCCTCACGCTATCTTCACGGATAACGGAGCCAACTTCCGAGCAGCCGAGTTGAAGAAGTTGTACGCCAAGTACAACATTCGCTCGAACCATACATCTCGCTATCATGCGCAGGCGAATGGACAGATTGAGGCGTTTAACAAAACCCTCTCTAACATTATGCAAAATATGGTTGGTCAGAACAAGAAGAGTTGTCCGGACAAGATCCCCAACGCCCTCTGGGCTTATCGGATGACGACTCGCAATTCCACCCAGATGACCCCTTATTCCTTGGTGTATGGAGCTGAGGCCGTCCTGCCCATCGAGATCCACTTACCATCGTTGCGCACTGCGGTCTACGACCAGCAAGCGCCGGACAGAGCTGCTGAAGCCCGTCTAGTCGAGTTGGAAGCACTGGATGAGAATAGGCTTCGCGCTTTGCAAAACTTGGAGAGGCATCAAAGCAGAATGGCTCGAGCTTTCAATAAGAAGGTTCGCCTCCGCTCCTTCCTGCAGGGTGACCTAGTACTGGCCCTAAGAGCACCAATGATCCCCGACAGGAAGCCGCCCAAGTTGGAGCCCAAGTGGGAGAGACCTTTTGTCATCCAAAAGGTATATCCCAATGGCGCGTACTCCTTAGCGACTATGGATGGTGAGTGTGTCACTCCTCCCACCAACGCTAGGTTCCTCAAACAGTACTTTGCCTAAGCGTCCATCGTCCCGCATGACGTTAAACTGCACTTCGTCCCGCATGACGCTAAACTGCACCACGTCCGAGCTACAAGACGTTAAACTGTTCAGCATTCGTCCTGCATGACGCTAAACTGCATCTCAAGAACTACGTGCGGCTTGATTCCCATCCTTATGGGATACGTAGGACCGCCTGAACATTCATGTTTCAGGCCCAGCCCCATCCTTCGGGAATTTCCATCCCATCTCGGGCCCTTGTCCAAAGTGCCTCTGGGTATGCGGCGTATGGTGTGAACGCGGGGCTATGCCCTCATTCACGTTGGTTTGCTCGCCACGCTGTACGCCCCCCACGTTTGGGGATGCCTTCCACTCCCCCCTTTCTTTTTTCGTCCTGCATGACGTTAAACTGCACTTCAAGAACTACGTGCGGCTTGATTCCCATCCTTATGGGATACGTAGGACCGCCTGAACATTCATGTTTCAGGCCCAACACCATTTCTCGGGAATCTCTATCCCGCGTTGGGCCTCTGGCCCAAGTTCCCCTCCTTTTTGTGCGAGGCGTATGGCGTGAGCGGGAGATTATGTCCTCATTCACGTCGGTCTACTGGCCGCGCCGTACACCTCCCCCATGTGTGGGACTACCTCACACCCCTCATCGTCCTGCATGACGTTAAACTGCCTCTCAAGAACTACGTACGGCTTGATTCCCATCCTTATGGGATACGTAGGACCGCCTGGATGTTTGTGTTTCAGGTCCAGCCCCGTCTCTTGGTTGATCACGGGGATCTGCCGTCCTTTGGTTGCTCTCAAGGTGAGTCCTCCGACCCTTTCTGGTGATCTGTTAACATGTTTTGGGTACTCCGGTCTATGACCTGTAGTGTCGGATTCAATCCCGACAAGTCCTGTGTTGCTTTTCAGGCCTTGCGCTTCCTCTTGTTCGAGCCTTCACTCAAAGGGATCCTCGTTAGCGGTTTGGATACGATGCCTCAGTGCTCTCCTACCGCTCCGGGTCGATTTACCGGCGGGTCCTGGGCCGCAAATCGATATGAATCCTGCGCTTGAGCGGTTGATGCTCGTTTTCTTGCCTCATCCTAGGCTGACGCGATCGGATGTTGTGTTGCGGATATGGTCAGCGACATCCTTGATCGCCATGTCGGCTCTTTCAGGCTCTGAACATTGGTTGCGCAGTCCTCATCACACTCCGCCTCTGTGCGTTGTAGTGGAATCTCGACACTCTCTCTCTTTATACTGACCTTCAGTACACCTCTACACGTTAGGCAGGCCAACCAGGGTAATGGTGTCTTTCGAGGCTCCCACAATCTGAGCACCAAGGATATATGCTGATGTCCTCCCTAAGGGCCATGTGTAGCTAGACCCTCGTCCCCATGAGGAGGAAGGAGTCACCCGAACAATCGCGTTCTGGGCCCAGCATAGCTGGAGGCTAGCATCTCTGCCCCTCGGTTGATAGACATATGCAGGCCCCTATCCCAGGATCCTTCTCCTGGAATTGTGCATGACCGCAGGGCTGGGATGTGTCCCCACCTCCGCTGGGTCCGCCGTATCACAATAAGCGGATTTCTCCATGGTCCGAACCACACGACCTTAAACTGTGTTGCCTGGTCTTACCACACGACCGTAAACTGTGATCGTCTTGGCCGCCCGATGAGAAACGGCACTGCATCGTGATGTTCTCCTCAGGGGACACTCACGTTGGGCGCTAGTTAATAACCACTCCATTTATCAATGCCTTTCATGGCTTGATTATTGTGGCGACGCTAGGGATTTCTTAATCACAGGCATGTCGCTGCACAAAGAAAATCCATCCACCTTTAAGGACAAACAAGAAATATCAAATACCGCTTCTTCTGGGTGCGAGGGCCAGACCCGCACCCCTCCCCGCGCTGGTGCCCGATTGTGTTGCGCCGCGCTTCAAGAACTACGTGTGGCTTGATTCCCATCCTTATGGGATACGTAGGAACGCCCGGATGTTTGAAACTTCGGGTCCAGCCCACCACCTCTTAGAGATTCCCCCTTCTCTGGGGAATCCGCCGCCTTCGGGTCACCCTCAAGGCGTGTCCCTCGACCCCTTGCAGTGGTCCACCGGTGTCAAGAGTACTCTGGTTTATTGCCAGGAGGGTCAGGTTCAGCTTGGTCAGGTTCCTTCCACTTTTCAGGCTTTATGCTCCCCTTCATTCGGACCCATCGCCTACGCCCTGGGTGGAACCCCCGTGAGCGGTCTGGATACAATGCCTCAGTGCTCTCCCACCGACTCGGGCTGGTTCCCCCAAGGGCCTTGGGCAGCGAATCGATATGAATCTTGCGCTTGAGCGGTTGATGCTCGTTTGCTGCCTCATTCCATCAACGGTCAGTGCGATATTGATGCTGCTTTTCCGCCACGGTCGGCAGTACTCCCATATCGTTACGCCGGTGCCCCCAGTCCTTGAGTGAATGGCCACATGATTCACATTACGTTTTCCACCTCCCACTCTAACCAGGAGAAACCTCGACACTCTTGACACTATCCCTCAGTGCACCTTCGCATATCCAGGGGGTAGGACCACGATGTGGCGTACTTTGAGGTTCTTATGGTCCGAGCTCTAAGACCTTAAACTAAGATCTGCCCCTATGGTCCGAGCTCTATGACCTTAAACTAAGATCTCCCTAAACGGGGTTCTACGTCCCGCATGACGTTAAAACTGCACTCTCAGAACTACGTGTGGATTGATCTCCAGCCTGATGGAGTACGTAGGAACGCCCGAGCATCTCGACTCGGGTCCAGCCTCAGGGATCGCTAAGTCCCACCCCTCCTCGTCGCCGGCCGTCTGGCCTGGCTTCTGGTAGAGTGGTGCGGTTGTGATATTCTCCCCGATTCAGCTCGGGATGCCCCATTGCAATGATGGGAAGTGACAGTTTCCTCGTCAAAGAGGTTCTGTCTAAGAATTGGGGTGATTCACGGCCAGATTAGTGCATCCGCCTAATACGCTTTCCCCACGGTGGCGCAATTTTGGGAGTGTTAGATTCTGTCCGAACAAATCATCACTTCGCCCCACGCTTCGCATGCCCTTTTGATCCAGATTTCCACCCTTGTGCCTGAAGGAACCCCCAAAGCGGTATTGATGATGACATGTGATCCGCCTCCTGCAGTATGAATGATGACCTTCGGTCCGTCTATTGCAGTAGTATGGTCGATTGATCCATTGTACGCTTGCCGTCTTGGGCATTTCCTGGAAGGCCGACCGTCGTGGATTTCTGAATTCGGGACACGCGATTCACCCTTTCTCATTTCCCTATGTTCGGATAAAATCTCAACGCCCCTAGCGTTGTCCCGCTCGTGTGTCGGAACAAGCTGGGGGATGGTACATTGATTAGGTCTGAGGTCTCCTTTCCTAGGAATGACCTCCCTCTTTTCTTTAGTAATCCAGGCCCAATTGTGGATGTCTGAAGCTTGGTTAACACTCCCGCAAGACAATGAATTGTGGTTGAGCACGTTAAGCCAAAAGATGCAGATAAATATGTTGATTCATACAAATGGATCGAAGTATTGAGTAGCAGAAGCAAAATGTTCTGGGAATGGAAAAAACAAATCCCCTAGGGATTAGCATGCTGAATGAGTCTTTCCAACGCCGCTACCCTTTGGCTGGAGGCCTCCAGAGCTGCTTCTCGCTCTCTGCATGCCCTCTCTTCGTCGGAGGTCGCAGCCCGCAGCTCGCCGATCCTGGCCTGTGCACGCTCCCGCTCGACTTGAAGTGTGACCATCTGGTGGCCCGCCTCCGTCAGCTGTACCTGGGCGTCAACCAGCTGGGCCGTTAATTGCTCCACAAGCTCAGTGCACGCTGCGACGAAGGCCTCCTTCTCTGCCGCCTGCCGTTCGAGGCGCCAAACATCCTGCTCCGCCATGAGGAGCGCCCGCGTGTTCTCCGACATGTCCCGACATTGTGCGACGTCAGCACTCCGGCGGCTCTCGCGCATCTTTTCGGCCATGAAATCACAGACCGTCAGATGGAGGTGTCGAGCATCGGCTCCCCCGGCACACAGGAAGCGCATCCAGGTTTTAAGCGATCCCATGCGCCCCAGCCACTCCGATGAGGGTCACTTGAGGAAGCGCTGGATGCACTTCCACCCCCTGCGGCGCGTTATCCGGATCTCCTCGACCGCCTCCGTGTCCGAGTCATCCATCTCCTCGGGGTCGGCAGGTCGGTAAGCAGGGAAGGCAGCCAGTAGGTCTGCTGCAGGGTCCGCCCCTGGGATGTCCTCACAGGGGATAGGTTCCCCAACATCTGGGCGACCTTCTTCTATCGCGCCAGCGGCGTTGGCACCCTCGTCAGCCCCCGACCTCTCTCCGATGGCAGCACCGCCGGCATCCGCTGCCCCCTGATCAGCAGTTGGTGGGGCCGGCTCGGTGTGAGAAGTCTGTTCCGGAGCAGGCGGCATGTCTGCCACTGGTCCACTCGTGGATGGCCCGGGTTCGGCAGCCCGACCAGCCTCCAGTATTGAGATCACTGCGCAGGGCATGCTGTGGTTAGTCACGGATCGTCAACGGAAAGCACCAACAGTAAAGTAAGGAGACTTACGAGAATCCAGAGCGTCATCTTCCACTGTCCCGGCCGCCGCAGGAGCAATTGCAGCAGGGGACCCCTCAGCGCTTGTCAATTCAATGATGGGTGTCTGGCCCCCGCCTTGTCCTGCTGGCGCCTCTCCTACTCCTACTGAGGATGCCTAACCAACATCTGTGCACTCCTGAGAAAGGTGGAGAAATGGGTTAGAAGCTGCATAAGAGAATGGATGAAGCAGGTTGAGTGGGGATAGAAGCGGACCTCGAGGAGCTCAGTGATATCAATATTGCCAGAGCCGGCCACCTCGCCGCTCTCCCGCGGGCTCCCCGGATGGGACCTTCCCTCAGAGCCTTCATCCTCCCCCATCTCCTCCTCTTCCTCGAAGTCGTCGTTACTATCATCTTCCTCCGGCGGCATCTGTTCTGGAGCAGGCTCTAGACCGAGCATCACCTTCACCAGAAGGGACGGCTCCGCACGCTGACCACGTTGGCGCGCGTACTCGTCCATGGCCGTCAGATACGCATACCGCCGGTGGAAGTTCACCCTGTCGGCGACCTGAAGGCGCCCGACCTCTGTCAGATGGATTCCTTCTCTGGTTATCTTCTGCCAGATGGTTTCGGTCCCCAGCGACTGCCGTAGGGTCATCCAGGCCGACCACAGCGCTGGGAAGACTGCATCGTGGGAGGGTTCGAGCAGACGCCTTATCTGCTTCCCGGGACGCTCCCCGACTACCGCATGTGCCCCCTCTCTGGGCGCTGAAGTCGTGGCGGCAGCCTGCGATGTGCCCGCCGCCGAAGTCCCTACCCGCGCCGGCTCCGCTGCTTGGCGCGCCTCCGTTCTCCCCCGCGTGACGGCGCCGAGCCTCCTTCCTTGACGCCCGGTCTCCGCACTGGTGACCTCGTGCCGCCGAACTGGCTTCCGTAGAAGCCCCTTGGGGTACGCGATGGCCCAGTGTTCAGCGTACTCGGTTGCCAAGCCTGCGTCGACCCCGGTAGGAGGGAGAGTGATGACGTCGCCAGATCCGAAAGCGGCGAACATTAGCCACATCTGGCGAAGGACACAAGGGTTCGTCTCCTCCCGGACAGTAGTGAATACCCTCTTCGGCATCCGTTGAAGGCACCCGAACTGCCTGGTGAACCGGGTTGGCACGTAGGGCTCGCAGATCACCTTCCCGTCGATCCGAGCCACGAGCACCCCGCCCCGCATGCTCAGGAAGTATTCGTGCTGCTCCAGCGGACCCTGTCCATTGTCGATAATCTGGCCAACGGGAGTGGGGAACGGGCTGAAGTTGAAATTGGCGTGATTGCCAATCTGAATCCTCACGCCCTCCTCATTTAGGGTCATCGGAGCGACCCCCGCAATGTTCAGCAGGGAGGGTCGCAGGCCATTTCCCAGAGGAATGACAGCGTTTGGAAACGTGTACCCACCGAGGTGAGCAGCCACCCAGCCGTGGAAGAATTGAAAGGGCCCACAGACCCTTCGTGGCGACCCCCCTCGCGAGATGCGTCCCAGGATGGCGTACAGCATAGCCAACACTAGGACCCCGAGGTTGTATCTTTTGTTGGCGGCCATGGCGCCCGCCATCGCCAGTATCGCTGGGCGGACGCCCATCCTCACGTCCCGCACTGGCAGGAGCCACCCACTCAGAAAGGCATCCAGGAACACCGCGTACCGGACATTTGGGTCCCGGGCCTCGATGACGCGGTACCCCCATGAGCGGTAGTCTCCCGTCTCCAGGACCCGCCAGTACGACCCGTTCCAGCTCCTCTGAGCCGCGGTCGGGCACCGCTTCCCGCTGCCTAGCATCTTGACCGCTGGGTCATGCTCCAAGAACTGGCTGAACCACTCCTTGTAGGCTATGTCCTTGTGGAAGTCCTTGACCCCGAGCCGTTCCGTTGCCAGGTCCAGTAGATGCCATGTCAGGATGGGAGTCCGTGACCTATCGCCCCAGGTGTTCCTCGGAGGCAGGAACTCATCGTATTGGTAACCCTCCAGCGGGATACCTCCGATGCAGTGGATGTCCCAGAGACCGATGCTGACCTCCCCATGGTGAAGATGGAAGGTGTTGGTATCCAGGGACCAGCGGGTGAACAGCTCCGGCCCGAGCTCGGGCTGCTGGTAGAAGTGGAACTGTGACGTCCACACCGCCTCAAACAGGCTGATGTACCGCAGATTCTCCGCGAAGTGATCGCAGGTGTGGCGTACCCAGAACGCCCAGGCCCACTCACTGGTGAAATTGCCCCCAGACAGCAAGTCCCAGTCCTTCAGCCAGCCCTTGGTGTCGTCGGTGACACTCTGGCGATACGTGCTCAAGTAGAGGGCTGGAGATTTCTCCGCAGTAGGCTCACTTCCGGCAATGGTTCGCGTCCTCGGGTTCAGGACACAGACATCTAAGTGCCTGGTCTCCCTGGCAGGATGCCCGTTGTTGGTGATGTTATAGCGGGGAAGCTCGTCCTCCCGAGTCACCCAGGTCCGTGGCGCATCAACCTCGAACCCTGGCACCGGAACCTCATCCAGGATGCCGTAGTTCCAGAGTGGCAGGTTGTCCGACAGCGGATATGTCTTCTGGGCCGGCATCAGCAAATCGAACAAGGATTGATTGTTGGAAACAATCTCCTTGGCTCCGTAGACCTCCCCGTTCGCCGCCATCTCATCTCTGCGAATGGCGGCATCCCCCTCATTCACTTGATTCGCGGCCATCTCAGAAGCTTCGGGAGTCGTGTGGGTTAAGGGATGAGGCGTGCGGAATCGGAAGAGGCTGGTAGAGAAGTTTGGGAGTTGGCGCGCAATCCTAGTGGACGACGCGCAATTGGGAAGTCTGTCGCGTAAAACCCCGGGTGTTCGTGCAAAAACAGGCCGAAATCTGGATGGGTTTGCGTGACGAACGGGTGAATTTCGCGCCGGAAATGGCTATTTCGCGCACGAGAGCTTGGAAGCTTGTCGCGCGGAAAGCCTGTGTACGGTACGGGGGACCCAGGGCCCCTATTTATAGGCGAGGCCGGGTGTCCGCGCTGTGCGGAAAGTGCTTTGCGCGACCGCGACAGTGAATTTCGCGCCCGACGCCCTTTTTGCGCGCCACAGTCCCGCGCCACCCAGGACTTCGGCATTCCGGCGTCTCCCTCGAAACCCGATCATTGCGACCTCTCGCCGATCAGATTCCGAGGGGGGCTTTTGTAGACGCCGGAAAAGTCCGTTGTTCCCAAACGAAGCTCCGGATGCGGAAAGCGAGGTCATATTTGGAGTTAGAAGCACATTTCGGAAGGCCCGGAGGCCTTGCGCGGAATTTTGGAGGCCCGCGCGCAAAGTTGAAGTACAGCGCGCAATCCTCCCGGGATGCGCGCAATGCGCCGGGCCGGCGCGCAAATTTGCGCGCCCGCGGCCCGCGCGACTCCCTTGCGCGCCGGGGCCCCGATTCCGCGCCCGCGAAGGAAATTTCGCGCCCGCGCCATGAATTGCGCGCCGGCGGCGAGATTCCGCGCCCGGGGTTGCCTATAAATACAAGGCGACCCCCAACGTTTTGAGGGATGCCGGAATTCGAAGGGTCGCTCGTGCGCGCAATCCAACCCCCTCCGCGCGCAATGCTGATCTTCAGGTAACCTCCTTTATTTCGCGCAAGCAAGCCTCGGGGTTCGCCTTCGCGCGTAACCCCTTTGGCTCGTTTCCTTTGACCAACTCCTCACCCAAAGGCCGTCGCACGTAAAAGAAGCCTCTTGCGCACAATTGCCCCCCGGGTGCGCGCAATCCAGCCCGATTGCGCGCACCCCCCCTTACTAAGTGGCCATTCGTTAAAGAATGGGTCGTTGCCCCCGCGCGCTATCAGAGGCCCGATGCGCGCAATCTCCATCTTCCGCACGCAAAGCGCTGGACCAATTGCGCGCCAGCCCGCCCATTTGCGCGCCGACCCGCGGTATTGCGCGCCAAGCTTCTCTTTTGCGCGCAAACTGCCAGGGTCGCCCCCTTTGACCCCCTGAGGGTACCCGCCTGCGTGGTGCCCGATGATCTTCATCCCAGGTGCCCGCACCGTGCGTTGTCTTCCCGTGCGGCCCTCCAGGCTCGCGCGAAGTGACACGGACCCATCGGCGGCACTATCTTCGTCCGCGCGACAAGACGTTAAACTGCCAAGCATCTTCGTCCAACATGACGTTAAACTATACTTCGTCCGCGCTGCAAGACGTTAAACTGCCAAGCATCCTCGTCCGCGCTGCAAGACGTTAAACTGCCAAGCATCCACGTCCGTGCTGCAAGACGTTAAACTGCCAAGCGCTTCGTCCAACATGACGATAAACTGTACTTCATCCGCGCTGAAAGACGTTAAACTGCCAAGCATCCTCGTCCGCGCTGCAAGACGTTAAACTGCCAAGCATCCTCGTCCGCGCTACAAGACGTTAAACTACCAAGCATCTACGTCCGCGCGGCAAGACGTTAAACTGCCAAGCATCTTCGTCCTCAACACACGACGTTAAACTGTACTTCGTCCAGCAAGATGTTAAACCGTCCGCTTCGTCCTCAACACACGACGTTAAACTGTACTTCGTCCGGCAAGACGTTAAACCGTCCACTTCATCCGATCTCGTGCCTCGCACGCAGGGTCCCCCCGGTTTGGATGTGGCCCCCACCCGCTCGTCTCTGCAGGGATGTCGGGATTGCCCCTCTTTAGGGATGATTTATTGGAGTTGCCTTCGCCCACGGGGGTAGGGTATTACAAATCCCTAGTTTCTTGTGGGGGACTGCACATGTGTATCTCCATTGTGCTTCCCCACTACCGAAGACAGTGGAGGGCGTGACAGGGATCGAGGTGTCTCTTACTTTCGGCCCAAGTCCCTCTCCAACTGAGTTTTGCCGCACTCAGGTTGCCTCAGTGCGTAAGTCCTGACAGAATGAACTACGTGGACTTTGATCCCTGTCTCCTAAACAGGGTACGTAGGAAGCCTCCTTGAGGTTCAAGCCCACCACCTGGTCGTCCCGGTCGTATTCACGTCGGTTCGTCCATCAGTGGACCCCTCCCGGGTTCACATTCGCGTCGATTCACCTATGAATCCTCCCTTGTAGGGGACTGCACATGTGTATCTCCATTGTGCTTCCCCACTGCCGAAGCCAGTAGAGGGCGTGACAGGGATTGAGGTCTCTCACCTTCGGCCCAAGTCCCTCTCCAACTGAGCTTTGCCGCATATGGGCCTCCTTAGAGTGTAAGCCCCAAAGACCATCATCCAGCATGACGTGAAACTGTGATCCACCCGGCCGTTCCATCCCCCTCTGTGCGAGGTGGTTCGGTTCAATCCTCCGCCCGGCAGCCTCGACCTCCTTGTGAGTCGGCTTGCCAACGTCCAGCATGACGTTAAACTGTATATCTGAACTACGCTGACTTTGATCCGCGCTAACGTGCGGTACGTAGGAAGCCCCTACGGGGTCCAAGATCTTCACTCCATCATCCATCCTGACCCTTACCCGGGCCGCCACATCCCGGTGGGGTCATGCCATTTCATCCCACTCCACTTCACTCGGGAAGCCGCCCATGTGCTGGCCCCAGCGTCGGAGGTTCCCCGCAAGGGGTTCTATCATCTGATCCACTCCTCGTGTTGATCAGTCCGATGCCGTCCCCGCTGGACGTTAAACTCGCGGCATACCCCGTGTTAAACATGGGAAGCTGAGGAAAACCTCAGGTAACGCAGTTCCCCGTACCCAGCGCGGGATGCCTCAGGCCATCACGCCTTCGAGAAGCCCTATTAGGGACGGAAGGCAGACATGCAGAGCCGCAGTGTTAAGACACGCCCCCAACACCCAGAGCTACCCGGTCTCCTCACCGCAGGTTGCTGCCCCGACCAGACTCCTTGGAGCGTCTGGGCGGAAGCAGCGTAATTAACCGGTGTCCATGAAGATATGGCGCCGGGAATGAGATTCACGAACATTCTTAAATCTATGAGGGAGACCCGGATTAGGCGACGAGTTCCGAGGAGACGTCCACGGAAGGAGGAGCCGACATCCCATTATCCCGGTTTCGATCAAGGAGCAGACGTCCCTGAACAAGGGACGGATGCCGCCCGCCTTTGGAAAGCGGGACTGCGGGGCCACAAGCCGCGCTCCCATCCCCTCGGGTCGACGGGCGCACGCGCGAACGCGTCCTGGCGGAACAGCGTCGGAACAGAAGCCCGACGCACATCCGCACCGAAACATCTACATTGAATCTCTATGTTAATATGAGATCAAATTTTTTGAATATTCTACACATGGCCTAATATTGATTTAAAATACAATAAATTAAGAAGATTTCATTTGAACCTATTATAGAGGATATATAGAAGAAACACTATCCCAAAAGGTCTAGGGGAGTTTTTACCATTACTACCACCCATGGGAAAATCAAATCCACAATAGGTTAAGAGGATATTAGTGGTGGATCTAAGTCCACACATCCCATTAGGGTGGTGAAATTTTTACCACCATCACCAATCATGGAATCAAAGAATCGTATATAGGTTTAGTATGAAATGGTGGTAGATCCCCATCATTCGCAGACCTTTGGGATGGTGAAATACTATTTTATGCTCTAAGAAAACTGAATTTCATAGTATAGGTATTGATTTCCAATAGTAAATTCCTCAATCATTATGACCTCCATGTGACTCTCCCCAATCATTCAGGGACTGTTTGATGTGGATGGTCATAAATTCCCTCACTATCACCATCCACAGAATGATGATAATGGAATATCTAAAAGTGAATAACAAACCCCATAGGGGTTGCAATTGAAAATATCCCACTAAGTAAGGGGAATATGGATAATAATTGATATACCCATTTAAGAGGATATGAGAAATAAAGAGTCATTCTATTACGAAGATAATGAAAATGTGATTCCTAATATAACATCCCTGATCTTTATTACAGATAAATACATGTTTTATTACACATAATAAGACCAAAAAGATAGACATTTATAGTGTATTTGGGACATTAGATACATTACATAACAACTTAAAACATGAAAAGAAACATCTTTTTTGAAAACTTCTTTGAAATGACCAAATAGTTCTTTCGTACTTAACATTGCATGGGATAACCTGAGAACATACATAAGAAAGGAGTGGGAAATAAATCACAGTAATGTAATAAACAAGGAATAAACTGAGAAATAAAATATATGATAGATAATAGCTATATCAATGGAGTATAAAAGGATCATGAATAATAAAGAATGATATAGCATGATAATCATAACATGGGAAATGTGGAAACAACTTAAAACACAACATCGTAATCATAGGTCAAGGAAAAACCGACCAAGACATCATGGTGGAAATAGTTAAGTAAATGAATAAAGTAAACCCTATATCCCATCCCGACCCATCATGATACAATCCATTACCCAATACATTGGAGCACTATCAGGGCACACCCTTCAAAATCATTTCATTCTCTTAGTTAAGTGTGCCACATAGATCATATGACATGGATTCCTTCAACTTCATAATTTATTACACAGTAAAGAAATGTTTAATACATACCTATAAGACTATAATCAAATTTTATATGTGAATAAAGGTGAATAACCTTGATATAGTCATGGGTATGGTATTCACTACACAATTATTTTGGTACAGAAAATCGGAGTGCAATTTTTTCAGCATAATGACGTCATATAAAAATTCATAAAATGGGTTGATGAGAGAGACAAGGGACTATAATAATTTAAAAATGAAATGATAATTAATATATACATTTAAAGGCAAGACCCAACACAATGAATCATAAATAGAAGGCATAACATAATAATGAATCTTGAATAAAGAGAATAAAGGAATAAACCATAATAAATGTTTTGCATGGTAATGGGTGTGCATAACGGTTAATAGGAGGGATACATGAGAGTGAAATGTAGTCTCATAATTAATAAATAAAATAGAAATTATGAAGTATATGGAATAAAATATCCCAGTATAAGAAAATTTAAATTAAATGACATAACATTAAATGGGGTTCTTGATAAAAGAGGAGAGTGGAAGATCCCATATGAAAATTTTGGCAAAGTAATGGTTTAGTCAAGGGTCCTAATAGGGTATGATCAATTATAACACATTAAAATAACAAAAATTTTATATTAATGTATTGATTATAAATTAATTAAAATATAACCCTTTGAAATTACAATAACTAATTTAAAATAGGTTGATTGAATTTGAATGGAGAGGAATGTGAGGATCCCTTACTTGAATGTGTGACTCCAAAGGATTGGGAGGGGCTTCTTGAGAGCTTGGGGAGCCTTATAGGGACTACAGGGATTAGGGGGAGTAGTTTGGTGATGTTAAAAAAATATTTAGTGAAGATAAATGGGATCTTGGATGTGTTTATATAAGAAAGGAGGGGGATTTGTTTATTATTGTGGTTTTGGACACTACATAATAAAGTATAAAAAACCCAAAACCATCCCATGTTTTTTGCCCATAGTTACATACAATGGGGAGTGGTTTACAATATTTTATATTTCTAAGGGCCTATGATAATAAAATAATTCCTTGTCTCATGTGAAGGTGAGTCACACTATCAAAAAAATTATTTTAAAATCGTAAAATTTATTATATGTCTTAGAGGATTCATTAAGGATTTATAAAATAAATATAATAAATATTAAATTCAATTAATTTGAAGGAAAATAATATATATGGCCTTGGATCCAATTTATTTAACTTATTACATAAATTTTGGTCAATGTGAAGTCATGAATTATAATGTTTATTTATATGGTATTTAATTTTTACCCAAATATTAGACTATCTCAGAAAATTATAAAACATTCACCATTGGATAATTTAAACATACTATTTACCAAAATAATATTCATTTAATCGGAAAATTTTTCTAAATATCTTATTTTTCACATTGAAAATAAATACCGCCATTTATAGAAAATGATAGGTTTTTGACAAATATTAGTTCCAAAACCCTAATAAAAATTACATTTGAATTCATAAAAATTATATGGTAATTTGTATTCAATAAAAGTTATTAAATGTTAATAATTTATAATTTTTTAAAAATCCTTTAATTAATAAATTCATTAATAGAATTTGAATATTAATCAATAATTAAATTTTTGTTTTAAAATCATTTACAAAGTAAACATAGTAGAATGAAAATATATTCATAATTATATTAAAAACAATGTTCATATTTTTTTCCTAGGGTATTGATACATATCCCTTTATTACAATAGCATATTCCCTAATAGTATGGTGTGAAATAGTGGGGCTTTCATGGTGCCATTCAGTGAATGTGGTTTGGTCCATTGCTCTTAATGAGATTGAACTTATCATATAAATGTTTTTAGTCATGCTTAAGTTGTTAGATCTCAAATTGTTCTTGGTCTAGGGAAAATCCAAAAAATTATACCACCCTAGGAAGCTCTGATAAATGATATTCATAGGGTATAACCCTACAGGTGACACCATCAATTTCATTGTCTTTGACAATTGGATTTGTGTCAAAAACAAATATTTATACTAGTCATGTGATCACTATTCGAATACTATATTATCGATGGTAAAGATACATAATGGCAATTTAAACACAATTGGACAAAAAAAGAAACTCATTAATTATCTATAACTATAATACATTTAATTAAATCATTAAGGTAAATTTTATTGACAATATTTTGGGTGGTTACACACACTTCCTGGTCTTCCTTGATGAATGTCATTAATATAAATCCTGCAGATGAAACAAACAAAAAAATAACCCCAAGGTACAGAATGGGGAACTAATTTTTTGAGAAGAGGTTTTTACTAAAATAGAGATCATGGGTGTACACACCATGAATAAGAGGCCAAACCATATTCAGGAACCTCAAAATGAGTAGTTTCCACTCCTCAGATCCATTTTTTAATGATTAATGGAAAGGCATGACTATGTACAACACTCCAATAAAATAGCCTGAAGTCTTGTTTATAAAATTGAATATGACACAATATGAGGTTGTGGTATTAAATATCATGTGGATCAATAAATAATTACTTAGGGAAAATACTGGCACTAGGTATTTCCTCCTAGAAAAATTTAGTACTTGTCCTCCCACTGATTAGGAGGTTATTAACCTACCCATAAGAACATAATATAAGAAGTAGGTTGGATTTTTATATACAAAAATAGTCTTCATGAATTTAATAATTGTGTTGGATCTATATTTTCCTCTATTATGGAAGCAATATCCAATATATTGGGATAGTAATCTATTCCCTGTAAGTGATAGATCATAGATGATCAACTTAAGCATTACCCACTACTATCACTTAGGGGATGGAATAGATAATACTAACCACCAAACTCCTTAACTAAATTGACTCTATTTTATTCTAATGGATATTATGGATAAGAATAACGACATAGTTAATCCCAAATAGAAACCATATTATGAATGTGTGAGTGACACTCCTCCTGTATCTAATTTAGAGAATCCATTTTTATCAACCATTAATGAAATGTGAGATTTATAGTAGCATATCTGGCATTTCATATCCCGATATGACCCCATGAAGGGTCTATGAGATTATGAAGAAGAAAAATACCGGTGTGATACTTACAAACTCTAGCGGGTAAAACATTCATTTGATACACTATCTTACAAGTAATTTCCATCCTAGGATGGGAAGAATATCTCTATTATTTCCTTTTCTATTTTCTCTCTACCTGAATAAAATAAATGGTTTATTACCTCATAAACAATAAACAACATGGGAAAGAGAGTGTCTCCAAATTTATCACCAAATGGAATGTTTGAATGTAATCAATCCAAATTCCACTCACACAATAGGTACTATTGGTTGTTTGTGAAAATAACCTCAGTGATGAAATAAAAACACCACTAATCTCGATAAAATAACTTGGAGGGTTCCATGATATTACAGAGAATAAATATTGTATAGAAGATTCTGTTAATGGAACAAGGTCTAAATGTTGACCAACACCCATAATATAGGAGAACATGTATAGTAATTAAGAGACATCCCATATTACACTGAAACCAATATAAATTATTTCTAATACACCAATGAAAGAGTTAAATAATATGATGCCTCCCACCATGTGACTTCAACAAAGAAAATAAATCTATCGAGATCCAAAAAAATATCATGGTAAACAATAATATGGGGAATGTTAAAAACAAATTACTTTTAAAAATAATAGGTTCCATGTTACTTCATCAGAACCATGGAAGACAATAACCTCATTCTTTTTAAGCCTAAGAGATGAGACAAATTCATCCTCAGTGATCATCCTGACTCGTTCCCTTTAGACCAAATGTTGTTCCAAAATATCCAAGACTATTTGAACATCAAATTCATCCTCAATAAAAAGGTTGATTTTGGAATGGTTAAATTACTGAATGACCAAATGTATTTATCTAATTTTGAAAATATATAAATATAGGAAGAATCTAACTCACAATATTTCATGGTAATATGATATCGAATGTTCGATAAATGGATAACCTAGAGGTTAATTAATTGGATTGATGCTATTATTATTAAATAAATATACTAAGAAATTATGCACTCATCTCCTCCAATAGTATTCAAATGGATACAATCAAACTCATCCTATGAAGGTAAGAAAATTTGGAGGAATTAGAATAAGGAATTGGAAGATAAGTGCAATTTGACACCAAAATTTTCCTGAACTCTTAAAAATATATTTCCCTCGTCATTTTCATAATTCTAACATCTGCAAAAAAAGAAACCCTCATTGGATGAAGAAATTATATTTGGTTATATTAATTTAACTCACTTAAAAAAACCCTCATCTTTTTATGAATATGTATATAAACCCATTGTCCTTGTACCCAACTAGGGAGCCAAAGGTAGAGGCTGTAAAAGATGAGAAAACATTGGAAGATGAAACAATAGAGAAGATAATTATTCTATACACAATCCCATCAAATCAATATCGATGTTTGAAGCCTCTGGTTAAGTACTTCAACCACCCCAACAAGATCATGAAGACAAAACTAAATCCATAAATATGTATCCAAACCCAAGTATTATGAAAAAATTGCTATTAGAGGTACAACTATTCCATCATCCTGGTGTAGTGGGTAGACTAGCTTGACTCAACCTATCAATGATAGGGATGAATTCAAATAATATAAAAGTTATATATGCATCTGTATATAATTATTCAACATATAATCAACATTAAATTAAGTAACCACATTTCAGGAGGCACTAGCATATGTTGTATAATTATTTCATCTTGAAATATTTTATGGGCATCCAAGTTATGTACATTATATTATGTTATATTATACATTAATATTTGATCAAAGAAGAGATTTTTGAGGCCCTCTAGTTTCCCCCTGGGTTTGAGATATAAGTGATTGCATTTAAGGCTTATTGAGTGGAAACTACTTTAAGTGTATATGATACCAATATCTCATTTATAGAGAAATATTGATAAGATACCTTTCATTGTAAAATAAAACCCTTTTATATATTTTTTATGCTTGATAATGTTGAATTTTGATGGGATATGATCAATAATGGTTGTGGGATTAATCTTATCAGGGTCTAAAATCTCTCATATTTGGGATATTGTTGGGATAATCAGTTCCATCAGAGGTAAATATTCAAGGGGCTGATAAGAATGAACCAAAGCACATCAAAAAGTAAAATTTCAAAGCCCAGTTTTCAGACATGGTATCTAATTTTATTTTCATGGCCATCCAGTGGGACACAATATATATTTTTCTACTTGGAAGACCTTGTATTCATATACAAATAATAGTGTTGTCTCCATACCTTCAATTCCAATAGTAATCCATCAATGGAAGAGTTAGAGTGAAATTTAGAGATAATACCCCATTTAAATATTGTGAAACTTAATATGTTGAGTAAATGTTTTAAAATATATAATTAAATAAACTGAAAACATATCATGATATATGGGTGCTTATTCACAATGTTTTGTTAAAACCCCATGTAAACCATTAGAGACTGATTAAAATTGATTATGTATTTCCTATTAATCCAATAGTGGGAATGGATGCCTCCCAATAGAGACACCATAAATTTAAATCTTCGTTGGACCATGTTTATACTATAATATTTATTCCTTAAAAAGTATGATAATTGGGACACATTACGGTCACAATTGGGTAGTATAATTCCACTGTTGGAAATTACCCAAAAAAGAGAGCTTATCATTCATCATTAAAAACCTATGAGACACTTGGTCAACCATCTACATTGGATAACATCTCATATTCATTTGTGTTAATGGAATATTCTACTATGATGTTACATAAATATAAAGATGTCAATTCTTATTCTACCCCAGATGATAGTGCAGTGGAAGGTGAGTATCTCCAAAGTTTTCCCAATCTTGATGCCCATGCATTATCACTATCATATCCCAAGAATGAATCCAAATCCTACACAAGGGAAAAATATGTTCCTATAATTACTACTATTCTTAAGAACATTTACCATGATATTGATATTGAGGAATAATAGGATGAATGTAGAGATACACCTAATGGGGTTGAGGAAGGAATATTTACCAACATCTATGAGACTGGGTATGTAAATCCATGTAAAGAAGTAGACATGTGACCCACATTGTTCACTACCTCCATGGTTATAGAAGATTAGATGATATACATCTAAATATTAAAATAAAACAATTATGTGTTCTCCTAGAATTACATATAGATTCATGGCTTGAACTCCAATTCGTCCTACCATATCCTAGGCCTACCATAAGATCATCAGGGGTTTTGTAGATATCTAGTATAATTCATCACCTCTTGATTACAAGGTAGAATAAAATGTTAATATGATTTTTAAATACAATTACAGATCTTCAATGATAGATTCACCAACATCATCCTCATTTAAAAAATAATAGACATATCCATATCTACCTCAATTTTATTATTCTTAATAAATAGTTCTCAATGGATTATTTCCTAGTTAGGACTACAGAAAATATGATTGATGTGACTACAATATAACCAGAACATTCCTTTATAAATGGGTTCTCAAGGATCATTCAGATCAAATGGTGCCTAAAAATGATTAATCCACCACTTTCAGAGCACCCCAAGAGTTATTCTAATTCTTATTTATTATCATGAATTCATAGAATTACAGTTCCACCAACCAACATGCCATGAATCACAACTTCATTCCCTTTCTAGGACAAATCATACGATTTTATATTGATGGTATTGTTATTATGTTTTGATAGAACTGTCCTCATTTCACCGACCTCCATGTAATATTTTTAAAATTATAACTACATATCTTGAAGGAAAACGCTACGATTTTTTATTTTACGATAATACCAAGAAATTTACATGGTTTTATGGTGTGATACTTAAACATCATGGTTGACCCTAAGAGTTTTAGTGTGATCCTTAAAATTTTTTCACATCAGAATAATAAATGGTTCAGAGGGGTTTAGGGATGTATTTCTATCATCTTCAATTTCATAGATAATATAATTAGAAAATTCATCCATTGTAATATGTTAATAAGTAATGTACTTTCATACTAATGAGGTGAATAATAAAAATAATCCATTGATTTTTCAGAAAAAATAATCCATGGAAAACCCCAAGTGATATATCCTTCACCCATCGAACAAAATTCCACTTCTAGAAGGAAATCCTATGATCATATAAATGTATGATATTGAGAGATCACTTAAAACCCTTACCACACATAAAAATGAAGCATAATGAGAAAATAGTCTCTAATAAATTACCAAAATAATTCTAGATGTCATGTCCAAATGTTATGATATATTTATGTACTTATTTGTACTCATTTTTAAGTGAAAAATATTTGTCCCTACCTATAGCACCCTAACACTTTCATGGAATCTTAAATTGAACCACTCATGTACATCATAAAATTCACTATGATGGCTATGCATTGGGCTAGATGTGTGGTTATATTACTATAATACGATATCTATTTTTTATTCTATAATGTATTTATTGGGTTGTAACTAGCCATATTTCTCATATCACAATCCACCGTAGAGAGAATGAACTCACTGAAGGGAGTCTTAATGTCCCCCCATAGGTTTTTTTCACAACAGACCATTAAAAAAGTTTTTGTACCACACCAAAAGTTTTTTTGTCAAGCTCCCTTAATAAGAGTATTTAAAAACACTCATAATAATTTTTAACAATCTCTTATAACAATAGTTTTCATGAAAAACTAGAAGGAATTATTGAAAATCTAAAATAATGAGAGTTTTCATTGACACTGATGGGGGGTTTTCACATCCTCCCATAATATGAGTCTTCATAAAAAACCAAAGGGGTTTTTTCTTTATAATTTGTCACAACCACCCTGGTGGGAATTATCTTTTTCTTTAATTCATGATGGAAAAAAATGAGTTTTCACATATAACATTAAAAACCTCCCAAAGAATTTTCATTTCATATAAAAAAATTCCTACACATATATCAACATACTCCCAAATAAACTACACTAATTATTTCATTATGCAATTACAGTTTAAAAAATATAAATATTTAGTTAAAAATAATCTCTCTCGAGGCATTATAATTTTTAATTACCCAATTAGGTTTCCATGAAAATCTATTCCTATACTGGACCTCCACTATACCATGGGCCATTCCAGATCCCCACATTCTAGTGAAAATCTCTTGGGGGTTAGTAAAAATAATTGTGATCAATTTCTCTCTAAAATATATGATTAATAACAACAATCTTTCTATAGAAAATTTGGCATGTCATATCTTAAAATTGGTCTTCCAATAAAAAAGCAGATATAAAAAAATAAATAAACAAATAGATATAATAGAGACATAAATAAACACTCATCTCCCTACCAACCCTACCCTATGGAGAAATTGTCACCACCATATGCCTTCCTCATTCACCATAGATATAGTAAACCTTAAAAAATGTTAGTGAAAGTAGTAATGACCTATTTTTTAGAAGATAATAATATAAATACACACACCCCTATCATTAAATGAAAATAAAGATAAATACTAACGACCATGTAACAAAAACACTTTTCTAAATGTGATAAAATAAAAATAACCTGAAATATCAAATCAATCATTTCTGAAAGAGATATTAGAATCATATGAAAATCATGAAACAGATATATAATATTGGAATGAGAACATAAGCTCTCAGTATAAAACCACCCACTGTGTCACATTATCACACATTAATTTAGGATATATATTCTTGATAATTTGGAAATAAATTTTCAGAATATTATTTCCATAGTCCATTACATAAAAAAAATTTACATCAATGTTGTTAAACATCCTTTTATTATTTTCATTACATGGAAAAAATCACTTCATAAAAATTCAAATCATCAGAAGCCATATTTTCCAATAATAAATTTTGGGAGAACCTTGAAAATATGGGATAAAATCATTTAGTTTAAAATATTTACCCAAAGATACTTAAAAAGAAAATCAAATACAAAAAAACCAAGAAGAAGAAATCGAGAATACTACTGAGTAAGAACCAAAAGTTGAAGGACGATAACAGAACGGAACAAGAATAGGTACCCACATCAATGCAGTAAGAGGGATAATAGAAAAGCATAAGATATGGATAACCTATATAAACCAATAATCTTAGAGTAGGTGTGATGGACTCTAATATAGGTCCTATTATAACATGATCTAATTAAACGATATGATTTCCTTTGATGAAACAAAGAATATTTCCTACCCTGGTATCCCCATTGAGTTTTCTAAAACCTCATAATCCATCCATAATGAAAATTTATTCATATTCCACATGAGCCATACTGATATATCATTAGGTTTATTGGGGCACTATACCCTAGTTGGAACAAAATCCACTTTATAGTTTACACTTATCAAGACATACCCTATCATATGAGTTCGCATAATAGAGTGAAATATATGTGTCTTAACAATCAAGATGGTTACACATCCATGAAAACATAAAAATAATTCAACCTTCCACTAAAAGACCTCCTCCTAGGTAATTTAATAATTCATAAGAAATATCAACACCTAAATTAGTAATACATAGAAAATAATTATTCATGGGGGTTTCATGAAAACAATAGACATTGAAAATCCAAATATTACCAACTAGAACTTCTTAAAAATCTATCTCAGGTAGGATGAGTCTTTTTATGACTTAAAATCATTTTTCCTATTTAAATATTTTATATAATTACCATTAAAGCCTTTAAAGTTTTATTAAAGAGGCACACCTCTTACTTCAAAATAGCATTTCATTTAGTTATTATATGAATATATACATACATGTATATACAATTAAATCACCTAATTAACTCATTCAAAAATTATCTTCTGAATTTGTAAATCCATACATATACACACATACCAATATATATGTGTATAGGTGAATGAGACACACCTTATAACACTCCCACTTTTAAAATAAAACCCTGAAAATAGTGACCAGCTTCTTATCCACTCTTAAAACATAATATAAAAAATAATGGATCATTGAGAAGTCCAAAATTCAGGTTTTAGTATAAGAACACCACATTAAATTTCAATAAATCATTTAGAAACAAATAATTAAAACCAAGGACACCATGTAGATGTTTTATTAAATTTTTAAAGGGATAACTAAGAAACTAAACCAATGAGTGGTTTGTGTAGCTCATGATTTAAGTTTCAAACTTTAATTAAAGAATGAAAACCCTTCCTATTCAATGGAAATGAAGAGAAAATTTAATTTCACAATTATTTTTTCTTAAAATAAATTTTATGATATAATTATAAAAATAAAACATAATTTTATAAGAACAAGAAATCAATGGTTCTAAATAGAATGATTATAGAATGGGAAAACCTAACTTAAATCAAAGGTTAATGGCCTTGAAAATCCAATTTAGGATGAAAAAAGAGATATAATTCATCACATGAACTTAATGAAAAATAACCTTAAAAAACATGGTCAAAAATTTTACCTTAAGTTCTTCCAAGAGAGGTGCAAAATGAGGGAAGAAAAAGCATGGGGAGAGGAAGATAAGATGGAATTTGGGACTTATATAGGACGATCTGACCAATAATCATAAGATTAAATAGTAGAGGAAGAATTAAAATGTAGCTCAAACTTAGGATTTCATGATAATGGAGCTCACCCGGGGGAGGGGTTGACATGATATTTGAAAAGGGTGGAGAAACCAATATTGTTTATTTATTTATTTATTATTATTATTATACTTTCATGATTATTTACATGCACTATTTTTTTATTATTCATTTTTTTCAATTATTCAACACCATTATTTACCAAAAATTATGGAATTATTAATATTATACCTAGATATAATATTAAATATATAAAAAAATACTCAAAATATGGGGTATTATAAAACTGTGGGTGGGGAATTGAGGACATGGTAAAGGTTCATAACTAATTTGAATCATATATATATAAATATATAAGAACAATAAAAAAAGTCCATATGAAGTCTATTTTTTGTGTGTTATAATTTACATGCACAAGTGGAGAGGGAATGAACTGGCCTTCTAAAATGATGAATAATAATTTTTTTTAAAAAAATTATTTAAATTTTTATGTAATTTATGGAAATTTAACTCATTGATTGGACTTGAAACATAAGTATCTAATATTACAAGATGTTTATTTCATGTTAAATAGTAAATTTAGTCATTTTCTATTACTTTTATTACTTATAGTATTTATTCATAAACATGTAAATAATTATAATTTTATACAAAATTTAGTTAGGAAATTATTATAAGGACCAATGAAATATAATATATGGGGGACAATGATTTTCCATTGATTATTATATTTATACAATACTTTTGATGCAAAATTATGAATAATCTACAGAAAAGTATCTATGAATTAAGTTAAAGTTGATAAATTTAATTTTCAATGTATATATAATTTTTTAAACAAATTTTTTAATATTTTAAGGATGTTTTGAATTATTTTTCAATGTAATTTATTTTTATAATTTTATAGTTATTATTTAGAAATCCATATTTTTTATTTTACATCATTTGTATTTATTTTAATAATATATATATATATATATGTACATGTTCATTCATATATATAAATTTTCCAATTATTTATATCAATATTTTTTAAGATAAATTATAGACATATATATGGCTAAAAAAATAAATGTAATTATGTTTTAATATTTTGTGAATACATACTATATATAAATAATATAAATTAAAATAAAGGTTATATATATTTTATATATTTTTTTAATGATAAATATTTATTCAATATATTGGTTTTTGTATAAATTTTTATTTTCATTATAAGCACTAGTAATCTATGATAGAAATCAATTAAACAAACCATGGGTGAAGGAGGAAATCCTAATTTGTGTGTTAAAAACCATTTGTGAATACACACTTCCATAACAAATTCAACTAGATATTAATAATAAAAAACCTTCCTTGAATGACACCAATAATGATGATTTGGATAACTCACTCTTCCAAATTTTCCAATTTTTAAAGTGAATATATGAATTATAATAAATTAACTTTAGTATTATAATAATGTATATAGGTGTAAAGAAACTAGGGAGTTCAAACAATTATGGATTTTAGGTCAACAATAAATGATTAAATATAGACATACAATTGATGGATTAATTAACCTGAGTGAAACTGTCTTGATATGATACAAAACTGAGTATGGGTTTTGGATTATATTTTTTTGATAGTGATGTATCAGTATATAATTATTATATATATCTTAGAATGTTTGAGATTATGCTATGTTTCCAAAATAATACTTCATGTGGTGTAAGTGAATACCTCTATTTTAAAATAATTTTTCCACAGGAATAGAATTGCATGTAGTTGATCCATTATGAGGGAACATTACCCAAGTTTTTAAAATTATGATGCAAGTTCAATATATAGAAGAAAAATCACTATTTGATGATTTATATTGTACTAAAAGATGAAATTCTCTATTTCTGTGGATTTAAACACTCTTAGTTATGATGTGAATGTTCTTGATGAGTTTATAAAATTCTATAGAAACATCTATTTTGGATATTGAAATATTCCACAGTATAAGTGAGTGATGAAGAAAAATTTGTATTCTTTTTTTATAACTGACTATAATAGTCAATATATTCTTGAATAATTTGTTATTACATTGATTATTTAAGTGATATATTCAGATATTGACATTAATATCAATTGTTCTTCCTTAAAGATATTGGAATCAATGAAATCTCCAATTGAACTATAAATTATGTGATTTTTGTATTAGAATATATCCCAACTCACATAATAGGAAAAATTAGGCAACCCAGATTAATTAATTTTTGTAACAGGACCTATCGATAGGATACATCTTCCTATAAATGATATAAAATATTTTCCCTTAATTTTGAAAGTATTTTAATAATTGTATATGTCAGGAATCATGTGTGTTATATAAAAATTATAGTGTATAGGGTGAAGAAAAATGAAAGGTTCTAATCGTTATATATAATAGCGTATTTAAATATATAAAAATATGAATAATTTAATCATTATAGAGGGTGACATAGAAAGAAAAAACATATAGTGAATGGGGAGATATTCACTTACCATAAGTGGGAATATCTGTTATTTCATACATGAACCATTGTTGTCACTACATTATGAAATTATTTAAAAAAGGAGTGTGAAATGAATTTTTGAAAGGTATATTAAGGTCCAAGTAAGTTCTCACATTGTACCCAAAACTAGTGAATGAGAGGAAACTATTGTTAAAGGAAGAAAGACTTCTGACGAGTGTATAATTAAAATGACCCATTATTCGAAATAATAAAAGTGGTGTAATGAATATCAAGGGATGAAAAATAGTTATAACTGATAAATTTAAAACATTATTTCACTAATCAGAACAATAAAATGAATATTATATTTTTTAAAATTAATTTTCTTTATTAAGTTATACATGTTCAATAGATTTATTTTATCTGATTTGTAGAATACCAAATATGGTAATAAATGAAAAAGGATAAGACACATTTGATTACTCATCCATGTATTATAAAATTTAAAAAATTTATTATTATGTATGTGACAGATTGGAGATCAACTATTTTTATAATTATTGATTTAACGTCAATTATTTTAGGAATTAATTTTGGAAGAGATATAAGTATCACCATTGATGATAGAATATTATTACAGGACAAAATTGGAGTTGTTTTTGTGAGTAATTATATGATCACGAGGATATATTACAATCTATAAATACATAAAGAATGTGTTATATTTTTCACCACATCATTGTATCTTGTAAAATTAGGTATCACGAAGCATAAAATTGTGATATATATTCATTCTAATGACTCGATATGTTAGTGTCCCCATGGATATATCATTATGTAAGAGAATAATTATAAAAGAATCAATAAGTAATCCATATGATGATATAGATAGGGGGAATAGGAATAAAATGATAAGCATTTATCTATAGAAGGGATCTGAAATCTTGATATGGGAATAAGATTTGGAGACTTATGGAGTGACAAAGAATAGATAATATCATGTTTCATGCAATTTGAGAAAACTTATATTTACCTCAATTTGAATTTTATTATGCATTTTTAAATGAGCATATAAACTCATCAGTCTGATTAAAGGGATATTAATAAATCTATTATGCTATTTAATTTATTTTTGGTTTTATTCTAGTTACTCACTATTTGTTAATTCTTTTACTGACTCATCACATGTTTACTGATTATATGTGGTAACTATTTTAGATAGTTAGAGATCATATCATGAACTAGATGGATGGACACAGTAATTTCAATAATTACTTTTATTGATTGTTTTAGATTAAAAATAAAAATGAAGATTAAAATTATTTAACCAAAAATCTTTAGATTAACCCACAACCTTAAGTGGACTCAAGTTATCATCAGTAGTTCCTTGGATGTATTGATAGTGAAAGGAATAATTTTATGTTTAACAAAGTTATTCCAGAATAATCATTTAATCTATATTAAAAAGATTATTCACTATTTATAATTCCACAATGTTAGTTATTGGATTTGAAAACCATTAGCCATGTTTACATACTGCTAAAACCATTCATTAATTTTATTATTATTAATAAATAACCACAAATAATTTATTCTAAAAATATTTTCAAAGTCACATATTTTTTAATTTTAAATTATTTTAAAATCAGTGAATTAGTGAATTTTAAAAAACATATTCCTATAAAAATGACCAAAATTAAACAAATTAACATGTTATAGTTCATCCTATACACTATTTAAGAGATAAATCAACCATATTTTACATAAATTATACATCATTACACAATATTATATATTATCTCTCATAATAAATCATTGGCATAAAATGAATAGGTTTATTTCCATTGAAGACTAGATACATAAACATATTGTTTTATAACAATTCTTTAAAATATCCAAAAAAATGTTTCCACATACTTCAAACATATATGAATATGATACATATTAATATTATTTATTACCTAGGGAATAGAAACGTAAGGAAAAATTGAGAACATATTCTTAGTAAAGAGAACAATGTTAGATATATCAATTGTGTCAACCTAAATAATCATCAATATGATCATACAAAAGTATGGATAAAGGGAAAATATTGGCAGGGAAATATCATCCTGAAATCATACAAAAAGTAGAAAAACATGGCCTTAATAAATATTTATTGGAATAACATTATATCTTGGATTAATAAGACTATAATAATGTTCAATGGATACATATCTTATGAATTATGAATAAATATAGGTATAAAAATAATAACTTATGCCAGCACTAACAACCAAGGAATTGAAATAACAGTGGACAAGGTAAGCCACCTATATCTCATAACATAATATATTGGGTTGACCACTTGTATCCCATATCTTTACAATATATTGAGATATAATTCATTACCAAATTCATGAGAGGTGTATATAATTCTAGGACCTCAAATCAAATAATAATAATCCACATTTTTTTGTTTCTTATGAATGTAAAATATTTAATAAATCCATCATAGTATAATTAATACATGATAATGATATGGGTATCAAATAAAAATATAGAATTCATGAAATTGAATTATAAATCCATACAAAGTGGTTGATTCCACCAATCTATATCTCCAATGAAATAGAAGAATCACTAAAAGACATTGACATAGATGAGAAACACTCAATAATAACATTAAGAATATGTTTTTAAAATAATAATTAATATCAATTATATGTTGATATATTTTAAAAGGAACGAATTTATATATCAATTTTTTTAAAATAAATGTTGAATTCAATAAAAATTACATTGATTAATAATGAAATCATTAAAGAGCTTCATAAATAATAATGAATAAAATGATTGGAGAAAACATATGGAGTGAAAAACATAATTGAAGTGAGATATAATTATTCCGTTTAATCATTCCTAAATAATCAAAATATTCAAAAAATAAATTGTTTTAAATTTTACAAGCACATATAATTAATTTTTTGAAACAATGCAATAAATATGGACATGGATTGGGTATATTACTTTTTAAAAAGAAGTGATATAAACAAGTCCATCTATAATTATTTTTTCATGTTAATTAAAAATTAATCGGAGGTTAATTAATAAGAATGATTGTACACAAAAATAATAACAATAGGATAAGAAAAAATAATTTGGATTTATATGGAACGTGAATTAATATTATCCCAATGTATGATTTATTATTAATAAAATCAAAGAAGAATAACGATTGGGAGAGAAACCCTAACTTCACTTCTAAATCTTGTTTAAGAACTTTATCAACCTTTATAATAAGCTTATGTATCTTAAGAACTTATTTCAATGTATTATACATATCAATTACCTTTTATAGTATTCCACTATAATGATTCCGTATAATTATTTTATATAGTAATTGATTATTTTCATTATCAAAACATAATATTTCCTATTGTTTTATACTTGTTATGGTATGGAAATATTGATACTAATTTATTAATATTCACAACGTATTTTTTAAGGTTATTGGTTTGAGAATATTTTTTTGGCTATGAGATTGAATTTTCAAAAACATACTTATAAGTGAACACATATAAAACTTGGTGGAAGTATCTCACCTAACATCTAGAACATCAAGAAAGAGAAAGAAGTGGAAAATAGATCTAAAGAATGTGACATAAGAAGGTGTTCAAGATATATTACATGATTATAGAGGAAGTTTAGAGGTTATCAAAAAATAATTTAGGGTGGATATCCTAGAAATATATTCTCATTATATAGATGATTTTCTGATGCTAGAGGAACATGCTTTTAGAATATTTCTCTGAATTGTTATAGATGTGGTGGATGAATCTAGATACTATCATGGGAGGGTATATAATTCCCCAAAGAAAACATTAGGTCTAGCTTGGGAGCAACATGACCACATGCATTACTTTCCATACACAAGAGGTTACCAATTGGTTGTGAGGTTTCTAACATCGTCATGGGTTATAATATACCATTAGTGTCAATTCATCACCATAAATAATAAATATAATTAAAAAAGATAAATAAAATTGATATTATCATAAAAAAAACTAAAATATTGCACACATGTCATATATGTAAATAAACTTGGCCCAAGTGTGGAAATCCAAACCAATGTATAAATATAAGAAGGTAAAATGGAAAAAACTATTGATTTATCAAGATTCTATCCCAAACCAACATAATCTCGACACTCCTCTACTCATCCATTTGTCATCATCCATAAGAACCATTCCCTTATTCAAATTCCTATACATGATGTATGCATGCACATTGGGTTACCTGAGCATGGTGTGATTAATTAAACCCATTAAGGATCCCCCAATTCATCATTAAAAAAATTTACATGTATAAAAAGTGTCTTCTATGGTAATAATAAATATATAAATAATAATGAAAACATATAATTATGTTCCGAGTGGATGTGCAACAACCAAGCTTCCAAAAATTTATGGTCATGTCTCTTTATGCTCCAAGATGTATGGATAAATGATAAGATTTTATAATTAAATAGTACTAGCCCAAGGGATAGTGAACTACTCCCTTGGTATCCTAATGTAATTATGTTTACATGATACTCAACATTCCCAAGGCATCAAGCATGTCATGATACTTAACATCAATTAGAAATTAAGTGGATGTGCTACACAACATTTCACTAGGCATCAAGTAACATGATACTTATAATCCATAAGGCATCAAGTGCATAATGCAATTTTAAATTCCATGGAATCATCAAAACACCACCCTATTCTAGGGTCTGTTATTAATATCGTCACATGTCATGTTCACTCCCTCTATTAGTAAAAATTCTATAACGATGGTCCACATATTTTAAAAAAATAGAATGATTCCTTTAATGTCAGGGTATCTAAAATAACAAGGTAGATTGTATAAGTAAATAATATACTAATGAGAATAAAGTAGGAACACATCTACATCTGATCAATATAAAACAAAGTCAAAAAATAAATAATTAATACTCTTGGAATCAAGCATCATAATGGGGTTTCATTGGATACACCCAGACACAACCATAAGAAATAATAATTAAGAATGACCACCAAGGTTTTCATACATAATAATTATACCATGAAAATAAGTGTTTTGAAGAGACCTAATTTGTAAGGAATTTACAACAACATGGTTTTCAATATAATTGTAAAGGTTTATCAATGTATCATCACCCAAATAATATTAGCATATTTATTCAATTCCTACTTCCCTCTAAGGAATCTAAAATCTAATTTTGATTGTATTATTTCTAAATTAAATTAATACAGCACAAGTGATAATAGTTTATCTCTCCTGGATAATTTAAAAAATATGATTTATTCCAAAACATTAGATAACCTATTTTATTATAAAGGAATAATTATAATTTCACCTATGGTAATATTCTATCTAATTATACTAAAGAATGATAAATATTATTATTTTTTCATTAATAATTCAATTTTATAACCATTTAATAATTAGTTATCCATGTTTTTATAATGATTCATCAAGATAAAATTCACAAATCACTCACAAAATAAACAGAATACTAATATTGATTTCTACCTAGATTTATCCTTTTAAAACACTACACATTGGAGTTGAGGATAGATTATTAGTGTTTTTATAGACATGGAACCCATAGAGAGAACTCAATGAAGTCTTCTAAGATCATAATTGAAGAAATGATAGGATTATAAGAGTCAAGGGGATATAAAAAATGAATGGGTAGCATGGTTGAGTTATTTTTAAGAAGTAAACCCCCAAACCAAACCACATCATTAAATAATCGAACTTGGATTTAATATTTCATTTATCCCTAAATTGAATATTGAATGAGTAACATTTAAAACATCAAATAATATGAGTTATGCATTTTAAATGTTTCAACATAATTGATTTTATTTCTTTTAGTATTTCAAGATCACTAATACTTGCTTGATGATCACGTCAGGTGAGGAAAAATGGAAAATAGTCTTTTAAATTTTTTTTTACCAAAATGTGTGTTGCTTAAGGGTTACATGGTTTTACCTAAACACGACTCATAGTTGGTGCATGTGGTTATTAGTTTATGATTACAATTCCTTTGAAAAAGAGGAGTTATCCTTTTGAAAATCTACATTACCCTTATACAACACAAACTATAATTATTCAGTGGCTAGGTTAACCTTATGTAAAATTTTGAAAAAAGGATACCATTAAATATTTATTGATTTAACCTTACATGTCCTTTACAAACTAGGGATTTCCCTTATCCAATATATAGAAATATAGTTCACCCTTATAAAAGCCACAGAAAAAGGTAGTAATCTTTATGAAACCCATAAAAATCAATATCAACCTTATGTAGCAGCTTTTTTTCCCTTATGAAACTATTAGAAATGTAGGGTTACTTTTACTAAAATTCCAAAAATAATATTGTTTATTGGAAGGAATATTTTACCTTTTTATAGGCCATATTTTAGATATAGGGGTAAATAATGAAATATAATAATAATAATTTTTTGAAAAAACAAATTATAAATCAACAATAAAATTTGGATTTAAGAACATTTAATAACTATTAATGTTACAATTACCCCTATCTCATGAATTATCAACCCTGAAAAGTGTCTTTGGCTGTCAGTCTTAGACAACTCTTACTACTAAGCTCGATCATCAGACAATGTTCCAATGTTTCTTCTTAGATATGTCCTTATTTCCGTAAAATCCTTATAAGTTGTACAATATGACCTCAAAAATCATTATTTATATTTTCCAATATCCACACCTAGTGCACCTCATATGTTTCATCTAGCTCCAAATCAATTGAATTATAGTCTACAATATACATAGGATCAGTCATATGCCTTTGACATTAGGAAATATATAACACATCATGTATTCCTTGATAATGTGGTGGAATGTCTAGAAGGTGATCCATTGCTATAATACACTCGATGATCTCAAAAAGTCACCCCAACAATGATCCTATATTTCCCTACATCCCCAAATGACAATTCCCCAAGTGAGGAGTCACTTTCAGGAAAACCTGGTTTCCCAAAGGGAACACCAAAGGTCGTGTCCTCTAATTTTCAAATGATCAATTTTTTACTCTGACAAATATCCATCTTATTCTCAATATACATAACCAAATTCACGGTTTCATACCTAATTCGTGGCTCAAAAACTACTACCACACCTACATCATACCAGCAGAGTAATGGAAATCATAACCCACCATAGAGTTATTTAGAAGGTGCCCTTATAATTGCAGAAGGAATGATCAATTTATTTCTTATAATATATGTATATTCTATTCTAATTGTTCATCTAACTGAGGATGATACATTATTCTCATTCTCAATTTAGTCCCTAAGGAACTATACAAGTATAACAAAAATATGTCACCTAATACATGTATATATATCATATAATATTCTTATGTTTGAAAATGTATTGTTTACTATCTCACAAATATACCAATTTCAAAGATCCTCTACTAATTGGGTCTCTAAAATGTTTGTGAAATAAGAATCTTTTGTTAGTTTATACAAAATCACCATGAAAAATTCATGAATCCTAGTGGTCCTTGGAAACCACATCATTATTTCTATTATTATGTCCTCCATTGTATATAAGGAAAAAAATATGTGGCTGGAGTAAACCACCAGGACACTAGTACGCAATTTTTATCCTATGGTTGGTAAGTCACCAAGAATTCAAACCTATAATTTCCCTGTTAATCCATGTCCTCGGGAACTATTATCTCAAGGTGTGGTAGATCTATGTCACTTTAGGAAATAATTACCACCTCGTTAATGGGGGAATCTCATCAGTTTTTTCCTGATGGAAGCATAGAGTACAACTCACCCTTCTGCAAAGAACATATCATCACCTTTTAAAGACCACCCAGGTAACAAGTCACCACTAGGAAGTAGTCCATTCATCACAATAAACTCAATGTTGAATTAATAACCCTCTATTATAGAATCAAAAAGATAATGCAAGATCACTAACGGGGAACATGTCATTAATCCCCATTCCATTGAAGCATCTATCATTCAATCAGCCAACATGATTATCAGGAACCACTCATCCTTTGTTGGATGTTCACCAAGATCTTGGGAAACTTATTTCTAATGAATAAGGGAATATTCAATCATGTTATACTTATCTAGTGCATAATATATCATATAATAAAACATCTATATTTACTCTAAAATGTGCCTTTCCATCAAATTCAAATCTTTCTATGTAAATATGCTTTGAAGGATGTTGTCATCCATATAGAAACCATAATTTCCACTAAATGGATACTGTATCAAATGATTTAAATAATGAACCATAGATACCTTCTCCAATTCATGGGTTATATAGTTACACTCATGTGGTCACAAATTATATATTCTATAAGCTTCTACCCCTCCCTCTATATTAGTACGAAACCCAAACAAACTCCTCATGTATCAAAGTATAAAACATATAAAATATATAACCCAAGAATAATCAACACTAGAGTTGTTTTCTAACTCTTATTAATCTTAATAAATGCCTCTTCACACTGGTTGGATCACTAGATATTTAATCCATTATTCATTTGCGTAGTTATGGGTTCTATTAGATGGGATAAGTCTTATAAAAAACATCTATAGTAACCAACTAAACCCATAAATCTCCAGATATTAATATTATTCTAGGGATGTCTCAAAGACATAAAAAGTATCAATTTATCTGGTTCCATATATATATTAATCTAAAAAATTAAATTCCATATAAATTTAAAATATATAATCAAATTTTTTGATTTAGATAGAGCGGAATAAAGATGATCTTCTTAAAGTGTACACAATACTATCTCAAGATTTCTAGAATATTTATTTATGGTTTCCGTGTAGATGAGAATATTATTAATGAAAACCATAATAAAGGAGTCATGATATTGTTAGAATATCTTATTCCTAATATCCATGAACAACATTAAATCATTCTTCACTCCAAATGGTACCACCATGTAAATGTATATCCTATACCTACTCGGGAATGAATTCTTTAACATTTCTACACATACATCACGCAACTCTAGATAACTCAATCAGAGTTTTATCTTGGGGATCCTATAATATTCTAGAAATGGATCAAAAACAAATTTGATCCTAGGTAAAGGACACATTTTCTTCACTATCACCTTGTTTATCTTTCAATATTATATAAAGATTCGAATATGTTCTTCTATGCTATCGGAATAAAAGATTGTCCCACCTTAATGTTAAGTACTCAACCAGATAAAGACCTTCCTCTCTATGTCCTTGAGTTGTAAGTTGAGTTTTTTTAACCCAGTTAGCACTATATAATCAAGGGGCACCAAAATGGGACACACACATAGAGTGATATCTATTTCAAACTCAACTCCTCAATCAGGGGGAGTGTTTTGATGTTATATCTAAAGGCATTATCATAGTGATCCAAATAGGGGAAATAAATAGGTGGCCACCACTAATCACAATGAAAGAGACAAGAATTCAATATACCCCATGAAATCCCCAATTTAATTCATATACATACTGACTCTACTCAGTTCCAACTCCCATTCACCAACCATTAATAACATCTCCCACATGGGTGATGTATGTAATGGCCATCTGTAATTGAAATCAATGTGATGTTATAAATTTTTTATCCAACACATGCCAGGAATTACACATAACTTCATCATCTATAGAATAATGAAGTCCCATAGAATACTATAACTAGAAATGACTAAACGAATCTCTATGTATTGCCAATGATAGTCAAATTTTATTCCCAATGATTTATCAAGTGAGTGAAACTCAAAACAGAATTTGAATAGTAATTCAAGTCTAATAACAACATGTACATATATGAAGTAATTATAAGAACTAGTATAAAACAATGAAGTATAATAAATTGATGCAATCATGTCCATATCTTATAAAGTATAATATACCTCTCCACTATATTATGCAGTCTTATTCATTTCACAATCATGGTTTTCCTCATCTACGCATCCCTTTCCTTGATGAACATGACTCTCCTGAGTCCTAACCAGTCAGGAATACTTATGAGGACACTAAATACATATTAGATTTCTTGGAAACGTCTTCATTTATCCTTTTTGAAATTCAATAATTCTCTCTCTAGAGAAAAACTTATAGAGATTACCAATCGTTCGACATTGTTGTCACTTGATGACCAGTTAAATATAGGTCCTATGGAAGTGCCCAAACATTAAAAAATTAAAGATATATAGATCTCCTCCTAATGGGGATAAATAATACAAGCTATTCTAAACTTGTATAACACTACTTTGATGTGTGTCTCTTGTATTTCTCTTCCTTATACTAGAAGAGGTACTAAAGGAAATAGTAGGAGGTCCACCATATGGAGTAGTAAATTATGTAAGAAGAAAAACTACTCAATCTTCATATAAGACCTTCTCGATGGTCAAGCATATACATATATCCTAATGGTATTATTTTAAATTGAAACTCCATACCTACTGCATAATTTGAGGATGGATCCCAATTTCAATCCCAATATATGATTTTTACAAGCTCCATGCTCTACTACTCAGTTATAATCCATGGGACCCTTTCCCTTACCTGGATCCCTATATATGTTGTCTTCATGCTCATCGAGATTCTATTATAGGGTGTGAGTAATAAGAACTTGTTGGACACCACAAAATCAGACTTAAAAATGTACACATGTATAACACATTTATTTCATGGTAATAATAATTTCATAAACAATCATAACAAACATACAATAATGTGTCGAGATGTCGTTCCCTAAACAAACTGCCATAAACCCCAGGCCATTTCAGATTTTTCTTCATACTAAAAGGATAAATGAGGTTATTACCTAAGTAACCAAACCTATTCAGAGGCTAGTGAACTAGTCTCTTGGAATCTGCGTTGTTTTTTTTGTAATTTCTACATGACATTACCTAGGAATCAAATATGTCATTTTCCAAAGTATCAAATATTTATTGAGTGGTAATTCTAACAATAATTTTACTAGTCCTTGAGTATCAAGATACATAGAATACAATAGTCGTCCAGTGAATCCTACAAAACAAAAATACATGGAATCATAGAACCTCAACCCTATTCATAGGTCCATCATCACCATCATTTCAAGTTTTATACATGACCCATCTATGGGAAAATCATGTCATGATAATCGACATATTTTAATCATCAATAATGATGCCTATAAGGGATTGGTAACATATATTACAAGGTATATAATACATGGAAACCATATCAGCACAAGAATAATGAAGAAACATATGTATATGTGGTCAAAATCAAACATGGTCAAACAAACTATAGGAAATGATCAGGGAATAATTCATCTTAAATAGGTCTCATTGGCTTAAAACACAAACCAATATGAGACCATAATCAATAAATTTCATCAAGGTTTGTTAATAGAATAATTATTCTAAGGAAAAAAATGTTCAAAAGATCAAAAAGTGGTAAAATAAATTTCAACTTCAACATTGTCATAATCAATGTAAAGGTTTGTTATAGAGTGATCACATGAATCACATTCTATTATTTAGTCATATCAAAATTAATTACATGGACTCCTCGAACCATTTCAAATTATTTTATTTATAGTAGAAATAAGAACACCGAATGTGATTATAGTTTCTTTCTCCTAGGTAATTTCTAAATTATTCATTTTATATATACCTTGAGTTGAATAGATTATTACATAATCAATAATTATAATTTTTTGAGAAATAATATTTTATCTCTCTATAATAAATAATGATAATTTGTATTTACCATTATTTTATAACTAAAAATATTATAATTTAAAAAATATTTATCCACTTTCTTGAAATATTTGGCTAGCTAAACATAAAAAACCACTCATGCAATATGGAGAATAGGAATAAAAATTCATATATAGTATTTCACTTTTAAAACATATCACACAATAATAGAGGAGGGTGGAAAAGGGTTTTACCACATATAGAACCTATAAGGATAACACAAGGAATTCTCCAAAAATCAAAGATGAAGAACTTATCGTTTTCCCTAACTTATGGGGATATCAAAAAATAAATATAATAATGGTTTATATATTTTCATAAAAAGGTAAAACAATGTAATGATTCATATCATTAAATCAAAAAATATAAATTTAGAATATAATTTATATTTTACCTAAATCATGAATTTAGAGTGTTTAAATGTTTTACAAATGAAATTTTCTAATTTTATACAAGTCAAATGAATTTATTTCCATGATTTCATTCTTTCACGATCATCAAAACTTATTTTAGTATTCTGATGGGAAAAAAATGGGAAACATTATCTTAAAATATTTTTCACCAAAAAGTGTTATGTGAATGGTACCATGGTGTTAACCCTTCCTAGAACATAACTCTATCTTTAGGGAACTTGTTTACCCTTATAAATCATTTGAAAAAGTTAGGTTACCAATACGTTACTCCATATTAACCTTATATGGCTAAGCCTACCTTATATCGAGACCAGGTTACCCTAATGTATGCTTTGGAAAAAACGTTTACCTTACCAAACAGATAGAGTTAATATTATGCATCATTTGAAAATATTGGTTTAACATTATGCAATATATATAAATAGAGCTCTACCTGATACAAAACATTGAAATGGGTAGTTACCTTGACCAAATGGATGAAAATTCATCTTACTAAAACACAATAATTTATTTACCATTATATAACCCTTATAAACATTATATTACCAATATGAAACTCCCAAAGACAAGAATATGTATTGTTAGAACGATTTTATCTCAATATAGGCCCTATTCTATACTTAAGAGGAAAAAATAAAAATAAACATTAATAATTATTCATAACTCAAACTTAAAAATTATAATCATAAAAGAAAAGTATGTTGATTTAATAAATGATAATTTTATAGTGTATAATCTTGTGGATTTTTTTATTAGTCATTCACCTTATTTAGGAAAATCGATCAAGTATAACGCCCAACCCCAGTTACCCAGAGTTGGTGCATTATTACGTAACATTGGCATGATCAAAAAAGATCATTTCACGAAAGACTGATTTGTTTAGTAGCCTTAGAAATAATAGATACATTCATAAATTTAACATTACATCATAAAGTGAAAAATCACAATAACATACTCCCTATAGTTCACACTCATATCTCCTTTAGACTATCCCTATAGATTAGTAATAAAATATTTCTTCGCATCCTGGGAAAATAAAACATAGAATGGGGTGAGCTCAGATGCTCAGTAAGGATAACAATATAGCGGAAACTTTCATAAATAAACATAAACATTTAAGGTAATGTATAACTAAAAAAAGCCTCTTAAACTTGAACTTAAGCATAATATGGAAAAAATAAAATGATGTAATGTCATTTACATATTCACATGGATATTCTACTAGTTGAATAATCACATGCAATTTCAATAACCACTTTCATAATGATGGAATGCATACTTCCAGACTATCATAACCACATAGTCAAGGCCTAGTACCAAGACTACAAATAAGATTTTGTCAAGGCCTCGTGCCAAGACACTATTTTTTCTCATGAGACCAACTGATGCATCAAGGAGCTATAGCGAGCTCCACCCGTCACTTATTAAGTCAAATTCATTACTTGTATGAAAAGGTTTAAACATATCATAAACCATAACATAATCATATCACATAAAATATGCATTAAGGAAACATAGCATTAACACATTACAATCACAAGATATCAATACAACACATTGATATAATAAAAACATTATCAAAACCATTTTCAATACCAAAATAAAATAAAAGTAAAACATGGTATTTATTTCTTATTTAAAAAAATTTATGGCTTGTAGAGGAAGACGAAACTCAAATAATGGTCACGGCGGCGGATAATTCATTGTCACCACATCCATACAAAAAAAAATTCCCTTTTGTCTTTTAGTAAAACGCTTCATATAAAAAATATTCCTTCTGAATAAAAGTAAAAGTCAAAGGGGTGTAGACACCGTATAAAAGAAAGTTGTGTATAAAACAAAATATGCCTCAATGAAAGGAGATTGAGACGAAGTCCCATACATCGTGTCTGACTTGACTCAATCGTTCTTTAATCTCCTGAAAAATAAACTAGAGTTTATTTATACTTGCTTAAGAACCTTTTTCAAGTTCATTATTCCTTTTATATCACTTATTAACATGTTATGAACATTGTGTAATTATTTAAGTTAATAACTGTCGTTTTGTCGATCTTTGGTACTTGAGTGAAAAAAAAACTTCTTATAATTACAAATTGTTCATGTGAAAAATATACATTACGTCCAGAATTATATCCATGATGTAGATATAATATATATCATATATATCCAGTATATAAATTCATTTATAATATTACATAACATTTAGAGGTAAGAAATGAAATGCACCGTTCATGGAGACTGTAAGTCGTACGTACGCATGAATGCTACTTTCATTTCTATTTCGTATTTAATGAAATGAAATCATAATGATATAAAGGTATATTATAATTCCAATATAATATAATATATATTATCATTTACTCCATCCTTTATACGTCTCACATATGGCATTAACTATTCAAATCACTTTGAGGGGGCGGTAGTCCGCACTTCCTAAAATGAAATTATCGCGTTTACCCATAATGGAAATCATAAAGGTATGCCATAAATGGAAAATAAAGAAGCATAAAAAAACATAAACATAATATATATCATATATAAATATAGTGACATCTTAATTTCCACCATGATAGGTGTTAAATGAATATTGAACAATCATCATTTCGTGAGGCAGCAATTCGCCACCCACAGAAACAGTATGTTCTTTAACCATTAGACGAAGGTGTGTGTAAATGTAAATAAAATACTTCTCATAAAAACATAATAGTATATTTAATATACCGATGTTGTTAAAAAATAAAGTAATAAAAATAGTTTAAGGGGTTGGAGATGAAAAATAAAATAAAAGAACATAAGAGAAAACATTACCTGAAAATCTGGTAACACTTTTTTGATTTGAGCCAAAGGCTTCCTTGGGAAGACTTCTGCCCAAAGTGAGGCTTCTAGGAGTAAGAGAGGAAAGTTGAGAGAGTATTTGGGCAGAGTTTTGCCAAGCCAAATGGCTTTGAAGTTGTGAATAATTTGGTAGAGGTGGGGGCCATTTATAAGAGGAAATGGGGGGTGCTTTTGGAAAGATTGAAATTTTACTTTATTATGAAATGATTTTCGGATTTTAAAGGTCCCACAATGATATATTTCGAGTTTAAGGTGATCAGGGTTCGAAACAAATCCATCCAATAGGCTTTAGAAAAGTTTATGTCTTATATTTTACCTTATCTTTTCATTTTACTAAATCATTCATTAATGAGGTAATTATTGCATCTTCATGGTCTCATAAATAAATTTATTTATTTAATATCTAAAAATTAAAAAAAATCCCTGATGTAGGAAATCATTTTACCTTTCCAATGACTATTAAAAGTATATAGATCATTTATGTAGAAAAAATTAAAAAAATTTAATTGGATGTTACTTACTTTTGTTATATTTTCTTTTCTTTAAAAATTAAAAGATAAAATGTCACTATCACACAAAATGGATTCCATGGGGTCCCAATGTTTGGCACAAGGCATCCCATGGTCAGCCATGACACAACTAGTAGCATTAGGACACATTTTGGGGTCGTTGTATATTATTATGATATTATTTTATTACCCTTAACTAAACTATTACTAATTAATCATGATAATTAAAGATAATTGATGTCGTTACTATTCATAATGTCCAAAAACAAAAGAGTCTTAATTAAATAATTTGGACCTTATGATTAAAAATATGGAATCTATTTTACCAAATTATAAACACAGAAATTGCAGTAATTAATTTAAAAATTATCCCCGCTATCAAAACAAATACCGTGATTTTATGAAACAATATCTATCGAAAGATTGACAATTGTTTATGTCCAATTTCAAAGTGAAATTAATTATAATGACCACCATTGGATAAAATGGTAAAATTATATTATAATTACACTTTTAAACCACTCAATAGTATAATTTATCACTATAAATTATTTTTATTAAAAAAGGTTTTTTATGTATTTTTTACTATTCATCGAAAATTGGAAGTTCTCAAAAAAATACCAAAAATTCATCATAGGATAATTTCTATATTCCGAATCCAAAAATTGAGTCCATTTCGAAATATAATATTTATATAATTTCAAAATTTGGGTATTAATATTCATAACAGCTACTTTGATTGGTTGTCGTGTGTTAGAATCTCGAACTTGCGTACAATGCAAGCTATTGCATTATTGAAAGAGAAGCATACCATGAAATATTGGGGTGTTACATTCTCCCCTCATTCAATAAATTGTGTCCTCGCAATTTGAAAATGTTCTTCGAAAAAAAATGTTGAAAATAGAACATACCTTTGTGGAAAACTGACATCGGAAATAAGGTTAACAAAATTTAGCCTTAATAACAGGGAAAGGGAAATGAAAAAGTCACCACCAAATTATGATCTAGATTAGGAGAACATTGGTGGAAATTAGAGAAATATAATTGGAGGAAAAAATTAAAAATTTGTATGGAGTGATTGAGCTCATCAATCACAAAAAAGTTTAAAATTGAGGGCCTCAAAGCCTTCAATCTCTGTTGATTTAAAATATCATCAGTTCAACAAAACACAGGGTATTAGGATAACAAATTTTTTGTTTTAATATCACTTTCCTAAATATTAAGATTTAATTTATTCATAGAATAAGAGATATGTATATATATATACTTGACATGTAGATTTTCAACCTTCAACTAATTTCTACCACAAACTCATCTTTCACTCAAAAAAGATAATAGAAATCAAAAATATTATATTTATCCTAATCTTACAAGGTTAAAAATATTAACACATACCATTTTGATTAGGAAAACTATTTTGTAATAACTATGGATATCATTTAGGATAGTGGTAGGTAATAAAGGTCTGTCACACTATGGTTGTGGGTTCGATTCATTCAACTTTGTCTGACGCGATGAGCTATCCCCCGACCTACAGGTTCTCCTTTTCCTAAAAATATAGTATTATAATATTCCAAAAATAATCTTCAGAAATGTTTTATCCTAAAACAATACTATCCAAAGTTAAACATAAACCATTCCAACCTTTATAGTTATCCAAAATACCTATATCCAGACTTTCTGTAAAAGATCTATAAATTATAAAATCAATTCATCAGATTCCCCAAACAAAGTAAAGTTTCTATTATTGTCACATACTAAAAATACGATTACCTTCATCATATTAAAACTTTAATGAGAATAACATGTACTGTAGTACAATCCTTATATATATCACATTATTCTTATAACTATAATATAGTTCTTGAGTCCAAAAACATAAATACAATAATTATTCCACTTCAACTGTAGTAACAGCATAAGATTGGCCATGCTCCCTTGTCCTTTTCCGAGGTATGTTTCCTTAGAGCTTAGGGAATTCATTTTCATAATGCCCTATTTCTCTACAACTGTAGCATTCAACATTGACGACCTCTTTCTTTCCCTTGCAATCACGAGCCTGGTGAACTTTTTCTCCACATTTACAACAAACTCCCATTCCTTTTAGGAAAGTATCGGGGTGAGTCTTCAAACAATTATCACATAATGGAAAATCCCTCTTTCCCTTTTTCCCCTTATATATCTCTTCTTCCACCGTTCTCTTCTTCTCCTGCTTCACTTTATTTTCATATGATTTAGAGAATTCCTTTTCTGTCTTGATAGAACAGGAGACTATATCTTCATACATTGAGAAAGATTGTGATACTAAATCTCGAGGGAGAAATGGTTTTAAACCATCAAAGAAACGATAAATCTTACTTCTTGGGTTACGTATATAATCTACAGCATACCTCGCTATCCTTGTAAAGTTATACTCATACTTTGCGACATTCTCATCCTCTTTTTTCCTCAGACTCAGAAATTGCCTTTCCATATCTGCTTGATGGCCATGAGGAGAGTATTTTTCTAAGAAAAGCTCTTTGAACTCTCTCCATTCCATACTTTATACTTCATAATCTTCCTTTTTGTTTTGAATCAATGACCACCATTGATCATCATCTCCAGTGAGGCGGTAAACTGCCATGATAACCTTTTCCCATTCACTACTCCCCAAGGCATGGAATATTTTCTATAAGGAATTTATCCATTGCTCAGCTACTAAGGGATTTGTACTCCAATTTAATGTTAATGGTTGTTCCCTCATGAAGAGGTCTAACATTGATCCTCCATGTTGCGGATCAGGGTGCTCCATACGAGTAAGGTTATTATTCATAACCTGAGTGAGTTGTCCCAGTATGTTGATAAGTTGATCATCACCAGTTGTATCACCAGCTCCATTATAATTGTATTGAGCAGGATGGAAATCCCTACATGGAGTGAGTGCATTGATATGGTTTCCATTCCTTCCACTAGGCGACATTTCTAAACAATGGAATAAACTATATTAGTTTATGAATCGAAATAAAAAATAAAAATCTTACAAAACACCAATCATAAATTGAACAGTTTATCGATATAATCCATAATCATAAAAATGTTTTCTTTGAGGAAGAATATACTCATAAACCCTTCATAATGGTTTATAAATAAAATTAAAATTATCATAAGCATATCCCCCAGGATTGTCGTAACCAAGAGTGCAGCAAGGCCCATTTTCGTGCACCAGTTCCCGTTCGAGTCTAGCTCAAAGCGGTGTTTTTGGGTTTTAACCCTAGGTGCATCTTTTCCAGAGCCACCTCTACCTGCTCGTATATAGAAAAGGATGTATTGCTCGGAAAATTCACAAAATCTCTATAATACCAAAATTTGGTGAAGTTCTTCTATACTAATCCCTATAGTCTATCTTATGGCTATCTGCTCTATTCAGGGTTTTTCTAAATCTAGCTTCCAAGGTTTGTACTAAACTGCCTATAATACCAACTGTAATGGCCCGACCCCAGTTACCCAGAGTCAGTGCAATATTATGTAACATTTTCATGATAAAAAAATTTCAAGTCTCGAAAGACCGACTACTCTAGTAGCCTTGGAAACACTAGATACATTCATAAATGTTACATTACATCATAAAGTGAAAAATCACAATAACATAGTCACCATATTTCACACTCTTATCCCCTTCAGACTATCCCTGTAGGTCTGTCATAAAATATTTCTTCACATCCTGGGAAAATAAAACATAGAAAGGGGTGAGCTCAGATGCTCAGTAAGGATAACAATATAGCAGAAACTTTCATAAATAAACATAAACATTTAAGGTAATGTATAACTAAAACAAAAGCCTTTTAAACTTGAAAATCAGCATAATATGAAAAAAATGAAGTAATTCCATTTTCTTATTCACATGGATATTCTACTAGTCTAATAATAACATGCAATGTCAATAACCAATTTCATAATGATGGAATGCATACTTCCAGACTATCATAACCACATAGTCAAGGCCTCGTGCCAAGACTACAAATAATATTTTTTCAAGGCCTTGTGCCAAGACACTAGTTTGTCACATGAGACCTACCGATACATTGAGGAGATATAGTGGGATCCACCTATCACTTATTATGTCCAATGAATTACTTATATGAAAAGTTTTAAACATATCATAAACCATAACATAATCGTATCACATAAAATATGCATAAAGGAAACATAACATTTACACATTCCAATCACAAGATATCGATACAACACATTGTTATAATAAAAACATTATCAATACCATTTTCAATACCCAAATAAAAGAAAATTAAAACATGGTATTTATTTTTCATTTAAAAAAATTTTATGGCTTGTTGAGGAAGTCGAAACTTAAATAATGGTCACGATGAAGGAGATGTCATTGTCACCGCATACGTATGACAAAAAAATTCCATTTTTTCGTTTAGTAAAATGATTCATATAAAAATATTCCTTTTTAATAAAAGTAAATGTAAATGGTTTTTATACACCATATAAAATAAAAATTTGTATAAAACAAAATATGCCTCAATGAAAGGAGATTGAGATGAATTCCCATACCTCGTGTCCGACTTGACTCGATTGTTATTTAATATCCTTAAAAATAAACTAGAGTTAATTTATAGTTCTTAAGAACCTTTTTCAAGTTCATTATTCCATTTATATCACTTATTACCATGTTATGAACATTATGTAATTATTTAAGTTAATAACAGTCGTTTTGTCTATCTTTGGTACTTGAGTCAAAAACAAACTTCTTATAATTACAAGTTGTTCATGTGGTAAAATATCCATTATATCCAGAATTATATTCATGATGTATATATAATATATATCATATATATCAAGTATATAAATTCATTTATAATATTATATAACATTTAGTGGTAAGAAATGAAATGCACCGTTCATGGAGACGGTAAGTCGTACGTACGCATGAATAATAATTTCATTTCTATTTCATATTTAATGGAATGAAATCGTAATGATATAAAGGTATATTATAATTTCATTATAATATCATATATAATATCATTTACTTCATCCTTTATACGTCCCATATATGGCATTACCGATTCAAATCACTTTGAGGGGGCGGTAATCCGCACTTCCTAAAATAAAATTATCCCGTTTACCCATAATGGAAATCATAAAGGTATGCCATAAATGAAAAATACATAAGCATAAGGAAAATATAAATATAATGTATATCATATATAAATATAGTGACATCTTAATGTCCACCATGAGAGGTGTCAAAAGAATATTGAACAATCACCGTTTCGTGAGGCAGTAATTCGCCACCGACAAAAACAATATGTTCTTTAACCATTAGATGAAGGTGTGTGTCAGTTTAAATAAAATCATTCTAATAAAAACATAATAGTATCTTGAATATACTGATGTTCTTACAAAATAAAGGAATAAAAAGAGTTTAAGGGGTTGGAGAAGCAAAATAAAACAAAATAACAGAAGAGAAGACATTACATTAAAATCGGGTAACTCTTTTGTATTTGAGCCAAAGGCTTCCTTGGGAAGACTTCTGCAAAATGTAATGCATCTAGAAGTAACAGCGGGAATTTGAGAGAGTATTTGGGTAGAGTTTTGCAGAGCCAAATGGCTTTGAAGGTGTGAATAAGGTGGTAGAGGTGGTGGCCTTTTATAAGAGGAGAGGAGGGGATCTTTTTGAAAGATTGAAATGTTACTTTATTATGAAATGCTTTTCCGATTTTAAAGGTCCCACAATTATATATTTCAAGGATAAGGTTATAAAGGTTCGAAATAAATAAATAAAATACGCTTTAGAAAAGTGTATGTCTGAGATTTTACCTTATCTTTTCATTTTATTTAAAACATTCATTAATGAGGTAATCGCTGCATCATCATGGTGTCATAAATAAATTTATTTATTTAATGTAAAAAAAAAAAAAATACCGTGATGTAGGAAATATTTTTAGATTTCCAATGACTATTTATATTCTAAGAGATCTTTTATGTAGACAAAATTAAATTTTTTTTACTTGGGTGTTACTTACTTTTGTTATATTTTCCTTTCTTTAAAAATAAAAAGATAACATGACACTATCACACAAAACTGATTCCATGGGGTCCCAAAGTTTGGCACAAGGAATCCCATGGTCGTCCATGACACAAACAGTATGATTAGGACACATGTTGGGGTCATTGTATATTATTATGACATTAATTTATTGCCCTTAACTACCCGATTACTAATTAATCATGATAATTAAAGATAATTGTCGTCGTTACTATTCATAATGTCCAAAATAAAAAGAGTCTTAATTACATAATTTGGACCTTCAGATTCCAAATATAGAATCCATTTTACTAAATTATAAACATAGAAATTGCAGTAATTAATTTAAAAATTATTCCTGCTGTCAAAACAAATAGCTTGTTTTTAAGAAACAATATCTATCAAAATATTGACAATTGTTTATATCCAATTTCAAAGTGAAATTAATTATAATGACCACCATTAGATAAAATGGTAAAATTATATTCTAATTATAATTTAAAAACACTCAATAGTATAATTTATCACTATAAATTATTTTTATTAAAAAGTTGTTTTTAAGTATTTTTCAATATTCATAAAAAATTGGAAGTTCTCGTAAAAATAACAAAAATTTAACATAGGATAATTTTGATATTAAGAATCCAAAAATTAAGTCCATTTTGAAATATAAAATTTATATAATTTCAAAAAGTAGGTATTACTATTCATAACAGCTACTTCGATTGGTCGCAGTGTGTTAGAATCTCGAACTTGCGTACAATGCAAACTATTGCATTATTGAAAGAGAAGCATACTGTGGAAGCTTGGAGTGTTACATTCTTCCCTCATTTAATAAATTGCATCCTCACAATTTGAAAATTTTTATTGAAAATAATGTTTGAAAATACAAAATGCCTTTTTGGAAATCCCACATCAGAAATAAGTTTAATAAAATTTAGCCTTAATAAGAGCGAACGGGAAATGAAAAAGTCACCACCAAATTAAGATCTCGATTAAGAGAACATTGGTAGAAATTAGAGAAATATAATTGGAGGAAAAATATAAATATTTGTAGGGAGTGATTGAGGTAATCAATCACAAACAAGTGAAAAATTGAGGGCCTCAAATCCTTCAATCTATGTTGATTTAAAATATCATCAGTTCAACAAAACAAATGGTATTAGGATATCACATTTTTTGTTTCAATATCTATTTCATAAAGATTATGAATTAATTTATTTATAGAATAAACGATATATATATATATACTTGAAAAGTAGAGTTTCAACCTTCAAATAATTTCTACCACAAACTCATCTTTCACACAAAAATATAATAGAACTCAAAAATATTATATTTATCCTAATCGTACAAGGTTCAAAATATTAACACATACCATTTAGATTAGGAAAACTATTTTGTAATAACCAGGGAATTCATGTAGGCTAGTGGTAGGTAATAAAGGCCTATCGCACTATAGTTGTGGGTTCGATTCCTACAGCTTTGTCTGACGCGACGGGTTATCCCCCGACCTGCAGGTTCTCCTTTTCCTAAAACAATAGTATTATAATATTCCAACAAAAATCTTCAAGAATTTTTTAAACATAAAAAATACTATCCGAAGTTAAACTTAATCCATTCCAACCTTTATAGTTATCCAAAATACCTATGTCCATACTTTCTCTAATAGGTCTCTAAATTCCAAAATCAATTCATCAAATTCCCCAAACAAAGTAATGTTTCTGTTATTGTAACATGCTAAAAATATGATTAGCTTCATCATATTTAAACCTTAATGAAAATAACAAGTACTGAAGTACAATCCTTATATATATCACATTATTCTTATAACCATAATATAGTTCTTAAGTCAAAAACACAAATATAATAATTATTCCACTTCAACTGTAGTAACAGTATAAGATTGGCCTTGCTCCCTTGGCCTTTTCTGAGGTATGTTTCCTTTGAGCTTAGGGAATTCATTTTCATAATACCCCATTTCTCTACAATTGTAGCATTCAACATTGACAGCCTCCTTCTTTCCCTTGCAATCACGAGCCTGGTGACCTTCTTCTCCACATTTATAACAAACTCCCATTCCTTTGAGGCAAGTTCAAGGGTGATTCTTACCACAATTATAGAATAATGGAAAATCCTTCTTTCCCTTTTTCCCATTATCTGTCTCTTTTTCAACCGTTCTCTTCTTCTCTTGTTTTACTTTATTGTCATAAAATTTAGAGAATTCCTTTTCTGTCTTGATAGAACACGAGACTATATCTTCATAAGTTGAGAAAGATTGTGATACTAAATATCTACGGAGAAATGGTTTTAACACATCAATGAAATGATCAATCTTACTTCGTGGGTTAAGTCTAGAATCTGCAACATGCTTTTCTAACCTTGTAAAGTTAGACTCATAGTTTGCGAAATTCTCATCCTCCATTTGCCTCAGACTCAAAAATTACCTTTCCATATCTGCTCGATGGTCATGAGGAAAGTATTTTTCTAAGAAAATCTCTTTTTACTCTCTCCATTCCATACTTGATAATTTATCATCTTTCTTTGTGTTTTGAATCAATGACCACTATTGATCAGCATCTCCAGTGAGGTGGTAAACTTCCATAATAACCTTTACCCATTCATTACTCCCCAAGGCAAAGAATATTTTCTCTAATGAATTTATCCATTGCTCAGCTACTACGAGATTTGTACTCCCATTGAATGTAAGTGGTTGTTTCCTAATGAAGTGGTCTAACATTGATCCTCCATGTTGCAAATCAGGGTTCCCCATACGAGTAGGGTTATTATTCATAACCGGAGTGAGTTGTCCCAGTATGGTGATAGTTGATCTCATCACTAGTTTTATCACCAGCTCCATTATAATTATCTTGAGTAGGAGGAAAATACCTACATTGAGTGCGTTCATTGATAAGGTTTCCATTCCTTCCACTCGGTGCCATTTCTAAACAATGGCATAAACTAGATTAGTTTATGAATCGAAATACAAAATAACAAACTCTCAAAACACCTAACATAAATTGAAAAGTTTACGAATATAATCCATAATCATAAAAATGTTTTCTTTGAGGAAGTATATACTCATAAACCCTTCATAATGGTTTATAAAAAATGAGAATTATCCTATGCATATCCCCTGGGAGTGTCGTAACCAAGAGTGCAGCAAGGCCCGTTATCGTGCACCAGTTCCCATTCGAGTCTAGCTCAAAGTGGTGTTTTCAGGTTTTACCCCTAAGTGCATATGTTCTAAAGCTACCTCTACCTGCTCGTATCCAGACAGAGATGTATTGCTCGGAATACTCACAAAATCTCTATAATACCAAAATTATAGGAAGTTATTCTATACTAATCCTTATATTCTATCTTAGGGCTATGTGCTCTAATCAGAGTTTTTCTAAATCTAGCTTCCAAGGTTAGTAATAAACTGCCTCTGATACCAACTGTAACGCACCGACACCAGTTACCCAGAGTCGGTTCAATTTTACATAACATTGGAATGATCACAAAATATCAAGTCTCAAAAGACCAATTAGTTTAGTAGCCTTGGAAACACTAGATAGGTTAATAAATGTTACATTACATCATAAAGTGAAAAAATTACAATAACATAGTCTCCATAGTCCACACTCATATCCCCTTCAGACTATCCCTGTAGGTCAGTCATAAAATATTTCTTCACATCCTTGGAAATTAAAACATAGAAAGGTGTGAGCTTAGATTCTTAGTAAGGATAACAATATAACAGAAACTTTCCTAAATAAACATAAGCATTTAAGGTAATGTATAACAAAAACAAAAGCCTTTTTAAACTTGAAGTTCAGTATAATATGGAAAAAATAAAATGAAGTAATTCCATTTACTTATTCACATGGATCTTCTACTAGTCAAATAATGACATGCAATGTCAATAAGAACTTTTATAATGATGGAATGCATAATGTCAAACTATCATAACCACATAGTCAAGACCTCATGCCAAGACTACAAATAATATTTTGTCAAGGCCTCGTTCCAAGACACTAGTTTGTATCATGAGACCTACTGAGGCATCGAGGAGATATAGAGGGATCCACCCGTCCCTTATTATGTCCAATGCATTCCATATATGAAATGTTTTAAACATATCATAAACCCTAACATAATCGTATCACATAAAACCTGAATAAAGGATACATAACATTTCCACATTTCAATCAAAAGATATCAATACAACACATTGATATAAAAAAAAATTATCAAAACCATTTTCAATACCAAAATAAAAGAAAATTAAAACGTGGTATTTATTTTTCATTTAAAAATGTTATGGCTTATAGAGGAAGTCGAAACTCAAATAATGGTCACGGCGGTGAAGAAGTCGTTGTCGCCACATACGTATGACGAAAACATTCCCTTTTTTCATTTAGTAAAACGCTTCATATAAAGAAGATTCATTTTTAATAAAAGTAAAAGTCAAAGGTGTTTATAAACTGTATAAAAGAAAGTTGTGTATAAAACAAAATATGGCTCAATGAAAGGATATTGAGACGAAGTCCCATACCTCATGCCCGACTTGACTCGATCGATCTTTAAACTCCTCAATAATAAACTAGAGTTAATTTATAATTTATTAAGAACCTTTTTCAAATTCATTATTCCTTTTATATCACATATTACCATGTTATGAACATTATGTAATTATTTAAGTTAATAACGATTGTTTTGTCGATCTTTGGTACTTGAGTAAAAAATAAACTTCTTATAATTACAAGTTGTTAATGTGCTAAAATATAAATTACATCCAGAATTATAATCATGATATAGATATCATATATATCATATATATCCAGTATATAAATGCATTTATAATATTACATAACATTTAGAGGTAAGAAATGAAATGCACCGTTAATGGAGACGGTAAGTCGTACGTACGAATGAACGCTACTTTCATATATATTTCGTATTTAATGAAATTAAATAATAATTATATAAAGGCATATTATAATTAAAATATAATATCATATATAATATCATTTACTCCATCCTTTATATGTCCCACATATGGCATTAAAGATTCAAATCACTTTTAGGGGGCGGTAGTCCACACTTCCTAAAATGAAATTATCGCGTTTACACATAATGGAAAGCATAAGGTATTCCATAAATGAAAAATACATAAGCATAATATATCATATATAAATATAATTACATCTTAATGGCCACCATGAGAGGTGTTAAAAGAAGATTGAACAATCATCGTTTCGTGAGGCAGTAATTCACCACCCATAGAAACATTATGTTCTTTAACCATTAGATGAAGGTGTGTGTAAGTTTAAATCAAATACTTCTCATAAAAACATACTAGAATATTTAATATGCCGTTTTTGTTACAAAATAAATTAATAAAAAGATTTTAATGGGTTGGAGAAGCAAAATAAAACAAAAGAACATAAGAGAAGACATTACATTAAAATCGGGTAACTCTTTTGAATTTGAGACAAAGGCTTCCTTGGGAAGACTTCTGCCCAAAGTGTGGCTTCTATCAGTAAGAGAGAGAAGTCGAGAGAGTATTTTTTCAGAGTTTGTCCAAGCCAAATGGATTTGATGGTGTGAATAAGGTGGTAGAGGTGGGTTTTTTTATAAGAGGAGAGGAGGGGCTCTTTTGGAAAGATTGATATGTTACTTTATTATGAAATACTTTTTAGATTTTAAAGGTCCCACAATGATGTATTTCGAGGATAAGGTGAAAATGGTTCTAAATACATCCATATAATAGGCTTCAAACATGTTTTAGTCTTTTATTTTACCTTATCGTTTCATTTTATTTAAATCATTCATTAATGAGGTAATCGTTTCATCATCATGGTGTCATAAATAAATTTATTTATGTAATGTCTAAAAATTATAAAAAAATACCATGATGTAGGAAATATTTTTATATTTCCAATTACAATTTATAGTATAAGAGATAATTAATTTAGACAAAATTAATATTGTTTTACTTGGGTGATACATGCGTTTGTTATATTTTCCATTCTTTAAAAATAAAAAGATAAAATGTCACTATCACACAAAAGTGATTCAATGGGGTCCCCAAGTTTGGCACAAGGCATCCCATGGTCGGCCATTAAACAATCAGTATCATTAGGACACATTTTGGGGTCATTTTATATTATTATGATATTATCTTATTACCCTTAACTACCTGATTACTAATTAATCATGATAATTAAAGATAATTGTCGTCGTTACTATTCATAATGTCCAAAAACAAAAGAGTCTTAATTACATAATTTAGACCTTCTGATTTCAAATATGGAATCCATTTTACCAAATTATAAACACAGAAATTGATGTAATTAATTTAAAAATTATTCCCGCTGTCAAAACAAATAGCGTGTTTTTAAGAAACAATATCTATGAAAAGATTGACAATTGTTTGTGTCCAATTACAATGTGAAATTAATTATAATGACCACCATTGGATAAAATGGTTAAATTATATTATAATTGAACGCTAAAAACACTAAAGAGAATAATTTATCACTATAAATTATTTTTATTAAAAAAGTTGTTGTGAAGTATTTTTCACTATTCATCGAAAATTGGAAGTTTTCATAAAAATACCAAAAATTCAGGATAGGCTAATTTCGATATTCTGAATCCAAAAATGAAGTCCATTTTGAAATATGAAATTTATATAATTTCAAAAATTTGGTATTACTATTCATAACAGCTACTTTGATTGGTCGTGGTGTGTTAGAATCTAGAATTTAAGTACAATGCAAGCTATTGCATTATTGAAACAGAAGCGTACTGTGGAAGCTTGGGGTGTTACATAAAGATTCTATAGAAATAATTGTTCTATAGAAAGATTATCTGAGGTAGAGGTCCTCATCATGTTGCCTTTTTTGGAATGGAGGTCTCATTATGATGATTGGAAGATGGTACTACTGGATTAATAATGAGGATATTATAGATAACATAATTAAATATATGGTTTGGATCCTGTGTCCAAGTCAAACAAATTTCTAACTTTCCCAAATGCATGGAATTCCATAGGGGAAGCACATATGAAATGATTCTCCACTACAATCAATGTTGGAGAGTTTCTTCTTTTTTAGTAAGGTTTCATTATTACATGGTATGTGTAGTAATTTTATATGTAGGTTCCTCTGATATCCTTTGTTCCTAATTCATTTCATTTTCCCAAATCAATGGTTTCCATTCTCTCCCAAATATTAGTACTTATCCTAAATATAATTTCTGTGTTTTGTATGTTCTATCTGGTTTGTTGTGTTTTTTTCATTCCAATAATTGTTTTTATAAATGATTATATCAAATGAAATAAGTGATTGGAATAATAAGTGTGGAATAGTTTTATTATTATGTTGTGAATTATTTATAGTTATGGATTTTATTTATATAATAGTTATATGATATTAAAACCATTGTATGGAAGTGTTTCTCATTTTAGGTTCTGAAAAGGGTTTGTTTCAAGTTGATTGATCTAAACCATTGATATTGTATGGAAATTTTGGTATTTTTGTGATGTTTGTTTAATACATACATAAAGTTTGATATTAGATATGTTTTAAAACTACTAGTCGGTGGCTCATCATATTTCGTTAGAATCATATTCTTGTATTGTTGAGGGATGGTAGAATAATTTATGTATTTCTCATGAGTGGTGTACTCTGTATCTAGATCATATCATATGAAAAAAATGATAGGTGAAAGATAAGTTTAATTTTATTAAATAATATTATACATAAATGTTTATAGAGTTTTGTTCTGTTATCGATGTATAGATTAGATCTCAGTTGGATAAATATTAATATTCAAGATGATATTAGAGAACCATTATGTTTTTTATATTTTCTTGGATGTTTTTTATTCTTCTGGATAGATCTACAAGAGGTTATGGTCAGAAATAATGTTCAATGACAGATGTTTTTAGATTTTATAGAAGGTTGGTTATGCTAATATGTGAATATTAAGGTGTACCATTGATGTGATTCATCCTAAAGAGAGTATGTTGTAAGAGTTAGTGTGTATCATTGGAATGTATAAGGAATTGTTTGGAAGGTGTTGGTCTAGAAGGAAGCTTCCCAACCTTGATGGTGGATATCAATATTAGGTGATATGTATGAAGAAATTATTTTCACAATAAATACCGACTCCAATTTGGGATTCTATAGTAATGATCTCTATAAATTTTTTATGGGATCAAAATTTCTATTCTAAATGATGTGTATGTCTGATGGTTTTTGAATCACATAGATAAATGATTGTGGTTTTATTGATATTTGGTGTTTCTAGTATTGTTGAGTCATTTTACTCTATGTTATTAGGATGAGAGTTGTACATAAACATGTTTTGAAGTAATTTTCACTGGTAATGTTGAGACCCAAAGCTTAATGTACATGGATATGACATTACTTTTTCAGAATACTTAATACATATAAAAAAATTCCCAAAGACCGTATTAGTTTAGTGTCTTTGGAAACTCGAAACAAAATATTCTAATCATGGTGAAAGATCTTCAACAAATCCCATAAAGTTCTTCCCCTTTCTATTTTACCTAAAACTTTTATTTATATCCTGGGGAAAATATAACCTAAAAAGGGAGAGCTCAAATTCCTAGTAAGGGTAAGCATGGAGAACATAAAACAATCCATAAACATTTGAACGTAAAAACATGAGTATAAAATTTAAACATCAAAATCTTAAGCAATGACATAAAACATGGCAGTACATATGGCATAGATCATAAAGGAACATTGACCATGATAAACTAGCATGGGAATAAAACATGTAATTGTGTAAAACATTAAGCACATGATATTATTTCTATAGTAGCCAAGGCATTGCTGCCAAGAACATCATAGTGGACAAAGTCCCTTACTGAATCGAGTTCACTCCTCATTCCAGTCCTGTATCACAGAACCGAATTAACTTGTCGTTCCATCCATGTCTATCTGATGAGATATAAATCATTAACCAATGAATTGGTGGGAGATATAGGTCCCACCCATCTCATATTGAAACCATTATTATGTGTGCCACAAAATCATAAATCAAATATCATAGAACAACCCATGTAATAAAAATGGGATTCTTAAACATCATGCCATCACAACATAATCTATATAAGATAAAAGGAAATTATTAAAACAATTCCATCGTAACATAATCAAATAAATGATAAAATAGGGATAAAAATAGAACCCTATATTATCTTATATGGAAAATAATTTTGAAAAAACACTTGAACTCCATTCTTGAGGAAAATATCCTTTCTACTTCAAAAACATTTTTCTTTCTTAACATGTCATACAATTTTAAACTAAAAGAAGTTAATTAAAAATAATCTTGAAAACTAGTAAATGGATATTAATTGAAATAATTATGTATGAAATCATAAAAAATCAATTCATGCCGTATAAGTTAAAAAAACATTCTCCTCGTACTTTTGCTAGAAAAGTCAAAAATTATCTCGTACTGAAAATGAAAAAAGATTCCTTTCATATATTTTACTAAAAATTAACCAATAGGTAAAATTGGATTTAAAAAATTGTATTAGGATATAAATAATATTACATTTTGAGGAAACATATATGTGGATGATAAATATGCCCTAGTAAATTCAGAAGTATAAACTATCTCGGAAAAAAATGAGATTGTGAAATTTTCCCTTACCTTAGGTCTGATATGCTTTGTATGTATCCGCACCTCCTGAATAATGATTTAAATAATATCATTGACTTATTCTAGATTCATAGTTATTCATATGATTTCATATATGATTCACTTAGGTATTTATATTACCTATTCATTTTTCAAATCCATGTTAAAGTAGTGTTTTGGTTAATATTGTTTTCATTTATCGTACGTGTTTGGACTTGTTTTTATTTATATTATTATTAATAATATCTTGATTTACATTCTTCAAGAATTTAAAACATTATTTATATATCATATATATTCAGTATATATATATAATATATAGATAAATGAAATGAAACACACCGTTCATGGAGACGGTAGGCCGTACGTACGCATGAACGCAATTTTCCTTTCCTTATTGACTTGAATGGAAGTAATTAAATAACATATACATAAATACTGTATACTTATTGTGTCATATTTTTAATTATTATTTATTATATATAAATTATAATCATTATTGAATGGTTAACTTGGAGAATGAATCTCATCACATCATGGAGACGGTAATCCGTAAGTACGCACGAGCGATGATATCGTTCCCATAATTATTGAATGGAATTATAGTGGATGATATAATATCTCAAAATTAGTATCATGATATAATAGTCATATATAGTTATTCTTTACACCCTTATACCCATCCAAGTAAGGTGGTGGTAGAAAAATACATTACACCACGGCGTGGTGACGGTATTCCGTACGTACGCACGCGCAGTGATTTCGTTTTCCGTAGGATGTATAGAAGGTGAAATAGGTTTGTTTCAAACTTATAATAACATATTAGTATATAATTAATACTGATGTTATTACTTTATAATGAAACAATTAAATAAGAGGAAGTAAGAGAAGAAATAAAGTTGAAAAAATTGGTAGAAGGTATTACCTCTTCCTCAAAGTTCCTCCTTTAAACATCCTCTTAGGGCACTAAAGTTGGTCTTTGAAGAAGACCGTGAATTCTAGTATGTTTCTAGGGATGTTTATAAGAGAAATGGGAAGAGGTGGGATGATCTTTAAGGCTAAAAGTGGTGTGAGGAAGAGAGGGATGAGGTGCCCTTTTATAAGGGAGGAGAGGGGCACCTTTGCCGACATAAGAAATATTAATTTATAATAAATTAAAACCCCACTTAAAAACATACAAAATGAATCAAATTATAATATGAGATGAAATAGGTTTTATCTCATCAACCAATAAAATTTATAAATTTTTAGAGTTTATTTTAAACCTTATCAATTTGATTTATCTTTATTTAATCTATTAAAATTTATTTGTGGTAATAAAATTCTAATTTTTAAATTGTTATAACTGCTTAATTATGTGTTGTGATTTTTCTATAATTAGATAAATTATTACATGTTAGGCCATATAATTTTAAATTTCAATTTTTTAATTATTTTTGTGATTTTTACACAATTTAATAATATGTTGTTTTTATAAAATATCAATAGTGTCAATTATGACACTATTCAATTATTTGAATTTAAATGAAATACAAAGAGACGATATATTCTATCCAAAATATTTAATAGATTTCTAAAATTTCATATTAATCTATAAATTTTTTGGATAACATTAAATAGTTCATATAATATTTATTTTAATATTTTTAAAAACATTTATTTGATATTTCTCTTAATAAAATAATTACTACAAAATTTTTGTATAATTATTTAATATATCTATTTGTTGCAAAAAAATTAAAAATAAAATCCTATGATGAATATAATTATATTAACTTTCATAATAATGCATTTACTTGAATTTATCATCATAAAATCACAACATTTAAATTGTTATATTTATTAAATTTGGAAGGTGACAACTTTGACATCATTTAAAATAAAATTATATAAGTGTCATAATCGATTTTATAAGGCTTTAAATGGTCAAATATTCTAAAATTATATGCTTATGGTTTACATTTACATGACCAATAAGTTTTGGTCATGTTTTTGGGGCCTTTACGGTCACTATTAGTTTAATAAAAACTATATTATTGATTTTTTACTAAATAAACAATTTCATTATCACTATTGTGTCACTATTAATGAAAATTATTTAATCCCTCAAAATTATAAATAAATTATCCTGATGTAGATACTTTTATTATCTTTGTTGAGACTATTTATATTCTAGGTTTTATGAAGATTATCACTAAATTAAAATTATTACACTTATAAGATATAAGAGAGTGACATGTTGTCACTTTCTTTGATTTTAATAATAATTACATCATTTTCGTGTTCAAAAGTCCATAAAATGAATCTATTTCGACCCTTAGGTGATATGGGTCGACTTTTATTAATCCAATAGAAATTTTTCTGGTGTTAAGGTAATTTTATATTCTTATTTTTACCCTTAACTACCAGATTCACCTTTAAGTGTAGCAAATAAAATTTACCATAGTTACTATTCATAATTTGTAAAAATAAAAAGTTAACTATTAACAGAATTTATACCTAATGATTAAAAATATGGATTATGTTTTTCAAAATTAAAAACGCAGAAGATTCAGTAATTAATTTAAAATTAATCCCATTGTTAAGAAAAAAGGTTTCAAAAGTGAAAACGTTTCAAAAGATTGAATTGTTTTTATTTATGAATTCAGTGTAAAATTAATGCTAATGACTTACATTATATTAAATGGTAAAAAGATATTATTTTTATACTTAAAAACCATTCAATAGTTTAATTTAACCATATCATTTATTTCGATGAAAAAAGTTGTTTTTAATTAAATTTTAGCGTATTTTTAATATTCATCAAAATATGAAGGTTACTAGAAAAGTATCAAAAATTTATCCAATGTAAATAATTATATCCTAATTCAAAATAAAAATTTTATTTTGTAAAATTGATCTTATGAACTGTCAAAAATTTTATTTAAAATGGGTCTACCATCAAAAGGCTGTAAAACTACATTTCTTAAAAAAAACTTCTTTAATCAAAAAAATTGATTTTGTATTCATATCTAATTCTAGAAAATGTGTAAGATGAATTATAATTTTATAACATTAAAAATTCAGTTATTACTATTCATAACGGCTAGTTCATAATATTATAATAATATATCATTGTTTAGTAAAACTCGGTATTGCGTACAACACATGCTATCGAGGAATGTCGCTCTTGCATGAAACACAAGCCAAGAATAGTGTTTGTGTATACTAAAAGCTAATACGGTGTTGCATATAGCACAATCTTATTTTGGTGTAGCGTATAACACAAGAAATCAAATAAATTAAAAATAATATTTCTCATAAAATCTCAGGGAGTTACAGGTAAGTTGGAGCATATGTTTTTATACTAATATTCCTAGATATCCTATGAAAATTCCTATATGGGATTCTAGAGTGTTGATAAAACATGATTAAAATTATATCTAAACAGTATTTTTGAAGGACCACGGTATAATTAATTAGAATATATTAAAATCCATGATATGTGGAAGTGGTGTCTTAGGCACACAAGTGATAGTGAAGAAGATAATATTATTCATAATTCCAATGAAAAATGAGATATAGGGAGTGATGAAAATGTGGGGATTAGAATCATGGGAAGAAGTGAAAGGTGATCTTCATAAAATGAAAAGGAACCAAGGATTAGAATTAATTCATATAGAATATTATTCCACACAATGTAACTACATCAACAATGTACCACATATGAGTGTGGTTGTTTCTTATTAATCATGATTTCTAATGTTTTAAAACATTAAATAATTTCAAAATTACAGATAAAATGAAATTAGATATTATTATTGGGGGGGAGTTTGAGAGTAGTGGTAGTTTTTGAAGTTTAATTTTTTGGGATTCTTAATGGTTTGATGATAAAAAGACTTGAACACATAATAGTTAGACCATGATGTATGTGTTTGAAATTTAATAAGAAATAATGATGCATTTTGAAGATCCATGTAGTTACATTAAACAGAAACTCCTCCTGATACAAGGATTCAAACAGTACGTCTTGAAAATGGTGAAACAAGTTGTTTTGGATGAGGCTAAAAAAATTTCATATCTTGTTGATAATGGTTGTTTTTTGGGTAGTATCTTCTAAAGGTATTCTGTTTTAGAAGGTGACCTCTCACTTTTTCATTTAAAATGGTGTATTTGGAAGACACCAACATGGAACATATTGATTCGAGGAATAATGAATCATATCATAAAGTTGTTTTGTGTTTCTTTATAGAGGAGTGGTGCTGAAGAGTTTGATTTTAGATCTATGATAATTAAACACAGACTATAATTAAAGCACAATACTGTTCTATATTATGGTGGAGGTATGCTATGAATAATTTAAATAAGGACGAGGTATTATGGGAGAAAAGGACCACACATTTTTTGGTTACAAAGAGAAATGCTATCTAGATAGTGCCAATTTGTTTTAGTGGGCATTCATTAATTTGATGATATTAAAAATTATGAAACAAATTTAGAGTAGAGTTATGTTATATTGGTATCATAAAAATCCATTTTATTCGAAATATCATGGATTATGGATGTTTGAAATGGATTTTCACAATGTAGAGGCTCGAAGGAGCAGTTCCATTGATGTGTTACATGACATGATATATGGTATCTAATTATCAAGCATATATATATTATAGGGAAAGTTATGGGAATATTTAAAAGGATTGATGAAAATATAACATGTGACCATGGTCTAGGGAAATTATATGGTTTCTTCTTTTCACCATAGTAGGGCTTGGATGATCAAATTAATTATGGGGAACTACATTAGAGCTTCATTTAACAATATAGTAGCAGATAGCATTCAAAAATTAATTTTATGAAATTTTTGAAATACTTTATAATATTCTTAAGGTGTATTTTTATTTGGATTAACCTGTGAGAAAAATTCTCAAAGAAAAAATATTAGGTTTTTTTGTGTGGAAAGTGTTTTCTAATAAAATGATTGGTTATAAATAACATTAATTCTATAAAAAAATAAAAATAGATAGAAGAGGATCACCTGAAATAGGAAAATTCAAAAATAAGGTAGTAATAATGAACACTTCTACATAAGGATATAAAGATGAAATGACATCCCATGGATGTGAGGATGTTGATGACAACTATTATCATTTTCAATATAGAACTCTAATCTAAAAAATACACAAGAAGAAGAAAATAGATGAACATGTTGTTGGAATATTTCACTGATGTTGTGAGGAAGTGTATGATTATTGAAAATTATAGAATAGGAGTGTGGAAGCCATAAGATGTGATTTATGAAGAATTCATGGGACTTAGAAAAATATGTGGATCATACAGATCATTCACTATTCATAAAATATATTAGTTGAGCCTATGGTTATCTGTAGGTTTTGATGATAGAATCGAGGTAACCTGTAATGATCATATGGTTATTCAGTAAATAAAGCGTGATAATCAATCTAACATGAACTCTATGGTGACCATTCTTACTAGAGAGAACATGTGGTTTCTATGTAAAATATCTATAAATAGAGGGTATGGGTAGCCTATCTCAGGTAAACTGAGTTGTGAGATTTCCCACTAGGGTGAATTCTCATGCAGAAGCATTTATAGCATGATATTTCCAATAGATTCATTTTTAGGTAGATTATTCTATTTTATATAGGGTTATAAAAATAGGTACCTATTTGACATTAAATTGGTAGAGTTTTCAAAATAATGTCTCCCTTATAACATTGGTACTCTCTAGTTTTTATTTCTTTGAGTTAAATGTTTCCGTGATCCCCCATAGAGTTGGACTTTGTTTAAAAAACACAGTTTCTTTTCTATAGTTATTCCATAGGTTTTTTTGGTTTCATCATGCATGATTTTTTCTTATGAAATATCATATTAAAGAAAATAAGTGACTAGAAATTTAAGGGAGATTTATAATGGTGATTAGGGTGTAAACTATTTCTAGTTCTAGATGATGAGTCTCCAGGGGTGTCATAGACATCTAATAATCCGTATGTCCATGTTTTTCATTAAAGGATTTGAAGTTGGGTTATTCAAAAAGATGTTTTATACTTATATTTATGATATGGGTGTACTAAACCCCCCCCCCCAAAAAAAATTCTTATATTTATCCATATAGTTAAATAATGGTATTTTTAGGATCTATGTAGATCCATATTCCTTTGACGGATGATACTGGTATCGTTCACAAGAATGGAATTCGCAACACATACTTGTCATGTGATTTTATAAATAGTAATATATTACATATATAAATAATTAATTTCACTTTTATCCATTAATAATGTAAATAAAAAAGTAAATGAATTATTAACAACATCGCTACATTCATTCCCATTCTTGATGGAAATTGTAAATATGGCATAACATCAGTCATATAGGTTGTTGAACAAACCCATATAACAATATTATATAATAATGAATTACTAAGAGTATAGAGTGATATTATTTTAATAATATATATACATATAATTATTTAAATGAAATAATATTAGATTAGTGAATAAGATTATGAAAGTGTTCATGAGAATTTACTCGAAGAAGATTGAGTAAAACGAGATACTAACATTGATGGAATCACTCATCATAACAATATCCTTCATAATAAATGAGTTATCTATATTTTTAGTAAAATAATATATCCCACATGAAATAATGATATATGGGTGGAAGATTTCATATAGACTCAAAAGAAAACCAAATAAGTGAAGTGAAAGCGGAATGGTAGAGGAGGTATACTTATAGAGACTATTTTTACTATTTTAATTGTAATTACACTTTACTTAATGGTTATGAAAGATCATTTGTTTAGTGAAAGTGGAAAATATGTTTAAAAATCCCTGGAGGCTAAATATTAAATTAATTATCCACTTTTCAAATTTGATAGTTTTTATAAATTATTTTAACTATGTTCTTTATTTTATTGTTTTTACAATATATCGATTTTATTGACTATTTATCTTGGAAATTTACTTTTGGTATTAAAATAAAATTGACACTATTACCTTGATTCACCTATTTATAAAATTAAATTTCTATTACCAATTTCAATATCAAATATTTTATTTTTAACTTTTATATAAAAATTCATAATAGTAATGGATAAAAATGTTTCTTTAATAAATATAATTTCATGTGTAATTTCCTCATTTATTTTTTTAATATCAATATTTATTTAGAAATTATTTGTGAAATATTTTTTGTACATTTTTTTATGTCATATATAATAAATTATTAATTCATAAAAAATGATTATATAGTCATTATAATATTTTCACCATACCCATTTTCTATTTTCCATCCAAATAGTGTTATATATTTACAATGATATTATATGGATTGTATTACCCATTTTTAGTCCAATATATCTCATTACATACTCGAAAAAAAAAATCATTCTTAAAATTTATTTATTTTCCTTCCAATATATATATTATATTTCTAATATTTTTTGATCTTTCATAGTAATAATTGTCTATATGATCTTCAAAGAAAACCATGGGGATGAATATTTCATGGTTATGATATTTTTATTTACATTTCACTTTATACCTATCATAATTTGAAAAATAAGTTGTCCAATCAAATTAAAATAATATATTTGCATTTATAGGGAATTATAATGTTTTATCATAATAAAATATTAAATTTGGTCATTTTAGATCATTGTTGTATCTAAGAAAATCAATTCAATATATCAGGGAATAAAAATATAGGATGTCACATTATACCCCTTAAAAAATATTTCATCATAAAATTTTTATTTATCTTATGAAATTAGATTGCCGTAATTTTTTTTCATAACATATTTGGGTTCCCATATAACCTCCTCAAACATATTATTTATCAAGATACATTTGAAAAAGTTAGTGTCCTTGATTTATGTTACTTTATATCTAAAATACCATATATCAACCATTTGTTATTTGCAAGCGAGTTCATGATCCACTTAGATACCCTCAATGATAAGTATATGTGGTTTATCTATTGTTTTCATCAAAATTAATACATGAAACACATTATTGAATTTTAATATGTTTTGTTGGAGGATTAGGGTAATATCCTATTACTGTTTTTATGTATTCCTAAACCGCTAATTTTATCATGCGTTGGTTGGGTTTTGTTTGGGGTTGTTTCAGGTTAAATTTTTAAGAGTTTTAAAAATTATGGGCCAGTGCACTATGGTGAATGGTTTTCCCTAAATGTGTGCCACCTCAGAGAAAACTTTTCAACCCAAGGTAATGGGATTTTTCATGGTTTGTACCCAGTTAGTAAAGTCGTACACCCTCTTAGGAGAAACTGTGAAACCCATTAAAATAGGTACATGGATAGCACATAGTTTTTCTATACCATACGCCTCTCCCTAGGAAAACATGTTGATGGGTTTTTAGTTAATCCGAATTTTGATTAAAAATTCCCAAACCCCCATTTTTGGCCACCAATAGAACGGTATGGTCCATAAGTGATTTATGCCATCCTTGAAACTCCCAAGAAGAGTTTTCCCCTCAAATCCTACTGAAAGTGATTCGATGCTTGAGTAATTCCCTATAATCTTTACTTGGTTAGTTTCCTCTTCCCAATTTCATTCTTCAATGATTTATCTTCTCATCTCTAGGGTTACATGGATCACTGTGTTGAATTTTTGAACTAATACCCACTATTTTTTATCTAAACCTATTATTTATTCATAGATCTCTGTTGTTTTCATTCTCCATTACCATTTTACATTTACAACTTTTTTGATTTAAGATCTTTTGATCTAGAGGTAGGTGGTTTAGTTACAATGCCAAATTGTTATTAACTCTAGATTGACTTATTTAATTCGAATTTTTTGAAATAAAAGAAATGTATTGATTTAATTAACTTTTTTGACGGTTATATTAAAAACCCAATTCCAATGAATTTTTTTTTGGAAATTAGTTTTAACATGAATTTGGGAATACCCTCGTTTTGATTGAATAGGGGAAATGTTTATGGAAATTGGTGATATTTAAAATATGAAATTTTTTTGATTAAATTTTTTAATTTTATTGTGGAAATAGGATTTTTAATAAAATTTGGAAAAACCCAATTCTATTAAATTGAGTTCTTGTTATGAAATTGATGGAATTTGTTTAAAAATTAAATTGTTTGATGTAATTTTGAAATTTGATTAAGAAATTTAATTTTGAATTGATATCAAATCCCTATAAGCAAAAATTGAATAAAATGGTTTTTAGAGAAACCACAGGGTTTTATCTTGGTAAAAGTCATTTTTTTAATTATAAACTCAATATGGGTTTTAAAGGGGAAATTGAAATATTTGAAATAGATAATAGGATTAATTGTATATTAAGAAGTCTTTAAATAAATGTTCCTTAATTATTTTATTATAATATAACATGAAATAATTTTGTACTTAGTGAGTTATTTAGATGTCAATTTATTATTTACAATGCTTTGAAAAATTATATCATTTCATCACATCCCTTAGGTGATGGTGATGAGTAATCATCGGTCTATGTTTAAAGGGGCGTATGTATATATTTACTATATCACCTTGAGTGTTGGGTCCCTATAGCCTCAAACTGTCATACATTGTTATCCATATTACCATGTTTTTCGCTTGTTTGTATTTCAAATGAATATATTTCTTTTTTGTAAACTATTTTACTTTCCTTTATAATTATATAAACTATTTTATATAAAAGTGTTTATTTAATCCATTTTTATATTGTATCTTTTTTAAAGGTAATTTAATCATTTGAAATGTATTTTCCTCAATTTAAATGTGAACCATGAATTTCTAATGTATTTACATCTTCTGAATGGTAAAACATGATTTTTTTTAAATAATATTTTTAAATGAAAAACCTATTATTTGAAAACTAAAAGCACTCTCTTCAGTTAATTTAATATTTTCTTCCAATATGGAATCCATGGTGAGACCCTACTGGTATTTGGATCACACCTTACTTCTTCCATCAGGTGTTTGTGGATTTCCTCCTTCCAGGTTTGAGCAGGGATAAATGATCAATTAAAGGCGGTTCTAGTTATTTATTTGTGGACGTGGTGAGTTGCATTTCAGCTCGGAATTGGGATGTCTATCTTCAAATATTTTTTGTAATATCTTATGGTACATGAGATTTTTTATGCATGATTAACTTTTAGTACACTACTTCTAGTTGATTTTAATTGGAATTCATACTATATTGTTTTTTTATCTTCCAATATGATTGTAGAAATATTTATTCCCACTTTCATTTTTTATGATTCTAGGTGCTATTATCTAATCCATTATGATTTTGAACTCCCTTCAGGATATGTCACTGCCAGTTTGGGTGTCGTTTTACCAGGGTACTCAGGATAGTTCATAAAAAAGTTGTATCTGAGATTTAGGTAGATCTTTTTTCTTAAAGTTACTATGCCTCCTCCTCCAATGGCGCGAAGGCCTTCATTTTTATTGGTTTTTGATAATCCACCTTTTAAGGGGTGAGGTGGAACCCTTACAAGGCCCATAGGTTTAATTATTACATGGCCCGTAGGACTTAGAGGAATTCATTGCCTGTGGGATTCAAACATTACATACAACCGAGACGAACTACTTGGAACTTCTCCTCCCCAGCATCTTCATCATGAAATCAGCTCTCCACCTTCGCATGGCTATTTGGCTAGGATTCCCCTTGCATGCACAATATTTTCCTGATGACAGGTGCCATACCCTTTCATTCATTCAATTTGTTTATCTTCTGCTATGGTGAATGGTCCTTTCACCTCCTTCTTACGAAGCTTGTTCCTTGTAGGTTTTCTAGTTTTCATCTACACTAGTGGTGGCCCAAAGGCCTTGATGTGGCCCAAAGGCGATACTGACCCAAAGGCCTTTTTGTCCCGAATTCCTTAAAGGATTCGAGGACCGAATACATTTATGAAATATTGTCAGGACATGGGAGGTAGGTGTGATTGAGTGGATTTCTAAATCTCACCATAATGAACCTTAAGTCACCATGGGTGGTTAGGTAAATTCATCTTTAGGATTAGTTCTAGTATATTCCCTATTTTTATTTGGATAGACTGAAATCCAATTCTTGTTTGTTATCACGGTTGGGAATAATTTCTTGTATTGCTCTGTTTGAGTGTAAATCTGATGTCTTATCTATTGTTAGTTGATGTTGTGTAGAATCATTCCTCCAAGATGACGTGTGAATAGAATCTGGGAGGAAGCCACTACAAAACCTCTACGATCCAATCCTTTTGTGTACCCGAATATGGTGGAGGTGATAGTGAACACTGTCCGAGTTCTTGGATAGGAACCACCTCCAGTTCCCATTCATGCTTTAGATATGAAACCTCTTAAGGAATTTCTCATGATTTGTTCTCAACAGTTCATTATAATGAAGAAAAACCCATTAAAAGGTTCAAATAATACTCAAGAGGCTATGTAATGGTTGAGAAAGATGAATCATGTTTTTGGGTTCTTGGAAACACCTAATGAAATTAAGGTAAAGTGTACCACCTTCATGAAGTAAGGACTGAGCAAGAGATGGTGGGAAAAAACTGTGATAGTGAAGAATTACGAGGTCGTAGATCGGAAAAACTTCAATGTTATTTTAATTGAATAGTTCTATCTAGATTCAATTCCCTTGGCGAAGGCTACAATGTTTTTAAAAATTGAGAATTTTTATATGATTGTGATAGAATATGAAAACTATTTCACTGAGCTCATTTATTCCGCACCTAATATTGTACCGAATGATAAGATAAAGTCTCTAGGGATCTATTTGAGACTTATTTAGGATATTCATTTGCAGGATTTCTTGCTGAATCTTCCTTATTATTATGATGTGTTGGATTGAGTGATATTGTTTGAAATAGACCTGACTAGAAAGTTAGAGTTATTATGATATTCTTTATATCCTAGTGGCATTATGAGTTCACATAAAAGAATGTTAAATCATGATGATTCTCATATTTTTTCTCTATAGTAGGGTCATTCTAAAACTCCTATAATGCCTTTAATAGTTCCTTTAATTTCCTACAAATGTGGAAAGCTATGAAATTCAAAGAGGGTCTGCACTTAGGCATCTAATGTGTGTGGTTCTTGTGGATATTTAGGGAGATCACATATAATATATCATAATTATTCTACAACTCATAGTGGAATGAGATCATTATCTCCTCCTAAAAATATGGGTTGATTAGATTCTTCATGTAACAATGGTTCCAACCATGGAAATCTAGAATGAGGATACATAACTCAATAGAAGAGTATCCATAGGAAGATGATTTAGGTCCAATGACATTGAGATGTACTAATACAACATCTTCATCATTAGTGACTTCTCTATTTTATACTAGGGAATATAATTAGTTTATTTCAACCCATATATTTAATATTATAAACCATCATATGGATCTTTTATCTTTTTTAATTGATATTACTACACCCTTTGGTTTGAAGATCGAACAAGTTCTATGTAATCCTACTTATATCTTCTATCTATTAGATGTTGAGCTTTCATTGAGCTTTCTTGTACTATATATTAACACACTTAAACTCATATTTGTGATGGATAGGATAACTACCAATAAATCCCAGATTAATTTTTATCTTTAACGAGCTTCCTTTACTACAACCAGTGGTGTGTGTCATGTCTTTTAAGGAGAATGGGACCCAAGGGAAAAATATTTGGAACTTCTTATCCAAATTTGTGGAAATAAAACTAGTGTTTTATTATTTTCTAGAGTGGGAATCTTGTAGCGGTGATTTTCCTCTAGTTGTCTTCATGTTTCCTGACTTTTTTCCTCCCAACTACACTGGTCTTCCAACATTAAGGGAGGTTGAGTTTTCTATTAACTTATTGCCTGGTACTCAACTGGTATCAATTCCCTCTTACCACATGGGGATAGTTAAACAAAACTAGTTAAATCCCTAGTTGGATGATGTTCTTGAGAAAGGAAATATATGGCCTAGTGTATCATGTTGTGTGGTGCTAATTCTCATTGATAAGAAATGGAATGGTACACTTTGACTTTGTGTTGATTACCCAAATCTCAATCAAGATACAATGAGGAAAAAGTATCTATTGCCATATATTGATGATTTGTTTCACCATTTCAAAGGGTAAAAGTGGGTTTTGAAGATATACCTTTAGTCTTGTTTCCATCAGATGAGGAAAAAGTAGTCAAACATTAGAAAAACCAACATTTAAAGTATTTATGACTGTTATGAGTACCTTGTTATGCCCTTTCTTCTAACCAATTATCTTGTAGTTTTCATATATGCAATGAGCATGATTTTCCATGTGTATATTATTACCTTCATTGTAGTCTTTGTGGATGAAATCCTTATTTAATATATGTCTGAAGAGGATCATGTGCATCATCTAAGAATAGTTCTGAGTTTGCTAAGAAATCAACGAAATTATGATAATATTTTCAAATGTTATTTTTGGAAATTGGAAGAGAAATTATTAGGATGAGTATTCTTAGAACATATGATATCAGTTGATCCTAATGAGATTAATGCAATTATGGCATAGGAATAATCACAAAATATTTTTGTGATTTAGAGATTCTTGGGTCTAACTGGGTATTATCCTCGGTTCTTCAAGGACTTCTCAAATTTGTATTCACTTATGACTAATCTAAATCAGAAGGAAGTTTAGTTTTCGTGGAATAATAAATGTTAGAGTTATTTTTTTTGAGTTAAAACATCTCCTGACTACTACACCAGTGTTAACTCTTCTAGAGGCAAGGAAGGGATTTGTGGTATTTTGTGGTGCATCAGGATCAGTATTAGGTTGTGATATTATGAAAATAAATATTTTTTTGCTTATGGATCTCATCATATTAGACCACGTGGGGAGAATTATCTGACACATAACCTTTAACTTATAGTTGTGATGCAACACACTTAATATTTGGAATAATTGCCTTTATTGAGAAAGGATTACCATGTATTTAGACAACAAGATCTTGAGTTATATCTCCTCTCAAAATGATTCGATTATCTAATATAGGGGTTGGGTGGAATACCTACACTATTACAACATTGACATCGTATATAGCCTAAAGAAATGGAATGTTATTAAATATGATTTGAGAATGAATCTTCCAACCAAAAAGTGAAATAATATTTGGGAGAGTGAAAATCGATGACTCTATTTAAACAATTTTATATTAGATTATAGGAATTTTAAGATAAGGTTTCTTTAGCCAGTTTCTAGTTGAAATCTGCTCTTATTGAGATGATTCTTTAGGAACAAAATCTTGATGGGGAGTTCGGTAGCATTAAATACTCTCTTTATAGTAGGGTGACAATTTCAGAGGGGTTTTTCTCTAAATAGAAGATTCTATGTTATCATAATCTCTTTTATTTGCTGCAAGTTATAAGTAAATATGTTATGGGAGACTGCCATAAGTCTTAGTGGGCTATGCACCAAAGAACCATAATGATGCACTACTACAAATACAGCTTTTATCAGCGGTAAAAATGGCCTTTAAAAGTGCTAGAAAAGTGCTATTAAAGTCAGAAAAGATAAAGTGGGTCCCCTTTATCAGCACTCTAAAAAGCACTGATAAAGACCCCTTTTATCAGCGCTCAAAAAAAGTGCTGATAAAAGGGATCTTTTATCAGCGGTTTTCTAAAAGGGAAGATAAATGTTAAAAAAATTAAAAATTAAAAATAAAAAAAAACCCTACCAATCGGGGGGACTTTATAGCGTTTGTGCCCCCCTATTAAAGCGCTTTTCCACCCCCTCTAGTGCTCGCACGCACCCCTCCACCATTTATCAGCGCTAGCTCCGGATTCACCCATGCGCGTGCATCCCTGCCTCCACCAGGATTTGATCTCGATACCTCCCCCCCGCGCGCCTGAATCCTTTGCAAATCCCCTATATTGATTTGTTCTCCTATTAGTGATATATCTATTTATTTATATAGATATAGTTATATTTATTTTTATAGTAATATATATTTATATTAATATATATATAGTTATATTAATATAAATATATAGTTATATTAATATATATATATATTTATAGTGATATTAATATATCTTTATAGTTATATTAATATATATATGTAGTTATATTAATATATATATATATATAGTTAGATTAATATATATATATATATAAATATTCATATATTTGTATTTTAAATAAAATGGATTTTAGTTATTATTTAGATAAATAAAATATATTTTATATGTAAATATATTTTATTAATTATATTTGTAATTAAAATTTTGTGTGTGAATATATAAATAATATCTGCATATAGTTAGATATTTGATTATAAAAAGAAGTGCATTATAAAAAACGATAAAATTTTAAAGACATAATATCAATATGAATGTAATACCTTAGACTAAATTCAGTCCCCACCATAAAAAGCCAATAATACCCTCTTAAATGAGGCTAAAAATCCACAAAAATGTTAAAAAATTGGGGTACCCGACTAAAAACATAGTTGTGGAGGTCTTTTGGGAATTTTTATTCCCTCGGAAAAACCTCGACTGGGATCTTCCCAGTCACAACGGTGTATATCTCATCGCATGCTTTGATTTGATATGTGGTAGAGCTCAAATGGACACCCGGATCAAAAGTTATGGCGGTTTGAAGTTTGAGTTGCGTTTTCAACATATTTTGGTTCTATTTTTAATTTTTTTTTGTCGTCAAATTGTTATTAAATGACTATTACTCCGTAATAATTATAAAATTATTAAATAAAAATATTTTTTAAATTTTTTTATTACCCGTTTTCACTAAATATCTTATATATTATGTGTAACTATATATTTAAACTTATCTAAAATATATTTAAAATTATATTTAAAAAATATATATTATATTTATATCAATATAACTATATCGATATATTTTAATATTAATATATTTTTTCTAATAATATTTTTTGGAAGTAGACCCTTTACCAGCGATTATAAAAAAACTACTGATAAAGACCCCCCCCCCTTTATCTGCGCTACTAAAAAAAGCTCTGATAAAGGTGTACCCTTTAGTAGTGCTAAAAAAAGAACTGTTAAAGTGGGTACCTATATCAGTGCTAAAAAATAGCACTGATAATGGGGTACATTTATCAGTGCTTTTTTTAGTGCTGATAAAGGTACCACCCTTTATCATCTTTTTTTGTTAGCGCTGATAAAGGGTGGTGTTTGCCTTGCCCAGTTTTGTGGTAGTGATATTCTATGATATGAAGCATTGATTCTGATGGTCATGTATGAGATGGAAAATTTCTGAATTCTTCAATCATTTCTATTCATGCCAACAGGTCAATTCCAAAACACCAAAAACCATTGGGTTTTATTCAACCACTTCCAATCCCTAATTGTAAGTGGTATGAGATCTATATGTAAATTTTGGTGGGGTTTCCATGTACCAAAATTAATAAAAATGAGATATGGGATGTGATTGATATGAGGACTAAATCAGATCACATAATACCCATTCATCATGAAACCAAATTTGAGGAGTTGTGAAATCTCTCTGTGAAAAATATTGTTCGTTGGAATGGAGTTCCATATTCTATAGTATCTGATATGGTTCCTCAGTTCACTTCTCACTTTTTGAGAGGACTTCAGGAGGCACAAGGATCTATCATCCATTTATGTATGACATACAATGCATAGTCAGATGGCTAAACATAACGAGATATATATATCCTTGAGGATAAGCTTCGCACTTGAGTTCTTGATGTTGATGGGTATTGAGATGATCATTTAGGTGTGGTTGAGTTTTCTTATAACAATAGATACCATTATGTTATCAGAATGGTACATTTTGAGTCCTTGTATATCCAACCTTGCAGATCTCTATTGCGTTGGTTGAATGTTGGTGAAAAATACTTAAATGGACCATGTTTAGTACAATATATGATAGGAATTATTTATTTTATTCATCAAAGAAAGGTGATGGTATAGTGATGATATAAACCTTATACTGATCATCTCTATAGACCATTGGAATTCTTAGTTGGTAACCATGTGTTTTTAAAATTTTCAATTTGGTTGGGTCATCAAAGGATTTGGAGGAAAGGGAAAAATGATCACCATTTTGTGGGATCTTTTGAGGTTCTTTATAAGGTGGGAAAAGTGGATTACTGTTTAGTTTTTCCACCATAGTTATCATCTATACATTACATGTTCCATGTATCTCCACTACAAAAGTATCTATTTAATCGATATCATGATCTGAGTAGGTGTGATATTGATGTTGAACATGATTTATCTATAACTAAACAGCTAGTTATGATAGTTGATTTTGAATACAATACACTTTGAGGGAGGATGATACCCCGGGTCAAGTGATATGGTATCATAGATCTAATAATCATGAGGCGTGGGAGAGGGAGGCACTAATGAGAGAGTATTGGACTCATATTTATTTCTTGGAAGATTCTTCTTAGGATTTATGAGGAAAATGTTTTTCTATGGTGGGGAGGCTATAACATCTTACTACTATTTTTAGGTATTCAGAAACAAAAATTTTTAGCCTTCTTTGGTTGGGTTTTATTTTGGGTGGTTTCAGTTTAAATTTTCAAGAGTATTGAAAATTATGGGCTAGTGCACAGTTTGCGCACGGTTTTCCCAAAATGTGAATCCCGTTATAGAAAACTGTGCAACCCAATGTAATAGGGTTTTTCACATTTTCCACATGGTTTTTCTAAATCATGGGACTCTCCCTGGAAACAGGGAAAATTAATTTTTTGGGAATCTGAATTTTGATTAAAAATTCTTAAAGCCCCCTTTTATGCCCCCCATAGATAGATATGACCCATAAGTGATTTCTCCCATCCATGTATCTCCCAAGAAGAATTTCTCCCTCAGATCCCTGTTAGAATAAATTTGATGATTGAGAAATTCCCTCTAATCTTATCTTAGTCAGTTTCTGTATCCTAATCCCATTCTCCCGTGATATCTCTTTTTCTCTCTAGGTATTCATGGATCCACATATTTAATTTTTGGATATCATATCAACTATTTTAGACTTAATCCAATGTTTCAATCATAGATTTTTTTTCTATCATTATCCACGAGTGTTTTTTATTTATGGATTTATGATTTGAGATTCATTGATCCCAAAGTAGGTGGTTTCATTACGCTGACAAATTTTAATAAACCCTAAATTTATTTATTTAATTTCAATTGTTAGAATTAAATTAATTTTTCTTAAATTTAATTAAATTACATTAAATTATTTTATTAAAAAACCCAATTCCATTAAATGTTGGTTTTGGAAATTGGTTTTGGCTTGAATTTAGGAAAAACCCATATTTTATAGAATTGGGGTGCGTTTATAGAAATTAGTGAATTTTAAATTATTTAAATTAAAGTATGAAATTTCAACAATTAAATTGTTCAATTTTTTTTTTGAAAAATAAGTTGATGTAAAATTATAAAAACCTAATTCCATTGAATTGTGGGTTATTTTATAAAATTGATGGATTTTTTTTGGAAATTAAATTTTTGGATTTAATTGTGAAAATAAATTATGAAATTGAGATGTGTATTGATTTCAAATCCTTATTTTTTGAAATTTATTTAAAATGGTTTTGATAGAAACCTTATGTTTTTATCTTGGTAAAAATATGTGTTTTTTTATTAAGAAACCATTGTGGTTTTTAAAGGTAAAATGAGAATAATTGGTATAGAGAATGGGATGCATTGTATTTTAAGCAGTCTTGAAAAAAATTACCAATGGTTGTTTTTTGGTTAGAGAACAATCATGTGTTAGGTAGTCAGTGAGTTATTTGAAAGAGGCTTTAAAATTTAAAATGTTCTAAAATATCATATACGTATATCAGATCCCATAGGTGATAGTGATGTGTCCTCTTTCACCTATGTTCAAGGGGTGTATATACATATTTTCTATATCACATTGAGTGTGAGGTCCCTATAGTCTAGAATTATCATTCCTTCTAATGCATATGACCATGTTTATCACTTGTTCATATTTCAAATGACAATATTCCACTGTTGTAAATTGTTTCACATGACTTATGATTTATATAGAATATTTTATATAAAACTTTTTCTGTAACCCAGCTGTGTAAAGTATCTTTTTCTTAATGGAAATTATATTGTTTGAAATGTATTTACATCATTTGAAATGTGAGACATAAATTGATAAATTATTTCTAAATTTTCAAAGGTAAATCATATTTTGTTTAACTATGGTTCTGAAATTCCAAACCGGTTTATTTGAGAATAGAAAAAACCCTTATTGGTTAATTTAACATTTGAATATATTAGGGAATACTTGGTGAGTCCATACGGGTATTTCGTTCAAACTATACACTACATCGATTGTTTGTAGATTTCCTCCTTTTGATTTTGAGTAGGGGTAAAGGAGCACTTGGAGGTGGTTACAGCTATTGATCCATGGACTTGGTGAGTTACATCTAAGTTGGGACATAGGAAGTATATTTTCATATATTTATAGCACTATTTTTTGGTATATGGTATTTTTTATCCCTATTAGACTTTTGGCACAATACTTGCAGTGTAGTTTCCTTTGTATGCATATTTTGTTGTTTCTTTTTCTTCGATAAATTTTGTGGAAAACATTATCTCTGTGTTAATTTTTAATGATGAAGGTGAAAGTCCACGACCAAGGGGGATCAGTAATACCCTTCAGGCTATGTCGGGGTCGGTTCAGGTGTTGAGTTAGTAGGGTACCTATATCGGTTCGAAAAAATTATTCTAAATTATATAATTCCTATATAATCAAGGATATAAAAAGGGCCAATGTATCTATGGATTAAAATTCCTTATATCCTGAATTTCATAACTTACAATTTTTTTAATATTTTAATGGAATACTTGTCTCAATCCTAAAACTCTATATCTCACAAATGATTGTCTTCATAGATATTTTGTTTACTTATTGACATTTTATATTTCATTGATTGGTCTGAATCTTCTTTAACATATCTTGAAAAAGTTCAAATCCAATATTTCTTTCTTTATAACATCATCCCCATATGTTTTATTTCTACACCACTTCCCATATAAATCATTATATTATTCCATTTAGTATATTTCATTTAAAATATTACTATGTGAGAAGTCAACCAGATGAAGATGTTTATGTCAATATCATTTTGTATCTATAAAATATTATTTAACTATATATTATAGTGTTTGAATGGTCCATTTAGATTAACCAACCATGTGAGTGAGATAATATATACTAAAATATATATCCATATCCAATGATTTTCAAAGGATTATAAATAAAAGAAACATAAAACTAAAAACTCAATCAAATATAATTAATATTTGTAATCTGTAAATCCATACCGCTTATTTATATATATATATTAGAATATATATTGAGTGTGAAATTATATAGGATATAAATGTATTTTATTAAATATGTAAGGTTATCATCCAAAACTGATATGGAATTACTTCCTTTGGATGTATTACAAAGATAGATAACTGAAGTTGTAGTGATGTTCTCCCATAACCATATAGGTATGGGTAATTATTGTTTCACCCTATTAGACATATATTATTTAGAATTAACTTACTGGAAGACCAAGAATAATTATGTGTACTTTATAATATACCTCTTTATATTATCCCACAATAAATTCTACTTCAAGTCTCTAAACATATATATTATTATAGGATAGAAAAATAATGATGAGTTATGATTATCATCCAAGATATACTTCTTTAATGTTTGTATTGGAGGGACATATATTCATCTATGAAATGTTATATTTCCCTTATTTTTAAGGTTGATATCTAGAATATTAATAATCATGTTATGTAGCTTTATATAATCCTCCCATGCTTCCATATTTATACATGGATTTATTTCTTATTAGTCATTTGTGAAATATTGGATTTCTTCCCTTATATTATGATTTCAAAGTCAAGATTTTGTAAATCCTTCAGTATTATGTCTCTTAAAATCCTAATCTAGTGTAACAACCAATTTTTTTAAAAATAAATTTAAATTAATGAAAATTGTCTTTATTTAGATAGTAATATTTGTATATTAAATATAATATTTCCACTTCGATGATTTGAATTTAAAAAACAGCCATCTAAGGTTGTGATCAGAATGTTATTTGGAGTCTGATAGAACCAACTTGTAGTTTTTAGTGAAATGTAATATACCATTATGAATAGTAATATGAATAGTAATATGAACCTTATGAATAGTAAGTAATATTATTATTATTTTATTTTCTTATGGTTATAGTATAATGAGATCTTGATTAAATTTTCAAGGTGATATAAAATCAGTTATAGTTTTAAAATTTTTCTTAATAAAGAATCATTTTATTTAATAATTAAATTAATCATATATAGGAAATTATTTTTAAATAATGGAGTTAATTTTTGAATTATAAACATAAAAAATTGTTAGGGTTATTTTTTTCATATTTTTCTGATATTCTAGAATTTTGGATGAGTACTGAAATATTGAAAAATACCATATATACAAATTATCAGTTAAATACACTATTTATGACATCATGATTTATGTAAGCACATTTTTTTTGAACTCACATTCTATATTTACTATTTTGATCACAATAATGGAGATTATTCATAGTCTTGGACAAAAATACAAAAAAATGATTAAAATAATGTAAAATCCCTCCTCTCCTCTCTACTATAAATACCACCCTCACTCCCCTCATCCACTCACACCTCTCAAGCCTTAAGGATTGTATATTTTCTACCAAATATCCTCTCCACATATCTCCCCAACGTCCAATACCTACTGGTATCACCAAAGGGCCAAAACCAAAGGCCTTAGGGATGGGGGTCTCAAGGGGAAGAGATCAAGAGGTTTGAATCATCTTCCAATTTCATGTGTTTTATTTTCAACTATTTTCTTTTGTTATAATATCTTTCCATATGCTTATCAAAGATATATGAAATCTATAAAATCTTATACATTATATATTATATCATTTAAATGTAAAAAATTCATCATATTTATTCCTCTCCTCTCCCTCTTATTATTAAAATAATAACACCATCCACGATGTGACAATTTACCTAAATCTTGGATGATGTGTTTCTAATTTCCATTAATTCCATAAAAGACAATCATAAAATACTTTTAATGGTTGAAACAGAATGTAATGTTTATTATTTTTCCTATTTTTTATTCTATAATGAACTTATATTCATCAAATTAAATTATATAATGGAACGAGTTCATGATTATCAAGGAACCAGCAAAAATGAACTAAGAAAGTATCATTAATATTTTATCTAAATATTCATCATCATATATGAAGAAAAAACGATTTATGGTACCATTATATATTCTAGAAACATTTTAATACCATTTAATTGAACTTTCGTAATTTCATTTCCATAATACAATAAAATAAAATACAAATCGGCCATGGAAATCATGTAAAGAACGCACCTGAAACAATGCAAAGAACAAAATACTAATAACTAAAGGGTGAAATGATGTTATAAAATTATCTTATAAGGTGTTCTAAATATTAAATTTTTTTAAGATATTAAAAACACTCTTTTAACCAATATAAAAGTGTTTTAAAAATGTTTTAAGTAATACAAACCAGAGGTAAATGAATTCTTGACCTAATTTTCATTCTTCGAGTAAACCTTCTACTTAATTATTTTTGTGGTATTAAAATTGATTGTGGGATGTATTTTTTTATATTATGTTAATCATGGTTATTTATAGTGTATATACATATCCCATCCACTATATTACATCTCACTTCTATTATATGATATTTGTAAGGGTCTTTTCATTTAAAATCCTCTTTTAAAATCCTGTTTTACAAAATTCAAAAGAAATGTTTTTATACATTTATTCATGTTGTATGATTATGTTCTAGTTCTTGGGAATTATTTATGATTAATGGTGGGACCTATATATCCCTCCAATTAACTGGCTATGTGTAAGTTGGATGTCGGCCGTATGGTTACTCCAAGTGTAACTTTGATGGTTACACAATAAGGCAGCTGTGAGGGTTACATTGTACGGTATCCATGAGGGTTACAAATCATAAGGCAACATTGATGGTTACAAAACTAATTATGTAATTCACAAATATACATTTATGGTTCTATTTATGTTCTATATATTTTGTTGAAATGTCATAGAAATCTCAAGTTTCAGAAAGTATGTTTATATTGGTTACTAGTATGTCTTTTTAAAAATGACTTCATACATTACAGGTATTCATGGAATAATGTTCTCATTACTTATTTTTATATCATTTACTGAACTTTTTGTGATGATCCCAAGTTTTTAAATTATTTTCATAGGTTATAACGATGTGTAAGAGAAAGAAGGTAGACAAGATAAATTTTATGATGATTTTTCAAATAAATCATGTTTTATTGGAATAGATCTATATTTTTTACAAAATGAATACTATTTTTATGGTATCCACTCTTTATTAATTTGTAATGATATAAATTAATTATGTACAAATTTTCTAATTCTATAAACATGAAAAGACCCTCAATGTAAAATGAAGTCAATTCATGACTAAATTCATGATTATGTAATGTAATATGGTCGGGTCATTATATCATGTTTATGAAATACTAATCCATTTCACCTAAGTAATATATCATCATGATTTACATCTCTAGGTAATAATGTATGAGGCAATCATATTCCTTTGACCAATGTCGAACATCTCCTTCATAGCCTTGTAAAATTCTTCAATATGATGATACACTTTATACTATTGTTATAATAATATAAATCACATGATCCACCATAGAGAAGATGAATCTATGTATTTAATGTAAATATTATCATTTATACCTCAAAATAAGTCATTTATTGTGGTTTTCTAATTGAGTAAATCCATATGTCCTTGTTATTTTACCAAATTACATACCAATATTTCTGCACTAATGAATTACTATATATACAAAACATATCCCCACTACATTGTAATATGATTATAGTTATGGTGGACAAACATCTATTAAGTTCTATAAAACTATCTTCAAAATAATATATTCATATGAACTTGACCCCCTACTAAGTTAACTTCTTTTAGTGTATTTGAAAATATTGAGAAATTTATCATAAATCATTTGTATAATCCATATAATCAAAGATGAAAATTGATATTTGTCATAGTGGTTAGTCTAGACCATTCTTTAATCACTATTTTTATCCAGGATCCATAAATGTACCCTCTCTTATTATTACATGGCACAAGAATGACACTTTCTATAGAAAAAATACAAAAATTTATTATTTTTTCATACAATTTCTCTTTTATTATGGGCTTCAACACAACCCTCAAAAAGATGACATGATCTACCTTTCTCCTAGAATATCTGAGAATATTGTCAATAATGGCTACTAAAAACTGATTATTGTAATATAAAAATACCATATTCATCAAATCTATAATTATTAAGTGGGATTTTATGAATCCAAATGGAATCAAAATGAATACCTAGTGTCTATATCTTGAGTAAATGGATCTATTAGATATATTCATCCTTTTAAACATTAATTAATGATATATAGATCATTAGTAAAACATTTTTATGTATTGATAAATGCACAGTTGATCAAAAAATTAATTCATATAGATTAGAGGATACATTTTCTTGACCATTATCCTATTTAGTTCATGTTAATCTATGAAAATATGCATTGTTCCATCATTTTTCTTAACAAATACGATAGGTGAAACTCAGGGTTAAGGACATTGGAATATGAAAAACATTTCCATATTCTATTATGGATTCATTTTTAATTAATCTAATTATGTAATTGAAATTATATAAGGATTATTTTATATGGGCATAACACCAATATTGAGACCAATAGAAAAATCAATCTCAATATTTGCGTCAAGAAATGTCAAATACTTATGAAATATATAAAATTAATCATTAAAAATTACTATATCCCCAATATTGAGATTCTCCTGTCATATTTTGGATAACTACCACTCGTTATTAGATATCAAGATCCACAATGGGAAGCGAGTTCCATAGAGAGTTCATAGTCGGTCCTACACTGATAAATGATCATGTATTGGATAAATATATGAAAGGTGCTATTTTATATGGTCATAACACCAATATTGAGACCAATAGAAAAATCAATCTCAATTTTTTTGTCAAGAAATGTCAAATACTTATTAAATATATAAACTTAACAATTAAAAATTACCATATCCCCAATATTGAGATTCTCCCGTCATATTTTGGATAACTACCACTCGTTATTAGATATCAAGATCCACAATGGGAAGTGATTTCCATAGAGAGTTCATAGTCGGTCCTACACTGATAAATGATCATGTATTGGTTAAATATATGAAAGGTTATTTTCTAATCTGTTAAATTTTCATAGTCTCTTTGTAGATAGATCCAATCCATGCTCAAATCACAGCAAATTTATCTAATGGGATAACTGAAATATTTTTCATAAGTTTATTCTCAAAATCATGAATTGGTTAAGTCATATAGTCTTGAGAATAAATCATTTAACCACCAGTCATTTTCACAAAAAAATTATATCTAATCATTGGGGTATCCATTTAAAGATTTTATAAAACATCCTAGATATGAAGAACTTTTTAGTTCTAGATTCAAATAAGATGTTATTAAATTATGAGTAGACAATTATTATACCAAAAACCACATCATTTTCATCATCCACATCAACAGTAGTGAAAAAATAATATTTATATTTATGCTTTGAATTTAAATATAATTTAATTTGTTTTTTTGTATTAACAACTTTGTTAGTGAATTTATATATATAGTAAGATATTCCCAAACATTTTATAAATAAATATTACACTATTAAAGTTTAATGTTCTATAATTTTTAAAAGAACATGTGTCTAAGGGCCATAACGGATTTGTATCTTTGAAGAATAGAAGAATAAATATTTTATTTCATGAATTATATTCAATATATCATTAAAATTTCTTCTCATACAATTTTATTTTTATACATACACTACATAAAAAAATTCATCATTACCTAGGTAATGGGAACATAAGAAATAGAGAGATTATATTATTAGTATCTGTAAATATGGGAGTTATCAATTGATGACCATATTTTGTCATAAGTTAAAATGAAGGGTATACAATCACAATCATAACATGAAATGTTCATAACCAATCTATCAAAGATCATAATAATGACTCGTGGAATAATGTTTTTTCATTTTGAAAACTCATGAATCATAATATTTATGAATTATCATAAATCAATCAACAATCATGATAACATATCAATATTATTTAATAAATTCATTATTTATTTAATTATAATCATAACTAAAATAATTTATATGTAATCGTTGGGAAAAAATCCCTCAAGGTATCATTGAAGCATTTTTGAGGTGAATGTGTTTGTTGACAAAGTGGAAATCTGAGTGGTGATTGTTGACAAAGCAAAACAATGACATACAAATTTGTTGACAAAGAGCATTTCATGAGGGAATGTCGAGTTCAAGAGATGAGGTCAACGATCAATGTTTGATTCAAGAACGTTGACAAAAGTAATGGATGATCTGGAGGCAGTACAAAAGAACAGATACAAGGTGGCGTCATTTTGTAGTGTTTTCCAAATTTTTGGGCATGAAAATTGAAAAATGAAGAAATGTACTTTTGGCAAAGGGACATGCGTGCCGAGGACTTGGACTATAGGAAACTTGCGCGCCATATGTTTTTCAGGATCATAAGGTGAAAATATGGCTAAGGAAATAGGTTCATGAAATTTTGGGAGTTGGTCGCGCAAGTGTCTAAAAGGACAGAAGACTTGCGCGCCGAGACTGGGTCGTGCAGGTGACTTGCGCGCCGTCGTGCAGGGTGGTCAATTTTCCTATAAACACTGGACCACCCCTCTTCATTATCTACCAGAGTTCAATACTTTGAGAAATCAGAGCTCCCGTCGCGTAGGTGTGGTGGTCGCGCAAGTGGTGTGTGTGGTCACGCAGGTAGGACCTACGCGCCAGGGTGATTGTTGAGCGCCAGTGTTTGATGTTGCTCTCCAGTGTGGAGTTGCGTGCCAATATTGGATTGGGCGTAAAATGAAGTGAGTCGCGCAAGTTTAGAGTTGAGGAAGCTTGAGTCGCGGAAGTGTCTGAGGAGGACTTGCGCGCCCGTTGGGACTTGCGCGCCGATACTTGCGCGCCAAGATAGACTTGTGCGCCAAGTAAGGTTTATTTCCAGCAGTGTTTTTCGGGCTGCGTGGAAGCTAGAAGTTTTCCCGATACATTCGGTGCAAAGAGATATTCATCTACGGGTGAAAATTGTACTTCAAAAGAGCATCTACTTACAGAGGAAGATGCATTCCTTCATGCAAATGAAGAGACCTATAGGTCTATAAACTATGAGTGGATTCCTTCCAAGAGCAGTGAGCAAAGGAAGAGAAAGCAGGTGATCCTCTCCACCGGCAGTGAGCCAGAGAGAGAGAGAAACAGGGACTGACCCTTAGGGAAGCAGTGAGCTGACCCTAAACATTGTAAAGGCGGTGAGCCTGGGCATAGAAGTGATCTAGCCCGAACATTGTAATCCAAAACTAGTGAAGTTTAGTGGAATTGGTACGACCGGAAACTTGTCGGAGTATGCTCCTTAGACGTAGCCAATTGTGGTGAACCAAGTAAAATTTTTGTGTCCTGTACAAGCTTTACTTTCTGTTTACATTGAACAATAGGAAAGAGAGAGAAGAGTGTTTTTCTTAACTGAAAAATAAGATCAGAACGGGCGTTAATTTTAAATTAGTCATACCCTGATTCATCCCCCCTCTCAGGGTATTCAGCCTTGTGGACCTAACAATTGGTATTAGAGGGAAAGGTTAATATTTTTTCTTCTCTAAATGGAGGTCACCAATCATAAAGGGGTTCGGATCTTCGACGGGAACAAATTTTAGCTATGGAAGAATCTGATGCAACACTACTTCCGATCATTAGGAATGGATGTATTCACAGCAGCAATGCATGGCATAAGAGCTGATATTAATTGTGGCGCATTATCGGAAGCTGAACGTAAAGAGTTGGATGCAGATGCCAAAGCAATTAATGCCTTAGGGGGAGCTCTATCCAATCCTATCTATACAAAGGTGATGTCGTGCAAAATGTCACGTGCCTTGTGGGAAAAGCTTTTGAATATATATGAAGGGGATACAAAGGTCGGAGAGGCAAAGCTGCAGGTGTTGTGGAACAAATATGAAGATCGGAAAATGAACCCGAATGAGTCTGTTGACGAATTCTTTGACAGGGTAAACATTGTTGTGGAAGATATGTGAGGTCTTGGAGAAGTCATTGAAGACATAAAGATCGTAAAGCGCATCTTGAGGAAACATCCACCTCAGTTCAATATGAAAGTTTCAGTACTAGAAGATAAATATACACAAGAGCTGACACTGGACAATTTTCACAGTACCATGGTTGCATTTGAAATGAGGAACGATGATAATGAGGCTGTGGAAAAGGGGAAGTCCAAAGAGGTGGAATTTAAGGCCATGAATAAGCTTACCATTGAAGATTCTCAGGAAGAAGAAGAGACAGATGAGGTAATTTCATTCCTCTCCTCAAATATTCAAAGAGGAAAAGGAAATTTCAAAGGGAAGCTTCCACTTGCTTTCTTTAGATGTGGAAAAGTTGTTCATCTTGCTGCAAGGTGCCCCAAAAAGTTTCAAGAAGAAAACGATGAAGATGAAGTTGAAATTCCCAAGAAAAAAACATCAGCCTATGTGAAAGGGAAGAAGCAGTTCAAGAGAAATTTATTTATGAAGAAGAATCTTCTTTCACAAGAAATAGATAGTTCAGATGAGTCTGAGGGTGAAGAAATTGAAGAGATAGAAAACTGAAAAGATCGTGGACAAAATGCAATGGTGGTTGTTGTCAGTAGTGCTCAAGAAAAGAAAGAAACCGAAACTGATGAGGAAGAAGAAGAAATTGAAGGGAAAGTTGACATGGAAGCTGAATTTGAAGCAGCTCTTCAAGAGATAGATGTCTGGAGAGAAAAAACAAAGAAATCCAACAAGGTGGTTCATGATGCCAAACTCTACATGCAATAGCAAGAAGAAGAGAAGTCTGAGCTATTGAAAGAAATTGAAAATCTTAAGTCTTATAGGCCAGAGCGCACAGAAAAGGTAGATGATCATAAGATCAAGATTGAAGAATAGAAAAGGTAGATCGATTTCTTGAATAGAAAATTGAAAGATCACGTCAAGCATATCAAAGAGCTTGAAGATGAAGTTGTTGGTCTACGAAGAAAAGTTAAAGAACAGGAAAACACATTGAATCCAAACACATTCTTGGGAAAGAAGGTTGTTGCGAAGAATGAAAAGAAGAAAGAAGGGACAAGTAGTTCACCAGGAAAGAAGCAGCAATTGAGCTCAAAATTTAAGGCTGATTCATGGCTTAATCAAAAACAAAAATCTGTGGCAGTTGATGTCAGACCGCAAGCACCCGTCCCGAGATTGATGGTGGATTTGGGCACAAAGAAGAATCATAATATTCAGAGATCCCAAGGGGAAACCCATAGTGATGAATTAACACAAAGGAATGCACCTTATATCAGGTGTTATTGTTGTGGAAATATGGGACATTCACAGTATGTGTGTTCCATAGCCAAAAGATATCGAAGGGAACAAGAACAGAGATGGATGCCAAATAGAGAACGGTTTTACAGAACATATTTTTAAGGACACTGTTTTTGGGGCGGAGGATTTGGACACATGGCTAGGTACTGCACTTCGACCATTCAGAGAAATGTTCCAAAGAAGAATCAAAATGTTCGCAAGTAGCAGATCAATAAACCGACAAGAGAGTTAAAAGTTCAGAACAGATTTGCAGCTCTGCAAGATGAAGCTGGTCCATCGTACTCTGAAAATGTTCATCAATCTCAATCTATACCGAGTATGGAGACAAAAATATAGACCAAGAAGAAGAGAGCAGAGAAATCAGTAGTTGCTGAAATTTCCCTTAAAGCATCAAATCGTTCTGGTGTGTGGATTCTTGATAGTGGTTGTATGTCTCACATGACAGGCAACAAGGATCTGGTTACAGGCATAAAATATGACAAAGAAGGAGTTGTCACGTTTGGAAATGATGAATTCCTGAAGATAATTGGATCAGGAAAGGCTAGGTTTGGGGGAAAGAAATCAGACGTGCTGATGTCTTGGTTGTAGAAGGTCTCAGCCATAATTTGCTTAGTGTCAGTCAATTGTGTGACTCAGGACATTCTATACGGTTCACCAAGAAGACATGTACTATCACGGGAAAATATGGGGAGTTGTTCTGCAGGGAAAAAGGAAAAAAGGGAATCTCTACCTTGTATGTGCAGAAGAAGATATGTGTCTCTTATCTAGAGAGGAAGAAAACCAGTTGTGGAATAAGAGACTTGGTCATCTATGCCAACCATCTATAGAAGATCTGGTAAAGTGTGATGCTGCTGGAGACCTTCCCAAACTATCACATGATCGCACTCATATGTGTGATTCCTTCCAACAAGGGAAGATCATCAGAAAGACATATAGTCCAAAGGAACAGAAATCAACTAGAGTGCTTGAATTGGTGCATGCTGATGTATGTGGACCTATCTCACCACGAGCTATAAATGGGAAAAGGTACTATGTTCATCTCATTGATGATTATAGCATAATGGCTTGGGTATTTGTTGTTACCCATAAGACAGAGGTGTTCAGTTGCATAAAGCAGGATAGGAGGGAATCAGAAAAGATGTTTGGGAAGAAAATTTTGAAGTTCCGTACAGATAACAGTACAGAATTCACAAATAGTCACGTGGAAGAATATCTCGAGAAACACGGGATAAGGTATCAAGTTTCATCAGTGGGAACTCCCCAACAGAATGGAGTGGTTGAAAGGAGAAAATGGATCATCAACAACATGGATAGAACGATGCTTATTGATAAAGACCTACCAGAGAAATTTTGGAAGGAAGAAGTTTTGACATCGGTCTATGTTTCAAACGGGTCTTTGTTGTGTCCGAAGCAAGGGAAGACTCCGTATGAACTGTGGTACGGAAAGAAGCCAACGCTGATTTACTTTCGAATCTTTGAAAGTAAGTGTTTCATTCTAAACAAAGAAAATCATAGGAAGTTTGAGGCACGAGGAGATGAGGTGATATTCCTTGGCTACTTAGGGAAAAGAAAAGCATATAAATGCTTCAACAAGAGGCTGGGAAAAATTGTTGAGAGCAATGATGTCACTATAGTTGAAAATGAACAGAATACTCAACGATCCAGTGAACAGTTACTGGATGAAAGTGATGATGAGGTAAGAAACACAGGGGGAGAAGAAGTGGCAGAGGCTGACTCAGAAGAAGACACTGATGATGAAAAAGAAAGTGTCAAGTCTATGTTTACAAGGAAGCCAAAGAGTCGAGCGGAAATTGATAGGCAGAATATCATTGGTGATGAGACAGCTCCAGTTCAGACTCAAAGAATGAAATCGGTACAACAAAAATCATTTTTGTCTCAGGTGGAGCCGAAATGTTTTTCTGATGCAGCTGATGATGAAAACTGGGTTCAGGATATGAATGAAGAGCTTGATCAGATTGAGAAGAACCAGACATGGGAGATTGTTTCGAGGCCAGTAGATAAGAATGTCATTGGGACTAAATGGGTCTATCGCAACAAGATGAATGAATATGGCATGGTAATTCGGAACAAAGCATGACTAGTGTGCAAGGGGTACTCCTAGATCGAGGGAATCGATATAGATGAGACATTTGCACCGGTTGCAAGGTTGGAGACAATCATATTATTTTTGGCCATAACAGTGCAAAGAAAGTTCAAAGTGTTCCAAATGGATGTCAAATCTGCATTCTTGAATGGGGTTCTGGAAGAAGAGGTGTACATTGAGCAACTAGATGGTTTTCTCATTCATGACGATGAGAACAAAGTTTGCAGGCTGAAGAAGGCATTGTATGGGCTGCAATAAACACCAAGAGCATGGTACTCAAGGCTTGATCAGTACATGAAGAAGCTTGGTTTTCAGCATGGAGGATTTGATTACAATCTCTATTTCAGTAATGATACTCATCAAAGGATGATTGTGTTGGTTTATGTCGATGACATAATATTTGGTGGATCAGATTAAGCTTAGTGCAGGCAGTTTTCCAAATTCATGAAAAATGAGTTTGAAATGTCAATGATTGGAGAGATAACATTTTTCCATGGTCTACAGGTGACACAAGGAAGGAATGGAACATTAATTTCTCAATCTAAATATGCCAAGGAGGTCCTGAGAAGGTTTGAAATGGAAAATTCCAAAGAAATGAAGACTTTGGTTGCTAAACAGATAAAATTATCAAAAGATGAGGATGGCAAGGCAGTTAATATCACAGAATACAGGCAAATCATTGGAAGTCTTTTGTACTTAAACGCAACAAGGCCTGATATTGTTTTCGCCACATGCCAAGCAGTGAGACATCAGAGTAATCCCAAGTAAATCCACATGCTTGTAGTGAAAATAATACTTCGGTATATCCAGGGCATAGTGGATTTCAGCTTGAGATATACTGACAAATCTTAGACAGAGTTATTGGTATATACTGATACAGACTGGGCCGGTTCAGCAGATGATAGAAAATCAATGTCAGGTGGTGCATTCTATATTGGTGGATTGTGTATCTCTTGGATAAGAAAGAAGCAGGATTGTATTTTATTGAGCACCGCGAAATCTGAATATATTGCTACCACTCAAGCATGTACACAGTTATTGTTGATTAAGCAGCATCTTGAAGATATGAGAGTTAAAGTGAATTCTCCGATCGGAATCCAGTGTGATAACTCAAGTGATATCAATCTTAGCAAAAATATCATCCATCACTCAAGGACAAAGAACATTGAGATAAAGAATCATTTTATCAATGAGAAGGTTGATTAGGGAATTGTGATGTTGGAGTATGTGCCTACAGAGTTACAGGTTGCAGATATTCTAACAAAGGCCTTACCCAAGGAAGCTTTTGAGAGGCATCGACTGGTCTGGGAGTTCAGTCGATTACCCACACATGAAATAGTGTGGTTGTGTAACTACCCCCCCCCCTCTCCCTGAGGTATGATGTGTTTTTCCCTAATGTGCTGATATGTGTTCTCTACTCTGTTACAGACTGCAAATGAGTGACATTTAGGTTCGTTGACAAAGCGGGAGAAAATAGTGATTGTTCAAGGGGGATACATTATGGTAATTTGATAAATCATGAATGATATGGGGAGAAGCTGACAATTGAAGCAGCCAGATAGGGGGAGTTGAAGCTAGTTGAATGTGCTTAGCCAGATCTTAGCTTGGACAACATAGGAAATAGGGCTAAAGAGGTTTTGAAGCTGACAAGGGATGAAGCTATGAACAGAAAGGGGGAGCGTATTAACTCTGATGATGCTAGAAGTGATCAATCAAAGGATAGATATCACGACATCTGAGGATCGTGATATAGCATAAGAGTGGTGTTGGAGAGTGGTAAGAATATTTCCAAACCAAACATTGGTCTTCCAAAAAGTCCTTCAATAATTGGTATCAGTTTAGTACAAATTGGTATCAGTTTGGTGTTAATAGTGTATGTCAGAGATGAAGTGATTCATTGATGAACTTTTCATTTACTCTTGTTTCTCACGCCGAGTATTGCTCATGTGGGCTTAGAGTATATGTTGAGTAAATCCTTTATTGCTATCAGAATCGCCAAAGGCGAATGGGGGCTGAAGAATTGACGATGTATATTTCCATAAAAGAGTTTTCAACAAACCCAAAGGGGGATATTGTTGGGAAAAATCCCTCAAGGCATCATTGAAACATTTTTGAGTTGATTGTGTTTGTTGACAAAGTGTACATCTGAGTGGTGATTATTGAAAAATCAAAACAATGACATACAGATTTGTTGATAAAGAGGATTTCCTGATGGAATGTCGAGTTCAAGATCTGAGTTCAATGATCCATGTTTGATTCAAGAACATCGAAAAAAGGAATGGATGATCTGGAGGTATTAAAAAAGAACAGATACAAGGTGGCGCCGTTTTCCAGTGTTTGCCAAATTTTTGGTCCAGAAAATTGATAAATGAAGAAAAGGGTTTTTTGGAAAAGGGACTTGTGTTCCGAGGACATGGAGTATAGGAAACTTGCATGCCATATGTTTTTCAAGATCATAAGGTAAAAATATGGAAATGGAAATAGGTTTGCGCAAGTTTGGGAGTTGGTCGCGCAAGTGTCTAAAGAGACAGAAGACTTGCGCGCTGAGACTGGGTCGCGCAGGTGACTTGCGCGCCATCGCGCAGGGTGGTTAATTTGCCTATAAATACTGGACCACCCCTCTTCATTATCTACCGGAGTTCAACACTTTGATAAATCAGAGCTCCTGTCGCGCAGGTGTGGTGGTCGCGCAAGTGGTGTGTGTGGTCGTGCAGGTAGGACCTGCGCGCCAGGGTGATTGTTGAGCGCCAGTGTTTCAAGCTGCGTGCCAGTGTGGAGTTGCACACCAATATTGGATTGGGCATAAAAGGAAGTGAGTTGCGCAGTTTTAGAGTTGAGGAAGCTTGAGTCGCGCAAGTGTCTGAGGAGGACTTGCGCGCCCGTTGTGACTTGCGCGCCGATACTTGCGCACCGAGATAGACTTGCTCGCCAAGTAAGCTTTATTTCCAACAGTGTTTTTCAGGCTGCATGGAAGCTGTAAGTTTGCCCGATACATTCCGTGAAAAGTGATATTCATCTACGGGTGAAAATTGGGCTTCAACCGAGCATCTACTTACAGAGGAAGATGCATTCCTTCATGCAAATGAAGAGACCTATAGGTCTATAAACTGTGAGTGGATTCTTTCCAAGAGCAGTGAGCAAAGGAAGAGAAAGTAGGAGATCCTCTCCACCGGAAGTCATCCATAGAGAGAGAAACAGGGAGTGACCCTTGGGGAAGCAGTGAGCTGACCCTAAACATTGTAAAGGCATTGAGCCTGGGCATAGAAGTGATCTAGCCCGAACATTGTAATCCAAAACTAGTGAAGTTTATTATAATTGGTACGACCGGAAACTTGTCGGTGTATGCTCCTTGAACGTAGCCCTTTGCAGTGAACCAATAAAAATTGTTTGTGTCCTGTGCATGCTTTAATTTATGTTTACTTTGAGCAATAGGAAAGAGAGAGAAGAGTGTTTTTTTACAGAGAAACAAGATCAGAACGGGCGTTAATTTTAAATTAGTCATACCTGGATTCACCCCCCCCTCTCAGGGTATTCAGCCTTGTGGACCTAACAATTGGTATCATAGGGAAAGGTTAATATTTTTTCTTCTCTCAATGGAGGTCACAATTAATAAAGGGATTCTGATCTTCGACGGTAACAACTTTCAGCTATGGAAGAATTGGATGCAACACTACTTCCGATCTTTGCGAATGGATGTATTCCTAGCAGCGATGCATGGCATAACAGCTGATATTAATAGTGTCACATTATCAGAAGCTGAATGTAAAGAGTTGGATACAGATGCCAAAGAAATTAATGCCTTAGGGGGAGCTCTATCCAATCCTATCTATACAAAGGTGATGTCATGAAAAACGTCACGTGCCATGTGGGAAAAGATTTTGAATATATATGAAGGAGATACAAAGGTCAGAGAGGCAAAGCTGCAAGTGTTGTGGAAAAAATATGAAGATCGTAAAATGAACCCGAGCGAGTCTGTTGACGCATTCTTTGATAGGGTAAACATTGTTGTGGAAGATATGAGAGGTCTTGGAGAAGTCATTGAAGACATAAAGATCGTAAAGTGCATCTTGAGGAAACTTCCACCTCGGTTCAATCTGAAAGTTTCTGTACTAGAAGATAAGGATCCAGAAGAGCTGACATTGGAGAATTTGCATAGTACCTTGGTTGAATATGAAATGAGGAATGATGATAATGAGGCTGTGGAAAAGGGGATGTCCAAAGAGGTGGAATTTAAGGCCATGAAGAAGCTTACCATTGAAGATTCTCAGGAAGAAGAAGAGACAGATGAGGTAATGTCATTCCCCTCCTCAAATCTTCAAAGAGGAAAAGGAAAGATCAAAGGGAATCTTCCACTTTCTTGCTTTATATGTGGAAAAGTTGGTAATCTTGCTGCAATGTGCCCCAAAAAGTTTCAAGAAGAAAACGATGAAGATGAAGTTGAAATTCCCAAGAAAAAATCTTCAGCCTATGTGAATGGGAAGAAGCGGTTCAAGAGAAATTTCTTTAAGAAGAAGAATCTTATTTCACAAGAAATATACAATTTAGATGAGTCTGAGGGTGAATAAATTGAAAATATAGAAAACTGTAATGATTTGGGAAAAAATGCAATGGTGGCTGTTGTCAGTAGTGCTCATGAAATGAAAGAAACTGAAACTGATGAGGAAGAAGAATAAATTGAAGGGAGAGTTGACATGGAAGATGAATTAGAAGCATCTCTGGAAGAGATAGGTGTTTGGAGAGAAAAAACAAAGAAATTCAACAAGGTGGTACATGATTCCAAACTCTACATGCAATAGTAAGAAGAAGAGAAGTCTGAGCTAGTGAAAGAAATTGAAAATTTTAAGTCTTCCAGGCCAGAGCGCACAGAAAAGGTAGATGATCATAAGATCAATATTGAAGAACAGAAAAGGGAGATCGATTTCTTGAGTAGAAAAGTGAAAGATCACGTCAAGAGTATCGAAGAGCTTGATGAGGAAGTTGTCGGTCTACGGAGAAAAGTTAATGAACAGGAAAAACCTTTGAATCCCAACACATTCTTGGGAAAGAATGTTGTTGCGAAGACTGAAATGAAGAAAGAAGGGCCTAATAGTTCAGCAGAAAAGAATCAGCAATTGAGCTCAGAAGTTAAGGTTGATTCATGGCTTAATCAAAAACAAAAATATGTGGCGGTTGAAGTCAGACCGCAAGCACCCGTCCCAAGATTGAAGGTGGATTTGGGCACAAAGCAGAATCAGAATATTCAGATATCCCAAGGGGAAACCCATAGTGCTGAAGTAATGTACCTTATATCAGGTGTTATTGTTGTGGAAAGATGGGACATTCACAGTATGTGTATGTCATAGCCAAAAGATATCGAAGGGAACAAGAAAAAAGATGTAAGCCAAATAGAGAACGGTTTTCCAGAACATATTTTGAAGGACATTGTTTTTGGTGCGGAGGATTTTGACACATGGCTAGGTACTCCACTTCGACCATTCAGAGAAATGTGCCAAAGAAGAATCAAAATGTTCGCAAGCAGCAGATCAATAAACTGACAAGAGAGTTAAAAGTTCAGAACAGATTTGAAGCTCTCAAGATGAAGCCAGTCCATCGTAATCTAAAAATGTTCATGAGTCTCAATCTCTACTGAGTATGGAGACAAAAATATGGACCAAGAAGAAGAGATAAGAGAAGGCAGTAGTTGCTGAAATTTCCCTTAAAGCATCAGATCGTTCTGGTGTGTGGATTCTTGATAGTGGTTGTACGTCTCACATGACAGGAAACAATGATCTGGTTACAGGCATAAAATATGACAAAGAAGGAGTTGTCGAGTTTGGAAATGATGAATGCCTGAAGATAATTGGATCAGGAAAGGCTATGTTTGGGGGGAAAGAAATCAGACGAGCTGATGTCTTGGTTGTAGAAGGTCTCAGTCATAATTTGCTCAGTGTCAGTCAATTGTGTGACTCGGGACACTCTATACGGTTCACCAAGAAGACCTGTACTGTCACGAGAAAAGATGGGGTAGTTGTTCTGCTGGGAAAAAGGACAAAAGGGAATCTCTACCTTGTAAGTGGAGAAGATGATATGTGTCTCTTATCCAGAGAGGAAGAAAACCAGTTGTGGCATAAGAGACATGGTCATCTATGCCAACCATCTATGGAAGATCTGGTAAAGTGTGATGTTGCTATAGACCATCCCAAACTATCAAGTGATCGCACTCATATGTTTGATGCCTGCCAACAAGGGATGATCATCAGAAAGAAATGTAGGCCAAAGGAACAAAAATCAACTAGAGTGCTTGAATTGGTGCATGCTGATATATGTGGACCTATCTCACCACGAGATATAAATGGGCAAAGGTACTATGTTCTTTTCATTGATGATTATAGAATAATGGCTTGGGTATTTGTTGTTACCCATAAGACAGAGGTGTTCAGTTACATAAATCAGTATAGGAGGGAATCAGAAAAGATGATTGGGTAGAAAATTTTGTAGTTCCGTACAGATAATGGTACAAAATTCACAAATAGTCAAGTGGAAAAATATCTCGAGAAACACGGGATAAGGCATTGAGTTTCATCAGTGAGAACTCCCCAACAGAATGGAGTGGTTGAAAGGAGAAATCGGATCATCAACAACATGGATAGAATGATGCTTATTGATAAAGTCCTACCAGAGAAATTTTGGAAGGAAGTAGTTTTGACATTGGTCTATGTTTCAAACAGGTCTCTGTTGTGTCCGAAGCAAGGAAAGACTCTGTATGAACTGTGGTACGGAAAGAAGCCAACGCTGAAATACTTTCGAATCATTGGAAGTAAGTGTTTCATTATCAACAAAGAAAATCACAGGAAGTTTGAGGAACGAGGAGATGAGGGGATATTCCTTGGCTACTCAGGGAAAAGCAAAGCATATAAATGCTTCAACCAGAGGCTGGGAAAAATTCTTGAGAGCAATGATGTCACTATAGTTAAAAATGAATAGAATACTCAACGATCTAGTGAATAGTTACTGGATGAAAGTGATGATGAGGTAAGAAACACAGGGGGAGCAGATGTAACAACCCAAGATTTTATAAAGAAATATTCTTTTTAATTTTATTAATGTTTTGTGTTGTACGCTACACCAAAAGGATCTTGCACAACACACATCCTTGACTTGACTTGCATTACACGCAATCGCGACCTTCCTCGATAGCGTGTGTAGTACGCAATACCGAGTTTCACTAAACAACGATATGCTATAAAAATATTATTAAAACTAGCCGTTATGAATAGTAATAACCACTTTTTGAAATCCAGTAAATCTTATTTTTCAAAATGAACTTTATTTTTGGATTCGGAGTATCGAATTTAGCCTAAGGTGAAATTTTGGTACTTTTCGGATAACTTTCATATTTTGATGAATAGTGAAAATGACTAAATTTTAATTAAAAACAACTTTTTTAATCGAAATAATTAATAATGATAAATTATTAATTTGAGTGATTTTAAAGTATATTTAGAATATATTTTTACAATTTAATACAATTTTGGTCATTGAATGTAATTTCACATTTAAACCAGACATAATCAAGTGTCAATCTTTTGATAGATATTGTTTCTTAAAAACACGCTATTTGTTTTAACAGCGGGATTTAATTATAAAATTAATTAATGCAACTTCTATGTTATGAATTTGGTTAAATAGATTTCATTTTTGAATTCGGAATATGAAATATAGCTTAGGATGAAATTTTGGCATTTTTCTGAAAACCTTCAATTTTTGATGAATAGTGAAACCACTAAGTGGTAGGTTAAAAACTGAATTTTGCATAAAACTTAATTTTACCGCTTCAATGAATGGAATTTCGAAAATCCGACAGACACGGTTAATATCAAGGACTAAAATGTGGTTCAATGAGATGAAAATAATTTTTGGTGAATAGTAACTTTTTACTTTTTTTTACCACGGTTAAAAGTAAATAGGGTAATTAAGGGTAAAGATGATATTATTATTACCCTAACACATGTCCTAATTCTATTGGACAAGTGTATTTCGACCAAAAACAAACTTATGAATAAAATATGACCATTTAGGCCCACATGGATTAGATTAGGACATTTATTATTAATTTATTTAAAGAAGAGTTAAAATAGTTAAAATCAAAGTTTAATAAGTAAATCATTTTTAATATGGGGTTATACATAAGATAAATTCGATTGTAAATATTCATTAGAAAGCTAAAAAGATTTCCTACATGATGGTATTTTATTTGTAATTTTTAGACATAAAAGAATTTAATTTATTTATGACACAACGATGATGCAGTAATTATCTTTTTAATGAAATATGGACATAATTGATGTTATAAGCACCAAAATAAATGTAATTTGAGATTTTTTATAAATTCCACTAATTTTCTAGGTTATTATGATATATTAATGTTGATTTGATCAACTTGGTTCGAACATTTATTTCTGTTATGACTTTCACAAAAATCATATATCAAATAGTGTCAAAATTGACACAAAATAGTTTTTAAATCAAATATTATATTACTAATTGTTATTTTATTCCTAAAAATCTAAGGTTCGGCCAAATGACTTAGATAAGGATATATATATTAATAATAAACAATTTGGGGTTCTTTTGGCATGTTATAGTAAGTGTATTAACCATATAGTGAAAGAAAACAAAAAGACACGGTAAAAGTTAAATTATTTAACTTAGAGTTAAATCTAATTGATAAGGTTTAAAATAATATCCAAACATGTCTAAATTTGATTGGTTGATGAGCTTACAACCCTATCTCATCTAATCTTCGAATATGAGTCATTTTTGGAGGTTTTTAAGTGGGGTTAGATTTATTATAAATTAATATTTTTAAGGATTCCTAAGGTGCCCCTCTCCTCCCCTATAAAAGGACACCTCCTCCCCCTCCTCCTCACACCAATTTGAGCACTCAAGCTCGGCCAACCCCTGCCAAAATCTCTTCTCCACTTACCTAGCAACATCCTAGAGGTTCTGGTCTTACTCAAAGACCAATTTTAGTTCCCTAAGAGGAGGTCTCCAAAAGGCGCTTCAAAGAAGAGGTAATTACCGTTACCAATTCTTTCATCTTTATTTCTTCTTCCACTTCTTCTTCTTAGGTTGTTTCATTATGAAGTAATAACATCAGTATCACTCATATACTGATATGTTATTATAAGTATGAAACAACCCTATTTCACCATCTATCCATCCTACGGAAAAAGAAATCACCGCGCGTGCGTACGTACGGAATACCGTCTCCACGCCGTGGTGTAATCTATTTTCCACCACCACCTTACATGGATGGGTATAATGGTGTAAAGAATAACTATACATAGTTATTACAACATCATATTGATTCTGATATATTGTATAATCCACTCCAATTCAATTCAATATTTATATAAATGATATCATCGCTCGTGCGTACGTACGGACTACCGTCTCCACGACGCGATGAGATTCATTCTCCATGTTAACCATTTAAGAATGATTATAATGTATATATAAGAAATAATAATGAAATATATGACATTATAAAGCTACTGGATTTATGTATATATATACATATGTATGTCATCTACTTACTTCCATTTCAAGACAATAAGGAAAGGAAAACAGCGTTCATGCGTACGTACGGACTACCGTCTCCATGAACGGTGTTTTTCATTTTATTTATCTACCTATTATATATATATATATATACTGAATATATATGATATATAAATCATATTTTATATTCTGGAAGTAAGTAAATCATGATATAAGTAATAATGATGTCAAGAACAACAAGTCAAAACACCTACGATAAATGAAACGATTTTACCCAAAACGCTTCTTTAACATGGAATTTACAAAAGAACGGGTAATATAATGTCATAAGTAAACCATATATGATATCATAACAATGAATATGATTCTGTAATAAGTCAATGACATTATTTAAATCATTATACAGGAGGTTCGGACACATACGAAGCAAATTGGACATAAGGTAAGGGGAATATCACAATCTCATTTTTATCCGAGATTGTTTATTCGTAAGTATTTACTGGGGTGTATCTTATCATCCACATCCATGTTTCCTCAATATGTAATATTATTTCCATCCACCTACAATGTTTTAAATCCAATTTTACCCTTTGGTGAGTTTTTAGTAAAAGATATGAAAGGAATCTTTTGTCGTTTTTCGTACGAGGTACATTTTGACTTTTTCGACAAAAGTAAAAAAGAATGTTTTTTTAACTTATACGGCACGAACGGATTTATACTGTTTTATAAAGCCTTATTTTCATGAAGCTTCCTCTAAAAGATTTCATGACTATTTTCAATAAAATCTCTTTCTTTTAAAATTGCATGATGTTTTGTGAAAAGAAATTGATTTTGAAGAAGAAAGGATATTTTCCTCAAGAATTCAATTCAAGTGTTTTATCAAAATTATTTTCCATATAAGATAATAAAGGGTTCTGTTTATATCCATATTTTTACATTGATTTGACTATTTTGTGATGGAATTATGTTTATGAATTCCTTTATCTTATATGAATGGTTTTATGATGTCATGTTGTTTAAGAATCCCATTTTTATTACATGGGTTATGCAATGATGTATGATTTATGATTTTGTGGCACACATAAGAAAGGATTCATTAAGAGATGGGTGGGACCTATATCTCCCTCCAATGCATTGGGTAAAGATTTTATATCTCATGAGATAGACATGGCTGGAATGGTAGGTTATACCGGTTCAGTGAAACAGGACTGAAATGAGGATTACTCGATTCAGAAAGGGACTTTGTCCACTAAGATAGTCTTGGCAATGAGTCTTGACTAACAAGAAATGATTCTCTATGATTATGTGTGTATGCCACAATGATTAATGTTTAAAGTTATGATTTCATTTATCCCATGTTATGAAATTATGCTCTCTTTTGCAGGTTAAGATTTCCAAAAATGTTATGTTCTTATGAAAATTATGTGATTGATATTTCCTTTGTTTACCCTTACTGAGCATTTGAGCTCACCCTTTTATGTTTTCTTTTCCCCAGGATATAAAGAAAGGTTTTAGGTAAAAAAAAGGAAGATCTTTATGGGAGATGTTGAAGATCTTTCCCCACGATTAGAAGATTATACTCCGAGTTTCCAAAGACACTAAACTATTACGATCCTTGTGTGTGTATTTTTGTTATATACTAAGTATTCCGCAAAAGTAATGTAATGTCCATGTACGTCAGGATTCGGGTCTCTACAGTTGGTATCAGAGGAAAGGTTTAGTCAACCTTTGGAAACTAGGATGTGAGAACGTTAGTGAGATCCCTAGAGATATTTCTAAGGTATGTCTAGGGATGTCTCTAAGGTTAAGTATACGTATAGGTTATAGTAATAGAATTACGCTAACGATCATAGAATTAAACCTAAGATGTTAGATATTGAGGGTACTAACCCTTTATTATGTTGTTTTCCCTAGCATGATTTTTGCCTCTCACGCTATTCTTTTTGGGTTTTAGAAAATGGCTGGAAACAAGGTGATTCACGATAATGGAGGAAATGATGGACAATGGAATGATATTCTTTATGAGCAACCAAATGAAATGGGATTTGGAAGTCCAAACATCATTATTATGCCGAATCAGCAATCTCATAATATGATCAATAAAGTAAAATTTGGTAAGTTTCCTGACTCGGCTAATAAGAGAAAGATGGAGTTTCATGATGATCATAGAGGAAAGAAAGTTCAATTTCCCCTATGTAAATCATGTGGGAAGAGGCATCAAGGAGAATGTTTCAAAGGAACTGGAAGATGCTTTGGGTGTGGAAAAGAAGGACACAAAGCCAGTAAGTGCAAAGGAAAAGGTTCAGTTAATACCAGGGATGAGGATAATGGTATTGCTACGACATCAAAAATGGTTAAGTGTTTTAAATGTGGAATGTATGGGCATTATGGAAACAAATGCCCTAAGGGAAAGACTCATGAAGAGAATCAGTATGGTCATATGGGAAGTATTTATGTGGATGATGATGAAGAGACTACCAATGGTATGTGAGATGAAAGAATTGTTGAAGCTCAGTCAATGGTTTAAGAATGTAGTGGAATGATTACATGTTTATCATGTGTAATGTTGTATAAGTAATCTCATGGTACTATGGAATAAAGAGACATGTAAGGATTGTAACATTGTTGTCTGATTAATGTTACCAGTATCCATGAAAGGTTATTCAGATATTTTTGGAATGAAGATGATATGCTCATAATGAAGGGATAAGGGGAAAATGAAATGTTTGACAGTATTCATGAGCACATGATTGATATAAGGACTAAGTGATATCATGGTTTGAGTATATAGAATTTTGAGGATTTAGGTATGTGAAAAGTGTTAACTTTTAACTACATTCATGTTTTCACTAGGGTTCAATGGGTATTCAAGAGAATACATGATTAAGGCCTTTGAATGTTTGGAATGTGACCAACAAGACATATCTTATTATATGTGGGGATCAACGACAGTATTAAATCTCTGGTAATCGTTGTCACTATATCATGAGAGTGGACTGCAGTATTATGGATAAGCCTAAAGATTAGAATGGATTATGTTGGACATAAGTTAGTATTATTTAAGGATAGAAGATTTTTGATATTATTGATGGGATGTTATAGTAATATAGTTTTATAAAAAGGACAACCTGCAGGACGGGCGACATCCCATCGCTTCGGACAAGGCTGTGGGAATCGAACCCACAACCGAAGTGCGACTGGCCTTTATCGCCTACCACTGACCTACAGGAAGTCCCTGTTTAGTAGAAACTAGTTTTATTATATTAAGCAGTATGATATGTGATGTATAAGTTCATTTTAGGAACCATATGTGATTAATCTCACTATAGAATGACTTATGTATATTTAATAACTTTTTCTAACCTTTTGTTTGAGACAGATGGAATGACCCATCATTCTATCACATGATCTGCTAACACTTCACGAATAACAAATTCAACTTCATTTATTTAAGAGATGAGGTAGAAATTGTTCAAGGCACGAACAATAGTGAGATTTTACCAAAATAAAGTAAGTATTTATTCTAATTCAAATTCTTCAACTTTAGGGAAACGATCTTGAAAACCAAAAATGTCATCCTAGTGCTCTTATATCTGATTAATCCGATGGTACCTTAGATCGTCACAAATTTATGGATTTGTGATTGCTAGCTTTTCCATAGCCATGTTCTCTACCACTCTCCATCAGAACATGATGGTTATATTTCTCTTCCATATCCATATTTTCACCTATGTGGAAACCCAGTGATTAGTTTATTTGGGTAATCGTTACGTTTCATACTTTTGTTTTTAAATATTGGTTTTGATATTCCTTTTTACGATGTGGGTTTTTATTAAAGAAACTTTCGAATAGTAAACCATTTATAACCCCGACGAATTTCGAGGGCGAAATTCATTTTAAGGGGGGTAGAATGTAACAGCCCAAGATTTTTTAAAGAAATATTCTTTTTAATTTTATTAATGTTTTGTGTTGTACGCTACACCAAAAGGAGCTTGCACAACACACATCCTTGACTTGACTTGCATTACACGCAATCGCGACCTTCCTCGATAGCGTGTGTAGTACGCAATACCGAGTTTCACTAAACAACGATATGCTATAAAAATATTATTAAAACTAGCCGTTATGAATAGTAATAACCACTTTTTGAAATCCAGTAAATCTTATTTTTCAAAATGAACTTTATTTTTGGATTCGGAGTATCGAATTTAGCCTAAGGTGAAATTTTGGTACTTTTCGGATAACTTTCATATTTTGATGAATAGTGAAAATGACTAAATTTTAATTAAAAACAACTTTTTTAATCGAAATAATTAATAATGATAAATTATTAATTTGAGTGATTTTAAAGTATATTTAGAATATATTTTTACAATTTAATACAATTTTGGTCATTGAATGTAATTTCACATTTAAACCAGACATAATCAAGTGTCAATCTCTTGATAGATATTGTTTCTTAAAAACACGCTATTTGTTTTAACAGCGGGATTTAATTATAAAATTAATTAATGCAACTTCTATGTTATGAATTTGGTTAAATAGATTTCATTTTTGAATTCGGAATATGAAATATAGCTTAGGATGAAATTTTGGCATTTTTCTGAAAACCTTCAATTTTTGATGAATAGTGAAACCACTAAGTGGTAGGTTAAAAACTGAATTTTGCATAAAACATAATTTTACCGCTTCTGTGAATGGAATTTCGAAAATCCGACAGACACGGTTAATATCAAGGACTAAAATGTGGTTCAATGAGATGAAAATAATTTTTTGTGAATAGTAACTTTTTACTTTTTTTTACCACGGTTAAAAGTAAATAGGGTAATTAAGGGTAAAGATGATATTATTATTACCCTAACACATGTCCTAATTCTATTGGACAAGTGTATTTCGACCAAAAACAAACTTAGGAATAAAATATGACCATTTAGGCCCACTTGGATTAGATTAGGACATTTATTATTAATTTATTTAAAGAAGGGTTAAAATAGTTAAAATCAATGTTTAATAAGTAAATCATTTTTAATATGGGGTTATACATAAGATAAATTCGATTTTAAATATTCATTAGAAAGCTAAAACGATTTCCTACATGATGGTATTTTATTTGTAATTTTTAGACATCAAATAATTTAATTTATTTATGACACAACGATGATGCAGTAATTATCTTTTTAATGAAATATTGACATAATTGATGTTATAAGCACCAAAATAAATGTAATTTGAGATTTTTTATGAATTCCACTAATTTTCTAGGTTACTATGATATATTAATGTTGATTTAATCAACTTGGTTCGAACATTTAATTCTGTTATGACTTTCACAAAAATCATATATCAAATAGTGTCAAAATTGACACAAAATAGTTTTTAAATCAAATATTATATTACTAATTGTTATTTTATTCCTAAAAATCTAAGGTTCGGCCAAATGACTTATATAAGGATATATATATTAATAAGAAACAATTTGGGGTTCGTTTGGCATGTTATAGTAAGTGTATTAACCATATAGTGAAAGAAAACAAAAAGACACGGTAAAAGTTAAATTATTTAACTTAGAGTTAAATCTAATTGATAAGGTTTAAAATAATATCCAAACATGTCTAAATTTGATTGGTTGATGATATTACAACCCTATCACATCTAATCTTCGAATATGAGTCATTGTTGGAGGTTTTTAAGTGGGGTTAGATTTATTATAAATTAATATTTTTAAGAATTCCAAAGGTGCCCCTCTCCTCCCCTATAAAAGGACACCTCCTCCCCCTCCTCCTCACACCAATTTGAGCACTCAAGCTCGGACAACCCCTGCCAAAATCTCTTCTCCACTTCCCTAGAAACATCCTAGAGGTTCTGGTCTTACTCAAAGACCAATTTTAGTTCCCTAAGAGGAGGTCTCCAAAAGGCGCTTCAAAGAAGAGGTAATTACCGTTACCAATTCTTTCATCTTTATTTCTTCTTCCACTTCTTCTTCTTAGGTTGTTTCATTATGAATTAATAACATCAGTATCACTCATATACTGATATGTTATTATAAGTATGAAACAACCCTATTTCACCATCTATCCATCCTACGGAAAAAGAAATCACCGCGCGTGCGTACGTACGGAATACCGTCTCCACGCCGTGGTGTAATCTATTTTCCACCACCACCTTACATGGATGGGTATAATGGTGTAAAGAATAACTATACATAGTTATTACAACATCATATTGATTCTGATATATTGTATAATCCACTCCAATTCAATTCAATATTTATAGAAATGATATCATCGCTCGTGCGTACGTACGGACTACCGTCTCCACGACGCGATGAGATTCATTCTCCATGTTAACCATTTAAGAATGATTATAATGTATATATAAGAAATAATAATGAAATATATGACATTATAAAGCTACTGTATTTATGTATATATATACATATGTATGTCATCTACTTACTTCCATTTCAAGACAATAAGGAAAGGAAAACAGCGTTCATGCGTACGTACGGACTACCGTCTCCATGAACGGTGTTTTTCATTTTATTTATCTACCTATTATATATATATATATACTGAATATATATGATATATAAATCATATTTTATATTCTGGAAGTAAGTAAATCATGATATAAGTAATAATGATGTCAAGAACAACAAGTCAAAACACCTACGATAAATGAAACGATTTTACCCAAAACGCTTCTTTAACATGGAATTTACAAAAGAACGGGTAATATAATGTCATAAGTAAACCATATATGATATCATAACAATGAATATGATTCTGTAATAAGTCAATGACATTATTTAAATCATTATACAGGAGGTTCGGACACATACGAAGCAAATTGGACCTAAGGTAAGGGGAATATCACAATCTCATTTTTATCCGAGATTGTTTATTCGTAAGTATTTACTGGGGTGTATCTTATCATCCACATCCATGTTTCCTCAATATGTAATATTATTTCCATCCACCTACAATGTTTTAAATCCAATTTTACCCTTTGGTGAGTTTTTAGTAAAAGATATGAAAGGAATCTTTTGTCGTTTTTCGTACGAGGTACATTTTGACTTTTTCGACAAAAGTAAAAAAGAATGTTTTTTTAACTTATACGGCACGAACGGATTTATACTATTTTATAAAGCCTTATTTTCATGAAGCTTCCTCTAAAAGATTTCATGACTATTTTCAATAAAATCTCTTTCTTTTAAAATTGCATGATGTTTTGTGAAAAGAAATTGATTTTGAAGAAGAAAGGATATTTTCCTCAAGAATTCAATTCAAGTGTTTTATCAAAATTATTTTCCATATAAGATAATAAAGGGTTCTGTTTATATCCATATTTTTACATTGATTTGACTATGTTGTGATGGAATTATGTTTATGAATTCCTTTATCTTATATGAATGGTTTTATGATGTCATGTTGTTTAAGAATCCCATTTTTATTACATGGGTTATGCAATGATGTATGATTTATGATTTTGTGGCACACATAAGAAAGGATTCATTAAGAGATGGGTGGGACCTATATCTCCCTCCAATTCATTGGGTAAAGATTTTATATCTCATGAGATAGACATGGCTGGAATGGTAGGTTATACCGGTTCAGTGAAACAGGACTGAAACGAGGATTACTCGATTCAGAAAGGGACTTTGTCCACTAAGATAGTCTTGGCAATGAGTCTTGACTAACAAGAAATGATTCTCTATGATTATGTGTGTATGCCACAATGATTAATGTTTAAAGTTATGATTTCATTTATCCCATGTTATGAAATTATGCTCTCTTTTGCAGGTTAAGATTTCCAAAAATGTTATGTTCTTATGAAAATTATGTGATTGATATTTCCTTTGTTTACCCTTACTGAGAATTTGAGCTCACCCTTTAATGTTTTCTTTTCCCCAGGATATAAAGAAAGGTTTTAGGTAAAAAAAGGAAGATCTTTATGGGAGATGTTGAAGATCTTTCCCCACGATTAGAAAATTATACTCTGAGTTTCCAAAGACACTAAACTATTACGATCCTTGTGTGTGTATTTTTGTTATATACTAAGTATTCCACAAAAGTAATGTAATGTCCATGTACGTCAGGATTCGGGTCTCTACAGCAGAAGTGGCAGAGGTTGACTCAAAAGAAGACACTAATGATGAACAAGAAAGTGTCAAGTCTGTGTCTACAAGGAAGCCAAAGAGTCGAGCGGAAATTGATAGGCAGAATATCATTGGTGATCAGACAGCTCCTGTTCAGACTCGATGAATGAAATTGTTACAACAAACATCGTTTTTGTCTCAGGTGGAGCCGAAATGTTATTCCGATGCAGCTGAAGATGAAAATTGGGTTCAGGAAATGAATGAAGAGCCTGATCAGATTGAGAAGAACCAGACATGGGGGATTGTTTCGAGGCCAGTAGATAAGAATGTCATCGAGACTAAATGGGTCTATCGCAACAAGATGAATGAAGATGGCACGATAATTTAGAACAAAGCACGACTAGTGTGCAATGGGTACTCCCAGATTGAGGGAATAGATTTAGATGAGACATTTTCACAGGTTTCAAGGCTGGAGACAATCATATTTTTTTGGCCATAGAAGTGCAAAGAAAGTTCAAAGTGTTCCAGATGGATGTCAAATCCGCATTCTTGAATGAGATTCTGGAAGAAGAGGTGTACATTGAGCAGCTAGATGGTTTTATCATTCATGAGGATGAGAACAAAGTTTCCAGGCTGAAGAATGCATTGTATGGGATGAAACAAGCACCAAGAGCATGGAACTCAAGGCTTGATCAGTACTTGAAGAAGCTTGGTTTTCAGCGTAGAGAAGTTGATTACAGTCTCTATTTCAGTATTGATAGTAATCAAAGGATGATGGTGTTGGTTTATGTCGATGACATAATATTTGGCGGATCAGATGAAGCTCAGTGCAGACAGTCTTCCAAATTCGTGAAAAATGAGTTTGAAATGTCAATGATTGGAGAGCTAACGTTTTTCCTTGATCTTCAGGTGACACAAGGAATGAATGGAACATTCATTTCTCAATCTAAATATGCCAAGGAGGTCCTGAGAAGGTTTGGAATGGAAAATTCCAAATAAATGAAGACTCCAGTTGCTACCTGGATGAAATTATCAAAAGATGAGGATGGAAAGACAGTTAATATCATAGAATACAGGCAAATCATTGGAAGTCTGTTTCAATTAACCGCAACAAGGCCTGATATTGATTTCGCCACATGCCAAGCAGTGAGATATCAGAGTAATCCCAAGGAAAGCCACATGCTTGCAGTGAAAGGAATACTTCGATATATCCAGGGCACAGAGGATTTCGGCTTGAGATATACTGACAAATCTCGGATAAGGTTATTTGGATATACTGATGCAGACTGGGCCGGTTCAGCAGATGATAGAAAATCAACGTCAGGTGGTGCATTCTATCTCAGTGGATTGTGTATCTCTTGGCTAAGTAAGAAGCAGGATTGTATTTCATTGTGCACCGTGGAAGCTAAATATATTGCGGCCACTCAAGCATGTACAAATTTATTGTGGATAAAGAAGCAGCGTGAAGATATGAGAGTTGAAGTGAAGTCTCCGATTAGAATCCAGTGTGATAAATCAAGTGTTATAAATCTTAGAAAAAATATCATCCATCACTCAAGGACAAAGCACATTGAGATAAAGTATCATTTTATCAAGGAGAAGGTTGAGTAGGGAATTGTGAAGTTTGAGTATGTTCCTACAGAGTTACAGGTTGCAGATATTCTGACAAAGGCCTTACCCAAGGAAGCTTTTGAGATGCATCGACTGGCTATAGGAGTTCAGTCGATTCCCCGCACTTGAAATAGTGTGGTTGTGGAACTACCCCCCCCCCCCCTCCCCAAGGTATGATGTGGTTTTCCATAATGTGTTGATATGTGTTCTCAACTCTTTTACAGACTGCAAAGGAGTGACCTTTTGGTTCGTTGACAAAGGGGGAGAAAATAGTTATTGTTCAAGGGGGAGACATTGTGGTAATTTGATAAATAATGAATGATATGGGGAGAAGCTGACAAGTGGAGTAGCCAGATAGGGGGAGTTGAATCTAGTTGAATGTGCTTAGCCAGATCTTAGCTTGGACAACATAGGAAATAGGGCTAAAGAGGTTTTGAAGCTGACAAGGGATTAAGCTGTGAACAGAAAGGGGGAGCGTATTAAATATGACGATGCTAGAAGTGATCGATCAAAGGATAGATATCATGATAGCTGAGGATCGTGATAAAAGCAGAATAGTGGCGTTGGAGAGTGGTAGGAATATTTCCAAACCAAACATTGGTCTTCCAACAAGTCCTTCAACAATTGGTATCAGTTTAGTACAAATTGGTATCAATTTGGTGTCAACAGTGGATGTCAGAGATGAAGTGATTCATTGATGAACTTTACATTTACTCTTGTTTCTCACACCGAGCATTGCTCATGTGGGCTTAGAGTATACGTTGAGTAAATCCTTGATCGCTATCAGAATCACCAAAGGCGAATGGTGGCTGAAGAATTAACGATTTACCTATCAATAAAAGTGTTGTCAACAAACCCAAAGGGGGATATTGTTAGGCAAAAATCCCTCAAGGAATCATTGAAGCATTTTTTAGGTGATTGTGTTTGTTGACAAAGTGGACATCTGAGTGGTGATTGTTGACAAAGAAAAACAATGACATACATATTTGTTGAAAAAGAGGATTTCATGTTCGAATGTCATGTTCAAGAGCTGAGGTCAACGATCCATGTTTGATTCAAGAATTTCGACAAAAGGAATGGATGATCTGAAGGCGGTACAAAAGAACAGATACAAGGTGGCGCTATTTTCCAGTGTTTTCCAAATTTTTGGGCCTGAAAATTGACAAATGAAGAAAAGTGTTTTTGGCAAAGGGACATGCGCGCCGAGGACTTGGAGTATAGGAAACTTGTGGGCCATATGTTTTCAAGATCAGAAGGTCAAAATATGGCTAAGGAAATAGGTTCGCGCATGTTTGGGAGTTGGTCGCGCAAGTGTCTAAAAGGACAGAAGACGTGCGCACTGAGACTGGGTCGCACAGGTGACTTTCGCATCGTCGCACAGGGTTGTCAATTTTCCTATAAATACAGGACCACCCCTCTTCATTATCTACAGAAGTTCAACACTTTGAGAAATCAGAGCTCCCGTCGCGCAGGTGTGGTGGTCGCGCAAGTGGTGTGTGTGGTCGCGCAGGTAGGACCTACGCGCCAGGGTGATTGTTGAGCGCCAGTGTTTAAAGCTGCATGCCAGTGTGGAGTTGTGCGCCAATATTAGATTGGGCGTAAAAGTAAGTGAGTCGTGCAGGTTTAGATTTGAGGAATCTTGAGTTGCGCAAGTGTCTGAGGAGGACTTGCGCGCCCGTTGTGACTTGTGCGCCGATACTTGCGCACCGAGATAGACTTGCGCGCTAAGTAAGTTTTATTTCCAGTAGTGTTTTTCGGGCTGCGTGGAAGCTGGAAGTTTTCCCGATACATTCGGTGCAAAGAGATATTCATCTACGGGTGAAAATTGGGCTTCAACAGAGCATCTACTTATAGAGGAAGATGTATTCCTTCATGAAAATTAAGAGACCTACAGGTCTATAAACTGTGAGTGGATTCCTTCCAAGGGCAGTGAGAAAAAGAAGAGAAAGAAGGTGATCCTCTCCACCGGTAGTGATCCAGAGAGAGAGAAACAGGGAGTGACCCTTGGGGAAGCAGTGAGTTGACCCTAAACATTGTAAAGGCAGTGATCCTGGGCATAGAAGTGATCTAGCTCGAACATTGTAATCCACAGCTAGTGATGTTTAGTGGAATTGGTACGAACGGCAACTTGTCGGCATATGCACTTTAGACGTAGCCCTTTGAGGTGAACCAAGTAAAATTTTTGTGTCTTGTTCATGCTTTACTTTCTGTTTACTTTGAGCAACAGGAAATAGAGAGAAGAGTGTTTTTCTTAACAGTGAAACAAGATCAGAACAGGCGTCAATTTTAAATTAGTCATACCCTGATTCACCCCCCTCTCAGGGTATTCAGCCTTGTGGACCTAACAGTAATAATTCATTAATAATTGAAATTCATAAACATGATAATTCCAAAATTATATTAGGAGTAACTTATATCTAGTTTACTTCATCGTGTCTTAGTATTTTGTTAACATAATCATAAATTAGGAGCTTATTAACTCCCTTATCTTTTCGATCATTACCTAATGAATTGGAGGTCCATATAATTTTAGGCCCATCCTTACCCAATATCATAAAACCTTATTATATCATCATATCAAAAATCATGGAAAATAAATGGGTTTTATAAATATCTCATCATGAAAATAAGAAACTATACAGAGAAAGAATAAGGATTTCATCATTAGATAATATCAATAGTTAAACATCACTAACATCAAAGGATGTTATTATAAATGAAAATTAATTTAAAAGATCATGTGTTTATTTTTTGTGAAAAATTCCATTGTCATTTTGAATTCATTTATTTAAAATAATGTTTATTTTGAAAATATTAGGAAAATAAATTTTTTTGAGAGAACCATTGAAACTATTAAAGTAATTATCAAATCATTGATCAGCCATGGTAATGATAGATTCTATTCATGTCATAATAAATTAGAACAATGATTTTATTCATACCATCAGTGAAAAGTACCACATGTTGAAAATTATATTAAGATTAATTTTAATCCATTTGGTTGAAATGAAGGCCGGGTAAAAATTACTTCAAAAATCATTTGGGAAGAGTAAATACATTATTAAAAAAATTTAGAGACCATTGATATAAAAGAGAAATATTCCTAACAAAAAGAGGAGAAATAAGGTTTGACATTCTAAAAATTAATTTCTTAATCATTTTTCCTTCTAAATAGAGAATAATTTAACTAATAAAATTTAATTTCAGAAATAACTATTCAAGTATAATATTAAATAAGGTTTATCATATAAGGATATTATAACGTTCCTCAATTTAAATTCAAGCATAAAAAATCACAATTAAAAAGAGATTGAAAAATAAATATTTTTTCTATTTGATAATACATAAATAAAAACTTCTAAAAATATAAAATTTAATGGATTTGTAAATCCTATAATATTTATGAGATGTATCACCTCAGGCATTCATAGGTATTATATGCACAATAAAAAACCATATTGTGTTTAATATATTATATATCTCACTAAAAGAAAATTGACACTATAAACTCTTACCTTAAGTATTTTCTCACTAATTATTTATTTGATGATCCATTTTTGGGTCATTTGGAATTTTATATTAATAGTGTTTACCATTAATGAGTAAAAATGAATGTTGTCTCATTTAGAGTTAAAGGGGTTAAATAAAGGTTAAAACTAAATGATATGGGCTTGAATTTGACCAAAACATGTACAGAAATTATTGGATGGGGGGATTTTGAACCATCATAATATTATATTTTAAATAAATTAATTTTAATAAATTTTTAATAGAAAATTAATTTATATTAATTTAATAATTTAATTAATTCTAATAGTGCCTCTCCCCCTTCCCATAAAGGGCACCTCTTCTTATCATTTTTCACATTTAAGTTTTTTTGAAACCTTAAATAACTAAAACAACACATTCCTAGTATCTATACACTCATTATATATTCCACATTTTAGTCATAACACCCACCTTAGAGGTTAAAAGGTTTTTATCAAAGGATAATGTCCAAATAAGAGGTATTTTTTTTAATAAAGTGTTTTTATTTTATTTCATCATCCAAATACTTAAAAACAATATCCGACCATGAAATAATAATTACCTTAGTATCATAAAAATATTGATATGTTATTATTATAGTGGCATGGCCTAAATAAATCTCTAATTCCATCAAATGGGAAAACAATTTATCGTTCATGTGTATATCGAAAAACCACCATGAGAAGCAAGGCAATTCATTCTCTATCACCATATCATAAGATATGTTATAAAGATAGAATTAATTATTATAAATGATATTTATGACATATTTATAATTTTGAAAATATAATATATCACTTTCATTCTTCTTTCTCTATGCATATAAAAATAATAATGGCATTCATGCATCTGTGCGGACTACCACATCCACGAAGTGATGTGATTATTTTTTCATCATCTCATTATATAAATAAAATATCTAAGTATATTTTAAGATTTAATATGATATTTATGGTATTTTGATTCTTTTTGTAAAGATAAAATCATATTTACCTTATTTCCATAATGATGGTTGAAAAATGAAAATGGTACTCATACGTACTTATGACCTACTATCTCCATGATTGTAACATAGTTTATTATTTATAAAAATAATAAAATATTGTATTTATAAGTATAATTTATGTATAAAAATGTTAACTATTTGATGAAATTTATTCTTGATATGGTGGAGTAATGACCACTTTGACCATAGTCTAATTACCAAATTCATCCTGGACTTATGAACCGAATATCCTCAAAACATCCTACGTAAAATTAGATAATTATATAATTGTTATAACATAGTAATAAGAAAAATAATATGAATAATAAACTTGAAAAATATTCTCTAGAATGTATATAATTATACTAAGAATATTATTTATGGAAGATAAATATTTTACTTGACGATTCATACTCATGGAAAGGGATATTCATTTTAAAATCCTCTTTTAAAGATACTCTTTCATCTATTTTTAAAAAGTTAAAACGAATGTTCTTTTCACATAGTAAAAATGAGAATATTTTTCTATTGTATTTGTGCCTCAATTTTTTTAATCTTCCATTAAAATTATACATGTTTAATTCCATATTATTAATTTTAAATGCAAAACGTTTAAAAACTAAAAGTGATTTCAAAATAGAAAGGTTATTTTCTCAAGAATATTTATTGATGAAATCATTATGTGTTATGATCAATGTTATGGTTAATTTTCATTTTTATGAGGATGCTTAGTTATATTGTAATCCTATATTGGTTGATCCCATTTTATCTCTAAAAGTTATTAAGTAAAGAGAGAGATTTAACCAATTAGGTTCCTCCAAAGAGATTCTAGAATTTGTTGTTATGGATATTCCAATTTCAACAGTGATGGTTAAAACCTATGTAACAGTAAGAGATACCAAATATTTAATAATGATATGAATATTATTTCCCAAGTTAGATTTATTATTTAGGTATTATTTTTTTGTATTTTATAGTTAACTTAATATTTCATAAAGGTAAAAAGCATTTGTTTTATGGGTGAAAGTTAGAATTGTATTAAATGTTTAAATTAAAACATTATGAGTTTTAATTTTCCTTTAGTTTCTCTTAAAAATTATTTTGAAATTCCATGGGTATAAAAAATGATTTCTATGGAAAGAAAATTGTTATTTTGAAAAGGGAAATTTTTTTATTAGTAATTGTCCACTAATAATTTCTTTCTTGCATTCTATTTCTCATACCGAGTTTTTCTGCTCATCCCATGATATAAATTTTTTATGGGGCTTATGGGAAATTATGAGAAAGGACGAGGTCATGATGAAAATTATGATGATTTTTCCTTAAAAGAAATCATGTTTCATTTTAATTTTATTATTTTGAAAGAAAAAATGGGTACTATATTTATGTCTCCACTTTTAATATATGGGTATAATTTGTAATATTTTTTCCTAAATATCCAAAATAAAAAACCAAAAAGATATTTTGGAATGAAATAAAAATATTTCAAGTATAAATCCATAAGAATATGTAATTCTTAAGGTGGTTTCCTCATATGTAGTATCAGAGCATGGTTTAGATAGCTTTATAAGTTAGGAAAATGTTAATAAAATACCCATAAAAGATTTTACTTAACGTTTTACATTGAAATGATATATAATTTTATGATTACCTTGTTTCTTATTATAATATATGTCTAAATAGTTTAATTTTTTGTAGAGGAAATAGGGAATATGCAGTTGTAAGATAACAAGATAATGATATACTTCCAAATCAATAATCCATAATTGTTAGAATTGGTATTGTATAGTTTGTGGCTATAATGGATCAATTTTTGTAGGCTATAAATAGTGGTTTAATGAATGAAAGTGATCATAAAGATAAACCATAAATGAACAAGATTATAATAGATTATTTTATGAGTCAAGAACCTCTACCATTTAGTACATTCTCTAATCCATTGGTGTATGGGGGTAATAAGTCTCTAGAAATGATATTTTATGTGACATGAAGCTCAAATATTCAAAAGGTAAGTATTTCTATTTACTATTTTTAAGGTGATTCCAAATAGTGTTATTCAATGGGTAAGAATACTTGGGATAAAAAGGAAATTGATTCTTTGTAATGGGTCAAATTAAAAAATATTTTTATTGATAAACATTTTCCTAAAATGATATGAATTATTATAGAAAAATAATTCATAGAATTGAAGTAGGAGGAGGAGTTAGTTGCTGTATATGAATATAAATTCTCCCGATTGGAAATGTATACATTATAATTTATCCACGACCATAATAGTTATATTAAACATTTTTACCCATGGTTGTTGCCAAAAAATTGAAGGGAACCAGATTATTTATAATTTAAGAGTTCTGATTAAATTGTTCCATGTGTGGAGAAGGTGGAAATGGATTTTGGGGATGATCATGTTTAATTTTAAAATTTGTAGAAATAACAAATTGATATAGATGTAAAAGGGAAGATTATATCAAAAATGATTTATGGTATGAAAATTAGGTTTTCAGTTTATGAGAATTATTGAAAATGACACACTATTGACTGAATTTTTATATCTGGTAAGTTATTAAAAAGTGGTAAGATTACTTATATGGCTCATAATTGAAATGAAAAATACCATTGTAGTGATACGAACAATTCATATACACAAGCAGTAAAAAAATTTAAATGTAAAGAGATTGATTATTATGAAATCATGTGTATGAAGAACCCATATGATTAAAATAATCCAAAATAAAAGTGTGATGTTGTGGTGAAATACTTTGCAACTACTTAATTAGATTTTGGGAAAAATGGGATGTGTTTTCAGGTACAGTTTTTGTTAATTCGGATTATGAAAATTTTGGTTCTATTCAAGAACTACACATTCATTTAATTTGGAAAAATTGTCTAGTAAATTGGAAATTCCACCTCAATAAATGAAGCCATAACATATGGTAAAAACACCTAGTTGAAATAATAAGTCAAAAATTAATTATAATAATCTTTCTTTTATTATATATGTATGGAATTTACATACAAAACTTGTTGTTTTTCTCTAAAAGAGTTTGATGTTATTCTGGGCATGGATTGGAATTATGATTACCATGATAAGATATATTTTCAAGCTAAAGAAGTTGATTTTTAGAAATAATTTCAGTTTTTATTCAAGAATGAACCAATAAAATAGATATAATCTTGTAAAGGCAAGAAACATTTAAAATATGGAATTATTTTTATCTTTCACATATTTCTAAAAATAGGGTAACTACTCGTATTAATGATGTTCTGATGGAAAATTATTCCCTTAATGTTTTTCTCGATGATTTTCCTAGTTTTATACCTGATTATAATGTTAAATTTACTATTGATATTGTTATATATGCTAATTCAATTTCAAACTCCCAAATAAAATCTATCAAGTATAACATTTAGAACTGAAAAAGAAATTACAAGATTAGTTAGATAAAGGTTTTATTCAACCGTGAACATAACCATGGAGTGGACCCATTTTATTTTTTAAAAATAAAGATGGTTCAGTGAGGCATTTCATTGATTACAGTGCGTTTAATAACATTATTATTAAGAAAAAATATCCTTTTTCTTATATAGATTATTTTATTTATCATCACCATAGAGCATAGTATTTTTTGAAGGTTGACATGGGATCTAGGGATCCATAGATAAAAGTGATAGGGGTGATATTTTGAAAACATAATTTCAATATAGATATGGTCATTATGAGTTTGTAGGAATTTTTTTTGGTTTAAAAATTCCCATGTTGTATTTGTGGATATTATGAATAGAGTCTTATGTGAAATTTTGGATAGATTTTGCCTATTTTATTGATGATATTTTGGTTTATTTGAAAATTAATGAAAATCATGAAAATAATCTTTGTATTTTTTTGATATAACTCAATCAAAAGAAGGTATACATAAAATTTAGAAAATTTGATTTTTTATTTCAATATATTTCTGTACTTGGGAACATTTTCGATAAAGATGGAATTCCAGTAGATCCTGAAGAAAAAAGTTGTTCATAAATTTAGAAGACCATAATATGATACTCGGACTCATAGTTTTCATGGATTAAAAGTATATTAATAGTGTTTTTCTAAAAACATTGTATATCTATCTATCCCAATAAATAAGTTAACAGGAAATGGATATTAATTTATGTGGAAAAAAGTATATTTTGATTGTTTTCAGGGAAGAAAAATAAGACATGTGAATTTTTAATTTTCTCTATTCCCTAGAGAAATTGTATTTTGGTCATCTACAGTGATGATTCCTTGAAGGGACATGGTTGTGGTATGATATAGAATGATGTGGTAATTTCTTATGATTCTAGGAAATTGTAACCTCATGATTTAAATCTCACTACATATTAATTGGAATTAGATTCTATGGTGTTTGATTTAAAAATTTGGAGGCATAATTTATATAGATCTAACTGTGATATATATACTAATCCAAAGAGTTATATATATATATAAAATCAGAAGTATTTGAAAAAGAGTCAAAGAATATGGATACAATAGATAAAATATTACGATTTTATGATTCATTATGATCCTAGAAAGGAAAAAATGTGGTTGATTCATTGAGTTGGAAAAAATCCTACATTAACCATGTTATATTTGGAAAATGATATTTTTGAAAGTTAGTTGAAAAATATTGACCTAGAAGTTTTCGATGCCAAATATTTATCTATTTTGTTATAGGATTCAATGAAATAATATCTATCAGATAAAAATATGAAAGTATATAAGGATGCATGTCAGTTATAGAAAAATGTATAATTGGTTAAAAGGTTAAGTTAACTAAGTGTAATGTTTTTAAATATTGTTTTTTTTTTCAGATTTGGGAATAGATTAAGTGTGCCTTGTGATTCTCAGTTAAAGAGGGAGTTTTTAAAAGAATCGCATAGTTCCCCATTTTAGTTTCATCGTGGAAGCACTAAGATAGACAGATACCTTGAAGAGTATTACTAATGGGATTGAAAAGAAATATATATTGCTTAGTTTATCCTAAGATGTTTTAATTGTTAATAAGTAATAATAGAATTAAAATTACCGAAGTGGGTTCTTCATCATTTTCTAATGAAATAATGTATATGGTGAAATATATCCACTAATTGTTTGGTTGTAAAACCCTTGAATTCTTGAGGTAATAATGAAATTTTTGACATTATTGATCAACAGAATAAATTTTCACTTTTCCTTCCTATTTTAGGTACTACATATTTAAAACAAATTTCTTGATATTATGTTAAGGTTGTAATGAGATTACATGGAGCCCATATCACCATTATATCTGATCATGATCCAAGATTTGGATCTAATTTCTGTAAAGGACTACAAATGTGTTTAGAAAATAAATTTAGCTTCAAAAAAAATTTGACACTCAATATAATGGATAATATGTGTGAAAAATTTTGACTTTGGAAAATATTCTTTGTTATATTTCTTGGGAATACCCGAGTAGTTGGGATCAACATACTTCATTTGTTGAGTTTTATTATAAAAAAATTCATTTTATTATACAGATGGAACATTTGGAAGAATTATATAGAAAGCAGTGTTAGACCCATTCTTGTTTGGATAAATTATGAGGAAGGTAGTTTATGGGACCAGAGAAAGTAGAAGAAATGGATGAGAAGGTGAATATGATCCAAAAACATACCAAGATATCATAGAGAAGGAAAAAAAATTATGTTGATAACAGGAGGAAAGACATTTCATTTGAGGTAAGTTATCGCATTTCCCTGTAAATATATCCAAGGAAATGTGTTATGAATTTTTGAAATAAGGTAAAGTTAAGCCCATTGTTCACTAGATCCTATAAAATACTAGGGAAATTTGAATCAGTTGCCTACTGATTGGCATTACCATCGAGTTTATCTTTGGTATGCAATGCTTTTCATATTTTTATGTTATAAAAGTATGTGTTGGATATACCTCATGTTTTGATCCCAAGAGTAGTTCAGTTGGAATAAAACCATTCTTTTAAAGAAAATCATATTCAGATTCTTGATTGTAGAGAGAATGTATTAAAAAAAATGTTAATTCACAATGTTATGGTTCTTTAGAGAATCTATTTGGTTGATGATGGAACATGGAAATTTTTAAATCCTATGAAATAATGTTATCCTAACTTGTTTAATAAGTGAATAATAATTATTAGTACACAATTTCTAGGGGTGGAATGTAATAACCCAGGTAATGACAGGATACATCACAAGTAATATTGAATTGTGTAGTAATATTATTATATGATTTTATTTAAAAGGATAATTTTAATCTTAAATAATTTAAATTTTAAAATATTTATATCATTTTTAAATTAATTTTTTCAAAATTAACTAAGGATTAATATTTTTCAATTTCTTTAAAATTTTATATTTTCATAGATTAATTGAAAACTCTAATTCTTTATTAAAAAATGTATTTTGTTTTACAAGGTTAGATTATGTTTTAGATTATGTTAAAATTTCATTAGTTAATATTTATTTAAAAAAATTCAGTTATTGATTTCAAAATAAATCTTAGGCAAGAATTTTGCTTTAAAACTTTGTATATTTATAATGGAATTTTTCCAAAAACATGTTTTTAATTATGTTTTATAAATTTAATTTTATACCAATTTATACATATTCAGTGCGTTGAATTTTTAATAATATTATCCATATTTTGAGTTAAGATGACAAAATTTATTAAATAGTTCCCTTTTATTTTTGGACAACTTTAATAACATCCTTAGTAATTTCGGTTACTACAGTAAATGGCTAATCGGGTAATTAACAGTTAAAATAAGATGATAAGGGCTAGAAAATTCTCGTAAAACTAGAAAAAAAATTATTTTGTGAGTTATATTCTTCGATAAACATTTTAGGTCCATTTAAAAGAGAATTTACTCCATTTGTATTAGATTATGACCTTTAGAAAATATTATTTAAAGGAAATCAAAAAATGTTACACTATTGTTTTTATTAAGTATAATATTTTTTATATGGTCTTATCAGGGATATATTTTTTGAATAAAAATAGTATTTTGAAATATAATATATTTTTCTCCAATATGGTATTTTTTAAATTTTAGTAAAGAAATAATTACCTTAAATGCTTTCACAACACTGATGCGATAATTATTTAAATAATTAAAAAATGATAATTAATATATTAAAATATAAGTAATATGAGATAATTAATGTAATACATGAATTTAAAAATTCATTTTACATTTCACATATGTATATATATATATATATTCATAATTTATCTGGTTGTATTGATATTTCTAAAAGTCAAAGTAATCAATAGTGTCAAAATTTACATTAATGATATTTTATAACAAGTAATATATTTTTAAATGATATAAAAAGCCTAAAAGTTATAAATTTGGGAAATTTATTATTATAAGGTATCAAATATAAACCATGATATATATATTCTTCTTTTTCCATTTCATAGTATAAATATTTACCCTTTAAGTGTAAAAATCTATGTTTTCATGGTAAGAGTTAAAGGGGATAAATAACGGTGAAAACAAAATGATAAGGTTATGAATTTCACATAAAAATTTCAAAATATTATTTTATGATATTATTTATATTTAAAATCATGTTATATCATAAATAACTCACTATTTATCCATAAGGAATTGAAAATTAATTTATATTAATTTAATATTTTAAGCAATTCAAAGAGTTCTCGTCCCCTCTTCTATACAAGAGTACCACTTCATCCCATTTAATAAAATTAAAAACCCATTTTGGATCAAAAAATCAATATAAAATATATTTCAAGAATATATATCCTCATTCTATAAGACTTCGGTTTGGATGAACACCCACCTTGGAGTTATTATAGTGTCAATCAAAGGATATTTTCAGAAGAAGAGGTGTTATTTTTAATAAACTGTTTTTGTTTTATTTATTTTTCCACCTACTTAAGATTTTTATCAATCATTATAAAAAATAACAACAATATAATCAATATAATTAAGTTTTATTATGTTTGTTTCATGATCTAAGTCCACCTCCACTTCTATCAAATGGAATTGGAATTTATTATTTGTGTGTACAGTGGACTACCACCTTGCTTATCGATGGAATTTATTCTCCATCACCATCTCTCAAGGCTAGTTATCATAATGGAGTTATTTTTTATATATTATATTTATTAAATAGTTAACATTATGAAATTATAATATATCACATCAATTATTACATTTTCCTATAGATAAAAATGATAACATTGTTCATGTGTATATGTGGACTACCACCTCTATGAAAGGATGTGATTTGTTTTCATCGCTAAATCACATTGATAATATATATAATTTTATTTTAAGATTTAATGTTATATTTATGATATTATTGTCATTATGGAAGTAAAAAATCATATTTACCTTCTTCCTATAGTGACTGTGGAAAAATGAAAACATTACACATCTGTACGTATGACCAACCATGTCTATGATTGTAAAATAGTCCATTAATCATAAAAGGAATTCAAGGTAGGATTTAAAAGACTAATTTATTTATAAAAATATATAATTATGTAAATAATATTAATCTAGATATGGTGTATTAATTACCACCTTCACCATAGTCAAATTACATAATTTATTTTATACTTAGGAACTGAATATCATCAAAACGTCCAATGAGAACATAAATAATTAATTAATTTCTATAACATAGTAATAAGTGAAAAAAGAATAAATTAAATGAAAAAGGTTCTCAATAAATTAAATAATTAATGTAAATTTATTTTTCAGAAAGATATTTATTTTTAAGCTGACTCAAAATCAATATAAGGGACGTTATTTTCAAAAACCCCCTTTTAATGTTACTCTTTCAACTATTTTTATAAAAGACAAACATAATTTATTTATCTTGTATGGAATGAGTGGATTTTCCCACTATCATTATGACTCAACTTTTTAAATATTATGTTATAATTTTTAATTTTTAATTTCAAATAATTGTTTTTCATTTTTAAATGAAAATCTTTTTAAAAAGAAAACTGATTTCAAAATTGAAATCTCATTTTCCTCAAGAATGTTTTTATGTAAACTTTATGAGTTATGAATATGTTATGGTTCTTGGTAATTGTTTATTTAGATATGTTATTTAATTATAATTCATTGGTGGGGGAACCTATTATATCTCCCAAATGCATTGGGTAAAGATATGGATTTGACCATTTAGGCTTCCTCTTAGAGATTATAGAATATACTAAAATGGTTATTCCAAATATAACTATGATGGTTACTACCTATATATCTATGAGGGATACTGAATACGTGAGAATGGAATTGATATGATTCCGAACATTACCTTTATGTTTTATTTATTATTTATATGTATTTTATAGTACACTTATGATTTCATATGGTAAGCCAGAGATTTTATGTTTTATGGGTAAATGTTGTGACTTTATGAAAAACTTTCTGAAAATTTTATGTTTTTTTAAATTTAATTTATGTTATCTTTTGAATTGTTTTATGTATTTATTCTAAAAGATAATATGATATCTTGTGTAAGAAAATGATTATTTTCAAAAATTAATTTTTTTTAAAGTTTTTTGTGGACTAATGATATCTTTTTTCTTTTAATGTCCCTTACTGAGATTTTGTTATCATATTATGTATTCAAATGTATTTTACTGGGTTTAAGGGAGAGTAAGAACAACGATGTGGAAATGATGAAAATTGTGAATATTTATCATTAAAATAAATCATATTTTAGTTTAATGAATATTGTTTTTTTAATAGATACTATATATAATTTTCCACTTGAAATGAATCGTTATACATTGTAAAAGTTTTTCATAATTACATAAATATATATACCTCAATGATATTCCAGAATGAAAGAAAATGAATTTTTTCTAGCATCATTAGATTAAGTAATTTTTTATGGATGGGTTATTACACCTATAGTGTCACATTCTTCCTTGTTAAAAAATTTCATTATAATAATTTTAGGCATTACATACTAATAAAATTTTTAAAGGGTATCTAAAATATATTTGTAACATATGATATAATATCAAATGAGATTTCTTCTAGAATATCATTGGTATACCAAGAAATAAAATTTTTCCCATCAACACATTAACAGATAATTTTTTATTTCCTTTGAAACATTTGCCTCTATACACTATTTTGTAGAGATAAACATATTACAGTTTTTTGGTGTATTCCCGTTGGTTATTACAACCACATTTTTTTCATGGAGGAAATTTAATCTTCATTCATTCATCATCTTCAATACTTGATCTTCCTTGAGGGCCCATCTATCCCATATTTTATGTGTTTTTAAACTCAATTATTTAACATGTCAATCATAATTAATGATATATGGGTTTTCATAATAAAATTATTTCATGCATAATTTCTTATCTCATTAGATTTATTTTTGGGACAATCTCCATATTATTTATGGAAACCATATTTATATTTATTCCATTAGGAGTCATCCATTTGGAAAACCCAATGGTGTTAACATGAGGGGTGGAAACCATAAGGTAATTATAATTAGATAATTACCAAAAAAACTCAACATCAGAAATTTCATTCACTTCAAAATATTTATATTTGATTTCAGTTCAACAAAAATCACTCATGGTTAAATCATGGTCTTTATTGTCACGACCCGTCCCCTAGGGCCTGTGTCGTGACTACCCCAAGACCACCTTCCATAGGCCACATGATCATGACTAGGACTAATGGCGTAAATTCCTAAACTGGGAATCCATTTCCTTTATAGATTGAAAATGATCACAAAAGAATATGAGTTGGAAAAAACACTAAATAAACCTGTATACAAAAAGAGTGCTAAAAGGTAAAAAGGGGTCGGAAATACAATTCTAATTATAATGTAAAAATAAAGTGAAATTAAAAGCACTGGAAAAAGGGAAAATGGCTCCTGGATCATCCACCGGGAAATACTACCTGAAGGGTAGGTACAAATAGCCTCCATGGAACACCATGTCCGTCCGTCTCCTTCGTGTACCATCACACCGTGTGGTCCACCTTTGGGTACCATCCAGTCCTGGTACACTCAGCATCGGTCAGCGCTGTCTGTATTCTACATCCAACACAACGAGGGGAGGGCATAGCTCGTGCAGGGGTGAGTATAATGATACTCATTAGGGACCTCGAGACCCTCAAGGTCTCACAAATCCAACAAGTATAAACCAAAAAGTATGAAATCAACAGAAAACCCTACTTAGGTATATTCGCATACAGATACGTATGTTATCAAGTAATCAATATCAATCATGAGGTAAACACAAATGTTACTGACTCAGCTCAAATAGGATTTTAATTCACATTATCGAAACCATGGCTGCTAGAGAACTCCTCCTCTGTCGAGTACAGTGGGCCTACCATGACACCAAGATGCTTCCCACTAACGTTAAACTACTGAGTTTCTCCTCTGGTCGAGTACTGTAGGCCTGATGCGTCACCAAGGCACTCCCCACCGTGGGTCTGTCGTGTCACCAAGGCAACCCCCTCGTATCTTGTAGAGGTACTCCTCCTGTCGAGTATGATGGGTTTTCCATGATACCAAGGTGCTCCCCACTTTGGGTCTTCCGCAACACAAAGGTTCTCCCCACTAGGCTACTCGAGTCACTCAGAGTTGAATCGGTCAACAATCGTCAGGTCTCATCCAGCTACTAGGTCTCCACACTCTGATCACTCATCTCCAGGAGGATCCGCTCAACATGATACTATTAGATACTCCAACTATCACAATTTACCATATAAAAGTATCTCAAAGGTCTGCCATGTCACAGGGGTCTCAACGTAACAGACGACACGTCAATCGGACTCCTAGTTTGTGAGTTATTAGCCTTTTAGTCCCGGGGGCCTGGTTGGATTCATACACGATCCAACCTGACTGTATATCAACTTTACCCTGAACTCCAGTGGGGTATACTCAAAGGGATTTTCACTCTCAAAGAATACCAGCGCCTTTGACGGTTCGTCAAATGGTTGTTTGGTGCCAAAGATATGGCCAATTAAAGTAAAGGGTCTGTAGTGGGCCTGGGTCTGGTCCGACCCTGTCGGACCGACCAGGTCCTACCCAGTTTGGGCCGACCCAGTTTAGGTCAACTCTGTCAGACTTATTTGGTCTGGCCCAGCCCATTGGGAGGGCCAGCTTGTTATGTTCAGCTTGAGTAGGGCCCAACCCAGTAGGCCGCACGGGAGGTTCAGTCCGGGCTCGGGGCCGGTTTGGCCTGAACCGCTACGAGGGTCCGGCCCAGTGCGGCTCGGATCGGAGGGCACAGTCGTGTCAGTTCAGTCAGGGCGATGCAAGGGGGCGCGGCTCGAGCGGCGTGGTACGTGCAGGGTGCGTGGGATGGCGCGGTTTGGCCAGGCGCACTGGAGGCCACCGTGTAGGGTGCGGCCAGGCCGGCAGGCGTCCGGGAGGGCCGACAGGTGGGCCGAAGGGTGGCCAGGAAGGGCGCGGCCAGGCCGGCTGGGGGCTGATCAGGGCGCCAGTTGGGCCGGCGGGCAGTCGTTCAGGCTGGCAGGCGGCCGGGAGGCAGCGGGGCCGGGCGCGGCAGGGCCCGGGGTGGTGCGAGTCACTGCGGGGGTGGCGCAGATCATGGAGGCCATGGGTAGCACGACCATTTTTTTTCCGCCTTCATCGCAATTCCAAAGAATATCACAAAATAGATCGACGGAGGGATTCGGGCCGTGTTAGTTTGGCCCCCACCCTCCGTGATTAGGGTGATAACAATCAGTTCATCAAGGTAGGAGAATGATGAACAACAACTCACCCGTCAACAAAAACATATCCTCATTCTTCGTTTTGAAAAAAAGAAGAACATGGAACATAAAGGAAAACAACCCCTACCTTTGTTCGTTGATGAATGATGATGTCGTAGGAAGAGGAAGAAGGTGATCATCGTTCATCGCGTCCGCCACACACTTCCAATTCCGAGCTTGTACATCGGCTCATTGACAACGATGTAGAGGGAAGGTCATTTGAAGACGTCCCATCTCAGTAGAAGCTCCAAGGAAGAAGTCGAAGAAGGTCAGTATTCTTCGTAGTCGAAGGCGTTATTCGTTAGGATCTTTCTCCCAATAATCCTCCTCTCGAAGTTGGAACAAAAATGAACAATTCCAACCAAAATAATAATATATTATGTTAATATATTATTTAATTTTTTGGCAGAAAATTTAAAATGGTGAATTAATTAACTTGGCTCCCCCTTAATTAATTTGGAGGATTTGGCACCATTAAGTTAGGGGAGTTGGCACCAGTAAAGGAGGGGGTGTGGAAAGACTCTACCTCATTAATAAGGGGAGTTGAGAGGTTTTCCTCTCCCCCTATTAATAGGGGGTTTAGACCATTGTGGTCCCCACATCATAACCTCTCGTAGGAGGTTAGGTTCGGGTGGGCCCCACCACCATATCCTCTCATTCGAGGTTAAGGTGTGGCGGTCCCACCTCCAACTTCCATGAAGAGGTTTTGACCAACAAATAAAAACTAATCCAAAAACCTTATTTTTATTTAATTCATTCTCTAAAAACCCAAAAACTATCTTTTAACCTCGACCCATTACTGTCGAGGTGATATTCTTCTTAAAAGAATAATGGCACTATGAGTTCAATTTTGTCCTTGGATTTCATTTTCAAGCACCAGTTCAAATGTTATAAAAACACAATTCTACGTTTACTGAACATACCGGAATAAAACATCATAAATTGATTCTGGGCACACCGGGCCTCAGAATCGTGCACCGTCAATTTTTGCAGACTCGTAAAATTCCCATGTATTTATGAAAAAACATTTCCAAAGAATTTACGGGTCTTTACATTCTCCCCACCTTAGGGCTTTACGTCCCTTTAATCTATAACTCGAACTAAGGGAACAAGTGGGGGTATTGAGTATGCATTTAATCCTCCCACTCCCATGTGCTCTCCTGGAGGTTCACATGATGCTAGAAAACGTGCACCAAAGGTATCGACCTTCCACGTAGGACCCGCACCTTTCAATCCTCAATCTATACTAGAACCTCCATGAAACTCGCCCCATAGTCGACTTCTAGCTCTCCATAGTCGATGATGTGGGAAGGGTCGTGCACGTATCTCCTCAGCTGAGATATGTGGAAGACGTCGTGAACTCGGTGCAACTGAGGTGGAAGAGCTAAGCTATATGCCACCTTTACAACTCTACTGAGGACCTGTAAAGGTCCGATGAATCTCGTAGATAACTTACTGCATCAGTCATATCTCTATAGTCCCTGTCGAGGTGAGACCCGTAGAAAGATGTGGTCACCATCCTTGAATTCCATAGGTCTCCGTCTCCTATCAGCATGTGTTTTCTATCAACTTTGTGCAGTCTTCATCCAATGCTAGATGATCATCACCTTCTCCGTGGTATCCCTTACTATCTCTGGTCCCACTTTTACTAACTCCCCAGGGTCAGTCCAACACAAAGGTGATCTTCAAGGACGTCCATATAACGCCTCAAGAGGTGTCATCCCTGTGGTGGACTAATAGCTGTTGTTGTATGAAAACTCAAAAAAAGGTAAGTAATCCTCCCAGCTGCGACCGTAGTTGAGGACACAAGAACACAGCATGTCCTCTAGGGTCTGAATGGTCTACTCATTCTGGCCATCCATCTGAGGATGGGAGGCGGTGCTCAGACAAAGTTGCGTCCTGAAAGCCTCCTACAACCCCTTCTATAGACGGGAAGTAAACTGTGCACCATTATCGGAGACGAAAGAAGAAGGTACTCCATGTTGCCGAAAAATATTTTCCACGTAGAGGCGTCCCAATATCTCTATTGAACCCTGCTCTCTGATCGATAGGAAGTGAGCCTAGTTTTTTAGTCGATCAACGATCACCCAAATCGAGTCATGACCCACGGATGTACGTGAAATTCTTGTCATGAAGTCCATGGATATCCCATCCCACTTCCACTTTCGGACCTCTAAAGGCTGAACCAAGCCTTCTGGTACCTTGTTCTCCACCTTCAATTGCAGAAAAGTGAGGCATCGAGAGACAAACTCTGCTTTTTCCTTCTCCATACCAGGCCACCACAGCTATCGTCGAAGGTCACGGTACATCTTCGCCTCTCCTGGATGTACTGCAAAAGGGGATGTGTGGAACACTCTCAACAATTCCTCCTGAAGTGACACTGGTACCATACTATGTCCATTAAAGAGGATGACGTGCTCCCCACCTTTATAAAATCCATCAGCTGCCTGCCCTGTGGTTATCTGAGCACATCGTGTCTCACAGTCAGTGTCTCCTTGCTATACCTCCCTGACTCGATGAAGAAGTGGGGTAGTGACTGTAAAGGAATGAAGGAAGGATGCTCCATCTCTATCCACAAAGGATATCTGTAAAGTGGCCAACTACTCTATCGCCTCACCTAGCAGTTGTATATCAGATCTCTTGCTGAGTGCATCTACTACAATGTTCCCCTTTCCAAGAGTATAGACTATCTTGAAGTCATAGTCTTGGAGGAAGTCAATCCATCTTCGCTGTCTCAAGTTTAATTCCTTCTGAGAGAAGATATATATGAGACTCTTGTGATCAGAGTACATGGTTAAACGCACACCCATTAGGTAGTGTCACCACATATTCTAGGAGAAGACCGTTGTAGCTAACTCCAGGTTATGGGTAGAGTAGTTCTGCTCATGCTGTCATAGCTGCCGAGAACCATAGGTGATCAATACTCGCTCCTGCATCAGTACACACCCGAGTTTGGTCCCTAATGTGTCGCAGTAGACTACGTACCCTATGCCTTCCCCTAGAATCCTGAAGATGGAGGCACTAGTTAGCCTCTTCCTCATCTCCTGAAAGATCTACTGGCATCTCTCCGACCACACGGAGGGTTTCCCCTTCTTCATCAATTTTGATAGTAGTGATTCAACTCCAGAGAAGTCTGGAATGAACCTCCGGTAGTAACCAACCAAATCCAGGACACTTCGAACGTCCATCACACTCCTGGGTGGCTCCCAAGTAAGTACTGCCTCAATCTTCACTGGATCCACTACAATTCCAGCCTTTGAGATGAGATGTACCAAAACGTGAACCTCTTGGATCCAAAACTGTAACTTTGAAAGATTACCATAAATTTGGTGCTCTTGGAGTGTGTCTAGTACTACCTACAAATTGTAGGATTTATTCTCCTTAGTAATCGAGTAGATCACAATGTCGTCGATGAAGACTACGACAAAGTGATCGCAGTATGGCTGGAAGATCTTGTTCATGAGTCCCATGAACACTGTTGTAGCATTGGTAACACCGAATGACATAAACAAGAACTCGTAGTGGTCGTACTGACATCTAAAGGTAGTATTCTGCACATCCTTGTCTTGAACACTGAGCTGGTGATAACCTGATCTGAGGTCTATCTTCAAGAACCACTGTGCTCCCTTCAACTGATCAAAGAGGTCATCAATCTCCCGGAGTGGGTATGTGTTCTTCACGGTCACATGGTTCATGTGATGGTAGTCAACACAACGCCTCAAGCTTCTGTCCGCCTTCTTGATGAATAGAATCGGGGCTGCCCAGGGAGAAACACTCGGCCGTATGAATCTTTTCCCCTACAAGTCCTCAAGATATACTCATAGCTCGCACAACTCTACAGGATCCATCTGATACACTGGTGTAGATATCGGTTCCGTCTCAGGGTACATGTCAATGTAGACGTCCACCATTCTGTGAGGAGGTAGTCCTGAAACATCCTTATGGAAAAAATCAGCGTACAGGTCCACCACTACGGGATAGCTTGGACTCTCCACATCAACTACTCTAAGGTTAAGGCAGGCCAACTGATGAGTGATCGGCTTCACCCTCTTTCGAGTAAGTCCATCCTGTGCTACAAAGGATCCCTTTTCACCGGTGAAGGTATACCTGGTCCCATATGTGCAGACACACATCACTTTTCACCTAATATAGTCGATCTGAGCATGGAATGTAGAAAACCAGTCCATACCCAAGATGACATCGTATGACCTCGATGCTGCTACTAGGAGATTCCAACCGAAGCTCTTGCCTCCTAGAGTAAGTTCACACTGCCAGAACCAGTGCGTAATCGTCGAGTATGCTCCCGTAGGAATATTAAGTCATAAGGATCGAGCCAACAGATCTATCAGAATCTCCAAGGTCCGAACGATGGTAGTGGAAATGAAAGAGTGACAGGAACCCGTGTCTATATGAACTACAGTTAAGGTAGATTAGACACATACCATACCTAGAATCATCTCTAAATCTCCATGAATGTATGCCTCAGTTACCTAGAGATGAGCTCTCTCCTGTCCACCTGCTCCCTATAGTCGGGGTGGATCTCCTGATGGTGGTGGAAGTAACACCTAAAAACATCACCCATCGCCAGCTGCACGACCTTCTCCTCTGCCACATTCACCTGATCCCTGTGGACTACCTCTATCGAACCTCTTCCACTAAATGGGAGGTCCCTCAACTATCTTTTGATCATCTGAACGACAGGTCGGATAGTCAGAAGCCATGTGAGCTGACCACTGCATGTGTAACACTGCCCGCTCGTGGCATGTCTGGCTCTGTCTCCAATTCCCCGCACAACCGATCTTGTTTCATGCAGTCATCCACTAATGGCTCTGGTCCTCTTGGACCTCTGAAACATCTATCTACTTCCAGTTGTATAAGACTCTGATGCATGTCGACTAGTGTTGGGTCTACCTGCTGGAGAATACATAGCGAGGAAATTCCCCACTAAGAGGGCTCACTCCAACACCCCTTATTGTGTTAGGATATTGTGGGAGATCATCGAATCCCAGATCTCTCGCTTGATCCCCTGATCTAAGGTCCTATCCCTGAAGAATGGGTCTCATACCATATCTTTGGAGTAGCGTGAGAGGTCGGTGAGCCTCGCTGAGTACTGTTCCACCATCATGCTGCCCTACTGCTAGTGAAGTAGCTCCTATATCCGCACTGCACATAGGGTGGCTGGGACAAACTTCACCTGAAACACACTCTCGAATTCTTCCCAGAGTAGTGTTGCCTCTTCATGCACCTGGAGCATCAGGCTCCACAATCTTCCTGCTACTTCCTAAAGGAGACTTGCGAAAAGGATCACCATAAGGTCAAATGGTGTCCCTAATAGTCTAAAACTCTCACCACAACCTCCTGCCAATGCACAACTACCTACGGGTCCGCCTCTCCCATAAACCAGGGCAGCCTCTGGCGCTGGAACTCATGCAACGTGCTCAAGCAGTGTGCATTGTCTGCTACTGGGGATGGTGGAATTGGTGGCCCAATGGGTAGCGGTACTACTAGTGCCTTTGCTGGAAGATGGACCTGCACCGTGGCCTCATCACTTGGTGGGATATCTGTGCCTACAAATCTTTGTACTCTCGCTAGTTTTCTGTAGGTAGGCATCCTGAAGGAAACAGATGCGACACAGTCAAAGATTATACCTGATGAGCTGACCTGGTTGAGATGACTTAAAGAAAACATTTTAAAACACACATGCAATCAATGTTTTCATGGCCTGTGTCGGAAATCAGTAGTCAGGGTCCTGGTGTATGGATATGTCGGCCGCCGCACCAATACTGGAATCCCTGAACTAAAAACCACACGCAGTACACTTAACACTATTGTTTCACAGAAAAGATCAGTGTCCTATGTTTTGTGGTAGAACATACTCCTTTGATACCAATTTGTCACGACCCGTCCCTCGGGGCTTATGTCGTGACTACACCATGCCCACCATTCATAGGTCAGGGGTTGTTGACTAGCACCAAAGTTGTAAATCCATAAATTGGGAAGGAATTGCCTTTATAACTTGAAAACGCACACAACATAGTATGAGTTGGAAACAAAACACAAAAATTAAATTGTATAAAAAAGGAGTGTTGGAAGGTAAAAGGGGGTTGGAAATACAATCCCAACAGTAAAGTACAAGAAAACTAAAAGTATAAGTACTGTAAAGAGGGAGAAAATCTCCAGGATCGTCCACCAGGAAATCCTACATGATGGGTAGGTACAGATAACCTTTAAAGCACTCCACCTCTATCTGTCTCCTCTGTGTACCGTCACACTGTGTGGTCCACCTCCAGGTACCTTACAGTTCTGGTACACTAATCCTTGGTCAGAACTATCCGTCATCAATGTCCAACACAACGAGATGTGGGCATATCCTGTGCAGGGGTGAGTATAAAGACACTCAGTAGGGACCCCGAGACCCTCAAGGTCTCACAAATCCAATAAGGATAAATAACAAAGTATGAAATAAATAGATAAACCTACTTAGGTATATTCCCATAAATATACCAATATGATCATGTAATCCATCTCAATCAGGAGGTAATCACAAAAGATACTAACTCAGCTCCACTAGGATTTTTATTCAAATTATCGAAACCACGGCTGCTGGAGAACTCCTCCTCTGTCGAGTACAGTGGGCCTTCTGCAACACCAAGGCACATCCCACTAATGATGGATTGTTGAGGTAATCCTCCTATCAAGTACTGTGGGTGTTCTGGGTCACCAAGGCGCTCCCCACCGTGGGTCTGCTGCGTCACCATGGAGCTCCCCCTCATTACCTACTGAGGTACTCCTCCTGTCGAGTAACATGGGTCTGCTGCGACACCAAGGCACTCCCCGCAGTGGGTCTGTTGTGACACCAAGGCGCTCCACACTGTGGGTCTTCCACGACATTGAGGTTATCCCCACTTGGCTAGTCAAGTCACTTCGAGTCGAATCGGTCAGTAGTCAGCAGGTCTCAGCCAGCTACTAGGTCTCTGAACTCTGCTCACTCGTCTCTAGGAGGATCCGCTCAACAATCTACTGGTTGGTACATCAACTGTCATGAAGTCACATGTAGAAGTATTTTAGAGTTCAACCAAATCATAGGGGTCTCAATAAAATAGACAGTCAGTCAATCGGATGTTCGGTCTGTGAGTTATTAGCTTTTTAGTCCTAGGGGCCCGGTAGGATTCGTGCACGATCCAACCTGACCGTATCTCAACTTTACCTGGAACTCCAGTGGGGTATGCTCAATGGGATCATCTCGCTCGAAGAATATCAGCACCACTAACGGTTTGTCAAATGGTCGTCTGGTTCCAATGATGTGGACAAAGAAGTTAAAGGGTCGGTAGTGGGACTGGGTCAGGTTCGACCCGGTCCGACCGACCCGGTCCGACCCTGTCTGGGATGAACCGGTCTGGGTTGACTCGGTCAGACCTGTTGGGTCTGGCCCATCCCATTGGGTAGGCCAACCTATTAGGTTCGACTTGGCGTGCTGGGCCCAGCCCAGCAGGCCGTGTGGGCGGTTCGTCCCAAGCTCGGGGCTGGTTCGGCCCAGAGTGCCCTGAGGGTGAGGCCCGGCGCGGCTCGGTCTGGAGGGCGCAGTGGGGCCGGTTTGGCCAGGGCACCTCAAGGGGTCATAGCTTGGGTGGCACGGGGCGTGTAGGGAGAGATGGGCACGCAGGCTAGCGCGGTTCAACCGAGCACTCAAGAGGCGGTCAGACAAGGTGGGGCTAGGCTGGTAAGCAGCCGGGCAGGGCACCCGGTGGGCCGGTGGGTGGCCGTGAGGCGGCCAGGTAGGGAATAGCTAGGCTGGAAGGTTAGGGGCAGTGCAGGTCGCCTTGGGGGTGGCACGGATCAGGGAGGCCATGGGTAGCACGAACTTTGTCTTTTCTACCTTCATTGCCTCATTGCTTTGTCGCCATGCCGAAGAATATCACAAAAGATATCGATGGAGAGAGTCGGGCCATGTTAGTTTGGCACGCACCCTCTACGATTAGGGTGATAATAATTGGTTCATCAAGGTATGATAACAATGAACAAAAAATCACCAATCAAAGGAATCATATCCTCATTCTTCATTTTTAAAGAAAAGAAGAACATGGAACATAAAAGAAAACAACATCTACCTTTGTTCGTTGATCGCCGATGAAGTCATAGGAAGAAGATGAAGGTGATAGTAATTTGTTGCATCTACAGCACAATTCCAATCCCAAGCTCGTGTGTCGCCTCATCGATGACGATGCGGAGGGAAGGTCATTTGAGGATGTCCCATGTTGGTAGAAGTTCTGAGGAAGATGTCGAAGAAGGTCGGTGTTCTTCGTAGTCGAAGGTGTTCTTCTTTGGGAGCTTTCTACCAATAATCCTCCTCTCCAAGCTACCACCCAAATGAACAATGCCAACAAAAATAATAATAGATTGGGTTAATATATTATTTATTTTTTTGGCACAAAATTCAAAATGGTGAATTAATTAACTTGGCTCCCCCTTAATTAATGTGGATGATTTGGAACCATTAGATTAGGGGAGTTGGCACCAATAATGGATGGGGTGTGTAGGGATACTCTCCCACGTTAATGAGGGGAGTTGAGAGGTTTTTCTCTCCCACCATTGATAGAGGGATTAGACCCATGTGGTCCCACATCATAACTTCTCGGGGGAGGTTAGGTTTGGGTGGGCCCCACCACCATAACCTCTCATGTAAGGTTAAGGTGTGGTGGTCCAACCACCAACTTTCATGAGGAAGTTTTAACCAACAAATAAAAATTAAGCCACACACTATATTTTTATTTAATTAATTCTCTAAATACCAAAAAACTATCTTTTAACCTCGACCCACTACCGTCGAGGTGATAGTTTTCTTAAGAGAATACCGGCATTGTGAGTTCAACGGTGTCCTCATATTTCAATTCCAAGAACCAGTTCAAAAGTTTTAAAAACCCGCTCGTACATTTACAGAACACACTCGAAAAAAACATCAAAAGTTTATTCCAGGCACACCGGGCCTCATAATCATGCGCCCTCAATTTTCTCAGACTCGTAAAATTCCCATGTATTTAAGAAAAAACAATTCCACCGAATTTCTGGGTCTTTACATCTATTAGTTGGGTTATAACATATTCCATTACCTTATTCATTAACATAATAAATCCTTTATAATGGATTCTAATGTGAATGTGATTATTAAATCTTATCCCTCATAGGTATTATCCAGCTATATAGTGTTATACCAACTCATCGTGCAATAGAGTGAATATTTAGTTGATACCCATGTAGACTTTATTAGGGTGATTACCACATATTTCATTTGTTCCATAGCCACATCAACTTTAAAAATTTTCATAAAGAGATATATTATATTGGAAGAAAACATCATTTTTACTATATGATATCATTGAGAAGTTATATTGTACATAAGAATGTCCATTATTCCTTTTCTATGGTTTTCAATAATGTTTCCTTCTCCTAATCCCTAAAATATTGAATATTAACATGAACAACCAATAGGGTTATTTATACCGTTGTAATTAGATTAAAAAATAACTTATCAACAATTAAAATGTCTTTAACTTACATCCTAACCTCTAAGGTTATGTAATCCCAGATCTAATACCAATTATGATGTTGTAGACCCATGATCCTATATATGTTGATGAAAACATATAATATACATACAAATTTTTATACCAACTATAACATGCCTAAAATAAATATACCGTAATATTGAGATGTAAATCAAATTTTTTTTATATGGAATTGTAAATTCATTTATTTTTGTTGAATTAGTGATTTAGAACCACACATTAAGAAACAAATACATTGTATTTCTCATCTAATGGTCATTTTTTAACTACATTAGGAACCAATTAATATATAATTTATCATCAATATACCCAAATAATTATGCATTTATGCGATTTATTTCTATTAATAGAACTCTTTTTATCATAAAATTTGTAAATAAAAATATAATAAGGGTGATCTCAAATGACCTATACTGAAAAATGTATACTAGTATCCTACATTTCATGAATAACGTTGGAAAATATGACAGTCAAATAATGCTATATATTTGATCAGATGATTTTAATATATATCCATGGATAATATCAAAATATAAAAATTCACATGGATAATAACATCTGAATTTATAATGATGGAGTGCATAATGAAAAACAACTTTCCCTATCACAGAATGATAAAATACTTCATTATTCTCTTTAAGGTTGCATTCATGTCATCCTTTTTGGCATCAAGGCCACTACTACGAAACCATGATTATATTGGGTAGGAATACAAGTAATACCAAAAAAACATTTTATTATGAGGGAAATAGACACATTTAAGGGATATATAATATAAATCCCCAACCAAAAATTATTTGATAAAATTAATTAACTATATAAATGATATAAATATAACATTATACAAAATCAACATAACATAGTAAATTATAAACATCTGTATTGTGATTTTAAAAAACTATGTTTAATAACTCTATAATCAAAAAGTTTACATAGTCTATCTTGATAAGGAATGTGGATGGCTAAACTATATATAATTAACTTTCCTATGTTATCTATAAAAATCTATATCCAAATAGAAATAATACCAATTTTAAATATTTCTTCAATTAATGAATGGAGTGACATTCTATAAAAGAATCCAAAAAACAAAAACCGTATGTATTGTGGGGTATATAGTTAAGTCAACAATTTTCTTAATAAAATTCTATTTAGAATGTTGGTGAACATTGTTAAATCAAGGTAATAAAATTTTTTGTTCATATTGGAATGAAGTTAGAAGAAACATTATTTATATAATCAAGGTTTATTTGGAAAGAAAAAGATAATGATGGAATATATTTTTTTTGGAAAATTTAGAGGTTAATTCATGAAAATTTTAAATGATAAAAATCTTTTTGTGATGTAGTGTAAAATGGAGATTAAAAGATGCAAGTTTTTTAGATGTCTTTTTAACATTTTCATAATATAATAAATTACAAGTGACATTAAAATGAAAATTTAAAAAATATGAAGTAAATACTTTGGAAAAAATTTACTAAAAAGGAACTTTAGTAAATTATATGATAGAATAAAAAAATTTTATCAAATGAAAATACGGAGAGTGTGATAGAAAATTTTACATTGAGATTATTGAAAACATTTTATTTAAATATATCTAAATAACATTATTAGAAATAAAATCACAAAAAGGGTAAAAAACATCATTTTATAAATTATAAGAGAATCATGATAGTCACATTAGATAATAAACTATTAGGTTTCAAATTATAAAGGAGTAAATTAGTGGGAATTGAAAATATTGAGAGGGATGGTAAACTATCATTTAAGAATATGGGAATTATTATCAATAATGATATGAGAATGAAATCTTATGTAGGTAAATGCTATGAAATATATGGGTGATTTTCCACCATAATAGAAAACAATTTACCCAGAAATAAAACATAGGATGGATGGAACTAATCTTGAAGGAAGTAATTTCAAGAAGAGGCATTATAACTCTACAAAGGGAGTCATGTTTATAAAGAATATATAAAAACTTGAGTAGACCTCCATTAGAATAAGAAAAAAATATTGTTCATCAATCCTGAAGAATTACATGAATATAGTTAAATAAATTCCTTAAGAAGTAACAAAACCATATTTTAGTTAATATAATCTTTTATGTGAAAAATATCTCAAGAAATTAATTTTGAGAGAACGAACCCCTTACCTTAATTCTGGACATCTAAGAAGGCTCTTCAATATCATATATAGTAATAATTAATAACATAATAACCTTTTTAGGACCATTTTTCACATATAAAGAATTTTTTACTCATTACCTACATGTTTATTAGTGAGTTATTATCAACTTTCAATATCATGTGTGAGTAGTGTTGATCTTTCTGATAGTTTAATAGTTTAAGGGTCTCCCATAATTATTCTCCAAAATTTCATCCTATAAGATAATGGAATTTACTAGAATTTATGTTTTATAATTATTTATATTATTATAATTTCATTTTATATGTATTTTATTTACTCTTTATGATGAGGAAGTCAATTATGAGCATGTGTTGGTAATACATAGAAAACGAATGTTGTTAATCCAATTATTGATTTTAGTATTAATATAACAATTAAATATCCAATATAAAATCTTTTTTTACCTATTTTTACCACATATAAATGATATATATGTTTTAATTGTACTATAGGATAAAACTTTATAGCATTTTTCCTGTCGGTTATTGGATCGACCCAAACATATACATACCATAATTAATGGAATATTATGATTATGAAGGTGGTTTATTTTTTAAAAATATGATTATTAAAAATTTACAATTATATTATTTAGATAATTTTAAGGTTGATAATATAACTCAAATATTTATTTTAAAATAATAAGGAAACTAAATAAAAAATTAAGATATGTTACTTTATTGAGGCGGTAGTACATAAAACACAGATAACATTTTTATTTCATAAAAAGTGATATTGAAAGGATGTGGATTAAAATTTATCACATAATTATAAAATAAATATTATATATGTAAAATTATTTACTAAATTCCATCCTTATAAAAAATAAAGAGTGGTAGTAGTGAAAAATTGAATATAAAACATTTTGGAGGTAGTAGTCTGCACAACACACAAAGGATGATTCTGTTTTTTATAATTAAAATGGTGAAATGTGTTTAATATTTATCCCTTTAGAATAAAAATATGAAAAAATGAGATAATAATAATCTCACTATATTGTAATTATTAAATTTGTTTTGGGAAATTTTTTATGATGAAAAAGAAGTTCAGAATAAAAGTACTCACGTTGAGGACTTTGGGTTTTATAAGGAAGAATACATAGAAATAGAGGTATTAAAATAAAATAGTGTGACCATAGGATAAAGGAAAAGGGATAAGACTCTAGAAAATCTTATAAATTAATATTTTTATGTGAATATATATTTTTTAGTGGTTCCTTATAGTGTGATGAGACCCCTTTTATATGCAGTGAGTATGGAATTTTTTAAATATTTCAACATCATTTAGACAGTTCCCATGTTTCACATGTGAGAAATACATAAAAAGATAAATTAATAGAGTGGGTAATTTTATGAGGTCTATAATCCATTAATAATTATTTAAATATATGTTTTATACATGTTTTTATGTCCTTTACTCTTAGATGTTCACTTTTACCTTTTTTTGGGTTTCCATGTTAATTAAATTTAAAATAAGTAATGTAATTTAAATGTATAAAATAAAAAGAAATTATCACATAACTTAGACCAATTTTGTCATAAAATTAAATCCATTTTTAAGATAAAACGTCCATGTGTATGAAACACAATTTTTACATTATTATATACAAAACAAAAAATCCTATTTTTAGAAAAAGATAAATTTTATGATTAAACATTATGTGAAAGAAGTAATTATTAAATTATATTATTTTAATTATATATAATATTTTATGAAAAAAATAAATTTTATGTGTATTTAAAAAAAATAAACAATGTAATTGTACAAAAATATAACTTAATTAAAAAAATACCCAAAATAGTTTTTTTTGAATTTATTACTTGAGTTCATAAAATGTTAGGCTTGCGCTTTATAAATTAAATATATTATTTCTAAAACATTTTTTTGTTAATAATTACTTCAATATTTATTAAAGAATAATTTATCGAAACTATTTGAGTTAATCATACTTCTCTATATGTGCATAAGAATTGTGACTTTAATAAAAACTATAATTTTTAGAATTTAGATAAAAATAAAATATTTCAATAATTACCAACAATCAATCTTAGTATTATATTATTATTCAAAATACTAAAATGAATTAATTTTGTTCATATTGAAATTCTATAATTTGATATTTTATATTCTAATGAATAACAAAAATTAAAAACAAAAAAAAATTTCATTAGAAAATAATTTTATAAAATATTTTCTATTATCATTATTACATTATATCACTTACTAATAATTTCAATAAATTATTCATTAATAAATATTGAATTAATGATTAACAAAAAAAATTTAGAAATAATATATTTAATTTATAAAGCGCAAGCCTAACATTTTACGAACTCAAGTAATAAATTCAAAAAAACGGTTTTGGGTAATTTTTTTATTAAGTGATATTTTTGTACAATTACATTGTTTATTTTTTTTAAATACATATAAAATTTATTTTTTTAATAAAATATTATATATCATTAAAATAATATAATTTAATAATTACTTCTTGCACATAATGCTTAATCATAAAATTTATCTTTTTCTAAAAATTGGATTTTATGAATTAAATGAAAAATTCACATTTAGGATATTTTCAGGTTTAGAGTTATATAATTAGGTAATTACATATACATGATTAATTAATTAATACATGCAGATACATCAAATCAGTTTCCATTTTTTTCAAAAAATAAAAAATCTTGAAAAAAAGAGTCATGTCTAGTTCCATGTTTTAGAGAACATGACATTCCCTTGATCCCATCCATGACCCTATTCCACATTATGTCATGTGAAAACCATTTCAAAAACATGGGATGAGCATTAAAATATTAGAAAGGGATACAAAAAATAAGAAAAACTGTTAGATTTTCAAAACAACAAGTAAACCATGAATCCATTATCATAAGTAATACTTTTCCCCATTATGCTGAATAAAAGATAATTTCATAACCTTTTGTAACCAAAATATTACCATAAACCCCATATAAATAAGACATAATATATAAAGGTAACATGGGACATAAACATTCTTAAGTGGAATAATCTTACGGTCGAATTGCACACATATCACTGAATGGAATAGCCATACCGCCGGCATCCATACCCAATGCATTGGAGGTTATAATGTAACCACCCATCCAAGTTTATCATGGCACCACCCATCATTTGGTTTATTATTTAACCACTCTTCAAATTTTGATGGACCATTATAAAATCATAACACATAAAATATTGCAAATATAAACATTTCACTAATAACATTTGATTTTAAATCACAAGAAAACATTTCATGACATTGAAATAATCAATCCATTTCAAAAACCATTTTCAATACCAAAACACTCAAAAATAGAATAAGGGATTTCTATTTCATTTTAGAAAACATTAAGGCCTATAGAGGAATCCAAATAACGATTATGGTGGCTCAGAAGTCATTGTCACAGCAAACGTTAAAAACATTCCATTTTTCATTTTGTAAATCGCTTCATAGAAAAAAGATTCCCTTTCAATGAAAGTAAAAGTAAAAGGGTTTTATTATACACCATTTAAAATAAGAAGGTATATACTATCTAAATATTCCTCAATGAAAGGAGATTGAGATGAAGTCTCTTACCTCATGTCCGACTTGACCCATTTGTTCTTTAATCTCCTGAATAATAAACCAAAGTTAAGTTATAATTTCTTAAGAACCTTATTAAAGTTTGTTATTATTTTTATATCACTTATTACCATGTTATAAACATTATGTAATCATTTATGTTAATAATGGTTGTTTTGTAGATATTTGGTACTTGAGTCAGAAATGAACACCATATAATTACAAGTTGTCCATGTGGTTAATAGTCCATTATCTCCTGAATGATATTCATGATTTAGATATCATATAACCCATATATATTCAATATATATATGTATTTATAACTATAGATAACATTTTATAAAGGGATATTGATAGCTTATTTGGTCAGGGGTTGGACGAGCCAAGGGTATTCAGAGGTGTGAGGAATGAGTATGAAGTGAGGTCTTTTTATAAGGGGGAGGAGGGGCTCTTTAGTAAAGTGTGAAAATATTATTTTATTATATAATCATATTCGGTTTCTAAATGTCCAAAACTAATTAATTTCTGTGATAAGATGACTAATGGTAGAAATAAAATCATCCAATAAGAATTGGAAAGGTTTTCGATATTGTTTTAATATTTATAATCTTATTTATTTGAATCTATTATTAATGAGGTAAATACTACATCATTATTGTATCTTAAATAATTTAATTTATATGATGTCTAAAAATTATAAAACAAATACCATGATGTATTAAATCTTTTTATCTTTCCAATTAATATTTATGGTCAAAAAAATAGCTTATATAACCCCATGTAAAAAATTTATTTACTGAAAGATATTTGTTTGTTCCATTTCTATCATTACTTTAGGTTAATTAATCTAAAGTGTAATTATCACTTTCATGTGGCTCCATGGGGTCCCAAAATCTACCCAAACATGACCATGGTCAAAAATTACTCAACCAATAATGTTAAGACAAGTTTTAAGGTAATTGTTTATTATTACAATACTCTTTTTACCTTAAATTACCCTATTTACCTTTTACCGTGGTAAATAAAAGTCAAAAGTTACTATTCACCAAAAAATTATTTTCATCTTATTAAACCACTTTTTACAAACTAATAACAACCATTTATGTTGTATTTTCTAAATTTAATTCATAGAAGTGGTAAAATTTCATTTAAATGAAAAGGCCATCTTTTTAACTATTACTAAGTGGTTTCACTATTCATCAAAAATTAATGTTTTTCAGAAAACTACCAAAAATTCATCCTAAGATATATTTGATATTCAAAATTCCTAAATGATTCATATTTTACCAAGTTAAAAACATATAAGTTTTATTAATTAATTTAAAATTAATTCCCATTGTCAAAACTAATAATGTGTTTTTAAGAAACAACAACTATCAAAAAATTGAAACATGTTTATGTCCTATTTCCATGTGAAATTAATTACAATGGCCAAAATTAGATTAATTTGTAAAAATATAATCTAATTACACTTTAAATCCAATTAAAACGATAATATAACCATAAAATTAAATTAGATTAAAAGGAAATTTTGTATAAAAATACAGTATTTTTCACTATTCATAAAAACAATTAACATTACCAAAAAAAATTCAAATACTTACTGAATGTAAATTTTGATGTCCTGAATCTAAATAAGAATTTTATTTTGACCAATATAAAATATAAAAGTGAAAAAAACTATATTTAAAGAAGATTTTCTGTTAAAAGGCATTAAATCAACCTTTTAAGGTAAATTTTACTCTAAATTAGATTCATTAACATTTTAAGCATATAAATTTTAATGGATAAAATTAAAAAAAATTAAAAAACATGTATAATAACATTTTTTTTAGTTCTATTAATTACCAACTATACAATGATTAGGTGTTAACTACCATTTAAAATAATAATATTATATTATTAGTGTGTAACGTAAGATTTCAATGAAACCCATTGTTGTGTATGAGGTACGCCATCGAACATAGAAACCCCTTTAAAGTAAAATTAATATTTAATGCAAAAAAAGTTAATAAAAAAGAGATTTTAATATTTCTTTATTTACTTGAGATGTTACATCCTTTACCCCTTTTGGAAATTGTGTCCTCGCAATTTTAGTCACTTATCAAATAAGTGGGGGTATTTATCCCTCATAGCATTTTCAGATTTCCACATTGCCTCTTCAATCATATGGGTTTTCCATAGAACCATTTCTTGGTGAATTACCTTATTCTAAAACACATGCTCTCTACGGTGAAGAATCTAGACTGGTTGTTCCTTATAATAGAGATTGTTTTCTAACAGAACTACTTCTGGACTCAAAACATGTTAGGGCCAATAGGGGCCTATATACCCTGAGAGGGGGGGGGTGAATTAGGGTATGGATATTCTTTTTCAAAGTTCTTCCTGACCCACTAGATCTTGACCAATTTATTACAATGGTCACTTTGTTTGCTCTTGTGCGATTATTATGATCAGTTCTTTTCTGGTTTGTATGATGATGATTCTTTGAATGCAATGCAGGGAAGTGACTAGGCAGACACAGAGATTTTTACTTGGTTCACCCGCACTGGGCTACGTCCAAGGAGCATACAACAGTGATGTGTAGTTGTACCAAATCCACTAAGGCTCACTGCCAATAATGTTCACAAGGTTCGGGCTAGATCACTTTTATGCCCAGGCTCACTGCCTTTACAAGGTTTAGGGTCAGCTCACTACTTTCCCAAGGGTCACTCCCTGTTTCTCTCTCTCTGGCTCACTGCCGGTGGAGAGAATCACCTTCTTCCTCTTCCTAAGCTTACTGCTCTGTGAAGGGATTCACTCACAGTTTATAGACCTCTAGGTCTCTTCATTTGCATGAAATAATGCATCTTCAACTGTTGATAGATTCTCTGTTGAAGTCCAACTTTCATCCACTGATGAATACCACTTTTCCTCTTAACCACTGGGCAATTCACTTTGGAAACACCTTTGCAAAGCACCCTACGTCTCTAGGGTCCCAATTTCGTGAAGCTCAAACAAGCCTTCGCGAATCACCTACCTTTTCGCGATGCACTCTCGCGAAGCACTACCGCGAAGCTCAAGTTATTGCAGAGCAGCTTCCCTCACGAGGCTCACTGAGCCAATGCAGAGCGTGCAAATTTCGCGGAGCAACAATAGCCGCTGCGAAGCTCTTCTTTCGCAAAGCACACAGGCTACGCGAACTACCTTCACGAACCGAGAGCAAATGATTTTCTCTGAAAATTCTCTATGCTTCTCTCGAGGGGGTCGGCCTCTATTTATAGACGACTCCACCAAACCTCTAACTTTCCGCATGAAGTCAACACCACGTCATCTCAAGTCGCGAAGTTCCAAATTTTCCGCCGGAATTCTGTCAAAATCGCGAAGCACCACGGCAATTTTCTGATCGCAGAGCTCATCTTAATCATGGAGCATCCCATAAATTCTTTCGCGCCTTCTCCGCGAAGCTCCCTCGCAATTCCCCTCATCACCGCAAAGCTCCCTTGAAAAGCCCTTCACTGCCGCGATGCTCTTCAGCCTCTGTTGTTCGCGAAGCTTGTCGTAATCGCGAATAATCACCGCCTCCATTCTTCTGGTCTTCGCAAAATCCAAAACATGAAGCCTCTCTTCGCGAAATTCATTCCATTTCCATATTTAATTATAATCTTCATGGAAATCCTATTTTCGTGATGCTCACCAAACTTCCAAATTTTGGATCCCAAAAATTTGGCAAACACTGCGAAATGGCACCACCTTGTACTGCTCTTCTATATTGCCTCCAGATCGTCCTTTCCTTTGTCATTGTTCTTTGTCAACAAGGATTGTCAATAAATTCTCAGGAACTCGACAATTCTCCACGGAAACCTGCTTTGTCAACATACACAATCAACCCAAAAATACTGCAATGTTACCTTGAGGGATTTTTGCACAACAATATCCCCCTTTGGGTTTGTTGACAATTCTTCATAACTCTTCTCAGAATGATTTTATGCACATTGATACCTCACTGAGTCTTCTTCCAGAAACTACCACCATTTTCCTCTTGCGATTCTGATAGCATTAAAAGATTCACATAACACGTACTCTAAGCCGACATGAGAAATTCTCAGCATGAGAAACAATAGTAGTATAAAAATTTTATCAATGAATCACTTCATGTCAAACACCCATTGTCGATTCCAACCTAATACCAATTCTTAAATTGATACCAATTGCTGAAGCACACTGATACCAATTGATGATATCTGGAAACCTTCTCACACCATTCCAACATCACTCATCATCTTTTATCACGATCCTCAGCAGTCGTGATATCTATTCTTTGATCGATCACCTCTAGCATCGTCAGATTTAAAAATCTCCCACTTTCTCATTTCTCCCCCTATCTGGCTGCTCCATTGGTCAGATTCTCCCCATATCTGTCATGATTTCTCAAATAGTCACACTGTCTCCCCCTTGAACAATCACTATTTTCTCCCCCTTTGTCAACGAACCCAAAGGATACTCCTTTGTAGTTTGTAACATAGTAGAGAACACATATCAGCACATTAGAGAAAAACACATCATACCTTGGGGAGAGGGGGGGGGGGGGGGGTTCCACATCCACACTATTTCAAGTGCGGGGAATCGAATGAACTCCCAGAGCCAGTCAATGCCTTTCAAACGCTTCTTTGGGTAAGGTCGTTGTTAGAATGTCTGGAACCTGTAGCTCTGTAGGCACATACTCCAACTTCACGATTCCCTGCTCAACTTTCTCCTTGATAAAATGATACTTTATCTCAATGTGCTTTGTCCTTGAGTGATGGACGGTATTTTTGCTGAGATTTATAGCACTTGAGTTATCACACTGGATTCTGATCAAAGACTTCACTTCAACTCCCATATCTTCAAGCTGCTGCTTCATCCACAATAACTGTGTGCATGCTTGAGTGGCTGCAATATACTCAGCTTCTGTGGTGCTCAATGAAATTCAATCTTGCTTCTTGCTAAGCCAAGAAATACATATTTTTCCAAGATATAATGCACCTCCAGATGTTGATTTCATGTCATCCACTGAACCGGCCCAGTCTGCATCAGTATATCCCAATAACTCTATCTGAGATTTGTCGTTGTATGTCAAGCCGAAGTCCACTATGCCCTTGATATACCGAAATATTATTTTCACTACGAGCATATTAATTTCCTTGGGATTACTCTGATATCTCGCTGGTTGGCATGTGGCAAAAACAATATCAGGCCTTGTCGTGGTCAAGTACAACAAACTTCCAATAATTTGCCTGTATTATATGATATTAACTGCCTTCCCATCCTCATCTTTTGATAATTTCATCCAGGTAGCAACTTGAGTTTTCATCTCCTTGGAATTTTCCATGCCAAACCTTCTTAACACCTCCTTGGCATATTTGGATTGAGAAATGAATGTTCCATTCCTTCCTTGTGTCACCTGTAGACCAAGGAAAAATGTTAGCTCTCCAATAATTGACATTTCAAACTCATTTTTCATGATTTCTGAAAATTGTCTGCATTGAGCTTCATCTGGTCCACCAAATATTATGTCATCGACATAGACCAGCACCATCATCCTTTGATTACTATTGTTGTTGAAATAAATATTGTAATCAACTCCCCCACGCTGGAAACCAAGCTTCTTCAAGTACGGATCAAGCCGTGAGTACCATGCCCTTGGTGCTTGTTTCATCCCATACAATGCCTTCTTCAGCCTGCAAACTTTTTTCTCATCCTCATGAATGAGAAAACCATCTGGATACTCAATATACACTTCCTCTTCCAGAACACCATTCAAGAATGCGGATTTTACATCCATCTGGAACACTTTGAACTTTCTTTGCACTGCCATGGAAAAAAATAATCTGATTGTCTCCAGCCTTGCAACTGGTGAAAATGTCTCATCTACATCTATTCCCTCTATCTGGGATTATCCCTTGCACACTAGTCGTGATTTGTTTCGAATCATAGTTCCATCTTCATTCATCTTGTTGCGATAGACCCATTTAGTCCTGATGAAATTCTTGTCTGTTGGCCTCGAAACAATCTCCCATGTCAAATTCTTTTCCGAATCGGCATTAATCACTTATGCTCCCCTTTTGTCGCTTTCTTCCTCAACACATTCATCAGGAAATTTCTCACTGATTAATTTTTCAATGGCTTCATTTCTTTCAGCTGAAAACTTATCACTGTGTCATTTTTCAATGATGTCATTTCTTTGAACTTCTTCTCTCAGATTTTTGTTGACACGCCTTTGATTTTCCCTCGCAACTTCTTGGTATCCTGAAAGCAGTCAGCTGATACCACATTGTTAGATAAAAAAAGATAAGTATGATGTGCATGATTATTGCTGCTTCTCCCTGTGTTTCTTTTTTCCCTCGATAGGGAATTCCTGAGCCGAGTCATCCAATTATTTCTTTGATGGATCTTTCATCTTATTCTGTTATTGAATGCTCCCCCAATGTTATGCAACACTTCCTGGAGTTAGGCCCATAAAAAACTTCATCTCTTGCACCATCTATTCTCATTTTCCACCTGCATCATTTATACCAGTCTGGCACTCAGCATTGAGCCATTAACAAAATCTCTAAGCCTGCTGAGTTGGAACTCGGTGTAGGAAACAAGAGACAAAGTTAATAACACAATCACATTCTATTGTGCTCTGTTTCTCCCTTTCTTCTTCAACTCTGGTACCTGATTTGAATCAATTGAAACTGTAGAGCATATCATATCTCCACTTCGCATCCTTAGATGCCACTTTTCCTTGGATCGTATCTCCCTAAAACCTGAAACATTTGAATCATCGGTTAATAGACTTTATATACATAGGGAGATGGGTATTCTTCTAGACTCCTCAAGATGAGGATTTTGGTTGATCCTGATGGGTCAACCCTTTGATGCTTTCTTGTAGAGCATCACACTCTTTCCTTGCTTCTTCTAGTTTCCTTGCCAACTTCAACTGCTCTGGCCATATGACTAAGAATTCTTTACCCATATTCGGAGCCTTTTTATGATATGCAGATTCGACAGAATTAGCCTTTTTCACCATTTGGGGTTTAAACCCACTAGTACACATTTCTGTCTTTGATGTTGCACCAAAATTCTATTTCCCTTGATTCCTTCTCTGGGTAGGAACCTCTCTACTTTCCATCTTCCCCTGCTTCTTCCACCATTCCAAGGATCTTGCACCTTCCTCCACTTTTCGATGTGGAACACGATATGCAAATTTTTCAATACATTCTTTTTTCATCTTTCTTTAATCATATGTCTGATTCACCACAATCTTTTTCCACGGTGGTGAGTCCTCCATTGAACGTTCATTCTTCTTTATCACAGCTGGAGTAGATCTCCCCTTAATCATCCAGGTTTGTTCACATTCTCTCCTTGAGAGCTGTTGTGAGTATGATAGAGGAGGTTACTGATACACCTTTCGTTCAGCTTCGTGTGATTTCCATGAGGCTCTAAGCCTATTCTTCACCTTACCACTTTGTCTCCCAGTATAGGCTTCTTTCTTGTACAATTCATGTGGTGGAGATCTCTTTTCAGGTTATTTTTTCTTTCCTTCTTTCTTTTTTCTTCAATGTCTTGCCAAATGCCCATAACCAGAACATATAAAACATGTTCCATAAAATGCATACCTCATTTCATCATTTCTCTGTCGATATGTTGATGCATCTTGAGTTATTCTTGTAACGCCCCGACCCCAGCTACCCAGAGTCGGTGCATTAATTACATAACATTGGCATGATCACAAGAAAGATCAAATCTCGAAAGACCGATTGGTTTAGTAACCTTGGAAACACTAGATATATTCATAAGTTTTACATTACATCATAAAATGAAAAACTACTACAACAACATAAAGTCTCCATAATCCACACTCATATCCCCACATAACATCCCTGCAGGTCATTCATAATTTACTTCTTCACTTCCTGGGAAAAATAAAACATAGAAAAGGGGTGAGCTCAAATGCCCAGTAAGGATAACAATATAGCGGAAACTTTCATAAATAAGAATAATCATTTAAGGCAATGTATAACTAAAACAAAAGCCTTTCAAACATGAACTTTCAACTTGGTATGGCATAAATAAAATGAAATAATGCCATTTACTTATTCACATGGATATTCTACTAATCGAATAATCACATGCAAAAATCAATAACCACTTTCATAATGTTGGAATGCATAATTCCAGACTATCAAAACCACATAGCCAAGGCCTCGTGCCAAGACTACAAATAAGATTTTTTCAAGGCCTTGTGCCAAGACACTAGTTTGTCTCATGAGACCTACCGATGCATCGAGGAGCTATAGCGGGCTCCACCCGTCACTTACTAAGTCCAATGCATTCCCATATGAAAAGGTTTAAACATAACATAAACATTCGTATTAAAAATAGCATACGAAATGTAAATAATTTCACCATAAACTATAAATGGTATAAAAATAGAACATCCACAGTCAAACATATCACAAAACCTTCAATACAATATAGAAGTTTTGTATCATAATAAATCAACTTCAAATAATCTTAAAATCCATCAAAGGATGTTGACATAGATGAAATCAATATTCTTTTTAAAGAAATATCTCCTTTTAATTTGAAATCATTTAAGATCCATATAAAATAAAACATTTTCTTTGAAAATATTCTTATAAGCTTTTAAGGGAAGCTTTGACGATTTTATAACGGCGGAAAATAACCGCACCCGCCGTATAAGTAAAAAACATTCTTATCTTAATTCTGTCGAAAAGGTTAAAAAGCACCTTGTTTGGAAAACGACAGAAATAATCCCTTATAAACCTCTTATAAAAAGTCAAACAAGGGTATAAATGCCTTTAACCCATATTCTTTTAAATAATAAAAAATTTTTGAAATACATTTTGAAGAAACATGGATGTGGATGATAACGAGGTCCCAGTAGATAATTATGTATAAACAACCTCGGATAATGAAGAGATTGCGAAATAAACCCTTACCAATTTGGTAACTTATGAAACATACAACCCATGAAAGAGGTATCATACAATTAATATGTAAATACACATAAATTATAGTGTATTACACAAAGGATAGAATTATGGACAGTACATACACCACACAAAAGGTGATGGTGGCAATATGGCATGAATCTCACGGAAATAAGGAGTGAGATGAAAACCCCTTACCTTGTACTTTTCCTTGGTTGGGGTAGGTTAACCTCCTTTATAATGGAGAAATAATTGTTATTAAATTATAAAATAATCATATACATTATTATGATATCATATATGATCTTTTAATATTGATTTGATAATAATATCTTAGTATTATCGTTGTTTCGGGTGTGAAATTACTTGTTTTCTTTTATATGTTTTGTTACGTAAGTCGTGTTTTTCATGGATAGGTTGTATATTATTCATATACAGAATGATATCATGTCCCTAAACATTATTTTTAAATCATAAAATGATAATTATACTTGAATGGATACGATGGAGAATGAATCTCATCGCGTTCGTGGTGACGGTAGTCCGTCCGTACGCACGAGCGACAATATCATTCTTTTGATATTAAAATAATATATAAATGGATGGTATATAATATATACAGAATCATTAACATGTTATATTTATTATTTACCTGAGTTAAACATCATTATTATACCCATCCAAATAATAATATATTGAATAACAATTACACCACGACGTGGAGACGGTAAGCCGTACGTACGCACGTATGGTGAAATGTTATTCAAAGGGTGGATAGAATACTGAATTTGGTTGTACCATATTTATAATAACATCACAGTATATGTGAGATACTGGAGTTATTATTTTAGAATGGTAAGAACAAAGAAAGAAGAAGTGGAAGAAGAAAGGAACTTGAAAAGGGGTGGTGAAGACATTACCTCTTCTTCGGGTTCTTCCTTTTGATTTGATCAAAAGGGCTTCTTAGGTTGGTTTTCTGATCAAAATAAGGCCCCTAGGTTGTTGTGAGGGAGGTTGGGAGAGTATTTGGGCAGGTTTTGGACGATCCAAGTGGCTTGAGAGGTGTGAGGAATGAGTAGAAGTTGTCTCCTTTTATAAGGGAGAGGAGGGGCTCTTTAGGAAAGAGTGAAAGTATTACTTTATAATATAATTATATTCGGTTTATAATGGTCCAAAAATCATTGGGTCGAAGATAAGATGACTAATTTTCTAAATAACATCAACCAATAAGAATTGGATAGGTTTTAGATAATATTTTAATCATTATAATCTTATTTATTTAAATGATTTATTAATGAGGTAAACATTGCATCATTATTGTGTCATTAATAATTTAAATTATTTGATGTCTAAAAATTATAAATAAAATATCATTATGTAGGAAATCGTTTTATCTTTATAATGAATATTTATAATCGAAAATCCAACATGTATAACCCTATGTAAAAATTGTTCTTCTAAAAGATGTAAGCTTATGCCATTTTTATTTTTATTTTAACTTTATTAATATAATGTGTCCCTACCACATACAAGTGGCTCTAAGGGGTCCCCAAATCGACCCAAGGATGCTCATGGTCGGGTATGTGTCCACCAATAAGGTTAGGACATGTTTTAGGGTAATTTTGTATTATTATAATATTATTTTTTAACCCTTATTTACCGGATTTACCCTTAACCATGGTAAATAAAATATTTACCACAGTAATTATTCAAAATGTCTAAAAATAAATGTTACCTATTTACACAATTTGGACATCCTGATTCCAAATATGGAATCCATTTTTCAAAATTTAAAACACAGAAGTGGCAGAAATTAATTTAAAATTAATTCCCGCTGTCAAAACAAAAAGCGTGTTTTTAAGAGGTAATAACTATCAAAAGATTGACACTTGTTTATGTTCGGTTTAATTGTAAAATTATGTCCAATGACCAACATTATATTAAATGGTAAAAATATATTCTAAATATACTTTAAAACCACTCAAATTCACAATTTATCACTATTAATTATTTTGATTAAAAAAGTTGTTTTTAATTAAAATTGAGTAATTTTCACTATTCATCAAAATATGAAAGTTATCCGAAAAGTACCAAAATTTCACTTTAGGCTAAATTCGATATTCCGAATCCAAAAATGAAGTCCATTTTAAAATATAAAATATATATACTTTCAAAAAGTAGGTATTACTGTTCATAATGGCTAGTTTGATTGGTTATGGTGTGTGAGAACTTGGTGTTGCGTACAACACACGCTATCACATTATTCAAAGAGAAGCGTACCGTAGAAGCTTGGGGTGTTACATTCTCCCCTCCTTCAAATAATTTCATCCTCGAAATTTCTAGAATACTTATCACATGAAAAGACTCGGGTGGTTCTTCATCATAAGTTCCTCGGGTTCCCACGTTGCCTCTTCCATCTTATGGTTTCTCCACAAAACTTTTACCAGACGCGTCGTCCGGTTTCTCAGTACTTGTTCTCTCGTATCAAGAATCCTGACAGGCTCTCCACAATAAGACAGATCGGGTTCCAGTTCTAATTCCTCATAGGTGAGTACATGCGTTGGGTCAGGCATGTATTTTCTCAACAGAGATATGTGGAACACATCGTGAACTTTGGAGAGACTTGGCGGCATTGCCAATCGGTAAGCTACAGCCCCAATTCGTTCTAGAATTTCGAAAGGTCCGATGTACCTGGGAATCAATTTACCTTTCTTACCAAAACGTATGACTCCCTTCCATGGAGATACCTTCAGGAAAACATGATCACCGACTTGAAATTCCAAATCCTTCCTTCGATTATCGGCATAGCTCTTCTGCCTACTTTGAGATGCTTTGATGTGATTTTGGATTACCTTCACCTTTTCCACCATTTCATCCACTAGTTCTGGGCCTACAAGTTTTCTTTCACCAGCCTCATCCCAACAGGTTGGTGTAAGACATCTCTTTCCATATAACGCTTCATATGGTGCCATCTGAATACTCGAATGGAAGCTATTGTTATAGGAAAATTATACCAGTGGTAAATATTGATCCCACATACCCTGAAAGTCAAGTGAGCAAGATCTCAACATGTCTTCTAGGGTTTGAATAGTCCGTTCTGATTGTCCATCTGTCTGAGGGTGGTAAGCAGTGCTCAAATGAAGTTCAGTATCCAGGGATTTCTGAAGACTTTTCCAAAATCTTGAAGTAAAACGGGGATCACGATCAGAAACAATCGATAGGGGTACTCCATGAAGTCTCACAGCTTCATTAATATATAGTCTTGTTAGACGTTCCAGGGGTAGATCTTCTCTTATAGTAAGAAAATGTTCTGACTTGGTAAGACGATCAACAATAACCCATATTTCATCGTTCCTTCTAGGAGTCTTTGGTAGCCCCATGACAAAGTCCATCGTAATATTGTCCCATTTCCACTCCGGTATGGGAAGAGGTTGCATGACTCCTCCAGGCTGTTGCCTTCCAGCTTTCACTTGTTGACAAACCATACATCTTGACACAAAATCATCAATCTCCCTCTTCATGTTGTCCCACCAAAAATGTTCCTTCAAATCTCTATACATTTTGGTTCTCCCAGGGTGTATAGAGAAATTGGAACTATGAGCATCATCCAGCAATTCCCTTTTCAGATCAGGTAAATCGGGAACACAAAGTCTCTTCCCGAATTTCAAAATTCCATCTTCATACACAAAGTCTCTCAATCTCCCATCATTCACAGCTTTAATCTTCTTCTGAAATTCTTCATCATCGGTCTGAGAACTCTTAATCCTTTATAGTAAAGATGGTTTGGCAACCATTTGAAAAAGCCTTGATGTTTCACCTTCCCTGTTTATTCCCATGTCCATATTCACTAGATCCATGAAAATTGGATCCCTTTCAATTCTCATCATGTTCAAAACTCCATGGTCTTTTCTGCTCAAAGCATCTGCCACCTTGTTTGCTTTCCCCGGGTGGTAGTGTATCGTGCAATCATAATCCTTGAGTAATTCAAGCCATCTCCTTTGCCTCATGTTGAGTTCTTTTTGTGAGAAAATATACTTCAAACTCTTGTGATCAGTATAAATCTCACATTTTTCACCATAGAGGTAGTGCCTCCATATCTTCAAAGCAAAGATCACAGCTGCTAACTCAAGATCATGAGTAGGATAGTTTTGTTCATGAATTTTCAACTGTCGTGATGCATAGGCAATAACTCTATCATTCTGCATAAGGACACAACCAAGTCCTTTCTTTGATGCATCACTATAAATAACGAACCCATCATTCCCCGATGGTAGAGTCAATATAGGAGCATTGACTAATCTTCTCTTCAGTTCTTCGAAACATTCTTCACACTCTTTTGTCCAAACAAATTTAACCCCTTTACGTGTGAGCTTCGTTAATGGGTTAGCCAATCGGGCAAAATTATGGACGAAACGTCGATAATAACCTGCCAAACCAATAAAACTACGTACCTCAGTTATACTCATAGGTGCTGGCCATTATTGGATTGCCTTGGTCTTAGAAGGATCAACAGAGATTCCATATTTAGAGACAATATGGCCAAGAAAAGAAATATCCTGAAGCCAGAATTCACACTTGCTAAACTTCCCATATAATTCATGCCTCCTCAGAGTCTTCAAGATAATGCGCAAGTGATTTTCATGATCTTCGTAGGTTTTGGAGTATACCAAGATATCATCAATAAATACCACCACAAATTCATCAAGATACTCCTTGAAAACTCTATTCATCAGATCCATGAATACAGAGGGTGCATTAGTCAATCCAAACGGCATTACAGTAAACTCGTAATGCCCGTACCTGGTTCGAAATGCTGTCTTCAAAATGTCTTCCTTCTTCACACACAACTGATGGTATCCGGATCGAAGGTCAATCTTTGAAAAGTATTGAGCTCCATGCAGTTGGTCAAATAAATCATCAATACGAGGTAGGGGATACTTGTTCTTTATCGTTATAGCATTCATCTCCCTGTAGTCGATACATAACCTCATAGATCCATCTTTCTTTTTAACAAAAAGAATAGGGGCTCCCCATGGAGAAACACTAGGGCGAATAAATCCCTTATTACTCAATTCCTCTAGTTGTTTCTTTAGTTCGACTAATTCTACAGTGGCCATTCTATAAGGGGTCTTCGATATAGGCCTTGATCCAGGAATCAAATCAATGGAAAACTCAACTTCTCGTTCTGGAGGATGTCCAGGTAAATCTTCCAGAAATACATCTACAAATTCTTTCACAACAGGTACATCCTCTATTTGAACATTCCTTTCCTCACCGACAGTTATTTCATTCTCTTCCTCCCCAATAATTGAATTAAGTTGAGCTACTAGGGGTGGATCTAAATAAGAATTAGGTGGTGACGATTCTGCTCTAAAAATAAGGTGTTCCTTATCATTAACATCAAGAATCGTAACCTCTTTCTTCTTACAATAAATCTTCGCATCATAGTCTGAAATCCAGTCCATACCGAGGATTATATCAAACTCAATCATAGGTATGACGATGAGATCAGCAGATAAAGAAAATTTATGTGCTCTAATGGGGACTGATTCACAAAACTTTGTTGCAATGATACTTCCCTTAGGAGTTTTAACTGACAACTCCCTTATTAAGTCAAATTGGAAATATCTAATTTTCTTAGCAAACTGGGAAGATATGAAACAATGCGACGATCCAGAGTCAAATAATGCATTTGCTAAACTTGAGGAAACCATTAAATTACCTGCCACCACATCCTTCGGAGCTTCTACCTCAGCAGTAGTGATAGCATAAGCTTGGCCTTGATCCCTTGGCCTTTTATGAGGTAAGTTCTCCTGACGCTTAGGACATGTATTTGCATAATTCCCCATCTCCCTGCAATTGTAGCACTGAACGTTGGTAGCTTCCTTCTTCCCCTTGCAATCACGAGTTTAGTGGCCTTTTTCACCACACTTGTAACAGACTCCCATTCCCTTCAAGCAAGTACCAGGATGTTTCTTCCCGCATTTACCAAAAGATGGATATTCAACCTTTCCCTTCTTCCCCTTATTTCCATTCCCAGATTGATCAGCAGGTCTCTTCTTCTCTTGCTTTGCTTTAAAGTCATAAGACTTAGAGAATTCCTTTTCGGTCTTGATAGCACATGAGACAATGTCTTCGTACGATGAAAAGGATTGTGAGACTAATGCTCGGTGGAGAAATGGTTTTAACCCATCAAAGAAACGATCAATCTTACTACTTTGGTTACGTATATAATCACCAGCATACCTTGCTAACCTTGTAAAGTTAGCCTCATACTTTGCGACATTCTCATCCTCCTTCTGTCTTAGACTTAGAAATTGCCTTTCCATATCTGCTCTATGGTCGTGAGGGAAGTATTTTTCTAAAAACAGAACTTTGAACTCCCTCCATTCCATATTTGATACTTCATCATCTTCCTTCATGTTTTGAATCAATGACCGCCATTGATCAGCATCTCCAGTGAGGCGGTAAACTTCCATGATAACTTTTTCCCTTTCACTGCTCCCCAAAGCCTGAAATATTTTCTCTAGGGAATTTATCCATTGCTCAGCTACTAAGGGATTTGTACTCCCATTGAACGTTGGTGGTTGTTGCCTCATGAATCGATCTAACATTGATCCTCCACGCAGAGGATCAGGGTGCTCCATACGGGTAAGGTTATTATTCATAACCTAAGTAAGTTGTCCCAGCATGGTGATTAGATGATCGGCACCAGTTGCATCACCAGCCCCACTATAATTATCTTGAGCAGGAGGGCAATCCCTACATGGAGTGCGTGCATTGATACGGTTTCCATTTCTTCCACTAGGCGCCATTTCTAAACAATGGCATAAACTAGATCAGTTTATGAATCAAAATACATAATCCCATACTTATAAAACACTTAACATAAATTGAACTATTTATGGATATAATCCATAATCATAAAAATGTTTTCTTTGAGGAAGTATATACTCATAATCCCTTCAAAATGATTTGTAAAGAAAATGAGAGTTATCCTAAGCATATCCCCCGGGAGTGTCGTAACCAAGAGTGCAGCAAGGCCCGTTGTCGTGCACCAGTTCCCGTTCAAGTCTAGCTCAAAGCGGTGTTTTCGGGTTTTACCCCTAGGTACATCTGTGCCAGAGCCGCCTCTACCTGCTCGTATCCAGACAGGGATGTATTGCTCGAAAAACTCACAAAATCTCTACAATACCAAAATTCTAGGAAGTTCTTCTATACTAATACTCAATGTTCATCTTAGGTCTACGTGCTCTAATCAGAGTTTACCTAAATCTAGCTTCCAAGGTTTGTACTAAACATCCTCTGATACCAACTGTAACGCCCCGACCCCAGCTACCCAGAGTCGGTGCATTAATTACATAACATTGGCATGATCACAAGAAAGATCAAATCTCGAAAGACCGATTGGTTTAGTAGCCTTGGAAACACTAGATATATTCATAAGTTTTACATTACATCATAAAATGAAAAACTACTACAACAACATAATGTCTCCATAATCCACACTCATATCCCCACATAACATCCCTGCAGGTCATTCATAATTTACTTCTTCACTTCTTGGTAAAAATAAAACATAGAAAAGGGGTGAGCTCAAATGCCCAGTAAGGATAACAATATAGCGGAAACTTTCATAAATAAGAATAATCATTTAAGGCAATGTATAACTAAAACAAAAGCCTTTCAAACATGAACTTTCAACATGGTATCGCATAAATAAAATGAAATAATTCCATTTACTTATTCACATGGATATTCTACTAATCGAATAATCACATGCAAAAATCAATAACCACTTTCATAATGTTGGAATGCATAATGCCGGACTATCATAACCACATAGCCAAGGCCTCGTGCCAAGACTACAAATAAGATTTTGTCAAGGCCTTGTGCCAAGACACTAGTTTGTCTCATGAGACCTACCGATGCATCGAGGAGCTATAGCGGGCTCCACCCGTCACTTACTAAGTCCAATGCATTCCCATATGAAAAGGTTTAAACATAACAAAAACATTCGTATTAAAAATAGCATACGAAATGTAAATAATTTCACCATAAACTATAAATGGTATAAAAATAGCACATCCACAGTCAAACATATCACAAAACCTTCAATACAATATAGAAGTTTTGTATCATAATAAATCAACTTCAAATAATCTTAAAATCCATCAAAGGATGTTGACATAGATGAAATCAATATTCTTTTTAAAGAAATATCTCCTTTTAATTTGAAATCATTTAAGATCCATATAAAATAAAATATTTTCTTTGAAAATATTCTTATAAGCTTGTAAGGGAAGATTTGACGATTTTATAACGGCGGAAAATAACTGCACCCTCCGTATAAGTAAAAAAAACATTCTTATCTTAATTCTGTCGAAATGGTTAAAAAGCACCTTGTTTGGAAAACGACGGAAAGATTCCCTTATAAACCTCTTATAAAAAGTCAAACAAGGGTATAAATGACTTTAACCCATATTCTTTTAAATATTAAAAATGTTTTGAAATACATTTTGAAGAAACATGGATGTGGATGATAACGAGGTCCCAGTAGATAATTATGTATAAACAACCTCGGATAATGAAGAGATTGCGAAATAAACCCTTACCAATTTGGTAACTTATGAAACATAAAACCCATGAAAGAGGTATCATACAATGAATATGTAAATACACATAAATTAGAGTGTATTACACAAAGGATATAATTATGGACAGTACATACACCACACAAAAGGTGATGGTGACAATATGGCATGAATCTCACGGAAATAAGGAGTGAGATGAACACCCCTTACCTTGTACTTTTCCTTGGTTGGGGTAGGTTAACCTCCTGTATAATGGTGAAATAATTGTTATTAAATTATAAAATAATCATATACATTATTATGATATCATATATGATCTTTTAATATTGATTTGATAATAATATCTTAGTATTATCGTTGTTTCGGGTGTGAACATACTTGTTTTCTTTTATATGTTTTGTTACGTAAGTCGTGTTTTTCATGGATAGGTTGTATCTTATTCATATACATAATGATATCATGTCCCTAAACATTATTTTTAAATCATAAAATGATAATTATACTTGAATGGATACGATGGAAAATGAATCTCATCGCGTTCGTGGAGACGGTAGTCCGTACATACGCACGAGCGACAATATCATTCTTTTGATATTAAAATAATATATAAATGGATGGTATATCATATATACATAATCATTAGCATGTTATATTTATTATTTACCTGAGTTAAACATCATTATTATACCCATCCAAATAATAATATATTGAATAACAATTACACCACGACGTGGAGACGGTAAGCCGTACGTACGCACGTATGGTGACATGTTATTCAAAGGGTGGATAGAATACTGAATATGGTTGACCATATTTATAATAACATCACAGTATATGTGAGATACTGGAGTTATTATTTTGGAATGGTAAGAACAAAGAAAGAAGAAGTGGAAGAAGAAAGGAACTTGAAATGGGGTGGTGAAAACATTACCTCTTCTTCGGGTTCTTCCTTTTGATTTGATCAAAAGGGCTCCTTAGGTTGACTTTCTGATCCAAATAAGGCCCCTAGGTTGTAGTGAGGGAGGTTGGGAGAGTATTTGGGCAGGGTTTGTACGATCCAAGTGGCTTGAGAGGTGTGAGGAATGAGTAGAAGTTGTCTCCTTTTATAAGGGAGAGGAGGGGCTCTTTAGGAAAGAGTGAAAGTATTACTTTATAATATAATTATATTCGGTTTATAATGGTCCAAAAATCATTGAGGTCGAAGATAAGATGACTAATTTTTTAAATAACATCAACCAATAAGAATTGGACAGGTTTTAGATAATATTTTAATCATTATAATCTTATTTATTTAAATGATTTATTAATGAGGTAAACATTGCATCATTATTGTGTCATTAATAATTTAAATTATTTGATGTCTAAAAATTATAAATAAAATATCATTATGTAGGAAATATTTTTATCTTTCTAATGAATATTTATAATCGAAAATCCAACATGTATAACCCTATGTAAAAATTGTTCTTCTAAAAGATGTAAGCTTATGCCATTTTTATTTTTATTTTAACTTTATTAATATAATGTGTCCCTACCACATACAAGTGGCTCTAAGGGGTCCCCAAATCGACCCAAGGATGCTCATGGTCGGGTATGTGTCCACCAATAAGGTTAGGACACGTTTTAGGGTAATTTTGTATTATTATAATATTATTTTTTTACCCTTATTTACCGGATTTACCCTTAACCATGGTAAATAAAATATTTACCACAGTAATTATTCAAAATGTCTAAAAATAAAAGTTACCTATTTACACAATTTGGACATCCTGATTCCAAATATGGAATCCATTTTTCTAAATTCAAAACACAGAAGTGGCAGAAATTAATTTAAAATTAATTCCCGCTGTCAAAACAAAAAGCGTGTTTTTAAGAGGTAATAACTATCAAAAGATTGACACTTGTTTATGTTCGGTTTAATTGTAAAATTATGTCCAATGACCAACATTATATTAAATGGTAAAAATATATTCTAAATATACTTTAAAACCACTCAAATTCACAATTTATCACTATTAATTATCTTGATTAAAAAAGTTGTTTTTAATTAAAATTTAGTAATTTTCACTATTCATCAAAATATGAAAGTTATCCGAAAAGTACCAAAATTTCACCTTAGGCTAAATTCGATATTCCGAATCCAAAAATGAAGTCCATTTTAAAATATAAAATATATATAATTTCAAAAAGTAGGTATTACTTTTCATAACGGCTAGTTTGATTGGTTATGATGTGTTAGAACTCGGTGTTGCGTACAACACACGCTATCACATTATTCAAAGAGAAGCGTACCGTAGAAGCTTGGGGTGTTACAATTCTTCTGATATTGTTCTCCTGATCTTCCTAACACATACTCATGGTATGTCCCATTCTTCCACTGTAATAGCATTTGATAATTGATTTCCTCTGAGAGACTCTTCTCTCGGATTTATCATGACGCTTCTTCTTATTCTCAAATTTTTTATAGATTCTATTTTCACAGCCTAAAATGTATTCCAGAGCCTCTGAACAAAATCTTGATGTGTGGCCATGAATCCCGCAGAAATAGAACATGTCATCACTTCTTTTTGTAGCTATCCTCTTAGGCCTATCTCCATCACCTACATGATTTTCCCCATTTCTGGAGTTATTCACGGCTCTCTTCTTATCATGCATGGGAGGTGATTTATCAAATCCAATACTAGCTTTTCCAAAACGTGCTGGTCTTTGAGCTGAGAAAATATTCTATTGTTTTTCTTCATAAATAGCATATATGTTCTTTATTTTATCATCACTTGTCGAAGGATAATCAAATAGCAAGTGTAAGGCATCCTTCATTTTTGGAATTCCTTTAGTATTGGATTTCTCCAATTTCGTCATTACTGATTCTAGCTCTTCTTACAACTTTTGAATATTCATATCCCTTGATTCAAGTTGGACATCATGTTCTCCCTTGTGAAGCTTCCATCTACTCATCTCATCTTCCAACTCACATGTCAACTTATCCACCATATCACTCTGATCCTTTTCTTTCAATTTTTCTTGAGCAACAGAATCAGAACAACATTAATTGTCTAGTTGTAGTCTTTGATTCTTCTGAACTAGCTCAGATAGCTGTGTAGCAAGATCAACATTTCTGCCTTTGAGATTCTAAACTTCATCTGACTTTTGACTCTCTTCATAATCACCAGCCTTTTTTTTCCTTTTATTTTAGCTAGCTTTTGTACTTCCTCACCCTGAGAATCATTCTTATCCTTTAGGTCAGTTTCCAGATCAATAAGACTTTGAATTAAGCCTATTACCTTGTTGACCTCAATTTCTAGTGCTTGGATCCGAATGTCTTTAGACTTAATTTCATCGGTGTTTCCAAAAAAACTTGGAATATCAGGTTCTTCAATGCACTTGACTTGATCTTTCACTTTTCTATTCAATCCATCGATATCCATTTTCTGTTCTTCAATCTTATTTTTATACTCACCAACTGATTCTGAGTTCTGTAGTGCTGATAACTTGAGTTTCTCAATTTTATCCATCAACTCAGACTTCTCTTCTTCCTGCTGCTGCATATAGACTTTGGTATCACGATCCACTTTGTTAGCTTTCTTGGTTTTGGCTTTCCAAACATCTATCTATTCAAGAGAAGCCTCTAACTCAGCTTGCATATCTATTCTTCCTTCAATTCTTTCTTCTTCATTATTATTTGTTTCAATATCACTTTGAAGATCTTGTACTTCACTCATTCCCGCATCATGCTTGAGTGAATCAATCTTATCCCTATCAGATTCATCCAGACCTTCCTTCTGTATGCTATTTGATTCTTTTAATTGAATCACACTTTTTCCATACACACTTCCACACTGAGGAATACCACCTGACTTCTGCTTCTTCTTTGATGTTTTTCCCTTTTCCATGGAACACCGATAATAATAGCAGACAGATTCTTTAACCACACAGATCGACTACACCAAGTTGGAGCAAGCAAATCGGATAACAACAACCTTCGCTCTGATACCAATTGTTAGGGCCAATAGGGGCCTATATACATTGAGAGGGGGGGTGAATCAGGGTATGGATATTCTTTTTCAAAGTTCTTCATGCCCCACTGGAGCTTGACTAATTTATTACAATGGTCACTTTGTTTTCTCTTGTGCGATTATTATGATCAGTTCTTTTCTAGTTTGTCTGATGATGATTCTTTGAATGCAATGCAGGGAAGTGACTAAGAAGACACAGAGATTTTTAATTGGTTCACCCGCACTGGGTTACGTCCAAGGAGCATACAACGACTATGTGCCGTTGTACCAAATCCACTAAGTCTCACTGCCAATAATGTTCACAAGGTTCGGGCTAGATCACTTCTATGCCCAGGCTCATGGCCTTTACAAGGTTTAGGGTCAGCTCACTACTTTCCCAATGGTCACTCCCTATTTCTCTCTATCTGGCTCACTGCCGGTGGAGAGGATCACCTTCTTCCTCTTCCTAAGCTCACTGCTCTATGAAGAGATTTACTCACAGTTTATAGACCTGTAGGACTCTTCATTTGCATGCAATAATGCATCTTCAACTATTGATAGATGCTCTATTGAAGTCAAACATTCATCCACTGATGAATACCACTTTGCCTCTTAACCACTGGGCAATTCACTTTAGAAACACCTTCGCAAATCACCCTACTTCACTCATCTCCCAATTTCGCGAAGCTCAAACAAGCCTTCGCGAAGCTCCTGCATTTTCGTGAAGCACTCTCACGAAGCACTACCGCGAAGCTCAAGTTGTTCTGATTAGCTTCCCTCGCGAAGCTCACTGAGCTAATGTGGAGCACACAACTTTCGCGGAGCAACAATAGCCACCGCGAAGCTCTTCCTTCGCGAATCACACAGGCTACGCGAACTACCTTCGCGGACCGAGAGCAAATGATTTTCTATGAAAATTCTCTCTGCTTCTCTCGAGGGGGTCGGCCTATATTTATAGACGATTCCACCGACCCTCGAACTTTCCGCGTGAAGTCAATGCCACATCTTCTCAAGTCGCGAAGCTCTAAAGTTTCCACCAGAATTCTGTCAAAATTGCAAAGCACCACGGAAATTTTCTGATCGTAGAGCTCATCGTAATCGCGGAGCATCCCGTCAATTACTTTGCGCCTTCGTCGCGAAGGTCCCTCGCAATTCCCCTCATCGCCGTGAAGCTCCCTTGAAAATCCCTTCACCGCCGCGATGCTCTTCAGCCTCTGTCATTCGCGAAGCTTGTCGTAATCACGAAGAATCACCCCCTCCATTCCTCTGGTCTTCGCAAAATCTAAACCATGAAGCCTCACTTTGCGAAATTCATGCCATTTCCATATTTAATTATGATCTTCATGGAAATCCTATTTTCCCAATGCTCACCAAACTTCCAAATTTTGGACCCCAAAAATTTGGCAAACACTGGGAAATGGTGCCACCTTGTGATGCTCTTCTGTACCGCCTCCAGATCGTCCATTCCTTTGTCATCGTTCTTTATCAACAAGTATTGTCAACAAAATCTCAGGAACTCGACAATTATCCATGGAAACCTCCTTTGTCAACAAAGAAAATCATCCCAAAAATACTGCAATGTTACCTTGATGGATTTTTGCCCAACAAAACATGAAATGGATCTGGAATATACTTCTTGAACACGGAAACAAGAAAAATGTTGTGTACCTGAGATAAAATGGAGGTAAATCCACTATGTACGTAATTGATCCATTTTTCTAGGATTTCAGAAGGTTCAATAAACCTCGGAATCAACATTCCCTTATTACCAAAATGCATCACATTTTTCCAAGGAGAAACCTTGAGAAAGACATGATCACCAACCTCAAAAGAAAGACGCTTCCTTCGGTTATCCGCATAACTTTTTTGTCTGCTCTATGCTATTCTCATGTTCTTCTGAATCAACTAAACTTTTTCTGCCATCTTTTCTACTAATTTTTGTCCCATCAGATTCCTTTCACCTACTACATCCCAAAATACTAGTGTTCGACAACACTTTCCATATGATAACTCAAATGGAGCCGTCTGTATACTGGAATGGAAACTATTATTATATGAAAATTCAACCAAAGAAAGATGTTGGTCCCATATTCCCTGGAAATCAATTGATAAAGCATGTAGCATATACTCCAAGGTCTGAATTGTTCATTCTATCTTCCCATCTGATTGAGGATGAAATGTTGTATTAAAATTTAATTCAGTACCCAACGACTTCTGAAAGGCTTTCCAAAAGTTAGAAGTAAACTTGGGATCATGATCAGATACAATGGAGATGGGAAAACCATGTAACCTGAATATATCTTTAACATACAACTGAGAAAGATAATCTGGAGACAAAGTATCTCGAATTGGAAGGAAGAGATCAGATTTAGTCAACTGATCAACAATAACCCAGATTGCATTATTACCTTGGGATGTCTTTGGTAATCCCACAATGAAGTTCATGGATATATTTTCTCATTTCCATTCTGGCAACGATAATGACTGAAGCATCCCTTTCAGTAACTATCGCTCTGCTTTAACCTAGTGACATGTCAAACACTTAACAGTAAAATCAGCACTACCTATTTTAATTCCATCCCACCAGTAATACTCACAAAGTTCTCTGTACAGTATAGTACTACTTGGATGAATAGGAAAAGGGGAACTAAGAGCTTCACATAACAACTCATACTCCAACTATAAATCACAAGTCACATGAAATTTTTTCCAAAACCGCAAAACACAATCAATGTCAATGTTAAATTCACGAAACATAACATTATGAACCAACTCTTCCTTTTTCTACAACTCACTGTCTTCTTTCTGTGTTTTCTTTATTCTATCTGATAGAGATGATTTCATCAACACCTGAAACAAAACAGAAGAATTTACTTCACCAAAAACATATATTCCAAAGTTCATCAAATAAAAAACCGAAGGATCTCATAAAAAATGTTTCATGGTTATTAAAGCATTACTTTTTCAACTCAAAGAATCTGCCACATTATTTGCCTTTACTAGATGTAATGATTTGTGAAATCATAATCCTTGATTAATTCCAACCATCTCCTCTCTCTCATGGTCAATTATTTTTGAGTGAATATATACTTGAAACTTTTTTGGTTAGTATATATTTCACATTTATTCTATACAAATTATGCCTCCAAATTTTTAAAGATAAAACAACAGCAGCTAATTCCAAATCATGTGTAGGGTAATTTAGCTCATGAGGTTTCAACTGATGTGAAGCACAAACAATTACCTGATCATTCTGCATAAAGAAACAACCAAGTCCTTTCAATGAAGCATCACTGTAAATAACAAACTCACCATTTCTTGAAGGAAGTTCCAAAACTATAGCATTCACCAATATTCTTTTGAATTCCTAGAAACAATCATCACATTATTTTGTCCAAATGAACTTAACACCTTTTCTAGTTAGCTTAGTTAGTGGGATAGATAACCTGAAAAATTCTCAACAAACCTCTGGTAATAATCTGCTAAACCAAGAAAACTACAAATCTCAGTTATATTTGTTGGTCTTGGCCATTCTTCAACAAACTTTGTTTTTTTAGGATCAACAGTTATTCCATTTTTTGAAACAATGTGTCCAAGGAAAGAAATTTTCTGTAAACAAATCTCACACTTGATGAATTTACCAAACAATTTCCTTTCTTTTAAGGTTTGTAAGAATACCCTTATATGACTTTCATGCACCTCTTTACTTTTTGAATAAACCAAAATATCATCATTCAACACAAACCCAAACGTTCCAAGAACTCACAGAAAATTATATTCATAAGATCCATGAATACAGTAGGTGCATTGGATAAACCAAAATTCATAACTACAAATTCATAATGGCCATATCTCGTATGAAATGTTGTCTTAGTAATGTCTTCTTCCTTTACTTTCAACGGATGGTACCCCGACCTCAAATAAATCTTCTAAAAGTACTGATCTCCCTAGATCTCATCAATAAAATCATCGATATGAGGCAAAGGATTCTTGTTCTTAACAGTGATGATATTCAATGCTCTATAATCAATAAAGAGTCTCATTTAACCATCTTTCTTTTTAGCAAACAAGACATGGTCACCCCATGGTGTTGTGCTAGGTCGAATGAAACCAATATCTAATAACTCCTGTAACTTCTTATTTAACTCTAAAAGTTCAATATGAGCCATTTGATAAGGGGGTTTTGAAATTGGCTTAGCATCAAGAAATAAGTCAGCATTAAATTCAACTTATCGATTAGGTATAATACCCGGAAACTCATCAGAAAAAACATAAAGGTACTTATTTTCCACAAGCACAACATTAATCTCAACACTTCAATTTTTTCAACAATATGCGCAAGGTAAAATTCATTTCCATATTTTCCTAGTTTCTCATCTTCCTTATATGTTATCAAAATCAAGGGATGATTCATGTACACAAAATGAAAATATTTCTGAAAATAAAACTCTTTATCTCTGTAGTAAATATTAGAATGACAAATAAAAAGACAATCCTTACAGAAAATAACATCATAATCTACTAGAGGCAAAACAATAAGGTTTGCAGGTAGATTCTTCCCGCACACAAGGACATGAAGGTTCTCAAAATTTCTTTTTGTCTCAACATTACCCCCGGTGTTTTTACCATAAATTATGGATTCATATCTTCATATGGAATTACTAATCTACTATAAAACTTCTCAGAAATGAATGAATGTATAGACCTTGAATCAATCAACACATTGGCATAATCTGAACAAACAAACAGTGTACCTGATACTAGTTCATTTGATATCCCAACATCTCTTAAAGTAGTTTCAATGGATTTCACCACCCCTTTCTGCTTGTAGTTTGGTTTCTTTCCCTCAGTTGTGTTCTTCGCTGGAGACTCATTTGCATAATGACCCATTTAATTACACTTAAAAAATATTACTGCTGGCTTTTCATTGCCTGCTTGATCATCTTCCTTACAATAACGATCAATATGACCAGACTTACCACACCAGAAGCACTTCCAAGACTTTTATTAACATTCTCCAGGATTCTTTTTACCACACTTCTCACAATTTGGATATTTAGTTTTCTTAACTCCAAGATTCTTTGATGAATTCTTTCCCTTTTCTTGTCAACTAGACCTCTTATTTTTTTGTTTTTCAAAGAATACATGATCATCAAAAAAATCCGTTTCCTCCTTCTCCGTACATCGAACAAGTTTTTCATAACTTTTAAACTCATGATAGGCTAATTCTCTTTGATATTGCAGCTTCAGTCCTGAGTAAAATTGGTTGATTTTACTATCAAGATCTCGTATAAAATTTGGAGCATACCTTGCTAGTCTAGTGAAGTTTCCTTCGTAAACAGCCAGTGAGTCATCCTCCTGCCTCAATTCCAAGAATAGTTTTCCATCCTAAGTCAAACCACTTTAGGAAAATATATCTCAAGGAACCAACCTTTGAATTCATCCCAAAAAAGAGCATCAATCTCCTCACTATCCATGATATTTTTCACTATCGACCAGCACTGATCAGCTTCACCTTAAAAATGGTAAACAATAAGACTAACCTTTTGATGTTCTAAATAATCCATGATGTTGAATATTTTCTCCAGTTCTTTAATCTACTGTTCTTCTAGCATAGTGTTAGATGATCATCTGAATGATGGGGGGTGTTGCCTCATGAAATTCTCCACTACTGACATGTTCTTCTGTGGTTGATCTGGCTGATCTCGTTCATGGATACCACCACCATTTATATCCAGATTCAATTGTGCCATCACTACAACAAACTTTTCAGTTCTGATTTTGACTATCTCAGGTTGCTGATTTGGATGGTTGTCTTCCTTCTAATGTCATCCCAACATAGCTGCCATGTTTCCTCTAAAAAACCATTCTGAACAAAGAAATAACTTACGTGAAGCAACGTGGTAATATGTAAATGCTATATCATTTCAATAATAACTTAATCAATAATAATATATGGATATTAATTTAACTATATTCTAACTCCTAAAGTTTTCTAAACCAACCTCTGATACCCACTATAAGGACCCAGCCTTAAAACATTACATAATCTTGAATTAAACAAATAATTCACATTGAAAATCTTTTCAGGATTATAGTTTCAGAGAATTAAGACATAGATTATACATGGTGACTTGAATACTTCATGTACACACATCTACTCAGTTTCCATTTTTTTACAAAATAAAAACTCTTGAATGAAAAGATTCATGTCTACTTCCATGTTTTTGATAGCATGACATTTCCATAATCCCATCCTTAACCATATTCCATTTTATGTCTGGTGAAAAACATTTCAAAAACCTTGGATGTGCATTAAAGGCTTAGTAAGGGATACACAAAAATGAAAAACTATTAATTTTTTCAAAACAACAAGCAAACTATGAATACTTTATCATAAGTAATTCTTTTCACCTTTATGAAGTAGTAAATACTATTCACTAAATAAGAGATCGTTTTTACCCATTTGTAACCAAACAATTACCATAAAACCCATACAATGAACACATAACATATAAAGGTAACTTGGGACATAAAAATTCTTAAGAGGAATAACCATACGGTTGACTTCCACACATATCACTAAATAGAATAGCCATACTACTGACTTCCATACCCAATACATATGAGGTTTTAATGTAACCACCGGTCCTAGTTTATCACGACACCACTCGTCATTTGTTTTATCATGTAACCACCCGTCAAATGTCCATGTACCATTATAAAATCATAACAAATAAAATATTGTAAATATAAACATTTCACTAATAACATTTAATTTTCAATCACAAGAAATAATTTAATGATATTGAAATAATAAATCAATTTCAAAAACCATTCTCAATACCAAAACACTCAAAATAGAATAAGGTACTTCCTTTTCATTTTAGAAAACATTAAGGAAAATAGAGGAAGCCAAATAATGATTACAGTGGCGGAGAGGTCATTATTGCTGTAAACGTTAAAAACATTCCATTTGTCATTTAGTAAAACGCTTTGTAGAAAAAGGATTCCCTTTGAATGAATGTAAAGGTCAAAGGGATTTATTATACACCTTGTTAAAGAAGAAGGTCTATATTATCGAAATATTCCTCAATGAATGGGGATTGAGACGAAGTCCCTTACCTCATGTCTACCTTGACCCATTTTTTCTTTAATCTTCGAAATAATAAACTAAAGTTAATTTCTACTAGCTTAAAAACCTTTTAAAGTTTATTATTTCATTTATATAACTTATTACCATGTTATAAACATTATATAATCATTTAAGTTAATACTGGTTGTTTTGTCAATGTTTGGTACTCGTGTCACAAATGAACACCATATAATTAATAGTTGTCCATGTGGTCAGTATTAAATTATCTCCAGAATGATATTCATGATTTAGATATCATATACGTCAAATATATCTTGTATATATATGTATTTATAATAGTACATAACATTTTGGAGAAAATAAATGAAATGCACCGTTCATGGAGACGGTAAGCCGTACATACGCATAAATGAAACATTCATTTATATTTACCACATTAATGGAATTAAAACATAGTGATACATAGGTATTTTATAATTCCGGTATAATATCATTAAAACTATACTTTATATGTCCCAAATATGGATTTAATGAGTCATATCACTTTGAAGGGGCAGTAGTCCGCGCTTCCTCAAATGAAATTATAGTTTTTACCAATAATGGAAACCATACACCTATGATATAAAAAAAATACAAATTCTTAAAGTTAACATAAAAATAATATATATCGTATATAAATATAGTTTAATCTTAATGTCCACCATGAGAGGTAGTAGGAGATTGTTGAACAATCATAATTTCATGAGGCGTTAATTTTCCATTCACAGAAACAATATGTTCATCACCCATTAGATGGAGGTGTGTGTAAGTATAGTTCGAATCCTTATTATAATACAATCCTAGTATATTGAGGATGCTGGTTTTGTTATAAAATAAAGGTATAAAAATAGTTTAGGGGATAGATAAGTAAAATAAAAGAAAAGAATCTAAAGTTATCATTACCTTTAATTGGGGTAACTCACTTTCGTTTGAAACAAAAGGACTTCTTGAAGTGCCTTCTCCCTAAGGTAGGGATTCTAGGAGGAGGATAGGAATCTTGAGAGCTTATTTGATCTAGGTTTTGACAAGATAAGGGGTTTGAGAAGTGTGAGGAATGAGTAAGATGTGAGGGATTTATATAAGGTGGAGAAGGGGCTCTTTAGGAAAGTGTGAAAATATTATTTCACTATATAATGATATTCAGTTTATAAATGTCCATAACTAATTAAAGTCTAAAACAAGATAACTAATGGGAGAAATAAAATAATCCAATAATAATTTTTCAGTTTTTGGATATTTTTTAATATTTATAATATTATTTATTTAAATAATTTATTAATGAGGTAAATACTACATCATTATTATGTCTTAAATAATTTAATATATTTAATGTCTGAAATTTATAAAACAAATACCATGATATAGGAAATATTTTTAAATTTCCAATGAATATATATAGTAAAAAATATAGCTTATATTACCCCATGTAAAAATTTATTTACAAAGATATTTTTTTGTGTCATTTTTATCATTTCTTTGAGTTAATTAGTTGAAAGTGTCATTATCACTCCAAATGGCTCCATGGGGACCCAAAATCTACCCAAGATGACCATGGTTGTAGATGACTCAACCAATAAGGTTAGGACAAGTGTTAAGGTGATTGTTATTATTTTAATATTCTATTTACCTTGAATTACCCTATTAAACATTAACCGTAGTAAATAAAAGTCAAAAGTTACTAATCATCTAAAATTATTTTCATCTTATTGAACCACATTTTACATAATAATAACAACCATGTATGTTGGATTTTCTAAATTAAATTCACAAGATGTGGAAAAATTTTATTTAACAGAAAATGTTAGTTTTTTTAATATTATAAAGTGGTTTCACTATTCTTCAAAAATTGAAGTTTATTAGAAAACTACAAAAAATTCAGCTTAAGCTATATTTGATATTCCAAATTCAAAAATGATGTCTATTTAACCAAATTAAAAACATAAAAGTTGCATTAATTATTTTAAAATTAATTCCTATTGTCAAAACACATAGCATGTTTTTAAGAAACAATAACTATCAATAGATCGCCACTTGGTTATGTCCAATTTCAAAGTGAAATTAATTTCAATGACCAAAATTGGATTAATTAGTAAATATATAAGGTAATTAAATTTAAAACCAATTAAAAACATAATATATCTATATAAATAAATTATATTAAAAGACACATTGGAATAAAAATACAGTATTTTTCACTATTCATAAAAAATGAACTTATCAGAAAAATAACAAAAATTTACACAAAGTAAATTTTGATGTCCCGAATCTAAAGAAGAATATTATTTTGTAAAATAGAACATATAAAAGTGACCAAAAAAGATTTCAAAAGGGTTCTCCATTAAAAGGTGGTAAATCAACCTTTTAAGGTAATTTATGCTTAAAATAAAATTCATCAACATTTTAGCCTCTAAATATTATTGGATAAATGTAAAATCATTTAAAAACATGTATAATCATATTTTAGTTAGTTCTATACATTCACTAAAATGAAACAGCTAGGCGTTAACTACCATTTAAAATAATAATATTATATTATTATTGTGCAACATAATATTTCAAAGAAACCTGTTGTTGCATATCAGGTACGCCATAGAACATAGAAACCCCTTTAATGTAAATTTAATATTTAATTCACAAAATGTTAATAAAAAAGAGAGTGTATTATTTCTTTATTTACTCGGGATGTTATAGTACTTATTTGGAAAAATTTCTCACATGTTTGTACAAAAATTTCATTTAAATTTACCTATAAATATTGACATCAAATAATGTCCCATAACCATTCATTAAAGATTTTTTTTAATTCACTTTATTGATAATAAAATATTTTCTTTTAAAAATTTAAATGTACATCAATATTGGTTTCTTCTTATAACCAGATCTCATAAAGTATCTTTTCTTCGTCTGGAAACTATTATTCTATATTAGAGATGTTATATAGCTCGTCCATGACCTCGTTTTAAGAATTATCAAGTTGAATCTTTTTGATCAAATTTTCTATTCCATATTATTTATAATTTAGTTCCTTCCCACAATGACATAATTTTATCGAGTATTATTCAATAATGACACTTTCTCCCTTCTCTCATGATTCATGGGATATTCCTTCACCTAATTAGTAATGAAATTATTACTTTTATTAGAACATATATTTTAAACTTTTAGTCCAATCAACTTTCCTATAATATATGAAAATTTGAAATACACTAGAATAATTCAGAATTTTGACAGATTAAAATTATCCATGAAATCAATTTGTATTGATCAATAAAGAAAATGTAATTTATATTTCCTAAAATTTATTTTGTTTTTATCATCCTAAACAGATCAACGTGTTCCATCTCTAGAAATTTTAATAACTTATTATATTTCAGATTGTATGTGTTCCAAATGACATTCTACTTTTAAAAGTGGCACACATGTGACTGTGAGAAAATGAAAACATAAGTTTATCTCACACTCATTTATTTTTTACAATTTTCGTACTTGGGATTTTAGATCAATTGGACTAGAAAATTATAATAGAACTCATTCTATACCACCTTGGATAAGACACAGTTATCCTTTTCTCCACCAATGAGGTAGAGATTTCACATTGTGTGATCCCATTTCAAGACAATTTATCTATATATTCCTTTTAAAAAGTGATATTTATTTTTTAAATTCATTGCATTACCAATGCCCTATTTTTTCATTTCCCAAGAGAATGATTGTATTTCCTTAATTTTTTGGAAAATGAATGGCACCATGTTTTCAAAAATTTCAACTATGGTAAAAGATTTATTTCCCATAATATGGATAGTACATCCACTATCTAAAATACATATTCCATATTTATTCCTTCTTATTAATATAAAATTTTTATATTTTTCTTTGCATCATTTTCCTTCCCAAACCATATACTTTTTCACATCCTTTAGTAAAGGATTTTATAGTTCCACATCTCAATGAAAGAAATCAACATAATCATATAATGATGAAATTTTTTATTATTTTCCAGACAACTTGATTACCCTTATAGATACCATGTTCATCTCTTTAATGTCCCATTTATAACATATCATTGTACACTTTATAATAACTTTACGACATTGAGTTAATACCCATTAAACTAATCCATATGTACATTAAAGAAACCATAAACTATAATAAGTTATAATAATATTTTTTTATTGATCGTGATAATTAAAATGATTTTTTGTTATTAAACATAGTTATTTTTTTGCACTATATTCTTACAATAATAGTAATATATATGTTGAATTATTATGTGTATTTACTTTGTTATATTTGATTTTTTTTCTTTTACAATGAGTCACAAAAAACAACCTTCATTCAGGGAGATGGTGCTAGTGATATGACTGAAAGTATAAATAATGTTTCATGTTATAAATCCCCAAAATAGATTAGACATTATATTTGAACTCAGGGACTTGTGGTAAAGTGATTTATTATGTATTTTCCTTTCTTTATAAATTTGTTACTTCTTGGGCATCCCATGAAATTGAACTATCTGAAGTCATGTTGGGTGTTTCAAGTCTTTCTTAAAAATAAAGCCTTTGTCATATCTTCCTTAGTTCCCTCAAGCTACTGAGTTCATTCAACATGGAATTTCATTGAATTATTAAATCAATATATAATTTGGGCATGTTATTTGATTTTGATTTTATGATCAAGTTCCTTCTATAAAGTCCAATAATTTATATATTTGAATCCATAAATGTAAATTTTAACTCATAATTCTCTAATTAATATGTAATATATGGTTTAGAGTAACTTATTAGTCCATTATATGTGGTTATTTAAGCCATAGAAGCATCAAATTCTTTAATAGAAGCTTTACCTTCATCCTTGATGCCCAATCATCCCTTTACTGAAACACCATATTTATCATTGTTCCCACTTTTTTCCTATCTATAATAGTCTCAAAAACCTCCTCACTAATGTATTTGTATTCTCGATCATTATCCCTAATAATATTTTCCTTGCTAACATCATCTCTTGTATATAGTTTCATATTTTCAATTAATTTATACAATGTTCTTCTATTTATTCTCAAACCCATAAATGATTTATTTATTGACTTTTCCACACCATCATCATCTCAAAAAATATTTCAACAACTATTTTGGAGATACCTAAATCATACAAATTTAAAACAAGTTTTCAGAATCTCTCAGTTGAATTTCCTCTTTCAATATTTCAAATTTTAGTAGAAAATGGACATCACCTCATCAACATACATTTCCTCAATATCATCCACTAATTTGATATTTTTCATTATCATGAATTCAAATTAATTAAAATTTTCTTTTTATAGACTCATTTTCAAATTTCCTCAACATATATACAATAAGGGAAATTTAAAGAATATATAGAGTCACTTCCTTCAAATAATCATCATTGAGTATATCGGTATTCACATTGATATATGGTGTAAATATTTTTAGGAGACTCATACTATTTTTTATATCATTGATGTTTTCACATAGTCTAATGTTATACCGTGTCCGTCTCATGTTGGCACATACCAGTCAGGTGGAACGCACACACGGACAAGTCATTATGCTGGGACTTCCGGATTTTTTAATGCTGACTATCCCACTCAGAGAGAAGCTGGAGTTCATCCTTACCCCCGGAAGGACAATAATCAATCATCCACAAGGTCGGAGACATAGTATAAAGCACCCCAAGGCAAAGCTCAACGCCAAACCCAATGCACTTCAAACCACCAGATCCGGATCCGGGACCACAACCGTCCATAACTAACACATCACCAATAGAGCCCCATGGAATGATGGGAACTCCAATGCTGGGCCCAATCACCCATCGCACGTGGAAAAGGGTGCAACTTGGAGCAAGTAATGATCGCACGGAAGACCCTAACCCGGGATCAGGAAGAGACAAGCCGAAACATGCTAACCGAGAAGGAATCCCACCAAGAGATGGAAAACAACAAGTGGCGAAACAAGTCTTGAGGAACAAAAGGTGGAGACTGGCGAGACCCAACCCCGCCTAGAGAAATGATTGTGTTGTGCTGGAATTGTCGTGGGCTTGTAAACTCATGCACGTTTTGCATGCTTCAGCGCAATTGTGCTCAAAGTCACCCCGATATGGTTTTCCTGTTCAAAACCATTCTGGAAAACAAGGACATCAAGGGTATTGATCTGAAGTGTAGCTTCCAAGGCTACTTTTCGGTGCCTAGGCATGGCCATTCTGTGGGCCTCGACCTCCTTTGGAAGGAAAATATGATGTTAAAATTTTGTCTCTCTCCTCGCACCATGTGGCTGCAACTATTCAAAATACCTTACACCCACCCTGGACCATTGTGGGATTCTAAGGCTGGCCATCCCATGTGGATAAAGCCCAATCATGGGACCTTCTGGGAAAGCTGGGACATGATTTACCTAGCCCTATTATTTTTGGTGTAGATTTCAATGAGATCATCTTCCATAAGGAAAAGAGAGGTGGAAATACTCGACATTCAGCCTCGATGTCTAATTTCAAGGACGCGGTCACTAGGGAAAACCTGGTCGATCTGGGATACACAGGTAATTCCTTTACATGGTTCTGCGGAAACACTGAAGGCACATACATCACTGAGCATCTTGATAGATTCCTGGGTTCTACTGATTAGACTAATCTATTCAACATGTTTCATGTTGTCCACTTGGACCTAAACTTCTCAGATCACTGCCAAATTCTCATTGATTATTTACAAGGCAAACGTAAGAGACAACCCAGCAAACCCTTCAAGTTTGAGAGCTTCTAGTCAAAAGACCAGGAATGCGAAGAGGTGGTCCGATCAAGCTGGAAGAGCTCCCATGAAGATGTTGGCTTCAATCTCCAATAGGTTGCTTCCGGTCTGAGATCTCAGAGTTACAAGAAATTCCACCAACCTGATAGGCATTGTGATGCCCTTGAAAAGAAGTTGCACTACTTGCTCAGGCAAGCCCCATCTAATGGAAACATCTCCAGGATTGGTGCTACTCAAAGAGAGTTGGACGGGGCCCTTCGTTTTAAAGAAATATTTTGGTCTATGCTGGCATGTGACATCCACATTAAATAGGGTGATGTTAATACAAGGTATTTCCATCTAAAAGTGTAATCTAGGCATCAAAAAAACTCTATCATGAGCTTATCACGACCTGATGGAAGCAAAGTCTCTGAAACCTGTGGCATACAAAAAGCTTTGGTAGACTATTTCTAGAACCTCTTCTCCACAGGAACTCCTTTCATATTAGTTAAAGTGGAAGAATGCATCAAACCCGTGATCACCGATGAGATTAATCGGCAACTTACAAAAGATTTGACGAATGATGAGATTCGCCTAGCATTGAAACAAATCCACCCCACTAAGGCCCCCAGACCGGATGGTTTTCATGCCCTATTTTTTAAACAATACTGGCACATTGTCAGTCTCGACATCTGCAAAATGATAAAAAAACATCTGGGTGGGGAATAAAATCATTTCTTCCATCAATGAAACTGTCCTCGTCCCCATCCCCAAAATCAAGAAACCTTAAGCGATCCCAGATTTTAGACCTATCAGCCTCTGTAATGTCTCTTATAAGATCTTCTCAAAAATCCTTGTCAATCGGTTGCGTCCGTGGCTTCTCGATATTATCTCTGAAAACCAGAGCGCCTTCATGGCCATGCGGCTGATTACTGATAATGCAATTGTGTCCCATGAAGTATTCCACTCAATGAAAATGTGTTCCACTATGAAAAAAGGAACCATGCCCTGGAAACTGGATATGACCAAAGCCCATGATAAAGTGGAATGGAAATTCCTAAGAGCTATGATGTTGAGAATGTGCTTCTGCACTAAATGGACAGATATCGTCATGCACTGCATCTCGACCGTCTCCTTCAGAATCAAGGTCAATGGGGAGCTCACCAGAGGATTCTCCCCAAACCGAGGCATGCGCCAGGGAGATCCTCTCTCCCCTTTTCTCTTTATCTTGGTGTCTGACGTCTTCTCTAACCTTATTTCTAGGGCTGCATCCTCTTCATCTATTCATGGAGAAAAGGTCTTCCATAAGATCCCACAAGTGACACATCGTTTCTTCGCCGATGACTGCCTCTTTTTCTCCATAGCTACTATAAATGAGTGTTGGGTGATCAGCCATGTGATTCAGCAATACGAGTGGGCGTCTGGATAGTCTATCAACCACGACAAATTGGAAATATCCTTCAGCGCATGGGTGCCTCCTACTAAGAGAGCTGAGATTTGTGCATATGCAGGCATCCATATGGTCGATAAACACCAAAATTATCTCAGACTCCCTACAGTGATTGGTCGGTCCAAAAACAAATCATTGCAGCCCTGGTGGTCAGAATTGGGATAACAATTCAAGGCGGGACCCCAAAAAGAATCTCTAAAGCGGGAAAAGGAACCCTCATTAAAGTGGTCAGTCAGTCTATCCCCATCTACTTTATGTCTATGTTTATACTCCTGGCAGCTATTGTCAACCTGATCCATTCTCATACTGCCAACTTCTGGTGGGGGAAAACGATGGAAGAAATAGACCCCACTGGGTAGCCTGGGAGAAACTCTGCAAACCCAAGTCGGAGGGAGGGATGGGATTTCGAAACCTTCTTCTATTCAATGACGCATTGCTGGCCAAGAAATAATGACACCTTTTAAACCGTCCATCATCTTTGTGTGCGCGGGTACTCTGTGCCAAGTACATTCCTCACACGGGCTTCCTTTGCTCCTTTCTGGGCCCCCATCCTAGCTTCCTCTGGAGAAGTATTTGGGGGGCAGGAAATATCCTTGAGAAAGGGGTGTCCTGGAGGATTGGAAATTGATCATCTGTCAACATATGGACCGATCCCTGGCTTGTTGACAAGGATGGCCTGTGGGCCACATCCCCTGCCCATCCTAGTCTTGAAGACGCAATTGTCAACTGCCTCTTTCCGGATCAGGGTCGGGGGTGGTGTGTGGAAAAGATCAAGGACCAGTTCAATGAAAGAGACCAAAAAATTATTCTGAGCATCCCCTGTGTCCCTGATGTAGGCCCCGACCATCTATTTTGGACCAATGATGTCTCAGGCGACTACACGATGAGATCCGGGTACAGACTGGGCCATGGTATTCACTCTCTCGACCGTGATGATGGACCATGGAAAGCGCTTTGGAAGCTCAACGTCCCCCCCCCCCAAAATACGACAGTTTTAGTGGAAGGTGTTCACGGGAACCCTCTCTACCATGAGCCTCCTGGTTTACCATCACATGGCCAATGCTGAATCATGTCCTTTCTGCCCGAATATTCTTGAAACTCCCTGGCACTCCATCACTCAATGCCCAGGAACCAAGGAAATCTGGAAAAAATGGGGCCCAGCTTCGAATGCTTCTCTGGATATTTTCTCTGATCTCCCAGATCTTCAGATGTGATGGTGTTCCTCTCTGTCATCGATCGATGCCAACCCTAACTATACCATGTCCCGGATCATTTGGGTTTGGCGTAATGACTCGGTTTTCTACCACGTTCATCACCCTCCCGAGTTCTGGATTGAACGTGCAACTTCATGGATTGAGGGATAGAAGGACCACAAAGGAAACATTGGGCCACATGCTCCCCCTCCTTCCCCCCTCATTGGACCCCCCATCGGAAGGGTGTCTTAGTATTAACGTGGATGCTTCTCTCCCCAAAGATGGGCCTGTTGCTCTCAACATCCTAGCGTGTAATCATCTGGGGAAGATTGTGGTGGAAAAATTCGAATCCCATCAGGCCTCATGGGAACCTAGAGTTACTAAGGCTGCAGCCATCCTAGCAGGAATGATGCTCACTGCAGAATGTGGATGGGATGATATTATCATTGAGTCTGACTTCCTCTCTGTTATCAATTCCATTAACCACAACGAAAACGGACTCGAATCCTTTTGCATCATTATCCTACGAATCTGCTCGCTGCGCCAAGGCGTTTCTTGTTGCACCTTCTCATTTACCAAAAGGGAAGGAAACAATGCAGCCCATCAGCTGGCGGCCTCAGGCCCCTTCAATGTCAACCAGCTATGGTTGTAAAATTTCCCTTCATGGCTCTAGATATGTATGATTGCTGATGTGCATCATTAATATTATCCTTCTTCCTTCTCAAAAAATTCCCAATTATTATTTCAAAAAATATGTAACATGAATTATAATACCAAGGAGTTACATTCATAGATTTTTTGATTTTTCTCCCAGATGGAATGTAAAGATTTACTTGACGCCACCATTATATATATACAATCATATAATTCCACTCAAAATGTGTTGGATCAATTGAAATTAGTATCAAGATTCATTCATTTTTTTAATAAATCCTATCATTAAATGGAAACTAAAATACAATTAATATAATATTTCTATATCTCCATTGATAATGTCCAATAATAGTGTTTTATTTGATTTTTAGATAACAGAAACTTATTTCCTTTAAAAATAAAAATTTCCTTATAGTTGATGACTACTTTCAAAACATTAAAAAGAGTAATCCAATAAAAACCATTAGAACTAATTCACCTTGATAATTAAAATAATTTTGAATACATTGTGTTGTTGAATCAGGGTATATATTTTTTAATTAATCCATAATGATTATCTATTCCCTTAATTATCAAGAACACTTTCTATCTATCATAACTAAAATTTAAAATCAATGTAATAAAAGAAATTGACTAGAGAAATATATATCATTCTCCCAAAATAGTATACACCCTAGAGGATGAAATGACGATGTTCCAGTATATCTAAATCACTCAATATTATTATTTTTTTTAATGGGTAGTGGCCACACTGATCCTTCAGGTTAAAAAACTCTCAAACATAGAGATTTTATTACTTTAATATACATAAAATATTCACCACTCTTAAAATTTTTTATGCTTTATCTTTATATACCAAAATTTCAACACCATAGGAACGGTGTATCCATATGATCTTCTGTCACAAATATTATGAACATCAGGATCCTGTATTAATATTAACATTTTGAATTATATTATTTTCTTTATTAAATTACCAATACTGGCACGGAAAACCTCTTCTACCATACTAACATTATTGTTCATTCTATTAAATTCATTTATATATAATGTGAAATCCAAATATATAACTTATATATATTATGATTCATATCTTTTTTGAATAAAAAGATATATCCATTTATTATTCTTATTACCTAAATATTTACCTGATAGAAAATTTCTATATTTGAATATGGAAACTACAAAGAGAGCAATGTGATTTTCTATAATATTAATTACCAAATATTATTAGAATAAATCAAATTCTAAATATTTTTCCAAATGCTGTGATCTAATTTAATTTAGAAGGTATTTTTTAACCACATGAACTGACTTCACTCCCTATAATGTGAATATTAGTCAAATAACTAATACATGATATTTATAAAAATAATGAATTTGAATTTAGAATAAAATCATGTATTCCCACAAAAATCTTATATTTATTTTCTTAACTTATTATTGGGAGAGTTATAATTATTAATTTTTAATTAATAAAATATATTCTTTATCATATTTATATCATACATTAACCGATAAATATCTAATTGAATGACTATTACATTACCCCTAGTGAGTGAAAAGACTATTATTTTTCTTTGTGATCCTTAGTGGTGACTCTTCTGAATTATGTTGATGACTTTTACGTGATACCTGTTAACTTATTATGTTTCCATACTTCTAAAAGAAACAAAAATTATGATATTTTATAGTAACCCATATGTTTTCTTACATTTTTCAAATACTAACTATCTAATCAAGATTAATCATATGAAATGGTCTCAAAGACCCATATGAAATTCCAAATAAATCATATAAAATCATTCAATTTTTATTTTTGATATGAAAATTCACCCTTACTAAAAGCTCTTTATGGATATTATGAAACAACATTGATGAATATTATTAACTCAAGGATAACCATTATAATTTCCCCCTTACCATTAAATAACACCTATAAAATGATAGATAACAGTTTCAATTTTATTATGACTGTAAAATGTTTATAGGTATCTATAACATTATGACTATTTCTCCTTAAAATGAATCTTACATGCTCTATGGAAGAATATTATCATTTCAAGGTTTATTCAGATTTCTCAGTATAAAAAAAGACATTCCTTTATGTAAAAATAGTGGGTGATCTATCCTTTTCTATAAATGTACCCCACTGTTCTAATTATACATATGTTTGGGACTTAGATGAAATTTTAAAAACCAACTCCAAAGCAGAAATGTAAAAAATTTCATTAGAATACTTTCAATTCAAAATATGTATTAATGCTATATACTCCCAATGACATCATGGGACATTATTGATGCTGCCGCACAAACCATTTCAAAAGTAATAACTCCAAACCCATTATAAATTTAATTTTCCCAATCCAAGATATGTCATATTTAACTACCAAGGTTCTAGAATCATTGTGGATTAGTTTAGCCCCATATGTCTAACAACATTAGTGGATTGTCTAACAACTCTAAACCAAAAATATAATAATATATTGAGTTATAAAACTATACTAAATGCACTATATGTATATATAATTTTGGTTCCACCTATTATATAATGGTAAAATATATATTTTTTATCCAAATTAATATAACAATAATCAAAATTCCTTAATTGTTTAATTAAATCCTGATAACGATATGGGCCCCATAAAAATCATCATAAAACAAAAAAATGAATTATCTTGAATAATAATATAGATAAATCCATTTTGACATAACCCTTGTGTAAGAACCCATTTATTAAATAACATTGACATAAAAAATAACATTATAAGAAAAAAAAATTATCAATTTTTTTATAAATATACCTAAAATATCGATAAATTTTAAAAGAAAATAATTTATTAATCTTAAATTTAAAAATAATGATAATTTGAATAAAATAAATATTATGAATAATGGAAAATTGATAACAAAGAATTATAAATAACATTGAAAAAATATTTCAGATACAAATGGACTAGTTGGAACCATAATGAAGAAAATACAACTTTTTTCATTCTAACCATTATATATAATCCAATTCCACTATAAAGAGACCATAATAAATGATATAATTAGAAAAAATGATATTCTTGAACCAATTTAATGAATGTTGACCTAAAAAAGAAGGGTTCACCAATAAAACAAAGGTATAAACCCAATTCTACTTATTGACCTCATTTTTATGGATTTTTCAGTGAATGAGAGGGTAAATCACCTGGAGATAGGTAAATAAAAAAATTAGTATGTAATAAGAAAATTAATATTACTTTTGATTAAATATTCATTCGTTATGTGTAAATATAATTTTAGGTATTGATAATATCATGTAAAAAAATTGGCATTGGGAGATAAACCCTTACCTTTAGACTTGATTCATATGAACACACATTTGAACCCTATATAATAAACATATAAATCATAAATATTTATTTTAAATACTTGTCTATATTTCTGAACCTATATAGTATTATATTATAATCATTTATTAAATTTATATTAATCATTTATTTATTATTTACCTCATCAGATACTAGTTGTTTTGATGGTTTTATACTAGTTTTGGTATGGAAATATTGGTAATCATTTATTTATAATTATTACATCATTCATATATTACTCATGGTAGTATAATTTCAATATTTTTAATATCTATACAATCCCAAGAACATTTAACAAATCATATTGGTGTGGTTTTTAATAATTTAATTTACAAGCATACAATTTCTTAAATTGTTTCTATGAAATATCAAAAAATTAAAATGATAATTAATATTAGTTGATCCAAAAAAATTAATCATAAAATTAATACTAATTAAAATAATATAATACTATAATATTTCCATTCATACCTATTAAAAATTAAAATTTTGGATTTGGTATAGTAGAATTGAAGTAGGTTCTTAACCATACCAAGAAGAAAAAGGATATATTAATGATTGAGTATGATTATAGAGTTATATTATTGAAGTGGATTTTTTAAATAATTATAATGATATTAATATGAAATAATTAGTTTTTTTAATGAGATTTTGAGTTAGTGGTATTTGTAATTTAATTTACAATGATTGAGAAAAACTAGAGACATACATTCATGAAATTATTTATTACCATAACTAATATCATAATAATGAATTATGTAGGTCTTATTCATCGGATAAAAAATAAACAATGTGAGATATGTCTATAGGGTATTTAAAATTGGTATTTATTCAAGATAAAACTAAGATATAAAAGTAAATTATTATTTCTAGGGAGGGATTCAATTTTATAATAATTTTAGTGGCCGTTTTTAATTTCTCATTAGTTCATGGTTATGAACCATCATTTTGACCACAAAATTTATCCCATAAGTAGAAAAACAAAAATGGGAGTGAGATTCCGAACATTACTAAAATTTTAATTTATTTTTATGTATTATACATTATTTGAACTATATAATATATTTTATTATTTTTATAGTTTTCTGATATCGTTCACTAACAACCCTAGAAACATATTTCTATAAAAATTGAAATTGAACCCTTACATATTTTTTATAACAAGATTCAAAAAATTAAATCCATCTTATAATATTCAATATCTAAAAGTGTTAAGTTTAAATTTCAATAAAAAATACATTGTACTTTTGAAAATTAATTTTTTTAGAATAGAAATTATTTTTCATGTAATGATTGAATATATTTCTCTTATTATCATTCCATATTTACTTAATTAATGTTAAATATTTTTTTTAGAAACTAATATGTGATATATAATATATTATTAATTTATGTTAATGTAATATATTATCATCATAAAATTTTTGATATAAGAATTTTTCATATACATTCCCAATGGCCTTATATATTTCCAATTTTCATATACCAATCATGTTAATAATTTTCACTCCAATATATAATTTGGAATTCTTCTTTGAAAATCATTTGTGAAATACATTTATATATCTCTCAAAATTATTATTATATTATAATATTTTTCCTTATACCCATAGTAATATATTGAATTATACTCGTCATATGATATATAATATATTATACCTTTCTATTACAGGATTATATACTCATTATAACATTTTTAATATACCAAATTATTATATACATTCCAAATGAGGTGCTTCTCATCGTCCCGCATGACGTTAAATTGCATTTCTAGAACTACGTGTGGCTTTATTCCCATCTTCATGGGATACGTAGGAACGCTCGGATGCCTCGTCTTGAGCCCAGCCCCAAGCTTTTCTCTTCCGCTATTCCCCCTGAGAATAGTTTCCTTGGAGGATCTTTGTGTACCAGGGAGTAGGCCTTCTTGGCCCCGCTCATGAAACCCCGCTCGCACAAGGATTGTAAGGGTCGCACCATGTGCCCACTCCCGTTCTTCTATCCTCCCACATCCTCACCGCAAGACGCTAAACTGCATGGACTTCAAGAACTACGTATGGCTTGAATCTCATCCTCATGAGATACGTAGGAACGCCCAGACATTTATCCGTCTGAGGAGGACGCGCTGATTTGTTGCCCCGCATTCCCGCTTTCCAAAGGCGGGCGGCATCCTCTCCTTATTCAGGGACGTCTGCTCCTTGATCGAAACAGGATGATGGGATGTCGGTTCTTCCTTCCGTGGATTCCTCCTCAGAACTCATCACCTAGTCTGGGTCTCCCTCATAGATTTAATACGTAGTTCATGAAACTCTTCCCAGTGCCATGTTTCCATGGACGCCGGTTAATTACACTACTTCTGTCGGGACATTCCAAAGGGTCCAGTCAGGGCAGCAACCTTCAGTCAGGGGAGTAGTCACGTTGAGGCATCAGTAGCGTGTCTGGATGCTGGGGTACCTGGAATGTCTGTCTGTTATCCTTGGTAACAAGGCTTCTCGATGGCGTGGAGGCCCAAGGCATCCCACATTGAGTGCGGGGAATTATATGTCACAGACACATATCTGAGGTTTTCCTCAGCTTCCCGTGCTCAACACAGGGTATGTCGCGAGTTTAACATCTAGCGGAGACGGATCAACCCAACCAGAGCATTAGCTAGGATAGATCGGATTGAGGGATCCTCCTTGAAGGGATGTCGATTACCGGGGCCAGCCCATGGATGGATGTGAAGAAGAGCGTACCGACATGGTTTCACCGGGATAAGACGGTCCGGGCGAGAATCGGGACGGGGGATAGGTCGATGAATGGAGTGGAGGGAGAGTGAAATGGTACCATCGCAGGGGCGACGGTGAAGTTGGGCTTGAGCCTTGACGAGGCTTCCTACGTATCCCCGTGGCAGGGAATCAAAGTCCGCGTAGTTCGGGATGGTGCCGGTAAACCGACGTGAAGCTGGACCTTAGCCCGATGAATATCGTCAGCGAACCAACGTGAAGGTGGACCTTTGTCCGATGGGCATCGTCAGCGTACCGACTTGGAAGTAGACCCGTGGGTCCACTAATGGTGGGTTTGAACCTCGGGAAGGTTTCCTACGTACCATTCCTTGACACGGATCAAAATCCTCGTAGTTCAGGGAATACAGTTTAACGTCATGCGAGACGATAGTGAGCCCTAACGTGAATGAACGACGGGCGGTGGGTGTCGGCGAACCGACGTAAGTGAGGGACCTTGGTCCGATGGGAGTTGGGCTTGAACCTCTAGGAGGATTCCTACGTACCATGCCATGACATGGATCAAAGACCTCGTAGTTCGGGGTGGTCACACCGGCTTGCCGTCGGACGGGAATTGCAGTTTAGCGTCGTGATGGACATCAGTAGAACTCGACGTGAATTGGATGATGGGTGGGCTTGAACCTCGTGGAGGCTTCCTACGTACCACGCCTTGACATGGATCAAAGACCTCGTAGTTCAAATGGGGCTTTGTCGGCGAACCGACGTGAAAGTGGACCTTGGTCCAATGAGTGGTGGGCTTGAACCTCTGGAAGGCTTCCTACGTACCATGCCTTGACATGGATCAAAGGCCTCGTAGTTCATATGGTAATGGGTCGCAGTGTCTTACCACTGGACCAGAATGCAGTTTAACGTCATGCTGGACCGGGGTGAGACCCGACGTGAAATGATGGGTGGGCTTGAACCTCATAGAGGCTTCCTACGTACCATGCCTTGACATGGATCAAAGACCTCGTAGTTCTCTAGGATGGGTTTGTCGGTGAACTGACGTGAAATTAGACCCAGGGGTCCACTATTGGTGGGCTTGAACCTCGTGAAGGCTTTCTACATACCATGCCTTGACATGGATCAAAGTCCTTGTAGTTCGGATGGAATGCGCAGTTTAACGTCATGCTGGACGGGAATGAGACCCGACGTGAAATGACGGGTGGTCTTGAACCTCATGGAGGCTTCCTATGTACCATTCCTTGACATGGATCAATGACCTCGTAGTTCAAAAAGGTGAGGGGTCAGGGTCGGTGCTCACTCTAAGCCCACGTGAGTCATGCTCGGTGTGAGAAACAAGAGGTTGCAAGGACCTGACGATCACGTCACGAGGGGTGCGTCCGTGAGAAGCGAAAATGGGCTTACGCATTGGGCGGCCCATGGTGTTGGGACTTACTCCAAGATGGAGGCCCAGAGGGGGGGTGCCTCGTTCCCTATCACGCCCTCCACTGACCTTGGTAGTGGGGAAGTACGGAGATGCACGAGTGCAATCATCCGTACGAAAGGTTAGGGGCTTACGATCTGAGGCAGCCCTTCCCCTACGAACATACGCCACTCCGACAAGGAGGATCTCATTCCGTGTGCGGAAGTGTTCCATTCCCGTGGAGACGGGTGGTGTAAAGAATGTTCGAGCTGGGGGGACCCTTCGTGAGGGATACGAGGTTGGGTCACAGTTTAACGTCATGTGTTGAGGACATGGTGCTTGGCAGTTTAACGTCCTGCAGCTCGGACGAGGTGGGTTCACTCCACCCCCTAGGACTTACATAACCGGTACCCTCTGGTCCTTGGGGAAGGGAAGCTACCAGTAAGGCCATGGTTAAGGGGGGTCGTGGAACGAACCATCGAGGGGTCCACGTTAGCGTGGCTATGCGAAGAATCAATAGCCGTTAGCGTACCTATGCGAAGATGCATTAGGCGAAGCAACGCTACAGGTGGTATTGTCCACGGGACTTTGAAATCACATCGTGCAAACCTAGAGGGTCGCACGGGAAGAGGAATCGCTAAGCAGAGGAGTGTGCTTTGCGAAGTGGAGTGCCTTGGCCTTAGCATGGGGCATAGGTGTGAGTGGAAGGTGCTTCGCGAAGTGGAACAGTGTTCGCGGAGCACTGCCAGGCGAAGAAGGGGTGCCTCCCGAAGCAGGGTCCTACGGAGAAGTGTGCTTCGCGATGTGTAGCGATCCTGCCTTAGCATAGGGATCACTAGCATGGGTTGGGTGTTTCTCGAAGCATAAATGCTCCGCGGCTGCCCGGGTTCCCTTGGGAATCCCCTTCCTTCGCGAACGCCCTTGAGCTTCGCGAAGGGCATCCCTCTCGGAAGAGGGGCTCAAAACGAGACAAAGCAGAGGCGTCTCGCGAAGTAGAAATACCTCGCGGAGCTCATGATTCCTGGGGAAAAGAGTGCTTCGCGATTCGGGAGAGGAGAAGCCGAAAGGTTGGATCGTCCCTCCTCGGGACATATTGGGAGTCCAGTATTTATAAGGAAGGGGCGCCGCGATGCAGGACTCGCGCGCCGCCTTCGGTGCTTCGCGGCGGCTCGCGAACGTCAAATGGGTTCGCGGAGGATTACCGCCTCAGGTGCTTCACGGCGGCTCGCGAACGTCAAATGGGTTCGCAGAGGATTACCGCCTCTGGGGCTTCGCGGCGGCTCGCGAACGTCAAATGGGTTCGCGGAGGATTACCCCCTCTGGAGCTTCGCGGCGGCTCGCGAACGTCAAATGGGTTCGCGGAGCATTACCGCCTCTGGAGCTTCGCGGCGGCTCGCGAACGTCAAATGGGTTCGTGGAGCATTACCGCCTCTGGAGCTTCTCGGCGCCGCCGTGGTCGGGACACTTCGCGGCGGGGCTTCGCGGCGGAGCTTCGCGAGGCAGCGCGCCGGCCTTCTTTTTCATTCCTTTCTTTCGGGCCACACTTTTGGATCCAACAAATGTCCCCCCTCAGACTTGGAGCCGCAGAGGGCGAAGGGTCGAAGTCTGAGGGAAAATCGCCAAAATTTTCAGTGGTTCGCGAAGCTGCTTCGCGAAGGGGGCCGTGGTGCTGACCGGGGCCACAGATCTGGACGCGCCGCGATGCTCCGCGCGGGTGAGGCGCGCCGCGATGCTCCGGGGTCGCCGCCTATAAATAGGGTGTACGGCCTCTTTTGTCTCCACGTGCCTTACTTGTCTTTTTGCTCTCTCGACTTCGCAAAGCTCCGCGTACTCCGCGACAGCCCTCCGCGAATCGAGCTTCGCGGCGAACCGAGGGTCTCCGACTCCGCGTCCGCGCCAAGCGAACCTCTGTTTGTCGGCCTTGGACAAACATCGCGGCTTGGTCTCGCGACCGATCTTCGCGATCCGGATTCGCGATTCAACTTTGCGGTCGAGCTTCGCGATCCAGCCGAGAGAACTCTTTTCTGAGTGTCAGAGTTAAAATGGCCCATCAAGAGGCTTTATTGGGGGTCCTTGCAGATGCTGCTCGTCGGGATGAGATGGCCAACTGTCCAGGCTTGGGGGAGATGATCCGGAGCCACTCGGACCACACTTCTTTGACAGATCTGCTCTCAGAGGGACAGAAAGATTATCCGCAGTGCAAGAAACTGCCGTTGTACGGCTTCGGGCTGAGGGATGACGTCTTCATCCCTGAGGCGAGTAGGGATGAACCAGCTTGCTGGTTCATGAGCACATCGTGCCAGCACCAATGGTTCAGGGTGGCCGATGGTCATGCGCGGGAGGAATTCACACCCGTCACCGCTGATTATCTCTACAACCATGTGAACGATATTGATGGGAGGCCATTACAACTGGAGACGTCCCCTCCTCTCTACCGTACCATGCTGAAGGTGGCCTTGCCGGATTCGAAGAAGGGATGGTCCGATGAGTGGGACCTGCTCTAGGGCGGAAACTTTACTGATGACTGGGCCTGGGCCTACTGGGTAGGCGCCTCATGAGAGGAGTTTGGGGCCGAGCTGAGGAGAGTGGGGTTGTATGAAGCGGCATGGGCCTCCCAATTCCACATTTACCAACCGAAGCAGCTAATGTCGGAGTTGCTGAGTAGATGGTCATCTAGGACCAACACTTTTCACCTACATCACGGGGAGGTGGGCATCAGCCTGTGGGATGTCAACCAGATTTCTGGGGTCCCAATCTTGGGGGCCATGTATGACGAATTCCTCCCCGTTGCCAGCGCATGGGGGGATGTGGAGCAAATGCCGCGACTGGCGTCGGCACTGATGGCACTTGTCCCAGGAGAGGACAAGGAGGCAGTGAGGGATGTCCATTTTAGGAGATGGTTCAAATGCTTCCTGAATTTCCCAGAGAATCGAGAGTTCCCTCCGAGGCCTTGAACTTGTCCAAGGGCGGCCCAACGGGGCAAGGGGCACTCGTATTGGCGGGTATTGGAGGACAACCAATGTATGCCTTGGGGTTTCAGTGTCAGCACTGAACAACATCCGATTGTCAGGCTGGCGGCGTTCATTGCGGCTCTCATCTGTGGTTGGATCCTACCGGTGAGAGATACAAGCATGGGGGTATGGCCCAACTCGTTTATCATGGCGTCGATGTTGGCCATGGGGCAGCGGATCAACCTAGGGATCCCGATGCTCACCAAACTGTACAAGATGCTGAGGCACGTTAGCGAGGGAATGAAGCCACCAAGGATATGCGGACCCTTTCACCTCCTGTATGGGTGAATCGTAGTGCATATCAGGGGGATTTACGAATATCCAAACCCCATTTCGCCGCCGGGATCAAACTTTCGCCCGTCCATCCTGAACGCGGTCGGGAGCTTCCCGTTCAAACTGGTTGTTCCGATGGTGCGGAATAGGGTGTGGAGGGTGGACGAGTTCAACTTCCATCCCTTCCCATTGCCGACGGGGATGCTTACTGATGACGGACGGGGAACGGAAGAACATCGGGCTTACCTCCTGGCCTTCCGAGGTGGAGTTTTGGTGGCACGAATAGATCGTGAGCCGCTCTGTGAACCGTACACTCCGTATCGGTTTGCGAGGCAGTTCTGGTGACTCCAGCGGCTGACCCCGCAGGTCTACTGGGAGGTGCGTCACGAGGAGCACCCGTGTGTGATGAGGCAGTTGTGGCTCATGTTCACACGGGAAGATGGAAAGATGCGGATTGCATTGCCTCCATCCACCGGTCTCCTCATTGCCACATGTAGACCATGCCAACTGACGTTCATGTCCCTCTTTGTCGCACAGTTCTTCGACTGGCGTGGGCGGCTGCGGCAAGACTGGTCGGGATGTCTGGTGGCGTCCCTCATAGGGGAATTCTGGTGATGGTGGCGATAGTCACGCCATCTCCTCAAGCCACGACGCACATCATTACTGGCGGGACCACCAGTAGGGTCGTACCCGAAATCATTGAGGTGGACTCTGAGGAAGAGGATCAACCAGTCGGTCCCAGTTCTGTCGCGCCTGCTTCGGCGAAAGGTGTCGCACTGGATTCAACACTGGATGTTGATCCTGCCGAGGATTTCCTGCGGGCGTATCCCGCGTATGAGCCTGCCAATCGCGCAGACTGGGACGAAACGGCCTCCGACGAGGAAGACAGCAGCATAGTCTGCCGCCGGTCGTGGAAGCTGATCGCGCGCTTTATCAAGGACACTCCCCAAGCACAATGGCTGGACGAAATGGATAGGCTTCACTCGCGGTTGCGCTAACTGTGCGCTGGGGGAGTGGATGCCCAACGTCCTCATGCACTCATCCGAGATCTTATGGATGAGAAGATCCGGGAGCATGATCGTGGGCTCAGCGTGGGCTGGCAGCGGAGGAAGGCGGCCAGCCTTAAGAAGCTCTAGGAGGCTGAAGGCGAGGTTCAACAGATGCAGACCCGGGCAGACGAGCTTTCAGCCTCTCTTGATGCGCAATCTGAGCTGGTCTCACAGTTGAAGGCCCAGCTGGCAGAGGCAAAAGAGCACATGAGGCAGACCTCTGAAAACATGGCTGTCGTTCAAGCTGATGTAGAGAGGGCCAAAGCCAGGACTGAAGAAGTGCGCCCCGCCGCTGCTGAGGAGGAGCGGGAGCTAGTTCAGCGGCAGCAAGCCTTGGATGCCGCAAGTCAACGGGTGGCGGAGCTGCAACGCTCTTTTGACGGGGTCAACCTGTCCATGGGGGAAGTTAACCCCCAAGTATTGTAAAAAACCCAAAACCCTTTTATTGGTACTTTCGTGCTTCCAAATTTTACCTTTGTTTTGAATGTCGTAGCACGCACGATTTCCACTGTTGAATTGCCTTGTTACATCCCTACAATGTTTGCGGGACGTTTGATGACAATTCCCCAAGCCAGTCAAGATTCCCGAAAGATGGGGAAGGCTTGATCGGAGGAGGAACTTCCAGGATAGCCGAATTACCGTTTCTTCAACGTGCTCTTATGCACGAACAGGGCAACGCCAGGGGTGCTGAAATCGGTCCAAACAGATGAAAATGGGAAGTGTGAATCACGATACCCAAGATTCGGAACACTGTGGGGATGGCATGACAATAAGGGACAACCGTTAACCTTGGAGGAGAAACGGTACCCTTACTGCGTTAGCCTGAAATGGGGACAACAAATGAGCATCGACCGCTGACCGTATTCGCAACGCGGGATTTTATCAATTTGTTGTTGATCAATCCTTCGGTACGTTGGCCCAGGATAGTAGACGGACCATAGGTCGAACATCCATACTGTTAGGGGGTCCTTCCAAACATGACCAGTCTTCTGGAACGTTGGCCCGGGACGGTAGGTGAGCCGATGCGGCATGAGACCAGGCCGTTAGGGGGTTCCTTTAGACACGAAAGAGGACGAGGGTCCGAATAAGGGGCACGCAAAGCGTGGAATATGGAGTGATGGTCTGTACGAACAGAATCCAACACTTAGGTAGTTACACCACCATGGTGGGAGTACGTCCGATGGGCGTATCGATTTGATCGTGGATCATTCCTTCTTTGGGACAGGGCCTCTCTGGCAAGAGGATCTGTCACTTCCCAGTGGGATCTTGAGGCATCCTGAACTTGTTCAGGGAAGAACTGCAGCTTATTGTCATGTGTTGAGGACACATACACTCCTGTAGTTTAACGTCATACGATAGGACGCGAAATAAAAGGGAAGCGTGTGGCGTGGTAGATATAAAGCCGATGTAAATGTGGACTTGGAGTCCATATCACACCACATACCCACAGAGGAAACTCTTCAGGTCGAGGGACCAAGAGTGAGGATTGGGCTGGGCCCAAAGCAAAGTGGTCGGGCATTCCTACGTACCCCGTGAGGATGGGAATCAAGCCATACGTAGTTCTGAAAGCACATTTTAACGTCATGCAGGATGATGAGAAGCCCGACCGTGTTGGTACACATCCTGCCAAAACTACTAAGCCCATGTGAGTCGTGCTCGGTGTGGGAAACAAGCAGTAGTGGTGGGAATTTCCCGACACATAGAGGGGCTAGTTAGGGCAAAGGGACGCTCGGTGAATCCCGGCCCAGTGACACTAACATGATCTTGTCGCGCACCTAGATGCGCGAAGAGAAAGAGTCGAGTATGATGGAATTCCACTTGAACATGGGGAAGTGGAAATGTGTGAATCATGGCGCTCGCGATTCAGATCACTTATGATGGAGGTGTGACGATGGAGGATAACTGCTGACCATGTTCGCAACACAGCATCCTATCGCATTAGCCTTGAATGGGAACAGACAAATGAGCATCGACCGCTGACCATATTCGCAACGTGGGATTTTATCGATTTGTTGTCCAATATCCGTGGGGACGTTGGCCCGAAACGATTGAAGGGCCCTTAGGTCCAGCATTCATGGAGAGCCCTTAAGCTTAGTATCCACGTCGTCCGAGGGTCCTTTTGGATGTGGAAGAGGATGAGGATCCAAATAGCGGGCTCACGAAGCTTGGTCATGGGACGAGGGGAATGTCCCTGTGAAAATCCCACACTTCGGGCTCTTTGTCAAAACACATCTGAATACGGCAACGAAACGTATTAGAGAGAGGGAGCAGATTCCTTTCCCTTGGGGGGATCTTATTTTAGGGTCGTAGAATTCGGACCATGGGTGAGAGGAAACATAAGAGGCACATGGTGGAGTAACTCAAACACCTGGCGTGAATGGGAATAGGAGGTGTGTACGGCACGGTGAACAACCCGACGTGAATGAGGGCACAACCCCATATCACACCGCACAACCTCCTTGGGAGAGTTTTTTTTGTCAAGGGACCAAAAGTGAAAATTAGGCTGGGCCCGCGGGGAAGTGCCCGGGCGCTCCTACGTATCTCATAAGGATGAGAATCAAGCCGCACGTAGTTCTGGAAATGACATGGTAGGATACCAGTGCCAGGGAATAGGGGGAGTGCGGGCGTGGCCCTTGCACTAAAGGAAGCGGAATTTGCTGTATCTTGTTTGTTCATTAAGGTGAATGGTTTTTTTTTGTGAAGCGACAGGCCTAAAATAGTAGGCTGTGATGTCACCACAAGGATCAAGCCGTGACGGGTGTTGACAAATGGCATGGCACGTGACCAATACCCAACGTGATGTCCTCTACAACGAGGTCACCACAATGCGGTGTCGTTTTTCGTTGTGCGGCCAGGACGATAATGTCACAGTTTAGGGTCGTATGATAGGACCAAGCATGCAGTTTATCATCATGCAGCGCAGACGTAGCAGAGACGATGCTAGGCGGGAAATGTGCGTAGTGTTATAAAACACATTTGACAGAGACATGATCCCACATCAAATCGTACACCATCCGGAGAGGGAAACCTTAGGCCGAGGGGCCTATACAGAGGTGAAACAGGGAGAGAGACTGGCTTCCTGAATGGGTTGTACCCGGAGACAGGGCGTCTGGGCGGTCCTACGTATCCCATGAGGATGGGAATAAAGTTGAATGTAGTCCCGAATGGATCTTAGTTTATGGTCTTAGATCTCGGACCATGGGAGACCCAAAGGATGCCAGATTGCAGCTTTGTCCCCCTAGCATGCACATGTACACTGAGGGATAGCGCCAAAAGTGTCGAGATTCCACCTGGACATGATGGGGTAGAAAATGATGTGAATCATGCAACCAACATTCAAGGACTGAAGGGGCTGGCGTGACGACAAAGGATTACTGCTGACCATGTTCGCAACACAGCATCCTGTCGCGTTAGCCTGATATGAGGACAAACAAATGAGCATCGACCGCTGACCATATTCGCAACGTGGGATTTTATCGATTTGTTGTCCAAAACCCTCAGGGGCGTTGGACCGTAACGGTAGGAGCGCCCTTGGGCGTAGTATCCAGGCCATTACTGGGGGTCCCTCCGGGTGTGAAAGGTGATGAAAGTCCGAATGGAGGGGAACACGAAGCTTGACAAGTGGCAGGAACTTGATCAAATTGAATCTGACACTCTTGGTCCTAGACTAGAGTGCTCTTAATACATGGGTGAACCACTACAAGGAGTCAAGGGACTCAACATTGAGGGTGATCGAGAGATGGCAGGTTCCCGGGGGGAGGGGGCACGGTGCCCAAAACCTTGTATCATACCCACGCATCCCTCTTCCGGAGAGGGACAGGCCAAGTGGCCTAGGTGAATGGGAAATCAGGAGATCTCCGAGAGGTGGGGCTGGACCCGAATCTTAGACATTCAGGTGGTCCTATGTATCCCATTAGGATGGGAATCAAGCCACACGTAGTTCTGAAGGGTGCCTTTTAATGTCATGCAGGACAAGGAATAGGAGGGCCAACTCTCAGAACGGGGTGCGCGTGGTGCAGCTATTGCAAACCTGACGTGAATGAGGACGTAATCCTACACTATGCCACGTGGTCCGGTGGTCAGGGTCCCAATGGTAGGACCCGAGAGTGGTGAAATTGCTGAACTCAAGCTGGACCCAAAGACAAGGGGTCTTGAACGTAGTTCCAGATGAGAGTCTTAGTTTATGGTCTTAGAGCTCGGACCGTGGATGGTGACAAATCCCGAGTAAGCACAAATGTCAACCCAATCCGTAAGCCCACGTGAGATAAACTCGGTGTGGGAAACAAGGGGGGAAGATCCTTATCGCAATACTTGGGGAGTCCATCAAAGGGGAGTCGGCGGAGAGTTTCGAAGGACCCCTTTGATGCAGCTTGTTCTCCCAACGCGCAGACGTGCACGGAGGAAAAGTACCAAGAGTTCTGAGACTCTACTTGGACACGATGAAGTGATGAAGGGTGTGAATCGTGTACCCGGCATTTGGGCTTAATGGGTTGGCGTGGCGATAGAGGAAAAATGTTAACCATGATGGAAACACAGCGTCCATATCGTGTTAGCCTGAGGTGGGAACAACAAATGAGCATCGACCGCTGACCATATTCGCAATGCGGGATTTTATCGATTTGTTGTTCGAAAACCTCAGATCATTGGCCCGTAACGGTAGGAGAGCCCTTGGGCGTAGTATCCAGGCCGTTGTTGGGGGTCCCTCCGGGTGTGAGAGATGATGAAAGCCCTGATGTAGGGATACGCAAAGCCTGGAAAGCGGGTGCGGACATGTCCGAGTAAAGCTTGGCATTCCAGGTAATAAACCAGAGTACTCTTAGGCACATTGGTGAACCGCCGAAAAAGGGATCGACGAAACAGCTCATTAGGGGGGGAAACATGGCGTGGTCATTACGAGACCATCGTGAATGACAAAATAATCCCACACCACACCATATGATCCTCTCATGGAGGAAGGATAGGCCAAGGGGCCAAGATGGGATGAGGATATCCGAGAGATGGGGCTGGACCCGAATCTTGGACATTCAGGTGGTCCTACGTATCCCATTAGGATGGGAATCAATCCACACGTAGTTCTCTATATGTAGTTTAACGTCATACTGGACGGGAAGGGGGAGCAATATACCCCTGAACAAGGGAGGTGTGCGGTATGGCGAAGAAGCCGACGTGAATGAGGACGTAGTCCCACACCACACCGTACACTCCTATAAGAGGGGACCTGGGTCATGGCCCGGAAAGGCCAAGGGGCCTGATGGTTAGGCATTGGTCAGGAAGGCCTGACCTACTTGTAGTTTAACGTCTTGCAATGAGGATGAGGGTCGGGGACCCGAGAAGGCCAAGGGGCCTGAGGCTGAGCCTCGTAAAGGGAGGGCGTACGACATGGTACATGATCCCGACGTGAATGAGGACATAGTCCCACATCACACCGTACACTCCAGGTAAGAAGGGACCTGGACTGTGGCCCGGAAAGGCCAAGGTGCCTAAGGTCAGGCATCAGTCAGGAAGGCCTGACTGGTTTGCAGTTTAACGTCTTACATGAGGACGAGGGTCGGGGACCCGAGAAGGCCAAGGGGCCTGAGGCTGAGCCTCGTAAAGGGAGGGCATACGGCATGGTACATGATCCCAACGTGAATGAGGACATAGTCCCACGTCACACCATACACCCCTATGAGGAATCCTGGGCCGTGGCCCGATCGCTAGCACCACCTGGGGGAAGTTTGTCACCTCAGGATGGGGCAGAATGAATCACTGCACTCGATGTCTGGGACATCTCGGGGTGGACCCGAAGATCCAGGACAATGTTGACCATGTTCGAAACACAGTGTTCCTATGGTGACCCGTTGTGGGAGCATCAAATGAATGTCGACCGCTGACCAAATTCGCAACGCGGGACTTGTATCGATTTGTTGCTTGAAAACCCTCGGGGGCGTTGGCCCGTATCGGTAGGAGGGCCCTTGGGCATTGTATCCAGGCCATTCTTGGGGGTCCCTCTGGGTGTGAAAAAATGATGGAATCCCAGTCAAGGATTGGGTGAAGCATTGCTATATCCATCCACGAAAGGGGCAAACACCTCCAGGGGGAAATGTGCAGCCGGGTCGAGGCTTGCTCGATGTGAGTTGGGGAAAAAGTGTGCGCCCTGCCATGTCTTGACCCGAGGGGAAGATTTTGGCTTTTGGGCTGGGCCAGCAGACGAAATGTCTGGGCGTTTCTACGTATCTCATGAGGATGAGAATCAAGTCATACGTAGTTCTTGAAGGCCATGCAGTTTAGCGTCATGCGGTGAGGACGTGGGAGGATAGAAGAACGGGAGTGGGAACATGGTGCGACCCTTACAATCCTTGTGCGAGCGGGGTTACATGGGCGGGGCCAAGAAAGCCTACTCCCTGCTACACAAAGATCCTCCAAGGAAACTATTCCCAGGGGGAATAGCGGAAGAGAAAAGCTTGGGGCTGGGCTCAAGACGAGGCGTCCGAGCGTTCCTACGTATCCCATGAAGATGGGAATCAAGCCACACGTAGTTCTAGAAATGTAGTTTAACGTCATGCGGGACGATGAGAAGCACCTCATTTGGGGATATGTATGGTACGACAAGTAATCCGACGTTAGTGAGGACGTAGTCGTACACCATACCGTACAATCCCGCAAGAGGGTAAGTCGGGGAAAAACCAAGGGGGGCCTGGGGCCAAACCGCGGCGAAGACGAGGGCCAGGGGCCCAAGGAGGCCAAGGGGCCTGAGGCTGAGCCTCAGTCAGGAAGGCCTGACCGGCTTGCAGTTTAACGTCTTGCAGGATGAAGATGCAGTTTATGGTCGTGTAGGACTTTACAGTTTAGAGTCATGTTGGACCATAGTGTCCAGTTTAAGGTCATGTGGGACCGTTTCACAGTTTATCGTCTTGCAGGACGAAGATGCAGTTTAAGGTCGTGCGGGACCATTTTGCAGTTTAGGGTCGTACATGACCTTCATGCAGTTTAGGGTCGTGCTGGACCTTTACGCAGTTTAGGGTCGTGCTAGACCTTCACGCAGTTTAGGGTCGTTCTGGACCTTCACGCAGTTTAGGGTCGTGCTGGACCTTCACGCAGTTTAGGGTCGTGCTGGACCTTCACGCAGTTTAGGGTCGTGCTGGACCTTCACGGAGTTTAGGGTCGTGCTGGACCTTCTTTTTCCCTAGGCAAAGTATCGCTTGAGGAACTTGGCATTGGTGGGAGGGGTTATACGCTCTCCATCCATGGTCACCAAGGAGTATGATCCATTGGGGTAAACCTTATGGATGATATAAGGCCCTTCCCATCTGGGTTCTAACTTGGGCGGTTTCCTACCAGGAATCATTGGTGCTCGAAGGGCCAGTACCAGGTCACCCTGTAGAAAAGAGCGGAGACGAACCTTCTTGTCAAAGGCTCTCGCTATCTTGTCCTGATGCTTTTCCAGATTGTGCAGGGCACGAAGCCGGTTCTCATCCAGTGCCTCTAATTCATCTAGACGGATCTCGGCTACCTCATCAGTTGTCTGGTGATCATAAACTGCAGTGCGTAGCGACGGCAGATGGATCTCAATGGGTAGGACGGCCTCAGCTCCATACACCAGGGAATATGGGGTCACCTGGGTAGAGTTGCGAGTCGTCGTCCGGTAAGCCCAGAGGGCGTTGGGGAGCTTGTCCGAACAACTTTTCTTGTTCTGACCAACCATCTTCTGCAGAATGTTAGAGAGGGTCTTGTTGAACGCCTCGATCTGTCCATTCGCCTGCGCGTGGTAGCGGGAGGTATGGTTCGACCGGATGTCGTACTTAGCGTACAATTTCTTCAATTCAGATGCTCGGAAGTTGGTGCCGTTATCGGTGAGGACGGCATGAGGGACTCCAAACCGGTGGATAATATTGGAGCTCACAAAGTCAACGATGGAACGGGCCTTGACCTTTTTGAGCGGAACTGCTTCTGCCCACTTGGAGAAGAAATCTGTAGCAGTCAGGATGAACCTACACTGGCGGGCTGTTGCCAGTGGATACAGTCCCACTACATCAAGTCCCCATACCGAAAACGTCCAAGAGTACTTGGTGGGGTGGAGGGGCTCCGGCGGCCGATGCAAGAAGTTGGTGTGTACTTGGCACGCGTGGAATCTCTTGGCATATCCCATACAATCGTGTATCATAGAGGGCCAAAAGTACCCTAACCTCCGAATTTGATGGGACAGCTTCGGCCCAGCTTGATGGGCGCCACAGGAACCGGCGTGAACCTCTTGCATAACCTGAGGTATCTCCCCTCCCTGGATGCAACGGAAGAGGACACCGTCGAAACTCCTCTTATAAAGGATCTGTTCAAGACTGGGGCCGCTCCGGAGGGTAAATCGCAGCGCGCGGCGTCGGATTCGCTCGCGTTCGGCCCGGTCGTCCGGGAGCTGACCATTTTGGAGATACTCGACAAGAGGTGCTCTCCAGTCGGGGGTGGTTTCAACCACTGCGTCTGACGAACCTGGGACTCCTGATATGGAGGGTCCGGCGGTGAGATGACTTACCTGCAGGCTATCACGGTCCTCTTGGGTGACGGAGGCAATGACTCTCCGGTGGGCCACGTGTATGACCAAATCATCTTGCTCGGGTTCTGCGAGCGACGCGGCTAAGCCAGCCAGGGCGTCCCCTTGGCTGTTCTGCGACCGTGGGACATGGGTAACCTCTGGTCGAGAAGAGAACGGGGCCATTAGGAGGAGGGTGTACTCCAACAACAGTGCCAGCTCTGGCTTCCTGACGACATAGTCGCCATTAACCTGTTTGATTACCAGCTCGGAATCTCCCTTCACATGTAGGTGGGGAACATGGATCTCAAGGGCCAACTCGAGGCCGATGATGAGAGCCTGGTACTCTGCCTCGTTGTTCGTACAGCCTTCTGACAACAGGAACGAGTATGGCAGGACGGCCTGCACCGGGGTAATGAAGACAATACCCATGCCCACTCTGTTGAGCTTGGGATCGTTGAGCCTCCTACCAGTGGGGCTCCGGGAGGCACCGTCGAAATGAATTTGCCAACACGGTACAGCATGATCGACTGAGAGGATCGTCTCATCAGGGAAATCCAGGTCCAGGGATTGATCCGCGGAGGTTGGATGGGCAGCTAAAAAGTCTTCCAATGCCTGTCCCTTAATGGCATTCTGAGGTACAAACCTGATATCAAACTGCTGGAGAATCACTGCCCACCGTGCTAGTCGGCCAGTCAGCATGGGACGGTTCAGGATTTACATCAGTGGGTCTACCCGGGAGACCAATTGCACCTCGTGGTGTTGCAGGTAATGTCGCAACTTCTGCACGGCGAAGACGAGCGCAAGACATCTCTTTTCGATAGGGGAGTATCGAATCTCCGTATCGAGAAGCATGCGGCTGAGATAGTAGAGACTATTCTCAGTACCCTCGTTGTTCTTCTGGGCGAGCAGCGCACCGAGGGATCTCTCCAGGGTGGTCACATAAAGGACCAGCGGCTTTCCGGAGACGGGTGGCATCAGGACCGGAGGTTGGAGCAGATATTGCTTGATTTCCTCGAAGGCGGTCCAACACTCCTCATCCCATTCGTAGGCAGTGCCCTTCTTCATCAGCCGGGAAAAGGGCTTACACTTGCTGGCCAGATACACAATGAATCGGCATATATAGGCTAAGTGGCCTTGAAGGCCTCGGAGCTCCCGAATGTTGCTCGGGGGAGGCATTTGGCTGATGGCCTTGATCTTCTCTGGGTCGATCTCGATACCTCGGTATCTGACAACAAAGCCCAGAAACTTCTCGGAGGTGACCCCGAAGGCACACTTTAGCGGGTTCATCTTTAGGTGACGGGAACGGAGGAAACCGAACACTTTCTCAAGGTCTTTGAGATGGTCCCAATGTCGTGAGAATCGGTTTGAATATGCGATGCATGACCCTCTGATAAGTGGCACCTGCATTTTTCAAACCGAATGGCATTACCTGGTAGCAAAAGGTACCTTGGGGAGCCCTGAAGGCAGTGGACTCCTCGTCTTCGGGGGCCATCCGGATCTGGTTATACCCGGAATACCCATCCATGAAAGAGAGGGCTTGGAACCCAGCCGTGGCGTCAATCAACAGATCCGTCACCGGGAGTGGGAAGTCATCCTTTGGGCAGTGGCGATTAAGATCACGAAAGTTGATGCAGACTCTGATCTGCCCATTCTTCTTCCTGACTGGCATAATGTTGGCAAGCCACTTGGGGTACTGGACCTCCTTAACGAAGTTGGATTTGATTAGCTTATCAACTTCGGCCTCAACCATGGCACCATGAGAAGGGTGCATCTTCCTGGGAGGCTGCTTAAACTCGCGATGTTTTGCTGGGAGGCCCAGACGGTGGACGGTCACTTGGGGATCCAGCCCTGGCATCTCATCGTAACTCCAGTCAAACACATCACGGTGCTGTTTGAGGAAGTCTACGAACTACTGCCGCTCCTCGAGGGACATGGCTGCACTGATCAATGTGGGTCTCGGATCTGCCTCGCTGCCAAGGTTCACCTGTACTAGTTCATCAACCGTGGTAGAGACGCCTTCTTCAAAGGCGGGGGGAGCATCCTCCAGGTCTTCCTCCCCAGCCGTGGGGGGACTTCCCGCGACAGAAGATACTTCTGGGCTATCAAAATCCGAGGGGCAGCTGGTGCCGGATTGGGCAGCAGCGGTCATCACATCGGGAGACTCGCTTGCCATTGAGACCATAGAAATGAAAGAAGTCGATCCTATCCCATCTGGCCTTCGGCCTAAAGGGCCCCGTTTGATGATATCAAAGCAGTGGTGACATGTCGGCCTGAGTCGGTTAATTCCAGCCTGGCGGAAGAGACACGTATGGCGCACCGTCGTTGTCATAGGTTTGACGTCTCGATACCGTACAGGGGTAGGGGGTTCCGGGATGACTTGAGCCTGGTTGATGTAAGAGTACGAGGTGATTTTCCGTCGTCGCTTGGACACGGGAACATGCCTTCCTTGCGTACCCGAAACAACAAAACGTTTCCCCATGTCGGGGGTCGTGGCCTCCAACCGGTGGATCGGGAGGATGTAGGTGTCATCCATGCTTTCCCAGGGGTCACTTGTGACCGGGGCGGGTTCACCCTCGCTTACTAGGATTTGCTTATCCTTACTTTTGTAATAACCCGCATCCAGGTAGCGGGCCTCACAAGAAGCGAAAGGGGACGCGTCTCCTTGGAGCACGCCTACTTGACTGTTGAGCGAGTACTTGAGGCACTGCTGATACGACGAAGGGACCGCTGCATGCAGATGGAGCCATAGCCTACCCATCAATGCATTGTAGGCGGTGTCCTGAGAAACAACCATGAACTCGGTGCTGGAAATTAAGCCACCGAACTGAGTCTTCAGGCAGATCTTGCCGACTGGGGTTTGCTCTGTCCTGTCGTACCCCTGGATCCTGAGGTCAGAGGGAGTTAAATCACCTTCAGACAGACCCAGCTTTCGCAGCGTCCGGGTCGGAATTAGATTGATTCTGGAACCTGTGTCAACGAGGCAGTGGCGGACTTCCACACCGTTGAAGTGGCCAGTGATATACAGCGGGCGAATGTGCCCCTGTATGGGAGGGTCCTCATCTTCACCGGAGAACGAGATAACCGCCTGACATTCGGCATTTTCAATCGTCTCGGTATGGAAGGCTTCTGCAGCTGCTACCTCTGTCTCGAACTGGAGGGGGCTCCTTAGGGCCTCGGCAAGTGCTTCACGCATTTCAGATGACAGGCGAAGGGCCTCAAGGATGGAGAGCCTCGCCAGAATGTCGGCCAGGTGCTTCAGAACATCGTACTTTCGTGCCAAACGCGAACCTCTGCTTACAAGAGGTCGTTCGGCATTTGGAGGCACAGCGGGTCCGGCTGGCTGAACCGGCGATTGACTAGTACTGGGTACATCTTGCTGCCTACCAGTAGAATCCTAAAGAGTAGTCGCCGGACTAGGATCGGACAGCAGAGGCTGGCCTGTAGCCGGGCAAGACTGACTATGATACGGAGGAGGCGGCTCCCCCCGATCCAATAGCATGAACGTCGGTGGAGGTAGAGCCGAGGGTGTTAGATGGGTCTGCGCGTGCTGAGATCTGCGCTGAGCCTGCTGCCTGGTCTCGGTAGCGTGCACAGCTTGGCCACAAGTGCCTGTTGACGTGCCTCGATGACCGGCGCGATTGCGATTCTGCTGACGTTGACATCGGCTGGAAACGTTGGGGAGGTCTGCCTGGCATTCCCCCTCGTCGGGGGTCATATAGGGCTTTACCAGCTCCACGGTGTTAACCGAAGCGTACCCTTGGCTATCGCTCGAGGAGTCATCCACCGCTGGGCGGATTCTGGGAGAAATCCCCATTTTGGGGGGCATAAAGTCGCCGAGAGTGAGGGATGACGACGGCGCCGGCGGTGTACGTTGCTTCTTCTTGCGTCACCGCTGCTTGCCCTTTTGGGAAGGGGCCGACTGTGAAGATGATGCGGAGGCACCGGCTACTTCTTCTGAAGGTTCCGACTGCTTCAGGCGCACCCGGATGATACCATGGGCACGGATGACGGTTTTTCGAGCCATCTAATCGTCGTATTTCTGGGATCCGCGGCTAGGGACCTGCTGCCACTCACCTTCGCTGTCACTGCCGATTTCTGATCCTGCAAAGACACCTTCCACTTGCACTGGTGCTGGGCCCAACTTAACTATGTTGTTGTTGAGCTGGTCTTGAAGCCAGTCCTTAAACACATAGCATTGCTTGAGGGTGTGCCCCAGGGTCCGATGATAAGGGCAATAGTTGGGGTGATCGGTGAGATGCGCCTCTACCGGTCTTCTGTACTCAGGCAGGCGCACAATCCCTTGCTCTAGAGCACTTTGGAAGTAGCCAGGAACCTAATTTTCATTGAACGAATAGGTCTGGTACCTTGTTTCCAGATAGGGGGCCCTGGGGGCCTGGCCCTGACGAGGGGCCGTAGGGGCCTGCCGAGGAAGCGGCGCCTGATTGTCTCGCCTAGGTGGCGGTGGTGCGTTGCGCGGGGGAACCTATCGGTTCTGAGGCGGTCGCTACTGGGCAAGAGCCTGTGCTTGAGGTGGAGGACCTCTGCGGGGTTGCGGGGGTGGTTCCGCTGTCAGCAACTCCAGCTGCCTCGGGGCTTCTATTTGAGCCACCGCGGCGGGTTCAGCCCTGGCGGTCCTCCTGGCTGGGATCATAGGGGGCAACAAACGTGCCTGACTAGCCTGTTGCAGGGCTTCCTCGAGGCGCTGGGCCTTATCCGAGAAATCTATGAACCCTCCAGGGTAGTTCTGGGAAATTAGGGAGGGTACCAGCTCTGTCTTGACGTTCCCCACACACATCGCCAGTAATTTCTCCTGAGTCAGTGGCATATCGAGGGAATACGTAAGTCCCTTCCACCGGGCGATGAAATCTGCAACCCGCTCATCAGGATTCTGTTTGCACTTGAAGAGGTCTACAATGCTGGTCTTTCGCGTGGTGGAACTGAACTGGTATAATAACTATCGGCGAAGATCCTCCCAACCGGTCACCGATCCGATAGGGAGCTGGCTGTACCAGACGAATGCCGGACCTTCCAATTTTTGTACAAAACATCGGAGTTTGGCGGCTTCTTGCTGAGCCGGGGTCCCCAGCATGGGGCCACACCTGGAAGAGAAATGAGCAAAGTGCTGGGGCGGGTCCCCTGTCCCGTTAAAAGGCGAGAAAGTGGGGTTCCCAAAACCCAGAGGTGCGGGCATATCATCCACTCACGCGGGATAAGGCTTGCCATCCGGTGGGACCGCCACCTGCCGCGTTTCCAACGCCTCGAGGCGGGCTGTGAGTGCCGCAATAAGGTCCTCCGGGTGGGGGTCCCTGTATTGACGGGGATCCCTAACCACAAGTGCATTGCCAGGTTCCTCAACGCGGTAGACGGCTTCGGCCGCTCATGGGTCAACTGGCTGGACGACCTGCGGGGCGACTGGGGGAACCCGGGTTGGATTCTTCAGATTGCCCCATCGCTCGGGGGGGTTTGGCGAGACGTATCGCGCCCTCTTGCCGTACGTTCCGGTTCTGCCCTGTCTGCGGTAGTAGCATGATCAAGGTTGCCCGGAGGCAACTCACCGGGGGGGGGGGAATTGTTCCTGCCCCTGCTGCCCCGGCCTGGGATTACCATAGTCAGGTCGCCGCTCTGCGGCGTGCTCAGCCAAGAGTTCATCAACCAGCCTCTTCTGCTCAGCAAGCTGTTGGCGTAACGCGGCCTTCTCAGGATCCTCTTCTGTCTTCTGCGCAGAGGAAGACGGGTCAGAGTGCTTGACAGCTCCGACGTGCTCCTTACCCTTGCCGGTGTTTCTACCGAGTACCAGCGATTTGGTGGGTACGGGGAGGCCTAGCAGATTCCTCTGCTGATGGGTAACTTTCCCTGATGGGTCGAGCAGCGGTGGTACGCCCTCAGGTGGTAAGTCTCCATCAAGTAATTCAAGCTCATCTTCCTTATCCACAACATCGGCCTTGTGGACTGCGACCCCTCTTGAGGTCATGTCCTCGATGTCACATAGCGAATCGGGCTGCCGTCGGATAGGGTCGAAGAGGAGAGCGGCATAGGTTCCCCAAACACGGACTTGCACATGGGGGGTGGCTTCCCTGACGATTCTGCGGAGTGCTTTAAGACTCTGAACGCATTTTCGTTGAAGGGTGCTCTGGTGGCCTGGCGACTCAGGGTGCTGGGCCATAAGGAGTGCGGCTGCATCAATCAGGCGGCACTGCTCGCCGATTTCTTCGAAGTGCTCTCGACATCTGGGGTACACCACCCGTTCATAATGGAGGCGGAAGTGTGTCGCCCATAGGGTTCGACAAAAACACCCCACTTATTCAGGGGTAAGAGACTCCGGTACGCGAAAATTCAGTGCTTCCGTCGGCCAGAACTTCTCCGGGAAGTAATCCGCTGCAAGAATACTCCAGAAGCTCCTGGGCTCGGACTCAGGGTCTGGCCCTGTGTTGCCCCACTCGTTGACCGGGGGCGGCTGAGGAACCGGTAGCGGTACTGAGGCGGACCTCTGGGATAATAAGCTCGGCGGTGGAGAGTACGACAAATGAGCTGACTGGCCACCGAATTCCGGGCCATCCTCCGAAGAGTGAGGTGACCTGGCCACGATGTCACGATATGACGGGATGATAACCACACCTTCCGGAACAGGAGCCGCGGCTACCGGCAATAGGTCGTGTCATCTCTCTACCATCGTTGGCCCCCAAAATAACTCTACGTGATCTCTGGTAGAGGTAGAGGGCTCTTCTGATGACAGAGGTGGTGATTGCGTGGTCGAGACCTGCAGAATTCCTAGGATTTCTTCCTCCTGGATGTACCTGCGGAGAGAGACGGGAATCCGGTGGACCTCAAATTCTGGGAGAATGAGGCTAACGCGTCTGGTTCCTGCCCCAGTCCTTGATACAGAGGATCGGGGAGAAGGTTCCATCGCTGAATCGCATTCCTCTTCCGAGTCGGAGAAGCGGGCATGTTTGATCTCCACCCGGGCCTTCCCAGGATTCTTCTTGTGGCAGCGACGACCCGTTCTTCTGCCCCGGGGCAGCTCTTCGGGATAGGGTTGATCCTCATTAGTCAGCCTCGGGGCGGCGCTGGCACCGTGGCGGAGAGGGCCCCCACTCGAGATAGCCGGGGTGCGAGGGGCACCGGGGCAAATGTCTAAGGGTACATGGGGAGGACCTCCATGAACAGTACCCATGTGGGCGGGGCCTCTGTTGGAATTGGAAAGAGTATGGGGAGGACCTCCATGGTCACTGCGGGTGGAGCGAGGCTGACCTTCACTCCTCGAGTTACTGGGGCGAGGAGGACCTTCGCCGGTTGCAGAGAGGACGTAGGGAGGGCCCCCACGTTGGAGAGGGACCGGATGGACGGTACCTTCAGGTTGGCGGCTGAGGGCAGGAGGATGGACTCCATACCCTGTATAGTGGGCGCGGGAAACGTTTCCGCGCTGAGCGTCACTGCCGCGGGGCAGGTCTTCCTGCGGGATGGGGGTAACACGAGGCACGCCTCCATGACGAACCTCAAAGCGGGGAAGGCCCATGCTCTGTGGAGTAGTGGTACGGGGAGGACCTCCGTACGGGGTGACATTACTGCGGGTTAGCTCGTGGCGATCACCACTTGGGCCTGCAACCCGGAGAGTCAACCCAGCCTGCCCGTGGGGCGGTTGGGGTCTCGATACTGGTTGGGTGAAGGAGTGCCCCTACTCAGTGTATGCAGGGGCTTCACGATGCACGTCGGCGGTGGCTCGGGCCACTGTAGCTGTCGACGTTGACGCACCCGGGCGAGCGTCCTCAGCCCGGGTCCGGCGCTAATGTCGGGTCAGGCGAACGGGTGCAGGTGGTGCAGGGACGTAGCCTGCCTGCTCTTCCTGCGGGGCCGGATGGCGGCGCTGACGTGGCCGGGCGGGAGCTCTCGCCTGGGGCCCTCGGGTCAGGGCCCTGAGCGGACTGAGCCGGACAGCGCCCGCCTCTTCAGCGTAAGGCGAGGAGTCGTCAAGGCGTTTCGGAGACAAGCTCCCAAAACGGTTGAATGTTGGGGTGGGGAGCGGAGGCTTTCTGCATGGCCTATTAGGGCGACGTTGACGGCGGGGCCTGGAGGCCTCCAGGTCCAGGCGGGCCATATCCTAGGTTGGGATGACCCCTTCTTCCTCATACCTGCACACGAGGTTGTTGATCACCCTTCGCTAGATGACCTCTGATGGGGAGAGGGGGCGTGGGCGCCCCGTATTCCGCGATGTGGCGGCCGTCGTGGTGGTAGCGGCGCTATGTAGGGTGGTCGTCGTGGTGTTGCCCCTGCCCCTGCGTGGGCGAGGAGTGGATGGTGACCGCATCTCTGTAACAGCAACCTGGTTCCTGGAAAACGAAGGGATCAACTCGTCAGTACTGAGAGGAAAAAGGATTGACAGCCAGTGCCCCAGCGTCCTTCCATTCTCCACGTCTGTAAGAAGGATCCACGCCAACACGCTGCAGAGTGGAGTGCCCCACGTTCTACTGCCCCGACTTCCGGTGAGTTTCACGACAGGACCGCTATTTTCTTGGCGGGACCGGGCACCGGATATCTGGATCCGGTGACACGTCAATCTACTGGTGTCTCGAACGCTACTAATCTCCATATTGAGGAGAAGCATTTCACGTCGGGTTCATCATTTCTGTTTCCGACGCTTTCGCCGGGGCGCGCGCATCTGTCTGAGGAGGACGCGCTGCTTTGTTGCCCCGCATTCCCGCTTTCCAAAGGCGGGCGGCATCCGCTCCTTATTCAGGGACGTCTGCTCCTTGATCGAAACGGGATTATGGGATGTCGGTTCTTCCTTCCGTGGATTCCTCCTCAGAACTCATCACCTAGTCCGGGTCTCCCTCATAGATTTAATACGTAGTTCGTGAAACTCTTCCCAGTGCCATGTTTCCATAGACGCTGGTTAATTACACTGCTTCTGTCGGGACATTCCAAAGGGTCCAGTCAGGGTAGCAACCTTCAGTCAGGGGAGTAGTCACGTTGAGGCATCAGTAGCATGTCTGGATGCTGGGGTACCTGGAATGTCTGTCTGTTATCATTGGTAACAAGGCATCTCGAGGGCGTGGAGGCCCGAGGCCTCCCACATTGATCGCGGGGAATTATATGTCACAGACACATATCTGAGGTTTTCCTTAGCTTCCCGTGCTCAACACAGGGTATGTCGCGAGTTTAACGTCTAGCGGAGACGGATCAACCCAACCAGAGCATTAGCTAGGATAGATCGGATTGAGGGATCCTCCTTGAAGGGATGTCGATTACCGGGGCCAGCCCATGGATGGCTGTGAAGAAGAGTGTACCGACATGGTTTCACCGGGATAAGACGGTCCGGGCGAGAATCGGGACGGGGGATAGGTCGATGAATGGAGTTGAGGGAGAGTGAAATGGGACCATCGCAGGGGCGACGGTGATGTTGGGCTTGAGCCTTGATGAGGCTTCCTACGTATCCCTGTGGCAGGGAATCAAAGTCCGCGTAGTTCGGGATGGTGCCGATAAACCGACGTGAAGCTGGACCTTGGCCCGATGAATATCGTCAGCGAACCAACGTGAAGGTGGACCTTGGTCCGATGGGCATCGTCAGCGTACCGACGTGAAAGTAGACCCGTGGGTCCACTAATGGTGGGTTTGAACCTCGGGAAGGTTTCCTACGTACCATGCCTTGACACGGATCAAAATCCTCGTAGTTCAGGGAATACAGTTTAACGTCATGCGGGACGATAGTGAGCCCTGACGTGAATGAACGACGGGCGGTGGGTGTCGGCGAACCGACGTATGTGGGGGACCTTGGTACGATGGGAGTTGGTCTTGAACCTCTGGGAGGATTCCTATGTACCATGCCTTGACATGGATCAAAGACCTCGTAGTTCTGGGTGGTCACAACGGCTTGCCCTCGGACGGGAATTGCAGTTTAGCGTCGTGCTGGACGTCGGTAGAACTCGACGTGAATTGGATGATGGGTGGGCCTGAACCTCGTGGAGGCTTCCTACGTACCACGCCTTGACATGGATCAAAGACCTCTTAGTTCAAATGGGGCTTTGTCGGCGAACCGACGTGAAAGTGGACCTTGGTCCAATGAGTGGTGGGCTTGAACCTCTGGAAGGCTTCCTACGTACCATGCCTTGACATGGATCAAAGGCCTCGTAGTTCATATGGGAATGGGTCGCAGTGGCTTACCACTGGACCAGAATGCAGTTTAACGTCGTGCTGGACCGGGGTGAGACACGATGTGAAATGACGGGTGGGCTTGAACCTCATAGAGGCTTCCTACGTAACATTCCTTGACATGGATCAAAGACCTCGTAGTTCTCTAGGATGGGTTTGTCGGTGAACCGACGTGAAATTAGACCCGGGGGTCCACTATTGGTGGGCTTGAACCTCGTGAAGGCTTCCTACGTACCATGCCTTGACATGGATCAAAGTCCTCGTAGTTCGGATGGAATACGCAGTTTAACGTCATGCTAGACGGGAATGAGACCCGAAGTGAAATGATGGGTGGGATTGAACCTCAGGGAGGCTTCCTACATACCATGCCTTGACATGGATCAAAGACCTCGTAGTTCAAAAGGTGAGGGGTCAGGGTCGGTGCTCACTCTAAGCCCACGTGAGTCATGCTCGGTGTGAGAAACAAGAGGTTGCAAGGACCTGACGATCACGTCGCGAGGGGTGCGTCCGTGAGAAGAGAAAAGGGGCTTACGTGTTGGGCGGCCCATGTTGTTGGGACTTACTCCAGGATGGAGGCCCAGAGGGGGGTGCCTCGTTCCCTATCACGCCCTCCACTGACCTTGGAAGTGGGGAAGTACGGAGATGCACGGGTGCAATCATCTGTACGAAAGGTTAGGGGCTTATGCTCTGAGGCAGCCCTTCCCCTACGAACATACGCCACTCCGACAAGGAGGATCTCATTCCGTGTGCGGAAGAGTTCCATTCCCGTGGAGACGGGTGGTGTAAAGAATGTTCGAGCTGGGGGGACCCTTCGTGAGGGAGATGAGGTTGGGTCACAGTTTAACGTCATGTGTTGAGGACTTGGTGCTTGGCAGTTTAACGTCCTGCAGCTCGGACGAGGTGGGTTCACTCCACCCCCCTAGGACTTACATAACTGGTACCCTCTGGTCCTTGGGGAAGGGAAGGTACCAGTAAGGCCATGGTTAAGGGGGGTCGTGGAATGAACCATCGAGGGGTCCACGTTAGCGTGGCTATGCGAAGAAGAAATAGCCGTTAGCGTACCTATGCGAAGAAGCATTAGGCGAAGCAACGCTATGGGTGGTATTGTCCACGGGACTTTGAAATCACATCGTGCAAACCTGGAGGGTCGCACGGCAAGAGGAATCGCTAAGCAGAGGAGTGTTCTTTGCGAAGTGGAGTGCCTTGGCCTTTGCATGGGGCATAGGTGTGAGTGGAAGGTGCTTCGCAAAGTGGAACAGTGTTCACGGAGCACTGCCCCGCGAAGAAGGGGTGCCTCGCGAAGCAGGGTCCTGCGGAGCTCTGTGCTTCACAATGTGTAGCGATCCTGCCTTAGCATAGGGATCACTAGCATGGGTTGGGTGTTTTGCGAAGCATAAATGCTCCGCGGCTGCCCGGGTTCCCTTGGGAATCCCCTTCCTTTGCGAACGCCCTTCAGCTTTGCGAAGGGCATCCCTCTCGGAAGAGGGGCTCAAAACGAGACAAAGCAGAGGCGTCTCACGAAGTAGAAATACCTCGCGAAGCTCATGATTCCTGGGGAAAAGAGTGCTTCGCGATTCGGTATAGGAGAAGCCGAAAGGTCGGATCGTCCCTCCTCAGGACTCAGGGGGAGTCCAGTATTTATAGGGAAGGGGCGTCGTGATGCAGGACTCGTGCGCCGCCTTCGGTGCTTCGCGGCGGCTCGCGAACGTCAAATGGGTTCGCGGAGGATTACTGCCTCTGGTGCTTCATGGCGGCTCGCGAACATCAAATGGGTTCGCGGAGGATTACTGCCTCTGGGGCTTCGCGGCGGCTCGCGAACGTCAAATGGGTTCGCGGAGGATTACCGCCTCTGGAGCTTCGCGGCGGCTCGCGAACGTCAAATGGGTTCACAGAGCATTACCGCCTCTGGAGCTTCGCGGCGGCTCACGAACGTCAAATGGGTTCGCGGAGCATTACTGCCTCTGGAGCTTCGCGGAGCCGCGGTGGTCAGGGCGCTTCGCAGCGGGGCTTCGCGGCGGAGCTTCGCGAGGCAGCGCGCCGGCCTTCTTTTTCATTCCTTTCTTTCGGGCCACACTTTTGGCACCAACAATTTCATAATTCTATTTTTTATTTACATGATGTGTTATTCATCATGTGATATTATTAAATATGCTTCATATTATTTTATTTTATTGTATTATTGTTTGATAATTTTTTTTAAGTTTTTTATCATGATAAAGTATGGATTTTTCTAGTTTTAGTTTGGTGATATCTCTATGATAATTTATTTAACACATTCATGGGATACCATTTTTGGGTGTTAGATAATGTAGGTATTTTCAATTTGATATAAATGAATACATATTCATAGTACCTTCCATGATCTATAGGAAAATATAGTAACTCCATAAGTAAAAGTGAAATGGTAAAGATATTTTTATTAAAGATGAGTTATATCTGATCCCATTATTTTGAACAATGACTTGGAACTAATTTTAAATTTGTATATCCCATGGGTGATAATGTTTTTTTATAAGTAAATAATTCAATATATATGTTTTTTTGTGATTTAAGAAACCAAGTTTGAAGGTAGGATTGAAATACAGGATAATATTCTTCTAGGTTATCTGTATTATTATCTTCCATTGGACATTTTATTAGAGATATATTCATATAATGGAAATGGGTATTAAGTGGTAATTTATATTATTTATTTTATCAGATTTAGTATACTCATTTGTTAAATAATTGTAAGGTATAAGTATTTATAAAAGGAAAAAGTTATGTTAATCATGGAGTATGCCATCTATGTAGCATGAAGTGCTAGTATGTTTAATAAAAAATGTATCTTGGATAGATTAATGAGTTTATTATGATTAATGGAATTTTATAGTTAGTCTCATAGATTTTTATTGTATTCTTAATCCAAAATACTTTATAAAGAAGATAAAAAAGAGGCTTTACATATTAAATATTGAATTTCACCTTGTATTTTAGTTGATAGTTTATCATAGTGTTCTTTTCAAAGTCCTTGAGTGGTGACATCACATATATGATGATGAATACAAAAAGATGAGTATATAATAGGTTGAGTTAAGTGTTTCATTAATTTAACAACAATGATATCATTGAATCATTACACATGCTTAAAGAAAAAATATAGTTATTAAGGTAGTGTAAGACCATTAATGTACTCATAGGAGCTTATATCTAAAGAAAGGGAATTTTGTATAATTATGATATTATTAAAAAGAATTTAGAAATATCATAAAGTTATTTGAGTTGATTTTATGTGGATTATATTTATTTAAGATGAGTTAATAATGTTTGAAAACTACATAAGATAAAGAATTATGTCCTATATTTATCATAGATAACTGGATTTTATATAATAATAACATTGGTTTCAATTTGGATAAGTATTATAAATGAGTTCATTGAAAAATGGAAAAGTAATATTGGAGTTATTTATAAATAGAAATTTTGGAACATAGTGGGGGTTTATATTATGTTTTGTCCAAAAAAATATAATGATTTTATTTAATCTCAACAAGAACATGTATCAGTATATTTTGGTTAATTAAGGAAGATATAAATGAATAATTTAGAGAGATGTAACTTGGATGTTACCATTAATCATATGAGTAATATATTCATTCCATTTATTATGTTTATGAATCTACATTGTTTGGAAAAGGATATTGAAATTCTATATGGTAGAGATTATAATTTACATTTAATTATTAAGGATATAATCTTGCATTGGATTTAAACCATATACAGATGGTTATGGAAGAACTATATATAATGCGCTTTAAACAAATTTGTGGAGATTGTTGTGTTGAAGTGGGTTTAAATTAGTTCATGTTTTTGATAATCCATACTCGGGTTACCCAATATAATTTTTTCTATGTTAAATTATGAATATCACTTTGATTAATATTTTTGAATGTAAAAGTATTCGTAAGATATTTGATGATGGGGGATATATGTATGTATTTAAAAGATTCTCTTTGAAGTATTCTAATATTAATAATTTTCTATAAAATTGAAAATACCTAACGTACTTTGTATATATAAATTTTACTATATGAATATTTTCCTTATATAATATTAATTCATGATGATCTATAACTCGATGTTATAGAGCTATAGATACAAACTATTATGTGTCTATAAGTTGATGTTGAGATGGTGACAAGGTATAAAAATGAGAATGTGAAATTTATAGATGCTGAGAAGATTTGGTGTAGAGAAATATAATTATAAATATACCGAGTAACCCAATGATATAAAATATTAAGATATTAAATACATAATTTTGATCATAATGTATATATAAAATGTACTATATGTTTAAAAATAATAATTTTAGAATGTATATAAAGTCATAGTTTCATATAAGATTGATTAGAATTATATATATCAGTTTTTATGTAATACAATATAGGATTATGAAAATATTTGAATCCTTATATGATAAAAAAAATTATTGTGAAGAAATGCTGAAGGATGATTAAATTATCTATGATACATAAGTATAATATTTCACACGTTACAAAAATTTCCCAATAAAATTATTTTTAAGGGAGTAACCACTACAAGATACAGAAGGTTAAATATTTATTATGTACAATTCATCAGTTATAACAATGTTTCTCTACTTGTTTCAATTGAAATAGAAAATAAATGATACCCTATCTTCAATATGGAGACCGAGATACAAGGTATGAACTACCTATATGGTAGTGTAACCAATGACCATGTATAGATCCCTAGTAAAAGAAATTTATTGGTAAAATCGATAAAATAATCCACTTAACACATCATGGTGGAGGCACCCACAATTACATTATTTTTTGTGATTTCAATATTGTTTTTAAACTTATTGAGAAAAAGTATGGAAGAAGATACTCATTGAATGCATCAATGATTATAAACCATTATTTTTAGAAAACAATATATGGATTTTTTTATTTAGTTGATAATAACACTTGGGGAATCAATAAGTATGGTAAATAGGGGATTGAGAGACATTTAGAATGGTTTCAATCCAACCATCAAGGTTCCACCATCTTTTCAAATAATTATATTATATTTTTGGATCAAGAGATCTATGATGAATCTATAGTGTTGATAAAATTATAATTATTGATAGATAGATACAATAGGTTCACAATATCTATATTCTAGACACGAGATAACCAGTTTCATCACGTTTTGTAAGATTATAAACTTCCAAACATGGAAGTGAATCCATGAAATGTGATTTAAAATAAGATCAAGAGGCTATCATGACATCTTCAAGTGTGGGTAAAAGGCCATCCAAACCATCACAGTGATGTGGAATAATTGATAATAGTGATCATTCTATTTGACACTATCCCTTTAAAAATATTGTATTTGGATAATTTAGTTTCCTATCGATGAAGATGAGACTTCTGGTAATGATATTATCGAGGAGGAAAAAAATCTCACAAGGAATTTATAATATTTTTCTAAAGGTGGGAGAAATAAATACTACCTTCTTCACTGAATTCATTAGGAAAATTAATTTTTTGGGAAATATCACAATACAAATAGATAATGGATTTAAGACCAACAATGCTGAGGTAACCAATCCCTTAGTTTCTTTGTATTTCTCATTATTACTCAAAGGTTCATTTCTAGAGAGAAGGTAATGTAATCTGATTGAGGAATATGTCAAAACTATCATAATTAATATTAGAATATCCCTTGATGTTAAACATGATGAATTTATTAAAGCCTTTCTGATTGAGTATTAAATCAAAGAGGCTATCATTGATCTCAATCTTGATAGTTCCCTAAGAGTTGACTGATTTCCTCATTCATTATATGTTACGACATGGGAGATTAGAATGAAGTAGTTCGTTGATTCCTTATAAGATTATTTCAAAGGGGGGTTAGTATCCATGGAATTTAATAGGATTAATCTATTATATATAGCCTGTTTATAAAATAAGACATCTTTTAACTGACATAGGGCTGTAAACTTGAGTAACATCTCCTAGAATGTTATTGGTAAAATTCATAATGACATAATCTCCCATATCATTCCCATACTAGAATTGAAATTAAAAAAATAATTTTTTTAATGGGTTTAATATTAATGGAATCAACATATTAGAATAACATATATTAGCTACTTTTGATCATAAATATTTATTACTAATATCATGGTAATGGTGGACATGGAAAAATCCTTTGATAGACTAGAGTGCAATATTATTTTGAAGGGAATGAGGACATGTGGATTCTTAGAGTATGTTTGTGATATGAATTTTCATATCTATTAAACTCCAAATATCTTAACCACTATAATGAGAAGGAAATTTTTCTTGTTTCATTAAATTAATAACCTTCTTCATGGTGATCCTCTTTCATCATGTCCTGTTATTTTAGATTAAGAATTTCCTAACAGGAATCTCAACCAAGCTACCTAAAATGGGGAGGTACATCCATTAAAATGTGCATCAAACAAATTATTTAAATATGATAATATTTTAATCTCATGTTGAATGCATTAGTCAATTCAAACCATCAATGTAGTAATGAACTAGTATGTAATGTGTAGTGGATAATAAATCAACAGTTCCCAATTTGTTGTGTACATTTCACATAGATAATTTTGTAGACACACCCATCTTATTGAGTAAAAGTCATGTTCATTGAAAATAAATATTACGTTTATTTACCATATATCCCCATAGTTTACATGCAGAGTAATCATTCAAGATTTCAATGGTCTTATAGACATAAACACTGGGTATACCCTAATGTGGAAAAGATAACGTCTTTTATTCACAGTTTGAATCAGTCAAATTACTTATGTTATTAAATATTTCTCAAGACATATTCTATTAGTTATTACAATCCTTATGGTAGTTTTAAATAATATTAAATATGTACAAAAATAATTTCTTGGAAATAATCCCCAAGAGGGAGAATTTCATAAGGCTAGTTTGCCTCACCTGCTAGACCCACATGATTAAGGTTGTGTTAGTGATAGGAATAATGAGTATTGGATGGGTGAAACTACATTTGGAATGAAATCATAGGTTAATCACTATGGTGATTTTTTTTGAAAAATATAGTACTATAATATTGGTTCTTTATAGTTCTATTACATAGAATTCTCACATTTGGTTGAATATGGAGGGTATATTTCAAATTCTTCATGAGAATTCACAATAGATCATAGGTCCCAGTGATACCACATTTTAGAATACCAACTATTCATTCTATTCTCTCAACATTCCAGATATCCTATACCCATGTATGAGTTTTTGTGTGGCTAGGGGGAACCCACTGATTACCTATACTATTAATAATCATATTAAAAACTATTTTCATTTCTATATTAGTGTTGATGGTGATCCATAATATTACATTTTCACCCCGTCATGATTGTTCATATTTTGAGCATTTGAATACATTATCCTCATCCGTGTACAATAATCGTCTAACCAATATGATTAGTTTTTTTGGAATAGTTTTATATCTATTATATATAGTTTCTTAGTGTGGAACATTTTTCATAGAGCAATCCACACAGATTACCAAATATTATAAATGGTATTTCACTCTTCCTCTATGTGACAGTATGGATTGAACTCAAAGATGGAGACTAAAAAATATTTTAATTCTAAAAGGATAATTGTTGTGTTTGATTTGAATCATAATTGAAACTATTATGGGTATGTCAATTTACCTATACACAATTTATATTATAATATAAATATTGTTTGGTATTTTGAATGATATTTCTCATAATTGGAGGGATCACACTATCATGTTCAACAATTTTTACTTGATTTCTATGAGGAATATAGTAAAGTGAGTCATTTGGGATCTCTACTATGTTTTTATTATTTGATAACTAACATTATCACTATTATTGTAAAAATGTGATTGATATAATTTGAATTTACTCAAACTCTTATCATTTAAAAATACAATATACTATTCAATTATACTGAGATGCATGGAGCTAACACTCTGTAGGTTATTGAGTGTGGTTGAACCTTCTATGTGAAGGATTTAATATTAATACTTGTGGAACAATTTTAAACTGTTTCATGTGTATAGGGGTTATCTTTCATTATACTTGGGGATAACTTGTACTAAAATTAATTAAATTTACTGTGGAGGGTAACTAATTAATTTCGAAGACCTATGCTATGTATAGTTGTCTTCATCTTTGAATACATTAAAACATTCCCTATTTTTATGTTTAATTAGACTCAATATTTCTCAAGGTTAACAACACAACACTGTTTGTCTATGGTTTTTGGTTTTATTCATTCTTGATTATGAAGGCTACCGATCGTGTGAGTGCCTATCGGACAGTGACAGTGATGAAGTTGAATCATAGAGGATCCATGGTTGTGGTGATGGATCTCGATGAAGTTTATTTCATTGAATGTTTTTGGTAACATTCTCCGCTAGTGAGAATGGCGATGATGAAGGTTATGATGATGGATGAACGCAGCGACTTGACTGACCTCTTGGTTTGAGGTCTCTTGGTGATGGGTGATGGTACTAACAATGGTGGTAAGCAAGGACACTTTTTGGATTTCTCTGGGTAAGCTCGTGGATCGATTTGGATATGGTGGTTTCAAGAATTTTGTTGTTTGAAATTTGAATGTTTAACTTTTGAATTTTGAATTTGGTGGTTTGGTTTTTATGGATTTTGGGTTTTTGTTAACAGGTGGCTCCTTTTTGTACGGTTCCCACTAACCCAAAAAGTGGCTATTTGAAAATACAATAAAAAAGGTTTATGGGTAGACTCAATATTTATTTTTATATTTTTTGACTATATCATAATCATTAGATAATAATATGAATCATTAGGAAATATAGGTGGATCATTGATGTTAATGTGGTGATTCTTCTTATATATAATGTAGAAAACATGGAGATAGATCACATAACCTCAAATTTGGATACAAATTTCACTATCCAATTATATAATATCATTGGTTTCCTTCCCTTAGACTGTATAAAAGCATTTCACTTTGATTCACTAGGGATTAACTATTATAACCCCTAAACTCTTATTTAGAATGATTCACCCTCTTAATAAAATATTATTTTTTTAGTGTAAATACAACAAAATATTTTTAAAAATAAAACATCCTCACTATGATACATAAGATTAATAATTTATTACAAAATATTTTTAGTTTTCCAATTTGTGTATCATGAAGATATTTGAAATAATAGATTAAGATGTTAAATGTTGTGAAAATGTACATGAAATAAGTTCCAAAATATAATGGTGGATTGAATAAATAATGAAATATGATTATAAATAAAGAAATTATAATTGAATATGAATGATAATGTTTGATGTGGGTTTAAATATCATGAATATTATGAACTCACACAGAATTCACCTAATAATAAAAAATGAGATGAAGCTTATTTAGTGAATATGAAGGTAGTTGGAACACAACACAAGACACCATACCACAGTCATGTCTTTATTATAATGATGAGAGTTTACTCAAAAATTGAATATAATTTTTTAAATTTCAATTTTATATGCTTATGGGCATGTATTATACCATAGATTGAATGAAACACGATTTTGTGGATATTCAAAAGAAAAAGAATATTTTATATTTCAGAAGATTAAATGGTGATATATTTAGATTTTGTTGAATAATAATTAAATGGTGGAGAAATTATTAATAAGGCTAAAATTAAAGATACACTACCATAATTTAAGGGGTTTTCTCTATTCAAATTTGGAAATTTTATTCATGTGAATAAAATAATATATAAATATGAGGAAGAGAATGTGTATCTGGTGGTGAATCTAATATATAATTCTCTATTAGAACTCAAATTATATAATTAAGATAAGAAAATGATAATCTGAAGTTATATTCATATTAATCAAGGAATAATTAAAATGAATAAGAATCCATGTAATATTTACATATTGTAGATGATGTTTGAGAATAATGAAGACATTTATTGAGAATATGGATGATATAACTGATGCTATGTTGAGGCACGCCAATAAGTGAGAAGTAAGAATAAAATAATTGCCTCTAATATAACAATATTTAATGGAGAAGAAGTGAGAATAAGTCCAACATGTATATAGCACTACATATCATAATGTGGAATTTCAAGACCTTGAATATATAATAGATATTGTGAAAGTAATATTCATATTGTTTTAAATGATTCATTCATGTTTTTTAGAGAGAATATTTAAGGGAGAAAATCAAAGAATTTGATGTAATGAAATCTATTGTACTTGAGTAAACTTGATTATTATTTTTTTAGAGGAACTATTTTAAAATGGTGTGAGCTAGTGTAAATATCAATCCTTGAGACTATAAATTGGTGGGAGGTTGTATAAAAATCCTTTCAGGAGATAATAATAGATTTTTAAAAAATATTATATTGTATTCACTTGTACAATATAGTTTATATCTATGTATCAAACTCAACTAGGATTTATCAAGCAGTAGTTACCAAAATTGGTATTAAACCTTGTAAATATATTTTTTACCTTATAGTTTTTTTATTCATTTTCATAGAAGTATGAGTGAGAATTTAGAAAAGATTTGATAAAAAATTTAACCAATTAGAGAGGATAATTTATATGAATGAGAGATTCTAAAAAATGACATCATTTCCCTCTTTCTTAGTGATACATTATACATTTTTTGGTAAATTCATGTGATATCAATTGTAATCTCGATTCCATATGATTGGATCAAAATATATGTACATTTATATTTGATTTACATATAATATATGAATATTTAATGAATAATAGTTTCCTCAAATAGTGAATTCTTGTCCATTTCTATCTAAGAAAATTCATCCAAAACATTGAATAAAAAATATGAAAATATTGGTTCAAAAAACTAGAATAATTTCAAAATAAAATTAGGACAAAAAACAATTGGATTATAATTAAAGTGGTTGTTCATATACTCAATTTTTTGATAATGAGGATCAATCAAGTTAAATATGTTATGATAATTGGATTAGTTAGCCCATTAGTTATTTTTATCATGAAATTATAGATAATATTATATTTATCAATTTTTATCTATTTTCATAAATATTAGAGTATTTCATGATTTTATAGGATGAGAAATAATGACTAGAAGATGAAGGAGATGTTGTGGAAAAGGTAATGGTTATGAAGGTATATATGTGAAATAATATCATCAATTATATGAAAAATAGAGTATAAATTATACTATTTTACAAAGAAATAACAACATTGGTAAAATAAATCATTTATAAAGTTATTTTTGTGAAAGATGAGATAATAAAATCTAATGAATAAATGATCCATTTTGTAGAATAAATCCATAATGCTTATATTGATATTAAGAGACCCCAATTATTATTTAAAGGCAATAAAATTAATATCATGACAGTTACTTATAATAAAGTAAAAGGAAATTTTTTGATTATTTAAATAAGTATAGGATATATGGAAAATAATGTTTGACTTTTCTTGATGATGAATAAATATCAACATAAAGTTCCTTGAACATGATGTTAAATTGGTAAATATAAAATTGGTTCAAAAAAAACTTCCCAATAGGATGTGATATGAATTTCTTCCATAATAATCTGTGATATGTTTAGTTCCTATAAAATGACTCATATTATGGTTAATAAGGTCTTGAGATCTTCCAATGGTTAATCTATTATAAGATCATGGAAAATGGTCTCCCATATTCCTGAAACGTGTATTTTTATTAATTCTATTCTAATGTATAGAATATATTATAGAATTAATTATGGATAAATAGGGAAAAAATTTGATAATAAACATATCATTATATCATGGTTGGATAAAATCACGTGTAAGGGGATCCTCTCCTGAAAAAATATTAAATTATGGATGGTTTTGAAAAAAAAACATTGTTATAATGTTTACATTAATATAAGAAAAAGGGTAAAAGTATGGTTTATGGGAAATTATTGGTGTTTTAGAAATTCTAGCATACAGAATTTTATTTTTGGAAAAAATGTGAACTCTTTTAAATTATTGAATTCATACATCAATGTGTACTAAGGATCAAAAATGGAAAAGATAATAAAAATGATGAAATCTATTAAATAAAAATATATGTTATTGACTTTAATAATTAGTTTGGATTTGAATCAAATGTAGGAATTGTAACGATAATTGATGGTTTACATAAATTGAGAAAAATTGAAATACAGAGGAGTGTGGAAGGTGAAAAATGCAGCATAATAGGTGAGAAGAGAAGATGAGTTTTCCTAGGGGTTCAAGAAAGTGGAGAAATGTGATAATTAAAATACAACCAAGGGGAAGTCAAAAAAAGGATGTCACACCAAGAATGAAGAAATTACTCTACTATGGTAGGACTAAATATATCATGGATCGATTTTAAAAATAAATTATGTTGAATGAAAATTTGATCATTATAGAGAATAGATAAATTGATCCAATCAAGGAATAAAAGGACTTGTTTTGTGGAAGACATATACGAAGAAGATTCCATATTTCATGTGATATTGTCTCAAAATGATAAAATGTGATTCATTAGACATGATGGGTGAGGTGAAATCTAATGGGAAAAAATGAAAATATTGTTTAATATTAATGTCAGATCATATATATTTTCTAATGAAGATAAAGAGTATGTCGAGAGAAGTTAGTGCTTCGATTGATCATTTTAATAAGAAGATCTAAAATAAGGAGACTATTGTGAAAGGAAATATATCTATTCTGAATATGGAGACTCATGAATAAAATTTAGAAATTAATGAGCTTTAAAAAAATAAAATATTGGAAGAGAAACAGTTATGAAGCTTTTTTCTCTCACTAAGGAGAAATAAAGCTCATACATATTACCGATTAAATGTTTTTTTATTTAAATATAAATAATTAATGGAAATTCATGTATAGGTAGAGATTAGTTATGGTATTGTAATATGGAATAATGAGTCATCTATTATAGAGTTACTGATGACTCTATGCCAAATTTCAAGGAACATCAAGAGGATATACTTGGTTGTTACTTTCAAAAAGATCATCCATTATGAAATTTAATTAAGTGAAACCTATGAAGGGGAGTTAAATTGTAACGTTTAAAAAAATATATTATAGAGTGTGATTCTAAATGTATAGAATATCTTGAAGATAATTGAGGTTGAGGTATGATTGGAACCCTTCCCATCTCGGTTTGGGGTGTTTCTAAAGTGAGATGTAACATCCGTACACAAATACCACTAAGACAGTGCCCTGAGATAGTTCTCCGCATAGACTCATGAGTGCTTCCTCATATTCCATAGGATTCCTACTTGAAAAAATGTACTAGGGTGTATCTATGTGAGACTATTCCCTCATATTATTGTATATGATAGCTAAAATAACCAAATATCAGACATAGAATAAAATATAACTATTGCAGAAGAATTAAATATAATAAGGATTTAATAACAACAAAGATGAAATGAAGTCCTGAATTTCCATGTCATACATACAACACTAATCACCCACTTGTCTTATCATGTATATAGAGATACATAAAATAATTTGAAATAAAAGTAATAGGTTGCACTACTAAAATTGAGTCGAATCACATACCCTATCTTTGTGAAATTATTAATGTACTATAGCCCGATTATGATAATCTAAGAGTGTGTATCCACTTGATCGTTAAATTGTGGACCTCTACCTATCAATAATTTATATCTGATTAACTCGTATGTAGACATAAGAAATTCATACACACCCGGTGCACATAAAAGTGGTGGGAAATGAATATCAGTAGGCTAACCCCAATGGTGAACCAATAATCTATTACAATAAGGGAATGATACTGATATATTTTTACCCTAGTTGAAACATTAACAATAAATTAAATAAAACAAAACCATTTTTGATCATTGGGTCCATAATCCTGGACGACCATACATGCTTCATCCAATGTCATAATTTTATCTAAACTTTAAATTTATATAAATAAAACTCGGACCTGAGACATGTAACCAAGAAGTCAATGTAAAAAAATAATCAAGTATAAAATAATTAATTCCATTAATTATATGACACATATAAGAAATTATTTATATGGAATCCAATTATCACTCAAGGAATCAAATAATTTGATTATAATCATGGAATTCCATGTCAGCTATGGATTTCCAAGAACTCTAATTTCAATCATATCTATGGAATGATATGTCTACTATTAAAAATCATGTTCACTAATATCAATCATATCACTTGGGATAATCATGTCCACTAATATGAGTCATATCTCTATTGAACGTCATGTCCACATATTTAACTAAATGATGAGGAATTCTAAGTACATCATCCCATCATGTATGTATTATAATCTCAATCTGAAGAAGTACATATTGGCATAATGATGATAAATATACTCATGTCTAACTCATTAGACAAATTCTAGGATGGACCTCATGCATTTATATCTTTAACAATAAAATTATGTGAATACATAAATATGTGAGTTAGGGTGGATGAATCCTGAAACATCACTCGATCACCCTAACCCTTAGTCTTATATATTCAATATGTTTTCTAAGGTGACACCTGCTACCATATCTAACCAAACCAATAACACACTAGCTAAGGGTTTTTGAAATCCAAGGTCCACAATTGGGTCCCCTATATCAAACATAAGAGTGGAATCATACTCCAGATCCTTCTGATCCACACATAAGTGATGGAATTCTTGATTTGATTCTCTTTGTTAGTATTTAAGAAAATGTATCCTGTGTCTTATCCTTAGAAATGGAAAGCTAATGGATTCATCCATCACAGGATCCTTTGAAATATTATGTAGATTCAACCTCCATTGATTCATTTTTTTAGTTGTTATGTGGCCAAATCCTACATGGGATTCTCTAAACTGGAGCATAAGAAATGGTATCCTATATGGGATCCTCCTTCACAACCATGTTATTAGGGTAACACATACCAAAAACCAATTTCTAAAAAATCATGGACTCCTATGATAAAAGGGAATATACTGAAATGGAGACAACCTCATGGGAAAATATACGTAATTATTGGTCAAGGGAGATGACTCATAGCCTATCCTAGATAAAGGGCTCACTCTTGGTTAGTCTGAGAACACAACCAATACTATCTCAACAATTCATATCATAGTCCTGCTAACCAGTGACTCTATAAGGTACATTTGAAAATGTCTGTGGAAATCCTCTTACAATTATGAGAACCATTATAAAAAAATCCTCATCTAGGTTCCATTCAATGTCTCGCACACAAGAGATCAATGAATTCATCTACTAGAGGAAGAACCTCTCCATTGAGTCAACCAACACAAAATACTCATTCAAAGTCCTAAAAAACATATAGGATTCCTTCATCATTAAATCTGTAGATAAATTCTAAAATGGACTACTCATACATAAAAATCTATCTTTGTGGCATAAATACATGAAACCAAATCAAAATGGAAGAAAAGGGAAGTATGAGACATATATTCCCAGGTACAAGATATGTACTATCAAATCCCTACATAGGCATGCACTTCAACAGAACATGGAATGAAAAACCCATTTATACAGTGCATGTAATGTGTAGATGGTGTATACCCTACATGGGGTACCTTCCCCTATACCTCACATGGGCTAGCCATGTGCTCCCATTTTTTAGTGTAATTATATATGGTGTGTAACACACATGGGGTCTGTTTGTTTACTCTATACAGTCAGGTTCCCATATACAGTTTTTTTGACCATGTAATCAGCTACATAGCTAAGAAATAACTAAACCACGTGTTCTCTTAATATAAAGACATGTTCTCTCAAAAATATATCATCCCAAATAATTAATAATAGATGGTGTTTGTTCCTAAAAACATGTTTTTTGATTAGAGTTCTTATATATGAAACCTCTGTGAATAGCCTGCAAATATTTTTTTTTCTGCACAAATGATATAGATCAACCCTCAGCGGGTTCTTAGAAACCATATATGGGAATTAAAAATAGAAAGTAGTAAATATATGGGGATTATTTCCAAAAACATAAAAAATCCTATATTCTGAAAAAATATTCTGAAGCATCCCTCTTTTAAATGATCTATAGCTTCCACAAGACAAGCTGACTCATCTAAAGTTCAATGTGACACCACATTTCATTTCCTCTATCTCTATGTCCAGTTTTCTCTCTCGATCATGTGAATGGGAAGCCCACCGAGGCATATGTGAGAATAAAATTAGGAGGATAAGAAATAATATGGGAAAATAAATGAAAGGAAAGAAGAATAAAAAAAAGGATAGGGTCCTAAGCCTGACCCTATCACTAATATAATGGTTATGCCTCCCCTAGCAAAGTACCCCATTCCAAACTCAGCCGAGAATGAATAATATCTATTCAATGTTCTGATAGATATGCATATCTGAAAATATGTGTGTGAGTTAGTTGATATTTAACTAATTAGATATTTAATAATAATTATTCCATATAATATTGAATGTCTTAGATTACCACAAAACTGTTATACTAGGGTCAAACACTAAATCTAAACCAACAGATTGGTCATTGAAATTATCCAAGACCATATATTAATAGAAAAACTAACATTTTACCAATTATAAGTATCCGGAATAAAAAAATTAAATTCCTAGTGATCTTCACTATTTATAAAAATATTTTTTGTTATAACCTCCACACTATAAGCCTTCTTCTCCTTAGTAAGCCTTGGTGGTGAAACAATAACCATGTCCCATCCCCATAATTTTCACAACTATTTAATATTACTTATAAAATGAATGATCTCATAACATCAACACTCTCCCCTTATAGAATATGCAAAACATGACATATCTGATACAACATTAAATAGAATAACACTTATTATCTCTTTGCAATTAGACTCCAAATATAATGTCTCCCACTCCATCCATTACTGAACCCGATGAATGGCATGACAAAAAAACATCTCATACTTCATCACTAATAGTGATGCATTAAAACATCATTCATCCCCGCTTCTTAGAAATGGTTTCTATAAAAAATTGGAATTTCAAATCGTATTGAGGATCACCACCCTAAAATTTCTTATGAACCACTCCCTATATAATGGTTGACCTTACATGGTTCCATGAGTAAAACTACCAAGGATTTCATTAGTTAAAAGAGAAATGATATTTAAAAAGCTTGATGTATATTCAAAACTCTCTCAGATTACTCAAGTTTATTTTAATTTATTTGGAATAATCTTCTCTAAATTAGGTGTATTCTTAGATTTCATTTATATGAGTGAATTTCGATCACTGAGTAATTCTCACATAAAACTAGGAAATACCCACCTTTAACCATCTCATGAAACTGAATCTCCCAACAATGTGTGTCGAAGTCTAGAAAATGGGTTACTACCACATGGTAATCAATTTATTTTGATTATATCACTCATCGTATGGGAACTTTCTTTAAACATACCTAAAGCTCTAGGTTTCCATTCCCATACAAAATTCTATAAAACCAACAATCCTTGGAACATACACATCCACTTATTGATTAGAGACATAAATAGTACCACGTGAAACTAACACATACCATTATCACCCAAATCATTCTCTTATGGGTCATCCATTTTAAGTCTAATAAACTATAATACACAAAAATTCATGAAAAATAATCCAAAATATACCTTGTATGTTTTCTTCAAAATTGATCACCTAACATTTTCCTAGATTATTCCATGACATCAAATCACACAACATTGTTTTTTAGAATTAAAATATCAAACATGAAACCAATAGTCAACTAAGATAAAAACATGAACAATCATACCCCTCAAATAAATCCTTGATATCAATGCACCCTATGTGATTCCTTAGAAACAGATGGTGTCATTAGGACTATATCTTAAAACTTGATCACCTCATAAGTATTGGTCTCCAAATCAGAATACAACCAAGATCGCTGCCTAAAATTGCATTCAGGGACCAAATCTATCCCCTTTGGTAGGTTTCCCTCAATCAAACTGAACATATACCTATAGGGGTTCGAGTCTCAACTATGGGACTCTAGGTATCCAATGTAGACCAACCGATCACATCACATACCATGAGAACTAGGTCCTACCTCTTAACCCAAAGGTAAATAATCTCACCAAGGTCACATCTCACATTTTTTAATCCCCACACCTATCTTAACAGGAGGAATTTGGTGCTCTTATCTACCCTCTCTATGGAAGGTGTGGATAACATGACCTAAAATATTCAAAACCTATCAAAATGGTTTCAATTATACAGATGGTCAATTCCCATTTTATAGAGGAAAACATCCTATAAGATTTAATTCGATTATCATTTATGTGATTCACATTAGTAACTACTAATTTAAGGAAATCAATATAATCAAATCACTTTCAAAAAATCAAGTAGGTAGGCCTTGATCCTCACCGAGTGTCCTCATAACTAACTCCCTTGAGAGTATCATGATATGAGGATAATAAATCTAATGAAATGACGCTCATCAGGCATCCACATATGGGAATACACCCTTAAAATCAGCATTCACTATACGCGCTCATGTACCTACAAACTTCATGATAGAGGATCCAAAAAGATAACTATGAAAGGACGTGGGATAAGTAAAATATCATAACAAGTTAGATGGGAGAACTCCATATAGTTTGTTACATATTTTAGGTAACCACAACTAAAAGAAACTACCATGTTGGGTCTAATGAAAATGGATCAACTAACAATGTTGAACTATGAGGCTTAGCAATACAAACCCAACACTGTCTCAACATTATGTTATATAAAACAATTAAAATGTTCTATTAAGTATAATTTCATTCTGTGATGTGTAGGAAAACAATTTGTAGGTTGTAATGAAACATTAATTAACATTTTATAGGTATTTATCCATAAAAGGGGTCCAACACCTGGGAATCATGTACTCTATCAACCTAAAAGGGTCACTGAAACCCCTATGGATGAGGGCTAAGTCATCATTATCCCCTAAAAAATTTAACATCACAAATACACATAACCTTCAATACGAATGAAATATATATAACATTCACACAAATTAAGGATAACGCAACCAATAACAAATATGGGAAAAACTATTTTGGTTTTTATTGATACTTTAAACAATATACCTCTATTGGGAGTAATAATCATACAATAAATGGTCTATAAAAATGTTAAATACTATATCAGGAATGGAAATACAAATCCCAAAAAACTAGGAATTCATAATGGATTTTTTTTCTTCAAATAACTAGTCTCCAATAAATCATAGGTTCTAACACAATCCTAATGCATTTTTCTAATATATCAAAAAAAAATTACAATAGGAAGAGAACATCATGGATACAACCTTTTAACTTCACATTAATAATTCCACTAAACTATTTTACTGATTTGTTTCACCATGTGGCCTAAAGCGTACATCCTCATATGAAATAGGATTCTAACCAGTATTGTAATGACCCAAAGTTTTTCAATGGAAATTTCCCTTATTTTAATTATGTCATAAAATCACACAACTTAATGAACTACTAAGTGCTAAGTGACCTTTAAACATAAGTTTTTCACTTCTATGTTTTGAATTTCGAAAATCTGACATACACGGTTGTGTTCAAGTTGATTTTTGGAGTCTATTGAAACAAAAATAATTTTTGGTGAATTGTAACCTACCCTTATGAATAATAATATGACCCTTATGAATATTAAATCATCCAACATAATAGTAACCTCACCCATGAATAATGACATAAAATTTAGACATCTTAGAAAGTGACAATTTGACCTTAGTAAACGTTTTGGTATTTTGTAAGTCATAAATAATTAATTTCAATTAATTAATTAATTTAAAAGAAAAAAGTATTTTCTTAAAATGTGTTCATTAATTATCAAATAAATTTCTTATAGTTTTTAGATAAATTTTTAAGAACCAACGTAATTTTTAAAATCACTATAATATCAGTTTTAGTTTTTAAAAACTGTTTTTAAAGTAAATTATGATTTTAATTAAATATTAAATTAATAATATTTAAAAAATTATTTTTAAAAAATATAATTCTTTTTTGGATTCTACATTTAAAAAAATGGCTGGGGTAAATTTTTGGGATTTTTTTCAAATACTTGAATTTTTTATGAATAGTGAAATACCGTAATTTACAAAAATAAGCTAAATAAGATAATTGTAGAGTAATGTGTGATGCTATTATGATGTAAGCACACTTGGTTCTGGATCACATGATAAAATATATATTCTTGGTCATGTAATACTAAATATTCCTTATCTTGTGAAGAAATAATAAACTATTGAATTTCATATTAAGGAAACCCATCTCCCCTCCACTGTAAATACCCCCCTTCACACCCTCGTTTCCTCACACCTCTCAAGCTCCAAGCCTTCTCTAAACTCTGCCAAAATATCCTCCCAATCCCCTCTACCACTTCTAAGAGCTTATGGTCTCATCAAAAGACCAAGCATAGGCCCTTAATGAGGATCTCAGGAGGAGTACTCAAGAGGTAATTTCTCTCCCACTTATCCTTTAATTTCATTTCAAGTTCAAGTTCATTTATTGATCTCTCCACAACTATCTTCATCATAATGGTATTGTAACTCCATTATTATACATATAATGGAATTTTTTGATGATAATGGGATATTATATCATCCATCCCCCTTTCCCTATTCCTTTTATTTTATTAAGGAGAACGTTGTTCGTGAGGTGTTAATTTAACACCTTCAAGAACGAAAGATTTTCTTCTTCAATTTCTGCCTTCAGATCTGGTCATGAAAAAAATTTATGGTTTCACCAGAACATGTTATATGTATTTTATCCTATTTAATGTTATGTATCTAACTTATGATTATATTACTAAGTGATAAGTTAAAACGAGTTCTTTGTGATCGAAAAACCGCCCAAATTAACCCAAATAATCATCATTTAATTATTATCTAATGATTCATCCACATGGACCTAATTTTATTCATTATAAGATCATTAAAACTCCTATAATATCATTAATAACATGTAATATCAGTTCTATATGTTTACCCTTGTTCTACCCAAACATCAATTTAAGAATACAAGTGAATCACTCAAGAAAACCATGAAAACAAACATTCTCGAACAATGTTTTAAAACTATATAACTCATCCAAAGGAACATAAAATCACTTAATGAAACCATAATGAACCATATTAATGTACACAAGGTTCTGGATTTCTAATTAATTAATATAATGTCATTATACAGGACATTAAAGAGAAGGAATCATTCCAATACAAGGTTAGGGGAAATCTCAAACCCAATTTGCCTCCTTCGGGTTCTCCCTCTTTCACTCCATTTTGGATATGGTTACTCCTTAAATATCATTTTTCCTTCATTTTCTTTAATTTTCTGGGATATAAATGTTTTTCACTGGTTTTTATGTCAAACAAAATATTTTCTAAAAGAACTCCTCTTTTAAGAACACCTCTTTTACATCTCACTAAAAGTTGACGGTTCTTGTAACATGTATGTTATCCCTCTTTCTTTTGGGAACCCAAAGAATATGAATGTGTTATTATGAGATGAAACCCATTCCATTACATGGTTTAGTTATGTAAATTTTTTATATGTTTTCTATGTGGCAATCATGATGATGATAATGTTATGATGTGACGGGTGCGCCTCGAATTATATAGCGCAATATTAATGTTTCAATGTGACGGGTGCGCCTGGAATTATACAGCGCTCTAATGCATTGGTTAAAGTGATGAATCTCATGAATAAATGTTAAATGATGTGTGAACAAGATTATAGCTTGGTTTACAACTATGTGTGGTAGTTAACCACTAAGACATGATATTTCATTTTTATGCATTACCACATTTCAAGCCTTATATTTATGATTCCTCTCATGTTCATGATCTTTTTCCCATTTTTTGATTATGCTCACCCCATTATATATTGTTCTTATCTATCATCTTACTAGGCTTCTATAACACCCCTTTTGATGTATATCCTCTGGTGGCTACATGTTCTAAGGATAGGACTTGTGCCAATAAGAAGCTAGAGAATACGAAATTAAATAAATGTTTATGCTTGATGTTGTAATTTTTATGTATGGTCCTAGTTTTTCCAAGACAAAAAACCTTTGGATCCTCTATGGTTAATTATATTAGGTTTTTTATCTTTAAAATGATGTAATAGTAAAGTAAAAAAAAGGTTGGGTCGCTATAGTTGGTATCTGAGGAAAGCTTTAGTTAATTTTGGAATTAGGATTAGTGAACCCTAGAGAAAACCATAGCACGAGACTAAGTACAAATATGAAAACAAGAATATTTAAATATGGATCCCATATGTTATGTTTTTTGGTATAAATTGTTTATATGAATATGTTATTCATGACTTGTTTACTTATGTTTTGTTCTAACCTTTTCTATTTTAGAAAATATTGGGAACAAGGAGAAATCAGGCCAAAAACTCGTGCGAGGGCCAATGCAACGATTTCTCGAACAACATCCTGAATGATTTGGGAGGTGGAGTTCAGAACATCATGGAGATACTTTCCCAATTATCATAGGTTATTAACATTAAAAATAATAATGGGTAACTTCCTCCTTCACCAAAGAGGGAGTAACTAGCTATGCAATGTTTTATGCGGCAGTGACCACCGACGTTTAGTGGATATTCCGATCCACTAGTTATGGAATAATGGGTTAACTCCATGGAGAAGATATTTTCTGCTCTTCACTCTTCTGAGATAGAGAAGGTGACCCTATCCTTTTATCGTCTAGATGGAGAAGGTGATCAAGGGTGGGATTTGATTAAGAACACCAATCCAAGGGAGGAAATTGAAGTGGTGGAATGAGAAGACTTTAAGATAATGTTTCTTAATAAGTACTTCCCACAAACTCTTCGCACAAAGATGGAGATTGAATTAATAGAGCTCAAAAAAAAGAAGGAGAATATATCACAACCTATGAAGTGAATTTCACCAGGCTTTCAAGGTATGCTTCGGGTTTTGTTATAAACAATGATATCAAAATTGATAGATTCTTTAGTGGATTAAAAACACACCATCGAAAGGCTCTTGAAATTTGAGACTTTGGGAGTTATGAAGAAGTTGTTTAGTGTGATCTCAAAGTGGATATGGAGTTTTTAGAATTTTCCCATGGTTAGGGTGATAAGAAATGAAAGATGGAGTTTCAAGATGGTGGATCTAATGACCAATGGTGGGACGAAAAATCAACGACCCACATGCCAAAAATGTGGGAAGTTGCACCACATGAACTACTTCAAAGGGACTGGGAAGTGCTTCAAGTGTGGGAAAGAAGGAAACCATTCTCAACAGTGTCTAAAAGACACGAATATGAAGGTGAATGTAGCTGATGAAAGGAGAGAACCACTCATGGTTCAATGCTACAACTGTATGTAGCTAGGGCACTATGCAAACCAGAGCACTAAACCTCGAGTTCTCGAGGGTAATCAGTGTCAACAACCACCAAAGCAAAAGGAAAAAGGGCAGGCTTATACCATCACTACTGTGGAGGTGGATCATGATAATGAAGTTATACAAGGTACACTTACTATTCACTCAATAATGGAAAAAGTCTTATTCGATTTTGGTTCTACGCAACCCAAGTGTTTGACTCCTCTACTGTTGGCATATGTGGGAATATTTTTCCTGAAAATCTCGTAATACATCCCTTGGTGGAATTAGACGCTATAATGGGAATGGATTGGCTCTTGTTATATAGAACACATATCAACTGTCAAGAAAAAGAAATTTCTTTTCATATTCTGTACCATCCCATGCTCCTCTACAAATGCAAGGAAGATCATGAATCTCTTTTGAAAAATCCTTCAATGGTGTGGGTGTTGATTCCCTTTGAAGAAGCATACCTTTCCGAAATGGTTGAGTCAAAGGAAAGTGCCAAACTTGAGGAAATTCCCATCTTGAGGGAATACAATGATGTATTTCCTAAGAGTTACCCAGAATTCCCTTCGATCGTGAGGTAGAGTTCTCAATTAAACTCATGCTCAGAGCTACTCCAATCTCTAAGTGTCCCTATAGAATGGCTCCTATCGAACTAGAGGAGTTAAAGAAGCAGATGCAAGAGCATCTAGACAAAGGGTTCATAATCCCTAGTGCATCTCCTTGGGGTGAAATCGTGCTCTTTTTGAATAAGAAGGATGGAACAATGAGACTTTGTATCAATTATTGGGAACTCAACAAGATCACTATAAAGAACAAGTATCCTCTCCCAAGGATTGATGGCTTGTTTGACCAGTTAAGAAGAGCTCAATAATTCTCAAAGGTGGATCTTCGTTCTGGATATCATCAGGTAAATGTGAGGAAGGATGATATTCAGAAAACTTCCTTTCGTACAAGGTATGGGCACTATGAGTTTTTGTTGATGCCCTTTGGACTTACTAATGCCCCTAAAATCTTCATGGATTTGATGAATTGAGTCTTTAGACATTACCTCGCCAATTTTTTGGTAGTGTTTATCGATGATATTCTCATCTACTCCAAGATCAAGGAGGAACCTGAAGAACATCTAAGACTTGTGTTGGCGACATTGAGAAAGAAGAAGTTGTATTCCAAGTTCAGTAAGTGTGACTTTTGGATGAAACAATTCACGTTCTTGGGACATGTGATCACAAGTGAGGGAATTTCTGTCGATCCTTCAAAAACAAAGGTGATCAAGGAATTTCCAAGCCCTCTAGTGTCACAGAAATCTATAGTTTTCCTACATTAGCTGGGTACTACCGATGTTTTGTGAGAAACTTCTCACGATTGTCAAGCCCTCTAACTATGTTAATAAGGAAAGGGGTCAAGTATTTTTTGATAGAAGAATGTGAGGGAAGCTTCAAGGAGCTAAAGAGAAGTCTTATCACTGCACCTGTACTCACACTACCAAAAAGTGGAGAAAGTTTTGTGATAGAAAGTGATGCTTCAAAGAAAGGCTTGGGTTGTGTACTCATGAAAAATCACAATGTGATAGCATAGGCCTCACGACAGTTGAAGATCCATGAGTAGAACTACCCGATCCATGATGTAGAGCTGGTAGCTGTGATTTTTTCCTTGAAAATATGGTGACACAACCTTTATAGCGATAAGTGTGACATATACATCGACCACAAGAGACTAAAGTATATATTTGCACAAAAGGATATCAATATGCATCAAAAAAGGTGGTTAGTGATAATCAAGGATTACAATTTCTCTATTCAATATCATCCTGGAAAGGCAAACAAGGTAGCTGATGATCTAACCAGAAAAGAACCTGCTACATTATCCATGTTGCGGATTGAGAAAGACCCTATCTTCTTGGATACACAAAGAATTGATTTTGAAATAATAAGGGAAGAGGATACATCCTACCTTGCCCAAATTATTGTGCAACCATCCATTCAGGAGAAGATTAAGGAAGCACAAAGGGATTATTTAGTGATACAAAAGAGGGTGAATGCAGTAAAGGAATGGAAGATGCAAGAGTTCTATATCGACGATGATGGTGTGATTTGGTTTGGAACATGGATTTGTGTGCCTTCATCACCCGAGATAATCTAGGAGCTATAGGACAATGCACATAGCTCAACTTTCTATGTCCAACTGGGGAGTACCAAGATGTACTGTGATCTCTAGGAACCCTTCTGGTGGGATAACATGAAGAAAGAGATTGCGGAATATATATCAAGGTTCATGGTATGTTAGCAAGTTAATGCTAAGGAACAAAAGTCCAAAGGTATGATGGAGCCATTGCCTATACCCATGTGGAAATGGGAAAATGTTACTATGGACTTTGTCATGGGTCTCCTGAAAACGTCAATGGGAGATAATGCGACATGGGTTGTGGTTGACCAACTCACCAAGACTTCCCATTTTATCACTATTCGTGACGATCTCTTGCTTGAACAACTTTCCAAGATATATGTGAAGGAAGTGGTGAGACTGCACAGTGTTGCACTCTTGATTGTTTCTGGCCATGATCCAAGGCTCACATCTAAATTATAGAAGATCCATCAACATGCTTTGAGTACTGAATAAAATTTCAGCACGACCTATCACCCCCAAACTGATGTCCAGTTTGAAAGGACTATTCAGACTCTTGAAGATATGCTAAGAGCCTACTCTCTTGAATTCAAAGGTGGTTGGGATCAGCATCTCCCATTGGTTGAGTTATCAAACAACAATTGTTTCCACTCGAGTATTCAGATGGATCCATATGAAGCTCTGTATGGAAAGTGATGTAGAACTCCAACCTGTTGGGATGAAGTTGGAGAAAGAAAGCTACTTGGACCAGATATTGTTCAAGAGATGACATAGAAGGTTCATGTCATCCAGAAACAAATCAAAGCTGCTCAAGGTTGGCCAAAGAGCTATGCTGACAACCGTCGAAGGGACTTGGAGTTCGACGTTGGAGATAAAGTCTTCCTTAGAATATCTACAAGGAAGGGATTCATGCTATTAGGGAAGAAAGGGAAGCTAAGCCAAAGGTATATCAGCCCCTTTGAGATCCTTGAGAACGTAGGATCTGTAGCCAATCGTCTTTCACTTCCACCAAATATGGCTCAAGTTCAAGATGTGTTTCATCTATTACTACTGAGGAAGTACATTCCAGACCCCTCACAAGTACTAAACTCAGAGGTGTTGCAGCTGGAAGATGATCTCTCCTATAAGGAGCATCCAGTAAAGATTATGTACTGGAGAGATAAGTTTATACCCTACAAGACAACCCATATTGTCAAAGTGTTGTGGAGAAACCATAAGTTTGAGGATGAAACTTGGGAACCAGAAGAGGCAATGAAGGAGAAGTACCCTCACCTGTTTGTGTAAACTGAGATTTCAGGGGTGAAATTTTTTAAGGGGGGAAGAATGTAACGACCCAATGTTTTCAATGGAAATTTCCCCTATTTTAATTATTTCATAAAATCACACAACATAATGAACAAATAAGTGCTAAGTGACCTTTAAACATAAGTTTTCACTTCTATGTTTTGAATTTTGAAAATACGACATACGTGGTTGTGTTTAAGATTATTTTTGGAGTCTATTGAAACAAAAATAATATTTGGTGAATAGTAACCTACCATTATGAATAGAAACATACCCTTATGTATAGTAATATAAACCTTATGAATATTAAATCATCCAAAATAAGAGTATCCTCACCAATGAATAACTAAAGAAAATTTAGACATCGTAGAAAGTGACAATTTGACCTTAGTAAACGTTTTGGTATTTTGTAAGTCATAAATAATTAATTTTAATTAATTAATTAATTTAAAAGAAAAAATTATTTTCTTAAAATGTGTTCATTAATTATCAAATCAGTGTCTTATACTTTTTAGATAATTGTATTAGACCCTACATAATTTTTGAAAGCAGTATAAAATCAGTTTTAGTTTTTAAAAATTGTTTTTAAGTAAATTATGATTTTAATTAAATATTAAATTAATAATATTTAGAAAATTACTTTTGAAAAATGGACTTCATTTTTTGGATTATACAAATCAAAAAATGGTTGTCAAATTTTTTTGGGATTTTTCTGAAATACTTGAATTTTTGATGAATAGTGAAATACTGTAATTTACAAAAATAAGCTAAATAAGCTAATTAAAGAGTCATGTGTGATGTTCTGATGATGTAATCCCACTTGGTTCGGGATCACAATATAGAATTACTATTCTTGACATGTAATACTCACTGTTACTTGTCTTGTGAAGAAATCATAATCTAATGAATTTTATATTAAGGAAACCCCTCTCCCCCCTACTATAAATACCACCCTTCACACCCTCATTTCCTCACACCTATCAAGCTCCAAGACTTCTCTAAACTCTGCCCAAACAACCTCCATAGCCCCTATCACACGTCCAAGCACTTATGGTCTCATCAAAAGACCAAGATTATGCCCTTAAGGAGGATCTCAATAGGAGGACTCAAGAGGTAATTTCTCTTCCTCTTCTCCTTAAATTTCCTTTCAAGTTCAAGTTCATTTGTTGATCTATCCCCACCTATATTCATCCAAATGGTATTGTAACTCCATTATTATACATCTACTAGAATTTTATGATGATAATGGTATATTATATCATCCACCCCCCTTTCCCTCTTCCTTTTATTATATTAAGGAGAACGTTGTTCATGAGGTGTTAATTTATCACCTTCAAGAATTACAATTTTTCTTCCTCAATTTATACCTTCAGATCTGGTAATGAAACCATTTTTATGGTTGAAACTGAACATTTAATATGTATTTTCTCCTATTTAAAGTTCTGGAACTAGCTTTTGACCATATTACTAAGTGATAAGTTAAAACAAGTTCGTTGTGATCGAAAAACCACACAAATTAACCCAAATAATCATCATTTAATTATTATCTAACGATTCATCCACTTGGATATAATTTGATTCATTATAAGATCATTAAAACTCCAATAATATAATTAATAACATGAAATATCAGTTCTGGATGTTTACCCATGTTCAACCCAAACATCAATTTAAGAATACAAGTGAATCACTCAAGAAAACCATGAAAACAAACATTCTCGAATAAAGTTTTAAAACTATATAACACATCCAAAGGAAAATAAAATCACTTAATGAAACCATAATGAACCATATAAATGTACACAAGGTTCTTAATTTCTAATTAATGAATATAATGACATTATAAAAGACATTAAAGAGAAGGAATCATTCAGATACAAAGTAAGGGGAAATCTTGAACCCAATTTTCTTCCTTCATGTTCTCCCTCTTTAACTCCATTTTTGATAGGGTTACCCCTTAAATATCATTTTTTCATTATTTTATTTCCTTTTCTAGGATATACAAGTTTTCATGGGTTTTTATGTCAAAAAAAATGTTTTCCAAAAGAACTCCTCTTATAAGAACACCCCTTTTACTTCTCACTCAATGTGGACGGTTCTTGTAACATGTATGTTATTCCCTATTTATTTTGGGAACCCAAAGATTATGAATGTGTTATTATAATATGAAACCCATTACATTACATGGATTAGTTATATAAATTTTTTATATGTGTTCTATGTGGTAAGCATGATGATAATAATGTTATGATGTGACCGGTGCGCCCAGAATTATATAGCGCAATATGAATGATTCAATGTGACAGGTGCACCTGGACTTATACAGCGCTCCAATGCATTGGGTTAATTGATGAATCTCATGAGTAAATATGAAATTATGTGGTAACAAGATTCTTTCTTGGTTCACAAGTATATGTGGTAGTTAAACACTAAGACATGATGTTTCATTTTTATGCATTGCCACATTTCAAGTCTTATATCTATGATTCCTCTCATGATCATGATATTTTTCCCATGATATGATTATTCTCACCACATGATATATTTTTCTTATCTATCATCTTAATCAGCTTCTAGCTCGCCTATTTTGACATATATCCTCAAGTGGAAACATGTACTAAGGAGAGGAGAAGTGCCAATAAGAAGGTAGAGAAGAAGAAATTAAATAAATCTTTATACTTGATGTTGTAATTGTTATGTATGATCATAGTTTTCCAAATACACTGAAACATTGGATCCTATATGTGTAATTATATTATGTTTTTTTTCTTTAAAATGATTTAATGGTAATGTAAAAAAATTATGGGTCGCTATAAGTATCGAGGAAATCCAGTCTATTTTTAGGAGAATATTCCTTCTTATTGGCATAATAAATATCATAAATAACCAAATATAAATTATAATAGTAAATAAAAATATTTTATAATTAATAAATATAAAAATAATTTAAAAATTATTTACCTAAAATAAATTCCCAAATGACCATATCCTATATAATGTACTGATTATGACAACACTGCTTTTTATTACACAATTAAACAAAATTTATTACATAAACTTCATTTGATACAACATAGAAGATTGAGAGTTCTAGTGTCTTTGTGGCATAGGATCATTACATAATAACTTAAAACATGAAAAATAACAAGATATTTATTGAAAACTTCTTTTACATGACCACCATATTATCTCGTACATAGCATTGCATGGGATAACCTTAGGACATGCATAAAAAAGGGTGACCTAGTAAGGGAATAAACATGGAGTAACATGAGGAATACAATACATGTTTGAAAATAGGCATATCATTAGATCACAATATAATCATAAACATAAATTAATGATAAAGCATGATAATCATAACATGGAAATATGGAAACAACACTTAACATGGAATTAGCATGAGCCAAGGTTCATTGCACATGGAGAACGAATAAATTCTCATTGCAAATGAAGCACGAGTAAAAACTCATTGCAATTGAATTATCATGAGTAAACACCCATTGCACATGATTTATCATGATACTATTATTAACCCAATTAATTGGAGCACTATAAGGGCGCACCATTCTTAAACATTTCATTTCATTCATAAGTATGACACATGGATCATATAACATGGATTCATAAAAAATAATCATTTATTCCATGATAAATGAATGTGGAATTCAATCATGAAATTTATAATCAATAAGTAAATTTTCATAATGGTGAATACCCGAGATAGATAAATGGGCATGGTATTCACTACACAATGACATTAACATGGAAAATTGGTGCAATTTCGGCAACGTAACGACGTGACGTAAGAATTCATAAAAATGGTTGATTAGAGAAAAAGGGGTGTATCATCATATGTACATGAAATGGATAGTAATTAGTTCATATAGATACATTTACCTATAATTTTAATGGAATTTAATGTCATGATACAATAGAATTGATTTAATGTAAAAGAGAGAAATTCCTTTGAGAATTTCGGCATAGTAACGGGTGCACATGGTAGGCATTTAGTGACAGAGAAAGGGGTCTTCCATCATTAAAACATGAAGAGGGAAGTATGGGGGAGGTGTGAAACCTTACCCCAACATTTATAATTGAAATTAAAATAGTATAACAACATTAAAAAAATTGGAGAAAAAATGAAAAATGAAGAAAAACCCTTACTTGGACGTGTGCTTCCAAAGGCTTGAGAGAGGCTTGAGAGAGGCTTGAGAGAGGCTTGAGAGAGGCTACTTGGGAGCTTGGGGCACCTTGGGAGGATTCTAGTGAAATTATTTAAGAGTTTGGACGAGCTAAAAAGGCTTTGTGTGAGGAATAAGTTGGATATTGGGTTGGTTTACATAGGAAAGGCGACGGAATTCTTTATTATTTAGGTTTGGGACACCTTACATTAAACAATTCAAAACCACAAACCATACAATGGGTTTTGCCCATGTTTTTTGGGAACGGGAATTGGAAACCAATATTTTATAAGTCCAAATTCTGAAATTCTTAAAATAATTGGGGTTGCTTATGTGGAGGCGAGTCACACTCTCAAGGAAAACAATTTAAAAAGACAAGATGTTTAATAAGTCTTGAAGGGTCCATTAATGCTTTGTAAAATAATTCAAATAAACCCAAAATAACATTATATTAGTGGTAAAACATATATTGGAAGAACATAAGGCTTATAGTATTTTATTACATCACTATTGGGTCATTATGATGTCATAAAACACATTATATATTTAATCAATATTTAATTTTTACACAAAAATTTGACTGTCTCAGAAAATTATGAAAAATTCACTATTGGATAATTTCAACGTCCTGATTTCAGAAATAATATTAATTTTATCAAAATAATTTTCTGAATATATTAACAACCACTTTTAAATTAAAAACCCGCATTTATTGAAATTTTAAGGGTTTTGACAAAAAAGGCTTTCAAACCTTAATAAAAATTACAATTGCATTAATAAAATTATATGATCATTTATATTTAATAAAAAAATTTAATAATAATAATATTTTATTAAAATATTATTTAATTAAAAAATCCATTACTTCATCAAAATAGATTTCTTAGTTGAATTTGAACTAAAATATATATTATTTGAGAATTAAAAAAAATTTACAAGGTAACCATAATAAAATGAAAGTATAATCATTATTATATACAAAAATAATGTACATAACCATAGTGATAATGTATTGTTACATAACCCCTTAGAACACCCACATAAGACATAATATTAAGGTATGTGATAGTGACAGACTTTTGGGGTTGCTCGGATAACAATGCTCGGGTGGTAATATCTATCAACTTCCACTTACCTTGTATGTAGTCCTGTTCGAGCTTAACATGATGAAGCTCGTCTTGGGATTGGTCAAGAGCAAAGCCCAATGACTTCACCTCTTTTCTGAGCTTCAAAAAATGAGGTTTTTATGGAGCAATTCTACTAGATGAGGCCATCAATTCCTTTGTCTTAGTAATTTAGATTCATTAAAGCCTAATATTTATATTAATCATGTGATCAATATTCAACAATTATATTAGAAATGGTCACAATTCTAAACATAAAACCAATGAAGTTTAAATTTTATATAAAACTTTTACATAAAGAGACATTTAATTAGATCAAGAGGGATTTACATTAATGAAATTTTTGGTCGTTACAATCTTACCCCTTTATTAAATTTCACTCTCAAAATTTCTTTTTCCCACACTAAAACATATATCAGTTACTCTACTTCATCATTTCCTTCAATTCCCACATTGCTTCGTCAAACATGTGGTTTTTCCACAACAACTTGACTAGGGGAATTGTCTTATTTCATAGAACTTTTTCTCTATGATCTGTGATCTTCATTGGTTTCTCCTCATAAGAAAGATCATCCTTTAAATATAACACCTCTGAATAGAGTACATGTGAAGGATCCGGTATATACTTCTTTAAGAGGGATACATGAAAGACATCATGCACTTTGGACATGGTAGGTGGAAGTGCTAGTCGATTGGCCACCGTCCCGACGCGATCAAGAATCTCGAAGGGGCCGATGTACCTTGGAATTAACTTCCCTTTTTTCCAAACCTCATGACCTTTTTCCATGGAGATATGCATAGAAATACCATTTCTCTATATTTAAATTCAAGGTCTCATCGACGGTTATCTGCATAACGCTTTTGTCAACTATGGGCTGCCTTGGTATGTTGCTGAATGGATTTCACCATCTCCACCATTTCTTTAACCATTTCTTGTCTAAGCAGCTTACGCTCACCAAAATAATCCCAACACGCCAGTGTTCTTCACCTTTTCCCATAAAGGCCTTCATATGGTTCCATTTGGATTCTTGAGTGGAAACATTTATTATAAGAGAACTCAACCAGGAGAAGATACTGATACCATCCTACTTTAAAGTCAATTGAGCATGCTGTAAACATTTCCTCATGAGTTTGGATAGTCCACTCGGATTGAAAATCAGTTTGAGGATGATAGGCCGTACTGAAGTTCAGTTCAGTATTTAGAGCAAGGAAAAGACTCTTCCAAAATATAGAGGTGAATCTTGGATCTTGATCGGACACAATAGATAATGTTAATCCGTGCAGCCTTACAACATCATTGATATATATCCTTTCCAGTTGATCTAATGAGAAATCCTCCAGAATAGCAATGAAGTGTGCAACCTTGGTAAGACGATCCCCAACAACCCAGATTGCATTGTTTCCTTTAGATGTCTTCGGATGTCCTGTGATAAATTCCATAGTGATCTTCTCCCATTTCCATTTTGGAATGGGAAATGGTTTCATCATCCACTTAAACTCTTGCCTCTCTGCCTTCACTTACTGACACACCAGGCACTTTTATGTATATTCAACGATCTCTTTCTTCATATTATCCCACAAGTAATGCTCTTGGAGATCTCGATACATCATTGTGTTTCCTGGGTGAATAGAGAAATTTGATCATTGTGCATCATCCAAATGTTCCTTATTCAGCTCCAGACTTTATGGAACATGTATTCATTTCCCAAATCTCACAATTCCTTCTTCATTAAAATTAATCTCCAAGTATTTCCCTTTTCCGATAGCGTCCACTTTTTCTTGATTTTCCACATCATCTTTTTGAGTATCTTTTAACCTTTCCAAAAGTGACGGTTGAGCAATCAATTGTGAAAGGATTGATGATGTTCCCTTATTAATGATTCCCATGTCCATATTCATCAAATATAAGAAGATTGGATCCTTTTCAATTATCATCAATGATAGAATCACTGGTTCGTTTCTACATAGGACATCCGCTACCTTGTTCGGTTTCCCAGGGTGGTAATGGATTGAGTAGTCATAGTCATTATTCAGCTCTAACCGTCTTCATTGGCGCATGTTCAACTCTTTCTGTGTGAATATATACTTGAGGATTTTTTGGTCTGTATATATTTCACACTTCTCTAAAAAGAGATAATGTCGCCAAATTTTCAAAGAAAATATCATTGTAGTCGACTCAATATCATGTGTTGGATAGTTTTGTTCATGAACTTTCAATTACCTTGAAGAATAAGCAATGAATTTGTCATTTTGCATCAACACACGTCTCAGGACCTTCTTCGAAGCATCACTAAATACCATAAAAAGTTATCCACTTGTGGGTAAAGTGAGAACGGGCGCAGTGATAAGCCTCCTTTTCAACTCCTTGAAGATTTCTTCAAATTCATCACTCCAAGAAAACTTTACTCCCTTACGAGTTATCTTAGTAAGAGGGTTGGACAATTGTGATAAATTTCTCACAAATCGTCGATAATATCCAGTTAACCCCATGAATATATGGATAGTCATTACCAATGTTGGCCTCATCCATCCCTCAATTGCATCTGTTTTGGAGGGATCCACATATATCCCATTGCTTGTGATGATATGGCCCAAGAATGAGACCTCCTGCAACCTGAACACACACTTTCTATACTTTTCATATAGTTTCTCCTTCCACAAGGTCTCTAGTACAATTCCTATATGCTTCTCTTGATCCTCCTTGGTTTTGGAGTATATCAGAATATCATCTATAAATACTACCACAAATTTTTCGAGGTAATCTCTAAAGACTCTATTCATTATGTCCATGAATATTTTTGGACCATTAGTGAGTCCGAAAGGCATTACTATGAATTCATAGTGCCCGTATCTTGTACGAAAAGAAATCTTGGGGACATCTTCCTTCTTCAACCTTACAAGATAATATCCCAACCGAAAATCCACCTTGGAGAAGTATTGTGCTCCACGCAGCTGATTGAAAAAGTCATAAATTCATGGGAGAGGATACTTGTTCTTTATCATGAATTTTTTTTATCTCAGGACAATCGATGCAAAGTCACATTGACCCATCCTTCTTCTTGACGAAGAGGACTGGTGCACCCCATGGTGAAGCACTTGGGATTATAAACCCTTTATCCAGATTCTCCTGTAGTTGTTTCTTCAGCTCCTCAAGCTCCAAAACAGCTATTCTATATGGATTATTGGATATTGGAAACATCCAAGGTATAAGTACAATTGATAATTCAACATATCTTATAGGAGAAAGACCAACCAATTCTTTGGGAAACATTTCAGTGAATTCCCTCACAATATCCATGTCCTCTAGGATGGTTTCCACCTTAGACTCAATCATCTAATCCAAATACCTGAGCTCATAGGGTAGTAATATCCATGCTTGAGATGATGGACCTAAAGAAGATTCATCTTCCTCCTTGGACTTGAAAAGAATCTGGGGTCGATTCTCCCCATGGAGAGTGATTTCCCTCTCACGACAATTTATGTTGGATCTATATTATAAAATTCAATCCATGCCAAGAATTGTATCAAATTCCACAAGAGGGAGTATGATGAGGTTCTCCAGGAATTTCAATCCATAGATGATGATAGGGGAGGAGTTATATTAATGGGATTCAATGATTGCCCCATTTTCCATACTCACCGACATCTTAAATTCCATGATTTGTGGTGGTGCTGGGATTGTTCTACTAAACATTCAAGGTATAAAATAATTCATAGAACCTGAATAAAAAATTACGTTCGCTATTATTGAATGAATAACTTGCGTACCTGTCGCCACTTCGTTGTCGGGGTTCACTTCAGTAGTAGTGATGGAAAAAACTCACCCTTGCTACCTTGGAGGTTGTTGGTTGCCTTAAAAACCCCTTGGATTGGGGCACTGATTTGAAAGGTTCTTCGGTTCTTTGCAGTTGTAGCAATAAACAATGCGTTGAGAGTCGAACAAAGCATTCCCTTACTTTATCACAACTGTGGGTTTTTCTTATCGGTAGTTAACAGCTAGTTTCCCTTCTCTTCCACACCTAAAGAATTTCCTCATCCCCTTCAGGAAATTTCTGGGGTTCTTCTTTCTTTAGCTTTGGAAAGTGGGGTGTTGGATCTTCTAAGTACTATTGGATTTATCCATCGGACCACCAGCATTGAATTCCACCTTACGGTTCTTATCCCCATGGTACCCCTGAGATTCTATGATCTCTATTTCGAACTTGAGGGCACATCTGAAAATTTTCTCATAGCTGTCGAAGTCACTGATCGCCAACGCTTTCCACAGGCTAGGTTTCAGCCAACCAAAGAAGCGGTCAACCTTGTATTTGGGGGTAACGACAAAGCCGAAAGCATATCATGCAATCCTTGTGAAGTTTTCCTCATACACTCCAACATATTCGTTGTCTTTTTTCTTGAGGGAAAGGAAGTACCATTCCATATTAAGCTAGAGGGTGCGTGGAAAATATTTATCGAAAAACATCTTCTGGAAATCCTTCCATTCCAACGCCTCGATCTCCTCCTTAGGCATATTATTTTTTATCAACGTCCACCATTGATTAGCTTCACCCTCCATACAATAAACAGCTAGGAGAACCTTCTATTGTTCATAACATTGAAAGTTGGAGAAGATCTTTTCAGTGGAGTTGATTACCTTGTTCAGTGATTTAGGGATCATATGATCCATTAAAAGTAAGAGGCCTTTGTCTCATGAAGCTCTCGATAGAGACTTGTTCTTTCTTGGGGGGGGGGGGGGTTGAGCATTCCTCTTGACCCATGTTTCTATTAAAATTTTGAGTTATCTGAGAGAGAAGTGTGACAATGTTTGTGATTCTCGCTCACATTGGATTGGTCATCTCATTAGTACAATCATCACATCGATCTTCACATCGATTTTTAGCACGAGTCCTCCTATTACAGATCATTGGATGGAATAAAAGGAAATTTATGGGTAAAACATAAAGGTTAATCCAAAGACAAAAGCTGATGAATTAGAAATAACTTTTATTTCTATAACTTATTAATCTATAGGCTTCAATCTATGTTATCCATGATCTACATTCTAACATATATTCTTAGGGGCATATTTTTCAGTTCACTTAATAAGGGTTCATACTAGGATTGTGAATTTACCAAAGAATATCCGCTAGGAGTGTCATAACCAATGGTGCAGCAAGGCCCGTTGTCACGAAGCAATTCCCAATGGAGTCTAGCTCAAAGAGGAGTTTTCAGGTTTTACCCCAAGGATACATCTATGCCAGAGCCGCCTCTACCTACTCGTATCTAGACAGGGATGTATTTGCTTGATAAACCACTTACTCAATACTCACCAAAACTTATGGATGTTTTTATTATACCTAGTCTTGTCTCTAATGATTTACTAGGGTTTTCTACTCCTAATCCCTAAAATAACTAAACCTATCCTCTGATACCAACTATAACAACCCTTCTTTTTATTACACAATTAAACATAATTTATTACATAAACGTCATTTGATTCAATATAGAAGATCAAGAGGTCTAGTGTCTTTGGGGATTAGGATCATTACATAACAACTTAAAACATTAAAAAAACATCATCTTTATTGAAAACATCATTTACATGACCACTACATTCCCTCGTACATAGCATTTCATGGGATAACCTGAGGAAAATCATAGGAAAATGGTGAGCTATAAAGCCCAGAAATTGAATAAACATGGAATAACATGAGGAATACAATGCATGTTAGACAATAGGCATATCATTAGATCCCAATATAAGCATAAACATAAAGGCACGATAAAGCATGATAATCATAACATGGAAATGTGGCAACAACAGTTAACATGGAATTAGCATGAGCCTAGGATCATTGAACATGGAGCATAAGTAAATACTCATTGCACGTGAAGAATGAGTAGAACATAGTTTCACTTTAATTATAATGAGTAAACACCCATTTCACATGACATATCATGATACTATTCTAAACCCAATGCATTGGAGTGCTATAAGGGCACACCCATCTTAAACATTTCATTTCATGCATAAGTGTGCTACATGGATTCATAAAACATAATAATTTATTCCACAATAAAGGAATGTGGAATTAAAACATGAAATATTATGATAAATAATTAAATGTTAATAAATTTGAATATCTTTTATAGATAAATGGGAATGGTATTCACTACACAATGACATTGGCTTGGAAAATCAGTGCAATTTCGGCAGCGTAACGACGTGACGTAAGAATTCATAAAAATAGTTGATGAGAGAGAAAGGGGTGAATAATCATATGTACATGAAATGTATAGAAAAAGGGTAATATAGATACATTTCCCCAAAATTGTAATGGAATTTAGAGTCATGATACAAAATAATTTCTTAAATGTTAAATAGGAGAGAGGAATTCATTTCGGAATTTCAGCATAGTAACGGGTGTACATGGGAGGAATTTAGTGAGAGAGAAAGGGGCCTCCCATCATTCAAAAACAAATAGGTAAGTATGGGGGGTGAAACCATACGCCAAAATTTATAATTGAAATAAAAAATTCATTACAACATTAAGCAAATTGGAAAAAAATAAGAAAGGAAGAAAAGCCCTTACTTGGAAGTGTGCTTCAAAAGGCTTGAGAGAGGCTTCTTTGGTGATTGGGGAACCTTGGGAGGATTATAATTAGAGTAGGGAAGAGGTTGGACGAACTCCAGAGGCTTTGATTGAGGAGTAAGTGGTAGTTTTGGTGGGTTAATATAGGAAAGGTGGGAGAATTCTTTATTATTTAGGTTTCAGACACCTCACATTAAACTAATATAAACCACAAACCATCCCAGGGTTTTGCCCATGGTTTTTGGAAAAGGTAAGAAGAAAAAATATTTTATAAGGTAAAAGTCATAAATTCTTAAAATAATGGGGTTGCTTATGTGGAGGTGATTCACACTCCCAAAGAAAATAATTTAAAAAGACAAGATGTTTATTAAGTCTTTAAGGGTCCATTAATGATTTGTAAAAGAAGTCAAGAAAACCCAAAATCACATTATTTTAATGTTAAAACATATATTGGCTGAACATAAGGCCTATATTAATTTATTACATCACTATTATGCCATTATGATGTCATAAAACACATTATATATTTAATCGGTACTTAATTTTTACCCTAAAATTTGACTGTCTTAGTAAATTATGAAAAATTCACCGTTAGATAATTTTGATGTCCTTATTATAGAAATAATATTCATTTTATCTAAATAAATTTTTAAATATGTTAATTTTCACTTTTAAAATAAAAACTGGCATTTATAAAAAATTCAAGGGTTTGATAAAAATTGCTTTCAAACCTTAATAAAAATTACACTGGCATTCATAAAATTATACTATCAATTATATTTAAAAAAAATTAGTTTAATAATACTAATAATAATATTTTATTAAAATATTGTTTAATTCAAAAATCTATTAATTCATCAATATAGATTACATAGTTGAACTTTAACTAAAAAAATACTATTTGAGCTTCAAAAACAATTTACAATGTAACCTTAATAAAATGAAAGTATATTTATTATTAAATAAAAAAATAATATACATAACCATTGTGCTAATGTCTTGTTACCTAACCCCTTATAACACCCGCATAATACTGAAGAGTATGGTGTGTGATGGTGACAGACCCATGGGGTGGCTCGGATAACATTTCTCGAGTGGTAATCTCTTTCTACTTACACTTATCTCATAGGTGGTCCTGCTCGAGCTTAACATGATGAATCTAAGATTGGGCATGGTCAAGAGTGAAGCCCAATGACACCACCTCTTTACCGAGCTCAACGAAATGGGCTTCGTATGGAGCAATTCTGCTAGATGAGGCCATCAATTCCTTTTTCTGAGTAAATTGGATTCATTTAAGCCCTATATTTATACTAATCATGTGATCAATGTTCAACGACTATATTAGCAATGATCACAATTCATAACATAAAACCAAATAGGTTGACATTTTATATAAACATTTAACATAAAGAGACATTTAATTAGATCAAGAGAGATTTCCATTAATGAAGGTTTGGGTAGTTCCATTGATCCTCCATAGGGATGATCAAATATATGGATTAAATAAAAGAAATCAAAATAAAATTTCTTGACTATAATACTAACTCCTAGCTGAGCCACATAACCAGTGTCCATGATACTATCATGATACTCCAACATGATCATAATAATCCACAAGATCGTCTCTTCTCAATCATTAAACCATGGTCCTTCATATACCCATCATGTAGCTATGAACAACTTGATGGTACCTATAAGGTCTGCACACATGTCATGGTTCACATATAGGGGTTCAAAATAAATATCTATAGGCCACCACCAATGGTGAACCTATACTATTCTATCATAATTTTATGCTCATGAAATATGATCAAACTAGTTAAAACATTATTAATAAAGTAAATATAATATAACCATATATGATCCTTTTATCTATGATCCTGATCAATAATACCTACTTTTTCTAACACCAAAAATGTCTTTCAAAATTAACATTATATAAAAATAATAATACCCAAGGCACATAACCAAGGAATACATATACAATGATAATCAATAATGAAATAATTAATTCCATTAATTCTACAAAACATACCTGGAATTCTATATAAGGATTCTAATTATCGCTCATGGTGTTAGTTAATCACATTATATTCATGTAAAGGCATTTATACTATGGATCATGATGAAAAAAATCACAATCACATATATGGAATCCCTTTTCCCCTATGGAACAATATGTCCACAAATTTCAATTATATCATGGTTGAACATAATGTCCTATAATATTAATCATGTCACTATGTAATTAAATGTTTACTAATACCAACAAATTTCATGGAATTCGATATCCATAATCCCATAAAGTATAGATCATAATCTCAATCATAGGAAGTATATTTGGGAATGACAATCATAAATTGCACCACATCAGTATCTGTGGTAAAAAACCAATAATAAACATTGATATAAATATGAAAAATAAAATAAAATCATATTAATGAATAATTTCTTGAGTCAGGGTGGAAGAATGCCTAAACATGCCTCTATATCCAAAACCAATTAGGATTATTGGTTCAGTATTGTTTTAAGGGGATTGTCACTACTATCTCTATACAAACCTATAATGCATTAGCTCTGGGTTAATCAAACACCAAGTAATTCATAGGGTTCCCCTAATCAGGAATACATGATGAATAATAATATTAATCCTCAGGCTTCATGTAGAAGAGAAGGAAATCCTTTTAGAATCCTCAAGGTCATCATGTATGAAATGGGATTCCATTTCGGATCCTCTAAAATAGTAATCTATAAGAGGTATCTTGTGTGGGATTCTAGAAAATATTATATAGTGGAATCCAAAAAATAATTTTTTTTGATTGAGAAGGTAAGTGGATGCTTCTTACATGGGATCCTCTTAGTTGAAGAATTAGAGGAGGCATCGTGCAATGGAACCTCCGTAATAACCACACTCTTAGGGAAACACATCCCAAACCCCATTAGGAAAATCTGATGAACTACTAGGAAAAAATCTTACATATCACAAGGAAAATTCCATCATGAGAAAAATATGCCTATGAATTTTTCAAGGGAAATGGATCATTGTCTATATCAAATCAAGGTCTTACTCTTGGTTGGCCAGAACACCTAATACAAGCTATCTCATCATGTTACATCCCAATCCTTCAAGCCAGGGTCACTCCAAGGAAGATCTGAGAATAGATTTGGTGACCCCATTCCATTAATAGAAAATATTATGACAATATTTAACTATGTATCATGAAATTTTTCACTCATGAGTGATAGATGAATTCATATACTTGAAGAGGAAACTCTTCATTGAGTATATCACCCCAAAATGTTCTTTACGAGTAACCAAAACACCCCCAAGGACTACAATATTGGGATCTATGATGAAATACCTAAAAATGGGCTACTCATATGTAAAAATATGACACTTGGTCTTCAAAACATTTAATCCCTTAAAAAGATAGATATGTAAAATTACATTGTATGTATAACCAAGTACAAGACATGTATTGTCAAATCCCTAGATGGGCATGTACTTCATCCAGACATGGAATGTAAAACCCTTTTAAACAATTTGTGTAACTTGTACATGGTGTGTACCATACATGGGGTATATGAGCATCTACATCGTATGGCATGGCTATCTGTTCCCACTTGGATGTGTATTCATATATGATGCATAACCCACACAGGTTATAGATGCGTACACTACTTAAACGAGTGACTACACACATGATTCCTGGATATGGACTAGACTACTTGGCTGAGTATAATTATATGACATATTTTTCCTATAAACAAAATGTTTTTTTGGAAACAAGTATTCCCCAGACAGAAAGAATACATAGTGTGTGTTCCCAAACTACACATCATATGATAAGAGTTCGCAAATGGAAAACCCCTATGAATGGACTAAAACCTCATTTTCTCTACAAAATCTATAAATAAGCTATTAGGGGGTCCTTATAAACCATAGAATGGTTTTAAAATTAGAAAATAGTAAATATATATTTATGACATAAATATAAAAATGGCATCTCTTATGGAGGAATCCATTAAAACTTTACCAGTTTCCTTGGTCCATAGTTGTTTCACAATGACTCAACTCCTCTCAAGATCTGAGATGGAACCTTTATCCATATTACTTTTATAACACCTTCATAATAAGAGGAATCCCATAGGGGATCACGTGAGAAGAAAATAAAGATGTAAAAAAGGAAAAGGGAAAATAAAATGATGATAATTAATGGAATAAAAAAATAATAGTTTTCTGATCCCAACCCCAGCACCCAACTCATGGTTATTCAATTCATAGAAATATACCCCCATAGAAAGTAAGGGGATAAATATTAAACTCCATTTTATACCTTGATAAAATTATACAACTGAAGGTATGTATGATATTGAATTAATATTTAATTAATTTAATATTAAATATTACTTATTACATGAAATATTGAAAGACATACAATTCCACAAAAATAAAATCCTAGGGTAAACACCATTTTCCAGGACAAATGAAAAAGATAAAACAATTATTTGAGTTCACATATTAGTTTAAAAATTACCATTATACACTATATAAGCATCTAAAAGAGAAAATTTAACTTCCTACTGAATTTAAAATTTTATAAAAACTCGGGTTATTACAACATCCCACCATAACCCCTCAAGTCCCTAAGAATCATTGGTTATCATAAAAACCCCATGATCCCATCTCAATCATGTACACAACTATGCTATCCTACCTATCCAATGAGACATTTAAAAATTTCAACACTCTACCCATAAATAATATGTCTGATAATGACAGATCTGATACTCCACACCATGGGAGAAACCTTATCATCACCTTGCTACTGAACTCCAAACTAAAAGGATCACACTTCGTCCATCATCAAAAGTGATGAATTGGATGAAAAAAACTCATACTAGAGTTCCAATATAGAAGAATCAAAACATAACATGTACCTACTTCCTAAGACTGGTTTCCATGAAAAAAAATAAAATAAACTAAAAATGAGGACCACCACACCCAAAATGAAAGTGGTACACTCATCGCTATACGTATTACCTTATGATACTCCTCAATTGCAACTCCCAAGGAGTACATCATTGAAAATGGAAAATAAAGTTTGAATTTTTGGTGTGTAGTGGAAACTCTCTCACTGTAGTTAAGATGATTTCAAGATATAGGGAATGATCATCTTTAATCTAGGAGTATACATATAATACATTGATAGGAGTGTATCCCTCTATCAGAGCCAAGCTCACATAATAATATGTTATATCTACCTTTTTACAACTCCATAATCCATTTCTCCCATTAATGTGTTCCCACGTAAAACCATAGGTTTACCACCATGTGGTTCTTGATTGATGTCAAAGATAGACCTCATCATAGGGGTACTTAAATTAATATTACCCAATTATCAGGGTATCCATTATTATAATATTTTCCATTAAACTGACCATCCTTTAATAACAGATAGACACATTCCAATTATCGATTTAAAGAGTACCATACATAGTCGATGGGTACCATTATCACCCGACTAATTCCCCTTTGATTAACCCATTATAAGGAAAGAAGACTATGTTATATGAAAAGTTAGCCTAAGAAATCAATAATCTTAATTGGAAGTCTATTTCAAAACTGAGTAACTCACTTGTACCATAATTATTCATTGACTACCTATCACAAAATGTTGTTTTAAAAAATTAAAAAATCATACATATAACCACTCATCGACTATTCTAGGAACCGAAATAATCCATCACATCGAAACCACACTCAATATCAACTATTCATAGGTTATTCCTTAGAAACCAAAGGTATCAACAAGAATATATCATAAAACCTAAGGACCACTCATGCATTAGTGTCTACCTAAGATTACAACCAAGCTCATTACAATAGAAGGAATCCACAAATCATGGAAAAGCCTAATCATATGTTTTAATTGATTAAATTGAACCTCAAAATACAAGGGTTTAAATCACAAAAGGGACTAATGGTTCTCCAACATAGACCTACTGCTAACATCACCTAATAGGGTAACTAGGTCTTTCCACTAAGATCATAGGTCAGACCTCTCACAAAGGTAACATATTTCAAGGTATCAACCACTCAATCCTCTTTATACAAGGAATATAATGAACCTACCAACCAAATCCAATGTAGTTAAGGATAATAGATCTGTTAAGGTTCAAAACCATTAAACATCATTTCAATTATACATATTTTTATTTCCCATATTTTAGTGGAAAAACATATAAGTTTTAATTGGGATATCATTTATGTGAAACCATTTAGTAACGTCAAATTTAATGAAATAAATATAACATAATCTCTTTCATAGAATCATCTAAGAAGGCCCAAAACCTCACTGAGAATCCTCATAAGGGACTTCTCCAAGAGTATAGTGATATGAATGTAAGAAATATAATTAATTAACACTCATTGGGCATCCTTATATGATAATACCCCCTCAATGTCCCAATTCACTATATATGCCTTGGTATATTTCATGAAAAAACATGAGGATCTGACAAGATAACTATGAATGAAGGTCAGTTATAAAAAATATCATAGAAAATTAGATGGGATAACTCCATGTATGTTGTTGGGAATTTCAGTCAACGACACCTGAATGAGTCACCCACAAAGGGACTATTAAATATTCATCAACTATCAATGATGTCCTACAATTGTTAATGGTATATACCAAAAATATTCTAATAAATATGTGTCATACAACACACACATGGTTCAGTAATTTAGAATTTCAAGCCATGATATGTTTTGGAATACTATATAGGTTGCACTGGAACATTAAATACTTTACCCTAGGTAAAAAATCCTCATAAGGTGTTTAACACATGGCTCTTATATTCTATATCAACATACCGATGTCACTTCACCTCCCATTTATGAGGACTACATCACCATTCTAAGACACAAACATCCCACCATTGATCCACATAGACTTTCATCAGAATAAAATATATAATAGTCATCCTAACTGATTAGAAATACACCATTACCATGTATGGGAGAAAAATTTATGTTTTTGATGACACTTTAATCAATTATAATCTATCATCTGTAATAATCACACAAAATTAAGAATATACAACTCTAACTTTACATTTCATGAATGACAATCCATGTCCCTGGAAACTAGAACATTTTATTGAAAAAAGTGTTCCCAAAAAATAAGTATGATGTCCATTATTGTTACTAAAAGAATACTAAAAATTTTTACCACCATTTCCAAAATATTAGTTGAATAAAAAAATAACTAATCTGATACAAAATTGTATCTTCTGGACACAGATTCCACTAAACTGGTTTGTTGTTCCATTTTTCTAGTTAGTCTCATGCATGCCTCTTCATAAGCTAGTGGAAGATTACTTAAATAGAGGAAATAAGGTGTATATTTGAGGAGTGTTTGCCCTTGTATTATTTTAATAAATAGATTAAATAACCAAATATAAAGCATAAATGTAAATCAAACTAGTTCAGAGGAATTCAGTATTACAAGGCTACAATAAAAACTGAGAAGCAATAATGGTCAAATTCGGCATGTAATTCATTCAACACATATCCCCCATTGTAACTATTAAATATACAAGATTAAATAAAAGAAACTAAAATAAATATATATGGCCCTACTAATAACTATAATATGAACAACATACTTGGTCTCTATGGAACTACTATATTTCTATAGTCTGATAATTAAAATCCTGAAGAGTTTCTTTTCTTGATCTTGAAACCATGGGCCTCATCCCTATCCATCATATAACTATGACCTCCATGAAGGTTAACATAAGTTCCTCGCACACATTGAGGTGCATGTATATGGGAGAGAAATATATCTCAGTAGGCTACCCCCAATAGTGACCTTATAAATTTCTATCATAATTTCATGCTCATGAAATATGTTCAGTCTAGACAAAAAATCAAGAACAATGTAAATAAAACCAAATAATAATCAATCCTTGGGTCTGTGATCCTGACCCAAAAAAAATTATTAATCTGATAATAAAAATGATTCTAAGAATTTACATTATATAAATAAATCCAGAAACCAAAATGGATAACCAAGGAATACATTTACAATGATACTCTAGCATAAAATAATTAATTACATTAAATCTATGATTTGTTGATATACTCATAGGGAATCGTTAATTCCATAAGGATCTATGAATTATAAAAATTACAAAAACTCAAACTATGTTACTCTATCAATTAAAATGTAGTGTTAGGAATGATTGAGGTCGAACCCACAATGATAATGAAATTAATTTGATTATAATTTCAAAATATTTAATTTTTTTAAACTGAAGAATGTAGTGAGAGAATGTCATTTTGATTTATTTTGATACGTAAAAATGGAAACAAAGATGATTGATTGATTACATGGAAATTGATTTGAAAAGATTGTCTTGTTTTTGTAATTTTAGGATTCCAGGGAATTGGATTTAAGAAAATATTTTAATTAATTTATCTTTGATTTCAAAGTCGATACTAGGATGATCTAATGGCCATGGTATCTCCTCCATAACGTAGAAATACCCTATTTCCATTGGTCTAGTAATTTAGGGGGTTTCCAAATCAAGTGTTTCTTGATACCATGTTTAATCCACATTTCCCCTAAAGTAGACAATGGTCATTCCTTCTTTTGGGTTATCATTTGTGAAAAATTAATGATTCTTTTTTATTCAAATATAAATGGTCATGGTAAAAGAAAAATAAATGGATTGGTAACTAGTTGAATAAATGAAACAATCAAAATACATGAATAAAAATAATCATATACAATAACTCCTTCCCAATTTTATTACATTGACCTAAAACAAGGTGGGTTTACCCCATAATCCCAGTGATGAGAGAATAATAGAGAATAAAAAAATAACAAAAAAGAGTAAAGGAAAGGAAAACAACTCAGAAAGGTCCTTATAAGTTGTCACTCCAATCAATGGTCTTTAGATATGAATTCACCAATAGCATCAGCCTAGCCCTCATTTTATAGGCTTCATATGGGATCTTTAATTAATTAATTTTTTAATTTAATGGTACAAAAATCATCTAGTGAGGTCCCACATCCAATAGTTTTTCAAAAAAGGAATATTTGGTGAAGCTGGTCAATGTATTACCATATGGAATTTACACCATGTGTAGCTGGGTTACAAAACGTGTACTTTTATATGATGATTTTTATTTCTTGAAATCATGTATTGCTTTTCACTACATTCACTAATACACGTCATGTAATTATTACCTTATGGAGCTAACTATCATTTCACTCATTTTCACCTTTTTTATCTCCTTTCTCAACATTTAGATTTATCCTTTCATAAAAAAACATATTAATCCATCCAAAAATTGGATTGATTAATTATTTAAAAGTCAAAATTAATAATTTTAAACACCGTAAAATATATTAATTAAATAAAAATTTTAAATTCTCGAAAAAATATATTAATATTTTCCTTGAGGATAGAATCTCAACATAATTAAAAGGAAGTTCACCTTACCAAGCATCAAATTCAATTTCAATAAAGTAATAGATCAAAAGGAAATTTAAATATTGGAGAAACCTAGTTAGAAACTTTATCAATGACTAATTTTTTCATAGAATATAAATCAACCATTTATTTAAGTTTCCCTATTTTGAAATAGCCACCCTTCTCCATTCATTGATTTTCATTTTTCATTGTTTATTAATATGCATTTAAATTTCAATTTACCACATTTTGAATGTTTTAATTCATAACTAGGGTATGAAGGAATATAGTGATGCACATAAATAAAGAAAATTTCACTTACCATATGCCTAAAATAAATCAAACATCTCCCCCACATAATGAAAATAAGTCACAATTAATCATGAGGACTTCACCATTTATGATAAAATTATTTTGAGTCTTAGTGTTTGTTGGTAAATGATTACAATCATGTGAGGATAAAAAATGATGTTCAAATATAATGTAATTTGAATGATAATAAGTAAAGATTCAATTAGAGTCTCATCTTCCCTAGTATATCATAGAAGGATCATAATGAGATGAAATTAAAAAAATGAAACACCCTCTTTTATTGTCTTATTTTATTCCCATTCTTTTCTTTTTTGAATAATGGGATAGGGAAAAGTATCGCATCCACCAACCAACCCCTAATATTCTCTTCAAGACTATATTTTTAATAGTTATCATAAGACCACTGGTTATGTAAATGGTGATTTTTGAATTTTCCTAGACAAAGACCATTTTTAGTTTTTCTTATTTGTTTTGTTCAAGAGGGTTTGAAATAAATACAATGAATGTGCCTTCCCAAAAATCATATGAAATTTCCCCCACTTTTATTAATTAAAAAATTTATATCCCTTCCACTAGTTATAATTTCCCCTACTCTTATTTTAAATAATCATGAAAAATATTTATAGGATTATAGAAATGGATAATATGGGCTTGTAGCCTGCCTTATTTCATAACAATGTTATTTATGGATTCTAAGGTCATAAAATTGATTAATTTAAGTTAGATCATAGGATAAGGGTTATGAAAAATAATTCCTCAATCATTTTAAAAGTGATTGTATTCATTCATATCTTTGATAATATGCAAAGTAAGTTCTAGATGAAATCATTCCCAAGATTCTCTAGAAACATACAACAGAAATAATGAAATAAGTTTGGCTCAATGGATTCCATTATAATGAGATGAGTGGATGAGATAGTTACTCATTTAAATACTTATTAATAATTCAATCAATTAGTGAAAATACTATAACATCAAAGCATGGACAAATCTCAAAAACATCTATTTATAATAATCATCATACTCCCCTAAATCATGTTTTTTAAAATATTAATCCACATGCTTTTGTCTACTAATTAATGTTTCCCATTATATCATTAAAATTTATCGACAAAGAAATTCAAATTTCCAGGAAATGTAATTATCCTATGAAGTTTATGTCTCCCAATTTAGTTTATTTAAGTGATAATCAATTATGTTCTAGTAATTTGTAGTTAAAAAAATATAATTAAATATGGGTAATATAATAGAAATTTTTTTATTTTCAAAACATAGACTCATTTGAATTTAATATTTAATCATGGTTGTTTTTGATATGCCATATCTGGACTCATGATGTGTAACTGTTCTTCACAACATGCAATTTAGTTGCAACCTATTATATTGATTCCCACTTCTTGTTTCCAACATGTTTCTAGACGGTCCAGAAAATTAAAAAAGTGAAAGAAAAATATATTATCAATTGAATTTTTAAATATTTTTAGTGAGATAATATGCACCTTAAAAATAAAAAAACAAATAAAGGAAAAATATCAGGTTGCCTCCCAGAAAAGTTTTCTTTTTTCATTGTTGGTTCGACCTTACATCCATTACCTTTATCTCAAATGATATATGATTTAATTTTTTTTATCATCTCAGTGTCTATAAATGATCTCAGTTTGTTCCTATACAGGTTGGTTGGCCCCTTTCTATCTTTTTTGAACAAGATTATTCGGCAAGATGGTAGTGCATGTTTGATCTCTATTGAACTGACCAACCATTTTTCCTAAATACAAATTAACTAAATGAATGTTTATGTGGTATTAAAACATATTTTACTTTATCAAATATATTATATTCGGTCACTCCTATAGTGTACACAGTCCTGTTATTCACATTCTCTTTCTTCTTCTGTTGTGCATCCTCTTGTATAATTTAAGGAACTTGCCTTAAACGTCATATAATACTGAGTTATTTCAATAATTTACATTCATTATTATTATGGATCTATTTAGGTTTAGAGTTTTTAGAGAATTAGGTTATAAAAATTATATAGCATCTGAAATATTACAAAGTAGATAATCCAACTCACTATCCAATTTCATTCATAAAAAACTATTAAAATGAAACACGGTTTCTTTTCATGTTCAATTATCACAATTTTTCTTGTGAATCCACCCTTATCTCTATTATCCCATAAATCCTATGAAAACATTTTAATACTTGGGATGATCATAAAAATCATAGTAAGGGATACACAAATAATGAAAAACTATTAGCCTTGCGAAAACATGTAAACCATGAATAATTGGTCATAAATTAATTTTTTCACCTTTATGAAGTAGTAAATACTCTTCACTAAATATAAGCCTATTTTGTACCCTTTTTTAATCAAAATATTACCATATAACACATATAAATAACACAGAACATATAATGGTAATTTGGGACATAATTATATGTAAATTGAATAACCATATGGTCGAATTCTATACATATCACTCTTAAAAAATGAATTTCCATATGTCCAACATCCATACGCAATGCATTGGAGGTTATGATGTGAACACCCTTCCTTGGATTATCACAAAACCACATTTATTTTTTTTATCACAGAACCACCCATATTTTGTTTATTATATAAACACTGGTTAAATATCCACATACCATTGTATAATTATAACACCTAAAACATTGCAATTATTAACATTTCAATCATAAAATTTCATTTAATATCTCATGAAATCATTTCATGATATTAAAAGAGTCAATAAATTTTTATAACTATTCTCAATACCAAAATACCCAAAAAAGTAACAAGGTACTTCTTTCCCTATTAAAAACATAACGTCTTATAGAGGAAGCCAAATATCAAATAATGGTTGTGGCGTTGGAGATGTTTTTGTCGATGCATAAATTAAAAAAAGAATTACATTTATCATTTGTAAGTATATTAAAATGCTTAGTATAAAAAGATTTATTTTTAAAATCTTTGAATAAAAATACAAGTCAAAATATTTTATTATATACCTTATAAAATAAGGCAATGTATAACATCAAAATATACCTCAATGAAAGGTAATTGAGATGAAGTACCATACAAGGATAACATTATGAATTTTTTTGAGAGAAATTAAAAATATTCAATTTTAAAAAATTCATTTTCTTATTAATACATTCATAAAAACCATTTTTAAAACTTGTACATAATATAGAAATATTTATAAGAATAAATCCTCAAAACATTAAAATGAAATTTTGAGTTAAAAAGTATGTTACTATTTTGAACATTTAAATTATGAGACGTATGAAAGTTAAACATTTTACCAAAAATTTAATAACATGATTATAGATATAATATGTAAATATAATGTCAAATGGGTTGAATATACAATTCCTGAAAGAATAAATGTTCATATCTGCATGAAATGTTTCAACGAAAAGATATTGAGACAAAATCCTTTACCTCGAGTCTCGTTAGTCTCATAGGTTTTTTATCTTATTGAATAATAAACATAGGTTAATTTATAAATGATTTAGAGTCTTTTTAATTTCCTTTTATATCACTTATTATCATGTTATGAAAATTATATAATTATGTAAGTTCATATCAAATGTTTTGTCGATATTTGGTACTTGAGTCGAAAATGAACTTGGTATGATGTGACTAGTTCATGTGGTCATAAGTCTATCATATCAATAATAATGTTGAGGTAATAATAAATTATATATATAAATTGTATCATTAAACCCATTCATTAAATATGGTTATGAAAAATGAACAACGTTAAAGTCATGGAGATAGTAATCCGTACGTACACACGAGTAAGGTTTCCATTTTTCATTGATCATTAATGAAATAAGGTAATTTTTTATCTTTCCTGAATTATCATTATATTTTTATAATTGTATTAAGATTTTAAATATATTTATATAAATCATAAAATCTATGTGGTGAATAATAATGAATCACATCACTTCGTGGATGTGATAAGTCACACGTACACATGAACAACATTATCATTTTTATGTTATTATACAGTAAGAACGTAATTTATATATTATTATCTTATAATGATTAATATGTCATAAATATTACATATGAAAATTAATTACATTATCATAACAAGTCATGAGATAGGGTTATGGAAAATGAATTATTTCAGTTCATGGAGGTGACAGTTCACACGTACGCATAAATGATTAATTTCATTCCCATTTGATGAATGTGGAAATGGATTTAGGTGATGATTTGAAAAAAATAACATCTAATTATATTTAGTACACTGGATTTATTATATCATCAGGTTTGTATAATATTTTAAACAAGTGGAAGAAGAAATAAAATATAAATACTAAAATAAAAACGTTAACTTTTCTTCAGATGGTAACCTTTGTTTAACACCTTAACACCTATAGAAAGGGTGTTATACAAAATAAAAGGCATAAAAAATTAGGTAGGAATTATAACAATGTTTTTGGGAAGATATTTTATGAACCAAAGTGTTTTTTATTTGTAATGAATAGAGAGGAATTGGTATCCTTTTATAGGATAGCGGAGGGGCACTCTTCGAATTATCAAAAGTATTAAATTAATATAAATTCATTTTATATACAAAATGGGTCCATATTGATTTATTCGGAATATAGAATTATTATGGGTATAAATAAATTCATCCAATAAAAATTAGATATGTTTTGATTATTTTTTAATCCTTATTTGTTTGTTTTATTACTTATTTTTCCCTTTCTAATCTTACCTTGATTCCATGTTATTTACACTTTGTGAGTTACTAAAATTACCATAACATGATAGAAGTAAAATAAGAGAGTCGTTAATGAAATATTAGGGCTTTTTAAATTATTTTAAAGAATATTTAATTTTTATAAATTTTATAACATTAAATAAATTATTTTATATTTTGAACTACCAATAGTTTCAATTTTAACAGTATTCATTACTTGACATTGTAAGAATATCATAATATAAGGATTAGTTCAAACCAACTAATTTAAATCATAAAAAACAAATCTAAGTAATCCAAAAAATTATGTTATGTCATTAATTATGTCAAATTATATTTATTTTAATATTTATAATATCATTTATTTGATTCGTCCATTAATTAAGAAACTACTCTGTCATCTTTATGTCACCATTAAATTTAACTATATATATCCAAAAAATTATAAATAAATTAGCATTATTTAGGTAACAGTTTTATATTTCTGAGTAATATTTATATTCTAATATATCACAAATATAACACCATATTAAAATTTTTATAGTCATGAGAGACATGATTATGACATATTTCACTTTACTTTAAATAAAACGTAACAAGTCTGTAAATCATACCCAAGGGGCTTCCAAAGTGAAATATTTCCCCCCAAGGATTATATAAGTAGACAATACCTCATAAAATAATATTATGAAAAGGTCTAGGTTTTTTATATATTTTTTTTAATATTATTTTAACCATTAATTACCTGTTTACCCATAATCGTGTTAATAAACATAATTACTAAAGTTTCTAGTCCCAATTTCCAAAAGTAAAAGGGACCTATTTAAATAATTTTGAACTTATGATTCAAAATATTTAATAAATTTCTCAAATTAAAAATATATATTTGGAATAAATTAATTAATATTTAATCTTGTTGATGGAATGAGAAAATGAGTTTTTAAAGTAAAACGTTCGAAAGTTCACCTAGTTTTTATATCAAATTTCAATTTAAAATTTATTCCAATGATCAAAATTTGATTAAATTATAAAAAAATATTCTAATAATACATTTTTATAACATAAAATTTTTATCTAACTATATTAATAAATTAGATGAAAATACAGTTTTGAATTAAAATGTAGTATTTTTTACTATTTAGTAAAAATGAATATTATCAAAAAAATACCAAAAATTTAACAAAAGTAAAATTTAATGTCCCAAATAAAAATGAAAAGTTTATTTTTTAAAATATAATTTATAAGATTGGAGAAAACTATATTTAAAACGGGTTCTATAACAAAAGGAGGTAAAAAATTCATTTTTTGAAAAATACTTATTTTATTCCTAAAATAGTATTTGTTCTTATATTCGGACTAGAAAATACATAATATTAATTTTAAACATTATATTGAGTTTATATTTCATTAAAATAATATAACAAGAGTATTTAATTAATTTAAAAATGAAATTATTCACATTTAAATTGTTTTTACTAAAAACACATTCTGTATAATCAACTGGGTTTTATTTACATTTTTAATTAATTTGGTAACCAATGAATCATTATATGAACATGTGTAATCCATATTTTCATAAGTTAGTCAATATTATGCATTACCTCTATTCTAATATCTATGTTATAATGCTAACATTTAAATAATAATATTAAGTTGTTTGTTTCATCTCTATATGGTGTATCACGTACGTTATCAAAGAAAATATTTTTTTTTAAAAAACTCCCGATGTTACATCCCCCATGGAAATTTTTTCCTCAGAATTTCAAATTCAGGGTCAGTAACTAAGGTACGAATTTTCAAAATACAATTATTATAATCCCACTTTGGAGAAAGGATTTAAAAACATCCACTTAAAAAAAGAAAGTTTGAATGTCACCTAAGATAACACATACTATAGTTGCATGTAAGAAAACATATATTGGGAAGAAAAATTGACCATCATGTTCTGATGGAGAGTGATAGAAAACAAGATTAATAGAAAGCTAAAAATCACTAAATGATATATTCTTGATTAGTGAAATGGTCTTTCATTTGATAGTTTGAAAAGTAAATTGATGTGGTTTTTGTTTTAAGATCCTTGTTATCAAGTTGTGGAATTATTTTACTTCCTTAACTAAGAACAAAATGAAACATTATTATATCAGAAGTAGAGTTTCATTATTTATTTAATTTCCACCCTAAACTCATCTTTTTCTCCAAATGTTGAGAATTCAAGAATAAGTGTTTTCTCACACCAGGAGAACTTGAATCAACTTCTAAAGAATCAAATAATACAAAAAGGTTTTACTATGTATCTCTATTGTATTTTCTTATTAACCAAAACCATAAAAGTTAGTATAAGAAAAGGAAATTCCCTAAAAAGAATAATTTTTATAGGATTAAACACTAATCTATCAAATAAGTTTCCTTAAATTCCTCAAAGTAATCCAAAATAATATTAAACCCCAAAAATTAGAAGGACTTGATAACATAGTCTTCTGAGATTAAATGTATGATGTATCTCCAAATAAAATCAGTCATTTTTTAATTGATCATACCAAATGTAAATTAACCTAATAACATATTCTATATGATAGGTTAATCATTTCCATAAATAACCTAATTCCTCATATGTCCAAAATTAAAATCCATGATTGTTACATAATATAATTAAACCCTTTATCCTTAATTTAAATCCCTTAGTATTATATTTACCCTAGTCATATAAAGTTTCCAAAATAGTGAACGTCTTCCAAAATGAAATTAATCCCTTAATCACAAAATCATTTTATAATCTCAAGGTTATCTATTTGATATAATATGGGTTCTAAAAATAAAATTATTCCTATTCCAACAAGTTTTTTAACTAAAATAAAATATCATACTAAACAGGGACTTCACGCAGGCCAGTGGTAGGTGATAATTCTTTTTCACCTGATAGTTGTGGTTTCAGATCCTACAGCGTTGTCTCATGCGATGAGTTTTCACACAATGTGCAGTTTTTCCCTCTTCAAAAACTATATAATTCTTATAAAATACCCAAAAATAAAATCCTAAATAATAATAATAATTTTTTAACCTCAAATTTTATCTCATAACTTTCAGTTTTTTTCCAAAAAAATTAATAACCCATAATTTTTTGAAATGTGAAAGTTTCCAAAAATATTGTTAGTCACCATAACATTGAATAACATAAATCCTAAACATAAATTGTATTATAGTAAAATTATAATCAACCATACAATTTTGTACTCAAAATTATTTCCCAAAATCCTTAAAAAAATTCATAATATCCAATGTTTTCCAAACCATCACCTAATACCAACTGAGAGGCCCTAGCCTTAAAAATGACACAATCTTGAGTTAATTATAGAATTTATTTACATTATAATGGAGGACCATTTCTGGTTTATAGTTTTAGAGGATTAGCCAATAACTATTAAATATCATCTCAAATATAACAATGTAGACAAGTCTACCCACTATATATTTTTCGTGAAAATGAAAACTTTTAAAATGAAACATGGTTTCTTTTTTATTTTCAATTATCAAACCTTTTCCCTTCATCCAATCCTTTTTGTATATTCTCTCTTAAATATTTTGAAAAATATTTTAAAACATGGGATGAGCATAAAAAGCTCCGAAAGGGATACATAAATAAGGAAAACTATTAGACTTGTGAAAACATGTAAACCATGAATACTTCATCAAAATGTAATGTTTTTCACCTTAAGAAGTAGTAAATACTCTTCACATAATAAAATCACATTTCAAACCCTTTTTTTAATAAAAATATTTCCATAAGATCCATATATATAAAATATAACATATAAAGGTAACTTTTGAAATAATCATTCTTAAATGGAATTACCATATAGTCAACTTCCATACATATCACTCTTGAAAATTGAATAGCTATACGGACGAGTTCCATACCCAATGAATTAGAGGTCATAACATAACAAAACATCCATAGATTATAACATAACCAAATTATTTGGTTTTTCACATACCCACCCATATTTGGTTTATCATGTGTCGACCGATCAAATGTTGAAGTCCAATAATATAATCACAACACATAAATGATTTAGATTATAAACATTTCAGTCATGAAATTTAATTTTCAATCACAAGAAATATTTTAAAGATATTGAAGTAGTAAAAATATTTTCAAAACCATTTTCTATACCGAAATACCTGAAAAAGTAACAAGGGTTTTATTTTCATTATTAAAAACATAATGGCTAATAGAATAATCCAAATATCAAATAATAGTTACGGCGGTAGAGAATTTTTTGTCACCATATATGTTAAAAACAATACTTTTGTCATTTTGTAAAGAATGTAAAATTATTTATATAAAAATAATTTTTTTGAAAACCTTTTAGTTAAATTAAAATTCACTAGGGTTGACATACACTTTATAAAATATGGAGTTGTATAACATCAAAATAAGACCTAGTGAAAGGTTATTGAGACAGAGTCCCTTACAAGGATCCCTTTATGAAAATATTTGAGATAAATTAAAATGATCCCATGTTAAAAACTTCATGTAAATATAAATAAATTCATAAAAACAATTTGAAATAAATGGATATAAAATAGAAATATTTATAAGAATAAACCGTCAAAACATTAAAATGAGGTTTGGAGTTAAAAAGTCCCTTCCCATTTTGAACATTTAAATTATATGCCAAATTAAAGTAGAAAATTTTTCCAAACATTAAAAAACTTGTTTATAGATATAATATGGGTACTTGATTTAAATGGGTTATATATACAATTCCTAAAATAATAACATTGCATATCCTAAAGAAATTTCTCAATGAAAGGATATTGAGACGAAATTCATTGGATCAAGTCCTATTCAACCCGTATGTTATTTAGCTTCCTGAATAATAAACATAGGTTAATTTATAGTTTATTTAAAACATTTTTCAAGTTTATTATTCCTTTTTTACCACTTATTACTATTTTATGACAATTACATAATTATTTACGTTCATATTGGACATTTTGTTGATATTCTATAAGTGAGTCAAAACTGAACTTGGGATGATTTCAATGGTTCTCTTGATCATAAATCCATCATCTTTGAAATAATATTCATTAAATAATGATCACTTTTATATATCAGTTAAGCCGTTACATTCATTCATTATAAATGTAAATGAAGAATGAACAATGTTACAATCATGGAGGTTGTCACGAACCGGATCTAGTTGCCACTAATTCTGGCACCAATTCCATCCCATGAAAAGGAACGAAGGGAATTAACTATCCCCAAAGTCTGGAATAAGTTCCCTTGTATCAAAAAATTAGGTTTGGGAATGATTTACCTGAGTAGGAAAGCATAAAACATTACAAACAATCAATAATAAGAATCTAAAATGTTCATTCCAAATAAGTCTTAACAAAACCAGAACTGAGTAAATGGTTTTAATCAAAGTAAAATAGGTCCAAAATGAATAAATAAATAGTAGAAAAACATCCACTAAGACTGCTCATGATAAGGGATCATCACCCCTGAGCTGCCTCCATGACACCGCACCAAGAGGGGATTAGAAACCTAAACTGCCTTCACCCGAGGTTTTTCATTTACCTGAGTCAAACATAATTATGTATACTTACACCGATGGGGTGTACGTCGATTGTGATCCTATGAATAGTAGGATACCACCCAAATATTCCAATGGGTATGCAATACAAAGTGAAAAGCATGCAGTTTTACTATGTAGTGGAAAATACTATAAATTCCAAGTAGTGAAACATTCAAATGAAAATAGTTTTTAAACTAAAAATTACGGAATTTTAACAAAATTAAAAAATACATGATAGATAATTTAATGTGAATCCAAACAAACCCTAATAAAAGGGTAAATACCATAAATCTAATGAGCACCAAAACTGGGAATAACCCTTGGAAACTAGATAGTCTCGGTCCCTATGCACCTCGTACCTCAGTGAAAAGCAACCATTTAAAAATATATTCTTGGGAACAAGCCACTAGTATGGAACATACCCATAACCTAGTGTTATCCCATAATCATCCATATAGTTTAGTTAGAGTTATCGTTATCCATTTTCTCAGTGAAACAGGGACAACACCCATCCAATTTACTAGTTTTACTAGTACATATCCGCCCACTTAGGTACCAAGGCTTCCCCTTTTGTGTTCAAAAAATTTCATCAATAAACACACATCTCTTTGCATGTAAAAAACCACTAATAGTCACTTAAAAATAGTAAAGTAACTACACACACTTTATACCACTAAAAACACATGGTAAAGCATTTTAATTTTTAATAAACAATTTCTCAAAATCTTGTCTTGTTTTGTGCACAAAAAATCATTGAAACACCCACTTTGCATACAAAGTGCTCACTTTAAGTTACCAAAACATAAATGGAAGTCCAAAACCTTCCAATGAAACCAAAAATTCAATTTTAGGTCAACCCCATATAATTTAAGAAGTGATAACATTGAAAAAAATTCTTTTTCCACAGACATGGAACCTAAAAAATTGTGTGTTTCACAAACACCATTAAAAAAGCATTTCGTAAAAACCACCAAAGGATACAGACATTAAAAATAGTATTTTAATACTTAATACATTTCAATAAAATTCTCTAAGAAATTATTGGGTATCCCCAATTTAAGAAATGAAATACTTCTTTGTATAATCCCCAATTCCACATAAAAGTAAAACAAAAACTTATTTGAATTATAAATATAACTAAAACCAATTTCTGCAACAACATTCAAATGCAATAAACTTGAAAAAACCATAAAAATAACATGATATGCCACATAATTTCACAAACAATAAAATCACCTACCAATTTAATGAAAACCATGAATCCTTTATGAGAAAAATCAAACGTACCACCGCCGCAACTCAAGAAGGGCAGATCAAGCCAAAAACCAGAATATTGGACCACTAAAACCCAAGGATAAACCCTAGGATCGAAACCCTACCATCTGGTAATTTGGTACTTCAAGGATAAGGGAAGAAGCCCTAAGCACATTGAATGAAACCCTAATAAAAATTAATGAAGAATGAATTAGACCCACTTACTTGAGGGATCTTGAAGAAATATACCCAAATATAGTAGTGGATGAATCTGAAAAAAAAATTAAAATGAGGTTTGAAAAAGGAAGAGAAGGTTAATTGAGAACTGAAATGAGGGGAAAATATTGAACAATGAAGGAGTTATGAAAGAATCAAATTACCTTCTTAAATCTAGATGAAATGTGAAATCTTCATATTTTTCGACCTAAACCATGAAGAAAATGATATCCCAAGAGGGAGATAAGTGAATGGGGTAGCTCTTAGGTTTAGTGGCCTTGGTTGAGAGGTAAAATCACACAAAAATCAAAAAAAATTGAATAAGAAATTAAATAAACAATTTGTTTTTTTAAACTGGAAATGGGCTTCCCAGCTGGCCCAACTCCTTAAATAAAAACCCAAATACACCATGATTATGAATTTATAAAGGATTAAAATTAAAATGGTGGTGTTAATAAGTCAGGTGGGTCCATGTTGAAATTTTAATGGATGAAAGATATTTAAAAATGAAAGAGTTATAGAAGAAATAATATTTATTTTGAAATCTGGAATTGGGATCATGGTTTGGAACAAATTTTGAAAACCCACCATTTCAACCAAAATTCATGGGAAACACCCAAAACAAAGAAATAATTAAAATTAAATGAAAAAAACCATTAAAATAAGTCATGAATGTTAAAATTATCTGATAAATGAAAACTTTCCATCCAGGAAAGTCAACCTAAAGCTTGATCATAAAATAGGAACAAATAATTTTCCTCAACACGTGACTTCCACTCCCATGTCTCATGGGTATATTTATCTAATTCCAAAAAACCCAGAATAGTGGAATAGACATTCCCCAAATTACCTTCTATTGGGAGTCCAGTATTTTCACTGGCTGGTCAAAAAATGACATGTCAGGCTCTATCTCCAATTCTTCCCAACTCAACACATGGGACAGATCGAGGATGTATTTCTTCTACTAGGAGACGTGGAAGATTTCATGGATGAATGTCAACTGGGAAGGTAAAGCCAACCTGTTTTTCACCTTTCCAATACACTTTGTGATCTCAGAAGGTCCAACATACTACGACATCAAATTCCCTTACTTTCCCAATCAATAATGACCCAGACGAGGGGTTACTTTCCTGAATACCATGTCACCCATAGAAAACTCCAAGTCTTGATGCCTCTAGTTGGAATAAGATTTATGGAAACTCTAAGATGTCAATAACTGTTTCCTGGTCAATTTGACCTTCTCAAAAGTCTCCTAAACCGGACTCGGCCCCATCAGTGAGGTCTCAACTACCTCAGCCCAACATAGGGGGAACCTACATGGCCGACCATAGAGAACCTCAAAAGTATCCATTAGAGTCATGTATTGGAAACTATTTTTATAAGAAAAATCAAGAAATCCCAAATATCTATCCTAGGAACCTACATCATCCAAGACACATGCAGAGTGAATTTCCTCCAAAATATGATTTTCTCTCTCTGTCTGACAATCCATCTGAGGGTGATATACCATTCTCATCTTAATATGAGACCCTAAGTTCTTCTCAAGGCCTTCCTAGAACCGAGTAGTGAAATGGAGGTCCCTATCTGAGACAAGTACTAATGTAATTCCATAGAGACTCACCACCTACTGAAGATATAAAGGGCCCAACTCATCCACTTTAGTTGTGCCTCTGATCAGAATGAAGTGGGATGATTTGGTTAGACGTTCAATCACCACCCAAAAGGAATTATTACCTCGAGGTGTACGTGGCATGCCAAAAATGATGTCCTTGGAAACATTTTCCCACTTCCAGGTAGAAATGGGTAATGGATGGAGAAAACTGGAGCGCCTCTAATGCTCTGTTTTCAACTGCTAGCTTGTGTAGCATCTCAACAAAATTTCCCCTATGTCCTGTCGCATACCTTTCCACTAGAACTATTTTTGAACATCATTATACATCTTGGTGGCACCTGTATAGACAACCCACTAAGACTGGTGGCTATCCTCCATCACCACCTTCCATGGAGATGATGGTAATACTTAGTGGCCCTTGAAGCACAAGATGCCCTCAGGAGACAATGACCAATTAATGGACCTCTCCCCACCATAACGAAACTGCCTGGACCACTGAAAAAGATCATCACTAGGCTATTTATACGGAATCAACTCTAAGAGAGAAGGATTCAACTGAACATTCGCCAAGAACGCACCTCCACTATGCTCCCTAGTCTCCACATGAATTTGTGAAAAGATTCCCATAAAATTCCTCTCATCACTAGACTTCCTCAAAGACTACACTGGAACTCTTCTTCTCAAGGTGTAGGCCACCACATTACCCTTTCCTAGGGTGTATACAATGTCAATGTTGTACCCCTGAAAGTACTCAATACTGTGACACTACCCAAAGGTGAGGTCCTTCTTCAAGAAGATATAAGCCATGCTTTTGTGATCAGAGTAAACAAAAAACTTCTCCCCAAAGAGATATTGATTCCAAGTCTTCAAATAATGCATCACCAATGCTAACTCTAGGTTTTGGGTCAGGTAATTCTATGCATGTGGTATGAGTTGGAGAGATCTATACGCCACTACATGATCATCCTGCATAATCACGCACCCAAGACCCATATCAGAAGCCTCACAGGAGACCACATACCCCTTCCCAACCTCAGGAAAAATCAGAACATGGGAGAGGTAATCAACCACCATTTAAACTCCATGAATGATGTCGGAAAATCTCAGCCCCATATGAACTTCACCCCTTATGAGTGAGCGTGGTCATTGGTGAAGAAATTCAATAGAAATCCTGGACAAACCACCTGTAATAACCAGCCAGGCTAAGGAAACTCCTGATCTCGGACACATTCTTCAACTGCTCCCATGAAATTTCCACACTGATCTTCTCGGGGTCCACTAAAACCCCTTGATCTGAGATCACATGCCCTAAAAACATCACCTCCCTGATCCATAAAGTTCATATTAACAACATTGAATAGAGGCAATGATCCCGAAAAGTTCCCAAGATGATCCTCAAGTTATATTCTTATTCCTACTCAGAGCCATAGTATACTAGAATGTCATCCACAAACACCACAATGAAGTACTTTAGATACTGATGGAACACCCAATTCATGATTTCCATAAAGAAAGCTGGAGAAATGCTCAATCCGAAAGGCATGACCAAATACTCAAAGTGATTGTACCTAATTTGAAAGGATGTATTCGGGATATCTGATTCTCATATTCTGAGTTGATGGTATCCCGAACGGAAGACTGTTTTTGAAAACCAATTTTCCCCCTTTAGCTAATTGAACAAATCATTTATTTTGGTCAAAGGGTATTTGTTATTACTTGTTACCTTATTCATCTTCCGTTATTTAATGCACAACCAGATGGATCCATCATCCTTTTTTTGTGAACAACACAAGAGAGTCCCAAGGAGAGATGTTTAGGCGAATGAATCCTTTGGATTCTAAGTCTTCCAGCTATATCCTTAATTACCTCAACTAGGTAGGGGCCATGCAATATGAGGGATGATATATTGGATGGGTTCTTGGGACCGGTTCCATCGAGAACTCCAAATCCCTCTTTGGGGGAAAATTTGAAAAATCATCTGGGAATACTTTTGGAAACTCATTCACTACATGAGGTAGTGCACCTTTAGGTTAAGTACCATTGTCCTCTAGTGCGAGTGATGATAACTGGAAGATAAGACTTCCAAAATATGGAAGTGGATGTCCAGCGCGACCTGACCAAGGATCCCATTCTCTAAACAAAATCTGATGACTCCCATCTGGTTCCATGAAACTCACTCATTGCCTGTTGAAATAAATGTTTAACTGGAAGTGTACCAGCCAATGTATGCCATGTGTCACATCAAAAATATCCCTATCTAAGACCAAAATTTCCTACTCCATCTCAATCCTGGACACTGAGAGCACACACGACGGGCACGTAAGACCCTACTCCTTCTTCTTTCCCAGCGGTGTAACCAACACCATCGTAAAAGACAAACACTCGGTTAAAAAATTCAGAGTGTCCACAAAATGGGTAGAAATGAATGAAAAAGTGGCACATGTATCAAAAAGAGCAGCAACTACAGAATTTTCAATCAAAATGGTACCTCGAACTATCGAAGATCCCACCTCTGATCCTGCTGGTGCCTGATCCGCTAATTAGAGATGTCTGATCTCTTCTTGAGGATGACCAAAAGTCTATGGCTGTGCTGTAAATTGTATCATACAATAAGATAACCCATCCCTACCACCACGGTCTCCAAATTGTTATCTCTCTATCCTCAACGGCTTGGACTGTGCTGGCACTTCTCTTGAAGCTACTAACCCTGCCCCACTCAGAAGTGGATGTTCGAACTTGAATTAGTGCTCAAATGCCCCATACCTCCACACCAGTAACAAGACTTTGAAGGAAGTGTGCATGCAGGTCGGATGATCCCGGACATCCCACACTGGTTTCACATGACTGATGTCACATAAAAATATTTACACAAAAATTTCATGGAGGAGTGGCCTGAACTACCACCTGCTTTCTTCACCTGTTCCTCCAACTTCATTTTCTTCTCAGAAGAGCTTACACTTCCCACTACGGATACAGATCCAGAGAAACTAGCCCCTCCCTTCCAGTCCATCTCCACCATGCACACCCGGTCAATAACTTCAACAAACTTCCTCAGCTTAAACAAGAACATATGAGAGTATATCTCTGGTCGCAAGCCTTTCTCAAACACCACGGCCTTCACTTGCTCATTAGAGATGATTTCAGAGGCATACTGAACCAACTCAGGGAAATAGTTAGCATACTCCATCACAAAAAATATTCCCCTGAACAAGATCTAAAAACTATATGGACCTATAATATTCCAAAACCTCGAGGCAATATATCTCATTGAAGATAGCCTTGAAATCTCCCCAGCGCATCTGTTCATTCTTCCCAGTGTGAAGAACTGATTCCCACAACCAGGAACTAGGACCCTCCAACATAAAAGGGGAACACTTCACCTTAATCTGCTTATGTGTGCCCAGAAACATGAACATTCACTTTATCATCTCAATATATTCCTCTACTTCCTGGGGTTCTATGTCGCCTCAGTAGGGGGAAGTCTTATTTTTCAAGAACTCCTGGGCCTTTTCCTTTTTAGGACCTGTCTCATCCTCTATAATAGAATCTGGAATAGGAGATACTCCCTTTCCTAGAGCCTAGAATTATTAGACCATGACCTTGAGGAGCCTTTGATCAATTGGTGTGGGAGAACTCTCTCTGACTTCCTCCTGTGGGCGCATGGGAGCTTTTCGGGGAGGTATGTTGCTACAAAAAACATCATTAATGAAAACGATAGTCAATGCCACAATTTAGAGAATTTTAATCAAATACATCAAATATAAATAATATAAACACATCATGATATTTAAAGAAAAAACTACTGTACCCCCTCCTGATGTCCACATGTGGTCAGCAGCCCACATGTCTCACCTGGAAGTTAAGTGTATTAGTTAATTCCAATGTAACTTGGTGACTCATGGTCTGCCATGAGAGGTGTGAGCCCGGAACCCAACTAACAACCAAAATAATAGGCCTTGATAGTCCCAGCTCATATCTATCCCAACTCATCCAAAAATAGCAACATAACGCAAAAACATTAACCTTCCTTTGATACTATTTTGTCATGAACCAGTTCTGGTTTCCAGTAATACCGGCACAAAATCAATCCCATGAAAAGGCCCTAAAGTATTTCCCTATCCCAACAGGTTGTAACAAGTTCCCATGTATCAATAAATTTGGTTTGGGAATGATTTACCTGAGTATTAAAGCATATAACATTAAAAATAATCAATAATAATAATCTGAAATTTTTATGACAAATAAGTCTTAAAAAAATAGAACTAAATACATTGTTTTAATCAAAGTAAAATAGGTCCAAACATGAATAAAAAATAGAATCAAAACATCCACTAAGACTCCACACAACAAGGGGTCATCACCCACGAGCCACCTCTATGACACCGCACCAAGAGGGGACTAACAACTCGAACCGCCTTCACCCGAGGTTTTTTCTTTACCTAAGTAAAACATAATGAAGTCTAATTACACCCAAGGGGTATAAGTAGGGTGTGAACATATTCCTAGCATGATAACACCCAAATAATTCAAAGGGTATTAAACATATAGGGAAAAGCATGCATTTTTACTATAAAAAGAAAACAATGATAAATTCCATGTAGCGAAACTTTCAATTGAAAATAGTTTTTAAACTGGAAATTTCAGAATTTTAACACAATTAAATAATACGTGTTAGGTAATATAAATTACAGATATACACACCCCAATACAATGTTAAATACCACAAATACAATGAGAACCAAAACCAGGAACACCCCCATGAAATTAGATAGTCTTGAGCATTATGCACCTCATACCTCAGTGAAATGTAACCATAGAAAAATCCATTCTCGTGCACGATCTACTTGTAGCGAACATTCCCATAACCTAGTGGTACCCCATCATCATACATATAGTTTATTTAATGTTTTAATTATCCATTTTCTCCATGAAACATGGACAACACTCATCCAGTTCACTAACTGTACTAGTACATATCCTCCCAAAGAGGTACCCGGGCTTCCGCTTTTGTACTCAAACAATTTCAGCAAGCAACACACATCCCTTTTCATAATAAAACACCACCACTAGTCACTTAAAAACAATAGATTATCTACACACATTTTATACCACTCAAAACACACAACTAAGCATTCTTATTTTTAATAAACTACTTCACAAAATCTTTTCATTCTTTGTGCCCAAAACTCCTTGAAACCACCAATTTTCACACCATGTGCACACTTTAAGTTACAAAAAAAATGGATGTCCCAAAACATAAAATTAAACCCCAAAAAATATTTGGGTAGACCCATATAATTTAAGAAGTGATAACTTTGTAAAATCTTCTTTTTTATAGAAATATGACTCTTAAAAATTTATGTGTTTCACAGACACCATTAAAAAAAATTCGTAACCACCACCTAAGGAGAAAGGAATTCAAAACAATATTTTCAACCCAAAAATATATCAATAAAAGCAACCACAAAATTATAGGGGATCCCCAAGTGAATCAATTAAAGACTTATTTGAAAAACCCACAATTCCACATAAAAGTGACAACAAAACATCATTTGTATTATAAATACCACTAAAACAAATTTTTTAGCAACATTTTAATGAAATAAACATCAAAATACCATAAAAAAGAAAGCTAAGTCACAAAATTGCCCAAACAATGGAATTACCCACCAAATTAATGAAAACCTTGGATCCTTTGTGAGAAAACTCAAACGCACCACCGGAGCTCCTCAAGGATGGTAGATCAAGCCTCAAAATAGAATATTGGACCTAGAAAACCCAAGGATAAACCATAGATTTAAAACCATACTCTATGGTCATTTTGGATTCAAGGATAAGGGATGAAACCCTAATCGCATTGAATGAAATCCTATGAATAATGAATGAAGAATGAAAGAGACCCTCCTACTTGAGTAATCTTAAAGAAATTTCCCCAAATACACCATTAGATGAATTTAAAAACAGAAACAAAATTAAATTGAGATTAGAAAAAGGAAGGGAAGGTTAATTGAGAACTTAAATGGGGGAAAATAGTGAAAGAAGGAAGAAGTTACGAAGGAATCAAATTACCTTTTTAAATCTATATGAAATGTTATATCATCCGATGTTTTTCCATAAAACACGAGGAAAATGAGGTCCAAAGGGGGGGAGGAGTGAATGGGGAGCACCTAGGTTTATTGGGCTCAGGTGAGAGGTTGAATCACCAAAAAATCATTAAAATTGAATAAGATATTAAATAAACATTTTTTTAAAAACTATAAATGGGATTCAAGGTTGTCCCAAATCCTTAAATAAAAACCAATATACACCATTATTATAGATTTATAAAGGCTCCAAATTGACATGGTGGTGTTAATAGGTCATGGTAGGATAGTAAGAATGGGAATGGATGAAATGTTTTAAATAATGATGGACTATAAAAGAAAAAAAATTATTTTTAAATCTGGAATTGAGCTCACAGTTTGGCCCAAATTTTGAAAACCCACCATTTCCTCCAAAATGCATGAGAAACACCCAAATCAATGCAATAATGAAATTAAATGAAAAATATATTTAAAATAAGTCATGCATGTGATAGGAGGTATTCCATACAAATGCCTGATTTACATTTCAATTTTTCATTGACGCTTAGGAAAATTAGGTAATTATTATTTTACCTTTAAAGAATGGTAATAATACTAATAAATTCATATTAATTATTTAAATATGATTATATAAATCATACAAGTGATGTTATGAGAAAACAATCACATTTCTTCGTGGATATGATAGCGCACTTGAATCAATGAATGATATTTTCATTTTTATGTATGTGGAATGTAAGAATGTAAATGATATATTATTATCATATAATGATTAATATTTAATAAATATCACATTTTAGCATTAATCCCATCATTATAACCAGTCATCAGATACAGTTATGGAAGAAAATTATATCAGACCACATAGGAGATTATTCACACATATGTAAGATTGATAAATACCTTTCAGATCTATTGGATGTGGAGATTGATTTGTGTTATTATATTAACATAAAAAATATTAGTATATTTAGGATAATTGATTTATTATCTCATCATGGTTGGAGAATATTTGAAATAATTGGTAGAGAAAATATAAAGAAAAACTTAAATAAAAATGTTAAATTTCCTTAGGACAATTACCTTTTCATAACACTTTAACACATCTATGGAGGGTGTTCTGTCTAAAATTAGGATTCATGAATGTAGGGATGGATTCTAGTAATGGTTTTGGGTTGATATTAAAATAACAAAAAGTATTTTTACATGTAAGGAATAGAGATGAATGGGTTCCCTTTTTTAGGAGAAGGGCGGAGAACTCTGGGAATTACAAAAAAATTATTAAATTAATATAAATTACTTTTCATTTTAAATTGGGTCTAAATTAATTTATTTAGATGATAGGATGAGTATGGGTACAAATATATTCATTTAATAAGAAGTATATATGTTTTTATTATTTTTCAATCATTATATTTTTCTTTTAATATGAATTTCACCCTTTTCAATCAAACCCTCATATCATGTTATTTACACTTTGTAGGTTAATTTAAATACACAACATGACAAAAACCCAATTAAAGAATTATTAATGACATATTAAGACTTTTACAACCTGTTTGGCCTAATCTGGCATATTTATAAATATTATAACATTTAATTGGATATGTTATATTTTCAAATACCAATATTTTCAATTTTGACACTATTCTGTAGTTGAATTTTTGAAAATATCATAACAACAAGATATGATTGAATAAAATCATTTAAATAATAGAAAAAATTTAAAATCCATCCATAATTTTTTTGGATAGAATCCATTCTGTCAAATTCTATTTATTTTAAAATTTATTAAATTATTTTTTTGATTATTTTATTAATTAAGAAATTACTACATCATCATTGTGTCACCATTTAATTTTATTATTTATTTACAAAAAATTATAAATAAGTTACAATGATGTAGGTAATATTATTAGATTTTGATTTACTATTTATATTCAATGATAACATTTATATAACCACATATTAAAAATAATTCCTAAAGTTACTATTCACCATGTTTAGAAATAAAAGAGGCCTATTTAAATAATTTGGACCTTCATATTCAAAATATGGAATCCATTTTTCAAAATTAAAAACACAGAATTTGTATAAATTAATTAATAATTAATCCCATTGACAGAATGAGAAAAAAAGTTTTTAAAGGAACACGTTCAAAAGTTCACAAAGTTTTTACATCCAATTTCAATGTGAAATTAATTCCAATGACTTACATTTTATTAAATAACAAAAAATAATCAAATTACACTTTAACATAATGTAAAAGGTTAATATAACTATATAAATAAATTAGATGGAAATATAGTTTTGAATTAAAATGCAATATTTTTCGCTACTCATTAAAAAATAAATATTATCAGAGAAATACTAAAAAATAATACGATGTAAAATTTTATTTCCCAATTCCTAAAAATACGTTTATTTTGTCATCTAATTTATAGAATTGAGAAAAAAACTATATTTAAAATATGTTCTTCATCAAAAGGCTATAAAAATGATTTTTTTTAAAAACCAGAACCTCACCCATGCATTCGCACGACACTATAAATGATTTCTTAATTTAAAAATCCAATCATTGATTGAAATTTAAATAATGGAAATTAATTTAAAAAATTTAAAATTAAATGTTCGTGATATATAATATTGTAATAGTTCTAGAATATGCTAAGACAACATAATTACAGTAGAAAACAATAATGAGATATTAAAATGAATGAAAATTTATTTTGACCATGGAGAAATAATATACATGAATAAGAATATATTTAAGATAAGAAATAATAATAATAAATACTGAATTAGATGAATTTCATTGATAATGGAAACATAAAAGAAATATTTCGAAATAGATAAAACATTATAAAATGATCTTACAGAATCTTTTTTTAATAGTGTGTGGTAAAGGCTTTCAGAAGCGCTGCTAGTCCTTACTATAGTGGATCCCCCATTATAGATGTTGGTATCATAGTGTTATGAATCCTTATAATAGTTAGTTTCTGTGAGTAAAAAAATAATAAATCTACTATTTACAAGGGATAGTAATTAGATATAGAAAAATTATTAAATAATCATGGTTAAACAAAACATATATTAAGTCTAATAAAAGTTGAGTTTATAGTTGAAATATAAATTAAAAAGGTAGTTTTAATAGAGAGTGTATTTGAGCAAATACATTTCATTTTAAGATTGAACATATTTATAAAATTGGAAGAAACCACAAAACTAATAAGAAAATTTGTTGAGTTGGAAAAAACATTAATTAGAAAAAATAGCATTAAGGGGGAATATAATAATTTTAGAAGAGTTGAAATCATTTAAAATGAGATGAAATAGGATGTTAATAGGATTCTATTTAAATGAATATATATGAAAATCTTGGAATTAGGAGTTCATGTACAAAAAAATGGAGGATCAATGAGAATAATGGTGGAAGAAAAGTTCAATGATTTGATATAATCAATGTATGCATGGTCCAGAGGTACATGCTAAACTGTGATGTAGAATATATAAAAATGTTTCTATATTTAGAAATGATTTAAATTTCTAAATCGTGTTTCAATTTATGATGTTTAAAAAGATAATTGTTATAATATTTTTTGAAATTTAATAGAAATTAGTAATTTTAACTAAGAGTATTTTTGAACAAATACATGTCATTGTAAGATAGAACATATTTATCACATCGAAAGAAACCACAAAACTCATTTGAAAATTACATTAGTAGCAATGAACTATAATTATAAACATGATAAAATGCGAAAATATATAATTTATAATATGTACAATTGATTAAACACTACTCTTACTAATAAAAAATTAAAGAGACAAGTAATTAATTTGTGCATGCATGCATTATATGAAACAATATATTTGTAAAATAATTTGTAAAATCAAATGATTAATAAAAAATGAATAACCAAATTTGATAAACGAAAAGTTTAATGGAATCAATATTTTGAATAAAATGAGTATAACATGAAACTAACTTTCTTATAGTGGTACACTCTACCAACATTCATGCCTATTGGTAACCAATAAATAAAAATACAATTTCATGTTAAAAAAAACTGTTTATAGTCATAATGATACCTGAATCAAAGAAGACATGAAAGTTCATTGGGAACAATTTTAAATTTCATGTTATATATTTTCAATTTAGATATTGTGATTAACATAAAATATGGCAGAAAATGCCTCAAATAACAAAACAACAACACCAAGATACAAATCTACAATGAGAGGAGGGGTAAAGGTAACATCTCATTTTTTATCAAAAAAATAGTTGATTTAAAATACACATACATATATTGAAATTTCATACACATTTGATATTAATTCAAAATATCCACCATAAACAAAACATTTTATCAATATTCAACGATTGTTAGTATTTGATGTTCAAAAATAAATTAAAATTAATTATTACTATACAAATTTAAATGGAAATAATAAATGACAAATAAAAGTTAATACGTGAGCCCTAATCATATGATAAAACACTATTAAAAAAAGTGATAAATACATAGTTGTAACAAATATATATTACAAAAAGTACACGGCACATCAATTTCCTTGAATATGAAACAGAAGTGAGAAAATTAAATTAAAAACTATTGAGAAAAAATAATAAGAAATCAATGATAAGAAAAAAATTATAGTGATCATCATTTGACAGAAAATTTTATGTCATTTACTTATTGTAATGTAGATTTTTTACAACAATCATAAGCGAGGATAGATGATTCGATTTATACTGGTAAACCGGTAGCAATGGTAAAAAAAGCATAAGAAAGAGGTTAAAGATGATATGATAGTAAAATAAAAATAATAATAATGATAAAAATAGTAGTTATAACACATATACTTTAAAAAATTACATGACATAACAATTTCCTAGAAGATGCAACAATAGTGATAAAATTACTATAAACAGTATTGATGAAAAATATTAAGAAATCATTGATATGATAAAAAAATGGTGATTAATAATATTATAAAACAAATGTTTATGATGAAAAATAATAGTAAATGAATCATTATGATAATGGAAAATGAAATAATATGGAGAAACAATTACCCTGATTCGTTGTAACTATATCATTTAACATATTGGATATGTTATTAAAGAAATCTGAATAAAGGAAATGAGCGACAATTATAAATATGTAAAAATGAATATAACCCAAAAATAAGATTCTTGTTGTGGTACACTTCACCCATTTACTTTTCATTTCGGTATAATATATCTCCTAAAGAAAAAGTTGTAATCGTGGTTATCATATATCAATAAAAATGAAATAGTAAGTGGATAATTATAATAAAAAGTAGAATACGGGAAAATAATATTACTAAAAAATGATCATCAATTAGGTACTATGTATAACGGATCTCCCATTTAAGGAGATGTAATGTTCATTACTACAACTGAGTAGGAAATAGTAATATGTCTTCCCTAATAATGGAGACACCTATGCCCACCACTAGCATATGAAACATCATAATAATAGTAGGGACAAATATTCAGGGATCTGATCAGTATTAGATTTACCTCATCATCTAGGGCTCTTATCAGTGCATGATTTACCTCAATCAGGGATTTGATCACCATGGTTTCACTGAAATTAGTCATTAGATCTATCATTTTCCATCAACCACATAGATGATTTGAGATCATCAAACTCAAACACAACATTCATATAGAATTATAGATTTGAAATCAAACCATATGTACTTGTCATTCCATAAAAAATAGTTAAAATAATGTTTAACCGCATGAAAAAAAATAAAAATAGAAATCTATGTTGAAGACAATATACGAAAGGGGGAATTAAAATTGTGAGTCTGAGGTGGTTATGATAGTGGAAATGAAGGGTTAATGTAGGGTTATATGAAGACATAGTAGGTGTTGGTGGAGGGTGTGGAGGAGATAGAGGAGATGGATGCAGACTGGTAGGAGGTAGACAAGTCATAGGCAGAGCAGCCAGATGCGGAGGTACCCATGAGATAGACCAGTCAAAGGCAAACCAGTCACACGTAGAGCATCCAGATGAAGAGGTTTAAGAGGGATCGGCAGACAAATAGGAGGCATACCATGTGGATTTATGCAGGAATAGTGGGTGGAGTGGACGAGCTGAATGCGAAGGTGCGGAAGGAAGAGCATGTGGAGGCGGAGGCATAGTTCGAGAGGAGATTTGGGAAGGGTAGGGGGATATGGGAGTTTTAGAGGGGAGTGGGAGAGGGGAGTTGAGGAGGGGAGTAATAACCCATGGAGAACAAAGGTAAATCCTGATTCAGAGAGAGTTTTGAGGGTTTAGATGGAGGATTTATTGGCTTTGGGTGACAATGAACATTGTATAGGTGACAGGTGTAGCTGGAGGTACCCATCTTTAGAATATATAATAGTAACCTATTTTATTCTTAAAATAATTTTTGTTATTATATTAAGACTATAAAACAACTAAGATTACTTTTTAAACATTATATTGAATTTATATTTCATTAATATAATCTAACAAGAGTGGTTTCATTATTTTAAAAACCATTTTATTCATATTTAAATATTTTTTATAAAAACACATTCTTCATATGCAAATGGTTTTTATTTCCACTTTCAATTAATTTGGTAGCCAAAGAATCCTTATATAAATATGTTTAAAACCTAATTTCATAATTTATTTGATACTATATTTTCCCACCATTCTAACAGATAAGTTATAATTGTAAAATTTAATTAATATTATTTATGTTTCTGTTTATGCTTTATATGGTGTATCATATATACAATTGAACAAATTATTTCATTTTAAAAAAACTCCAGATGTTACAAACAACCTCATCTAACTCATGAACCTCTTCAATTTCAGTGACATCCTTAACTTCAAGTGTATTTTCTTCTCCAAAATCATTTTCCACTTTCACATTGTAGTTCTTCATTTCCTAGTGGTTATTGAAATTTAAATGATCACTACCAACTCCCACAAATTATTCTCCGTTTTGAACATCGATCAACTCACTCCCATTGCCTAAAAATGGCCTACCTAGAATGAGTGGATTTCTATCTTATTCCTTGTACAACACTAGTAAATCAATATGAATGTACAATTCATCAACTCTAATCAGGATATCCTTGATGATTCTATAGGGATCCTTCACTATTGGGTTTTCTAATTGGAGTGAAACTCTTGTAAGATGTAGGCCTTCTGGTCCCAAAATCATGAAAGTTGTGTACTAACTTTCATTGAAACTCCCACTAATGTCAAGTACATATTTTTTTCACTTGTATTATCTAATAAATATTGGAATTAAAAAGCTAACTATATCACTTTTCTTCTTATGCGGGTTCATAGATACTACCACCAAACAATCCTGTGTGAGTGGAATGGTTCCAATATTATCTAGTTTCTTCTTTTTGGTTACCATCTATTTCATGAATTTCACATATGATAGAATGCTCAAAAGTGCCTCTATAATAGGTTTATTAATATGGAATTTTTTAATGTATTGAGGAAACATACCGTTCTACACATTTTAGTTGTTCACATTAATGACTTTGCATTGTGTTTCTTCTCCTTTCCACTAGAAATTGTTGCTTTCCATCAAATCCAGTAAGTTGTAGCTTACTTCATGTGATTTTTTTCATTAGTTATCCCCTAACTAAATCATCAATAATTTTCTTGTTTCCCAATGGGAAACCCTTATAGAATTTTTGGACCCAAATCCATAACTCTATTCCTTGATGGGGGAATTTTTGATTCCTATATTTATAATGTTCCCATATACAACATAATGACTCATCATAAAATTACCAACAGTTTAAAATATTAACCCATATGCTCATTTAATTAGAATGTTAAAAGAATAACGTGAAAAATTTTGGTGCTAGCTTATCCAATTTAGTGATGGAATTCAAAGGCAAGCTTTGAATCCAATCAGGAGCTCGATCACGTAAAAAATATTGTAAAATATAGTGTCCTAGTGCATCATTTGATACATTCTAGAATTGAAATGTCTCACAGATCTATGGAAAGTTTCTTATTTTCTTTTTTGTATGATAATGTGGAAGTCATGTAAATTTCACACTGTTTGATATCATGGAAATAATTGTAGACCTGATCTCTATGTGATTTATATTAATAGGGGGTTATGGAATGCTTGATTTCAATCCTATGTTTGGCGGCCTCCCATATACTATGAGTGTCCACATCCAATAATCTCTTTTAAAGAACCTTGGTAGGTTGATTGAAATATACACCAACCATGGTTGTAGTTACTTAAATCTCTAGGCTTGGTTCAGAATTGTGTGTTTAATTGTTAGTGACTTTTCCCTTTCCCTGAGTTAGTAGTTGTGCATTGAAAATTTAAAAATAAAAAAAAATCATAGAACATGCACACCTACCATATTCAAGGAAATTGTAATAAAAAAATAAAATGAAATAAAAAATTTAATCCAAAAAACAAAAAAGTTATTTTCCCCGGAAAATATGTTAGCTTTGATAGGACCAATGGGCGTCAATAATTCTATATGTGTCTATGAAAAATATAAATTAAACAAAAATTAAAAATATGCTACAATATTAATTAAAATTTGGTATTATGAAAGATCTAGGTCGAACCTATAGAGGTGGTGAAGTTAGTTTGATTATAATTTCAAAATATTTAATTTTATTAAATTGAAGAAATCAGTCAGAGAAGTTAAGTTTGATTTATTTTGTGAATGAAAATTGAAAAGTAAGTAGATTGATTGATTAGTTAGGAAAATAATTTTAAAATCAAGATATGGTTTTTTAATTTCAAGCATCAAGTGAAATTGTATTTGGAAAAATATGTTGATTAATCATGATTGATGTCATTTTCAAGATGTGGAAGATCTAACGATCATGGAATCCCCTCTTTAACATAATAATACCCAATTTTCCTTGGTCCGGGAATTTAGGGTTTTTTTCGAATCATGTTTTTCTTGATTCTATGTTTAAACCTAATTTCTCATAATGTTTATAATGGTATTCCTTCATTATGGTTATCAATTTAATAATTTTATTATTCCTTTTTGATTCAAATGTTGATGGGCATGATAAAATAAAAAGAAATTGATTAAAAAATAATTAATTAATTAAAATAAATCAAAAACAAGAATAAAAATAATTAAATCCAACTATTCCTTCCCCATTATATTAAATTACCAAAATAAAAGGCAGGTTTACCCCTTCATCCTAGTGATGAGAGAATAAGAGGGTAGGAAAAAAGAAAAAGAAATAATAATGTAATTGAAAAACGAAATCGAAAAGGGCCCTACAACTTCTCACTCCAATCCTTGGTCTCCAGATATGAATCCCCAAATAGAAGTAGACTATCACTTATTTTATATGATCCATATTGGCTCTATAATTAATTAATTTTATATTGTAATGGTTTTATGGTGGTTCTGGGAGGGTCCCACGTCTACGATTTGGTAAAAAACTGAGGATTTGGTGAATCTAGTCGAAAAATTCCCATCTAGAAATTTATACAATGTGTAACTCAGTTAAAAAACATGTAGATTTATAGGATGCATTTAATTTCTTCCTTTCATGTACTTATTTTCACAACAAGAATCAGTACGAGTCGTGCAACGACTACACAACATATAAATCCATTTTTCTACTATGAAAGCCTTGTTTTCCTTAGTTCATTGGTTTTATTCCCTAGAAATGCTATATGATCATCCTAAAAAATTCGGTGTCATGATGTTTCACTTCAATCATAATGAAAACTATATTTTTTCTCATTTTTTATTTTATCTCTCCTTTCTTAACAGTTATATTTGTCCTTCCTTAAAAAACAAAACAGGTAAATCCGTAAAAAAAATGGGAAAGATTAATCAGTAAAATAGTGAAATTAATACTTTAAAACTCCATAAAATGAATTCATGAAATACAGATATAGTTATATAAGAAACTTTATATAAAGAACCCAATTATCACTCAAGTAATTAGATAATATCATAATAATAATAGGGGTCTATGTCTACTCTGGATACTTATGACCAGTAATCTCAATCGTATCTATGGAACACCAGGTCTATAGTGGAATGTCATGTCCACTAATATAATTCATAAAATTATGGATTATATTGTACAATAACATTAGTCATATCACTATATAACTTAATTTATTGTAATATTAATAAATGACGAGGAATTCCATGTATATCATTATATAAAGTATGGTTCATAAGCTGGATCATGTGAATTAGGTATGAGCCTCCCAATCATAAATGGCCTCACATCAGGGTGATGTGAAAAAATGTGGGATGAACTTTTGAAAGTCATAGATTAATTAATAGTAACAATATTAATGTATGAATAAATTATTGATGATTGTCAAATGCCTAAACCCACCTCTATCGGCATAGCCCCTCAAACATACATGTTCAGTGTGGGTTTTATGGTGACACCAGCTACCATCTCTTCCCAAACCAATAATGAAATATATATGGGTTTTTGAAAAACCATGTTACCAACTAGGTCAATAAAATAAAACATAGAAGGAAAATCCGACTCAATAACCTCATAGTGTATTCATATGTGAAGGCATCCCTCATGGAATCCTCTAAGTCAGAATTTATGAAAATTTATCATATATTTGATTCTTCAAATCTATAAGCTAATAAAAGAAATATAAATATGATCTTGTAAAAGAGTAAGAAGATGAATACAACATGGGTTTATCTAAATAATTAGGTAAGGTTAATAATCCTACATAAGATCCTCTAAGTTGGAACATAAGCATATTCTTCCTACATGGGATCTTCCATCACAACCAAACTCTCTGGTGCACACATCTCCCAAACACATCACTAAAATTTGACAACCTCTTGATCCAGAAAGGAATATATCAAAAAGGTAATTTCCATATAGGAAAATATATATTAACATCAACCAACAGAGATGGATCATGTCCCATATCATATGATGGCCTCACTCTTGTTTGGTCTGAAAACCCATCCAATACTTTCTCAGTAGGTCATGTACTAGTCCTGCTAACCATAGACTATCTGAGGTAAATCTGACAAGGACCTTAAAAACCCATTCCAAGTCCACTAAATATCATCAGAACATAAAATTTTGTCTCATTCCATGTATCACTAACATGAGAAAACTAAATTCATCCACCATAGGAGGAACCTATCCTTTGAGTCTATTTCCGCAAAAAATATAAATTAGCAGTCCGTGAAACACCCCATGGGTTCCACCATCATGATCTATATGCGATATAACTTAAAATGGAATAATTCTTCATATGAATTTGACCTCAGGATGAAAAAACATGAATGATCCTCAAAAGGGTATAAAAGGGGAGTTATACAACCTGTATATTCAATTACATGGTGTGTACTCTCAAGGCCCCACTGTGCATGTACTTCTGTAGAACATGGCGTGTGAAAACCATTGACAGGACACATATAACATGTGCATGGTGTCTATTCCACATGGGGCACCTACCTAATCTTCTCACATAGAATGTACATGTGTTATGTCATGGACATGAAATTATATAGGACATGAATCCAACATAGTGTCTTTCTAGGTACTATACATAGCCGAGTGCCCTACATTGGATGTATAGCTATGTACCTAACAACTTGGCTGAGTATTACATAATGAAATATACTCCTTTTACATGATTTATACTTCTAAAAATTCTTATTACCTAAATTTTAAGAGAGAAAATGTGTTTTATATAACTATATGTCATGTATTCAGTGTTCCTGAATGGGAAACAATTGTGAATAGCACAGAACTCCATTTTTCTCAACAAAAGATATAGATCAAACATTATGGGATCCTTATCAAACATAAAAGTCATTAAAACTACAATATGTTAAATATTTTAGTATTTATAAAAAAACATAATAACAAACACCCTTTGGGAGAATTCCATCAATGCTTCACCAGTTTCCACGATCCATGGCTACCACATTATGATTCAACTCCTTCTAAGTTCCATTGGGACACTTCTATTCTTCTCTCTTTATCTCTTTCTCTACCTATCCCTTTTTCTCTATCAAACTTTTTTTGGGGAACCCCATATGGTTTTAATTATATGATAGCGGGGAGGATAATAATAAAAAATAAAAAATAAAATTTATAAATAAAATAAAAAGAAAAAGGCAAAGGGGTCTGGCATAGGTGCCCAACTCAATGTTATAACTCCCCCAAAAAAACACCCAATAAATACTCAATATAAAAGGATGAATATCAATATGATTCTTTGGAAAAAATGATATATCCCAACATACATTTTAGAATAAATTAATTTTTTAATTATGAAATATAAAATATTTTTTATTCCATGAAAATTTGAACAACTCACATTTCCACCAAACTCTTGTCCAAGTGTAAATATCCTATTCTGAGGCCAACAGAGTTGTTAGAAAAATTATATGAGATAATATTCTAAGGGAAAATGTCAATTTTTTCACTTACAATCATTTGAAAGAAAAAAAATTAAATCCATGATATATTTCACTATAAGGAAAACGTGGTTCATTATGAGATAAGAAATTTGTTTTTGATTTAAATCGTTTATATGATATAATAATTAACGTTACCAAATATGAATATGATAAGAAAATATAGGTTCATTGTATTTAGAGAATAGTTTTAAAATTATCTAATTTTATAATACTTAAGATCACTTCACAATAATGGTACCACACTAGACCATCTTCTGCAAATCTATTCAGTGAGACTCATCCTCATAACATGGTGAATGATAACATAAAAAGGGGTGTGATAAAATTCTCATTAAGGGGGGAATAAAAATTTCATCAAGGATGAGTTCATAAGAATAAGAAAAAATATGATCATAAGAGAATTATCATATCATCATGAGTGATAACCCTAAAACATAATTGTTCATCAAAGTACATATTATATGGAAATTAATTCACAAAATAACAACATTGAAACATAAATCTATAACATGGTTTAGAATCATTTAATAGAGAGATAGGATCAAGAGAGTATAATATCATAATGAATAACTTTCTTAATATAAATTATTAATATAATCATAAGGAAACATTATTTTTATGATCCACACTCTTAGAGCATAATAAAAGAATGAAGATCACCTTTCAAATATTATGCGTACATTAGTACATTGAACAATATATTCATGATCCAAATCATCAATGCCCATTCTTATGAGGAACTAAAAATTAATCATCCAAACTTTTAACATGATATATAAACATTTAACCAAGTCATTGGAGGGATATATTGGACCCACATATCATTCATCCATTCTTGTGTGTTCGACTTAAAAGATATTCATGTTTAAATTCATAATAATACCATGAGAATAAAATTAGTTTCATAAAACATCCAACTATAAAACCATAAATATTCATAAATAACTCATGAGAAAATAATGTGTTTCAAAAAAATCTAAATGGAAATAATTAACATTTTATAAATAATCTATGAAAATATAAAGGTTTTCATAAAACATCAAAATGGTATAAAATAACCTCATTAGTTGAATAATTTAATACCTAAAAATTTATTATCCAAACAGTATTAATTAAAAAATCGTTAGGGTAATAATGAACCAACACTCAAACCAAACCACTAAAATAGTTTTTTGAAAACATTTTGTATTCATTGTTATAAAAGTCATTTATAATTGTCTATTATAAAACAACAATCCTTTATTTTAATGAATAATTAAAATAAAACAAATAATGAAAATGGATTTGGTTAAAAGACTTATTTTCAACAAAAAAATAGAGGACATATTTTAAAATGGAATATCTTGAATAAACTATGTTCAATATGAAATTGTATAACTCTATCGAAGGATATTGAGTTATTATGTCCCATAACATTACCCATGATTTACATAGATGTGACCTGGCCTCCTATATTATAAACATAAATATCATTTTACCTAATTAAAAACACTATTAATATAATTCTCAATTTATACTCATCATTAATAATAATTTACTTCTTTTTTTATAATTTTGTAATCTGTTTTCAATATTAGGTTTTAATAATGTCGACTATTTGGAACTATCATTGTAAAACGAAGGATTATATTATTTTTTCATCAAAAAATAATCATTTAAAAACAAATTTTGTTTTTATAATTGATGAAAAATATGGAATTATATTGTTATAAGCCTGTTACATGGGTTTTTATTCATGTTTCATGAAAATCGAAATGTCGATGAACAAGTTTTGGATTACTTACTGAAATCAAATAATTACCTCTATAAGATGTTTAATTTATCACTACCACAAAAACAGTTTTTCCCAGCCCCCCCCCCATCAACGCTAACGAAAAAGAGCTGATAAGGGGGGGGGGATTTATCTGCACTCAAAATAGTGCTGATAAAGGGTGCCTTTATCAGTTCTAAAAAAGCGCTGATAAAAGTATCCCTTTATCAGCGCTTTTTTTAGCGCTGATAAAGCCCCCCCCCCCTTTATCAGCGCTTGTTTTGTAGCACTGGTAAAGGGGGGCCATTATCAGCACTTTTTTTAAAAGCGCTGATAAAGGGTCGAATTCAAAAAAAAATATTTAAAAAAATATATTAATATATTAATATATAAATATAGTTATATTGATAGTGATATAATATATAATTTTTATATATATTTTAGATAAGTATAAATGTACATTAACACTTAATATACTCAATATATAAGATATTTATTGAAAATGGATTCTTAAAAAATTAATAAAATATTTATAATTAATAATTTGCTAATTATTATGGAGTAGTAGTCATTTAATAAAAATTTGAAGACTAAAAAAATTAAAAAAAATTAAAAAAATATCCAAAATAAGTTGAAAACACAACTCAAAATTCAAACGACCATAACTTTTGATCCGGATATCCGTTTGAGCTCTACCACATATCAAATCAAATCCTGCGACAAGATCTACGTTGCTGTGACATGGGGGGATTGCAGCCAAGCGTTTTTCGAGGCCAAAAGAGGTCCAGAAGGCCTCCAAAACTGAGTTTTTAGTAAGGGTACCAAGATTTTTTAATATTTTGTGGGTTTTCAGCCTCGTTTGAGGGGGTATTATTGAATTTTTTGGTGGGGAATGAATTTATTCCAAGGTATTACATTCATATTGATATTATTACTTTGAAATTTTATCGTTTTTTATAATGAACTTCTATTTATAATCAAATATATAAATATATGTACATATTTTTTATATATTCACACCTAAAAATTAAATTTTTAAAATAAATAATTAAACATATTTACATATAAAATATATTAGCTTTATCAAAATAATAACTAATATCCATTTTATTTAAAATACCAATATATGAATATTTATATAACTACTATATATTAATATAACTATATATATAGATATATTAATATCACTATAAATATATATATAGTTATATTTATTCGTATAGTAATATATAGTTATATTAATATATATATATAGTTATATTAATCTAGTTATATATATATATATTACTATAACTACATATATATTAATATTACTATATATATATATTAATATCACTATAAATATATATATTAATATCACTATAAATATATATATTCATATAACTATATATATATGTATATTAATATAAATATATATTACTATACGAATAAATATAACTATATATATATATATAACTAGAGATATATATTAATATAACTATATATAGATATATTAATATAACTATATATATATATATATATATTAATATAACTATATATTACTATACGAATAAATATAACTATATATATATATAAATAGAGATATATATTAATATAACTATATATATATTAATATAACTATATATATATAAATAGAGATATATATTAATATAACTATATATATATTAATATAACTATATATATATATTAATATAACTATATATATATTAATATAACTATATATATATATATATTACTATACGAATAAATATAACTATATATATATATCATGAAATAGCAAACAAATCAAAATAGAGTAGTGTTAAGGGCTTAGGTGCACAGGGGGGAGGTCTCGAGTTCAAAGCCTGCTTGAGGCAGAGGTGCATGCATGGGGGTGGATGTTGGCGGCTAGTGCTGATAAAGGGTGGAGGGGGTGCGTGCGGGCGCTGGAGGGGCTAATAATTGCCCTTAAAAGGGGGGTATCAAGAGCTATAAAATCCCCCCATGATTGGCATGATTTTTTTAATTTTTTTTTAATTTTTTTAATTTTTTTTAATTTTTTTAAATTTATTAAAAAAAATTAACTTTTTTTAATTTTTTTAACTTTTATCAGCACTTTTTTAAAAGCGATGATAAATAGATCCTTTATCAGCGCTAAAACGAAAGCGATGATAAAGGAAGCGATGATATAGGACCCCTTTATCAGCGCTTTTTTTAGCACTGATAAAAGGGGTCGTTATTTGTACTTTTTTTTAGAGCTGATAAAGGGGACCCCCCCCCCCCTTTATCTTCACCGGCTTTAATAGCGCTTTTCCTAGCACTGTTAAAGGACCTTTTTAGCGCTGATAAAGGGCATATTTGTAGTAGTGTAGATGTTATAAAAATGAACCATATTAATAAAATATATTAATTATATGTATCTTATATACTCAAAAATATAAACTAAATCCATCAATGTTTGTATATGAGGGAATATATATGTTTATCCATCGAGGAGGTAGTTTACACAACGCATGATTCATATTTTCATTTTTCTTAATAGAAAAAGGATGGGTTGTTAATGATTAAAACATAATTATAATAGTATAATAATATAATAATGATCTTAATTTGATCATTTTAAAATTTAGAAATGAAATATAAGGAATAAGAAAAGTATATAATGACAAACAAAAGATAGTGAGTGGTTATTAAATTATACCTTGCATATCAGATTATCTGCATTGTAAAGACGATTAACCATAAAGGAATTTTATATTTTGAACCACATATGTTTAGAATGGTTGGTATGAGTGTGTAGGGTAGTTTTTTTATATTATGAAAAACATATGGGATCTGGTGTGGGGTGGGGGTAAGAAAGGTGTATTCGGCCATTTTATAAGTGAAATTGAGTGATTTTTTTTGTAAATACCAAAAAACATTCAACAATTGAAAGAAAATATAAAAGAAAATAACATTAATATTGATAAATAATGGAGTGTATAAGTGGTATGGTGGAGTCGCACTTCCACCACTCAATTTAATTCTTTTAAACATGTTAGGATACTTACTTATGAGCTTACTCATTTTAACCAATTTAGTTTTCACCATAGTTACTTATTTTTACCTTGGTAATCTATCCTTTATTCCAAAAAGTAAAATAACCACTATTATATATTTTATTCTTAATGATTATAAATTTTAAATACATATTTTATTAAATTTTTAGAGGCAAAAAAATTTAAACACTAAAACTTGCAATGTACTAACAACATTTTATTTGTAAAATATATCAAAAATTACAAAATTTAAATAATGGTTTATAATTTTTTATAGTCTAAAATTTCCAATACACATAAAAAATAAATATGTAGTCTTATAAAATGGTTTAATATATTAAAATTTCATACATATATAATTGTAATGTCAAAAAATCCACAATATTAGTAAGAACCACATATAACACTATTTAAAGAAAAAATGAAATCTTTCAGAAAAATAAAAGGGAACCTCTTGTCCTCCCCTCACTTATATACATGAATTTGGATCCACTTGAAACTGAAAAACAATTTATATTAATTTTATACATTAAGAAATTCAATGAGTATCCCTATCCTCACTTATAAAAAGGAATCTCTTGTCCTATCTTCATATCACCTTCTTAGATTCATAGATCTTCTGAGCCCTGCGTAAATTATATCGAAGATTTATTCCCACATTCATGATATTTGGGATCTACCAAAACACCTTCCTTATAATGAAGAAGTAATAATTCAAAAGGGTCTTCTCAAATTAGTGGTATAACCCTTAACTGGTTACTTAAAAAAAATTTCTTCTTTTACGACATAGAAATCATAGTATACATTAGTAAATGAGGAATTAAGTATAAATACTTTTTTATTATGAAAATGGAATGATAAATATACATTTAAAGACCTATAAATTTCAAGGAATTTTTCTTCATAAATTATTTATTATTTTACGAGTTCATAGTTTCTGACGGCACCTGATTCCGAGGCCCGGTGTGCCCGGAATCAATTTCTGAAGTTTTGTTCGAATACCTTCAGTAAACGTACATATGGGTTTTTCTATCTTTAGATCTGGTGCTCAGAATCAAAATCTGAGGGCACCGATGAACTTGCAGTGCCAGAATTCGCTTAAGGGGACCTTTACCGCAGTTGCGTTTTTTCTGGAGGAGAAGTTAATTTTTGGGGATTCTTTCTTTTTTAAATAAAATTGTTGTGTATACAATTTTATTATTAAGGGTGGTTATTTCCTCCAAAGAGGAGTTAGATGTGGGACCCACATCCCACATAACCTCCCATGGGAGGATAATGTTTGTGGGCCCACATGAGCACTAACCCTTCAAATCCCCATTAACTCCCCTTTACCTCCCCTTAATTAATGAAGCCACCACACCCCTTATTTATTTTGGTGGAGTCTCTTCATCTTCCTTCCCATCAATTGTGCCAACACATATAATTAATGCCTTCATTAATTATTTTTGTGGTGTCCAAAATTCTTTTGAATTTTTTTTGAATTGAATTTCAATGTTATTATATTGGAGGGACTTTTTATTATATTTTCCTTGGAAAATATTCTTGGTGGAACCTTTGGAGAATTAGAAGAGAGCTTCATCCTTCGATGAAGAACAACATCTTCTACGATGGAGAACGCCGATTCCACCGAAGAACGATGACGTGTCTTCCTTCCTCTTCCTCTATGAAGATAGAGGATACACCGCTTCCTCTTCAGATGCTCCCCGATGTCAACAGAATCTATGTCTATCTTCCGCGACGCCCGACATCCGCAATGCGCATCTTCCACGGCTCATCGACGTGAAACGTTCTTGAGACCGAGGTAGGGGGTTTGTATAATTTAAATTGAATAAATTATACCTTTGTTCTTTTTGAATGAAAGTGATCATCTATGGCCATTTGTTACCGCCTATCATGGAGGGCGTGGGCCGAACGAACACTGCCCGAAAACCCTCCATTTTTTCCTGTTTTTATTCGCAATTGAGACTGTGTTGGAAAAGGTGGCGGCGACCGGAGTTGGAAACGAATGGGGGTGGCGACGAGTGAAGTTGGTGGTGGCAACGGCGGCCGTGCGCCGGCCCGAAGAGGACCGCGGCACCGAGTACAGCGTAGAAGGGAGACAGTGGCGTGTAGCCAAGCCACTTGGCCAAAGAATAACCAGTCGGGCTAAAGGATCTGTGGCACCCTTGGCACTGCGCTGCGGAGGACCGCGGCCCGCTCTTCACGGGTCGCTTCGGTGGCGAACCGTCCGGCCGCCTCCTAGCTAGGTTGAAGGCCGTGTCGCCACCTAGCACCGCGTGCAGAGGACAGGGGCCTATCCGAGCGGGCCGCTCGTGCTAGAAAAGTCGGCTGGCTTTACCCGGCCGGGCAGGAGGGGCGGCGTTGCTCGGCACTACTGTGATGAAGAACCGGGGGCCGCACCCCCCGCACCGCTCGAGCATCTGGCCGAGCCACAACCGGCCTCCAGTGGCACGGACCAGGCCGCCATGTGCGGGCTAGGCCGCCTGCCGCCTGGGCCAGGCTGACTCCTCAGCCGGTTTAGACCCGATGATCCAGGACGGGCCGACCCGCCAGCCCACTGGGCTTGACGGGCCAGGCCCCTTTCGCTTAAATACAAATAACTTTTGTACTGCGCGTCCAAAAGATGAGCCGTCTAGGGCACTGGGACCCTTACGACGAGGTGGTATTTTTGAGATACTCTATTAGAGTTTTGAAAAACATTTGATGATGGCCGGGTTTGGAACGAGCGTTATTCCAACTGGGCCCCTAGAACAGAAAAGCCAATACCTCTCTGACCGGGCGTCCGATTGATGCACCGTCTATCGCATTGGGTTCATTTTGATGAGACAGAACTTCAGGATACATAAAATCTGGGATTCATGATAGTTTATGTATCTAACCCTTTTCTTGAGGAGCGGACCCTTCTGGAATCACGCATGTTGTGTGCCGGAACCCAAAATCTGGCGGCGATTGTGACGACAACTATACTGGAATCCTTCGTTGGTTCGACAACGATGTCCAATGTACTAGAATCCTCCATGGGTTAAACAGTGACCACTACTATACTGGGATCCTCCGTGGGTTCGATAGCGATGAATACTATTCTGGTATACTTTGTGGTTCTGGCAGTTTGACCTCTGTACTTGTATCCTGTGTGAGTCCGACAGAGTAGCTTGTCTTGTATCCTGTGTGGGTCCAACAGATTAGCTGGTCTTGTATCTTATGTGGGTCTGACAGCTTAGATAAATCTGTGACTACATCTGATCATCTCTATTACTCTCGAGATAACTGTTCTTGTATCCTGTGTGGGTCCGACAACTTAGCTGGTCTTGTATCCTGTGTGGATCTGACAGCATAAATGATCTAGTGGCTACATCTGATCATCTATATCTCTTTATAATTTTGGCATACCTATGTGAGCTGATACATGTCTTTCAACCGTTATCATCATGGTGACTTACTTTACTTCCTTTGTGGAATTGGTTTCTTCTTGGGCTCATGAGTTGGATCCGGACTGAGTTTGGTAACATAGGTATATATATATGGGAATATACCTAAGTAAGGTTGGTGGATACTTTTCTGTTTTATATTTATTCCGTAGTTTATATTTTGTGGATTCTGAGAGACCTTCGGGGGTCTCGGGGTCCCTACTGAGTATATTTATACCCACCCCTGCACGGGCTATGTCAGGATCTTGTTGTGTTGGATGCAGACAGCAAACAACATTGACAGAGGCAGAGAGTGAGCCAAGACTGGATGGTACCAGGAGGTGGAAAACACGGCGAGACGGTGCACGGAGTGGACCAATAGACGTGGAGGGATGAGGTGGACATCTGTACCTACCCTTCAGGTAGGATACTCGGTGGACATTCCATGAGATTCACTCTTTAGCTGTTGTCCCTTTTTTCAATTGTACTTGCATTCCGCTGTACCTATACTTTACTGTTGGGCTTGTATTTCTGGCCCCTTTACATTTAGAACTAATTTCTGTATACATTATAAACAAAGTGTTTACTTCCTGTTCCATACTCTGTTGTGTTTTTTTACTTTCATAAAGGCAATTACATTCTAGCATAGGGATTTACACCTTTGGGGCTAGTCGTCGGCCCCTAGCCTATGGAAAGCGGGCTTGGGGTAGTCATGGCATGGGCCCAGAGGACGGGTTGTAACAAAATTGTATCAAAGGAGTCAGTTCTACTGCAGAACTCTAGAATTTGATCAATCCTTTCTATGAATAAATGGTGTTAAGAATATTGAGTGTGGTTTTCAGTCCATGGATTCCAGTGTTGGTGTGGCGGCCGATGTATCCATAAACCAGGACCGTGACCTCTTATTTCCAACGTAGTTCACAGAAACACTGATTGTGTGTGTGTTTCAAGAGTTTCCACTGTGGTCTATTTGAGTTAGCTCACCAGGTATAACTTTTTGCCCATGGTGCACCTGTTCCTTATCGGGATGCCACTGCGAAGATATCCAGCTAGGGTTTCTGAGAGAGAGTACATGATGATGGCCCACCGAGAGATGAGGCTCTGGTGTAGGGTCATCCTATTATGTTGGAACCTTCGGGTGGTGTACCAGTAGCACCACCACCCGTTGGGCAGCAGATGCCACCAGCCGCACTGGAGGACAGTGAATGACGAATGAGCACGTTGCACGAGTTCCAGCGGTAGAGGCCTATGGGGTTTCTAGGCGAGACCGATTCCCAGGCAGCAGAGGACTGGATGGAGGGGTTTATTTGAGTTTTCTACTTAGTATAAACACTATTATAGAATATTTTGATCTTATCTACTAGTCCTTTTTAGTGAGTGACCATGAGGATAGTCCACGTAGTGATGGGGTTTCGGTACTTGGACCATTTTTCGAGATGGTACCTTCGAGAGTGTGCCAACTATATCACTGCTCATTGGTCAGAAGACACTTCTGACAGTACCAGTAGATGACTCATGTAGGCTTAGTGTCTTACACGTGTTTCATCATCAGATAACCCTCATGTTCTGAGGCGAGCCTGACCCACAGGTGGGTGAGTACTGGCTTAAGGAAGTGGCTGAGAGTTCCCTATAATTTCTACAGGTACCGAAGGAAGTCGTGTCGGTAGCTAAGTATTCATCGAGGCATACCGAACTATCCTGGTACTCGAAGAATATTATACGATCGGTGATTTACAGCTCAGACCTCTGAGCAATGTGTGTATAAGGATATCTGAGCTAGCACTTTTTCCTCTATGCATTCTTACTTATGTTAGGGTTCTCGAGAGAACCTTTGTGGTTGAATGTTTATTGGCTGAGCAATTATAGCCAGTGAATGTTAGAAATTGGAAGCATGAAACTGGTGCAAGTCTCAGAGACATGAGCATGTAAAATGTTTCGAGAAGGAAGTGTTAAGGATAGATAAATCTGCAGGGCAACAGATGTGGAAGCATAGCTATGAGATCAGCATGTGGTGGTAAACTTTTCGACATGTTACAACCACCCGCCATTTTAGTCCCTGTTAGGCTCAGGGAGTTGGAGGGAAGGGAAAGAGAGTAGCTTCATGTGGTCAAGGATTGTGACCCAAGGGATCTAATATTGATTTGAGGTATGGTTTGTGTCTATTACTAGCTACTGTATCAATAGACATAGGTACCAATCATTCCTTCCATCCACGAATCTTGTCCCAAATCTAGAGTCTCTGGTTAAGCCGATGACTTGACCCTCATGTCTAGAGATACCATTAGGAGGATACGTGATAATCAATCTTATGTCGACGGTGTGATCTGACACTTGAGGTGAGAGTTTCAACTAGAACCTCTTGGTCGCAGCATCGAGGCCTTACAACCTTAGTTTGGGTATAGACTGGGCAACCATAGTTTATACACCGATTGCATATATTTGGAAAAAAGGTTGTGGTTTATCTACAACGTTGGGATGGGGTTTTCCTTGGTCGGCTAAAAGGAAAAACCCAGGTAGCACAAGATGGAATCATGCATAATACGGTGTTGTCGATCACTCAGGAGTCGGACGAACATACCTTTGCACCGGACGTCTCTAGAGTTGCAGCACCACTATCATCTTTGACGAAGAATTAGAACCCCTTCGTATAGTCAGAGAGATGCCGGCAGAGCTTTTATAAGTTGAGGCAGAGGTTGACTAGTGCACTCATCTTGAGACTACCGGAGGATAGCGTTGGGTAAGTAGTTTACTGTGACGCATCAGGGACCAGACTTGGGTGTGTCCCGATGTAGGACCGAGCAGTGAACATGTATGGTTCTTGGTAGTTGAGACTGCACGAGCAGAACAATGCTAACCACGACCTGGAGTTAGCAGCAGTGATCTTCGCCTTGAATATGTAGTGGCACTATCTTAGGGGAGAATGTTTTACCATATACTCTGACCACCAGAGTCTCAGGTATATCTTCTTGCAGAAGGACCTGAACTTGAGACAACACTGGTGGCTGGGTATGAAGAAGGATATAGTAGAGTTCATTTCATGATGCCTCACTTGTCAGTAAGTGAAGGTGGAGAAATAGGTACTAGTAGGCTTAGTACATCCCTTAGAGGTCCCAAAGTGGAAGTGGGACTGGATATCTATGGATTTCATGATGGGGCGTCCACATACATCCAGAGGACACGACTCTATCTGGGTGATCGTAGACCGACTCACCAAGTCAACCCACTTCTTACAGATCAGAGAGCAGGGCTCAATAGAGAGCATGGGACACCTCTACATTCAGGAGATCATATGACTTCATGGTGTTCCATAGACTATCGTCTCTGATAAAGATGCATGTTTCACTTCCCAACTATGGAAGGGATTACATGAGTCTTTTGGGATACACCTTCACTTGATCACCACCTTCCATCCTCAGACAGATGGCCATACTGAGAGAACCATTCAGACCCTCGAGGAAATGCTCCGTGCATGTGTCCTCAACTTTGGTCACAGTTGGGAGGATCACTTACCCTTGGTGGAGTTTGCGTACAACAACAACTATTACTCCACCATCGGGATGGCCCCTTATGAGGCATTGTACAACCGACCTTGTAGATCACCACTATGTTAGACTGACCCAGGGGAGTCAGCACCTATAGGACCAGAGATGGTTCCAGATACAACAGAGAAGGTGCATATTATCTAGGAGCAGATGAAGACTGCACAGACCAGACAGAAGTCTTATGCTGATAGGTGACAGAGACCACTGTAGTTCGAGGATGGCGACCACATCTTCTTACGAGTCTCACCTCGATGAGGTCTACGGAGATTTGGCTGGGGCGGAAAATTATCTCGATGATTCATCGGACCGTTCTAGGTCCTCAGCAGGGTAGGCGAGGTGGCTTACCCCCTGGCCCTTCCACCTCAGTTGCATCGGGTGAATGACATCTTCCACGTGCCTCAGCAGAGGAGATACATGCATGACCCGTCCCACATCATCGACCACAGAGATATGGACGTCAATGATGAGGTGACATTCACAGAGGTTCTAGTTGAGACCGAGGATCTACAGGAATGGGTCCTACGTGGACAGTCGATTCCTCTAGTGCGTGTTTGTTGGTAGCACGGGAACCTCCAGGAGAGCACATGGGAGCGGGAGGCTCAGATGCTTGCTCAGTACCCCCATTTGTTTTCTTAGTGAGTGTTGTAGCTTTAAGGGAATGTAAAGCCCGGAGGTGGGGGTAATTTAAAGACCCTAAAATTTCAAGGAAATTTTTTTTCTTATATTCTTTGGAATTTTATGCATCCGTAGTTTTTGACGACACTTGATTCCGAGGCCCAGTGTGCCCGAAATCAATTTCTGATGTTTTGTTCGGGTACGTTCAATAAACGTACGTACGTGTTTTTCAATATTTAGAATTGGTGCTCATAATCAAGATCTGAGGGCACTGATGAACTTGCAGCACCGGTATTCGCTTAAAGGGACCTTTACCACAGTTGCGTTTGTGCGGGAGGAGAAGTTAATTTTTGGGGATTCTTTCTTTTTTAAATAATATTGATGTGTATAAAATTTTATTATTATGGGTGGTTATTTCCTCCAAAGAGGAGTTGTCGGTGGGGCCCACATCCCACATAACCTCCCTTGAGAGGATAATGTGTGTGGGGCCCACACGAGACCTAACCCTTCAACTCCTCATTAATAACCCTTTATCTCCCCTTAATTAATGAGGCCACCAAACCCCTCATTTATTTTGGTGGTGTATCTTCATCTTCCTTCCCATGAATTGTGACAACACATATAATTAATGACTTCATTAATTATTTTGTGCTGTCGACAATTCTTTTTAATTGTTTTTAATTGCACGGAAATGTTATTATATTGGAGGGCCTTTTTATTTTATTTGACTTTGAAAATATTCTGGGTGGAACCATGGAGAATTAAAAGAGAGCTTTATCCTTCCATGAAGAATGACTTCATCTTCGACGAAGAACTCCGATTACACGAAAGAACAATGACGTGTATTCCATCCTCTTCCTCCACAATGAGATAGAAGATGCCGCTTCCTCTTCGGACACACATCGATGTCAATGGAATCGACGTCCATATTCCGCGATGCCCGACCTCCGCGATGCTCGTCTTCCATGTCTCGTCGAAGTGCAACATTCTTGAGATCGAGGTAGGGGGGTTGTATAATTTAAATAGAACAAATTATACCTTCGTTATTATTGAATTCAATTGATCATCTATGGCCATTTGTTACCTCCTAAAGTGGAGGGCGCGAGCCGAACAAACATGGCCCGATGACGCTCTGTTGTTTCTTATTTTTATTGGCGATGGAGATGGTGTTGGAAAAGGTGGCAGCGACCGGAGTTGGAAATGAAAGTGGGCGGCGACGAATGAAGGCGGTGGAGGCAACGACGGACACTTACCGGCCTGAAGAGGACTGCGGCACTGGGTACCACACCGAAGGAAGACCGTAGCCCGCAGCCGGCCCACTCGGCCGAAGAAGAACTGGCCCACTAAAGCTGGTCGGGCTGAAGGATCAGTGGTGCCCTTGGCGCCGCACTGTGGAGGACCGCGACCCGCGCTCCATTGGCCGCTTAGGCGGTGAATCGGCCGGCCACCTGCCAGCCAGGTTGAAGGCCGCGGCACCACCTGGCACCGCATGAGGAGGACAGTGTCCTGCACGAGTGGGCTGCTTGCACCAGAAAAGTCAGCCGAGCAGGTGGGGTGGCGCCGCTCGGCGCCGCCGTGACGAAGAACCGGGGGTCGTGCCCCCTACACCACTCGACCATCTGGCCGAGCCGCGGTCGGCTGCCTTCCGCCCGGACCGGGCTTCACCTCGCCGTGCCTGGCTGACCCCTTAGCCGGGTTGGACCCACTGAGCCAGGACAATCCGACCCACCAGCCCACTGGGCTTGACAGGCCGGACCCGTTTCGCTTAAATACAAATAACTTTTTGATCATGCATCTGAAGGACGCGCCGTCTACGGAAATAGTACCCTTGTGATGAGGAGGTCCTTTTGTGATACTCTAAGTGATTTTTGGTCAACTTTGGAAAACAGATGGGTTTGGAATGAGCGTAATTCCAATCGGGCCCTTGGAACAGAAATGACAATAACATTCAGACCGGACGTCCGATTGACGCACAGTCTATTGCATTGGGTTCCTTTTGATGAGATGGAACTTTAAGATACATCAACTCTGGGTTTCATGATATTTTATTATTGGACCCCTTTTCTCGAGGAGCAGACCCTCCCAGAATCAAGCGTGCATTTTTCAGGAACCCTAAAAATGGATGCGATTGCGATGACTACTGTACTGGAATCCTCCATGGGTTCGATAGCGAGGACTACTGTACTGGAATCCTTTGTGGGTTCGACAGTGATGACTACTGTACTGGGATCCTCTGTGGTTTTGACTACGATGACTACTGTTCTTGTATCTGGTGTGGGTTCGGCAGTTTGACCTCTATACTTATATCATGTGTGAGTCTGACAGAGTAGCTGGTCTTCTATCCTATGTGGGTCTGACATCTTAGCTAGTCTTGTATCCTATGTGGGTCTAAAAGCATAGATGAATCAGTGACTACATCTGATCATCTCTATTACTCTTGAGATAGCTGGTCTTTATCCTGTGTGGGTATGACAGCTTAGCTGGTCTTGTATCCTGTGCGGGTCCGACAGCGTAGATGATCTAGTGGGAACATCTGATCATTTATATATCTCTATTATTGTGTCATACCTGTGTGAGCTGATACATGTCTTTCAACCATTATCATCATGGTGATTGACTTTACTTACTTTGTGGAATTGGTTTCTTCTTGGGCTTGTGATTTGGATCCAGACTTAGTTTGGTAACTTAGGTATATGTATGGGCATATACCTTAGTATGGTTGGATGATACTTTGTGGTTGTATCTTTCTTATGTGGTTTATACTTTGTGGATTTTGAGAGACCTTTGGGGGTCTCGGGGTCCCTACTGAGTATCGTTATACTCACCCCTGCATGGGCTATGCCCGAACCACATTGTATTGGATGCCGACGTCGGACAACATTGATGGAGGCAGAGAATGATCCAGGACTTGATGGTACCCATAGGTAGACCACACTGCGAGACTCTACACAGAGCAGACCGATAGACGTGGAGTTCTGAGGTGGATATCTACACATACCCTTCAAGTAGGATACTCGGTGGACATTCCAGGAGATGCCCTTTTTAGATGTTTTTCTTTTTTTCTAGTTGTACTTGCTTTCCATTTTACCTATACTTTACTGTTGTGCGTTTATTTCCAGACCCTTTAGTTTCAGTACTAATTTCTATATATTTTATACACGTAGTGTTTACATCCTGTTTCATACTCTGTTGAGTTCGTTTACTTTCAAAAATGCAATTCCTTCCCAGCTTAGGGATTTATGACTTTGGTGCTAGTCTCTAGCCCCTGGCCTGTGGAAGGCGGGATTAGGGTAGTCATAGCACGGGCGCTGAGGACGGGTCATGACAATACACCTTCATTTCAACTTATGGGAATAATGAACATCGTTTGACCATATGTGTAGACTACCACCTCCATTAAGCAACATGTTTCAGTTTTCATCACCACTTCACATTGATGGTTATAATAATAGAATTAATGAATATATATGATATTTGTTATATTATTGTGGATCTATATGGGTTAACTATTATTTACATTTATTTTTTCGATCAATTAAAAAATGGAGTCATCCCATGTACATATGTATGAACTACCGTCTCCAGGATGTGATGTAAATTGAATTTACTTTAACAATTTATATTAATATTTATAAGAGTGTGTTAAATTATTAATTATAGTAATCATAAAATGATTAAAATTCTGGTGATTATAGAACCATGATCTAGGTATAATGATCAACTACTCTAAATTGAAATATGCATGAACAATGAAGTTGTTATCAAGCATAACAAAGTTTTTAATAAATAATTGATATTAAAAAAAAGATGAGAGAAATGCCTTATTGATGTGGGAGCTCTGACCTAGGTGTTTTGTGCGATGGCCACTGTCTCTACTCCTCACTCATAGGGGGAGGGGCCACCCTTCTACTTAAAATAAGATTCACCCTTTTATTCTATTCTTGAACCCTGATTCCCTACCACCACTCCCCAAAATTTATATTTTCCCTAAGGTATCTTACCTTCGTGAATGATACCCTCAACTTGTGAATTCTATTGCGGAATTCACTGATTCTTTTGATCTCCACAATCTCACTCTGTTTACTTTATTTCATTTATGGAATCATTCTATTGACTCCATTGATAGGTTTTTTTTTTGAATCTTGGGGTCTTCAAGATTAGGCGACTGTTAGACCCATAAAAAATGGCATATCATGATTCATTTCGTATCTATGTCAGATATGATCATATCATGGTCTGTGGCTCCTCGATCATTCAATATCCTACACTTCCATCTCTTAAAATGGTCTTATGATATTTATATGAATTATGATGCCCCATATGCGGTGCTGTGGGTACGTTTTCCCAAACATCCTCTTCCTTTCTAGAATCCCTCTATAGTCTGTATTCTTGGGAACATTGTTGGTAGTTACATGTGCTCCGACTCAATAAATGCATCCACTTTCATCATATTTCCCCATGGATTTATTTCAATATTGATTTTTTATACCCCCAGTTTAATGTTTGTGGATTATGGTAGGAGAATAATTTTGGTGAAAGTAGCATGTGGTGTTCGAATCTTAGGTGATCTTCTGTTCAAGGTGTTCTCGCCTAGGGAACATTCCACACTCATGCTGAAGAGGAAGCAATGATCAACAAGGAGAAGGAGAAAGATGCAAATCAACCCCCTTATTTATGCTCTACAATATGGGCTTCACGTGGATGCTGCGAACAAGTAGTTAGATTCATTAGGCCTGTCAAAAAAAGTGGAGGGGGAAAACTGCCTCTCAAAGTTATGACAAGGTGGTTGGCAGTGTGAGCTCAGTTGAAATGTCTCAGAAGAAGGACATGATGCTACCTTCGGAGCTAAGTGTAATTGATATCTTCATCAGATTGAGATAGGATCTGCAAGACCCCCTAGAGTGAAAGCAGGCACTACACAGAATAGAGAAATGGTGGATAAGAACACTGCCAGTGATCCAGCTCACATGGCCTTGGATGGGGAATACACTTTAAATGATATGGGGTCCCCAATGTCCTTCACCTATTCCATGGTTGTGCGTGCATTAAATAGTATCAAACTTTGAGGGGGGGATTCCAGCGATAGGCGTGGGACGTTCCATGGCTGGTCAAGAGTGGGAGGTTCCAAGGCACAACACATATCATCTAAATGAAAAACAAATCCCCATGAGAACTTTGGACTATCTCAATTTGAACAATAGTTTTGATACATTGAGTATTGATGGAGGGGATGAATATAACAACACTTGTCCCTCATAAGCTATGTCTGATGGAGAATGACCCTCAGCTGAAATAGGAGAGTATTGTATTTGTCTGCACAACCTAAGGTGGAAGAAGGGAAATAAATAGAACAGGGACCCCAGAAGTTGCATTGTCAATAAGAAGTAGAAGTCAAAGGGATGAAGAGACTGTTAATATCGTCCCAGGATGATGGAGACACAATTATCCAAAAAATGCAATAATCCCAATGAACTGGAACAACATCCAATAGAATAAGGTAAGATTTAATGGGCTGAGGGCTCCATGACTAGTGGAAAGGATGATCAACAAGTAGGCGACAATGGTTCCCCAAAGCAGTAGGCAGAGGGGTACATGGAATTTTCAGAGCCTCTACAAGCTAATGTAATTGTGAAAAATGAGGGTCAATTTTGGGTGATTACTCTACATCCATAGGATGCACAGTTAGTGGAGATGGTTGTGAATCCTTCTTCACAACAGTGGGTGGTAGGGACTTGTAATGGTACTCAAAGACAATAAGATTCATCTATGGACCCCAAAATGGAACTTCTCATGCATTTGAAAGAAGAGATGGTGGATGACATTCTGAAAATTAAGGTGAAAAATGGAGAGGTTGATCAAATAATTGAAATAATGATACAAGTGGTTGTTACCTAGGAGAAAGGATATTAGATAGAGAATAAAAAGTGCTTATTAATAAGAGGGTTTAACAAGGGAAATATTATCAAAGAGGAGTACATGAACTCTTGGGATTATCTAGCTCGGCACTATAGAGATGTCTTGAAGAAGGACCTAGACGTCCAGGTAAATGCTTTCCCCTAGAAATTATATAGGGAAATTTTTTCCAAATGACTTTAACATTTGTTTGATAAGTATGTAGTTTCTTTTACTGCCTGACCTAGTTAGTTGCGAGGGTTCTCTCTTTCCTCTTAAAATTTATTTAATAATAAAAATGTTACATTGGAGGAATTGATAATAAATAGGTAAGAATTTGTAAAAATTAAATTAAATTTGGAATTAAATATGGAATTATATATATATATATATATATTTGGATGTGCATTTAATGTTTTGGAATACATGTAAAACAAATTTATATATCTATTATATAGGAGTTTTAAATTTGTATGAACAAAGATGAGACTTAGGGTAAGGGATTTCTATCAAATGTTTATTTATATGATACTCCTAAAACATTCAACACCTATTTCCATGTGTGGTGTATATAATTCCCTTGAATTTGTTTTAGCATGTTTCCATTTAAAATTATGAGGTTGTTAATTTATATTTTTCTCTCTTTCATGAGGTTTTTATTCAAATTTTACCAAAGTGGTAAAGAATTTATGTTCTAATCCTCTTTTAATCGATAATTATTATTCTTGAATTTATGAATATATTTTTTTATGATCCACATCTGATAAATTTCCATTATCTTATTCAATATTTATTCTGCTAATTTTCTTTTAATTATACCAATTTCTACTCTTTTATACTTAATATGAATTGTAAAATGGATTTGAAAAAATATTCTTTTTTCCTCTTTCATCAAGATTTTTATTCCATGTACAAATTTTCATTAAAATGTTTACATGAATTTTTTATAATTATACTATCAATGATAAATGAAATTTTTACCAAAAATCTACAATTTTTTTAATTTTTAAATGAATATTATATGATTTTTTGAATTAGGTAATTTTGAATTTTTACAAAAAAATTTAATGTATCCTTGTTTTAATGTACACAATATGAAAGGAATTTAATTCCATCATATCAACATAATTTTTTGAAAAATAATTTAGAAGATTATATGGTTATCTTGAAAAACAAATTCAATAATATTTTCAAAATTAAAATTCAATTTCTCTAAAAAAGTATTCGAGTAATATTTTAAATGAATTTTCTTCATTGATAGAATACATAAATATAATAATGATTTATATGGGATATGATCCAAGGATTCTATAATATTCTCTCTAAATATGTTATATTATGCTAATGATGAGATGATTATGGAAACTATCTTTTTCAACAACTAATGTTGGGATGAAATGATGAAACCATCTAGGAAAAACAGTTTACATCACATAGGGTTTTGAATGATGAAATGTTAAAAAGTTATGGAAAACCATTCCTATTCCACTGGTAATGCTGTAATGTATGTTTTTAGATATTGCGAATCACATATTGTTTATTTTTATTATGTGATGGGTTGACCAATAATTATATAGACCTAAAATTCATTGGGTTAAGATGGATATCTCATGTGTCAAAAATTAATGGAATGGGGAGTTAAAATAGTTCAATATGGTTCTCTATCTACTATGATAGTGTTTGGATTAAATCTTGACTAATGATAAGATAGAATGGGGAGTGAAACCAATCCTCAATGAAAATCATTCATGTGAATCTTAACTATGGAAATTATTTTATTTTATTTGGTATAATCCCTAAAATTATGTATTATGTATTTTTTATGCTCTAATAGATCATTTACATTTATTACATAGTGATTCCTATATTTCTAACTACAAAAATAATTTCCATGAGTTGTGATTATGATTTATGATTTGGTAGGTATTGTTTATAAATTTCAATTTCAAGGACTCATTTGAGTTTTCTAATTTTATTCTTAACTGATCATTGATATCTCCCTTATTTTCCATTATAGGGTATCTAATCTCAATTGTTCTTATGCTTCCATTCCCCATGTTATGATGAATGGTTTCATGTAGTGTATTTATAAGTTGAATACAATGTGGGGAGATAGTTTTGAGAGATGTTAAAGATCATTCATAAAATAATAATATTTGGTTTCAACTACCACAAGAAATAAAACCATTAATGTTCTGACATGGATAATGATGTTATCTAATCAACATTAGTTTATTAAGATATAATATTTATGTATGAAAAGTATGGGTTTCTATATTTTGTATCAGAGTAATCTTTAATTAAATTTTAAAACTATGGTGATAAAACATTGGTGATTACCTTTAGGATAATATGATGTATAAGATAATATCCTATGTGATGGTAAACAAAGGAGTTTGGTTTTACTATAAAGCATCCATATCCAGTTACTAAAAGTGGATATAATTATGAAACAACTCCATCTTGGGGTAATTACCTTTAGAAGAGTTGTTAGATTATATATATAACATCTTTATAGTGTATGGTGAGTGTTCCCTTACTGCACATCGAGTTTTACACTCGAGGGGTGATGTGCATAGGTTAATTCACATTTTCTATTGGAAACATTATGATGGATTTGAAAAGATAATGACCATGGATGAACAAGGATAACCTTATGGTGTGATTTATTGAAAAAGGGATCATGATTTACACATATTATTAATTTTTTTCATGATTTATCACTATGATTATTTTTTATCATACTATTAATTTTTAATTTTAGCCATTGGAAGGATCCATGAGTAATCATATAAAAAATAAATGCTGCCATTAGTGGAATGATTTTCATTATGTGAGACTAAGTGAAATGAAAGAATGAATATGAAACCATATGATTATGCATAATTAGATATATCTTTATATGATTTCAAATCTAAACTTTATTGAGCTTCCTAATAAAAGGAATAAGAGGAAATCAGTATTCATGAATACTATGGAGGAATGGAGACTCATCTTCCAACATGTCCCAAATGTGGGAAGAATCACTTAGTTTAATGTATCTAAGTAATGTCAAGATATAATGGGTTTGGAAGATAATGTCATAGATTACTTAAATTCTGGGGAAAAGTGAAATGTTTAGTGAACACAATTTATTGGATTAATGGATTCCATGAGGTATTATAAACGGTTGAATGCTTTAAATGTGTAAAGTATGCGATTTATGAAAATAGATTTCCTCATGAAAAATATTGAAAATATGATCACCATAGTTGTACGAATAATGGTTTTACTCATGAAGATGAAAATACTATGAATGAAAAATGAATGGTATAAATTATTTTAACAGCATTTTTTACATTAAAAGTAATAAGAATGGTTAAATTGGGGGTGATGAATGTTAATACATGATTAATATTTTATATTATAAGAAATACGTACTAACAAACCAGACATTGAATCCTGGATAATGGTTAAAGAATGAAGTCAAATGATTAAAGTGTTTATATATTTGGATTGAATTTATATGTTAGATAATTATTATATCAATGATATTCTCATTATAAGAATCATGAAACGTTAATTTATTTTTCTATAGTATATTTTTTGGGATTTTAAAGAAAACGTTGAATGGTAGTGATAACCCTGAGAAGAATTTTGTTGTATGTTGATAGAGTTTTATGGTTACATTTTACGGAATGTATTAAGATTAACATTTGGTGATGTTGTTGATTTTTTAAGGATTAATGTGTTATAATTATCCACATTAGATAAACATTTATAATGGTTTTGGTTATGATAAATATTTATGGGAAGATGGAATGGATTATGGATATTTAGATTTTTTGAAGTTACTTTTAGTGCTTTATTTAAAAAAACATCATCTTGAATAACAATTTCCTTGAGTAAGAAATGAGATAGAAGTGGAAATGATTGAAGAATAGATAAATAATTGAATTATGTTTAAGAAATTTAAGGAAATAAAGCAATTATATATTATTTTCCCTACCATATCGATAGTAAAAGAATCAATAAAAATTAGGAAATGTAATTTGAAATAGAAATGTTATCCTTGTACATTCATATTTATTGAATAAATTCTCTTTTCACTCCTCACCAAATTAGGTTTGTGGTTATTAACCTTATCATAACCATATTCTCTATCAATATCTATCAGTCCTTGGACAAGAGTTTTCTCTTACATGTTTATATTTTTACATCCCATAAAATTATTTATATCTAGGGACCTGATTATTTCTTATTTTAGGTAACCTTTACATTTCCCACTTTCCATTTTCAATGGATGTTTGTTATCCCTTTTTTATGATGTATGTTTTAAAACAGGGATATTTTAATATTTGATCCTTTTTTTACTAAGTAAAAATTTGTGAAAGACCAATTTATTTAAAGGGGTATAATATAAGAACATGATATTCTTGAATATGTTTCTCTTTAAATAGATTATAAGTGTTCAATAATTTACATGACTTGAAATACCGAGCATTAAAAGAACTGAGGTACATTATATCATAGTGGTTACATTTATCCGTATGAATATGATTACCACTATAATTAAATAGATATATATATATATATCAACAATTTACTTATTTTGAATTATTATTTAATATAGAATATATAAGTACTCAATTTTTAATATAGTCATTTTATGTTGCAAAAAATATTTTACTCACATGAGTACTTATTATTTCATTTTTTTAATATAACCATTTTACACCACTTTTAGAATTTTAATTTGATAAAAATTATATAATTAATTAATTTATAATATATGTGTGGGTGAAATTTTTGGATTTTTATGAAAATATATTTTTTTCTAGTGAATAGTGAAAATAATGATTATTTATATAACAATCATTTATATATATTTAAAGGTATCATTATGATTTAAATTTTATTATAATGTAACCTATTTATCATTTAATTTTATAAAATATAATCAATTACATAAGAATAAACATTAAACATTCTTTTTTTATAAGATAATTTTGGCCTTCGACACACAGATTCTATAAAAAATGTTTTCTATGCACATTGTATTTTAATATTTGATAATTAAATTGATAAATATTTAATAATGATGTTAATTAACATTATATATTTGATATTGAATAAAATTATCTTAATTTATTTTTATACTTTTTTCAAATAATGGAACAAGAAGAATTCTTATTTTACTTTTAGAAAATCATTTTTTGAAAAACTATTTAGTTGCATTTTATGCAGTTATCCTGAAACTAATTTTAAAAATTATAGAAATTTAACATTGAAAAATGTATTATATATTTTAAATCATGAGGCTAAAATTGGGAAAATACATCTCTTATTTTTTTCATGATGAATAGTAACCTTAATAAGTAATTTTCTCCTCAGAAGGGGTAAAACAGGTAAAACAAGGTTAAACCATTAGGTTATGTCTTCAAATTTTAACTAATAAATGACCTTATCCTTTTGGATGAGTGGATTTTAGCCATTATTATAGATGTGTCAATAATATTTCCACATAGTTCCATTTTTCTAGGATTATGACCTTTATATTATTTTATAAAAAGGATAAATACAAAATGTCACCCTCTTGACCTTAATATAACTCAAAAAAATTTCATAAGGGTAAAAAAATATTATTATTAGTCACATTTTTCTTATTTTGAATATTATATTATTTTTTTCATAGTAATTTATTTTTAATTTTTATTTGCTGAAAAAAAAATTTTAATGCTTTTGAAATCATGACACAATATTAATTTAATTAATAGATAAATACAGTAAATGATTTTGAGAATACTAAAAGTAATTCAATTAGGGTGAATCATTGTATTAAAATAATTTTTTTAGTTAAGATTGCCAGATTTGGGATGTGTTAATGTTTTAAATATTAATTCCATAATAATCATGATGATTTTAAATCCAAAGAAAATAAATAGTTCCAAAAATTACATTAGTGATGTTTTATAATAAAAATAATTTATTAAATTAATTTTAATTAAAAATAATCCAATTTATTTCCAATAGAATGTGATATGGTTTAAAATATCCTCCACGGTTAATTTTAAGGTCACCATTATTTTATGGTAATATTCATGTGTTTTAAAGAGTAAAACACATTGGTATTGTGTTTATTATTATAAGGGGTAACATGGGTTAACACAAAGAGATATGGGGGAAAATACCTAATATTTTCCAAATTTTATAATATTATAAGATATAGACTCATCCTTATCATTTATTTTAAATATATAAGTGTTCATATACTTTTATTTGATAATTAATCTATATAAATTTAATACTTAATGAAATTTCAAGTGCACCCCACTCTTCAATTATAAAAGGGAACATATTCTCCTAGCATCCTAATACATTGGTATCCTTATAGATCATAAAATACCATTAATTATACCTTCTTATATTACCTATCAATGTCCTAGTGCTTATCATCTTGGTAAAACACACTCCTTTCATGGATTAATATTTAACCCAAACGTGTTGTTTCAATGACGTGCTATAACTCTAAACCGAGTACCATCCACTTTATCTAATATTTTCCCATATATATATATATTTAATCAATTATGAAATGATTAATTTCATGATAAAAATACAATGATATGTTATTATTTTCATTTAAGAACCATTAACCACCTTTTTAAATCATATGGGAATAGAATACATCACTCACATATACTTGTGGACTACGCCCCCTTGAAGCGAAGAGTTTCGTTTTCATCAACAGTTCATACTGATGGATATAATGATGGGATTACTAAATATATGTGATTTATATTATATTTTTATAGTTATAAAATTTGTAGTTATTATTTACCTCATCATCATCCCTTCCAACAAAATATCTAAAAAGTACTCATTTGTAGGCCCAGACTACCATCGTCATGGAGTGATGTAATTTATTTTCATCATAATGTAATAGGAAATATAATTAAATTATTATAATTAAAATATAATATATTTAATAAATTATTATAATTTTGGCGATTATCAAACTATGATCAAATTATAAGGACCTTTATTTAAAAAAATGAAAAATGTATGAAAAATTAAGCAGTTATCACATGGAATCATGATTTGAATAAAAAATTTATAATAAATAGGTGATAATATATTTTATGTAAACAATAAAATGTATGATATATATGATTAATATTCCAAAATTCATATATAATAAATCTTATTTTGTCTTATTGGATGTTCAAATGCAAATGAATAATAATACTACATGAGGTAAGGGATTTTCCACTCACTTTTATTTTTGTGAGATACATTCCACTTGACAACTTTACTCATTTGTGTGGTGTATATAATTTATGTGAATATATTTTAATACCATTCTCCTAAAAATAATTTTTATTAAATTTACATTTAAAATTATCTTTTCCTTGAGGATTGATTCAGAACATACAATTGTGGTATGGAATTCACGTTTCAATCACATTTTAATCATTATTGTTTGAGCTAGAATTTAAAATGAGGAAATTTAATGATCCTTATATGATAAATCAGTTTTTTTCATATTTTTATTCATGGCACTTTCAACATATTTTTTCTAATTTAATATTTTTGGTAATTATAAAGATCATGATAACGCTTTTAAGAAAAACAAACATTATTTTCAATTTGATTGGGACTATTTTTCTTTAATTTCATCATTTTCCTTAAAATTATTTAATTTTTTTATCCATTGAATGATTAATGTTATTTTAACACAAATTGTTTTTAAAAAAAAACATTCAATATAATATTCATTCCATTTTCTAAATGATTTATGTTTGAATTTTTACCCAAAATGTGAAATGAATCATTATTTTAATGTCCATGAAATGGATAGAATTCCACGATATCATGACTGTTCAAGGATTTGATGCAACCTTTCCTAACTTATATTATTTGTTTCACTGAAAAGGATTTAGAAAACATTTTCAAAATTAATAAAATTTGAAAAATGGATTTCAAAAGGGAAAAATATATTTTCCAAAAGAAATACTTCCTAATTATTTTAAATTATTTTTCATCAAAAATTACATCATCGATATTAATTAAGCCTTAATTGGGATATAATACAATTATACTATGATTATTCTATCTATAGATAGTTTTTTATTTTGATGATGATTTTTTTGAAATTTTTTTCTTTTCCATTAGAAATACTATGATGAAATGATAGAATATTTATGTATCCTATTTCATTTCAAATAATTATATTATGTTGAGATGATGAAAATTTAAATGAAAATCATTTCCTTTCCATGTATTATTCTATGATTAATGTTTTATGATATAGTGAAAAAAATAAGTATGTTTTCTTATGTGATGGGTGGTCCTATAATTATATATTACTTCAATGAATATAGTAATGATGGATATATAATTATATAATAAATAATGGAATGTGGAGTGAACCCAGTTCAGTAAAGGACTCTATCCACTATGATAGTAATGGTACTAAAACTAGATTAAGGATAAGACGGAATAGGGTGTTAACCAAATCAACAAGGATAGTATTTCAAGTGAGACTTGATAGTGTAAATAATATTCTATACTTATCTTTATGCCAAAAACATATGTATTATTCCAATGTTATTCTCTCATGGATCATTTTTATTGATTAATTTATGATTCATGTTTAATGAGGTTCCAATATTTATAATATTTCTCATGAATTTGATTTATTATATATTGGGTACGATTTCCAAATTTTAAGACCATATTATCATACCCATATTCCATTGTCATGATTAACTGATCATTAATATCTCCCTTGTTTTAACTTAATAAGAATCTGAGATCACCCTCTCTTATGTTTCCTTTACCCATGTAATGGGGTAAGCCTTTATGTTTTGTATGAATAAGAAAATACTATTTAAGAAGATCATTGTGGCTAATGATGAAGATGATTTATGAAAAAGAATATTTTGTATCTAGTCACTAAATACACTAATCCTTTACAGTTGTGTCCATGATCGTGTTATTATTTAATGAATATTCTTCTATTAAGATATAATTATTATGTTTAAAATAAAGGGTTCACTAAAACATCCCATATTAGTTGCTCACTTACCAGGGATTCCCACTATATTGGCTCACCGCCCATGGCTACCCTTCTTAATGGATCCACACCCAGGTCTCCCATTTTATAATTTCATAATTAATACCTCCCCATGACCACTAGATCTAAATGGCTTTGGTATGGAACACATCATTTTACCCCTCTATCGATCATACATTCCCTTGTTAATGGATTCCCCCCTTATAACCTCCTTAATTTTTGGTGGTGTATAGGACTGTGAAATTTATGAATTCCCTTGGTGATAAGGATTCCAGTCCTAGAGTAAGTGAAAAAAACATGTCATTTTTAAGGGACATTCAAAACATGTGTGATTGATAAAATTTAATAAGAATTATGCCACATATACAATTTCTTTTTTCTAATATGTGGAAATGTAATACCAACTCCGAGTTTGATAAATATATTGGAAGATAGGAGTCGGTATCCCTAAAAGAGTATTCCAAAATTCTTCCCAATTGGTTACCCAACCATATCCTATCCCTCATCCACTGATGAGTGAGGAATATATTCCAGTGGGAATCACTTCCAAAGTCACCCCTAGAGTTTTTTATATGATTTCATACCCTTATATCCTTACACATCCACTCTAATTTATATCCTCAAAGAAGGAAATAATTCATTATAGGGCCCCCAGTAGAAGTATAATTCATATTTGAGACCAATTATTAAATGTAAAAGATTAACTTTTTACCATTTTTCTCAAAACAAGTATAAATCAAGTGGAAATATGATCATCAGTCAACATATCACTCACATAACCAAAATATAATCTATATACATCCTCATTAGGTGTAAGTCCCAAATGGGCCAAACGTCGCGGGCATTAATTCCTCTCCCAAAGGGATATATAGGGACCCTCTCTATGGATCAGAGTTAACATATTTAACCCATCACCACTCATATTTTGTAAATTTCCTAATGATATCGTACCCTACCTAGAGGGCTACACTACTTCCAAGACCTTACAATTAGCAAGGGCCACTCACATGTAAGTCCTACATCATCCCTTTCTAGGGACATTTTTCCAATATTCACTACGTATTTTATTTTAAAGTACATGGTTCGGTCATTTTCACATGACCTTAAATGGTTTGATGTTTCCCATTATAGGACACTAAACTACGAGAGATTTTAATTCCACTCATAATGATACGTAGGAAACCACCCCCAAGGGATCGATACGAACATGAAAAAATTAAATTTCTACAGGGATAATAATAAATTAATGAGGGCCCATATGTGGGATTTAAACCATAATAAATTTATTCCATCAATTTAAAAATAATAAATTAAAGAATATATAGAACCTCTGATACATACAAATGGTACCTTTGAATGATATACCCTTATACATATAGAAGGACCAATTAATGGATAAAATTTAATACATATAGATGGATCCATTATTGGATATCTTTCAATATGATCTGATGGTAATATAAAAATATGTTAATAACTGATTGAAAACAAAAAGGGTGACCGACCCATATTAGGATTTGGGATAGATTAAAAAATATGTATTAAATCTATAATAAAGTAACATAGTAGGAAACAATTACCAACAATAGGGTGCAATGATCCTGTACTCCCATCCTCACAACCAATTTCAACTCCTAAAAAGTATTGGAAATATTCATAGTGACCACCAGGCTTTAGAATGTCGGACCATATCCCATCACAAATATATTAACTATGGGGTGTCTCTAGATACATGAATAAAACCAATTATAAACCTTCCAAAGGGTACAGATAATATAATAGTTAGGAATATCTATGCCACTATTTTTGGGAGTGAAAGAAAAAATGAAGAACCTGAAATAAATATTAATTAACTATAATAACCATGTTTCCAATATGTTAGTACATTTAATCATTTAAAATAGAAAAAGTCCAAATGTGGATGCTTTAAAGAAATTGATCATGTATGTGGTTTCTTAATTGTGATACCTCAATAATGGGTTTACTTATTTTGGTTTTTTTATTTTACTATAGGTCTGTCCACTAGAACAACCATTGTTCAAAATAATGTACAACTGACTATGAAAGACTTATGCATTAGTTTTTATACTAGATTCATCCCAATATACATCACACAATCCCCGATCACCAAGGACAACTAGTATATGGATCAAAAACATCATAAACTGGGATTATGGACAAATAATTAATTCCAATAAGTCCTCCCATATACTATGGAGATAATCCATGAGTAGGGAAAAATGTTATATCATTCTCAACAACCCTTCCAACACATTCTTGATTTACATGGATTAAATTATCATCATATCTGGACGATGAATATGTGGCATGACCATGTGTTTTCTACCACACCTGAATCCTATCAGTATATATTAATGGGGATAAGTGGATTGGAATGCGAACACATCGTCACTCTAACCATGAAATGGGAATACACTACCATTAAAACTTCAGAATCTCATGAGTACATCCTAGTGGAAATATGCGGGTAGGTTTAAATTCATACCCATAGTATGTAGTATTTCTAACAAGCCTTTATTTCCTCAATAGTCTTGGGGAGAGCCCATGATCCCACCCCACTACCAGAGTGGTTCATTAAGATAGTTCAATGAATAATGAAGATAAAGAACACAAACTTAGTCACATCAGGGAGGGTCTTTGGAAAACTACCACATTAAAAGGATAATTGGATCAGCCACACCTTCCAATTCTATTTATGAATTATTATACCATTAAAAAGGCCACCTCAAGGATTTAACACAACCCTAATGAATACATATATTTTTTTGGAACATTCCAATTATCATATGGGGGTCACCCATGTTAGTTTCCATATATAAATGTTTTTTCACAACAAGAGACTCAGACTACCCGATGGAGAATATCCTAGAATAAGTGTCACTAAGGGGATCTAAAATATATATGTTGAACCATATACCATCTATACATAATTTTGGTTTTCTCATGTCCCTTAAATATTTATCAATCAAATCCAAATATCCTTCTATATCAATTAAATATTTATTAAGAAACAATTTAGGTGTGAAGGTCCTCCCCATGACTATAGTTCCATTAAATTTTGAGGTCCTCCCTGGAGAATTTTCCATTAATTACCCCTTAATAGTCTTACCTATATCAATAACAATTACTCTTCTTTTGATGAGTACCCTAGAAGTGGTCCTTGTGGTAAGAAGATGAAATGGAACAAAGGGACTCCACATACAATTTTCCACCCTAAATTCCCTTTACAATAAATATGCTCTAGGAATCCTCCATATTCATAAACATACCACTTTGATGGTAGTCCAACCAATGTTGGTACAAAATGTGATGTTCCCCCCATAGTGATATTTAATTTTGAAAATAAGGCCCTCTCTATTTCGAATCAATTTTGAGAATGAATTCATATTGTAACGAACATGAGAATCCGAGGTTCACCACATGTGATGCCATTTCTTTGAAAAGATAAATTCATTATAAACCAGATGGTAACAGAATGAAGTATTTATTCTAAAAACCACCCTTGTATTATTTATCTTCTATTATAATGGAGTATATTACTGTTAACATTCCTTTTTAAAAAACCAATAAAACAATTCTTTCAGTTAGAAAAAAATAATGAAATCTCAAATAGAAGACAAAGACAACACATTGATCATTATGTAAAAATTGTACAAAGATAATATAGAAGTCATGTAAGGAACATGTAAACTCTTTAGTATAAAATTACATAAAAATTGATTGATTAATGCATACATTATATACCTCTAAATAATTTTAGGACTCATCAGTAGTTAAATGATAGATTATTTATTTATAAAGGATGGGAAACTAAAATCCATAAAATGGAATATTTTATTCCTATAAATGTCTTTAATGCCATTTTTTAAACACGATTAATGAAATTTGGATACTAGTATGAGATTATTCAACATGAATTATTAGATGTAATGTGAAAACTACAAAATTTGAATACTGATTCACTATATAATTTAAATATTAGAGGGTTGGGTGAACATGTTGTATTACATTTCACAACACTTTTGTATTATATATTCATGATTGATGTGACATCCATCACTTTAATCAATGAAGGATGACTTTTAGAATCAGGTTCTACACATTATAGATGGTATACATGGTATTTTATATGAAAAAATCTCCAATGTCCCAAATATGAGGACTGAAATCCATCAAGAATAGTCAGCTATATGACATCATTAAGAAATATTTTGATTTGAGATGATACATGTATTTATTTTTAGAATTACCAATGGTAACAATAATCTCATGTTGAGAATTTTCATTATACTAGGCTAATTCAGTGACAAAGATCAATAATATCAAATGGGCAGAAACGACATTTATAGAAGAAGTAGCCCAATAGAAACCCCTACCTATAGGGATTTAGGGGATTTTTAACCCAAACTCTTCCTTCAAGGAAATAAAATTATGTAAAAAATATTGAAGCAACATATCAGGAGTAGAACCACCCTACAAGGATGTTTTTATTTTTACCTCGATCTCCTCCCCCATAGAAATCATTTGTTTTTTTCTTAGGATATGTATCACAAAATTATTCATTATATATTGTCTCATCTAGTGACCCATTATTCCAATAAATGAATTCATATAACGAGGTTTTAAGAGAATATATATATATATTACCTTTTGTATAACCACTCCAAGAGAGTACTTGAATGGAATGAAGAAGCCACATAATTGTTACAAGTTAAAGTCACCCACTAATAGTGAAACCACTCATGAAGATCATTGTTTTTTCTTAACAAATTAACTATTGGAGACCAATAATTATATCATTACCAAGGTTTTATGACACAGTTAATGGAAAATTATGTAGTAATTATCATCAACAATGGTCTCAAAGATAATATGGAACATGTATCCAGTCCAAAAGAACAATAAGAGGGTGTTTATGATTGAAACATGGTCCACTTTTAAATGATTGAGGAAGGTGTGTGAACCAAAAAATAAAAGGATGTATGAAAACATGGTTTCTACCTCAAGTGATCATATACCACCACTTCGATGGAAATTAAATATATAAAAGGGAAAAGTCAAGTCTTTGTCCCATATATTACCTAATGAATTTGACCCTACTGTAATTGGGGTAAGATTCAATCAATATGAGTCTAACATGAATTATATAAAGAAAATAAATTCTATGTCATATAGAAGAGATATACATTCTTGTTATCTTCTTCATACAGATCCTTACTTAACACTTATAATAGACCTAACTCAACTAGAAGAACCCTTCTTTCCAATAAAACTAGATCAAAGACATCTGCACAATCTAGGATTTCGAAAACAATTTACCTTTATTAAATAGAAGATGTATTATAGAAATTTTCTCCCTTATAATTGATTCTAGGACAACACAAGGTGAACCAACCTAGGCCGGGACATACATTCTTTTAGACACAAGTGAAAGAAAGCCCACTATTCCATGTATTTTTATTTCTACCCATACTAAAGTATCTACACATCCATTTGTACCATATAATCACATTGACACTATCAAGTCACTAAAATCCTGATCGGAAGCTATGGAATTGGAAAATACAACAGTGAAAATTCTTCAAAAGGTATTCCCTTGATGGGTAGATTCCACTCTTCCCCAACCCAATTAAGGGATTCAAATTTTCACATTTTTCAATGGAAAATGGGATCTGTAGTCTTATTTGGAACACATCATGCCTCAAATTTCTCCCTTGATTAGAATTATTGAGGAATGAGATGTATCCAATATTTGGTGTCTCACACAAACTTTGGAGGGACCATTATTCTTATATTATATAAGATTACCTACTGGACCAGTCAGAGGATGGAGAGTCCTTTTCCAATAATTTATTTATGATTTTAGATCAATATTTTTAATGAAAACAATTCATGGCCTCTCAAATTTTAAAAGTTTATAGAATGAGGGAGTATCATATTTTATCACTAGTTAGAATGGTTTGACATACCCCTTGAATCTATAACAGACCCATGCAGATTTTTGGGTCTCTCTATAGGGAACATCTATGAATAATTTCATATGACACTCATTATATTTAAATATCTAGGAATATTTTGTGATAATGTAATGCTTCTGAAAATATTGTAATATTTCTTGAGGTGAACAGAATTTAAATCTCAACTGATGATGGATGTTCTTGGGAGGAGAAATGGTAATGTTATAACTACATATATCACACTTAATCCAGCTCCTAAACTCTATATATCTCATAGTGCCACAAACTATCTCATGATAAATCATCGTGAATGAAAATATCATCAATATTCATATATTAATGGGACAATAGAAAAAACATACTCACCATATAAATATCATTAGAATAATGATTATTCTATCTGTGATGACAATTCAATTTTTTTGTAATAGATGCTTTGAAAAAAATTATTCTAATATTTCTAGATCCTATAATAAAAAATAATTTTATTCTTAGAGATCACATGAATTATTTATGCTTTTATTAAGCATTAGTTCACACCATCCATGGAATAATTATTTTAAATACATACTTTCGAAGATGGATGATTGTGGAAAAGGAAAATTTGGGAAACCCCCAACACAAGTGGAATGTATCTGTTCTGATACTCTCAAGGAAGAAATTGAATGTTAAAAATTCACAACTAAGAGTTTATATAAGTTAAATTATTTTTGACAACAAATTATGTTAATTGAACTCATTAAATTCATTAGGGATTCATTAAATCAGTTATTTTTCCCACAGCCTATTCCTTCACAATGTGATGAACCTCACTAATAATATAGTCTTCCATGTACCAATATACTAATAAAAAAATAAATAATAATGAAAAGTAAAGTAAAATAGTATGAATCAGTACGAATTCTGAAGACGACATTTACCCCCTCATAATTTTTCCATATTTCTTTGTATAAAAGGAAACATATAAGAAAACATTACAACTAGTGTCACCTCACCAAACATAATACTCATTGGATGAAAAATTTCACTTTAGTTTCATTAATTATATTCATTTAATTGATAAATTTTTAAATTATGAAAATATTTATGATCCCAAGTTACCGATTCTCATTTGGAGAAATATAGAGAGAGGCCTTATTAGATGAAAAACGTTTAAGATGTAGTAACAGATGATCTTACTTTCCCAACCTCAGCCAAAAAAATCTATTTTCATGGATGAATCCCATGGGAATTCACTTCTATGAGACCAAAAATAGAATAATAGAGACACTACCATGATTCACGGTTTTATTTCACCATTGTACAAAGGAATTATACTGATTTTTTATTGAAAATTAAAATTATAATAAAAAATTTCAAATCATTTTTGATTAATTTATTTTTTATTTAACTCTGTTAAAAGTGGAAATGTTAATTGTTTTGATAGTTAAATTATAGGTGGAAGTGATTTGGAGGTCCAATGATGAAGTCCAAGAAAAAGGGGCCAATCTACATAGGATCCAAACACACCAGTGGACTAAAAGGAATACTTATATTATAACGTGCATCAAAATGGGATGAACATTTTTGGGAAGGTCCAAAATTTAATGTGATACATTTTATATGAAGTTACCCAATCCCCATTTGGGTTCTATGATTCCCATCTGAATTTATCAATCTAGGAAATCAAATCTGCACAAAGTCAAAAGTGGTGTTCTGTATTTTATTGATATCTCGATCAATAGTAGCCCAAATGGTGCCACAGTTTCAGTGTAGATATTCAAGGGGTGGGGATAAAATTTTTTAGTTTTCTCCAAATCATGATAATACTTTATGGAAGTAAAAAACAATGGCCTAATTGGTTTTATACAATCTATGTGCTCAAAATCACCTTCTGATTTTTCTATAAAAAAAGACCTTGGGCACCCCATTATGAATTTCATCCAGGTGGCAAGGTTCTTCATTTTTTAGTCCCAAAGGAGACTTCTCATCATATCTAGACGTTCTAGAGGCTATGGGATGTGGTACATAAACATCTACTTCATCCTACCCTCCCATGGATTTCTAGACTCCTTGTGGTCACACGGGGAGGAACACGATGTAAATCCCAAGCTTCATGTTCGTAGTATTGGAATGTTGTTTTTAATTCCAGGTTTTTATGTTGTTTTTCATCATAATATATTCTTATTTTATTGAATTATGTACTGGTATGTCATGCTCAACTCATATGATCATGTTTGGTGGCAACCCTTCATGATATGTTTCACACACCATTCACTACTTCTTATTCCCCCTTTCAATTGAAGTGATTGTGTGGTTGATATTGATTAATTGAAATAACATAAACACCATTATGGAAATTTAATTTAATTTCAAGGTAACATATTGGAATAACATAAAAACATAGACAGCGCATTGATCTCTTCATGTGTTACCTTGGTGAGTTTTGGTTATGAAGTCGAACAGAAATCACCCAATCATTTGTGGTATCTGATGAATCATTGTGTGTTTCCGACTGAAACCTACGAGGTATCCTTTTATAAAATAAGTAAAATTATGGTTCTAAGTGTTAAAAATAAGATATTATAAGATCATAGCCCTTTTTCAGGAAGTGATGAAGGATGAGAATCATAATATTTCCTCGAGTTGATCACGTTTAATTACTTTTGTTAACTTCCACTTTGTTTTTATCACTTTCACCTTTCTTTTGGAATTTTAAATCATAAAACCCCAAGTTTTACAAAGCCCCATTCCAATAGTATTTTTATAATCATAACCATATTTTTGAATTAATGATATTCGGATTCAATGAGTGATTACCTAGGGTTCCAGCTAAACTATAGAAATTCTAGTAAAAAACAAAACAACTAATTTGATGTGCCCAAAAATGAGATCAAATTTTGGTGTCATTCATGTAGATAAAATATCATTTTTATTCTTTATTTACTTTTATTTATTTAATTTACCTGTTAATTATTACTCCTTTCAATATCCCACCCCCATTTTATTATTTTTGGTTTGGGTTTGTGTCCTTATTTTTGTTGTTTTTCTGCGTTCCCCCCCCCCTCTCTTCTTATTCTCTCACATTCTCATTTTTTTTATTATAAAATGCTCTTATATTTTATCCTTATAATCATATTAATTTGTTTTTTTTATCTATCTTCAAACATAAAAATTTAAAAAATACTAAAAAACAATCTTCACAAATTATTTGCATGACTCGATCATAAAAAGAAAAACTACTTGAATTTAACCCTGAAATTGAAAACACACTTCAATCACAAAGAAGAGAATATTGATTAGGATAATAAATTAACATTGAGGAACACATTTTGGATCCTAATGTGGGATTGAACCATTCAAAAAATTATACCCAATCAAGCCCAAGAAAATGTGGCTGCAAATAATCGAACCTTTAAAAAAAATTTCACCCTAGATGTGGAGTACCAACCTGCGTACATCCAATATCCCATGGAAGTATCCAACATTGTCTAGAGATCAAGCCTCATGAACCTACTTGTCAAATTCTATGGTCTTCCTGGTGATGACCCTCACAAACACCTCAAAATGTTTCACATAGTGTTCTCCCCCATGAAAACCCAAAATGTTTATGAGGACCTTATTATGTTTCGGGCCTTCCCTTTCTCCCTTGATGGTGTAGCTGTAAACCTGATATATTATATGCCTTCAACAATTGGGGGATGGAATGACCTTAATCAAATATTCATAGAAAATATCTTCCCTACCTCCAAAACTGCATGAATTGGAAAATAAATTTGTGGAATTAGGAAATCACAAAGAGAAACCCTTTGTTAATATTGAGAGAGAGTCAAAATGCTTTGCTCTAGTTACCACCACCACCTGATTAGTAAGAAATTTCTAGTTATATATTTATATGAGGGACATGTCCCCATGGATTCATGGAATGGTATATTCAGTAGCTAGTGGTTCCCTTGTTGATAAAAATTCTTCCTCAGCTCGTGATTTAATAGACAATTGGCTCAAAATGCACAATAATTTGGTACACAAGCAATTACACCAACTAGTGGAGTTCATGAGGTAATTCATTCAACCACAAAAAGAAAGGTAGATAATACACTTGATGATATTTATACCCTTCTAATGAAATTGTTTCCACTGTAAGGTAACTCACACTCTTATTCTATTTCATTACATTGTGGCATTTTCTCTGATAACACTTATTTTCATGACTAGTGCGTACAACTTCAGGATTCATATGATTCTTGGGAAGTATTATTCCTTGGGAGTCCTTTTCAAAAAGAACCACCCTTCAAGAAAGAACCATTTACGCCAAATATAAACCTCAGGTGGAAAGAACAGCCACAATACCAAGAAGGAGGAAACCTGAGCAACCCCAAGAAAAATTGGAATCAACAAGGACAAGGTATGAAAATATCTTATCCCTAAACTTCTCAGAATAATCCTGCTCCTCCACCCAAATGTGAACCAAGAATCGAGGATATGATGCCGCAAATGGAATACCAAAACCCCTAGTTCCAATAGACCACACAATTAGCTAGTCAATACCTACTAATTCATGTGGTAAAGTTGGAAAACAATATCGGTGAGATCAAGATGACAAGGTTCTAGAAAACTAACATTCCAAAACATAACTAATCCAAAGGACAAAGGTAATGTATGTTTAATTACACTTCATAGTGGTAAAGAAGTTTCTCATTCTATTGATTCTACACAACAGGTATGTACACCTCTGGAAAACACTTTTTCTCCACCCATAAATGATTATAGTAAAGAAAACCAAAACCAAAATGGTAAACTAGTTATCATTGAGGATTCCCATGAACAATGAATTAATCTTAATTTCTGCCAAATAATCTCTAAATCTAAGAAGATATTACATAATGAAATTGATAAAGACATAATGTATACATTTAAAAAGGTGCAAGTTAACTTTCCTTCATTGGATGTAGTTAAATAAATCCATCAATATGACAAATTTATTAAAGAGATTTGCACCCACAGAAGGACACTAAAGGGGAATGAGAGAGTCAACATGGGAAGGAATATCTCTGCCTTTATTTAACCAGCAATGCCAACCATGTGCAAGGATTTGGGAATTTTCACAATACCCTTCACTATAAGGGAGACATTATTTTTAGATTCTATGCACAATTTATATTATTTAATTAATGTAATTACTTACTATATGTACACTTGTTTATAAGTTGGAGATCTTTCAACGATATGAATCATAGTGTAACTTTCCAATTGAAGCACTACCCACCCATCAAGAGTGGTCGAGGACGTCCTTGTAAATGTGAAGAATCTCATCTTCCCCTCCGCCTATTACATTCTTGAGATAGAGGATACATGTACCCTATGACATGCCCCTCTCATACTTGGGAGGGAATTCTTTAAAACAACAAATATGATTAGCAATGTTCACAATGGTACGTTGTACATTGAATTCAGTAGATAAAAGGTAAGTATTAATATCCTTGAGGCTATGAAACACCCCATTGAGGAGAACTACAATATTCTTGTCTATTCTATAGAGGTTATCTCAAATGATACACACAGACACACAATTATCCCCATGACCCATACTCATATTTATTTTCTCATTCATCACCCTTTCATGATTGGATCATTGATTCCTGTTTTGAGTGTCATGATGCTTCTAAAGAGTTTAAATTTTGTATTATAATTTATGAGATTGTTCATTATGAGGTACCTATGACCGTCAATGATTTTGAAAATCTCATTTCAATAGATTCTCTATCATTAAATAATAAACATGAGAAGATATATAGTTTCACAGACCTCAATCCCCCTAAATCCCCCCCCCAATCAAAAAAACCCCATTATTGAAATTAAAACGAATTCCATCAAATTTAAAATATTCTTATCTTGAGGGTATTGACCAATTGCCTATCATTATTTCTAATACCTCTCTCAACAGTAGGAAAAAATACATTATTTTTTTATAGAGTGTGAAAGGTGATATGATGGACTTTGGATGATATTCCTGGGATAAGCCCATCTATTTTTATTCACTATATACTTTTGGATGATGAGGCTAATCCTATAAGGCAGGCTCAATGTTGGTTGAATCTCACACTCCTTGAAGTGGTAAAATTGGAAGTCAATAAATTACTTGATGTTGAGATCATTTATCCTATATCTGAATGTAAATAGGTTACACCAGTTCAAATTGTGTCTAAAAAATTGGAATAATAGTAGTGTCTAATGAAAGGATTGAATTGGTTCCAACACTTGTGAAAAATAGTTGGTAATTCAATATTGACTACCTTTTACTGAGTCAATCAATGATAAATGACCATTTTAATCTGAATTTAATTGACTAGATGTTAGAAAGACTGTCTAGTAAGTCCCGTTATTGATCAATTTATGTCTATTCAGGTTATTTTCAAATCCATATAGCTCATGAGGATCAATAAGAACAACATTTACTGATCCATTTATCATATTTTCATATATAAGTATGCCTTTTAGTCTATATAATTCTTTTAGTACTTTTTAGCGATGCATGTTGAGTATTGTTTCTGTGTACATAGAGAATTTCATGGAAGTTTTATGGATGATTTCACATTTTATTGAACATCCTTTTATTACTTTTTGGCTCACCGAGGTTCTATCTTCAACTGTTTCATAGAAAAATATCTTTTATTAAATTAATAAAAATGCATTTAATGGTTAGACAAGGGAAAGTTCTTGGGAATATTATTTAAAAAGAGGTAATTCAAGTGGATAAATCAAAAATTAAATTAATTCTAACCCTTCTATATCAAAAATTTGTTCTTGAGTTGCATTATTTCTTAGGTCATGCTGGTTTTCATTGCCGATTCATTAATGACTTTAGTAAGATCATACTTCTCATGTCCCTGTTATTAAAAAAAAATTTCTGAGTACGTGTTTGATAAAAATGTGAGGATTCCTTAAATTCACTAAAAATAAGTCTCACTTCACCTCCTTCCATTCAACCACAAAGGTGGGATCTCCCATTTGAGATTATGTGTGCTGCCGCTAACTTTGCAGTTGGGGACGTTTTATCACAAAAGGTCTAGAAGGCTCCTCATTTCATTGCGTATTCCTCATGTACCCCTATCCTTGCCTAGGAAAAAAACACAACAACTAAAAAATAACTTCTTTCTATTCCATTTTACTTAAAAAAAATCGTTCTTATCTTTTCCGGGAAAAAATCATTGTATTTTATGATCATTCTTCCCTTCATTTCCTCCTAAGGAAACCTAAAGCAAATCCCTGCCTCATTTGATGGATGATCCTCCTCTATGAGTTTGACCTTGAGATTAGAGATAATAGAGGAGTGGAAAATGTGTTAGCTTACCAAATTAGTAGGATTTCCCCACCATCAGATCATCATGTTGACTCACCCCTCCCCATTAGATAATTCATCACTCATGAGAACCTTTGTGATGTTGTTAGACTTACCCCCTAGTATGCGGACATTGTGAATTTTCCAGAAACATATAGGGTCCCCATTGATTTCATCTCTTCACAATTCCTGATACTTATGCATGATTCTAGATGGTAAATTTGTGATAAAACATACTTATAGATAATTTTTAGTGACTATTTTGTTTGTCGGTGTGTCTCTAACCATGATTTCACCACTGTTTTGAGCTTCTTACATACACTAGCTTGTGGGGGCCATTTTGGATCTCAATGTACAGCTCAACAGGCCCTTGAATAATGTCTTTATTGGTAAACATTGTATATAGATTCCCATCGGTTTTGTAAATCATGTAATATATGTCAATTCAAAGGTAATATCTCAAAGAGGAATGAAATTCCCAAACAACCCATTTTATTTTGTGAGATCTTCAATGCATGGGGCATTGACTTCATGGGGCCTTTTCCAAGTTAATTTGGATTTGTGTACATCTTATTGGTGGTTGAATATGTATCTAAATGGGTGGAAGAAAATTCCACCATGATCGATGAATCTTTTGTGGTTGATGATTTTGTGAGGTCCCAAATTTTCACTAGGTTTGGTTTATCGAGATTCATCATTAGTGATCAGGGTTCACATTTTTGGAATCGTAACACGAAAAATTTTCTTCATAAGTATGGGGTTGATCATAAAGACTTCACAACATATCACCCCCATACTAATGAACATGCGGAAATATCAAATCGAGATGTTAAGTGAATCATGGAAAATATGGTAAAACCTAATATGAAATATTGGAGTTTGCGCTTGGATGATACACATTTGGTGTACCGTAATGCTTTTAGAAACCCAATAAGAATATCTCCATACAGGATTCTATTTAGAAATGATTATCACCTCTTGGTATAGGTATATCACAGTGCATATTCATCTTCTAAACAATGTAATATGAATATATTAGATGTAGGCGAGCATAAGAAGATACAAATTCTGCAGTTGGATGAAATTCGTCTTGATGCATATGAGAACTCCCGAATCAATAAAGAGAAAACAAAGTCAATCCATGATGGGATGATTAATCAGGGAAAATTTAGTATTGATGAGTAGGTTCTAATGTTAAATTATGTGCTAAAGTTCCACCCATGTAATATTCATTCCTAATGTCTCGGTCCATATACCTTTAGTGATTATTACCCATTTGGTGCTATACATGTTTTTCATGAGAAGAGTGGATAGAGGATTACATTTAATGGGAATAGGATCAAAAACTTCAATGAGGATTTTCCAAATAATCTCATGGAGGAAGTTCCAACTGATAGATGCCACATATGACACCACATTAAAGGTTTTCTGTTATCCATACCTTTATTTAATTTTCTATTTATTTAAAATACATTCATTGAGGAAAATGTAATTTTTAAGTCCGGGGGAGGGTAACATATCTTAGATAGGATTAAAAAAACAAAAAAATGTGTTTTTATTTTGATTTCTTTTTCATTATTTTGTGTTTTTAGATAAAAATTGATCTTAAAAATAATATCCAAAATCAATTTTCATGCATGAGTTGATTGTGAGGAAGATTCCATTTTTAAAAAAATGTTTTTCAAATTAATGTTGACATGGAATATTTTTCTACAGTTTGTATTTTCCTGACATTATTATATGTTTAAAGTATTTTTGAATCCCATGCCTCATTAGGACTGACCAAAATTTTAATCCCTTACCCGAGAGACATTCTAAGACCTTTATTGCATATTCTTCCTTGTAATAACTTTCTTGAGAGTCCTAATTCATGCAGACAAACTAAAACTTACCTTGATTCCCTTTGAATCTATAATATTCAAGAACATCGCATTCTTGATAGAGGAAAACATTCATTGAAAATCCATTTGCACAATTATTCTCTATTTTCATCCCATTTACATTTTATCCTTCTTAAGCCTTAGAGACCTTGAAATGCATGTTTGGTATCCACATTACAAGATAATTTATCCCTACAAAACCATATATTGTGTATATTCTTGTTTTATTATCATCAAGTGTGGTAGAGATGGTGTTTCCATGGGAATTTTTGGGAGAGAATCTTTGTTATGGGTTAATATAAAGGGTGCCTACATTTTCTATAGGCAATTGGTTCACAAGACATATTGTATACTTTTTTTACACATGTTTCCCTCTTTATCTCCAAAATATATATATATATTTAAAAAAAATAGTCATATTCATTGAAAAAAACATAACAGAAGAATAAAATTGAGAAAAGATGCTATTTATTCACTATTATTCACTCCTTGGTTGTGACCTGCACAAATGGACAATGGGGATAGTGAGTTGGAGGTAATAATCTTTGTGAGGGTTTGAGTGCATACATTTATTGTGAACACTTTCAAAATTTTGAAATGTTTTTTATATAAGAGGGTAAACACTTCTCTTCTTCCTCATATTTTTAAACATAAAACCCTACCATCCCTGGAACCTCAAAACAACCTGTTGGAAGTCCTCTAGAATAGCACACTAGTTTCAACCATTAGAGAACTGAAATTCATGGAAATCCTATAGTAAGATTGCATGAACTCTAGGAAAAGAGTATAACTCCAATTTAATATGTTCCTTGAGTGAAGATGGAAAATATCTAGGTCAGTTAGGTTGCGACATGTTGCATGAGTGAACAAATGAAGTTTAACAAATTCAAATATGTAAAAAGAAAATTGATAGGAAAACTGATTCCATAAACAATACATGATAAATTTCATTTCAAAATAATATTCAATGTTTTCATGCCATTGATTTAGTAATGGAACATGATTATGATATTATACTTTTCCTAAGAGTGAAAATTTTTATGTGTGGTGGTGTTATCGTACCACTATTCGTTATTTTGTTTCACCATTATACCAATGTATTAAACAGGTTTTGTACTAAAAAATACAGGTATGATAACAAATTGAACATCATGGTTGATTTAATTATTTTCTTTTTAACACTATTAAAAATGGAAATGGTACTTTTTTTGATAACTACATTTTAGGTGGCGGTGATTTGGAGGACCCATGATGAAGTCTAAGAAAAATGGTCCAATGTGCACATGATCCAAAAACACCATTTGACTAAATGACAAACTTCTACTAAATGGTGCATCCAGAAGAGCTAAAATTTTTGGGGCTGGTACCAAAATTAATACTATACATTACATATGTAGAAACCCAATCCCCATTCGGCCTCTAGGATTCCCATCGAAAATGATTTTTCCATGAAATTAAATATGCACAAAGTCAAAAGCGGTGTTCTATATTTTATCAATATCAGAATCTATTGTTTCCCAAATAGTTCCATATGTTTAGTGGTGATATTCAAGAATTGGGATACAACTTTTTTAGTTTTATATAAAGTGAGATAAGGCTACTTGGAGGTCCAAAACAATGGGATAAGTGGTTTTACAAAATTTGTTTCCTCAAACCCATCTTCCAATTCTCCTATAAAAAGAGACCTTTGGAACCCCATTTAGAAGTTCCACTACAAGGAAATTTGCTTCCCTTTTTGAGTCCCAATGTAGTATTATCATCATCCCTAGACGTTTTGGAGTTTATGTTATGTTTTACTTCAGAATCTTCTTCTTCCTCCCCTCCCATGGATTTCTAAGCTCCTTGTGATCACCTGAGGAGGAACGTGATGCAAATCTCAATCTTCATGTTTGTAATATTTCAATGATATTTTTAATTCCAGGGTTTTATATATTTTTTCATCATCCTTTATTCTTATTTTATTTACTTATTTACGAGTATATCATCCTCAACTCATATGATCATTTTTGGGGGTAACCAATCATGTGATGTTTCACACCCCATTCAACACTTCTTCTTCCCCTTTCAATTATAGTATTTGTGTTGTTCATATTGTTTAATTGAACTCACATAAATGCTATTATGGATATTTAATTTAATGTCATTGTATAAAAATTTTATAACATACAAACTCGGACAACACATTGAGTTATTCCTGAGTTGCCTTGGTGATTTCTAGTTATGAATTTGAACACAAATCACCCAATCATCGATGATATTAGATGAATCATTGTGTGTTTTTGACTAAAGCCTATGAGGTATCCTAGTATAGAATCAGTATCATTCAAGTTGTAGGTGTTACAAACCAGGTGTTAATATATCATAACCTTATCTATTGAAGTGATGAAGGATGATAATCACAAGATTTCCCCAGGTTGATCACGTTTAATTACTTTTGTTATCTTCCACTTTGTTTTTATCACTATCTTCTTTATTTTGGAATTTTAAATAATAAAACACCATGTTTTCAAAAATACCATTCCACTTCTCTTTTTGTAATTACAACCATATTTTTCAATTAATTATATAGGGCTCTGTTGACAGATGAACTAGGGTTCCTGCTATAGTGTAGGAATTGTAGTAAAAAAATAAACAACTAATTTTATGGGAATGGAAACATGATCCGTAACCATCAGATCAACCATGGATAGTGGGAATCCCTTGTCATCATAATTCATATGTGATAAGGGTTACATAAACTTCTATTCATGAACCTTAACTACCTATATCATAAGCATCATCCCTTAAAGAAAATTATAAGGTGAATCCCATAATAGGGAAATATAGGCCTTTATCTCAATAATATGATATCTTTAAATAGTTGTTCATGGACCCATAAAATAGTTTAACTATGGATGATACTAGTTTATCAAAATATCTAGGGGAAGAAATTGTTGAGGCCATGTTAAGATATCACGAGTTCAAAGAAGAGGTCATTACCAATAAGTTATATCATATGGATACTTATTCCATATAATTTCACGTTTTAATCTTTTTTATAGAGTTGTATATGGATACTAAAATAAAAAGACACATGAAACCTTTTTATTTATCTTTTAAACTAGATGATATTGATATCTAACAAGAATTCATTGCAAATGGATCTATTATGAACATCATTCCAGTCCAATCACATAAATATTTTTTCTATAATGAAAAAGATTCCTTTCCTTATAATTTTACACTATAGGGTTATGACATGAATGGGCGTTAGTCTATTGATTAATCAAGCTAGAATTCTATTTGGGGACTGGGTATATGGCTCTAAAATTTTGGGTTTTTAGAAGGCTTCAATTTTTAACATCTTGAATGTTATTATTCTGATATAAAATCATGTGGTTGATTCGTCATCATAAAAAATGTATAAAATACTACATTAAGGGAAACATTAGGACATATCATGGTGATAAGGATCCATTTGAGTCTCTCAAGCCTCAATACATCAATAAAAGATTCTATTGGAGGGGATGAATACAACCCATGAATGATTTTTTCACCTATATGGATTTGAAATTAATCTAACTAACCCATTTAATGTGTTTTATAATGAATATTTATTTTCTATCAATCGAATAAAATATAAGATCTTTGATTTGGATCTTCATTCCTTTGATCTCATTATATCAGTCTCAAAAAATGTTCCGAATAACATGAAAGGAGTGTATGATATCTATAAAAATAATGACATCATGATTAAAAGTGACATCACTTTATCAATTTACTTTATAAGTCCCTTATTACATCAACTAAATTAGACGATACTCTCACCTCACCTATAAAGAGTGGAAATTATCATAAAACATCTTCAGAATATCTATATATTGATGATGTTGCTAGCTCTAAAGTGTCCCCATCATCACTCATTCAACTTAGGGTTAGTAAATGGGAAGTGGAATAAGTGGATATTAGAGATTCCCATATAGTATTTATTTAAGGTGTATATATAGATATTTATGAGATTTAAAAAATAGATATGGGTGTGTAGGATGACCCAAGACCCAAATAGTTCAAAAAATCCATGTATTATAAAGAATAAGTAGATAATACCACTTTTATGATATGTGTTGATATGTTTTCACCTATAATTACATAGAAATTCTAGGACATGATCGCAACATAGATACCCACCACTTGGCCTTGTGAGGGGAACTTTTTGGTTACAAGTAGCTAGCCTAAATATTTCACCGAACTCATGCTTATTAGGTTGACATTGAGATTAAAAATATAATTAAATCCAACATGATTTAGAAGGACCAATACATGAAATGGAACCTCAATATTTTTTATGAATGAATATAAATAGAAATATAATAATCATTGTCAGCATTAGAGGTCTCAATTAGAATTTTCCAAAATAGGATTTCCCCAAACCGATTACAAAAATTATACTAAATGAAACTACTAACAATAAATCCCATTAGTTTATAAATGAATATTTAGAATACAAAAAATATCCAAATTGTGCATAATTACTTATAGGATAAAATCTTTAGGTAACCCCATGAAATATATTTCTATTAGTTAATTCAATTTTGTTTGAAGAGATTAGGCATCACATATAAATAAACCATTCATCATATTTTCAAACACATAATTTGGGAAACTGTTGAATCATACATTGATGATATAATGGTCAAATCCTAGAAACATTCTGATCATATTTCTTATCATGAGGTCATTTTCAATAATATAATTCAATAAAATTTTAAAATTAATATCCTAAAGTATACTTTTGTTGTCATGTAAGAAAATTTTCTTTGCTTCCTAGATCATTACCATGGAATTGAAGTCAATTCTGAGAAAACCATGGCTATGCATAAAATGTAACCTGATAAGAAAATAAAAGATTAAAGAGGAAATTAGAGAATCTTTTCCTAAATTTCATACATTATAGAGACCCTTGAAGGAATATTGTAACCCTTCACCAAGCTAATGTAATGGGGGGTCACCAATTAATTGACTAATGATTTTTAGGATCCCATTGATATTCTTCAGAAATATATTTTGAATCTAAGAGTTTAAATAACATTTTTTATGGAAAACCACTAATTATATATGTGATATACATAGGCCAGAAACTAGGTTATTTTTATTCAATTAATAATTAAGTAGTGAAAGAGAATAGTATTTATTATCTTTGAAGAAAAGTTCATGATGCTAAAACACAATATTTATATATCAAGAAGATATTCCTTACATTAGTCTTCAAAGTTTATAAACTGTGGAACAATCAATAACACCTTTAGATCCAACTAGACTCTTAAAATGACCCACTCATTTATATCCTCAATATCCCCTTGTTGACTAGACACCAAGCATTGTGGGTGGTCATTCAATAAGGTTTTTACATTCAATTCATATCATAGAAATAAAACGATAGACATTAGAATATTTTATCATATAGTATCATTCAGTTGAAAATATGATGTGAGACTCTTTTACCCAACATAGTTGTTTTATATTTCATTGAATTCCCCTAAAAATAGGGGATATACATTGATGATGTTTTATGATGCCTAATAGGTTAGAGAATGAAAAACCTAAAAATCAAAAAAGTTGGTTTAGGAATCATAATTCTTTCCCTGGGCATGGAAATTCATACCCTTCCTATTTACTGTCGGTCATATACACCAGTAATGAGATAGAATACCAAGCCCTAATTTTTTTTAGGGAAAAATTACTATAAATACTAGTTTCTTCCCAAAGGGATAACAATGATTCATATTTGGTGATTGTTTCCGATGCTTTCGCTGGGGCGTGAGCATTCGTCATGCAGAGGACGCGCTGCTGTTACCTCACATTCCTGCTTTCTAATGGCGGGCGACATCCAATCATTATTTAGGGACGTCTGCTCCTTGATTGAAACGGGGTGATGGAATGTCGGTTCTTCCTTATGTGGATTCCTTTTAATAGATCATCACCTAGTCCGGGTCTCCCTCATAGATTTAAGATGTAGTTTCTGAAGCTCTTCCTGGTGACATATCCTCATAGACAACAGTTAATTAAACAACTTCTATCAGGACATTCCAAGGAGTCTGGTCAGGGAAACAAACTTCAATTAGGAGAGTTGTCACGTTGGGCACCACTGGAGTGTCTTGACGCTGGGGGATTGGCATGTCGGTCTTCTATCCCTTGTTATTGGGCTTCTTGAGGGCGCAGAAGCCCAAGGCATCCCACATCGGACATGGTGAATTGTATGCCATTAGAATGTATCTGAGGTTTTCCTTGGTTCCCCATGTTTAACACATGGTATACCACAATTTTATAATCCCACAGAGATAGATCAGACTGATCGGAACACTGATTAGTGTGGATCAGATTGAGGAACCCCTTGGAGGGAGCAATGATATCAGAGCCAACATGTGGGTGGCTTCCTGAATGCTGTGGAGGGGAATGAGGTGGCATGATCTCACCGAGATGTGGTGGCCTAGGTAAGAGTCATGATGGAAAATGGTTTTGGGCATGATCCCCAAAGAGAGTTCCTACATATCCCCATGGTGGGGATTCACATTCTGCGTAGTTCAATGAAATGATGGGACACCTGAGGAGGCGACCCGTGAGAATGGACGCATGGATGGGACCCAGAGGAAGTGAAACCATTGGGTTAGGGAAAGAGCTTCCCAAGACACATAGGCTCAAGGGATAGGTCATGATGAGACATGAGTGATGGGCTTGATCCTTGGGGAGGCTTTCTATGTATCCCTGTGGTGAAGAATCAAAGACCATGTAGTTCAGATGGCGAATACAGTTTAACCTCATGCGGGACAGGGGTGAACCTATGATGGTCGGAACGACAGGGTGGCGGGATTTAACCTCATGGAGGCTTCCTACATTCCATGACTTGACATGGATCAATGTCCCCATATTTTGGGATGGATTGGAGATTACACTCTGAGTCGGCCCAAGTTGATGGATTGGGGATTACACTCTGAGGCGACCCAAGGTGATGGATTGGGGCATACACTCAATGGAGGCCCAAGGTGATGGATTGGATAGGGCTTACACTATGAGGCAGCCCAAGGTTGTGGGTTGAGGCTTACACTCTGAGGTGGCCCAAGGTGGTGGCTTTGGGCATACACTCTCAGTCGGCCCAAGGTTTTTGGTTGGGGGTTACACTCTGAGGCGGCCCAAGGTTGTGGGTTGGGGCTTACACTCAGAGGCGGACTAAGTTTGTGGGTTGGGATTTACACTCTATGTCGGCCCAAGGTGTCTGGTGAACCGATGTGAATGGGGTCGGAACGACAAATGGGTGGTGGGATTGAATCTCGAGAAGGCTTCCTACGTACCATACGTTGACATGGATCAAAGTACACATAGTTCAGGAAGGGTTAATATAGTTTAATATCAAGCATGATGGGGGCGATGTCATGGTCGATGCTTACTCTAAGCCCACATGAGTCATTCTCGGTGTGAGAAACAAGAGAAAACAAAGTCTTGACGACCACGTCATGAAAGGTGCATCTGCGGGATGTGGGGTGGGCTTACGCGTTGAGCGTCCCAAATAAGAAATAGGGGCATACGCATGGTTAGCGGCCTGGGAAGTAAGGGTTTACTCTAGGATGGAGGCCCGAGGTGAAAAAGTGAAACAGGAGAAGGACTTGGGACCGAGGAAAGGAGGAGCTCCATTCCCTATCACCTCCTCCACTGGACTTGAGGACCCAAGATGAAATGAGGAGTAAGGGTGTTGCTTCCTACATGAAAGACTAGGGGCTTACATCAAGGTGGTTACCCTTCCCTGCAGACAAAGGACACTCCAATAAGGAGGATATCATCCCCTGTGATGGGTGATACCATCCCCATGGGGATGAGTGGATGTGGAGAATGTTCAAGGTGGGGGGACCCTATGTGCAAGGCATAGGGCTAGGTCGTAGTCTAACATCATATACAGAGGATGATGGTGCATGGCATTTTAATGTCCTGTAGCTCGGACGAGGTGTGTTTGCTCCACACCCCTAGGACTTACATAACCGGTACCCTATTCTCATTGTTGTAAGGAAGGTATCAGCAACACCATAGCGAGGGGGTGTGTTAGGTTGAAACATCGACGGGTCCACATTAGCGTGGATATGAGAAGAAGCAATAGCCTTTAGCGTGCCTACGCAAAGAAGCATGAGGAAAAGAAACGCATCGGGCGGTATCGTCCAAGGGACTTTTAAGTTACTTCGTACGAGCCTAGAAGGTCACACGGGTAAACAGTGCATGACATGGATGCATGAGGCGTGAGAGGCACCCCCCGAATGACATCCATAAGGAGGGCAATGGGCGCTCACGCAAGGGGGCTCCTGGGGATCACTGAGGTGGGGGTCCTAAGGAATTTCATGAAACCTTTGAGGTTTGCGCACGAAATAATTGACCTGCATGAAAACACCAAGCTGGCATGAAATCGGTGATGCTTGCATGTAATTGGGGAAGAGGTTTTGCATGTGAGTAGAAAAATTGTGCTCAATAAGTTCAAATAGTTCACAAGTGGGAGTGGTTGCATGCAAGTATAGGGGTGCGCGCAATGAAAGGAATTACGCGCAATTGGTCGGCATGGGCGTAGTGGAAGGGATAGCGTGCAAGGGGCAGACCCTAAAGGGATTGGAATTCTGTCTAATCCATGGTGATCTCACGCGAAGGTGGACCCTGGGGTGACATGGTGCGAAAAGAACCATACCTGAAGGCCATCTTCGCGCACACGGATGGATGTTTTCACGCACAAGAGCCGGTTTGAATTTTTCAGCCCGGAAATAGAAGGTGGTCACTTTTTATTTTTAGGTATCCGGGGGTGCGGAAAACTGCTCGGCATGAAATAATTTCATACCGAAGTCGGTGGCGTGAAATTTCAGCCACGCGGGGAATTGCACGAAATTATTTCACGCCTCATCCGCGTCCTCTTCCGGAAACTCGTAACTTTTCATGTAGGACACATTTGTTTCACGAACCTAGAAATTTATTTTGAGCGGCCCCTTTGGGCCCCCCAGGTGGGGTCCATGGGTCCAAATATGAATTCTCTTTGTCGTTTGGAAAACTTCTTTAGCACTTGATCATGTTTTGGATTCTACAAATGCCCCCCCCCTTGGAATTAGATCAGTGAGGGGTTGCGATGGTCAGATTCTGATGGAAATGCCAAAACACAGGGCTCCGTGGGGTACATGCGTGAAAAAATCTGAAGTGGAACACAAAAATCAGAATGGCGTGGAATTCGCTTTTCACGTGGGCGTGGAAATCAAATTTCGCATAGCACGGAACCCAGGATTAGAATTTAAAAGCCTCCACGAGTCCCATGCTTCATACAACTTTTCTTGCGTGATAGGCTTCTAGCTCTCGTGTGTGAAATTTTCTACTCTTGTGCGTGAAATTGTCTCCGGCCCTGTGTGAAAAACCGCTCTGGCTACAAATAATTCCACCGAGAATAGGAGTCATTTTATGCACAAACCCGGGGTTTTTTGTGCCGCAATATGAAACTTCACGACACCGATTGGTTTTATGCGCCAGCCTCCCAGATTTTGCACCAGCTACAAAAACACATGGTCAGCAGAAAATTGCCACAAAACAGATTGATGAGGGAGAAGTCGCTGCTCGTAGGGCTGAAATGGATGAAAACCCAGAATTTTATGGCGCAAAATGGATTTTCTCCAACAACTATACCCTCTTCAATTTTCTAACCCACACCCAAAAGGAGTATGCCTTGTCTAATATCCTGCCACTCTTGGAATTTGGAATTCTGGAGGAGGTCCCTCTGCAGGGCTTTGAGGTGGATATGCCATGGTCATGGGTGACTTGTGAGGACGATATTACTTGATACAGCATCACCAACAATGGTCATCCTACCAGAGAACCTAGGAACATGGATGTATATTTATTGAATCCCAGGACTAGGACCATTTATGTGGGTGACCCTATTATAGAGTGTTCCCCAACCCTTTATGCGAGCACCTTTCATCAGAGCATCACTGACGAGACCAAAGGTTCACTGCAGGACTGGGACCTGTGGTCCAGAGGCAAATTCACCAGCAAGTGGTCCTGGGGGTACTGGGTTTTCCATACGTGCAACCAATTTGGGACCGAGCTGCAGCATATTGGTCTGTTTGAGGTGGTATAGACATCGCAATTCCACTTCTACTGCCATCATGAGCTCAGGCCAAAGCTATTCACCTGGTGGTCCCATGATACCAACACATTCCATTTCCATCATGGGGAAGCCAGCATCAGTGTTTGGGACATTCACTGAATCGGGGGTATCCCCTTGTAGGTCCATTAATACGACGAGTTCCTTCCACCGATGAACACCTGGTGAGACATATCATGAACCCCCATACTGATGTGTCACCTGTTGGAGCTTTCCATGGAGAAGATGGGGGTTAAGGACTTCCTGAAGGACATCACCTACAAGTACTAGTTTAGCATGTTCCTGGAGAGGGATCCAGAAGTCAAGATACTAAGGTGGGGGATATGGTGTCCAACCGCAGCATAGAGAATCAAGAGTAGATCATACTGGAGGGTCTTGGATGCGAGGCACTACCAATCGTGGGGTTATGGCGTAAACCAGAGTCAGGATCTGAATGTTCGGTATGCTATATTTATCGCTACCTTCCTGAGCAGGTGGCTCTTGCTAGTGATGGATGCAAGGATGGACATCTGCCCAGTGACCCTACTGATGGCTAGCATCATGGATGCAAACAAGTGGTTCAATCTGGGGTCCCCATGCTGGATCGACTATACGCCATTTTGGGACGCATCTCGAGAGGGGGATCGCCTAGGAGGGTATGTGGAACCTTCCATATTTTCCATGGTTGGGTTGTGGCTCATTGTGCCAGATACACTTTCCCAAATTCCATCTGTCCTCCAGGTAACGGCATGTGACCCTCTCTGGTGAACATTTCCGGGGTCATGCCACTGATGCCCAATGAAGAGGGAGTACGAATCAGGATTGGGAACCTTGCCAACTTCACCTTCAGCCCATTCCCCACCCCAACTGGCAAGATGATAGACAATGGGCGGGGCTAACTATATCATAAGGAGTACTTCTAGAGCATCATAGGTGGGGTTCTCATGGCCCGGATTGATGGGAAGATCTCTTATGAGCCTTATGTGTCGTCCAGGTTCACTAGGCAGTTTGGGTGCCACCAGTGAATGCTGAAAAAAGTATACACAGAAGTCTGGGAGGAAATGCATCCATGTGTTCTTCGTCACCTGTGGATGATGATCACGACCTACAGCTCCAGCGATGTCATCACCTTTCCTCCCACCGGAGTCGACGCTGGTCTCTCAACCGAGTATATCGAACATTGGTTCATAGCATACCCTAGGGGGCTTTTGCAGAATCAAGTTCGGAAACTCAAATTCGCTAGTGTGGAACCCAGGCGGCGAGAGAGCAGGTTGAGTTCCGTTATAGGGGGAAGATCCGAAGCGTGTTAGGCAATGGGGCCCGTGCAGGCTGGGACCTCATCAGCGGGGGCATCGCATGGCGTGAACGCTCCCTCATCACCTAGGGGAGGGTCCTGCGGGACGGCCAAATAACTTGATGGGAAGAAAATAAGATACCTTATTTAACCTTCTCAAGATGCCATTTTCTCCACACTATGGTCATCTTGGATAACCCTACGATAGTCAGTGAGTACTGAAACCCTCTGACATAAGGTAGTGCGTGACGTGATGTAGTTTCCAGAAGTTGAGATCATTCGAGTTTTCAATAGAGTGAACTTTCATCGATGACATGTTTATCCGACAACCATGGACATGTATGCACATCAACGGGGTCGGCGTGTGGAGCCACCTTTCTTGGTGAATGTGATGCTCAGCCAGGAGCAAGATCTAGAAATGATGTCGCTGGGGTATGATGATAGTGATGATGAGTCGGAGGGCAGTGAAATAGGAGAGGAGGTAGAAGGAGAAGGGGAAGGCGAAGGAGTAGGAGAAGTGGAGCCCAAAGGTGAAGGGTCTTTGGGGGCATCCCACCTTGGGAGTCTCTGGGAGAGCGATGATATCTTCAGATCTGATATTGATATGACTGAGCTGGTCGGGGTATTCTTCAACCCATATCTAAAAATGTATCATCTTTCCTTCTCGATCCTTAACCGAAATTCCTTATCTTACTCAGGAACATGATGGTGATGATCAAGCATCTCCAGCCAAATGAGGGGGGAGTGCAAATGGAAAAATCTGGGGCACCGATGCCCATTATCAAGCTCATGAGGGTTGACGGATCACCTGTAGTGACAGATCCTGTAGCGGCCAGAACACTGGAGGATGGCTCCTTGGGTTTCTGTAAGTTCCTTTCTTTGATACCGATATTCACTGTTAGAGGACTCAACTGATTTGGCTGCTCCTTGCCTGTATAGTGATCACGGCGTTATAGGCTCATCAGGCCACTGATCCTTGATCATACGCGGGTGAGTCAATGTAAAAAGTACTTCCCCAACAATAACATGCCTCCTAAACCGAGTCAGCCCTGGTAATTAGTGAGCAGGGAGCGGCGGACACCAATGGTGCTGTTATTGGGGCAGGGCCGGAAGTTGATGAAGGCGCCAAGACTGAGGAGACTATTACTCTAGGAGGAATCTCCTAGGAGGACCCTGCTATTGGCATGTTGGTTGTCTTCACTGTCTATTGGCCCGCTAATCCTGAAGAAATTGATGATTCAGATTCAGAAGAGACCGAAGAGAGTCGGTTGGCGTGACGCTAGGGATGGAAGTGCATGTGGAGTTTTCTCAGTCAGCCTCTGGTGGAATGGCTGAAGCAAATGGGGTCACTCCACACCATGTTGTGTTTCCTATGTGATAGGGGGGCAGATGCTCAACGCCTTCACCAGACGGACCGTGATTACATGGCCGAGAAGATGCATGAGAGCAGGAGGTTCTTCGATGTTACCCAGTGTTGGGAGGAGTCCAAGAGTACCTGAGCATTTCTGAGGGCAGAGCAGGAGGTCCAACACTTTGAGGGACAGGAAAAAGAGCAGGATATATTCATCACAAACTATTCTGAGATCATGGAGCAGTTGAGGGACCAGTTGGAAGATTCCCAAGAACAACTTGTGGAAGCGAGTCACCAGATTACTGAGCTCCAAACTGAACAGGTGCGAGCCCGGTCTATAGTCAGCGAACTATGCTATGTGGCCACTGATGAAGAAAAAGTCCTCCGGAGGCGGGAGGAATTCTTGGAGGCCAACAGCTATCCAAGAAGCCGACCCTTAAGGGCCCTGTTTTGGCCGAACCCATAAACTTACCTCGCCTTACTGGTTCTTGTTTTCTTTTTGAAAATCATGTATGGACAAATTTACTTACTTGTTCCTTTGTTTAATATACTTTTCCTTCTGGTTTAACATGCTCAACCATAATCCCGAAACAAATAGAAATCCATTCCTCAGCTCACATGGGTTGTACCCGATGTGAGAAACAGGGGATGCTCATACTATCACTTTGTTTGATCATTGGAGCGTCAACCCAGATTTGGGCATTCGAAATACGAATCTAGATTCTCAAGGAGAAGAGGGAGGCCCAACCAAAGGAAGAGGACCTCAGACCGATCGATGTATCGTCTTATCTATGTGCTCTAGCACACGAGCGGGGAAATTCAAAGGGCATGGGAATCAGTCCAAACATAGGGGAATGAAAAATGTGAATCACATCACCCAAATTGAGAACACTATGGGAGGGGCATGGCAATAAAGGACGATTGTTGAGCATGTTCGAAACACAGCATCCCTATTGCATTATCATGAAATGGGGACAAAAAATGATCATCAACTGCTGTCCATGTCTACAACGCGTGATTTGTATCAATTTTCCATTCATTAGTCTTCCAGAACGTTGTCCTAGGACAGCAGGTGGGCCATGTGTCAAGCATCCATACTATTAGGGGGTCCCTTCGAACGTGATCAGTCTTCCAGAATGTTGGCCCAGGATAGTAGGCGGACCATAGGTCGAGCATCCATACTATTAGGGGGTCCCTTTAGGCATGAAAGAGGATGAGGATCCGAATAAATGGGCATGCAAAGCGTGGAAAGTGAAGTGCTAGTTTGTTCAAACAGGATCGAACACTCCCAAAATTATGCCACCATGGTGGAAGAACATTAGCCGGGCACATTAATCTGATCATGGATCTTCCCTAATTTTAGACAAGGCCACTCTAGTGAGGGAACTGTCACTTCTCAATGTCATTATGGGGAATCCCAAACTTGCCCAAGGAAAATACTACAATTACACAACTTCCTGGGGGGTCAGGCCAAGGGGCCGATGATGGGGAAGGATGCAATTTGTGATTCCCGAGGCTGGACCCAAGGCGAAATGTCTGGGCGTTCCTACGTATCCCACAAGGATGGGAATGAAGCCACACGTAGTTCTGTAAGGGGTCTTAGTTTAAGGTCATAGAACTCGGACTAGGGATCGGTAAGGAATGCAGGGGACACATGGTAAAGTGTTTATGAAACCCGACGTGAATTAGGACATGAGTCAAGATTACCATGTGTTCCTTGGGAAGTGTTTGGGTCAATGGACTGAACACGAAAGGTTGGCTGGGCCCATAGGGATGTTCTTGGGCATTCCTACATATCTCATGAGAATGAGAATCAAGCCATACATAGTTCTAAAATGTATCATGGTAAGTTACCAATGAAAATGATGAAATGGGTGTGCGGGTCTGACCCTCAAAGCAAAATAAGTGGTATTTGATGTATCTTGTTTGTATTTTAAGGTGAATGGGGTTTTTTTGTTAAGTGATAGGCCTAGGGTAGAAATTTCCAGCGTCACCAAAAGAATCAAACCGTATACAGGCGTTGACAAATGGCATGGTGGGTGACCAATACCCGATGTGATGTCCTCTATGATGAGGTCATCACAATGTAGTGCCATTTTTTGTTGTGTGGCCGAGACGATACTATCACAGTTTACGGTCATGTGATTGGACCAAACAACATAGTTTAAGGAGGTATGTCATGGACCTAAAGAAATGTGCACGATGTGATAAAGCATACCCGGGGAGCTAGCTTCCACCTGAGCCATAGGATAAGGGGCCAGAAGTTTTTATCTTCCAGTTGAGCGGGACCTGATATGAATTGTCTGGGTGATCCCACATGTCCTATGAGGGTGAGGATCAAGCTACACATAGATCTTAGAGAAGATCCTAGTTTATGGTCTTAGTGCTCAGGTCGCGAGATCCCCTAGGGACGTCGTATTGCGGCTTTGTCTACCTGATGTGCAGAGGTGCACTGAGGGATAGTGCTAAGAGTGTCCAGATTCCACCTGGACATGATGGGGTGGAACATAATGTGAATCATGTAACCAACATTAAAATTTTGAAGGGTATGTCATGACGACAGAGGATTACTACTGACCATGTTCACAACATGGTATCCTGTTGCGTTTTCCTGAAATGGGGACAAAAAAATGAGCATCGACTGCTGACCATGTTCGAAACGTGAGATTTGTATAAATTTGGTGTATGAAACCCTCAGGGGAATTGGCCCCTAATGGTAGTAGAGCCCTTAGTCCTTGTATCCAAGACATTTTTTGGGGGTCCCTTAGGGTGTGAAAGATACTGGGGGGCCAAATGAAGGGGAACATAAAGCTTGACAAGTGGATGGAAACTTGCCCAGTTTAATCTGACACTCCATGTCCAAGACCAGAGTACTCTTAGACACATCGGCGCCCCACTACAAATGGTCGAGGGGCTCATCTTGAGAGTGTCCAATAGATGGTGGATTCCTAGGAGAAGGGGGCATGATGCCAAAAACCCAACGTGAAGGAGGGAATAACCCTGTACCACACCTATATACCCCCCTCATGGAGATGAACAGGCCAAGGGGCCTAGGTGACCGGGAGAATGGGAGATCTCTAAGAGGTGGGGCTGGACCCGAAATCTAAATATTCAGGCGGTCCTACATATGCCATAAGGATGGGAATCAAGCCGTAGGTAGTTCTTAAAGATACAGTTTAACGTCATGTGGGGTAACATACAGTTTAACATCATGCGGGAATAAATATAGTTTAATGTCATGCGGGACGGTATACAGTTTAACATCATGCATGATTAAATACGGTTTAACGTCATGAGGGATGACATACAGTTTAACTTCATGTGGGACAAACGTGCAGTTTAACATCATGTGGGACGAACGTGCAGTTTAGGGTCATGCAGGACCAACAGTTTAAGGTCGTGCAGGACCTTAATCTAGTTTAATGTCATGGGGGACCCCGGAAGGGTCAGGAAAAGTATTCTTTAAGGAACTTGGCATTGGTGGTAGGAGTAATATACTCACCATCAATAGTCACCAGGGAGTACACACCATTGTGATAAACCTTATGAACAATGAATTGTCCTTCCCATTTGGGCTCCATCTTTGGTGGTTTCCTACCGGGGATCATTGGTGCTCTGAGGGCTAGTATTAATTCACCCTTCAGGAAAGATTGGTGGTGAACCTTCTTTTTGAATGCTCGAGCCATCATGCTATGATGCCTTTCTAGGTTGTGCAAGGCATGATGCCTATTCTCTTCCAGTGCTTCCAATTCAGCTAGACGGATTTTAACCACTCTATTCAGTGCTTGCTGGTCATAGAACATTGTCCACAATGAGGGAAATTGAATCTTGATGGGCAGGACAACCTCAGTTCTGTACACCAGGGAATATGGGGTCACCTGGGTGGAATTATGATTCATCATCCGATAGGCCCAGAGGGCGTTGGGGAGCTTATCTGGCCAACTCTTTTTGTTCTAACCAACCATTTTCTGCATAATGTTAGAGAGGGTTTTATTGAATACCTCAATCTGTCCATTTTCTTGCGCGTGATAGTGGGAGGTATGGTTAGAGAGGATTTTGTACTTGCGTACATCTTTTTCAACATGGATTCTCGAAAGTTGGTGCAATTATCTGTGAGGATAGCATGAGGAACCCCAAATAGAAGGAGGATATTGGAACTCACAATGTCCATGATGGAACTGGCCTTGAATTCCTTAAGCAGAATTGCCTCCGCCCACTTGGAAAAGAAATTTTTAGTAGTCAAAATGAATCATCATTGGTGATCCATTGCCGATGGGTATGGTCCTACGATATCTAACCCCCAAACTGCAAAGGGCCAAGAGTACATGGTAGTGTTGAGAGTCTCTGGTGGCCAATGCACAAATTTAGCATGAACATGGCATGGATGGAACCTCTTGGTTAACTCGATGCAGCCGTGAATCATGGAGGCCCAAAAATATCCTAGTTTTTGGATCTGGTGTGACAGTTTTGGCCCAGCCTAATGGGCACCGCAGGAATGAGCATGAACCTCCTGCAAGACCCGTGGATTCTCAACTCCTTGTATGTAACAAAGGAGAACACCATCGAACCGGCATTTTTAGAGGACCTTCTTAGGACTGGGACCCCTCTAGAAGGTAAAATATAGAGCGCGGCATCGGATTCGCTCACGGTCAGCACGTTTTGACAAAAGGTGACCATTTTGGAGATACTCGACAAAAAGATCCCTCCAATCATGAGTCGCCTTAACCACTGTATCTGAAGAACCTAGGGTTCTTGACATGAATTCTCCAGCAGTAAGATGTCCTACCCACATTCCATCATCATCCTCTAGGGTGACAGGAGCTATGACTCTCCGATGAGCCATGTGGATAATTATATCATCCTGTTCGGGCTCTGAAAATTATGAAGGCAAGCTGGCCAAAGTGTCCGCTTGACCATTCTGTGACCGAGGGACATGGGAAACCTCCTGTCAAGAAGGGAACTGGGACATTAGCTGGAGAGTGTGTTCTAACAACGGTATGACCTCTGGATTCTTGACAACATAGTCACCATTGACATGATTAATAACTAGCTCGGAGTCCCCTCCACATGCAAATGGGGCACGTTGATTTCATGGACTAACTCGAGACCGGTAATGAGGGCTTCATACTCTGCCTCGTTGTTAGTGAAGCCTTCTAATAACAGAAATGAATACTACAGAATGGCTTGTTCCGGGGTAATAAAGACGACACCCTGGCCTACTCTATTTGAGTCGAGGATCATTGAGCCTCCTATCGGTGGGGATCTAGGAGGCAACATCAAAGTAAATTTTCCAACATGGGACTGATTGATCAACCGAGAGAATAGAATAATCAAGAAAATCTCGGTCTAGGGAGTGATCAGTGGAGGTTGTATGGGTGGCTATAAATTCTTCCAATACCTTCCCCTTAATAGCCTTTTGAGGCATTAACCTGATGTCAAACTACTGGAGGATTACCGCCCAAAGCGCTAGTCGGCCAGTCAACATGGGACGGATCAGGATGTACTTCAACTGGTCTACTGTAGAGACCATCTTTAAACCATGGTGCTGAAGGTAATGTCACAATTTCTGTACGGAAAATAAGATCACATGCAAACTCTTATCGATGGGGGAGTACTGGGTCTCTGTATCGAGGAACATGCGGATAAGTTAGTAGAGGTTGTTCTCTATCCCCTAATTGTTCTTCAGGTTGAGAAGGGTGCTGAGGGACCATTCCAGGGTACTGACATAGAGAATTAGCATCTTTCTAGAGATGGGTGGCATCAAGACTGGAGGCTGGAGAAAATATCACTTGATTTCCTCAAAGGCGGTCTGGAACTCTTCATCCCATTCATAGGTGGATCCTTTCATCATGAGCTAAGAAAAAGGATTACACTTTCCCACCATATTCACAATGAATTGGATTATATAGGCTATGTGGCCTTGTAAACCTCAATGGTCCTAAATATTACTCAAGGAAGGCATCTAGCTGATGGCCTTGACCTTCACTAGGTTGATCTCGATGCCTCGGTACCTGACAAAAAATCCAAGGAACTATCTAGAGGTGACCCTAAAAACACACTTCAATGGGTTCATCTTTAGGTGGCAGGAACAGAAGAATTCGAACACTTCCTCAATATCATTAAGATGGTCCTGGTGCTGGTGATATTTGACTACCATATCATCTACATAGCACTCCAACAATTTCCCAAGGATTGGCTTGAATATGTGATGCATGGCCTATTGATAGGTGGAACACGCATTCTTCAGGGCGAAGGACATAACCTGGTAACATAAAGTACCCTGGGGTGCCCTGAAAGCCATGGAATCCTCATCCTCAGGGGCCATCTGGATCTGATTATATCAATAGTAACCATCCATGAAGGAAAGGGCCTGGAATCCTATCATAGCATCAATCAACAATGATATCACTGGAAGGGGAAAATCATCCTTAGGACAATGTCGGTTGAGATCTCGGAAGTAAATATAGACTCTGATGTGTCCGTTCTTCTTCCTTACTGGTACAATGTTGGCCAACCACTTGGGGTACCAGACCTCCTTAACGAAGTTGGAACTGATTAGCTTGTTAACCTCGGCCTCGACTATGGCACCATGAGACGGGTGTATCTTTCTGGGAGATTGTTTGAACCTGCGATGATTTTTTGGGAGACCGAGGCGGTGGAAGGCTACCTGCGGATCTAGTCCTAGAATCTCATCGTAACTCTAGGATAATACATCACGATGCTATTTAAAGAAGCCCACATACCACTTCTGCTCCTCAAGGGACATAGCGGCACTGATCAATGTGGGTCTCAGGTCTGCCTCGCTATCTAGGTTCACCTGTACCAACTCATCGACCGTGGAAGAGAAGCCTTCCTCAAAGGCAGGGGGCATCCTTTATATCATCTTCTCCACTTATGGAGGGATCCTCCACAAGGGAAGCTTCTTCTGAGCTACCAAGCCCTGATTGGAGGCTGGTACCAGCTTGTGCGGTAGTGGTTACTGCATCAGGGAACTCTGATGCTGCCATGACCATAGTGAAGTAGGTTGTCAACCTGATCCAATATGGTCTCCGGCCCAAGGGTCCACGCTTGACAATATCAAAGCAGTAGTGGCGCATCGGCTGGAGCCGGCTTATTCCAGCCCGACAAAATAGACAAGTATGATGTACTGTCATTTCCCTGAGCAGGACATCCCGATAATGTAAGGGGGTGGGAGTTTCTGATATCCCCTAAACTTGGTTTGTGTTGGAGTATGAGGTTATTTTCCATCATCTATTGGACTTTTGAAAAAAAATCCTCTTGTACTAGAGACAACAAATCATTCCCCGATGTCGGGGGTCGTGGCCTCCAATCGATGGATTAGGAAGATGTAGGCATCATCAAGACCTACCCAAGGGTCGGTCTTAGCAGTGACGGGCTCAACTCCACTTTCCTGGACTTTCTTATCCTTGCTCTTGTAATAGTCAGCGTCCAGATAACAGGCTTCTTAAGAGGCAAAGGGAGATGCATCACCTTGGAGTATGGCTACTCGACCATTTAGGGAGAACATGAGGAACTCATGATATTATGAGGGGACCTCCACATGTAGGTGGATCCATGGCCTGCCCATCAATGCATTTTACGCGATGTCCTAGGAGAAAACCATGAACTCGGTGTTGGAAACGTGGCCACCAAATTGGGTCTTCAGACAGATCATATAGATAGGGGTCTGCTCTATCCCATCGGATCCCTATATCCTTAGATCATAGGGAGTTAGATCATCTTAATATAACCATAGATTCCATAGTGTTCGCGTCGAGATAAGGGTGATCCCAGAGCCGGTGTCAACAAGACAGCGGCGAACCTCCACGCCGTTGAAATGGCTGGTGATATACAACTGGAAGATGTACCCTTGTACAAGAGAGCCTCCATCCTCTCTAGAGAATGAAATGATGGTCTGGCATTCAGCCTCCTCAACTTTTTCAGCATGGAAAGATTCTACAACTACTACCTCCATCTGAAACTGGAGGGGGCTCCTTAAAGGCTCACCAAGTGCTTCGTGCATATTTTTTGACAAGCGAAGGGCTTCGAGGATGGAAAGACTCACTGGGATTCTGGAGAGGTACTTGAGAACATCATAATTCTGTGCCCGGAACAGACTTATGATTACTGGGAGCTGCACTGTGATGGAAGGCAAGGTGGGCTCTACCGGCTGGAACAGCCGCTAACTGGTATTGGGAATATCCTGCTGCCCACTAGTAGAAGCTTGGAGAGTAGATGTCGGATGAGGACCAAATGACTGAGATCAGCAAGGAGTGGGGCAAGGCTGGTCGCGGAACAGCTGAAGAGGATCTGCCTAATCCAGTAGCACAAATGGTGGTGGAGGCGGACCTATTGACACAGGATAAAGAGGGTGTGCATGCTGAGTTCTGCGATGGGCCTGCTTTCTAGTCTCAGTGGCATGCACGAACTGGATGGGGGTGACAACTGACATGCCCCGATGACACATGAAACTATGGCTCCACCGACGTTGGTGTCGGTTGGGGACATTGGGGAGGTTTTCCCGGCACTCCCCCTTGTCAGGAGTCATATAGGGGTTTACCAACTCAACAATGTTAACCGAAGAGTACCCTTGACTATAACTTGAAAAATCATCCACCGCTGGGTGGATTCAGGGTGTAATCCCCATCTCTGGTGGCATTATATCGCCGAGATTGCGGGACGATGACAACATTGGTGGGGTGTGTTGCTTCTTCTTGTGCCGCCAATGCTTTCTCTTCTAGGAAGCGACTGGCTGAGATGATGACACAGAAGTGGTGGCCGCAGCTTCTGATGGCTCTGGTCGATTCAGGCATTCCTAGATGATTCCATAGGCGCATGCGACCGTCTTACGAGCCATCCAATCGTTATACTTCTGGGACCCACGATCATATATCTGCTGCTACTCTCCATCGTTGTCTCTACTAATATCTGACCTCACAAAGAAACCTACCACATGTTTCAGGGCTGGGATAAACTGACTATGTTGTTGTCAATATGGTCTTGGAGCCATTCCTTGAACACATATCATTTATTGATGGTGTTCCCCAGGATCTAGTGATAAGGGCAATAGTTGGGGCGATCAGTGAGATGCGCCTCTTCTGGCTTTTGGCAATCAGGCAGTCATAGAATCCTCTACTCTAAGGCACTGCGAATGTAACCAGGGACCTGAGCCTAATCAAACGAGTCGGTCTAATTCCTTCTGTCTAGAATGGGGGATCTAGAAGCCTGACTCTGAAGGGGGGCCGAAGGAGCCTACCGTGGAAGCAGAAATTGATTATATCACGTAGGTGGTGGCAGTGTGTTACGCGGAGGCGCCTTCTGATTCTATGGTGGTCGTTGTTGGGCTGGAAGCTGCACCGGTGGTGGTGGACCTCTGCAGGGCTGCTGAGCTGGCCCCACTAAGAGCAATTCTGGCTACCTGGGGGCCTCTACTTAGGCCACCATGGAAACTTGACTCTGGAAGCCCTCCTTTCTGGGATTATAGGGGGTTTCGGACATGCCTGGATAGCCTGTTGCAGGGATCTTTTGAGGATCTGGGCCTTATCTAAGAAGTCTCAAAACACTGCAGGATAGTTTTGAGTGATCAGGGAGGGAACCATTTCTATCTTGACATTCGTTACACACATCGTCAGTAATTTCTCTTGAGTCAGTGGCATGTCAAGGGAGTATCTGATCCCCTTCCAATGGGAAAAAAAGTCCACAGCTCTCTAATTAAGAATTTGTATGCACTTGAAGAGGTATGTGATATTTGTTTTCTAGGTGGTAGAGTTGAACTGGAAAAGGAAATACCTGATAAAGTCCTCTTAGCTAGTCACAGATCTGATGAGGATCTGTCTGTACCAGACGAATGCCACCCCTCCAGTGTATGAACAAAACAGCAGACCTTGGCGGCCTCCTGCTATGCTGGGGTCCCAAGCATAGGCCCACACCATGAGTAATAGTGGGACAGGTGCTGCGGTGGGTCCCCCATCCTATTAAAGGGGGAGAAGGTTGGGTTTCCGAATCCCGAGGGTGCTGTCATGTCACCCACCCATGCCAGATATGGCTTGCCCTCAGGTGGGGTGTCCACCTGCAGCTTTTACAGAGCCTCTAGGTGGGAAATGAGTGCCGCCATTGGATCTTCTGGATGGACGTCCATGCCCTGACAGGGATCCCTATCCTCGAGTGTGTTTTTGGGCTCTTCAATGCGGTAGACAAGCTCAGAGGCCCATGGAGCAGCTGGTGGAGAGACCCTTGGGGCAGCAAGAGGAGCCCGAGCTGGGTTCCTGTGATTGTCGCATCGTTCATGAGGGTTTGGTGAGACATACCATGACCTCTTTCCATGAGCTGCGGCTTCCACACTGCCAGCGAATGCGTCATGATCGGGGTTCCCTGGGAGAATCTCGCTGAGGGGTAGTTGTTCCGGCCCATGCTACCCCGACCTAGGATCACCATAGTCAGGTCGTTGCTCTGCAATGCATTTATCCAGAAGTTCATTGACCAACCTCTTTTTCTCGGCAAGTTGCTGGTGTAGTGTGGCCTTCTCCAAGTCTTCTTCCATCTTTTTCACTAAGGAAGATGGGTCGGGGTGCATGATAGCTCCGACATGATCGTTTCCCTTACTGACATTCCAGCTTAGATTTAGTGCCATGGTGGGTGGAGGGAGACCTAGGAGGTTCCTATTCTAACTATTAATCCTCCCCGATGGGTCCAGAAGTGGTGGAACCTTCTCAGAGAGGATGTTCCCATCGATAAATTCTTGCTCGTTTTCCCCTTTTGACTGATCGGTCATGTTGATGGAAACCCTTCTCTGGGGCATGTCTTTAATGTCGGCTAGCGAGTTGGGCTGTCAGAGAATTTCACTAAAGAGGAGGGTAACGTACTGACCCCATCCACGGACTTGTGCATAGGTGGTAGTCTCCTCAATAACATTGTAGAGTACTTGGAGACTCTGAACGCATTGCTGTTGTAGGGCCCTGTGGTGACCATGTGACTCGCGGTTCTGGACCACAGGGAGTGTGTCTAGATCAACCAGACGGCATTGTTCGTCGATATCTTCCGGGTGCACTTAGCTCCCAGGATAAGTCCCTTTCTAGTGGCGAAGATGGAAGTGAGTCGCCCAAAGGGTCTGGAGGAAACATTCAAACTCCTCCGAGGTGAGCGATTCTGGCATACCAAAATTTAGTCCTGCGATTGGCCAAAACTTTAGGGGAAGTGGCCCGCTGGGAGGATAGAGTAGAGGCTCCTTGTCTCTGACAGCGGTGTTGAGGCAGGATGCGTGGTTGGTGGGCTAGCCAGCAGATAAAATGGCGAGTGGGCTGATTGGCCGCCGAATCTTGGACTATTCTCTGACGATGGTAGTGACTTGGCTGCTATGTCACGATAGGATGGACCAATGGAAAAAGCTCTAGAAATAGAATCATTGTCTGCTGAGGGTGGGATATGTTGTGACTCTCCCTCCATTGACCCACAAAATAGCTCTCTGTAGCCTCTAGCTGAGGTAGAGGGTGCTTCCGGAGATGCCAGTGGCGACTGCACGGTCAGTCCCTAGGGACATGCTGAGTTCTCGTCCTCCTGGATATACCTTCAGAGGGAAACATGGATCCTTTGGATCTCACATTCCAGGAGTATATGGATGATGCGCCTCATTCCTACCCCAGCCCTTGACTCAGAGGACTAAGGAGAGGGCTCTCGTGATGAGTTGCACTCCGCTTCGGAGTGTGAGAAGTGGACAGGTCTGATTCATGATCTGCATTCCCAATAATTCCTCTTGTGGCGGCGACGACCCGCCATCCTGCCCTTGGGTGACTCCTCGGGATAGGGATGATTTCAAACATGGGGTACTCTGGCCACACTGGTGCTGGGGTAGAGAGGGTTTCCACCCAAAAAAGCTGGGGTGCGAGGAGCACTGAGAAAAATGTCGAAAGGGACACGGGGAGGACCTCTATGTTGGCGAGTGATTGAACATGCACTGTCTCCATACCCACTGTCAGCGCAGGGGGAGTGACCCCATACCCAGTGTAGTGAGTGTAGGAGAGACCCCCATACGATGTTTTTCTATCACAGGGAAGACCCTCGATTGGGTTGAAGGTGGCGTGAGGTAGTCCACCAAGACGAGGATGGAAACGGGGAGGGCCCGCACCTTCCAAAGTGGCAGAATGAAGTAGGCCTTCACACTGGGGGGAACTACTGTTGATTGGTCTGCAGTAGTCATCGCCTATTTCAGCGACCGGGAGACTCGACCAAACCTACCTATGGGGCGGTTGGGGCCTCGATCCAGGCTGGGCATATAACTGTCCCTGCTCAGCGTATGGTGGGAGTTGGGAATATGAGTCAGTGGTGGCTCAAGCCATAGTAGTCACTGACGTTGACACCCCGTGGTGGGCTCCCTCTTCCATTTGTGCCCGATGCTGGCGTCGGGTCAGATGAACAAGAGCCGGTGGTGCAAGAGAATGGCTTACCTGCTCCTTGGATTATTGAACTGGATGGCGGCGTTGACGCGGCCTGGTGGGAGCCCTTGTAGTGGGACTCCGATTGAGACAACTTGGACATCCTCTACTTCATCTGCATAGGGGAGGGAGTTGTCAAGACATCCTGGGGACAAGCTCCCGAAATGATTGAATGTTGGGGTGGGGAGCAACGGCTCCCTGCGCGGCCCTCAGGGGCAGCGTTGATGGCGGGGTGCAGCTGCCTCGAGATCCAAGTGGGCCATCTCCCTGGTGGGGATGATCCCCTCCTCCTCGTACATGTGTACAAGGTCGTTAATTACCGTTCACTGGATAATTTCTGATGGGGAAAGGGGGAGTGGGCACCCAGTAGTCATGGCAGTCGAATCCATCATGGAAGAGGCAGAACTGCATGGGGTAGCCACATCGATATTTCCCCTAACACTGCATAGGTGGATAGGTGATTGGGCTCTAGATGAAACAACTTGGTTCCTGAATGTAGAGCGATGAACTCATTAACACTACTTTGAAAATAAATCGACAACCAGTGCCCAGCATCGTTCCATCTTCCTTGGCCGGTAAGAGGGATCCACACTGACAATGTCATATAAAATAATTCTCAATGTCATGACTATCCCAACTTCAGGCGAGTTTCACGTCAGTCCTGTTTGGTGGGACCTGGTACCAGATGATAGGGTCGAATGACATACCGAAACACCGATGCCTCGAACTCTACTAGTCTCCATGCTGAGGAGAACATATTCACATCGGGTTCACCATTTCTGTTTCTGAAATTTTCACCAGTGCACGCTCGTCCGGCATGCATAGGACGCATTGCTGTTTCCCCGCATTCCAACTTTCCAAAGGTAGGCAACATCCGCTCCTTATTCAGGGATTTCTGATCCTTGATCGAAACAGGATGATGGGTTTTTTTTCTTCCTTCCATGGATTCCTCCTCGGAGTTTTTCACCATGTAGGGGTCATCCTCATAGATTTAAGACGTAGTTCATGAAACCCTTCCTGGCACCATATCTTCATGGACACCAGTTAATTACACTGCTTCTGTCAGGACAATCCAAGGAGTCCGGTTAGGGCGGCATCTTTTGGTTATAAGAGTAGTCACGTTGGGAACCACTGGCGTGTCTTAATGTTGGGGGATTAGCATGTCTGTATTCTGTCTCTTATTATAGGGCTTCTCAGGGGCGCGGAAGCCTGAGGCATCCCACATCAGACGCAGGGAATTTTATTCCATTGGCATGTATCTGAGGTTTTCCTCAACATCCCATGTTTAACAAAGGGTATTCCGCATGTTTAACGTACAATGGAGAGGGATCAGACTGATCAGAACACTAATTAGAGTGGATTAGATTGAGGAATCCCATGGAGGGAACATTGATATCGGAGCCAACACGTTGGTGGCTTCCCGAATGATGTGGAGGGGAATGAGGTGGCATGATCTCACCGGGATGTGGTGGCCCGGGTAAGAGTTAGGATGGACAATGGTTTTGGGCTTGAGCCAAGAAGAGACTTCCTATGTATCCTCATGGAGGGGAATCAAGGTCTGTGTAGTTCGATGAAATGATGGGACACCTAAGGAGGCGACCCATGAGAATGGACGCGTGGATGGGACCCAGAAGAAGTGGAACCTTCAGTTTAGGTAATGTGCTTCCCGAGACACATAGGCTCGCGGGATAAGTTTGGATGAGACATGAGTGATTTTCTTGAACCTCATGGAGGCTTCCTACGCATCCCTGTGGTGGATAATCAAATACCACGTAGTTCAGATGGTGAATACAGTTTAACGTCATGCGGGACGGGGGTGAACCGATGATGGTCGAAATGACCGGGTGATGGGAATGAACCTCATTAAGGCTTCCTACATACCATGACATGACATGGATCGATGTCCCCATAGTTCGGGATGGATTGGGGCTTACACTCTGAGGCGGCCCAAGGTGATGGATTGGGGCGTACACTCTGAGGTGGACCAAGGTGAGGGTTTGGGGCTTAAACTCTGAGGCAGCCCAAAGGTGATGGATTGGATGGGGATTACACTCTGAGGGTATAAGGATGTGGGTTGGGGATTACACTCTGAGGTGACCTAAGGTGGTGGGTTGGGGCATACACTCTGAGGCGGCCCAAGGTTGTGGGTTTGGTCTTACACTCTGAGGCGGCCCAAGGTTGTGGGTTGCGGATTACACTCAGAGGTGGACCAAGGTTGTGCATTGGGCTTATACTATGAGGCAGCCCAAGGTTTTTGGTGAACTGACATGAATGGGGTCGGAACGACCAATGGGTTGTCGTCTTGAACCTCAGGAAGGCTTCCTACGTACAATGCCTTGACATGGATCAACTTCCACATAGATCGGGTAGGGTGCATGCATTGTAACATCATGTAGGACAAGGGCGATTTCATGGTCGATGCTTACTCTAAGCCCACATGAGTCATGCTCGGTGTGAGAAACAAGAGACAGCAAAGGCCAGAAAACCACGTCATGAAAGGTGCGTCCACTGGAAGTGGGGTGGGTTTACATGTTGAGCGGACCAAAGAGGAAATAAGGGCTTACGCCTGGTTAGAGGCCCTAGAATATAGGGCATACTCCAAGATGGAGGCCCGAGGAGACAAAGCGCAACAGGAGAGGGACTTGGGACCGAGTAAAGGGGGAGCCCCATTCCATATCACGCCCTCCGCTGTCCTTGAGTAACGATGATGAAAGGATGAGAAAGGGTGTTTCCACCTGCAAGGAAGACTAGGGGCATACACCAAGGTGGCTGCCCTTCCCCGCAGACAAACGCCACTCCGATAAAGAGGATATCATCCCCTGTGAGGGGTGATCCCATCCCCAAACTGACGAGTGGATGTGGAGAATGTCCAAGGCGAGGGGACCCTGCCTGCGAGGCACGGGTCAGGTCACAGTTTAATGTCATGTGCCGAGGATGATGGTTCTTGGTAGTTTAATGTTTTACAGATTGGATTAAGTGGGTTCGCTCCGCACCCCTAGGACATACATAACCAGTACCCTCTTCTCTTTGTGGGATGGAAGGTATCAGCAACGTCGTAGCAAGGGGGTGTCTTAGGGAGAACCATTGAGGGTTCCATGTTAGCATGGCTATGCGATGAATCAATAGCCGTTAGCATGTCTATTTGAAGAAGCATGAGGCAAAGCAACGCAATAGGTGGTATCATCCAGGGGACTTTGAAGTTACTCCGTACAAGCCTAGAAGTTCACATGGGAAAACAACGCAGGACGTGGATTCACGTGGCGTGAGAGACACCTGCGAATGGAATCCATAAAGATGGTAGCAGGCGCTCCCACAAGGGGGCACCCGGGGATCACTAAGGTGGGGGGTCTAGGGGAATTTTGTGCAACCTTTGAGGTTTGCGAGTGAAATAATATACATGCGTGAGAAACACCGAGCTGGTGTGAAATTGGTGATTCTTGCGCGTAATTGGGACTGAGTTTTTTCTCACAACTAGAATAATTGTGCACAAAAAGTATGAATTGCACGTAAGTGGGAGATGCTACACACAAGGATAGGGGTGCATACAATTTGGAGGGATTACGCGCAATTACCAGGGTGTGCGTGAAATGAAAGGAATTGCGTGCAATTGGCAGGCCTGCGTGCAATGGAAGGGATTGCACGCAAGGGGCAGACCCCGAAGGGATTGGAATTCAGTCTATTCCATGGGGATCTCATGAAAAGGAGGACCCCAGGGTGACTTGGAATTAAAATAACCATACCTGAAGGCCATCTTCGCGGGCATGGAAAGCCGTTTTTGCACACGAGATCTAGTTCGAATTCATCAGGACCGAAATGGAAGGGGGTCACCTTCTATTTATAGGCTCCCGGGGTGAGGATAACTGCTCGGTGTGAAATAATTATGCACCGAGGTTGGTGGTGTGAAATTTCAACCGTGCGAGGCATGGTGCGAAATTATTTCGTGCCTGGGCCGAGGCTTCTTCGCGAAACTCGGAATTTTCTACGCAGGGCACATTTTTTTTGCGAGCCTAGGAATTTATTTCGAGTGGCCCCTACGCGGTCCCCAGGTCCAAATTTGACATCACTTTGTCATTTGGAATCCTTCTTTATCACTTGAGCACTTTTCGGCATCTACAATGATTAAGAAGAACAATGGTGACTATACCATTAGAAAGGATGTGATAATTCCCTTTTCTGACTATATATTAATTTTATGGAAAACTTACTCTCAGAACCCTCACTGACTCATGTCTAATGTTAAATTAATTCCCATTAAGTTACATTATCCAATGTAGTAACAACCATGAAATTTCCATACTTGGATGGAATGGTAATCTATATTGTGAATCATAGAATGGAATTTATATTCATTGGTAAAATCATGGAATATAATAATAAATGATGTTCCACATTTGAGAAATTTAATTTTCCAAATGCATATATTATTTCTATGGTGAACTACGTCTAAATTGATATTTCTCAAAACAAATGGGAGAGAAAAACGCATTAGTGATAATGGGTATCTAGATTTAATCTTTATGATAGCCAGAATTCTTATAATGGCATATTCAAATGAGTATTTAATATATATATATATATATATATCCTCATATTAATTGATGTAGTGGAATCCCAAACTATTATTCAATATGTCCATATAGGTGCATGTAGGGCCCATTAGTTAGTGATCAAGATTTATCATCATATCTGAAGGCTCATATATATCTATTTTTTAATGGAAAATGATTATATAGAAATCACCAAGAAATTCCATTCCAACTAGATAAATGAAAAATTTATTCATCATCCCCTAAACATAAAGCATATTCTGGGATATTATTATACATTATCTTCTTGGTGAAATATTTTTATAGTGTTATATCCCATTACAAAAATCAGGTTGTCGAATAACATCATTGATACCATCGAATTCTTTTTCATGTGCGATACGTTTCTATTACTCAACAAAATTGGGAAAAGGGATAACTTTATTTTTTTAGTGGAAAAAATATTTACAAGATTTAGTTTCCCTCATAAATACTTAGAGATAGTGCAACCAACTCCTACAATTCTGAACATAAAATTAAATATCAGTAATATGGAATTCAATTTATGTACATTTCCATCTATTGTGTACTGACTAATGGAATTATTTAGGATTTTAAATAAAACTATGTCAAATATACTCTAAAAAATAGTTGAAAAATACATGAATTCATTTTTGAAAAAACTACATCATTCTTTTTAGACCTGACACACCTAACCCACACGGCCACATGTACATCCAACATTCACTAGTATACATAACGAAATATGTTTTATGCATAAAATACAAATTACCTTCACACCACACAACAAGTTTCAATCAAATATCCATGCAAGGGAAATCACAAAAGGTATTTCATGAGATGGAATATCTTTATGAGATACTGTTATGTACCTTACACTATTTGGAGATAAACCAAAATTAGGTAGCAAGATCATTTAGAAAAAATTTTCCACTTCGATCATTCATCCAGGTGGAATTATTATTGGTTCATAAGATCCCAATGATACATAGGAAGTAACATCCAATGCATGAACAAAAATGGTATGGACCATATGTAATATATAAATTATAAGATAAAAATACCATTAATCTATTATAGTGGATGAGTATCAATAAAACCTTCTACTGATGAGATACATATTATGAAATACCTATAATAATCAAATCCCTATGGTTCTAGTCGTCGAACACTAAAAATCACGAGCAACGGTGCTAGAAGCAAGACCATAAAAGGCATGAACATCAGTCAAAGGAATGTGACCATAAAATACAATAAACAAATATACACAACCATATATTAAACAAAATGTCAAGAATTTTGGTTACTTGAAATAAAACTATTTGAAATCATTGTTCAGAATGCATAATATTAAACTACCTAAAATCATTCCAGATTGTATGATTTAAAATATAGGAAAACTTCTTCATCACATTGTAATAATTACATGTGGGGTGAATTAGAAACAATCCTTGTTTTCAATATAATACAATCCATTCTATCAACCAATTCCCTCTTATTTATCACACATAGCATGACTAACATCTGGTTAGAGGTGTTAGATGATTTTCCCAAATTTCACGATTAATCTTCCATATGGATCATTTTGTCTTTCCAACATGAAATTAAAGAGGTTATTTTGTCCTATCCTATATTTCCTTCTTTACCCATGCATATAAGTCATATCCATGTAACAAATATTATTTTTATAAAACTAAAAATGTGTTTATTTTAATTTTTATTGGATATGTAGTGATTCTTGAAACCCTTTATTCTAGGTATAGAAATAAAATCTAAGAAAATCATAATTTCCCCTATGTATGGATTTGAAATACATGGGGGAATTATTTCTAATAACTATGTGCGGAATGATTATAATTTTAGTGGGATACATTATGATTCCCATATTACTTATCCTAGGACCAAAATTGAATGAAAATATAAAATTTCATCACCCTGCTATAAAAATTTGTTGGATAATTCATACGAAGAATATAAACGATGTTTGAAACTTCTTATATGGTTCACAACCATGTAGAACCAAATATAAATTTCCTGGAAGTAAGACCCTAAACATAAAAACACCAACATAACTTGGAGAATAAAACTAATATATAATGTGGATATCCATCCAATATAAATCTAAAATATTTAGGATGGATTAACCACTTTTATACCTTTTTTACCTACATTATCACTCAATATATAAAGATTTATTTTAAAAATGGTGGGTTTTCTACTTAGATCATCAATGTTCCCTATTTATTGAATGTGAGCTAGATATATAATGGAATTACCAATAATAATGAGTGGTAGGATTATTTTTATAATAAGTTATATAGTCATTATTGAATCCATTATCCTAATTCAGTACATAAATAAAAAATTTTCTCACTCTTGCTTAAAAAATAGATCTGTGTAAGAGATTTAAACACATGCTCTCTCATTTATAGACCTGTTCTGAAAGAAAAATTCTCATTTCCCTTCATATGAGTTAGATTTTCCTAGATTATCATCATGTATTAGATATATATTTTCATTGATTCTAATTCTTGTGAGATATGATGTAACATTGGAGTCCACCATTCAAGGCCTAGTCGTGAAGTCTGATGAATGAATCTATTTCCATATATATAATGAAAATCTATACAGGGAACCCCTCTATGAGATCCATATGGAGTTTATTAATGGGATATCAATAAGATCAAAATTATCCAATCATTGGTAACTCTCATATAAATTCATTAATCATGATTTTTGGATATATTTTTTCATAAATCACACTATATTTCTTAAGAAAGTCATATCATCAGAAGGATTCATTGGATATCGGTGATAAAAGAATAAAACTCCAAAGTACACCACCTATTTGAATATTAATATTAAATCGCCAATATGATCCACAACATACATCAATAATATATATTTTTAGATTTAAGAATCCAGTATTGAGGTGGAAATCATCCTATCCCAACACAACCTAAAAACACCCACTTTGGAATTCACCATTCAAACATGGTCTGTAGTAATTCACAATGTTTCTGTTCTATAACTCCTTACAAAACTGTATATCCTCAAGACTAATTTTAAAATATCACTTATTATGTTCAAAAATGTGTGTGATAACCCTTGTCCTGTATGAATTAATTTGTATCATTATTACTATCCTATTGGTCCAATGGTCTATGTCATTGAATCCTGAGCACACTTTTTTGGGGATGGTTCTATACAATATCATCTCACCATAATTATTATTTTTGAAACATATGATGTAGTTACCAAGGTTCATGAATATATTATGAAATATGTATTTTTTCTATAATAATAACTCATACTTTTATGTTCGATTAAACACCAACAAAACCATTAGTTAACAAGTCCTCCTGGTTATATCTTTGATAAAAAAATTATAAACTGGAATGGGATGAGTGTGATAATATCTAGTATAAATCCAAATAATATCCATTGATTTTTCATGGAATTAGTTTTCAATAATTTCATAAGTTTCTTATACACCTACTAATTTCCACCGAAACTCCATATTATATATATAGACAGTGTATGGTGATGGCCAACCTACTCCCAGTAGTCCCTATTGATCATGGGTAGTATTATATATCCTACATTACAATATGTCATTATAAACCAACCACCCTCCATAAATGATAATATCATACATTGATGGTTTATAAATTAAACATTCCATAATAAAATTATTCTGTTAAATTTAGAACCGTCAACATCAGACTCTAGTGTATCTAACTCATTTTCATGTGAACAACCATCGATAAAAGTTATACAACCATAAAATACAATAACCATCTGTCAAATATATGATATTTTATACTATAGAAAAAAATTATATAACATTAATGAACAAAAACCACCTAACTAAGGTGACATAATACTCACCATAATGAACAACCGCAGTGTGAATTCATGGAATATGGTGATTTTCAGCTCACAAGACATGCAATTTTCATGATCGAGGAAAACTCAATCACATGAAATATAAAAGGTAAAATAAATTTAGACTGGCGACCCAAAAAGGGAGGCCTAAAAAATATCCATGTATTTATCAATGAATAATCTTCTTACCAACCATATAAAAATGTTATTGAAATAAAAAATTAGATTCAAGGATTATGGGGCCCACCATTACACATCTCCAACAATATTCAATACATTCTTTCTTGGACCATGTCTTAGGAGAACGTTAGAGAATTATTTAATTCATTGAGGTCAGGATAATGAATTTATTTTTTGTATAAAAAATTGTGATGTGAGATCATCCATACAAATGGATCAAATATAGGGGTTTCATGCAGTAGATGTAGCTATATGCATCTATTATCCACACATAAGAGGAGGTTATTTTTACTCAAGCTTCCAAGAATTGTTAATTTTTTTATTCATATTTAATTTATAAAATGATTCAAGATGTCTTGATATCACTTTTCATAGTACTAAATGTTGTGAAAAGGGATGGATAAATTAAAATATTATATTTTCATTTAATTCATTAAAAGTAAAATAAATTAAAGGAGAATCCCAAAACACCTGTATCTATTTTAAATAAGCTGATGAAAATAGTTAATCCATGAACTGATCTGCCAGATTCCATATGTTAGATAAGGCATGGCAGAGAAATGTAAATTAATTTTTGATGGGCTGTGTAATTCTTAGACTTTACCCAAGAATAAGAATGCATTTCTTCCAATCAATTAAGGATATTTTATATCTTCCTTCTGGTAACCACAAGACCATTCATTGGTTTATATAGTCAGACCTTATTTTCAGTATGAGGGACTTAAATTTCATGAATTTCATGCTCAATAAAGATACATTATCTTGATTTCACAATGCTTGAATGTCCTATTGAGTCCACTACTTAAAAATATTCTCCATAAATATATGTTGGTGATGTAAAATTTTCAAATTGTAATGGTTTTTCAGATTATTCACCATTCTATCATAGAAAATCGTCATATAATGGATGATTAAATATAATTATCAACATTAAATTCCACCAATGTTGTGACAGATGAATAGTTTATGGGGATGAATGGCCACGTTCTTCATTTTAGTAATACGGGTATGAGTGATCGAATTATACAAATTATATTATTATCTTTAATGAGATGAAATTTTCCTGGTATTATCCATAAAATCATGTAAGGATTTGTATTTAGGGATTAGAATGTATTCTATAATGTTTTTTTCTCAAAAAATCATCCCATTTCATTGATGGTGAGGTGATCTAAATATGGGTTGCAGATTCTTTGAGGTAATGGACATGGGGATGCTTTACTAACACAATTATCATTAATAATGGAATTTTTATAACCCTAAAAATGTTATGATCATTCATTAAACCCCATGATTACATGTATTATGGTTATTTCGAAGAGTATTTATATATTTTTTATTACCTGAATAATCCACCTCAATGATATCGATATATTGTGTTGTTTCTTATTGGTATACCTCTCTAATAGAAAATAGTGTCCCTCATAATCAATGATTATATCATATTAGTGACATATAGGATAATGTTAAATCCAATTTTAAGCATACCACATTGATTATTATATTTTGGATAAAACTTCTGGAAGAGTAAATTGAACATTAAAATATGTCTATATCAACAGTACCCAAAATTTATTCAGGATTAAGGGGTGATTCTCACTGAACACCTCACCAAAATAACATATTCTAATTCATTAAATTCATCTAAACTAGAACCCAGACATGGATTCCAGGTAAGATTTAAAAATTTGGAAGCTATCAATTATATCTGTGTAAACCCCATCTTATAGTGAAATATAATAAGATTGAGTAAGAGATAAGTCAATAATGAAATCTACAAACATAGCTATGGGATCCATATAAAGAGATATTGAAAATAAACAATTACTTTTGAGGATATGATCCAAATCTTATTAATTTGTACTAATAGTCGAATCTCCCAAAATTTATAGTAATTTGGGCCTATTAGAAAGGTGATGCTACATAGTTTTGTGTGTTTGGTCATATAATGGAATATTTATATCTACCTGGTAATGTAAATTATGGACGACGTTATGGGTTCTATAAATAGAGAAAAACCACTAAAATTGACCTAGTGGTTGATAGAGCCTCTTTGATGTTGGAACAAAAATGCTCACTAATATGGAAGATGTTATTTGATCTTCCATTATTTTCATTGTATCCCTTACTCTAGTACTTTTATTTTTACAAGGTAATAATAGTCCATCGTGAAACATAGATAGTATTACCTCTACTGGGATATATGATCTCACTTATGGCCTAGTTTGATAGAACAAACTCATATATTATTGATCATAAAGGTTTTACCTGTATGAATTATAAGAACCAGTAGATTGATGATAATTGAATATCATCAATCATTTTACTATAGGCCTCAATCCACGGGGGGGGGGGAGAGTAAAAAATTAGTCAACATTCTAAAAGGAATATTAAGAAAATTTTTAATTTCATTATTCATATTCATTTTTACCCATTCTAGTATATCCCTTTTCAGTGTAGAACACTGCTTGAAATATTCAGGAGAGATATGTGAAGGAAATAATTCTTTGCATATATCCCCCTAGGATGGATATTACTATACAATTAATAACATCTTAGAGTCTAATGAATTATTATCCATTTGGTATATGATTTTATTTGGTCTTAGACCACCACCATCTAACCAGTTCAGGGATGAGAACAAGGTGATGATAAATAGTGAACTATGGATTCTAAAGTTCCACATAAATTAAAATATATTATTGATGAACCTCCTATTTTTTTAAAAAAAATGGTACATACAATAAGTCCAAAAACATTATTTAGAATCATTTTCTATAAGATAAATCTCCCATTGATTGCTCCATCCTTTAACATGAATTTGGAGAGACAAATTTTAATCATGAAATAGGATCATAATTTATCTTCTATAAAGGATTATGTATAGTTCAATGAATATGATATTTCCAAATTAGGTTCATGTTCAATATGTACATTATAAGAAATATTAAATCTAGTTTCATCTCATTTCTAAGGCTTCATTTCTCAGATGGGATTGATATCACTCTATCTCTCCGACATCCTTCCTATTTTCCCATTCTTATATTTCCTCACATAGCTATGTCACCATATTTACCTCACATATCCCCTTGGATAGGTGTCCCCATAAATCCCCCTCGATTGTGCTTCCTCACTAATGTTAAAATAATATAATCTCTTTCCATGAAGTAGAAAATGAAAAATTAATATTTGAGGAATAAAAATAAAATGTTTGGGTAATGTAGGGACCACTCCTTCTTTAATGAAATTTAATTAGCTCCCTCTGCCTAGAGTGCATGTGCCACTCAGTATAGCCAACACAGTGAACCCACATTGTCCAATGGGGATCATCTTATGTAGATTAGGGAAGAGACATGGGTTTCCTTTTCATAATTTTCACAGCATATAGAAATGATTGCACTCATAATATAATCATTATTGTTCAAATCAAATTCAATTATATTGGGGAGTGGGGAATTTATTGGTGTTACGTTTTTAATATAAGGGGGTAAGGGAAGATAAGATAGAGAAACATTGAGAGAAATAATATTACCTCACGTAGGGTACACTTTATTCACTTATCCCACATCACCTATGGAATCATCTAATCGCTCCGCCCATATCCCTAAAACCCCACAACATAATAAGGCTCTTCTACCTGGACCACATTAGCACATCACTTGAACTCTCAACTAACTATTCATAGGGTCTATATTTTTTCTATAATGTCCTGTATTTTCCATGTGTTTATTTTAATATTATATGGAATTAATTTGACACCATGATTTATGGTGGCATGTGATTCTGAATCCCAAGGTGCCCGAAATAAATGTTTTAAATAAATTATCTTTCACGAGTTATTTTTCTAAAAATTTGGAATATATTCTAAATGGGTGACTAGATCAATATTCCTTAAGAACTACATAATTTAATGTAGTGAATTTACCTTAGTCATGGTCGAACATCGACCAGTGTGGGTCAACAACAAAAGTTATTTTTTATAAGTTTTAAAGAAAATAAAATAAATTAATAATTTATTTTATTTTTAATGTTTTAAGGATGCAGTTAAAGATTTTATGGTTTTAATTTACTAGGGGCCCGGGATAAGGCAAATAACCCTAGAAAACTTCCTAGAATCCATTAGAACTTTGGAGAGGATCCACCCTTGGAAAATTATTTATGAATGATAATGAATGATCAACTCAGGGATCATTACGTAGTAAGGTCAGATAATCTCATTGATGATGGTAACGAACCCACTCTTAATAAATGATTTTGGTAGGGGTTGTTATTTCGATTGTGTTTTCCCCATTATTATATTTTAACGATGAATGCAGATCAACCCATGAACAGGTTGACCCCCAGATCACTCGTTCTTACAGGAGGGATTCAATTGCATATTTTTATTTTGGGGATTTGATTTTGTTTGTTTCATTCTTCTTGATCCCTTCAATGGGAGAATATCATTGTTGTAATGTATAACAACAGAGGTTCGTTCCTCGATTTGTTATATGAATTTATTCTCCCCTTTAACCCCACACGTTCTTCATGTTCTTTGTGGGGGGGTTGAACAATGGATTGTTGTGCATCCATATCATAGTGAAACAATCCAAAATCATATATCTAACATCATGATGACACGATGGTGGTGAGATTATGTTGACATTAGACGAATCGACACTTTTTAAAAGGAATCGTTCCTCGACCGTTTTTCATGTGAATGATCGAAACGAGAGTTTGGGGACAATGAAACTTATAAAATCTAATGATTCGGTGTAACCATGGTTGGGTGACAACAGGTCCTTAGTTTTGAGGCATTTGAACAGATGGATTGAAGGATTTTTGATCACCCAAAGAGTTGGAAAAAAACTGAAATTCTAGAAAATCTCACAAAACAAGGTGTGTGGGACCATCTCAGTGGAAACAAGGGTCACATGTTACCTAAATAAATGATGTAGCATGTGACCCTTCACAAGGTGTGTGGGTCCTTACGTGTGACTTGACATATATCTCAAATGATATATGCACACAATGTGGAGTATATAGAATGTAATCAAACACACATCCAGACCAGACCGGTTACACAGGTTACCCCATGAACTAGTACATGGGATGGAAAATCGTATTGAATCCATGTACGGGAACATGGATAGTTTACACGGAACGGACCTTGGATAATTGGAGATGGTGTTTTACTCTTCTACAGACTGTGTATCTATCTTTATACATGACATGACTCTTATGACACAGGTCATTGTACATGGGAAGTAACTCAGGTTAGAGGACACGGGGTTTGAGCCTTCTACATGTTGTGTACTTTCTTGTAAATGAATTGATCTCATTTTCCACCATATCCTTGAGATGCTTCCTTGGGGTTAGTTCCCCTTTTCTCATTTCCCTGAAGGACAGTGGTATCATTTACTATCCACTAGAGTATAACCGATTTAGTTGTACTTTCTAGATAGAGTCATGAATCCCCTTTGGGAGGCCTGAAGTAGGATCCTCTATCCATTATCAACCCTTGGTTGAGTAAGGCACCAGCATGACCAATCCTACTGAAAGTTGATCATCTACTTATCAGGTGAATTTGGATGAGTTTTTTATACACCAAGTCCCTGGTAGGGATCTTCAACAGTGTATAATGATCTTTTCCCACTAAGGATTGTGCCCTCCAAGAATGAGTGTATCTTTTCTCTCTTCATATCTGTTAGTGCATCTATCTCTCATGTGACACTTCCTAAAGACCATTAAATGTCAAAAGGACATCATCAGAGCTATCAGAGTTTTGGAGTGATTTCTCTCGGATGAGTGATTTGTGTAATTAAAACCATTGTGTGGGTATGCAGGTCATTGTGACTTACCTATATACAACGAGTCTGATTTTTGAATATATCTAGATTTGTTTCACTTGTTATGTATTCAATAATAATATACTATGTAGAGATAACATCTCATTTCCATTATGTATTTATTTGTTGACTTTGAGTTATCCTACTGAGTATTTTTATACTCACCCCTACACGGGGTTTTCCTACACGTGTCATTTCTTATGTTGACGGGAAACCTTTTGATGATGTTTTGGGCGGATTGGGACCGTACCGAGCTATGTGAGCTTCCTTATAGGCTGAGGTTTTCCTGCGACTGTGGAAAATACTCCTAGTACATATTTATTTCTTACATGTTGGAATTTTTAGTTCTCAGACTCTTTCTTTTGGTGGGATTGTATTTTGGCCCAGTTACTTTTCCACACTTTACTTTCTATTGTACTATGTTGGTTGGGTTTATTTGTTTGCTTTAATTTTTTTCCTTAGGGTTTTTTTACATTTCATAATTTGTGGGATTGGAGGTGTGCGTATGTACATGTACCTAGGAAATGAATCCCATGTTGGTGATATTCCTACTTAGTGCTAGTCACTTGTCCCTGTCCTATTGGAGGTGGCCTTGGGGAGTCACTATACAGGACCCACTAGGATGGGTCAAGACATTTCCCTATAAATATCCCCCATGGTAACCACTTATGTTTGACTTCACTACTTTTTGAGGATAGAAATACTCCCTATGATACTTCTTAAAGGCCACAAACATCCCTCCTAGGTAAAAATCTTCGCTCTAGGATATAGTAAAATAAAATTATAATTAGTAATTTGGTTTGAAATCATTATACGGGAGTCCAAACACACTAGGTACCTCTCTAGGGATTTCTAGGATAACAACTCAATCCCCCTGGTTTCCCAACGTAGTAGATAACCACTATGTGTATCCCACCATAGTGTCTCACAACATCATGAAGAAAACCACAGAGGCTCAAATCGTACAAATTCCCACCATAGATGATCACCACCCAAGATATCCCACCTTAGCAGCTCACTACCAGGGGTTGCTCGCCTAAGTGGTTCTTGTCCAGTTCATTCTATGTTAATGGATCACCATCAAGGGCTACCCACTATATTGGATAGCCACTTGAATATTCCCCTTCACTAATAAAATTAATCATCCTTCATTCAAGTCTCCCATTTGAGAATTCTACAACTAAGACCTTCCCCATGACAATCAGATTCATCTACCTAGGGTATGAGACAAACCAACAAACCACTCATTTGATCAGGAATTCCACTGTAAAATGAATTCCACTACCTATAATCCCATATAGTTGGGGTTAATATGATAATAATAATTGTGAAATAGCCTGGTTATGAAGATTCCAATTCAAGATGAAGTGGAATGAACATTCTCATTTTTAACAACGAAAAGCACCACCAATATGGTTCTTAAAACAGGAAGTCAATCAATAAGTATCAACACCTTATATTTTATAATTTGTATATTAATAATCCCCAATAATGTTTTTAGAAATATATAGGAAGACGATAGTGGGAATCCATCTATGGGGAATCCCCTAGTGTTTCACTTTGGATACCCCACTATAGCCTCCCCCTCAACCACCAATGGGTGAGGATAAGATTCAACTACCCATCCCTTTAGGATTAATCCCCCTATCCTATCATAAAATATTTAATTCCATACATTCATTCCATATCCCGCTCATACATCACTTAAAATGTAATAATGTCCAATCATAGACCATAAATTATGTTGTATTCCCCCATTTGAAACCAACAATGAAAGGTGATTGATCTACTAGTGTTCATAGTTCTAGACACTAATCAATAATCACATAGGGTTAGGAACATGAGTTGATCATATAACTGTAATTGTACAAATATCATCCTTATTATTCCAATATAGGTGTAATTTTTATATATATTGAATTATGAGGGCTTTGATTCTATTTCCAATGAGATATATATGACTCTTCCTTGAGGTTATAATCCAGTATCATTAACACATTGCCACGATTAATTTGTACATATTCTTAGTGAAGTCATACCATACCAAAATGGATACACTCTTTATGGTTCCTTCAAATTATCAGTTTCTACTCATGTGCATTTCCTATGTCATCCCTTTCATGTAACTATAAACCTAAAAATCCTTTTTCCATACATTGAACTACCTGGTTTAGTCCCTATCACATAACATTAAAAGGTATAATGTGTCACATTATATGACATTGGACCACATGGGTTCTAATTCCTCTTAAGACGATATATAGAAAACCCCCACCCAAGGATCAATCACAACACCAAACTATAGGATTTCTCTTAGATAATGAAAAATTGTACAGTGCTAAACAATGTGGCATTAATCCATATTTACTTAAATTTAAGTATAAAAAGTAAAAAATAAATCAAGATAGAGAACCATTTATACATATATATGGATCCATTTCTTAAAATCATCTGATACACAAAAATAGTAAAATCCATATATGTTAATAACTAATTGAAATTATAAAGGAAATCTAGTCAGATATTGAGATTTTGGAAGGATTAGCAAATAGGTCTTATAAGTATAAGATAGTCATTGAAGTAGGAAATAATTCCCCCAATATGGTGTAATGAACCCAAAATCCCATATTTTTTACCAGTGTATCTTTATACACAACAATATAAAAATTAATAATGACCAAATGACTTTGGAAAGGAATTATGTATTCTACCATAGAAATAAATACCATTGGGTGCTTTTGGATACATGCATAAAAACTATTGGATTCATTCCAATGGTCGCCAGTAATTTTCCACATATGAATAACTGTTCCACTTTTCATGGGAGTGAAGCACACCATATTTGTTGTTATTACCCTACAGTATAACTATAATATATAACATAGCTACATGATTTATTATGGTATAATTTTATTTCCAAGAAAAAAAATCATCTATATTACTAAAATTTTAAGAAGATTTCATATAATTAGTCTTATCCCATAGATGCTTCCCTAGGGTTATTTTTAAATTTCTCTAAACTAATATCCAAAAAGAACTGAACCCTCCTTTGATACCAATTTAAGAGACCTATGAAAATAATTTCATTATTTTACATCATTTACATTTTAGAAACATTACATTTCATAAATAATAATATCCGAAGGAAAAAATATGTGGTGTATTTGATACTAGCTACATAGAAATATTATTTAAAAATACATGAGATCATTACTCCTTAAAGGAACCACAATAGAATATTAAATAGAAATCTCATTAGTAACACCCATCCCCATAACTAGATAAATTAAAACAAGACAATTATAGAGATAAAATGATAGATAATAGGTAAATAAACATTTCATAAAATGTGATTTGATAAGAATATTTAAAAATATGATAATAATAGAAATATCACATGATCATGAGTTATAACCATAATAAAATTGAGAATCAAAGTACATGGATTAAAAACTTGATTTCACAAAATATCAACATGGAAAAATAAAATATATAAATAGAATATATAAATTTAACATAGACCTTGAATCATGAGAGAATAAGATCATAATGAATAACATACATTAACTGTGGAACAAGGATTATCAAAAGAATTCATTAATTTCACAAGTCAAACCATCAGAGAATTAAACAAATTAATGACATTTTTTAAAATATGTAACATATATTAGCGCATAAAACATATCTTTAACAACACACATCATAATTTTCCATGATTAAAAGTAAAAAAAATATAATGACAAATTATTTTCACAAGATATGTGAACATTTAAATTATGAATATGAGGGTAATGTAGGACCCCACATTTCATTCATCCATTAATATATATGCCAGTCAAAAATAATTCAGCATTAAATTCATAATAAACCAATGGAAATTAAAATGGTTTCGTATAACATGAAAGAGAATATCAATCAATTCTAATAAAGAATCCCTCAAAATAAAATTTTCTTCAAAAAACATCTAAATAGAAATCAATAAATTTTCATTAAGAAACAATGTAAATAAAATGGTTTTCATAAAATAAAACAATCCTATAAAATAACACCATTAATTACATCCATTCATAAAAAAAGATAAACACCCAAAATAATAACATAATTAAATAAAATATATTGTGATACATTAAACATAACTCCATTAGAGATATATCATTTGAAAACCAAATATTGAAAAAAATATTTTGAAAATATTTTGTATTAATTATTGGAAATGTAATATTTATGAGCCTATTTTCAAAATCCTAAATTTTTAATAATAAAAATGAAAATAAAAACATTATGAAAAATATTTTTTTATTAAAAACTTCTTCCCCCCAAAAAATGATTAGAAATCATTGAAAATAGTATGTCTGGAAAAAATTACATTCAATATGAAATTGAATAGATCAAAGAATGGAATTTATAATATCAAGTACCATAACATTACCCTTGAATTCCATGGATCCTCTTTAAAATCCTATATAAAAAAGTTAAAAATCATATTTTCCTATTTCAAAACCGTATTCATATAAATTTATATTTTAAAGAATTTATTTATATCAATTATCATCATGTAATAAGTTTTTCAAATCTCTTTCAAACACCTTGTGTTTACAATCTTGACCATTTTGAACTATGTTCATTAAAGAGGGTTGATCATCCATTTTCTACCTAATAACTTCATTTTAAAAAAATTAAATGATTTTTAATTTTATTTTTATTGATACTTATAATTTTATAAATCCCTTCCATCGGAGTTATTCCCATGTTTTGGGAAAACTAAAATAGCGACAAACTAGTGCTCTATTATTTGACGATACTGATTGATTTACTTTTAATGATCATTGTGTTTTTTAATCCATAAATAACCTTATTAATGATAAAATTTAATTGTATATATATCATATATTCTCATAAAATACTAACAAAAACCTGTCATGTTTGGAAGATATGGAGGGTGAAAATTTTATTCAAGGAGGCGAGAGTATGCAAAACACACAATTCTGGTTTTTTTTTGTTTTAATGGAATATGGGAGGGTGGTTAATTCTTGTAACATAATTAAAATAAAATATAGGTATAATAATGATATTGATGTTTTAGGGAGAATTCATATTTGAGGAAGAAGAAAAAAATATAATGAAATATAAATGAGAAAGAGTGGATAAAAATTTAAAGCACACATATCAGATTATCAACATTGATAAACGGATTATACCTTTGAGGGATTTTATTTTTATAATAATAGAACCTCATAAATGTGGATAAGAGTGTGAAATATTTTTTTGAGTAGAGTAATCATAAGGGGTATTGGAGTAAGGGGAAGCTAGTAGAAGAGCGCCCATTTTATAATTGAAATGGAGTGTTATTTTTGTATATACTGAAAAATAAATAATAGAAAGTGACTCTATAAATAATAGCCTTAAAATCGATAAGTAATGTACATGTGAAGAGATAAGGTTGATCTATGCTTAAAAAATGCAATTAAAAATACGGTTTAAACAAGTTAGTCCCTTTACCACTAAGTTTACACATTCATTCGATTTAAGTTTCTCATAGCGGTAACTAGTTTAACATATGGAATTTAAACTTATGGAAAAAAATGTTTCTTATTATATAATTTTTAAATAATTATTAAAATTTTGAAATAAAAAAATTTTAATCTATTTTTAGTTGCGATAAAAATTAATTTTAAATACTAAATTTTTAATGTATTAATTTTTTGAAATAAAACATAAAATCTAGAATATCACATAAGGATTTAAATTTTTTAAAATAGGTTATTGAAATTTTAAAATCACTTATAAAAGTACTATTTTGTTAGATAAGAAGATTTCAAAATTTTCTAATTCGTAATTATATTTTGTTAGGGCATAAAATCCAAAATATTTATAAAAAAGTATATTTCATGATTCCCATAGAAATAAAATGTTTTTGAAAATTATTAAAAATTCTTCATAAAATCATATTATTAATAATATTCGAAAAAATAAGTTCATTTTTTCAAAAAAATTCTAATTATTTATTTTTCTGTATTTTGAAAAAACCAAAAATAGACTGTAAAAACTATTCATAACAGAGAGTAGTTTTTTAAATTGATGATTATTATGTATTAATATTTCCTATAATTTATGAATTAATCTATTGGAAATAAATTAATCCTATAGTAAATATAGTTTTAAATTACTTAATAAAAATATACCTAGATTCATGACATAAAATAACAATTTTAGAATAATTTTTCCTTAATGAGAAAATTATTTTTATTAGTTTTTTAACTATATTGATTGCATTTAATTAGTATTATAATTTTATATTATAATCATTATACATGTATTTGATATTGTTTAAAACAATTAATAGTTTTTAATTCATCCAATTTTTTTAATTACCTATCAGATATTTAAATCTCATGTTAATATTTTACAGTGTTTATTTTAGTTCGACGTTGCTCGTGGGAAACCTATCAAACCTACATTTTATTTTATAAGGAAAAATATTGTTTATTATATTGTAAAATTCAATTAGTTTTTGGGTGTACATGTTTTTTGTATATGGGAGTAATCATCCTTAATCATGAATGGTTATGTGTGTGTTAAATAAATTACTTAAATAAAATTGTCAAACAACCCTTAGAAATAGAAAGAAGAGTTGGTATCACATGAAAAAATTAGATACCTCTTTTGTTTCTAGATTAATAACTATTAATTTTTATATTGAGGTAAAACATGTAAACATATAGTTTAATAGTCAATAAAGAATTTCTACAAATAAATATTTTTTAGAATTCTCATAAATAGGCCATGTTTTTGTTGGAAAAGGGGAGATGATAGCATTTCAAAATAATAATGAATCCTGAAGATGAGTAATAATTTCAGTTAAACATGCATCATTTCATTTACATTCATCATGTGGGAGATGAAAATATTTTTGAGAATATTTAACATAGAGGTATTTGATGAAATATGCCCAAAATCATAGTGGAGAGGTTATGAATTGTTACATTTTTTCACAATTACGATGATATTAAATTGGATTTAATTTTTGCGGCTGATTTACACTAGTGTGGGAATTGGTTCTATATTTTGAAAATGATATACAATACATTTTTTTATACCACATATAGTTGAGTCTTCTTCATATTTGGCCTCACAGATTGAGTGCTTATAAAGAGTGATGGGTTCAATAGAAACTACATTTTTCTAGGTATAAATTAATATTAGACAGTTTAGCTTTTAATAATGCAATGGTATGAGGTGGGGTAGTTTGAAATCATTAAAGATCGATAGTCCTAACTTTTTCAATAACTATGGTCAGGGTTCCTTAATTTATATTGAGGTAAAGTATCTTCTCTATAACACCCCATGATTTTTCAAATAAATATTCAAGGCCTAAACTAATGAGTCTCTACAAAACAACACTTTGTTATAACCTATCCAATAAAAATAATTTTTTTCCACTTATGTGATTTGAATTTCGAAAAACTAACAGACACTAGTGCATTCAGTAAGATATTTAGAGTCTGATATGATCAAATTACATTTTTAGTGAATAGTAAATTGACCCTTATTAGTAATAACATAGCCTTATGAATAGTAATGAATAGTAAATTGGAAAAAATAGAAATATCACCCATGAATGTATAAATACAATTTATAAATCTTATAAGTGAAAAAATGTTCATAGCATAATTATTGGTATTTTTGGAAGTCATAAATATTTTAATTAAAATTTTATGATTAATTAAATTATTTAAACTGGTAATGTATTTTGATAAAATTTAATCATAAATTGTTATTTTATTTTATCACGGTTAAAGGATAATTTTATGAGACCTTGATTAACTTTTAAAGGTGTTATAAAACGAGTTATAGTTTTGAAGTTGTTTTTTAATAAATTATTATTTTATATACCAAATGAAATTGATAATATTATGAAATTTATTTTCAAAAAATGTATTTCATTTTTCAATTCTACACATCCAAAAAATATATAAGGTGAATTTCTGGGATTTTTCTAAAATACTTGAATTTTATAAATAGTGAAATACTGTAATTTACCGTATATATACATTATGAGTTAAATACACTATTCCTAGAATCATCACTTATTTAAGAACACCTTGTTAAAACTCAAATGAACTTATTACTATTCTTTGTATGGAATTGTCACTATTTCATGTCTCATGGAAAAATAATAAACTAATGGTTAAAATATTACGAAAATCCACATCTCATTTACTATAGAAACCACTCACACTCAACTCTTATCTTAACTCCTCTCAATACTTGTTCCTTGTCTAAATTTTTCCCAAATCACCTACCAAGCTCCTCCCCCTAGTCCAACAGCCCTTGGTCTCATAAAAGACCAAATCCTCTCCCTTAAAGAGTCTCTCAAGGAAGATTAATTCAAGAGGAAAATTCTTCTTTTCAATTATTTTACTTTATTTAGAAGTTAGCTTGTTTTATTTTCTATCCTCACCTACCCTCATCCAAATTTTATGAAAACACCATTAACTTACACGTACTTAAATTTTGTTTCGATTGTGGAATAATTTATTATCATCTCTCATACACTACGGGAAAAATGAGCAATTGCGACGGGTTATTTGCGACGGGAATAAAGCTCGTCGCAAATAGTCATGTTAAAAACTTATTTGCGACGGGGGTATTTCCCCGTCGCAAATAAGGAGTCTTTTGCGACGGGATTGCTTTCCCCGTCGCAAATAACCGGCGGCGGTAAAAGGTATTTGCGACGGGAATATTCCCCCGTCGCAAATACTATGTCGGCAGGGGTTATTTGCGACGGGACCCGTCGCAAATAACTATTTACCGGTTGACCGTAATAAATGTTGGCTAAGGTATTTGCGACGGTACCCGTCGCAAATAATACTATTTGCGACGGGAATCCCGTCGCAAATGGGCCCGTCGCAAATAATCTAACCAATAAATACCCTCATCCGTTTTTTTCATTTCATTCTCATTCCTTATCTTCTCCTTCTCTCAAAATTATATTTCTAGAGTTGAGTTTTTCTCCAGTTTAATTTTTTTCTCCGGAGCTGATATTAAAGTTTTGAAGAACGATCAGAACAGATCAATTTTCAAGGTATTTGTCTTCATTTTAATTTTTTATTTATTTTTAATTTTTTATTAGTTTCAATTATTATTAATTAGTTGTAATTTAATTATGTTTACATTGTTTTATTACTTAATAAATTTAAATTATTAGTATTGTTTGGTAATTAGGAATAATTAGTAATAATTTTTAATAATTAAGAATAAATATTAATAATTAGTAATAAATACCAATAATTAGGAATAAGAACATTATTACATTATTAGTTTATTTTATTATTAATATTAAAATAATATAATTTTTTATATATATACAATTCTTTTTTCATCTGTGTGTTTGCTGTCTTCACATGTATTATTTGTATGTGGAGAGAGAAAACGCACAGATGAAAGAAGAATTGTATATAAATTAGAAAATTATATTATTTTAATATTAATAATAAAATATATTAATAATGTTATTATTTGTAATTATTGGTAATTATTTCTAATTATTGATAATTATTCATTTAATTACTAATAATTAGGAACAATTATCAATAATTATCAATAATTAAGAATAATTAGTAATAATTAGTAATAATTACCAATAATTAGTATTAATTACCAATAATTAGTATTAATTACCTATAATTAGTATTAATTACCTATAATTAGTATTAATTACCAATAATTAGTAATAATTACCAATAATTAACAATAATTAGTAATAATTACCTATAATTAGTATTAATTACCAATAATTAGTATTAATTACCAATAATTAGTATTAATTACCAATAATTAGTAATAATTAGGAATAATTAGTAATAATTAGGAATAATTAACAATAATTAGGAATAATTAGTAATAATTAGGAATAATTAGTAATAATTAGGAATAATTTGTATTAATTAGGAATAATTAGTAATAATTACCAATAATTAGTATTAATTACCAATAATTAGTAATAATTACCAATAATTAGTATTAATTACCAATAATTAGTATTAATTACCTATAATTAGTATTAATTACCTATAATTAGTATTAATTACCTATAATTAGTATTAATTACCAATAATTAGTAATAATTACCAATAATTAACAATAATTAGTAATAATTACCAATAATTAGTATTAATTACCAATAATTAGTATTAATTACCAATAATTAGTAATAATTAGGAATAATTAGTAATAATTAGGAATAATTAACAATAATTAGGAATAATTAGTAATAATTAGGAATAATTAGTAATAATTAGGAATAATTAGTATTAATTAGGAATAATTAGTAATAATTACCAATAATTAGTATTAATTACCAATAATTAGTATTAATTGCCAATAATTAGTATTAATTACCAATAATTAGTATTAATTACCACTAATTAGTATTAATTACCACTAATTAGTATTAATTACCAATAATTAGTATTAATTACCAATAATTAGTATTAATTACCAATAATTAGTATTAATTACCAATAATTAGTATTAATTACCAATAATTACCAATAATTACCAATATTTAGTAATAATTAACAATAATTGCCAATAATTACCAATAATTAGTAATAATTACCAATAATTAGTAATAATTACTAATAATTATCAATAATTAATAATAATTAGCAATAATTAGCAATAATTATTAATAATTACTAATAATTAGCAATAATTAGCAATAATTAGTAATAATTAGAAATAATTAGTAATAATTAGAAATAATTAGAAATAATTAGAAATAATTACCAATAATTAGTAATAATTAACAATAATTAGGAATAATTAGGAATAATTAGGAATAATTAGGATTAATTAGGATTAATTAAGATTAATTAGGAATAATTAGGATTAATTACCAATAATTAGTATTAATTACCAATAATTAGTATTAATTATAATTAGTATTAATTACCAATAATTGCCAATAATTAACAATAATTGCCAATAATTAACAATAATTGCCAATAATTAACAATAATTGCCAATAATTAACAATAATTGCCAATAATTACCAATAATTGCCAATAATTACCAATAATTATCAATAATTACCAATAATTATCAATAATTACCAATAATTATCAATAATTACCAATAATTATCAATAATTACCAATAATTATCAATAATTACCAATAATTATCAATAATTAGCAATAATTAGCAATAATTAGCAATAATTAGCAATAATTAGCAATAATTAGCAATAATTAGCAATAATTAGCAATAATTAGCAATAATTAGCAATAATTAGCAATAATTAGCAATAATTAGCAATAATTAGCAATAATTAGCAATAATTAGCAATAATTAGTAATAATTAGCAATAATTAGTATTAATTAGAAATAATTAGTATTAATTACCAATAATTAGTATTAATTACCAATAATTAGTAATAATTAGCAATAATTAGTATTAATTAGCAATAATTAGTATTAATTAGCAATAATTAGTATTAATTAGCAATAATTAGTATTAATTACCAATAATTAGTATTAATTACCAATAATTAGTATTAATTACCAATAATTAGTATTAATTACCAATAATTAGTAATAATTACCAATAATTGCCAATAATTACCAATAATTGCCAATAATTACCAATAATTGCCAATAATTACCAATAATTATCAATAATTACCAATAATTATCAATAATTACCAATAATTATCAATAATTACTAACAATTAGCAATAATTAGTAACAATTAGCAATAATTAGTAACAATTAGCAATAATTAGTAACAATTAGAAATAATTAGTAACAATTAGAAATAATTAGTAATAATTAGTAATAATTAGTAATAATTAGTAATAATTAGTAATAATTAACAATAATTAGTAATAATTAGGAATAATTAGTAATAATTAGGAATAATTAGTAATAATTAGGAATAATTAGTAATAATTAGGAATAATTAGTAATAATGATTATTAATTACCAATAATTAGTTTTAATTCCCAATAATTAGTATTAATTACCAATAATCACCAATAATTACTAATAATCACCAACAATTACCAATAATCACCAATAATTACCAATAATGACCAATAATTTTATGAGTTGTTGAAGTCTGCTGAGGATGCATTATATCCTGGCTGCAAGATGAGCAAATTAGAAGCAGTTGCAAAATTTATGGCTATCAAATCAGATAACGGAATGTCAAACACCTGTTTTGACCAGATATTTTCTTTGCTGAAAACAGTGTTACCCGAAGGAAATGTTTTACCTACAAATTACTATGAAAGTAAGAGGTTGGTTCGAAATTTGGGACTTACTTGTCAGAAGATTCATGCATGTTCAAATGACTGCATTTTATATTCAGGGGAAAATGAGTCGTTGGATAGTTGTCCCACATGTGGGCAACTGAGATATAAAGAAGGACAACACGGGAAGTCTGGTTTGATTCCTGTAAAACAGTTGAGATATTTTCTGCTTACATCCAGAATTCAGCGTTTATTCATGTCTAAGAATACAGCGACAATGATGTCATGGCATAAAGAGAATATTTCAACCGATAAAAGCTTGAATCATCCAGCCGATGGTGATTCATGGAAACATTTTGATAGAGTGCATCCATCGTTTTCTTTAGAAGCTAGAAATGTTCGACTGGGCCTTTCCACTGATGGTTTCTGTCCGTTTGGATCTTATGGTAGTCAATATTCATGTTGGCCTGTTTTTTTAACTCCGTATAATTTACCTCCATGGATGTTGATGAAGGAGCCATATATCTTTTTGACTTTACTAATTCCAGGACATCCGAAGAAAAATATTGATGTTTATTTGAAGCCATTGATTGATGAATTAAATTTATTGTGGAGTACTGGTGTCAATACATATGATGTTGCAACGAAACAGAATTTCATACTGAGAGCAGCATTGATGTGGACAATAAGTGACTTCCCGGCTTATGGGATGTTATCTGGCTGGAGTACACATGGTCAGAAATCATGTCCTTACTGTATGGGAGAGAACAAAGCATTTATGCTCATTCATGGAAAGAAACCTTGTTATTTTGACTGTCATCGCAGATTTCTTCCAGCTGATCATCCTTTTCGCAGAAACAGATCTCATTTCAGAAAAGGAACAGCTGAAAGGGATGGACCTCCAAAAATGCTATCAGGTTCGGAGTTAAAATCGGTTGTATTTTCATTACCTCTCATCACTTTTGGTCCCACAATAAACCAACAGAAAATTTCTGGTTTTGGGAAAGAACACAATTGGATTAAACGTAGCATATTTTGGGATTTGCCATATTGGTCTGATTTGTTGGTCCGACACATGTTAGATGTCATGCATATTGAGAAGAACTGTTTTGATAATTTGTTTCATACAGTTTTGGATACGCCAGGAAAGAGCAAAGACAATGTAAATGCACGTTTAGATCTTGCCCAAATTTGCAGGCGTCCAGAATTGGAACTCTTTGAGAATGTCAGAACAGAAAGGTTACTGAAACCAAAAGCAGCTTATACACTGTCTAAAGAAAACCGTTTATTATTTTGTCAGTGGATTGCAGATTTGAGACTTCCAGATGGATGTGCTTCCAATTTGGGTAGATGTGTAAAGAATGGTCATATTACTGGATTGAAAAGTCATGATTGTCATGTTATAATGGAGAGACTTCTACCCATTGGATTAAGAGGTCTGTTGAATTCTGTGATTTGGGATTCCATAAGAGACATGTCTCATTTTTTTCGGGAAATTTGTGCGGCTACGGAAGATTATGATGCTCTAGGAAAACTTGAAAAAGATGTTGTTGTAATTATATGTAAACTGGAAAAAATATTTCCGCCGTCTTTCTTCGACTCAATGGAACATTTGATGTTACATTTGCCATATGAAGTCAAATGTGGAGGTCCGGTACAGTTTCGATGGATGTACCCATTTGAAAGATGCATGCAAAAATTGAAAAGAAAAGTACGCAACAAAGCATCTGTTGAAGGATCTATTGCAGAAGCTTATTTGCAAGAGGAAATATCTTTTTTCTGCTCCCATTATTTTGAATCTGAGTATCCTTCAAAACACAACTGAATGGGACGGAATAAGAGGAATATTGATGAAATCGACAATCAATTATCTGTTTTCAACCAGTCAGAGCTTGGTTTTGGTGGAGTTTCTGAACGCTGGCTTTCAGATGATGAACATCATAGAGCTCATACGTATGTTCTGCTCCACTGTGAAGAGATGACATCAGTTGTACTGTAAGTGTTTATATCACTTATTCTATCATTTATGTTACAGTAAATAACTTTGGTTTTTATAGGTCGTATGATAATCATATCAGGAAACAAATTCCACAAATTACAGCAGCTGCTCTCGAAGAACGTCGACTGAAAAATTTCTCTCAGTGGTTTCAAAAACTGGTAACATAAATTCTTTATCATTTAGAAACTCATTCAATGTATAGTTTACTATATTGATAATTATTTCACAAATCTTCAGGTGTCTCGACATTCTGATAAAATTGACAAACGGCTGTGTGTATTGAGTAACCCACCTTCCAAACTTGTTAAAACTTATAATGCATATGTGGTGAATGGATTTCGATTCCACACACATGCATATGGGGAATCGAAAAAAACAATGAACAGTGGAGTTAGCTTGAGAGGATCTCATTATCGAGAAAATGAAGTTGACTTTTATGGCATACTTGATGAAATCATTGAACTCTGTTATCTTGGACAACATTACATAACCATGTTCAAATGTCGGTGGTTGGATACAGAGAGAGGCGTGCGTGTTCATCCGACTCATGGAATCATCGATATTAAATGTAAAAGTGTTCTCGCAGTAAATGAACCATTCTTATTGGCTCAACAGGAATATCAAGTTTATTATGCAAAGTACTGTGCAACATCAAGAGACTTGACTGATTGGTGGAGTGTAATAAAAATCAAAATTCGAGACAATCAGTTTAGTCAAAGTGAATGTGCTTTCACTGATGTGCAAAGAATTGAAGTTTTTCAAGAGAGTACTCAAAATCAATCTTTTTTACAAAAAGATATGAGTATCGATGACGACACCCCACATTTAAGAGTCGGTGATGACGATGATGTTAATGATGTCACACATGAATTTGAAATTGTAAGAGATGAAGCAACTGCAACTCGAATGGATATCGATGATGTTGAGGAGGAATATGAAGATGACATTGACATATATGAAGATGATGATGAAGATGAACACTTATAGAATTCCATGGTATTTATATACAATCATAATATGTATATATGTATATATAATAGTAATTATCAATTATTTGCTAATATTAACATTTTCTGTTTCAGATGGACGAGGCCACATTTCGTGAGTTGGCGGAGGCTGACCTGCCTTTCGATGCGGATGAGTAGCTGGCAGATGACCCTCAGCCTGCAGGCGCTCCAGGGAGTACGCGGAGGGGGCGCGGTCTTGCACGATTGATGATTCCTGACCCCGTCCCCGAGCGATGTCCACGTCTTGGGTTTGATCCGCGCACCCGGAGGTGTGCTAACCTGTGTAATAACCTGTGAATTTGACTAAGATTTCATTAATCTATTCACATAATAAATGTTTATTATTTTTTCAGTTTTTCGCATATAGCAGTCGGACAGGGCAGCGCTATTTTGCGCAACTATTTCTCTCAGCCGTGGACCACATGGGAGCAGATTCCCATTGATGTGCAGCAGGCCATGTTCGGCCATTGGTTGGTACGTACGTAAATAAATAATTTTTATTTTGAAAATTATTTCATTTCTAACTTGATATTTTGATTTATTTGTAGGGTTTATGGTATCCGATCGAGGATACCATGCGTGACGCCATCCACGAGGCATGGGAGGTGGCCATGCGTGATCGCCTTCGTCAGTTTTTGCACAATTTAAGAAAAGCTGCGATGAAGAAAGCAGGAGTGTCAGATTTTGAGGAGTCATGTAGAGCACACCGACCAGAGTACATTTCATCCCATGTATGGGATGGATTATGTGCGCACTGGTTGAGTGGTGCCTTTCAGAGGAGATAATCGGTGGGGAGGCAGAATCGGGGGAGGCAGGAGGTGACTCATCGAGCTGGGAGTCGTTCTTTCAGTACTCATAGACAGCATCTGGTACATACATTATTTATAAATATTTTATATAACTATAAATATTAACAGTATATTTTTTATTCTTATAGGCTGTCGAGCACCCCGATATTACAGAGTACGACGTATATCGGAGGATGTATAGTGATCCTGCTACTGGGGAGCTCAGAGGTGATCGTCAGTATCACATCATGGTCAGTATTATTTGTTTTCAAGTTTAAAAATTAACTGCATATAATATATTCACAATTTTAATTTTAAATTGCAACTATAGGAGTCATATGAGGCCGCAGCGGCACAGGCCCGGCCTGAGAGTCAGGCCGAGTCAGCAGATCAGACCACTGCCCGTTAGTTTGATGAGGTGGCATGGATGTAGGCCACCCAGTATGCCTTCGAGAAGGGACGGGTAGTTGGTATCGGCTCTCGACTGACTCCCGGAGATTATTATGGCAGTGCTGCGATGTCGGCGTCCAGCTCGAGAGGAGCTCGTGCATCTTCTTCTACAAGTATGAGGATCAGTTGCGATCTCAGACTGCACAGATAGAGAGTCTCCGACAGGAGCAGGAGCAGATGCGTCAGCAGCATGAGGAGGAGCGTCGACGCCAGCAGCAGCTGTACGAGGAGCAGACGAGTCGGTGGCAGCAGCAGCATCAGGAGCAGATGGAGTACATGCGCCGACTCACTCATGCTTTAGGGATGGAGTTTCCTCCACCACCATCTGCAGATCCTCCACCTCCCCCCCTCCCCCCCTCCTACAGATTAGAGTTTGTATTTCTGTTATAAAATTTGTGAAATCAAAATATTTTTTTTTCTATTCGTAGTTTCTGTCTCATTATAAAATATTAATAATATTATATTTTTAAATAACAATATTAATATGAATAATAATATTATTTATATTTTATAATATTAAATTTTATATATATATTAAAATTTTATTTATATATTAAAATTTTATATATATATTAAAATTTTATAATATTATAATTTAATTATTTTTTTTGTAATACTTGAATTATTTTAAAATTTGAATGTAAAATAATTCTATTATTTTTATATTAATTAAAATAACTTATTAATATTTTTTTTATTTATGAATTATAATTGTAATATTATTATATTAATTAAATTATTTATTAATATTCTATTATTTTTATTTTTGAATTATAATTCTACTATTATTATAGTAATTAAAATAATTTATTATTTTCATTTGTAAATTATAATTCTATTATTATATTAATTAAAATAATTTATTAATAATTTATTTTTTTTATTTTTTTTATAGTATTTGCGACGGGATACTATGCCCGTCGCAAATACTAGTATTATTAATAGTTTTTTATTTTTTTTTTAAAAGAGTATTTGCGACGGGTCCCGTCGCAAATACTAGTATTATTAATTTTTTTTATTTTTTTAAAAAAGAGTTTTTGCGACGGAACCGTCGCAAAAGCTATTTGCGACGGGTCCCGTCGCAAAACGTATTTGCGACGGGACCCATCGCAAAAACTGTTTAAAAAGTTTTTTACAAAAATACGGAATACTATTTGCGACGGGGAGAATGCCCGTCGCAAAAAAAGGCTTTAGCGACGGGCCCGTCGCAAATAAGTGTAGTTGCGACGGCGTTTTCAGCAACGGGCTATTTGCGACGGGACCCCGTCGCAAATAGCCCGTCGCAAATACCTGCTTTTCTAGTAGTGATATACCCTTTTTTATGCTAGTAGTAAAAAAACAGCATCCGAGATGTGAAAATTTATATAACAATTAATCTTCACTCCAAGTAACCAAATAAAATTTAAAACTGTGTCACCTTATTGATGTTCAATAATAACATATAAATTCAATTCTGTACAACCATCCTCCTTTTACGTGATTCTCCATTCATGTGTATAAGTATACCAATCATGAAACAAATAGACCCGAACAATGAAATTAAACCTCTTAACCCATAAAAAATCCATGAATGAACTTAAGAAGGATACGATAATTAAATTAAATGTAGAGATGGTTTGAGAATTATTAATTAATGAACCTAAATTTTATTATTTCGTCCATTAATACCATGTTATGAACACCATCGGAATTAAGGTAAGGGGTTTCCTCATCACACTACAATTTTTCTAAGATATTCCTTATTCACTAATATTACTTTTTAATGGGGTATGTATACTGGCTATTGATGTATCATATCATGAATCTATATATTTTAATGGTATTCAATGCATCATTTTAGGATTATTAATTTTGGGGAATAAAAACCAATTGATTAGAAATATCTAAGGGATTTCTAACTGAACCTCCATTTTCATTCGAGTTCCTATTATTCTCTACTTAGCTAAATGAAATTATTATTTTTTCTTATGTACTATTGGTAAATTATGTGTGAATATTATATATATGTTTAGTAACCAGAATCCTTCTTTATTTTATAGTGATATACTTGTTTTAAAAGGATCATCCAAAATTTTATCTCGATAAACAAACCCAATTCAACGGAACTTCTTGAATTCATACATATTTTCAAGTGCACACCATAATATGTTTTAAGACACTATTTTTTATAAGACCACTAATTTTATCATAAAAATATTATCTTGGATAATTTTTGGATTTAATAGAACAAACATACCATTACACATTATAATTCACTTTAATACTTTCCAAAAAATGATCTAAATTTTTTTATTTCTAAAGGTTATTAAGAACACTTTTTACATGATTTCACTTCACTCAGACTTCTTTTATTCCCCAAATGTAATTTCAATGTTCTGGCCTTTTATTTTCTATGATATACATTTTTACAATCAGATTTCATAGAAAATACAAATTATTTTCCAAATGAACTCTTCCTTCAAAATTAAAAATGATTTTTCTCATCTCACATTGACTATTATAAAATATATACCTCGTTCACCACTCATTATATGAATGTGTTGTATGTACATCCCTTTTTTATATCATATAAAATATCCTTATCATCTTGTATTCTAAGGTATTATGATTTCAATGTTTCAAGGTGGAATGGGACACTCTGGAATGTTTAAGGATTATTTCCTAATGAATTTTTCAATGGTCTCATTTAAAAGTATATTCATATATGTTAACATCCCTTGATTATTCTTATACATCATTGAGATATATCTCTTATTATGTCATCTATAATATGATGCTGAAGGGTTCCTTATTATTTTGACTATGGATGTGCTATATCCCTACCATTCACCATTATACTTCGAATGGTTAGTGTTTCTGTCAAATGATTGGCGAATTTTATTTACATTTTCAATATGAATGTTTATATTGATTATGTTCACCCCTTTCATATTAATAATGAATTTGACATTGTATGTGATGGGAAGGGCCTGTTGTTCCTCTTGATGCATCGATAAGTCTCATGAGACAAATAGATATGGACTTGTCCAAGACCTTGTCCATTTTTAGATATAGTTTTGTATGAGGCCTTAATTATTTATAGATGCCACAGCTGAGACCAAGATGATATGATTCAGAATGTACTACATATTCATTTCCCTCATTAGGAAACAAGTAATGAAAATATCATGAAGTCATTTGACTAGTAGAATACCCATGAATATACTTTATTGTGGCCATATTTATTCATCTCTGATTCCTACAATAATGTGTTCATGTTTATTTTTAAATTCATGTGTTTTAGTTATTCAAAATTCCAAATGTTTATGTTTGTTATATCATTTACTATATTTCTTACCATTACTTAGCATCTGAGCTCACCCCTTTCTAATGTTTCATTTTCTCTGGACATGAAGAAGTTTATTAGGAATGACCTATAGGGTTAAACATAGAGTTGTTGATATTCCCACTAAAACGTATATGTTTTATTTCATTTCTATTTTAAATTTTGAATATATGTATGTATTTTGATATCCAAAAATACTAAAATACTCAATCCTTCCGGATATGACTTTCTTGTAAGAATGACAATGTAATTAAATAATGCTCCAGATCCTAGAAACTAGGGTCAGAGTGTTACAATTGGTATCATAGGAAGTTTAGTAGAAAACAAGGAAAGTATATTTAGAAAATGTATAGAACAAAACTATAATATTGTTTTTTAGGATAGGTATACTAGAACATTCTAAAACATTGGTAAGGAATACATTATTTGGATAATTATAGAATATACATCCTTGTATGAATACAATAAGTAGACGTGGTTCTGGAATATATGTAACTAGGAGTAAGAAATCTAACAAAGTGTTTTGGGAATGACCCAGGGTATCATGGTACACGAAAATGGGCCTTACTACACACCTATTTTGAACCTATCGAGGGATATTCTTAGGATAATTCACATTTTCATTGTGAGCCACTATGAAGGATTTGTGTCCCTAAATTATCCAAAGTATATGGTTCTAGGATTTTTGATGCATAAATTTATGTTATGTACTATAACATGTTTAGGGTTATATAGTGTTCATAATTATATTATCTAATTTAGTATATGGAATTTATTTGAAAAGGAGCCTAGTATAACTAATGATAACATCACCAATTCACATGACGCAAAGAGTAAGAAGGATCATATCTCTCAGGGTATTAATCCATCATTTCAAAGGATGATAGTCTCTAAAGCATCTGCATCATATGAGGAGATAATAACATGTGTTAACAAGTTATATAAATAATTCTATGAGTCATATGACTTTGAAGGGATGCAATATAATTAGAGGGTGAAGAGAAAATAACGGATAAAGGGAAGAATAAAAAAAGATAGATTTACAACATGTTGTAATTGTGGAAGGAAATACCCTAGATCATAATTAAAAGGAAAAGGATTATATTACAAGTGTAGAGAAAGGGCCACATAGTTCATGTTTTCAATGGTAAGAAAATGGTTTTTAGTGTACTATGCTTCAACTGCAAGGAAATGGGACACTATGAAAATCAATGTCCCAAGATTCAATGGAATATTCCCCAATGATGTTAATGGATAATGAATAAGTCATGATACTACCACAAATAAAGTGTAATTGTTAATATTAATATTAGAGAATCACATAATTTTAATATTTTATCATCAATGTAATGGTTATACGAATTATGAAATATATGAGGATTTTACTGAAGTACAATTTCATTATAAATTTGAGATCATGTGAATAAATTATACATGGGTAAGTGACTCAGAATGTAGTTAATATATTATAAAAGTACATGGATGAGGGAAGGAAAAACCTAAAGATATTCCTGTTTATTTAATGATTAAAAAATTGTTGATTTGTATTAGTAATGGATATTTTCATAATGATTATTATCTTGTCGAAAAGTGGTCTATTCTAACATTGATGGAGTTTAAAACATTCTTAGATGTTAGGAATATATTATATAGCATGTGAAAGGATGGATTCATATTTCTAATAATGTTTTATGGTAATTTGGGTTATTAACATATTTAAAGATGATACATGATGGATATATTCACATGTTAGGAATGTGAAAATTTTGGGCAGATTCATGTTGAATAAAGGAAAATAAGGTAGCAGATGCATTGAGTAAGAAGGATCATGGAGTTCTAAACAAAATGAAGATTTCCAAGGAACTCGTGTACATGAATCTAGAAAAGATGGATATTATAATGATTCTAAAGTGTTGGAACATGTTCTTTTGGAAGGCTAAACCACTTGTGAAATGGTTTAATCTGATCATTGTTTAATGTCACCACATGATGCAACCTATGCTAAGCGATGATGTATACATATTTTAATGAAAAAACAAAGGATAAGATATTTTTTATGAAATAAAAATGTATATTTATACTCTGATATAGTGGAATAATTCCTCAACTCTTGGAAGAGAGTCTTAAACAACAATGTTGTCATGTTATCACTTTTTTCATAACTATAATTTATGGTTTTGTGGTAATGATATTTCATCTAAGAATGTTCTCTAACACATTCCATTTGAACATGATGGTTTGATTATTCTTCCATGAACATTTTATCCAATTATAATGCATAGTTTTTTTGTAACCAATGGGTTGCACTTTTCCACTTATTAAGAGGATATTTTAACCATATTTCTAATGTGGGTTTACCACAAGAGAATTTTCAATTATCAACCATTTTCATTCGAAATTCAATTTCAAAATACCGATGATGAAATTTTATAAGGAGGGGAGAATGTAACACCCCATGATTTTTCCAATAAATATTGAAATCCTAAAACATTGAGTATCTATAAGCCAAAAAAATTATAACCTATCAAATAAACATAATTTTGTTACTTCTTTGATTTGAATTTCGAAAAATTGACATACACGGTTTCATTCTGTAAAATATTTATTGTCTGATAGGATCAATATACATTTTTGGTGAATACTAAATTGACCCTTATGAATAGTAACATACCCTTACGGATATTAATGAATATTAAATATGCCAAAAAATAGAATGTTCACTCATGAATGTATAAATAAAATTTAGACATCTTATAAGGGACAAAATGATCATAGCATAAGTATTGGTATTTTTCTAAGTCATAAATATTTTAATTACAATTTAATGATTAATTTAATAATTTAAAATGTAAATTTATTTAATGAAAATTTAATAAAAAATCATTATTTTATTTTCTAATGGTTATAAGATAATTTAATGAGACCTTTATTATCTTTTCAAGGTGTTATAAAACAAGTTATAGTTTTAAAGTAATTTTGTTTAAATATGATTTTATTTAAATATTTATTTAAAAATATTTAGAAAATTATTGTCAAAAAATATATTTCATTTTTGAAATCTACACGTTGAGAAATGGTAGGGGTGAATTTTTGTGATTTTTCTCAAATAATGGAATTTTTTATGAGTACTGAAATACGATAATTTTCCATATATATATATTATGATTTCAATACACAATTCCTAGAATCATCAAAAATGTAAACACTCTTAGTTTGAAGTCAAATGAACATATTGATAATTTGTTTCATGTAATAATCACTATTTCATGTATTATGAAAAAAATAAACTAATGATTAAAATATTAAGAACCCCCCCTCCACTATAAAAACCACTCACACTCCCCTCTTCTCTTAACTCCTTTCAAGACTTGTGACATGATTAAATTCTTCCCAAATATTCTATTAAGATCCCACCCTCTTATATCATCCCTTTGTATCATAAATATACCAAATCCTCTTCCCTAAAGAGGCTCTCAAGGATGAACAATTCAAGAGGTAAATTCCTCTTTTCAAATCTTTTACTTTCTTTTCAAGTTCCTTTGTTTTCTCTTCTATCCGCACCTCTACTCATCCAAATATTATGTAAAATCCAGAACCTTACATTTAATTTAATATTATTATGATTTTGGAATATGTTATTATCATCTCTCCTTTACCCTTATTTTATGATAGTAGTAAAAAACCATCCGAGATGTGGAAATTTACCACATTCAAGGAAGATGGGTTTTCAATTTATAATAATATCTTAAATTATGGTTATGAAACCATTATTTTCATTGAAGAAGGATATAATTTATTTATTATGTCTCATCTATGGTTATAGTATCTTTTTTTACACATGGTTTTGATTTATAATGCAGAATGATTTTGTTGTGTGCAAAAACAGCCAATAAACCCAAACAGTTATCATTAAATAATGTATATAATGATTCATCTCCGATAAAAGTTACCAAATGAAATATAAAACCATTTAACCATATTTATTTTAAATAATAAAATCTAACTTCAATTTTTTACAACCATCATTATTGTACACGATTCTCTTTTCACGTGTATAAGTATACCAATCAAGAAACAAACAAACCCGAACAATGAAATTGAACCTATTAACCCATAAAAAAGTTCATGAATGAACTTAATAAGGTTATAATAAATCAATTACAAGTATTATAAGTTATTAAATTATTAATTAATGAACATAAATTTGATTATTTAGGTAATTTTGATCATGTTAAGAACACTATCGAACTAAAGGTAAGGGGTTTCCTTATCTCACTTCCATTTTGTGAGATATTCCTTTTTCACTACTATTACATGTGTATGGTATATGTTTAATTACCACTTCTGTATAATATTAGTAATATCATTATTTTAATTTTATTCAATGTATCATTTTAATATTATTAATTATGACGCATATGAACTGATTGATTACAATGTGGTAAGGGATTTCTACTCGAACCTCTATTTTCATTCAGGTTCCTCTTATTCTTCACTAACCTCAATGAAAATATTATTTATTCTTATTAAATCCACATGAATTTTTTTTAAATTTTATATATATGTTTTCCAACTAGAATATTTCTTTATTTATTGGGTATTTACATGTTTTGAAAGGATCATTCAAATATTTTATCCTGATAAACAAACCAGATTCATCAAAACCTCACGATTTCTTACCCATTTTCATGTGCCTCTAAAATATGTTTCAATCCACCATTTTTTTGTAAAACCAATAATTTTATCTTGAAAATTTATCTTGGAGAATATTTAGATTTAAGCGAACATACATTCCTTTCCACTTTAAAAATCTCTTTAATAATTTACTTAAAGTGATTTAAATGTTTTATTTATAAAGATTATTAAGAACTCTTCTTACATGATTTCTCTTCAATGGGACACGATTTATGCCCTAAATATAATATCAATATCCTAGAATTTTATTTTCTTGGATATACATGTTTACTATCTGATTTCATGGTGAATACAAATAATTTTGTAACAGAACTCTTCTTTCCCAAGTAAAAAGGATTTCTCTCATCTCGCATTTACTTTTATGGAATATATACATTGTTCACCACTCAATGAATGCACGTGGTGTATGTAATTACCTTTAGTATATCATATAAAAGTCTCATTATTATCATGTATTCTAAAGGATTTTTATTTGAATCTATTAAGGTGGAATGGGACACTTTGGAATGTTTAAGGATTATTTCCTAATGAAATTTTCAATGGTCACATTTTAAAGTATCTTCATCTATTTCAGCATCCATTGTTGAATATTATACTTCATTTATATATATATCTTATGATATAATCTATAATATTTTGTAGAAGTTTTTCTGATTATTTTCACCATAGATGATCTATGTTGATACCATTCACCATTTTACTCTGAATGGTTAGTGTTTATGTTAAATGATTGGGGAATGTTATTTACATTTCTATTTTTAGTTTCAATATGAATTTATATGTTGATTATGTTCACCCCATTCATATTAGGAATTAATTGGGATTATTAAGTGAAGGGTCGGGCCTGCTATAGCCTCTCGATGCATCAGTAGGTCTCATGAGACAAATAGATATAGACTTGGCTGAGGCATTTCCCATTTTTAGATATGGTTTTGGCCGAGGACTTAATCATTTTTAGATGTCTTGGACAAGGCCTTGAAGATATGATTCATAATGTTTGACATATGCATTTCCCTCATTATGAGACTAGTAATTTAAATTTCATGTGGTTATTTGACTAGTTGAATACCCATGATTATTCTTTATTATGTCATTATTTATTCTGCTCAAATTCCTACCATAATGTATTCATGTTTATTTTTAAAGGCATGTGTTTTAGATATTCCACATGAAAAATGATTATGTTAATTATATCTTCTTAAATAATACTTACCCTTACCGAGTATCTGATCTCACCCCATTCTGATTTTTTATTTTCTTAGGTCATAAATAAGTTTATTGTGAATGACTTGCTGGGATAAACTTAGAGTTGTAGATGTTCCCTAATAAAACTTATATGTTGATTTTAATTTCAAGTTTTAATGTTGAACCTATGTATATATCTCGTTATCCAAAACTACTAAACTACTTGGTCCTACGGGATACAATATTCTTGTAAGTATTCCAATGTAATAAAATAATGCACCAACCATGAGAAACTGGTGTTGGGGCATTACATTCTCCATGGATTTTACTATATAGTACCAAGCCTTAAACACATGTTATTTATTAATTATTATAATATATTAGAAAAATATAAAATTAAGTGATACAGAAGTATTATTTCATTGGATGATTAGGCATAAAAACACTATCTTAAGAATAAAAAATACATCACTTTTTTAAAAACCCCACATAGTGCTCTTAACCACCATAGATACTCTAAATCTGCATAGGATACCCTAGATAATATAAATAATGAAAAGTATGAGCTATAAATACTTGTAAGGGAATAAACAAAAAAATATAGCATAATATGATAAAAAATATGCATAACATGGTATCATGACTAGATTGATCATAAGATTGTAAAAAAATATAAGGAAGTGAAATCATAAGATCATGGAATCATGAAATATGAGGAAAAAATATACAATACATTATAAGAATAAGTCATGGATGAATCTTAATAAAATCAACATAAAGTGGACAAGGTTCAATATTGTATTGGGTTCACTCCTTATAGGGACCCTGAGTTCTCATACAAAGACATTACATCATTTTTGGGGAATATATAATACATTACACAAAATAGACACCTAACAACTATATTAGTTTTGTTCCTTTATAAAAAGAGAAACAAAAATTCCACAAGTGATACAAATCATCTCCCAATATGCTTTTCATAACTATAACCCATCTTATACAGATCATCAATAATAAATATATTCATATCCCAGGGGAAGGAAACATAAGAAAGGGTGACTTAAATCCTTTGTAAGGGTAAACAAGGGAGATTTTTAAGAATAATAAATAGCATAAGGGCATGAGAACATGATTATAACATTAAAATATCATAAAATACATATCAATGATCATAAAAAAAACAACGATGTCATAAATGGTGTAAGTTCATAAGACATGATTAAAAAGGTAATCAAGACCATAAGCTGTAACATCCCATGTAAATAAAGATAATACATTTTCATATTTATTAATATTTGTGTATTAAATATTAATTTATTTTAAAAGGGTATGATATGTTCGATGGTGTACCCGTTACACAACAACATGTTTCTTTGAAGTATAATGTAACACACAATGCTGAATCATACTGAAAAATAGTAATAAAATATTATTTTAAATGGAAGTTAACGCATAGTCGTTGTATTGATAGGAACGAATAGAACTAACTAAAATATGATTTTTCAGGTTTTCTAATTTTTTTAAAATTTATACAATAAAATATGGAGGCTTAAAATTCTAATGAATCTAATTTTAAGCATAAATACTCTAATATTCTATAAAAGGACAATTTACCACCTTTTGATGATGAACCCTCTTTGACTATTGTTCTGGTCACTTTTATATAATATATTTGAAAAAAATATAATTGTTCATTCTAATTGGGATATCAAAATTTACTTTGGGAAAAGTTTTGGTATTTTTATAATAAAATTAATTTTTTAATGAGTAGTGAAAAATTCTGTATTTTACTTCTAAAATGCCTTTTAATCTAACTTATTTATATTGTTATATTATCATTTTTATTGGGTTTAAAGTGTAATTAGATTATATTTTTAACATTTAATCTAATTTTGGTCATTGGATGTAATTTTACATTGAAATTGGATATAAACAACTGTCAATCATTTGAGAGTTATTATTTCATAAAAACACACTTTTTGATTTGACAATAAGAATTAATTTTAAATTAATTTAATTGAACTTATAAGTTTTGAATTTGGTAAAATAGACCACAATTTTGAATTCGGAATATCAAATATATCTTAGGCTAATTTTTTGGTTTTTTTTTGAAAACCATCAATTTTTGAAGAATAGTGAAAACACTGAGTAGTAGTTGAAAAGATGACTTTTCCTTTTAAATGAAATTTTACTGCTTCTATAAATTGAATTTTAAAAATCTTACATAAATGGTTGTTATCAGAAAATAAATGTGGTTCAATAAGATAAAAATAATTTTTGGTGAATAGTAAGTTTTGACTCTTATTTATCGCGGTTAAAAGTAAATAGGGTAAATCAAGGTAAAGATAATATTTTAATAATATAAAATTATATTAACACTTGTCCTAAACTTATTTTATTAGTCACAACCAACCAATACAATCCTTAGGTGATATTTTTGTCCTTTGAAAGTCATTTGGTTAAGATAATGACATTAATAACTTTTTATTTAATGTAAAAATAAAAATATCATAAACATATATTATTTTGTTAATCAAATTTTAATGTTAGATTATATGATTTATATATATGTCGATAAATATTCTTTAGAAAGATAAAAATATTTCCTACATCATGGTATTTTTTTTATAATTTTTGACTTCAAATAAATAAAATGATTTCTTACACAATAATGATGCAATGTTTGCCACATTAATGAATGATTTAAATAAATAAGATTATAAAAATTAAAACAATAGCCAAAACCTGTCCAATTATTATTTGATAATTTTATTTCATACAATAGTCATCTTATCATAAACTTTAATGTGCTTTTGACTTTGAGAAACTAAAAATCAATATATAATAAAATAATATTTTCAAACATTCCTAAAGAGCCCCTCCTCCCCCCTTGAAAAAATCCCTCAACTCTAACCCATCAAGCACACCTCTCAAGACATTTGGATCAACCAACCTATACCCAAATAATCTATCAAGATCTATCAATTACACCTAGATGTCTTACCTTAGGAAGAAGGCACTTCAAGAATTCATTTTGGTTCAATCCAAAGAGAGTTACCTGATTTAAAGGTAACGTCTTCTCTTATGTTCTGTTCTTTTATTTAACATCCCCAACCACCTAAAATCCTTTTATTCTTCTATTTTATAACAAAAACAGTATCCTCAATATAATAGTTTGTTTTTATTAAAGATATTTGAACTACACATACACACACCTCCATATAATGGGTAAAGAACATATTGTATCTGTGGACGACGAACTACAGCCTCACAAAATGATGATTGTTCAATCTTCTCTTACCACCTTATATGGTGGCTATTAAGAAAGAAATGTTATTACATGTTATATATGTTATATTTATATTTCCTCTATACTTATATATTTTTCATTTATATGATTCCTTTATGATTTCTATAATGGGTCAATACAATAATTTCATTTTAGGAAGTGCAGACTACCACCCCCTCAAAGTGGTTTGACTCGTTCATGCAATACATGGAACGTATAAAGTATTGAGTTACTGAAATTATATATGATATTATACTGGAATTATAATATACCTATGTATCATTATGTTTTCATTCCATTAAAGATGAAATAGAAATAAAAGTAGCATTAATGAGTATGTACGGATTTCTGTCTCAATGAACGGTGCATTTCATTTATTACCTCCAAATGTTATGTACTATTATAAATACACACATATATACTGGATATATACGATATATATGAAATATAAATCATGAATATCATTCTAATGATAATGGACTTTTGACCACATGAACGACTTGTAATTATAAGAAGTTCATTTTTGACTCAAGTACAAAATATAGAAAAAAGCATTATTAACTTAAATGATTAAATAATGTTTATAAAATTATATTAAGTGGAATAAAAAGAAAAATAAACATGAAAAAGGTTCTTATGCAAGAAGAAAATAACTTTATATGGTTTTTCAGGAGATTAAAGAACGAACAGGTCAAGTTAGACATGATGTGAGGGACTTCATCTCAATCTCCTTTCGTTGGGGCATATTTTTTTATACACAACATTATTTTATACAGTATATAAACACCTTTGACATTTCATTTCATTCGAAGGAAATCTTCTTCAAAGAGGCTGTTTACTAAACGAAAAAAAAGTTTCTTTTAACGTAAGCGGTGATAATGATCTTTTCTACCACCGTGAGTATTATTTGATCTATGGATTCCTTAACAAGCCATAGTATTTTATTTAAAAGGAAAATAAATACCATGTGCAGTTTTTACGTATTTTGGTATTGAAAATGGTATTGATAATAATTTTTTATGTCAATATATTTAAATGATATATTGTGATTGAAATGTAGAAATTTTATTTTTCCATTATACTTGTGTTATGTGTTATGACTATGTTATGGTTCTTGGGCATTGTTTATGTATACAGGTGGTTCCGTGTTAATCCTAGGGAAGGTGAGCCCGAGAATGCTCTTCAATGCATTGGGTAATGTGACAAAGGTAAAAGATAATATTTCTTCTAAGAGATTTAGATAATATACTGTTATGGGTATTCCAAATGTAACTCCATACATAGATGTGAAAGCTAAAACATTTGTATATTATGCATGCCACAAGTTATATTTATGATTTATGATTTCTATGTGTTATTCCTAAATCTGATGATTTCATGAGGTATGATCTTATTCTTGGTTTGTATTGATGGAATAATGTTTTCATTATTTATTTTATAATTCTTATCTTTTTATACTCATCCCATGTTTTGAAATGTTTTTCTCCAGACATAAATATGAATAGGGTCAAAGATGGGATCAAGGAAAAGTCATTTTTTCTAAAACATGGAACTAGACATGACTGTTTTTTTCAAGTGTTTTTATTTTATGAAAAAATGGAAACTGAGTAGAAGTGGAAAATTTTTAATTTTTTAGATGTAATGTAATAGTTATGTCCTAATTATCTAAAACTATAAACCTGAAAATATCATCAATGTGAATTATTTTTTTAATTAAATATTATGTATTGTTTTAAGGCTGGGGCCTTATATTTGTATCAAAGATCAGTTTAGACAACATTAAAAGTAAGAATATTATTAAATTAATTTAAGAATTCAAAGATTACCATGTGGATTCTCCTAAGATATTTTAGTGTTTAGAATGGTTTTCTGTAGAGGAAACATAGAAGCTATGTTGAGATGACATCAGGAAGAAGAAAACCTTCCAAATCCACAACTTAAAATGGTCGGAATCGGAACTGAACAGTTTGTTGTAGTGATGGATCAGTTGAATCAGGTGATCAATAGTGGTTGGTTTTATAGATTATATTTTGGTTTATTATAAAAGTAAATAGGGACATGAAAGTCATTTAAGGGTTTTCTTGAAAATAGTATAAGGAAAGAAACTCTATAGGAAATTCAGCATGTGTGAGTTTTGGTTACTGCAAATTTCATTCCATGGTCACATTATTTCAAAAAATGGTATAACTATTGATCGAGTTAAAACAAAAGTTGTTGAAGAAAGTCCAAGAGCCACAAATATAACTGAGATACATAGTTTTCTTGGTTTATCAGGTTATTGCTGAAGGTTTTTTGGGAATTTATCATGGTTATATAAATATTTTAAGTTCATTTGGACAAACAAATATGTGGATTTTTTTCAATAATTGCAATAAAGATTGGTGAATGATTTAGTTTTGGAATTTTCTTCCACAAATGGTGAGTTTGTTATCTATAGTGATGCTTCATTGAAAGGACATGACTATGTCCTTATACAGAATGATCGATATCCATTACCATCCAGGAATGTGAAATAAAGTGGCAGATTCTTTGAGTTGAAATGGTAATTCTACATTAACTTTGTTACGTTTGGAACTAGATCCTTCGATTAATGATTTAAATAAATTTGTAATAGAAGTTGTTGGGGGAAAAAATTCCTCTATTTTATTTCAGGAGTCAGTGAAATCATCTTTATCAGACAGAATTAAGCAAGTGTAGAAGGAAGATAGTGAGTTGCAGAAAAAGGTAGAGTTGGTTCAGAAAGGTAAGTTGCCAGATTTTATCCTTGATAGTGATTGTTTTTTGAGGTTTGGGAAGATATTATGAGTTCCTAGTGATTCAAATTTGAAGAAATATTTATTATTTATAGCTCATAGTTATCCATTTTCATTTCATCCTGGTAGTACTGTGATATACAAAGATCTTCAAGAGTATCACTGGTGGGATGGAATAAAAAGAGATATTGATGAATTTAATATCAAGTGTTTGACTTGTTAGTAGGTTAAAGTAGAGCAGAAGTTACCAAAAGGGATGATTTAGTCCTTACCAGTGCCAGAGTGGAAATGGGAAAATATATACAAGGACTTCTTTGGGGTATTACCGAATACCTCTTGAGGTAATAATGCAAAATGGGTTATTATTGATCGATTGACTAAATCTTATCATTTCCTTCCTATTCGAGATACTTTGTCTCTTGATCAACTTTCATGGTTGTATGTTAAAGAGGTTATCAGGGTACATGGGGTTCTCCTCTCCATTATAACATATCATTATGTCATGTTCACTTCTAACTTTTGCAAAGGCCTTCAAAAGTTGTTGGGTACTAGCTTAAATTTTAGTACATCTTTTTATCCTCCATCAGATGGGCAGTCAGAATGAAAAATTCAGCCCATAGATGATATTCTACGTGATATCTCAATGAATTACCAAGTAAGTTGGGACCAATATATTTATTTGTTTTATTTTTCTTATAATAACATTTTTCAGTCTAGTATACAGATGGCTCTATTTGAGGCATTATATGGGAAGCAGTGTCAAACTCCAGCTTTTTTGGATGAATTAGGTGAAAGGAAGATGATGGTACCAGAATTGGTACAAGAGATGAAAGAAAACGTTCAGTTGATTCAGAAGAACATTATAATAGTTCAGAGTAGGTAGAATAATTATATGGATAACCGAAGGAAGGATAGTTCTTTTGAGGTAGGTGATCATGACTTTCTCAATGTTTCTCCATGGAAAAGTGTGATGTGTTTTGGTAGGAAGGGAAAGTTAAGTCTGAGGTTCATTAGACCCTATATAATCATAGAGAAAGGTGGATTTGTTTCCTACAAAGTGTCTTTATCTCCATGTTTATCCCAAGAGCACAAGGTTTTTCATGTTATAATGTGGAGAAAGTATATGCCAGATCCATCTAATTTTTTGAGCCCAAAGGTAGTTCAGTGGGAAGAGAATCTCTCTTATGAATAACAACCAGTCCAGATTGTTGACTGAAGAGAGAAAATGTTAATGAATAAGGTAATTCATCAGGTAAATGTTTTTGGAAAAAATCGAATGGTTGAAGTGGAAACCTGGGAATCTAAAAATTCTATGATGGTTAAATAACCCCACTTATTTTTTAAGCGAATTAAAATTGAAAGGAAAAAATTTACAAAAGGGTGGAAGGATGTAACATCCCATGTAAATAAAGAATAATACATTTTCATATTTATTCATATTTTTGAATTAAATAATAATTTTATTTTAAAATGGGCTGCTATGTTCTATGGCGTACCTGATATGCAACAATGAGTTTCATTGAAGTCTAATGTTACACGCATTGCTGAGTCATATTGAAAAATAATAATATAATAATATTTTTAATGAAAGATAACGCCTTGTAGTTGTATTGGCAGGAATAAATTGAACTAACAACAATATTATTATAAATGTTTAATAATTTTTTACATTTATACAATAAAAGTTAAGGCTTAAAATGTGAATGAATTAAATTTTAAGCCTAAAAACTCTAATATTCAATAAAAGGGAGATTTACAGCCTTTTATGGAGAACCCGAATTAAATAATGTTTTAGACACTTTTATATGTTCTATTTGACATAATAAAATTTTCTTTAATATCGGGACATCAAAATTTATTTTGGTTAAATTTTATTTACTTTTCTGATAAAATTCATTTTTAAAAAATATTAAAAAATACTATATTTTAATTGAAACCTTCCATTTAATATAACGTATTTATATGATTACATTATCATTTTAATTGCTCTTAAAGTGTAATTAGATTACATTTTTACCATTTAATTCAATGTTGGTTAGTGGATGTAATTTCACTTTGAAATTAGACATAAACAAGTGTCAATCTTTTGATAGTTATTATTTCTAAAAAACATGCTTTAATGTTTTGACAACGAAAATTAACTTTAAATTATTTAATGCAACTTTTATTTTTTAATTTGTTAAAATAGACATTATTTTTGAATTTATAATATCAAATATAGCTTAGGCATACTTTTTGGTATTTTTCTGAAAACCTTCAATTTTTTATGAATAGTGTAAACACTGAGCTGTAGTTGAAAAGCTGAATGTTTAATTTAAATAAAATTTTACTACTTCTATGAATTTAACTTTAGAAATCTTACACACATGGTTTTTATCAGTAGGTAAAATATGGTTCAATAAGATAAAAATAATTTTTGGTGAATAGTAACTTTTGACTTTTATTTATTGCAGTTAAAGGTAAATAGGGTAATTCAAGGTAACAAATAATATTATAAAAATATAAAATTAACTTAAAAGTTGTCTTAAACTTATTGAATGAGTAATTTACAACCTATACAATCATTGGGTGAGATTTTTGGCTTTTGAAATCCATTTGGGTAAGATAATGACATTAATAACTTTTTATTTAAAGTAAAGATTAAAATATCAAAAACATGTTTTGTTTTTCTAAACAAACATTATTGTGGGGTTATATAATTTATAAATTTGACAATAAATATTCATTAGTAATATAAAAGGATTTCCTAAATCATGGTATTTTATTTATTATTTTTAGACATCAAATAAATAAAATTATTTATAACACAATAATGATACATTGTTTTCCTCATTAATGATGGATTTAAATAAATAATATTATAAAAATTAAAAAAATATCCAAAACCAGTTCAATTAATATCTAATTATTTTATTTCGAACAAGATTCATCTTATCTTTTACTTTAATGTGTTTTGAACCTTTAGAAACCAAAAATAAATATATAATAAAATAATATATTCAAATGTTCTTAAAGTGCCCCTCCTCCCCTTATAAAAATCCCTCAACTCTAACCCATTACTCATACCTCTCAAGCCCCTTGTCTCATCCAGCCTCTCCCTATATAAGCTCTAAAGATCCCTATCTTCCACCTAAAATCCTTACCTTAGGCAGAAGGCACTTCAAGAAATCCATTTGGTTTAAACCAAAGGGAGTTACCCGATTTAAAGGTAACATCTTCGCTTAAGTGATTTTCTTTTATTTTACTTATCCAACCCACTAAACTATTTTTATTACATTATTTTATTACAAAATCAGTATCCTCAATATACTAGGTTGTTTATATTTGAATTATTTAAACTACACTTACACACACCTCCGTCTAATGGCTAAAAAACATATTATTTCTGTGGACGGAGAACTACTGCCACACGAAATGATGACTGTTTAGTCTTATCTTACCACCACATATGGTGGCCATTAAGATGGAAATTTATTTAAATTTGATATATTTTTTTTTTATATTGTCTCTATACTTCTGTATTTTTAATTTATATCATACATTTATGGATTCCATAATGGGTAAATACAATAATTTCATTTTAGGAAGTGCGGACTACCGCCCCCTCAAAGTGATATGACTCATTCATACCATATGTGGATTGTATAAAGGATAGAGTTACTGAAATTATATATTATATTTTACTAGAATTATAATATACCTACTTATCATTAAGTTTTTATTCCATTAAAAATGAAAAATAAATGAAAGTAGTGTTTATGCATATGTACAATTTACCATCTCTATAAATGGTGCATTTCATTTCTTACATCCAAGTGTTATATAAAATTATATATATACTGGATATATATGATATATATTATATCTAAATAATTAATATAATTCTATATATAATGGACTTTTTACCACATGAAAAACATGTAATGATAAGAAGTTCATTTTTGACTCAAAAACCAAATATCAAAAAAATGACCATTATTAACATAAATGATTACATAATGTATATAACATGGTAATAAGTTATAAAAAAGGAATAATAAACATGAAAAATGTTATTAAGAAAGTTAAAATTAACATTATTTTATTATTAATGGGATTAAAAAATGAACGGGTTAAGTCAGAAATGAGGTATGGAACATCGTCTCAATCTCCTTTAATTGAGGCATATTTTGTTTTATACATGAATTTATTTTATACAGTATATAAACACCTTGTACATTTTATTTCATTCAAAGGGAATATTTTTATACGAGGAATTTTACTAAATGACAAAAAAAGAATGTTTCTTTTAATGTAAGTGGTGACCACATCCTTTTCCGCCGCCACGAGTATTATTTGATCTAGGGCTTCCTTAACAAGCCATAGTGTTTTTAGAAGGAATATAAATACCATATAATCTTTTTATGTGTTTTGGTATTTAAAATGGTTTTGATAATGGATTTATTATGTCAATATATTTAAATGATATATTATGATTTAAATGTGGAAATTTTATCTTTCTTTAATGCTTGTGTTATGTGTTATGAATATGATATAGTTCTTGGCCATTGTTTACGTATACGGGTGGTTCCTTGATAAACCTAGAGCGGGTGAGCCCAAGATAGCTCTCCAATGCATTGGGTAACATGATAGAGGTAAATGATAATGTTTCTCCTAAGAGATTTTTGGAATATACTGTGATGGGTATTCCATATGTAACTCTCTACATAGCTGTGAATGCTACAATGTAAGTATGTTATGGATTCCACAAGTTACCTTTATGATTTATGATTTCTATGTGTTAATCATTAGTCTGATTATTTCATGAGGTATGATCTTATTCATTTTATGTATTAATGGAATAATGTTTTCTTTCATTATTTTATAATCCTTACTGAGCTTTTTATTCTTATCCTATGTTTTGAAATGTTTTTTCACAAGACTTAAAGATAAATATAGTCAAGGATGAAATCAAGGATAATTCATGATATCTAAAACATGGAACTAGACATTAATCTTCTTCTCAAGAGTTTTTATTTTTTTTAATGGAAACTTTGGTGGAATGTCTAATTTTCAATTTTGAGAAGTAATGTTATAGTTATGGCCTAATTCTATAAAAATCTAAACTTTAAAATATCCTCGATGTGAATTTTTCATTTAATTCTAGATTATGTAATGTTTTATGGATGAGGCTTATATAATCCATGAAAGCATAACATATGAATATGAAATGGAATTGTTATATGCACATAAATATATAATGTTACTTCTATAATACTCAAGGCTTACAACCAAGGCCATCAATGTGGAATGAGTTTACACCCCAAACCATCTTATTAGTCAAGGTTCACTCCCAAGCCCATATTAGGGGAAAATGTCCTTTACCAACCTGATTTTGCTCCCTTTTCTAGCCATATCTATCACCTAGGATATAAATATTTACCCAATGCATTAAAGTGAGATATAGGTCCACTAATTTCATAATGATTTCATATATATGTGTGGAACATATCCTACATGATTATCAAATCATAAAACATGAAATGAAAATATGGGTAGCATAGTTATTTCATCATATCCTATCATATGAATACTATAAAAGTTTCATTATCATTTCATTATAGAATAACCAAATAAAATAAACATGTATCATTGGGGTTTTATCATGGAATAACCTGTAAAAGATAAATGAGTTTCATAAAAAGCATATCATAAAAATCATAACCATTAAGAGAAATAAGATGAATGGTATCCTTGGATCATAACCAAATTATGACATAGGAAACATCTACAAATTTAATCTTAGATGAAAATTAATTTTGATAAATCATTTTAAAATCATTTATTGAGTAAAATACCATTTTTCTTGGAAAATTTATTTTTAAAACAAAAAACATTATAAATATAATTTTATCTACGAATAATGTTTAAAATTTATAAAAAACCTTTGAAAAAAAAGATGAAGACACCTTTCCTGGAAAATATCCTTGAAAACATATAAGTTAATCTTTAACTAATGGAGTGGTCATGACTGAAAATAATATTATATATGACGTATTGTTAAAAAACATTCCTTTTGAATTTTTGGTAGAAGTAAAAATAGATTTGGACAAAAGAGGACCAGAATATTCATATAAAAAAGTAATAAAGGGGAACAAAGTATTTTAAAAAACATGGTATAACTTTTTTAAAATCATTTTTATGAAACCTGGTTTTGGGGGGAAATTCATTTCTGATCGAAGAGGGTAATAATGTTGTATTTTCATAAAAACATTATCTCAATCATCATAAGTACCAAAGAGTGAAAACATGGTACCAATACATGATTATATCATGAATAACCGTCGGAAAAAAATTTCATGAGAGTTCATAAAAGATGGATAATATTATTTCATCGATGGAAGCATAATTATAAACAATCTCGATAAATGATGAGTTTTTAGCATTAAAATTACACCACTTTGGTAACATTGAATCAAAATTACCATGAAATAATAACACTAGATAAAGGATAAAATATCATGAAAATAAGGATATTAATTATGTAACATGTAAAATGGATTTATATATACCTTATAAATGAATACAGGTGCATAATGTAATAGGTGTCTTAAATAAGGAAAATTGAGAAAAAATTACATTACCAATTTTTTAGCTTTTGAACTATAAACATCATGGAAGGGTGATAATAATATTTATTTGTTAATAAAAATAAAATTCAGTTCAATAAAAAAATCATATACTCTTGTTATGTATACACACCATTGAAATTAAACGAGTGTTGAAAATGAAAAAGTCTCACAAAAATAAATGTGAGACTAAAAATACCCTCACTTCATGGGTAACATTTGAATCATGATCCCCATAAAAGAATAACATAAATTTAAAAATTTAATATCAATAAATAAAATAAATTTACAATATAAAATTCATATGTATGTATATAAAAACAAATAAAAGAAACAAGTGGTGAATATGGTATGTATATCAATGATATAAAAAGTGAGATGAAATTCCCTTACCATATGTCTTAACTCTTGGAATACTTATTAAAACCTCATACATAATAAATATAATTTTATTATACATATATTAAAGAACCATATTCAACTATGTTATACCTTATATGATTCACTTATGAATTTATATTACCCATTTATTAACAATTCCATTTTAAAGATATCTTTCGGGTAATAACCACTTTGTTTTCAAACATGTTTTAACTTGTTAATCATGGTCCTCTTAGATTGTTCATTATTTAATTATTTATATAATTTTAAAAATAATATAAATATAATAAATTTTCATTATATATGTATTTATAATAATCCACATGGGATATAAATAGGAAATGAAATACACCATTCATAGAGATGGTAGGACATACGTATGGATGAACGTTGTTTCAATTTTCTTATCCCATTGAAATAAACAAAAATAAAGGATATATATATATATATATATATACTATCCTTATATTATCATTATTATGTAATAATTATAAAATAATTTTTAATTCTTAATACGTTCCATGGAAATCCTGGATGAAGCAGGTCGCTTTGAGGAGGCAGTAGTCCACACATCTAAAAATGATTGTGTCATATTCAAAAAAATGGTAGTTTTTAAGGTATTTATTATATAATAATTAAATAAGAATAAATAAAATATAAATATCACATATATATTATAAAAACACTATGTACATCATTATACGCATCCATGAATTGTGGAAATGGAAGAACAAACATCATCTGTTCACAAGACGGTAGTCTACCAGACACACGAACGATGATTGAGTATCCCATTTGATGAAAATATATGAATGTGTAGATAATTAACATTAAAAAATCATTATATTTAGGTATCTAATTATATTATATAATCGTGAAATAAGAGGAATTGAATTTAGAGGATTAGGAAACAAAAACAATTCATGTTGATGGACGTTACCTCTTCTTCGGGTAAGTCATTTTAGTTTAAACCAAATAGCTTAGTTGGATGGATATATTCAAAAAGTGATACATATAAGATGAGTTAAGGGATTTTACAAGGATATTAGGACTGGTTTTCTCTAAAAAAATTGTATTGATGGGAGTGAATAAGTGATGGGGGTTGGTGTTCTTTTATAGTGAAGGAGTAGTGAAATTATTTTAAATACAAAAAGGTAAACACTATTGGAAGGTCTCCCTAAAATAATGTTCCTTAAATAATGATAACTATTAGGGAAATTATGGTAAAGTTTATAAATATTTCCACAAAATTGGGTTTTTACATGTTTAGTGTCAATTTTACACCTCATTTTTTACACGTAAAGTTTTTATTTTAACCACTAAGTAATCTTGTTTTTACCTTAATAATTGTAATTATTTTAAATTACATTAAATAATTACATTGGTCAAATATTATATTGAACATATCAGAAATTAGAAATTATTATTATTGAAATTATGGAATCTATTTTTCCAAATTATAATCACATAAGTGGTATAAATTTATTTAAAAACTAGTCTCACAGATGAGATTAGATGATGGGTTCTTAATGTAAAAAAGTTCAAAAGACTAAAACGTTTTTTTATCTGATTTCAATTAGAAATTGGTTCTAATAAACTATATTATATATTTTTTTATAATTGGTCTAATTATACATTAAAACCATATTAAAATATAATATAACTATATAAATAAATTAAACTTAAAAGTAGTTTTCCATTAAAATTCAATATTTGACAATATTCATCAAAAAATGAAATATTTCATAAAAAACCCAAATAAATCACTCAATGGTTACATTGAAATTTTGAATTAAAAAATTAAGTAAATTTTATACAATTAAATTTCTAAAATTATCAAAAACTAATTTTATTATTTTTAATAAAAGGACAAAAATAATAGCTATTTTGAGAAAATAGTCTTTTCAAAAATATATAGTCTTTATAAAAAAATTATCCATTTTATTATCAATATATTTAAAATATGTATAGAAATTATAAAAAATATGTTAAAATTATTTATTATTATTCATATTATAATGTTTAATGGTAATGTTACAATTATCTTGTTTAAATTGTTATAATAATAAATTGTTGTTTTGTTGAAACTCAATGTCGCATGTAACACAAGCTAAGATGTTGTTTCATACAGTGAAATATTAACACGGTGAAGAGTATAGTGTTTTATTAACACAGTGTATCATGTAATTAAATACATCAAATAAATTTAACTTATTCAAAAAAATCATTAAAACATGGCTTGTTACATTTTACCCCTCTTATAATTGATTTCACTCACAAAATTCACCATTATAATACCAAAAAAAAGAGGATTATTCATTCTCAAAATAGCCTCATGTTGAACTGTAGCATCCCCTAACTAATGGTTCTTCCAAAAAAACATTGACAGGGCTATTGGTCTTGTTTCGTATAACATTTTTTGAATGCTCTAGAATTTTAATTTGTTGTTGCTCGTAAGAAAGATCCTACTCTAGTAGTATGACCTCTGAGTTCAGTACATGTGAAGGGTGAGGTGTGTAATTCCATAGGAGGGATACATGGAACACATCATGTATGTTAGCAAGTTTTTGTGTATTTTATAGTTTAATGGATACTTCATCGATATGATCAGGAAATTAAAGCGGTCTGATAAACGAAGTGTTTAGACTCCCTATCTTATTGAATATAATAGCCTTCTTTTGAGGAGAGATACGTAGAAATAACTTATCTCTAACATCAAAATCTAGATAATTCCCACAGTTATCATCAGAAAATTTCATCCAATATTGATCTACCATGTTAATTTTTTTATTGGTTCTAACCTTCTCGAATAATACATCAGCTATCTCGGTTATTTATAGAAATCTTTCTTGAACATCATTCCAACAAATTGTAGATCTATATTTATTTTCATAGAGGGATTCTCAAAGATTCATTTTTATTCTTGAGTAAAAGATATTATTATAAGAAACCTCAACTAGAGGAATGTGTTTATCCCAATAACAATTGAAATCTATAAAAGAAGATATCAACATATCCTATTAGGTTTTAATTGTCCTTTCCGACTGGCCATCCATATGAGGATGATATATAGTGATGAAACCAAATTCCACATCATGTGATTGGTGAAGAAATTTCCAGAACGTTATGGTAAAACTGGGAAACCAATAATACGCAATGTAATGTGGAATTCTAGGAAACCATTCCAATACCTCAATGAATATCTTGGAAAGATGATCAAGATATAAGTCTTCTCTGATGGTGATAAAATGTGTTAACTTATCAAAGATATTGACTACCACCAATAAGAATTATTCCCATTAGAGGTTTTGGGGAGTATAATGAAAAAATTCAAAGTGATTTTCTCCCATTTACATTATGGAAGGGGTGATGGATTCTACACCCCCTTAGAATTTTTTCATTCATCCTTAACTTGATAACATACCAAGCACCAAGATACAAACTTTCCAATATCTCTCTCCATTCCATCTAACCATAAGTAATAATTCAAATCTTTATACATCCCCACACTTATAGTATGAATAGAGATTGAAAATCTATGAGATTGATCTTTTATCTCCTTCAAAACCAGTATGGATTGAACACATAGATATTTACCTAAACATATCATTATTCCCTTATCAAGGTTAAACATAGGAAAATTTCTCACCTTCTTTTGCAGTTATACATCTTCTTTTAGTAGCTCTTTAATCTTAACTTGGATATCGAATTAAACATTAAATTGTGAAATAAAATTTGTTCCCCTTCCTTCATGATTTCCAGGTACTTCATTAGAAAATCTATAAATATTGGACCTTTTGTTATCCTTATCATAGATAATTCAACATAATTCATTGACTCAAATAATATGCTACCTTGTTCTATTTCCTAGGATGGTAATGTATTGAGAATTTTGAACCCTTTATAATATTTGACCATATAATCTAGATCATTTCCAAATACTTCTATGTGAATATGTTATTAAAACTTTTATGATCGTTATATATATCAAATTTTGTCCGTAAAGATAATACCTCTATATCTTTAATGAAAAAATTAACACTGACAACTCAAAATTATTATTAGTATAATGTTTGTCACAAATCATCAATTTTGATGACATGTAGGCTATAACCATGTTATTATACCTAAGAACACAACCCCATCCCTTTCTGGATAAATAACTATAGATTAAAAACACTTCTCTATTACAGGTTTATATAATCATTGGTTTAGAAACTAAAATTATCTTCTGTTCCTTGAAGTTTTTCTCACATTCATCAATCACGAGGAACATGGAACCCTTCAATGTAAACATAGTTAGATGATTGGACATTCAGGATAAATTCTCCACATACCATCAATAATATCCATCTAAACCAAGAAAACAATTGATCTTAGTCATCATGGTTGGTTTGGGACAACATTCAGTAGCATCTATCTTTGATGGACCTATTGGTATACCCTCTCATGAGATTATATAACCCGAAAATGGAACCTTGGGTATCAAAAAATCAAACATTTGAATTTATCATTCATTTGATCCTTCATCGGGGTATTTAGAATAATTATCAAGTGGTCATAGTGCACTTCATTTCTTTATTAATAGATAAAAATACCATTTATAAATACTACCAAAAATTGATCAAGGTAATCTATAAAGAAAATATTCATTAAATCCCTAAAGATAGCAGGGTAATTAGTAAGACCCAAAAAAATCCTTATATATTCATACTATCTATAAATTTTATAGAATGTCGTCTTGTGTATATCCTTCTTCTTGAACCTCAATTGATGATATCCAGAATAAAGGTTAGTCTTTGAATAATATTGAGCTACACACAGTTGACTAAACAAGTAATCAATATAGTGAATATTATACCTGTTCTTGGTAATGATATTTTTCAACTCCAAATAATCAATGTAGAGTCGCATTGATCCACCATTAAATTTCATAGAGAGAATAGGTTCACCCCAAAGTGACACAGTTGGATGAATGCATACCTTGTCCAGGTGTTAATGTAGTTGATTCTTCAATTCTTGTAACTCAATCAGGTGTATTCTATAGTGAGGCTTTGAAATTGACGTGGAACCATCTATGATTTTTATTGATAACTCAAATTCACATTTTGGTGGGAGGATATAAAGCACTTATAGAAATAAATCCACAAATTCATAAAAATAATCATCTCATTGATGTCAAGTTTCTACCCAATAATTTGAGATAAAAATGCCTTATGAATGTGAATTAAGACCCATATACTGGATTTAATATCTATAATATATTAATACATATAGTCATATTGATAGACGATCATGCATTTTTTTCATATATCAAATGTAACTTCCCTTCTTGGATAATCAATGTGGTAATTATACAGATAAATTCAATCCATGCATAATATAAAAGAAAATTAAACCATAAGATGAATTAAAAGATTTTCAAGAAGCATATTCTCACAAATGTCATCCAAATATGAGTTATATACTAGAAATTATATCATCATTCCATTAGGTGGTGTGACTGTTAATTCCACATCTATTCATTTGGATAGAGAGCGTATCATTTACAACATCGTTATCACACCCTCATCATAAATATTGATTGCATGAGAATTAACCTTGTCCCTTGGAAAAAGAAGATACATACCTCAATCATCATCATTAACCTTATGGTTTGGGTGCGGGTTAGTATAATTACAATTCTATTTACACATGAAGGACTAAAGTTAGGGAGGTAAATTTTGTGAAAATTTCTCTCTATTCAAATTATTACATAAATTATTCCCATAACTTCATAAATAAAAATCCTGATGACCTACCTTCCACACACAAAATATTTATTATACCCCTTAATATAATTTCCCTCATTCTTATTTCAAAAAATATAGCACAATGTAATGATCATCTTTTTCTCTCCATGGTTTTTTATTTTTCTTTTTAACTCTATATCCATTAGTTTTCATGACCATGAGATTGACATGTAGCTACAAAATTATCTTTAGAGAATTGTCTTTAAGCCACTAAAGAATTGATAAATCTTACTTTTAGGATGGATTATAATTTCTAAAGTATACCTCACAAATCTCATAAAATTGTCTTTATAGGTACCTATAGATTCATCATACCATTACATTAAGTCAAATAACTATTTCTCCATATCATATAAAGAATATGAGGAAAGTTCTTATTGAGAAATAACTCATTGAACACATCCGAGTCTATGGATTAAATTTTATCTTTTAGCTTTTTATTAATGATTAGAGTCCACCACTACTGTGATTATCTTAAATGATAAATAAAAATAAACACTTCTCATGTTCCAAACATTATATAATTCAAAATACCTTACTAGTGGCATCGATCCATTATTCAAAAACTAGTTGATCAGATGACCCCCTAAAAGATGTTGGGCACCTCCTCATGAATGACTCAACATAATTTGGTTCCATCATTCACTCATTTGGATGATCTGGAAGATTCATGGCTTGAGAAAGCTGTGTGAGCATAAAAAGAGGTTTTTTATTCCATCTCCTATAACATTTGGATTCTCATGGGGATAAAAATTTCATTTTCAATTGCACTCAGTATTAAAATGGTTCTATGGGGTTGCATCCACCGACTAAAACTAAATATCATAGAGTAAGAATCAATAGTCATTGTGGTAGATGACATAATTATGAAAAAAACTTATAGGATGTCGTAAGTTAAAAAAAGTTCTTTAAACTGTGACATATTGGGTTTATATTAGGTTATTTGTAGTCAACTTATATTTACTTTTTTTATGATGGTTCAGGAAGAGTTTTTTAATATTCAAAGCATATCCCATGAGAGTGTCAAACTAGGTGTGTAGTAAGTCCTATTATCATATTCTAGGTCACGATCAATTCATTCTCAATACGGTGTATTTTAGGTATTTACCCCTATGTAAATATATTCCAAATACACACCAACTTGTAGTATCTATAAAGGGATGTATTTCTTGGAAACCTATCACTCTATACTTTACCAAAACTCTTGGACATTTTCCTATACTTTGACTCATCCATATAATTATCTTTAAAGATATCTACTTAAATTTTTTTAAAAGGTTTAATTATCATTGTTTTAAAAGGTTAACTAATATTTTTCTTTTATACAAACTATAGTTACCCTCTATTTTTCATATAGATACATCACATCATTTTTTGTGGAATACTTAATACATTACATAAATATACACCCAAAGATCGTATTGGTTTAGTGCCTTTAGAAATATAGAGACATAAAGTCTTGTCCATAAGTGAGATAAATAATCTTCCACTATGTTCTTCATAATTGTAAACCATATTAGATACATCATACACAATTCATATCTTCATAACATAGGGAGAAGAAACGTAATAAAGGGTTATATTAGATACTCTGTAAGGGTAAACAAGAGAGATTTATAATCATAATCACAATCATAATGGTATGACAATTTGGTCATAGCATTATAAGATGATACCATGAACCTCGATGATCATAAACAAGAATTATGTTATAATGGTTGTATGTTCATAAGACATGGATTATAAGGGAATGAAGAGAATAAGCCATAAAATTATAACATATAAATAAGACATGAAATTTTTCATATGCATAAAAATATAAAATGGTTTATATTGTTGTTAAGGCCTACTGACATGGCTATCTTAGTGGAATTTTTTTTACTCAGAAAACTATCTTAGTAGTCTAGGATTACTCCCAAGACCATATTAGAGGAAAATTTATTTTAATTAATCATGTATACTCCATGTTATAGCCATTTATCTCTCATGAGATATATTTCATTACCTAATTCATGGGAGGGAGATACAAGTCCCACCCATATTAACAAAAAATCATACATATCTGCTCCACAAGATCTTAAACCATGAAAAAAAGGTTATCATATTAATTTATACTATATTAACCTATGTAAAATATACATTCATCCTAATCATTTTATCACATAATAACCCATGAAAGGAAATCTGTTTCATAATAATTTATTATGGTATAACTTATCAAGGAGAAACAAGTTTCATAAAAAACATGTCATCAAAATCATAACAATTTTGGTAAATAATAAGAATGTTATCCTTCGATCATAACCCCAATATTAAATAGGTAACACCAACATATGTCATTTTATATGGAAAATAATTCTGAGAATTATTTTTGAAAGTTATCTTGGGGAAAATATCCTTTCTGATTTGAAAAATTATTTTCAAAACAGAAAACATATTGTAAATAGATATCTTGAAAAATAACATTAAAAACATATAAACGATGAATTGAAGACCTTTTGAAAATACTTTTCATTAGTCATATCCTTGAAAACATATGAGGGGATCTTCAATTAATGGAGTGGTCATGATAGTGGAGAATTCCAAACATTACATATTCATTAAATTAACTATTTATTTCATATTGTCGATAGAAGTCAAAAAATCCTTTATTAGAAGAAGACCAGAATATTCCATTTGAAACCATTTTTTAAAAAGGTAATACATGGGTAAAAATTTATTTCAAAATTCATGGTACCATATGTTGGATATTTTTAAACAATATAGTATTTGGAGAAAACGTATTTTTAACTAAAGAGGGAAATAAGGTTAGATGTTATTAGAAACAATTTCATATATTATAATGTTACAAATACTGGAAAATGGTATCAATAAATTAATATATAATGAATAATTTTGAAAAAAATACATTATTGTTATTGAGATATGGAAAATAATATTCATTTATAGAATATAATCATATACAATCCTGCTAAACAGTGAGATTATAGCAATTAACTTCTAACATTGTGATAAATTTGAATCAGAATACCCATGACATAATAACATTACATGATGCATAAGATATAATTTAAACAATTATATTCGTTATATAACATTTCAAAGGGTAGTATATACTCCTCATAAAATAATTTTGGTGCATAACGTAACAGGTGTCTCAAAGAAGAAAAAATGATACAAAATTACCTTGCTGACTTTTTATCTTTTGAACTATAAGACCCATGTAATAGAGATCATAAAATCGATATTTAACTACCCATATAATTAATAATAATAATCCTATAATACATCAATGTTATGTATACACACCACACCAAAAAAACTTGTAGTGCATATGGAATAAGTCTCCTAGAAATAAAAAGTGAGACAAGAAATCCCATTACTACTTGAGTAACATTTGAATCATGATCCCCATGAAATAATAAAATCAATTTAATAATTTAATAATTTAAAATTTTGTTAATTAGTGATATAACTTTTCATATGGAAGTATATACAACACATAAAAGAAACAAGTTGTGAATTTGGCATGCATATCACTATTATAAAAAGTGAGATAAAATTCCCTTGCCTTATGTCTTGACACACATAATACTCATTAAAAACACCTTTATAAAAAATATAAGTTTATTATATTTCTACTACATATCTACATCCATTAAATAATACCATATATTATTTACTTTTGAGTTTATATTATCAATTTATTAATAATTCTATTTTAATGTTATGATTCGAGTAATAACTGCTTTTTATTTCATACATGTTTTGAATTATTATTATTGGACCTCTTAAGGTGATATTGATTTACTTATATATATATTGTAAAAAATCATATAAAAATAATATATACTAATTATATACATATTTATAATAATATATAAATTCTAGAAATGGGAAATAAAATACATCGTTCATGGAGACGGTAGGCCACAAGTTTGAATGAATGTTGTTCCCATTTTATTTTTATGTTGAATGAAATAAATGTTAATTAAGTATATATGTATCTATATATTATCAATATAGTACCATTATTATTTCATAGGAATCACATATTCTTCAATAACCCATCCTTAATACATTCCTTGTAAAGTGTGAACGAATCAAAACACTTTGCAGTGGTGTTAGTCCACATATCCACAAATGATGTTATGATATTCCTAAAGATATGAATGCATAATGTTATTATTGAGTTAATATATATTTTTATTACTTTTCAATTCCTTTTGTTTTTAAAATAAAAAACTCTCTCTTAAATATATATTTTCAAACATTATTATGTCTAAAGTGTTTTAGTTTTTTTGTTGAAATGTTTTTACTATTACCATGATTATAATAAGATAATAAGTATTATAAATGTAAAATTAAAAAAATTAATTATGATTATTATAATAAAATTTTATTTGATAAAAACTGGACCCATATTTTTTATAATAGATGCTAAACATTTTTCCCAGTCTATTGTACGGGAAAAGTATTCAATAGAAAACTAATGCCTAATATGATATACATTAGATTCATACTCACAAGGATTATCATAATAAAACAATATAAGAAATCCCATTTGACTATAGTACATTTATATTGAGAATATTGAAAACTTATTTATACAATATTTTAATAATTTTATCATTTTCACAATGTCAAATCAATATGATGTTGGAAAATAAGTTATAATATCTCTATTGATGTGCTTTGGGTCCTTGTCATTGTGAAACAATTGATGAAATATAATCAATGGAAGACCTAGAAGAACATTGGATGTTCACCTATAAATAATAGGTCAGTTAAAGTGTTTTAGGAGTTAATATATTCTTCTAATTGATTGAATTCTTGAAATTCCCATTGTTCGAGAGCTCTGGAAATTACACGACACTAACAACTCGTTCCTTGTATTTATAATTTTTATATAGTTTGGTAGTTCTAGGGAAAAACTGCCAAGGTTGTCTCCTTATGAAAGTTTTATGTAGAATCATGCATCAGACTGTTGATATTATGATGGATGGATTGTGTAGATAGCAATATAGGGAGTTTGATCATCGTATTGATCGAGGCTTCATGGGGATAGTGAGACAGAATATCAGGTCCTTTGAATTAGGAGCTGTGGGGATACACTGATAGATAAAATACAATATTCATATTGTGGTCTTTCATTGTAGAGGAAAGGTAAATATAATTGTTGGTATGAAATAATGGATAAATTTATCCATGTTTTTATACCTTACACTAAACATTAAAATTGATCTATTAATTTTTAAATAGTTATAATTCATTCTTACGTTGTTTCAGTTGTATTACATGTTTCTTAAAAGTTTTATATTCTTATGTTCTTGTATGTATTATTTTTATCATAAATATGATAAAAAAATTATCTATTTATCGGATCTATTATGAAAATGAGATACTCTAATATGGAATTATCAATTAAAATTATGTTGTATTTAATTTGATATAATTGAATCCTATGTGATTACAATTCTATGACTCTATTATAATGAAATCAATCCTGATTACGATAAATTGGAAATCGAACTAAATTCCAAGTAAAAATATCATCATTTTACTATATTTTTTGAAATTTTTTATTTCAATTATTTTAAACTAATGCTTTAAAAAATAAAATTACCCCACCACTTATAATAAATCCATCAAGAAAATATTATTTTGATCTGAATGTCAATATAACAAACGCTGATATGCAATAGGTATGTGTTATATAATAATTCTAGAAGAATAAATACATTATTAATATCAAACATATCATATCAAAATAGAATATACATCATTATTCCCCACATTCAGATGTGGTAATGGAAGAAAGAACGATATCTATTTGCGAGGCGGTAGTCCGCTCTACAAACAAACTATGACAGCATACCCCATTTAATGGAAGTGTGTGAACGTGTAGGTCATACCATTAACATAAAAAAATCTAAGAAAATTGGAGATAATTATGTTAGCATTTAATCTAATAATAATTGGAATTGATGGGTGAGGAGAAGGAAATAGATCAAAAATCCAAGTTCAAGGACGTTACATCTTCTTCATGTATCTCCTTTTGGTATGCACCAAAGTAAATCATTGGGTGTATTTATACCCAAAGTGAGGATTATAGGTACATAGGAGGGATTTTTGTAGGATAGTTCGATATATTTTGTGTAATAAAATGTTCTTTATAGTTTTTAAGAAGGTAGTGGATGACTTCCTTTAGATCGTGAAGGAGGACTAGCATTCATATAAATACAAAAAGGTAGACATTATTGATAGGTACCCCTTATATTATGTTCCACCAATAATGGACTGATTTTTAATAATATATGATAAAGGGTCAATATATGTATAGAAAATAGATTTTGGGAAAGTGTATAGTAATACTCCACCTTATGGTTTATTTTTAACCATTACATAATTTTGGTTTTACCATAATTAGCGTAATTAATTTTAATTGATTTCACTGACATCTACGGTAAAATATTATATTGAACCTATTAGAAATTAAAAATTATTATGTTTCCAAATATTTTATACATTTTCACAAATTCTAATCACATATGTAGCAGAAATTAATTTAAAATTAAACCCACCGATGGGGTGAGACAACAATTTTTTAAAGTGAAAAGGTTCAAATGATTTTAATGTTTTTATATCTAATTTCAATGTTAAATTGGTTCCAAGGACATAAATTAAATTAATTGATATATAATAGATATTATTAACCTTTAAAGCCAATTTCAAATATAATTTAACAATATAAATAAGTTAAATGAAAAATAAGTTTTCAATTAAAATACATTATTTGTCACTATTCATCTAAAAATGAATTATTTTAGAAAAAACCAAAGAATTCACAATTAGATTATTTTGGAATTATGGACTAAAGAATTTATTTTATTATATCATACTAAATTTAAAAAATGAAAATAATTAATTTTATTTTTTTTAACAGAAGGAAAAAAAGTTATATATTTTGGGAAAATAGTTTTTTCAAACATATAAAGAAATTTCTAAGAATTATTTATTTTGCGATAAATATTTTTCTTTTATATAAAAAATTATAAAAAATATTTAAAAAAAATTATTACAATTCATATAATTATTTTTAATTTCTAGTTTATAACTATCTTTTTTAAATTTTTATAATAATAAAATGATATTACATAGAAACACTAAAATGCATATAATGAAAGATATACAGAGTTTCATGAAGAGGAATCTTAACTTCATAAAGAGTATAGATTAATATTAAATGGGTGTATTGTATAATACAATTCATTAATGAAATTTAATTTTTTAAAACACAGTTCCTAGAAACTCGGGGTGTAACCCTCTTAATTCCCATAAACTTTGAGGAATGAATCCTAGAGTGTATTAGGTTATCTCCCATGTCCCATATTTTACATATCATGATATATAAATAATTGACCAATGAGTTAGATGCATATATATTTCTATACCTAAGAATCACAGAACATAGTGTGTATAGGCTAACCATTTGTGCACCATACAAAGTGGACAATATCCCAGAGTGGATTAGGTTCACCCCCTAATCCCATACATAATATCTCAAGAGATATAAATGTTTACCCAAATCAATTTGTTGATATATAATTATGGTTGTGGTGATTAAATAATAAAAATCATACATATGTGAACCACATGAGTAAAATAAACTGTTGAAAAATAATATTCATGATAAAATCTATGAGAAGGAAGTGGTTTTGATAATTATGATTTCAAGAATTACTAAAGGTTATATCATAAGGAATCCAAATAGGAGAAGGAATGATTATTCATTACAATTATACAATTGATAAAGGGATATATGTATTAAACATTTAGATCCAATGCAGAAAACTTATGGCATTAATTTTGGAAGTAAATGAATAAAAATTATTAACTTCGGTGTTTGTTCATTAAATATGTAATAATCCTCTCAAATATGGATAGAGATTACTATTTTTCATAAAACTAAAATAGAACCAAGATAGTTATTCAGAAAAAAATGACGATTTTTGGATGTTTTGAATTTTTTTTCAATTTTTTGGGGTTTATGATTGATATGATTTAAGAAATAGGGCAGTTCCACTAAGTTGGGTTTACATAAATGTAGGTATTTTAAATATAACTAAAATATTATATGTCCATAAAAATTAAAATTATATTTAAATAGGTATATATGTATTATATATATATAGAATAATCTCTTTAGAATAATATTTTTTAAAATGGATAAAAATCATTTGAATGTGTAACCATCTAGTAAGAAACATCATATAGAAGACACCTTACAACTAGGATAACACATGGGTTAAATGAAATTTATAGGAAATAACATGATTTGTATTAGTGTATCACATGAATAAAAGATATATAATGTATAAAAATTCATGGGATCAAATTGAAACAATGAAAATGAAAACAAGGTGTATAAAATATAACATGCCTCAAATAATCAAAATTGGGAAACAGAAAACCCTTGTATCTTGAGAACCGTACAAACCACTTGGAAGAGATATGTTTAAATTTAACATATATTACAATTAATAAATATTATTTAAATATATATGATATAAAACTATATTTTATATACATCGCATGAAATAAATTATGTGAATAATAAAAAATATTTCTCATAGAGAAGCATTTGAGAAGAATACCATTACCTCGTGTTTGAAAGTGAATTTCAATTGTACATAACATCCAATATAATAAAATATAAATTTCTAAAAAATTTCTCTAACTATATTAATTTTCATAATCATTATTTATCATCAGTGACCACCAATTTCTTACATCATTTTCACTTATGTCGGTTACTTGATATTGTTCAGTCAATTTCAAAGAAAATTTCACGGCATGTTGAAAAAAGGTATGCAACACTTAGTGTTTTTATGAATATTTTTCTCTCGAATGAATTAATTTTAATTGATGTATTTCATTTTACTAATTCAAAAATTCCTTTCACAAAACACAAGCTTGGATTGTGCTATACGCAACACCGACTTAGTGTCCGTTAAACAAAAACTAGGTTTATACAAAACATCCTTTTAATGTTATAATTATTTAAACAGGATAGTTATTACCTAGAAATTAAACATATTAATATTAATAGTGATAAATAATTTTCATGTTTTTATATAATTCTTTTATATAAATATAAAAAATTGATAATGTAAAATATAATTTTGGGAATAGTTTTATATGTGTAAAAATACTATTCTCTTAAATGAACTTATTTTCATGTCCATTTGTGAAAAAAAAAATAAAATTAATTTTAGAAAAATTAATAATATTAAATTAATAAAATATAATTCATTTTTTAATTTATAATTTCTAAATTATCATTGTGTTATTTTTTGGGATTTTTTAGGCAAACATCATTTTTTGGTTGAATATTGAGAAAAAGTGAATTTTAATGAAAAACATTATTTTCATGCACATTATTTATATAGTTTAATTATATATTAATTTTATTTTAAAGTATAATTAGATCAAATATACATAAATTAATCCAATTTAGGTAATTTTATTCCATTTCACATTTTTAATTGAATATATAAATTTCGCAAACCTTTGATCATTTTTTACTTAAATATCCTATAGTGTGGTCCCATCTGTGGAATTAATTTTAAATTAATTCCCTCCAATTTAGTGATTTTAATTTAGAAAAATGGATTATATATTTTAAATAATAATAATTTAAAATTTATAATAATTTCAACATAGAATTTGACTAAAAATATTAGTGAAAGTGATTAAAATTAATTATAGCATTTAAGAAAAAAATGAGCTTAACAAATAACTAAACATTAATCTTTAGGCCAAACGTGACCTATAAACTTGTTCAAAATACATTGGATAGAACTTTTGATACCCTATAATCCAATTTATCTAGTTTTTACCATTATGGTATCCAATTTAAATGGAAAATGTTTAGTGGAATTCCCTTTTCCAAAATATACTAGAGTGTCACTCCTCCTCCATTATAAAAAGGCCTCCTCTCCACTCACTTCTTCACACCTATCAAACCACATAGAATCAGAAAATATCTTCCAAATTCACTTCCTAAAATCCATAAATTCGTCCTTTAATCATCAATTTGAGCATAAATCCATCCAAGTAATCCCTTTGGTGTAAACTAAAAAGGAGTTACCCAAAGAAGAGGTAACATCCATCCTAAAGCTCATTTCTTTTATTTTATTTCACCAACAACTACACTATATTTAGTCCATGATTATATAATAAATACCATATCATTGATATAATTAAATTTTTTTATTTAATATCTTACTAAAATCACAAAAAATTTCATCTAATGGATAACAAACTTAATATTTTTGAGTATAACGAACTAATACCGCACGAAACGATGTTGTTTTTTTTCCATTACCACCATTAATGGTTGGGAATTAGGAAGAAAAATAATTTATATATGATATAAATAATATTTTTTATGTATTTATTAATCTGTAATTTTTTATAACACGTATATTTATAATTTCCATATTGTGTAAATACAATAACATTGTTTACGGACTTGCGGACTACTACCTCCTCAAGGAAATGTGATTCACTCCCACTTTAAATGGTGTATATTGAGGATGGTTTTAGTGAAATATTATATATATATATAACATAATAATGATATTATAAGTATATTATAAACCTATATTCATATAATTAATTTACTTATTTTCTTTCAATATGATAATAGAACAGAAACTACATTCTTGCTTATATATGACCTACTATCTCCATACGACCTACTGTCTTCATATCATATTTATTTATTTCATATATTATTACAAATAATTATATACTAAATATATATGGTATTTATATAATTTTTTACATTGTGTAATTATGTAAATCCTGATCTATGTAAGATGATCAAGAAAAATATGTCAAAACATGTATGAAGAACAAAACAGATATTACTAGAAGCATGGAATTGTTAAAAAGAGTGTAATATAACTCCATAATAAGATCATATGTGGTATTAGATAAAATAATATGGTTCTTTAAAAGAATTATAATGAATATATATTTGTTAAATATTAATTTCTTATCATTATAAAGAGTTCCAAGACATGAGGTACAAAAATTTCATCTCACTTTTTATTTCTGTGAGATACATGCATTATACACCACACGTTCCATTCATGTGGTATATTAAATGAAAATGAATGTATTTTATAAATATAACAAATACATTTATGGATATTTTCATATCCATTTTAGGGTATTTATTTCAATGTTTTTAAGGTTTTAAGGTTACCAAACCGATAAAGTAATTTTGTCTCAATTTTCCTTCTATCAGACACATGTTCTGTTATGCACCTATTTTATTTTACAAGGTTTATATGTTTTCCAATTTAAATGTTATATAATTAATATTTTTATTTTTAATAATACTTTGGGCTCTATTTAATTTCAATTTCACTAGTGTGGATTATTATTCAATGTTACCCAGTGGTAATATTTTATTGAATTAATCTCAAGGTTTATTGAGATTGTATATAAATACGATTTCATTGATAAAATATAATAATAAATAACCCAATAACACCCATTAGTTTTAATAACCTTTGTTTATTCATGATTTATTCATTTATTAGTACCATTTCCCACTCATTGGAACTTCTGGAAATTAAGAATGTTTTAAGAAAATTTTATATCATTTATCTCTTCGGTCAGAAATCTAGTTGATTTCAAAAATGGTGTTTAAAAAAATTCACAAAATGATGACATATGATATTCAAAGATAATTTTAAAGGGAATAATAACAGTATTTTTTTTGTTTTCAAAGAAGATATTGAATATTTTAAAATCTATTTTTTTTAGAAAAAATTCCAAAATTGTTTCATGTTTTAAAAATGTTCTTTTAACGAAGAAAGGATATTTTCTCAAGAAAATTTTTTAAGAGATATTTACAAATTATTTCCCATTTAAAAATATATATGTTGGTGTTACTCATAAATATTTGGAAATTGATTCCATTTTTTCATTCATATAATTTCCCTTATAGGTTTATGTATTGATCACCTGATATTTTTGAAACCTGTTTCTCTTTCATGGGTTATTTGCTTTTAAAAACCACTTCCTTTCCTGGGTTATTATTTTGATGAAATGATTATTATATATGTATCTTTTTTAAAAGGTCATGTTATTATTACATGTTTATGATATCTATTTAATTTCCTGGGTTATGATATGATTGTTTATGATTTTTTGACACATGTATGTATAATTTCATTATGAAATGGGTGGGATATATATCACCCTACAATGCATTAGGTAAATAATTATATCTCATGATATATAATAAAATAGTCTTGGGAGTGAACTTTGAATTCTGATATGGCTGTGGGAGTTAACCCTAACTACCAAGATGGTATAGGGAGTGAACTCATACTACTACAATGTCCATTGGAGTGAACCGTGACTACCAATATGATATGGGGAGTGAACTCAAACAAATAAGATTGAAATGGTAGTGAACCATGACTACTATTATTATATGAAGAGTGAACCCAAAAAACTAATATAGACATGGTAGAAATGTATTTAGTACAATGGAAATCATTTTATATTCTTGTGTGTCTGGCATATTTCAATGTTTTATTCCTATGTTATACTTGCATGGATTATGTTCTTTATTTCCTTAGGATTCATGTCTTATGAACTTTCATGATTTATTCCCTGATTTATGTTTATGATATTATGACATAAGGGTATGATCTTATAATGTTATTATTGTGTTATCAAACCACTATGTTCATTTTTATTCTTTTATGTATCCCTTAATTACCTTTACTGAGCATCTAAGATGCCCCCTTTTTGTTTCCATTCCCCTAGGTAATAAGTATATGTATTATGTTTTTTATGTCTAAGAAGGGTTCCCATCAAGAATAATATATTAGGAGATAATGTTTCTCACTTATTTGTTATTGTTTATGTTTACATGTTTCCAAAGGCAATAGAATAATTTGATCTTTGGGAATCTGTTTTTATAAAGATTTAAGTATTCTTCTAATGTCATGTAATTTTAAAAAATTTAAAGAATGTGTTATTAGTATAAGAGTAAAATTTTATTTATCCTTTGGTAACAAGGATGAGAAAATATTATTTAGAACACTAATAAAATTTATAAGGACAAGTCTATGGATATAGAAATTCATATGAAAATGTATGGGAGTTTCCATAAAGGATAGAGTGAGTGGTATCCTAGAAATAAATCCATATCTAGAAACTAAAATTGGATGTTTTCCTATATAAATTTATATATCCCCAAACTATTTGGTCCTTTCCTTTGTGAAAATATAGTGTTTGGGGTGTTCTAGGGGCTATAAGTGACTCATTCTGAGAACATTACCGAAAAGTCCATTTTGTAGTCGGGGTGACTTTCTGAATGGTCGGTGTTGGTGTGTCATTTTGAACTATTGGTTTTGAAATGTCATTTTGAGATTTAGGTGTTTTTGTGTCATTTTGAATTGTCCGTTTTAGTGTGTCATTTTGAGTTGTCGGTGTCGGCCTGTCATTTGGAGTTGTTTGTGTCGATATGTCATTTTAAACTGTCGATGTAGATGTTTTATTTTGTAATATCAGTGTTGAAAAGTATTGTTTTTATATTGTCAGTGTCGGCATTAGTATTAGTGTCAGGTTTGGTGTCGGAATCAACATCAATGTCGGTGTCAACGTCAATATCTGTGTTAGTGTCAGCGTCAGCATCAACTTCAATGTCAACGTCATTTCCAGTTTTTTGCAGTTTTCCCAGTTTCACCCTCTTACATTTTGTTTGACATAAATTGATTTTAAAGCCTTGGTTTGGAATTTCATTGGGCATTTCACAGTATGTTACTTATATATTTAATACTCAAATGATTTAGGGATTTTAAATAGTCAAACTATGTGATATTGGCCAAGATCTTACTTTAATGGCCTTTGGAACTGTGTCCCTCTATTGATATAGGATATATATTTTTCTAAAATATGGGGTCCTCTTTTCTCTTTTATCTTGGTGTATGAAGAACTATTCTTCCAAAATGAGTCACGTTCTTGTGATAGAGCCCTATCCTATTTTGTTTTCCTCGGACTTTCCTGCTACTTGCGCGACCCCCTGTTCTTGGTGCAAGGAGGAACTTTGATCACCTGTTGTTCCAAGTATGTATTATTATGCCTCTATTTATTTTTGTATCATGGTGGGTGGCTATAAAAAATATTATTTGTAATGAACTTATGAATCATTTTTCTTTAATAATTGTACTAAATGGGGAGATTATGATCTTAATATAACAAGAGTTAACCAAATAACGATAGGGAAGTGATGATGTTATGTATGGTGTTTAATTGTTATCCTTGCCTCCCTATTATTAATTAGTTCTGTTGTAAGTAATTCTGAAAATCCTGGCCATTGGGGGCCTTTTCTTATGCACTGGTGATGTTCTAGTTCATTGTTGCTGATATTCTATAAAGAATTGAAAATATAAATCCATTTAATCATGTACACCAGGTTAAATAAATATATACCCCAGGATCAAACTTTTTATGTTATCACCCATGTTATTCTAAGTGAAATTAAAGATTCCATGTTGGAAAAATTTGAATATGCTTGGGTTGATGGTGTGGTTGTGGTTTGTGTTTTTTTGAGTTTGTGCCTCGTGCGGGTTGTGTGATGTTATTGTCGGTAGCATGGATTTGGGTATGGGGGATGGAAAAAGTGTATGGTTCTATGTTTTGGTATGAAATTTTTGTGCATAGGGGATCCAGATTGGTTGTTTGTGTAATGGATAAACTTGCTGGCAGTGAGACTAAATTTTTTTTACTTGAGTTGTCAAGCGACATTGTGCAGTGGGATGGTAATGTGGTTATGTACTGTTTGTGTAGTGGGATTGAAGCTTGACTTGATTTTTGTGTTGAGAATGGTTGAAGATAGTGTTTTACCTAGCAGTGCTGGAGTTAATTACAGTGAACTGCTTAATAAAAAAAGTACCATTGATTAAATGAAAAGGGGTTGGGTTTATTCTTTGGTTATGGTGTCATTATGCATATAGTTGTATCACCAAAAGTGTTTCTGGTTGGAAGGTTGTTTGTTTTGGGACCTTCAGGTTAAATTGAGTGTTTGTTTACCTATACGTATAAAGTTTAGTTCCTTTTTATTTTAAATAGACACCCCAACCTTGTTGACTAATATCTACCCAACACCCCTATTTCATGGGGGAGGGTGTCTTTCCCAACATCCTGATGAGAGGATAGATGGATGGTTACTGACATTCTTCCTCACACCCCCTTTTGGGTTCATACTTCTCGAGCATATCTGGGATGGCTATAATGGATTGAGGTTTATTATAGCCAAAAATCCTACAGGTATGTTGGGTTATGGATGAGGGGCCTAGGTGTTTGAGGGACATATTTTATTCCGAGGAGTCTTCGGGATGAGGCCCAGGTGTTTTTGGGCGAGAGGTGTGGTTGTTGTGACCCAGGTGTCTCGAGGCGGGAAATTTATGAATTATGGCATAGGTGTGTGCAGGTAGTTGTTGCAATGAGACTACATTTGGGGAAGGGTGGTAGCTTCATGACATTAACCATTAGGAATGAGTAGCTAACCGATGAGAAAAGTGGTGAGTATTACGCAAATCATCAATGTTCTTACATCATTACCTTACGTGACTTGCATTATTTGGTGAACATGCCTTCATGAGGTTGGGATAGTTATTATTTTTCCTTGGTAGGTGTAGCTGGTTTCATTTTTTTTCATAAGAGAATTTGTATGTTCCCCCACTTGTACACAAGTGGATTTAATTTTTCCTACTGGGCATACTCGTATACTCAACCTACATATGTCAAAACTATTTTTATGTTTCCAGGAGGGCTTTGAGGACCATGCTTGACTTTCCTTTATCAAGAAACAATATAGTTGTTGTACCAATATATGTTATATTTATTTTAGTACATTTTTTGGTTCTTTGGTTGTAATTCTGTCTCATTTTATGTGTAAATCATGCATGGGTTGGAATTTAGTCTCCATTATATAAATGTTTTGTGTTTTTTGGAATTTTTACCATATTGTCTCCAGATCCTATTTTCATTAAAAAATGTTAATTCCTCCATTTATTCTGAGATTCTATACCCTTGGTGATATTCACCACTCTAGGGACTATTGGGTGTAGGAGTTGAGTCCCATTATCTCTCCTTCATCTTAAAGAAGGATGGGCATGGCACTTTGTGGTCCCATCCCTCATATTGAAGAAGGCGGTTCATGATAGAATGGTATCAGAGGTAGGTAGAGAGATAGTATGGATTTTGAAGTTAGGTACATTGAGTATTTCATGGGATGGTAGCAAACCAATGTTATGAAATCTGGGTGTGTGAAATGGGATAGGGAAGACCGGCTAGAACACTGGATTTTAGGGTCCCCTGTGATCTGAGGCAAGGACTCCAAGCCTTCCAAATGACCAAGTGTGTCTACACCGATTGCAGGGTTGAGACCCTATGAAAGGTACAAGAATCATAATGACTTGTGTTCTTGAGTGTCTTGGGTGTTTAGGTATTTTCAAATTAATAGATAGTTAAAAATGAATTTAAAAGAAACGTTTCATACTATCCATTATTATGAGTTCCTGGTTCACCCTTTTTAGCTATAGCACCCGGATGTCACCCACCTACAGTATGAGAAGTCAATCCCCAACAAGTTGACATGGTTGATTAGTATATGGTTGATTGAGAGGAGGAAGATGACATTTGAAAGAAGACACTTCAGGATATCCAATAATAGTCACTAAATAAGTACGAAGGAAATATTTTAGAAATAGAGGAAGAGGGATGGCTTGAAGAGCTAGAGATCCCCTTTAACTTGATCTATGCTCCAAGGGAGTAATGGGATCTTCTAGAAGTGAGCTATATGAGGGGATCAACATGTCAGTGGTGTAATCTCTACCTCCAGGAGAGGAAGGAGACAATTGTTTTTTGGGATGACATTGAAAAGGTGTTTTGAGAAGAGTTTATTTTATCAACGATGAAGGTTGAGAAGATACATGAGCTCATCTCCCCCTATCAAGGGAGTATATCAGTGAGGGAATTGGTGATCATTATCAAGGATCTCCTACTCATTGCTTTACACTACTTTCCAGATGAGGAGTCTAGAGAAAGGCACTTTGAGAAGGCACTCCGACCATCTTTTCAATATGATGTTACTCCCTTCATCCTACTGACATACATAGAATTGAATAAGAAGGATGAAGTAGTAGAAAGGATAAAATCATGATGATTTGTGCCATGGGGGGAGAGCTAGCCATGTTGGTTAAAAGGAAGACAATCATTAGTTAGTCTCCATCATTAGGGCCTTTCATGTTTTAGCAAGTGGGAAGTAGGCCTCAGCAGTTTCAGTTTTGATCTCATGGTCCTTGTCTTTTCCCTATATGTCTGAGACAATGGTGCTTTCCTTATGGAGGTCGTGGTAACATACATAGTTAGTGACCAGTTCATGATTAACTTAGTAGTGGTGGGTAGGTTCATCACCTTCCTTAGCATCTACAATTACCTATTAGTCCTTTTCAACAATAGCAGGCCCCCACTCCACTGAGGGAAGATGGTGTCGAAGGAGTCCGATCATAGAGAGATCCTCAGGGACCTCGACTAGGGAATGGTCAGGGGGTGACTGATAGTCTAGGGGAATATGAGCTGGTCATTGGATGTAGTATGACAAAGAGGCAGTAGTTCTAGTAGGGCCAAAGGTAGTTCGAGGTACGATTATCTTGTTTAGTATTCTTGTGTGTGCTTTGTTTGATTTAAGAGAATCTCACTCATTTGTTTCACCCATTCTAACTGGTGCCTTGGGACTACATGTATGTAGATTTTATTTTCTCTTAGTGTTTAACACACCAGTTAGAGGTCAGACCAGTCTGTTAGATGTTTCCCAGGGATGTAGAATGATGTTGGGGCCACATCAGTCCAATGGGGATTATTAGTTGCTACCGATGTACCCATATGATGTTATCCTTGAGATCGATTGTCTGTTATCTATGCATGAAATTATCAACTGGTTCTATATGAGATTCGTGTATTCAGATATGGATGGACAATGTGTAGCTTTAGTTTGTGAGATTAGTTGTCTGGTGGGTTGACGACATGTGGATCCTCTTCCTTTTTTGTTAACTGTGATGTCATAGTGGTCAATGGATGCTGAGATGGTGGAGTTTCTGGGAGTTTTTGTGGAGTTCATGAATATTTTCCCTAAATAGGTTGTGATTCTACCCCCTCAATGTGATGTTGAGTTTCAGATATACATGCATCACAGTTCCCATCTAATTTTATTGGAACCCTATCTGATCTCTCCCTCGGAGCAATGAGTGTGACAGATTCAAATTTATGACCTGATTAATAAGAGCTTTATCCGACCGAGTGTGTCACTATGGGGTCATCTATTCTTGTTTGAGATGAATACACATTGTAGTCTATGATTGTTCATAGACTACTGGAGACTGAATCAGGTGATGATCCAGAATAGTTACCCTCTCTTGAGAATCGATGATCTTTTTGGCCAGTTAAGGGGAGTATGTTGGTTCTCTAATTTTGATCTAAATTTTGGGTATCACTAGTTTATGGAAAAGGATGGTGAAATCTGGAAGACCAATTTCATGTGAAGGTATGGGAACTTTGAGTTCTTGATCATGTCGTTTGATGTTAAAAATGAACCATCATTGTTCTTGTGGCTCATGAACTCTGTTTTCCATGAATTCCTAGATGGGTTTTTTATTATGTTCCTCGATGACATCCTGATCTACTCAAGGCCATAGGAGGAACACATTGTGCATCTATGGGATGTATTAGAGGTCCTTCGATGCCATCGGCTCTATGGGAAGCTATCAATGTGCATGCCTTGGACATGAGAGGTTCACTTACATGGACATGTAGTGTGTCAGCAGGGGATAGTAGTGGGCCCATCAAAGGTTTTAGTAGTTGTTTCTTAGGAAAAACCCAATTATGTGGTAGAGGTTCATTGATTCCTAGGACTATAAGGCTATTACTGATGGTTCTTAACCAACTTCTCCCTAGTTATTGCTCTATTGAAATCCTTGACTAGGAAGGACCATGCCTTTTTTTGCAGCGAGAAGTGTCAGTAAGCTTTTAGCAATCTAAAGGGGATTTTGGTTAATGCATCAATGCTCAGGTTTCCAGAGGAAGGGGTGTTGTTCAATGTGTTTTTTGATGCCATCAGTTTAGGATTGGGGTGGGTGATGATGCAGTAATAAGGAGTGACATATTATGGGACTAGGTAGTTATTTTCCAATGATTGTAACTCTAACAACCATGATTTAAAGATTGCAGTGTTCATTTTTTCACTAAAGAGGTGGTGGAATTACCTCAGTAGGGTGCACTTTGAGGTCTTCACAGATCATAATAGGTTGAGGTACATCTTTTCCCAGAGGGACTTGAACTTACAATAGTAGAGGTGGATTGAGTTTCTCTAGGATTATGATGCTGAGATCTATTAAACCTTATAAAAGGGGAATGTGGTGGCTGATTCCTTGAGTAGGTTGTCGCAGAAGGATGTGGTTCCAGAATCCACATATGCTTAGAGGGAAATAGAGGATTTGGCCACTTTCTGTCGGGATGTGATAGTAGATGGTGGAGAGTCTATCTATTTCGGATGATAGTGCAATCCTATCTAATATGGAAGGTGGATGAGTCTCATTGGGGAGTCTAAGAGGTTGTAGTGATGCATGATCACGTTGCCTAGGGTGATTCTCTAGAGGGATGGTCGGAGGATAGTCCAAATCAGATGTTGTTACATGGAAAGTTTTTTGTCCCAATGGTGATGTGTGAGGGAGTTCTCTATGAGTTCCATGGATAACCCTTAGAAGTACACCTAGGAGTTTTCAAGATGTAGTGAGGCCTGAGGGAACAAATTTTGTGGCCTGGTGTGAAGTGGTTAGTGGTGAAGTTTGTGGTGAAGTGCCTAGTGTGTCAGCAAGTGAAGGATGTGCACTATGTTCCCGGAAATCTGTCGCAGCCCTTAGATGTCCCCGAGTGGAAGTGGGATAAAATCTCGAGGAATTTCATCACATGACTCTCCATGGATCCGGGAGGATGTGATGCTATCTGGGTAGTGGGGGACCAGCTGATGAAATTAGAACACTTACTGGAAATCAAGGAGTCAATTGTAGTGGATTCCTTGGCAATGAGGTATATGGATGAGGTGGTGTGGAATCTTGGGGTTCCAAGATCCATCACCTTGTATCGGGATACATGGGTTACCTCATGAGTCTAGAGGGTACTGTAACATGATTTTTGAACATAATTACACCTTAGAAATTCTTTCCTCCCTCAGATAGATGAGAATACATAGTGGACTATCCACACCTTAAAGAATATGCTTTGGGCATCTATTTTGGACCTTGGGGGATCATGCGCATGATATTTGCTTCTAGAAGAGTTTTCTTACAAAAATATCTATCACTCTACCATTTTCATGGAACCATTCGAAGCAATGTACTAGAGACTTTGTCATTCATCCTTGTCCTATACAGAGTTTGGATAATCAATTGTCCCTGGACAAGACGTTGTATAAAGCATGGAAGAGAAGGTTCGACTCATGTGCGAAAGGATGAAGGCAGTCCATGATTTGTATAATTCACATACTGATCAAAGGAGGAGGACCATATAGTTCTAGGTTGGGGACCATGAGTTTCTGAAGGTTTCCCCTCAAAATGGGGAGATGAGGTTCGTTAGAGGGAGAAAGCTCTCCCCCATGTTCATCAGACCTTTCGAGGTGTTGGGATGAGTTAGTGATGTGGCATATCAGTTGGAATTGCCACCATGGTTAGGGAGGATCCATGATGTATTCCACATCTCTTAGCTCCATTGGTATCTACACGATGCATCCCACATCATTGAGTTGGAGAGTTTTATATTGAGGAGGATATGATGTTCATGGAGCGACTAGTAAGTATTGAGGATTGTGAGGAGAAGGTGCTGGGAGGATAGACCATCCATTTGGTTAGTGTGTTGAAGAGGCATGGTGTCCTTGAGGAGATTACTTGGGATCAGGAGGTGTAGATACGTGCCCAATACCCAAAGAAATTTTGAGCATTTCTTGTGTGTTTTGTATGATGCAATGCGTGAACTTGTTCAGTATAAGATGTGATCTATCCTTGTTCTCTATTTCATGTGAAAATTCCTAACATTTGGGGAGGGTTAGACCCAATTTATTATCGAGACACATTAATTTGGATGTGATCAAACCCATTCAGGTGAGTTAGTGCCACAAATAAAGACAATATATTAACATGGAGGAAGAAATTCTCTAATCCATATGTTCGGGCAATGTGACCTCAGTGTTTGTACAGTTTTTAGGGTCATATATGACAAGGAGTTGTTCTCAGAAATTGAGTTTTGACTCCAACATTTGAATAACATAGGAAGGTTTATCCATGAGAGGTATTTCATGGGTTGGTTGTTTAGACCCCTCTTTTCCATTAGAAGATTTTAAATCCTCAAGAGAATGAATTTTCTTGAGAGGTATATGTTGTAATCACCTGGACCACTCTTGTCCATTCATTGGTGAAAATACAGTGTTTAGGGTATTCTAGGGGCTATAAATGACTGATTATGAGAAGTTTACCCAAAAATTATAGTTTTTATATTGGTGTTAATTTTTTGAACTATCGGTGTCAACTTTTAATTTTGAACTATTGGTGTCGGCTTGTTATTTTGAACTGTCGGTGTCGGCATGTAATTTTGAACTATCAGTGTAGATGTGTCATTTGGAACTTTTGGTGTTGGGGTGTCATTTTGAACTATCAGTGTTAGAGTTTCATTTTGAACTATAAGTGTCGGCCAGTCATTTTGAACTATTGGTGTCGGCGTGTAATGTTGAACTATCAGTGTTGGTGTTTCATTTTGAACTATTGGTGTTAGCGTGTCATTTTTGGTTATCGGTTTTAGATTTTTTTTGTAATCCTGATGTCAGTGAGTCATTTTGTACTATCAGTGTTAGTGAGTATTTTCTTTAAACTATCAGCATCAATTCCAGCATCAGTGTGAGTGACTGTGTTAGCATCAACCTCAACGTCAGTTTCAATGTTATTGTTAGTGGCAATGTCATCATTAATGTCATCATCAACATCAGTGTCATTTCCAGTTTCACCCTATTAAATTTTATTTGATTTAAATCATGTTTAAATCCTTGTTTGAGAATTTCTAATGGCATTTAAAAAGATATTAATTATATATTTCATATCCTAAAGCTCAAGGGGACTTTGAAATAGTCAAACCATGTGATGTTAGTGACGATCTAACTTTAATGGCCTTTAGAACCTTTTCCTTTCATTGATATAAGATCTGGATTTTTCTAAAAGCCGAGGTCCTCTCTTATCTTTTCTCATGGTGCATGGAGAAAATTTCTTCAAAAATGATTCATGCGCCTATTCTAGATCCCCATCCAACTTAGTTTTCATTGGAGTTTACTGCTTCTCACATGGCCCCCTATTATTAGTGCAAGGATTAACTTTGATCCTCTATTATTCCAAGTAGGTATTATTCTGACTCTCTTTATTTGTGTATCATGCGGGGTGGGTGTAGCAAAGTTTATTTGTGAAGAAGGGATGAATCATCTTTCATTGGTAAGAGTAATAAATCAAAAGATGATGATCAAAAGATAATATGATTCAACAAAATAATGACAGTGAAGTGATGGTGTTTGTATTTCATTTAATTATTATCCCTGTTTTCATGTTGTTAATTATTCATGTCGTAAAGACTTATGAAGATCATGGTTGTTTTTGGCCTTTGCATGTGAACTAGTGACTTTTTTGTTTTTGTTGTTGATTATATATGAATAATTGAAAATATTAATCAATTTAATCATGTAAACTTGGTTAAAAAAATGATTCCCTAGGATCAAACTTGTTCTGTGATCACCCATTATTCTATGTGAAATTAATGAATCCAATTTGGTTAAATTTGAATATTCTTGTCTTGATCGTGTGACAGTGTACTGGTTTTTTTAGTTCATGTTTCATACAGGTTGTATGATTTTACTATTGGTAGATTGGATGAGGGTACAAGTGGTGGAAAAAGAGGATGTTTCTATGTTTTAGTATGACCTATTTTTGAAACGGGGTTCTGATTTGTTTTTTTGGAATAGATAAACTTGTAGGCAGCGGGATGACCTTTTTTGTGTTTTTTCCATCATGTGACATTGTCCAGTGGGACTAAAATGTGTTTATGTGTTTTAGGTGTAGTGAGACTGTAGCGGTACTTTCTTATTGTGTTGATAATGGTTCAAGATAGTGGTTTCTTTGGTAGAGATGGAATTAATAACAATGAAACCCTTAATAAATAATTACCCTTGATTAAATGAAAAAGTAGTTGGTTTTATCCTTTGGTTGTAGTTGTTGTGTGGTTTTTCATATAGGGGTAGCATCAAAAGTGGATCCGGTGGGCAGGTTGGTTGTTTTGGGACCCGTATATTGGGTTGAGAGTTTTTTTACCTAAACGTATAAATAGTAATTCCTTTTAATTTTCAATACACACCCCACCATTATTGAAAATAACGTTCTGGACACCCCTATTTCATAGGGGAGGGTGTATTTTCTAACATCCTAGTGAGAGGATGGATGGTGGGTTACTCAAATTATTCTTCGAATTCCCATATGGTTTCTTACCCCTAATGCATATCCAGAAAGGAATTAATGGATTGAGTCATACTATAGGCCAAGATCATTCGGGGAAGGACATGTTGTGGATGAGGGGCCTAGGTGTCTATAGGCCAGGTTGGTTTCGCATGTCTCTTCTGGAGGAGGCCCATTTTTTCGAGTGAGAGGTGTGGTTGTTGTGATCCAGGTGTCTGTGAGTGAGATATGTGTTGTTTGGGGTCCAGGTGTGTTCTGGTCGTTGTGGCATCAAAACTACATTTGGGGAATGGTGGTAGCATCAAGATGTTATCCATTAGGAATGAGCAGTTTACCAGTAGAAAAATTGGTTTGGGGTATCCAAATAATTGATGTGTTTATATTATTACCATACATGACATGAGTTATTTTATAAGCGAACCTTGGTGAGGTTAGGTTGGTTTGTATTTTTCCTTGGTAGGTGTGGTTGGTTTCTATTGTTTTCACAGGGGAATTAGTATGTTACCCCACTTGTGCATGAGTGGATTTGGTTTTTCCTGCTGATTAAACTCGTATAATCACACTACATATGTTGAAACTATTTTCAGTTTTCTAGGTGTACATTGAGGACTAATATGGACTTTACTAGCTCAGGTATCAATATTTTTGTTGCACTACTAATCAGTCTATTTCTTTTGGTACTTACTTTAGTTATTTGGTTGTTCTTTTTTCAAAGCATGCATTTAAATCAATCATGGGTTGGGTTTTAGTTTCCTTTATATAAATGTTTCATGTTGTTTTGGAATTTTCCATCTTATCACCCAATCATGTTTTCATTAAAAAGTGTAACGTGTTCCATTTTGTTTGAGATTATATACAGTTGGTGCTAGTCACCACTCATGGGCCTATTTAAGTCATGACTTAGGGGGATATAATATCTCCTTCATCTTGAAGAAGGAAGGGCATGTCACTTTGTTGTCCATTCCCTCATCTTGAATATGGAGGGTCATGACAACAAATGTCCCTAGGGGTGTCAACTCTAAAAAGGTGTGTCTGTCATGAGTCAGTTTAAACTGGGAAAGGACAATGGCCCTTTCTAAACACCTCATCTGACACACTCAGGGGATATTATTTTGAAATTCAAAAAATCATCACAAACCATCATGAATGATTTAAATATAAGTTGGTCATGAATAACCTAGGATAAACCTACATTGTCATATATTAGAGAAGGTGTTATAATTTAGAAATCTGATAAGTGAATTTTCATGATTATTTGGTTCCTCATTATGAAAAAAAATTCTTAATCTATACTTTTGGTTTTAGTCATGGGATTGAACCCAAAGGAACATGTGTTAATAGTGATTAAAAAGAAATGCAACAAGTTTCCTCAAGAGAAATCAGAATCTGTGGGAGTAGTAAGGAAAAATATAATTGTTATGGTCACCCAAATAACTAAAGATATGAATCATGGTGGACTTCCAAATGAGAAAATGATGGAACAACATTATGTTGAATCCTTCATGAGAAAAAAATTACTTTAATTTAGCAGGACTTCTGATCCACATAATGTTGAAATATGGATATGTAATACTTAATATATATTCCCCATTATCTAGTGTTTTGAGCATAAGAAATTTATTCTAGTTTTTTATAGATTAGAAGCTGAAGAGGGCCAGTGGTGGAATATAATTAAGAATATACTTCCTACAAATCTTCTAATTGTTCTTTTGGTTGAATTTGATGTCATCTTAGGTATGGATTCACATTACCTGCATAAATCCCACATTAAATTTTTTAGGAAGAGAAGTTAAAATTAATACTTATTACCCTCCCATGATCTTTCATCAAAGTGATTATATGTATTAACATCCTTTTGATATTACTTCTAGTGTATGGGTCTTAATTCCTATTTTATATGGATGTTTATCACAAATGGTTAGGGATAAAATCAACATCGATGATACAAATATTTCTCAAAAATATGGGGATGAAATTTTGGAAGAGTTTCTTTGAATTCCACCAAAATGTGAATATAATTTATCAATAGAACTAATAAATGGTTCCACACTAATTTTAAATACTCCCCATAGAATGACCTTGATTGAGTTATAGGAATTGTAAAAGATACTCTAAGAAAACCTTGATAAGGGATTCATTTGGACCATTGTGTAACATTGATGAGCACTTGTTCTTTTTGTGAAAAGGAAATATGTATTGATAAAAAATTGACCTTATTATCAAGTGTTGAACAAGATCATGATCAATAAGAAGTATCATATCCCCCATATTGATGACTTGTTTGATCAACTGTGCAGATCAAAAAACGTTTCCAGGACAGACCTTCATTCTGGACATCATCAATTGAGGTTCAAGAATGACGGTATACCAAATATGGCATTACATAAAACTTATAGACTCTTTGAGTATATAGTAATTATTTTTGGTCTGAATAATTCTCCTACTATCTTCATGAATTTTATGAATAGAGTCTTTAGAGATTACATCAATCAGTTTTTGGTAGTTTTTATAGTGATATTATTTTCAATTCATAGGTAAATGAGGAGCATGAAAACCACATGATAATAATTATGAAGACCCTATGGAGGGAAAAATTGTATGTAAAATTTTAAAAGTGTGAATTTTAGATGAAAAATGTTTCATTTATGGGTTATATAATTTCAAGATAGGGTATTACAGTAGATCCATCAAAGAAAGTTTTTATTGAATGTTGGCCTAAAAAACCATGGTAACTGAGATCTGTAAATTTCTTGGTTTAGCTAGAGATTATTGATAGTTTGGGGAGAATTTTTCAAGACAATATAATCCACTGCATAAGCTTACTCGTAAGTGTGTCAAGTTCCTCTAGGAAGATTAATGTGGGTAAAATTTCAAGGAACTGTATAGAATGTTAGTTACTGCACCTATGATTACATTACTCTATATTGGAGAATGGTTTTTAATAAATAGTGATGCATCCAAGATGGGATTATGATGTGTTATTGTGAATAATTACATGTTTATAGATTTTTCCTCAAAATAATTCTTGATTCATCAGAAAATTACCCAACACAAGATTTAGAGTTAGAGACAGTAAATTTTCCATTAATGATATGGAGGCATTATCATAATGGAGAATATTGTGATATATATATTAATCATAAATTTCTAAAATATATATTTACACAGAATGAGTAAAAAATGAACCAGGGAATATGGTTAGAGTTGATATAGGATTTTGACTACTCGATACATTACCACCATGGGAAAGTTAATAAGGTGGGTCATGGTTTGAGTCAAAAGGATAATGTTATATTATACATGATGAGGATCACAAAATATTTAATATTTCTGGATTTTTCAATGGGTGGATTAGAAAATCCTGAAGGAAGGGAAAAAATATTACCTTTCTCAAAGGAATATTCAAACCTATATCCATGTGAATATAGTGGAGTCATATAAGGAATGTGTAGAGATGAAAATTAAATTTAGGAATTTTCAAAACATTAACATTGATTCGGATGGAATGATATGGTTCAAGAACTATTTATATGTTCCTTCTATACTAGATTTAATGAAGGAGCTATTATAGGAATCTCATAGATCTGTATTCTCTATTTATCCTAGAAATACTAAGATGAATTAGCATTTAAAAGAATACTTCTTAAGGGATGACATGAAAAGGTACATAAGATAGTTTGTATCTTTATTCTTGCTATTCCATCATTTTAATGTTGAAAGAAAAATGTATAAAGGGGTGTTGCATTCATGACCCATACCATAATGGAAAAGAGAAAAAATCAATATAGATTTTGTCATTGGACTCCGAAAAACTACTAAAGGGTTTAATGATATATGAATGGTAGTCAATATCCTTAAAAAGTCAACAAACTCCATACCTATCAAATAATACATCTCTATAGATCATATTGATTGGATATACAATATTGAAGCGGTAAGGCTGCATGGAGTACCACATTCCATTGCATCAGATCGGGATTCAAGGTTTATCTCTTTATTTTAGAGAAGTCTTAAGCAATAAATTGAAAAATAATTCTTTTTCATAGCTTCTTATCATCATCATACATATGTACATTTTGAAAGAACAATTGGAATCCAAAAGTATATGTTGATATATTAATCATTAGATTTAAATAATAGTTGGGATCAATGAATTACTCTATTTATGATTTCATAAAACAATATCTTTCAATCAAGAATTCATATGACACCCTATGAATCCCTCTGTGGGACAAAATGTAGAGCTCCAATGTGATGTGCTGAAGTTGGAGAAAGAAATGTATTGGGACTTGATATTATTGATGAAATGAAGGATAATGTTAGAGCCATTCAACAGCATATCAATGTATCTCAGAAGTGGAAGAAATGTTATATAGATAATAGTCATTGTGTTCTAGAATTTGAAGGTTGTGAGAATAATTTTCTATGAATATCTCCTTGGAATGAGGTTATGAGATTCGGGAAGAAAGGGAAATTAAGCCCTCTATATATTAGTCCCCTTGAGATTCTTGATCATATTAGGATGATATCTTATCCCATGGAACATCATAAAAATATCTATCAATTCAATTAATTGTTTGATGTATCTATCATGAGGAAGTACATACAAGACCCTTAACATGTATTGAGCTCAGATATAATACCACTAGAGAAGGATCTTTCTTAAGAGGAACAACGAGTTGAAATTTTTTATTATACGTTCTACAAAAAAGACCACTAATTTTGTCAATATTATGTGGATAAATCAATAGTTATATGAATATATGTGGGAACTTGGTGATCTTATGAAGTATGATTATCCTCATTTTTTACCTAAATAATGAATTTCAAGGGCGAAATTCATGTTCAGTCGGGTAGAACGTAACAACAAATATTTTTGTGGACCTTTTTTTCTTTAATGAAGTAATTTTTTTCATGTCTTACATTGAAATAATTCAAAAATTACTTGGACACAACACTTAATTTTCTTGAGCTAGAGGCAACACCAATTTATTATGCATTACACGCAACACTAGGTTTCTACGAAGCATCATATTATTGTTATAATTATTGAAACGATACAGTTATAACCTTGAAAATAAACCAAGTAATCTGAATAGTAATAAATAATTTTAATTTTTTTATTATGTTTTATATATATTTAACTTATTTTAATGAAAAATATAATATTTGGAAAGGGATTTATATGCTTTAAATTTATATTTTCTTAAATGAACTGCATTTTATATCCTTCTAGGAAAAAAATAAATTTAATTTTAGAAAAAAATTTAAAATTAATTTCATAAAATAATAATAATTTTTTAATTTCAAATGTATACATAATTTTAGGGGTATTTTTTTTATTTTTCAAAGAAATGTCAATTTTGAATGAATAGTGAAAATAATGAATTATAATTCAAACCTAATTATTCCTCTAATTTATTTAGAAAGTTAAATTATATTTAAAATTGTTCTGAAAGTAAAATTATATGAAATATATATCAATTAATCCAATTTAGTTCATTATAACAAATTTAATAATGAAATCGGATATAAAATCTTAGCAAATTTTTGATCATTTTCAGTTTAAAAACTCGTATTGTCGTCCCATCTATGGGATTAATTTTATATTAATTTATTTCACTTCTATGATTGGAATTTTGAGAAATGGATTCCATATTATTAATATGCATAATTTAAAATTTCTAACATGTTCAAATTAATGTTTTACCAAAAATATTAGTAAAGGAGATTAATATTAATTATAGCGACTAAGAGACAAATTAGCTTAACAAATAACTGAACTATAATCACAAGGCTCAAAAAATCCTAGAAAAATACTCAAAAGTCATTACTTGAACATATAAATAACCTATAATCCCTTTTATATAATTTGGACTATTATTATTTCCACTTTAAATGATAAAAATGTAGGTAGATTTCCTTTTTCCCAAACATACAAAAGTACCACACCTCCTCCACTATACAAAAGTTTCCACTCCTCCCACATCATCACATATCTTAATCAACATACATTCAGCCATGAAATCGCAAATTAAATTCATAAAAACCCTCCCTTCATCCTTGAAGAATCCATTTTGGTAGAAATCCATCCATGGAATTCCATTGGTGAAAACCAAAAAGGACATACCCAAAGAAGAGGTAAAACCCATTCTTAAGCTCCTATCTTATATTATCTTTCTCAAACACCTCAAACATACATATTTCATGATTATATAATAAAAAAATTATCCTAAATATACTTATATGTCTTTATTTTAAGGGTTATAAATACACTCACACACACATTTTTCTAATGGGTAGTGAACTTACTGTTCTTTTGTACAGTGAACTACCGCCTCACGAAATGATGTTGTTCGTTATTTGCTTTAATACCTTTCATGACTGGGAACTGTGATAGGAAAAATATTAATATATGAAATATATAATATTTATTGTATGTTTTTGATTCTTTAATTATTTTATAACACATTCCCTTATACATTAAATATTTTGTGAATAAGATAACAATGTTTGTGGATGTGTGCACTACCACCACCCCAAAGCGATGTGATTCCTTCTCACTTTACATAGAATGTTTTAAAGATGGTTTTGGTGAAAATATATAATATATATGAAACATTATGTGACTATAATTATTATTTATACATATATACATATATTTAATTTAATTACTTCTTTCAATATGATAACAATTTGGAAACATCATTTATGTGTATGTTTGACATACTGTCTCGTGAAAAATGTATTCCATTTGAACTTTATATATTTTATAGAATATTTTAAATAAATATATTCTGAATATATATTATACTTATATAATTTATTATATTATATATGTAATTAAATCATGATATAATTAATATTTTCAAGAATAATAAGTCAAAACATGTATAAAGAAAAAACAGATATTACCTGAAAATGGAATTATTAGTAAGAGGGAAATATAAAGTCCTAATAAGATCATATTTATTATTAGATATAATAATATGGTTCTGAGAAATATTTATTATGAAATTATATTTATTGTACATGATTTTTTTATGAGTACTATGAGATTCCATATGAAAGGTAAGGTAATTTCATTTAACTTTATATTTTCTTAACCTACATGCCTTATACACCACTCATTTTTTTATCTGTTATTTAAAATTAAAATAAATATATTATATTATAAATATCTATAAATTTATATTTATTTACAAATCCATTTTATGATATATCGTTCATGGGATATATGGTTCAAAAGCTACCAAATCTGGTGAGTAATGTTTTTCTCAATTTTCTTTTTTTTTGATACACATGTTTTATTATGTTCATATGTTCTTTTATGAGGTCTAAATGCTTCAAATTAACATGTTATATCCTGAATAGACTAATATTTAATTAAATTTTATTATCCATGTAATTTTATTTTATTAAATTGGGTCTATGATTTAAAGATACCAATTCATATGTTTTTTAGAAACAATCTCAACATTTATAAAGATTGCTTATAAATATGATTTCATTGATGAAATATTATGATAAATATCTCAATAACACTCATTTAATTTCTTATGATTTGGTTATTCATGATGTAATCATGTATTAGTACCATTTTCCACTCTTTTTTAATTAAGTTAATTAATAAAATACTTTTTATGTAATTTTGATATCATTTATCATTTCTGTCAGAAATATGTTTTATTTCAAAAACCATATTATAAAAAATGTTTCAAAATAAATATTCAAATTATATTAAAAGGTAATTTTCAAGGAAAAATAATTCTAAAAATGTTTTAAGGTTTTAAATTCTTCTTTGAAATTTTTTGAATTCTATTTTCAAATAAAATTGTTTTCAAAAATGTTTTAGATTTTAAATTTTTTTCAATGTGGAAAGGATATTTTCCTCAAGAAATGTTTACCAAAGATCATTCAAAATTATTTTCTATATAATATGACATCTATTAGGGTTACTCATTCCTTTCAAGGGAAATTTTATAATATTTTTGTTTATATTATTTCTCAAATTTGTTTATGTTTTGATGGCACGATGTTTGTGAATGTTGTTTCTCTTTTAAGGATAATATTATTTTGAAACACACTTATTTTCAATTGTTATGACTTTGAGGAAATGATTATGAAACATTTATCTTTTATAAATAGGTTATGATATGATTATACATTTACCATACCAATTTCATTTCATGGGATATGATATGACTATTTATATTTTGTTGGCACATTTATGTATGATTTCATTATTTGATCTGTGGTACATATTCCCATCTTAAATGCATTGGATAAAGATTTATATATCATGATATATAATAATATATTATTTGGAGTGAAACATGAATAATATTATATTTATGATAGTGAATCATGAATACATATATGGAATTGGGAGTGAACTCATAATACTATAAAGTCCATCAGAGTGAACCATGACTACCCCAATAGTATGAGGAGTGACCCTATACTAATAATATATACTTGGATGTAATGACTTGACTAATGTGGAATGAAGTTTATATTATTATGTGTCTTAAACAATTACATATTTTATTTCTATGTTATTATTTCATGGATTATGTTCTTTATTTCCATAGTTTAATGTCTTATAAACTAAAAAGATGTATGCCATGATTAGTGTTTATAATCTTATGATATTAAGGGAATGATATCATAATATTATGACCATGTTCCCATACACCCATGTTCATGTTTATAATTGCATGTCTCTCTTGTTTACACTTACTGGTCATCTGAGCTCACCATTTTTATGCTTCCTATCACATAGATTATGAAGATATGTATTACGTTTGATGTGTCTAACAATAGTGATAGTCAAGAAGAACCTATTTTGAGATATTTTAGATCACATATGTACCATTGTTTATGTTTCCATGTTTATAAAGGATCAATATTAATACGAACTTTGGGAATTTGTTTGTATAATGTTGTAAGTATTCCAAAAAAGCTATGTAAAGTTAATGTTTGTAAACTGATGATTTTTATAAAGTAAAAGTTTTAAATATAGATTAATAATATCAATAATTGTTTTTTATTATTTCCTTTTTCATTTCAATATCACCAAATTTATAAAGGTGAATATAGTTTCCCAAAATAGACTCAAATTAGAAATATAACACCTCAATATTTTAAAAGAAGAATATAATCATTGATAGTGTATATGATACGTAACACCAAGATTATAAGATATTGTAACACAATAATACATAGTGATATTATTATTATTTTTAAATAAATCAAATCTCTTCGATAGATTATAATTCATGAAACATCAAGTTTAAATGAAACACGACACTTTATTAAATATTATTATTTAAAAATGGCCATTATAACCAAGCTGGTATGTTTGTGACTCTGAAGAGGTATAAATAAATTATTAAAATTATATGATTTTGACATGTGTAAAATAAATTCAATGGTTATATGTTTATTAGAAATAAAATAATAATAAATTATATGAAAATGGATTTTTTTCTAGAAAAGGGTATTTTTCTATAATTTAGTTAAGTCGATAAATGTGAACATAAATTAAAATAATTTTTAACAATTATAAATAATTTATTTTAAAAATTATTCTACATTTTCTTAATCCAAATTATATATTTTTATTAGGGTAAATTTGTGATTAATTTCTAAAAATATTAATTCTTTTATTAATAGTGAAGAATACCTTTTTTATTGAAAACATCATTTTCGTTTAAATTAATTAAATAGTAAAATTATATTTTTAATCGGTTATAATTTAAAATTTTTTGAATTATATTAATGACTTTAAAATTTAGTTCATTTGAATGAATTTTATATTTAATTATGATATTGATAATTTATTAGCTTTAATGTTTGCTTTGAAAAAATGTATTTTCGACGAGCCTGTAGGTTTAATTTTAAATTGAATTATATGGCTTCTGTGAATTGGAATTTTAAAAATTGATTCCATACTTTCAATCAGAATAATTTATATTATATAATAAAAGACCTAATTTAATTATAATTAATTGTAAAAAAACAATAAAAATTATTTATAGTGGTTAAGGTAGAAATGAGTATAACAGGTTGATAAACTAAAATGAAAAATCAATAAAATGACCCATTCCATTCTAATTACAATTTTATGGTAATATTTTTACCTTATATATATAATGGTTCATGAATGACCCATTTTTTAGACCTATTTCATGAGAAAAACATGGGTATAATTCATTCATTTCAAAAAAATCTAAGTGTGTCATTATTTCCACTAAAAACACATCAACAATCCACCTCTATTAACACTTCATAATACATTTTTTAGTTAATACCATCACAAATAAATTCCTCATAAATATCCCTAAAACCTAGAGTCCATATTTTCATTATAAAACCCTTCTTGGAAGTCATTTGGTATAAACCTAATGAGGCTTTATGAATAAGAGGTACAATTCATAAACATGAGTATATGTTTAATTTATTATTTCACCTCCATAAAATCTTCCCTAACTATGATAATATAATAAAAAAATATCTATAATATACTTATGTGTTATTATTTTAATTAAATATCTTATATCTATCCCCACTTTCATTAAATTTAAAATTAAACCATCGATCATGTGTACAAAAAACTACCACCTAACAAAAATAAATTATTTATTTTCCATAACCAACATTGAAAGATGTATATAATTATGGATGTAACATTTCTATATTATATTTTTTATCTTTTTATACTTCTGGAATTATGATATCACATATAAATTTTGACATTCCTTCCCATGGGGGGATATGGTAATGTTGCTTGTGTGTACGATGGACTACCGCCATGAGAATTGATGTGCCTCATTTTTCACATATGTTTTACATGAATGGTTTTAAGGATAATGTAAAAGGATTCATGTTATATTTATGAACACATAATAATTATGGGAATATAAATTTACATCTAAATTCTATTATTCTACATTGCTAAAAAAACATTAACATCACTCGTGCTTATGAGTGGACTACCGTATGTAAGCCACAGCTTGAAATTTCATTAATTTTATTTTTAAATGGATAGTAATATGGAAATATTAAATTTTTATTAATGATTTAAATAACATAATAATTATTTTTTAATGGTTATTTAAAATTTATTTTCCATTTGATCCATCCATCATGAATATTGACACATCGTTCATCTGTAGGCATGGCCTACTGTCTACATGAATAGTGTAATATAGTTTATATCTTAAAATTTGTGGAATTATATTATTAAATATATCAATAATTTGTACAACATTTTTTCTTCAATTTTTCTATTCTTTATAGTATTTAATAATGATCAAAATAAAATGGTAGATAATATCAAATCAAGACATACATGAATAATAATGTTTTCATTACAAGAAAATTGATATTGAAAATAATTACTAATAAATGGGAAATAAAAGAATATAAGTAAATATTATAGATAATGATATATTTTAATATAGTTCTTTAATAAATTTATGATGAATATAAAAATATTATATTGGAGGATCAAACCTGTATAAAATAAATTAGACATTAGATTATGGTATTTTTTGTCACTTTTACATCCGTGAGAAGTATTCCATATTCACCACTTGGTTATTTTGTGTAGTGTATATAATTATAATTTTATATGTAATATCATGAATATAACTATATTCATGTAATATAATGTTTCATTATATGTTATTTCATTCATGGGGCTTATAATTTAAATTCTTCCAATGTGGTAAGTTTTTTTTTATAATCTCATAATTTAAAGAGATTGTTTATGATTAAATTTTGGATAATGAAATATTCTTATCTATCACTCAATAAACTCATTAATTTTAATTTATAATTTTAATTAATGACATTGTAAATAATTTGTACAATTTTACTCTTTTTTACTTAACATTATAGGGAAATAGTTTTTAATAAATTATGAATTCATTTCTCACTTCGATCGAAAAAAACAATTTTCCAAATCTTTGTTTTCTAATAATGTTTTCAAAAAATGTTTTAATGTTAATTGTGAAAATCATTTTTACTTAAAATTTTACTTTCAAAAAGTGTTTTAAAATGAATCATTCTTTTATTTTCAAAATAATGTACTTTTTTATTTTTAAATAAAATGTGGAAGGTATAATTTTCTAAATTATAAGGAACATACAAAATATACCACCATTATGATCAGAAATTGATTTAAATATTTTCATATAAGTTTAAAAGGATATTTTTTAAAAAGCGTATTTTTTGATAGTTTGTATGTTTCTAGTTTTTATTCGTAAATTCCAAATTGAAAATAATATTTTCCTCAATAAAATTTTAATAGTATTTTTATGGTATATCTATTCATCAATGAAAACATATATCATTTTAACTAATGATCTATTATAAATATGTTTTAAGGATACCATCATTATTTTTTATTTTTATGCTTTATAGTTATTTTCAATGGGATGGACTATTTTGATATCATTCACTTTATTACCCTTAATGGTTAATGTTTTTGTTTATTGATTGGTGAAGTATTTTCATTTTTTTCTCAATTTTGAATATAAATTTTTATTTGGAATATGTTTCACCACTTTCATATTAAAAATGAATTTTACTTTGTATGTTATAGGTGGGGAACACTATAGTACCTTGATGTATCTGTTGGTATCATGAGAAAAACAATCACGAGTTTTTGGATAAGGACTTAACTATTTATGTAAAATGTTGTTGCATGAGGCCTTGATGGTATGGTTTTGATATCCCACATTATTCATTCCCTAAATATTTAATTAGTTATTGTGGATCCATGTTGTTATTTGATTTGATATAATATCCTTTATTACCATTCAAGGTCATGTGATTATTTAAATGAAATTATTTTGATCATAATTTTATCTTTCTATATTATTCTTCAATTACAAGTTATTGATTTTATGTAATGTGTTTTAGTTGATTTAAATTCTATATTGATTATTCATATTATTCATGAAATATTTTCTTTACACATACACTTAAATATAATTTGATCCCCCTTATATATATTTCAATCTCCATGGTTTTGAGATGCTAATTATAATTGATATGTTGGGTTATGATAGTGGAAATAATGATTCTCTTGAAGAAAGTAATATGTATCATTGTATGTTTTAAATTATAATTTGATATTCATGATTGTATTTCTATTACCAGGACTACTAAACTATTCGATCCATTAGTATATGATTTATCAAAGGTAATTTCATTATAATAATGTAACCATTGACTCATGGCTACTAGTGTTTAGGTATTTATAGTTGGTATCATGGAAGGATTAGTATATACATTTGGAACAAGATTTAGAAAAACATATATTAGGTAAAAATAACCCTATGACAGAATTTTGGGAGAGGTTTATAATAATATACTAATATTATGTTGAGGAAGAGAATAAGTGGGTTTTCCACGAAATGCATCCATGTCAGGATTCTAATAGATTACATGGTTCTTACACAGATGTAAAAATGGTTAATAAATAAAATAAGGCATTTGAGGCTTGAATAATGAATTACCTAGTACGTGGAAATGGGCCTTACTAAGAACATGTTCTGATTCTCATGGGGGATATACTTTTGTTTATAAAAATTTTATTTAAAAAATATTATGACGGATTTAAAAATATTTATATGACTTAGAAATTTTTAAAAAAAACCCATGTTTATCAATATGATTATTATATTATCCATGAATAAAATTATAAATTTATGATATTTGTGTCACATATTTTGGTGCCATTCATTATATTTCATAATGTTACGATCAAATCAAGTTTATTCCATTATTTAGAAATTGTGTCTATTATAAAGAACACAAACCATATCAATTCATATAATCTCTATAGTGATTTCCCACCTAGACAATATAATGAATCTGGAGTTAGAAATACATCTATAACTAATAAAATTTTAACCATACTGGGAAATTGGACTACGGTAATGAGAAATAATCATTCCCATAAGGAGAATCCTATTGATCTAGTATATAGTGTAATAATATGAGAACAATTTATGCATCAGAAACCCCTATAATTGAATGGGACTACAAATCCATTTGTTTATAAGTAATGGATAATTTCCATAAAGGATATATTTCATGCTATAGAAAGTAATTAATGGGATAATTTCATTATTTTAATTTATCATCTCTAAAGAGATGCAGATCAATGGATGTAATAGTTTAAAAACACAATTTGTAATGAAGAAATAAGAAACATGGAATGGAAGGATTTCAAGGTACCCTTTATGGAAAAATATTTTCCTCATGAGAAATGAGTAGATATATAAAGACGGTTATTGAGTCTAATATGATAGGAAGAAGAAAATGATTCTAAATATGAATACAATTTTATAAGGTTAACAAGGAATGCAATGGATTACAAATTTAATCTAATGAGAAACATTTACCTTTCTCTTGATGGGCTTAATATAATCCATCAACGTGAATTTGTCTCCCAGAAAATCCCATCATATGAGTACATAATATCATGATCTATCAAGATAGAGAAATTAATATACATACCTTATAGAATTAAAGTTATGTGAATAAGTGGATGAAAAAGAAAAAACTAGGTATAAGATAAAGAATGGAAAGTAAGAATTCCCATATGCGATAATTCTGGAATGAAACACCCCGGTACATGATTAAAGGGAATTGTATTTTTCTACATGTGTGGAGACTAATACCACCATGATCTTGATTTAAAGGAAAATAAAAAGTATTATATTGTGAAATGATTTAATTGTAAGGATAAGGGACACTATAAAAATGAATTTCACAATATTCAATGGAATATACCTCAAAAGAAGAAAAGGCATCAAGGATATACTAGTTAAATTAATATATATAAAGGTGAATGACTATTTATGTCTGTTTTTAGATTCAATAATTATGGTAAAAGAGTATTTTAGTAACGACATTCTAGTTATATGAACTATGAAATATATACTGATAGTAATAATGTACTATTTCATTAGTGATGCGAAAGAATATGTTAAACGATACTGATGAACTAGAAAAGTGATTCAGTGGGAAGTTGAAAATGTTATAAAACAAATTATTTTGGGAGGAAACCACTTAATATGTTCTTGAAGTTGAGATAATATTGAAAAATTGGATTTTATGGAGGTATTGGAAAACATTATGGTTTATATTTCCTAATGGGTATTTTTATACTTACCCCTACACAGGATATGCTTATATGGGTCATGTATTATGAAGATGACCAAACTTTTGATAGAGTATTAGAGGGACCAAGACCTTGTAGATCTTAATGACCCAGAATTACTAAGGTGTATTCTAGTTGTTGCATTGATGGAAGTCCTCTTACACTTTTTATATAATAATTGATTACATTTTGTTTTTGTGGGATTTTATTTTTCCTTTATTTCCCCTAGATTGTTTTTCATAATATTAGCATGTATTTATAGATGTATGAATTGATGGTTATTAGTTATTTTACATTTCATCATTGTATGTTCTTGGAAATGTGTGTGGGTACATGTAACTTTGGATAAGGCCTCCCATGTGAGCTTTTTGCATATCAAGCACTGGTCACTAGTCTCTGGCATATTGGAGGTGGTATTTGAATTTCCACGCTCAAATTATCGATGGCAATGAGGACACCGGTGGGTTGGGTCATGATAGAGTGATATCAAAGGTGATAGTTTTAAATTAAAACTAGAATCTATGATATTGGTTTTGGTTTTACAAAAACAATTTTATGTGTTTCGAGTTTGGAACTTAGGCATGGGACACCAACATTGGGGTGGTGTCTGACATATCTATACAGAAGAACATTTATCACATTCATTTTTACTTTTTACTTGTAGAAATTGGTTGAAAGGAAAACAATCTCAAATAAATCATATAGATTTTTTTTGTGGATAATATTTCATTTTTGAGTTTGCTCTGTAGATATTTTCATTCACCTTGGTACATCATATGTGTTTTAGAATTCCGCCATGATGTTTTCCTATTGAGATTAATGAGTAGGATCATGAGGATCATCCTTTGTGTGACGTTGTTTTCATGGAGAGACCTGTTAAGGAGGTGTTTCCTCTAGGTGTTGTAAAAGTATTACCACCACTTATAGAGAAGTATATTGTACCACCAGTACTAGTGGTTGATGTGTTCATGCTGAATGTTATTAATGAGTATCAATGTCAACAACCCCTTGAGTTTAGGGAAGATATAGACCGACATGTGGCTAAGAATTGTCTTGAGGTAGTGATGTGAGTATTTCAACTCTTCAGGAAACCTACAAAACAAATGTTCATCTTAAAAATAGTCCTTCTTCATTGGTCTTCCTGATTATAGTGGGGCATAGTAACCCAGTCAAATGATAAGGTGCATCTTTTGTGGTCAAATTTCGAGTTCATTTTTAGAGAGGCATTTTCCCTATCATCATTGAGGTTTGTGCAAATCTAGGAGCTTCTAAAACTTTAATAGGGAAATAAGACTTTGTATAAATATTCATCTAGTTTCATCAACCTCACCCAATACTGGATGGATTTGGTGCATGATTAGTTTTTTCAAGATAAATCATCTTCATGATGTATACACAAATACATCATATACAACATGATAGATATATTTATTCCATCATATTATGGGGTTCTAGAGAACTATTTTATTATCAAAAGTTCCTTAGAAGAGATGGTGAATTAAATTGGTGCTGATAGTCAGCACATAAATTTTGATACTTTGATAGCAGGGATACAATGAAATATGTATGCACTTAAATTTTCAAGACATTACAAAAGGTGATCCCATAGTAGTTGGAATGTGGTTCATGGATCACAGAATGAATCTACTCCACCTAGAGAGAGGAAGTGATACTCTTGTAAAATTCAAGGACATATTGAAGATTATTTCCACATTTAGTCTGTGGTATAAAGAGAATAAGTGTATACGATACATCGGAAGAGGAATTATAAGGAGCAGGTAGGTTCAAATGGTGGTTTAAGTAGAAGAAGATTCCAGGGAGTAGCTGTAGGTGGAATATGTTTTTAAATGTTTCCACCACCACTAGCACATCTGGGTGGTCTGCACCAGCCTCAGGGAGTGGGGTATAGGGTAGAGGGTTGTTATAGTCGGTCCGAGCTTATGACCTAGAGGAAACAAGACAATATAAAATATTTTATGTGTCCCCAATATGTCAGCTTTATTACTGATATAAACATGTACATGACACTCTTTCCTTTTCCTATATTTGTTAGGGACTTGTAGATTTCATTTAATTTCTTGTCTCAACCCTTACTCATAGAGACTCTTACTAGAGGGAAATCTACTATCACACACTTTTTCATGAATTTTGACTGATTTATTAGAGGCTATAGTTTGTTTTTTGATTTATTCAATGTTGTAATGAGGTGTTACATTGATTTCTTAAGTGTGAACTATTTAACTATAGTTCATTCCCAGATGTATTATCTCAGTTATATGATGCATTGTTCCAGAATATATGCGATGATGTTTTCTTTTGTGGGTGAAAAGGAAACATTGGTATAGAAAGATGGAATCATTTATATAAAGATGCAAATGATTACACAATATTTGGATTAAAAAACTCTTTGCATAGTGGATTCTATGAGCTTTCAGTTTTTTACAATGGTGTGAGACTGTGAGGATGTATTTCCTAAGGATGTGATCAGCTTAACTCCTCACCAAGAGAAACAAGTTTTCATTTATCTACACCATGGTACTACATCGATAAATACACTAACATAATTAATGCCTCTTCTAGACCATCACAAGTTGAGGGTATTGTTATAGGAGTTTTAGAATAAGGTCATTTTGTCACTATGTGTTTCACCATCGTAGCCCATGTGTTGTTCTCCAAGAAAGATGATGGATGATTTAGGTGGTGGGTGAGTTATCTTCACCTAAAATAGGCGACCATGAAATTTTTATTATCCAAAATCAATAATCGATGACCTCTCAGATCAGAAGAGATGGTCATGATGGTTCTTGAATATTGACCTCAGATCAGACTATCACTAGATTTGAGTACGGGATAAAGATACGTTGAATATTTCTTTTTGTTATCATTAAGGATACTATGAGTACTTGGGGATTTCATTTGGCATGAAGAATGCCCAGGTAGGGTTCATGGGACTCATGAATTAGACCTTCCAATATTTATTAGACCAATTTTTTGTAGTCTTTATCAATTATATCCAAGTGTACTAAACATCTCATGAAAATCACACAAGACACCTTAGGATGGTTATAGAAATACTATGGATAACTAGATTTACTAAAATCACTCGAAGTGAATGTTTTGGTTCAATTTGTTTACTTTCCTGGGACATGTAATCTCAGAATAAAGTTTAGAATTGGACCAAAAAAATGTTGAGGAAGTTTAATCTTGGGAAACAACTAAGAATGTGAAATATTTGTTGATATTCCTTGGTTTGGAATGCTACTATCATAAAATCAAACTTGAATTTTATAGGATATCAACTCCCATGAAATCATGGACCCGATATAGGAATCCTTTCTTATAGATAGTGAATTTCCAACACGCATTTTAGGAGTTAGGGTAGTGACTGATGGGTGATGCCATATGGATATTATTGGAGGGGGTTCCAATTATACCGTGTTCTACAATGAATCATTTATTGGGATTAGTTTTTCTTTTTAATAGAGGTATGTGGTGATTTCTTATGGTTCATGACTATTGAGACCAGATGAGAAGAATTATACGACCCATGATCTTGAATTGGAAGTCGTAGTCTTCGTACTAATTGTGAGGCAAACCAAACTCATAGGAGAGTGATTTATCAACTACTATAATAAAAAGAGTATGAATTATATCATCTCTATGAATGTTTTTAACATGATATAGAGTCTATGTCTAGAGTTACTACATGATTATAACATTGAGATTTCTATACTTTAAGGATGTGGAAGATGGTAGCATATACTCTTTGTATAAGATCAGTTTCACTGCTAAGAAGCGATAAATTAGAGCACTTGGTCTCATTAAAGTAGTCCATTGTGGATAGGGAAGAAAAAACATACCTATGGTTGATGGTCGTTACCCCACCACCTCAATAGTGTTTTAGAAATCCTTATCTTTAAGATGCTGATTGTGAGATCCTACATTCTATGATATCCAATAAATCTGTTTCGAATTCATTTTATGATGGTGTGTAACACATCATACTTTTCATACAATTAACAATGGTACAAATGCTATTGTGGAAGGAGGATCTAGGGGAGTATCATACATCTCGTTAATTTTATAATGAGGTGTAGAGATGATGTACCAGGACCTATTACATTAGTTTGTGTGACCAGGGATAAATAAATTAGTTATAGTGTTTTCCTCTCAATGCATTACATGTATACTAGTTTTGGATAAGCACCATGTTCTAGAAGGCATAGATCAAACCTTTAAGGTGCTAGATAGGATTTGGGGTGGTATGTCAGTGGACTTCATGATAAGGATTCCATATAGGTGTAGAGGAATTGATTCCATTTGGGTGATTGTTGAATGACTCCCCATGTCATCCCACTTCCTAGAAATCTGAGATCAGATATTAGTTGAGATAATATGATACCTCTATGGAATAGAGATAAAATATATCAATATATTTCCCTTAACAATCATTTATGACCATGACACTCACATCAAATATATATTAAGTAATAGTTTGTAGGAATCATTTGGGAATTAGATGAGTTTTATCATGGGGTTTGAACACAAGTCTGAAGGAGAGAATGATAAGAATGTTCTGGTCCTAGAGGACATGGTACAATCTTGGATATTATAAATTGGCCACATATGGGGTGATTACTTGCCATTTGAAGAGTCTTTATACAACAACAACTACCATTTCATCATCGACATGGAATTTTTTAGGCCTTTCAGGGGAGAGAATATAGGTCACCACTATGCTATAATGATGGAGGAGAGTCAGCACTTATGTTCCTTGAGTTGGGGTGATCCTGAAAAGATAAACTGAAGATCGTCCAGGACAATATTAAGACTACACAAATCCATTATAAACCTTATACATACCATTGATGGATCCCTTAAGAGTTTTTGGATGGAGACCATATGTTGCTGTTGGTCTCACATCGATGTGGTTGTTGAGATTTGGCTAGTGCCCCAAGTTATCTCTGAAATTTAGTACCACTTTGAAACTACTATGTAGAGTTGATGAGGTGATTTAATGTTTTGATCTAACCCTATAGTTGAACTATGTAGCTAATATCATCCACATGGTGAAGATGATGAGGAAGATGAATGACCAATAAAATTTCATCTATTGAGGTGAGTTAGACATTGAGGGTGGAGATAATTTTTTAGAGTACCTAGTAGTAATTGTGTATTGGAAGGAGAAGATCCTCTATGGGTGAAAGATTCTGTTTATTTGTTACTTGTGGCAGCATGAGAATCTTCAAGAGTGTGCCTGGGAAAGGGATACCATGATGTATGCTCTGTTACCATATATCATTGTATAGAATATTGTTTTGTATTATAGAATGTAAATTCCTAATATGTGGAGAATGTAACATATTTTTTCTTTGAAATTTCTTCAAATATTCCGAGTACTATTTTTGAGACCAAATGCTACGATGGTGCATTATTTTAAGGCCCAGTATTCTGGAAATTACTTTTTGAAATATATTAAATATATAATTTTGATGAACACACTTTATTTATGGAAAAGTAAAATAAATCACCATCAAGGAAATAATAAAAAATACATGGATAACAGTGGGCCTAGAGAATGAGTTTTATGTTAGGAACGACATAACGACAGAGCATGTTAGACGTTTAGGTTGAGCGAAGTCATGTGTGAATTAAAAAAATATAATTTATTTATTTTAATAAAAAAATTTCTATGATGAAAATATTTGTCTATAAGTACATGAAAATTGAAAAATGCCCAGGTTATCTTCATAAACCTATAGATTCGAGAGAGAGAGAGAGAGAGAGAGAAAGAGAGAGATAATTGAAGGATTTTTCTCCGACAAACCAAAACATGATCATGGAATGTCAGTTGTTTTTTAATGAATCTCGAGGATATCACCAAAAAATGATGCATATTTGTTTTTCACCTGTGATTGATCGAAACCAGGTAATGATGTCATTTGAGTGGATTTACCCGCATGTGATTTTTCCTATAATTATACTGAACCAATCAACTAACTAATTTATTAAGAGATTTATAATATTTTGGGTAGGACTAATACTTATCTGGAATTGGGGACATCAAAAATAGATTATATTATATTTCTTTTTTAGTCATTCTAACAACACAGAATTGAGTCCAACATGATCAATGGTCCATGTGCATTCTTCATTTTTCTATTTTTCCCATTTATTCATCTGTTCATAGAATATTCACCCAATGAAATTCCATTAGAATATAGTTTAATAAATACCATTTATTCGATTATTGTGTGATCATTATTCGATGTCATGAATCAATACCACATGTATAGATGCAACCATGGATACAAATTTTAGCCTTGATAATGATGTATAATTGAACATTTATAATTTAGGGATTCCCAATCTTTGTGTTTTTATCACCAGATGATGGTGTGAATCGGCATATTTTTTAGAGGATGTCAAGGTACACTTTTTAGCAAGCAAGACATAGTGAGGTATGTTCAGACTATATCAGTGATCTCTAGAGGTGGAGGCATCATGGAAATACATAGAAGAGGAACCAAATGTTTCTAAAAATCCCACATTACATGGTGTGAAATTTGGTATCACATGCAATATGGGACCCTCTTTGCAGTACATGGTTTTCCGCAGAGAAGATAAAAATCACATGGTATGTGTTGTGTGTCACACAACATGTGAAACGATCTAGTGACTCGTTGTGTTCTATAGGATCACATTGCTAGACACCGAGCTAGGCACAATGTCAGGAACACTGCTAGGCCAGGGGTACATAGGAAGAGTCATGTACTTGGATATGACCAATTATATGGGCATGACTAGTTGTAAAAAAAACACAGACATTGGATGGGGTTCCATACTAATAAAATTTATTCTTAAATATAGTTTTTTGAATCCTTCTGTGAGGCCCCAAATAAGAGCATATATAATCATTATTATCCCTAGGTGGGTCTCTCAAATAATTGTACCAACACTACATGGTTGAAGATCCCATACATAGTAGGTTAATCCAAACTACGTTGTTGGTATACGCCAGGGCCCTGTGTGTGATCCACATCTGTATATCAATATCTCTATACTTCTATCATGTAATTCTAATAGAGAGACCAGATGATAATTCTATCTTGGATGGAAGCCAGAAGATCTATCTGATTCCTGGACTCTTCCCTCCTAAATGAGTTTTATATGTATCCTTTGAGTAGGAACCCTATAAAAAAAATATGATTGTCGCCTTACATTGAGACTATGTGTCTTGTATGATTATATATGGAAATTCTTATTAGGTATTTTGTTGATATATACTTATGATGAGTTGAATGATAATAATAATTATTTATTCTAATGGATTTAACGGTGTCATACAAGGTATTATTATACCCATCCCTTAATGGGATTTTTCCAAACCTATCATGTCTTATGATTAGGAATGAAATTTTGAAGGATTATTAGAGGGTCCAAGACCTACTAGATCTTATTAATCCAAACTAACTGAGGTTTATTTTTTTTGGTTTCATCGATTGTAACCATCTCCTAATTTATAAGTTAGGGTTGTTTTTTGTTTATTTTTGTGGGATTTTATTTGTCACTTGTTTTCCTAAAAATATTTTTCATTCTTTAATGGTAGGTTTATAGATGTATACATTCATTTTTTTGGTTTCTTACATTTCATCATTGTATGGTTTTCAATACTTGTGTGTGTGTACTCGTACATTAATCTAAGGCATCTCATGAGAATTTTATACCTACTCAACATAAATCACCATCCCCTAGACTACTAGAGGTGGGATTAGAGAAGTCACACTCATCATATTATTTTCAAGGATGACCACAATGGGTTGGTTTTTTAAAAAAGTAATCTTTAAAACAATGAGTGCTCATGATGGAAGTGAATTTTATTCATTCCCTACATGTTAAAATAATTAATTCCTTCACATTTTTGGTAAAATCCAAACATGAAATGTTTTTAAAAATAAATAAATATCTCAATAAAAAATTAATTAAAAAAATAGGTAGTAAATTGATTAATTTTTTTAAATGAAAAAAAATTGAAAACATTTTTAAAAAACATGGATTTTGATGAAAAGGGAATTTAAAATAAAGAGAGAAATAAAGTATGATTTCATAAAACAATTATCAATCATTTGAAGTATAAAAAGTGGAAAATTAAATTTTGAATTTAAAGATTTCATGAATATCTACTGTAAATTTTTATATTTATTTTAATATATAAATATCAAATAATGCAACCATGTGAGATTCAAACAAAAATAATTTCAATAATAAAGATATTTTGATATAAACCCTTAGAACCTTGGTAACTTTTGATTTCGGATATCCATGAAAGAAATAACATCAAATTAAACTTCAAATACAATGACATGAAATAGATTTTGGATATAACATATCAAAATGAAATGTATATACACTGCAAATAGGAATAAGTGGTGAATATTGTGTATGTCACATAGAAGTAAAAGTGAGATGAGAAACCCTTACCTCATCATCGTATTACTTCATATGTGTATGAACCTACAATAAATAACTATAGGGTTATTAAATAAACATTTCCAATCCATAATCATATATCTCATACCATATGGATTAATAAATTTATTTTATAACTTGTTTATTAGGAATTCATTGTTAAAATCTTGGGTTTGGGGGATAATAACTTTGTTTTTCACGTATGATTTGGTGAAGCAATTTTAGTATTATTAATTTCATCATGGTTACATAATTATATAATTTTAAATATGATATAAATATAAAAAATATTCATTATGTATTTATATATAGTAATATATAAACATTATAGATAGAAAATGTTTTACGTCATTCTTGGAGATGGTAGGTTTTACATACCCATGATCATTGCTTCCATTTTTCTCAACGGATGGAATGAAAGGAAAATAAACAGTAGGTAAAAATTACATAATAATTATTATCTAATATATATCATTTATATTAATAAAAAAATCCCATATTACTCTCCATGTAAAAATAAATTATCATAGATTTTACATCGTCGTGTGGCGGCTATAGTCCACAATTATGCACAAGCGATGTTATTGTTTTCTAATGTTTTGGAAGGTATGAAGATTGAAATTATTTTCTATTTCTAGTTTTAAGGTTATTTCACAAATATCACATATAATCATTAACATTAACCCTCACTAACTTCCTTTAATGTGATATCCAACAATGAATCACATCACATCTCGAAGTGGTTGTTGACCATACACATGAGCAACGCTATCAGGTCCCACGTGGAATGAAAAGTTATAAGTTATATGAGATATGAAATTTAAATAAATATAATATTTTAATAATTATCATATAAATATGTTAAATACACCATTTTATCCAGCATTGAAATTTGGTGATGGAAAATGAGTTATTTCGGTTCACAAGGTGGTAGTATACCATACACATGGTCAATAGTTTTGTTTTCTATTTTTTGTAAGTAGAGATGAATATATTAAATTAAATTGAAATTAAATATATATATATATATATATATTTGATATCATTGTCTTTTTTTCATTTTTGGAAAAGATTAGCCAGGGATATAAGGATAAGTAAAAAAACCAAATGTTAAAAACCTTAAATCTTATTCTAGTAAACTATTTACGTTTAACCAATTGAATTAAATGATTATAATTCTAATAAAAATGAATCTAAGATGTGGTGAGTTATTTAAGGATTTTATTTTATCATGAATTTAAAAAAAAAATCTATTTTGGAGTGTTATTAGCGGAGGAGAGGGGTGCCCTTTTATTAGTGGGGGAGAGAACACACTTGGTGTTTTTTAAAATATTTAATTAAAATAACATTATTTTCATGAATAAGACATATAAATAAATAATTATAGAACCATAAAGATCATAGAGTCTAAATATTTCTTTTTAATTTGGTTTCTACAATTTTTTTGTTCATTTTATCCTTTTTCTTTTAAAATTTAACCCCCAGTAAACCAATTTTTACATTAATTATTGAAAATAGTTTTTAATATTTTTAATGGTAATGATGGTGAAAATTTAATTTCAACTTATTATATCGTATAAAATATTCTTATTGAAAATATGGATTCCATTTTTTCAAATTCTATTCAATGTTGTGGAATATTCAAAATCAAAATTATATCCGCAGATGTGAGGAGAAAAGAATTTTTCAATTAGAAAATTTCTATAGGTATAGAATGTTTTAAAATTAAAATTCATTTTGAAATTTATTATGATAACCTAAATTATTTAAGTTCGAATATAATTGAAAAAATTTTACTCAAAAAAATTAATAAATAATTTCACATTATAAATACATTAAATTAAAATCTAGTTTTCAATGAAAAATTCGTATTTTTCTTATTTTTCAAAAAATGATTTTTTTAGAAAATTATCAAACATTAAAAAAAGTTAAATTTTAAAATTTAGATTAAAAAAATAACTTTTATTTTTTGAAATAAATATTATAGTAGTGGGAAAAATCAATTTTATTTTATTCTCACAAAGCGCAATTAAGCCACAATTCAGAAAATTAATGCTTTTCAAAAAAAAATCATAATTTTTAAAATGGTTATTATTTTATATGTAATCATTAGATTATAGTAGAATTTATTCTATATTTGTGTAAAAAAATTAATTTCAATAATTTTCTTAATCTTACTTATACCCTCCAACATAATAACTATGTTGTAGTGGTCATGTTTAAAAAAATATATTTTAATATAGCATCACATTTTGTTACAAAACAATGTTTCATGCATCTCAAACAATTGAAGAAATTAAATTTCTTTTAAAATATATATTATAAATACTTATAGTGTTAATAAATCATATAAGAACGGTGTTTTGTGTTACCTATGCTATCAAACATAATAATCTTATTTTAAAATCATGGTGTGTTATATACACGGTCTCCCATACCAAACTTCAAATGGTTCCATCTTTATCCAATCCGAATAACTATTATTATAGTGAAATTTGACTATAAGAATATGATTTTCCCAAGATCCACAAAAATCAATAATGCATTCCATGTGCATATCCTCAATAACTCGGATAGCTCCCTATGTCTATCATTCCACCTACGAATGATATGTCTTAATAAATTTCAACTGAGAACTCATAACATCATTAAAACGTTTCTAGAATATAGATGTGAACCTAAAATACCTATCATAAAAAAATCATATAGATTAACCAATTATTTCTTAAAATATCTCATGCCTACATGTCTCCATGATATTACACTTTCATCATCTCTTTGATAGGTGAGAAATGAGATGATGTTTTAAGTCGATCAGTGATCACTAAAATCACATCCTTCTCATTTGGGGTTCATAGAAATATTATAATCTGTTCAATGTAAATGTCATCCCACTTCTATATTGGAATGTGTAATGTTTTGAATAAAACAAAAGTTATTTGGTGTTCCACCTTAATTTTGTGTGATGTGAGACAACAAGATACAAAATCTGCATCCAAATACCTCATCCTAAGCCACCAATGATGATGTCTCAAGTCATGATACAAAATCATAGTCTTAGGGTGTATGGACCAATAATAATAATGTTCACTAGCCATAAAATAATTCCTCTAAGAAATCATAAAAAAACAAACTACCATGGATGAAAAATACTTCACGAGGATACCTAGACCACTCACCCATGGTCTCCCTACCATAATATATTTTACTGAATAATTGGAGTTCTTTGTATTCCATTTGATCAAGAAAATATCAATAAAAGATTGGGGTCTCCATTATGGAGGAAAATAACACCTATCCACCAACTTCATTCACTCTGATTATCATCTTAGTGAAAAAAACCCACCCGATGCTACTCTCCTCAACTGATTCGTTCATGTATTAGGTTAAAAAAATTCCTCCTAGAATCTATGAAAACATTTCCTTTTTTCGGAGTATATGAAATATAAAATTTAAATGGTCTGATGATACTTAGCCCAACCTCTCTATCCCAATTTTAGATTCTTCTTATTAAAAATATATTTCAGGCTCTTATTATCGAAATACACTATAAACCACTTCTCAAAGAGAGAGTGACACCAATTGTTTTTAAATAATAATTGGTGCCAACTCTAGATAATTGGTATGGTATTTTATCTCGTGGTTATCTATTTGGTGTGAGGAATAGGCCAAAACCTATTTCACAAACATCAAGGGACATGAAATACCTATACTAGAATCAATGGAACAATTATATAACTTTAACATGGTTTTATAAGAATCAAGACTTTTGCTGAAGTAAAACATACCTCTAGTTCCTCAAATCATATTTGAAAATTTTCATTTCTAGCATACTATAAACTGTTACAGGTTAATTATATCATGAAACATGATGGGTTAGATAATTCCTTATCAAATCATCTATATTAACCATCCAATCCAAATAAAATCTATATATAAATCACTTTGTTTGGATACACATTGTACATAACATACAATATCTTCTCTAGAGCCACTGAGAGATCCCTATGAGATATGACATTCCCCAGATGTCTCATGTCCGAAATCCAAAACTCGCATTTGGTAAGCTTTCTAAACTGATGATGTTCCATCTAGGTTATATTAATGATATCCAAATGGTCCATGTGATCCACATCTAACATATTGTAAAAAAATATCATCCACATAAAACATTAAAATAGATCTATTACAATTGAATGATATGATTCATTAATGATATAAAAACTATAAGAGTGTTAGTTGGATGAAATATCATGACCTAAAACTTGAAATGATCATATCAGCTCATAATCATTGTATTAAGTATATCATCTTTTTAGAATATAAACTTGTGGTAACCTTATAGATGGCAAATCATTTAAAAATAAATAGACTCTATATTATGATAAATGATATCTTCAATCATAGGAATGGTATGTATACATGATGGTAAACTAATTATACTTTTGACAATCCAAACAAAGTGTATAGATCCAACTATATTCATATAAAAATGGATATGATATGAACATGGTGTCATTATAGGATGAATAAATATAGTAGCCTCAAGGTCCATAATATGGAAATTAAGTTCCATCAAATCAGTAGGTTCCATATGATAAGATCAAATAGAAATTAGTGTGATACTAGGGATAAGGTCAATGATAAACTCAACGCATATATTGGAGAATAATATTAAAAAAAATATTATAAAACTTAGGGGGTATTACCAGAAAACTATGGGAATAAAAATAAAAAATTATCATTTAGTTTATAGTGAAACAAGATTTTAATAATTTTTTATTACATCATTTTTTCGAAATTCATGACTTTACATTCAAACATGCTTCATGATCGTGAATGTATTGTTCTTTTGGAATCATAGAAGCATAAAAAATTGTTCATGGGGGAACTACATTATCTCCCACAATAATCTTTATAACTATAACCCTTCTTAGACATATAATACATAATAAATTTCTTTATAACCTAAGGAAAAGAAAAATTATAATGGGTGAGATAAGATTATCGTTAAGGGTAAATATGAAATATATGTGATCATTACATGAACATGTGGGTATTATAATATGATAACAAAATTTGAACAACATACACCACATATCAATGATCATAATATTGATACATGTAATAAATATTGGAATCTCATAATATATGAATAAATATTAGATCAAAGGAAATGATCCATGATAGCATTACATTAGAATAAGACATAAAATTAGAAAATACAAAAACATATGGAAAATAAATTAAATAGTAGTTAGGGATCAATTCCAAGGATGTCATATTGTAATGGGTTCACTAAACAAACCATCATATAAATCAAGGTCCACTACCAAAACTGTCATAGTAGACAAGCTTTCATAATATATTGGGTTAACTCCCCATTATTGTCAAATATATATCATGAGATATAACAATTACCCATTTTATTGGAGGGATATATAGATCCCATCCTTCACATAATGAAAATCATATATATCTATTCCACAAGATCATAAAACATTCATCAAATCAGAACTCGTGAAATGAAATGGTATTAAAAACATTTCATCAGACCATAAACAATAAAAAAGAGAAAGTTTTCATTATAATTTCATTATTTTATCATAGAAAAACCCTTGAAAATATGTGGATTTCATAAGTGTTTCCTTATAGTATAACCCGTGTAAGAGAAAAAGGGGTCATAATCATCATGATATCTTTATTATAAACCATATAGCGAAGGAATCATAATTTTATCATGGGATCATAACACTAGTAGGGAATTGGTAATATCAGTGAATGTCATATTAGATAGTAAATTATTTTTAAAGGGCATTTAAAACATTTTTTGAGGAAAAAATTCAATCCAAATTGAAAAACAAAACGTTTTAAAATATAATAAATTTACAAAATAATATTCATTTTAATTAAAATATGAATATTTTAATGGTTTATTCAAAGAAATAATTGATCATGTTGGCATATAATCTCATTAATGTGAACATGTTAAAACGAAGATTCTTTTCAAATTTTTGGTAAAAGCCAAATAGGTATTATTTGGAGAACTACATGGGGATTACATTCAGAAAATTTTATAAAAAGGTAAATCACATGTGATAATGTCTTTAATAAATCATTTGGGGAATGTTAAAAACCTTTTTTAAACCACTTTTAAGAATAATGGTTTTGGATGAAAAATGATTTTTCAACACAAGAGACAGTTAAGATTGATTTTTCAAAAAAAATCTTTTTTTTGGAAAATTGAGTACATAAATAGATGAAATTTATGGGAAAAATATATTCTAATTACAAAACCCTGGGATACTAAAATTCGTGAGTTTATTGGTATACAAATCATAATATTTTACAATCTAAAACACTATCATAAACAATCCCATTTAATGATGAGAATAATCCATAAAATTTTTACGACTTTATTAAAATTGAATTGGCAGACACCGAAAAGAATAGAATTAAATAGAGTATAAAATATCATGAGAGTAAATAAATTAATGATAATACATGTCAAATGGTATTTATAATCGCCTCATAAAGTATTATAGGTGCATAAAAAAATATATGACTCATGGAAAGAAAATTGAGGAAAAAATCCCTTACCATAAGTCTCCATATCCTTCGTACATCTTAAGACCACGTTTATATGAAATATAAATTTATTATAAATATATTATAGAAAAATTAATATATATATATATATATATATATCATAACATATATTATTTTCTTATTACATTTTATTGGTTGTTTATGAACAATCCAATGCTAATGTCACATTTTGGGAAATAATTATTTTGTTTTTCATATATAATTTCATGTGGCTTTTAATCATCTTTCATAGATAATTCTTTAATAATATCTTGAATGTTATTTTTATAATATAATATATATTAATTATATATTATTTTATAGTAATCCATATTAGATAAGGATATAAAATTAATTACATCATTCATAGAGGCGGTAGGCATAAGAAAAACATTGTATCCATGTTATCGATGAATTTAATGAAAAAAAGTTAAAAATTATATTACCTTTTTTTAATAATTTTTATGTCATATATATTAACAAATTTCATAAAAACCATCATTACTACCTTCTATGTAAGGCGTGAACAAATCACATCACTTCACAAGGTGGTAATCTACCGTACACACAAGCAATGTTATCATATTCCCAAAGAATAAAAAGTATGATGTTTCATGTGATATAATAATTCAAAATTTACATTTATTTTATAAAAATAATATAAAAATATTGATTCTATCCTTATATTCTTCCATGATAGGCGGTGATGGAAAACGAATAACATCGGGTCACGAGGTAGTAGTGCATCGTGCATATGAATGATGATTTCTTATCCCATTTGATTTAATAGAATATGATTTTACATCAAGAAATTAACATAAAAAACTAATTTCATGAAATATAATTCTGATATAATATCATATTTTTTTTAATAAAAATTGGAATTTTTGTAGAATGAAATAAAATTAAATTCTCAGTTAGTGGTGTCACCAATTTTTCAGACAACTTTTATAAGTTTACATCGAAATAATTCATAAGTTGTCTTTCGATAAAATGTATGGATTTTGGGATGGGTGTATGGAATTTTTTACATTGTTTGGGTAGTTATTTTCCTAACCAAGGGATTTATATGTATGAAGTGGAGCAGATAAATATTGTCCTTTTATAAGTAGGCTGAGTTTTACAAATGAATGTTTTTGGAAATATGAATGTGTGACAACATTTTTCACATTAAAAATGGGTAAAAATTGATTGTTAGATATAATAGAAGATATGTTGTGGATTTATGGCCAAAACATGGTTTTTGGAAGTGATTTGGGTCATTCTGGATAGTTATCATTTTAGTTTAACCCTTCGATAAACATATTGTTTCCTTAACTACAGTAAAATGTTTATACTTTTTTTTTCTATGAATTATGATCCAAAATATAGTTGAACATGTTATATAATATAAATTATATTTATTAAAAATATTTAAGACATTTTTTAAAAATTTAATTCACAAAACTAGGAAATGATGATTTAAATTAATCCCACGAATGCGATGAGAAAGTGATTTTCCAAATCCCAAGTGTTTTAGTCTTTACAAAATTTTTATATCAAAATTTAAAATGAAAATATTTATGATGATCTAAATTTTATTAATTGATATATTACTTTACTAATTATACTATTATAGAAATTTTTAATGAAATAATTACCTTATAATTACTTTAAATGAAATGGTTATTTTCAATCAAAACCAGTACTTTCACTTATCGCTAAAAAATTATCTTTTTATATTATTTCGAAAAATTAACCCTAAGAATATTTTTTCAAACAAAAAATTTTAAAATTTTAATACTATTAATTTTTAAAAGTTAAATTTTATTATTATTCATGAAAATAAATTAAAAATATTTTTTAATGAAAATAATAATTTTGATAGGTATGAACACATTTATTGAAATTAAGTAATTTTTTTATTAAAGTGTATTCATTATATAAAACCATTGTTTTTAATAATTATAAGTATTTATTGATTTTTGAACCTATAATCTTAATATCTAGGTTTTAATGTTCAAATTTTAATAAATATATTAATTATTTATGGTGGTTTATTAAAATTCAGTGGTGCGTTTAACAAAATATGAACACGGTGATACATATAATGAAAGATACTAAAGAAATTTAATTTATTTTAAAAAATTTGTTCACTAAAAATTATACTATTTCCCTATAAAATTTAATTTATCCCTTGAAATTAAACACTCTAATACAAACAAATGAGGTCACTTTTGCCTCATTATATACTCCAGTTCCTCCGTAGCTTCACCAAAATGTTGGTATCACCACAAACCATTAACTCAGTGAATGGTATTCTTTTAAAAAACATATGTTTGTTTGATAAAAATAATTTCATAATTTTCTTCTTCAGAATGGCCATTCACCAGTGGTATAATATATGAGTTCAGTACGAGTAATGGTTCATGTATATACTATCTCAAGATAGCTATATGGGACACATCATTAACTTCATAGAGTTTTGGTGGAAGAACCAGTTTATTTGATGCCTTCTCAAATCAAACAATAATTTAAAAGGTAATAATACACATGTGGCTTAGTTTCCCTATCTTTCCAAATCTAATAACATTATTCTACAAAGAAATTCTTAGAATCACATCATCAAATAATTCACATTCTAGCTTACACTAGTGATTGTACACATATATTATTTTCTGACTCTGAGCAACCTTGAGGTTTTAATGAATGGTTTTATCCTTCTCTACCATTTCATCATCTATCTTAACTCCCAATAGTTTTTATTCATGATCTTAATTTAAGCATGAGTGAGTGTTATACTTATATCTATATAGGCAATTATAAGGGGACATATGATTCCTCAGGTGGAAGCTGTCATTGTATGAATAATCAAATAGATGAATCTGTTGATCCCTATTACTTTTGAAATCCATCAAAAAAGATCTCAGAATATCCTTGGGGGTTTTAATTTTTATCCTATATTGACTCATAGTCTTTAGATGATGTGATGTGTTGAAACTTAACTCTCTATCCCAATTCTATTAATGATTTCAGCAGAACATCAAAGTAAACCTAAAAACCCAATTACATATAATTAAATGTGGTCCTCTTTGAAACCATACCACTTCCTTAATGTATATTATTGACATATGACTAACCAAGAAGTATTATTTTATATTGATGAAGTGTGATGACTTTTTAATGTGATAAAGTACAACCCATGCAACATTATTCCATTTATACTTTTTTGGGATTCCACTGATAGAATACTTGGTGATGTTTTCCAATTTTAATTATAGCTTGGGTGTTGGAATTAACATCACATTATGATTTTTTCTCTCAAACCTTACTTGTATACATACAAAGAATCTAGACACATACTCTACCATATCTCGCATCATTCCATCCAACTAGAAATAATCCATCCAATATCTATATATCTTTGTACTTTTAGGATGAATATAGAATGAAGAATATTAATCCTCATATGAAAACATCTTAATCAAGTTTGGTATGGATTGAACACATATAATATTCCAAAACCTTATCATTTCATCATGATCAAGGTTAAACTTAGGAACATTTCTATACTTTTTTATGGCTCAACATCTTGCTTATACACCTATTTATATGTTCTTGGATAGGTTTTTGAACATTAATTTATGGAATATATGATTTATGCAGTTCTTTTGGATATCGAGATCCATAATTTCCAATTTCATAAATATTAGATCCCTTATGATCCACATCATTGATAATATTTCATGATCCTTTGTACATAAAGCATCAAGTGCCTTGTTTAATTTTATAGGGTGGTAATGTATTTGGAAATCATAATCTTTAATCATATTTTACCGTATTCCCTAGTTTATCGAAAAATAATTCTATGTGAATATATACTTTTATTTTTTTATTTGTAAATATATTATTATATTACCCATAATGATAATACCCACATATGATTAATTCATGAATTACATAAGCTAACATCAAATCATGAGTTGTGTAATTATTCTTAGGAGCATTCAATTATCATAAGGATTAACTATAAGCATTTCATTCCTCTTGAGAACACATACCAAAACATTATTTTTTGTGTCACTATATATTGATTATCGTTCTCCCCAATAGGATAATGTAAGCATAGATGTGCTCAAAAATATTCTCTTTAGTTCCTTGAAATTTTCATCATATTCATATCTCTAATGGAACTTGTATCCATTTTGATTTGACTTGGTTAGTGTATCTTATAGTTTTTATAATTTCTCCAAAAACCATTTTTAATATCTATGAAAACCAAGAAAACTATTATTCTCATTAACCATGGTTGGTTTGGTCCCTCAATCATTATCATTCATCTTTGATGGATCTATCGATATACCCTAAAATCATATTATATTACATAAAAATGATAAATTCTTGATCCAAAATTAATTCTTTGTAAATTTTTAATAAATTAACTTCTCCGATAGGGTCAAATGTATAATTCATAATTTATCCCCTTTATCTTCCTTTTCCATTGAATAGAAAATAATATCATCAATAAAGTCTACCACTAATTGATCAAGGTAATATCTAACGAATCTATTCCTAAAAACCATGAAGTTAATGGGGGATTAGAAATATGTAATAGAATCACTGTATATTCATATTTTTCATACCTTGAACAAAATGTCATGTTGGTTGTATCCCCATTCTAGAACCGTAGTTAGTGATATCCAGAATAGTGTTTTGTACTGTATAATTGTGTTTCTCAACACTATTGATCAAATAATTTATCAATATGGGGTAAAGGATAATATTTATTTATCATAATCTTTTTATGATCTTGATAATCAATATTGAGTCACATATATCTATATTTATTTTATAAACATAATTGGTTACCCCAACGGTAATAAACGTTTTCAAATGAATTCCTCATAAATGTTCGTATGGAGTGCCACAAACTAGCCCAGGTACCCTGGTAACATGATTATTGACTTGGAACTGACATGGCCTGAAGGGTGTTCCCAATCCTAATGTGTTGGATACCAGCACTAGGTATCATCAAAATGAATGTGGTAATGAATTTATTACAAAAATTAAGGAAGAAATGAAACCAATCAGTAAGAATATAAAAGAAACTCCACTGGGATAAGTGTACTGGATGTTAAATAGGTTTGAATAACCCAAAGTACTACATAAAGTAACCAATAAACTGAAATAACATCCAAAATCCCAACCGATGTATCTTTACAAGTCCATATATCAACAACTAGAACCACATCTAATAGTTCGTTACCCTTTTTCAAATATCTAAGGAGTGAATCTATAAACAATTTAAGGCACAGGTTGGGTGTGATAAAAAATTTCATTATGGTATCACCATGGATTACATAAAAAGATAAAAGAAGTAATTAAAAAAATAAAGCCCTTTTAGTTTTAAAAATAAAGAGGTTTGGAATATAAATATCATATTTTAACAAATCATACATTACATTTTAAATGATGGAATACCTTTCAAATAGAGAAAATACTTTTAAAAAATGGCTTAAATAAACATTTTTATATAAAACAGTTTATATATACCAGATGGCATGTAAAACGATTTACAAAAATTGTCATAGATTTGTATTTTATACATAAACAAGTGAGAAACATGGGCATCTGCCTAAAGGTTTGATAGTACCACATTATGGGATCCTCACAAAGTCATGAGATTATAACCGAAATGTATACAGACATCTCTCTACATAGGAAGGAAAGGTCTCATCAATGTCCCATTATGGAATATTATGTTCTATACAACATTTGTTTAGTGTCTAAAATCTTCAATCCAATGCTAGGGAATTACCATCCAAGCATGTTTGTCCCAAACAACTCACTATATACCTGAGCATGCATGTGATCCTGTACAAATAAATGATGGGAAATTTATTTCAAGACTTTTTAAAATATAATTAAATCCCATCCTCCCATTTCAAAAATTCCAAAATTATATTTACAAATCTAAATGAATATTTAATCAAAACATGCATTTTACAATGATAAAACCCAAATGTTTCTATGAAAACAATTTTCAAGATAATATTTTATAAAGTAGAATCTAAAATCAAGTCCAAATTCAATTTCCCAATAGAATTTCTCTCAATTAAATTAAAATTTTAAAATTGAATCATTTTTCATCAATTTCAAAATTTAAATTCAATGACTTAAATCCCAAAAAAATTCATATATTTCAAAATTACTCCGGAATTCAATGGAAATGATGGGTTTTCCCAATTCCATTCCAAAATCCAATTTCCAAAACTAAATTACCCAATTCAGGTTAGTTATTTTTTTTTAAAATAAATTTTATAAGGATGAGATACCACATATTATATCAAAATAAATTTAATAAAATCCTGAAAATTTGGATTTATTAAACTAGCTAATCAAAATTGAACCACCTACAATTATCATGAAAACAAAAATTCCTCAATAGAACCAACCAACAATAATGAATAAAAAACTATCTAGGAACTCAAACTTGAAACATGATTAAAAAACATGAAGCTTAGATCCATCAATACTAAGATGATCTATCAAAATCCATGATGGGAAAGAGAAAAATATTGCAAGAGTGGGAGAATTATTTCTTGGAGAGTCACACCGCAGTAAAAACATTGATCAATTATTGAAGAAAATGACCTAAAATATTTTGAGGGCTCCAAAACATCTTAGGAATGGCTCTTGGGTCAAGATCAATACGGCCTAGAGAGGAGGAAATAATATATTTTGTTGAGCATCCTATTTAAAAACAATTGTTTCGACTTTACATGATGTGTAACCCAATTACATGTCGTGTAATTGGAAAATATCATAATTGCTAAAAATTCCATATCCATTTATTAGAAACGTATTTATTAATTTTTTTGAATTGAAACATCATGTATGAAAAATAAATGGTGTGAAAATCCTTATAAGGATTAAAAACCAAAAAAAATTTATACTGAGAATCCAAAAAATCTCTAACTTCAACATTATTGGTATCTACCCAACACCTTCGCGGTCCAACCTAGAGAATGAAAAAGGAAAACCATAAAAATGAATAAAATGATCCTAATGGAAAGGTAATATAATGTTATACCCTATCTACCATAGAAACTATATGTCACCAAAAAACCTTCTTTGAACCATTCATATGAATAATATGTGGCCACTGTTCTCTCATAAATGCCTCACGCTCTTATGTCTCGTATTGATGAGAACTGTGCAGCCAGAAAACTCGAGAAAAATGTATTTCCCTTCTATGGAGTAGCTTGGTTTCGTAATCAACTATCATGAATGGATGTTCAATTATGGATAAATTAGGCTCGACATTATAATCACAATAGCTCAAAATGTGAGATGGATTAGATAGATACCTTCATATATGAGACACATGGAACCTAATATCTAATGATGTCATCTATGGTGGAAGTTATAAATCATAAAATCTTTTCCCACATGCTCAATGACCTCAAAATGTCCTACAAAATGATGAGAAAATTTCCCTTGCCTCCCAAGATATTGATGAACCAATGGAGGTGAAACATTAAAAAACAATAGGTCTTCAAGTAAAAGTTCCTACGATATGAAATGACAATAAGAATAAGATTTATACCATCTCTGTGGCTTTAAAATTTTCTAAAAAATAAACTAAATATTTCTTATCGTCTCTTGAACCATTCCTGTTCTATCTAAGGATCATTCACAAATCTCCATCCAATACAACATGGATCTGCAATAATGGCCTTACAAGGCATCAAAATCATCCATTTTCATCATGGAATGGTAACTATTATTATATGAAAACTAGACCAGCCCCAAATTATCATACCAAGCTCTATGAAAGTCAATAATACAAGTGGAAAACATATCCTCAGGAATCATTATAGATATTCCTATCTGGACATCTGACAATGAATGATATGACTTTCTCAAATAAACATGAGATCCCAGTTCCTCTTAAAGGCCTCTACAAAAACAATTAGTGATACATAGATATCTATCAGAGACTATAGATGATAAAACACCATGAATGAATAGAATCTCTTTCACATAGTAATTTTCCAACTCCTCAACATTGGGTTTATTGCGAATGGGTATAATACGAGGTGATTTTTTCATCCAAATCGATCACAACCCATACAACATTCCTCTTTCGCTGGGTATATGAAAAGATAAACCCATAGTACATTGAGATATCATCCCACTTCCATGTAAGGACTTTATGTGCTTGATAAAATCCTAGAGATTTTTGGTGCTTGAACTTAAGTTGTTCGAATGTATAACAACGATAGACAAATTCAGTAACACACTATCTCATACCTGGCCTCTAGAATCGAAACCACATGTCATATAACATGTTCATGGTTCTTGGGAGCACAATAAACATGGAATTATAGAAACCCCCCCTAAAATCATTCCTTACCACTAACATAACAAATATGTGATTCAGATGGAATAAAATTCCCTTTTTGGATAACGAATACTCAATAATGATCTTCCCACCATAAAAATATTCTCTAATTCTACATAACTCAACATCAAGTTATTGTTCCTAAAGAATTTTCTTCAAAATAGCATATTCCAACTGAGCACTGGCTAAAAAACCTTATCCCATGATCCCTGGACTACTATATGAAAATGCTAAAATAGAGTCATTATCATCCACTCTTTCAATGATTCTTTCACATCAGGAGCCTTAAGTTTCCTAGATAAATCATCTGTGAAAAGATTCACTTTCCCCATAGTATAGGAGATTTATACATAAAAATATTTGATGTATTACACACAATACCTTTGATGGAGATTAAATTATTTTTTAGAGACAATATAACTCATGTTTCATTGGTTTGAAAACACGATAAACCTTTCTCCTTAAAGGTTGTTTCACCAATTTTTCTTCATGTACTTTAGAGATACCATTTCTAGGTCACGGGTTGGATAATTATTCTCTTTTTGTATAACATTAAGAGAGGAAAAAGAAACTACATGACCACCTTTCATAAGAATGCATCCCATGCCGAAACTCAATGCATCACAGAAGACCACATAACCTTGCCCGACTTTTGGAAGAGTCAATATTAGTGCATAATTCAAAATATGTTTCAGCTTAATAGAATATTTTTTTCATTTCTCATAGAAAGATATCATTAGTAACGTAAGATTTTTATCATTCATTGGAGATTAAAACTTTGATAAGTCCTTAATAAACCAATGATAATACCCACCTAGACCCATGAAGCTCTAAGTCTCGAAAACATTTCTTGTTTTTCCCATGTCATAATATCATTTAAATTCATAGGATAAACTGATATGCCATATTCTGACCCCCACGTGTCCCATGAGTCGCACTACCCAAACTAATATATCACATTATTAAATCATTGCATAATGTTCATTTTTTCATTGGAAACATAGAACTAGTCTCAGATGATGCACATGATCCTTCTCAGACATATAGTAAATAATAATTTAATCCAATAATACTAACATGGAGGTATCAAGACACTCATGGAGAATCATGTTCATTAAATCCATAATGACTTATGGAGAATTAGTTAGACCTAAAGGAGTGAAAATGTACTCATAATGACCACACTTACTCTAAAAGGTGGTTATTTGAACATTTAATTATTTTATCCTCTAGTTATGGTAACTAGATCGAAGATCAATATTTTAGTACCACTATTCCCATTTGAACTAATCAAATATATGATTTATATGTGGTAATAGTTAGTTATTCTTTACCATCTCTCGATAATGATTTTGGCAATCAAATCCAATATTAATAGAACCACCAGCCTTCTTAGAAATGGGAATCGGTTCTGCCCAAGGTGACACACATAGGCATAAAAATACTTTCCCTAAAAGATCATCCAACTAAGTCTTAGTCACTTTTATTTTGGATAATTACATCGGTTAAGAGGGAAAAGATATTGGTTGAGCACAAGTCACTAAATTGATAGAAATATCTACCTCCGTTACCATCTTTAAACCAGAGAAGTCAGATGGAAACACATCAAGAAATTAAAAGACAAATATGTGAAATCACTGGTCAATGATTCCAACTATATATTAAAAGAAAAGACCGATATTAATTTCACCACATCCAAATTAGAAGGTATTATCCTACTCAAACATGGTTCCAATTCTCCTTAAAAGTCACGTCACACCATTGGGTATAGTAAATGGGACCTGTCGAATATAACAACAAATCCATGCTTTTTGGCAATGATCCACTCGATTTTAAAATGATGTTACGTGGTTTCATGTTAAGAACTAGAAAAATCCAAGTAATATTGACATCTGAGATATAGAAAACACAAGTGGGACTACTAATACCCTACTCTCTCATTATTCTATGGGGTTTTGTAATATATATCACATAAGATAAAATCTCTATTCGATGATTTAGAAGATTAGCAACATGGTTTGAAATAAACAAATGAGATACATCAGTATCAAAAAATATAGCAACTAATGACAATGTTATAGTAATGGTACCACTCATGGTCACTAGACCTATATGTACTTCCTTTTGAGACTCTTCCACTACATGAAGAAGCTTTGTCCTTTATGTATGTGGTTGAAACCCCTTTATATATGAAGCATATCATTTGCATGTATTTTTTGTAGGATATAATGATATCATTCTAATGTGTGGAGTGTAATAAACATGGTATAATTCCATAATGTTGGATGAGCATCCACAAGAACCAAAATCTATGGCTGGCTCTATGAAAAGCATTTTACAATTCCAATACATTCCACACTTGAAGAAAATACGCGATCCTCTTACTGGTGAAACACAAGGTCTAAAATATCTTTTTAATCAAGAACCACTATTGGAATAATCACACTTCCACTTTCCCTTAATGAAACACATGATTCCATAGAGAGAGAAATAATCTCAAGATATCCATGACTTTCCAACCCAGTCAATTTCAACCATCATCGCTCTATCTAGAAAATCATTATAAAAATGTATCTTCAGAAAGAAACCGAGAGATTGGATATCAAATCATATTACAGACCCAAATCATCAAGAATTAATATTCTCATTCGATGCTATTCTAGGTGAGAAATTAATGAGAAAATAAAATATGGTTTTCCTAATATTTTAATGTCTTATTAGAATATTAACATTTGAAAAACATCACAGACTTGACTAGGAGCATCGACTATCGATAGAACTAGCTGGTGAAAATAAATTTTATGTCCTTCCACTCTGAGTCCTCATTCTTTTTCATCATCACTATAATGTACCAACATCTCCTGATCAGTCGTTCTAATATGAGGGTGCCACATTTCACCTTAATTTTGTCAGGTGTATCCGAGAATTTAAAAAGGTATTCACTATTTCTCATCCATTACTCATCCTCTTGAGGATCATTTTATCCTTTTAATGTTGTAGGATTTTAGTGATGGGGTTCCTAATAACAATTCCATAGATCATCTCTTTGATGTCCCATATCTGGGGCATAAATGGGGACTGGTGGTGGTGCATGTCCCAAATCCTAGAGAGTACACACTATCCCCTCAACCAAATTTGTGTCTACAAGAGGATTTTTTAACAACTATTAAATAGAATTTTCCTCATGGTTATGATTCGTAGATCATCTAAGAGGCATGATTCTTCCTAACATCAACAGAAAATAAGGAAGGCATTTTAAGAACACTCAAATAGAGCAATGATGGAGATTAATCACAACTATTAGGTAAACAAGATTTCGATTTCAATATATCAAAATCAAACCTAGGGAAAGACTATAACTTAACCTCAAGAAATCTTTTCTAAACCACCCCTAGTGACTTAAGGCTCATTGTGGTGAGATCTAGCTAGGAACACAATCACGGGTACCTCCCCAGTCCCAACAAGATTACACAATTGCATACTGATTTCAATACAATAAGCTTCACCTATTGCTCTGATACCAATTTTCTACGAACCATCCAGGGTACCATGGTAACATGAAAACCATGTCAATAATGACAGGGCCCAAAGGGAATTATTGATCCCCCAAGTTGGAATCATGCACTTGTAATCATACAAAATTAAAGTGATAACAAATTTCCCATAATTTGTTTGAAATAAAGACAATAAATATGTATGCATATAAAGGAAAATACACTGGGAGAAGTGTAAAATATTTTAAATAGGTTAAAATATCAAAAATTAATATAGCAAAGTAACAAAAAAATTAAAATAATTCCCAAGTCAAAAGTAACACAACTCTATATATCAAAAAATTAATATCTAGAACCATCTTTAAGTGTTGATTTACCACTATTTGAACCTAGATGTAGATAATCTACAAACACCCAAAGGTATAGGTAGGGTGTGACCTAAAATACCAATAGATTCTCACCAAGAATTTCATATTATGATTCCTACATTTAATTAAATAAATAAAGAGCTCTAAATTTCGAAATAAATAGGTTTGGAATTTCAATTTCATTTTTAAACGAATAATTCATTATATTTCAAATAATAGAATACATCTCCAATGATGAAAGTACGTTGATTTTTTAAATAAATATTTTGTAAAAATATTTATATAAATTATATGCCTTGTAAAACAATTTTCAAACATTAGAAAAATTTCTATCTCATATATAAACAAATGAGGAAGGTAGTCATCTACCAAAAGGTAGAATTGTACTATGTTATTAGATCCCAACACACTAATGTTATAGTAACCACAATGTGTACACAATTCCCATGGAACTAGAAAGGGAGGACTCATATATTCACCATTGGGGGAAAATATGTGCTAAACAATGTTTTGTTAGTCTTGAAAAAATGTCAATCTGGTGTAATGGAATACCCATCCAAGTGTGATTGTCCCAAATAACTCACTAACAGATTTGGCTTTCATGTTCTCTAGTACAAATCAAGGATGTAAAATTTATTTTAAGAGATAATAAAATATAATTAAATCCCAGTCCCCAATTTAAAAAATGGAAAATTTCTATTTAAAACAAAAAATGGAGTTTAAATCAAAACAAGTCGTTTAGCAAGAAAAATCCCAAATATTTTATTAAAAGAAATTTTAATCCATTTTTAACAAATAAAAATTGGAAATCAATTCACAATTCACTTTTACAATTTACTTTTCAAAAATTAAATCCAACAATTTATTTGAACTAATTCCCATAAATTTCATAATCTAAATTACACCAACTTCCATCAATTTTATAATTACACCACACTTAAAAGGAATTGGGGGTTTTCCCCAATTTTACACCAAAATATAATACCTAAAACCAAATCCCCCAGTTAAATAAAATTGGGATTTCAACAATTCAATTTCATAGGGATCAAATCCCTCATATTCATTTGAATGAAAATTAAGGAAATAAAGGAATTTAGGGTTAATTATATTGGATAATCAAAAAAGAACCAAAATCCTTTTTTATGGAAACACTATCCCTTAAAAAACAAGCTAATAAGAAAGAAGGCATAGAATATCTAGAAACTAAACATAGAAATAGGATTCATCAACAATGAGCTTACATCCATTGCTCCCAAGATGATAAATCAAGCTCCAAGAAGGGAAAGAGAAAGAGACAGAGATATATGGAGAACGCTTACTCAGGGATTCACACCCAAACCACCGCAACAACCTATTGCTGAAAAAAACCTAGAAGGGTTTGAGGGCATCAAATTTTATTGGGAATAGATTTTGGATCGATATAAAGGATTTCTTCAATGAATGAAATATGAAACTAAAATGAGGATATTTTTTAAAAGTAATAGTATGGACTTTAATGAATGTGTAACACAATTACACGTCGTATAATTGGAAAATCCAACAATCTCTAAAAAACCCCATTGAATTTTCATAAAAAAATATTTCTTAATATTTCATAATTTAAATGTAATGTAACCAGATTAAATAAAATTTAAATCGATAGCCGAATACATAACCAAGAGGTTTTTATGTTGATAATGCACCAAATCTCTGACTTCATCATTATATATATCCTCTTAATACCTTATTATCCATACCCAGATTATAAAATTAGAACACCACAAGAAAGCTAAAAACATACTTGATATAAAGGAAATGAGATGTTACCCAGAGATTATTTTTTAAATTCCTACAATTAAATCTGTTCCATTCTATAGGTAGTATTTGAATTATTTGTGGTACCAGTTAGAATATCTATTGAGAAATCAACTTCACATTTGGGTCCAAGGCAAGAAAAATACTCTAGATATAAATATAAAATATCCTACACAGTAGATGTATTATTTATATTTATATTCTACCAAAATGTTTGACATAAATTGTTTTCATTAATAAGAATAAAAACCCTTAAAATAGATTTTATTTCCATAAAATGGTCATATTTATCAATATTATCAAAGAATATCATAGGATGGGTTGGAATATAAAACATGGTTTCCATTCCTCAATAATTTATATCTGATTTATATAGATAAATCCAATCCATTCCAAATATAATGTACAATTAAATCAGAGGAAGAATGAAAATATTTAAAATACGAACATTCTTAAAAATATCTACCAAAGAAGAATCACTAACCTGATATACATTCATCCTACCATTCGGGGTTAACAAATCTATTTCTAAATCAAATCATTTTGGTGAAATCATGATATCCATAAGAAATTCATCAGATATTAAAGAATTGGTACACCCATAGTTAATAATGAAATTAAAAGTTCTTGAGTGGATGGTAATTGTGTCTTTCACCATTTAATTATATCTCACCTCATTTAAAAAACATATCTCCTGAGATTTCCATTTTACATTCACCTTAAGAGGATTTTGACATTGATCACCACTATTAACTATAAGATTTTTGAATTAGTTAGAATAATTCCAATACTCCATTCATTTGATACACTAGAGTGTGGGTACTGCATTTTGGGAATCTTTCTATATATTTGAGTCATTAGATACCTTTTTCCCAACACTTCAGCATTCGGTGGGATGATGACATTCCCTTCTATAATTAAAAACTTTTTTAGTCCCCTTACTAAAATTTACATCATCTTTATTACAACACATTGATCATAATGGAAATATCATCTTCTTCCCTCTATGGTATTTGGAATTTCTTTTAAATTATATTTTTCTCTTTTTATCCAAACAATTAGATTGATACATAACTCTATCCTCCATTTAATCCCCGATTTCACATCAAATAAATTATCTTCATATCAACTAAACTATCTTATAGAAAATTGCTTTAAGATAATTGGTTTTAATTCACTATAGAATTAATTAACATTAAATTCAGGTTAGAAGATAATTCTAGAAGTCTACCTTGAAAGTCTTATGTCATTTTCCATATAGGTACCAATGAATTCATTACATATTTTCTTAAGATAAAAACATCTCTATATTTTTTTTAAGAATAAGAGGAAAGTGATTATTAAAAAATAATTTCTTGAACATATTCCAATACATGGATCCAATTATATCATGTTCCCATTTATTCTTGATAATAGTAAACCATTTATATTCTTCACATTCCACAATACAGGCAACCAAATTTTCAATATTTTGAATACTACATAAGAGAAAATTTATATTTTTAGTCGAACCGATCCATTTCTTAGAAGCTAGTATATCAGCATATTAACTTAAGGAATGTGAATGTTTCCTCATTAAAGAATTAATAAAACATTATTCCCTCCTTTTCCCATTTTTATTATTGTCATGATTAAGGGCTTGAGAATTTTGTCTAAGGATAGAAAATATATTTTTCATTCCATATCATATAATATTTAGGTACTCAATAGAAAAATCATTGAAAAGTCTATCAATATTTGTGTTAAAAATGTTTATTTTAGTTCTATCCATTGACTAAAACATAAAAGAATAACCTGAGCAATAATAATCATATTGGAAAACCAAATAATCAGGAAAAACAATTCAAAGGATGTCTAAATCATGAAAAATTATTTTTAATATATGACATTGTAATATTATCCTAGGCCATTCATAGACATAATCTATTTAAATTCTTTTGGATGGTTTATAAATTGTTTCATAATTTTTGATGAATATACCCTTGGAGTTTCAAACTAGGTGTGTAGCATAGCTCATTTTTACACACCAGATAGTAATTGAGTGTATATAAATGCACCATTTTTGGAGTTATTAAACCTAAGTACCTATTTGAAATATCCCCACCCAATGTTTTTATAAAAAATGTGATTTAATTTCATGTAAACCACTCACTCTATACTAAAAAAAATTCTAGTACATTTTCCTATACTTTGACTCATTCTTATAATTGTCCTTAAAAATGTTCATAAGGGTCTCACTAAAGTTATACCATCCTTATTTTCAAGGGTAACCTAAACATATCACTTTATGCAAACTATATATAGCATGTATCTTTATACATTGATATTAAATAATTATTTGATGGGCATTTTTTACATTACACAAACACATTATGGATGATTGTAATGGTATAATTCCTTTGGAAATATGAAAATGCAAAAAAGAAGTTCCTTGTTGAACTACAACATTTCCTATTATGTCCTCCATAAATTTCATCCTTCCATGACATATTTTACATAATAAATTTCTTCATAACCAAGTAAAAGGATACATAATAAAGGGTTTTCACCGATTTTAAGTAAAAATAAATAAGGGAGATACATAAGCATAACATGGAAGTTAGTGTATGATAACATGATAATAACATTTTAAAACATTAACATTCATATAAAAGGCCATAATCAAGAGTCATGGAATAAATATATACATTTCATAGGCATTAATCATAAGGAGATCAAAGAACATGATCCAAGAGATTCAAACATTGTAATAAGACATATAATTATAGCATACACAAAAGAGTAGAAAATTATTTCCATAGTATTCTAGGATCTACGTGAAGGCTATCATCATGGAATGGGCTCACACCCCAAATCATCATAATAGTAATGGCTCACTCCCTATACCATAATAATAAAAAATTAACTTATTAAACTAGGTTTACGTGTCATTCCAATCTTATCAATCTCATTAGATATAACCCATTACTCAATGGATTGGAGGGGGATTAAGGTACCACCTTTCATATAATGAAAATCATATGTATGTGTTCCAAAATATCAAAAACAATTCAACATATCATGTCCCATGAACTGAAATTGGATTTATGAACATTTAATTGTATCATAAATAGAAGAAAAGATACCTATTTCATAATCATCTCATAGTTTCATCATATCCCACCCCATGAAAAGTGTCATATATTATAAGAATATTTTCATTCTATAACCCGTGGAAAGGAAAAAGGTTTCATAAAAATCATTCCATCATAAAAATAAGTCTTCTATAGGAAGAATAATAATGAAATCCTTGGTTGATATTCTCAATAATGAATAGATAACATCAATGGATATCATCTTATATGTAAAATGGTTTTTAATGATCTTTTAAAACATTTATTGAGTAAAATATCCTTTCCACTTAAAAAACACTTTTTAAAACCAGAAACATTTCCAAAATTATCTTCTTAGAAAATAAACATGGAATATTATAAAGTAATATTCAAAGAAATTATTGGTCATGGAGACAATGAATTCCATTCATCTAGTACATGTGACAATGTAAAATCCATTCACAGTTTTAGTAAAATCAAAACATGCATTGTTTGGAATATTACATGATGATTCATTTCAAAACAATTTTTAGAAAAGTAAAATGTGTCTAAATAGTTATTTAATAATTTTTTTATAATGATAAAAAAATTGGAAAAACTTTTAGGAAACATGATTATGGAATAAGAATTAGTTTTTAACTAAAGAGAGAGATAAATATTATTTCTATTAAAATAATTCTTTTGAAAACCTGAGTAGATAAATAAAGAAAAATAAACAGAAAAAATGTTTTCTCATGATATAACAAAAGGTTAATAAAACTCATGATTTTCTTGGGAAATGGATAAAAATATTTTATCATTGTAAACATAATAATAAACAATCCTAATAAACGATGAAATTGTAACAAAAACTCTTTACCACTTTGGTAAAATTGAATTTTTCTAAAGAATAAAGAATAGAATAAAATTAAATATAAAATATAAATATAATAAATATATTAATGATATTACATGTAATTAGGTCTGTATATATACCTCATAAAATAATATAGGTTCACAACATAAATTATGTCTCATGGAATAAAAATTGATAAAAAAATACCATACCTTAAGTCCTAATTCCCCTCATACACATTCCAACCACCTATAAAATAAATATATGTTTATTATACATATTTTAAAAAACCATAATTATTTATTTCATACTATTTATGATTTTGTTATGAACTTTTACTTCCCTTTTATTTAAAATTACTTGTTAAAGATGTATTTCGTGCAATAAATTCTTTGTTTTTAGTATATTTTATTATTTTATGTCTTTTCCAACTCATTATATATATATTTAATGTACTCTATAATATTTCTACAAATAAAATTAAATTCACCATTCATGTAGATCATAGGTCTTAGATACGCATGAATGTTGTGTCCAATTTCCCAACAGATTGACATTGAGAAAGGTAAGTAATATATTACCATTACAAAATCATTTTTTACATATATATTAATTATTTTTATTAAAAATATCCTTAATTTATTAAATTTAAATAATTTGAAAAAAACATTGGTTCACTAGGTGGTAGTTCACCATACATATGAGTGATGTTATATTGTTATCATGGGATGGAAAGTATGAAGTTATATATGATAAAACATTTATAGAAGTATAATAATTTCATAAATTTCATATATTAATATTTAATCCATAATTATATCCTACCATGATATGTGGTGAAGTAAAATGAATAACATTGGTTCCCGAGGTAGTAGTCCACCATACAAATGAATAGTGATTTCATATACCATTTTATAGAAGAGGAAATTTTTGTTGGTAATTACTTTTATATAAAACATCTCATTTTTTATAATATAATTGTTAGGACCAATAGGGGCCTAAATACCCTTAGAGGTGGGGGGTGAATCAGGGTATGGATATTCTATTTAAAATTCTTCTTTTCCCACTGGATTATGACCTCATTATTACATGGGTCACTTTGTTTGAAATTATGTGTTTATTATGATCACTTATTTTATTCTTTATCTGATGATTATTCTTTGAATGAAATGCAGGGAAGCAAGCAGGAAGACACAAAGATTTTTACTTGGTTCACCCTCACTGGGCTATGTCCAAGGAGCATACAACGATGATGTTCCACTGTACCAAATCCACTAAAGCTCACTGCCAATTTACAATGTTTGGACTAGATCACTTCTATACCCAGGCTCACTGCCTTTACAATGTTTATGGTCAGCTCACTACATTCCCAATGGTCACTCCCCTTTTCTCTCTCTCTGGATCACTGCCGGTGGAGAGGTTCACGTTCTTCCTCAAAATTTTCTCACTACTCTGGAAAGGATCCACTCGTAGTTTATAGACCTGTTGGTGTCTTCATTATCACTAATGAATACATCCTATTTTGTATATGGAAGCTCTGTTGAAGTCCATCTTTCACCCATAGATGAATCTCACATTGCATAGAAGGTATCATGCAATCTTCTAGCTTTCATCCATCCCTGAATCACTACCGCAAATCAAACATACATGTTTCCCTTCTCTAAGCTGGCACACAAGTATCGGTGAACAAGTTATAACTAGCACGCAAGTCCACCTCAACAACTCATGTGACACAAGCTTCTGCAACTCCAAACTTGCACGACTCACACCCTTTAACTCCCAAACTAATATTGGCGTGCAACCATCAACTGTCGCACTTCTTCAAAACCTGGCATGCAAGTCCACCTCAACCACTTGTGCGACACCTCATTCTTCAACACTAAACTTGGGAGACTCACTTCCTTTCCCGCCCAAACCTCCTTGGGCATGGAACTATCACCTAGCACGTAACTTCTACTTGCGCGACCACACCACCACTTGCGCGACCACCACACCTGCGCGATGGGAGCTCTGATTTTTTCTAAGTTTTGAACTCTTCACCGAATAAGGAGGGTTTAACCTCTATTTATAGGCATTTGGACACCCTATCCGACATCGCACAAGTCACCCCTCAGCGTGCAAGTTTCGGTGTGCAAGTCTCTACCGCGCAAACACTAGAAAAACGGCGCCACATTGTATCTGCACTTTTTGTACTGCCTCCTGATCATCCATTCCATTGTTGAATTTCTTGAATCAAAAAATAATCATTAACCCTAGATCATGAACTTGACATGCCACCAGGAAATACCCTTTCTCATCAAATTTGTATGTCATGTTTTTCTTTGTCAACAAACACAACACAGATTCCAACTTTGTCAACAAACACAATCACCTAAAAATGCTTCAATGATACCTTGAGGGATTTTTTCCCAACAATATCACCCTTTGGTTTTGTTGACAACTCTTACATAAAATGATACATAGTTAATTCTTCAGCCACTATTTGACTATTGTGATTCCGATAGTAATCAAGGATTTACTCAAAACATACGCTAAGCCCACATGAGCATTGCTCAGCGTGAGAAACATGAGTAAATGAAATAGTCATTAATGAATCACTTCAAATATGACACCCACTATTGACACCATACTGATACAAATTTTTGGAAATCTTCATACCACATTCCAACACCACTCTTCTGATTTTATCACTATCCTCAGCTGTCGTGATATCTATTCCTTAACCGACCATTTCAAGCATCATCAGATTTGATATTCTCCCCCTATCTCATTGCTCTCCCCCTATCTCACTGCTCCACATGTCAGCTTATCCCCATATCAATCATGATTTATCAAATTGAAAAACTGTGCCCCCCTTGAACAATCACTATTTTCTCCCCCTTTGTCAATGAACCCAAAGGTCAGTACTTTGCAGTCTGTAACAGAGAAGAGAACACATATCAACACATTAAAGAAAAACACATCATACCTCAGGGAGAGAGGGTCTTCACATCCACACTATTTTATGTTTGGAGAGTCGACTGAACTCCCAGAGCTAGTCAATGCCTTTCAAAATCTTCCATTGGTAATGCCTTTTTCCGAATGTCTATAACCTGTAGCTCTATAGGCATATACTCCAACTTCATGATTTCCTACTTAACTTTCCCCTTGATAAAGTGATACTTTATCTCAATGTGATTTGTCCTTGAGTGATGGAAGGGATTCTTGCTGAGAATTAAAGAATTTGAGTTATCACACTAGATTCCAATTAGAGACTTCACTTCTACTCCCATATCTTCAAACTAATGATTCATCCACAATAACTATGTGCATGCTTGAGTGGCCGCAATATACCCAGCTTTTGTATTGCTCAATGAAATGAAATATTTCTTCTTGTTAGACAAGAGATACACAATCCACCATGATAGAATTCACCACCTGACGTTTATTTTCTATCTTCTGCTGAAACGACTTAGTAAGTATCTATATATCCCAATAACTCTGTCGGAGATTTGTCATTATATTTCAAGCAGAAATCCTTCATGCCCTTGATGTACCGAGGTATTCTTTTCACTTCAAGCATGTGTCATTTCGTGGGATTACTCTAATATCTCGATGCTTGGCATGTGAAGAATACAATGTCAAGACTTGTTGCTGTCAAGTATAACACACTTCTAATGATTTGCCTCTATTTTGTGCTATTAACTGCCTTGCAATTATCATATTTCGATAATTTCATTAGGGAAGAAACTAGAGTCTTCATCTCCTTGTAATCTTTCAATCCAAATATTTTCACAACCTCCTGGTCATAATTATATTGAGAAATTAATGTTCCATTCCTTCCTTGTGTCACCTGTAGACCAAGGAAAAATATTATCTCTCCAATCATTGACATTTTGAACTCACTTTTCATGAATTCCAAAAACTGTCTACATTGAGCTTCATCTGATCTGCCAAAAAGTATGTCATTGAAATAAACCATTAACATCATCATTTTATTAATATTGTTTCTGAAATAGAGATTGTAATCAACTCCCCCATGCTGGAAACCAAGATTCTTCAAGTACTGATCAAGCCTTGAGTACCCTGCTATTGGTGCTTGTTTCATACCATACAACACCTTCTTCAGTGTGCAAACCTTATTCTCATCCTCATGAATGAGAAAACCATCTGGATAATCAATATACACTTCCTCCTCCAGAACCCCATTCATGAATGCAGATTTGACATCCATTTGGAACACTTTTAACTTATATTGCACTGGAATGGCTTGGAATAATCTTATTATCTCCGGCCTTGCAACCAGTGAAGATGTCTCATCAACATCAATACCCACAATTTGGGAGTATCCTTTTCACGCTAGTTGTTCTTTATTTCGAATCACTATGCCATATTCATTCATCTTATTGTAAAAGACCTATTTAGTCCCGATGACATTCTTATCTGATGGCCTTGAAACAATATCCCACATCCAATTCTTCTTAATCGGATCTAGCTCTTCATTCATGGCCTGAACCCAGTTTTCATCTTCAGCTACATCAGCAAAGCATTTCGGCTCAACCTAAGATAGAAATTATGTCTGCTATTATGATTTCATTCTCCTTGTCTGAACTGGAGTAGACTAATCACCAATGATATTTTGCCTGTCAAATTCATCTCGACTCTTTGGAATTTGTGTAGATAAGGATTTTACTTCCTCGTACTCACCATAAATATCTTCTTCTGAATCAACATCATCCAATTCTTCTCTCCCTAGGTCTCTTACCACTTCCTCAATTTTAACAGAAAACTTGTCATTGTGTCATTGTTCAATGGCATCATTTATTTCAACTAATTTCTCAGATTTTGGTTGAAGCACCTTTGATTTTCTCTCGCAGCTTCTTGGTATCCTAAAATCATTCCGTTGATACCATATTATTATAACAAAATAAATAATCTTGAAAAATATTTGTGTTGCTACTTGTCCCCCAAAAATTCTTCATAAACATTCATCCTTCATATCCGATTGAGATCTTTCATCTGATTAAGATATAGAGTTCTCCCCCTGTGTTATGAAACTCTTCAATTTTTTAGGCCCACTACTTAGGCCCTTAACAATTTCCCCCTACTGAATTATTTATTCTAATCTAGAACTCAACATTGATTCATTAACCGAATATCTAAGACAACTGAGTTAAAACTCGATGTAGGAAACAAGAGATAAAGTTAACAAAATATTCACTTTTTATTATGCTCTGTTTCTCCCATTCTTCATCAACTTTGGTACCTCATTTTAGTCAATTAAAACTCTGAATCATATCACTTCTCCACTTTTTATATTTAAAATCCACTTCCCCTTGGATTGTATCTCCCTAAAACCTTAAACACATGAATCACAAGTTAAAAACATTTATATACATAGAGAGAGGGGTGTCCCTTCTAGAATCCTCATGATGATGATTGCGGTTGATACTGATGGGCCAACCCTTTGATACTTTCTTATAGAGCATCACACTCCTAGGATTCTTCTAGCTGCCTAGCCAACTTCAACTGCTCTGGCCATATGACTAAGCATTCATCACCTGCATGCTGAGTCTTTTTCTGATATGATGATTCTGCAGACCTAGCCTTTCTCACCATTTGGGGTTTAAACCCAATAGTACATATTTTTGTCTTTGATGTTCAACCAAAATTCCATTTCCCTTGATTTATTATATGAGAAGGAATATCTCTTCTTGTCATCATACCTGGATACTTCCTCTATTGTAGGGAACTTACACTTTCCTCCACTTCTTGTTGTGGCACACGAATTGAAAATTTTTCAATGCATTCTTTTTTTATTTTTCTATTATTATATTTCTCAGTAACCACACTATTTTTCATTGGTAGTAGGTCCTCTACTGAACAAACATTCTTCTAAATCACGACTGTAGAATTTCCTCCATTTTTCATCCAGATTTTTTCATGTTGTTTCTTAGAGGGTGGTTGTGAGTGTGACTGATAAAACATTCATTCAGCTTCATGTGATTCCCTGGAGGCTGTATGTATATTCTCTAACTTACCACTTTGTTTACCAATGTAATATTTCTCTTTATACATCACTGGATTCAAGAATCTCTTTCTGGACTCCTTTTCCTCTCACACATTCTTCTTACTGCAATATCTTGCCAAATTCCCATGATTAGAACATATGAAACATCTTCCATTAAAGGCATACCTTATTTTGTCATCTCTCAGCCAAGATGTTGATGTAGCCTGAGTTCTTCCTATGACATTGATCTCCAGAGCTTCCTGACACAAATTCATGGTGTGTCCCACTCTTCCACAGTAATAGCATCTAATGAATGCTTTCCTATGAGAGAGTCTTCTCTCTAATTTCTCATGAAGTTTCTTTTTATTCTAAAATTTGTCAAAGTTTATATTTTCATAGCTAGTAATGTATTCCAGATCCTCTGAATAGAATCTTGATGCGTGGCAATGATTCCCTCAGAAATAGCACATGTCATCACTACTTCTTGTAACTATCTTCTTGGGCATGTCTCCAACACCTACAAGATTTTCTCCACTTCTAGAACTATTCACATATCTCTTTCTATCATGCATGAGAGGGAATTCATCAAATACAATACCAATTTTTCCGAAACTATATGGTCATTGAGTTGAGAGAAATTGTTCTTGGATTTTTTCAGAATATAAAATTTCCTTTTCATTTCATCATCACTTACCGAAGGATTATCAAATAGTAAGTACAATGCATCCTTCATTTTAGGATTTCCTATAGAATTGGATTTCTCCACTTCCTTCTTCACTGATTCAAGTTCTTCTTCCATCTTTTTAATCTTTATATCCCTTGATTCAAGTTAGGCATCGATTTCTCTTCTGAGATTTTTCCACAACTCATATCATCACCCAGTTCTCATGTGGGATTTTCTACCATGTCACCTTGCTCTATTACTTTCAATTTTTAATGAGAAATAGATTCGAGAGACATATTCATTATCTTGTTAGATCTTTTGATACCTTTGAACTTCTTCAGACAACTGTGTTTCTAGATCATCATTTCTAGCTTTCAGATTCCGAACATGATCTAACTTTTGATTCTCTTCATAATCACCGGTCTTTTTTTTCCTTTTAATTTTAGCCATATTTTTTAGTTCTTAACCTTGAGAATAGTTCATATCCTTTAGGTCAGTAGCCACATCAATAATCCTTTGATTTAATCCTCTTAGCTTGTTGAACTCAATTTCCAATACTTGGATCCGGATATCTTAAGATTTAACTTCTTCATCCAATTTCTGATCCAATTTCATTGTCATGTTGACAACATATACTGGTGGACTCCTTCTTAAAACTTCTTCATCATCAGTTGTTTCAGTATCACTTTTATGTTCATGTATATCACTCATTCCAACATTATAATTGATTGAATCAATATTTTCCCTATCAGATTCATCCAGTCCTTCCTTCAATAAGTTGTTTGATTCTTTTAGTTAAATCACACTTCTTCCATAAACACTTCCACACTGAGGGAATTCACATGACTTCTGATACTTCATTGATTTTTTCCTTTTTCAATGGCACACCAAGATAAGAGCAGACTAATTTAACCATAAAAATTGACTACACCAAGTCAGAGCAAACAAATATGATAAAATCAACCTTCCTTTGATACCAATTTTTAGGACAAATAGGGGCCTATATACCCTGTGAGGGGGGGGGGGGTGAATCAGGGTATGGATATTCTTTTTAAAATTATTCCTGCCCCACTGGATCTTGACCTCTTTATTACAAGGGTAAATTTGTTTTCACTTGTGTGTTTATTATGATCACTAATTTTCTTCTTTATCTGATGATGATGCTTTAAATTCAATACAGGGAAGCAATCAGGAAGACATATATATTTTTACTTGGTTCACCCTCATTGGGCTATGTCCAAGGAGGATACAACGACGATGTGCTATTGTACCAAATCTAATAAAGCTCACAGCCAATTTACAGTGTTCGAGCTAGATCAATTCTATGCCCAGGCTCACTACCTTTATAATGTTTAGGGTCATCTCACTGCTTTCCCAAGGGACACTCCCTGTTTCTCTCTCTCTGGCTCACTACCGGTGGATAGGATCACCTTCTTCCTCTTCCTTTTCTCACTTCTCTACAAAGGATCAACTGAAAGTTTATAGACATGTAGGTATCCTCATTATCACAAATGAATACATCCTCTATTGTATGTGGATGCTCTTTTGAAGTCTAAATTTCACCCATAGATGAATCTCACTTTGCACCGAAGGTATCGAGCAATCTTCCAGCTTTCACGCAGCCCTAAATCACTATCGTGAATCAACCTTACTTGGCGCTCTTCTCTAAGACGGTACGCAAGTATCGACACACAAGTTATAATAGGCACACAAGTCCAACTCAACCACTTGTGTGACGCAAGGTTCTGGAATCCAAACTTGCGCGACTCACACCCTTTTACGCCCAAACCAACATTGGAATGCAACCATCAACTATCGTGCTTCTTAAAAAACCTCGCACGCAAGATCACCTCAACCACTTGTGCGACACCTCCTTCTACAACTCTGAACTTGGGAGACTCAATTCTGTTCTCGCCCAAATCACCTTGGGCGAGAAAATATCACTTGGCGCTCAACTTCTACTTGCGCGACCACACCACCACATGCATGACGACCACACCTGAGCGACGAGAGCTCTGATTTTTTATATGTGTTTAAATATTCACCTAATTAGGATGGGTTGACCTATATTTATATGCATTTGAACACCCTTCATGACAGCGCACAAGTCTCCCCTCAGCACACAAGTTTCAGGGCGCAAGTCTCTGTCACGCAAGTCACTTGCGCGACCAACCCTAAAACATGGGCACCACTGTAACAGCCCGAGATTTTATGAAAAATATTCTTTTTAATATTATTAATGTCTTGTGTTGTACGCTACACCAAAAGAAGCTTGCACAACACACATCCTTGTATTGCCTTGCATTACACGCAATCGCGACCTTCCTCGATAGTGTGTGTAGTACGCAATACCGAGTTTCACTAAACAACGATATGCTATAAAAATATTATTAAAACTAGCCGTTATGAATAGTAATAACCAATTTTTGAAATCCAGTAAATCTTATTTTTCAAAATGAACTTTATTTTTGGATTCGGAGTATCGAATTTAGCCTAAGGTGAAATTTTGGTACTTTTCGGATAACTTTCATATTTTGATGAATAGTGAAAATGACTAAATTTTAATTAAAAACAACTTTTTTAATCGAAATAATTAATAATGATAAATTATTAATTTGAGTGATTTTAAAGTATATTTAGAATATATTTTTACAATTTAATACAATAATGGTCATTGGATGTAATTTCACATTTAAACCACTTATAAACAAGTTTCAATCTTTTGATATTTATTATCTCTTAAAAACACGCTATTTGTTTTAACAGCGGGATTTAATTATAAAATTAATTAATGCAACTTCTATGTTATGAATTTTGTAAAATAGACTTCATTTTTGAATTCGGAATATGAAATATAGCTTAGGATGAAATTTTGGCATTGATCTGAAAAACATCAATTTTTGATGAATAGTGAAACTACTAAGTGGTAGGTTAAAAACTGAATTTTGCATAAAACTTAATTTTACCGCTTCTGTGAATGGAATTTCAAAAATCCGAGAGACACGGTTAATATCAAGGACTAAAATGTGGTTCAATGAGATGAAAATAATTTTTTGGTGAATAGTAACTTTTTACCTTTTTTACCGCGGTTAATAGTAAATAGGGTAACTAAGGGTAAATATGATATTACTATTACCCTAACACATGTCCTAATCCTATTGGACAAGTGTATTTCGACCAAAAACAAACTTAGGAATAACATATGACCATTTAGGCCCACTTGGGTTAGATTAGGACATTTATTATTAATTTATTTAAAGAAGGGTTAAAAGAGTTAAAATCAAATTTTATTTACTAAAACATTTTTAATATGGGGTTATACATAAGATAAATTCGACTATAAAAATTCACTAGAAAGCTAAAAAGATTTCCTACATGATGGTATTTTATTTGTAATTTTTAGACATCAAATAATATAATTTATCTATGACACAAAGATGATGCAGTAATTATCTTATTAATGAAATATTGACATAATTGATAATATAAATACCAAAATAAATGTAATTTAAGACTTTTTATGAATTCTACTAATTTTCTAGGTTATTATGATATATTAGTGTTGATTTAATCAAATTGGTTCGAACATTTAATTCTGTTATGACTTTCACAAAAATCATATATCAAATAGTGTCAAAATTGACACAAAATAGTTTTTTAAATCAAATATTATATTATTAATTGTTATTGTATTCCTAAAAATCTAAGGTTCGGCCAAATGACTTAGATAAGGATATATATATTAATAATAAACAATTTGGGGTTCGTTTGGCATGTTATAGTAAGTTTATTAACCATATAGTGAAAGAAAACAAAAAGACATGGTAAAAGTTAAATTATTTAACTTAGAGTTAAATCTAATTGATAAGGTTAAAATAATAACCTAAACTTGTCTAAATCATATTGGTTGATAGGATTTCGACCCATCCCCAATTTAGCTTCGAAATAAGACCCTTTGGAACCATTATAAACCGATTTTGACTTTAATATAAAATAATATTTTGAGATATTCCTAAGGTGCCCCTCTCCTCCCTTATAAAAGGAAACCTCCTCCCCCCCCCCCTCCTCACACCAATTTGAGCACTCAAGCTCGGCCAACCCCTGCCAAAATCTCTTCTCCACTTCCCTAGCAACATCCTAGAGGTTCTGGTCTTCCTCAAAGACCAATTTTAGTTCCCTAAGAGGAGGTCTCCAAGAGGCACTTCAAAGAAGAGGTAATTACCGTTACCAATTATTTCATCTTTATTTCTTCTTCCACTTCTTCTTCTTAGGTTGTTTCATTATGAAGTAATAACATCAGTATCACTCATATACTGATATGTTATTATAAGTATGAAACAACCCTATTTCACCATCTATCCATCCTACGGAAAAAGAAATCATCGCGCGTGCGTACGTACGGAATACCGTCTCCACGCCGTGGTGTAATCTATTTTCCACCACCACCTTACATGGATGGGTATAATGGTGTAATGAATAACTATACATAGTTATTACAACATCATATTGATTCTGATATATTGTATAATACACTCCAATTCAATTCAATATTTATAGAAATGATATCATCGCTCGTGCGTACGTACGGAATACCGTCTCCACGACGCGATGAGATTCATTCTCCATGTTAACCATTTAAGAATGATTATAATGTATATATAAGAAATAATAATGAAATATATGACATTATAAGGCTACTGGATTTATGTATATATATACATATGTATGTCATCTACTTACTTCCATTTCAGGACAATAAGGAAAGGAAAACAGCGTTCATGCATACGTACGGACTACCGTCTCCCTGAACGGTGTTTTTCATTTTATTTATCTACCTATTATATATATATATACTGAATATTTATGATATATAAATCATATTTTATATTCTGGAAGTAAGTAAATCATGATATAAGTAATAATGATGTCAAGAACAAAAAGTCAAAACACCTACGATAAATGAAACGATTTTACCCAAAACGCTTCTTTAACATGGAATTTACAAAAGAACGGGTTATATAATGTCATAAGTGAACCATATATGATATCATAACAATGAATATGATTCTGTAATAAGTCAATAACATGATTTAAATCATTATACAGGCGGTTCGGACACTTACAAAGCAAGTCGGACCTAAGGTAAGGGAAATATCACAATCTCATTTTTATCCGAGATTGTTTATTCGTAAGTATTTACTGGGGTGTATTTTGTCATCCACGTCCATGTTCCCTAAATATGTAATATTTTTTCCATCCACTTGCAATAGTTTAAATCCAATTTTACACTTAGGTGAGTTTTTAGTAAAGAATATGAAAGAAATCTTTTGTCGTTTTTCCGTACGAGGTGTTTTTTGACTTTTCTGACAAAAGTATGAAGAATGTTTTTTTACTTATACGGCACGAACGGATTTATACTGTTTTATAAAGCCTTATTTTCATGAAGCTTCCTCTAAAAGATTTCATGACTATTTTCAATAAAATCTCTTTCTTTTAAAATTGCATGATGTTTTGTGAAAAGAAATTGATTTTGAAGAAGAAAGGATATTTTCCTCAAGAATTCAATTCAAGTGTTTTATCAAAATTATTTTCCATATAAGATAATAAAGGGTTCTGTTTCTATCCATATTTTTACATTGATTTGACTATGTTGTGATGGAATTATGTTTATGAATTCTTTTATCTTATATGAATGGTTTTATGATGTCATGTTGTTTAAGAATCCCATTTTTATTACATGGGTTATGCAATGATGTATGATTTATGATTTTGTGGCACACATAAGAAAGGATTCATTAAGAGATGGGTGGGACCTATATCTCCCTCCAATGCATTGGGTAAAGATTTTATATCTCATGAGATAGACATGGCTGGAATGGTAGGTTATACCGGTTCAGTGAAACAGGACTGAAACGAGGATTACTCGATTCAGAAAGGGACTTTGTCCACTAAGATAGTCTTGGCAATGAGTCTTGACTAACAAGAAATGATTCTCTATGATTATGTGTGTATTCCACAATGAGTAATGTTTTAAGTTATGATTTCATTTCACTACTATGATTTATCCCATGTTATGAAATTATGCTCTCTTTTGCAGGTTAAGATTTCCAAAAAATGTTATGTTCTTATGAAAATTATGTGATTGATATTTCTTTTGTTTACCCTTACTGAGCATTTGAGCTCACCCTTTTATGTTTTCTTTTCCCCAGGATATAAAGAAAGGTTTTAGGTAAAAAAAAAGAAGATCTTTATGGGAGATGTTGAAGATCTTTCACCAGGATTAGAAGATTATATTCCGAGTTTCCAAAGACACTAAACTATTACGATCCTTGTGTGTGTGTTTTTGTTATGTACTAAGTATTCCGCAAAAGTAATGTAATTTCCATGTACGATAAGCTTCGGGTCTCTACAGTTGGTATCAGAGGAAAGGTTTAGTCAACCTTTGGAAACTAGGATGCGAGAACTTTAGTGAGATCCCTAGAGATATTTATAAGGTTTGTCTAGGGATGCCCCTAAGGATAAGTATACGTATAGGATATAGTCCTAGAACTATGGTAACGATATTAGATTAAACCAAAGATGTTAGATATTTAAGTTACTCCCCCTTTATTATGATTTTTGCCTCTCACACTATTCTTTTTTGGGTTTTAGAATATGGCTGGAAACAAGATGATTCACGATAATGGAGGATATGATGGACAATGGAATGATATTCTTCATGAGCAACCAAATGAAATGGGATTTGGATGCCCAAACATCATTATTATGCCGAATCAGCAATCTCACAACATGATCAATAAAGTAAAATTTGGTAAGTTTCCGGACTCGACTAATAAGAGAAAGATGGAGTTCCATGATGATCATAGAGGAAAGAAAGTTCAATTTCCCCTATGTAAATCATGTGGGAAGAGGCATCAAGGAGAATGTTTCAAGGGAACTGGAAGATGCTTTGGGTGTGGAAAAGAAGGACACAAAGCAAGTAAGTGCAAAGGAAAAGGGTCGGTTAACACCATGGATGAGGATAATGGTATTGCTACGACATCAAAAATGGTTAAGTGTTTTAAATGTGGAATGTATGGGCATTATGCAAACAAATGCCCTAAGGGAAAGACTCATGAAGAGAATCAGTATGGTCATATGGGTAGTATTTATGTGGATGATGATGAAGAGACTACAAATGATATGTGAGATGAAAGAATTTTTGAAGCTCGGTCAATGGTTTGAGAATGTAGTGGAATGATTACATGTTTATCATGTGTAATTTTGGAATAAAGAGACATTTATGGATTGTTACACTATTGTCTTTCCTTGTGTTTTGAAAGTGTATGATTAATGTTACCAGTATCCATGAAAGGTTATTCAGATATTTTTGGAATGTAGATGATATGCGCATAATGAAGGGATAAGGAGAAAATTAAATGTTTGATAGTATTCATGAGCTCATGATTGATATAAGGACTAAGTGATATCATGGTTTGAGTATATAGAATATTGAGGATTTTGGTATGTGGAAAGTGTTAACTTTTAACTGCACTCATGTTTTCACTAAGGTATTCAAGAGAATACATGATTAAGGACTTTGAATGTTTGGAATGTGACCAACAAGACATATCTTATGTGGGGATCAACGACAGTATTAAATCTCTGGTAATCGTTGTCACTATATTATGAGAGTGGACTGCAGTATTATGTATAAGCCTAAAGATTAGACTGGATTATGTTGGACATAAGTTAGTATTGTTTAAGGATAGAAGATTTTCAATATTATTGATGGGATGTTATAGTGACGTAGTTTTAGAAAAAGGACAACCTGCAGGACGGGCGACAGCCCATCGCTTCGGACAAGGCTGTAGGAATCGAACCCACAACCGAAGTGCAACTGGCCTTTATCACCTACCACTGACCTACAGGAAGTCCCTGTTTAGTAGAAACTAGTTTTATTATATGAAGCAGTATGATATATGAAGTATAAGTCCATTTTAGGAACCATATGTGATTAATCTCACTATAGATCGACTTATGTATATAATTTTTGCAAACCTTTTGTTTGAGACAGATGGAATGACCCGTCATTCTATCACATGATCTGCTAACACTTCACGAATAACAAATTCAACTTCATTTATTTAAGAGATGAAGTGGAAATTGTTCAAGGCACGAACAACAGTGAGATTGTACCAAAATAAAGTAAGTATTTATTCTAATTCAAATTCTTCAACTTTAGGGAAACGATCTTGAAAACCAAAAATGTCGTCCTAGTTCTCTTATATCTGATTAATCAGATGGTACCATAGATCGTCACAAATTTATGGATTTGTGATTGCTGGCTTTTCTATAGCCATGTTCTCTACCACTCTCCATCAGAACATGATGGTTAGATTTATCTTCCATATCCATATTTTCACCTATGTGGAAACCCAGTGATTAGTTTATTTGGGTAATCGTTACATTTCATACTTTAGTTTTTAAAGCCAAGTTTTGGTATTCTTTTTTACGATGTGAGTTTCTATTAAAGAAACTTTCGAATAGTAAACCATTTATAACCCCGACAAATTTCGAGGGCGAAATTCATTTTAAGGGGGGTAGAATGTAACAGCCCGAGATTTTATGAAAAATATTCTTTTTAATATTATTAATGTCTTGTGTTGTACGCTACACCAAAAGGAGCTTGCACAACACACATCCTTGGCTTGCCTTGCATTACACGCAATCGCGACCTTCCTCGATAGCGTGTGTAGTACGCAATACCGAGTTTCACTAAACAACGATATGCTATAAAAATATTATTAAAACTAGCCGTTATGAATAGTAATAACCACTTTTTGAAATCCAGTAAATCTTATTTTTCAAAATTAACTTTATTTTTGGATTCGGAGTATCGAATTTAGCCTAAGGTGAAATTTTGGTACTTTTCGGATAACTTTCATATTTTGATGAATAGTGAAAATGACTAAATTTTAATTAAAAACAACTTTTTTAATCGAAATAATTAATAATGATAAATTATTAATTTGAGTGATTTTAAAGTATATTTAGAATATATTTTTACAATTTAATACAATAATGGTCATTGGATGTAATTTCACATTTAAACCACTTATAAACATGTTTCAATCTTTTGATATTTATTATCTCTTAAAAACACGCTATTTGTTTTAACAGCGGGATTTAATTATAAAATTAATTAATGCAACTTCTATGTTATGAATTTGGTAAAATAGACTTCATTTTGGAATTCGGAATATGAAATATAGCTTAGGATGAAATTTTGGCATTGATCTGAAAAACATCAATTTTTGATGAATAGTGAAACTACTAAGTGGTAGGTTAAAAACTGAATTTTGCATAAAACTTAATTTTACCGCTTCTGTGAATGGAATTTCAAAAATCCGAGAGACACGGTTAATATCAAGGACTAAAATGTGGTTCAATGAGATGAAAATAATTTTTTGGTGAATAGTAACTTTTTACCTTTTTTACCGCGGTTAATAGTAAATAGGGTAACTAAGGGTAAATATGATATTACTATTACCCTAACACATGTCCTAATCCTATTGGACAAGTGTAGTTCGACCAAAAACAAACTTAGGAATAACATATGACCATTTAGGCCCACTTGGGTTAGATTAGGACATTTATTATTAATTTATTTAAAGAAGGGTTAAAAGAGTTAAAATCAAAGTTTATTTACTAAAACATTTTTAATATGGGGTTATAAATAAGATAAATTCGACTATAAATATTCACTAGAAATCTAAAAAGATTTCCTACATGATGGTATTTTATTTGTAATTTTTAGACATCAAATAATATAATTTATCTATGACACAAAGATGATGCAGTAATTATCTTATTAATGAAATATTGACATAATTGATAATATAAATACCAAAATAAATGTAATTTAAGACTTTTTATGAATTCCACTAATTTTCTAGGTTATTATGATATATTAGTGTTGATTTAATCAACTTGGTTCGAACATTTAATTCTGTTATGACTTTCACAAAAATCATATATCAAATAGTGTCAAAATTGACACAAAATAGTTTTTTAAATCAAATATTATATTATTAATTGTTATTGTATTCCTAAAAATCTAAGGTTCGGCCAAATGACTTAGATAAGGATATATATATTAATAATAAACAATTTGGGGTTCGTTTGGCATGTTATAGTAAGTTTATTAACCATATAGTGAAAGAAAACAAAAAGACATGGTAAAAGTTAAATTATTTAACTTAGAGTTAAATCTAATTGATAAGGTTAAAATAATAACCTAAACTTGTCTAAATCCTATTGGTTGATAGGATTTAGACCCATCCCCAATTTAGCCTCGAAATAAGACCCTTTGGAACCATTATAAACCGATTTTGACTTTAATATAAAATAATATTTTGAGATATTCCTAAGGTGCCCCTCTCCTCCCTTATAAAAGGAAACCTCCTCCCCCTCCTCCTCACACCAATTTGAGCACTCAAGCTCGGCCAACCCCTGCCAAAATCTCTTCTCCACTTTTCTAGCAACATCCTAGATGTTCTGGTCTTCCTCAAAGACCAATTTTAGTTCCCTAAGAGGAGGTCTCCAAGAGGCACTTCAAAGAAGAGGTAATTACCGTTACCAATTATTTCATCTTTATTTCTTCTTCCACTTCTTCTTCTTAGGTTGTTTCATTATGAAGTAATAACATCAGTATCACTCATATACTGATATGTTATTATAATTATGAAACAACCCTATTTCACCATCTATCCATCCTACGGAAAAAGAAATCACCGCGCGTGCGTACGTACGAAATACCGTCTCCACGCCGTGGTGTAATCTATTTTCCACCACCACCTTACATGGATGGGTATAATGGTGTAAAGAATAACTATACATAGTTATTAAAACATCATATTGATTCTGATATATTGTATAATCCACTCCAATTCAATTCAATATTTATAGAAATGATATCATCGCCCGTGCGTACGTACGGAATACCGTCTCCACGACGCGATGAGATTCATTCTCCATGTTAACCATTTAAGAATGATTATAATGTATATATAAGAAATAATAATGAAATATATGACATTATAAGGCTACTGGATTTATGTATATATATACATATGTATGTCATCTACTTACTTCCATTTCAGGACAATAAGGAAAGGAAAACAACGTTCATGCGTACGTACGGACTACCGTCTCCATGAACGGTGTTTTTCATTTTATTTATCTACCTATTATATATATATATACTGAATATTTATGATATATAAATCATATTTTATATTCTGGAAGTAAGTAAATCGTGATATAAGTAATAATGATGTCAAGAACAAAAAGTCAAAACACCTACGATAAATGAAACGATTTTACCCAAAACGCTTCTTTAACATGGAATTTACAAAAGAACGGGTAATATAATGTCATAAGTGAACCATATATGATATCATAACAATGAATATGATTCTGTAATAAGTCAATAACATGATTTAAATCATTATACAGGAGGTTCGGACACTTACAAAGCAAGTCGGACCTAAGGTAAGGGAAATATCACAATCTCATTTTTATCCGAGATTGTTTATTCGTAAGTATTTACTGGGGTGTATTTTGTCATCCACATCCATGTTCCCTAAATATGTAATATTGTTTCCATCCACTTGCAATATTTTAAATCCAATTTTACCCTTAGGTGAGTTTTTAGTAAAGAATATGAAAGAAATATTTTGTCGTTTTTCCGTACGAGGTGTTTTTTGACTTTTCTGACAAAAGTATGAAGAATGTTTTTTTTAACTTATACGGCACGAACGGATTTATACTGTTTTATAAAGCCTTATTTTCATGAAGCTTCCTATAAAAGATTTCATGAATATTTTCAATAAAATCTCTTTCTTTTAAAATTGCATGATGTTTTGTGAAAAGAAATTGATTTTGAAGAAGAAAGGATATTTTCCTCAAGAATTCAATTCAAGTGTTTTATCAAAATTATTTTCCATATAAGATAATAAAGGGTTCTGTTTCTATCCATATTTTTACATTGATTTGACTATGTTGTGATGGAATTATGTTTATGAATTCTTTTATCTTATATGAATGGTTTTATGATGTCATGTTGTTTAAGAATCCCATTTTTATTACATGGGTTATGCAATGATGTATGATTTATGATTTTGTGGCACACATAAGAAAGGATTCATTAAGAGATGGGTGGGACCTATATCTCCCTCCAATGCATTGGGTAAAGATTTTATATCTCATGAGATAGACATGGCTGGAATGGTAGGTTATACCGGTTCAGTGAAACAGGACTGAAACGAGGATTACTCGATTCAGAAAGGGACTTTGTCCACTAAGATAGTCTTGGCAATGAGTCTTGACTAACAAGAAATGATTCTCTATGATTATGTGTGTATGCCACAATGAGTAATGTTTTAAGTTATGATTTCATTTCACTACTATGATTTATCCCATGTTATGAAATTATGCTCTCTTTTGCAGGTTAAGATTTCCAAAAAATGTTATGTTCTTATGAAAATTATGTGATTGATATTTCTTTTGTTTACCCTTACTGAGCATTTGAGCTCACCCTTTTATGTTTTCTTTTCCCCAGGATATAAAGAAAGGTTTTAGGTAAAAAAAAGAAGATCTTTATGGGAGATGTTGAAGATCTTTCACCAGGATTAGAAGATTATATTCCGAGTTTCCAAAGACACTAAACTATTACGATCCTTGTGTGTGTGTTTTTGTTATGTACTAAGTATTCCGCAAAAGTAATGTAATTTCCATGTACGATAAGCTTCGGGTCTCTACAACCACTTTTCCATTTGTCATATTTGGATGTTATGATATTGAAAAAAATAGGGTGCGCAAGTTTCCTCTCTTTCAAGACAATGGCGCACAAGTCTCTTTTCCAGAACCACTTTTCTCCATTTGTCAATTTTCAGGCCCCAAAATTTGGCAATCATTGGAAAAACGGCGCCACCTTGTATATTCTCTTTTTGTACCGCCTCCAGATTATCAATTTATTTTTTTAAATTCTTGAATGAAAAAATGATCATTAACCATAGCTCTTGAACTTGACATGCCACCATGAAATGCCCTTTGTCAACAAATTTGTATGGCATGGTCTGCTTTGTCAACAAATACAACATAGAGTCCCACTTTGTCAACAAACCCAATCACCTCAAAAATGCTTCAATGATACCTTGTGGTATATTTTCCCAAAATTAATGATAATATTATATAAAATGTCTTTGATAACAAAATATAATTGATAAGGAATAAATAAAATAAAATGTTCTGTTAGGGGTGGTACCTCTTTTTCATCCAACTTCTTTTTGTTTTCACTATATAGATTCTTAGTTTGTATTTATGAAATAAAATAGGGATTCTAGAATAGGATAAGGTAAGTAATTTATTTTTTACGGTCTTTTATGAACTAGAGATTTTAGGATGTTTTATGAGTAGAGGAGAAGGTGTGATGTTTTATAAGTGGGGTGAGTGGTACACATGTAATTTTTTTAACAGAAAAATGTGTACTAGTGTTATTCATATTAAACAAGCCTAAAAATTGACCATTATTGATCATTAAAATTAAAATTCCAATAAATTTATGACCATTATTCATTTATTATGATTTTAGTAATTATTAACAGATATCCTTATAGTTCAACCCTCCATAAATTTTTTTTTACATTAACTATGGTAAATACTTGTAAATTTTTTAATATTCATTATCATAAAAATTAAATTTAAACAAATTATAAAAGATAAATTATTATTTTTATAATCATGGAACCCATTTTTCAAAAATTAATTCATATAAGTGAAAATAATTAAAAAAAACTAATCCTATACATGAGATGAGAAATTGGATTTCCCAAGAGAAAATGTTTAAACATTTAAAAACAATTTGTGTAAATTTTTTTTATTAAAATGATACTAGTAAAATGAATTTTCCATATTTTATATATAATTTAACTAATATTACTTTTAAAACCATTTTAAAACAAATATATATAAATAAAAAAATTTAAATGAAAATGTACTTTTAAATAAAATTTAGTTTTTTATTATTCATTTAAAAATTAATCTTTTCAGAAAAAACCAAAAAATTAAACCTAAGATAATTTGGAAATTTTCATATAAAAAATTAGTTTTCTTATAAAATGGATATTATAAAAGATTAAATAGTATTTTTATAATTTTTAATGTAAATAAATGAAAAATTTTATTTGAGAAAATAATATTCTTGAAATATATAATGACTTCTTTAACAAATTAAGTACATTCTTTATCAATGTGTATTTTATAGTGAAACCATTATTTTTTATATTTAAAAAAATTTCATACTATTCATGTCCTTATGTGTAATGGTTATGTTATAAAATTCACATCCAAAAAAATATTAATAATATATCATGATTTTTTAAAAATCAGTGTTCGATGCAATCATAAACTGAAACTGGTGTTGCATGTAGTGAAAGGTATCAATGGAATTTAATTGATTTAAGAAATATTAAATTAAAAAACATGATTTGTCATGAAAGGAATAAAAAAACTCTAAGAACTTGCACATTATTACCCCATCATGAGGACCAACAATCTCAATGCTTCCAGATATATAGTCTCACACACCTTTAATGACACAAGTGACCCCATCGAAAAATAAAAACTATATAAGAAAATAATATTAGTCTATTTTTTGAAATAATAATGACCATCCAGGAAATTAATATAATAAAATATTTCATGATATTTAACTAGGAATACCTACTAATTAACTAAATTATATGTCGTCACTTAACATGTGGGACAATTGAAACCTTGTTCGAATCACATTCCCATAGGAATAGAAAGATCTCAAAAGAATGACATAAGATATAAATAAAATAAAAACATGTGAAATAAAATTGACAATATAAAACCATGAGTAATAATTTATTCAAAAAAAACCAACAATATATATAATTAAATAAACCACATTCCTCTATTACCAGCTGGCACTGTATCAAATTTCTCAAATGCATAATTTTCTTCATAAATACAAATAGTCTTAGCTAATACATAGATTTTATTAGCCATATGAATATAATGATTTTCCAAAGTAAAATACCCAAAACCAATGTAAGAAATGATATGAACATGATAACCCTTAGAGAGTTGACCATTTTTACTTATATGGGACATCCTTTCAGAAAAACGGGTCAGATGGCCTATTAGTTATCAACGATAATATGTATTAGGAGTTTTTATTCAGTTAGCCTTGGTATGACTAGGATTTCCCTTATTGGTATAATTAATCCTATTACTATCCAAAAGAATCACCCAAAAGAAGTTTGGAATAAAATTGACTACCCTTGCACTCCGTTTTCTGATGAGAAGACACACTATCATAAACAACTACACCGACCAAAGATCCACCCAAACCAATATTTCCATATATGTATTACTCTTCCAAATTTGATTTTTCAATTCATATAATAAGGTTAAGCATCTAATTAGAATAAAAAATATACTAAATATCATCCATCTATCCTAACTCAATCCATTGTGCCTTTAAGAAATAACTGGTGACTATCTCTGGTCTCAAATGTACCAAATTAGAAAAATATGTCCAATAATTTCAAACTATATTCCCCCTTTCTCCATGGTCATAAACTCATAGGTATTCACCATTAATAATTCTCCATGATAAAAATACGGGTTTAAGATCTTAATGAAGGATGTCTTGGTAGGATCTTTGTGAAACATGGATTGCACAATATAGTCCCTATATCTTCTTCCCAATCCCTAGATCATGTAAACGGATAAACATAACTTAGAGTCCTTAGTAGTTATAAAATAGTAGAATACCAACTTAATAAAATCAATACACTTATCAAATTAATGGTGTCTATTGTCACTGATAAATATATCTGTATACTACTTAGTAAATTTTTATCCATTATTCACAACATGTCCATTGATACTAACACCTGCTTCACCCATATTTTAAATTCTGTAGATTAAATATTTAACCAAAAAAGGTACAATATAGGTTTTTATGTGGAAATTGTCTTGGAAAATCATCACCTATATTCATAGAGATCTTCCAAGAGTCATTTCCTAATAAATTGAAGTCGATAACCAATTATATTTAAAAGAAATTTCAAGAGAATCGAACCAAAATCATGAATTCATTTTAATGAAATAAAAAAAAGAATTTATTGAAATTTGAATTCGACCATTGAAACCGATCAAATTAGAATAAATAACTAGTCGATTTTAATAAAACCCCATGTAATGAATTTAAATTGACAAAAACTAAAATTCTCAATGATGATAAAAAATTTCTGACCACAAATATTAACTCTAGATTAGACACAGTAGTGAGTTAGATAGGCTCCCCACTTTACTGACTAACTAAATATCGATGTTCTAAATTAATATCTTCCCAAGGAACAAAAAATGTAGAAATTTTTATCACACAATATTCTAATGATGGATATTAACATAATTATGAAATTAACAAGATGGGTTGAATAAGATTATTAAACCAAACTAGCCTCCCAAAATGTGGTAAGGTGCAACAAGATAGCAGAAACAAGTCTCGTATATTCAAAAATAAGAAAAAACTTGAGTTTAATTTTGAATAAGAGATCTGTCATAAAAATGACAAAATATCCCAGATAACCTAGATAAACTAGAAACTTATGTCAATAAAATATCAACAAGCCACCATGTTACCAATTTTCACCTCCAAAACATCCCACTATTAAGGTAATAAACATGTAAATTCAAAATGCCCCATGATTCCCTTCCCATGATCTAAATCCTATTAAATAAGGACTAAATATTACAAAATTTATAATTTGGATGTTATAATAATTCCTAGTGGCATTTCTTCATAAAATCTATACTGAGTATAATATCAAGAATGTAGTACTTCAAGCTTAAAAAATACAATTTTAGAAAGTCTTTTCAAAAATCTAAACCTTCCAGAAATCATCATTGGATTTCATAAAAGAGTTTGATATTCAAAAGACCAAGAATATTAATAGTTCAAGTGATATGAATGAATTGATAATAAATATAATACTTGGTTACACCATAATATAAATATGTAAGCAATACAATAATGACACAATCTGTTATGTGAAATCATGTGAGAAAAAAAACATGAAGCAACATCATGTTATAATATAGTCACAAAATAAAAAAAGCACACAATTTGATCTATAACCTATGGGTAAATGTATAAGACATAAAACCATCATCAATCCTACACTACAATGGATCCAACTAGTATAACATGTAGTTGAATTATATGTAAAAATGTGAAAGAAACTCTCAAGTGGTGTTATATAAATAGTGAGTGACATATATATTCCAGGCACACCCAATGTAACTGAATGCTCAATTTTTTCCCTCAAACATTTTAAAACCATAAGATTAAGAAATTAAAAAAATTCAAAGAAAATACAATCCTATTTTATTTTTGAAACCCCATTTTAAAACCAAACCCACCCTTCAAGAAATTTATCAAGTGTGTGTTATGCACAAACCATTTTTAATGAACAAAAAAATTAAAATCATGATTAATTTTAAGAAATTTATAATACAAAATAAATTGATTTAAATGAATAAACTTAAGGATTTTACAAAAGGAAATAAATTAATACAATTCTTCATTTTTTTGAGACACATACCACAAGAATGGATGTATAACTAATCACCTTCAAAACTGGTGATTGGGAAATAGTATATTGGGTCATCATGATCCAAGATCAATAATAAACACATTAATTTTATTTCAAAAACCATAGATCAATCCTTAAAAACCCATTGGGTTATACAAGATGATAGGAGAATAAATACATTGATGATATATGATGAAAATGAATGAATAAATCAAAAACACAATGAACCACAATGAGATCCATCAAGAACAATGGGATGTCACGAGGAATCATATGGAGGAAGTATATAGAGCAATAAAGAAGGATTATGTTGAACCAAACTTATATTTGTTGGTGATTAAGAATAAAAATGACCCTGGTAAAATGGTTAAAAGTCATCATTGTTAATGATCTGATGTCCACACACAATTAAGCCGCATAGTTAGACAAACTGCTCACCAACTATATGTGGCTATTATCTCAAGCTACACTGCTTTCTAAGACTAGCTAAATGGTTATGTCAAACTATTAAACACCCATATAAAATAAAAACCCCACATGATCATCTTTGGGGATCTGTATGGTTTTAATAAATTTTATAAAATTTTGAAACATACCTATTTTAAAACATGTAGTTATCTCACACATTTATTACAAAAATTGTGTAAACCATGCTCCAAGATTTCCTTCTCCAAAAATATCTATTTTCGACACAAGTTCCCTCGAATCCTCTACAATGACCTTGAAGAAAAAACAAGCTAATAATATAGTGAACATAAGATCTTGTGGGTATTATAGTATCTATCATAGAAAACTAATTCTAATATAATGAATAATTAGTGATTTCAAACATAACCCATAATCTAATTTAGTTATATTTTAATTTACAAAAAAAATGTTCAAAACTAAATCCCAAACATGATGATTGTTTTTAATTTTTATTTTAAAAAAATTTTATTGTAAAATTTATCTATAACATATTTATCCACATTTTAGTAAATGAAGAGATATAAAAAATCTTAATAATAAACCATTAAAATTTATCATATATCTATTATAACATCTCATTATTATTTTAGTGCTGTTTTATGACTGAATATAAAAGAATTAAATAGTTTATTGATTCATTTTTGTTTGAATGTATAATTGAAAATACTTATAACATTATAAATATTACTAAACTATTTCACTCATAGATTGAAATTTATGACATATTTGGAAATAAATGGGGGCTTCCATAAAGGTTCTTATAAAAGAGGTTTAATCTTTTGGATTCCTATTAATTATTTTCAATAAACAATATATCAAAATAATTATGTCAAACAATTGTTCAATATATTTAATTTAAATTTTATTACAACCTACATGTCTATGATAATTAATTATATGTTAAGATATTCATAAAAACATTCATATTTTTAAAATAATGAATTAATTGGCTATTTTTAGGGAAACTGTTCTATCATGTGTGAAGGAATGATCAGGTTTGTTCAATAAATTATAAGGCATGTATTGTTTTCTATGGTTTCTATATACATAAATGAAAAACATAACATAAATAAAACATTATACTCATGATTTAAAAAATTCATATAAAACTAGTTTCACATCCCTTGGACATAAAGGTTAAGTGTTTTAAAGATTAGCTACAAAAACCTATCAATTTATGTCATTTGAAATTATATCTACATAATTGTGATAATATATACCCTTTTTATACATATAGTATGATTTAATAATCCTCTTATCATAGGGAATTGAATCATAATAAAGTGGGTGCTCAAATGAATTATATAGGAGCAACTAATAATAATGTATCTGATCATATAAATAAAAGAGAACATGACGAGGGATTAATTTCTTATTAAATATCCTAAAACCATATATAAAAGTCATAATTTTTTTTAGAAAATTAAGATTTTAAAAGGTTCATTATGTAAGAATACAATATATTATTTGCCTCAAAATACATCTAAATAATCATAAATCATGAGAACATGACATAATTATATACAATATTTAAAACATAATGTGTCATATGGTAACATTAAATATCATGAAAATGAAAATAATATTATAAATATGTCAATAAATTATTATAAACATGAATTTTTTGGAATTAACTATAATAATCACAGAATTGTGTCTTCACTATATGTAAAATTAATACTTTGTGAAAAAATCATTATCTTAATCATATGTGAACAAATTCATTTTGAGAATGAAAAATATGAGAGGAAACTCATTATTCCAACACCACTATAAAAAAAATATTCAGGATTATGTCTTAATATCTCATTATATTTATATCTCCACCTATAAAAATCTATACATATGTAATCCACATAAAATTACTTATCATTAAATCATAAAAACACTTGGAAAAAGAATGGGTTTCAAAAAAATGTCTAAAAAATCACATAACATGAACCTTTGATTTAATGGGATATAAAAGATCATATTTGTATGAATGTATTATTATCAAAAAATCATATCTAAGGTTATTATAAACTATTATTATTAAAGATAAACCTTGGAAAAAAATTGAAGTGAGAATTAAAAGGTTTTCACAAACGCTATAAACATTGTTATAGAATGGTATATGAAATTTACTATCAAAAAATAAAAGGAAAGTGAATTTTTGAAAATAATATTATAAAGAGTTATAAATAATATAACCTCGAAAAAATTACAATCCCATAAATCAATATAGGTATATAATATAATGAAGTTCCTTCAATACAAATTTTATATATTTTATTAAAAACCCACATCGAAGAAATGTTGAAAGAAATTTATTTAAATATAGTGGTAAATGAAAATATGATGTATATAGGAGATAAAAAAATATTTGTACTTCATTTAAGAAATCATAATTAATAGGAAAATTATGTACATGGATGGAAAAGATCTATTGGTAAGAATAAGAGTTATTATTAAAAATGTATTTTTTTTAAATAAAATTTAACAAATAACTAGTTGTTGATGAAGAGAATTAGTTTTAAAATATGAAAATATGGGATACCATATCAAAATTTTCATTGTTAGGTTTTAGTAAATCATGATGATTATAATCATGTAGGAAATACTATGACCCACTGAATCATAAATTTAGTCGATGAAAGCCTGACCTTGAATTCCGGATATTTAGATCACACTCTAACTTCATTTATAACAAAAATTACTATTATAATCACCTATTTAAAAGTATAATTCAAATATATAACATTTTAATAAATTAATTTAAATTTATTTTCTATATTTCTTTTATTTATTTATTATCCATTTTCTATATCAAGTGTGATTAATCAAGATCATTTTGAACAAGTTTTTAAAAAAATTATTTTTATTCAATCTTCTACCAATTATACTCATTCCAAGATCATACAGGGTAATGTAATTGATACAATTTAATTATTTATAATTTCATAATTTCATTCTATTGGTGTTTCAATTAGGACCATTAATGATGAAACAAATAATCAGTATGCTTTCTTGTTTTTAATGAACTTCCATTAGTATCTAAATGAATGAGTTTAATATTAATTTTACCATTGAATAAAAATAAAATAATTTTTAAATTTATTATATCATAAAATAAAAGCATATATGTTATCAAATACATCAATTATATTATTTTATATCAATGTTCTAGTTGGTTTGTAGACCGACCATAAAATGAACATACTATAATTAATTGATGATTATGATTGTGGATGTAGTATATTATAGAATAATATAATTATTATAGATAAATAATGATAATATATAGATACATTTATTTTGTTTACAAATATTTTTATATCATTTTTCAAAATAGAATGGATTTTTTGGAAAAAAGAGATACATTACATTTTGCTGGAGGTAGTCTAAAAAATGAACAAATAACATTTTTATATTGTTTAATTAAAATGGGGAATGTTCTTAATATTTATTCATATATAATAATATCAATAATTACAAAAACCGTATAAATTTAATAGTATATTAATTATAATATTATATTATGAAAAGTATGAAAGAATGGAAAAATTATTAGGAGTGAAAATACCCATTAGGAACGTGGGCATTCCATTGGAAGATTCATTAAAAAAGAGGCATTATTCAAAAATCTTATTACTTAAGGATAATAGAAAACAATATTCTTATTTTTTAATGAAACTTGGTATATTTTTAGGAGGAATGTTATTTTTATTTTCCATGAAGCTGTGGTTAGAGGCCCCTTTTAATTGTGATGGGAAAGACATTATTATTAATATTTCAAATTTATATAAAGAGAGAAACTATTTTTCATGACATGGTGGGACCAAAATGTAAATAAATAGATTTTGGGAATATTTATGTTTTATATTCTATTATCCATTATATTTTAGTAATGTTTTATAAATTTTATTAAGTAAATTACATTAGTAATTTTCACATTTACAATTGATGGTTTTACTGTGGAATCAAATTTATTAAAATATAAATTAATGTAAATACCTAAAAACTAAATTTAACCTAATATCTAATATCAAACCAAATATTCAAAATAAAAAATTCCTGATATCATATTAAATTTATATGTTTATGAATATTTAACTACAAATATAACAAATGTTCCCTATAAAACCCCATTTGTTACAAAATTGTATGTTTAATCATACAATTTATATATAATATAAAATTATCCTTCTATTTTATTTTGATGATATAAATAGTATTATTATAAATATTGTAACAAAAATTTCCTTTAAAATCAATATAAAACAAATTTTTTTAAAAGAAAAAAAGTATAGTTTTTATTGAAAAATATTATTTATTTATTTATAACGTCAATAACCGGTTTTCTAAATTCAATATAGTTTATTGAAAATGTATAAAATAACATATTAAATATATATTTGAATAATTAAAATATTTTATACATATCTATGTCTTTCTTATAGGGTCGTCAAATTTATAGTTTTGGCCAAAAAAATATTTTCACTATTCAACTAAAAATTAATTATTTTTTGAAAACTATCAAAATGTAATCCCAATATAATAATTTCATTCTAATTAGAAAATAATATTAATTTCATAAAATTTAAACTCCAAGACTTAGAAATTTATATTTAAAATGAAATTACAAAATATAATGAAAAACTATTATTATTGAATGAAGTTGTTTTTAAAAAAGAAGTTCTCTAAATATCATTTCATATTAATATATAACTTAAGTAATGTTAAAATATTAGTTAGTATTTAATAATACATTAATTATGGTCAATAAAAATTTTTAGGATAAAATATATAACATTTTTAGAAAATTGTGTTTTAAAATATTATTATTTTCTTTTAAATAATCCTGAACAAATATAATTTACAAAATTATTCTTTTTTGAAAAAATTTGATTTTATTAATTCATTAAAATTATAATATCTATTTTATTTTATCAATACATATTTTAATACATTTTTATATCAATAGATAACATACTTATATTTATAAAATTTATAAAATTCTAATTTATTTATTGATGAGTTTTCTTTTTCATTATTTTATACTAAAAATACACAATATAAATCAAAATATTCGATGCATGTATATCCAATGACAATATTTTCGATGATCGTACATTGAATGAACATATTTCACGAGTCTATATTTATATGGGATAAATTGTGTTCCAATATATAGATTTGCTAGAATCATGAAATATATTCATTCTTCTTAAGCTACGCTTCTCATTTTTATAATTTTAGTTTGATATCTCAGAATATGAATTATCCATTCACAAAGTTCTTTTTTATTATATGCCTTCAAAAGATATCAGTGATCTTAAATGGTGTATATTTTCCAATATATCACATAGTGTTAGGGATTATATTTTTTTCATTTTATTATCCCATTTTAAGTTATTCACTTTTAAATGCTGTAATTATACAGGGTGATAAATATTCCATGGTATATACTATAATGTTTCATGTGATTCTCTGGTAATATTTTACTATAAAGGAATAATGTATTGTTAGTATAATTGATATAATTGATGAATTAATATCAATTCTATTTCAATTCACATGAACAAATAGAAAGAATTAGTTTAAATGTTAGATATATTGTTTATATAAATAATATTCTTCCTAAAAACCTGGGACATTACATTTCCCCCATTAAATAAATTTCATTTTTAAATTCATAATTATCAATCAGAAGTGAAATAATTAAGGATATACGTAAGATAGATATTTATCATGATTTTATTTCTAAGGAGGTATCAATGATAGTAACATGGGTATGTATGGGAAAATCTTCTATAGATAAATCACAATATGGGGGTTATTCTCCACCATTTAAGAGATATAATACTAAAAATTGTGTTAAAATACAATATAATGTTATAAATGTTAAAATACATTTCATCATCAACTTTATAAAGAAAATTTTCTACAATTTGATTCTAGGTGTTAATTATCAACCATATATTTCATTACTATGAAGACAATGTAGAGATAACCAATCGATTCATTATATCATATCAAATTAATCTAATTGAATGATAATAAAATTTTTATAATCAAAATCCCCTAAACATTGACATTTTAAATCATAATCATAAAACTATAATTATTTAATAAAAATTAAATTTCTATTTATATAGGTGACTATTTAATGTTCTTAGTAATCAATTTGGTTATAAATAAGTGGTTTGAACATGTGGTAAATAAAATACTCACAGTCATCAAGTGGGGGAATAATATTTCTCATTGCACATCATTTTCACACCCAAATTTAGTTGTTTTTATTGCATATGATTTATATTATTTGCTTGTTCTATGATGTCACTAATATATATTAAACATGAGAGTCTAGGGTTAGAGCATCAATTATCATAATTCATAATATCCTTTCTATATAAGCTCTAAAATTTCGAAATTATATTATGTGTGACCTTAATAACTTCAATTATACTAGATGGACTCTTTATATCTCTTTGTAAAATCATGATATCAATTCCTAATTCTTATAAACTTTATAAATTCTCTTTTTTCTTTTAGAAAACCCCCTAATAACCTCTTTCGACATTTCTGACATTAAGGAACACAAATATCAATTGCTTAATCCTTATCCTAATATGACCTTATTTGAGGTTCAATCACTATCTTCTATGGTATGTTTATTAAATAAACTATGTTTATATCATTAATAATAATTAATGACATCCAATTTGGCATAATTAGATGTTTTAAAAAATTAGTTCATATCTCATTCGATTCCCTATTGGGAAATCTCCACATTGTGCATGGTATGTATTTTTAACTTGAATCCTCCTTGCTTTATCCATTACTAAAACCAAAATTAGTTAAATTTGGAAACATAAGTAATGCAAACCAACAGATAATTATTTTCAAATAATCTCATGAAAAAGTAAACCTGAAAATATCTTACACTTAAAAAATATAGATTTGCATTAATTCAACAGAATTCAATATTTGATTAATATAAGTTCATAGGTTGGTTTTTCTCATTGAAATTAAAATAATTACATAACATAAAAACCAAATTATAATGTCTTGTAAAGATAATGTTATTTAAGAAATAATTTACCTAAGAATGTTCTTCGTAGATCTATAGTCTTTATCCGAATCATAATGGGGTAGTGTCAAAATAGATTCAATACTCAACCGACCTTTTTCAGAGTGATTATAAATTAGTGAATATATTATAAAACTACATATAATAGGTATTATCTATAATGGGATGTAATTTCTAGTATAACCTCATAATTATTTATTTAAAAAAACATCCTGATGTTATCCTATACTTATTCATACCTTGTACATTTTTCCCATAGGTTTTCACTAAATTTATCACATCAAAAGTATCAAAAAACACATACTATTAATCAAAATAAATAAATCATGAACTACAAACAACTATATTGAACCAAAAACATGAAATAAATAATGCATTAACAACATGATTTAGATAACACATATCACCAACATCCGCACAATCAAAGGGACTAAAAGTTTAATGTATTAGAGATTATCCATAAACACATCTAATTTGGATAATCATAAAAACATATCTCAATAATATAACTCCCATAGAACCGTTTTTAGATATCTCAGATGATTTAATCGTATTCATATCCTAAGGAATAAAAACATAAGAATTTTGATATCTCAAAAGAATATAAATGGAAAATCATATCATAATTTATTGGATCAGAAACACGAAATAGAAAATGAGTAAAAATAAATATATTATAAAGAAACATTAATTTTTTTTGATAATCATAAAACATTGTAGAGAAACGTAATATTATAAATATATCATTAAAGACTCTTATAATTTATGACATGGTTTAAAATATTTATCTATATTTATATAACATGAAATCATTATATACGAGTTGGGGATATTTTAAAATTAATTTTAACATTAAAACATAGAATATCATAAAAATGAAAAGTATCATTGAAAACTATAATGACATGATAATAAAAAAGATAAATGTATCATAACATGATAAAACGATATAGAAATGATTCATGGATATATATGCATATCCAAATTATTTTTAGGAAAATCATAAATAACACACCCATGTAATGAAACTCATTTTTTTCCATGCATGAAAATTTGAGGAAACGCATTACATAAATGCCTCTGTGAACAAAATAATTTTCTCCAAGAGTAAAAAAATCATTTAATATATAGTTTAACCTATAAATTTGATGGTTATATAATGCCACAGTGGATATAATCTGTTTATATGTGTGCCACTAGAAATGAATAGTTTTTATATCTTGAATAACTCATTTAAAAATGAATATTTATCATAAAAGTAAAAAATAAAATCACATGAATAGAAGAAACCTATAATTTCAAATAATCAAATTTATGAAAATGAATCAAATATTAATAACATAAATCATGTGATCAAATAATCACTTCAAGAGTGGTTAACATTAGAGAAAAAAATTAAAGTGAAACTAATTTGTTTTCACACAACCATTTAAACATTCTTCAAAGTGATGAAACAGAAATTACATAAATAGAATTAATTTATGACAGAGGTAAGAATTTTGAAACCCTTATTATAAATAATTAAATATAAAAAATCATTTAAATGAATCAAAAAACAATCTAATAAATCTATAGTGCTAAATAATTAATATAAATTGCATTATTATGATTTTAGGACATTTTTATGAAATAAAAACCCTATAAAAAGGATTGAAGTACTTTTATTTTATAAAATAGGTAAATAAAAATATGATTAATATTAATGAAAACACATTATATATATACCCATATTTTTCTTTCATAGATATAACATCATATTAGATTAATTTTCATTAGATAACATGATGATCATGCTAGAATAATATACATATAGTTCCACTGGAAACATGGAAACATAGAGGGTTGGTTAATAAATTATCTACATTATTTTCTAAAATGTTCATCATAACTATAAACTTTCTTATAAAATACCAAACTTCATAACATAGGAAAATGAAACATAAGAAAGGGTGATCTTAGATGCTAAATAAGGGTAAACAAGGGAGATTTCAATAATCTACTGAGAATAATAATAACACAATGGTATGATAACATGATAGTAACAACATAAAATCAGAACTTATTTATCATAAATCATAATAAATTGTCATTTCACTAATCAATTCAGGTTATATGATATGAATCATAATGGAATCAGATAACATAATCTAGAAAATCCTAAAAATTTCATATCACATGGAATTTTGGAATACACATAAGCATATAAAATCATTTCCATAATATTTATATCTAATTTACAAGACTATGATAATGGATATTTTTCACTCCCCAAGTTTTCATAGTAGTCATGGATCACTCCAAAGACTAGAATATTTGATAAATCCCTATATAGAATTAGGTTCACTTCCAATTATAATCCTATTTATCTCATGAGATTTTTATATTTACTCACTATATTAGAGGTTGATATAGGTTCGACCAATAAAATAATGAAAATAATATATGTGAGTTTCATGAGATAGTAAAACATTCATCATAATAAAACCCAGAAAATAATTGGTTTTTATAAAAATTTCATCATAGAAAAACCCGCTGAAATGCAAAGGGTTTCATAATAATTTCATCATTTCATTATAGCATAACCCATGGAAAAGGAATGGGTTTCCTAAATATATTGTTATAATAAAAATATACCATCCATTTAAACAATAAGGATGATATCCTTAGATTATCTCTCTATTATAGAATAAGTTATATAATATTTTATTATCACAATGAATAGAAATATCATTAAATTATTTTTAAAACCTTCATGAGAAAAATAAAATTTCCACATTAAAAATAATATAATAAAATATAAAAACATAAATGAAATTAAATAAAACAATATAATTAAAAAAAAGGAAAATATAATGGGATATTCAAATAATTTATTGTTTATTATTGATTAAATTTATGTTCTATCCTATATACATTAAAAATAGTTATTTCACACATAAAAAAAGTAACATGTTTAGAAAATAAAAACAATATTACGTAATGATTTTTAAAAAATGTAAACCATGGGTAAAAATTACTTTATGCAGTCCTTGTAGAATACTAAAAAAATCATGAAAACATTTCTAGAAACCATGGATAATGAAGAGAGTGGAGTTTTCGACTGAAGAGATCGATATAATCAGTTCTCATGAAAAATGATTTTGGGATATGATGATTAATTAAAGGGAGTAAACTAAAATGAAAAAAATTATTTCAAAATAAATAACCATATGGTCAGAGAAATCATGATATTCTTGGGAGATAGATCATAATATTTCATTATTATAAAGTTCATCATAAACAATACAAATAAAAAATAAGATGTTAACATAGAACCCTTACCTCAAGTTACCTTGGTTTAAAAATTACTGTAGCCACATATATAATAAATATAGAATTTTTTTAAATTTTTCTATCTTAATAATAAAAATACTTATAATATCTTATATGTTCACTTTACAACATTTCAATTACCCATTTTAAAATAATTCCCTACATTGGTCATTTCTAGTTGTTAACAATTTTGTATATCATTAGTATTTCAGTTAGATTTTTCCGGTCCATGTACGTTGATCATAGTTAGATCAAAATTTATCTGATTATATTGATGTTAATATAATATATATTAATTATATATATATATATATATATAAAGAGTATTCTATAAATTTTAGAAATTAAAAAATGAATCACATTGTTCATGGAGACAGTATGTCGTACGTATGCATGAATGGTGCTACCATTTTTCAATGGATAGAATGAATGAATGGTAAATAATAAATAACCATTAAATAATAATTTTTATATATCATATATATTCATTAAATCTATCATTATTATAATAAAAATAAAATATAAATGAAAAATTAATCACATCACTTCGTGGAGGTTGTAGTCTAAACTCACTCTCGATCGATTTTTTGATTTTCCCACAGTTTGGAAGGTATGAAGTTATAATTTATTTCCATTAGTTAAGTATAAATATTTTATAATTATAACATATAAGTATTATACCAATCATTATAAAACATCCATAAAATATAGTGATGATAAATGAATTGTCACTCTATGTGAAGACAGAATGGCGTACGTATGCACGATCAATATTTTCACATACAATTTGATACAAAGATGGCTAATAAAGGTGGTTTCATAATCATAATATCATTTAACTAAATTTTGGATACTAAATATAGTATTTTTTGATCAATTTAATATACCTATTAGATGTAAAATAATAATTAATTAAAATTTGATAGATTAAGAAGATTACATGTTCTTCAAAGTAACCTCTCTTAGTCTCCACTTATGGTAAGTAGTGTGTAATATTATGAATAGAAACACTAATAGACAAAGTATATGGTAATTTATAAGAGATAATGGAATATTTTCATTGATCTAGAATCCTCAAATTAGAATGAGTAAGGGAAACGATGGGTTACCTTTTGCAAATTGAGGGGAGGGGAACCCTTTGAATTCTATATAATATTAAAATATATTGAGATCATTTTAGAGATAAATGATTCAAATGAATTATAAATGGGAAATTGATAAAATTTTAGAAAATATCCTATCTACTAGAAAAAGTTAATATATTATTTTTATTTATAGTTAATTTTAAAAAATATTATTTTCATAAAATATCATTTTTAAAAATTTAGACACAACTCATTAAATTTGATTTAAATTTCATAAAAAAAGGTTGAAATTTTAATATAGTTTTTTAAAATTACACTAGTATTTATTATTAATAAGAAAACATATAACTCTATAATTACTCAAAATATACCACTTTTAAAAAAATTTATATCATTTATTTTTTTCCCATTAATTGAATAAACACTGTTTTAGTAATGTGTGGACATTAAAAAGAATTGGATAATACCAAAATTTTTTAAATATATTTATTTCCTGAAGAAAATATCATTATTCAAAAAATTATTATTTACATTCAGTCACAACTATTTTTTTATTTTTTAATGCATAGCATATATTTAAAACTAAGAGTCTGACATTTAGTAAAATTCATGGATCTACATAATATATAATTCACATTTCATGAAAAAACTATCAATTGAACAACTAAATTTCGAGTGTAAGGTGAAAAGGGAATAATTAAATTCAAACAATAAGAATTGATATAAAAAATATTGCATTATCAAATATTTTTATACTAGATTAACCTGATTTACCATTAACCAAAGTGATGCATTTTAACATGGATACTATTGATATTAACAAAAAATAAAAGGGATCGATTTAAAAAAATTGTACATCATAATTAAAAATATGGAATCCATTTCATAAAATTTAATTTCAATCGGCAGAAGAGTTTAATTTTAAAATAATCAAAAAACATGCGATGAAATAATATTTTTAGAGAAATAAATTTTAAACATTTATCATGTTTTATTCTTATCCAATTCCTCAAAAAATATTAAATGAATGATGAAATTTTTTTATTTAGTATATTATATTCATTTATTATATTTATTAATAGATAATAAATAATATTTTTAAGCTAAAATTTAATTATGATCATAAGGAATGGTTTTCATAAAAAATTATCTTTTACTTTACAATGATTTTAATTTTCCATTCAAACTAATTGAAAACAAATGTATTTATTTCATTCATTGGAAAAACATTTATTTTAGGTAATTTAGTTATTCTTATTAATAACCACCAATCGAAAATCTAGAAAATTACTATCAGAGTAAATGATAATATTTTAATAATATTTCATATTTCGTGTAATCTCCATGTAGTTTATAATGAAAGCTATCAAAGAAGATAAATTTATTTGAAAAATATATTTAATTAAATCTCTATGTTTGTAATTAAGACATCCTTAAAATTTATAGCTACCTTGAAATATTACACTCTAATATAAAAAATTATGGTATCCTTGTATCGTTACATACTTAAGAAACCACGTAGATTCATCAAATTTTCGATTTCTCCATAGAACATTAACCATGTTATTAGTTTAATTCCATTGTAATTTATCTCAATGATTTAATATTTCTACTGTTTTTTCCTCATAATAATGAACATATTATATTTTATTACCTCTATGTTTATTACCTGGGATGGATTTGTTATGTACTTCTATATAATAGATATATGGAACACATAATGAACTTAAGAGAGGTTTGGTAGATGTGACAAGAAATAATCAACAATCCGTACATGACCATGAATCATGAGATGATTAATATACCTTGGGATCAAATATCAATTATTTTAAGATCTCAAAACCATATACCATAGAGAAAATCATAGAAAATATTCATCGCCAACTTCAAATTCCTAGTGGTCCTGAGGATTAATACCAAAACTTTTATGTCCATTCATAGTTGTCTTGATATTCTTATGAGCGGATCTTAATTTCTCTATCATTACCTCTAATATGATAGGTCATACTATCTTTATTTATCCTTTATAATCTTTATTTTTTATTATTTGCACAATTTGTTCCATAGAGTTTCTACAGAAGGGTCTATCTGAATTCTTGAGAAAAATCTAATAATGATCCAATACAAAACTAGAGGAAGGTGTTGATCCAAACAACCACCAAAATACATACAAAATGATGTCATTATACTATCTAGACTTTTAATTATTATTTTTTACTTGCTTTATATATGAATGGTACACGATACCGATATGAAACTCTGTATCAAGAGCCAGCTGAATACTTCTCTAGAACATTGAGTAAAACCTCATATCCCAATAAATTCATCAAAACAGATTTAGATAGATATATTATCTAACAAAAATGATGTGTGATAATTTTGTAATGAGATTGACTACAACTAATATATCATTGTACACTATTGATATTTTGGTGTGTCTAATGATAACATATAAGATTGTGTTATCCCATTTATATTCCGGTATAGGTTATCATTGTAACATTCTCTTCAAAATTTCCCTATTATCCTAATTCTTGATGAACAAAAATGCACTGAGATTGATACCAAAAAATATCTATATCCATTAAATTTCAAAATAAATACAATTCAATACATCTATTGTCACGACCTGCCCCCCGGGGCCCATATCGCGACTACCACAAGCCCGCCTTCCAAAGGCCAGGGTCTGGTGACTAGCACCAAAGGCGTAAATCCCTAAAGCGAGGAAGGCATTGCCTTTATAACTATAAACAAACACAACCAGAGAACAAGAATAAGAAAAAACTAAGTAAATACTATGTAACAAGTATGTTGAAAGTAAAGGGGTCCGAAATACAAGCCCAATAGTAAAGTAAAAGGAAAGGAAAAACAGGTACAACTAAAAAGGCAAATAGCTGGAAGATGTCTTGTTGCTCCTGGATCGTCCACCATGGATCCTACCTGATGGTTAGGTATAGATCGCCTCCTCAGTGCTCCGCGTCCTTCCACCTCCTCTAGGTACCGACCCGTCTTGAGGTCCACCTCCGGGAACCATCCAGTCCTCGTACACTCCACCTCAGTCATCACTATCTATCATCTGAATCCCACACAATGAGGTGTGAGCAAATCCCATGTAGGGGTGAGTATAATGATACTAATTAGCGACCCTGAGACCCTCAATGTCTCACAAAATCCAACACGGATAAACCACAAAGTATAAAATCAATGGATAACCATTACTTATGTATATTCCCATACATATAACTATGTTATCAAGTAACTTATCTCAATCATGAGGAAAACAAAAAGGTCATTGACTCAGATCAAAATAGGATTTTTCATTATAAAAACCATGGCTACTGGAGAACTCCTCCTCTGTAGAGTACAGTGGGCCTATCGCGAATCCGAGGAACTTCTTACTAACCTTGGACTACTAAGGTACTCCTGCTGTCATGTATTGTGGGACAACTACATCACACAGAGATGCTTCCCACCTGGGGTTTTCCACCTCACACAGTAGCACTCCCCCTAATTGCCTATATAGGTACTCCTCTTGTCGAGTACTGTGGGTCTACCGCCTCACATAGTGTCTCTCCTCCACCATGGGTCTGCCGCCTCACACAGTAGCGCTCCCCCCTGGGCTAGTTGAGTAACTCCAAAATGAATCGGTCAAGCATTCATCTGGTCTTAGCCAGCTACCAGGTCTCTGTAACCTACTCGCTCATCGCTTGGAGGGTTCGCTCCACGAGCTACAAGCTGATACTCAAAGTGTCAGGAAGTCCCACTAAAAAGTATCTCGAAGGTCTTCCATGTAATGAGGGTCTTAAAGCAACAAACGACATGTCAATCGAACGCCCAGTCTGCTAGTTATTAGCATTTTAGTCCCAGGACCTGGTTATATTCGTGTACGAACCAACCTGGTTGTGACTCAACTTTACCCCGAACTCTAGTGGGGTATACTCAAAGGGACTTCTATGATCCAATAATACCGGTGTCGCTGATGGTTCATCAAACAGACATCAGGTACTAAAGATATGGCCCATGAAAGTAAAGGAAATGGTTTGGGCCTAGGTCTGGTCCGACCGAGTCAGACCGACTTGGCCCAACCCAGTCTGGGTCAACATGGTCTGGGTTGACCCGGACTGACTTATTGTGTCTGACCCAGCCCGTTGGGTGGTTCGGTCTACTCAGTTTGGCCCAGTTCACTGGGGCCGTCCTGGCAGGCTGTGTGGACAATTCGGTCTGAAGTCCCTACGTGGGCGACTCGGCTCGAAGGCCAGTGGCAGGTTCGGACGGCTTCGTGAGGGGCGCGGCTCAGGCGGCTAGGCCCGAGAGGCCAACGACAGGCCATCTGGGGTGTGGGAAGGCCACAGGTGCACCGAGATGGGCGCATTAGGGCGCGCGGGTGCCGGTCAGGGCACCGGGGCGTGAGGGCAGGGCCCCTGGGCATGTGGGAACGACATCGGGGCACGCGAGCAGTGTGCTGGGATGTGCCGTGTAGGGTGGCCAGGGCGCGGGGGCGCCGGGCAGGGCACCGAGGGGTGCCGTGCAGGCCTCCGAGGATCCGGGGGGGGGGGGGCAGGGCGAGGGGGAAAAGGCAGCACGTAGGGCGCGCGGGAAGGGTGTCGGTGGGATGGGTAGGTCATGGTTTCGGTCAGGGCGCACCCTGGGCAGCACTCGAGAAGCCTGGTTGGGCACCGTGCGGCAGGCGGCACGGTGCACAGAGGCCGCGAGTAGCGAGACCTTTATTCGCCGTCTTCTTCACCATCGCCTCATTTCTATACTGTCATTACTTCGTCATCAACTCAAGGTTCCAAAACCATAAAGCTTTCAGAGTGGTTGGGCCGTGTTCGTTCGGCCTGAACCCTCCACATTAGAATGATAGCAAGCGGCTCACAAAGTTGATTCAACATTAGAGGATAAAGCTTTATACTACTTTAAACACACCCCTACCTTTTTAATTGTCGTGTGTTCGTTCGTCACGTGGGAAAACGATGTTGTCGTCGTTCATCGTACTCTTCCACTTCTAAGCCCGTGTGTCCATCTGTTGATGATGAAGATGAAGGAATAAGGGTCATCAAATAGATCCCACGTCGGAAGGGGGGTTCCAAGGATGAATCTGAGGAAGAAGCATCATCGCCGGCGTCTTTGAATTCTTCGTTGGAGGATTCTATTCTCCCAAGATCTCCACTAAAGAGAGAATAAACGTGCCAAAATAATATATTTTAATCTATTATGCCTATTATCATGAATTAATTATGTAGGCCCCACTTAATTAAGTTCATGAAGTTGGCATAATTATTCGAAATTGAAAAATGAAGGAGAGGCTCCACCAAATTAATTGCACGAGAGGTTGGAATATTAAATTTGGGGAGTTTCAAGGGGGTTAGAGGCTCGGGTGTTTCCTACCTAATTAAACATGAAGAGGGTCAAGGGGGTTTCCTTCAATTAATTGGGGGGTTTGGGGAGGTTTTACCCTCCTCCATTAATAGGGGAGTTAGATACCAAGAGGCTCTCCCCCATTAATTAGGGAGAGTTGAGAGGTTTCCTCCCCTCCCATTATATGGTGGGTCAAGCCCCGTGTGGACCCCATGTCTTAACCTCTCTCTAGAGGTTATGCTGCTTGGGTGGTCCCCACCATAATTACCCTCCCATGGGAGGTTCGGGTGTGGTGGTCCCACCACCAACTCCCAGGTGGAGCTTTTAACCAACTTTACCACATGGATTAGGTTCAATAAAAATAAAATTAGTTGTCACTTATTTTATTTTATTAATCCATGTGAAACCCAAAAACCAACTCTCATACCCGATCATCTACTGTCGAGGTGAAAGTATTCTTAAGTGAAAACTGGCGCTACGAGTTCAACGGTGCCCTCAGATTTCAATTCCGAACACCCGTTCAAAAGTTATAAAAAACATGCTCATACGTTTACTAAACATACCCAAAAAACATCAGAAATTGATCCCAGGCAAACCAGGAATCAGAATCAAGCGTTGTAAAAATTCACAGACGAATAAAATTCCCATGTATTTGAAAAAATTCCACCAGAATTCTGGGTCTTTACAATATCCCCACCTCATGGCTTTATATCCCCATATTCTACAACTCACACTAAGGGAACAAAAGGTTGTACTGAGCATGCATAATAGCCTCCTGCTCCCATGTGCTCTCCTGGAGGTTCCTGTGCTACCCGTGAACACGCAGCATAGGAATTGACTGTCCATGCAGGACCTTCTCCTGTCGATCCTCAATCCTTACTGGAACCTCTATGAAAGTCAACCCATCATCGATGTCCATATCCCCGTGGTCGATGATGTGGGAAGGGTCGTGCACATATCTCCTCATCTAGGATACGTGGAAGACGTCGTGCACCCGGTGCCACTGAGGTGGAAGAGATAGGCGGTAAGCCACCTCGCCTACTCTGTTGAGAACCTGGAAAGGTCCGATGAATCTTGGAGATAGCTTGCTGCCTCGACCAAATCTACATATACCTCGTCGAGGTGAGACCCGTAAGAAGACATGGTCACCGTACTCAAACTCCAGAGGTCTCCATCTCCTATCAGCATACAACTTATTCCTGCTCTATGCAGTCTTCATTCACTTCTGGAAGATCTGCACCTTCTCTGTGGTACCCCGAACCATCTCTGGTCCCACTAGTACTAAATCCCCTAGGTCTGTCCAGCAGAGTGGCGATCTACAAGGTCGTCCATACAAGGCCTCAAACGGTTCCATCCCTAGGGTGGAGTGACAGAAGATGTTGTAGGTAAACTCCACCAAGGGAAGGTGGTCCTCCCAGCTGCGACCAAAGTCATGGACGCATGCACGTAGCATGTACTCATGGGTCTGGATGGTCCTCTTGGTCTTCCCATCTGTCAAAGGATGGAAGGAAATTCTCAAGTGAAGCTGTGTCCCGAAAGCTTCCTGCAACCCCTTCCATAGTCGGGAAATAAACCATGTGTCATCATCGGAGATAATTGAAGATGGTACTCCATGAAAATGCACAATCTCTTATACATAGAGGCATCCCAAGATCTCAATTAATCCCTTCTCTCTGATTGGTAGGAAGTAGGCCGACTTGGTGAGTCGGTTAACGATCACCCATATTGAGTCGTGACTCCTGGATGTACGTGGAAGACTTGTCAAGAAGTCCATGGATATCCTATCCCACTTCAACTCTGGGACCTCTAATGGCTGAACCTTGCCTACTGGTACCTGGTGATCTGACTTCAATTACTGACAAGTGAGGCACCAAGAGACAAACTCTGCCATATCCTTCTTCATACCTAGACACTAGTTCCGTCGTCGAAGGTCTGGGTACATTATCACCACTCCTGGATGTACCACAAGAGGGGAAGTGTGGAACTCCCTCAACACCAAATTCTGAATTGCAACTCGTATCATGGTACGTCCTCTGAAAAGGATGAAATGCTCCCCACCTTTAGAAAATACATCAGGTGCATGCCCTATGGATATCTGAGCACATCGCATCGCAAAATTAGCGTTCCCAAGCTACGCCTCCATAACTCGTCGAAGAAGTTGGAGAGTGACTGTAAGATAAAGTAGATAGGCTTCTCCAACCCTATCTACAAAGGATAACTGTAAGGCTTCCAGTTGCTCCGTTGCCTCACCTATCATCTAAATGCCTGATATTTTACTGTGTGCATCTGCTACTATGTTCCCACTCCCTGGAGTATAGACTATGTCGATGTAATAGTCTTGGAGGAACTCAAGCCATCGCTACTGACTCAGGTTCAAGTCCTTCTAAGAGAAGATATACCTGAGACTCTTGTGACCAGAGTACACAGTAATATGTTTTCCCATCAGATAGTTCCACAACATCTTCATGGTGAAGACCAATGCTACTAACTCCAGGTCATGGGTAGCGTAGTTTTACTCATGTTGTCTCAGCTGTCGAGAACCATATGCGATCACTACTCGCTCCTGCATCAGGACACACCCGAGTCTGGTCTCTGAAGCATCGCAGTAAACTGTGTACCTTACGCCTTCCTATGGAAGCCTCAACATGGGGGCACTAGTCATCCTTTTCCTCAACTCTTGAAAGATATTCTGGAATCTCTCCAACCACACTAAGGGTTTTTCCTTCTTCGTCAAGGCTGAAAGTGGTGCTGCAACTCTAGAGAAATTTGGAACGAATCTCCAGTAGAATCCAGCCAAAGCAGCCGTCCTTCCCCCTTTGAGGGGTAATCCTGGAAACATCTTTTGAAAAGATTTCCCCATGTTCTATCACTCTGGTTTGGAACAGAAAAATCAGAACTCCTGTAGCCACAAGGGTAAGGCTGGCTGACTAAAGAGAGATCAGCTGCACCCTCCTATGCATGCATTTAACATGCTACCTAGGTTTACTTTTTTCACCATCTAAGGAAAATATCATCCCAACATTGTAGATAACCACAACCTTTTTTCCTAAGACAATCAATCTGTGTATGAACTGTTGTTGACCAGTCCATACACATACTAACATCGTAGGCCTCGATGCTGTCACCAATAGGTTCCTACTGAAACTCTCGCCTCAAGGGTTAGATCACACCATCAGCATAAATGTGGTTATCGAGTCTCCTTCCAATGGTATCTCCAGACGTGAGGGTCAAGTCAACGGTTTAACCAGAAACTCTTGGTCTGGGACAAGACTTGTGGAAGGAATGTAGGATTGGTACCTTTTTCTATTGATACAGTAGCTAGAAGTAGACACAAACCATACATCAAATCATTCCTAGATCCCTTGGGTTACACTCCTTGACCCCATGTAGCTACTTTCTTCCCCATACCTCTAGCTCCCTGAGCCTGGCGGGGACTACAAAGGCAGTTGGTTGTAACATGTCGAAATGTACACCACCTCATGCTGCTCTATAAGCTATTATTCCATGTCTGCTTCCCTACGTATTCATCTGTCCACTTCTCAAAACTTTTTTACATGATCAAGTCTCTGAAAATGGAACTGGTTTCTTGCTTTCCCACTACTAACATTCACTGGCTATATCTGCTCAACCAAAGAACATTTAACCAAAACCGTTCTCACTATAATCCAAACATAAGTAGAAATGTGTAGAGGAATTGTGCTGGCTCAGATGTCTTCTAAACACACCTCACACAGAAGTTCAAGCCCGGAAGCACTAATTTTACCATATTCATCATGTATCAGGAATGATCTGTATGACTCGATGAATACTCATCTTCTGACACGTCGTCCTTCCGAAGCTGTAGAAGTTCTAGGGAACTCTCAACCACTTCTTCAAGCAAGTCCTCAACCACCTGTGAGTTGGGCTTGTCGTGGAACCTGAGGGTTATCTGATGATGATACACATGTAAGGCACTAAGGCTAAAATTTTCCTCTACTGGTACCTCCAGTTGCCACTTCTGACCAAATTGTAGTGATATAGCTGACACACTACCCGAAGGTACTATCTCGGGTAATGGTCCGTGTTCAGATGTCTCATCACTATGTAGACCAACCAATTCATAACTCACTAGAAAACACTAGAAATCGCCTCCAGCTAGTCCTCTACTGCATGGGAATCTGTCTCGCCTCAAAACCTCAGAGGCCTCTGCCGCTGGAGCTCGTGCAACATGCTCAGTCAGCGTGCACCGTCCTCCAATGTGGCTTGTGGAATCTACTGCCCAACAGGAGGTGGTGCTACTGGTACACCACCTGAAGGCGCCAACATAGTAAGAGGGACCTGCAGCGGAGCCTCGTCACTTGGTGGGCCGTCATCGTGTACTCTCTTGGAACACTAACTGGCAGTCTGCGTGGAGGCATCCTGAAAGAACAGATGTGACACCGTCAAAAGACTATACCTGGTGAGATGACCTAGTTTGAGCTGACATAAAGAAATCTTTTGAAAACACACACACAATTATTTTTTTCATGCACTGAGTTGGAAATTAGAATTCAGGGTCCTGGTGTATGGAAACGTTGTTCGCCACACCAACATTGGACTCCCAGAACTGAAACCCACACTTGGTACCCTTAACACTATTTCTTCACAGAAAATAAATATTAGAGTCCTATTTTCTGCAATAGAACTGAAACTTTTGATACCAATTTGTCCCGACCCATCCCCCAGGGCCCGTATCGTGACTACCCCAAGCCCTCCTTCCATAGGCCAGGGGATGGAGACTATAACCAAATGTGTAAATCTGTAAATATTGGAAGTCATTACATTTATAACTATAAACAAACACTACCAGAGTACAAACAGAAGCAAAAACTATGAAAAAACTGTGTAACAAGTTTGCTGAAAGTAAAGGGGTAGGAAATACAAGCCCAACAGTAAAGTACAAGGAAAGGAAAAATAGGTACAACTAAAAATAAAAACAGCTGGAAGGTGTCTAGCATCTCCTGGATCGTCCACCATGGATCCTACCTGAAGGGTAGGTACAGATAGCCGCCTCAGTGCTTTGCATCCATCCGCCTCCTCTAGGTACCTACTCATCGTGATGTTCACCTCCAGGTACGATCCAGTCCTCGTACACTCTACCTTTGTCAGCACTGTTTGTCATATGCATCCAACACAATGAGGTGTGGGTGTAACCCGTGCTTGGGTGAGTATAGAAATACTCAGTAGGGACCCCGAGACCCTCAGGGTCTCGCAAAATCCCACAAGGATAAACCAAAAAAGTATTAAATCAACGGATAACCATTACTTAGGTATATGCGCATACATATACCTAAGTTATCATGTAACCCATCTCAATCACAAGGAAAACACAAAGGTCATTGACTCAGCTCAAACCGGGATTTTTCATTATCGAAACCACGGCTGCTGGAGAACTCATACTCGTTCGAGTACAGTGGGCATGTCATGACTCTTAGGCGCTTCTCACTAGCCTTGGATTGTTGATGTACTTCTCCTATCAAGTACCATGGGACAACTACATAACACATAGATGCTTCCCACCTGGGGTCTACCACCTCACATAGTATCTCTCCCCCTAATATCCTATAGAGGTACTCCTACTGTGGAGTACCGCAGGTCTTCCTCCTCACACAATGGCGCTCCTCCGCCATGGGTCTGCCGCCTCACACAGTATCTCTCCCGACTAGTCTAGTTGAATCACTGCGAAAAGAATCGGTCAAGCAGTCGTCAGGTCTCAACTAGCTACTAGGTCTATGTACACTGCTCGTTCATCTTTGGGAGGGTCCGCTCCATGATTTACAATCCAATACTCCAATTGTCCCGAAGTCCAAGAAGAAGTAACTCAATGGTCCGCCACATCATAAGGGTCTCAAATCAACAGAAAACACGTCAATCGGACGACCAGTCTATTAGTTATTAGCAGTTTAGTCTCGGGGGCCTGATTGGATTCCTGTATGAACCAACCTGATCGTGACTCAACTATACCATAAACTCCGGTGGGGTATACTGAAAGAGATGACTATGATCCATGAATATTGGTGCCACTGATGATTTGTCAAATAGACATCCGGTGCCAACGATATGGCCTAGGAAAGTAATATAAAAGATATGGGCCCAGGTCCGCTCTGACCCAGTCGGACCGACTCATCCCAACCTGGTCTGGGTCAACCTGGTCTGGGTTAACCCAGACTGACTTGCTGAGTCTATATCGGCCTATTGGGTGGTTCAGTCTGCTCAGTTCGGCACAGTCTGCTAGGCCAGGCTGAGCGGGCTGCACGGACAATTCGGGCTGAAGTCGCCACGTGGGCGACTCGGCCCGAAGGCCAGTGGCATGTTCGACCGGTGCCACGAGGGGCGCGGCTCGGGAAACTCGGATCGAGAGGCCAACAGTAGCCCGCGTGGGGTGTGGGCTGGCCTCAAGTGTGCCTGGAAGGGCGCGTTAGGGAACGGGGGCGCCGAGAGGGGGGTGCCGGGCCGGCGACCTTGGCGCTGGGGGGTGCCGGGCAGGCGGTTGAGGGGGCACCGGGAAGGCGGTCGGGGCGCTGGGGGCTGCCGAGCAGGCTGGCTGGTTGTCGGGCAGGGGGCCTGGGCATTGGTCAGGGTGCGGGGCATGCAAGCAGGGTGCCGACGGGCCGGGTAGGCCGCAGTTTCAGCCAGGGCCTGCATCGGGCAGCGTGCGGGTAGGCCGGTCGGGCGCCGCTCGGCCGACAGTGCAGTTTGCGGAGGCAGCAGGTAGCGCAACCTATATTCACCATCATCGTCACCATTTCCTCATTACCATGTCATCGTTACTTCTTCGTCGACTCAAGGTTCTGAAACCATAAAGGTTGTGTAGGGGTCATGCCTTGTTCGTTCGGACCAAACCCTCCACGTTAGAATGATAGCAAGTGGCTAATGAAGTTTATTTAATGTGAGAGGATAAAGCATTAAACAACGTGAAACACACCCCTAACTTTTTAATTTTAGAGCGTTCGTTCATCATAGGGGAAAATGATGTTGTCATTGTTCTTCGTATGCTTCCACTTCTGAGCTCGTGCGTCGGTCTTTTGATGACGAAGAGGAAGGAAGAAGGGTCGTCGAAGACATCCCATGTCGGAAGGGGGGTTCCGAGGAAAAAGCTGGGGAAGAAGCGTCGTTGCCGGCGTCTTTTCGTTCTTCATTGGAGGATTCTACTCTCCCAAGCTCTCCACTAAAAAGATAATAAACGTTCAAAAATAATATATTTTAAGCTATTATTCCTGTTGGCATGAATTAATTATGTGGGCCCCACTTAATTAATTTCATGACGTTGGCATAATTATTTGAAATTCAAAAAGAAAGGAGAGGCTCCAAAAAATTAAGTTCATGAGAGGTTGGCATATTAAATTTGGAGAGTTTCAAGGGGGTTTGAGGCCCGGGTGTTTCCCACCTAATTAAACATAAAGAGGGTCAAGGGGGTTTCCTTTAATTAATTGGGTGTTTTGGGGAGGTTTTATCCTCCTCCATTAAGAGGGGAGTTAGATACCAAGATGCTCTCCATCATTAATGAGGCAGAGTTGAGTGGTTTCCTCCTCTCCCATTAAATGGGGGGGGGGGGTTAATCCCCATGTGTACCCCACGTCTTAACCTCTCGTTGGAGGTTATGCTCCTTGGGTGGTTCCCACCCAAATTATCCTCCCATGGAAGGTTAGGGTGTGGTATTCCCACCACCAACTCCCAAGTGGAGATTTTAACCAAAATTACCACATGGCGTGGGTTCAACAAAAATAAATTAAGTTGTCACTTATTTTATGTTATTAATCCACGTGAAACCCAAAAACCAACTCTCATACCTGATCATATGTCATCGAGGTGAAAGTCTTGTTAAGAGAAAACATGTGATGAGAGTTCAACAGTGCCCTCAGATTTCAATTCTGAGCATCCATTAAGAAGTTATAAAAACCCGATTGTATGTTTACTAAATGCACCCAAACAAAACATCATACATTGATCCTGGGCACACCGGGCCTCAGAATCAAGCTCTGTAAAAATTCGCAGAACCGTAAAATTCTCATGTATTTAAAAAAAATAAAAAATTTACAAGGGAATTCCAGGTCATTACATCTATTCCTATTTTTTTCTTCCAGGATGAATAGAGAATAGTAAACTATGTGGTTTATCCAATAAACCCTTCAAATATAGTGTGTGAAGAATACATGAATGGTGATGGAACCATATCATCCAATAAAAAATGTGGTTAAAATCAGAATTATTTCTCACATTCTTCTATAGTTAAATATATTCCCTCTATTCCTCTTTAGTCTTCACATGGTTGTATGGTTGAAACTTCTTTTGAGAAAGATAATATTTCCCCCTTTACTTCATGATTTCAAGATCTATCCTTAAAAAATCAAGAAAATTGGTTATTTTTTTACCCTTATCTTAGACAATATATCATTATCCCTTAAAGTATGATAATTTTCCTACATATTATCTTTCCCATGGTGGCAATGTGTTGAGCAGTCATAATCTTTAACCATATCCAACCATCTTCTCTAATTCATAATCAACTATTTATTTGTGAAAGTATACTATAAAATGTTATGATCACAACCTATATTACACTAGTACCTTTAAATATAATCATGTAATTAATTTAATGCAAAAATTACACACTGCAAACCATAAATCAATAGTTTGGTAAAAAAATATGGAAACATAAATTTGTGTGATGCATAAACTAGTACAATATTATTCTACCTGAGAATTCCTCCCAAACATATCATTGACGCATCATTATAATTTGAAATCCATTATCTATTACAGGGTAAAGTAGTGACAGGTCAACTAATTAACCTTTTTATTAGTATCTTGGAGCATTCATCACATTCTTATGTCCAAATTAACTTAGCTCCTTGAGATGTTATCTTCTGGGTGGATTTGACGCTCATGAGAAATTATGCACAAAATGAGAACAATATCCTAAAAACAAAAAAAACTGTAGTTATCTATGATAGTGTTTGGTCTTGGACAATGACCAATAACTTATGTTCATTAAGGATCATTTGATATACCCTCACAGTAAATTATATTCACCACGAATGATACATTAATAATATAGAATCCAAACAGGGAAAATGTTTCTTAAAGTTTATCCTTCCTCATGGGAATTTATACAACTCTCAAGATATCATCACTCTATTCCATTACCTTTAAATATATATAAATATAATATATAAAGTAAAACACAAATTGAACAAGGTAATCTCTGGAGACCCTAATCATTAAATACCTGACGACAGTGGGGAATTTTTGAGGTCAAATATCAACAATATAAAATCATAGTGTCCATACATTGTATATAATTCTTCTATGGGATTATCAACCTTCTTGATCATCAATTGATGATATCTAAAATGATGTTTAATCATAGAACTATATTTTTCTTTATGTATTTGAACAAACCAGTCAGCAGTATAGGTTAGTTGATACTATTTTTTTTGTTTTTCTTGATAATCAATGAAATAATTCATTGAAATATATTTATTTTTGAAAAGTAAAACTAGTCAACCACATTGTGCTACCCATTAAAAAACGAGACCCATTTCAAGATTGTCAAGGAGATTCATCTTAGTTTTCTAAAACATAGTTAGGCCCATTATATTTGGAGTCTTTGATATAGTTATTTAACAATTTATTAGTTATATCGGGAACCCAAATTTATGATAAAATGTAATTCCATGAAATTATTCTTCAAATACACTTATATAATCTAACAGAAAAAGAATATATTAAATATTGAGTTTCTCCCCAACCATCTAATATAAACACTCAATTTTAATAAGATTCAATACCCTTTAAATGGATTTGATTTCCATAAAATTATAATATTTATCATCAAACTGATAAACAATCATTTTTCTATTCAAAATATAAAACATGACTAACCTTACTCAACAATGGGTATTGGATTTATCTAAAAAAATCAATCCTGATCCCAACCTAGGATAAAATCATACTAAAAAAATTGTAAAATAATAGTATTTATATGAACCACATTCCCCAAAAATCAACTGGAGAATAATCATAAACATGAGATGTGATCATCATACCATTGGGGGATTTTACTACCATCTCTACATTTATTTTCTAAGGTGGTATAGTGATACCCATTTCAATTTAATTAGATATAAAAGAGTGGATAGATCTAGAATCAAATATAAAATTTATTGTTCTAAAGTAGAGGGTAAGTAAACCTTTCTTCACATTATCATCTATCCCCTTGTAAAAATCATTGATAGCATGATTTTCATATTTTTCTAGGGAAGTAATATATTTTTACATTGATCACCATCATTATTTATTAGATTTTTTAATTAGTTGGCATATTGATCATGCTCCATGAATATAAGCTGTTGGAGTTTAGGGGGAGTTTTTTCATTTCTTTATCACTATTTGCATCATTAAATAACATATTCTTGTCGCATTAGAATTTTTCTCCCAATGAAATTCATTTTCTACACATGATTCATTTACCTGTTCCCTTAAGATTATTTCTTCTTGGATTCCTTTGACACACTGAGCATAATATAAATATTAACTTCTTATCTACTTTTCTTTAGAATTTCCATTAAATTAATTATTTATCTTTATATCAAAACCGTGAAATGGATGTGAAAATATAATATCCGTCTCCCCCATGCTTGTACATCTAATATTTTTCTCATAGCTAAAAATTTCCTTCATGGATAATTCCTATCAGAGGCTTCATGTTACGACACTAAATAATTGGTTAACCTTACATTTAGGTTTGATGATAACTCTATAAGCATACCTCATAGGTATTGTAATATTTGACACATAGGTACCAAATGATTCATGGTATTTGTTTTTAATCATATTGAATTAATACATGATTTTTGAAAAAAAATAAACGTAAATTATTTATTTAGAAATAAGCTCTTAAATAATCACAATCCATAGTGTCAATTTATTAATGTTTCCTAGTGTTCTTATTAGGAATCCACTATTTATCCACTTCATATTATAAATAATAAAAAATGCAATAACATTCTAATGATTTAAACATATTAAAATGAAAAATATCTTTTCAATGATACTGGTCAATTTCTCAGCAACTGTGCGATCATCATACTCAATAAAAGAAGGTGGTCATTTCATCATGAAGAAATCAATATATCATTTTTACCACTGTTTTTCATTTTCAATATCAATATGATTTACAGTGTCATAAAACATAGTTGTAATAGAAACAATACTTGGTATTATAATTCCCATAACATTTGTTTTATCTAGAAGAAAATCATAGCATTCACCATTGAATTCAACATTAACATGATTATTTATGTTTCCGTCCATTAAGTAAAACCAAAAAGCATATTGTGAGTAACAATGATCATAGTGAAAAACCACATAATCTTGAAAAATAATTTATAGAATTTCTAAATCATGAAAAAAATTTCAATGACACCATAGGTTTAACCTAGGTCATTCATGGTATCTATAAAAATCAATAAGATTTTATCTAATAGATAGATATATCACTAGGTCTCTCACAAAATATTTCCCAATACAGTTTCTTTGGGTTAACTAAAATATACCATGATACAAACTACAATGAACCATACATTTCATAAATAGATATATCATATTAGTATATGATTGTTCATTACAAAACATATCTATTTACACTAGAATCATAAAGTTAGAGTTCTTTTGTAATATTGTAAACATAAACAATCAGTTCATAAATTATTTACAACAACTCCTACTATGTTCATCATTAATAAAACCTTCAATAGAAATTTCATACTTCATAATATCTGGGAATAAAACATAAGAAATGGTGAGCACAAATGTTCTATAGTGGAAAGAAAGGGAGATATCATAAATTAATTTAGCATAACATGAAAATAAGGGTATATGAAAAAGATCATAACATTTTAAAATCATCGCATGCATATCATAAATCATAATCCTCAGTCATAGAAAAACTATTTCCAATACATATGACATGTGTCATAAAGGAATAGAATAATATAATCAATGGAAGAATAAAATTGGAATAAGACATCAAATTTTGGTATTTACCTACGAATTAAAAAAAATTAGTAGGTAAATCCCATTTCCAAGACCATCATTGTGAACTAGGTTCATTCACTAATACATTATAATAGTCAATGTTCACTACCAATTATTTTGTTGTGGATATAGTCCCTTAGTGAAATGGGTTAATTCCTTATTGAAGAACTTTTTATCTCATGAGATATCAATAATAAAAAATTTATTAGAGTTAGATATATATCCCAAAAATTATAAATGAAAATAAAATATATGGGTGCCATATGACCAGTAAACATTCATCATATCATAACCCATTAAAAGTAGTGAGGTTCATAACAATTTCATCATATAATAACACATAAAAAATAATAGTTTTCTTAAACATTTCATTATTTCATTATATTAAATCCCATGGAAAAGGAATGAGTCTCATAAACATCATTTCGTTATGAAAATAAAATATATAGATAAAGAAAAATGTTGGTATCCTTGGATCATTTTCCTAGTAGAGCATAAGTGAAATCAACATCTATTATCATAGAAGAAACAAAATTCTATTAAATTATAATTAAAACAATCATAAATAAAATATATTTTTGATATTAAAAATAAATATGAAAATATAAAAATATAATAAAAAATTTCAAATATATTTTCCTTGAAAATAACCTTCGAAACATATAATGTAGCCATCAAATCATTGAGGGGTAATGATAGTGTAAAATTAAATTCATTACATATAAAATAAAGAAACATTCCTTTCAAAATTTTGTGAAAAAGTAAAAACAACCATATTTAAAAAAATGAAAATAGTATTTCTAGTAAACTATTTTGTAAAAAATATAAATATATGACAAAAAATGAATTTAAGTAGTCCTTAAGAAATATTAATAACATTGAAGAGAAATTTTTTTAAAAATAGTCATAGAAGAAGAGGTATATATGATATTATATGATAGATGAATAATTTTTCATAAGTGGAATATAATAACTTTAAATCCATCATAATATATATCAATAAATGTTTTTAATGGGAAATTAAATATATTTCTATGTGTAGACAATAAGTTTTATGTCCATATGAGCTATATTTTCACATCACATTTGATCTTAAGATGGTGAATAAAGGATGTTTCATATTAATAATAATGGTTCAGTATATGTTAGATATTTATATTGTTATTTTATTATGAATATAATATATTTAGTGGAGCTAAAATAATAACTAAAAATAAAGTGATTGATAAAGGAGATTACCTTGCCTTTCAAATAACTCATTTAGATCTCCTCAAAAGTTACATAGGGTGTGTCTTTGGGAAGAAAAGAGCCTCTATAATTTGGATATGGATACTGGTAAGAGAAATCTGTATAGTGTGGTCAATCTATAAGCCTTAATGTGGCATGAAGAAGAGAAAGGAGTATATCTCTATTATAATTTATGGGGGGGGGGGTTGTGATTTCATAAAAGATTAAAATATATTAAATAAATTCTTAATCCGAATGGTTCTAAATGTCTTATAAATGTGAAAGGGATAATATTTTGGAAATTATATTATCCCTATTGTTATATTTTATTATTTATATGATTATGACGTCATTTAAAATAATATTATTTCCATGAAATATATTTATTTCCAATTTATACACTTTTAATTTACATTGAGTGAAGAGAAATATTAAAAAACATGGAATTGGAATATATTTATTTTACGCAAACTCTTAAATAAATTAGTTCAGACATATTAATTTAATTAGAAAATATAACTTCCAATATTTTTAATAAATTTTATTTCAGTTTTAAGTTAATTTTAAATTTACAGTTTTGAAATCGTGTAACATTTAATGTTAATTACATAATACCTAAAAATTAGAAAAAAAATATATTTGAATTTAATATTACTCAAAATATATATTTCTATTTATTCATTACTAGTTCTTGACCCTATGTAAACACATAATAGATATTTAAAACTATGAGATTGACATTTTTCAATATTCTTCAATATAAATTATATATATTTCTCTGTTCAATGGCTTGGTGCTAATTAAATATCTATATCTCGAAACTATAGATATTATCTTCTAATTAAATTCATCGAATAATAATTGGGATGATAAATTTTGGCCTTAGGACTTATTTTTATCCTTGATTAAGAAGATTTACCCATTATAGAGGTGGTACATTTCACTATGATTACTATTCATATTGAAATAAATAAAAGGAAACCACATAAAATCATTAACATCAAGACTCTAAATATCTAATACATTTTATAAAATTCAATTACTATAATTTTCTAAAATTAATTTTAAAATAAGAAAACAATAGGCGATGAAAACTTCTCATTAGAAAAATACATTTTAGGAATAATATTAGTTCTATTCTTATCTCATTCCTATAAAAATATTAAATGAATTTTAATTTTTTTTAATAAATACAATATATATATCAATATAATAATTTAATAGCATTGAATAATTTAATTTCAAAAGATAAAATTACATTATGCGCATAGAAATACTTTTTTAGAGAATATATCTTTTAATTTCAAATGATTTTTATTTTCATTTTAATTAATCGATAACTAATAAATCCATTTTTAGTAATGTTTAAAGAGTATTTTTTTCATAATCAATTTGGAGAATTTCATACCCACTAATCCAATATCTACCTGATAACTGTCAATTTAAATAGCAATATTTTAATAATTTATAATTATTTTTCAAACTATTTTTTGTGTGTAACAAATGTATTCGAAGAAAAATAAATTTACAGAAAAAATTTATTTCATAAAATAATAGGATATATTTAATGAAAATAACTTTTATATTGAAACCTATACATTAAAAAGGATCCATTGATAATAATTGGAGTTTTTCTTACCAATTTTATACTTTTAGTTCCAAAATATTTTCATCAATGATATTTTTATTGATTGTGGAAATTGATTTCATAAGTGAAAAATATGGGATTCACTAAAAAATTTGATATTTTGGGATTAAAAAATCATGATTTTTATATACAAGTAAGAAATATTATGACCAAATAAATAAGAAATAAAGTAGATGAAACAAATTCCTTTAATTCATGATATTTTGATAACACTATAACCTCCTATGTAAAAAAATAACTATCTAAATATATTTTATCTTAAACTTATTCCTAGATTTACATTTTTAAAAACTGAAATAATAATTAATATTCCTATGTATATTAGTTAATTATTATATTTTTTTCAATATCTTGTGTGATTAATATGGATTCTTTTAGATTAGTTTCTTAATAGTTCTGATTTCCTTCAATCATATCCAAAGATATATCATTCCTTAACCATAAAATTTATTGTAATTAATTATTTATATTATTTATATTGTTATAAATTCAATCTATTATAATATTCATTATGACCCATAACAATGAAATCAGTGATGAACATGATTCAATGATTTTTAATCAACGATCATTAATATCATAATTAATGAGTTAAATACTGTTTCTACCATTAAAAATACAAAATATAAAACTTATTTACTTATTTATATAATATATGATCATTTATTATGTAATGCCCCAACCCCAGAATCTAGGAGCTGGTGAATTATTTTAATACATTGGCATGATTACAAGGAATAAAGTCCTAATGGACTGATCAGTTTAGTAGTATTGGAAATAAGATACATACATAAGTTCAACACTACAACTTGAAAAGAAAAACAATTCTAATTTATTCCATTAGAAACACTCAAGATTCCAAGATTATTCATGCAAGTCACTCATAACTAACTTCTTCATGTCCTCAGAAAATGAAACATGATAAAGGGGTCACCTAAAACAATTTGTACGAGTAAGCAATACAGTGGAAGATAACATAAGCATTAGGCATGCTGAATAATTTAAAACACATTCCTTTACAAATTATTAACATGAACACTTTATGGAAGGAGTATGAGATGAGTAAATAATGCTATAATAAAACATACTCATGGGTATTCTACAAGTTGAATAACCACATGAAATACCAATAGATAATCTCATAATGATGGAATGAATAATGCCGGACATCATAACCACATAGTCAATGCCTCGTGCCAAGAGTACAAAAAAGATTTTGTCAAGGCCTTGCGCCAAGACACAAGTTTGTCTCATGAGACCTACCGATACATCAAGGAGCTATAGAAGGCTCCACCCATCAATTACTAAGTCCAATTCATTCCTCATATGAAATGTTTGAAACATAACATAAACAATCATGTTAAAACTATCATAGAAAATGTCAATACTTTATCCACAAACCATGAATGGTATAAAAAATAGCACATTCATAATCAAACATCACTCATTAAATACAATATGGAATATTGTATTGTAAAAGATTAACCAAAATAGAAAATAATGAAGTATGTTGATATAGATAAAAATATTCATCAAAACTATTTGAGAGAAATATCCCCCTTTTTCTTGAAAATATTTAAAAGTCACACTATTTGTCAAGAAGCTGTTTAAAAAGAGATTTTTGAATCAAAGTGTCCCATACCACTTTGAAACATTTAAAAGAAATATTAATTTTAAAACATTAATGTCCATATAAATAAATTCTTAAAAGGATTTTTACAATTTAGACATTAATGAGAATGATTTAGAATAATAAATCTTTAAAACATTTAAAATGATATTTTAGTTAGAGTTACTAAAAAAAGAGAGACACTTGAATACAAATAATTGATATAATAAAAACATTATAATATCATGAGAATAAATGGATTCTTGATATACTATTTCAATGTACATTATATACACCATATAAAAGTTAATTGGTGTATAACAATAAATAAGTCTCAATTGAATGTAAATAGTGATGAAATCTATTATAAAGACCATATCCTTAGGTTAAGGATAAATCAAGGAAATAATTATCTATGAAATATATAAATACAATAAATATTATTTTATATTCAGTGTAAATAAATCATAGTACATTCACACATCTTATGGTAAAACCTACACCAATGAATTGGATTTTTAACTCAACAAATGAAGATTGAGTTAAAATTAGTCTTATCAGGTTCATATCGATGACTTGAGAATTTATCAATGGAGTGATTATGTGTATTAAAATTATATCAATAGAAATGGGAGTGGAAATTAATACACAAATAATAAATAGTTATTCCACACATAATAATGGAGTAAAATAGTCAATGATGTATGCGTAAATCCCAATGAGTGTAAATCGAAATTTGAAATTCCCTTACTGATTTGGTAACTTATGAAACATACACCCCATGAAGTAAGTATCTTACAATAAAGATCTAAATACCAATAAATTAAATAATATTAAAAAATTAATACAATCAGGGGCAGTACATACTCCTCACAAAAGTAAATAGTGGCCAACAAGCATGAATATCACGGGAATAAAAGTGAGATGAAAAAGCCTTACATCATTGTAATCAATCGAGTCACATGAAAAAAAGTTAATAACCACCTAATGAATCAAAAAATACCATGAATATAAAGGAAATCATGTTAATATCTATCAAATGGAAGTACACAATACACCACATTTAATAAATAAGTGGCGAACAATAGAAATCTCACGAAATTAAAAGTTAGATTAGAAACCCCTTACCTCAAGTCCAACTTGTCTTGTATGTTCCTTATTCATCATGAATAATAAACTTAAGTTAATTTATACTTTATTAAGAACATTTTTTCATGTTTATTATTACTTTTATATCACTTATTACCTTTCTATAACAATTAGTTATTTATTTGAGTTCATGTTGGATATTTTATCGATCTTTGGAACATGAGTCAAAATTGACCTTGTTGTAATTACTATTTTACCATGTGGTAAAAATTCCATTATCTATAGAATGATATACATGATTTAGATATCATATATATATAAAATTTAAACAGTATATATATCTATTTATAACATTACATAACATTTGGATATAAGAAATGAAATGTACCGTTCATGGAGACGGTAAGTCATATGTACGCATGAACACTACATTAATTTCTATTTTGTATTTTAATGGAATTAAAACATAATGATAAATAAGTATGTTATAATTCATGTATATTATCATATTTAATATCATTAATTCCATCCTTTATATATCCCACATAAGGAATTAACGAGTCATATCATTTTTTGGGTGGTGGTATTCCACACTTCCTCAAATGAAATTATCGCGTTTTACCCATAATGGAAACCATAAAATAATGATATAAATAAAAAATTCAGAAGAATAAAGAAAAAATAATCATAATATATATATATATTATATAAATACAGTGCCATCTTAATGGCCACCATGAGAGGCAGTAAGAGATAATCAAACAATCATCATTTCGTGAGGCGTTAGTTTGTCATCCAGAGAAACAGTATATTCTTAACCCATTTGATGGAGGTGTGTGTAAGTGTAGTTCGAATCTTTCTCATAAAAACATCCTAGTATATTGATTATACTTATTTTTTTATAAAATAAAGTCATAAAAAGTGTATAGGGGGTTGGATAAGTAAAATAAAACAAAATAAAACAAAATAATTTTAGAGAAATCATTAACTTTAATTTGGGTAGCTTCCTTTGGATTGAACAAAAAATAGTTTTTAAAGTGTCTTCTACCAAAGGTGAGGCTTCTAGGAGGTATAGGGGGATCTTGAGAGATTATTTTGCCAGGTTTTGGACGATCCAAGGGGCTTGAGAGATGTGTGGAATGGGTTAGAAGTGGTGTTCTTTCATAAGTGGGAGGAGGGGCTCTTTAAGAAAGTGTGAAAATATTATTTTATTATATAGTGATATTCGGTTTCTAAAGGTCCAAAACTAATTAATGCCAAAGATAAGATGACTCATGGTTGAAATAAAATCATCCAATTATAATTGTATAGTTTTTTGATAAGATTTTAATATTAATAATCATATTTATTTAAATCATTTATTAATGAGGTAAATATTACATCATTATTGTGTCTTAAATAATTTAATTTATTTGATGTCAAAATATTATAAACAAATTACCATAATGTATGAATGTTTTTAGAATTATAATGATCATTTATAGTTGAAATGGTGACTTATAAAACCCCATGTAAAAATTGATATACTAAAATATATTTGTTAATGTCATTTTGGCCTTTGCATGAAGTTAATTAAAATAAAGTGTCATTATCCTTCTTATATGGCTCCATGGGGTCCCAAAATTGACCCAAGGATGCCAATGGTCAGCTATGACTCATCCAATACAGTTAGGAAAAGTTTTAGGGTAATTTTGTATTATTATAATATTCCTTTTACATAAAACTACCCTATTTACCTTTAACCATGATAAATAAAAGTCAAAAGTTACTATTCACCAAAAAATATTTTGATCTTATTGAACCAAATTTTACTTACTAATAACAACCACATCTCTTGGATTTTCAAAATTCAATTTATTGAAGCGGTAAACTTTCATTTAAATGAAATATTCGGATTTTTAACTACTATTTAATGGTTTCACTATTCATCAAAAATTGATGTTTTCAGAAAAATACCAAAAATTCAGCCTAATCTATATTTGATATTCCAAATTCAAAAAATTTCACTATTTTGAAAAATTAAAAACGTAGAAGTTGGATTAATTAATTTAAAATTAATTCATGTTGTCAAAATAAATAGCAAGTCTTTATGAAACAATAAATATCAAAAGATTGACACTTGTTTATGTATAATTTCAAAGTGACATTAATTCCAATGACCAACATTGGATTAAAGGGTAAATATGTAATCTAATTACACTTAAAAACCAATTTATAATATAATCTAACTATATAAATAAGTTATATTAAAAGGATGTTTTGAATTAAAATACATTATCTCTCACTATTCATATAAATGAATATTATTAGAAAAATACCAAAAATTTACCCAAAGTAAATTTTGATATCATGATTTTAATGATTTTTTTTTTCAAATGGTACATATAAAAGTGACCAAAAATATATTTAAAGATGGTTTTCCATTAAAAGGCGGTAAATCAACCCTTTAATGTAAATTATGGTTAAAATTAGATTCATTCACATTTTAAGCCACTAACTTTTATTAGATAAATGTAAAAACTTTTAACAAACATATATAATCATTTTGTAGTTAGTTCTGTTCTTTCCTACCATTACAACAAATTGTTGTTAACTACCATTTGAAATAATAATATTATATTATTAGTGTGTAACGTAAGATTTCAAGGAAACCCATTGTTGCGTATGAGGTATACCATCGAACATAGTGTCCCTTTTAAAGTAGAATTAATATTTAGTTCACAAATATTAATAAATATGAAAAATGTCGTGTTTTTTATTTACCTGGGATGTTACATATTATGTTTTCAATGTTTATCATGAAATTATTTAATATCATTGTATAAGTAGGTGGTTAGAACGACCCAAACAAGATCTTACCATAATTAATGGACTATTATTGTTATGAAAATGTTTTATTTAGAACCAATATCTCTATTATAGAGGTATAATGTTATTTTTTAGATAATTTTAATGTGGTACATCTTTTATTATTTGGTTTTAATAAATATTAATAAAATTTTATGAAAAATGTGATATGTTAGTTCTTGGAGGTGGTTGTCCACAGAACACGTGAATGGCACATTCATTTTTATTAGTGAAAAGGTGAAACACAGTTAATAGTTTTTAATGTATAATAATATAATTCATTATAAAATTAATTTTTATTTCATTATATATAATTTTATAACTATATAATTTTAATTAAGAAAGAAAAGGAATGATGTTCGAAAAGAATACTCACATTAAAAACATGGGATTTCATTTGGAAGACTATTTTGAAAAGGAGGTCATAAGGTGATCTATTTTAACATGAGGATAAATTAAATGAAATATAGTTATTTGGTAAGTATAAATGTAAACATTATAATTAAAACCATAATTTTAGTGTTCTCTTGAATAGGTGGTGAGAGGGCCCTTTTATTACTAGTGGGAATGATATTTATATAGATATCTCAAATTTATATAAAGAGTGTGCATGGTTCACAATTAATGAATACAAAAAAATGAATAATAACTGATTGTATGATGTTATAATTTATAAATATCCTAATTAATTAATTTCCACACATGTTTGGATCTTTTGTTATGTCTTTTACTCTTATAATATTATTATTTTTTTACCATTTTTAGGTTTACCTTCATAACAATTTTTTACCAAAGTAATTCACTTTTAACACCTAAAATTAAAATTTAACATATTTAATAGTTTGGAATTAATTATTGAAAATTTTAAATTAATTTATAATATAAATAATCTAGATGTTTATGATAAATAATATTTAACATTCGCACATGTACCTTGTCAAAACCTGTTTAAAAAAAAGTATATATTTAAGCTAAATGTTTATGTATTAGATAAAATAATTAATGTTTTTTATTTTCATGATCTAAATTGGTTTATTATAAATCATATACCGTTTAGTAGCATTGAAATTAACAAAAAACTACATTTTTTCTTAAATAATATTTAATTAAAGACAACTCCAAAAACATTTTTTATTAGAAAATATTACATATATCATTGGATTATTGATCATAGGTTTTTAAAATTGAACAATGTTTTTAAAATATATATTATTAATTCATAAATACATGTTAAATTTTTTATTATTTTATACACTTAACAGTCTTTCTTGTAAAGTCATAAAGTTTACAGTTATGGTAAAACGTATATTTGTCTTTACTATTCTAAAAATCAATCATTTCAGAAGAATATTTAGAATAAATCATTACATAATATGGTAATTCTAAGCCCAAAAATTAATTCCATTTTTTATATAGTAATAATAAAATTTATATGTTTATACATTAAATGAAAATAAAATATATAAATAAAATGTTACTATTATTGAAAAATTGACTATTGTATATATTCAGTGATCTACATATAATATAATATTAATATATAGTTTAAATAATGTTAATACAATAGTTTATATATAATAATATTTTAATTGTGGAAAATTTTATTATTGAGGATAAACATATATCCTAAATAAAATCAGTTTTTTCAAAAAAAAACATTACATTTATATTAAATAATGATTAAGAGAAAACATTAAAAATAAGTACTTATATTTTAAAAATATAATTTTACTAATCCATTAATATTAATATCTTTCTTTATATTTTATGAATGTATCATATTATAATGTCATAATATTATAAATTGTTAATATACATATATATAAATATATGTAAAATGTTTTAATATTTTATTTTCTTTTGTTAGAATATTTATTATTCTAAATTTACAACTAACAATACACAACTAAATAGTTTCTATTGGGCACATTTATTTTCAATTTTCATATTATAATACATTATATATATATATATATATAATGATAATATTTATAGTGCCCAAATTTATAATGGTTAAATATCTTTAAAATATATTGATGTGCTTGAATCACACATTACATTCTCACATCTTGAGTCACACTTCTCCATTTCATAGTTTTCATTTTTGATCTCACCATATGATTTCATCTTTAATGATAGTATTCATAACTATAGGTTTTCATTACATATTAGGGATCATAATTGGTAATTATGAATCAAGAGTTCTCGTACTTTTGAATATTTTATTAATTTTCCTTTATTTCAACCTTTTAAATTATACAATTGTAAAATATATTATAATCCATGGTTAGTAATAATATTTTATGTATAATAATTAGATTAATTTGAAATATGTTTTAATTTTATTCTATGAGTAAATAGTGTGATTTTCATTTAATTCTAATCAATTATGACCAAATAACTATTCTATTCCAATTCAATTTAAATAATAGAAAAATCATTTTGGAATTATAAATATATAGTATATGTATTTAAAATATATCCTAGAATCCAAAGGGATTTTACTTACATTTATTTAAAATAAACAATTATTGGATCAAATATAATAGTTTTATTATATAGTTTCAATACATCTAGATTAGAATATTTCATACTAATACCCAATATAAATATAAAGGAAATATTGATTGTTTTTTTATTAATTTTTTAATAGTTGATGAATCTAGAAGAATATTTTTTTTAAAATACAATTTTTTTTAAAAAAATTACAAAATTATATTCATATATAGAATATTTTAAATATATATTAGTCCATATATAAGATATATAACAAAAAAATGTCAATATTTTTGAAAATCCTGTGATATTAATTGTTTATGAAAGATGAATCATTATTATTCCATGTATTTTTTGTTGTGTTTTTTGATAAAAGTGTTCTTTATTTGTTTAAAAATTACAACTATATATAGATAACATAACTTAATTGGTGATACCCAACTAACGAATAATTTTTTTTTAATTTTTAGGCTACTGTATTAGATAACATTAAAAATTCATAATGGTTCAATTGATAATTATTATATCAGAAGGAGTATTTTAACTAAACCGATATAGTTTTTTGTTGATGAGATCTATTTTTAAATCCATTAACATACACCATTCATTTTTACAATTTTATTTTATTGTGTTTGTATTTCTATTTAAATTAATTTATAATAGTTTTATAAATTTTAAAATTTAATGAAATATAATACTTTTTAAATGTCTATATATTATTAAAATGAATCATTCATATCTAATTTATTATTTCAAAATATTATTTTAAAACACATAATTACTTTTAGTGGAAAAAATCACATCTGTAAAAAAATTTAAAATATATGATATTTAGATAATATAATTACTTTCACTTCATTATGTTGATGTATTTAGAAATTCAAAAATATGAAGCAATACATTTTTTAGTGAATAATAAATTTTTTTGTTAATTAATTCAATTGAATGCTACGTAATTTGTAAAATTTATAGTGCTAAAAATTATGATATAGATAAAGGATGATTGTATTTATATGTTATATAATATCAATAAAATCATGTTTTAATTATAAATTATTTATAATTACTTTTAATTGAAAATGATCCTAAATTAATATACCATGTTTAAATAGATGAATTTTGTTTATTATTTATTTATAATAAACAAATAATCCATAAAATGAAGTGTTTATATTTTTATTGGATAAAAAATTTAGTTCAAAATATTAAAATATTTTCATATAAATTTCTTGTTGTATGTGTGAAGAGTTACATATAATATACCATGTAATTATTTTATTCTATTCAATCATAATTATGATTTTGTGATAAAAATATTAAAAATTATAGGTTCAGATTAAAAAATATTTGATATTTCAGTCACATTGATATTATGGACACCATTGAGTATTGATTTATTGATCATTGGACATGGGGATAGAGTTTCATGTAGCCAAGGTGTATATAATCTAATCACGAAAAGTGACGGTTAATGAAATTTCATTAGATACACTCACTTACATGGTTTTTATATCCATATGATTGTATAAAAATACATTGGATAAGTAACAATAATAAAAATATGGAGATCCAAGCCTATTTTGCATAATATTAAATGATTATTAAACAAAAATATACAGTAATTAAACTACAAGTATTTAAAATGCCAGGTCTCATTGGAGGACTATATTTATAATTCATAAATCATGGAATCCTTATTTTATTTTCCATTTTGAGATCTAGAAATCTATTCTAGATCATAATTTTTCATAGGATAACATGGAGAATATATAAACAAAGAGGTAAGAAAACAATCCATGAAAGGGAATAAATATTATAAGGTATCATAACATTTGATTCAATGACATAACATGATATCAAAAAAATATAGGTCACATGAGTAATCACAAGGAATAATAACATAATTAGCATGAACAAGTATAAATTTTGGCTACATCCATGCCCTAAAAACGTAGCTATAGGGGTCAAAACCCGTGGTTATAACCTATTTCCAAAGTTATAGCAGTCTATGGAATGAATTGGAATGGCTATAGCACAAGTCTATATCAATGGTTTTAAGATGTTATTTATATGGTTTCCACTATAGAAATAGAACTGATAGACACAGTTTTTTCAACCACGGTAATAACTCACACAGTTATCCACTGTTGCTATAGGAATATAGAAATTGTTTTAACCATGGATATATAGAATATTTCTTTGGTGTAAAACCATGGATATATACCATGAAAATATGGTCAATAAACTAAAAAATAGCTTCCATTCTAATATGATCTCTTTACCTCTTCTACCATGGACCATATGAATTACTACTACACTACAATTATCTTTTGGTATATATATATTATGTGCTATATATATCAATATAAACCATGGATATAGAAGAAAAAACTATGTCTATAGCTCTTCCAACCATATGACCACATGAAATGTTTTGTCGTGCATTTACACAAGAAAACTATAGCAACAATTTAAAGAAACTATGGCTATACCATTTGGAAAAAACTCTATAGACATAGTTTATAGAATCCATGGATATTTCATATTGAAAAAATATCCTATATCCTTATTTTTCCAAAAACTGTGGCTATAACCATTTAAAAAAGACTATATATCCACAGTTTTACCTAAATTGTGGCTATAGACCTAAAAAAGACTTTATATCTACCTTTATACACACACCATATCTATATCTATCAAAAATCCACCTTATATCAACTGGTTTATAAATACTATGGATATAACCATAGAAATAGAACTTTATAGCAACAATTTTACAAAGCGTATGGATATAGGTATATGTTATAGCCACGGTTCCACTGAACCATGGAAATAACATTGGTAATATACCATATATCCATGGATTTATATAAATTAATGGCTACATCCTTAATATAAAAACTTACATCCATAGTATTGGAAAACCATGGCTATATGTCTGTGGCTGTAGCTCCTTTTTCTAGAAGTAATGGTGACATAAGATCATTGAATCATTTTTAATCTTTAAACTACATTTAAATAAATCTAGAATACCTTCCTATAAAGAATCACTTGGTGGAAAGACTCCCATAATGGATTAGGTTCACACCCTGATCACATGCATGATGACTCGTGAGACTAAATAATTACCCAATACAGAAGAGCACTATAGATGTGCCCCAATCATAACATGTTCATTATCTATATGCTCCCAAAAGTTTGAATCAGTCATGAGTCTTATCAAATGAATTAGGCATAGAAAGAAAATGGTTAACATAATATTCATTCACATCATTTTCAAAGGAAATTTCAAAATCATTGAATTTGAGGAAAGATCATAATGCATGTATTACCAAATTAATTTAAGGGATAATAATCTATGTATATATGTGAGAGACATGTATACATAATTTTGAATCAACTCGTAACATTAAAGGTTTTTGTTGTTGTCTAAAATAATTTTAAAAAATGATGGTAATATTTATTTTAAATTTTATATGTAAAAAACCAATTTTAGTTTAAAATGCCTTTAAGCAATCATAGTTATTTTTTTTAAATTTTTTTTATAAAACATTAATTTGTAAGAAATAGTATTTTTGACCAAAGATAGAAATGAATATTGATTTTCTTAAAAAAACTAATAATTTAATGTAATAAAGCAATAAAAATTGTAATATACCTGAAAAAATGAAGATTAACCATATGGTAATAATTATTTATGTTTTTTATTATTAAATTATCAAAGAATATACAAAAATGGAAATTAATTAATAAAAATCATGATTTAAATGATAATTAAACATAATCCCTTACCATTTTGTAACTTTTGAATCATAACATACAAATAATGAATTAGAAAAATTAAAACATTTAATATCATGAATAATTAAGGATTCATGATATATTATTTAAATGTTATTTATTACAAATTTTAAAAGATATTAGTTCATAAAAGAATATTTGACTCAAAAAATGATTTATGGAGACTAATCATTTAAAAAGTTCATATAATTGAAGTTAGAGTTAATCAATTGAGTGATTATGTGTAAAAAAATAATTAAAAAAATAAAATAGTAAAATTCAATGATAAATAAATCTAAATTAATTTCACTCCAAATCATGGAATAATATTACCAATGAAGTAGACATGTAACCAATTAATAGAAATTATTTCAACACACCCCTAGCCTCACACTTATCTTTAGTTGAGTGGTGTTGAACCTCATTTATAGTGGTTCTAAAAATGTTAATAACTTATTAATAAATTATATTAGTATTTATGATATCATATGTGATCATTTTATAATAACTTATTGCCCATTTGATAGTAAAATGTCACTATTAGTGTTGTTTTGGATGTTAGTTTCCTTATTTTCCCCTATATGTTTCATTATTAATGATATAGATATTGATCATAGATTAATGTCAAATCATCTATAAAATGATATTAATGTAATAGATATAATTTTTATTTATTTTATTCCTGTGTATAACTGATAATGAATTTTGATCATTGAGAATGAATCACATCACATTATAGATAAGATTAGTCATACATACACATCAGTTATGTTATCATTTCTAAAATTTGTTACAGGGTAAGGAAGTATATTGTATATTAATACTATTTAATCAATTTAATATAATTAATATCACCTAAATTCATAACATTTTTGATTTTTTACATTCCTCATAAATTATTTGTAAAAAAAGGAATCATATATCTTCGTGAGGTGTTATTCCACAGTACACTTTAATGACATGTTGTCTATTCAATGGATTATAGGGAAAAAGTGGATGGTATATTTATTTTAAAAAATAATTAATTTTAAATTAATATAATATATCAACATCGAACTAATTTATATTATCTCACATTTAAATCAAAATTCAAAAATGACTCAAATTGCTTCACGATGTGGTATTTTTTCATACATAGAATCGATATTATCTTATTCTCTTTGGAATGGAAATTTGGATTGTAAATGTGATATTATAATTCCATAAGAATGATTATTTCATAAATATAATATATAATAATTATATAAATAATTATATCCATCCTTGAGAAGCGGTGAAGAGAAACATACTATGTCTGTTCATGAGGCAATAGTCTACCCTACTCATGACCAACAGTTTCATTTTTAATTTTAGGGTGGAAGAAATAGTTTTAGGCCACCGATTAACATTAAAAAATAATTATATATTGATGTTACTGTTTTTATTTTATCATCATGGTTTAATAATATTTTGAGGTGGTGGAGGAGGAAATAAAATCAAACACTCGGTTAAGGATGTTACATCTTCTCTAGAAAACATCATTTGGTTTTCCCCAAAAGCATTAATAGGTTGGATCTCCATACAAAATCAAGAAATATAGGATGAGGATAGGGAATAATAGAAGTTATTTTTAAAGGTAGTTTGTGAGAAACAGGTTTTTATATATCAAAAGTTGAGGAGAGGTGGTGTCCTTTTACAATTTTGGGAGAGTATATATCTGGAATTTTTGGAAAGAAATAATTCTACCCATATTTTAATCATACCAAAAGTCTCCAAAATGGACTATTATCTAACCATATAATATATAAGGTATAAATATGACAGAAAAATATGAATTATACATATTTTGAGTCATTTTTACTCCTATGATATTGGTTTTACCACCAGTAAACCCATTTTTATATTAAATGTGTTAAACAATATTTACTCTTTTCATTATTAATTACGATGAAAATTTTTGTTGAACTTATTAGATAATATAAATTATTTTTATTCAAAATATGAAATTAATTATTCAAAATTCATGTCATAGAAGTTGAATAATTTAATATGACATTAAATTAGCGGACGTGTCGATCAAACTATTTTTCACGAAATATACTTTTTTAGGAAAAGGCAATCTCATATTAACTATATAAAATGTAATCATAATTAGATTAATTTAAATTAATATATATATATATATAATATAGATTATTTATATTAATAATTTATTATTATGGATTGTTTTAAATATTTAATATAAATAATCTTTATACAATTTAGAATAGTATTTATAAAAATTTGTTTTAATGCCTAAAAATAAACCAAAAATAAACTCTAATATAAACGTGATTGGAATATTATTAATTGGATTTAATATAAATAAACAACATATATTATTATTTTAAAAAAATTGAAAATAATAACAGGACATAAATTATTAAAAAAATAGAAATTAAAAAAAAGCAGTATTTTTCACCATTCACTAAAAAAGTAATATTTTTTAAAAAAATATAGAAAAATCACCCTAAGTTAATATCGATATTATTATTTGAAAATTTGATTTCCATTTTAACATTTATGTTTTCAAATTGAGTAAAATTAATAATTATATTAATTTTTCATAGAAATTATTATTAATATTTTTTTGATGAAACTAATTTTTGATGAATAAAATACCTTTTTTTAAAATTGACTAAATATTTAATAATATCATATAAATAAATTTAAATTTAGTGGGTTTCTAAATAAATTTAATATATTATACAATCCTCTTCATACACTCCAATTTGATGGCTAGTTTATTATTGTCATATTTAAATAGTAATAATTCATAGGTTGTTTAGGCTTGGTGTTGCTTGTCATATATGTTATCAAATATAATGATATTCTTTTAAAATCTAAAAGTGTAAAATTATAACCCCTTAAATAAATTTTATATTTTAAATTTAAACTTGTTATCATTATTCAATGTTTTTTCATTTTAATATTACTTTGTAAAAAAATATCTTAAAAAGGGATCAATAAAACTTCTTCTTAAAAATATGGAAGTGAAATCATGAATTTCATCACCTAACAATGTTTCCACATCAAAACACTTTGGTGAAAATTAAACATATGGTCATGTAACCAAATCATAAATAATTATGGATAGAGATAAAGATCATTGATAATAAGAAATTGAATGATCATGTTAAATTCAACAAGCAAAATCAATAAATGTTTTATTGAATAAAATAATGTTGATTCATTATACATGAATTTTTAGTACAATATTTGTTTTTTTGAAAATCATTTTCCCGATGTTGAGGGTTTTATTTACTATTAATTATAGGAAAAAAATAAACTTACTTAAATTATTTTTAAAATTTCAGCCTTTAACCAATTTGAACGATAATATCAATTTTTTTTAAAACAATTAGTATTAAATATGAGTTTTTCATGACTAAATGAAAAAAAAACAATTATTCTTAAACCATTAATTAAGCTTCATCATCATATTCCATATCACTTTATTACATTCATATGTAATTTTTTTGAATTTTATTCATAAAAATCAATTTTTTAATAGAACCATGTTCATCATTCTCTTGATAATTCCACATAGGAAATAAATTTATATAATTCTCATTAATTCTAAATTTTAAACATTAAAACATTAATTATTCCATATGTAATCCATTATTATCATCCATTTTGTTAAATGAACTCATCAATTTTACTTATAATATGATTAATTTATTCCCTTATTCTCCACGTCTAAAACATTTTCATGGTCATTTTATTCATTACCTTGAGTGCTTCATCCCATATTCTCAACATATAGGAAACATAATCTTATTTAATCTATGGTCTCCACCACTCATACTCTCTATGAAAACAAACCTTATTTTATTTAGTATATCTGAGAGTTTTATAAGGTTCATTTTATTAATCATATATACAGATATCTTTTTTTGAATAATCAAAATATCCATTACTCTTTTAATCATCCCATTTGGTTCCTCACCACCACATTTAGTATCATAACCAATGGAAACCCAATATCTACTAGCTCTGTCCATTAAACAAAACTATAATGTACAATTTGAGGAACAATATTCTTAGAGGGAAACAACATTAATGTGAAGAAAAATTATATTATTTATAAATCTTGATTCAGTAATTTAACTATTAGTGACTTTGGTTTTAAACTAATTCATAAATGAAAACTATATATTCAGATCCATCATGATGGGTTGTATTGTTTTTATTTTCAAAACATTTTTCTTGAGGGTGTCGAACCATGTGCGCAGTGTATCCCATTTTTATGGACCAGGTAACACTTGAGTCAATGCCTGATAAACATTTTTAGGGATATTACCCCAATGTATATCTATGATAGAACTGCATAACCTTGTATTATCTAGATAGTGATTTAATTTCTTAGAAACCACTAACTCTAAACTTCAATTAAATTCCAGAATAATATTATATAAAAATACTTAACTTTATAGTTATTCTTATACCTAACCCCAGTGTTCTCATCAAATATTTATAATCCTTATTACAAAGGATAAGTAATACTTCTAAGATACCAACTATGGAGACCCAATCATTTTACACATAATATAACATGGTTCTTAATAAAAAATATCCAATAATTATAACAATAGTAATGTAAAGTCCACATGTATTTGGATGACTTGGTTGTTAATAAATAAAACCCGGAATCCTTATTTTATTTTCTATTGTGAGGTCCTAAATTCTATTTATCATCCTTCATATGCATTATAAATTTAGGGGAAAACAGAAATAAGTTTCAATTTAAGAAGCCTCATAAGGGAATGAACTTGATAAGGATGTATAACATGTGAGTGACTGGTATAACATGAAATCATAAAATAGAGAGAACATGAGTAATCAAACAGGAAGAATAATGTAATAAACCTTGTATCCTATGATCATCGAATCATATGAAATGGAGAAACAATATAAAAAATTTCAAAAACATAAGTGAAGGATAACTAATAATACAATGTCACATGGTGGATATAGTCCACTTATCGACTGGATACACTCTTTAATCCCACACACAACAAATCATGAGACTAAAACATTACCCAATTCATTAAAGCACTATCTAGGAACACCCATCGTAACATGTTCATGATCTATGAGTTCCATATAATGGTAATCAATAATATTTCATAAAATAAAAAATTACTAGGGATGTAAAATGGTTTCCATAATATTTCTTCATATTATATTAAAAGTAAATACCTTAATGAAGGAATTTGAGAAATGATCACAAGTCATGTGTTACCACATTAATTAAAGGGATAATAAACTAGGTTTATATGTGAGATACATATATACATTTTTATAACCAGTCAATAAAATAATTGGATGTAGTAAATAATGAAAATAATTTTTATAAGATTACAATCATTTTTTAGGAAAAATAGATTTTCACTTTGAGTATCATAAAATGATTTCATATGAGAGAGAAAATGATTTGGAAATATCAATTTGAACATTTCTTGAAGAAAATATCCTTTCTAATATTAAAAACATATTTAAAGATAAATATGTCTCAAAATAATTAAATATGTTTTTGAAAATATACATTAACCCTTAAAGTAGAATCATTAAAACATATAGTGGTCATGAGGGTCTAAATATTTTAAAAAAAATCATGTTAAAACAAATTTTTTAAATAATCCTAGTATTAAAAAGCACAAAACATTTTTAGAAAACATGGATTTGGAAGAAAGGGGATTTTTGACCTAAGAGAGAAATGAAGTTAGATTTTCTTAGAAACATTTTATAAATCATTTTCAATAGAAAATAATGTTTAATGGTACTATTACTTGTAAAATGAATGAATAACTAAAGGATTATAAAATGGAATGGTTTTTTATATAATGATCGAATATTTTTATATTTTGAAATTCGAGCATATATAATACTGATAAAAATGTTATTGAAACACAGAACCCTAATTCTTTAGTATGATTTAAATCATAACTCCAGTGGATGATATTGATAAATTGTAACACATAATATGATGATGTTGTAGGGATTCATGATATTATATTTAAAATAGAAATATATACACCCTTTAAAGGAGATTATGTGTGTAAAAACATATATATTCAAAGAAGGATAATTTGAGATTAAAAGATTACAATGTTAATATAATTGATGTGAGTGTTAATAAATGAAGTGATTATTTTTTAAAAATATAAATACACAAAAGGAAAACTATAAAACAATATCATAATTAAATCAAAGGTCATTTTACACATAATATTGGCATACTTTAATAATAGAAGTCGATATATAAAAAAATAACTGGAAATTGAGTCAAGAAACCTCATTCCTCACTCATCATTTTAGTTGAGTTCAATTTAACCTCATTTATAGTTTTTTAATCAAGTTATTAACTTATAAAATCATTATACTATTATTTAAAATGTCTTATATTATCCTTTTATAACTTCTTATTACCCATACATTAATAATCATTAATTATCACTATTTTCTCAGGTGTTAGTTGGATTATTTTATTCTACACACTTTATCATGAAAGATTTGGATGTTGAGCATTTAATATAGTAACATAATATATAGTCCGGTATTAACGATATAAATATAGTATATTTTCTTTGGAAACATCTTTATAATTATTATTTATTTTTGAACTTGGTGAATGAATCATATCGATTTGTGGAGATAGAAGGATGTACATATGCGTGAGAGGCATTATCATTTTTTTATTGTTTGAAAGTGTAAGGAATTATATTTTATGTTAATTCTGGAAAATAAATATGTTTTCATATCTAAAAAATATATTCATTTAATTTATTCTATTTTATTATACAAGTAAATAATTAGTGAAAATAAATAACAACCTTTATGAGGTGGTAGTCCACCGTACACAGAAACGATGTTATCATTTTTAATAGATTTTATGTTAATGAATTATAACATATATTTCTATTCGGGAATGATTAATAATTTATATATATCATATATTAACTTTGAATTAATCCGTATATCCTTTCCTACAAAGAGTAAGTGAAAAATGAATCACATTACTTCTTGATGTAGGCATGTTACCCTATAGTATTCACAGTGGAATGGAATTTAATAAGTTATATGAGATAAAATAATTAAAATATATTAATATATCCAAAATATCATAAACAATAATTATATGCATAATTAAATCTATTTGTGATAAGTGGAGATAGAAACCAAATTATGTCGGTTCGAGGGGATGTAGTCCACCATACACAAAATCAACGGTTTAGTTTCCAATTTGATGGAGGAGGAGATAGTTTACGTCATTCCCTTAACAAAAAATGTCTCAGAAAAAATAATACATTGTGGTTTTTATATCATCATTCTTTAATTTAGTGATCCTAACCCCAATATATTTGAGATGAGGTTTACTTTATTATAATGGGATAAGATACATGGAAAAACATCTTAATGGACCAAATAGTTTAGTATATCTGATAAACTAAATGAAAAAAATTAATATTTCTAACATTTAAAAATAAAAAAGTATTTTCTTTGAGAAATCCATTATTTTCTTTTCCAATCCCTACATATCAATCGTAAAAAAACTTTTTTTTATCCTAGGAAAAATAAAACATAGTAAAGGGTGAGCTCTTATGTTCAGTATGGGTATTCATATATTTAAAGAAATCATGAATAATTATTAATAATAAATATGTAAATTAATCTAAAAAAACATGTTCCATTTAAAAAATAAATTGACTGTAATATGAAATTAATAAATAATTATTAAACAAAGCCATATATTTAAACAGATGTGTTGGAATTTATCCATAGACTTTATAACTAATCAAATAACCACATAGAAATTAATTAATGACCTCATCATGGAGGAATGAATAATTTTGTTTATCTAAACCACAATATTAATAACATTTAGAAGATAGTTTGAAATTGTGTGTAAAAACCTGTCTCATTTTTCAAACTAATTTGCCTCATAAGAACTATTGATTCATCGAAGGGATATCTATAAACAAGACCCGTATATCATAAACAAATATAATTAATTCACCATATTAAACTCATAAAAAATAAAAATAAACATTCATATTGTAAAATTACACACAATATGTAAATACCTACACTAATCAAAAAAATATATTCACAAACAATCCTAATTTATATTGTGAATGGTAATAAAATTCTACATGACCAGTAAAAACGATCATAAACAATCCAAAAAAATAATATTGATAATATTAATACAAAATATCACCGTTAGATAATAAGTAAAATAAAGGGATGATGTTGTTTGTGAATAGAAGTACCATATTAATTTTATCAAATACATTTTTTTGGATAATTAAATTTTCACATTGAAAATTACTTTTTTAAAACTAAAATTTAACAAAATATTTTGAAAATAATTTTATTTTAAAATTAAATTTGAAAAATTTAAATTATTATTTATAACATTTAGTGGAATTAATGGAATGAAATTTGATTTATGTGATACACATTAAAATAATAATTCCTTTCATTTTTTTGGAGAAATCACCATGGGAATTGTTTGGAAAGAAACATGAAAATTCATTTGAAATCATTTTTCATAAATAAAAACAACGGAAAATTTTATTTTATATATTTTTTAAAAATTTAAATAAAAAATTTTAATTTATTTTTAGAAAACATGGTTTTGGAATAAATAATAATTTTTTTATCAAAGATATAAATAATGTTGTATTTTTATTAAAAAAATTATAAATATTTTTTTATATTAAAGATAAAAATAGTATTATTAATTTAAAATTACCTAAATAAATATTTTAAATGAATATATAGTTTTTTGAGATTGTTTTTCCAAATTATCCATGTACGGGAGACTTAAACATAAACAATCAAAATAACGATGATATTGTGAGATAAACCCTTACCATTTCGTATCATTTAAATCATAACCCCTATTAATGAGATGACATAAAATAACACATTAGATACTAAAAATTGAAATAAATTGAGGATATAAAATTTCAAAATGGGAATATATACACCACAAAATGGAATATGTGGTGAATAAGGAATAGGTATAATAGAAGTAATAGTGAGAAAAGAAACACCTACTCTAGTTCGACGCTATTTTTATTTGTCCAGACATATTTTACAATAAATATTGTTTTACAATAAATATATTAATGAACCATAATAATATATATCAGACCATATGTTATCCTCTTATAACATTCACAACTTGTTGTTAATAATATAATTTTCTTCATTATTTCAGGTGTTAATTATATGGTTTTCTCATGTATGTTCGGTAATGAATGTTCATATTATATTCGTAGGTTATAGTTACACAATCACAAGAATGATATTATTATTATAATTTTTTTATTAGATACATCAATTAAAAATATCATTAAAATTGTACAATAAAAATGAACCCCCTCACTTAAAGGAGACGGTAGGTCATATGTACACATGAGCGACGATATAGCTACCTTAAAGGGATAATAGGTAAGGAAGTGTATGATATAATAATTTTATAGAACTTATATAATTTCATATATATATATATATAATATTAATTAAAATTTACCTTATTAATTTCTATATAATGCATATCTAAAAATAGAATCACTTCTCTTCGAGAGGTGGTTGTCTTTCGTACACAGGAGTGACGTTATAAAATTTTAAAAGGAATGGATTGTAAGTCGTTATGTATGATATTATAACCCCAATATTGTAATTACAACATAAATATTATATTTATATATTAAATAAAAAATTATATCCAACCTTGATATATGTTGATGTAAAATGAGTACATTAGTTCATGAGGTCGTAGTCCACCATACACATGATTGATTATTTGATTTTCCATTTGATGAAAGTGGAAACTGATAAATATCATCTCATTAAAAAATTTAATCTCAGTATATGAAATATATTTTCTAAATTATTTTTAAAGTGTTATGATATAATTTTGGGTTGTAAAATATGAATGAAAAAGAATGAGCTGAGTGAATACTATTACCATCAATTAGAGAAACATCATTAAAAGGTCCTTTTAAGGACCATATGGTTGTAATTTTGGGAATCCCATCACCTATAGAATGTAGAAATAGATATTTGGTGGGGGAGTATTGTAGGTATTGGTTTATCCAAAATTATTGATGGTGGGGAAGAATTGATGGTAGTGAGTTCCCATTTTTTATTGTGGTTGAGTGGAATCTTTTTAAATACCCAAAACTATTGAATAATGGGAATAAACTCTAATCCTAATTCGAAAAAAAACATATAAATAATTGTGTTTTTGGAATATATGGTCAAGAAGATCTTCAAAAAAATGTATTTCACATGAAAATCCTCATCCATTAAATTATTTAAATTTTAACATTCTATCATTCACCATGATAACTAGTATCTTAACATTTACCAAGGTAATTTCACTTTTAGGTGTAAAATTATAATTTTACTTGTTAAATAATTTGTGCATAATTATTATAAATGTTGTATAAAATTAATAATAAATATGTGTTGAAAATTAATGTTTTCACAGGCTTTTGTAATGAAAGAAACCTTATTTTTCCCTTGAACGTGTTAAATAATTTATTATTTTCAATACTAATTACAATTTAAGAAAACTAAGTTGAAAATATTATATAATATAAATTGTTATGACTGAAAATTTGGTATCCATTTCTCTAATTTTAATTCATGTAATTTGAATAATTCAATTAAAAATTAATCATGCAGACTTCCAAAAACAATTTTTTCCAAAGAAATCATTTTAAAGGACTAAAATGTTTTTATATCAAAATTTAAGATGAATAATATTAAAATGAACTAAATTACTTAAAATTTAATATATGTGGAATAATTTTACCTTAAATCTAAATTCTATTATAATTCACCACTATAAATAATATAAAAAAATATAGCATTTTGTAAAAACAATTGTTTTTCACAATGCATTGAAAAATGAATCATTTCAAAAAAATCACAAAAATTCAACATACAATAATTTTTATATCAATATTGAAAAAATTATGTTAATTTTATCCAAAAAATATTTTAAAATTGGTAAAAATTAATTTTAAATTATGTGCGTAATGTACGAAACCCCACCTTTGAGTTAATTATCGCATTTCCAAAAGCATTTCATTTTATTTTAATGGACTTATAAAATATTTATAATAAATTGATAAATATTTAATTTATTTTATGCATGAATAAATCATATAATTTTAATAATATACTTATTCATATTCTTACACGCCAATATAATGGTTAAGTTATAATGTTCTTGTTTAAATAATAATATTTAATAGGGTATCACATTTTGTCTATACCTAGTGTTACGTGAATTAAAATCCATCAAAGATATTGAAGTTATTTAAAACATAATATATTATAATGTTTTGGGGTGTTTTATTATCTTTATATATTAGTTTTCATGTCATATATGTTATCAAAAATGATATTCCTCTTTTTAATTCTTGGGTTTTTACATTATACCCCCACCCAATTATATGGATTCCTTTCAATTTAATATCGACCTCTGTAATCAAGGGTTTGACATTAAAAAATAATTTCATTAGAATCAAACATCATTAAAATGTTTAATAAAAATTCTCATTGATAATAGATAAATTAATATCATCTAAAATAACACATTATAATGTTTCAATGTAGGAAAAAATTGGTGGTACATGAAGGTATAAACATTGAATAAAAGTGTAACCAATTATTGAGAGAGATAGATATCTTTTACCAAAATAATGTTAATTATCTATAAATTTTAATTAATACCAAGAAATAGATATATGATGAGTGAAAATGTCATTTTTTTATAAAAAATTAAGTTACGTGGATATCATTTTGTATTTAAGATCATTTTACTAGAGTTGAGTAATTATTTTTCCAAATATAGTATTAATATAAAGAAATATACATACAGGAAAATTATAATTCCATATAATAATAAATTTCCATTACAATATCGTAATTTTATCAAATTTTAGATAATGAATGTTGTAATTTTCATGCCTAAATCATTAAAATTAAATTTAACTAGGTCTAAGAACTATAAATGACTGATACATCCATCCTTTGATATTTTTCAAAACCAAAATGTTTATGAAAATTTATCTTGAAAGACTCAAATTTAAACTTAATCCATTACATAAATAAAAAACCCTATGACTATTCAAAAATATGTTTTTCCAAATTCAAAATCTATTAAGTTCAAAGAGTAGTCACTAAAGTCCCAAAATAACCATAAAATTATATTCCATAAATTGAATAAATGAGATATTAATGTCAAATAATATTTTTTATACGCTGATCACCATAAAATATCAATGAAAACATGCATGCTTCCAAAAGTAATACCATAACTTATCGGATATAATCAATGAATACAAACATTAATTAAGCTATGAAAAAGATAACATAAACTACCATATAACTATCTAATTTCAAGGTCCCCAATACTATCACTAAAACAAATCATTATCATCATTATATAAAAATGGTAAAAATATTATTTGTTATATTACCTCACACATTTTGTTCTATAATAATTTTGATTTTCCACATAATCAAATTTGTTATACATTGGTATCATTCAATATATGCTCTCATATCCATAATGATAAATTACTATATTTGAATCCATATTAATTTTTATAATACATATTACTGAAACATCATTGGTAGAATAAAAATATATCCAAATTAATTTATAAACAAATATGAAAATTAATCATTAAATATCATCAATAGAAAGACAAGAAGCTAAAACTTGGTATCCTAGATTGTTTTAAGGTAGATTCCATTGATTTTTGGACCATCCGTTTTTATAGATAAACATCTCTTAATCATTTAAACATTGAACATAAAAGGTTCCATTGTTATTTTTTCATTCATTCTTCGGATATCCATTATCTCTATATAAAAAGAAAACTCACATTCTCCTCAAGAAATTATGAGGGTGTTTCTTCACACTATTATCACATGTGGGAAAATAATTTTTGCCGTTCAAACCCTTATCTGTTTTTTCACTTCAATATTCTTCTTCTCTTACTTCCCATAAAAGACACAATTCTTAGTGAATTGATACTCTCTTTTGATATAATATTTTACTATATCCGCATATGATGGGAATTTTTGGGAAAATAGATTTATTCTATTGTTTGGTTTAATTCCTTCAAGGAAACGATCATTATTATTCATTAGATTATGTGAAGTTATAGAGTTTTCATTCATTCTTTTAGGATTCATTTATAAATAATGGAATACACTAGATTATATCATAATATTTGATGTTATATGTTATAATCTGAAAATTAGTGAAACACATAAGAAAAATTGAACATTTTATTCATATGTAATATCATAATCATAAACATGGATTCTTTATGAATGTTTCTAAATAGTTGAAATATTTTCAAATAGTTTACAATTTTTTGTAATGAAAATGTGGATTAACATAACATTATTTCTTATAAGTTCCAAAAGATGTGATAATTATGGACCATTTTGGTGTACAATGTAATGCTCAAGTCAATCCCGACATGCCATTTTCATACTTATCACCCCTAGGTACCTCTGTACCAGAACCAAAATCAACATATTGTATAAATAAAAGGGTTGTATTGAAAGAAAAATAAAAATATTCTCTACCTTACAAAAATATAATTTTATTTTTGTTTATATATTGTAAAATTATATCATATGTTTGTATTACATAATTGATTTTTCCTTAATAAAGTTATGAGGGATTTTACTAAACATCCTCTGATACCAAATGTAACAACCTAGATTCCAATAGCCTAGAGCTGGTGTCTAATTTATAAAATGGAATAAGATACAAGGAATTGTATCCTGATGGACTAAATGCTTTAGTATTATCGGTAAAATAGATATATACATTCATTTCATATACTTTTGAAAAAAATATAAAAAAGTAATTTTTTATAATTCCATTATTCCCCTTATCATATCCCATTATATCAATTACAAAAATACATCTATACTTGGAAAAATAAAAAACTATCAAAGGGGTGAGATCATATGATCAGTAAGGGTGTGGGTATATTTAATGATATCATGAAAAAATACGCATAATCATTATGGAATGAAAAATATCTAAAACTAAATAGATTTAAAACATAACATAAGAATAATATGTGAGTAATAATTGATGATAGAATGATACCATATAAACAATCAAATGATATTTAAACTTATCCATATATATTTTGACTAATTGAATAATCACATAATAATTTATATCTATTATCCTAATGAGGGATGCATCATTACTAGAATCTATAACTTATTGTGAAGACCTTTGAAATGATAGTTTAATTTTATGCGTAATAAATCATCTAATTTGGATTACTGATTTTTGTCATTTGACCTATTGGTACATCGAGGGGCTAACTAAAACGGGGTCCCACCCATCCCATACTATCTCCATTGCATTGCTCATTTGAATTAGGTGAGTCATATTCAACAGAAACATTCGTATTGAATAAATAACATAAAAATATTAATACTTAACCCAATCATATAAAGAGAATCATAAACCATATTGTCTTTTTATGGTGAATGGTAATAAAATTGTACATACACAGTCAAAATGTCTATAAACCATCTAATGAAGGAATACTAATGATTCAATACATCATATCCCATTTCTACAATAATGAAAAGTAATAGTCGATGTTTTGGAATAATATTAATACCTTAATAATTTCATAAAAATATTATATAAGAAAATAACATTTTCAAATTGAAAATATACATATTTAAATTTAAATGATATATATATATTATACACTTATTTTAAAATAAAATTTGAAACATTTTTTTAATGTTTAAAAAAATCAGTGACCTTGATGGGAAGAAATTAGGTTCTTTCTATTCATGTTAAAAAAAATTCATTTCATATTTTTAATAAAAGAAAAATGAGCATTATTTAGAAAGTAACAATATGATTCCTTTTAAAGTAAATATGAAAAAAATAAAACATGGGAAAAAAGAAATAAAAAATTGTTGAAAATAAAAAAAATGTTTACAAAAACATTTTTAGAAAATAATTTTTTTTAATAAAATGGATTTTCAACTGAAGAGAGAAATGAAGTCAAATTAAAAAAAACATTTTATGTATCATTTTAAGTACCAAAGTGGGGGAAAATGGTTCTATTACTTTTAAAGTACATGAATTACGAGTGGGGATTAAAATATATTGGTTTTATGATACTGTTTCTAGATAATTCCCTCAATAATAACTTAAACATAAACAATCCCCAATAATGATGAAATTATGAAATAGACCACTAAAACTTTTGTATAATTTGAATAATTAGCCCCATGAAAGAAATAATTTCAAATGAAACATTTAATATGATGAAATTAAATATAATCATTATATAACATTTCATAAGGGGGTGTATATACACCACCACATGGAATAAGTGGTGAATATAGAATATGTCTCATGGAAGTAAAAGTGACACAAGAAACCTGTACCATAGGTAAAAATCCCACCATATCAGTCTCAAACTTATCTATAATAAATATTGGAATATTATATATCTATTAATGTACTATAATTATAAATTTATAACTATATATTTTCCTTTTAAAACATTTTAATACATATTTGTTAACAATAATTAATTATTTGAATTGTTACAAGTGTTTATTTCAATATTTTATCATACCTATTTTTTCAAGAATATTCCAACTACATTACATAGGATATTGATAAATCCTCTGCATAATTATATTTATTTTATAAATATTATATATTTCATTATATACATCATTTGAACTATTCAGATAAATTAAAGAAAAAATGAATCACATCGCTTCCTAGAGGACGTACATAAGAACAAACAAGGATATCATTCTCTTAAAGGGAAACGTTTATGGACTTGTATTTTATTATAATTTCAAATAATTTATATCATTTCATATATTTCATATATATTAAATAAATTCCCCCTTATTACATTCCATGTAAATTGTAGGTAAAAAATTAATCACATTGCATCATAGGGAAGTAGTCTGTCAAACACATACATGAAATTAAATTATTTTAAATAAAATGGAAAGTAAGAAGTAATATGAAATATTATAATTGTAGGATTATAATGAAATTATAAATGTTATATATTTAAAATAAAACCAACATTATTTATATCCTTGAAAATTGTTGATGGAAAAAAATTATATCAATTCACGATGCAATAGTACACCACACACATGATTAATGATTTGGTTTCAAATTTGATGGAAGGTGAGATAGATAAATATTTTCTATAATGATAATATCATATAAATATATGGTAGGTTCTATTGTTATACTATCTTAATTTTTAAGAGATAATTTATTCTTGTAAAATTTGAATGAAAAATATTTATCATAGTTAATGCAATTGAAATCTCATAAAGAAAAATCCTTAGAATATTCACTTCAAGACCATAAGTTTTGTCATTTAGTATTATAAGAAGCTCTAAAATGTGTGGATGGTTTTTTTGGATATATTTTAATAAGGTTGTATTGTGAAAAATGGTTTAATATCTGTGAATAAGTGAGGAATTGGGTATCTTTTATAGGTGATGATGAGAAGAATTTTTGTTTATAACAAAAAATATTCAATTATGGGAAGTAAATATCCCCCAAAGGTACCCCATAATTGATAAATTATATATTTAATGTATTATATGGTTTAAAAATAGTTTAAAAAATAGATATTTTACTAAATGTTTTTCCTTAGCATTTCTGTTTACATAATTTTACTAATTTATTTTTCACCATTGTAACTTTTACCATATTATTTACCTATGTAATTTTTCCTTTAATAATAAAAGTAAAATGAACCTTAATATATTATTTAGAACCAATTATTATATATATTAAATCAAAATAATCAAATAGAAATTCTATATATTTGGATACTTAATTTTATCACAAGAACATGTAATGAGAAAACAACATTTTAACATTAATTTGGTTAAATAATTTTATATTGTTTGTAATAACCATATGTTTTGGTCTGAGTGGAATCTCAAGAAGGGTGGAATTGAGTTCCTTCTTAAATTTTCAATTAAAAACCTTATTTTAAATGGAGCCCCCAATTTTAAAATTGCCCAGTTAATTAAGGAAGTATAGATGTAAATGTTTAGTTTGTCAACCGGTTTATCAAATGGTTATTAATCATCAGTTGAATCATATTAAAACACTTATTCAAATTTTGAAACAAGTGTATTTAATTAAACAAATACACACACTAACCAACACTAACTATAAAGTGAAAGAAAATCGTTATATGTTTTAGAAAATATAAGCAGCGGAAAATAGATAAAACAGAGTTTAAAAAAATATAGTTCACAATGAAGTAAAAAAGGAGGTTAAGTCTCATACCGAGACTTAATCCTCTCTAAATAGAGATCACCTACTACCACGAAGATTATATTTGCAGTAAACTTGGTTCACAGCCTGTATTGGTCTTTACATAAGTTTTCAAAAACTGCCAGGGTTCACACCCTCTTCCATAGTTATTCATGGGGAAAAAATAAATAGTACAGACACACACGGTCTATTCCACAGTTATATGTGGGAATAAAATGTAGATGAAGTTTAATGTGAGGATATTTAGTATCCTCCTATTTAAGCACATGAGATAGTGCGTGAAACAGACAGACACACATACGTCTCAGAATTGTAAAATGAAAGAACCCAATAGAGTTAAGACTATAAGCTCGAGTTTAGAAAGATAAATGTTTTCGTAGTTCAGATTTTGACTCCTTGGAGTAAAGAATTTGATGTTTCGGCTTTTATCTGGAAGTTGTCTCCAAAATACTGTGTCACAACTTTAGGTTCTAACGTTGAGTGTTCTGCTTGTAATGTCGATAAAGAGTTGATGAGGCACATAAGGCAGATGCGAGTTTGTCCCAAAATGATCTTCATGATGCTTTTTGGATTCAAATAGAAATTATTGGATGGTTCGTCTTTGATATTTGTAGGTAAGCTTCTTCAAATGTACAAACTCTCTTTCCAATCACCCTCACATCCTTCTATAGAAGATGTCAGACAATAGGAATGAGTAGATCACGTGTGGTATTTCTCGTACCTCGTAATGTCCCCAGATACAGTCTCTTTTAATGTATAAAATCACCACTAATAAATGTTAGAATAATTTAATTTATCAAATGTCATCGTTAGAAAAATATCAAGAATTTAGGCAAAGTATGAAAGAGTAAGCATTAGTAGACTGGTAACGGTAGAGCTGTAGTAGAAGCCTTCTCAATGGTAGACTTTTATCAGCTATAGACATCTCCAATGGTTAACTTATTAGTTGTAGACTTCTAGTGGTAGACTTACATCAGTGACCCTGTATCAGCAAGCAGCTAGAGGTAGCTCTATACCAGCAGACTTCCAACGTTAAGTATTTAAGCGGTTGAGACACAATGGTAAGTCTATCAACATAAGGCTTCCAACAGAAACTCTTTATAACAGTAACCTTGTTACAGTAGGTTGACAATAGTGACCTTCTAAGAGTAACTATGCATCTTTGTACTTCAACAAGTATTTCAATGGTTGTTTTTATAACAATAACCTTATACTGATAACGTTCCAGAGTAACTCCATAATAGAATCTCTTCAGTGATAGGCTTGTAGTAGTGAACATATAGTAACCTTCAACAGTAAGGTCAACAATAGTGACATTCCCAGCAGTGACCACTTTTAGTGAGTTAGTTAATAGTAACCTTGAAAGTAACCTATACCAGTGACCATTCGATAGATGGTTCTTAATAGTAACTCTCAACAATGACCTTTTACATAGAATATTCTATTCTATAAAATGATTCCAGTAAATTTATGAGCTTGAAGATACATACTTTGTACATAATAAAAACTATAAAAAATTATCATATAATTTACATATTATTATCAAGGAATAGAAACATGATTTTGGATTATCGAAGGAGGTGAGTCCAACAATCTCCCCCTTTTGATAATCACAAATTATTCCACTAAAAGTAATAACAATTACAACTTTATTAGAGATAATGAATCTCGGAGATAACTTGGAAAATAAATATTATAGGAGAAATAAGCACATAGTATCATAAAACATGGACAATAAAACACTTTTGGTGGATGTTCTCCCCCATTGTGATTAAAAAAAATAAATAAAATAATAGACAAAATAGAGTGTGTTTGTATTATCAAAATATGAGTACAAGAGAAATCAAGAAAGTAAAAAATCTCTATTAAAAGATACAGCCCCACTCAATCCACATCAGAAACATTCAAAGAATCTACACACTTGGAAGCAAAAGGGTTAAGGTCAACAGGTTGAGGTGTAGGCCTAGTAATAGAAGCAAGGAGGGTAAGAGAAGCTAAAACATATGCTTGAGTGGCTCTATAGTGAGTGATTTGCTAAGGAATCATATGAGTCAAGCTTCTGATTTCTTGAGTAGGAGACATCATAGTAGCTGCATTGGTCAAGGCTAAAGCAGTGGAGGCAGAAGGTAATGTAAGAGGACCAATGATGGGGGTGTAATATACATGGAGGAAAGGTAGGAGAATGTTTATGAAGTCCATGATTATGCCGCCACCTCTTACCAAGGCTGATATAAAGTTGTCTTTATTCTCCATAAATTTCTCCAAGGCAGGAGTCAACTATCCAAGTCTGGTGACCTGATCCTTAAAAGCTCTGGTGACAGGAGGGATCCTTAGGTTTTTCAAGAGAAACTTGAAGTGACCGTCCATATTATGCTTTGTATAAACCCTTAGGTAATAAAAATAAATTTTCTCTTTGATGGTCTTCTAGTCATGGCCATCATCCTTCATGAAATTACATACAATACATTGAATGTCTCTAGTGATGGTAATAACCTGGGTAAGGGATTCAAGATCATGTGCACTTGCACCAGAAACCATGGCCACTTCTTCACTAACCATAGACCTGAAGGATGAGTGGTCAATTAGAGGTGAGGCTGAAGATGAGGCAGAAGCACTGAGAGGTGCTATGGTGAAAGCTATTGTTTCCTTGAAAGACATGGTCAGTCCACTGATCAGTCTCTTCACATCATCATCTTGGCTCTGCCCAAGAGCTTGCATGGACTTCATAATGTTTCCAAATAATGTAGCCATTTGGTGCACTACACTTCTAGTAAACTGAACATCCTTGTACATCTATGCTCTCTAGGCCATGAGAGAATTCAGGCTAACAACATATTGTTTCAAAAGATCCACAGTCTCTATCAGCTCACTCATTTTACTCTGATACTTATTTACTTCATAAAGCAGATTAGATTTAATACTAGACTGTATTTTAGAAAATTCAGATGATGAATGCTCCAAAACTATAGAAACATCCCTTTTCATCTCAGAGGACCTATCCGAAGACATTTTATGCAATTTGGATTTCATGGATTCATGGTCACCCTTTCTGACATAGTCCTGAGGGGTAGATATTATTGGAGGTATGAAAATGAAGTCTGAAATAGAAGGAAATGAAGGTCTTCTATTGGTAATTTCATCTTCTTAGACATAATATTCTATACCCAACACCAGAAACCCAGGGTCCTCATCCCAGCCTTCAATGTCATGCATAACAGATACTGATCCATGGGGAAAAGGATGCTCCCCCTCACATGGAGATACATCATGGACAACGTTTTCAGCCTCTTCCAGTCTTGGACCCTCATCTGCTGATTATTCTTGATCAACTATCTCATCACTAGAGTGAGGCACTCCTTCTACTGAGTAATCCACAATTTCCATAGCAAGGGGAGTAGATACAACTTCTTCTCCTGGTTCACTTACTTCCCTTTTATTAAATCTTATATGAGTAATGAAACTGAGTTTCTCTCCTTTTCTGTCCCCATCTGCTTCACTATCATATTCCTCATGGTCAGATTGACCAGGCTCAGTAACATTCTTCTCTTATAAGGAATCTCTTACAGTGATATGAGCCTCATTATACTCTTTATCATTGGATTCTTAATCCCCATCGTCCCTTAGGACATATTCTCTTCTGGGAAATTCTCTTGGAGGGCTAGCTGGTAGATCAGGATCATTATTATCATCTCTAGGGGTATCCCCTCTCCTATGTACCACAACCTCCTCTATTTCATCATCAGAATACTCAGGATCTTCCTAATTATGTTTTAGACCTGGGTCCCTCTTATCCTTTGTCCTAGAATTATGTTTAATAGGGTTGAACTCCTCATAAATATTTCCCTCAACATTCACCCATTATATTTTCTAGGTATTCCAATTTATTTTCATGTACCTACAAATTAGCATTGAGATGCAGAAGCTATTCATGGCCACTATGGTTTCCTCTTTATCTCTAGAAATACACTTTACGTTAAGCATCTCAGAAATTAGCTTTGCATGGAACAGAGAAATTGACTTAGAACATGGATTGGTCATATTTTCTATCTAAACCATCAGTAGTCTGCACAGATTGATCCTATTCCCATGTTTCAGTAGAGTCATTAGAGACACATCCTGATACTTAAGTATAGAAAAATACCCTCTCCTGGGACTCACAACATGCAGGATAAACTTAAATAACAATTTATCCTTCCCATTAATTTTATAAGAAATCATCTTCCTAGGGACTCAATTCCCCATTAGTTCGGTCAATTATTCTTCATAGAAAAATAAATCACTATCTGGAGGTGCTACACCAGAGTAGTAATCAAAGATTCCCTCATGTGGGACGCTCAAACATTCAACCCATTCTATATATGAGAATCTTATTTCAATCCCATTTACTATAGATAGCATTCGGTTCTCTTCATCAGACTTCTCAAAACTCAAAAACTCAAAAACACACAATTTTTTTTACTAACTTTTGATAATAAGGCCCATTGTTATTTTAAAAACACTCCACCAATACATGAGTTTATAGCGCTTCTAGCACCAAAGATTTCCTATAAACAATCGGTCCTCACTCAATTTCTTTTTAGGCATGATCACCCTCTTTGATAGATGCAGATTAAGAAATTTTCAATGATTCTTCTACCACTAGACTCGAATAGAGATGTCTTGGGGTTTGGTGAATCTCTATCACCAACCATCGGCCTTTTAACTCTTTCCATTTGCAAGATGATTCGGTTTGAGGTTTTATCATAGAGTTAGGGTTTTATGACTTTGAGAGAAAAAATTCGAGCGTAAAGAAGGGAGTGGATTGAAATGTGATTCTATTCTGATTTTATCATTTAGGGACCAAAATGAAAACAAAATCAATAAAGGAAAAAAACAAAATCGTTCATATTCTGTAGAAAACACGAAGAAAATTAATGGTAAAGTCCAACAGTGAAGTGTCCAATAGTGAGGTCTAACAGTGAGGTGTTCTAATAGTGAGATCTAACAGTGAGGTGTTCTAACAGTGCGGTCTAACTATGAGGTGTTCTTACAGGGAGGTCTAACAGTGAGTTTCTCTAAAAGTGAGGTCTAACAGTGGGGTGTTCTAATAGTGAGGTCTAATAAAGAGGTGTTCTAATAGTGAGGTATAACAGTGAGGTGTTCTAATAGTGATGTGTTCTAATAGTGAGGTCTAATAGTGAGGTGTTCTAACATGAAGTTCTACTAGTGAGGTATACTAGTGAGGTATTCTAATAGTGAGGTCTAACTGTGAGTTTTTTTAACAGTGAGGTCTAACAGTGAGGTCTAAGAGTGAGGTGTTCTAACGGTGAGGTCTAACAGTGAGGTCAAATAGTGAGGTGTTCTAATAGTAAGGTCTAGTAGTGAGGTCTAGCAGTGAGGTGTTATAACAGTGAGGTCTAACAGGGAGGTGTTCTAATAGTGAGTTCTAAAAGTGAGCGGTTCTAACCTGAGATTAATCATACCTAACTCCTGTTTGATGAAATTTAACCTTTTGGAATTTAAAGGATTTATGAATATATCATACAATTGATATTTGGTGCCAATGAATTCAAGATTGATATCACCCTTTTGATATTGGCCTCTCAAAAAGTGATGTCTCACATCAATGTGCTTTGTCCGTGCATGAGATACTAGATTTTTAGAGATGTTAATAGCAATTGTATTATCACATTTTATAGAGACATGTTTGAATTGATATCCATAATATATCAAAGTGTGTTTCAACCCCTGAATTTGGGCACAAAAAATACCATCAGATATATATTTGGTTTCAATAGTGGATAAGGTAACAGAATTCAGTTTCTTACAACACCATGATAGTTCTGACTTTCCTAAAATGTGACATGTTCCAGAGGTGATTTTTCAGTATAGCTTGTAACCAGTAAAGTCAGCATCAAAATAACATATCAAATCAAATGATTTATATTTTGGATAAAAAGGTCCTAAGTTGTAAGTATACATAAGATATTTAAAAATACTTTATCAATAGTTTAATGAGATTCTATGGGATATGATTCAAAACAATCAGACATGCATACACTAAACATAATATCAGGTCTGCTAGCTGTAAGTTAGAGTAAAATCCCTATCAAACCTCTATAGTTGGTTTGATCTAATGGTTCACTATATTCATTAACATATAAGTTACAAGTGGTAATCATAGATGTATCACTACCTTTAATACTATAAAAACAAAAAATGTTTTAAGAGATCCTTAATTTATTTACATTGATTCATAACAATTCCATTTTTATTTTATAAAATCTGAAATCCCAGGAAAAATTTATGTTCCCCCATTAAACTCATTTCAAATTCATTTTGAATTATCTTTGAAAAAACAGTACAAAATTAATTTTTAGAAGATCCAAAATAATTTCATCTACATAAATTTTTATTATTAAAACATCTATGGAAATTCTTTTAATAAAAAGAGTAGGATCATCTATCCCTTTTGTAAAATATTGTGAAATAATAAAAGAGCTGAGCCTATCATACTATGCTCTAGGAGCTTGTTTTAACCTATATAATTCTTTAGAAAGTTTTAAAACATGATTTGAAATATGGGGATTTTTAAAGCCTAGGGGTTGTTCAAAAAACACATCTTCAACTATATACCCATTTAGAAAAGCACTTTTAATATCTATTTGATAACATTTAAAATTTAGATGAGCTGCATAATCAAGTAGTATCCTAATGGCCTCTATCCTAGCTACAGGTGCCAAGGTCTCCTCATATTCTATTCCGTCCACTTAACTATTCCCTTGTGCAACTGACCTAGCTTTGTTTATAACTATATTTCCAGACTCCTCAACATTGTTCCTAAATACTCATTTAGTGCCTATTGTCAAAGTGTGCTTCGGTCTTTCCACTAATTCCCAGACATTGTTTCATTCAAACTAATTTAATTCTTCTTGCATAGACATTATCCAAAATTCATCATTGATAGCATAATTAATATTTTTGGGTTCAATCTGAGAATGAAAAACATGATGTTCAACATGTATTTTCAGAGAAGCTCTAGTTTGTGTTCCCCAATTTAGATCACCTACAACAACATATAAATAATGATCCTTAAGAGTCATAATGCCCATAGAAAGGGTCGAACTAGATACTTCAAGGTTTTCTATTGGTTCAGACTCAATAGGTGCAGATTCTGGAAGATTCCCAGAACTAGTTACATTTATGGGGTTTGAATATCATTATCATTAAAGTCCATAACTGACATAACTTCCTCAATATATTCAGGAGAGGATTTAGGTTCATGAGGATCAATCTCATCAAATTTTACATGAATTGATTCTTCCACACACTTTTATTTCTTATTCAGTACTATGTAGCCTTTCGTCACGTCCCATCCTTGGGGCCCGTGCCGTGACTACCCCAAGCCCGCCTTCCATAGGCCAGGGGCTGGTGAATAGCACCAAGGCGTAATTCCCGATGAAATGGAAGAAATTGCCTTTGTATGTAAACAAACACACACAGAGTAAGCAAGCAGAAGTAAGCACTAAGTAAAAACTGGGTACAAAAGTACGTGCAAGAAATTTAAGTGGCCTAGAATACAAACCCAAACTAAAAGTAAAGTACAACTGAAAATAAAGTACAACAACTGAAAGTAAAGAAGCAATGTCGAGTCGTCCTCTGGTACTCCCACATGAAGGGTGGGTATATATAACCACCTCAACTCCTCGGGTCCAGCCGTCCGCTCCGTGTACATCCCGACCAGTGGTCCACCTCCAGGTATCGACCTGCTCCGCAAGCCCCAACCACGATCAACGATGTCCGTCATCTGCAACCAACACAACGTAGTGCGGGCATAGCCCGTGCATGGGTGAGTATAAGATACTCAGTAGGGACCCCGAGACCCCCGAAGGTCTCCCAGAATCCACAAAGGATAATACACAAAGGAAAGATACAATCATGAAGTAACATATGACATTACTTAGGTATATTTCCATACATATACCTAAGTTATCAATTCCAGTTCAGCTCTAACATCCGAGCCCAAGTTCGATCACATCCACACAGGATAACACAACACAATCCACGTAGGAAAGAAAATCAAGATTCAGCTCACACAGGTATACTTCTTCGTAAGATGATAGAGATGATCAGATGTAGCCACTGATTCATCTAAGCCATCGGACCCACACATGATCGATAAGTACTAACCCCCACAATGACCCACAAAGGATCGATAGGTAACTAACCCCCGCAATGACCCACACAGGATTGAAACAACACAGGATCTGTAGGCGCTAGCCCACACAGGACCACTGAGCGCTGACCCACACAGGATTTGACCCACACAGGATCGGTAACAATGATCCACATAGAATTGCTGAGTGCTGTAGTCGTCGCCGTCGAATCCACGGAGGATTTCTGTACAGTCGTCATCGTCGTCATAGCCGCAGCCAGCTCTAGGGTTCCCGCACACAGCAAGCTCGTTTGGGAGGGTCCACTCCATGATCCAAGGGGCTGATACATCAACTGACACATAGTCTAGAGTTGATGTATCAAAAAGTTCTGTATCGTCAACAGGAACTCAACGTCACAGACGACGCGTCAATCAGACTCCCAGTCTGAGATTTATTGGTTTTTTCGTCCCAGGGGACCGGTTGGTTTTTAAGTCAAAACCAACCCGACCGTACTCCAACTGCATCCAAACCACGAGAGGATTAATCCAAAAGGTCCGTCTCACTAAGAGAAATCCATCAATGTCGACAGCACGTCGATCGGACGTCCGGAGCTCAAATTATAAGCATTTCCGCTCCGAGGGCCCGGTTAGTTTCGTGTACGAACCAACCCGGGCAAACCCAAAGTTCTCCGAAACATTGAGTATAATATACCGAAACGACCGTCTCGATCCAAGGATTACATCGTAGTAGACGATGCATCGATCGGAGCTCCTCAACCCAAGTTATGGGCAAATGACCGAAAGAGGTTCGGAAGTGGGGGTTTTGGGCCCGGACCGATCCGGCCCAAGACCCCCTGGGTCTGGCCGAACCGGGACGACCCGACCCGGGTCCGGGTCCGGCACGCTGGGGCGTGGCCCGCACCGGCTAGCGCGGCCCGGCCCATCCTGGGCGTGGCCCAGCCTAGCGGCTCGGCCCGGCACATTGGTGCTGGCACGGCGGCTCGGCCGTAACGGCCAAGCGATGAAGGGGGGGGGGGGGGCTGCCCCTCGCGTTGTGAAACTGCGGCCCCCATGCGGGGGGCCGCTCTAGCTGGCCAATTGGGTGTTACGACCCCCGGAGCTTCCCCCCTGACCGGCCGGCCCGCTCCGGCTGGCCAGCTGCTGCACCACGGGACCGGCGCGGGCCTGTCCCCCTGCTTCGACGTCGGTGGCCCGGTACCGGCCACTGGTCCCTGCACCGCCATGGCCTCCGCCGCGGTCCCGCTCCGGCCACGGTGTTTTCGTGATTCTCCGGCGTGGTGCGACGGCACCGCGGATTTATTTTACTTCATCGACGCGGCGCGACATCTCCGCGACCTTGTTCGACTTCATCAACGCGGCACGACGGCGCCGCACATCCTTGCCGCATGATCCCACGCGGTACGACGGCACCACGTCACTTTCCTTGAAACTGCAACCACACAAAGATAAGGGATGGGGGTCGGCCATGTTTGTGCGGTCCGGCCACCTTTTGTTAATCGATAGCAAGCAGTCCAATTGAAATGAGGAATGACGACGGAAGAAGGCACGTATAACAACAATAATAAAACCCCTACCTCGAGCGTAGTCGTCGAACGAGGTTTCCTCGGAAAAGGGACGTCGCCGAATTGATCGCCGTGGAAGAAGGAAAATCATCGCGTCGCGGAGGAACAATGTCTCCCTTCATTTGATGCGGAAAGAAAGAACAAGGTGATGTACGTCGGGTCGTCGATCTCCGAGGAAGGCGTCTCTCACCGTCGTCCGTCGTCGGTGGTCGGCGTTCTTCACGTTCTTAGTCGAGGAGGAAGAACTTCAAGAACTTGAGAAAATTCTCCCAAGCCTCTAACAACCCCACAACCCTTAATAAGTTAAGAGTATGCCTTATTTTATTTCTCAAGCCATGCGTTTTGAAATTCAAAAATGAAACAATCAATTAAGTAAATTAATTTCAACGTTTAAACTGCCAAATTAATTAAGGTGTTTCATAACAGAAAAACACAAGGGTTGACTTCCACTTAATAGGGGTGCGGCCGTGTTACCTTATTAAAGGAGGGGGTTAAGGAAGGAAAGAAATTGTGGGGATCTTGTGGGTCCCACCACACATATATCCTACCTTGTGGGTTGGATATTGTGGGTCCCACTTCATCCACTTATCTTAGGATAAACAAAAATAAAATAAAATTGGTGCACCACTTTTATTTTATCCCTTTACTTAACCCCAAAATTGGAAAACCACACCCAAGAAAACACAACTCTTGAAAAGGTGTTTCTAAGAAATTACCGGCACTGCGATTCCATTGGTGTCCTCAGATTTCGATTCCAAGAACCAGTTTCAAAGTTAGGAAAACCCACTCGTTCGTTCACTGAACATACCCGAGCTAAACTTTGGAAAATGATTCCGGGCACACCGGGCCTCGGAATCAAGTGCTGTCAGAAACTGCATTCTTGTAAAATTCCTAAGAAAATTAAGAAAAAAATTTACTTGAATTTTACGAGTCTTTACATCACTCCCACCTTAGGGATTTAAGTCCCCGTAAAGAGACATCGTAAACTAGGAAAACAAATGTGGGTACTGAGCACGCATATGAGCCTCCCGCTCCCAAGTGCTCTAATGGAGGTTCCTATGCTGCCATATGATGCGCACTACAGTAATCGACCATCCACGTAGGACCCACTCCTGTCAATCCTCAATCTCTACTAGGACCTTCGCAAAAGTCTCCCCATCATCAATGTCTATCTCCCCATAGTCAATGATATGTGTCGGGTTGTGCACGTATCTCCTCAGCTAGGATACGTGGAAGACGTCATGCACCCGGTGCAACTGAGGTGATAGAGCCAGGCGATAAGACACCTCGCCAATCCTACTGAGGACCTGGAATGGTCCGATGAAGCATGGAGACAACTTTCCACCTCGGCCAAATCTCTGTAATCCACGTCAAGGTGAGACCTGCAAGAAGACGTGGTCGCCATTCTCAAACTCCAGTGGCCTCCACCTCCTGTCATCATAAGACTTATGCCGGCTCTAAGCTGTCCTCATCTGCTCTTGGATGACCTGGACCTTCTCTGTCGTGGCCTGGACCATCCCCGGTCCCACAAGTGCTGACTCCCCCGGGACTGTCCAGCACAGCGGTGATCTGCAAGGTCGGCCCTACAACGCCTCGTATGGTGCCATCCCGATGGTGGAGTGGTAGCTGTTGTTGTACACGAACTCCACCAAGGGTAGGTGGTCCTTCCAGCTACGACCAAAGTCGAGGACCCATGAACGGAGCATGTCCTCGAGAGTCTAAATGGTCCTCTACGTCTGACCATCTGTCTGAGGGTGATAGGCGGTGCTCAGACGTAGCTACATCCCGAACGCCTCCTGCAACCCCTTCCAAAGCCGGGAAGTAAATCAAACATCTCGATCAGAGATGATAAATGATGGCACACCATGAAGTCATACAATCTCTTGAATGCAGAGACTTCTCAAGCTCTCCACTGAGCCCTTCTCTATGATGGGTTAGAAGTGAGCCGACTTGGTGAGTCGTTCGACAATCACCCAAATGGAGTCGTGACCTCTGGAAGTGCGTGGAAGTCTAGTCACGAAGTCTATATATATTCCATCGCACTTCCACTCCGGGACCTCCAAGGATTGTACCAAGCCTGCTGGTACCTGGTGCTCTGCCTTCACCAGCTGGAAAGTGAGGAATCGAGAAACGAAATCTGCCACAACCTTCTTCATGCCCGGCCACCAGTGCTGTCGTCTGAGATCCTGGTACATCTTCGCCACTCCAGGATGTACCGCAAAAGGGGAAGTGTGAAACTCCCTCAATACCTCCTCCTATATAGTAGGTGGTACCATGGTGCATCCCATGAAAAGGACATCGTGCTCTCCTCCCACGAAGAATCCATCAGGTGCCTGTCCTGAGGATATCTGTGCATGCCGCATCTCACAATCAGCGTCCCCACGCTGTGCCTCTTTTTCCCACTGCAGTAGTGGAGGTGTGACTGTGAGTGACTGAAGGAAGGCTGCTCCATCTCTATCCACGAAGGATATCTGCAAAGCGGCTAGCTGCTCTATCGCCTCCCCAAGTAGCTGAATGCCCGTCCTCCTGCTGAGGGAATCGGCTACTACGTTCCCCTTTCCAGGAGTATAGACTATCTCAAAGTCATAGTCCTGTAGGAACTCGAGCCATCGCCACTATCTCAGGTTCATGTCATTCTGTGAGAAGATGTACCTGAGACTCTGATGGTCAGAATAGACTATAAAGCGCTCACCCATCAGATAGTGTCACCACATCTTCAGAGAAAAGACCACTACTGCTAACTCCAGGTCATGGGTAGCGTAGTTCTGCTCATGTTTCCTCAAATTACATGATCTGTAGGAAATCACTACCCACTCCTGCATCAAGATACATCCGAGTCCGGTCCTTGATGCATCGCAGTAAACTACGTACCCTACTCCCTCCTCCGGCAACCTCAAGATAGGCGCGCTGGTCAATCTCTGTCACAGCTCTAGGAAGCTCTACTGACATCTGTCTGACCACACAAAGGGTTTCCCCTTTTTCATCAAAGCTGAGAGTGGTGCCGCAACATTGGAGAAGTTTGAGACAAATCTATGGTAGTATCCAACTAGTCCCAACAAACTCCGCACCTCTGTCACGCTCCAGGGTGGCTCCCAAGCTAGCACTACCTCGATCTTCGCAGGATCCACCGCAACTCCCGCATTAGAGGTGACGTGTCCCAAGAAGTGGGCCTCGCGTATCTAGAACTGACACTTCGAGAGATTTCCATAAAGCTAGTGCTCTCGGAGTGTGGCTAGTACAACCCACAAGTGGTAGGCGTGTTCCTCCTCAGTCATCGAGGATATAAAAATGTCATCGATGAAGACCACGAAAAATCGATCAAGGTATGGCTAAAAGATCCTGTTCATGAGGCCCATGAACACTACTGGATCATTGGTTACACCGAATGGCATAACCAAGAACTCATAGTGGCCATACCGATATCTGAAGGCCGTCTTCTGCATGTCCTCATCCCGAACTCTGAGCTGATGATAGCCTGATCTAAGGTCTATCGTTGTGAACCACCGTGCTCCCTTGAGATGATCAAAGAGGTCATCAATACTCAGTAGCGGATACTTGTTCCTCACTTTCACCAGGCTCAGGTGACGATAGTCAACACAAATTCGCAAGCTCTCATCCACCTTCTTGGCGAACAATATCGGGGAAGCCCAGGGTGAAAGACTGGGTCGGAAGAATCCCTTACACTGCAAGTCCTCCAGTTGTACCCGTAGCTCTGGAAGCTCGGTGGGATCCATTCGATATGCTGGGGTGGATATTGGTGTTGTCCCAGGGTACAAGTCAATATAAAAGTATACCTCTCTGCGAGGAGGTATCTTTGGGAAATCATTGGGGAAAACATTCGTATACTGATCCACCACTGCAGGAAAACCAGGACTCTGCATGTCAACTGCTCCTAGGATGAGGCTATCGAACTAATGAGTAATGGGCTGTCCTATCCTCTGCGTGAGTCCATCATGTGCTTCAAAGGCTCCCTTCTCGCCGGTGAAGGTGAACCTTCTCCTGTCGGTGTGTACACACCACACTTTCCACCTAATACAGTCAATCTGAGCATGGACTGTAGATAACCAATCCATGCCCAAGATGACGTCGTAAGGCCTTGATGCCGCTACAAGAAGATCCCAGCCGAAGATCTCGCCTCCTAGAGTAATCTCACTCTGCCGGCACCAGTGTGTAATCGTCGAGTCTGCTCCCGTAGGAGTCACTAACTGTAAGGGTAAAGCCAACGGCTCTGTCAGAATTTCCGAACTCCGAACAAGGGCAGTGGCTATGAAAGAATGACTCGCTCCTATGTCTATAAGAACTACAGAAAGGGTGGAATAGACACCGATAGTACCTCGAATCATCTCAGGCGCGCCATGGTCGTAGGCCTCCGCTGCTTGGAGTTGTGCCTGTCTCTGCCCGCCAGCTCCCTGTGGTTGGGGTGGACCTCCTGGTGGTGGGGGTGGTAGAGCCTCAAAGCGTCGCCCACCACCTGCTGCTCGACCAGCTCCTCTGCCTCGTCCGCCTACTCCCTGCGGACTGCCGCGGTCAACCCTCTGCCTCTGCCTGGGTGGTCCCTCAACCGTCTGCTGCTCCTCGGCATGGTAGGTCGGGCAGTCACGAGCCATGTGGCCCTGCCCGCTGCATGTGTAACACTGTATGCCTCTCGAAAGACTGGCTCCACACTGTGTTCCCCGCACCACTGAGCCAGTGTCCTGAGGTCGTCTGCCTAAGAGTCTGGTCTACCTGGACCCATGCGTCATCCGTCGACTGCCTGCTGCAGAAGACTCTGATACATGACGCCCTGTGGTAGGTCTCGCTGCTGATTTAGGATCATCAAGGAAGCTCTCGATGAGAAGGTCTCGCTCCAGTACCCCTTCCTGTGTCGGAATGCTGAGGGAGATCAGTGATTCCCTGATCTCATTCCTCAATCCCTGCTGAAAGGTCCAGGCCCGGAAGAATGGGTCCCGTACCATGTACATCGAATAGTGCAAGAGATCGGTAAATCTCACCGAGTACTGGGCGACCGTCAATATTCCCTTCCGCAGCTGTATAAGCTCTTGGTTGCGCAATGCACGGAGTGTGGCTGGGACGAAATCCAAGCGGAAGAGGCTCTGAAAGTCTGTCTAGAAGAGAGATGCCTCATCATGCACCTGGAGCATCAAGCTCCACCATCTGCCTGCCGCTACGTGCAGGAGGCTCACTGCGAGGATCACCATGAGGTCAACTGGTGTCCTCACTAACCTGAAAACTCGTACAACTACCTCTAGCCAATCCTCGGTTGCCTGAGCGTCTGTCTCCCCGCGAAACCTGGGCGGTCGCTGACACTGAAACTCGTGCAGTTCACTAAGGTGACGTGCATCATCAGCAGTTGGGGTTGGAAGCATCCGTGGCTGGGAGGGTAGAGGTACCGCCAGTGCCTCTATTGTTAAGGGGCCCTGTACAGAGGCATCGTCGCTTGGTGGGCTGTCGTCCCGCACAACGCTCGGAACCCTAGCTGGCTACTGTCATGGGGCCATCCTGAAAAGAAACAGGTGCGCCACGGTCAAACAGTATACCTAGTGAGCTGACATAAAGTAATCATAAAGAAAACTTGAATTACACATGCAATCAATGTTTTCATGCATTAATTCGGAAATTAGAAGTCAGGGTCCTGGTGTACAGATACGTCGGTCGCCGCACCAACACTGGACTCCCTGGACTGATAACCACACTCAATACTCTTAACACTATTGATTCACATAGAAAATGATAGGAGTCCTGAGTTCTGCTGTAGAACCGAACTCCTCTGATACCAATTTGTCACGACCCATCCTCAGGGCCCGTGCCGTGACTACCCCAAGCCCGCCTACCATAGGCCAGGGGTTGGAGACTAGCACCAAAATGTAATTCCCGATGAAAGGGAAGGCATTTCCTTTGTAAGTAAACAAACACACATAGAGTAAGCAAGAAGAAGTAAACACTAAGTAAAAACTGGGTACAACAGTAAGTGCCGAAAAGTAAGTGGGCCAGAATACAAATCCAAACTGAAAGTAAAGTACAACTGGAAAGAAAGTACAGCAACTGAAAGTAAAGTAGCAACGTCGAGCCGTCCTCTGGTACTCCCACATGAAGGGTGGGTACAGATAACCACCTCAGCTCCTTGGGTCCAGCCGTCCTCTTCGTGTACGTCCCACCCAGTGGTCCACCTCCAGGTACCGACCTATTTCGCAAGCCCCAACCACGATCAGCATTGTCCGTCATCTTCAACCAACACAATGTAGTGCAGGCATAGCTCGTGCAGGGGTGAGTATAAGCTACCCAGTAGGGACCCCGAGACCCCCAAAAGTCTCCCAGAATCCACAAAGGATAATCCACAAAGGAAAGATACAATCACGAAGTAACATATTACATTACTTAGGTATATGCCCATACATATACCATAGTTATAAATTCCAGTTCGGCTCCAACATCTGTGCCCAAGTTCGAACACATCCACACAGGATAGCACAACACAATCCACGTAGGAAAGCAAATCAAGATTCAGCTCATAGAGGTATACTTCTTCGTAAGATGATAGAGATGATCATATGTAGACACTGATTCATCTAAGCCGTCGGACCCACACATGATCGATAGGTACTAACCCCCGCAATGACCCACAAAGGATCGATAGGTAACTAACCCCCGCAATGACCCACACAGGATCAGACCCACACAGGATCTGTAGGCACTGGACCATATAGGACCGCTGAGCACATACCCACATTGGATCTGACCCACACAGGATTGGTAGCACTGGTCCACATAGGATCGCTGAGTGCTGTAGTTGTCGCCGTCAAATCCATGGTGTATTTCTGTATAGTCGTCATCATCGTCACAGCCGCAACCAACTCTGGGGTTCTCGCACACAACAAGCTCATTCAGGAGGGTCTGCTCCACGAGACGAGGGGCTGATACATCAACTGAAACATAGTCCAGAGTTAATGTATCCAAAAGTTCCATATCATCAACAGGAACTCAACGTCACAGACGGCACGTCAATCGGACACCCGGTCTGAGATTTATTGGTTTTTTCGTCCCAGGGGCCCAGTTGGTTTTAAAGTCAAAACCAACACGACCATACTCCAACTGCATCCAAACCTCGAGAAGAGTAAGCCAAAAGGTCCTCCTCACTATGTGGAATCTAACGAAGTCAACGGCACGTCAATCGGACGTCCGGAGCTCAAGTTATAAGTGTTTCCGCTCTAAGGGCCCGGTTGGTTTCATGTTTGAACCAACCCGGCCGAACCCAAAGTTCTCTGAAACCTTGAGTGTAATATACCTAAATGACCACCTCGATCCAAGGATCGCATCACAGCTGACAGTGCATCGATCAGAGGTCCGCAGCCCAGGTTATGGGAAAAATACCGAAAGAGGTCTGGAAGTGGGGGTTTTGGGCCCGAACCGATCCGTCCTGAGACCCCCTGGGTCAGCCCAAACCGGGTTGACCCGACCCGGGACCGGGTCCAGCCTGCTAGGGAACAACCCAACCTGGCAGCCCGGCCTGGAGTCTTGGCCCGGTGCGCTGGCACTGGCCAGGCGGCTCGGTCGTAACGGCCGAGCGATGAGGGGGGGGGGGGGTACACTGCCCCCCGCGTTGTGAAACTGCGGCCCCCATGAGGGGGGCCGCTCCAGCAGGGAAACTGGGGGTTACGACCCCCGGCGCTTCCCCCTGACCGGCCGGCCTGCTCCGGCCGACCGGCTGCTACACCACGGGACCAGCACGGGCCGGTCCCCCTGCTTTGACACCGGCGGCCCGGTACCGGCTGTCGGTCCCTGCACCGCCGCGGCCTCAGCCGTAGCCTTGATCTATCCAGCGCTGCTCGATGGCGATGTACCCCTCCACCGCAGCCCCACTCTGGCCGTGGTTTTTTTTATTCTCTGGCATAGCACGATGGCGCCGCAGCTTTATTCGACATCATTGGCGTGGCACAATGGCGCCGCGGCCTTGTTTGACTTCATCGGCGCGGCGCGACGGCGCCGCGCATCCTTGCCACATGATCCCGCGCGGTGCGACGACAGCGCGTCACTTTCCTTCGAACTGCAAAAACACAAAGATAAGGGAGGGGGGGTCGGCCGTGTTTGTGCAGTCCGGAACCCTTTCATTAATCGATAACAAGTGGTCCAATTGAAATGAGGAACAACTACGGAAGAAAGCACGTATAACAACAAGAATAAAACCCCTCCCTTGAGCGTAGTCGTCGAACGAGGTTGTCATGGAAAGGGAAGTCGCGGAATTGATCGTCGTGGAAGAAGGAGGATCGTCGCATTGCGGAGGAACGATGTCTCCCTTCCTTTGACACGGATTGAAAGAATGAGGTGATGCGCGTTAGGTCGTCGATCTCCGAGGAAGGCATCTCTCATAGTCGTCCGTTATCGGGGGTCGGCGTTCTTCGCATTCTTCGTCGAGGAGGAATAACTTCAAGAACTTAAGCAAATTCTCCCAAGCCTCTCACAACCCAACAACCCTTAATAAAATAAGAGTTTGCCTTATTTTATTTCTCAAGCCATGTGTTTTTAAATTCAAAAACGAAACAATCATTTAAGTAAATTAATTACAACGTTTATACAACCAAATTAATTGAGGTGTTTCATAACAGAAAAACGCAAGGGTTGACTTCCACTTAATAGGGGTTTGGGTGCGTTACCTTATTAAAGGAGGGGGTTTAGGAAGAAAAGAAATGGTGGGGCTCGTGTGGGTCCCACCTCAAAAATATCCTACCTAGTGGGTAGGATATTGTGGGTCCCACTTCATCCACTTAGCTTAGGTTAAACAAAAATAAAATAAAATTGGTGCATGACTTTTATTTTATCCCTTTACTTAACCCCAAAATATAAAAACCACACTCGAGCAAACACCACTCCAAAAAAGGTGTTTCTAAGCAATTACCGGCACTGCGATTCCATCGGTGCCCTAGGATTTCGATTCCAAGCACCTGTTTAATTTTAGGAAAACCCGCTCATTCATTCATTGAACGTACCTGAGCTGAACTTTGAAAAATTATTCCGGGCACACCGGGCCTCTGAATCAGGTGCCGTCAAAAACTGCGTTCTTGTAGAATTCCCAAGAAAATTAAAAAAACAATTACCTGAATTTTACGGGTCTTTACACCTTTACTCAAGATTGAGCAACCTAGGAAAATTCCCTTTTCACTTTTGGGAGAAAACTTATCAAGATATTCATTTGTGTTAAGAATAAAGACATTGCAAATAAATACTATAAATTAATTAACCTTAGGATTTTTATTATTCCATACCTCATAAAGGGTTTTATTAAGAAGATGTCTAATTAAAACTCTATTTATGATATAGAAATATGTATTTATAGCCTCATCCCAAAAATAATTTGGAAAATCATATTCATTGAGCAATGTATATCAATCTCTTGAAGGGTCCTATTTCATCTTTCCATGACTCCATTCCATTGAGGTGTTCTTGAAACACAGAAATTGTGACTATATCCATTGTGTGCGCAATAAGATTCAACCTCCTCATTTTCAAACTCACGACCATGATCACTTCTCAAGGTCTTAATTCTAATTCCACTGTGATTTCCTAAAGACTTGGAGTATTTGATAAAATAAGAAGAAGCTTCACTTTTGTGAGCCAGAAAGTATGCACAAGTGTACCTAGAAAAATCATTTACAAGAACATAAACATAGTGCTTCCCATTTAAAAAATAAACTCTTGATGGTAAAAACAAATCCATGTGAACCAACTCAAGTGGTTGATAAGTAGATACTTCTTTCTTTGGATTAAATGAAACTTTGTGTTGTTTTCCCTTTTGACAGGGATTACACACTTTGTTAAGTGGGAATTCCAATTTGGGTAAGTCTCTAACTAAACGATTCATAGATATTTTCCTAATAGAGTACACATTATAGTTTCATAATCATATATTCCATAACCAGGATTCCTTATGAAAATCCGTTAAGCAATAAACATTTTTCTTGGCTAAATAATTTAAATCAACAACATACACATTTTCATTTCTACAGGTAGTGAAAACTAAATAATATTTAGAATAAAAAACATTGCATGAATCATTTTAAAACAAGGCAATAAAACTATCATCACACAACTGAGAGATACAAAATAAATTGTACTTTAATCCATCAACAAAAAGTACTTTGGAAATTAATATTGTATTTCGGTTACCAATTTGGCCTAAGCCGACAATTTTTCCTTTAGCATTGTCACCAAAGTTGACATGTACACCATCAACTTTGATTATGCTCTTAATGAAATAATAGTATTCTATAATATTTCTTGAACATCCATTGTCCAAGTACCATAAGGTTTTACAGGAACACTTTTTGCAATTTCCCTGCAAGACAGATTAATCATGGGGTAACTTTGTTACCCATATTTTCTTGGGTCCAGATAGGTTAGAAAGTAGAAATTTAGGAACCCATATTTGTTTTAATGATTTACTATAATCAATAGATGTATTTTGAGACATAAGGACTTTTTAGGTCCTTTGGAAAATTTTATTTCAACCGATGGTCCATAACTGGAACTAGTAGTGAACTGTCTAGATTTTGAAATAAATTTAGTTTTAATAATTCTTCTCTGTCCTGGTTGATATCTTTGACTATTTTTGTATTCTGGGGAAATTTGTTTTCCTAGAAACTGAGTCAAGGTATATCTACCAACATTAAACTTTTCCAAATTCATTTAAAATTTATTATTAGATAATTTGAGTTCAAGATTTTCTTTTAATAGCTGATCACATTTTTCATTCTCAATATCCTGATTAGATTTGTAATTATCATTTAAAGAATGTTGCTTTTTCAATATTTTATATTTATCGTTGAGTTCATTAAAGGTATCCCAAATAATTCCATAGTATTCAAATTGTTAATCCTTATTCATATTTTTATCAATTTTTGATTCACATTCATTCCCAAAATAGTAAGTATTATGTGCAGAAGAATTGGGTGTTACATTGGATATTTCCGTCATGAAACACAAATTTGCATGTTTGTTCTTGTCACTATTAAAAGTGTCGAATATAATAGAGATATCTTATGAGGAACTCCATTTATCTTTCATATACCTTTTATAACCCATTCCCCTGCCTTCATATTTCTTCTTAATTGTAATCTTGGGGAAATCGGCCTTCACATGACCACTTCATTTAGACTCATAGCAGACTATCTCATTTGTATTATCATTCCATTTTCTGTCATTTTTCCACTTCCCTTTATTATCAATAATTCCTTTGTTGTTTGATTTTATAAAGAACTTTTTATTTTGATATAACAACTCGATTCTCCTTGCAAGATTAATTATCTCTTCATCACTCTCTGATTTAAAGTATTCACTTGTGGAAGTGTATTAGGATCTTGATCTTTTTAATTATCCTTGTTCTTTGATGTAGCAGTCCTGAATGCTATAGATTTCTTCCTTGGTTCTTCATTTACTTCTTGATTCACCTTATGTTCTTCTTCATACATCATAATCTTTCCAATTAATTCCTTTACTATTAGCTTACCTATGTCACATGATTCTCAAATAGAAACAGAGGTTCCTCTCCATCTGTCCGGTAAGCATCGAAGCTGTCTCATAATATGATCTTTGTTGTCCATTGGTTTTCCATGTAGACTCATGGTATTCACTATTCCATTAAACCTGAGAAAAATTTTAGAGATAGGTTCACGAGGCTTCATTGTAAAATTATCGTATTTAAATGTATATGTAATTAATCTCACTTCGTAAACATTAGTTGTTCCCTCATGATAAACCGCAAAAGCATCCCCAATTTCATATGTAGTTTTATATGTAGATATTCTATTGAATTCAAAATCACCTAGAGAATAGTACGATGCATTCATTTTATTACATTTATTGTTATATCTGGGCTTAGTCAACTATGACCATGGGTCCCTAGTAGTAGCATGCAATATATGTTTTTCTTCAACTATGTCCCATATTTCAGGTCCCATGCTCTCTAGAAAGATTTTCATTTTTAATTTCCATTGAGCATAGTTATTACCATTAAATGAAGGTTTCCTATAAGTAGCAGCACCCTCAACTCTGTTATCCATAGTTAATTAGAATTTAAATAACTCAAATTTAGATATGATAGAAATTTTAAGATCATTAATATACAACTAAAATCATAGTTGAATAGAGTTTGAAAACATGAAAATAAAGAACTTATGATACCAAATGTTGGTCGGAGTGGAATCTCAAGAGGAGGTGGATTGAGTTCCTACTTAAAATTTCTATTAAAACCCTTATTTTAATAGGATCCCCCAATTTTAAAATGACCCAGTTAATTGAGGCGATAGAGATGTAAATGTTTAGTTGGTCAACAAGTTTCTTAAAGGGTGATTAATTCTGAGTTGAATCAATGTAAAACACATATTCGACTTTTGGAACAAGTTTACTAAATTACAAAAATACACACACTAAACAAAACTATCTATCAAAGTGAAGAAAACCAAATTATTATTTTAGAAAATATAAGAAGTTTAAAATAGATAAAATAGAGTATAACAAAATATAGTGCACTGTTAAGTAAAACAAGAGGTTCAGTCTCAACCCCCAACTAAATCCTCTCCACTTAGTGATCACCAGACACCAAGAAGTTTATATTAGAAATTAACATGATACACAACCTATATCGAGCTTTACAACATTTTTAACAATCTGTCCTGGGTTCACACCTTGTTCCATAGTTCTTCATGGAAAAACACAAGAAGTACAGACCACACACAGTCGCTTCCATAGTTATATATGGGAAACAAATGTAGATGAAGTTGGATGTGAGAATATTCAGTGTCCTACAGTTTAAGCACATGAGACATTGTGTGAAATAGATAGACACACACACTTCTTAGAAATGTAAAATGAAATAACACAATAGAGCTAAGACTATAAGCATATGTTTATAAATCTCTTTGTGTTATTAGTTCATCTTTTGACTCGTTGGAGTGAAGAATAAGATGTTTGATCCTTTGTTTTGAAGTTGTCTTTAAAATAAAGTGTCGAAACATCCGGTACAATCTTCGAGTGTCATGCTTCTGGTGTTGATCAAGAGTTGATGAGGCACATAAGGTAGAAGTGATTTTGTCCCAAAATGATCTTCATAAGGCTTTGTGGATTCACAGTGTATGTGATGGATTGTTCTTCTTTGACCTTAGTAGGTAAGATTATTCACATGTACAGACACTCTTTCGTATCAACCACACACCCTTTTATACATGAGGTCCAAAAATTGGAATGAGTAGATCATGTGCGGTATTTATCATACCTGATACTGTCCCTAGATACAGTCTCTTAAAATGTCTACAATCAACATTAATTATTTTCATAATATTTCAATTTATCAATTGTGACTGTTAGAATAATATCAAGAATTTTGAAAAAGTATGGAAGAGTAAGAATCAATAGACTGGTAACGATAGTCCCATAGCAGTAGCCTTCTCCATGGTAGACTTGTATCAGTTGTGGACTTCTCCAACGGTGAACTTATCGGCTGTATACTTCCAGCCATAGTCTTCCATCAGTGACCCTGTATTAGCAAGTAGCTAGCGATAGATCTACACCAGCAGAATTCTAGTGGTAAGTCTTTCAGTGGTAGACACTCAATGGTAAGTTTTCAGCAGAAGACATCCAACCGAAACACATTATAACAGTAACCTTGTTACAGTTGGTTGACAACAGTGACCTTCTGATAGTAACTATGCATCTGTATACTTTAACAAGTATTAAAATGGTAGGCTTTATAAGAGTAACCTTGTACTGATAACGTTCAACAGTAGCTTCATAATAGAAGCTCTTGAGCGATAGGTTTTTAGTAGTGAACTTGCATTAACCTTCAAGAGTAGGTTCTACAACAGTGACATTCCTAGCAATGACCTCTATCAGCAAGTTCCTTATTGGTAACCATGATAGTAACCTATACCAGTGACCTTTTGATAGATGGCTCTTAACGGTAAATCTCAACAGAGACCTTTTACATAGAATATTTTGTATTGTAAATTGATCCTAGTAAAGTTATGAACTTGAGGATATATACTTTGAAATTGATGAACACTATAAAAAAATTATCATATAATTTACATATTATTATTATGGAATGGAAACATGATTTGGGATTATAAAAATAGGTGAGTCCAATAAAAATGAAAAAAAATAAAAGTGAAAATTATTATATAATATAAATTATTCTAATTTAAATTTTTTATATATTTTTCAAAATTCAATTAACAGAAGAGTCTGAATTCAATTTTAAATTAAACCAATAGACACATTAAAAAATAGTTTATCCAAACAAAAACATTGAAATGTTTAAAGAATATTATATCAGGATTAAATATGAAATTGATTAGAGTGACCTAAGATAGTGAAACTGTAATATTATTTAAAGAAATTATTTTTAAACCAATTTATTCTATAATTTCCTATAGAAATATTTTAAACTAATAGTTGGTTTAAAAATAGTATTTTTTAACTATTCATAATAAATAAAATGATTCCAAAAAGTCTCAAAAGAAACAATATATTAATATTGATATGATTATTTAAAAAATGAATTTCATCTTATGAGAAAATTTTTGTATATGTGATAATAATTAGTTTTAAAATATTTGTTCAAGGCCGAATGAACCCCCCTTTAGAAAAAAAATTCAAAAAAAATTATTTTTCATTTAAATGTTTTTTATATTATTTATAATTAATTTATAACAATTGAGTTAATTTTATTTATGTTTAATCCATACTTTTATCCAAAATATATATAGATATATTCATACCTTCTAATTTAATGGTTGGTTATAATGGTAATATTTAAATAATAATATTTTAGTTATTTATTCCGTTTCGTTTAAACATGGTGTTATGTGCTTAAAAAACAATCAAAGAGATTTAATCTCTTTTAAAAGAAATAAATGATAATGTCTCAGGGCGTTACATTTTATTTTAATATTGGTGTTTTCTATCATACATGATATCTAACATGTTGTTCCTCTTGTAGAATCTTGTGGGGTTACATTTAAAAATATTTAGAGGGGGAAGGAAAAAAATAAAACTCGATGTTATGGACAATACATCTTGTTTATAAATCATAATTTGGTTTATAGAAAACCCATAATATATTGTATTTATGAATAAATAAAGGATTCTAGGATGTGGGGAGTTGGTGGCCTTTTATGAGTGGGGGAGTAGGCACACATGGATTTTTTGAAAAGGAAGACTTAAACCCAAAAATTTTCTCATTCCAAAAGGTAATAAGAAATAAAAAATATTAAAACTATATTTGACATATGGTCTATATATTACCATATAATTGTAATTACATAACTTTCCGATCATTTTTAACCATTGTCTTTTTAGTGAAACTGACCAGTAAACCTATTTTTACCGAAACCATGGTTAATAATTTTTACTTTTCACTATTATATATGGGAAAAATATTCATACCTTAATATATAATATATATTTTTATGATTTCAATTATATAAATCATTTTTTAAAGTTAACTCATCGAAGCGAAAAATGTAATATAAAATAAAAGTCGTATACGTGTCAAAAAACAAGTTTTCAAGAAATGAATTTCAAAAATGAAACACGATCTCATACAATCTATACGATACTTAATCCCAATTTGATGAATTTAAATTAATATTTATATATAATAACTTATAATGTTTTTTAAATCCTTCCACATTTGGGGTTATTTTATTTATTTAAAATGTATTATCATTATACACTATAGTTTTCATAAAAAAATTATTTTAAATACTAAAAATAAAATAATAATAAATATAGTATAATGATGATTTCAATGTAGTTAATTAGATTATATATATATATATAAAATACTTATATTAATCTAGAATCAAATTATAATAATAATTAGGATGGATTTATTGAAAAGAAATGAAATATTTAGAAAAATCGTTATTTTCACCATTCCCTGACAAAGTAAGATTTTCCAAAAATATGAAAAGTTAAAAATGAATTTAATATCAGTATATATATCTCGAAAATAAATTAAATTTGACAAAATTAATTTTACTAAATTAGAAAATTATTAATTATTTTATTTTCTCATAGGATGATGTAAAATAAATTATTTCAATGATAGCATATTTTCTATGAATAAAATTAATTTACTTAAAATTAAGTGATAATTTAATAATAATTTATAAATAAAATTAAATTTAATGAGAAATTTATATACATTTTATATATTATTAATTTCATTCATACCCTCTAATTTAACGACAATGTAAAAATAATCGTATTTAAATAATAATATTTCATGGTTCATTTATGATTAGTGTTGCATGTGGTATATACTATCCAACAAAATATACTTATATTAAAATTTTAGGTCATTAAATATCCATTTTATAGTTCAATATATATAACATTTTTTGAACAATATTTCATTGGTAGGTGGTATAAGATAAAAAAATAATGTTTTAAAATTATAGATACATGTAGCGCTTACCTGAGATTAGATGGTTGGAAGTTAAACAACCAGAAAATATTTAATTTGTTGAATTACATCCATATTAAACACTCTTAAAGATATCAATCATTCTAGGTGGAAAAAAATTTGGGACACCAATCATTATGTTCCTATTCTAAGTGTTATTGTTGGGTAAAAAAATTAGGAAACCCCAAATAATATGACACTAGTAGAATAAATATTATATAAATCCATATAATGGGTTTAGGAAAAAAGTTAATGACTTAATTATCCATGAAGTTACAAGGATCAAATAACAACTGAGAAGGGGGGAGGGTGGGGGTTGAATAAGTTGATTAACTTTTTATAAGTTTCAAATCTTTAAGAAATGTAATCCTTGAAACCTGTTAGGATTTATTTCCTCATCAACATTTAGAAAGAAACTCAATCATACAAGAAAGGTAACTCAAGAATAGCACACAAGATTTACAAGGTTAAACCTCAATAAGAGAACCTACATCCTTACCATAGCCACTCCCGTGGGTCTATAAAAATCCACTATAATGAAGAAGTGAATACAGCTTGTGCCAACTCTCGTTGGACACCTTCTATCTACCGATAGGAAAAATTATACCGACTCCTGTCAGTTTAAAATGATTACTTAAAGGAAAAAATGATCCAAACACAATAATAAAGACATTGTTAAGCTAGTCCACAAATGATCACTCTGAATCTTCAATACGATTTCATGAATCCGATTTTCTAAAACTAGTCTTCTTAGCAAGATAAGATGATTCTGCACAAGTTCTCACCCAGAATATTTAATCTGATTTCTTGAATCTGATTTTCTGAAATCGATCTTCTCATCAAGATAAGATATTTCTGATTCTCTTATTCTCAAACCCTCAAGGAAACTTCTTCAATGTGTTTGGAACATTTCACTTAGAATTCTCCAGTGCTCCTAATTTTATGCTTTTGTTAAAGTTGTTAATAAATGAATGATATGAGCACTTATATATTGGCAACTCAAAAAACAATGGAGGGAATCTTGAAAATCATTCCTGATTCCTCAAATCTCAAAAAATCCAAAAATATATCACATTTAGTCTTCGATCTTTGACTTCATCTAATCTCCTTAAATTTCTCAGACGTTTATGAAAAGTTGAAATTCGGGTTTTCTTGGACTCTACATATCTTCCATAGAATGATAAGGCTGGATCATGGTTCAGATTTTAGGTTCCGGAAAAAGGTTCAGGAAACCATGTTCAAGAAAACTGGTTCAGGAAAACTGGTTCAGTAAAACCTGTTTAGGAAAACTGGTTCAAGAAATAGGTTCCTAATTTTAGGTTTAGGAAACAGACACTGAATTTCAGCTTTAGTAAGTAGACTCCGAATTTCAGGTTCAGGAAGTAGACACCAAATTGATGGCTCAGGATGTTGAATCTGAATTTCTAGCTCATGAAGTAGATTACAAATTTTAGGTTCAAGAAATATATTTAGGAAACTGGTTCATGAAAACTATTTCTTGAAATAGGTTCTGAATTTTAGGTTTAGGAAATCGACTCTGAATTTCAGGTTCAGGATGTAGACACCAAATTTCAGGTTGAAGAAGTAGACTCATAATTTCAGGCTCAGGAAGTAGATTATAAATATTAGGTTCAATAAATAGATTCAGGAAACTGGTTCAGGAAAACTGGTTCAGGAAATAGGTTCTGAATTTTAGGTTCAAGATAGAGACTCTAAATTTCAGGTTTAGGATGTAGACTCTGAATTTCAGGTTCAGGATGTAGAATCCAAATTTATGGCTCAGGAAGTAGACTCTGAATTTCTTGATCAGGAAGTAGACGCAGAATTTTAAGTTCTAGAAATAGATTCAGCAAACTGGTTTATGAAATAGCTTCAGGAAATAGGTTACGGAAAACTGGCTCAGGAATACTGTTTCAGGAAAACTGGTTCAGGAAAACTGGTTCAGGAAAACTGGTTCGAATTTCCTAAAAATCATTCTTAGTGAAGAACCTCAATCCTCTTCACCATTTCTTCAACATCTTTTATCATGAAAATTTTAATGATCTATGAGAACTTTAAGATTAGAAATGCATCATTTTATTATATTTATAATGTTTTAGACACTTCATTAACTTCAGACTTCTTATTCTTTAACATAATCTTCTTAATGAAAATCTTCAGCAACCAGTAAATTCAACTTTCATTCACTCAAAAATTTCTTTAACAAAAATATTAGTTGACAAAAAATACAAAAAATTGTTAAAAAACACCACAATGGATCTATAATATCCCCCTTTTGATTTTTTGGAAACCCTTATTAACATGTTTTCACCTCTCAAAAATTTTACATCTTAGGTTCATTAATTTTACAAAAACATGGTCTTTCTCAAAAAGAGTGTCCTAACACCACACTACTGGATAAAGTAATGTTTTGAAGGATTTACATCCCTCGACAACAATAAAATTTTGTGGCCATATAAAGATAAACATAATCTTAATAAAACCCCCGTCAACTTTTATCATTATCTTTCTCACTTTTCTTTTCCTCTCTCATTTTTCTTTCTCTCCCCCCCATTATTTTATAACTGTAGCTTTAGATTCCTAAAAGAAAACTTACTCTCCCCCTTTTTCAAAATAACAAAAAGCATGGTGGGGGTTGACTTTATTCTGAGTTTTATGATGTCTTGGGAGGAGGCTGAATATGGATTTGCAGCCTCAGTTCAACAAACCATTCATTTGACATTGTTTTTATGAAAATATCAGCAATCTGATACTTTTTTGAAATATATTCCATCAAGACTTCTCAAAAACAAATTTATCTTTTAAAAATTAATACTTTATATCAATATTATTTTATATTTAATGTTGAATAGGATTCTTGGAAAGATCAATGGATGTTTGATTATCACAGTGTATTTTCAATGGTTTAGAAACATTCACTTTCAAATCTTCCAGCTGATCTGTCATCCACATCATTTTATTACAAGCCTGAGTAGCTACAACAAATTTGGATTTAGCTGTACTTAAAGTTACTGAGCTTTTTTTCTTGTTATACCAACTCATACAACATTCCCATAAGAAAAATGTTAATCTTGATGTTGATTTTCTATCATTATAATCACCATCCCAATCAGCATCAGTATAACCATGAAACTTTATCTCATTGTTTCTCTTGTATGACAACCCATGTGAAGTTGTTCCTTTAAAATATTTCAAGAATCCTCTTAACTTCAAACATATGTTATTCTTTTGGATTACTATGATATCAGGAACATAGAGTCACAATATAGGAAATATCAGGCCTTGAGGTTGTAAGATAAAGAAGACTACCTATCAACTTTTGAAAGCCTTTCTAAATCATACTGTCCCCTAACTCATCTTTTCTCAACTTTATGCTCATTGAGATAAGTGTTGAAACATATTTTGATTCTTCCATTCCAAACTTCTTTAATAATTCCTTGGCATACTTTTCTTGGGATAAGAAAATGTAGTTTTCTTTTTGATGAAATTTTAGTCCAAGGAAGAAATTTATTTCTCCCAACATTGACATTTCAAAAAATTTCATCATCTCTTCAGAAAACTTTTCATAGACGTTTTCTTCATCTCTAGAAAAAATTTTATCATCCACATAAATGATTATAATTAAATTTTTGGGGTTGAAATCTTTAACATTCAAGTATTTTATCAACATTTCCTTTGGAAAAGATCATCTTTCTCAAAGAATTGTCATGTTTCGAATACTCTACTGATGGAGATTTCTTTAGCCCATACAAGGATTTCTTCAATTTGCAAACGTTATTTTCATATTCATCAATTATAAAACCACAAGGTTGTTCAATGTAAACATCTTCCTTGATCTCACCATTTAATAATGCTAACTTTACATCCATATGATAAACCTTGTAATTTTGATGAGCAGTTATTGCATGAAACATTCGAATAGTTTCCAATCTTACAACATGGGAAAAAGCCTCATCAAAATCCACACCTTCCACCTGTGCATATCCTTTACACACATTCCTTGTTTTTTTTCTTGTAAATTCACCATGCTCATTCAATTTATATCTATAAGCCCACTTGGTTTTGATAACCTTCTTTTTTGTTGGCCTTAGAACAAGTTCTCATGTTCCATTCTTCTCAATCTGATCTAGTTATTTATTCATAGCATCCACCGATTCTTTATGTTGAATAGCTTTTGAAACTAATTCTGGTTCAAATTTTGAGATAAGGGAAATATAATTTTCTAATCTTAACTTCCTTATTGTTTGAACTGGATCCTTATGATCCCCAATATTATTTTCAAATTCAACATGTTTTTGTAAGTTAGGAAAACTCACATTTCCGGTCCCAACATCACTTTCTTCCCCATGTGACTTATCTAAGTCACTTTCACTCTAATTGGGATTCTCCAATTAACATTCCTCCGTATTCTTATCAAATTTTGTAAAGGAACTTAGATTTTCAATTACCTTTATATCATATGGTTTCACCAACTTCTGTAAACATTTGTTCCAACATTTTTAACTTATTCCATTTGGTGAATAACCGATAAATATTACTTCTTCAGCTTTGTCATCAAGCTTTCCTATGTCTGGATTTTTGATTTAAAGGAAGCATGGAATTCCAAAAACATTGAAGTAATAAAAAGAAGGTTTTTTGTTATACCACATCTAGTGAGGAGTCATGTTGGTTTCTAGTCAAAACAAGAATCTATTTTGGAAATATACAGTAGTTCTAACTTCTTCTCTACAAAAGAATTTTGAAATTTTTTACTCTGATAACATAATTCTTCCCATTTACACCAAGCTTTTATTTCTCCTTTCTGCTACTCAATTTTTTTTGTGGAGTATAGGGAGAATTATTCTGATGTTTGATATCATGCTTACTTAGATAAGTTTCAAAAGCATTTCTTGTGAATTATATACAATTTTTTGTTCTCAACTTCTTTATGGAAGTTCCCAATTCTTTATCGACATCTCTTATGAAGAATATAAACGTTTTAATAGCCTGTGACTTATTCTTCATGAACGTGATTCTTGTCATCCGAGCGAAGTCATCAATAAAATTGATAATGTATAAATCTCCTTTTTTTATTGATGTCTCATTGGCCCACATAGATCGGAATGAATAAGATGAAGTGGTTTTTTGGATTGAATATCAACTTTTTTATGACTTTTGTTACTCATCTTTCCTTTTAGAAAGTAATACAAACATATTCATCTCTTATTTTTAGTTTGGGAAAATTCATAACATCATCAACTTTAGAAATCTTAGTCATGTTATTCTTCCCAAGGTGGCCAAGTCTTCAGTTCCACAACTCGTTTTGATCTTCAACACTCAAATAACAAGAGTTATTTGATTCTCCAATTGGAAATAGATTCCCAATGGTTATTTCTCTTTTTGTAATCACTTTTCTATTTTTCACACTTTTGATGATACAAGAATAATTTCTGAAGATAAATTCATTTCCATCATCACAAAGTTGACTTACACCATGTAAGTTATGTTTTATCCCATCAACAAGTAAGACATCCATAGATTTCAGTATCTCTACTTCAATCTCTGCCATTCTGATTCCCTTACTTTTTAAGGATCTATCATTTCCGAAAGTAATTACTCCTCAATCATAACATTAAACATGTTCCAAGATTTTTATATCACCTATCATGTGTGAAGAAGAACCACTATCAAGAATACATGGTTTGTTCCTATTAGTTGCTTTCAAAGCTATCTCAACATCAAAAGCTCTCTCATCAACCTTCTTATTTTCATCTCTCTTTTGTTTCTTATCATAAGAAACATATTCTAGGAGTGTCATCCATCATTTGACCTGGTGACCAGACAGATCACATCTTCCACAAATTTCTTTGAAACATTCAAATTGATTATTTGTTGGAATGTTTCTGACATCTTGAGAATTCACCTTTTCAACTTTCTGTGAGTACGGAAAGTTACTCATTCTTCTTTCAATATTTCTTCCACTTTTCTTACACCTTCTTTTGTGTAGAGATAAACTGTTCCAAAAATTATAAGAACTATGTATATATTCCACAACACCAGTAATAGCCCTCAAATCTTTATTTTCTATTTAATAATGATCTTTATTTATAGAAATTTTGTTGAGGTTGATAACTTCTTTCAGCTCTAGACAACTCAGGATGTTGGTCATCTCTTCTTTTGAGTGAGTTTTCTAATTTTGTAGGATTGATAGGTTTCCCACATACTTTCTCTACACAAGATTTAAAAAAAATTTCCATCACCTAAAATGTTAGAATAATCAGATAAAAAATTATTTTTGAAAGGAGAATATTTCACCTTATCCTCATGGTAACCCTTTCCAGCAATCTTGGAAGTCTCAGCTTTTACTTCAGTGGATTTGTGGATGCTTTCATTCATCTTCCTTAGGGAATTTTCAGACTCAATAACTTTTTATTTCAAATTGTTAACATCTTATTCTTATGTTTCTAGATTCTTTCTAAGATCCTCAATCATCTTTCCTTATTCAGTGATTTTATGTTTGTGACATAAAATTTCATGAATGTATTAACCTTCCTTCTTGGTGACATATTTACTTCCATCATGAAATTCCTCATGATTTTTCTTCATCACATGAATTTATTTCTTGAGAGATTTGTTTTTCTCAATACATTCCAAAAGTTCTGATCATAGTTGATATTCTCTGTAAGATTATTCACCACCTTCTTCACTCTCTGAGGAAACATCTATTTTCTCAACTTTTTCAATAAAGGTTTTGAATCTTTCTTTTATTTTATATTCTAAGGAATCATTGTTAGATGATTCAAATTCAACCTTCTTTCTCAACATACTTCTTTTATTTCCATAAAATTTCTGCTTGAGTTTTTTTAGAAATATTCTATTTTTTTAATTCTCGTTATACATCTTCCATCTAGGATTATCATTAGAAACATCTTGATATTCTCCAACATTATTCTTGGGGAAATTCATAGAAATGGGTCGAATTCCACCATACTCAAAATATTTGAGAGGAAGTTTCCCTCCATATTTTCTTCTTCCTCTTCGATTGTTCTTGGATATGAGAGACATGATTTTTTCATTCAAATCTTAATTTTCCTTATCAATGGACTCACAAGGATCTCATCATTGACTTGTATTTTCATCTTTCTCATAGCTTTAAAAGCAATTTAATATTTTATCTTCTTCTTAATGATTGGTGATTTTCTCATTTCATAAGAAACAAGAATGTTATGTAGCTCATCAAGAGATAAATCATCCTTATCATCTGAAGCTGAAATTTTAGAATCAAACCTATCTGGAAGGTTTCTCATTAGTTTCTTAACAATTGTAGAATCTTATAAGTCTTCTTATAATCCTATGATCTCTCATATAATTTCATTATATCTGGTGAAGTATACATGAATTGTTTCATCGTCTCTCATCTTTATGTCTTCAAACTTATTATGCCATATTTGTATCTTGGCCTCCTTGACTTTTGTGTTTCCTTAAAAAACACATTCTAGCTTGTCCCACATGATTTTTGATGTTGTGATAACCATCCCCTTCTGATAAACATTTTCTGATAAGGACATGAGAATAGAATTTCTACCCTTTCCATCAATTCTATGTTCCTCTTATCAGAAAATGTCATAGGAGCATTTTTCTCAATAGGTGAAAAGACAATAGTAGCAGCATCAACAAATTCAAGGCCAAGAGATAGAAGATAAGGAATCATCATAATTTTTCATCCATAATAATTATTTCCATCGAACGTTGGAATTCCTCTACTATTGAAAGAATTGATATTCTCCATATAAGGCCCCGACCCCAGTTACCCAGAGTTAGTGCATTATTACATAACATTGGCATGATCACAAGAAAGATCAAATCTCGAAAGACCGATTGGATTTGTAGCCTTGGAAACACTAGATATATTCATAAGGTTTACATTACATCATAAAATGAAAACTACAACAACATAGTCTCCATAATCCACATTCTTATCCCCTCACACTATCCCTGCAGGTCATTCATAATTTACTTCTTCACATTCTGGGAAAAATAAAACATAGAAAAGGGGTGAGCTCAAATGCCCAGTAAGGATAACAATATAGAGGAAACTTTCATAAATAAGAATAAACATTTAAGGCAATGTAGAACTAAAACAAAATCCTTTTAAACATGAACTTCAACATAGCATGGAAAAAATAAAATGAAATAATGTCATTTACTGATTCACATGGATATTCTACTAATCGAATAATCACATGCAATCTCAATAACCACTTTCATAATGATGGAATGCATAATGCCAGACTATCATAACCACATAGCCAAGGCCTCATGCCAAGACTACAAATAAGATTTTTCCAAGGCCTTGTGCCAAGACACTAGTTTGTCTCATGAGACCTACCGATGCATCGAGGAGCTATAACAGGCTCCACCCGTCACATATTAAGTCCAATGCATTCCTCATATGAACAGGTTTAAACATAACATAAACATTCGTATTAAAACTAGCTTACTAAATGTAAATACTTCATCCATAAACCATGAATGGTATAAAAATAGAACATCCACAGTCAAACATATCACAAAAACTTCAATAAAATATAAGAGTTTTGTATTATAATAAATCAACTTGAAATAAGCGTAAAATCCATCAAAGGATGTTGACATAGATGAAATAAAAACTCATTTTAGAGTAATATCTCTTTTTATTTGGAAATCATTTAAGAGTCATATATATATAAAATCTAAAATTTTCTTTGAAAATACTCTTATAAGATTGTAAGGGATGCTTAGAAGATTTTATAAAGGCGGAAAATAGCCGCACCCACTATATAAGTTAAAAAAACATTCTTACCTTAATTTTTTCGAAAAGGTTAAAAAGCACCTTGTTTGGAAAACGACGGAAAAATTCCTTTATAAACCTCTTATTAAAAGTCAAACAAGGGTATAAATGACTTTAACCCATATTCTTGTAAATAGTAAAAATGTTTTGAAATAAATTTTAAAGAAACATGGATGTGGATGATAAATAAATCCCAGAAGATTATTACGTATAAACAACCTCGGATAATAAAGAGATTGAGAAATAAACCCTTACCTTGGACTTTTCCTTGGTTGGGGGTAGGTTAACCTCCTGTATAATGGTGAAATAATTGTTATTATATTATACAAGAATCATATACATTAATATGATATCATATATGATATTTTAATATTCATTTGTTAATAATATCTTAGTATTATCATTGTTTCGGGTGTTAACTAACTCGTTTTCTTTTATATGTTTTGTTACGTAAGCCATGTTTGTCATGGATAGGTTTTATTTTATTAATATCCAGAATGATATCAAGTCCTTAAATTTTTTTTAAATCATAAAATGATAATTATACTTGAATGGATACGATGGAGAATGAATCTCATCGCATTCATAGAGACGGTAGTCCGTACGTACGCACAAGCGACAATATCATTCTTTTGATATTAAAATAATATATAATTGGATGGTATACAGAATAATTATCATGTTATATTTATTATTTACATGAATTACAAATCATTATTATACTCATCCAAATAATAATATATTGAATAACAATTACACCACGACGTGGAGAGGGTAAGCTGTACGTACGCACGTATGGTGACATGTCATTAAAAGGATGGATAGAATATTGAATATGGTTGTACCATATTTATAATAATATTAAATTATATAAGAGATACTGGATTCATTATTTTGGAATGGTAATAACAAAGAAGGAAGAAGTTGAAGAAGAAATGAATTTGAAAAAGGGTGGTGAAAACATTACCTCTTCTTCATGTTCTTCCTTGTGATTTGATCAAAAGGGCTCCTTAGGTTGGCTTTCTGATTAAACTAAGGCCTCTAGGTTGTATTGAGGGAAGTTGAGAGAGTATATGGTCATGGGTTGGCTGAAACAAAAGTATTTGAATGTGTGAATTAGTGAGAAGGGGGAGTGCCCTTTTATAAGAGGGGTGAGGGGAACCTTTGGAAGAGCTAGAAATTTTATTTTATAATAAATTCATATTCATTTTATAATGGCTCAAAAGTGGTTTATTTATTGGTTAAGGTGTGGATGGGTTGAAAATCACTCAAAAAATAGAATTTAGACAGGTTTGGGTTACTATATTAACCTTATCTTTAAGTATTAACTCTTAGTTAATTAGTTTCACTTTTACAATGTCTCTTTGTATTTTTATATTATATGGTTAATAATCTTACTATATACATCTAAGAGACCCCCCAAGTGGTCCATTAATGATAACAATATCATGATATAAGTCTCTTGGAAAATCCGTATATTTTTAATAATTTAATATCAATTAATTATATAATATTTGTTTTAAAAACTCTTTTATGTCAATTTTGACACTATTCAATAATTGATTTTTGTGAAAATCGTAACAGAATGATTACTTCGAAAACAGTTACATAAGTCAATACTAACATGTCATATCAACCTATAAAATTATTATAATTCCTAAAAAGTCTCAAATTATATTTATTTGGGTATTTATAATATCAATTATTTTAATTTTTCACTGTTATGGTAATTACTGCATCATCATTTTGTCATAAATAAATTAAATTATTTAATGTCTAAAAATTATAAATAAAATATCATTATGTATGAAATATTTTTATATTTATAATGAATATTTAAAATCAAATTTATCGTATGTATAACTCTATATTAAAAATGTTTTAGTAAATAAAATTTGATTTTAACTCTTTTAACTCTTCTTTGAATTAAATAAAAATAAATGTCCTAATCTAATCCAAGTAGACCTGAATGATAATATTTTATTCATATGGTTGTTCTTGGTCGAGATAAATTTGTACAATAGAATTAGGATATGTGTTAGGGTAATATTAATATCATTTTTACCCTTAATTACCCTATTTACTTTTAACCGTGGTAAATAAAAGTAAACAGTTACTATTCACCAAAAATTATTTTCATCTCAATGAACCACATTTTACTCCTTGATATTAACCGTTTCTCTTGGATTTTCAAAATTCCAATCACAGAAGTGGTAAAATTAAGTTTTATGAAAAATTCAGTTTTTTAACTACCATTTAGTAGTTTCACTATTCATCAAAAATGACGTTTTTGAGAAAAATACCAAAAATTCACCCTAAACTAATTTCAATATTCCGAATCAAAAAATGAAGTCCATTTTGAAAAATAAAATTTATAAAATTTTAAAAAATAGGTATTACTATTCATAACATCTAGTTTGACTGGTTGTGGTGTGTTAGAACTCGATGTTGCCTACAACACACACTATCACATTATTCAAAGAGAAGAGTACCGTAGAAGATTGGGGTGTTACATTCTCCCCTCATTCAAATAATTTTGTCCTCGAAATTTCTAGAATATTATCGCATGAAAAGACTCGGGTGGTTCTTCATCATATGTTCCTCGGGTTCCCACGTTGCCTCTTCCATCTTATGGTTTCTCCACAAAACTTTTACCAGACGCGTTGTTTGGTTTCTCAGTAATTGTTCTCTCGTATCAAGAATCTTGACGGGCTCTTCGCAATAAGACAAATCAGGTTCCAGTTCTAACTCATCATAGGTGAGTACATGCGTTGGGTCAGGCATGTATTTCCTCAATATAGATACGTGGAACAGATCGTGAACTTTGGAGTGACATGGCGGCATTGCCAATCGGTAAGCTACAACCCCAATTCGTTCTAGAATTTCGAAAGGTCTGATGTACCTGTGACTCAATTTACCTTTCTTACCAAAATTTATGACTCCCTTCCATGGATATAACTTCAGAAAAACATGATCACCGACTTGAAATTCCAAATCCTTCTTTCGATTATCAACATAGCTCTTCTGCCTACTTTGAGCTTCTTTGATGTGATTTTGGATTACCTTCACCTTTTCCAATGTTTCCTCCACCAGTTCTGGACCTACAAGTTTTCTTTCACCGACGTCATCCCAACAGGTTGGTGTGTGACATCTCTTTTCGTATAACGCTTCATATGGTGCCATCTGAATACTCGAATGGAAGCTATTATTATAGGAAAATTTTACCAAAGGTAAATATTGATCCCACATACCCTGAAAGTAAAGTGAGCAAGATCTCAACATGTCTTCTATGGTTTGAATAGTCCATTCTGATTTTCCGTCTGTCTGAGGGTGGTAGGTAGTGCTCAAATGAAGTTCAGTATCTAGGGATTTTTGAAATCTCTTCCATAATCTTGAAGTAAAACAGGGATCACCATCAGAAACAATCGATAGGGGTACTCCATGAAGTCTCACAACTTCATTAATATATAGTCTTTATAGATGTTCCAGATGTAGATCTTCTCTTATAGAAAGAAAATGTGCTGACTTGGTAAGACGATCAACAATAACCCATATTTCAATATTCCTTCAATGAGTCTTTGGTAGTTCCATGACAAAGTCCATCATAATATTATCCCATTTCCACTCAGGTATGGGAAGAGGTTGCAATACTCTACTAGGCTGTTGCCTTCCAGCATTCACTTATTGACAAACCATACATCTTGACACAAAATTAACAATCTCACTCTTCATATTGTCCCACCAAAAATGTTCCTTCAAATCTCTACACATTTTGGTGCTCCCAGGGTGTATAGAGAAATTAAAAATATGAGCATCATCCAACAATTCCCATTTTTAGATCAGGTATATCGGGAACACAAAGTCTCTTCCTGAATATCAAAATTCCATCTTCATACACAAAGTCCCTCAATCTCCCATCATTCATAGCTTTAATCTTTTTTTTTAAATTCTTCATCATCGGTCTGAGAACTCTTAATCCTTTCTAGTAAATATGGTTTGTCAATCATTTGAAAAATAATTGATTTTTCACCTTCTATGGTTATTCCCATGTCCATCTTCACTAGATCCATGAAAATTGGATCCCTTTCAATTCTCATATTGTTCAAAACTCCATGGTCTTTTCTACTCAAAGAATCTTCCACCTTCTTTGCTTTCCCCGGGTGGTACTGTATCGTACAATCATAATCCTTGAGTAATTTAATCCATCTCATTTGCCTCATGTTGAGTTCTTTTTGTGAGAAAATATACTTCAAACTCTTGTGATCAGTATAAATCTCACATTTTTCACCATAGAGGTAGTGCCTCCATATCTTTAAAGCAAAGATCACAGCTGCTAACTCAAGATCATGAGTAGGATAGTTTTGTTCATGAATTTTCAACTATTGTGATGCGTAGGCAAGAACCCTATCATTCAGAATAAGGACACAACCAATTCCTTTCTTCGATTCATCACTATAAATAAAGAACCCATCATTCCCCGATGGTAGAGTCAATATAGGAGCATTGATTAATATTCTCTTTAGTTCTTCGAAACATTCTTCACACTCTTTTGTCCAAACAAATTTAACCCCTTTATGTGTGAGCATTATTAATGGGTTAGCCAACTGGGAAAAATTCTGGACGAAACATCGATAATAACCTGCTAAACCAATAAAACTACATACCTCAGTTATACTCGTCGGTGCAGGCCATTCTTGGATTTCCTTGGCCTTATAAGGATCAAAAGATATTCCATCTTTAGAGACAATATGGCCAAGAAAAGAAATCTCTTGAAGCCAGAATTCACACTTACTAAACTTCCTATATAATTCATGTCTTCTAAGAGTCTTCAGGATAATGCACAAGTGATTTTCATGATCTTTGTAGCTTTTGGAGTATACTAAGATATCATCAATAAATACCACCAAAAATTCATTGAGATATTCATTGAAAACTCTATTCATCAGATCCATGAATACAGAGGGTGCATTAGTCAATCCAAAAGGCATTACTATAAACTCATAATGCACGTACTTGGTTCTAAATACTGTATTCGGAATGTCTTCCTTCTTTACACACAACTGATGGTATCCACATCGAAGTTCAATCTTTGAAAAATATTGATCTCCATGCAGTTGGTCAAATAAATTATCAATGCGAGGTAGCGGATACTTGTTCTTTTTTGTTATAGCATTGATCACCCTGTAGTCGATACACAACCTCATAGATACATCTTTCTCTTTAACAAAAAGAACAGGGGATCCCCATGGAGAAACAATAGGGCAAATAAATCCCTTATTATTCAATTCCTCTAGTTGTTTCTTTAGTTCGACTAATTCCATAGTGGCCATTCTATAAGGGTTCTTCGATATAGGCCTTGATCTAGGAATTAAATCAATGGAAAACTCAACTTCTCGTTCTGGAGGATGTCCAGACAAATCTTCCCCAAAAACATCTACATATTCTTTCACAATAGGTACATCTTCTATTTGAACATTACTTTCCTCACCCACAGTGATTTCATTCTCTTCCTCCCCAATAATTGAATTTAGTTGAGCTACTGGGGGTGGATCTAGATAAGAATTAGGTGGTGATGATTCTGCTATAAAGATATGGTGTTCCTTATCATCATCATCAAGAATCGTAACCTCTTTCTTCTTACAATAAATCTTCGCATCATGGTCCGAAAGGCAGTCCATACCAAGGATTATATCAAACTCAATCATAGGTATGATGATGAGATCAGCAAATCAAGAACATTTATGTGCTCTAATGGGGACTGATTCAGAAAACTTTGTTGAAATGATACTTCCCTTAGGAGTTTTAACTGACAACTCCCTTGTTAAATCAAATTGGAAATATCTAATGTTCTTAGGAAACTGGGAAGATATGGAACAATGCGATGATCCAGAATCAAACAATACATTTGCTAAACTTGATGAAACCATTAAATTACCTGCCACCACGTCTTTCAGAGCTTCTACCTCAGCAGTAGTGATAGAATAAGATTGGACTTGATCCGTTGGCCTTTTCTGAGGTATGTTCCCCTGACACTTAGGACATTTATTTGCATAATGTCTCATCTCCCTACAATTGTAGCACTGAACATTGGTAGTTTCCTTCTTCCCCTTGCAATCAAGAGCTTGGTGGCCTTTTTCACCACACTTGTAATAGACTTTGGTTCCCTTCAAGCAAGTACCGGGGTGTTTCTTCCCACATTTACCATATGGTGGATATTAAAACATTCCCTTCCTCCCCTTATTTCCATTCCCAGATTGATCAACAGATCTCTTCTTCTCTTGCTTTGCTTTAAAGTCATAAGACTTAGATAATTCCTTTTCGGTCTTGATAGCACATGAGACAATGTCTTCGTACGATGAGAAGGATTGTGAGACTAATGTTTGACAGAGAAATGGTTTTAACCCATCAAAGAAACGATCAATTTTACTCCTTGGGTTACGTATATAATCTTCATCATACCTTGATAACCTTGTAAAGTTAGCCTCATACTTTGTGACATTCTCATCCTCCTTTTGTCTCAGACTCAAAAATTTCCTTTCCGTATCTGCTCGATGGTCGCGAGGAATGTATTTTTCTAAAAACAGATCTTTGAACTCCCTCCATTCCATATTTGATACTTCATCATCTTCCTTCAGGTTTTGAATCAATGACCACCATTGATCAGCATCTCCGGTGAGGCGGTAAACTGCCATGATAAATTTTTCTCTTTCACTACTCCCCAAAGCCTAAAATATTTTCTCTAGGTAATTAATAGATTTCTCAACTACTAAGGGATTTGTACTCCCATTGAACATTGGTGTTTGTTGCCTCATGAAGCGATCTAACATTGTTCCTCTACGTTGCGGATCAGGGTGCTTCATACGGGTAAGGTTATTATTCATAACCTGAGTGAGTTGTCCCAGTATGGTGATTAGCTGATCGTCACCAGTTACATCACCAGATCCACTATAATTATCTTGAGCAAGAGGGAAATCCCTATATGGAGTGCGTGTATTGATACGGTTTCCATTTCTTCCACTAGGCGCCATTTCTAAACAATGGCATAAACTAGATCAGTTTATGAATCAAAATAAATAATCCCATACTTATAAAACACTTAACATAAATTGAACTATTTATGGATATAATCCATAATCATAAAAAAAATTCTTTGACGAAGTATATACTCATAAACCCTTCAAAATGATTTGTAATGAAATGAAAGTTATCCTAAGCATATCACCTGGGAGTGTTGTAACCAGGAGTGCATCAAGGCCCGTTGTCGTGCACCAGTTCCCGTTCGAGTCCAGCTCAAAGCGGTGTTTTCGGGTTTTACCCCTAGGTACATATATGCCAGAGCCGCCTCTACCTGCTCGTATCTAGACAGGGATGTATTGCTCAGAAAACTCACAAAATCTCTACAATACCAAAATTCTAGGAAGTTGTTCTATACTAATCCTCAAAGTCCATCTTACATCTATGTGATCTAATCATAGTTTATCTAAATCTAGCTTTCATGGTTTGCACTAAACTTCCTCTGATACCAATTATAACTCCCCGACCCCAGTTACCTAGATTCAGTGCATTATTACGTAACATTGGCAATGATCACAAGAAAGATCAAATCTCGAAAGACCGATTGGTTTAGTAGCCTTGGAAACACTAGATATATTCATAAGGTTTACATTACATCATAAAATGAAAACTACAACAATGGAGTCTCCATAGTCCACACTCTTATCCCCTCATACTATCCCTGTAGTTCATTCATAATTTACTTCTTCACATCCTGGGAAAAATAAAACATAGAAATGGGGTGAGCTCAAATGCCCAGTAATGAAAACAATATAGCGGAAACTTTCCTAAATAAGAATAAAAGTTTAAGGTAATGTATAACTAAAAAAAAATCCTTTTAAACTTTAACATAAACATAGTATGGCAAAAATAAATGAAATAATTCTATTTACTTATTCACATGGATATTCCACTAATCGAATAATCACATGCAATATCAATAACCACTTTCATAATGATGGAATGCATAATGCCAGACTATCATAACCACATTGCCAAGGCGTCGTTCCAAGAATACAAATAAGATTTTTCCAAGCCCTTGTGCCAAGACACTATTTTGTCTCATGAGACCTATCTATGCGTTGAGGAGCTATAGCGGGATCCACCCGTCACATATTAAGTCCAATGCATTCCTCATATGAAGAGGTTTAAAAATAACATAAACATTCGTATTAAAACTAGCATACGAAATGTAAATACTTCATCCATAAACCATGAATGGTATAAAAATAGCACATCCACATAAAAACATATCACAAAACCTTCAATACAATATAGAAGTTCTGTATCATAATAAATCAACTTCAAATAAGCATAAAATCCATCAAAGGATGTTGACATAGATGAAATCAAAACTCTTTTTAGAGTAATATCTCTTTTTATTTTGAAATCATTTAAGAGTCATATATTTATAAAATATAACATTTTCATTGAAAATATTTTTATAAGATTGTAAGGTAAGCTTTGAAGATTTTATAATGGTGGAAAATAGCCTCACCTGCCGTTTAAGTTAAAAAAAAATTCTTACCTTAATTCTGTTGAAAAGGTTAAAAAGCACCTTGTTTGGAAAACAACAGAAATATTCCATTATAACAATCTTATTAAAAGTCAAAAAGGGTATAAATGACATTAACCCATATTCTTGTAAATAGTAAAAATGTTTTGAAATAAATTTTAAAGAAACATGGATGCGGATGATAAAGAAATCCCAGTAGATTATTACGTATAAACAACCTCGGATAATGAAGAGATTGCGAAATAAACCCTTACCTTGTACATTTCCTTGGTTGGGGGTAGGTTAACCTCATGTATAATGGTGAAATAATTTTTATTAAATTATACAAGAATCTTATACATTAATATGATATCATATATGATCTTTTAACATTTATTTGTTGATAATATCTTTGTATTATCGTTGTTTCGGGTGTTAACTTACTCGTTTTCTTTTATATGTTTTGTTACATAAGCCATGTTTGTCATGGATAGGTTGTATATTATTCATATACAGAATGATATCATGTCCATAAACATTATTTTTAAATCATCAAATGATAATTATACTTGAATGGATACGATGGAGAATGAATCTCATCGTGTTCGTGGAGACGGTAGTCCGTACGTACACACGAGCGACAATATCATTTTTTTGATATCAAAATAATATATAATTGGATGGTATACAGAATAATTATCATGCTATATTTATTATTTACATGAATTACAAATCATTATTATACCCATCCAAATAATAATATGTTGAATAACAATTACACCACGACGTGGAGACAGTAAGCCGTACGTACGCACTTATGGTGACATGTCATTCAAAGGATGGATAGAAAACTGAATATGGTTGTCCCATATTTATAATAATATTATGGTATATAGGAGATACTAGATTAATTTTTTTATAATGGGAATAAGAAATAAAGAAGAAGTTTAAGAAGATATGAATTTGAAAAAAGGTGGTGAAAACATTATCTCTTCTTCGAGTTCTTCCTTTTGATTTGATCAAAAGGGATCCTTAGGTTGGCTTTATGATCAAACTAAGTCCTCTAGGTTGTAGTGAGGGAAGTTGAGAGAGTATTTGGGCAGGGGTTGGCCGAACCAAAAGGCTTTGAATATGTGAATTAGTGAGAAGTGGGAGTTCCCTTTTATAAGAGGGGTGAGGGGTACCTTTGGAAAAGCAAGAAATATTATTTTATAATAAATTCATATTCAGTTTATAATGGCTCCAAAGTGGATTATTTAAAGGTTAAGGTGGGGATGGGTCGAAAACCACTCATCCAATATAATTTAGACAGGTTTGGGTTACTATATTAGCCTTATCTTTAAGTATTAACTCTTAGTTAATTAGTTTCACTTTTACAATGTCTCTTTGTATTTTTATATTATATGGCTAATAAAATTACTATATAAATCAAAGAGACCCCCAAGAGGTCCATTAATGATACACCTATCATGATATAAGTCTCTTGTCTGAACCTTAGATTTTTAGGAATTTAATATCAATATATATTATAATATTTGTTTTAAAAACTCTTTTATGTAATGTTTGACACTATTCAATAATTGATTTTTGTAAAACACATAACAGAATGATTACTTAAAAAAAAGTTAGTTAATTCAATACAAACATGTCATATTATCCTAGAAAATTAGTGTAATTCATAAAAAGTCTGAAATTATATTTATTTGGGTATTTATAATATCAATTATTTTAATTTTTCATTATTATTGTAATTACTGCATCATCATTGTGTCATAAATAAATTAAGTTATTTAATGTCTAAAAATTATAAATAAAATATCATTATGTAATAAATATTTTTATATTTCTAATGAATATTTAAAATCAAATTTATCTTATGTATAACCCTATATTGAAAATGTTTTAGTAAATAAACTTTGATTTTAACTCTTTTAACTCTTCTTTGAATTAAATAATAATAAATGTCCTAATCTAATAAAAGTGGACCTAAATGATAATATTTTATTCCTAAGGTTGTTTTTGGTTGAGATACACTTGTCTAATAGAATTAGGACATGTGTTAGGGTAATATTAATATCATTTTTACCCTTAATTACCCTATTTACTTTTAAACGTGGTAAATAAAAGTAAAAAGTTACTATTCACCAAAAAAATATTTTCATCTCAATGAATCACATTTTACTTCTTGATATTAACCGTGTCTCTTGGATTTTTGAAACTCCAATCACAGAAGTGATAAAATTAAGTTTTATGAAAAATTCAGTTTTTTAACTACCACTTAGGAGTTTCACTATTCATCAAAAAATGAAGTTTTTCAGAAAAATACCAAAAATTCACCCTAGGCTAATTTCGGTATTCCGAATCCAAAAATGAAGTCCATTTTGAAAAATAAAATTTATAAAATTTCAAATAGTAGGTATTACTATTCATAACGGCTAGTTTTATTGGTTGTGGTGTGTTAGAACTCGATGTTGCGTACAACACACGCTATCACATTATTCAAAGAGAAGTGTACCGTAGAAGCTTGGGGTGTTACACTCCATGATAAGGATTAAACAAGAGAAACACCCTCTAATACCACTTGAATTTCTAAGGATCAAATAACAACTAAGAAGTGGTGGGGTTGAATCAGTTGTTTAACTTTTTATAAGTTTCAAAACTATAAGAAACATAACCCTTGAAACTTGTTAGGATTTATTTCTTTATCATCCTTTAGCAAGAAAATAAATCTTGTAATAATGTTATGTCAAGAAAGGCACACAAGATTTACAAGGTTCTTCCTCAATAAGAGAGACTACGTCCTTGCCATAGCCACTCCTGTGGGTCTATAGAAATCTACTATAATGAAGATGTGAATACAGCATGTGTCAGCTCTTGTTGGACACCTTCTATCCCCCGATAGGAAAGATTATACTAACTCTCGTCAGTTTACAATGTTTGTTTAATGAAACAAAAATGTTCCAAACACATGAATAAGAAATTTGTTAAGCTTCTCCACAAATTCTCATTCCGAATCTTCAATTTGATTTCATGAATCCGATTTTCTGAAAGCTGTCTTCTTAGTAAGCTAAAATGAATCCGCACAAGTGCTCACTCCAAATCTTCAATCCTATTTCTCGAATATAATTATCTAAAACTGATATTCTCAGCAAGATAAGATAATTCTGATTCTAAACTTATAAAAAACTCAAGGAAACTTCTTCAAGATGGTAGGAACTTTTCACATAGAATTCTCTAGTGCTTCGCCTTTTCTACGTTTGTTAATGTTGTAAATGAACGAAATATCTGAGCACATGTTTATAGGAAACTCAAAAAACAAAGACTGGAATCTTGAAAATCATTCTTGCTTCCTCAAATCTCAAAAACTCTACAAATATCTCTATTTTAATCTTCAATAATTGAATTCTTAAAATCTCCGTAAATTTCTATAAGATTTATGAAAACTTGAAATTGGGTTTTTCTTGAACTCTTCATATATTCATCAGAATAATATGATTGGATCTTGGTTCTAATTTTATGTTTTGGAAAGAGGTTTAGGAATACTGGTTCAGGAAAACTGGTTCAAGAAAACTAGTTTATGAAAACTGGTTCAGGAAACAGGTTCTGAATTTTAGGTTTAGGAAATAGACTCTAACTTTCAAGTACATGAAGTAGAATCTGAATATCAGGTTCACAAAGTAGACTTAAAGTTTATGGCTTAGGAAGTAGATTCTGAATTTCCTTCTCAGGAAGTAGATTTGGAATATTGGGATCAAGAAATAGATTTAGGAAACTGGTTTTTGAAAAATAGTTCAGGAAACATGTTCCGAATTTTAGGATCAGGAAACAGAATCTGAATTTCAGGTTCAGGAAGAAGAATTCTAATTTTATGTTCAGGAAGTAGACTCCAAATATCTGTCTTATGAAGTATACTTTGAATTTCAAGCTCTGGAAGTAGATTTCGAATTTTAGGTTCAAGAAATAGATTCGGGAAAATGGTTCAGGAAAACTAGTTCAGGAAACAGGTAATGAATTTTAGGTTCAAGAAATGGACTCTGAATTTCCGGTTCAGGAAGTAGACTCTGAATTTCAGTTTCAGGAAGTAGACTCTGAATTTCTTTCTCAGGAAGTAGACTTCGAATTTCTAGATCAGGAAGTTGATTCTGAATTATAGTTTTAGGATGTAGATTCAGGAAACTGGTTCATGAAACAGGTTCAGGAAATTGGTTCAAGAAAACTGGTTCAGGAAAACTGGTTTAAGAAAACAGGTTCAGGAAAACAAGTTTAGGAAAACTGGTTCAGGAAAACTGGTTATGAATTTCCTTAGAATTTTTCTTAGTGAAAAACCCCAGACCTCTTCACCATTTCTTCAACATCTTTTATCATGAAACTTATCATGATCTGTGAGAACATTAAGATTGTAAAATCATCATCTGATTATATTTAGAAAGATTGATACACTTTCTTATCTTCTGATTTATTATTCTTCAACAAAATCTTCATTAAGGAAATCTTCAGCAACTAGCAACTTCAACTTTCTATAACTCAAAAACATTCTTCAACAAATACGAAACATTTTTAAAAAAACACCGCAAATATTCTTCAATCCATAAATCATATATGAAGTGTTTGACATTACTATGCACTAATATAGATATTTTATGATAAAAATACTATGTAGGATAACTAATTAATTAAAAAATAGATCATGGATCATATAAATGTTGTTTATATAAAAATTTGTTTTCATTTTATAGGATGAATATTTAACAAATGTTAAGACTGATTACATGTAAATGTTTATACTCTAATGATAAAACAATTTATTGATGAAATTAAATTATAAAATAATTACCTTTTTGGGGTAATTATAAATTAAGATAATATTTATGGAAGAAATTTTCTTGATGTTTATTGAAAATTTTTGAATTTTATATTTGAAAGAAGAAAATTTCAATTTATTAGATAAACTACATCTTAATCAAATAACTAGTTATAATTTGAAATAAGTAGATATATATTCTTACATAAAACACTACATGTATGTGCATTTTATATATACCCTAATTATTGTTTCAAAGAACTTATGTGAAAAAATAATGTTTTCAACATTTATGAATTTATGACAATTCAATACCAAAAGAGGATCTATAAAAAAAGTAAGTCTTGAGAAATTTAAAATATCAATTGAATATTATTTATTTAATGATACTAATGTATATTTTTTCTCCATTAATATACACTATGTTACTAGGCACATAAATGAATTTGAAAGGATAATTCTTCCTTTTTTATGCGAATCATTTGTGAAATTTATTATAAAAATGATATCTATGTCTTTTGAAACATTTATTATGAACATGAAATTGAATATTTTTAATAAATCTTTCCTTTATGTATTAAAGATATTTTCTAAAAAAAAGAATAACATAATAAGTAATGGATTTAATTTCTTCACGATTATATACAGTTGTAAATTTTTAAGAACAAAAGTTGAAAAAACATTGGAGGTTCCCATAGTTAGTTTGGTTTATGGAAACCTCAAGGAAATTTCAGGTTGGAATATAATTGTTTCTCAATATATAATGTCTTTATATTCATGAGTATTTTTACCTAAATAATTGAAGGGGTGAGTGTAAATCTATGGATAGTCCACATTGGGTAATTATATTATAGAAATTTATTTTTTTATTTGTATAAACATTTAATGAAAACTATAAATTTCATATTTTTTTATAATTATGAATAATATTTCACAATTAATTCTGAATTTGTTATCAAATCATAATGTATTTATTTTAATAATATAGTATATGTTTTTAAAATTGAGATATGGATTGAGAATGTTTTATTAGGTCTTAAGAACAATTTTTAATTATAATCTTTTAAGTGATTTTTTATCCCATTTTATATTATATAATGTGAGTATTATATTTTTAAATAATGGATACTATCAATAAATGTGTTTATGGTATTATTATCAAAGAATTGTAATGTAATCCAATCCAGAACATGGTTTTTATAATAAACAAGAACATTTTTTTTTCTGGATAAAATTTATTTATTGAATTTATTTATCAAAATATGTTTACAAGATTTATTGACACCAATTAATGGTATTTTTTAGCAAATAATTTCCCAAATTTGATGTATGTTTATTTTAACTAATAATATTTATTATGTTTTTTGGATATTAATAGTTTAGCTATAAAATATTATGAGTAAAATAAATAAGTGTTATTTGTTTCAAACAATGTTTTTTTGTATCATTGTATTAAAATGATCCAATATTAATGAATGTTCATAATGAAAATAGTTATATTAATATATATTACTGAATCTTATTAAAGAAATTTTGTCATTTTATTAAAATGATTCAATATTATGACAATATAAATAATAGAAAATATTATTTTAATTTAAGAATAAAACATTTTATTAACATAAAAAACTATATATTATGAATATAAGATACAAAAATGTAATGACCAGTTTTTGTAATTAGTGATCCTAAATCAAAGTGATCATTAATTTTTAAATAGATATTCCTCATAGATTTTTTCTAAACATTTTTATTTATGGAGAATTATTGTTTTATGAATATATGATGATGTAGATAGTGTTACCAAGTAATGTTATTTATATTAAATTAATATTTAAATAATTTAACATTATTAGGAAAATTGAAAAAAAATATGTATTTTGATCATTTTTTATTTGATATGGTAAAAATTAAAACTTTTTTATGGTTCTATATGTACTCTAAAAGGGTTATAATATTTTGAAAAAATGTATCTTGTTATAAAAAATGTCATCTATATTTTATCAACAATACATGGGGGAAACATAATTCATTGAATGATGGGATAATTAACAAATCAAAATATTACCCTTTATTTTTTATAATCTATTTTAATCATAGAAATCTATGTGTTAGGATGAAATGGGAGAATTTATATAACTTTTGGATTATATGTAGATATATAATTTCCTTAGTAGGGAAAAATATTTTTTATCTACTGGATAACCAACACCATATACACTATGAAATTCTATAAAATATGTCATTTTAATAATAGTGTTCTTATTTTGTGTAATGTTTTGTCAATTTATGTTTATAGGTAATAATTTATGTGGAACTTTATACATTTATACATTACATATTCCAACATTGGGAAAGAGATAATTATTATGTGGATATTTATACAACTAATAATGAGGTAAAGTTTTGTTAATAATGATGGGATTTTTATCTATTAGAATAGCCATTACATCTAGACCCTAAATTGTGAAATTATTAGGATGTTATTATGTATATTTAGAGAAGTTACATGTTATATTAAAATATATTTATCTGATTAAAATGTGATTCAATCACCTATTTGGGTGACTATCATGAGATTTATTCATTTAGCTTATTCAGTAATGTCAAAGAGAAACTACTATGTATGGGTTGGCCTATATGATGTTGATGTATTATTGTATCACGCTAAGACATTACCATATTTTCCTTTTAGAATAAATTTAATTTCGTTGATTACTTTTCAACACACACAACACCTAATTTAAACAAAACACTATATAGTTTTGTTTTTCAAAAACAATTAAATTCTAACACTTTTAGATATATTATATGGTAAATTTATTTTTAATATAGTTAACCAAATATTTTAACACTTGTCCAATATATTTCATAGGCATAACAGAAAAACAAACCTAATTCTATGCATAAAATACTATAGTTTAATGAAAATAATTTTACATCCTTTTAATGATGAATATATTTTAAATATAAATTTTAAACATTTATATATTTTATATATCATAAAAAACTTCATCATTGAAATAGGATCTAATTAAATGGGTGGATAAAGTTTTGATATTTTTCTTTGATGTTTCATTTTTAATGAATAGTGAAAATAATGAATTTTAATTGAAAACTACTTTTTCATCTAGTTTATTTATAAGGATAAATAATATTTTTAAATGGTTATAAAGTTTATTTATATAAAAATTTTATCAAGTAATTCAATTTATGTCATTATAATCAATTCCCTTTGAAATTGATTATAAAAACATAGCTAATATTTGAATGATTTTAATTTAAAAACCCCACATTGTCATCCTACTTCTAGGATTACTTTTTAATTAATTTCAACCAATTATGTGATAGAATTTGGTAAAATAGATTCCATATTTTTAATCATAATAATTTTTAATTTATAATATTGTGATTTTTTTACCGAAAATAATAGTGAAAGCGATTAAAAATAATTACAATGACTGAGAAAAAAATAACTTAACAAAAGAATAAATCTTAAAAATAAAGGAAAAAATAACCAATACTATTTTCCATAATCCATTAGATAGATATTTTTCTACCCTGTCATCCCTTTTCATTAATTAAGACCACTTTTGGAGCAACATTCAATGTAAAAAACGTGAGAGGAATTTCCTTCCAAAAAATATACACAATTGTCACTCCTCCTCCTATATAAAAAAAATCTTCACCTCCCACATCCTCACACCACTCAATCCAATTTAGAACAACCATTTTATTGCCAAATAGCTCCTCAAAATCCCTTTCCTAATCATCGAATCCTTTACATGGGAATAAGTCCATCCAAGGATGCTCATCGGTGTAAACCAATATGAGTTACCTAAAGAAGAGGTAACATTCTCCTCGAAGATCTATATTTTTATTTTCATTATTCACCTAATAAATTGTTTCTATCCCAATTTTATATAAAAAAATAAGTATCCAAAACATTATGTTATGTTTTTATGTTAATTTTTTGACCTTTACTTACACACACATCCATCTAATGGGAAACGAAGCTAAAATTATATGTACAGGGAACTATTACCTCAAGAAATGACGATTGTTCATTTATCATGTACTACCTCTCATTGTTGGAATTACGATGGACACACTGTTTATATATATTATATATATATATATTATATTTATAATTTCATTATAATTTTATATTTTTTATATTACACATAACCTTTTTATTTCCATTTTGTATAAATATGACAACATCATTTGTGGAAGTGTGAACTATCGCCCCTTCAAAGCGATGTGATTGATTCACAATATACATGAAATGTATACATGATGGTTCAATTACACCACTGAAACATATAATGAATAAATATAAAACTATAATTATAATACACACACACACACACACACAAAGATATATATAAATCATTTACTTTTCAATCTATTAATACGAAAGAGAAGTGAATGCAACGTTCATGTGTACGTACGACCAACCGTCTCCATGAATGGTGAATTTCATTCCCTATATCCAAATAGTATGAATTATTATAAATACATATATATTTAATATATATGATATTTAAATTGTGTTTTTATTTTGTAGATGAATAAACAATGATCTAATTAATAAAAACAACAAGTAACAAGTTAAAACATACTCAACAAACTAGCCAATTAACTACTGGAGTTCTGAAAACAATGAAATATTATTATGAAACAGGTAATTAGATATTATATGAAGATAATATATTATATTATAATCATTAATATGTTTATTTAATAAGTTATTAACACTATTATAACCATTTTATAATAAGTTAATGGTTGTTCAAATAATAAGAGACACAAGGTAAGGGATTTTGTCTCAATTTACATTCCATTGAAAGTTATTTATTGTAATGAACCAGTTAACTTTTATATAGTGTATATACTTTCGTTTAACATGTTATATTTTATATATACATATAATAATTATATTTTTTGTTTCATTTAAGGTGATAATTATTTCATATGTTTTAAAGAGGTATGGGACACTTTCAAATGTTAAAAGATTTTCTTCCTCAGGAATGTCTTTAATGATTACCATGTAATCCCACATTATTTTGTACCTGTTACCAATATCATAAAAAATCAATTTATTGTAATTAATTATCATTGAATTTTCTTTGAATATGAATATTTTCATCCTATGGATATTATTATTGCTCAAAAAATATACCATTTGAACATACTGTGCTCACTTTGATAGTTATTGGATTAAATATGGAATTATTGATAGATTTTGGTCTTTTATTCAATACAAATATTATAAATGTCATATTATATATTTATTAAATATATTATTGAATTTCAGTAATTATTTTGACATGAAATGATGGGAGGGTCTGAAATTTATATAGTCCCCTGATGCATCAAGAGGTTCTCATGAGAACAATAATTTGGATAAAATAAACAATGTTGAACATATAGTTTTAAACTATCTAGAGGATGGATCATGTTATAATAGGTTCTCGATTACCTTATACATGATCATAATCCTTATATATTTATTAAAAGTATTTACAGGATACAAAAAAATAATGTAAATAATGAACAACAATCAAAAGAACACAATCGTGCCCCTTATGATGTTCTGAAGTGATGGAGACCTAGGGAATGCCCTCTAACCAGATTCTCCTCCTTGTGGGGAAGATTATTGTAATAATGATATATATTAATAGTCTCCTCTTTATTTTTTTGGGGGTATTATAGTACTCTACATTAATATATTCGAACAATATTAGGATAGTTCTTCTTGGTTGAACAAGAGAGCCCAACATCGTCTGACTGTATAAGTAATGGAACATAGAGTATCTCAAGTATTTTTAGAGAATTTTAATGAGTAATATAATATGTCTCAACCACCATCAAACCGACATTTTATTTTCTACAAATATGGAGGATCATGATTTTCTCTTTAAGGGTGCAACATGAGTACTTACTAGGAGGTCACCCATACTATTACAACTCTCCCCCATGAAAATATAACTATAGAGTTATAATGGGATCTAGTGCATTAATTCTAGTTTTATCACATCATCATGTTCCTTATACATGATGTTCATTAATTATGCATTTGTTCATATATATTTTATTTAACATTGTTATTATCAATGATTTCTTCCTAAGATAATATCTATAGATTCATTTCATTCTCATTTTATTAATTAAATGGCATGTGTTTTCTATTTCAAACATTAACAAATTGATTAGTCGTTATCTATTTATTTGAATTGTATATTTTATCAGTTATTTACGTTTCCCTTTTGATTTGTTCTCATTGATTGACTATTCCTTCCTCTTTACAAACCATTACTGATCATTTGAGAACACCCATTTCTGTAACCTACCCCCAGGTTAAGAAGATGAATCCTGTCAATTAGTTTTGAGGATGTTATTTATATTATTTTGTTATATATCAGGTTATTATTCTCTATTTACAAATGAATTATGGGTATCATTTATATAGTATGGCTTTCCAAAACTACTAAAATGACCAGTTTTTCAGGATTCGATTCCTAGTAATCATACTAATGTAATAAATATTTCACTGGCTCTTGGATTCTCAGGATAAGGGGTTATAATTGGTATTTGTTTAGCCACCGAGGTGGAAAAATTTTGGGCGGTGCATAAATGGAATAATGAGGATCATCACCCGTCCGTTTTTCTATAGTGATGGTTTATCGTCATATTCACAATTCATTTTGTATAGAACCATTAAACATCATTATCCTTAGGTTGATTTAACCATGTGGTAACTATTGGTCCCAACGGGTGATTGTGTGGGGTTCAAGAACTCATGATGTCAGTCCTTCTCATATATAACTTCCTTGGATGGTCTCCAATGGGTTCATTCATGGAGCAAAGAATTCCCAACGACCCATGCATCCATGATTCATGGGCCTTCTTTCAAAAGTTAGTTGCTCATGGGCTAAGGATTTTTTCAATGACACTTACGGACTCTATTGGTCGATAGGATGGGTAGTCAGCCTGACCGCAGCGTTTTGGGGGAGGATTGCTACCTGTTCTGGGACTCTCTTATAGATTTAATTCATGTTCATATGTTTTTGAATACTTGTTTAATAATTTAAGAGTGTGTCCATGGGAAACCCTTGGTTTGAAGGATCTTTTTAGGCATGAATATATTTGACCCTATGGAGGCAGTGCTGACATGAGCCATATAATACAACGCTCTAGATATTATCTTTATCCAGGAGGGTTGGAAGGTGACTTGATGCTGGGATCGGGCCCACAAGGAAGTATTCCTACATATCCTTAGGAGAGGAATCAGAACACACATAATTTGTATCGTGTGGGTCGTACACATAGAATATTCCCATTTGATGGGACATGATTGGGTGAACCCTTTTGGAGGGGCACCCTATTGAGATCCTCTTTTCTGGTAGATGTCCTTTGTATCCTAATTTAGTCAGGAATCAGAGTTCACATTGTTCAGATAGACGTGGATATTGTAACCATAAAAAACCACTTATCCCATGAGATTCATGATCAGTGTGAGAAATAAGAGGATGTGAAGGATTCAACAATTCACATGCCTCCTCCCCTGTTGGTGGGGGAGGGAGAGCCTATGACATAATAGGCCAAGGAAACCGTGGGAAAGGGCACAGTGAAATGAAGCCTTTAATGTGAAATGAAATTAAAGGTCATGTGGACTTCTCTCAGATAACTGGGGGCATACATCAGTGGGAAGCCCCTAGGGAATTTTTATGGAAGGTGGGACTTTCTTCCTCATCAAAGGGGGGAGAAAACATAACCTATTTGATTGATCACTATTCCATATTGAATGGAAAATATAGTAATCACACTTATTCCCTGGAATGGGGAGGTTTACATTGGCGTCCCAAGGATGGGATCTAGGTTACCATGAGAATGTAGACCCAATGACATTACCAAATCCTACACCATTGTGGGGATATCTTTCGTTACATTACTTTTTGTGGGTATGTAGACTTAATGGGGCATACTGATGCACCCTATGGTCTAATAATATGGGTTTGGTGGATTTAGAGGATGCTTTGGCCTTATGGTGGTGGACTGGTTAGCAGAAGTACCATAGAGGACTGGATGATAGTGGAGGGGTGAGGTTGGAACTGGAAGGAACAGTACCCGAAAACACCCCATTCTGCATACTAAATTTTTATGTGGGATGGGGGAGGCTTCACATACCATATTGGAATGTGAGCAGATGGGTCATCCGCATACTAATATGGTATGCATGCATGGGATAGGTAGCCGTGTACCATAGTGGTATGCAGCCCATTACACCGCTTTGGGTTCCATCCACAGACCGATGCAGTACGTGGCGCCGGGTTTAGTTAGTGTAGCGGTATGCTACGCGGAGCTCCATATTAAAGAGGGGTCCATGGGATCATTGTTCGCAGGAATTTCATCCTCGATAGTCCCTTGGTTCATGGTTCACTAGTTAGGTTTTCAGTTCTATTATTATTATTCAATTCCCCCATTGTAGGGTTTGTGGTTGGATGTACCAGTGGAGGGAGTGGTTCGTGCTTCGTGATTCGCTGATGAAACAAGAAAGAAGCCAGAGTGAAACCTCTAAGTCTCCCTCAAGCATTCATTATCCATCCTTCTCTCTTTCCATCTCCCTCTGACATTTTCTCTTATCTATAATTCTACTATGATCCTCTTATAGGGAATCATATCAATCATATCTATTGGGCACATGACACCTTTTTCCGAGGCCCATTGAATCAATATCATGAACCTTAAAAGACTCAGTCAACCGAGGTTTGCAGATTCTTTAGTTCACAATAATGGTTTGAATAACCCTATTGATTCACTTTTTCTGTGAACTGATGAGTTCGCGTTATGGTACATGGACGGTCCATATGCATATAAATCTTCCAGTGACTCGGTTAGTGGTTTGCCTTGCTCACTGGACGTCACCTCACTGGGCAACGGTTCACGGATCGTCTTGCATACCTGGTAGTTCGTGGTCCAATCACTCCATGTACCTTTCCTAGTGATGGTACATGGGCCACTTAAAAACCTTCAAAACATTAATTCCTTTATGTTCCTTTAATGAATTGCAACTCAATTCGATTCCTTTAACCTTTCTAGACTTTTATAACTACTTTCTTCCTTTTGAAAAGGGTTCATGGGGGTATTTTATTATTTTGGTGGAATTTTTTGGACCCTACAAATGCATCCCATCGGAATAGTGTCTGTTCAGAACGAAAAGGGGATTATTCCAACGATGAAGTGGTCCTGAACTTAAATGCTTCATGATAGAGAAGATGGACCTAGTTCGAGGGGACCACACCTATATATAGGGTCCCATGTCCTTTGTCTTTTACATTTTATCACGACGAAAAGTACTCTCAACCATTCTATCTTCCATTTCTCTCATGTACAGTGCTCCTTGCAAAACTCCCATTACTGAACTATTCTGTACATTCCACGAACCGATTTCCTCACCATTTATCTATCCATGTACCACATTTTTCATTTCACGAACAGTTTTGTGAAACTTTATAATATAAAATATGGATTCCGCATGAGATAATTCTACGTGGTTGGTTTGTATACATACCATACTTGGATTAGTGAACCTGAATTTTTTGAATATTAACAATATGAATTTAAAGATTAATTCACAATTCTTAAATACAAACATAATCTAGAACTAGATTTACAAGATCCTATTTCCACGGACCTTTTTATTTGTCAGAAAATGATCTGTGGACCAACGCATAGAGGATGGGTCAAGTACCATGGTTGTACATGGTAGAACGTGACCGCATACCATAACTATTACCAAGGTTACTTATGTGATGTATAGAGTACGTGGGATGTGGCTACCATATACCTTTTTTGGAATCCATATGTGGAGCATCAAGTGGACCCATTTCTATTCCTTTAACCACTATTCCATATCCATTATCCAAATAATGTTTTTTGGACTGACTTCTCATCGACCTCTGGATCTTCCTATATAGAAAAAATGGTTGATTCACAGGATGTTTCTAAATCAAAGAAGACAAGGGAAATCATAGAGAGGAATATCAATGATCATCTTGGAGCCCACATCATTCCTCGTGATAGCTTTTTTAAGGTCTTCTGGATGCCCGAGATTTTAGCTTATCTATTATCTATAAAGTTGTCACTCTACAACTTCGGTATTCCTTTTGACATGCCTCCGTTATTTCCTGACCCTGACACCCCATTCATCCTTTTGGAGGCACCACAAGGTCATGATCATGCCAAAATTTCCCCAGTAAGAGAGGTCATCGCCACTCTGATTTAGGAGAACGTATTCATACTGCGAGGTTCGACATGGACTAAGGGTAATCGTGAGTGCTATGATAGTGTCCCGAGATTATAAACTCAAGAATACCCATCCATTGTCATCATCACTCGAGAAAATCCTAGCAGTGGGTGGAGCACCAAGTGGGATTGATGGGCTGGAGGATGTTTCTCTGAATAGTGGGCTTGGTCGTTTTGGGTGCATCTGACTTGTTTGGATACCCATGGCTAGTTGGAGGTGGTGGGTTTTTACCAAGCATCCTGGGTTTCCCAGTATTCAATATTTTCTCTAAGAGAAATCTTCTAGAATTGCTGAGCCACTGGTTTTTGAGCACCAAAACTTTCCACCTACTTCATAGGAAGGTGGGAATCAGTATATGGGATTTATATAAGCTTGGGGGACTCCCTATCCTTGGAGAAATAAATGACGAATTCCACCCGGTTGTCACCACAAGGAACGACACTAATCACGTGTCTCCTTTGACAAGGATCTTACTAGTCATGGCAGCGGGATCAATAGATCAACCCCTCAAGGTTTGTTCTCTAATTCCAATTGAAGGATATATAAGGTTATTTCTGTAGATGAAAAGACCCAAGATGATGGCTCACCATAGAATAAATCATCCTACTCACCAGTCACGCAAAACCCTAGGGTCATATTGTGTTACCCTTAATGAAGAGTTATATACCACATGGGGATATGAGCTTCGGTCAGATGTTTCACATGAACTTATATTGGAAGGTCTGTATGCCATGTTTTTAGGTGGATGACTCTTCCTGTATCATAACATATATACTTGAATTCAGGACTACACATTGATGATGGAGTCCACACTGGTAGAGGGTTGACCAATCAATTTTCCCCTTCCTACCCTTTCCCAGATTTATGAATTTTTGGGATATATATAATATGGAAAGTCTCTAAATCATCTCAGCAGACCTTTCCAAATCCTGTATGGGTGGATGGTAGAACACTTCCCCAATTTTGAATACTGGTGTACAAAAATGGTTCCCCATTATGACTTTTGGCCTACAATTCTGAACATTTCTGTTTTTCATCCTAGGACTCTTTGTGTTACTGAAGTGGTTGGGATTTTGAACGATGCCTCTCATTTCTCATTAGCATATCTTCCAAACCCTCATGGATCATTGAGAGGTGACCGGGGTAGTTTATTGGAGTAATTCTCATTCCTCATCAACCGTCAGGATGGGATGCTCAATGCTCGTGTAGACCAAGTAGTTATTTGTGAGCTATATTTTCCCTACAGGTCTTCCAGGAAATTTGGATGCCTTTAATATACTGTGCATTTTTGGTTGTTCATATTAGGGGAGAATCTCATCATGTGGTTCTCTGCCAATTTTGGATTATGATGATGCAAGTAGGTGTTGTTAGGGAGATTATCATTCCAAAAAAATGGGTCACACCTTTCTATCGCTAGAGTATACCCAACTATGGTAAATTGTTATCTCGGTAGGATATTGAAAGTACCATTTAAGTGGGTGAAAAAACCCTTGATCATTACCTACCCTATTATTTCCCCAACAGAAACACAACACATTCATTCTACCATGAAAAGTGAAACAATTACACCTTGTAATCCTGTCCCTATAGTATCCAAGATGGATACACCTCCTTATTATACTCTTCTGGTAAAAAGGTGTTCGTTCCATTATCAAAAGCATCTGGGAGGGGTTTAATTAGAACGACCCATTTTAGTGGGAAGTGATTCTGACTACTCCCCTCTAGTGGATATTTCCTAGGATCTTAATGATACTGGAACCAGCTGAGTATCACCAATCATCCTAAAGGTCGCGGTTAGTCTTCCACATTTATCTCTAGTGGCTGGGCTATCTGAGGGAAAAGTGAGTATCATATATTTGGTGACCTACCTTAGGTCCCACCCCACTCTTATGATGACGCTTCCTAATTACAGACATGTGGTAGCATGGAAGGATCAATTTACTTGTGTTGTGTCAAGGCACTAGGTAGTGAGAAAAGAGTCATGGAGCCAGTTATGTTCTATTGCCGCAAAGACACCCTGAACCAATTTTTCTGATGAGGGTGTCAATTTTCATAATATATTCACTAATATGGGTTCTGGAGGCTTTGATTATTATAACTTGTAACTCCTTATTTACCAAATCATCATTTCCTGAGAAGACCTTACCTCTAGTGAGGAAAAGATGGAAAGGTTCAATTCATCCCATCACCAGGTGGTGAACTAATGATATATTTTGAAATAATTTGATCATCTAATAGATGAGGAGGTGATGGTCTACAATTTGGCGGTGGCAAAAGAGGAAGAGCTGTGAGAGTGAGAATTCTGTCCAGCCAGGTGGAGGGAACAACTAGACTCCTCGCATGCCAACTACGAAGTCATCCAGAAGAAGGGGTAGGACATTAATGTTGTTTTGGAGAGGGTGTGTATGACGCTCAAGGATGAATCATAAGAAGGAAATTCTTCATAGAAAACGATTTATGGCCTGCGGAAATCACTCACCATCCTTATGGAAAGAAATAACTGAGCCATATTGTAGTTATACCCCAAATAATGATATGTATTCTCCACCTTTTTTTCTCTGATACTTTGGAGGGACTCCGAATTGGGGATGATCCTCCATTTTTTTTGAACTCAAAAGAACTGATTTTCCTTTTAAATATTTATTTTTTTATCTTTCCCTATTGTGTCAACATCATTTCGACCGGGCATTAATTTTAAATAGTTACATGTAAATAGTAAACTAAAATAATCAAATCGAGCTCTATGTTTTTTCCCAATCTACGGGACTCAACAAGCATAGTTAAACTATTACTAGGGTTTCATGGAAAACCCCAATAATTTTTGTGTCTTTATTTTATTACCCTAATTTTTTCTTAAGACAACTTAGTATTGGCTTAGCGGTCATAACATGGATTTTTTTAAGCCACCCTTTGCAGGTTTTTGACTTAACAAGCTTTATGACTTTTCTGATGGATCAATGTTTCCATTTATTAACGAACCGATTCACGAATTTTTTATAGAGGTAACCTTTGCAAATTTTTCCTCTAGAATGTATGGTATATTTTTTGTTGGAAGTTCACAGTCCTACCAACCAAAATTATTACTGATGTTTTCAGTCGAACAGCTTTTACTAGACTTATCAGGTAGAGTCCCTAACTCAGGACCATAAACCGAGAATGTTCTAATATCTACTAGACATGAATTATGGATTTTTCATGACCCATGGTTTGTGGATTCTTGATGTGAATGAGTATTAGAATACACATTAGGAGAATAGAGGTAGTAGAGGACTCTCATAGGGATGAAATTTCAATTTATTGAAGACCTTTTTTGCGGGAAACATATTCAGATCTACTGGGGAAGAATTTTCATTGTCAAGAAACGGAATATGTGATATATTGGTCATCCATTTTCTGAGGGCCTAGAGAGATTTTAATCATTTTGAATTTATTCTAAAATTGGGAGCCACAGTGGGTGGTTGGCCTGAGTAGTGGTGTCTGAAGACATTAAGGGCATTCATGTCGTCTATGAATGGGAAACTGTTCCCACACATTTCTTACTTGCATGGGGGAGAGCTGGAGAATGTTCAAGTCAATTAAATGTATTTTTTATGTCAGGGGAACCTGGGAAGAAGGAGGAACATCAGCCGTCATCTAAGAGTTTTCTAAATCCAGGTGTGTGACATGATGTGAATGTCATTTGCGAATACGAAAGATAGAAATGACTCTCATGGGTACAAATATTCCTTTAATCAATGGCCAATTTCATGGGAAACATATGCAATGCCACTGGTGCATTATGTGCACAATCATGAAGAGGTGTATTCAGGAGGCATTGGCCTTCTATCTCATATGGCCTTGCAGGATTATAGCGATTAGGTTGTTTTGTAATATGTTATGTGACCTTTGACAAGGGGTTCTCCTAAATAAAAAAGGTGAATTTTAATGGAATATCTTTAGGGAAACCTGGAAATGAGTGGGGGTACTCTTCTTTTTTACACTAATAAACTTCACTCATATGAATGGGATATCTTTAGAGACCTCAAAGGGACTAGAGATGAATCATTCCCATATGTTCTAATATTTCAAGTATATGTGTAAGAAGGAAAGTTTAAATGATCACTCTGATGTCCGTTGAATCAAGAGGTATGGGACAAATCATGGAAGTCGTTGTGTAATATATGCATGTCCAACAGAGAATGATGCGCATAGTCAATTAATAGTGTATGTAAGACACTATCCCTCTATCCTAGATGTCATTTTAGGGTTATGTATATTGAAGAGCGCTTAGAGAATATATTCTAAAATATGGAAAGATTGTATCCAGAGATATTGGGGACATTTGGGATGAGATTTACTCATGGAATCGGGTGTCCCATACAAAGATCTGACTCGTACATAGGGTGAATCAATCGTTCCATCTTTTGGATACCTGGTTATTTAACATCACATGACCAGGATGTGGGGTTCCTCTTGGGGGAGGGATTCATGACCTGCCATTTAGGGTCGTGCTGCTAAGACCAAATTTGTAGACTATTTTCCCATAATTCCATAATGGATCTCTCGCAGAAATCCATAATCTCACCTAAACCATGCCCTGTGTGAGAAATAAGGGATTAAGAGGATTCTATGTCATTGATTTGGAATAGAATAATTTGAATTTGAAGGAATTTTTGGGATTAAACAATTTTTATGAAGTTTAGCGTCGTACAACAAGGACGATTTTGGCCTTCCATGTTAACACTGTTCATTGAGGACATGATGCTATAATGTTTAGGGTCATTCAGTGAGGACGATTATACTTTCATAAATATCTTTAATAGTTTTAGGTTAATCACAAATAGGATGTTACAGTGTTCCTTAAACATGAGTGATGACAGAAGTTATAAACCATAGTCCCAAGGGAAAATTTAATCGGGAGGTATGATATGGGGATTGAAATCCTTTGAGCATACTGTGATTGGAGAGGACTCTCCTGGGGAAAAATTTTCCACTCATTTTTGACCAGTTTGTGGGAAATATATATAGTTCCACTAGGGAATTTTGTGAATAATTAATCAAAGCTATCTGTAGGACACTAGTCTTCCATCCGAGGTGGCCTTGGATGATTATGGGGATCGATGTTTTCCCAGGGTATTGAGTGTGACAAATGGGAAAGATGTGTCAGGGAATGTGAGAATACCAAGACCATGATTAAATTTGAACTACTCAGAGATTCCACATAGTTCTGACTCATAGGTATAGGGGAATTAGGATCTTTTGACTTCTCATGACTAAGAGGCATGTGCAAAATCTCATAATACCAAGGACTGGGCCACAGATTACTCTTGATGAATTTCACAGCTTATTGTCATGTGAAAGGAACTTCCATATACTAACCATGAAATTATAACCTATGTAAGGGGGAAAGGGGAAGTTTTTTACTGTTTTCTAGGCTAGGATGCCAAATCCATGCATTACTATGTATTCTACAAGGGCATGAATCAAGCCGTACATAGTTCTGTGTGCTCCGTACAAATGTTTTCTCAATGTGTAGGGACACATGAGGGATTTTTTTGATGATGATGATGGCTAGGATGGTATCAAAGATCAAGGTGTCACTATTTATCCTCTGAGGGCAGGAATCGACCCACATGTATTTCTAAAAATTACCTATACAGATTTGTCTCAGTCCATGTGCGAGGACAAGTGAGTGAATTTTGGTTTCACATGATACGGGTTTCCGGACTACCATATTACCCTAACATTAACTTTTCTAAGAGAATCCCCACCACTAATCCTAAAATCACATGATTTATACTCGATGTGAGAAATAAAGAGTGATCATAGAGTCTCCATCACAAGTTCAGGGAGGTAGAGAATATGATGAGGAACTTCCTTTTTCTTTTCTTGTGGGGTTAGGCCAAGATCAAGGATCGAGGAATCCCTGTGTATCCTGTAAGGGAGGGAATCAAGAATTTCGTAGTTCTGTTTGTACCCTATACCAATTTGGATCCGTCCAAGGGGAAGGGTTATTTTCGTTCTACCCATCATGGTTTCTTGTTCTACCATGTTACTCTATAGTTGGACTTAGTAAGAGAATCCCTACCAATAATCCTATGCTCCCTGGAGTTATACTTGATGTGAGAAACAAGGAGTGATAAGGGTTTCCCTTATGAATTTGGGTAGATAGGGGGCGTGATGGAAGAATTTTTTATGTTGGCTGGGCCAGAATCAAGGATTGAGGCATCACTACATATCATTTGAGGGCATGAATCAAGCCATACATATTTATGTAAGAGATCAAGCAGTTTATTTTCATGTGATTATGTCATTTTGTGTTATGTATTTTAATGTCATACTACGAGGAAATGAGTCACAGTTTATTGTCATGTTTCAGGGATGAGTTCCTTACAGTTTAATGTAATGTGGAATGGATGATGACTCATAATATAAGGTCATAGAGTTTGGACCATGGATTTTCAGTTTAACGTCATGTTTTATGGACTAATACCGTATAGTTTAACATCATGTGTCTAGGACGATGAATTTTAGTTTAAATACATATATTTTGGACCATGGAATTATGGGGGCTATTACAACTCACAGTTTACGGTCATAGATCTTGGACCTTAGATTTTGGGGGAATTTTTACTCATAATTTATGGCCATAGAGCTTGGACCACATCATTTAAGGGCATTTTTAATCAAATTTTAGGGCCGTAGAGCTTGGACCGTAGCATTTGAGGGAATTTTTACTCCTATTTTTGGGCCATAGAGCATGGACCAAAGCATTTGGTGGAATTTTTACATGATGTATTTCTTCAAGAACATTGCAATTTTGGGAGACGGGATGAGTTGTCTTTCCATTGATATCAGGGTGTATGCTCCATTGGTAAAGACCATATGTATGACATATGGTCCTTCCCGTATTGTTTAATGCTTTGGGGGATTCTTCCTAAGTATAATCAGGTTTCTGAGGGATAACACCATTTATCCTTCTAGGAAAGAGCGAAGGCGAATTTTTTTTTGAGGGCTCAAAAATCTAGTTTTTTAGACTTCCAAATGGTGCAGAGTGTGTATCCTTTTATCATCTAGCAGATCCAATTCTTCATACCATCTTTTTGATTTCTCATCCATGGAATGTTGATCGAAAATGGCCACACAAAGTGATGGAACATGGTTTTCGATAGGCAAAACCGCTTTTTCCCCATATACTATTGAGTAAGAGGTTTCTTGGGTGGGCATGAAATTTGTGGTCTAGTGTGCCCATAAATCATGAATGAGATTGTATAGCCATGATTTCTAATCTTTATCAACCATATTTTGGAGTATGTTGGATTGAGTCTTGTTGAAATCCTATATCTATCCATTGGAAGCCACATGGTAACATGATGAATGGTTGGATTTAATTCCAAACTCCTGGTATAACTTGTCTAACTCAGCAAAGAATAATTTGGTGTCATTGTCTGTCAAGATAGTATGAGGTTCCCTAAATATGGTAATGATGATGGCCTTCAAAAAACTGATGATTTTTTCATCCATGACTTCTTTAAGGGGCATGGATTCAACCCATTTGGAAAAGAAGTCGATCACTATGATTATAAACATTAATTGTCTGGTTGAGGTGGGAGGATATGATCCCACAACATCCATCCCCCATGCAACGAATTTCTAGGAGTACATAGCTGTATGAAGTGGCTATAGGGGACAGTGTATGGAATTTCCATGAACATGACAGGAATGGAACTTCATGGTGAATGTGGCACAATCCTATATCATAGTGGGCCAGTAATACCGAAGCCTTCGAATATGTTGAGGGAGCTTGGCCACTAACAGGTGCCCTCCACAAGCTGCAACATATACCTCTTTAATAACGACAATAGTTTATTCTCTATCAAAGCACCTAAGATGGACTCCATCAAGACCTTGATTATAGTGGGACTTTTTTCAGTTTACCCTATTATATAGGAAAAAAATTGGATGCTCGTCTTCGAACGTACTCCCTTTCGGTCCAATCCGGTGGGAGCTCCCCATTCAGAAGGTAATTTTCAATGGGCGACATCCAACTGGTGGTAAGACAATAAGGTTCAATGACAGGGTTAATTTCATCGATTTATTCCACATCATTCTGGATGAATGGAAACACTATCCGGTGGTGATAAATTCGAAGGATTGTTTCAACCCAGTATAGATTGGCCAAGGATGTGTATGCATTTTCCAGAGCATTGACTTGAGCATTTTGTGACCAGGGGAAAAAGTTCTATGTTGGTTCGGATTGAAATTCTTCCATCAGTGCTTGAACATGGTTCGTAAAGGGGACCCACACTTCTTTCTTAATGGCATAGTCTCCATTGACCTGTTTGATGACTAGATATGAATCACCCTTTATTTTTATGTGTTTTTATTGCACTTGAAATTCCAATTAATGGCCTCAAATGAGGGCCTGATATTATGATTCATTTTTATACACCCTTCCAAAATTAGGAAATATTAATGCAAGATGGACTTTTAGGTGGATACAGGTATGTCTCCCAACCCCACTTTTTTAAGTTTTGGATCCTCTATCAATTTTCCTATCGGGCTTCAGGAAGCACAATCAAAGTACATTTCCCATGTCTATGAGTATTCTTGTATGGAAAACACTCCTTCATCTAGAAGTTCATAATCCAATGGTGTTGATTCCTGTGAGGGGTGCTCAGCCAGGATGTCCGCTAATTCCTAGACTTTGATGGCCTTCTAGGGAATGTAACATAAGTCAAACTGTTTAGAATGACTACCAATCATGATAGGCACCCATTTAGCATTGGGATGGGTGAGGATTAATTTTAGGGCGTTGTAGTGGGAGACCAGGTGGACCTCAAGGTGATGTAGGTAATTCTTGAGCTTCTGAACTATAAAGATAACAACTATGTAGTTTTTTTAAAATTTTCAAATAACGAGTTCCAGCATCGATCGTTGTCTAACTGAGGTAGTATGGGTTTTTCTCACTGTCGACATCATTATTCTATGTGAGGAAGGATCCAAATGAATGTTACAGGGTAGTTATATATAAAATGAGTGTTCTACCTGAAACACAGAGTATGAGCACCGAGAGGCATAGTAGATATCTTTTAAGATTGTGGAATGCTTCACGACAATCATTATTCAACTCATACATAACTAATTTCTTCATGAACCTGGTGAAAAGAAAACATTTACCTACTAGGTTGGCTATGATTTATATAATGTAGGAAAGGTTCACTTAGAGACCTTTCAACTCAGTGAGGTTGCAAGGTGGGGAATGCCAAGAATTGATTTTTTCTTCTCAGGGTTGACTTTGATGCCGTGGTGGTGTACGATGACGCTGAGGAATTTTCTTGAGGTAATAGAAATGGCACACTTAATGGTATTCATCATTAAATTGTGATGTCAGAATTTGTTAAAGATAGTTTCAAGACCATTCACGTGGGTCAAATTTTGTCAGGATTTAAAAACCAGGTTTTCGACATTAGACTTGAAGAATTTTCCCAATATGGTCTAGAAGATGCGATGTATGTTGCAATGATACATGGCACTAGAATTTTATAGAATAAAGGGTACCACAATATAATAGAAATCTACCCAAGGGGCCCTAAAAGCAATAGATTCTTCATTTCCTTGGGCCATTTGAATTTGATTGTATCTAGAATAGCCATCCATGAAAGAGAGGTCTTCATCTCCATGCATTTATGCATTCACCTTGGTTGAGTGGCTGTACATAATCATCCCCAATTTGCTGGAGGGGGACAGTGGGATCCATTTCCAATCCATTCGGGGCATTGATCCAATCAACTTTTTCAGCCGAAAGATGTTTTTCTTTCTATTCATTGAACCCTGCGTCGATATAATGCAACTCATAGGACTCAAACGAGGATTTATCAGTGTTGAACAACTTTTTTCTCTCATTATTTCAATATTAAATGCACTGATGGTATGAGGATGGAATTGCAGTATGCTGATGCAGCCTAGTCCTCCCTAATAGGACATTGAAGGTTGTACTTGGTGGCACCACTAAGAACTCGAAATATGACATGATTTCTCTAAGCCATGTTTTAAGCTTGATTTTTCCCAATGTTTTCTACTCACTTTTGTCGTATCCCAATAGAGTTGTAGGATAGGGTGTCAATTTATCTTCATCATATCCAAGTCAATGAAGCGTTCATAGTGATAGGAGGATAACTCCAGATCCCTTGCCGATTAATATCATCCGAACATCAAATCCATTTATCTTTTCAGACACATATAAGGGTATGATGTTCCCATTCATGATGGTTTCTTCATCCTTGTATATGAAGGAGATGAAGATGTGACATACATCAGTACTAATCTCTATATGGTATAATTTGGCTGCTGGTACTTCATCCTTGAACTCCTGCGGACATAGGAAGGCTTTAATGAGTGCCTCCCTAAGATCTGCGGACAAGATCAACACATCAAGGATTGAGAGCTTCGCTGGTGATGAACCCATCTACTTTAAAATATCATACTTCTTATCTAATGGTTTGAACTTCCTGGATCAAGGTTTATAATTTAAAAACTCTTTAGGGGTTTGGTCTTTGGATGTAGATGTTTCAACCTCTATAACAGCGGTCGGTGGTGCTACAGTCCTTTCCACGTTTGGCCGAACTCGTCCGCCTATGTACCTTCGGCAGTTTAGTATTTAGTCTTCCACTAATGTATATTCCAAGATAATTTCCTTTTATTTATTCGGACAGGGGTGAAGGAGCGTTCTTTCTCTTGTGGTGTCTGTAGAAGGGTCCTTCCATGAGTTTTCACAATGCTAACAGTTTGACTTGTGGAGTGGTCGGGAATTTGACTCCTGGAACGATCATGCCATCCAGGAAACCTCTAACCTATGCGACCCCTTCCTTCAGCTCTCTAGTTGGGCATAGGGAATTCAGGTTTGTGGTCGTAGTCTTTATCATATAATGGGTCCATCATGTTAATGACATTAACGGGGTGGAAGATCCGTTCTTGATCTGACACTCTTTATATCTGACTTCCTCCTTCTGACGGTTCTGTATGGCTGGGTGGTGCCCATTGTACCATTTACCGGGGTGGTGCCTATTGTGCCAAGACTGTTGGTATGAAGTCTGAAAGTCTCAACATTGAATTTGTCTTTGGCATCAACTCGTCCTCTTTCTCTTTATTCCTTCCCTTCTGACCTTTAGAGGAACATGGTCCTATGGATGATGTATGTGTTCTATGGAGATCTTTTGGAGGAACTATATGTTGTTTCAAATGCATATATAGGATGCCATGGAATCAGTTTATGGTCTTTCAGGTTATCCAACTATCAAATATTTTCTCCTTCTTTCTAGAAACTATTTTTCATTCCTCTTCCTCTCTTGATTCTAAGGTGGATACCTACACCACTTGTGCTGGTTGTGGTCCCAACATGACATGCCCAGAATCCACTATATTTTATTAGAGATCATTGAAAACAAAACACCTCTTGGATGGTATGTCTCAGTATCCAGTGATAGGGACAATAATTTGGATGATCGTTGATACCAACATCTTCAGCTCACTTTGGCTCTCGCAGCCGAAACAAATTGAAATTCATGACTGCTATTAAATAGTCATGGACCTGGTCATATCTGAATGAATAAAAATTATTTAATAATTCCTAGAATTGATTTATTTTATCACCCATTCTCTAATTTGGTCATGGTGGGGGTGGTTATTGGCCTCAATGGGGTCCCGCCCGGTTCAGTGGGGGCCTCGTAACTGGAGCTGGTCCCGGGGGTGGATTGAGCAAGAGAGAAGCCACATCATCTTTTCCCATTCTTTTCCCCATCATTGATGGGGCCATTCTGGACTTGTTGTTGGTCTGTTTCAAGGAGTCTTCTATCCTCTGATCAATGGTGGAGAAGTCTATAAACTCATTGGTGTACGTTAGTGGGATGAGAAGTATTCATAATTCATCTTGAAGTTTATTGATTCACATCGAAAGCATCTCATCCTGGGGGAGTGGATGGTTTAGGGAATATGCCAGACCCTTCCATCAAACAATGAAGTCTGAGACTCTTTCATTCTCTCACTGTTTCATGTTCATGAGGTCACTGAACATCGTATTTGGAAGCGTGGAACTAAACTAGAATAGAAACTGTCATCGGAGGTCCTATCATCCTGTAATTGAATTGCCTGGATGGCTAGTATACCACAAGATGGATGAGCACTACAGGGTTTGTACGAAGCAAATGATTTTTACCACTTTTTGATACTCTATGGTTCCCATCATGGGACCGCAGTAGGATTCATAGTGCATCAAATTCTATTTCAGGTCCCCCGAGACATTGACTACTAGAAATATGAGGTTTTTAAAGTTGGGTGGTAGTGTGAAACTACTCACCCACTCGGGGTTGGGGTTGTGCTCTAGTTGTGTCAGAGCATGCCTCCCTTCTATAGCTTCTAGTCAAGTTGTTAAAAAATCGATAGGGATTAGGGGACCTTTATTTATATCATTCCAGGATTGATCTTGAGCTGGTGTGACAGTGGCCAAGACTGGGTGTGCTAATGCTGCTGGAATTTGGGGTTGATACCCAACCGGTGGTATCATTTTTTGGATTACCTCGATATATTCTGGTTTCCTTCTAAGTGGGGGGAAGTCACGATGTCCTTCTAGGGCTGGGTTTAACAGTCCTCCGAGATTGGCTTCATTCACCAAAATTGGTTCTTCTAGTATGGGAACCTCTTTTGGGAACACCTACTAACGTTCCGTGGGGGAACATATCTGGAGAGATATCTCCCTCGATGTAGCTCGACATTAATTCGCCTAAGCTCTTTCATTTTTACTCCAGTTTAGTGATCCTTTCCTCATGGGTGAGGGATGCACTCTCAGGGGTAGGAAAAGGTAGGTCACAGATAACCTTGGATTTATTCTTTGCCTTGATGGGGTTTCACATGGGAGGTAATGTCAGATTGACTAAGGCAGTTCTCAGAATTTGGGCCTCCCTCTAGTTTCAAGTATGAACACCATCAGGCTCAGTTTGGGATGCCTTTGGGAGGGAATCGTCTTGTTTCACGTCCTCTCCCCTGACATCATTTCCCATGATATCCATGTGGTTGACGTTTACCACATTAAATGAGGAATACCACATTGGGGGTGGTGTATTCGATGTGGAATTGTAGGGAGGCTCCATGTTCCCTTTATTGAAATTTTTCCATCTAGTCTATGGTATTATTTGGGTTTCATGGACATGATTGACCCAAGGGACCCCTGTTCGGACCTTGTAATGTGCCTTTGTCTTGGAGGATGCGAACCACAAGAAGGGGTGGAACAGGTAACTCCTCTGCCCATCATTCTTCGTAGACAGTGGAAGACAGACACCCGCTGTGTGGAGATTTGAGGAAAAAATTCCCCATCCCGGTGGGCTCAGGTTGTTCCCAATCTCTAGTTGATACACTATGACCAGGATTTGTTGGTATGAGGAGGCATTTTGATTTAAAAATTCTCCCTGCCATGTGGGCTAGGGTTATTTGTGTATTGTGATGGTAGCTGCCGCTCTTTCCACCCTTCTAGTATGGAATTGGGATTTCACGGAGTATATGGTCTTTTGATGACATGATCACTACTTTCCTATTGGATTCTCCTAAGAGTTAAGTCTTCTAGAAGTTCTTAGTTTCCTGACTCCGAAGCTTTTTAATGCCTTGATCTCTTCGGCCCTGACGCTTTTGAGACATACATTAGGATTTTTCTTGTTGAGTATCCCATATTTCATGAGTAGTGATTTTACTTGATTATTTCCACTGGATGGTGACATTGTAGGATGTCGTTTTCAATGAGTATTTCTAGACGGGGTGTGGGGTAAAGTGTAAAGATCCATTTCTCCCCATCCTTGATTGTGAACTCCATTCAGGGTGTCACTAATGAGGTGACACAACTTATGTTGAGCATGTTGATAGGCTAGTTCATGGTTTTCCTCTCACCTTTTGGATTGTTTCTGCCTTGTAGATCAGAGGGCTTCTAGGTCAATTAGATGGAGAAGCTCCCCTATCATGCTGACATTGTCTGCATACCCTTCATAGGGTAAAGATTTTTCTTTTATCTTTCGATGATTCTTCCATATATTGAGGCGATTGTCATGCATTCATTCCCTAGACAACTCTCCTAGTATGTCTGAGTGAGAAGTGTTAGTAGGTCAATACATCACTGGTATACTATCCTAAGATAGTTGTCTTCTCACCAGCATCATATCATGTTTTTGTTCTTACGAAGTCTCCTATAATTGATATTCATAGCTTTCCTACTTATTAATAATTTATTTCTATGATGCTGGGCTGCTGGGAGCCTTATTGATTTGCAGACGTCGCACTGCTGGCTTAGAAGATGAGCATGGCCCTAGGCTATCCTCCGGTTGAGAAAGAATATCACTCGTTATAAATGGAGTGCTCGATGTTTCTGACTCCTTTCGGAGCACCTCAGTATAGAAGTTCCGTCTCATATTTGTTCAGAAAAGGGGAGCACCTTCTTGCCAGTATGAATTTTGGTTGTGAGGAGGACCTTCACAATTGGTGCTTCAATGGAGTGGGATACTTTTTCAACTTAATGACCAACCACATGAATTTTCCTTATGGCGTATAACATAGAAAGGACCTTTAGGATGGGATTTAGCAAGGGGAGGACCTTCTGGATGTCTGCTGTCACTGAGGGGAGGTCTGTCATAGAAATTGTCATTGCAGGGAGGTCCTTCACAATGACTTTCATCAGGGCGAGGACAACCATAAGGACTTGATATCTGGATGCAGGGGGAGTTTATGCAGTGCACATCTTGGAGAGGGCATTCTAGATGTACTAAAATGTGGAAGTACATTCTCATTCCTTGATGTTACTATGTGTAGGACCTTTAAAGTAACGTCCATCACAGGGAGGGCCTTCGTAATGACTGTCATTATGGAGAGGAAAATCATCATGACTGGACGTACGACTATAAGGAGAAGCATATCTGCAGTTTATCCCATGGGCATGCCCACACAGGAAGCCAAAAACAAGGGGAGGACCTTCTTGATGCCAAATCCTTTGGTCGAGCGGAGGGCTACCATAATTCACATCAAGCGATAAGCTCTCGTGATCAATCATTCTTGGCCCATGAAGTAAGCCCCCATGGGTGATCTATGGAGGACCTTTAGAGCTACTAGTAGCGATATTTCAAGGAGGACCTTCACAACTGCTACTACTACATACATAATTAGGTAATGTAATGGAAGGGTTTTGAGACTTTATCGATATATGCTTGATGGTGTTAGGGACCCCAACTTCCATTAGAGAAGTATCATGTATGTGCTCTTCATTTTTCAGATTCCATTGGTGATTTTCATTCTTGGGTGCTCTCTTGTGGGTAAACGGGGATATCTTCTGTTTGTAATGAAATTAATATACAGTTTCCTATCTTTTTGGGCCCCATAATGTCATTGGGATACTTTAATAGACATCTTATGTTTTGGGAAGGATATATGTCTACCACGGAGCGGCCACCACGTTGGACCAGTGTCCCCTAGTCGAAACATGTATTATATGCCAATTTGGTTGTCCATATGTCATGGGATATCATTGTTGACCCTCCTAGAATAGAGTAGGGATGCATAACTACTCTAGAGTGAATAACTCATTTTGCGAGAGAGTCATTTCATTCTAAAAAACTGGGTCATGGGCCTAATTATTCAGCTTTCTCACTGATGAAATGATATATTGGCATGTTTGGAGGATATGATATAGAATAGATGGATGATATTATATCCTTTCTAGGATGTAATGATATATATCTTTGGTTGGAACATGTATGAAATCCAATTATGAGGTCGGAGATGGAGTTTGTGCCTACTCTAGTCCTCCATGTCTTGCATGTTTATACTGGAAGTTCTCCTGTGTCAGGACAGAGGAACGAGTCCATCACCAGTTTTCTTCTCCGGTTACCACTGTATTTGACTAGTGGTCTTAATATTCATAAGAGGAGATTTTCATATACTCTCTTTCCAGTGTATTTGTATCACTGTCTTTGTATGCATCAGCATGAAATTTTACTCTTCACGTAATTAGTTTCCACACTATTTAAACAGAATACATGAAATTCATCAGTTGGTGTTTATGCCTACCAATAGTTAAGTTCCACTCTATTTGGATGGAGGGATTAAAATTCATCTTTATGTTTTTATTCCTATGTGTAGTTTTGTACTACCCTATTTCTATGGTGGTCTTATTATACATCGAAAGATATCTTCATTTACCTAAAATGTTCCACTCTGTCTGCACGTCGGGGCCAAAAAAGAACTAGCAGGAACGTTCATGTGCTCGTGTTGTTCCATCATATTTTTGTGGTGGTCTTGAACAAAGAGGGAAGATGTGTGTGTCTACCTGTTGAATGTTATCTCATTAGTATGGTAGAGCTTCTCCTTAAGAACCTGGGTGATTATGTGTTCTTGATTATATATTTTTTCCCTTGGTGGGTAGTTAGAGGGACTCAGGTCTCCTATAATTTGGTAGGTACCCTTGGCATAAGATCCACCCCAGCAGGAGGTGGCCTGGTCATCTGTTTCGGCAGTGATGCTCTCTGACGGGGGCCTGTGAGTAGGACCCGTGTGCACCTGAGATGAATTTTTTAGCTTCAAATTCATCTTCCTCCTAGAGATAAGGTAAGTACCCATTCTCATGTTCATGGGAAATGCTCTTGAAATGATTTGTGATGACCACTAGGGCCTCCTGGTGTTGGGGTGCCGAAAATGGTTGAAGAGATGGCTGGCTGCAGACTGAAGGGATTGTCTTGCATCCTCCAGCATGGGGAGAGTACCATTTTGGTGGTACTCTTTGATCAGCATATTGGACACCCAGGATTGAAGATACTGGGTAGGCAAGGGGGTCCTACACTTTGTTGGGGACCTGGAAGCCTGCGAAATCGCAGATTCATATGTTTGAATTAGTCTTCAGGAGATCATTTGGATTGATGGTTTCCATGTGGGAACCTTCAATATACATATATGGCATACAAACCACGAAACCTCGTCAAAGTAGAATTCTTTTAAACATATTAAAATTATGGGGATTGGGCTTGTCCCCATTCCCCTTTTCTTTTGATATGGGGAAATGGAGCCTGAGTGGGGTGAGATTGTCTCCTTGGTTAAGGATACAAGTCAGGTTCACCATTTTAGATCTGCCTCTAGGGTGGCATGTTTAGCGTGTACTGAGGTGAACAAAATGGTCTGACGTGCAGTTTCCTTTTGTCTTTTATAATTGGGATAGATTGCCACCATGGTTAAAGATTCCCATCAAGTTCTGCATTTTTGTTATGCCTCCGAGGTGGCATGTTTTTGGGCGGTCTAGAAATGGCAAGATTAGGATCATCACCCATCCTTTTTTCTATAGAGGTGAGTTCTCGTCGAATTCACAATTCCTTTTTTTTTCGACCAGTTCACCATCATTATCCTTTCAAGAAGGGTAAATTAAACCTGTAAGAAATAATGGTCCTTGTTGGAGATTTCATGGGGTTCAAGAACTCATGGAGTCGGTCCTTATGAGATATAACTTCCTTGGATGGTCTCTAATGGGTTAATTCATGGAGCCAGGAACTACCAATGGCCATGGTATCCATGATTCATGGGATTTATTTCCAAAGGCAGGTTCTCATTGGCTGACGATTTGGACAACGACACTAAAGGACTCCATTGGTCGAGAGGATGGTTGGTTATGCTCATCACACCCTTCTGGGTGAGATTGTTACATGTTTCGGGACTCCATTGTAGATTTAAGTCAAGTTCATATGTTATTGAATCCTTTGTTCATTTCTCGAAGAGTGTGTTAACGGGCTACCCTTGCTTTGCAATATCGTTGTAGCCATGCATATATTTTATGCTATAGAGGAAATGCTGACTTGATCCATATAATAAGGCACTCTAGAGTTTATCATCATCCAGGGGGATGGAAGGTGACTTGATGTTGGAATCAGGACAACAAGGATGGGTTCCTACATATCCTCAAGAGAGGAATCAGAACCCAAGTAGTTTGTATTGTGTGGGGGATTATGCATAGAATCAACCCATTTGATGTTACATGATTGGGTGAACCCTTTTGGAGGGGAACCCTATAGAGCATAGGCCTTTTAGTAGGCATCCTATGTATCCTGATTTTGTTAGGAATCAGAGTTATCATAGTTTAGATTCATGTTGATGTTGTAATCATAACAAATATCTAAGACCATGTGAGTCATGATCAGTGTGAGAAACAAGATTATGTGAAAGAATTAACACTTCACATGCCTCGTCCCATGTTGGAGGGAGAGGTAGAGCTTGCGGCAGAAGAGATCGGGGCGACTGTGGGAGAGGGAACCGGGCAATAAACCCTTATATGTGAAATGAGATTTAAGGTAATACGGCATTTCCATGGATGAATGGGGACCTACCTTAGTGAGAGGGACCCAAAGCACATTATGGTAAGGGGAGGAGTTTCATCCTCATAAAAGGGGTGATTGAACATAACCCCTTCGACTGATCACTATTCCTCATTGAATGGAAAATCGAGTAATCACACTTAATCTCTAGAACGAGGAGTTTCACGTCGGCATCCCACGGTTGGGCTCTAGGCTACCATGGGAATGTAGACCCACAAGAATTCCCAAAGCCCACACCATTGTGGGGAGAGCCTTAATGACTCTGCATACTCTGGGTATGTAGACTCAATGGGGAGCTCTAATGCACACAATGGTCTGATTATATAGGTTTGGTAGATTTGGTGGAGGCTCTGGCCTAATTTTGGAGGACTGGTTAGTATAGGAATCATGGATGACTGGAAGGTAGTGGAGGGGTGAGGTTGGAACCAGAAAGAAGAATACCTAAAACACCCTCCTCCTCATACTAACTTTTTATGCGGGATGGGGGAGGCTCCACATAACATTGTTGTATACGGCAGATGGGTCGTCTGCATACCATTGTCGTGTGTGGGCATGGGTATAGGAAACCTCATACCATAGTGGCACATAGCCCATCACACTACTTTGGGTTCCATCCATGTATTGATACAGTATGCGGACCCGAGTTTAGTTCACGTAGTGATATTCTACACAGAGCACCATTTTTAAGGGGGTCTTGGGATCATCGTTCGCGAGGAGTTCATCCACGAGAATCTCTGGGTTTTTAGTTCACCGGTTAGGTTCGTGGTTCTATAATTATTTTTCAATTTCCTCATTTTATGGTTCACGGCCATCTGTACCAGTAGGGGGAGTGGTTCATGGTCATGCTTCACCGATGAATCAAGACCGAAGCTAGAGTGGACCCTCTAAGTCTCCCTCAAGCTTTAGGCTTCCATCTTTCTCTCTGTCTATCTCTCTTTGTGTCTCTATATCACTTCTATAGTACCACTATGATAATTTTATAGATCATTAGAACAATAATATGTATTGGGAATGTGGTACCATTTGTGGAAGCCCATTGACCCAATATCCTAACCCATATAATACTCAGTCAACTTGGGTTTTCCGAGACATTGGTTCACGATAATGGTTTATAGAACCCTACTTATTTTCTTCATCCTTGAACTAATGAGTTCCCAAAATGGTACACAGAAGGTCTTTACGTGTATAAATCCATCGGAGACTTGGTTCGTGGTCAGCCTTGCTCGCTGGAAATCACCTCGTGGGCTAGTGGTTTACGGATTGTCTCACATACGTGGGGGTTCTTGGTCCATCCCCTCCGTGAACCTTTCTCGGTGATGTTATATGGGCCAATTAAAAACCTTGAAAACATGAATTACTTCATGTTCATTCAAATAATTTCAACTCAATTAGGGTCCATTCACTTAGCTATACTTGTACATGTACTTTCTTCATTCGACAAAGAATTCGTGGGGGTATTTTCGTCCATTGGAAATATTTTTAGACCCTACAATATCATAGGATGTTGAGTAGAAACATTAGAAAATATATTTAGAGAACATAAGTTAGTGAACGTTACCCTAATATATAAACTGGGGACATGTATAGAAGAACATTCTAGAATTTTGGTAGATATTACATGGGTATTTATACCAATACATTCTTGTCTGGATTCTATAAGTGGGTGTGGTTCTTTCACAAGTGCACCTAGAAGTAAAACCTTGTTCTAGGTGTTTCGTGCCTAACTCGGTGTAACCTGGTACTTGAAAATAATCCTTACAGGTCACCTAGTTTGAAAATATTGGGGGACGCACTTATGATAATTCATATTTTCATTACGAACCATTATGAAGGATTTAAAAGTATATATGTCCCATAAGAAAATAGGATTTATGATTTTAATATTTATGATTCATAAATTTTATGTGCTATAACATATTGAATTATATATTACGATTTTATGAGTAAATCTATTATTTTCTATTTCTTAGAAATGGTTCCTAGAAGAAATAATAGTATCATTAGTCATGGGAAATGTAGGGATTCCCCTACTGAAGAAACCAATATAGGTGGTATTATAATGGGGAAAATTGTGGAAATCTTGGGGGAAGAAATTTATGTTATGAAAATTACCCAAAACTGAATTGATCAACCTATTCCCTGGAGATAGTAGCCAATGTTTGGTATCTTTATGTGATTGAATCCCCAAACATTTAGTGGGAATACTAATCCAAAAGTATCTGAGAAATAGATTTTGTATCTAGAGAATATATTTACAGCCTTGAGATGCAGTGAAATGAAAATGGCGGAACTTTTATTTATATTTTATCCAAAATGATGCTGCTCAATAGTGTAACATGATTCAAAATACAATTAATGAAATATAAATAGAACTCATGAAATAGAAAACAATTTAAGGAAACATTCTTTAATAAACACTTCCCTTCTGATCAACAAATTGAAATGCAGAGGAAGATGCATAGCATAATGAAAATAGATGAATATAGTACTATAGATTATGAATCTACATTTATAAGATTAGGCATGTATAAAATATATTATATACACAATATGGGTTGAAATATATAACACGTCATTGAAATCATGAAAAATATCTGATGGGAATTGGTTTCTGAAATAATCATCATACGAAGAAATAGTTTAATGTTCATAAAAATGTATATGGAATTATTTAGAACCAATATATTCTAGTGAATCCAAGTAAAAAGAGGCCATGAGAATTGTGATGAAGGTAATTCATCCTTGAATAATTATAAAAATCAACATTTTTCATCTTGTAAAAACAATAGAAAAAATAAAATTGTTTAATTTTGGAAGTGATCGGGATTTTTTTAAGTGAGGGGATAGGGGTCACTAGGATCATGAGTGAAAAGGGAATAAGAAAAACACAACTGTCCAATTTTTATCTATAGGGTGATGCAGAACTATGAAAATTAATTCCTTAGTCTTTAATGGAATCCACCACATAAGAGGCCAAGTGGAGATGGACAAGATTATGCGATCACTACAATGGAGGTATCAGTACCAAATGATGTGGTGGTAGATACACTTATCCTCTGTTCAAATTTACCCAATGACTTATTTAATTCTTGATCATTACAATTTTTAATATCTACCCAGGTTGCTAACACAATCAGACCTTTTCCTTTTTATTTAATAAGAGAGTTGTTAGTCAAAACTCCTAATTTAAGTATCATTTAAACCAAAATGTTTCGTGAAGTCTCCGTTATGACACATAAACACGCTTTACTTTCTAACCTCATTGTCATGCCTAGGGTTAACTTTAATATCATCTTCGGTATGGAATCTCTCTTAAATTATTATGAAAATAATTTATTTCAATAATATTGATATTACTATTTATGAGGACGATTTAGAATCCATTATCATTAGAGAATATGCTTCCTCCACTGAATCTTATCATGATCCACCCACTGTAGCTCTACTAAATTAAATTCTTGGGGAATATAAGAAAAAAAAACCTAGTGAAGAAAATGGAAACCTTAAAATTGAGGATGTACCTATTGTATAATAATACATTAATGTATTTCTTAAGTAATTACCTGAACATCCCCTAGAGGGTGAAGTGTATTTTTCCATTGATTTAATCCCTAATGCATGGCCAATATCAAAAACTCCATATTGAATGACCATGGTGGAATTAGTGCAGTTAAATAAACAACTAGAGGATTTGGGTAATAAGGGATTTACTCACCCTAGTGTTTCACCATGGGGATCCCCCGTCCTCTTTGTTATGGTGAAATATGGATCCATGAAGTGGTGAATTAATTATAGGGAATTAAATGGTATTACAATAAATAAAAACTATCCTCTACCTTGAATTGATGACTTGTTTGATCAAATTCACAGATTCCAGTATTGTTTAATGATTAATATTCGTTCTGGTTATCACCAATTGTGAGTGAAGGATGAAATTCTAAAAACAGTTTTTCAGAATAGGTATGGTCCTTCTCAGTTTACTGTAATTTCACTTGGACTAATTAACTCTCCATCTATTTTATGGACATAATTAATAGAGTATTCAAGTAATTTCTTGAATATTTTGTTTTGATATTAATTTATGATATTCTTATGTATTATAAAATCAATGAGGACCATGATAATTACTTGTGGACCATTATTAAGTCTCATATAAGTACAGAAATATATGGGAAATTTAGTAAGTGCGATTTTTGGATTCAAGATGTTTCTTTTATTGGCTATATTGTCTCTATGTATGGAATAGTAGTTGATCCTTCCAAGACAAAGGCAGTCAGATAATGACATTTTCCAGAAAAAATAACCAAGGTAGGTAATTTCATTTCATTTTAAGGATACTATCAGTGATTCATTTAGATTTTTTCCTGATAGGAAAATCCATTATGAAATCTTACATGTAAAGGGGTTATGTTTGCTTGGAAAATGGAATGTGAAGAATTATTTGATAAACTAAATGGAGGATTACTCAATACTCAGAATAATACTCTACCATTACGGAGTTATGGGGTTGTCATATATAGTGATGCATCAATGATGAGGCTTGGTTGTTTCTAATTCAAATGATAACATTATTGTATATTCATTAAGGAAATTGAAGATTCACTAATAGAACTATCAAACCCATGATATGGAATTAGAGGGTATAATCTTCACTTTGAAAATATAGAGAAATTATCTTCGTGATAAAATATGTGAGATATATATAGATCATAAGAACCTAAAATAAATATTCTCATAAAAATATCAATATAAAACAATGGTGATGGGTCAAGTTACTCAAGGATTATAGTTTATTAATACACTACCTACCATGGAAAGAAATTAATGTACCAAATATAGTATGTAGAAAGCATCTTTTAGTTCTAACCCAAATGAAGATAAATAAATATTCTATGTTCATAGATCTAGTAAAGATGTATATGCTAATTACCAATGAAGGTAATAGAATAATTTCCTTTTAAATGATTGAAAACCCATATTTATTAGAGAGGATAAATAATTCTCAATATGATTATGAGGAATTTCATAAGAAAATCAATGTTTTAAATGATTGAAAAATAGTAGACTTTGTTTGTGAAGATGGTATTATGAAATTTGGATGAAGTCTATGTGTTACATCTATTACTGATCTAAGAAGTGTTTTATTGGAAAATAAACATAGCCCAAATTTCTCTATACAACATTGGAGCTGAAATGGGTAAAGGTACTTGAAGTAAAATTTATTGTGGGATAATATGAAGTTGGGAATTACTGATTCTATGTCAAGATGATTGGTTTTCCAACAAGTAAAAGTTTTGAGGAATCATCCGGAAAGAGTAATGAAACCTATTCCTATTCCTATGTTTAAATGTGATAAAATTACTATTGAATTTTTCATTGGACTACCAATGAATCATAGAAAGAGTGATGCAATATGAGTTATTATTGATTGACTAATGAAATATATTCATTTCCTTTCCATAAGAGAAGACATGCTTCTTCTACTCCCTGAAAGGCTGTATATGAATGAATTTCTAAGACATCATGGTGCACCTCTATCAATTTTTTCTGATCAATATCCCATCATTACATGAAAATTATAGAAAAGTATTCAAAAGGATCCTGATACTGAGCTTCATTTGAGAACTGCCAACCATCCTCAAACTGATGGATAGTCCAAAAGGTTTATTCATAAAATAGAATTAATATTTACCTGATTGTTACATGAAATCATGGTATATGGGATATTTACTTCTGTTCAGTAGAGTTTACCTGTAATAATAGTTTCAATTCAAGTATTCAAATGGCACCGTAAGAAGCATTATATAGAAAGATATGTTATACATCCACTTGTTTTGATGAAATAGGTGAAAGGAAAATCATAGGGCTAAAATATTTTGATGAGATAGAGAAAAGTGTAAAGGCTATTTAAGATCACATTAATTCATCTCAATATAGGAAAAAATTTATACTCATATTTAAGGGATAGATTTAGATATCCATGTGGGGGGATCAGGTTTCATTGAATGTGTCTCCATAGAAGGGTTTTATCATGTCCAATAATAAAGGGTATATGAGTCTTGTTTGCATTGTACCCATAAAATGTTTTCAAAGGGTTAGTGTTTTTTCTTAACATTTTGAAATGCCTCCAAATATCTCAAAGGTACATGATGTGTTCCTTATATCTATGATAAGGAAGTACATTCTAGAACCAATGAATGTGCTTATCTCTGATGAGATATATTTGAACCCCAACCCTTCTATTTTTGAATAACCCATCTAGTTTCATAATACCAAAGGGAAAGTGTTGAGTAATTTGAGGAATAATCTGGTAAAAGTACTTTACGGAAATCAAAAAAGGGTAGAAGTAACATGGGTACCAGAGGATTTTATGAAGGAGAACTAGACACATGTTTTGGAAGGTAATACACCTGAAATTACAAGGACAAAATTGTTGTAGGATTTAAGAATATAGAACACAAATACTTTTCCAAATATTCTTTTTAGAGTAGATCTAATTTTGTTGATAGCTTTACAATATGCAGAACAACCGATTAAAGAAAAACAATATTTTGTAACGTTTTTCACAGACAATAAAATTCTAGAACTATTATATAGTTTATGTATAAATTTATGTATTATATAACAAAACAAATATTTTGACACTCATCCAATATTTTTGAAAGACATAAGAAAAAAACTCACTTAATTTTACACAAAAATACTCTATTTTTATAAAGGAAATTTTAAAACATTTTAATGGAGAACATATTTAAAATATAAATTTTGGAATGATTATATATATTAATTTAATGAAAACTTTATATTTTAAATAAGAACATTAAAATTAGCATACTTTTATTTTTTTTTATTTTTTTGTCAAGTTCACTTTTCTAATGAATAGTGTAAATATCGAAATTAAATTCAAAACATCTTTTTCATTGACATTATTTACTAAGATAAATTAAATTTTAATAAATAAACTTTAATTATTTTAATTTTTTATAAATTAATATAATTTAGGTAATTTTAACTAATTTCACTTTTAAATTTAATATAAATACTATGAAAACTTTTGAACGATTCTTCTTTAACAACCAGCATTACCACCCTGTCTGCAGGATTTATAATAAATTAATTTCTTCCACTTTAGTGATAGGAATTTTCAAAAGTGGATTCAATATTTTTAATCATAATAATTGATAATACCAATTAATTTCATCATAATTTTTGATAAAAAATATTAGTGAAGGAGATTAAAATCAATTTTAATATTTAAGACAATAATAAACACAAGAAAGGAATAAACCATAAAATTATTGGCAAAAAAGAACTATAAATTTATCCAAAATACCTTAGATAGATATATTTATACCCTATCGTCTCTTGTATTTAATTGGTACCATTATTGGAGACAAATGAAATGTGAAAAATATGGGTGTAATTCCCCTTCCAAAAATTTATAAGAGTGTAACTTCTCCTGCACTATAAAAAGGCATAATCTCCTCCCACTTCCTCACACCTCTCAATACACTTTGAATCTGACAATATATTCATAAATATATCCTCAAAATACATCCCCACATCTTATAATCCAATAATTAGTAATAAATCTATCCATGGAATCCCTTTGGTGAAAAAAAGTAGTCACCCAAAAAAAAGGTAACATCCATCCTCAATATCATTATTTTATTTTCATTGAACACCCACTGAAATATTATTTTTCCAAAAACATATAATAACATAATAATCACAAATATACTGCTATGTTTTTTGTTAAGTGTTTTTCCTAAACGTACACATGCATCCATCTAATGGGAAATAAACCGACCATTTATCTGAATAGAAATCTACCGCCTCAAAAAATGATGACTGTTCATTTTTTCATTTACCGACTTTCATTGTGGGAATTATGATGGATAAAAAATTTATTTTTTATAATTATGATTTTTATAATTTATTTATTCTTATTTAATTAATATATTCTACAAACTCTTATTCTAGTAAATTTGTGTTAATAAGATAACAACGTTTGTAGATGTGTGGACTACCGCCCCTCTAAGCAATGAGATTCATTCACACTGTATATGGGTCGTATAAAAGTTGGTTTTATTAATCCTATGTGACATAAAAAAAATATAGTAATTTAATAATAATATAAATATATAGAATTCATTTTTCATTATTTAATTATTATAAATAAATTAAAGTAGTGTTCATGTGTACATCTGGCCTACCATCTCCATGAATGGTTCAGTTCACTCACTATCTCAATATATTATGAATTATTATAAAAAAATATATAAGGAATATATATGATATTTAAATCAGGGTTTAAATTTTTGAGATGATAAATCTAGGATCTAATTAATAAGAACAACAAGTAACAAGTTAAAAGAAACTCAATAAACTTGGCAATTAACGCCACTATTTTTGAATAAAAATGAATGATTCTTATTAAATAGGTAATAAAGGAATATAAAAAGGTAATATATGATATTATATAAATTAATATGGTTATTTAATGAGTCTTACACACTATTAAAATCATGATACATGGATTTAATTTTTTTCACCCAAAAGGAAATACAAGGTAAGGGATATCATCTCAATTTACATACCATTGAGACTTGTTTGTTGTTGTACACCAATTCACTTTTATATGGTGTATATACATTACTTTGAAATGTTATATCATGAATATACTTATTTCCATGATATTATAGGTTTAATTTACTGGGGTTTTGACATAAAATTATTTAATAAGGTATGGGACACTTTAGAATGTTCAATGATTAATTTCTCAAGAATGTGTTTAATGATTAATTTCAATCTCACATTCTTTTATGATTGTTAACTTTTTCATGAAACAATAACTTTATTGTAATACATTTTAATGGGGAGTTTGATTGAATATCCATATTTTTATGAAATGGACATTATTATTTCCTATTTCTTATACCAGTTTTATATATGGTGTTCATTTTGATAGTTATTTGATTGACTAGGGAATTATTGATAAATTTGTATCATTTATTCAATATAGAAATTGGATTAGTGTTATTTTACATTGATTAAATTAATTATTATAAATCAGTAATTACTAGGAAATAAAATTACGGGTTGGGTATGGACATTATATATCCCATCAATGCTTCTATCGGTTCTCATTAGAAAATTATGTTACACAAATTAAAAAGGTTTATACCTGTTGTTTTAATCACTATGCAGGATGGATCAGGATTGTATAGGTTCCTATTTGCCCATAGTAGATTTCTGGCCACCCTCTCTAGTGTTAATAATCAAAATTCTTGTCTAATCTTAATAATCACATCTAATCATTTCAATCATGATTATTTACGTTTCAATATGTGTAATTATGATTATCAATGATCACATATAGTTTTTCCACATTCTAATAATATTTATGTTGTAAAACAGTCCAAATAAAAATAGTTTCTATATATGAGAAGATGACACAGATACATAATTAATTTTGACTCACCAATTCTGACTACATGAAGGGCTCACTGGTACTGACAGAAAAAATATATCATCGATAGTTCAAATGAGTCCCCAACATTTCAATTGTCTCACCGATAGAAGGAACAACATACTATGACATGGTGCTACTGACACATGGTGCTACACACACATGGTGCAACCGATATATAGTGGTACTGACATAGGGTGATACCGACACACGGTGCTACTGAAAAATGGTACTACTGATTTATGGTCTCACCGACGCATGGAAATATCGATAGAATGAGTCACTAACATAATGAATCACTGAGAAAATGAGTCACCGATGCGTGGAGAGACCGATATAATGACTCACCAAGGGAATGAGTCACCGACATAAGGAGATACTGACAAAGGGATCACTAACAAACTATTTAAATATTATTTGTTCAAAAATTTTATCCAATAGACATCTTTGAGTTCTTTAATGATATCGATTAAAGTTTTTACTTTTTGAGACAAAATTAATTAGAAATGTTAAAAGTAAGTGGTACACTCCCAATATCAAACATGCACATTGTCAGGCTGTAGATTATAAATGTGGAAATCTCTCAAGCTGAAAAGAGACACAGGGATACATAAAGAAACACACAGATAGAGAAGCATACACACATTAACAACATACATAAAGAAAGAACACATGATGAATTATTTATTCTTGCTTTCTATGAACTAGATAACTTTTGTCCACCAAAGTTCCAACATCTTTTGAGTATTCAACTGAAACTAAGGAGAATAACACCCCATCTTCCTTGAATATAGATCATGGTTATCCACAACACTATGTTTCAGTGTATGCTTCAATAATAGGACCATATCTTCAACGCTGATACATTATAGAGTCCATATATGAACTGCATAACACACAATGCATTGTAAAATCTATCGATTATTTATTACGCTACTTTGTGACTTTTTATTACCATTTCAAGTAGTGTTTACATCTATCTATTAAACACACAATGTATCCTAAAATAAAGTAGAGGATAAAAGATATCCTTAACAAAATATCTTTTTACACATGTTTATAGAATGTAGATCTATGGTAGAGGTCATGTGTGACCTGGTTGTATTTTTTCCCACGTAGAACAATGGAAGAGGACATGTGACCTGGATAGTTGTAAACAGTTGTGTAAACCCCAATCCAGGGTGATAAAATCTTTTATCTATATAGAATGATTTGTAGAATGTGATCAAAATGTGTAGAGGACTAAGTCTCTTTTTGATACTGATCCTCTTGTTTTATATCTAATGTGTTTTCAAATTTATTTTTCTCTATTTTTACCTCTATTTCAGAAAACTGAATTTCATAATAATAGTTAGTATTGGATAGTGTTTATAATTATTTTGGATAATTAGATTAGTTTCAAATTTTTTTTCTATATCTCATATTGTTATAAATAAAAACTAACCAATATTATAAGAAATTAAATGAAATTTTATACTATTATAAATTCACTACATTGATTAAATGTCCTATTACATTTTAAATTGTGGGAATATTTTAAAAAAAATTTAACAAATTTTTTTATAGGGACTCAATTAACCCCCTTATTTAGTGTCCTACTCTGACCAATATTTTTCATTAGAGGAAGTTCTTTAAAATATTTTTCAAATATTATCAACTATAATTTATTAATTTTTTATAGATCACAAAAATTTTGTTGCTTCTAAATTTTTTGATCTTTAAAAATATTTTCATTAGTATGGATAATAGATTGGAAGGTGATGATATAGATGGACCACGATACATTAATAGAACAAAATATTCATAGTGGAATATTAATATGAAATTTCATTGAGAAAGAATGTTATTTGATATTTGGATAGTTATAGAATATAAATAAGAAGTACCAATGACTACTAGGAATACTTGGAGTGATTCCATAAAGACTATTTAAAATAAAAATTTCAAAGCTATGGATGATTTATTTTTTGCACAAGGAGGTGAAATATTTAATAGAATTTCTGCATGTATATCTTCTATTGAAATTTGGGACACATTATCTATTTCATATGAAGGAACATGTAATGTTAAATAATTGAGACTTAACACTTATACTATTGAGTATGATAATTTCAAGATGAAACATGATGATCTTATTTCTGAAGTGCATCCCAGGTATAATGAAACTATGAACCCCATGATCACTCTGGAAAGGGTTGTTATAGCCAAGGATAAAATCATGAGAATACTCATATGCTTACTAAATATATGGAGAGGTAATTATGTATCAATAAGAGAATCATACGACCTCAATACTTTTCTAGTGAAGGAGCTGATAGGAAAGTTGATGATGTATGAGGGAGAACTAAAAGTAAAAAAAGAATAGGATGATGAACCCAAACTCAAATCTATTGCTTTCAAATCCACTGCATCCAAATAGAAGGAAAAAGACAGAGAAGAAACTAAAATTTTAAGTGATTAACAATCCTCAACTTAAAGTGATGAAGAGATTTATCAAATAGAAAAAAGGGTTAAAAATATTATAGAAAGAATAAATTATTCCGAAATCCAAACAAAAAAGGAAATTGTGATCATAAGGGCCATTGGTAAATGGATTGGAAAATAAGAAACATTTAAAATCAAATCATTTGTTATGAATGAAAAATAAAGGGAAATGTAAAGGCTAACAATCCCAAACTAATTTATAAGAATAATTATGTTTATAAGGAAAAAAAGTATAAAATGATCAAGAATGAAAAATGGAGTTCTTATGATGAAAACCCAAGTGACTCAGAATACTCTCATGATGAAAAGTATAATATGGAAAATATGGGGTTTTTTGACAAACACATCTAAGGGAACACTAAACACTTCTGAACATAATACTTACAATTTTGGCGACGAAAGAGATTATAAAAATATGATAAATAATGATGTTCCTCAATATTGAAAAATGTTAGAAGAAATTTGTAATTAATTAAATGATAAATAAAAATATTTAATGAAATAGCTTTCTTTTACTACTATTTTAAAATCGGAACTTGAAGTATAAAAAGAGAAAAATGATTAACCTATTAAGGAAAATAATGAGCGTAAACACTCAAATGATAAATTGAAAAAGGATTTAGAAATGTTTACCAATTTTAAACATATCATGGCTCAAATTCATGTAAAAAAATTAGCTCTTAAATATACTACTAGAATAGGATACCAACTAGGAAAGAGGAATATAGCGAAAAATTATCTTGTATCTAAATTTGGAATGCGGAGTTTTATTCCCAATTTTGAAAAATATTCTGAAAATTCTATCCATGAAACATCTTCTACAGTCTCATGTTTTCCCAGACCAAATAAATTCTATTTCTCAAAAACTATACATGTTGTTTATAGGAAAAACATGAAACAAATATGGGTTCCCAATGCATATATTTCTAATGTTGTTGGACCCAAACAAATCAGGGTACTAAAATATTTTATTGTTTAATCTTTTTATATTAGAAATCTATTTGAAGAGCTCATGTAAAAGCCTTTGATAATTGAACAATGGATTTTAAAGAAACATGAAAGGATATTATTCATGCTTCATGAAAATGGAAAATATTGATTGTTTGCATGTAACCTTTTATGAAAATAAAAAAGGAAAAATAATTTTCCTCGGCCATATTGGTAACTATAACTCAGTTCTAATTTCTAAAGTACTTCTTGTTGATAGATTAAAATACTACCTACTAAGTATCTCACAAAATTATGATGATGGTTTAAATGTTAAATTTGAGAATGATGCATGAAATTTTTTTAATTCAAAAAATGATTTAGTATTTCTTTCTTTTAGAATTGAAAATGTTTATGTTGTCTATTTAGATTCTTTAATTTCTAGAAATGTTTCTTTTTTTAGTGCTTTTCATAAAGAGTGTTGGATTTTTCATAGTATATTAGGTAAATACAATATACACACACTAAGAAAGCTTATTATAAAAGTATTAGTAAAAGATCTACCCAAATTTTAGTTTCCAAATGATAATGTTTTTAATCCTTATCAAAAAGGTAAAAAACACAAAATCTTTTTCAAATAAAAATAATGAAGTTTCAACTTATCAACCTATCGAGTTAGTAAACTAGGACTTGTTTGGACCATCTATATTTTAAAGTATGATTGGGAAGAACTATGTCAATGTTATTGTACATGACTACTCTATATATATGTGGACCATTTTATTAGATCAAAATAGTGAAGCATGATCTCATTTCACCAAGTATGCTAGAACTATAGATAATCATAGTGATATTATAATTAAAACCATATGAAGTGAACTTATATGTGAGTTTGAGAAGAAAGTGTTTGAATCCTTTTACTCACAAAATGGATATAGTCATATCTTCTCTACTCCTTGGAAATCTTCAGAAAATAGAGTTTTAAAAATAATAAATTTAACCATGTAATCTATATAATTTTGGGAAGAATCATTCAATACAAAATGTTATATAATCAATAGAGTCTTGAATAGACATATCCATAAATGAACCCCTTATGAGTAGTGTAACAATAGAAAAATCCATGGTAAACTACTTCAAATTTTTTGGTTTCAATGTCTATATCCATATATCTAAGTAAAATCTAGACCAATTTCCCTCCAAGGGTGATGATATAATTTTCCAAGGTTATTACATTTCTAGTAATTCCTATAGAGTCTCCAATAAAAGAAACAAATGAGTGGAGGAATCTTTACATGTGAAGTTTTATAAGATAAATCCACATAATTCAAAGACCTCTCTAGAATATCATGAGGATAATATGTCAAATCTGGACATAAATACTAAATGTTCTTACCATTATGTTTAAGAATTTGATAAAACTTCTAGTTTTGGAAATTATCCTGACTCTAGTCAGGATGAACTTAATCCTCTAGAATGACTTAAAGTGACTAGACATTATTTTTATAGGAATTTTAGAACTCTCAATAACCATCCTTTAGATATAATAGTTAGAGATTTAGAAAAATGTACTCAGACTAGAGCTTCTCTCAGAAATCATCTTGAACATCAATCTTTCTTTTCACAGCATGAACCTAAGAACATAAATGAAGCTATCGATGAAGAATTTTGGGTGATGGATATGAAATAATAGTTATATCAATTAGAAAGAAAAAAAATCTAGAAACATTTACATAGACCCAAAGATATCATGACTATAGGTACTAAATGGGCGTTTATGAAAAAAGTAGGTGAATCGGGTAATATATCTAGAAACAATGATAGATTGGTTGCACAAGGTTATATTCAATTAGAAGGTGTTGACTATGTGAAACCTTTTCACTAGTAGCTATAATTGAGACCATTATAATCCCACTTGTCCATGATGCACATTAAGATTTCAAACATTATCAAATGGATTTCAACAGTGGTTTATTAAATGGTTATATAATTGAGGAGATTTTTAACCACCCCATGGTTTTACAAATCCCCACATTCAAAATCATGTTTTTAAATTAACTAATGATTTATGCCATTTAATTCAAGCTCAAAGGGCTTGTTATGATAGTCTCAACACTTTTCTTACTTATAACGGTTTTACGAAAGGTATTACTGATCCTACCCTTTTTATAATACTAATTTCCAAATATTTTTTTATAAAAATATATGTAGATAATATTTTTTTGGATCCTCTAAAACAATTTACGTGTTCATTTTTCAATGATTATGCAAATAGAATATTAAATGAGTTTGATGGGGGAACTAAAATTTTTCTTGGAATTTAAATATTTCAAAATAAAGATGGTATTATTTTGAATCAAAGTAAATATACTAATAACATTTTAAAAAGATTCGGATTTGAATTCACTTAGATTATTGACACTCCAATGAGTACCACTTATTTTTATTACCTTTATGAAGAAGGTAAATCTATTGATCAAATAACTTACATAGTAATGATTGGGAGTTTACTCTACATAACTACAACTAGGCCAGATTTTATGTATAGTGTGTTCATGTGTGCACATTTTCCAGATAACCCAAAATAATCTCATTTAAATGCTATCAATTTTTTTAAAATACCTCAATTATAAAATCAATTTAAGACTGTTATATCCTCGAAGAAATTGTTTTGATTTGGTGAGTTATTCAAATATAGATTTTGGTTATTGTATTTTAGATTGAAAGAGAACCTTTAGAACATGTAACTTTTTGGGAAATTATCTAGTCTTATGGTGTAATAAGAAACAAAATTATGTTGCATTATCAACTACCGAAGAGGAATACATAGCTACTGATAGTTGTTGTGTGTAAATTTTAAGGATGAAACACACATTACACGACTAGGGATATCAATTCAGACATTTCCATATAAATTGTGATAAATCAAGTGTTATTATTATTTATGGGAATCATTTTTCTCATTCTAGTGAAAAACAAATTGATGTTTGACATCACGTTTTGAGATACCATTATCAAAAAGGTGATTTAACTTTAGAATTAATTGGCATGGAGAATTAACTTGCTGACATTTTCACTAAGCCTTTGATCACTGAAAGAATGAACTACATAAGACTTGAGTTAGGAATGATAATCTCATAGGGCCTTATGTTGTTGTTCCTTTTATAATTTTCATGTGAAGATATCAAAACAACACTAGAAAAGTCAAACAAATAGTGTCTTATAGACACCGAAAGTATGAATATGACAACGTCATGATGATATCGATGTTATGTCACGCCAACACAGTTTTCATGATGAAACTGATGCTCTATCATGATAATAACTTTTCATGTCGATACCAATGCTCTTTCATGCCAACACTAATGCCTTATCATGCTAACACTGTTAGTGTTTTTTAAACTCTTTCATGCTGACACTGACGACTCATTGCATTCAATTTCATTTATGTTTTTATCAAAACGATGATGATAAATTTATTTTTTTGAACCCGGTTCCTGATTTTGAGATCTAAGACATAAATGATATAAATTCAAGTCAATCCAATCTACTCCTTTAGTATTAAAATTAGTCAATAATTTCTCTCTCTTGAGCCTCGAACTTTCACCTCTTGACCTTTCACCTCCCTACCTTCAACCCAAACTATTGGAATGGTATGTGTGAGGTAATCTCTTGAAGGTGGTTTAGGTGATGCATCTCCTGAAACTATGAAAAAGAAATGGGATTCATTCAAATCTTCTGGACTAGCAAATCCAACTATGGCACACCATGTAGTGACTCCATAAAAAGAGGTTCTTGTAGAATGGTTGTTTGAAATCAAGCCTTTAATACTCAGGGTGTTACATGATCTGGGATGTCTTGAGTGGTAATCCGATTATGAAAGGATCTATTACCCAATGTTAGTAAATGAATTTTATATGAATGCTGAGTTTCTGTTGGATAGTAGTGATTTTTGATAGATTAAGTCCACAGGGAAAGGAAAGAGAATTTCTTTTCTATTAATGAAGTGGGATGAGTGTCTTAATGTTCCTCATATAAGAGTGTTTTATGATTAGAAGGGTACTTATCCACTTAAGAGTGATATTTTTTCTTTGAGACATCTCTAAAAAATATTATTAACAATGACAAGCATAGAAGGTTTATTGCAGCAGAATTAGATGGGGACTGAAAAATATCATTCTAGTTTATTCAACACCAAATCTGTCCCATGAATGTGGACATTTCTTCATTGAAATATCATGATTTATATTTAATATACCTACTTTTGAAGGTAATTAAGTTGAATATTTGTAGATATCTCATGGTTCATATCTGTGAGATGATTAAGCCATCCTTCAATACAAACTCTCCTTTTTACCCAAGGATGATATCAACTAGGCTAAAGGAGAAAGGCTATATAGATGAAAGTGATGAAACTATTTTGGAGTGTAGTGGAACCATCATATGCAATGAAATTTTTAAGATGTTGACAATCAATTGGAAACCATTGAAGAAATAATGGGTTTGTGATGAGGATAAATTATCAGAGAATTTCAGCCCACTAGACCACCACACTAGGCTAAGAAATGTGGTTGATCCTGGTCTGGGACCAGATAAAGAAGTTGTTTACTCTTAAGATGAGGAAGAAGAGCATGCCACTCCCTTCAGAGATCAAGGGTCACTTATCAATGATAAGAGTGACCTGGACACCACTAAAGATCCAAAATGTTTTTCTATTTTACCTCTAAGTCCACCACTTGCTTTACACATGGATGAACCCACTCTTGTCACTAATAGAGATGATGATATATATGTCTCTGGTAGTGCAGAGTATGTTAGCATGTATGGTAGCTCTAAAGATGAATCATAAGAAGAAGAAGAAAAATAATTAAGTGGATAATATGAAAGTAGCAGTTATAAATGTACTGAAAAGGAATAAATTGAAGAAAATGCTAATATAAATGGAAGTGAAGAGCATGCCTCTGGACATGATGAAAATGATGATGGCGGTGATGAAGGTAGTGATAGTAATGGAGACCATCATGAGGATGGTCAATATAGATAAGTAGAGATGGTTGATGCATTGATTCAAAAAGTTGTTGTAGAACTTCTATAGTTGATGTTTGAGAAAGAAGAGTAGTTGAAAGTCAAAGTGAAGTGGAAGCTGAAATGATCCATGCACCTCAGTTAGTGTATTAAAGAAGGAGACCTCATGTTTAGGGTGACACTAGTGAGGATAGCACAGATTTATGGGGAGCTTCAAGTAAGAAGAGATCAAGTTGAGGAGAAGCCTCATGTTGGAAGAGTTTCAGTTAACACACTTACTCTTTTGGAACCCTCTGTGCTATCAGAATGGAAAATACATCGTTGGTATGTTGTCCTTGACTTTGGTTATTCTGACTCGGATACCGAGGAAAGTGTGATAGTTCTATAAAGACCACCAGTTAAAGAGCATATTATTATTTGTAAACCACATGTAGTGGTATCAGTCTCAATCCCTACTTCTTCATTTCTTTCTTCTCCTGGTGACTTTGTCACTAGATAAGATTTTGAGATGTTAAAATATAATATACGTTTAGTTGTGAGAGTATCTGTTCGATCTCATGTGGTTCATCAGATCCGACAAGATAGAAGTTAAAACACTCAACTGGTTGATGAATTACACTCTATGAAATCATCAATTAAAGGGATGAAGCAGTACGTGAATTCTACTCATGATCTAGTTTTGGAAGTTGGTGTGAGTGAGCCTCAAGAAGAAAAAATTTCAGAAAAGGTTATCGCCATGATTCAACCAATCTAAATTACAACGGCTGAAATAATTTTTACTAAAATAACCAAGAAAAGGAAAGAAGTTAATGTGCTTGTGTTTGAAAAAAATCATCTTACCTATAAGTATAAAGTCTATTTGTAGATAGTTATTAAATCATGGAAGACTGACACCTCGGCTTCTTCTGCTCATTCTACTTCTAGTAAGATATCTCTGGACTTGGACACTAAGGCAGATAGAAATGTTTTTATGGAACAACAACAAGTTCTGTTTGGTGCCTCTGTCTTGGAAAACCTTGAGAAACTTAAGAATAATAGTGACCATGTTCATGATATAGTCCGGTCCTATTCCAGGAGTGTTGAGACTACCAATTATTAGATTATAGATAAGGTAGATTATTATTTCAATAAGATTATTACCAAGCATGAGTTGACAAGAATCTTTGAATATTTTATGGAGAATTTGACATTTCCTCCACTGAACAGAGCCTTTAAAGGACAAGTAGAAAAATTGAAGTACTTTACCCCATTTTTTAGAATTTCATGGAGAATAAAGATGATTTTGAGAAAGCTAAGTAGTATGGTGGTGATATCATTGAGGATTTCATCATACTATTGAATCCATACCTACATTTGATCATTGAATCAATTGTGGTGCCTACTACTACACATATTGGACCATCAAGATTAGAGCCTCTACCTAAGATGATAGTTTCTCAAGATTTTAGTTAGATTTAGCCAGTTATTACAGCCTATGTTCAAACTCATCTTTTGTCACAACACATGACCATCCTGGCACCAAATGTTCTAGAATGAGTGATCCTACCTCATCTGATGATTTATTCAGACCCTCGTGCTTTTTAGTCACCACCTACTGAACCTTCGATTGATCCCTTAGTGAAAGGGAAAGCCCTCATTGACCCTAAAAAGTAGAGTGGAGGATTTTTTATGGTCGAATGTATATCTTTTTTTGTTTTCTCTCACTAATTATTGTAATACCTTTTACTTCATTGTTTAATGAAATTTAGTTCTTGTTTCCTTTGGAATTGGGGATGACATCATTGATTTAAGATTCAAACATTCCAAGTGGTTTCTAACAGATTTTTTCATAGAACCAGACACATCCAATGATTCCATATCCATTTGGACCTACCTTCTAAAGGTAGGTGCTCATTAGTTATGAATTGATGAGACTTAAGAATTTTCATTGGTCGAGAGCATGTGAGGTCAGACTCATCACACCTTTTTGAGGGGAATTATAGTCTACTCTGGGACTCTCTTTATAGATTTAAGTTATGTTTTTTAATCCTTATTAAATACCAAGTATGAAAATGAACATTCCTTTAGATCTAACAATCAATGAATAATATGTATGAGATTTAGAGAATCTTTTATATGTATTCAAGGTTCTTCATCGATAGAAAATCATCTCTATTTTTTAGAGATTCTTGGTCAATGGTATCCTTCGACACATTATATAGAAATATCTTGGTTATTATGATAACAATACATGTTTTAATTCCAATCATTGAGGCACTTGAAGTTTTTTGACATTTAGAAGGACATGAATTATTTCATAGTTGGGATCATACCCGCAGATGGGCTACCTACGTATCCTTTGTTTTAGAAAAGGAATCAGAACCCACGTAGTTCGAGTAAAGAAGTATGAGGTCTATTCATGTTTGATGTCTCAAAGAAAGATGTCATAATTACTTTTACACTATAATCTCATGTGAGTCAATGCTCTATATGAGAAACAGGAGGTATTGGTAAAACTTGAAAATTGTTCCATGAAAAGATGAAATTATAAGAAATGATGTGAGGCTTATGTATGTATGACTGCCCAGATGAATGAATATTAGGATTTACTTCAGGGAAGAAACCTGAAGACAAGGTCCATAATGGTATATGCGGTTTATGGTGATTTGAATGCTCTAACATGGGGATTAATCCTATGGAGGATTCCCAAATTTGGCGGGGATTTGTGACTGGAGATTATTCCTGAAAAGGAAGCCCAAATCAAAAGAAGTTAAGACTAGTTAAGAGAAATTATGACTGGGGATTATTCCTAAGAAGGAGACAAAGGTGAAGTGAATTTGGGATTTGGGGCTTAATCCTAAGGAGGATGTCCAAATCATGGAACTTAGATTGGGGCTTACTCTTGAAAAGGAGGCCCATGATTTGAAATTATTACTGGGGCTTATTCCTGAAAAGGAAGCCCATGTTAGGGGACTTGGGGCTTAATCCTGAGGAGGATTTCCAAATTTAGAGAACTTGGATTGGGGCTTACTCTTGAAAAGGAGGCCCAAATTAAGGACTCTCTCATCTTAAAGGATGAGGTTGAATTAATGAAATCCTTAACCATAGTGACATAAATATATGTAAATCAATAGGTTTTGAGAGATGTTCCACAAAATTCCTTTCATATAAGGAAGAAAACAAGTAATCCATGCCAAATGAAATGAATTTGATGAAGGTTTTGAAGGCTGTATGTTGAATAGGAGAGGTGGATAGGCATAAGAGAGGTGAAATAGGAATGAGAGGCACCCAAAAAGAAGTGGGCGTGCAGGTCCTACTTAGGAACGCATGTTCTGGTCATGCAAGTATACTTGCACGACACATGGGTACTTGCACGAAGGTCAACACATAGGGTAATACTTGGGCGAGACTTGGATAAAGCCTTTAGTACTTTCCCTAGAGGCTTCCAGAAGAGTGGCACACATGTTCTATTGAAGGGGTAAGGTGGCGCGCAAGTGTGGAAATTTCCCTTAAGGGATGGCCACTTAGGCGCACAAGTGTTGATGAGTTTCAACACTTAGGCCTTGTTTCCCCTATTTAGATCTTCCATTATAGATAATAAATTACCTTAGAAGTGTTTGGAAGACTTCTAGAAGAGACTTGGGTGACCAGAGATCGAATATGAGTTTTGGAATTTTTTTCGTCTTGAAATGGGGGGCCCACCAGGGGTATTTATAGGCCAGGGAAGACCCTGGGTGAAAAATCAAAGAGGGAACGCATGTCACCTATGTGACCATTGGGAGGCACGCAAGTATACTTGTGTGAACTTGGTGGAACTTGCGCGACCCAAGTGAAAATGAATCATTATTAATGCCTTTGTCAATTTTTGATGTTTCTTCAATAGATGAATCACTTTGGGTCCAAGGTATTTCCCCTTTTTATTCATTTAGACTCTGTGACTGAAAGGAGCGTCATCAAAAGTCCCCCCTAATAGTTGGATCCGAAATAAAGAGGATGTGACTCTATGGTGAAGAAGAAAACCAAGGAATTCCAGCGTGCAAGTGTTGAGCGCGCAGATGGCAGTGCGCAAGTGAGATTCATGCAGAAGTCGGCGCGTAGGGTTACGAGCACTGGATTTAGGCATACAGGGTTGTGCACACTAGATTTAGGCGCACAAGGTTGCACGCGCTGGCTTTAGGCGCGCATGGTTGAGGCCTAGCCTATATATATGCGGCCAATCCTCGCGCAAAGCACCGAATCTCAAAATTCATTCTCTCACCATGCAAGTTTCCTTAACCACACAAGTTTCTCTATTTTCCACTGTTTCATTGTTGTCGCACTGCTGTAGAGGTATTTGGACATGCGCGGTGATACCTGCATGCCCAAACTTGTGCGACACACTGATACTTGCGCGCCAATTTTGGTACTTGCACACCTTAATGACTTAGCCATTTTTTAACTTTTTTTCACAAAATTTATGAAAAATCAACTTACTTAAGAGTTAATTATTCAAATTTTGTGCAGATTAAATGGCTCCCAAGAGAAACAGAATAGCTGATGAACTGTATAGCAAGCGAGTTGATGATATGATGAGCATCATTGGCCATGATTATTATACTTTCTGCGACAACACTCTTCCAGATTTGGAAGAGTACCTAAAGAAGTTTCATCTTGACTTCCCACAGAGAATTTATCTATCTCTGTACGGCTATGGTTATCTATGAGAAGTCACCATTCCAGAGGCAATGAACTATCTCCCAAAGTCTTGGTTTCAGAATTACACCAATTTTTCTTCAGCAAATATCTCAAGCGGATGAACATTTGTAAATGTTGGAACAGTGGGGAAGGCCTACATAATGCATCATATCCCATGTACCTCAAATCTGAAACCTCATAAGCCTGAGCTTCAACCACATTGTTATCCCTCAATCTTCCGTAACTCTCAAATGGATCAATCCAGAGGCTGGAAGAAGAGTTGGGACATTTGCCCTGGAGGAGGTTTGAAGCCAACTTGGATGTGGGCATACTGGGTGCGACAAAACTGTGCAGAGTTTGTCAAATATTTAAAAGGAGTTGCAATATATGTAGCTTTCTGGGATGGGAAAACCTATGTTTACAAAAATGATGACTTTGTGCTAGAGATACTCATCCATTAGAGCCCAGAAACCAATTCTTTCCATCTGACTCATGGAGAAGTAGGAATCAGTCTGTGGGTTATCCACCAGATATTAGGGGCTCCAATTTTGGGTGATATGTATGAAGCATTCATCCCCCAAGGTGACTTGGAATGATTCGGAGAAGACCCTGACTTTGGCTCAGAAATTATTGAAAATATTTCACAAGATCAAGAGTTCAGAGACCTCCTTAAATCATTATATAAAGGACATTCATCCAGATGAGTGGATGAATATGTTTATTACCAAGAAGCTGGAGAAGGATCCGAAAGAGTAGGGATCGAAGGAGAATGAATCGAAGGGGAAGGAGACCACTCGTCCTACCACCTGCCTGAAAACAGAGAAGAGGGGTGCTCCAGGAACATTTTGGCCGACTCTAGAAGAATGAAAATTTATGAAGTGGGGATGTGAAGTGAATAAGATAATCCCAAAGAAGACTCGTCTGGCGAGCTTCTTGGCCTTGTGGCTTAATGTTTATCTTTTTCCAGTCAGGGACTCGAAGGGAGGCATCAGGCCAAGGACCTTCGTTGTTGCGGCCAAGTTGGCTGAGGGAAAAATGTTTAGGTTGCATACCCCCATTTTAGAAAAGATTCATACGAGCTTACTCCGTGTTTTCATGGGTATGTCTTCTTTGATAATTGTGGTTCCATTCCATGTTTTGTGGTGATGGATCGCTACTCACATCAGGATGTATAATGTACAAAATGGAGTACAGATTCCCAGAAGTTCTTTCAGGCCATCAGTACAAGAATTCTCCGTAATTTCTCCACTAGCTCTCAATTCCTATGACATGAAGGTGAGACTGAGCATGTATAAGGAATAAATTTATTTCCTTACAGAAATCCGCCAACCTGATGGTTTTTTGATTATGGAACAACCAACCTGGAAATAAGGGCATACATGCTGGCTTACAGAGATGGTGTACTGGTCACCAGTGTAGAGACCCGAAGCCTGACTTACATGGACATTACATTACTTTTGTGGAATACTTAGTACATAACAAAAATAGACACACAAGGACCATAATAGTTTAGTGTCTTTGGAAACTCGGAATATAATCTTCTAATCGTGGTGAAAGATCTTCAACATCTCCCATAAAGATATTCTTTTTTTTAAACCTAAATCCTCTCTTTATGTCCCGGGGAAAAGAAAAAATAAAAGGGGGAGCTCAAATTCTCAGTAAGGGTAAACAAAAGAAATATCAATCACATCATATTCATAAGAACATAACATTTTGGAAATCTTAACCTGTAAAAAAGAGAATAATTTCATAACATGGGATAAATCATTGTAGTGAATTGAAATCCCAATAATCATAAATTAAAACATGAAACTTTGTGGCATACACACATAATCATAGAGAATCATTTCTTGTTAGTCAAGACTCATTGCCAAGACTATCTTAGTGGACAAAGTCCTTTTCTGAACCAAGTCACCCTCGTTTCAGTCCGGTTTCACTGAACCGGTATAACCTACCGTTCCAGCCATGTTTATCTCATGAGATATATAATCTTTACCCAATGCATTGGTGGGAGATATAGGTCCCACCCATCTCATAATTATTCCATTCTTATGTGTGCCACAAAATCATAAACCATACATCATAGAATAACCAATGTAATAAAAATGGGATTCTTAAACATCGTGACATCATAAAACAATTCATATAAGATAAAGGAATTCATAAAAATATAATTCCATCACAACATAATCAAATAAATGTAATAATAGGGATAAAAACAGAACCCTTTATTTTCTTAGATGGAAAATAATTTTGATAAAACACTTGAACTCCATTCTTGAGGAAAATATCCTTTCTGCTTCAAAAACACTTTTCCTTTCTTAACATGTCGTAAAATTATAAACTAAAACAAGTTGATTAAAAAAATAAACATGAAAACTTGTAAAGGAAGCTTCTTGGAAATAATGTTTTAAAAATCCCTTCATTCCGTATAAGTTAAAAAAAATAACAATTTCCTCGTACTTTTGTCGGAAAAGTCAAAAAGTACCTCATATGAAGAATGACAAAAGATTCCTTTCATATCTTTTACTAAAAACTCACCTAAGGGTAAAATTGGATTTAAACAATTATAGATGGATGGAAATAACATTTCATATTTAGGAAACATGGATGTAGATGATAAAATACACCCCAGAAAATTCCAAAGTATAAACAATCTCGGATAAAAATGAGATTGTGATATTTCCCTTACCTTAAGTCCGATTTTCTTCGTAAGTGTCCGAACCTCCTCTTTTTGACGCGCCTTTTCTTAAACTCCACTTAAAGAACTAAGGATGGTATTTGAAGAAGACCAGGACCTATAGGATGATACTAGGAAAGTGGAGAAGATATTTTTGCAGGGGTTGGCTGAGCATGAAGGCTCAATGTGGTGTGAGGAAGAGGGGGAGTAGGTGTCCTTTTATAAGGGAGGAGAGGGGCACCTTTGGGAAAACTAAAAATATTATTTTATTATAAAGTAAAGTTCGGTTTTAAATAGCTCCAAATTGATATATTTATAAGCTAAGGTGGGTATGGGTCTAAATACTCTCATCCAATAGGATTTATACAAGTTTAGGTTATTATTTTAACCTTATCAATTAGATTTAACTCTAAGTTAAATAATTTAACTTTTACCGTGTCTTTTTGTTTTCTTACACTATATGGTTAATAAACATACTATATCAAGCCAAACGAACCCCAAGTTGTTTATTATTAATATATATATCCTTATCTAAGTCATTTGGCTGATCCTTAGATTTTTAGGAATAATATAATAATTAATAATATAATATTTGTTTTAAAAACTAATTTATGTCAATTTTGACAGTATTTGGTACATGATTTTTATGAAATTCATAAAAGAATGATAAGTTCTAACCAAGTTACTTAAATCAACCATAACATGTCATATTAACCTAGAAAATTAGTGTAAGTCATAAAAAGTCTCAAATTACATTTCTTTGGGTATTTATAACATCAATTATGTCAATATTTCATTAATAAGATAATTACTGCACCATTGTTGTGTCATAAATAAATTATATTATTTAATGTCTAAAAATTATAAATAAAATATCATTATGTAGGAAATATTTTTAGAATTCTAATGAATATTTATAGTCGAATTTACCTTATGTATAACCCCATATTAAAAATGATTTACTTATTAAACTTTGATTTTAACTATTTTAACCCTTCTTTAAATAAATTAATAATAAATGTCCTAATCTAATCCAAGTAGGCTTAAATGGTCATATGTTATTCCTAAGGTTGTTTTTGGTCAAATTACACTTATCCAATAAAATTAGGACATGTTCTAGGGTAATAATAATATCATTTTTACCCTTAAATACCCTATTTACTTTTAACCATGGTAAAAAAAAGTCAAAAGTTACTATTCACCAAAAATTATTTTCATCTCATTGAACAACATTTTAGTCCATGATATTAACCATGTCTCTCGGATTTTTGAAATTCCAATCACAGAAGCGGTAAAATTATGTTTTATGAAAAATTCAGTTTTTTTAACTACCACTTAGTGGTTTCACTATTCATCAAAAAATGAAAGTTTCAGAAAAATACCAAAAATTAGGCCTAAGATATATTTGATATTATGAATTCAAAAATGATGTTTATTTTACCAAATTCAAAACATATCAATTACATTAACTAATTTACAAATTAATTCCCGTCGTCAAAACAAATAGCGTGTTTTTAAGAGATAATAACTATCAAAAGATTGACACTTGTTTATGTTTGGTTTAAATGTGAAATTACATCCAATGAACAACATTGTATTAAATTGTAAAAATATATTCTAAATATACTTTAAAACCACTCAAATTAATAATTTATCACTATTAATTATTTTGTTTAAAAAAGTTGTTTTTAATTAAAATTTAGTAATTTTCAATATTCATCAGAATATGAAAGTTATCCGAAAAGTACCAAAATTTTACCCTAAGCTAATTTCGATATTCCAGATCCAAAAATGAAGTCCATTTTGAGAGATAAAATTTCTCAAATTTTAAAAGGTGGTTATTACTATTCATAACGGCTAGTTTTAATAATATTTTAATAGCATATCGTTGTTTAGTGAAACTCGGTATTGCGTACTACACACGCTATCGAGGAAGGTCGCTATTGCGTGTAATGAAAGGCAGGTCAAGGATGCATGTTGTACAAGCTCATTTTGGTGTAGCGTACAACAAAAGACATTAATGAAATTAAAAAGAATATTTTTCATAAAATCTCTAGGTGTTACATTCTACCCCCCTTAAAATGAATTTCGCCCTCGAAATTCGTCGGGGTTATAAATGGTTTACTATTAGAAAGTTTCTTTAATAGAAACCCACATCGTAAAAAGGAATACCAAAACCAATATTTAAAAACAAAAGTATGAAACGTAACAGTTACCCAAATAAACTAATCATTGGGTTTCCACATAGGTGAAAATATGGATATGGAAGAGAAATCTAACCATCATGTTCTGATGGAGAGTGGTAGAGAAAATGGCTATGGAAAAGCCAGCAATCACAAAGCCAAAAATTTGTGACGATCTAAGGTACCATCTGATTCATCAGATATAATAGCACTAGGACAACATTTTTGGTTTTCGAGATCATTTCCCTAAAGTTGATAAAATTGGAATTATAAGAAAGAATTTCGTGATTTTGGTATAGTCTCACTGTTGGTCGTTCTTTGGACAATTTTCACTTCATCTCTTAAAGAAATGAAGTTGAATTTGTCATTCGTGATGTGTTATTAGATCATGTGATAGAATGATGGGTCATTCCATATGTCTCAAACAAAAGGTTAGAAAAGTTATCAAAAAATACATAAGTCCATCTATAGTGAGATTAATCATATATGGTTCCTAAAATGGACTTATACTTCATATATCATACTGATTAATATAATAAAACTAGTTTCTACTAAACAGGGACTTTTTGTAGGCCAGTGGTAGGCGATAAAGGCCAGTCGCACTTTGGTTGTGGGTTCGATTCCCACAGCCTTGTCTGACGTGATTGGCTGTCGCCCGTCCTGCAGGTTGTCCTTTTTCTAAAACTACATTACTATAACATCACATAAATAATATCGAAAAAAACTTCTATCCTTAAACAATACTAGCTTATGTCCAACATAATCCATTCCAATCTTTAGGCTTATCCATAATACTGTAGTCCACTCTCATAATATAGTGAAAACGATTACCAGAGATTTAATACCATCATTGATCCCTATATATCATAAGATATGTCTTGTTGGTCATATTCCAAACATTCAAAGGCCTTAATCATGTATTCTCTTGAATACCCATTGAACCTTAGTGAAAGCATGAATCCAGTTAAAGGTTAACACTTTCCATATACCAAAATCCTCAAAATTATATATCCTCAAACCATGATATCACTTAGTCCTTATATCAATCACGAGCTCATGAAAACTATCAAACATTTCATTTTTTCCTTATCCCTTCATTATGCGCATATCATATTTTTTCTAAAAATATCTCAATCGCTTTCTATGGTTACCGGTACCATAAAATTATTAAAGACCACAATAGACCAATACATAAATATTCTAATACTCAACATTATTTTGGAATCCCATTACATAAACACTTAATCATTCCACCACATCGTTGTCGTACTCCACACCGCTGATAGAAATTGCATGTGACTTTCCTTTGTCTTTAGCCTTAAGAGTTTGTTGACGTCGACCATCATCATAAACCCTTGGATTAGGGCATTTATTGGTATAATGTCCCATCTCCTTGCACTTGAAACATTGAAGTGTCGTAGGTTCATTCTGTGTATCCCTTCCATTGTTTGCATCATTAGACATCTTCTTCCCATCATTGCGGCATTCAAATGCCTGATGACCTTCTTTTCCACATTTGAAACATTTACTTGTCCCTTTAAGGAAACTCCCTCCATGTTTCTTTCCACACTTTGAGCATAAGGGAAAGCTCATCTTCTTTTCAGTGTGCTCTTTAGATTTTCCTTTGAATTCCATTTTCCTCTTCTTATCAAACCCATATGACTGATGGGTTACTCCAATATCCATCTCGACTTTGAGAGCACATCGAACGATTTCCTCGTAGCTATTGAAGTCCCTTATGGCTAACGCCCTTCGAAGACTTGGTTTTAAGCCACTAAAGAATCGATCGATCTTACTTTCAGGTTGGATAATAATACCAGAAGCGTACCTTGCAAGTCTTGTAAAATTTGCTTCATAGGTACCAACAGATTCATCATCCTTTTGCTTCAGTTCAAGAAACTCTTTCTCCATCTTTGTTTGGAGAATATGAGGGAAGTACTTATTGAAAAATAAGTTCTTGAACTTGTCCCATTCCATGGACTCAATTTCATCCCTTTGCCTCGTATTCTTAATAATATTCCACCATTGATCAGCATCTCCTTCCAAATGATACACTACTAGGATTACTTTTTCATGTTCAGAACATTGAAGAACTGAAAATATCTTTTCAGTAGTACTAATCCATTGTTCAGCAACTAATGGATCAGTAGACCCGCTGAAAGAAGGTGGACGCTGCCTCATGAAGGATTCAACAGAATGTTGATCCTTCCTTTGCTCGTTTGGAAGTCCTTCAAGATTCATAGCTTGAAAAAGTTGTGTGAGAATGGATACAAGATTTTGCATTCCAGCTCCCATAACGTTTGGTTGCTCAGGGGTACAATCATTGCATTGCCCGTCGCATTCCGCATTAACACGGTTCTTTCGGGTTCCACCCATTGACTAAAACACAGAAGAATAGTGTGGGCAACAATAATTATAATAGGAAAACCACATAATCAAGAATAAAATTTCACACTTAAGGTCTTATCCTAGGTTATTCATGGCCATTTCTAAAACACTAATATTGTGTTCTATGCTTAGACTTATCCTTAGGGTTCTTACTAAGGCTTTCACATCCTAGTTTCCAAAGGTTGACTATACCTTTCCTCTGATACCAACTATAGAGACCCGAAGCCTGACGTACATGGACATTACATTACTTTTGTAGAATACTTAGTACATAACAAAAACAGACACACAAGGACCGTAATAGTTTAGTGTCTTTGGAAACTCTGAATATAATCTTCTAATCGTGGTGAAATATCTTCAACATCTCCCATAAAGATCTTCTTCTTTTTTAAACCTAAATCCTTTCTTTATGTCCTGGGGAAAAAACCTAAAAGGGTGAGCTCAAATTCTCAGTAAGGGTAAACAAAAGAAATATCAATCACATCATATTCATAAGAACATAACATTTTGGAAATCTTAACCTGCAAAAAAGAGCATAATTTCATAACATGGGATAAATCATATTAGTGAAATGAAATCCCAATAATCATAACTTAAAACATGAAACTTTGTGGCATACACACATAATCATAGATAATCATTTCTTGTTAGTCAAGACTCTTTTCCAAGACTATCTTAGTGGACAAAGTCCTTTTCTGAACCGAGTCACCCTCGTTTCAGTCCTGTTTCACTGAACCGGTATAACCTACCATTCCAGCCATGTTTATCTCATGAGATATAAAATCTTTACCCAATGCATTGGAGGGAGATATAGGTCCCAGCCATCTCATAATGATACCATTCTTATGTGTGCCACAAAATCATAAACCATACATTATAGAATAACCCATGTAATAAAAATGGGATTCTTAAACATCGTGACATCATAAAACAATTCATATAAGATAAAGGAATTCATAAAAATATAATTCCATCACAACATAATCAAATCAATGTAATAATAGGGATAAAAAAAGAACCCTTTATTATCTTAGATGGAAAATAATTTTGATAAAACACTTGAACTCCATTCTTGAGGAAAATATCCATTCTGCTTCAAAAACACTTTTCCATTCTTAACATGTCGTAAAATTATAAACTAAAAGAAGTTTATTAAAAAAATAAACTTGAAAACTTGTAAAGGAAGCTTCTTCAAAATAATTTTTTAAAAATCTATTCATGCCGTATAAGTTAAAAAAATAACAATTTCCTCATACTTTTTTCGGAAAAGTCAAAAAGTACCTCGTATGAAAAATGACAAAAGATTCCTTTCGTATCTTTTACTGAAAACTAACCTAAGGGTAAAATTGGATTTAAACAATTGTAGATGGATGGAAATAACGTTTCATATTGAGGAAACATGGATGTACATGATAAAATACACCCCAGTAAATTCCAAAGTATAAACAATCTCGGATAAAAATGAGATTGTGATATTTCCCTTACCTTAAGTCCAATTTGCTTCGTAAGTGTCCGAACCTCCTCTTTTTGACGCGCCTTTTCTTAACCTCCACTTAAAGAACTAAGTATGGTCATTGAAGAAGATCAGGACCTATAGGATGATACTAGGAAAGTGGAGAAGAGATTTTGGCAGGGGTTGGCTGAGCTTGAAGGCTCAATGTGGTGTGAGGAATAGGGGGAGGAGGTGCCCTTTTATAAGGGAGGAGAGGGGCACCTTTGGGAAAACTGAAAATATTATTTTATTATAAAGTCATGTTCTGTTTTAAATAGCTCCAAATTGATATATTTCGAAGCTAAGGTGGGGATGGGTCGCAATCCTCTCATACAATAGGATTTAGACAAGTTTAGGTTATTATTTTAACCTTATCAATTAGATTTAATTCTAAGTTAAATAATTTAACTTTTATCGTGTCTTTTTGTTTTCTTACACTATATGTCTAATAAACATACTATATCAATCCAAACGAACCCCAAGTTGTTTATTATTAATATATATAACCTTATCTAAGTCATTTGGCCGATCCTTAGATTTTTAGGAATACGATAACAATTAATAATATAATATTTGTTTTAAAAACTAATTTATGTCAATTTTGACACTATTTGGTACATGATTTTTATGAAATTTATAACAGAATGATAAGTTCGAACCAAGTTACTTAAATCAACAATAACATGTCATATTAACCTAGAAAATTAGTGTAAGTCATAAAAAGTCTCAAATTACATTTATTTGGGTATTTATAACATCAATTATGTCAATATTTCATTAATAAGATAATTACTGCATCATCGTTGTTTCATAAATAAATCAAATTATTTAATGTCTAAAAATTACAAATAAAATATCATTATGTAGGAAATATTTTCAGCTTTCTAATGAATATTTATAGTCGAATTTATCTTATGTATAACCCCATATTAAAAATGATTTACTTATTAAACTTTGATTTTAACTATTTTAACCCTTCTTTAAATAAATTAATAATAAATGTCCTAATCTAATCCAAGTGGGATTAAATGGTCATATTTTATTCCTAAGGTTGTTTTTGGTCGAATTAAACTTATCCAATAGAAATAGGACATGTGCTAAGGTAATAATAATATCATTTTTACCCTTAATTACCCTATTTAATTTTAACCGTGGTAAAAAAAAGTCAAAAGTTACTATTCACCAAAAATTATTTTCATCTCATTGAACAACATTTTAGTCCTTGATATTAACCGTGTCTCTCGGATTTTCGAAATTCCACTCACAGAAGTGGTAAAAGTTAGTTTTATGAAAAATTCAGTTTTTTTAACTACCACTTAGTGGTTTCACTATTCATCAAAAAATGAAAGTTTCCAGAAAAATATCAAAAATTAGGCCTAAGATATATTTGATATTATGAATTCAAAAATGATGTTTATTTTACCAAATTCAAAACATATTAGTTACATTAACTAATTTAAAAATTAATTCATGTTGTCAAAACAAATAGCGTGTTTTTAAGAGATAATAACTATCAAAAGATTGACACTTGTTTATGTTTGGTTTAAATGTGAAATTACATCCAATGAACAACATTGTATTAAATTGTAAAAATATATTCTAAATATACTTTAAAACCACTCAAATTAATAATTTATCACTATTAATTATTTTTATTAAAAAAGTTGTTTTTAATTAAAATTTAGTAATTTTCACTATTCATCAGAATATGAAAGTTATCCGAAAAGTACCAAAATTTCACCCTAAGCTAATTTCGATATTCCGAATCCAAAAATGAAGTCCATTTTGAGAGATAAAATTTCTAAAATTTTAAAAGGTGGTTATTACTATTCATAACGGCTTGTTTTAATAGTATTTTAATAGCATATCGTTGTTTAGTGAAACTCGGTATTGCGTACTACACACGCTATCGAGGAAGGTCGCTATTGCGTGTAATGCAAGGCAAGTCAAGGATGTATGTTGTAAAAGCTCATTTTGGTGTAGCGTACAACACAAGACATTAATGAAATTAAAAAGAATATTTTTCATAAAATCTCGGGGTGTTACAACCAGGATTGATGGGGAGATTATATGTGAGGCCTATGCTCCATATAGATTTGCACGTCAATTTACGTACGTTCAGCAGACTGTTGTATCTCCCCCAGTGCATGTCAGGTCAGAGCAACATCTGATTTTTTCCCAGCAACTATGGTTGATGACATATAGGGAGAAGACCGGGGCAGTATTTGATCTACTAGTTGATAAAGCGGAAAATAACTTGACCACATGGTATGCCGAGAACTGTATAGCATCATATCCTGGAGGGGTGTTGAATCACCCGGTTTAACAGGTGGGGAAAAGGAAAAGAACTGTAGAGAAAGAAACCCTTCATCTTGAATGTGGTTCTTCTACACCACCTGATGCTGATTCGTCAGATTCCCAGGATGGGGATGATGAGGCACCACTTGTGGAAAAGTGGCCTCATGCCAGATATAATCCTCCTGTCAGAATCAAAAACCAACTCCATCAACTGCTAGTGTGTTAATTCATTTAAGGCACATTAATCAGTATTAATTTATAGAGAAACAAGTATTATTTTCTTATTCTGTATTTGTAGTTATAAGAGCTGGGAAGAAGTTGAAGTCCAAGATTTTAGGACCTTACTTGCAGCCTTCTGGTTTTCACACTGAATATCTATGACCAGAGGCTATCCAGACATGGCGGAGTTTATACTGCGATACTGAAACATCCTGTCTGGATTTGTGCGAGGGGCTACACATACCTGTAATAGGCAATTTTCTGGCCTCCACCGATATCTATTTCAAAGATAACCCCAATGAATTGTGGGATTAAATTAGAGAGCTATAAATACTCATATTTTCCACTAATGATTCCATTCCTATCACCAAGCGAGTGAAGGAAATGATAGATCATGGACTCACTGAGGGGATTGGTGCTTCCGGTGATGAGGAGTGGCACGATTACGTGGCTCCTAAAGATGTAAGTCTATTTACTCATTTTCTTTGCAACTATATTTCATTAAAAGCTTTGTTACTCAAGGAAATTATTTTCTTCATCCTGTAGCTTGAAAAGAAAGGAACTGCTGAGGTTCCTTCACCATAGTATAGCCCTGGTGGTACTACCATCGGGGCTGCTGCTGAATCTCTTCGCGAGTCGGGCCAGATATATATAGGCCAACAAGCCATGGGTGAGGAGTTAGATATGGCTTTCTATTCTCCAATTCATTTACCTGTAAAGGAGACTGGCAACACTCCAAAAAATCCAAAGAAGCAAAAGCATCGAAGGAGGAAGTCCACAGCTAAGCGCTTCATCAGTAGTGGTAAGCCCTTCGGATAATCTTGAGGCTTAACCCATGAAAATATTGCTCATACTTTTTGGGATTGCAGGAGCTTCTTCGATTTCCCCTTTGAAAGAGAGGATTGACCTTCCTATAAGAACAACGGAGGGTGTTGATGAACAATCACAAGTTCAAGATGACTTGGATGCTCCTGGAGAAGAGAAAATATCTGTTCCCAGTATCCCACCTGCTCCTGTTGCAAGGAGAGAAGAGCCTGCTTCTGGTAAGTTAATAGTGATTCATAAAATGTTGAATGAAACATCTACTGACTTCCATTCTGTGATACATTAGGTTCAACCCCTACGCTAGATCTCTTGACGACCATTGCAACTGATGCCGAAATTTTATTTGAAGAAGCTGTTCAAGGTCAGAGACTGCAGAATGACGACCGCCACGAAGACATATAGAATGCTCCCACTGGTGATATTAACCAGGATTCTGAGATTAAATTGGATGAAATGACGGAACTTGGCGCATCTTTTGAAGATTTTTTATATCATGATAAATTACCATGTAATTTAGAATATTGTGGACGCGAGTTTTATCCTCTTCCCAATTAAGAACAACTTCTTATTACATTTCTAATCATGATCGGTTCAAATGTGCAGTTCTATCCGAGCAAGATATTGAAATGCCAATTCCTGAAGGGGGTACAGAAAGTCCAATTATTGTACAGACATTAGCTCAAGTGGAGCTTAACCTGGAAGATCATCATGAAACTAGTCTTGAAAATCCTGTTAAATATAAGAAAGATGTGGAGGAGCCTTCTCAATTTACTAATCTACCGTTGGGTAAGAGATAATAAAATTTTTTTTGTGACTGTACTTATTTTTCAAGAAAATAAATCAAATTTGGTTATCCTTTGAAACTAGCCATAGCTTTCAATTGATTATGTAGGGCCATCAATTTATGTGGCTAGATCTCGAGGTGAAGCCTCAACCTCTGCACCAATGGGAATAGAGAGTGAAGAAACACGGGTCATGGGGGAAGGAGCAGAACAGGGCACTTCCCTAAGTTCATTAATCCCGGATTATATTACTCTATATGATAGTGATGCTGAGTTGGACCCGGAAGTACAAAAGGCACTCCAATTTTCACGACGCAAGGCATGACAGAACATATGGAAGATTATATCCGAAGTGCCTTCAGAAGAGCTATCATTGAAGATCTCACGAATGTCATCCCTGTTTGTCATTGTTGACGCTCCTTTCGTCACAGAGTCTAACCACTAAAAAAAGGAAATACCATGAGCTCAAAGTGATTAATCTTTTGGACAAATATCAAAAATTGACAAAGGAAGGAATTAGAATAACTTTCTACAAGGGTCGCGCAAGTTATACATTGGTCGCGTAAGTACACTTGTGCGCCGCAATGGTCGCACAAGTACACTTGCGCGCCCTAGGTGATAACCACCCGGGGTCATCTCCAGCCTATAAATACCCCTAGTGGGCCCCCCATTTCAAGGTGAATTTTTCTAGAATTCAGATTTAGAGCTCTGAAATCCCAAGTCTCTTATTCAAGTCTTCTAAACACTTCTAAGGTAATTCATTACCTAGAATTTAAGGTCTAAACAAGAGGAGTAAGGTCTAAGTGTTATAATTCACTAACACTTGCGTGCCTAAGGTGTTTTACCCTTAAGGGAAATGAACATACTTGCGCGCCACCCTACTTCCTCACAAAAACATGTGTTCCTCTCTTTTGGAAGTACCTCAGGATAATTATAAAGGCATTGTTCAAGGATCACCCAATTATTACCATGCTAGTATACAAATGCGCAAGTACCCAAGTGTCGCACAGGTATACCTGTGCGACCAAGACTTTCGCCCCCACGCAGAACCTACGCGCCTACCAGGACATGAGAGCCCCTGCCTTTTTGGGTTCCCTTCTTGCCCATTTCACCCCTCTTATGCCATTCCACCTCTCCTAATCAAAGATTCACTCTTCAAGACACTCTTCAAAGCCCTTGATGCTATTATTTATTGATTTGAATTCTTTATCTGAAAGGAATTCTGTGGAATATCTATCAAAACCTAGTGATTTAAACATATTTATGTCACTAAAGATTGATATTTCATTCATTCAACCTCATCCTTTAAGATGAGAGAACTCATTAACCTGGGCCTCCGTTTCAAGAATATGCCCCAGTATTAATTTCTCTTAACCAGTTCTAATTTACATTTAATTTGGGGATTCTTTCTCAAGAGTAAAACCCAATCATAAGTCCACTCCTAACTTGGGCTTCTTCCTTAGGAGTAGACCCAAGATTAGAGTATCCAAATCTCCATAAAGTACATATACCTTTATGGACCCTGTTCCTGGATTTCTTCACAGAAGTAAATCTTAATCCTCGTCTATTTTGGGCAGTCATAAACACATAAGCCCCACATCATTGCATCTTTCATGGAACAATTGTCTAGTTTCACCAATACCTCTTGTTTCTCACACCGAGCATGACTCACCTGAGCTTAGAGTGTAAAAGTAATCAAGACTTCTTTATTTGAGCCACCAATCATTCTTAAGCATCATACTCCCTTATTAGAACTACGTGGGATTTGATTCCTTTTCCAAAACAAAGGACACGTAGGTAGCCCATCAACGGGTACAATCCCAATTCTGAAATAATCCATGTCCTCCTGAATGACAGTAAACTTGAAGTGCCCCACTAAGTGGATTTAAAACAAGTATGGTCATCATAATGACCAAGAGACTTTTATGTATTTTAAGGATACCATCAACTAAGAATATTTAACAAATACAGATGATTCTTCATCGATGAAGAACCACAAATACATATAAAATATTCTCTAAATTTCTTACATATCAATCATTGATTGTCAGACTGAAGGAAAGCTCATTTTTTACTTGGTAATGTAATAAGGATTCACGAACATAATTTAAATATATAAAGAGAGTCCCGGAGTAGACAATAATTCCACTCAAAAAGGTATAATGACTCCGACCTCCCATCCTCTTGACAAATGAAAATTCCTAAGCCTCATCAGTTCACAACTAATGAGTGCCTACCTTTGGATAGTAGGTCCAAATGGATATGGAATCATTGGATGTTTCCGGTTCTATGAAAAAACCCATTAGAAACTGATTGGAATGTTTGAACCTTCAATCAACGAGGTCATCCCCGAATTCCGAGGGAAACAAAAAATGGTGAACCTGACGTGAATCCTTAACCAAGTTAAAATGATGTTTTTCCTATTTGTAAGACCCCTATTTAAAACTCAATGAGAGGGCCAACAAAAACAAAAATTGACATATGTGATCATCCAAAAGATGTAGTGGCTGAATTTATCTTGATTACATCTGTTATATAAAACAAGAACTCTTTTCCAAGATCTTCTGCATTTTCAGAATGGCTGCTCTCAAGTTCACACCTATGAATTCTGGTGCTGCAAATGCCACTACTGCTACTCCTGCTGGATTGTCATCCGCTCTAAGGATGACATCACCTACTCAGCATCTTCAACGCTGGGTATCAAATGCGCTGGTTAAGGAGTACCGTAAACACAGTACCATCCCAGCTCTGGAGGCTGCCCAACAAGCCCTCCAAGTGAACAACTCACACCGTTCATCCGAAAAATGATGACCAGTGATCAAGAAGGAGGCAGTGCTAACCACCATCTCCAACCGTTTTGGGTCGTTATCCCCAGAACTCAATCACCATTCACTACCATATTCTAGGGAGGTGAATAAGTAGGTCCCTCAGGGCCTTAATTCAAATAGGCAGGAGTCCTTCCTGAGGGCTCTTATCAACAATCTCCGCCAGACTCGTGTGGCAGTACACCCTCAACATGATGAGGGTACCAACTCTAGGCATTCAGCTCAGGTTCCTCGAACCCGAGTAGGAATGATGAACCGCCAGAGGTGGAATCCAATCAACAGTGAGTAGGTTCTCATCTCTGCCATCTACAGAGAAGTCCACCAACCTAACTTGGTGGCAAGCAACGAGCGGGCACATACACCTTCCTGTTTTAATTCTGCTATCTAGCAGGCTCGTCTGGTAGCATCACATCAATCCCGCCAGGCAATTCCAGCAGAGTACTATAGGTAGGAACATACACCTGTTTATACATCATGAGCTAGTCAGCAGGCTCATCGGACTACATATGATGGAGCTCGTCAACCATGTTCATCAAATTACAATCAGCAGGAACATACACCTACTAGTATTAATCAAGCCTACCAACAGTCTCTCTTGGTAGCACATAGAGAAGTCAGTCGAAAAGCTCCAGCGACAAACTGGAGGCAGACTCAACTCTCTACCCCCACACTTGAGTATTTTATGGATTCACTAACAGAAAAAAGAGGACAGGAGTAGGAACATACACCTACTCCATGCACGTAATGGACGTATATCCCTGTTCCAGCAGCTGAAGTCACCAAGAAAATTTCATCAATGGTGAAAGAGCATAAGCAAATCCCTGCTCATATTCTGGACGCTTGCCAGGATATTATAATAGCTTCATCAACATCTCAGGGAAATATACATAAATCTATCCCTACCAATGGAGTGACACATCAACATTTCACTCTAGAAAATATGCACAAATTTGTTCCAGTCCAAGAGTGTTTTGGGGCATACTCTCCCATATCATATGGACAACCAACTCAGGCACATACACCTGATTTGAGTGGAGATCATCAGCCTAACCTAGCCATATTTCCTGATCAGGAACATACACCTGCTCAGAGCAGCCACTTTCGTCAACAAGTGGTTTCCAAGGAATGTTAGAAGGCATCTAAGAAAAAGACCCACCCAGCACAGTCAGGAGATCAAGAGCCAATCTGTAACAAGGCCTTGCTCGATGCTGGAGATCTTGAAGCCCTTAGATAGTTATCTATTGGAATTCAAGATTCTACAACCTCATTTTCAAATAGTGGGAACATTAATTCCGAGGGTCTTCAACAGACACTTCGTCATAAAGGCTTGCTTCATGACAATTCAGTCGATCTTGAAGTTTCATCTTCATATGATATCCACAAGAACCCTCTGTGTGGTCAGAAGACCAAGGAGCAAGAGATCTCATCTTTTGCTGTAACCCACCATGGTGGTCCTCCCCATGATGATGAATTTTGCTGCGAATGTCCTCTCTGCAGTAGTGATGCACATTGCCCGGAAAATGCTCCATTGGACAATGTAGTGCCGAGAAAACCCTCTTATCTTGAGGCACTTGCAAATTCGAAACTAGTCATGTCTGATGCTTCATCGCTAGCAGGTGAAATACTTTCTCAATCAGAAATAGCCCAGGGTGTAGGTCATTCTCCAAACCACCCCTAAGTCATGTATCTCTAGTTTAATTAGTGGTCTCTCTACCAATCTTATTGAATCTGATGAAGTAACAAGGAAGCACCATCTCTGGTAAAATCAGGTAGAAGAATCATCATTTAATGATAAAGAGGAAATGCTGAACATGAGAAAACAACTAGAAAAAGGTAAAGTACCTGTCATGTTTTGGCCTCTGTCTAACTCTCAGTATGACATTCCAAATATGTTGATGAAAGATGGAATCCATGATATTCATCTCAACATATGGAAAACTCTTTGTCAGTTGAAGAATAAATTATTATCTTATGATGAATATGAAAATCATCTTAAGATTATAGAAGGGTTACAAAGTCAGATTGATTTGGCATCTCAATCAGTCTCTCGATATCCAAAGGCTGAAAAGCATCAGAGAGCCCTTCAACGTTCATGCCTTGGCAAACTAAGAAGATTGTGTTAGTTAATTGCCAATGCCCCATCTGGTATTCATGTCAGCGGATGGAGTGTTCATGGAGCACTACATTTCACTGTGCTCTCCAGTCAACAAGGCCCACCAAAAATGGTCTCATGCAATGTTATTGCCCTTGGCCGGCCAAAGTCAATGAGCTTTGTTTGTAATCAAAAGCTTTCCCAAGAACAGGATTTAACTAGTTCCTCTCAAAATCAAGCATACAGAGATCAAGTTGATGAATTAATCCTGCATCAAGAAAACGAGAATATTGAACATGCCTCTCATATAAAGCAATCACATTATCAAGTGACAGAAGTTTCAGAAATCATCCAATGGTCTTTTGAACCAGGTGATAAATGTGGATACAGGTTAATGCATCCAGCTAATTTCCGGACTAAGGTTCGCAAGATCAGGAGAGCTTTTAAGAAAGTCTCAGACATAGCATATCAAGAGCCACTCTAGCTTGGTATACTGGGGACTCTTTTAAACCAACCCTCAGAATCAACAAATAGGATTCAAGGAGTTGAGCAAGAATAGTAGGAACAGCCCCAGTCCAGCGGACTGGGGACTTTTTCAAATCATCAATCCCCTCCTTAGAGAAATTCGGTCATTTCTCGATTGGGGAAGAAGCCTCAAGAGGAAAGAAGAGCCAAATTATCAGGAGCGTCCCTCCGAATTACGGTTCGTCAAGAAGTTCTTGAGGGATCGAATCAATAAAAGGCAATGCCTCATCAAAGACATGGATGAAGACAATATCACAGAAATGCTGATAGAAGGGATGCGATGCATTATGCATCAATAAATGTCATCAATCCCATTGATGTTGATCCACTAGATGAGGCTCACTCAGGGGAATCAGATGAAGAGGTTCCTGCTCAAGAAGATGTATGACCGACACAAATGAAGAAGGTGTGCATACACAAAATCAAAGGATTACTCAGATCCAAGGTAATCCTTCGAGTAACCCATTTCCCCATCTCCAAAAAGGATCCAACAAAGTGAGGGGAAATAATCAAGTTACATATCCTTCCTCTGGAGAAGGCCAATCTCTCTCACTAGATCAATGGTTTTCACAACAAGAGGAAGAAATGATGGAATTAAGGAGGTTGAATGCATAACTACTTTAGGGTAGTCTTCTTTTTAAGCGTGCTAGAGTCAGTTAGACAAGGGAATTTATCGTAGCTGCTAAGATGGATCGAGAATATCCTCCTCTATCAGTACACCCACACAGGTCTAATCCGATGGGTCAAGTACAACAATAGCTGGTAATGCTACCATCAGTTGCAGCACCAACCACCACATATGTCCCAACTCTAGTCATTGCACCTACCCAAGTCCAAGTTCAACCGGATGTTTCTCAAATGTTAATAACTACCATTGAGTCATTAACAGCTCGGTTAGAAACTATGGAAGGGAAACATGTGCATGTTCAACATGAAAATAAAGTTTACCCTAAATGGGTAGATTCAATCTCTCCTCCATCCAGTTTTGGAAACCCTGAATTCCCTATTTTCAATGGATCAGGAAACCGTGAACAACATTTGGCACATTACGTGTCTTGTTGTGATCCTATGATGGGAACTCCGGAGCAGCAAGAAGTAGTAAAACTCTGATTCTTCGTACGAACCTTGCAATGACCAGCCTTTGTCTGGTATACAAGCTTGCAATCCCGGTCAATTACTGGATGGGAGGATCTTCGCCAAAAATTCCTTCTTCAGTTCAGCTCAACTTTTCCAAAGACAACAGTTTTTGATCTTACAAACTGTAAGCAAAGATAGAATGAAAGGGTCTCATATTTCATTGCTCGCTAGTAGGGATTAACATATTCCATAAACTTATCACCCCTCAAGAGGAATTTCTGCCAATCTATGTGGAAAATCTGCATGACGAATTACGCACGCCGTTGATCCCTGTGAAATAAACAAGAGGGTTTCGAGACATTACTTCAATTGCTCAGTAGATTGAATATTCCCTTATACAGGCTAATGCTAAATCTCGTGTAATTCCATCAGCTTTCAATAAGGATAATGGGTAAAGCAGAAACTACTACAGTTATGCTTAAAAAAGCACCTGTACTTGTTTCTATTTCATAACCTTCATCTTCTCGAAGGGCTCCACCTCTTGAGCGCCAACAAGAAAGGCCATTTCATCAAGATGATCAAAGATATCAAAGACAAAAACAATTTGAGGATCTAAAGAGAAAAACATACTCTTTCCGAAATGAACAAGTTCCTGGTTACTTCATTTCGGCTCTGGAAAATAATCTGGTTCAATTGCCAAGGCATAAGAGGTCAAAAAAGGAAGGAGATAGAGACCGTCCCAATTATTAACCTTTTCATAAAATTTTGGGGCATCCTATCCATGAGTGTTTTGTCTTCAAAGACCTCCTACAAAAGATGGTCGACTCGGGACAAGTCAAACTGAAAGGTTCTTCAGCTCAGGTAGCATGTGTTACTGCTACAGTTCTAGAGGAGGAAGGTGAATGGAAAGAAGTCAAAAGAAAAATTGCACAAAAGTATGATGATTGGATGGTCATAATGACAATCAACCGAACTCATGATATTTTTCGAACACAATTAAAGAAACTGATTGTATCTTCTGCCATGAATGTTGTGGCAAAACCCCCTTCATCAGAGGGAAAGTCCTCAAAGAAATGGTATGATTCAAAGAAAGTAAAAGAATCAGAAGAAGATGAGTATGTGTCAATGCCTAAGTTGTCTTTGACTCTAGCAGACTTCATTCAATCTACTTCAAAGCCATGGGCACTGCCCCACAAAACGGCACAGCCTAAATAGGCTAATCAGGCAGAGTCTTCATCAGAAGAAGAGTTAATCTTCTGTCCTATTAATATGATTCAATTAACAGATCCATATTCCAGTCACAGTTTTGATTTTGATGAGCCTGAATTCCCTGTATCAAATAGGGGAATCAGAGGATGTTCCAGAGGATTAGGATACAGGGGAAGACGTGGATCTTTCATAAGACACTATTCCAATTCAACCCCTGCTAGAACTGTGTAATTAGCAGAAACTCGTGGTAGAGCCCTTCAGTGAGCTCAGAAAGAACAAGAAAGTTCTTCTACCAATAGCAAATTCAGTCCTAGCACAGTTATTTTGGAAGACCAGTTGAAGGTTCCATCTTCTTCCTCTTAGCAAGTAAATGGATCTAATCGGTCTAATCTTCCAAAACGAGGAATATTACCAACTCCTATCCCAATACAAGATGCATCAACTTCCAAAGCATATGCTTCCAAGGTACCTGCTAAACCACATATTCTTGATGAGAAACGCAGACCCCTGGATCAAAATTATGATGTATTGAAACACTTTACCCAAGTACCAGACAATTTATCAATTCTGGTTGCTTTGAATATGTCAAAAGATCTTCGAGAAGCACTCATCGAGGCTTTCTCAAGTCCTCAAGAGTTTGAAACTGAAATTGCTGCATCTGAAGTCTATCACATAGAGAATAATCCTGCAAAATTCCATGCAATAATATCTTTTATTGATGAAGATGAAGATGATGTTATGCATGGGCATATTAGACCTTTGTACATATCTGGCAAGGTCAATGGCGTAGATGTCCGAAGAGCTTTCATTGACAATGGTTCAGGAGTCAACCTCAAGCACATTCGTTCATTTCATCGATTGGGCCTCACAGAATCTGATTTATCTACTTCTAACATGATGTTACAAGGACATGATAAAAATTAACAAGAACCATTGGGTGAAGTTACACTCAGAACTCAGTTTGGAGATCTTGTATCCAATTCGGATTTCATGGTTGTTGATCAAGACTCGGCTTTCAAAATCTTGCTTGGAAGACTCTGGCTACATCAACATACAGCTATCCCTTCATCATACCATCAATGTCACAAATATTGTTTTGATGGTCATGTTGGGACATTTTATGGTGATAAGGCCCCGTTGAAGACATGTGAGTCTCAATACATTGAGGCGGAATTCTATCACATGAAGGGAATGGAGAAATCCACAACAAAAAAGATTACCAAAGTTAATGCTCCATATGGTCTGGAGAAGAATCCAGTAAATCCATTTACACATGTGAGTACAGATTATGTGTTGCCTATCAGTAAAATTGACATGATATAACCAAATCAAAATATTCTTATGGAAAGATCCATAATATCAGTTACGGCAATCGAGCCAGACAACATGGGAGAAATTGGTAACCCACCAAACAGTGATGAAAGCACAAATGGTGACGTCTTCATTTCATCTGCTGAAATCCAAAAAGTCTTTACTTCACCAATTATGCTAGAAGAAGTTATAGCAACATCAAAGGTGAAGAATGATGTCGATTCTCAATCCATCATCTCCTCTTTATTACCCAAAGAAGACCCTTCATCATCAATTGGGTCGAAAATGGAAGCTTCTTCTTCAAGATGTGCATATTTTGACATCTCTTCTGATCATGAAAATTTTGCTTTATCATCTACTATGGAAGTAGAAATGGAAGAAATAACACATGATGAAGAAGAAGAGGAAGATCTCAGAGATACTCCTCCATCATTTGAAGAGGGTATCTCTACCACTGTGGATTAACTCAGAGAAATAAATCTGGGTACAAAAGAAGATCCACGCCCCACTTTAATCAGTGCAACCATGACTCTTGAAGAGAAAGAGATGTATATTTAATTTCTAAAGAAAAATAGAGATATATTGGCATGGAACTATACATAAATTCCCGGGATTTAACCTGATGTTGCTACTCATCATTTGGGTTTACCAGAAGAACATAGAGGAATTAAGCAAGCCGTGAGAAGAACACACCCAACTTATGCTTCCAAAATTGAGGCTGAAGTGGATAAGCTTATCTAAGCTAACTTCTTCAGAGAAGTTCAATATCCCAAGTGGTTGGATAATATTTTCCCTATAAAGAAGAAGAACGGACAAATTAGAGTTTGCATCGATTTCAAGGAACTCAATCGGCATTGTCCTAAGGATGATTTCCCAGTTCCGATTACAGAACTTTTAATTGACAAAACAGCTGGCTATGAAGCACATTCCTTCATGGATGGATATTCTCGACATAATCCAATCCGAATGGCCCTAGAAGACTAGGAATCCACAGCCCTCAGAGCCCCTCAGGATGTGTTTTGCAACCGAGTAATGCCCATTTGGCTTAAGTAATGCAGGTGCAACATATCAGCGTGCCATGAATCGTATATTCAAACCCTTCTTAGGGAAGTTTGTTGAATTCTATGTAGATGATTTGGTGGTTAAATCCAAACAACGTTCTAATCACTTGGCTGATTTGGAAGTCATATTCTGCAAGCTTTGAAAATATAATTTGAAGATGAACCCCTTAAAATGGGATTTTGGGGTAACCTCAGGAAAATTTCTCGGCATTGTTATACGCCATCATGGTATTGATATTTATCCTAAGAAGACCAAGTCAATCCTTGATATGTCACCTCCTTGAAATTTGGAAGAATTAAGAGGACTTCAAGGACACTTAGCCTATATTCGGCGTTTCATCACCAATTTGGCAGGAAAAAGTTTACCCTTCACCAAATTGATGAAGAAGGGAGTCACATACCAGTAGACTGATGAATGTCAAGAAGCATTCGATATTCTCAAGAAATACCTATTGAGTCCACCGATACTCATGCTACCTTTTGAAATAATACCACTTATCCTCTACGTGACATCTCTAGAATGATCAGTGGGTGCCATTATTTCTCAAAAAATGCTGATAGGAATGAAAACAACCTCTACTATCTGAGTCGAACTTTGCTTGAAGCAGAAACCCAGTATTCAAGTATTGAGAAGTGCTACCTAGCATTAATCTTTGCAGTTCAGAAGATGAGACACTATCCGCAACATCACGCGGTCCAATTGGTATCTCTCAATAACCCGCTCAAATTCATCCTTAGTCGTCCAATGCTTACAGGATGTCTGGCATGGTGGGCAGTTATTTTTCAGCAATTCGACATTCAATTTGTGTCTCAAAAGGCAATAAAGGGCCAAGCTCTGGATGATTTCCTGGATGAACACCCTTCAGTGGAAGACACATCTTCATATATTGAACACCCTGATGAGGAAGTCTTCTCTATTCAAGAAAGTCCTCCGGCATGGGAAAAGTATTTTGATGGTGCTTCTAGAAGACCGATAGGGAGGAAAATGGAAAATCCTAAATTCAACAAAGTTGGATTAGGAATTGTGCTCATTTCTCCAGAAAAGGAAGTGTTACCTTATTCCTTCTTCTTGTGGGAAGGTGGTTCCAATAATGAAGCAGAATACCAAGCTCTCATCGTAGGCTTGGAATTAGTGCATCAAGCACAAGTGAATCACTTAAAGGTGAAAAGTGATTTAGACCTGGTAATCAAACAACTCAATGGGGATTATACCATCAGAAAACAAGAACTAATCCCTTTTTATGATTATGTCAGGGTGTTAATAGAGGAATTCCCTTCAGAAATGACATTTTCTTATGTCCCAAGATCACAAAATGCTCAATCTAATGCACTGGCTAATATAGCCACAGCTCTGGCAGATCCAAATCGAGACGAGACAACCATCAGTATTGCCCACCTTCGTGCAATTTCACCTTATGCTCGAATCAGAACAGAGCAAATTAATGAAATTAGTCCCATTCCTGAACTGTATCGTCATACTATAGGATGGATGTCACCTATCAGGGAATACCTTCAAAATGGAACACTTCCATCTGATAGAGCCGAGAAAGAACAAATCCGGCGATGTATGGTAAATTTTACTCTTTATGATTTCCCATATCACCTAAAGAAAATTCTCTACAAATGTGGTTTTGATGGAGTTCTCTTCAGATGCATTGATAGTGAAGAGACAATGGGTATTATGAAAGAAGTGCATGCAGGAGTCTGTGGTGCCCACCAGTCTGGACATAGACTGTCTGATCAGATTCAAAGTCTTGGATACTTTTGGCCTTCAATGATACAAGACTGTGTTGATTTCACAAAGAAGTGTCATTCATGCTGTGTACATGCGAACTTCATTCACAAACATCCAGATTTGCTTCATACAGGTAAATACTAATGGCGATTTTCCACATGGGGAATGGATGTGTTGGGACCTAACCCTTCGACTACGGCCAATCAGTTTAAGTAAATTCTTACTGCTACTTACTTCTTTTCCAAATGGGAAGAGGTAATACCTCTCAAAGAAGTCAGTTCTAAATGCATTGTAAGCTTCATCAAGCCTAACATCATTACCATATTTGGAGTCCCTCATACCATATTAATGAACAATGGCACCAACTTCTGTTCATCCGAGGTGAAGAAGTTGTATCAAGAATACAACATCAAATCCAACCATTCATCTCATTATCATGCAGCGGCCAATGGCCAGATAGATGCTTTCAATTGGACTCTTTCAAATATACTGCAAAAGATGGTGGATAAAGATAATTAGTCATGTCCTGATAAACTCTTTCACGCTTTATGGGCTTATTGGACTATAACCCGTACTACAACGCGGTAAACTCCATATTCATTGGTATATGGAACAGAAGCAATCTTTCCAATTGAAGTTCAACTACCCTCGCTCAGAGTTTCCATTTTTGATCAATCATCTACAGATGAACAATCTCAAAAGTGATTGAAAGAATTGGAACGGTTAGATGTGAAAAGATTGTGCACTTTGTACCACTTGGAAGTCTATCAGAACTGAATAGCACAAGCTTTTAACAAAAAAGTTCGTCTTCGTTCATTCACTCAGGGAGAATTGGTATTAGTTCTCATAACTTCAATGATACGAGGAAAGAAACCTCCCACGCATGAGTCAAAATGGGAAGGACCTTACTCAATACATAGGGTCTACTCCAATAGAGCTTATTCTTTAATCTCAAGGGATGGAGAACTCATCACTACTCCAACCAATGCCAGATTTTTTAATATGTATTTTGTATAAACACAAAATATATAACCAATGGTCCATACATATGACCTTAAACTATTTGTACTTTTGTTTAATATGACGTTAAACTGTGACGTCCTAACTACATGATGCTAAACTGTATAAAAGTCCTTTTCATCCAAAAACATGTTAAAGTACATAACCAACGGTCCATGTATAAGACCTTAAACTATTTGAACGTCCCTTACGTCCAGCATGACATTAAACTACATCATCCACGGTCCATACATATGACCTTAAACTATTTGTATTACTTTCGTCCCACACGACGTGAAACAATGGAAAAGTTCCCTAATTGGTCCAACATGACGTTATACTGTGTCCCCCTTCATCGTCCTTGATATTTGACGTTAAACTATATAGAATTACCTTATGTCATCAAGACATTAAACTACATAACCAATGGTCCATGCATACGAACTTAATCTATTGGAACTTACGTCCAACATGACGCTAAACTGTATCATCCCTTTTTGGTCCAGGCATATGACCTTAAACTATTCACACATACGTCCAACATGATGTTAAATGGTGTACTCTTTTTTCCTCACTACATGACATTAAACTGCACAGTCCACTTTTTGTCCAACATGACATTAAACTGTATTTTCCCCATCGTCCTAACAACATGATGCAAAACTGTACAGAAAATCCTTTAATACGTCCTACATGACATTATACTATACATTTCCCCTGCTACATGACATTAAACTGTGCAACACCAATAGTCCTAACTACAATAACTTAAAACTGCATAGTCCCTTCATATGTCCTACATGACATTAAAATGTGCATCGTTAGGGTTGTTGCTACCACTTATTTCTCACAACGAGTATGACTCGTGTGAGCTTAGAGAAAACATCAACCATAACACCCTCTCTGGGCCGCTAACCATGCGTATGTCCCAACATCATTTTTTAGGTCATTTTCCCCAAGAACAACTTGATCATTAATTCATTCTTTAATTGAAATATGCAGACTTTGATCCTTGCCTTCCAGGATGGGTACGTAGGCAACCTCCCAAGGTTCAAGACCAAAACCAATCTCTTCACATCAGTTAACCTCCATCTCATACGATGTTGATTCGTGAAACTACCCTTTAGAATCAATATCTTTACATTGGTTCACATTCATCCTTGTTATACGACATTAAACTATACAACACTTTTTCCTAGTATGACAATAAACTACAATATTCTTTAATACCCTCAACTGAGAGGGAACCATTATTTAGATTGATTTTTCAATCATGTTTCATTTAAAAGAATACGTTCATACATGGAAATGTCCAAACCTTTTATCTTGGGTTAAACCATCATTGTACTAATGTCCCCTTTCACCCTTCACGTGTATGAACCAAATTTGTACAGAGGGTATTTATAGAACTACATGGGCTTGATTCCCATCCTTATGGGATATTTAGGAACGTTTGAGTGTCCCTCGAATCCAGCACCAAGTCATTTGGGCCAAACCCCAAATTCCACTTCCAGTCCCTTGGCTGAAAAGTCCCCATGAAAACACACACTGTGTATTTCTTACAATGGTCCAAGATCTATGACCCTAAACTAATATCTCTAATACTTATGTCCCACATGACGTTAAACTACAGTTCAAGAACTATGTATGGCTTCATTCCCATCCTTATGGGATACGAAGTGAAGTCCAATATTTCCATTCAGAACCCAGCCACAACATGATTATGGTTAGCACTGATCTGTGTATCTTTGTATACATTGGACAATACCCATCTTTATGTGTCATAATCCTAACCTTAAATATTTTCAGATCTTTATAACCCTTTTGTTGACTTTTAGTCACAAAAATGTCAAATTCCTGAGAGTTCTTTTATCTGACTATGCAGTACGTGCCCTTAGGTGGCCTCACATAAACAGTCTCCATAACAGATTTGTTAGTTAAAAGATACTATTATTTGACTATGTATCCAATTCCCTTAGGTGGCCCTGCATAATTCAACACCCTAACGGGTTTGTTAAATAATGGTAACTTTATTCATGGGAAGAAATCCTCCTTTTTCATTATTGGTCTTAAATGACAGTATGTAGGGGTCCTCAAAATAGACATACTAAAAATATTTTTCCCATATCCTTTTTAATTATATGCAAGTATTCAAGTTTATGGTTTTTATTCTCCTTCCCTACGTTTAGGTCAAACCTTCGTAGAAGTGATATCCATCCAGTTCTTCGATAATATTTTTCAGAAATATCTTCTCCATATTCAAGTACCTCTTTCCATACAGAAAACTCTATACATTGGAAAATTTGAATCTCCATAAACTTTCACTGGCTTTTAGCAGTAGAAAGGTAAATTTCTCAGAGTTCTTTTGCATGACTATGCAGTACGTGCCCTTAGGTGGCCTTGCATAAACAGTCCACATAACAGACTTGTCAGCCAAAAGATACCATTATTTGACTATGCAGTCAATGCCCTTAGGTGGCCATGCATAGTTCAACCCCCTAACGGGTTTGTTAAATAATCGTAACTTCATTCTTGGGAACTACTTCTTCAAATGCCTTTTACATCTTTTTCATATCATTCCTCAGATTCAAATATTCTTAAGTCATAGTATAAATTTTCCCCCATCATACTTGAGTATGGTAATATGTTTTCAGATAAATTTTCAAGGAATTGAGCCAATTTTAGTCCATTTCGATCAAAGCTATTTTGACCTTAAACATTAACCTCTTATATCCGACATGCATGAATTTAAACTTCCCACAAAAGACAAGGGAACTCTGAATAAAAGTCAAGTTCCAACTCACTAAACATACATTTTGTATGATTTAGGTAATATTGAGAAATTAAGAGTTTCAAAGTTTGTAGGGTTATTTATATTAATCCTAGTAAAAATCAATCTATTCTTACTAGGCCCATTGGTTTAGGTAAAATTAAAAGTATGTAGTGAAAGAATACAAGAATAAATGATTGAAGATAAATGTACTCTTCATTGATGCACAAGAATTAGAGGGACATCCACAGATTGGAGCCTCTTCTCATTTTCAAGAGATTACAAAAGACTGTCAACATAAGTCTTCACTTGATGTACAACATCCTGAGCTTCATCAGCATCTACTTGAAGCTCGTGCACTCGACCAGCTTCACTCTTCTCAGCTTGATGAAGTGCCTTCTTGGAATCTGCAATTGCTTTCATACCATTTGTTTGAACTCCCTTCAATTAAGTATTGAGCTGATCAAGTTCCCCAGTAACAGCATCTAACTGTTGCTAGAGCTGCACCTACTGGATAACTTTTTCATTGATTTTAGGCTTCATCTCCTTCAACTTGGCAGCATAATTAGCCTCATCTTGGGATACCACAGCCTCAAATTTGCCGATGTTAACTGACAGTTTCACCCTGGTCAGATCTTCGCGACACTATTTCTCCTGCTCCCTCCTGGAGATGACCTATTTCACAGCGGAATAGATCTTTTCAAATCCAAAATCGCCAAATCCTAGAATGACAAACTGGGATAAAAATCGAGGTATATTTGATGGTGTCACTTCTAAAGGGACCTCAGATATGATTTTCCATATGTTGTTCCATGCCTTGGTTGTGAAAATCTGAATGCTTTAAGCACCTCTGGGTATGATTCAACATCATCATCACATGGGGTCATGTAATCTGGGATTATTTCACTTAAGGAAGTTCCCTCTTCTTCTCTTTCCCCCCTAACCTGTGCTTCTTCGCTTTCAATTCCCATTGGGGCAGAGGCTGAGGCCTCAGCTCTAGATCTAGCCACTATAGTTGATGGCCCTACATGATTAATTGAAAGCTTTGGTTAGCTTCAAAGGATAACAAAAGAATTTATTGTCTTGAAAATTAAGTACAATCACAAATATTGTTATCCCTTACCCGATGGTGGATCAGAAACCTGAGAAGACTCCTTACCATCATTCCCAGTCTCAATTATATTGTCAAGATGGGTCTTAGGAGGGTTTACTAGGTTTAGCTTTACTTGAGCTAATGTTTCTGCAATGGTAGGGTTGACATCAATGTCCACACCCTATTCAGGCATTGGCAGTTCAGCAGCTTCTATGGATGGAACTGCATATTATTTTCAGTCATGATTAGAAGTGTAAATTATAAGAAAATTTAATGGGTGAAAGATAACACTCACACCCAAGGTCTTCTAAATCACATGACAACTTAGCATGATCATAAAATTTATCAAAATACATGCCACGATTCATCATTTCATCCAATGATATTTCAGAATCCTGGTTAGTCTCACCAGTGGGAGTATTTGTTGTGTCTTCTTGATGGCTTACATCCTTCAGCCCCTGACCCTAGACAACATCTTTGGATAAAATCATGGAATTAGTGGCAACAGATGCCAGAAGCTCTAATGCAGGAGTTGAACCTAATGTATCAAGGAATGGAAGGCAGTCGGTATTTCCTTCAACATTTTTATGAAGCATTATTGACCTACCAGAAACAAGTTCTTCTCTTATTGCAACAACAACATGAGGGATACTGGGAATAGATGCAAGATCTTCTCCAGGAGCAGCCAAGTCATAGTGAATCTATGATTGTTCCACAACACCCTCTGTGGCCCTTAAAGGAGGATCAGTCCTTTCCCTCATAGGGGAAATTGGGGAAGCCCCTGCAATCCCACGGATTGTGAGCAATCTTTTTCATAGTTTAAAATTCATGATTTTCCGAAGGACATACCACTACTAATAAAGCGTTTAGAGGTGGAATTCCTCCTTCGTCGCCTTTGACCTTTTGGTTTTTTGGGAGTGTCGACAGTCTCCCTTATTGGAACTTGAATTGGTGAGGGGAAAGCCTTGTGCAACTCCTCATCCACGACCTGCTGGCCTGGAGATATCTCTCCCGGTTCAAGAGGAGATTCAGTAGCAGCCCCGATGGCAGTACCGCTAGGGCTATACTTTGGCGAAATAGCCTTAGTAGTTTTGGAAAACTGCAAGATGAAGAAAACAATTTCCTTTAATAATAATGCTTCTACTCAAATCAAGTTGCAAAGTAAATAAGGAAAGAAAACTTACATCTTCAGGAGCCACATACTCATGCCACTCCTCATCAGTGGAGCCGTGATCCATCATTTCCTTCACCCGCTTGGTGATAGGGATAGAATCATCAGTGGCATATATGTAGTCCTTAAACTCTTTGACATAGGATCTTACTTCATCAGGGTTATCCTTGAAATGAATATTTGCAGGAGCCTGAAGAGTCCCTTTTTTAGGAAGACGCAACCCTTCACATAGCTCCATCCAGATAGTTTCAGTATCGCAGTATACATCCCACCATGTATGGATAGCCTCTGGTCGTATATATACAGGTGTACTAGAAGGATGTGAAGAGGGTCCTACAACCTTGGATTTTAATTTCTTCCTAGCTCCTGCAACTATAAAAAGAGAATGAAAACTTATTACTCTATAAAGTTACAGGAAATTCAATTGCCTCAATAAAGTAAATCACCTGGAGTTGATAGAGTGGATCTCTTCATTCTGATAGGGGGATTATATACAGCACGAGGCCATTTTGACACATGTTGTATCTCCTGAGAATATGATGAATCAACCTCGGTTGGAGAACTCAGTGAACCAGCTTCAGGAGTGGAAGAATCACCAACCACCAGAATTGTTTCATTCACAATGGTTCTCTTCTTCTTCCCAACCTGGTCAACATGTTTATTCAATATGGCCTCAGGATATGACGCTATCCAGTTTTCAGCATACCATAAAGTCAAATTTTCTTACAACTTTAGTATTTGGTAAGTCAAAGACTACCCCAGTCCTTTCCATAGCCTTTAGCAACCATAGTTGTCGAGCAAACATTGATGCTGCTCTGATCTGACGTGCACTGGGGGAGATACAACAGTTGTTTGTAGACACTTGAATTGGCCTGCAAATCAATATGAAGCATAGGCCTCACATATAATTTCCCCATCAATTCTGGTGTCCAATACACCATCTATGTAGGCCAGCATATAAGACCTCTATTCCAAGATGGCTGATCCATCGTAAAAAAATCACCATGTCGGAGGATTTCTATAGGTAAAGAAGTGGAATTCATTATGCATACCCAGCCTTGGCCTAATATCATTAGCATTAAGGTACAAAGGACAAATTCTAGAGAAGGCCTAAACAGATGGCCTAAAAGAACTTCTGGGAATCTGTATTCTGTTTTGAATACCATATGTCCGGACGTGAGTGGAAATGCATCACCATAAAATGTTGAATGGTCCCACTAATCTCAAAGAAGACTTACCCATATAGACATGGAGTAAGCTGCTGTGAATCTTTTCCAAAACTCGGGTAGCCAACCCCACCATATTCCTCTCAGCTAACTTGGCTGTGATAATGAAGGTCCTTGGCCTGACGCCTCCCTTAGAATCTCTAACTGGAAAACTATAGACACTAATCCATAAGGCTAAAAATCCTTCCAGACGGGTCTTCTCTGAGATTTTATGATTCACTTCATACCCCCATTTATCAAACTCTCCTACTTCCAGAGTCGGCCAGAATGTGCCAGGAATACCTCTCTTATCTGCTCTAGGGCAGCCAGTAGGACGAGTACAGGTGGTCCCCTTTCCCCTCTTCTTCTTGATAAACACATTCATCCATTCCTCTAGATGGATATCCCTTCTAGAATAAGTCTTTGAAGTCCTTAAGATTTTGAGCATATGATAAATCTTCAATAACTTTCGAACCAAATCTAGATTCTTCTCTGGATCATTTATCGTTGCCTTTGGAGGGACGAATTTGTCATACATATCACCCAAGATTGGAACCCTTGAGATCTTGTAGACATCCCACAAACTAATGCCTACTTCTCCATGTGTCAGATGGAAAGAATTAGTTTCCAGGCTCCAGCGGCTAAGCAATTCCTGTGAAAATTTATCATTACTATAAACATATGTCTGCCCAGCCCATACGGATTCATAAAATGTAGCTCCCTCCAGATCCTCGATAAACTCTTCACAGGTTTGTCGCACCCAATAAGCCCACATCCATGTTGGCTTCACCCCTCCTCCAGAACAGAATTCCCATTTTATCCTTCCAGCCTTTGGATTGATCCATCTGAGAGTTTTGAAAGATTAAAAGATAAAAATGTGGTTGCAGCTCAGGCTTGTGAAGTTTTAGATCTGGAGCACACGAGCTACGATGCATTGTATAGGCTTTCTTTACTGTTCCGACATTTGAAAATGTTCCTGCGATTGAGACATTCGCTGAAGAAAAGTTGGTATACGACTGAAACCAGGAAGGCGGGAGATAGTTCTTTGCCTCTAGAATATTGACATCTTGCAAGTGACCATGACCATACAAAGGCAGATAGATGCTGTGCGGGAAATCACAATGGTATTTCGTCAGATGCTTAGCCAAGTCTGGAAGAATGCTTTCGCAGATGGAAAAGTAATCATGGTCAACTATGTCCATCATCTCATCAATTCTTTTTCTCACTAGTTCATTAACCATTCCGATTCTCTTTGGAGCCATTTGATCTGCACAAAAGTTGAATAATTAACTCTTAAAGTATGATAATTTTTCATAAAATTTGTGAAGGATTTGAAGAAATTGGCTAATTCATTAAGGCGCGCAAGTCCTATAGTTGGCACGCCTGTCTCCTTATGTCGCACAAGTATTGGGTGCGCAGGTTTCGCCGTGCTAGTCTAAATACCTTAAGAGCAGCACGACTCCAGAAACAGAAGCGCGAAAAGTGAAATCACTTACACGGACGAGCAAAATTCGAGATCCAAGATGCGCATCGAGAGCATGAAATCCGCGAAAGCAGAGTGCTTTGCATAGAATGGAGTCCTCTATTTATAGACGTGGCTAGAATCCTACGCGTCGTACCCTGTGCGACTAAAGGATGTACCCCTGCGTGCCAGACCCTGCGCACCCGAAGCTCATTTTGGGCACCCAACCTTGCACGCCCTGATTTCCTTTTGTTTCTCGATTTCCTCAGAGCCAAATCCTCATTTCTTTTGGACCAACTCTGAGGGGGGACTTTTGTTGATGCTCCTTTTGGCACAGAGTCTTACCACTGAAAAAATGAAATACCATGAGCTCAAAGTGATTCAACCTTTGGACAAATATAAAAAAATTGACAAAGGAAGGAATAGTAAGAACATTCTACAAGGGTCGCGCAAGTTCTACAATGGTCGCACAAGTACACTTGAATGCCGCAATTGTCATGCAAGTACACTTGCGCTCCCTAGGTGATAACCACGTGGGGTTTTCTCCAGCCTATAAATACCCACGATGGGCCCCCCATTTCAAGTGGAGTTTTTCTAGAATTCAGATTTAGAGCTCTGAACGCCCAAGTCTCTTCTTCAGGTCTTCTGAACACTTCTAAGGTAATTATTTACCTAGAATGGAAGGTCTAAACAAGAGGAGTAAGGTCTAAGTGTTAAAATTCACTAACACTTGATCACCTAAGGTGTTTTACCCTTAAGGGAAATGAACATACTTGTGCGCCGCCCTACTTCCTCACCAAAACTTGTGCGCCTCTCTTCTGGAAGTACCTCAGGATAATTATAAAGGCATTGGTCATGGATCGCCCAAGTATTACCATGCTGGTTTACAAATGCGCAAGTATCCATGTGTCGCGCAGGTACACCTACGTGACCAGGACTTGCTCGCCCACGCAGTACCTACGCGCCTGCTAGGACTTGTGCGCCCCTACCTTTTTGGGTGCCCTTCTTGCCAATTTCACCCCTCATATGCCATTCCACATCTCCTATTCAAAGATTCAGTCTTCAAGACACTCTTCAAAGCCATTTATGGCATGATTTTTTTATTTTACTTCCTTATCTGAAAGGAATTATGTGTAATATCTCTCCAAACATAGTGATTTACCCATCTTTATGTCACTAATGATTGAGATTTCATTCATTCAACATCATCCTTTAAGATGAGTGAACTCATTAACCTGGGACTCCTTTTCAGGAATAAGCCCCTGTCTTAATTTCTCTTAACCAGTTCTAATTTACTTTTGATTTGGGGCTTCCTTCTCAAGAGTAAAATCCAATCCTAAGTCCACTCTTAACTTAGGCATCTTCCTTTAGAGTAAGCCCCAAGATTAGAGTATCCAAATCTCCATAAAGTACATATACCTTTATAGACCCTATTCCTGGATTTCTTCCCTGAATTAAATCTTAATCCTCATCTCTTTTGCGCACTCATAAACACATAAGCCCCACATCATTGCATCTTTCGTGGCACAATTGTTTGGTTTCACCAATACCTCTTGTTTCTCACAACGAGAATGACTCACGTGAGCTTAGAGTGTAAAATTAATCATGGCTTCTTTCTTTGATCCATCAATCATGTGTTGGGACCAAGTTGAATGGAGAATAATGTTTGAAGAGTTATCCTTTGCAGAGTGTTGTATTTTGTTGTCAAAGAAGATAAATCAATTCACTTTGTAGAAGGATCAAAAATTAGACGATGCATTGCTGGTATGTACTTACAACATATCATGAGTTATGAGAACTTGTAATGAAAGCCTTATAAAGGAAAGGGGGAGAAATGATGATGCCAGTCATATAAAGTTTCGATTGTAAGGAATGATGCTGCTGGAGGATAGGGAAGTTTCAGTTCCCATTGTAACTCTGACAATGCTAAAGCTGATCTATCAAAGGATAAATATCACGATAGTGGGATTCATGATAAGAGCAGAAGAATGGTTATGGGAAGCAGTGAAGAGAGAAAATGAAAAACAATGGAAAATTTGGGGAAGGCAGAAAAGCACAGTTTAAGGTGGCGCCATTTTCCAGTGTTTGACAAATTTAAGGGCCTGAAAATCGGGAGATGAAGAAATGTGTTTGGGAATTGATGGAGCATGCAAGATTGAATATGGTTTATATTTTTTCATGCAAGGCATGATTCAAGGTCAGAACATCGAAAAATGACAAAGGCATGGAGTGCGGGGAAATTTAGGCAGGTTGCATGAAAAAATAAAGTGGTGCGTGAAATCGTAGTGGGTTGCGTGAAAAATCTGCGGGATGCACGAAATAGAGGAATGATGTTTTTCATGCAAAAGGTGTTTCGAGATCAGAATCTCAAAAATTTGCAAAGGCATGAGTAGCGCAAAAAATTGGATCGTTGTGCGAAATACGATGTCGCGTGAAAGGATGGGTTTGCGTGCAATATGGAATGCGGTGTGGAATTTTGCGTGAAATTGGTGATTCATGCTTAGAAGGATGAAAAATAGAAATGGAATGAGGTGCGCAAAATATTGAAGCATTGAACGAAATATGAAGTTTCATAAAAGAGTTTATAAGCGCATGAAGGAGGTTTTTACGTGCGGATTAGTGTTTTTCATGCGGGGTCAAAAATGCCTATAAATATGAGGCTAACCCTTCTCATTTGTTTATGCTCGACACTTAGAAGAAATTCCGAGCTCTGGTGTGCATAAAATCTTATTCTAAGTGAGTTTCACCAAAAGAAAGAGGTTTTCTCGAAATAAAGAAAGCTGCATGAAAAGTGAAACTTTGTGCGAAAAAGGGAAGTTGCGCGAAAATGTTTTCCGTGCCAAAAGGGGATTTTTACGCGCAAGCCATTTGAATTGCGCACAGGGCACCCTAAAGGATGCACGAAATATTTGGGGTCCTCACACGTATTTATTAGTGCATAAGAGAGTTCTTACTGGCTTCTGGGTAAGAAAGTGAAGATTTGTACTTCAGAGAATACATATGTTCAATTGTAAAGAAGCACTGAAACATTGTATTACCCTATTTTTTCTAAGAGGGAGCACACACACTATTGGATTGTTTTCCAAGTGCTACATGACTGTAAGGGTATATACTACTCGTTGTATTCCACATCAAGGGATTTTTTTCTAGTGGATTGTGTCGTACTGGATTGTTTCCGTACCATACCAAGGACGTAGCTACTCTTGTTGAGTAGTGAACCTTGAAAATATTGTGTTCTTGTGGTTGCATGTGTTCAGTAGGGAAGAAACTCTTTAACAAGAGGTTGAGGTTGTTTCAAAAATTGGTAAACAAAAAAAGAAAAAGATATCACTTATTCACCCCCTCCCCCTCTCAGTGATACTTGGATCCTGACTGGGAACTTCATCATGCATAAGAATCATACTCCCTTATTCAAACTACATGGGTTCTGATTACTTTAAAAAAAAGGATACGTAGGTATCCCATCAATGGGTACGATCCCAATTCTAAAATAATCCAAGTCCTCTTGAATGACAGTCAACTTCAAGTGCCCCACTGAGTGGCTTTAAAACCAGTATGGTCATCATTATGACCAAGAGACTTTTATGTATTTTAAGGATACCATCAACTAAGAATCTTTGACAAATATAGATGATTCTTCATCAATGAAGAACCTCGAATACATATAAAATATTCTTTTAATTTCTTACATATCAATAATTGATTGTCAGACTAAAGGAAAGATCATTTTTTACTTGGTAATGTAATAAGGATTCACGAACAAAACTTAAATCTAAAAAGAGAGTCCCGAAGTAGACAATAATTCCCCTCAAAAAGTTCTGATGAGTCTGACCTCCCATCCTCTCGACCAATGCAAATTCCTAAGCCTCATCAGTTCACAAAAAATGAGTGCCTACATTTGGAAAGTAGTTCCAAATGGATATCGAATCATTGGATGTTTCCGGTTCTACGAAAAAACATGTTAGAAAATGATTGGAAAGTTTTAACCTTCAATCAACGAGGTCATCCCCAAATTCCGAGGGAAACATCCATGTTGGGACTTGGTGGTTTTGGATATCAAGAGATCCATGCTGTAGTGAAACAAGTCATCTTAAGGAGGTAGCAGGAGAAAAAGTGCCGTCAAGATTTGACCCGAGTGAGGTTATCAGTCAACACCAACGAATTTGAGGTTGTGGTGTCCCGAGCTGAGGCTGAACATGCTGCCAAGTTAAAGGAACTGAAGCATAAGATCAAAGAAAAAGTCGTCTAGTAGATGCACCTTCAGCAACAGTTAGATGCTATTACTGGGGAACATGACCAGCTTAACAATTCATTGGAAGGAGTTCAAATGAATGGTATGAAATCCATTTCAGATGCTAAGAAAGCACTCCATCAAGCTGAAAAGAATGAAGCTGGTCGAGTGCATGAGCTTCAAGTGGCTGCTGATGAAGCTCGAGATGCTGTAAATCAAATGAAGATTTATGTTTACAACCTTTTGTAATTATTTTAAAAGATAAGAGACTCCAATATGTGGATGTCCTTCTAACTCTTGCATATAAAAAAAATACTTTCATCTTTGATCATTTGTGCATGCCTTCTTTTGCTACATTCTTTAAATTTTACCTAAGCCAATGGGGCTAGTAATCTTAGTTTAATTTTTTTCTAGGATTGTTATAAATAACCTTAAAAACTTTGAATCTTTTTATTACTAAATATTACCAAAAATCATTCAATATGTATGTTTAGTGAGCTGGAACTTGACTTTTTTTTAGAGTACCCTTCTGTTTTGTGAGCAGTTTAAAGTCTTGAACATTGGATATAAAATGCTAATGTTTAAGGTTGAAATAGCTTTGTCCGTATGGATTAAAAATGACTCAATTCCATGATAATTTATCTGAAAACATATTACCATATTTAATAATGAGGGGAAAAATGTAAACGATGACTTATGACATTTTGAATCTAAAGAATTATATGAAAAATGGATAAAAATCAATTAGGATAAGTAGTTCCCAAGAATGAAGTTACCACTATTTAACAAAACCTGTTAGGGGGTTAAATTATGCAGGGCCACCTATGGGTATTGGCTGCATAGTCAAATAATAGCATCTTTTGGATGAAAAGTCTGTTATGTAGACTGTTTATGCAAGGCCACCTAAGGGCACATACTACATAGTCAGGAAAAACAACTCTCAGAAATTTACATTTCTATTGCTAAAAAGCAAGTGTAAGTTTATGGGGATTCAAATTTTCCAAAGCATAGAGTTTGCTGTATAGAGAGAGGTATTTGAATATGGAAAAGATATTTCCAAACAGGATTGTCTAAGAACTGGATGAATGTCACTCCTACGAAGGTCTGACCCAAACGTAGGGAAGGATAATATAAACCATAGACTTGAATACTTTCAGATCATGAAAAATATTATGGGACAGATATGTTAAGGATGGCCATATTTTGTGGATCCCTACATATTGTCATCGAGACAACTAAGGACAAAAAAGATTTTCATCCCAAGAATGAAGTTACCATAATTTGAAAAACCTTTTAGGGGGTTGAATTATGTAGGGCCACCTAAGGGAATTGGCTGCATAGTCAAATAATAGTATCCTTTGGCTGATAGGTTCATTATTTATACTGTTTATGCAAGGACACCTAAGGGAACATGCTGCATAGTCAGACAAAAGAACTCTCAGAAATTCGACATTTTGTCACCAGAAGTCAAGAAAAGGGTTATGGAGATCAGGAAGTATTTAAGGTTAGGTGTATGACACATGAAAATGGGTATTGTCCAATACATGAAAGAGATACATAGATCAATACTAACCATAATCATGTTGTGGATGGGTCTTGAATTGAGATGCTGGAATTCACTACGTATCCCATAAGGATGGTAATCAAGCCATACGTAGTTCTTGAAATATAGTTTAACGTCATGTGGGACGAAAGTATGGGAAATCATAGTTTAGGGTCATAGAACTTGGACCATAATAATGAATACACAGTGTGTGTTTTCAAAGGGACTTTTCATCCAGGGGAATAAAAGTAAAATTTGGGGTTAGGCCCAAAGACTTGGGGTTGGATTCGAGGGATGATTGAATTTTCCTACGTATCCCATAAGGATGGGAATCAAGCCGCATATAGTTCTAGAAATACCCTTTATACAGATTTGGTTCGTACAAGTGAAGGGTGAAGGGGACTTTAGTGCAATGATGGTTTGACCCATGATAAAAGGTTCAGGTACTCCCATGTATGCACGTAGTCTTTGTAATATAACACTATTAAAGATCAATGTAAATAATGATCCCCACTCAGGTGAGGGTATCAAAGAATGTTGTAGTTTATTGCCATATAGGAAAAATAATGTTGTACAGTTTAACGTCATATAGCAAGGACAAAGGTGAACCAATTTGAAGAGATTTTTTTTGGGCTTGAACCTTAGGAGGTTGCCTACGTACCCAGCCAAGAAGGCAAGGAGCAAAGTATGTGTAGTTCAATTAAAGAGTGAATTAGTGATCAAGTCATTCTTGGGTACAACGACCTAAAAAATGGTGTTTGGACGTACACATGGTTAGCAGCCCAGAGAGGGTGTTATGGTTGTAGTTTACTCTAAGATCACGTGAGTCATACTCAGTGTGAGAAACAAGATGTAGCAAAAACCTTAACGATGCACAATTTAATTTCATATAGGACATATGAAGGGACTATGTAGTTTAAAGTCGTGCAGTGGGGACTATTGGTGATACATAGTTTAGTGTCAAGTAGCAGGGACACAATACAGTTTAACGTCATGTAGGACAAATATAGGGACATAGCTTAACGTCATGTTGGACGTGAACATAGTTTTTCATCATATTGGACAATAAGGGTGCTTTACAATTTAGCGTCTTATAGCTAGAACGATGGGGACAATACAGTTTAATGACATACTGGACGAAAGGGGGACTGTGTCGTTTTATGTCCTGTAGTAAGGACAAAGAAGACAGAGTTTAACGTCATGTTGGACGTATAAGGGATTTTGTTTCACAGTTTAATGTCTTGCTAGACGTAAGGGACTTTTGTACAGTTTATCGTCATGTAGCTAGGACATCACAGTTTAACATTATGTTGGATGAATGTGAAAATAGTTTAAGGTCATATGCTTTGACTATTGATGATGTAGTTTAACCTCTTGTTGGACGAAAGGGATGCAAATAGTTTAAGTTCATATGCATGGACTATGGATACTACAGTTTAACGTCTTACTGGACGAAAGAGATGAAAATAGTTTAAGGTCATATGCATGGACCGTGGATGCTGTAGTTTAACGTCTTACTGGATGATAAAGAATTTATGTTACACAAAATATTTCTTCAGAAATATAGCATTGGTTGGAGTAGTGATGAGTTCTCCATCCATTGAGATTAAAGAATATGCTCCATTGAAGTAGACCTTATGTATTGAATAAGGTCCTTACCATTTTGGCTCTAGCTTGGTAGGTTTCTTTCCCGGTATCATTGGAGTTCTGGGAACTAATACCAATTCTCCCTGAACGAATGAACGAAGATGAACTTTTTTAATGAAATCTCGTGCCATTCGGTTCTGATAGAATTCCATGTGGTGTAGGGTGCACAATATTTTCTAATCTAACCATTCAAATTCAACCAATCTCTTTTGAGATTGTTCATCTGTAGATAACTAATCACAAATGGATACTCTGAGCGAGGATAATTGAACCTCAATGGGAAAGACTGCTTCTGTTCCATATACCAATGAATATGGAGTTGACCACGTTACAGTGCGGTTGGTGGTTCGATAAACCCATAAAACATGAAAGAGTTTATCAGGACATGATTTCTTATCATTATCCACCATATTTTGAAGTATTTTTTAAAGAGTCTTGTTGAAAGATTCTATCTGGCCATTGGCCGCTGCATGATACTGAGATGAATGATTGGATTTGATGTTGTATTCTTGATACAACTTTATCAGCTCGGATGAACAGAATTTGGTGCCATTGTCCGTCAGTACGGTATGAGGGACAACAAATATGGTAATGATGTTAGACTTGATGAAGCTAACAATGCATTTAGAACTGACTTATTTGAGTGGTATTTCCTTTGTGCATTTGGAAAAGAAGTCAGTATCAGTAAGAATATACTTCAACTGCTTGGCTGTAGACGAAGGATAAGGTCCCACTATATCCATTCCCTGTGTGGCAAATGGCCACGTGTATTTAGCTGTATGAAGCAACTCTGGGGGCTGACGAATGAAGTTGTCATGTACTTGGAAAGAATGACACTTATTTGTGAAAACAACACAATCTTGTATCATTAAAGGCCAAAAGTAACAAAGCCTTCGAACTTGATCAGATAGTTTATGTCCAGACTGGTGGGCACCACAGACTCTTGCTTGCACTTCTTTCATGACAACCATTGTCTCTTCACCATCAATGCATCTGAAGAGAACTCCATCAAAACCTCTTTTGTAGAGAATTTTTCCTAAGTGATCAAGGTTTTCATAAAGAGTAAAATTGAACACATGTCTCCGGACTTGTTCTATCCCAGCTCAATTAGGTGGAAGTGTTCCGTTTTGAAGGTATTCCCTGATAGGTGTCATCCATCTTATAGTATGACCACATGGTTCAGAGATGGGACTAATTTCATTGATTTTATTTGTTCTAATGTGAACACAAGGTGAAATTGTATGACGGTGGGCAATACTGATGGTTGTCTCCTCCCGATTTGGATCTTCTAGAGCTATGGCTATATTAGCTAGTGCATCAGCTTGAGCATTTTGTGATATCGAGACATAAAAAAATGTCGGTTCCGAAGGAAATTCAGCCATTAACTCTATAATGTAATAAATCAAAGGGATTAGTTCTTCTTTTATGATGGAATAATCCCCATTGACTTGTTTGATTACCAAGTTTGAATCCCCTTTCACCTTTAAGTGATTCACTTGTTCTTGAAGTGCTAATTCTAATCCTGCGATGAGAGCTCAGTATTCTACTTCCTTATTTGCACCACCTCCCAAAAATGAGAAGGAATAGGGTAACACTGCCTTTTCTGGAGAAATGAGCACAATTCCTAACCCAACTTTGTTGAATTTATGATTTTCTATTTTCCTCCATGTTGGACTTCTGGAAGCACCATCAATGTACATTTCCCATGTTTGAAGACTATCTTGAATAAAGAATACTTCCTCATCATGAAGTTCAATATCTGAAGATGTATCTTCTACTGAAGGATGTTCAGCAAGGAAATCAGCCTGATCTTGGCCCTTTATTGCCTTTTGAGACCCATATTGAATATCAAATTACTGCAAAATAATTGTCCACCTTTCCAGACATCCTATAATCATTGGACGACTAAGGATAAATTTGAGCAGGTTATTGCGAGATACCAATTGGACCTCGTGATGTTGTAGTTAGTTTCTCAAATTCTGAACTGCAAAGATTAATTCTAGACAACACTTCTCAATATTTGAGTATCAGGTTTCTGCTTCAAGCATAGTCCGACTGAGATAGAAGAGTTTGTTTTAATTCCTAGCATCATTCTTCAGAGTATGAATGGCACCTACTGATCGCTCTAGAGCTTACACATAGAGGATAAGTAGTATTACTTCAACAGGTGGCATTAAAACCGGTGGTCTCAAGAGATATTTCTTGAGAATATCGAATGCTTCTTGACATTCTCCATTCCACTGGTATGTGACTCCCTTCTTCATCAATTTGGTGAAGGGTAAACTTTTTCCTGTCAAATTTTCTATGAAACGCCGAATACAGGGCAAGTGTACTTGAAGTCTTCTCAATTCCTTTAAATTTTTAGGAGGTAAAATACCAAGGATTGAGTTTTTCTTCTCAGGATCGACCTCGAAACCATGATGGTGTACAACAAAGATGAGAAATTTTCCTGAGGTTACCCCAAAAGCACATTTTAAGGGGTTCATCTTCAAATTATGTTGCTGAAGTTTGTGAAATATAATTTCCAAATCAGCTAAGTGATTAGGAAGTTGATTGGATTTAACCACCAAATCGTCCTCATAACATTCAACAAACTTCCCTAAAAAGGTTTTGAAGATACGATGCATTTCATGTTGATATGTTGTGCCTGCATCCTTCAGTCCAAAGGGAATTACCCGATAGCAAAACACACCATGAGGATTTCTGAAGGTAGTATATTCTTCATCTTATGGATCCATTTGGATATAATTATATGCAAAATATATATCAATGAAGGAAAATGCTTCATAGATATTTGTTACATCAATTAAGAGTTCTATAATTGGTACTGGAAAATCATCCTTAGGACAATGCCGATTATGATCACTGAAATAAATGAAAACTCTAATTTTCCCATTGTTCTTTTTCCCTGGGACAATATTAGCCAACCATTTTGGATATTGAACTTCTATGATGAATTTATATTTGATAATCTTATCCACTTCAGCCTCAATTTTGGAAGTATAGGTTGGGTGTGTTCTTCTAGCGGCTTGTTTGAATCCTTGATGTTCTTCTGGAAAACCCAAACGATGAGTGGAAACATCAGGATCAAGCCATGGAATCTCTGTATAGTTCTAAGCAAATATATCTCAATTTTGCTTTAAAAATGAAATATGCATCTCTTTCTCTTCAAGAGTCACGGCCGCACTAATTAAAGTGGGGCGTGGATCTTGTTTATTACCCAAATTTATTTCTCTCAGTTCATCCATGGTGGTAGAGATACCTTCTTCAAATGCTGGAGGATCATCCCTAAGATCCTCCTCATCTTCTTCAACATGTACTATTTCTTCTGTTTCTACTTGCACAGTAGATGAAGAAGTAGAATTTCCGTGATTAGAAGAGATGTTAAAATTTGAACATCTTGAAGAAGAAGCCTCCATTTCCGACCCTATTGATGTTAAAAGGTCTTCCTTGGGTAATATAGATGAGATAATGGATTGAGAATCGACATCATCATTCACCTATGACATTGATATAACTTCTTCTGGCCTGATTGGAAAAGTATAGACTTGCAAGATTTCAGCACATTGAATGAAGACATCTCCATTTGAGCTTTCCTCATTGCTTGGTGGATCACCACTTTCTCCCATGTTGTCTGGATTGATTTCTATAATTGAGATTATGGAAGTTTCCATAAGAGTATTTTGATTTGGGTCTATCCTGTAAATTTGACTGATATGCAATACATAATCTGTACTCACATGTGTAAATGGGTTTACTAGAATCTTTTCCAAACCATTTGGAGCATTAACTTTGGTAATCTCCCTTGTTGTGGATTTCTCCTTTCCCTTCTTGTGATAGAATTCCTCCTCAATATATTGAGATTCACATGTCTTAAACAGGGACTTATCACCATACAATTTCCCAATGTGACCATCAAAACAATATTTGAGACATTGATGGTATGATGAAGGGATAAATGCACGTTGATGTAGCTAGGGTCTACCAAGAATGATGTTAAAGGCTGAGTCTTGATCAACAAACATGAAATCTAAATTGGATAAAAGATCTCCAAACTGAGTTCTGAGTTTAATCTCGCCCAGTGGTTCTTGTTAATTTTTATTATATCCTTCTAACAACAATGTTGAAGGAGATAAATCAGATTCTGTGAGGACTAATCGACGAAGTGTACGAATGGGGATGACGTTGACTCCTGAACCATTATCAATGAAGACTCTTCAGATGTCTATACCATTGACCTTGCCAGATAAGTACAAAGTTCTAATATGTCCATGCATGGCATCATCTTCATCTTCATCAGTAAAAGATTTCACTACCTATAATTCTGCATCATTATTCTCTACATGGTAGGCTTCATCTACAAAAATTTCAGTTTCAAACTCCTGAGGACTCGACAAAGCCTCGATGAGGGCCTCCCAAATATCCTTCGATAAATCAAAATCATCCAGAATTGATAACATGGTCGGTATTTGTGACATGTGTTTCAATACATCATACTTTTGATCCAAAGGTCTGTGTTTCCCAACAGGAACATGTGGTTCCGTAGGTGCCTTAGAAGTTGATGTTTTGGAAGTTGATGCATCTTGTACCGGGATATGAGTTATAAATACTCTTGGCATTGGAAGATTAGAGCGATTATGTCTATTTACTTACTGAGAGGAAGAAGATGGAACCTCCAACCGGTCTTCCAGAATAATTATGCCAGGAATGAGTGTGCTATTGGTAAAATAATTTTATTGTTCTTGTTGATCTTGTTGAATGGATCTGCCATGAGTTTCTACTTCATACAAATTTCTAGCAGGGGTAGAATTGGAATAGTGGTCTCTGAAAGATGCACGTCTTCCCCTATACCCTGAGCCTCTAGAACTCCCTCTGATTCCTCAGTTTGATACAGGAAACTTGGGATCATCAAAATTGAAGCTGCGACTGACATATGGATCTGTTAAGTGAATCATGTTAAAAAAAACCAAAGATCAACTCTTCATCTAATGAAGGATCTTCCTGATTAGACAATTTAGGCTGTGCTGTTTGGTGGGACCGTGCCCATAGATTTGAAGTAGATGGCATAAAATCTTCCAGAGTCAAAGACAACTTAGTCTTTGATAAGATTTCATCTACTTTTGATTGTTCCTCATTCTTTGAATTATGTCGCCCTTTTGAGGATTTTCCCTCTGATGAAGAGGTTTTTCCTATGGAATTTATGACAGAAGGCACAATTGGTATCTTGAATTGCCTTCCCAAAATGGCATGAGTTCAATTGATCGTTTTTCTGACCATCCAATCATCATATTTTTGTGCATTTTCGTTCTTGACTTCTTTCCACTCAACTTCTTCCTCTGGATCTGTAGTAGTAACACATGCTACTTGAGCTGAAGAACCATTCAGTTTGACTTTTCCCAAGTAGACCATTTTTTGCAGGAGGTCCTTGAAGATAAAACACTCATGAATGGGATGCCCCAACATCTGATGAAACGGGAAATAGTTGGGATGGTCTTCATCTCCTTCCTTGTTTGGACTCTTGGGCCTCAGAAATTGAACCAAATGATTTTCCAGAGCCAAAATGAATTAACCAGGAACCTGTTCATTTTGGAAAGAGTAAACTTTTCTTTTCAAATCCTCAAATTGTTTTCATCTTTGATCATCTTGATGAAAAGGATTCTTTTGTTGACGATCAAGAGGTGGAGCCCTTCGAGAAGATAATGTCCTTGAAGTAGAAGTAGGTACATGTTCTTGTTTAAGAATAACTGTAACAGTCTATGCTCTACCCATTCTCCTTCCTGGAGCTGATTGAATTACACAAGATTTATCCTTAGTCATTATAAGAGAGTCTTCAATCTGTTGAGCGATTGATGTAAGGTATCAAAACCCTCCTGTGTATTTCACAGGGGTCAATGACATGCGTAATTCATCACCTAGATTTTCCACATAGATTGGCAACAATTTCTCTTGAGGGAGTGCTAAGCTCAAAGAATATGTTAATCCCTTCCAGCGAGAAATGAAATCTGAAACCCTTTAATTCTCCCTTTTCTTATAGTTTGTAAGATAAAAAACTATTGTCTTTGGCAACATTGAGCTAAGTTGAAGAAGGAATCTTTTGCAGAGATCATCCCATTCGGTAATTGACCAGGATTGCAAGCTTGTGTACCGAAAAAGGCAAGCCCTTGTAATGATTGTACAAAGAACTTGATCTTAACTACTTCTTTTTACTGAGGGGTTCCCATCATAGGATCACAACAAGAAACAAAATATGTTAAGTGTTGCTCTAGGTCTCCTAAACAATTAAATATTGGTAATGTGGTACTTGCAAAATATGATGGCGGAGGAATTGCATCATCCCATTCAGGGTAAGCACTATTTTCTGGTTGAATTTGAGAACGCTTTCCATCCATAGCTTCTATCCAATATGTTAATGACTCAATATTAGTTATTAACATTTGAGAAACATCCGGTTGAGCTTGGACTTGAGCAGGTGCAATGATTAGAGCTTGGACAGATGTGGTGGCTGGTACTGTAACTGATGGTAGAACCACTGATTGTTGTTGCACATGAACCGTAGGATTAGACCTGTGAAGGTGTACTGGTAGAGGAGGATATTCTTGATCCATCTTAGTAGCTGCAAAAAATTCCCTTGGCTGACTAACTTCAGCCCGCTTAGGAGGAAGACTACCCTGAAGTAAATCTACATTGATCCTCCTCAACTCCTTCATTTCTTCCTCTTGTTGTGCAAATCGTTGCTCTAGTGAGAGTGATTGGCCTTCTCTAGAGGAAGGGTATGTAACATGATTCATTCCTTTCCCCTTATTGGACAACTTTTAGAGAGGGGGAAGTGGGTTACTTGATGGATTACCTAGATTCTGGGTAATATTTTGATTTCATGTATGCACACCTTCTTCATTTGTGTCTGTCTGTACAACTTCTTGACCAGGAACCTCTTTATCTAATCCCTCTGAGTGATCCTCATCTTTTGGATCATCAATAATGGTATTGATGACATTAATTGATTCATAACACATTGAAACCCTTCTATTGACATTTCTGCGATATTGTCTTCTTCCATGTCCTTGTTGAGACTCTGCCTTTTGCTGATTTGATCCCTCAAGAACTTCTTGACGAACCGTAATTTGGAGGGAATCTCTTGATAATTTAGATCTTCATTCCTCTTGTGTATTCTTCCCTAATTGATAGAAGACTGACTTTCTCTGAGGGAGAGATTAAGGATTTGAAAAAGTTCCCAGTCCTTTGGACTGGGGCTGTTCATGCTGTCTTTGCTCAACTCCTCGAATCCTATTTGTTGATTCTGAGGGTTGGGTTAAAATAGTCCCCATTCTGGCAAGCTGGGGTGGTTCTTGAGCTTCTATATTTGAGAGTTTCTTGAAATCTCTCTAGAACTTTTAGACTTTAGTCCAGAAATTGGCTGGATTCATCAACCTACATCCACTCTTATCACCCGACTAAAAAGACCGTTTGATGATTTCTGACACTTCTGTCACATGATGATGTGATTGCTCCAAATGAGAGTCCTGTTTAATATTCTCTTTTTCTTGATGTATGATTAGTTCAACAACTTGTTCTCTGTATGATAGATTTTGAGAACAAATAGTTGAGGCATGTTCTTGAGCGAGCCTTTGATTATAAAAAGGCCAATTGGTTGTGGCCGACCATGGGCAATAACATTGCATGAGACCATTTTAGGTGGGCTTTGCTGAATGGAGAGTACAGTGAAATGTAGTGCTCCATGATCACCCCATACCCTGATATGAATACCAGATGTGACATTGGAAATTAACTGGCGCAATCTTCTTAGTGCGCCAAGGCATGAACACTAAAGGGCTCTCTACTGCTTTTCAGCCTTCAGATATCAAGAAACTATGAGAGATGCCAAATCAATCTGGCGTTGTAACCCTTATAATATCTAGAAATGATTTTAATATTCATCATAAGATAATATTTTATTTTTCAAATTACAAAGTGTTTTCCATATGTTGAGATGAATATCATGAATTCCATCTTTCGTCCACATCTCTGGAATGTCATACTGAGAATCAACCAAAGGCCAAAACATAACTGCCACTTTAACTTTTACTAGTTCTTTTTTCATATTCAGTAATTCCTCTTTATCATTCAATGAAGATTCTTATACCTGATTAGACCAGAGCTGGTGCTTCCTTGTTGCTTCATCGAATTCAATAGGATTGGTAGAGAATTCACTGATCAAGCTTGAAGATGAACGACCCAGGGGCGGTTCGGAGAATGAGCTACACCCCAGGATATATTTTGTTTGAGAAAGTGTTTCACCTACTAGTGGTAATGCATCAAACATGACTGGATTCAAATTTTCAAGTGCCTCAAGTTAAGGGGGATTTCTCATCACTACATTGTCTTTTGGAGAAGTTTCTAGGAAATGTTCATTATTACATAGGAGAGGACTTTAGTATATAAATTTATCATCATGGGGAGGACCAACATGGTGGGTTACATCAAAAGATGAAACATTTTTCTCCTTGATCTTCTGGCCACATAGAAGGTTCTTGTGGCTCTCATCTGAAGATGAAATTTGAGATCGACTGAATTATTAGGAACCAAGCCTTCATGAGGAAGTATCTGGTGCAGACCTTCGGAATTAATGTTCCCAGTATTGGGAACTAAGAGAGAGTAGAATCTTGATTTGAAACAGATAATTGTTTGAGTTCATCAAGAACTCCAGCATCGAGTAAGGCCTTATTACAGATTGGATCTTGATTTCTTGACTGTGTTGGAAGGGTCTTCTTCTTAGATTCCATCTTACTCACTTTAGAAACCACTTGTTGATGAATGTGGTCATTATGGGTAGGTGTATCTACCTTCTTAGGAGAAATGACCAGGTTAGAATGATTATATCCACTCAAATTAGGTATATATTCCTGACTTGGTTGTCCGTATGATATGGGGGAGTATGCCCCACAACCCTCTTGGACTAAAATAGAGGTGTGTGTCTGTTCTGGAGTGAACTGTTGATGTGTCACTCCACTAGTAGGGATAGATTTTCATTTCTTTCCCTATGATGCTACTGAAGCTGTTATAATATTCTGGAAGGAATCCAGAATATGAGGTGGGATTTTCTTCTACTCTTTCACCATTGAAAGAATATTCTTCGTGACTTCAGCTGTCGAAACAGGAATATAAATCCATTCCGTGCTTGGAGTAGGTGTGTCTTCCTGCTCCTATTTTCCTTTTCCTGTCAGTGAATTCTGACAGTACTCAAGTGTGGGGGCAGAGAGTTGAGTCTGCCTTTTTTTTGTCATCAGAGATTTCCAACTGACTTCTCAGAATGCTAAAAAATGAGATTGTCGGTAGGCTTCATCAATACTAGATTATGTATGTTCCTGCTGATTGCACTCTGCTGAACACCATTGACAAATATCCTTCAATACTGACAGACGAGGCTGTTGGCAGGACTGATGACTATAAGTAGGTGTATGGGCCTATTTACCAGTTGTCAACACATTGGGTTAGAGGGCTCCATCATATGTAGTTAGACGATCCTGTTGACCAGTTGATGATTTATAAACACGTGTATGTTCCTTCCTGTAGTACTCTGCCGGAATTTCCTAGCGGTATTAGTGTGCTGCTGCCAGATGAGTCTGATGGACAACGGAATTATAACGGACGGGTGTGTGTGCCCGCTCTTTGCTTGCCACCATGTTAGGTTGGTGGAATTCTCCAGAGATGGAATAGATGAGAACCTCCTCACCGTTGACCGGATTTCGCCTCTGGTGGTTCGTCTTGCCTACTCGGGTTCGAGGAACCTGAGCTAAATGCCTGGAGACGATACCCTCATCATGTTGAGGGTGCACTTTCGCACGGGTCTGGCGGCGATTGTTGGTGGGAGACCTCAGGAAGGACTCTTGTTTCCTTGAATTAAGTGCTTGAGTGGCCCTCTAATTCACCTCCTCAGAAATATGAGAGGTAATGGTTGTTGCGTTCCATGGATAATGACCCGAAACAGTTGGAGACGGTGGTTAGCACCGCCTGCTTCGTGATCGCTGGTTGTCGCTGTCCAGATGACCAAGGTGAGTTGTTCACTTTGAGGGCTTGTCGAGAAGCCTCCAGAGATGGAATGGTACCATGTTGACGGTACTCCTCAACTAGTGCATTCGATACCCAGCATTGAAGATTCTGAGTAGGTGATGTCGCCCTCAGAGTGGATGACGATCCCGCAGGAGTAGCAGCAGATGCATTCACAGCAGAGGTTTTCACGACAGAGGAATTCAGAGATGTGAACTTAAGAAAATCCATTCTTGTAATTCATAAGATCTTGGAAAACAATGCATGTTTGATATAACAAACATAATAAAGATAATTTCAGCTGCTACATATTTTGGATGAGCACATATGTTATTTATTATTCTGTTGGCCCTCTCATAGAGTTTAAATAGGGGCCTAACAAAAATAAGTAAAACATCATTCTAACATGGTTAAGGATTCACGTCGGGTTCACCATTTTTTGTTTCCTCTAGAATTGGGGATAACCTCATTGATTTAAGATTCAAACATTCCAAGCAGTTTCTAACGGGTTTGTTCGTAGAACCGGAAACATCAAATGATTTTATATCCATTTGGATCTACTTTCCAAAGGTTTGTGCTCATTAGTTATGAACTAATGAGACTTAATAATTTGCATTGGCCGAGAGGATGGGTGGTTGGACTCATCAAACCTTTTTGGGGGGAATTATTGTCTATTCTGGGACTCTCTTTATAGATTTAAGTTATGTTTGTGGATCCTTATTACATTACCAATTATGAAAATGAGCTTTCCTTTAGATCTTACAATCAATGATTAATATGTATGAGAATTAGAGAATCTTTTATATGTATTCTAGGTTCTTCATCAATAGATAATGATCTTTATTTTTTATAGATCATCGGTCCATGGTATCCTTCGACACATTATATAGAAATATCTTGGTTATTATGATAACCATAATGGTTTTAAAGCCACTCAGTGGGGAACTTGATGTTTCTTGTCATTTAGAAGGACATTAATTATTTCATAGTTGGGATCGTACCCGCAGATGGGCTACCTACGTGTCCTTTGTTTTGGAAAAGGAATCATAACCCATGAAGTTCGAGTAAATAAGTATGAGTTTTATGCATGTTTGATGGATCAAAGAAAGATGTCCTAATTACTTTTACACTCTAAGCTCATGTGAGTCAATGATCTGTGTGAGAAATAAGAGGTATTGGTAAAACCAGACAATTGTGCCACGAAAAGTGCAATTATAAGAAATGATGTGGGGATTATGTATGTATGACTTCCCAAATGAATGAAGATTATGATTTACTTCAGGGATGAAACCTGAGGACAAGGTCCATAAAGGTATATGTGATTTATAGAGATTTGAATGCTCTAACATGGGGCTTAATCGTAAGGAGGATGCCCAAATTAAGAGTGGATTTGTTACTTGGGATTATTCCTGAGAAGGAATCCCAAATCAAAATAAGTTATGACTGGTTAAGCGAAATTATGACTGGGGCTTAGACTTAAGAAGGAGGCCGAGGTTAAAGGAATTTGGGATTTGGGGCTTACTCCTAAGGAGGATGCCCAAATTAGGGAACTTGGACTGGGGCTTACTCCTGAAAAGGAGGCCCAGGTTTGGAAATTATGATTGGATCTTATTCCAGAAAGGAGTCCCAGCTTAGGGGACTTGGGGCATACCCCTGAGGAGAATTCCAAAATTAAGAGAACTTGGATTTAGGCTTACTCTTGAAAAGGAGGCCCAAATTAAGGATTCTCTCATCTTAAAGGATGAGTTTGAATAAGTGAAATCTCATACCTTAGGGACTTAAAGATATGTAAATCACTAGGATTTGAGAGATGTCCCACAAAATTCCTTTCAGCTAAGGAATCCAACAAGGAAGCCATGCCAAATGAAATGACATTAAAGAGTGTTTTCAAGGCTGGATCTTGAATACGAGAGGTGGATAGGCATAATAGAGGTGAAATAGGCAAGAGAGGCACCCAAAATGATGTGGGTGCATAGGTCCTACGTGGGTGCACAAGTTCTGGTCGTACAAGTATACTTGCGCGACACGGGCATACTTGCGCGATGGTCAACCCTTAGGGTAATACATGGGTGAGACGTGTCTCAAGTCCTTAGTACTATCTATAGAGGCTTCCAGAAGAGTGGCACTCAAGTTCTGTTTAAGGGGTAAGGCGGCGCGCAAGTGTGGCCATTTCCCTTAAGGGCTGGCCACTTAGGCGCGCAAGTGTTGATGAGTTTCAACACTTAGGCCTTGTTTCCCCTATTTTGACCTTCCATTCTAGGTAATAAATTACCATAGAAGTGTTCAGAAGACTTCCAGAAGAGACTCGGGAAACCAGAGCTGGAATATGAGTTTTGGAATTTTTCCGTCCAAATATGGGGGCCCACCAGGGGTATTTATTGGCCAGGGAAGACCCTGGGCGAAATATCAAAGAGGGCATGCAATTACCTACGCAACTATTGTGTGGCGCGCAAGTATACTTGTGCGACCTTAGTGGAACTTGCGCGACCCAAGTGCAAATGATTCTTTATTCATGCCTTCGTCAATTTTTAATGCTTTTTCAAATGATGAATCAATTTGGGTTCAAGGTATTTCCCCTTTTTATTCATTTAGACTCTGTGAAAGAAAGGAGCATAAACAATGCTCTATTCCTTTATCTATTTTTTTATATCTATTATTCACTGATATATATTATTCCTTTGATCCTAGTTTCCCTCTTCATTATTCCCTTTATTCCATTTCATTATTGATTTTGTATTTTTTACCCTTTCACTTTTTGATAATCCCAAAAGGGGGAGAATAGTTTTTCATTATCCTTATTTATTTTACCTTTGATACCACTCTTATGTATTTTATTTTCCATTCATAAAATTACATATAGGAAGAAAATGAATTAGTCACTGATACCATTATTTTTTCCCCTAGATACAATTACTAGTAATTTTACCTATGAACATTATCTATATTTTGATAAAATTACTCAGTAATGGGAGATGATAATAAGAATCATTATATTACACATAAAATGATTGTACATAATAATTCCATGATCTATGATCAACAAAAAGGTGGAGATTGTTGGCCCATATGTGATTATTGTCCTCCCACTCTAGTTTTAATAATCAAAAATAATATCTAAACTTATTAATCATTTCTAATCATTTAAATCATGTTTATTTATGTTTCAATATTTGTAATTATAATTATCTATGATCACATATAGTTTTAACACATTCTGATAATATTTATGTTATATGACTGTCAAAAAGAAATATTTTCTATGTATGAGAAGCTGACACTGACTGGAAATTAAGTCAGACTCACCGATGATAATAGCACATATGACTCACTAATACCGATAGACAAAATTTCTCACCGAAAGTCCAAATGAGTCACTGATTGTTCAATTGTCTCACTAATAGAAGGACTAACCAACTGACACATGGTGTTACCGAAGCATGGTTCTTACAAAGCATGGTGCTACCAATGCATGGTACTACTGATGCATGGTGATACTGACACACGGACACACTAATACATGGATAGACTGATAGAATGAGTCACTGACACAATGAGTCACCGATGCATGGATAGACCAGCATAATGACTCAACAATGGAATGAGTCACTAACAGAAGGAGATACCAATAGAGGAATCACTGATAGTCTATTTAAATATTATTTATTCTAAATTTTTATCCAACGGTCATATTTGTGGTTTTTAATGCTACTGATTAATTTTATTACTTTCTGAAGACAACATTAACTAGAAATGTTAGAAGAATGTGGTACACAATATACCTAAAACATAAAAATTTTTGGGATGCAGATTATAAAAGAGGAAGTCTCTCATGATGAAAAGGGACACATAAATACACAATGAAATGCATACACATATTAGTAAACCCACATCCACAACAAACAAAAACAAAAAAAACATTATGAATTATTCATTCCTTCTTTCTGTAAAGCATATAACTTATAACCAGAAAAGGTCCAACAACTCTTCAGTGTTCAACTGAACTTTTGGGGAATAACATCTCATCTTCCTAGAAGATAGAACACAGTGGTCCATGACAATATGTTTTAGTTTCTGCTTCCAATAGAGGACTCCAGCTTCAACTATGATACATTAATTATTCCATAACTGAATTTCATAACACACACATCCTTCTAAATTCTATCTAATATTTTTTATTCTATTTTGTAACTTTTTTTTTACATTTTTGAGTAGCGTGTACATTAGTCTTTAAAATACACTCCATATCATGCACTAAACTAGAGGATGTTAGGTATCCCCACACTACTATATTTTTATATTTGTTTATCCCACGTAGAACTATGGTAGAGGTATTTATTTGATTTAATAATAAAAGAGTATTCGGCCCCAACCTTTTAAAAAAAATATGATAGAGGTCCTATGTGACCTGGTTGTATTTTTCCTACGTAGAACTATGGAAGAGGTCAAGTTACCTGGACAGCTGTAAAATATTTTGTAAACCATGATCTAGGGTGTGGATAAAAATTATTATCTATATAGACTTATTGGTTGAAGGTGATCACAATGTAGATAAGAATAATTATCCACCTAAAACCGAAACTCTTTTTATATATCCACTATTTTTTCAAATTTATTTTTCTCTATTTTTACATGTATTTCACAAAAAAAACACACTTTGATAGTTAGTCTTGGATAGTGTTTATAATTGTTTTGGATCAACAGATTATTTTGAAAATTTGTATCAATATCTCACATTGTTACAACTGAGAAATAGTAAATATTTTAGGAAATTAGATGAATTTTAATACTATTATAATTTCACTACTTCGATTAGCTGAATTGATACGTTTTAAATTGGGGGAATCATTTATTTAAACATTTTAACAGAATTTTTTTAGCAAATCAATTCACCCCCTCTTAAGTGTCCCTCTCCGACCAACAGTTCACATGTTGCTTAGACATGAATTTCAATAATTAATAATTTCTAAAATAGATATTTCAATAATAATTTTTATTATATATGGGGTTTTGATGTGATAAAATATATGGAAGCATTTCATACATAGTTTAATAATTAAATGTCATGAGTTTTTAGTTTCTCACCTTTCAATATTGATTGTGCCCTATATAGTTATTTTTATTGAATGTGTTATCACCTATTTACCTTTCCATGTTGATTTATTCTCATTGATTCATTATTTAATCTTATTTACATAACCTTACTATTCATTTGTGCTTACCCTAATTATGTTACTTTACCCCAAGTTATGAAGATGAATCATTTTAATGAGTTTTAAGGATGTTGTTTGTTTCATTTTATTATTCATCATGAATTTATATTATATTTTTCAATGTAATGTGGGTATCATGGTAAAATGTGGCTTCCCAAAACTACTAAATTAATCATTCCTTCATGGCTCGATTCCTTGAAATCATTCTAATGTAATAAAATACGAAAATAATGCTTGTATGTTTGGGTCGGGGCATTATAATTATTCTATCTTCATCACTTGATATCATAGAAAATGAATTTTATGAGTAAGAATGATTTAGGAGATGGAAATGTTTTGAATAAGTATTGAGTTTAACATGTCTTTTTTATACCATGTTAGATCCCAATATAACTTCTATAGAATTGGTTCATAGTTAAGGGACTCTCATTTCTTAAAATTATAGAGAAAATAAATCAAAAATATTTATAATATTATAAATGATCTTGGGGTCACATTTTTTGGTAATTTTAATGTGGATAAGTTTTATTGAAAATGGTTTTAGTGATACTCTGGGAGAACAATAATAACTTCTCCAATGTGATTATTATTAGATATAAAAAGTGTTTTTGTATAAGGAATAATTGTTTTCTTATGATGATCAATATAGTTAAAGTTAAATGATTAAATTTGGATTTAGAGTGAGTATAAAAAAATAAAACATTTATTTCTACTTTTATATGTCCTAGATTAAAGGGAAACCCATAGTGTTGAATGTTAATATATCAATATTATATTTATGGTATTATATTACGTGATAACATGTTAATCAGTAATCCGTTATTATAACCTATAATATATTAGTTGTAATATAATTTGTTGTTTTGAATAAATTTTTTTAAAACATATGAGTGTTTTTAAAATTAGGATAATTTTAAATATTTAAGCATTTCATTATTTATTGAACTTAATGTCATAATGTTAATTACGGTATGAAAATTTATGAAATGTTTTTATTATAAATTAACATTTATGAAACTTTTTGAATTTAAATGAGCACACATAAAGGCTTATATAACGATCTTTAAGAATTTTTTATTACATTTATTTTTCAAATGTGGTATTGTGTGGAACAAAAAGATTATTATTTCTAATTTATATGATATACATAACTAAATGGTCTTAGAATGTTTTGAATATGGGAATACTAGTTCTGAATATTTTGGAAATTAAAATGTCCAATACATACCATTAAATAAAGTGAAACACCTTGAGAATTTAAATAAATAAAATTATATTCAATACCATAATGTAAATTAAACATTATTTTCATCTTGTGTTACATGGAACACTTAGTTTTTCTATCATTTAATGCAACCAAGAAATTTTAATTTTTGATAGTGTATTCACTATAGAATATTATACTTAATTGGATTGTGATTTATACTCTTGTAATAACCTTTTAATTGGAATGGAGGGTTTTACTAGTTTTAACTAAAATTTTAAAATAATTCTTGTATTTATTCTTTGGTGACCAATTAATTAGAAATGTAAATAAATCACTTTTGAAAATGAAAAAAAGAGTTTTTTTGAAAAAATTATTTTCATGTGTATAAGTTTGTTTTATGCCATTAAATTAAACAAATCACTCCTTTTTGGTTATATTAATTAAATTTATATATTATATATTAAATATAATCTTTTACTTCAGTCTTATGTGTTTTCATGACATGAGATGAAAAATGAATCATCTTTTATGAATAAGACCTTATTTTATTTCAAAAAGTAGTATTGTCTACTATTTGTAGTGAACTTATCATAAATATAATTTATGAATTTTTTTAATTTTTTTTAAAAATTAAATTCATTTTTGGTATCATAATATAAAAATTTACATAGGTTGAAATTTTTGGAGTTTTAAAAAATAATTGGTTTTTGTGTTAAGAGTGAAAATACAGATTTTATAAAAAGCCAAATATTTTTTTATAAATTAAGTAATTTAAAATTATCAATGTGTTCTGAATATTTCTTATAGTAATATAAGTATTATTTATATATATCTAATCCAATTAAATAATTTTTAATCTTCTTTATTTTGGTTTTAAATATAAGATTGTTTTTTCGTTAAAAAATGTGTTTTTCTAAAAACTCTTTTAAAATGACTAATGATTCTCTTTTAAAATTATTTAAAATAATATATAATGGTGAATATTATATATATAAAATATTGATTATATTTATATAAATATTAATTTAATTTCATATAATGATTATTATTAGTCTTATAGATAATATAGAAAAATAATTCTAAAAAAATATTCATCTTAAAAAAACGCTACCTTGATGCATCAGCAAGATTAATATTAAATTAAACATTAAAGCTTCTATGAATTGAATTTTAAAAATGGATTCCATATTTGGAATCAAAATAATTAATATTTAATAATATTTTCAATAATATTTTTTTACCAAAGTGATCATTAAAAATAATTAAAATTAATCAGAGCTATTATGTAAATACCAAATTTACCTAGTCGTTTAAATTTAAATAAAAGGTATTAAAATGACGCAAAACATTCCCAAAACCTATTTTATTGAAATATTTAGACCATATACCTTATAATAACTACTTTTTATTATTATTTGATTCTTTTTGAATGTAATGACATGGGTTCACCTAACATTTTTAAAAAGAATACTATTGTGCCACTCACCTCACTAATAAAAGGCCACCACCTCTCCCCCTCTCTTAAAACATTAATAACCAATTGGTACGGAAAATACCTACCAAAATAAATTATCTAATACCCTACTATCATCCTATTTTCGTTAATAATTTCATAATTTCATCCATGAAGGAACATTTGTGAAAACCGAAATGAGTTACCTGAAGTAGTGGTATTGGCCATCAACACAAATATTTGTCATAATTATTTCTCCACCAATTAAATAATTTTAATAACATGATGATATATTAACCTAGATATCATAAATATACTAGGATATTATTAGGTTATGGTTATAACCTATAAAAAAATCACTTTCATCGAATGGGGTACAAAATCATCCTTCGTGTGTATGGCTGACTACTGCCTCGCGATGTCATTAATGTTTCTATTACCACCTCCCATGATTGGGTATGATGACAAATCTAAAGTATATATGTGATATTTAAAATATAATTATACCAATTTTGTCATTATATCATATATAACCTATTTGGACCAACTTTTTATTTATTTATATTTGTTTTCAGCGGATCAATATATTGGATATGTTGATGAAAGTCACCAAAGTAAGTAAACAACATTATTGATGAGAAGTTTCTGAAAAATGGGATGATGAGGTGGTTTTTGTAAATATATCAATAATCCCCCCTATTAGATCAATTTCATTATCTTGGGATATTAGATATAGTACTCCTGTATGAGGACATTGGATTCAAAACATTTGATTGAGAAAAGTTATAATGTTGTTGAAATATGAAAGGGTAGTTGGGGTGAAATATTATTTTACATTAAATATGATAATGATTTTTTATTTCCTATATATCATATGTTTTGTGACACAACTTTTTTCTAAGATTTTATAAATATTGGGGGAATGATATGTTTGGTACATTAAATCATCCATTTCTTCACTAATCCAAATGTTCTCAAAATCATGATAAAGTAATCATAAAAGAATGATATGGTGGAAGAAAGGATAATACAATAAAGATATCGACATTGTTACATCAGTAAAATTATTCCACTAATTGAAATTATTGGATCCTCATAACTATTAATGTTATAACTTTTTGGTACACTTGAGAAATCATAATTAGAATTCGATGGGAAGAAATCCTGATTTGATAATTTGTTTGTGATAGATGAATCAACTGATCCACAATGTAGTTAATTTTTTTCATAAGATATGAGATTTTTTCAATTGGGTCAAAATAAATTTTATAGTAGTCAAAAATTATCCATAATTATTACTTTAATATTAATCCATCAGACAGGAAGTAGGCATTGGTTCATTAGATGGTGTTTGACACTAATTGAGTGCAGAACATCATATGAACTATAATTATAGACACATTCATTTTAATGAAACAAATATAGAGGGGGAGTTATCCTTTTTAATCAATCCTATATATAATTAATAAACACATAAAATATAATAAACCGATTATATACCAAATTCTAATATATTATTATTCTGTTTTCATTATATTTATTCATCACCACCTCAATAAAATAGGAAAATAAATCATCAATCATGTGTATGGCGAACTACCACGTTGAGAACTGATGTAATTTTTTTTCCATAACTACATTTAAATTCGGGATATAATGATGAATTTAAAATATTTATAATATCATTATGATATTATAATAATTCTTGAATTATTTTATCACATATTCCTTATTACATTCCATTTTTTGGGAAAAATGATAACCCCTTGTGTTTTCAGTAGACTACCACCTCATGAAGTGATGTGATTCATTTCACACTTAAAATTTTTACAGATGTTATAAATCATAAATTATATGATTATATGAGATATATATTAAATTATATAAAATATAGTAATTATTATTCCATTATATTCATTACCCTTTCACCATTTAAGGGAATGATTTCATTAGTCATGCATTCATACAACCCACTATCACTATGAAGTGATGTGATTCATTTTTTATGTACAATTATATAAAATGGTTATAGTGATTTAAATAATGAAAAATAAAATTTATATAACTAGTATTATTTTTGAGATTATAGAATAAATAATATGTATATAACTATAACTTTGTTGACAAAACACGCATGAGAAAACAAGACAATTAACACCTCAAATAATGAATGTAATGAAATATTATGAAAAAATAGGTGTTAAAAAGTTATAATTGGATTATAAATGTAATTATTAATTGGATTTTGATTATTTTAAAAATTAGTTAAATTCTTAATACAATCACTCAAGAGGTCCAAGTAAAAAAGAAAATCAGACCTAAGGTAAGGTTTTATCAAATCACTTTTGCTTCCGTGAGGCATATTCCATATTCACCACTACATCACATTGGTTGTTGTGTATATTACCCATTTGAAATTTTATACTATGAATAAATTTATATTCTTGGTATTTGAGGATAAATTATTTTTCATTTATTTTATTGGGCATATGATTAAGAATTTACCAAAGTGGTAATGATTTATTTCACAATCTAATCATTATTCAGGGTTGTTTCTATTTATGTCTCCCTTTGGGGAATTATATGATATTTATTTCATGAAATGAATCTATTTTATTATAGTTTATCTATTAAGGAGCATGTAAATAAATTTTACCATTTTTTTCACTCTTTGGTACTCAAAATTTATAATAAAATATTTTAAAAAACCCAAATATATTTCTCTATTCAGTCTGAAATCTTTTTTCTTCACAAACCACGTTTTCTAAACTATTTTTCAAATATTTTTTAAAATTTCAAAATTGATTTATTAAATAAATTATTAAAAATATTTACTTTTGAAAAAATTGTTTCTCTAGAATCCTCAAGTTGTTTCCCAAATAATTCTTATTTATCTTTTATAAAAAAAGTTAAATGAATCGTCATTTTAACAGGTATTCCAATATCATAATTTTCCCCCACCATAAACACTAAATGTTTTAGAAAAAATATTATAATAACTAAAGTTTATTTAAAAATAAATATATTTTCATATTATTTTGTGATTTTTTGTGTAGTGGGTTTTATAATGAAAATTTTATTTTCTTCAAAAATGTCTTAATGATATTTTCTTGTATTTATAGTCATCTACAACATCCATCCTCTATTTTAAATATGATATACAGAAGATATATTATATTAATAGTAAATATTAATTAGGATGGTTTATGATCATTTTGACCAGTGATATATAATTTTTTTACCATTCACAAATTTAATCTAGTTGATTTATGGATATGTTTATTGATTGGGGTATTTATTAACATTTCTTATGTTATTTTTTCAACACTAATGTTTATATTTATTATGAATCACATATTTAATTTTAATAATGTATTTTAACTTATTAATTTATGAGTAGGTACTGTTATATCCCCTCGATGAATTAGTAGGCCACATGATAAAAAATTGAATGGGTTTTAGAGAAGCCCTGGTCCATTTATTTTGATATATTGGCACAAGGCCTCAACTATATGATTTAGATGTTGGGAATTATACATTACATCAGTATGAATATAGTTATTGATTTTCTATGTTATTATCTAATTAGTTAGAACACACATGATTATTTATTATAATTATTTGATAATTATAACACCCAAAGAATACACACTATGCTACTCTTTGAATAAAACAAAACCTTACGTTGTACGCAGCTCCGAGTTGTAGCACACCATGACCTATCAAACTAGTCATTTAAAAAGATTTTATGAATAGTAATACCAAATTTTATGAATTTTATAAATTTAAATTTTCAAAATTGACTTCATTTTTGGATTCAGAATATCAAAATTAGCTTTGGGTGAATTTTTGGTATTTTTCGGAAAACATTCAATTTTTGATGAATAGTGAAAAACAATGCGTTATTGTTGAAAACCAATTTTTATTTAAATAATTATTTTCAATTTAAATTTATTTTAAAGTAAAAATAGATACATAATACCTATATTATACCAATTTAATTCATTTTAGTCATTTTATAATAAGATTAGATATATAAAATTTTATTGAACTTCTTAATGTCTTTAACCGACCTTCTAGGCACATTTGAAAATTTGCATAAAATGTAATTTTACCACCTTTTTGAATTAAATTTAAAAAATAAGATACAAAAAATTGTAATCAGAATTTAAAATTTGGTTCAACAGGTTGAAAATAATTTTTTGTGAATCGTAACATTTGAATTTTATTTACCAAGGTAAAAATTAAAGAGGGTGATTAAAGTCAAAAATATTATTATAATAAAATAAAATTACATCAACACTTGTCATAACTCTATTGGATAAGTGTATATTGACCAAAATAATCGTTCTGAAAAAAAATATGATCCTTTTTTATCTACATGGATTAGATTAGGACATTTATTATATAATATTTAAAGAAGTGTTACAAGTGTTAAATTCAAATTTTATTAACTAAAACATTTTTAATATTTGGTTATACATCAGCTAAATTAGACTATAAAAATTCATATGAAATATAAGAATATATACTAAATCATGGTATTTTATTTATAATTTTTAGACCTAAAATAAGTACATTTATTTATGACACAATAATGAGGCAGTAATTACGTTATTAGTGAATTATTAAAATAATTGATATTATAAATATTAAAATAAATTTAATTGAAAAATTTGATTCCATCCAAGAATTTTATAGGTACATATGACATTTTAGGTTAGATTCAATGTATTTTTTTAAAATTAAAAAAGTTTTCATGACATTCACAACAACCAAATACTAAATAGTCACAAAATTGACATAAATGAGTTTTTAAAACAAAGACTGTATTAAGAAATGAAATAATAATTTTAAAAATATATGTTTCATATAGAAAAAAATATAATGTTATATATTTCCTTATTGAACAACTTTAGGTTCTGTTGGAATTTTATAGTAAGTATATTAACCATTCAATATAAAAATAAATGAAGACATTGAAAAAAGTAAAACTATTTAACTAAGAGTTAAATATAAAATATAAGAAAAATATGGCGACATATACTTGTCTAAAATCTATTGGTTGAGAGGATTTAGGCCCATCCCCACCTTATTATCAAAATAAATCCATTTCGAGGTATTATATACCTAAAATAAATTTATAATAAAATAATATTTCAAAATTTTATTAAAGTGCCCCTCGCCTCTCTTAAAAATGGATACTTCCCCTTATTTTAATTCACACCTCCAAATCCATTTGTATTGTACAAACCTTCCCAAATATCGTCAAAATACCCTCAATCCATTATATAGGCCTTAATTTGATCTAAAATCCATCCTAAGTAACTCTTTTGTTCAAATCAAAAGGAAGAACCTGGAGAAGAGGTAATCATTTCATCACCTCTTTCAATGTTCTTTTTTTCTTATTGTTCTTCTTTATTTGTTGTTTACGTACCAAAATATTAACTCCAGAACATTATAAATAATTTGATGAATTTATAAATATTTTACAACCATATTCATTATTCAATCCATCATATGAATGATAATGTCACCATACGTGTGGACGCACGGCTTACCGTCTCCACGTCGTGGTGTAGATTGTTATTCAACACTTCATTATTGGGATGGGAATAATAATGAGTATAATTTATGTAAATAATAAGCATAACATGTTAATGATTATTTATATATATTATACCATCCAATTACATACAATTTCTCCATAAATAGAATAATATTTTTGCTCTTGCGTACGTACGGATTACTGTCTCCACGACACGATGAGATTTAATTATCCATCGTAACCATTCAAGAATAATTTTAATTTGATAATTAAAAAATAATGTTTAATAACATAATATCATTATGGTTATGAATCAAATACATCCTATCCATAACAAAAATGACTTACATAACAAAACATATAAAGGAAAATGAATCGGTTCACACCCGAAACAAAGATACTACTGAAATATTATTAACCAAGTAATATTATAGGAACATATATGATATCATATTTATGTATATGATTCTATTATAATTTAATAACAATTATTTAACTATTATAAAGTAGTTTAACATACCCTTGACTAAGGAAAAGTACAAGGTCATGGTTAATTTACCAGTCTCTTTATTATCCTATGTTGTTTATACGTTAGTATATATTGGGAATTCCTTATCATCCACATCCATGTTCCTTAAATGTTTATTTCAAAACATTATTACTATTTCAAAAAATATGGTTTAAAATAATTTATACCCTTTAATTAATTTTTATAAAGTGTTTTGAAAGTAATATTTCTGTCATTTTCCAAACAAGGTACTTTATGACCTTTTCGACAAATTAAGGAAAGAATGTTTCTTTTTTAACTTATATAGTCGGTGAAGATATTTTCCACCATTATAAATCCTTTAATGCTTCCATTATATGATTATATGATTATTTTCATAAATAAATGTTTTATTTTATAATTATTTTAATTCTAAATTATTAAATAATAGAAAGAGAAATTTAGCTCAAATTGTTTTTAGATTTTTTTCAACTGTGTCAACATAGATTATTGGATTTTATGTTTAATTAAAGTTGGATTATTTTGATAAAATATTCCATATTGTATTGAATGCTTTATGATAAGTCTGACTATGGATGTGCTATTTTTATGTCATTCACAGTTTATAGTTAAAGTGTTAAAATTTTGTATTCTAGGTTTAATACGAATGTTTATGTTTTGTTTCACCCTTTTCATATACTGAATGCATTGGACATTGTATGTGATAGGCAGAGCCCACTATAGACCCTCGATGCATCAGTAGGTCTCATTAGATAAACTAGTGTCCTGAAACAAGGCCTTGACAATACTTTTTTTGTATTCATGGCATGAGGCCTTGAATATGTGGTTATGTTATCCAATATTATGTATTCAATCATTATGTGATTAGCTATTGATAATACATGAGATTGTCCGACTAGTATAATACCCATGTGAATAAGTAAATGGAATTATTTGATTTATCATTGCCATAATATGATGTAGTTTATGTTTAAAAGACCTGTGTTTTAGTCTTACACATTGCCTTAAATTTTTATACTTATTTATGATATTTTATACTATATTGATCTCCTTATTGAGCATCTAAGCTCACCCCTTTCATATGTTTTATTATTACCAGGATACATAGAAGTAAATTTTGACTAACCTGTAGGTATAGGCTAAAGAATATGAGTGTCTTCATTGGAGAAACAATGTTTATTTTTAATTTAATAATATAATGTAAAACATCTGTATGTATCATGTACTTCCAAGTCTACTAAACTGATAGGTCTTTTAGGACTTGGTCTCTTCTGATCATTAAAATGTTATGTAATAATTTTTTGAATCTAGGTAAATAGTGTTGGGGTGTTACAGTTGGTATCAGATAATGCTTAGTAAAAACCTTGTAAACTAGATTTAGAAAAAACTCAGATTAATGAACATTACCCTAAGATAGACTTTGAGGATTAGTTTAGAAGAACAACTAAAAAAATTTGATAATGTATATATTATGTGGGTTTTCAAAGAAATACATCACTCTATAGATACTAAAAGTGGGCATAGTTCTGGAACAGATGTACATAGGAGTGAAACCTCTAACAATGTGTTTCGGGCTTGACCTGGGGTATCCAGGTACACGACATCAGGTCTTACGGCGCACCTGGTTTGACACTCTTAAGAGGATATTATTTGGATAATTCAAAAAAATTTTATAAACCATTATGATGGATATTTTTAGTAAATACTTCCTCAAATAATATTTTTTATGATTATGGATTATATGCATAATCGGTCCAACTTAGGTTAAATATTTTACAAGTTTTGAATAATGAATTGTGAATCAAGAACTAATTTAGTGTATACCATTGTTTAGAAATGGTACTGAGTGGATGTAATGGACACTGTATCAACATACGTAATCCATGTAAGGATTTACATCCTATTCAGGATAATTATTATGGTGACGGTGATACAACTTTATCTGATTAGCTTATAACAATGTTGGGACAACTCACTCCGGTTATGAATAATAACCTTAGCATTATGGAGCACCCAAATCCACAATGTGGTGGATCAATGCTAGACCGCTTCATGAATAATCAACCACAAACATTCAATGGAACAACAAATCCATTTGTAGATGAGCAATGGATATGTTCCATAGAGTAAATATTTCATGCTTTAGGGAGTAGCGAAAGGGAAAAGGTTGTCATGGATGTTTATAAGCTCTCAAGAGATGATGATAAATAGTCGTCTCTACTTCCAAACACAAAGGAAGATTAAATAGTATCAAATATGGGATGGAGGGTGTTTAAAGATATTTTTCTTTGAAAAATTCATTCCTTGTGAACATCAAGCTAATATAGAAAGGGAATTTCTGAGTCTGAGGCAAAAGGATGATGATAATGTCGCAATGTATGAGGTAAACTTTACACGGTTAGCAAGGCATGCTGCAGATTATATACATATCCCAAGAAGTGATATTGATCAATTATTTAATTTGATAAACCCATTTCTCTGAAAAGAATTTATCTCACAATCTTTCTCATTGTACGAAGATATAGTCCCATGTGCTATCATGATAGAAAAGGAATTATCTATGTCTTATGACTTTAAATTGAAGCAAGAGACGAAGATATCTATTGAACACTCTGGAAAAGGAAATAAAGGGAATAAGGGATAAGTTGACTTTCCATATAGTATTAATTTGGGGAAAACCACCCTGGTACACTCCTAAAGGGGATGGTAGTTTTGTTACAAGTGTGGAGAAAAAGGCCACCGAGATAGTGATTGTAAGGGGAAGAAAGAGGTTGCTGATTTTCAATGATAAAATTGTAATTAAATGGCTAATTAAGCTTATGAATGTCTTATGTGTCAAGTAAACATACCTTATAAAATGCCAAGGGTTAAATACCATGCTTTTGAGATCATAGCTGAGGACGTTGAAGTTCCGAGTGACATGGTGGTAGGTACTTTAATCGGTTCCTAAAAATTAGCCAATACTTTATTTGATTCTTAATCATTGAATTCTTTCATATCTTCCCAGTTTTCCAAGATATTAGATATTTCCAATTTGACTTATTAATGGGGGTTTCAGTCAAAAATAATAATGGAAGTATCATAAAAATAATGTTTTTCCAATCCGTTACCATTATGGAAAATATATGTTCTTTATTAACCGATCTTATTATTATACCCATGATTGAATTTGATATGATTCTCCAAATGGATTGGATTTCAGACCATGATTCAAAAATTTATTATGATAAGGAGGAGGTTACAAATTTTCATAATGATAAGAAATTTCTTATCTTTCGAGAAGAAATAGAACAATCTGATTCTCATCTAGATCCACCCCAAATAGCTCTACTAAATTAAATTATTGGAGAGGAAGGGAGTGAAATAAAAATGGGAGAGGAAAGAAATGTCCAAATAAAGGATGTACCTACTGTGCAAGAATATATTAATGTGTTTTAAGAGAATTTACCTAGAAATCCTCATGAATGGAAAATTGAGTTTCCCATTGACATAATTCTTGGTTCAAGGACCATACAGAAGACCCCTTATAAAATGAACACTATGGAATTAGTGTAACTAAAGAAACAAATAGAGGAATTGAGTAATAAAGGATTTATTCACCCGACTATTTCTCCATGGGGAACCCTTGTTCATTTTGTTATGAAGAAAGATGGATCTATATGGTTATTCAGATAAATGCTATAATTATAAAGAACAAGTATCCCATACATCGTATTGATGATTTATTTTATCAATTTCATAGAGCCTAGTATTTTTCAATGATTGAACTTTGATATGGATATCATTAGTTGTGTGTGAATAAGGAAGACATTCCAAATAAAGCTTTTCGAACCATGTATAGGCATTATGAGTTTATAGTAATGCCTTTTTGGACTGACTAATACACCCTCTATTTTCATGGATGTAATCAATGGAGTTTTCAAGGAATATAATGATGAATTTGTAGTGGTATTTATTGATGATATCTTGGTATACTCAAAATCCAACGAATATCATGAAAATCACTTGCGCATAATTTTGAAAACACTTATAATAAGTGAATTATATGGGTATTTTTTCACGTGTGAATTCTGGTTTTATGAGATTTCATTTCTTGTCCATATTGTCTCTATGGATGGAGTCTTTGTTGATCCTTCAATGGAAAGTCCAATCTCTGAATACTAGCACCGGCAAGAATAACGGTGGTGCGTAGTTTTATTGGTTTAGCAGGTTACTATCGGCATTTCATCCAAAATCTTCCCTGTTTGGCTAATCCATTAACCAAGATCACGATAATGGGGTTTAATTTATTTGGAAAAAATATTGTGAATATTGTTATGAATAATTGAAGATAAGATTATTCAGTGCTTCTATATTGACTCTACCATCGGGAAATGATGGGTTTGTTATTTATAGTGATGCTTCAATGAAATTACTTGGTTGTCTTCTTTTTATGAATGGCACAGTTATAGCCTATGCATCACAACAGCTAAAAATTCATGAAGAAAACTATCCAAATCATGATCTTGATTTTTCTCCAATAATATTTTCTCTGAAGATATGTAGATACTATATATTTTAGGAAAAATGTGAGATATATACTGAACTCCAGAGTTTAAAGTTTATTTTCTCACTGAAAGAACTCAACATGAGGCAAAGTAGATGTCTTGAACTTACTCAAGGTTTACAATTAAAAAATAAACTACCACCTGGTTATGGAAAAAAAGGTGGAATATTCTATAAGAAGAAAGGATCAAAGAGTTTTGATCAAGAAGAGAGTTTAAAGGGATCTTATATTTTTGGATCTAGTAAATATGGAAATGGGAATAATAATGGAAGGTGAAATATCAATACTTTTTCAAATGGTTTCCAAAAATATATTTTTTATAAAGGATAAAATGTTCATAGACCAATGAAGAGAAGTTTCAAAAGTGAATTAAATATGTGAATGATGGGAGCTTGATTGAATTCGTATATGAAGAAGGAATTTTGAAATTTGGGAAGAGGCTTTGTGTTCTCGATATACCTGATCTAAAAAGGGAATTGTTGGATGATGATCATATCTCTAATTTCTTTATACACCACGGTAGCAGTAAGATGTATATTTATTTAAAGAAACATTTATGGTGTGAAAAATGAAGAGGGGGGTTGATTATTATGTGTCATGATGTATGGTTTTTCAATAGGTAAAAGACGGAAGACAACATCCTAGAGGAGTCATGTAACCCCTTCCCATACCTGAGTAGAAATGGGATGATATTACAAATGACATTATCATTGGGATACCAATGACTGGTAGAAGGTATGAAGCAATATGGGTCCTTGTTGGCCGTTATAAAAATTATCATGTTTTATTTCCATAATAGAAGATTTACCACTTGAAAGATTAGATGGACTACATATTAATGAAGTTGTAAGACTTCATGGTGTAACCCTATTGATTGTTTCTGATCATGATCCCTGTTTTACATCAAGATTTTGGAAAATCTTCAAAAATACCTAGATACTATATTTTAGTAGAGCACTACCTACCACCTTGAAACTGATGGACAATCAAAACAGACTATTCAAACCATAGATGAAATTTTTGAGATCGTTCTCGCTTAAATTTCAAGGTAAATAAGATCAATATTTACTTCTGATTGAATTTTCCTTTAATAATAGATTCCATTGAAGTATTCATATGGCACCATATGAATCATTATATAGAAATAGATTTCACAAACAAACATGTTGGGATGAATTTGGGGAAAGAAAACTCATAGGCCTGGAATTGTTTGGGGAAAAAGGGAAACGATGAAGATTATCCAAACCCGCATCAAAGTAGCTCAAAATAGGAAAAAGATCGATGCTGATAACCGAATGATGTATTTGGAATTTCAAGTAGGCTATCATGTTTTCTTAGAATGTATATCCATGGAAGGGAGTTATAATATTCAGTAAGATGGGTAAATTATGTACCAGGTACATCAGACCATTCCATGTTTAGGAACGAATTGGAGTTGTATCTTACCATTTGGAAATTCTGCCAAGTCTCTCCAAAGTACATGATGTGTTCCACATATCATTGTTGAGAAAATACATGCATGATCCAATGCATGTACTCACCTATGAATAAATAAAACTGGAACATGATCTGTCTTATTGTCAAAAGCCTATCAAAATTCTTGATACCAGAGAAAAAGTGTTGAGAAACAACACTACTCGTCTGGTAAAAGTTATTTGGAGAAACCATAAAATGGAAGAGGCAGTGTGAGAACCTGAGGAACTTATGATGAAAACCACCTGAATCTATTTATGAAGAAATATTATAGAAATTTCAACGAAGAAATTATTTGAAGGAGGGAATAATGTAACACCCCTTGCTTCCATAGTACTCCTCTCTTTGAATAATACAATAGCTTGTGTTGTACGCAACTCTGAGTTCAAGCACACTATAACCAATAAAATTTGACGTTTAAAAATAAATTATGAATATTAATACCCAATTTTTAAAATTTTATAAATTTTATTTTAGAAAATGGACTTCTATTTTGATTTGGAATATCAAAATTAGCTTTGGGTGAATTTTTTGTATTTTTCTTATAATATTCAATTTTTGATGAATAGTGAAAACACTATGTTATTGTTTAAAACAGAATTTTTATTTTAATAATTATTTTTAATTTAAATTTATTTTAATGTCAAAATAGATACATAATAGTTATATTAGTCCAATGTAATTTAATGGAGTAATTTTATAGTAAGATTATAAATATAAAATTTTATTGAACATTGGAATGTCTTTAACCCACATTCTTGGCACATTTGAAACTATGAATAAAACATAATTTTATCACTTTTGTGAATTGAATTTTAAAAATCCAACATACATGGTTGTAATTACTATGTAAAACGTGGTTCAATAGGATGGAAATAATATTTTGTGAATAGTAACTTTTGAATTTTATTTACCATGGTTAAAAGTATGTAAGGTAATTAATGTTAGAAATAATCTTTTAATATTATCAAATTACCCCAACACACGTCTTAATTCTATTGGATTAGTGTATTTTAATAGAAATAATCATTAGGACAAAAATAGGATCCTTTTTGATTCACTTAGATTAGATTAGGACATTTATTATATTTTATTTAAAGAAGTTTTAAAAGTGTTAAATTCAACTTTTATTAACTAAAACACTTCTAAAAAGGAGTTTTACAAAAGATAAAATTGACTTTAAATATTAATTAGAAATATTAAATAAATCTCCAACATCATTGTATTTTATTTATAATTTTTATAGATTAAATAATTAAATTTATTTATGATGCATTGAAGATGTAGTAATTACATTATTAATAAAACTAGTTGAATGTTTTTATAGTGGATTCCCATCAGAATTATAATTTTTATCATATGGATGTAAATTATTCTTTCTTAAATGAGAATATTGGGAATATATTTTCATTAAACAACTTTGTGAGTTTCTACTTGATGAGGATGAGAAAAATAAATTTAAGAATGCTTTTTTTGGGCTGAAATAAGCTTTACATTCTTTGTATTATAAACTTTACAATTAATTTATACTGTTGATATTTTCTAAAGGAAAAGTTCATAAAAACTTATATGTGAAATACATTGACTCCTATGCTCCAATTGTAATTATTTATGTGGATGATATATTTATTTATGGGGATAAAGAAAGTGTTTTTAAAACATTTTTTGAGGAAATGAGGAAGAATTTTGAATTGTCTATGTTAGAAGAAATAAAATTATTCCTTATCTTATAAGTTCAACAAAAATAAAAAATAAATTTTATTATCTCAAGAAAATTATGTAATAAAATTGATAAAGAATTTTGGGATGACAGAATAAAAAGAAGCATTAACTTCTATTTTAGTGAGCCCAAATTTTAGAAATTATGAATCCATACTAATTATGAGTTATAAAGTCTTTTAGAATCTAATAAAAAGAATTATTTTTGTTATAATCTCGAGGATTGATATTTTTTATGTTTTTTACTTTTTGTGCTAGGTATCAAAGTAATCTAAAATAATCACATATGTTGGAAGAAAAATGAATCCCAAGATATGTCAAAAGAACAACTTCACATGGGTTGTTATAAAAAAATAAATAGTGGGATAAAGTTTCATTGTTTTAATGATAATAATTGTGTTGGATATTATAATGATTAAAAATCACCATCAAGATGAACATTTTTCTTAGGTGAATATTTTGCGATATGGAATAGTGAGAAACAAATTTCAATAACATTGAGCACATCTACATCCAAATATTTTGTTGCTACTAAATCTTGTACGAATATTTTTTGGATGAAAGTTCAACTGGATTATTTGAATATAAATGTTTCTATATCATTAAAGATACTTTGTGACAAAAATAGTTCTTTTGATCTTTATATGAATCATATCCAAAATTAAAGATCAAAACACATTAATATAATGTTTCACTTTATAAAAAAAAGTTTTTGTTAGATATGTTTTATAGTTATACATTTAAAAAAATTATTGGATTACTAATATCATTTGAGAAGAAATACTAAAAGAAAGGTTTTTGGATTTAAGGCTACAACTTCATGTTCATCCTCCCCCCATGTCTTCTTAAACCACATAAGGAAGTACCCCCACCGTAATTTAGATTTTGAAGACAATGAGGGAGAGAAAGAAACAAATTTTAACTTTGTAAGAGTTTTTTACTTATATTTCATTTATGAATATTTAGCATTGGTTATCATATAACGGGGAGAGAAAAATAAAAGAGAGAGTGAAAAAAGTTAAAGTAGGGAAGGAAATGATAAAATTGTGAGTTTATCATTACATGGCCAGAAACTATTCTTACCACCGAGTGATGAAATTCTTCCAGAAACATAACATTATCTAGTAGTTTGGTCTTAGGGAACTCTCCTTTGAAAAAAGCTATATTTTGATAAAATTTCAAAACATGAGTTGTTTAAAAAATTATAGTTGCAAAAAAATTATGAGAGTTATAAAAGTTTTTAATGAGGGTTGTCAAATAATCTAAAAGGGGAGATTGAACAACCTTGGTGATAAATTTTTTTAACAATGTATTTGTAGATAAGTAATCATTTCTATGTGAATTTTTTTGTTATCTTGGAATCAAATCAAACTACATTGTATTCAGATCATTGAATCCAAAATTATCATAGGATGTTTTTTTGATGTCTTCCATTGTCATAATCAGAGAATGCAATATATTGATGAGGAAACAAGTCGTATTGTTCTGGGAGATTTTTTTAATGAAAAAAAGTCAGGAGATAGAAAGTTTTCATAATTTTTAAACCATGTCATAGGATGATTTTAGGATCATAAATCACAAAATATCTATGAAAAACATTCATGATAAAATATTTTAATGAAATAGTGGAGAGGATTAATGAATTAAAAAGTTTTAGTATGAAGATTCCATCATAATGGGATATCTATCAGAATGGGAATTCTATCATAATGGGAATTCAATCATAGATAGAATTCAATCAGAATCACTAAGAAGGATACTAAATTCGAATTAATTCATAAGGTTACAAAATTCATATTCACTGGGAAGGGTATATATGTTGGAATCGCTGAGAAAGATACGAAATTAAGATTCCCTAAGAAGGATGAAGAATTTAGATTCACTGAGAATGATACATAATTTGGATTAACAGATAAAGACACAAAATTGGGATTCACTTAGAAGGATATAGAATTCATTTTCAAGGATAAGGATAGAGAATTCAGATTCCCATAGAAGGACAAAAAATTCAGACGCACTAAGAAGGATATAGAATTCAAATTTACTGGGAAGGATACAAAATTCTGATTCACTGATAAGGATACATAATTTAGATTCATTGAGGAGGATATAGAATTCATATTAACAGAGTAGGAAATTTAATCTGGATTCACTAAGAAAGGAAGATACATTGAATTCAATGAGAAAGAAACTGAATTTGGATTCACTATGAAAGACATAGAAATAAGATTTACTGATAAATAAACATAAATAATAATGATTTGATTACAAATAAGACACAGAAAAGAAAAAAAATTCCATAAATTTTATGATAATTTTATGAGGTCAAACGTGAAATTCTATTTTCATAAATATTGAAGAAATATAAAGAGGTTTGAAGAATTCAAATTTCAATTTTTAACTATGAGTGATTTTAGATTTTTTTCTCAATTTTAAGAACTGGGGAAGGTTATCAAGTATCTGACTTTGGTTTTTTGAGTCACCTATAAATACTTACACATCATTTTCTTTATGTGGACTTTTTACCCAAGTGGAAAAGGCGCGGCATTGATGAAATCAAGTCAAATTCATATCTGAATAGATATATTGTGTGAAGGATCAAGAAACTAAATTTTTGATCACATGATTGAGGAAGATCATATTGAGAAAGATCATATTGAAAAGATTTTATTCAGTCAAAAGGATTGATTAAATCGAAAAAAATATTATCATTTTGAGAATTTGATCAGATTTTAAGCATTATAGAATGAGTAAGGGATTACCATATTGAGTCCATCGTATTGAGAGAGTAAGATCTAGAATCATTGTATTGATAGAATTAGATCCAGACTCATCATGTTGAGAGAATCAAATCCACACTAATTAGTTTGAGAAAATCAGTTCCGTTCAAATCGGACTGAGGATTCAGACTAAGCAATTGTAGAACAGTTTCAATAAAGTCTTTAATCAAATTTTAGCCCAGTTTTTTTATAATAAAGCATTTTAAACTTATGAGAGTCATTAAAATATTTTTTATCAGAATATAGAATGTGTCTAACGGGGGTTGGCACAAGTTGTATTCATATATTTATAATAGTGGGTTTCGATCGACCTACGTGATTTGCTAGGCCAAAGATGCGGGTTCTCACATTGAGGCCAATCCTTATAAATATTTAGTGCTATAATTGGTTTCCTATTTTTTTCATATAAGAGTATTTACTCAAATTTGATATGGAAATAAATATTAACTGGTTGTAGGGGTTGTGTTTCTGAAAGTTTTAAAGCTTATAAAAATTAAACAACTAATTCAACCCTACCCCCACCCATCTATGTTGTTATTCAATCCTTTGTAACTTAAATAAGCCTGACACATTAAAAAATATTATGTGGGTGGAATGCTTGTTCATGTAGTGAAGTACTACATCGGGGGAAGTCATCCCTACATAGTAACACAATACATGGAAGGAAACTGGTCCCACATAGAAACATGTTGCGTAGGAAAAAAAGGTCTTCATTGGGTCATTCTACAAGAACGATACCCTCGCCCTCATAAAAAATGAAATGTGGATGGAACCCAATCCTACCTATGAACATAAAATGTGTAATGGGGTATCCTAATGCATTCCACTTTCCATCACCCATCACTCCCTTTTGTTGTGCCATCAGTCCCCATGTTGGTTTTTCTACGAACTAGTCTAATTGAATCAAGCCAATGCTCGTTCCAAAGAAAACAATAAGGTATGATAGGATCATTAGGAACATCAGTGTGTCCTCTCTTCTTAACATACACATGGTAATAGGAGTCACATGTGTAAACATTTTAATAAGGAAGACCCATAGAATGTCTCTGGGTTTACATTTATGTTTTTACAAGGGTTACGAAATTGGGGTGCTCACATGAACCTCCCAATTCCAAATTGGTTGGGAGAGGACCACTCTTTTATTTCAATATTATAGAGAAGGATACCCACTGAATCCAATTTTAGGGAATCCCTCATGGATTAAGCCCCTATTTTCTCTTATTGGAGGTGTTACATTTTCTCTTCATCGACATAGACCCTGGTTGTAGCTGAATAGGTCCAAACATGAGACTATCTTGGTAACCAAAATAGAAGAGGTGATGGGAACAATCCAATCCCTCTCCCTCTCCCTTTGGGATTCAACACCTCATCCATAAATTGACCAAATGGATCATGTGATCTTCAGATATACTAATTCCTCTTATTTATCACACTGAGTATGATTCACGTGGGCTTAGAGTTAGTGGTTATTCTGAAATCCCCATGATCCCAAATACTCAAGTTTACCATTTCAAAAGATTTAATCCTCAAACCTCAATTCAAATGGGCCTTTTCCAAAGATACAATCCCTAAACACTATTCTTATGGGCATACCCTATGTTATAATCCAGAATCATTCCCTTTCAAATGGGAAAATACCTTGCATAATCGCCACATATAATCTGACCAAGACTAATCCTTCAGTGATTGGGATTCCATTCAAATGTAAGCCCCAATCATTCCCCCTAAAATGTTATTCTCCCATGCACAAGCCTCTATTATTCCATACTACATGAAATCTGATTCCCAACTAACTGGGATACATAGGAAGCCTCCCTAAGGTCTAACCGCAACACCCAAATCCACCCCAATTTTCTCGAGGCTGTATTCCTAGTCGAGTCATATTCTCGTGGGAGACCACAGTCTTCTAGTTCATTCATAATTCCTTGATATAAGTCTGACACCATCCTTTACCAGACACCTTTCACCTGGGAATCCTTGCTGGATGGCATTGAATTGCGTGGTTTGGTATTTATTGCATGACCAAAAAATGTGATGTGCCCTGTTAAGTGGCACTGAACTATGAGGGTAGTCTATCATAAAAATACATGATGTAAATTTATTAAATGTATACATATTACATTTCTTGTAATGAATAAGTGAGAAACAAATCACATCTCTCCGTGAGGCAGTAGTCTCCCCTATATAGGAGCGACATTACCATATTCTCATGAAACAGAAATTAAAAAGGTATATGTGATATTTTTATTCCATATGTAAACAAATATAAAAAATATCATGAAGAATACGTAGATCCATAATTATATCCTTCTAAGATATGTGGTGATGGAAAAATGAATAATGCCAATTCGTGTAGTAGATGTCTTCCACACACACAATTGACTGTTCTGTTTCCCATTTCATGAAAGAGGAGATAGACGTAGGTAATTAAATTAATTTAATAACATCTTAGTATATTTTATATATTGTTGAAATTTTATTATCATTCATGAATAATATTTTAAGGATGTGGGAGAATAAATAAAACAAAAAAAAATTATTAATAATTTTTTCACTCCATCAGAGAGTCACATTCATTTTAAAGATAATTCATTAATAGGAGGGATTCTTATTCAAGATAAGGACTCAAGGATATACATAGGGAATTAAGTGTGATAATTTTTCGGGCATCAGTGATACAATTTTTTAATATATGAAAATTATAGGAAAGTGGTGGCTATTTATAAGTGGGGTAGAGGACACAAATGAAATATTTAAAAATATGAATGTATCACCATGTTTTTCACATTAAAAAAGGCACCAAATCGGTTATTATTGAATCATATTGGTTATAAATTTCAAATAATTCTGTAAAATGGGTGTTTTAAATGTTTCATTCCATTTATTCTTTAATATTTTTAGTTTAACCCCTTAGTACGAAAGTTTTATCTTTAACCATGGTAATTATTTTTTACAAATTTTAATATTACTTATTAAAAATTAAAAATTTGACAATATTATATAATAAATATTTTTATGATTATAAATATTCGATAACTTTTTTTAAAATTCCATCCATATAATTAGAAAATTTTAATTCAAAATAAAACCTATAGATGTAATTAAAAATCATTTTTCCAAATAGAAGTTGTTCATAAGTAAGTAAAGATTTAATTTAAGAATTCAATATGAAATTGATTAAAATGTTCTAATGTGGATTAATAATTATATCATTGTAAAAATTTTACTTTTAAATATATATTAAAATATAATGGTTGTTTTAAATACTTTAAACAAAAAATAAATGTTTTAATTAAATTTAGAATTATTTGAAATTATTCAAAAAACTAATCATTTCATAAAATTATAAAAAATTACCTCAATACATATAATTTGTTTGAGAAAAAATTATTTTCAAAGGGTATAAAGACATTAATATAAATTAATAACTTATTCATAAAAATATTTTCATTATCTAAAACCATAGTAATTAATTTCCAAAATGTAATAATTTTGATTAAATCCTAAAAATGTAATGGCTAGGTTATAATGTTTGAGTTTTAATAATAATGATAATAGTATACCATAGTTCATTGAAACCGGTATTGGCATGTAATAAAAGTTATCGGTAAAATAATTTTTTTCAAAAATAAAATATTTCATAAAAACTAAAGGCGTCACATGTGGTACCTCCATTATAGGATCATAGAAATGAGGATATGATGATTAGTTCTAGAATATAATTTCATAGATTCTTCATTTGTTTATAAATTCTGTGATGTGATTACTTCTATTTATACCCAATATATCAATGGCCATATTATTACAATAACATATTGTAATTATTTAAAATTATCATCCAATATCACTTCCACTATTAATATAATTTATCATTCACTACATATGTAACACAATGGGGATTTAAAATATATGTATATTTAATATATAAAAGTGGTTGTCATATTTTGATGTATTCATCTATATTCTTATTATATCAATGATTTAAATGAAGCACATTTATTATATTTCAATGAAATTTAATTCTTAGAAAGAATTTTTTAATTCACATAGAAAATATTATGTGTTTCTATAAAAATAAATTAAATTAGTCACTATTTATTAATTAAATTAATAAAATTTATAGATCATATATTAAATTGAATATTTTATATTCATTAAATTTTTTATACTAGACATGGAATTTGAATAAATACAATGTTATGATTAAAAATTCAATTTCCCAAAAACAATTTTCATTAAATTTATCATCATTTTATTAATTGGAATTTAGAATGATTATAAAATTTGGATATGGTAACATGGTTTTCATATTTGGACCTAGGATGTTGCAATTTGGTATGGGGTTTAAATTCATATTTGGTAATAATGAATAGGTTCCATGATAAAAGAATTTCCACTAAGCTAAGGGTTAAAAGGATTAATGGGGGTTAAATATAGATATAACAGATAAAATATCACTAAATTTGGTTATATGAGTATTTTTGGAATTAGATTGACCTACTTGTTTCCTCTATTCAAATATGTGTGACCTTGGTGACAGTTTAACATGAATATGAAATTAGACTACATTAAATATTAAAGTTTTCAAAATAATGCCACTCACGTCACTCAAAAAGGTGGTCCTCTCCTCATATTAAAAAGAAAAGTTATGAGACATATTTCACAATTAATCCCTTAAAAAATATATTTATAATTTAACTTTCCATGTCCAATATATTTTGTTATTACTAAAATTTTATTCGTTTAAGTCTAATGTGTAATCCAAAGGAGGTTTCTTAATGCAGAGGTAATTTTCATTATAGATCTATTTCTATTTTATTTATTACTTAAATAATATAAATATTATATATCCATAAAAATAATATTAGATTTTAAAAATTAATATCATATTTTTGTACAATACTAGTATATCCATGCCTAACTTTGTTTTTATCCCATGAGATATTGTAATGTCCATGATGAGTGTTTGTGGACTACGACGTGCACAAAGTGATCTGATTAATTTTAAATTTATTCCATACATGGATGGATATATGGATTTATTTAAATAGTATATATAATATATATTATACAATTATGATTCTATAAGTATGTACAATTTTAAATTTTTTTTCTTTACAGTCATTAAAAATTGAATTCATTACTTGTGCGTGTATATGAACAATTGCCTCCACAAAGTGATGTAACTTATTGCTCATCACCACCTCATATGAATGTTTATATAAGTGTATAAAATTTATAATTATGAATCTTATAAAAATAATTATTTTTCAGATAATGAAACCATGAAAATGGTGAAAATTGTGGAACAATTGAAGCATAATGTGCATGGGAAACGAAATAGTTGAAACCCCAAATGTCGACTTTATTGAATAATTGTTAATATATAGGTAATTTTAAATTATTATGGAATTCTATTTTCTATTAAAATAACGAATATGGTTCTTTTATAGAGTTATTATAAATCCAAATTTATTATAGAGGAGCTTATGTGTGTGTACAAGGAATGTCATTACTAGAGATAAGTGTTTATGTTAGAATCTTATTTTTTATAAGTAATGTTTATAACCGAATCACCATTTGTAAAATTATTTGATTAGTATCTCTAAAGAAACATTGTTTTTAAAATAATATATTTCAATGGGTTTTTAATAATTTCCTTTTATTCTAATCTCTTTACAACATTAAATGACTGAGAAAATGTTTTCAATAAAAGTCAATATGATTTCATCTTTTGTCAGGGATGTTTTTCTTCCCTGTCAATTTTCTTTAAAATCTTCTCAAAAAAATTATTTTCTTTGTTTAAATTATTATTTAATATATTTTTTAATAATTTTGGAAATTATTTTCAATGAATTAAAATTGTTCTTTTTGTTTATTTTTTTATTAATATAATATTTAGAATTTTTAACGAAAAATTTGAATTGAACCATTATTTTATCAATTATGACATGAGATAATTTTCCTACTATCATGAACCATATAATCCTTTAAAATTAAATGAAATTATTCCATAATTTTTTTCAAATAACTAAACTTTTTAAATACTGTGGAAATTTTTATTTAAATTCATATAAAAAGAAAATTTCATTTTTCTAATGTTTTGGAATAATTTAGGGAATATTCCTTTAAAGATATATCTCTTTTATGTCAAAATATTTTGATTTTTCATTTTATTCATTTGCTATATTATTTAATGAGGCCAGCAATGTTTTTTTATAAATATATTATGATTATTTGATAATTAAATCTTGAGGATACCCATTTCATTTCAATGGGTTATGATATAATGAATTGATGAATTTTTTAGGACCTCTTCGAATGCATATATATAGTTTTCATACTGTAAAAGTGGGTATATTAAATCCATTCAATATATTGGAAATTATTAGTATATTGTTAAAGAAAATATGATAATTATAGAGAGTAAATGAATTCAAGGGTTGAAAATTTGTTCCATTATGGTACATTTTCCACTATATTATTATGGTATTGGACAAGATCTTAAACTAGTGAAATTATTTTCCATTTATAATAATGTTCCACAATTATTTGATATATTAAAATACTTGTGATATCCTCTGATGGATCTTGATTTATTGATGATGATTCATTAATCTTATGACTCGTGTATTTTTTGATGTTTTGTGGTTTTATTCCATTACTTTTAATTTAAGATCTATGATTGGTTTTATAAGAATATTTTCTATTACGATCATGTTTATATACCCTCATTCTTATATTGTTCATGTATATTATCATTGATTTATATCCCCATTATTTACCATTAAAAGGCATATGAGTTCACCCATTATTATGTTTTTTGTTTTCAACTAGTTAAAAAGAACGCTATTAGGTATGAAATTACTTTGAAGAGATATATGATTGAAGAAAATTATGTGATATATTATAGATCATACATGAACTAAGTTGATTATGTATGTAGTAATCAATGAATCTAAAATGTTATGTTTCTCAGGTATGATTAATATGTGAAATATTATGTTTTCATATAAAATAAATATATAAATATAAGTTTTCTTCTAGTATCCACATTTATCATCATATGAGAGTTTAGTTATTTTTAGATATTAGGGTATGATGAATATCAACGTATAACTTAATAAAATATTTGTTGATCATAATGTGATATTGTATGAACCTAAATTTTTTACTGGTTGATAATGAGGTCTTATAATTTTGGAAATCTTAGGAATGACTTCCATGATTATCAAACTACTAACTCTGATTATTGTATCTTTATTATTAAAAATTTCATTTTCAATTTTATTAATATATATAATAATAAGGAATCATGTTTTCAATAAATGTAGTGTAAAATACAATTATTTACCTCTTGAAAAACTAAATATAATTGGCCTAGAATGAAAAATGTTATTACCATTCTCATGAAACACTCTTAATTCAAGAATTCTATTGAGCTTCCTAATCACTAATAGAGGCACCAAAACAAGGTTGAGTCGGTCTTGAAGAAAAATCCACCATATTTTTGTGGTTCATATAATACAAATTTCATTTGGTAAATAATTAATACCACTAAGATGATATTATTCATTCTCTAGTGCTTAGAGAATGAATAATTTATGTTGGAAGTGTATCATTTTGAAGTCATAGTGTACTAATGGTGTAATCATATTAAGAATACCAGTCATGAAAAATAAATTTACTATATATAATCATTTTAGTTTAAGTTTATTTTTTGAGATGTTACATTACCAAAACTCCTCAAATTAAAATAGAAAATTATTTCCTTTTTCACAATCATAAGTATGAATAATATATTATAATATATATGGAAACTTCTATAATACTTTCAAGTTACCTTTCTAGTTTAATCAGGAAACCTCGATGAAAAATTGATTACTTCTTTAGTGAAATAAACTATGCATCAAAAATATATTATTCATGAGGTATTTGATTATCTATGAATAAATTTTATTATTTTTTCTCTTGGTAGGAATGAATAGTGGATATTCCCAACATTTTACTAGTTTTGATAGGATTAGAATGATGTAGTTTTGATGAAATTATTTTAGTCAACCCATAGAGGAAGGAAAATGAATCTTCATTTATGAATTAATTATTAAAAGAAGTATGGGGGAAATATCCCTAAGGTAAATAGAATATGTATTATGTTTTTTAATTTTAGACATCAAGAAAGTGATTTTATATGAGAGTTTTAAATATAATATAATTAAATAAGTATGGAGAGATCTCATCCATATGAATCCCAAATTATTCCCACTAGTTCATGAATCTGGTTTTTTATGAAGATATTTGACATCAATAGTGTCTTTGTCTAAGAGTGAAAGGGAGATCTCATGTGATGACAAATACTGTAGTGAGTAAGTAGATATAGTCATAGTTATTTTCTAATCAAGTATAAATAAATTTCTTATTTGATTATATTTATACCCACTCTATTATAATTGAATAATTTTATAAGGTTATTACATCACAACTCTAATGATTATAGAAATAATTATCAGTGAAAACTCATAATGATATTATTATTGTATATAATGTTTATACCTCATCTATGATAAAAGTTTGTTGGAATATACTACTTGAAAATATTTTTATTTTCTCTATTTTTTAATTTGATGTTATTTTATTTGAGGATATAATATATTTTTATATATAACATATTAATTACTGAGTATAAGATGTCATATTTTTCATATGAAATTAACCAACAACTATCTACAAATATGATGTTAAATATGAACATTTAAAAGAATAAACATCCATTATATTTTCTGTACAATCCTTAATGATGGATATTTATTTCAAATGGTAGGAGAGAATCGCGAAATTTATTATATGATTATTTTAATGGAATATACTAATATATTTCATGAACTCTTGAATACATTTTCCATGTAATCGTGAATTTATGTTATTAATAGAACTCACACTTGGTGTTACTTGTATTTTATCAACTCTCTTTATAATAATCCTGATTTTCATCCCAGAATTAATTAGTGGAATCTATGAGAATCTTTATAAGGTATTCACTCATGTATGTACAACACCATGGGATAACATATTCATTTTTATAATAAATAAGATGGGTCAATTCAATTTTTCATTGATTATCTATAAATCAGCAATATTACTATCAAGAAAAATTTCCCTCTACCACATATTGATTATTTTCATTATCAACTATGAGGAGATTAATAATTTTTAGAGATTTTCATTAGTCTTGACATCATCATTTGAGGGTAAAAATTTCTACTTGTGAACATGGTTTAGATGTTCTGAATTTATAGTAATGTCATTTGGAATGACTAGTTCCCCAACAATCTTTATCGGTATAATGCATACGGTCTTTCAATGTTATCTTAATTATTTTTTTGGCAAACCTTATATATGATATTCTTATGTAATCTATGAGGAATGAAGAGTATAGAAATAATTTGGGGATAGTTTTTAAGACATTGTTAAAGAAAAGTTTGTTTTCCAAAATTATCAACTATGAAATCTGGGTATAGAAAGTATATTCACTGGGTCATATAAATATAAATGGGGGATATCAATGGATCCTTTAAACAATGAAGTTATCATCACTGGAATAGATGAAAAACAATGAAAAAAATCCTTATTTAATTTTTTATGGTCAGATAACATCGATGCATAGTGTGAAATTTCTCATGAATATCATAATAATGATTGTCTTCAAAGAGATACACGTTCCATTGGACTGATGAATGTTAATTTAATTTCAAGGAACAATATAGATGTTCAAAGAATCAACTTATTATTACACATACCTATTATAGATACGTATATGTGATTTATTGTATTGTATTAATTAAGTGTGTGGGATTGATTCTCATATATAATGAAATGGTGAAAACTAAATCATTATTCAAATTGAATATTCATAAAAAAATTATAAAAATCAATATTTGGAACTGATAGTGATAATTTTTTCTTTACAGATATGGTTTCATTTTTATTTATGGTTAATGTTGTGATATATATAGATCATAAAATGATAAATTATATATTTATATAGAAAGAGAATAATATACATCGGTGGAGATGGTTGAAACTAATTATGGTTATGGAATGAGAAATACATTACCATCCAAGGAATGAAAATATGGAGGATTATGCTTTGAATATAATGGATTATGCTAGCTTATCCATACAAAGGATTAAAATAGATCAAATAAATATGGATTTTAATAGTATAGACATTGAAATCATAATGTATGAATACATATCACAAATTTCTTATAAAAGTGTTCAACCATCTAATCCTGTGAATATCCACATGGCATATAAGGATGATTAGAAGAATAAAATGAACTTAATGATAATTAAAAATTAAAAATTTGATAATTATAGATTACCCAAGTTTAATAGCCAAAAATATATCCCATGAATATTACAATTTCCTGAATATCGGATGGATGAAGTACATTTCTCATCATTCTATAATCAACATTAATGTAGGAATATGTATAGATATCTTAAAGATAATTTTTTTGGGGTACAAAATGAAAGAAGATATTTTGAAATTCTTCTCTCGTAGGATGGAATTCAAGTATGTTATGTTTGAGAGAATGTATACCAATGTGACGTTAAAACCATTACCCACATCTGAATTAAAATAGGAAAAGATCACCACAGATTTCATCATAGGGATCCCCATGAAATCTAAAGGGAACAATTAAATTGCTGTTATACTCTACCACCTTATGAAATTATAAAATTTATTTTTTATTAGAAAATAATTCTCTCTTGATCAGATAACCAAGACATAAGTTAAGAATGTGTCGAGGTTTCATGGATTATCACTATTAGTTGTATCTAAATGTGACCTATAGTTTACCTCAATGTTTTCAAGGCTTCATCTATATGAACTAGATATAGATCTGTCTTTGATAACTATATAAAATCATCAAAAAAATGTTAAATATCATAGGATCATTCCAACCCTCAAATATATTTTGAAATATTACTTTGTTTAATTAAAATAGGATTGGGATAAACATTTACCTGTAGTAAAATATTCATATAATAATTGTTTCATTTGAGTATTCAGATGGTTCCTTATATATTCTGTTACATAAATATGTGCAAGAATATGACTTTCTAGGATGTTGTTGGGTAAAAAAGAAATTACAATATGATCTAACTATGGTAATTGAATTAGAATATTGGAGTTATTGAGCATCATATCAGAGAATTTTATAGTTGACATAAGAGTTGTTGTACTAATAAAAATCATCATTTAGAGTTAATTGTTTTTGATTAGGCGTTTATATATATATATATATATCTCTCTAGAAAATTTTTCTTGAATTATGATAAAATAGAAGTGTAAGATTAGTCATATTTTTATATTTTAGATTTTTTATCATATTGGAAACATAGATTATCACATAGAAAAGCCTCAAAAACTCTCCATAGTTTATTTAATGTCCTGTTTATCTCTTTTGAGGATGTATATACCTAATCTTTCATATGTGATGAACTCAAATGTAGAAACCCAATCCTTATATATGTTTTATTACGTAATTATTAACATACTCTTACAACAAATACACACTGTGGATTTGGATGTCTAATGTCCTTGGATGATTAGATACATAAATACAGCTTCTTAAACATAAACTCAAAATCATAATTTTAAACTCCCAATGTTTCTTATACTCCAATGAGTCATTAAAAACTACATAGGATAACCATGTTAATAACACATAAAGGAATGGGTGAGCTAAAAATCGATCTAAGGGGATGAAAATAGAAATATATAATTACATGGGGGCCATGAGGCATAACATGATACATAGTAACAATCATAAGAATAAAAAATTGTAGTAAAGAAAAGATATCAATATATAATGGAATCAAAACATATGGAAAAATCACTAAATTGATATCATATACATATTATAGGTATTAATACCCATTCTATCAGTATCATATTTAATGGATTACTCGGCATTTCCTCATCATGTGGCATGCATTACACCCTTGGTTATAAAAAGAGGATTGGGTTCACTTCCTAATACCATAAAATTATTATCATGTGATATTAAAAATTCATAATGAATTATAGTGATATAATATACCCAACCTTCACAATATAGGAAATCCTACATTAGAGTTTTAATAATATTATGCGTTCTAGAAATGGAAAAACCACACATAAATAATAAGCATCACAAAACCCATGTGAATTAAATGGGTTTCAAGAACCATTTTATAAGGAATATCCAATGTATATAACACATGGATTTCCATGATTATAGTAAAATAAATCCTTTTCGACATTAATTAATAAAAAATGAACATAGGTCCTGAACATGGTTACTAATTTTATAAAATTATTCTTAAAACAATTTGAATAATTTAGAATAAAAAGAACCTCTTTGGTGATGCTTTCCAAATTGAGAAATGAAATGTTTATTGAAAAAAGGAAAATTATCTATTTTAAAACTATAACTAAACTAAATATTTATTCAGGAAACCAATATGGGTTTTAAAATTAATTTAGTGGTAAATCATATGATATGGTTGAAAGTTTACCAAATTATGAACCAAGGTATATTTTCATAATGAATGTGTTTATTTAAAAGATAAAACATTTAAGGGAACAAAAAAATGTTCTTTCCCTAACAATTAATGGTATTATAAACCATTTATATATGTAAATAAAACATATATATACAATATATATGATATAATTAATAATATTGTATATCAAAAAAGAGTATCATTAGATGAAATGAGTAATCAACAAGTAAACAAGGTGGTTTAAAGGATCACTTAATTTTGTGTCTAAAAATATTCTTCATGTTCACATACATAATTGTAAAGTACAATTATTTCCAATAAATAAGTATCCAAAATATAAAAGTCTATATTAATTTTTACGGAATTTTTATTGTATTTTGGAACCTATTTTTAAAATGGTTTTTTCTTACGTTAGCCACTCAGGGTTGTTCAACTAATTTCTTTGTAATACTCTCAGTTTATTGATCCTGGTCAATGGTGTTATAAAATATTTTGATAACATCCAAAATTTATGATTTTTATTACCTTCAGTATTCTCTTATCATATAATTTATACCTAAAAATATGTTTTTATAGAATGGACTCAATTTAAAAACACTACATTAATATGTCCTTTTGGTGGTTAAATTTACAAAAACTATTTACATATAATATTACATATGGAATGTATAATATTATAATTATATTTTATTAATGGTTTATTAAATATCTCCTTTACAATTTAAATAAGCTTTTTTTTGTATACTAATGTTAGTTTATTTACAAAATCAATGGGAAGCATCATCTCTTTGTGGTGGAAGTACGTACACATAGATAGAAGAAGATCTTATTTTTGTATTGGGAATGAAAAGTAGAAAAGAAAAATATATTATAATTTTAGAATAAATAAAATGTTATAAATAATATATAATTTTATTAATAATATTTTAGAACCATATGATAATGGTTGTGATGAATAACTAAATACATTTCGTTGTGGAGGTTGTAATCCCCCCCAACACACTAATAATGATGATTGTTTTCCAATGTAAATGAATAGGAATAAATAGGTATATATCATCATCATGATATCCTATAAATACACTAATTATTTTTATTTTATTCATATAATATGGTTAATGTTGGTTTGGAAATGATAATATCTATGAGAAGTGTTATGGAATATGTTTTACATCTATCGATAATATTAACATTCACCTGAAGATGGACTTTGATATGAGGGAAAAAGATTGTTTATAATGAATATAGGTATATAGAATTTAAATGAATTCAAAGAGAGGATATTTGTTTAGTGGTTCAAGTAAAATTTTAAATATTAGTGGATTATTGAATTTTTGGATGTGATGCTCCTTTTATAAGTGTGGAAGAGGGGCTCTTCCATTATGATGAATGTTAAGAAAGTATTAAGAATAGAATGACATGAAAATTAGTTAAATTAAGTGGGATAATATGCGTATGAAATTTTTTTTAGACCTTTATAACTATAAATGTATTTCAATATTTCTAATGTTTGTGTTAATTTAAAAAAAATCAAGCCACATTAGATGATTAATTTAAACAATATTGTTCTTGATTAAATATTAATCAAGTTAATTTTTTTATTATATAAATTATAATTAGGCCCCTATCACAAAATATCCACATAATGATTCTAAATTTCATGGGAATTTTATAAGAGATCTTTCATAAACATGAGAAAAGATGATTTTATATTAAAAAAAACAACCAATAACAAATTTTATTTAATAAAATAGTAATTTTTTATAATAATCCTATGTAAACTATAAATTTTTTATTGTAACAGATTTTCACGAGAGTAAATTTTTATAGAATGTAAAATTTATTTGTATTTATAAACAATATAAAACCAAATTTCACCGTGAAAATATTTAATTAAAAGAAAAAATGAAATAAATTATATCTTCTAATAAAATGATTATTATGTCCTAAAATGATAAAAAAATAATTTATAAGTTCAAAATAATAATTTTATATTTAAAAAATTATTCCCTTTAAATATATATTTTATAAATTTAAATGTGTAATAAACTATTACCCATTTCACATGAGTTGATAATGTGATTTCGGTCACTGTTTTGGGAAATATATATTTATTAATTATTTAATTAAAATTAACAAAAAATAATCCTTGCCTCGTTTACAAAGACTGAATCCAGAAACAAATGTAAATTTAATATATTAAAATTAAAGAAGTGATAACGAAATTGTATGCATATATATATATATATTTAATGAAGATGATTTTTTATAATTCTATTTAAAACATGAAATATTTCAATATTATTACTATTCCACAAGTTAGATTTTTACTCAAAAGTAATGTTATAGACATATTCTGTTTCAAATTAATGAAATGTTGATATTAGATATTATCACATATATTACCTTATTATAATCACATATCTATTCTAATGGTATATTTTTATACAAAAATTTATGGTTTTTACATTATCACATATTTTGAAATATCATCATTGAAATTTTATTCTATATATATTGGTGAAAATAGTTGAGGGAAAATTTGATTTTTTAATCTTTCGATTCTTGGGATTCCTCGTTAAAAATATGGATTCTCAAAAGTGCATTAATAGGTTGAGTTATCTTGTTCGGTAGAACATTTACGTCATAGTCCAATACAGTCACCAACTACCCCTCATGAGATTTCTTTATCCAACTATACCACCTAAGGATTCCATACATTTGAGAAATATATTAAGTATATTATCAAGGGGGATATATGTAATGTTTCCTAGACTATAGATATTTTTTTTGGAACTACTTGGCCATAAAATCCACTTGATTGAAAATCCAATGGGGCAAGTGTTCCGAGCACAATGTTTCCCAACACTCCAAACCTCATAAATCCCATTTAGGGGTATATATGAAGAAATAATTTATTAGAAAACTCAAACTCCATGTATCAATGATGGTTATCATTATAAATATTCTATTAACAATGAGTCATTATGATATACTTTAGAATATTCTTGACCATTTTTATAATTTCGTCCACCATCTCAGGTATTATTACCATTCATTCACCAAATTTATCACAACACATAAGTGTTATACATATCATTTGATTAAGGATTATTAGTTTCTCTATAAGGGATGGTTGATAATCTTTTTTACAATGGAAGGATGATGATCACTACATTATTAATCCCTTTTCTATCCATTATATGTCAAAGAGGACTGGATTCTTCTCATTTCTCACTGTCGACATTTCTTCAAGATACATCAAATATAGAGCATTTTCCATGTTATTCTTTTTCCCATTACAGTAGTGGATAATAATATCAAAATAAATAATCATATTCAATCATAATCTTTGATAAATATTAAAATCCAAGTATCTGAATATATATTTTAGTCTTTTATGATCTATATATTTTTCAAACTTCTCCCCATATATACAATTAATCTAAATCATCATATATAATATTATTACGGTAAGCTTTAGATCATGTTTTGGATAGTTCTTTTTATGCACCTTCAATTATCATTAGAGAAATGATATTATACTTTCATTGTACAAAAGTAAATATCACAAAACGTTGTGTGAAAAATCACATCAAATCAAAAAAAAAACATTCTACATTAATGGTATTGCGAGTATACGTTCAATGATTAGTCACCTATTCAACTCCATGTATCATTACTCACATTTATCAATCCATTTATACTCCACTCCCTCCCTTGTTAACATTGTAAGCTAGTTTGACTATCACGGGAAATTATTCAAAAATCAATGATAATACGAAGATAATATATGGAATATACATATTTACATAACATATATTTTTGTGGGTCATTCATAAATTCCCATCATCATTGATGGATATACAATTACTCTTTAACTTGTGGTAACATACCCAAATAATGACACATTCTGTAACCAAATTCATCGTTTCAATACCTTGTGTATAACTCCTCATTCCTTAATGACTATAATTTAATATTCAAATGAACCAAATATTCCTCTATAGATATGGAGTACATAATAATATCATATATAAATAGAATCAAAAATAATTTAGGGTAATCCCTAATGACTCTATTCATTAGTTCCTTGAAGATTGGTGTATTATTTATGCATTTGGGTAGAATGACTATATACTATTATTTCTTATACCTTGTGTGGAAGGTGTTCTTGAGAATATAATTCTTTCCCAACATTAATTAGTGATAACCTAATCAAATATTAACTGTATATCTAAATTGAGATCTTGGAAACTGATCGATCAATTAATTAATCTAACATAATGGAAACTTATTCCAGTTCATATTAAATTTTGAGCTTATGATACTGGGAGAAGAGAGTCATTGATCCAACCTTCTTTTTTTAAAAATAGAAGTAGTGCACCCCATGGCGATGCACTTGAGGGTATGAAGCCCTGGTCAAGATTATGTTTTTAATTATTTATTTAATTCCTCCATATTTGATATTGTATCGACCTTATCATCTATGAGTGGAATTTTATTTTCGAAGAAATAAATTTCTTATTATATAATTTATGTATTGAAAACACATGCAGGACATTTGGTAATTTGGGTCCATTATAAAATGTATCCAATCATATTAAAAATCAAATTAATTATCTTAAATATTGATATTATATCCACTCTACAGTGATCATTAAGATTAGTATATATTAAGGATTACTATAATGTGTAATTGACTTTGAAAGCTAATGTGATGACCTAAACAAGATGAATCATACCTTATGAATACCATTTAATGGAGCTTCCAAGGGAGATGGAGTCACTAGGATTTTACCGTAACTAAGACTGTGATTATATTCGATGGTTTAGACACAAAAGAAAAAAGTTATAAGACAACTTCAAGCATACTGAGATCATGGAATAAACCGTCTTTGTAGAGCCTCTGAAAGAAATTTCCATCTTGGAACATATTTGCCTTAGGATGCATGACATTGTTATAAATTGTTATCTATCTAAACCACAGTAGTATAAATTTTTGTACTAACTTAGAAATAAATTAATTTTTATATTTACACACTTTTATGGTTACAATATATAGATAACTAAATAATGAGTTTAATAGAAAATATATTTTGATATGAAGAAACAAAAATTTGATTATTGTGAAATATTAGGTTTTAATAAAAAACAATTTTTGATCAATTAAATAATTTTTATAATAAATTTATATTAAATGAAATATTTATATAATATTTACAATAATATAAATGAAAATGTAATCTATATAAGTTGAATATGATTTTTATAGGGGTCATTAAGTGTACAGGGTCATAAAAATTATTATTTTCCAGTAAACACAGTTTTTTTATTTTAATGTGTAAATTATAAAATTTATAATATTATTTTTGTAAAATAATTTTTTTAAATAAGAATAATGAAATTATCTAGTGGTTATATTTTTATAATATAATTATAGAGAATTTATTGGTAAAATTTAAATATGGTATGAATATATGGTATAAATTATGAAAAAATAATAGCCCCAAACAGATTTTATAAATTCTATAAAGGTAAAAAAATGGCAAAACATTTATTTCCAATTTTAAATATGGTGTTTTAGATGTTATTTGGTTAAATTTATAAATCTTCATCGATTCCTAAAGACATATATTATATTTTAATGTATTAAAATTAATAATTTATAAATATGGATCTCTTCTACATCATTGAATGGTATTATTTTAATATATTGTGTTCTTTTTATTATAATATATTTAATTCCCCTACTATTTTGAAAAAATAAAGGTAAAACCCCATGGGATGGTTTGTTATTGTGAATATTTAGGGATATAGATTAAGAAATTTATGTTTAGAAATTAATATGGAATTATACTCGCCATTCCTATATAAACCCACAAAAACACCCACTCCACTTCCCTCAATTCCCATTATGCATAAATTTCCCAAATATTCTAAAAATCACTCCCATGGTGTTCCCAATATCTTATGGTGATCCTCCAAATATTTTATATGAACCCTCTTTAGGAATGACATTTTCTCCAAATCCTCTTTGCTCAAGAAATTTTATTATATTATCCCATTTTATATAAAATTATTTATGGAGGAATTTGTTTCTAAACAACGCTTCGACATTATATGTGATTTCAAAGTAATTATATATACCACCTCTTCACTCTCATTAAACACTTCCATTTTTCTTTTTGTATGGTATTTATGTTGTCGAAATTATCTGATCATTTTACTTGATAAAGATTTGTATAATGAATACTCATACCCATTCGCACTCAAGTGAATTATCTTAGATATACCTATCCTATATTAGTTGGGGAATTACATTTTTGAAACACTAAATCATTAATATGGGATTAAACGTGGTGAATGATGTTATTATTTTATATGATCAACGCATCCCACTAATACATGTGCATGATATAAATGCAAGGAGTGTGGCTAAAACTATATAGGACTTTAATGCACTGAGTATTGTTTTTACCACATGAAATAATGTGTGTGGTTCTTGGTAGGTTATCTTAATCCATAATGTTATTATCTCTCAATGGTCATCTATGAGTTATGCTATTGATATCATTTTTTATGTTATATTCACACTACAATATCTCTTCACTGTTATCATCTTATATCAGGTTTTTGCATTCATTTTTTTGATTTCCACCACTTTTATATCACATTGATACTTACTTTGAGTTACATTTATTACACTCGTCATGTTATAATTTTAATAGTATCTTTTCTATATTTATATCTCACATATTTCTAATGTACATCCCCATTTTATATCATGCATTTTTAGAAGATTAACAGAATATAAGGGGATGTTTTAAGGTTTTTAAATGTTGTGGTTATACTCATATTTCATGTTAATTTCAAATTTATTTAGTTACTTAGGTAAAGTATGCCTCGTGATATTTTGGTATTGTATAATTATATCATTTTAAAATATTTCATAAATTGTGTTTTATTAATACTCTATGTTTTCATAGTAGGTATCAGAGTGAGGTAGAGTTATTTATGAGGATTAGAATTATAAAACCATATAAATATCTAGAGGGATAATTATAACATGAAGAAAAAAGTGAAAATATTATGTTAAATTTTCTATTTAGTGGTTTATGAGAAAAAACAACCCTTGTCCAAATACTAAAAGTGGATGCAGATATTGGAAAATTATACATAGGGGTAATAACCATGAATATTGAGTATTGGGTATTAACTCGATCTTCACCTAGTGTATAAAAATAGGTCTTTATGCACACATGGGATGAAATAGCTAGGGTATATGATTTGAAAAATTCAAACGAACATTAAAAACCACCATTAATGGAAGAATAATCATGATAGATTTTTCTAAGAAATATACCATGGATAACATACATTGAACTTTACGAATTCATTGTTCAAGGAGTCTATATTTTTTTGATTTATTCCTTAAATAATCAATTTTTACTTTTTAAATTGATAGTTTTATTAAAATTAAAATCCTTAACATTAACATTTTTCTATTAAATAGGCTTAAATTAGATTAACAAAGTCATCAAATAATGTGATGGAAAAAATAATGACTTCCAAAATAAAATGCTCAACCAAAATAATGCAGGATGTATGAGTATCATTGAAACATTTTATCATTTAACCTGTTTTTTGAATTTAAATGTGAAACATTGGGAATCTAAAATATCCCTAGGAATTGTCCTATTGTAATTGAATCTGTTATGTAAAAAATGACCATTTACTTTTAGTGGATCTCCTGACACTTTATTCACTGAAAAATGGATCAACTATTATAAAAATATCTTCCGATTCCTTCAATTCTCGATGAAATAGATATTTGTACATTTGATTTATCATATGGGGAGAGAAACGCATTAATAATGACGATTGATAAATATAAGAAGCCAAAAGAGGATATATAAGTGATGCAAAGGAATAATTTTTGTAAATTATATTTTGATAAATATTTTCCTCACACACTCTGACATAAAATGGTGGTGCATTTCCTTATCCTTTTTATAAATCATGATTATTCCATTTGGTAGTATATGGAAACATCAAAATACATTAATGATACCATTTTATTATTTTCATCGACCCTGAAATTAAATTTGAAATGTCTTCAGTGGGATAAATCAATATCTTGAAAATCATTAGTGATTCGAGACATTGATATAAATGAGGAAATCGTCTGAGGTGAGTGAAATTTATAGATATAGATTAGTGAATATCAGGGTTCTCATGTGTATGGAAATCAGAACTCGATAATTTTTTTTAATTCTGAAGGAGTGACATATGAATCTGACAGTGTAAATAATGTCAAACATACTATATATCAATAGTGTGGGAAACATTATCCCCAGAATTTTATAAAAGGGATAAGGAGATGCTTCATGTTTTCCATGTAAAGGACTATATCATGCAACTTTTGAATACGAAAACCCACTAATATAGCGTAATAAAGTCATCCACTAGAAATACCTCATCCAGTTATCCACAGTTTCAAAGACAATAAATAAGGAAACTATGTTAATACCAATATAAATCCAAGTGTTTTCCAGTGTAACTAATGATAACAACTTCCAAGGCCTAGAGAGAATGGTTGGGATTATTCGATTACAAATATTATTGTGGATCCTTATAACACCATAGTGAAACATTTGCTAGTTATTTATTCAATAATAGGGAATATACTATTTGATTCAAGTTATATGTAATATTTAAAATCACACAAGTTTACATATAACTATTAGAAAAACTGCTCAAAATATTCAAGTGGGCCTATCGATTAAATTACCAGCTATGGACATTATTACATTCTAATTATATAAATCCTCCCATTTCCATATTTTTTTCATAAGAATCCCTTTGAATCTTGTGATACTTTCTTTAGTTAAGTTCATTGAACTTTTAGGTAAGTATTATAGTTCATATATAATTCCAATAAAAACTTTCTATAGGAGGAAATCACCATATGTATCATGAATCTCCCTCTGATTGTATACAAGTGAATGTAAGTGGATGAATATCTTTTGAAACCATCATCTTATGAATGGATATTATTTTATTAAGCTCAATCATTTCTAGCTAAAATGGTTATTTATATGGATAATATCATCCTTGATTACATTACAATTTAAAGAGAATATTCTAATGTGTTTCCTGAATAATTTACTTGTACACCGCCATTCCATGAGTTTGGGTTCTTAGTCGATCTAATACCTATATCATTTCTAATATTCAATAATCCATATAGAATGGATACATATATATAAAAAATATACACGATAATATAGATAAATGATTTACACACACAATTTCTTCAACATAGGATGTGACTATCCTCTTCATTAAGAAGTTTGACAGGTCAATTCACATTTTCATTCATTCTCATGCACTTAAAAAGATCACGATAATGAACATGTATAAACTATCATGGATTAATGACTTGTTGGATCAACTACCTAGAAACCAATACTTTTTTAAGGTGGTTATTCCGATGGGATATTATTAATAAATAATTGAGTAGGGTATCCCTACAAATGATTTTTCAATAAGTTATGGGAACTGAGAGTTAATAGTGATTCCATTTGGAACCATTAATTATCCAAATATCATCATGGAAATAATAAATAGAGTCTTTACTGAACACCATGATATATTTTAATAGTACTTATAGATGATATTTTTAACTACTACAAAAGAAATGGGTAAGATGTGGAGTACTTTAATTCTTTAATAAATACTTTGAAAATGAAAATTTATTTTCCATGTACTGTAAGTGTGCGTTTTGTATTGATTAAGTAACATTCCAATGGTATGTGACCACATATAAAAGGATATCATTAGACCCATTATTAATTGAGGAAAATGAATAGTTACTCATTATGACATTTGTGATGGATATTTGTTGTTTAAAAAGATCAGTTTTGTAATATAATCTAATAGTAAGAAAAATATCATGATTTTTAATCCCAAAAACTTGCTAACTGAGAATGGAGATATTTTTTACAGGACTGATGAATGTGTGGAGATATTTAAAGTTATAAGGAATATTCCAATCACTAAATTGTACCTTACATTACTAACTAGTGGGAATGTTTATTCATATACACCAATTCTTCTAAAAAGGTAATGGGTTGTGTACTCCTAAAAGACGATAATATTATTTCCCATACCTCCCACCAATTAAAGATCAATAAACTAAACTACCATAACCATGATATTGTATTTCCTATTATTACATTTATATTATTAATTTAGTGTAATCATCTCGATAAGTAATTGTGTGATATATATATATTGATCAAAAATTCTTAAGGAATATAGTCACATAAATAGAGCACAATATGCACTAAATAAGGTGGTTTAAATTTATCAAGGATTATTATTGTTCAATCCATTACCATCATGGGAAGGAAGAAAAAATGGTAGATGCTCTGAGTATAATGAATCATGAATCCATGTCCATGATGAGGATTTTATGTGATCCAATATTATTGGATATGAAATGTATATACACTATAATTACAAAAGGATGTTAATCCTAGAATTCTTAAATAAAAAAACAACCACATGATCATGACAGGATAAAAGAGGCCTAGAATATTGATAAGTTTATACAATATAAGGTATTAAATATTCTAGAGTATAAAATTTTTAATAACTATGTTATATTTTTTGGTAACTTGACATGTATCCCATAAAAACAAAAACTGAAGAGGGAACTTATGCATGATATGCATAGATCATCTTTTACTATTCATCTAGGTTTCAAAATGATTCTTAGTGACTCGATGGAAATGTTCTGGTGGGATAACAAGTAGTGGAATATTGTATAATTTCTATCTATAATATTATTATCCAAAAAATACAAGGATGAATGATATAGTTCTATGTTATGAAAAAACTATTTTCGATTCTATTATGGAAATAAGAAAAAATTACCATCGATTTCCGTATAGGACTCCTCAGGAAATAAATAAAAAATAATTCCATCTGGGTGGAAGTTGATGAACATACAATGCTTGTATATTTCAATACAATCATGGAATATTTCTCACTTGAAATGATGACTGGATAAATATAAGGGATGTTTTCATGATTAGTGGAAAACTACTCCCATTTGTATCTAATCAGGATTTTAGATCTAACTCATGGCCTCTAATGATTCCTCAACAAGCACCAGATATAGAGCTGAATCTTAGTACATCTTATCGACCTTAGAATTATGGTTACACTAAATGAAAAAAATCACACTCTAGAAGAAACAATGTGATAATATTCAATGTATTTTCACTGTGATTGGGGTCAAAACCCTCCACTAGTGGAGTTCTCAAATAAAAAGATTTTCCATTCAAGGATTAAAATGGAACCTCGTGAGGATCTATATTGGATGAGGTGTTGGACTTCAATATGATGGGGTAATGTAAGAGAGGAAATACATATGCCCCCTAAACATATCACAAAGATGACATAGAAGGTTCAAAACATTCAACATAATATGAAATCCATGAAATTTAAAAAAAATATATAACGATAATCTTCGATGTCACCTAGATTTTGAGGTGAGAGATAATGTTTTCCTTCAAATATATCTAAGGAATGATGACATATGGTTTTGAAATAAGGAGAATATTAGTTCATTATAAAAAATCCCATTCGATAACCCTAATGTCCTCAATGCTATGGATTATTGACCAGTACTCCCAACTAACCTTTCTAAAGTACTTGATGTGTTGCATGTGCCCCTCTTGAAGAAGTACATAAATGACCCCTCACATATACTGAATCTATATGTGGTACCCTCAAAGAAATATCATTCATATGAGGAGTAGATGGTGTTGATATTATATCATAGAGATAGTGTTCTATTATAAAGGGTAAGTAACCAAGTAAATTTCTTGTTGTAAACCCACATGTTTGAGGATGAAACATGGGTACATGAAGAGGTGATGAAACATAGGTGCAGTAATCTAATTTAGCATATAAAAAGATATTTTTATAGTGGAATTTCTATATAGGGATGAATGTAATGATTAAATTATTTATAAATTAAATTCCATTTATAAATGAAGAAATGCATTATTATAATTTTATATATAAATAATGAAAAGAAGTGGTTATTTTGGAATTTTATAAAATATACCTACTCATACTTAAATGATCATTGAGTATATTAATAATTGATAATATATAAATTAAAAATGTTTCATTAATATTTGTTTATATTAATGGTTTTTATAGACTAATTGAGACAGACAGAAGAAGCGATGGCCCCGACTAGTAGTATAATACCCTATAAAGACTAATTAATGGAGCTTTAAAGGGATATGGAATCACCAAGAATAACTTTTTACCAATCCAAAGATGAATTTAATGGAATAAAATATGAAAAAAAAATTTAAGGTGAATTTCAAGTATATTAAGATCACAACCAAAGCCATGTTCTCCCAACCACCATATGAAAGTACCTCCACCACACACTAAACCCTTAGTGAAAATGCTGGTTTAATAAGGGGTTATATATCTAGATCCTAATAGTATGGTATTGAATATATACTTATAAATATTAATGTTATGATATATATCCCTTGTTATTGTTATTATTTTTAGAATTTTGAATAATGTGTTTGATAATAATTTTGCATGATTTAAACGAACCAAAATTGTTTTTATGGGAAATAAGTAGTATGTATTAAAGTAAATTTTTGATAAATTCATGAATTTTAAGAATAAATTTTATTTTAATGTAATAATATTTTAATATTTATTTAATATAAATGATAATTTAATTGAATAGAGTCTAGTATAATTTTTAAAAGGCTCAGAATGCAGTTTGGGTCACCAAAACTAGCATTTTCAACGAAATTAGGATACTTTTTAAAATGTATAAATTATCAAATTTAGAAAACTATTTTGGTAATAGTTATTAATATTTTTGAAATCATTAATTTAAAATTACCCAATTTCAATTTTTTAATAAATCTCTTTGATAGTTCAATTTTTATAAAATTTAAATATGGTATAAATATATTATTTCTGTTTTGATAACATAATATCCCAAGAGTGATGTAAAACATTAATATAAAGGGAATCAAAGACAAAAACAATATTTCCCCTTAAAATTTATTTTTTATGTTATTTGATTAATTTTATTACCCTTTAATTAATCCACCAAACGCTATATTATATTTTCATGTTTTCATATCAATTCCTTTTGATCATGGCCCACACACACATCACCAATGGTATCATTTAAATATGATTATATTTTGGCCTTTTAAAATATGAAAATAAACTCTTATTTGGTAGAAACTATGTGAATATACCATGGTATGGTTTTTTGAGCATTTTATCATAAATAGTCTGTAACCTATGATTAGAAATTAATAAATAAACACATCTCTATTTAATTAAATAACCACACATCCTCCCACTCCACTTCAATAAAAGCCCATTTATCATTAATTTACACTTTATATCCTTTTAAATTCCCACAAAGGTGTTCCTAATACTTTTATAAATTGCTACCAATATTTTAGAAGCACTCTATCAGGGTAAGGGCATTCTCTACTCCTATTAATTCAATAACATTTTATTATTATTCTATTTTTTTTTTCTAATTTATCATTTTTTTAATATTCTTTAACACATAATTTTCACTACTCTTATATTGTTCATCTAATGGGAGACCACATTTAACTCTCATTTAACAATTCAATGAATCTTTATAAAATCCAATTATGTTTCAAAAATTATCCTACAATTTTCAATACAAAATATATTTAAATTGAATACCCATCCCCAATTTGACACAAGGGTATTCACTATAATGTTAATATCCTCATTTATTGGGTACATCCATGTACTTAATCAACAATCCTCATTCTTCATATTAAAATTGATAAAATGGGATCTTATGTTGTATGATCTGTGTGGGGCTGTAATGCATGTTCATAATATGAATGTTACTGGTGGGACTATAAAAACATGGCCGTCCAAAATATTGTTCTATGTTTTAATATCATGAGATACCATGTATGGTGTATGGGAGGTTATACTATGATAATTATATTATTATTTCTCGATGGCTATCCTTCACATATTCTTATGATGTCATATTTCTTATTATTTACACATTCCTATGTTGCATTGATTTATCCTAATATATCATGAATGGATGATCATATTTATGATTCTCACCAAATTTATATCACCATGATATACCTTTTGACTATATGCATTAATTTCATCTTATTATTCTTTGATTATTACCTTATTGGGATTTATAGCTTATCCATTTTTTATGTATGTCCCAATGTTATCCCATAAAGTATTAGAAGACCAATCAAATATAAGGGCATGTTTTATAGTATTTAGATATTTTTTTTGTACCCATGTTTCATGTTATTGTTCTACATATATGATTACACAAAGACACTTGGATTCACAATATTTTTGTATTATATTATTTGTATCATTATAAAATAATTCAAGAATTAAATAGTATTAAAGATATGGGTGGTTGTAGTTAGGGTCATTTTTAAGGACTTTTAGGTATCAACAAGGACCCAAGTATATGTTAAATTGAAAAATCAACCTCTATATATTATTGATGTCCAAAACAAATTCGTAGAATTGATCAACATATTCTCTTATAATGGTAATTTTATTCAAATTGATTGTATTATTTATTTCAATCATCTTATCTAGATATAAATGCCCATGGGGAAATAATTTAAATTCATGTTACGAAAGATCACAAGTGGATTCATCATTCTCCTCCCCATACTTTTAAAAAATTGGAGAATATTTTTGAAGATTAAAATTTATTTTTTTCCTTGATAGTTGAAAAAATATAAATATAATGATAGCTCATCTATACCCAATATAACATTTAATTGCACCATAGGGAGTATGATGATATTTTTTTGATGATTTAGGCTATAGCTATTTACCAGGGAAGACGTGTTCACTTGTGATGAAAAAATAACTCCATTAAAAGTTTTAACTAACAAAATAACTACTATGTATTGTAATGAGGTTTTAATAAATCTATTAATATTTTATGAAAGGATATAATGAATAGTGAATGAATCAAAATAATAAATTATCTATTATTGAATGAATTACTATAATAATTGTCATCGAACTATAATCTTGATCCACCTCCACAATAGTGGAAGTATACACCTTGCATTTCTCTCTCAGAATTGGATGTTTTTACCATTGGTTACCATTGAAAACAGATGGATTATGGATGTGGGTCTCATAATGTACATGTTTCATATAATTAAAATTTTGTACCAATGACTGAGGATTGACAAGAACATTATATTCATCCATAAAATTAGTGTGTATCATGATTTGGGGTTGAAAATTATTATATTAGTATACATCCTTTACAAACATGTAAAACATTCATGTCCCCTTATGGTAGTTGGTGGAAGGATTCTTCACACAATTTTGACCTCTGGAAAATTGGAATTTCTGTCTATTGGAATATTTATATATAGAAACTGTGTGGTTAGAATCCACATTCCACCTCATATCACTAGTCTCAATATTAACATTTATGAAACATCTAAAAAATCATCATAACAATCATATTTCCAACAATCGAAATTTTATAAAAGATTCATTTTTAAACACTTTTATAATTGACTAATTTAATGTTTGATGTTGATGTTAAATATGGAGTTATACGAATAATTATTTTTAAAATTTACCTCACACAATAGTAAATATTTTTTATAATTTTTCATTATTTAAATAAATTCATTTTCTATTTTTCCATTAATCATGTGAATAATTTGTTTTATAAAAAATAGAGCACTGATTTCTCTCCATTATATAGATTTAATTTCTTCCATGTGACTTGCATTTTTGATAAGTTTCCATCACTAATCAGCTTATTCCTGAAGATGATAGGATATTTAAGTAAATTTCTCCCTCTCTGGGAAATAAAGGATAAAAAATATCTGATCAATGGAATAAATCCCTTTATTTAGGACTAAGTAATAAGAAGATCTGCAAAACAGAGGTTTCAACTGATGAATAATGGACTCTAATAGTTACAATTGTTTTATAGGAGTTGGATGGTGTTACCCATGATTTATGTTATTATCCATAACATGAGTAAGTAATTCTATTATGGAAATTAAGTTATATACTCTGCGTACTGTCCTAATAAAAATTTCATTAAAAAAAAGCTAAATCAACCTATCACATATGTTATTGACTCAGATCATCATATTCCAATCCATTTTATAGAATAAAGGGACAATAAGAATCAAAACACCCATATTAATAAACATGTGAACATAATCAATTATAATTGAACAAATAATTCATATTTACAATCCAAACCCTAAATTTAGAATTTGTAAGCATCAATCTATGTTATACATGGTGACACTAAATTTAGTTTCTCATCATCATTTTCCGAATAATACATTCAAATAATTTAAAATGGTATGTAAGGAACATGTGAATTATGAAATGAATATACCCTAGGTGCACAAAACCTAGTGCATGTTAAGGGATCATACACCAAACATAGTAATGATGAAAGAGATAAACTCAACCAACTCTTTTCAGTGTTGTTAACCCTGGATGATCTATTCCAAAACTGGTTATAATTTTAGTATTAATATAGTAATAAATTTCTAGGAAATCCCAAAATATATACATTACCATAAGATCTGGATCATATACTATGAATGTGGTTATTATTATAGCTTTCACTAATGATCCCTAATAATAATTTACAAAAATAACTAGGCCTTCCATTGATAGAAAATATAACAACCCAAAGCTTAAACATACTTTATTACATGATTAATTACATAATAATCCAAGAAATATGCACCATGGTTTGGGAGGTATACTTCCTACTGAATATTATATATATAAATAAAAAATTATAAATAAAAACATAAAGTTTTTTTAAACTTAAAAAGTCCACTTATACCCATAAGTTTACTATAAATTTTGGGAATATACTACGATAAAATACATAAATAAAATTCTTATCAAATGATAAATTGAATGAAATAGACATAGAAATAAAGTATAATAAAATATTCCAGAATAATAATGATATATTATAAAGAGGTTAATCCTAATAATGAAAACATTACAAAAGAAAATGATATCTTAAGAGAAAGGAATCATAAATGCATTGAAACCTCATAAATATAAAATAATACAAATATTCCTATGATTACTTCTTTGGTTATTATCATCATATGATATGGATTACTCATATGGCCATCATCATATTCCAAATATTACTCCCAAGGCTATCAAATAGAAGTTGGATTACTCCCTAATATTATATATATATATATATCTTATCATGAGACAATAATATTAAACTTTTCTTTAGAGGCTTCTAACTAAACCGACCATCACATATTTTTCTATCTTCCATCGTATTATGTGCAATATCATTTTTTCCAAAAAAGGAAATATGAAACTAGACATAAATCATTTGCATGATAAAACCCATGAGAACAATATGGGTTTCAAAACAAATTCTTAATCCATAACTAAATTCCATGTTATATTGATTTAGGAGAGAATAATTAAATAAATAGTTTTTAACATTTATAATTTCAAAAGATAAAAAATATCTAAAAATGGCTATTAATTTTAGAAAATAATTCATTAAACAACTCAAAGAAGTTAGAATACACATGATCGCTTAGGTGATTATTTCAGAAATGAGAAAAGGATCCTTTTCTATGGAAAATAAGGAAAATAAGATTCTTTTATAATTATAATTGAATTATAAATGATTTACATGAATTATGTAATTATTTTATAAAATAATATGGTTTAATACATTTGATGGAGGTCTTACATGACTTGATTTTGGACAAATGGATGTTCCATTAATAATCATGTGAATTTAAAGAAGAAAACATCAAAGGGAACCTAAAATTATATTTTCCCCAATAAATAAATGTAATTTAAACAAGGTATTTTTTGTAAATAGAATATATATATAATGAATTTAAATTATATAGTTGATAAAAATATTATGTAAAACTTGGATATTGAAAAATAAATTGTAATCAAAAGGTAATGTGAGTGGTTTGGGGGATCTATTACCTTTATAAGTGAAAGATTTATGTACATTCAATTAATATCCAATGTAATTAAATTATAAAAATAAATATCTAAATATTAAACTTATTCATATATATTTAATTTATAATGTTGCATTTACTTTTTTTGGTATTTATTTTTACTAGAGTTTCTGATTATATCAATTACTCGGGTTGTTATCTTAATATCTTCAAAATACTTCTTGTTTTTTGAACATGGTCAAAGGTTTTGTAATATAGTTCCATAATCTACAAAATTAAATATTATTATCTCATTTAATAATTCATTATAATATAATTTATATAGATAATATATTCCTCTATTAATAAATTCAACTAAATTATTACATTAAAATGTCTTTGTAGTGTTTAAATTTACTATATTCGTGGTATATAATATTATATATTGAATTTATAATACAATAATTATGTATTTTTAATTGTTTAGTAAATAAACCTTCTTTTATATTTCCAAAATTGTTGTGTAATTTCATGTTGTTTAAGTAAAATGAAAGAGAAACGTAAACTCATAGAGGTGGTAGTCTGAACGTAGATACATACAACACTTATGTTTTCATAGTATGAAAATAAAGTAGTAAATAAACAATTTTATAAATGATTAAAAATTATAAAATTATAAATATTATATTATATTAGTAAATAAAAATTTTAAACTATATATGAAATGTTGTGATTAAAAACAGAAAACCATTTCTTCATATACGTATTATTTTGTGCACTTGTAGTAACAACAAATCTAGTTTTTCATTGTAAGAAGAACTGAATAAAAATAATCAAACCATTATTAAAATAATATATCAACATAATAATTATATTAATTTTATTATTATACTATGGTTATAGTCAGTTTATAAAGTGAATCATAAGAAATAAATGTTAATAAAAATTGTTACCTTCTTTGTGATCGTGAACTTCCTCTTAACAAATGACTTAGAATTGATGGAAATATGATAAATTTTGATTTGTAATGGTATTAGAGGACTTGAAGGATATAAAATATTTGAAATTTCGGTTGGGTTTCAAGAAAAATTCTAAATGGGGGTGGAGTTTTCAAAGGGTGTATCTAATCCCCCTTTTTATTTGATAAAAAGGAACATTCTGTTGGATAAGATTGTTAATTAGGGGATATGAATGGAATGGAATGGATTTTTTGTGAGTTAGGTGATGTATGGGTTTAATAAATTATGTTAATAATTTGAATCCTAAAAAAATATTTTTATATTGTTTAAAGGTTATGTTAATTTTGGAAAATTTGAGCTACATTAAAGAAGTCACTTAAATGCTTATTAATTTTAATAAAATATGTATCACATCAGGGTTTTAGTAAAAATATAAGTAAGAAATTACTACAAAATCTCAACATGATTATAAATAACATGGAAAAGTATATATCCAAATTCACATGATTTTTTTTTATAAAATAGGACTTTAATTGAAACACACATAATACATGATAATTATTTTTAAATAAACGAGTGATTATAAACATTTAAACTATGTAAATGATATATTTTTTATAGTTACTAATTTTTAGATTTGTAATTTATTTATTTTAAAAAATAAACTAATTTTTCTTTAAAATCAATGAATGCAAGAATTTCATTCTAAAAATAATTAATTTAAAAACAATCTAAATCAATTTTAAACATCCAATAAAATTTGGCTTAAGTCCTAAAGTTTAATAAAATTTATATTATATGTTCACTGTAACATATTTATATTTAATTATTTAACCCTTTAAATATACATTTGTATAATTAAAATATTTTATAAACTTTTATACCTTCCACATATATTGATAAAATGATAAAAGTAATAATTTTGGAAAAAACTATATTTTTTTGAAAATTCACCAAAAAAATTACTTAATAATAAAACCAAAATATTAATCCTACACATATTTTTACATAGTGGGTCAAAATATGAAATTAAATTTATTAAATTTATCTTATATAAGGGAAAATTAGTTTTTTATAAAATTTAAATAAAAAACGTTTTTTCAAATGGATGTTTAAATAATTAATTTATCAATATTATTACTATTCGAAGAGATAGATATTTATCCAATGGTAATGTTATAATAATATTATGTTTCTTATTTATTGAAAGTTGATGTTAGTTCTTATCAAATATATTACATTGTTGGAAACGTGTATTAATTTATTAGGGCAATTTCTATATATATCTTTTGGGTTATCACATTCGAGAGCAAACCATTGGTTCATGATATTCCTTATGAAGAACAACCTATAGAATTCATGAATTGTAGAGATTATGTTTTATATAAAAATACTAATGAAATAGTTAATTTTCACAAGATGAAATATAAATTTTTAGAACTAACATGGGAATGTGAGGATGTTATGAGGTAGATGTATCATTAGTTGTTTTTATCAGAGCGATAAAATTTTGAATGTGACATTATTATACAGGGGGTTAATAAAGAACCCTGATTTTTTTAATATATTTATCATTGATAAATAAATAAATTTGATATATTTTTAGTCACGCAACCCAAATATTAGGTGAATAATTATTTTACATTATAAAACTAAGCACCAAAGATTGTATTTAAATTGAATATAATTATGTGAAGTATGTCTTAATTTTGTTAAGAAGTAATAATAATAAAAAATAACTACTTTAATTAATATAATTATAATAATATATTTAATATATATTTTATTTAAAATATAATTTGTAGTATTAAACCTATGAAAATTTATTTTTGAAACTTTTAGAGAATTAATTCATTAGTTATCGAATAGTTATAAGGGAAAATATAATCATTTTAATGTAAAATGATATTTTTTTCTAAGATACATATTTTATGCACTGAAGGTGTTTTAATAATAATAAATTAATTTATTCATTATTTATGAATTATTTTAATGAAATTTTAATATAATATATTCATCCAATGTTATTAACACTCATTGTTTACACTTGGAATGAAATATGATTAAATTAATTATTATAAATAAAAATTCCTTTTTATTAAAATAATTTTCATTGAATTTTGTGTGGATAATTTATATTCAATTTCGTCCAATTATAGATATTGAATATGGTTTAAAAGGCTTCATATTTTTATCCAATATGTTCTTATTATATAATTATTTAAATTCCATTTTTCATAAAGAATAGTTACCATGGGAGAACATTCTCAACATGGTATGGGATAAATAGATTAACATGGGGTTAAAAAATGAGGTAAATAATAAAATGTCCCTTATAAATTGATAAATTCAATTAGATGAATTGAATTCAATCAACTAATATCTTACCTTATAATATGGGTTTCTATGGTTCTTCTTCCACTTGAATAATACTATTGAAACATCATTTTTTCATCTAGATAGAAAGGCAGCAAAGGAAAATTCTGTTGGAATAAGGGAATAATATAAAGGAAGAAGGATAAGGATTAGAAAATACTCGAAGGTCCATTTCACCCATGTCCCCCAAACACTATTGGCATGCAAAGTACCAGTGCAGAACCTTGCACGAACTACCTGCATGACTGACCAGTGCATTACTTGCCTATATGAAATGAAACCTTCATCCAAGGTCTGATATTGCCTTATAAATTGGACCCTGGGGCCTTCATTTGGATGGATAGTAATTTATGAAGGCCAATTGTTGATCTAATTGACCTAATCATTTTTTATACCCCTCTGACACAGTCAATGTAGTTTTCTAAGACCAAAAATAAATTGTATTGAAGGGGGTATTATAATTAATGTCCTCTTGAGATTTAAAAATAAAAAATACATATGTGAAACATTATATAAACTCAGTATTTATAAATCCTAGTGTTATGTCCCATTCTCTAAACTGGGATCATTCTGAGCCATCAATGAGAATATCGTTGGAGACACTTGAAGTCTTGAATAAGGTCTTGCCCATGAGTATTCACCAAAGAAATTCATCGCCCAAGGTGCTACCATTTATGCTAGGCCTACCTCCATAGATAACCCCATGTGCAATCATTCATGGTTCTCCCAAACTCTCACCCTACACCAGCCAACCCTTTGATCCATTTTCAAATAAATTCATTGTAGGGTTATTACTCTTTTGTATCCCTTGTATTAAAGGGAACAAGTTGATAACTCCACCAATACAATAGAACATACACAACCATTGAAAGTGGAACCCTAGAATATCCTCAATTTGGGTATGTATTAATATGGTCAGTGGTTTCCCACACTTTTCTGGTTGGCTGGTTAGGGTCCTCAGTGTGAATTTGAGTGTGTATCCCCATTTCCATGAGGAACCAAACTCCATGGAAAATGTCAATGATTTCTCTATCATGGAAATAAGGTTTTGGACGATGTCATTACTTGCTCAGATATGAGACTTATAACCTCAACCTCTCACATAGGAATGTAAGGATCATGATTACATTTTCATTCAACATTGAATTAGACCCTCCTATAAAAATGTAACCAATTTTAGGTAACTCATCCTAAGGTAATACCCTATCCTTTCTGGTATAATGTTAAAAACATTATCCTATATACCTTTTCATAATTCTCCATCATTCACTCCACATTTTCCTTAAACTAGAATCATTTTAGGGTAAAGAAAAGATTTGGAAGTTCCAAACCCTCTGAAACTTCCACTATCATCCTGAGGAAAGGAAATGTTTTCCCCAGCCACCTCATCCCTCTACCTATGGGATTTTCATCATTTCCTCTAGTGGATAGGAGTAGATCATGTGGTTCTTCAGATCTTCTACTTCCTCTTGTTTCTCACACAGAAGATGAAACAGATTGGCATAGAGTTATATGGTGATCATGAATTTTTCCCAATCCATTCAATAGATTGAACTATGATAAAAATAAGTCATGGTTAAAATTGAATCATGATATGTAGGATACCTAATTAGGGGCCATACTCAATGGGATTCCTCCTCGAGAGTAAGCTCTAATTTGAATTACCTTAATCTGGGCATCCTCATAAAGAGTAATCCCCATGTTACGTCCCCCAAAACTACCAAGAGTTAATACATTTCTCATGCTCCATTTTACATGGGAAACCTTTTCAGAGCATTACTAGAAATTCGGGCTATATCGACAGTTTTAAACCATGGATATATGTCCTCAAACTGTGTCTATAGGTAATAGCCATGGTTTGAGAAACCATGGCTCATTTTGGCGTGGCTATAGGCTTAGACTTATAGCCACAGTTTGGAACTGTGGCTATAGGTCCAGAGCCACAGTCCAAACTGTGGCTATAGGTATTCAACCATGGTTCAAAATGTGGTAATATCACTATAGCCATGGTTTAGAACTGTGGATAGACTAGAGGAGGGACATAATTTATTTCCACGGTTATAAACTGTGGCAATAGACCTATAGCGATGGTAAAAACCCATGGAAATAAACCAATAATCATGGTTAGAATCCTTGGAAATAAGGTCTGAAAACCCATAAAAAATAACCCCCACCCCCTGCACTGCCCCCTACAGTAGCCCCCCCCCCCCACCACCCACAACCCCCTCACTCCTAGACACCCCCACGCTACATAAACCATCCCTCCTCTGGACAACCCTCCCCCTGCAAATCCTTCCTATACAGCCCTCCCCATAAAGCCCCCCACCTGGACAGACCCTGGACACCCCCCCCAGATAGACCCTGGACACCCCCCAGACAGACCCTAGACACCTCCCCCCAGACCCTAGACACCCCCCCAGACAGACCCCGAACACCCCCTAACAGATCCTGGAAACCCCCCCATTCCCTAGACACCCCCAGATAAACCCAGGACAGACCCCCCCCCCCCCCCGACCCTGGATACCCCCTGGACACCCCCCCAGAACATTGACACCCCCATACCCTAAATACCCTCCCAGATAGACCCAGGACAGAACCCCCCCCCCCCCACAATACCTGGACCCCCAGACCCCCACTCCCCTAGAGAGATCCCCTCCCACCCTCTAGGACAAACCCTGGACCCCCCCCCCCCCAAACCTGGACACCCCCAGACCCCCAATCCACTGGAAAGACCCACCCCCCCCCCCAAACAGAACCTAGACACCCAGACCCCTGACAGATCCCCCTGGACACCCCACAGAACTTGGACACCCCACCCCTTTCACCCCCATGCCAATTACCCCCATCCCCCTGCCAATCTACCCTACCAGTCCCCTCCCCCTACTAGTTTTCCCCCACTCAACCTTTCCAGTTACCCCTCCCCACTTCCAGTCCTGCCCCCCCCCCCCCACCCCAAAACATAGACACCCCCAAACCCCCTGGATAGACCCCCCTAGATAGACCCTGGACAGATCCCCCTGGACACCCCCAACCCAAGAACATGGACACCCCACCCCTTGCACCCCCTACCAGTTACCCCCCTCACCCTACCAGTCCCCTCCCCCTACAAGTCCCCCTACTAGTTCCCCCCTCCCATTTCCAGTTCCCCCTCCCCCTAGTGAGTCATGCCCCCACCCAACCCATTTTCCCTCCCCCTTCCAGTACTGCCCCCCCACCCTGCCCATTTACCCTCCCCCTGCCCCTCCCAGCCCCACATTTCACCCCCATACTAGTTTCCCCCTATCCCTAGCCAGTCCCCTCAAAATTAAATTAAACAAGAAAACTACATACATAATAAGAATTAAACAAATCCAAATATAAAAAATATATATAACTGCACTTACATGAGTCTCCCTATAAAACAAACTATCAAATAAGTATATAAATAGATAAAAAGTACCTAAAAACATGGATGAACATGTAGTTCTCATCCCCTATACCCACACTTCTCCCTCCCCCTCTCACCCCCTCCATGCCCCCCTGTTGGACTCCCCTATATAGAAGCCCCCCTAATAGACCCCCTGGACATACCCCCCACCCATGCTGGACCCCCCTTGGACAGCCCCCCTACAGGACATCTGCCCCCCTACACATCCCTTGCACATATCCTAAGGGATTCTTAGTTAGGCAGACTGACCAAGCAGGTGAGAATCAAGCTTTTCCCTTAAATGTACCCACAAAATTGTGACCTATAGAGGATGCTTTACCTATTGATGAGAGTGTTGTTTCCCCAGTGCCTTCCAATTCTCTATCCATAGTATATTTATGATATTTTAGAGAAAGAATACTTTTAAATTTCAGTGCAATTTTGAGTTATCAGGAACCTCCTCTTGTTTCATCTACATCTTGTGATCCAACACCCTCTTCTTTAGTTGATGCTGATTAGATCTAGTATATATTCAAATAGTATCTCCATGTTGTTATAGGTGATTTGAATTCATCTCAACAGGATTAATTGAGTCATATTCTGTAGAATGGGTTTTCAAGGAATAGGTTGACCTGTTGAAAGTGATGATAACTCTTCTCAAGCTATTCATTGAGGAGAAGATATCATTAGTATTATGGAGGTATGAGAAAATATTATTATAGACTTTTTCAATCTTATGTAGCCTTTCCTATATGTATCCAATTCTCAAGAAATGATACCTAACCACATAGTAATAATTTTTCTCTAAATATTGAGAGTGTGGCTAGTCCTGATAGGTTCACAAATTAATTCTTTATGTTCTGCTGGAACAAAGTTCGTGATGTGCCCCTTAACGCTATGAGGGCGTTCTTTAACCATGCTTCAATTCCCTATGGAATCAACTCCAAAAGTTTTTCCCAAATCAAAAAAAAAGGAAATTGATGGGGATGTAAATGATTTTAGACCTTTTTCTATTGAGAATACCTTTCCAAAAATAATTTTCAACATTATTGCTATGAGGCTAGATCTCATTGCTTCTGGGTTTATCTCTTTAAATCAGTCCCTCAGATAACCCTTGGACACCCCCTAGACAGCCCTCATAGGCACCCACCTGCACCCTGCCCCCTTCCCTACAGACCCCCCCCCCCCGAACCCCCTCAGACAACCCTTGGACACCCACTAGACAACCCCTCTTAGACACCCCACCTACACCCTCCCCCTTCCACGCAGACCACCCAACCCCCCCCCCCTTGGAAAACCCTTCAACACCCCACCTTCACCCTGCCCTCTAGAACCCCCCCCGGACAACCCTTCAACACCCCATCTGGAAAACCCCTCCTAGACACCCCACATGCACCCTCCCCCCTGCCCTGCAGACCACCCGAACAACCCTTTGACACCCCACCTGGATAACCCCTACTAGAAAATTCTATAGCCATCAGTACCTTCACTTCATTATGAAGGAATTCTAAATGAACAATTCCTTGAATCTTTTCCATGAATAGTCTTCATCTGGCTTAGTGTGAATAATAGACTTCCACCACATATTACTCAGAACCTCTAGTAGGATGGTAACAAAAATAACCTTAAGAGACTCATAAATCTAAATATGGATAAAAATATCCTCATCCTTTAGTACCAAAACCAACTTATCCTAAGAATCTTGTTACCCATGAATTATTATGGGGCTACCATCTTGATTCTGGGGGGTTCTTAGGTGTTACTTCAAGATCTATTTATTCAACACATTTGATTCAGTCAGGTGGGACTTCTTATGGGATTCTTTGGATCTTATCAGCTTTCCGGATAGGTTCTCATCTTAGGCTAAAAGATGCGTCTCTACCCCAATGTTCACGGTGAAGGTTAATGGCAGTTTATGTTAGGAATAAAGGTCTGTCCATTTGTTTAGAGTTTGTTATTCGCTATAATGTTTGTTACTTTATTGGAGTTTGTTAGTTGGTTAAGAGAAATACTGTATTTTTGTAATGAAGTGCCAGCTGTAGCTTTAAGCTAGTGTGGTATAAAAATAGGCATCAAGGGGCTTGAATGGGGACAAATCATTTTACTAGGATTATTACACACTAGGTTGGTGTGAAAGGCTGGTTCGTTGGGATGACCAGCAAGGGGTGGGCTCGGAGGAGTGGTCTTCCACGGGTTCTCCTAAATCTTTCTCTCTCTCCTCCCTACTGTAATTTCTATATTTATGTTGTGTTCCTGCTGTATTTTTGGAACTGTGATTCTGAAAATACATCAATATACAATGTTTAATCCTTTTTCTCTCACTCTCAATTATTTTACATAACAATTTTTGACTCCACTAGGGAATTGTCGTGTGAGATGACTGATCGCACGTTTGGGGAGAGACATCGCATTAGAGGAGGAACGCTTCATGAAAATTAGAGTAGCAAGAAATAGATAACAAGAAGAAGATATCCACTAGAGTGAGGCGCAAGTGCAGTGGATGCTCACTGGAGGAATGAAAGCGTCTGAACTGCTCGAGTTCTTCTAGATTAGAACAGAATGTAGAAAGATGTTAGCTACTGGGGATATTCACTAGGGAGATAATCCATTGTAGAAAAACAGTTGTTGTAGCATGTTGAAAACCAGAAACAACCAGAAATGATCTTGGAAGAGTTTCACTACAAGGGAAGGAAAACATAGCTGGAAAACGCGGTAGCCGCTGCGGATGAATCGAGTAGTGCTACCACTATTCACTATGATGTGTGACCGTTCTGGAAGAAATAGAAGCAACTGGGGAGATTTTCGCAAGCAAGTTGGAAAACTAAGCTTGCTGGTTATTGGAGGAGAGGAGCTAGCATGGGGTACACATTGCAGAAAGTGATGCATGCAGATTGGGAGAGATCACTGCCGGGGAGACTGTGTGAGTAGAATAGAAGAGTAGCGCGACTTAGAGAATGTTTTGGCCAGAGTACGTATCCGACACTAGAACTGAAGATGGCTGGGAAAATTTTTTAATGCAGCAGCAAGTATTGTTTGGGGAAGATTTTTAAAAAAAAAGAGAACTCTCTTGGCACAAAATTTCTCTCTCTTCCTCCTCTGAACAACAGTGATACATGATTGAAATTGGGAAGTATTATACAGGTGGCATCTATGGAATCTTGTGGAATGATACAATATTTTGAAACATTTTTCAAAGCTTTTACTGGTAGGCAAGCTGATGTCGATAGAAAAATATTTGTTTTTAGTGTGAGCTGCAGAAGAAACCAATAGAGGCACACGTCAAACGATCCGGAGATTCAGGACAGTTCATGCAATAATTTCACTGCATTGAGTCTAGTAAATGAGGTGAGATAGAATTTTCATGAGCATTTGAAAGTGGAAATGTAGTGGTAGTTAGCAGTCTATACGCAAGTTTAAAAATGGAAGATGTTGCTCCAATCGATGGGTCTAGGAGTGAGACAAAGTAGACTGAGTTACCCTATTTTTCTGGAGCAGATCTTTTAGGGTGGATCATGAATGTAGAGGCATATTTCATTTTTTTACATAGATTAGTGAACATGAAAATAAATGGGAGCAGCTATGTATGGAGTACATACTTCAACACTGGTTCTTGTTATGGTAGTTCGAAAATCCTGGAATGAGTTGGGAGCAACTTAAGCCGGTGTTTCTGAAAAAATATGGGAATGATAAGGAGATCTTTGCTTCAATTCCTAAGATGTTGGAAGAGGTATATATTGATCTTAATTCAAATAAGGTTGAACTATAGAGGAGTAGTGTGGAGTGTTTTGAGACACATCCAGATTGGTCTGAGGAGAATAGAGTCCTATATTCTATCTTGGAATGGAGGGAGTGGGACAACCAAAGTGAGCTTGTTATGCAAAGTGATTCCAATTGATTCCATCCCGAGGTGGAAATATTCATCGTAACAACAATTGGAAATTGTATACACAAGTTTTTTAGATGGGGTCTTCCTATAGTGAAAACAATACATAGAGGCCATGACCTCAGCCATGGGTTGGACCTTTGTAGAGTGAAAAGGATATACATGACAAAAAAGGGGGTTGTGCTGGCTTCTCAGTACATGAAACAAGATAATATTGATATTATTCAGGTTTACCACAGTATGGAGAAGTTTGGCGCGGGTTTTGAATTTGAAGAACAGAAGGAAGAGGAAGTGAAACTCAAAAAAAAGTACAAAAAATGTGAACAAGAGGAATCAAAGCTGATCCTTGAAAAACAATATGCAGCGGTCAGGACAAAAGATGTCTCCTAAGCTTCAAGGTTGATTGGTTCTTTCAAATATTATATCACCTTGAGGAGGGTTCAAGAGATCTAGGCCGCATGCGGGCTGAGTGAGCAGAACAAAATTTCTATCGTAGTTGGAGAGGAAATATGCAAGGGAAAACAAACTGCTCAATTAGGTGCAATGGGAAGTTTCAAGAGATTGGTAGCCACTTTGGATACCATAGTTTGTAAAGGGGACATAGAGGGACATGAAGCATTGCACTGGAAGGAGCTATAACATGTTTTACATACTCCAGACTTTGAGGAAATGAATACTGCTACAGTTACAGAGACAACTCCTCCTGGTGTTTCAAATGCTCTAGGTAGGAGTAATTGGCCAGCCATAGACAGATAGAGTTGTCCACAAAGAGATTTTTCATTTAATGCATCTGTCTGCAACGTGGAGGAGCTTGTGAACATTGGGTAGTATCCATTAGCAGTGGATGGATTGCATTCAATGGGAAATAGGGATGATGCAGTTAATGTAGCAATATAAATTCCAAAATTTTTGTGTTGGGAATACTTAGTAAAGACTTAATTTCGTGCGCCTACGTCCAACAGTGGGATAAAGTTGGATACGAAGGGGAATGGTCTTTGGTTTTCTTGAAAATAGAAGATTTTAATCAGGTAAAAATTGGAAAATACTGGTTAGAAGTTGGTATTTCTAGAAAAGGTGAGTTGAGAACCACTACAAGTGTATGTAGTCCATGTTTTTTCTAGAGGGATTCTCTATAGGTAGTCTTAGACTAAAAAAGATCCTATATAAGTGAGAGAATTTCATTTGTACAAGTTATGATAAAAAACTCATGGTTCTTCGTTACTTCTAATTTCCAAACCGGTACCAATGATGCTTCAATATTGTGTGGGACAACTAAAAACAAAGTAGGTTATTTGGATTTTGACTTTATTGCGCCTTTATAATCCCAGAAATTCAGTGGAGAATTATATTGGAAAAGATATTATCCTACAATTGATGCCTTAGTTTTCCCATGTATGTTGATGCTTATTGATAATGATGCATTATTGTCGAGGCCCCCACCAAAGCCGCCACGAGGAGCCGCTGCCACATTGCATAGCCGAGAAAAGCATTGATTGTTCCACCTTGGGGAAATGGTTATTTTTTGGTGGGAGGGAATTTTTAGGAATGAAGGGATTTCTGGGTGTTAAGAGTTTGTTAATGGATGGAATGTTTGTTATTTTTTTAGAGTTTGTTAGTTGGTTAGGAAAAATACTGTATTTTTGTAATGAAGTGATAGTTGTATCTTTAATATGGGGGGTATAAAAATAGGCCACATGGGGATGGGATTGGGACAACTCATTTTAATGGGATTATTATACAGCATGTTGATGTTAGATGATGGTTTTTTGGGATGACCAACAAGGGGTGGGCTCAGAGGAGTGGTCTTCCACATGTTATCCCACATCTCTCTCTCGGTCTTACCTACTGTAATTGCTATATTTTGGATGTGTTCCTACTGTATTTCTACTACTATGATTCTACAATTAATTCAATATACATAGTTTAATCCTCCTTTCTCCCTCTCTCAATTATTTTACAAAATAGTTTACATGGATACATTTCTAGAAAAGAGGGCTCAGTCTAGGGGATCCGCTTTCACCATTCCTTTTTGTGATTTTCAGGATTATTTCTCACACATCCTGGAATATAGGAGGCTGGGGCTGGGGCGGTGGATGGTGCGAGCTGGAGTGGCTAGTGCGGGCGGGAAGGCATGTGGCAGGGGGATGGCATGGGCTAGTATAGGCTGGAATAGGTAGCATGGGGGCTGGTGTGGGATGGATTGCAGGTGGCTGGGGGCTATTGGGCATATGGCAGGGGCTGGTGCAGGCTGGGATGTAGGAGTTTGGGGGCTGGTGAGGGCCAAAACTGGTGGCTGGGTCTGTTTTGCAGGTGGTAGAGAGATGGAAAGAGTGTTTTGCAGGAGGATGGGGGTGGTGGCTGGTGTGGTGGCTAGTGTGGACTAGATTGCAGGTGGCTGGGGGCTGGTGCGTGCTCGAATGCAGGTGGAAGAGGGCTGGAATGTTTTTGGAAGAGGGCTGGTTGCAGGTGCTGGAGGATGGTGTGGGCTAATTTGAAGGTGTCATGGGGGCTTTTGAGGGCTGGAATGCTGGTGGAAGCTGGATGAAGTGAAGGTTGAAGGGGGCTGGTGTGGGATGGATGTGGCTTGAGTACGGCCAAATCACAACATTACCATGGCATGATGGTGGCGTGATAGTGACCTGACCATGGAATGACTGCGGCATGTTGGCCATGTCTGGCGACATCTGCGGGGCAACATCTTCCGGCCAGGAGCGAAGGGAGCGGGTGGAGGTGGGGCCACATTTCATTCGTCGCCCTACTGATAGAAATTGTGGTTAGTCAGTCTCAAAATTGATCAGAAGACTTGTGGAATACTATCACTGCGAACCGATGCAGGGTGTCATCCTGGAGCAGGGCCAAATCACGGCATTACCATGGCGTGACTGCGGCGTGACCATGGGGTAACCGTGGTGTGATCGCGACATGTTGTCTTGGTCCAGCAACATCCGCAGGGTAGCATCTTCCAGCCAGGAGCGAAGGGAGCGGGAGGAGGTGTGGAAAACTTTCGACTATCACCCCACCGGAAGAAATTCTTATTAGTTAGTCTCAACATTTATCACAAGACTCAGAGAATACTATCCATGAAAACTACCGTGAGGTGTCATTTTATAGGAGGGCCAAATCAAGGCGTGACCGCGCGCGTGTTGGCCTAGTCCAGTGACATCCGCGGGGCAGCATCTTCCATCCTGGAGTGAAGGGAGGGAGAGGAGGTGGGGCAACATTAAATTCATCCTTCCGCTGGTAGAAATTGTGATTACTCAGTCACAATATTGATCACACGACTCATGGAATACTATCACTATGTACCTCCATGGGGTGTCGTCCTGGAGCAGGGCCAAATCAAGGCATTTCCATGGGGTGACCGCGACGTGACATCTGCAAGTTAGCATCTTGTGTCCAGGAGAGAAGGGAGTGGGAGGAGGCGGGGCAACATTCTGACCATCACCCCACTGACATATGATAGAACAGATCAACTATTTAATATGCTCTAACAAGGGATCACCAGAGAAGGATGTAGCGAGTGGCACAATGAAACAACGTCTAAAGGGAAACAAAACAATGAAAAAAATAATACACCCTACACAAATCATTTACAAATTCATTCACTTTTCCTAAACAAGGAATGCTTATTTATAATATTCAAAGCATAAAAAAGGGAAGTGTCATGGTCAAGGAATATGCCAACTTGGGCAATTTCATTTGATTTGAATGAGTACGATAAGATAATTTATATTATTCCATGAAAAAAAAACTATCTTCCACAAAACAAACACCAACAAGAGGCATATGAAAGGCTCAAACCTAATCTAAACATGGTACAAATAACTATCACAACTCTTTGGTTTAGAAAATAGCGCACCAATGTTGGAGGGGTTTTATTATAAAATCATGCCATTCCTTCATCACACAATTCATTTAATTATATTTAACATCTATTCTAAAACTCATTTAGCACAAATCAAATGCAATAATTTAAGAAACTAGATCAACATATCTATCACTATGAGTTTTTGCAGACATCGCACCTCCGTTAGAGGGATTTTATTATAAAAACACGACTTTATTAATCAAATGAAATAATTATATTAAAGAACACTTATTGAAGATATGAAATTCAATATAATTAAGAATAATTAAGAAAGAAGATAAATACAATTTAAAGCATTCTTGAATTAAAGAGGCTAGAAGATGGATCCTACATCAAGGTGGAACCAAACCATCCACTTCAGCTCTTGGAGCGTTCTAACTAAAAGTTGATGCTCCCCCACTGGGTATACGCACCTTCACACACATACCAGGACACCTATCCCCTATGCACACACCCGCATGGCCATGATCATGTGTAAGGGGATCCTAGCTGATATGCTTATATGCATATGCCAGCCTCTAGTCACTTGCGTATGCATTTATATATATATACATGAGCACACATAGCCTCATACATGCATAATCACTGCTATGGTTGACTATACACGTAACAGGGGGACCCACATACATATAATTTCTTACCTATGCACACGCAGGTGAGTTGCCCTTAACATGGATACTCGAAACCAACGATCAGGGATCAACGCACTACAAAAAGGATTTTAGGAACATTAAAACACATAAAGGATGCTACATAACCATTGAGAAACCAACCAATGACATTAAATCCTTACCTCGATTGGGAGATCCAAATCCACCCAAACCAAAATGAAATGATCCAAATACCTACTGGAAACATAATATGGAGTCAAAAACACTGAAATCCTCAAATACATGAGGTGCGAGACAAGTAGTAACCATATAATCATACCTTGAATCAAATTCGATGGACTGAATAAATCTGAACCCCATTTTCCCCCTTCGTATAATTTAATTACCCTTTATCCACAGAAAGAAGTAAAAGACCTTAGTGTCCAATGTGATAAAGAAAATAAAATAAAAACTAAACTAAATCATACCTGTCTCCTGTGACTATAAATGTCACTACCCAACATATAAGAACCACAATTCCCCATGGGTCAAATCATGTTCATGCAAGAAAGGGAAAAATAGATCCATGTTTTAAAATGATAGTATCAAATAGTACATTCCTATTAATTAACCATTATTCTTTCTGTTAATGGTATATAATTACTTTGGCTCGAGTTTCATCTTAATTTGGTTTTGTTCGATACATGATTTATCCCACCCGATAATAAAAGTTTACTAGAGGACACAATTTCTAATAAAATAGAATATATCATAACCAAAAATGGATCCACACCTATAAGGATTGTTGAACATGATAGGAACGAATGTTTCATATAGTCTAATAAGTTATAAAATGATAAACCAAAAAAACGAAAAACATTGAGAGTTCTCCAATTACTCAAGTGAATATGTAATTTTCAAACAATAATTATCATGTGAGAGAAGAGAAAACCAAGTTTCCTCAACATAAATGTTTTGAATGTGAGAAATAAGAAAGTTCAATGAAAATAAAACACTTCTAAGCTACAATGAAAAGTGCTCCATTGTTGAGAAAAAATCCTAACAACTTAGATGCTGATAAAAACACCTTATTACCATACTTGTTGATATAAAAAAACACTCGAATGGAAATTTCACATAACACACACTTCACATATATTTCTTTTGAAGGAAATAATTTATCAAAATGAATATTTAATATAATGTTGTTATTCCATTCAAAGAATCAACATGGAGAGAATACAAAAATACATTCTCATTAATAAAATATCTAAAAAAAGTTTCAACACCTTTCCCATGAGTTAATACCATTTTTATAGGGAAATTTTCATCAAGATCACACTTTATAATTTAATAAAATATGGATACCCATTCAACTGCATGTGGATCCAAAAAGAACAACACATTTATCCATAATCCAATTTCCCTTCACATGCATCATGAACATATTAAAACAGTATGCATTAGATATCATTTTCATTTTCAAATTATAACATTCCATTCTCATGAAAAATGCATCCAAAAATCATCAACGGTATGAATAATTCTACACATAAAATATTCTTAACATTTTTATGAGCTCCAAATGATTTCACATAGAATATGACATTCTTTATGAAACTAGAAACACATCATATATTGTTCACCTAAATCGCAAAGAAATAATGTTCTCATGGTATCATCTATATGAACTTCCAATGATTTATATCGACAAACACTACAATGATAACGATTTTTATGTTTTGAGAAACCCAAAATCAATCATATATCACAGTATGATATTAATATTCATGAATTATTTAATTTAATGTTGAACATCAAATTATCCTACCAACACTCGATCTCTAGGTTGACACCCAGGGTATGCCAAACATGATTCAATAGAGTTCCATATATGTTTGTCCATGCCTACCATTATCCAGGATGATTTCCTTGACAAGGAACCATGAAAAGGTACATTTCCCATTCCATGGACAAGTGACCTGACACACATTACCATTTCTAGGGATATCTCTCATCTTCCATGGGTTAATGGACTTTCTGTGAATTCTCATTATAGATAAGATTACATTCCCAAGGAGAATAAATAATTCTATGTTTGGAGTAACCATTTCAGGTATTATATAACCATGCATCTAGAACAACCAAGAGAAACCCCCCCTAAAAAAACACCAAAACATGAAAATATTTTGACATATGACACATTTTTTAATTCATTAAAATTACCAATTCTCATTCATCATATTCCATTATGTCAAATATCAGTTCTTGTCAATATAACATTGTGTATTTTCCAATTTAATACAAATTATAAAATTACATGCTACATTATCAATTCATGTTTCAATTGTGTCAATTCCAATTCACATAATGATAACTACAAATTCTAATTCACATGTCATTAGAAGAACAAATTCAATTCACATTTCAATTTATTCATTAATCAATTTCTCATTCCAGGTATAAGGCACTAGACTCATACCATCCATGCTCTAACCCAAGATTATAGATAAGAACACCACTTTGGTGGCCAAAGGATCATGGTATTCATCACCAATAGACCCAACATGATATGTGGAAGGTCTAACAGTAAGGATTCAAGAAATTTACATGGATTCTAAATAGACTATGTCACACACACAATATTATGAAACAATCTAACATGATGTAGATACTATAAAACCAATGAATACATTAAGGATATTTTTCAAATCACCCACCTCAATACTATTAATATTAATCAAAAAACATAAAAATTTTATGAATGTAATCCACCATAATCCTAAATGGAAACAAATAAATACACAAAATCAAGTCCATTAGAAGAATATCAAAGTGGAAAATAAAAGGAATTCACCAATTTTGGGTAGATCACAATGAATATAGATGTTTGAATCAAATAATGGATTGAGAGATATAAGATTCAAAGTAACTAAAAAATGAGGTAGACATGAATTAGGGTTGAAATCCTAGAGAGATCCATTCTAGAGAAATTGAGATCATGACGGAGGAAGTGAGCTCACCAAGTAGGGTTCACGCTCGAGAGGTAGTGTTGGAGGTGAGATCTCATTAGAGGAAGAGATCTCATTTAGTAGAGAGATCTATTCGATGATAGATTCTGTTCGATGGAGGAAGTGAGCTCGTGAGTTCGTTCTTGGGAAGTATTGTTCGACAGAGGAGTGATATGATGTGCGGAGAGATCTGTTCGTGGGTTAGCAATGATTATTTGGGGTTTTTTTCCAATGGTTTCTAAAATAGTAGAGAAATATTTGGGGGGGGGGGGTTACTATGATTTCTAAAAACTATAGGAAAATATTGTCTAATGTAATCTATTCCCAACGGTTTAATGAAACCGATGGGAAAAAACAACAAATTATTACTTAATCCAACGGTTTTAACAAACCGTTGGTATGCAGGTGTTCGTATAAGTGGGATTTCCACCAGTGAATGTAATTTAAAATATCATATTGATTCTAGGTATGTACAAGAAAATTCATGCAATGTAGTAGTGGAATCAACCCACCAAAAGGAGGACAGGTTGGAGGATCCAAATCTATATTTTTAAGATATAATTAAAAAATGTGGAAATAATGGCCTGGATTGTTAAAAGAAAAGGTATTAAAGACATACCAATAACAACTAGTGGTATCATACAAAATATGATTTGTTGCAATTAATATCATGCCATGATTTAGTGAAAGAAATCAGTTTCAAATAGGAGGGAATATTTTGAGAAACCTAATAATGGAGAAATGTGGGATTTAGAGAAGGATTGTAAGGGTTATTCAACGTTATCTAAGGTTAATGAAATTTATAGAGACTATCTACACCCCCTTCCCCACCGCCTTGCCCCACTGCCCCACCCCTCCCCCTGCCCTACAGACCTCCCCACTCCACCCTGCCCCCTCCACCCACCCCTTTCCCCTACCGTACAGACCTCCCCCTACCCTACATACCTCCCCCCTCCCCCTCCCCCTGCCCAGAATACACCCCCCTTTCCCCCTGCCCCCTCCACCCTACCCCCTACCACCTGGCCCCCTCCACCCACCCCTACCACCTACCCCCTGCCCCTGCTCTGTAGACCTCACCCCTGCCCCCTGCCCGCTTCCCCCTACCCCTACCCCACTCCACCTTGCCCCCTTACCCTTGGCCCATGCCCCCCTCCACCCATCCCCCTAGCCTGCACAGCCCCCCTGCACGCCCATCCCCACCCCCTAGTCTGCACCATCCCCCTAGCCTACACTACCCCTAGCCTGCACCCCTAGCCTACACAACCCCCTGTGAACCAAAACAAATCTTTTGAGATGCCTGTAGTGTCTCTGATGAGAGGGGAAAGGATTAAAATGGAAAACATAAATTAAAAAATGTCAAACAAGCTAAATAAGAATAAAATACCACAAAAGGATCCTTATATATACTATCACATGCATAATCATGAGCTACGATCCCTCATACAATATTTTTTTAAATATTCCCATTCATACCTTTTTTCTTCATAATGTCGATACATTTTGAGGATGTGAACATCTAATTTTGGATTATTCTTCAATTTATAAATCCAAATTGATTTGATTATATGATGCCTCAAGAAATAGATCATAGCCTCAAAGAAGTGACTTTGCTAATAATTTTTTGAATTGTGTTCCCAATAGAAATAGTATTGAAGTCTTTAATATACACTACATTATCCTTTTTTTGAATCAAAATAATAAAATTGGAATTGATTCCATAAGGTATAATAGCATGATTAAAGAATTATCTCATAGTATTATGTAAATATAAATGCACAATAACCAAGTAAACCATAAAAAATTAGTTTGTGAACCCATCAGGCCCGATCACACTCTCAAATAAAGAGAAGAGTGAAGTATTTACATCCTTATCATCACAAGATTTAGTTAATGATTTTTTTTTATTTTTATCTACAACACATGTAATTTTATCCACCATCCGAGGGCAAAATATTCTCTTTTATTTGAGAACAGTCTTCCAAAATAATCAACCATAACATTAGAAAATTTATTTTATGAGTTCTATAAAGACCCATCGATTCTATGGGTAACGCCTCCTCTTCCAATTAACTTTTCCTTTTGAAGATAATGAAAAAAATATATTTTTTCTATCTCCCTCCTATATCCATATTAAATTATACTATTTTTTGACTATCCATTATTTCAAAAATGGGTTTTTATAAAGCTGAGATAGGGTTTTAATCTCATCATTTGAAGGATCATTTTGATTTATATTATGAAATTGTAGTATGTATTTCTCAGGTTCATTGATATCATTACCCATATTATAGAAATATACCTTTTTCTAGAAAAGAATCATCCTTTTATCATTATTCAGCTTTTTTCCATGATTTTAAGAGGGCTTCCATAAATTTCAATGTTCCATGTAATGATGATAATCTCCCAACAACCAGGGAAAAAAGTCAAGAATTGTTGAATTCAAATGGAAGGGGAGCTGATGTCAATTTATTTGTAAAAATATCCACTATAAATGGATTGTGATCATAGTGACATTTTTGGGAGATCCAGACTCGATACATCAATAACATAATTATTGTCATCAATATGAACAAAAAAACTATCCAATTTTCTAGCTTGTAATACATTGACAGTGTATCTACACCTGGTTTAGTAACCACCCACAATTGTAACTTCAACTAGGATATATTTATCAAAATAGGATGAAAATTCAGAATCATCCATCATATTGATGTGTGGACCAGTTTTTTCCTCATGCCATAGAATTGTGTTAAAACCCATCAGAATAACCCAACTATATGAACACTATGAAATTACCCCTTCAATATTATACAATATATCTATTGTTTTTGTGTAATAGTTAGAGTAATAAGCAAAATCTAGGGAGATTACAATTCATTGGATACCAATATCAACTAAAAAGTCATACTGGTTTTTAGCACATGAATGCAGGCTGATACTGTCATACTTTAAAATATAGAGATTCTCAGTCATTATCACTTCCGTTTTGTGATACATAGTAATATCCAAGGGTGGAACATATAATGTCACTCAATTTTTCAAACTCAATATTAGGTATAGCTATACTAATCATCATGGGATTTTTGGCAGAAATAAAGTATCTCAGGGATGTGATTGTGGGAGAGTTCCCAAGACCTTGAAAATTACAAAATAGAATCATCATTTATTAAGGGATGTTGTATCTCATGCTTTGAAAAATTATAGGAAACAAGAGAAATCAAATAAATTTTAAAACCTGTTATCAATGACCAGAACCAATTGAACAATATGAGTCGGCTCGGCTTGGGCACTCCTGTTCAAAATTTCCCATAAACTCTAAAGCTCATCATAGAAATACCTTTGAAATTTCCTAAACATTTCCTATATTCATGAGAAATAAAGAATGTGGGAAATGAAAAAACTAAAAGTCCAATCAACTTACAAGATATAATCCATGAACATTCGGTCTCTAGAGGAACGGAGAGGGAGGAGGAACAATGAGGGATGAGTTTTCTCTAGGGGAGAGGGTCAATGGTGGGATGAGAAAGTTGAGCGATAGGGTGGGGAGGCCGCAATGAAACACCAATGGCTAGAAATTGTAGAAGCAATGTCAGGGACGAGTGCACAAAGAGCAGGTCTAGGTCGAGGGTTCAAGGAGTCGTGGACAATGGGGAGGAGGAGCTTGTGGATCGAGGGAGGAGAGGAGGATAGCATCGCGGAGAGCGTCGTGGAGAGCATCACAGAATGGGGAGGAGAAACTCTTGGATCCGGGGAGGAGAGGAGTCACGGACTGGGGAGGAGGAGCCTGATAGATAGTCAAAAAACCATTGCTACAGATTTTTTTATCTGTGTCTATAAATTATGATATAGCCACAGTTTTAAGAGAACTCTGGGTAAAAACTAATCTATAACCACAGACTTATCAAACTATGGCTATAGGTATGTGGCTATAGACCTATTTTCTAGTAGTTGGATTAAGCCTTGATTTAATCCTCTCAATAGTCCATACACCCCTATGATACCACCCGAACTCAATGGTATTTAATTCCCATCCAAACGGGATACATAGGCATCCTCCATGAGGTTCAAACCCAACATCAAAATCAATCCTATTCTATCTGAGACACATTCCAAATTGATTTTAATTCTATCTAGGAATCGATCTTCATTTTAGGTTCCCTGGCCTTTCTTGGCATATGTCCCACACCAAACTTTAACTAGGATCCTTACCCCTAGACTTCTCATAACATGATGTTAAACCATATAGTTAGGTCCTTACCACATGACCATAAAAGGTATTATGTTCCCTATTAACTGACCCTGAAATACATGGGTTTTGACTCCTTTCATGAAGATTCATAAGATACCTATTTAGGGGTTTTATCCAAACATCAAAACAACTTCAATCTCCCTGGATTATAATAAAGTCTAGTGCACCCAAATGCATGGATTAAAAACCAACATCATCGTAACAAAGACAAAAGAATCTCTTAGAAGAACATGAGGGGATGTCATCAATGGATAACCTCATATATATACATATATATCAATTCATAAATATTCTTAGATATATACATGTGATTATAAACTCCATATATTATAATAATTGATTTATAATTCAAGGAAAAACACTCCATACTTGGGAATTAATAAACGATTCATGAACATATCATAAATCTTAAAGAGAGCCTCAGACTAGGAAACAATATCACATTAAAAGGGTGTGATGAACCCATCCTCCCATCCTCCAGACCAATGTGAGTTCTTAAGTAGCATTGATTAAAATCCCTAATGAACATGTGTCTTGGGAAAGTAGGAATTTTGTGTAAAGAAGCATTGGTAGTTTATCTTAGAAATAGTGATGTTAAGATAAATGATTGTATAAAAATAAAAAACCCCATGAAATCAACCATCATGTGATCAATTCTCTGAGGGGGGGGGAGAAAAAAATAACGAAAAAAGGATTGGGTTTTGACCCATCCAAAAATTCCCTTTCCCTGTGTGTGAAATAAAAATGTTTAACCCGACATGAATCCTTAAGAAATATGATAGTGTATCCCACATGTCTGACAGTTTAACTATAAAAAAGTTGGCTAGAAAAGGAAGTTAATCATGCCAATGTTCATTGTAAAATATAATTCTCTAATAGTGGTTTTTTTGTGTCTACCATAATTTCTTAGGTACATTTCAAAAATCCCCTCAATCCAATGGATTCATTCCCACTTTTATCAATAAATTCCCTATAAACCACCAAAGTTGGGTCTTCATCCATGCAATGGACACCATCACTAAATCAACATCATCAATGGTGGGTATCTAATGCACTCGTTAGTGAGTATCGTCATAATGGTCATATCCCAACCTTGTAGGCCACCAGATAGGCTCTCCAGCTCACCAAGAATCACTGATTGCCTGGTCAATAATGACTATTGGTCCTAAAGTAGATGACATCGACCACCATATTATACTATTTCAGGATATTTTCCTCCAAATTCATTAATCAGTCCCTCCCATATCTCAGATATGTGGAACCATATGCCACTTATATACTCACCGTGAAGACAAAGGATTCCTCCAGAAGGGCTCCTTCCAGAAATAGTTACTTCTAATATTCTGAGGTAGTAACCCCACAACATAATGAGGGTGCATCCCTTGGATGTTTGTCATTAGACCTTCAAACCAAAGAAAGAATGATTGACATAAAATAATGAAAATCAGCCAATATATATTAGGGTCACTATTATTTATCCAAATAAGCCAACCAACAGAATTTGGTGGAAAATTGCGAGTAGACATATACACCTGTTTACCTTAATTAAGCTAGTAAGGTGATTCTTCTTACGGAATTCAAGGAATCCCACTAACCAAATAATGTGGTATATTTCATGTAGGAATATACAACTTCCTACACCCATAAAACATTCCAACGTCCTTGTTTTTTAGCACTTGAAGAAGTTAGTTAGATAGTTCAGATTACCAGAAAAGAGTTGACTCAACTTTCTTCCACTACAAATGAGTACTGTCAGTATCCAATGGTAGGAATGGGAGGATATGAGTAGGTACATAAACCTAATCCAGATACATAATGGTAATATATCCTCATTGTAGTTGAGAAATTTACCAATAATATCTTTGAAATTGTGAAATAGGAGATGCAAATCAATTCCCATATCATGCATACTTTCTAAGATATCTTAAAGGTGTTGACAGTAGTACCTAAGGGACAAACACATAACTCTATCCACACAACTAGGGTGACTCATTTTCTTTTCACCCCATATTAGATACACATATTTGATCTCATCCATGAGTGTCATGTGGAAAACTACCCCATGTTATATGGACAACAAGATCAAGAATATACAACCATTCTAACTAGAGGCCATCGGCCTATCTTAATGGCTACTCCATGGATGAAATAGGCACCTGTCTATGAAAAACTCTTCCCCTAGAAAGTGAACCCAATCTCTTGTATGGAGTAATACAAGAAGAAGCCTCATCAAACATGATTGTAAAGTCAAGAGATGATCCTTAATCTGAATCAACATAATAGTGGAGTTCTTGAGTCCCTCGCATGCTTATCTATGGCAGCTCAAGATCCTACCCTCCCATTACCAAAAAATGGGAGTAGTGTGAGTAATTAAAAAGGTCCTAAATAGATAATTTACAGTGAATTATTACTTCATTTCCAAAATTTTCCTATTTATGAGAGTTTATCTCATGATGAGAGCCAAGGGAGCCCTCCATGAGGCTGAAAGTCCAAGGAGATATAGGGTCTCCACTTTCTATAATTGACCATGGTATTACTCCCTATGATGGTATTAGCTACAAAGGTTCTCTCTATAGTATTTTTTTACATTTTTAAGAGAATTATTCAATTCAAAATTTAGTGATGAGAAAGCCATCCTTTCATGTGGAACTTGTAAAACCAATGTTAGTCATGTCTGATACCTTGTAATTGGAAGGTGAAATTATTTTTAATCCATAAGAAAGCATAAGGTTACAATCATTCTTTGAACAAACTTTGGGTCAATTACCTTTCTAGTACAATAGAGGAATCCTCTAATGATCACATATCTTATGATTAAGCTTACATGAAGCATCCACTCTAGTTGGACCAGGTAGAGGACTCTATAGAAAAGGACAATAAAGATGTTCTAAACATGAGAAAACGGTTGGATAAAGATGAAATAGAAGTCATGTTTGGGCCTCTATCCATCTCTTAATAAAAACATACAGATGAATTTACAAATTATGGTATACCCAAAATTCACCTTAATAAATGGAAAAATAATCACTATTTAATGTAAACTTTATTACATTATGATGATTATCAAAGCTGCGTCATGGTAATAGAAGGGTTAAAACATCAAGTTGACATGTCATGTCTCTTGTATTGATGCCATCCAATGAAAAGAAAATAGAAAGGATCCCTTAAATTTTCACGCATTCACGCATTAATGGGGTTGAAAAAACTAATCGTAGATACCCCACCTGATGTTTATATCAGAGGATGGGGTGTATACAGAGCATTTCAATTTGCTGCTCTCCATAAACAGAAAATCATACGTAATGTTTTAATGTGAAATGTTATACCATTTGGATGGATAAATAAAAGTTTAATCTATCCCTGATTGAAGATATTATCAAGACGAATAGGCCCCACCTGACTCACTCTGAATTTTAGTTAGAAGATAGTAGGCTGTTGAGAGACTTTCGCGTCGTGAATGTGAGAATATTGTGCGAGACTCTAATTTAGAGGATGTTATTTATATGGTATAAAATATGTAAAAAATAGTGCAATGATATTTTGAAATCATTGATCGATGTTCATACCGAATGATACACCCAACCCATGTTCATAAAAAACCCTCAAGAAATTAGATGTGCAACTACGGTGATATCACCCATGATAGTTGAGGGGAAATCATAGCCCATAAGACTGGGAAATTTTTTAAAACGAGTTCCAGAAAATTAGATCTGAATAGAAGAAAAATAATTACTAGAACAACCATTTCCCTTAGATTTGGGGGGCTTTTCACCTTAAGAATACACTTTTAAGTTGTAATTAGACTTCTCCTGAGTTGGGAAAATGATATAAAGTAGATCATCTCATTTTGACTCATCTCATGATCTAGTTCCATCATTTGGAACATGTATAAATGAATTATCTGGATATTCAATTTCGGTTATTATCCACCAAACAACTCCTAGAAAATCACAAAAGGAGAGGATAAGGATTTATGGTGGGAATAGAAGTAGACAGTCCCACAAAGGAATAGATATAATTATTGAAATGAATTTCTTTTCAATGAATTTCATAAATGTCGCCCTGCTAATTCTACAAAACACATCACCAATTCAAAATAATAGTTATAGGACGAATTTATGGTTCATGATGTGCTCTACATCGATTTAATTGAAGGAGGTGTGTACACTTGAAACTCGATGCTTTCGTTAAATATAGGTGCTCCCTTGAACAATCCACCTCTACCTCCTTGAAAGAGGGAAAATGGTAAGGGCTAAATTTTACCTCACATCCCATCCAATGAAGGTAAGTCCATTTTTCTAGAGGAAAGGTTTTTTCACCATGAGAAGGAAATGGAATAATTAAGGAGAATCAATTCAGAAATAATCTGAGGAAACATTCCTATCATGAGGGTTTGATAAGTAGATCCTCAACATTCATCTCTAGATAAAAAACCTCAAAGAATAATGTTTTCCATAGAAAATGAAGAACATATGAAACATCCTCTCATTTTAGGTTACCAACCAAAAAAATATTTGGATCTCGTGATTTAGGATTGAGAATCCCCTTTGATGTGTGTACAACCAGATCAAGGTCAGGAACATCCTTAAATGCATCCCCGTACTGGTTACCCATAACAAGTGTAGGAAAAACCACGAATTATAGCCCTACCAGCTAGTACACATTTCCAGGAACCAGCTCATCCTAAAATTCCTAAAAATAATGAGGCCACCATTGATTCACTAATAGATCGATTAGAAGACATATAGGAACGATGTGTTCCAATTCATCTAGAAATGAAGGCTTACCCCAAATAGGTAGACCTGATTCCCCCCTCACAAAAAATTGGAAATCCTATGTTTCTAATCTTTAATGGTCTAGTATAACAAGAGAAGTAATTGAAGAATTTCATCTATCGTTATGACCCCATGATGGTTACCCATGAACAAAAGGATGCAGAAAAACATTTATGCTTCATGAAATCACTACAAGGACCATCATTTGTGTGGTACATAAGCTTGCACGCTCCCTCAATCACTAGATGTGAAGAAATCTATCAAAATTTCCAATTTTAGTTTAGCTAAATGATACATAATACAATAGAATTTCAACTCAAAAACTGAACACAGTTGTATAAGGAATGTGTCTCATCTTTGATTGTAAGCTGGAATGGACAGACATACTCTTTAAGCCTACCACTCCCTCAAGAACATTTGTTACCCATATGTATATAAAATCTTCATAATTAATTTCACACATTGTTAATACCAATGGAATACATACAAGGGTTTTAGGATCTTGCTGTAATTACTAAAAATGTAGAAGACTCAATTTTAGAGACCATATCCAAGTCCCAACTAATTACATCATCTCAGAGAAGGAGTAACAGAAAATTAGCGGCCAATATAGTTATACATAACTAGGACCCTATACCCACACCTATTTCAAATTCCTCTTTATATCATGAGGCTATATCTCTTTAGTATCAGCACAAAATGCCTACCTCATCAATATGATCTGAGAGATCAGAGGTGGAAATAGTTTTATGAGATTAAAAACAAGGTCTATTATTTTCGAAATGACCATGCCCTAGAATACTTCATCTCTGTATTTGAAAATAACATATTTGAGTTTCCAAAGACTAGGGAGCCTAGAAAATAATGTTATGAATATATCCTAAAATATTTTCCCTTTCACAAAATTTTGGGGAACCACATCCGGGATAGTTTTGTCTTCAAATTACTTCTATAAAAGATATTGTACTCTGGGCATGTGATGATAAAAAAATTTGAATGATCAGTTTGCGTGTATTTTTTCTAATAATACAATTGTGAAAAATGAATGAAAATAGGTTAAGGGAACAATTGGGAAATATTTTGGTGAATATGGGGTTATAAAAACAATCAACCAGACGCATAATATTTACCATACCTAGTTAAAATAGTAAACTATGCCTCCATCCACTTCTGTCGAATCACATCCAAGTTTATCAAAATCCCAGTCATTAGAGGGCCAATCCTATGAAAAGAAACATGTCCAGAAGGGTATAAATAAGACATAAAAAGATGACCTCTTATCAAGTACAATTGTTTCCTTGACATTAGCAGACTTCATGAAAACCATCCCAAATGTATGGGAACATTCTCGATAAATGACACAATAAGAATCGACCTATCCGATGGAATATTCGTTAGATTAAGAGTTAAACTCTTGACATGTTAATGTTATTCACATTATGAATCCCTTTGCAGATGATTATTGTTATCATGAACCAAAATTCCCAACACTTGATAGGGGAACATAGGTAAGAGGCCAAAAAAGACATGGCTATAGGGGAAGATGTGGCCATGCGATATTTCATTACTCCAATGACTCCTTCATTCTAATCATCTACACAACAAAAACTCATGGATTATATCTTTAGTGAGATCAAAAATAACAGGGGAATTTATCCATGCATGATGGAATCATCCGAGACAAAATCATATCGGAAGATAAATTGGAGGATATGCCCTCACCCAATCCACCCAGGTGTGTAGGAAGAACTAGAAAACCTAATACTCCAAGAGTAGAATAACTATAAACTATTATTCCTAAAGATGGTTCATCTATAGTAGAAACATTAACTCCTAAATAATAGGAAAAAAACTCCCCCATGTGGGGAAACACATTCCTCTATATGTGAAATATAATGAATTGAAGCAAGTATCCTAGGTCCCAACTATGATATAAATCATGGATGCCCTATGTCTCTCAAAAGTATTATTGTAATGTCTCATTAAGGCCTTTTGAAGACCTTGAAAGTTTTTATTTGAGGTTTCTACTATAGAAATATATCATGTAGAAAATCATATTGTAGAATCCCATGAAATTATCTCTTTAACAAAACAATGTGAAGATGTTGGCAAGTAAAGGAACATCAGACCCTTGTATATATTCAGAGGAATAAAGGTAATTTATGTAAGATGATCCTTTTTTGATAATAGTTAAGGAGTTAACCTCATTCTGGACTGGAAACTTAACCAACTAGGTCTGAATTAATCGCACTTGTCTACCTCCACTCAAATGTTACAAGGATTTGGAAAGAATGAGAAAGAACCGCTTGGTGATATCACACTTAGAACATGGTTCAATAATTTATTATCAGAAAAATAATTTATGGTTGTCTAGTAGGCTACAACTTTTATTGTTTTATGGGAAGACTTTGGCTACATCATCATGCATTCATTCCTCATCATACCACCAATGTCTCATATATTATTTTAATAGTCAAATTGGTCCATTTCATGTTTACAAGGCCCGATTTAAATCATTCGAGTCATGATACATTGATATAAGTTTCTAAAATAAGGGAATAAAACATTCCATTATGGATGGTATTACTCAAATAGAATCCTTGAATGGTATTGAGATGACACCAAAAAATCTATTCAAATAACTAGGTGAAGAATATGTGTTTCCCATTGACCATATTGATTGGGTAGGCCTATATTCAAGCACTCGTTTCGTGGATTACTCATTTTCAGTTGTAAAAACCAAAACCTGTAGTGTTTCTGGAAGGCATCTCCACCACTGTGGATGAACATAGAGAGATAAATATATGTATAGAGGAAGATCCATAACCCACTCAGATTAGTTTCTCTATAAATTTTGAATAATAGTAGGTATATACTTCCTGTTTGAGGCAGAATCAGGATGAGTTTCTTGGACATACATAGTGATTTCAGGTCTTGATCTCAAGGTGTCCACCCATCATATGGTTTTTCCAAAATACCCTTGGGTATAAAAACAAGTATCCAGAAAGACACACCCAACTCAGACCTCTTAAATTGAGACTAATGTGGACAAAATCATTAAGTCAGACTTTATCAAAGAGGTGTAGTATTCAAAATGCGAAGCCATTATTTTTATAGTGAAAAAACATAATGTGAAAATCAGAGTTGGAATTGATTTTAGAGATCACAATTGGCATTTTTCCAAAGACAACTTCTGGATTCCAATCATAGAACTTGTGATGGAAACAAGCACTTATTATCAATCCCTCTTCTTTTTGGACGGCTACACATGGTATAACCAAATTCATATGGCCCTTGGATATGAGTAATTAACATCCTTCAGAACCCCCCATGGAGTATCTTTCAATCAGGTAATTCAATTTGGTTCCAAGAATGTCTGTTCCACATACCAACTTTCCATGCACCACATTTTTAAACCCTTCAAAGGGAATTTTTTCAAATTCTATTTTGATGATCTAGTGGTCAAGTCTAAAAAACGTTCCATCCACTTGACTAACCTGGAAACCATATTCAACAAAATTTGAAAACACAACATGAATAAGTACTTCTTAAAATGTACTTTTGGTGTAACCTTGGGGAAAGTTCTCAGGGTGTTGGTACACCATAAAGACATTAAAAATTGCTCTTCCGAATTTGAAATCTATCCTTTTCAAATCACCTCCTTGAAACCTAAATGTGTTAAGAGGAATTCAAGGAATCTTGGAAGACATAAGAAACTTTATATCCAATATTAAATCCAAGTGTTTACCCTTCACCAAATTGATGAAGAAATGGTTCAAATAATAACGGAGCAATGATTTCAAGGATCATTTGACACCCCATCTCTTGATCCCACCAAGGATAATGCCATGTATAGAAGGACATATACTAATTATCTATGTGAAAGCCCTGGAATGGTCACTAGGAACCTTCCTTGCATTGAAGAATGATGTAGGGAATTAAAATAACCTATATTATCTTAGTCAAACTATGATTGATATAGAGACTCATTGTTCAGATATCGAGAAACAATTCCTAGAATTAATCATTGCAGCTTAGAAGTTGAGGCACTATATGTAGAACCATGAGATTCACCTAGGTTCTCACAATAACCCTCCCATATTTATCATGAATATTCCTATGGTAACATGGTGTCTAGCATGATGGGAAATTATTATTTCATAGTTCGACATACAATTCGTGTGTCAGAAACCAGTGGAAAGACATGCCTTAGAAACATTCCTCACTGACAATCCATATACGGGGGAAAAATCATTAAATAATGAATTTATTAATAAAGGGATATTATCTATTCAAGGTGACCCTAAAACGTGGAAAATTCACATCAATGATGAATCTAGGTGTACAATAGGGAAGAAAATGGAATACCCTAAACTCAACAAAATTGGGATAGGGATTGTGTTCATCTATCCAGAAAAGGTAGTTGTTCTAAACTCCTTCATGTTATGAGAAGGTTATACCAACAAAGAGGATGAATATCATGCTCTCATCATAAGACTAGAATTGGCACTCCAAATACCGGTGAACCACTTGAAGATAAAATGTGACTCAGAGTTTCTAATAAAATAGATGAGGGGGGATTATGCTATATGAAAAGAGGATTTAATCCCCTTGTGTGATTAGGTGTGAGGGTTAATGGATGAATTAACCTTAGATCCAACATTAACTCATGTCTTGAGACCACTGAATTCCTAGGAAGAGGAATTACAAAATGTATCCCCTACCTCATCTGTTCCAAACTGGGACAAAACTATTATCAACATTTTCAATAACCACATTGTGTCTCCTTTTTTGAGGTTAGAAAATAGGTGATTAATGAGTTCAACCCCGTCCCTGATACATATGGTTTTACCATGGTATTGAAGACACCCATAATAAAATATCTTCATTATGGAGTGATTCCACTGGATAGAGGTAAGAGAGATAAAATTCAGCAGTGGGTAGTCAACCTCACTCTTTATGACTACTTGAATCACCAGAGGATCTTCTACATGTGAGGCTCTGATGTAATACTTCCCAGGAAAATAAATGGAGAATAAACTGAGGCTATCATGGTAGAAGTACATGAATGAACCCATGGTGAACACCAGTCTAGGTATAGGATTTCTGGGTAGATATAATGGCTTGGATACTTATGGCCTTTAATGACACATGATTTAACATAATTTACATAGAAATGTCATTCCTTCCATGTGAATTCCAACTTCATCCACCAACCTATAAAGTTTCTACATATAGGAAAAATACTCATGGACATTTTATGTATATGGAATGGATGTTGTGGGACCATAACCCTCAACTATGACCAAACAGTTCATGTACATCTTTACCATAATAGATTTCTTCTGCAAGTGGGCCGAGGAAATACCTATCAAAGAAGTTAGGGCAAATAGAATTGTCAGATTTGTAAAACAAAACATCATTACATGGAAGGGTGTCCCTCATACCATACTGATGGAAAATGGAATCAATTTCTATTCTTCTAAGGTAGAGAATCTATTCCGATACTATAATATCAAATGGAACCATTCATCCCACCATCATGCAACAAGTAATGGATATATAGATGCTTTTAATAAGACCATAACAAACATACTCTAGAGTATGGTGGAAAAATATATAAAAATATTATCTTGATAATATTTTTTATTCTTTATGGACATTCTAGACTACAACTCATACAACCATGTGGATGATCCAATACACATTGTTACATGGAACAGAAATACTCATTACCATTAAGGTTCTGTTTCCATCACGATGAGTTTCCATTTTTATTCGTCTATCTACAGTTGAGAAATCCAAAAAATGAATTGATGTGTTAGAGTGACTAGATGAAAAGATATATCATACCTTCAATCACTTGGAGGTCTACCAGAATCATATAGTGTGAGCTTTCAGTAAACAATTCCACCTCCATTCATTTCTCTAAGGAGAACTGGTTTTGGTCCTCAGGACACTAATGATACCAGAAAATAAGCTTCCAAAGCATGAGTCAATGTTGGAAGGAACTTACAACATACACAAGTTCCACTCTAATATAACTTATTCCTCAATCTAAATGGATTGAGATCACATTAGGAATCCAACAAATCCATCATTCCTTAAAAAATATTTTATGTAATCACATGAAAAGTATCATAGATACTAGAGTTTAAACTGCATAACATCATATAAATCTAAGTTACAATACATTAAACTGTGTGTTAGAATTATACATGCCCCATGAAAATAAATTGAATGACATAATTTCCTATCCACATGACTTCAAATTGCAAGACACCCATTGTTCTCACCAAATTACATGAAGGTGCATGGTTAGATTCCTTTAATATAAATGTTGTTAAACACCCAAAGTATCATGAGTTTAGATATACCTCCTGATCATTTAAAAATGGGCCCCCTTTCATAGGTATAAGCCCAAATATTTTCACATCCTTACTGGAAGATGATAAATTGCATGGTCAACATCCTCATCATATGATAATAAACTACATGATCTATCTTATGGCTACGTGTGGCTTGATTATCTTTTCAAATGGGATATGTAGTGATGCCCAAATCTCCCATCTCGGGTCAAGATATGAAAATGGGAATATAAAACCTCTTTTCCAAGTGTGTGAACATGATCTACACAACCATCAACCTAGAAAATATATTAGAGCCCCCTTCCCAACATCAAAACCCAGTTGGTGTAGGGACCCATCTCTCAGAACTACATGTTTCTTGATTCTCATCCACATGAGATATATAGTGATTCCCATGTTTCCAATCTTGGGTCTAACCATGACCATAAATTTTTTTTCTTCACTCTCTTTGTTTATGGATTAATACTACATAGGGAACATCTTCCTAAATATTGTGTGGCATGATTCTCATTCCAATGAGATATATAGTGGCACATAGATCTCAATATTAGGTACAACAACATCATTTCCATCCTTCCATTTCAAGTTATCATCATCCTTACCGGATGAAAATAAAATGCTCAATTCTAAAATAACTACATATTATATGATTATCATCCTATTAACATATGTAGCAATTCCTAGACTATATCTCCTGGACCAGCCACTACAAAATTTAAATACTCATATCTTTCACATGGGTCACCTTTATTCTATAGAAGAAACTATTACCACTCCTTTTTTCTCACACCAATCACAAATCATGTGGGATTAACATTTTGTTAAAGTACTTATCATCATAAATAAGTATTATAAATTCCAAATGGAACTATCTTGGTCCTGGGTGTAAGACCTGAAAAGACACACCATAGGAATTCATCACATGACAATAAACTGCATGATCATTTCAAGAACTACATGTTTCTTGATTCTTACCCTAGAAAGATACGTAGTGATGTATGGGTAATACTCCTTGGTCTAACTATGATATTCCATTCAATATCAGAATCACCCAAATCATTAGCCGATGACAATAAATTTCATTGCTCTTAAAGAACAACATGTATCATGATTTTCACCCCAATGTGATAATTAGTGAAACCTAATTCTTCACTCCAAGGCCCAACTATTTCACAATAAGGGATATACTCCACTCTCCCATGTATGAGTCAGATCCACATGGGATGATACAATATGGTATATCACCCTATGCATGAACCCATATTCAAAACAAAAGGCCCAAATTTCCTCTACATATGAATTCAATTATTGTAGATCATATTCATTTATAATTAAGTTTGGATTTATTCTCATCCTATTCAGATATGTAGTGATTCCTTGGAATTAATCCTATTCCAAGATTTAAGGTAACAAAAAATTCCCCCTCTCCCACATACATACAATGTTTTATGTAGTATGTTTTATTTTGGGTTCCTTCGTTAAAGAGTCATGCCAAGGAGATAGAGATGTACCCCCTATAAAATTGATTATAATTTTAAAAGGGACCCCAAATCATGTCCAGTATCGATACATGAACTTAATTTTTGCTCAGATTTATCCCTTCTGCATTCCACCATCCCAATGATGATCATTTTTAAATCTTCACAATCATTTCTCAGCATCTGGTAGAAGAATATCTAATACCCGAGAGGTCCTTTGTATGATTATTCTATAATATTCCCAGTTTTATTTTCATAAAATAGTCCCAAAAACAGGTTTACCAACTAGTGGTAACTTCTCACTAGGGAGAAGTCTCTCCTTCCGCTATAATCTTTCATGAAAAATATGTTGGAACTCAAAACTAAAAATCAGCAATCATGCCTTGAATATTTTTACTATATCGTCACTCTAGATATGAAATCATCCATGAACATGGTTTAAAATCCCCCACCCTTGAACATGTTCAAAGAACCCTATAATAACATTGGACCATTTGGAAACATGTAATTTATTCTTTCCAGGGTATTTTAGTACTAGTTGAATGACCTAAAACTAGAGACACCATACTTCATGTGCTTGGGTCATACCTAAATAGAGAACTTTCCCCTATATCTTTGGAAATTTATTCTTGGAAGCCATCTTCCATATTTAGCTTCATTCCATCCCATAAACCAAAATCTATTCCTAGGAATGTATCAACCCCCATAAACATCCATCCGATTTTAATGATAGAATTTTAAAATTCTTGAGAACTTCTTTGTATGGATATTCTCTAAAAAGGACCCATTGGATTTACATAAACAAACTCAAAAAATTTAGTGACTTTTAGCCAAAGTATGACATTGTTTGGCTATATAGAATGCTCTATGTTTTTCCTTTCATAAAACCTCCCACAAATATAATTTTTCAAACAAAGATAAATACATCTTTTTGAAAGACCTCATTTAATTCCATAAGCCATTTTCCCCATACCAACATTTAGATTTGGGAATCCCTAATCATAGCTTACAATTTTATCATCTTGCACCAAAATATGGTAACCTATTTTCTGAAAAATTACCAAGAATGAGAGAATCATCCACCTTTCTGTCCATGATAAAGACCTTATATTATATCCCCCTAATGTATTTACTGTACTAATTTAAACTATATAGGTTTATTTCTTTATTGTGAGTCATTAAAAATCATAGAATGGTGTCCTTGGTGTATGACCTTATTTTACATAACATAATGTCATTTATGTATGAATTTAGAATGCATAAAAAAATTTAATCATAATAAGACTTTCAACAATATGGTCAATGATAGGATCACATGACATTATACTACATGATAGTTTTTCTTTCTTTATAAAGAGACCATTACCCTAAAATTGATCTAATAATAAAATTAACACTCCTTAGCTTGATTTAAATTCATGAATCATCTAATTGAAATATAGATACTCCCTTCATCCTCAAAAATCTACCGTTAGAAAAACCACCTACTGTGTTCTTGAGAAATCTAAATCTTAAACTTTGACCATCAGAATTAAAATGTCAGAATTCTTGAGGACATTATTGTTTGACTATGTAGTAATAAACCCAAATTAGATCTCATATATTCCTCACATATTTCCTGGCCTTATAGAAAAACATTTCCAATATTGACAATATAGTATGAACCCAAGTTGGACTTACATAAAAAACCCAAAAATGGGTTTGTCAATCAGGGGTAACTTTTACCTCAAGGGAGACCTCTTCTATTCCATAATATTGTTTTTTATTTATAGAAAACTAAAAAATCATGACTCAAGATTCCCGATTGACTACCTGAATAATATGAAAACATTGGTGACCTAGAAGCATTGTTCGGGAAATTATTTCAAAATCTATGGTCAAAGCGATTTGAACTAAAAAACTATATTTATTTGTCCATTATACATGAATTTAAACCACCCATGAAGATAGACACAATACATACAAGATTCAATCACCAAAAGAGAACTCTAGATAAAATTTGAGTCTCTCCTCACCAGAACTACAATTTTTATGGTTCATGAAAAAATAGAGCAATAGAAATAAATAGGCACAAAACATGTTAGAATAAAAATATGAAAAAAATGGTATTAGAATAAGAGAAGTTTCTCTCTCTAAGTTTCCTTTATATTGATCTTAGTAAAAAATTAGGGTGATGTCACAAAGGACACAATGTTTTTAGGGTTGTCCATATGTCCCCAGGAAATGTCAAATTTAGCTTACTAAGTACTTTTCCTTATATAAAAATGATAAAGTCCCTCGTTCCAATCATTGTGATTATGGTTAACTCATATGAAGATTCCATACTATGAAAATAAACATTGATGTAATCATAATAGGAGTAAATAATGGGAGAAGAAATATATGAATGAATAAAAAATTCTTTTCATTTATGGGGAAAAATTAGAGGATCATCCAAAAGATAGGGTATCTCTCTCATATATTACATAATATTTTCCTCATAATTGTTCATCTATTTAACGTCCTATCGAGCCCAATCAGTCACATGTTGAAGCTCAGTAAAATGACTAGATTCAGTCTCCTCAACTTGAAAAAGTGTCTATGACTTTGCTATAATGGTAGATGGCCCTTCTTTGTGAATTAGATCTTCAACAAAAAAGGGATTTATTGAAGGGTATATGTGGGATACTAGAGCAGAGAGAACCAAAAATTCAGAGTCATGTGAGCCATTCCCATAAATCGACACCCTATTCATAGATGAGGACCAGCCTTCATTTCCCATGTGCATGGAATACTTACCAGATAGGGTAATGTAGATGATTAGAATGGAAGAACTGTGTGGATGTCTTTTGTCGGTTGCCTCAATATTTAATCCATTTACCTCATGATCTGACCCTCTCCCTTCGATCGAATCCACTCCGAAGGGGTGGATTTTTTTCAAACTTCATTATTTTATATTGATGAAAAGGAAGAAAATGGAAACACCTTAGGAATAATGGATTAAGAGAAAGGAAGTATAAAATAGGAAAAAAAATTCTACAAAGTATATTTCTTCCTAGTCCCCCAAAACACAATCAGCTTGCAAGGTACCAGCACAAAACCTTGTGTGACTGACCAACAAGACCAAACTACACGTGACCTACCAAAAAAATGAAACCTTCATTCAAGGTCCTATATTTTTTTAGGAATAATTCCTTGGGGTCTTTATTTGGACTGAAGAAATTTCCAAAGGCCAATTGTTACATCGATCACCTTAGCCCTTCTATCTACCCCACAGAAAACTTCTAGGAGACTTTCTATGACCTAAATTATATGGTATTAATGGGGTATAGTAAAATTAATTCCCTCTAGATATTTAAAAATAAATAATTCCTAAGTGATCCATTCATTTAGCTCAAGATTAACAATTTTTAGTGAGAAGTATGTTTCCTTAAACATGGATATGCATGACCTACCTCTGATAATAATAGTGGAGACCCTTGAAGGATTTAGTAAGATATCACCCAAGTGTAATATCCTAGGTGGTCCAACAGAAAAGGACATACCAATTCTCCCAGGCCTACCTATGCAGAGAACCCCCTGTGTGAGCCTTCTAGGTTCGCCCTACCATTCACCCTACTTGATCTAAACCTTTGAGCGTGGTTAAAATTAATTCAAGGAAGGTTCCTTCTGCCATTTCACCCCTTTTATAGAAGGGACCTAGTTTAATCCACCACTGATACCTCCAAACGTACATATCCATGGTGAGTGGCACACTTGGGTTTCTTTTGGGTGGGAATGTATTTCTATTTTTGGAGGATTCCCACACTTTTCTATTTGGCCTGTCAGGCCTTTCAGGGTTCATGTGAATACACATCCCCATGGTACAGAGGACCCTTACCCTAGGGAAAGTGTTGGGGAGGTCATGATCTTGTATATTGGGGTTTGGACCATGTCCTCCACATCCCATCTCGAGAATGCAAAACCTCCACTTCCCATAAGGGGAGTGGAAGTATCACACATAGTTTTCCATTCACCATGGAATTTAATCCTCCTACCACAACGGAGCCCATGTCAGAGAACTCCTTATGAGGTAATCCACTATCCTCTTGGTAGGGGGGTGTAGTCATTCTCCTCTATACCTAATCTTCCACCACCTTCATTCCCTCCTTGTTTTCCATAACATAGAATCACTTAAGGGTTAAGTGAATAGAGGGAAGTTCCATTTCTATGACCTCTTCCACCATTGTCCTATGGAAAAGGAGATGGTTGTGCACAAAACCCTATCCATCTCTCACTAGACTTTGTTGTCATATCCACTGATGGGGAGGATAAGATTACATAGTTCTTCATATCATCCACTTTCTATTGTTTCTAAGATCGATCATGACTATCATGGATTAGAAGCTAATGGTGATCATTAATTCTACATGATCCATGACTTTAATTAAATAAAGAGAAATTTGATTCGATGTTTCAATAGAATCATGATATATAGGATAACCACATAGGTCTTGAGTTCAATGGGAATATTACTCATGAGTATGCCCCAATTATAATTCCCATAATCTAGGAATCCTCCTCAGGAGTAAGACCCTTGTTAAGTCCCCCAAACATCCATGAGTTTAGACATTCCACATGGTCCCTTTTATAAGGGAATTATCTTTAGGAGTAATCCCTAGTTTAATACTCTTGTAGGGATATACTCAAATATGTGACCACCTATACTGTGTTGTATTTGATTCCCATCCAAATGGGATATTTAGGAATCCTCTTTGAGGTTCAAACCCAACAATAGATCTATCCTATTATCTCTTGACCACATTCCCATTAGAGATTAATTTAACATAGGAATCCATCTTCCTTGCAAGTACCTTGGTCCACCTCGACATAATTCCCACAAAAAACATGGACTAGGCATATTTCAAATAAATTTCCACACCAAATGATTTAAAATAATATAGTTAGGTCCTTATCATTTGACCATAAAAGGCATGATGTGTTTTTTTAAGATTCTTGAAACTAAAATGGTTACGATTCCTTTCATGGGGACGCATTGTAATCCTACTTATGGGTTTGATCCCAACATGATAAAAAATCCATCTTCTTTGATGATAATACACTCCAGATCGCTCTACTTCTTGTCTATAAAACTAGTATCATCATAAGAATGAGCAAAGAATATCTAAGTAGTACATAAGTGGATACCATCAATGGAGAACCTCAGATACATACAGATATATCCATTGATGACGTACCTTAGATACATATAGATTGTTCTAAACTCCATAAATGTAAATAATTTAATTCTTATTCAAGGGAAAATCACTTCATACTTGGGATTAATAAAGGATTCATGTACATATCTTAAAATTATAAGAGAGTCCTAGAGAAGGAAATAATTCCCCTCAAAATGATGTGATGAACCCAACATCCCATCCTCTCAACCAATGTAAATTCTTAAGAGTGGTTGGTTAAAATACCTAATGAGAACTTTCTTTCAGAAATCAGGTCCTTTTGGATATAGAACCATTGGGGGTTTCTATCTGAAATATTTAACGTAATATGAAAGATTTCAACTTAATCAAACCCCCTCTAGTCTACTATACGGTGATAAATTCTCTAATGGGGGGAAACAAAATGCTAAAAAAATGATTCGGTTTTAGCTCATAGAACCATTTAAATTCCCCCAACCTAAAAACAACTTTATTATATTTTAATTTTTTTTGTAATTATAGGAGTGCCACTACACTAACATATAAAAGGAATCCATATACCTAAAACTCCCTAACACATTTTTTATTGTAAATATAATCCAATACCTGAATAAATTTATTTCTCACATTCATTTTCAATTAAATTATATTCTTCTTTTCTTAAAAGAAAAATCTTTGAAGGTTTACGGTTTTAGAAAAAAAGATTTCCCAGAGAATAGTTATTTTTCTTTACTAATCCATTTCAGGTTTACTTGTTCCATAAACTTCTATAAATATTCAATATTAATATAAATTTTATAAAACTAGTATAATTACTATACATAAATATTGGTATCTCAATGTTATATCCATTCTCTTCCCATATTCCTTTATATGAGAAATTATAACATCAATCATGTGTATGTGTGGTGATCCACCTCGATGAAGTGATGTGATTAATTTTTCATGTCTTACATAAATTAATAGACATATAGATGGTTTTAATTATTATATATGATATTTATGATGTTGTTTTTATTATTTTATTATAGATTATTATTTTTATTTTATTTTATTTAATTCTTTTTAAAATGAAAATATTACATCTGCGTACATACAAACTACCTTCTCCATGAATTGATTTCATTAAATTTATATCACCAAGATATATGAATAATTATATTAGTTTTTATAATTGATAAATTTTAGACCAATAACATTATATTCATTTTATATATGATTAATCCATAATAGAGTTCCCTAGACCAAAATTGTCAAAGAAAAACATACGTGGGAAAAGGAATAGTTAACCCCCAGAATATTGATTTTAAGGAGGAATTGCAAATAAATATGTGATTATATATTATAATAAAATGATATATTAATGATATTTTTGAATAGGTCTTGAGTATATATTTCTTATAAATCAAAATCTATTATACAAGATATTAAGAGTGTGTAAACTGAGTTTCAGGGTTTGAGGTATTGGTTTATTTTACAATCTCAATTTTAATTTAGATTGATCTTGATTGAATCTAAATTGTCTGAATTATCGGATCATTAACTCTTAAAATCCATTTATTTTATAATCTTTAACATTTCTCATTGTCTAAAAACTATTATTTAATTATCATCTCTTTGGAACATAAAATGATCAAAAAAATATATTTTATGAAAACATGACCATTCATACTCTTTGGCCAGAATGATTTTTAATCCATGTCCCTGTTCTTGTATATGAATCAATAAATAATATTTTACATTATGAAATGTGTATATAATTTCATTTTCGTCCATGTTTAATTTTTTTCATAATTTTTTATAATAATTTTTTAAATTTTTTTGTGAAGAGGTTATTTATGATTTTTTACAAAAACTGTGAATGGAATATTTGTTTTAACATTTACCACATGAATCAATTTTCACATCATAATTATACTTATTTATTTAACAATTCCTTTAATATATTCAATTTATATTTTCATAAAAACAAATATTTAACTATTTTTGGATTTTTTATTTTAAATGTTATAAAAGGGACATTTTTCTTATGTTAAAATGAATTATTTAGATAATACATTAATGATATTTTTCCTTTATGTCAATGTACATAGATATTTATTTTGATTCCCTGGGATATTATGTTGTGATAAAATCCATGTTAAATCATTACATTTAAAATAATTATATGATTTTGAAATTCTTATAATGCTCATTTATTTTCTATGCATTAAACTATGATGAATAGATAATATATTTTATAATCATATGGTACACATATATATGTATTTCATTATGTTATTTTTTGTTCCATTAATTTAGACCAATGCATTGGGTAATGATTGGCACATCATGGCCTAATATTAATAGTGTAAGGAGTTAGCTTGTTATTAGGATAAAAAGGGGTTGGGGAGTGAATACAACATATTATGGGGGGTTTCCACGATGAGAGTATTATACTATAAGTTATCATTGTCTATTAATAGTATTTTCTATTCCTTTTATTCTTCCAAAATTCCACTGACATGTTCCTAGGATTATGAGATTTTATAATGGATCATAATTAATTAATGATTATTCATCACTCTAATGAAATATTTATTTTTAAATTATATGACTTTATTTCATGTCACATGATTCATATTATATGATATATTATGTATAAACTTCATAAGTTATGTCCATTATCTCATACCCTTATGATTAACTCATTATTTTATAAGATCATCGATTCATATCTAATGTGCTTACAATTACTAAGAATTTGATCTCAAAAATTTTATGTTTCCATTACTCACAAGGTTATAATTAAAATAATTATGTAATAAAAGGAAAAGAATAACTCTATGAGGGATAAAATTTGCAGAGAAATTTAAAATATGACATGAAATAATTTTTTTAATATATATTTAAATGAAACTAAACCTATGAAATATTAAATCATCAATTATTGTGTAACATAAGAACTTTTCCTCTAAAATTATGAAATATGTTTTATATTCTTCTCAGGATTCCTCAGTATAATCATATTCCAATATATGATCAGAATCAATATATGTATTTAGAAAATAAAATAGTCACTCTACGATTTTAAATTACAAAATATATTTATAAAAACATAACTAAGAAAATAAAAAAAACTTATTTCCCCTATAATAATTTTTATTATTTTTTTATATTTTTTTCATACAAATAAAGTTAGAATCCTTAGTATTATTTATATTACAGATTTTAAAAATGAATATTTCAATTTTCAAGAATTTTTATTCACTTCTTGATTTACTGCTTTTAAAATTGTACACATTATGTTTTATATAAATTTCCTAAAATTATTTTCAATCTATTTCATTAAAATATTATTTTATATATGTTAGGGACTTTATCATTTTTTTGTGTTTCCAATAAGAAAATATTTCCAAAAATGGAATTTCACCTTGAAAATAATGGTAATCACCCAGGAAAATTGTATGTCTCCCTTTTTTAAAACCATAAACTAGGATCTCAACCAATGAAACATATTTCATAACCATATTAAGACCTAAAGAATCATTAACAATCTCTAGAGACTGATATCTATTGTTGATTAGTATATATAGTCATTTGACCTTGATTTTCCCTCAATAAATAACCAATGATATTAAATAGAAATGCATTCATCATTTATAAAACAAAATTTTCATTATAACACTAAATATGGTAACAAATAAATAGGTTAAAGACAAAAAATAAAATTGACTCATGTACCCATATAACATAGAAACTATGATGAAAAAACCTATTCAATTATCACTATTATGAACGTCCTCCAGCGCATTGTTGAACACTAACACATCCACCATGAACAAAGATAGTACGACAATTTTTGAAATAATATAATATCCTTTAACTTACCTATATCATTACACAATACATTTACATATTCTTTAAGATGCTTCAGTAGGGATGAGTATACATACCCAGTATGATTTTCTCGAATCACACCCATGCAATCTTGTGTAGGTCTATTCCCAGCCATGCGAACAATGCCTTTAAAATTAGTTATCATAATTAAAAAATTATTTTATCTTAATTATTGTACAATTTAATGTTTTTTTAATAAAATATTATAGGTGACATTTTTTTAAACATGGTAAACATTCATGATTACATCCCATCGTGGTGCCTAAAAAATAAAAATATAATAAATGACTACATGTTAAATTAAAAAATAAAAAATATACATTTCTGTATATTATTATATCATAAACCCATTGTGGATAATAAAATACTTGATTATATCCAAAATTTTATATCTCATCTCATCCATATCACACAATTTGCAGAAAGTACATATTCATCCAAACAGATAGAAACATTTATCTATACTCAATGGTTCCTCATTGTTTTTGAAAACTATTCTATACAATTATAAAAAATAAACATTAATTATTATTATTTACCATAACGGTAAATCAATTATGATTATTAAATCTAAAAATTAATGATTCATGAAATTCCATTTTTACAAAACATTATTAAAAAAAGAAAAAAAATATTTTTAATATAAACATCCAATCCATTTTTCATTAGAAAATAAATATCTGAAAATGTTTTTCAAATCCTTGAAAAAAATAGTTATAAATTTATTTTAAACTATAAATTTTGATATTTTTTAATATAAATAAAAAAACTAAAAGTACACAAGTCACATAATTAGGGATCAGTATATTATAATAATTGAATAAGGTCCACCTAACATATGTAATCCTAAAAAATTATAACTTATCCATATGTCAAATTTTCATAACCATAATTTAATCTAGTAATACCTAGTAATAATAATAGGGGAACATGATTAATCCATTCATGATTAAAATCCACAATCTAATGACATATATTTCAACCAATGAGATATACCAAATCAAGGAAGAAGAATTGAGATGTGGGAGTGAGAACTAAGTACAAGAAGATGTATAACCATTTATATCTAACCACTAAAAAGATATTGAATAAATTTATCCCAAAGGGATAAGAATAATTTAATGATATTAAATCCATAATAAATTTTTCATGTAGTCCTATGGTTATTATATTTTGTGTTAGTTTTTTTAATGTGTCTTATATTATTCTAATATGGTTTTCAAATTTCAAATAAAAAAATTAAAATATAACTACATTGAATCAAAACACAGTAAAATTGAATAGTTAGTTGACTATAAAGGTTTACCTTCCCATAAGATAAGATATTTAAGGTTCCCATGAATGATCACTTGATTCTATACATTTATTGCTAGTGTGGAACTATTTTTAATATCTTGACTATACGGTCATCTTGAATAGTCAGCAAAGATTTTCACTAACATTGAAATAACCTATACCCTACCTAGGTGACCTTGTGTTACTCCCAGGGTTGTATTATGTGTATTGTGCAAGAGTGAAAAATTGAAAACTTCATTCAACACCACACACATGTCATTGTTTACTAGTGACGATTTCTTAAGAAATATTATGTGGAGACTATTACTTCATTATCAGTAAACATCATTAATAATAATTGTAAATTTTATGAATTGTGAAAAAAAGAAACACTTTATTAATAATCCATATAAAAAAACTACCGGATATAACCTAAAATATATACATTATTCATCTATTAATGGTTAGAATGATCCTTACCTATGGTTTTTCAAACATGAAGTATAAAAAACAATATATTAAAGTAGAAAAAAATCTATGATGATACCGATGTATCTCTAGGTATGGAATCTACCCCTAACATTATATACTTACATTATAGCCTATAATAAAGGCCATTACATTTTTTAGAACCATAAAACATTTACATACATACATCTCAGTTATTCTAATGGGAATGAGTAATAATCCTAATATAATAACATTATAATGTATTAATCATAAGTTCAATTGATATATGACAGTGTTTATAGAAAAAAGAAATCAGAAACCAAGAAGACAACTCTATTGATCCATTGTGAACTAACCATACTAGAATGAACCCATATTATAACTATTTTATCTCTATTCTAGAAGTATACATTTCATGTCATTAACACACCTCATAACCTAACCAATACCATCACATTAAAGGAAAAACAACATTTCAATTCCCATTTAATATCCAAAACTGAGTCCCACAATACATAATTTCACTTAGGGGAGGTCACAAATCATATCCCATAACATTGTACAAACCACACCATAAGAAAAATTGGAGGCCAAACAAAATTATTCACAAAATTAACATGGACATTCCATCTCACATGGGGGAGGTTTCACATCAGCATCTCCATGATCCACCCTCTCACTCAGGGTTGCCTCAATACCCACAAATCACTCTCATAAAGAATGGAAAAAACTTCCAAAAATAAAATAGTCCCAAAATCATTAGTTATATTATTTTATATAACATATTGTAGAAAATAAAAATAAAACATTCTATTCACAATGGAAAAATAATAATCCCAATAGGACCTCATAGAAACATATATCCTATATGAACAACCCAAACGCTACTCATAATACATGCCCTCTAGGTTGCCTACATTAACCATGTTTGGTCATGAAAAAACTTAACAATTTATTGAAATAATCATCAAGCACCAACTGAGTTAGAACATGTCACACTACGTCCAATTAATGAATGAATATATCACTACTTCATTAAATGGAATATAGATATATTTCACGAAACAAAACTATTTTTTCATACTACCCTCTGATGGTCCAATAAAATCAATTTGGACCCCCCCAAATACTTTTATTCAAATATCATAACATTCCTAACCCAAATATTCACATATATACACTACATTAATATACCATATATCAATTCCACAATTTTGTTAAAAATTTATACATTATTCTTATGGATTATCAGCAGCCATTCTATATCACCAAATTCATGATGAAACCAATAAATACCAAATATTTTCTATGAAACCATAGATTTTGGTATTATATGGGAAAAATAAGAAATAACAAGGGATTAAAAATATAAGGGCATACGAGGGGTTATACTTTCTAGGAGATATTGTAAAAACTACAACTCTAGTAACCTAGAGCCAGTGCCCACTATATTATATGGGAATAGATACAAGGGGTCAAATCTAAAAGGATAACTTTGTTTAACAGTATTATAGAACTAGAAATATACATAGTACTCATTTTATATAGTGAAATACAATACAAATCATAGTATTGGAAGCCATTTTGAATCCTTGAACTCATTCAAAGAATTTTTCTTTATATCCTCATGAAAGGAAACAATATAAGGGTGAAATAAAATGATCAGTAAGGTTTACATAAATCATAATCTACCATGAATTAACATAGAATAATTAATATATAAAGAAAAATAACTGAACAAACATAAAATTTAATAAAAAAATACAACTTTGATAATTGTAATAGGCATAATCATTAAAGAAAGGTAAATAAATGAAACACATGACATTTAATCAATAAACTGATAATGAAATGATTTTAGATATAATATCATATATATAATCTTATGGATAATACAAATAAATCAAATCATGATCATGAAAATAATTAATTATTTGACATCATGATATCGAGTATCGTGATACCTCTACTATGAAGCCCTTTCAAAATACAGTTTAAAACCTATGGATAGAAATCAAACTGATTTTCCCAACTGATTTTTATCATGAGACATGTCCATGAATCAAGGGTATATCTATAAAAAATACCCACCCATAACATCATTCCCAATTAATTCCTAATATATCTAATAATTAATTTACCTTGTGAAAAATATTGATCATCATCATATATCCTTATAGAGTAAGGATATATATTTACAAATATTTGAAATAAATTTCACGGTAAACAAAAATATATAAAAAATTTGTAATTATGATGAAATAATCATAACCATTATACATGAATATGAATATTTAATTGAAATTTATTTTTTAATGAAATATGACCACAAGAATTTGATTATTTCAAAAGAAACTAAGTAATCACAAAAGAAAGTTGATTGAACAATAATTATTTTAACTCTTTTGAAAAAATTAAATTGTAACCCCTTAAAGAATAAACATGATGAAAAAATTATTAATCATCAAAAAATATTTATTCATGTTAAATAAATAAATGGGTTAGTATATACATCACATAAATATTAATAGGTTCTTAAAAATAAATATGTCTCAATGAAATTGAAATTTAGATGAAATCCCATACCTCAAGCTTCCTTTTGGATGAAAGTTAGTTAACATCTTGTATAACGGTTTTAATAATGCATTAAATTTACAAAAAAACCATATTTATATTTATAATAACATATATGACCCCCTTATAACATTTTACCACCCTTTTTTTATAATATTTTTAATATTTTCATTGTTTCATGTGATAATTGCCTTATTTTCTCATGTAGTATTTTTCATGAATGTTAATGTTATTTTACATATTATATAATTATATAATATACAATATTATATTAGTGTTATAAATATCATATTGAGACATTATATAACAGTTTTAATCATTTTTTTGTGTTTGATATGGAAATAGAATCGTATCACTTCATGTAGACAGCAGGTCGCACGTATGCACGAGCAACAATACCATTACCTTCAAAAGGGAAAGGTTAAGTAAGTGGATGATACATTAATTTTTAAGAAATAATAACTTTAAATCCAAATACCACTTACCAATTAAATTTTTCATTATTACCTTCCATGTAATGTGTATGTGAAGAAATAATCGAATTGCTTCATGAAGCGATAGTGTGTCATACTCATGAGTGACACTATCATATTATAAAAGGAATGAAATTTATGAAACTGTGTTTGATATTATAATTCATGAAGTATAATCATATCATAAATAATATATAATTTTTTTAAATATATAATTATATCCTCCTTTTAATGGTGTTGATGGAAAATGAATATTATCGATTTATGAGGAGATAGTCCTCATGAAACATGATCGATGGTTTCATTATTGAATAATATTTTATGGATGAGGAAGAAGAAAAAAAATGAAAATGATCATTTAATAATGTTACTTATTATTCAGGGAACTTATATTTGTTTGCAACAAACACATTTCCTATGAAGACTATACAGTCAATACAGTGGATATTGGATGTTTTATGGGAGTATATAATTTATTTCATCAGTTCATGGTTAAAATAATTTTTTTATGTGATAGGGGGATAATAGGAGGAGGCCATTTATTTTTGGGGGAGAGGCCACACCTGAGTTTTTGAGATGAATCAATTGCACTCGTGTTTATTTCAGGTGAAATGGCTCCAAAATTAGTCATTATCGACCCTTTGTGGGGGGAAATGAAAATAATTTTGAATATAATGTGTGTATGAATATTTTTTTAGGAATTTGAAACCCTTATTATTATAGTTAACCCCATAGTAAATCATTTTTACCTTTACCGTGATAATTAATTTTTACTTATTTTACAAATCATTATGATCAAAAAATAATTTAAAATTATTTAAAAATAAAATGTATGATGAATCAAAATATTCAATATATTTTTCAAAATTCAATCCATGTATGTTGAAGAATCAAATTTAATATTATTCCCTCAGACATGATGAAAAACGAGTTTTCAAAGAGACAATTCTCATAAATATGGATGGGTTTAATATAAAAATTCAATATGAAATTGATTATAATGACCTAAATTGTATTTATTATAATATAATTAAAATATAATTACTTAAAAAAATATTTAAAAAATATTTTTTCTTTGTAAAAAATATAAATGAAATAAAACCATTCTACAAAATAAAGGTTTTTAACTTTTAATAAAAAAAACATTTTTTAAAAAATCAAATAAAATCCCCATTAGATAATTTTATTATGATGATATAAGAAAAGATAAACATTTTATAAAATAAATTTTAGAAATTTATTAAAATTTAATTTGAATTTATGTATACAATGAAAAATATAATTTTTCAGAAGTTGTTCTTCATCTATCAAAGATTGATATTTTATTACTAATATATTTTTATACATTAAATTGATTTTATAAATTTATAAAATATATATGTTCCACATTTTTCATAGTGACATTCATATACTAAATCTTAATAGAGTTGTTATAATGTCTATGTTTAACTAATATTTTAATATAGTATCTTCATTTAAACAAATTGTTTTGTGCATCACAATCTATTAAAGATATTGAGTATAATTAAAAGGAAATATATTCTAATGTATCATGTTTTTTAATTATTCCAACATAAAAATTTCAAACATGATATTTGGTGGATATCCCATTCTAAATAGATAATGGTAGTTCTTATTTGTTACATATTCTAGTTCTGATGTCGCTTCCTCCATTTTGTGATTTCTACTAAGTAACATAACTACTAAAGTTTCCAGAATCCTAAAAACATTCCCTATAGTGTCAAGAATATAGATGGGTTTTCCTATAAATGATAGATCATTTTCACAACAAAATTCATCAGAGGTGATAACATATGTTGGGTCTATAATAAACTTCCCTAAAAATAATATAAGAAACACATCATGTACTTTTGATACACATTGTGGCATTAAAAACTGGTAAGAAAATAATCAAATAATTTCCAAAATTTCAAATGGTGTGATTTACCTTGGGATCATTTTACATATCATATCAATCCTTATTACATAATTTGATAGAGATAATCTCATGATAACGTGATCACCCAGTTGTAATTCCAAATCCTTCATTTGATTATCATTATATCTATTTTTCATCTATTGAACCTCTTTAATATGAGCTTGAATAGAAGTAAACTTTTTTTATCTCTTCAATAGATTCTGTGGATACTAGTTTCTTTCAATTAACTTTATCTCAATCAGTTTTATTAAAACATTAATTTACATATAATGAAAAATATAGTGCCATTTTTCTGCATGAATAGAAAAATGTTACTAAAAACACTAGAAAAGATAAATTATTATTCCAAATACCATTATATAAAAGTGATAATGAACTAAAAAAATTTCATTGACTTAATCGTCCTTTTGGATTGTCTATCATTTTGGTGATGGTAATAATGGATTAAATAAATCATAGTATCAAGAGTCTAATGAATAATATTTATTAATTTTGAATTAAAATGGGGATAATGTTTAGATATGATTGAAAGATGTATTAGAAATTTTCTTGTGTCATCAATAATATATATCCTTGAGAGGCTATTAAGAGGTAAATCATCCTTTATAGTGTGGAAATGTTTAGTTTTTGTTAACAGAACAATGATATACCATATTTCATTACTTTTTCTAAGTGTATTAGGTATCTGTGTGAGTAATTCCACAGTAATTTCATAACATTTCCAAAAATAAATAGGATGTGATTTCATGAATCCTCTAAGATGTTATCTAGTGTAAGTAACATATCAAAAAACCAAATATTTATAAACATAATAAAAAATTTCCCACTTCATGTTATCGCACAAAAATGTCCTCAAAAATATCTATACATATTTTTTCTACTATGGTGTATAGAGAAGTTCATGCTATGAGAATCATCCAACAATTCTCTTTTCAACTAATGTATAGATGGAACATATAATATCTTTCGAATTTTTGGATCAACATCTTCAAAAGATAAATTCTTTTAATTTAACATCATTTAAAGATTTAATTTTATTCTAAAATTTCTCAACATTATATTGAAAACATTTTCTCATTTCTAATAAATATGGTTTTATAATAATTTTAAAAAATAGGAGTGTATTTACATTCACAATAATTCCCATATCCATCATTACTATATTCTGTGAAATATGATCTCTCAATAGTCATTTGGGTTAGAACTCCATGATTGTTCATACTCAATTAATTTTCTAACATATTTTATTTCCCTGTGTGGTAGTGTATTGATAGAGCACAACCGTTGAGTAGATCAATCCATTTCCACTATCTCATAGTGATATCATTCTATGAAAATATATATTTCTATATTCAATGATTTTTATATATCTCACATATTTACCTATAGATATAATATAAAAATAAATTCCAAGAAATTATTAGAGCTCCCAAATCAAGACTATTGGTTGGATAGATCAGTTCATGAGTAATTCGTATCCTTAATTCACATAGAAAATTTTAATCATTTTTACGTGGGGAATAAAAAAGTCCCTTATTCAATGAATTAATATATTTCACACACCCCTAATTTCTAAATGTTAGATTCAAAATCAAATCATTGACAAAAATCCACTTTAGTTTAGAAAAAATTTCTTCTCATTACATTGTTCGATCAAACGTGACCCCTATAAGTTTAATCCTTGTTGATGGGTCAGCCAATCCAATAACAATATGATTGAATAGTAAATAGAAACAAACCAAATCAAAGAAATTACACACCTCATTTATGTTCAATTTTTTATTCCATTCGTTAACTACATTTGTATTCATATTAACAAATGAGATTCCATCCTTGGAAAAAATTTGGACATGAAAATAAACTTATTAATGCTAGAAATCAAAATTACAAAATTTCACATAAAACTCATTCATTATAAAATTATAAAGATTGGTCTCCAACTAATTCCCACTATCCTCATAGGTTTTCAAATAAAATAATATATTATTAATGAATATATAAACAAAAATAATCAAGATATTCCTCGAATAAAATTTTAATCATTAAAATATATGGTATAATATTCAATACAAATAGAATTACTGTAAACTTATAATGTCCATACATATTTCAAATAGAAATATTTGTAATTTCATCTTTCTATTCCCATAATTGATGATACCCAAAATGAAAGTCAATCGTTGAAAAATATTATCCCACAAAAGTTGATCAAATAATTCCTTAATGTTAGGATGATGATACATATTAATTACCATAATAGAATTTATTTCCTTAGAATCAATACACATCTTCATTGATCTGTCTTTATTCTTAATGGCTAGAACATGGGTGACCCATGGTGAATCACTAGGATGAATAAATACCATATCACAAAACTCCTCTAGTTTTTTCTTCTACTCCACTAATTCAAAAATTTCTATTCGATGGGGAGTAAATTTCCATTAGGGATTAAATTAATTAAACACTCAAATTAAAGCTCTAGGGAATTTATATGCAATGCCACAGGAAATACATCAATATATTCCAACAGAATAGGTAAATTTTTAATTTTAATATTTCTTTCTATATCCCTATATTTTGGATTCTCTTATTCCAAATGAATACTATTCAACATAGATACCAGTGGTGGATCTAGACATTTCTCATATGATGACATCTCTATACTAAATAGAAGGAATTATACACCTCCATCAAGAATCATAATATACATCTTCATAGAATAATTTGTTTACATCATAGTTTGAAATCCTTTCCATTCAAAAGAGTATATTAAATTCAACCATAAATATTATAATATGTTTAGAAAATATGGAATTTATATGTTTCATTATGGGGACTTCATGACACATCCTTATTTTAGAGAGACAACAACTAATACTTTTAACTAAAAACTCTTTCATTAATATGCTTGGGAAATATAAAATTTTCATGGAAAACAAGGAATATATAAAAGATTTCTAGGATCCAAAAATCATATAAATAATATTAATTTTAAGATATGTTTAATGTACCTACCATCACATAATTTGAAACATCCCCCTTAGCTATAGTAATTACATAGGCTTTCCCTTTTTTCATTGTCTTCTTATGTGTTAGATTCCATTGAAGAATAAGAAATTCATTTTTATAATTCTCCATGTACCTAAAGTTAAACAGTGAATATTAGTGTTTTAATTATTTAACTTATACTATTTAGCCTAATGAATCCTATCTCCAAGCATATAAAAAACTAATCATCCCATTAATCATTTCCCATGATGATTCATTCTGAAGTACTCACAAAGTAGAAATTGATTCATTATATTATTCTCCTTTGATGAATTATATTTTTATTGGTCCCCATTTGACCTCTTATTTCCATGATTTCACTTGAATATATAGGATTTACATAATTAGTTATCTTTTTTAATGGAACATAAAATTGTTTCATCAAGTGATGTAATATTTTGGGTGAACATATACATTCAAAGAATTATTCTATTAACATGGAGGGTCATAAAGCCATATTTTTTAATTATTTTTGGACAATCCCTCTTTTAAAGGTTGAATGAGAAACCTTACATGACCCGTATTCCAAACAAAAAATTCTAGTCTTGTACTATGTGTTTCTTTTGTAGTCCATTGATTACCTATATATCCAAGTAATTGTAACATTATAATCAAAAACACTTACATCAGACCATTTCTCTAATAAAAGTAAAATTATCTTCATTTGAGTTTTTTATCATGTGGAAAATAAGTTTCACAGAATTTATACTTAAAATATTTAGATTTCATGAGTTCTATTTCCTTTTCCTCCCAAGTATTTTGGATAAACATCCTTCATTGATCCAAATTTACTTTGAGAAAATACTCTAAAAGTGTATCATTTTTTTCATCACATTATAATATTATAAATAAATTCTCCAAATACATAATCTACTTATTAATATCCATTAAACTAGTAGTATCACCAAATTATGGGGGATTTTGTCACATGAAGTGACTGAACATAGAAGAATCACACTATAGAATGAGTTTATCCATTATACAATGGTTATTTTTCATAACCTGAATAAGATTTCCGAATATCTCCATGATATACTATGATTAATTACTAGATATATTAGATTACATAGTAGGGAAATATCTACATTGACAATTAGTTTTGATACCCTTCTTCCTTCTTGGAATAATTTGTGAACAATTAAATATACCAGTTTAGCCCATAAAATTATGAAATTTAAATCATTATTTATAATTATAAACATGGTGTAACACTTAACAGAAATTTATTTTTATGTATTTCTAATTTCAGAATAATAATATTTGTTTTCCTATGGATGTATTTATTTTCAAATCCATTGCAATGGGTTATAATTAAAATGTAAATTATCCTATGTGTATCCCCAATGTTTTTGAAAATAGATGCACAATAAGGGCTATTTTAATTCCCCATGTGATGATCTATTCACGACCAATGCACCCTTTTGATAGTTATTACACCTATGTACATCTATTATAGAACCATATCCACATGTATTATATTTAAACAGATATAACTCTATGAAAAACCACATAATATCTTTCTTACCATAACTTTGGGAATCTATTCTATAAGTATCATAAATTCCTACCTTAGAGATATGTTACCTAAATTATGTTTTCCTTAATATAGTTCCAAATTTTTCTCCTAATATTCCTATAACACTAAATATGACCAACCGGACTCTAGTAACATAGACCTGGTGACTATATTGTTAAATTAGTATAAAAAGGGGTCAAATCCCAAACAACCTACTAGTTTAGGCATTTTAGAGAACAAAATACATATATGTTACCCATTTTAAAATGAGAAATAAAATACAAATCAAAGTAATGGAATAAATTTTGGAATCCCAGAACTCATTACAAGAATTCATCATTATTTCATGTGGAAAGAATAAAATTACGGTTAAGCTCAAATACACAATGAGGTTTACATAAAGCAGAAGTTATCATGGATCAATAAAGAACAATTAATCTGTAAAAAATAAATAAATGATCATAGATTCTATTTAATCAATATCTAGACTATTATAATTCCACAGTCTATAACCAGTATGTAATGGTAAATAACTAAAAACACAAGTCATTAAATCAATAAAATGATAATTAAACGTATCTAGAGATAATATCAAAGTGAAAATAAAATAGACAATAATAATAAATAAATTATCAATGAATCACATTCTTAATTATTTGATAACATGATCTCGGGAATCATGATACCTTTATCATCAAGTCCCTTCATAAGGAAGTTTTGTTGGATCGAATATGTAGATGTAAATGTATATTAGATGGAACAATAAAAGAGGGGGGGTGAATTATAGATTTAAAAACATTGTGTTTAAACACTTAAGAAATTAGTTTAAATGATCTCAAACTAATACAATTCACAACAAGAACAAACATCCACAATTGTATTGAATATAAAGGTATGATATGATGTAATACTATAAGGAAATTAAAGCAATTTTATTCAAGATGAATACAATAATAAGACTAATTCAATAGTGAAGGATTCTACCGTAAAGCGTATAGCATCAATCGATACAATATGTAATAGTATGATTTTAATTGAAACAATTACAAAAGAATTTGGAATGAAGTAAGGTAAACAATACAATTCCCTTTCGTAAAACAAATAAAAGCAGAAATTTAAAAGTATTACAATTATTTTGACCAAAAGATAAGGGTTATCCTTTCACCTAGGATAATAGGTCTGTCTTACCAACACCTTGGTAAGCCCTAGATATGATGATCAGTATGTCTGTCTTGCTATCACCAAAATCCCTCGATACGATGATCGGTATGTCTGTCTTGCTATCCCCGCAAGCCCTCAAATTTGTAGGTAATCAGAACCTCTGTCTTTCAATCACTTGAATGCCCTAGATACGATGATCGGTATCACCATCTACCTATTCCCGACAGCCCTCGATCATTATCAATTGATCGGTGGCACAAATCAAAAAAGAGAACCTATAGAAATAGAATAACTAAGAACAAGACGTTCACGTTTTGTAATCTCAAGGCTTTCTCACGAAGCAGGAGAGAAGTCACAACGTCTCTCTCTAGAACCTGATATAAGAGAAGTCTCACACGTTATTTTTATCAACTTTAAATGACCTCCTATTTATATGCCTTAGGTTCCAACGGTCATATTTCCTCCAACGGTCATATTTCTTTGGAAAACTCGGAGGGACTTGGACACCTGGCATTATAATGGTCATATTGAAATAGAAAACAAGACTTCATTTTGATTAGATTATAACTAACTCCACGACATCATTTTGGTTAAAACAATAGATATATGAAAATGATAAACATGAGTATGATTAATTATGAAACATGTGTTTTTATAAAGGACCAAAAAAAGCTTGTAATGAAAGTAAAGTATGAGTACAAAAAGTTTTACTTAGTACAATTGATAGGGTCAACACAATTTCTAGAGACAGTATGATAATTATAGTCAGTGTGATCAGCATGGTTAGTATGATCAGCATAGTCTGTATGATCAGCATGGTCACTATGATCAGCATGGTCAGTATGATCATCATGGTCAGTACATTCAGCATGGTCAGTACGATTAGCATGGTCAGTGCGATCATCATGATCAGTACGATCACCATGGTCAGTACGATCATCATGGACTGTACGATCTAAAAAGGTTAGTGTGATTAGCATGGTCAGTACGATCAGCATGGTCAGTATAATCTGCACGGTCAGTATGATCAGTATGGTCAAAGACATTTGGTATTTTCAAAACAAGATATAAAATTCAAAAGAGAACTTTTGACTCAACAATCACCCCTTTTTTTGAAAGCACAAAACACAAAGCAAAAAATAAATAGAAATACTTATCTCCCCTTGAGTTATTAAAAACTCTTCTGAATAAGAAATTGAATACAACTAACTCCCCCTTAGGTGTGTACTTTCCTAAGGATTGTATTCATAGATTTCCTTGATTTAGAAGTGTTTTTAAAAACATTTTACTTTTGTAAAACATTATCCCCCTTTATAAAACATTCTCCCACTTTGTGAGTTACAAAAAGAATGAGATAAACTTGAGTTTCTTGAAAGAGTTAGAGAAAATAAATACAAGGCAATATGAAAGGTAACATAAATCTCATTAAGATAAAAAAGGTTTAGAGTTCATGAAAACAAAATACAATAATCATTTGATTTCTCTTTCCTTTTCCTTATTTATCAACTCATAAAGAATGACTTTCATCTTTTTTATTTCTTTATTATCATCAAATATAGAATAACCCTGAGTTTTGAGAAGCTCTTGTTGGTTGGAAAGAAGCTAATCCTCATTCTTGATGGTCTCTTCCTGGACTCTGATTACTTCTTCAAGATAATAAATTCTTTTTTTCAGATTCTTGTTGTCTTTAGATAACACAGAATTTTGTTTCTTCAACAAGACAAATTAATATTTGAAAGATGAAACCTTTGGAAACTCAAACTGAAAATCATTCATCCTTTTGTGCAACTCTTTCACTGAAGGAATATCGAATCCATGGGTATTTGACAATTGATTCAGCCTTTGAATAGTTTCTTTGTAAATCTTATTAAAAAAATAGCAAGATCATTTGAATGTATCCTTACGTTTTCATTTGATACTTCATGATCGTTCACCGAGATCTCTGTTTTTTATGACCACTTAGTCATTCTATTGCAAGCCTTCTTATGAGCAGCTGAACTTTCAGATTGAACTTTCAAATCGGATTCAACTGAAAAAATTTTCATTCTTAATTCTCTTACAGTGCCAAACTTCATTCTCTGATTGTCAGTAATAAAATCAATTTTTCCTTCAAGATTGGGAAAGTAAGGAATGGTCTTCTCAATTCATCTCAAAACATGAACAATGTAATCACTCCTTTTGAGAGAAAGTTTTTGTTCTGAATCGATATCCTCATCATACGAATCTAGTTCGTTTGATCGGCTTGAGTCAACAACTGGCTATTTTCCTTTTTCTTTTTCAATCCCCTTTCTTTATTCATCCACGTTGTCACTGATAACAATTATTTTTTCCATATGAGAAGATTTAGGATGTTGATTCCCTTGGCAAAGAATTCTTTCTGGAGTTTCAAAAGATTCAGCCGGAACTTGATCTGCATGAGGAGCTTGTTGAATACCTTCACCCTGTTTTTGAACCGATTCTTCTCTACTTTTCTTTGAGCTCAAAAGGAATTATAAAAGGAAATCTCCTTCCTCTTCTTAAACTTCCTGAATTTCTTCCAACATTTGTTTCCCTTTCAATGGATTTGGAAGACTCTGTACGACAGGCTCTTGATATACTTCTTCAGTTACTGGAGCACTAGAATCCTCAACCATTTTTCATGAGTTTTGAAACATCAAACTCCTGAGCTTTTATTTTTAAAAGAGTCATCTTTTACTTTTCATCCTTAAGGGTATCCTCAACCCTTATCCTTTCAGCAAAGGCTTCAGCTGGGTCAAGACCAAACTTTGGATCGCCTTCCTTTCTTTGTTCTCTTTCTTTTCTCCACTTTTCCACAACCTCCTTACTGTACTTAGGTTTATTCATTATCTTTGAACTGGATTCTAGATCTGACTTTTGAGGAGCACCAACAGATGGATTACCTTTGACTGGCATAGGTTCCGATTGATTCTTGTGTCGATTCGGTTTCTAAATCCTTAACAAAGTGCTTTGATTTCTGATCAAAACATACATTCAACTACTTCTACATACTCTTAGTTATCCAGGAAGGCTTCAGCTCTTTCAATTTTCCTATCAAATGAATATTTCAAAACATCATGCTCTCAAGAATGGACCTTGTAAGAATAGCTAGATACATGATCAGATGTGACTTAATTGCTCCTGACTTAAAATTTTTGATAGTTTCAAAAACATATCCCATGAGATTTACTTTTCTCATGTTGACAAGATAGTAATTCATGAATAGATCAGAAACTTTCAGAGTTTCTCTATCCCCTTTCCTTGGGATAAGAAAACCTTGCATCCAAAGAGCCACAAATCTATTGTCTGGAGAAAGATGAGCCACTTTCCTCTTCTCTTAATTTATAAGAAACAAATACTTTTCAGTAAATTATTTGTTAAATGTACCAACTTCCTCTGGTAGTGTATGAGATGGGTAAAAATAATCATCTTCTACTGGAACACTTAGAAAGTGGGTTTCTTGCTTCACAGACATTGAAATATTTCTATCGTACACAGAAAAATTGATAGTTATGTTCTTATCGAAAGACACAATCTTGTAGAACTGACTGACTTCATCAATAAGAACCAGATCATGAGATACTGGTTTTTCAACACACAAATTCTCCCAGCCTTAAAACAAAATAATTCTTTTGATTGTAGAATCATAAGAATCAAAAAAGACCCAAGAAACTAACCTTTCTCTGAAAAAGTATTTTTCTAAAAAAGTCTTGGAAGACATTTCAGCAGGAGTATTAACAGAGGACTGAGACATATAAGTGAAGCTGATGGAAGATAGTATGGAGTCTTAAAATAGGAAACCCAAGCTTCACCACAAAATCTGAAAAATCGTTGTGGGTTTGGGGAGGGGGGTCTATTTATAGGCGACAAAGAAATAAGTATTGGTCTTCTACGGTTGAGATTAGAAAAAAAAAATCAAAGGATAGGATTAAACTGATTTTTTTTATAAAAAATTAGGAAAGTATTTACGTACTAGATATCGTAAGTTAATTATTGGTTTATGTATTACTAACATAGTGAATGAAAATACAAACGAATGGGGAGAAAGAATATGATCGATTGTCATGACGATGGAAAACAATTTCATTACCATGAACTGATGTGCCGATGGAAAAGAAATTCATTACCATGAATGAATGTGACAATTGGAAAGAAGTTTATTACCATGAATGGATGTGCCGATGGGAAAGAAATTCATTACCATGAATGGACGTACCAATGGAAATTAAACTTATTACCATGAAAATATGTGCCGATGGGAAAGAAATTCATTACCATGAATGAACGTGCCAATGGAAAAGAAATTCATTACAATGAACGGACGTGCCGATGGAAAAGAAATTCATTACCATGAACGGACGTGCCAATATGAAAGAAATTCATTACCATGAACATACGTGCCAATGGGAATGAAATTCATTACCATGAACAGATGTGCTGATGGGAAAGAAATTCATTACCATGAATGGACGTGCTGATGGAAATGAAATTCATTACCATGAACAGATGTGCCGATAGGAAAGAAATTCATTACCATGAATGGATGTGCCGATGGGAAATAAATTCATTACCATGAAAGGACATGCTGATGGAATCTTGTTATGGTAATCAGTCAATATGATAAAAAAAGGTAAATAATACGATAGATAAAAAGGTAAAAACACAAACCAGGAGAATAAGAAAAGAAATATCAAGTAAAAAAATGTTCTCCCCCTTTTTAAGAGGAGTTTTTTAATGTAAGGAGAGGTAGAAAACATGAAGTATACATGAATGATTAATTTAATGTAATCATTCATTTCTTCTATTTTATAAATTCAAATCTATTTGAATGTTATGGTTTTGTAAAAATGTCAGCAAGTTGTTCTTGCATTCCGGTGAATTGTAAAATAATATCTCCTTTTTGTGTTTGATCCCTAAGAAAGTGATCCCTAACATCTATGTGTTTTGCACAAGAGTGATGTACTGGGTTTTTATTAAGAGCTATGGCACTAGTATTATCACAATGAATTTGAGTTTTGGAAAAGCTCAATCTATAATCAGTGAGTGTGTGTTGCATCCCCAACACTTGATCCCAAAAACTTCCAGCTGCTACATATTCAGCTTCAGCAGTGGAAATTGCTACTAAGTGTTGTTTCTTGAAAGAACAAGAAACCAATTAATCTCCTAATAAATGACATGTTCTATATGTACTCTTTCTATCCTTTCTATAACCACCAATGTCAGCATTTGGAAAACTTTTTAAAACAAAAAAAATTCCATAAGAGTAAAAAAGACCTAAATCCATAGTGCCTTTCAAATACCGAATGATTCTCTTTACAGCTTTTAAATGAGACTATTTTGGATTAGATTGGTATCTCTCACATAAGAATACGGAAAACATTAAGTCTAGTTGACTAGCTATCAAGTATAAAAAAATTCCTGTCATACCTCTAAAAGTTGTTTAATCTACTGGTTTCCCAGTTTCATCAAGATCAAGTGTATTTGATGTACCAATCGGAATGCTAATGCTTTTAGTCTTGTCGTAACCATACTTTTTAAGTAAATATTTTTTTTATAATTATGTTGATATATATATGTTACTTCTAGTTTTTGTGAAATTTGAAAACCTAAAAACAATGTTAACTGACCCATCATACTCATTTCAAACTCAAGTTTCATTATGTTTTCAAAAGAATCAGTTATATATTGTTGATTTGATCCAAATATGATGTCATCTACATAAATTTGAACAATCAATACATTTTTATTTTCTATTTTTATAAAAAGAGTTGGATCTGCTGTGCCTTTTGTGTAATTTGTTTTGTAAAAGAAATCCTATAAGTCTATCAAACCATGATCTATGGGATTTATTAATGCCATATAGAGCTTTGGTACGTTTAAAAACATGATTAGGATGTTTTGGATCAAGAAAACCAGGGGGTTGTTTGACAAAAACTTCTTCTTGAACAAAATAATTTAGAAACTCAAATTTAACATCCATTTGAAATAGTTTGAAATTGAAGTATGCTGGAAGGGATAATCGAATACGAATTGATTCAAGTCTAGCTACCAGAGCATATGTTTCTTCGTAGTCTATTCCCTCTTGTTGATTATATCCATTAACAACAAGTCTTTCTTTATTTCTTACAACGATTCCATTTTTATCACATTTGTTTCTGAAAACCCACTTTACACCGATTACAGTTGTATTTTGGGTTTTTCAACTAAATTCCAGACATGATTCCTTTCAAATTTATTTAGCTCATCTTGCATTGCTTTAATCCAATCATCAACACCTCAGGCCTCACTTGGACTTTTAGGTTCCAAATGGGAAATAAAGGAAATATGTTCTATTTCATTTCTCTGGGAATTTCTGGTCATTACTGGTTGATTTACATCACCAATGATATTATCACTGGGATGATTTCTAAGAAACAATTGATTTGGGTTTTGTATAACCTGTTCATCAACATATGGTAGAAATTCTTCTGGGGTAAATGATTCAGAAGTATCTTCTTGAACATTTTCCTTATCAAAAGGATATTCTAACAAATGTTGATAATCAGTTTTTGAAAACACATCCAAGGATTTAGGTTGGGATGGTTTAAAAACAAAAGGATCAGTTTCATCAAATTTTACATGTACTATTTCTTGAACAGGACAAGTGGTTTTATTGAAAACTTTATATGCCTTAGAAGTTGTAGAATAGCCTAGAAATATTCCTTCATCATATTTTGGTGAAAATTTGTGAATATTCTCTTTAGTATTAAAAATGATTACTTTTCGCCCGAAAACATTGAAGTATGAAACTTTAGGTTTTTGGCCAGTCTACAATTCATATGTTGTTTTATTAAGAAATGGTCTCGTTAAAACATGATTTATAGTATAACAAGAAGTACTTCCATCTTCAACCCAAAAGTGCTTAGCAATTGAGCATTCACTCAACATGGTTCTTTTCATTTCCTGAAGAATACGATTTATTCTCTCAACAACACCATTTTTATGAGTATTTCTTGGAGTTGAGAAATTGTGAGTAATACCTTTCATACTAAAAAACGTTTGAAAATCAGAATTTTTAAATTCACCACCATGATCACTATGAATAGTTATCAATGGTAGGTTTTTCTCATTTTTAACTTGGTCTCTACAGCTTTTGAAATAAGAAAAGGCTTCAGATTTGTTTTTTAGAAAATAAACCCATGTAAATCTAGTAATTTCATCAACTAAGACAAATACATATTATTTTCCTCCAATGCTCCAAGTTTGTGAAGGACCAAAAAGATCCATATGCACTAGCTGTAATGCATTAGATGTTGAAACTTCATTAATTGATTTAAAGCTAGTTTTATGTTGCTTACCAAATTGACAAGGACCACATACTTTTGAAGAATCATATCTAAGATCTGGTAGTCCCTTTACAAGTATTTTCATTGAAAGACTACAAAGGATTCTCAGGTTGCAGTGTCCTAGTTTTCTATGCCATAGCCATGATTGGTCTTCTATTACACTTAATCTGGGTAAGTATTGACTCCTAAGGTCTTTTAGGTTAATAGTGTATAAATTCCATTGCCTATGGGCAGATAGAATGAACTCATCCTTGGAATTGTGAACTAGACACTTATCATTTCTAAAATTTACAAGGTATCCTTCATCACATAATTGACTTATGCTGATGAGATTGTTCTTAAGACCTATAACAAACAGAACATTTGAAATAAGAACTTTTCCAATAAAAATAATATTACATATTCCAACAATTTCCCTTGAGCATTATCTCCAAAGGTAACCTTTCCACCTTTTGTTTGGATGATCTTTTCAAAGAACACATTGTTTCCCATCATGTTTCAAGAACAACCACTATACATGTACCAAATGTTCTTGTTGGTACACTTTTTATTTTCCTGAAAATGAAACTATTAGATTTTTGTAATCCAAACTTGTTTGGATCCAGAAGGGTGAGATAAAAGAATTTTTGGAATCCACATTTGTTTTTCAAAACGAGCTATATGAAATCCTAAATATTTTGTTATATTATGAGAACAATCTCTTTTCCAGTGTCCACCACATTGACACTTAGAGAAAAAAGGAGTACTTTGAGGAACAAAATAGTTATTACTAAAGATTGGTTTAGAATGAGTATAACCAATTCCAGAAGGATTCCTCAAAGGTCTAATTTGAGAATACATTTTTCAAAGTTTTCCTTGCCATGAGTAAAGTTTGACAAACATTTTTTCAAATAAAAAATTTCTAACTATTATTTTAAAACTAGGTTTCTAACCTCCAAAACATTTTATTTTGAACTATAGTTAGGCTCTAAAACATTTTTCATAGAAATTACATTTTCAAGATCCTTAGAAAGTTTATCCTTATCATATTTGACTTTCTCAACGGGTTTTAAAATACTTTCAAAATCAGAAGTTTTCATATCAAGATCCTTAGAAAGATCTAATACTTCTTTAGTTAAAATCAAAATTATAGAATTTTCTTTATCAAACTTTTTCTTGAGTTTATAATTTTCATTCTCAAGTAATTTAGTAAACCTAGACACTTCTTAAAAAGAACATAAAGTATTATCTTCTGATGATGAGGACTCATCATTTGAAGATTCATAATATTTATTATCAGTATAATTCACATTCAAAGAAACATTTGTAATAGATTCAGCATTGTTTACCTTAGCCATGTGACAATGATCTTCAATTGGTAATCTGGATATAAGTCAAATATTCCTTTTTCATGAGGATTCATATTCTGAATAATTATCTGGCGAATCGCTACCACTTTCACTCCAAGTATCATTTTCCATCAAGGCATTATTTGTCTTTGTCTTGTAATACTTTTTCTTATTTCTTTAAGAATGTTTCTCCTTTCTATCTTTTCTCTTCAGTAAAGGACAATCAGGCCTTATATATCCTGCTTTATTGAATTCCTAATAATTTACCTCTGAATCATTCTTATCATTCCTATCATTCTTTTTGAATCTGTATTGGAAGTTTTTATTTCCCACAATCTTGTTCATCCTTCGAGCAAGACTGGCTAACTAATTATCTGAAAGATCACAATCACTTGAATCAGACATAGAAACTTTCATGGATTTGGATCTTGTTATACTTTCAGGTGTTTTAGCTTTAGACATAGTAGTAAAAGCTACACTTCCATTTCAATTTTTCTTTTTATTGAAATATGCATCTCTCTTCATTCTTGTCTCATGCTGTAGAAGTCTTCCAAATAGTTCATCAAGTGTAATCTGGGAAACTTTTCTGTTTTCATCAATAGCTATCCTTTTTTTATCCTATTCATTCGACATTATATCAGTAATTTTGTCAACAAGAGATTCATCATCAAGATCTTTTTCTACCATATATTGTAAATTGTTGACAATTTTCATAAATCTTTGTTAGACTTTACATACAGGATCTCCATAAAGAAAAAAGAAATCAGGGATATTCTGCTCAAAGCATTGCTCTTCTTGTTTCTATATCCTTGGATATACCAAAATGTGTGACTTCCAATTTCTTCCAAATATTATTGGCTGCTTCACAAGATGATATCTGGATGTATATATTCATGGTCTCAGAATGTAGCAAAGTATTGCGTAACTTGTAATTTAGTTGATATTTTTGCTTCTCTTGATTAGTGAAAGTACTGACTTCTTTGTTAGGAATTTTGTTACCTCCAGTAAGTATAATAAATTTTTCTACACCAGTATTGATAAAAAATGTCTTCATTCAATCTCTCTAGTACTCATAATCGATCCCATCAAAGATAGGTGGTCTAGAAGGATTTAGATTGTCAATGGACCCAATATTCATTCCTGCCTTCTAATAAAATAAGATCTTTTCCACTCCACACATTAGTGTAGTAAATAGTTGAAATAGAAATTTGGAAGCAATAGACCGAGTAATACAAATCAGTGGAAACCTGATCTGATACCAACTGTTGGATCAAATATGAAGATTTAAATGTATATTAGATGAAAAAATACACGGGGGGGGGGGGGGGGGGGTTAATTTTAGATTTAAAACATTGTGTTTAAACACTTAATAAATTAGTTTAAATTATCTTAAACTAATACAATTCACAACAAGAACAAACATCCACAATTTTATTGAATAAGTAAACTAATTGTATTCAAGATGAATACAAAAATCAGAGTAATTCAATAGTGAAGGATTCTACCATAAAGTGTATAGAATTAATTGATAAAATAAGTAATAGTATGAATGTAATTGAAACAATTACAAATGAATATGTAATGAAGAAAGGTAAACAATACAATTCCATTTCTTAAAAAAATAGCAGCAGAAATGTGAAAGTATTACAATTCTTTTGACCCAAAGAGAAGTGTTATCCTTTCACCTAGGATAACAGGTCTGTCTTACCATCACCTTGGTAAGCCCTCGATATGATGATCGGTATCTCTATCTTGTTATCCCCGCAAGATCTCGATACGATGATTGGTACGCCGGTCTTGCTATCCCCACAAGCCCTCGATTTTGCCGGTAATCGACACCTCTATCTTTCAATCAGTTGAAATCCCTCGATACGATGATCGGTTGCACAGTTTGCCTATTCTTGGTAGCCCTCGATCATTATCACTTGATCAGTCTCACAAAGAAAAACAAATATCATATAGAAATACAATAACTATGAATGAGCCGTTCACGTTTTGAAATCTCAAGGCTTTCGGACGAAGCACGAGAGAAGTCACAACATCTCTCTCTAGAACTTGATATAAGCAAAGTATCACATGTTATTTTTCTCAGCGTCATAAGACCTCCTATTTATAGGCCTCAGGATCCAACAATCATATTTCCTCCAAAGATCATATTTCTCTAGAAAACTCAGAGGGACATGGACACCTGGCATTATAACGGTCATATTGAAACCGAAAAAATGACATCATTTTGATTAGTTTATAACTAACTCCACGACATCATTTTGATTAAAACAATAGATATATGAAAATGATAAACATGAGTACAACTAATTATGAAACATGTGTTTTTGATGAAGGACGAAATCAAGAATGTAATGAAAGTAAAGTATGAGTAATAAAAGCTTTACTTAGTACAATTGACAGGGTCAACACGAATGCTAGGGACAGTACGATAATTATTGTCATTACGATCAGCATGGTCAGTACGATCAGCATGGTCAGTACGATCAGCATGGTCAGTACGATCAGCATGGTCAGTATGATCATCATGGTCAGTATGATCAACATGGTCATTATGATCAGCATGGTTAATACGATCAGCAAGAGCAGTACGATCAGCATGGTCAGTACGATCAGCATGGTCGGTACGATCAACACGGTCAGTACGATCAGCATTGTCAGTACGATCCCAATGGTCAGTATGATCAGCATGGTCAGATACATTTGTGATTCCAAAACAAGATATAAAATTCAAAAGAGAACTTTTGACTCAACAAGTTTAAATGTATTGGGTAAAAACACATCTGATTTGGACAACTATATTGTCTCATGAGACATATTGATGCATCATAGGGAAATATATGAGTAGTCCCCACAAATAAATATATGTCTAAATCATTCCTATATCAAAACTAATTCATGAATCAATATACCTTATATTTAAGTATACTTATTGAGTAATGAAATGAATTTATTAATATTTCCCTAATAAATCAAATAACATTTATAATACACACCACATATAAAGATGTTATACATATTTATAAATAATCATATACAATATACATGATTATATATATTTAAAAGAAATGTAATGTCAAATGAAAAATGATCATAAGAAAGTTATTGTTTAAAGAGAATGTGTACAATAACAAATGAAAATGAGATTCTACAATAATTTTTTACCACTTTGGTAAAAGTTAAATTTTTACTACTTGAAGGATATACATGAAATGAAACATTAATAATTTTTAATGAAGAGGTATTAATGTTAAATACCTCAAATTCTATGTATATATACAACATAAAAGTGAATAAGTACATATTAGCAAATATATATCATTGAAATAAAATTGAAACGGAATCCTTTACCGCATGATTCCTTTTGGTTGAATGTAATTAAAACTCTTATATAATAGTTATAATTATGTTAATAAATTATAACTAAACCATATTAATATTTATAATATCTCATATTTTTCCTTTTCTAATTTGAACAATGTTTGATAATAATATTTTATTTTTTTCAATATTTCATATGTTCATTACCTTGTATTCATATATGTATTTTTTCTTGAATGTTATTTTTCTTGCACATAATATATAGTTACATCATCTCTAAAAATATATTAAATTATTAAATATTATATTTACTAACAATATAAATTATTATAATCAATGATGAGTGTTGGACATGGAAGATAAGTCACATCGCATCACGAAGATGTTTACTAATATATATGGATGCATGATAATATCATTACATTAACGAGTGAAACATTAATGATGTGGGAGATATATTAATATTACATAATTTATATTATTTCATATGAATATAATATCTCCATTAAATTTATCATTATTACCTTACAAGTTATGTGTATGTTAAAATTGAATCACATAGATTCGCGATGCAGTAATCCACCGTAAACATGAGCGATGTTATCATTTACAAAACAGAATATAAGTTTAGAAGGAATATGTGAAATTATAATTATATAAATTTAAAAATATCTTAAATATCATTAAAATGTGTCAAACCCTTGATTATAACCATCCTTGAAAAATGGATATGAAAAAATAATTAGATCGTTTTGTGAGGCAATTTTCCACCATGCACATAATTGAAGATTTAGTTTACTATTAGATTGAAGTAGAAATGAATATAGTTTATTAAATTATCATAATAAAACCTTAGTATATGTTAGATACATTTTGTATTATACTAGCTTGATGTAATAATATTTTAATGACGTCTAAGGAGAAATAAAATGGAAAGGCTCATTTAAGAACATTACGTCTTCATCGGGGAACTTATTTTTGTTTCCCCAAATCCCTCCTAGTATGGATTGATGATAAAAAATAGGCTCTAGGATGATGGTAGAGGATTAAATAAGTTTTATTTTCAGTTATTTCGTGAACCATAAGGATTAGGATGTTTGACGAGGGGAGGAGACATGGTGGCCTCTTATAAGTGGGGAGGGGACACACATAAATGTTTTGAAATTAATTTATTGTAACCATGTTTTTATCAACTCAAAAGGATCTAAAATAGTTTATTATAAACCATAAGATTTTATATGGTAAAAATATTTCCATAAATTGGGTTTTTTATAATTTGGTAGGTCAATTTTAACCCTTGTATTTTTATTTTAACCTGTGGTAAATAACTTTTTACCATAACAACAGTAACATTTTTAACACCATTAAATATTCATAATGGTAAATAATTAAGATGGAATTATTAGATAATAAAAATTATGATTATTCAAAATATGTATTTTTTTCAAATTAAATTCATATATGGGGTGGAATCCAATTTTAAATTATACTAGTGTAAGCGATGAATGAGTGGGTTTTCAAAGAGAAAATTATCATAAGACTGAATGTGTTAATATCAGAATTAAATATAATATTTATTCCAATGACATAAATTTTATTGATAATAATATCTATGGATATTTTTTAAATTAAAATATATTTAAAATAATGTTTATCTTTGTAATTTATTTAAATTAGATTATAGTTTTTAATAAAAATCTATATTTTTTCCTATTAATCGAAAATGGTACTAGTCAAAAAATCCAAAAAAATAACCCTATAATAATATTGATCAGATAATTTCAAAAATTAATTTCATTTTACCAATTATGTTTTATTAATTGTAAAAAAAATACTTTTTAATTATGTGCACAAAGAATGACTAAAACACAATTTAGGAAACGACCAAATTTTCAGAAAATATTTCTTTATCTTTCAAATGATTTCGTTTCATTATAATGAATATATTTCCAATTTATTTATTTTTTACATTTATAAAAACAATTATATTTTATTTAGTACTATTAATACCCACCATCCGAAATTTTATGTTATAATTTTCTGGTATAAATAAATTTTAATAGAATATTTTCATTTATAACCAGGGTTCCTTGCATCAGAAGCTATCAACGAGATTAAATTTTTTTAATATAAATAATCAATGAAGTCTTGATGTGTTATAGGGATTTCACTTTAAGAATCAAACTATAAATTGGGATTGAAATGGGAGAAGAAAAAATAAATCTGAATTCGAGTAGGTGTTATGGGAGGATAAGAGAATGCATCATCATGGTCGATATGGGAAATTCCTAGAATAACTATAATAATTTATCCTAGATATTAGGTTCTGACGTGACCATTATATCCACAATAAAAAAACCCAATCAAAGGGAAACAAAACCCAACATCACACCATTGTAGTTTGACCTCATGTCTCATGACACAATGGAACACAATATTGAATCCTCATGGAAGATCCCACAATGTCACGTCGTGGTCCATATCAAATCCATACTAGCATCATGCTACCCCATTCCCTATGCAATGACGCCAAAAACTAAATTAAAATTTTCATCCAAGAGTAATGATTGACATCCCAAATCTAAATCCTGATCCACTTACAATACTAAAAATACCTATATCACATCATGTTAGAAACCATTTAATAGATTATAATTAACATAAGCTATTTTATATGAAGGGAGTTACAAAATCACACACCCTAGGGACTATCATCTCTGATAATAATCATTGAATTTCCTCACCGAATTTCTCATTACACTATTCTTTGACAATATACTCCTGCTCTTAGGAATCCTGAAATATGTTGGAACAATGATTGTTCTTTCCTAGAAATGGAGTATGGTTTGTGTTTTTTGTCAATCCATCTTGGGATATGAAATGGGTTTTCATGTCAAGTGAACTTACATAATAGGAAATTGAAGGTTTTTAAAGTAGTTCAGTTTTCTAGTGTTTTGAAAATTGTCAGGCCTCAAAATTAGGAGTTTGTTTTTGGAAATAGATGTTTTTCCACAAAGGAAGTATGCAGAATGGGATTTTCATGATCTGTTCATGGATCATAAAATATGGTGCAGAGAATGGGGAACTTCGAACCACATAGAGGGAATGGTATGTGGAATGGAAAATGTTATGTGGACATTTTAGGATGAATGGTTCACGGAGGGAAGTTGGTTCGCGGTAGAGACTTGCAGTTCAAAAGAAGGATAACGGTATGTAGAAGAAGTTATGGTTCACATGATAGAGTGTAATTCACAAAAACAGGATGGTTTTTGATAAAATGTGAAGGATTTCATTTTCGGAAATGAGTTGGTAATTTGGGCCACTTCATAGGGGGAATGAAGGTATGTTGACTGCGTAGGGGATACGGTTAATGAGAGGTGCACGATATGCAGTGAAGTTGGTGCTGTATAAAATATTTATTATGTATTAGATAAGTGGATAATGCATATCATTTTTCCCATATAACATGTTATAATAAAATTCTTAATGAATTTTGGGTGAATTTAATTAGAGTAATTCATTGGCCTTAGAATTCGGCTAAGTTTGAATGAAGTTTTCATAGAAAGGATTTCTACTGTGGGTTTTTTGTAGTATACAAAGGAAAGATAGGTCCACATAAGAGAGTTTTTATGAAGAGGAAAAAAAATTGGTCCATGGTGCTCTAGTAGTTTGTGGAGAAAGTTAGGCAGCATGCAAAGCAATGCAGTATGCAATGGGAGGTGGTATGCGAAATATAGTTCATTCAAGAGAATTTGTTCTATAGAGAAGGAGCAGTACATGAGTGTAGAAGCGAAGGCAGTATGTGAATGATGTTTTTAGGGTATTATATGGTCATGGTTTGTATAAGCACTACATGAATCCCATTTTTGGAGGCAGTACATGAAGCACATGCAGTACGCGGTGTTGTGTGGTATGTGGCGGAAGAAGGCCTGTTTACAAAGGACAAGTTTGCAAACTAACAGTATGTAGAATAGTAAATTACATCTGTAGGGGAAAACATGGCTTCAATAGAGAATCTATCTATAGTTTTGATGCATGATTTAATGTCAACCCTTTAAAGCGACCATTGTGTCCATAAAATGATTATAGATTTTTCCCAACATAATGATCAAGGCGGAGTTAATGGATGTGATCCAAGTGACACAGTGTGCTATCCCTAAAACCTTTTAAAGGTAGTGTACCTGGCACATAGTGATTGTGATAAACATTTGTAGTCTATAACTACTAAAGATTAGTGTACTCTGGTACAACCAAAAACCTATCAGAATTTGCTCCTTGGACATATCCCTTATTGGTGATCCAAGTAGAATTGACGTTTCTTCATTTTTAATGTGATTGTTTGATTTATTCACATTCTCATCAAATATGTTTAACAGGTTCTTACCCACATGGGAACAAGATACATCAGTTTAAAAGAAAACATTGGTACCCTAATTCATCCCTCTACTCTTACAGTGTTTTGGGGTACTTTGAGTGGTATCAGAGCATAAAGGTAGCTGGTGTTAAATCTTCCCTTCATTTCTACAATGGTTAATATAGTAAATTTCAGGGGAATTCCCCTCTTTGATGGATGAAACATTAAAATTTGGAATAAAATGATGTGATCTCATCTAATATCTCTTTTAATGGAAGTCTGATTTCCACTACACAATAAATATCGGTTATTAATTGAATTGGGTTGTCTATGACTGATAGAGATAGGAAAATTCTTGATGCATATGTCAAAGAACATAATTCCCTCACTATAGATCTTTTTTATCAGATATATCAAAACGTTATGAGATGTACATCAGAAATATTTATGTGGGAAAAACTAGAGAATATTTATGAAGGTGATAGAAAAGTGATGGAGGAAAAAAATCACAATAGGATTTATAATCTAACGATGTATCTTAAAGAATAAAAAGATAGATTTTTCAATAGAATTACCGATGTTTTTAAAGAAATATAAGTACTTAGTGAAGAAATCATTGACATTGATATCGTAATAGAAATCTTGATATGACTTTCACCTCTTTACAATGAAAAGGTGTCAACCCTTGAGGAAATGGATCATTCTAAACTTTTTTTATATGATCACTTCAGCAGCCTAGTGGAAAATGAGTTGAGATCCAAACCAAAAGATGCAATGAATCGAGTATTCAAGGAAATGGTATTCAAATCCATGAAAAAAATTAAATTTCAAGAGATATAATTTATGCAGATAATGAGGCAAAATAAATTCTTTCTCTTGTTTCAATGAAATTAATGAAGGGAAAAAGGGAAATTTGAAAGAAATTTACCTCTGGCATGTTTTCGTTGTGGTAGAGTTGGGCACATTGCCTCTTGGTGCACAAGAAAGTATGATTATAATGAAAGTGAATTTGGAGACATGAAGATACCTCAAAAAAGGATTTTTCAAAAAGGAAGACTTCAAGTATGTAAATAAATATAGATAATGGTTATTGTTTGTGATAAAGAAGAAGATGATAGTGAATTATTTAAGGAAGAAGAACCAGAATTTAATTTTGGATCCCATGCATCAATGATGGATACAATAGAAAAATTAAAACCATTCGGAGATAAAGCTTGTGATAATCATCTTACCCCTGATATCGATCTCAATTTGAAAATTAAGAATTATTTTGGTAATCTTGAGAATTAATTAATCAGATTGAAAAAATGGAAATAAATTTTGGATGATTTATCAAAATATATTGATATACTGTACGATAAAATTGATCGTCATGGGTAATTAGTACATGAACATTAAAAAACATTTCAAAGTTTAGAAGATATTGTTTGACTAAATATCATAATTGATGAATGTGAAATGGTCATTAATGACCTTACCTCCAGATTTTAGGTGATTTCTAAAAATATTTAGGTACATTATGAAGAAGTTGTTATTATTAAGAGTAAACTAGAAATTGAATCAATTACGAAAGAAATAATGAATAAAATTGAGTTGGGAACATTTTCCGATGCTGGACAGCTAGAGGGAGTTATGATTGATTCTGATGGAGTTGAAAAGGATTTGAATGATCAAATAACCTCATGCATGGGAAAAATAGGAATTGGTTATGAAGCTAAAACCTCATATACTAGAAGTAAAACATTCCAAAATAAAGGCAAGTTGAAAGTCAGACATATTATAAAGACTGTTGATTTCCAAAATAAGAAAGTCTCAAATCAGACTGAAAGAATGATTGAAAACCATTCACTAGTTTCTTGAGATGATAGACATTCGAAATACCCCCAATGAAAACTGACATTAGGAGGAATATAAGTGAAAAGACTTTTCCCCATATGAAATGTTAATTATGTGGCTATACAGGTCATACCACATCATTCCGTGAAGAGGAAAGGAGCAATTTGAATAGGGAAGAACTAGGTTGTCAAAAAAGGAGAAAAAATTCATATCCTAATTCTTATAGAAGATATAATTTATAAGGATGTTATTTTCATTATTCTAACATTGTCCATAAATCTTTTTATTGTAGGAATATGAATGTTAGGAACATTTCATACCGATCCTAGAGAGAAGTCAATACTCACCAACCAGATGGTGTTTCTCTTACAAACATTTTTTTCTACTAGAAGTTGAATATGAGTATAAAAAACCTAATCACATGAAGGGGTTATTTGATAGTCTATCCTTATACATCACTTAATATAATATATAATGGAAATAAAATAGGAAAATTGAAAAATCCAACAATTCATAAGTAGCTCTCAATGCTAGTAAGATCGACATTACATTGATTCTTAATAGTGGATGCTCATCCCAGATGAATATAAATGTTAAAATTTTAAATAATTTCAAGAAAAAGTTTCATGTAACTGTGAGATTCGGTAATTATTGTGATTTGAATATCAAAGGTTGGGGAATTACTGAATTGGCCAATGGTGAGCGGAAGAAGACTAAAGTTCATTATGTAGTAGGGTTGCATCACAGTCTCTTAAGTGTGATCCAAATCTGTGACTCAAGAATTACAGTGACATTCAATCAAAATGGGTGCACTATAATAGGTAGAACATGGAATTCCCTCATGAAGGGATGATGAAAAAGGGAAACTTATATCATGTTGATTGTAAAGTGAACATTTTTTACATGACAGTTATAGAAGACAAAAACAGGTGGGAATGAATATTGGATACCATCAATCAACATGATATGGGAAATTAATCAAAAATAAAAATTTACAAGGATATTAAAAATTTGAATCATGAACACGAGAAGGCTTGTGATTTTTTCATGAAAGGAAAGTTAATGTGAAGTTCGAATCATAAAAATAAGAAAATAGCATCAAATATTCTTGATCACATCTATACAGATTTATGTGGTCCGATAAATGTTGCTAGAACATGTGGGGAAAGGAACTTCATCCTTTTAATTTATCATTATATGATAATAGAGATTGTTATGGTTATACAAAGGAAATGGAAAGTGCTTTATTACATGAAAATTTAATGTTGACTTTTTTAGAATGATACTCAACATAAATTCAATGTTTTATAGTCTAGAAATAGAGGGGAATACAAAAAGAATCAGTTTGAAATTTACCTGGAGAACATGGAATACAACATGAGGGGGCTACTATAAGAACTACACAGTAAAATTGAGTTGTTGACTACCCGAATCGACAGGTGAATATTATGGCAAGAAATATATTGATTGAGAGCCGTATCTCTCCCCATTTCTATAAAAATGTTGTTCAAGATGTGGTTTATATCAAAAGATGAATGAGGATTCATATGGTGGAAACTAAGACACTCTATGAGTTATGGAATAGAGGGAAGTCCTCTTTGAAGTATTTTCATGTTTTCAAAAGTAAAATCTTTATACAAAAAAAGGTTAAAATCAATGAAATTATGGTGATGCTACAGATGAAAGAATATCCCCTGAATATTGAATGAGTAGAAAATCCTACAAATGTTTCAATAAACATATAGGAAAAATTGTGGAAATTTGTTATGTGATGATCATTGAAGATAAATCCAAAAATTCTTTAAGGAATTTGTCTGTATATGTAATAGGGGATGAGGAAGAATATGGACATGGAATAGATCCAAATATAGAGGTAAAGGAAGGCATTAAAAATATACAAGAGTCACATCATTATGTTGAATCAGAAAGAAGAATTGGAAGACGAAATCAAGGTTGAGGAAAATTCTATTGAATCTCACATGATAAATCAAAGAGCATAAATTGATCAATCCATAATCATTGGGGATTGAACAGCTCCCATGCATATAAGGAGAATAAGGAACAGTACACATCCTACATTTCATTCAATTTTGGATCCATCTTCATTTAAATAATATGTAAATGATGAATCATGGGTTGAGGCCAGGAATAAATAATTGGATTATATAGATTAGAACCAAAAATGGTATCTATTTAAGAGACTAGAAACCCCCAATGTGATTGGTACGAAGTGGAGTTTCAAAATCCAATTTTAGAGTAATGGAAATGTGATCAGTAATAAGGCACGATAGGTATGTAAAGGCTATTCTCATATTGAAGGTGTTTATGTTGAGGAAACATTTTCTTCAGTGGCTAGACTGGTGTCAATCATACGGTTTCATTCCATGGAAATTCAAAGAGGATACAAATTGTATCAAATGGATGTAGAGACATCTTTATTGAATAGTATTCTTGAAGAAATCTATATTGGACAACCATTGTATTTTCACATTGGTAATTATGAAATAATGGTTTGTATGTTAAAGAAGGATCTATATGGTATGAAACAAGCATCACGAGCATGGTACTCTAAGATGGATTCTTATATGAAGAAGATCGAATTTAAAAGAGGAGGTGTAGATCACAGTCATTATCAGAATTATTCTTAGAAAGGTCAGTTCATGGTTCTAGTGTACATAGATGATATTATATTCAGAGGAAACATGTAAGGATTAGTGGATTAATTTTCCAATCACATGAAATCATAATTTGAAATGTCTATGATTGATGAACACATATACATCTTGGGGCTACAATTGATTTAGAGTGAATACTATAGTTTCATTTCTCAAGAAAAGCATGCAAGAGATTTACTAAAGAAATTATATATCAATTTTTGAAAACAAATGTTGACTTTGATTGATGTTGGGAGAAAACTATGAAATCATGAATATTGGACATCTGTAAATCCCACAACGTATAGGATATTCATTATAATATTTTTTTTACTTCACTACGACATAGCCATATATTTCATTTTCAATAATATTATCAGACTTCTTTCAATGTAATCCAATGAAAAAACATATGGAAGTAGTGAAAAAAACATTGAGGTACATTCAAAGTACTCACAATAATAGATTATACTATGTTCTAGGAAAAGTTAATAAACATTTATCATTTTATGATTTTCACTGTGCTCGAGACGTGGTGGATAGAAAATCCACAAGTAGTGGAGAATTCTTCATTGGGATGAAATGTAGGGGCTAGTTTAGTAAGAAAAAGGAAATCACTTCTCTTAGTATTGTTCAAGCTGAATATATCTCTTCTACAAAGGCTTGCACTCAAAGACTTGTGATGAAACAACAACTAACTAATATTGGTGATGAGGTGAAACAAACAATGGTGATTCTCTGTGACAAAGAGAGTGTAATTTATCATACGAGGAATCATGTTCATAATTATCATATAAACAACTTTAAAATCAGATATCACTTCATCAAGGAAAAATTGGAGCAATGAATGATTAAAATGGATCATGTTGGAACTGATGATCAAGTGGATCACATACCGACCAAGCCATTGTTATCACAAGTGTTCGAGAAACATCAGTTGAACCTCAATGTTCATCCACCTCCCTGTGCATGAGGAGGTTACAAAGTCCCCTCTCTATAGTTTTTATAACTATTTTAAACTATTTTATGTTGTATTACAGGTTTATGGGGGAGATATGATCCAGGGAGAGTGTTCAAAAATATTTAAAATTAAAAATTTGAATATAAGGGTTCATTTCTAGTGCAGGAGAATAGAAAAATTAAATGATAATGGTATGTTTTAATGGATTATTTTAGGAAGATGTAGAATGAGGAAATTCAAAAACATTACAATGGGGGAAAATGATGAGTTACAAAAGGAATAAAATGAGATATGAGAAAAAATTCAATGCTATGAGGAAACAATTAGAGATGATCTTGGACATATTTTAGCATTACAAGTCAAAAGAACCCAATTCATTCTCCTCTTATTTTCTACACTGAGCTTTTCTCACATATAATTACAGTTTTGGTTGATTTTTTTCTCATGTATCAGGTTCTGATAACGTCTGGTGATTTATTGAATTTATCTACATATTCTCAAGAAACCAAAAGGGGGAGATTATTGGAAATAGGGTTGTTCATTGTAGGAAATGAAGCATGGTTTTTTTTTCAATCCACCTTGGGATAATGTAGGGGGATTCACGTCATGTGATCTTACAATACAAGACAAAGTAGGTGTTTATGGTGGCACATTTTCCCATTATTTTCCAAATATTTGGGCCTCAAGATCGGCAGCTTGTTTTGGGAAAATGAAGGTTTTCCAAAAAGGAATTATGCAGAATATGATTTACAGAATCAGTTCACAGATCATGAAATATGGTACACATAATGGAGAACCATGAACAACATAGTGGGAACAGTTTTCATAATGGAAAATGGTATGCAGACCACATAGGATGAACAGTTTATTCGGTGAAGGATGTTCGTAGTGGATATTTGTTGTTCACGGGAAGGCTTGTGGAACAAGGAAAGCATAATAGTTCACAAGATGGAATTTCATTCGTAAAACCGAGGTGGAGTTTTGAAGAATTATAATGGGTATCATTTGTGGAAAAAAGGTGGTGATTTGTGCCACCACGTAAAGAAAATCACAGTATGCAGACAATGTATGGGATATAGTTCACGAGAGGTGCACAGTACGTGGTGGAGGTGGTGTCGTATAATGGATCTGGTAAATTCAAGATTAGCATATTATGTATATATATTTTATTATATAAGGATAAATAGTCACATTGTAAAGGAACAATGAGAGAATTTTATTAGAGTACCTCATCACTCTGGGAATTTGGCTATGAAAGTATTAGTTTGGAACATAATCATTTTTTTAATGTTTTTCTGTTGTCCGAAAAGGGATGATAGGTCCACGTAAGAGAGTATGTACATGGATGAAGAACTCGATCCATTGTGCAATTTAAGTACCCAAAGAAAGTGCGGTGGTACATGGAGAAATGTTGTATGAAAAGGAATGAGGTACGTGAAATATCGTTCATGAAGGAGAAGTTAGTCTGTAGAGAAGGAGCGGTATGCGAGAGTATAACCGAAGGTAGTATGTGAACGTAGTTTTTAAAGGTTGTAAATGGTCACTGTATGCAAAGGTAGTATGAAAAGATATTTTTTGGAGGCAGTACACAAAGCACTCTATGTACATCGTGCAGTTCAATATGTGGAAGAAGAAGGCCAGTTCGTGGAGGACTAGTTTGTGAATGTTGAGTATGTGAAATAGTAGATTACATCTATAGGGTAAATATGACTTCAAAAAAGAATATATCTATAGTTGAGTATAGATGATTTAATTCCAACCCATTGAAGTGACCTTTAAGTTGATTAATAGAGTAAAATTTCTTCCCAATACAGTGAGAAAGGGGGATTCAACAGAAGTGATCTGAGAGATGCAGTGTTCTATCCATAAAACATTTTAAAGTAGGTGATCCTGGTATGGGGTGACTATGTCAAACTTTTATACTCCACAACTAAGGATTATTAGTGTACATTTTTTTGACCAAAAACCTATCAGTGTATTCTCTATGGATGTTGCAATTAGTTGGGAACCAAGTAAAATTGTTTTGTCTTTAATTTTCACTTGATTATTTGTTTAATAACTTTCTCATTACAATTGTTTAATAAATATTTTACCAATGTGGTAACAATATCTATCAGTTTAAAAGAAATAGTTGACACCGTGATTCACCGTCCCCTCTCATGGTGTACTAGGGTTCCTAATAATACACAATCATGCTTCCAAAATACATAAAAAAGGCATTCTCTTCCCTCATGTTTCCTATTACATCTCGTCTATGAAATGCAGTGTATGTTTCTCAAATGACCCATATCCTTCTAAGTTAACGTCAACATTATCGATCATATATAATAGTTATATATCAAACCCTTTAATCTACTAAATGTGAAAGATGTCATACATAAACCAATGATATATAGAAATAAGCAATCAGTATGAAAGTAATATTTTCCAATAAAAAATCATGCATTTATAAAATTTTTCAACAAATTAGGCAATTAGATTAGGTTTTTTTGCTCGTATGGGCTAATCAGGAACCCAAATTTTGCTATAAGGTCAGATCTTAAAATAGGAGGATAATAATAGTGTAATTTTGGTGACCCCACCATGAATGGATATTGGATGATATTAACCATCTAGTATATAAAGGTAACTCAGGTGAAGGAATATTATAAATGATTAATCCAAGGAAGAAAAATACTCAATAGTTCAATGAATGTATATTACATGAAACCGACATAGATGTAGATGGATAAAAATATCATAGATAAAATGTTTCTTATCTAAGAAAGATGAAATCATTACCTAATAGATTCCACTTAAGACTAAGTCATCAATATATATGAGTAAATATTATATGTCTTGCAACGGTTTTTATAATGATAGGTACTAGAATAGTATAATGATATAAATTTTAGTGTGATATAGGTCATCATGTTTTTATGAAGACCCTCTGAGTAATTTGTTCAATGCCAGAAATAATATTCTAATTGGATCACATCATAATCAAGGTGGTTGTAATGTGCTAGGGAAGCTTCACCGTATTGTCTTCAACACAAAGAGAATTTAGAATGGAAAACCATGCCACATTTAGATGACAACACAATAAAAGATCGTTTCATTTGAAAATTTGTATCGATATGAATAACATATTTCAAGTATTTAAATAAATAATTTCTATTGATTTTATGTATAATGATATTGAACTAGGACCACAACATTATAGTGATCATCATGCCATAATAATGAAATATGGATGAGTTTTACAGCATAATATATTTTTTCCTACTAAGAAGAATGTAATTAAATAAATGTTTTATAATTTAAATATATAATTATTTTTAAGATATCAGGATATACTTTGGAAAACATAGTGGATGATTAATGGGGTTTTAATGTAATAATAAAATTTTGATATGTTGAAAATTAGGAGGAATTTTTTTATAATTTTGAACACTTGATATTAGTGAGACAAGGAAGAATTTTATATGAGTTTTTCAAGTGTAAATTGAAAAATATCGAGTTGGATAGAATTTTTCACCACTACACATAATTAAATTGATGATATAGAGTTAATGAGAATAATTAAATCACATCCATAACTCCCTTGAAGGATTTGTGTTCATTCATGTGAATGAATGTAAATGAGTGAATATCGTATTAAGGAATCTTTTCACCTCTCACTTAATGTTGTGTATATATAAAGAGATACAAGGAGTAAACTAAGGACTAATAGTATATATTTCATTACCATTGAAATTATATATATTGAGTAGGTATATCCCCTAATACATCAACACAATGTTGGTGTATGCACCTTGGTGTGTCCCATAGTGTTGAACCTAGTATAATATTTATGTCAATAGTTTTTATATCTAAATATATTATTTATATAAGGTATAAATTGTCTATGTGTTCACTAAAATATGATATAAATATCTAATTCATATATGGGAAAACATAACATGCTGATTCAACCCACCCCATGAGGTTATATTTTTTTATGTGGTTGTTACAATCGGTATTCGAGCCACTAAATGTAGGAATGTGAAGTTGTTTATTCTGATGTTCTATATGGGAGATTTTAGCTTTTAAAAATGGGGTTCCATTATTATTCTAGTGTAATTATCATGTTATGATGAAAGGTATGAGATTAAACATATGATATGTCATAACCCGACCCACCAATGCCTAACTCGTGACTACCCTAGGCCCAACTTTAATAGGATAGGTGTTGGTGACCATCATTGAGTAGAAATACACCAAAAATGGGAGGCATTGTCCTAATGTACCTTTAAACGCATGCACACATATCTAAGACCACACAATGATGAACTTTAAAACAATTGAAACTATGTAGGCATAAATCTTAGATCCCACAACATGGTATAACAATAAAGTACTGAAAGTAGAGAAAATGGGCTAAATACAAGCCCAACAAAAAATTTTAAGGTTTCCAACATTATACAATGGTGAAAACTATGTAAAATAAAAAATCCTGGTAAAAACATTGGTCTAACAAGATCCAGTTATGCTCCACCCTATTTATGTTCTCCCATGACACCATCAAATGGTCCATTGTCTTCAGAATACATAACATGTGCAGGCAATGCCCATTCATTGGGAGTATAACAGTACTCTGTATGACACCCTAAAAATACTAAACATGAAGAACCTTATATATTCAAATCAATATAATATACGGTAATAAATGAATAATAGAGTCACCTAGATATACTTATGAAAGACTCCCCACCCCTTGGTGGTCATAAATAACATCCTTCCACATGATTCTAGTCAAAGAAACACTTGTTCCAAGAGAATCCACTCCATGACCCATTTTTTCATCAGAGACAAAGGATAAATATTTATAGATCATTGGTACTACCCATGAAAGCTCCCATATCCAAGAAGATTGCAACTCATAGATTGGGGGTCACTCCTAGAAATTATGGGGGGACACCACAATCCCAATCTGGATCAATCCTCTATGTAGGGGATTGTATGTCAAAGATACCACAAACCCTAATGACATGACCATTTAGATGGAGGATCAAATAAAAACTTAGGATGGCCTTGAAGATTCCCCAAAGTCCATATAGGAAACAAATTTGATATAGAATCGCACACCAGTCTCATGGAAGGACACCACAACTCTATATAAGAGTCAGAATTTAGAAGGGATAAAAGTACTATGAGATGGATGTAATTTCTCACTATACCATCAAGTAAAATGACAAAAGGAACATAGTCAACATATACTTGTACAAAATAAGAAAAATGAGATCTATAATCTCTCTTGAAGGGGGTAAATGGTGGGTACCATGGGGTACACAGTGTGCCTAACTATCCCTTTTTCTTCCCCAATGAAAAATCATCACATGAAATGTAAGTAACTATATACATGGAATTTAGAATAATTAAATTTCATTTAGATACATGCAGTTACATTCCAGTGTCACTAAGCTATGTCGTGTACTAGTGTACATGTCTATGTGCCATCCTGTGTATAGCTAAGGTGTGTTTGAGTCCAAGTACATGACATGCTACTTTATTCAAGTACATTTTCCCATATCCACGTACTTCTTAAAGATTATGGTGATCCTAACGGAAGGGGTAAAATGTTGTGTGATATGTTTCACAAACCATGTGATCCTTATCTTTATTTCTAAACACTAGGATCCATTGAGTAGACCCCCCCACAGTGTGTAATCAATAGTTACATGCAATGTTGCTTGATATTTTAAAAATACAGATATTCTTCACTATTCTTCCTCACACACTACTTACCCCTTGATTCTCTCTAAAAATATAACTATATATCCTAGAACTAGGGCTGACCGATCTCACTATCAGATGTTTTCCGGAATTCAGCTTATAAATTAAAAGGGAAAACACCTCTGTCATTCGAAACATGAAATACCACCCGAGAAGAAGGATGTTCCCTCAATCCAAATTATTTCTCCCTCAATCTAGAAACTATAATTATTGATTCCTGATCTTAAACTATCATCATGTTCTGTACCCTCGGTTTCAGTCCTTTGTACCAATGAATATTCGTGCAATGTTTAGGGAATTTGTAGAACTGTTAGATAAAAAGAACACCAAATATGATCAAAAGATGAAATGGGGGAAACCCATAATCCATAAAAGGTAAGCAATGAATCTTTTATTTTGTTCATTTTGAGTCGGTCCATTTCCTTTGAGGAGGAGAAATGAAAAAAAAACAATAAAAACAAATAAAACACTTCCATAAAATTAAATACAGTAATTATGCACATATCAATTATGTTCCTAGAATTTGTATGTATTTGTACATAATTAATAAATGTGATAAAAATCACACAAAAAACATCCTATCAGGTGTTTGTATCAATCAATTATGAAGAATGATTATGTTTCAATAGTTGATGAGATCCTCTAAATTTTTTGGTGCAACGGTTCACAATCTAGTTCTATTCTGTCATAACTCCCCAATAAGGCTAATATTCAATAACTCACAGGACTCCATGTGTTAGAGACCAACCTTAAGAGAATTTATAGTCTTATACATAATGGATATGTTACTATCTACATTGAAAATATGCAAAATAAATGAATTATTTCTTTAATTTAATTCATTTATTCCCACGATGAATTTTTCATGAGTGGCCCACGCCAAAATAGGTTCTTTCATAACCAAGGTAAAACCCACATTATGAATTTAATGGACCCCTTGTATTTTTTATACAGGCCCCCGTTTGAGATTTATATGACATTTTTAGGAAACCTATACACACGTGCTATTTGAATATATTTAATATACTTCAAAAATTTATTCTGGGAATACCAGGTCTCAGAATCACATGTTGTTTTAGTTATTTATCATTAAAATAATCCATATAATATCCAAAAATAATACACATAAAATCTTGGACATTACATTCTCCCAATCATAGGTATTTTCATCTTGAAAATAGAAAAAAATACTAAAACGTTTACGGTATTGGGCTCGTATCCTAGTCGCTCACTCCCAGGTGATCTCTTCAAGATTATTGTGCTTCCATAGGACACGCACATGGGGAATATAACACTCACAAAGGGCCTTCAATTTCCAATCCATGATGTCTACTAGGTATTCTATATAAATTATCTCCATCCTTGATATCTAGCCCTCCCCAGTCGATAACACGAAATGGGTCGGTCAGGTATCTCCTCAGCTGTGACACGTGGAAGACTTCACATAAATGGTCCAACTATGGAGATATAGCTAAGTGATACTCCACCCCACCAACTATACACAATATCTGGATGGGACCAATGAATGTTGGAGACATATTTCCACTGTGGCCAAATCATCTCAATCCACATCGAGGTGAGACTATCATGAACACATGGTCTCCCTCCTTAAACTCTATAGGTCTACATCCTTAGTTCGTTTAATTCATTAGATGGCTCTGTGAAATCTACACCCACTCTTGGATGATTAACACTTTCATTGTAGTGACTCACACAAACTCTGGCCCCATAAGTGATGACTCACCTGGATCAATTAAAAAAATTGGTTTCATTTATGCTCTTCCATGATAGTACTCGAATGGTTACATAACAATGGCAGAATGGTTACTGTGTTTGTATGAAAACTACACCAAGGGTGGGTGATCCTCCCAAGTACTACCAAATTTGAACATATAATATTGTATCATTTCCTCAAGAACTAATTGATCTTCTATGTTTTCCCATTAGTATGTGGGTGAAACTCTATCTCAATCACAATATTGTCCTAAAAGCATTCTTAAATCCCCTCAATAGTCTAGATGTAATGTGAACATCGCAACAAGGGAAAATTTTCAAGGTAACACCATGGATTTAGACTATCTCTTGAATGTATTGGAATCTCAATCTCTCTAATGAACTATTTTCTCAAATGCAAAAGAAGAAGACCAACATGCTGAGCCACAATATGATCACTAGGATGGAATCATGTCCCATGGATGTACTTGTTAGGCCCACCATTAAGTCCATGGAAATATGGTCAAAGTTCAACTCTTCCACCTCAAGGGTTTGAGCAAAACCTGTAAGAACCATCTGCTCTTCCTTTAACTGCTGACAATTGAGGCATTGAGACACAATCTATATAACTCAATTGTTTATACCTAGCCACCAAAACTAAAGTTATAGGTCCTAGTAAGTCATTTCTATACCTATCTGTTCCTCTAAAGAGAATATAGGAAACCCCTAAATCATCTCTCCCACAAGGAAATTTTTTTCATCATCTTTCCCCTAAAAAGGATAGAATGATCCACACTTTTATTATATCCATAATTAGCATGTCCATTGGATATTTTAGTACATATGTTTTTGTAGTCGGTATCTCCCTGGTGAGAATCCCTAACATATAGTAATTGTGGTGGTGTAACAACCATCAATTGAAGATATCAAACACTATCATTTTCCTTGAAGGAGAACTATAATGAGGCTAACTACAATGATTCCTTGGCTAACAACTATGAACATGATCTCCTTCAGGTTTTTTCTTATACCACATTACCCTTCCAAAGAGTATATAAAATATCAAAGTCATTGTCCTATATGAATTTTGGCCATTAAATCCATATCATGTTCAGACACATATGTGATGATATATACTTGAGACTCTTTTCGTCATAGTAATCAATAAACCACTCACCCCTCATGTAGTGTCACGACACCTTCATAGAGAATACTACCACGAAAAACTCAAGATCATGGGTTGTGTAGTTCTGATCATGTGGTCATAACTGGTATGAACCATAGGCAATAAGCATTTTTCTTTGAATTAGAACACAACCATTTCTTTTCCCCATTTAATCATGGAACACTTCGTACATGACAAGTTCCTCCTGCAATCTCAAGAAGGGAGTTCTCATCAGCCACTATCTCAGCTCCGAAAGTCACATATGGAACATTTTTTCCCAAATGAAACTATTTCCATTCTGATTATAAGATATCAAGGGTGACTCCACTCTAGTGAATTCCGATATAAACCTATGATAATACCCTTGAAACCCAAGGTAAATTCGGGCCTCGATAACAATCTTGGGTGGATCCCCAGAAACCACTAGCTCACCCTTCACTAGTTCCACTACTACTCCATCCGCTAAGATGATGTGTCCTAGAAAATGAACCTCTCACATCCAAAATTGATAATTTTAGATCTTCCATTAAAGTAGGATATTTCAGAGTGTTCCCAATACTATCATGAAGTGTCTTACGTGCTCCTCCTCAAACATCTAATACACTTATATATCATCGATGAAGACCATCATGATCTAGTCTAATAACACCATAACTATCTAGTTAAAATTCCCATGAAAACTACTCAATAATTAGTCATAGAAAAGGGAATCATCAAGTACTCATAGTTTCCATAGAATCATCCAAGTTCCATCATTAGTATATCATCATCCCATACTCGCAACTATTTATAACCAAGTATGAGGTCAATCTTTAAGATCCTTCGAACCCTTATAAATGGATCAAAAAAGTCTTTGATCCTTTGTAGGGGATAATTATTCTTCACAGTCACTAGATTTGTGGGGTGGTAATTCACACATAACCTCAATCTCTCATCCACCTTATTGGAAAGAAACACTGTAGCTACCCAGGGGAAAGCTTAGGTAACATAATTTTATTATCTTATAAGTATTTTATGTGTATCTCAAGCTCTATAAACATTATATGAGCCATTTGATATAATATTGAAGATATCAGTGACGTCTAATGATGCATGTCGATGCATAATTCTAGCTCTTTTTTGGGAGGGAAATCTAGTACATCTTCATACTATGACTCCACCATAGGAAACTGATAGCCAAAGGAATCCACTCCAACAAGAGTCATGCTATAAAATTATTGAGTAATCAAGTTCACTCTCATATGAATGAGCTTGTCCTACTCCACCAAGTATGCCTTTTCACCCAAAAATAAGAATATTATTCCATCAATATGGATGCACCACATCCTCTTCCTAAAATAGTGAATCTAGCAATGAAATATAGATAACTATTTCAAACCTAATTTGACATAATATGTATTCATTGCTTCAATAAATATATTACATACAAAACTATCACCTCTAAGAATCAAATCACACTCTCAGTACTGGTGCTTGATCACTGATTCTCTGCCTGTTAGAGTTTCCAACTGTAATGTTCGAGCCAATGGCTAAACATAAATCTCTATGTCTAAAACTGGGGAATCATAAATGAAGGGGTAACTTGAACCTTTGTCTATTAATACTATTTCAAAAATAAAAAGGACATATATCATTCAACATATCATTCCTAGAGCCTCATGTTCATAGTCCTTCATAGCTTGCAGTTGGCCTCATCCCTACCCACCAGCTTCCTAGGCATAACATGGACCACATGGTGGTGGTGGAGGTGTCAAACCGTTGACCACATTCTAATGCCCTACTTTCCCATCTTCCACATCTTCCATCATATGGACCACCCTACGCCTACCTTTTTCTCTTCATCAGTCTCTCCTCATCCATATATTGATCAATTATATAATGGGTCAAAAAATCCTAATCCAGATGTCCCCGAACATCAAAGTAGAAACACTACCTCTCCATTGGCTGATTCAATCCACCTTTGGAGCCCTGTAACACTATCCCCAAGTCCTAGTATCTCCTAATGATGCATTTAACATGAATGGTTCCCTATTTCTTACGTCATTTACCTGATGCTGAAGCCTCAACTACTGGGTGCCCACTACTACCTCCAACTATCAGTGCCTGCATTTCCATAAATTTCTTCACCACCAAGGATTTCTCAAGTTCCACATTATAGGTTGGTATGAAAATGTTAACCACAAAGGCACACATTTATCATATTAATACCATCTCAAAGGGAAAATATCAGATGAACTAATCGCGTTCCATATGGATTGGAACTTGAGATTAGCAAATCTCTTTGAGTACTCTTCCATGGTCATATTGGCCTTCTACCGATTTTGAATCTCTTAGATTCATACCAATCACAACGTGGTTGGATAATGGTCCCCTATAAAGATACCTTGAAAGTATGACTAGGAGAGAGATGCCTCTTTTTGTGATTGAGTCGCAAAGCTCCACCATCTCCCAACCAAGCCCTGATTAAGACTCTATATGAGGTCTTCCATCTAATCGATATGCATCCCCAAAAATCAAAAAATGTGAGTGACTACCTATATCCGGTCCTCAATCACCTAGGATACTAGCAAACCCTAAAACATGGGAGTTCATTTCCACTAAAACTCATTCAATGAACTTATCATATGTGAATCCTAAACTAGTACTTCTAGTGCTATCTATTACTCAACGGGTGGTATAGATGTTAAACCACCAAAGGGTGATATATATGGTACATTCACATGTACTAATGCCTCTTCACTAGGTGGATCATAATCATGATCACAAAGGGGAATATTGGATGGATATATATGTAGAGGCATCCTAAAATAGAACAAGATGTGCCATAAACATAGAGTATATCTAGTGTGATGACTCAATAATGACATGGAAAGAAAAAATGTTCCTATACGATGCATTTACCAAGAATTTTCCCAAAAAACAATGTTTACGTGTACCATGTCAAAAGGTAGGTGATTAGAGTAGTGGTGTATATAAACCTCTACCATCACACAAACACTATACTCTATCAACTAAAAGATGAACTCAAAACACTATAAAATATTTCCACAAACCAATATCATTGGATTTGTTCCTAATGTAGAACCCAATTCACAGATAAAATTCTATCATAACCTAAAACATGAAGGTTCAACCCATGACCACCCCAAGCCCAGCTCCAATAGGACAGGGTCTAGAAACCATCATCGAGTAGGCATTTCCCACAAATGGGAAGAATTGTCTGAGAGTACCAGTATACATGCGCATATCTCCAAGACATACAATGTTGAAATTGAAAAAAATTGAAACAATACCCACATACATCAATGATCCCACAACAGAGTATGATAGTAAAGTATTGTATGTTGAAAAAGGAACAAATTAAAACCCAATGAAAAACTATAAGGAGCCCAACCTAATACAAGGGCACGGACTAAGTCCAATGTTATATCCCTATAGAAGCCTTAGTCTGTCAAACTCCATCAATGCTGTACCCACTCCATGTTCTCCTAGGACAACGTCATGTGGGTCATCATCTACATAATCCGGACATGTTTAGGAAAATCCCCTGAAGGGGTGAGTATAAAAATACTTCCTATGACACCAAAAAAAACACTAAACATGAAGCATAAAGTATAGTCAACCCAATAGATGATATACCAATAAATTTATAATTGATACACCCTAATATACTCAAGAAATGAACCACACCACCGAGAAGTCATAAACATTTTTAGTAATAGGATTCTTCTAAATTTAATGCTAGTTACATGAGAATCCACTGCATGAGCCTTATCATCATCAGAGACACTCAATAAGAAGGTATTATTCATTAGGCCTTGCCTAGAAAATATAACTTGTCTATGAATACCCTGATATACAAGTAGGGGGTCACACTCAAAACCATCAGGGGACAACACAAACTTAATCAAGATCAGTATGTCATAAAGAAGATTTTATTTAAATGATACCTGAACCCATAATGATATATAATGAAAGATATAGTATAAATTCCCTTCATATGGAAGTCACATAGATTCCAAAAAAATCCACCTTGGTAAAAAAGGTGATAGAGAATTGTGTTCCCCTATCATGTAGGGACCCCACAACCTTATCTAAGAATCGATCTCAAGATAGGATCTAAATCTAGTGATATGGATGTAATGACACATTGTACCCTCATGGTAAAGGAACAAGGTAACACACTCAACCAATACACATCCAATCTATGAAGATGAAGAGCTACAAACAATTTTTAAGGGGGTAAAAATTGTGTACCAAGGGGTACACAACTATCAAAACTATCCCCAAGTTTCCCATGGTGTAAAATACCCACAAATCATGGAAATATCTATATACACAAAATGTAGAAGAAATACATGACATGTAGATACACATGGTATCCTGCCCATGTCACCTAGCCATCTCCGTGTAGCGGTGGCCATGTCCATGTGCCAACCCGTGTACGCCAAATACTGTCTGTGTCCAAGTACATGACATGATTCTATGGCCATATACATATTAATATGATAATGTACTTATTAAAGTACATTATGAGCCTCATGGAAGGGTTCACATGTTTTGTGGTCCTCATCATTATCCCAAAACCCTAGCCAGCACTGAATTAGAACCACACGACATGTTATCTCGATTTATACGTTATGTTGCTCGAGATTTACTAGATCCATAGTTTCTACTCCATTATTACTCTCACTCTACTACTACTTTGATTCTCACAAAAGAAACCATTGATATTGGGTCTAGGGTTGAATGGGCTCTCCATTGACCACTCGCCAAAATCCAGCCTCAAACTTCACTGGGAAAACACCACCGTCATTCGGAACATCACACAACGCCTGTGAAGAAGGTAAATACCTAGATCTAGAATTTTTCTCCATCGATCTACCCAAAACCACCATCAATCCTCAATCCACAAATAACATCACGTTTAGTACCCACAGTTTTGATCTGTTTTTCTTAATAATTGTCACACAGCAATCAAGAACCGGTTATTTGTCACACCATTTTCCAAAAAGGTATATGAATGATTATCGAACAAAAAAGGGGACGAAACGATAATCCATAAATGGTGGGGAATGAATCATGGACACTTTTGTTTTTTCATCAATCATTTTTCATATAAGAGGATGAAAAAAGATGAAATAGTCAAAATAAAAGAAATAATTCCACCAAATTAAATCTACCAATGATGCGTGTGACATTTGTGTTCATTGAATTGATCCACATTAAACTGAAATTAAAAATGGGTTGAAAATCACAATGAAAAACATTATACCGAGAGTTTGGATGAATTATTGATGATGAAAAGTTTTGTTTCTGTCATTGATGTGATCCTAGAACTCTATTGGAGGAATGATCCATGATCTGATCCTAATCCATCATCATTTTCCTATAAAACTCTCCTTAATCAGCCTCTAGTTCTCTAACTTTTAGAATTAAACCCTAATATAAATTCTATATCAATATTATTAATGTAGATGTTGATTTATGCATAAAAATAAACAAAATAAATAAATTATTTAATTCATTTATTTCATTTAATTCATTTAATTCATTTATGCCTGTAGTGAATTTTTCACCATGGGGCCTGTATAAAAAAGGTTATGTCACACCTAAGGTAATACAAAAATTATGAACTAAATGTTGCCCTGGTATTTATGATATGGGACCCCATTCTTGGCTTATCCCACTTTTATAGGAAAACATCATGCACATGATATTTCAATATATTTAATATACTTAAAATATTTATTCCGGGCACACCATTACTCAGAATTGTAATCCATTTCGGCATATAGCCTTGAAAATAATCCATATAATATAAAAAAATAATACATGTAAAATATTATACATTACATGATCTATCATATTAAACAAAAAATAGTTTATATTTCATTAAATTCACATAATGGAAGATATGAAGATGTTAATGAATACATTATATTGGAAGCTTCTCAATTTGATTGAAAATTCTCAAAATTCTTAATCAATAGTATAATTAATGAAAATATATTTGACAATTGTGAAATTTTTATCTATGAAATAAATTTTAAACATATATTCAAATATCAACTAAGGGGAAACTGATGTAAAGTAAGAATAATCCAATGTTCTTCAAAATAGTATTTATTATTTGGAAATAACCCAATGAAAAAATAGTTATAGTTTCATTAACCATCTAAATTTGGTTATAAGAGAAATACATGATTGAATTTCTGAAATTAGCGGCATTAAAATTATGAGAATGATAGTAATTATATTTCCACCATTGTATAACACAGAAGTTTTGACTATTTAATTAAATTACTAAATAGAATCATTTATTTTTTATGATCCTAGATTATTGGTATCCTATAAAACAATTCTAAAATTAGATGTCACCTTATTTTATTCATCAAATGTATACCCTGAGATTTGTTAATGAAGAGAAACATCATGTCAAATAGTGCATATGAAAGAAAACCCCAAGAATAGAAGAGAATACAACACCCAGGTACATTAATATGTATTATATTTTAAATAAATTAAATCTATTTGATATCTTCCAATGGATGTATTCTAAAGTTAAAATGAAACATTATACTCTATTAAAATATTAATATTTAAACATGAATATTATAACCTTCATGTTAAATTTGAGGGAAGAAATTGGAATAAATAAAATATGAATATTATATTTTATGCATGTATAAAATAAATTCAATGGTTATTTATTTATATGTAACAAATTAAAAACCATTCGAAATAGTATGAAATATTTTCTGAAAAAACTTTATTTTGTTCAAAAAGGTGGATTAATCATGTTTTGAGAACATAATATAAATTTAATTTTGACCAATTTTTCATAATTAAAATTATAAAAATATATCCATTCTTGAAATCATCGTATCAAAATTCTATGAGGGTAAATTTTTGGAAAACTTATAAAAGGTTTCATTATTTGATGAATATTAAAATTACATATTTTATTAAAAAAACATGTTTTTGCAATTAAAACATTAATAAGAACCATTTTATTTTAATGCTGTATTGAAATTAAAATTACATAAATTTTATATTAATTATTAAAAATAAGTTCATTTTAGTATTTATTATTTATTATTTTTATATAATTTTTTCCATCATTTTAATGTTATTATTTTGGAAAACCATGTTGTCGACATGTTTGGAAGTAATATTTTAAATTAAAATATGAAACTTCAATATGTTTCAATTTAAATAATTTATTAAATTTTTTGAATAATTATAACATATATTATATAATATTCTCAACAGAATTGTTTACCATAATCAACAGTGAAAGAAAATTAAAAAAATAACACGGTTATGGTAAAAACATAATTACTTGGGGTTTAAACAAGAAATACAAGGTCTAAAAATTACCCCAAAATGACTAATTAATATATAATGTTCATATATAGACCTTATATCTTCCAAGGTTCTAAAATGGTCTATTTTACTTCCATATGGCATGTGAAAAAGTGGGTTCAATTCTTTATTTACAATATTTCCATGTGTCCCCTCTCCACAACTTATAAAAGGCCACACCATATCATCTCCATTAAACAGTTCCAAAAATAATTCGATTGGCTAGTTCGTGACAAAATAACATCCTTAATTCCCCAAATTTTTCTTATAATCCATTTTTTCAAAATTTTAACCTATGAATATTTTTTATTTAAACCAAAAGGATATTTTCCAAAGAAGAGGTAATATTCTTAACCAAGCATTTTATTTTATTTGATCTCCTATCTCTTTAATATATTATTAGACCATGATGATATAATAACCATATTATATTAAAAACAATAATATTTTTTTTCTATTATGTTAATGTCCTACAATCATCTCCTCCTCCCTCAAATAGGCAATGAAACAGTTGATCGTGCATACATCGAACTATCACCTTACAAAGAGACATAACTCGTTTTCCATCATCAATTCTCACAGATAGATATCGTGAATAATATGATGTTTATAAATTAAATTTATGATATAGTTATTAATATTTAATTATTATATCTAATAAAACCTCATACTTTCCAATATTTAGGCAACACATTAACATCTTTCGTGTGTTGAGTGGACTGCTGCCACATGATGTGATGTGATTCATTTTTCACATACAATTTACATGGAATGTAATAAGGATTATATTTACATTTATTTATGTTTTTAATGTAATATTAATTAATATAGAAAATAAATTTATCATACAATTTTTTAGAAAACCATATATTGATTAAATGATAATGTCATTAGTGTGTATGAAGAATTACCACCTCACAAAGAGATGTGATTCATTTTTCACTGACACTTTACATTAAAGGTAATAAAAGATACATTTAATGATTATATGTGATATAAATGAACATAAATTGATATTAAAAATTCAATAATAAAGTCACATCATTTCTCATTAACTTATTAAGGAAATGGCAATGTCGATTGTGTGTACATAGTACCTACCATCTACACGAAGTGATGTGACTCATTTTCAATGTTCAGAATTAAATATTGATTATAAAGATTTATCTAATGAATGATAACGTAATTTATGATATTAATATAATTTTTTATATGATATAACTATAGATAATATTTGTGATCTATAACTTTTATTACAAAACAATCATGGGGAAAAAGGTAATTAACTCCCAAAACAACAGTGATATTGATGAATTACTAACAAACAAGTAATAAGATGTTACAAAATAATAATATGTGATATAATAAATATATGTATGGATCTAATGTAAGTTGATAACATGTTTAGAAATATATACATGAGGTTAAAGAGGGATAAACAAAGTGTTTTTTAGGCTTAGGGGTTTCATAAGTTAATTTTTATTCACTACGATGTACGTCTACATCATTTCTGAAATTAAAAAAATAAATATTATATATGAAATGAATTTAAGTTGATTTACGTTCTATTTAATCTTGATTATTTTATTTATCTACATTTTTTAAACAAAATAACTCCATTTATTATCTCTCACATTAGTGATATAATCATTTTTTGAATTTTGTATCAAACATCTTTCTTTAAGACACATGTTATTTTATATAATAAATTTAATTTAAATTCTATATATACTACCCATTTACATACTATATCATTAATTCTTCCTAATTCATGATATTTTGAGTTACAATTCAAATAATTTGTTCATGATAATTTTTACATCAAAATTTAACAATGTGGTGAGGTTTTATGGTTGAATATCATTTTAATCAGGATAAATTATACTTTAATTTAATTTTATAGAAAGTATTTGATCAATATTTTATAATAAATATTAATTTCATTACCCTATGTTTATTAATTAATTTTTCATCTAAAATTACCATTTCCATTACATTGATACATAATATAATTAAAAAAATGTTTTTAATAAAACCATAATTAATTTCCATCTCTGATCAAAAATATTTATTCTTCAAAATCCATGCATTATAAAAAATATTTCAAAATTGTTTAACTACGATTATTTAATGTAATTTGTACCATTAATTTTGTTTTTTAAAAAATATCATATAAGTAATCTTTCTATTGTTTTATAAAAAATTCTTTTTATGACATTTGTTACTAAAATGTAAAAGGTTCCTTTGTTTTAATAATGCATTAAGTAAGAACACAATTCAACCACAATAATGACCACTCAATCTTTTAAGTATTACATTTTTTGTTTCAATGGTTATTTAAAAAAAATAATCTTTTGAGTGTTTTATATTTTAATTATATTTCATAAAAAAGAAATAATATATTATTCATGAAATGTTAAAAGCAATCTTTTAGAATCCTTTTCCATATAGGATCACATCCATTGGTTTTACTCAAGAGAATTGTTTATTTCCCTCAAGAATTATTTTGATCTTTTTAAAATTATTTTCATCAACAAAAATAAACATTGAAATAACAAATTTCTTATATGTTATATATATATATATGTATGTATCTCACATATAATCTCTATTTATTCTCTATTTTTGTGATGTGGTAATACATTTCTTATGATCATTTCCCAAATTCTATCATTATAAAATTTCATTTGATTATAATATGATTCATTATTCTGAAAGCTATTTTAATTTAATTGGTAATTATTATGTTATTACATATGATTGCTTCCCTTTTGGGGTGCAAATATATCATGATCATGTTATGATGGGTGTGCCCAAATAGAGATCTACTGAATTGGGTAATGTTATGGTCTCACAAGACGCCATTAATGAGATTATTGAGTAAACCTAATCCATCATGGGTCATTGTCCACTATGTGATATAGTTTAAGATGTTATCCTGGACTCATGTTGATTTCATGTAATTTTTTTCTACCACATTTAAAATAATTCCATGATTGTATGATACTATGTTTATTATGTTATGATTCTGTGGGATTACTAATATGCCTTCTCTTTTATGATATCATGTAATACCTTTTGATTGACATATTATGAATCCTTATACTGTTTATTCCCTTTCTTAGTATCTTAAATCACCCCTCTATTAATGTATTCCACATGTTATCCAATAAAAATATAAGAGCTTAATTAGATTTTATGAGCTCAGTATAAAAAATAAAATAAGGGTGCATTGTTTTATGTATTAAGAATATAGTATTACAAATAAATTTGTACTGTATGATCCATGTGTCATAATAGTATGATATTTATGTCTCTGAATCATGTAATATTATGTTTAAAAGTATTGGTTCATCATATTTTCTATTATTGGAAATTATTAGTTAACCTTTGGAATTAGTATGATGAAACATTAGTGATATACCTAGAGAAAATTCTTAGAATAAGATTGTTTAGAGAAATATATCAAAATATTTGTAAAGGGTATAGAGAGCCGTTTTAATGAAATTAAATCCTTTTCTAGTTTCTATAGTAGGACACGGTTATATCTTAGATACTTATAGGGGAAAATCACAAATGTAATGTCAATCTTGGCTGAGGCATATTCAGGTATACAACAATTAGCCTTACTACTCACCTAGTTTGACACTCCTGGGGGATATGATTTGTAAATTTAGAAAATATTTATGAACCATCATAACATATTTGAATAGATGATGATCATGAATGTCCTAGATTAATTCTCACATTTCTTAGATTGAAATGAATGTGTCGTGATTTAACTATCTTATAAAAAAATTTCATAGTTGTATTGTATCCCACAAGGAATATTCTTTCTCCCACAATGTTCTATGGTTTTAGTGAATGGTGGGAACTAGATGGAACTATATTAATGTTTAATGTGATTGATGATATGTTTATGAGAAACCAAATGAGTTGATGAATATAGTGATCAAAATTATGGTAATTTCTAATCAGCTATCATTAAATATTCTTAACAACCTAAACCATAACCAACTATCTAACTCAATATAAAAATGAAGGATGGAGTTTCTTGGGAGAATGGGTGGTAGAGATCATAGAAAAAAGAAGATTCAATTTCTTATATTGTAGTAATGTGTAAATTAACACCCAAGTGAATGTATTATAGAAACAAAAATATGTTTTTGGTGTGTAAAAGATGGATGGAAAACTTGTAATTACTAAAGAAAAAAAATATCAGGTAAAAAATGTATTATAATAATGATATCCCTATGTTATCATTAAAGGTTGAATGTTTTATATGTGGATAGTATAGAAATTATTAAAATCTATGTTCTAAGGGGAAATCTCAAGAAGTTTATAAAAGCGTTTCTACAAATAAATTTATTTTTGTTGATGATGAAGATAATAAGAACAAAATTTGAAATAAATAAGGTATTAAGGAATGATATTATAAATACCATATAATGGTATAATAATAATTTTCAATGATTGATTTTTTTTAAATTTTAATTATATAGTTATGTGAATTGTGATATAAATAAATAAATATATATATATATATATATATTAACATTTTTGTGTAAAATATTTTCATTATTTTTTTTCAAGAATATATTGAATGACCTAGAAATTTTATTTAATGGAAATATGATAATCTATGGAAAAAAACATAATTGTGGGAAATATAATCTTGTAAATTTATGTGATGTGGAGTTAATTAATTTATTTTGTAGAAATGATTGGTTTTTTATAAAAAACCATAACTGTTAAGAATGTTATTTGATAACTAATTTATTTTTTAAAATTGATAATCATATTCATGATAACATTAAATTATCATACACAATTAATAATATGATTACCACATATGGTTTTCAAGAGACTTAGAAAATGTAAAAACCATAAATCGGTAGACAACCCATAAAATCTAGAGAGGTCATGGGGATTGAACACACAATTGAAGGGTGATAGTAATACTGCAAAAACCCTTATCCTATGTGATATAATAGTAGGTATTACATTTTTTTATATATATGTTTTGATGCTAAATTATTATGGTGAGTATGGGAAAAATATTATAGGATCATGTTATTTTATTTTGTGGATAATAATGATATTTTGGGAGATATATTATTATGTTGAAGAATATACAACATTTTGGTTTAACATAATAGACTATTTAGAATTAATTATACTCTGATTTTAGGCATATAGATTGAAATGTATTGAGATAAAAAATTTATTTTAAAACCTTATTATATGTTGAGTATTTGTGAGGTTATTTGAGATATACGGTATTTTATTTAGGGTATGCTCTATGATAAAGCCTTGGAATCATTTTTGAATATTATAGAATTGTATATACATATTCATTTAGGTTTTTATCATACCCTATTCTAACAATCTTTGTTTTAATAAATATATGATGAATATCTTGTTACACTTTTATGGATCTTATTATTAGCTAAATATTAATTTTTTGTGCGAATAACATTCCAAAATTTCACATTTGATGTTTTTTTGAATAGAGTAAGTGGTAATGATGAAATTGGTCAATGCACAATGAAATTATGAAATTGTGTTTATGTAAAAAAATATAGATATTTTCTAAGTATATTTGCTGGTTTTATCTATCTAGATGGAAAGAAATCCCTCAAACCTATGAAAAGGATCTTGAAATAAAAATTTTACCCTATTATTTCCATATCTGATGAATAAAATGTATTTTATCTGAAAAAAAATTTATTATTTTGAGGTCCTTAACTTTCCATTGATAATTCAACCTGTTGGGATCACTGGTTTCTGTCACTCTCTGTAATAATTTAATATTTTCTCCCAAATTCATATCTTGAATTTCAACCAATGTTCCCAGATATGGAAACCTTGTTATGTAATGAATTTAATATTTTCTCTTTTACCCTTTTTAAGAGAATATATTTTTTATATATTTTCATGATTTATGTTTTTAGAAAATGAAAGTTTTCAATATCAAACCCTTTATTACCGAGATCGATATTATGTTTTGAGGTAACAATTTATTTAAAAGGGGTAGAATGTTACACCCTAAGAATTTTTTTTGAAGTGGAATATCATATTGCATAGCATATATGACAAGAATCAACATGGTTATAAGAGAATGTAACAGCTATAAAGATTAGTAAATATTTATTTCAAAATAAATTCAATTTCTTCGATAGCATTCTATGCACACAAAACTAGTTTTTAAAAAACCAGATACTCTATTAAAATATTATTATTTACACAAGAAAATTATAATCGTTCCCTTATATTGCTGGGTATGGATAAGGATATATAATTTATGAAACATATTTTTCAAATCTATAAATTAAATTCATTTGTTTTCTTTTTATTATAAATAAAATAAGAATCGTTTGAAATAAAAATAAATGTTTTCTAAAAAATTATATTTTTTATAAATGGTGGATTTGTCCCACTATATGTACTAAATTTAAATTAAATTTTTACCACTTTTAAAAAAATTTATTTTAAAAAAATTTCATTAATTTATAATATGAAAAATAGAAAATTATATTACATTAAATTAATTTTTTAATGTCTCCTTTTTATTGAATAGTAAAAAACCCTCATTCTTATTAATAAATACCTTGTCGTTTAAAGAGTTCACTAGCCCCATATTGTTTAATGTTGTTTTAAATATAACATAAGATAAGCTATATATTACTTAATCCAAATCATTTAGTTTTAATATTTTTCATTTTCAGTTTTGATATAAAATATTCTCCAACATAAAATTCATTTCTTTTAGAAAACCATTTTTTCAACGCGTCAATGGGTTTTCTTTTTAATTAAAATAACCCAGTTATATGAGTTGAATTTAGAAAAACAGATTTGATACTAAAATTTATAATAATATATATTATATTATATGTTGAAATTAATTTTTGACCACAATAAATTGCAAAAAACAACAAATATTTAAAATTATTAAAGTAAAAACAAGTTTATCAGCGTTAAAAATAAAAATATAATTTTTAAATATACCCAAAAAATATCAAATTCATATTTTATACTAATATGTGCACCTTAAACCTTATATAATTCTAAAATGGAAAATTTTAGTTCCTTTTTTCTTGATAAAAATCGTGGGTGGAATTCGTTTTCCCAAGAATTCTAATCGTGTCCCTCACAAATAAAATGTTCCACCATCTCCTCTTCATTATGAACATCCAAAAAGCATTTTTACAGAAATTAAATTCCCAAATAACCTCCATAAAGCCATCCCAGTATCCTATATAACTTTTTACGGTTATAAAGAAAATCTTAATTGGATTTCGGTTTAATCCAAACAGATTTTATTTGAAGAAGAGGTAACATCCATAAACAAACATATTATATTTTAATTCCTCTACCTCTATAAAATATTATAAAGAAATTATGATATAATAACCTTAGTTTATTCCATATAATAATATTTGTTTAGGTGAAGTTCATGAAATAACAACATCCCCTCTTCTCTGAAATGGTAAACAAAACTGCTTATCATGTGTATAGAGGACCACCACCTCATGAACTAATGTGACTCATTTTCCATCTCCACTTTTCATATATGGTTATAATTATGTATTTAAGGTTTATACATTATATATATGATATAATTAAAATAATTAAATTATAATTTCAAATAAACCTTATTAATTTCCACTCTTTAGGTAATACTCTAATGTTTCTTGTGTGTATGGTGAACTACTTCCACATGAAGCCATCAAATTTGGTTTTCACATAAGATTTACATGAAAGATAATAAGGATTAATTTTAAATTTATATATATAATAAATTAAATATTAATAATTATATAAAATAAATATATCATATAATTTATTACCTTACTTTCCATTTAATACATTATAACTTTGTTTGTATGTATGGCCATCTACCTCCTCATGAAGGGTTGTGATTCAGTTTTCACTAACTCAAAAAATTGATGGAAATAAAGGAAAAATTTAATGAATTTAGTTGATATATATGAAATGATATTGATTCTGGAATATTAATATAAAGTTCACTTATTTACCCTTTCACTCATTAAAAAATGATAACATCACTCATTTATACGTTTTACATGACGTTTCCACAAAGTGATATGAATCATTCTTCACGTTGAAAATTCAATAATGATTCTAAAGGAAAATAAATTGAAAAAATTATAGTTATAAAATTAATATTATTTGGTAGAATATTTAATTATACAGGATTTCATGATTCAAAACATTCATTACCGAACATGAAATAGAAAATAATGAAATTAACACGTGAAGAAATAGTGATAATAGAAAATTATTATAGAATGTATAATAAGATTTTAAAAAATGATCATATATGATATTATAGATGTTAATGTGTTTTTTTATAAGTTAATAACATGTTTAAAAACACTATGACGGAGGAAAAATGGCTCCCAAAAAAAGGGTAGCGAGAGGTATGAAGTTTCATGTCTCAATTTTCATTAAGTGGGTTATATGTTTCATTCATTTGTTATATTACTCTGAGAATATATTTGGATGGATATTGAATAGATTATGATGTATTTATAATGATAGATTTTGGTATATTCATTTGTTATACATAATTACCCCATTTATTTACTCTCACCTTAATAATATGAAATTTTAAATGGTTTTATCTAAAATTTCCTTCATTGTGATGCATGTTTTTTTATGCATGAAATTTGTATTAAAATTTTTATATACTTATCCTTGACATACTATATCATGAATCATTACAAATTCGTAGTATTTTATTTCCCAATTCATCTACAACATTAATGTAATTTTATAATTAAAATGATAACAAATTGGTATGGGATTATGTTTCAACATCATTTTTATTTGGATTTTTTTTGTCGAATTCCCATTGAAAGAAATTATTTGTACTTTCTCTATTTAACATTATGTGTTTTCTTCTCTAATTTTATTCATTAATTATACATGTAATAGTACTATTTCCTCCCATTTGTGCATAAAATTATTAACAAAATGTTTTTAATTAAATATGACATTATTTTATGCTTTAGTTGGAAATCTATCTTCTTCAAAATCATTTTTTCCTAAAATGTTTTTATAATATAGATTAAATTAATTTTTATGAATAAATTTCTTTTAAAAATATTTCAAAAGGAATATTCCTAATATTTTACAGAAATTTTAATTTAGTTCGTTTATTACAAAAAGGTGAATAGATCCTTTTTAACATATTCAAGAGAAATTAAGAGAATCATTGAATGATTCTGGTCAGCGATTTCTACATTTATGTTGGAAAGGTCTAACATGATTTTATTAAATTCATCTAGAAGAGATTTGATAGAACTACCATGTTTTATCTTATAAGAAAACATGTGATGTTTTTTATACAGTCTATCAACTAATGATGCATTCATATACAATTTTTCTAATTTTAACCAAATGTCGGTAGCAATGGACTCGAATGAAACCTCTCTAAGGACCTTATCTCCTTGGGAATTCAAAAGAGAGCTATGGGCCTTAACTAGAACATCAAGGGGTACATCTTGTTATTATACAACAGTCATGATAGCTTGATTAATAAAAGTAATGGGTTTTTTGGGCCTACATAGGGCATAAATTAAGCCTGTTTGAACGAGTAAGGATCTCATTTAAATTCTACAAAAATTGAAATTTTTGTCTCTATAAAATTTCACAATTTTTTATCACATTGTAGTCATGTTTATCCAGATGAGTGGATAACAAGTGGTTGGGGACATTGTTAGGCATACACCCCCAAGAGCCGACCAATCTCACTTGGTAAACGTGTACCGTGAGATATCAAAATCATAGGATTTCAATGAATACAATGGTTTCTATTAACAAATAGATATCAATTTAAAAAAGTAGAATTAACCAGAGATGAAGATGAAAATAAAATGCCAGAAAACCCAAATTAATAATCTGTACAAAAGATAGAAATAAACTGTAAATAGAATGCGATATGGCTGTATACAGTGGAAGCAAGCAAGAAACAACAGTTGTAGTGGCATCAAGTAATAAATGACAATAACATATTATTGATAGCACAAAGGAACTAAATCATATCAGGAAAATATGAAAATCAAAATAACACAGCTTCCAGGAATCCTATAATACCACTTGTTGTGGTATGTTGGGGCAAGGGAGGAAGAATACATCAGTGTAATCAAGCCAGAAAAAGGCAAATTAAACAAGGACTGACTTGGAGCTTTGATTTTGATAATTCAAGATTCAAAACAATGAAGAAAGTGCAGAAAAAATAATTGGACACAGGGATTTATGTGCTTCGGCCCCTTAGGGGACCGACTACATGGAATGAACACCACACCATGCATGCATTTTATTAATTGCTAAAAAAAACATAACCAGATTACTAGAACTGGACTAACCAGCAATACCGAAAACAAGAAAAAAAATTACAAGTCTCCAATTGAAAAGAAATTGTAAACAATACTCACAATGCTGGATGAAAATTAGTTCAGCGGTCCTGATCACTTCATGGGGATGATGAAAATGCAGCCTCCTGGATCTTGTTGAAGCAACAATGACTTTTTCCTCTTATGGTTCTGAAAAACATCACCAAAGGCTGCACATCTTCTGTTGGGGAAGGGTCGTTGCCTTCACCTATATCTGGCCGTGAGGGAAGGCCCTGAAGGAGAATAATAGGAATGGATGAGATAACTCCAAAAGGGAGATTCATGCATAACAGAACCACCCAGGGGCTCGGGTTCACTGAGGAAGACCAAATAACATCGTCATGGGAGAGCTGAGAAGCCGGAGGTTGAATCGATTCACTTATTCGGGAAGAGGCGCAGTAGGGGTGATGAAACCCCCTGTGGACAACCTAGCCCCATAACCACATTCCCCAATCAAGGGTTACCACGAAGAAGTGGATAAATAGATTATCCAAAGAGAATGCGAAACAACAAAGAGAAATAGATGGCCCCGATTAAAATGGTGGTGTAATGACCAGCGGTCCAAAGCAAAGGAAGTAGTAGAAAACCAGATAACCAGTAGATATCTCAAACAACCAGCCCAAAAAAACACGGTTAAATATCTAGGGTGAAAAAAAATTAAAAAGTTAGAAAACATATTAAACAAATTTAATATGAAAAACCAATTAAGAAAAAACCATAATTCACAAGTTGTTAATATTCACCATCAGGACCCTTCTATTCATGAGTTGTTCTCAGTGTTTCCTCTCCTGGAGTATCCTTTACCTCTTAAGAACCCTCAGACTCTTGTGATTTATCCTTGATCTACACATTATTTCAAGACTAATGCTCAGTTTAAATCCTCCAACGACCTATTATCATCAAGTGCACAATCCTTTTCTATTTTCAAGAATTTTTCTTCTACATCTCCTAAGGAAAAAGTAGAAGGTGGGTAGAAGAGACCCAAATATCGATCTCAACCTATGACTTACTCTAGTCCTACATAGTCCTCTCCACTGTCTTATGGCATGAAAACTATATTTCAATCTAGAATCGAAATGTGACTTCACATTCTTAGATGAAAGGGGTCATGCAGCCTAGGACTAAAGATAGTAAATTATCATTCTAATGATATCGTTTCTAATATGGAACACATGTGGCATGGGATCTTGAAAAAAAACTGATTTCAAATCCACAAAAATCTATAATCATGTAGTGTCTCTATTTGATATCCTTGAACCGAATTGAATTTAAATACAGTATCAGAGTATGCACATCAAATCAGAATGCGTGCATGCATGCACGCTAATCAACAAATTTCTCACATTTGAAACTTTTGGAATCAACATATCATCGTTGATCTAGTATCATCGCTTGAGAAACTGGTTATGGTAAATATCACATTAGAGCATCACACTTTTTGTCATCTTTTATCGATGGTAGTTGTAAATGAAAAACATTATGGAATAAATTGGACTATTTTGATATGGGGACTTTTCCTTGGATCTCAGGGGGAGATTTCAATATAATAACATCCCCAGAGGAGAAGAAATAGAGGGGTTAGTTCCCTCTGAATGTTAGAGGGGGTTCTTGCGGTGTATGGATTTTTCGGCTTCTGGAATATGGGGTATTATATTAGAACCAAGGTAGTTATTTGTTAGAAATAGAGTATGGTTTTTTTTGTCAATAATCTCATGAAAGAGGGGGTGTTTTCAAGGAAAGAGATTTTATAGTACAAGCTAAATACAATACTGAAGGTGGCCATTTTTTACAGTGTTCGCCAAATAATGGAAAAAATAACTCCAGATGAAGAGGATAGCATCCTGAATGGTAGTTTAATTTAAATAAATCATCATGAAAATGTTAAAGGAATGGGTTTTTTTGAAAATTGGGATGATTTTTACCAAGGCGATCAACATCGTGAATGTGGACATTGATCTCTGTGAGTATGATAATTGGAGCTTCATGAAGGCGTGAAGGTTCTGATGGATAGATCTCTAATTAAGACATGCATCATGAATTCTGAAAAGTGTTTTCATGGAATGCTCTATGGTTATGACGAAAATCATGAATGTATAATTTCCATGGAGCATTTCGACAGGAGGAGCAATGCGAAGAGTTTTTTGAATGACCTGGAAAATCTTCTAAGAGGTGATAGAGAATCGCAAACATCCAAGCCTATAAATATAAGGATACCCCTCTTCACATAAAACAAATTTTTCCATGGAAAATACAGAATTTCTCTAATTCCAAAATGATGGGGGAGCTCCATGAAACTATAATTCCATTAGAGGTTGAGAATCATGAAAAGACTTGTGGGGTCTTGACTGGTGCCAATGACTTTTGATTAAAGAGTGCTTCATGATGAAGTGGTATTCATCATTAAGTTAATGATCTTTGATAAGGATGTTTGTTTCATGATGGTAGGGTTCCTTGCAAAGGTAGTTTGTTCCACGATGGCAAGGCATTCACGAAGGTAGTGAGTTTTACAAAAAAAAAATTGAATATTTTTTTTAATGAATAGAGATTTCAGAGTGCATAAATTGAGGTCTATGATGCAAGAAGAGTCTCATTTTTGAAAGAGACATAGTCTTTAATGAAGATCCATTGAACCGACCTTCATGTCATTAAATCGAGTAAGTCTTATATCAAAGTAGTGATCTAGGTGGAGTCGACAAAAGTATTTTGAGGGACGTAGTGAGATATTCCTATAATCTTGTAAAGGTAGCGTGCTTAGTAAAAATTGACTATGTTTGAACTCTTATAATCCACAAGTAGTGAATAATAGTAAATTTTGGTATGACTAAGACACTATCTGTTTATGAACCAAGAACTAGCCATTAGTGGTGATCCAAGTAAAATTGTTGTGTGATATCTTTGTATATGGTTGTTTCTTAACTTCACATTTCCTTTAATGAGGTTTAATTTGTTTCTACCAATATGGGAACGAGATCTATCACTTATGAAGAAATTGTTGAAATCCAGATTCACCCATCCCCTATTATGGAGTTCTAGGGCCCTTCATTATCAGGTGATAGACTTACATGGTTCAATAACCAAAAATTCTATTATCACTCCTAGTGTCACCTTGATAGGTGTTTAGTAAATGATAATTCTATTTACATTTTCCAAATGTAATGGGCTCCAGCCGGGTTTGTAACCTCTCCAATATTTCACCACTTCTAGTCTCTCTATCTCCCTGCTAGGATAGCAACGGGTGTTCCCATTCCTCTTAGTTGGCGACGGACATACTGGGTTATAAACAATGGACTAAGAATCTTAGGAAATATTGATCCAAGAATCTTCATATATTAGTATAAACTATAATATTAAATGTCTCTAAAAAGATATAATCTCATGGATCAAAAATCATTCTATGTGTTTCTATGAAATGGATGCGATTACGAATGAAATAGAATATATGAAGCTCATCCATGAGAACAAATAGAATGACATTTTGTTCAATGATCATTCAAGTAACAAGTTCATCCTAGAAGAAATGGTTCTAAGATACAAATGACTAGATGAGGAAGACTTTCATATCAAATGGCTTTGGGAAGGAGATATGAATACAACCTTTTTCCAATGCGTGTATAAAGTAGAATTGGTGGATATATAAGCGTAATAGTTCGTTGGAGGATGTAAATTACACTGATGGAAGGGATGTTGTGGGGAGCATAGAAGAATCACAATTTCAGTTCCCTTTATTTGGTCTCAACCCTAGCGTGAGTGGGCCCTATCTTGGGGGTACACTGACCTACATGAATTAATCCCTTCCATGATTTCAAGATGAGAAAATGAATTTCTGGAGGCAATACCAGAGGAGAATGAAATCAGTGAGGTGATGAGGTGTCTCAACCCAAAAATGGAATTCTAAGTCCCTTTTACAGAGAATATTGGGATGTGGTTAAGTAAGATATGGTCAGGGTTATTCAAAAAAATTTCAGAGGAGCAGGTCTGCCCCATGTTTCTTGTGCCACCTATATTTTCCCCATTCCTATGATCAAATATCCCACATCTCTAAATAATTAAATACCCATTATCATGTTTAATTTCCCTTACAAGTTACTCGATAGCATCATTATTCACAAACTCTTGGCCCATATATATAATTAGTTTTCTGGAGAGAAGCGTGGATTCATGAAGGGTAGGATGATCCAAGGAGCCATTGAAATTGCAAAGGAACTAGTTAACAACATAAAAAACAAGGTCCTCAGTTCCAATATTTATGTAAATATCGACCTGGATAAGTATTATGAAATAATTTAATGGAACTTCATTATCAAGGTTTTGATAAATATGGGCCTCTCAACTTGGGTTATTGACCTTATTTTCATATGCTTGAACTCATCTTGGACGACTATCTCTTCTTTGGGGAAGAACAACATATTTTTCAAAACAACCTGTGGGCTAAGGGAAGGGAATCCATTTTCCCCAACCATATTTATTTTTTCTAAAGATGTCCTATGTGTGAACATTAACATGATCATCTCCAATTGTAACACCACTCTCTATTGTTGTAGGGATCTCTCCAGAGGCATCTCTTATATCATGTTTGCGGATGATTCAGTCGTTTTCTGGAATGCTAAGAAGAGAATAGATAGAAGTTTGAATCGGTTCCCTAAAAGCTACTATAAATGGAGTGTTTAGTTATTATGACAATTGAAAATAATCCTATATATATATCTCATTGATTCTCGAATAGAAGGATAGTTAAACTATGTATCATTATGGGTATCCAACAAAAAGTTCTTCCGAATAATTACCATGGGGCTCATGTATCCCCATAAAGACTATGAATTCAGTATTTTGATCATATTTTGGATAGGTTAATATGACGTGTAAAAATTATGAAGAATGAGTATTTATCTTTTGGGGGAATTCTAACATTAGTTAACAGTGTGCTTGAATCTATTCAAATTCATGCTCTATCGACGATCAGAGTTACGAAAGTGGTCATATAAAATATTGATAATATCCTTGAATAATTAATCAGAGGTGCCAATTAAGATGATAAATATTTATAGGCCTCTTTCAAGATATTGGAATGATCCATGCTGGTTGGAGTTTTCAAGGTGAATAATATCCAATATGCCCTGCATGAAATACATGAAAATATTGCATGTGATGTTGTTGAGGGTATATCACTATAGGGTGGCGTAACAGAGATTTTTGGTCATTGAGAGAGGGAAGCGATGGGAGGATCTATGTGGAACATGGTCCAGCCTCACTATTAAAATATAATGTTCTATTCTCATTGGATATTGGGAAGAGTAGAGATATTCTTCTAGCACAATAATTGGGTTTGATTCGTGGAAGGTTTTCTCGGATGTATGGTAAGGAATTTTACCTTAAGGAATGAGAGGCAACATCTAGTCTTAATGAACACCATTTTGGATAATTATCAATGAGAATCCATTTACCCCATTTACGTTAACGATGACCTGAATAAGTTTTTTATGGAATCTTCTTCAGGATATTTTTCTATGACGGACTATCGCAAACTCCTAACACCCACAAACCAGATGGATGCTTTGGAAGATCTTTTATGGTGTAAGGAAGAACCATTGAAATATAATTTTCTTGTTTGGGGGATAATCAATCCATATTTAACCACATATGATAATATTAGAAGAAACTAGATGGGAATAATTTGAAAGCTGGTGTTAATGAATCTTGTATTTTGAATAGGAGGCTTGAAAATTTTAATTATTATTCAACGATGATGTTTCCTTTCAAAAAATTAACATCTATATTATCTCAATTAAAAAATAAATAAAAATTGAATCATGTGATTCATGCTAGATCGGAATACAAATAAATCATATTTTATTCAATTTAATGATGTTTTTATATCCATGCCACTTGACCAAATTCATGAGGATCTCTGTGTCCCTTCGAAAACTACATGCCTAGTTGGTAAATCTCTTGTTTATTTTTTGGTTGAAAATTTTTCAATATTTTCATGGGCTTAATTATTATGAAATAAAAGTGGGTATTTGTTTTTTAAATTTTTTTAATCTAGGTCATAATGATAAAGGATCTAAAACTATTCTAATGAGAAGTGATCACTAGGGAGAATGTGGGAATCATGAATTTATTGACTTTTTTAGAAAACATGTAAATGAACATGCCATAACATTCCCTAGAACTCCCCAAAAAAATATTATTATTGAAAGAGGTCATTGGAGATTAAATGCTATTTTTAGAACAATGATTTGTGATTATAGAATATTCATTATTTTCCTCAATATATTAACACATCAGGCTATATCAACAATAGAATTATATTAAAGTCTATGTTGAATAGAAACCCCTATGAGCTATGGAATAAGAGATAAAAAATGTTGGATAATGTAATGTTTTTGTATGAAAAGTAAATATCTTAAACTCCAAGGATAATCATGGTAATTTTAATACAAATAATGATGAATTAATATTACTATTCTATTCAACTACTTCTACAAATATATATAATTCCATAAAAATTCAATGATAGTTAAATAATAATATCATGTAAACATTTATGAATTTTTTCCTTTTGATCATGAAAAAGACATGTTCACAACATGTGTGACTTAATGGATAACATGAGACTTGATCCCATCTTATATAATATAATTAATGATGATTTATTACATGATCATGAACAATCCGACCCTAAAATGGATGAAATTTATGAATAAATATTTATTCTATCTATAAATAATTTATAACATTGAAATTGTCATCTTGAATATGTTATAGGCGTCACATAAAAAACCATTTGGAAATTAATAAATATATGAAATCTTTCCTTTTTTTCATTTTTGTCCCAGGTAAGAACAAAAATCATAGATAAGAATTATATGATTTGATTTGGGGGGGGGGTTCTTATGAAATATTATATATACCAATTAAAACACATAATTATTTGGATGGGTATAATAATGAGTATAACTAATGTAAATAAAAAATATAACATGTTAATGATTCTTTATATATTATATAATATCCAATTATATATTACATCTCCATCAATATATTGATATTGTTCTCGTGTGAACTTATAGATTACTGTCTCCATGAACGCGATGAGATTCAGTTCCCCATTGTAAACATTAAAGAATAATATTCCCTTGATGACTAAAAATAATGTTTATGAACATATTGTCATTTTGTATATGAATAAAATACAACATATCCATAACAAACATGGCTTACAAAACCAAGCATTTATTGGAAAACAAATTAGTTAACACCTAAAATGATGATACTACTGAAATATTATTAAAAAGAAATATTAGAGGATCATATATTTTATCATATTTATTTATATAATTCTTGTATAATTTAATGAAAATTATTTAGCTATTATACAGGAGGTTAACGTACCCTCAACCAGGGAAACGTACAAGGTAAGGGTTAATTTCACAATCTCTTTATTCTCTGAGGTTTTTTTTACATAAGTATATACTGGGACCTCTTTATCATCCACATCCATGTTTTCTTAAAAATGTATTTCAAAACATTTTTACTATTTACTAGAGTATGGGTTAAAGTCATTTGTACAATAATTTTACCATATATTTTTTGAAAGGAATCTTTCCATCATTTTCCAAAAAAGGTACTTTATGACCTTTTGGACAAAATTAAGGTAAGAATTTTTATTTACTTATACGGCGGGTGCGGCTATTTTCTACCATTATAACATCATCAAAGCTCTCTTATAAGATAATAATAATATTTTCAAAATTACCATTTTCTTTTATAATTACGTGATTCTTAAATGTTTTCAAAATAAAAAGAGGTATTTCTTTCAAATAGATTTCATTTCATCTATGTCAATATCCTTTGATGGATTTTAAACTTGTTTGAAGTTGATTTATTATGATACAAATATTCCATATAATATTGATGGTTTTGTGATATGATTGACTGTGGATGTGTTATTTTTATACTATTCCTGGTTTATTGTTAAATTATTTACATTTCATATGCTAATTTTTAAACGAATTTTTATGTTATGTTTTAACCTTTTCATATGATGAATGTATTATACTTAGTGTGTGACGGGTGGAGCCCGCTATAGCTCCTCGGTGCAGCCGTAGGTATCATGAGGCAATTAGACGTGGAATTGGCCAAAGCCTTTTCCCAATTTGATATATGGTTTTTGCCGAGGCCTAAATCATTTTCAGACGTCTTGGATAAGGCCTTGAAAAGGTGTTTTAGAATGTAAGACATTATAAATTCCCTCATTATGAAAATAATAATGATGGTTCATGTCGTTATTTGACTAGTTGAATACCGATGACTATGATTTATTATGAAATTAATTACTCAGCTCATATTCCTGCCATAAATTGTTCATGTTAATTGTTTGTGAAAGTAGTTGTTTTTAATTATTCACCATGACTAATGTTTATGTTATATTCAACTATATTTCTTACCCTTACTGAGAATTTGAGCTCCCCCTTTCTTATGTTTCATTTTCCTAGGATATGGAGATGTTAGTAATGATTGACTTATAGGAATAATCTAGGAGGCTTGGATGTTTCTAATGGAATAAATTAGTGTTTTATATCTTTTTAATTTTTAATGTTGAACTTATGTATGTATCTTGTTTGAAATAATACTAAATTGGTCGGTCATTCAAGACATTATTCCTTGAATCATGCCAATGTTATGTAATAAAGCACCGACTCTGGGTAACTGGGGTCAGGACGTTAAAAATGATCAAAATTGTTGTAAAATAAATTGTTTATATATATATATATATATATGATTTTCAAAGACACTAAAACATCAGTTCTTGGGGTTCTGTGACAATGTTTGAAATGAATATATTATTCATTTGAAATTTTGGAATATGTGGATTTATTTTGCATGGGTCACCATAACAAACCTAATACTGGATTCTAGACTGATATTTAGCCTCAATCATATTAGGAAATCACTATTAGTTAGAAAATACAATTGAGGGATAAAATAAATTTTCATATAAGTATTTCACTTAATAATTAACAAACTGTATCAAGAAATAATGAAACCAATTTTAAAAACAACATCATCATTAAAAGTCAATTTGGATGAAACATGTTAAACTGATTGTAGTTGAAAATAATAAATCTCATATCCATATATTTCATGAAAAACTAGACAATGACATATATCTATTTTGAATTTCCTAACTCTACAAATATTTATTTCCCAACACCACTTCATCCACCATGATCTCAAATACTATGATCATTCAACCACATATTACAGGGCCTTTACCTTACATATTTCTGGATACAAAACATTTAAATGAACATGATTATTAGTCTGTAGGGGTTAATAAGCATGTATAATAAGATTCCCATAAATCACATTTATGAAATATAATAATTATTTATACACAACGAAGAAATGAATATTGTGAACATGGATCAGCACATTTCAAGAAAAACTATTTATCCAAAATTCGGATATACCAATACATGTGCTGAAAAAAATATTTGTTTATTTTCCCAAACCATCTAACCATTTCAATTTCCAAAATAACTTGAATCCAAAATATAAAAAAAACATTTCATTCATTCACGAGTAAATAAACTACCATATATCATATATTTATACATATGATAATATCATACACTAACTATGGATCATAACTCACATAAATAGTTACTGAAAGTCGCAGTCTCATACAACCATCTAACATACAATAATGGGAACTTCCATTCATATAATTAATCTGGAATTTTCACCATAATTGTAACATTTCAGTCTTTAACCCTACACTACATATACACTTATTAAAAATAATTTTAATTATCAGAAAACACTTCTTCATAATAAGACATTAATACTGAATCATAAATATAAATATTTAAGATAGCTAAAATTATATATTCATCAAAATAATTCCTTAAGCCAAAATCCTATTTTGTTCTGGATATTGAAATCCCATGGATAGGTACAAGGCCAAATTTCACTACCTTTTCCAAATAATAGAAATCAAAAATTTATTTAATAAATTTCTACTAAATAATTTGATAAATGTCTAGTGAGTAATTATGGAAAAAATAACTCTGTTGAAAAAATAATGAATGAAAATCTCAAAAAGAGTGAATAAGATTCACCAATAATAGATAGTGGTGAAGAAATGATATTAAACCCCTATTTAAAAATTCCAAAATCATTATTTGAACCTCTTAACCCTAGAAAAAATATTTTATTTCCATGAATAATTTAATCATTTTTTAAATCCATAATCTAAATACCTTGATTCAATACCTTGAGAAACATTTATCCATGGACAAAGAATCCAAAAGTAATAGAAAAAGGGATTCCTATGTTCACATGAAATCATCTATATCTAGAATTAGATACAATGATAATTATATCAACCCTATAGTTAAAAGCATTATTGGATGAAGAAAAATCAATAATATCACAAAAAGGATGTTACAGACATGTAAGGTTTACCAAGGATGTTTAATGAGGATTATTGAAAGAAAATATTATTTTGAAATATGAAATCATGTAATATAAACTAGGAAACAAGGTCATACTACAAGGTCATCGTGGAACATGGATCAACCATTTTTGTTCCCCTATTAACTAAACAATATATATACACTCACCATGAAAAATCACCTAAGACCATACACTAATCATAAACTATTCTCTATCTATAAAACCCAAAATTTGTGATCATACCTCATGGTTACATGAGACAGTACATAGACTATGAATTCCACTCTAACATGAACAAATAAACTATGTAGTCACATTCTATGGTTTCAATTATCATACACCCAACTATAAAACATTAATTACATAGAATAAAACTCAAAAAATGATAAATATGACAAAAAAATCAAAGGTGAGAACTATTTATCAAATCTAGGATGTTACATGTATATTTCTTGACTATATTATTTGAATATCTTGTCTAACATATTACCTTTATAGGATAATAGAAATATGAAAGAGACTAGGCTCAAAATATTTTAGATATTTTTCATGAATAGTTTTCATATAATTTTTGTAAAATTTTATATTTTTAAAAAAGAGGGGATGCCTTTACATAATATATTATTTCTTTTAATAACATCATATCATTGTATATTATACTCTAAAAACATTTTTTAATGATTATATTTTCATTATAAAACTCAATATGTATGCTTTGAGGCTTATTTATAATTCACCATATTTTTCAATTATAATATTATTATCATATTGATTGAATATTCACTATAGTGGTTTTTGGAGCATTGATAGTAGTTAGTAGCCTCTAGAATATTGGTGGGTATGTCTATGGCCCAAAAACATCCGTGGATAAGAGTGATAGTGTACACAAAATTGTAAAGAATTTCAAATGGAACAATTTTATTAGTTTTATATTCTATAATAAATGGGAAATTTTTTGATTGAGAAATTAATTGTTGAACCATGGGAAGGACACTATCAATGTACCTTTCTAGTACTTGTTTGGTTAATATCCATGTTATAAGAGATATAAAAATAAAAATATTTATTTTCTAAATTTTTTTTTGAAATTATTTTGAAAATAACTTGGTTATTTGTTATAAATAATTTACTTTATCCTATACTTGCAATGAATGTGGTGTGTAAATGTCCATCGTACAATTCACATATTTTATCCTGTCATATAGTTGACTTATTGGGATTACAAAATGGATAATTGAATTATTTTCTGAAATTTAATTCAGAAAAAGAATGATTTCGTTAAAAATATTTATTTTTTAAGATGATACATTTAAAATAGCTGATTCATATATTTAATTTCAATAATATATTTTTTGTGGAATCTATAATAAATTAGTTTGTTATGTTTATTTTCTGATCCGATTTACGGTTGTTTTATATGAATTGTCTACTTTGATTTAATTATGTAATATTCACATGTGGATTGAATATAACCCTTATGTTGGTATATATAATCAATTAGATGTACTAGATATATATATATATATAGGAATCATACTCCTTTTCTTTGGTTTTTTGTAAAAGTTACTCCATGGTTAATTAGAAACCATCGAGTTAGTAGAGTAAAAAATGTGGAAAGAATTATGTTCATCAATGAACAATTCATGATTAGTTTCTTATGAGGAATTTTCTTGTTGTTAAATGATATGATTTATTAGATTACTTTATTATTTATGGTTATGTTCGAACTTTAGAATAGATGGAATCAAATCTTTTTAATGTGAATCATAATTTTGTAGCTAGGTAATGTTAGAGGGTATAATTTTAGTTAAATTAGTATGGGTTAGATTATTCATTTATTCCCTGAAATAAAGTTATTTAGTATCATATGAACTATAAATAAAATTAAGATAATGATTCATCTATATGATCATTGAGTTGGAGAAAGATATACCGATGATGTGAAATCATGTTTATGGTATTCAAATATAAAATCTTTTAGGTATATTGTGATTTTAAAAATAGATTGTGCATTCATGATATTGGGATTTACTTACAGTTAATATATAGTCTATTAATTAATCATAAAAGTTTATAACTGAATGGATTTAACTCATTAAGGTGTTATTTGAACTATTTTGTATGGTCTTAAAGGTGTGTAAACTATTTCTGGCTATAATTGAAAATGATTGATGATTTTCATTAATTTTAGTGAATATAATTTTACTAATATCATCTTTCTATATGGTTAAGTGGGTAATAATTCCTAAGACTTCTATAGTGTAGACACAAAGGAATCAGTGGTGCATTACATTTACCTCTATATTCTCCCACGTATATGGGTTATAATGATTTGGGATGTTTGTTGTGTCTATTAAGAACCATATGGGTTATAGGAACTTGATAGATATAGTGTGACATGAATATATTCAAGGAATTATATTTTCCCTAAAATATCAGATCAAAATCATGGAAATTAAATATAAAAAGGATAATGAACACACATAGGTTTTGAGAAATGAGATTATTATAATGGTTCTTGGGAATAGTGGAATCATCAATATAGATCCTAATAATGGATATTCATTGTTTATAACTGATAAAATATAATGATCATGATGAATCCCACCCTTAAATATTTTATAGTGTATATTTCCAATTAATATTATAATTAATTTAAAATAAGAAGTTCCTTAAAATAAATAATTCATTTTGATCAATTTTAATAATGATGTTGGTATTTTATTACTATATTGGATAATACATATTGGGATTCCAATATCTTTAAACATATATTCTTAAAAAAAACTTTTAGTGGGGTGTGTAAAAATTGATTAATTTTCTATTTTAATGTGGTCGTAGCTTTATTCGTAGGTTTTATGTAGAGAGGAGTGATCTAAACCCATTTTTATGTTTTTGGTTAAGGGAATGTGAGTTTGGGCTTTGAAAACAATAATCTATGAAACTATGATATGAAAACAGATAAAGAGAAAAGTAATTGAGATAGGGTAATATTTCCAATTGAAAAGTTATCACGGTCTTCCAAAGTGGGATTGTACTTATTATTAACTGGTAATTGATAGGTACTACAACCACTTCTCTTTTTAAACTGTTACAACTGATAATGGTATGATTTGTCTAATGAAACATTTCCTTTGGTAAAACCTCCATAAAATAAAACAATGTGAAATCTTAAATCCCCACTAGTTCACATAGGAAATTCCCCATTAGGTCTTTTTATTCCTAGTTAATATAGGAGTAATCCTTGCACCTTCCTCATGTTCCAATAACTTCTTAACATTTCACCACCCATACTACACCATTACACTTTATATGGTGTAAAAATAAGTTGAACGGGAGGATAGATACTTTACCATGGACATAAAGAGAATAATTAGCCATTTTAATCACAACAACATTCTAAATTAATATCTATAACTGAATATTGATATAAATAAACATGAAAGAGAGCATTATATCAATTTAAACTATAATACAAAAGAATTAATAAATGTATGACATATATTCCCCAAACCAAATTTAATTTTTACCCCTCCATTTGATGTATATAAATGTTTAATAGAGAAGTGGATATCTATAAAGTGATATAGTTAAAATAAAATAGAAAATTATAATACAGTAGAATCCCATTAGATCACCCTCATCCAAAAATGTTTCATCTTCCCTTTACTTCCATTGTCCTATAATCCCCTACAATTTACAGCAACCAAATTTCATTCCTTATGGTGCATGCAGAATTAAACACTTGTAATTATTTATTTCCAGACATACCTAATTCCATCCCTTATATATTGAGAGTTTTATTAATCATTAGGAACCATTTTGTTTAAAATTTCATCCTCCATTGAATGCGACAATTTTATATATTCTTCTTTTAATTTTCCCTACTTTTAGTTCCTATTACTCAACATTGATCGAATTCATAGAATTATTTTAATGAATGTTCCACTTGTACATTCAAATCAAAAACTTACTCATTCATAGTTCCATATTCTTCACTTTCATAGAAATTTTTCTCATAATACATGGTAATTTATATATCCTAAGTCCACACATCACTGGATAAAAATTATTCTTATTTTCAAAGAATCACAAACAAAACCAATTTCATAGTTTGTCTAGATGTAATAACACCATTCAATCATTCATGAATCCTTTGGGAATATTATTATTTTATCAAGATTTATGAATAAATGTGAATCTTAAGGAATTTATTTTTCATGTTTATATATGACTACATTCATAGTTATTTTTTTGGATGAACTAGATACTCAGCTTCTATAGAATTTAACACACTCGAGAAACACACCTATATATATTAAGGTGATATTCCATCAAAAGGATAATCTTAAATATATGATATAACATAGATCAATTTCTATATTATTTTTGTGATAATAACTTCTAGATTAGTTTAATTATATAGATATGGAACCTTTTATCATGATGAAAAATCAATATGTTTTATTAATGTGACTCAAAATCCTTATATGCATGATTCTTGGATAAAATATTTTTTACGTCACATAATTGTATCATTCAGTTAACTAATATCACCTTATAGTCAATTTGTTTTTGTCACTCATGGAAAATGGAGCTGTCGTTGGGTCTTCTTTTTATTGCCACTGTGCTCATCATTATTCACATTTATTCAAACAATAGGTAATGGGGTCCAATATTTGTCTCTCCATGATCACCTCAATCAGTTCATATCAAAATCATGTATGCCACTAGTTTTAGAAAACTAATAAGTCTTATTATCAAATTATACGTATTTATATGATCAATGAGATTACTTATCCTTCTTATCACTGGTCTTCCTATGCAAAATTAGAAGAGACTCTTTCATTAAACAAGAACATGTAATCTTTATTTAGGACATTCATCTAAAAATTCGGCATGTCATTCTCCATACCCATTCACAGTGTAATGGTGAGCATAGAAGAATCTCTTTTATTAAAATATTATAATGGATAAAATCAAATAGTAAGATATCAACTAATTTATTCTTGATCAAGATGCATGTTGGAATAAAATCATGGTCATCATATCTTATAACATAGCGTTTCAGTATCAAACACGTGTCTCTGTTTTGAATAAATGGGTTGTTTGTTCATCTTATATCTGAATATGTTAACAATCAACTACCCCATTATCGTATTTCAACTATCATATTCATCTAAACGAATTCAAAATCAGGTACATCTTCACCAACAATATTCATCTTCATCCTTTCCTATAATTTTCTCCCCTTATCAAAATCATCATGCTTCAATAAGAATGTCTTGATCACCAATCAGTCTCCAAAACATTCTTTAGTGAGTATCATATTCCAACATCATGTGTCAATTCGATTCTGTATCCTTTTTATTTTTTTCATCTGATAAATATAACTCTTTATTTGAATCCTTGTACCATGTTTCATTAAGAGTTAGTACCTTTTCACATTTAGATAACTGGATATCCCTTATAGTTTTATATTTTTGGAAGGTTAAATCATGATTTTCTCAATTATGGTTAATCCCATAATTGTTTTATCTGAACCTGTTGGAGGATACCCCTTCTTATTTGTTTCTAGGTTCCCATCAATGAAAGATTCTAGTAGTACATAATGATGGTGTGTGGTTTTACAAAATAATTAAGCATGTAATTATGGACCCAAAATGGTTTCTTGGATCATAAAAGAATGATTCAACATATAATATTTAGGAATGAAGATATTCACTGAATAAAACAAGATACTATTTTAAGATTCAAATGCAATGATGAATTATGATGGAAAGATGCGTCTCCCTAAAAGGTTATTCATTGTAGGATTTTATTTCCCACATAATATGGACACACGATATGGTTCATGGAAGTATTTTTTTACATGAATTGTAGTCCATGAAATATATGATATTAAATAATTATTTTTCTATTTAAGGGATGTCACATGTTTTTAAATGGGCCTCTATGTCATATTTTAAAATTTTCATCTTCAATACCCATATTGGAAATTACCAATTATTATTGTGGGATATGGTCCCCTAATAATAATTACTAATAATGAATGTTATCCATCTAAAACATTAAGCTCATTATTTTAATATGGATTCTCATTAAAACCAATTAATTAATTAAACATGTAAACCCCATTATTTGAGCTAATATATAATTTAATTCAAAACTAATAAAAGTAAAAAATATGCATTTCTCATGATTTTAATTATTTATGGTGTTGTTTCATGAAAATAATCATAAATAATTGTAATATTTTGATTCTTGATCACCCATTCACACTTATCATATTTCAATTCCTGAAATATTTCATCATTGAATTGGAACAAGTTAATATAAATTATTTTCGTGACGGGTCTTCCATGTACATCCAACAGTCACGATTCTATATGTGTGATCATTGACCAACTCACCAAGATGGCCCACTTCCTACATATCAGAGAGTTGGGCTCAGTAGAGAGCATGGGATGCCTCTATGTGCATGATATTGTGCATTTTCATGGAGTACCTTCTTCTATTGTCTCCGACTGTGACACATGGTTTTCTTCCCAGCTATGGAAGGGTTTGTAGGAGGCTTTCGGGACACATCTACTTCTAATCACTACCTTCCATCCCTAGATAGATGGCCAGAGTGACCGGACCATTCAGAACCTCGATGACATGCTCTATGCATTTTTCCTCGACTTCGATCGCAACTGGGAGGATCACTTTCTTTTGGTGGAGTTTGCCTACAACAATAGCTATCACTCCACCATTGGTATGGCACCATTTGAGGCCTTGTAGGGTCGACCATGTAGATCACTAATGTGCTAGAAAAACCCAGTGGAGTCATCACTAGTGGAACAAGAGATGGTATGGGCTACCACGGAGAAGATGAAGATCATCCAGGAGCAGATGAAGAAAGCACAGAGCAGGCCATAGTCATATGCTGACAGGAGTGGGAGACCTCTAGAGTTCGAGGATGGAAACCACATATTTCTATGGGTCACACCATGATGAGGTCTATAGAGATTTTGTTGACGCCGCAGGTTATCTTCATGATTAATCAGACCTTTCCAGTTCCTCAGTATAGTAGGCAAGGTGGCGTACTGCTTAGCTTTTCCACCTTAGTTGTGTCGGGTGCACGACGTTCTCCATGTATGTCAGCTGAGGAGATACGTGCACGACCCTTCCCACATCATCAACCACGGGGAGCTGGACATCGATGATGGGGAAAGTTTTATGGAGGTTCTAGTGGAGATTGAGGATAAACAAGAGCGGGTCATTTGTGGATGGTCAATACCTCTAGTGCGGGTTTGTTGGCAGCACGAGAACCTCCAGGAGAGCACAGGGGAGCGGGAGTCTCAAATGCGTCTTCAGTAACCCCTTTTGTTTCCGTAGTGTGAGTTATTGTTTATGGGGACGTAAATCCTTGAGGTGGGGAGAATTTAAGGACCAGGAAATTTCGTGGAAATTTTTTTTTCTTAATTTCTTGGGATTTTTACGAGTCCACAAAAATTTACAGCACCTGATTCCAAGGCCCGGTGTGCCCTGAATCAATTTCTGAAGTTTTTTTAGGTACCTTCAGTAAACGTATGAGTGGAATTTTGTAAATTTGAACCGATGATCAGAATTAAAATATGAGGGCACTGTTGAACTCACAACATTGGTGATTTCTTTGTAATACCTTCACCGTAGTTGAGTTCTAATGAGAATAGAAGCTAGATTTCAGTTTTTAATAAGTTAAATAAAAATAAGTGTAGATTATTTTTATTTTTATGGTGGTTAAAATCTCCAAGGGGAGGTTGGAGGTGGGGGCCACCACACCATAACCTCCATTTGGGAGGTTATGGTGGTGGGGCCCACCCGAGCATAACCTCCCTTGGGAGGATATCCTTGGTGGGGACCACACGGGCTTTAAACCCCTATTAGATCCCCATTTATATGGGATGACAACTCTTCACCTACCCCCACAAATTAATTGAGCCTCCCCCCTCATTAATTAAATGGGTTGTCTCTTTTAATTAAGCACAACTTTTATAATTGTGGTTCCAACAAATAATAGATGTCATTTCCATGTATTAATTTTTTGTCATGGTTCATTCTTTTTGTTTGGAGAATTAAGGAGAGGAGGTTCATTTGGAGAACATCATCCTATGAATAAAGAATGCGAAGAATGTCTCTTCATAATTCACCAATGATTGTCGAACTCCTTCATCGATCTTCAACCGTGACAAAAGAGATGGAGACGATTATGAAGAACACCGTCTTCGACTTCATCTTCTCTGAATGCTTATCCGCCAATGACAGATGTCCTCTTCCTCTTCTGATATCGAGGAATCGACTCCCTCCTTTTTTCTTGACTTCGTCAATAATAAATGAAAAATGAGGCAGGGGATTTGAGTAGATTTTATTTCCATTCTTCATCATTCATTTTATGGTTCAAATATACCGATTGATATGAACGTAACATAGAGGTCTCGGACCGCACGAACACGGATCGACCCTCCCCCCTTTGATTGTTATCATTTGATGATAATGGAGGTAGAGCAACATGACCAACATCAGACCGGCCACGATGAAACCGGTGGCACAATGCCTCCGGTTTTCCAAGAGGGCGTGACACCGTCATGCCACGTGGAAGGAAAACCACCTCCATGCTGGGCCGCGACAGAGGTGCTCGACACCTTTGCGCCACACGGATGGAAGCAGGAGGCCACGGCCATGCCGGGCCGTGGTGGAGGTGGCACGGCGCCGTCGCATCGCATGGTGGAGCTAGAGGCCGCGGTAAGGTCGGGCCGTGATGGAGCAGGTGGAGCGGCTGGCCGCTTGGCCAGCCGAGAAGAGCGAGACCTAGTGGGTCACGCATGTGCTGGACCGGCGCCACCTGGCGCCTGCTTCGGCTAACACCCTAATGGAAAATCTATTCAGATAGCCATGGCGTGCGTGGATTCTCACCTAGCCGCGGCGAAGGCGGACCCCCACTGGGCCGCCGAATCTCTAGGCCGATCGGGCCACTGGGCCAACTAGGCCGCTAGGGTAATCGTGCCGCAGGGCCAACCCCTTGGGTCGGGCCGCCATCGAGCCAGGCCACCCCCTCGGATCGGGCCGCTTTTGGGCCTGGCCTCCCACTCAGGTCGGGTCGACCACTCGGGTCGGGATGCCCCCTCAGACCGAGTCGAAGCTGTGGACCGGGTCGGACCCTGTTCTGGACCGTGTCGGGAGGGGTCAGTTCAACTGGGTCTGACCGGACCCGGACCCGTTTGGTTAGTTGACACCCTTTCGTCCATATCTTGGGCTACGGGTGTCTGGTCGACAAACCTTAAGCGGCGACAAAAATCTTAGAGCAAGACAGATATTTTGGAATATCCCATTTGAGGTTTGGACATAGTTGGAGTATGGTCAGATTGGTTTGAAACTAAAACCCAATCGGGCCGCAGGACAGAAATTCCAATAACTCACAGACCGGACGTCTGATTGATGCACCGTCTATTGTGTTGATACCCCTACGATGAGGCAGACCTTTGAGATACATCTACTTGGGGATTTTTGATAGTTGGAAAATCAACCATTAGCTCATGGAGAGAATCCTCTCGGAGACAGTAGAGCGGAGTGCGGAGACCTAGTAGCTGGCAGAGACCTGACGATTGTTGACCTTTCGACTCGGAGTGTTTCGACTAGCCCAGTGGGTAGCGCCTCAGGGTGACATGATAGGACCACAGTGGGGAGTGCCTCTATGTGACGCGGTAGTCCCACAGTACTCGACAGGAGGAGTACCTCAGCAAGATACGAGGGGGAGCACCTATGTGTGAGTGCAGCAGACCCATAGTGGGGAGTGCCTCTGTGTGACACAGCAAACCCATTGTACTCGACAGGGTGAGTACCACAGCATTCCAGGATAGTGGGAAGCGCCTCTATGTTACGCGGTAGGCCCACAGTACTCTATAGAGGAGGAGTACACCAACTGTTGAGGTTTTGACAGTTTGACTAAGAGTGTTACATGATACTACCCTAGAATGAAATCCTGATTTTGAGCTAAGTGAATGACATTTGTGTTTTTTCCTCGTGATTGAGATGGGTTACTAAATATATTAGGTATATTTATGGGAATATACCTATGTAATGTTTATCCATTGAATTCAAACTTATGGGTTTATCCTTGTTGGATATTGTGAGACCTTGAGTGTTTCGGGGTCCCTACTAAGTTTCGTAGTACTCACCCTTGCACGGGTTATGCCCAAACCTCATTCTGTTGGTTTCAGACGGTGGACAACGCTGATCGGGGCAGAGAGTAGCCGGAATGGTCGGTACCCAGACGAGGACAACCTGACGAGACGTACACGGAGTGGACATACAGACGTGGAGTGATGAGGAGGTTATCTATACCTACCCTTCAGGGAGGAACCCCAGAGGACTATCCAGTAGCTGATTTACATTACATTAGTTGTACCAGCTTTTCAGTTGCATTGAACATTAATGTTGGGCTTGTATTTCCGGCCCCTTTACTTTCAGCACACTCTTTGTATACAGTTTTACATAGTGTTTTACTTCGAGTTGCATACTCTGTTGTGTTTTTTTTGCAGTTAAAAAGGAAATTCCTTCCCAGTTTAGGGATTTACACCTTTGGTGCAAGTTGCTAGCCCATAGCCTATGGAAGGCAGGCTTGGGGTAGTCACGATACGGGCCCTGGGGGACGGTTCATGACAATATTCAACAAAAATGATACTATCTCTATTTTAAGCCACATTCCATTGAATGTGACATTATATATTTTAAATATTTTATTAAATTCCATTTGTGTTCCTCTGCATATTTATTGAGGGGAACCTATATTCTTCAATTATTCACAACATTTTAGCCATCTCAATCATCCAATACCTACTTCAAAACATTCTCATATTACTTCAATTCATCTGAGAACATTTGGTATTCAGTTAAGTCCAATCCATCAAGGACTAATATGTAAGAAATATGAGTTTACTCAAAGATAAGGTATCAATATTAACCAATATCTTTTATTTGTATTTAATCTAAAATGTTATATAAAGATGTTGAATCCATAAAAAACTATAGATAAAATATCATAAAAATAAATGGATGAAATAATGATTATGGTATCAATATTTATCACCTCATCTCTATCAAATGGGACATAATAGTACCCCTCATGCGTACGTGTGGACTACCACGAAAACATGATGATATGATTCATTCCAATAAAGATATATTGTGGGTGGTTATAAGGATTATTTTAATTTATTTCTTATATTAATAAAATAATTTTTATTTTCTAATAAAATTATCATATCTACCTTCTTACTATTTTATCCATTGGTAAATCTTAATGTATCTCATTCATACTTACGGAATTCCACCTATATGAAGTGGTGTGAATTTTTTATAATTTTCACTTTAAATAGATTGTAATTAGGATATATTAAATGAAAATATATGATATTTAAGATATAATAATAAATTTTTAAAGGTGAATTATCGTTTTATTTTCCCTTATTTCATCCATCAAAAAGTGATAATTTCACTCATGTGCATGTATGGATTACCTCATACTATAACAAGATCATGGAATACTCAATGGAAAAAGTTGGGTGGGAGATAAATATCCTAGTAGGGATCACCAAGTGTTCCATGACCAATTCTGTTACAATAAAATAATTTATTACTACAATATAAATAAAACAAATCATGGGAATTCATTTAAATATTTTTAATCAAAATATTATTTTAGTGTAAAAGATGGAAAATATATCAAAACAGGATTTGATGAACATTTTATATAAAACATTTACCTAAAACAACTCGATTTAATGAAACAATTCTATAAATAATGGAATGTACAGTCATATTAATAACCAAAGCATTGTGTTTGTATTCCATGAGTAAAATTAGTTCCATACTCTCTGATCATCACACAACTCAACAATAAATAATGGATCATGTATGTGTGTGAAAATTCCTTGGCATAGGATAATGAGTATAACCAATAACAATCCAATTAGGGAAGATCTTGAAGAAGTTTTTTTAGTTAGATTTTTCATTCCCAATCCATATTAGGATTTCATTTTCCTCATTTACTTTTACCTAATCACCTAATAACTAATTATTCTCAAATGAATTTTGATAAATTAGTCAATCGATCATTTGAAAATAAATCATTTAAGTTAAATTAATCAATAATAGTTAAAATTCCCACTTTTTGGTTTCAATATACAATTTCAATTTCAAAACAAAATAATTGGGTTTCATTAATTTCATTCTATTCAAGTGATCATTCATTTAAATAAAATTTTATTATAATTCAACATCAATCCATATCATCAAATATTTTCTCATTTCTAGGGATTATGATTCTAAAAATATACCAAACAATATCAATTCCATTGATATTGATGGGTTTTTCAAATTTATATTCCCATTTAAAATTAAACACCAACTCTTCCTAACTAAAGTATTTATATATCAATTGAAAAAAAATTTAAAATCAACAAGGCAACATAGGTTTTCAATGGAAGGGAATTGACTTATTGAACCACCTACCTTTAATAAAACAATGAACAAATAAACATCCACAATGAAAAATTATATAGTGTAGAATATGTTGAAGAGGAACATGGAACAATAACTAGGAATTTAACCCTTCTGTGTAAAATCAGGAAAATTGAGTTATAATCCATTAAACAAATAATGATTCATTAATCTCAAAAAGGAGATAAATAGAAGAGATAAAAACCCCAAATCATGATAAAACCCTTATATCAGAGTGGGTTATAGATCTTCTATAAGAACATCAATTCACAGGAGATAAGTTTTGAGGAGCTAACAAAACCTATAGAGAGCCTCTAAAAACTATGGAATTCAATTAGGGTTTAATGACTGATGATTAAAGGTTAAACTAAAAATTAAATTATTTTAATTAAAAGTTTATGGTGATTAAAAACATGTTCTTATGGTTTACTACATAGGATTAATGGTTAGTAGTAACTATGAACCATTACTGGGATTTTGGAAATTGTTTATGGCTTGTATGCATAATTAAATTAATAATGTTCCAATCATGGAAATCAATTTTTCCAAGAGTTCAAAATATTAATGGTGAGGCCACATTTTTTATCAACCCATGTGATTTCCTACAAAGCACTAATATATGGTGAATGATTTATTGTTGAAACCACATAGCTTTTCCTAACTATGAACTAAAAATGCATAGTCCCTAAAACGTCCAAAAAAATTAAAAAGTCATCAAGACTCCATGGAACAAGTTAAATTAATTTCTTGTTCAAAAAAGTGTCATGAATTACCTAAAATCAGGTATTGAGATTTTACAACCTCTGCCCTATAAAAATATTTTATCCTCAGAAATCCAATTAAGAATAATCTTTCTCATAGAGTTTAGGCCACTGATCTTCCGTCCATGCCTAATGTTACTCAGTCTCACAAGAATTATAAAAATATAGCCAAAAAACACACAAAAAGGGTATAGACATCCCATAAAGAACCTTTTTCATAGAATCAATATTCCAGTATGTATTTTAATCATGGATAGATAGTTTCCACATCAATTTCATCAAATAATAAGATAAGATGAGTTCTTGAAATTTATTTTCTATGATATGACACATGATACACATTTTGGATTTATGTAAACTATGGTGTAGAAAATAAATAGGAAGCTAGGTTTTCCACCCATTCAATGGTCTAAAAAGGAACAACGAATATTTTTTAAAGCCTTAGCTTTTTTCCCAGATATTAGTGACCTAGTTAAGGTTATAATTTAATAAGAACCCTATAACCATTTAAAACTCAAATAGTCCATATTGATGATCAATATAATTTTTTTGTCAGATTTCTGTTGTCACAATCCTCTGAAAAATCAAATTAATCTTCTCTATTATAACTAGGAAAAAGCAGTTCCTATAAAGGAATACTCACAAATCTCTAACCTACACAATGGTTATTTACATGGTAACCCATATGTGGAATCAAATGGAGGATATTTAAAATGTATGTTTTAAAGATATTATTGGAAAACTCAACTAGTACCATGTAGAAATTACAAGAATTAAAAAATGTTTTGAATGTTAGAATGTAGCATACCGTTATGGATCTAAATAATTATTATTTTTATTTCCATCCACCTATATAAAATATTACATGCTCAATATACACATGATTAAAATCACTACCTAGAGACCTCTACAAAACAAAATGTAATTTGAGTATCCCATTTAGAGTTTATCAAAGATTTAACTTTATCCAATATGATAATCTATTTCACATATAGGACTCACATATCTTTAACATTGGCTATATATCGAGTCTTTATAAGTGATTTTATTTGTTTATCTGATCGATGGAATCCCTTTTCACATTCATTCCTTAAGGGTTACATGATATTTCAACCATAAAATCTATAGAAATATTATCCCACTTCCACATTAGTACTAGAATGGGATGAAACAAAAAGAAGAATTCTAGTGATAGGCTTTGACCAACTAAAATATATAACAATGATAAAAAAAGAAATAATTTTTCATCTTATACATGGAAATAATATTTGTTACCATATATATTAGAAATTAATTATAGTACCAAGGATCATCATTTAATATGAATTATGAAAATCCCCCATCACATATTCTATCACTGGAAAAGGTATAGCTTACTAATCTTGAAAAAAAAGGACACCCTCATTGGAGATCGACCACAAAAATACGGGTTTCTTCAAAATAAAGAGAGTCCCTAATACCATATAATTCCTTGTCAAGATGATGTCCCTAAAGGATAATCCAGAAAATATAGATGGAAAACAAAAAGTTTGAAAGACAATTCTTTATCAGAACTTCACTGACTCGTAAATTCAATTGAGTAGTGAATGAAATCATTTTCCACTATTCTGATGATTCTTTAATAGCATGGGTCATATATTTATTGATCAATACATTAGTAATGTAATTCCCATTACCATTGGGTTATGCAATATCAGAATCAAAGTATTGTTGGTACTCCACCCATAGCCTTAATAGAAGGGTCATATACTTTAGAGATAATATATAATTCATGCTTCTTTTGTTGCAATAAATGCTAAGGATTTCATCCAAAATGTAATACCACTAAATATTATGAGCATGAATCATTGAAATGATCTCAATTTCATAGATTAATTATCTATTTTAATATGGACTAAGGTGTTTAGAACTATACATTATCATGTAATAACCCATTATAATAATGTCACCCAGACATAATTGATGAATTAAAAAAATACCATGTCTCCCTTCACAACATATAGAAGATTCAAAACTAGATCAAAATTAAAAATATGCTACAAGTAAACTAAATAACTATATAATTTTAATCCTCACTAAATCATCACCACTTTGTGAGTACGAGCAGTCCCTGGAGAGTCCAACTCTATGAAATCTATAAAGAACTTGATGTAATAACCTAACAAGCCCATGATTCTATAAAACTAAAAAAAATTATGTGGTTCATTATATTACATAACCTCATTAACCATTTTAGGATCATCATAAAACCATATTTTTTATCGATGAGTCCTGAGACTTTACATCTCAAATTCAAAAAATTGCATTTCGGAAATATTGCATAATGATTGTGATTTATCAATGATTTAATTACATATCTTATAAGGCCCCAACATCAAACATTATATAATAATGAGTTATGTCAAGAACATATATAGGGGATATTTCTTAGTTTAGTACATTATATAATAAGGACATAACTCATATATAACAACATATAAATTGCAAAGTAGACACTTTTACTCACTATCCATTTTTTTCATAAAACAATTTTCTTTGAATAATAAACATGGTTTAGTTTCATGAATAAACATACTAACATTTCCTTGATACCATACTTGAGTCTATTTTCCTTTAAATACTATAAAAATTTACGAAAGTTGGGGATGATAATGAAAATCTCAATAATGGATACACAAAGAAGGCAAACTGATAGCCTTGCTAAAACATGTAAACCCAAAATACTTTATCATAAAGTAATACTTTTAATCTTTATAAAGTAGTAAATTATATTCCCTAAATATAAGATCTTTGATTACCCTTTTTATAATTATAAAATTACCATTAAAACATAAAAAAATAGAAAAAATATAAAGGTGACTGGAGACATAGTCATACTTAAATAGAATAACCATACGATCGACTTCCACAAATATCACTCTTAGAAATGGAATAACTATACGATTGAATAACATACCCAATGCATTGGAGGATGTAATGTAACCAATCATCATTAGTTTTTCATAAAACTGTCCATAATTGGTTTATAATGTGACTAACCATCTTGGGTTTATCACATAACCACCTATAAAATGTCTATGTACCATTATATAATCATAACACATAACAGATTTCATTTATCAACATTTCACTCAAAAAATTTCATTTGAAATCAATTGAAATAATTTCAGGATAATGACTTATTCAATCTACATTCAAAACCATTTACAATACCAAAAAACCCAAAAAGGGAATTTGGTATTACTTTTACATTTAATAATATTAATACTTATAGAGGAATCCAAGTATTAAATAATGGTTACAGAGGCAGAGAAGTCGTTATCGTCGAAAACATTTAAAACCATTACTTTTTCATTTTTAAAGAAATCAATAATCATAAAATAAAATGATTACCTTTTAAATACTTTAAATTAATTAAAAATCAAATGTTTTTATCTTAAACCTTATAAAATAAGGTGGTGTATAACTTTAAAATACACATCAATGAAAGAAGATTGAGACGAAGTCCCTTACCTTGAGTCGGACTTGTCTCATACATTCTTTATCATCCTGAATAATAAAATTATGTTAATTTATACATTATTCAGAATATATTAATGGTTATTATTTATATTATAACATTTAGTAACATTTTATAATAATTATTTAATTATTTTAGTTTTTGTCAGACATTTTGATATCATTCGGTACTTGAGTCGAAAATGAACATGGTATGATGTCACTAGTCCATGTGGTCAAAATTCCATCATATAAAGAATAATATTCAAGGAATTAATATAATTTGTATATATAAATGATAATTTTAAATCAAAACCTAAAATTATTTTTATGAAAAATTTACAATGTCATGTTTATGGAGATGGTAGGCCATACATACGAGTGAGTAACGTTTTTCATTTTTCCTTGATCATTATGGAAAGAAGGTAAGTATTGATTTATATTTATGGAATTATCATAACATAATTAATATCATATTATTAATTTAAATACACACACACAGAGATACATATATATATATATATATATCATACAAGTGATGTAGTGAATAAAAATGAATCACATCGCTTCCTGGATGTGACAATTCACACGTATTCATGAATGATGTCATAATTTTTATTTGCATGGAATGTAAGAACATAATTGATATATTATTATATTATAAAGATAAATATGTCATTAATATAATTTATAATATTTAATTACATCATTATATCTTATCTTTAGAGACGGTAATGAAAAATGAACTATATCAGTTTTGGAGGAGGTAGTCCACCATATTCACGAATGAAGTGTTTATTTCCCATTTGATGAAATCGAAGATGGATTCAGGTGATTTTATTTAAATAATAACATCTCAATATTTTGAGTATACTATTGTTATTATTTCATCATGGTTTAAGGATATTTCAAGATGCGAAAGAAGGAATAATATAGAAATATTTAAATAAAAGCAATTCCTTCTATTTGGTTATTCATCTTTGAAGAACATCTTAACACCTCTAAGGAGGGTATTATAACTAAAATAAGTCCTCATGAATGTGTGGAGGGATTTTAGGAAGTGTTTTGGGTAGATCTTGGCTGAAAAAATGGTTCTTGATGTGTGAGTAATAGAGATAAACATGTACCTTTTTATAGGTGAGGGGAGGGACACCCTTTTAAACCCTTAAAATATTAAATTAATATAAATTCAATACTAAATATAAATGACTGATACTTGAGTTAAGTAGAATATAATATGTGGATATTTCTAAATTCTCATACACAATAATTTTTAGACACTTTTAGGTTTCATTTTAAACCTTATAATTTCGTTTTACCCTTAATTATTGTATTTTAATTTTAATTGTGGTAAGAAAATTTTAAATAATAAGTGGCTATATGGTTCACTTATATGGGGTAAATTGGTCATACATGGACACATAAGAACATATAGACCTTATTATAAAAAATTGGTAATTTTAAAATATTTTAATAATTTTTATATAATTTAATAAAATATTATTTTTATAAAATAACTAATGTCAATATTGATACTATTCATCTCATTAAATTAAAAAAATAGATAAAATAAAGAACAAAACCATTTACTAGACTGTTAATATTTCATAGTAACCTATAAAAATCATGTTGTGCTCTAATTAATTCTAATTGTATTTATTTGAATATTTTTTCATATCATTTATTTGATATTTCTATTAAACAAATAATTAATGTATCACTATTGTGTTAGTAGTTATGGTAATTATTTAACCTCTAAAAATTATAAATAAAATATAATTATGTATATAAATTATTTAAATTTATGTATAATATTTATCATTCAAGTCATATCATATTTATAACCATATTAAAATTTTTATACTTCTAAGAATTAAAAGGTTGATAAGTTGTCACTTTCTTTTGTTTTAAAAATATTTATATAACTTTATTGAAACAAAGCCCATTAAATGAGTAAATTATGATCCCTAAATTTTAAGGGTGGAATTTTAGTCTTATAATTGGGTTTTGGAAGGTGTTATGGTAAACTGTATTTTAAATATCATATTATCTATTAAGCTAATTTACATCATTTACCTTTAAGCATGATAAATAAAAAATACCAAAGTTACTGTTTGTAAAATCAAAAAAAGGAACCTATTTACAAATTTTGGACCCAATGATTAAAAAATTTGAATAAATATTTCAATATTTAAAGCACGTAATTTTTTTAAATTCATTTCAAATTTATCCCCATTTTCAAAATGAGAAAATATTTTTTGAAAAGTAAAAACAATCAAAAGATTGATATGATTTTATATCTAATTTTTATGTGAAATTAATTCTAATTACCAAAATTGTATTAAATGATGAAATAGTTATCAAATTATACATTAAAACCAAGTAAAAATATAAACTAACTATATAAATAAATTATATTAAAAAACTATTTTGTATTAAAATGAATTACTATTTACTATTCATTAAAAATAAATTTTATCTGAAAAATACCAAAAAATTCTACAAAGTAAAATTTTATGTCCTGATTCAAAATAATATGCCTATTTAGTGAAATAGAACATATAAAAGTATCAAAAACTATATTTAAAATAGGTTCACCATCAAAAGACGACAAAAATGTATTATTTGTAAAATACCTCTTTTATCTGAAAAATTAAATTTGTTCTTATATAATTTCTAGAAAACATATAAGATGAATTTTAAACCTTAAATTGAATATATTTCATATATATTTCATTAATAAAATCCATCAATAGTGATTTTATTATTTTGTCAACTCGCTTATATTCATTTAAATAGTTTTTCAGGAAAACATTTCCTTTTTATTTTAATTTATAATTAATTGTTCACAAAATAATTGTTTATATACATGTGTAAAACAACTTTTTATAAATAAATTAATACTATTCATTGCCTTTATTTTACAAGTGAGGTTATAAGGTAACATAATAATAATCAGTTGTTATCTTAAGTTTGATGTGGTTTATTATGTATGCTATCAAACATAATGTATCCTTTTTGAAAACATGAAATGTTACATTATTCACACAATTTAAAATTAAACCCTCTTAATTTGAATTCGGGGTCAGTAGGTAAGGTATTACATTCAAAAATATCTTTATTATAATCCGACATAGAAAAAAAGGATTAATAAAACTTCCACTGTAAAATAAACAATGTAATGTGCGATGGTCACTCGAGATAAAACATACCAGGGTTCCACAAAGGAAATCATGGATATGGAAGAGAAAACTAATGAGCATGTTCTAATGGAGAATAATGGAATATATTTTTAGGATATAGTTAACAATAAAAAACATAAATTTTTCACATGTTAAAAAGCGTTTGATTTCATGGTTGGAAAAGTAAAAAAAATGCTTTTGAGTTAAGATAATTTATATAGAGTTGTGGAATTATTTTACTATCATGACTAAGAACATAAGTAATCATACTTAATTGATAATAATATTTTCCTCCTTTAATAAATTTCTACCAAAAACTATTTTATTTCTCCAAACGATGAGTATTTAAGAATAATTTTCCTCAAGCACAAGAATCAGCTTATAGAAAATCACATAATTAAAAAAAGATTAAATGTCCATTTATCATGTCTAGAAACATTAGAAAAAACCAATATGGTTTGGATAGGATAAAATAATTCCCCAAAAATAATAAACTACTGTTTGATAAAAAAATACATTAATCTCCCAAATTCAACATTAATAGAAAAACTTCAACATAGACCATTCAATAAATAAATATCATTAAAATTCCTCAAAGTAATCTAAACATTGATTAAAACACAAAAATTAAAAGTATTGATCATATAGTCTACCAATATAAATTATATGAAGTATCTCTAAAAAATATCAACCACTCGTAATGCCTTATGCTAAAAAGTAATTACTATAATCACATATTCTCAATATAGGTTAATCATTTCCATTTATAAACTAATTATGTATAATTACGAAATTAAAATCATATGTTCTTATAAAATATAAATAAACCATTACTCCTCAACTAAAATCCCATTGTATTCTATTTACCTTAGTCATACAATGTTCCCAAAAATAGTGATCGTCTTCCAAAAAAATATTTATTACATAATCCCAAAATCATTTTCCAATACAAACGATATCCATATTATAAAAAATAAGTTTATAAAATCAACTTATAATTATTTAACCAACTTATTTAAATAAATGGAAAATTTCATACTAACCATGTACTTTTTATAAGCTAGTGGTAGGTGATAAATCTTTATCGCACTTCAGTTGGGGGTTTGATTCCCATAACCTTGTCTGATGCAACAGGTTTTCACCCATCCTTGGGGTTTTCATTTTCTAAAACTATATCTTTATTGTAAAATACTCCAAATATGTGATAAAATTCTAAAAAAAACAACAATAAAATGTTTTATCCTCAAATATTATTTTATACCTCTAATTTCGCATCGAAAAAAGTAATAACTCATAATTACCTCAAAGGTGGATATCTCCAAAAATTATATCAGTCACCTTAAAAGTTCATAATATTATCCTCGAAAAGTATTTTAAGACATTAAACATATAATCAACCTTAAAATTATAATCTCAGGATGATATCCCTAACACTTTAGAAAACCTCATAATCTCCAATGTTCTCTAAACCATCCTCTGATACCAACTATAAGGCCCCAACATTAAACATTATATAATCTTGAGTTATGTTGAAAATTCAAATTGAGTATCTTTTTAGGTTTAGTGATTTGGATAATTACGAAATAACACATACATAATAAAATTATTATTACAAAGTAGACACTTCTACTCTCTATCCATTTTTCTCATAAAACAAAAACTTTTAAAAAGAAACATGGTTTTGTTTCATGATTAAAAGTCATAACTTTTCCATGATCCCATAATTGACTCTATTATACTGTAAATCCTATGAAATTTTTTTTAAACATGTGTTGATCATGAAAATATTAGTATGGGATTCAAAAAGAATGAAAACATTTATCCTTCTAAAAACATGTAAACCCTGAATATTTTTTCATAAAGAAATACCTTTGTCCTTTATGAAGAAGTAAATGCTATTAAATGAATATAATATTGTTTCTGAGACATTTTGTAATCAAAATATTAGCTTAAATCCTATAAAAAATAGAAAAAAATATAATTTTATCTTGGGATATAATCATACTTAAAAGGAATAACCATATGACTGACTTCCACACATATCACTCTTACAAATGAATAACCATACAGCTGATATCCATACTGAATTCATTTGTGGTTAGAACGTATTCATTAATCCTTTGTTTATTATGAAACCACCCATATTTGGATTATCACGTAACCACCCATATTTGGTTTATCACATAAACACCCATGAAATGTCCAATTACCATTATATAATCGCAACACATAAAAGATTAAAATTATCAACATTTCACTCATAAAATTGAATTTTCAATAACTATAAATAATTTCAAGATATATAAATAGTAAATATTCATTCAAGGATATTTTCAATACAGAAACACCCTGAAAGGGAATAATGTATTTATTTTCATTTTATAAACATTATGGATTATAGAGGAAGCCAAATATAAATTAACAGTTAAGGCGGTAGATAAGTCTTTGTCGTTGCATACATTGAAAAACATTCATTTGGTTACATTGTAAAGAAAGTAAAATGTTTTCATCTCATACATTTATATCCCTTGCTGAGCTTTTTATTCTCATCCCATGTTTTTGAAATGTTTTTCACAGGTCAAGGGAAAGTTACATGATATGATGATAGTGTCAAGGAAGTCTCAAGAAAGAATCCATGTTTTATTTTAAATACGTTTCCGTTGATGTAAAAAATGAGTACTATCTTTTATGTAAGTAACTCAAGATTAAGTAATGTTTAAGGCTGGGGCCTTATAGTTGGTATCAGAGGTCGGTTTAGATAACTTTAGGAGTTAGAATTTTATTAAATGATTATCCAAAAATATTTTGTTATGGTCAAATTTAAATGATATAGCATTTGAAGATTACCATGTTGCTTCATCTAAGACATGTTTGTTCAGAATGTTTTTCTGCAGAGGAAACCAGAAAGCAGCTAGGAATGCATATAGAAGGAAAAGCCCTTCCGAATCAGCATCCTGCGATGGTCGGAATTGGAACTGAATAGTTTGTTGTAGTAATGGTGTAGTTGACTCAGGTGATAAATGGTGGTGGTATCCATGCACGAGATCAGCCAGATCAACCACAGACGAACATGTCAGTGGTGGAACATTTCATGAGGCAACATCCCCCATCATTCATAGGATCATCTGACCCTATTCTAGTTGAAAGGTGGACTAAAGCACTGGAGAAGATTTTCGATGTCATGGGGTGTTCGGAAAATAAAAAGGTTAGTCTTGCTATTTACCATTTGGAGGGTGAAGCAGATTAGTGGTGGTCGATGGTTAAAAATATCAGGGACACTGATGAGATTGATGCTCTCGACTGGGATAAATTCAAAGGTATTTTTCTTGAGAAGTATTTTCCTAAGGCTGTTCTACTTATGATGGAAAAACAATTCCTAGAATTGAGGCAAGAGGAAGACTCGGTGGCTGCCTATGAAGAATAGTACACTCGATTGGCAAGGTATGCTCCAAATTTATCCAAGACCTTGATAGTAAATCAATCATTTTTACTCAGGATTAAAGTCAAAATATCGAAGGGCTTTAGCTTACCGCAAGTTCAAGAGTTATGAAATTCTTGTCTGATGTGCTGAGAAGGTGGAAATGGAGTTTGTCGATGATCAAGTGTTCTTTAATAACCAGCAGAAGAAGAGACCGAGGTGGTAGGAGAAAGGAAAGAATTCTTCAAAAAGGTCTAATGGTAAGAAAACTATGTTTCCAGTTTGTGATAAATGTGGTAAAAGGTATGATGTGGAATGACTTATGAATTCTGGAATGTTCTACCAATGCAGTAATATGGGACATAAGGCTCGTGATTGCATTGAAAAAGAACAGGGTGATGCTAAGACCAAATTTGATTTATAGTTAGTGAAATTATTTAAGTGCAATGAGATGGGTCACTATGCAAATGAGTGTCCGACAAAGACCTCGAGTGATGTGAAGCAGTTAGACTACAAGCAGAAAGGGGTGGTGAAATCCTTTCCAACTACTTCAACAGATGCCGGGCTATCAAATTAAGTTGTATCAGGTACTTTGTTTGTTTTTTCAGATTAATCCAGTGTGTTGTTTGATTCGGGGTCTACACATTCTTTCATCTCTGAAGAATTTTCTAGCAAAATGGGAATACCATCTCAAGAAATGACTCTTGAACTTGTGGTAAAAACACCTGGGGGAAATGTTGAGGCCAAACAAATTTATAATAATCTTCCTATCCTTATCCGTGGAAAGAACCTACTTGAAAACCTTATTGTTTTACCTCTAGTAGAGTTTGATGTTATCCTGGGTATGGATTGGCTCTCTATTTACCATGCTAAGATTGACTGTAGAGCTAAAGAAGTTTCTTTTCAGAAAGACTTTCATTTTATGTACAAGAATGAACCCTTAATGTTTATAACATATCAAGAGGCCGAGAAACATCTAAAAGATGGAAATGAATGTTACCATGCACATATCGTTGAAAACAAGGGAACTATCCAGATTAATGATGTGCCGGTGGTAAATGAGTATCCTGATGTTTTTCTTGATGAGTTTCCTGGAATAATACCATATCGGGAAGTTGAGTTTATGCTTGACTAAGTTCTTGATGCTAAGCCAATTTCAAAATCCCCTTATCAAATGGCTCAAACTGAACTTTTAGAGTTGAAGTATCAATTGAAATATTTATTAGAGAAAGGTTTCATTCGACCTAGCACATCACCATGGGGTGACCCTATTTTATTTTTAAAAAAGAAAGATGGTTCAGTGAGACTTTTCATTGATTATAGAGCCTTGAATAACATCACTGTTAAGAACAAATATCCTTTGCCTCATATCAATGATTTGTTTGATCAACTCCAGGGAGCTCAGTTTTTTTCAAAGATTGACCTGAGATCGGAGTACCATCAGTTGAAGGTAAAGGAAGAAGATATTCCGAAGACCGCGTTTCGAACAAGATATGGCCATTATGAATTTTTAGTAATGCCTTTTGGGCTAACCAATGCACCTACTATATTCATGGACCTTATGAATAGAATTTTCCACGAGTTCTGCGATAAGTTTGTGGTTGTTTTCATTGATGATATTTTCATGTTTTCTAAAAGTAAAGAGGGCCATGAAATAAATTTAACGGTTATTTTTCAAACCTTACAAGAAAAGAAATTGTATCAGAAATTCAGCAAGTTTGAGTTTGGGTTGCAACAAATTTCTTTCCATGGTCACATTATTTCTAGAGATGGGATAACTGTTGATCCTGCAAAAACAAAGGTTATTGAGGAATGGCCAAGACCCACAAATTTATCTGAGATTCGTAGCTTCCTTGGTTTGGCATGCAATTACCGAATATTTGTTAGAAATTTTTCACGGTTATCTAGTCCAATGACTAATCTAACTCGAAAGGGTGTTAAGTTGATCTGGACAAAAGAATGTGATGATTGTTTTCAGGAACTGAAAAGAAGATTGGTGAATGCTCCAGTTTTGGCACTACCTTCCAGTAATGGGGAGTTTGTTATCTACAGTGATGCTTAATTGAAAGGACTTGGTTGCGTCCTAATGCAGAATGATAAGGTAATTGTTTATGCTTCACGTCAGTTGAAAACTAATGAGGTAAATTACCCTACACATGATTTTTAATTAGCTATTATTCTTTTCTCTTTAAAAATTTGGAGCTATCATTTGTATGGAGTAAAGTGTGAAATATATACCGATCACAAAAGTTTAAAGTATATATTCACTCAGAAAGAATTGAATACGAAAAAGAGGAGATGGCTAGAACTAATCAAGGATTATGATTGTACAATTCATTACCATCCGGGAAAAGTAAATAAAGTGGCTGATGCTTTGAGTTTAAAAAGTAATGCTTCATTAACAATGTTGCATTTGGAACATGATCCTTTGGTTAAGGATTTGATGAAATTTGGCATGGAAGTTGTTGGTGAAGGATTTTCTTCTATTTTGTTTCAGGTATTAGTGAAATCTTCTCTATTAGACAGAATTTAGAAAGCACAGAAGCAAGACAATGAGTTGCAGAAAAAGGTAGAGCTGGTTCAGAAGGGTATATTGCCTGAATTCAACATTGATAATGATTGTGTTTTGAGATTTGGGAAGATATTGTGTGTTCCATGTGATTCACAGTTGAAGAGAGAGTTGTTATGTGAAGCTCATAGTTCTTTGTTTTCAGTTCATCCAGGCAGTACTAAGATGTATAGAGATCTTCAGAAGTGTTACTGGTGGGATGGAATGAAAAGAGACATTACTGATTTTACTATGAAAAGTTTTACTTGTCAACAAGTTAAAGCAGAGCTGCATTAACCGAAAGGGATGCTTCATCCTTTACTAGTTCAAGAGTGGAAATGGGAGAATATATCCATCGACTTCGTTGTGGGATTTCCGAAGACACCTCGAGGTAATAATGTAATCTGTTTTATTATTGATCTCTTGAGTAAATCAGATCATTTTCTTCCTATTCGAGATACTTTCTCTCTAGATCGCCTTTCTCGATTGTATCTTTAGGAGATATTCAGGTTACATGGAGTTCCTCTATCCATTGTATCTGATCGTGATCCCAGGTTTACCTATAACTTTTTGAAAGGCCTTCAGAAGTCGTTGGGTACTGAATTAAATATTAGTATAGATTTTCATCCTCAATCAGATGGGCAGTTAGAAAAAACAATTCAGGCTTTGGAGGATATGCTATGTGCTTGTTCGATAAATTTTCAGGGAAGTTGGGACCAACATCTTTCAATGGTTGAGTTTTCTTATAATAACGGTTTTCATTCAAGTATACAAATGGCTCCATTTGAGGCATTATATGGTAGACGGTGTCGAACTCCAGCTTTTTGGGATGATGTGGGTGAAAGGAAGCTGATGGGACCATAATTGGTAGAAGAGATGGCAGAAAAAGTTCAGTTGATTCAGAAACACATGAGAACTGCTCAGAACAGACATAAAATTTATGCAGACAACAGGAGGAAGGATCTCTCTTTCGAGGTTGGTGATCATGTTTTTTCAAAGTTTTACCATGGAAAAGTGTGATGCGATTTGGTGAGAAAGATAAGCTAGGTCCAAGGTTCATTGAACCATATAAAATTCTGAAGAAAGTTGGATCAGTTGCTTACCGAGTGGATTTACCTCCGCGTTTATCTCAGGTACACAATGTTTTTAATGTTTTGATGTTGAGAAAGTATATTCCAGATCTATCTCATGTTTTGAGCCCAGAGGTAGTTTAGTTGGAAGAGAATCTCTCTTATGAAGAAAAACAAGTCAAGATTTTTGACCGAATTGAGCAAGTGTTGCGAAATAAGGTAATTCACCAGGTAAAGGTTTTGTGAAAAAACCATATGGTTGAAGAGGCAACGTGGGAATCTGAAAATGCTATGAGGGATAAATACCCCCAATTATTTTGATATGTGAATAAAATTGTGAGGAAACAATTCCCAAAAGGGGGGAAGGATGTAAAAACCAAGGTAAATAAAGAATAAAACATTTTTATATTTATTAATATTTGAGAATTAAATATTAATTATACTTTAAAGGGGTTTTTATGTTCGACAGTGTACCTGATACGCAACCAAGAGATTCTTTGAAATCTTAGGTTGGACACTAGTAATAAAATAATATAATTTTAAATGGTAGTTAACACATAGCCGTTGTATTGGCTGGAATGAATAGAAATAACTAAAATATGATTATATATGTTTGTTAAATATTTTTACATTTATCCAATAAAGGATAAAGGCTTAAAATACAAAAAAGAATTCAATTTTTGGGCATATATACTCTAAAATTCACTAAAGGTCGACTTATCACCTTTTGATGGCGAACCTTCATTAAATATTATTTTGGTCACTCTTATATATTCTATTGGACCAAATAAAATTCTTCTTTAGAATCGGGACATCAAAATTTACTTTGTGTAAATTTTTGGTATTTTTTTCGATCAACTTCAATTTTTAATGGATAGTGAAAAATGATGTATTTTAATTCAAAACATATTTTCAATCTAATTTGTTTATATGATTATATTATATTTTTATTTGGTTTTAAAGTTCAATTAGAAAATATTTTTACCATTTAATCCAATGGTGGACATTGTAATTAATTTCACTCGGAATTTGGACTGAAACTAGTGTCAATCTTTTGATATATACTATTGCTTAAAAACACGCTATTTGTTTTGACAATGGGAATTAATTATTAAATTAATTAATGAAACTTATATGTTTTGAATTTTTTAAAATAGAAATAATTTTTGAATTCAGAATATCAAATATATCTTAGGGTGAATTTTTGGTATTTCTCTGAAAAACATCAATTTTTGATGAATAGTGAAACCACTATGTGGTAGTTAAAAAAACTGATTTTTCATTTAAATGAAACTTTAACACTTCTGTATTCTGAATTTCAAAAATACGACATACATGATTTTCATTAGGATGTAAAATGTGGTTCAATGGGATCAAAATAATTTTTTGGTGAATCGTAACTTTTTAGTTTTTAATCGCGATTAGAGGCAATTAGTGTAGTTTAACGTAAAAATAATGTTTTAATAATATGTTATGACCATGAAACATGTCCTACCATTATTGAATGTGTCATGGCCGACCAAGAAAATTCATGGGTCAACTTGGGGACCCCATGGAGCCACTTTGGTAGGAAAATGACATTAATAACTTTTTATTTAATGTTAAACTAAAAATGTCACAACCGTGTGTTGTTTTACTAAAAACAATTTTAAATGGGGTTATAAAAGTCATATTTTTTACTATAAATATTCATCATAAATTTAACAAGATTTCCTACATCACAATATATTTTTTATAATTTTTAGACATTATATAAATTAAATTATTTATGATACCATGATGATGCAGCGATTACATCATTATTTAATGATTTAAATAAAACTAAAAGATAATGTAAAATGTAAGACCTACACTTTCCCAAAACCTATTTTATGGGTTTATTTCTAACTCTAATCACCTTATCCTCGAAATATATAATTTTGGGACCTTTAAAATCTGAAAAGCAGTTTATAATAAAGTAACCTTATATAACTTTCCAAGAATGCCCCTCCTCTCCTCTTATAAAAGGCCCCCACATCTACCACCTTACCCACACCTCTAAAGCCTTTGGCTTGGCCAAACCCTGCCCATTTTTTCTCTCAAAATACCTCTATTACTTCTAGAAGCCCCAATTTGGGCAGAAGTCTTTCCAAGTAAACCTTTCAGTTCAAATCAAATAGAGTTACCCAATTTAAAGGTATTGTCTTTTCTTGTGTTCTTATGTTTTATTTTGCTTCTCCAACCCCCTAAACTCATTTTATTACTTTATTCTGTAACAACACCAGTATCTTAAATATACTAGGATTTTTTTTATGAGAAGTATTAGAGCTACACCTACACACACCTTCATCTAATGGTTAAAGAACATACTGTTTCTGTGGTTGGCGATTTTCTGCCTCACGAAACGATGATTATTCAATCTTATTTTGACTCCTTTCATGGTGGCCATTAATATGTAACTATATTTATATATGATATATATTATAGTTATGTTTTCCTTATGCTTCTGTATTTTTCATTTGTGGCATACCTTTCTGGTTTCCATTGTGGGTAAACATGATAATTTCATTTTAGGAAGTGAGGACTACCGCCCCCTCAAAGTGATTTGATTCGTTAATGCCATATGTGGGATGTATAAAGGATGGAGTTAATGTTATTATATATGGAGTTATAATGGATTTATAATATACCCTTATATCAATATTATTTCACCCCATTAAATACGAAATAGAAATGAAAGTAGCGTTCAGGCGTACGTACGGCTTACCGTCTCTATGAACGGTGCATTTCATTTCATACCTCTAAATGTTATATAATATTATAAATACATGTATATGCTGGATATATATGATATATATGATATCTAAATCATGAATATCATTATGGAAATAATGAACCATTGACCACATAGACAACATGTAATTATAAGAAGTCCATTTTTGACTTAAGTACCAAATATCGACAAAATGAACTTTATTAAATTAAATGATTACATAACGTTTATAACATGGAAATAAGTTATATAAAATTAATAATAAACTTAAAAAATATTCTTAAGCAAGTATAAATTAACACTAGTTTATTATTAAGGAGATTAAAGAGCAATCGAGTCACATCAGACAGTAGGTAAGGGACATCGTCTCAATCTTCTTTCATTGAGGAATATTTTGTTTTATTAACAACTTTATTTTATACGGTGTATAAACCTCTTTGAATTTTATGTTTATTAAGAAGTAATATTTTTTATACGAAGCGTTTACTAAAAAAAGGGAATAGTTTTTTTGTCGTATGCATGCGACGACAAAGACTTCTCCGCCGCCGTGACCATTATTTGTGTTTCAGATTCCTCTACAAGCCATGACTTTTTTTGAATGAAATATAAATAACATGTTTTACTTTTCTTATATTTTGGTGTTGAAAATGATTTTCATAATTTCTTTATATCAATGTTTTGTATTGATATCTTGTGATTGAAAAGTGGAAATTTTATGTTTCCTTTATGCAAGTTTTATGTGATACGATTATGTTATGGTTCTTGGGAATTGTTATGAAGATGGGTGGTTCCGTGATAAACTAAGGGCGGGTGAGCCCTATATAGACCTCCAATGCATTGGGTACCGTGAAGGATTTAAACGTTCATGTTTCTCCGTAGAGATCTATGGAATATACTATGATGGGTATTCCAAACGTAACCATGAGGGTTACTCCCTACGTAAGAATGTTATGAATGCCTCAAGTTACCTTTATGTCTTATGATTTCTATGATTTATTCATGATTTTATGAGGTTTGTTAAAGTGATTTTGTTTTATGAGTAAAGTATGATTTCATACATGGACTAATGTTTTCATCTCGTACTTTTATATCCCTTACTAATCTTTTTATGCTCATCCCAAGCTTTTGAAATGTTTTTCACAGGTCAAGGGAAAGGTACATGATGTGATGATAGTGTCAAGTATGTGTCAAGAAAGAATCCATGTTTTATTTTAAATATGTTTCCATTTATGGGAATAATGAGTACTATCTTTTATATAACCACTATTTTTAAATGTGGAATGTAATGCATGTTTTATGATCTAATTCTCTAAAACTCTAAAACTGAAAAGATCCTCAATGTGTATTCTTGAAGTAACTCAAGATTAAGTAATGTTTAAGGTTGTGGCTTATAATGTGATTGGAACATTGTACATGTTGACTATCGTGACTGCTTATCATTTATTATGGGAGTGAACTTAATTGTGATAATGACAATGATGGACCCAATCAAAGGGTAGAGGTACAAGGTATCCAATGTGTTGTTACATGGGTGTGCTCGAGGTAGCAATGATTTTCCAAGTTCCATTCACCCCAATATATATTGGTGGATGTTTCTACTTTATATTCTAATATAGAGGATCTAGGTGACACGATACTCTTGAGGGTATATAAAAATGAGTATTTTCTCCATGTAACAATTAGGGTGCAATAAAAATGATTTTGTCGTCAATACAAATATTTTTCATTATATTTTTATCATAGAGCCAAAGAAGGTACGATCAGGGGTTTGGGTACGATTGGTCAACACACAAACGTCCAGTTCTGTATTTTTTATTGATTCCTATTTCACATTTATTATCATTATCTACATACATTTTTATACTTGAGATCATTGGGTATGGAGTCACTAGTGGTTTCCTACTAAGAATTGTACTCACACTATACTGAGGAATTTCAATGTGCCCATGAATTTTATGACTGATATGGTGAAGGGAACAGTCTTTTTAGTTGGTAAATAAATTGAGGAGGATGGAGATGGTAGTTTGTGAGAGTGGACTACAGTGGCCCACACTTTATTTATTAATTTTTTTATCAATTTTAATTACACTGTAGAGATTTCCACATCCAGAGATCTAATTTATATGACATGCATTCAAACATTCTTATTCATCATGATTTCTCTGATTTATGGTTATTATTTATTTCGTATCTATTATCACTATTCAATTATATGACACATTGGGTATATTATCCCAAATATTAAACTTATACCCTCTATAATAGTTGGGAACCTCTTGCATATATGGAGGGGAAATTGAAGTCACATTTAATTCTAGTTGAGACTGGAGGTTCAGTTTGGGTTGATGCATGTGAGTATATGTAAACTATAACTTTTTATGGGGACATTATTGGACATTACATGGTTTGGTTTGGGGTTAATTGATATTATCATGTTTAAGTAATAATAATATCTTCTTCAATTAGTCATGAGCTAGTTTCCCATGGGATTGTTTTTTTTGTGTGGGTGTCTGAGTTATCATTGGAATTTATGGATGCACATTATATTTTTCTATGATACCAAAAAAAATTATTTATTATTACTTATTATGTTGTTTTCATTGAGATTTATTTCATCTAATATGATTATATTATAAAATTTGATAGGTTGTGACATGTTTTATAAAATTCTAACATCTTGATGTTGTTTCACAAACATAAGGATCATGAGGAGTGTTTGTGAAATTATTTTTTTTCTATTACTCATCTATATTTCAAATACTCTAATGTATGGTCTTATTTAATGTAGTTTTAAACAGCTAATAAAATAACCTCAAACCTGTACACCCAAATCTGATGATAAAAACATAATCATTAAATTTATTGTATCTGATACAAGTAAATATAACCCAATTTTATAAATTTATTAAAAACAATATAAAAAAGAACTACTCAATTACTTATACACCAAATAAACATTTAGGATTATAGTATTATAGAATTAGGAAGTCCTTTTACATAAAAAAACATGTCTTCGAGTGACCATTTTTTCTACTATACATGTAATTTCTTATTTCATATCGTATCTTCTATATATTGTGTAAACTATTCACACATGAATACTTTATTGGAATAATTAATTTAATATTATTATTCATAACCTTGGGAAATAAAAACATATGAAGGGTGAGATCAAATGATTAGAAATAGAAATAATAAAAATTAACAAATTATTTCATCAATCAGAATTTGATGTTAAAATGGTTATTTTGAAATAATTAAAGTGCATGATCATAACATAAAATATTTCATATCTATCAATGTAGTGTCTCCAAATAGCCATGGATATATAATAAATCTTATTAAGGTAACACTCATTACGTATCAATACAATCCATGACAAACCCATATAGGTTTTAGTTTTATGTAATGTTAGTTTTACAAAAAAACATGTACAAAAAAGAACAACATGATTTCCTACCGTGTTCATCACAACTAGAAACCTTTATAGACATATCATCCTTAAAACCTTTTTTCTAACATAGTGTTGGGAATCATAATAAACTATGATATTTTATGATCATTATGGGTAAAATAAGAGTTATCAATGAGTGATAATAAGTGATAATATGATAAGAATAAGGGTTTTATGGCATGATCAAAGCATACAATAAACACACCCAATCAGTAAATTGTCATTAAACATGAATCATAGAAAAAATATTTTTCAAAAAAATGATATAAGAAATCGAAGTGAAGAATCATAAATAATCAATCTTGATATTTCAAAACATATCATAAGTATTAATCAATAGTTTTTGGCATTTTCAGAAGCATAGACAATAACATTCTTCGCCAAGTGTCACACTTAGTACTATCTCTGTGGACAATGTCCAATTATGGAAATGCCTACTTAGAGATTTCCAACAATCACTAAGTTATAGCTTTTATCTAGTGAACTCTTTAATATATTATTTTATTAGTGACCCCATCATTCCTTTGAAGTTTCTTAAATCAGAATACATTTCTCAATGCATTGGAGGGATATAATGGAAAAAAATATGGATGGTTAATAATAAAATGACACATCATATAATCAGAATCCATTAATATGTTTTCCATAAGGTTATGAAAAAATTTATCATTACATCAATTCTTAACCCATGGAAATAAAAATGGGTTTCATCAAAGATTAATAATAACAATAATTATACATGAAATGAAAGAATAATGTTGGTACATATAAGCACACATTATGTAAATAAAAAAAATTAAATTATTTTTTCATTGATGAAAATTCCTTTAAAATAAATTACTGATAAATTAATTGAGAAAAATACCATTTTTATTTTAAAAACACTAATTTGAAATATAATATTTTATAAAACATTATTCAAAATATTTACATGAGAAATATACATGGAATAATTTTATAGGAGATCTAATGTAAACAGAGGGAAAACAGTTGGAAGATGCATTCATGTAATTAACATAAAAAAATATTTCTTAAAAAAATTGATAAAATTTTTAACAATACCTTGTCCTAAATATGAAAATAAAATTCCTATAAAATTTTGTTATAGAATGTAATACAAGGGTAAAATAAAATTAAAAATATTATTGTTATTTTAAAAGAATTTTTTAAAACAATATAAGGAATCTATTGACATGGAATAAATGACTCTAGACTTAAATGAAAATTTTGGATGGTTTGAATTAAAAACAATATTTTGGTCACTTGAGTGCTTAAAGAGAGAAAAATTAAAGGGTAAAATTTAATATATAGAAATAAATAGTGGATAATAAAATATGTAATACTCATGGTATGTAGATAATTTAAACTCGTTTTCATAAATAATGTATAAATAATCCCTGAAGAAGTGATATGGTAATATAAAACCCTTGATGTATAAGTAACTTTTTATTTATAGCATTCATGATAGAAATAAATTTATTTTTAACATTTAATAATTTGAAAAGGATATTTACATATAAAAACATGTAAAATGTAAAATCAATAAACCTTATAAATTAATATAGGCATACAACCTAACATATATCCCAAAGAAGATTATTTGAGATTTTAAACCTATACCACGTAGATAACATTCAAATCAGAACCTATTGGATAAAATGTCTCACAATTTTAAATTATATACCATGAATTATGAAGGATAAATTTTATAACATATCAATAGATCAATATATATAACTCAAATACATAAATATGATCACATCATCAAACATATATCAATGAAACCGAATTGAGGTCAATAACCCTTACGACTTTTGTAAATTTTTAATAGAATTCATTGGAATATTCAAAATTATATTGTTACATCAATACCTATATTTAAATAATATATTTATCTAAGATAAATTCATGAGGGTTATATAAAAATTTGAAATAATAAATTAGTGAATAACTTTAAAATATGTGTCAATAAAGAGGAATTGGGACCCAAAACCCTTAGATTATGTTTGTCATGAGAAATAAGTGCACTATCCTAATGCATAAAATATTAATATTTATTATAATTATATAGTATGAATATATTAATAATTATAATATGACACATGATCCCCTTATAATAATACAACACCCATTTGTGAAAAATTTTCACCACATCAGAAGATAAACGGATGGCAAGAATGAGAGCGTATGGCACCGACCATCGGGACAAGCCTGTGAATGCATGGGAATGCCTAGCCGAACAACCATGTGAAGGTGGAGAACTATTTCATGATGAAGATGCTGGGGAGAAGCAGTTCCAAGTAGTTATTCTATGTTTTATGTAATATTTGAAGCCTACGGGTAAATGAATATTTCTAAAGCCTATGGCCCATGTAATACTTATGCCTACTTGCCCTATAAGGGTTCCACCTCACCCCTTAAAACGTGGATTATCAAAAATCAATAAAAAATGAAGGCCTTCAGGACATTAGAGGAGTGTTGACATATTCATTTTTTACATATGATTTGTTTCAAAATTATGTTCATTGAAGATTGATTAATTTTACTCGAAATTGGACATTTTAATTATGATATAGACATCATATATATTAATTATATACATATTTTTAACCAATAATCTTGTTTGTTGAGGATAAATGAATTTTATAACTTTGTGAAGAGGTAAATTAGTATGTACACTTGAGAGGTAGTTTAATTTTTTGATGGATGGAAAAAAAAGTAATTGTCAATAATAATTAAACTATAAAAACATTATAATTTCATAAATATCATATATTTTCATTAAATATATCATTATTACTATCCATATAAAGAATAAATGATAAAAAGCATATATTTTTGTAAATATAGTGGTCTACATATATGCAAATGAAATATTATCATTTTCCAATTGATCATATGGTAAGAAGGATGATAATATGATAAACTTATAGAAGTATAATTATGTTATTAATGTCATATATATATATAATAATTACATTAAGTATCAATTTCCATAGGTAGATGATTTTTTGACTATTTTTATGGGGTGAAGTGGTTCTTAATGATTGATCCTTGGATTGGTTACTACCAATAAATAATCTAATAAAATGATATCCAAAAGAATAAATCTAGTATTATGTATGGAAATTATGAGTGACTTGTTATATATTTTGGTATAACCAATTCTTGGATGGTGTTTATAGATTCGATGAAGAAGATATGCCATCAGTATATCGCCTTTTTGTGTTGGTTTTTATGGAAAACATTCTATTTTACTACAAAACCGAGGATGACAATGTGCTCCACATGAGAGAGGTTACATCCCGAGTTTTGAAAAAAGAGACATTATGTACGATATCATACATAATATGCTACATCGAACTTATGCAAACAACCAAATATTTTTATGTTTCCTTATAACCTAGCTGTTAAAATCGTGGGAATGAACAATATTCATTGATTTATGAAAAAATGGTTTAAACATGTATATAATTAATTCTTCTGGGAAATATTAATTATAAATTAAAACAAAACCCTTTTTAAATAAAAGAAAATGTTATTTTTAAAAACTATTTAAATGAAAATAAGTGAGTTTATAAAATAATAAAATCACCCTTGATGGATTTTATTAATAAAATATATATATTTAATAAATTAAAATTAATTTTCAAAATTCATATTATATATTTTATAGACAATATATAAAAAAATCAATATTTTGATAAAAGATGTATTTTTTAAAAAATTAAGTTTTCCACCTTTTGATGGAGAAACTATTTTAAATATAGTTTTTGACACTTTTATATGTTATATTTGACAACAAACTTATTGTTTGTAAGAGAGACATAAAATTTTACTTTTGATAATTTTTATAATTTTTATGAAAATATTTATTTTTTAATGAGTACTGAAAAATACTACATTTTAATTCCTAACTTACATTATTTTGGTTTTATAATAAAAATCAGTTAGAGGTAAAGTGAGAAACATGGAATAGACCATGCCACCAGAAGGATCCATATGTATGTTGTGAAAGGAACCTATAAAATGGTTTTGTTCAACATTATCTCTAAGTTTATATTTTATTTAAATTCAAAAAATTGAATAGTATCGATATTGACAGTAATAATATCTTATAAAAATAATATTTCATTAAATTATTAAAAATTTAAATAAAATATTTTACAACTACCATGTTTTTATGATAAAGTCTATTAGTTCATAAAGATTCCATTTATTGGAAATTTACCCAATATATGTAAATCTTATAGACTCGTAATATTTAAAATGTTGTAACCACAATTATAATTAAAAAAGAATAATTAATGGTAAAACAAAATGATAATTTCTAAAATGAAATTAAAAAGATGTCTAAAAATTATTGGTTGAGACCACAAATAAATATTCTTATCTTTCCTTATATATAACAGAAGTTGGAGTAATTCAATTAAAAAAATTAATTAATAATAATTTAATATTTTATGGGATTCCATGTGTGCCTCTACCATCTCATATAAAAAGGTACCCACTCTTCTCTATTAATCACACATCAAGAATCATTTTATCAGGAAAAACCCTTCATAAAATCCATCTCCACATTATTGAGGCTATATTTTAGGCAGAATACCCTCGTTTGAGGTGTTAAGGTGTTCTTCAAAAGTGATGAATGAAAGTGGTATTATTGTTTTTATTAATTTTTTTCTATATTTTTCCTTTTTCAACTTCTTCAAATCACCTTAAACCACTAAAAAATAATGACACCAATAACCTCAATATACTGAGATATGTTTATGTAAATATGATCACCTGAATCCATCTATTATTCATCAAATGGGAAATGAACATTTCGTTCGTGTGTATGGTGGACTACCACCTCATGAACAGATATAGTTTGTTTTACATTACCCTATCAAAATACTGGTTATAATGATGTATTTATTGTTAATATGTGATATTAATGAAATATTAATCTTTATAATATAATAATATATCAGTTTTTTCTTACATTCCATTCACATAAATGTGATGACATCATTCGTTCGTACATGTAGACTATCACCTCGATGAAGTGATGTGATTCATTTTTACTCACTGCATCACATTTATGATATATATAAGTATATTTAAATGATTAATATAATATTAATTATTTTATGATAATTATGGAAAGTTAAAATAGTACTTAACTTCTTTCCATAAGGATCAATTAAAAATGAAAAATGTTACTCATACGTACAGCCTACCGTCTCTATGAATACAATGTTGTTAATTTTTAATAACCCTACATCATGGATATATTTAAAACTATACTTTATGTATAAAAAATATAATAAAATCATTTATATTATTCTGTCGATGTTGGACTTATGGAGACATATTCTAGTGATATCATACCCTGTTCATTTTTGACTCAAGTACCAAATACCGAAAAAACATCCAACATGAAATCAAAATTTTAACTAATTATTATAACATGGTAATTAAAGATGTAAAATGAATAATAAAAATTAAATGATTCTGAAGAAATTATAGATTAACCTCATTTTATTATTCAAGATGATAAATAACATGTGAGATAAGTCGGGCTCAAGGTAAGGGAGTTTGTCTCAATCTTCCTTCATTTAGGCATATTTTGATGTTTTACACCACTTTAAAAGTAACATGAGGCATTCATAACATTCTTACGTAGCGAGTAACTCTCATGGTTATGTTTGGAATACACATCACAATCTATTACCTAGATCTATTTGGAGAAACCTTAACATTTAACTCCTTCACGTTACCCAATGCATTGGAGAGCTATATCAGGCTTACCCGCCCTTAGTTTATCACGGAACCACCCGTCATCATAACAATGCCCAAGAACCATAACATAATCATATCACATAAAACATGCATAAAGGAAACATAACATTTCCACTTTTCAATCACAATATATCAATACAACACTTTGATATAAAAACATTATTAAAACCATTTTCAACACCAAAATAAAATAAAAGTAAAACATGGTATTTATTTTTCATTCAAAAAAATTTATGGCTTGTAGAGGAAGCCGAAACTCAAATAATGGTCACGGCAGCGGAGAAGTCGTTGTCGCCACATACGTATGAGAAAAAAAACATTCCCTTTTTTCATTTAGTAAACACTTCATATAAAAAATATTCCTTTTGAATAAATTCAAAATTCAAAGTGTTTTATACACCATATAAATGAAAGTTATGTATAAAAAATAATATGCCTCAATGAAAGGAGATTGAGACGAAGTCCCTTACCTCGTGTCCGATGTGACTCGTTTGCTCTTTAATCTCCTGAATAATAAACTAGTGTTAATTTCTACTTGCTTAAGAACCTTTTTCAAGTTTATTATTCCTTTTATATAACTTATTTCCATGTTATAAATGTTATGTAATCATTTAATTTAATAAAGTTCATTTTGTCGATATTTGGTACTTAAGTCAAAAATGGACTTCTTACAATTACATGTTGTTTACGTGGTCAAAGGTTCATTATATCCAGAATTATATTCATGATTTGGATATAATATATATCATATATATCGAGCATATACATGTATTTATAATAGTACATAACATTTAGAGGTAAGAAATGAAATGCACCGTTCATGGAGGCGGTAAGCCGTACGTACGCATGAACGCTACTTTCATTACTATTTCATATTTAATGGGGTGAAATCATAATGATATAAGGGTATATTATAATTCCAGTATAACATCATATATAATAACATTAAAACCATCCTTTATACGTCCCACATATGGAATTAACGAATCAAATTCGTTCAGGGGGCGGTAGTCCGGACTTCCTAATATGAAATTATCGTGTTTACCCACAATGGAAACCATAAAGGTATGCCACAAATGAAAAATACAGAAGAATAAGGAAAAAATAAAGATAATATATATCATATATAAATAGAGTGACTTCTTAATGGCTACCATGAAAGGTGTTAAAAGAAGATTGAACAATCATCGTTTCGTGAGGTAGAAAATCGCCAAACACATAAATAGTATGTTCTTTAACCATTAAATGAAGGTGTGTGTAGGTATAGCTCTAATAATTTTCATAAAAACATTCTAGTATATCTAATATAATTGTTTTGTTACAAAATAAATTAATAAAAAGAGTTTAGGGGTTTGGAGAAGGAAAATAAAACATATGAACACAAGAGAAGACACTACCTTTAAATCGGGTAACTCTTTTTTATTGGAGATCAATGGCTTCCTTGGAAAGACTTCTGCCTAAAGTGAGGCTTCTAGGAGTAAGAGAGGGATTTGGAGATACAAAATGGGTAGGGGTTGTCCAAGCCAAAGGCTTTAGAGGTGTGGGTAAGGTGGTAGAGGTGGTGGCCTTTTATAATAGGAGAGTAGGGGTACTCTAAGAAATTTATAAAAGGTTACTTTATTATAAAATTATTATCATATTTTAAAGGTCCGAAAATTATATATTTCGAGGATAAGGTGATAAGAGTTATAAATCCACCCATAAAATAGGTTTTTGACATGTGTAGGTCTTATATTTTACATTATCTTTTCATTTTATTTAAATCGTTAAATAATGAGTTAATCAGTGCATCATCATGGTGTCATAAATAAATTAAGTTATTTAATGTCTAAAAATTATAAAAAAAATATCATGATGTAGGAAATCTTATTATATTTCTAATGAATATATATAGTCAAATATATAACTTGTATAACGTCGTTTAAATTTTTTTTTAGTAAATCAACACATGTTTGTGACATTTTTATTTCAACATTAAATAAAAAATATTTAATTTCATTTTCCTACCAAAGTGGTTCCATGGGGACCCCAAGTTGACCCATGGATTGTCTTGGTCGGCCATGACACATAAAATAAGGGTAGTACATGTTTCAAGGTCATTTCATATTATTTAAACATTATTTTTACCTTAAACTACACTAATTACTTCTAATCGCGATTAAAAACATAAAAGTTACTATTCACCAAAAAAATATATTCATCCCATTGAACCACATTTTACTTCCTAATTACAACCATGTATGTCGGATTTTTTAAATTCAACACACAAAAGTGTTAAAGTTTCATTTAAACCAAAAATCATTTTTTTAACTGCCACTTAGTGGTTTCAATATTCATAAAAAATTGATGTTTTTCAGAAAAATACCAAAACATCACCCTAAGCTGTATTTGATCTTCCGAACTCAAAAATGATTTCTATTTTACAAAATTCAAAGCATATAAGTTGCATTAATTAATTTAATAATTAATTCCCGCTGTTAATAACAAATAGCGTGTTTTTAAGTAATAGTATATATCAAAAGATTGACACTAGTTTCAGTCCAAATTCAGAGTGAAATTAATTCCAATGACCACCATTGGATTAAATGGTAAAAATATTTTATAATTGAACTTTAAAACCAAATAAAAATATAATCTAATCATATAAACAAATTATATTAAAAAGTGGTTTTGAATTAAAATACAACATTTTTCACTATTCATTAAAAAATGAACTTTATCGAAAAAAATACCAAAAAATTTACACAAAGTAAATTTTGAAGTCCCAATTCTAAAGAAGAATTTTATTTAATCTAATAGAATGTATAAGAGTGAACAAAACTATATTTAATGATGGTTCACCATCAAAAGGCGATAAGTGGACCTTTAGTGAATATTAGAGTATATATGCCCAAAATTTGAATTCTTTTTGTATTTTAAGCATTTATCCTTTATTGGATAAATGTAAAAATATTTAACAAACATATATAATCATATTTTAGTTATTTATATTCATTCCCGCCAATACAACGGCTACGTGTTAACAAGCATTTAAAATAATATTATTTTATTACTATTGTGTGACCTAAGATTTCAAAGAATCTCTTTGTTGCGTATCGTGTACACTATCGAACATAGCAACCCCTTTAAAGTAAAATTAATATTTAATTCGGAAATATTTATAAATATGAAAATGTTTTATTCTTTATTTACCTGGGATGTTACACACATCCTCCAAGGAAATGATAAAACACATACAACATGGGCACACATGAAGAAATATCATATCATAATGGGTATATTGTGGTATAAATAATTCCATGGGATCAAAATCAAACATGTAAATAATACACTCTAATATAACTCGTGGAATTAGTACAACAATGGGTCTTATCACTACTACAAAAATAGTTATTCCCAGCACCAACCTTTATCAATGCAAACGAATAAGCGCTGATAAAGGGAGGTACCTTTATCAGAGCTGAAAATAGCAATGATAAAGGGTACATTTTTCAGCGCTAAAAAGAGCGCTGAGAAAATTACCCCTTTATCAATGCTTTTTGAGCACTGATAAAGGTACCTCCTTTATTAGTGCTTTTTTAGCGCTGATAATGGTACCCCCTTTTTCAGTGATTTTTTTAGTAGTGCAGATAAAGCGGGGCCTTTATCAGCGCTTTTTTTAAAGGCATTGATAGGGGATTTATTTAAAAATAATAATTAAAAATTATATATTAATATATAAATATATAAATATAGATATATTGATATAAATATAATATGTAATTTTTAAAAATATTTTAGATAAGTATAAATATAAATTTACACTTAATATACATAATATATACTATATTTAGTGAAAATGGCTTATAAAAATTTAATAAAATATTTTTAATTAATAATTTTATATTTATTATGAAGTAAAAGTCATTTAATAATAATTTAAAGACTTAAAAATAAAAAAAATTAAAAAGATCCAAAATATGTTGAAAACGCAACTCAAACGTCAAACGGTCATAACTTTTGATACGGGTGTCTGTTTGAGCTCTACCACAAATCAAATAGAAGCATGAAATGATCTCTACGCAAAAATCATCTAGGAAAAGCCTTTGTCACATTTGTTTAGCCCAAAAAGGCCCAGAATGCTTCCAAAACTGATTTTTTAGTTGGGATACCCCGATTTTTTAACATTTTGTGAATTTTTAGCCACGTTTAAGGGGGTATTATTGTCTTTTTTTTGGTGGGGACTAATTTTATTCCATGGTATTACATTCATATTGATATTATGTCTTTGAAATTTTATTGTTTTTTATAATGAACTGATATTTATAATCAAATATATTACAATATATACATATTTTTTATATATTCACACATAAAAATTAATTTCTTCAAATAAATAATTAAACATATTTACATATAAAATATAGTTCTCAATATATTAGATTTATCTAAAGAAAAAATAATATTCATTTTATTTAGAACACACATATATGAATATTTATAAACCTATATAATGTGTGTGTGTGTGTGTATTTGTATGCATTTGTATTAACAAACTGATATATATTATCTATATATTCTAACATACATATATACATATTAATATATAATATTTTTAAATATATATAAATTTTTATAATTATACTAACAAATACACATATATAATATATGTGTGTCTGTGAGTATTGTATATATGTATGTATGTATTTATTTATTTATTTATTTTAATCACACACAAAAACATATTTTATATATATATTTAAAATTGATCTTATAAATATATATTAATAAATGAATAAATATAGAAATAAAAAATTATAACTAAATATATATATACAAATAGATAAAAATATATATTAATATCACATTAAATATCTATATTAATATAACTATATATATATTAATATAACTATATATTAATATATTAAAAAATATAAAAAAGTATATATATAAATAAATAGATATGTCATTAACTGGAGAACAAATCAATAGGGCAGAGTGGTAAAGGCTTTAGGTGCGGAAGGGGGAGGTCTCGAGATCAAATCTTGGTGGAGGCAAGGGCGCGCGCATGGGGGTGGATTTGGAGGCTACCACTGATATAGGGGGTGGGTGTAGCTCTAATATAGGGTTGAGGGGGCGTTCATGTGGGCACTAGAGGGGCTAGAAAGCGCTATTAAAAGGGGGGCTCAAGCACTATAAAAGCCCCTCCAATTGGCATGATTGTATTAAATTTTTTAATTTTTTTAAATTTTTTAAATTTTTTTAATTTTTATGTGCGCTAAAAAAAGCTCTGATAAAAGCGGTCTTTTATCAGTGATAAAAAGAAAGAGCTGATAAAGGACCCTTTTATCATCTCCTCTTTTTAGCGCTGATAAAAGACCCCTTTTATCTGTGCTTTTATTTAGTGCTGATTAAAGGGGTATTTATCAGCGCTTTCTGGAGCGCTGATAAATCGGACCCCCTATCTTCGCCAGCTTTAACAGCACTTTTATAGCACTGTTAAAAGGCCATTTTTAGCTCTAAAAAAGGGGTACTTGTAGTAGTGTATAGGAAACAAAAAACACATCTGATCATAAATTCTATGAAATATAATCACACAATGGAAAAATGTTTAAATGGGAGTACAATATGGTATTGAAAATCCTATATCATAATTGTTAATGTAAGTGTTAAGGTTTATAGTAGAAGTCATCACCCAAACCATGTTCGGACACCAAGAAAGAAAATATCATATTCCAATGACTCTTAGAACCTCTAAAATATCTCATCACAACATTTAGTGTAATTAGATAAGAGAAAATACACAAGTAGTAGAACGGAAAACCAATGAATCCAGACTTAATAAACCTAGAGAATGATAGAGAAATCTATTTATGGTGTATAGTGATGACTTATAGTTTAATATCAGTGTAATTCATCTTATGTAATAAATGAAGATCTTAGGGAATACATGATAATTTACACTTATTATGCTGTAAATGATGAACATAAAATATATGATCATCCTAGATTCTACTACACATCCACAATAGTGTGAATTAATGACTTGATATGTAAAAGAGGCTTGGGGTAGCATCCACATTGCAGCATAAGGAATCTATGTTGTAGCTGGTCGAAACTACTATGTATTTTGAGGGAAGTATTAAATAACAGACCAATATTTCCATAGATAGACATTACATCACTTTTTTAGAATACTTAAAACATAATACAAAAAGATGACTAATGTCCATATTTATCTAGTGCCTCTGGAGACATGGAATCCTAAAAAATGGTACATATGTGAACTACATTTTCACCCACTAGGTTCTTTAAGAAAAGAACCCTCCATAGACACATCATCCCTAATATATATATTCATAATTTGGGTAAGTATACATAAAAAGGGATGATCATAGATTCTTAGTAAGGGTATGTGAGAATTAACATGATTATAGGGGTATGATAACATGATCATAACATTAAAAGATCATACACTTTATATCATAAGATCGTGAACATGAATTATGAAATAAATAATGGATGTTAATATGACATGAATTATAAAAAAATATATAACATAAGCCCTGAAATCATAACATAGGAATAATACATGTGATTATGATAGACACATAAATATATAAAAATATTTCAATAGTAGTCAAGGCATCGCTACCAAGGACATATTAGTTGTATGTGTTCACTCACCATTCCATGTTGGTAGTCAAGGTTCAATCCCATGTCTATATGAGTAGTATGAGTTCATTTCCATACTATCTTGGTATCCACAGTTCACTCCCATGAAAATATTAGTAGTATGTGTTCTCCTCATAACATCTTTGTAGTCATATTTCACTCCCATGGTTATCTTAGTAGTATGCGTTCACTCCCTATACCATCTTGGTAGTCATGGTTTAGTCCCATGGCCATATTAGTAGTCAAGGATCACTCCAAAGCCAATCTTAATCTACCTCATGATATATAAATACATACCCAATGAATTAGAGAGATATATAGGTCCCACCAATATCATAATAAAACCATTCATACATGTGTCACCTGCTAATAAAAATTTCATCAAATCATAAACCATAAAAGGAGACCAGTTTTATAGACATCATATCATAACCCATGATATAAAAAGGGTATCATAAACATTTCATCATATCAAATCTTATAGAGAATATATAATTTTCATAATCATTTCATAAAATCATATCTCATGATAATAGGCATGCATCATAGAAATATAACCCAATAAAAAGAAATGGATTTCATAAATACAATGCAATCAAATAAAAAAAATCAGAGAAAGATTTATAGTGGAACATTTATATCATTTCTTGTAAGTGCATGAGTAACAATAATGGGTGTCATAATAGATGTAAAATAATTTTCAAATTTCTTTTAAAAATCTTTCTTATAGAAAATATCATTGCCTATTTGGAAAAGGATTTTTAAAATATAAATCATTTTAAAAACACATTTTTAAGAAAATACAAATAAATATTTATCATGGATTTCTTGAAAACATTTTTAAAACATATTCTACTAACAACTTTTTGAGGACTTATAATTAAATCAAGATAAAATTTTGATAACCCTTTCTTTAAAAACACTTTGAAAACGTATAACGAAATCATGAAAACATTTTGAAAATCATTTCGTCAAATCCAATTTAAAAACATATAAATAAAGTATAAAAATGTTTGGAAAAACATTTCATTAAAAATAATGTTAAAAAATATATTGAACAATTGAAAACATATTGAAAACCATTATTTTGAAAACACTTTAATAACTTATAAAATGGTCATTGAAAATCATTGAAAATTATTTTTAAACATCAATCATTTTTGAAAATCTTTTTCGTTCAAGACCATTATAAAACAATGAATTTCCATAATATTAGAAAAACTATTTCTTTATTAAAAATAACATATTAATATTATAAATTAATATTCTAGGGAATGATGGTTGTGATGGTGGGTAAATCCGTATTTTCCCAAAATTCATTTTCCCCCACGAAAAGCATAGAAATGTTCCTCAACCATAAAATGAAAAGAAGATTTATTTTTAAAAAACCATTTTTATTAAAAAGTTGAAACATGGAAAAAAATTTAGTTTAAATATCATATGATAATATGATAATATTTTGGGAAACCGTTTTAGAAAAAATGGTTTTGTAGAAACATAGATTTTCAACTGAATAGATAGGTAAAGTTAGATATTGTGAAAAACACATTATTTATTATATTATGTTCAAAAGAGTGTAAAAATGGTACCACAAATTCTATATAACATTAATAAATAGTGGTTAATTAAACTCATTAGAGTTCATGAGATATTTTTTATAAGATATTATCAATTGGAGCATAATAAGAAACAATATCGATAAATGGTGAAATTGTAGCTATAAATCGTTACCAATTTGGTAACATTGAATCAAAATAAAATGAAAAAAATAGAATTAAAAGAATAATAAAAATAAGGATATTAATTATATACCATTTCAAAGGTTTTATATACTTTTAATTGTAAAATATAGGTTCATAATATGATATGTGTCCTAAAAAATGTAAACTGAGACTAAATTTATTTACCAACTTGATATCTCTTGAAACCGAACCCCCATGAAAATAAGATCATAGAATGGATATGTAAAAACCCTTAAATTTATGTATAAAAATAATAGAACAAATCCATGGCAATTATCCATACCACACATAATAAATGAGGGGTGAATAATAAATGTATTCACAGAAATAAAAAGTAAGATAAAAGTACCTTACCTTGTCTTTGACATTTTTTTGTTCATTTAAAGCCTCATGTAAAATAATTACAAGTTTATTATACATTTGTAAAGGGAACATATTCATATGCATGATAACATAAAATATTTTCTTTTGAACTTCTGTTACCTATTTATTAGCAATTCCATATTACAGTAATGTTTCGGGTAACAACCGCTTTATTTATCGTTCGTTTTTCAACTTATCATTCGTGACCCTGTTACTTAAATCATTATTTACTTATTCAAATAATGTAAAAATGAAATATATATCATATATATAAATTATATTGAAATTTATAATAATCTATAAAAGATAGATATATGAAATGGAATACACCGTTCCTGGATACGTTAGTCAGTACGTATGCATGGACATTATTTCCATTTTCATGGTGTATTGAAAGAAATAATGTTTATGAAATATATGTATATATGTATGTAATATCATTATAGTGTCTCTATTATTTCAAATATATCATATAATTTTACTAAACCCATTCTTAATACATTCCATATATAGTGTGAATGAATCCCATCACATTATGGAGGCAATACTCCACATTTTCACAAATGAAGTAATCATATTTACACTGACTGAAAATGATTTTTTTATTATAAAACAAAGGTAAACGCCTTACATGCAACAAAATTGTCACAGTGGTCTAAAGATATGAAGACCTAAGTCATATCCTTGAAAAAATAAATTATATTCCCAGGGTAAGGATTTGAAACGAGAATATATCAACAAAGGTTCCTCCGGTCTACCACCTCTAGAAAGAGAATCCACAACATAGTTGGCTTCCCATTGGACCTGCCGAACCACACAGCCTCTGGGTAAAATTAAGATGCAGCTATGGATCAGATAAATCATAGACCACGGTATCTCACCCTTAGTCGTGATCACCCGAACCAGTACCTCTAAATCATATAAAAATTGATTTTACATCCTAATTACCAGCCATAAGTGTTAGTAAAGGTTAAATGAACAACATCATTTCATGAGGTGGTAGTTCACCATACATAAGAACTGTATGTTCATTACACATTAGATGGAAGTTTGATTAAGTGTAGTTCAAAACCATAAAATAATAAAATCTCAGAATATTAAGGTCAAAGATTATATTATGTGTTCATGTATTAAGAATAATTGAGGTGGTGGATAATGAAAATAAAATAAGTGAGATTGATGATAAATGTTACCTCTTCCTAGGGTAAGTCATTTTGGTTTTCAAAAAAGGGATTCTATTGATGGATTTACGCAAAAAGATAGTATTATAGGATGTGTGGTGTTATATTTAGTAGCTATTTTGGAATATATTAGTTGAAACAAAGTGTCTTGATAGGTGTGATAAAGTGGGAGGAGAGGATTCCTTTTTATATCGGCGAAGTGTCACTCTTGAAGATTTTGAAAAATAGAATTTTACCCATGTTTTCTAATTTATATTGGAACCAATAATGGAAAAATGTAGAGAAAACGGATTATAAGATTTAAATATGGCTAGAAGATGGATTTTGGACAATTTTTAGGTCATTTTGGGCTAATGTTTACGGTGCAGCTTCTCCTTATATTTAATTTTAATCAATTTTCGTAATCATTTTGGAAATATTATTATTTAACCTTATTAGAAATTATAAAATATTAAAATTCCTAATATAGAATCTATTTTTCAAAATTTCAATCACATAAGTTTTAGAAATTAATTTAAAATTAATCCCACTAATGGGATGGTACTACATGCTGGTAAAGTAAAAATAATCAAACATTTATTGAATTTAATTTTCAATTTCAATGTGAAATTTTTTTCAAAGAACTAAATTGGATTATTTGATGCATATTTGATAAAATAATACATTAAAATAAAATTAAAATAATATATATATATATATAAATAAATTATATGAAAATTATGTTTCAAATTAAAATAGAGTTTTTTCACAATTCAACAAAAAACGAGGATTCTAAGAAAAATAAAAAAATTCACCCTAATATAATTTAGACATTATGAATTAAAAAAATATATTTATATTAAAAAATTAAATTTCTAAAAATATCTAAAATTAATTTTATTATTTTTCATAAAAGGATATAAAAAATGTTCTTTTGAGAAAATAATATTTTTAAACATATAAAGTCTCTACTAAAAATTAGTTTTTTCCATTATTTCCATTATATGTAGAATTTTCAAATTAATTATTACTATTAATGTTAGGAAATTTAATTTCATGAATATATATATATATTTTTAAATAATGTTAACAATTAAATTAGGATTCTTAGTAACTCGTTGTTCCGTGTAGCACACACCAAGTGGGTGTAGCATGTAGCATTAGAAAAGTCGGTGTTACATGTTGCTCAATCCAAGTCAGAGTTTCATGTAGCGCAATACAATTAGGTGTTGTGTTTAGTGAAATTTTTGTCAGTGTTGTGTGTTTCAAAAAATTATCTTGGTGTATCATATATTAAACACTTGACACTGTGTATGATAAATGGAAATAATAATAGGGTGCATGCATATAAAAAAATCTATATTTAGTGTTTTGTGAAATGAACAATATCAAAAAATATTAAATTAATTTTATAAAAATTCAAAAACAAACATCTGGTGTTACATTCTATACCCCTTATATTGAATTTCTCTTTTAAAATTCATCTAGTTTATTAAAGGTTAAATACATGAAAGCCTCATTCATAGAAAACCAAATTGCAAAAATGAATACTAAAATACAATTTTAATGAATGTATGTTGGAAACATAAAATTTACCAAAAGTGACATGTAAATATCTTTCCACATTGGATAACATAGGTGGATGGTGAGAAAATTGACATGGAAGAGAATTATGAATCTAATATTCAGGAGGTAAGTTATTGATAACTTGGTTATGAGAAAGTTAAAAATCACAAATCAATAAATTTATGGTGATTTAAGGGACCATTTAGTTCATTGGAGAATAAGGTTCTAGGATAAAAATTTTGGTTTCAAGATCCATTCCCTAGATTTGTATAATTTTCATGAGAAGATATACTTACTTGTTTCAATATAATATAACCCTTTGTTATGCCTTTATCAATTTTAAGCTCACCTATTTCTTAAAAAATGAAGGTGATTTTTTTATTTTGGAAGCACTAGCATGTCATGAGATCCATGATAAGTCATCCCATCATTCATCAGTTACCATCAAGAGAATTTTTTTTGAACAAGTCTTTGAATATAATAAAATACTCTTGTAGTGAGATAATACATTAATCTTTCAAAATAATTCCAATTTTTACATTAAAATTTCACTAAATTCTTAACTCTATAACCCTACAAAAAGTTGAAAATCCAAAACTTCAGAAATTAGTTCATGAAATCAACATAACATTGAACCCCATACATCAAAATGTATCTCATCATTGTCAACTTTAAAACATATGAATATCCTCATTGTATATTCTCGTGATACTAGGTAATAACTTAAATTATCATAAATACATTTGGAAAACAATAATGCTTCCTTATTCTAGAGATTAATAGATATATTCCTTAAATTCAAGAAGTTTTAAACTTCATCCATGATAACATATACTACTTTGAAAAAAATACTTTATCATTTATGGGGTAATCAATTACGTCCAACTTACTTATTCAAATCCATCATATCATTATCATAATAACATTATCTTAACATATAGGAAACATTAATAATTATCTTACCTTATTCATAATATCACTTTGCTATTAAATCGCTTTTCCAATCCATCAAAAACATTCCACATAATCTTGTAAATCCTTATAGATTGTCAAAAACTAGAAATACATTGTATATTTCATCATTCATATAACATAATTCCTGAATCCAAATACATAAAAATGTTTATTATTCCACTTTATAAATAATCCATAAGAAATATACCTCATACAATAAGCTATTACCTCTATCGATTCACATTTCATCTATAGTTTTATCATAAACAGTAATATATCAATTACATGTACCACCTTTCCTATTCTATTTCAGATAATTCTCTTTAGAACATAGATTTGTATAATGAACATTCATGCAACATGTAAGGAATTTGAACTTTCTTAATGTCTTAGGGAGGCTAATATTCTCAAACATATCACTAATTGAACCCTTCATCTATCATTTTCATTTACATTATATATGTCCTTCTATTACATAGTCAATACATCTTCTTCTTCCTCTAAGACATAAACGTGGGTGATTCTTTCGACATTCTCGACACAAAGGTAACTATAACTTCTTTTCTCCATGATTTCGAACACCTAAACACTCAACAGACTCCTTCATTCTATTCCATGATGAGTCTGAGAGTTGGTTCTGGTAAAGGTTCTTGATCATGTTCCATTACAATTGACTATGAAGGATCAAAAAATATTTCACTACATTGACGATCCAATTTGTTTATCATCAAATAATTGTGTTAAGTAGGAATAATAAAAATATATATAAGAGGGGGTGAATGGTGTCTTTTTAATAATCTTGGATGACTGTATCTTTTAACATACATTTCAATTTAAGAAGATGCACAATGATATCCTCAATAAATTACTTTAGAATGGGATAAACATTGAATATGAAAAAAATAATTTTTATAGTGGTTCGAGGCACAGAGATCTCCTATTACTCTCCAACATTGCTCTCCATATGAGCTTGGTGATTTTCACTATACTAGGTTCTCTAATTATAAGAACTTCACAACTATGTTCGAGTAGTTGACACATTTAAAATAAGGATAAACAAAGCCTTATGGTTATTTTAATTAGAGAAAAATTCTCCACATCTTAGTCTGATAAGATGATACTCTATCACGACTCAGTCTAAGCATCTAAGTCTTCAATAAATCAAAGGACTATAATTTGATTGTTTTGATAGGTACTAGATCCCAGTTGCAGGAGAAATTGAATGAATACGGGTATAATTCTTCAATGAATAAATTCTTTATTTAATAATATATTTAAATTAATCATGGTTGAAAATAATATTAAATAAAACGAGAAACCAATAAATAACAGTAGTTTGAAAAGGCTAAGAATATATATATCTTTATAGTGAAACATTTTCAAAAAATAGTAGAGTCACATGATCTTTTTATAAGTTGTTTATTCTAAAGATATTCCATATAATATGAAGTCATACATCATGTATATATATATTCTAAAGATACTCTAGTAGAATAAATTTATTACAAATCATTATTTCGGTTGAGTAGATCCACAATAATCAACTGATAGGTCGTAGTTATTCAAATTTAAATCAATCAGGAGAGTCATAACTTCCCATTGAAATGTGATTAATGTTTTATATTTAATAATGATCTTTTAGTTGATCATATTGAGACTTTGAATCACTCATGAAATAACATTAAATAGGTTTTTACACCTATTAGGACCATTTCAGAAATCATAAATAATATCGCGGATTTAAAACTTCTTCATTTTATATTCAGACATAGGGGTTTTTACTATAATGAAAACAACTCAAAACAGAGGGTTGACAATGTCAGGATAGGGTTGATGTATCTTACATTTGTTTCAAAATATGTAGAGTTCCAGACTAATGTGGGTTTCTTTATCCATTCTTTCTGGAATTTCAAACATAAGGTTCCATCAATAAGTAGGGTCCCTGAAAAATACATTCTTGAAAAAATAGGGTCCATTACTTACACTAGGCTTATAAAAATAGGGTATTAATAGGGTTTCTAGAATTTTTTTAATATAAATTAAAAAAAATTTAAAAAAAAATCCCATGGATCAGATTCTTTGAATTCTAATCTGAAATAAACATTTCAATGAATATTAATTTTTAGAAATATACTAAAATAAATTTTATTAGTAAAACAACCAAGGGTTTTTGGAACATCAAAATCAATAAAATTTATAGATTATTGTTAATAAAACACATTCCCAAAAATCTCCCCTTTTTGATGATCACAAAACCTATTACTAAATTTACATAAAATATTGTAATTATAAATAATAAATGAAATAATATTCTAAAAATACATTTTTATTTGTTTTGAAAATTAATTTTTCACAATATTAATTTTATAAATTTAATAAATAAAATTAAGAATGTTGTGTTTACCCTCTATTCTCCCCATTTTCCTGAGATAAAAAACAATTTATTGATAATGGACTAAAACACATTCAATGTACCACATAACTATAAATGAATTATATATTATACTGTATAAAAAATGAAGCATGTGTTCTGGAAGTAGATTTGAATCATAATAAAATAGAAAGATACAACGATGAAAATTTTAAAAATAGAAATATTAAAAAAATATAGATATTTTAACATTTAGTTCAATGTATCAAGAGTATTAGAGTAATTTTTTTATAAGAGAGATTATAAATAAGGATTGGTTGATTGTGACAGGGTTAATTCAGAAGATGTTTCAGGTTCTGGTGAAGCATGGGAAACCTGAAAATGTTCTTATATATTTGAAAACTATACTTGTAAATTTTTCTAAAGGATTTAATTCGGATATCATACTATAATTAATGAGTTATTTAACAATTTTAAACATTCAATCAATTTAAATTTTAGAAATTCAATCATATTCTCCTCTATCTTCAGAAATTGAGGGAGATTATCACTTATCAAATTGAGCAGTAGCCTGCTGCCTGGTTCAACTGCAGTCAACTATGCAATAAGATATATGTTAATATATTACAACACATTCATAGGTTCACTATTAAATTGAAGTTATTGAATCATGTCATTCGTATCATCAATTATTGAAGTAATTTCATGAAATATTATGACAAAATGTGTGGAAGATGGTTGTGTAGAAATAAAGGCTATGGATTGACTGAAACTACTTTAAATGGATTCAACTAGACTTCATAAATAAAAATTTAATTCAAAAAAATCTATATTTGAAATATTATCTAATTTCAATTTCCCAAACTGATCAAAATTTCTCTCTATAATGCCTCAAAATCTCTTTGAGATACAAAATTTTTTATGATATTCTGAAGTTTATTCTGACTCTCTAGAAACTATTGAACTTCTTAAATATTATAATGATTTTATCAAAATATCTAAATCTCATTGAAGACATAAATTATTCTCCATTAACTTGTTGAACAGAGAAAAAAACCTTCAATTTGATTATTTAGAGAATTAAGAGATTCTGCTTCATGAAATTGAGAAGGTTGACCTCTTTCAAATAAGGAGAAATATTTTTCCTTAACAGTTTCAATGTCGGTATAAAATTACGCTTCAAAAAATTATATTAACTCAGTATATTCTGTGTCTTCCTTATCAAGAGTATCATGTATAATTGGAATTTATGATTTTGAACTGACCATGGAGAGTCATCCACTTCCTGGTGAGATTTCTCATCTCTTTAACCATTTCCATTGATTTTTTCTTCAATAAGAGGTTGTTGAGTTGAATTTTCTTCGGGATGTTGAGCCTTTTTCTATTCTATGATGTGTGGATGATTTTCTGGTTAGTTTTCATCACCATATGTAGAATCCTCTAAATTAGATTCTTGGCTTGTAGTGTCCAAAATTGTAGGGTTGTCGCTATTATTAGGTTGGATTATAAGGGATTCATTGATTGGTTCACACAAATTTTCTTCAAGAGTTGGAGGGGAATCTCTCATAGAATTTGGGTGAAAAAAATATAACTAATAAATCACCTCTTTGGTTGAATTCATCACCTATTCTGGATTTTTCAACTTCTTAATTTTTAATTCGGATCCCAATAGTAGATCCCAAAATTCTTTGCTCCCCCTTTGCATAAAGAGAAGATCTTTATTAGTTTTTTGCACCAATAGAAAACAATGACACTTTTTCTATACTCCAAAATAACATATTTTACTTATTTTTCTAGTATTTAGAATGTTTCCTTGATGAAATTTGGAATTTATCATCACATCCCTGATAAGACACCTTTTAAGAATCAATATTTAAATTTTCCTTCCATAAAGAAAATATTGCATCCTTTCTTCCTTGTGGAAACTGTAGTGCTTGTACAATTACATTTACCACATAAAATTGAACTTGATATCACTTATCCTCAAAAAAATTATATATGTAACACCCCATGATTTCATAGTACATTATTTTTTCAATGTAATTCAATAACTTGCACTACATGCAACACTGAGTTCAGGTGCACCAAGACTTACAAAACTAGCCATTCTAAAGCGGTTATGAATAGTATTAACTAAATATTGAACTTTATATAATACTTATAATTTTAGAATCCAAATTATGAGTTTCTTAGACATAATTTAATAAAAAATACATTTTTCAGATAAAAGAATTATTTTTCAAAAAATGCAATTTTACCACCTTTTAATGGGGAACCCTATTTAAATCCATAATTTGAAACTTTTATATATTAAATTTTACAAAATAAACTTCTTCTTTAGAATTAGGGTATAATAATTTGTTTCAATTAATTTTTGGGGTTTTTCTGATAAATTTCATATTTGGGTGAATAGTGAAAAATACTATATTTTAACTGAAAACAACTTTTTCAATCAAAAGAATTAATAGTGTTAAATTATAAATTTTAATGGCTTCGAAGTATAAATAGATTATATTTTTACCATTTAATCTAATGCTGGTCATTGTAGGTAATTTTAAATTGAAATTGGACATAAACAAGTGTCAATATTTTGATAGTTATTATTTATTAAAAATATTCCTTTTGGTTTTGACAATGAGAATTAATTTTAAATTAAAAATGAAACTTCAATGTTTTGAATTTGGAAAACTAGACATCATTTTTGGATTCGTAATATCGAAATTATCCTAGGATAAAGTTTTGGTATTTTTTTGAAAACATTCAATTTTTGATGAATAGTGAAGAACACTTAGTTATTATTTAAAACTTGATTTTTATTTAAATAAATATGTATTTTATTTAAATTTATTTTAGGTTAAAATAGATAAATAATATCTATATAAATTCAATGTAATTCATTGGGGTCAATTTATAATAATTTTATATAAAAATATTATCGAACTTTTTACCGTCTTTTAACCACCTCCTAGGAGCATTTGAAAATTTACATAAAACATAATTTTACCGCTTCTGTGAGTTGAATTTTTAAAATCTGAGAGACACGGTTAATATCAAGGAGTAAAAGCTGGTTCAATAAGATAAAAATAATTTTTGGTGAATATTAACTGTTTACATTTATTTACTACGGTTAAAAGTAAATAGAAGAATTAAGGCGAAAAATGATATTATTATTACCCTAACACATGTATTAATTCTATTGGATAAGTGTAATTTGACCTAAAACAACCTTAGGAATAAAATATGACCCTTTAGGTTCCCTTGTATTAGATTATGAAATTTATTATTATTTAATTTAAAGAACTGTTAAAAGTGTAAAATTCAATGTTTATTAACATAACCATTTTTAATATAGGGGTATACATAAGATAAATTAGACTATAAATATTCATAATAAATATAAAAATATTTCATACATCATGGTATATTATTTATAATTTTTAGACATTAAATACTTTAATTTATTCATGACACAATTATGATGCAGTAATTACCTTATTAATTAAAGAGTCAAATAAATCTCATTATAAATATTAAAATAAATATAATTTAGAAGTTTTTATGATATCCACGAATTTTTTAGGTGACTGTGACATGTTAGGGCTGATTCAATGTATCTTTTTCTAAGTAATAATGTTCGTACGACTTTTACAAAAACAAAATACCAAATAGTGTCAAAATTGACATAAATTAATATTTAAAACAAATACTATATTATTGGTTGATATAATATTCCTAAAAATGTGTGGTTCTACCAAAGGGATTAAATAATATTATATATGTCATTAAAGAGCCACTTGAGGTTCTCTTGGTTGTTTATAGTAAGCTTATTAACCATATAGAGTAAGAATACAAGAAGACACGATAAAAGTTAAACTATTTAACTAAGAGTTAAATCTAAAAGATAAGGTTAAAATGGTAACCTAGACATGCCTAAAACCTATCAGTTGAGATTATTTGGACCCATAACCACCTAAGGCTCGAAATAAATTAATTTGGAACTATTATAAACCGAATATGATTGTATAATAAATTAATAATTTAATGTTTTCCTAAAGTGACCCTCACCCCTCTTATAAAAGGGCACTTCCCCTTCTCTCAAAATCACACCACCAAAGCCATTTAAATCAGTCGAACCCTGACCAAATATTCTCCCAACTATCCTACCTTCATCATAGAGGACATCATTCAGTCATAAATCCAAATTAAGGATCCATTTTGATCAAATCAAGAGGAAGAACACAAAGAAGAAGAAATGATTTCACCACCCTCTTTCACATTCTCTTATTCTTCCACTTACTCTTTCTTTGTTGTTTCCATTCTAAAATAATAAATCTAGTATCTTCTACATACTGTGATGTTATTATATATATGGTATAACTATATTAATTATTCTATCAATCTTATGTATGATAATGTAACTATGTGTGCAAACGTACAGCTTACCATCTCCACGCCGTGGTGTAATTTGTTATTCAACACTATGATATTAGGATGGATATAATGATGAGTAATTTGTATGTAAATAATTAAAATAACATGATAATGTCTCTATAAAATTAATATACCATCCAATTACACACCTTCAAAAAAATGATATTGTCGCTCGTGCGTACGTACGGATTACCGTCTGCACGATGCGATGAGATTCATTTCCACGATCACCATTCATCAACGATTATAAAAATATATATTACTAATAAGTATGTAATATATGAATTAATAATGCTACTATTGATATATATATTTATATATATATGTACTTACATATATCTTATTCACTTAGTTCTGTTCAATACGATTTTAAAACGGAAACAACGTTTATGCGTACGTACGGACTACCGTCTCCATAAACAGTGTTTTTCATTTCATATATATATCTATTATACATATTTATATTCTAAATTTATATGATATATATAAATCATTTTTTATATTCTTTATGTATTTAAATCTTGGTCTAAGTGATACAATTAATAGTAACAAGTTAAAACATGTACAAAAACGAAAGCGATTATTACCTGAAATATTAATTTAACATGGAAATTATTATTAAATGGGTAGTATAAAGTCATAAATGAATCATGTATGATATCATAAATATTAATATGGTTCTGTTATAATTTAATAACATACTACGATCTTCATACAGGAGGTTAAACATACCTTCGATGAAAGGAAAGTGAAAGGTAACAGTTAATTTCACAATCTCTTTATTATCCGAGGTTGTTTTTACGTAAGTTTCTACTGGGACCTCTTTATCATCCACATACACGTTTCTTAAAAATGTATATCAAAAAATTATTAATATTTTATAGAATATGGGTTAATGTCATTTATACCCATTTTTTACTTTTTATAAGATGTTTATAAAGGAATATTTTGGTCGTCTTCCAAACAAGGTCCTTTTTAACCTTTTTGACAGAATTAAGGTAAGAATGTTTTTTTAACTTATACGGCAGGTGTGGTTATTTTCTGTCATTATAAAATATTCTAAGCTTCCCTTACAACCTTATATTATTATTTTCAAAGTAAATGTTTTCTTTTATAATTATGTGACTTTTAAATTATTTCAAAAAAAGAGTTATTTCTCTCAAATAGTTTTGATTTAATCTTTGTCAACATCCTTTGATGGATTTTAAGCTTATTTGAAGTTGATTTACTACAATACAAGACATCCATATTGTAATTAAGTTTTTGGAATTTGTTTTACTATAAATGTGTCATTTTTAAACCATTCATTGTTTATGGGTAAAGTATTGACATTTCTTATGCTAGTTTTAATACGAATGTTTATGTTATGTTTAAACCTTCTCATATGAGGAATGCATTAGAATTATTAAGTGATGGGTGGAGCCCGCTATAGCTCATCGATGCATCAGTAGGTCTCATGAGAAAAACTAGTTTCTTGGAACAGGGCCTTGACAAAATCTTATTTGTAGTCTTGGCACAAGGTCATGACTATGTGTTTATGATAGTCTGGTATTATGCATTCCATCATTATGAAAGTGGCTATTGATATTGCTTGTGATTATTCGACTACTTGAATATCTATGTGAATATGGAAATGACATTATTTTATTGTATCTTTTCCATATTATTCTGAATTTTAAGTTTAAAAAGGTTTTTTTAGTCTTATACATTGCCTTAAATGTTTATGCATTTTTATGAAAGTTTCCGCTATATTGATATCCATACTGAGCATCTGAGCTCACCACTTAATATGTTTTAATTTTCTCAAGATCCCAAGAATTTTATTGTGATTGATAATAAGGGTTAAGCTAGGGGATTAATGGAATTCTCAAAGGATCATTTATGTAGTGTTTTATTTTCTAATGTGTAATGTAACGTCCATGTATGTAATCTATTTTCCAAGACTGCTAAACTGATTGGTATTTCGGGACTTGATTCCTTTTAATCATGCCAATGTATTAAAATAATGTGCCGACTCTGTGTAACTGGGGTCGAGGCATTATATTTTGTATGAGAGGAAGTATAGAAATATCCTTGGAAACTAGATTTAGATAAACTGTGATTAGAACACATTACCCTAAGATAGTATTTGAGGATTAATATAGAAGAACTTCCAAGAATCTTGGTAATGTAGTGATTTTTAGAGTTTTCCAAGAAAATACAACCCTGTTTAGATACGAGTTGGTAGAGGCGGTTCTGGCACAGATGTACCTAGGGGTAAAACCTGAAAACACCGCTTTGAGATAGACTCGAATGGGAACTGGTGCATGACAACGGGCCTTGCTGCACTCTTGGTTACAAAACACCAGGGGGATATGTTTTGGATAATTATCATTTTCTTTACAAATCATTATAAAGGATTTACGAGTGTATATCTCCTCAAAGAAAATATTTTTATGGATTATATCCATAAACTGTTCAAATTTTGTTAGGTATTTTACGATTTTTGAATTATTCATTGCAATTCATAAACTGACCAAGTGTATGACATTGTATAGCAATGCCATCCATTAGAAGGAATGTGAAATCCAGCAATACGTATGATCCAAAGAGTATGAAGGATCATATCATTCATAGTATTAAGCCTACATTTCGAAGGGAAATAGTCAACCATGTATTCTCAACATATGAATAAATAGTATCATGTGTTAATAAGATAAGTAATGAATTCTCTGAGTCATATGGCTTTGAAGGGAAGAAAGAGAAGAAAAGGATCAAAGAGAGAAATATGGATAATGGGAAGAGGGAAAAGAAGGATTTTCCAATATGTGATAAATTTGGAATGAATCACCATGGTAAATATTTGAATGGAATGTGAGTTTATTATATGTGGGGATAAAAAGGACACTAAGTACCTGATTGCAAGGGTAAGAAAAAGTTTTCAATTGTAAAATGTTTCATCTGCAAGGCTTTGAGACACTACACGAATCGATATCCCATTCATAAGAGAATACCGCAAATGATGTTATTGGATAATAATCAAGTTATGATACTACCTCAGATGAAGAGGAATGACTAGTGTTCTTATGTTTTTATTATATAATTATTTCATTTGAGTGTTGTATCAATAGTATACTGGTTACAATAATTATGGAGATAAATAAGTATTCTACTGCAGTACTATAGTATTGAGGATTTTAGATTATATGGTTCTAAAAAATGTGACATAATAGTAAGCTATACCTTTTGGAAAATACATGGTTGAAGGAATGGTAATCCTTAATATGGTCCTGATAATGAGGTAGTGATTTTGGAATAACATATGGTTGATTTGGATGAATTATACTGGATATTCTTGACATACTTGAAACTAATTAATGATTTTTATATTCCATAATTGTTGGAGTTTAAAAAAAAATTGGATAGAATAAGTATATCCAGAATTCTATAAGAAATAAGGGATCATGAATATAATTAATAAGGTGTTATGGTAATTCAGGATGTTACCGTGTTTTAAAATAATACTTGATGAAGGTGTTCACATGTTATTACATGGAAAAAAGAATTTTCATTGTGTTTAACATCCTTATAAATTTTGGATGGAGAGTTTGGATAAAAGTATTTTGGATAAGTCTGTATGTTGGAATGGATTAAGTATGAAATTGGATACTATTGTTTAGATTATTTTTAGATTTTTATAAAAAGGACGACCTAGAGGTCAGGTAGCAACTAGTTGCATCCAACAAGGACGTGAGACTTGAACCCACCACCGAAGACCGACAACGTTACATCACCTACGACTGGACAACGTGATTTACTGGTTGGTATAATTTCGTTTTTTTTAAATAGTCTGACAGATGAATTATAAATTCATTATTTTTGGAACCATATACAATTTAGGTAAATAGAATTTGTTTTGAAATCATTTGGAGTGAAACATGAGTTTGTGGTAGGAATTAGTTAAAAGATGAAACACTACTTTTCAAGTATATATATATATATATATTTATTCTCTTATTATATGAAGAAATAAATTATTATACTTTAGGTAAGGCATCTTAAAACTAAAGATGTGTTATCCTAATACCTTATGTTTTGGTGAATTGAGGATATTTTAAATCATCATAGATTGATGTATTTGGGGCCCTCAATTCTACAATTGTTTGTGACTGATGACCTTAATCACTCCTTATAAATATTAACAATTTCCCTCCAATTATATTTCTCTAATTTCCACCAATATTCTAATAATCGAGATCATAATTTGGTGGTGAATTTTTCATTCCCATTTTACTATTATTAAGACTAAAATTTATTAACCCAATTTCCGATGAGGGTTTTCCCATAAAGGTATTTTCTATTTTCAACATTTTATTTTTGAAAAACAATTTCAAATTTCAAGGATAAATTTTATTGAAGGAGGTAAGAATGTAACACCCCAAGATTTCATAGTACTTTATTTTTTCAATGTAAATCAATAACATTCACTACACGCAACACTGAGTTCAAGCGCACAACGACTTACCTAACTTGCCATTCTAAAGCGGTTATGAATAGTATTAACATAATTTTGAACATTATATAATCCTTATAATTTTAGAATCCATATTATGAGTTTTTTAGTCATAATTTAAGAAGAAATACATTTTTTCAGATAAAAGAAGTATTTTTCAAAAAATGAAATTTTACGGCCTTTTAATGGTGAACCCTTTTTAAATCCAATATTTGAAAATATTATATATTACATTTTACAAAATAAACTTATTCTTTAGAATCGGGACATAAAAGTTTATATTCAATAAATTGTTTTTGTTTTTCTGATCACTTTCATATATTGGTGAATAGTGAAAAATGCTATATTTTTACTGAAAACATCTTTTTAAATCAAAATAATTTATAGTGTTAAATTATATATTTTAATGGTTTGGAAGTATAAATAGATTATATTTTTACCATTTAATCCAATGCTGGTCGTTGTAAGTAGTTTTACATTGAAATTTGATATAAATGAGTGTTAATATTTTGATAGTTATAATTTCCTAAAAATACGCCTTTGGGTTTTCACAACAGGAATTAATTTTAAATTAATAAATGAAACTTCTATGTTTTTAATTTGGTAAAATAGACATCATTTTTTGATTTGGAATATCGAAATTAGCCTTGGGTGAATTTTTGATATTTTTCTAAAAACATTAACTGTTTATGAAAAGTGAAAAACACTAAGTTATTTTTTAAAACCAGCTTTTTATTTAAATAATTATTTATTTTATTTAAATATATTTTAGTTCAAAATATATACATACTACCTATATAAATTAAATGTAATTCAATGGGGTTAGTTCATAATAATTTTTGATATATAAAATTTTTTATCAAACATTTTACCGTCCTTTACCCACCTCCTAGGAGCTTTTGCAAGTTTACATAAAACTTAATTTTATCATGTAACAACTCGTCCTTGGGGTCCGTTCTGTGACTACCCCAAGATCGCATTCCAGAGGCCAGGGGCTAGAGACTAGCACCAAAGGAATAATCCCGATAAAAAGGGAAGGGATTTCCTTTTAACCTGTAGCAGACACACAATATGAACACAAGCAGTAGATGCAATAGGTACTAAAATAGTAAATTAAGGTGTGCAGAAAGTAAGTGTACCAGTATAAAAACCCAACCAAAAACAAGAACAAGTACAAGTAAAATGGGAAAACAGCTCTTGGATCATCCACTTGAAAATCCTACCTGAACGGTAGGTATAGAACCCGAACAACTCATCTCTATGGTACATCCAGTCTAGTCCAGCTCTGAGTAGTCTCCCGTCAGTCACCCTCAGCCTCGATCGCTGCCATCCGTCGTCTGCACAGAACACAACAAGGTGTAGGTGAAGCCCGTGTAGGGGTGAGTTTAACAATACTTAGTAGGGGACCCCGAGACCCCCGAAGGCCTCCCATAATCCACAATGGATAAACCACAGTAGGAAGTTACAAACACGAATTATCAACCAACCCTACTTAGGTATATGCCCATATATATACCTAATTTACTAGTCATAGTCCAACACTAACTCTTGAGCCCAAACGCAACCCAATCCACAATGGAAGTAATTTCAATCACATCGATGATAATGATTTAAAGACAAGACTCATCTCACACATGTATATATCTTTCGTAGAGCGATAGAGATGATTAGATGTAGTCACTGATTCATCTAGCTGTCATACCTACACAGGATACAGGACTAGTTAAGCTGTCAAGACCACACATGATACAGGTCCTACTATTCTGTCAGACCCACGGAGGATTACGGTACAGTAGTCATCACAGTCGAACCCACGGAGGATTCCGGTATAGTGGTCATCACAGTCTAACCCACAGAGGATTCCAGTACAGTAGTCGTCACTATCGAACCCATGGAGGATTCTTTCATCTCAGTCACAGCCAGCCCTAGGGTCCCCGCACACAGCACGCTCGATTATGGGAGGTTCTACTCTATGAGCCACGTGTAAATACATCAACTATCATGAAGTCTCGATTTTATGTTTCCAGTAGTTCCGTCTCATGAAAAGGAACCCAACGTGACAGACGACGCGTCAATCGGACACCTGATCTGAGAGTTATTGACATTTCCGTTCCAGGGGCCCGGTTGGATTTACGCTTGTTCCAAACCTGGACATTTTATAATGTTTTCCAAAACTCACTTAGAGTATCACAAAATGACGGCCTCGTCGCAAGGTTCTCAGTGCTGCAGACAGTACGTAGATCAGACATGTGTTCGAGGATGTATCCATATTTAAGCGAAGTCAGGTCCAGCCCGTGAAACCCAGTGGGCTGGGGGGTCGGCCCGACCCGGCTCGGTGGGTTCGAACCGGCTGGGGGTTTGGCCCGGCCTGGCTTGGCGGGTCCAACCCAGTTGGGGGGTTGGCCCGGCCCGGTGGGGCGCGACCCACCTGCAGACCCGTCCCGTACTGCAGGCCGGTCCTATTCGCTCGGCGGCGCCGCCTCGTCCTGCCTTTGCAGCCATAGCCGGTCGATTTTTCCTGGTGGAGACGGCCTGCAGACGTAGGCCACAATTCTTCTCACACGGAAACTTTGGGCGCCGCGTTTTTCCTTCCTTGCTAGTAGGCGTCCGGCCGGTTCGCCCAGCAGCGTGGCCTGCGGATATGGGCTGCGCTCTTCCACCACACAGCAACTATGGGCGCCGCGGTTCTTCAACCCTGCCAGTAGGCGGCCATCCTGTTCCTCCAGCCAAGAGGCCCGTGGTTGCAGACCTCGATCCTTCTCCATAGGGCGACTTCGGGCACCGTGGTCTTCCATCGGTCTGGTAGGTCGGCCGACCAGTCGTCCCGCTGCCCGGCTCCACGGTGGCTAGCTCAGACTGTCGCCTTCGCACCTCATCCGTGATGCGAGGGCGTCGTGGACCTACTACCCTCCATGTGGCAGGATGGCGACGCGCCTCCTCCACCTCTGACGTTAAACAACATAAACCAACGGAGGGACATCGGGCCGTGTTTGTTCAGCCCGCACCATCTGCGTTAATTGATAACAATTGGCCACCATCGAACAATGTAAATGTCGAAGTATGTGGATATAATTTAAAGTAAACAAATCCCCCTACATTGATTTGAAGTTCATTCGTTGATGATGGCATCAATTCGTTGACATCGGGATGCGTCCGAGGTGGAAGCGTCATTGTTGGCAACATTCTTCGCAGATGGCGTCTACTCTTTTGACTCAGAGGAAGAGGAAAGAATATGGGCGTTCTTTGTGGGCATCACCTCACTTCCTTGCACCGGTTGAAGAAGGAAGAATATGATCGAGTTCCTCGTTTTCTTCCCTGGAGAGGGTGATGTTCTCCAAATTCTCCCAACCAAAGAAAGAAATGTTTCCCCCACCCAACCATAATAATATATATCATATTATTAGGTTGTAAAAATGAATTCAAAATAATTCAAACACACAAATCAATTAATTATATCATTAATTAATTGTGTTGTCACCATAAAGGAGAAGCCCAAGAATTTCCCCTATTAATGGGGAGCTCAAGCGGTTCAAAAGGGTAGTAGAAGAGTTTGAACTCGTGTGGGCCCCACCACAAACCTCCCTTTGGAGGTTTTAACTACCATCCAAATAAAATTATGCAACACTTAATTTTATTTAAATTTTACTTAGAAACCCCAAAATTAACTACCACTCCTAATAAAACGCAAATGTGGTAAAGGTCTCCTAAGAGAATACCGACACTGTGAGTTCATCGGTGTCCTCATATTTAAATTCTAAGCACCCGTTAAAAAGAAAGAAAAATGTTCACGTACATTTACTGAAAGTACCCAAACTAATGTTCAGAAATTGATTTCGGGCACACCGGGACTCGGAATTAGGCGCCGTCAGAGACCGGGGACTCATCAAATTCCCATGTATTTAAGAAAAAAAATTCACAGGATTTCTGTGTCTTTAAATTCTCTCCACCTCAGGGCTTTACATCCCTGAATGATACAACACACACTAAGGGAACAAATGGGGATATTGAGTACGCATCTGAGCCTCCCACTCCCATGTGCTCTCCTGGAGGTTCTCGTGCTGCCAGCAAACGCACACCAGAGGAACCAAGCGTCCACATCGAACCCCTCCTGTCGATCCTCAATCTCCACTAGAACCACTGTGAATGTCACCCCATCATCGATGTCGAGCTCCCCATGGTCGATGATGTGGGACGGGTCATGCACGTTTCTCCTTAGCTGAGATACAAGGAAGACTTCGTGCACCAGATGTAACTAAGGTGGAAGGACCAGGAAGTAATCCACATTGCCTACTCTGCCGTGAACCTAGAATGGTCCAATGAATCATGAAGATAACTTGCCACCTCGGCCAAATATCCCTAGACCTCATTGAGGTGAGACCCGTAGAAATACATGGTTGCCACCCTCAAAATCAAATGGCCTCCATCTCCTTTCAGCATATGACTTTTCTTTACTCTGTGCAGTCCTCATCCACTCCTGGATGATCTGAACCTTCTCCGTTGTATCTTTCACCATCTCTGGTTCTACAAGTACTTACTCCCCTGGGTCATTCTAGCATAGAGGCGATCTTCAAGGTCGGCCGTACAGTGCCTCATAAGGTGCCATCCCGATGGCAGAGTGGTAGCTGTTGTTATTCGCAAACACAATGAAGGGAAAGTGATCCTACCAATGGCGACCAAAGTCGAGGACGCTTGCACAGAGTATGTCTTGGAGAGTCTGAATGGTCCTCTCATTCTAGCCATCCGTATGTGGGGGGAAGGTGGTGCTGAAGTGATGATGCATCCCAAAATCTTCTTTCAACCCCTTCCATAGCCGGGAAGTGAAATGGGTATCTCGATTGGAGACAATCATTGATGGAACACCAAGAATCCATACCATCTCCTGTATGTAGAGGCCTCACAAGCTCTCTACTGATCCATGCTCTCTGATCAATAGGAAGTGGGCCAACATGGCGAGTTGGTCAACAATCACCCAGATAGTTCCGTGTTCTCTAGATGTACATGGGAGTCCCATCACGAAATCTATGGATATCCCATCCCACATCCACTCTGGGACCACTATGGGGTGAACCAATTCTGCTGAAACCTGCGGATGCGCCTTCACTTGCTGTCAAGTGGGGCATCATGAGACAAACTCTGCTACTTCCTTCTTCATACCAGCCCACCAGTGCTGTCGTCTGAGGTCCTGATACATCTTCGCCACTCCTGGGTGTACCACTAAAGGGGAAGTGTGGAACTTCCTCAAAACCTCCTCCTGTAGTGCAAATGGTACCATAGTATGTCCTCTGAAGAGGATGACGTGCTCCCCACCTTCAAAAAACCCATCCGGTGCCTACCTTGAGGATATCTGAGCATGTCACATCTCATGGTCTTCGTCCCCACGCTGTGCCTCTCTTACTCGATGAAGAAGTGGAGGAGTGACTATTAGAGACTACATAAAGGATTCTCCACCTCTATCCACAAATGATATCTGCAACGCATCCAACTGCTATGTTGCTTCTCCTAGCAGCTGAATACTTGATCTCCTACCGAGAGCATCTACTACAACGTTTCCCTTTCCAGGACCATAGACTATCTCGAATTCATGGACCTGGAGGAACTCGATCCATACTAGTTGTCTCTGGTTTAGTTCCTTCTGCGAGAAGATGTACCTGAGACTCTGGTGGTCAGAGTAGACTGAAAAACACTCGCCAATCAAATAGTGCCACCACATATTCAAGGAAAAGACCACTACTTCTTACTCCAGTTCATGGGTAGCATAGTTCTGCTCGTTTTGTCTCAACTTCCATGAACCATACGCGATCACTTCTTTCTCCTGCATCAAGACACACCCGAGTCTGCTCCCTCATTCACCGTAGTAAACTACTTACCCTATGCCCTCTTCTGGTAGCCTCAAGATGGGCGCACTGGTCAACCTCTGTCTCACCACCTGAATGATATTCTGTCATCTATATGACCACACAAATTGTTTCCCCTTCTTCGTCAATGCTGAAAGCGGTGTGGCAACTCTAGAGAAGTCTGGTAAAAATCTCTGATAGTACCCAGCCAGTCCTTGGAAACTCTGCACCTTCGTCACACTCCTGGGTGGCTCCCAAGAAAGTACTACCTCGAAATTCACTGGATCCATTACAAATCCAGCCTCTAAGATGACGTTTCCCAATAAATAAACCTCTTGAATCTAGAACTGGCACTTTGAGAGCATACCATAAAGCTGGAGCTCTCAGAGTGTGTCCAGTACCACCCACAAATGGTAGGCATGCTACTCCTCAGTAGTCGAGTAAATCAGTATGTAGTCGATGCAGAATATGACAAAACGATCGAGGTAAGGCTGGAATATCATGTTCATGATACTCATGAACATTTTTTTAGTGTTATTTTCTCAGAATAGCATAACCAAGAACTCGTAGTGGCCATACCAACACCTAAAGGCTGTCCTCTGCACATCCTCGTCTCGAACTCTAAGCTGCTGATAGCCTGACCCGAGGTCTATCTTCAAGAACCATCATTCTCTCTTGAGATGATCAAAGAGGTCTTCAATCCTTGGGGGGGGGGTACTTATTCTTCACGGTCACCTAATTCAGGCGACGGTAGTTAACACACAGTCGCAAGATCCCATCCACCTTCTTGGCGAACCAAATCAAAGATGCCCAGGGTGAAACACTGGGTCAGATAATTCCCTTACCCTGCAAGTCCTCCAGCCATACCCACATATCATGAAGCTCAGTGGGAGCCATCCGATATGATAGAGTAGATATCCATGATGTCCCAGGGTACAAGTCAATGTAGAAGTCTACCTCTCTGCGAGGAGGTAGTCCTGGAACAACATCAGGAAAAGCATACACGTACTGATCCACCACAACAGGATAACTCAGACTCCGCACATCATCCGCTCCAAGGATGAGACTAGCCAACTAATGTGTGATCGGATACCCATTCCTCTGCATAAGTCTATCCTGTGCTGCATAGGCTCCCTTCAACCCGGTGAAGGTGAACCTGGTTCTAACAGTATGGATACACCACACTTTGCACCCAATACAGTCAATCTGAGCATGAACTATGGATAACCAGTCTATACCCCAGATTACGTCGTAAGGCCTCGATGCCGCTACAAGAAGAACCCAGCCGAAGCTCTCGCCTCCTAGAGTAAGCTCACACTGCCGGAACCAGTGCATAATTGTTTAGTCATCTCTCGTAGGAGTCTTTAGCCATAAGGATTGAGCCAACGGCTCCGTCGGAATCTCCGAGCTCCGAATGAGGGCTGTGGAAATAAAATAATGACTCGCACATGTGTCTATAATAACTATAGCAAGGGAGGAGTTGACACAGATATTACCTAGAATCATCTCAGGTGCACCGTGGTTGTAGGCCTTTACTGGCTGGAGTTGAGCCTGCATCTTTCCGTCAGCTCCATGTGGTTGGGGTGGACCTCCTGATTGTGGTGGTGGTTGAGCCTCAAAACGTCTTCCACCACCCACTACTTAGCCATCTCCTCTACCACATCCGCCTCCTCCCGGTGGACCACCACAATCAAACCTCTTCCCTTGCATGGAAGGTCCCTCTATTATCTGCTTCTCATCTACATGTCTGGTTAGGAAGTCACGAGCCATGTTTCCCTACCCGCCGCATGCATAGAACTATCTACTCCTTATATAGATGGCTCTGTCTCGTGTGCCCCCCACCACTAAACCTATATCCTGGGGTCGCCCACCATATGGGCTAGTCCGTTTGAACCTCTGCATCATCTTTATACTGCCGACTACAGAATACTCCGCTACGTGTCGCCCTGCTCGAAGGTCTGGACCCTAATGAATGGGTCTCGTACCATACTCATGGAGTAGCGTGAGAGGTCAGTGAACCTCTCTAAGTACTGAGCTATTGTCATGCTGCCCTGCTGCAAACGATGTACTCCTGAATCCCCACTGCATGATGGGTGGCTAGAACAAACTCTGTGCGAAAGAGAATCTCGAAGTCTATCTAGAGTAATGATGCCTCTTCATGCACCTGGAGCATCAGGCTTTACCATATGCCAGCTTCTGCATTCAGAAAAATTGCGGCAAGGATCACCATGAGGTCGGTCGATGTACCTACCAATCTAAAAACTCTCACGACAGCCTCTAGAAAATCCTTAGCTGTCTGTGGGTCCATCTCTCCCCAGAACATGGGTGGCCTCTGGCACAGGAACTCGTGAAATGCACTCTGGTGGTGTTCACTCTCTACTACTAGAGATCATGGTATTGGTTTCCCGACAGGTAGTGTTACCGCTGGTACCTCCGCTGTAATGGGGCTCGGCATTGAGGCCTCATCGCTCAGTGGGCTACCATCTCGCAAAAAACTCGGAACCCTAGCTCGCTACCTTTGTAGATCCATCCTGAAAAGAAATAGGTGTCCCACGGTTAAAACAGTATACCTGGTAAGCTAACACAAAGTAATCACTAAAAAAACATTTTCTATGAAACACACATGAAATAAGAGTTTTCGAGCACTGAGTCGGAGATCAAAATTTATAGACCTAGTGTATGGATACGTCGGTCGTCGAACCAACACCGGTTTACCTAATCTGATAAACAAACTCAAAACACTTAACACTATTTCCATTAAAATAATCATAGTCTATGTTCTGCAGTAAAACCAACTCCTCTGATACCAATTTGTCACGACCCGTCCTCGGGTCCTGTGCCGTGACTACCTGAAGCCCAACTTCCATAGGCCAGGGGCTGGCGACTATCACCAAAGGCATAATCACGATAAAAAGGGAAGGCATTGCATTTGAAAATGTAACACACACACACAGTCTGAACACAATCAGTAGAGGAAAAAAGTACTAAAATAGTAAATTAAGGTGCGCTGAAAGTAAGTGGGCCAGTATACAAACCCAACCGAAAAACAAGTACAAGTACAAGTAAAAAGGGAAAACGTCTCTGGGATCTTCCGCCCAGAAATCTACCTGATGGGTTGGTATCGAACATGAACAACTCATCCATGTGGTACGCCTTGTCTAGTCTAGCTCCGAGTAGTCTCCCATCCATCACCATCAGCCTTGATCACTGTCGTCCGTCATCTGCCCAAAACACAACAAGGTGTGGGAGAAGCTCGTGCAGGGGTGAATATAACAATAACCATTATGGGACCCCGATACCCCCGAAGGACTCCCAGAATCCTCAAAGGATAAACCACAGTAGAAAGTTACAAACATGAAGTATCAGCCAAACTACTTAGGTATATGCCCATAAATATACCTAAGTTACCGGTCACAGTCTGGCTTCATCTCTCGAGCCCAAACACAACCCAGTCCACAAAGGAAGTAAAGTCAATCACAACGATTATAATGATTGAAAGACAAGACTGAGCTCACAAAGGTATACATCTTTTGTATAGTGATTGAGATGATCTGATGTAGTCACAGATTCATCTAGTTGTTGGACCCACACCTGATACAGGACCAGATAAGTTTTCATACACACACAGGATACAGGACCATATATTCTCCATCTATGTTGTCGGACCCACATAGGATACCAGACCAGCTAAGCTATCGGACCCACACAGGATGATGGTCCAACTACTCTGTCAGACCCATAGAGGATTCTGGTACCATAGTCATCACAGTCAAACCCACAGAGGATTCTGGTATAGTAGTTGTCGTAGTCGAACCCACCGAGGATTTCGATACAGAAGACTTCTCCGTCAAACCCATGGAGGATTCCCGCACAGAAGTCTTCACTGTCGAACCCATGGAGGATTTTGTCTTCTCAGTCACAGCCAGCCCAAGGTTTTCGGCACACAACATGCTCGATTCCGAGAAGGTTCGCTCCATGGTCCATGTGTCGATAACCCTATGGTTCAGGCACATAGCACGCTCAATTTCGGGAGGGTCCACTCAACAAGCCATGTGTCGATACATCAACTATCATGAAGCCTCGAGTTGATGTATCCAGTAGTGTTGTCTTTCCAAAAGGAACCCAACACAACATATGATGCGTCAATTAGACGCCTCGTCTGAGATTTATTGGCATTTCCGTTCCAGGGTCCTAGTTGGATTTATGCTCATTCCAAACCCCGCCATTTTTGAAATATGTCCAAAACTCACTTAGATTATCTCAAAAGGACTGCCTCATTGCGAGGGTCCCAGTGTCGTAGAATTCGTGTCGATCGGACGCACGGTCTAGAAGATATCCATATTTAAGAGAAGTCTGGTCCGACCCATCAAACCCAGTGGGTTGGAGAGTCGGCCCAACCTGGCTCGGTGGGGCTGAACCAGATGGGGGGTCAGCCCATCACAGATCAGTGGGTCCGACCTGACTGGGATGTTGGACCGGCCTGGTGGAGCGCAGCCCACCTGTGGACCTGGCCCATGCTGCGGGCTGGTCCGGTTCACCCGGCGGCACTAAGCGGCGTCGCCTCCTCCTGCTCGGCCATCCATAGCCATCGGGGTTTGCCAGGCGCGCGCGGCCCACAGACGCGGGCCCCACTTCTTATCACACGGTGCCTACGGGTGTCACGGTTTTCCAGCTCGACTGGCAGGTGGCCGGATGGTTCACCTAGTAGAGCGGCCCACGGATAAGGGTTGCGGTCTTCCACCACATGGTTCCTACGGGCGCCGCGGTTCTTCAGACCGACCGGCAGGCGGCCGAACGGTTCCTCCAACCAAGCGGCCTGCGGTTGCTGGCCCCAATCCTCCTCCATGCGGTGCCTTTGGGCATCGTGGTATTCAAGCGGGCCGGCCAGTCGGCCGACCGGTCATCCCGCTACCCGGCTCCACGGCGGCAGGCTCAGTCGGTTACCTACACACTTCCTCCACGGTGCGATGGTGCCGCAGAATTGCGACCCTCCATATGGCGTGATGGCACCGCACCTCCTCCACCTCCGACATTAAACAACATAATCTAACGGAGGGACGTTGGGCCATGTTTTTTCGGCCCACGCCCTTCGCTTTAAATTATAACAATTGGCCACCATCGAACAAAGTAAACATTAAAAAATGTGGAAATAATTTAAATTAATCAAATCCCCCTACCTTGATTCAAAGTTCATTTCTTGACGATAAAGTCGATTCGTTGACGTCGGGATGTGTCTGAGGAGAAAGTGTCATTGTTTTCGACGTTCTTCGCGGACGACGTCTACTCCTTTGACGCGGAGGAAGAGGAAATAAGATGGTCATTCTTCATGGGTGTTGCCTTACGTCCTTTCTCTGGTTGAAGAAGGAATAAGATGATCGAGTTCCTCATGTTCTTCGCTGGAGAGGGTGATGTTCTCCCAATTCTCCCAACAAAAGAAAGAAACTTATGCCCCCACCCAACCATAATAATATATCTCATATTATTATGTTGGAAAATGAATTCAAAAGAATTGAAACACAAAAATCAATTAATTAAATAATTAATTACTTGTGTTGTCACCATAAAGGAGAATCCCTTGAGTTTCCCCTATTAATGATGAGCTCAAGGGGTTCAAAAGGTGAGTTGAAGAGTTTGAACCCGTGTAGGCCCCACAACATAATATCCTCCCATGGTAGGTTATGTAGAGGTGGGCCCCACCACCAACCTCCAGATGGAGGTTTTAACTACCATCAAAATAAAATTATGCAACACATAATTTTATTTAAATTTTTTATAGAAACCCCAAAATTAACTACCACTCCCGATAAAACGCAACTGTGTGAAAAGTCATCTTAAGAGAATATCGGTGCTACGAGTTCATCGGTGTACTTGGATGTCAATTCCAAGCACCTGTTCAAAAGATAGGGAACCCACATGTACGTTTATTGAATATAACCGAACTAAACAGCAGAAATCGATTCCGGGAAAACCAGGCCTTGGAATCAGGCGCCGTCAGAAACCGCAGACTCATAAAATTCCCATGTATTAAAGAAAAAAAATTCCACAGGATTTCTAGGTCTTTACATACCGCTTCTGTGATTTGAATTTCTAAAATTCAAGATACATGATTAATATCATGGAGTAAAATGTGTTTTAATAAGATAAAAATAATTTTTGGTAAATAGAAACTTTTTACATTTATTTACCACGGTTAAAAATAAATAGGGTAATTAAGGGTAAAAATGTTATTATTATTACCTTGAAACATGTCTTAATTCTATTGGATATGTGTAATTCAACCAAAAACAACCTTAAGAATAATATATGACAATTTAGGTACACTGGGATTAGATTAGGACATTTATTATTATTTAATTTGAAGAAGAGTTAAAAGTGTTAAATTCATTTTTTAATAACTAAACCATTTTTAATATAGGGTTATACATAAGATAATTTTGACTATATAAATTCATTAGAAATATAAAAATATTTCCAACATCATGGTATATTATTTATTATTTTTAGACATTAAATAATTAAATTTATTTATGACACAATGATGATGCAATAATTACATTATTAATGAAATAATCAAATAAATGCAATTATAAATATTAAAATAAATAGAATTTAAATGTTTTTATGATATCCGCAAATTTTATAGGTAAATACGACATGTTAGGGATGATTCAAAGTATCTTTTTTGAAGTAATCAAGTTGTTATGACTTTCACAAATACAAAATACCAAATAGTGTCAAAATTGAAATAAATTAATATTTAAAAAAAAACTATATTATTGGTTGATATAATATTTCTAAAATTTAAGGTTCGTCCAAAGAGCTTAGATAATATTATATATGTCATAAATGATCCACTTGATGTTCTCTTGGAAGTTTAGAGTAAGTTTATTAACCATATAGAGTAAGAATAAAAGAAGGCACATTAAAAGTTAAACTATCTAACTAAGAGTTAAATCTAAAAGATAAGGTAAAAAGGGTAACCTAAACTTTTCTAAAGCCTATTGGTTGAAAGGATATCGACCCATAACCATATAAGGATCAAAATAAATTCATTTTTAACCATTATATACTAAATATGATTGTATAATAAATTAATACATTAATATTTTCCTAAAGTGACCCTCACCCCTCTTATAAAAAGGCACTTCCCCTTCTCTCACAATAACACCTCCAAAGCCATTTTGTTTTGTCAAACCCTACCCAAAATCCTCCCAACAATCCTACCTTCATCTTAGAGGCCTTACTTCGGCCAGAAATCCAACTTAAGTAGCCATTTTGATCAAATCGAAAGGAAGAACACAAGGAAGAAGAAATGATTTCACCACCCTCTTTCACGTTCTCTAAATCTTCAACATACTCTTTCTTTTTTGTTTCCATTATATAATTATAAATATATTATCTTCTATATACTATGATGTTATTAAAAATATGGTACAACTATATTCATTATTCTATCCATCTTATGAACGATAATGTCACCATGCGTGCATACGTACGGCTTACCGTCTCCACATTGTGGTATAATTTGTTATTCAACACTATGATATTTGGATGGATATAATGATGATTAATATGTATATAAATAATGAAAATAACATGATAATGTCTCTGTAAAATTAATATACCATACAATTCGACACCTTTAAAGAAATTATATTTCCGCTCGTGTGTACGTATGGATTACTGTCCCCATGACGCGATAAGATTCATTTCCACGATCACCATTCATCGACGATTATAAAAATATATATAACTAATAAGTATGTAATATATGACTTTAAAATGATACTGTAGATATATATATATTTACATATATGTGTACTTACATATATCTTATTCACTTAGTTCTGTTCAATATGATTTGAAAATAGAAACAATGTTTATGTGTACGTACGGACTACTGTCTCCAAAAACAGTGTTTTTCATTTCATATATATTTCTATTATTCATTTTTATATTCTAAATATATATGATATATAAATCATATTTTATATTCTGTAAGTATTTAAATCTTGGTCTAGGTGATTCAATCATGAGTAACAAGTTAAAACATGTACGATAAAGAAAGCGATTATTACCTGAAATATTAATTTAAAATTGAAAATTATTATTAAATGGGTAGTATAAAGTCATAAATGAATCATGTATGATATCATAAATATTAATATGGTTCTGGTATAATTTAATAACATACTACGATCTTCAAACAGAAGGTTAAATGTACCCTCGATGAAAGGAAAGTGCAAGGTAACGGTTAATTTCACAATCTCTTTATTATCTGAGGTTGTTTTTTTGTAAGTTTCTAGTGGGTCCTCTTTATCATCCACATCCATGTTTCTTAAAAATGTGTTTCACCACATTCTTAATATTTTATAGACTATGGGTTAAAGGAATTTATACCCATTTTTTACTTTTTATAAGATTTTTATAAAGGAATCTTTTCATCATTTTCCAAACAAGGTCCTTTTTATCCTTTTCGACAGAATTAAGGTAAGAAGGTTTTTTTAACTTATGCGGAGGGTGTGGCTATTTTCCGCCGTTATAATTTAGTCAAAGCTTCCCTTAAAACCTTATAAGACTATTTTCAAAGTAAATGTTTTATTTTATAATTATGTGACTTTTAAATGATTTCAAAAAAAATAGTTATTTCTCTCAAATAGTTTGGATTTCATCTATGTCAATATCCTTTGATGGATTTTAAGATTATTTGAAGTTGATTTATTGTGATACAAAACTTTCATATTTTATTTAAGGTTTTGTGATTTGTTTGACTATGGATGTGTCATTTTTATACCATTCATGGTTTATGGAGAATGTATTGACATTTCGTACTCTTGTTTTAATACAACTTTTTATGTTATGTTTAAACCTGTTCATATGACCAATGCATTGGACTTAGTAAGTGACTGGTTTAGCCCGCTATAGCTCCTCGATGCATCAGTAGGTCTCATGAGACAAACTAGTGTCTTGGAACAAGGCCCTGACAAAATATTATTTGTAGTCTTAAAACAAGGCCTTGACTATGTGGTTATGATAGTCTGGCGTTATGCATTCCATCATTATGAAAGTAGCTATTGATATTGCATGTGATTATTAGACAAGAAGAATATCCATGTGAATATGTAAATGGAATTATTTAATTGTATCTTTTCCATATTATACTGAAGTTTATGTTTAAAAGGCTTTTTTCATCTTATACATTTCCTTAAATGTGTATGCATATTTATGAAAGTTTCCGCTATATTACTATCCAAACTGAGCATCTTAACTCACCCCTTTCTCTGTTTTAATTTTCCCATGATTCCAAGAAGTGTATTATGATTGATAAGAAGGGTTTAGAAAGGGTATTAATGGTGTTATCAAAGGATCATTTATGTTGTGTTTTATTTTCTAAAGTGTAATGTAACGTCCATGTATGTAATCTATTTTCCAAGACTACTAATCTGTAAAGGTCTTTCGGGACTTGTTTCCTTGTAATCATGCCAATGTATTAAAATAATGCACCGACTTTGTGTAGCTGGGGTCAAGGCGTTACAGTTGGTATGAGAGGAAGTTTAGAAATATCATTGGAAACTAGATTTAGATAAACTCGGATTAGAGCACATTACCCTAAGATAGTCTTTGAGGATTAGTATAGAAGAACTTCCTAGAATTTTGGTAATGTAAAGATTTTGAGAGTTTTCCATGCAAATACATCCCTATCTATATATGAGTTAGTAGAGGTGGTTCGGGCACAGATGTACCTAGGGGCAAAACCCGAAAACACAGCTTTGAGGTAGACTCGAACGGGAACTGGTGCATGACAACGGGTCTTGCTGCACTCTTGGTTACGACACTCCTGGGGGATATGTTTTGGATAATAATCACATTATTTACAAATCATTATAAAGGATTTACGATTATATATCTCCTCAATGAAAATATTTTTATGGATTATATCCATAAAATTTTCAATTTATGTTAGGTATTTTACAAGTTTGGAATTATTAATTGCAATTCATAAACTAACCTAGTGTATTACATTGTATAGAAATGGCATCCATTAGAAGGAATGTGAACTCCAGCAATACGTATGATCCAAAGAGTATGAAAGATTATATCTTTCATAGTATTAAGCCAACATTTAGAAGGGAAATAGTCTACCATGTATTCTCAACATATGAAGAAGTAGTATCAAGTGTTAATAAAATAAGTAAATAATTCTCTGAGTCCTATGGATTTGAAGGGAAGAAAGAGAAGAAAATGATGGAAGAGAGAAAGATGGATAAAGGGAAGAGGGAAAAAAGGGTTTTCCAATATGTGATAATTGTGGAATGAATCACCTTGGTAAATATTTTAATGGAATGGCAGTTTGTTTTAAGTGGGGTGAAAAAGGACACCAAGTACCCGATTTAAAGGGTAAGAAAACATTTTTAAATGTAAAATGTTTCATATGAAATGCGTTTAGACACTACACGAATCGATGCCCCATTTATAAGAGAATACCGCAAATGATGTTATTGGATAATAATCAAGTTTTGATACTACCTCAGATGAAGAGGAATGACTAGGGTTTTTATGATTTTATTATCTAATTATTTACTTTGAGTATTGTATCAATAGTATACTGGTTACATGAATTATGGAAATAAATAAGGATTGTACTGCAGTAATATTTTTTTAGGATATTAGATTTTATGGTTCTATGAAAAGTGACATAATAGTAAGCTATACCTTTTGGAAAATACATGGTTGAAGGAATGGTAATCTTCAATATGGTCTTAATAATGAGGTAGTGATTTTGGGATAAGATATGGTTGATTTGGATGAATTATATTGGATATTCTTGACTACCTTGAAACACATTAATGATTTGTATATTCCATCATTGTTGGAGTTTACAAATTTTTTTGGATAGAAGAAGTATATCCACTATTTATATAAGGAATAATGAATCATGTATATAATCAATAAGGTTTTATGGTAATTCAGGATGTTACCATGTTTTAAAATAATACATGATGAAGGTGTTCACGTGTTATTACATGGAAAAATGGATCTTGATTGTGTTTAACTTCCTTATAAATTTTGGACTGAGAGTTTGGATATAAGTGTTTTGGATAAGTCTGAAGGTTGAAATGGATTATGTTTGAAATTGGATACTATTGTTAGGGTTATTTTTTTATTGTTATAAAAAGGACAACCTAGTGGTCAGGCAGCAACTAGTCGTGTCCGGCAAGGTCGTGAGACTTGAAACCACCACCGAAGAAATACGAAGTTGCATCACCTATGACTAGACTACGTGATGTACTGGTTGGTATAATTTAGTTGTTTTTTTGAAAATAGTCTGAAGAATGAATTATAAATTCATTATTTTTGGAACCTTATAAAATTTTGGTAAATAGAATGTTTTTTGAAATCATTTAGAGTGAAAGATGAGTTTGTGGTAGGTATTAGTTGAACGATGAAACTCTAATTGTCATGTATATATATATATATATTCTTATCTTATTCTATGAATAAATAAATTCTAAAACATTAGGTAAGGCATCTTAAAACTAAATATGTGTTATCCTAATACCTTATGTTTTGTTGAACCGATGATATTTTAAATCATCATAGATTGATGGATTTAAGGCCCTCAATTCTACAATTGTTTGTGAATGATTTCCTCAATCACTCCATTAAATATTATCATTTTGCCTCCAATTATGTGTCTCTAATTTACACCAATTTTCTCCTTATTGAGATCATAATTTGGTCCTGACTTTTTTATTCCCCTCTTCCTATTATTAAGACTAAACTTTATTAACCCAATTTCTGATGTGGGATTTCCCACAAAGGGAAAATTCTATTTTCAACCTTTTACTTTCTAAGAACAATTTCAAATTGCGAGGATGCAATTTATTGAAGGAGGGAAGAATGTAACACCCAAATATTTCATAGTACATTGTTTTTTCATTGTAATTCAATAACTTTCACTACAAGCAACACTGAGTTCAAGCGCACCACGACTTACCAAACTTGTCGTTCTAAAGCGGTTATGAATAGTATTTATAGAATTTTGAACTTTATATAATCCTTATAATTTTAGAATCCATATTATGAGTTTCTTAGACATAATGTAAGAACAAATACATTTTTTCAGATAAAAGAAGTACTTTTCAAAAAATGAAATTTTACGATCTTTTAATGGAGAACACTTTTCAAATCCAATATTTGAAACTTTTATATATTCAATTTGACAAAATAAACGTCTTCTTTATAATAGGGACATAATAATTTAGTTTCAATAAATTTTTGGTGTTTTTTTATAACATTCATATTTTGAGGAATAGTGAAAAATACTGTATTTTAACAGAAAACATCATTTTGAATAAAAATAAATTATAGTGTCAAATTATACATTTTAATGGTTTGGAAGTATAAATAGATTATATTATTACCACTTATTCCAATAATGGTCATTGTAAGTAATTTTACATTGAAATTTGACATAAATGACTGCCAATCTTTTGATAGTTAATATTTCTTAAAAATACGCCTTTTGGTTTTGACAACTGGAATTAATTTTAAATTAATAAATGAAACTTATATGTTTTGAATTTGGTAAAATAGACATCATTTTTGGATTCGTAATATCGAAATTATCCTAGGGTGTTTTTTTGGTATTTTTAGGAAAACATTCAATTTTGGATGAATAGTGAAAAACACCGAGTTATTGTTTAAATTTGGATTTTTAATTAAATAATTATTTATTTTACTTAAATTTATTTTAGGTCAAAATATATACATAATACCTATATAAATTCAATGTAATTAATTTGGGTTACTTCATAATAATTTTAGATATATAAAATTTTTTATCAAATTTTTTACCATCTTTTACCCACCTCCAAGGAGCATTTAAAAATTTACATAAAACATAATTTTACTGTGTCACGACCCATCCTTAGGGACCATTCCGTGACTACCCCAAGCCTGCCTTCCATAGGCCAGGGGCTAGCGACTTGTACCAAAGGCATAATCCTGATAAAAAGGGAAGGCATTTCCTTCTAACCTATAAAACACACACAGTCTGAACACAAGCAGTAAAGGCAACAAGTACTAAAATAGTAAAGTAAGGTGCCTTGAAAGTAAGTCGGCCAGTATAAAAAACCAATCGAAAAACAAGTATAAGTACAAATAAAAATGGTAAAACAGCTCCTGGATCGTCCACCAGGAAGTCCTACCTGAAGGGTAGGTATAGAACTCGAACAACTCGTCCATGCGGTACATCCCGTCTAGTCCAGCTCTGAGTAGTCTCCCGTCAGTCACCCTCATCCTCGATCACAACCATCCTTTGTCTTCACAGAACACAATAAGGTGTGGGTAAAGCCCGTGTAGGGGTGAGTATAACAATACTCATTAGGGGACCCTGAGTCCCCGAAGGTCTCCTAGAATCCAAAAAGGATAAACCACAGTAGAAAGTTACAAACACAAATTATCAACCAACCCTACATAGGTATATGCCCATATATATACCTAATTTACCAGTCACAGTCCAGCTCCAACTCTCGAGCCCAAACACAACCCAGTCCACAAAGGAAATAAATTCAATCACATCGATGATAATGATTTAAAGACAAGACTCATCTCATATTTAAATATATCTTTCGTAGAGCGATAGAGATGATCATATGTAGTCACTGATTCATCTAGATATCAGACCCACACTGGATACAGGACAGGCTAAACTGTCGGACCCACACAGGATATAGGTTCAGCTATTCTGTCGGACTGATGGAGGATTACGGAATAGTAGTCATTGTAGTCGAACACATGGAGGATTACGGTACAGTAGTCGTCACAGTCAAACTCACGAAGGATTCCGGTATAGTAGTCATCACTTTCGAACCCACGGAAGATTTCGTCATCTCAGTCACAGCCAGCTCTAGGGTTCTCGCACACAACACGCTCGATTCCGTGAGGGTCTACTCCACGATCTAGGATTCAATACACCAACTATCATGAAGTCTTGAGATGATGTATCCACTAGATCTGTCTCATCCAAAGGAACCCAACATGATAGACGGCGCGTCAATCGGACGCCCGGTCTGAGAGTTATTGAAATTTCCATTCCAGGGGCCCGGTTGGATTTACACTCATTCCAAACCTAGCCATTTTCCAAAGTTGTCCAGAAATAAGTTATTGTATCACAAAAGGATGGACTCGTCATGAGGGTCCTAGTGCCACAGAAGGTGCGTCGATCAGACGCGCGTTCTAGGATATATCCATATTTACGCGAAGTCGGGTCAGCCCGTCAAACCCAGTGGGCTGGAGGGTCGGCCCGACTCTGCTCGGCGGGTGTGACTCGGCTAGGGGGTCGGCCCGGCCTAGATCGGTGGGTCCGACCCATCTGGGGTGTCAGCCTAGCCCAGTGGGGCACGATCCACCTGCGGACCCAGCCCGCACTGCGAGATGGTCCGATTCGCTCGATATGCCATGCAGCACCGCCTCCTCCTACCTGGCTGGCCGTAGCCGGCCAGTTTTGCCCAGAGAATGTGGCCTGTGGACGTGGGCCACCGTTCTTCTCACACGGTGCCTTTAGGTGCCACGTTTTTCCATACCGATCGATAGGCGGTCGGCCGATTCGCACAGTAGAGTGGCCTGTAGATGCGGGCTGCGGTCTTCCACCACACGGTGCCTATGGGCGCTGCGGTTCTTCAGCCTAGCCTATAGGCAGCCAGCCATTTCCTCCAACCAAGCGTCCCATAGTGATGGACCACGGTCCTCATCCACACGGCGTCTTTGGGCGCCGTGGTCTTCTAGCGATCTGATCGGTCGACCATCCGGTTGTCCCGCTCCCTGGCTCCACGACGGCCAGCTCGGCCGGTCACCTCCACACCTCCTCCACAGTGCGAGGGTGCTGTGGACCTTATACCCTCCGCGTGACATGATTGCACTGCACCTCTTCCACCTCTGACGTTAACCAACATAAACAAACGGAGGGACGTCAGGCTGTGTTGGTTCATCCCACACCATACTTGTTAAATGATAACAATTGGCCACCATCGAACAAAGTAAACGTCGAAGAACATGGATATAATTTAAGGTAAATGAATCCCATTACCATGATTCAAAGTTAGTTCGTCAATGATGGCGTCAATTCGTTGACGTCGGGATGCTTCTGAGGAGGAAGCATCATTGTTGGCGACATTCTTCGCAAACAGCATCTACTCTTTTGACGCGGAGGAAGAAGAAAGAAGATGGGCGTTCTTTGGGGACATCACCTCACTTCCTTACCCTGGTTGAATAAGTAAGAATGTGATCGAGTTCCTCATTTTCTTCACTGGAGAGGGTAATTTTATCCAAATTATCCCAATAAAAGAAAGAAAAGTATGCCCCCACCCAACCATAATAATATGTCTCATATTATTATGTTGGAAAAATGAATTCAAGAGAATTCAAACACACAAATCAATTAATTAAATCATTAATTACATGTGTTGTCACCATAACGGAGAAGCCCAAGAGTTCACCATATTAATGGGGAGCTCAAGGGGTTCAAAAGGGGAGTTGAAGAGATTGAACTATTGTAGGCCTCACCACATAATATCTTCCCTTGGGAGGTTATGTGGGGGATGGGCCCCACCACCATCCTCCCTTTGGAGGTTTAACTTCCATTCAAATGAAATTATGCAACCCATAATTTTATTTAAATTTTACTTAGAAACCCCAAAATTAACTACCACTCCTGATAAAACACAACTGCGGTAATGGTCTCCTTAAGCGAATATAGGCATTGTAAGTTCATCAGTGTCCTCAGATTTCAATTCTGAGCACCGGTTCAAAAGATAGAAAACCCCGCATGTACATTTACTAAATGTACCCGAACTAAGCTTCATAAATTTATTCCAAGTACACGGGGACTCGGAATCAGGCACCGTCTGAAACCGCAGACTCATCAAATTCCTATGTATTTAAGAAAAACAATTCATAGGATTTATGGGTCTTTACATTGTCCCCACCTAAGGGTTTTACATCCCTGAAATCTACAACACACACTAAGGGAACTAATGGGGGTATTGAGTATGCATCTGAGCCTCCCGCTCCCATGTGCCCTCCTGGAGGTTCCCGTGCTGCCAGTGAACGCGCACGAGAGGAATCGAGCATCCATGCAGGACCCCTCCTGTCAGTCCTCAATCTCCACTGGAACCTCTGTGAATGTCGCACCATCATTGATGTCTAGATCCACATGGTCGATGATGTGGTACGGGTCATGCACATATCTCCTCAGCTGAGATACGTGGAAGATGTCGTGCACTAGATGCAACATAGGTGGAAGGGCCTGGCAGTAAGCCACATCACCTACTCTGCTGAGAATCTAGAATGGTCCAATGAATCACGGAGATAACTTGACACCTCGTCCAAATATCTGTAGACCTCGTTGAGGTGAGACTCATAGAAATACGTGGTCACCATCCTCAAAATCCAATGGTCTCTGTCTCCTATCAGAATAATACTTTTGTCTGCTCTGTGTAGTCCTCATCTGCTGCCGGATAAACTAAAACTTCTCCATTGTAACATGCACCATCTCTGGTCCTACAAGTGCTGACTCCCCTGGGTCCATCCAGCACCGAGGCGATCTACACGGTCGGCCGTAAAGAGCCTCATAAGGTGTCATCCCGTTGGCAGAGTGGTAGCAGTTGTTATTTGAAAACTCTACCATGGGAATGTGATGCTCCCAGCGGTGACCAAAGTCAAGGACGCTTGCACAGGGCATGCCCTCGAGAGTCTAAATGGTCCTCTTAGTTTGGCCATCCATTTTTGGGTGGAAGGTGGTGCTCAAGTGAAGCTGCGTACCGAAAGATTCCTGCAACCCCTTCCATAGCCAAGAAGTGAAACGAGTATCTCGGTCGGAGATGATCATCGATGGCACACTATGAAGCCGTACGATCTACCGTACCTAGAGGTGTCCCAAGCTCTCTACTGAGCCCAGATCTTTGATCGGTAGGAAGTGGGCCAACATGGTGAGTCGGTTGAAAATCACCTAGATAGTTTTGTGTCCTCTAGATGTACGTGGGAGTCCCATCACAAAATCCATGGATATCCCATCCCACTTCCGCTGTGGGACCTCTAAGGGCTGAACCAACCCTACTGGAACCTGGTGATACGCCTTAACTTGTTGAGAAGTGAGGCATCATGAGACAAACTCTGCTACAACCTTCTTCATACCCAGCCACCATTGATGTCATCTGAGGTCCTGATACATCTTCGCCACTCCTGGGTGTACCGCTAAAGGGGATGTGTGGAACTTCCTCAACACCTCCTCCTATAGTGCAACTGGTACCATGGTACGTCCTCTGAAGAGGATGACATGCTCCCCACCTTCAAAAAACCCCCTAGGTGTTTGCCCTGAGGATATCAGATCACGTGGCATCTCACATTAAACGTACCCATGCTTTGCCTCTCTGACTCACTAAATAAGTGGATGAGTGAATGTGAGAGACTGCAGAATGGCTGCTCCCTCTGTATCCACAAAGGAGATCTGCAATGCGGCTAGCTGTTATGTCGCCTCTCCTAGCAGTTGAATACCTAATCTCTTGTTGACAGTGTCTACTACAACATTTCCCTTTCAATAATTATAGACTATCTCAAATTCATAGTCCTAGAGGAACTCGAGCCATCACCGTTTTCTCAGGTTTAGGTCCTTCTGTGAGAAGATGTACATGAGACTCTAGTGGTTAGAGTAGACTATAAAACACTCGCCCATCAAATAGTGCCACCACATATTCAAGTAGAAGACCACTACTGCTAACTCTAGGTCATGGGTAGCGTAGTTCTCCTCGTGCTATCTCAAATGCCATAAACCATACGCGATCACTGCTTGCTCCTGCATCAATACACACCTGAGTCGGGTCCCTGATGCGTCGTAGTAGACTATGTACCCTATTCCCTCTTCCAGTAGTATGAAGATGGGTGCACTGGTCAACCTCTGACTCAGCACCTAAAAGCTCTACTGGAATCTATCTGACCACAAGAAGGGTTTCCCCTTCTTTGTCAATTCTGAAATTGGTGTTGTAACTCTAGGGAAGTCTGGAACAAATCTCTGATAGTACCCAGCCAGTCCCTGGAAACTCCGCACCTCCATCACCCTCTTGGGTGGCCCCCAAGAAAGTATTGACTCAATATTTGCTGGATCCATTGTAATTATAGCCTCCGAGATGACATGTCCCATGAAATGAACTTCTCTAATCCAAAACTGGAACTTCGAGAGCTTACCATAAAGTTGGAGCTCTTAGAGTGTGTCCAGTACCACCCGCAAATGGTAGGCATGCTCCTCCATAGTAGTCGAGTAAAACATTATGTTGTCTATGAAGACTATGAAAAAACGATCAAGGTAAGGCTGTAAGATCATGTTCATGAGAATCATGAACACTGCTGGAGTGTTGGTTACGCTGAATAGCGTAACCAAGAACTCATAGTGGCCATACCGACACCTAAAGGACGTTATCTTCACATCCTCATCTCTAACTCTGAGCTGATGATAGCCTGACCTGAGGTCTATCATCGAGAACCATCGTGCTCTCCTGAGATGATCAAAGTGGTCTTGAATCATTTGGAGTGGGTACTTGTTCTTCATGGTCACCTGATTCAGGCTACTATTGTCAACACACAATCGCAAGATCCCATCCACCTTCTTGGTGAACAAAATCGGAGATTCCCTGGGTGAAACATTGGGTCAGACAAATCCCTTCCCCTTCAAGTCCTCCATCTATACCCACAACTCGCGAAGCTCGGTGGGATCCATCCGATATGCTGGAGTAGATATTGATGTTGTCCCAGGGTACAAGTCAATTTAGAGGTCTACTTCTCTGTGAGGGCATAGTCCTAGAACGTCATCAGGAAAAACATCCGTGTACTGATCCACCACTACATGATAACTCAGACTCTGCACATCACCTGCTCCAAGGATGATACTAGCCAACTAATGTGTGATCAGATGCCCCTTTCTCTGCGTAAGTCCATCCTATGCTGCATAGGCTCCCTTCTCAATAGTGAATGTGAACCTGGTCCTATCTGTGTGGATACACCGCACATTGCGCCTAATATAGTTAATCTGAGCATGAACTGTGGATAACCTGTCCATACCCTAGATGACATTATATGGCCTCGATGCCACTACAAAAAGATCCCAGCTGAAGCTCTTGCCTCCTAGAGTAAGTTCTCATTGCCGGAACCAGTGCTTAATCATTGAGTCTTCTCTCTTAAGAGTCTTTAGCCATAAGTATCGATCCAACGGCTCTGTGGAATCTCTGAGCTCCGAACGACCGTAGTGGAGGTAAAATAATGACTCGCACCTATGTCTATAAGTACTGCAGTAAGGGTGGAGTAGACACAGATTGTACCTCAAATCATCTCAGGTGCGCTGTGGTTGTAGGCCTTGACTGCCTGGAGCTGAGCCTACCTCTGTCCGTCAGCTCCATGTGGTCGGGGTGGACCTTCTGGTGGTGGTGCTGGTAGAGCCTCAAAACGTCGTCCACCACCCGATGCTCGGACAGATCCTCTGCCACATCATCCTGCTCCCGACGGACCACCACGATCGAACCTCTGCCTCTGCCTGGGCGGTCCCTCTACTGTCTACTGCTCATCGACATGGCGGGTCGGTCAGTCACGAGCCATGTTGCCCTGCCCCCCGCATGCATAGCACTATCTACTCCTCGTATAGATGGATCTGTCTCTTGTGCCCCGCACCACTGAACCTGTATGCTGTGGTCACCCACCTGATGGCCTTGTCTATTTGGACCTCTGCTTCATCTGTCTACTACCAACTGCAGAAGACTCTGCTATGTGTCGCCCTGCTTGAAGGTCCAGGCCCTGATGAACGGGTCTCGTACCATATCCGTGGAGTAGCATGAGTTGTCAGTGAACCTTGCTGAGTACTGAGCTACCGTCATGCTTCCCTACTACAGATTAAGTACTCTGGAATCCGCACTGCATGAATGGTGGCTGAAACAAACTCTGAGCGAAAGAGACACTCGATGTTTTTCCACAGTAAGGATGCCTCATCATGCACCGGGAGCATCAGGCTCCACCATCTTCCTGCTGCTGCATGCAGAAGACTCGTGTCAAGGATCACCATGAGGTCGTCTGGTGTACCAACCAATCTGAAAACTCTCACAACAACCTCCAGCCAATCCTCAGCGGCATGTGGGTCCATCTCTCCCCAGAACCTGGGTGGCCTTTGGAACTGGAACTCGTGAAACTCACTCAGATGGCATGCACTCTCAGCTGCTGGACCTCATGGTATCAGTGGCCCAATAGGTAGTGGTACCGCTAGTACATTCGCTGTGATGGGGCCCTGCAGCGAGGCATCATCACTCGGTGGGCTACCATCTCTCACAAAACTCGGAACCCTAGATCACTGCCTTCGTGGGGCCATCCTAAAATGAAACAGGTGTTCCATGATTAAAAAAGTATACCTAGTGAGCTGACACAATGTAATCATAAAGGAAACTATTTCTATGGAAACACACATGCAATCTGTGTTTTCGTTCACTGATTCAGAGATCAAAAGTCAAAGTCCTAGTGTATGGATACGTCTTCCGCCGCACTAACACAAGCTTCCCAAATCTAATAATCACACTCAAAACACTTAACATTATTGTCATTAAAAGAATCAGATTGTAAGTTCTGTTGTAGAACCGACTCCTTTGATACCAATTTTTCATGACCAGTCCTCGGGGCCTTTGCCGTGACTACCCCAAATCCACCTTCCATAGGCCAGGGGCTGGCGACTCTCACCAAAGGCATAATCCCGATAAAAAAGGAAGGCATTTCCTTTTAAACTATAACACACACACACACACACAAAGTCTTAAAACAAGCAGTAGAGGCAACAAGTTCTAAAATAGTAAAGTATGGTTCGCTGAAAGTAAGTGGGCCAGTATACCAACCCAATAGAAAACAAGTACAAGTACAAGATAAAAGGGAAAACAGATCTTGGATCGTTCGCCCAGAAATTATACCTGATGGGTTGGTATAGAACTCCAAAAACTCATCCCTGTGGTACGTCCTATCTAGTCCATCTCCGAGTAGTCCCCCATCTGTCACCATCAGCCTTGATCACTATCGTCTGTCATCTGCACAGAACACAACAAGGTGCGGGAGAATCCCGTGCTGGGGTTAGTATAACAGTACTCAATAGGGGACCCCGAGACCCCCGAAGGACTCCCATATTCCTCAAAGGATAAAACACAGTAGAAAGTAACAAACATGAAGTATAAACCAACCCTACTTAGGTATATTCCCATAAATATACCTAAGTTACCAGTCACAGTCTGGCTCCAAATGTCGTGCCCAAACATAACCCAGTCTACAAAGGAAGTAAAGACAATCACATCGATGATAATGATTGAAAGACAGGACTGAGCTCACACAGTTATACATCTTTCCTATAGTGATAGAGATAATCAGATGTAGTCACTAATTCATCTAGTTATCGGACCCACATAAGATATAGGACCAGCTAAGCTGTCAGGCCCACACAGGATATAGGAACAACTATTCTTCAAATAGCCTGTCGGACCAACATAAGATACAAGACCAGCTAAGCTGTCAAACCCACCCAAGATGCAGGTCCAACTATTTTGTCGGACTCACAGAGGATTCTGGTACCGTAGTCAACACAGTCGAACCCACGGAGGATTCTGGTATAGTAGTTTTCGCAGTCGAACCCATGGAGGATTCTGGTACAGTATTCTTCTCTGTCGAACCCACAGAGGATTCCGTCATCTCAGTCATAACCAACCCTATGGTTCCGGCACACAGCACACCCGATTCTGGAGGGTCCGCTCTACGATCCATGTGTCGATACATAAACTATTATGAAGTCTCGAGTTTATGTATCTCGTAGTTCTTTCTTATCAAAAGGAACCCAATGCGATAGACGGTGCGTCAATCGAACGCTTGGTCTGAGAGTTATTGGCATTTCCGTTCGAGGGGCCCTGTTGGATTTACTCTTGATCCAAACCCGACCATTTTACAAATTTTTCCAAAACTCACTTAGATTATCAAAAAAGAACTACCTCTTCACGAGGGTCCCAATGTCGTAGACAACACATCGATTAGACGTGCGGTCTAGGAGATATCCGTATTTAAGCGAAGTCTTGTCCGGCCCGTCAAACCCAGTGGGCTGGTGGGTCGGCCCAACCCGACTTGGGGGGTCCAACCCGGCTGGGGGGTTGGCCCAACCTAGCTCGGCAGGTCCGACCCAGCTGGGAGGTCGGTTCGGCCCGGGGGAGCACAGCCCACCAGCGGACCTGGCCCGCGCTGCGGGCTGGTCCGGTTCACTCGGTGGCACCAAGCGGCGTCACCTCCTCCTGCCCAGTCGACCATAGCCGACCGGTTTTGCCCGTCGCCTGCAGCCCATGGAAGCAAGCCACATTTCTTATAACACGAAGCCTATGGGAATCGTGGTTTTCTAGCCCGACAGGCAGGCGGCCGACTGGTTAGCCTTGCAGAGCGGCTGGCGGATGCAGTCTGCGGTCTTCCACTACGTGGCACCTAAAGGCACTACGGTTCTTCAGCCCAGCCGGCAGGCGGCCAACGGGTTCCTCTAGCCAAGCGGCCTATAGTTTCAGGAAACTTTCATCTTCCACTCGGCTCCTTTCGGTGCCGCGGTCTTCCAGTAGGGTGGTCGGTCGGCCGGCCGATCGTCCCGCTGCCCGGCTCCATGGTGGCTTGCTCGGCCGGTTGCCTCCGCACCTCCTCCATGACGCGACAGCGCCACAGACCTACGACCCTCCATGTGGTGCGATGGCACCGCACCTCCTCCACCTCCAAATTTAAACAAAATAAACTTACGGAGGGACGTTGAGCCATTTTTTGTTCAGCCCGCGCCCTCCACGTTAAATTATCACAATTGGACACCATCGAACAAAGTAAACTTCGAAGTGTGTGGATATAATTTAAATTAATAAAATACCCCTACCTTGATTCAAAGTTCTTTTGTTGACGATGGAGTGGATTCGTTGACATCGGGATGTGTTCGAGGAGGAAGCACCATTGTTGGCGATGTTCTTTGCTGACGACGTCTACTCCTTTGACGTGGAGGAAGAGGAAAGAAGATGGGTATTCTTCGTGGGTGTTGCCCCACATCCTTTCTCTGGTTGAAGAAGGAAGAAGATGATCTTGTTCCTCGTATTCTTCACTAGAGAGGGTGATGTTCTCCCAAATCACCCAACAAAAGCAAAAAAAAAATTCTCCCACCCAACCATAATAATATATATCATATTATGATGTTGGAAAAATGAATTCAAAAGAAATGAAACACACAAATCAATTAATTAAATCATTAATTACTTGTGTTGTCACCATAAAGGAGAATCCCAAGAGATTCCCCTATTAATGGGGATCTCAAGGGGTTCAAAAGGTATGTTGAAGAGTTTGAACTCATGTGGGCCCCACCAAATAATATCCTCTCATGGGAGGTTTTATGGGGGTGGTCCCCACCACCAACCTCCAGTTGGAGGTTTTAACTGCCATCCAAATAAAATTATGCAACACATAATTTTATTTAAATTTTTCTTAGAAACCCCAAAATTAACTACCACTGCCGAAAAAACGGAACTGCGTTAAAGGTCTTATTAAGCGAATACCGGTGTTGCGAGTTCATCGGTGTCCTTGGATTTCAATTCTGAGCAGTGGTTCAAAATATAGAAAACCCCAAACATACGTTTATTGAACTAACATGAACTAAACATCAGAAATTGATTCTAGGCACACCGAGCCTCGGAATGAGGCACCGTTAGAAACCGCAGACTCATAAAATTCGCATTTATTTAAGAAAAAAATTCCCACTGGATTTCGGGGTCTTTACATACCACTTTTATGATTTGAATTTAGAAAATCCAAGAGACACGGTTAATATCAAGGAGTAAAATGGGGTTTAATAAGATAAAAATATTTTTTGGTAAATAATAACTTTTTACATTTATTTACCACAGTTAAAAGGAAATCAGGTAATTATGGGTAAAAATGATATTATTATTACCCTAACACATCTACTAATTATATTGGATAAATTTAATTTGACAAAAAACAACCTTATAAATAATATATTACCCTTTAGGTCCACTTGGATTAGATTAGGACATTTATTAATGTTTAATTTAAAGAAGAGTTAAAAGTGTTAAATTCAAAGTTTAATAACTAAACCATTTTTAATATAGGGTTATACATAAGATAAATTCGACTATAAAAATTCATTAGAAATATAAAAATATTTCCTACATCATTGTATATTATTTATAATTTTTAGATATTAAATAATTAAATTTATTTATGACACAATGATGATGGAGGAATTACCTTATTAATGAAAGACTCAAATAAATGGTATTATAAATATTAAAATAATTATAATTTAAATGTTTTTAGGATATCCACAAATTTTCTAGGTGAATATGACATGTTAGGGATGATTAATTGTATCTTTTTCTATGTAGTCATGCTTTTATGACTTTCACACAAACAAAATACCAAATAGTGTCAAAATTGACATAAATTAATATTTAAAACAAATACTATATTTTTGGTTGATATACTATTTATAAAAATTTAAGGATCACAAAAAGGGCTTAAATAATATTATGAATGTCGTAAATGAGCCACTAGAGGTTCTCTTGGAAGATTAGAGTATGTTTATTTACCGTATAGAGTAAGAATGCATGAAGACACGATAAAAGTTAAACTATTTAACTAAGAGTTAAATCTAAAATATAAGGTTAAAATGGTAACCTAAACTTGCCTAAAACCTATTGGTTGAGAGGAGTTTGACCCCTATCCACCTGAGGATCGAAATAAATTCATTTGAAACCATTATATACCAAATATCATTGTATAATAAATTAATACTTTAATATTTTCCTAAAGTGACCCTCACCCCTCTTATAAAAGGGAACCTCCCCTTCTCTCACAATAGCACCTCCAAAGCCATTTGGCTCGGCCAAACCCTACCAAAATATCCTCCCAATTATCCTACCTTCATCATAGATGCCTTAATTTTGTTATAAATCCAACTTAATGATCCCTTTTGATCAAATAAAAAGGAAGAACCCGAAGTGGAGGTAATGATTTCACCACCCTCATTCAAGTTCTCTTATTCTTCCACTTACTCTTTCTTTTTTGATTCCATTCTAAACTAATAACTCCAGTATTTTCTATATATTGTGATGTTATTATAAATATGGAACAACAATATTCATTATTTGATCCATCTTATGGATGATAATGTCACCATGTGTGCGTACGTACGGTTTACCGTCTCCACGTCGTGGTGTAATTTGTTATTCAACACTATGTTATTCAGATAGAAATAATGATCAGTAATATGTATATAAATATTGAAAATAACATGCTAATTTCTCTGTAAAATTAATATACCATCCAATTACACACCATTAAGGAAATTATATTCTTTCTCGTGCATACATATAGATTACCGTCTCCACGATGTGATGAGATTCATTTCCACTATCACCATTAATCAATGATTATAAAAATATATATTAATAATAAGTATGTAATATATGACATAATAATGCTATTGGATATATATATTTTTATATATATATGTACTTACATATATTTTATTCACTTAGTACCGTTCAATACAATATGAAAATGGAAACAACATTTATGCGTACCTACGGACTACCGTCTCCATAAATGGTGTTGTTCATTTCATACATTTATCTATTATACATATTTATATTATAAATATATATGATATTTAAATCATGTTTTATATTCTTCAGTTATTTATATCTTGGTCTAAGTGATACAATCAAGAGTAACAAGTTAAAACCTGTATGATAAAGAAAGCAATTATTACCCAAAATATTAATTTTACATGGAAATTATTATTAAATAGATAGTATAAAGTCATAAATTAATCATGTATGATGTCATAGATATTAATATGGTTCTGTTATAATTTAATAACACACTATGATCTTCATAAATGAGGTTAAACATACCCTCAACTAAAGGAAAGTGCAAGGTAATGGTTAATTACACAATCTCTTTATTATCAAAGGTTTTTTTTACATTAGTATCTACTAGGACCACTTTATAATCCACATCCATGTTTCTTAAAAATGAATTTCAAAACATTCTTACTATTTTTTTAGACTATGGGTTAAATTCATTTATACACTTTTTTGACTTTTTATAATCTGATTATAAGGAATCCTTCTGTTGTTTTCCAAACAAGGTCTTGTTTAACCTTTTCGACAGAATTATGGTAAGAAATTTTTTTAACATATACGACAGGTGCGGTTATGTTCCACCGTTATAAAATCATTGAAGATTCAATTAATATATTTTAACAATATTTTCAAAGTAAATTTTTTATTTTATAATTATGTGACTTTTAAATGATTTCAAAAAAAGTGATATTTCTCTTAAATAGTTTTGATTTCATCTATGTCAACATCCTTTGATGGATTTTAAGCTTATTTGAAGTTGATTTATTCTAATAAAAAACATCCATATATTATTGAAGGTTTTTTGATATGTTTGACTATGGATGTGTAGTTTTTATACTATTCATGGTTTATGATGAATGTATTGACATTTAATATGCTACTTTTAATACGAATGTTTATGTTATGTTTAAACCTATTCATATGTGGAATTTATAGGACTTAATAACTGATGGGTGGAGCCCGCTATAGCTCCTCGATGCATTGGTAGGTCTCATTAGACAAACTAGTGTCTTGGAACAAGGCCTTGACAAAATCTTATTTGTATTCTTGGCACAAGTCCTTGACTATGTGGTTATGATAGTTTGGCATTATGCATTTCATCATTATGAAAGTGGCTATTGATATTGTATCTGATTATTAGACTAGTAGAATATCCATGTGAATAACTAAATGGAATTATTTTATTGTATCTTTTTCATATTATGCTAAAGTTTAAGTTTAAAAAGGCTTTTGATTTATTCTTATACATTTCCTTAAATTTTATGCTTATTTATGAATGATTCCGCTATATTTTTATCTTTACTGAGCATCTCAGCTCACCCATTTTTATGTTTTAATTTTCTCAGAATTCCAATAATTTTATTATGATTGACAATAAGGTTTAATCTAGGGGATTAATGTCATTCTAAAAGGATCATTTATATTGTATTTTATTTTTTAAAGTGTAATGTAATGTACATGTATGTAATATATTTTCCAATACTGCTAAACTAATCGGTATTTCATGACTTGATTCCTTGTAATCATTTCAATGTATTAAAATAATGCACCGACTCTGGGTAACTGGGGTCGGGGCGTTACAATATACATGTCCGGATAAAAATCTTCTCCTATTATGCACTCTTTCAAATTATATATGACGGAATGAACATGACTAGTACCTTGAGGTCTCCATCAAGATCCATTATAGACATTTTTCTTATCTAGGTGGAATAAATGGAAATAGTAATAATATCCTTTGATTTATGTTATTGGATTCCTATTGATCAAATATCAAAATGAAAAACCCCATCAGGGTAGAAATTTAAAAAATTTGGCTATGTCCATGAAACAGAATAAAAAAGCCTCATTATAAATCATAGAAACAACGACATTATCTGAATTAAAAAAATGTACTGAGAATATTTGATGAACTATTTTACTTTTAAGTCAATAAAGTAAACTCAATCTACCCATTAGTAAAATTAATTCCAAGTCCTTGAAAGGCTATAGAATTTTGTAGAAGATCAATTTCTTGATTTAATCATTTGAATTCTAATACCTTTCCTTGAATAATAATTCTAGTAGTAACATGCTTCTTTGTTTCATATTTTTTCCTACTTCTATCACCAACAGTTTCATTGAATATGAAATATGAAGGTATCAGGTTATATGGTTTATTATGAGAAGAGAGATCACAATAATTTGAATGTTTTTGAAATATAAAGGTATGACGAGTGATAGATAGAGATGACTGAGTTTCTTATTGTTTTGGGTAATGCTGTCCAAAATTATCGAGTCGATTAAACAGTGTAATTATCATTAGATTTTATTTTGAAAAGTAAATACTTTTCAAAAATAAAAATAAATTATAGTTTTTATTTAAACTAATAAATAAAAAACATAATAAAAATAATAAATACCAAAATTAAGGAAATAAATCTCTAAAAATTTATTTAAAATTTCATATTTTGAACTCCCCCTTAATAAAATAAAAACATGGATTGCGAATAGTTTTAGTAAATATATTAGCAATTTGAAATTGGGTATTTAAAAATTATAATGATATATCATTTTTAAGAACATGATCTATGAGACAATGATGCCTTATATCAATATGATAAGTCATAGAATATGTAATATGATTTTTGGAAAGTTTAATTTCATATGTATTATAATATAAAATAGGTATATAATTATAATTAAGTCTAGTGTCATTTAAGGATTTTTTTCAGCAACAACAGTTCTGAACAACAACTTCTAACATATATGTATATATATTTACTTAGATTCATTTTTTACATAGAAATTGAATTTTGTTTCTTAGTTGAACATGATAATAAATATTTTCATAAATAGAGATAGGTTCTAGAGGTGGTTTTTCTATTTAATATACATCCCCCAAAATTTGATCATCCTATTTATATCTAAAAACCCATTTGTTTCCTATCAATAGATAATCCATCTCTCAGTCTACCAATTCCTAAACCGTATTTATAATATATTAATTTAGATCTTCTGGAACATATAATAACCAACACTCAACATTTTAACCTACTTCAATTGAATTAGGTTCTAATTGTGATATGAAGGAAGGAAATTCAACTATGATTCCTATGTTTCTTCTAGTTCTTAATATTGTGTCCAGATTTCCTATTAGATTTTCTAATTGATGATCCATTAAGATTCTATACTCTCTATGAAATCCACTTTTAGGCTCATTAGTATCTTGTTCTTCTAGGTTGAACTGAATTTTGTCTAATTTATTTTTAAAATAAATATTAGTGAGTAAAATATCATGTTATATAATGATTCATTTATTTTATCGATATTATTCGTCCTTTTAGCAAAAGGATTAATTTTAAAAAAATCTCATGAAATGATTCTTCAAAATGCCATGAATTTCATTATATATTCTTTAAGCTTTATAAGTAGTAGACTATCCCAAAAACATTCTTTCGTCAGCTTTTTAATTTAATTTACCAAGGTATTCCTTAGTATTGAATACATATACCATGAATCCAAACACTTTAACGTACTTTACATTAGGTTTTATTTTATTTCAATGTTCATAAGGTGTCTTTTTAATAATTTGTCTTCATAATATCTATTCAGGATAAAGTAGGTTTTTTGTACAGATTTCACCCAAAAATATATAGGAAGGTTTTATTTATTTATCTTATTCCTTTCTATTTCATGAATACTTATCTTTATTTTTTCAATAGTTCTATTTTTAAAAGGTGTTCTAGGTGTAAAAAATGTGTTATTAATATATAAATTTGAGAAAAAATAATTTAATTATTTATTTTAAAATTATCAACAATGATAACTTATTAATGACCTTTTTTTAAAATCTATTTCTTTTTGAAAATTTTTACAATTGATTTAAAAATTAGTAAATATTTCAGTTTGACTTTTTAGAAAATAAACCCAAGTAAATATTGAAAAAATAATCAACTAAAACATAAATATATAATTTTCCAACCAAAATTTCTATTCTTCATGGTCCAACCAATCCATGTGGATATGTTATAAATGTTTAGATATAGAAACTTTTCTAATTTATTTAAAAGAGTATTTTTGTTGAGTTCAAATTTCAAATGCTTTAAAAAATCCATCATTGTCAAATTAAAGACTAAAAAAATAAAAACTATGTTATTATTATAAATTTTATGTAAAATAAATATATTATAATAACCACACCTAATATAATATATCCATGAATTTTTTGTTTTAGTAGTTAAATGATTAACTATTTGTTCACATAAGGAATATAGATCCATTATATAAACATTTTCTTTTCTAGGTGCCCTAAATTTAAGCAGTTTTTTTAAACACTGAATTAGAATTGTTAGAGAAATCAAAATAAAATCAATAATCACAAATATGAGAAAAACATATCATTTTATTATTTATCATTTACACATACAGTGATTTTTTATTGTGATTGAATTTGGATCTCAAAAGAGTCTAACTCTAACTATCATTCCATTTTCATTATCTCTAAATGTGAATATTCCTCCTTCAATTTTTTGGAGTGTCTAGAAGTTGGAAGAGTCTCGAATCATATATATTGATAAGACACTATCCTTATATCATATAGAATTTTAGTTCCTGTGGAATTATTCCTGAAAAATTAATTTAGATATTTTTTATTTTGATACCCATATTTTCTTGGGTGTAGCTGTGCTAGGAAGCAGTGTTCTAGGAATCCAGATTGGCCTTAATTCTCCAAAATTCAAGTTACAATATTAAGATACATTTTTGTGAAATTAAATCTTTTTTAATATCATATATTTTAGGAGTTATAATGTCACACTTATTATAATCGTGTCCCCTTATTCTGTAGTAGTAAAAGGAATCATTTTTAGAACTGGGTGCAAAATATTTTTTTTTTGATTTTCGATCACTCACCCTTGATTCATGTTAAAAAATATTCCCTTTTTATATTTTTTTACCAAGTATTTCATTCATATTATGTTATCCATCAGTTAAAATACTAGCATCACTTTTATATGACTGTATTTCATTATATAATTCTTTTACCCTTTTTTCATGTGCAATACCATGTGATGTAGATGCATTGAATTTCTCAATTAGTTATTCATATAGTTTTTGAATTTTTTTACATTTAACCTAAAATAGTATTGTGAATATTTTTTAATGATTTATTCCTTTTTAAAAGAGTGTCATATTTTCCTTCATGAATAAATAAGTAGGCATCCAATTACCTATTTGAGCAACTACCAGTATCATATGTAGAATAGTAATAGGTTTCTATCTCATTTTCTTCCTTATCCATAAAGCACATAATTTATTTTAGATTGTATGTATCATTTTTAAAATTTGATTTAGAATAGATATTTGAGACTTCAAACACACTCCAAGTATCTTTCATTACATTTTTTTCCTTTATGATCATAATAATTTTTTCACTGATTTTTCTTTTCTATATATCTTCTATATTTTTTTAGCTGGGGGAATATGGTTTTATATGACCCATTCACTTGAACTCTTTTCATATTACTTATTTAGTTCCATCTCATATTTCATGAAGGATTTTTTGAAGAATCTTTTCATTTTCTATAATTTACTATTTATTTGGAAAACTATGCCAGTTCCATGCTAGAATATTGGCATTCTGAATCGTTCAAGATTTTGATATTTTATTGTGACTTATTTTCGTCTTGTTTAGATGCCACTGTAGATGCCAAAAAAATTACATAACTCATCGAGGTAGTTTCTAAATGAAGAAGTGAAGTCATATTTGGACTCAGAGGCCTGGTCCGGATGGCCAGGAGGTGGTGCGCGAAATTAAGGAGGACTTCTGCGAAAAACTGTTGACCACACGAAGGAAGTCCGAGATTTGTGAAGAAGCACTGGGATGGCGTGCAATTTTGTGTTCCTGGTTCTGCGCGGTGAGGCCTTCGCGCTGACCAGTCCTGGCGCGGAAGATATCACGCGTCGTCTAGATTCCGGGACGCCTGCGGCCTATAAATAGAAGGAGACCCCTTCCGATTCAGGGTTGCGGAATTCAGACCAGCTCCGGTGCATGTAATTGATCTCTTGCATGCACAATATGACATTCAGGTATTGACCCATTACGCGCAACCTTGCCTTGGGGATCACCTTTGCGCGCAATCCCATTAGTTTAAATAAAATTGCACACTCCTCAGGGTTCTTCCTTTGCGCGCAATCACTCCCATTGCATGAACTCCCTCTTTTGTGCGCAAAACCCAATTGTGTGCAATCCCATCATTAGGTTTTTTCAGGGATAGGTTATTGTCCCCACGTGCAATCCAAACTTGTTGCACGCAATCCCCCTATCCGCGGGCAATCCCTCTGCCCCAAATGTGCGCCATCCCGGTGTTTTGCGCGCAAACCTTCTCTTTGATCCCAAACCCGAGGATCCCTCTCCTTGTTGCCCCTTGGGGTTCCTCCATGCATAGGTGCCCGATGTCCTCTATACCGAGCATGCACGCCATATGTTGTTTTCCCGTACGGCCTTCCAGGATCATTCAAAGTAACCTCAATGTCCCTTGGGTGGTGTTTCCCATTGCATTGCTTTACCTTATGCTTCTTCGCATAGGCACTCTAACGGCTATTGATTATTTTCATAGCCATGGTTACATGGACCCCTCGATGGTTCTCCCTGCGGCCCCCTTTCACCAAGGCCTTGCCGATGCCTTCCCTCCCACAAGGGGTAGAGGGTGTTGGGAACGTATTCCCTATGGGTGTGGAGTAAACCCACCTCATCCGAGCTGGAGGACGTTAAACTGTCGAGCACCTCATCCTCAACACACGACATTAAACTGTGATCCGACCCCGTGCCTCGCAAGTAGGGTCCCCCCGGCTCGGACATTCGTTACACCGCTCATCTCCACGGGGATTAAATATTCTTCACATTGAATGAGATCCTCCATCAGGGAGTGGTGTTTGTCCACGGGGGAAGGGATGCCTCAGAGCATAAGCCCCTAGCCTCTCTTGCAGAAGGTAGCACCCATGCACCTCCGTACATCCCCACCGCCAAGGTCAGGGGAGGGTGTGACAGGGAACAAGGAATCTCTTTTGTTCGGTCCCTAGTCCCTCTCCCTCTGCACTTTGTCGCAACATGGGTCTCCATCCTGGATTAAGCCCCAAAACCAAGGGCCGCTCAACACATAATCCCCTCTCCACCTCTCACGGATGCACCCTTCACGACATGATCATCTGGTCCTTTCTGCCTCTGGTTTCCCACACCAAGCATGACTCATGTGGGCTTAGAGTGTGCATGGACCATGAAACCACCATTATGGACCACCTCAGAGTGTAAGAACCATACCGGTGAACTATGAGGACTTTGATCCATGCTTAAGCATGGTACGTAGGTAGCCTCCATGAGGTTCAAGCCCACCACCCGGTCGTTCTGACCTCTTCTCGTCGGTTCTCCAACACTTTGCGCCGCCTCAGAGTGTAAGCCCCAAATTTCTCGTCCCGCATGACGTTAAACTGTATGCCGTCCAGCATGACGTTAAACAATTTGCCTTATCCCACATGATGTTAAACTACACTTCCTGAACTATGTGGACTTTAATCCATCTCAAGGCATGGTATGTAGGAAGCCTCCCCGAGGTTCAAGCCATTCACTCCATCACCCATCCTGATTCCTACCCAGACCACCACATCTCGGTGGGATCATGCCACCTCATTCCATTCCATAGTATCCAAGAAGCCGCCCACATGCTGGCCCCAATATCGGAGTTCCCTTCAGGGGGTTCTTTTATCTGATCCACTATCAGTGTTCCGATCAGTTCAACCCATCTCCGCAAGATGTTAAACTCATGGAATACCCCAAGTTAAACATGAGAAGTTGAGTAAAACCTCAGAAGACACGCCCTTGGAATAACCGTCTCTACAAGACGTTAAACTCGCGGCATACCCCATGTTAAACATGGGAATCTGAGTAAAACCTCAGAAGACACGCCCTTGGTGTAACTGTCTCCGCAAGACGTTAAACTCGCGACATACCCCGTGTTAAACATGGGAAGCTGAGGAAAAAATCAGAAGACACACCGTTGGCGTAACAATCTCTGCAAGACGTTAAACTAACGGCATACCCCGTGTTAAACATGGGAAGATTAGGAAAACCTCAGAAGACACGCCCTTGGCGTAACCATCTCCGCAAGACGTGAAACTCGCGGCATACCCCATGTTAAATATGGGAAGCTGAGGAAAACCTCTGATACATTCCTATGGAATTCCAATTCCCTGCGTTCGATGTGGGATTCCTCGGGCTTCCGCGCCCTCCAGAAGCCCTAAAATAAGTGACAGATGACAGACATGCCAATTCCCCAGCATCAAGACATGCCAACTACGCCACAGCGTGACCATTCTCTTCACCGAAGGTTGCTGCCCCTACCAAACCCCTTGGAGCATCTCGATGGAAGCAGTGTAATTAACTGGTTTTCATGAAGATATGGCACTGGGAATGAGATTCATGAATATGTCTTAAATCTATTAGGGAGACCTAGACTAGGTGATGAGCTCGGAGGAGGAATCCATGGAAGGAAGAACCGATATCCCATCATTCTGGTTTCAATCAAGGAGTAGATGTCCCTGAATAAAGAGCGAATGCCACCTACGTTTGGAAAGCGGGAATGTGGGGCAACAAGCCGCGCGTCCTCCCCTGCATGAAGGACTTGCACGCGTGCCCCAATGGAAAGCATTGGAAATATAAAATGGTGAACCTGACATGAATCTCTTCTCCTCAATGCGAAGACTAGTAGCGTTCGGGGTGTCGGAAGATTAGCATGTCACCATGTCCGGGCACCCAGCACCAGGACATGAAACCCGCTAGGGGTTGGGGCGGTTAGGACGTTGAGCGTTCCGTTCAATGGCATCGTCATCGTGGATCCCACTTAATGACCATGGAAGCCGGAATGGCGTTGGGCTATTGGTTGTCGATTCCTTTTCCTACTAGTGTTAATGGGTTCATCTCCCTGATTTTAGGAATCAGATCGCTGCATCCGGAGTTCCTTCACCACCTGCCCACTGGCGCAGGGGCAGGGGTAGTACCGACGGGGCCACGCCGCGTGGTCCCGCCTTTTCCACTGCAGCTCTGACCGCCGTGACTGCCGGGTGCTCATGCCCCCTCTCTCTGTCAGAGGTTATCTAACGGAGGGTGATCAACGACCATGTGCACAAGTACGAGGAGGAAGGGGTCATCCAAACCAGGGACATGGCCCATTTGGATCCTGAGGCAGATGCGCCTCACTACCACCGCCACAACCGAGGGCTGTCTAGGGAGCCAATGCGCCCCACCACGACATTCAACAGTTTCTGGAGTCTATCCCTGGAACGCCTCGACACCTCCCTTCCCTATGCCGATGATGTGGGTGATGTCTGAGGCCGCCCGATCAGGGACCTGCTCTAGGGGTTCATGGAAAGAGCCCCCACCAGGCCGCGTTGATGCTGCTGCCCGACTCCCCGAGCCAAAGAGTAGGCAATCCATGTTCCTGCACCACAGGATCCAACCCATCTGACCCGAAGCTAGTGTCGGGCTCTAGAAGAAGAGGATGACCACCCTAGGGAATCAATGTTAGCAACCACTATGGCCCGAGCCACTGCTGACTCTTGTCATCAAATCCCCGCACACATTGAGAAGGGGTAGATACATGCCCAACTCAGATCGAGGCCCCGACCGCCCCATAGGAAGGTTGGTTCGACTCTCCTGGTAACTGGCACAAGCAATGGCCACTGCGGACCAATTCACGGTAGTGCCATCCACCGTGATGGCCTACTCTGTGCTACCATTATAGAAAGCAGAAGGCTTCCCTGTGATAGCTATGCTCCAAGTATGACTCTTTCTAGGGCTCACTAGTTGTGTACGGGGCCACTCCCCCAACCGCTGGCTGCGAGTATGGAGCCATAGCATATCCGGCCAATCACCCACATGGAGGTCCTCCCATGTCTCTTTCGACATTTTCCCTGGTGCTCCTCACACCCCGACCTTCAGTCCTATCAGCCCCAGTACCATTGCGGCCATAGGACTCCATGACGGAAATCATCCTTGCCCTGAGGAGCCACCCAGGGGCAGGATGGCGGGAGGTCGTCGCCGCAAGGGAAATGCCAAGGAAGGCTGGACGGAAATCAGACTAGTCTATTTGTCGGACTATGAGGTGGAATACGACTCGGTGATGGAGCCCTCCCCCCAGTCCTATGAGTCAAGGAAAGGGATAGGGACACAGCGCGTCAGCCTCTTACTTCTTGAATGCAAGATCCGTATGATCCCCGCCTCCCTCCGAAGGTATATCCAGGAGTATGAGGACATAATATACCCCCAGGGGTCAAACTTGCAGTTTCCATTGGACATTCTAGAATCACCTTCCACCTTGGTCAGAGAGGGTGGAGAGCTTTTCTGGGAACCCACGGAAGAGTCGCGACATGGAACACCCTCTGTAAGAACTGAAACTGTGACAGGAGGCCTATTTGCTAGCCCATCCTATCGTGACGTGACAGCCAAGACACGACAACCCTTGGAGGGCGACTTAGGATTCGGCAGCCAATCAGCCTGCTCGCCATATTCTCCGCCGGCCAGCCCACTGGCCCAGTGGCCTACATCGGCACCACTACCAGTTCACCAGCCATTCTTGGTTGATGAGCGTGGATAGCAAGGGCCGAATCCCAAAACCAAGTCGTGGAGCTCTTGGACCATCCTCACAGCAGGTCACTTCCCTGATAGGTTTTGGCTAGTCGTGGGATCAGATTTTGATATACCCGAATCGCTCACCCCAGGAGTGTTTGAATGTTTCTGCTAGACTCTCCGGGCAACTCACTCCCATCCTTTCCATCAACAAGTGCTTTATCCTGGGAGTCCAGCACATCTCGAGGATATCGGTGAGCAGTTTCGTTAGGTCGACCTGGCCATGCTCCCCGCGGTTCGGCACCCTGAGTCACTTGGCCACCACAGGGCCCTCCAACAACAATGCATCCAGAGTTTTTGAGTACTCCGAAAAGCTATTGAGGAAGCCACCCCCCACGCGCACATCCATGGTTGGGGGGAAATACGCTAACCTACTATTCAGTACGATTCTCCGGTAGCCCGACTCACCGTGCGGTTTCGAGGGCATGCCCTCGAGGGCAGCAGCAGTCAACATGGCTAACCTGTCGGGAGAGGGGAACGGTTTGGAAATCCTCAACGGGAACTCACCCCCTGAGTAAAATCCACTACTGGACCCATCCATGGGGATTACTTTCCAACAGAGAAACCTCCTAGGTCTCCCCGCACCCACTGAGGCATTAACACTAAGCTGGAACATCGGCAAGGGTATGGAACATATCGGGGCTGTCAAGCTCGCCGACCCATCTGCCTCAGTGCAGAAGGCTGAGTAAGATCCCGAGAAGGCCACGATGCGCCAACAGCTTACTGAGCAGAAGAGGCTGGTTGATGAGCTTCTGGCTGAATGCATTGCAGAGCAGTGGCCCGACTACGGTGATCCTTTGTTGGGTCAGAAGGGGCAGGAACAACTACCCCTTGATGAGATTCTCCAAATGAATCATGATCATGCTATGTTCTCTGACATAGGAGAGGCTGATGATCATGGAAAGAGGGCGCAATACGTTTCTCCGAACCCTCACGAGTGGAATAATCACCCAAGAGACCCTGCTTGGGTTCCTCCCACTGCCCCAAGAGTCACTCCACCAGCCACCCCACGAGCTGCTGAGCTTGACTACAGGATTGAAGAGCCTGGAAATGCTATTGTGGGTAGGGATCCCTGTCAGGATAGGATCATAAGTCCATATGATCTGATGGCGGCACTCATCATCCACATAGAGGCTTTGGAAACTCGACAGGTGGCAATCCAACCGGACGCCAATCCATACCCGACGTGGGTGGATGATATACCAGCACCTCTGGGATTTGGGAACCCCACTTTCCCCCCCCCCCTTTATAGGATAGGAAACCCGCCACAACACTTGGGCCACTTCAACTTGAGGTGTGGGCCTATGTTATGAACTTCAGCACAACAGGAGGCCACCAAGATCCGTTTCATTCTTCAGACACTTGAAGGTCCAGCATTCGTCTGGTACAGCCCGCTCCCTGTCGGATCTGTGACTAGCTGGGCGGACCTTTACAGGAAATTCCTCTACCATTTTAGTTCCACAACCCAGAAGTCGAACATCGTAGACCTCTTCAGGTGCAAGCAACAGCCCGATGAGCGAGTCACGGAATTCATCGCCCGGAAGAAGGGGCTCACATACTCCCTTGAAATGCCACTAACTCAAAATAAATTACTGAAATTGTGTGTAGGGAACATCAAGGAAGAGATGGTTCCTTCTCTGATCACTCATAATTATCCTAGAGGGTTCCGGGACTTCTTAGACAAGGCTCGGTGCCTCGAAGAGGCCCTGCAACATGCCAGTCAGGCACGCCCGCTACCTCTTGTGATCCCTGCAAGGAGAGCTGCCAAAGCCGAGCCCGCTACTGTGGACCAGATAGAGGCCCTTAGACAGCTAGAGTTGCTACCAATGAGGCTAGCTTCGTAGCCCCATAGGGGTCCACCCCCACGGGCACAGCCTCTGACCTAGCAGCAACCACCTCAAAATCGGCATGTGCCTCCTTGTAACGCACCGCCACCACCTAGGCATGATAATCATGTTCCGCCTCCTCAACATGATCCTCCGGCCCCTCGTTAGGGCCAGCCTCCAAGAGCACCCTTTCTAGACAGCAGAAAATAGATATACTCGTTTGACGAGGCCCAAGTCCCCGGTTACTTCCGTAGTGCCTTGGAGTAGAGAATTGTACGATTGCTTTAGTGTCGGAAGACAGAGGAGGCACATCTCACTGATCACCCCAACTACATTCCTTATCACCAGACCCTGGGGCCCACCATCCAGGGATGCTACATGTTCAAGGACTAGCTCCAAGACCATATTGACAACAATATAGTCAGGTTGGGCCCAGCCCCAGCACAAGTCGCAGGTGTCTTTGTGAGATCAAAGGGATGTAGCGGCAATGAGGATGAATGGCAGCAGGTTTCCGACTGTGGGTCCCGGAAGTACAGTTATTGGGTGGCCCACAATATGGTCAACTGTACCCATGGAATCATCCGCTCATGCCTAAATCAGCCAGAGCCCTCAGAAGCTGTCGTTGCTACCTCGACATTGTCGTCCCAGCCAGCCTCTTCCCAGAAGGGCAAGAGGTGGCGATGCAAGAAGAAAGAACGCACCCTTCCAATGTCGTCGTCATCCCACACTCTTGGCGACTTCATGCCCCTAGAAATTGGGATCCCTCGGAGACTTCACCCGGTAATGGATGAATCCTTGAGTGATAGTCAGGGGTACGCTTCGGTTAACACCGTAGAGTAGGTAAATCCCTTTTTGACTCCCGACGATGAGGGACACCAGGTGGACCTTCCCAAAGTCCCCAGCCGTCACCAACGTTAGTGGATCCATGGATACATTAATCTCTGGGGCATGGTAGTTAGAACCTCTAGCCAAACCGTGCACACCACTGAGACCAGTCAGTAGGCCTAGTACAGAGCTCACCACACTCGGCCCCTTCGTCCGATGTTGACGGGTTTGCCTCCGCCACCATTTGTGTTGTTGGATCAGGCGGAACCAGCTCAGCCGCACCACGACCCGCTCTGCCCTGCTACCAGTTAACCCCAACCTTCCAGTCCTAATTTGGCATCCACTCTCTGGGCTTCGACTAGTGAACAACGAGATGTGACTAGTACCAGTCAGCCACCGGTCCCCCTAGTAGGGCCCATCATGCCTCCAATCGCATAGCGCCTCCCTGTCTGCAGAGGCTCGCATTTAGCCCGGATGTATGATGTTCTGAAGCACATGGCCGGAATTCCATCAAGGATTTCAATCCTTGAGTCTCTTCTCCTATCATCTTAAATTCTTGAGGTGCTCACCGAGGACCTAAAGAGCCCCTGTAAGATTGAGATGGAGGTAGCAGCTACAAAATCCTCCCACACTGTGGCAATTGAGAACGATAAATGACAGGCAGTTATCTCATTCTCTGGTGAAGATGAAGACCCTCTTGTACAGGGGCACATTCAACCACTGTACATCACTAGCCAGTTCAATGGCGTGGAAGTCCACCGCTGTCTTGTTGACATGGGTTTTGGGATTAACCTAATCCCAACTCAGACACTGAGGAAGCTGGGTCTGTCTGGGGATGATTTAACTCCCTCCGACCTCAGGATTCAGGGATACGACAGGACTGAGAAAACTCCAGTCGGAAAATTCGCTTGAAGTCCCAGTTTAGTGGCCTAATTTCCCACACTGAATTCATGGTAGTCTCCCAGGACACCGCCTAGAATGCATTGATGGGTAGGCCGTGGCTCCACCTATACACGGTGGTCACCTCATCATATCACCAATGACTCAAATACTCCCCTAATGGTTGAGTAGGCATGGTCCAAGGAGATGTGTCTCCTTTTTACTCTTGGGAAGCCCATTATCTGGACGCCGACTAGTACAAGAGAAAGGATAAGCAGGTTTTGGCAGGTGAGGTTGAGCATGCCGCTGTCACAAGTGATCCCTACGCAGGCCTGGATGATGCCCACATCTTCCCAATCCAACGGTTGGATGCCACAACCCCCAACATGGGGAAATGTTTTGTGGTTTTTGGTACAAGAGGAAGGCATGTTCTCATGTCCATGTGACGATGGAAAATCACCTCATACTTCTACACCAACCAAGCTCAGGTGATTCCCGAACTTCCTACCCCAGTATGGTATCAGGACGTTAGGATCATGGCAACAGAAATGAATCATACCTGTCTCTTCCATCGGGCTGGAATTAACCAGCTCAAGCCGACACGCCACTAATTCTTTGATTTCATCAATCATGTCCCCTTAAGCCAAAGACCAGATGAGATTGGATCGACCGCTTTCATCGCTATGGTCCCAGTGGCACGTGAGTCTCCCGATATGATGACCACTGTCGCCCAAGCCGGTACCAGCTTCCCATCAGGGTCCGGTATCCCCGAAGCATCTCCCCCCATGTAGGATCCCTCCACAAGTGGAGAAGAGGATTTGGAGGATCCCACCCTGACCATTGAAGGGGGCGTCTCTACCACGGTCGATGAATTATTAGAGGTGAACCTTGGTAGCGAGGAAGATCTGAGACCTACATTGATCAGTGCGGCCATGCCCCTCGAGGAGCAGCAACGGTACATAGAATTCCTCAGACAGCACCATGATGTATTCACGTGGAGTTACGAAGAGATTCTAGGACTAGATCCTCAGGTAGTCGTCCACCGCCTTGGTCTCCCGACAAACCATCGTGGGTTCAAGCAGCCTCCCAGAAAGATGCACCCTTCTCATGGTGCCATGGTTGAGGCTGAAGTTTACAAGATTATTAAATCCAACTTTGTCAAGGAAGTTCAATACCCTCGGTGGCTAGCCAATATTGTGCCAGTCTGGAAGAAAAAACGATAGATTAGGGTATGTATCAACTTTCACGATCTCAACCGCCACTGTCTGAAGGATGATTTTCCCCTTCTAGTGACAGAGTTGTTGATTGATTCCACAGCCAGGTTCCAAGCCCTCTCCTTCATGGATGGGTATTTTGGGTACAACCAAATCCATATGGCCCCTGAGGACGAAGAGCTCACTACCGTCAGGGCCCCCCAAGGTACTTTTTGTTACCAGGTTATTCCCTTCGGCCTGAAAAATGCAGGTGGCACCTATCAGCGAGCCATACATTGCATATTCAAGACGATTCTCGGTACTCTAGTGGAATGCTACGTAGATGATCTGGTGGTCAAATCTTTCCACTGCCAGGACCATCACAAGGACCTTGATAAATTGTTCGGCTTTTTCTGTTCCCGCCACCAAAAGATGAACCCGTTAAAGTGTGCCTTCGGGGTCACCTCCGGGAAGTTTCTTGGTTTTGTTGTCAGATACCTAGGCATCGAGATCGACCCGGAGAAGATCATGTCCATCAGCCAAATGCCTCCCCTGAGCAATATTCAGGAGCTTCGATGTCTCCAAGGCCACTTATCCTACGTATGCTAATTCATTGCGAATCTGGCCGGCAAGTGTAACCCCTTTTCCCGGATAATGAAGAAAGGCACCACCTATGAATGGGATGAAGAGATTCAGACCGCCTTCGAGGAAATCAAGAAGTATCTTCCCCAACCTATGGTCTTGATGCCACCCATTTTCAGAAAGCCGCTAGACCTTTACAAGACCTCCCTAGAATGGTCCTTCAGTGCAATTCTCGCCCAGAAGAACAACTAGGGAACATATATAAACTTATACTACCTCAGCCACATGCTCCTAGATACAGAAATTAGATATTCTCCCATTGAGAAGAGCTACTTGGTGCTCGTATTCATCGTACTGAAATTGTAGCACTACCTGCAACACCACAATGTACAGCTGGTCTCTCGGGTAGACCTATTGAAATACATCCTGAACCGACCTATGTTGACTAGCTGACTAGTGTGGTGGGAGGTGATCCTCGAGCAGTTCGACATCAGGTTCATTCCTCAGAAGGCCATCAAAGGACAGGAATTGGGAGACTTTCTATCTGCACACCCAACCTCCATGGATCAGCCACTGGACCTAGGTTTTCTGGATGATATAATCCTATCAGTCGATCATGTTGTCCCATGCTGACAGATGCTCTTTGAAGGTGCCTCCCTGAGCCCCACCGGTAGGAGACTCAACGATCCCAGGCTCAACAGAGTGGGCCTGGGTATTGTCTTCATCACCCCGGAGCAAGCCATCCTGCCATATTCGTTTCTATTGTTCGAGGGATGCACCAAAAATGAGGCTGAATATCATTCCCTCATCATTGGCCTCGATCTGGCAATAGAGATTGACGTGCCCCATCTGTATGTGAAAGGGGACTGTGAGGTGGTCATCAGGAAGTTCAATGGTAACTATGTTTTCAAAAACTCAGAACTCGTGCCATTGATGGAGTGCACCCTCCATATAATGGCTCATTTCCCTTCTCTTCCAGAGGTCGTTCATATTCCCCGGTCACAAAACAGTTGAGAAGATGCCTTGGCTAGCCTGGCCGCATCGCTTGGGGATCCAAAACAGGACGACCTGATTATCCACATAGCGCACCAGAGAGTCATTTCTCCTGTTATCCTAGAGGATGATCGTGGCCCATGGGTGAACCATCTTACTACTGGTGCCCCTACGTCGGGGGCCCTGGGTACTTCAAACACAGTGAACGAAATAATTCCCGATTGGAGGACACCCTTGGTTGAATACCTCCAATGTGGTAATCTTCCATTAGACCGGGCTAAGCACGAGTGAGTCCGATGCCGCGAATTGCAGTTTACCCTTCAGAGCGGTCCCAGCCTTGAGCAGATCCTTTACAGATGCAGATTTGATAGTGTCCTCCTCTGTTCCCTTCAAGGATTCGAGATCCCTCAGGACATGCAAGAGGTTTGAGCTGGTTCTTGTGGCGCCCATCAGGCTAGGTTGAAGTTGTCTCACCAGATTCAGAGGCCGGGGTACTTCTGGCCCTCCATGATCTATGAATGCATCGTGTTTTCCAAGAGGTGTCATGCATGCCATGATCATGTTAACTTTTTGCACCAGCCCCTGGAGCCCCTGCACACTGCCATGTATTCTTGTCCCTTTGTAGTCTGGGGGTTGGATGTCGTAGGACCTTACCCACCAGCGACGGCTCGCCAATGCCGGTTCATTCTGACCGCTACAAATTTCTCTTCCAAGTGGGTAGAGGAAATTCCGCTCAAGGAAGTCAAAGCCCATTCTATCGCTGAATTTTTGAGTTCCAACATCATCTATCTATTTGGAGTGCCACACGCTATCCTCATGGATAACGGAACCAACTTTCAAGCAGCTGAGCTAAAGAAACTGTATGCCATGTACAATATTCGCTCCATCCACACCTCATGCTGTCATGCACAGGCGAATGGGTATATCGAGAAATTTAACAAAACCCTCTCTAGCATTCTGAAAAAAAACGGTTGTTCAGAACAAGAAAATTTGGCCGGACAAGCTCCCCAACGGTCTCTGGGCTTATCAGACGACGACTCGTAATTCCACCACGGTGACCTAGTATTCCCTGGTGTACGGAGCTAAGTCCGTCATGCCCATCGAGATTCAGTTTCCCTCATTGTGCACAGCGGTCTACGACCAACAAGTTTCAGATAGAGTTTACAAAATCCATCTAGTGGAATTAGAAGTGCTGGATGAGAATAGGCTTCGTGTTTTGCATAACCTGTAAAGGCATCAGAGCAGGATGGCTCGAGTTTTCAATAAGAAGGTTCGCCTCCTCTCTTTCCTGCAAGGTGACCTGGTGACTGTGTTGTCGTGACATGTCAAATTGATTATGTTTCCAAGGATGATTTATAGTCTAGGCTAGACCCTAGGTCATCTCTCAAGGAGCGTTGGTAGGTTTAGAGTGTTTATTTTTAATAAAAATCACCAAGGGAGGGGTGGTTTTGAAAAGAGTTTAAAACAATGACATAGTTGAAATAGCATAAAAATTGAGTGACCTAGTGGATTTTGAAAAATATGAGATAAAAGGGTTGATTTGATTTCACTACACACATATCAAGTTCATTGTTCATATAGATTCATATCAGTTTTAGAGTAATTCTTTGGTTGGAGTTAATTGGAATCCCGATTAATTCCTAAGCTTTTATTTCAATGCTTTATGTAACCAACCTTGACGTAACAATCATATTGTCAAGGTCCAGTACTTATTCAAGGAATATGAGCTTCAAAATCATATTTAAATCTCAATAAGGTGGGTATGAAAAGGATTATTTTGATTTCCAATCAGAACAACACAAGTCACGTACTCAAAACCTCACACCGATCGGTTAGAAATTAAGAGCATAACACTCACATGCATCAAATCAAGCATTAAAATATGAAATAAAATAAGATACATGGAATGAAATGTTTAAAAACTCAAATTACTCCAAACCAGTAGCTAATGTATGCATCGGAACTCCCTTGACATGTGTTTAGCTCCCTCACAACGAACACCCAACTTTTAGCTCGACATCAGGGGTAGGAGGAAGCTCGTGTGTAACTCCTTCTTCATCCTTGATTCCCCTATGAGGACAGGGACCTCCAGAACCTCCATGGTGATTAGTAGACTCTTATAGGACTCCAAATTGGAAGAACTTCACTCTTTGGCCGAACTTGCAAATGAGTATCCCTTGGTGCCCTTTTATAGGAAAATTGGAAGGTGGTTTTAGGCACAGAGATTTCATCAATCCAATTGCACGACATGTTTCAGCCTTCAGATAGTCTTATCTCTCTTTAGAGAAAATAGAATAGTTTTATCCCTACCTCTTTACCATCTCCATCTAATGTTTGGCACCATTTGGACAACTACAGCTCATGATATTCATAAAATACAGAACACCGCATTTGACATTGTCCAAATTCTGTGGCTTGGACAGATCAGTTCTAATGGGCCCCATACATACCGAATCAGGATTGAGTACTTAATATGAAATGTAGCCTATTAAATATTGGAAAGTTCCACATAATTTCAGACCATTTGGATGCACGTATTTGGGGTAATATGAAAAACAGTGGACATATGTCCATGGATCCATGCAATTTTGGCCCATTTTTCTTCCACTTCATCAAGGGCCCTCCAAATCACCTCCACCTACATTGAAACAATAAAAACAAGTAACATTTCTCATTCTAATATTTATTAAAATTAATTTATTGATTCAAACATTAAGTTGAATTTATTATTATATTTGGAATATTCATTAGAAAACTAATTTAAAACTGCGGTGTAAGGGTGGAATAAAATAGTGAATCGTGGTATGATCACACCCCCACACCTAAACATTTGCACTCCTGGGAAAAGTCACATATCCAAATACAATGATGAATATATATATATATATATTTCCAACATCCTGATGATTTATCATCTGAGGAATTTTTATTTAAAGTAAAGTGATCAATGCACGAACCACACCAAGGAGTTCTTCCCAGTGAAAATGGAAAAAGATGTCTCATAAACCATATCACAATAAAATTCAAAGAGATTTATGAGACCAACATGAGCAAGGAATGTCAAGGTCAACCATTACACTAACTCTCCATGTGTGTGTGTGAAAACCATTTAACGCTATTCTTTCTACTTTCTATCAAATAAATATAGGTTATTTTAACATTATTCAGCTTTAAATGATTTTTCACCGAACCTGTCCTACATCCTTTGCAATCATATTTCAAGACCCCCTCATTTAAGCATTCCCAGAAGTCAAACTATAAGCTCCCGACCTCGATATCCCCATATGTTGCACATTTCATCACTCCCCTCATTTATTAGATTTTTTTGAAGTTGCATTTGGAACAAATATCACACTCATCTCTCAACCCTTGTTTGATCTCCTCACGACACTAATTGCAATAGTTATAACAAGATCAAAGGTTGAGGAGGTGTGGTTTTTGACCTGCCCAAGATACAACCAATTTTTTTTGAGGGCGTACAATAGTTGGACATTAGGTACACACGCATAGGTCAATCTGGTATAATAATGAAAGAGATAGGATAAGGAACGAACGTATGGAAATATCATTTCAAGCTAAAAAATATTAACCCAACATATATTTAACTTATATTAAGTAATAAATATTCACACTTTGTGGTTTGGTGGAAAAATGTATGGAGATATTAGTGACACAGTTTTCCCAAAACTACTCACACTAGGGGCATCAATCATCTCAAATGTTTCACTATGATACAACCATTTATATCATTAACATAAAACCAATTCCCAAAAAAAATCACTCCTTGATGGTAAACTCATAAAAAAATTCTTTTTAGCCTTTGTTATGGTATTTTTACTTTCCCCACTTTATGGTCGCCAAATCATGGAACTTTGAAATTGTTGATGGGGAAAAATGAAAATACCATAAAGAAGGCCAAAAAGATAAAAAAAAAGGAGAAAATGATGAAAATTCCTAACGAACCTAGGAATGTATCCACCCCCCCCCCCCACACCTAGAGTATACAGCGTCCTCACTGTAGTAAAAGAGAATGTGGGAAGGAAGGATAAAACCTGGTTGATTTCATTCATAGTTTGCTTCTTGAACTTGGAGTTCCTCTATCGGGGACTCCAGAACGGGTTCATGAAAGTGCTTCTGCCGCTGCCCATTGACAGTGAAGGTTTGCTTGGTTTATTCATTTTGAACCTGGACAACACCAAATTGAGAGATGTTAGTAACAGTTTATGGTCCAAACCAGCGGGAAAAAAGCTTACCTAGATACAACTTCAGCCTTCCATTATAAAGGAGGACCTTTTTCCCAATATGGAACTGAAGATGAAGGATAAGACGGTCATGAGAATCCTTGGTTCTCTCCTTATAAATCCTGGAGTTTTCATATGCACCTCTACTCATTTCCCCTAGCTCCTGAATTTGCAACTTCCTTTGAGCACCTGCACCATAATGATCAGAATTGCATTGTTTGAAGGCCCAGTAGGCCCGGTGCTCAATCTCAATAGGGAGGTGACAACTCTTTCCAAACACAATATGATAGGGTGACATTCCAATGGGAGTTTTGAAAGTAGTACGGTAGGCCCATAATGAATCATCAAGTCGAAGACTCCAATCTTTCCTGTTGGGTTGGACCGTTTTTTCAAGAATTTATTTGACCTCTCTATTTGACACCTCCACTTGACCATTGGTCTATGGGTGATACGCAGTAGATACTCGATGGAAAACCCCATACCGACGCAAAACTGATTTCATTGTTCGGTTGCAAAAATGAGAACCCTGGTCACTGATGATGAACCTAGGTAATCCAAACCTAAAAAAGATCTGAGTTCTTAAAAATTCTACAACTATTTTGGAATCATCTGTCCTTGTGACTCGTGCCTCTACCCTTTTTGATACATAATCAATGGCCAAAAGAATGTACAATTTTCCAAAAGAATTGGGAAATGGACCCATAAAGTCAATGCCCCAATCATCAAAAATGTCATGAAAGAGCAAGGGTTGTTGTGGAATTTCATTCCTTTTAGAGACATTCCACATTCTTTGACAATGAGGAAAAGATTTACAAAATTCAGGGGCATCCCGAAAAATGTGTTGACCAAAACAGACCAGAATCAAGAACATTGTGAGCAGTCCGTTGGGGACCAAAGTGGCCCCAACAAGTAAGAGTGTGGCAGAATCTAAGGACAGACTGGAACTCGCTATCGGGAATACAACACCTAAAGACCTGATCGCTAAATGTGCGCCAAAGGTAGGGTTCATCCCAAATGTACCAACGAGACTCATGTTTTAGATGACTGGTTTGGTTTTTGTTGAAATCGGTAGGAATGCAAGATGCTACCAGATAATTTACAATTTCAGCATACCAGGGAATAACATATTGCAATTTTTACAATTGCTCATGAAAAAACAAGTCATGAATGGTAATTCAGGGGGATGATACAATGTCCGAGTATGGTGGGATCTTACTGATATGGACTGCCACCACATTATCTGCTCCTTTTTTATCTCTAATTTCTAGATTTAATTCCTGAAGGAGGAGCATCCAACAAATGAGACGTGGTTTGGCTTCCGGTTTCTTTAAGAGATACTGAAGGACTGCATGGTCTGAGAACACAATGACTTTGGACCCTAAAGGGTATGACCTGAATTTATCCAAGGAAAACACAATGGAAAGAAATTCTTTTTTAGTGGTGGTGTAGTTTTCTTGGGCAGGGTCCAAAGTACGTGAGGCATAGGCAATGACATGTGGAGCTCGATCGACTCTTTGTGATAAGACTGCCACAACTGTATAGTTAGAGGTGTCACACATGAGATCAAATAGTAAATCCCACTAAGGTGGTCGGATTACTGGGGGTGATGTGAGACTCCATTTTAATTTATTAAAAGCTTCTTCACATTATTTATCAAAAAAAATCTTTTTCTTTTTGGAGTAAGCGGGAGAGGGGAAGTGCAATCTTAATAAAATCATGAATGAAACGATGGTAAAATCCAGCAAGACCTAGGAAAGACCACACATCATGTACATTTTTATGGAATGGTTGGTGAAAAATTACATCCACTTTCGATTTATCTACTTGGATACGATCCCCAGAAATGACATGTACCAAAATTATACCTTATCGCACCATGAAATGGCATTTCTCATAATTTAATACAAGATTATTTTCAATACAGCGACGTAGGACGGAACCAAGACTACTTAAACATTCATCAAAAGAGGATCTATAAATAGTAAAATCATCCATGAAAACTTCCATGCAATCCTCCAGGTAATCCGAAAAAATACTAACCATACATCGCTGGAAAGTACTCGGAGCATTGCACAGGCCAAATGGAATCCTTCTATAGGAAAATGTGCCAAAGGGGCAAGTGAAGGTTGTCTTTTCCTGATCCTTAGGGGCAATATGGATCTGAAAGTATCCAGAATACCCATCAAGAAAACAGTAATTGGACTTCCCTAGTATCCTCTCTAGAATTTGGTCAATGAATGTCAAGGGGAAATGGCCCTTCCTAGTGTGTTGGTTTAGTCGGAGATAATCTATACAGACACGACAACTATTCTTCACACGAGTTGGAACCAATTCATTGTTTTCATGTTCAATTACCATTAGGCCAGTTTTTTTAGGAACTACATGAACGGGACTGACCCATTGGCAATTAGAGATGGGGTAAATGATTCCAGCAGCCAATAAATTTGTTACTTCATTTTTAACTACTTCTAATAGAATTGGGTTCAGTCAACATTTTGCCTGCCTCACTGGTTTAGCCTCATCAGTTAATAAAATATGATGTGTACATATTGATGGGTTAATACCCGGAATTTCTGCAAGTGTCCATCCCAATGCTTGTTTATCCTCCCTCAAAAGTTCAAGCAGTATCAATTCATTCTTAGGAGGGAGTGAACTAGCAATTATAACGGGCAACTTGTTTACCTTCTCAAGATATGAATATTTTAAATCATGAGGCAGTTTCTTTAGTTCCAATTCAGGTGGATTTTGGATTGATGGGAGTGTGTGTGAAAGTTAAAGGTCACTAATCTCATCTAACTTCTCAATGGTATCATCCTCATATGAGGAATTATCTTTTACAAGTGTTGCAGTATCATCGATGGTCATGTGATCCTCCGTGTTCAAGAAATTATCAATTAATAAACATGCATGACACTTTTCTAGACCACTACAACAATCAACACATGACTCATTACAAAGAATTTCAATCAAAGAGTAAAATTCAGAAAGGGGATCAGGGGAAACAAATGAACTGATTTTAGGGGAAGGGAGTACATCAATTGAATTTACTGAGAGAGATGAATGTTCTTCTGAGGGGTGCTTCATGGAATCAAGGATGTTAAAATGGACTATTTCACCACCAAATTCCCTAGATAATGTACCATTTTGGACATTAATTATGGCTTTGTGGGTTTTCAAGAAAGGTCTCCCCAATATAATTGGGGCGTGTCCATTCATCTTATCATCTTCCATTTTTAGCAAATAAAAATCAGCAGGAAATATTAAATTTTGAACCCTCATAAGAACATCCTCTAACACACCAGCAGGGTGTGTCATACTCTGATTTGCTAGCTGAACAAATATTCCTGTGGGATTTAGTTCACCGACCTGCAAAGAAGAGTATATGTTGTGAGGCATCACATTAATAGAAGCACCCAAATCAAGAATAACATTGGAGAATGAATACTCCCCTATGGTGCACGGAATCAAGAATGTTCCAGGATCGTCGCACTTGGTGGGAAGTGATGTTTGTATCAATGTTGAAACATTCCTCCCTCATCACCTCTAAGTCGCCTTCAGTGGGTACACATCTCCTTCAGAAACTTTTCATATCTCAGAATTTTCTTGGCGACATCAATCAATGGAATGTTAACCTGCACTTTTTTGAAAGTCTCCATGATTTCTTTATCAACTTCAGTTTCCTTTTGTTTCCTTGGTTGGGTGGCTCTTTGGGGAAATGGAAGAGGAATTCTTGGGCTTGGTAACTCATCAATAGAAACACACTTTCCTTTGGTAGGACTTCTCTCAAGACAAGGTTCCATCTCATTTGAACCTTTTTTAGTGGCTGAGATGGTGGTTACCTTAGGATAGGATGACTCTAATGGGGGGTTAATTTGGATTTTTAGTTGAGTTCCACTCCTAAGGGTGATGGTACTAACATTTTCCTTATCCCTAGGGTTGACAAGTGGTTGAGAGGGTAGTTTACCAGACCCATGTCTTTGTATTACACCCACTGAGTTATCTAGTTGGCCAAATTGGGTTTTGAGGTCTTGTATGGCTGCTTGAGTGGTTTGTCAGAATTGGAGATTATTGGAAGCCATTTTTTTCATCATATCTTCTAGGCTAGGCTCAGTTTTTTGGAGGGGGTTGTTGGAAAGTTCTTTGGGGTGGTTGAAAATTTTTGGGTGGTGGTGTTTGATGACTACTTTTCCCTGGTTGGTTCCATGGTTGATGAGGCTGTTTTGAATACCCCCCTTGCCTATAGGCTTGGTTGTCTTTCCACCCAGGGTTGGATGGATAGGAAGGTTCATGCCTAATGGGTTGATTATAAGGGCGTCCTGGGAATATTGACTCACAACTCTCAGAAGTTTCTCTCAATTGGGGCATTGGTCAAAATAGTGGGTATCAGAAAAGCATATACTACAATGTATGGGAGGAGGATATTGGAATTTTCCTTGGGAAAGAGAAAGTTTTCATAGAAGGGTGCTCACCTCTTAAAACTTTGTGTCCACATTCTTCTTGAATTCAGTACTTTGCTCCTTATGGACACCTCGAATGGGTACACTACACCTTGAACTGAATTGTTGAATGTTCTGTTCCATGGTCTCAATTAGGGTCCTTGTAGCGATTGGGGTTTTATCCACTAGTTCACCACCTGCAGCAGCATCAATCATGTTTCAATCAATAGGGATTAAACCTTCATAAAAATACTGAATTAAAAGTTGATCACTTATTTGGTGATGTGGACAACTTGAACATAATATTTTAAAGCGTTCCCAATATTCATGAAGGGTTTCTCCTTGAGATTGTCTTATCCCACATATTTTTTTCCTTATTATTGCATTTTGAGAGGCTGGGAAGTATTTTTCAAGAAAAATTCATTTCATGTCCGCCAAACCTCTAATAGGTGAATTAACATAGTAAAACCAATCTTTAACCGTGTCTTCTAATGAAATGGAAATGCCTTAAGTTTTACTTTTTCTTCATCCACATTAGCAGGTTTTAATGTTGAACACACAGTATAAAATTATTTTAAATGCTTATGTGGATCTTCTCCAGGAAGTCCATGAAATCTTGTGAATAAATGAATTAAACCAGATTTAAGTTCATAATTGGGTGCCTCGCCTTGTAATTGAATGTAAGTGGGTCAGATATCAACATCAGGTGAGGTTAGTTCTTTTAGTGTTCTATTATTTTCAGCCATGTTATACAAGTTATGTCTAGTTTTAACTTTGGTTTCAGAAGAAGAAGAAGAAGGATCAAGAATAATTTTAAGATGTGATGTCTCATCCTTCAAAGTATTGTCTTGTGTGTCTCAGTTTCGTTGATGTAGGATCCTCTCCAGTTCAGTTTCTAAAGTTTGTAGGTCTCCCAGAGTAGAACACATCATACACAGAACCTACACAATAAATAAATGAGAACACAAAAATAAATTCAAAGGTAGAAGATAAAACAAACAAATATTCACAAAAATTACAAAAATTTTATCAAAAACACGCACAAAATACCAAAGTGCTCCCCGAAAATGGTGCAAAAATTTGACCACGTTGTCAGGACACATCAAATTGATTATGTTTTCAAGGTTGATATATAGTCAAGGGTAGACCCTAGGTCGTCTCTCAAGGAGCGATGGTAGGTTTAGAGTGTGTATTTTTAATAAAAACGACTAAGTGAGGGGGTGGTTTTGAAAAGAGTTTAAAACAATGACTTTGTTGAAATAGCATAAAAATTGAGTGAACTAGTGGATTTGGACAAATATGAGATAAAAGGGTCGATGTGATTTTACTACACACATATCAAGTTCATTGTTCATAGAGATTCATCTCAGGTTTAGATTAATTCTTTGGTTGGAGTTAATTGGAATCCCGATTAATTCCTAAGCTTTTATTTCAATGCTTTAAGGACCTAACCTTGACGTAACAATCATATTGTAAATGTCCATTACTTATGCATGGAATAAGAGCTTCCAAAGAATATTGAAATCTCAATAAGGTGGGTATTAAAATGATTCTTTTGATTTCCAATCAGAACAACACAAGTCACGCACTCAAAACATCACACTGATCGGTTAGAAATTAAGAGCAGAACACTCACATGCATCAAATCAAGCATTCAAATCTAAAATAAAATAAGATACATGTAATGAAATGTTTAAACACCCAAATTACTCCAAAGTAGTATCTAATGTATTCATCACAACTCCCTTGACATGTGTGTAGCTCCCTCACAACGAACACCCAACTTTTAGCTCGACATAAGGAGGAGGAGGTAGCTCGGGTGGAACTCCTTCTTCATCCTTGATTCCCCTATGAGGATAGGGGCCTCCAGAACCTACAAGTTGATTAGGAGACTCCTATAGGACTCCAAATTGGCATCACTTCCCACCATGTCCGAACTTGCAAATGAGGATCCCTTGGTTCCCTTTTATAGGAAAATTGGAAGGTGGTTTTCGGCACACAGATTCCATCAATCCACTTTCATGATGCGTTTCGGCCTTCAGAAAATCTTATCTCGCATTTGAAAAAATATAAAAGTTGTATCCCAATCTCTTGGATGTCTCCACCAAAATTATGGAACCATTTGGACAACTACAGTTCACGATATCGGTAAAATACAGAACACTGCATTTGACTCGGTCAAAATTCGGTGGCTTGGACAGATCAGTTCTAATGGGCCCCATAGAAGACGAATCAGGATTCGGTTCCTTATTATGAAATGTATCCTATTAAAATTTGGACAGTCCCTCAACATTCCAGCCCATTTGGATGCACCTATTTCGTGTAATATGCATAATAGTGGACAGATGTCCACGGATCCATGCAATTTTGGCCCATTTTTCTTCCACTTCATCAAGGGCCCTCCAAATCACCTCCACCTACATTGAAACAATAAAAACAAGTAACATTGCCCATTCTAATATTGATTAAAATTAATTTATTGATTCTAAAATTATGTTCAATTTATTATTATATTTGTAATATTCATTACAAAAATAATTTAAAACTGAGGAGTAAGGGTGGAATAAAGCAGTGAATCGTGGTACGATCACCTGGTACTGGCCCTCAGAGTGCCAATGATTCCTGGCAGGAAACCACCGAAGTTAGAGCCCAAATGGGAGGGGCCTTTCATCGTCCATAAGGTCTATCTCAATGGTTCATACTCCCTGGTGACTATGGATGGCGAGTGTGTCACTCCTCCCACCAACGCCAAGTTCCTCAAGCAGTATTTTTCCAGACCCTATAAGGGTCCCCCAATACGTTAAACTGGATAACGGTACTGCATGACCCTAAACTGCATTTGGTCCAACACGACCATAACACTGCACTTGGACCTACATCTGGGGCCCTTTGGTCCGAGTTCTAAGACCATAAACTAGGATCCTGACGGTCCCACATGACCTTAAACTGCATGCTCATCCTCACTGCAAGATGTTAAACTGCATGCTGGTTAGGCCTTCCTGACCGAGGCCCAGCCTCAGGCCCCTTGGCCCTCTCGGGCCCCTTAGACCCAGTCCTAACCCAGAGTGTGCGGTGTAGTGTAGGACTATATCCTCATTCACCATGGTTTATCTGGCGCACCGTGCACATTCCTGGATGAAATTCCTCTCATCGTCCTACATGATGTTAAACGGTGCTTCTAGAACAACGTGCCACTTGATTTCCATACTTATGGGATATGTAGGACCACCTGAAAGTTTATGTTTGAGGTCCAGCCCCATCTCTTAAAAAACCCCATGATCTCCCAGTCACCTTGGCTTCTTGGCTTGTCCCTCCCCATGGGGGATACATAGGTGTTGTACATGGTTTTTTTGGAACCATTCCCCCTTCCCCCGGGAATCCACCGTCTTTTGGCCGCTCTGAAACTAAGCCCTTCAACCCTTTCTAGTGGTTCTATAATGTGCTCAGAGTACTCTATTCTAGGACATGGTGTGTCATATTCGACTTGGGCAAGATTTTGTCCACTTGTCAAGCTACGTGCTCCCTTTCATTCGGGCCCTCGTTATCTGTCACACCTAGAGGGACCCCCAAGAACAGCTTGGATACGACACCTAAGTTCTCTTCTACCATCACGAGCCAACGCCTCCGTGGGTTTTATATTACAAATTGATACAAATCCCGCGTTTTGAACATGGTCAGCGGTCGATGCTCATTTGTTTGTCCCCATTTTAGGCTAACGGGACAGGATGATGTGTTACGAACATGGTCAGCAGTAATCCACAGTCGTCATGCCGGTTCCATTAGTCCTTGAATGTTGTTTGCATGATTCACATTATGTTCCACCCCACCATGTCAAGGTGGATTCTTGAAACTCCTTGCACTAACCCTCAATGCACTTCCACACGTCAGGAAGGAAAAGTTGTGTTACGACGTCTCTTGGGGCTCCTGTGATCTGAGCGCTAAGATTAGAGGATTGGGTCTTCTCTAAGAGCCATGAAAAGCATGTCCCTCAACCCCATGGGAAATGAGGAGTCTCCCAGACTTTACGTTCCGGGCCCTGCTCAGCTGGAAGCTAGTTTTCTTGCCCCCCCTGATTGTTGGACCCTCGTCGAATCCTAGGCCTGAGGCTCCTCTCCTAGAATTGCGCGCGGTGACGGTAGGAGGATATGACCTCATCTATATTGGGTGTGCCGTACCGCATCATGCATGTTCCCCTAGGTCCAAGCCTTACGACCTTAAACTGTGCTGATTGGTCCTACCACACGACCATAAATTGTGATGATATCATCCCTGCCGCACGATGAAAAATGGCACCGCATTGTGGTGACCCCCCCCAGGGGACATCACGTTGGTTCTTGGTCCATTACCATACCATTTTTCAATGCCTATATATGGCTTGATTATTGTGGTGATGCCAGGAGTTTCTACCCTAGGCCGGTCATTCCACGAAATAAAAACCATTCACCTTCAAGAACAAACAAGACATATCAAATGCTGCTTCTTTTGGTGCGAGGGCTACGCCCACACATCTATTTCATCCTTTGCATAGGTGCCATGTCTTGTCCTGCCACCCTTCATGACCTACATACAGATTTATCCCCATTCTCATGGGGTACGTATGAATGCACAGACCTCTCGTCTAAGGGTCCAGCTTGGGGTCCGCTAATTCATCATGTCTTTCCCGCCTATGGGACATTGACCACGGGGCCGCGAGGCATGGTGAGCAGGACTATGTCCTCATTCACATCAGGTTTGCGATAGACACACCACGTGTGCCCTGTTATGAGAATTATCCCTCCTGTTTCTTGTCCTGAACGATGTTAAATGGCTCCCCAAGAACAACATGTGGCTTGATTCTCATCCTTATGAGATACGTAGGTGCACCTAGGAACTTCCCCACAGGCCTAGACTAACATTCGTAGTTGGTACCTTGACCTAAACACGTCTTCAAGGAGCACATGGTAAGCAGGACCTTGCCCCATTCATGTCGGGTTTCGCAACAACTTTACCATTTGTCCCCCACTTCCCATACCCCTTTGATATGAGCTGTAATACCTTAAACTAATATCTTTTCCGAGAACTTTGTGTGGATTGATTCTCATCCTTATAAGGTACGTAGGAACGCTCAGACATTTCTTCTTGGGTCCAGCCCCAGGGATTATCAAATCCCATCCCTCCTCACTATCGGCCCCTTGGCATGGCTTCATATGGAGTGGTGTAATTATGAAATTTACCCCAAATAAGTTTGGGATGCCCCATAGTAATATTGTGAAGCGATAGTTCTCTCTCTAGAGAGGTCCTGTCTAAAAATTGGGATGATCCGTGACTAGATTCATACTTCTGCCTAATGCGCCTCCACCATGGTGGCACAATCATGGGAGTGTTGGATTCAATTTGAACAAACCACCACTCCACTTTACTCACTTTTCATGACCCCCCTTTATTAGGATCTTCATCCTATTTCATGTTGGATGGGACCCCCTAATAGTATAGATGATAGAACTTTGGTCTAACTATTGTAACAGTATGGATGATAGACCTTTGGTCTGCCAATTGTAACAATATGGATGATTGACCTACAGTCCACCTGTTGTCCCGGGCCAATGTTCTGGAAGACTGGTCATGTTTTATGGGACCCCCTAATAGTATGTAAGATAGACCTTTGTCCCGCCTATTGTAACAATATGGATGATTGACCATTGGTCCGAAAATTGTAACAATATGGATGATTGACCTACAGTTCGCCTGCTGTCCTGGACCAATGTTCTGGAAAACTGATTGTAGATATTTGAGATAGGCCCCATGTTGCGGACACGGTCTGTGGTCATCCCTCATTTGTTGTCCCCATTTCAGGCCAGTGTGATATGCATGCGGCGTTTCCGCAATGGTTAACAGTTATCCTCCATTATCGCACCCACCCATAGTGTTCTGAATTTGGGGTAGCGTGATTCAACCTTTTCATATCCCTATGTTCGGATTGAATTCAATGCCCTCAGCATTGCCCCTCTCATGTGTCAGAACACATTGAGAAGATGATGTATCGATTGTTCTGAGGTCCCCTCCCATCGGATGGACCTCCCTCTCTTCCTCAGAAGTCCAGGCACGATTTCGGGTGCCTAATGCTTGGTTGACTCTCCCACGAAGTGGTAGACTATGGTTGAGAATATCAAACGAAGGTACAATTAAATAGATCGGTCCACACATTTTATCGGAATGATGGGTAGTAAAAGAAAAAGTTCATGAGATGGCCAAAACTGGGACCTTAAGTATTAGCATGCAGGATTGATCTTTCCAACCCCGCTACCCTTTGGCCGGTGGCCTCCAGGACTGCTTCCCGCTCCCTGAATAATCTCTCTTCATCAGCAGTAATAGAGCGCAGTTTGCCAACCCTAGCTTGTTCCTGCACCTGTTCGGTTTGAATTATGGTCATCTGGTGACTCTCCTCCATCAGTTGTTCTTGGGCGTCACCCAGATGGGCCGTCAGTTGCTCCACAAGCTCCGAGCATGTCACGACGAAGACCTCCTTCTTTGCTGCCTGCCATTCGAGGTGCCAGACTTCCTGCTTTGCCCTTAGGAATGCTAGGAAGCTCACCAATCTGTACCGACATTGGGCAATGTTGGTACACCAACTGCTCTCACGTATCTTCTCGGCCATGTAATCATGGACCGTCAGATGAAGGTGTTGAGCGTCAGCCCCTCCGGCACACAGGAAGCACAACCAGTTCTGCATTGATCCCATCCGCCTTAGCCAATCTGTCTGAGGCTTCCTGAGAAAGCGCTGGATACACTTCCACCCTTTGCGCCATGTCATCCCGCTCTCCTCGGCCGCTACCGAGTCTGAATCGTCTATCTCCTCTGGATCAGCAGTCCGGTACACAGGAAAGGCAGCCAGCAAGTCAGAAACAGGGTCTGCCTCAGGGATGCCTCCATAAGGAATGGGATCCTCGACATCCGGGAGACCTTCCTCTCTCACCCCAACAATGGTAGTTCCTCTATTAACTATTGGCCTTTCTCCAATGATAGCACCAATGATGTCCACCGCCCCCTGCTCACCAATTGCTGGGGCCGACTCAGATTGAGAGGTATATTCTGGAGGAGGTGGTATGTCTGCCACTAGTACACTCACGGATGGCCCGGGCTCAACAGCCCAACGAGCCTCCAACGCCGAGATGATTGTACAAGGAGCATCTTTATTAGTTGGGTTTTCTAACAGTAATTACTAGTACCGAAGCATGGGACTTACAGGAGTCTAGAGCATTAGCCTCTGGTGTGTTGGCCGCTGCAGGAGCCGTCATGGCAGGAGAGCCCTCTGCGCTTGTCAATTCGATGATGGGCGTCGGAGCCCCATCCTGTCCCACTGGCGCTTCTCCTCATTCCTCTATTGGGGATGCCTGACCATAACCTATGTGCTCCTGTGTGGGATAGAGATATGAATTAGAAATTGTAGAAGAGAATGGACGAAGAAGGAATATGAATAAGGATAGAGAAAAACCTCGAGTATCTCGATTATGTCGAGATCAGATCTGATAATCTCACCGCTATCCTGGAGACTCCCTTGGTAGGCCGCCCCCTGTGACCCCTCACCATCGGGTTCTCCTTCTCCTTCACCTTCTCCTTCATCTTCTCCTTCGCCTTCATCTTCTCTTGTTTCCTCCTCCCCCTCTAACTCCTCATCACTGTTTCCCTCTCCCGGAGACATCACTTCCGGATCATGCTCTTGTTCAAGAATCACTTTCACCAGGAATGGTGTCTCCACACGCCGACCCATTTGGCATGAATATGTGTCCATGTCCGTTAGATATGCATGCCTCCGATGGAATTTTACCCGGTCGGTAACTCGATTGAGCCCGGCCTCTGGCAGCTGGACCTCGTCCTGCATTATCTTCTGCCAGATGGCTTCAACGCTTACCGATTTCCACAGGGTCATCCAGGCCAACCACAAGTCCGGAAAAATTGCATCTTGTGAGGGTTTGAGCAGGTATCTTATCTACTTCTTGGGCACCTCTTTGGCCACCTCATGTGACCCCCCTCTGGGAAATGAGGTCACAGTGACACCATGAAACGTCCCCAATGCCGAGGTCCCGGCCTGTGAGGCCTCGCTGCCTGACGCACCCCTGGTCCCCCCCCCTCCTAGCAGCACATTGCCTGCTCCCCCATTGCCCAGTTTCCACGTGGGTGGTCTCGAGTTTCCGGACTCACTTGCATAAAATCCCCTCATGGTACGCAATGGTCCAATGTTCAGCATACTCGGTTGATAATCCAGCATCGACCCTAGTGGGAGGAAGGGTAATGATGTCACCAGAGCCATAAGTGGTGAAAAACAACCACATCTGGTGATGGACGCAGGGATTCTTCTCCTCACGGATGTCTGTGAATACCTTCTTGGGCATTCTCTGGAGGCGCCCGAATGGCCTGGTGAATCGGGACGGTACGTAAGGCTCACAGATGAACTTCTTGTCAATCCGATCTACAAGCACCCCGCCTCAGGTTCCTTGGAAGTATTCTTATTGAACTAGTGATTCGTTCCCATTATCCACCATCTGGATGATCGGGGTGGGGAATGTGATGAAGTTGAAATTGGTGTGGTTACCGATTCAGATCCTTACTCCCTCCTCATTAAGCGTCATCGGTGCGACCCTGACAATGTTCAAGAGAGATGGCCGCAGGCCGTTGCATGGGGGATGAACAGCGTTCGGGAAGGTTTATCTACCAAGATGAGCCTCCACCCAGTTGTGAAATATCTGGAAGGGTCCACACACCCTCCGAGGTGACCCCCCTCTATAGATGCATCCCAGAATGGCATACACCATAGCCAGCACGGGGACCCCCAGGTTGAACCATTTTTTGGAAGCCATGGTGCCTACCATTACTAGGGTTGCTGGACGGACACCCATTCTTGTGTCCCATCCCAGCAGGAGCCACTCGCTCAGGAACGTGGCGAGGATCTCGACATATCGGACGTTCAGGTTGCGGGCCTCAATGATGCGGTAGCCCCACGATTGGTATTTCCCCACCTCCAGGGTCCTCCAATATGATCTATTCTTCCTCCTCGGAGCCGTGGTTGGGCACCGTTTTCGCCTCCCTGGCATCTTGACAGCCGGGTCCTTCTCTAGGAACTGGTTGAACCAGTCCTTCTATAACGACCCGTACTTTACATACATTGTTACTACTTAAAAATTGAAGCACACTTATTACAACATATGACAAAACCACAAAGGACCGTATAGGTATAGTGTCTTTAGAAACTGGGAAACATAAACAACTGGTTCATAAATCTTCTACAGTGCCTCCCATTTATTTCATCATATCTAGGGTCCCTTTTAGCATATTCTACTTAATATCCATCTTCCTGACCTGGGGAAAAGAAAACATAAAAGGGTGAGCTCAAATGCTCAGCAAGGGCAAATAAAGGAAATAAAAATCATATCATATCCTTTTGAAAATCAAAACCTGCAAAAGAGATCATAATATCTTAACATGGAATAAATCATAGAAGTGAAAATGAGATCCCCATAATCATAAGATAAAACTTGAAACTTTGTGGCATGCACACATAATCATGGAAATCATTTCTTGTTAGTCATGACTCATTGCCAAGACTATCTTAGTGGACAAAGTCCCTTTCTGAACCGAGTTCACTCCTCGTTTCAGTCCTGTATCACTGAACCGAAATAACCTTCCGTTCCAGCCATGTCTATCTCATGAGATATAAAATCATTACCCAATGCATTGGAGGGAGATATAGGTCCCACCCATCTTATAATGAATCCTTTCTTATGTGTGCCACATAATCATAAAACATCCATCATCGCATAACACATATAACAAAAATGGGATTCTTGAAACATCATGACATCATAAATCAATTCATATAAGATAATGGAATTCATAAACATAATTCCATCACAACATAGTCAAACCAATGTAAAAATATGGATAGAAACAGAACCCTTTATTATCTTAGATGGAAAATAATTTTGATAAAACACTTGAATTGAATTCTTGAGGAAAATATCCGTTCTTCTTCAAAAACATTTTTCCTTTCATAACATGTCATACAAATTTAAAATAAAAGAAGTTGATTAAAAATAAACTTGAATACTTGTAAAGGAAGCTTCTTGTAAATAATGTTTTAAAAATCCATTCATGCCGTATAAGTTAAAAAAAACATTCTTCGTACTTTTGTCGGAAAAGTCAAAAAGTACCTCGTACGAAAAACGACAAAAGATTCCTTTCGTATCTTTTACTAAAAACTCACCGAAGGGTAAAATTGGATATAAACTATTGTAGAAGGATGGAAATATTACATATTGAGGGAACATGGTTGTGGATGATAAAATACACCCCAGTAAATACTTACGAATAAACAATCTCGGATAAAAATGAGCATGTGATATTTCCCTTACCTTAGGTCCAATTTGCTTTGTTCGTGTCCGAAGCTCCTGTATAATGGTTTAAATAATGTTATTGACTTATTCCAGAATCATACATATTGATATGAGATCATATATGGTCATATTATTAACTTCTTGTTAGTAATATTTCATTGTTACTTGTTACTCGGGTCTTTATAACTTTTTGTTCTTATGCGTGTTTTGTTGAATAAATTCTTATTCTTATCTTTAGGTTATAGATAATTCATTTCCAGAATGTTATTAGTGTAGTATATACCATATTCATTCATTCAATTCATTTATATAATCATTATGAAATGAAGATCATGTAGAACGAATCGCATCACATCGTGGAGACGGTATTCCGTACGTACGCACGAGTGATGATATCGTTCCTATGATCGTGGAATTGTATTGGAGTATATATATATATTATTTCAGTATCAATATTACTTAATAATAATCATATATAGTTACTCATTACACCATTATACCCATCCTTTTAAGGTGATGGTGGAAAATAGATTACACCACGGCGTGGAGACGGTATTCCGTTCGTACGCACGCGTGATGATTTCATTTTTCCGTAGGATGGATAGAAGGTGAATTAGGGTTGTTTCATATTTATAATAACATATCAGTATGTAAGTAATACTGATGTTATTACTTTATCATGAAACAACTAAAGAAGAAGAAGTTGAAGAAGAAAGAAATTGAAAAGATCGGTAATGGATATTACCTCTTCTTTGGAACGCCTCTTTGAATCCTCCACTTAAGGAACTAAGAGTGGTCTTTGGAGAAGACCAGGACCTCTAGGACTATTCTAGGGAAGTGGAGAGGAGAAAATGGCAGGGGTTGGCCGAGCTTGAGTGCTCAATTTGGTGTGAGGAGGAGGGGGAGGAGGTGCCCTTTTATAAGGGAGGAGAGGGGCACCTTAGGAATATCTCAAAATATTATTTTATATTAAAGTCAAAATCGGTTTATAATGGTTCCAAAGGGTCTTATTTCGAAGCTAAAGTGGGGATGGGTCGAAATCCTATCAGCCAATAGGATTTAGACAAGTTTAGGGTATTATTTTAACCTTATCAATTAGATTTAACTCTAAGTTAATTAATTTAACTTTTACCGTGTCTTTTTGTTTTCTTTCACTATATGGTTAATACACTTACTATAACATGCCAAACGAACCCCAGATTGTTTATTATTAATATATATATCCTTATCTAAGTCATTTTGCCGAACCTTAGATTTTTAGGAATAAAATAACAATTAATAATATAATATTTGATTTAAAAACTATTTTGTGTCAATTTTGACACTATTTGATATATGATTTTTGTTAAAGTCATAACAGAATTATATGTTCGAACCAAGTTGATTAAATCAACAATAATATATCATAGTAACCTAGAAAATTAGTGGAATTCATAAAAAGTCTCAAATTACATTTATTTTGGTATTTATATTATCAATTTTGTCAATATTTCATTAATAAGATAATTACTGCATCATCTTTGTGTCATAAATAAATTAAATTATTTGATGTCTAAAAATTACAAATAAAATACCATCATGTAGGAAATCTTTTTAGCTTTCTAATGAATATTTACAATCGAATTTATCTTATGTATAACCCCATATTAAAAATGATTTACTTATTAAACTTTGATTTTAACTATTTTAACCCTTCTTTAAATAAATTAATAATAAATGTCCTAATCTAATCCAAGTGGGCCTAAATGGTCATATTTTATTCCTAAGTTTGTTTTTGGTCGAATTAAACTTGTCCAATAGAATTAGGACATGTGTTAGGGTAATATTAATATCATATTTACCCTTAGTTACCCTATTTACTATTAACCGCGGTAAAAATAGTAAAAAGTTACTATTCACCAAAAAATTATTTTCATCTCATTGAACCACATTTTAGTCCTTGATATTAACCGTGTCTCTCAGATTTTTGAAATTCCATTCACAGAAGCGGTAAAATTAAGTTTTATGCAAAATTCAGTTTTTAACCTACCACTTAGTGGTTTCACTATTCATCAAAAATTGAAAGTTTTCAGAAAAAAACCAAAATTTCACCCTAGGCTAATTTTGATATTCTGAGTCCAAAAATGAAGTCCATTTTGAAAAATAAAATTTATAAAATTTTAAAAAGTGGTTATTACTATTCATAACGGCTAGTTTTAATAGCATATTGTTGTTTAGTGAAACTCGGTATTGCGTACGACGCAAGCTATCGAGGAAGGTCGCGATTGCGTGCAAAGCAAGCCAAGCAAGTGTTGTGTAGAAAAAGATTCCTTTGATGATTTATATAACATAAAAGTCTCGGGTGTTACACCTTCTTGGAAATTTCCTTCAGGAAGTCCTTGACCCCCATCCTCTCTTTGGCCAGCTCTAGAATGTGCCACGATAGCATGGGTTTCCGTGACCTGTCTTCCTAGGTGTTCGTTGGAGGTATGAAATCGTTGTATTGGTAGCCCTCAAATGGGATACCTCAGATGCAGTGAAGACCCCAGAGGCTTATACCAACTTTCCAATGGTGAAGATGGAATGTGTTGGTATCGGGGGACCATTGGGTAAACATCTCCGACCTATGTTTGGGTTGACGGTAGAAGTGGAACTGCAACGTCCACACCGCCTCGAACAGACCAATGTGCGGCATCTCCGCCTCGAATTGGTCGCACGTATGGAGAACCCAGTATGACTAGGACCACTCACTGGTGAATTTTCCCCCGGACCGCAGTTCCCAATCCTGCAGCCATCCCTTGGTGTCATCCGTGATGCTCTGAAGGAACGTGCTCACGTAGAGGGTCGCGGAGCACTCTATAATGGGATCGCCTCCATCAATGGTCCTAGTCCTCGTGTTCAGGACATACACATCCATGTTTCTAGTCTCTCTAGTAGGATGACCATTTTTTGTGATGTTGTAACGGGGAAGGTTGTCCTCCCGGGTCACCCATGACCGCGGTGTGTCCACCTCGAATCCGGGCAGTGGAACCTCCTCCAGGATGCCAAAGTTCTAGAGCGGGTGGTTGTTGGATAGAGGATATCTTTTCTGGGTAGGGGTTAGCAGGTTAAACAATGTGAGGTTATTGGGGACAACGACCTTGGTTCCATAAACCTCCTCGTTTTCCGCCATTTCAGCTCTACGAGCGGTGGCTTCCCCCTCATCGATTGGGTTCGCAGCCTTCTTGAATGTTTTGAGAGTTGTGAAAAATATGAATGAGATGCGTGGAATCGGGGTGAGTGGCGAAAAATTTGGTTCTTCGGCGCGCAATTCTGATGTTAGGCATGAAATCAGAGCATTCGGTGAGGAATATCCAGAGTTCACGCATGAATGTGGCCGAAATTCGGAAGGAATTGCACGCTGCCAAAGCACTTTTTACGCGCAACTGAGGAAGCAATTTCGTGCGTGAGAGAGTCGAGCCTATTTCCCGGAAAAAACTTGAGTATAGAACTGGGGACTCAGGCCCCTTTTTATAGGCAAGGCCAAGGTTCCGCACCGCGCGGAAAGCGAATTTCCCGCCGACCCTTATTTTTGTGTGCCCTGTTTGGCTTTTGCACGCAAAGTGACCACAAAATCCACCACTTCAGCGTGTCGGTGTTTCCCTTGGAATCCAATCATTGAGACCTCTTGTCGATCCAATTGCAAGGGGGGAATTTTTAGATGCCGAAAAAGTTCTTAACTCCTAGAGGAAGCTTTGAAATGATGAAGCGAAGTCATATTCGGACTCGGAGGCCCGGTCTAGAAGGCCTGGAGGTGGTGCGCGAAATTAATGAGGACTTGCGCGAAAAACTATTGACCACGTGAAGGATGTCCGGGATTTTCAAAGAAGCACCAGGATGGTGTGAAATTTTGCACTCTCGGTTCCTCACAGTGAGGCCTTTCGGGCCGACCAGTCCTGGCGCGGAAGATTTCGTGTGTCATCTGGATTCGGCAATGCCTACAGCCTATAAATAGAAGGATACCCCTTCTGATTCGGGGTAGCTAAATTCGGACCATCTTTGGTGCGCGTAATTGGACTCCCGTGCACGTAATATGACTTTCAGGTATTGACCCTTTTATCGCAACCTTGCCCTGAGGTTCACCTTTGCGCGCAATCCCATTGGATTAAATAAAATTGCACCCTCCTCAGGGTTCCTCATTTGCGTGAAACCACTTCCAATGCGTGCACTCCCTCTTTTTCGCACAAAAACCTATTGCGCGCAATCCCGCCAGTAGGTTTTTACAGTGATAAGCCATTGTCCTTGTGCGCAATGCAAGCCCGTTGGGCGCAATCCTCTTATCCACGCGCAATCCCTCTACCCCAATTGCGCGCCATCCTGGTGTTTTGCATGCAAACCTTCTCTTTATGCACAAACACCTGGATCCCTCACCTTGACACCCCCCGGGGTGCCTCCCTGCATAGGCGCCCGATGTCCTCTATACCGGGCATGCACGCCATGCGTTGTTTTCCCGTACGGCCTTCTAGGCTTGTATGAAGTAACCTCAAGGTCCCTTGTGTGGTGATTCCCATTGCGTTGCTTTTCCTTATGCTTTTTTGCATAGGCACGCTAACAGCTGTTGCTTCTTCACATAGTCACGCTAACGTGGACCCCTCGATGGTTCGCCTTGCGGCCCCCTTTCACCACGGCCTTGTCGATGCCTTCCCTCCAACAAGGGTTAGAGGGTGTTAGGCATGTAATCCATAGGGGTGTGGAGCGAACCCACCTCATCCAAGCTGCAGGACGTTAACCTGCCAAGCACCTCGTCCTCAACAAACAATGTTAAACTGTGATCCGACCTCGTGCCTCGCACGCAGGGTCCCCCCGGCTCAAACATTCTTTACACCGCTCATCTCCACGGGAATGGAATCTTCCTCACATGGAATGAGATCCTCTCTCACGGAGTGGTGTTAGTCCACGAGGGAAGGGCTACCTCAGAGCGTAAGCCCATAGCCTCTCTTGCGGAAGGTATCACCCATGCACCCCTGTACTTCCCCACGGCCAAGGCCAGGGGAGGGTGTGACAGCGAACGAGGAATCTCCTTTGTTCGGTCCCTAGTCCCTCTCCCTCTGCGCTATATTGCACCACGGACCTCCATCCTGGAGTAAGCCCCACCACCAAGGGCTGCTCAACGTGTAAGCCCCTCTCCTCTTCTCACGGATGCTCCCTTCGCGACGTGATCATCTGGTCTCTAATGCCTCTTGTTTCCCACACCGAGCATGACTCACGTGGGCTTAGAGTGAGCATCGTCCATGACACCGCCATTATGGGCCGCCTCAGAGCGTAAGACCCATCCAGGTGAACTATGATGGCTTTGATCCATGTTAAAGCATGGTATGTAGGTAACCTCCATGAGGTTCAAGCACACAACCCGATCGTTCTGACCTCTTCACGTCGGTTCGCCTACACTTTGGGCCGCCTCAGAGCATAGGCCCCAAATTTCTCGTCCCGCGTGACGTTAAAATGTATGTCGCCCAGTACGACGTTAAACTATTTGGCTCGTCCCACATGATGTTAAACCACACTTCCTGAACTACGTGGACATTGATCCATGTCAAGGCATGGTATGTAGGAAGCCTTCACGAGGTTCAAGCCCATCACTCCATCACCCATCATGATTCCTACCCGGGCCGCCACATCCTGGAGGGATCATGCCACCTCATTCCACTACACAGTATCCAAGAAGCCGCCCACGTGCTGGCCCCAGCATCAGAGTTCCTTTCAGGGGGTTCTTTTATCTGAACCACTCTAAGTGTTCTGATTAGTCTGATCCGTCGCTGCAGGATGTTAAACTCACGGCATGCCCCATGTTAAACATAGGAAGCTGAGGAAAACCTCAGAAGACACGCCCTTGGTATAACCGTCTCCCCAAGATGTTAAACTCGCAGCAAACCCCGTGTTAAACATGGGAAGCTGAGGAATATCTCATAAGACATACCCTTGGCGTAACCGTCTTCGCAAGACTTATAACTCAGGACATACCCCATGATAAATGTGGGAAGATAAGGAAAACCTCAGAAGACATGTCCTTGGCATAACCATCTCCGCAACACGTCAAACTCAAGGCATACCCCATGTTAAACATGGGAAGCTAAGGAAAACCTCAGAAGACACGCCCTTGGCGTAATCATCTCCGCAAGACATTAAACTCGCGTCATACCCCGTGTTAATCATTGGAAGATGAGGAAAACCTTAGATACAAGCCTATGGCATGCCGATTCCCCACGTTCGATGTGGGATGTCTCGGGCTTCTGCGCCCTCGAGAAGCCCTACAATAAGGGACAGAAGATAGACATGCCAGTTCCCCAGAGTCAAGACATGCCAACGATGCCCCAGCGTGACCATTCTCCTCACCGAAGGTTGCTGCCCCGAACATACCCCTTGGAGCATCTCGATGGAAGCAGCAAAATTATCTGGTGTCCATGAAGATATAGCACCGGTATCGAGATTCACGAATACATCTAAAATCTATGAGGGAGACACGGACTAGGTGACTAGCTCTGAGGAGGAATCCACGGAAGGATGAACCGACATACCATCATCCCGGTTTTGATCAAGGAGCATACATCCCTGAATAAGGAGCAAATGCCGCCCACCTTTGGAAAGCGGGAATGTGGGGTAACAAGCCGTGCATCCTTCCCTATGTGACGGACGCGCACGCGCGCCCCGGTGGAATGTGTTGGAAACAGTCACCTTAAGGGAAGTCTTTTCCCCATTTATAATTATCTTGTGATCTTCATCTTCATCTTCCATCTTTACTCATACATTATCATGTTTCCAATTAATTCATTATTTTTTAGATTTTTAACCAGGGATTATTCTCAAATGGAAGCTGATATCTAATTCCATTTTGAGGATAGTATTTTGAATACATTCAGTGATTGATCAAATTATTTAGTAGGATCTCCCAAAAAGATAATATCATTGACTATTTTTTTCAAACTTCTATTCATTTGAGTGATGATGTCACTATCATTCATTATGAAGGTGTCAAAATTTACATTTTTAATAGAATACCTTAGCTTTTTAGAATTTTCAGTGCCCTCATATGTAACAACAATTCTTTTCATCATTTAATATGACATAAGACATTTAGATACTTTATTAAATATGGTAAGATCAAGTCCACAAATGATTGAATTCAATTTTTTTTTGACATGATATCATACTCAGCTTCATTGGAAGCATCCCATGTTTCAATTTTCTCAAGAATTACAAAGGGAGTTATGATCTTCATTATAAATTTAAATCCAATATTCTTTAGTTAGGTGACCATATATGATTTCATGCATCCATAGTTGTCACTACTGAAATATGGAGCACGGATCACATATATAATGTCTCTATGATAATCCATATACATATGTACAATATAGACCTTACCATTATGAAATTTCAAGATATTTATGATGAAATCTCACATTCTATATGAATTTTTAGGCTGTAATAATAAAAAAAATTGAAGGGGAGGGGGTGAATTGTGTCTTTTCGATAAAATTTAATGAATATTGCTTTTAAATTCCATTTTGATTTAACAAGTAAAGAATTTTTATCTTCTGTAAATATTTTAGAAGAATATATACAATAAATAAGAACACATCAATTTTTATAGTGGTTAGTGTACAAAGATCACCGAGTCCCCTCCACCAATTCTCTATCTATAATCTTAGTGATTCTCACTAGAAAATATCTTGTTTTAATAATACTTTAACATCTGAGTGGAGGCAGTTGAAACCATTACAATAATGCTTAAAATTACTTCTATTTATTTTACATGGATTAGATTTCTCCATAGTTCAGTTCAAGAATCTGAAACTCTCACACGACTGAGTGAAATAAGATGATAATCTAATAAGTAATAAGAGTTTGATTTTTTTTGGTTTTCATTGGTTTTAGATCATGGTTTTAGAAGACACTTCCAGAATATGGATCCTCTTTTTCAATTATTAAGGTCTCTATGTAAGGATATATTTGAAGAGATCCCAATTGTAATATAACTTCAAAAAAAAAGACCAATAAACAAACTGCAGTAGTTTCATGAGTTTGAGAATATTTATATTTCTAGAGTGTAACCTCTTCAAAACATAATAGTAACTTGAAATTTTCTACAATTAAGTATTCAAATGAAATTCTCTAGAAAATGTAGTTTCATATCATGTATATATTATAAAGATATTATGGTAGAGAATATATAATAAAAATAATTCATAAAGTTCAGTAGACCAAAAATAATATCCTCGAAGATCATAATTATGAAAATTTAAATCATTCCAGACTGTCATAACATTCCATATAAGTAGGAATGATTTATTCCATTGAATAAAAATCTTTATTTGAATCATAATGAGCCTCTTAATCAGTTGTAATGTAACTTTAAACATATATTTACCTCCATCAAGACTATCGCATAAATCAGGGATAATAGCATAGATTTAAAACTCCATAATTGTCTAGTAAAACTTAGGTTTCATTAATTTATTGAAAAAAACTCCAAACCTAGGGTTGATAAAGTAGGGTTGAATACAAAATTAGGGTTTATGTACCATACATTTTTCTCCTCAAAAATAGAGGTTCCTAAAAATGTGGCCTTATTTATCCATTATTTTAGGAATTTCAAACGTAAAGTTACACCAATATATAGGGTACCAAAAAAATACTTTCTTGATAATGTGGGATTCATTTTTATGATATACTTACAAATGTAGGTTATGAATAGTTGTTTCAGAATATATTTGAAATTCATTCTCACACTTATAAAAATATTTCTCATGGATCAAATATATTGAATATAATTCCAAAATAAATATTTCAATCAATATTATTATCCTGAAATTCACATAATAAAATTACATCAGCTAAACAAACAAGGGTATTTGTGAGCATCAAAATCAATAAGACTTATAAATTATTTTTTATAAAATACATGCCCAATAATTTTTTTCCACATTCAATGTTAACCTAGTACATTCTGGTTCACTCCATTGACTAAAACCAAAAAACAATGAGTAAGAATAAATTATCATATTCAGTAACCACATAATCATAAAAAATACACTTATAAGATGTCTAATCTATGAAACATTTCATAATATTAACACATTTTTTTGTACTAGACTATTCATAGACAACATATTATTAAATCATTCATGAAGGTTCATGAAGTGTATGTGAATTCCAAAATCATATCCCATGGTATTTCAAACCAAGTGTGCAGCAAGGCTCATTGTCATGTACCTGGTTTGGCTAAGTCGGTATCAATGCACCTTTTCAGAGTTGTTTCTCTTTTGTACATCTATTCCAGAGCCACATCCACTTATAATATCTAGAAAGGATATATTTCCATGAAACCACTCATTCTATCCTTTACAAATATCCCATGACATTTTAATATAAAATTTCTCATCTTTAATATTATCGTTTGACCATATTATCCTAGTCTTCACATATACCAACTAAAACATTATAAAAATAGATACCAACTATAGTAACCTAGTATTCACATATATGAACATTACATCAATATTACAGAATACTTAATCATTATAAAAATACATTCCCAAAGACCATATTAGTCTAGTGCCTCTAGAAACATGGAAACATAAAAAATGGTATATAACTGATCTCAATTACCTCACACAACGTTCTTCATTATTATAACACTTGTTAGAAACATAATACAAAATGAAAATCTTCATAACCAGGGAAAGTAAGCATAAAATGGTGGAGCATAGATGGCCATTAAGGGTGTGTTAGAATAAACATGACTATAGGGGTATAATATTCTCTCATAACATTAGAAGATCACACATTGCATATCATAATATCAAAAACATGAATCCTGGTATAAATATTGGATGATCATAAGATATGAATCATTAAGAAATAGAGAACATAATCGATGAAATCATGAAAAAGGGATAATGCATGGAATTGTGGAAAACAAATATGTTTATAAAATTACTTCCATAGTAGTCAAGGCGTCACTGCCAATGCCATCTTAGTAATACGGGTTCACTCTAAATACCATCTTGGTAATCATGGTTCACTCCCATGGAAATATTATTTGAATGATTTCACTCCCATACCATCTTGTAAATCTTGTTTTACTTACTTGGCCATCTTAGTTGCATGATTTCACTCCCTATACCATCATGGTAGTCATCGTTCACTCCCATGGTCATCTTAATAGTATGAGTTCACTCCCCAAACCATCTTGTAATTCATGGTTTACTCACATGGCCATATTAGTAGTCAAGGATCACAACTAGGACCATCTTAGTCTATATCATGAGATATAAATATTTACCAAATTCATTAGAGGGAGTTATAGGTCCCATATGTCTCATAATAAAATCATTCATACATGTTCCACAAGATAATAAATCTTTCACAATTTATTTACCCCTATAAAGATATGGATTTTAGAAAAATCATATCATAAACCATGAAATGATATGCTAATTGCAAAATTTTCAATAACATCATAAGATATAGAAACAATATATGTTTCCTAATCATTTCCTTAAAGCATAACTTGTGAAAATAACTGCGTTTCAAGGACATATAACCCATGAAAAAAACAGGTTTCATAAAAAGTATGTAATAAAAAAATAAACCATTCATATAAATAATATGTATTTTCCCTTTAGATCATTTCCCAAAAAGCATGAGTAGAAAAAATTTGTGTCATCTTATATGGAGAATAATTTTGAAATATATTTTAAAAAAATTTCCTTCGGAAAATATCCTTTTATCTTTTGAAAATTATTTTTAAAACATAAATCCTATTGAAAACCCATTTTCATGAAATTTTTTTTAAAAAATTATAAAGAAATATTTGAAAAAATATTGAAAGATATTATTTTTAAAATTTCTTGAGAACTTATAAATAAATTTTGAAAACATTTTGAAACCTATTTCATTGAAAACACATTTAAAATTTTATAAAAAAATCTTTAATTGTTTTTCAAAACAATTTCATTGAAAATATATTGAAAAATTCTAACAAATGCATGAAAATATTTTGAAATAAATTTTCATTAAAACACTTTGAAAATATATAATGAAATATTTAAAACATTTTGAAAACAATTTATTTCAATACACGTTTATATCTTATAAAATATACTTTGACAATAATTTAAAATAAATTTTAAGCATTATTTTTTAAAACCATTTTCATTGAAATCCACATTAAAACAAAAAATTTATATAATATTTGGAAAACAATTATATTTATAGTAAATAACATAGTAATATTGTAAATTATTTTTCAAGGGAATTAATGTAACAATGGATAATAATTCCTTACATGCTGAATATTCCTTTTGCACTGTAAAAAGTTTATAAAAGTGCCTCGACCAGAAAATGAAAAGAAGAAACCTTTTTAAAAACCTTTTTCTAAAAGGTAAAAAATTTGTAAAAATTAATTTTAATGATCATAATATAATATTAAAAAAATGGAAATATTTTTATAGAACATGATTTTTAAGGAACACATATTTCTGACCAAAGAGATGGGTAAAGTCAAACTTTCATAAAAAATATTTTTTGATCACATTATGTACCAAAGACTGAAAAATGGTACCATTACATGGATAAAACATTAATAACCATAGGAAAATAAATCTCATTGGAATTATTGAGATATGAATAAGGTGATTTCATCAATGGGATCATAATCATAAGGAATCTTGATAAATAGTGAGATTGTTGCTATAAACCATTACCAATTTGGTAGATTTGAATCATTGTACAATAGATAGAATAACATTGAAATAATATTAATATATCATGAAAATATTGAGATTCATTATATACATTTTCAAAGGAATTATATACAACTCATGAAAACATATAGGTGCATTACATGACATGTGTCTCATTGAAGGAAAATTTAGACAAAATTACCTTACAAACATGAAAACTTTTGTAAAATAACACCCATGAAAGAATGATCATCGAATGGATATTTTAGTTCCAAAAATTTTATTTATAATAATAATATAATAAATACATGGTCATTATACACACCAAAAAAAATAAATTAGTCATCAAACGGGCATGTATCTCATAGAAATAAAAAGTGATATGAAATTCCCTTACCTTGTATATTGACTTTCGTTATACAAGTAAAATATTGTGGTACAATAAGTATAACATTAATAAAATTTTACAAAAAAATTATATTCATTAATATAATAACACATAATCTTTTATTATGAAATTCTCTTACCAATTTTTAATATATAATTTCATTATGTTAAACTAATGTTTTGGGTAATAACTGCTTTTCTTACCATATTTGTTTTCACTTTTCATTCTCAATCATTTTACTTAAATCATGATTTACATATTCCGAGAATGTATAATAGAAAATATATATAATATATATTCATTATATTAACATTTACAAAGAACTATAATATATATATATATATATAATGGAATACACCGTTCATGGAGACAATAGACCATACATACACATGAAAGTTGTTTCCATTTTTATGGGGTATCGAAAGAAGGGAAATAAATGAAATAAATGTATATGTTTATATAAAATCATTAATGTAGAATTATTATTCCATATATATCATATAATTTTATTAAACCCATCTTTATAACATTCCTTGTGTTGTGTGAACGAATCACATTGCTTTGAGGAGGCGATAGACCACACTTCTTTAAATGAAGTTATCGTATTTACACAAAATAGAAACCATGAAGTCTGGATTTATATAATAGATAAATAATTATATATAAATAATAAAAATAATAAAAATCATATAAAAATATAATTTTGATCATAATTCCAAACCACAAGAAGTTGTAAAGGTAAAATGAACAACAATGTTTTGTGAGGCGGTAGATCATCGTACACAAGAATGATATGTTTGTTACCCATTTGATGGGAGTGTGTGAAAGTGTAGGTATAAAAAATAAAATAAAAAATATTAGTATATTTTAAATATATATGATATTATGTGTGAATGTAACAAGAATCATTGAGTTGGTGGAGAAAAAAATAAAGGAACTCCAGGACGGATGTTACATCTTCTTTGGGTAAATCCTTTTGGTTTTCACCAAAGTGATTCTATGGATAGATTTCATCTGAAAGAGAGGATTATAGGATGAAGGGAGTTTTATTGAGGAACAATTTTATAGGATTTGATTCAAACCAAATTTTCTTGATAGGTGTGAGGAAGTGGGAGGAGAGGAGGCATTTTTCTAGTGTAGGAGGAGTGACACTATGTAGATTTTGGAAAAGGGAACACCACTAATGTTTTTCCATTGAATGTTTCTTCAATAATAAACTAAATTAGTGAAAATAGAAGATAGGGTTGAAATATGTCCAACCAATTTATTTTTGGAAATTTTATAGGTCATTTGGCCAGTAATTTTACATTATAGATATTTGTTAAGCTAATTTTTCCTCTTAATTGATGTAATTAATTTTAATCACTTTTACAAATATTTTTGTTTAAAAAGTGCGTTTAGAATATTAGATGTTATAAATTATTAAAATTAAAAATATGGAATCTATTATTTCCATAATAACAGCAGATAAATGGTATAAATTAATTTAAAATTAATCCTATAGACAGGACGACACTGTGGGGGTTTAAAGTGAAAATGAATAAATGGTTCCACTATTTTTATATCCAATTTTATTGTGAAATTAGTTCCAATTTCCTAAATAAGATTAATTTGTTTATAGTTTATATAATTATAATTTTATACAATATCAAAATTTATTTAACAATATATAAAAATTAGATTAAAAAGTTGTTTTGAATTAGGATTCTGTATTTTTCAGTATTCATAAAACAATTATGTTTCTCAGAAAAATTCCAAAACATCACCCCTAAGTTGATTTCAAAATTATGGATTCAAAAATGATATTTTTACCAAATAAAACATATAAAAGTTTCTAAATTTAATTTTATTATTTTTCATACAAGTACATAAAAAAGAATAAATTTTTGTGAACATAATATTTTTGAACGTATAAAGACTTTAGAAAAAATTATATTTTTTAGTATCACCATTTTAAATAATATTAAAAAAGTTTTTATTATGATTTATATTACAAAATTTAAAATCTTGGATACTAATATCTTTTTAAATACATATAATAATAAAATGATGTTTCATCGAAACATAGTGTTTCATGTAAAACAGACCATGTAATTGTGCTGTGTAGCATATACCAAGTCATTGTTGCGTGAAGAGCAAGCCATGTAATTGTTTCATGTAGTTCAAGAGAAGTTAGTGTTCCATGTAACACAGGTGAACTTGTTGTTCTATGTTCCATAAGCCTAGTTGGGGTTTCATTTAGCACAAACATATCTTGGGGGTATCATATAATGAATGATTAACATGGTGTAGCATACAAGGCATAAAAAATTGTTGATTTCATATAACCCAAGATATATTCAATTTTTTTTGAAATAAAAAAAATCAAAAAAAGATTAAATTTATTAAAAGACAAAAATACTTTGGTTGTTACAAGTTTATAATGTTACTTCTACGCTTCTAGAACATTTACATAAAATGAGAGAGAGAGAGGAAGTATTTATAGGTTATAATATATGGGTAAAACTATGGGAAATCACCACGTAATGAAGCTATTTGTATCTAGAATAGGTCCTCAAAATTCAATATTATAATATTCATTTTAACACACCACATACTATTCTTCTTAAGGCAATCTCTTTAAACACGATATTCCATATATCATAATAGATATAGAGAATATATTATATCATGATACCAGCTGAGTTGTGACTTTTATTTTGAAAATTGATTTATTATAGAGTAAATATGTTAGGGGCCCAGATGATACATTTACAACATAAGGATATATCTATGTCATAAAATAAAATTTAAAAATGGATTTATAATTCTCCCATTTTAAAGACTTCTCATCCTCGAGAAGCGTCTCTAGGTCTCTTGTTAAAAAATGTTACGACATTGATCTTGAACATATGAATCATGATCCCAAATAACCTCATAGATGTTATCATGATTCAATTAAATCTATATAAATAATACCATCTTCCCTTGATGAACATTCACACTCTATCCTATAATCAACACCAAAATCTCCTCATAGGAAGTGTCATTATCTCAATCAACATCCTCACAATTGATAACATGTGTAGGGTCATGTAAGAACCATCATTTCTATGAATCATATAACAAATTGTTCATACATTTTTAGTGGGATGGATGATACAAATAGCATTCCAATGTAACTATATATTCATTGATCTCAAAGGAACCATCAAAACATGGTGTTATATTTCCCTATTTTTCTTAGAAGTTGCTTCCCTAAAGGATAAGTCAAAATCAAGAAAACTAGATGAAACATAGATACTCTAAAGTACTCATAATAAAATCATAATAAGATCATTTTCTACTCTGAGGGGTTACTAACCACCTATGAATAAGATACTCTCTCCTTGAGGTTTCATGAATAATTTTCGGGACCTCAATGTCAACCTCTCCATCCGCATTAAAATAGATTTGTGAACAATAATACCTCTTATAAAGAGCCTCAAAAGGTTCCATCTGAATAAAATGAAGTTTTTTTATTTCAAATCTCACCAAGGGATAGGAGATCAACCCATGATCCATATAATTCTAGAAAAAAATAACAAATCATACCCTCCAATATGCATATTCCCCCGTAGTATTTTCTATCTGTTTATGGATGTTATGCCGCGATCAACCTCAAATGATTCCATAAGGAATATTGCAAGCCCTTCAAAAACCATTATGGAAGTCATACATTTCTATCTGATACAATTATAAAGGTAACTCTATATAGTTTTTTGATCACATGGATGTAGAGAATTTCCATCTCTTCCACTATGGGTTTCTCTCTGATCGATAAAAATATGGAAACACTTTTCAACCGTTAAACATTCATCCAAATTGTATCTTATATTCATAGGGTCCTTGGTAACACCCATAACTAAGTATTGTATGATGTACTCCAACTTCCACATCAGCACTTGAAGTGTTAGGATAAACCCTACAAGGACACGTGTGCTCAGCCTTCATCTGATAACAGGTAAGGCATCGGGAGCCAAAACATGTAATTTCTCTCTCCAAACCTAGCCACTATAACTACTACATAAATTCATTATACATAATCATTGATTCATTATTTATTTCCCTTGTAGATATATGGTAATACCTCACCATATCCACTGAGATGTATACATGGACTACTACTCCCCCATGAACAAAGACCATGTCATTTCTCCTCAAGGGCCACCCAACTATCATATCACCTCTTACTAGTTATTCCCTCTTCACAACATAATCTCGGTATGAATCATGTACATTACTCACTCCTTCCACAAGAATGTATATAATTACCAGGGTATATAAAATAATTTAACCAAAATTATCATAAAAATTTATCATCCAATTAACCAATAAGCTCATCATGTGACACTACTCTTCATATGGCCTCTCAAAAATATCTTGCCCATCCTAAATCTTATGAATAAGATCATATAAAATGACATTTAAATCCCATAGTGAATACACAATCTCAATGATGAATTCATACATCTCCTCATCCCATGACCATAGTATCTATTTTAGGTCCCTATGTGTGATGAGATATCAAAGTATCTTATGGTCTGTGTAGATAATAAATCTCTCTATTAAGATATATTTTCACAAAAAATTTAAGGCATTGACCAAAAATTTAAAATAGAATTAATTTTAGGGTATTTATTCTCATGAGGTCACAGATGATGATATATATAGGCCACTACCTTCTCTTTCTTCATTAACACTGCTCCTAAAAAAATCTTGATGCATCACATTACACTAAATGACCACTCATTAGTATATGGTGTTTTAGTACTAGAGTTATCATCAACTGTCCCTTTAACTAATGGAAATTATCTTCACAATATTATTGGCACCATAATATCAATTCCTTATTAATTAATTCAGCCATATGTGTTGAGAGTCAAGATAAGTCTTGAATAAACCATCGGTAATATCCTGGTATACATTGAATGCTCTCGATCTCAATAATGTTTTAGGGAAATTTTCATGTCTTGACTTCCGAAACATTATTTAGATAAAAAACTGTAACCATTTCAGAAATAAAATTTCCTATGTACTTCACCTCTCAAACCATTTAGTCATACATTGACAACATGGAATAATTTCGATATTCTCAAAGAATAAACATTACTATCTCTTGGTTTCCAACCATCTCCTCTAGTGTTGGTGAGTATAAAATGATGTCTTCAATGAACACTAGGATTATTGAGTCCATGTGTGTTTATATCATATTATTCTTGGGGGATATGAACACTAATGGAACATTATTTTGGAAGGAATGAAATCACAATGTACTCATTCAATCCTTACCTACTCTAAAATATTTCATTTGGAATTTACATTTCTCTAAATCTATAAAAATGTTATAATGATCAAATATCTATCATGGAGAAACACTTGAATTCCTATAGATTGCCAGAAAGTCATTGATCCAAGAAAAAATATATCAATTCTTCATTATGACCTTTTCATCTTTTGGTAATTAACAATTAATAGAAAACTATTTCCCTCATTCTTGGCGAATAATACAAGTGAACTACATTGCTATGTAATATCTAATAAATCCTTTCTTCTCCCTATTGTCTAGAAACCCCTTAAAAGCCATCAACTCATTTGGATCCATACAATATGAGGGTATATAAATTGGTTGTGATCCCAATACAATATCAATATCAAAATGAACTCCACTTTTTAGTGTGAGTAACATGAATTCATCTATAAAGACATTCTGATAGTGCTATATCGATAGAGGATAAGACGGGAGGGGTGTTACTAATTATGTCAATAGATTCAATCCATCGATCATTATTATTATCATCTTGAGATGACTTATGTATTTTTCAGATCTTCTTCCATTTTTTCCCACTCTCTAATGATCATGAACTTATCTCCATTTGGTAATATGGACAACACACAACAACAATAGAAGTTTATATGAGCTTAGAAGTTATTCATCCATTCCATGTTGCGAATCACATTGAGGGAACTCATATCTAATATCAAAGAATATGATTAATGAACACAACTAGTAAATAATACTTAACAATATGAGTGTTTATAGATTTGGTCCACTTTTATTCCCAATAGTCTATTAATAAAGATTATTTTGAATGCTAACATGACCCATATATCCTATCCACAAAAAATTGTGTTGAGATAATTGAACACAATGAATCCATATCTAATATAGTAGTATATTGATTATATTTAATAAAAATGTTTCCTTAAATTATGGATGTACTGTATCCACCCTCTGCTATAGTTTTATAAAGAACCATACATTACATACATTTTTAATACTTCAAAATTGAAGCATACTTATTACAACATATAACAAAACCATGAAAGGACCGTATAGGTATAGTGTCTTTAGAAACTGGGAAACATAAACAACTGGTTCATAAAGCGTCTACATTGTCTCCCATTTATTTCATCATATCTATAGTCCCTTTTAGCATATCTTACTTAATAACCTTCTTCCTGACCTGGGGAAAGAAAACATACAAAAGGGTGAGCTCAAATGCTCAGTAAGGGTAAACAAAATAAATATCAATCACATCATATACATAAGCGCATAACTTTTGGAAATCTTAACCTGCAAAAGAGATCATAATTTCATAACATGGAATAAATCATGGCAGTGAAATGTAATCACAATAATCATAACATAAAACATGAAACTTTGTGGCATATACACATAATTATAGAGAATCATTTCTTGTTAGTCAAGACTCATTGCCAAGACTATCTTAGTGGACAATGTCAATTTCTGAACCGAATCACACTCATTTCAGTCCTGTTTCACTGAACCGGTATAACCTACCATTCCAGCCATGTCTATCTCATGAGATATAAAATCTTTACCCAATGCATTGGAGGGAGATATAGGTCCCACCCATCTCATAATGATACCATTCTTATGTGTGCCACAAAATCATAAACCATACATCATAGCATAACGCATGTAATAAAAATGGGAATCTTAAACATCGTGACATCATAAAAAAATTCATATAAGATAAAGGAATTCATAAAAATATAATTCCATCATAACATAATCAAATAAATGTAATAATAGGGATAAAAATGAACCGTTTATTATCTTAGATGGAAAATAATTTTGATAAAACACTTGAACTCCATTCTTGAGGAAAATATCCTTTCTACTTCAAAAACACTTTTCCTTTCATAACATGTCGTACAATTATAAACTAAAAGAAGTTGATTAAAAATAAACTTGAAAACTTGTAAAGTAAGATTCTTGGAAATAATGTTTTAAAAATCCATTCATGCCGTATAAGTTAAAAAAACATTCTTCTCGTACTTTTGTCGGAAAAGTCAAAAAGTACCTCGTACGAAAAATGACAAAAGATTCCTTTCATATCTTTTACTAAAAACTCACCGAAGGGTAAAATAGGATTTAAAAAATTGTAGGTGAATGGAAATAATATTACATATTGAGGAAACATGGATTTGGATGATAAAATACACCCCATTAAATATCAAAGTATAAACAATCTCGGATAAAAATGAGATTGTGATATTTCCCTTACCTTAGGTCCGTTTTGCATCGTAAGTGTCCGAACCTCCTGTATAATGATTTAAATAATTTTATTGACTTATTCCAGAATCATACTTATTTTTATGATATCATATATGGTCATATTATTAGCTTCTTAGTAGTAATATTTCATTGCTACTTGTTATTCGGGTGTTTATATCTTTTTGTTCTTATGTGTGTCTTGTCGAATAAATTATTATTCTTCTCTTTAGGTTATAGATAAATCATTTCCAGAATGTTATTAGTGTAATATATATCATATTAATTCATTCAATTCATTTATATAATCATTATGAAATGAAGATCATGTAGAACGAGTCGCATCACATCGTGGAGACGGTATTCCGTACGTACGCACGAGTGATGATATCGTTCCTATGATCGTGGAATTGTATTGGAGTGTATGTATACTATTTAAGAATCTGTATTACATTATAATAGTCATATATAGTCATTATTTACACCATTATACCCATCCAAGTAAGGTGGTGGTGGAAAATAGATTATACCACGGCGTGGAGACGGAATTCCGTACGTACGCACGCGCGGTGATTTTTTTTTCCGTAGTGTGGATAGATGGTGAAATAGGGTTGTTTCATACTTATAATAACATATAATTATATGAGTGATACTGATGTTATTACTTCATAATGAAACAACTAAAGAAGAAGAAGTTGAATAAGAAATAAAGATGAAAGAATTGGTAACGGACATTACCTCTTCTTTGAAGTGCTTCTTTGAGACCTTCTTTTAGGGCACTAAAATTGGTCTTTGAAGAACACCAGGACCTCTAGGATGTCTCTAGGGAAGTGGAGAGGAGGAATTGTCAGGGGTTGGCCGAGCTTGAAGGCTCAAAGTGGTGTGAGGAAGAGGGGGAGGAGGTGCCCTTTTTATGAGGGAGGAGAGGGGTACCTTTGGGAAAACTAAAAATATTATTTTATTATAAAGTCAAGTTCGGTTTTAAATAGCTCCAAATTGATATATTTTTAAGCTAAGGTGGGGATGGGTCTAAATACTCTCATCCAATAGAATTTATACAAGTTTAGGTTCCTATTTTTACCTTATCATTTAGATTTAACATTAAGTTAAATAAGTTTACTTTTACCGTGTCTTCTTGTGTTCTTATACTATAAGGTTAATAAACATACTATAAGCAGCCAAACGAACAACAAGTTATTTATTATTAATATAAATAACCTTATCTAGGTTATGTGGCCGAACCATAGATTTTTAGGAATAAAATAACAATTACTAATATAATATTTGTTTTAAAAACTATTTTATGTCAATTTTGACACTATTTAGTTATTGATTTTTATGAAACTCATAACAGAATGATTAGTTCAAAAGAAGTTAATTAAATCAATAATAACATGTCATATTAACCTATAAAATTAGTGGAATTCATAAAAAGTCTCAAATTACATTTATTTTGGTGTTTATAACATTAATTATGTCAATATTTCATTAATGAGATAATTACTGCATCATATTTGTGTCATAAATAAATTAAATTATTTAATGTCTAAAAATTAAAAATAAAATACCATTATGTATGAAATCCTTTTATCTTTCTAATGAATATTTATAGTCGAATTTATCTTTTGTATAACCCCATATTAAAAATTATTTACTTATTAAACATTGATTTTAACTATTTTAACCCTACTTTAAATAAATTAATAATAAATGTCCTAATCTAATCCAAGTGGGCCTAAATGGTCATATTTTATTCTTATGTTTGTTTTTGGTCGAATTACACTTGTCCAATAGAATTAGGACATGTGTTAAGATAATAATAATATCATCTTTACCCTTAATTACCCTATTTACTTTTAACCGTGGTAAAAAAAAGTAAAAAGTTACTATTCACCAAAAAATTATTTTCATCTCATTGAACCACATTTTACTTACTGACATCAACCATGTCTCTCGGATTTTTGAAATTCCACTCACAGAAGCGGTGAAATTAAGTTTTATGAAAAATTCAGTTTTTTAACTACCACTTAGTGGTTTCACTATTCATCAAAAATTGAAAGTTTTCAGAAAAATACCAAAATTTCACCCTAGGCTAATTTCGATATTCCGAATCCAAAAATGAAGTCCATTTTGAAAAATAAAATTTATAAAATTTCAAAAAGTGGTTATTACTATTCATAACGGCTAGTTTTAATAATATTTTAATAACATATCGTTGTTTAGTGAAACTCGGTATTGCGTACGACGCAAGCTATCGAGGAAGGTCGCGATTTCGTGTAAAGCAAGCCAAGCAAGTGTTGTGTGTAGAAAAATATTCATTTTATGATTTATATAACATAAAAGTCTCGGGTGTTACATTTTACCCCCCTTAAAATGAATTTCTCCCTCGAAATTCGTCACTTTGTAACAAACAGATGAGGATACCTCTCCCTCATCAGATCCTCAAGCTCCCATGTAGCTTCTTCTAATTGGTGGTTCCTCCATAAAACATTCACCAATCGAGTGGTCTTGTTTCATAGGACTTTTTACGATCCAGAATCTCTATCGGTTGTTCTTCATAAGAAAGATCTTGCTCCAGTGGTATAACTTTTAAGCTCAGTGCATGTGAAGGATCAGGTATGTACTTTCTCAAGAGAGATACATGGAACACATCATGAACTTGAGAGAGATTCAGTGGAAGCGCCAATCGGTAAGATACCTTCCCAACACGATCCAGTATTTCGAGAGGACTGATATATCTAGGGCTCAACTTCCCCTTCTTTCCAAATCTCATGACTCTCTTCCAGGGAGATATCCGTAAGAACACTTTATCACCCACTTCAAACTCTAGGTCTTTTCTTCGGTTGTCGGCATAACTTTTCTGTCAACTCTGAGATGCTCTTATGTGTTGTTGAATAGATCTGACCTTTTCTGCCATTTCATCAACGAGATCAGGTCCTAATAGCTTTCTTTCCCCAACTTCATCCCAGCAAGTTGGAGTCCTGCATTTCTTTCCATAGAGAGCTTCATAAGGAGCCATCTGAATACTGGATTGAAAGCTATTATTATAAGAAAATTCCACCAAAGGTAGGTGTTTATCCCAACCACCTTTGAAATCCATAGAGAAATCTCTCAACATATCTTCTAGAGTTTGAATTGTTCTCTCAGACTGACCGTCTGTCTGAGGATGATAAGCAGTGATGAAACTCAACTATGTATCCAGAGTATGCTGAAGACTTCGCCAGAACTTCGAGGTAAATCTCGGATCCCGATAAGATATAATAGAAAGTGGTACTCCATACAATCTTACCACTTCCTTTACATATATCCTGGCAAGCTGATCCAGAGGGAAATCCTCTCTAATAGCAATGAAGTGTGCATACTTTGTAAGATGATCAACTATGACCCAGATAGCATTATTGCCTTTGGATGTTTTAGGAAGTCCTGTGACAATGTCCATAGTGATGTTTTCCCATTTCCATTCGGGTATGGGTAATGGTTGTAACATCCCCTTAGAATTCTGTCTCTCAGCTTTAACTTGTTGACAAACCAAGCATCGAGATACATATTCAGCAACATCTCTTTTCATGCCATCCCACCAGAAGTACTCTTTCAGGTCCCTATACATCTCCGTGCTTCCAGGATGAATAGAGAATGAAGAACTATGAGCCTCATCCAGCAGCTCCTTATTTAATTCGGGGATGGGCGGAACACAAACCCGATTCCTGAACTTTATTATCCCATCACAATCAAGGTTGAATTCAGGAACATTTCTCACCTTCTTTTGTAACTCTACATCTTCTTTCTATGCCTCTTTAATCTTCATATGTATAGATGGTTGAACATTCATTTGAGAAAGATAAGATTTTTCCCCTTCCATTATAATTCCAAGATCCATCCTTTGTAAATCCATAAATATTGGATCTTTTGTGATCCTCATCATGGATAAACTAGCATGGTCTTGTTGACTTAATGCATCTACCACCTTGTTTTCTTTCCCAGGGTGGTAATGGATTGAGCAGTCATAATCCTTAATCAGCTCCAACCATCTTCTTTAATTCATATTCAACTACTTTTGTGTGAAAATAAACTTTAAACTTTTATGATCAGTATAAATATCACACCTTTCACCATAAAGGTAATGCCTCCAAATCATTAATGCAAAGATTACCGCAGCTAACTCCAAATCATGTGTTGGGTAATTTTGCTAATGGATTTTCAACTGTCGTGAGGCATAAGCTATCACCATATCATTTTGCATAAGAACACACCCCAATACCTTCTTGGATGCATCACTATAGATCACAAACCTTTCTCCACTACAAGGCAGTGTGAGCACAGGTGCACTGGATAACCTTCTTTTCAACTCCTTGAAATTCTCTTCACATTCCTCTGTCCAAACAAACTTAACTCCTTTCCGAGTCAACTTGGTGAGTGGATTAGATAATCGTGAAAAATCATTCACAAACGTCGATAATATCCATCCAAACCAAGAAAAATTCGGATCTCAGTTATTGTTGTTGGTCTCGACCATCTTTCGATAAGCTCTGTTTTTGCTGGATCCACAGATATCCCCTCTTTTGAGATTATGTGACCCAAAAATGCAACTTCTTGAAGCCAAAATTCACACTTGGTAAATTTGGCATAAATCTTCTCCTTTCTTAGGGTCTTCAATATAATTCTCAAGTGATCTTCATGTTCTTCCTTTCTCTTTGAATATACAAGAATATCGTCTATAAAGACTACCACAAATTTAACAAGATAGTCTCTAAAGACTCTATTCATCAGATCCATGAAGATAGCAGGGTCATTAGTAAGACCAAATGGCATCACTATAAATTCATAGTTTCCATACCTTGTACGAAAAGCTGTCTTTGGTATATCCTCCCTTTTGACCCTTAATTGATGATACCCTGAACGAAGATCAATCTTGGAAAAGTATTGAGCTCCGCGTAGTTGTTCAAATAAGTCATCAATGCGTGGGAGAGGATATTTGTTCTTGATAGTGATCTTGTTAAGTTCTCGATAATCAATGCAGAGTCTCATTGATCCATCTTTCTTCCTAACAAATAGAATAGGTGCTCCCCAAGGTGACGCAGTAGGGCGTATGAATCCCTTATCAAGATTCTATTGGAGTTGCTTCTTCAATTCCTGCAACTCAATTGGGTCCATTCTATAAGGGGTCTTTGAAATAGGCAAAGCACCCGGTACGAGTTCTATTGAAAACGCAACTTCACGATTCGGTGGAAGACCCAGTAATTCCTCTGGAAAGACATCATCAAACTCCCGTACAATGGGAATATTCTTAATCATGAGTTTATCCCCAACCATTTGAGATAAATAACCTTCATTTAGTGGAATCAATACCCATAAAATGGAAGAAATTTGCACTGGAAGGTTATGTTCATCCTTGCATTGATAGACGATCATAGATTGATCTGGAATATGAAATGTGACTTCCCTTCTTTGGCAATTGATATGAGCTCTATATAAAGAAAGCCAATCCATGCCAAGAATCACATCAAATTCTACTATAGGAAGGATCACAAGATTTTCAGGAAGCACTTTCCCACAAACTTCAATCGGAGAAGAATTAAAAACATTTGATGCGACTGTTGTTCCATTAGGTGTTGTCACAGCTAACTCAACATCTAATTGTTGAGGTAATACGGTGATACCCATAGAAAATTCTTCAGAAATAAAAGAGTGGGTGGATCTAGAATCAAATAAAACATTTTCTACTTTAGAGTGGATGGTAAGTGTACCTTTCACCACATCGTTATCGTACTCCACATCGCTGATAGAAATTGCATGTGAATTTCCTTTGCCTTTAGCCTTATGAGTTTGTTAACGTAGACCACCATCATCAACCCTTGGATTAGGGAATTTATTGGCATAATTCCCCATCTCCTTGCACTTGAAACATTTAAGTGTAGTAGGTTTATTCTGTGTATCCCTTCCTTTGTTTGCATCATAAGACATCTTCTTCCCATCATCGCGGCATTCAAATGCCCGATTACCTTCCTTTCCACATTTGAAACATTTACTTGTCCCTTTAAGACAACTCCCTCTATGTTTCTTTCCACACTTTGAGCATAAGGGAAAGCTCATCTTCTTTTCATTGTTCTCTTTAGATTTTCCTTTGAATTCCATTTTCCTCTTCTTATCAAACCCATATGACTGATGGGTTACTCCAATCTCCATCTCCACTTTGAGAGCACATCGAACGATTTCCTCATAGCTATTGAAGTCCCTTATGGCTAACGCCCTTCGAAGACTTGGTTTTAAGCCACTAAAGAATCGATCGATCTTACTCTCAGGTTGGATAATAATACCAGAAGTGTACCTTGAAAGTCTTGTAAAATTTGCTTCATTAGTACCAACAGATTCATCATCCTTTTGCTTCAGTTCAAGAAACTCTTTCTCCATCTTTGTTTGGAGAATACGAGGGAAGTACTTATTGAAAAATAAGTTCTTGAACTCGTCCCATTCCATGGACTCAATTTCATCCCTTTTCCTCGTATTCTTAATAATATTCCACCATTGATCAACATCTCCTTCCAAATGATACACTGCTAGGATGACTTTATCATGTTCGGAACATTGAAGAACTGAAAATATCTTTTCAGTAGTACTAATCCATTGTTCAGCAACTAATGGATCAGTAGACCCGCTGAAAGAAGGTGGACGCTGCCTCATGAAGGATTCAACAGAATGTTGCTCCTTCCTTTGCTAGTTTGGAAGTACTGCAAGATTCATAGCTTGAGAAAGTTGTGTGAGAATGGATACAAGATTTTTCATTCCAGCTCCCATAACGTTTGGTTGCTCAAGGGGACAATCATTGCATTTCCCGTCGCATTCTGCATTAACACGGTTCCTTCGGGTTCCAGCCATTGACTAAAACTAAGAAGAATAGTGTGAGCAACAATAATTATAATAGGAATACCACATAATCAAGAATAAAATTTCACACTTAAGGTCTTATCCTAGGTTATTCATGTCCATTTCTAAAACATTAATATTGTGTTCTATGCTTAGTCTTATCCTTAGGGTTCTTACTAAGGCTTTCACATCCTAGTTTCCAAAGGTTGACTATACCTTTCCTATGATACCAACTATAACGACCCATACATTACATACATTGTTAATACTACAAAATTGAAGCATACTTATTACAACATATAAAAAACCACGAAAGGGCCGTATAGGTATAGTGTCTTCAGAAACTGGGAAAAATAAACAACTGGTTCATAAAGCGTCTACATTGTCTCCCGTTTATTTCATCATATCTATAGTCCCTTTTGGCATATCTTACTTAATAACCTTCTTCCTGACCTGGGGAAAGAAAACATACAAAAGGGTGAGCTAAAATGCTCTGTAAGGTTAAATAAAAGAAATATCAATCACATCATATACATAAGAGCATACCTTTTGGAAATCTTAACCTGCAAAAGAGATCATAATTTCATAACATGGAATAAATCATGGCAGTGAAATGTAATCACAATAATCATAACATAAAACATGAAACTTTGTGGCATACACACATAATCATAGGGAATGATTTCTTGTTAGTCAAGACTCATTGCCAAGACTATCTTAGTGGACAAAGTCCATTTATGAACCGAGTCACCCTCGTTTCAGTCCTGTTTCACTGAACTGGTATAACCTACCATTCCATCCATGTCTATCTCATGAGATATAAAATCACTACTCAATGCATTGGAGGGAGATATAGGTCCCACCTATCTCATAATGATACTATTCTTATGTGTGCCACAAAATCACAAACCATACATCATAGCATAACCCATGTAATAAAAATGAGAATCTTAAACATCGTGACATCATAAAAAAATTCATATAAGATAATGGAATTCATAAAAATATAATTCCATCACAACATAATCAAATAAATTTAATAATAGGGCTAAAAACAGAACCCTTTATTATCTTAGATGGAAAATAATTTTGATAAAACACTTGAACTCCATTCTTGAGGAAAATATCCTTTCTGCTTCAAAAACACTTTTCCTTTCTTAACATGTCGTACAATTATAAAATAAAAGAAGTTGATTAAAAACAAACTTGAAAACATGTAAAGGAATCTTCTTGGAAATAATTTTTGAAAAATCCATTCATGCCGTATAAGTTAAAAAAACATTCTTCTCGTACTTTTGTCGAAAAAGTCAAAAAGTACCTCGTACGAAAAATGACAAAATATTCCTTTCATATCTTTTACTAAAAACTCACCTAAGGGTAAAATAGGATTTAAACAATTTTAGGTGAATGGAAATAATATTACATATTGAGGAAACATGGATTTGGATGATAAAATACACCCTAGTAAATACCAAAGTATAAAAAATCTCTGATAAAAATGAGATTGTGATATTTCCCTTACCTTAGGTCCGTTTTGCTTCGTAAGTGTCTGAACCTCCTGTATAATGATTTAAATAATGTTATTGACTTATTCCAGAAACATAATTATTTTTATGATATCATATATGGTCATATTCTTATCTTCTTAGTAGTAATATTTCATTGCTACTTGTTATTCGGGTGTTTATAACTTTTTGTTCTTATGCGTGTCTTGTCATATAAATTCTTATTCTTCTCTTTAGGTTATAGATACATCATTTACAGAATGGTATTAGTGTAATGTATATCATATTCATTCATTCAATTCATTTATATAATCATTATGAAATGAATATCATGTAGAACGAGTCGCATCACATCGTGGAGACGGTATTCCGTACGTACGCACGAGTGATGATATCATTCCTATGATCGTGGAATTGTATTGGAGTGTATGTATACTATTTCAGAATCCGTATTACTTTATAATATTCATATATAGTCATTATTTAAACCATTATACCCATCCAATTATGGTGGTGGTGGAAAATAGATTACACCACGGTGTGGAGACGGTATTCGGTACGTACGCACGCGCGGTGATTTATTTTTCCGTAGGATTGATAGATGGTGAAATAGGGTTGTTTCATACTTATAATAACATATCAGTATATTAGTGATACTGATGTTATTACTTCATAATTAAACAACTAAATAAGAAGAAGTGGAAGAATAAATAAAGATGAAAGAATTGGTAACGGACATTACCTCTTCTTTGAAGTGCTTCTTTGAGACCTTCTTTTAGGGCACTAAAATTGGTCTTTGAAGAAGACCAGGACCTCTAGGATGTCTATAGGGAAGTGGAGAGGAGGAATTGTCAGTGGTTGGCCGAGCTTGAAGGCTCAAAGTGGTGTGAGGAAGAGGGGGAGGAGGTGCCCTTTTTATAAGGGAGGAGAGAGGTACCTTTGGGAAAACTAAAAATATTATTTTATTATAAAGTCAAGTTCGGTTTTAAATAGCTCCAAATTGATATATTTCGAAGCTAAGGTGTGTTTGGGTCGAAATCCTCTCATCCAATATAATTTAGACAAGTTTAGGTTCCTATTTTAACCTTTTCATTTAGATTTAACATTAAGTTAAATAAGTTTACTTTTACCGTGTCTTCTTGTGTTCTTATACTATAAGGTTAATAAACATACTATAAGCAGCCAAACGAACCCCAAGTTGTTTATTATTAATATATATAACCATATATAAGTCGTTTGGCCGAAACTTATATTTTTAGGAATAAAATAACAATTACTAATATAATATTTGTTTTAAAAACTATTTTATGTCAATTTTGACACTATTTAGTAATTGATTTTTGTGAAAATCATAACAGAATGATTAGTTCTAAAAAAGTTAATTAAATAAATAATAACATGTCATATTAACCTATAAAATTAGTGGAATTCATAAAAAGTCTCAAATTACATTTATTTTGGTGTTTATAACATTAATTATGTCAATATTTCATTAATAAGATAATTACTGCATCATCTCTGTGTCATAAATAAATTAAACTATTTAATGTCTAAAAATTACAAATAAAATACCATTATGTAGGAACTCTTTTTATCTTTCTAATGAATATTTATAGTCGATTTTATCTTATGTATAACCCCATATTAAAAATTATTTACTTATTAAACTTTGATTTTAACTATTTTAACCCTACTTTAAATAAATTAATAATAAATGTCCTAATCTAATCCAAGTGGGCCTAAATGGTCATATGTTATTCCTAAGTTTGTTTTTGGTCGAATTACATTTTTCCAATAGAATTATGAAATGTGTTAGGGTAATAATAATATCATCTTTACCCTTAATTACCCTATTTACTTTTAACCGTGTAAAAAAATTAAAAGTTATTATTCACCAAAAAATTATTTTCACTCATTGAACAACATTTTACTTACATACATCAACCGTGTCTCTCGGATTTTTGAAATTCCACTCACAGAAGTGGTAAAATTAAGTTTTATGAAAAATTCAGGTTTTTAACTACCACTTAGTGGTTTCACTATTCATCAAAAATTGAAAGTTTTCAGAAAAATACCCAAATTTCACCCTAGGCTAATTTTGATATTCTGAATCCAAAAATGAAGTCCATTTTGAAAAATAAAATTTATAAAATTTCAAAAAGTGGTTATTACTATTCATAATGTCTAGTTTTAATAATATTTTAATAGCATATCGTTGTTTAGTGAAACTCGGTATTGCGTACGATGCAAGCTATCGAGGAAGGTCGCGATTTCCTGTAAAGCAAGCCAAGAAAGTGTTGTGTGTAGAAAAATATTCCTTTTATGATTTATATAACAAAAAAGTCTCGGGTGTTACATGTTTGATGCAAAACTTAAATGTGTACAACCTCAACCTTATGACATTATCTCTGAGGTGTGTGTTGAGTCTCAGTCTACAATCAATAACCTTATCCTACCAACTAATTTTCTAGTCATGGGTGTTTGTACCACTTAATCATAGATCATTTGAAAAATATCTACATGTTTCTTGTCATTTAACACTGTTGGAACAAAACATAGGGTGCAGGGAATACAAAACTGTAGACTCTAAACATCCCACTATTCAAACACTATCAGCCAACTCCACATGGATCCAAAGTTACTGAACATTAATAAATATTCATGAAAATACTTTGTTATAATTCATTTTAATTGTTCTTTTTTATCATCATAAGAGGAACTCATAGCCTTAATAATAGTTCTACCTATATGAGTGGTGGAAAAAGAGGAAATGGATAACTACTCATCCATCCTCCAAAATCATATCAACAGTTAAGGAATTCTTCATAACCTAGGGTTATGAAGACAAGGAAGAGAATAAAACCTACTATCTAAGGTTGGGTCATTTCTAGAATTCATCCTTTCTAGATTTTTGAGCAATAATACTAGCCATATGCGGTGTGGAACGAATGATCTCAATAAAGAGATGGGTGTATACTAATTCATTCATGGAACCCTATAGTAGTCCCTTCAAATCATGTTCTCTATAAATATTCATTCATTTGGGGAACAACTCTCTAAAAAAATTCCTGAATGCCCTCACAATTTATACCCTCATGCCAATCTAACATAACCATTACTCCCCAACAATTTTTAGCAGTTACTTTCAACATGAATTATACTTATTTCACCATCCAATAAGGACGTGTCTCAAAAATGTTAAAGATTATATCTATGTTTTCTCCCTAATACCCATTATCTGGTGGCCTATCATTTCAATGAAATTAAATGGGATTCTGAAGCTATATATCCTTAGAGTGTAATACAAATGATTTTGTTGGTGGTTGGTATGTAATCACATCATGTACCCTTTGGGAAGGTGCATGAATGGTATTTGAATAACCCTTCCCAGTAAGCCATGAAAGCAAATTAATATGAGGTAGCATCGTATGAAATAGAGGAATTATTAGGAATAAATTAATACCTAGTCTAAATATGGGATCACATAATGATTTTCTATGAGTATACCCTCAACATGGTGTTTAACTCTCCATGCACTATCCATTTTCACCATCCCTGCATGTTAGTTATAGTGACCATATATATACTAACATAATAACAAATTCTATTTAGATAAAAAAAATTTATAATGATATATAACACATAATGGATGAAACATATATATCACCATATCAATGAAACATCATTGAGCATAAAGCACAATTCAAGGCATTTATTTTATGAAATAATATTCTACATAACACCCAGTATATATATAAAAAAATTTAATCTTGTGTAACTATTCATGATTAATGAATGAAACTGAAATATCATTAAAATTATATCAACATTATTTTAATCACCAAAATTATATTTAATCAATTCTAAATAAAAAAACTTGTCTTTATATAGAAAATCCGTGGTCCATTATACAATATTAGCAAAGCATATTCACAGTTCCCCTACCCATGTCTCAAAAAGGATAAATTTTTTTACCCTTTCCCTAAATAAAAAATTAGAAGAAAAAAACTTATTTAGTCAGATTCGTATGATAAAACATTATAACAGCCCAACACAAAATTTTTAGACTGAGCCAAAACACCACCTGAACTCTTGTGAACCTCCCCATATGGAAAAGGATAATGACTAGTAGTGATGGTCTATGTCCAAATATGGGTATAATTTACCCCAAATATTATGTTATTACGACAGAATAATAGATAAAAAATAAATAATAGCCATAAATTATCTTTTTAATCATGTAAAATAAAAAAGTTGTATTAAATGACTTATACAATTGAGATCCTAAAGTAGAAAGACACTTTGATTAATGAAAATATATATAAAATAAAATAAAACTACCATTTCCACTAGATTCCATTCTCTCACACTACTAATTCCATCCTTAACTTTTTATATATCCATCACAGGGACATTTCCCTTCATTGGATCTCTCATTAAATCAACATGCACAATGAAATTCTTGAGTAGGGTTTGAATACAAGACTCATTATGACAGCACTAATCAATACATAACTAATTTTATCAAGCATGAAAATTGTATTCAAATATTGAAAATAAATGTTTAATTGGAATAAAAATGCATTACAAAACCGAGAGGCGATGTGATTACCAATCCACTACAAATGCCAGACCATACTGCCTTTGAAACCATTTTGAAAAGGTAATAGAAGATGTCGGTAGAGACTAAAACATACCTTTTATTAAGTCCTCATGGTGTCTTGGAGATGATACCCAGTGTTATCTATCCATCAAGATGACCATGTTACCCTAGAACTCTAAATGAGAATATCATGTACTCAAATAAACTAGGATATCATATGGTTAATGGTAGATAGAAAATCAGGGAAACATCAATAAAAACCTCAAAATGACACTATGGATAACTTTTTCCTCTAGTATATGAGTAGATATGTCATGGCCATCATCAAAATTAAGAGAACTCTCCCATTTAGGGATGAACGATCATGATTTTCTATCTATCTCAAATTATAATCACAACCTCAAATGTAATGGTGACATATATTCTGGGTAAGTATATAAGTTAGAATAATATATAATCATGAGTATACAGTGTCATACATAATAACATGAGATCACAAACAAACATTGAAACAATCTACTCTAATATCACTTAGTGATTCAATACTTCAAAGTCTCTCAAAGTATACACACATAACCACATGTGATCATAGTAACGAATGATATAGAAATGATAAGAAATATAATCATAAAACTGATACAAGTGTAATCCTAAGAAAATGAAGGTATGTAAATTTATACCTCATGGTTTCTAGTTTTTATGATATGGTTTATCAATGACGTCGACACACAATTCATGCTCACAATGTAGAGACCCAAAGCTTGATGTACATGGACATTACATTACTTTTGCAGAATACTTAATACATAACAAAAACAGACACACAAGGACCATAATAGTTTAGTGTCTTTGGAAACATAGAATATAATCTTCTAATCGTGGTGAAAGATCTTCAACATCTCCCATAAAGATCTTCCCCTTTGGTTTTCTAACCTAAAACTTTTATTTATATCCTGGGGAAAAGGAAAAATATAAAGGGTGAGCTCAAATGCTCAGTAAGGGTAAACATAGAGAGCATAAAACAATCCATAAAAATTTAAAAAAAACTTGAACATAAAATTTAAACATCAAAATCTTGAGCAAAGGCATAAATCTTGGAAGTACGTAAGTAATATATCATTAAGGAACATCAATCATGATAAAATATAATGGGAATAAAACATGTGATTTTTGAAAAAATTAAGCTCATGATATGATTTCCATATTAGCCAAGGCATTGCTGCCAAGACCATCTTAGTGGACAAAAGTCCCTTTCTGAATCGAGTTCACTCCTTGTTCCATTCCTGTATTACTGAACCAGATTAACTTACCGTTTCATCCATGTCTATCTCATGAGATATAAATATTTAACCAATGCATTAGAGGGAGATATAGGTCCCACCCATCTCATAATGAAATCATTCTTACTTGTGCCAAAACATGAACATAAATCATTCATCATTACCCAATGTATAAAATGGGTTTCATAAACATCACCCAATCATAACATAATCCATAAAAAAGTGGATATCATTTCATCATAAGAAAAGTGAATCCATGTACATCATAGAGAAATTATACTTGAAACATACACATATGAAATAATTCCATATTATATGGGAAATGGTTTTGATAAAAAAACTTGAAATGATTTCTTGTGGAAAATATCCTTTCTTCTTCAAAATCATTTTCTTTTCACAAAATGCCATGCAATTTTAAAAGAAAAGGATTTTATTGAAAATAACCATGAAATATTGTAGAGTATGATTCATGAAAATAAGGCGTTAGAAAACTGTAAAAATCAGTTCATGCCACATAAGTTAAAAATAACATTCTTCTTGTACTTTTATCGAAAAAGACAAAAAGTACCTCCTATGGTAAACAAAAGAAAGATTCCTTCCAAACCTTGTGGTAAAAGTCATAAAAGGGTAAAAATGACTTTAAACATACATGGAAGAATACTAAACATTTTATGAAAATATTTTTAGAAAACATGGACATGGATGACAAACACAACCCCAGTAAACACATACGAATAAACAATCTCGGATAAGAATGAGATTGGAATAATTATCCCTTACCTTAGGTCCTGATATTCTTTGTACGTATCCGAAACTCATGTATAATGATTTAAATAATGTCATTGACTTATTAAAGAATCATATTCATTGTTATAATATCATATATGGGTCACTTATGACTTTATATTACCCGTTCTTTTGTAAATTCCATGCTAAAGCGGCGTTTTGGGTAAAATCATTTCATTTATCATACGCGTTTCAACTTGTTGTTCTTGATATTATTACTTATATCATGATTTACATAAATCTAGAATGTAAAACATGATTTATATACCTAATATATATTCAGAATATATATATATATATGATAGATCGATAAATGGAATGAAATACACCGTTCATGGAGACGGTAGGCCGGGCGTATGCATGAACGCTGTTTTCGTTTCCTTATTGAATTGAATGGAATTAAGTAGATGGCATAAATATATATAAATAAATCCAGTATCATTATTATGTCATATATTTCATTATTATTCATTATATATACTTTATAATCATTCATGGATGGTTAATATGGAGAATGAATCTCATCGCGTCGTGGAGACTGTAGTCCTTACGTACGCACGAGCGATGATATCATTTCCATCATTGTGGAATTGTGTTGAAGTGTATGTATACTATTTCAGAATCAATATAACTTTACAAAAATCATATATAGTTATTCTCAACACCATTATACCCATCCAATTAAGGTGGTGGTGGAAAACATATTACACCACAACATGGAGACGGTATTCCATACGTACACACGCGCGGTGATTTCGTTTTCCATAGGATGGATAAAAGGTGAAATCGGGTTGTTTAATATTTATAATAACATATAATTATATAATTAATACTTATTTTATTACTTTACAATGAGAAAACTAAAGAAGAACAAATATAAGAAGAAGGAAACTTGAGAAAATCGGAAGAAGATATTACCTCTTCTTCGACGCACCTCCTTTAAGCTTCCTCTTATGGAAGTAGAGTTGGTCTTTTGAGAAGACCAGAACATAAATAATGTTGCCAGGTAAGTGGATAAGAGAAATAGACAGGGGTTTTCCAAGCTTCATGGCTCAAAAGGGTGTGATGAGAAGAGTGAAGGGGTTCCCTTTTTATAAGGGAGGAGAGGGGCACTTTAGGAAAACATAAAATATTATTTTATAATAAAGTCATATTCGGTTTTTAATATCTCAAAATTGATTTATTTCAAAAATAAGATGGGTATGGGTAGAAATCCTCTCAGTAAATAGGTTTTAGAAAATTTTAGGTTACCATTTAATCCTTATCATTTAGATTTAACTCTATGATAAATAATTTAACTTTTACCTTGTTGTTTTGTTTTCTTACACTATATGGTTAATAAACTTACTATAACAAGACAAACGAACCCCAAGTAGTTAATTATTAATATATATATCCTTATCTAAGTCATTTGTCTGAACCCTATATTTTTAGGAATAAAATAACAATTAATAATATAATATTTGTTTTAAAAACTATTTTATGTCAATTTTGACACTATTTGGTACTTGATTTTTTTGAAACTCATAACAGCATGATTAGTTATAAAATAGTTAATTAAATCAATAATAACATGTCATATTAACCCTTAAAATTAGTCAAATTAATAAAAAGCCTCAAATTACATTTATTTGGGTATTTATAACATCCATTATATTAATATTTCATTAATAAGGTAATTACTACATCATCATTATGTCATAAATAAATTAAATTATTTAATGTCTAAAAATTATAAAGAAAATACCATTATGTATGAAATATTTTTATCTTTCTAATGAATATTTATAGTCGAATGTATCTTATGTATATCCCTATATTAAAAATGTGTTAGATATTAAACATTGATTTTCACTATTTTAACTATTCTTTAAATAAAATAATAATAAGTCTCCTAATCTAATCCATGTGGACCTAAATGGCCGTATTTTTTTCCTATGGTTGTTTTTGCCTGAATTAAACTTATCCAATAAATTAGGACATTTGTTAGGGTAATTATAAAATCATTTTTACCCTTAATTGCCCTATTTACTTTTAACTGTGGTAAATAAAAGTAAAAAGTTACTTTTCACCAAAAATTATTTTCATCTCATTGAACAACATTATAGTCCTTGATATTAATCGTGTCTCTCAGATTTTTGAAATTCTCCTCACAAAAGCGGTAAAATTAAGTTTTATGTGAATTTCCAAATTCTCTTAGGAGGTGGGTAGAAGACGGTGAAAATTTCAATAAAATTTTTATATATCCAAAATTATTATAAAACAACTCCAATGAATTTAATTGAACTTGTATATGTTTTATTTATCAGTTTTTACCAAATATAAATTTAAATAAAATAAATAATTATTTAAAAAAAAATTAGTTTTTAAATAGTAACATAGTGTTTTCACTATTCATCAAAAATTGAGAGTTTTCAGAAAAATACCAAAAATTCACCCTAGGATAATTTCGATATTCGGAATCCAAAAATGAAGACCATTTTGAAAGATAAAATTTATTAAATTCCAAAAAGTGGGTCGTACTATTCATAACGACTAGTTTATATAATATTTAATAGCATGTCTTTGTTTTGTGAAACGCGGTATTGCATACAACACACACTATTGTAGAAGGTCATGATTGTGTGTAGTGCAAGCCAAGTCAGGGCTATGTGTAGTGAAATCCACCTTTGGTGTTGCGTATATCATAATCAAAACTTATTTCATTTATACATTAAACAAAATCTATACATAATGTTATGTAGAATAATTCCCATAAAACGAACTTGAAATTGTGTATAACACAATACAAGAATAATGTTGTGTATACTGCAAGATAATATGGTGTTGCGTATAGCACAAGCTAATTTTGGTGTAGCGCATAACACAAGAAATCAAAGTAATTAAAAATAATATTTCTCATAAAATCTAGGGCGGTTACATTCTACCCCCCTTAAAATGAATTACTCCCTCAAAATTCATCAGGGTTATAAATGGTTTACTACTCGAAAGTTTCTTTAATAAAAACCCACATCGTAAAAAAGAATACCAAAACATATCTTTAAAAACAAAAGTATAAAACTTAATGGTTAACCAAATTAACTAATCAATGGGTTTCCACAGAGGAGAACATAGGTGAAAATATGGATATGGATGAAAAATATAACCATCAAGTTCTGAGGGAGAGTGGTAGATAACATGGATATGAATAATACCACAATAAAAAATCCATAAATTTGTGATGATCTAAGGTACCATCTGATTCATTGGATATAAGTGCACTAGGACAACATTTTTTGTTTTCAAGATGATTTCCCTAAAGATGACGAATTTGAATTAGAAGAAATACTTACATTATTTCGGTGTAATCTCACCATTGTTTGTGCCTTGAACAATTTACACCTTATCTCTTATAGAAATGAAGTTGAATTTTTCATTCATGAAGTGTTAGCAGATCTTGTGATAGAATTATAGGTCGTTCCATCTATCTCAAACATAAGGTTAAGAAAAGTTATATACATAAGTCCATCTATGGTGAGATTAATCGTATATGGCTCCTAAAATGGACTTATACTTCATCTATCATACTACTTAATAAAATAAAACTAGTTTCTACTAACCAGGGACTTCCTGTATGCCAGTGGTAGGAAATAAAGGCCTGTCACACATCAGTTGTGGGTTCGATTTCCACAGCCTTGTCCGACGTGACGGGTTGTCGCCTTTCCTACAGGTTGTCCCTTTTTCTAAAACTACATTATAATAAATAATTCCTGCAATAAATAGAAAAAGTTCTAACCTTAAACAATACTATCTTATGTATAACTTAATTCATTCTAATCTTTAGGCTTATCCAAAATACTTCTATCCAAGCTCATAGTATAAAGAAAACAATTACTAAAAATGTCATCTGCCGAGCATGTGAATACCATCATTTATCATACAATATATCTTGTTGGTCACATTCCAAACATGTGAATACCTTAATCATATATTACCATAGAACCTTAGTGAAAACATGAGTGCTGTAAAAAGTTAACTCTTTCGACATACCAAAATCCCAAAATTTCTATATACTCAAACCATGATATCACTTAGTCCTTACATCAATCATGAGCTCATGAATACCATCAAACATATTATTTTCTCCTTATCCCTTCATTATGTGCATATCATCTTCTTGCCAAAAAATATCTCAATCACTTTCCATGGTTACCAGTACCATAAAATTATTGAAAACCACAATAGACCAATACATAAATATTCCAATATTCAACGATACTATATACAACATTATTTTGGAATCCCATTACATAAACACTTAATCATTCCACCACATCATTGTCGTATTCAACATCACCAATAGTGATCGCATGTGACTTCCCTTTGTCCTTTTTCTTAAGTGGTTGCTCATGTCTATCATCATTAACCCTTGGATTAGGGAATTGATTAGCATAATGCCCCATTTCCTTGCACTTGAAGCATTGAAGTGTTGGTTGTGCATTCTCTGTAGTCTTTTCTTTATTCACATCATTAGCAACCCTTTTTCCATTACATAGACACTCAGATTCTCTATGGACTTCCTTTCCACACTTAAAACATTTTCTAGTCCCTTTGTGACAATCTCCACCATGCTTCATTCCACACATTGAGGATAAAGAAACATTTATCTTCTATTCACCATTATTCTGAGATTTCTCCTTGAACTCCATCTTTCGTTTCTTGTCCAAACCATGAGATGGATATGTAACACCAACTTCCATTTCTACCTTGATAGCACAACACACAATTTCTTCATAGCTACGAAAGTCTCTTATAGCTAATTTCTTTCGAAGACTCGGTTTTAAGCCACTGAAGAATTGATCATCTTTACTTTTAGGTTGGATGATAAAGCCAGATACATACCTTGAAAGCCTTGTAAAATTCGCTTCATATATACTAACAGATTCATCAGCCTTTTTCATAATCTCAAGGAAATCCTTTTCTAACTTTGTTCAAAGAATAAGAGGGAAGTACTTATTAAAAAATATGTTCTTGAACTCGTCCCATTCCATGGACTCAATTTCTTCTCTTTGACTCATATTCTTGATAAGATTCCACCACTGATCAGCATCACCTTCCAAACGATATACTGCTAAGATGACTTTTTCATGCTCAGAACATTGTAGAACTGAAAATATCTTTTTAGTGGTACTGATCCATTGTTCAGCCACTAATGAATCAGAAGACCCGCTGAATGAAGGTGGACGCTACATCACGAGGGATTCAATAGAATGTTTCTCCTTTATCTACTCATTTGGAAGTCCAGAATGATTCATAGATTGTGTAAGTATAGAAATACGATTGTGCACTCCATATCCCATAACATTGGTTTGTTTCATAGGACAATCATTGCATCTTCCATTACATTGATCAACACAGTTCCTTCGGGTTCCAGCCATCATCTAAAACCCAAAAATAATAGTGTGAGTTAAACATCATGATAGGGAAAACAACATAATAAAGTTGGAGTAGCATCCATATCTAACATCCTAGGTTTAATTATAATATCATTACCATAATTCTAGGACTGTAAAATATACTTATACTTATCCTTAGGGACATCTCTAGACATACCTTAGAAATATCTCTAGGGATCTCACTAAATTTCTCGCATCCTAGTTTCCAAAGGTTGACTAAACCTTTCCTCTGATACCAACTGTAGATACCCAAAGCTTGAAGTACTTGGAAATTATATTATTTTTTCAGAATACTTAATACATAACAAAAAACAGACACATAAGGATGGTAATAGTTTAGTGTCTTTGGAAACATGGAATATAATCTTCTAATCATGGTGAAAGATCTTCAACATCTCCCATAAATATCTTCACCTTTGGTTTTCTTACCTAAAACATTTCATTATATCCTGGGGAAAAGAAAACATATAAAGGGTGAGCTCAAATGCTCAGTAAGGGTAAACATAGAGAGTATAAAACAATCCATACACATTTGAATAAAAAAACTTGAACATAAAATCTAAACATCAAAATCTTAAGCAAAGGAATAAATCTTGGAAGTACGTAATGCATATATCATAAAGGAACATCAATCATGATAAAATATAATGGTAATAAAACATGTGAATTTTGAAACCATTAAGCACATGATATGATTTACATAGTAGCCACGGAATTGCTGCCAAGACAATCTTTGTGGACAAAAGTCATTTTCTGAATCGAGTTCACTCCTCGTTCCAGTCCTGTATTACTGAACTGGATTAACATACCATTTCAGCCATGTCTATGTCATGAGATATAAATCTTTACCCAATGCATTGGAGGGAGAAATAGGTCCCACCCATCTCATAATTAAATCATTCTTACTTGTTCCACAACATGAACATAAATCATTCATCATTACCCAATGTATAAAATGGGTTTCTTAAACATCATCCCATCATAACATAATCCATAAAAAATGGATATCATTTCATCATAAGAAAAGTGAATCCATGTAAATCATAGAGAAATTATACTTGAAACATACACATATGAAATAATTCCATATTATATGGAAAATGGTTTTGATAAAACACTTGAAATGATTTCATGAGGAAAATATCATTTCTTCTTCAAAATCATTTTCTTTTCCCAAAATGCCATGCAATTTTAAAAGAAAAGGAATTTATTGAAAATAACCATGATATATTGTAGAGTAAGCTTCATTAAAATAAGGCATTATAAAACCGTAAAAATCTGTTCATGCCGTATAATTTAAAAATATCATTATTCTCGTACTATTGTCGGAAAAGTCAAAAAGTACCTCGTATGGTAAACAAAAGAAAGATTCATTCCAAACAATGTGGTAAAAGTCATAAAAGGGTAAAAATTACTTTAAAAATACATGGAAGAATACTAAAAATTTTATGAAAACATTTTTATAAAACATGGGAATGGATGATAAACATAACCCCAGTAAATACTTACGAATAAACAATCTCGGATAAGAATGAGATTGGAATAATTATCCCTTACCTTAGGTCCTGATATGCTTCGTATGTATCCGAACCTCCTATATAATGATTTAAATAATGTCATTGACTTATTAAAGAATCATATTCATTGTTATTATATCATATATGGTACACTTATGACTTTATATTACCCGTTCTTTTGTAAATTCCATGCTAAAGCAGCGTTTTGGGTAAAATCATTTCATTTACCATAAGCGTTTCGACTTGTTATTCTTGATATTATTACATATATCCTAATTTATTTAATTCTAGAATTTAAAACATGATTTATATATATATTATATATTCATAATATACATATATATATATGATAGATCGATAAATGGAATGAAATACACCGTTTATGGAGACGGTAGGCCGTACGTACACATGAACACTGTTTTCATTTCCCTATTGAATTGAATGGAATTAAGTCGATGACATAAATATATATACATAAATACAGTATCATTATTATGTCATATATTTCATTATTATTCATTATATATACTTTATAATCATTCATGGATGGTTAATATGGAGAATGAATCACATCGTGTTGTGGAGACGGTAGTCTGTAGGTATGCACGAGCGATGATATAATTCCCATGATCATGGAATTATGTTCAAGTGTTTGTATAATATTTGAGAATAAATATAACTTTACAATAATCATATATAGTTATTCTCTACACCATTATACCCATCCAATTAAGGTGGTGGTGGAAAACAGAATACACCACAGCGTGGAGACGGTATTCTGTACGTACGCACGCGCGATGATTTCGTTTTCCATAGGATGGATAGAAGGTGAAATAGGGTTGTTTAATATTTATAATAACATATAATTATATAATGAACACAGATGTTATTACTTTATAATGATACAACTAAAGAAGAAGAAGTATAAGAATAAATAAATTTGAGAAAATCGGAAGAAGAGATTACCTCTTCTTCAACGAACCTCATTTAAGATTCCTTTTAAGGAAGTAGAGTTGGTCTTTTGAGAATACCAGAACCTCTAGAATGTAAATAGGATGTGGAGAAGAGAAATGGTCAGGGTTTTTCTGAGCTTCAAGGCTCAAAAGGGTGTGAAGAGAAGAGATAAGGGGTTCCCTTTTTATAAGGGAGGAGAGGGGCACCTTAGGAAAACATAAAATATTATTTTATAAAAAAGTCAGATTTTTTTTAATAGCTCCAAATTTATTTATTTCGAATAAAAGGTGGGTATAGGTCTATATCCTCTCATAAAATATGTTTGAGACATGTTTAGGTAACTATTTTATCCTTATTAGTTAGATTTAACTCTATGTTAAATAATTTAACTTTTACCGCGTCTTTTTGTTTTCTTACACTATATGGTTAATAAACTTACTATAACAAGCCAAAATAATCACAAGTGGATAATTATTAATATATATATCCTTATTTAAGGATTTTTATGATCCATATATTTTTAAGAATAAAATAAAAATTAATAATATAATATTTGTTTCAAAAACTAATTTATGTCAATTTTGACAATATTTGTTACTTGATTTTTTTGAAAATCATAACAGAATGATTAGTTCTAAAAAGGTTAATTAAATCACTAATAACATGTAATATTAACCTATAAAATTAGTGGAATTCATAAAAAGTCTCAAATTACATTTATTTGGGTATTTATAACATCAATTATGTTAATATTTCATTAATAAGGTAATTAATGCATCATCATTGTGTCATAAATAAATTAAATAATTTAGCGTCTAAAAATTATAAATAAATGACCATTAGGTATTAAATGTTTTTATCTTTCAAATGAATATTTATAGTCGAATTTATCTTATGTATAACCCTATATTAAAAATGTTTTAGATATTAAACTTTGATTTTCACTATTTTAACTATTCTTTAAATAAAATAATAATAACTATCCTAATCTAATCCATGTGGACCTAAATGGTCATATATTATTCCAAAGGTTGATTTTGGTTGAATTACACTTATCCAATATAATTAGGACATGTTTTAGGGTAATAATAATATCATTTTTACCCTTAATTACCCTATTTACTTTTAACCTTGGTAAATAAAAGTAAAAAGTTACTATTCACCAAAAATTATTTTCATCTCATTGAACCAAATTTCAGTCCTTGATATTAATTGTGTCTCTCAGATTTTTAAAATTTCCCTCTCTAAAGCGGTAAAATTATGTTTTATGTGAATTTCCGAATTCTCCTAGGAGGTGGGTAGAAGACGGTGAAAGGTTCAATAAAATTTATATATATCCAAAATTATTATAAAATGACTCAAATGAATTTAATTGAACTTATATAGGTATTATTTATCAATTTTTACCTAAAATAATCTTAAATAAAATAAATAAAGTTTAAAAAAATCGGGTTTTAAATAGTAACCTAGTCTTTTCACTATTCATCAAAAATTGAAAGTTTTCAAAAAAATACAAAAAGCTCACCCTAGGCTAATTTCGATATTCCGAATCAAAAAATGAAGTCCATTTTGAAAGATAAAATTTATTAAATTCCAAAAAGTGGGTATTAATATTCATAACGGCTAGTTTATATAATATTTTAATAGTATATCTTTGTTTAGTGAAACTCGGTATTGCGTACAATGCACGCTATTGTGCGAGGTCGTGATTGATAGTAGTGTAATCCAAGTCAGGGATACGTGTAGTGAATTATCCCTTTGGTGTTGCGTATATCATAATAAAAACTTATTTCATTTATACATTAAACAAAATCTATACCTAATCTCATGTAGAATAATTCCCATAAAACGAACATGAAATTTTGTATAACACAATCCAAGAATAGTTTTGCGTATACTGCAAGCTAATATGTTTTTGCGTATAGCACAAGATAATTTTGGTGTAGCGTACAACACAAGACATCAAAGTAATTAAAAATAATATTTCTCATAAAATCTCGGGCTGTTAAAAACCCACCAACCAAAAAACAATCACATTCCTATGGCTCTTAGAAATACTAAAATATCACATCAAGGATTATAAAGTTAAGTAAATAGAAAAATATACAAGTGGTATAACCAAATTACCTAAATAAAATAATCAAATAACCTAGACACTAGATGAGAACTCCACATATGGTGTATAAGGAGGACATACTCTGTATCATTAGGGAAGAACTTCTCAGGAAATTAATGATGATCTTACATTATAAGTACTAAGTCACACTTTTCTATGGTGTAAGTGATTAACTTATTATGTATGATCTTCTCAAGTCACACACTTCAATTGTTATGACATACTAGAAATTATTTAAATGTAAAATTGGTTTATATCATCCTATTTAGTGTGTGAATAGACTTCCACATTGCATATAGTCAGAACTACTGTATAGGGTGAGGGAGATATTATCTATAGTACTTCCGTGTTTCTAGAACACAGTCGAGTGATGAGAGGGAGATGAGATAATTATATGGGATCATATGAGTCTCAACATATGTGACAGATACATGTCAAACATCCATTTTATTCCAAAAAAATCCTTCAAATTCAATGTTTTTATATCCACTATAACTCCCCAATGACCACCCTTCTAAAGACCATCCATATGAATGGGATATTCCAGCTATCTTAACAGAAATGGAAAAAGGACTGCAGCCGGAAACCATCCAATTCACACCTTTTATGGAATAGAATAATGTATTATAACTTTAATATGGTTTGGTATTTTTTATACATTTATAACATAAATATACAGTTTCATAATAAAACAAGAGGGAAACAGATCTTTATATCACGTTTTGATTAGTAGCATGGTCCCCACACAAATGTGGAAGTTTCCTAGACTCATGTATAAAGAATAAAAATACCAATCCAAACATCAATTAAATATAATACATTACCAATCAAAATAAATCATTACTTAAAAATTTTATATTAATGCTACTATAAAAAATAAACCCAAATCAACACACTCTATTACCAGATTCCCCAATTCAATACAAAAGTAATTAAATATTAAAATCTCATTTTTATAAAACACTGATGAACATAAAAAATTATCACTCCATTTTTACTTAAAATAAGGTTATAAAAAACATTCAATTTATATATGAAAGATTGGTACAAGAACCAAACAGTTTAGGAAGAAAAAATAAACTGAGTTAATGAAGTAAAAAAATCCACAATATCTCTATGCACATGAAAAATTTAAGAAGAATCCTACTAAAAATAATTGTATAATCTTGAAGTCATGAAATGAAAACAACAAAAAAATCACACTTTGTATCCTAAATACACTAAAATATTCCTCATTAAATAGAAATATTTTCCAAAAATTTCTCCCAAACCTATCCTAATTTGGGATTCCTCTGAGAGACAAAGAGAAAATAGTTGAGAATATGTTTTTGATTTCCATTCAATTACCACTATATATTGTTTTAGATGGATTTATTATCAATTCTTGGTTTAGATGATTTTATTTATTTTTTGAATTATCTTGATGTTATTTTATGTTTGTTTTCAAGGTTTACCGAATATCTATTCAGAGCTATTATAAAAGATCATGAAATACCATGGCTAACATCAGGAACACTAATGTCACATAATGAATAATGTTTAATTTTTAAAAAATGGAAATTAAAAACATTAAAATTAGATTGGGGAATATTTATAATTCCTCTTGAAACCATGATATAAAATTTATCTTCATGAAGAATTCTCACAAGATTTATCAAACAACTTTATAAGGATGTTTCACACTATGAATACATATCCCGGGTTATTAATCCATTTAAATAAGATATCATGATATGTGAAAGATATTTTGTTCATTTTTTGAATAATGATTTTTATAGTTCACATCATGAGAAAATTAGTCATGAAATTATTTTATTTTTCAAAAGTGATTTGTTTCTGCAATGGATATAACCATTACCGAAAACAAGTGATCGCATCAAAAAGGGTGTTCTAGATGACATAAGTGTTTTTGGAGGTTTGGTGCTCACAACATGGATAAAATTTTATCCAATATGGGAGTAAGGTATATGATGTGATAACCAACTATGGATATCATATAGGTATATGAATATTAAAACTCATGATAAACATGTCGTAATGTATTAGGTCACATTATGACCAATATCATTGTTAAAGGATGTTATAGGGAAACTGACATGTCACACCATGAAGTAATAAATCACAAAATCATTGAATAAATCAATATAATTAAAAAAAAATTTTGATAATGAAGTCATATTATAGTTTTTTTAGTTTTTAAATAACTAATAACTATATAGTAAATTTGTTATGATGTCAAACAATTGGGAATCAATTCAATGGTTGTATTTGAATTGGAAGTATAATGACAAAGAATGTCATAAAAATAGTCTACCATATGGATAATCAAATGTTGTATATAGTAAAACATAAAATTCATGTTCCAAACAATAAATAACAAAGAATTATTTATTAAAAGTAAAATCAATGGGAATTGTTACCATTGGTAATATAGTAGTTATAATGAAAGAATTGTAATTAATACATAAAAATGTTAATGATGAACTATGATTGATTGGGAATAGAGAAACTAATGATAGAACCAACATGATCATCCCATATAAATTTAATTTCTATAAGATTTTGAATGAGGTATAATCACTAGGGCTCTCCGTTGGAAAATCCTAAACTAATCTTCCATAACCAAGACTTAATTGGGATTAATTACATGAGAAATTAAATATGGTAGATATCACTACCCAACCACTATTAGCATAACCACACAATGAACATAAAACTATTAAAAATATTACCATTAGGTATTATTATATTTTTATATGATTTTATATATAGACTTTAATACATATTTATGTGTAAAATTTTATAAATAAAATACATATTAAAGTGATCTGATATATTTTTTAATATATCACCCTTATAGAAAAAATTAAAATTATTTGAGGAAGAATAAAATTACTTTTTTAGGAAATGAAACCATAGTTTTATTTTTGGATGATATATTGGAGAAAATTTCTATTAAAAAATTATAAAAATTGAAATTTTATATAAAATTTTATATTCATAAAAATTATAAAAACAACATTCTTAATTCTCATATAAATAACAAAGTAATTTCATAAAATCATATTTAGTGTTTGTAAGGGTTATAAATTTCATCATGTTAATAAAAAATGTGTTTTTTAATAAATAATTATTTTCATTAAATATTTCATATATTTTATTTGAATAATTATTTTGAGAGACTAATAGTCATCATTTAAATAAATATATCAAAATTATCCTATAGTGTCTATTAATAAATTTTAACATAGTAGATTCTTGGGGTAAAATGTGAAATATTGTATGTATGTATAGTAATTAATAAAATATAAAAATGATAGAAATTGTTTTAAAATGTAATATAAAATATTTATTGACCAAAAAATTATATTTAATTAAATTCTTTATTTTAATGTAATAAGATTAAATTTAAAAACCAAAAAAAGTCTAAAACCTAGAGTATATATTATAATATTAAAAGTAATACATTAAGAATAATAATCACATCCACATATAGAATAGTATAATATTAAGTATTTCATTTATTAAATATTAAAATATGAAAAAGTATTCAATAAATTTCAAAAACCATCGTTTAAACCCATTGGGAAGACAATTGGTCTATGTTTTGTATAACCAGAATGTCCAAGCACAATATTTTAAAACAATACCCCAATATTCTATAAATACCCACTTATTCTATGATTCCTATCAAATCCCAATAGAATGATCATGAACTTCCACTTTTATCTATCTCTATGTTCATTCCATGTTGTTTATATGATTCTAAGGATAATTTCTCTTGTATTGAGAAACTACCTTACAAGGTAACAAGTTCTATTCTTCATTCCTCATTTCATTATACTTTCGTTGTAATAATCCTTTTCATATCTATATTATAATGACATAAAGTGTTTGTAATAATTCATTTTCTATTCAAATAATTATATATAATGAGATACTACAATTCACTCTAATTAATCACTTTATATAATCTATTATGTATACCTATTATAATTCTGAAATCATTCATTGATTTTCTATTAATATTTTTATATTGTAAATATCTAATCATATGTTCACTAAATAGTATTTATATAAATTTTACCATATATATCTAAATTGTTATTTAAATATATGCTACCCACCATACCTAATAGAGAGTGAATCTATGACATTCATTCTTATGATGTAAGAACTAAATTTAATAGATAATGTTAATCATTTGAATAGTGAACATAGATTGCACTCCATTTCATTTTTTAATGAATTATTATCTAATAATGAAATTTTATGATACCATGGAAGTATGATTGGGTATGTTTTTATTAATCCTTATGGGAAAATAATGGTAATACATTTTATGAATCTTTAGTGATGAACCTTTGTGATATTCTTATGAATTCTATAATTTTTATATTTTATGCACACCTATACAGTATTCAACCTAAACTTATTATCATTCTCTTATATAATTCATAATTCAAATATGATTAATTTATCAAATTATGCCTCATGTTTTATCTTTTATAAATACTTACAATCTATTTCCTTTTTTATCCCCTTACATGGATTTATACTCATTATTTTAATTGATTTATGTTTATATGAAGTCAAATGCGATGTGGTAACCTGGGGTGGATTTATAAAGGAGTCACTCTTAAGGATTAAATAATGATTACACTTTTTTATAATCAATATACTTCATGTATTATGTACCATTTCTATATGGAACTAAACCTAAAAATTTCAATTTAATATTGTAAATGAATTACATTTTTATGATTTTATTTAAAATCATGTAAAATAATGGTTGGTCACTAAAGGATGTTATTGAAAGTTTGTTAAATTTGAATTTTATTTTTAAAAATCTAGTGGGGATAGAAGAATTGGTTATACATAAGAAATACTATGATAATATCATATAAGTAAAGATGCACCCATAAAGAAGGGAAAATATTTAACATCAGTATGATTTGAGTAACATTGATATCGTTAATAGAATAAGAGAAGTGTATAAGAAAAAATTTCATAGTAAATAATTAAGAGCAGAATATATAATTGTAAAATTATTTTATAATAGAAATATGTAAGTAATATAAGGAATCATTATTGAGTTAAATGTATCCTTATGAATTTTCCATTCCTTTTTTTGAAAATAAAAAACACATATTCTTAATTATATTTTTTCTTTCTCTAAGGAAGATTATATTCTAGAATTTTTTATACCATTCCCCTAGTATGTATCATCATATGAAATGTTTTGTTAACCTAGTATAACATTTTTTCATTACGTCCAAATTTCATTATGTTAAATAAGATGCTTATTTGTAAATATGATTTCCATAGATTTTTTATTCTGATTTCTTCTGAAATCATAGTTTGATTTCGTCATAATTTGATTTCGATTTACTCAAAAATCAGACTCTAATTTATCATAAAATAAGATTTTTATATATTCTGTAATCTATTTTTTATTTCCTCAAAATTTATACCATGATTTGTTCTGAAATCAGACTCCAAATTCCTCAGAAATCATACTCAAATTTCATTTGGAATCAGATCCTGATTTCCTCGGAATTTGGACTCCGATTTATTATTAAATAAAATTCCAATTTCTTTAGAAATCATATCCTGACATTAAAAATTTTCAGAATCTGATTATATTTTTTCGTAAAATTATTGAATTTCTTTAATGTATTGTTCCATTTTATCAGATCCAAAATATGATACTCTCTCGCATATTTTTTTATAGAAAACTATATTGTCACATTTTTTTCTCTTATCTTGTTATATAAAACAATATCTTCTAATTTTTTATAATATGACCATTGCATGTGTATAGAATGTATATATCCCTCCAATATTTTTCAGAAATATGACTATTATAGGAGAATGTGACTATTAGAGATCACGCCTATAAATACCCAATCATTTGAACATGATCAATGTTGTAATCATTTGGGAGAACTGATACTCTACCAGAGCTCTTCCAGATTTTCTTTGTGTGGAAGATTTGGAGAGTTTATGTTGTTAACAACTTCTTCCAGATACTTAAATCATCGAAAATAATTATTATACCTAGTTTTATTCATATTTTTTATGTATAAAATCAATGGCTTGCAAGATGAAGGAATAAAAATGTGTTGATCACCTTATAGATCGAGGGATTACTGGGACAGAAAGACAGTTTTCGAACTTCATATCGAGGGATTACCCTAGTGTGGGTAAGACAAACATTCTTGAAATTATAAATCAATGGACCATTATCCATGAAGGTTGGATACCGTTCTCTTTGGGTTAGAATATTTCATTATACTTTTTTTACATCTTTAACTAAAACTTCTTATATTCCATTTCATTTATTTACAAATAAAAAGTGTAAATTTCTTACACATTCATATTCTTGTAAAAACTCTGATATATTATATTCTATACACATTAAGGTATAACATTTCTTTAAGTATAATTGTTTATGTTTCTTTATTGGATCCACATTATCGGATCTTAATCAAGTTAGTTTCTATGTTATGAAAGAAATAGGGTTTGAGAATTCATATTGTTTAACTTTATTAAACATAGATTCTCATAAGGTTAAAAACGTTTTTAAAACCAAAAATTCACCCCACATCTTGTAATTGAGAAATATACATCTATATTTCAATAGTATAATGATGAAAAATTCACATGTTTTTTTTGGTGTTGTAATAATGATTATTACCATTGAAATATCAATATGTGTGCCGAATGCGTCATCTTTTCCCTGTTGAAAACATTATATTGAAATGAGTCTAGTTACATATAATTTTAATGTAAAATGATACATTCCTAAATATAATAATGATATAATAGTGATGAATTGGTTTATCTTAAAATTAAAAAAAATTGATTTACTCCCCTTATATATATCACATTTTGGTTGAACTTTGTTAAATCAATATTGTTGTTCTTCTTTACATTTATACTAGCAATATTTCCATGTGTTTGAATACTATAATATATTCAAGGTTCATTTCCAATGTGAATAAAATATTTAACTTGATTTATAATATAATAATATATTTCAAGACACCCTAATTCACAACCTCCAAAGGGAAAATAGTGGGAGAACAACGTCTAGAAAGTAGTATAAAAGGCACTAGCTATTTCTTTAATATATTATAAATAAACTAATTTTATTATGTATATTGTGAATAAAAAGGGAGTACCATTTTTCGGTGTATGAAACTATCCTATTTAAAACTGATAAATGAGGTCCAGTATAATAATTTATGGAATATATGTATATTCAATACAATTAAATGGTATATAAATAATTGATCCCATGGGAAGAAAAATTGTTGAAGTGAATTATAAGTTTCTTGGCGATGATATAAAGGAACATAATCCTTATCCGGATAACTATTTAATTATAATTATAATTATAAGATGGTCATATATTTTTTCCATTACAAAACTATTTTGGGATAATATTTCAATCATATATGAAAGTGACATAAATGTGGAGTAAGTAATGATGCAAGAATTAATAAATATATTTCACTATTTGAATATTTTCTCAATAGAAAATATGTATGATTTAAATAACTTTTATAATATAGGTTTCAAGTATATGAAGAATTTTTATTGAAATAAATTATTTAAATATTATAAAAAATATTATACAGAGATAAGGAAAAATGTTTAATCTCAAAATGAATGAACATGAATAGATTAATCTTGTAAAATTATCTCTTGATGAATTACGTGTCATGTATGTTTTATATGATATGTGATTTGGATTGGGGATCTCTTTGAAGTATTCCACTTAATAGATACAATTTAATGTAGTTGAGAAGTAGGAGGCTCATGTAGATTAAATTAAAGATGATGTTAGTGATGATATTTTATCATTAATTGGGAGTAAGTCTTAGAGTATTTTGAGAAATATGAGCTAATAGGATCTTTATTAATAGAAAATAATTATTACAGGAGCTTGAATGAAGGCATTTTACATTTGTCTCCTTGAAAAGATAGAAACACATTAATAAAGAGAGTAGTGGAGCATGTGTATACCTCTTTAGTTACACAATTATTTATAAGGTGATCCGCAAGGTAGTTGGCTTCCCGAAATGTGTGAGTGATGATATAGCTCATTATAGAATACTTTTTAGGGAAATTCACCCACATAGCAGTTAGGTTCAATGAGAGATGAGCCATTCCCATTCCAATGGTGTGAAAAATGGTAGTGGAGTAACATTATACCCATATGTTGTTCCAACATCTTTGGGAACCAAGATCAACTACCCTAATAGATACCATCATTTCCACTTACGGGGCAGTGATGTGGCCACACGATCCATATACTTACTATACAACATCACTATTATGGTCACGTAAAATGATCTCATATCCTATGGGAACTGGATTTTCCATCAAGGCACCATTAGTGTTGAACTTTGACAAGCTAGAAAATGGTTTATAATATAAAACTTCAAGAATTCCTGACATTTTAAAAAAATTACTCACAAGTTTTAGATGCTTAAGTATAGTTAAATACCTCACTGAGTTGTTGTAGAATTTTTCATGCATCAATTTTGCATTCTATGTTATTGTAATGAAAGTGACCATATAGTGTTTGATGTTGAAATGTATATGGGAGTGAATGGATATATTTCTACCTTTAAAAATATTGTAAATCAGTTCTGAACAAGAAAATCTAAAGAGACATGAATTTCATTATGAATGTTTCTGTAAGAAAATAAAAAGAATTGAATATCCATTATAAGGTTTTTAAATAGTGATTATGTCAACTATAAAAATGAAATTATATCAATATTTTATAATTCTACAATTTATGGGAATGAAATATTTTATAAGCGGTAGTTGTAGTTGCCAATGTCGAGTTATATGGGACTATTTAGGTGGATGATCTAAAAATAAAGAAGAAAATAAAAAATTGGAGGCTCAATAAGAATGTATTTATTGTTTTTATGCACATGAAGTTAAATTTTTTCATCTTCAAAAATAATAGATGAATGTGTGAATAATCCCTATAAATATTTAGAATATATTAATTGTACAATGGTATTTGTATAAAGACTATAATAATTGAAGATATTTACTTACCATTTATAGAGAAAGTAACAAAAATAAACTCTTGAAGAAGAAGTTGTTTCCATGCGAAATAAGGTTATAAGAAAAATTATATTACATAGTTATAATAAGAATTCTCAGTTTGAGATTTTTTCAGAATAAAAATTATAATAGAGAGAAAATCATTTCATATGAACATTTGAGGAAATTCTTGTTACTCAAAACAAAGTGTCGTAGGTAAAGAAGTATTAGTTTTATATATATTAATAAAAAACAACCTGATATTACATGAATAACAAAAAATAACACAAGATTATAGGAATCTCAATTTAATTAATAACATATCAATAATCAAAAAGTAATTTAAATGGTTAGAGAATCATTGATAAATGATACAAAACACATATTTCCTTGGATTAAATTTCAGCTTATTAGTTTTCTTGGCCACAATATGTATTATCAAAGTGAATATGAATTCTTTGTAAAAGGGGACTCTCATGACCCATCCCACTGGGTCCCATGTTGTGACTACCCAATCCTAGCTCTAATAGGCAAACAGATAGTGACTAGAACCAAGTAGGCATGTCTCTAACCTGGGAGGCTTTACCTAAGTAATTGTACACACCCACAATTATCCAAGGCCACAAATTCTGAAATGTAAAAATTACTATGGAACAAAATTAATGCATACTACTAAACCCAAACAACAATGTGCAATGGAATGTGAAGTGTGGGAAAATAAACTGGGCTAGAATACAACCCCACCAAAAGAAATAGTCTTCTTACTACAAATTCCAACCTATATGAAAAAAAGATTGGTACTGGGACTGCTACGTGAAGCTGTAAGAACACGTCTACCAGTTTGAAACTCAATAACTCTGTCCGGTTCTTGTCTTCCCTTGTCTCCATCTAGAGGTCACATTCATGCACAAGACAAAACACTTGTGCAAAAAGACTATGTATGGGTGATAATAAAAATACTCAGAAAGAAACCCCCAAAACCACAATGCGATACAAAATTTAATGGTACAATCTTCTATACACATTATTGTTATATAGTACATATAACAAGAACCTATGTATAGATACTTGAATCCCAGAGCTGTTGTTTAAAGTAAAGTCACAACAACCACATACCCATGCTAGGGATTCTGTCTAAAGATTCCATGAAGCACTCATCAGAGAAAACTCACTCATGAGTCTGATAGTCTTGATGTTGTCCATTTGAGAATTATTGTTCATCAGTAACTTCCATGAGAGAGATATAGTGATGGATCTAAATAGATATAAGATACACTCTCTATGGGAGAACCAACTCCATGAGTGGGGAATATAATGATACACAGATGATCATCACTACCCGGGCCATAGTGTATAAAACGAATCATTTAGATTCATATACTTTGTTGAGAACCGATGTCTAGTAAGATTGGTCATGTCGATAACCTGACTCTATCAAGGGAATAAGAATCGATATATGATCTTTCTCCAGGCCTCCCATAGGGGACTCCTAACTCTATACGGAATGTCCGATTGAAGGGGTCATACTCCTATGGATAGGAAATGATACCCACTAACCTTTTAGGAAACGAGCAAGGGGAACCAATCCAAAATGAGACCTGTCCAAGATATGGTGGACAAGGATATCAAGCCATGTATAAAAGAGTACATGAGGTGTTGAAGATTCACACACCATGTCTCTTGTCCCTCGGTACTTCCTATATACAACAACCCATTTCAGAAAAAAATTCATGTAGCAAAACGTATTCACGGTATATAGAGGGGATCACACACCATGTGAAAAAATTTAGGGTTTGATCCATGTACGTTGTCCATGTGCTAGTACATGGCTTAAACCCATGTTTTCCTACCCAAGTACCAGTACACGAGGTAGCGCATATATCTATTCGGGGTCTGGATATGTGTTGGAGTACATTCCATGTACTCCACCCAATGTTTGTGTGTCCTCTGAGAAACATTTCGAATTCTGAGTAAGGTCCCACATGTTGTGTGATATCACTTATATGCCATGTTCCACCTCTCTATCACCCGTTACCCTAGTCACTATTATAATAGTCCAACACACCATATATTCTGAGATATACTATGTGTTCATTGGGATTTTTAGGATTGTTGTTCGTCCTCCAGATCATTTATTGGTCTTCTAGTGATTGATACAATTATATTTTTTCCTTGAAATTGTAGATTCTAGATAATCTCATTCTTTAAACATTGATTTGGTAAGTTTTGTGTCTTCAATCGACTCCAAAAACTGATCTTGATCATTTGCACAAAGAATTATCAAAGAATGATATCTCTCAAAATATGTCAATCCTTCCATCACTAGCTCTATCTCACCTTCTCGTGGTCATCACAATTTCATATATACGATTTCAGATTGTTGCACTACAAAACAGATGCACAATGATCCTTCTTTCATAACCCCACAAAGATTGAAGAACACATGGGAATAAAGGGTGAATAAATCACAGAGACACAATCCATGGAATGAACCTAGGTTTCTTATTGTTACATCCTTGATCCTCTCCCATTTGGAGGATCAAGAAACTAAATCGACATAGAAATTAACTCCCTGAATCATCCCAATAATCACCCATCCCATATGAATGAAAAAACCATGAGTGAACTTATTTGTGGGTTGATCTATGTTCACCATTAAATCCAATAATGGGAAAGAAATATTTAAATCACATTCCCTACCTAGAGTTTGGATCAATCATTTATGAAGAATGATTGTGTTGTCGTCATCTATGAGATCCAACAACTTCACTAGTGTAGAAATCCATTATCGCTTGATTTGTCGTCGTTCATCATTGAGTGGATTCTCTAAGGGTCTTCACTCCAACAGTCCATAGAATTATAGGGTTGTGTAGATAACCTTATAAATTCTTCTTATCATCTTATTTAAAATATTATGTTCATTTATTACTGCAATGGAAAAATAAAATAAATATTATATTTATTTTATTTTTTAAAACATCCAAAAACTATGTTTCATAGTTGGCCCACCCCAGCTGGTGTTAGGCCCTGCCTAAGGTAAATTAATTCCTCTAAATGCAACAGTGCGATCAGATTTATAATATGTGAACCCATTAAATTGATTTTCCCAATTTTTTCAAAAAAAAAACCCCTCATGAGTGCTATGAACCGATCCATCCAGTACATGAGTACCATGAACATTTTTGGGGAATTCGTCACACTAAATGGAATCACCAAGTACTCATAATGAACATAGTGACATCTGAAAGCCATCATTATTATATCCTCACCCCGTACTCATAGCTGATTATAGCCTGATTGAATGTCACCCTTTGAGAACCATCATGCCCCTATCAACTGATTGAAGAGATCATCGATCCTCGACAGTGGATAATGGTTCATTACCGTATCTTGGTTCAAGATTTTGGAATCCACACTGAACCTCAATCCCCCATCTACCTCTTTAGCAAACAAATCTAGTGCTTACAAGGGTGAAACACTGCGTCTCACAGATATCTTCTATGCAAATCCTCCTACTACACCATTAGATCATGAATCCTTACTCGAGCTATTTGACATGATAGTCCTGATATCGGTGCAATACCAGGGTGTAAATCAATGTATTATTTGATCTCCCAGTGGAGAGGTAATCCTGGAACATCTTAATGGAGGATGTACTCAGACTTCACCACTATTACTGGGAACGGGAAGCTCACAATATCTGAAGCTCTGAGGGTAAGGCTAGCTAACTCATGACTGATCCTCCATCCTGTGCATGAGTCCCTCTTATTCATATTAGGTTTCTTTTTTAACAATAAAGGAAAACCTCATCCCATCACTACAAACATACTGCACCCATAACCTAAAATAGTAAATCTGGGCATGGATCGAAGATAGACCATCCCTTATGAGAATTACTTCATAAGTACGTGTTACTTCTACCATGATTTTCCAACGAATACTCTCACCCCCAAGGGTAACATCAAACTATCAGCAATGGGGGGTGATCATCAAGTCTACTCTAGTAGGTGTCACCAAGAAAAAGGGTCCAGTCAATGGTTCTACCAGAATCTCAAGGTCTCAAACAATATATGTGGAGAGGAACAAATGACTAGAACATGTTTATGTAAGTATGAAAAATAATGTATAAAAGACATAGATCATAGTTTGGATTATCCCTAGAGTCCCTAGGTCAAATTCCTAGACCGCATAAAGCTACCCCTGCCCCTATCCTCTAGCTCCTTGAGCATGGAATGGACCTCTTGGGGGTGGTGGTGGTAGTATGTAAAAATGTCTGCCACCTCTTGCATCTCTCCCTTTTCCTCTACCCCATCCACCCCATGTGGATCTTACTGCTCCACTCATTTCCCTTCCCTCAGTGGTCCATACAGTGCCTCCATGTTAGCAGCTCGATTGGTTGGGAAATGTCAAGCGTGATGTCCACTACAGAGGCATGTGTAGCATCGTCTATCCCTATGCTGAATGGATATATCCCTAGAGCCCTAGAAATGATCCAATGTCATGGGACCTCCTTTTTCCATCTCCCACACCCTTATCCCAGTTTCTGATGTCAGATCCCCACTGTCGATGTCTATGCACCTGCCTACTTGCTGGTGAATATCGTTGGTTGTCTCTGATCATCCAAGAATCTCTCAAACACAAAATCCTGCTAGAGTACTCTAGGAAAATTCGTAATGCTTAGAGGTACGAATCTGGATTAGATGTCCAACTGTAGACATCTCTCAAATGTCTGATACTTAATGGAATTATCCCTAACCATATCCATCGAGTTCCTAGAGAGGTTCATGAACTTAGATGAATAGTCATCCACTATCATACAACCCAGTTGTAACAGGAGATGATCCAGTATTCACAATTCCCTCAGCACAATCAGATAGAACACCTCTCTAAAGAGATGCTCAAACTCTACCCCTGAACGAATCACCTCGTCATGAATCTGTGTGGCCAATCACCACCATATCCCTACATAACCCTAATGAATGCACACTGTGGGGATCACCATCTAGTCCACTGGTGTCCTCACTAGGAAAATAACTCTAGTAACCACCTCCCAACAGTCCTCGTCTGTCTGAGGGTCAGGCTCGCATCGGATCCTGAAGGGCCTCTCTCTCTAAAACATATAGAGTGGACTTAGCCTATGCTCCTTGTATGTTGGTACAGAAGGTATTGTGTGCTACTCCACTGGTGTTGGTATAGTTATTTCACCACCTAGAGGTAATTCCTAAAGAACTGGACCCTATATTTATGCCTCATCCCTGAGGGGGTCATAATCATGATTGATCCGATGAATCCAATCTAGTACGCATCATGGAGGCTTCCAATAATTAAACATAACATACCATGGTAAATGAGTATATCTTGAGATCTGAATCAAGACAGAAATGGAAACCATAAACCATTACTATATGATTCATATACCATTCCCCCCAACTAGTTTTATCATGTACCAAGTTAAATACCAGGTTATCAGAGTCAGGGTGTATGGATATATCAGCCACACGAACCAACACTAGATTCCTTGGACTATAAGGTAAACTCGAAACAGTTAACACTCTTCCCCTAACAAATATCACAGAATCTGAATCCTAAAGAAGAACTGACCACCTCTGATACCACCATGTCGCAACCCATCCTAGTGGGTCATGTGCCGCAACTCCCCAAGGTTTCCTCCAATAGGCCAGGGGCTGGTGACTATTTCTGAGTATACATTTTACTAACATTGGGGGAATTTCATATGTTTCTGTAAACACACACACATCTACAAGACCAAAAAATCTGAAATGTAAAAACTACTAAGGAACGAAATTCATGAATCTACTAAACCCAAACGGTAGAGTACAAAATAATGTAAAGTGTGGAAAAGTAAATTCAAGTAGAATATAATCCCAACAAAAGAAAGAGTCTGCGAACTATAATGTCCAAACTACATGAAAACAAGAAAGGTATTTCAACTACCACTTGAGGCCATACGAACACCTTATCTTATCTAAAACTCACAAATCTTTATCCTGTCTTTGTCCACCCTGGACTCCATTAAATATTTTCTCGTCTTCACATGACACGACACATGAATGAAAATACCATCCAGGGGTGAGTATAAAAATTATTAGTATGCCTCCTCAAAAACAACAATGAAATTCACAAAGTTAATATATTGTAATCTCTACAAAATATAAGTGTATAATACATATAACAAGAACATACCTAGATATACTCAAAACCCAGACCCATAGTCTTGAGGAAAGACATAAAGACCGCATACCCACACTAGGGATTCCGTCTGAAGATTCCAAGAACCACTCAACCGAGAGAACCCACTCTTGAGTCTAAAATTCATGATTACGTCCATTCGAGAACCAATGTTCCTCAAAAACCACCATGATTATGATACAATGTTAGATCTAAAGAGAGATGATATGCACTCACTCTCGGAGAAACAACTCCATGAGTGGGAAAGATCACGATACACTGATGAAGATCACTATGAATACAATGGAGTATACCAAAACCCATTTGGATTCACCTACTAAGTAGAGTTCTTACATCACATAGGATTGGTTGTGTCGATAACCTAACCCTACCAAGGGCACAATAATGGATAGAGGATCCTTCTCTAGAATTCTCAGAGGAGACTCCTGTCTCTATCTATAAAGTCATTCTGAAGGGGTCATAATCCTATGGATATGAAATAATACCCACTAAAATTCAGGGGAATGAGAAAAGGGAAACCAAAATAAATGTTACTTGTCCATGATATGGTGGATAAGGAGATCATTCCATGTAGAAAAGAGTATATGATGTGTCCTGACCCCGAGTACTGATCGTGTACAAAAACATGTGTCATAAGAACATGTCATGTAGGAAAAGGTATACATGGTATGTATATGGTCTCACATGTTGTGTCCAACTATCTAGGGTTTGATCTGTGTATGATGGCCTTGTTCCAGTACACAACGTCAACCCATGTTCGCCTACTCATGCACCAGATCACTGGGTAGCCCGTGTAACTTATTGGGGTCTGTTCATGTGTAGGATGGCATCCCGTGTACTCCACACCTTGTTCATGTATCCTCCGAGATACATGTTGAGTTTTGAGTAAGGTATCACATCTCGTTTGGCAGGTGTCACACGTTGTGTTCCACCTCTCTATCGCCTAAAACCCTAGCCACTACTAGACTGGTCCTATAGGTTGTGTATTCAGATATATACACCATGTTCATTGGGATTTTCCAGAATAATTATTCTTCCTCCAGTGATTCATTTGATCTTTTGGTGTTCAATATGGTGATATGTTCACCTTGAAATTGAATATCCAAGGTTTTCTCATTCGTTCAGCATCGATTTGTTATGTTTCAGGCCATAAATCAGCTCTGAAAACCGATCCTTATCATACTCGCAAAGAACTCTATAAAAATGATATCTCTTAGAATACTTCAATCCATTTGTATCTATCTCCATCACAGCTCCTATAGGTTTTCATGATCTTAGATCAACAATTTTAGATCATTGTACTGCAAAACAGATGCGCAATAATCCTTTATTCATAATGTCTTGAAGAATGGATATCATGCAGGAATAAAGGGGGGAAAATCACATATAAATAACTCAAGTAATGAAAATCATCCAATGTTTGTTATGAAAATTATCCACTCCCATTATAAGGGTCATGAAACTAAATTTAAATAGAAACAAACTCCCTGAATCAAACCCACAATCACAAACCCCGTATGAATGACCAAACCATTGGTGAAAATGTTCATGGGATAATCTATGTTCATCATTTAATCCAAGAACATATAAAAAGAATGAAACCACATTCCATACATTGAGTATGGATAAATATTTTATGAATAATGTTTAAACACTAATCATCAATGAGATTCTCTAGCTATGCTGGAGCACTAATTCATGATCACGTGACTTTTCATCGTTCATCGTCAAGAGGGTTCTCTAAGGGTCTCATCTCCAAAGGTTTAGAGAATTCCATCTTTATGTGGATAACCCTGTAAATTATTATTAACATATTATTTTAAAGGACAGGTCATTAAATTAGTGCAATGGACAAATAAAATAAATATTAAATTTATTTTATTTCCTCAGACATCAAAAAACTAACTTTCACTATTGTCCCATGATGACCAGTGTTAGGCCCCACCTAAAGTAATGTAAATTATTTGAATTAAATAGTTCCCAAAAGGTTTTGATATGGGAACCTATTTAATTATTATTACACCTTTTCTGGAATACCACTCACACATACTATTTAAGTGTTTAAAATATTTTAAAATTTTATCCTGGGAACCCAAGGCCTCAAAATTGCATGACGTCTAAAATCTGGGTGTTGAAAAAATTTCGTAAAAAATTTAAAAATAATACACAAAAATTATGAGACATTAAAGGGAAGGTAATATAATCCCGAAAATGTGAGTGTAATGAAATAAATCATATTATATTATTGGTTATTTCTATATTTAATACTATAATTTTGTTGATATTGGATATACATAAAAGTATTTTTTCTATAGAATAATTGGATAATCTAATGTTAGACAAAGGAATGTGGCTTCGAGGATATCAAATCCATTCCCATTGAAAAATATATATTATCACGTATAAGAATTATAATTTGATCTATCTAAATTTTTCAATGGTAAGGATAAGAGGAAACTAAAAGTATATATAGCATCCTAGATCTAGATGCCACTCAAAAGTTCCCCAGACATGGTTGTCAACATGTCATCAAGCATATTTTCACAAATTCTAGAGGCTACCAACTATAAGTAATGTTATATGTGTGATAGTGGGGGGATTATTCCCTCATTGGCAGAGTGTAACATATTGGAAATAATAACAGTATAATAGAGGAAGCAATAATATCATGTAACAGAATTAAACATCTAAAGGAAGATAATGTAAATAACTCGATCTCATATCATCCAATGTAGGCTACTCTATGTCATGTGTTCTAGGAAAGTATCCAAAATATGATACAATGTTGTAGTACATGAAACAATTACCAAAAGTACAAAAAGGAACAAAAGAGACTGAGAAGCATTGTAAGTATTATCTTGGTCTTATTCTATCTTTATCTTAACATCAAATCGAGTACCTATAGAAGGGTTCTTACCCTTATCAACACCTTCAATAATATAATTTTTTTGGGCCCAAAAATATTCCCCAAACAGGGTATGAGGCTAAATCCTAGTGGGTAACCTCCCAAGATCTGTGCCAATTTTTCTGGGAATATGTATAAGAGGTCGTGTACTTTAATGAAAGTAGTAATCTTGGACGTAATAAAAATAAACAGTATTACAAGAACTGGTATTCATTTACATTCATTTTTGTTCATATTAAATTACATTGATTTATATAAGTGTCAAGATCCTTTAGAATCCCAGAAACCCCCATGAGAAATAAATCACATTATATACCTAAGAAGGCAATCTAAACATGTAAGTGAATACAAAATCAAATCTTCTGATTTGGTTTGGAAGACATGCCATAATTCATTTCATTTAAATATTCAATTTATATCCTGATCTCATCCATGAAACTCATAAGTTGGAATTAAAGTATCACTCTAGGTGCAATTCAATTTGTAACCTACAGTCTCATCCTGATGAACCTCTCTGGAAACCTGCTATCACTCTACGTGAAAACCTACCAACATCCTACAAGCCCATCCCAATGAACATATCTGGAATCCCAGTATCAATCTAGGCGTGGTATAAGTACATGTAAACTAAAACCATTACTGTAAGTCCTATAAGGAATCCCCATGTATCGCTCATGATATATAAACAAGGCCAATAGAGTCTGTCAACGGAATCCCTCAACGATCCATGTTTCACTCGGAATAATAAGTAAAGCCTCCATGAGATCGATCGCTACACCCGTGGCTCTCTCACAACTTGAACATAACAGCCTGACTAGTCTCAAAAGTTTTCACTTTGCGATTACTCATATGGGTAAAATACATAGAAATAAACACTTGTAATTTAAACTATTACATGGATTTAACAATAATAAAATCATGTGGTCAATTCACATAACCAGAAACACATGTAAAATTCATTATTATATGGTTTAAACAATAATATCTCAAATGGGAAAATCATTTATATAACAAATTTCATTTCAAACTACCCAAGGTTGGAAAATCAAAGGAAGTACCATAAGCATCCTACGATAAACAACCATAAATGATCATCCAAGGGAAAACACACCCATGGGGTGGACCTAATTTTATGTAAACAACTCAAAAATATTTTTAATCACATAATTAATTACTTATAAAATGATATGTAACTGTAATTGGGAAAATTAATTGAAGGAGACAACCCAAAAATGGGTGCATGGAACTACACCACATATAATCAACCTAACAATTAGTGAAATGCACAAGACCGCCTACCTCATACTCATACAACTCTCCTCATCTAAATTCAACCTCTAATTCAACCTAGAATGGGGTAGATCTAAAAAATGAGCAAAATATCTCAACCATTTGACAACTTGGCCAAGATAATAAACCATGAATAATGGATCAAGAGGAATCACGAGCTTACCAATGGGGTTCTAATGCATCTGATGGTGTTCAAAATAGAGTTCTGATAGAAAAATGGGAAACAAATATTCCATTGGAGCTATAGTTTTAGAACATGCATGTGATCCTCTTTCTAGAATGATAAAATGAGTCTACTTATCATTTTAACAAAAAATAAAATAAATGTACAAGGCGTGTATAAGAGAATAAATTCCATGTATATTAAAGTTTTTCCTCCTTTTACCGACATTTCTTACACATCCTAAAAATGACTGATGATATAAATATAGGGCATGTACTAGGACTACATGACTTATAACCCTTAGTCACATTATGAAACTGGCCTATATTGAGCCTTTATTCTATTTTATCTATTTTAATTAAATACAAAGTAAAAATAAAAGATCTCTACCTCAATGGAAGAATTGGGTTCTTCAAACTTCGTCATATATATGAAATAATCCACGAATTTCCATTCTAAGGGTGATATAGAAATTTATGAAAACATCTTCAGCCACTATGATCATTCATCTCCCTCCCTCTCCCAGGTATTATCCTTAAATCAGCTGTGCTACCATAACACAAGTACTAAAACAACATACCAACCATGAATAACTTTTATGCTACTATCAACTATATGTATCTAATTCCTCTCAAAGGACACATCGACCGGAAGCTCAACATCCTTGAGAAGAAAAATGTGAGATGGGTTTGAGTGATAGTGATCCCATTGAGATATGTGGAATATTTCGTGAATGGATTTGTACCTTTGAGTTAAATGAAACCGATAGGAAATTGACCTAACTCTCTTTAGAATCTTAAATGACCCAACATAGCTCGAAGAAATCTTACCCCATATTCTGATCTGCCAGTGCCCTAACCTTAGTGGAACATGAAAGAAAACCCTATCAATGACCTCAAACTCTTGAGGTCATCTATGCATATTGACATAATATTTATTGATGAGACTATGTAATGGCCATTTTCTTCTAAATAAATTTGATATTCTTGGATGCCTCATGCAGGTGAGGTAGTCCCAGTAATTTTGCCTCACCTGCATCCAACCAAGACATGGGAGAAGGATATGGCATACTATACAAGGCCTCATATGGAAACATCCTAATAGGATCATGAAATCTATTCGTATAGGATAACTCTTATAGGGGTATGTGTCTCTCCCAAGAACCCCTAAAATCCATGATGCATGCCCGAAACATGTCCTCTAGCACCTAAATCGTCAGCTCTGACTATGCATCTATCTGAGGGTGGTAAGATATGCTAAGAAGCACCTGTGTACCCAGTGACCTCTATATATCTTTCCCATAATGAGATTTAAACCATTATTCCCTCTCAGAAATGATCGAATGTAGGACCTCGTTCAAGCGTACAACCTCAAAGATGTACAACTTCCCAATATCACCATCACTAAAAGGATCCTTGATTAGTAAGAAATTATCCACCATTATAAACTTGTTAATGATAACCCACGCTACATCGTTACCTCTTGGATACCATGGAAATCCAATCACAAAATCCATCAGGACATCACCCCAGTTCCACTCCAGAATAAGTAAATATTATAAAATCCTATCTGTTCATTGATGTTCTGCATTCACCTGTTGATAATTTGATCATCTCATAAAAAAACTATATACATATTTTTTCATACCCGGCCACCAATACTAATGTTGTATGTATAGATACATCTTGGTGACACTAGGATGCACTAACTATATTGAGGCAAGAAAATTTCACATCAGCTTCTCACACATGTTAGCTGAAACCCATACACGACCATGTAACTGCAGAACATTATCCTCACATATGTTCCCACTAGATTTAGGGTCCTCACTTGACACACTATCTTGATTGTCATTAAATCCATGTACATCTTAGAGAACAATTCCATAAACAGACACTCATAGTTGTCCTACTGTACTACTTGTAGATGAGTCCTCTTTCTAAATGCATTCTCTACTACATTGCCTTTACCAGGAATATAGGAAATCTCAAAGTCAAAATAATGAAGTTATTCAACCCACCTTTGTTACATCATATTCAGATCATGCTGAGTACATATGTACTTGAGGCATTTTTGTTTCATATACACCACAAAATGCTCTTCTAGTAAGCAAAGTCTCTAACAATGTAAAGTATGAACCACCACAGCTAACTTGAGAATGTCCATTGGTTAATTCCTCTCACGAGTCCTTAACTATTGAGATTCGTACGCAATGACTCAATCCCCCCTACATATGAACTACTCTTATCTCGATACATGATGCGTCACAGTACATAGTGTAATATCTAACTAGTTATGAAAAAATTAGTATCAGTTCCGAAGTCAATCACCCCTTCTGTTCAGGAAAGAACGTCTTATATGAATTTTTCCAAACATACTTAACACCCTTTTAATCAATAAAATCAATGGTGATACTAAGCATGATAAGTCTTGTATAAAACATCTTCAGTAACCAGCTAGTCCTAAGAAACATCGTATGTCAATTACTTTCTTAGGATGTTCTCAAAAAACTACTGGTCACACCTTTTCTAGGCCCACTGATACTCTTGTCTTAGCGATGATGTGACCAAGGAAGTGAATCTGATACATCCAGAAGGGTCACTTTGTGATCTTAGAATATAATTGATTCTCTCTCAGTGTAGTAAATATGATCTCTATATGGGTGGCATGGTCATTTCGATTATAATAAATCACGAATATATCATCCACAATAACCACAACAAACGAATCAAAATAAGGATGGAACACTCAGTTTATCAGTTCCGTAAAGAATGTTGGTGCGTTATTGAGACTAAACAGCATCACCAAGCACTCATACAGGCCATATTTACTCCCAAAGGATGTGTGAGGTATGTCCAATGATCTGACATGCACCTGATTATAATAGGATCTCTAATCAATGTTAGAGAATACCTGAGTTCCTCAAAGATGATTGGAGAGATCATTTATTAGCGGAAAAGGATACAGATTCATAACTATCTACTTCTTCAATTTTCAGTAATCCACACATATCTGGAGGATATCGTCCACCTTTTTTGAAAAAGGACTGGAAAAATCCACAGATAATTTTTGGGTCAAATGAAACATTTAGCTTCCAAATCCTCTTGCTATTTCTTGAACTTTTTAAACATTGTTGTAGCCATCCTATAAGGTGTAATGGATAGAATTATAGCTCCTAATAGTTTATTGATATAGAAATATTCCTCTCACTGAAGGTAGGTATGAAAAGAAATCTAGGAATAGATCCATGAAATGTTCAACTAAAAAAGATAAATCCATCATACATGTTCTCTGATCATCTAGATATATACTCGTAATCTAGGATGTCGTCTTGCCTAGCCCATGATCCTCAGGTGCAGCTCAGCTCACTTAGACATCCCATTCATCCTTGTGTAGAAACAACCCACCCTCTGTTGATGTAAAACTAACAATAGGTCCATATCTATCGACAAAGTCATGAATGGAGACCAACCATTCCATTCTGAGAATGACAACAATACCTTTTATCTCTAATACATAGAAATCCCATAAAAAGTGACACCCACCCGCCCCAAGGGAGAACTCCTTGCACTGACACACACTTTCTGTTATAATACATAACTGAGTTTCTAGAATCAGAACACCATTAGAAGTAAAAACATAGAGACCAAGGATCTCCACAATGGGCATTGAAATAAAAAAACGTGAAGCCCATGTATCAAAATGTGTAGAAGCTAAAATAGGGGTTACAAGAATAGTAACTATGATAGAAGAGGGTCTGAGATCCTTCTCTGGTATGGTCAATTTTACTACCTAAGTCTAACATGTACTACGACCCTATGACACTGTCTGGAATCCTAGAACAGATCCACCCTGCTATCGTTATGATCCTAGGATTTGGCTACCATGGCCATGGCCATGACCACCACTTCGACCTAAATGGACTGATTCATTCCAGTTCCCTGAGGGATGTGAAACTATTGACCCTAATCCTGAATGTGGATTTAGTGTAGACCATATCTCACTAGATACCAGTGGAAACGTCTTATAAAAGCACTTAAGATGACCCATCTTGCAGCAAGATTGACACTTGATTGGGTCTTATAGACACTATGTCCTCATATTCCATAGCCTACCACACTGGTATCACCTCACTTGGCTACCTGAAGATACTTTTTGACTGCTAATTTCACCATGAGAAAGCTCTTGTTGACACTACTTACTACCAATCTAGATAGTAATAGATCTCAGTAATGAACCGACCTGGCTAAAACCTCCACATTCCATCAGATTATGCATGATAATCACCACCTAATTTATAATAGAATATATAGAAAGCAACCTGAAAACATTAAAATATGACCGGATGATGAGACTAAGACCATCATTGAATCACTTTTCCATTGATACATCATCATCCATCATAATAGGTGAAAAATGCTGGAGCTCAATAAAATAGGATGTGTATTCCATCACTGATAAAGCACCCTACTCCAGATGCATGAACTCCCGGTCTCTTTCAGCCCTCAGCATCTTAGGATTGTAATATTCATAGAATACTATTTAAAAATCTCTATATGCCATGCTTTGATGACACTCTGCTTGAGTGATAACATACCAACATTTCATGGAATAATCACATAGTATATATATCGTGAGGGTCACCCTCCTCTTATGAGGCATATCTAGATGATCAAAGATCGTAAGCAAGGACTCCAGCCTGGACTCCCCATCCAATGGCCCTCCATCCCCTGAAAACATGGGTGGATGATGCCTCTAGAACACTCCTGCCAGTTCTTCCATAGACGTGGTAGGCTGTGGTGCCCCATAGAAGGTTTGCATTAATCACATAAAACCTTCATGGAATTGTACATCAGCACCTATATCTAGTACAATATCTGCTGCCTCATCTGGCATGACTAGAGTTTCCACTTGTAGTCCATGTCCAACCACCTATAGGGTATGATCATATTAACTCTCTTGGGCGTACTAATGGAGGTCATCATAGAGGCATGGCTCTACAAGGTCATACACACACCTCAGTTCAAGTTAATTTTCAATGCTCATTATTCAAGATTGAGAGAACTAAGTAGAATAAGAAAACCTTAAAAGGATAAAAAAAGAGTAGTACACATCGAATAGAAATTATACACAGCATGTACCCTCAAGTTCCTACTCAGGCCTGTACTTCCGCCATCCTGGGCGTGTAACCACCCAAGATTCATTGCGTTTCTGACTAATACATGACTAGTACTCGAGTCTCTCCTCCTTACAAAGTAATCTTACGTTGCTAGAACCACATGTGTTCTGCTTGAGTGACACTACAGGGCATGTACCTATCATACACGGTGTACACTAGCCGAAAACCATCGTTGTGTGTTCTACTTCACATGGTCGGACAAACAATCACTTACCACACAATGTGTACACATAATACACTACATTTACATAAGAAAAGTTTTATTTCTGAATAGAATAACACATGGAATGAATTCATATCATAACATGCCATGTTTTCTATGTTTCAATATAGTAAACCTTTAAATCTTCCATGGAACCCACATTTTTGCAATTTAAACCAATTCTATACCAAATTATGATATGTGAGCACCCATACTCCTCGCGAATTGCTGTCTAGAATCAACCGGCAACCCATCATATCAAAATTTAATTTAAATAATCCACTTGATTCACCATATTACTATACAAGAGCCCCCATAGACCTCAAGTACTAAATCATGGAATCCAACCAATTATAACCATTTCATGTACCAATACACCTATCACACCTACATGTGTATCAATCCCAGTACCTATCACAACATTGTGAAATCAGTAATGATCCTAAGTGGATTGGAAAGAAGGCATGGAATTTGATTTTTTATAAGCTCTTATATGATGGATGATATTGAGTACCCTTATCTCATTGGGTTGTAACAAAATAAAACCACACTAATGTCAATAATAATAGCACAATAATTGTGTGTCACCCAAAGGTGAAATCAAATCAATTATAATATTTCAAAATCCATATATCACAATTGAATTTGAGAAAATTTGGATTCTCCCTATACACGGGGTTGCGACTCCTAGACATATTTTTTTACCGAACTCAATTTATTTCTGATCACTGTCTAATGTCACCAGACAGTAAGGAAAATCATAAAAGAACACCCTCCCTAGATCTGAATACCAATAAAAAGTGCCCCATACCCAATTGACCACATGGACTCAAGCATATTTCCACAAAATACAAAGGCTGATCACTATCAACAAGGGCCTTGGTGTGATAGTGGGGAAACTATGCCCTAATTGGAAGAGAGTAACACAATGCCAGTAATAACAATATAACAGTGGAATTAATAATATCATAAAACAAATGTAAACAACAAAATATTGACAATATAAATAACCGAATTTCATAGCAATAAATGGATGATGTTTCATGGCACAAGTTCTAGGAAAGCATCACAAATAGGATACAATATATTAATATATGATACAAGTACCAAATGTAAAAAAATTAACAAAAGATACTAAATATCATCACAAGCCTAGGCATGGTCCCATGTTATTATACTCTTACCAATAAATCAAGTACCTGTAGAAGGGTTCTTATTCTTATCGAAACCAAAAACTATAAATTTGATTTGGGCCCCAAAACATGTCCCAAATAGGGTGTGAGATAAAATCAAAATAAGAAAACACTAAAAATGTGTTCCAGTCCATCAATGATTATATATAGCAGTTAGTGAACAATAATAAATGTAGTAAGCTAATAAGTACTAATAAGTAAATTGTCCTAAAAGAACTAGTATTCATTTACATTCAATTCATGTTCATTAATTAATTTAATTACATTAAATTATATATGACTCAGTATCCGGAAAAATCTTTTCAACCCCTACATAAAAGAATTCACAACATATAACTCAGAAGAATATCTGAACAAGTATGTGGAGACTGAATCTATGCTTGTGATTTGGCATGGTAGATGAATTATAAGTCATTTCACTTAAATATTCAATTTATAACCCAATCCCATCCATGACATTCCCATGTTGGAATTCAAGTATCACTCTAGGTGAAATTCTATCTTCAACCTACAAGATAATCCCTACAAACCTATCTAGAAACCCAATATCACTATAGTAGAAAACCTACAATCATTCTACAAGCTCATCCTGAAGAACCTCTATAGATTCCCAATATAACTCTTGGTATGGTATAAGTCCATGTCAACTGACCCCATTACTGGAGGTCCTACAAGGACGCCATGAGTATCAATCAGGAAATTAAAAAAAGGCCAATATAGTCTGTCCATAGAATCCATCATTGATCCATGTTTCACTTAGTAAAATATGTAAAGCCTTCATGAGTCTGACCACTACACCCATGACTCACCCAAGGCTTGAACACAATAGTCGGGTCAACCACATAAGAATTGGAATTTTGATTATTCACATGGCTAAAACACACAAAAATAAACACATATAATTTAAACTATTATATAACTTTGATAATAAAAAACTCACATGGGAAATTCATTTAACAAGAAACACAAGAAAATTACCCTATTACATGGTTTAAAAAATAGTAACTCACATGGGAAAGTCATTTATATAACCAATTTCATTTTAAGTAACCCATGGTAGGGAAATCAAAGGCATTCCTATAAGAATCCAAGTCCAAATGGCCATAAATGGTCATACAAGGGAAAATGAACCCTTGGGGTGGACATAATAACATGCTTCGAATCACATAATCAATTACAAAAAAAATAGGCAATAGAAATTAGAAAATTCTATTCAAGGGGACACCACAAAAATTGGAATACAGTACTCTAACACTTATAATCAAATTATCAACTAGTGAATGGCACAAGGCCACCTACCTCATGGTCGTAAAACTCAGATCATCTAGAATCGGCCTCTAATTTGTACTAGAATGGGGTTGATCTACCAAACGATCATAAACTCTCAAACTTTTAAAAATACATAATGAGATGAAATCATTAAGAATGACTCAAGATAAATTAATAAATTACTAATGGGGTTCCAATGCATCTGATGACGTTCTAATTGGAGTTAAGATGGACAAATGGGAGAAAAATCTTCCCTCGGTGCTACAGTTTGAGAAAAAATGGGTGATCCTCGGTCCAGAATGATAAAACAATGATTATTTCTATTTTAACAAAAAAATAAAGAAAGTTACATGGTGTGTACTTTAGAATACAAACATTTTATATTCTATATTTCCCCTCCTTCTAAAATTCCTTACACATCATAATAAGGCATGTCGTCATCAATCCATGATGTGTACTAGGATGACATGTCATTTAATGCTATGTCACATTGTGAAATAGTCCTACATTCAACACTTAACCTCATTTTCACCTATTTTATTAAATACAAACTAAAAGTAAAGATCTGTACCTTAAAGGAATAACTACATTCTTACAGTATCCACATCTTCAGAAAAAATCAATGAATTAGTTAAAGAAATACATGAAGTTACATTTGTCAAAAATTTCAATAATAGAATAAAATAATAGAAGAACATAGATTTTATGTATAAAATGTTCACCTGATATGAAATTTAATATGAGTATATTAAATAATGTAAATATTTGACCTAATAGATTATTTTATATTTATACATGATAGATATTTGAAGAGAAAGTGATGTTGAATAACTTGTATCACTCAAAATTAATTGACTAATATTGTTTTACAATTTGTGGATGGAATTCATAAAAAAATTTAATCATTGGTTACCATTTAGTTGATATTTTGGAAGTCACATTTAGTCCAAAAGATTGTAGTATTAATGAACAGTCAACAGATTCAATAATAAAATATTTTAGGATAAATGGAAATCTATATAATGTAAATAGAAAATAAAACACTTGTTTTCTCATAGGTTCAAAAGAAAATTTATTATGTAATTAGAGGATACTCAAAATTAAAAAATATTGTTTGGAGAAATACTGAGAAATAAAATCTATATTGGATATTTCTAAATTTATGCGAGGTTGAGAAAATATCTTTGATGCTTTTATATGAGGAATAATATCTTGATATATACATTCTGCAAATAATAAGAGAGTATAGATTTTTTTGATTTGGCTTTAAATTGATTTTTCATCCAATTAGTCTTGTATAAAACTATGATGAGTGGTATTTCATATTATATGTTAATCATTTTAGAATGATTATATGTGAAATATTTGTTAGATCGAAGAATTATGTATTAGTTTTCATATAGAGTTCCAAAAGAATAGAAAAAATGAAAATTGTTGAACTATGATAATTATATGATTAGATAAGGAAATAGGGTACATATCATAGTAGGATTAAAATTTATTTGAAAATATTTATTTTAATCATTAATTTTATTCAGTGATAACCCCAGAAGATAAAGCGGTTATGGAAGAGATATTATATTTTCAATAAATTGAAAAAGATGTTTTTTATAGATGGTTCCATCTCACTTCACTAGTAGAAAGAAGCGGTTCATGTGTTTTTTGATAATTTGAATGGATTATTACAATAAAATTTGGTAGATAAAGCACTATAATAATTATTTCATAAAAGGAAAAATACATTCAATCACATTAGGTTCTTAATTAAAAAAAATCCCTTCAAAATAAAGAATTAAATCATGGAAAATTTGGAGAAATTGTTGCTAAAGGAATATTGTTTGGTTACTCATAAAAGATTAGGACATTCATTTATTTCATTAAAAGAGTCCAAAAGATCCCATAGAGAAGTGAGGTTCATTTTATAGTGAATAAATCCAAAAAAATATAGAATTTTTGTTTCTGGTGAAGTACTGGAATATTATTTCAAATTAAAAACTTATTTGGGAGAATTGTTTACATTTAGAATGATAATGATTATTATATTGAATCCATAGAATAAAAAATTTAATATGTTTGTCATAAAATTACTCAATGATGAAGAATAATAGTTTAATTTTATATTATAAATATCATAGAAAAATCACATCCTAACAAGCCTTTAAGAATAAAGTCTATATAATACACCACTCTACTATTTGGGATAGATTCCAATTCATTTGAAGAAACTGAGATGGTGGAATCCTGGGTAATTTCATTGAAAAATGAATTGAATCAAAATAATAAAAAACATACATTTGAGGTTTTGGATAGATTGGAACATCACATTGTAATTATTATAAAGGTATATATAATAACCATATGAAGTAAATGTGAATAGTTATTTGAAATAAACTAATGCTCATATATAAGTGATACATAGAAGTTGAATGAAATAATATTAATGGAATAACACCACTGATAGGGAAAATGGAGTATGTTAGAAACATATGAGGAATGTATTTTAATTGAAATAATAGAGTATTACAAATGGTTCTGAAGATTTCATTCATAAAAATAGTCTTGAATGAAGAAGATTATATCCCATAATAAATTGTATTTTTTATTATATGAAATTATTAAAAAGAGTTTTAATTAAGAATATTTTTTATCTTCTAAATAATGAACCACTTTAATGGTATACATTGTTATAAAAAATTATATGAATTCTATAGTCTATGAAAGCAGGTGTTGGGCGTAAACTCTATATAATATTTTATAAGGGAACCAGTTTATGGTAATGGTTTATATAGATGAAATAATTTTTATAGGTAACTATCAGATTCTAGTTGATAATTTTTCTCAATTAATGTGTTCAATAGTTGAGATATCAATGATTGTATAATCTAACTAATTTTTTAAAAAAAATTACCAAATTAACAGTTGTTTAATGATATTAATGGAGAGGTTTTCAAAGGAAGTGCAGAAGTAATTCGGAATAGAAATGTGAAACCCTTATTTATCATTAAAAGATGTTGGAATGAGACATTGATATCAAGAGAAAAGATAATGTTTATTATCGACATTGTATATTGTATAATATATAATATTATAGTATCATAGTAGGAGCATTCTTGAAGTATTTAAATAATTTATAAAAAAATGGTATTTATTTATGGAATTCTAAATTATGGTTTGAAATTTGATGTTTTAGAATAAATGGATGTAATGGAATATATATATATATAACTCATATGGTCAAATTTTGGATCATAAATTTATAGTTGATGGAGCATTTTACATGAGATGAAACTATTTTTTGTATATGTAATAAATTAAACTATACTTCTCTGAGTACAATAGAAATAGATTAAATCTCATTCGACACATCCAATATTGATATTATTTATATGAATTTGATGTTTTTAGATATAATTAAAACCATGAAATATCTTATGATGATTCAGTTTGACAAATATATTTTCTATAAAAATATAAAGGATTCTGATACAACACTCTCATAGAAAACACACTGGGATCCATTATCATTCTACAAAGAAAATGGTAGTAAATAAATATGTAGATCTTGAATTTTTAAGAACACAATTTTTTTTGATGAAATCATTACTAAAACATTTTTCCCTCATGTTTCCAAAAGGAATTAGTTGAGCTGAAAATTTCAACCAATCTCCTCAAGATAAGTATGTTTGAATGACCCTCTACCCATTGAAAAAGATATTATACTTGGATATTATTTGTGTTTACATGAAATTAAATTTATTGGATGTAATGATCAAATATGAAATACCATACATGAGTATTTTTAGCTAAATGAAACTAATTTGAGGTTATATGGACAAAATTGTTTTATTTTCATTAAAACACTTATTTCCTACATGGATAATTGACTCACGTTGGTGTAGAGAATTATTGAATTATCTTTCCAATGTTTTATAATAGTCACTACATCGGTATAATTAGTACCATGGCCTGGACTAGTGTAACAAAACCTGTGGAATATTATTTTCAAAGGGTATTAAATACATAAATTTAAAATGATGATAAACTAAATAAAATTATTTTTAGAGGAACATATAATGGGGGATAATAATTTTTTGAACACAATTTTTAGAATAACAACATGGGGTACTACCATGTTGAATCCATAATGTGGATAATTAAAATCAAGGGGACCAGGTGAAAAAATGATTATGGTTAACCAAAAAACAAAAATTAGGGAATGTTGTACACCTACATTACTTTAATTGGGTTTAATGTTAATGTGAAGGTTTCATAGATTTTTTATTTATGTGATGTCACATAATGTCCCTTAAAATACATTTATATAGCATATAGTGTTATTACATGATATTTTAAACTATATGTAAATAACATGGGTCCCACTATAATATAAATTTTCATACATAGAATAAGGTAGAAATTTGGACAACTGAAATGTATAACATGAGAAGGATGCATGGGAAAATTTAAAAGGTTACAAAATTCTATGATAGAAATGATATGTCATGAAATATATTTATAGGAATAATTTTCAGGCATCATAAGGATACTATAAGGCATGGATATATGTATTGCACTACAAATTTCTTTGTGAATGATGTCATATAATGAGATTACTGCATTCTCAATTAAATAAATAAGTGGTTTATGAATATTCCATGACAAATTTTGGTATCATGATTAAATTATTGAGAATTTATGTATTTTGGGAAAGGAAGTGCTCATGTTATGAAATCGATCATTATTTTTCAAAGAATGTTTTGGTAGATTCAAGGATTCTAGATATTTGAGGATTTCAATGTTGAATGAATTCAATAATAATCTATGATATATTCAATTTTATCCTTCTATGAATTTCTTCTAGGTCAATAAATATTAAAAAATTAAGTATTTATTCATTAAAGTATTATTTCTCATAATTTAATATTTGGTAGTCAAAGGATGTTGTAATTAAACTAACACATTTCTCTATGAAGTAGTAGGTCCCAATGTGATTTAAGTAATCAGTCAAACTCAAATAAAAATGGAGGTTTCATTTCCCTATAATGGTTTGGTAGTAATTTGAACAACTTATTACTACCCAATAGAATTTGTATTATAGTGATAAACTAAGAATCAATCCAATTTTATGATTTAATGTATAAGTTATTTTTTTTAAATAAATTTGAATTGGAATTTTCAGTTAATGGTGATGATAGAAGAATAAGTGTTTTATAAGGAAGAGATTGAGAAATGTAGAAACGTATATCAACACCCGCTAAAAAGGTATTAGTATTGATGATCATAAATGTGAATAAAACCTAGAATATTTACAATTGAGAAGAGAATAGTGTGAGACTTAATTACATTGATGATTTGTATTGGTATAATATACTAATGAAAATATATTTTAAGACCTCGAAATTAAACAAGAAATTATGTGAGTCACCCCAGTTATTTGGTGTTGGAATTTTTATTTTCATCATTGAATGATTATCATGTTTGTTAGATACATAATTATATCCATCTTAAAAGTAGTTAATAGAAAATAGGAAGAGGAATTAAACCATATATTTGTTGAGAACCGATAAAAAATATTATAATCATATACTAGTTAAGTAGTGGTCTGTGATAATATCAATCGATTATTGAAATGAGTTCATTCAATGCATCCCTATTTAGGTGAACAAAGTAAAATTGTCATGTTTTTGTTTCTTAACATATTGGTATTCAGTTATTTCATGGATATAAACTTCAAAATAAGTCCATGGTGTCATTTTTAATGAGAATATAACAATTGATTTAATTTATATGATAATAAGAAACATCAAGACAACCAAATTAATCGCCAAACGTTTTTCAAAGAGATCACCTAATAAAAAAATTGTATTCCATTAACATCGAAAATATTTGAAAAAAATATATAAATGATATCGTGAAGAGATATATATAAAAGAACCCCTGGACTTTATTACATACTAAAACAAGATTTATTACATAAAATTCACGTGATACCACATAAAAGATCGAGAGGTCTAGTGTCTTTGGGGATTAGGATCATTACATAACAACTTAAAACATGAAATACAACATCTTTATTGAATACTTCATTTATATGAACACTACATTCCCTCACACTTAGCATTGCATGGGATAACCTAAAGACAAGAATAAGAAAATGGTGAGCTATAAAGCTCAGTAAGGAGAATGAACATGGAATAACATAATAAATAGAATAATTGTTAGAAAATATGCATATCAATGGAGCACAATAGAAACCTTAAAATAAAAGCATGATAAAGAATAATAATATAAAATGGAAATGGGGTAACAACACTTAACATGGAATTAACATGAGCCAAGGCTCATTGCACATGTAGCATGAGTAAACCCTCATTACACAGGAAGCATGAGTAAGCCCTCATTGAAATTGAGTCATAATGAGTGAACACTCATTTCACATGATTTATCATGATACTATACTTTACCCAATGCATTGTAGCGCTATCAGGGCACACCCTCTTCAAACATTTCATTTCATGCATAAGTGGTCCACATGGATCATAAAACAAGGATTCATTAAAAATAATCATTTATTCCATAATAAAGGAATTTATAAATTAAAACACAAAACACTATAATCAATAAGTAAATGTGCATAAATGTGAATACCCTATATGGAGAAATGCGCGTGGTATTCACTAAATAATGACTTTGTCTTGAAAACAATGTGGTGCAATTTTGGCAGCATAACGACGTGACATAAGGATTCGAGAAAATGATTAATGGGAGAGAAATGGGGGTCTAATTATATTTACATGAAATGGAAAGTATGTGGGACATATAGATACATGTACCAACAAATATAATGTAATTTAGATGATTAATACAAAAGGATTACATGGATGTAAAAGAGGAGAGGGAAATCCCTCACGGAATTTCGGCTTGGTAAGGGGTGTACATGGGAGGAATTAATTAGAGAAAAAGGGGTCTCCCATTAACCAAACATAAACAGGGATGTATAAGGGAGGTGTGAAATCATACCCAAACATTTTTATTTTAAAATAAAAGGGAATAAAAATATTAAGAAACTTGGATAAAAAGAGAAAGGTAGGAATCCCTTACTTGGAAGTGTGATCCTAAAAGATTGAGAGAGGCTTGAGAGAGGCCTCGTGGGAGATTAGGGCACCTTGGGAGGATTCTATAGATAGGAGGGAAGGGTTTGGTCAAACTCCAAATTCTCTAAGTGAAGAGGAAGTGGGAGCATTGGAGGGTTTATATTGGAAATTAGGGGAAATTATTTATTATTTAGGGTTGGGACACCTCACCTTAAACTAATCAAAACCACAAACCAGCCAATAATTTTCCCATTGTTTTTTACAAAGTGGAGTGGAAAAAATTATTTTATAAGGCCAATGTCTGAACTTCTTAAAATAATAGGGTTTCTTATATGGAGGTGAGTCACCCTCTCAAGAAACACAATTTTAAAAGACAAAATGTTTTGTAAGCCTTGAAGGGTCCACAAAAGATTTGTAAAATAAATAAAAAACCCAAAATCACATTATATTAATGGTAAAATATATATTGGCCTAGCATAAGGTTTATAGTAATTTATAAAATCACTATTGGGTCATTATGATATCATAAAACACATTATTTATTTAAACGATATTTAATTTTTACCCAAAAATTCGACTGTCTCAAAAAATTATAAAAAATTCACCGTTGGATAATTCTGACATCCTAATTCGAAAAAATATATTCATTTTTCAGAATAATATTCTAATTATGTGAATTTTTAATTTTAAAATAATAACTGATATTTATCGAAAATTCACGTGTTTTGAAAAAACAACGTTCAAACATTAATAAAAATTACAATTGAATTCATAAAATTATATGATAATTTATATTAAAAAAATTAATTACATAATAATAATAATATTTTATTAAAACATAATTAAATTAAAAAATCCATTAATTCATCAAAATAGATTTCTTAGTTTAACATTAACTAAAAGTACTTTTTGTTCTTTAAAAACTATTTACAAAGTAACAATAATAAAATGAATGTATATTCATTATTATATACAAAATAATGCACATATTCATAATGCTAAGGACTTTTTACATAACCCCTATTAAAACCCGCATAAGACCTTTGGATAAGGTGCGAGATGGTGGTAGGGTCTTGGGGTGGCTCGGATAACATTGCTTGAGTCGTAATCTCTATCAACTTCTACTTCTATTGTAGGTGGTTCTTCTCAAGAATAGATTATTCATGCGAGGATTGGAATTGGTCAAGAGATAATCCCCATAATGCCACCACCTTTCCGAGATCCGACAAATGGGCTTCATATGGGGCAAGGGTACTGGATGAGGCCATCACTTCCTTTCTCTGAGTAAATTGGATTTGATGAAGCCCTATATTAATAATAATTATGTGTTCATTGTTCAATGATAATATTAGAAACAGACACAATTTTAAAAAATATTTTAGAATCCAAAATATAAAACCAAATAAGTCCATACATTTTACATAACCACAATTAGATATTTAAATTGACCAGGAGGAATTATCGTTAATGAATTTTTTGGTCATTACAATATTCCCCCCTTAAAAACTTTTGCCCATGAAATTTATTTCACCCACTCTAAACAAATGAGGGTAAATGTGCCTCATCACTTCCTCTGATTCCCACATCGCTTCATCAAACTTGTGGTTTTTTACAACACCTTGATGAGGAGAATTTTCTTCTTTTGTAGAATGTTTTGTCTATGATCTAAGATCTTTACTGGTTGATCCTCATAAGAAAGATAATACTCAAGTTGTACTACCTCTAAATATAGTACATGTGAAGGGTCTAGTATGTACTTCCATAAGAGGAATACATGAAATACTACTGGTACATTGGCCATTGTAGGTGGAAGTTCTAGTCGATATGCCACAACCCCAACAGGATAAAGAATATCGAAGGGGCCAATGTACCTAGGACTTAAATTACCTTTCATTAAAAACATCATGACCTTCTTCCATAATGATATACATAGAAATAACATGTCTCAAACTTTAAACTAAAGGTCTCATTGACAGTTATCTAGATATTTATTCTGTCTACTATGGGCTACCTCGATATGCTACTGAATGGTTTTCACCTTCCTCGCCATTTCTTCGACCATTTTTGGTCATAGTAACTTACACTCACTGACTTCATCCCAACATGCCAGTGTTCTGTAGCTCTTCCCAAACAAGGCTTCATGAGGATCCATTCGGATGCTCGAGTGGAAACTATTATTATAGGAGAATTCAACCAAAGAAAGATGTTGATCCCAATATCCTCTAAATTCCATTGAACATGATCTCAGCATATCATCTAGTTTCGGAATAGTTTTCTCAGATTGGCCATAGGATTGAGGATGATAGGTTGTACAGAAGTTTAGTTCTGTATCTAGAGCCTATTGAAAACTCTTCCAAAACATAGAGTTGAATATTGGTTCTCGATCAGATATGATAGATAGTGGTAATCCATGCATCCTAACCAATTCCCTGACGTATATTTGTGCCTGTTGATCCAATGAGAAATCCTCCCAAATTGCAATGAAGTGTGCAGACATTTTAAGACAATCCACAATAACCCAGTCTGCATTGTTGCCTTTGTATTTCTTTGGAAGTTCGGTGACAGAGTCCATGGTGATGTTCTCCCACTTCCATGATGTTATGGGTAATGGTTGCATCATCCCTTTAGACTTCTATCTCTCAGCCTCTACTTACTGACACACCATAAACTTTGATGCAAATTCAGTAATCTCCTTCTTCATATTATCCCACCAATAATGATCTCATATATCTTGATACATCTATCTGTTACTTTGGTGAATAGTGAAATTTGAACTATGTGCATCATCCATAAGTTCCTTCTTTATCTCTGAACTTGATGAAACCTATAGTCTCTTCCCAAATCTCACAATTCATTCTTCATTAACACTTAACACTGGGGATTTCCCTCTTCTAATATCTTCCACTTTCTTCTGAATTCCCACATCATCCTTTTAAGCATCCTTTAAACTTTCCAAAAGAGACGGTTGAGCGATCATTTGTGAAAGGATTGATGATGTTACCTTATTTATGATACCATGTTCATCTTTATTAAATCTAAGAAGATCAGATCCTTCTCAGTTCTCATCCGTGATAGAATCACTAGGTCCATTCTGTTTCGAGCATCCACCACCATATTCTCATTTAGAGGGTGGTAATGGATTGAGTAGTCATAGTCTTTGATCAGCTCTAACCATCTTCGTTGGCACGTGTTCAAAACTTTTTTTGTGAATATATAATTGGGGCTTTGGTTGTTCGTATATATTTCACACTTATCCTCAAATAGATAATGCCACCAAATTTTTAATGATAAGATCACCGCAGCTAACTCCGGATCATTTTTTGGACAATTCTGATCTTGAACATTAAATTACCTTGAAGAATAGGCGTTGAATTTGTCATTTTTCATCAACAAGCATCCCATGGCCTTATTTAATGTATCACTGAATACCATAAAAAGTTCTCCACTTGTGGGAAAAGTGAGCACAAGTGCAGAGATAAGACTCTTTTTCAACTCCATAAAGCATTCTTCACATTCATCACTCCAAGAAAACTTTACTTCATTCTATGTTAGCTTAGTAATTGGGTTGGAAAATTATGAAAAATTTCTCACAAATCGTCAATAATATCCAACTATCCCCATGAAGGTACATATATCCGTTACCAATGTTGGCCTCAACCATACCTCAATTACATCTGTTTTTGTGGGATCCGTAGATATCCCATTTCTTTTGATGTTATTCCCTAAGAATGAGAATTCCATTAACCAGAACTCACACTTAGTATACTTTTCATAGAGCTTCTCCTTCCACAAGGTCACTAGTATAGTTTTTATAAGTTCCTCACAATCCTCCTTGGTTTTGTAATATATCAGAATATCATATATAATGACTACCACAAATTTTTTGAGGTAATACCTAAGGACTCTATTCATCATGTCCATGACAATTTCAAGGGACTTAGTGAGTCTAGAAGCCATTACTATGAATTCATAGTGCACGTATATTGTATTAAAAGCAGTCTTGGAGATATCTTCCTTCATCACCCTTACATGATAATATCGCAACCGTAAATCCACCTTGGAGTAGTATTGTGCCCCACAGAGCTGATCGAACAAGTCATCAATTCATGGAAGAGGATACTTTCTTTATCGTGATTTTTTTAAGCTCGCGATAATCGATGAAAAGGCACATTGACCCATCATAGTTCTTTATGAAGAGGAATTGTGAACCCCATGTTGAAGCACTTGGGTGTATACACCCTTTATCAATATTTTCTTGTAGTTTTTTCATCAACTCCTCAAGCTCCACAGTAGCCATTATATACAGAGTCTTTGATAAGGGAAACTCCCTAGTTATAAGGTCAATTGAGAAATCAACATTTCTTCTAGGAGGAAGACAAAGAAATTACTCAGGAAAAACATCAGTGAATTCTCTCACAATAGGCATGTATTCAAGGATGGTTGGTTCCTTGGACTCAATAATTTGAGCCAGATACGCATTCTCATAGGGCAGAAATATCCACACTTTATATGATGGAGCTAAATAAGATTCATCTTCTAAGTTTCATTTGTACAAAATCAGGGGTCAATTTTCCACCCAGAGAGTGATTTCCCTCTCATATAAATTTATGATGGCTATATATAAGGAAAGCCAATCCATGCCAATAATTGCATAAAATTCCACCAAAAGGAGTATGATGAGGTTTCCCTAGAAGCTCAATGCACTGATTATGATAGGGGAGGAGTTATATTCATGGGATTCAATGATTTCCCCATTTGACGTACTCACCGACATATTTATTTACATGATTTGTGGTGGTTCCAGGATTGCTCTACTAAATATTCGTGATATAAAAGAATTTTTTGAACCAGAATAAAAAATTACATTAACTTTTAATGAATAAATAACTTGCATACCTATGGCCATGTCGTTATCAGGGTTCACTTTGGAAGTAGTGATGGAAAAACCTCACCCTTTCTTCCTTGGAGGTTATTGGTTTCCTCTGAAAACCCTTGTCTTAGAGCACTAATTTGAAAAGTTCCCCAGTTCATTGAAGTTGATGCAATGAACAATGTGTTGAGGGTTAAATGGAGCGTTCTTCTATTTGTCAGAGCTGTAGGTTTTTCTTGCCAAATGTTAATAGCCAGGTGCCTTTCTCTTACCCACCCAATGCATTTCCTCGTCCCCTTCAGGCAATTTCCAAGTTGCTTCTTTATGCACCTTTGGAAAGTGGGGAACGAGATCTTCATAGAACCTTTGGATTTATCAATCGAATCTCCTAAATTGAATTCCACCTTATGCTTCTTATCCCCATGATACCCCTGATATTTTTTGATCTCCATTATGACCTTAAGGTCACATCAGAAAATTTTCTAATAGATGTCAAAGTCGCAGATCGTGAGTGCTTTCCACATGCTACGTTTTATCCCACCAAATAAGAGTTCAACATTTCATTCAGGGGTAATTAAAAAGCCAAAGGTTTATCATGCAAGCCTTGTGAAGCTTTCCTCATATGCTCCGACAAATTTATATTCCTTTTTATTGAGGGAAAGGAAGTCCATTCCATCTTATGTCAATGGGGGCATGTAAAATATTAATTGAAAAACATCTTCTAGAAATCCTTCCATTCCAAAACCTCAATCTCCTCCTCTGGCATTGAATTCTGATCAACATCCACTATTGATCAGCTTCACCCTAAATACGATAAGCATCCAAGAGAACCTTCTCTTGATCATAACATTAAAGGATGGAGAATATATTTTAAATGCAGTGGATTCATTGTTCAGTGATTGAGGGATCTGATGATACATTAAAAGTAGGAGGGCTTTGTCTCATGAAGATCTTGATAGAGACTTGTTCATTCTTGGGGGGGGGGGGGGGGGTTGAATGTTACAATTGACCCATGTTTCTATTCAATGATTGAGTTAACTGAGAGAGATGTGTGGCAAATTTCATGATTCTTACTCCCATCAGATTGGTCATTTCATTAGAATAGTTATAACATTAATCTTCACATCGGTTGTTTTCCCAAGTCCTCCTAATATCAGACATTGGCTGGAATAAAAGGAAAGTTAGGGGTAACACATAAAGTATAATCCAAGGAACAAATAGATGACTTACAAATATCTTTCATTTCCGTAACTTATAAATCTATATGCTTCAATCTATGTTATCCAAAAAATATTCTTATGGGTTTTTTTAATCTTTTAATAATGGTTCTTAGTAAGCTTGTAAATTTACCAATTCATAACCCCCGGGAGTTTCATTACAAAGAGTGCGACAAGGTTTGTTGCCATGTACCATCATACCCTAGGTCATGCTCGAAACTCTTTGTTGAGTTTTTCACCCCTAGGTACATCTGTGCCAGAGCATCCTCTACCTGCTCATAACTAGACAGGGATTTATTTTCTTGATAAAGCACATACTCGTTACACCCCAAAACATTGGGATGTTTTTATTATACTAAGTCTTCTCTCTAAGTATTCACTAGGTTTTTCTAATCATAATCCAAAATATAACTAAACCTATCATCTGATACCAACTATTACAACCCTCGACTTTATTACGCACTAAAAAATGATTTGTTACATAAAATTCACTTGATATCACATAGATGATCGAGAGGCCTAGTGTAATTAGGGCTTAGGATAATTACATAAAAACTTAAAACATGAAATAAAACATCTTTAGTGAAAACTTATTTTACCTGACCACTACATTCCCACGTACTTAGCATTGCATGGGATAACCTAAGGACATGCATAAGAAATGGGTGAGCTATAAAGCCGAGTATGGGGAATGAACATTGAATAAAATGAGGAAAACAATACATGTTATAAAATAGGCATATCAATGGAGTACATGATAAACATGAACATAAAGGAATGATAAATCATGATAATCATAACATGGAAATGTGGAAACAACACTTAACATGGAATTAGCATGAGCCAAGGCTCATTGCACATGGAGCACGAGTAAACCCACATTGCACCTGAAGCACGAGTAAACACTTGTTGAAAATGACTTATAAAGAGTCAAAACTCATTTCACAAGATGTATCATGATACTATACTTTACCCAATTCATTGGAGCACTATCAGGTTTCACCCACTTTAAACATTTCATTTCATACATAAGTGTGCCACATGGATCATAAAACATGAATTCCTTTAAAACAACCATTTATTCAATGATAAAGCAATGTAGAAATTCATACCTGAAACTCTATAATTAATAAGTAAATCTGAATAAATGTGAATACCCATGATAGAGAAATGTGTATGGTATTAACTACATAATGACTTTGTCTTGAAAAAAATGCGGTGCAATTTTGGAAGCATTAGGGTGTGACATAAAGATTCATGAAAATGCTTGATGATAGAGAAATATATGTATCATCATATTTAATTGAAATGTAAAATAATGGGGTCACATAGATATATTTTCTAACAAATTTAATGTAATTTATATGCATAATACAAAAGTATTACTTGGATGTAAAAGAGGAGAGTGAAATCCCTCATGGAATTTCGGCATAGTAACGGGGGTACATGAAAGACATTAATGAGATAGAAAGGGGTCTCCCAATATAAAAACATAAAGTGGGATGTATGGGGGAGGTTATAAATTATAACCCAACATTATTAATTGAATATAAAATGGAATAACAATATTAAGTAACTTTGATAACAAGAGAATGGTAGGAATCTCTTACTTGGATGTGTGATCCAAAAATCTTGGGAGAGTCTTGATAGAGGCTTCATGGGAGCTTGGGGTACTTTGGGAGGATTATAGAGAGAGTAGGGTAGGGTATTGTCAAACTCCAAAGGATTTGAGGGAATAATAAGTGGGATCTTGTGTTGGTTTATAAAGGAAAGGAGAGAGAATTCATTATTATTTAGGTTTTGGACACCTCACATTAAACTTACCAAAACCACAATCCAGCCCATGGTTTTTGACCATTGTTTTTTCCAAAGGAGAGTTGAAAACAATATTTTATATGGAAAATGGAAGAACATATTAAATTAATAGGGTTTCTTATGTGGAGGTGAGTCACCCTTTGAAGGAAAACAATTTAAAAAGGATAATGTTTTATTAGCCTTGAAGGGTCCACTAAATCTTTTTAAAATTAATAAAACTAACCCAAAATCACATTATATAAATTTTAAAACATATATTTGCTGAATATAATGTTTATAGTATTTCATTACATCACTATTGGGTCATTATGATGTCATAAAACACATTATATATTTAAACAGTATTTAATTTTTACCCAAAAATTTGACTGTCTCAAAAAATTATGAAACATTTACCATTTGATTGTTTTGATTTCTTGATTCCAAAAATAATATTCATTTTATCTAAATAATTATAAAATATGTGAATTTTTTTACTTTTAAAATAAAAAATGACATTTATCGAAAATTCATGGGTTTTGACAAAAATAGGTTTTTAAACATTAATAAAAATTTCAATTGAATTCAAAAAATTATACTATAATTATATGTTATAAAAAGTAATTTAATAATAATAATAATATTTTATTAATATATAATTTAATTTTAAAATCCATTAATTAATAAAAATAGAATTATTAGTTGAATATTAATTAAAAATACTATTTGTGCGTTAAAAACTATTTAATAAGTAACAATAATAAAATGAATCTATATTCATTATTATATACCAAATAATGAACATAATCATAGTGAAACACTTTTATACATAACCCCTTATATAACCCGCATAAGAACTTAGGGTAACGTGTGTGATGGTGACAGACTCTTGGGGTGTCTCAGATAACATTGCTCAAGTGGTAATCTCTATCAACATCCACTTCCTTCATAGGCGGTTCCACTTGAGCTTAACATATTTAATCTCGGCTAAGGCTTGGTTAAGAGAGAATCCCAATGAATCCACCTCCTTTCGGAGCTTCGACAAATGGGCTTCTAACGGGGCATGTCTACTGGATGAGGCCATCGCTTCCTTTGTCCGAGTAAATTGGATCTGATAAATCCCTATATTTAAACTAATCATGTGGTAGATGTTAAACAACTATATTATCAATGGTCAAAATTCTTAACAGTATTTTAAAATCCAAAACATAAAACCAAATACGTCCATAAGTTTTACATAACCACAAGAAGACATTTAAAAAGTAAAAGAGGAATTTTTATTAACAATTTTTTGGGTCGTTATAATATTACCCTAAATAACCATATAGTAATTGAGTGCCAATGCAGTGGGGAAAAATGGATGTCGACGATTCTAAATTATACTATAAATTGAATTTTTCATGTATTTTTTTTGTTAATTCATAGCATAGATACACTGTCAAGTAGGAGGTTCTTATTTCTTAAAAAACAGGATATATTCCCCTATAACACCATTATATTTTTATGAAATATTTATTTCTTTGAATACATTTAGTTTCTTTGATAGCTTGTGTTAAACGCAACATTGAGTTTCAACGAACCTCGATATACTGTTAAAATTATCACTTAAGCATAAAAATTATAACCTATTCATTAAAATTAGTGGGAGGAATAGTAATAAAATCATTTAAAATAGTAAGTGTCATGTTTTTATATAAAGAAAACATATTGGTGAAAAATTAAATGATTTTTATAAATGTATTTATATGTTTTAAAAATAATATCTTCTAAAAAATGTTTCTATTAACAAGTAATAAAATTAATTTTGAAAATTTTAGATGATTTATTTTTCCCAATATTTTTGCCAAATCTAAATTTAAAAATTATATTTTATTTATTTATCTTATTATTTTATGAAAATATTAATTTTTTGTTAAATGGACAAAAGTACAGATCAGTTTTAAGAAAACCTTTTCATCTAAAGAAATTAAAAACTACATTTTGTTTTAAAATAGTTTTAAAAGTATAATTGGGTCAATTATGAATTTATTAGTCCATTTTATTTCATTGTAATCAATATAATATTTAATTTTGATATTTAAACATTTTCTACATATGAATATTTTCTATTTGGATAATTGTTTTTAATTGCGTATGTGTATTTTATTTTAAATTAATTTATTCTAAATAAGTAAATTGAATTTAATAAAATAGATTATATATTTTTAATCAGACAAATTTCTATTATATTATATTTTACAATTATTTTTTGTTCATAATGATCAGTAAAAGAAATAATAATTAATTACTACGACTAAGGTTAAAATGAGGTGTTCTGTTTTACATATGCATTTGCGAAAATTAATTTTCAACAAACACATGATCATTATTAAATAAATTGGATTTCATATTAAGAATAATTGGGTCCAAATTATCTTGTAAGTATATTATTATATTTATTATTATCATTAAAATTACAAAGGAAAATTAAAAGTGACTGGTTAACATGGTGAAAAATAAAATGGTAAAAATGAGTAATCATAGTGATTCTGGAACCACATATTTAAAAAAAGGTTCATGTATTGTGTTGGGGGTGTTTATAATCTATTTAATCCCTCTACTCCATTTATCACATATTTGGAACATGGAATGAGAGTGACATCATATTATTGAATATTTTAGAGTTTTTATAGAAATGTTACTCCTCCTCAATTATAAAAGAGAACCTACTCCACTTATTCAAATATAATAATCCATTTGGCTCAAAAAACCGATGAAAAATACCTCCCATAAATTCTTAGTCACATCCAAGAGTGTATGGTCTTCCCAAAAGACCAATCCTAGTGGCCTTAATAAGAGATCCAAAGCAGATTTTATAAGAAAAGCATTTTCTTCACTTAAATAATAATTATTAATAATTATCTTATAATCATAATCCACGTAATAATAAATAAAATACAACAACACCGGTATATAAAATATAATATAAAGTTTTTATTTTTACTAAATAACCTATATATTTTTCCCCTTACATCAAGTGAAGAAAAAATCCTTCGATCATGTGTACGATGGACTACTGACAAGTGAACTGAAGTAAATCATTTCTTATCACATACTATCATGGATAGATATAATGATTGATTTAACATAATTATATTATATTTATGATATAATTGTACTTCTGGAATTATAATATCACATATGTTTTTCTTTATTTCCATTCCATGGTAATATGATAACGTCACTCATACGTATGACCGACTGCCGCATTGCAAATCAATGTAATTAATTCTTTACAAAAAATTTACATGAAAGGTAAGAATTAAAACGATAAATAAAATATGTCATATTTATGGTGAAAACATATTCTATAAAGGTAATATATTAACGATAAATAAAACCTTTCAAGGATACCATAAAAGTGGGTAAAGTTCATCAACGAGTGTTTTTTTATTTCTTGCTACACTTCTTGCAGTTTTCATTATACCATTATGATTTAATAGACTTAGTATATTTAATATACTAATATTTTATTTAATTAATGGTAATTAACTAAAACTATCAACAATTCCATAAAATTTCTTACAATTTTCATCATTCATATGTACGACGAACTACCACCTCATGAACCTACATAATTCTATATTACAGAACAACCTCTCAATGCTATCTTTGAGGATGTATATAAATATTATATATATTTTTTACAACATAATTATACCAATTTATTCATTATTTTAAAGGAACATTTTTTACATTCCAGTCCACAGGGGATACGATGACGCCGTTAATGTTTATGGAGGATAATCGCCTCACGATGTGATGGGATTCAGTTTTCTTCAACTCCTTACATAGAAAGAAAGAAGGATATAAATAATTAATATATAATAAATATATATGTTAAATTGGAGATAATAATGACTCCATAATGGATATATATTTTTTACCTTTTTTATATTCCATTCATTGAGAAAATGGAAAGTGCGTTCATGTGTACGTACGACCTACCATCTTTATAAATGGTATAGTTCATTTTATATCACTAAGATGAATAACTGAGACTAAATAAATATTTAATAAATATATTTGATATTTATATACTTCTTGAAATTAAATTTTTTATATATAATTGTTTTAATTTTAAATATATAAAATAACTTGTCAAAACCAACATAAAAATAATAGTTATTACTTCCCCATACGTGACTTTAACATGAAATTGTAAATAAACGGGAAATAAAATAGAATAAGTACACAATATATGATATTACGTACAAAAAAATTATTTATACTATTTTTAATAAAATTATATTTATTATTTTGTAGGTTTGAACATGTACAATGGAAGTAAGGACTTAAGGTGAGAGATTTTCTTTTAACTTTTTTTTTCTATGAGACATTAGTGTTCACCACGTGTTTCTTTTATATGGTGTATATAGTACCCATGAATGTATTTAATGATGTTTCTAACTTAACTTATTGGTATTTATATACACATTTGAGTATCTCTCTTTCATGGGGTGAATATTTGAAAAGTTACAATATTAGTAAAGTATTATTGTCTCAATTTAGCTTATTTGAGACATATGGTTATGGAATGCACTTATTTTATTTTATGTATTGTATATAAAAATTATTTAAAATTTAATATCGTTATTTTATTTATCCCAAAAATATTATATGTTTATTTTAATTATATTCCTTTATGGGTCTTACATTTCAAATATTATAATGTGGAAAAGAATTTATGTTACAATCTCATCATCTATCGATATTAATTAGGACTATGTGTAAGATGATAAAATATTATAATCCATATCTCAAGAAACTCATAATATTTCTTGTCCTCTATTTAGGTCATGAGAATAATTTTTTTATCATTTTCCTCTCAATATTCAATCAAAAGTGTAAAATAATTGTTTTTTATGAAAAATCATCTTTTCGGCCAAAAACTCGTTTTCTTCCAAAACCATGTTTTCTAAAAAATGTTTACAAAATGTTTTGTACTTTAAATTATTATTTAAAATATGAAAGGATATTTTACTAAATATATATTTATTTCTTTTAATCTAACATTATAATAATTGGAGTTTATTTTAAAAGAATTTTAGTTTTAAACTTTTTCATTATTTAAAAAATGATTTTAAAGGAAAAGGTATTTTATGCAAGAAATGTTCTATGTGATATTTGGAAATAATGATCCATATAGTATGACAACCTTTTATGTAACAAATTCTTTGAGAGGGTTATGAACTAAGGCAACCATTTTTATTTTTATTTTTTGAATTCTTTATCATGACATGATATTTATGAATTATATTTATCCTCTAGAGGTTATACAATTTTTAAATTATTAGGAAACATGATTATTTTTTCATGGTTTATTCCATTAAGTAATTATCAAACTACTATCTTTCCCATATTTTATGACCTGTTAACATTTTTATGAAACCCACTTCATTTCATGGTTTATGATTTTATTAATGTTCTACTATAATGTTTCACACATATTTATGATTTTCATTTTGTGATGAGTCATACCATTATATCCCTAATATTCATTAGGTAAAGATTCATATCTCATTATATGGACTGGAATATAATAGAGATTTAACTCGGTTCAGTAATGGAATTTGTCATCTATGAGGTTATTGAGAGGGAAATATGGCTTCTATGTTGTTATATACCGATCTATATTTCATGTTCAAAATGTTATGCATGAACTTAAATACATTTTCACAATGTTATATGTGAACTTGATTAATTTTTCATAAGGTTATGAATAAACCTATATTTTATGTCCACAATGTAATGTGAAGACCTAGTTTTATTCCCATAAGTTTATGTGAGTGATTGATTTCATGTCCTTAACTAAATGAGTGACCATTTTTCTATATATATGTATATATATGTATCTAGTGTAATAAGCTCATATATCTTCAAAAAATACTTGTTTTATTAAAATATTATGCTATGATGGGTCATGTTCTTTAATTTCTTTAGAATTTTTGTCTTATGAACTATTAGTCTTTAGGTTGTGACTCATGGTTATGATCATATATTTTCAAGGTATTGTTTTAAAATTTTATTATAATGTTATAGTACACTTATTTTCATATTTGGCCTATGTACCACCTTTTTTACCCTCATTGAGCATCTACGCTCGCCCTTTATTACATTTCCATTCCCCCATGTTATGGAAGAATGTTTTATATAGGGTATATATATGAAGAGTACTTTATAGAAAGATATTTATGGGAGCCATTTAAGATCATTCAGGAATTAAAAACACTTTTTCCCTTGTTTCGAAAGGCCCTAAACTGTTATGGTCATTCGAAGTGGTTTTTTAATGTAATTAATATTCATTGAGAATTTATAATATCCATGTTTGATAATCATGGGTATTAATAGTTGGTATCAAATAAAAGTTTTTCTTAATATTGTAAAACTAGGATGTGAAATCTGTTGATATATCCCTTAGGATGATTATAAGGATATGCCTAGTGATTTATATATGGATAAATATAAGGATGAGTTAATTAATTTGAAAATGTCCTATAATTTTGGTAATGGATAAATCATGTGGATTCTAAGAAATTTCCTCCATATTTGGATACTATAAGGTCATGTGGCACTACAAAAGAGGTACTTAAAGGTATTAAATATGATAAGGGTGTATTGAGTTGGACTCAAACATACCTTGGTGCGTGAAAATAATTCTTGATGTACACCTGGTTTGACAATTCAAGGGGATTTCTATGGATATTCACAAACTCATTATAAACTATTATGAATTATTTAAATATATATTGACTATAAATGAACTAGGATAAACCGTATGTGACATATATTGGAATGATGGTTTCATTATTTACACATCCTATAAGTTATTTTCACGAATATTTGGGTTTACTATATGATTTGTGTTCCCCGTACTTTATTTTTTAGTTTTAGTCAATGGTGGGAACCAGAAGGAAATCAGATAAGATTGAATTTGATGAAAGAATTTATAATTAGTAACAAAATTGGATGATAAATCGAGAAAAGTTAGTTATTATTATGAATAAAAAGTTATAAGGGAACTTGATTAACAACGTTAAACTAAAATAAATATTAAACTCACCAAAGAAGAGAAGGATGGAGTTAACTGAGAGTTCAGGTAGTGGATACCTTGGTGAAAAAAAGATGTAGTCTCATATATGTTCCGAATGTGGGAAGCATTCAAGAGAATTTCGTAGAGGGATAAAAAGATTCTATGGGTGTGGAAAATAACGACAGAAAGTTAGTAACTACAAAGGAAAAACTAATTTTCTTCAACACAATGAATGAGAATAATAGTCTCACTGTGTTATCATCGACTATTGAATGTTTCAAATTTAGCATGTTTGGGAGTTCTCTAAATCTATTTACTAAGGGGAAATCTTGCGAAGAGAATCCAAAATGTTTTACGGGAATCATTTTTAAAGTTAATGTTGAGGATATTGTGAATAACATAATATAGGAAAATTTCATTAAGTAATAAGATAATGAATCCTACTTAATGATATAATTATGAGGTCAAATGATCAATGTATAAATTTAATAAAATTAAAATATTATGTAATACGAATCATAAAACATACATGGAATGTTCATTATTTGTTTATTGAGGAGGATATGTATGATTATGTTGAATAGTACTAATAATCTAGAAAAGTTAATTGATGTAAAAGTAATATTTTTAAAAACACATGATTAGGGAATGTTAGCCCTTAATATGTTCCTAAGGATTAGAAAATGGTGTTTAGATTGGATAAAGAGATGATTAACATGGATCAAGTAAATTGGATTGTAATAATGACCTTAGAACTGATAAATGATATGTATCACTCATTATAATTATTTATGCTTTTCATTAATATCCAAATCATTACTTCAAAATGTGTTCTACCATGTCGAAACCTAGTTATGAGTTACAATAGGTAACCCCATATGTTTTCAATTTTCCATTATTATGGGGAATTATATTTTTAATCTGTATAATGTGGGCTTATATTAAGTAATTTTTAAATGTTAAACTATTGATAACTGAGACGAATTTTGTGGGTGAACATAATTTCATATGGGGTAGAATGAAACACTACACATTTTTGTTAAATGTTTTTTTAAAATGAAATTACTATTTTCTATGTTTTTCATTACATGCAAAACTAATATTAGCTGGAATTATATGAAACACTGAATTCCACATTATTTTTATGTTTCAATGAATTTTTTCATGCATTAAACGGAACTCTATGTTTATCTTGTGTTATACATAATATCATGATTAGCATTCATTACACACAACACCAAGTTTAAATGAAATGAGAAAGACTATTAAAATACTACTATTACTTATAATAATAATCACATAGTTATTAGAATGGAGGTTATGACTATGAATAACTAAATTACAGAAATATATGGTTTAAACATGTATATATAATGAATTATTTAGTATCTAATTAATTATAAATGAAAATAATAGCCTTTTGAAAATAAAATATATCATTTTCAAATAATCTATTTTTATGGAGATAGATGTGTTTTACATAAATAAATAAAATAAAAAAATACTGGTGAATGATTTTAATGAAATATATAGATATTATATATTCCATTAAATATTTAACATTCATCATATGTGTTTTCTATAAAACATATAAGAAAAATTAAAATTTTATGATTAAAACTAAATTATTTAAAGAAGCAGTTTTATCGCCATTAGTGAACTTATATTAAAATTAATTTAAATAAATTTTAGAAACATTATTTGAAAAATAATCATCATTTTTGAAATTTTATTATAATTATTATTTTGTAATAATTTTATTTTTCTTTTTATTATTGTTTCACTGTTATGATGAATAGAGAAAACTGTTGGTATTAAAATGAAAGATGCATTCTTCTGTAATTTATTTATAAAGATAAATTATATATTAAATTGGTTATAAATGAAAATTTATTCAATTATAAACCCATTTATATTATTTAGATCGTTTTAATTAATTTAATAATTAATTTGGATTTAAAAACATATTAATATCATATGTTTCTTCTCTTTAAAAAATGAGTATTATATAATTAATTATAATAAGATTTTTACTACTATGTTAACTATATTATTCTGAAAATAATTATTATTGGAAATAGTTAAAATTACTCACAATGATTAAGGTGAAAAAGTTTTTTTCACATTACAAGTGTTGGAATTAAAATTAATTTTAAACAAACATGATTTTTATCTAACTAATTGGGTTTCATATTTATAAGAATTCAATATAAATTTTATAATAAATATCATTTTTATTTTATTCCTAATGGAAAAAATTTCTCGATAAAAAAAAGACAAAATCTACCATGGTAAAAAATGCTAAAATTGAGTAAACATAAATACTATGAAATAAAATGATACAAAAATGTGTGTTTCTATTTTTTGTTGGAAGAATTTATCAAAAAAATAATCCATCCAATTCATTACGGATCTATTTTGGTAGAATATTGGGTAAAATAGACCCCCAATAGTGAATACATTTTGGTATTTATAAAAATGTCACTACTCCAACCCGAATGGCCCGACAGCCTTCATTTTTATTGATTTTGATAACCCCCCATTCATGGGATGAGGGGGAACCCTTATGATGCCCATAGTCTCAGAGATTACATGGCCTGTAGGATTAGGAGATTACATGACCCAAAGGTCTTAGGGAATTCAACTAGACTATCTACAAAGAACTGCCCCTCCCCATCATCTACATAATGATAGTAGCTCCCCAACTTCACATGGCCATCTACCTAGGATTCCTCTGAAAGCACAGGCTAGTCCTGAGGGCATATCCATACCCTCTCATTCTGAAAAATCCATTTGGCTCTGCTCTCGTGAGGGGACCTGCCCCGAATACTATTCTAGGGATGCTTTTTTATAGAGTATTTTTAGGGTAACGACATGTGTCCTGATGGCCTTGAGGTGGCATGAATTCCTTAAAGGTGGCCCGAAATCCCTACTAACCCTATGGAAAGGGTGGCCCAAAATCCTTCATTACTCCAAGCCCAAACTAGTGGCTCAAGGTGAATAGTTAAAGCTACTAGAGTACCAAACAGTACCTGTTACAGTAACTACTACAATTCCTGCTACAGTACCCGCACAGTGTACAGTTCTGCTACAGTACTCATACAATGCCTGCTACAAAACTTCTGCAGTACCCCTAAAAATTATCCCTCTACCTAGTTTTGAACCTGGGTCTCGTGGATGCACTTAATGATACCTCACCAACTGGCCTGAGGCTCATGTGAAAAATGTCACTAATCATTTATAAGAGGGAACTCAATCCCCTCACTTACACACACCTTTCAAAACATTTTTATCGACCATAACCAACAAAAATAAATTCATATATTCTATAATAAAGTAATATAAGCCTTATTCTGGGAATAAATAAAACCTATGATGGTTTTGGTTCAAATTTAAGGATGATACAAGAAGAAGAGGAGATTCTCATTAATGACTGTTTTTAGTTATTTTTTTCCACTTCTTTCACTTATTATTTATCCATTATGGTTTAATATAATAAATTTATACATAAAATAATATGGTTTTCTATTAATTACATGACCTAAAACTATCTACTCTTCTCGAAATTTTGTATAAAATCATCATTCGTGTGTCTGATGGTCTACCTCCCTACGAACTGATGACATTTGTTTTTCCATTACCACCTCTCATGGTTGGGTCTGATGATGGATATATATTATATATATGATGACTATAAAATAATTATACCTATTGTGTCATTATATGGTTTGCAACATTTTAAAGTTCATTTCTTAGGGGTTACAAAAACTTCTTTCCTATGTACGTGGACTACCTCATTATGAGGAGATATGATTTGATTTTCACTAACTATGTATATGAAAAGTAATAAAAATTTAGTTCATGAATATTTATGATATATATATATGATATATATGTATATTATATATATATATTATATATATTAATCCATAATGATGATGGATTGGTGATATATTATTTACATTTTTTACATTCCGCCTGTCGAGAAAATGGAAACAATATCCATGTGTACATACAACCTACCGTATCCATTAACGGTGTAGTTCATTTTGTGTATATAACATTAATAGAAAAATAAGAAAAAATATAAAATTAATATAGATTATTTTTTATCATGTTTTATATTATGTATCTGATTGAATAATTATCAAAGTAAAAGGACCAAAATTAACAAGTCAAAACATACACGAAAATAAGTTATTTCCAGAATAGCTACATAAACAAGAAATTGTTAATAAATTTTTATTGAAATGTAAAAATTAAATCATATAAGGTAGGATATATATATTTATGGTTCCCTAATTATTGTATAATTAACTTATATTTACTATAAATGAGGTTTTAACATGTATGACAAATGTTAGGATGTAAGGTAAGGAATTTTTGCCTGGCTTTTATTTTTTCTATGAGACACATTTCATGTTCACCAAAAGATTCAATTATTTTGTTTATGTACATATTATGAATTTATTTTATGGTTATTATTATTATAATTATTGTTATTTATATATCTATTTGATGATCCCTTTTTCATGGGTCTTAGGGTTCCAATGTTACCAACAAGGTAAGGGATATTTGTCCCAATTTTCCTTCCTTAAGACATATGGTTTTTTATAAACCTATTTTTTTACAAGGTGTATTTAAAATAACATTTACATTTAATATCATTAGCATATATATACTCATTATATATATGTTTTTTTAATTCATTTATGGCGATAATTCTTTAATGTCACCAAAGTTGTAAAGTTCATATGTTACAATCTCATTATTTATTGAGATTGATTATTACTATGTGTATAATAAAAAATATTATGATTTGTATCCTAAGAAACTAATAGATGTTATTATCCTCTAATTAGTTTTTAACAATACATGTTTTCCTTTTATTTTCCACTCTTTATGTACTCAATGTTTTAGAAAAATATTTGTTTTGTAAAAAAACATCTTTTCAACCAAAAAACCTTTTCCTTCCAAAACCATGTTTTCTAAGAATCAATTTGAAATTTTTCTAATATATTAATGTTTTTTAAAGTGGAATGGATATTTTACTTTATAAAATTTTAAATTATTTTTAAAACATCTTTTTCTGTTTTCATGTTTATTTTCAAACAATATGTATTTCAGTTTATTTTTATGTTTTGAAAAAATACTTTTAGTGTAAGGATATTTTCCTGAAACAATGTTTCGAGTTTTATTTCAAAGTAATTATCTATATACGATAATTACCTTTGATGTAAGTTATTTTTTCATGGGATATTAACAAAGGATTAAATGTTTATTCTTTCTCTAATTGGTATATCAAGAAATGATATCTATGAACCTATTTACTATCCACCCATTATACTATGATAAAATTATTATGAAACTGTGTCTCTATCGATGGTTTATTCCATAATGTAATGATGAAATTATTATGAAACCTATCTATTTTACATTGGTTATGACATGATAGAATGGGATTGAAACCCATTTCATTTAATGACTTATGATATGATGAATTTTATATAAAATTGTGGAACACATATCTTTGATTTTAATTACATGATAGTTCAGATATATATCTATCTCCAATTCATTAGGTAATGATTTATATCACATGAGATAGAAAGGACTATAATGGAGAGTGAAACTAGTTTATTAAAGGACTTTGTATCCTATGATGTTCTTTGGAGTGAACCTTGACTACAATGATGTTATGTGTGGAAATGTATTTCATACTTATTACATGTTCAAAACATTATGGATAAACATGATTATATGTTCTAAATGTTATTCATGTAACTATATTTCATTTCTATAATGTTTTGTATATATCTGGTTTCATGTCCATGAGTTTATAGGAAGGCATGATTTCCTATCCTTAACATAATGAGTGAATGTTTTTCTATTTATACATCTTCACAATGTTATAAGAGGAGGTTTATGCCAAAAATCCATGTCATATGCCAATGTTATTCTCTTATGGATCATGTTCTCTAATTTCCACAGTATTCATGTCTTATGTACGACTAATCATTAGTCCATGACCTAATGTTATGATATTTGATATTAAGGGTGTTTTTTTTCAAATTTTATTATCATGTTATCACACTCTTATGTTCTTGTTATTCTTATGTATCTCCCTTTTTTATTTTTATTGAGTTAGTGAGCTCACCCATTTTTATTTTCCAATTCTCCATGGTTATGAAGAATGGTTTTATGTAGGACATATCTATGAATATTACTTAATGGTAAGATATTTATGGGATCCATTGAATACCTTTATAGAATTAAGAATATTGTGTTTTTATTTACAAAATAAATATACTTTTACTATTCTCATGAATTTGTTTTTGTAATATATTGAATATTTATCTAATTTATATAATACCCATGTATGATAATCATATTTCTCTATAGTAATTCCTTTTTTGAACCTATAATTAGAGTAAGTGGAACACCATGGTCATCTATTATAGTAAATGGAACACCAATCTAATGTTTATAAAAACATGATGATATGTTTCATTTAAATATATACATAAATTACTCAATGGAATATTTCAATTCTAGTGAAAATAAAAATATTATCTTATTAAAAAAATCAATCACTGGTGAGGTCAGTTGTGACTAATACCAAACAAAGTATCAATAATAATTGGTTAACCATAGAAAAATATACACATCAATGAGTTTATCAGTTAATTTGAGGATACCACTATATTGATCATCTTGAGTTCAACTGACACACCATTTTAAGGGATACAATTCTTAACTAATTTAACTTATCAAATCTAAGAAACATGGAGTTGTTTTCAAAATGATAACAGCTCTACAATGTACCAAAAATATCGTCTAAATGATTCCCATGACTGTATTAGGTCAAGAATAAAATATTTTTTCTACCATAAATATAATGAAAAAAATGAAGTCATAAACAAAGAATATGATTCAGTAATTTCATGAAAATTGGTGGAGATTTAAAAAGAGTAAACTTCTTTAAAAAATACTCATAATGTTCATTCCTACTCTTAATATTTCCCTTTTTTATATCCACCATTAGTACTAGATTAAAATAGTTTCTTAACATCATGTAAATGATGGAAAACCATTAATATACCTTATTATCATGGATTAAATAATCTATTTTTGGAATATAATATTTAATCATACTTATAACTAGGTTAAATATCTTATAATCATCAAATAACTACAATATCCAATGCACATTCTCTATAGAGTGTACCAATGCTACCCAAGGTGAGGTATTCTCTTTAAAAAACCCTCATTATCCAAATAATCTAACTATACTTTTCTTACATTTACTCCCCTTGTCATATCCTATATTAATGTTAAGATATAAGACTCATACTAACTTATAACTGAATTGATAATTATACGTCAAACTGTAGATGTAGTCCAATGAATTAATCAGGTAATATGTATATAATTGAGAATAATTGTATATTTAAATAAATCATAATATGAAACATATATTTCCCATAATATTAAAACCTCTAAATTAATTGAATCCAATCCAAAACATTTTTTAATTTGACCAATACTAAAAGAATTTTCATTTTATTCACCAACGAATATATGAATTTAATTACAAGAAGTAAAAAAACCAAAATCCAACCATAGTAATCCATCCTATAATTTTTTAGAAACCCACCAATTAAAAACAATTATAATTTAAAAAAATTTCATGTAAGGGATAGTGACATACCCTAATAATTTCACATTTCCATTCATAATAGTATGTGAGGGACAACTAAATCATTGATAAATTTTCTCTTATATATGAATTTTGATATGTATGAAATGTAGTATTTTTATAACCACACACACAATATTCCACTAACTTTACCAAAAAAATTAATATATATATCACAAGTTTCAAATAACAGAATAATGTAGGTAGATTCCTTAAATAATGTACTTATCACTGTAAAATCTCATTCATCTACCTCTAGTGGATTCTGTTCAATATAAAATGAGACACCATAAGTTTTCTCTCAATTTGGTAATCCACAATACTATAACTATATAGATCCTCAAGAGTGTTTGGTATCATACCTCATAGATTGAAACTACTAATGGAAACTTGTTCTTGAATAAATTCATAATAGAACATGATATATTTGCATCTGAATAAGATTATTCACCATTAATTCACTAGGTGGGTTCCTCTAATAATATATATGGATTCTTAGATTCTAAGTATTGAATTAGTTATAGGGATTTCATATAAAATTCTTCTGTATGTGGTATAGGTAACTACACTAAGAAATCCTTAAAATGTATCTGTATATCCCATTAAGGAATATTTGTGCATATCATAGGTATATGATGCTCCTGACCCAGGAAAAAGATATATCAACAATAATTTTTCCTATTTATCTCACATCCACTTCCATTAATATGGATAAAAATTATCATTGTTAATGGATTTACCAAAATATATATTTTTACTAGTGTGTTTGTATTCACTACTGTAGTGACCCCGGTAGCCTAGATACAATATATACATTATTATATCTACATAAAATTTAAGTAATCACATCCAGAAGGATCGAGTTGTGTTGCAGTACTAGAAAACTTCATACATATATGAAATTATTATTATGATTTAAAAAATAAAATAAAAAATAATTTTCATTGAGAACTACAATATCCCCCATCATATATCCATGCATATCAATAAAAATTAAATCTTGGTATCCATGGTAAAATAAACATAATATAGGGGTGATATTAGATTCTATGTAAATGTATGAATAAAATAGAATCTATGAATAAATTATGTATAATAAATATGGAAATTGAAATTAATGAAATACATTCCATTTAATCAATTACATGAGCATAATGTGGTAGGAATAAATGTTGATAAAATAATTCCATATAAAAAATTACATGAGTTTAATAAATAATCGTGGATATTTTAAATAATATAATAATAACATGGAATATCCCCAACTAAATTCATAATTATGGGATTAATAATGTCGGACATCTAAAATATACAATTGCGGCCATGTGATAAGATATCTAAATAAATGGGAATGGTCTCTTCTAAAAACTAATATATTTGTCCACATGCTACCTACTGATGGATCGAGAGGAAATAATATCCCCTAACCCTCACATACCAATTATAAATAATTCCTCATTTCAAGGCGGTAAAACAAAATCAACTTGAACATTTGTATTTAAAAGAACTTACTTATGAAATATTAATACATTCCTTAATTAATAGACATAATCATGAATGATCTAGAGTAAAATGGTAAATGGGAATAGAATTTTACATCCTTAGTAAAACTAATCATAAACTATTCAAAAAATAATAATTTTGGCATCAATAAAATATTTCCTCAGGTGATCATAATAATAATATATGGTTTAGGACATTGATTAATAGAAATACTATAAAAGATCCTTAGAATTTTTTAAAGGAAAATAACCTTTTTAATTTTGAAAAGAACCATTTAAAAAATAATAAACCATTCTAAAAATATAGTTATATGAAAATATACGTGAAATATTTTAATATATGTTTTAATACTTTGAGTTTTAATGATGGAGTAACTTTTTTTCATGACATACACGTTATAACAATTTTTTATTTCAGATTTTTGGTAAAATCAACATAAATTATTTTGAAAACAACATGAATATTAAAAAAACAATTTCTAAAAAGTATAAATGGGTTATGATATTATTGATAATTCATTTTTAAAATAAAAAAATTCAAAATAATTTTAATAATACATTTGTTGTGATTGAAAAAGTATTTCTAGTCAATGAGAGAAAAAAAAGTTTGATTTTATTAAAATTATTTTCTAAAACATTTTAAGTACAAAATAGTGTAATTTTGTTAATATTGTTTTAAAATATAATTAATAAATACTTAAAAAAAATATTTTTTTCAAGATATAAAAATAAAATAATTCCATCATGGGATATGCAAACAAAAAAATTCTTGAATAATGACGAGATTGTGAAATAAGCCCTAACCAATTTTTTTACGCTTTAATTATATTGAAAATAAAATAAATGATATTAAATCAAACATTAAATACAATGAATAGAATTATTTTCATTAAATAACATAAAAAATAGTAATTAAATACATTAGACGTAGTAAATAAGTGATGAGTATGATAGTTGTCTAATAGAAGTAAAAAATGAGAAGAGAAACCCTTACCTTAGGTCCAATTTCCATTGTACATGTCTATACCTCCTGAATAATTGTTTCATGCATGTTATTAATTTTTACAAGGACTATAATCTTATTTATAGTATAATATATGATCCTCTTATAACATTTTCCACCAGGTTTTTAATAATATTTAATTATTTTCATTGATACGGGTGTTGATTTCTTTGTTTTCCCATTCCCATTATGTCATAAAAGATCATATTTTTGTACATACGATATACTTAAATCATATAAAAAGTGTTATTAATGGTTTACATTTTTTATTTTTCATTATATACATCCTTTTAACCATCCATTATAATTTGACCTAGAAAATTAATTTCATTACCTTGTGGTGACGATAGGCCATATGTATACATGAGCGATGATATCAATTCCTTAAATAGTGAATGGGTAAGGAAGATATTGATATATTAATGTTATAGAATTAAATAATTTTATATATATCACATATAATCATTAAATTTATCCTTAGTACCTTACATGTAATGTGTAAGCAAGAAACAACTCACATCGTTTTGGGAGGTGATAGTCCACCACAGACATGAGCGACGTTATCGTATCCTGCACGGAATGGAATGTAAAAAGGTATATATGACATAATAACTAAAAATGAATAGTAACATGAAAAAAATCATATAAATATGTTACATCCATAATTATATACATCCTTTAATGGTGGTGATATAAAATTAAATACATTGGTTTATAAAGAGGAAACCCACTGTACACCCGATGAGTGATTTATTTTTCCATTTATTAGAGGATGTGGTGGAAAAATAATATAACATCAAGTAATAAAATATTATTTTATTGGATATATTGGTTTTATAAAATTGGAGTGGTAAAAACAAAATCAATGGTCCAAAAATATGAGATAAAATGATATATCTTTGTTAAGGAAGTTACTTTCCCTAAGAGGAACCTCCTTTGGATCTCCTCTTAATACCACAACGGTTGGTATTTTTGGAGGAATAGTAGCTCTATAATGTGTCTAACTATATTGGGGAGAAAATAATTTATGGTTTTTTATATACAATGGTCTTCATGGTTTTGATTATTTAAGGGTAGTGTGTTCCCATTTATATTAAGGAAAAGGGAACCCTCATTGAAATTACATGGAGATTTCCCAATAGAATCTAATATAATAAATTCATTCACATTCCAGAAGTTCAAAATTGACATTATAGTATTATTTTGGATATATAGTTTTTAAATATTTTCATCAAATAAGTTTTTCAATAATTTGTATTTCATTTTACACGTTATGTTCTTAGTTTATCCCTAGATTAACAGATTTTTACCTTAACAACTATAATTGATTTTTACTAATTTCACAATTCACTTGAGACAAAAAATAAGTTAAACTCATTATATAATATAAATTTACTTTATTCCAACTATGGAATCCATTTTGATAAATTAAATTCATGTAATTGGAAAATTTTAATTTAAAAATAATCCTTAAAACATGATGAGAAAGAGGGTTTTCAAAGAGGATAGTTTAAAAAATATTTAATTTTTATATATAAAATTATATATGAAAATAATTTTTATAAAAAATATTATTAAAAGATTTTTAATTTAACTAATATTTATTCAAACAAAATTTAAAATATAATTTATCCATATAAATAATTTAAAAGAAAAGGAAAATTTCAATAGAAATTTCATATTTTTTACTATAATCCAATAGATTGATCTTTCCAAAAAATAAAAACAAGGACCCATATGTTTATTTTTACATGATTATCTCAACATGAATGTAATTTTATCAAAAAAAATTTATAAATGTGCTAAAATTAGTTTTATTTTAAGTGATCATGAAGGGATGAAACTATTTTCCATAAAAAATCAGTTTTTTAGAATGCATTTCCATTTACTTCCAATGATTCTTATTTTAATTTAAATAATTATATATGCAGTCAAATTATTTTCTACATGTATAAACCATATAATTTTTTTAATTTTATTAGTAATATTAATTCCCAACAATTTAATATCTAGATTATAATGATAAGGTTTATGTTAAAATATTTTAATAGAGTTTAATGTTTCATTTAATCCAAATGTTTCACACATCAAAGGATATTGAAAATAAATTTTTTAAATAAATATATCAAGATGTCTCATGGATTTGTATTTTTGACTATGATCAGTGATGGGTTTGGTACATGTACTGATATATGATTTTCTTATTTTAAAATCTTGGGTACTACATTCTCTCCCACACCATAAATAAATTGTATCTTAATAGATTATATTGTTCTCAATAATAAATGGTTTGAAATTTGAAAATTTTTTTGTTGAAAATAAACATCAAAAAATAGTTAATAAAACAACCTCTTAATAAGATATAAATTAAAGTACAATAGTTGGATAGAATAACACATAAAATGGATTTTATTTAGGATTAAATTGGTGGAATGTTATGATATTGAATTGTAAGAAATGAATAAATAATTATAGAGAGTGACATAGGGCGTTGATCCGAAGTAATTGAATGCTTAATGGAATGTTAGGGTCCTAAAGACCATAAATATGTATTGGTTTTAAAGACTATTGGTTCAACATAAATCATGGTATTAAGATAATTTTTTAAGAGTGTTTCTATATAGTTGTGGAATTCCATTAACATCTATACTAATAATATAAGAAGATATATATAATTGGTATATTTCTATTTCATAGTAAAAATTTGAACCTTGGTTGTGTTCTGATCAATTACAACTTCGTTTTTTTACTCTAATAAATGAATATTCAAAATGATTGTTAATTCTTGAAGCTCATTTAGTATATCATTAGAAATAATAGTCATTCATCCTGTAACAAAAATTTTTCCAAATAATTTTTTTTACGCAACTTATCCAATAACACCCAACGATCATCATGATACATTCAATATATAGTTAACCATACGAGTAGTAAAAAATTTTGTTTTCAAATTCATTGTCAAATTTTCATGAAGGAAGGTCACTAAGTTAACATTATATTCACAATAAAATAGAATGTTTATCTTATTGTTATATTCCAAATAGTTGACTTCCTAGATATTAATTAAAACATCATTTCTTACAATTATAAAATTCTTAGTTGTCAAATATATTCCATATATAAAAAATGTGGTAAACTCTATAAAAAATTACATAATAAATCAAACTGTTAACCAATATCTTGGTCACAATCACTATCCATTAATATATCATTATTATCTCAGGATCGGGGATATATAAAAGGTTATATTCGCTTAATCATGTGTTTTCTATGAAGGGAAACTTACCCAATTTTATGGTATCCTTAAAAGGTTTTATTTAACCGAGGTAACATAACCATTAGGAATAAAATTTAAATTAGATTTATTAGATAATTTTAAAAAAAATTGATTAAAAAAATTTAATTAAATTAATTATATAATAATAAAATATCTGTGTATAATTAATTTTAAAATAAATGTCTGCATTGCACAAACCCCTATTTTACACTTAATCGTTGAAAATAATTTTAAATATTTTCACTAATCATTTTGGTACAAAAATTTATTTTTTTATTAGATAACATGGTTTTTTCAATAAAAATATAAAATACAATTTTTCAAATTCCAATAATAGAAGTGTAAAAATGTAATTTAATATTAATCTCAATCACATGATGGGAGAGTGAGTTTTTAAAGGGAAAATATTCAAAAGTTTACAATGTTTTTAAATACAATGAAAATTATAAATTGAATCAATGTACCTAAATTATATTAATTGATATATAGTTGAACTAATTTTACTTTAAAAAAAATTAAAAATATAATTTAACTTTATAAATAAATTAATTGAAAAGGAATATGTCATTTAAAAATTAGTAAGATTCATTATTAATCAAGAATCTAAACATTTCGTTAAAACCCAAAAATATACCCAATAAAAATTTTGACATCCCAAACTAAAAAAATGATGTTTATTGTTATAAATAATTTTTATAAAAGTGGTAAAAATGAATTTTAATATAAGTGAGGAAATTGTGAATTTTTTTGAGAATATATCTTTAAGTATAAAATTTGATTTATTACAATCTCTTATATATAAAAAAATCGTAAGAATATTAAAATTTTGATTGAATATATAAAATCAATTTTTCATTAAAATGATTCACCAAAAGTGATTCATTTAATTTATTGAGGTAATTCATATTTATGAGCCTAAAATATATTTTTCAGAAAATTATTTCCTTTATTTTCAAAAGGTTATTATTTAATTACATTTTAGTTTTTAACCAAAGAATAAATTATATATAAATTTTTGAACCATGTATTTACATAATCATTAAAATACTATACATAACCGCCATTCCAATGGCTAGGTGATAACTATCATATAAATTAATAATATTTTATTAGTATGTTATGTTTCATTTGAACTGAGTGTTGTGTGTAATGAAATCTAAATATGGTATTGTTTGTAAAAATGTAAAAAATAGTTTTGTGTGTAATTCGTGATAAACACAGTGTTACATGTAAAATAATACAATCTAAATATTTAATTTAATGCAAGATAAACTCATTTTTGAGTGTGAAACAATTTATTAAAAATATTAAATTCATTTGAAAAAACCATTTCACAAAATCTAGGGGGGTTTATTTACCCATCACTAGACCTCGATCATAGAATTGTAATTCATAAATTAAAAATATAGTGTAGTTTTTTATTTTTACAAAATATTATATTACAAATAGATCATAAGAGTTCTAAGAACATATTCTCATTCTCTAATGTTAATATTAGGCAATATAGATGGATGGAAAAATTTTGAAAATATTGACCTAAAGTTAGAATATACAACTATGAATGGTCATATAATAGCAAACATTTTGAGTTTCAAGGATCATGATGATGTGGTTTTTGACGCTCCTTTTCATCACATTGTCTAAAATAATGGAAAGGGAAATGACTTAGCACAAATTGATTCATCCTTTGAAGAAAATTTCAAAAATCGACAAAGGGATGAACAAGGAGAAGATTGTCCATAAGTCGCGCAAGTTTCCTCATAGTCGCGCAAGTCTACTTGTGCGACACATTATGGTCTCTCAAGTCACTTGTGTGACCTAAGTGATAACTGCCTGAGGTCTTCTCCTGCCAATAAATAGACCCTGTGGGCCCCCCATTCAAAGAGGATTTTTTTCCAGAAATGCAGATTTAAGCTCCCGGCGCCCTAGTCTCTTCTCAAAGCCTCCGAAACACTTTTAAGGTAATTTCTTACCTAGAAAGGAAGATCTAAATAGGGGGAGGAAGGAATAAGTGTTGAATCTCATCAACACTTGCGCGCCTGAGTGGCCAGCCCTTAAGGGAAAAGGCCACACTTGCGCGCCGCCTTACTCTTTCAATTGAACTTGCGCGCCCCTCTTCTGGAAGAACCTCAAGAGGATACGAAAGGCTTTAATCAAGAGTCGCTCAAGTATTACCCTGTGGGTTAACAATCGCATAAGTACCCATGTGTCACACAGGTATACCTGCGCGACCAGGACTTGCGCGCCCACACAGTACCTGCGCACACCTCCCTTTTTGGGTGCCCTTCTTGCCCATTACACCCCTCTTAAGCCATTCCACCTCTCCTATTCAAGATTCAATCTTCAAGACACTCTTCAAAGCCATTTATGGCATTATTTATTGATTTGACTTCCTTATCTAAAAGGAATTATATGGAATATCTCTCAAAACCCGGTGATTTACACATCTTTATGTCACTAAAGATTGAGATTTCATTCATTCAACCTCATCATTTAAGATGAGAGAATACTTAACCTGGGCCTCATTTTCAGGAATAATCCCCAGTCTCAAATATGGGTATCCTCTTCCGGAGTAAGCCCCAGTCATAATTCTCAAATCTTGGCATCCTCCATAGGAGTAAGCCCCAACCATAATTCTGTTAACCGGGGCCTCCTTTTCAGGAGTAAGCCCCAGTCTCAAATATGGGTATCCTCTTCAGGAGTAACCCTCAAGTCCCTTAATTTTATCAAATCTCTTAACCTGGGCATCCGCTTTAGGAGTATGCCCTGGTCTCAAATATGGGCATCCTCTTCAGGAGTAAGCCCCAAGTCCCTTAATTTTTTCAAATCTCTTAACCTGGGCATCCTCTTCAGAAGTAAGCCCCAGTCTTAATTCTTCTTAACCAGTGCTAATTTACCTTTTATTTGGGATTCCTTCTCAGGAGTAAAACCCAATCACAAGTCCTATCCTAATTTGGGCCTCCTTTTTAAGAGTAATCTCCAAGATAGAGTATTCAAATCTCCATGAAGCACATATACCTTTATGGACCCTGTTCCTGGATTTCTTCCCTGAAGTAAATCCAAATCTTCATTTATCTGGGAAGTCATACATACATAAGTCCCACATTATTTCTTATGATTGCATCTTTTATGGCATAGTTGCCTAATTTTTACCAATACCTCTTGTTTCTCAAACCGAGCATGACTCACGTGAGCTTAGAGTGTAAAAGTGATTATGAAATTCTTCTTTCAGCCATCAATCATAAACATCATACTCCCTCACTCGAACTATGTGGGTTCTGGTTCCTTTTCTAAACAAAGGGTACGTATGTAGCCCATCTGCGGGTTCGATCCCAACTCTGAAATAATCCATGTCCTTCTGAATGACAATAAACCTCAAGTGCCCCACTGAGTGGCTTTAAAAACAGCATGATCATCATAATGACCAAGATACTTCTATATAAATGTGTCGAAGGGTACCATTGACCAAGAATCTATAATAAATACAGATGATTCTCTATCAATGAAGAACCTCGAATACATATAAAATATTCTCTAAATTTCCTACATATCGATCATTGATTATCAGATCTAAAGGAAAAGCATATTTTATACTTGGTAATGTAATAAGGATTCCCGAACATAACTTAAATCTATAAAGAGAGTCCCAGAGTAGAAAATAATTCCCCTCAAAAAGGTGTGATGAGTCCGACCTCCCATCCTCTCGACCAATAAAAATTCCTAAGCCTCATCAGTCCACAAACTAATGAGCGCCTACCTCTGGAAAGTAGGTCTGAATGGATGTGGAATCATTGGATGTTTCCGGTTCTACAAACAAACATGTTAGAAACTGATCGGAATGTTTGAACCTCCCATCAAAAGGAGGTCATCCCAAAAATCTGAGGGAAACAAAAATGGTGAACCTGACGATAATCCTTAACCATGTTAAAATAACGTTTTACCCATTTTTTAGGCCCCTATTTAAAACTCAATGAGAGGGCCAACAAAAACAATCATTGAAAAATGTGATCATCCAAAAGATGTAGTGGCTGAATTTATCTTGATTACGTCTACTATATCAAATAGGCACACTTTTCAAGATCTTCTGCATTTCTAGAGTGACTGCTCTTAAGTTCAAACCTATGAATACTACTGCTGCAAATGCCACTACTGCTACTCCTACTGGATCATCGTCTGTTCTAATGACGATATCACCTACTCAGCGTCTTCAAGGCAGGGTATCAAACGTGTTGGTTGAGGAGTACCGTCAACACGGTACCATCCCAACTCTGGAGGCTACCTGACAAACCCTCCATGTAAACAACTCACATCGGTCATCCGGGCAACGATGACCAGTGATCAAGAACAAGGCGGTGCTGACTACCGCCTCCAACCATTTCGGGTCGTTATCCCCGGAACGCAGTCACCATTTTCTCCCTTATTCTGGGGAGGTGAATGAGAGGGTCCCTTAGGTCCTTAATTCAAACAGACAAGAGTCCATCCCAAGGGCTCCCACCAAAAATCACCGCCAGACTCGTGCTGTAGTGCGCCCTCAACATGTTGAGGGTACAGACTCCAGGCATTCGGCTCAGGTTCCTCGAACCCGAGCAAGCAAGATGAACCACCAGAGGCGGAATCCGGTCAACAGTGAGCATTTTATCATCTCTATCATCTCCGGAGAAGTCCACCAACCTAACTTGGTGGCAAACAACGAGCGAGCACATACACCTGCCCGTTTTAATTCCGCTGTCTAGCAGACTCCTCTGGCAGCATCACGCCAATCCCACCAGGCAATTCCAGCGGAGTACTATATGCATGAATATAAACCTATTTATACATCATCAGCTAGTCAGTACACTCTTCTGACTACATATCATGGATCTCGTCAACCACATTTGGCGAAGTGAAATCAGCAGGCACATAAACCTTCTAATATTAATCAAGCCTACCAATAGTCTCGCTTGGTAGCATTCGGAGAAGTTAGTCGGAAAGCCTCGATGACCAACAGGAGGCAGACCCAACTTTCTACCCTCACACTTGAGTACTGTCAGGATTCACTGACAGGAAAAGGAGGACAGGAGCAGGAACATACTCCTGCTCCAAGCCTGGAATGGACGTATATTCCCGTTCCGACAGCTAAAGTCACTAAGCATGTTCTATCAATGTTGAAAGTGAAGAAACAAATCCCTACTCATATTCTGGATGCCTGCCAGGATATTATAACAACTTCAGCGGCATCTCGGTGAAAGATACATAAATCTATCCCTACTAGTGGAGTAACACATCAATAATTCACTCGGAAACAGATACACACATCTATTTCAGTCCAAGAGGGTTGTGGGGAATACTCCCCCATATCATATGGACAACTATGTCAAGCACATACACATGATTTGAGTAGAGATCGTCAGCCTAACCTGGCCATATTTCCTGATCAAGCATATACACCTGCTCAGAGCAGCCACTTTCATCAACAAGTGGTTTCCAAGGTGAGTAAGAAGGCATCTAAGAAAAAGACACGCCCAACAGAGTCATGAGATCAAGAGCCAATATGTAACAAGTCCTTGCTCGATGATGGAGTTATTAATGCCCTCAGACAATTATCTATTGAAATTCAAGATACTACTCCCTCATTTCCCAATAGTGGGGACATTAATTCCGAAGGACTTTAACAGACACTTCATCATGAAGGCTTGTTTCATGACAATTCGTTCGATCTCGAAGTTTCATCTTTAGATGAGAGCCACAATAACCCTATGTGTGGTCAGAAGACTAAGGAGAAAGAGATCTCATCTTTTGCTGTAATCCATTATGACAGTCCTCCCCATGATGATGAACTTTCTGCGAATGTCCTCTCCGTAGTAGTGATGCACATTACCCGGAAAATGCTCTAGTGGACAATGTTGTGCCGAGAAAGTCCTCTTATCTTGAGGCACTTGAAAATTCGAAACCAGCCATGTCTGAAGCTTCATCGCTAGAAGGTGAAATACTTTCTCAATCAGAAGATAGCCCAGCGTGTAGGTCATTCTCCGAACCACCCCTAAGTCATGCATCTTCTAGTTTGATCAATGATTTCTCTACCAATTCTATTGAATCCAATGAAGAAACAAGGAAACACCAACTCTGGTCAAATAAGGTAGAATAATCTTCATCAAATGACAAATAGGAAATGATGAACATGAGAAAACAACTAGGGAATGGTGAAGTGCCAGTCATGTTTTGGCCTCTGGCTGACTCTCAGTATAATATTCCAGATATGTTGATGGAAGATGAAATTCATGATATTAGTCTCAACATATGGAAAACTCTTTGTCAGTTGAAAAAAAAGTATTATCTTATGATGTATATGAAAATCATCTTAAAATAAAGGAAGGGTTACAACGTCAGATTGATTTGGTGTCTCTATCAGTATCTCGATATCCGAAGGCTGAAACGTAGCAGAGAGCCCTTCATTGTTCATGCCGTGGCTCACTAAGAAGATTGCGTCAGTTAATTTCCAATGCCCCATATCGTATTAATGTCATAGGATTGGGTGTTCATGGAGCACTGCATTTCATGGTGCTCTCTAGTCAGCAAAGCCCGCCGAAAATGGTCTCATGCAATGTTATTACCCACGACCGGCCACAGTCAACGAGATTTGTTTGTAATCAAAATCTTTCCCAAGAATAGGCTTCAACTAGTTCCTCTAAAAAACAAGAATACAGAGAACAAGTTGTTGAATTACTCTTGCAACAAGAAAACAATAATATTAAACATGCCTCTCGTTTGGATCAAGCATGTCACAAAGTGACAGAAGTCTCAGAAATCATCCAATGGTCTTTTGAACTAGGTGATAAAAGAGGATACATGTTAATGCATCCACCTAATTTCCAGACTAAGTTCCACAAGATCAGGAAGAATTTCAAGAAAGTCTCGAACATAGCATGTCAAGAACCACCCCATCTTTCCAGACTAGGCACTCTTTTAAACCAACCCTCAGAATCAACAAATAGGATTCGATGAGTTGAGAGAGAATAACAAGAACAGCCCCAGTCCACTGGACTGGGGACTTTTTCAAATCATCAATTTTCTCCTTAGATAAAGTCGGTCTTTTCTTGATTGGGGAAGAAACATCAAGATGAATGAAGAGCCAAATTATTAGGATATTCCTTCCAAATTACTGTTCGTGAAGATGTTCCTGAGGGATCGAATCAACAAAAGGCGATGTCTCATCAAAGACATGGAAGAAGACAATATCACAGAAATGCTGATAGAATGGATGCGATGAGTTATGCATCAATCAATGTTATCAATGCCGTTGTTGCTAATCCACCAGATGAGGCTCACTCAGGGGACTCAGATGAAGAGGTTCATGCTTAAGAAGATGTACGCACCAACACAAATGAAGAAGGTGTGCGTGCACGAAGTCAAAGGATTACTCAGAACCTCAGTAATCCTTCGAGTAACCCACTTCCCCCTCTCCAAAAAGGATCCATCAAAGTGAAGAGAAAGAAATAGGTTACATATCCTTCCTCTGTAGAAGGTCAATCGCTCTCACTAGAGAAAAGGTTTTCACAACTGGAGGAAGAAATCAAGGAATTAAGAAGGTTGAATGCAGAACTAATTCAGATTAGTCTTCTTATTAAGTATGCTGGAGTCAGTCATCCAAAGGAATTTGTTGCAGCTACTAAGATGGATCAAGAATATCCTCCTCTATCAGTACACCCTCACAGGTCTAATCTGACAGGTCAAGTGCAACAACAGTTGGCAGCGCTACCATCAGTTGCAGCACTAATAGCCACATCTATCCAAGCTCCATTCATTGCACCTACCAAAGTCCAAGTTCAACCAGTTGTTTCTCAAAATTTAATAACTACTATTGAGTCATTAACAGCTCAGTTAGAAACTATGGAAGGGAAACCTGCGCAAGTTAAACTAGAAAAGAAAGTCTACCCTGAATGGGTAGATTCATTTTTTCCTCCCTCCCATTTTGGGAACCCTATATTCCCTATTTTCAATGGATCAGGCGATCCTGAACAGCATTTGACGCATTACGTGTCTTATTGTGATCCTATGATGGGATCTCCAGAGTAGTAATAAGCAGTGAAACTCAGATGCTTTGTGCGAACCTTGCAAGGACCAGCTTTTTTTGGTATACAAGCTTGCAATCCTGGTGAATTACCGGATGGGAGGATCATCACAAAAAATTCCTCCTTCAGTTCAGCTCAACTTTTCCAAAGACAATGGTTTTCGATCATACAAACTGTAAGCAAAGGGAGAATGAAAGGGTCTCTGATTTCATTTCTCGATGGAAGGGATTAACATATTCCATGAGTTCAGCACTCCCTCAAGAAAAATTGTTGCCAATCTATATGGCAAATCTACGTGACGAATTACGCATGCCGCTAATCCCTGTGAAATACCCAGGAGGGTTTCGATACCTTACTTCAATCGCTCAGCAGATTGATGATTCCCTTATATAGGCTGAGGCTAAATCTCATGTAATTCCATCAGCTCTAAGAAGGAGAATGGGTAAAGCAGAAAATGATACAGTTATGCTTAAACAAGCACATGTACCTGTTTCTACCTCAAAACCTTCATCTTCTTGAAGGGCCCCACCTTCTGAGCGCCAAAAACAAAGGCCTTTTCATCCAGACGATCAAATAGATCAAGGACGAAAACAATTTGAGGACTTGAAGAGCAAAACATACACTTTCCGAAATGAACAAGTTCCTGGTTATTTCATTTCAGCTCCGGAAAATAATTTGGTTCAATTGCCAATGCCCAAGAGGCCAATCAAGAAAGGAGATGAAGACCATCCCAATTATTTCCATTTTCATCAAATGTTGGGGCATCCCATCTAGGAGTGTTTTTTCTTCAAAGACCTCCTGCAAAATATGGTCGACTCAGGACAAGTCACATTGAAAGGCTCCTCAGCCCAGGTAGCATGTGTTACTACTACAGTTCCAGAGGAGGAAGGTGAATGGCCAGAAGTCAAAAGAAAAAAATGCATATAAGTATGATGATTGGATGGTCAGAAAGACAATCAATAGAACTCATGCTATTTTGTGAACACAATTAAAGAAAACAATTGTGTATTCTTCCATGAATGTTGCAGAAAAACCCTCTTCGTCAGAGGGAAATACCTCAATGAAATGGAATGATTCAATGAAAGAAAAAGAATCAGAAGAAGATGAGTATGTGTCAAAGCCTAAGTTGCCTTGGACATTGGCGGACTTCATGCCATCTACTTCAAAGCCACGGGCACCGCCCCACCAAACGGCACAGCCTAAACAGGCTAATCAGGCAGAGTCTTCATCAGACGAAGAGTTAATCTTTGATTCTGTTAATACGATTCAATTAACAGATCCATATACCAGTCACAGTTCCGATTTCAATGTGCCTAAATTCCCTGTATCAAACAAAGGAATCAGAGGAAGTTCTAGGGGATCAGGATATAGGGGAAGACATGGATCTTTCAGAAGCCACTATTCCAATTATACCCCTGCTAGAACTGTATAAGCAGTAGAAACTCGTGGGAGATCCCTTCAGTGAGCTCAGCAGGAACAAGCAAGGTCTTCTACCAATAGCAAATTCAGTCCTGGCACAGTTATTTTGGAAGACCGGTTGAAGGTTCTATCTTCTTCCTCTCAGCAAGTAAATTGATCTAATCGGTCTAATCTTCTAAAACCAGGAATATTGCCAACTCCTATCCCAATACAAGATGCATCAACTTCCAAAGCATCTACTTCCAAGGTACCTGCTAAACAACATATTACTATTGGGAAACACAGACCTCTAGATCAAAATTATGACATATTGAAACACTTTGCTCATGTACCTGCCAAGTTATCAATTATGGATGCTCTGAATCTTTCAAAAGATCTTCGAGAAGCACTCATCGAGGATTTGTCAAGTCCTCAGCAGTTTGAAACTGAAATTGCTGCAGCTGAAGTCTATCACATAGAGAATAATCCTGTAGAATGGCATGAAATAATATCTTTTACTGATGAAGATGAATATGATATTGTTCATTGACATATTAGACCTTTGTACTTGTCTGGCAAGGTTAATGGCATGGATGTTCGAAGAGCTTTCATTGACAATGGTTCAGGAGTCAACCTCATGCCCATTCGTACACTTTGTCAATTGGGCCTCACAGAATCTGATTTATATCCTTCCACCATGATGCTACAGGGATATGATTAAAATGAACCAGAACCACTGGGTCAAGTTACACTCAGAACTCAGTTTGTAAATCTTGTATCCAATTCAGATATCATGGTTGTTGATCAAGACTCAGCCTTCAACATCTTACTTGGAAGACCCTGGCTACATCAACATGCGGCTGTCCCTTTATCATACAATCAATGTCTCAAATATTGTTTCAATGGTCAAGTTAGGAAATTGTATGGTGATAAGGCCCCGTTCAAGACATGTGAGTCTCAAAACATTGAGGCGGAATTATATTACATGAAGAAAAGGGAGAAATCCGTAACAAAGGAGATTACTAAAGTTAATTCTCCATATGGTTTGGAAAAAATTCCAGTAAATCCATTTACTCATTTGAGTACAGAATATGTGTTGCCTATCAGTCAAATTGACAAGATAGACCCAAATAAAAATAATCTTAAGGAAATATCCATAATGTCAACTACGGAAATCGAGCCAGACAACATGGGAGAAATTGGTAATCTACCAATCAGTTATGAAAGCACAAATGGTGACGTCTTCATTTCATCCGCTGAAATCCAACATGTCTATGCTTCTCCAATTAGGCCAGAAGAAGTTATAGAAACATCGTAGGTTAACAATGATGTTGATTCTCAATCCATCATATCCTCTTTATTACCCATAGAAGACCCTTCATCATCAATCGGGTCGGAAATGGAAGCTTCTTCTTCAAGATATGCAAATTTTGACATCTCTTCGGATCATGAAAATTATACTTTATCTTCTACAATGCATGTAGAAACAGAAGAAATAACACATGATAAAGAAGAAGAGGAAGATATCAGAGATGCTCCTCCAACATTTGAAGAGGGTATCTCTACCACTGTGGATGAACTTAGAGAAATAAATCTGGGTACAAAAGAAGATCCACGCCCCAATTTAATCAGTGCGGCCATGACTCTTGAAGAGCAAGAGATGTATATTTCTTTTCTAAAGAAAAATAGAGATATATTTTCCTAGAACTATATGGAAATTCTTGGGCTTAATCCTGATGTTTCTACTCATCATTTGGGTTTACCAGAAGAACATCGAGGATTTACGCAAGCCGTGAGAAGAACACACCCAACTTATGCTTCCAAAATTGAAGCTGAAGTGGATAAGATTATCAAAGCTAACTTCATTAGAGAAGTTCAATATCCCAAATAGTTGGCTAATATTGTCTCTGTAAAGAAAAAAAATGGACAAATTATATTTTTCATCGATTTCAGATATCTTAATCGGCATTGTCCTAAAAATGATTTCCCAGTTCTGATTACAGAACTTCTAATTGATGCAAAAGCTAGATATGAAGCACTTTACTTCATGGATGGATATTATGGATATATTCAGATCACAATGGCCCCAGAAGATGAGGAATCTACAGCCTTCAGATCCCCTCAGGGTGTGTTTTGCTACCGGGTAATGCCCTTTGGCTTAAAGAATACAGGTGCAACTTATCAGCGTGTCATGCATCGTATCTTCAATCCCTTCGTAGGGAAGTTTGTTGAATTCTATGTAGACGATTTGTTAATTAAATCCAAACAACTTTGTAATCACTTGGCTGATTTGGAAGTCATATTGTGCAAACTTCGACAACATAATTTGAAGATGAACCCCTTAAAATGTGATTTTGGGGTAACCTCAGAAAAATTTCTCGGCTTTGTTATACGCCATCGTGGTATTGATGTCGATCCTGAGAAGACCAATTCAATCCTTGGTATGTCACCTCCTCAAAATTTGAATGAATTAAGAGGACTTCAAGGAAACATAGCCTATATTCGGCGTTTCATCGCTAATTTGGTAGGAAAAAGTTTACTCTTCATGAAATTGATGAAGAAGGGAGTTACTTACCAGTGGACTGAATAATGTCAAGAAGAATTCGATATTCTCAAGAAATACCTCTTGAGTCCACCGGTACTCATGCCACCTATTGAAGGAAGACCACTTATCCTCTACGAGACAGCTCTAGAGAAATCATTGGGTGCCTTTCATGCTCAAAAGAATGATGCTGGGAATGAAAACAGTCTCTACTATCTCAGTCGAACCATGCTTGAAGCAAAAACCCGATATTCAAGTATTGAAAAGTGTTTCCTGGCATTATTGTTTGCAGTTCAAAAGTTGAGACACCACCTGCAACATGATGAGGTCCAATTGGTATCTCTCAATAACCCACTCAAATTTATCCTTAGTCGTCCAAAGCTTACAGGATGTCTGGCATGGTGGGTAGTTATTTTGCAGCAATTCGACATTCAGTATGTGTCTCAAAAGGCGATAAAGGGACATGCCCTGGCCGATTTCCTGGCTGAACACCCTTTAGTGGAAGATACATCTTCAGATATTGAACTTCCTGATGAGGAAGTCTTTTCTATTCATGAAAGTCCTCAGGCATGGGAAATGTATTTTGATGGTGCTTCCAGAAGTCCAGCAGGGAGGAAAATGGAAAATCCTAAATTCAACAAAGTTGGCTTAGGAATTGTGCTCATTTCTCCAGAAAAGGCAGTGTCACCTTATTCCTTTTTATTGTGGGAAGGTGGTACCAATAATGAAGCAGAATACCAAGCTCTCATTGTAGGCTTGGAATTAGCGCTTTAAGCACAAGTGAATCACTTAAAGGTTAAAGGTGATTCAGACCTAGTAATCAAACAAGTCAATGGGGATTATTCCATCAAAAAAGAAGAACTAATCCCTTTGTATGATTACATCAGAGAGTTAATAGAGGAATTTCCTTTGGAACCAACATTTTATTATGTCCCATGATCACAAAATTCTCAAGCTGATGCATTGGCTAATATAGCCACAGCTCTGGCTGATCCAAATTAGGAAGAGACAATCATCAGTATTGCCCACCGTCGTACAATTTAACCTTATTTTCGAATCATAGTAGATGAAATTAATGAAATTTTTCCCATTAATGAACCGTATGGTAATACTACAGGATGGTTGTCCAATATCAGGTAATACCATCAAAATAGAACACTTCCACCTGATAGAGCTGAGAAATTGTAACACCCCGAGATTTTATGAAAAATATTCTTTTTAATTTCATTAATGTCTTGTGTTGTACACTACATCAAAAAGAGCTTGCACAACACGCATCCTTGACTTGCCTTGCATTACACGCAATCGCGACCTTCCTCGATAGCGTGTGTAGTACACAATACCGAGTTTCACTAAACAACAATATGCTATTAAAATATTACTAAAAATAGCCGTTATGAATAGTAATAACCACTTTTTGAAATTTGGTAAATTTTATTTTTTAAAATGGACTTCATTTTTGGATTCGGAATATCAAAATTTGCTTAGGGTGATATTTTGGTACTTTTCGGATAACTTTCATTTTCTGATGAATAGTGAAAATTACTAAATTTTAATTAAAAACAACCTTTTTAATCGAAATAAATAATAGTGATAGATTATTAATTTTAGTGGTTTTAAATTATATTTAGAATATTTTTTTACAATTTAATACAATGTTGGTCATTGGATGTAATTTCACATTTAAACCAGACATAAACAAGTGTCAATCTTTTGATAGTTATTATCTCTTAAGAAAACGCTATTTGTTTTGACGACGGGAATTATTTTTTAAATTAATTAATGAAACTGATATGTTTTGAATTTGGTAAAATAGAAATCATTTTTGAGTTCATAATATCAAATATATCTTTGGCCTAATTTTTGGTATTTTTCTAGAAACATTCATTTTTTGATGAATAGTGAATCCACTAAGTGGTAGTTTAAAAAAAATGAATTTTTCATAAAACTTAATTTTACCGCTTCTGTGAGTGGAATTTTGAAAATCCGAGAGACACGGTTGATGTCAGTAAGTAAAATGTGGTTCAATGAGATGAAAATAATTTTTTGGTGAATAGTAACTTTTTACTTTTATTTACCACAGTTAAAAGTAAATAGGGTAATTAAGGGTAAACATGATATTATTATTACCCTAACACATGTCCTAATTCTATTGGATAAGTTTAATTCGACCAAAAACAACCTTAGGAATAAAAGATGACTATTTAGGCCCACTTGGATTAGATTAGGACATTTATTATCAATTTACTTAAAGAAGGGTTAAAATAGTTAAAATCAATGTTTAATAAGTAAATCATTTTTAATATGGGGTTATACATGGGATAAATTAGACTATAAATATTCATTAGAAAGCTAAAAGGATTTCCAACATAATGGTATTTTATTTATAATATTTAGACTTTAAATAATTTAATTTATTTATGACAGAATGATGATACAGTAATTATCTTATTAATGAAATACTGACATAATTGATGTTATAAATACCCAAATAAATGTAATTTGAGACTTGTTATGAATTACACTAATTTTATAGGTTAATAGGATATGGTATAATTGATTTAATTATCTTTTTTCGAACTAATAATTCTGTTATAAATTTAACAAAAATGAAATACTAAATAGTGTCAAAATTGACATAAAATAGTGTTTAAAACAAATATTATATTATTAATTGTTATTTTATTCATAAAAATCTACTATTCGGCCAAATGACTTAGATAAGGTTATATATATTAATAATAAACAACTTGGGGTTTTTGTGGCTTGTTATAGTAAGTTTATTAACCTTATAGTGTAAGAACACAAGAAGACACGGTAAAAGTAAAATTATTTAACTTAATGTTAAATCTAAATGATAAGGTTAAAATAGGAACCTAAATTTGTCTAAATTCTATTGTATGAGAGGATTACGACCCATCCCCACCTTAGCTTTGAAATAAATAAATTTGGATCTATTTAAAACCAAATTTGTCTTTATAATAAAATAATATTTTTAGTTATTCCAAAGGTGCCCCTATCCTCCCTTATAAAAGGGCACCTCCTCGCCCTCTTCCTCACACCACTTTGAGCCATCAAGCTCGGCCAACCCCTGCCAAATTCTCTTCTACACTTCCCTAGAAACATCCTAGAGGTCCTGGTCTTCTTAAAATACCAATTTTAGTGCCCTAAGAAGAGGACTCAAAGAGGTGCTTCAAAGAAGAGGTAATGTCCGTTACCGATTCTTTCAACTTTATTTCTTCTTCCACTTTTTCTTCTTAGGTTGTTTCATTATGAAGTAATAACATGAGTATCACTCATATAGTTATATGTTATTATAAGTATGAAACAACCCTATTTCACCATCTATCCATCCTACGGAAAACGAAATCACCGCACGTGCGTATGTACGGAATACCGTCTCCACACCGCGGTGTAATCTATTTTCCACCACCACCTTACTTGGATGGGTATAATGGTATAAATAATAAATATATATGATTATTTTAAAGTGATATTTATTCTGAAATAGTATACATACACTCCAATATAGTCCCACGATCATGAGAATGATATCATCGCTCGTGCGTACATACGGACTACCGTCTCCACGACGCGATGAGATTCATTCTCCACGTTAATCATTCATGAATGATTTTAATGTATATATAATAAGTAATCATGAAATATATGAAATAATAATGATACTAGATTTATATGTATATATATGTATGTCATCTACTTAATTCCATTCAACTCAATAAGGAAACGAAAACAGCGTTCATGCATACGTACGACCTACCGTCTCCATGAACGGTGTATTTCATTTCATTTACTAATTTATTATATATATGTATATTCTGAATATATATTATATATAAATCATGTTTTATATTCTCGAATTAATTAATCATGATATAATTAATCATATTAACAATTACAAGTCAAAACACGGACGACAAATGAAACAATTTTACCCAAAACGCTCTTTAACATGGAATTTACAAAAGAACGGGTAATATAAAGTCATAAGTGAACCATATATGATATCATAACAATGAGTATGATTCTGGAATAAGTCAATGACATTATTTAAATCATTATATAGGAGGTTCAGACACTTACAAAGAAAATTGGACCTAAGGTAAGGGAAAATATCACAATCTCATTTTATCCGAGATTGTTTATACTTTGGTATTTACTAGGGTGTATTTTATCATTCACATCCATGTTTCCTAAAATCTGTAATATTGTTTCTATCCACCTACAATTTTTTAAATCCAATTTTACCCTTTGGTTAGTTTTTAGTAAAAGATAAGAAAGAAATCTTTTTTCGTTTTTCGTATGAGGTACTTTTTGACTTTTCCGACAAAAGTACGAGAAGAATGTTTTTTTTAACTTATACGGAATGAATGGATTTCTAAAAAATTATTTCCAAGAATCTTCCTTTAAAATTTTTCAAGTCAACTTATTTTAGTTTAAAATTGTATGACATGTTAAGAAAGGAAAATGTTTTTGAATTAGAAAGGATATTTTCCTCAAGAATGGATTTCAAGTGTTTTATCAAAATTATTTTCCATCTAAGATAATATAGGGTTTTGTTTCTATCCTTATTATTACTTTGATTTTATTATGTTGTGATGTAATTATTTTCCTTTATCTTATATGAATTGTTTTATAATGTCATGTTGTTTAAGAATCCCATTTTTATTACATGGGTTATGCAATGATGTATGATTTATGATTTTGTGGAACACATAAGAATGGTATCATTATGAGATGTGTGGGACCTATATCTCCCTCCAATGCATTGGGTAAAGATTTTATATCTCATGAGATAGACATGGCTGGAACAGCAGGTTAAACCGGTTCAGTGAAGCAGGACTGAAACGAGGAATGAACTCGGTTCATAAATGGACTTTGTCCACTAAGATAGTCTTGTCAATGAGTCTTGACTAATAAGAAATAATTCTCTATGATTATGTGTGTACGCCACAAAGTTTCATGTTTTAAGATATGATTATTGGGATTACATTTCACTACTATGATTTATCCCATGTTATGATAGTATGATCTCTTTTTCAGGTTAAGATTTCCAAAATGTTATGTTCTTATGAATATGATGTGATTGATATTTCTTTTTTTACCCTTAATTAGCATTTGAGATAACCCTTTTATGTTTTCTTTTCCCCAGGATATAAAGAAAGGTTTTAGGTAAGAAAAAAATGGGAAGATCTTTATGGGAGATGTTGAAGATCTTTCACCATGATTAGAAGATTACATTCCGAGTTTCCAAAGACACTACACTATTACGGTCCTTGTGTGTGTGTGTTTTTGTTATGTACTAAGTATTCCGCAAAAGTAATGTAATGTCCATGTACGTCAAGCTTCGGGTCTCTACAGTTGGTATCAGAGGAAAGGTTTAGTCAACCATTGGAAACTAGGATGCGAGAACATTAGTGAGACCCCTAGAGATATTTCTAAGGCATGTCTAGGGATTTCCCTAAGGTTAAGTATAAGTATAGGTTATAGTACTATAATTACGGTAACCCAAGATGTTATATATTGAAGGTACTCCTCCTTTATTGTGTTGTTTTACCTAGCATGATTTTTTCCTTTAACACTATTCTTTTTGGGTTTTAGACGATGGCTGGAACCCGAAGGAACAATGTTGATCAACATAATGGACAATGCAATGATTTTCCTCCTGAACAAACAAATGTTATGGGAGATGGAGTGAAAAATCTTATTTCTATACTTACACAAGCAATGAATCATTCTGGACTTCCAAATGAGCAGAGAATGGAACAATATTCTATTGAGTCCTTCATGAGGTAACGTCCACCTTCTTTCAGTGGGTCTTCTGATCCACTTTTTGCCGAGCAATGGATCAGTACTACTGAAAAGATATTTTCAGTTCTTCAATGTTCTGAACATGATAAAGTCATCATAGTAGTGTATCGTTTGGAAGGTGATGCTGATCAATGGTGGAATCTTATCAAGAATACGAGGCCAAGAGATGAAATTGAGTCCATGGAATGGCACGAGTTCAACAACTTATTTTTCAATAAGTACTTCCCTCGTATTCTTCGAACAAAGATGGAGAAGGAGATTCTTGAACTAAAGAAAAAGGATGATGAATCTGTTGGTATATACGAAGCAAATTTTACAAGGATTGCAAGGTATGCATCTGGATTTATCATCCAACCTGAAAGTAAAGTTGATCGATTCTTCAGTGGCTTAAAACCAAATCTTCGAAGGGCATTAGCTATAAGAGACTTCAGTATCTCTGAAGAAATTGTGCGTTGTGCTATCAAGGTAGAAATGGAAGTTGGTGTTACTTATCCATCTCATAGTTTTGACAAGAAATGAAAGATGGAGTTCAAGGAGAAATCTCAGAATAATGGTGAAAAGAAGATGAATGTTTCCTTATGCACAAAGTGTGGAAAGAACTGTGGGGGAGATTTTCATAAAGGGACAAGTAAATGTTTCAAATGTGGAAAGGAAGGTCATCAGGCATTTGAATGCTGCAATGATGGGAAGAAGATGGCTAATGATTCAAACAAAGAAAGGGATACACAGAATGAAACTACTATACTTCAATGCTTCAAGTGCAAGGAAATGGGGCATTATGCTAATAAATGCCCTAATCCAAGGGTTAGTGATGATCGACATGAGCAACCACTTAAGGCAAAGGACAAAGGGAAGTCACATGCGATCACCATTGGCGATGTTGAATATGACAACGATGTGGTGGAATGATTAAGTGTTTATGTAATGGGATTCCAAAATAATGTTTTATATAGTATCTTGGAATATTGGAATATTTATGTATTGGTCTATTGTGGTTTTCAATAATTTTATGGTACCGGTAACCATGGTAAGTGATTGAGATATTTTTGGAAAAAATTTGATATGCGCAAAATTAAGGGATAAGGAAAAAATGAAATGTTTGACAGTATTCATGATCTCATGATTGATATAAGGACTAAGTGATATCATGGTTTGAGTATATAGAATTTTGAGTATTTTGGTATGTGGAAAGAGTTAACTTTTAACAGCATTCATGTTTTCAATAAGGTTCAATGGGTATTCATTTTTTTCAAGAGAATACATGATTAAGGCCTTTGAATGTTTGGAATGTGACCAACAAGACATATCTCATGATATATGGGGATCAACAATGGTAATAACATGCTAGTTGTATGAACTCTTTGGTAATCGTTTTCACTATAATATGAGATTAGACAACATTATTTTGGATAAGCCTAAATATTGGAATGGATTATGTTGGACATAAGTTAGTATTGTTTAAGGATAGAAGTTTTTTTTGATATTATTTATGGGATGTTATAGTAATGTAGTTTTAGAAAAAGGACAACCTGCAGGATGGGCGGCAGCCCATCGCGTCAGACAAGGCTGTGGGAATCGCACCCACAACCGAAGTGCGACTGGCCTTTATCGCCTACCACTGGCCTACATGAAGTCTCTATTTAGTATAAACTAGTTTTATTATATTAACCAGTATGATATATGAAGTATAATTCCATTTTAGGAACCATATATGATTAATCTCACTATAGATGGACTTATGTATTTTTTGATAACTTTTCAAACCTTTTGTTTGAGACAGATGGAATGACCCATCATTCTATCACATGATCTGCTAACACATCACGAATGACAAATTCAACTTCATTTCTTTAAGAGATGAAGTGGAAATTGTCCAAATAATGACCAACTGTGAGACTATACCGAAATCACGAAAGTATTTCTTCTAATTCCAATTTCATCAACTTTAGGGAAATGATCTTGAAAACCAAAAATGTTGTCCTAGTGCTCTTATATCTGATGAATCTGATGGTACCTTAGATCGTCACAAATTTATGGCTTTGTTATTGCTGGCTTTTCCATAGCCATGTTCTCTACCACTCTCCATCAGAACATGATGGTTATATTTCTCTTCCATATCCATATTTTCACCTATGTGGAAACCCAGAGATTAGTTTATTTGGGTAACTATTACGTTTCATACTTTTGTTTTTAAAGATTGGGTTTGGTATTCATTTTTACGATGTGGGTTTCTATCAAATAAACTTTCGAATAGTAATCCATTTATAACCCCGATGAATTTCGAGGGCGAAATTCATTTTAAGGGGGGTAGAATGTAACACCCCGAGATTTTATGAAAAATATTCTTTTTAATTTCATTAATGTCTTGTGTTGTACGCTACCTCAAAAGGAGCTTGCACAACATTCATCCTTGACTTGCCTTGAATTACACGCAATCACAACCTTCCTCGATAGCGTGTGTAGTACGCAATACCGAGTTTCACTAAACAACGATACGCTATTAAAATATTACTAAAACTAGCCGTTATGAATAGTAATAACCACTTTTTGAAATTTTGTAATTTTTATTTTTCAAAATGAACTTCATTTTTGGATTCAGAATATCGAAATTAGCTTAGAGTGAAATTTTGGTACTTTTCGGATAACTTTCATTTTCTGATGAATAGTGAAAATTACTAAATTTTAATTAAAAACTACATTTTTAATCGAAATAAATAATAGTGATAAATTATTAATTTTAGTGGTTTTAAAGTATATTTAGAATATATTTTTACAATTTAATACAATGTTGGTCATTGGATGTAATTTCACATTTAAACCAGAGATAAACAGGTGTCAATCTTTTGATAGTTATTATCTCTAAAGAAAACGCTATTTGTTTTGACGACGGGAATTAATTTTTAAATTAATTAATGAAACTGATATGTTTTGAATTTTGTAAAATAGACATCATTTTTGAGTTCATAATATCAAATATATCTTAGGCCTAATTTTTGGTATTTTTCTGGAAACATTCATTTTTTTTATGAATAGTGAATCCACTATGTGGTAGTTTAAAAAAAATGAATTTTTCATAAAAATTAATTTTACCATTTCTGTGAGTGGAATTTCGAAAATCCAAGAGACACAGTTGATGTCAGTAAGTAAAATGTGGTTCAATGAGATGAAAATAATTTTTTGGTGAATAGTAACTTTTTACTTTTATTTACCACGGTTAAAAGTAAATAGGGTAATTAAGGGTAAAAATGATATTATGATTACCCTAACACATGTACAAATTCTATTGGATAAGTGTAATTCGACCGAAAACAACCTTAGGAATAAAATATGACCATTTAGGCCCACTTGGATTAGATTAAGACATTTATTATCAATTTACTTAAAGAAGGGTTAAAATAGTTAAAATCAAAGTTTAATACGTAAATCATTTTTAATATGAGGATATACATAAGATAAATTCGACTATAAATATTCATTATAAATATAAAATGATTTAAAACATAATGGTATTTTATTTATAATTATTAGACATTAAATAATTTAATTTATTTATGACACAACGATGATGTTGTAATTATCATATTAATGAAATAGCGACATAATTGATGTTATAAATACCAAAATAAATGTAATTTTAGACTTTTTATGAATTACACTAATTTTATAGGTTACTATGACATGTTAATATTGATTTAAGTAACTTTTTTTGAACTAATCATTCTGGTATAATTTTAACAAAAATCAATTACTAAATAGTGTCAAAATTGACATAAAATAGTTTTTTAAACAAATATTATATTAATAATTGTTATTTAATTCCTAAAAAGCTACAGTTCAGCCAAATGACTTAGATAAGGTTATATATATTAATAATAAACAACTTGGTGTTCTTTTGGCTTGTTATAGTAAGTTTATTAACCTTATAGTGTAAGAACACAAGAAGACACGGTAAAAGTAATATTATTTAACTTAATGTTAAATCTAAAAGATAAGGTTAAAATAGGAACCTAAATTTGTCTAAATTATATTGGATGAGAGGATTGCGACCCATCCACACCTTCGCTTCGAAATAAATAAATTCAAAGCTATTTAAAACCGAATTTGGCTTTATAATATAATAATATTTTTAGTTATTCCAAAGGTGCCCCTCTCCTCCCTTATAAAAGGGCACCTCCTCCCCCTCTTCCTCACACATATTTTAGCCTTCAAACTCGGCCATACCCTGACAAATTCTCTTCTCCACTTCCCTAGAAACATCATAAAGGTCCTTCGCATCTTCAAAGACCAATTTTAGTTCCCTAAGAAGCGGACTCAAAGAGGCGATTCAAAGAAGAGGTAATGTCCGTTACCGATTCTTTCAACTTTATTTCTTCTTCCACTTCTTCTTCTTAGGTTGTTTCATTATGAAGTAATAACATCAGTATCACTCATATACTGATATGTTATTATAAGTATTAAATAACCCTATTTCACCATCTATCCATCCTACGGAAAACGAAATCACCGCGCGTGCATACGTACGGAATACCGTCTCCACGCCGTGGTGTAATCTATTTTCCACCACCACCTTACTTGGATTGGTATAATGGTATAAATAATAACTATATATGATTATTTTAAAGTGATGTTGATTCTGAAATAGTATACATACACTCCAATACAGTCCCACGATCATGAGAATGTTATCATCGCTCGTGCGTACGTACGGACTACTGTCTCCACGACGCGATGAGATTCATTCTCCACGTTAAACATTCATGAATGATTATAATGTATATATAATAAGTAATAATGAAATATATGACATAATAATGATACTGGATTTATGTGTATATATATGTATGTCATCTACTTAATTCCATTCAACACAATAAGGAAACGAAAACAGCGTTCATGCGTACGTACGACCTACCGTCTCCATGAACGGTGTATTTCCTTCCATTTTCTGATTTATTATATATATGTATATTCTGAATATATATTATATATAAATCATGTTTTATATTCTAGAATTAAGTAATCATGATCTAGGTAATTACATGAATAATTACAAGTCAAAACACGTACGACAAATGAAACAATTTTACCCATAACGCTTTTTACCATGGAATTTACAAAAGAACGTGTAATATAAAGTCATAAGTGAACCATATATTATATCATAACAATGATTATGATTCTGAAATAATTCAATGACATTATTTAAATCATTATACAGGAGGTTCAGACACTTACGAAGCAAATCGGACCTAAGGTAAGGGAAAATATCACAATCTCATTTTATCCGAGATTGTTTATACTTTGGTATTTACTGGGGTGTATTTTATCATCCCCATTCATGTTTACTCAATATTTAATATTGTTTCCATCCACCTCCAATTTTTTAAATCCAATTTTACCCTTTGGTGAGTTTTTAGTAAAAGATATGAAAGGAATCTTTTGTCGTTTTTTGTACGAGGTACTTTTTGACTTTTCCGACAAAAGTACAAGAAGAATGTTTTTTTAACTTATACGGCATGAATGGATTTTTAAAACATTATTTCCAAAAAGATTCCTTTAAAAGTATTCAAGTAAACTTATTTTAGTTTAAAATTTTATGACATGTTAAGAAAGGATAATGTTTTTGAATTAGAAAGGATATTTTCCTCAAGAATGGATTTCAAGTGTTTTATCAAAATTATTTTCCATATAGTATAATATAGGGTTCTGTTTCTATCCCTATTATTACTTTGATTTGATTATGTTGTGATGGAATTATTTTTCTTTATCTTATATGAATTTTTTTATGATGTCATGTTGTTTAGGAATCCCATTTTTATTACATGGGTTATGCAATGATGTATTATTTATGATTTTGTGGAACACATAAGAATGGTATCATTATGAGATGGGTGGGACCTATATCTCCCTCCAATGCATTGGGTAAAGACTTTATATCTCATGAGATAGACATGGCTGGAATGGCAGGTTAAACCGATTCAGTGAAGCAGGACCGAAACGAGGAATGAACTCGGTTCAGAAATTGACTTTGTCCACTAAGATAGTCTTGGCAATGAGTCTTGACTAATAAGAAATGATTCTCTCTGATTATATGTGTACGCCACAAAGTTTCATGTTTTAAGTTATGATTATTGGGATTACATTTCACTACTATGATTTATCCCATGTTATGATATTATGATCTATTTTTCAGGTTCAGATTTCCAAAATGTTATGTTCTTATGAATATGATGTGATTGATATTTCTTTTGTTTACCCTTACTGAGCATTTGAGCTCACCCTTTTATGTTTTCTTTTCCCCATGGTATAAAGAATGATTTTAGGTAAGAAAAAAATGGGAAGATCTTTATGGGAGATGTTGAAGATCTTTCACCATGATTAGAAGATTACGTTCTGAGTTTCCAAAGACACTAAACTATTACGGTCCTTGTGTGTGTGTGTTTTTGTTATATACTATGTATTCCGCAAAAGTAATGTAATGTCCATGTATGTAAAGCTTCGGGTCTCTACAGAAATAAAAAATCTGGCGACGTGTGGTTAATTTTACTCTTTATGATAGCCCATATCACCTAGAAAAAATTCTCTACAAATGTAGTTTTGATGGAGTTCTCTTCAGATGCATTGATGGTGAAGAGAAAATGGCTGTCATGAAAGAAGTGCATGCAGGAGTCTGTGGTGCCCACCAGTCTAGACATAGACTGTCTGATCATATTCGAAGGCTTGGATACATTTGGCCTTCAATGATACGAGATTGTGTCGATTCCACAAAGAAGTTCCATTCACGCCAAGTACATGCCAACTTCATTCATCAACCTCCAGAGTTTCTTCACATAGCTAAATACTCATGGCCATTTTCTACATGGGGAATGGATGTGGTCGGACCTTACCATTTGGCTACGTCCAAGTAGTTTAAGTACATTATTACTACCACTGACTTCTTCTCCAAATGGGCATAGGAAATACCTCTCAAGGAAGTAAGTTCTAAATGCGTTGTTAGCTTCATCAAGTCTAACATCATTACCAGATTTGGCATCCCTCATACCATATTGATGGACAATGGCACCAATTTCTGTTCATCCGAGGTGAAGAAGTTGTATCAAGAATTGGTCTTTATTTATTATTTTAAAATGAATTATTACATAAACATGAACATAATATAACTCAAAATTTCAAGACTTATAGTGTATTTTTGGATTAGGAAACATTTTTAATGTGTACGTACGTCCTACCACCTCTATGAATAATGTAATTCATTTTCTATATTTAAATTTAATAGAATACTATATATATAATAAATATATATTGTATTAATATAATATTTAACATTATTAAAATAATTAAACCATGATTATTATAAAAATTTCTAAAATAATATCACAAAATATACATGAAAGATAAATTTGCTAAGACCCAAAACGCAATTCTAACAATAGAATAATATAAAATATGTAATAAAATATAACAAGTAAATCATATATGGAATGATACATATGATTATGGTTATGTAACATGTTTTTAATAAATATTTTTTATTAAATATCATTCTTAAATATGTTTAATGGACGTTGAAACATAATATAAGATATTTCTAATGTCTGTATTATTTTCAGGAGACATATGTCATAATCACCACTCATTTCTTTTGTGTGATGTATATAATACCCCCATTGAAATTTTATTTAATTATTATTATAATTTTTATGAGATATAATTTATCATTTAATTTTTTCTTTAATGGGTATTACCATACAAATGTTTCCAAAGTGGTAAGGTATTGTTTCCCAAAATAATCATCTTTGGAACATATGTAATGTTAAAAACCAATATTACATTATGAGGTGTATATATAAACATATTGATATGTTATCTCCTGAATTTATTTATTCTAATGATAATTATGGTTTAATTTAAATTTATTTTTTCATGGGGCTTATGATTCAAAATTTACAACAGCTTTTAAGGTATTTTCTTCAAACTTTTAATTCTAAGGGGCACCTTCTTATACACAACCCATTTATTATGTTTGGTGTATATACTACCAATTAATTTATTTAATAATTCCTATAAATTTAATTAATTTATATAAATATCAATATAATTTTCTTTTATTCATGGGATTTTTAGTTCGTAAGATACCAAATTGTTAAATGTTTTACATTACAGTTTCATTGGTAATTTGAAGTTCATATGTTATGAATCCAATGATTATATCTTGTGGTGTACCACTCATGAAATTTATTTATTTTATTTACATATGGTTATTTATATATAATATTTTATTTAAATTTTAGTTCCTTTCATTATGAACACAATATTACAAAATAATAGTTTTAATTAAAAACTGAATTTATTTCTCTTTTTTCGTAAAAAACTTTTTATTCCATGTAAATTTATTATAAAAAATGTTTTAAATAATATTTTAGATGTTATAAAAATATTTTATGATGAAAATTTTAGACATTTAAGATTTTGAAAATGTGTTTTAAAATGAATCTTCTTAATTTTTTTCCAAAAAATGATCTTTTGACATTTTACCTAAAAGTATAAAAAAATCATTGTGTTAACATGTACTACATGAATGAAATTTTATTCCTTCATGAACATAAATTTTTTTTAGCATCCCTTAATGTATTCAAATTTATTATTTATAAAATTATTTTCATTTAAATATTTTGGATATTTATATTTTAAAGAAGTGATTTAAAATTAAAATAATATTTTCATAATAAATGTTTTAATGATATTTTATGGAATTTCTATTCATCAATAAAAAACATTTGTGGTTCTTATGAATTACCAGGGTTATGATTTAATGGTAAAATCCTTACTCTTTAATTGGAATGTTTATTTTTATGATTACAAAGGAATTATTTTTATGAAAATTATACCTTTTTAACCCATTGTTAAATTAATTAATGAAATATATATGAACCACATTTCTTTTATGTGGGTAAGTTTGTGATAAAATTTTTATGAAAATCATATCATATTTTATGGTTTAGGACTTGGTTCCCATTTTAAAATCTTATATAACAAAAATGTTTTGATTTTTTGAGGGCTAGGACCTATATCATCCTCAAATTAATTAGCTAACACCTTGTATTCCATGAGATAATGATGGGGAATAGGCCGATGTGCATGATCTTATATGGGAAATTAGCTGATGTGATTAATCCAAAATGGAAGATATCTGATTATACCCGATCTGTTAGGAAATGGGAAATATGTTTCGATTCCTCATCTATTATGATATGATGGTATTGGATGTTACCCTGGTAATATGAGAAAGTTAACATACTTATAATGGGCTACAATTATATGAAATGAACTTCCAGATGAGGATTTATATATGATTTTTTTTATATTATGGTAAATGTATTTTAAATAAATAATGACTTATTCCATATCACATTCTTATAATACATGATCAATTTTGTATGAAACTCTTAGGTTCTATTTATAATATCATACCCCTAAATGTGTCCAATAATTTTATGTGATCAATGATTAGTATCTTCCTTGTTTAGCCTCAATGAGAATATGATCTCACAATTATTTATGTTTCTTTCCCCCATTATAGATAGAAATTTCTAATTAAGGCTTGTCTTTGAGGTGTATTAAATTAGAATATCTTTATTGAATATTTTGAAAATAATTCATGAGAGAATAGTACTATGTAACTAGTCTCCATGGGCACTAAATCTCTATGGTTCTCTGGGGTGTATTTATAAAATGTATTCCATATTAATCTATTAAGACGTAATATCTCAAATATAAAAATCATATGTCACTAATCCTCCCCCAAAAACATTTATACATAGAAATATGTGTGGTCCAAACGATGGTGTGTGTCCCCCATGAAACCCAAACTTACTCAATCACAGACCAAGTCTTCGTAAATTTCAAAACACAATAATTATTAACTTTTCATACCTCAAGAGAGGCCCTAAAATACCCCATGCCAAAAATCATATTTTATTTAGAATATTCTATTAAATATTTATTATTTAATATATTAGGATATTATTGACCCATCAAGGAATCCCTCTACAACGTCACTTCATGTACCATACTATATTTCAAAATAAAAAGTACCAATGTTATTAGTATACTCCTCAAAATCTTATCTTAAACTTCCATGGTATAAATAGATTATGGAATGAATTCTTCATTTAGAATTAAGTTATATAAATTCCATTTAATAATTTTCTAACTACCAGGCACATACTTCATTAATTATGAAATGTTAAACACATCATGAATAAAACCATATCTCTGAGCAAATAATAACTAGTATGCCAAATCCCTGGTGAGATCAATCTCCTCAAATAGGTTGACATATTTTGGGATCTTTATGACCTACATCTCTATAATTATCATGAATATCCTCTAGGACACTTTTATTTCTACATAAGCTTTCATTGGAAACTATAATGGTCCTTAACATTGATCAAAATAAGATTTTTTTCTGACTGTGCTCCATATTCATTCAATTATAATTAAATTTATTATTTTCACCCATTTCCTAAACAATATCATTTTCTACTAAATAATACTTTCCAACTTCAACCCAATACAGTAATGTCATGAGATTCGAGATGTTTAATCTTTTTACATGTAATAAAAATTTTATGGTTATATAGATAATTAATAACTTTAGGATGAAATTTGGAATATAATAATATTGAAATTATTTTTATTAAATAATATAAATACAATTATAATTAAATTTTCTTTTGATTCAAGTATATACTTTTTAATATTAATATAGAATATATTAAGCAAAGAAGAAATTATAATAAATCAAATTATAATTGAATATAATTATTATATGCTAGAAATAAATATATTTTCAAATTATGTATTTCAAATGAAAGTGTATACTATTAAATATTAATTATATAGATATTAAATGATTAATTATATTGAATGATAGATAGATATATTACTAGAAAAGTTATCTCTTGAAATAAAATTGATTATAAAAATATTAATGTTGATAAACTAAAATTATGTTTAAGATAAATAAGAAATATTCAAAGAAATAGATAGTGGAATAAATTGATTTTATTGGATGAAAAGGGATTACTAGAATTAAAATTATATAATTTTATATATAAATATTATTCTTCGCACCAGTTAACACTTTGTAAGTGTAAGACAAAAGATTTAAAGGTTGTGTAAGGGTATGTTATGTTTTCTTTGAATTTCATAAAGGTTTTATATAGTTTTTAACTCCAGTGTAAAGGTTAGATAATTACTTATATGTTGCGTAAAATTAGTGTTAAGATCATTTGATTTTAATTTGGTTAATATATTTATTCCCTCTAATATGTAAGGGTAAATTTGGTTTCTCATTACATTTATAATGGTAAGTCACTAAACATAAATTTCAAAAAAAATTACCATTTAGTTGGTAAAGGCAAGGAATGATTTTCCAATACCATGTAATGTTTAATTGATAGTTAAAAAAGGGTAACCTGAAGATCATTTTCCTCTCATAATTGTAGTCCCTAACTTGTGTAAATGCAATAGGGTTATTCGGTACAAAGTGTAAAGGTCCTACCCATCTCACATAAGGGTATCTTGGGTTTTAAAATAACATTGTAAGGGTCCCAAATCTCTCACACATGAGTTAAAGAAACATAAAAGATCTTTCATAAGGATAATTTGGTATGTTTGAGAACTTATGGAAGGGTAATCATAAATCATTGAAAATGCAATCACAAACTCTTAGATTTATATCATCCGCATGATCTTCTTCTTCCTCAAAACTAGACCCTATAATTTTCCACTATCTTTCACTATTTTCACATCACTAGTTATATATATATATATGCATAGAAATTATTTAATAAGGATGAAATTTTAATTAAAACCTTACCCAATGGTGATATAGAAATAATAATAAAATGGTTTGATCAGTGTCAACTTATTCCTCATGATTGACTCCGGCAAGTTTTTATTCGAGTTATATATATATATATATATATATAATATTCAACTCATGGAGTAATGTTTTTCAATGTTGGATGATTGCAGTATAAAAAATTTATAATTGGATTTGATAAATAAATAAATATATTTATTTATTTATTTATTTATATATTAATTGGTACTTAGAATAGGATACGAGTGAGTGAATAAAGAAATTTAATAATATGATGATGGTGTATAATGTAAAATAATAGAGTTATATAACATATGTAGTTTCAAAATTTTCAAAATTCTATTTTTTGAAAAGAATATGATTTTCCATGAATATAAAATGTGTTAAAATGTTATCAAATATATTTCAAAAAACAAATAATATTAAAAACTAAATGTAAAGATGAATCATAAAAAAGTGAAAGAAAATCCTAAATATTGAAGACTATCCAAATATTAAAATCAAAATTTTTGGTATGAATTGGATATAAATATAGAAGCACTCACATTATGTTTGTAATGTTATTTCCTATCAAAAAATTTATTTTAGAGGGAGAGAAAAAAAAATTTAGAATTTATCATAAAAAAAAGTGATAGTGCAGAATAATTAAAAAGAGATTTTTTGGGTAAAATTAACTAATCTGTGATATATTGGCAAGGGGATTTTATCGTATCTTCTTTTTTAAGAATTTGAGACAAAATCGATATTTTATGATAAAATATTTTAATAAAATCTCTATTTTTCGAAAACCCTCATTACATAGGATATTTTTTAATAATTTTATTTAAAACTATTAAATAATTTTTTCTCTCATCTGAGTTATTTACTTTTTGAAGTATATATTTTATGTTTGTAAAATCCTCATATAGTTATTTGGTAATTTAATTTATTTTATTATATTAAAGAGTTAAAAGTATTAAATAGATTCTGAAATGGACACTTATTTTAAAGGTCATCACTCATGAATACACCTATTATAGGGCCAAGAACTATATTTTTCCTTAAAATTTCATATAATTTATGGAAATTATCATTCTATGTTTAATATACAATAATTAATTATAAGTGTTTCCCATTTATTTTTATATTACTTCAAATATTTATGAATTTATGTATTTTCCATTATATCAACATTTGTAATGATTGTTAGATATTTATACTTTGTAAATAAATAAAATCAACATTTTTCATTGGGAATATCCTTTTTAATAGATTTATAATTAGAAAGAAATATTCTAAAAAAATGTTTTATTTATAATTTGAAAATTAGTTATTGATAATGATGATACAAAAATGGGAGTGATCTATTTACTCAAAGGGACATTATCTTAAAAAAAGTTTAGACCCAAAATATCCCTAGTGCCTTTATGTTTTTATTAATATTTTCTAAATATCAATACATGAAATAAAATTATGTTATTTTAAAAAGTAATATTTTGTAATTTCAATGGAGAAAACTAGATTAAATTTAATGTATATTATGTTTAGAAGTAAAATGGGTTTAAAAAATGATATTTATTTTAAAAAATGTTTTGAAGATAATATTTTATTTATTTATTTAGAAATCCATATATTATTATTTAGGGGATATTATTAGTTATATGAAATTTTTTTTACTAAAAATTATTTATATAAAAAATTTCTGAATGAATTTTTATAGAATTTTAAAAGAGATATTATTTCAATAATTTTTATCATAACTTTTACTTATTAATTTAGTTATCACCCTATGTTACAAAATATATTTCTATAGGTACTTGTGATGAGTAATAAATCAATGAATAATATTCTCAATTAAGTGTGTTTCAAGAGTGAAGCCGAATAAGAATTAGTAAATTTTTGTATTATATCAAATATGTTTTATGATTTATTTGACCTCTAAAGGTCTAGAAATAGAAGATATTTGGCTATATAAGTATTCAAATATTAACAGTGACATTATATTTTTTTATGGTATAATTTGGGTCACATTTATTGGGTATTCATTCTAGATATATAAATTTTTATTATCACTGAATCTAGGAGTGTGGGTGTCCCAATGTTATATTTTGTATCTGAGAAGGGATTGGATATCATTGAAGATTACGAAGATATTTTTTATGGATAATTTAAAAGTTAATATTCATTTTTAGATGAATTTTATTTCACCAAGAACATATGTTTAAATGAAGAAATCCTATAGATAAAATTTGGTTTCTTGGTTTTAAATCTTGGAGAGAGTATGGTATCTTTTAGAAGAATTAAGTTATTGTGGGGTAATTTTATTAAAATTTTGCATTAAATTTTTTTTAATAAATTTAATTAGGAAGTTAATATTTATTTGGGTAATGAAAATTTTTATTACCCATTTTAATTAAGGAGGTAGAATATAACATCATGATATTTAATAAGTACATTCTTTTTAGAATCAAATCATTTTTAGTGGCATAATGTTAACTAATTTTTTTATGAATACATTTTTTATTAATAGTGAAATTATTTTTATCGAAGAATCTAAATTTGATTGTTAGTAAAATTTAATTTTTGTGCTATTTTATTCAATGTTTAATAGTATTATAATATTTAAAAATAATATATTATAATTAATAAATTTCTAGGAGATTTTAATTATAAAAATATATAAATAAATATTTTTTTTGAACTTTTCTTATGAAAATTAATTTTTATAATGTCAATTATAAATTATTAAGACTTACTAAGATAAATTATAGTAAATGATAAATTTAAATTTTAGTAAAAAAATGAATATCATTAAACAATATCATTTTAAAAAATAATAACGTTATATATTTAGTTATGTACATAATAAATATATAAAGAATGAGTAAGATAAATATATTTATATTGTTGGATTATAATATTTTTAATACAATTAGAATAATATAATTTAATAAATAAAATTCAATTTTTGCAGAAAAATTGAATCTACGTAATGTTAAGGTAAATGATTCGATGATTTTTAAGGGTATGTGATGTTTTCCTTGATTTTCGTAAGGGTAAGATATGACTATCATACCCTATGTAAAGGTTATCTATGTCTTTATATGTGGATTTATTGTATATTTGAGATCCTTTTAGATTTTTATGGGTATGATCTCAGTTCACATTATTACTTAATTGTTAGTCTGGATTCTACTAACTTTAGTATAATTCCGTAATGCATACCTGTCACGGGGCATGTAAAAAAATTTATTTAAGTATTTATTGTCTAGTACTTAACCCTTGGTATTATCTTGAAGAATATTTCACAAAAAATAGATTTTCACTTTTTGTTTTATTGAGAAATATTGATTTTAATTTTTGGATTTGAAATTGAATGTAGAAAATAGATTAAACTAATAAAGTTGAAAACAATTTCAAAATATGGTGATTGGAGTGTGTTTGGCTGGACATTGAGAAATTAAATCTTGTTTTTTCAAATATTCCCAATTATTCTTCTAATTTTAGGTAAGGGGGATATATATCCATTGATTCATCCAGCTCCCATGGCAAACTTTAAGTGTGACAATTACTATAACCAAAATCTCATATTGGTGTACCGTTTATCATATTTTTGTTTCATCGTAGTGGGTCCAATATACTTATTATTAAAATACCTGAATGTGTGTTTTTATACCCTTATCCACAAATAGTTCATACCGAAATTTGACACATGTGTTGATGATCACATAGAACTCACCAGATATTTCTAATCAGTTCCAGTATATACAAATTAGTATTTTATGGAGTGATAAATGGATCATAGAAGGTCGAAATGGAATGATATATAATATATTCCTAACACAATCACATTACTAATTTACAAGGGAAATAAAATTGATACCAAACATAAGAGGAAAAAAATGATTTCTATTTATTTTTGCACAAATACTAAATCCAAGAAACATAGGTCTAGCCTCCCCCATTCTCGATCGATCACATAAACCACCCATCCATTTTGGGGGAAGTTGAGTTTATTCACAATAGGGGACAAATCATAAGAATAAAAGTAAATAAAATAAAGGAAAATAAAAGAAAATAAAGTAGTAAAGTTCAACAACAGTATCTGTCAGTCATCTAGATATTCCCACTCTAATAAATCTATTTCAATCCATCCTAGATTATTATTTATAGGATATAATCTATCCTATAGTGGTTCAACAATGGTCAATTAAATTTTATCTAGTCATAATGGGTCATCCCAATTCTAAAATAGGATATTATTCATATTATATCTATCAAAGCTACCATTTATGTGTCAGCACCAAGGGTTTCATGTTGTATAAATGTTGCACGATGTGTAACAGATGGTGATGTGAGTGTTTTTAATGATTTGTATTCATCATGGTTCCTGTTGTGTAAATTAATTAAATGATATGTAATTTGTGGGGCTGAAATTATCATGAAATTTCGTCACATATTCTAATCCTTCATGTTTCATGTCGTGAATTACACTCAAAACGTTTAATATTGACCCACAATGGATTTTTTTCCCAATTCTATAAAAATAGTTCAATTGAAATCCATATGATTTTCTCCTTTACCTTTCTGCAACATCAATCTTTATTCCATAATCCAGTGTCACATCACACTATTCATGATTCAATATATTTTCCACTAATTTTTATTTCTGATCAAATTCTTTTTCCTTCCAAAAAACATAAAACATTTAAAATTCTTTAGAAATAATAAATTAGTGAGTAAAAATTAGTTTATATTAAAATAATCTCTCAAAAAATTACTCTCTCAATTAACCAAAACATAGAACTTACTTTTAGTCAAGCATATAATCTCAACATAAACAAAAGTGGAACAACAGATTACTAATATTAAAATTATCAATCAATTAAATCAAATTAATTTGAATTTGGTTCATCCTTGCTAGATTCACATAAAACAACATTTCAAATTCAAATTCATTAAGAAAAATAATCAATTAAAGTATTTTACATTTTCACATTTAGAACTACTGGTTATTCTCTTATCATTCATTTATATATCAAATTTAATTATTATCACACATTCCATGTAATGATTTACCTCACAAATGGATTCTTTTTTCCTTCATAACTCATGATATACATTCATATAGAGTTATTATATTATCATGAGTACATTATCCTTTTATATAGTCATTACAATGATCTCCTTTCACAACATTGTAAATAATAAAATTCATAAAAAATAATTAGGTCATTTTAATAAAGGATTTGACGAATCTGAGACATAATGCTTATATAATTGATATTTAATAAATTAATTCTAAATGTAGGAGGCCTTTATATTTAAATAAATAATGATATAAAATTTAAAAGTGTGTTGAAATTGTCCCTATAAAAGTAGAAACTCCCATATTCCTCAAGATTAATCTAATGTTCATGATCATGTAAATCATAATTTATGAATTTATCATTGAATTTTTATTTATTATTTTTTAATATTTTATCTTTTTATAATGTTATGAAAATGATGTGTCTCAAATACACTATATAACCACATATTATTAACATAAAATGTTTGGTGATGGTGATTTATGATATTCCCAAGTCATAACACATTTCTTTCTTTTATTTTATTTTCATTTATTTAAGATGGGAAACAATTAAGCATTATAAATGAAACAACATACTTTCCCATTAACAAAATATAATCCCTAAATCTTCTACAAACAACATAATACATCCCTTATTTTAAGTATTGCAACATATCCTATAGGTAACTTTAAACTATCCTGAAATATAAATAGAAAAGAGTAAAAATGTTTAAAAATAGCTTGATATGTGGATCATTCCTTGTGAAATCATTAATGGATTTTTGGGTTAAACCCAAATTAATGTCATGTTGGGTCCCCAGATATGTTATTAATATGAAGTTACCTCAATAATATTAAATGCGGTACAACATAGTTATAACTTTGGAAATTTCCAATGTTTTATTTAGCAGCTGTAATCCTACATCATCACATGAGAAATATGATCAATATAAAAATAAGAAACATTTTCTCTATATGTACTGTAATGAATTGAATGTATAATATATACAATTACACATGACATGAAATTGAAACAAAAAAATATTCAAAAAAATATCATAAATTGAATGATTGAAAATGGTCAGAAAACATCATTTACCTGAATCAACTAATTTAATAAAATCACATGCCATTAATTCATATATATAAATCATTATAATTAATCAATTCCACAATTTACTCATTCAATCACCTTAACAAAATAATATAAAACATGGTTTCATGAGATTCTTAATAATTTTCTCTCATAGATTACTCAAGTTAAGCTATAAATGAAGTTATTGGAAAACTATTTTCATCAACAGTCAAAGAAATTTTTTTTTGAAAAAATATAGGCAATTTAAAAGGTATTGAATGTAAAATAAAACACTCTAGAAATGATGTTGTAATAGGGATACATTGTTCTTATTTCATTGCCTTTTTATAACCTTCATGATGTGTGTTCTATTTAGTTTCTCTATTATATAGCCTTTCGTCATCTTAATTTATAGTCTGACAAGAAAAGAATAAAAAATGATATCTTATTCATGTTAAATCATGCTAAAATAGTTCTGATGAAAGAGTAGACTATGAGAAAAATTTGGATTTCCTCCGAGATATGGATTTGTTTATCTTTTCGGGATCAACTAAAAAATGGAAAAAATTGAAAAAATTTGGAAAATTTCCTAGGCTATAATATTTCGTCCCATACAAATAATTTATGATGTGATCGTCTTTTATTCAAAATAAATTGTATATCATTGTATATATAAACTAAAATTACTTCTTTCAATGAAGTTTACATGAATAAAACAACCTAGTGGTTCTTTATGGTAAATCATGTTGAATAAGCATAATCTATTCCATTGGTTCTTAATATTTCTTCAATGATGTCTATTGGTTTGTTAAATTGCTATTTATGAGGCCAAACTACTAGGAACTCTTTTTGGGAATTCATACCACTTGCTTCATTTTGCAACTAATTCCATTTAATAGTATAGGGGACACCACATTTTGTCATTTTTTTGCACACCCATCAAAATTTCACTCTTTGTTCTTGTGTTTCACCTGGTTATGTATTGTTAAACCAACAAGAACATGCATTATGAGAATTCTTACTATGACACCAGAGAAACCCTTTAAATTTAGTTCTTCCAGGTTGTTTTTTAATGTTGTAATATATTTATTGTTCTCTTGTTTGAGGATAATCCTCTCTTTTCATAATAGGTGGTAGTCTTTATTTCCTATTTTCCCTTCCCTTTTGGTGGATGATTTTACCTCTATTTTGTTGACCCACATGAACTAGGATATTGTTTTCATATCTACATTATTAAGTAAAATAGTATTATTATGAAATTGATTGAATTCAAATTTACCATGCTCTTATGATACTTTTTTATTATTAGTTTGTGAAGATACTTTACTTACATATTAAATGGGGGTTTCTATGATCATGTTCTAATAATTTTGCATAGTCAGACATATGGATTGTGTCTCATCTAGCTCTTATTCCTTTATAGAGTGTTTCTTCAAGAGATATGTGATAATCGTATCATGTTCATACTCATTTAGTTTATATATCTTGATACGATCACCTTATATTTTTTTACACAGTTTATCCTCTTTTATTACATTATCAATAAAGTCTGATGTTATCTATTCGTGAAAATTTAATTGAGGAATACCATATATTTTGGTACATATATATTCTACGGTATTTTTAATGAACAAGTAAACTTCTATAACTACAAATTTCCAAAGAATTCATGATTCTTCAGCTATTTATGTTTTTTATTTGTTGGATATTCTATTTGTGGAACTACCATTTAATATATTCTTTATGGATTCACATATATTGAAATAAAAATTACTACTTCTGAGCTTTAATGGATGTTTTCCCTCAACTACGTTTATGATGGAAGTTCAGGACTTTATAAATAGTCTCTCGAGGATAATGTGTGAGTGTGGTGAAATCATATCTTCCTCGATGGAAAGCACAGTGTACTCATCTTGTAATAGTAGATATTTAATTCCACAAGAACTTATTCTAACAAAACTATAGGAACAAAATTGATCAATTTGCAAACTAGAACACCACACTAGTAGGATTAAAATTTCAAATAAACAACGATGAAAATACAGAGTGGGTCAATAAATTTATCGAATCACATAACCAAGAAAAATCATTTTTGAAATTAAAGGATCCAATAGTTTAGGTAATGTAGAATGTCCCTGGATGTTGACATTTTTCTAGTATTGATGGCGTGATTAGTGCCCAGATACTACTTCCCAAGATTATTCTATCATCTCCATAAAGTGTCTTTATTTTATGCATTGTTCCTTAAGAAACACTACATATTTCAAGATATGTTGAATTTCTTCCTAGACTGGGATATTGATCTCAACTTTCTGAAAAGTTTCTCTATTTTTTTCAAGATTCGCCTGTTCAAATTTTGATCACCATATTAATAAAGAAGGGAATAATTACTGATTTTTCATTTTTTTCCCTATTGTAATTGTATGGGTGTTTCTAGATTTTTTTTTCTAATCCTTTTTATTGTTATTTTATTATTATTATTCCCTTCATTTAGATGGATAAGTTTATTTTTAGAAGGTAATTTGAAACCAACCTCCTTATATTTTTTACAAGGATGGAGATTTCTTCCACTCTATGGTTAGATTTTAGATAATCTCTACTTGTGATTTAGAACATTTCATATTGGTATTCTCCGCGGATTCTTATTCAAAATATATAAAATAGTTCTAATATGTTCTGTTATCTTATCTACCATATTTTTAAACTCGTCTTACTCTTCTTTATATTGGATTTACTGGGAACTTATTGATGTTTAATGGGATTTCTATTAGACTATTATCTTAAGTGAATATTATAATGGTGGAATGTTTTGATATTTTTTCTTATGGAATGGAGGTTGATAGAGATACTAGTACGATAGAAGGATTTACCTTGGTTTTTTTGCTTTCAATATCTTGGTTTAACCTGGGGTTGTCACAGATCAATCTTCTAAACTGCCTTGACTGAAAGATTGCATCACCATTTTTTAACCCTTTAATCTCAAGATGGTGGTCAATATAATGATAAGTAGAGGAGAATAGACCACATAACTAAGGCATGTATGGTTTCATAGTTTCTTGTATCGCAAACATTTTTTAGTACACAATTAATTTATTTATGTTTGTCTTCTATTAAAGTTGATAACAAATCAGTATTTCTTACCTCATGAATGTGTCCAGTGCTGGTACATCTGGTGATGAATTACAATGAGTTTTGAGAATTAATTTCAATTTGACCAATTTATTCTACTATTTATTTCTCAATCATGGCCCCTCCATATGAGGAGTTGAGAAGATTATCATAATTGTCACGAAATCTTTAATATAATAATAAAAGGAATTGATGTTCCTCCATGGCTAGATAGGGGCATCATGAGTAGAGAATCTAGAACCTCTACCAATATTCATTGAGATTATCTCTAAATTAATTCCTGATAGTTTAGATCTTTTTTATAATAGTTGTTATTTGGGATGTTGGGAAGAATTTCTACAAGAATAATTTCTTGAGTTCTTTGTAGTCATTAACCTATCCTATTTGTATTTTGAAAAAAAATTCCTTCACCGCTTCATCCAATGACAAGGGGAATACACCCAAATAGAATTGTTCTCTAGGTTATCATATCTACCAAAATCTCAAGAATACAGTTTGAATTTAGGAATATGTTGGTTTTGGTCTTATCCTGGAATACCATGCAATAATGGAAGAATTTAAAACTATATAATTTGATACTCAAACTCATTCCCTAAAAAAGGAGAAATGTGTTCTTTATAATAATCAGTGAAATGAAGAGTTTAGATGTATCTTAGATATTGGTTTGTATTTTCATACTATATGTTGTTTTCTTAGTGAACATGAATGTGAGAGTTGAATATGAAGGTTTAATTTCTTTAAAGACTTCTTGGGATTTTAGTTTTCTAAATCAGGACAGATTTCGTTCAGTTTTATGTTGAGAATTAATTTATTTTATTTGAAAACTACATGTAACAAAATGGTAATTATTTTATTTTATTAAGGGTAGCTCCTCCCTGAAAATTGTTTTACGTTTGATACACACCTATCCTGGAAAATGTAAAAAATAACCTATTTATAATCTTGTGGTTAACGCAATGTTGTATCCTAAAGAGGAGTGAATACAAGATAGTTTTTTACTTTTGGATAGATTGAAAAATGTTGATTTAGTCTTAGCTTATGAAATTAAAATTTGAAAGTATATTAGCTAGATTAGTTTGAAAAAAAATTCGAAGGATATTGATATATGGAGTTTTCATTAGGACTACAAAAAACAATCAGGGTTTTCAAATATTACAAATTCTTCTTGTTATTGATTACAGGATAGAGATTTATATATTGATTCCTCCACCACCCATGGATAGATGTTTTTGGGAGAATAAACTAAACTAAAATATCATATTGTTCTAATATCCTTCCAATATGTGATTTTTCATAGCAAGCCCAATTGATTAATTTTTGAAATCTTCTGTAGGGTGTTTTTATTCCATTATTGAACAATATTTCCTGCTATAAAGTTACGCATGTGATGATGATCAACAAGAGTTCACTACCCATACATAATCAGTTTGATCATATACACATCAGAATTGGGTGGAGGGAGGAATGGATCATTGAAAGAAGAAATTGAATTAAACGTAATCAAACCATAACACAATCACATTTGGAATTTAAAACTAAAATATAATTGATACCATATGGGAGAAGAAGGAAGTGGTTTATATTTATTTGGGAGTAAAAACACAATCATATAAACATTGGTTTAGTAACCCCCATTTTTGACCAATCATAGAAACTACCCCCTCTATAGATGGGGAAGTTGAGTTATTTCAGTAGAGGGGATACATTAGAAGAAAGAATGTAAATAAAAGAAAGGAAATGAAAATAATAAGGTAGAACAGTACAAACACACCTTTTTCCGTAGCTCCACTCTTTAATATATCTCTTTTACCCAACCCTAAACTCCTATTTACAACATTTAATCCATCTTTAGGGAATCATTAATGGCCAATTATAAGTTATCGGGAAATAATTGATCATACAATGTCCATAATAGTGCCTTCAACCTTTTAGTTTTATCAAAGATATCATATCTGCATCAACATCAAGGCTTCACATCATGTAAATGTTGAAAAAAATGTTCAATATGTGGCTATGACAATTCTTCTATGTTTGTATTCCTCAAGGTTCTTGGTGTCTAAATAAATTACCCAATGTGTAATGTGTGGGGTCAAACCGCTCACGACATGGAATCGGATCTTATAATCCTTCATGTATCATGTATAGAATGACATTCAAGATGTATAATGTTAAATTTAGGTTCATTTGTACCTACTTTCATCCCAATTATTAGAATTAAATCCATAGACATATTCCTCCATATAACAAAAACATCTATCTAACATCCAAAATGTGTTGTCTCAGGATGCTTCTCTAGAGGACAGTGAGAAGTGTTCATGGTTCACTATTGTCACCACTTATTTTTTGTTTCAGATCAAAATATATATCATGCCACAAAAACATTAAATAATTAAATATCAACAGAAATAATCAATTAAACTAATCGGATCACTTTATATTTAATGAAGCATGGAGAATATGCTCTTTCAGTTAGCCATTGATCTTAAATGTCACATATGGTTCATATCTTCATATGAACATGTATGGAATAATTTTCTTATACCCAAATTATAGTAATATAATTATTGAATAAGGGTAAACTATGTATACTTCTACTCGAGTAAGGGTTTTACCTATTTTGTGATAAAGAAATCGAGTTATTCAATATGTTTTCTTCAAGTCATTACCATCTCACGTAATGCTATATTATTATTTTCAATATCTATTAAAGGGTCTCCAATCCCTCATAAAAGTATAAAATCAACATGGAATTAAATACATAATGATCATGAGTTCATTCTAAAATCCAATGTAAATGTAATGTTAAATCAATACAAAGGTGACTACACACTCTGGGATTTAAATATTTTTCATCATAATTTTATTCATTGAGAATAAACCCTATATTTTTGAATCGTTTATCACCATTATAATAGAAATAACTATAATTATATATATGTATTTATGTATATATAAAACATACTTTATTAGACTATAGTTATGATCAATGGTTGACCAAACGATGCTCTAGGAACCATAAAAAATTTGTTTGATAAGTGTTGTATTTCTCTCACGGATTGATTGTGGAAGGTTTTCATTCTACACACACACACACATACATATCTTAAACTCATTTAGTAAATATTTTAATGTTTTCATCTTCTATTATAGAAAAATATATTAATGAAATAATATTTATATAAATATATAAGCCTTGATTCATTGTATATGATTCTAGATTGTGAATAATGAAATCATATAAAATATTTTTTGTATATAGTGGATTAGAATAGTATAATATAAAACACATCATTAGAAAAATTATACACTTCCTTTATTAGAATGTATATGGTTGTCATTGAAAATGAAACATCTTATATTTTAATAAAATATCATATAACAAAAAAATGACTTACTTGGTGAATCCATGGTCAAGTCATCGAAAAGATAAAATAGTCTATAAATGTATAAGAATAAACTAATATTAAAACCCAATTATTTTTTTAGAATTGGAAAAAATAGAGAAGAAGAACCTCTACATTTTTAATCATCCATCATTTTTAAAAAACAATTATGGGAGGGAATGAAATCATAAGAAATTATCATCAAATATGGGAGGCTATAGAATAATTATAGTGAGATCATTTTTGAGAAATATACTGATCTATAAAAGTAATGTAATGAGATATGATTTTAATTTTTAGATATAATATTTCAAGATAAAAACCTAATTTTTTGAAAAAATGTTTCTATTAAATTTCTATTTTTTCAGACCCTCTTTACATGGGATATTAAATAAATAAATATATTTTATATTATTTATTCAAAATTTGTCTTGTATGAGTTATATACCTCTTAAAATTACCATATGTAATTTCACAATTCCATATAATGGATTGTTTTCAAATTTCATTGATTGTTATAAGTATTTTAAATTATTAATTTATAAACAGATGATCATTTAACTTTATAGATTCCAGTCATGAATATATATATAATGGTTCATATAATGTTGTATAAAATGTTATATGTATTATTATTTATTAATCCTTTAATGAAATTGACCTAAAATATCATTGGATATAAAAATGATCTAATATTATATTTGATGTTTTATGTTTTGTGTGGCTGTATTGGGGTAATATTTATTTTCTATCAAATCCAAAAACATAAATATCATGTTTTTAGAAATAGATATAGCAGTAAGGGTATGGGGTTGACATCAATAAAATGGATAAAAAAATAACCATCTACAAATACCCATGGTGGGATCTATAACAATATAAAATTAATAAAAATAATTATAGGATAACTCTATTAAATGGGCCTGATTGTCCCAAGACACAACGATTTTATAAAAAATATTTTAACCATGTGTTCATGTATATTTATTATTCACTCATACTGACCACTATTTTTAAAATGATATTTCATAATAAAACTCAATTAGGTATCCTTTTTTTCAATGATTGTTAAAACCTACATTTGAATTAAAGAGACTTTTTAGTTATAATCAATGTTGGTACACTATAAAAAAAACAACTGAACAAATATAACTTTTAATTCTTCAACTATGTTTTACTTATTAATCAATATGAAGTGACCCAATGTGGTTATTCTATCAATGATCACCCAAGGGGATGCATTCTTCTAAATGGCCATTGAAAAATACACAACAAAACCCTTAATTAACATAATCCCATTTCCAAATTGGTATATGAAAGTATTACAATGTTCTCGTAAGCCTATAATTCTCTATTATTATCATTTGATAGGTATTAAATTTTATAGCATATGATCCCACAAACCAGTTTTTTCAGTTCCACCAAATGTGTTGTTTGAAATCATGAAACTTTTTCTTTCAAAGATACAAATAGCCTAATTTTATTTATGAAACTATTTATACACTTCCACTATCAATGAAGAATGGTAAATGTAACCATTGGTGAATATTAATTATCATATAAGGTTTTCCATACCATTTATATAGATACTCTCTAAATTTTCAAGAATACCTCATGGAAATAGCCTCCAAATAACCAAACAAAGCTTTATGTCCAATATCAAAAATGGTATGTGTGATTAAAACACTATATTAGACTATTTGATAATGTATAATGGAAACATATAATCATATATCAATAAATAGACTCATTAATTTCAATTATTCATGTTATTCATTCACCACTGTTTCCCTTGGATTTCGTGGATGACCTCCTTTTGATGGGAGGTTCAAACATTCCGATCGGTTTTTAACAGGTTTGTTTGTAGAACTGGAAACATCCAATGATTCCACATCCATTCAGACCTACTTTCCAAAGGTAGGCGCTCATTAGTTTGTAGACTGATGAGGCTTATGAATTTGCATTGGTCAAGAGGATGGGAGGTAGGACTCATCACACCTTTTTGAGGGGAATTATTGTCTACTCCGGACTCTCTTTATAGATTTAAGTTATGTTCGTGAATCCTTATTACATTACCAAGTATAAAATGTGATTTTCCTTTAGATCTGACAATCAATGATCGATATGTAAGAAATTTATAGAATCTTTTATATGTATTCAAGGTTCTTCATTGATAGAGAATCATCTGTATTTATTAGAGATTCTTGGTCAATGGTACCCTTAGACACATTTATATAGAAGTCTCTTGGTCATTATAATTACCATGCTGGTTTCAAAGCCACTTAGTGGGGCACTTGAAGTTTATTTTCATTCAGAAGTACATGAATTATTTCAGAGTTGGGATCGAACCCACAGATGGGCTACCTAGATATCCTTTGTTTAGAAAAGTAATCAGAACCCACGTAGTTCTAGTGAGGGAGTATGATGTTTATGATTGATGGCTCAAAGAAGAATTTCATAATCACTTTTACACTCTAAGATCAAGTGACTCATGCTCGGTGTGAGAAACAAGAGTTATTGGTAAAAATTAGACAATTGTTCCATCAAAGATGCAATCATAATAAATAATGTGGGACTTATGTATGTATGACTGCCCAGATAAATGAATATTAGGATTTACTTTAGGGAAGAAATCTAGGAACAGGGTCCATAAAGGTATATGTGCTTCATTGAGATTTGAATACTCTAACTTGGAGCTTACTCCTGAAAAGGAGGCCAAAATTAGGATAGGACTTGTGATTAGATTTTACTCCTGAGAAGGAATACCAAATCAAAGGTAAATTAGGACTGGTTATGAAGAATTATGTCCAGGGCTTACTCCTGAAGAGGATGCCCAGGTTAAGAGATTTGAAAAAATCAAGGGACTTGGGGCTTACTCCTAAATAGGATGCCCATATTTGAGACTGGGGCTTACTCCTAAAGAGGATTCCCATGTTAAGAGAATTGAAAAAATTAAGGGACTTGGGGCTTACTCCTGAAGAGGATGCCCATATTTGAGACTTGGGCTAACTTCTGAAAAGAAGGCCCAGGTTAAGAGAAATATGGTTGGGGCTTACTCCTAAGGAGGATGCCCAGATTTGAGAATTATGACTGGGGCTTACTCCTGAAGAGGATGCCCATATTTGAGACTGGGTCTTATTTTTGAAAAGGGGGACCAGGTTAAGTATTCTCTCATCTTAAAGGATGAGGTTGAATGAATGAAATATCAATCTTTAGTGACATAAAGATGTGTAAATCACCAGGTTTTGAGAGATATTCCACATAATTCCTTTCAGATAAGGAAGTAAAATCAAGAAATCATGACATAAATTCCTTTGAAGAGTTTCTTGAAGACTGAATCTTGAATAGGAGAGGTGGAATGTCTTAAGAGGGGTGAAATGGGAAAGAAGGGCACCCAAAAAGGTAGGGGCGCACAGGTACTGCGTGCGCGCGCAAGTCCTGGTCGCGCAGGTATACATGCGCAACACATGGGTACTTGTGCGATGGTTAACCAGCAGGGTAATACTTGAGAGACTCTTGATTAAAGCCTTTATAATCCTCTTGAGGTTCTTCCAGAAGAGGGGCGCGCAAGTTCTATTGGAGGAGTAAGGCGGCGCGCAAGTGTGGCATTTTCCCTTAAGGACTGGCCACTCAGGCGCGCAAGTGTTGATGAGTTTCAACACTTAGGCCTTCTTCCCCCTCTTTAGATCTTCCGTTCTAGGTAAGAAATTACCTTAGAAGTATTTTGGATGCTTTGAGAAGAGACTAGGGCGCCGGGAGCTCAAATCTGAGTTTCTGGAAAAAATCATCCTCGAATGGGGGGCCCACAGGGTCTATTTATTTGTAGGATAAGACCTCGGGTGGTTATCACTTAATGTGTCGCGCAAGTATACTTGAGAAACTATGAGGAAACTTGTGCGACTTATGGGAAATCTTCTCCTTGTTCATCCCTTTATCGATTTTTGATATTTTCTTCAAAGGATGAATCAATTTGTGATAAGTAATTTCCCTTTCCATTCTTTTATACAATGTGACGAAAAGGAGTGTCAACAAAAGTCCCCACCTTAGAGTTGGATCCAAAAGAAATGCGGATTTGACTATGAGGAAAAGAAGAAAACCAATGCAAAGGCGGCGCACAAGTTTGGGCGCGCAAGAGACCTTCGGGCGCGCAGAGTCCGGCGCGCAGGGTTCTGGCCATGTCTATAAATAGAGGGACTCACTTCCGTACAAATCATCTGGTTTTTATTACTTCAAACCTTCGAGCTCTCACCGCGCAGGTCACCTTAGCTGTGTAGGTTGCTCTGTTTTCCGGTGTTTCCTTGATGGCGTGCTTCTGTTAATGTATCTTGACTTGTACGGTGTTACTTGCGTGCCAAAATACTTGTGCGGCACCTCCATACTTGCCTACCAAGTTTTAGACTTGCGCGCCTTAATGCCTTTTCCATTTTTTCGAATTCATTCACAAATTTTATGAAAAATCAACTTACTTAAGAGTTAATTATTCATCTTTTGTGAAGATTAAATGGTTCCCCAGGGAATTGGAATGGCTAATGAATTGTCTAGCAAGCGGATTGATGACATGATGAACATCATTGGCCATGATTACTATGATATCTATGACAGCACTCTCCCAGATTTGGCTAAGTACTTGAATAAATATCATCTTAATTTCCTACAGAGCATCTATCTTCCTCTGTGTGGTCATGGTCATCTACAAGGAATCAATGTTCAAGATACAAAGAACTATACGCCTGAAATGCAGCTGCACTGCTACTCCTCCATTTTGGGTATGATGTGCCTTAAGAGCAACAAAAATGGTGTGAACCTTCAAATTCTCCTTCCATACCATTTCCTTGCAGATATGAAAATGGAAAACCCATGGGATGAAATTTTTTCTACTGCCGGTTGGTGGAGAGAAGACAAACATTCCATTAGATAAATATCTAAAAAGATTACTCTCTCCAAATGGTTCTTTACTTCCAATGCTCCATTCTCAAATCCATGTATCCATCTTCTAAGTCTCTTGGACAGAAACAGAGTCACTATTTGATCAGCAGAAAATTTTCTCAAACCGCACTCAAGAACATTCTTTTACAGTTGATCTAAGAAGAGCCGGTATCACTGTATCTCTTATGGTATCCAGTTGAATTAATTAATTCCAAGTGTTTGCTGATAAAGCTCGGGATGCCGTAAATCAAATGAAGAGTTATGTTGAAAGCCTCTTGTAATTCTTGAAAAATAGAAGAGACTCCAGTCTGTGGATGTCCATCTAACTCTTGTGCATCAATGAAAAACACTTTCACATTCACTCATTTGTACCTGCATTCTCTTTTGCTAAATTAATTAGATTTTACCTAATACAATGGGCTTAGTAATAATAGTTTGATTTTTACTAGGATTAATGTAAATAACCCTACAAACTTAGAACCTTTTAATTTCTCAATGATACCTAAACCATACAAAATGAATGTTTAGTGAGTTGGGAACTTGAGTTTTATTCAGAGTTCCCTTGTCTTTTGTGGGCAGTTTAACGTCATGCACATCGGACATAAAAAGGACAATGTTTAAGGTCGAAATATCTTTGACCCAAATGGATTAGAATTGACTCAATTCCTTGAAAATTTATCTGAAAACATATTACCATACTCAAGTATGGGGGAAACTATGTAAGCTATGACTTAAGAATATTTGAATCTGATAAATGACATGAAAAAGAGCTAAAAGGCATTAAAAAATTAGTTTCCAGGAATGAATTTACTGTTACTTAATAAACCCGTTAGGGGGTTGAATTATGTAGGGCCACCTAACGGCATTGGCTACATAGTTAAATAAAATAGTATCTTTTGGCTAACAAGTCTGTTTTGTAGACTATTTATGCAAGGCCTCCTATGGGCACGTGCTGCATAGTCAGGCAAAAGAGATCTCAGAAATTTACTTTCCTAGTGCTAAAAGACAGTGAAAGTTTATGGAGATTCAAATCTTTCAAGGTATAGAGATTTCTGTATGGAAAGAGGTACTTGAATATGGATAAGATATTTCCAAACAAGATTATCGAATAACTGGATGAATATCACTCCTATGAAGGTCTGATCCAAACGTATGGAAGGAGAATATAAACCATAGACTTGAATACTTTCAAATCATGAAAAAGGATATGGGACAAATATGTGAAGGATGGCTATTTCTGTGGATCCTTATATACTGTTATTTAAGACAAATAAGAACAAAAGAGGCATTCTTTCCAAGATCAAAGTTACCACTATCCGACAAACCTGTTAGGGGGTTGAATTATGCAGGGCCACCTAAGGGAATTGGCTGCATAGTAAAATAATAGAATCTTTTGGGTAACAAGTCTATTATGTAGACTGTTTACGCAAGGCCACCTATGGGCATGTGCTGCATAGTCAGGCAAAAGAACTCTCATAAGTTTGACATTTTTGTGACTATAAGTCATAAAAAGGGTTATGAAGATATGAAAATATTTAAGGTTAGGATTATGACACATAAAGATGGGTATTGTTCAATGTATACAAAGATACACAGATCAATGCTCACCATAATCATGTTTCGGCTGGGTCCTGAATTGAAATGATGGACTTCCCTACATATCCCATAAGGATGAGAATCAAGACATACGTAGTTCTTAAACTATAGTTTAACATCGTGTGGGACAAAAGGATTAGAGATCTTAGTTTAGGGTCATAGATCTTGGACCATTGTAAGAAATACACAGTGTGTGTTTTCATGGGGACTTTTCAGCCAAGGGACTGAAAGTTGAATTTGGGGTTAGGCCCAAAGACTTGCGGCAAGATTCGAGGGACACTCGAACATTCCTACATATCCCATAAGGATGGTAATCAAGACCACATTGTTCTAGAAATAACCTTTGCACAAATTTGGATCATACAAGTGAAGGGTGAAAGGGGACTTTAGTACAATGATGGTTTAACCCAATATAAAAGGTTTGGGCGTCGCCATGTATGCACGTAGTCTTTGAAATGAAACATGATTGAAAAATCAATGTAAATAATGGTTCCCTCTTAGTTTAGGGAATCAAAGAGTATTGTAGTTTATTGTCATACTGGACAAAAGTGTTTTATAGTGTAACGTCGTATAACAGGGTCGAAATTGAATCAATGTAAATATATTGATTCTAGGGGCGGTTTCACGAATCAACATCATATGAGATGGAGGTGAACCGATGTGAAGGGATTGGTTTTGGGCATGATACTTGGGAGGTTGCCTACATACCCAGCCTAGAAGGCAAGGATCAAAGTATGTGTAGTTCAATTAAAGAATTAATTAATGATCAAGTTGTTCTTGGGGACAACGACCTAAAAAAATGATGTTGGGACTTACACATGGTTAGCGGCCCAATGAGAGTGTTAAGGTTGAGGTTTTCTCTAAGCTCATGTGAGTCATACTCGGTGTGAGAAACATGAGCTAAAAACAACCTAAACCATGCATAGTTTAATGTCATTTAGGACATATAAAGGGACTATGCAGTTTAGAGTCTTGCAGTTTGGACTATTGGTGCTTCACAGTTTAGTGTCATGTATCAGGGACAAAGTATAGTTTAATGTCATGTAGGACGTATCATGGGCTTTCTATATAGTTTAGCGTCATGTAGCTAGGACGATGGGGACAATAGAGTTTAATGTTATGTTGGATGAAAGGGGGACTGTGCAGTTTAATGTCATGTAGTGAGGACAAAAGTGTACACCATTTAACGTCATGTTGGACGCATTGGGGATTTGTTTCCACAGTTTAGCATCATGTTGAAAGAAAGTGTGAATAGTTTAAGGTCATATGCATGGACCGTGGATGGTGCAGTTTAATGTCATGCTGGACAAAAGTGTAGTTTAAGGTCATATAAGACCTTTGATGATTATGTACTTTAACGTATTTCTAGACATAAGGGACTTTTATACAGTTTAGCGTCATGTAGTTAGGACGTCATAGTTTAACGTCTTGCTGGATGTAAGGGACATGCAAATAGTTTAGGTTCATATGCATGGACCGTTGATTATGCAGTTTAAGGTCATACAGGACCTAGTTGCAGTTTAAGGTCATACTGGACCATTTTCGAGACACAGTTTAACGTCATATTGGACCAAGTTGCAGTTTAAGTTCATACTGGACCATTGCTGTATAGTTTAACGTCATATAGCAAGGACGAAAGAGGGAATTTTCAGTTTAATGCCATGCAGTGAGGACAAATTAGGGAATTGTTTTTCATAGTTTAACGTCATGTGGGACGAAATTAATACAAATAGGTTAAGGTCATATGTATGGACCGTTGCTGTATAGTTTAATGTCATATTGCAATGAAGAAAGAGGGACTTTGTAGTTTAAACAAAATACTTCTTCAAAAATCTGGCATTGGTTGGAGTAGTGATGAGTTCTCCATCCATCGAGATTAACGAATAAGCTCCATTGGAGTAGACCCTATGTATTGAATAAGGTCCTTCCCATTTTGGCTCAAGTTTGGGAGGTTTCTTTCCTGGTATCATTGGAGTTCTGAGAAATAATACCAATTCTCCCTGAGTGAATGAACAAAGATGAACTTTTTTGTTAAAATCTCGTGCTATTCGATTTTGAGATAAGTGAAGTTTAATTTTTTAATCCCAATTTCCTTATAGTCTAAACCCGAGCCTTCTTATTCCAAATAATTTTTTTTCAAAATAAAATAGTTTTTCTAAGGTACTAAATTTAATGTTTCACTCCGTACCGAAATATCCTCTTCACATGATTTTTCTGAATAATGATAAGGATGTTTTGAATTACATTCACTATTGGTGTAAATCACCAGCTTATCCTCCCCGACAATCATAAAAAATTCTGTTAAAGAAATTTTATTTTCAATTACCTTTACATTATATAAATACACCAAATATTTTAAACATTTGTTCCAATATTCATAAATTCTTCCACATGGTGAATAACCCATAAATTTTCTATCCACTTCTTTCTCATCAAACATTCCCAAATATGTATTTTTTATTTTGACGTAACATAAAATTCTAAAAAATTCGACCTATTTCAATGATGGTTTTTTGCTATACCACATTTCATAATGAGTCATGTCTATTATTTCTATAAAACAATATATATTTTAAACTTTCACAGTAGTAATAATAGTTTCTCTCCAATATAATTTTAAGGATTGTATTCTTCTAACATACTTTTTCCCATTTCCACCAAGCTTATATTCTTTCATTCTTCTACTCCATTTGGTTGTGGATTATAAGGAGTAGTATACAAGTGTTTTATACCATGCTTTATTAGATATGTTTTAAAATTATCGTGTGTCAATCCAGTACCATTATCTATTCTCAAATTCTATATAGAAACCCTCATTTCTCTCCGAACATATTTTTTTGAACCATTTGAGAATTTCAATATCATTTCATTTGTTCTTCATAAACACGATTATTTCATCTGGGTGAAATCATCAGTAAAATTGAAAAAATATAAATATTATATTGTTGATTGATTTCTCATCGCAAAAATAAGTTTGAATGAATAAGCTCAAGTGGTTTTGAATTTTGAATATAATATCTTTTTTTACTTTTTTTAGTCGTCTCCCATTTTGACATGTTACAAAAAACAACTTCTTCTCTAATTTTTAATTCTAGAATTTTTTGAATGGTGGCAAATTTATAAAGTTTTTCAGTAATTTCCGATCCAAGGTGCTCAATTATTTGGTGACACAATTTCATTTCATCTAACTCACTCATGTAACAAGAGTTATTGAATTATACTTTTTGGAAGAGATTATAAATAATTATTTCTCCTTTTGTAATGATTTTTTCATCAGACCCACCTTTAATGATACTTAATCTATAAGGACACGACCTGAGGTTCCCGGATCTGGTGCCTTATTTTATTACATTGGAATATAAACAAGGAATATTTATCCCTAACGACCAAGTTGTTTATTAGATTTAGGAAACAAGAGAAATATATATTTTCAACATTAAATCGGGAAGGGAAATACAACACTAATTTATTCCATTAGAAACATCCATGCCTTTTTGATTATGCCTCCTTGTCACTTATAACATACTTCTTATTATCCTAGGAAAAATGAAACATAAGAATGGGTGAGCTCAAATGATGAATAAGAGTAAGAAATAAAATTTAATATAACATAATTATAAACATTAGTCATATAGAATAATTTAAAACACACGCCTTTACAAATAATAAACTTGAACACATTATTGTATGAATATGAGCTGAGTAAGTAATGCCAATATAATCATGGGTATTCTACTAATTGGATAACCACCTGAACATTCAATTACTAGCTTCATAATGTGGTTTGTACATATGCTGAATATTCTGAAACATATTTTCAAGGCCTCAACCAAGATGTCTAAAAATGATTAAGGCCTCGGCCAAAACCATATCACAAATTGGGGCAAGGCCTCATCCAAATCCACATCTATTTATCCAATGAGACCTACAGATGTATAGAGGGGAAATATTGGGCCACTGACATTACATAATAATTCAAATTAACTCCTCAAATGAGTGGGGATAAACACAAACAACATATAATTTCATATAGAATCTCACATAAAAAATGTAAATAACTTTCCACGAACATTAAGCTTAAACACTAACCATTCAGAGTAAATTAGTGATTGGATTTTGGATAGAACATCATCAATAGAACTATTAATAAACCTTCCAATTAAATATTTTGGATTATACCATAAAATAATAATCCCAATAAAACATAAGAATCAATATCTGTGTTGAAATAGATGAATATACTCTTACAAAATCATTGAGTAATTCTTAGGATAAATGCTATTCTATTTTGAAAAGAAGAGTTATTTTGGAAACGTATGTGTATAAAACCAGAAGTAAAGTAATATATTACATTCAAAATAAAATGAGTGATTTTATAAAGATAGTGGTTTCCAAAACATATTTTTGAGTGCCCTTGAAAATAGGAATGAATTTGAGAAATTACAATGAATTGGGATTGTATTTCAGAAATAAATTTGAATGTTCCTTTTAAAACATGTAACTTCTCATAAAATAATAAACGATTATGGTTGGTAAACATATTTAGAAAACTCACTCAGAATTTATGATTATTACATAATAATACATAATAAATTCATTGAGTTAATTTTACAAGAAAAGTAACTCGAATGAAAATGGAGGTTTGCGTATAAAACCCTTACCTTAAGTCTAAATGTGTTCTATTATTGAACTTAAGGTCCTGGAATATGAAATTTAACATATAAATAACATATTTCATATCCTATTATACATGTAATTTAGTTTATCATAATTATTTTTAGTTAAACTATGCCTTTAATGACATGTTATTATATTGAACTCTTTCATTCCGGAGTGTTCGTTTTCTTGATTTTCATAATCGGGTCACTTCTATTTATGTGATGGAATTCATGAGGAATGGATGTAAATATCCAGAATTGAAATTAAAAATTATTTATGAACCTAATAAATTGTTAATGGTCATTTAAATCATTTTTATATATGGAAAAATTATGAATCATTATATGAAATTTTATTGACATTCACATAAATTATTTTAGCGGTATTTTTATTATTAGGAACTAGTTTTGTCATACAATTTAATAATATGTACATATACTAGTTCTTGAATATTAATTAGGTTATAATACATAAATTATATTATTTTTCAACCAACAAAATTTATTCATGACTAGTAATTTATGAGAAATTTTAGAATGAAACTTTATCATCCATGAAGGTTATAAATTGGAACCTCATGTACGTTGTTTTCGTTTATAAAATAAAAGGGAGAGAGTAATAATATTGATGATGTTTCTTCAATTAACATGATATAATTCAAGTATATAGATTATAATGGAGTTATCATGGTCATTTGGATAGCTGAGGAGGGGAGATGATAAAAAAAATAAGATAAATTGAAATGTAACTAAATGAAAAAGAAGGGTGCTTTATCTCTTGAAAGAACCTCATTGTGAACCTCCTTAAAAGAAGGGTTTTTGGTCTTTTGGAAAGACCAAGAGCTTCTTGTATGTGGGGAGTGACATGGGAAGGGAATTTGGGCATAACATTGAGGAGCTCCATGGCTTATAGGAGTGAAGAGAAGAGGGGTGATGGGGGGGTTATAGTGGAGGAGAGGAGTGAATTTTGAATATTTAATTCTTTATTTTATTAATTCCATCAAGACAACCTATATCATTGGATCATGATACAAATAATAGTAATAAGTGTGTGTGAGTTTGACCCAAGTGGCCTTGAATCACTAATGTTGTCATAAATAGTGTATTTATTAGATAATTTGTATATACGGTATTTTACCGTTTGTCAATATTCATAAAAATTTCAAGAAATTTAGAAAAATCCCAAAAATTCACCCGAACCATTTATTAAAGTATATATTTCCAAAATGAACTCCATTTTTCAAATATTAGTTTCTAAATATTATTAATATGATTTTTAAATTAAATCATAGTTAATTCGAAAAATAAAAATTTAAATGTATAATTAGTTTTATTCCCATTGAAAAAATTAATTAATATATCATTATATCATTTCATTAAGAAAATAAAATAAAATCATTATTTTCTATTAATATGGGTCATATTAATATTCATATTACTATTCATTAGGGTATGTTACTATTCATCAAAAATCATGTTTGTTCTATTTGACACCAATTTACTTACTAATCACAACTACAGAAGACCGTTTTTCGAAATTCAAAACATAGAAGAGTCAATGTTGTGTTAAACAGAGAGATTATAAAATGTGTTTTTACGTAGGGACTCAGTGTTTCATGCATTCAATATTTATTTTCAAAACCTTGCGGTGTTACATTCTCCCCTCATAAAAAAATATTTCCTCGAAATTCACAAAATATTACCTAAAAAGATTCGGGTATGTATTCAATATATGCTCCTCAGGCCCCTATGGTGCCTCTTCAATTTTATGATTTCTCCAAAGTACATTTACAATATGATTCTTGTGATTCCTCAACACTTTTTATTTAGTGTCCAGACTTCGGATAGGCTCTTCACAATAATATAGGTAAGGTTCCAACTCTATACCTTCATAAGTGAGGACATGTGTTGGGTCTGGCATGTACATTCACAACAATTAGACATGGAATGCATTGTATACTTTGGACATGCTAGGGAGCATAACCAGAAGATATGAAACCATTCCAATTCTCTCCAAAATTTAAAAAGGCCCTGTGTACCTATGGAACAATTTCCCTTTCATTCCAAATATAATAATGCCCTTCCATGGAGATAATTTCAAAAAAATGTGATCAACCACATGATATTACAGATCCTTCATTCAATTATCAGCATAACTATTTTGAATTCATTGTGTAGTTTTATTATAGCCTTGAATATTTGTTACCTTAGCGGTTTTTTCCTCCCAATGCTCAGGGCCCACAAGATTCCTTTCACCAACTTCATCCCAACTTGTTGGTGTATGACATCTCTTCCCATACAATTCTTCATATGATGCCATTTTAATACTTTAATGGAAACTATTATTGTAGAAAAAACCCACTAAAGGTAAATATGGATCCCACATACCTTGAATACCAAGTGAACATGATCTTAGTATGTCCTTTAGGGTTTGTATAGTCCTATCGGATTGCCCATCAGTTTGTGGCTGGTAAGTAGTACTCAATTGATTTTCGTTATCCAAATATTTCTGAAAAAATTTCCAAAATTTGGATGTAAACCATGGATCTTGCTTAAAAACAATTGAAAGAGGTGCTCCATGAACTCTCACAACATCATATATATAGATTCATTATAGGAACTCTAGTGGAAAGTCCTCTCTTATAGGGAGGGAAAATGCAGATTTCACATGTCGATCCAAGATTACCCATATCACATCATTCTTTGTTGGAGTTCTGTGTAATCTACTGAATAAATCCAACGTTATGTCATCCCATTTCCACATAGAAATTGGTAGAGTTTGCATGACTCTTTTGGGATGTTTCCTTTTTTCCTTCACATGTTGACATACTAAACATCTTGATTAATAATCCACAATTTCCCTCTTCATGTTGTCCCACCAGAACTATTCCATGAAATCTTTATAATGTTTAGTGCTACTTGTATGTATAGAGATATTAAAACTGTGAGCATCATCCAATAACTCCATGTTTATCTCAGGTATAGCATGAATGAAAAGCCACTTCCGTAATTTTAGAACTCCATCATCACACACAAAGTTAGATATCTTCACATATTTCACATCATTAATTTTTTATTGAAGGTTCTTATCACTAGTTTGAGAAGATTTGATTCTTTACAATAAAGATGGTTGGGATAACATTTGAAAAATTTGTGATATTTCACCGGCTTTGATAATTCCCATGTTCATCCTTACTAGATCCATGTACAAGGGATCATTTTCAATCCTTATTTTTTTTGATAACTCCATGATCCTTCCTTCTCAATGAATCAACTATGTTGTTTTCTTTTTGAGGATGGTGGTGTTTGGTACAATCATAATCCTTGAGCAGTTCGAGGCATCGTTGTTGCCTCATGTTGAGTTATTTCAGTGATAACATATACTTCAGGCTCTTGGGTTCTGTATATATCTCACAATTTTCACCATAATGATAATGCCTTCATATATTGGGAGAAAATATCACTACTACTAACTCAAGATCATGAGTGGGATAGTTTCTTCTAAAGAATTTTTAACTACCATGATGCATAGGCAATAACTCTATCATTCTTCATAAGGACACAACAAAGTCCTTTATTTGATGCATCACTATAGATCAAAAACCCATCATTCCCCAATGGTTAGGTTTGGATTGGAGAATTCACTAATATCCTCTTCAATTATTTGAAATAGTCTTCACATTCTTGTGTCCATACAAACTTAACCATTTTATGTGTAATCTTGATCATTGGGTAGGCTAAATATTCGATGTTTTGAATGAAATGATGATAATGACCTGTTAAACTAATAAAACTATGTATCTCAGTTACGTTCATTGGAGTATGCCATTCCTGCACTGCCTTTTTATTTGCTGGATCAACATAAATTCTGTCTTTATAGATAATGTGGCCTAGAAAGGAAACTTATTGAGACCAAAATTCACACTTTCTGAACATCACATATAATTCATTTCTTCTAAAAGTCCTCAGAATAGTATGCAAGTGTTTTTCATGATCTTCATCGATTTTAGATTATACCCTGATATCATCAATAAATACCACCACAATGTCATCAAGATATTCCTTGAAAACTCTATTCATTAGTTCCAGGAAAATTGGTGGTTCATTAATTATTCCAATAGGCATTACATTAAACATATAATTCCCTTTCCTGGTTCAAAATTCTATTTTTGGAATGTATTAATTCCTCACAATAAAATGATTATATCTAGATCTAATATTAATCATTGAAAATTATTGGGTTCCATGATATTGATCAAATAAGTCATCAATGCGAGGTAGGGGATATATGTTCTTTATTGTTATAGCATTAATCTCTCTGTAGTGAATGCACAACCTCATAGACCCATATTTCTCCTTAATAAAAAGAATAGGTTCTCCCCATGGAGAAACAATAGGGAGAATAAATCCTTTAACACCCAATTGATCTAGTTTCTTCTTCAGTTCCAGTAACTCCATAGTGGTCATTCTATAAGGGGTATTTGATATGGGTCTTGAATAAGGAAGTAAGTCAATTGAAAACTCAATTTCCTACTCTGAAATATGTCCAGGTAAGTCCTCTAGAAACACATTAAAATATTCTTGCACAATTGTTACATCCTCTATCAGAACATTTTTTTCTCACCCATAGTTAATGAATTCCCTTCATCCCCAATAATTGAATTTAGTAGAGCTACAAGGGGTGGATCTATATGATAATTAGATGTTGTTGTTTCTTCCATAAATATAAAGGATTCCACATCATCCTCAAAACATGTATCCTCATTATTCTTGCAATATATTATCACAACATGGTTCTAAATCCAATACATACCAAGGATTATATCAATGTTAATCATGGGGTTGAAAAGAAAATCAGCAGATAAATCACTTTTATACCCCATAATGGTGATTACATAAAACATATCTGTTTCAATGAAACTTACCTTAAAGAGTTATTACTAATAACTCCCTTGTTAAATCAAAATGGAAATATCTAATTTTCTTGGAAACTGTGAAGATGTGAAAGAATATTATAATCTAGAATCAAATAATGAATTTTCATATGTTTGAGGAAATGATTAAAGTACCTACCACCACATCATTTGGAACATCAATATCAATAGTTGTGATCTTATATGCTTGTCCCTTATCCCTTTTTGTTTCCTATTACATTTTTCCTTGACGCTTTGAAAAATAAATATCATAGCTTTCTTTATCCCGTAAATTATACCATTAACCATTAATGGCTTATTTCTTCTCCTTAAATTCACTAGAAATATGTCCTTTGTATCCACATTTGTAGAATACTCATTTTTCTTTTATGTAGGCACCAGGGTGTTTCCTTCCACAATTATCACAAGGTGGAAATTCAATTATTCCCTTCTTACTAATTTCTTTATTTACTTTCCCAGAGTTTTCATCTGCCCTATTCATCTCTTTCATTTCCCTAAAGTCGTAATAGCTAGATAATTCTTTTTCTATAATTATAGCACATGAAACTGTATCCTCATATGATGAAGAAATTTGGGAGACCAAGGCCCACTATAGGAATGGCTTTAGGCCATCAAATAATCGATAAATCTTACTCCTTGGATTTTGTATCTCATCCACAACCTGCCTTTCTATCCTTGTGAAGTTAGATTCATACATTGAAACATTCTCATCTTCCATTGTCTTCTAATTCATTAACTACCTTTCCAAATCCACCCGTTATTCATGAGGAATGTATTTATCTAAGAATATTTCCTTAAAATACCTCCCTTCCATCACTTCTATCTATTCCTCACCCTTTTTGTTTTGGATTAAGGACCAACACTGATCTGAATCTTCGAATAAACGATAAACTACCCTGATGACCATCCCTCTTTTGTTAAATCCCAAATCGAGATATGTATTCTATTGGAAACATATCCACTGCTTAGCTATAATATGGTTTGTATACCCATTGGAAGTTGGAAGCTATTTCTTCATAAAGAGCTCTAACAAATATCCTCCACATGGTGGATCTGGATTCTCCATAGGGGTATGGTTATTGTTCATAACTTGAGTAAGTTTTCCTAGTATTATTTTAATCTTCTCTACACCAGTGCAGCACCTGAGCCAACATCATTATCTTGCGTTAGAGGGAAATCCCTACATGGGATACGTGTGTTCATAGAATTTCCATTTCTTCCACTAAGCACCATTTATAAATAATGACATACACTTGATTAGGGTAGGAATCATAATTTATAATATTAACATAGAAAAATACATAGCATAAATAGAAATCCTACACATGGATAACCCCATAATCACAAAAAACTCTTTCTCTAAGGAAAAATTTACATATCACTCCTTCATAATGGATTGTTAAGAAAACCCGACTTATCCTAAGAATATCCCCCATGCATGTTAATACCAAAAGTGCAGTAAGACCCATTTTCATGTACCCAGACACCCCATGTCAAGCCGAAAACACTTTTTTGGGGAATTCAAGCCTAGGAACATATATGCTAGAGCCACCTCTACCTGTTTGTATCTAGATAGAGATGTATTTTCTAGAAAAATCCACATAATCTATTCAATACCAAAATACCAGGATGTTATTGTTTGATTATCCTCAAAACCTATATTAGGGATTTGGTCCCTAATCTATGTTTTCTAAATATAGTTTCCAATTTTTCTACTAATATTTCTCTCATACCAACTGTAAGGATCTGACCCTTGTTACCCGTAGCCGGTGACTTATTTTATAACATAGTCTTATAAACAAGGAATATATATCCCGAAGGACCACGTAGTTTAGTAGATTTTTGAAACAAGATAGATATATAAGTTCAATATTATATCCTGAAAAGAAATACAAAACTCATTTATTCCATTAGAAACATCCATACTTCCAAGATTATGCCTACAATTCAATCATAAATAACATATTCATATCCAAAAAATTGAAACATAAGAAAGGGATGAGATTAAATGCTCAGTAAGAGTATGAAATACAATAGAAGATAACATAAACATAAACATTAGTCATGGTGAATAATTTAAAACACATTCCTTTACAAATAAAAAACATGATCACTTAATGGTAGGGATATAAGATGAATAAATAATGCCAACCAAATCATGAGTATTATAATAATCTAATAACCACATGAACATTAAGTTACTAGATTCATAATGAGCTAAGTACATATGCCATAAATTCTGAAACATATTGTTAAGGCCTCATCCAAGATGTCTAAAAATGATTAATGCCTCGCACAAAACCATATAAAAAATTAGGGCAAGGCCTCGACCAAGTCCTTGTATATTTGTCTCATGAGACCTACAGATGCATCTAGGATATATAAAAGGTCCCAACTCATCACATAATAAGTCCAAATATTTCCTAATATGAGTGGGTATAAACATAAACAACACATATATTCATATTTAAACTCACATATGAAATGTAAATAACTTTCCCTGAACTTTATGTTTAAACATTAACCATTCAGAGTAAATTGGTGAATGGTTTTAGGATATAACATCCTAAAAAAAACTAGTCATAAACCATACAATTAAATATTTTATATGATATCATAAAATAATAATCCAAATAATACATATGAATCAACATTTGTGTTGAAATAGACAAAAATACTATTGTAAAATCATTGAGTAATTATTGGGATAAATGCTCTTTTATTTTGAAAAGAAGAGTTCTTTTAGGAAATTATTTATATAAAACAAATATTGATATAGTATATTACATTCAAAATAAAACTAGTTATTTTAAAAAGATAATAAATTCTAAAACAGATTATATAGAGCCCTTGAAAATAGGTAAGAATTTTAGAAATTCCCTTGAATTGGGCTTGTATTTCAGAAATAATTTTGAATGTTCATTTTGAAACATGTAACTCCCCATAAAATAAGGTAGTATTATGGTAGGTAAACATATTTAGAAGATTAATGTAGAATTTAAAAGTAGTACATAAAAATAAATAATAATTTAATTGGGGTAATTTTACAATAAATGTAACTAGAATGAAAATGGAGGTTCGGGTGGAAAACCCTTGCCATAAGTCCGAATGTGTTCCACTCTTGAAATTATGTTCCTGGAATATGAAATTAGACTTTTTAATAAGTAATTTAATAAACTATTTGACATGAATTTATTTTATAATAATTATTTTTAGTTCATGTATGTCTTTATGGAAAAGTTATTATATTGAATTCAGTTGTTTCAGAGTGTTTGTTTTCTTGATTTTCATAATAGGTTCCCTTGTTTTAAAGTAATGAAGTTTATGTAGAATGGATGTAAATCTCCAGAATTGAAATTAAAAATTATTTATGAAAATCAATAAGTGTTAATGGTCATTTATATCATATAATACATGGAAATAGGATGGATCATTAGATGAAATATTAATGACATTTTCATAGATTATTTTGGTTGTATTTGAATTATTATGAACCGGTTTGGTCATACAATTTAATAATATGTACGTATAATGGTTCATGAATATTAATTAGGTTATAATACATATATTATATTCTGTTTCAAGAATAAAAATGTTTTCCTGACTAGTAATGAAGGAGAAATTGTTTAATGAAACTTCGTCATCAACGAAGGTTATAATTTGAAACCTCATGTATGTTGATTTCGTTTATAAAATAAATGGGAGAGAGTAAGAATATTGATGATGGTTCTTCAATTAAAAAGATATAATTTCAGTATAAAGATTATACTGGATCTATAATGGTCATTTAGATGGAGGATGTGTGGATCATATAACAAAAGAAGATAAAATTAAATGAAACTAATTGAAAAAGAAGGGTGCTTTACCTATTAAAATAAACTCTTTGAGAACCTCCATAAGGGAAGGGGTTTTGGTTTTTTGGGAAGACCAAGATCTTATTGGACATGGGATGTGACTAGGTAAGGGTTTTTTGGGGGAAATATTAGTATATTTAAGGCATAGATGAGTGATGAGAAGAGAGAGTGGTGGGGGGAGGTTATAGTGGAGGAGCTGAGTGAATTTTGAATATTTAATTCATTATTTTGTTAATTCCGTCATGATTACCAATAGTGTTGGCTCATGTGACACCTAATATTAATAATTTCAGGTGAGTTATAACCAAGTGTCTTTGAATCACTCATTACATCATAAATAGTGTATTTAATAGATAATTTGTATATAAAGTATTTTACCATATTTCATTATTCATCAAAAAAATCCCGAAATTTAGAAAAATCCCAAAACATCACCCCTACAATTTTTCAACATGTAAAATTCCAAAACGAAATCCATTTTCCAAAATTAATTTGGTAAATATTTAAATATAATTTTTAAAAAAATCACAGTTAATTCGAAAAATAACGATTTTAAAGGTATAATTAGTTTTACATATCATTGAAAAATTATTTAAGATCACATTATCTTATTACCTTAGGAAAATAAAATAATAACATTATTTACTATTTATTAGGGTCCCAATACTATTCATATTACTATTAATAAGGGTATGTTAATATTCACCAAAAATCATGTTTTTTCAATCATACTCTAAATGACTTACTGATCATAAATCTAGATGATTTGTTTATGAAAATTCAAAACATAGAAGAGGAAAAGTGGTGCTTAACGACTATATTATAAAATTTTTTGCTTTGTAGGGACTCAGACTCTCATTCATTCAATATTTATTTTTAAACCATTGGGGTGTTACAAAATCATTTCTAAAAAGAACTTCTTTTCCATTATAACAAAGTATAATTACAGTAATTAAGTTATGTTTTAGCTCATCAACAAATAAAACATCCTTATATTTCAGATTTTATGCTTTAATCTCAGTAGTTATGATTCCTCTAATTTTAAGGAACTATAATTACCCAAGTAAGCTACTCATTCATCATGAATTTCAACACATTTCATGATTTTTATATCACATTTCATATGTTAAGAACAAAAACTATCAAGTATCTCTGGTTTATTCCTTTTACTTTTTTTCAAAGTTGATTCAACAACAAAAGATCATTCCACAACATTCTTATTTTTAGATATCTTTTTTTATATCATAAGAAACATGTTATAACAGGGGTCTTATACAGATTTTAGCATGATGACCATATTGGTCAAATATTCCACAAAATTCTTCCATAAATTAAAATTTATTTTTTGTTAGAATGTTTCTATCATCATGAGAATTTATTTTTTCTACTTTATGTATGCTAGGAATGTTACTCATAAAACATGTTGTGGTCGGTATCTTCATTCAGCTATAACAAACTCAGGATTTGGAATATCTTTTTTTATTGGTTTTTTTAATCTTATATTTGATAGGTTTCTCATATTTTTTCTCCACCCAATATTTTCCAATACTTTTTCTGGAATATGATAAGTCAAAAGAACCATATGAAACAATATTTTTTGTAAAAATAGACATTAACTTATTCTTGTATTGATATTTCTCCACAAATTAATAGTCTCATCTTTTACTTTTGAATCACTATTTATGTTTTCATTCATCTTCATCAGGTTACTTTTGGAGTCAAGATGTTTTGATCAAAACTTGTTACGCTATCCTTCCATACCTTCTATATTCATGTTAAGATCTTCAATCATCTTTCCATATTTATCAATTATAATTTTGTAACATAAAATATTAAGAATGTATTTATCCCCTTTCTTGATTACATATGTTCTTCCATTAAACACTTCTTCAAAATATTTCTTCAATAATATAGATTATTTCATTAGATTTTTTTTTAACATGACATGCAACATGTTTTGTTCTCTGTAGATACTCTCTATAAGATTCTTCACCACCGTCTTCAATCTATGTAGAATCTTTTGTTATCTCATCTTTTTCAATGAAGGTTCTTAATTTTTATGAAACATTCATCATTAAAATAATTGTTTTTGTTTGATTCTGATTTAAATTTATTACTTAACATACTTATTTTTTTCAGTAAACTTATTCATGTATTTTCCGCAATACTTTTCTTCTTTGTGATCATTGTTCCACTTTTTTTATCAAGGTTTTTCATCGAAATCATCTTGATATTATCCAGCTTTATTTGTGGGGAAATTCATAGAAAAGATTTTGATTCCACAATAATCAAAAAAAATTTAATGAGGATTTTTACCTCAATACTTTCCTCGAACAATTTGTTAGTTCTTGAATATTAGAAATATGATATTTTCATTAAAATCATTATCCTCTTTATCTTCAGACTCATAAGTATCATCTTCTTCAACATCTTAGATTCTTCTCTTTTTTAAACATTTAAAATCCATTTCATCTTTCATCATATTTTTAAACATTGGGTCCTTCCAAATTTCATAATAAAAAAGGAAGATATTCAATTCATCATGAGATAAATGATCCTTATATTATAAAAAAACAAATTTTAGAATCAAACATGTCTACAATGTTTTTTAGAAAGGCTCTCCAAAATTGTAGAATCTTCCATGATATCTATGAATTCTATGAAGTAACAAAAAATTTCATTTAATCTGGTGAAGTATACATCAAGTTTTTCTTCACCTCCAATTATCATGTCCACATACATACTATGTGAGATTGGAAGTTTTGACTCCTAAATCTAAATGTTTTTATTCCCTTCAAAAACAATTTAAATCTTGTCCCACATAACTTTTAATGTTTTTATACTGATAAACTTCTGATAATCATTTTTTGATAAGTAAATGAGATTAAAATTCCTATCATTTCCCTCAACTTATATATTTATCATATCAAGAATGGGTGTTGGGGATTATTTCTCAATAGGTGGAAAATAAATTGAAGGAGAATCAATAACATCCAATCCAAGAGATATGATATAAGGAATCACCCAATTTATCAATCCATAATACATTTTTCCATCCAATCTTGTAATTTCTATACTATTGATAGACCTGATATTTCCCATGGTAAGGATTTAAAATGTGAACCTTCATTTAGATACCAATTGGTGTTCCAAAGGATTGTATAACATCTAAGAAGGGGGTTAAATTAGTTATTTACTTTTTATAAGTTTCAAGAAAATTAGAAATGTAACCCCTCAATAGATGAATACTTATTTCATTATAAAAATTTAGTAAATAATCATGCATGAAAAAATAAGAAAGCAAGTAAATCAGACATGATTTAAAAGGTTAGAACTTAGTGTTACAACCTACATCCTTTCCATATCCACTCTCATGGGACTATAGAAATTCACGATAACAAAAAAGTGAATAAAACTTGTGATAACTATTATTTGAAACATTATACCTCTTGATAAGGAATATTATACTAACTTCTGTCAATTTATGATGTTTTTATTAAAAACTTGTGTCTAAAAAATAATAAAGAATTTTCCAAAACTGCTCCATAATTGCTTATCTGAATCTTCAGTCCAATTTGGTTGGATCTGATTTTCTCAATCCGATGAGTCTAGAACTGATTCTATTAATCTGATGAGTCCATATATTATTCTCTCAATATCATTAGTCTAAAACCAATTCTCTCAATAGGATTGACTCAATACAATAAACTCATTCTCAATTTGCAAAACTCAAACTATTCTCAAATTCTCAAGACGATATTCTTCAGTTTGATTGAATTAATCCGGTTGTCTGATTATAATATTCTTAATAAGATATTTCTAAAAACAATAATTCTAAATTCGGTAAACAAACATTATATTGTCTAATCCTCCTCATGATATCTCTATTTAGAAATTCCTTTCCCTTGATTTATATAGAACTCCGCCTTTTCTTGTAGCATGAAAAATTCCACACATAGAAAATGATGTGAGTATGTATTTATAAGAAACTCAGAAAACATAGGAGGGGAACTTGAAAAAATTCAACATATCATTATATTTCAATTAAATTGAAAATATCTCACATTTAAATCTTTAACATTGAATTCGTCAACCCTCCATTGATTTCTTTGGGATTTATGGAAAATTGAATTTCATGTTCAACCTCCTCAAATAATCAAAAAACTTCTAGAATTTTTTTTCATTCTTAGTATTCTTCTTAATTTGATTAATACGATTTCAGTTTTTTTATCAGTCAGTTTGATTTCTATTTATTTCTTATTAAATCTGACTTTAATTTCCTTTATAGTGAATTAGATCACTATTTCTTACTCAATGAATCTGAATTCTCTTTCTTTCTCAGTGAATCTAAATTAATTATCTTTTGAACTCAATCCAAATTACATATCCTTCTTAGTTAGTTGAAATTCTATATCAATATTAGTGAATCTGAATTTTATATCCTTCTACGTGATTATGAATTATATATCCTTCATAGGGAATCCAAATTCTCTAACCATATTAGGGAATCTAAATTCCATATCCTTATCAGTGAATCTAAATTTTGTATCCTTCTGAGGGAATCTGAATTCTATATCCTTCTCAATGAATATGAATTATGTATCCATCTCAATGAATATGAATTATATATCCCTATTAGTGAATCTATATTATGTATCCTTCTCAGGGAATCTGGATTGCGTATCCTAATCAATGAATCTAAACTATATTCCCTTCTCAGGGAATCTAATATTTGTATCTATCTGAGTGAATCAATATTTTGTATCCTTCAATGTTAATACAACTGATTTCTCATTGTGATGGAATTCCCATTATGATGGTATCTCCATACAATAGCTTTTAAATACTTCAAATCACTCAACTATTTCTTCAAAAATGGTTATCATGAAGTGTTTTTATGATTTTTGAGACCTTTCTGATCAAAAAACAATTGTACACATGGTTTAGAAATTATGAAAACATTCTAACTCATGACATCACATTCTTCAAAAAACCTCTTCGACAATAATAAAATGTCTGCCCTCAGTAACTTATTTCTTTTTATGATTATGAGAAAGGACAACATTAACTAAAAAAATTTCAGCCTCTAATTCTTTTATATTCGATCATATAAATTTGAGGCAAATGGAACTAATTCATAGATAACAAACACATTCTTATACAATAAGGGTGGTTTTCCAAAAAAATTCAAAAACGTTGTTAATACACATCATCACAAATGTTCCAAACATTTATGCCCCACATAATGGTTTCTTCAAAGGTGTTTTCAGTTTTTTGACCAATGGAGGATTTATTATCACCTCTTTATAATTACGTAGTGTATTTTTACCTAAATTGAATAAATGGGAATGATATATATTTTGTACTGCCTCACTGCTCATCCCCTTTAACTATCTTCTGTTCGATCTCATATATCCTTATCTCCATCCCCCTTAGTGTATTTTCATAGAATAATGGAGGGACTAGATACCAACATAGCCAATCATCAATGGTGGGATGCATGGATTCTATTTTGGGATCCCAGAAGGATTCCATAACTCACAAATGACTTAGTAGGTATTAGTTGTTTCTAGGGATATAAATCCATTCTTATCCCCACATACAAATTGATTTTGGTTATGAGGATCAGTGGTATCTACTAATCCTATAATCTATTTCATTTCATGGTAATGATCATTAACATGGGTAAAAATTGATGTGTTTCCCCTCAAAAGACATTGTTTCATTTGCGGGATGTGATGGTTCTATCCCATTCCATGAATAATATTTTTTATTGTGTTGTGTTTCACAAAGCGTAAATTGCTTCATTTCCCCTTTAACAACATTATTTCAATTCCAGGACCTAGTGAAACCATCTCATTTTATGAGCTATTTTCTTTTTTGGTTTCTTTTTGAAGTGGTAAAAAACCATGTGGAGAGACTTCCCATCAAATGATTTTCACTTTCCATAATTGACGTGTCCTTCACAGATCATATTTATTAACATTCTTACTCAAACACATTGGTAGATTTGTTTTTATCCTTTTTTGAATGGATGGAATTCTATTCTTCTTATGTGTGTAATTTTTTTACCTAAACAATTCCCTCCATCAGAATGGGATCAAATTAAGATGAAGAGGAAGCATTTCATATATAGAAAATGTCCATACTCAATAATATTTTCTGCTATAAAGTTAGAACCACATGAAGGTACCACACCTATAAATGGGGTCCCAACTCCATATTCCTTTACCAAATTTCATGGCAATGTCAATTCTCATGTAGATTCTCTTAGTTTCTTATTACTTCTATTAATTGTCTCTTTTATGGCCATATCTTTCCGCAAATATATTACATTCACCCTCAAACTAAAATTCTAAAAAGATATTGGAAAGTATCAATAATAAATAGTAACTTCAATAATCTATATAGAAATTAGTTGATTGATCCAAAAATTGATCATTTTTTTGACCATCACATTACTAGTCAATGCCATGTGGGATAACGTAATACACATAGGCACTCCACAAGCCATCGCCTCATCAACTAATGATTCAGGGGAATATGGTTCCTTGGTTGGTTTTATGCATCTGTCATAGTTTTTCATATTTTCCTATTTATTATTTTACATTGTATCCAATTAATTTCAAATACATTTGCTAATCCATTGTAGGGGAACAATGTCTCTAGCTTCTACCCCTACAATTATGTCGTAGAGAAGAACCTCCATGGCTGAGAATATTGGTGATGATATTTGATCTAACATAATCCCTCAAGAGAGATTTCTAAACAACCTCCTTTCACCAGAACTTTTTTCTTATCAACATTCTAACTGATTAACACATTATAAATTCATAATTCTTACTGATTCTATACATTCACTGGTTGATTAAAATATTCTATAGGTTTATTCTGGGATATCTCGGGAGTGTTCCCATGTAAACATCTCTAACATAGAGAAAATCTTTTCCTTTCTAAGTCAAGAGAGTGACTTTGTTATGAATGGTTATGTGTGGAAACAAAGAAACTATCACATCCATGATATATCCTCACAACCATCCATTAATGATTATCCATCCATTTTCAACCTCTGATAATTCCTACCAAATAGAGGATTGAGCTTCAAATTAGATTTCAAGTTTTGAAGGAGCTTCTTAGATGAATGGGTTTGGGGATTATGGGTGCACCAGAATTGAAGGTAATTCCCAATATAGTTGGAGGATTTCAACTAATACCAGGTAGTTTGGGTGTCCTAATTTTCTGTTTTCCCAGTGATTGAGATATGGCTTGAACTGCTCAGTTGTTGGTTTTCGAGTTCCAATACCTTCCACTTTTTCCATGGTAAAGTGGGATCAACTTATGGGATGTATATCATCGTGGGGGAATCTCCCTTCATGGTAAAGTGCATGATGAATTATTGAATGAAACCAATAATTGGGAAAACATAGTGTATGTATCATCACTAAAAAGGGACCTTTTGACCACAACAAAAGAATTTATTGTTCATACCCTCCATTCCCTCTCAATCATTCCATTCACTGATTGGATAATGTTATTCTTTCAAGTTAGTTGTACAACGCTGAAAGTTCTCCTTAGTATGACTAATCCAACTCAACAATCATGAGGAATTCATTGTTCATACTGGTATACCCTCTAGGTTGTCCAATAAACCATGTGGGGTTATTGAATCCATCTATAAGTATCCTCTAACTTTATGAGGGTGGGGGTTTTCCATGTCCCTAAGTGGATGGAACTTCACATCTTGTGATACCTATACCAGTACCTAAATATATACTTTAGTTATAGTAGTAACATTGGTGGAGGGGCATCCCATCAACTTGGTCATTCCCACACTGTCTCTTATTTATGAACTTTTGGGTCAAATAGAGGAAGGAAGATACTTTAATATCTATAGTGGTCCATTTCAATTATTGTACATCTAGGTAGAAGAGAACTATCAATGATATGAGTATTTGAATACTCTGAAATTCCATTAGTCAAAATTCGACTTGGCCCATTTTAACATTGTGGTCCTTTTCATTAAATGCTCAGGGATCGATGACATGGTTGAGTTGTTGGTGATTTTCCCAATTCAGTTTTGACCTTAATCTATACCTTGTGGAGCATTGGTGGATGATGGGAGGGGTTCCCTAAAAGAACATTCCAAAATCATAGCATTTTGGGATGGTATATTAAGTGCTCTGGTAGACAGAGAAACCATTTTCCATCCTTATACTTCATGTAGGTTTACAATGAAATTTGGATTCCTAAACCATGTTGCATCATTACCTATTGCCCATATATAAATGGAATCTCACCCGGTCATTCTTGATTACTCGAGGTTGACGATGATGTTAAAGTATTCAAGAATGAAAATTATTTTCCTACTAATGGGAGAATCAAACAACTTGTTCTAGTAGTATGAAAATTTGTGGGTAGATTTCTACCCTAATATAGTGTTAGAGAGTTCAATCTAAAAGGTACATAAACCATTGAACGCTCCTAGTATTTGACCTATTGCACCATATTTACCCACATCCATAGAATTGATGTGTTATTCTCTCCATTATAGGAATTCAGAGGGAGCCTCATTCGAATGTCCTTTTTTTGTGTGGAGTGATGTGGACCCCATAATTTGGACTGATGTTATCGATAACCCCACAAAGGATGGCCCATGCAGGGTAGCATTAGGCGTTCCTAATATTTATGATGACACTATCCATTTACATATTAATATTCAATTGGCCATGGAGATTGAGGATTTCCCCACTTGGCAGTCACAATTAAGGGTGAGTATATTTTTTGTAACTGTAATCCCATATTATATACCCTTTGTAGAAGAGGAACAAGACTGAGGTCCTCACATTACTAGTGAACATTAGGATATGCGGAAATGGGATTGGCAGAAATATGAACCGTCATTACAAGGACCCCATTAGCATTGTTTTTTGATATGGTGGACACAATTTGCCAACTTTTTATCATCTTGGGCTCATGCTGCATTGATTATCAGCACACGCATATCATTATACACCAGATCATCATATCTCAAGAAGACCTAGCTGATTTGGAAGGTTCCATTACTCAGTCTAACATCTCCCATCATCAAAGAGAGGCTATAGAAGATATTACCATTTAGTTACACCACATGGTTTCTTGAACGAGTGAGATCATATGATCATGTGGTTGCACAGAATGAGGAGGTGCGAGAATTTGAGGCATATGTATCAATGTTAAAGGCACATTTGTCATCGTCAACTAATTTTTTTAATCCATTAAGTAGAAAGGTCGATACCTCAGGCGTTTCTTTATAAAAATGTGTCCAACGACTGTATCTAAATCCGAGAAAAGTACCACTATGGAACATTCCCATGATAGCCTATGTTATTCAGTAATAAATTTTCTGTCTAATAAAAAATAAGCTTCATTGTAACCATTTATGTTGTTTTATGCACTTTCTATTTTTAATAGGGTTAGGGGGATGCTCTTTGGTGTGGATGCTCCTCCACTCTCATTTAAGAAATAAATGACATCTTGATTTCCTTACAACTCATCTCTGCTTTATTTTTTTATAAAATATATTAATAAATATTTTCCATGTGTTTTGTAAGATAATTATTTATGTTACTTGAAATGCCCCAACCCTAGTTACCTAGAGTCAATGCATTATTACCTAACATTATCATGATACAAGAAATCATTTCCCAAAAAACTGATCAGTTTAGTAGCCTTGGAAGTCATAGATACATTCATAAGTTTTATATTTCATCATGAAATAAAAAAACATTTTGTCCCATTTGAAAACTCATATATCACTTAGCCTAATACTTCATGTTAATTGTAATATACTTCTTTTCAACCTTGAAAAATAAAACATAAAAAGGTGTTGAGCTCAGTTGCTCAGTAAAAATAACAATATTGAGGAAATTGTCATAAATAAGTATAAACATTTAAGGCAATGTATAAGACAAAAACATAAGCCTTTTAAACATAAAAATCATTATAATATGTCAATGATAAATCAAATAATTCCATTTACTAATTCACGTGGATATTTTACTTGTTAAATAATCACATGTAATATCAATAACTAGTTTCATTATAATGGAATGCATAATGTAGGACATCATAACCACAGAGTAAGTGCCTTATTCCATTAATACAAATAAGATTTAGTCAAATCCTTATTCCAAGATAGTGGTTTGTATCATGAGACCTACAGATGCATCGTGGAGCTATAGTGGTCTCTACTCGCCACTGACTTAGTCCAATTCATTTCTCATATGAAAAGGATAAAACCTAACGTAAACATTTGTATTAAAACTAGCATACAAAATGTTAGTACTTTCACCTTAGATCATGAATGGTATAAAAATAACACATCTATAGTAAAACATATAACAAAACCTTCAATTCAATATGCAAGATTGTATCGTAATAAATCAACTTCAAACAAGTGTAAAATACATCAAAAGATGTTGACATAGATGAAATTGAAAATATTTGAGAGAAATTTCTCTTTCTATTTTGAAATTATTTAAGATTCACATAATTATATAAGAAAACATTAATTTTGAAAATATTATTATAATATTGTAATGGAATCTTATATGGTGTTATAATGGAAGATAATAGACGTACCAATAGTATAAGTTAAGAAAACATTCTTACCTTAATTCGTCGAAAAGGTTATAAAGTAACTTGTTTGGAAGAAGACTGAAATATTCCATTAAAAAAATTATATAAGGTCAAACAAGGGTATAAATTATTTAATCCACATTATTGTAAATGGTAAAAATGTTTTGAAATATATTTTTAAGAAACACAGATGTGGATGATAAAGAGGTCCCAATAGATACTCACGTATAAATAACCTCAGATAATGAAGAGATTGTAGAATTAACCCTTACCTTGTACTTTCCCTTTATTGAGGGTATGTTAAACTCATGTATAATAGTTAAATATTTTTTATTAAATTATACAAGAACCACTTACATAAAAATGATATCATATATGATCTTTTAATATTGCTTTGTTAATAATATTTTAGTTTTATCATTGTTTTGGGTGTTAACTAATTCGTTCTTCATTAAATGAATGGTTACGTAAGACATGTTTGTTATCGATAGGATGTATTTGATTCATATCAATAATGATATTAAGTTCTTTAACATTATTTTTAATCAAAAAATGAAAATTATTCTTGAATGATTATGATGGGGAATGAATCTCACTGCATTCGAGGAAATGGTAATCTGTATGTATGCATGAGAGACAATATCATTATATTGATGGTGAAAGCGTATGTAATTGGATGGTCTATCATATATAAAGCATAATTAACATATTAAATTTATTATTCACATCAATTATACTCATTATTATACCCATTAAAATAATAAAGTGTTGAATACCAAACTACACCACGACATGGATATTGTACGCCGTACGTACGCACATATGGTGACTTTGTCATTCATAGGATGGATAGAATAATGAATATGGTTGTACAGTATTTATAATAAAATCACAATATATAGAAGGAAATAATGTTATTATTTTGTTATGTAAATAAAAAATAAAAAGGAAGAAGTGGAAGAAATAAAAGAAATTTGAAGTCGGTGTTGAAATTATTACCTCATTTTCCAGTGCTTCCTTTTGATTTGATCAAAAAGGGATCCATATGATGGATTTTTGATCAACATAATGCCTCTACGTTGAAGTATGGGAATTTGGGAGGATATCTGGGCAGGGTTTGGTCGATCCAAATGGATTTGGAGGGGTAATTTTGAGAGAAGGGTAAGTACCTCTTTATAAGAGATGTGAGTGTCACATTAAGAAAAATTATAGATATTATTTTATTATACCATCATATTCGGTTTATAATGTCTCAAAAAGAATTCATTTCTTGGATAAGGTGGGATTAGGTCTAAAAAATCACCACCAAAAGTTTTTATATAGGTTTATCTCACCCTATTAACCTTATCCTTCAGAATTAACACTTAGTTAAATAGTTTAACTTTTACCATGTATTCTTATATTACTATAATAAATGGTTAATAAGCTTACAATAAAATTACACGAAAACCCAAAGTAGTTAATTATAGATATATATAACCTTATATATGTCATTTTTCTAAAAATTATAAATTTATAAATATTATATCAATTAATAATATAGTTTTTTTTAAACTCATTTATTTCAATTTTGACACTATTGGGTATTTTGTTTGTTTGAATGTCATAAAAACATTATCAATTCAAAAAATAATTATTTAATAAACACTAAAAAGTCATATTAACCTAAAAATCATTGTAATTCATCATAAGTCTCAGTTTACATTTATTTGGATATTTATAATATCACTTATTTTAATCATTCATTAATAAGGTAATTACTGCACCATCATTGTGTCATAAATAAATTTAATTATTTAATTTCTAAAAATAATAAATAAAATTCTATTTTTTAGAAAATATTTTTAAATTTATAATGAATATTTATAGTTTAATTTATCTTATGTATAACCCTACATTAAAAATTGTTTAGTTATTAAAATTGTAGTTTAACACTTTTAAATTTTCTTTAAATAAATTAATAATAAATGTCCTAATCTAATAAAAGTGGAACAAAATGATCAGATTTTAATCCTAAACTTTATTTTGATAGAAATACACTTATCCAATAGAATTAAGAAATGTTTTATGGTAAAATATAATATAATTTTACCTTTAATTATCATATTTAATTTTAATCATGGAAAATAAAACTCAAAAGTTACTATTCACCAAAAATTATTTTCTGCTTATTGAACCACATTTTTCTTAATTAACTAAATCTTTTCCCCCATATTTATGAAATTCAATTCATAGAGGTGATAAAATTATGATTTATGCAAATTTTCAAATTCACTTAAAAGGTGGGTAAAAGACGGTAAAGAGTTCAAGAAAATTTTATATATCTAATATTATTATAAAATGACTCCAATAAATTACATTGAACATATATATGTATTATGTATCTATTTTTACCTAAAAAAATTAAATAAAATACCTAATTATTTAAATAAAAAAGTCAATTTTAAACAATAACGTAGTGTTTTTTCACTATATTAAATATTAAATGTTTTCAGAAAAATACAAAACATTCACTCAGATCTAATTTTGATATTTTGAATCCAAAAATGAAATCGATTTTGAAAAATAAATTTTTTAAATTTTTAAAAAGTGGGTATTTTTTTCACAACGGCTAGTTTGATTAGTCGTGGTGTGTTCGAACTCAAAGTTGTGTAAAACACAAGCTATTGTATTATTCAAATAGAAGCATACTTTGGAATAATGGGGTGTTAAATGCTTCCCTCCTTCAAATAATTTTGTCCTCAAAATTTATAGAATACTACTGCGAAAAAATATTTGGGTGGTTCTTCATCATTAGTACCTCAGGTTCCCATGTTGAATATTCCATCTTATGGTTTCTCCATATAACTTTTACCAAATGAGTCATCCGGTTTCTCAACACTTGTTCTCTGGTATCAAGAATCTAGACATGCTCTTTACAATAAGATAGATCGGGTTCATGGTCTATTTCATCATAGTTGAGTACATGTGTTTGGGTCAGACATGTATTTTCTCAAAAGTGATATGTGGAACACATCATGAACATTGGAGAGACTTGGTCGCATTTACAAACACTAAGCTACAACTCCAATTCGTTCTAGAATTTCAAAAGATAAAATTTACATGGGACATAATTTACCCTCCTTATATAATCACACAACACCCTTCCATGAAGATACCTTAAAGAAAATACGATATCCTACTTGAAATTACAAATCCTCCCTCCAATTATCAGCATACATTTTTTCCTAATTTGAGCTACTTTGATGTGAGTTTGGATAACCCTCTCATTTCCCATTGTTTCCTCAACATGTTTTGGTCCTACAAGTTTTAATTCACCAACATCATCCCAATAAGTTGGTGTGAGACATCTCTTTCCATATAATGCTTAATATGGTTCCATATAAATATCTGAATAGAATCTATTGTTATAGGAACCAGAGGTAAATATTAAACCCACATACCTTGAAAGTCAAGGGAAAATGATTTCATCATGTCTTATAAGGTTTGAATAGACTATTCTAATTGTCCATCAGTTTGAGGGAGATTAGAAGTGATCAAATAAAGTTCAGTATCCAAGGCCTTCTAAAGACTTTTCCAGAATCTTGATGAAAAACGGGGATCACAATTAGAAAAAAATGATAGGGGTACTCCATGAAGACTTAAAACTTCATTAATATATAGTCTTTCTAAATTATAAAGTGTAAGATCTTCTATTATAGCATGAAAATGTGTTGATTTGGTAAGAAGATCAATAATGACCCATATTGCATCATTCCTTTGGGGAATCTTTGGTTGTCTTCTGACAATGTCCATCGTAATATCATCCCATTTCCACTCAGGTATGGGAAGAGGTTGCATGAATCCTCTAGGATGCTTCTTTCCAGCCTTCACCTATTTCTAAACCAAACCTTTTGACACATAATCAGCAATCTTTCTCTTCATGTTGTCCCACAAAAAAATGTTCCATCAAATCTTTATAGATCATTGTTCTACTAGGGTGTATAGAGAATTTAGAGCTATAGGCATCGTCAAACAATTCCCTTTTTATATCAGGTATGTCAAGACCACTAACTATCTTCCCAAATTTCAAAATCCCATCTTCATATAGGAAGCTAATCAATATCCCATCATTCAAAACATTAATTTTCTTTTGAAACTCTTCATCCTAGTCTGGGAACTTTTTATCCTTTATAGTAAAGATGGTTTTTCAAAAAATTTAAGAAGTATTGATGTTTTACCTTCCATTATTATTCCCATATATATATTTACTAGATCCATTAACATATAATCCCTTTCAACTTTCATATTGTTCAAACCATTATGATCCGTTCTGCTCAAAGCATCTGCCACCTTATTTTTTTCCATCCCTGTGTGGTAGTGTATAGTGTAATCATAATCTTTGAGTAGTTGAAGTCGTCGTCTTTGCCTCATGTTGAGTTATTTTTGTTAGAAAATATACATCAACCACTTGTGATCGTTATATATCTCACATTTTCACCATAAAGATAGTGTCTCTATATATTCAAAGAAAATATTACAGCTGCTAACTCAAGATCTTGAGTGGGATAGTTTTGTTCATTAATTTTTAGTTGTCATGATGCATAGGAAATAACTATATCATTCTACATAAAGACACAACCAAGTACTTTATTTGAAGCATCACTATAAATAAAAAACCCATCATTCCCCAATGGTAGAGTCAATATAAGATGATTTAATAACATTCTATTTATTTATTCAAAAAATTATTCATACACTTTTTTCCAATCATAATTAACCCCTTTACATGTGAACTTGGTTAATAGGTTTCCCAATCAGGCAAAATTCTGGATGAAACACCAATAATAAACTGCTAAACCAATAAAACTCAATACCTCAGTTATACTTGTCAGCATAGAAAATTCTTGTTTTTTTCTTGTCTTAGAAGGATCAACAGTGATTCCATCCATAGAGACAATATGGCCAAGAAAAGAAATCTCTTCAATCCAGAATTTATAGTTTCTAGACTTCCCATATAATTCATTTCTTCTAAGAGTCTTTAGAATAGTCCACAAGTAATTTTCATGACCATAATAGCTTTTGGAGGAAACCAAGATATCATCAATAAATACCACTATAATGTCATCAAGATATTCCTTGATGACAATATTCATTAGATCCATGAAATAATAGGGTGAATTAGTAAGTCCAAAAGTCATTAATGTAAAATCATAATGCCCATACCTAGTATGTAATGCTGTCTTCGGAATGTCTTCCTTCTTCACACACAATTGATGTTATCCAGATCTATGGTCAATCATTGAAAAATATCGAGCTCTATGAATTTGATCGAATAAAACATAAATGTGAGGTAGGTTATTCTTGTTCATAATTATTATAGAAATTATCTCCCTGTAGTCAATGTACAACCTCATAGATCCATATTTCTTTATAGAAAAAAGAATAGGGGCCCCCCAAGGAGAAACACTATATGGAATAAATACTTTATTACACAATTCCTCTAGTTGTTTCTTTAGTTCCACTAATTTTACAGTGGCCATTCTGTATGCATTATTTTATATGGGCCTTGAAATGGGAATTGAATCAATGGAAAATTCAATTTCTCATTCTAGAGGATGTCCTGGTAAATCCTCTGGAAACACATCAACATATTCTTTCACAATAGGTACATCCTATATTTGAACATTCATTTCCTCACCTATAGTTATTTTACTCTCTTCCTCCCCAATTACTTAATTTAGTAGAGCTACAAGTGGTGGATCTAGATAAGAATTTAATAGTGATGTTTCTACGCTGAAGATAAGGAAATCCTTACCATCATTGAAAATTTTAACCTCCATCTTCTTACAATAAATTTTCACATTCTGGTCAGAAATCTAATCGATACCAAATATTATATCAAATTCAAATATGGATATGATGATGAGATAAGTAGATAAAGCACCTTTATATTCCCTAATGGTATTTGATTCAAAAAACATTGTTGTAATGATACTTCTCTTAGGAGTTTTGACTAACAACTCCCTTGTTAAATAAAATTGGAAACATCTAATTTTCTTAGAAAGTTTGGAAGATAAAAAACAATTTCATAATCCAGAATCAAATAAATCATTGGCTAAACATTAGGAAACCATTAAATTACCTACCACTACATCATTAAGAGCTTCAACCTCAGTTGTAGTGATCACATAAGCTTAGCCTTGATCCTTTGGCCTTTTCTGAGGTATGTTTTTTGGAGCACAGTACATTCATTTTCATAATGCCCCATTTCTCTACAATTGTATAATTCAACATTGACAGCCTATTTATTTCTCTTGCAATCACGAGAATGGTGCCCTTTTTCACTACACTAGTAACAGTCTCTCATTCCCTTCATGCATGTACCGGGGTGTTTATTCCCAAATTTACTATGTGATGGAAATTAAACTTTTCCCTTTTTCACTTTATTTTCATTTCTAGAGTGTTTAACATATCCCTTATTCTATTTATTTTCTTTAAAGTCGTAATACATACAGAATTCCTTCTTTATCTTGATATCACCATAGACAATATCTTCCTACGATGAAAATTATTTTGAGACTAGTTCTCAAAGAAGAAATGGTATTAACCAATAAAATAATCAATCAATATTACTCATTGGTTTTTGTATATAATATGTTGCATACCTTTTTATCCTTGTAAATTTATCCTCATACTTTGTGACATTCTCATCCTCCTTTTTCACCAGACTCAGAAATTTCCTTCCCATATAAGTTAAATGATCATTAGGAAAGTATTTTTCTCGGAAAATATATTGAAACTCCCCCTTTCGATATTTTATACATCTTCATCTTCTTTTGTGTTTTTAATTAATGGCCACCAATTCCCTTTCATCTCCCGTGAGGCGATAAAATTCCAAGAAATTTTTTTCCCTTTCACTACTCCACAAAGAATTAAATATTTTATCTAGGGAACATATCCATTTCTCAGCTACCAATGGATTGGTATCCCCATTGAATTTTTGTGGTTGTTTCCTCATGAAGCAATCTAACATTGATCCTTCGCATTGTGGATCAAGGTGATCCATACAGGTATGGTTATTATTCATATCCGAAGTGAGTTGTCCCAGTATGGTTATAAGTTGCTCAGCACTGGTTGCATCACCAGCTCCACTGTAATTATCTTGAGTAGGAGGAAAATCCTTACATTGATTAAGTTCGTTGATATAGTTTTCATTAATTCCTCTAGGCTCAATTTCAAAAAAAATCGAATACACTAGATTAGTTCATGGATCACAAAACATAATTCCAAACTAGTAAAATACCTAACCTAAATTGAACAATTTATGAATATAATCAATAATAATAACGAAATTTTTTCCTTGAGGAAGTATTTAATAATAAATTATTCACAAAGGTTTGTAAAAAAATGTGATGTATCCTAAGTATATCCCTCAGGAGTGTCGTGTCCAAGATTGCGACAAGGCCTATTGTCGTGTACCAGGATATATCGGGTCAAGCCCGAATATCCTTGTTAGAGTTTTCCCTCGAAGGTACTTCTATGATAGAGCCTCCTTTACCTATTCATATCCATACAAAGATGTATTTCATGGAAAACTCACAAAATCACTACATTACCAAAATTATTTGATGTTCATCTATACCGATCCTCAATATCTATCTTAGGGTATTGTTATCTAATCAGAGTTTTTCTAAATCTAGTTTTCAAGGTCTGTACTAAACTTCCTCTGATACCAACTATAATTCCCAAATCATAGTTACCCAGAGTTGGTGCATTATTTCATAACATTGACATGATATAGGGAATCATTCCTCAAAAGAACGATATATTTAGTAGCCTTGAATACAAGATACATACATATGTTTTACATTACATCAATAAATAAAAAAATAACATTAATTTCCCTTTAAACACTCTTATATCCCTTATCCTATTCTAGTAGGATAATCTAATATTCTTCTTCTCATCCTGGGAAATATAAAACATAAGAAAGGGGTGACCTCAGATGCTCAGTAAGGATAATAATATAGAGAAACTATACAAATAACATAAACATTTAAAGATATTTATGAGACTAAAACACAAGCCTTTTAAACATAAAATTCAGAATAATAAGGAAAAGATAAATCAAATAATTCCATTTACTTATTCAAATGGATATTATATTAGTAGAATAATCACATGTAATTTTAATATCCAATTTCATAATTATGGAATTCTTAATATCATGCATCATAACCACATATTCAAGACCTCAGGCCAAGACTACCAATAAGATTTTGTCATGGCCTTATGCCTAGACATTGGTTTGTCTCATGAGACCTACGGATTCATCAAGGAGATATAGAGGGCTCCACCAGTCACATACTAATTCCAATGCATTCCACATATGAAAAGATTGAAATATAACATAATCATTTGTATTAAAACTAGAATAAAAAATGTTAATAATTTAACCATAAATGATGAATGGTATAAAAATTACACAACCACCGCCTATCATATCACAAAACCTTCAATACAATATGGAATGTTGTATCATAATAAATAAACTTCAAACAAGTGTAAAATCCATCAATGTATGTTGACATAGATAAAATCTAAATAATTTGAGAGAAATAACTCTTTCTATTTTGAAATCATTTAAGAGTCATATAATTATAAAAATAAAAAATTTATTTTCAAAATATTCTTATAATCTTGTAAGGGAATCTTCTAAGGTGTTATAATGGAAGAAAATAGACGTACCCACCGTATAAGTTAAAAAACATTATTACCTTAATTCATCAAAAATGTCATAATGTACCTTGTTTGGAAAACAATGAAAATATTCCTTTCAAAATATTTTATATAAAGGAAAACAAGGGTATAAATTACTTGATCCCATATTATAGGAAATAATAATTTTTTTGAAGTGCATATTTTAGATACATTGATGTGGATGATAAAGAGGTCCCAGTAAATACTCACGTATAAACAACCTCCAATAATGAAGTTATTATCGAATTAACCATTACCTCATACTTTTCATTTATTGAGGGTATGTTAACCTCTTATATAATATTTAAATAATTTTTATTAAATTATACAAGAACCACATACAAAAACATGATATCATACATTATCTTCTAATATTTCTTTTTTAATAATATTTTAGTTGTATCATTGTTTTTGGTGTAAACTGATTCATTTTCCTTTATATGCTTGGTTACGTAAGCCATGTTTTTTATGAATATGATGTATTTGACTCATATTAATAATGGTAATATGTTATTAATTTTTGTAATGATAATATTAAAATTATTCTAGAATTTTTACAATGGGGAATTAATCACATCACGTTCATGGAGACGGTAATATGTACGTACGCACGAGCGCCAATATCATTCTACTGATGGTGAAATCGTATATAATTGGATGATATATCATATATACATAACAATTGAAATATTATATTTATTATTTACATCAATTATACTCGTTATTATACTCATCCAAATAATTAAGTGTTTAATAACAAACTACACCACGACGTGGAGACGGTAAGTCGTACGTACACACGTATGGTGACTTTTTCATTCATAGGTTGGTTAGAATAATGAATATGGTTATACCATATTTATAATAACAATAAATTATGTAGAAGGTATGGGATATTTTATTTTGGTATGGAAACAACAATGAAAGAATAAGTGGAATAAGAAAAGAACTTTGAAAGAGGGGATGAAATTATTACCGCTTCTTTGTGTGATTCCTCTTGATTTGATCAAAAGGGATACATAGGTTGGATTTCTGGTCAATATAATGACCTTGTTGAAGTGAGGGTATTTGGGAGGATATTATATCAGGGGTTTGATGAGGCAAATGGATTTGTAGGTATGATTTTCAGAGAAGGGGATGTACCACTTTTTAAGAGATTTGAGGTCCACTTTAGGAAAAACTAGAAATATTATTTTATTATACATTCATATTTGGTTTATAATGGATCCAAAAAGATTTATATCAAGGCTATGATAGGTATGGGTAGAAAACATCTCACCAAATTGGTTTTAGATAGGTTTATATCACCATATTAACCTAATCTTTTATATTTAATTCTAAGTTATATAGTTTAACTTTTTCCATGTATTCTTTTATTATTATAATAAATGGTCAATAAACATACTATAAAAATCCAAGAAAACCCCAAGTGGTTAATTATTTATATATATAACCTTAACTAAGTCTTTTTTCAAAAAATTATATTTTTTGGAATATTATATCAATTAATAATATAGTATTTGTTTTAAAAAATCATTTATGTCAATTTTAACACTATTTGGTATTTTGTTTTTGTGAAAGTAATAAAAACTTTATCTCTTAGAAATAAATTTATTTAATCAACCCTAACATGTTATATTAACCTATAAAATTAGTGAAATTCATGAGAAGTCTCAATTTACTTTTTTATGGATATTTATAATATCAATTATTTTAATATTTCATTAATAAGATAATTATTGCATCATCGATGTGCTATAAATAAATTTAATTATATAATGTATAAAAATTATAAATAAAATAACATTATGTAGGAAATATTTTTATATTTATAATTAATATGTATAGTTGAATTTATCTTCTGTATAACTCTATATTAAAAATCATTTCGTTATTAAACATTGAATTTAACACTTTCAACTATTCATTAAATAAAATAATAATAAATGTCGTAACCTAATCGAAGTGGACCAAAAGGATCATATTTTATTCCTAAGGGTGATTTTGGTCGAAATAAACTAATCCAATAGAATTAGGACATGTGTTAGGGTAATTAAAATATCTTTTTTACCATTAATTACCCTATTTACTTTTAACAGTGGTAAATAAAAGTCAAAAGTTACTATTAAACAAAATTATTTTCATCTTATTAAAAAAAATTACTTACTAATATCAATTGTGTCTCTATGATTTTTTAAATTCAATTCACAAAATCAGTAGAATTACATTGTATGGAAATTTGCAAATACGCCTAGAAGGTGGGTAAAAGATGGTAAAAAGTGAAATAAAATTATACAGATATAATATTATTATAAAATAACTCCAATGAATTACATTGAAAATATATAAGTATTATGTATCTATTTTTACCTAAAATAAATTTATATAAAATTGCGAATTATTTAAATAAAAAGTCGATTTTAAACAATAACGTAGTGTTTTCACTATTCATCAAAATTGAATGTTTTCAAAAAAATACCAACAATTCACCCTAAACTAATTTTGATATTACAAATCCCAAAATGAAGTAAATTTTGACAAATAAAATATATATAAAAATTAAAAATGTTGATATTACTATTCAAATCAGCTAGTTTTATTGGTCGTGGTGTGTTAGAACTCAAAGTTGCGTACAACGCATGTTTTTGTATTATTCAAAGATTAGCATACTGCGGAAGCTTCAGGTTTTACATGACTTGAATTAATTTTTTTCAATATAATAATTTCAATTACCATCTGGGATAATCAAATTGATATGATCATGGATGCTCTATTTTTTTCCTTAGTTAAGGGGCTCAACAAGTGTAGTTTTAACTATTACTAGTGAAATATGGAGGACCCTTTAAACATTGGGTCTTTACCTTTAACAACAAAATTTTTTCCTAAGTCCACTGTAGTGAGGGATTAGTGGGAATAAGTTTATGTTTTCTTTGGCTACCCATTGCACATTTTTGACCTAATTATTTTTCAATCTCGTTTATTAACTTCTTGATTTGTTCCAAAACCATGCAAAACATAAGTCTAGTGATCTTGTAATAATATTTTTCCTAGGGTTCCCTTTACAGTTTTTCAACCTAGAAAATTTTGTTTCTATTTTTTTGGTTAGTTTAGAGTCTTAAAAATTGAACTAATTTCACAAATGTTTTAGATCAATAGACTTTGACAATGTGATATGGGGTGAGGGCCCCAATAGGGATTATTTTCATAAGGAGTTCCAAAATTTAAATACATCAATGAGGTATTTTTCATGAAACTATTTTTATGATTTTTTAATTTGAGACATGATATAGTGAATGTAGGTGAGAAGAAACTATTATTATTGTTTCTGAAATAGTGTTGGTGGGGTTGTACGAAGGTAAAAATATCCACTATTAGGGATGATTTTTACTGTTGTTTGTGGACCTTTTTGGTGGGAAACTTAGACAGAGAAAACTGGGGATTATTGTGCATATTCAATTAAATGTGTCCTTAGGACATTGTACCTTTATCTCTAATGGAAATTTAATTTAAGAAAACTTATATTTTTCAAGACCAAAAAGTGTGTCTTATCAATGGAATGATGATTGAAAATGATGATGAAATTAGTATGAAATTTTACTATGAATGACAAATAACTTTTATTTGTATTTGGATTGTGTAAAAGAAGGGTAGGAGGATAGTGAAATTTTATATTATGAAACATAGAAATGGAAGTTTCATATTAACATCTTATGGCCAGGATGTTTGAGGCCTAATATTTTAGGTGACATAGCTTTGACCGAGGTATAAATGATTCACTCTTTTCAAGGTAATCAAGCCAAGAATGTTCAATCATCTTCAGGCATAAAGTGGGAAGGTTTCAATTTTTAATATTTGGGGTTTCTATATCACATTATTGATTTCAGATGTAAATATCAAAGGGTAATATTGAGTTATTAAAATTCTCTATTGGGGAATACTTCACTTTGGATGGAAAAATTTTGTGTGTGAAACATATCTAGTGCCAACTACAGAATATTATTCATAGTTAATAAAGGTGTCATATAGACACTAGCCCTCTATTTTTATTGGTTGGGTATGTTTATGGGAATTTAGAACATTCCAGAAATAGCTTTTGGTGTTTTATATGATAGTTCCTAAACATCATAAGGCAATTCATATTTAAAGTTTCTCAAGAATAGGTAAATATGCTTCCCTTACCATTTTCTAACCAAAAAATATGAAATGTTTTTTTTAAATGGTGGGGTCTCATACATGAGGATCAGATGTCACTATGTATGTTGTCAAAATGAGAATAAATACATACGAAGTTACTTGAAGGATACCCATGTAGGTCCAACCCATGCACAAGGGAGGGTACTTTATTATTACTAGCTCGTGAATGGGGGGAGGCTCATATTGGAATCTCTTTCTCTGATTTACCTCATGCATAGGAACGTGGGGGGATTTATTTGTTGTCTGGAAAATTCAGGTGCAAGCCTAAATCATACATAGGAAATAGAGGGACCGTTTTACCTCATGGATGGACCCCATATATAAGGTTTGGTGGTCACTACAAATCCTTTTATGAGAGGAATCAATCCATATGTAGTTCTTTGAAGGTTCCCTATATAGGTCTGACCCATGCATAGGGAACGGGAATATAAATTTTTTTCTATGGATGGACCGATGACTGAACATTCGGGTGAAACTACATACCCTATTATGGTAGGAATCAAGACACAAATAATTATAAATATCATGTAGTTTAGTTTCATGCACCTAGGACATCATCCATGCATTTTAATGATACACAATGAGGAAAACAAGGATTCATGCAGTTTAAGGTCATATTGCTAAGAAAATCTTTCATAGAAACATATTGTAACTGGAGTTTAATCATGTCCGAATGTTTTGACCGGCCACACATATAAGGGGGGATGAAAGTGTAAACAATGATTTTGGGGATTCTTGGATCGAGATAAATGAAACAGTGAATTTTTTTGGGAGAACACAGAGATAGTAGAGGCCTCTCCTGAAAAATAACATACCTTTGTTTGACTTTCATTTTTTATTGGATTCATATGTAGAGGCTACTAGGGCATATTGTGAATATTCAAACAAATGTTCCCTTAGGAAACTAACCCTTAATTTAAAATAGTTGTATGATGATTTTTAATATCTTAAATTACCTAGGGAACATAGTTTGATAAATTGATGAAATGTGTTCGAGCATGTAAGAAACATTCAAAATGTGATTTTCCATAGTGTGTGAAATTCCATACATAGATATTACTCATAATTAGTGGGTTTTTTCTCATTAATAGATCCCTAAAGGTAGAATTTTTTGTTTAGATCTTCTACATGGAACTAGCTTTTCATACATGATATGGGGAAAACTTTCTTTTTTTCATTAATCTCGTTCCTTAGGTACCATGCAATTTAACATATTGCAGTTTGGATGTTTGTTCCCTGATGTGAAGAGGAAATAGTGTGGATATGACTACGATTAATGATCTTGGTGTCAATATATATATTATCACTGAAAAAATAAAGGCATATATAGTTCAATAAAACCTATACAGTTTTATAGCTTACGATAAGGATGTGGGTCAACCGACGTGAATGAATATGGATGTTGTGGATCCATGTAGATTAACATCATGTTGCAAGGACAATTGATGTTCCATTTATGGTATTGTTACCAAGACCTTAGAAACCACGATGTGGATTGATATGCCTTGGTCATGTCGAAAATCCTCTACCAAACCTTTTAATCCCATTTGAGATATTCTTGGTGTGATATAAAATGGTTGGGAATTTTTTTCCAATACATAAGGGTGATAAAAAAAGGATATAGGCATTTTGAATTTATGGTTGATGGACCAGAATATAGAATCCATATATGGATATGAATCAAGACATTTGGAATTCGTTAAAATGGATACTTTTGTAGATCAAACTCATATATAGGATGGTGTGAATTTTATCAATATCCTTTTTATGGTTGGGATGAAGAATATAAATCTGGGAATCGCTATGTATCCTGTATAAGCAGTAGTCAAGCAGCATTTATCTTTGAATGGGAACTCTCTGTACAGGGATGATCAGAAATTCGGGGGAAATTTTCCCATATTTTGTGGCAGATCACGGTAGATGGGGTATGAATGTCTCTAGGTGTCCTATAGGATATGAATAAGGACACACACAATTCTTGATGAAAGGCTCCATGTGTAGTTCTATCCCATATCCAAGGATAGGGGGATGTCTTTTGGTTAGTATGGCCAGACCAAGAAGTACAATCCTAGCATCACTAAATATCCCATATGATGGGAATCAATCCATACATAGTTCTTGAATATGGAATGGTAGGTGTCTGATCCCTAGAGTGATGCTCTTGCAGTTGATAACATTGTGATGTTGTGTTGTTTAACATCATATAGTAAAGAAATTGGTGTTATGTGTTTTGTTGTCTTGTGAAATTCAAAATATACCATGAAGTTTAATGTCATTTGGTCAGGAAAAGACCTTATAGCTATAAAAAGGATAGTTTTGTAGACCTGTAACAAAACACATATTTCCATGAAAAATGCCTCGAAGATAAATGGTTTTAAGATAATCGACCCATGGATGGAGGTAAATTTGTAGGTGGGTGTAACGTAAGATGTCCAGAAGTCTCTATATATCCTGTGATGATAGGAATCAAGCCATATGTTGTTATATGAAAAGATACTTCCTACATGGACCTAAATATCACATGGTGGATAGGGTAACATTTTTCTTTCTCCCACATAGATCCATATCATGATCGGTGAATTGCTGATACAAATGATGTTTCCCATGTAATTTAATGTCATGGAATGAGGATGATACCTCTCTATTTAATGTCATATAGTCTACACTAAGGGGAGTGAAATCCAAAATGGATATTCATGATATGGTGGTATAAAAAATTTAATGTGAATAAGTACCAAGGATTCCAATATACCACATTGGAATTCTTAAAAAGGAATGAAAATAATTTTATGTTCTGATGCATGGATTTGGGTTTAAAGTTCTATAGTTATAGTGTTCAGTCTAAGCGAAGGAGGATTTCCCAGAACCGGTATATGTAGCATTGAGAAGTAACAAACCTGATGTGAAAGAGGGATTTAGAGGCCTAGTTCCATACCACACATTCTTGAAAAATCTTACATAGTGTTTGAAGTCATGATGCTTATAATATGATTCATTGTTTATGGTCATGCAGTTCAAACCCTCGTGAATAGTTCAAATTCATATTATATGGACTTAGGATATAGTTTTAAGGTCATTTTCATAAGAGTCGGAAATGAAGTACAATGTCATTTGGTTTGGATGATTATGGATGTGATATTTAACATCATGAAACTAGGAAGATGGTCCATGATGCATAACATCATCCAATCAAGCTGATGTATCTTTTGGTTGCATGAATATTTCTTAAAGAACCAGAATTTGTGAGAGCCAGGGTGAGATTTTAATCCCTAGAGATAACATAATAAGCTCTATTGTAGTATAATTTAATTATTTAATTGGGGACATCCCAGTTTGGCTCTATATTTGTAGGTTTTGTTCTACGTATAATTAGAATCTTGAAAATTAACACCATTTCTCCCTCAATAAAATAGGAAAGGAAAACTTTTTTGTTAAATTCTCATGTAATCCAAATATGGAGGACCAATTAATGTTGAAATTTAGGAAATGTATTCTCATCTATCTACTCTAATTCATCTCTCCATTTACAAGATTTCTCATCTATTCACAGTTCATCATAGATGAAAACATAAACAAGGGAAATTTAACATTGATGGGTAGGACTACCTCTATCTCATATACTAATGAGTATGGGGTATCCTATGTTGAATTGAAAATCATGGTCTGGTAAACCAAAAAATCATGTAAGATATTGTCTAGATATAACTTCTTATCCTTATAGACCATCTTATTGAGTATATTGGATATAGTATTTTGAAGGCCTCTATATTTCTGTTATTCACTGCATGTTAGTGAGATGGAAGGATGGACTTGATGTCACACTCTTGATATAGTTTATGTAATTCATCATAATAGAAATTTTTGTCATTTTCCATTAGCATGGTATGAGGGACACCAAATTTGGTGATGATGTTGGATCCAATGAAGCTGACAGTGTTCCTTGACCTGACCTCTTTGATGGGTACGACTTCTTCCCACCTGGAAAAGAAGTCAGTTTCTATGGGAATGTACATGAACTGCCTGGCCATAGTGGAGGGATATAGTCACATGGCTTCCATTACCAATATAGAAAATGGCTTGAAGTACTAGTAATTGTGGTGTAACTCTTGGAGTTTGTGGAAGAATTAGTCCTAAACCAGGAATGAATTCACTTTTTGGTGAATTTAGTGTAATACTTCATTATATTGGGCCTACAATATCCAACACATTTGATTTTATACGAATGGTTTGCTCTTTATTGGTTGGTACCGTAGGCTCAAATGTGCAGTTCCTTCATGATAACATCAATATATTCTCCATTAATACACCTGATAAGGACCCCATCAAAAATCAACTTCAGAGGACCTTTTGTATGATTTTTGTTATCATACAGAACAATGTTAATTTCTCATCTTGGGATTTTCTCTATCTCAGATTTGTCGGGTTAGAGATATCCCTTTAGAAGGTAGTCCATAATGGGTGTTATCCAGTCAGTGGCAGGATCAAATGATTCATGGATGGGGATAATATTATCAATCTCATCCATGGTGATTTTAATGAAAGTTGAGACAAACTTAAAATGTGAAATGATAAGGACTATTTCATCCCAATCTGGATTGGACATAGATTTGGCTTCATTCTTCAGTGTATTGAAATTGGTATTTTTTTATTGTGGTATATGAGTCAATGTCTGATCTGAAGGGAATTCCACTGTTTATCCTCTTACGAAATTTAGTAGTTGGATGATCACCTATTTTTTATAAAATAATCATTATTATCCTTCCTAATGACTAGTATGGAATTTCTTTTTATCTTATTCTATTTTTCTTGTACCAAATGTTCCATATCTAGCCCTGAAATGAAAAACTTATATTTTTCTTCATTGTTCGTGAACCATTTTAACAACAAGAAGGAGTATGGAAGGACTACATTTCAAGGATATAAGATTATGACTCAAATAACCACTTTTTTTACCATGGGTTCATCCACCAACATTCCTCTCAGGTTTCTATATGCACCCTAAGAATGCATCTCCCACCTCTAGGGTTTATCTTGATTAGAGAAAACCACATTATCGGGTAGTTTGGTATCCAATAATTTCATCTCCAATGAGGGATGTTCTACGATAAAATCTACTTACTCTTGGCCTTTTACCACTCCCAGAGGAATTAATTGTATGTAAAACTACTTCATAATGACCTCCTAATTTGAAAAACATCCAATCAACATCTGATGGCTAAGAATGTATTTTATTTTTTTTTCTATGAGTGACCAAATTGACCTCATAATGACATAGGTACCACCTCAATTTTTGGATTTTAAATATTAGTATCACACTATTCTTATTGAAATATGAGTAACAAGTCTCGACATTGATCATGGTTTTACTAGGATAATAATGGTTGTTTTCATTACTGATGTCATTCTATTCTATGAGGAAGGAACCTAGTAACCTCTCTAAGGTAGAAACATAAAAAACATGTGTTCATCCTTTAATAAAAAACAATTGAATAGGTGGAATTAAGATATATCTCATAATCATATCGAATAATTCATGAAAATCATTAGTCCTCTTATATTTAACTCCTTTTTCATTAATCGGGGGAAGGTCAATAATTTTCCTTGAAGGATGACTATGAAGCACTGAATGAAGGCTTGTTTTCCTTTGGGTACTCTCATCATGGGTAGATTGTGAGAAGGTGACATGACAAGGATACCCTTTTAATTATCAGGGTCGAATTCGATGCCAAGATGGTGTATGATGATGCTGAGAAATTTCTTTAAGTTAATGCTGAAAGAACACTTCAAGTTGTTAATTTTTAAGATGTGTTGTTACATTTTGTTGAATACAATTTCATGATATTCTAGGTGGTTAGAGTTTTGTTAATATTTAAACACCACATCATGAACATAGAATTCTAAAAACATTCCCATTAAGGGTTTGGAGATGTGATGCATGGCATGTTTCTATGCAACACTAGAACTAATCTAGCCCAAGGGAATTACCTGATAGAAAAACACTCTCTGAGGGGAAATGAAGGAATAATATTTGTCATCTTCTTGGGTAGTTCATATTTAATTATATCATGAATATTCATCCATGAAAGAAAATATATCCTGATATCTGGTTATTTCATCGATCAATAGTTTTGTGATCGGGTACGGGAAATCATCTTTCATTATTTTTATTTTTTGAGACTATATTGTCCATCCACATGGGATATTGGACCTCCCAAATGAATTTTCTTCGATAATTTTCTCAACATCAGCCACTATTTCGGTATCATGTGTCATGTAATTCATGATACCACTTTCTCATCAAAAGACAAGGATGTACTAGTCAAGGGGGATTGTGGTTCTACTTATATACCCAAAAAAAAATTTTTATCAGTGGTAGTGGAGATTCATTCCCCAAATGATGGAGTGGAATACCTATGGTCCTATTCCTATTCCACTTCTTCCACTTATTATATAGTGGAAGAATTTAATAGTAACAATTCTCTATGTTAAGGGAGGATTTAATATCTTGAAATTAAAAAGATGAAATGACTTCCTCTAACAAAGCAAAAAATGTTAGATTCCTATGAAAAATTATAGAGTACTGAGTGAGGGATGTAGGAGTGTCTTCATTCAATTTTGGGTAACCATACAACCACTTTTACCTCAGTTGGTGAGGTAGATATTTCATAGAGCACCGTGGATGGAATGAGGGAATTTCTATATGAGATTTAACACTGTTTGGGGGGTCAAAAAATATTTAAACATCTCTAGACTCAGTGGTCATTAATGAATTCATGAGGAATAAGGAATATGAATCACAATGGGGAATAATTTGTTTGATCTGGTTGATTGTAAGAACATACTCATCATCAGGCTATTTAGACGGGTCAATTGGGATCATTTCCAAACCATTTGAGGTGGTGAACCAATCAAAACCATCAACTATAGGTTGTTTCACATTTACCTGATAGAATCATGTATATATATAATGAAATTTTTAGGATTTAAATGGGGCCTTATCTGTGTGTAACAACCCATTTTCTATATTAATTCGTTATTTTATTCACTGATAGTAAGATAAGGGAATTTTCATGGCTTGAGGTAACCATGGAGTTTCTTGAAATACTTTGATGTTAGTTTTTTTTCATCTAAATTTCCATACATCCATAGTTATCCATGAAGTCTCTAAAATAATTCTTCAGATTGATTTGACCAAATAGATTCTTATATCTTTTTTAATAGACCTGCAGGTTTATGGGGTAAGGAATTATGTTGTACTCATTTCAGCCTAGCAAGTGAAGTATTTGAACTGGAATGATATTAACTCCATATCCATTATCATTGAAAACATTTCAGACATCGAAACCACTAATACCATGGGAAAGATACAAGTTTCTCATGTTTTCTTGTATAACATAATCATTATCTTGATAGGTAAATGATATAATTACATGAAATTGTGCAGGATTGGCCTCTATCTAATAGACCTCAGTAGCGCCCACCTCAGTTTCAAACTCATGGGGACAAAACAAAGCCTCATTATGTGCTTCACTAATGTCATTTGATAATCTTAAGGAATCCAAGATCATTTGCTTAGTTGGTATAATCCTATCTATATTAGGATGTCATACTTATGGTATAAAGGATGGAGCATCCCATTATATGGATTCCCTTTTATAGATTCTTTAGGGGAATGAGTATTTGGCGAAGATGGATCAACCCTTGAGATATGAGATAAAAGATATCATACTCTTTATATGTTAGGTAGATTGCTCTTCCTACATGCCGATGGTGATTACACACATGTTCCTATTCTAATGGATATTCCAGACTGACTAGGTTAGAGTGGATTCTAGATGGTTCAAGGGGTCTAGATGGTATGGGGGATTATTCCATTCTTGTTGGATCCACATATTGGATCCTCCATAAGATTCATAAATAATTGATAGTTCGTGTAGAGATGTGGCTAGATGTGTAGTTTCATCCATAGTTATGCCTTCCCTGGTATCATCACCTATTATTGTCTCTTCCATCAGTTCCCTAACTAGATGCATGGAACCTGGTTTAATATTCAAACTCATAATAAGATAAGGGATCCCTTAAGTTAATTTAATTTAAAGACCAGTGATCAAATCCAAACTTAATGAGGAATTTTCATGGTTTCCAATTTCCAGTGGTTCTGTTTGGCAGAGTGGTGCCCCTCAATTTAGAAATAAGGGAATAAAATCTGAGAGATTAAAAATTAACATTTGACATGATGTGGGTTCATCATCATATGCTTACTCCATACCTTTATGGTCAAACTAATTTTTTGGTTGTCAGCATTTGGAGGGTTTTGGGGCCAAGTATATTGACTACGTTGCAAAAGGTGAAACTGGGGGATTACATTGTTATTTAAAATTTTCTTGGAGAATACCTTGATCTATTTTTATTTTTCTTCAATTCATCTAACCATATAAATTTGTTTCCATCCCGCTAACAACTTCTTAACACTTGTCTCCTTCATCAGAGGTTGTAGTAGAAACATACTTTAATTTCACTGATAGCCTTCCTAGTTTTACTTTCACAGAATCTATATTTTTCTATAGGATTTATTTAAATATAAGGCATTGTAGAAAATTGTGTCCCAATATCTAGTGAAAGTGTCAATAATATGTACTTTGGTAGTGTCCAACCTAGTTGGCCCATTCGGCTCCAGTAGGTATAGTAAATCATAGTCCATATAATCTAAAAAATAGTAATGGAATTGATCATCTTAACATGAGTAAACCTTATACCTTATATGCTTAAATTAATTTCATCAACATCCCCTCTACTCATCCTATAATGGTGGGTAGTATTGTTGACTCGCAGTGGGTGATTCATGATATGTTGTAGATTTTGGAGCTAGAGCAGGCCCAAAGGATAGCTTTATTGTGATAAATTTTACATTAGCCTTTCCAAATCTTTTCCCCTAGACAAGTTGAGTATTTCAATACGTGAGCTTAGTTCTTTGTATGGATTCATCCATTTTTTGGGTGATGGTAGAGAAATCCAAAATGCCAAATTGTATACCTCACCAGGATGAGTATATTTCAAATGTCATCGAGTAGGTTATCGATGCATAGAGCATGCATATCCTCCTATGTGAGTGTTAAGTTCTAGGAATAGGTTAACCCTTTATATATGGATGTAAAATAAGAGATTGTATAATTCTTTCACTATTTTCAGTTTTAGGAAAAACTGAGTGTCCTTTTCTGCAGTACTATGTTAGATAAAAAGAGTAACTACAGATGGTGGTCTTCATATCCTGTGATAGGAAACTGGTATACCATATGATGGCTATACCTTGGAGGGTTCTCAAAAATAATATGAGTTTCACTACTTCTTGTGGATATGGATTTTACAACATGGGATCAAAATTTGAATAAAAATGGATGAGAGGTTTTCACTGGTCACATGAGACATTAAATACCTTGAACGTAGGAATCCTGAAGCTTGGTGGTTGTGGGGTGTCTCTCACTCAGTCAAGCTAAGGTTTCCATTCTGGTTGTACTGGTGAACACAACTCCTCTATGACTTATGATCAAGCTACCAATTACTAGATGGTGGTTATTATACCATAATGAGTATTCTATTGAACTTTACCTTGGATAGGTGCACTGAGGGGAAAGATTTGACATGCCAGCTAAACAATTATCTGAGGAGAATATCCGGCTAGGGAAATATTTTGAGGATTTTCATGAAGTCATTCTGTTTGTCTCCAAAATGGGGAGGGGGACCCATGATATTCATCAATGATCGGGTCTAGGTGAACTGATGGTCCTAGTGCTGAGTTGTATGGATGTATCGGCCTTGCTATAATTACCATGATGAATATTTTTGGCTGATGTACACCTACTGGAACTATTTTTTGAACCTCTTACCATGGTGCATATTTGGTAGGCACACTACCTTGGATCAAACTAGCATTGTGTTTCCTCAACTCTTTCATTTTTTCCTCCTTCTGAGAGAATATCTCTTTGAGTATAAGGGGATCATTTTCATAATGAGGATGGTGTAGTTTTTGTACAACCATGATTTTATTCCTATCATTAGTAGAGATTTTTAATGAGGTAATGAAGGATTTATTGGGGGAGTGCTCAAAATTTGGGAGATTCTCTGGTTCTGGGTAAGAATGCCTTACATCCCGTTGTGGTTTATATTTTGAAAATAACCATCATCTCTCTGCTCTTCTTCAATTGGATCATTTTTATATTTTTCTATAGAATTGACGTCAATGAAATTTACATATGAATAACACATTATGGGTGTCATACTAGCTTCTAAATGGAATGAGAGATATTTGAAAAAATTGTTTGATCACTCCCATACATTCTGGGATACCATACAAGTTTTTTGGTGAAGGGTAACTCAGATGGAGTATCCATGTAGCATCATCATACGACTCCCTTATTGGATGAATGTTTCACGAGATGAGATATATTGGGATACCTCTCCACATTTTATCCTATATAAATGGGAAAACCCTAATGTCAATTGAGAGGTGTGGTTGAGGTCTAAATGCTCCTAGACCAATGGGTTGGGGTTGATCACATATGACTATTATCATTCCTAGGTCTGAATTTTTCTATATTAGGGGTCATTTTGTGTTCAAAATTCCCCCCATGATTTTGGGTGAAGGATAACCCCATAATGTGGTGGTAGTTGCTGTTGTCACAACATGCTTGATCTCTCCCCACACTATTTGAGTGTGTTCCATATATGATGCCAAGTATTTAAATAGGATACGGGTTTGCGAGGAAATTATCAGTGCTTGATGATTTTGTTCCCTTAGGAAAGAAGCCTGGTTAATGTTCTAAATTTCATTGTTATAGAGTTTTTCAATGGATTTATCTCATATTCATCGACTCTTTTGATACTTACTAAGAGAAGATTCCTTTTTATCATGACTCCTTTACAAAGAAAGGTATTTTCTCTCTATCCACCTTGGTATAATGAAATTATAAGATGTAATCCAGTGGATTGTTTTCTGAATTGGGTGGGGGTGAAATGAAAAGCTCCATTCTCCCACCAACCACAAATTTATACAATATATGGTCATCAATAGTTTGATGAAACAACTTATATTGCACATTAAGATAGGTTAGTTGGAATTATTTATGCCACCTCTCTATTTGTGGTCTTTGTGTGGACAGAATGGATTTAGTGTTGATTTGATGATGAAAATATCCCATTATTTTGACCTGGTCTTTGTACCCATTGTAATAAATGAATTTCTCTTCTATGTGGTAAATAGTTGACCTGAGACTGAGATGAATGATATGTATTCATTCTTATGACAACATTGTTGGTATGTTGAACTAAGACATGGTTATACAACAAAGCATAACTTGTATGTCATCTTGAGAGAATTGTCTTCATACGAGATACATATCATTTTTTCTACTACTAGAGACTCCACAATGTGATCCACCCAAGATGGATTATTATTGACTATTTTTTCAAGTAGCGAGGAGAGTAGGGGTCTCTTTGGTGTATGAATATTCTAAGGGTGGATCGGGGGATGATCTTTGCCCTTGGAAATCTCTTAGTTTTTAAAGGAGGTCACTAGTACTTGATAGGGTATGTAGCATATTGGACCCTATCTTTCCAATCACCTCGATGTATGAGGCTATTCTCATATGTGACTCAACATGGGGAGGGGCTTCTTATGAACATAAAATGGTTCTATGGGAAGGGCCTTCGTACCATGTGCTATCATGGTGAGTACTACCATAATATGTTTATGTCTGACTATAGGGAATATTTTTCTAGTGCATACCATCGGGAGGACCATCAGGGAGGACAGAAGTAATGGAAGGACATTCTTTCCAACATGAGATGTCACTTCAAGGATGACCTTCACTACGAACCCCATAATAGAATAAACTACCATCATAGATCATTGTCTAATTGCCGTGATAATATATGCAGTGTATACCCTAGGGAGTACTTTTAGGGATGATGAAATTTATTGGAGGACCTTCTTGTAGACATGAAATGTCACTACAGGGTAGACCTTTGTAGTGAATTTCATAATGGATAGGACCACTATCATAGCTCAATTTTTGGTTCTACGGTTAATTTCTACAACACATAACCTAGGGAGGACCTTCAGAGTGGACGAAAACTAGGGGAGGACCTTCTTTCTGACATGTAATGTCATTATGCGGAGGACCTTCACAACTAATCCCATCATGGAGAGGACTAAAAATAATGCATTATTCCCAACTACAGGGTTTATTTTTGAAATTTGTGAACTAGGATGGACCTTCAGGGAGGATAAAATAAAGGGGAGGACCATCTTCTAAATATAATATGTCACTATGAGGAGGAAAATCATAGATAATTCCATCATGGTGAGGACTAACATCATAGATTAGTGAACGACTTAGAGGAAAATTTCTACAGTTTATAACTTTGGGATGACCTTTATGAAGGAAGACTATAAGGGGGACCTTCTTACCAACATAATATTTCACATTAGGGAGGACCTTCTCAATAAATTCCATCATGGATGGGACCACAATAATATATTAATGACCGACTGAAGGGATAATTTCTACACCGTATACCATATGGAGAACCTTAATGGTGGAAGAAAGAAAGGGGGGCCTTATTTTTGACATAAGAAGCCATTGTTGGGAGGATCTTTGCAGATAATTCCATCATGGTGAGGACTACCTTGATATCTTCATTCCCAACTATTTGGATAATTTACACTACATATACCCATGGGATGACCTATAACAACCCTTCATTTTATTACACACTTAGACAAGATTTATTACACAGAAAAAATAACATCATGCAACATAGAATATTGGGTGGGATATTGTCTTTAGGGATTAGGAACATTACATAACAACATAAAACATATGACACCACATCTTATTGAAAAATTCCTTTACATGACCACTACATTCCCTCGTACTTAGAATTGCATGGGATAACCTGAGGACATGCATAAGAAAAGGGTGAGAAATAAAGACCAGTAAGGGAGTTAACAAGGCATAACATGAAAGATACAATACATTTTAAGTAATATCAATATCAAATTATAATAAGATAAACATGAACATAAAGGCATGATATAACATGTTTAACAAAACATGGAAATGTGGAAACAACATTTAAAATGATTTTAGGATGATCCAAGGATCATTGCACATCAGGCATGAGTAAATCCTCATTGAACATGAATTAGAATGAGTAAACCCTCATAACCCATGACGCATCATGTTACTAATCTTTATCTAATGCATTGGAGCGCTATCAGGATGCACCCTTCTTAAAAATTTCATTTCATGCTTAAGTGTTCTGCATGGATCAAATAACATGGAATCAATCAACATCATAAGTTATTACACGATTAAGTAATGTGGAATAAATAAATTAAAGTACCATGAAATATTTATATGTTCATAATAGTGAATACCCTTGATATATAAATGGGTATGGTATTCACTACACAATGATCGTGGCTTGAAAAAATGTGGTGCAATTTCGGCAGCAAAACGACATGACATAAGGATTCATGAAAATGTTTGATGAGGGAGAAATGGGTGTCTCATCATATGTACATGAAATTGAAAATACTTTTTTAATATAGATACATGTCCCAACAAACTTAATGGAATTTAGATGCATAATACAAACGAATTACTTGGATGTAAAAGAGGAGAGAGAAATACCTCACATAATTTCAGCATGGTAACAGGTGTACATGAGAGGCATTAGTGGGAGATAAAGGGGAATACCATCTACCAAAATTAAATAGGTCATTATGGGGAATGTGATAAATCTTACCCCAAACATTTTTAGTTGGAAACAAAAGGGAATAACAACTTAAAGTAAATTGGACATAAATGAGAAAGGAAGAAATCTCTTACTTGGACATGAGATCCCAAATGGTTGAGAGAGGCTTGAGAAAGGATTATTGGGATCTTGGATCACCTTGGAAGAATTCTAGAGTTATTAAAGAATATAATGGACAAAACAAAAAAGGCTCTGAGTAAAGAGGAAGTGGGATCTTGTGTGGGTTTTATAGGAAAGGAGAGGGAATTCTTTATTATTTAGGTTTGGGGCACCACACATTAAACTAAACAATACCACAAACCAGACCATGGTTTTTGCCCAAGGTTTTATATAAAGGGGAGTGGAAAACAATATTATATAAGTCCAATGTCCAGGATTATTTTAATAATAGGGTTTCTTATATGGAGGTGAGTCACACTTTTAAGGAAATTCATTTAAAAAGTGAAAAATGTTTTATAACTCTTGGGGGTCCACTAATGTTTTATAAAATAAATAAAACAAACCTAAAATAAAATTATTTTAATGTTAAAACATGTATTTTTTGAACATATCATTTATAGTCTTTTATTACATCACTATTTGGTCATTATGAAGTCATAAAACACATTATATATTTAAACGGTATCTATTTTTTACCCAAAAATTCAACTATCTTAGAAAATTATGAAAAATTCATTGTTTTATAATTTCGAAATCATGATTCCAAAACTAATATTCATTTTATCATAATAATTTTCAAAATATGTGAATTTTTTACTTTTTAAATAAAAACTAACATTTATCGAAAATTCTAGGTTTTTGACAAAAATGGATTTCAAACTTTAATAAAAATTACAATTGCATTAATAAAATTATACGATCATTTATTTTTAATAAAAATTAATTTAATAATAATATTTTATTAAAATATTATTTCATTAAAAATTCCATTAATTCATAAAAATAGATTTCTTAGTTTAATATTAACTAAAAATACTATTTACACTTTAAAAACTATTTTCAAAATAACAATAACAAAATGAATGTATTTTCATTATTATATACAAAAATAATGCACATAATTATAGTTCTAAGGTCTTGTTACATTAACCCTTACAACACCCGCATAATATTGAAGGGTAAGGTGTGCGATGGGTACAGAATCTTGGGGTTGCTCGGATAACATTGCTCCAGTGGTAATCTCTATAGACTTACACTTCTCTCGTAGGTGGTTCTATTTGAGAATAACATATTGAAGCTCGACTTGGGATTGGTCATGAGGGAATCCCAATGATGCCACCTCCTTTTCGAGCTCTGACAAATGGGCTTTGTATGGGGAAACTCTACTTGATGAGCCCATCACTTCCTTTTTTGAGTAAATTTGATTTATTAATGCCCTATATTTATAATAATCATGTGATCACTGTTCATCTACCATATTAGAAATGATCACAATTCTTAATGGTATTTTAAAATATTGAAGCATAAAACAAAATAAATTCATATGTTATATAACCATTTTACATAATAAGAAATTTAACTAGATCAAGATAAATTTTCATTAATGAACGTTTCGGTTGTTACATGACCTTTTGGGTGGAAGATAGAAAAGGTAGGACCTTCTTATTTATGATCATATGATCCTTAGGGGGATATGATGGTGCTCCTAATTAGATAATCTCTCATGATTGATTGGTTTTTTTTCATGAAGATAGCCTTTATGGTTGATGCTTTAGGGGGGGACTTCCAGAGCTACTAATAACAATGAAGAAGGGATAACCTTTGAAACATATACTTTATCTCCAGTAATGTGGTAATAGAATTGGAACGATCATTGGTCACTAGAGATAGGTGACTGATGGAATCTTAAACTCTAGCTTCTAGAAGAGTAGGGTCATGAGTCTGCCCTTAATTTTCCAGATGCCTTTGGAATAATTATATTTTTGGTTCTATCTTGTGTGTAACTCAGGATTCTTATTATATGTGATGGCCGTAAAATTCAGGTTCTTGTTTGAGTAGATCCTGTGGTTCTACAATGATATTTTGGTAATATTACTGAATTTTGGTAGGTATATATGAATTCTCTAGAGTTTCCATATTAGTGGACCAGTGTCTAGTTGGAATCAGTATTTTTTCGAGATCCTATTGTCCATTTATAATGGAATGTTGTTGATGACCCTCCTGGATGGGATAAAGTATGAACGTATAACCCTGAGTGATCTCCCTACTGTGAAGATGAGTCACCCCACTTGGGGAGGTGGGATTTACTGCATGAACCATTCCTATTTTGGTGGACATGATTACATCATGGAGGGTCCAGGGGATACGGTCAAGAATTGCTATCTGGTCCTCCATCACTACTAAGGTGATTTTTTGACATAATTGAAGAGAATTGGAATATATGCCCATTTCGGTATTAAAGTAGGAATATGTGCCTAATCTGGGTCACCATTTCCTTCTTGTGGGTAATGAAAATTCTCCTATACAAGGGTAGAGGTACGACTCTGACATTGATTTATAACTAGAATACACCACTTTCTTTCTCTGATTTCCACTATATTTGAATAAAAGGATGGGAATGAACGAGTAGTATTTTTCATATTCTCATTGTTATCAATTGTATTTGACTGATGGTCTTGATATTCATCCATTGAAATTTCTATCTCCATATATTTGGTTGTTATCGTATTTGACTAATGGGATTGATATTGGCGGGAGGGGTATGTATCTTGCGGTAATGTTTCCCCTATTTGCATTCCAGGATTGATATATAAGAGAAATAATTTTCTCATATTCATAGTTTTCCACTTTATTTGACTGGAGGGATTAATATTAATGATTATTTATTTTCATTTGCTTTATTTTTTTAGAATTTGTTATACGAGATTGATGTGAATTGGTAAGGATATGTGTCTACCTGTAATTTGGTGCCCTTTTTCATGGTTGACCTGGCGATATGTATCAGTAATTTGTGCCTTCTCATAATATGATGTGATATTTGAATGATGTTCTTTATTATAGAGATCATGAACATACACCTGCTCATTGGTTTCCACTATATTTACCTTGCCAACTTTTTCAATTGGAATGATGATGTGGAATTATTCATGGGTGTCTATGTGTCACCATGTACAAGCTACCGTATGGGATATGTTCTTTAAATATTCAATTAAGGCATGTGGGTTGGTATCCTCTAAATTATTTGGAAAAAATGCCACATGACATTGATAATGAAGATTTTGGATAGGGTCCATTGTATTGGACCTATTTGTTATTAGTATTAAGTCACTATTAAGCACTTCTTCTGCCTCCATGAGGTAAGGTACAAACTAAATATCACGTTATGGGGATAGGCTCCTGAAACGGATGGAGATGTCTAGTGTATCCACTTGGATCTCAATATCTAACCTCTTTTGGGTGGACAACCAGTGGGGCTTCATGTACTGGGGGGCCTCTTAACCAACCACCAGGGCCGAGAGAGTACCCTTCTGGTGGTACACACTAACCAGTGAATTCGAAATCCAATGTCAAAAATTATGGATGGGTGATAGTTACCATTTCATAGTTTAGTAACCAAATAGTGCAATAGATGATGAAAATTTTGGCGAGATCTGTTGAGACACTATTGGATTGAAGAGATTTATATTGAAGAGATATTTCAATATATGTGAGAAGAAAAAACAAAAAATCCTCTTCAACATAGAATCCCATGACCACATATGTAATTTTTGGTCTTTCTTGTCCCTCTTCCTATTTGGAAATGAATAGGTTTGGAATTTGGGTAACACCACCAACTTGCTTAAGGATTCACATCATGTTCACAATTTTATTTCCATTAATGAATCATTGGGACATGAAAGGACCAAGGATGATGAGATAATAATTCATTTTTACTCTGTTAAGGAGTTGTTGTGGTTAAGTGGTTTCACATCAGATTCAACATTTTCTTTCTGAAGAAAACACATTTTCAATCGAATGGTTGATTAAAGGGGTTTAATTGTGTGAAATCATTATTTTTGGGTAAAACGTCTTCAATTGGTCTCTAACACAGTTATTTCAGGGATCCAAAAACACCATATTACCCCTTATCCAGAAATCATGGGCCTACTTCTAAAATTATGTCGTTCAATAGGTAACTTGGCCAACATCACTTTAAAAACCATCATCGGTTGAGGGGATGGGAATTCAGTATCATCACACTATTTTATGGGGGGGACTACTGCCTATTATGGCACACCATTATTGATTTATGATATGTTTGTGAATATTTGTTTAATTCATACATATGCATATGCTGATTAAATTTATGTAACAATTCATTATGCCTATGCGTGGGTCCAGAATCAACTGTATGTGTCTGAGGTTATCCATAAATAGAGAAATCTATATGTATACATGGTTATCTATCTATGGTAACCATTTATGGGTGTATCAAATATTATTTGGATGTTTATTAAGATGATTCAAGTTTTAAGCCACATGGTGTGTCTCTCTAGAGTTTACTCTCATCCATGGGAATAATAATTGTTTTTATATCGAGATCGAACCCATAGAATGGGATTCCCACATATCCTCATGAAAGGAATATGAATCCACATAGTTTGATGCCACATAACAGAATAAATAACCTATTATGTTCTTGTGACAAGGATCAAACCATGTATTTTAATGTCATGAAGAAGAGATTCTGAAGCGAATGTTTCCAGGTCAAGGACGGTGGTGGACTTATGTCGAGGCAGCCTGATGGATCTGGATAAGATGTGGTCTCCTCGGAGGATATAAAACTCACTAGAATATAGACTTTAGAACGTCATGATGGATTTGGATGTTGGTTTTGGACCCTAAGGAATCCTCATATATATCCCATTTTGTTGGAAATTAAAACACATGTAGTACAGTATAATTGGGGCTTATGAATGGGAGCATCCAATTTATGGTGGAATGATTGGTGATTGTACTCGGAATTATTTCCATCATAAAAGGATTTATCATTATCAAATTTTATGGGGTTCTTAAGAATGGGATCTTCCCATTTGTATACATATGATTGTTGATTATACCACATTGGAGGACCATATAATTGGACTATGGAGCTTAATTTTATAGAGAATGACCATTTAAATAGAGGTTCTGGATTACATCTATAGAGATGGACCATTTCAGGATTGGGGATTTTTCATTTTTCATGATATCCACTAAACCCTAAGCCTACATGAGTCATTCTTGGTGTTAGAAACAAGAGGAAGTTGTAGATAGGAAAATCACATTATCCATTTAGTCTGCTGATTGATGAGGTCATGAAGCCCAAAGCGGGAGAGAGAGAGGGATTTGAGTGATCCCATATCCTCTTTTATTTTGATAACTGGGATAGTCACGTGTTGGAACCTATTCGACTATGACATTAGGCTATAGTGAAGATGAGAAAAGGTGTTTCATCAGGGGAAAGAACCTAGGGGCTTACTAAAAGAGGGATACACTCAAATTGGTTTTGAAGGGAGGATCTCATTGCCAATCAGATTTAAAGGAAAGTGTGATCCTTTCCCATATCGACTAGAATAGGAAGGTTCACATGGGAGAATCACAGTAATATCCCTCATTACCATGAGAATTTAAACCTGAAGACATTCCAAGTGTCCTCCTTGTTACAAAGGATACAAATGTGACGCCTCTTACCATGGGTATGTAAACTCAAGAGGATACACTAATGATCCCAATGATCTTATCATACATTTCTGGTGGATTTGGATGGGGCCTTAACTGGATTCTATTCGATAGGTTTCTAGAATGACCAACATGGGGACCTATGACATTATATAAGGGATCGATGAGAGCAAGAATGTGGGATGCCTTACAATTCCTCATTCCACATAGTAATTTATTAGGTGGGATATGATTACATCTATGTATCATGTTGCTACATTGGTGAGGGTATCACTCACATAGCATGGTTCTACATGGACCTAGGTTCTGCCCGCATAGTGTGTGGTTATGCGGGACCAACTTCCATCTGCATAGTGTGTTTCTATGTGGGGTTAAGATCCTCGGGCATAGTACCTCATTATGTGGGTAAGGATTCCTACTAATAGAAATTTTCTATGAATGGTTCTTATCCAAAAAGGGTTCATCATTTTGTGCCTTGCGAAATTATATCCATAATGGGATTTTGGTTTCACATATGATAGGATGATTTATTATTTCATACATACTTTAATGCATAATATTTTATCCTACTAATAATGAAAAGGAAGGCTCTAAATTTTTCACTTCTTAGCTGCATGTCTCCTTTGGATTTTTAGGTTTGGGGTCATGTTTCATTCTATTGGTCCCCTTCGGGGTCGTTTTATATAGTAACAATGGGACCGGATATTAGCATGGTTGGTCATACATGGTGGGTCCAAAGGATTTATTTTGTGGGATCCCAAGAGGATTCCCATGTCATGATCTATCCTTAGGGCCCATGTCGGGACTACCCCAACCTCGCCTTCCATAGGCCAGGGGCTAGCGACTAGAACCAAAGGCATACATCCCTATACTGGAAAGGCATTGACTTTAGAAAATTAATAAACACAACAGAGTACACAACTAAAGTAAGCACTAAAAAATAATGTATACAAAATTAAATTCCAAAATGAAACAGGGCCAGAAATACATGCCCAACAGTAAGTACAGTACAACTGAAAATCTAGTACAACTGTAGTAAAGTAAAAGAGCAACCACTGAGTCATCCTCTGGGAATCCCACCTGAAGGGTTGGTGAAGATGGCCTCCTTAGCACCCCAAGTCCGTCTGTCCACTCCATGTACGTCTCACCAAGTGGTCCACCTTTGGGTACCATCCAGCTCCACAAGTCTCCTCCTCGATTAGTGTTGTCTGTCGTTTGCATCCAACACAATGTAGTACGGGCATAGCCCGTGCATGGGTGAGTATACGATACTCAGTAGGAACCCCGAGACCCCCGAAGGTCTCCCAGAATCCACGAAGGAGAACCAAAGAAGAAATATACAATCATGAAGTATCAACCAACTCTACTTAGGTATATGCACATATATATACCTAAGTCATCAATCCTAGTTCGGCTCCAAGTCTCGAGCCAAAGCACAACCCAGTCCACACAGGAAGGAAGTCAATCACATTGATGATAATGATCGAAAGTCAAGACTTAAATCACAAATGTATATATATTTCATATAGAGATAGAGATGATCAGATGTAGTCCCTGATGAATCTAAGATGTCATACCCACGTAGGATACTAGACCATCTAAGATGTCGGATCCACGTAGGATACTTGACCAGCTACTCTATCGGACCCACTCAGGAAACAAGTACAGAAGTCAAAATTTCAGACCCACATAAGATACAAGTACATTAGTCAACATTGTCGAACCCAAATAATATTCAAGTACAATTTTTGTCGCTGTCGAACCCACAGAGGATTCCAGTATAGTAGTCGTCGCTGTTGAACCCACGGAGGATTCCAGTACAGTAATCGTCACTGTCGTAGCCAGCTCTAGGGTTCCCCGCACAGCACGCTTGATTCTGGGAGGGTCCACTACTCGAGCCAAGGGGGTGATACATCAACCATCACTAAGTCCATAGTTAATGTATCCCAAAGTTCCATCTCGTCAAAAGAAACCCTACGCGACAGACGGTGCGTCAATCGGACGCCTGGTCTAGGAGTTATTAGCATTTTCGTTCCAGGGTCCCGTTTGGAAATACACTCATTCCAAACCTGAACATTTTCCAAAGACGTCCAAAACACATGTAGAGTATCACGAAATGACCACTTCGTCGCGAGGGTCCCAGTGCCACAGACGGCACGACGATAGGATGGGTAGTATTAAATTTATTCTCGTTTAAGTTAATCGGTCCCATCCTGTCAAGCCCAGTGCGCTGGCGGCTCGGCCCAACCCAATTTGGCTAGTCCGACATGGCAGGGGTGGTAGCCCATCCTAGTGGGGCACAGCCTAGCCCATCCTGGAGAGGCTCAGCCCGGCCCTGTGGGGCGTGGTCCGGCCCGAATCGGCGTGGTCTTACCCGGCATGGCGCGGCCCGGCCCGTGGCTGGTCACGACTCAGCTCTGCTGGCCGAGTGATGCGGGGGGAGGGGGGGCAGCCCCCCGATTTCCCGAATCGGTTTCGCTGAGCGGCATCGCCCTCCTATCTGGCCGGCTGAAGCCAGCCGGTGTTCCCTGTGCGAGATGCCTGCACGGGCAGGCCATTTTCCTCCCGCACGGCACCTACAGGTGCCGCTACCTCCACCATCCCGGCCGGCTGACGAGCCGACCGGTTCGCCCGCTGAAGCGGCCCACGGAGCACGGGCCGCTGTCCTCCGCAGCACAACGCCATGGTTCACCACAGTTCCTCCATCCCTGACAGCATTGGCTGTAGGATCGAAATAATGATGTAGATTCTCAATATACAAGAGGGGGGGTTAATTGTACACTTTAAAAATTACTTTGGAACCTTTAATGTTGGTTACAGATAACTAAGTTTTCCTTAGATAAGGAAAGTTCTAAGAGTAAAAAAGTTAACCTAAGAAAATTCACAACACCTCTAACACCAATTGAAAACATGGAATAAGGAATGAAGTTATAAACTTCAAGTCCTATGTACTTGCTTAAAACTAGAAGGAGATTCTGAAAGTAGGTTCCAGAAATATGGATCCGGAAATTGAAACTTAACTACAGATTACAATATGAGATTCTGCCTTAAAGCATATAGAATCTAAATGGAACAGAGTACAAGTAAGGAAGTATAAGAAAGTTATACTTTCCTTTTAATACAATATGCAGCGGAAACAAACAGGTAGTAAAACTACAAGTAACAAGATATAAGTCTTTTAACCCAAAGAGAAGGGTATCCAACAACCTTGGAAAAAGGTTCCTTGATTTATACTTTCAAGCAAGTCTGTCTTACCCACACCAGGGTAAGCCCTTGATACGAAGATCAAAATCTCTATCCGTTTATCCCTGCAAGCCCTCAACTTCAAGGTAGTTGGCAACCTTTCTCTTCCTCAGCAAGGAATCCCTCGAACTTCAAGGTAGTCGGCACCTATGTCTTCTTATCCCCGGAAGTCCTCAAATGTAATCACCAACATTCAGAGTCTCAAGAAGCTTTAAGAGTTAATAAGAGCTTCTCTCTCTAGAAATCACTTCAAGCATGTAATCACATGAGTCAAAGATCATTTGTTCATCAGTATCGAGCTCTTTCAAATGAGCTCCTATTTATAGGCTCGGTTGACCTCCTTTCCAACGGCCATATTTTCTTTAAAAATTGGAGGGACCTGTACACGTTTCACTTAACCAACAGTTAGTTTATAACGGAATAGCTGACATCGTTTTGTAATAAAACAAGTGTAACAGAAAGTACGACATCGTTTTAAGCCTAACTCAAAATTTCGGAGTGAATATTAGGAATGTACGAAAAAATATTAAAGAGTAGACAAATTATAAAAGTGTAAGAAAAATAAAAGTTCGGAGTCTAAGAAAAAATAATATTTTGAGTCTAAATAAATTCGGAGTGTATAAAGAAAAGATGATCAGATTATGTTTAATAGGTGAATTCGGAATGACAATTCGTCATTAGAATTCTTAATGAGAATTTTTAATCAGGATTTGTCATTAGAATTCGGTGTCAAACTTCATGAGAGTTCATATCCAGATTTCGGAGTAGAAATTATTAAAGTTTGTATCTAGAATTCGGAGTGGAAGTTCATTACAGTTCTAATACAGAATTCAGAATCTAAAACAGAATGCTTCATATCAATGTTATAAACAATTCTGAGAATATAGAAATGCAACTGATTCTTATACTTAAGAAATATATGGATATAGATAATGAAAATATGATAAGGATAATTTTCCTTATAAAAACGATTTTCCTTATAAAAGCGATTTTCCTTATAAAAGAAAATTTCCTTAAAAATAAAGTGTTTGTGATTTTGAAAACAAAAAGGAATGGAAAAGTCATAAGGAAAACCTTATTGACTCAAGAATCTCCCCCTTTTTGGAAAGCACAAACATCCTTACGAAAAATAAAGACTAAGGAGAAAAAAACATTAAGGCTTATCTCCCTTTGCTTATGGATGTTGAGGAATATGACTAACTCCCCCTTAGGCTTTGAAACTCTAAGGATCGTATTCTATATTTCCAGAATGTTATTTCATTAAGAATAAGAATGTATTCTTTAATGAAAAACTACCCCTTCGATAAACTCTATTAGAGTTCTTTTTCTTTCTCCCCCTTTGTTAAGGTTCTTTTTCTTTCTCTCCCTTTGTGATTTTCAAAAAGAATTTGAGGGAATGGAAAATATAACAAATTACCTAAAAAATTAGTTACAACAATAAGGGAAACAAGCAAGAAAGATTTTTATTAAGTTTGAAAGTTCCAAAACAAGAAAGCTAAGATACAACAAAAGATCGGATTTGTCTATTTTGGATCTTTTTCCTTCAATATAAGACCCTTGAGAATAGTCTTTATCTTCTTCAAGTCTTTATGATCTTCCTCAGCTTGCTTCTCTAACACAACTATTCTTGCACTTTGAGCTTCAATCTTCTCTTCCTGGGCATCAAGATTTTCTTCCGGAGCTTTCAAAACTTGTTCTTTCTTTAACAACTTCTCTTCAATCTCATTCCAACAATCCCTTTCATTCCTCCAGTTTTGAGCAACAGAATTCAGCTTCCCATTCAGATCTCTGACTTCTTGAATCTGGAAATTCATTTCAACTGTCAACTTTTCTTCAAAGGAAGAAGTTAGATCATTTATCTTCATGTCTTCTATCTCAAAAGCATCTTTAACATTATCTTGGAATTCATCCAAGAGCCTCATCTCTTCTACAGTTTTCTTCGACCAACTAGTTATTTTCTTACAAGTCCTTTTGTGAGCTTCATATCTGACAAAGAAGGTTTTCAACTGAGCCCGGTTCTCAACACATTTATCCATGACCATGGATACAGAGTCTGTTTTCTGATTCAAAGTATGTTGGAGCATCTGGCATCTTGAATCAATACTTGAGAAGGTCAGAATAGTACCTACCAACTTCTTTAATGACTGAACAAAAAAGTCATGCCCCAACGAAGATGACTCCGAATCCGAGACTTTTCTTGGAGAATTTTCTTCTTCAAATTGCTCATCCTTTTTCTTAGAAGAATCACCAACTTCCCTTCTCTTTACAACCCCTGAGCTCAGGGTATCAACAACAAGTTGCTTCCCCTTGTCCCTTTTCAGAATGGATTGTTCTTCAGGAGTTTTCTGTTCACTATCAGAAACTTGAACAATATTGTGTTCATCATCAGCAACTTTTTGAGCACCATCCTCTACATTCTCCATTTGAGCATCATCATGTAGAAGTTGTTCTTCCTCTGCATGATAAGCTACTTCTTGTTCTCTTTTCTCCTCATCTTTCCCTGGAGTGACTAACTTAGAAGACTCAGCTTCTGATGTTTGGTGTGACATATGTTCCGAAGGTGACCCCTTATAATCGTCTACTTGCTTCAATAGATCTCCGGTCTCACCACTACCTTAAGCAATTGATTCTTCCTCTTTCTCAAATTTCTCAACTTCCTCAACATGCTTTGATTTTTCCTTCTCTGGAGTGACATAATTTCATCCTGGAGTCTCAGGTAGAGATTCCAAAGAGAAAGATCTCGGAACTGGAATGTTTCCGGAGGCCATCTCATTAAACTTTAATAAAGTCTGAACCACCTCAGCTTCAGACATCTTCTTCTTAAGATTCTTTTCTTTCACTTGTTTTTCTAGCTCATCCGCTGTCCTTTCCTTCAAGGACTTAGCCTCCACAGGATCCAAGCCAAACTGAGGCTCCCCTTACACTCTTTTCTCTTTGATTTCCCTCCACATAGCAACTACCTCATCAGGGTAAGATTTATTCTTCTTCGGTTTTGGAGGTGCGGAATGAACTTCCTTAGATTTGGGATTCTCTACATCAACTTCAAATTCATTCAACTTTCTCTTCTTCACTGACTTAGAGGATTTAGGTTCACCAACTTTCGGAACTGCTTCTTCTTCAGCTGGTAAATCAATGAACAGACCAGTCTTTTTGTCGATGGCAACATCCATCCTTTTAAGAGTACCATCACTCACCAACATAATTTTGCAAACTCTTGGCTTGGACTTGAAATCCTCCTTGAAAGACTCAAGGCACCGAGCTATTAACTTTGTGATGATTGCTGGATACATTATGATCTGAGCTCTCACATTCCCTTTCTTAACATTCTCAATGGTAATAAGAATGTGTTTCATCAGATTAAACTTCCTTAGATTTATCAGAAAATCTAGAATGTAGATCTCTCTTTTTTTCAAACTGTCTTTGTCACCTTTTCTCGGTACGATAAAGCCTTGTACCCATAATTCTAGAATCCAAAAATTCGTAGACAGACTAGCAATCTTCGGAGCCTTATCATCTGACAGTCCGAGAGTCTCCAAAGCTTTTTCCTTATCGAAACTTCCCATTGAATCCAGCGAAACATGAGAGATGAACTCGACTTCTCCATCATTGTCCAGCCCTACCAAGCTGACAGCCTTGGCATAAGAAAGCTTATAAGTCTTGCCATAAGACTTAAACGACAATTTCTCCCTACCATCTTCCCTAAAGAAGGAAACTATCTCATAGAACTCTATAAGAAAATCTGAATATACTTCGTCTTGATTTCCGGGATTAGACACAGTAACATATTCCCATCCGTTAAGCTTAATGTTCTTGGATATAAGAGAATCATACTTGTTAAAGAAATCAGGATGAACTAACCTTTCTCTATATACTGACCACTTGGAAATCGGCTTAGAGAAAGACATGTCTTGAGAAGCTACTTCCACAGACATTTGGATCTGAAGACTTCTGAGAATTTTGGAACAGAGCTTGCTGAAGATAGGAACGGCCTTAAAACGGAGAGGCAGAGCTTCGGGACGCTGGATCTTCAAAAATTGATGTGGGACGAGTCTCGAGATCCCCTTTATATAGGCAAAGAAACTGACTGTTGGTCTTCTAAATTCATCTAATGGTTGAAAAAACATCGATCTGATCTAACAGTTGAGAACAATCCCACAAGAAAACTTGAATCTGATCTTTTGAGGTTTTTGTTAAAACAATGATTTAAGAAAACTATAGTCCGAAAACAAAATATAAGAAAACACCAGCTAGTAAAATATGATTACGAAAACATAATTAAGGAAATCATACCTTTTGAATTTGCTTAGGAGGATTATTCATAATGGGTAATATTCTTTTTGAAGAAAAATTAACTACAAAAAAACTTTATTACTACGAAAAGACATAGTTCGCAAAATTCACTACGAAAAAGTCAACAAAGAAAATGAAAAATCATTACAAGATTTTCAGCATGAAAATTTCATTACAAAAGTTTGAAAACGAAAAGCTCATTATGATGTTCTTGGTATAAAAATCTCGTTATGGAAATACCAGTACGAAATTTTCCATTCCAGAAGTTTTCAATTCGAAAATTTCCATTCCAGAAGTTTTCTATACGAAAATATCATTCTGGAAAATTTCTGTTCCAGAAATTCCCATTCTGGAAATTTAGTTCTGAAAAATTTGAAAAACTAAATTTGAAAAAAAATTAGTTACTCTATCAATCAAATGTACTCCCCCTATGAAAAGGAGTTTATTACTGTAAGGTGACTTTTTCAGCAGAAAGTTAATTAAGAAAGATTACCTTACGGTTATCATCCCTAACTTCTGTTTAAAGTATTCAAATCTATTAGAAGGCAAAGATTTTATGAAAATATCAACAAGTTGATCTTGTGTTCTGATAAACTGAAGATTAATATCTCCTTTAAGTGTGTGATCCCTAAGAAAGTGATGCCTAATATCTATGTGCTTTTCACGAGAGTGATGTGCAGGGTTCATACTTAGGGCAATGGAACTTGTGTTATCACACAAAATTTGAGTTTTAGTAAAACTCAAGCCATGGTCTGTGAGTGTGTGTTGCATCCACAACACTTGAGCACAACAACTTCCAGCTGCTACATATTCGGCTTCGGCAGTGGAAAGTGCTACAGAATTTTGCTTCTTACAAGACCAAGAAACTAACGAATCTCCTAAGAAATGATATGTTTCAGATGTAATTTTTCTATCCATTCTACATCCACCAAAGATAGCATCAGAAAATATTTTTAGAACAAAATCATTTTCAGATGTATAAAATAATCCTAGATCCATGGTTCTTTTAAGGTAGCGAAATATTCTTTTTACTGCCTTTAAGTGGGATTCCTTAGGATTGGATTGATATCTTGCGTATAAGAATACTGAGAACATTACGTCTGGTCAACTTGCTGTTAAGTAAAGTATACTTCCTATCATACCTCTAAAAGATGTTTGATCTACTGGTTTCCCAGCTTCATCAAGATCTAAAGAGTTTGAGGTACCAATGGGAGTACATACACTCTTAGTGTTGTCATAACCATACTTTTTGAGAAGAACTTTAATATACTTATGTTGAGATATATAGATTCCCTCTGGTTTTTGAGAAATTTGAAAACCAAGGAAAAAATTTAACTCACCCATCATACTCATTGCATACTCAGATTTCATTAGACTTGCAAAAGAGTCGGTTAAAGATTGCTGAGTTGAACCAAATATGATTTCATCAACCAAAATTTGAACAATCAAAACATTTTTCTTATCTTTATTTATAAAAAGGGTTGGATCTTAATTTCACTTAACATAGTTATTTTGAAGCAAAAATCCAGTGAGTCTATCATACCATGCTCATGGGGCTTGTTTAAGACCATACAGAGCTTTGGTAAGTCTAAAAACAAGATCAGGATGTTTGGTATCTTCAAATCCAGGAGGTTGTTCAACAAAAACTTCCTCTTGAACATAACCGTTAAGAAAAGCACATTTCACATCCATTTGAAAAAGGTTTAAATTAAATAATGCTGCAAAGGCAAGTAGAATACTGATAGATTCAAGTCTAGCTACAGGAGCATATGTTTCATCATAATCTATTCCCTCTTGCTGATTATAGCCTTTAGCAACAAGTATATCTTTATTTCATACTATGACTCCATTTTCATCATATTTATTTCTGAAATCCCATTTTACTCCAATAACAGAAGTTTCCGTAGGACTTTCAACCATGGTTCAGACTTTATTCCTCTCAAATTCATTTAGTTCATATTTCATGGCTTTGATCCTATCATCATCACCTAAAGCTTCATCAGTGATTTTTGGTTCTAATTGGGAAATAAATGATAGATGTTCTATTTCATTTCTTAAGGAACTTCTAGTCCTTACAGGTTGATTTACATCACCAATGATACTATCACTGGGATGATTTTTAATAAACACTTGATTTGGGTTTTGAAAAGCCTGTTCATCAACACTGGGTAGAAAATCTTCTGGGGTAAATGTTTCAAAAGTATCTTCTCCAACATTTTCCTTATCAAAAGGATCTTCTATCAAAGGATGACAATCAGTTTTTGAAAACACATCCGAGGATGTCGGTTGGGATAGTTTAAAAACAAAAGGATCAGACTCATCAAATGTTACATGCACTATTTCATCAACAGTACAAGTATTTTTATTGAAAACTCTATATTCCTTAGAAGTTGTGGAATAACATAAGAAAATTCCTTCATCTGATTTTGGTGCAAATTTGTGTAAGTTATCTTTAGTATTCAAAATGAATACTTTGCAACCAAAAACCTTGAAGTAGGATAGTCTTGGTTTTCTACCATTCCATAACTCATAAGGAGTTTTATTAAGAAAAGGTATAATCAAAACTCGATTTATAGTATAGCAAGTAGTACTTACAGCTTCAGCCCAGAAATGTCTAGCTATAGAATATTCACTCAAAATGGTTCTAGATATCTCTTAAAGAATTCTATTTCTTCTATCAACTACACCATTTTTTTGAGGAGTTCTAGGTGCTGAAAAATTGTGAGTAATATCTTTCCTACTAAAAAAAGTTTGAAAATCATAATTTTGAAATTCTCCTCCATGATCACTATGAATAGTTTTCAATGGAAGATTATTCTCATTTTTAACATGAGATCTAAAACTTTTGAAATAAGAAAAAGCATCAGACTCCCTTATTAGAAAATAAACCAAAGTAAATATAGTGTAATCATCAACTAGAAAAAACACATAGTATTTTCCTCCAATACTTCCAGTTTGTGTGGGACAAAAAATATCCATGTGCACTAACTGTAATTCATCAGTTGTTGAGACTTCACCGACTGATGTAAAACTATATTTATGTTTCTTTCTATATTGACAAGGATCACAAACATTATAGGAATCAAATCTATGCTCTGGTAGATCCTTAACTAGTTTCTTCTTAGAGAGTATGCATAAGATCCTAAGGTTACAGTGACCTAGTCTTCTATTCCATAACCAAGAATGATCCTCCATTGCACTGAGGCAGGGTAAATCTTGGCTCCTGTGGTCTTCTAAATTTAAGGTGTAAACATTCTCTTGCCTATTGGCTGAGAGAATAAATTCTTCCTTGGAATTGTGAACTAAGCACTTATCATTTCTAAAATTCACAAGGTATCCTTCATCACATAACTAACTTATTCTAATGAGGTTTTGATTAAGAACCTTAACAAAAAGAACATTTGAAATCAAGGTTTTACCTAGAAGAACAATAATAGCAATACCAAAAATATCTCCCTTAGCATTATCTCCGAAAGTTACCTTTCCTCCTTTCGTTTTGATAATCTTTTCAAAATATCTTTTGTTACCAGTCATGTTCCGGGAACATCCACTATCCATGTACCATGTGTTGCTGCTGGTACTCTCTTTATTTTCCTGGAATTAAAAAAACAATTAGACATTCGGAATCCAAACTTGTTTGGATCCGAGATTTCCATATAACAAAATTTTAGGTACCCACATCTTCTTAGAAAAATAAGCTCTATGAAATCCTAGAGATTGGGTTTTGTTTGAGGAACAATTCTTTTCCCAGTGACCACACATTGACACTTGGTAAAAAATGGGGCACTTTGAGGAAAAAATAATTGTTACTATAAATTGGTTTTTCATGGGTATAACCAAATCCGGATTTATTTCATAAAGGTCGTATTTGGGAATACATTTTATCAAAATTTTCCTTTCCATGGGTAAAGTTTGATAAAAACTTCTTTAAGGAAAAAATATTGGACTTGAGTTTTATGACCAAGTTTTTATCCTCAAAATCATTAGTTTTAGAACTAGAGCTAGGCTTGAAAACACTTATCTTAGAAATTACTTTTTCTAACTCTTTAGAAATTTTGTTCTTATCATAACTTACTTCCTCAAGATTTCTTAAAATACTTTCAAAATCAGCATTTTTCATATCAAGATCTTTAGAAAGATCTGTTATTTCATTCGTAAGAATATAATTCCTAGAGTTTGCCTTATCAAGTTCCTTATTGAGTTTAGAGTTCTCAATCTCAAGAAGTTCAGCAAACCTAGAGACTTCTTCATAGGTAGGTAAAGTATTTTCTTCATTAGAAGAGGATTCTTCATCTAAGGAGTTAAAAAACATACTATCATTAGAATTTAAAGATACATTGGTCAATGATTCAGCATTTCGTACCTTAGCCCTAAAACAATGGTTGTCAATAGGTAATCTGGCTATAAGACCTAGATTCTTCTATCCTGAAGATTCATAATTAGAAGATTCATCTGAAGAGTTACCACCACTGGCACTCTAGGTATCATTTGCTTTCAGAACATTATTAGCATTGGCTTTATAATACTTATTTCTGTTCCTGTCTGAATGCCTTTCTTTCCTTTCTTTCTTTTTGAGCAATGGGCAATCTGGTCTAATATATCCAGCTCTCTTGCATTCATAACATGTGACTTCTCCATATTTCCTATCATTCCATTCCTTTTTCTTATACTTGGATTGGAAATTTCTTTGGCCGACTATCTTCTTTATCCTTTGAGAAATGTTTACTAACTCATTTTCCGAGATTTCACTTTCACTAGAATCTGATTGAATAACTACCTTCTTAGAATTGGATCTGGTTACTCTCTCAGGAGTCTTATCTTTCATATGATTTGATGTTGTTGTAAAAGCAACAGTATCATTCCCATTCTTCTTCTTAATGTTGTCAGCATCTCTCTTCATTCTGGTTTCATGTTGGAGAATAGTTCCGAATAACTCATCAAGAGAAATTTGAGTGACCTTCCTGTTCTCATCTATAGCAGTTCTTTTGGATTCCCACTCATTGGGAATAATATCAATTATCTTATCCACAAGTGCTTCATCATCTAACCCTTTCTCCCATAGACTGTAAAATGTTGACGATAGTCATAAACCTCTGTTGAACATTACTAATTGGTTCCCTGTAAGGAAAATTGAAGCCATGGTATTCAGCTCTAAGCATAGCTCTCCTAGTTTCAATCACTTTAGAAGTTCCAAAGTTTCTAACCTCTAACTTCTTCCAGATACAATTAGCTTCTTCACAAGAAGAAATTTGGTTATATATATTTCTAGTGATTGAAAACAGTAGAGTATTGCGTACCTTATAATTGAGTTGATACTCTTGCTTTTCCTGGTTAGTGAAAGTTCTAACTTCCTTATCAGGAATTTTATAATCACCAGTAAGCATAACAATGTTGTCCACTCCAGTATTGATAACAAAATTCATCATTCGATCTCTCCAGTATTCATAGTCATTACCATCAATGATTTGTGGTCTTGTAGGATTTAGATTATCAATGGAACCAACATTGATCCCTACCATACTTAAAATAACCTTTGGCACACAAACATGTTAGTAGAAAGAAGTTCGTAACCACAAGTTCGGAATGACAAAGTTTGGAATGAGAATGTTCGGAATGAAAAATTCGGAATGAGAATGTGAGCATGAAATACTTATACGTGAGTAAAAGTATTTCAGAGACCTCCTCTGATACCAATTTTAGGATCGAAATAATGATATAGATGCTCAATATACAAGAGGGGGTGAATTTTACACTTTAAAAATTCCTTTGGAACCTTTAAAGTTGGTTACGGATAACTAAGTATTCCTTAGATAATAAAAGTTCTAAGATTAACAAAGATAACCTAAGAAAATTCACAACACCTCTAACACCAATTGAAAACATGGAATAAGGAATGAAGTTATAAACTTCAAGTCCTATGTACTTGCTTAAAACTGGAAACAGATTCTGAAAGTAGGTTCCTGAAATATGGATCCGGAAATTTAAACATAACTAATGATTAAAATATGAGATTCTATCCTAAAGCGTATAGAATCTAAATGGAATAGAGTACAAGTAAGTAAGTATAAGAAAGTTATACATTCCTTATAATACAATTTACAGTAGAAACAAATAGGTAGTAAAACTACAAGTAACAAGATATAAGTCTTTTAACCCAAAGAGAAGGGTATCCAAAAACCTTGGATAAAGGTCCCTTGATTTATACTTTCAAGAATGTATGTCTTACCCACACCAGGGTATGCCCTCGATACGAAGATCAGAATCTCTGTCTTGCTATCCATGCAAGCCCTCAACTTCAAGGTAGTTTCCAACCTCTGTCTTCCTCAGCAAGGAAGCCCTCTAACTTCAAGGTAGTCGGCACCTCTGTCTTCCTATCCCCGGAAGTCCTCAAATGTAATCACCAACCTTCGGAGTTTCACGAAGCTTTGAGAGTTAATAAGAGCCTCTATCTCTAGAAATCACTTCAATTATGTAATCACATGAGTCAAGAATAGTTTTTCATCAGTATTGAGCTCTTTCAAATGATCTCCTATTTATAGGCTCGGTCGACCTCCTTTCCAACGGTCATATTTTCCTTAAAAATCGAAAGGACCTGTACACGTGTCACTTAACCAATGGTTAGTTTATAACGGAATAGAAGACATCGTTTTGTAATAAAAAAAGTGTAACAGAAAGTGCGACAACGTTTTAAGTCTAACTCAAAAGTTCGGAGTGAAGATTCAGAGTGTATGAAAAAATATTAAATAGTAGACAAATTATAATAGTGTAAGCAAAATGAAAGTTCGGAGTCTAAGAAAAAATAATATTTGGAGTCTAAATAAATTTAGAGTGTATAAAGAAAATATGATCATATTCTGTTTAATAGGTGAATTCGGAATGATAATTCAGAATGACAATTCGTCATCAGAATTCGTAATGAGAATTTGTAATCAGGATTTTTCATTAGAATTCGGTGTCGAACATCATGAGAGTTCATATCCAGAATTCAGAGTGGAACATTATTAATGTTTGTATCCAGAATTTGGAGTGGAACTTCATTACAGTTCTCATCCAAAATTCAGAATCTAAAACAGAATGCTTCATATCAATTTTTTAAACAATTCCATGAATATAGAAATGAAACCAATTCTTATACTTAAGAAATATATGAATATAGATAATGAAAATATTATAAGGATAATTTTCCTTATAAAAGCGATTTTCCTTATAAAAGAGATTTTCCTTATAAAAGAGATTTTCCATATAAAAGAAATTTTCCATAAAAATAAGGTGTTTGTAATTTTCAAAACAAGAAGGAATGGAAAAGTCATAAGGAAAACCTTATTGACTCAACGTTGGCTAGTCAGTTCTTCATTGACCAAGCAGCCCACGGTTGCATGACATAGTTCTTCCGCACGTGGCTGCCGCCTTCGCACGCCGCCACCTTCGCACGCCGCTGCCTCCATGCATCACTGACTCCTGTTGTCAGCTCCAAAATATTCAATAATCATCATAGGGTCGTCAGGACGTGTTTGTTCGGCATGTTCCCTCCACGTTAAGCGACATCAATTGGCCAAAGACAAATTAATAATTCACCCAGGAAGGGATATAATTTCATTCACTTCAAATTATATCAAACCCTCTACCTTGATTCTGATGTTCTCTTATTCATGTTGTGGAAAGAGGACCTGAAGACGACATTAATTCTTTGACGTCGGGGTGCGCCCGAGGAGGAAACGTAGTCGATGTTTCCTCGCAGACGACTTCTCCTCCCTTGACACGGAGGAAGAATAAGAATGACTACGTCCCTTGTGAGCATCTCCTCACATTCTTTCCTTGGCCTTTGAGAGGATATCGTTCCTCGCATTCTTCGTTGGTGAGGGATGAAGTTCTCCTCCAATTCTCCAAAGGCTCCACCACCAAATATTTTCCAAGACAAGATATATTAGAAAGGATTTCCCTAGTAAAATATAATTTCCATGCAATTCAAAACAATTCAAAAGGATTGTTTACCCATAAATTAATTAATGAGGTCATTAGTTAATTGTGTTGGCATACTTAATGAGAGGGAGGAGGAGAGTTTAAAATTCAAAAGTGAGGATTTGTCAAATTAAAAGAAGGGATGTTAATGGGGAGTTGAAGGGTTAGGGCCTCATGTGGCCCCCACCATACATTATCCTCTCATGGGAGGTTATATGGGTGTGGGAACCACCTCTAACTCCCCCTTGTAGTAAATAACCAACTCTTAAACAATAAAATTGTTTACAACAATTTTATTTAATTTAATATAAATAGCCAAATATTAACTTCTCCTCCCAAGAAAATGAAACCGCGATAAAAGTCCCCTTAAGTGAATACTGGTGCTATGATTTCATCAGTGCCATCAGATTTCAATTCCGAGTACCAGTTCAAAAGATAGAAAAACATACACGTACGATTACTGAATATACCCGAACAAAACTTCAGTAATTGATTCCGGGCACCCCGGGCCTCTGAATCAGGCACCATCAGAAACTATGAACTCATAAAATTCCAAAGTATTTAAGAAAAAAAATTCATGAAATATACAGGTCTTAACATTACTCCCACTCTAGTTCTTTATATCCCTGTAAAGCTAAAACACACACTAGGGAAACAAATGGGGGTACTGTACACGCATCTAAGCCTCCCGCTCCCATGTGCTCTCTTGGAGGTTCATGTGCTTCCAGCGAATGCACACTGGAGGAATTGACAGTCCACATAGGACCCACTCCTATCGATCCTCGATCTCCACTGGGACCTCTGTGAATGTCACCTCGGCATCGATGTCTAGCTCCCCGTGGTCGATGATGTAGGACGGGTCTTGCACGTATCTCCTCAATTGAGATACGTGGAAGACGTCATGCACCCGGTGAAACTGAGGTGGAAGGTAAAGGGGGTAAGCCACCTCACCTACTCTGCTGAGGACCTGGAAAGGTCCGATGAAGTGTGGAGATAACTTGCTGCCTTGGCCAAATCTCCACATACCTCGTCAAGGTGATACCTGTAAGAAGACATGTTCTCCATCCTCAAACTCCAGTGGTATCTGTCTCCTATCAGCATAGGACATCTGTATTCTCTCTGCAGTATTAATCTACTCCTAGATGATCTGCACCTTCTCCGTCATAGCCTGAACCATCTCTGGTCCTACAAGTGCTGACTCCCATGGGTCAGTCCAGCATAGAGGTGATCTGCAAGGTCGACCTTGTAGTGCCTCGTAAGGGGCCATCCCGATGGTGGAGTGGTAGCTGTTGTTGTACGCAAACTCCACCAAGGGTATGTTATCCCCTCAGCTATGACCAAAGTCTAGGACACATGCACGGAGCCTGTCCTCGAGAGTCTGAAGGGTCATCTCAGTCTGCCCGTCTATCTGAGGATGGAAGGTGGTGCTCAGACATAGTTGCATCCCAAAAGCCTCTTGTAACCCCTTCTACAGCCGAGAAGTGAAACGATCATCTCAGTCGGAGATGATAGTCGATGAATCACCATGAAACTTCACAATCTTATGAATGTATAGGAATCCCAAGCTCTCTACTAAGCCATGATCTCAGATTGGATGGATGTTGGCTGACATGTTGAGTCGGTCTATGATCACCCAGATAGAGTCGTGTCCTATGGATGTACATGGAATCCCCTCACTAAATCCATGGATATCCCGTCCCACTTCCACTCTAGGACCTCTAGAGGTTGTTCCAATCCTACGGGTACATGGTGCTCTGCCTTCACTTGATGAAAAGTGAGGCATCATGAAACGAACTCTTCTACTACCTTATTCATACCCAAATACCAGTGCTTGTGTCTGAGGTCCTGATTCATCTTCAACACTCCTGGATGTACCGCTAGAGAGGAAGTGTGGAACTCCCTCAGCACCTCCTCTTGTAGTGAAACTAGTACCATGGTCTGTCCCCTGAAGAGGATGATGTGCTCCCCTCCTTCATAAAATCCTTTAGGTGCCTACCCTGAGGATATCTGACCACGTCACGTCTCATAGTCAATGTCCCTATGTTGTTCCTATATGATTCACTGAAGATGTAGAGGGGTGACTGTGAGAGACTGAATAAAGGCATCTCCGTGGTTGTAGGCTTCAACTTCCTGGAGCTGAGCTCACCTCTGTCCGCCAGCTACCTGTGGTCAGGGTTGACCTCCTTGTGGTGGTGGTGGTGGTAGAGCCTCAAAATGTCGTCCACCACCCGCTACTCGACCATCTCTTCTGCCTCATCAGCCCGCTCCCGGCGGAACACCATGGTCGAACCTCTGCCTCTGCCTGGGAGTTACCTATACTGTCGACTTCTCGTATAGATGGATCAGTTTCATGTGCCCCGCACAACCAAACCTATATCCTGAGGTCGCACACATGATGGCCTAGTCCGCTTGGACCTTTGTGTCAACTGTCTACTTCTGGCTGCAGAGGACTCCTCTACCTATCATCCTGTTGTGGGTCTTTCTGCTAGTAACTGCTCACTGAGAAAGCTTCCCACTATAAAGGCTTTCTCTAGCACCCCCACCTACATCAGGATGTTGAGGGGAATCATCAAAGCCATGATATCGTGTCTGAGTCCCTGCTCAAAGGTCCGAGCCCTGAAGAATGGGTCTTACACCATGTCTGTGGAGTAGAATGAGAGGTAATTGAACCTCGCTGAGTACTGAGCTACTGTCATGTTTCCCTGCTGTGGATATAGTAACTCCTGAATCTGAACTGCACAAAAGGGTGGATGGAAGAAACTCTAAGAGGAAGAGACTCTTGATGTCTGTCCAAGGTAAAGATGCCTCGTCATTAACCTGGAGCATCAAGATCCACCATCTACCTGCTGCTGCGTGCCGGAGACTCGCAGCAAGGATCACCATAAGTTCAGCTGGTGTCCCTACCAATCTGAAGACTCTGATGATAGACTCCATCCAATCCTTAGCTTTCTGTGAGTCCGTCTCTCTGCGGAACTTGGGTGGCGTCTGTTACTGGAACTCGTGCAATGCACTCAGACGGCATGCACTCTCTGCTGCTGGGGCTGGTGGTATCATTGGCCCAGGGAGTAGTGGTAACGCTGGGGCCTCTGCTGTCATAAGGCCCTTCACTGAGGCCTCATCGGTCAGTGTTCTACCATCTCATACGTAACTCAGAAACCTAGCTTGATGCCTTCGTGGGGCCATCCTGAGAGAAACAGGTGCACCACGGTCAAACAGTATACCTGTTGAGCTGACAAAATGTAATCACAAAGCAAACTATGGAAACACACATGAAATTAGTTTTTTCATGCACTCAGTCGGAAATCAGATGTTAGGGTCCTGGTGTATGGATACATTGGCCGCCGCACCAACACAGGACTCCTGGGACTGAAAACCACAGTTAATACACTTATCAATATTGCTTCCTAGAAAATAATTATTAGAGTCCGGAGTTCTATGGTAGAACCGACTCCTCTGATACCAATTTTTCACGACCCGTCTTCAGGGCCCATGTCGTGACTACCCCAAGCCCGCCTTCCATAGGCCAGGGGCTGTTGAGTAGCACGAAAGGCGTAAATCCCTATACTGGGAAGGAATTGCCTTTAGAAATTAAAAAAAACACAAAAGAGTACACAACTGAAGTAAGCACTAAACAATACTATATAGAAAAGTAAATTATAATAGGAAAAGGGTCCAGAAATACAAGACCAATAGTAAGTAAAGTACAACTGAAAAGATAATACAACTGCAGTAAAGTAAAACAGAAACCACTGAGTCATCCTCTGTGAAAACCACCATAAGGGTAGGTACAAATAGCCTCTTCAGCACCCCTGGTCCGTCCTTCTGCTCCATGTACGTCTCGCCAAGTGGTCCACCTCTGGGTACCATCCAGCTCCACAAGTCTCCTCCTCGATCGGTGTTGTCCGTCGTCTGCAACCAACACAATGTAGTGCAGGCATAGACCATGTAGGGGTGAGTATACGATACTCAGTAGGGACGCCGAGACCCCCGAAGGTCACCCAGAATCCAGGAAGGATAAAACACAAAATAAAGATACAATCACGAAGTATCAACCAACTCTACTTAGGTATATTCCCACACATATACCTAAGTCGTCAATATGTGTTCAACTCCAACTCTCGAGCCCAAGCACAACCCAGTCCAGACAGGTATGAAGTCAATCACATCGTTGATAATGATCGAAAGTCAAGACTTAGCTCAAACAGGTATACATCATTCGTATAACGATAGAGATGATTAGATGTAGTCACATATTCATCTAAGCTATCAAACCCACAAAGGATACAAGACCAGCTAAGCTGTCGGACCCACGTAGGATATTAGATCAGCTACTTTCTCGAACCCACTCAAGATACAAGTACAAGAGTCAAACTATCGGACCCACATAGGATACAAGTACAGTTATCATCGCTGTCAAACCCACAGAGGATTCCAGTATAGTTGTCATCACTGTCAAACCCATAGAGGACTCTAGTATAGTAGTTGTTTCTATCGAACCCTCGGAGGATTTTAGTATAGTAATCGTCGCTGTTGCAACCATCTCTGGGGTTCCCGCACATAGCACGCTCGATTCCAGGAGGGTCTGCTCCCCGATCCAAGGGGTCGATAAATCAACTATCACGAAGTTTAGAGTTAATGTATCTCGAAGTTCCTCCTCATCAAAAGAAACTCAGTGTGATAGATGGTGCATCAATCGGACGCCCGGTTTTGGAGTTATTAGCATTTTCATTCAGTGTCCCGGTTGGAAATATGCTCGGTCCAAACCCAGCCATTTTCCAAAGTCATACAAAACTCACTTAGAGTATCGCAAAAGGACCAATTCATCACGAGGGTCCTAGTACCACAAATGGTGGGTCGATCGGACACATGGTCTTAAATTTATTCTCTTTTATGTGAATCGGGCCCGGCCCTTCATGCCCAGTGGGCTGGCGGGTCGGCCCGACCCGATTTGGCTGGTCCGACCTAACATGGGGGGCCGGCCCTGTCCGGCGGGGTGTGGCCTGGCCCATGGCTTGTCATGGCTTGGCCCAGCCGGCTGAGGGATGAGGGGGGGGGGGGGGCGGCGAACCCCGTTTTCCCGAACGGGTGGCGCCGAGCGACGCAGCCCTCCTATCCGGCCGGCCGAAGCCGGCCGGTCTTTCCAGCGCGAGCGGACCGCACGGGCAGGTCGTTGTCATCCTGCGCGGCAATTGTGGGTGTCGCGGACTCCTCCAACCTGGCCGGCTGACGAGCTAGGCGGTTTTCCTGCTGAAGCGCCCCACAACGTGTGGGTTGCGGTCTTCCACAGCGCGACGCCATGGGGCGCTGTGATTCCTCCAGCCCGGACGGCTACGGCCGGCTGGTACTTCGTCGGCCGAGTGGCCCATGTTTGTGGGTTGCAGTTCTTCCGCACGCGGTCTGTGCGCGGCCATTGCCAACACTCGTCTCCACCTCTATTCATCACCGCCTCCTGTTTCCACAACTAAAATATTCAAGAATCATCAGAGGGTCTTCGGGCCATGTTCGTTCAGCCCACTCCCTCCGTGTTAGGCGATATCAATTGGCCGAAGACAAATTAATAATTCACCAAGGATAGGATATAATTTCATTCAGTTCAAATTATATCAAACCCCCTACATTGATTCCGATTCTCGTTTGTCCGTGTTGTGGAAAGAGGATCTGAAGCCCACGTCAATTCGTTAACATCAGGGTGCGTCCGAGGAGGAAGCGTAGTCAATGTTTCCTCGTAGATGGCGTCTCCTCCCTTGATGCGGAGGAAGAATAAGAATGAAGGTGTCCCTTGTGAACGACGCCTCATGTTCTTTCCTTGATCGTCTAGAGAATATCGTTCCTCGCGTTCTTTCTTGGTGAGGGATGAAGCTCTCCTCCAATTTTTACAAAGGTTCCACCACAAAATATTTTCCAAGAAATAATATTATAGAAAGGATTTCCCAAATAAAATAGAATTTACATGCAATTAAAAAAATTAAAAAGAATTTTTTAGCCACAAATTAATTAATGAATTCATTAATTAATTGTGTTGGCATACTTAATGAGAGGGAGGTAGAGACTTTAATATTTAAAAGTGAGGAGTTGTAAAATAAAATGAAGGGGTGTTAATGGGAAGTTGAAGTGTTAGGACCTCATGTAGGCCCCAACTCACATTATCCTCTCATGGAAGGTTATGTGGGTGTGGTCCCCACCTCTAACTCCGCCTTGTTGGAAATAACCAACTCTTAAACAATAAAATTGTGTACAAAAATTTTATTTAATTTAATATAAATTCCGAAAAATTAACATCTCCTCCCAAGCAAACACGACCACGGTAAAGGTCCCCTTAAGTGAATATCGGTGCTGTGAGTTCATCGGTGCCCTCAAATTTCAATTCCGAGCACTGGTTCATAATATAGAAATACTCACATGTTCGTTTACTTAACGTACCCGAACAAAACAACAGAAATTGATTCTGTGCACACCAGGCCTCGGAATCAGGTGCCTTCAGAAACTTCGGACTCGTAAAATTCCAAAGTATTTAGGAAAAAAATTCTTTTAAATTTCCGAGTCTTAAATCCCAAACCCATGAATGACTTACTTAGGAGGGAGAAGTCATTCGCGGGGATGAAAATAAGCACCCATGCTAGGAAACCAATTTGTTTAATTTTCATGTTTTGGTGGTACCACCTCATCCAATGAAATTTTTTTGTTTACGTAGATAGTTTCTCATGGGGGAGGAGATCACTGGTTGTCCCCACATATTAGTTTGTTTCATTTGAGGGCATCAGTGGTTCCATCCGCATCCCTGAAAAAACAAATTATTCACCGGTGTTGGCATTCTTGGGGTGGAAATCTCTATTGTTTCCACAAAAGACTTCATTTATTTTTGCGGGCACTAGAAATACCTTTTCTTTCCACAAACTACTTTATTTAGTGGGTTATTCACAGATTAGAGGAAATATATGTCGAGAGGCTACTCGTGCAGAAGTGTTCAGTTCATGGAATCAACCCATCCTTCTTGGACCACCCTTTTAAACAATCTTCCTCAAACACTTCTTCTGATTTTTTCCTCCTTTTCAAAATTTATGGAATTCTCTTATTCTTGTGTGTAGAATTTTCATGACCCAATATAATTTTTATGTGTTAAGGATTATAGGGGAAATATTGTTCGACTATCCATATGTTAATTGATTGGAAGAAGAACCTATAAGAGTATCTAAAATGGGGGAGAAGTTTCCTTCAATGTGGAAATAAATTTCATAGATAAATTAATTTACAAGGAAGTTGATGTCTTGTATGTGAGGATATTAGGGTTTATTTGAGTGAATTCCCTAATCATAGGGTTATACCTTATACTATGGAAGGACTTATGTCACTCCAAACCATTATATTTTAAAAAATTTAAGTTTTTATGTAATTAAATTCAAGAAATATGTTGTATAAATATTTTAACCAATGGTATTTTTGTGATAAGAATTATGAAAAACCTCATTATTGTTTTAATTTCGTAAGTGGATACCTCTTTATACTAAATTAAATTTAGCTTAATATATTCCATAATGTGTTTATGATTTAATGGTTGATCGTAAGTACAAATTAATTGAAACCCATTTTTGTTCTAAGTGGTGGTATTTTAAAGTGATTAGTGTAATTGTTTGAGATTTTTTATTTTGAATAAAATAAATGTTACTCTTAGGTTCAACATGAAACATTATTTGATGAATAATTATCATTAGATAAATTTAAGGGTATTTATAATATCTCGTGTTTATATAACCTATGATGTCTTCATTTATTTCTAAGGATTTTTTAGCATTGAACTCTCATTTGAATCCTCCGACGGCCTACAATGGGACAACTGAAGCCCCCATCCACCTTAATGGGCCATTTCATGAAGGAAAAATTAGGTGAAAAAAAGTTCCAATCCACGCACACAAGGTCACATTCCATGACTAAAAATCCTTTATCTCCAAATACGATGTTATTTCTTGTACCTTCCATGGTGGAAACCAGGATTTCCAAGGCAACGGCTTGCAACATAGATGTTTTGTCTGAAATATATAATTTCTACATAAAAGAGTTCATTCCTTATGTAAATATATATTTTTGAAAAATATCAAGTAAAATAGAAACCTTATGTGACTATAATACCTTGCCAAATGTAGAATCTACACCCAAAGCATCTTATACACCAAGAATCTTGTGCACCTAACATTCAAGATTTCAACTATAAATAGAAGTTCACCCCAACCCCTTCAAATGTGGGTCTCTTAATGATTATTTGATTATTTGATATGTGTAAACTCCATCATCCACAAAAAAACACAACATCGATCGCTCGAGGTAGAGTGCATTTCACGATAGACCTCCTATAATCCAAAACATGACTCGGCCCACATTTGAGTAATCATCACCCATCCTCTCACAACATAAGTTGGGTGCTCTCAAGGATTATTCTTTCCCACAAATCTAGGATTAGGTGAAACATCCAGTCTTTAACACACGTAATCCTTCGGCTTCATGGAATACCCTTTTTTTAAAGAACCATGATTATGCATCTATTGTATAGATATGACAAACCATGCCTACACCTCTAGAGTGAAACAATCCAAACATGTACGCCAAAATTCCACGGTACTTTTCATGATGTACCATATTCCTCTACTATTCTTGTAGCACACAAAGCTTCCATGGTACACATCTCTTTGAATAATAAAATAGCGTGTGTTGTACGCATCTTCGAGTTCTAACACACCATAATCAATCAATCTAACCGTTATGAATAGTAATATCAAAGTTTTTAAATTTTATAAATTTTATCTTTTAAAATGTACTTCATTTTTTGAATATTAATATCAAAATTAGGTTAGGGGGAATTTTTGGTGTTTTTGTGAAAACTTTTAATTTTTGATGAATAGTGAAAAACATTGAGTTATAGTTTAAACCCAAATTTTTATTCAATTAATTATTTATTTTATTTAAATTTATCCTTGGTAAAAATAGATACATAATACCTATATAAGTTCAATTTAATTCATTGGTCTGAGTTTATAATAATTTTAGATATATAAACATTTTATGGAACTTTTCACTATCTTTTAGCCACATACTTGGAGAATTTTCAAATTCAAATTAAACTTAATTTTACCACTTCTATGAATGAAATTTCAAAAATCCGAGAGGCATGGTTGATATTAGTAAGAAAAATGTTGTTCAATAGGATGAAAATAATTTTTTGGTGAATAGTAACTTTTTACTTTTATTTAAACATTTAAAAGTAAATAGTGTAATTAATAGTAAAAATTATATTATTATTCCCCAAACACCTTTCCTAATTATATTGGATAAGTTTAATTCAAACAAAAATAACCTTAGGAATAAAATATGATCTTTTAGGTCCACATAGATTAGATTAGGACATTTATTATTATTTTATTTAAAGAAGTGTTAAAAGTGATAAAATCAATGTATAATAACTAAATCATTTTTAATATAGGGTTACAGATACGATAAATTCAACTATAAACATTAATTAGAAATATAAAAATATTTCCTACATAATGGTATTTTGTTTCGAATTTTTAGATTTTAAATAACGTAATTTATTTATGACACAATGATGATGCAGTAATTACATAAGTAATGAAATATTAAAGGAATTGATATTATAAATATATAAATAAATGTTATTTGAGAAGTTTTATGAATTACAATACTTTGTTAGGTTAATATGAAATGTTAGGGTTGGTTAGATGAATATTTTTCAAAGTAATAATGTTGTTATGAGTTTAACAAAAACAAAATACTAAATAGTGTCAAAATTGACATAAAACTGTTTTTAAAACAAATATTATATTATTAATTAATATTATATTCCTAAAAATCTATTTTTTGTCCAAAAGACTTATATAATGATATGTGAATCATTAATTAACCACTTGGGGTTCACTTGGAATTAAATAGTATGTTTATTGACCATATAATATAAAAATACAAAGAGATATTGTAAATGTATAACTATTTAACTAAGCATTAAATCTAAAAGATAATGTTAATATAGTGACCCAAACCTATCTAAAACCTATTGGTTGAGTGGTTTTTTGACCAATAACCACATTATACTTTAAAAAATTCATTTTTCATCCATTATAAAATGAAAACGCTTTTATTATAAAATAATAGTTCTATCTTTTCCTAAGGTTCCCCTCAACCCTCTTATAAAATGGCACTCCCCCTTCCATTAATATCACACCTTCAAAGCCATTTCTCAGCCAAAACCTGCCCAAATAACCCATCAATTGTCTTTCCATCATCCTATAGGCCTTCCTTTAGTCATAAAACCATCCAAAGGATCCCTTTTGATCAAATCATAAGGAATAAACTGAAGAAGTGGTAAATATCTCCCCACCTCTTTCTAATTCCTTTCTTATTCCACTTCCTTTTTCTTTTTTTTCCATTATAAAATAGTAACTCCAATATCTTATATATAATGTGATTTTATTATAAATATTGTACAACCAAATTCATTATTCTATCCATCCATTGAATGACATGTCACCATACGTGCATACATATGGATTAGCGTCGCCACGTTGTGGTGTAATTGTTATTCAATACATTATTATTAGGATGGGTATAATAATGATGTGTAATTGATGTAAATAATAAATATAACATGATAATTATTCTTTATATATGATATACCATCAAATTATATATTATTTTAAAATCAAAAGAATGATATTGTCACTTGTGTGTACGTACGGATTACCATCTCCATGAATGCGATGATATTCATTCCCCATCGTATCCATTCAAAAATAATTTTCATTAGATGATTAAAAATAATGTTTAAAGACTTTATTTAATTTTGGATATGAATAGGATACACCCCATCCATACAAAATATGTCTCACATAACAATGAATGTAAAGGAAAATGAATCCGTTAACAACTGAAACAACGATAATACTATGATATTATTAACAATGGAATGTTAAAAGATCATATATGATATCATATTAATTTATATGATTACTGTATAATTTAATAACAATTATTTCACCATTATACTGGAGGTTAACCTACCCTTGACCAAGGAAAAGTACAAGGTAAGGGTTAATTTCACAATCTCTTCATTATCCCTGATTGTTTATATGTAAGTATCTATTGGGATCTCTTTTTCAACCACATACATGTTTCTTAAAAATGTATTCCAAAACATTTTTACTATTTACTAGACAATGGGTTAAAGTAATTTATACTCTTATTTGACGTTATATGTTCTAAAATAAATCTTCTTGTCATTTTCTAAACATGGTAGTTTTAACATTTTAAACAAAATTAAGGTAAGAATGTATTTTTTTAACATATATGGTGGGTGCGACTATTTTCCGCCATTATAACATCGTCGAAGCATCCCTTACAATCTTATAAGAATATTTTCAAAATAAATGTTTTATTTATAATTATGTGACTCTTAAATGATTTAAAAATAGAAAGATATATTTCTCTAAAAAATGTTTTGATTTTATCAATGTCAACATCCTTTGATGGATTGTAAGCTTATTTGAAGTTTATTTTTTGTGATACAAAACATACATATTATATTAAAGGTTTTGGGATATGTTTTACTATAGATGTGTTAGTTTTACACCATTCATGATTTATGGATAAAGTATTTACATTTAGTATGCTAGTTTTAATACGAATGATTATGTTATGTTTAATTCTTTTCATATGAGGAATGCATTGGGCTTAGTATGGGATGGGTGGAGCCCGCTATAGCTCCTCGATGCATTGGTATGTCTCATGAGACAAATATCTATCTTGGAACAAGCCCTCGAAAAAATCATATATTGTAGTCTTAGCACAAGTCCTTGACTATGTGGTTATGAACATCTGGCATTATGCATTCCATCATTATGAATGGGGTTATTGATATTTCATGTGATTATTTGACTAGTAGAATATCCATGTGAACTAAATGGAATTATTTTATTTTACCTTTTCCATATTATTCTGAAGTTCATGTTTTAAAGGATTTTTTTTAGTCTTATACATTTCCTTAAATTTTTATGATTATTTATAAAAGTTTCCTCTTGATTGTTATCCTTACTGAGCATCTGATCCCACCCCTTTCTAGGTTTTATTTTTCCCGAGATGTGAAGAAGTGTATTATTACTGACCTGTAGGGATAGTCTATGGGTTCTTAGTGTTGTCTATGGAAACAATGTAGTTGTAGTTTTCCATTTCATGATGTAATGTAAACCTTATGACTGTTTCTAGTACTTCCAAGGCTACTAAACTATTCAGTCATTTGAGACTTGATCTTTTGTAATCATGCCAATGTTATGTAATAATTAACCGTCTATGAGTAACTAGGGTTGGGGAGTTATAGTTGGTATCAGAGGATGTTTAGTACAAACCATGGAATCAAGATTTTGAAAAACTTTGATTAGAGCACATTACCCTAAGATAGACTTTGAGGATTAGTATAGAAGAACTTTCGAGAATATTGGTATTGTAGAGATTTTGTGAGTTTTACAAACAATACATACCTGTCTGAATATGAGAAGGTAGAGGTGGCTCTGGCACAGATGTACCTAGTGGTAAGCCACAAAATCACCACTTTGAGCTAGACTCAAATGGGAACAGGTGCAGGACAATGGGCCTTTCTGAACTTTTGGTTACGACACTCCTGGTGATTTGCTTAGGATAATTCTCATTTTCATTACAATCCATTATGAAGGGTTTTTGAATATATACTTCCAAAAATAAAACATTTTTATGATTATGGATTATATCCATAAACTGCTCAATATATGTAAAGTGTTTTACAAGTTTGGATTTATATATTTTGAATCATAAAATAATCTACTTTATGTCATTGTTTAGAAATGGCGCCTATTGGAAGGAATGGAAACCATATCAAAGCACACACTCCATGTAGGTATCTACCTCCTACTCAAGATAATTATAGTGGAGTTTGTGATATAACTGGTGTTGATCATCTAATCACCACACTAGGATAACTCGCTCATGTTATGAATAATAACCTCACCCATATGGAGCTCCCTGATCCGCATTGAGGAGGATTAATGTTAGATCACATCATGAGGAAAAAACCACCAACATTAAATGGGTAAAAAAATTCCTTCGTATCCGAGCAATGGATAAGTTCCTTAGATAAAATATTCTACACCTTGGGGAGTAGTGAAAGGGAAAAAGTTTGCATGGTAGTTTACCGCCTCACTGTAGATGCTGATCAATGGTGGTCATTGATTCAAAACACAAAAGAAGATGATGAAGTATAAAATATGTAATGGAGGGTGTTTAAATAAATTTTCTTAGAAAAATACTTTCCTCATGACCATCAAGAGGATATGGAAATACAATTTATAAGTCTCTGGCAAAAGGAGGATGAGAATATCGCAATGCATGAATCTAACTTTACAAGGTTATCAAGGCATGTTGCAGATTATATACGTAACCCAAGAAGTAAGATTGATCATTACTTTTATGGGTTAAACCATTTCTCCCTTGATTATTAGTCTCACATTCCTTCTCATCATATGAAGATATTGTCTCATGTGCAATCAAGACAGAAAAAGAATTCTCTAAGTCATATGACTTAAAAGCAAAGAAAGAGAAGAAGAGATCTGTTAAACACTCTAGAAATGGTAATAAGGGGAAAAGGGAAAAGTTGAATATCTATCTTGTAATAAATTTTTAGAGAAACACCCTATTACTTTCCTGGAGGTAATGAGGGTCTGTTATAAGTGTGTAAAAAAAGGCCACCAAGCTCGTGATTGTAATGGGAAGAATGAGGCTGTCAATGTTGAATGCTTCAATTGTAGAGAAAGGGGGAAATATGAGAATAAATTTACTAAGCATCAAGTGAAATTACCTCAGAAAAGGTCAAGGGATCAAGTCCAAGATTATTCTATCACTACTACTGAGGTTGAAGCTACGAAAGATGTAGTGGCAGGTAATTTAATGGTTTCCTCAAGTTTAGCCAATGCTTTATTTGATTCTGGATCATCCCTTTCTTTCATATCTTCCCAGTTTTCTATGAAAATTAGATATTTCTAGTTTTATTTAACAAGGGAGTTATCAGTCAAAACTCATAAGGGATGTATCATCGCAACATGGTTTTGTGAATCAGTTCCCATTAGATCATATAAATTTTCTTTATCTATTGATCTTATCATCATACCCGTGATTGAATTTGATATAATCCTCAGTATGGATTCAATTTCTGATCATGATGTGATGATTTATTGTAAGAATAAGGAGGTTAAATTTTTTTATAATGATGAAAAATAACACCTTATCTTTAGAGTAGAAACATCACCACCTAATTCTTATCTACATCCACCCACAGTAGCTCAAATAATTTCAATTATTTGGGAGGAAGAGCATGAAATAACTGTGGGTGAGGAAAATAATGTTCAAATAAAGGAAGTACCTATTGTGCAAGAATATGTTGATGTGTTTCCAGAAGATTTACTTGGACATCCTCCTGAATGAGAAATTGAGTTTTCCATTGACTTAATTCCTGGTTCAAGGCTCATATCAAATACCCCTAATAGAATGACCAATGTGGAATTAGTAGAACTAAATAAAATACTAGAGGAATTGAGTAATAAGGGATTTATTCACCATATTGTCTCTCTATGGGGATCCCTGCCCTTTTTGTTTAGAAAAAATATAGATCTATGAGGTTGTGCATTGACTACAGGGAGATCAATGCTTTAACAATGAAGAACAAGAATCCCCTACCTCGCATTGATGATTTATTTGTCCTACTGCATGGAGATCAATACTTTTCAATGATTGAAATTTGATCTAGATTTCATTAGTTGTGTGTAAAGAAGGAAGACATTCAAAAAACAGTATTTTGAACCAAGTACGGGCATTACGAGTTTCCAGTAATGCCTTTTGGATTGAATAATTCACCCACTGTCTTCATGGATCTAATGAAAAGAGTTTTCAAGGAATATCTTGATGACTTTATAGTGGAATTTATTGATGATATCTTGGTATACTCCAAAAGCTACAAAGATCATAAAAATAACTTTCTCATTATCCTGAAGACTCTTAGAAGACATGAATTATATGGGATGTTTAGCAAGTGTGAATTATGGCTACATGAGATATATTTTCTTCCCCATATTGTCTCTAAGGATGGAATCTATGTTGATCCTTCTATGACCAAGGAAATCCAAGAATGGCCAGCACCGATGAGTATAACTGAGGAACACATTTTTATTGGTTCGGCAGGTTATTATCACCGTTTCGTCCATAAATTTCTCAGTTGGCTAACCCATTAACAGAGATCACACAAAAAGGGGTTATATTTGCATGGAAAAAAGTGTGTGAATAATGTTATTAATAACTGAAGATAAGATTATTCAATCCTCCTATATTGACTCTACCATCTGGGAATGATGGGTTTGTTATTTATAGTGATTCTTCAAAGAAAGGACGTGGTTGTGTCCTTATGAATAATGATAGGGTTCCTGTATATGCATCGTGACAGCTAAATATTCATGAGAAAAACTATCATACTCATGATATTGAGTTAGTAGCTGTAATATTTCCTTTGAATATTTGAAGACACTATCTCTATGGTGAAAAATATGAGATATATACTGAACACAAGAGTTTGAATTTTATTTTCTCACAGAAAGAACTCAACATGAGGGAAAATACATGGCTTGAACTACTCAAAGATTATGATTGTACTATACAATACCACCAGGGGAAGGAAAATAAGGTGGCATATGCTTTGAGCAGAAATGATCATGGAGTTTTGAACAAGATGAGAGTTGAATGGGATACTATTTTCATGGATTTAGTAAATATGGATATGGAAATCATCATGGAAGGTGAAACATCAATACCTTTTCAAATGGTTGAAACCCAATCATTACTAGAAAGGTTAAAGAGTTCACATACTGGGGATGAAGAGTTTCAAAAGAAGATTAAAGCTGTGAAAGATGGTAGATTGAGTGACTTTGTGTATGAAGATGGAATTTTGAAATTTGGGACGAGAGTTTGTGTTCCCGATGTACCTAATCTAAAAAGGGAATTGTTGGATGATGCTCATAGTTCCAATTTCTCTATACACCATTGTAGCACTAAGATGTATAGAGATTTGAAAGAACATTTTTGGTGGGACAACATGAAGAGGGAGATTGCAAATTTTGTGTCAAGATGGATGGTTTATCAACTACTGAAAGCTGGAAGGAAACATCCTGGAGGAGTCATGCAACCTCTTCCCATACCGGTGTGGAAGTGGGATAATATTACGACGGACTTTGTCATGGGACTTCCAAAGACTCCTAGAAGGAACCAGGCAATATGGGTCAGTGTTTATCATCTTACCATGTCAACACATTTTCTTTATATAAGAGAAGATTTACCATTAGAATGTTTTGCAAGACTATATATTAATGATGTTGTAAGACTTCATGTAGTACCACTATCGATTATTTCTGAACGTGATCCACGTTTTACATCAAGATTCTGGAAAATTCATCAGAAACCCCTGGTTACTAAACTTCGTTTGAGCACTACCTACCACCTCCTAACTGATGGACAATCAGAACGGACTATTTAAACCGTAGAAGACATGTTTAGATCATGCTCACATGACTTTCAAGGTATGTGGGATCAATATTTAACTCGGGTAGAATTTTCCTATAATAATATCTTCCATTCAAGTATTCATATGGCTCCATATGAAGGGTTATAGGAAAATATATCTCACACACCAACCTGTTGGGATGATGTTGGTGAAAGTAAACTCATAGGCCCAGAACTTTTAAAGGAAACAATGGAAAAGGTGAAGGCAATCGAAAGCCACATCAAGGCACTACAAAATAAACAGTGTTTAGCGGCGGTTTTGTGGCGGCGGTTCACAAAACCGCCGCTAAACGTTTTCTGAAATACGTTTCGCGGCGGTTTTTAATAAACCGCCGCTAAACCTTTGTTTTTTTTAAAAAACCCCGACCCTTCCCTACCCCGACCCCGTTTCCCTGCAACCCTCGCCCGCAGCCCCCTTCCTTCAACCCTCGCCCGCAGCCTCCCGCGACCCCCAGCGATCCCGCGACCTCCTCCGGCGACCCCGCGACCTCCTCCGGCGACCCCGCGACCTCCTCCGGCGGTGCCTGCGACCGGCAACCCGCGACCCCCTTCTCCCGAGGACCTTTCTTACTTCGACCTCAGCCCCAAAGTGAGTTTTATGGATGTTCATATGTTGTTTAACCATATTATGGGTGTTATTATCATGTAATTCTCATTTTTAGACGTTTATGCATTCTCACATCATGGTATGTTTAAAAGCTGATATGTTTTTTTTGGTTTTAATTCCTGATGCTAATGGTTTTAGTGTATCCTCTTAGAAAATGGAGGAAATAGTGAATGAATTTTTTTGAAATGGTCAGTGATGTTTTTGAATGACTTATATCTGGTTAGTTTGTAAAAAGTATCAGTGTTTTCTAGACAACACATCATTGAAATGACATACTGATTAATAAACTGCTAGATGAATTGACTGCTGAATTGGAACTCATTTGGTTATTCTTAATTAATTATATAATTCCCTAGTAGCGATGCATCGTGTTCAGAACGAGACTATGTGTCAACTGGTGAAATTAAGCTTCTTTAAAAGTGTCAAAAATAGCTAGTTTTTTTGGTCTTAACATGCATGGTTGGGTGAAGTTGGTTATAATCAATATAGAGAACATCATCTTGTGCTTGGATGGGTTGTTTTAATGGCGAGAATCGATGTGTACTGGATTTAAAATATTTCCATGTTTGTATTGTGACATGAAAACATAAGTGAAATTTTTAGCTCGGGACATCACTAGAAGTTGGGTATGAGTTCCAGTGGATAACTTTGATGTAAAAATATTGTACCGAAGGAGGCGGAATCACATTTCTAGATGAAATGTGTTTTCTATTTATGATGAGTGTTTTTTTTAAATTATCATCTAGCTATGGATCAACATATTTCTTATCTCTTCATTAATTTCTATCATTGAGGAACTTTTTCATGGAACACTGTTAAGTTGAGGTGAGTAGAGTGTGAATCAACCATGTTTTTTTATAAAAATTAGTATTAACAAATCTAAATGAGGTTGATTTGAAATAGACCATTACATATTTTATATAACCATGCCGAAGGCATATTTGTAATTCTAAAAGGGTTTGTTCATTAGAATGTTCTAATAGTAGAGATACTGTGAATCAGAATTGGAATTTAAATACTAGTTCTTATGTTAAGAAGAAACAAAGGTTGAATTATTAATGATAGTATTAAATGATCAAATCTTCCGTTTTAAATAATTGGTAATGCATAGTCTCTATGTTTCAGTTAGGAATACGAGATTTTTATTGATTTTTAATTTCTCATGTATCGTATGCCTAGGGTATTCTTTGTGGAGGGTTGTGCATCTGGATGTACAACATGCCTATTTGAATAACTATTTATCACATAAGTATGTAGGATTTTTTTTTCATCTATTCCTCAAGGATTCTCAGGGACCATAATTTTTAAGGCGGAGAGATTGTACCATCCTGTGTTTTTTACTAGTTCAAAATTTTCAAGAGTTTTTTATCATTTAATTTGGCAGGAAATACGTATCCTAAATTGAGATTCATAATGTAAATAAAAACCATTGAACACATAAAAATTCATTTTTGAGGTTTATGTCTATTATAGTATAATATAATGAATCTAATTCCCTAATTTCATTGTCCATTGTATATTAAATTAGAATCATTGATGGTTTTAGGCCTCAAATTTTTACCACAACTTAAGTGTGCATTCCTTGAATTCTTTTATGTAACCAATTATTTTCTAAAAAAAATCATGCGGAGGTGTGCTATCTTATAAAATGAAAACATGCTGATTAATGAAATTTTAATGGGAATATCACTCCAATATGTTATTCCATAATGACCAAACAATCAATTAAGTGGGGTTTTAATACCTTTTATTGAAGGAACTAAATAATTTTTTGTGTCACGAATGATAGCATGGCCTAAATTATACAATGTTCATATAGTGTGTTTACTATTTATGAATGTTCACCTGGACCCTAATACTTTATTATGTACATGGAAATATAGGAAAGTGGAATGATATTGGAATGGAAATATAGGCAAGTGGAATGATATTGGAATGGAAATTTAATTTCCATTCACTATTATTAATATTATTCAAATTATTATAATTGAAATACTTAAGTACATTGACCTTATTATTTTATAATTGAAAAGTAACACGGAAATGGGCATCTAACATATGCATGACTTGTGATGTGGAATGCTTTTAAACATGACAATTCTTATATTTGTTGGAATTAAATTATCAAATTAGTTATGTATTCCTTGAGATATACTTTGGTTCCATATATTGAACTCCATGAATGGACTCATAGGTTACTTGTTTTATGAATACCCCAATAGTAGTACTTTGATTCTTTTATAAAATGCCCTATACTGGAAAATGAGGCATATTACATATCTACCAAGGAGTGATCCTGATTCTCTGGATGAGTGACCTTCTTTAGGGATAGATTTTTATACCATTCCACAAGAGACAATCAGACCCCTACATGATATACATGGGAAGATCTCAAAAGTTCAGGCTTTACACCATGCCAAAAGTGATACAAAGGCTTCATCATATGGATCACCTTTGATGGACGCTTACAATGATGTGTATTTTTTGTTATCCTAGAAAGATAACTAGGATCCTTTTTATGGATCACATTATATTGGATCATGATTAAATGAATTATATTCTAAATTTTACTTAAATGTGGCCATTTAGATTTCCCTATAACAATAAAACAAACATTACCCATTGTGAAAATGGTTTCAGTGAATGTAGTTAACTTGATTTAAAATGCATTATGATCAGTTTCGATCACACATCAAAGGGGTGTTGTTTGAGGCAACATAAATGTGTGATCGATGGTGTTATGATAAGTGTGTATCCCGATATTCTTATTGCTCTTAAATGAGGTGTTGACGTTGTCTCCTATGGACCAGACTTGTTCAGTTGGTCTGAAATGGTAAATGTGGTCAATGAATCATCTTTATTATATTATGCATACTTTATGGTCAATGGTTCATCTTTATTATATTATGTTTCTGTAATCTTACACTATCGTATATTTTGTGTAGGCACATTGTGATATACATGGATAAAAGCTGGATCACATTACCGAGGAACACATCTCAATATGTTAAGGGTTTGAATGGGTTTTTAGATTTTGCAATTTCTAATCGATCCGTTGAAGGGAGAATAAGATGTCCATGTCCTAAATGTAAATTTAGAACATGGTTGAAGAGAGATGAAGTTTATGAACATTTAATACTGAAGCAATTCCCTGAGCAATATTTGTGTTGGATTTGGCATGGAGAATCAAACAATACAGAAAGATTGAGGACTGATGTTAATCCACAGAATGAGGTCCCAAGTTCTTCGACAATGGAAAATGAAATGCAAAACCTCATAAATGATGCATTCGGCACTGCAAGACACCACTATGAGCATCAAAACATATCAGAACAACCAGAAGAGGGTGCTACAAATTGCAACGTGACAAGTGATGTTTCTGAGACTGTAACACAAGCAGATCAAGATTGTAACATATCATTGGATCCTCTTGATTCTGTGGAGCCAAATGTAAGGGAAAACTTCAGTGAGGAAAATGCATTTCATGATTTAGTTGACGATGGAAATCAAGAGTTGTATAGTGGGTGTTTGAAATATTCAAAGCTTTCATTTCTACTGAAGTTGTACCATATCAAATGTCTATGTGGAATTACAAATAAGGCAATGTCCATGTTATTGGAATTGATTCGTGATGCATTTCCTGAAGCAAAAATCCCAGAATCGTTTTATGATATGAAAAAAGTTGTTAACAAGCTTGGTCTGAATTATACAAAAATACATGCGTGTCCCAATGATTGTATGCTTTACTGGGGAGAGGATTCAAGTAGACAGAATTGTAAGAAATGTTCTTCTTCTAGATGGCAGTCAAAGGGTGATGTTGGAAGTATGACTGAACATAATTTCACGGAGAAGAAGAAAAGGAACACACCTGCAAAAGTTTTGCGTTACTTTCCTTTGAAGCCTCGATTGCAAAGATTATTCATGTCATCAAAAACCGTCGAACACATGAAGTGGCATGCTGTAGATAATAACAATGATGGGTTAATGAGACATCCACGGGATTCCCAATCGTGGAAGACATTTGATTCATTACATCCAGATTTCTCAGCTGATCCTAGGAATGTTCGATTGGGATTGGCTGTCGATGGATTCAACCCATTTGGGACTTTGAGTACGAGTTATAGCATTTGGCCAGTTGTTTTGATCCCTTATAATCTGCCTCCGTGGATGTGTATGCAACAAACATCTTTTATCATTTCGATGATTATTCCTGGAAAAAAAATGCCTGGAAATGATATTGATGTATACCTGCAGCCTTTGATTGAAGAATTGCAGGAGTTATGGAGCAACGGTGTTGAGACATTTGATGTTTCTTCTAAAACAATGTTTAAAATGCATGCTGCTTTACTGTGGACCATTAGTGACTTCCCTGGCCTTGGGAATTTATCTGGTTGGAACACTTATACGGGTTTGGCTTGTCCCGTTTGTAACTTTGATTTCGAGCCCAAACGGCTACCTCACAGTAGAAAATGGTGCTTCTTGTGCCATCGAAGATTTCTTGATGCATATCATAGATTTCGGCTGAACAAATCAAAATTTAATGGTTGCATTGATCGTAGACCACCTCCAAAGTTGTTAACCGGTTCTGAAATATTGACACAGCTTGAAAATGTTAAAACAGAATTTGGGAAGGTTCATCATTTGAATGATAGCGGAAAACGAGTGCGAAGTGCATCGTCAAGTGAAATCAGAACGTAACAATGGAAGAAAAAAAGTATATTCTTCAAACTTCCGTATTGGGAATTTAATTCTTTGCGCCACAATCTTGATGTGATGCATATTGAGAAGAATGTATGTGATAATTTGATTTTCACATTACTTAATGAGCATGTAAAGTCGAAGGATCATCTCAATGCTCGCAAAGACTTACAAGTAATGAACATAAAACGTGATCTCTGGCCAGATGAGAATGAAAAGTATGCTCCGGCCATTTTTTCATTGAAAAATAGGGATAAAGATACGTTCCTTCAAATTTTAAAGAATGTGAAGGTATCTGATGGGTATTCGAGTAACATCTCGAGGTGTGTTGACTTGAAGAATCGTAAGTTATATGGATTGAAAAGTCACGATTCACATGTTTTGTTACAACAGTTACTACCATTGGCATTGCGTACATTGTTACCTGAAAAAGTTACTGCTGTTGTACTCCATTTCTGCACATTTTTTAGACAGTTATGTGAGAAAGCTCTACATCCATTTCATCTTGACAACCTACAGGAGAGGTTTGTATTGACCCTTTGTGCAATGGAGATGATCTTCCCTCCATCGTTTTTTACTGTCATGATGCATTTAACTGTGCATTTGGTTGACGAAGCTAAATTAGGAGGACCCGTTCATTATCGATGGATGTATCCAATTGAGAGGTATTTTATTTATATGTTTCCAGTTAAGTAAACATTTTTGGCATTTAAATAAATGCATAATATTATTATTTTTTTTCACAGATATCTTGGGCATTTGAAAGCATACGTGAGAAATATAGCTCAACCAGAAGGCTCTATTGCTGAAGGCTATTTGGCCGAGGAGTGTCTCACCTTTTGTTCCAGATATTTGGATGATATTGAGACAAGATTTACTCGAGTTGGACGTGTTGACGACACATCAACTCAATCTCAAATGCATCAGAAATCAAAAATATTTCCTGCTATTGGCCGATCAGTTGGGAGGACCTCATACGCGACACTAACAGAATTGGAATTATTACAGGCACATAGATATGTGCTGCTGAATAGTGAAATTGCAGATCCATTTATTGAAGAGTTGAGGATACAAACAAAGAGACGAATGAGAAGCCGAATACGAAATGAAAAAGATATAACGAAAGCTGTGAATAAAGAGCTGGTAGAATGGTTTGCACGACGTGTAAGTTTATAAATATTTCAATAAATACGAATATTACTTTGACACATACAATTTGCAAATCTATTAAATTATATTTTTTTTCAGATCATGAATACTGATACTCGAGCTGACTTTTCGGAAGATTTGAAGTTTCTTGCTAGAGGTCCTATAAAACATGTTAGAAAGTTCAACGCTTATAATGTGAATGGTTTTAGATTTCGTACAGTCGATCGAGAAGTGGGTTTGAAAACACAGAATAGTGGTATTTTTACATTTGCTGAAGTGGAATACTATGGAAAGCTGCATGATATTATTGAATTAAACTACCACGGGCATTTTTCTGTTGTTTTGTTCAAATGCAAATGGGTCGATTTTATCAGAGGTGTTAAAAGAGATTCCTTGCAATTTACTTCTGTAAACTTCTCTCGCTTGATGGATGTTGGTGATCGTGAACTTCATGATCCATATATCTTAGCATCGCAGGAAAAAATGGTATATTATGTGAATGATGTTGTGGATGAAGGGTGGAGTGTAGTTACTCACGTAATACAAAGAGATTTGTATGATATGGGTGATGAAGTGGAAGATTTGACCTCTGCAACTGAATTTCATCAACAACAGGAAGCAGAATTATTTGTCCATTATGATATTGAAAATATTGGTCTAGCAAGGATGAATGAAGTGGATGAAGCAATGGAGCAGGAAACCGACATGATTGAAGGGGAAAATGATTGTATGTACAATTATTTATTCATTCAGCAACTACTTGTTTCATTTCTGTAGTCATTCATTATCATTGTTATATATATTTTGTTTGTTAATACTGGGCATCTATTATCATTTTTAATTTTTTTTCTGCATAATTTTTTTGAAATATATATTCTGAACTTAATTTTATTTGATTAAATGACAGGAATGCCAAGGAAGAAGCGGTACACTATTCCTTCTTCTTCTGCGACAGATGATGATCCGTCTGTCCCCACGGAATCATCTCCCCCTGCACCATCTCTGACACCATCAGTGGATCCCTCATTAGAGGATGAGTCATCGCCTCCCCCTACAGGAGCTTCAGCAGCGGGGCAGCGACACGCCCCCTCCAGTTCATCACGGACATTCTGGAGGGTCGCAGTCATAGGTACAAATTTTAATTAAATAAATTTATTGCATTTTGTTTATAGTAATTGTTTGCTCATTGCAGATGAAGACAATGAAACCGTGGAAAGAGACATAAAAAGTTCTGATGTTTGGAACATGCATGGCAAGAAGATAGTGGTGCCATTTGATTCTTATGGGGTCCCGACGGATGACGCCGCAGGTTTACTTGGTCAGATTATAGGTCAGCTGGCAGCGGAGCCCGTTTCCCTGCCTATTTCGTATGATGATTGGAGGCATATGCCTCCAAACTGGAAAAATGAAGTTTATGATTCTCAGATAAAGGTAATTTTATTCCTTTATGGTTTAATTGAATGTCATATTACTAATATATTCAAAATGAATTTCTGTATACAGATGTTCTTCCACTTTACCGTTGCTGATGTGATAGCACGGAAGTGGACAATGAAAAATCTTGGAAAAAAATGGAAAGATTTCAAATGGAGGTTGTGGTGTGATGTCAACGATTCTTCATTGACCGTGCAGCAGATGTATGAGAAGATACCCAGTGGGGTACCGAAAGAACAGTGGAAGGTTTTTGTCGATAGACATCGTGATGAGAAGCGGATGGTATTGAAATATATATTATTATATTATCCTCATTTTACATTTATACATGTACATGAAGAGGAGATAGACATTGAATACAATACTGTTAAATTGAATTTTATTTATTTCAGGATCTCTCAAGAAAGAATGCTTCAAACCGGGCGAAGCAGGTAATCCCGCACACTGCGGGTTCAAAAAGCTTTTCAAGAAGCCGAATGTCATTGGTAATCTTTTAATTAGTTTAAATATTTATAAGATAATATTATCTATTTAACATATTTGATTGATGATTTATCTTTGTTTAATGCAGTCACAGAGTTTAGGGCATGAAGCATCCCGAACAGAACTGTGGCTGGATGTTCATAAAAAAACAGATGGAAGTTTTGTTAATGAACCTTCCAGAGAAGTTGGGGTATGAAGTCAATTATTTATTATAATAACTTAATATCAGTTTTTACTGTGTTAATATATATTGATATTTGATTTATAGGTAAAAATTAAAGAAATATGGGATGCCAATCCTGGGCAATCCTACTCAGTCTCCCAGGATGACCCGATTGGTCAAGTCCTTGGGAAGGAGCATCCTGGTAGAGTGCACGGGATGGGTTTGGGACCCGTACCATCTGAGGTCTTTCGCATGCCATCAGGGATTTCGGCCTCATCTACTCCTGGTTATAGTCATTTCATACCTGAAGATGCTCAGAGGGAGATGTCTGCTCTACGAAACACAGTTCACCAGCAGGGGAATCAGATATCTGATTTGCAGAAAGAGTTGCTTGAAATACGTCAGCATATGAGCAGATATGCCCCCGGTGGTAGTGCATCGGGTAGTGGTGAGCAGGTAAATCACAAAAAAATCAAAATAATTTAGTTTGCAAACTTCTATTGGTTTTAATTTTTATTATAAATATGCAACAATATTTAATTTTCAATATAATGTTCTTACAGGTGGCAGCAGGTGGTGGAGATGAAGGTGGAGAGGGTGACGATGCAGCATCAGATGATGAGTAGTAGTATTGTTGATGTGTTGAACAAGTATGATAACAGTTGGTTTGTAGTAAAAGCATTTCATTTGCTGAATATTATTTCTTTTTAGCACTCTAGTGTTGTTCTCTATGTATTAAGATGGTATTCTGAGACTATGTTTGGAGTAATTAATGTTTAATTATCATAAAATCAAGAATTATTACCCATTTTAGTTGTAGATGATATATTACACCATTTAAAGGAATCTGATAGGTTTTTTATGATTGATATATGGTCTAAAAATCACCCGAGGTGGTTGAATGATGAGGTTATCTTGAATACATCCTTCCCTCATAGGTTTGAATACATCTGGTTTGTGGTTATATCATTTAGTGTTATAATAGAAGAAGATATATAAATGGGGCTCACAATATATATGATCTATGAATTCATATACTAGTTCTTAGATGTGTACATTCATGAAATCATTATATACCAATTGGAAGTGGGTGGAAGTCAAAATTGTGATGGTCACAATGTATCCCCAATATTAGGGAGGATATGTGATCATATATTGAATAATGATTTCATAACATTATATAGAAATCAAGGAGTACAGTTAAATACATTATTAAGAATGATTGTACATGGATGAGGTTTTAGGACTCCCCATGATACCATAATTAATTGTTTAGAATGTAATTCCTATTTCATATCATCATTATTGGGAGGAATATGGAATCCCTCCATTACCTAAACTCTCTTTAAAATGACTTTCAATCCCCTAATCGATGGAAATCTGGAATTGAATTTCAATAAGTTGTGGGATTTTTTGGGAACATTAATTTTGACCTAGTTGCATTATGGGTGAATAAAACACCAATTTTTTTTGTTTTCCGATAAAAATATACATCATTCATCTGTTTTTGTGTATATATTCTATGAGTTGTGTTGGATGTTGTATACTTTTACATTGTGATGTGTCTATGTAAGGGAATAAAAAAATATTTTTCTAGTGTGGTGTAATGCATGACTTAAAATATCCTAATAGTTATAGAAACTATAAAAGAAGATCAGGATCATTTCAAGGTTTCCAGCTACATTGTGATGAGGATTCATCCCCAAGAGAATCGCGTTTTCGCTCTCGCATCTGTGAAGATGCCCTAGCTCGATGATGACTGTAGATCCGGCCCCCTCCTCCCCGGCGGGGGGAGGGGGGATTCCTCCCACGGTGCTTCGGCCATTCATCCCTTTCACCAACCCAGCTTTTCTCCCCCCCTTTCCGGCCATTTCGCTTAGCCCTAAGGTCCCTGACCTCCACGAAGGCTCTCCTCAGCTCGCGATTTCTCTCAAGGAATTCAACGCGGCGTCGGATCTGCACAGATCAACGCTAGTGGCTCGTTTCAGAGGTCGTCGTCCCTCGGTAGATGCCTTCGACCGCTTCGTCTTTGGTTCTTGGGGTTTACAAAATCGAGCGGTTGTGGGTTTGCTCGACCGGCGTCAATTGATGATTCGTTTTGAATCTGAGGACTTGGTCGTCGCCTGGTCGAGCGCGCCGCGAGTGTTTGATGGGTGCGGCTTCTTCCTTCTACGATGGTCGTTCACTAGTGGAAATACGGGCTTTAACGTCGTCGTAATAACGTCGGTTTTTTAAAAACCGACGCGAATAGTATATGCGGGGAATTTTTGGCGTCGGTTTTACACAAAACCGACGCCAAAAATAATTATGTTTTTTTTTTCGCGTCGGTTTTTCTAAAAACCGACGCGGAAAATTCTGTTTGAAGAGGTTTTCCGCGTCGGTTTTTAGAAAAACCGACGCGGAAAATCCGGTCGAAGAGGTTTTCCGCGTCGGTTTTTCTAAAAACCGACGCGGAAAACCTCTTAAAACAGGATTTTCCGCGTCGGTTTTTCTACAAACCGACGCGGAAAACCGATTAAAACAGGATTTTCCGCGTCGGTTTTTCTAAAAACCGACGCGGAAAATCCTGTTTTAATCGGTTTTCCGCGTCGGTTTGTAGAAAAACCGACGCGGAAAACCTCTTCGACTATATTTTCCGCGTCGGTTTTCATGAAAACCGACGCCGAAACTCATAAAAAAAATATATTTCGCGTCGGTTTTAATGAAAACCGACGCGAAAAGTCTTTTAAAAATATTCACGGACAGAAACCCTCATTTTGTTCGTCCGTCGAAATCGAGTTCCGCTGCGGCGCTTCGGACTCCCGACGACCTTCGAACTTGATTTGCGATCTTGAACGGCCATTGTTGAAGGTTTTTTGTCGTCTGCACGATTTTGGGTATGTGTTCTTCCTATTTATCTCTTGTTTCATATCCCATTGTTTATTTCTTTATCAATAACCCTATTTTGCGTGATTTGGATTATTGGTTAGATTTTAGTTGTAATTTATCATTATTTTTTGTTTGTATTATCATTGTTGGTGTAGATTTGATATTGTTTGTTTTTGGAAGTAATTATACCGGTCGCAGTTTGGATTTAACATCTCAATTCGGGTTGAATAATTATGTAAGATTTTATATTATGTTGGATTTTAAATAATTATGTAAGATTTTATTTTATTTTATTTCAAACTAGATTAAAAGGGGCTTTAATTAAAAGTTAGAAATTTTGTAAGGTGAGTAGTGGCCTAATTAGTATTTGTATACTCATGTTTATCTACATTTCAGTTTTAGGATCTTATCCAGTTCTTTTTCCCTCTTAGGATGCATTCTGTTTCAGTTTGGGTTAGTGATTAGTGGGGACTTGAGCTCAGTTATTGTTTTACTTATCAAATTATCCCAAGTGTGCCTATTATAGGTTTTTTACGGATTTATTTAAATAGAATATGTGTAAATTTTTTCCATTTAAATGATGTTTTTACTACTTAAAATTATGGTTAAAAGTGTATTGAATTACTTTTGTGAGGACTAGGTGATTTAGGAGATGAAGTGTATTGAGGGAATTAGTTTATATCTATTTATAGTTATTCTTTATATTATTTCTACTGATTCAAATTTTGTGTTGATGTATAACCTATGGATAGGTCATTTCAGATTTCTGATAGAAATATGATGTTAATTACACTATGATTAATGGGTGAAATCATACCTAGTGATTGTTTTAGATGCCTATAATGCTTATTGTTAGTCTATGAGGATTAGGTACTCCCCTCAAGTATGTCATGGTCTAGTTTAGGTGTTTAATGGATAGATATCTTGGGTTGGTTCATGAAAATGGTATCAAAACCAAGATTTTTCAGAGGGTTTGGGTTTCCAAGTTCCCTTTGTTATTTGGCATTATAATGTTATTATGGATATAGGTTATAAAAAATCTAGTGCTACACATTGGGAAAAGTGTCATAATATCTTTTCCATTTGAATCCTTGAGTGTTTATGTAATTCTAGGATTTATTGTTGGATTTTGATATTGATTTTGATTGGTTTTATGTGTTTGATATAAAAATGATGATTGAATTACCAATGATGTGTAATCTATTTGGGGGTTCACTTAATATTGGGGTGATGGTGGATGAAGATTTGTAGCTATAGGTCTATCCCCCATAGTTAGGCCAACCATATGGAGCCCTTTTGAATAGTTTTAATGACTCTTCAAATCCCACAAGTAGTTTTGTTAATCGAGTTCCACATGTGTGTTTTAATACACATTGTTTTAAATAAGGATAGTTATTGCACTATTTTTCACATTAAGTTTTCCATGATTCATTCATGTTACATCAAATGAATAAAAAAATAAATATAGTGTGATCAATAGTAGTCATAGTGAGAAATCATATTATCTTGTATGTCATTCATATAATATTTATATCATGGAACTTTATTTTCAAAAAATGAAACCTTTGATTTAACCATTTTGTCCTTGTATTTCAATATAACACACATGTATATAATATTAAAATTAACTGTTTACTATATTTGTAAACGTGTTTCATATTTGATGTCTTTTATCTGATTATCAATAGTTTTTATGGAATATGTTTTTGTTTACAATTTATCTGATAGATATTTAAATGTTTTTATGTTTTAATATATTCATCAATTATATTGTGATATCAGGTATTAATGGATCATAATTGGATTTATCTACGAAGAACTACTAGTGAATATGAAAGAGGAGTTGACAATTTTTTGGAATTTGCTAAACGGCATAATCAAAATATTGATTTGATTTTCTGTCCATGTGTGAAGTGTGTAAATATGAGAAAGTTAAACTTCAGAGAAATCAAAGATCATCTCATTTGTTATGGTTTTAGCCTTAATTATACACGTTGGATCTTGCATGGTGAAAGAACTGAAAATTCAACATCCAATGTTGATGACGATATTCATAATGAGGCAGAGGATCGTATTGAAGAATTAATTCATGATTTAGGTGTTGAAACCATCGAAAAAACACCAACTGTTGAACGATTGTATGGAGATTCTGAGAAACCATTATTCCCAGGTTGCAGTAAATATACAGTGTTATCAGCAGTTTTGAGATTAGTTAACTTAAAAGCAAAAAATGGGTGGAGTGATAAAAGTTTCTCCAGTTTACTTGAGCTTTTAAAAGAGCTTCTTCCAGAAGGCAATGGGCTTCCAGATTCCAATTATGAGGCGAAGAAAATATTATGCCCAATGGGATTGGGGTATAAAAAGATACATGCTTGCCCCAATGATTGTGTACTATATAGGAAAGAAAATGAACATTTATCAAGTTGTCCTACATGTGGAACATCGCGCTATAAGATGGATGAGAAAGTCAACTCAGATTCATTTTCAGGTGATGTCATGTAACGTTATGAAAAATCAATTTTTTTACTTTCCAATGATATCATCCAATATTTTTTTCAAACAATTCTGATAATTCAATTCTGGTTTATTTTTAGGTACCAAAATCAAAACTCCATCTAAAGCATTTTGGTACCTTCCAATTATTCCTCGTTTGAAGCGTCTATTTGCAAATTCAAATGATGCAAAAAGGTTAAGATGGCATTCAGATGAGCGCATTTCTGATGGTAACTTACGTCACCCGGCCGATTCACCACAGTGGAAGAGTTTTGATAAAAAATTTCATGATTTTGGAAGTGAAGTTAGAAATCTCAGAATGGGATTGTGTACTGATGGAATGAATCCATATCGGAGCCTCAGTAGCCAACATAGTTCATGGCCTGTTTTGCTGGTACTTTACAACTTGTCCCCACATCTATGTATGAAGAAAAAATATGTTATGATGAGCTTGATGATTTCTGGACCAAAACAACCAGGAAATGATATTGATGTGTATCTTACACCATTGATTGAGGATTTAAAACTGCTATGGGAGAAAGGTGTTACAGTTTTCGATGCATACAAGAAAGAGTATTTTCTTTTGCGTGCTATGATAATGTTCACTATAAACGACTTTCCTGCGTATGGAAACTTATCTGGATATAGTGTTAAGGGACATAAAGCATGTCCAATTTGTGAAGAACAAACTTCATATTATCAATTGCAGAATGGAAGAAAGACAGTGTACATGGGACATCGAAGATTTTTGCGAATTGATCATCCTTATCGTAGATTGAGAAAAGCATTTAACGGTTTACAAGAATACAACCTCCCCCCTCAACCATTGTCAGCTGAAGAATATTATGACAGAGTGAAAGATATTGATTCAACATTCGGAAAGAGAAAAAGTTCTGGTTTACAAAAACATATCTGGAAGAAGCAGTCTATTTTTTTCAAACTACCTTATTGGAGATTTTTAGAGATAAAACATAACATTGATGTTATGCATGTTGAGAAAAACATATGTGATAGTTTGATTGGAACTTTGTTAGACATAAAAGGAAAGACAAAAGATGGATTACATGCTAGATTGGACTTGATGTTAATGCGAATACGTTTGGAGTTAGCTCCCGCTGTGAAAGGAAAAAGAACATATTTACCTCCGGCTTGTCACACATTAAGCAAGATTGAAAAGATGAATTTTTGTCAGTGTCTTCATGGTATTAAAGTACCCAGTGGTTTTTCTTCAAATGTGAGTAATTTTGTGTCATTGAAGGATTGTAAATTAATAGGTATGAAATCACATGATTGTCATGTGTTAATGCAACAAATTCTACCAGTAGCAGTGCGTGGTATATTACCGAAAGCTGTCAGGAAGACAATCATCAGGTTATGTAATTTCTTTAAATCCATTTGTAGCAAAGTCGTTGATCAAAATTTGTTAGATTTGTTGGAGAATGAAGCAACTCTTATTCTTTGTCAACTAGAAATGTATTTCCCACCCACATTTTTTGATATAATGGTTCATCTATTGGTTCATTTGGTGCGTGAGATAAGAATGTGTGGGCCTGTTTATTTAAGATGGATGTATCCTTTTGAAAGATATATGAAAATTTTGAAAGGATATGTTAAAAATCCTTATCGACCAGAGGCCTCTATTGTTCAAAAATATGTATCAGAAGAGGTGATTGAGTTCTGTACTGATTATTTGAATGAAGTGGAGCATATTGGTCTCCCTCTATCTCGACATATGACAGTTGACAGAGAAGGTAGAGGGGTTCGAGGCTTAAAGGTAAAGTTCATTCCACGTGATGAAGTGATGCAAGCACATTTATACATTTTGAACAACACAGATGAGGTTCAACCATATATATCCTCACATATTGCTGAATTAAAGTTACGATATCAGAAAAGAAATGAAAAGTGGTTGATGATTGAGCATAAGAAGACATTTGTTTCATGGTTTAAAGAGAAAGTCACCTCAGATATATCTGTATCAGAAACATTGAAGTGGTTATCAGGGGGACCATCTTTTAATGTGATCACTTGGTCTGGTTTTGATATCAATGGCTACACATTTTACACAAAAAACCTGGATGACAAGAGTACCGTTCAGAATAGTGGTGTGATGGTATTCGCTGAAGCAGTGCATTTTTCGAGTGCCAAAGATAAAAACCCAATTTCTGCATCAACATCATATTTTGGAGTTATTGAAGACATATGGGAAATTGATTATATTAAATTTCGAGTCACTATTTTTAAGTGCAATTGGGTTGATAGTAATAGTGGCGTGAAACATGATGAATATGGGTTTAAACTGGTTGATTTGAAAAGATTTAATCACAATGAGGAACCATTTATCTTGGCGACACATGCAAAACAAGTATTTTATGTCATTGATCCGTCGAATGATCAGTGGTCAGTTGTTTTGCAAGGGAAAAGATATCATTTGGGTGATGATGATGATTCTGATGATGCTAGTGATTTACATGAGCGTTATTCATCTATTATGCAATTTTCAGATGATTACAATGAATATAAGACAGACATAGTGCATGCAGTACGTACCGATCATGATGAAGGGACGTGGGAAAACACTAAATTAGTCTCCTAATTTTTCTGGTAAATATTTATATTTTGTGTCTATTTTTAAAACTTACAAATGCATGCCTCTATTTTTACATATTTATTTTTCATTTCCTTGTTTCTAATTATTCAGTTTTCTAATGATATGCAGGTACCCAAAATTTCATTACACTTTCTAGTAGCAATGTCAAATACAGATAGAGATGAGCAGTTACCGAGGTATATCTATTTTGACATATTATTAAATATTCAGTAATATACATATTTAATGAAATAAAACTGTTAATTTATTAAAAAAAATTGCAGGACTACTGATGCGTCCTCGGCGGAGGAGACTTCTCCAGTTACTACTGAAAAATCAAGTTCTCTAGTTGGTAAACGTGGTATTACACGTTTACCAAAACTATCACTCGCTCGTGATGATAACAAATTACACATCCGTTTTGATGATAATAATAATGCAGTTGGCCCAAATGCAGTTCAGTTTGTCAGTTATATAGCGATGCAGAGCCGTTGCAGGATTAGTATTTTATATCCTGATTGGAAGTCAGTGGACAGGACGGCGAAGCAACAACTTTGGGAGGCCGTGACGGTAAAATATCTTTATTTATTTATTTTATCTCATTTTTTTAATATTATATAGTTTAAATGACATATTTTATTTTTTCAATTACAGATGACATTCAATTTTGAGGAAACCAAAGAAATTAGGAAAAGACATCTCTCTTTAGCGGCGGTTCGATGGAGAGATTTTAAAAACAAACTGACGAAAGATTATGTTTTTGGAAAGAGAAGGTTTGAAAGCCCATGTCTTAAGTATCCATATATAGATGAAGAAACATGGAAGCGATTTGTTGACAGTCGTCAGGAAGAGAAATTTCAGGTATTGTAATTGTTTTATATTTTAAAATTTATGCTATATTTTCCTTATTACTAATGTGTTTATTTTTATGTAACAGGCCTCCAGAAGATCTCATCAGGAGATCCAGTTGAAAAACGTATACCCTCATACTTTATCACGTGGAGGATACTCGTATTTGGAGCAGAAAATTATTGAAGAAAAATTTGAAGCATTAAGAGCTCGATCAAGTAGTGGTTCAGAAGAGGTCCAGTATGGTCCTCCATCTCCTCCCACTCGCCATGAGAAATGGAAACGAGCAAGAAGAAAAAAAAATGAACAATATCTTACAGACGAAGCTCATCAAGTGGCTGATAGAATTGTAAGTAAATATTAATTCTTTGTTAACAATTTTCCTTTTTTATAATTTATAAACACTAATATAAATTTTTTATTTTTCATTTCAGGATGAACTTCAGGAGAAAGAGACACAGGGCTCTTTTATCCCTGAGGGTAGGATGGATATCCTAGCCACTGCTTTGGGAAAGACTGAACACCCCGGCCGTGTTAGAGGATATCAGGCGGGTGTTAGTATTCGGAAGGTTTTTGGTAAGAGTAAGCAACCAAGAGACCCGGAAATTGAATCCTTAAAAGAAGAGCTGCAGGATATGAAACGGTCTATGGGTGATCAAATTCAAGCAGCAGTACAGAAGGCTTTATTAGAACACTTGGCAAGACAGTCACAGTCTGCTCATCCTTCCGAGGTATATTATTTACTGTTAACAATTTTTCTTTTCTATAAATTATAAACACTGATATAACTTTTTCATTTTTCAACATTCTCAGCCTACTCACTCAGACTATCATGCCTCATATGCTTACCCAACACCGTCTGGGCAGCCTTCCGAGGTATATTATTTAATGTCATCAATTTGTCTATTTTATAAATTATAAACACTGATATAACTTTTTCATTTTTCAACATTCTCAGCCAACTCACCCGGACTACCCTGCCTCATCTGCTTACCCTGCCCCGTCTGCGCAACCATTTGAGGTATATTATTTAATTTAATTTTTAATCAATTTTTCTATGTTAAAAATTTTAAACACTAATATACCCTTTTCATTTTTCTGACTTCTCAGCCTGCTCACCCTGACTACCCTGCCCCACCTGCTAACTTTGAGCCTCCACCTCCTCCATCGGATCAAACCTTATATTGTGAGTTGTTTGCGGGAGATCCTCATGTACATATTGTTGCGTTAGGACAAGTGTATTTTTTGGGGGACTCGGTACATCATCAGCCTATGCAGATGGGTCAGGTTAGAGTATCAGTACTTTTTATTATAGATCCTACTGCTCTACTACCATTTCCTACTGCGGAGATCACCAGTGTTGGGGAATGCATGGGCCATTTTTTACTTTGGCCAACTGCACTTCTTCGTTATATTTCACATGAGGTATGAGTTTTTTTAACTAGTAATTAGAAATGATTCCAAATTACTTATAATGTTTTCTGACATTTAACTTATATAGGAATATCTGAAAGCAAAAGAAACTGTACAAATGCAGCAAAATGTTCAAAAACAGTCGGCTGTAGATACTTCTGATATTTCTTCTGGGTTGAAAAGATTATCTCAGTGCTCTTCTTCCTTGAATTTTATCTATGAGTTTCGGATGACGCCCGATATATGTGGAAGAAATTATAAATTGAGAATATTGAAAGAAGATATCATGAATTTAGTTAATTTTGAAGAGATCGGGCTGAATGTGGTGCAGTTGTTTTCCATGTAAGTAAATTGACGTCTGAATTGCTATTTCTTTACTAAAATATTGTTATGTCATTGACTAACTATGTTTTCTTTTTAAATTAGGTATCTATACAGGATTCTTTTACAAAATGAAACTACAAGCATTTATAGCTTTATAGATCCAGAGTACATTTCCTCGGAAGTCAAACATGTGAAAAATGATGAAAAAGTTAAATATATATCCGAGAGATTATCACAAACAGAGATTCAGTGCTGGTTTTTGCCATTTGTTGATAAGTAAGAATATCAACATAATTTTGAACTCATGATCATTATAATGTCATTAATTATGAACTTTTTGTATTATAGGGGGCATTGGATGTTAGGTGTATTTTGCCCAAATGAATGCACCTTATATTGGTTTTGCTCTTTATTAGGAAAAGTGCGTAAAACGTTTTCCAACTTATTAAACAGGTAAGTTGTTTTTTTATTTTTAGAAGTTTGTTATGTTTAATTTTAATTGTTTACACAAGTTTTATTAGTTCTTATATAAAACAATGCAGTTCATGGAAACATTTTACAAATGAAAAGAAACCAACGAAAATCAAATATGTGGAAGTACAGGTAATTAGTTTTTATATTTTTGTTATATATTGGGTTTCATTATTAGTTAAATGTTTTATAACTGCAGTGTCATCGTCAAAATGGAAGCGTTGAATGTGGTTATTATATTCTACGATTTATGTACGAGATAATCACAACTGGGGAAACTACTGATTTTCATAAGGTTAGTTGTATTAACTTTTTTATATATTTTCATCCACTTTCTTCTATTTATTAATTTCATATCATTCAATATTATTGTAGGTATTCAATGATTCACAGTCATATTCTCAATCTGATATGATTCATATTCAATCTACTTTTGCGGACTATTTGTTAAGTCTGATTAAGATTTGAGGTATGTATACTAATATTTATAAATAATATTATATATGGGTTTAAAAAACTAACTCTTATGATATATTAGGTGTTTGAACCTACTAATAATCAAATGAATGCTTCAACAATAACAAACAATGAGCATGTCATATATTTCAGGTACGTGTATTTTAATTCTGATTTACTGAGTTTTCTCAAGTGCCTCTGCAAAAACTGTTTTATTGAATCTACTAATAATCAAATGAATCCTTCAACAATAACCAACAATAAGCATGTCGTATATTTCAGGTACGTGTATTTTAATTCAGAATTAGTTATTATATTTCTTTTCATTGTTATTTCTTAAAATCATTTGTCTGTACAGTGACAAATCTGTAGGGTGGTACTTGGATCATGAACATAGAGATTCGTATAGCGAAATAACATTCACAAACACTAAAAATTGTCTCCCTTGAATGCACAGCAATATCTTCTAGGCCTTTTTATTTTTTATGCAAATAAATATCGAAAAATGATTGCCGAGAAGCATATCACATAATACCTGAAACAACGCTTAGTGGGTTTGCACAAAGATAAAATAGAAGGCGTCAATTTTTAAGGTATGTTTCTTTATGTATCTTCAATCTGCATTTGATTTCAATTTTCTAACCTATTTTTTGCACTCAAATTTATTTCTCTGTTATTCCATAACTTAAACAAATAACAATAGTGAATAGGTAATGCACGTCTATACAGAGCAAATATAAAAACCTGAGGTTGGGGGTGGTGGGGATTCTATGGTGAAAAGACACCCCCAACATCTTCAGTGGGGGAGGTGAGGAAGAGGTTGCATCGGCTGAGTGTTCCTGGAATTTTGATCATTTCATTTTGGTAATTTACTTTGTGAAAAAATGAATGATTCAAATAAATTACACATTTTCATTTAATGTTTATTCATTGCACTAATAACTTGGATTGATTTTTTCACTCGTTTCATTACTGTTTTGACAGGATTGGTGCTATCTATGGGAGGAAACTTACAATGATTGATACTGAGTATGGTTAGATTAAGAAAATGCACCATGTAGGTACGTGTATTTTAATTCTGCTTTACTTTGAGTTTTCTGAAGTACTTCTGTTAAAGCTGTTTAATTGTTTTTGTATACTTCGTTATTTTTTTTCAGGGTTCCGATTTGTTTGGAGGAGAAAATATATGTATTTTATTTAAAAAAAAAAAAAAATTTACGGCGTCGGTTATTTTAAAAACCGACGCCGAATAATTTTAAAAAAAAATTATTTACGGCGTCGGTTTTTTTAAAAACCGACGCCGAAAGGGTTTTCCGCGTCGGTTTTTAGAAAAACCGACGCGGAAAACGCGGTTGAAAGCGGGTTTCCGCGTCGGTTTTTAGAAAAACCGACGCGGAAAATCCGGTTGAATGCGGTTTTCCGCGTCGGTTTTTCTAAAAACCGACGCGGAAAATCCTGTTCCAATCGGTTTTCCGCGTCGGTTTTTCTAAAAACCGACGCGGAAAACCTTTTCGAATATATTCTCCGCGTCGGGTTTCCGCGTCGGTTTTTAGAAAAACCGACGCGGAAAATCCGGTTGAATGCGGTTTTCCGCGTCGGTTTTTCTAAAAACCGACGCGGAAAATCCTGTTCCAATCGGTTTTCCGCGTCGGTTTTTCTAAAAACCGACGCGGAAAACCTATTCGAATATATTCTCCGCGTCGGTTTTTTAATGAACCGACGCGGAAAATAATGTCTACATGTAGCTTCGGCGTCGGTTTTATAAAAAACCGACGCCGAAGCTCATAAGCGAATTATTTTTCGCGTCGGTTTCTATGAACCGACGCGAAAACGCTATTTTTAACGTCGCCTATAAAGACGTCGGTTTATAACCGACGTTAAAAATAAAAAAAAACCGACGCGAAAAAGTGTTTTTGCACTAGTGGTTCGACTTCAACTTGAACCGCGATCCGCCGTCGGCTGCGATTTGGGTTAGCTTTCCCGATTTGCCTCTTCCTTTCCAGAATCCCTCTATCATTTGTATGCTTGGGAACTTGATCGGCCGGTATCTCTGTTCTGATCATCGAACCTCGGCGGTATGTCACCCTATTATGCCCTGTGTTTGCGTTGAAGTTGATATTTCGAAACCCCCAACTGAGTGGCTATGGATCTTGGTTGGAGAAGAACTGAGATGGAAGCAGCGGGTGGTGTTTGATTCTTGGCCCGCGTTCTGTACCGATTGCAGCAAGATCGGCCATGACGTTTCAGGATGTCGCCGCGGGAGTTTTGACAGGTCCTCGAAGGTGTTGGTGGCTCTAGAGGCAGAGGACCAGTCATGCGCAAGAGTGGATCCGGGTGCGATTGGTGTGGCGCGCGGGGAGGATCCAGGGGCGACGGGGGTTCTCTTGAGTCCTGTCAGGATTGAGAAACCTGGGCAACTCAATGAGGTTGGCCCGAGGGTTGGAGATGTTTTTTCTAGATTGAGGCATGATCTGGGTGTTAGGGGCGATGGTGTGGAGAGGTCCGTTGTGGATGTGGGGCTTCATCCTGTATTACCCAGCCAAGCCGAGGAAGGTGAAGGCAGTGAGGCTCATGGGGCTGGAAGCTCTCCTGGGAGAGGTCGGGGTGACAACCATCATCTGCAATTCATGGGTCGGGGAAATGACCAACCCATGGGATCGGCCTTGGTTCTGGGGAAGTCGTTCTTGGCTGCTGTTACTTCTTCCAGAGAACAGGAGAAGTTAGCCAATGCCAATATCTTGAAGGCACTAGATCCTAACACCCTTGGGGATCATCCGAAGGTTGGGATTGGGGGGAAAGATAAGGTCATGAAGAAGAAGGTAGATCTGGAGCATTCACTTTTCAAGCCGAGCCCTCTCTGCGAAGGCATGCAGTTATCGTTGGGGAACCGCTTCGTTGGATTGGAAGTTCAGGATCCTATATTGTCTCCGTAGGATGATTTTTCAGGTGATGACAGTTATAGTACTCCTTCAATGGACAGCATGGATCGATGTAAAGGGAAAGGCCCTCATAGCCCTCGGCGGAAGAAGGGGAAAAAAGTCGCTAGAGATTCTGGAAAATGTATTGTGGTCCAGGGGAAAAAGACTAAGAGTCGCAAGGATTATTCTCATCTTCCAAAACCAATGGAGACTAGGTCGGCCAAGAAGGGAAAGATCAAAGTAAGAACAACCCTTCAGGAGGGGGAAAAAGAAGGAACAAACAAGCCTATATGTGACAAAGAAGAAGAGAATGGAGAGTGCTTGAAACTCATCCTGCACTCCAAGGAAGATATGATTGAACAAGCCATTCGTCCTAATGTTTCAGAAGAGGAGCTCAACAGAATTTACGCACGAAGGCTGCAAGTTGATGCCACAGAGGAGCAAGAAGTGTGGTTAGATAAACAAGATAGAATTCTGGCCCGCGGGTTCAATAAGGGAAAAATCAACTCAGAGGAATTTATTCAGACGATGGATAGGATGATTTCCTACTTTGAAGAGCTCATCAGAGAGGATCCTGACATCCAGGTTGGTATGCTACACTGGGAGCTCTTTAGAGCAGCAGAGTCAAGTAACTTAAGCCTTGTGTTTCACCACTTTGTAAGCTCTTTCAGCACGTAGTGCTCCTGTAGTGTACTCTGGTTTTTTCCATTTTCCTTAAAATGGCTTAATAAAAAAATCTAATTTGGCCAGGATCATTTCAATACCACTGTATAATATAGATGTAGACCCATGTAGTTATATTTCAAAGATCTTGTGTTCTTGAGGTTGTTTCCATGATGGTGTAGGCATATTTTGTGTGAGGGAGTGTGGATTCTCCTAGGTTGTTCTGGATTTTTTAGGTTTTGGTGAACATTGGTGAGGTGTTATATCAGTTGGAGCTCTAACCACTGATAAAAATAATTCACAATATCATCAATGTATCCCAACATTACTGAAATAATCATGATTCATCCCATATATTCAAATATAGAGAGTTGGATGATGAGGATGAAGTAATGATTTGGTGAACCCAATGGAAATCATGGATCATTTGTAGATTACTCTTCATGGGAATGTTAATCCATTTTATCATTTTCTATGGTGGAATAGTGGTTTGGAGGAGATATTTTTTGGTACATATTCAAAGATGAATGAATAATGTCATAAAGTGTTTTAATTCATTCATTTTTTTCAATGTAACTGTGTAAATCTATTTTATTGTTTGTCATAATATGAATATGGTCCCTTTAATTGGTTGGTTATGACACATGGTTATGTGTTTATTTATTTAATGATTAGTTTTGATCAAATTATTATATTATCCTTGAGAGGTTTCCCACAAGGGTTCTATTTTGGAACCATTTATATTCATTGGAACATGAGGATGATAACTGTTTTAGTGGTATCCTAGGTAATATATCCAATTTTAATAAAACCCACCTACTTGTTTTATTGGATTTTGGATATTTCAATATGGTTTTATGAGTCATTTCACATTGAAACATTCATGGGTTTTCTCATAGATTCCATACTTGTTTTATTGGATTTTGGTTCTCATAGTGAGATACATGTTTCTTGTTATGGTGTGGTTTTGTCTATGAGGGATGGTGTTTTTAATGTTGGTTTTTATTATGGTAAGAGATGTTATGGTCACTATTATGAGGATGTTGGTTTTTGTGTGTAGTGGTTTGTGGTAGTATTCTTTTAGTGATGGAATATGAAATGGTAATGATGTAATAATGTTGTAAGCTGTTGTACATTACAAATATGTGTGGATGTGATATTATGTGGGGCTGATGGGTGAGATGTGGCTGTGGTTTTGGAAAATTTAGGGCAGTGGTGGAGCAGATGCAACATATTTTTTTTTCAGTTCAACGTTTAGCGGCGGTTTTAACCGCCGCTAAATGCCATACCTGTGAGCATTTAGCGGCGGTTTTAACCGCCGCTAAATGATGAACTGGGCAGAATTTAGCAGCGGTTTTAACCGCCGCTAAATATATTATGTTGATATTTAGCGGCGGTATTCACCGCCGCAGAATAGGCACATCAAACGCCTGAATTTAGCGGCGGTTAAAACCGCCGCTAAATAAGATACCCATATAACCGCCGCTAAATGAAGAAAAACCGCCGCTAAATGACGGACATACGACACATTTCTAAAACCGCCGCGGAATCGAAAAAACCGCCGCTAATAGATTGCCGACGCCAAACTTAGCGGCGGTTTTTGTAAACCGCCGCTAAACCGGAAAACAACCGCCGCTAGGATCGGCATTTGTTGTAGTGAGGAAACTCAAAGTAGACAGAAGAGCTATGTTGATAACCAAACGAATGATTAGGAATTTTAGGTAGGAGATCATGTTTTCTTGAAGGTAACTCAATGAAAGGGTGTTATACGTTTCGGTAAGAAGGGTAAATTGGGTCCCAGGTACATCGAACTATTCAAAATTTGAGAACAAATTGGGGATGTAGCTTACCGTTTGGCAATGCCGCCAAGTCTCTCCAAAGTTCATGATGTGTTCCACTTATCACTGTTGAGAAAATACATGCCTGACCCAACACATGTACTCTCCTATGAGGAATTTGAAATGGAACCTGATCTGTCTGATTGCGAAGAGCCTATGAAGATTCTTGATACAAGAGAATAAGTGCAGAGAAACTGGATGACTCGTCTGGTAAATGTTCTATGGAAAAACCATTATATGGAAGATGCATCATGGGAACCCGAGAAACTTATGATGAAGAACCACCCGAGTCATTCTATGGAGTAATACTCTAGAAATTTCGGGGATGTAATTATTTGAAGGTGGGTAGAATGTAACACCCCAAGCTTCCATGGTACGCTTCTCATTTAAAAATACAATAGCGTGTGTTGTAAACAACTTCGAGTTCTAACACACCACAACCAATCAAACTAGCCGTTATGAATAGTAATACCAACTTTTTGAAATTTTATAAATTTTATCTTTCAAAATGTACTTCATTTTTGGATTCATAATATCAAAATTATCTTAGGGTGAGTTTTTGGTCTTTTTCTGAAAACTTTCAATTTTTGATGAATAGTGAAAAACAATGAGTTATAGTTTAAAAATGAATTTTTCTTTAAATAAATATTAATTATATTTAAGTTTATTTTAGTTTAAAATAGATACATAATACCTATATAAGTTAAATGTAATTTATTGGAGTTAGTTTATAATAATTTTAGATATATAAAATAATTTTTGAACTTTTCACCGTCTTTTACCCACCTCCTTGGAGAATTTGCAAATTTACATAAAAATTAATTTTACCACTTCTGTGAGTGGAATTTCAAAAATCTGAGATAAATGAATGATATCAATAAGAAAAATGTGATTCAATAAGATGAATTTTTTTTTGGTGAATAGTACCTTTTTACTTTTTTTACCACGGTAAATAGTAAATTGGGTAATTACGGAAAAATGATATTATTATTACCCAAAAACGTGTCCTAATTATATTTTATAAGTTTAATAAGTCCAAAAACAACATTAGTAATAAAATATGATCCTTTAGGTCATCATGGATTAGATTTGAACATTTATTATTATTTTATTTAAAGAAGAGTTAAAACAGTTAAAATCAAAGTTTGATAACTAAATCAATTTTAATATAGGGTTAAACATAAGATAAATTCGACTATAAATACTCATTATAAAGATAAAATAATTTCCTACATAATTGTATTTTATTTATAATTTTTAGACATTATATAATTTAATTTATTTATGACAAAATGATGATGCATTAATTACCAAAGTAATGAAATATTAAAATAATTGTTCTTACAAATATCCAAATAAGAGTTATTTGATACTTTTTATGAATTCAGCTAATTTTATAGGATAATATGACATGTTAAGGTTGGTTAGATGATTTTTTTCGATTTAATAATGATGTTATGTATTTAACAAAAACAAAATTCCAAATAGTGTCAAAATTGACATAAAAGGTTTTTCTAAACAAATATTATATTATTAACTGATATTCTATTCTTAAAAATCTATGGTTCGAGAAAAAGACTGATATAATGATATGTCTATCATTAATGAACCACTTGGGGTTCTCATGGAAGTATATAATATGTTTATTAACCATATAATATTAAAATAAAAAAAGACATGGTAAATGTCAATCTATTTAACTTTGAGTTAAATCTAAATGATAAAGTTAATATAGTGACACAAACCTATCTAAAATTTATTGGTTGAGTGGTTTTCGACCCATACCCTCCTTAGACTTTAAATTATTTATTTTGGATCCATTAGAAACCGAAAATGGTTTTATTATAAAATAATTTTTTTATCCTTTTCGAAGGTGCCCCTCACCCCTCTTATAAAAGAGAACTCACCCTTCCCTAACATTAACACCTTCAAAGCCATTTTGCTCGGCCGACCCCTACCCAAAAACCCTCTAAACTATCCTACCATCATCCTAGTGGCCTTACTTTAGTTATAAATCCAACCTAAGGATCTATTTTGATCAAATACAAAGGAAGAACCCGAAAAGGATGTAAATATCTCACCACCTCTTTCAAGTTCGTTTCTTCTTCCACTTCCTTTTTCTATTTTGTTTCCATTATAAAATAATAACTCTAGTATCTTATATATACTGTGATGTTATTATAAATATGGTACAACCATGTTTATTATTCTATACATTTTTTGAATGACATGTCACCATACGTGCATATGTACGGCTTACCGTCTCCACGTCGTGGTGTAATTGTTATTCGATACAATATTGTTTGGATGTGTATAATAATGATGTTTAATTTATGTAAATAATAAATATAATATTATAACGATTCTGTATATATGATATACCATCCAATTTTATATTATTTTAATATCGAAAGAATGATATTTTTTCTCATGCATATGTAGGGATTACAGTCTCCACAAACGCGATGAGATTCATTCCCCATCGTATCCATTCAAGACTAATTTTCATTAGATGTTTAAAAATAATGTTTAAATACTTGATATCATTATATATATGAATAATATAAATCCCATCCTTAAGAAATATGACTCACAAAACATAGAATATAAAGGAAAACAGATCAGTTAACACCCGAAACAAAGACAATACTAAGATATTATTAACAAAGATATGTTAAAAGATCATATATGATATCATATTAATGTATATGATTCTTTTATAATTTAATAAAAATTATTTCACCATTATACATGAGGTTAACCTACCCTTGACCTAGGAAAAGTAAAATGTATGGGTTAATTTCACAATCTCTTCATTATCTGAGGTTGTTTATATGTAATTATCTACTGGGATCTCTTTATCATCCACATCCATGTTTCTTAAAAATTTATTACAAAACATGTTTACTATTTAATAGAAAATGGGTTTAAGTAATTTATGCCCTCATTTGACCTTATATGTTCTGAAAGGAATCTTTTCGTCATTTTCTAAATGAGGTACTTTTATCCTTTTCAACAAAATTACGGTAAGACTGTCTTTTTTTATCTTATATGGAGGGTGAGGAAATTTTCCACCATTTTAACATCTCTGAAGCTTCCCTTACAAGATTATAAAAATATTTTTAAAATAATTTTTTTCATTTTAATTATGTGACTCTTAAATGATTTCAAAATAGAAAGAGATATTTCTCTAAAGAAGTTTTTGATTTCATCTATGTCAACATCATTTGAGGGATTTTAATAATATTTGAAGTAGATTTTTTATGATAAAAAAATCCATATTGTATTGAAGGTTTTGTGATATGTTTCACTATGGATGAGTTATTTGTACACCATTCATGGTTTACGGATAAAGTATTTACATTTCGTATGCTAGTTTTAATTTGAATGTTTATGTTATGTTTAAAAATTTTCATATGAGGAATGCATTGGACATAGTGTGTGATGGGTGGAGCCCATTATATCTCCTCGATGCATCAGTAGGTCTCATGAGTTGAACTAGTGTCTTGGCACAAGGCCTTGACAAAATATTATATTGTAGTCTTGGCAAAAGGCCTTGACTATGTGGTTATGAAATTATGGCATTATGCATTCCATCATAGTGAATGCGGTAATTGATATTGCATGTGATTATTCGACTAGTAGAATATCCATGTGAATATGTAAATGGCATTATTTGATTTTGTCTTTTCCATATTATGCATAATTTCATATTTAAAAGGATTTTTTTGTCTTACACATTTCCTTAAATTTTTATGATTATTTATGAAAGTTTATACTTTATTGTTATCCTTACTGAGCATCTGATCTCACCCCTTTCTATGTTTTTTCCAGGATGCGAAGAAGTATATTATGACTGGCCTACAGGGATATTCTATGGGATCTTAGTGTTATCTATGGAAACAATGTTCTTGTAGTTTTCCATTTTATGATTTAATGTAAACCTTATGAATGTATCAAGTACTTCTAAGGCTACTAAAATAATCAGTCTTTTGAGAGTTGATATTTTGTGATCATGCCAATGTAATTTAATAATGCACCGACTATGGGTAACTAGGGTTGGGGTGTTACAGTTTGCATTATCATGTCTCTTGATTCTTGTAATGGGTTCAATAATACACATTTCTTCTTGGCGTAGGGACTGTAACATGTACTTCATGAGTGACCACTCCTCTCATAATTTTACCGTAGTAGCTATGAATCGATGTCTCATCCAAAGGTGCAGGAGATATGGTCACCTCATCCCTGAGGATGTAGAGTGAGTCCCCTACATCTGAGCTACAGGATGTAAAACTATATAGTTCCTTGTCCTTGTCATATGATGTCAAACTGCACACCACCATACTTAGAATATGATGTCGAACTATAGTCTAAACCTATGCTGCCAGAACATGATTCCCCCTGTAAAATCACTATGGAATGCCGCTCCTCTCCTTCTTTTGGTTTTTACCCTTATGTCATCACCACCAAGAAGCTAACATATGTAAGTCCCACTTACCTTGGGCCACAAGAACATGATGCTCCATGTATGACTCACATGTAATCAGATCATCCTTGAGAAAAATCCACATATATGCTCTAATCACATCATCATAGATCTAGCAGCAAACCAGTATATGTCCAAAAAAGGACAAAATAGATCGTGTGATTTTCATATATATTTCTTCCTCTTTTTTCTTACAAAAATCATGACTCAGGTGGGATTATAGTTTAGAAGATATCATGAAATCCACATGATCCAAACCCAAAAATGTTTCATCTCCATTCATGCAATCCCCATATTCCATTTAAATGGGCCTATTATCCGATATAAGGCCCAATATTCACCTCAAATTGGCCTCTCTCCATTTGTAAGACCCAACCATAACCAAACTATGTTGTCTCTGATTCCAAAATAATTAGGATACGTAATAAGCCTCTAGGAGGTCTAAACCCTACATCGAAATTTACCCCAATTTTATTCTAGTCATAACCTCAGTAAGATCATTCCCCTCACATGGGATACAAGGGGTTCTCTAGGTCCCTCAGTCATCTTAAATGCATAATCCCCATACCATCACTCATTGAAACTCCTTTCACGACATGATCTTCTTTAATGTATGACTTTAAACTACATGGATCAGTCATATCACACAAATGTAAACTAAGGGTTTAAACAACATGTGTTTTGATCCATGTATTTTAAACAGGGTATGTATGAAGCCTCCCTGAAGTTCAATACCATAAAATAGTAAATATAAGTTCTCACTCCTAAGGATGTACCTCCCGAATCTACCCCTATGTGGTGTTCTGATATATCCATCGATAAACATTCACGGTGTGATATATTCTCTTTATGGGACATGCCCCACAAATCTAAATCAATAGGGTTTTATGAACCATCAATCGGTAAACCATCATATTTTGACATCTTAACTTTATGGGACACACCCCCTAGATCATCCACCATGGGGAGTTCTGATCCATCCGTCTATATACCTTCAAAATGTGACATTTTCACATTATGGGACACACCCCTTGGATATTCCAACACAAGGAATTTTAATCAATCCATCAGTAAATCTTAATGGTGTTACATTGTCCCTTTTTGGGACACAACCACTATATTTGACTCCATTGGGAATTCTGATATATCCATTAGAAAAAATTTATGGTTAGATGTGTTACATTTATGGGACACACTAACTGAATCCACCTCTATGGGGTGTTCTTATCCATCCATCGATAAAACTTCATGATTTGGCTTCTTCTCTTTATGAGAAAACCCCCTAGATATGCTTTAATGGGGAATTATGGTCCATCCATAAGAAAACCATCAGGGTTTCACATATTCCTTTTATGGGACACATCTTCCCTGTTCTTCCTCCATGGGTAATTCTAATCCATCCATCCGTAAACCTTCATGGTGTGACAACTTCCCATTATGGGACCCCCTCTGCCTGATCCACCTATATGGGGGAATTCTGATCCATCCATAGGAAAACCTTCATAGAATGAAATATTCCCTTTATAGAACACACCCCTCTCATCCACATCTGTGGATCATTCTATGAAACCAATTACTAAACGTTCATGGTGAGGAATCTTCCTTTAATTAGACACATCCCATGTATCTCCCTCCATCGGGTGTTCTGATCCATCAATCATTAAACCTTCACGGTCTGATATCTTTCCTTTTTTGTACAACCCCATAGATCTACCAAAACATTTAATTACGATCCATCCATTTGTAATCATTCACGGTGTGACATCGTCCCTTTATGAGACACACCCCTGGATCTGCCTCTATGAGGCATTAGGATCCATCCATTTTTGTGCCTTTATTGAGTAACATCTTCCCATTATGGGACACACCTCAGAGTTCGACCTCCATGGAATGTTTTAATTAAATCCATTGGTAAAAAATATACAATTCACTCATAGTTATACACCTCCTGGATCAAAATCTATAATGAATTCTGATCAATCTCGCCATCTCTCCACAAGACGTCAAACTCATGCCTCGATCCTTCTCAACTAGACATCTTGATCAATCTCCCTAGAATGTATAACTTGTGACCCAAAACACATAAATCATGAAACCAATAATATTCATAGGGTAAAAATCCATTAAATATATATTACAAAGGATTCATATACCTCATGATAATGGTATGATTCCTTGGGTTTCATGCCTAATATTTCTTGCATGAGATTCCCTCCTCAGAGGAATAATACTGGTAACCAACATTCCTAGAATCCAAACATACATAGTGATGTCTAACATGACTAATCATATAACTGAAGGATTATTCTCTATCAAAAAAGATCTAGATTTTCAAGAAATAAGAAGTGTAATAAACGGTATTGCACAATGATATGGAACAAGGATTGAGTTCCACAAACATTGTTTAACCATGTGACGAAGATCTGGGATGGGAGGTAAGTTCCAAGGAGGAATCCATGGAAGGAGGAACTAACATCCCATTATTCCATTTTGATCATGGATAAATAATCCTCATTTAATGTGATGATTATTTCCCACATTTGTAAATTGGGAATTTAGGGTAACAAGAACACTAGTTTGTTCATACCATGTGTGGATGTTGTGGGTGAGCCCCTACGAAAGCATCTAAAATTGAAATGGTGAACTCGATATGAAACTACTCTCCCAAACATGGGGTCTAGAATCATTTCATACATTAGTATATTACCTTTTCACCAGATTCAACATCATTTACTAGGTCTATCCATGAAAATGGTGGGCCCAGTGTGAATCTCACTAGAAATTGGGGTAATTATAAACTTGGCATCCTCTATCTGTGACCTTTTAAACATGGATCCCTAACTAATTTCTAAATACTAGACTATGATGGGGTCTATAAATATATTTTCTTATACATGTACTAACAACTAAATCCACCTACCTTGTAGTTCCCTTGAAATATGAAATCATCATCTTAATTCAAATAGAAGTCAGTGCAGAAAAAACATTGACAGGACAATCTCACACTACACCACCTCATCCATGAAATCCTCCATGAATTCAGCTACTGGGAACACATTTCATATATCACTATCATAATTTATCCGTAAGAGGGTGATGGAAGCACTCATATATAGATACCAGCAATAGGGGCCATTCTAACAAGGTACATGGACCTCCAAGACCCGGACACTTCAATTCCATGATCACACTACTAGCCCCAATGGTATTGAAAGTAGAAAACACTCCCTATTCTAATAGTGAATTGATTCAAGAGCCTCTACATAGAGTTATACTATGAATCTTCCCCCTATGTTGAGGATTTTTTGGATTCCCGAGTCACCCCGGCTGGTACTACACCCCAATAGTCAAGAAGAAGTACTCCCATCAGGCCTCATCATCACCATCAATAGTTGGTCATTTAGGCCAAATAAGAGGTATAATTTACCCCCACTCCACTAACCCTGGTCTAAATCAATGAACACCAACATCAAGAGAATTATAAGGAGAATTCCAACCAAGGGGTCGAATTTTATATTGCTAAAGTGTCCCTTTCCACCATTGGAACATTGATCTATATCCTTCTGAAAAATGATAAGGGACCCATCTTCACCTAGTTAGGATCAAGACCATAGTGACACCACATGAAGGCTGGTAGCCTCAGTCAATGAAAGGTGCCACTAACAGTCCTTATTGGCTTACTCATAAAAATGATATTTTGTGTGGAGGTTCTCTCCACATCATCACTAAGCCAAGCAGATGTCCCCCATGCTCCCCCAATTAGTGCAAATGTACTTCTCATTCTGTTCCCATCTCAAGTAGATATTCTCCCCTCTACATCATAAATCATAGAAGAAGTCCTACATACTTCATGAAAACCATTATAGAGGTCCTCTATGTTCTGTCACCAATGTACAACATGGAGGTCCTACCCATGTCACAACCAATCATAGTAGAGGTTATCCCCACTCCTTCAAAAATTAACCTGGATGTGCTTCCCATGTTCACACCAATAAAAGTGGAGGTCCTCCCTACACATTCATAATATAGAATAGTGGTATTATCAATATTCTTTATCCTCATCATGGTGGTCTTCCCCATGTTCATTTGGACTACCAAAAGGGTCCTACATATGTCATTCCAAACTTAGGTGGAGGAAAACACCACTTCAACAAAAACCAAGGTAGATGGAATCCTTCCTTCATCAATAATTAAATTGGATGAGATCCTCATACTTGTGCATATAAACATTGAGGTCCTCCCCATGTTCCCATCGAATATAGAGGAGTTCATCCATGTTTCTTCAACAACCAATGTGAAGATCTTCCCCAATATTTCCCTAGTCAATTTGAAGGTCCTTTACACCTTGACCATAGATTATTTAGAGTCCCTCCCAATATCTCAACTAAAAAAAGAAATTATTATCCTCGCATTTTCACCCACAAGAGAGGATGTAAACCCATTACAGAGTGATATCCTACCCTAAAGAAACATCCTGGGGAAGAAGCGTGAACATTCCTTATCTATTGGGTAATCCAAGGAAGTTCCATGTCATTTTTGACCTCATCGATTTGTTAGATTCTGAGAACATAGATAATTTAATAATTGTGTCTCTACCCCAACATTTAGTGTTTGATGAAGGATCCTAGAATGTAATATTTTAAATACTGGAATGTGAGATCCATAGAATCCATAGTTCCTCCTCAGGTACATGTAGGTAGAGAAAGTCTTGGCTCCCATCTAGGGGCTCACGGTAAAACCATGTTTGTCATCACCCATCTCCATTTCTACAACTATTTATGATATTAGAGAATTTTTCAGTTAGAGGATGACTCCTCTAGAGAATGATATTTATTCTTAGACACCAATGAGCATTGTTACCCTTACACATGAAGATGTGGTGAACACCCAGTATTATAGTGACATGATGATGTGGCTTGTTTCACATTCGATGGACAATCAAACTAGTAGTGAAGAAATGCCTCATGTAGCGTCTTCTCAAATAGATAGATCATTTTTGAACTATTCCATTTCACTGGAACCACCTATTTCTCATCCTGTTTTGATCAAAATTTTGGATTATCAAGAGAATGTTCCTTTCATTATGAAATAAATTCTCTGGGTCGTTCTGACATCTAATCAATTTTATGTGGTGTTTTAGAAAAATATAACATCCAAATTTGATATCCCGAAATACGTCACTGAGGGACAAGCCATGTTTTTGTACCAAACCATATGGGTGATGATTTACTGCCTCTATGACTATCATTTATTTTCTATCTAGGATGTCAAGAGAACTTCAATGAAATTGATGAACAATTTAGAATAGTTGACTTGGTTGCACTCCCATTGGCTTTGAACCATTTTTTCACCCTACTACCACTAGACCCTCCAACATAGATGAGTAAAGGGAATAATTTTTCTCCATAGGATTATAGAATAGGTGTCTCTGCAAGTGAAGATCTAGGAATTGGGGTAGTACTCTACCATCCACTCCATCCATATCACACGACAACATGATTTACCCCTCGATGATGAATTTTATACTTTGGGTACATTCATAGAAAACATAGTTGATCCTAATGTTTCCAAGGTATGCGACTCTTATGTAGGCCTTGATGGAGAAGAACCACCTCTTGGGGATGCTTTTTACTAGACAAACCCTCATATATGTGTCTGTTCATTCCTAAAAAGGTCAAAACATGGCCTTAGGGATCCCTCTAAGACTTTACCATCCCATAGAAACTTCATTAGGGTTAAAGATAATGTTAGGACCTCGAATCCATATGGTATTTCAAAGAAAACATACATAGATCATATGGTAGAATCCTTTCTTTAGTAGACAGCATAATAGAAAATGATTATCATGACCTCATTGGCGAGGGGGTCCCGATTTTGGCACAACCTTAAGGGATCCCATTTCTCCCCTATTGGGGTAGTAGTAAGTTCACATTGTCCATTATCCGACAGGAAATCTTAGTAATCATGCACATTCAGAAATATAGAAGGAAAAGGTTTATGGAATGTGAATGAGATATGATTTGTTGAACAGTCCTCGGTAGTGTGATCACCCTCATCATGGTCCATGTCATTCCACTCCATGAGATGTTAAGGACAATTGTTGAGTTGAAAATACTATCAATCTATTAGTGGTCTAGAATACTCATTAAGATTGAAATACTCACCAATATTATTTTTTAGCTTTTCTCACCACTCTCCTCGACACCCAAGAGATGTGACATGTGGCGATCCTCCCTGACGAAAAGTTGTACCTCACATGGGTGGATGAAAATTGAGAACCCCTAGATTTTGGGAACCACAAATTTGACGGATTCAATGGTATGGGAAACCTACTATGACATTTGGAAAACATCATCTCAAGGTAAAAAACAATGATGGGAACCCCAGAGCAGTAGGACTCTTCCTAGATATTGTGTTTCTTCTAGACATTAAAGGATAATGTGCTTGTATGGTATATCCAACTGCCAACAGAGTCCATCACTATTTGGGATGATCATAGTAAATAGTTCATAAACTATTTTATCTTCAACATGCACATGGAAAGCATTGATGTCCACTTTGAGTGAAAATGAATTCCTGAGGTGTGAGTCACATATTTTGTTTCTTAGTTGAATGGTCTTGCATACTCACTCAAAATGTCACTGACTCGAGTGAAGTCTCTTAAGATGTGTGTGGGGAATATTAATACTGATTTGGTCCCTAGAATTAGTACCCTGAACATTCCATGTATATTTTAGAATTTTTATGATAAGACCTAGTGTCTAGAGGAAACCATACAACATTATATGAAATCATTCATGTTTCCTCCTCTAACTCCCGTGAAAAGAGAATACAATGGAAAGATGGCCAGTACTGTATATGAAGAGGTGCCAAAGCAATTATAGTTTTTGGACCATCTACTAGAGGGGCCTCATCGAGTGCATCCCTACTAAGTTCAACATCGATTAGTAAAAAAACATTAGGAAGTTCCTCACTAAGTGAAACTGCGTAGATGAGAGATTGTGGCTTTGGATCCCCATCAAGCTCTGAACCATCGTCATGGATAGTATCTTAGAGTCCCATTACAGATAGATAGAACTATGAATATTATTTTATGGATTCATTGGTTCTCATCTGTTTTCTCAGTGCCTTGGAGCATGGGATTCTGAAGCATCAATAGTGTAAGAATCCCAATGAAGCTGATTGTAATGATCCAATGACCATTGCACATACCAAAAAATCCTTGAAAAAACCATAAAATAATGATATTTTTTCATTGATTGGATCCATGACCATCTGGATAAAATTTCAGTCAATTTGGGAAATTTCACGGCATAGGTGGCACATATCTTATCCAATCCTGACAACAACGGTGAGGGTTCTGATGAATGGTAGTAGATTTCAACCGAGAGGCTTCGATGTTTGATGAATTATTGGATCAAATAAGAGAAACTCATTTCCATTTTTCCATCTATTCCTAATTAAGCTAGCTCAATCCTCATATGGTCACATTTCCTTCTCTATCCACTACTTCTACATCCACATCTCAATCTTGAAATCCTAAAAGAGTAGGTGCTAAATGTGAATGGGAATCCAAATTCCCCCATCGGTGCCAATGTTAGCCTATATTCTCGCTAATTTCATGTATCCAGAGTTTGGAATCACACATAGGGTCACTTTATTATTGGAATACCTCTATTATGTTGAGAAGTAGTATTCCTCTATGAAAATTGTTGAGTTGGTAGACCGCTTCACACTCCACCGTGATGCTGGATTCTCTATAAATACATTGAAATCCTCTATTTATCACCCTAAAAATAATGGTCTATGACATGAATGCCTCTATAGCTATTTGGATAGTACCTTGAAAAAAAATCATGCTACTGATAGAAGGCAGTAGGTTCTGTGCAAATCTTAACCCACATAGTCCTCTCTGGAAACTCCATCAGGTACACCACCGTAGTTGATAGTGACAGTTGGCCATGATGGATATTAGTGTTTTCACTATAATAACCTAGATCAACAGAAATGTATGCCTTAATTAAAAATATTCATCTAATAATGGTTCTTAGTGAGCTAGTCAGTCATTAGGAGGATATTTCTTTAAGCAATGAGAACTCGGTGGTATAGCCAATAGCACCCGTTGTGCCCCCGATTTAAAAAGAAACCCCATTCCAGAAGAAATGTGAATCTGAACCAAAAGTACAATTTGATAAAGCATATCACTATAATACCTGAAAGGATATCATTCCTCAACCCCCTTAGATCATATATGGAAATGTGTGAGGCCCATGAAAATTATTTGTTAAATCCCTCTAGTTCGAAGGAAAAGCAGTTTCTATAGAATCCTATTATACAGAAGAAGTTGAGGAAGAATAATTCCATGCCATCATCAAATTCTATATAGAGGATTAAGTAGATTTCATGTAATGGAACATTTTCTAGTTGTACATCATAGGACAGTTTAATGTTGCAAAGATCCACTGCTTCCAAGTGGATAGAGGTTTTGATATATTCTCAACCCATCCAATGTGCTCCGTATATTGAGACAAGCTGAAGAAAATCTAAATCCTTCCAACATGAAGATTTATGACTATGATATAATAGAGTAGAGACTATATGGGTGGACTCGGTTGGAGACCCAATTTGGGGGTTTTATATAAAGTGTTCAGTTCATGTTCATCCCCCAATATATTTCCTGTAACACACTAATGGTTAGGCCATGGCTTCAACATTATACAAAATTCCCCTCTTCATATAATCAGTTCCTCAAGTACTCCCTAAATAGTCGAGTAGGGGAATACAAGGGTATTATTCCCACATTAATATTTTTATAAGCCTGCTATCTTGATGATGGCTATTACAAGAGGTATGGAATCTTTGTTTAGACTAATGAGGTTGAGCATGAGACTGTTGCAGCATGTCCATGGGGATAATTAAATGATTCATTCATCCCCTTGACTCATTAGATAGAACCCAAAATTTTGGATCTAGGGAGTTGTTAATCTCTATAAAGAAGGGATTTCACATCCCTAAAATGGATGAATTTCTAAATATTACCACATACTTCTACACAGAATAGGTAGATGTGATACTAGAATCCCCTACCCCAATAAGGTACCAAGTTTTTCACCCTATGACCACAATTCCATGACATTATCACATGTCCCTCAGAATATGGTTGAATTTTTGGATGTTATCTTAACACCATTGATTTGAAATCATGCATGGGCCATGTGGTCAAAGGCCAGATGGAATTGTCTTGAAAGCCTCTATCACCTCATTTTTAGTTGAGATGGAACACGTTATCCAAGATTAGGTATGCACCAAAGCAAGCCACATTTTTCCCCCTAAATGAGTTGGCCTGAATGAACCACCTCCCACAGATTCTCCTACCTAATGTGATAAGTAGTATTTTGATGATACTCCTCCTTCATTTGAAGTGGGTGTATCCACCTCCATCTATGAGTTGATTTTGGTGAACCTAGGTATTGAGAAATATCCAAGATAGAAACTAATTAGTTAATCTATTCCCCCAATGGGGAAGTAACAATACGTGGAATTATTGAAGCAATATTGTAACATCATTCCCTAGAGATATGATGAGATTATAGGGCTTGAACATCTAGTCTCCTTCCACTATCCTGGTCTCCCAGTTGGATAGTCAGATATAAGAAGCCTGCTCTAAAAATTCACCACTATCGGGATACTATATTAGACGCCAATGTTGATAATATTTTTGAATACCACCTCATCAAAGAAGTCCATTAACCCAAGTGACTATCCAACATCATCCCAGTCAGGAATAATAATGTATATATCAGAGTATGTAACAACTTATAGGTCCTCGACTTACATTTTCTAGAGGATTATTTTTAATTTTTACTGATGGGGTTGTTGATTAATGTCGTGGATGTGTTCCAGGCCCTACCCTTTATGGATGGATACTACATGTATAATGATATATGGATGTCCCCAATTGATGAGGATTATTTCGACATTATAACTTCACTACGTAGCTCTTTAAATTTGGTAATTCCCTTCAGTCAACATAACATTAGAGCTACTTACTAGTGATCTATGCACCACATCATCAAAACGATCCATGTGATGCTAGTGGAATGCTACATGGATGAATTATTGGTCGAACCCTTCCAACATAAAGACCATATAAACTACCATCTGAAGGTGTTCATCTTCCTCCTTTCCAATTATTTAAAGATAACCCCATTTAAGTTTTCATCTATGGTTACTAAGTTGAAATTTTTTATCCTTTTCATTAGATATAGAGGCATGAAAATTGACCTAGGGAAGAAAAAATCATTCATCCATATTACGCCCCAATCAAACAATGGGGTCTATAGGGTATTCAAATACACTTATCCAAAATATATCGATTCATCATGAAATTAGATGGGATGTGTAAGAAATTTTTCTAGCTAAAAAAGAAATCCAATGCCTACTAGTGGGATGCAGAGTGTTAGGAAGACATTGAGTATATATTGTAGTATCTTCTATAACCTATAGTTCAGATGTCATCCATATCATGGAAGCCACTAGTAATGTACATGAATTCCTTTGAATAGTCGCTCAATTCCATTCTTCCCCAAAAGAACCATGACAGTATAAAAAATAGTTTATACTATCTCAATCACATTTTTCTTGATACAGAAACCATATATTATTCCGTTGACAAAATCCACCTAGTGATAATTTTTTCAGTGCAAATGTTGTGGTACTATCTACATCATCATGAGATATAGCTGGTGTCCTACATAGATATTTTGACGTATATAATAAAACTCCCCATGTTTACTTGTCATCTTGAACATTTTTCAGTGATCATTTGGTAGTTTGACAACATGTTTGTTTGACCCAATGACATCAAATTTCAGGAATTAGATGAATTCCTACCCACCAATCCATCCCTTGAAGAGGCTTCCCTAAGGAATCATATTCTATGGTAAGGCCATACTCTCTATGGACCATGATATTCCATATTGGAAGACGTACTTTGGTGGTGCCTCTCAAATCCCATTTAGTAGAAGGATCAACATTCCCAAGATCAATAGAGTGGACTTGGGAACCATCCTTATCACCAGGTCACATTTTGTATTTCTGTGTTCATTCACATAGTCGGAAGGATCCACCAAGAACGAGGATGAGTATTAGTCTCTAGTTTTTAGTCCTAAAATAGCCCTCAATATTGATTACCCTCTCTTTCATGTGTAAGGAGACTCTAAGATATTCATCAAACAAATTAATAGTGATTACATCATCATAAACCATAGCTCATGCCCCTGCTGGAGTGTACTCTCATGCTAATAAACTAGTTCCCATCTCGGTCAGAAGTGATTCATATCCGTCAATCATAGAATGTTCAGGATTACACCCTAGTAATAATAACAACTTCTCTTATAGAGACTATTTATGATGATATTTTCATTTATGTGGACCATTAGATAGTCATTGATCCCATCATTATAGATGATGATGTCGTGAATCAGGTAAACTATCTTACTTATTGTGCTTCTATCTCAGGACCATTGGGTTCTACTATAGTGTAATAAACCTATTATTAGACAATTCATTTTTTTGAGTATCTACATTGAGGCATCCTTCTGCCATATTGAGCGGAGCGTGAGTGAATCCAGTAGTGTGAACCATAGTTTACCCTTTAGAGTGGGTCTATCCTTGAATTGAATCTATATGGTTATGGTATTTTTTATTCTTCTGTCGGGGTATGCCACTTAGTCTATTATTATCCCCTATCATGGATTTTTTACCCTGCATTATCACTTTCCAAAGGTGAAAAAACATTCATCGCTATTTGAGGTGACATTTTCAACATTATCAAAATAGTATGATGGGATGTTGGTTCCTCCATACATGGATTTGACCAAGTAACTCATATATTAATGTGATTCTCCCTCATAGATTAAGTTGTGTTCAAAAACTCATTCCCAGTTCCAAATTTTTTTGGTTGCGGGTTAATTAAATCACTTCTTTCTCGACATTTCAAAGGTCCTTGACCGGTCTGAAACCTTCAGTCTGAAGAGTAGTTGCATTGGGAATCACTGGAATTTACTGATCCAAGGAACATTAGTCACATGTTTGGGGGCATCTTCGTTGTTGAACCCAAGTAATCTAGTCATGATCATAAGGAATATGATTCTAAAGGAATAAATTCCAATTATTTCAACTCAGAAAACCAATTTTTAGAATAAGTTAGATGATGTCATAAGAGAATATATTACTAAGCTTGCACTAACTGCAACTCATGTTAGAATGGGGTAGTATCATGATACAAGTCAGGATTTTAACATCTTGTAGAGATGAGAAGAGGCTAATCACAACTCCCCAGATAGTTAGAACATAGAGGTATATCCCCAAGAGGGATCACTAGAAATGTTTACTGATATGTGAAATTGAACACCCCATAGAGGAGGGTCCAGGGATGTGTGTCTTAAAAGGGGAAGATGTCACACCATGAAGGTTTATTGGGACTCCCTTGAATGAAAACTATGTAGGTGAATCTCTTGGAGGGGGAACCTTCGTTTACCATTGGTTGATATTGAACCTCATAGATGAATCAAATGTACCTAGTTTAGAATAAATATATCAAAATACAAGTATTTTGATTAGGGATGGTATAGGACATATGAATGAGATCTACCCTTCACAAGAGGATTTCTATTGGTTGGTTTTTGTGGGGTATTACACATAAGATATTACAGAGTGTTTCTAAGATCATTGATGATGTAGATATGGATTACGTAGGAACTTCCTAGGAGGGTGGAATGATCTCAACAAGATGAGATAGACTAGATAAATTCAAGGTTATTGTGGATGACATGTTTGGAGGAATGGATAGAATGAGTGGATTGAATGGATTATTGGATTGGGATCCTGAAGAGGCTTCTTACATATCCCAGACAGTTGGGAATCAAATACCATGTTTTTCTAGGTAGAGGAATTAGGGCCTACGCCTGAGGAGGAGGCCTATAGAGATGGATCATGTTGTTGGAGATTATGAATTGGACCAGCCCATATGGAGGGACATGATGTGGTTGGGGATTACAGATTGAAGATGCCCATGAAGCATGAAAATCATTTGGGATTACACCTAAGTAGGAGTTTCATTATATGGAACGTGTTTGGGTTTATGCAAAGGAGAGGCCAATTGAAAGGTAAAGACTAGGGAATAATCTTGGGGGAAGCCTATTTGATTGGGAATTGGATAGGTTTTAGGGTCATTAATAACCTGTAATCCCACATGATTCATGCTTAGTAGGAGAAACAAATATGAAGTAGTAGAGAAGAGGTGCTTGTCAAGAAATAATATTCATTGAGTGATGGTGCTAGGTTTATGAATGAAATATTCCATAGGCATAGCGACACTGCATTTTCTTACATTACTATTACATCATTTAAAAGATAAAAAACATAATAGTATTACACAAATAGGATCGAGAGGCTTAGTGTCTTGGGAAAACTAGGACCACACATAACAAATTTAACATCTAGCATAAACATTTATTTAATTTCCTCTTCTCTAGCTTCTTATTGGAACTTGTCCACTCCTTAGTACATGTAGCCACATGAGGATATAAATTAAAATGGGTGAGCTAGAAGCCCATTAAGAGGATAGATAAGAACAATATATCATGGGGTGAGCATAATCCTAACATAGGCAAAATATCATGAACATGAGAGGAGCATAAATAAAATACTTTAAATGTGGAAATGCATAAAAATAAAACATCATGTCATAGTGTTTAACTACCACACATACTTGTGAACCAAGATAGAATCTTGTTCACACATCATTTCTCATTTACTCATGATATTAATCACTTTACCCGATGCATTGGAGTGCTATATAATTCCAGGAGCACATGTCACATTTAAACATTCATACTGCGATATATAATTCTGGGTGCACCCGTCACATCATAACATTATCATTTATCATGCATGACAAAATGAACATATAACAAAAATGAACATAAATGACCCATGAAAAGGAATGGGTTTCATCTCATAAGAACACATTCATAAACGTTGGGTTCCCAAAAGAAATAGGGAACAACATACTTGATACAAGAACCATCAACCATGAATGAGAGGTAAAAGTTGAGTTCTTAAGAGAAGAGTTATTTCGGAAAACATTTGGATTAACATAAACATCATTAGAAAACATTTATATCCCATAAAAGAAAATACAATGGTGAAAAAATGATCTTTAGGGAGTGACCATATCAAAACTGGAGTGAAAGAGGTAGAACCCGAAGGATGAAGGTTGGGTTCGAGAATTTCCCCTTACCTTGTATCTGAATGCTTCCATCTCTTTATAGTTCTGTATAATGACATTGTATTCATTAATTAGAAATCCAGAACCATGTGTACATTAATAGGGTTAATTCTGGTTTCATTATGTCATATTATGTTCTTTTGTATGACTTATAGAGTTTAGAAACATTGTTCGAGGATGTTCGTTTTTATGGTTTTTCTTCGGTGGTTCACTTGTATTCTTAAATTGAAGTTCGGATAGAACATGGGTAAACATCTAGAAATGATATTACATTTCATTAGTGATATTACTGGATCTTTAATTATTTTATAATTAATTATATTAGATCCATGTGGATGAATCATTCAAAAATAATTAAAAGATGGTTATTTGGGTCAATTTGGGCGGTTTTTCAATTACAATGAAGTTGTTTTAATTTATCACTTAGTAATATGGTCATAAGTTAGTAATAGAACGTTAAATAGGAAATAATACATATAAAAGTTTCTGTTTCAACCATGAAAATGGTTTCATGACCAGAAATTAAGGTAGAAATGGAAGAAGAAAGCATGTTGTTCTTGAAGGTGATAAATTAACACCTCACGAGCAACATTATCTTTAATAAAATAAAAGGGATAGATAAAGGGGGTTGGATGATATAATATCCCATTATAATCATAAAATTACAGTATATGTATAATAATTGAGTTACAATATCATTTGGATGAAGATATGTGGGGAGAGATCAAGAAATGAACTTGAACATGAAAGGAAATTAAAGGAGAAGAGGGAGAGAAATTTCCTATTAAATATTCCTCTTGAGATCCTCCTTAAAGAAGATAGTATTGGTCTTTTGATGAGAAAAGAAGCTTTTGGATGTGGGGAAGGGGCTAGAGAAGATGTTTGGGGAGAGTTTAGAGTAGGCATGGAGCTTTAGAGGAGTGAGGAAATGAGGGAGTGACGGGTGGTATTTATAGTGGACGAGAGAGGGTTTTCCTTAATATAAAATATATTAGTTTATTATTTCCCCACAAAACAAGGAATTGTGAGTCTTGAATGAACAATAATAGTAATTTTATAATGTAATCCCTATAAAAGTGGACTTACATCAGCATAACATCACACATGACCCTATAATTAGCTTATTTAGCTTATTTTGTAAATTACGGTATGCCACTATTCATAAAAAATTCAAGTATCTTAGAAAAATCCCAAAACATTACCTCAACCATTTTTTGACGTGTAGAATCAAAAAATGATTTCCAATTTTAAAAAATAATTTTCTAAATAATATTAATTTAATAATTAATTAAAATCATAATTTACTTAAAAACAGTTTTTAAAATTAAAACTGATTTTAGAGTGCTTTCAAAAATTACGTAGGGTCTTATAAAATTAACTAAAAACTATAAGAAATTGATTCAAAAATTTATGAATACATTTTAGGGAAAAAAATTCTTTTAAATTAACTAATTAATTATAATTATTTATTTATGACTTACAAAATACCAAAACATTTACTAAGGTTAAATTGTCACTTTCTAAGAGTCTAAATTTTATTTTATTATTCATAGGTAGTGTCACTCTTTTGTTGGATGATTTAATATTAATAGGGGTCATATTAATATTCATAAGGGTATGTTACTATTCATAAGGGTAGGTCACTATTCCCCAAAAATTATTTTTGTTTCATTAGACTCCAAAAAGCATCTTAAACACAACGGTGTATGTCAGATTTTCCAAATTCCAAACACAGAAGTGACAAACTTATGTTTATAGGTCACTTATCAATTTGTAGTTCATTATTTTTTGATTTCATGTTATTTTATGACATAAACATAATAAGGGAATTTCCATTGAAAATATTTGGTTCGTTACATTTTTTCCCCCTTAAGAAATTTCACCCCCGAAATTTCACTTTACACAAAGAGGTGATGGTGTTTCTCCTTCATTGCCTCTTCTGGTTCCCAAGATGCTTCCGCAGACATATGGTTCCTCCACAAAACTTTGACAAGATGGGTTGTGTTGTTGCATATAATCTTATCTCTCTGATCCAGAATCTTTACTGGCTTCTCCACATATGAGAGATCATCTTCCAGTTGCACCACCTTTGAGTTTAGTACATGTGAGGGGTCTGGTATGTACTTCCTCAGTAGTGATACATGAAACACATCATGTAATTTAGCCATATTTGGTGGAAGTGCAAGACTATAGGCCACGACTCCTATGCGGTCAAGGATTTCAAAGGGGCCAATATACCTTGGGCATAGCTTCCCTTTCTTCCTGAATCACATGACTCTCTTCCATGGAGATATTCGAAGAATGACTTTATCTCCAACTTCGAACTCCAAGTCCCTTCGATGATTGTCAGAAAATCTCTTTTTCCAACATTAATTAGCTTTTATGAGTTTCAGGATGACTTTAACCTTCCCTGTCATCTCTTGAATAAGATCGGGTCCAAGTATCTTTCTTTCTCCAACTTCATCCCAACAGGTTGGAGTTTTACATCGATTTCCTTACAGAGCTTCATACTGATCCATCTGAATACTCAAGTGGAATCTATTATTGTATGAAAACTAAATCAATGAGATATGCTGATCCCAACCTCCTTTGAATTAAAGAGATCAGGTTCTTAGCATATCTTCAAGCATCTGAATAGTCATTTCAGACTAGCCATCTATTTGTGGGTGATAAGCCGTGATGAAATTTAATTCAGTACTCAAAGAATGTTGAAGGCTTTTCCAGAACATAGATGTTAACCTTGGATCATGTTTAGAGACAATTGAGAGTGGAACACCGTGAAATCTCACCACATCCTTCACATATATCATTGAAGGTTGGTCAAGAAAGAGATCTTCCCGAATAGTGATAAAATGGGCAGTCTTGGTGAGTCGGTTAACCACAACCCATATCACATTATTTCCCTTTGACGTCTTCCGGAGACCCATGACAAAGTCCATTGTAACGTTTTCCCATTTCCATGTGGGTATAGGCAATGGCTGCATCATACCTTTGGACTTTTGTCGCTCATATTTAACTTTCTGACATACCAAGCACCTCGATATATATTCTGCAATCTCCTTCTTCATGTTTTCCCACAAGATGTTTTATCATAGATCACGGTACATCTTGGTACTCCCAGGTTGAATAGAGAATGCTGAGTTATGTGCATTGCCCAATAGATCCTTCTTTATCCCAGGTGATGAAGTCACACAAAGCCATGTTCCAAACCGAATCACACCATCATCGTCGATATGGAACTCTTGCAGCTTCCCATCCTTTACTACATTCACCCTCTTTTGTTTCACCACATCATCCCTTTGTGATTCCTTAATCTTCTCCTGGATATATGGTTGCACAATTATTTGGCTGAGGTAGGATGTATCCCCAACCCTTAAGATTTCCAAATCCATTCTTTGTATAACCAAGAAGATAGGGTCTTTCTCAATCCGCAACATGGATAGAGTAGCATGTTCTTTTCTACTTAGAGAATCATCTACCTTGTACACCTTTCCAGGATGATAGTTAATAGAGAAATCTTAATCATTGGTTAACTCTAACCATCTCCTTTGATGCATGTTGAGCTCCTTTTGTGTGAATATATACCTTAGTCTCTTGTGGTCGGTGTATATGTCACACTTCTCACCATAAAGGCAGTGCTGCCAGATTTTCAAGGAAACAATCACGGTTGCCAGCTCTAGATCACTCTTCGGGTAGTTCTTCTCATGGATCTTCAACTGTCGTGAGGTGTAGACTATCACATTATCATTTTTCATGAGTACACAACCCAAGCCTTTCTTGGAAGCATCACTGTATATCACAAAACTTTCTCCACTTTTCGGTAGTGTGAGTATAGGTGCCGTGATCAGCCTTCTCTTTATCTCCTTGAAGCTTCCCTCACATTCTTCTGTCCATACATACTTTACCCCTTTCCTTGTTAACTTAGTTATTGGGCTTGACAATCATGAGAAGTTCCTCACAAAACGTCAGTAGTACCCACCTAATCCAAGAAAACTATGGATTTCTATGACACTAGAGGGCTTGGGCCATTCCTCAATTGCCTTTGTCTTTGAAGGATACACATAAATTCCCTCACTTATAATAACATGTCCCAAGAACATGACTTGATTAATCCAAAAGTCACACTTGAGGAACTTTGTGTACAACTTCTTTTTTCTCAATATCACCAACACAAGTATTAGATGTTCTTAATGTTCCTCCTTTATCATAGAGTATATGAGAATAACATTGATAAAAACTACCACAAATTTGTCGAGGTAAACTCTAAAGACTCTATTCATCAAATCCATGAAGATTTCAGGGGCATTATTAAGTCTGAATGGAATCACCAAAAACTCATAGTCCCCATACCTTGTTCAGAAGGTAGCCTTCTGAATATCTTCCTTCGTCACCTTTACCAAATGATATCTAGAACGAAGATCCACCTTTCAGAAGTATTGACCTCCTCTTAACTGGTCTAACAAGTCATCAATCATTGGGATAGGATTATTGTTATTTAGGGTGATCTTGTTGAGTTCCTGATAATAGATACTAATCCGCATTGTTCCACCCTTCTTCCTCACAAAGAGCGCTGGTGCACCCCAAGGTGATGCACTAGGGAATATGAAACCTTTGTCCAAATGCTCTTGCAGCTGCTTCTTTAACTCCTCTAGTTTGATAGGAGCCATCCTATAGGGACACTTTGAGATATGAGTAGATCTGAGTATGAGTTCAATTGAGAACTCTACGTCACGATCTGGGGGAACTCTGGGTAACTCTTCGGGAAATACATCATTGTATTCCCTTACGATGGGCATTTCCTCAAGGATGGAACTTTCCTTCGACTCAACCATTTGGGCGAGGTATGCTTCTTCATATGGAATCAACAACCACACCATTGAATGATTTTTCAATGGAGATTCATGATCTTCCTTGCATTTTTAGAGGAGAAGGGGATGGATCAGAATATGAAAAGATATTTCCTTTTCCTGACAGTTGATATGTGCTCAATATAATGAGAGCCATTCCATTCCCATTATAGCGTCGAATTCCACCAAGGGAAGTATTATGAGATTTTCCAGAATAATCTTCCCACAAACACCAACAGGAGAAGAGTTAAACACTTGAGTTGAAATGATTGCACCACTTTGTGTTTTTACAGATATAAATACTTCGTAGTTTTGGGGCTTCGATTATATAGTTCTAGAAAACATGAAAGATATAAAGGAATGCGTAGAACCAGAATAAAATAAGACTTTTTCCATTCTTGAGTGAATAGGAAGTGTACCTTGTACGACTTCATTATCATGATCCACCTCCGTAGTAGTGATGGCATAAGCCTTCCATTGTTCCTTTGGCTTTGGTGGTTGCTGATGTTGATTACCCCTGAGAACTCGAGGTTTAGTGCATTGGTTTGCATAGTTACCTATCTCCTTACAGTTGTAGCATTGAACCATGAGTGGTTCTCTCCTTTCATCGGCTACATTCTTCTTCCTTTTAGTGTCTTTTCGACACTCTTGAGCATGGTGTCCTTCTTTCCAACACTTGAAGCATTTCCCCATCCCTTTGAGGCAGTTCCCATGGTGCAACATCCCACATTTTGGTCATGTGGGTCTTTGATTTCTCTTCCCACCTTTATCATTATATCCACTAGCTTGAAAATCCATTTTTCTTTTTCTTATCACCACATCCATGGGACCATTCTCCAAACTCCATCTCCACTTTGAGATCACACCGAACAACTTATTCATAACTCCCAAAGTCTCGAATTTCAAGAGCCTTTCAAAGGTGTGGTTTTAATCCACTAAAGAATCTATCAATTTTCTAATCATTGTTGATAACAAAACCTGAAGCATACCTTGCGAGCCTTGTGAAATTTTCTTCATAGTTTGTGACAGTCTCTACTTCTTTTTTCATAAGCTCTATGAATTCTCTCTCTATCTTTGTGCGAAGAGTTCTTGGGAAATACTTGTTAAGAAACATTATCGTAAATTTTTCCCATTCCATCTCTTCAATTTCCTCCCTTTTCTTGGTGTTCTTAATCAAAGCCCACCATTGATCAGCTTCTCCATCTAGAAGATAAACGGCTAGGGTCACATTCTCTATCTCAACACAGTGTTTAACAGAAAATATCTTCTCCATGGAGTTGACCCACTGTTTCGCAACTAGTGGATCAGAAGATCTACTAAATGTTGGTGGTCGTTGCTGCATAAAATATTCGATATCCATTTTCTCCCTCTTTGGTGAATGAGGACGTTCCCCATTATTATGGTTATTGTTCATAACCTGAGATAATTGGGTAAGTATCTCCGTGAATTTTTGAAATCCACCTCCGAAATCATTAGGGATCTCATTCGAGCAATCGTTGCATTGACCCTCGTAAGAGTTGTTGGTCTGATTTCTCCTGGTTCCCACCATTTTCCAAAATAGAAAAGGTTAGAACAAAAAATAAGTAATCAAGTAATGAATAACATATTCATTTAAACAATTTATACCAAAAACATAACATATGGGATCCCTTTGTAAATATACTTGTGTGCATATTTTTACTTACTCTCATGCTATAGGTTTTCTCAAGGGATCACTAATTCTAATTCCCAAATTACCTAAACCTTGCCTCTAATACCAACTATAGCGACCCAGACTTTTCTTACATTACTCTTGAATCATTTCAAAGATAAAAAACATAATAACATTACACAATGATGAATTTAAGTATAATTCTAATGAGGTTTTCTTAAGAAGTGGTAAAACTCTTAAACATGATTTTATGTTTTATTTTCTATTCCACCTCAAAAAAATATTCTAAAACTTTTATTAAATAATCAGAAAATTATCTACCATATATGTAATCATTTTTATGTTAATGTAATGACTTACATATTTCTCTTGTTTAATCAAATGGAAATGAAACGGTCAATCATGTGTTTGGAGGTCTATCACCACGCAAAATGATGTCATTAATTTTTACATCACCATATATATTGATTAGACATAATCATATATTTTATTAATAAATATTATATTTAATAAATTATTATTCTTATGGGATTATAATATAAAATATACCTTCTTACATTCCATTATATATGAATATGAAAACACCTCTCATGTGTACGACATAATACAACCTCACAAAGTGATGTGAAAAATTTTTCACGAGAAAATTATTTGAATATAGTGAGGGTATACATAATGAGTATAAGTGAAATATATGAAGTAAAAATTATTCTTCAAAATTATTATTTTTCATAATCTTTTATTTTCATCCATATAGGAAATAAAAACAACGTCCAACTGTACAAATGGCCTGTCTTATCTAGAAACGAGGAATTTCATTTTCTATCATTAGAATTTACAGATTAATCTAAATAAATATATAGAAATTATATTATATAGTAATATCATTGCTTAAATTTAGGATTTAATAAAACCATGATTAAAGTGAATGTATCAAAAATACCAAATCAAAACATACATGAAAATCCAATTACTTGTTACCCGAAACGTGATTTTTATAATGAATTGTTAATAAATGGGTAATAAATTTTAATATTTAAATAATATATGGTAGGAAATATATATATATATATATATGGTCTTATAATATATGAATAATAATAATTTATATGTTATTAATAATGTTTGAACATGTATGAATGAATTTTAGACTTATTGTAAGTTATTTTCATCTCAAATTGTTGACTTTAGGAAAAAAGTTATATAATGAACCTATTATCATTTATAAAGTGTATATAATGGCCCTTTCAATAGTAATAATATGAATATAATTCTTTCCATTATATTTAAATTTTCATCTGATGTTGTTTTTTAACACGGATTTAAATTCAAAAGATACCGTAGTGGTAATGGTTTCTTGTTACTATCTCATTGTTTGTTAGGATTGTATATTATTATATTTAAAATGATATTATATAATGATATACCTCTAGATAAGACCATATATAGTTTTCCCTTTGATAAATTAAGAAGGATACATTTTTCCCTACATTTTCATCTCTTAACGGACGAATGAAATTAAAATAATGCGTTTAGAAAATATTTATTTCTATATAGAGTAGAAAACAATTTTTATTCCAAAATATTATTTTCAAAAAATATTTACCAGTTATTTAAAAATATTCAATATATTTTTATATAAAATATTTCCCGTGATTGAGTCTTTAAAATTTTATTTAAAAGGGATGTTCATTTCATTTTTCTAACAAGGATTATTTGGATTTAACCAAAAAATGTTAAAGAAATATTTATTTTAAGTGTACAGTATAAAAGAATCATACCTCCATCATGAAAATTATATTAATTGAAGATTAATTTATATTTTTTCGAGGATATTTTCCAATAACATGAATAATAAAATATTTAGTAAATTTCAAGCATAAAAAAATAATTTACAAATAAATGTTATTTTCCACAAGAAATGTTTGATGTTATTTTTATTTCAAAACCATTTTCAATATAAGATAAAATCCATTGATGTTACATAATATTCACTAAGTATATAACCCAATTAATAACTCTTTACTTAATGTATGGATGTTTAATGTTTACAGTTACAATATATTTATGAAATTTTTTATTTCCCATGGGTTACGCTAGGATGATAACTTTCATAAAACCCTTTTGTTTTCAATATTTATAATATGATTAATGTTTTATGATATCATGGTATAAATATGTGTGGTTTTTATTATGTTATAAGTGTAACCTATATAACCCTTCAATTCATTGGGTAATTCATAATTTATAAAGATATAAAAAAGGTAAATAAGTTTATGGGTTGACTAACAATTAGAAAAAATTTGATGAGCATAATTGGAAATAGGAATCATGCTGATGGGCTTAATCCATAATGGGAAATATGTGATGAATTTAGATACACTATGTTTTCTAGTCATGGTAATTAACCACAAGAAAAGAAATGTTTTATGTACCTTTGTTGGAGCCAAACTTTTATTAAATGAGTTTATCGTTTAGGAATTATAATGACTTGTTGCTCTTATGAATCACGTCTTTTGGAAAGAATATTATTTATTCTGAGAATAATGTTTATTATTATGAAATGATGGGTAAGATATTTAAAATTTATGTTCATTATCTAGTCCCATTATAATTATATTATGGTTTCAAAATATTTTAGAATCATAACACCCTTGTTTTTTGTTATTGTGCATCCGATTTCAACCGTTTTTATCATTAAATTCCTCTAGCTATAATGAATGGTATCATGTAGGGTGTGATTTTGAAGAGTAAAAAATGGGATCATCTTTATTGAAGATGGTTAAGATAATTCATTAAATAATAATACTTTGTACCTAGTATCTAAAGACTCTAAATAATTACCTCCAAGGGTGTGTATTTGTGAAATGCATTGAATATTCACCTAAAATTTTGTTTTATTTATGTTTGGAAAACATAGTTCATTATGGAACCACTTGGGTTTCACAATGAACATTTATAGGATTAAATTCAATATGAATTTCTCTAGAAAACTCATTTAGTAAATATGAAAAATTTCATTCAAATATATAACTTTTTGAAACACGGGACATTGAAACAGTGACCATATCGGTTGGTCACATGGCCATAAGAACACCTCTCTATATGCAAAATGTTTCTAACTAGAATCTAGGATCTTATAGTGGTATGGTTGGGAGAAAATACCCTGATGATCATATTTGAATATTGGTATCTTACAAATATACCAATAGTAGAAGTAGATAGATAACAGATCAGTGGATGATAATAGTAGAAACTGATAAATTGGACAATGCCAGAAATATAACCACACATGCATATACATATGAGATACATAATCTAATGCTGAGAACATAAAAAATGTGATAAAATACAACACATGAATAAAAATATGAATAAAATCCCCATGGATATCTCCTTGTGTATTCTAAGATCTAGCTCAGTCTTGTACCCTTTATCTCCCACGTGCTGATGAGTAGCATAAGAAAATATGTAAACATAATCCTATAAACGTGATCTCTATTTGATTGAACAAGTAGGATTGAAGACTGGAGAATGTGTGAGATATATTCAGTAGTCCACCATTAATTATGTCTAATGGTATCCAATTAGTGAATGTAAAAAACATCAGTGTGCAGGTATATAAATAAAACGGTAAATGAGTAATTATAATCCAGTTAGGATCATGTTCCTAAAGGGAATTGATGAATGTATTTTATGTATGCATGTTTTTGTGTTCTAATAAATGGATTACTTTATTTAAATTATTAATCCTTCCAATTTATGTACGATTTTATATATTGGTGTTTTTATGATATGAACAACATATATTTAAAAAATAATAATGAAAATAGGTGAAATTTTGATCTAAAATGCACTTCGTGATGCTTCGTTTCAGTCGCGGTGAGATGCTTTATTTTTGATGATTCAATAGAGTCATGGAATTGAATAAAAATGATTACATGTTATGTATCTAATTAAATGATGTGAAAATGAAATGGAGTTTATGTTTCTTAGAATTTTTTTTGAATATGTTATATGCTATGAAAATTAGTTATATGGCATGTAAGAAAATACACATAATGAATATTCAAGATGGAATGATCTAAAAAAGCCCATGGTGATTTGGATTAGACATGATGAAACTCTATTTCAAAATATATATTTTTCAAGAAACAAAAAAAATTGAGATACACTATGATCTCCAAGAGGATGGTGGGTTGGCCAAAATTAAAATAAGATCACCCATAGACCACACCATACGATCATTGAGGATGGAGCCTCGATGAGAGACACTGTTAAACGACACATGCACAAATTTTGATCAATCATATTGCCACTTCTCTGAAATGTTTTCATAATTATTTTCTACATCCTCTCCTGGCTAGAATGAGGGGTGATTTATTTGGGTCTTTGTGTGTGTGATGAATGGGGATTGATTATATGACGAATTTTATATTTTTTTCAATTTATGTTGGGATTTCATAATTTTTATTCAATTCTATCCTTTACCTGATTTCTTCTTGCATGGACATTATGAGCAAGATTGGGGAATATGTTCAGTTTCATTCTTTCTTATATCATGGCCATTGCTTTAGTAGATATAATTAATTCATTTAATATGTGTTCTAGGGTTTATACTTCAACCATAACCATTGGGTTTGTATATTACATATGTCTAATTAAAGTTTCATGTTACTCATCCACTTTAATATTAAGTACCTGACCTTGCAAAAGAGAGAGTATGTTGTGAAGTGTGTTTTTCATTACCATTATACTTTTTAGGACCCAATTTTTATTACTTCATGATTTTAAATTGATTATTTATTACATTTGGAAATCATGAAATTGGATTCATTGCTTCCTAAAACCCATTTTATATTTTCTTGAACCACTTTCTACACTAATAAAGTGATCAGTAATCTAGATTTTATTTCTTCAAATCATTAATAGTTTAGGACCTTATTATTTAATTTATATTTTTTCAACCCCTATATATGTGGGTTTAACCTCATACTTGAAAATCCAATACTACCTTGTAGTTTAGGGGTTTATTTGTTTCGTGTCTATAAATTTATAAATGTGGAAACCCTATGAGAATTAATGATTCCCAGGGGATATTAGACACATGTCTTCCCAAACCCACTTTGACTTAATTTGGAATATCTGTAAAAAAGTTTCACTACATGCATACATTCACACACATATATATAATTATGTATGTATATCAATATGAATCTATGTATATGTAATATATATGTAGGAAGATATATTTCTATATACATATTTATGTAACACTAGCCAGCACCTAATGCATAATCCCAGCATCCATTCTTAAACACCATAATCATGGGCTTTGTATAACAGACTTCATGCCGAGGAATATCAATGACAGTTAAGGGATCATTTTTTTAATAAGGGACAGAAACCCAAACCTCAAATAAAAGGATTTGATATGTTGTGTATAACATAAAAAAATGAAGTACCACTAGAGGCATGTAATAAATAAATATTTATGATAAAATTAGTACATCCCCTGAGCTTTTCCAAGGCATCCCATAATGATGGAACAATGTATCACCCATGGAGCCACATAATTCCATTAATTTATGAGTCAGTCCATAGAGTTTTGTAATGGAAAAATCCTAGTATCACTCATAACATCCAACTTCCCTCTAATCCCATCAACATATTTCCAGAAATAAGAATCCCAAGTATTGCTTAGAGTGTGTGTAAAACATCCTCCCTATGAGGCTGTCCAAGGAATTTCATGATAAAGACACCCTAGTATCGATTATGTTGTTCTAATTAACATATTTCCTATGATCCTGTAAAAGGAATCTCATGTTATAGAAATCCAAGAATTACTCAAGGTGAAATGATTATCATCTAGCCTATGATCTTTCCCAATGCATTATATAAAAATTTAACCCATGTATTACTCAGGGAGTAATATAATTCATGTAACATATGAAACCATAAATGGTATTATGTAATAAGGAAATCGATATAACTAATAGTATATATACTCATAAATACCCTATGAACCTATCTTAGGTATTCTATAAAAATAAACCCCAAGTATCAGCAAAGCATACATAATTCAATTAATCATTATATATTATGTAATAAGGAATTCCTCTTTTGAGAACATTTTATAAAATGATTAAAATGCGAAGAATAAAGAGGCTCATATATTTAAGAATTCTATATCAATAGTAATGTATACATAAATTGGTCCATACACATTTATAATTTTAATTACATTAATTCATGTTAATTATTTCTTAAAAGATGGTTATTCTCTCACAACTAAAAGGTTATAAAGAGTAAGAAATGTATAAAATAATTATTATTTAAGAAACACCATTGATGGGTATTTTAATTACTTAAACCATAATTGGGGATGTATACATAAAAGTAGTACACACAAGGGGTTCTTTGAGTTAAGGTGAGAAACAAACAATGAACGAATTATATGCAGAAATGTTACGAAATTTAAGGGCTTTGATTATACTGAGTTAACTTCTCATTCAATTTGAATATCAAGAAAAATAAAGTTTATATAAAAACAAAAAATGTCATAAATGATGATACTTTAAATGGGAATAATATATACTACCTATATCGTGATTAGAATTGTCCAGTAATCCAATATCAATATTTTATTTCCGTAAGTTTCATTGGAATTAGAGAAATAGAAAACCACCCATAAAATAGGGAGAACTAGCATGCATGATGATGATGATAATGATGGAGAAACAAATGAATAAAGGAGAAATAGGAAAATATGGCATGAAAATATTCATGCAATGGGACTAAAAACAAGAAATTTGGATAAAGGATGAGTGAGATATCTCAATTCATCAGGGGAAAGGGGAGCTCCCACACATGGGGGATGTTCTATGTGTGGGTGGGAAGAATAAATGATGAAATCAATTTAAATAATTCAAGGTATAATAAAAAAAATTAAAATATTAAAAGCTAAAAATTTTGGTCAAATATTTTGGAAAATAGTGAACCAACTATGCATACCTACTATCCAAGGGACAAGAACCTCAAATATCCTGGCCACACTATTTGAAAAACCTTGTTCCTAACCAGCTATAGCTACTGGTTAAGTGGAACTAAGGGTGTAGGGTTGGAGGGCAGTTTGGGAAAACTATGCATAGCCCATAGTGGTGAACCATGCACAATTTTACCATGATACACATCCTTTTAAGACCATCACACTATTCACCCTCACAGTTAAACTAACTACGTACCAACTATGTGCCTCATGCTGCCTCTAAAAAAACTATAACATTCGGAGCCTGATTCCTCCAAAACATAACTACACTTAAAATAAACCTAATAAAACATAAATCCATACTATAACAAACTTTAAATTGAATGGATTCTTGGATTTACATTCATAATATAATCTAACCATTTTTCCAGTCCCTCAACCACAATGTTCAATTTCTATATAAATTTGAAGTGGTCAAAAAACATTTGATATTACAACCACCACACCATTGAAATTGGTTTCCCAGAAAATTCATTCAGAATAAAAAACCATCAACTTCTCTTTAGGGGTCCAATGTTTTTCCTTGAAAGATTGTGTTGTTTTTTCCAACACAAGACAAACCTCCGTGAACCACATTTATTACATAGTACATGAGTCGTTAAACTCAAGACAACTCTCTTACTCTAAACCAAAACATCAAGACAGATCTTACACGTGTCTATGTAAATTGATACATGATCACCACATAATGTATTTCATAACCCATAATATGACTCTTCCCAACATATGTTATAATATTAAATAGAATTTTTTTTCCAAGGGTCACTCCACTAGAGGAATTTCATACTAATAATCTCCTAAGCATCCTAAAGATGAACCTAATTTGATTTAATTAAAATTAAAAACCTGATTAGATCCATGGACATAGCGTGATCTTTATTATATTAGAATGGTCAAATTCCAATTGACCATGCATAATCCTTTCATTCATATTCTCCTTTTAAAGCCTATATTATCATTTACATTGCACCTATCTCAAGTTGATGATGTTCTTAAGATAGTTCATCATCCAACATATTCATAGAAGCATGTTGATTCAAATCGAACCACATTCAAAGATGACTAGAATATCACAACCAGAGTCACTATGCCTTCTACCAAAGAACCATAGGATTATTTTGATCATGCCCTCTGAAACCTTTGTGGACACTTCTTGTGACATCTCAATCCTAAACATACATTAAGGTTGTCATGCCAAACATGAAAATGAATGTTTACCCATTCAAATATTCATATATTTTAACCATTAAAACATCAAGTATGACCATGAATTATGTCTTTCATATCCTTAAAATCATTAAATTGAGTCCACGAAGCCCATACAAGGATGTTCATATTTTATTGTTTACATGTGAGATGTTGGTATAGATATGAAATGTCCATGCATTAGAACACTATATGATCCCAATGATAGAAAATTCAATGACTTGTCTACTGTTTTTGAGTCTGTCCAAGGTGTTCCTACTCAGGAACCAAAGTTTCAATCACAATTAACCATGCCTCTATAAAAAACTATCATTCCAGAGTCTAACTCCCACATAGTCTATTTATCAGAACATATGGTTATTCTGATTCTTTTATTACATCGACAAATAATCGATTGTCCCTCAATATATCACGAATTCTATCAAGATAGGGGATATGAACATCACTAAGACAATTCTACACTAAGAGGATATCAAGAATCACCAAGAATACCTAAGAAACTCCCATAAAAATAAAAACAAGGTTCTCGATATGGTATAGAACCAACCATATCCAACTAATCACTATAAAAACAAACGAACCACATCTTCTTAACCCATTTTGAAGAAGCTCAGCTACACCTGCCGATGAATAATCACTCTATGACCATGATTACCTCACTTTTATGGAATCTCATGATCATTCAGCATAACCACCAATGTCTATTCCAAAATATGGTGTTATCAAAGGTTGTGTACTCTTCCAACCATATCATTGTCATGAAACCCAGTGACCAACAATATGTTCATAGCATACTATCCCCATTGTAATTTAAAAAATGCTAACGGTTCGCTAATGGTCTTATAATGTTTCGCTTCTCCAACATGGATGACACACTATAACATGTTTTACATTATGATAACTACATTAGAATTATCATATTAATAGTTTACTATGAATTATTGCTCACCACATGGAACAATATCCATTGACAAATAATCACATGTCCCAGATATACCTAACATGATTTTACCAAGAACCCATTAGAATAGAGAAGAATGGGAAAATAGCCTCTTACATGCACATTAGTTCTGTTTTACATGAGATGTACGTGTGCCACTTCTTTGATCCATTCTCACACACATCACAATAATTTGGCATAAAATTGAAAATAGATTGACCATCATGGAAGGATACCTCATATACTTTGGAATATCATCCCAAATATTATGACAGTTCATATTTCATTTAACTCCTAGGTCACTCTAAATCAGAAATGATCTCTAATCATATCATAGCAGCTCGAGGATTTTATGAATAACACTAAAATCATATGGTTCACTACACCATGTTTATCAACTCAACAGGTACCACATGTTTCAATGAATACTACACCGAGATTCAATAAAAAACCAACCCATCACATGATACTCCCCAAAGGCTCATCTCCCCTTTGAATTATAGTGTCTATGGGCTTATCCATCGATTTTAGATCAGATTCATATTATTCATTAAAACTATTAATTCAGATGATAATATCTCATGTTTCCAACCACTAAAAAAAGAACTATCACCTGACATGCTAAGCGGATGTCCATTTCCTGGGAAAGTCTAACCTACTATAACTATTTATTACGTGATAATAATGAAAATAAAAAGTGTAAATTTACTACATGAAACCTTGATCATCCCAGGTGTCATTTTAGAAACAAGTTTCCTTCTTGGGTCAAACAAATCATGAACGACAACATACATCTGAATGTATTTACATTTTTTTCAAGGTTTTTATCATTCTAACGGTGCTTCCTCCCATAGGATATCCCCGTAATAAAACATAATGTTTCAATCCTATAATTAGTTCACTCAAGGAATAGTAAACATGGTTATCCCTCTTATAAATTTTGTTCAATATAGAAAATAAGAGGCCTATGGGAAACTCTCATGTTCCCAACCAAGGATGAACTCATGGAATGTTTTAAACTACCCTTTTTCAATAGTTGAACATAATAACACACTTTAATGTTTTAATGGAGATGATTATTTTATTTTCATTGATATTTAAAAATTTTAAAGGATCATTTTAATCTTAATTCACTAGTTAAAAGTAACAATACATGTAGAAAATTTATTTTGCAAACACCACATGGAACAAATGATTGTTTTTTCAAAATCCCTTTCTGGTATTATTATTCAGATGAAATCCAATAACAACTAGAAAACAACATTATAATAATATTTTAAATATTATTTATTTATTCATAATAATTCACTATAGGCTATGTTCGAAAATAATTCTAATATATATAAGAAAACATCATTTAGGTTTTAATTGGAATTTTAATTTACTAAATCCACATACAATTACATCTCAAAAGAAGCTAATAGGTTTATTATAAATTAATGATGTAATGGCCCGGACCTCTCCGGTCCATTACTTTGTGAAATGTTGGTGTTGGAGGTGTTCTGGGAGGTCAAGGGGACTTATCCCCAACACTTTTCCAAATTTTCCAGTTCTGTGAACAGTGTTTCCAGTTTTATGAACAGTAACAGCTCGGTCTCACCGATCAGTCTGACAGATCGGTCTGACAGATCAGTTTCACAGATCGGTCTGACAGATCGATTTCACAGATTGGTCTGACAGATCGGTTTCACAGATCGGTGTGACAGATCAGTTTCACTGATCGGTGTGAGAGATCGGTTTCACAAATCGGTCTGACAGATCGGTTTCACAGATCGGTGTGACAGATCAGTTTCACAGATCGGTGTGACAGATCGGTTTCACAGATCGGTCTGACAGATCGGTTTCACTGATCGGTGTGACAGATCGGTTTCACAGATCGGTCTGACAAATCGGTTTCACAGATCGGTGTGACAGATCAGTTTCACAGATCGGTGTGACAGGTCGGTTTCACAGATCGGTGTGACAGCTCGGTTTCACAGATCGGTCTGACAGATCGGTTTCACTGATCGGTGTGACAGATCAGTTTCACAGATCGGTCTGACAGATCAGTTTTACAGATCGGTGTGACAGATCAGTTTCACAGATCGGTTTCACAGATCGGTTTCACAGATCGGTGTGACAGATCAGTTTCACAGATCGGTGTGACAGATCGGTTTCACAGATCGGTTTCACAGATCGGTGTGACAGATCAGTTTCAGAGATCAGTTTCACAGATCGGTTTCACAGATCGGTTTCATAGATCGGTTTCATGTACAGTAACAGTGGGTGAACAGTGTTTCCAAACTCCTACAGTTTTGCCCCTTTTGACGTTTCCTTTGACGTAAAATACATTTAAAGACTTATTTTAAGGACTCTTAAGGCCGATTCAAATTCCATATATCCTATATTAATTATTCATAAGGCTTGAAATGTTTTACTTGGTCAAACCGTGTGGGTTAATGCGATACGTTTTTAATGGAGAGTTAACCGGATCTTAAACTGTCGCCCCATTAAATCTTCAAAAAGGGACGAGATATCATTCTCCCTTGTTCTTTCCCTTTGTTCTCAACAAATTGGCGCTAGTACCTTTCAATTCTTTCCGTAGGAGTTGCACAATCAATCTTTTCTCCTAGGATTGGTTCTGCTCTATTTTGGATGCAACCGAGCCCTGTCGATCAATCTTCGATATAAGGTATGTTGTATCGTCGTTCTTTGGGGTTCATCATCTCCTATCCTCCTTTCCATAATTATACCATGTAATTTCCAAGATTCTAATGGGTTTTCTTTGGGTTGGTTGGTACTGTCGTACCGCAGCATCCTCCGGTGGATGCAGTTGTCGTGAGGGGAGGATCGTGACCTGTTGTGTGGATAAAGAACGTGAGGAACTATTTGAGGTAGGGGAATCATGGCTTCTCTAATTGTATATGTGCAATCGTAGAATTGGCATGATTTATCCTTTTGGATCACAATGAAATTGACCTAATTAAATAATTGAACCGGATTAAAAGAATTGGTTGATCGTATAATGTTGCTTTATACCATGGTAACGGTTTGCCTCATGTTTTCCTAGATACAGTGATATCTATGTTTTCTTTGATTTGTTGTTCGTTCATGATAGAAATTGATAATGAACGTAAAGCTGGAATTAATTGATAATTAATTGGCTAAAGATAAAGAGGCATGTAAATTAATCTGGTTATTGACGTTGTGGTAGTTGTTCTAATTTGAGGATAATCAAATTAGGGAAGGAAGCATAGTTATTTAATTGTGATAGCTTGCTGATTAGGTATCCGTGATTGGAACCTACGAATAACAAATCTGTCAATTCAATATGTATTAAAGAATAGATTATGTGGGAATTTCTAAAGGGGTTCTAAGTTACCCTCTTGTTTGCTAAAGGGTCAAGAGCCCATGGTTGTGATTGTTGTTTTTCTGTTGCTTGTGCTGTGATGTGAGCCTGGATGGCTGTTGTGATATGTGCTGGCGTGGAGGCCTTGTGGTTATGGCAGTGGATGACGCCTAGAGTGGCGATATGCATCAGTTATGCATGTGGGTGTCGGGGAGGACACCAGGGGTGATGGAATGGGATGGATGCGGTTGCTGGATGCTTGTGGTTTTATTTGAAAGTTAATCTTCTTTGCTTTTCCCCACTACTCAAGGCCGCTGGTCTTGCTACCCTTCTTCCGAAGGAGGCGAAGTCGCGCGGGGTATGCCACGTGCTTTCCGTGTTTAGCCTCTCGAGGGTAAATGGGTCTATTCTCTTTCTATAGGCGGAAAAGACTCGACGGGTAGTATATCTACTCACCGTGTTGAGCCTCCTTTGTGTTTAGAATCATATGATGCTTTTCTAGAATGCCTGGGAATAAGGAAAATTAATTTTGTAATGAATGTTTGATTAAATGGTGAAAATACACGGGGATGGAGATACTGGAATTTAAAGGTGATGTGAATCCTAAAAAGGAGATGTTTTTGAATGTGATGCCAATTCAGTTTAATATGGAATTGTTCATTCTTAATTAATGTTTAAAGAATTAAATTAACGTATAGTGGAACTGATAAAATGAGAATGGAGTAATCTAATAAAGCTCTTCAAATGTTTGTGTGCTTATAGGATACCTAGTCTTTGAAGTAGCAGCCTGGAGTCTGAGAGACGTTAGCTGCAGTTGTATCTAAGACTAGGTAATGCCCATAGTGTGGATGTGAGTTACATATATATTCTGTACTTTTTGTGTTTCTATACGCTACTCCACCCTGTCGGTAAGGGAAACTGACACCCCGGGGATTCTGAGCCCTGAGGGGTGTTTTCCCCAACATTCTGATGGGAGGTTGAATGGATGACTACCCCCTTTGGCCCCGCTCTCTTCTCTTGCTAGATACTTGTGCCATGAGGCACAGCGGTTAGTTACCCCATATATGTGTGTAGAGGGCTTTAATGGCTTGTGGTTATTCACACACATATATTCTGGATATAGTATCCAATGGACTACTATAGGTGTAATGTGTATAGGCTATGATGGCTTGAGGATCCTTACTCGGAGTATGGGCTGTAATGGCTTGAGTTATTATACCCGATGTATGATACACGTTATGCGGGCTGTGGGGGCTCTCGAAAACTACCTGGTTACTTTTGGTTCTGAGGATGGTGTGCTGCTTCGCCCAGGTGTCTGCGGGCAAGCCTATGTGGTGGACGAGGTGAAGATTGTAGAGCTTAGCGCAGGTGTCTGCGGGCAAGCCTTGGAGAGAGATGCACAGGACGTATGTCGTTGGGGAAAGCGGCAAACCAGCGGGGAAGTAGTAGCGGGGTACCCTTGATATTCTTTACTATATGCTATATTCTTGTATGCATTACTTGGCGAGATTAGCCATGGTGAGGTTGGGAACATAGTATACCTGTTTAGGTGACGAGTTAGTTTCACTTGTTGTTCACTGGGCTTTAGCATGCTTTCTTTACTTTTGCACGAGAGGCTTGTGGAGGATCCTACTGAGTATACTGTTATACTCACCCTATGTACATACAAACTGTTTTTCAGGTCACTTGGAGCAGGTTGGAGATCAAGCTGGTTACTACTAGCTTGCCGTTGGAGGAGGAGCTCTTCGGGCTTGTGCTCGCTGTTGTTTTACTTTATTTTGGGTACCTTTAGTTTTCCCTTTCAGTTGTAGTAATTTTTCATGACATTTCATATATGTACATGGGTTTCATTTATTTTTTTTCAGTTATGAGTTGGAGTTGGTTGGAGTCTATTCTATCTCTCTCTTCTGCATGTGTTCTCTTAGAGGGTAATGCCTCCCATTTGTGTGTGTATTATACCCTCGGTGCTAGTCGCCAACCCGGGGCCTACTGGAGGCGGGACTCGGGGGTCATTATCTCCCTTCTCACATTGCCGGCCCAGGAGGGGTACACTTTGTGGGGAGGGGGTCGTGACAGAGTGGTATTAGAGCTCTGGTTGAGGGATATGATGGAGTTTGGAGTTAGGCACATGTGAGGATGCGTGGGATGGTAGGGAAACAGTGTCATTCATGTTTATCAAGTGGAGTAAACACTGGAGACCGTCAAAGACAGAGGCGTTTAGGGCCCCCTATGATCTATTGCACGGACCTTTAAGTTTACGATGGCTACTAAAAAAGTGATACCGGTTGCAGGGTAGAGACCTAGGAAAGGATCATGCATCATTCTTCTTTATGCCTGTGTTTGAATGGGTAGACCTTGGGATAGGTAACCTAAAAAAATTAATAAAACAAAACAATTAATTAATTAATTTTGAGTCTTCCATATTCCAGGCTTAAGAGCTCTAACAGTTGATATTTTACAGGTATGGCTCCAGGTCAACGTCTTCGTCAGGTTTGCGCAGAATATGACCAACAGGCTGTTCCGGCAGATCGCCGCCGGGTGGAGGTTGATGACAATGACACTTGGAGGAAGACACTCTGAGAGTTCCAGCGCCAGAGTCTATAGAAGTATTAGGGCTCTGTTTCAGATGCAGTCACAGAAGACTGGTTGGAAGACATCGAGATAGGATTCAGTTCGATTCGTGCTCGGAAGAAACACTGGGTGTCCCTGGTTGTGACGATGCTGCATGGAGCAGCGAGGCAGTGGTGGTTCTTGTTCCTTAGGGATCGCGAGGAGTCAACGATATCATGGGAGGAGTTTCGAGATAGGTTTAGAGTCGAGTTTCTTTCATCGACTACGAAGGTGTCCAGTCGCCAAGAGATTCTCACCCTTCGACAGGGGAGCTCTAGTGTTCGAGAGTTTTGAATCCATTTCAGGAACCTTCTACGATATGCTTCAGACCTGTTACCAGATGATGAGGCCACGGCGAGGCATTTCGAGGAGGCTTTGCATCTAGAGATCCAGCGCCAGGTCACCCCATTTATGCTGAAGACATATCTTGAGGTGCTGGCGAGGGCAGAGGTTGTTGAGAGGACTTTGGCCAGGACTGGATCGTCGCGAGAGGGGAATCATCATGATTCCTCACGAAGCAGAGATGTGGTCCGGGGTTCCTGGTTTTCAGGACAGAAGAGTTTTCGTTCACCTGGGGGTAGGTCCCAGCCCTTCCCATATCGTTTCTCCAGAGGCAGCAACTCTCAGGCCTATGCCAAGGGATCAGGCACTTGTTTTTCTTGTGGTGGTCGTGGTCATCAGCAGCAGGAGTGCCCGACTTTTCATAGTAGTTATCGTGCACCGGGCGCTCTGCTCCAGGTTCCTCCATTGAGGCATTTCCAGCCGAGGCAACAGCAGTAGGTTGCACCAGCTTTAGATCACCCGAGGGTAGATGGAGCAGGCAGAGGACAGCCCCACGACGCTCCCCATCCTCAGAGAGCAGAGCGTGGCCATGGTGGTGGTCGTCATCAAGGTCAGAGAGGCCGTGGAGGTGGTCGTGGTCAGCTTCATGCTCTAGCGTTGCCAGCCCTAGGCGAGCCAGATGTCGTTCGAGGTACCCTTTGCTTGTTTTCTACCATGGTGTTTGCCTTGTTTGATTCAGGAGCGACACACTCCTTTATATCCCCTGCCCTTGTCCATGCTTTGGGAGTTGAGGTAGAGATTATTCTAGTGCCCTTGGCATTGACTATGCCAGTTGGAGGTCGAGCTAGCTTGTTTTAAGTATGTAGATACTGTGAGCTAGTGTTGGGGCAGCACCGCTCTTGGAAAGATTTCCTATGTTTACGAATACAACCATATGATGTCAACCTTGGCATGGATTGGTTGTATTCGGTGCAAGCTATTGTGGATTGATTCCGGAAGGAGGTCATCTTCTTCGATGCAGATGGAGAAACAGTGGTGTTTGCTGGTGAGTGAGATCCTCGGATGGGTCATAGGCAGGTTTCATCCTTATCAACCATGATGGCTGAGATGATGCTATGTTCTTCAGAGGTTGAGCAGTTGGCGTTTCTTAGGGTTGTGGAGGAGTACCCTGATGTATTTCCCGAAGAGGTTGTAGCATTACCCCCTCGACGAGAGATCAAGTTTGGGATCGAGCTACAGCCAGGAGTGTCTCCTATCTCTATGTCTCCGTATAGAATGGCCCCTTCTGAGTTACGAGAGCTACGTATACAGCTTGATGATCTGTTGAAGTGCGGTTTTGTTCGGCCAAGTGTGTCCCCATGGGGTGCACCAGTCTTATTCGTGAAGAAGGCCGACGGCAGTTTAAGGTTGTGTGTCGATTATCGTCGCTTAAACAAAGTGACAATAAAGAACCGCTATCCTCTTCCACAGATTGATGACTTATTTGATCAATTTAAGGGTGCAAGTTGGTTCTCAAAGATCGACTTGCGGTCAGGATATCATCAAATGTGTGTAAAGGATGAGGATATCCTGAAGACTGCATTCTGTTGCCGTCATGGGCATTATGAGTTTGTTGTAATGCCATTTGGCGTGACGAATGCTCCAGCTGTTTTCATGGGGTTGATGAATGTTGTATTCCATGAATTCCTGGACAAGTTTGTTGTGGTTTTCATCGATGACATACTTGTGTACTCCACATCTGAAGAAGAGCATGCAGAGCATCTACGAGCCGTTTTGGGAGTTCTTCGCCAACATCAGCTGTTTGGGATGTTTTCAAAGTGTGAGTTGTGGACTCGAGAAGTCCGTTTCTTGGGGCATGTTGTGTCCCAACATGGAGTAGCTGTGGATCCATCAAAGATAGAAGTAGTAGTGTCTTGGGAAGCCCCCAAGACAGTGTCAGAGGTGCGAAGATTCCTTGGTCTCGCAGGCTATTACAGGAGGTTCGTAGAAAATTTCTCACGGGTTGTGACTCCTCTAACAGCTTTGACCATGAAGGATCAAGCATTCATGTGGACTGATCAGTGTCATGCAGCATTCGAGTATCTAAAGGAGAAGTTGGTAAGTGCTCCTGTTCTTTGTCTTCCATCTGAGGGATTCCAGTTTGACGTCTTTTTCGATGCGTCACATCTGGGGCTAAGTTGTGTACTTATGAAACAAAGGTCAGTTGTTTCTTATGGGTCTCGACAATTGCATCCCCATGAACGCAACTATGCCACCCATGATCTTGAGTTGGCTGCCGTGGTGTTTGCGCTGAAGTTGTGGAGACATTACCTCATTGGCGAGCGCATTGTGGTTTTCACCGATCATAAGAGTTTGAGGTATGTTTTATCTCAGCGGGACTTGAAATTGCGGCAGCGTCGGTGGATGGAGTTCTTGCAGGAATACGACTTCGAAATATCGTATACACCTGGGAAGGGAAATGTTGTTGCTGATGCACTGAGCCGAAATTCACGTAGTGATGCTGTGCGTGAATCCGGTGATTCATGGAGAGTAATGGAGGAACTGTCAACATTACATCTTGATATGGAAGAGGTTGGAGGTAGAGGTTGTCTTTTCCAGATGACGGTGTAGTCATCTCTGATGAAGATGGTGGAAGAGTCTCAGTTGGGTGATCTAGAGGTGGAAGTTTGGAGAGACAGAGTTGTTTGTGGAGAGGCCCCTGATGGTTGGTCGGAGGATGAACAACACCGAGTGTTGTATCATGGCAGAATTTTTGTTCCCTTATAGATTCATGAGACGGTTCTCTGAGAGTTCCATAGCTCACCCTTAGCAGTACATCCTGGTGTGACAAAGATGTACCGATCCTTGAGGAGTCAGTTTTGGTGGCCTGGGCTGAAGCGTGCAGTGGTAGAGTTTGTGTCTCGATGTTTAGTCTGTCAGAGGGTGAAGGCCGAACACCGTGTTCCTGGTGGTCTTCTCCAGCCATTAGATATTCCTCAGTGGAAGTGGGAGGACATCTCAATGGACTTTGTTACAGGTTTACCTCATGCTCCGGGAGGACATGATGCTATATGGGTGGTAGTGGATCGTTTAACTAAATCGGCCCACTTCATAGCAATCAGGGAGTCGAGATCAGTGGAGGTTTTGTCGAGGCAGTATCTGGAGGAGGTGGTGAGGCTTCACGGAGTTCCTAAGACGATCATTTCTGATCGAGATCCTTGTTTTACCTCTAGGCTGTGTAGAGGTCTCCAGCATGCTTTTGGTTCTCAATTATGCCTTAGCACTGCTTTTCATCCTCAAATGGATGGTCAGACCGAGCGAACCATCCAGACTCTTGAAGACATGTTGCGCTCTTGTGTTCTTGATTTTGGAGGTTCATGTATGAAGCACTTACCCTTGGTAGAGTTTGCTTACAATAATATTTTTCACTCTACCATCGGTATGGCTCCATTTGAAGCCTTGTATGGCCAGCCATGCCGTTCTCCGTTGTGCTGGACTGGGGTCGGAGAGTCAGCAATTCTCAGACCAGAACTAGTGCAGAATACAACAGAAATGGTTCAGGTGATTCGTGAGAGGATGAATACAGCACAGGATCGTCAGAAATAATATATTGATCAAAGAAGGAGACCCTTAGAGTTTAATGTTGGGGATCATGTGTTTCTGAAGGTGACCCCCCGTCGTGGGCAGCGAAGGTTTGTTCGTGGAAGTAAGCTTTCTCCCCGGTTTGTTGGGCCTTTTGAGGTGTTAGCTCATGTGGGAGCTGTGGAATATTGAGTAGCACTTCCCCCTCAAATGAGTCGGATAATGATGTTTTCCATGTATCACAGCTCCGTCGTTACCTTCATGATGAATATCATGTTATCAATTGGGGTGAGATCGATATTGATGATGATGAAACCTTCGAGGAGAGACCTGTGGGGATCCAAGACCAGAAGGAGAAGGTGTTGCGTGGGCGTTCTATCCCTTTAGTTCGTATCTTGTGGCGACAAGGTGGCATGGAGGAGAGTACATGGAAGCGTGAGTCACAGATACGTGCTCAGTACCCAGAGTTGTTTAATGTTTAACTCTTTTCATGTAATGATGTTTTCTTTGTGGTTGGACCTTTCATGTTTTATTTATGTACCTTTGATGTGATGTTATGTTTTAATTGTTTGTATATGGATTTTTTATTTCCATACTCTCGGATGTCGTAGTTTTGTTCCAACTTTTGAATAACCCATGGTGGTTTTCCCCTGAGAGGTATCTTATGGGGTGGTTGTTCGGACCCCTCTTTTCTTCTGGGTTGTTTTTTAATTATCGAGGAAGATAATGTTTTGAGAGGTATCTAATGTAATGGCCCGGACCTCTCCGGTCCATTACTTTGTGAAATGTTGGTGTTGGAGGTGTTCTGGGAGGTCAAGGGGACTTATCCCCAACACTTTGCCAATTTTTCCAGTTCTGTGAACAGTGTTTCCTGTTTTATGAACAGTAATAGATCGGTCTCACTGATCGGTCTCACAGATCGGTTTCACAGATCGGTCTGACAGATCGGTTTCACAGATCGGTCTGACAGATCGGTTTCACAGATCAGTCTGACATATCGGTTTCACAGATCGGTCTGACAGATCGGTTTCACTGATCGGTGTGACAGATCGGTTTCACAGATCGGTCTGCCAGATCGGTTTCACAGATCGGTGTGACAAATCAGTTTCACAGATCGGTGTAACAGATCGGTTTTACAGATCGGTCTGACAGATTGGTTTCACTGATCGGTGTGACAGATCGGTTTCACAGATCGGTCTGACAGATCGGTTTCACAGATCGGTGTGACAGATCCGTTTCACAGATCGGTGTGACAGATCGGTTTCACAGATCGGTTTGATAGATCAGTTTCACAGATCGGTCTGACAGATCGGTTTCACTGATCGGTGTGACAGATCGGTTTCACAGATCGGTCTGACAGATCGGTTTCACAGATCGGTGTGACAGATCAGTTTCACAGATCGGTTTCACAGATCGGTTTCACAGATCGGTTTCACAGATCGGTGTGACAGATCAGTTTCACAGATCGGTTTCAGAGATCGGTGTGACAGATCAGTTTCATAGATCAGTTTCACAGATCGGTTTCACAGATCGGTTTCATGTACTGTAACAGTGGGTGAACAGTGTTTCCAGACTCCTACAATTTTTCCCCTTTTGACGTTTCCTTTGACGTAAAATACATTTAAAGCCTTATTTTAAGGACTCTTAAGGCCGATTCAAATGCCATAAATCCTATATTAATTATTCCTAAGGCTTGGAATGTTTTACTTGGTCAAACCGTGTGGGTTAATGCGATCCGTTTTTAATGGAGAATTAACCGGATCTTAAACTGTCACCCCATTAAATCTTCAAAAAGGGACGAGATATCATTCTCCCTTGTTCTTTCCCTTTGTTCTCAACAAAGAGGTGCTACAACCTTTCAATTATTTCCATAGGAGTTGCACAATCAATCTTTTCTCCTAGGATTGGTTCTGCTCTGTTTTGGATGCAACCGAGCCCTGTCGATCAATCTTCGATATAAGGTATGGTGTATCGTCATTCTTTGGGGTTCATCTTCTCCTATCCTCCTTTCCATAATTATACCATGTAATTTCCAAGATTCTAATGGGTTTTCTTGGGGTTGGTTGGTATTTTCGTACCGCAGCATCCTCCGGTGGATGCAGTTGTCGCAAGGGGAGGATCGTGACCTGTTGTGTGGATAAAGAACGCGAGGAACTGTTTGAGGTAGGGGATTCATGGCTTCTCTAATTGTATATATGCAATCATAGAATTAGCATGATTTATCCTTTTGAATCACAATGAAATTGACCTAATTAAATACTTGAACCGGATTAAAATAATTGGTTGATCGTATAATGTTGCTTTATACCGTGGTAACGGTTTGCCTCATGTTTTCCTAGATACAGTGATATCTATGTTTTCTTTGATTTGTTGTTCATTCATGATTGAAATTTATAATGAATGTAATGCTAGAATAAATTGATAATTAATTGGCTAAAGATAAAGAGGCATGTAAATTAATCTGGTTATTGACGTTGTTGTAGTTGTTCTAATTTGAGGATAATCAAATTAGGGAAGGAAGCATAGTTATTTAATTGTGATAGCTTGCTGATTAGGTATCCGTGATTGGAACCTATGAATAACAAATCTGTCAATTCAATATGGATTAAAGAATAGATTTTGTGGGAATTTCTAAAGGGGTTCTGAGTTACCCTCTTGTTTGCTAAAGGGTCAAGAGCCCATGGTTGTGATTGTTGTTTTTCTGCTGTTTGTGCTGTGATGTGAGCCTGGATGGCTGTTGTGATATGTGGAGGCGTGAAGGCCTTGTGGTTATGGTAGTGGATGATGCCTAGAGTGGCGATATGCATCAGTTATGCATGTGGGTGTCGGGGAGGACACCAGGGGTGATGGAATGGGATGGATGTGGTTGCTGGATGCTTGTGGTTTTCTTTGAATGTTAATCTGCTTTGCTTTTCCCCACTGCTCAAGGCAGCTGGTCTTGCTACCCTTCTTCCGAAGGAGGAGAAGATGCGCGGGGTATGCCACGTGCTTTCCGTGTTTATCCTCTCGAGGGTAAATGGGTCTATGCTCTTTCTATAGGCGGCAAAGACTCGACGGGTAGTATATCTACTCACCGTGTTGAGCCTCCTTTGTGTTTAGAAGCATAGGATGCTTTTCTAGAATGCCTGTGAATATGCAAAAGTAATTTTGTAATGAATGTTTGATTCAATGGTGAAAATCCACAGGGATGGAGATACTAGAATTTAAAGGTGATGTGAATCCTAAAAAGGAGCAGTTTTTGAATGTGATGCCAATTCAGTTTAATGTGGAATTGTTCATTCTTAATTAATGTTTAAAGAATTAAATTAACATACAGTGGAACTGATAAAATGAGAATGGAGTAATCTAATAAAGCTCTTCAAATGTTTGTGTGCTTATAGGATACCTAGTCTTTAATGTAGCAGCCTGGAGTCTGAGAGACGTTAGCTGCAGTTGTATCTAAGACTAGGTAATGCCCATAGTGTGGATGTGAGTTACATATATATTCTGTAATTTTTGTGTTTCTATATGCTACTCCACCCTGTTGGTAAGGGCAACTGACACCCCGGGGATTCTGAGCCCTGGGGGGTGTTTTCCCCAACATTTTGATGGGAGGTTGAATGGATGACTACCCCCTTTGGCCCCGCTCTCTTCTCTTGGTAGATACTTGTGCCATGAGGCACAGCGGTTAGTTACCCCATATATGTGTGTAGAGGGCTGTAATGGATTGTGGTTATTTACACACATATATTCTATATATAGTATCCTATGGACTACTATAGGTGTAATGTGTATAGGCTATGATGGCTTGAGGATCCTTACTCGGAGTATGGGCTGTAATGGCTTGAGGTATTACACCCGATGTATGATACACGTTATGCAGGCTGTGGTGGCTCCCGGAAACTACCTGGTTACTTTTGGTTGTGAGGATGGTGTGGTGCTTCTCCCAGGTGTCTGCGGGCAAGCCTATGTGGTGCACGAGGTGTAGATTGTGGATCTTAGCCCAGGTGTTTGCGGGCAAGCCTTAGAGAGAGATGCACAGGACGTATGTCGTTGGGGAAAAGCGGAAAACCCGTGGGGAAGTAGTAAAGGGGTACCCTTGATATTCTTTACTATATGCTATATTCTTGTATGTGTTACTTGGCGAGAGTAGCCATGGTGAGGTTGGGAACATAGTATACCTGTTTAGGTGACGAGTTAGTTTTACTTGTTGTTAACTGGGCTTTAGCATGCTTTCTTTACTTTTTCCCGAGAGGCTTGGGGAGGATCCTACTGACTATAGTGTTATACTCACCCTATGTACATATAAACTGTTTTTCAGGTCACTTTGAGCAGGTTGGAGATCAAGCTGGTTACTACTAGCTTTCGGTTGGAGGAGGAGCTGTTCGGGTTTGTGGTCGCTGCCGTTTTACTTTCTTTTGGGTACCTTTAGTTTCCCCTTTCAGTTGTAGTACTTTTGCATGACATTTCATATATGTACTTGGGTTTCTTTTATTTTTTTCAGTTATGAGTTGGAGTTGGATGGAGACTATTCTATCTCTCTCTTCTGCATGTGTTCTCTTAGAGGGAAATGCCTCCCATTTGTGTGTGTATTATACCCTCGGTGCTAGTAGCCAACCCGGGGCCTACTGGAGGCGGGACTCGGGGGTCATTATCTCCCTTCTCACATTGCCGGCCCAGGAGGGGTACACTTTGTGAGGAGGGGGTCGTGACAAATGAAGAGACTAGTCATGTATGATTCCACTATATGACTATATGTGGGCCCATATAATAGGTTTCATACATTTTAAATAGTATCCCTATATATCATAATCATACCCAAATGGGGTTATGAACTAATGAATAAGATATAAGGAGGCCTATGAAGTTCTTGTCAAACCATTCTGGGTTCAAATAAATGAATACCAAAAAGTTTTAAACATAAAAATTATGAAACACCCTTAAGGGTTTCATTTGATTGGAATCATTCACCAACTGATCAACTTGGGTCTAGATATACAATTAATAAATTATCCATACAACTCATCATGACCAATATTAAAGACATAAACCCTTATAATAGAATCTAATTCATTTAATGGTCAAAATTTAACATATTTTATATTTATACAATAGTATCATGTCATATCAAGCTTTTATATTGTTGTTCAATGGCATGGGTTATAATTTTATGATATATAATGTTCCCAAACACTTTATATATTAAATATTGGATCCCATTTATTCAAAACCATTATGTTTCATCCCATAAAACCAATGGTTCAATGCTCAAACCTTTCATGATTGGTTAGTTAAAGTTCCACCATAAAGATATATTGGAAAACATCCTTTAGTTTGATGTTTATTCCTTAATAACCAATAATATATCAAAACTATAACTATACATTCTATACAAATGATAAATAAAGGAAATAGAAAAATAATCATAGTAAACAACTTCATAAGAATGAAACCATATAATAATGGTATATACGAAATTCATTCTTCATAATAAGGTTCCATAGAATATAATTAACTAATCATGAGAAGAATATAATAATTATATATAGATCATAGAAGTATGTCGGAGCACTAAATGAACATATCACATGTATAATACAACCTACATGTCTTGTCATATGAATGTAAGGTGAATTTATATGTTCTTATAATTATTAATGTATTGTTACATGATTTCCATACCTAGAAAAGGGTAAAATACTATAAATATTATAAATCAGTAAGAATTGTAACATACAACAATCACCCTAGGTGAAATCATAATACATTGTAATAGCAAATACCATAAAAAACAATCCCTTATCTGGACACATGTCCTTTTACCAATGTGTGTGTTGACCACTCTTAAACAAAATTACCTTCTAAATGATGAAACATTCCTAGTATCCAATATACCTTACCTAAAAACAAAAAAAATGAATAAAAACTCATCTCATACATGTTCTTAACATCCCCATCTAAGATACATTGAAACAATGCATGATCTGGCCAGTCACATATCCTCAAGCACACCCCCACATACACTAAAGGATTATGAATAGAAATAGGTGACTAAATGTGTTATATTAGGGAAACTATACCTTCATGAATAGAGTATCACAGTGGATTCATATAGGTTAACCAATGTACGAATAATATAAATAACAAACCAATAGAGGATAATAGTGAAAAATAGATAAAGTGGAAAACACCAAAAATATATTGATGAATTCATGTCCAGATGAGACTACATAAACTAAAGTAGTGAATATAAAACTAGTAATACAATAAAATACATGAACAATAAGATAAATAAATTAACCAGGGATAACTCCATGAGAATCATGATATTTGAAACATTCTTATACTATGATATCCCATGTACATATGAAAAACTCAATCATAATCCATTAATCTAAAACATAAAACATGAGGTCCATTCGAGTACCCCAATGCAATGGCTGCCCTGGAAGGGTGTGAGATATACTAACTAGGTCAACAATATTTGTTTTGAAAGAAACAAAGTCCATGAATATAAAATACAATAAGGTGTATGTTTCTCAAAAAATTTGTAAATAAGTAATTGTAAACCAGTATGGCTTAGGTTCATCATGGAAATCTATCCAACCATACCTGCTATTGCCTAAGATGGAATATATCTAAACATATTTTACCATTTTATGATATATATATATTATAATATATGTATTTTGGTATGAATCTATGCATATAAAATATATTTTTAGTTACATATATACCCGTATACAGAGTTACAAAATAATTTTCTATACCTGAGGTGTAATGTAGTCATCCATGCATATACACCATATTCATTGGTTATGTATACGGGAATTCATCCTCATAAATCTCAATACAATTTAAGGGTTCATTTTTACCATGAGGGAGAAAATCCGAAGAATCTAATAAAGGGGTTTGGAGCATCATGTTTGAAACCCAAATATGGAAGTACCATCAATCATATGAAATAAATAAACATGCATGAAATTCTCCATACATACATTGAGGCCATACATGGTTTTATATAATAAGGGACCCAAGTATCTCCTGAGGAGTCATTTAATGTCATTAATTTATGATCCCATACATGGATTTAAGTAATGATGAATCCTAATTATCACTCATAACATCAGTATTCCCTATGAATCCATCCATATAGTTCCATAAAAATAAAACCCAAAAATTTCCTAGAGTGTGTAGTTAATATATATCCAATGATCATGTATAAGGGATTATCTGATATAGAATCCCTAGTATCTATTAGTGATTAATGATTAACTTCTATCCTATGATCTTGTTCATGGTGTCGTATGATATGAAACCCAAGTATTTTTTAAGGTGAAATTATTATCATCTTTCCATTGAGCCCTTATAAGGCATTCCTAAAAACTGAAACCAGATTATCTCCCATGTAATAATATAATTAAAGTAACCAATGATCCTATCTAGGGTATTCTGTAAAAATTAAACTAATATTTCTCATAGAAAATTAACTATTATATTGTATATGATATCCTCCTAGACTCTCCATTAAAAGAGACCCAAGTATAACTTAGGGATTAATTAATTAATTTTTTCATTGGTGTTTAATTATTAAGGATGGTCATATTAGTAAGAAACCCATAACATGTTTTAAATGTGATGATCAGAGAGGGCCACGTACATAATAATTCCATCTCTACATTTATTTATACATAAATAAGTACATTCCCATTATAAATTTAAATTCCTTTAATTAAAGTTAATTATACCTTATAAGTGGATTCATTCATCACACTTAAAAAATTTTATCAAGATTTTGAAAGCATTATAATCATGATCAGTTATGAAACACCCTATATGGGTGGTTTAATTACCTAAACTGGCATAGAGGACATTATAATATTAGAAAGACACCTATGTTGTGGGATGAGTTGATTTTAGAAATCACTAATGTAGTAACTAAATGAAAAATGGTTAAGTAATTTAATAAATTTGGTTATAACTGGTTAATTAAATATTTTATGGTAAACACATGGAATTTACGGTGTTCGGAATACCGAGATTTTTTCAAAAATTATGAGAATATAAAGGGAAAACATCTATACAACTTACCTCATGCTTAGGATAGTCCACTCATCTATTAGAGATCCTTGATTTGAGCCAGTTTGAGAAAAATAAAATAAATAGAAAAACTCAACGAGAATAATGAGAATTAGAATATATGAAGATAAAACCAAATATGGAGATATAGATGAATAAAATAGAAAGGGGAACAAAGAGATTACCGATATACATCCAATGAGACCAATGAAAAGTGATTCTGAAATCATCTTAGGGAGATAAATCTATTTCTAGGAGTTGATAGGATGACCATTGATGTGTGTGGGAAGTTTTGTACATGGTTATGAAGTTAAAATGGAAGAAACAAATTTAATAAAGGATGTCAAAAAAATAACCATTTTTCATTATTTTAAATTTCACATGGTTTGGAATCACTAATTGGAAAACCATCCCCTAACCATGTAGACCTACACACCATGGGACAAGAACCTCACATAGTCTGGCTACCCAATTAAATAAATCATGCACCTAATTATGCATTGGTAATTGTTATGTGTCACTAAGTGCATGAGCATGGTTAACATTTTGGGGAAACCATGAACAACCACTATGGATCACATCTACACCACAGGACCATGTTACGTGTCCTTATTGACCCCCACACGGTTTAGAAAACTCATGCTTCTTATTAAATGGGGACACACAATTGACCCACATGTTTAAATAATTACGACCCTCATCCTGCCTCTCTAAAAATTGGATCATTTGGAAAAAAACCTCTGAAACATAACCTAAAACTTTGAAATATTAAAGAGTTATCAACACAAACAAAAAACAACACTTTAATGTTATTTTATGCTCATATTTACATTCTTATGCTCATTTAATGATTCACCTCATTCACCAACTGAAAAATTATAATTCATTTGAAATTTCTACATTTCCAAAAACATGAGACATTAAAAAATTACTATAATATCAATTCATACTAAATCACCACATACTGAAACCAATATTTATCAAAATCATTTTCATTATATGTATGTCTTGAGGGGTTTGATATGTAAAAATATGATGTTATAAAAATCTATTTATTAATGAAATAAAAAACATTTAATATATATATATTATAATAATTATTATGTTCATATTAATATGATAAGTATTTTTTCAAATATATCACCTATAATGAATAAATTAAATTAATTTCATTTTATATATACATATATTATAGAAAACATTTCACTACTAGTAATTTGTAAAAAAATAATATAATCAATTAGTGTATAAAAAGTATCATATTTAGATAATGATTTTATAAGTTTTTTGTTTTTATAAATAATTTAATTATAGTCATAATTAAAAATTTTATTTATAAAAAAACTCATTTTAAATTATATGTTAAAATATGGTGTATGTTAATTTTTAAATTATATATAAAGTGCAGGGCATGATAAAAAATAATAAATTTTTTCCCTTTTCCTGATAAATAGTTAAATTCATAGTAAATTATTGTAAATCAAATTTTAATTCCATACTATTTTAGAATACTATAAAAAATTATTTTAAAAATAAATATTCCAATTCGTTGTTGACATATACTGAGAGAAACATATCAATTTAAAGTATATTTATGATTAAAATAAATAATAACAATTCAAAGTTACAATCCACTTTTTAGTTTTGTTAATGAATATATATCTATAAGGCCATTTAATTTTTAGATTCATTTATAGTATTTATTATTTTATGATATACAGAATAAATAAAATAAATATAATACCATGAATAGTATATTGGTACCAAGGATATTTGTTGATAATAATGGAGTATAGTTTTTTTTGTCAATCTGCACATAGATTACTAGAGAGTTTGAATGGAATGTGGTTATATGTTTGAGGATGAAAGTAGTATTGAAGGTGTTGTGGTTTCTATGTGTTTACTAAATTATTTGGGCCTCAAAATCGGGAATCTGTTCCTAGGAATGTATGTATGAACAATAGTGAAGGAATTCAACAAATGGAGAGAACCACAAGGCCCGGGACACTAAACACATACCATGTCCGGGAATGGTTTATAGACCACATATAGAATAGTGGGAATGTTTTATTATGTGGTTTACAAAGATGAAATCGGTTCATAGAGAATGTATACAGATGGAGGCATGCAATACGCGGAAGGCTGGAGGTTCACGGGATAGCTGCAATTTGCAGGACGGGAGATGAACATGGTGGTGGCTATACCAAAATCATAGATTTGGTAAATCATAGATTAGCGGTTTTTTCAGATAGATTTTTTCTTATATAATGTGTTGTAATCCCCTTTATTAAGGTGCAAGATTAGAGTTTAAAAATTCAAGAAGAAATCCAATGATGTCTAAAGTGGTTCATAGAGGAGAAAAACATACGCAGAGATAATGATCAATGTAAGGAAAAAATACACAAAATAGAGCGTGGTTCACAAACGATGCTCTCACAGTATGTGGCAGACCAGGGGGGTTCACAAAGATCTTGTGGAATGCAGAGAAAGAGTGGATGAAGGAAAAATGAGAGGTAATTTCGAAAAGGTAGTTTGTGGTGGATGTTTGCATAAGTGGAACATGGAGGTGGTTCATGGAGGGGAGATCTGTGAACTATACATTCTACTCAGTACACAGAAGAGGTAATGTGGTATGCGACACACCCAAGGAAGCCTAAAAAGTTACCAAATCAGTTTTCAAAATTGACATCCACAACACGAACAATGTGTAGGAAAGTAAATTACATCTATGGAAGAAAATGAGACTTCAAAAGAGGATCCATTTATAGTTGTGGATGCATGATTTAATGATAAACCATTGAAGTGACCTTCAAGTCGATAAATTGACTAAAGATTCTTCCAATGTAGTGAGAAAGGGAGAGTCAGTCGAAGTGATCTGAGGGACACAATGTCCTATCACAAAAACATTTTAAAGGTAGTGTGCCATGCACAGAGTAACTGTGCTAAACTCTTATAATCTACAACATGTGAAGATTAGTGGTTTTTGGTATGACCATCACACTGTTGGCGTATTCTCTTTAGATGTAGCACTTATTGGTGAACCATGTAGAATTGATGTGTCATTTATTTTCATGTTATTGTTTGTTTTCTACACTTCCTCTTTAAATAGATTTAACAAGTTCCAACCCACGTGGGAACAAGATCCATAAGATTAAAAGAATAGTTTTACACCCTGATTCACCCCTCCTCTGTCAGGGTATTAACAGGTTTCTTCAAGTGTTATAAGAGGTTAATGGTTGATGGGTAAAATCTACCCTACTTTTCTGATATAGAGATGATATTTAATGACAGGGGAGGTCATTTTTTATGGAAGTAACTTTCATATATGGAAAAACATTATGGGATCTCATCTAAGATCTCTTAGAATGGATGTACTTTTTCCACTACACAATAAATATAGGACACTAATTCAACCTGTGTATCTATAACTAATAAATATAGGAAAATGCTGGATACTGATTCTAAAGCACATAATTCCATAACTATAACTATTTATGATCAAATATATCTAATGGTGATAAACTATCTGTTAACAATGTCTATGTGAGAGAAAATAGAAAATATTTATGAAGGTGACAAAAAAATTAAGGATGCAAAACTAAATGTTTAACACAATAGGTTTGATGATCTAAAGAACCACCCTTATGAAAATACATATTATTTATTCAATAAAATTTCTAGAGTTGTAAGAGAAATTAGAGGTCTTGGTGAAGAGATCAGAGAAATTGATATTGTAAAGAAAATCATAAGAATAATTTCTTCCCTTTATAATAAAAATGATTAAACTCTTAGAGAAAGGGATCTTTCCAAACATTCTCTAGATGATCTTCTGAGTAGCCTAGGGATGAGAAATAAACTATAATATGAAATGACTGGTGTAAGAAATAAAATGGAATTCAAATCCATATACAAACTGGAAATTTAAGGAGATAGTATTGATGAAGATGATGATGGAAAATAAATTATTTCACTCATTGCTAAGAAACTCAATAACGGAACATAGAAATTTGAAGGCATGCTACTTACAGCTTGTTTTCTCTCTAGAAGAGTTGGGAACATTGCCTGCCATTTCACAAGAAAGTTCAATGATGAAGAAAGATAATATGGAGCCATTAAAAATCCTTAAAAATGTTTTTTCAAAAAAAGAGACATTAAAACTGTAATGAAATTTCCAGAAAATAATATTTTTTGTGAGTAAGAAGATGATGAAAATGAACTCTTTGAGGAAGAGGAAAAAGAATTCAAATCTGGGAACCATGCTTCCATGATGTCTATAATTCAAAAATAAGTTTCAACAAAAGATAAAGCAAGTGATAATCAGCTTCCCACATATGAAAAGACTATGTTGCAACATAAGGATGCTTTTGGTATGATTAAGATTAAATGAAAATGATGGAATGAGTTGAATGGAATTATGGAAGAGTCATTAGAATATGATGATCATCTCAAAGAGGAAATATAATGGATGGAAGAACTTTTTAAAGTGCATTAACAAATCATTGAAACTATAAATGTTTTTTTGGAACTAAGGATCAGAATTGAAGAACAGGGAATGTTCATTAATGACCATACCTCATGAATAGAAGAGAAATACAAGACCATTGAGAGTCTAGAGGAAGAAATTATTACTCTGAAACATAAACATTAAGGTGAATGAATTTCAAAAGAATCAAAAGAGAAAATACAATTGGGAAATTTATCAGAAGCTGAGTAGTTTTCAAGAGCTATTTCTGGTTCTAATAGAATTGAAATTTTTTTGAATAACCAAGGAACCACCTTTATGGGAAATAGTAGAATCAGTTGTGATGATGAAACTTCAAATGCTGAAAATAACGGTGGCATGAATAAAGTCATGTTGATAGTGGTTCATGATGAAAAGTCACCTGATGTGTTAGAAAATAAATCACCAATTCAATATGATAGAAGAACTACAGACTATCCTCAGGTATCCAATAATTATATGCATCTCAAAATTGTTCCCAAGGATGGAGATAGGAGAAGTAATCAGAATGAGAAGATAATTTCACTTATGAAAGGTTAATTCTAGGGAAATCTAGGTTATACCATGTCTTATTGTGATAAGGCAAGGAGATATATTAATGGGGAAGAGAAAATAGTTCAAACAGGGATAACATATTCATATCCCACATCATATATAAGAAATAATATCATTGGATATTATTTTCACTATTCTAACATAGGTCATAAAGCTTTGTATTACAGGAAAGTGTATGATAGGATAAATTATTACAATTCTTAGAAAGAGGTGAATAATCATCAACCTGACAATGTTGTTATTTCAAATAGTATTTCTCATTCAGAAGATGATTATGAATATAAAAAACATGTGTACATGGGAGAAATAATTGAAAGGCCATCAGTGTTCTATACTCAATTGAATATCTCATGGAATTAAAAGATGAAAATTGAGAAATATAACATTGTATAAGTAGCAATAAAATCATCCAAGAACAATATAACATGGATTATTGATAGTACATGTTTGTCCCATATTATGGGAAATACAGAACTATTGACGAATATTAAGAAAATGTTCAAAGAAACAGTGAGGTTCTGTAATGATGGTGCTAGAACAAAGGAAGTGGAAATACTAAACTCACTTCTGAAGAGCTGAATAAGAATGACGTTTATTTTGTAGATGGATTGTATCACAATCATTTGAGTGTGATTAAACTTTATGAATCATGACTTATTGTAAAATTCAACCATATATGTTGTACAATAAGAGGAAATATGAGGAATTACATTATGAATGGATGAAAAATAATGGGAAACTTATATCAGGTCTACAATAGAGAAAACATTTTCTACATGACCGTTGAAGTAGAAAACAATAGATGGAATCAAAGATTGGGGAACATCAATCAACAAGAGATGGAAAACATATCCAGGTCGAATATTTTCATGGATATCCCCAATATGAAGCATGAATGAGGAATGGATTATGGTGCTTTCATATGGGGGAAGATGGTCTGTAGTTCCTATCATCCTTACAAGAAAATTCTTCAAATCTTCTTGATCTTATCTGAACATACGTATGTGTCCCGATAAATTTTTCTAGAACACATTCAGAATGGTACTTCATTCTTATCATTGATTATTACAGTATAATGGAATGTGTGACGGTTATTCATTGAAAATATAAAGGGCTTGATTTCATGAAAAAATATCACTGAATAGTGTGAAAATATATTGGACAGAGAATCAAAGTTTTATGGTCTGGTAATGGAGGATAATTGATCTCAATTGATATTGAAAATTACCTGGATAAACATGGAATTCAACATCATGTGGTAGTTGTGAGCACCCCATAGAAAAATGGAGTTGTGAAGTGACGGAATCGATTGGTTAATAGTATGGAAAGAACTGTACTGATTAACTGTCGTGTCTCTTTCCATTTTTGGAAAAAGGTTGTTAAAGATAGAGTATATATTCAAAAACGAATAGGGATTTAAATGGGTGAAACCAAGAAACCCTATGAGTTGTGGCTTGAAAGAAATCCCTCTTTGATGTACTTTTGAATTTTTAGAAATAAATGTTTTATCAGAAATAAAGAAGGAAGTAAAAGAAATTATGGGGATGTATTATATGAAGGACTATTCCTCAGATATATAATGAATAAAAAACCTATAAATTATTCAATAAGTGTCTTGGATTTTTCTACAGACAAAAAAATAAGAGCCTTAAGTAATATGTATGTTGATTCCATAAAAAATGAAGAAGAATGTGAACATGGATCAAAGCCAAATACAGAAGCATATGAAGTCATACAAAAATCTCAAGAGTCAAAACATGATGTTGAATATGAATATGAACCAGAAAAGAAAAAAATAGCTGAAGGGAATTCAGTTAAACCTCAAAGGAGAAATCAAATTGTAGAGATTGATCAATCCAACATCATCAAGGATTTGACAGCACCCACAAAAATAAGGAGAATGAGAAATACTACATAATCTACATTCCTATAAATTGTAGAACCATCCTCATTTGAAGATGATGGAAATGATGAATCATGGATTAAAACAATGAATGCCCAGCCAGATTTGACTAATAAGAATGACACATGGGATCTAATTAAGAGACCCAAAAATCAGAATGTGATTGGTAAAATGTGGATTCTACAAAATTAATTAGATTTAAATGGAAACACGATAAAAAAGGTGTGATTGTAGAGACCCGAAGCTTATCATACATGGACATTAAATTACTTTTGTGGAATACATAGTACATAACAAAAACACACACACAAGGATCGTAATAGTTTAGTGTCTTTGGAAACTCGGAACGTAATCTTCTAATTGTGGTGAATGATCTTCAATATCTCCCATAAATATCTTCCCTATTTTTTTTACCTAAAACCTTTCTTTATATCCTGGGGAAAAGAAAACATAAAAGGGTGAGCTCAAATGCTCAGTAAGGGTAAACAAAATAAAAATCAATCACATCATATTCATAAGAACATAACTTTTGGAAATCTTAACCTGCAAAAGAGAGCATAATTTCATATCATGGGATAAATCATAGTAGTGAAATGAAATCCCAATAAGCATAACTTAAAACATGAAACTTTGTGGCATACACACATAATCATAGAGATTCATTTCTTGTTAGTCATGACTCATTTCCAAGACTATCTTAGTGGACAAAGTCCCTTTCTGAATCGAGTCACCCTCGTTTCAGTCCTGTTTCACTGAACCGGTATAACCTACCATTCCAGCCATGTCTATCTCATGAGATATGAAATCTTTACCCAATGCATTGGAGGGAGATATAGGTCCCACCCATCTCATAATGATACCATTCTTATGTGTGCCACAAAATCATAAATCATACATCATTGCATAACCCATGTAATAAAAATGGGAATCTTAAACATCATGACATCATAAAACAATTCATATACAATAAAGGAATTCATAAAAAATAATTCCATCACAACATAATCAAATCAATGTAATAATAGGGATAAAAACAGTACCCTTTATTATCTTAGATGGAAAATAATTTTGATTAAAAACTTGAACTCCATTCTTGAAGAAAATATCCTTTCTTCTTCAAAAACATTTTTCCTTTCTTAACATGTCATACAACTTTAAACTAAAAGAAGTTGATTAAAAATAAACTTGAAAACTTGTAAAGGAAGCTTCTTTGAAATATTGTTTTAAAAATCCATTCAAGCCGTATAAATTAAAAAAAACATTCTTCCCGTACTTTTGTCGGAAAAGTCAAAAAGTACCTCATACGAAAAACGACAAAAGATTCCTTTCATATCTTTTACTAAAAACTCACCGAAAGATAAAATTGGATTTAACAATTGTAGGTGGATGGAAATAATATTAAATATTGAGGAAACATGGAGGTGGATGATAAAATACACCCCAGTAAATACCAAAGTATAAACAATCTCGGATAAAAATGAGATTGTGATCTTTCCCTTACCTTAGGTCCGATTTGCTTTGTACGTGTCTGAAGCTCCTGTATAATGGTTTAAATAATGTTATTGACTTATTACAGAATCATACATATTGATATCTTATCATATATGGTTATATTCTTAGCTTCTTGTTAGTAATATTTCATTGTTACTTGTTACTCGGGTCTTTATTGCCTTTTGTTCTTATGCGTGTTTTGCCGAATAAATTCTTATTATTATTTTAAGGTTATAGATACCTTATATCCAGAATGGTATTAGTGTAACATATATCATATTTATTCATTCAATTCATTTATATAATTACTATGTAATGATGATCATGTAGAACGAGTCGCATCACATCGTGGAGACGGTATTCCGTACGTACGCACGAGCGATGATATTGTTCCCATGATCGTGGAATTGTATTTGAGTATATATATATTATTTCAGTATCAATATTACATTATAATAATCATAAATAGTTACTCATTGCACCATTATACCCATCCTTGTAAGGTGATGGTGGAAAATAGATTACACCACGGCGTGGAGACGGTATTCCGTACGTACGCACGCACGGTGATTTCATTTTTCCGCAGGATGGATAGAAGGTGAATTAGGGTTGTTTCATATTTATAATAACATATCAGTATGTAAGTAATACTGATGTTATTACTTTATAATGAAACAACTAAAGAAGAAGAAGTTGAAGAAGAAAGAAATTGAAAAGATCGGTAATGGATATTACCTCTTCTTTGGAACGCCTCTTTGAATCCTCCACTTAGGGAATTAAGATAGGTCTTTGAAGAAGACCAGGACCTCTAGGATTATTCTAGGGAAGTGGAGAGGAGAAAATGGCAGGGGTTGGCCGATCTTGAGTGCTCAAATTGGTGTGAGGAGGAGGGGGAGGAGGTGCCCTTTTATAAGGGAGGAGAGGGGCACCTTAGGAATATCTCAAAATATTATTTTATATTAAAGTCAAAATCGGTTTATAATGGTTCTAAAGGGTCTTATTTCGAAGCTAAAGTGGGGATGGGTCGAAATAATATGATCCAATAGGATTTAGACAAGTTTAGGGTATTATTTTAACCTTATCAATTAGATTTAACTCTAAGTTAAATAATTTAACTTTTACCGTGTCTTTTTGTTTTCTTTCACTATATGGTTAATACACTTACTATAACATGCCAAACGAACCCCAAATTTTATATTATTAATACATATATCCTTATCTATGTCATTTGGCCGAACATTAGATTTTTAGGAATAAAATAACAATTAATAATATAATATTTGATATAAAAACTATTTTATGTCAATTTTCCCACTATTTGATATATGATTTTTGTGAAAGTCATAACAGAATTATATGTTCGAAACAAGTTGATTAAATCAACACTAATATATCATAGTAACCTAGAAAATTAGTGGAATTCATAAAAAGTCTTAAATTACATTTATTTTGGTATTTATAATATCAATTATGTCAATATTTCATTAATAAGATAATTACTGCATCATCTTTGTGTCATACATATATTAACTTATTTGATGTCTAAAAATTACAAATAAATTACCATTATGTAGGAAATCGTTTTATCTTTCTAAGGAATATTTACAATCGAATTTATCTTATTTATAACCCTATATTTAAAATGTTTTAGTAAATAAACTTTGATTTTAACTCTTTTAACTCTTCTTTGAATTAAATAATAATAAATGTCCTAATCTAATCCAAGTGGGCCTAAATGATAATATTTTACACTTAAGGTTGTTTTTGGTCGAGATACACTTGTCCAATAGGATTAGGACATGTGTTAGGGTAATATTAATATCATTGTTACCCTTAATTACCCTATTTACTTTTAACTGTGGTAAATAAAAGTAAAAAAGTTACTATTCACCAAAAATTATTTTCATCTCATTGAACCACATTTTACTTACTGACATCAACCGTGTCTCTCGGATTTTTGAAATTCCATTCACCGAAGCGGTAAAATTAAGTTTTATGAAAAATTTACTTTTTTAACTACCACTTAGTAGTTTCACTATTCATCAAAAATTGATGTTTTTCAGAACAATGCCAAAATTTCATCCTAAGCTATATTTCATATTCAGAATTCAAAAATGAAGTCTATTTTACCAAATTCATAACATAGAAGTTGCATTAATTAATTTTATAATTAAATCCCGCTGTTAAAACAAATAGCGTGTTTTTAAGAAACAATATTATCAAAAGTTTGACACTTGTTTATGTCTGGTTTAAATGTGAAATTACATCCAATGACCAACATTGTATTAAATTGTAAAAATATATTCTAAATATACTTTAAAACCACTCAAATTAATAATTTATCACTATTAATTATTTTGATAAAAAAAGTTGGTTTTAATTATAATTTAGTAATTTTCACTATTCATCAGAATATGAAAGTTATCCGAAAAGTACCAAAATCTCACCTTAGGATAAATTCGATACTCCGAATCCAAAAATGAAGTCCATTTTGAGAGCTAAAATTTCTAAAATTTTAAAAGGTGGTTATTAATATTCATAACGGCTAGTTATAATAATATTTTAATAGCATATCGTTGTTTAGTGAAACTCGGTATTGCGTACTACACACGCTATCGAGGAAGGTCACGATTGCGTGTAATGCAAGGCAAGTCAAGGATGTGTGTTGTGAAAGCTCCTTTTGGTGTAGCATATAACACAAGACATTAATAAAAATAAAAAGAATATTTTTCATAAAAGCTCGGGCTGTTACATTCTACCCCCCTTAAAATGAATTTCGCCCTTGAAATTCGTCGGGGTTATAAATGGTTTACTATTCGAAAGTTTCTTTAATAGAAACCCACATCGTAAAAAAATAATACCAAAACTTGGATTTAAAAACTAAAGTATGAAATGTAACGATTACCCAAATAAACTAATCACTGGGTTTCCACATAGGTGAAAATATGGATATGGAAGAGAAATCTAACCATCATGTTCTGATGGAGAGTGGTAGAGAAAATGGCTATGGAAAAGCCAGCAATCACAAAGCCATAAATTTGTGACGATCTAAGGTACCATCTGATTCATCAGATATAAGATCACTAGGACAACATTTTTGGTTTTCAAGATCGTTTCCCTAAAGTTAAAGAATTTGAATTAGAATAAATAATTAATTTATTTTGGTACAATCTCACTATTGTTCGTGCCTTTAACAATTTCCACTTCATCTTAAATAAATGAAGTTGAATTTGTTATTCGTGAAGTGTTAGCAGATCATGTGATAGAATGACGGGTCATTCCATCTGTCTCAAACAAAACGTTAGCAAAAAATTATATACATAAGTCGATCTATAGTGAGATTAATCATATATGGTTTCTAAAATGGACTTATACATCATATGTCATACAACTTAATATAATAAAACTAGTTTCTACTAAATAGGGACTTCCTGTAGGCCAGTGGTAGGCGATAAAGGCTAGTCGCATTTCGGTCGTGGGTTCGATTTCCACAGCCCTGTCCGATGCGATGGGCTGTCGCCCGTCCTACATGTTGTCCTTTTTCTAAAACTATATTACTATAACATCCCATCAATAATATCGAAAAAAAATTTTATCCTTAAACAATACTAACTTATGTCCAACATAATCCATTCCAATCTTTAGGCTTATCCATAATACTGCAGTCCACTCTCATAACATAGTGAAAACGATTACCAGAGATTTAACACCATCGTCGATTCCCATATATCATAAGATATGTTTTGTTGGTCACATTCCAAACATTCAAAGTCCTTAATCGTGTATTATCTTGAATGCCTTAGTGAAAACATGAATGCAGTTAAAAGTTAACACTTTCCACATACCAAAATCCTCAAAATTCTATATACTCAAACCATGATATCACTTAGTCCTTATATCAATCATGAGCTCATGAATACTGTTAAACATTTCGTTTTTCTCGTTTTCCCTTCATTATGCGCATATCAACTTATTTCCAAAAATATCTCAATTACTTTGAATACCATATTAGACCAATACATAAATATTCCAATACTCCATGATACAATATTATTTTGGAATCCCAATACATAAACACTTAATCATTCCACCACATCGTTGTCATATTCAACATCGCCAATAGTGATCGCATGTGACTTCCCTTTGTCCTTTGCCTTCAGTGGTTGCTCATGTTGATCATCACTAACCCTTGGATTAGGGCATTTATTAGCATAATGCCCCATTTCCTTGCACTTGAAGCATTGAAGTTTTGGTGGTGCGTTCTCTGTAGTGTTTTCTTTATTCACATCATTAGAAACCCTTTTTCCATTACTTCGACACTCAGCTGCTCGATGACCTTCTTTTCCACACTTAAAACATTTTCTAGACCCTTTAAGACAATCTCCACCATGCTTCTTTCCACTTTTTGTGCATAAGGAAACATTCAACTTCTTTTCACCATTATTCTGAGATTTCTCCTTGAACTCCATCTTTCGTTTCTTGTCAAAACCATGAGATGGATATGTAATACAAACTTCCATTTCTACCTTGATATCACAACGCACAATTTCTTCATAGCTACTGAAGTCTCTTATAGCTAATTCCCTTCGAAGACTTGGTTTTAAGCCACTGAAAAATCGATCAACTTTACTTTCAGGTTGGATGATAATGCCAGATGCATACCTTGCAAGTCTTGTAAAATTCGCTTCGTATATACCAATAGATTCATCATCATTTTTCTTTAGTTCAAGAAACTCCTTCTCCATCTTTGTTCGAAGAATACGAGGGAATTACTTACTGAAAAACAAGTTCTTGAACTCGTCACATTCCATGGACTCAATTTCATCTCTTGGCCTCGTATTCTTGATAAGATTCCACCATTGATCAGCTTCACCTTCCAAACGATATACTGCTAAGATGACTTTATCATGTTCAGAACATTGAAGAACTGAAAATATCTTTTCAGTGGTACTGATCCATTGTTCAGCAACAAGTGGATCAGAAGACCCACTGAAAGAAGGTGGATGTTGCCTCATGAAGGACTCAATAGAATATTGTTTCCTTCTCTACTCATTTGGGAGTCCAGAATGATTCATAGCTTGTGTAAGTATAGAAATAAGATTTTGCACTCCATCTCCCATAACATTTGTTTGTTCAGGAGGGCAATCATTGCATTGTCCATTGCATTGATCAACATGGTTCCTTCGGGTTCCAGCCATCGTCTAAAACCCAAAAAGAATAGTGTGAGAGGAAAAAATCATGCTAGGGAAAACAACATAATAAAGGGGGAGTACCTTCAATATCTAACATCTTAGGTTTAATTCAATGATCGTTAGCATAGTTCTAGTACTATAACCTATACGTATACTTAACCTTAGGGACATCCCTAGACATACCATAGAAATATCTCTAGGGATCTCACTAACGTTTTCGCATCCTAGTTTCCAAAGGTTGACTAAACCTTTCCTCTGATACCAACTGTAGAGACCCGAAGCTTATCGTACATGGACATTACAGTACTTTTGCGGAATACTTAGTACATAACAAAAACACACACACAAGGATCGTAATAGTTTAGTGTCTTTGGAAACTCGGAACGTGATCTTATAATCGTGGTGAAAGATCTTCAATATCTCCCATAAAGATCTTCCCTTTTTTTTACGTAAAACCTTTCTTTATATCCTGGGGAAAAAACATAAAAGGGTGAGCTCAAATGCTCAGTAAGGGTAAACAAAAGAAAAATCAATCACATCATATTCATAAGAACATAACTTTTGGAAATCTTAACCTGCAAAAGAGAGCATAATTTCATAACATGGGATAAATCATAGTAGTGAAATGAAATCCCAATAAGCATAACATAAAACATGAAACTTTGTGGCATACACACATAACCATAGAGATTCATTTCTTGTTAGTCATGACTCATTTCCAAGATTATCTTAGTGGACAAAGTCCCTTTCTGAATCGAGTCACCCTCATTTCAGTCCTGTTTCACTGAACCGGTATAACCTACCATTCCAGCCATGTCTATCTCATGAGATATGAAATCTTTACCCAATGCATTGGAGGGAGATATAGGTCCCACCCGTCTCATAATGATACCATTATTATGTGTGCCACAAAATCATAAATCATACATCATTGCATAACCTATGTAATAAAAATGGGAATCTTAAACATCATGACATCATAAAACAATTCATATACAATAAAGGAATTCATAAAAAATAATTCCATCACAACATAATAAAATCAATTTAATAATAGGGATAAAAATAGTACCCTTTATTATCTTAGATGGAAAATAATTTTGATTAAAAACTTGAACTCCATTCTTGAGGAAAATATCATTTCTTCTTCAAAAACATTTTTCCTTTCTTAACATGTCATACAAATTTAAAATAAAAGAAGTTGATTAAAAATAAACTTGAAAACTTGTAAATGAATCTTCTTTGAAATAATGTTTTAAAAATCCATTCATGCCGTATAAATTAAAAAAAACATTCTTCCCGTACTTTTGTCGGAAAAGTCAAAAAGTACCTCGTACGAAAAACGACAAAAGATTCCTTTCATATATTTTACTAAAAACTCACCGAAAGATAAAATTGGATTTAAAAATTGTAGGTGGATGGAAATAATATTACATATTGAGGAAACATGGAGGTGGATGATAAAATACACCCCAGTAAATACCAAAGTATAAACAATCTCGGATAAAAATGAGATTGTGATATTTCCCTTACCTTAGGTCCGATTTGCTTTGTACGTGTCCGAAGCTCCTGTATAATGGTTTAAATAATTTTATTGACTTATTCCAGAATCATAAATATTGATATGATATCATATATGGTTATATTCTTAGCTTCTTGTTAGTAATATTTCATTGTTACTTGTTACTCGGGTCTTTATTGCCTTTTGTTCTTATGCGTGTTTTGCCGAATAAATTCTTATTCTTCTTTTGAAGTTATAGATACCTTATATCCAGAATGGTATTAGTGTAAAATATATCATATTTATTCATTAAATTCATTTATATATTTACTTTGTAATGATGATCATGTAGAACGAGTCGCATCACATCGTGGAGACGGTATTCCGTACGTACGCACGAGCGATGATATTGTTCCCATGACCGTGGAATTGTATTTGAGTATATATATATATTATTTCAGTATCAATATTACATTATAATAATCATAAATAGTTACTCATTACACCATTATAACCATCCTTGTAAGATGATGGTGGAAAATAGATTACACCACGGCGTGGAGACGGTATTCCGTACGTACGCACACGCGGTGATTTCATTTTTCCGTAGGATGGATAGAAGGTGAATTAGGGTTGTTTCATATTTATAATAACATATCAGTATGTAATTAATACTGATGTTATTACTTTATAATGAAACAACTAAAGAAGAAGAAGATGAAGAAGAAAGAAATTGAAAAGATCGGTAATGGATATTACCTCTTCTTTGGAACGCCTCTTTGAATCCTCCACATATGGAACTAAGATTGGTCTTTGAAGAAGACCAGGACCTCTAGGATTATTCTAGGGAAGTGGAGAGGAGAAAATGGCAGGGGTTGGCCGAGATTTATTGCTCAAATTGGTGTGAGGAGGAGGGGGAGGAGGTGCCCTTTTATAAGGGAGGAGAGGGGCACCTTAGGAATATCTCAAAATATTATTTTATATTAAAGTCAAAATCGGTTTATAATGGTTCCAAAGGGTCTTATTTAGAATCTAAAGTGGGTATGGGTCGAAATCCTATCATCCAATATGATTTAGACAAGTTTAGGGTGTTATTTTAACCTTATCAATTAGATTTAACTCTAAGTTAAATAATTTAACTTTTACCGTGTCTTTTTGTTTTCTTTCACTATATGGTTAATACACTTACTATAACATGACAAACGAACCCCAAATTGTATATTATTAATACATATATCCTTATCTATGTCATTTGTCCAAACCTTATATTTTTAGGAATAAAATAACAATTAATAATATAATATTTTATTTAAAAACTATTTTGTGTCAATTTTGACACTATTTGATATATGATTTTTGGGAAAGTCATAACAGAATTATATGTTCGAACCAAGTTGATTAAATAAACACTAATATATCATAGTAACCTAGAAAATTAGTGTAATTCATAAAAAGTCTAAAATTACATTTATTTTGTTATTTATAATATCAATTATGTCAATATTTCATTAATAAGATAATTACTGCATCATCTTTGTGTCAAACATAAATTAACTTATTTGATGTCTAAAAATTACAAATAAAATATCATTATGTAGGAAATAATTTTATCTTTCTAATGAATATTTACAATCGAATTTATATTATGTATTACCCTATATTAAAAATGTTTTAGTAAATAAACATTGATTTTAACTCTTTTAACTCTTCTTTGAATTAAATAATAATAAATGTCCTAATCTAATCCAAGTGGGCCTAAATGATAATATTTTACACTTAAGGTTGTTTTCGGTCGAGATACACCTGTCCAATAGGATTAGGACATGTGTTAGGGTAATATTAATATCATTTTTACCCTTAATTACCCTATTTACTTTTAATCGTGGTAAATAAAAGTAAAAAGTTACTATTCACCAAAAATTATTTTCATCTCATTGAACCACATTTTACTTACTGACATCAACCGTGTCTCTCGGATTTTTGAAATTCTATTCACCGAAGAGGTAAAATTAAGTTTTATGAAAAATTTACTTTTTTAACTACCACTTAGTAGTTTCACTATTCATCAAAAATTGATGTTTTTCAGAACAATGCCAAAATTTCATCCTAAGCTATATTTCATATTCCGAATTCAAAAATGAAGTCTATTTTACCAAATTCATAACATAGAAGTTTCATTAATTAATTTTATAATTAAATCCCGCTGTTAAAACAAATAGCGTGTTTTTAAGAAACAATATCTATCAAAAGTTTGACACTTGTTTATGTTTGGTTTAAATGTGAAATTACATCCAATGACCAACATTGTATTAACTTGTAAAAATATATTCTTAATATACTTTAAAACCACTCAAATTAATAATTTATCACTATTAATTATTTTGATTAAAAAAGTTGTTTTTAATTATAATTTACTAATTTTCACTATTCATCAGAATATGAAAGTTATCCGAAAAGTACCAAAATTTCACCTTAGGCTAAATTCGATACTCTGAATCCAAAAATGAAGTCCATTTTGAGAGCTAAAATTTCTAAAATATTAAAACGTGGTTATTACTATTCATAATGGCTAGTTATAATAATATTTTAATAGCATATCGTTGTTTAGTGAAACTCGGTATTGCGTACTACACACGCTATCGAGGAAGGTCACAATTGCGTGTAATGAAAGGCAAGTCAAGGATGTGTGTTGTGCAAGCTCCTTTTGGTGTAGCGTACAACACAAGACATTAATAAAATTAAAAAGAATATTTTTCATAAAATCTCGGGCTGTTACAGTGATTTGTGTGGAAATGATATTCACATATTGCAGACGTCGATATTGATGAAACATTTGCTCCGGTGGATAGACTAGATTCAATCAGGCTATTTCTTGGCATGGAAATCCAAATAAGATATAAAGTGTATAAAATGGCTATCAAGACAGCTTTTAAAATGGTATTCTTGAAAAAAAGACTACATTGAACAACTCATGGGATTTCTTCTTGGAAATGATGAAATGAATGTCCAAAGTTCAAAGAAAGCACTCCATGAACTGAAGCAGGCACCACGAGCATGGCACTGTAGAATGGATTCTTACCAAAATAATCATGAATTCAAAATAGTAATGGTAGATCAAAATCATTATGTGAAGAATTGTCATATAGATAAGTTCATGGTATTGGTGTACGTTGATGATATAATTTTTGGTGGAATCATGTAGGTATCAGTAGATGAATTTTCCAATCACATGAAATCAGAATTTGAAATGTCAATGACTGGTAAACTCACATACTTTTTGGGCTATAGGTGATTCAGATGAAGGATTACACATTCAATTCACAGTAAAATCTTGAAAGAGAGATACTTGAGAAATTTAATATGCATGATTCCAAACCAATGTCGACTCTGATTTTGTCTAGAACAAAACATGGAAAGCATGATGATGGGACTTCTATAGATATCGCAATGTATAGAAGTATATTTGGAAGCATACTATACATGACAACAACACAACTGAATATTGTCTTTGCGACATTCTTATCATCCTTATTTCAAATTAATCTGAAAGAAGATAACTTGGAGGTAGTGAAATGAATCATGATTTACATTCATAGTACTCACAATTAATGTTTATATTTTTCTATAGGGATTGATAATGAACTATCGGTGTTTTATGATGTTGACTAGGCTGGATATGTAGTCGACATAAAGTCCACCAGTGGTGGAGCATTCTATTTTGGAATGAAATGTGTATTCTAGATGTGAGATAAACAAGATTATACGTCTCTTAGTACTACTAAAGATGAATATATCTCTAAAACAAAATATTTCACTCATTTCCTTTGGATGGAGAAGAAACTAACTAACACTAGTGATATGGTGAAATGACCAATGGTGATTTACTATGATAACAAGAGTGGAATTGAACTTACTAAGAATACTATTCATCATTATGAAACAAATCATATATAATTCAGATATAATTTAATAAAAAAATGATAAAGGTGTTATTAAAATGGATCATGTGGGAACTGATGAGCAAGTGACTGATATTATTTCCAATACACTGGAAGCGGCTATGTTTGAGAAGCATCTGTTGAACCTCGGTGTTCAGCCTCCTCTAAATACATAATTTTGTCATGAAAACCCCATCTCTCTGAATGTTGTAACTATTTTAATAAGTTTGAGGAAGTGTTGAAGGTTTATGTGGGATATATGATAAAAGGGGCGCATGTTTTTGAACTCTAAAAGTCAAGATTCAGTTCTTTGGGTTTATTACCAATGGGGGAGAATGGATAAATTCAATGGAGAGTGAAATATTTTTTCCTTGGAAATATGGTAAATAAATAAAGTTATAAATGAAAATATGTGGGAGAAAAGAATAGAATGAAAACTCAATTCACGTACTCCCTCTCTTTTATACACTGAGCACTACTCAAATAGACTTAGAGTGATAGATGAGTTGTTTTTTGAAGGTTCAGGTTTTAAATTTGGTTGTAAAATCAACGTATTTATTTGGATATTGCCAAAAACCCCAAATAGGTAGATTTATGGAACCATGTAAATTCATTGATAATAATGGATTATGGTTTGTTATTGTTTTCAATCGCTACATTATTGACGAGGGAGTTTTCAAGAATGTGTTCATATTTGAGGACGAAAGTATTATTGAAGTTGGAATAATTTCCCTATGGTTGCCTAATTTTTTTGGGCATCAAAATTAGAAATATGTTCCATATGAATGTTTGGCATAAAGAATAGAAAATGAATTCTAAAAAGGGATAGAACAGTGTGGAACATGACATGGACTATGTATCATGTCCATGAACAGTTCACATACCACCTACAAAACAGAGGGAACAATACATAGAGTGTTTTTCAGAACTAGAATCAGTTTTGTGGTGAAGGTATGTGGATGAAGGCGTGTGCTACACCAAAGGCTGGATGTTTGATGGATAGTTATAGTTGATGGGATATGAGTGGTGAACGATGGAGGCTATACCAAAATCATAGATTTGATAAATCTTGGATTATCAGTTTTTTGATACTTATTCCTATATAAGGATCAGTAATTTACATTGTTAAGGATCAGGATTAGAGTATAAAAATTCAGGAAGGAATCCATTGAAGTCTGAACTGGTTCATAGAGGAGAAGATGGTACGTAAAGAAAAATATCCACATAAGGAAAATAGTATGTGAAAGAGTATGTGGTTCGTAGAGGAAGCTCGTGTTGTACGTGGAAGACTAGGGTGATACACATAGCTCTTGTGGTACGAGGAGTATGGGTGGCCGAAGGTAGAACATGAAGGTATTTGGAGAAGGCGATTCATGGAGGAAGCTTGTGGTGGTGTAACATAGAGGAGGTTCACATAGGGGAGATCTGCAAACCATATCGGCTACTCAGTATGTGAAAGACGTAAGGTGGTACGTGACATACCATAGGAAACCTGAAAAGAGGCCAAATCAGTTTGAAAAATTAATTTCTACAACCTATCAGTGTGTGGGAATGTAAATTACATCTATGTGTAAAAACATGACATCAAAACATCATCCATTTATAGATGAGGATTCATGATTTTATGTTAAACCATTGAAGCAACCTTCATGTCGATACAATGAGTGATGATACATCCAACCCAGTTAGAAAGTGGAGTCAGAGGAAGTGATCCAGGGGATGTTGTTTGTGATCCCTAAATCATTATAAAGGTAGTGTTCCAGGCATAGAGTGATTGTGCTAAACTCTTGTAATCCCAAACTTGTGAAGATTCGTGGCTTTTTGTTACGACCGACACACTATAAGCTTGTGGTCCGTGGATGTATCCCTTAGTGGTGAAAGTAAAATTGTTTTCTCATTGCCTGGCATGTGATTGTTTATTTTCTTCATATCCTCTTTATATTGGCTTAACAGGTTCTTACCAGGGTGGGAATAATATCCATCAATCTAAACGTAAAGGTTAACACCCTAACTCACCACTCTCCTCTCAGGGTGTTCTGTGGTCCTTCATAAAAAATATTTCATACACCAAATTGATTATCCATGTCTTCTTGCAACATCAATGTTGTGATTTCAAAACTAATGTATTCTCAAACAAGTGGGTAAAATTCCTTCTATAATCATAAATTTGAGAAAATATATGGATACACATCATTTTAAGGGAATATTAATATGAAGAATATATTATTTAATATAATAAAACATTAATTTAAATATTTTATAGACATTTACAACCTCAGATTACATGTTTAATAGTGAAAATCTCAAAAAATAATATATCATTTGAAAAATTAGTTTTTAAGTGAATAAAAATTATTCAAAACGTATCATGAAGAATTTTTGTATGAGCAATTAGTGATAAAATAATTATTTCATTATTTTGAAAAAATATTAGCCATAAATGTTATGTCATTTTTTCTTTATGAAATGGGTATCAGAATATATGCCACTCAATGAGAGCTATAAAATGAGAACATACTATCGACTCTAAACCACATATATTTTTAAATATCACATCTCTTCACTAAAAAATTTCATTCCATAATATGCCTATTTCATATTTGATGGCCTTTAGTACCAATAAGGATTCCAATATAATATATTTCATTTGAGGTCCTTTTGGAAAAATTAAATGCCTCAACCTAATTAATATATATTTCATTAATTAATTACTTTACATTATTAAAGCGTTTTTTATGAATATTATTTACAAAAGTGATAACATGTAATTTATTTCATTTTTTTCATTTTTGGTGATATTATAATATCACAATAATGCAATGCTACTCATTATTTGGTTGTAAAATGATCTTTTTTGGGACTATTTTTCAACCTAGATATGTGATATTATAAAATTTCCACAATAAATCATCACTAAAGAATAAATAATTAAAATATATTATATTGATAATGATTTTATATGTATTTTTTATTTTTTGATTGTAATATCTATTTATATATTCAATAATAATTTCAATTCTTATTATTTATATAATATTGAATAATAGTGAAACATTATATAATTTCATTATGAGAATATTACTCTAGTAACCATGAAAAAGATATTGGATGCTATAATTATAAAAAAAATACAATCCTTATGAAAATTTTAATGTTTGTGGAAACATGAATGAGGATATGGAACAAAATCTACTATACAGAAATAACCAAAAGGAAAATAGTAAATTTAACCCATCATTGTTAATGGTTACAATGTATAATTAATACATATATTATAATAAAATATAAATGAAATATATTAAGAAAATATTATATTAGTAATATTTTATTATAGAAAAATAATAAACCTAAATATATTTTATACGAAGTTAGGGAATTTTTGAGAATGTAGGAATCCAATATAATGGTTTTCTTGAATCAATAACTATTCCTTTATTCGTATTATTTCTTTATTGAATATAATAATGTATATTCTATATTTTCTTCAAATTCAACCAAAGATATTTTCTATTTTTTTAATTTTGGATTAATAAAATTTTATGTAAATATATATTTTTAGTTAAGAAAATTGTTACATTAATTATTTTCATGTATTTTATGAAATTAAATGTAAAATAGAGTATCATGGAATAATAATTGATGGTTATTATAGAGTAACTATTATTCAATTATCCCACGGGTTATTATGTGGGGAGAAGAACATAGGAAATTGCATCGAAAAATGAAGAAATTGTTTTAAGTGTATATGATTAAGCCATAAAAATAAAGTTTTCAATGAGATATAAAGATGTGGGTTAATATAGTGGATGATAATAATGTAATATTTCATTCATAACACAAAATTAATTTTTTAATTGTTAATATTTTTGAAATTATGTAAATCAGCGAAACATTCCAATGGAAAATGATGATTATAATTGTTAGTAACCTTTGAACCCATGGGGGAATAGAAGATCGAATATAATTTATACCACCAAAGTTTATTTTGATAATGAAATCTGGAAAGGTACACATATTATCCAATCAGTAATAATGTAAAAATTATTTATTTTTAGTTATTTATATTCCTGAAAAAGCCATACAATTTTTCATTATTATTGATTCATAACCTTTGTGAATGGATGTTTATTAATCATTGAAATGAACTGATGGTGTGTTGATTTCATTATAATTATATATCTCATTTTTAATTGACTTTTTTGGGTAGGGGATTTATAAAAATATAATTATCCTTCCAATAGTATAAATTTGCATTATATTAAAAATTGACAGCATCTCTCTCTATATATTATATTTATTTTTTGGAATATAATTCTATTCTATATTCTATATCATCCTTTGATTTTATATGATGGATAGTTTCATTTTTTAAATACTTTTTCAAATATCATGTACCACATGAAATAAAAAACTCAAAATTACCATGATATACTAAAAATATTAAATTTGACTATTATAATATACGTATTGAATTATTGGGCATAACTAGAAGTAACCTTATTATGAAATTAATGTAGAAAATAGAAAAAGTGACATCATCATGTCAGATTGTTCCTTATGATGTCCATCTGTCCAGGGAAAGAATAGAAGAAGAACCACTAGGATTTTTTATAGGCCATTCCCAAGATAATATTTAATAGTTATGATTTTAGTTAAATCATCAACTAGAGAATTTATATTCTCTATAAATCACTATGGGATCAATGATAGATGAACCCCCCTATAATGTTAACCATTTCATATCCTTTATTTAGATCTTATGTGAATTTCATGAGAGCTACTAAAGTTATATATTAGTATGATATAAATATTTAATTATTTATTCCAATTATTTGAATATTTTGTTAAATTTAATATTTTGATACATTTAAAAAATGTAATATTTAATGAAAATTTTAGGATTAATTCCTAGAAAATATTTATTATATTTTAAAAATTATAAGTAAAAAACATTTAATGTTTAATAGATTTAAATTTTAAATAATTATATATTAATATTGTTATAATATATTCAAACAAATTTAAACTATTATTTTAATAAAATATTTCCACATATAAATTGGCAGTTTATCACTCATTTAGTTAGGAAATAATATTAAATAAGAAAAAAGACATTATAAGTTATAAATATTCATTTTATTTATTAAAATAATCCTTTTATAATAATATATGTAAAGTTCATAAATTTTATATGTTTTAATTTGATAAAAATGGTTACAATTTTTATTCGCCATGAAAAAATTTTATTAGGGTAATTTTTTTGGATATTTATAGAATATATGACATTTCATTGATAATGAAAATATTGTTTTTGTTATGTTATACAGAATTATATTAAAAATTTTTAATCACATTTATAAATTTAATCAAATAAAATGGATTTCATATATTCTATCCATATTTCCAAATTAATTTATATGGAAAATAGCATTGTAGGTCATATAAATAAGTTAACTGTTATAATGGGTTTTCATCACTATAATTGTTAAATAAGGTAAATAGAATATATAAAGATATAAGATTACAAAGTCTTTTATTTTAATAAATTTATGAGAGATTGGTTGATTAATAATAAATTAATATCCCTTTTGTTTCAATTTTTAATTCTCATGGTTCAAATAGAATACAACTTTATATATTAAGAAATTGATATTTAAACAATTTCCACCCATTTAACCTATAAAAGGAACCCCTCACCAATACACTTGTCCCAACCCATAAATATCATAACTCAAAATATATCTACCAAACCCCATCCCAATTAACATAAAAATGTAATTTAGGATCTTTTATATATAAAATACCAAACATTTTAGGCATAATCATCTTAGTAATGTTTATTGTAATTTATTTGTAGCACGTGTATTATTTTGGTTCACCGTCTTCATGGGAAATTTATTTTATTTTTCATTAATAGAATTCATGGATGTTTATAAAAACTGATTTAGTAAGTAAATACTACATTTATGAGGTAAATAATAATCTAGAAAGTTGAATTTTCAATTTCATTAATTATATTAATAATAATTTAGGAGAGTAATCTTTAACCATCCAAAATTAGAATACCTACCCATTTTCATAATTTCAATTTATTTTACACAATCGGTTGAAATTGATAGAATTATGTATCTAAAATGAAAATATTAAAAATATATATTTGTAATAATTATTAACTAATGGATGGGAAGTTATGATTAAAAACATAATACAAAAATAGGTAAATAATTTTTGATGACCTAACAACCAATGATCAATATTAAATAAAGAGAAGTATTCTCTATTTAATTAATGAACAAAAAATATTAACATAAAATGAAATAAAAATGAAAATGGTTTTAAATAATTGACTAACGAGATTTAATTTATTTTAAAGGAAGCTAAAATATGATCCAACTTGTATGAATTCAAGTTAAATCTTATTTATATCAATTTCAATTCCCCGGGACATATTTACTATTATGAAAAAAATTACATTTATATTTTATAAATAATACAATTTTACTACATATATCATTAGTATTTTATTATTATCAACATTTCCACATTAATTTCATATATTATGTTGAATTTTTGTTTGATTCATATATTACCTATGTTGTAAGGGATATACTTAACTCAATTTATTTTCATTGAGTTTTGTCAGTTATTCCTAAACTTTATCTTTCTATTATTAGTGTCGTCCAATATATCATTATACAATAATTTATTAACATTTTATTTTCTAGGGTTTTAATTTCATTATCATAAAATCACCTCCAATGGAATCATATTCACAATTTTTTTACTTCCATAAGGGGTTTTTCTTTAAAAACATTACATTAAATGATTTGTTGTATTTTACATAGCTCTTTTATCATACATGTCAACACATTATATATTATCCAATAAATTTGATTATAATTAAATAAAAAATTTATTAAGGTCATTTTATAATATGTTTAAACTTCATCATAATGGTTTTATAATTAATATTTTTTCATATTTTCTTCAGGTGTAATTTTTACTATTATTATAAGCGTTAAAAGAAATATTTTATTGTCTTTTTTGTGAAGTATTTTTTCTAATGTAATAATTGTTTTTAATGATTGAGAATCCATTAAATGTTTCAATGGTTTTTGAATTTCTAATATTTAGGTGAAACATTATCATTAAAATTAATGTTTAATATTTTATAATAATATAAAATGACATTTTATTACACTTATATATATTTTTATTTTCTATGCCAAATTTATTATCATAAATTTTATTTTTATTCAAGAAATTTTTATTTCATATTATGTCAAGCAAAAATAGGTGAATAAATCCTTGTGATAAATCTAATTATGGTAAAATATAATAATATTCCGGTAATGTAATGAGTGTGAAAATTATTAGAAATTAAGTAATGTTCTTCTTTCATACAAGTAGATACATACTTTGGCATAGATTCTCTATGGTGTAACACCCTATAAATTATTTCATGGGTATTAAATTGACTTTATCTCAGTTCATAACAATAAAGACAAAATATACACATATTTTTACACTTGTGTGGGATATGAATTAGATATTTTATTTGATTTATTATGAATCATTGAATTTTTGGAATCAGGTTATCAAACTCTTGTATCTTCTTACATGATACCATTCAAAAGTTATAATTAACTTTTATTTTCAAATGTATTTTTAATCCATGTGAAAATATTTCTATGAATCATCTCCCATGTTCTTCCAAATGTGTGGATTAATGTAAATGAAGTCTATATAGGAGAAATGATTCATCAATTATTTTTTATTCATACTCGTCAACTATACATAAATATTTCATTTATTGTTTTTCCTTTAATCAATAAATACCCACTAAATATTATTTTTTAATTCAAGGGTTTTTACCTATGTTACATTCATGTTACTTATTTCATATATTTTGGGACCCCTTTTTTTATCCCATTCATGTTGGGTCCTATCTTAGGGTGTTTTAGGTGATATTTGAAAGTTAGTAAGGTTTTTTGGGTTGTGGATAGGGGGTGCATAGTTTGATCAAACCAAGCACCCCCAGTGAAAATTGAGCATTTTCGATTAGTGGGGGATAAAAATTTAGATCCTAGTTTCCCAATCCATTCACCCACTGGGGGAAAACTATATTCCCAAAATAGTAGTGGTTCACAGCTGGTACTTCATTTCCCATAACCATGTGCCCCTCCATGTAATTGTGCACAAAGGTTTTCAATGTTACAAATATTTATTTAAAAATACCAAACCCATTTTCAGGATTTATAATTACACTAATTGAGGATAATTATTTTTTATTATCCTTATCGGCTACCAAGTGTCAATTTTGGATTCTCCAAACAATTTTCATGGTTGATCAAATTATCTTTGATCTCTTTCGATGTCTTCTAGGTAAGTATATCTTCTCTCATGCAGTTTCCATCGATCTTATTTTCCCCAGACCATATATTTTTGTCCATAATCAGGAAATTGATGGATTAATCTATATTTTTTTGGATCATGATTCATGGTTTTATTTCTTGATATCTTGATCCATCATTCTATGTTTTAGAATCTTATTGTGGGTGTTCATTTCTAGATAATTTATTAATGATATGTTGTCCCATAATTATTTTCCCTATAGTTGAGACATTGAATTGACTAAATAAATTTAAATGAGTTTTTAATTTATTTAAAACATGTATTTTTGATGATTTTATATCTTATTTAAAATGGGCATGAAATTTGGATAAAACACTACTTTCCATGGAATTGAACTTGTTGGAAGAATTTATGAAAATTGATATGTTGATTAGAAATCATATAGATGAAATTATTTGATGTTGATCTTAAGAGTATTAATTTAATTTAATGGTTATTTTAAATAGCGTGAAATAGTGAAAACAATTGATTTGTTTTTTAAAATGATAAGGCATGTTGGAAACTGAAATTGGGAAATTATATTGTGAATGATTTCAAATGATTGATTTCTAATTTGAATTATTGATGGATTGAAGCATATTTAAGCATGGGAAGTTAGTATGTAATTGGTATATGCATGGTAGGATCTTGATCCCCTATAATCGGATTTAAAATGACAACACAAACTAATCCATGGTCCGCAGGACTACACTTAGTGGCTCCTCGAATGGGGTGTAGAATGATTGCACTGAGGGGATTCCTTAATAGAGTTTTGATTTGATTGTGAACACATATGTGGATATTTTTGGAAAAATATATGTGTTAGGATCCTGTTACCAAGGATAATAATGTATAATAGGGAATTGTTTCACTGTACATTCATTACATGACTTGATTCTTCATGTTATTGATTTTTTGAACTATTTTATTCATCTCAAATGATTTATGTAAACTGTTTTATGTATATTGTTCATTTATTCCTTCATTGAAAGTGGTTTTGATATATCTTCCATCTATTTAAATTAATTTATTTTTTGTTTTAAAATATGCAAATGTAATTCCACACCGTGTCATTATTAAATTTGGAAGATTAAATGATTAATTTTTATGGGACTAATTATGAAACACTTGGTAAGAATGAAATATAATTTATTACTCTTACTAAAACATTTCAATTGTGTATTTTTAGAAATTATTTTTCTAAGATTGAGTAAAGGTAAATCGATACTTGAATGTGGTGGTTGTTCATGATCCATTAGATATTTATTCTTTGTGGAGACTTTAGGAGATTTCATCAAATTTTTAGATTGTTTGGTGCAGTTTTCATGTTTCATGATGTCAAGTAATTTGATGATGTACAATTTTTGGTTTTTTTAATTATTTATTCCATGTACTTTCTCATTATGGATTGTTGAACATAATTACTTGTTTCATTTATCTTCCATTTTTTGTAAAAAATTCATTCATGCTTTGATCATGTATGAATCCTAGTTCTACTCATCGACCCATGGGGGTCAAGAATGCCTTTTGTCCTGACCATTTCTCCTATGTTCTCTATATATTTAATAACCTAGATTTTTCATTGGTACTTAGACATATTCATTGTGGTTTTCATGGATGATATTATAGCATACTATAATTATAATGATGTCATTTGCATCATCCTATAGCAGTTATAGAAAACTAGAGAGATCATAAAATCTTTTTGATGCTATGAAAGTGAAATTTTTGGATACAAGATGTGAAGGTAAAGGGGCATGTTGTCTGGAAACATGGTATTTCATTAAATACCAGGATGTTTAAGGATGATATGGAATTCAAAAAACCCATAAATTATTTTGATATAAGGAGCATCTTGGTCATGGTGGGGTATTATGGGAGGTTTATCAAATATTTCTCAATGATGGATTCTCTAATGGTCTCTCTCACTCGTAAGGGAGTTATTTTTATCTAAGGTGATAATTTGTGAGTTATTTTGTTGATCTAAAACAAATTAATACTTTTTTGCTAGGGTTGACTTTTTATAGAGGCTTGTAATGGCTATATTGTGTTCTAGGATGCCTCAAGTTTTGGTTTTGGAGGTGTTCTTATATAGTGTGATCACATTTTATCCTATGGATCTTGATAGCTTAGGCCACATGAGAAGAATTACTCAACCCCTGGCCTTTAACTCACATCCATGATTTATGATCTTATGTGTTGGTTGCATTACCTTTTTGAAGAATGGTTTAATGTTTATTACCAAAAAAGTCTAATTTATATCTTCTCTCAAAAATATTTGATACTTTTATGAAGGAATTGGGTGGAATACCTACAATAGTTTGAAATTGTTATTTAAAACACATATCAAAGGAAATTGGCATTACTTATACGTTGAAAAAAAATTATCCAGACCATGTTGTGAAGGATTCATCAGAAGAGTGGAACATGATGACAATTTTTGCATAGTTTCATTTGGGATTTTATGAAGAAGAGACCAAGGTTGTATTGAAAAGTTTTTTGATTACCTTTGGTCTTTTTAAGATGATAATTCATGAATAATAACTTTATGAGGATTTCTGTAGTGTTATGGTCTCTATTTATGGTGGGGGAACTATTGGTTAAGGTTCTTCTCTTCTGAGTTTATCATGTGATTCCAAAACCGGTTCTGTGTTTCTTCATCATTGAGAAAGTATGTGATTGGGGTTTCTAGAATTATTATTGGTTGGTGAACCCTGGTACCATTATGATGTTCAATAATATGCAGTGATGATTCTTTTTTCCATGTATGATATGAGACATCACTTTTTTTGTTCTCATTGTTATATATATCAGTGGGTTAAATCCAACCACCAGATAACTTATTTATACACTTCCTATACAAAAATGGAATTTGGATGACATATACATGTACATTTTAGTATGTTTTCCACATACCTATTGAGTAAATATTTTTATATGGTTTGTGACTGATTGGATGGCCAAATCAACACAGTTCTTATCCATTCATGATATAATCAATGTTGTGGGCCTGGGAAATATCTATGTGAAATATATTTTTAGGTTTCATGGAGTCCATTCTTATATAGGATCTAATAGGGATCCTGGTTTTTCTTCTTTCTTTTAGTGAGGACACTAGTATGCACTAGGATATCATTTACATTTGACCACAACATATCATACATTGAAATATTTACAACTAGAAATGGGATAAAAAAATTCATTAGAATGTGTTTTGGGATTTCATATTTGACATTGGGGGATCTTGACACATCCATTTGCGATTGGTTATGTTTTATTATAATAATATTTACTATTAAACGATTATTATGGACCCCTTTGAGGCCTTATATGGTGTAACTTGTAAATATTTATGGTTTTGGATAAATATCGAGGAAAGATCTTTGGTTGGACAATGTTTGGTCCATGAAATTATGGAAAATATTTAGTTGTTTTTTCAATGAATGATACAGAACATATCAATTTAAAATATTATTTTTTCCTTCATAGGAAGCCTTTGGTGTTATCGGTAAGGGTCTAGCATTTTTTTGGAGATTTTCATTTTTTGGTTCATCTATGGATTGTGGAAAAGGGGATGTTTTCACCGCTTTTTGTGGGACCCTTTGAGGATTTTTAGTAGGTGGGGAAATTTTCTTACCATTTAGTACATACACCACATTTTACATTGATATAATTTGTGTTCTATGTGTTGTAGCTTTGGAACTATATTTATAACCCATATCATGTCATTAGATTGTGGGACCTTGATGCAGATCCAGATTTATCCAGGACTTGGGATCTAGTTGGAATCACTTATTGAAAGGAAAATGAAAATAATTGTTGGATGAAACCATTGGTACATGTTATATATATGTGTGGTTTTTATTTTCATGATAAATATAAGCATGAGGAAAAATTGAGAAAGTAGTGGTTACATATCGATGATATGGAGTTTTCTTGATAGGAATTGTAGGGAGAGAATTTTTTTAATGTGGAGAGGTTGAAATATTCAATTACGTACTTCTAAGTATTCCTTCGCCATTAATTTGATCCATTTCAAAATGGTTGTTTTCCTATGGTGTTTTTGGGGATCTTTGGATTTTTTGAGGCTTTTTATGTCGTACACAGTTAGCACACATTTTTACCAAACCATGCCACCCCAACCCAAGTACAAACTGTACACCCATTAATAGTGGGGGATGCATTGTTGGGGAATAGTTTACCAAACATTGAATTCACCCTGGGGAAGACATTTCACCATAATTAGTAGGTGTTCATGGTTGAAGCACATTTTTTCCAAATTGTGTAACCCATCCAGCTAACCATGATGTCAAGATTTCAATAATTCTAACATAATTTAAAAAACATGAACCCCCTTCTTAAGATACCAAATCATGCTAATATAACGTATGTTCTTTTCATTGTTGTATTCTCCCAATAGAAAATTTTGCCTCATTCAAACCCTTTTCTTGTTTAATTGTAATGACATTAATCTCTTCAAACCTCCTACGGGTATGTAGATCTTCCCTCAGGCAGTTTTATTCAATCTTATTTTCTAAAATCTTAGAGATTGATGTATAATCATATAATTCATGGATTTAAACATTTTTTTGGATATTAATTACATGTTTGATTTATGGATCAATGAAACATTCATTTTTTGGTGAATCCCACAATGGTATGTGATTTTGGGATCATTGATTAAATTTTGGTGGTTACATAATTATTTTCTCTATTAATAAACATGGAATTATATGATAAAATTTAAATGTTCTTTTAATTTAACTAAAAAATGAATTTTTGATGAATTGATATCAGATATAAAATGGGTGTGATATTTTTGAAAACACACAATTACATTAGAAAAATAATTATAAGGATAATTTATGAAAAATATGATTTATTGATTTAGAAATATTTATGTGAATATTGATTTGATATTGATTAGGAAAACATTTATTAAATGGAAATATAATTTAAAATAGAAATTAATGATGGAAAACTAGAAAATTTCTTTAATGTGAAGGTATGCCAAAACTACAAATTTTGAAATTATATTTTGAAATGATTTCATATGATTCATTTCCAATCTGATTGATTTCTTGATTGATTAAAGCCCATAAAATCCTATAAAGTAGTTGGTAAATGGGATTAAAAATCTAGGAATTTGGTCCCATTGAACATGATATAATATAAACTACTAAATAAACCATGTTCATATAGACTTCCCTTAGTGGATCTATAAATGTTGGGTAAGATAATTTCCTTTAAGGACCCAATGAATGGGAGGTTGATTTGAGTGTCCACACATATCTAGATGCATGTTGATAAATGAGAAGTGTTCGGATCATGTTACCAAAGATACTAACATAACACTCTAATTTTTCAGTGGTTATTTCCTTTATTTATTTTATTATACAATCCAATGTTTTATTTAAATAAATTATTCATGCTAATTTTTTATGTAATTTTTTTTATATAAAATGTTCATTTATACCAATTTTGATATATATTCTATTTATTGGAAGAATAAATGTATTGTTTAAAAATATTCAATGGTAATTACATGAATTTAATTTATTTAAATTGATATAATAACTTTTTATCTATTAGATAATTGATTATGGAACACTTGATGATACCATACTAGCCTTTACATCCCACATGCTACCTTTATCGTTCTGTGTTTGTATATTTTATTTTTCCACTTCCATGAAAAGGGAAATGGATACTTATAGGTTATGGATGTTAATGATAATTTTGATGTGGAATTTATGTGGTCACTAATGGATATGTAATCCACATTCCACATTGGATTGTTAAGTATTTATCTTGTTATATTTTGAGTACATTGATGATGTACTATTTTTGATTTTGTTTTACCTATTTTTTATGGAACTTTTTTTGGTGTGTTGAGAATAATTACTTTTATATTTTATATTCCACTATTCTGGGGAATTTTTATTCCCTTTTTGAACATGTATGATGCTAGGTGACATTCACCAACTAATAGGGATCGGTAATTCCCTTTGGGTGATGTCATATTTTAGGTGAGTATCAGTGTACCAGGTTATCAGGGCTCGCATGTGATGGACAATATATTTGTACATTACTGTTCTGAGAAAATTATTAAAACAATGTATACCCTTTTCCTATATAGTATAAATACTATGTAATTCATATTCTTGATGGATGTTTATTTTCCAAGAGAGTCAATTTTATGGATATTAGTTTCACTACCATAGGTTTTCCTTGTTTTAACTATTTATGTATTTAATAATGTTTTCTTGGTCGTATTCCACCCATATATGGTCCTTGAGAATTATATATATTGATAGGTGAGTAGGGATACTATTTCATTAACTAAATCTAGAGTATTTAAAATTTATATATTTGAATTAATTATATGGATGTTTATTGTTTACTAATGTATGTTTGATATGTACTATATTTTACACATTCCTCTTGTATAATGAATACATTGGAATTAATTAAATATAGGTGGGCCCCAAATTATATATCCCCTACATGCATTACTATGACTAATGTTATAAACATGTATGTGATTTTTTTATAAGACTTATTTACTTATGAATGATGTTCATTCAGAAGGCTATTAATGTAAAATTAATATGTCAGCAACTATGAAATTCATAATTATTAGATTATTTAGTATAAACTTTGAGATTATATAGAAACTGTTATATATTGATATATTTTCTAATCATGATATTGTTTTTATGGAATTATGTTGTCATTATATTTTTAATCCATAATAGGTATAGAATTTTCTTATTATTGATTCTATCATATACTACACTTTACTGAGTGTTTGATATTAAACATATATTTTTTATGTCCATATACAATTTTTTGTATAATATTATTCTATATAGTATTAATAAAAATATATCATTTTGGTACAATTTTTTAAGAGATTATAAGGATTATCATAATAATGAAATTACTAAATAATGTGGGTTCTTTTAGTTAAATATATTTCGTAATTCTATAAAAATATAAACCTAAAATGTCCAAGGTGTGTAAGAAAGTCAATATTTCATAATTTTGTCATAATAATTAATCATTACATTTGGGAAGATTCTATGGGATCTAAATCTTGTAAGTAGTGTAATTGTTTCTTCCACTACATTTAAGAATGTGGGTTAGGGGAGCCATAGGTGTAATAAAAGTGGGTTTTAGATATCAATAGTTGTAATGATTTTATCAAATGAGGATAATAGTGTTTCATACTATATTTGGTTAATAATGATTATCATATGTTTAAAAACTCAAATACCCATTTTAAAGGGCTAATGTAAATTGAATTTAAGGTGAATAATGGTATTTTGTAAAATATTTATTGTGTTGTAGGAACATTTCTCAAAAATGGGTATATAGGTCTTAGTTTTTCAATGATACCAAATACCTAGTAAATTATGTTTAATTCTAACATTGTATTAACTGAATTGGGAATATAAGATGACATAGCCTTGACAATTGAAAAATAATTTGATATCATGGAAGTGAAGGATATTTTTAGGAATAAATAACACATATTTAGAGTATATATGACTAATGTGTATATATTAATTTTTATATGATGCTTTTTTGGGTAAAATGTTATGATGACTTCTTGGAGCAATGATTTCCATGATTTTGGGTTTACATTATATTATGAATTTTCAAGTGATTTAAATCATTTTTTTAAATTAGATTATTTATTGAAAAATGAATTAAATTAATAGTCTTGTTGTTTGAATTAGTAGTTGAATAGATGTATCATGTATTTTAATAACAATATAAAATGATAATACACTTTTAATTTATTTTAAAATTAATATGTATTTAAATTATTATCATAACCATTTCTTTTCTATTATTTTGTTGAGTATAAGTTCATGAAAATAAATCAAGAATTGGTTTATCTTGAATAACTATTTAGTCTTATAAATACTTATTAATGTATATTTGACACATATGGTTTTGAAATAATCTTATTATGTGGTAATTAAGTGTATGTTAGTCTCATCAATTATATTGGGGTTAATATCTCATTAGAAATTTTAGATCATATCATGATTACATTATGAACCCCCTATATATTTTCATCGTTGATGGAATTTTAAATTTAGTGGATTTAATTTATTGATAGTGGTTAGAATGGATCTCCTTGATATTTAAATTACAATTTCCACGAAAATTAATAATATATTTGATATCATGTATCACAATCCATACTGAACTAAAATAAAATGTTCTATATTATAAGTATGAAATATAAATATCATAATTTATTCTTTGAAATGGTTGATATAAATATAAGAAACCACGTTAAGAAATCTATTTTTAAAGGATAAGAAACAACATAAATCATTTAGAGTCTTCCTAACTAGAAAAATGATTCCTTTCATGGATGGGAAATCACATCTCTCTGACTTAGCCTTGAAAAAGCCTAATAAGGGCTTCCAAATGTAATTACTAAGTAGAATCATTTATGGTATATGTTCAATCTCGTGGGAATAACATCTATATTTATGCTATATGAATCAAATTCTATAATGACTACAATTCTCTAATATACACTAATATCATTTGTGGAGGTATTGAGGGGTTTTATAAGTAACATTTTTTATGATATAGACATTTAATTATGTGTTCACATTAAATGAAATTTTTATTAAATTACATTCATAAATTAATCTAATATTGTATATTTAATTCATATATATTGATTAATTCAAAAATAAATAATTTCATAATTTTATAAATTAAAATTAATAAACATTTAATATTAAAACTGAATATTTTCATAACAATTGTATGTTTTTATTATAATAATTTTAATTGTATGTATATAATTTATTGATTTTATAATTTATTTCAATATCAAATATGATATTCTAATATAAATTTAATTATAAATTAATATTAAATAGTTTTATGAACTCATAAAGTATAAAAAGACATTTTATTTTATAAAAAACGTTTTCATTATAATATATATCTATATATATATTCATTTAAAATATAAATTAATATATTTTTGAATGAAAATATGATAATAATTGAATATATATTTTATTTTCAATGAAAAAACTTTTTTACAGGATATTTTAGGATTCCTCTGAAGAATAATTTATTTATTATGAATAATAAAAATATTGTTTTTATTATGATATTTTATTTATATTTTAATTATGTTTTAAATGGTTTGGAAATAAAATATAAAAAATGTATTCCATTTTAGGGTTTGTTTTTTCCAAATTAACTTTTATGTTAAATTGTCATTTTTTGATAAAATTAACACATCAATGGTAAAATTTAGTCACCATTGTAATGGTTAAGAAGGTAAATCGGTAATATTAATAAAAAAGATCATAATAATTTTATCTTCAAGGATTTTATAATTTATTCGACCAAAAATACCCTTCTTATATCACTAAATATTGGATTTTTACCACTTTAGATGAATATTATAACACTTTTCATATAAAAAAATTAATATTTATAATAGTTCCATCCATATCACCTATAAATTTTTTTCTCAATCTCCCACTTATCCACACTTCTGAATCAATATTAATAAACCAAACTCTAGGAAAATACCTTCTAATCATCATTATACCCTTCTGAGATGCATCGGTCTTGTCAGAAGAACACTCTTTGAAAGTGTAGGCCTCTTTGTTTACATGTTTTCCCAAGAAGTAAGGAAAAAACATCTAATTACTCTTTTTAAGTTCCATTTTCTTATTCCCTAATTTCAATATATTTTCTTCACATATTACATAATAATTTCTATATAATTTATATATTTAGATATTACTATGCTAATTGAATTCCCATTATCTTCCTCTCATCCTTATAATGAAAATAATTAAAACATTTCTCCAATTTTATGGGTTCTCAACCTTCATGGACATTATAGTTTATTTTTCATCACATACATTCATGGATAGTTTAAAAAATGGATTAGGTAAATAATTGTTTCATTTTAGTAATTAATAATATTATTGAAAGATAAATTTTACATTATATAATTTATAATAATAGTAAATGAGGAGAGTAATCATTAACCACCCAAAACGATCATATCGAGTCATTTTAGAAAAATTCAAATATATTTTGATAATTATATGAGATGTATAACATGGTTATAAATGAATGATAATTTATTCATACCAATATAATTATAGAGATGATTAACTTAGAGATGTTATATGATGAACTAAACAATTACACCAGAATTGGGAAATAATTGTTGAACAACAAAAAAACTAGTGATAAATATTAACTAAAAATAAGTAAAATCTTTAAGATAATAGAACCTAAAATATTAATATAGATTTTGATAAAATGGAATCAGTTTATTATATAAATGGTAACAAAAACTCTTATTTTATTATTAGGGATGTTGAGATTTGGTTGAACAAGTAGGGGTGGAAGGAATTTGTCATGACCCGGCCCATGTCGGGGCTCGAGCCGCAACTACCCGGATACCACCTCCAAAGGCTAGGGGCTGGTGACTAGTGTCGAAGCCACACAAAAATTGAGGAACCCTTTTCCTAAGAACCTGTACACACACACACATCCAACTCAGTGAAAAAAGTTCAGATGGAAAGGAACAAAATTTGTACCACTATTATAAATGAACCAAAAACCCATGAAACATTAAACAGTAAATGTATGATATAGTAAACTAAAAAGGAAAAGGGAAAAAATAAATTCCCACCCAGAAAAGTACCACAAATTAGTAGTAACTAGAAGTTAAAGTAAATGAGATAGCCTTGAACCAGAATCCCAAGCTAAAGCCACCATATGTGGTCCAAGCACCCATATCCCTAAGCTCCTATGAAGTCATGACCAATATGTTCGTTGTATGTAAAAGGAAAAACACGTGTGGAAAATCCCATTCAGGGTTCAGTATTAAAATAATCTGTATGAAACCCTTAAAAGGAGAAGAAATTTCCTTAAGAGATACTCTCAAAAAGAAAGTATTAGATATGAAGTGGTACATAAAAAGGAGTGCAGATCAACGCAACAAGAGAGTAAAGAAATATAATCCAAACACTAGGAACTAGAATTAGTGAGAATATGAACATCTCGTTGAGTCTTCGCTAAATATTTTAGCATATTATATTATTCAAACAAAGAGAATCTTGGCACGGAAAGCACGTGGCATACCCCATGTGTCTTCTACTCTTTTGTATGGATAGTAACCAAAAACAAAATTAGTGGGAACTATAAAATTAATATATATATTCTCAGTCAACAAAAGTAATTTGAGAGAGTAAGGGGATCTCTATATCACAGCTCCTCCAAATATATTGAGAAGAAAATATTCCTAAATGTAACCACCATTTATACCCATCATCCCACTTGTCTCCCCAAAAATACAAGTCAAAGGGACTCAATCAACGTACCATGATTCTATCATCTTTGGGAGACACTATCTCATCCACATCATTTTTGGTAGTTTCAATAGGACATGTCTTGGAGTTAAAAGTGTCCCTCTTTATTTAGAGTCCAAATCCATGTTGTACAACACCTCTTTACTCTTCCACACAGTCAAGAGGTTGTGCATCAAGGTTGAGAACCCATTCCTAGGCCAACCAGATAGTTCTACTCTAGTGTTTTTGAGGACCCATGCCCAGCCCGAATGGAGGGTTCCACTCTGGTGTCACTGAGGACCCCTGCCCAGTCGGGTTGGATGGTTCCACTCTAGTGTCATCAAGGACCCATGGCTAGCCTGATGGTAGGGTTACACTCAGATGTTACTAATGATGTTCTCTAATCACTGCTTTTGTTGAACACCGCCTGAAGTTACATCATGATCGGTACACCTCACATCGTAACTCAGAAGTCACTAGGGAGAGAATCATCATGTACCATGTAGAAATACACTCATGATAAGTTACCTACATTCTAAAATTTGAGTTGATAAGAATGAGATACGAGAGGTCAAATGTTCTTATAGTGGTGCATGGCTTGTATGGGGCCCCACACAATGTGTTCCACTTTCATCGCTTGGTCAGGTAACAAGCCATACTCAGGTAGTGAACCACTGTAAATTACCCCTAGCCTTCATAGTGAACTCTTATACCACATGACACATCTCTCCAAAAAAGAATATGATTACATGATACTCATTGATATGAAGAGAAAAAAATGTTAATTTTACTAATACACCGCATCAAACAACCCTAGAACATTTGTCTGAATCCCTTCATAATCTTCTCCACTCTCCCGGGAGTGGATGCTTATCTAAGATGAGGGTTTTTTCAACCATAGAAGAAATATCTTCAATTATTATTCTGTTTATGTTTCCACATTTAATAATATCAAAAAAAAGTCTCAACGCGTCCAAATGTATCAAATTGTTGTGATCCTTGTGAGAGAAACAAAATTGACTATTCATTCCCCCAATTAGACCTATATTTGAAAAGTCATATGTCACCACATTTTACTTGAATTACATCTTATGGGAAACATTCCTTGATCTCGAAACAATTATTCATATAATGTAATTGTGATCCTCATGGAAAAAATATGGGATCAACTAATTGTTCATCCAAAATGGATACCCAGTGAGAAAGATGTATTTCACGACAATGCATGCGAGTCGGGCATCATGGGGCCTACACTCTGACATTAGTTTAAGAACATTAAACCATATTTAATGATTCTAAAAAATACCAGGGTTTCTCCCCCACTAATGGCATGTCAAATGGATGTTCTATTTAAAATATAAGCCTGATACAAGATTAATTAATTAATTAAGTAATACTAATAATAATAAACATAGAAGTGTAATGTAACAGAACCCTCATAAAAAGCCTTAAAATATTCCAAACAATATAAAGATATCTTTCTCGGTGATAGTAATGTGTGTCCACAAACGACACGTCAATCACATGCCTGATGAAGGAGATATATCCATTTAAAACCAAATGGCCTAAAAATTAACCAGTCTGGCCCATTCTGGTCAGACCGCTCCACATTTTCCATCCCTTCTCAGCTAGCCAGACCCTTCAGCTGCTACCCTAGCCTGCCTATCATAATCCTTGCCCAGACCCCACCCCTCCCAATTAGTGCACTGCCTCGATGTCCCCCCACTATTCGACATCAACGTGGCACCCTGCGGGTCTCGTCGGTTGCTGCCGCCTGGGGTGGCACACTGGGATTTTTGTTCTCCTTGGTTCCCCTGATGAATACCCTACTACATTAGAACCCTACCACTTTGTCCACATCCAACCATTCTATTGGCCTACTCGTCTACTTTTTGTTATGCCACCTTGAATGCCAACCACATTGGCTAGACGTGTAACACCCTAGGTAAATAAAGAATATAAAATTTTCATATTTATCCATATTTGTGAATAAAATATTAATATGACTTTAAAGGGGACGCTATGCTCGATGGCGTACCCAACACACAACATCGAGTTTCTTGGGAATCTTACATTACACTCTAATAATAAAATAATATTATTTTAAATGGTAGTTAACATGTAGCCGTTGTATTGGTGGGAATGGATAGAAATAACTAAAATATGATTATATATGTTTTTAAATGTTTTTACATTTATCCAATAAAAGATAAAGGCTTAAAATATGGAAAGAATTCAATTTTAGGCGTATATGCCCTAGTTTTCACTAAAGGTTCACTTATCACCTTTTGATGGCGATCCATCATTAAATATAGTTTTGTTCAATCTTATAAATTCTATTGGACCAAATAAAACTCTTCATAAGAATTGGGACATCAAAATTTACTTTGTGTAAATTTTTGGTATCTTTCAGATAAAGTTCATTTTTTAATGAATAGTGTAAAATGTTGTACTTTAATTCAAAACCTCTTTTTAATCTAATTTATTTATATGATTAGATTATCTTTTTAATTGGTTTTAAAAAGAAATTAGAATATATTTTTACCATTAAATCCAATAGTGGTCGTTGGAATTAATTTCACTTTGAAATCAGCCTTAAACTAGTGTCAATCTTTTGATACTTATTGTTTCATAAAAACACGCTATTTGCTCTGACAGCGGGAATTAAATATTAAATTAATTAATGTGACTTATATGTTTTGAATTTTGTAAAATAGACTTAATCTTTGAATTCAGAATATCAAATATAGCTGAGGGTGAATTTTTGGGATTTTTTTGAAAAACTTCAATTTTTGATGAATAGTGAAACCACTAAGTGGTACTTATAAAAACATATTTTTCCGTTTAAATGAAATTTTGCCATCTTTGTGTTTTGAATTTCAAAAATCCTACATACATGGTTTTCATTAAGAAGTAAAATGTGGTTCAATGGGATAAAAATAATTTGTTGGTGAATAGTAACTTATTAAGTTTTTAATCGCGATTAAAGGTAATTAGTGTAGTTTATGGTAAGAATAATGTTTTAATAAACTGAAATGACCTAGAAACATGTCCTACCCCCATTTTATGTGTCATGGACGACCAAGAAAATCCATGGGTCAACTTGGGGACCCCATGGAGCCACTTTGGTTGCAAAATGACATAAATATCTTTTTATTTAATGTTAAAGTAAAAATGACACAAACATGAGATGTTTTACTAAAACAATTTTTACATGGGGTTATACAAGTCATATTTTTGACTATAAATAGGCATTGTAAAGGTAAAAATATTTCCTACATCATAGTACTTTTTATAATTTTTAGACATTAAATAAATTGAATTATTTATGACATCGTGATGATACAGCGATGACCTCATTATTTAACGATTTAAATAAAATGGAATGATAATGTAATATCTAAGACCTAAACATTTCCAAAACCTATTTTATGAGTGGATTTAGAACCCTTATCACCTTATGCTCGAAATAAATCAATGAGGGACCTTTAAAATCCGAAACGCTTTTGAAAATAAAGTAACATTTTGTAACATTACAAGAGTGCCCCTCCTCTCCTCTTATAAAAGGCCCCCACCTCTACCTCCTTACCCACAATCCCAAAGCCTTTGGCTCATCCAACCCCTGCCCATTTTGTCTCTACACTTATCTTTATTACTCCTTGAAGCCTCACGTTGGGCAGAAGTATTCCCAAGGAAGCCTTTGAGCTCAAGCCAAAGGGAGTTACCCGATTTTAAGATAATGTCTTCACTTCTGTCCTTTTGTTTTATTTTGCTTCTCCAACCCCCTAAACTCTTTTTATTCATTTATTTTGTAACAAATAAAGTATCTTCAATATACTAGGATGTTTTTATAAGAAGGATTCGAACTACACTTACACACACCTACATCTAATGGTTAAATAACATACTGTTTCCGTGGATGGCGAATTTCTGCCTCCCGAAACGATGATTGTTCAACATTCTTCTAACACCTTCAAAGGTGGCCATTAAGATGACACTATATTTATATATGGTATCTAATATGTTTATGTTTTACTTAAGCTTCTGTATTTTTCATTTATGGTGTACCTTTATGGTTTCCATTATGGGTAAACGCGATATCTTCATTTAAGGAAGTGCGGACTACCGCCCCCTCAAAGTGATTTGATTCGTTAATACCATATGTGGTACATATAAAGGATATATTTAATGTTATTATATATGATACCATACTGGAATTAAAATACTATTACGTATCATTATGTTTTAATTCCATTAAATATGAAATAGAAATGGAAGTAGCGTTCATGCGTACGTACGACTTACCGTCTCCATGAACAGTATATTTCATTTCTTATCTCAAAATGTTATGTAATATTATAAGTACATATATATAATGGATATATATGTAATAAATTAATTCTAAATTATGGATATCATTCTGTAATTATAACATATATACATCTCTCTCATTTTGTTTTAATTCCAACAATATGAAAAAAATGAAAGTAGCATTCATGCGTACGTACGGCCTACCGTCTCCATGAACGGTGCTTTTCGTTATTTATCTCCAAATGATATGGAATAGTATAAAATTAATATTTACTGGATATATATGATATTTTAATCATTAATAATATTCTGGAAATTATTTACTTATAACTACATGGGCAATCTTTTTTCAAACAAGTTCATTTTTGACTCATGTACCAAACATCGGCAAAAACGTCTGATATGAACTAACATTATTAAACAATTATTATAACATTATAATATGTGATATGAACGGAATAATAATATCTAAAGGAGGTACTTAGGCAATTATTAATTGACCAAAGTTTATTATTTAGGAATATAAAGAAACGAACCAGACAATTTGGACTTGAGGTAAGGGATCCTACTCCTCTCTTTCTTTTTAAGTACACTCTTTTATGTCATTCCTTTTGAAGCTCATATTTCTTGTTATTGGGATGTTATTTTATACTAATATTACTGTAAGTTTTATGTTCATATGATGAGAGACCCTATTCTCTCTCATCAATCCATTTTGGAAGTTTTGAGTGGCGCCGTTAGGCTGCCGAATTTTCGTAAGAGGTCTAACCTCTCTCTTTCATTTTAAGTACTCTCTTTTATGTCATTTCTTTTAACCTCATCTTTCTTATGTTCAGGGATATTCTATTATATTCCAAATACTGTACTTTTTATGGTCATTTTATGATAGACCCTATTTGATCTCATAAATTCATTTTTGTAAGTTTTATGTGGCGTCATTAGGCTGCCGAGTTTTCGTAAGGGATTTTTCATCTCACTTTCATTCCCGTGAGATTTATGCTACATTTTCTACAATTTCCTTTGAGTGGTGTATGTACTTCCCATTATTTTACTCATTGTGTAATATACTTTCTTTTATGAGTATTTACATCAATGTTGTATTGTCCTTCTTTCACAAGGTGTATGTTTCAAAAGATACCCATGTCGGTAAGGGAACCTTTCCCCCTCCTCTTTTTAAAAGACTTATTTTGTTGGGTCATTTAATTTACATATTTTTATGTTGGTATATGTTCTCATATATCCTTATTGATGTAAATTCTATGTCCAAGTGATGAGATACCCTTTTCTTTTATCTCTCATCAACTCATTTTGATGTGACGCTGTTAGGCTGTCAAGGGAACTTCTTAACCCAATTTCGATTTTTTTGGGTTCAACATGTAGTTATTGAATATGTCATCCTTTGAATATGTGTGAATGCCCTTTGATTATTTTACACTTAATATCCACTTATATTTGTTATATTATTTTGTCACACATAATTATGTAATTGATTTATCCTTAAACCAAGGATACCGTCTTTTTATGGAACTTCATCTCAATCTCCATTCATTGAGGCATATTTTGTTTTATACACAACCTTCTTTTATACGGTGTATAAACCCCTTTGACTTTTAAATTTATTCAAAAGGAATCTTTTTTATACGAAGTGTTTACTAAATGACAAAAGGTAATGTTTTTGTCATATGTATGCGGCAACAACGACTTCTCCACCGCCGTGACCATTATTTGAGTTCCGGGTTCCTCTACAAGCCATACCTTCTTTTTAAAAGAAAAATAAATACCATGTTTTAGTTTTCTTTTATTTTGGTATTGAAAATGGTTTTCATATAGTTTTTTATATCAATGTTTTGTATTTATATCTTGAGATAGAAATGTGGGAATGTTATGTTTCCTTTATGCATGTTTTATGTGATACGATTATGTTGAGGTTCTTGGGCATTATTATGAAGACAGGTGGTTCCATGATAAACTAAGGGCGGGTGAGCCCGATATAGCTCTCCAATGCATTGGGTAACACGAAGGAGTGAAACGTTAAGGTTTCTCCGAAGAGATTTAGGGAATATACTGTGGTGGGTATTCCAAACGTAACCAAGAGGGTTACTCCCTACGTAATAATGTTATGAATGCCTCAAGTTACCTTTTAGGTCTTATGATTTTTATGATTTATTCATGATTTGATGAGGTATGTTAAAGTGCCTATGTTTTATGGGTAAAGTATGATTTCATTCTTATGTATATATGAACTCATGTTTCCTTTCCATATTTTTATAACCCTTACTGAGCTTTTTATGCTCATCCCATGTTTTTGAAAAGTTTTTCACAGGTCAAGGGAAAGGTACATGATGTGATGATAGTGTCAAGGATGTGTCAAGAAAGAATCGATGTTTTATTTTAAATAGGTTTCCGTTGATGAGAAGAATGAATACTATCTTTTATGTAACCACTTTGTTTAAATGTGGAATGTAATGCAAGTTTCATGATCTAATTCTCTAAAACTCTAAACCTGAAAAGATCCTCAATGTGTAATCTTGTAATAACTAAAGATTAAGTAAGGTTTAAGGCTGGGGCCTTATAGTTGGTTTCAAAGAGAGGTTTAGATAACTTTAGAGGTTAGGGTATTCTTTAAGCATAAGTGGCATTACCATAATGGTTAGGATTTCAGAAAGAGTCCTAGTTTTAGATAAAGTGAATGGGTAAGTATATCTTAGTGTTTATCTTCCACATTAGTACATGATTGTTTTTTATGATATACTCACACTGACCTTTTTGGTTTTAGTAAATGGATGGATCTAGCAGGCACCAAGGTAACAGTGGATGTGAAGGAAAATGTGACAGTTTTTTTGAGCAAGCAACTGAATGATATGGGAGCTGCAATGAGAACTCTTGTGATTGTCCTCAACCAACTATCTGGAGTCATGATTGACCACCTAAACCTTGGTGATTTATCTAAGGCATCATATATGCGAGGAAGAAATCCCTACGGAAGTAAAGGTAATAAACATAAAGTTAAGTGTGTTAAAAAAACTATGTGTCAAAGATGTGGAAAGAAACACCTAGGAAAATGTTTCAAAGGGACAGAAATATGCTATAGATGTGGAAATTAAGGTCATAAAGCAAGAACCTGCCATGGAAAAAGGAAGCATCCAGTTGACTTGAGGAAAGGGAAAGAAGTTCTTTCTGAGGGATCAATTGAATGTTTTAAATGTGGTGTGCATGGTCATTATGCAAACACATGTCCTATGAAGAAGTTTCGTGAATGGGATCACCAAGAGAGTACAAATGTTTGTTTACCAATACCTAATGCCATTCCGATTGATGATGATGAAGCTGACAATGACCAATCAAAGGTATGTATTATTTCATGACTATTGTTTTCCTGTTTTGGAATCTTAGGATATGATTCATGATTTTGTTTGTAGGAATGAGGTATTTCGGAATAAGTTGGAAAGGAATGGTTAATGGATCATGAAGAATGTTGAATGAGTAAGTTGTCAACATATAAGGGCTTCAAGAGTTATGGTGAAATTCTTAAGAGTATTAAGTCTCTGTTGATGATGGGGTTACATTAGAAGACTTTTTATATTATGTGTTACCCTGATGTTTAATATATGAAAATTTTATTCAAGGAATAGTTATCTTTTCTTTTTTGGACATAGTTATAAAGAACCATTTGGGTTTATATGATCCTTACTTTTGAGGTAATTATGGGTTACTATATGTTATGATTGAAGTGAAAGGCATGAGATAAAATTGAGGTTAAATTATGTTATGGTTATTTTTGATGATTTTATCCCTTTTTTGGGAATGATTTGAGAATTATATTGTTTTGGAAAAAGGACAACACACAGACCGTGTGACTACCCGTCGTGTCGGACAAAGCAGCGGGAATCGAACCCACAACCAAAGTGCGACTGGTATTTATCGCCTACCACTGGACTACGTGAAGTATCTGGTTAGTTTGACTGATTCTTTTTAGTTATATGATTTTATTAATTAAGAGTATGTTTATTTTGGGTCATTTATGAAAATGATTAACCTATCATAGAGGATATGTGATTAGGTTAATTACCTTTCAATACGAGACTTGAGGATCGACTGATTTTGTTTGGAGATAAATGTTACGATTTAACTTGGAAGACTATGTGACTAAATCCTTCAAATATTTGGGTTTCAATCATAGATTGGTTTACTTTGAATAATTTTATGGAAAAATTGTTTATCGGATGGTCCTCGTTGAACTTTGGGTTTTGTTGCACACATTTTGGAGATTAAGCATAGATTTTCTTTTTAAAGGGATATCCTTTTCTGGATTATCTGACCTTGTACTAACCTTTTTGGTTTTGGTTTTGGTTAAGTTCTAAAGATATGGGAAGTATATAGTTCTCTTTGGTGGATTAGGTGATTCTCTAGAAGTTGATTATAATACTCTTAATGCGAAGAAGTCTCCCTAAATACTCGTCTTTTGGAGAAAAATATGAGTTTGATTAAGGAATCTAGTAAAAGTTGAAAGTCAAAATGATAAGTGATTATGTTTCCTTATGAATAAATTCCTCAATAAAATGTAACTTAAAACAGAAATGTTGTCTATTAACTTTTCCTACTGGGGAATCGAATACCGTTTAACCCATCACAAGTTTGTGATTTTCTTATGGTTAACTTTCTCCTAGACATGTTTTCTATCACTCTCCCTCAAGAACATGACCCTTTGCTTTTTCTTCCATGTCCATGTTTTTCTACATGGAATCCTAGTATGGGTTAACTCGGGTGACCTCTGTACTTATCTTCCATTATTTTAAAGTGATTGTTTTACCGACTCTTGTTCCGATGTGGGACTTTAAAGGATGTTTCCAAGCTCAATTTTAAAAATTGCGAGGACGCAATTCCCAAAAAGGGGGGAAGGTTGTAACACCCCAGGTAAATAAAGAATATGACATTTTCATATTTATCCATATTTGTGAATTAAATATTAATATGACTTTAAAGGGGACGCTATGCTCGATGGCGTACCCAACACGCAACATCGAGTTTCTTGGGAATCTTACATTGCACTCTAATAATAAAATAATATTATTTTAAATGGTAGTTAACATGTAGCTGTTGTATTGGCAAGAATGGATAGAAATAACTAAAATATTATTATATATGTTTTTAAATTTTTTTACATTTATCCAATAAAAGATAAAGGCTTAAAATACAGAAAGAATTCAATTTTAGGCGTATATGCCCTAGTTTTCACTAAAGGTTCACATATCGCCTTTTGATGGCGAGCCGTAATTAAATATAGTTTTGTTCACTCTTATACATTATATTGGATCAAATAAAACTCTTCTTAAGAATTGGGACATCAAAATTTATTTTGTGTAAATTTTTGGTATCTTTCCTATAAAGTTCATTTTTTAATGAATAGTGTAAAATGTTGTATTTTAATTAAAAACCTCTTTTTAATCTAATTTATTTATATGATTATATTATCGTTTGAATTGGTTTTATAGTGAAATTGTAATATATGGTTACCATTAAATACAATAGTGGTCATTGGAATTAATTTCACTTTGAAATTAGACTTAAAGTAGTGTCAATCTTTTGATACTTATTGTTTCATAAAAACACGCTATTTGCTCTGACAGCGGGAATTAATTATTAAATTAATTAATGTGACTTATATGTTATGAATTTTGTAAAATAGACTTAATTTATGAATTCATAATATCAAATATAGCTTAGGGTGAATTTTTGGGATTTTTCTGAAAAACTTCAATTTTTCATGAATAATGAAACCACTAAGTGGTACTTATAAAAACAAATTTTTCCATTTAAATGAAATTTTTCCATCTTTTTGTTTTAAATTTAAAAAATCCTACATACATTGTTGTCATTAAGAAGTAAAATGTGGTTCAATGGGATAAAAATAATTTTTTGGTGAATAGTAACTTATTAAGTTTTTAATCGCGATTAGAGGTAATTAGTGTAGTTTAGGGTAAGAATAATGTTTTAATAAAATGAAATGACCTAGACACATGTACTACCTTCATTGGATGTGTCATGGCCGACCACGAAAATCCATGGGTCAACTTGGGGACCCCATGGAGCCACTTTGGTTGGAAAATGACATAAATATCTTTTTATTTAATGTTAAAGTAAAAATGACACAAACATGAGATGTTTTACTAAAAAACTTTTTACATGGGGTTATACAAGTCATATTTTTTACTATAAATAGTAATTGGAAATATAAAAATATTTCCTACATCATAGTATTTTTTTTATAATTTTTAGACATTAAATAAATTAAATTATTTATGACATCATGATGATGCAACGATGACCTCATTATTTAACGATTTAAATAAAATGGAAAGATAATGTAATATCTAAGACCTAAACATGTCCAAAACCTATTGGATGAGTTTATTTAGAACCCTTATCACCTTATCCTAGAAATACATCAATGTGGGACCTTTAAAATCCGAAACTCTTTTGAAAATAAAGTAACATTTTGTAACATTACAAGAGTGCCCCTCCTCTCCTCTTATAAAAGGCCCCCACCTCTACGTCCTTACCCACACTCCCAAAGCCTTTGGCTCGGACAAACCCTGCCCATTCTCTCTCTCCACTTCCCTATATTACTCCTTGAAGCCTCACATTGGGCAGAAGTCTTCCCAAGGAAGCCTTTGAGCTCAAACCAAAGAGAGTTACCCGATTTTAAGGTAATGTCTTCACTTGTGTCCTTTTGTTTTATTTTGCATCTCCAACCCCCTAAACTCTTTTTATTCATTTATTTTGTAACAAATACAGTATCTTAAATATACTAGTATGTTGTTATAAGAATTATTCGAGATACACTTACACACACCTACATCTAATGGTTAAAGAACATACTGTTTCCGTGGATGGCGAATTTCTGCCTCCCGAAACGATGATTGTTCAACATTCTTCTAACACCTTCAAAGGTGGCCATTAATATGACACTATATTTATATATGATATCTAATATGTTTATGTTTTACTGAAACTTCTGTAATTTTCATTTATGGCGTACCTTTATGGTTTCCATTATGGGTAAACGCGATATCTTCATTTAAGGAATTGCGGACTACCGCCACCTCAAAGTGATTTTATTCGTTAATACCATATGTGGTATGTATAAAGGATATATTTAATGATGTTATATATGATACCATACTGGAATTAAAATACTATTATCTATCATTATGTTTTAATTCCATTAAATATGAAATAGAAATGGAAGTAGCGTTCATGCGTACGTACGGCTTACCGTCTCCATGAACGGTACATTTCATTTCTTATCTCAAAATGTTATGTAATATTATAAGTACATATATATAATGGATATATATGTAATATATTACATCTAAATTATGGATATCATTCTATAATTATAACATATATATATCTCTCTCATTTTGTTTTAATTCCATTAATATGACAAAAAAATGAAAGTAGCGTTCATGCGTACATACGGCCTACCATCTCCATGAACGATGCTTTTAGTTTTTTTATCTCCAAATGATATAAAATAGTATAAAATGAATATTTACTGGATATATATGATATTTTAATCATTAATACTATTCTGGAAATTATTTACTTATAACTACATGGGCAATCTTTTTTCAAACAAGTTCATTTTTGACTCATTTACCAAACATCGGCAAAAACGTCTAATATGAACTAACATTATTAAACAATTATTATAACAATATAATATGTGATATGAACTGAATAATAATATATAAAGGAAGTACTTAGGAAATTATTAATTGACCAATGTTTATTATTCAGGAATATAAAGAAACGAACAAGACAAGTTGGACTTGAGGTAAGGGATCCTACTAATCTCTTTATTTTTAAGTACACTCTTTTATGTCATTCCTTTTGAAGCTCATATTTCTTGTTATTGGGATGTTATTTTATACTAATATTACTGTAATTTTTATGTTCATATAATGAGAGACCCTATTCTCTCTCATCAATCCATTTTGGATGTTTTGAGTGGCGCCGCTAGGCTGCCGAATTTTCGTAAGAGGTCTAACCTCTCTCTTTCTTTTTAAGTACTCTCTTTTATGTCATTTCTTTTAAGCTCATATTTCTTATGTTTGGTGATATTCTTTTATATTCCTAATAATTTAATTTTAATGGTCATTTTATGAGAGACCCTATTTGATCTCATAAAGTCATTTTTGTATGTTTTATGTGGCGCCGTTAGGCTGCCGAGTTTTTGTAAGGGATTTTTCATCTCACTTTCATTCCCGTGAGATTTATGCTACATTTGCAACAATTTCCTTTGAGTGGTGTATGTACTTCACATTATTTTACTCATTGTGTAATATAATTTCTTTTATGAGTATTTACATCAATGGTGTATTGTCCTTCTTTCATGAGGTGTATGTTTCGAAAGATACCCATGTCGGTAAAGGAACCTTTCACCCTCCTCTTTTTAAAAGACTTCTTTTGTTGGGACTTTTAATTTACACATTGTTATGTTGGGATATGTTCTCATATATCCTTATTGATGTAAATTTTATGTCCAAGTGATGAGATACCCTTTTCTTTTATCTCTCATCAACTCATTTTGATGTGACGCCGTTAGGCTGTCAAGGGAACTTCTTAACCCAATTTCGATTTCTTTGAGTTCAACATGTAGTTATTTAATATGTCATCCTTTAAATATGTGTGAATGACCTTTGATTATTTTACACTTAATATCCACTTATATTTGGTGTATTCGTTTGTCACACATAATTATGTAATTGATTTATCCTTAAACCAAGGATACCGTCTTTGTATGGGACTTCGTCTCAATCTCCTTTCATTGAGGAATATTTTGTTTTATTCACAACCTTCTTTTATACGGTGTATAAACCCCTTTGACTTTTATGTTTCTTCAAAAGGAATATTTTTTATACAAAGTGTTTAATAAACGAAAAAAGGGAATGTTTTTGTCATACGTATGCGGCGACAACGACTTCTCCGCCGTCGTGACCATTATTTGAGTTTCGGCTTCTTCTACAAGCCATACCTTCTTTTTAAAAGAAAAATAAATACCATGTTTTACTTTTCTTTTATTTTGGTATTGAAAATGGTTTTCATAACGTTTTTTATATCAATGTGTTGTATTGATATCTTGTGATTGAAAGGTGGGAATGTTATGTTTCCTTTATGCATGTTTTATGTGATATGATTATGTTGAGGTTCTTGGGAATTATTATGAAGACGGGTGGTTCCGTGATAAACTAAGGGCGGGTGAGCCCAATATAGCTCTCCAATGCATTGGGTAACGCGAAGGAGTGAAACGTTAAGGTTTCTCTGAAGAGATTTAAGGAATATACTGTAGTGGGTATTCTAAACGTAACCAAGAGGGTTACTCCCTACGTAAGAATGTTATGAATGCCTCAAGTTACCTTTTATGCCTTATGATTTCTATGATTTATTCATGATTTGATGAGGTATGTTAAAGTGCCTATGTTTTATGGGTAAAGTATGATTTCATTCTTATTTATATATGAACTCATGTTTCCTTTCCATATTTTTATAACCCTTACTGAGCTTTTTATCCTCATCCCATGTTTTTGAAATGTTTTTCACAGGTCAAGGGAAAGGTACATGATGTGATGATAGTGTCAAGGACGTGTCAAGAAAGAATCCATGTTTTATTTTAAATATGTTTCCATTGATTGGAAGAATGAATACTATCTTTTATGTAACCACTTTTTTGAAATGTGGAATGTAATGCAAGTTTCATGATCTAATTCTCTAAAACTCTAATCCTGAAAAGATCCTCAATGTGTAATCTTGTAATAAATCAAGATTAAGAAAGGTTTAAGGCTGGGTCCTTATAAGCCGCCTCCACATCGTCCCAGTTTCTCTGCCTGACCCCCACGCTACCCCGATCTGCTTGCTGCCACATTGTCTGGTTATCTAGTCGTCTCCACTCACAACACCTCCATCTTCTCTACACCTTCTCACTGAATGACCTACACTCTCCAAAAACATACATCGACTGGAAATAATGTCCACCACTTCCTGAAACCACAACCACCGCAACACCGCTGAACATCTGCACCGGTGCTCCAGTGGTCCCTTCCGCGGACCACCAGACCTATTTTGTTTACCAAATCATGAAACCAAACCTACATCAAGGATCACTAAAATGATACATTCATAACCTCAGCCTCCATTTAAAGATACAATATAGATTTAGTTTCCTGAAATGTAAAAGGCAATAACTTCAAAGAACATATGAAGAATAGGGATAAAATTTCAGGTTTTGAACACATATCGATGGACTTGTTAGTGAAGACATCAGTTAATGGTATTCAATGTGAAGAATAAATTGAAAAAAGGAGGATTATTTGAGTTAAACACTAATCATAGATCCAATTTGAAGAATACTACCTCGATCGATCACCATTTATAGACAACACATTCTCTTTGACCATACTGCAATCCGTTAAAGTGTCGCTAGGAATTTTACATGGGTGGAAGGAGGTGATATATTCTTGGAGAGGTTATTTGTGTCTAACCCTAATAAAAATCCCATAAACATGTATTTATAGGATTTTATTAGGTATAGTGTATCATGTTATGTCTTTCAATTGTCGCAGAATATGAAACCTCTTATCCCTATCATTCTATATCAAACTTAGGAAAAATATATCTTACTAACTCAATGAAGGTATGGGATTTGTAATATAATCTTCTGATAAAAAGTTACTTTTTTGGAATTCATGAGAAAATCATTATTTTTATTTATTTTAATTATGATTTTCCCTTGGGTAAATTTTTTTCAAAAAAGTACAACGCCCACAAAATTTATGCCCTACCTAGTGTAAACACCAAATTTTAGACTCAATCGTGGCCTTTAAACTTATGATTCAATTATACATTTGAGAAATATAACATTTTATTTGTGTGCATAGTATAAAATACATATTATTTTTATAAATTTAATTCCAGGACCACCATGCTTTAGAATTTCACGTTGTCTTATCTCCTAGATCTAGAAATATATGTAGAAATATTTCAATGTATTATATAAAAAAAATAGGTCACTACACCATTCCATCCTTCAATATTTTCATCCCCAAGAAACAAAACTAGGGAAACAACATGGGATACTGAGACCACATCTGGATCTCCCATTCGTAGGAGAACCTGCACATTTCTATGATAGAACAACACACGAACCAAAATAGATGGTTTGTATTCATAAGGATTTCTCTTTTGAATGACACAAATATAAACATGAACATATATCCTCATCTATAGAATGTGCAAGGTGTCGTGTTCCCACTATAGCAATTGGATGTAGAGAAAGGTGGTAGGAAACCTCGCCATCTCTTTTCACAGTCCTGAACTACTTGATGAAGCTTGAGGGACTATTTTCTTATCTAGATGAACCGTTATAACCCACGTCATGACTAGAATAATTGATTTTCTCTATAACAAGGTCTCATGATTCCCTCTTTCTGAATATCTATATTGTAAAAAACCCATGGATATATGGTCAAAAAGGATTTCACATTTGATGCATCACAACTAAGACTCTCTTACCCGCTTGGGAAGCGAAGGAGTCATCAACAATGATTGAACAGAAAAATGTTCCCTCCTACTCTACATGGGTCAGTTATAGGGAAGCTAACTACTCTAAAACTCACTACATTATGGGATCTTGGGACTTCCTACTAAGGGAATTTTCTACAATGTTTTTCTTTCCTAGAGAATATATTATATTAATGTTGTAATGTTTTAGGAATTTTAACTAGAATCACCACTTCAGGTTTATATCTCTCTGGGTAGAGACGTACCAGAGACTCTGGCGGTCTGAACAAACCACGAATAACTCTCCTATAATGTAGCATCCCAACGTTTTAAGGGATTAGATTACCACTGTTAGAACTAGATAGTGAGTCATGTCATTGTATTCATGGGGTATCCATAACCTTTACCAATACATGATAATTGTAGTATCAAGACATGTTATTGAGCATAAAAAGGTACCAATGAATAGAGAAGGTGAGTAAAATCTTCCAAACACAATAATCTAGTCACATAATTCATGTGGAATACCCCGTAGGTCTTCGCTCCCCTTGGAAGGAGATTAATCCCCAAATAAGACACTACTGTCAAACCCACTAGTGGAATTCCAAGAAAAAATGGTCAAGAAGAAAAACATCACTCACATTGAAAGGACCTAATCTGACACACCACTACACAACTCTACCATGAATGCACTAGTTAGAGGGACTCATCCACCACACATCGAATATTATTATCATTTTTTTGAATTAACACTCCCTCATGGTTTTTCTCACATCAAAAAAATTCTTTTCAGTGGGGGAGGTACCCCTGTTCCTCGTGCATTTGTAGGTATGTCCAACAACATCGATATAGGGTTACACTGACACCCCATGTCACCCCAGTAAATCCTGAAGAAAGGTCTAGGGAAAAAAGAGTAATTCACACATTATTTATCATGTTCCACATCAAAAAGTATAAGAGTATTATAGGGTACCTCTAAACATATCATGCTCTACCTAATCGTACACATCCTAAGATTGTCGCTGTCTTTGGTCCCATAATCTAGCTTCTTGAGCCTGTCATGTGATTTCAAGTAGTGGTGGAGGTGGAAAAATATCATAACGTTATCCCCTACCACCAACTTATCCTACTCCTCTTCCTGCACCACCAAACTGGGGATCACCCTGTCCCTACCAAGGGGTTCCCTGATCACGGTGTTGTATCTGTCGTGGGGGTTCACCTGTTGTCTGCCTAATATTCTCAGCACGTCTGGTCAGGTAGTCTCATGCAATATGACCGTGCCCATCATAGAAATAACACTGGACATTCAATGTCTATCCTCACACTCTACACTACCTTAGCCTCATAAAATCATTCGATAGATCGATTATGGAGATGCCTCCTGCATTGAGATCATATCATATGACATGTTCTAGATGCGGCAGACGTCTTAGTTCTATTTCACCCACTACCAGAACCAATTGTAGAGCGTCCCTATGAAAGAAATATATGTTTCACCAGAGACTTATCTAGTACCGCGACATAGGTGGGGAGGCCCAAGGGTACTATTATAGCATGGATCTTTCTACATATTCTGTGCTTGAACTTTCATTCTTAGAAGTATCCCTCATAGATCAGATTGTGAGAGTAGCATGTCAGGTCTATAAACCTAGTCATATACTCTGCCTCTGTCATCCCTCCGTACTGAAACTGGTGGAGCTCTTGAATCTAAACAGAGCACAATTAAGGAGTGTTACTCCTCATGAAACAACATCTAGAAATCGTCCCATGAGAGTTCTGAATCATCGAGTATATGAACTACCAAACTCCACCAACACCCAACTGCTCGATGGAAATGTTTGGCCACCAAATACACCATCAAATCTATTGGTGTTCTTATAAACCCAAAGTGGTGAACCACTGAACCTAGTCAAACCTCTAATTCCTTAGGTTCTGAATCACCATTGAACCTCAGCAGTCTCTTACGCTAAGACTTTCGGAGTGCTCTCATCTGACGCATGTCCTCAGTCCACTATAATTGGGTTTTCTACTTCTAAACAGGTGGAGGTGTTACAACCTATCCACCTGGAAGAAGGGTATTTCTTGATGGATCTCAAACTGAGACCTCATCTCTCATAGGGTCATCATCATGAACCAGAGCTAGTATCAAGGATGGCTGTCATCAAAGATACATCCTGAATGTTTTGAATGATCACCATGGTAAGATGAGCATATATATGTACATATCAACTAGAAAAGGGATATAACTCAAGAAGGACAGTCAAATACTCAATCTTATATGATGCATGTACCATTGATCATGAAAAAATTGTCTCAGATATCCTAGTAAACAAACAGGTAATCAGGGTCCTGGTGAATGGATACATCGGCCCCTCTTACAATAAATGTACTCCCTAGCCTAAGTGCCACTCTCAAGACACTTTAAAACTATTTCCCTAAACCCAAACATGTAATTTTTAGGGAAACGTCCTAAAAATTTCCCATGGGTCGAACCACCTCTGATGCCACTTTTTCATGACATAATCCATGCTAAAGACCAATATGAAACTACCCAATGGTCAACTCCATAAGGTACGTCATGGTGACTAGAATCATAGGAATAAAAATTTTAGGGAGGCATTTGTTTAAGAACTGGTACACACACAAATAGAACAATCAATGAAAAAGAGCAGTGGGAAAGAAAAAAATATTCAACACTACTATAAATAAACCAAACATGCATGAACCACTAGACAAATCATGTACAACAAATAATAACCAAAACCCAAGGAGTGGGAACCATAAAATAGAATATATATATATATATATATATATTCTTTCAAAGAAACCCAATTAAGATATTAAGGGGTCTCCATCACAAAGCTCATCCAAATAATGTGAGTCGACAATAGTCCCAGAAGTATCCTCCATAAATGCCTAGAATCCCACACATCTATGCTTAACTGCAAGTCAAAGGGACTCAACCACCACACCTTGATACCATCCACATTAGGTGAAACTACCTCTCCTTCACATTTTTAGGTTGTGTCACAAGGATTCATCTTGGTAAGAAAATTTTCCCTATTTCTCGAGAGTCCCATGGTATGATGAACCAGGCATCATCATTATGTTGAACATTCAAGTGGGGTAACTCTAGGTTGAAGACCCGTGCCAAACATGGCTGGAGGGTTCTTATCTAGTGTCAGTAAATTCCCATGCCCAACCAAGATGGAGGGTTCCACTCTACTGTCTTTGAGGACCCATGCCCAGCCCGGCTGGAGGGTTCCACTCATAAGTAACTGATGATGTCGCCTGAACACTGCTGTCATCGAACACCACCTGAGGATGTGTCATTCTCGGTACACCATGAATAGTGACTCGATATCCACTATAGAGGGAATCATCATATACCATGATGGAAAAACAAAAGATATGATACCTTCATTCCCAAATCCTAGTTCAAAAGAATGATTTATGAGAGGTCAAAGATTCTTAAAGTGATACACAACACATGTGGGGGCCCACACAATGTGTAACCCGGCCTAATTTTCTAGTCGTGTACCCATCCATACTTAGGTACTGAACTATGATCATGTACCCCTAGTCATGATATTGAATCCTATAGAACATGACCCATCTAGAAAAAAAGGTTTATGAGTACACATTTCTAATTGATCTAAATGTTTAAAACATAAATTTTTCTAATACACCTCCTCAAAAGGTCCCAGAACATTTTATCACATATCTTCATACAGCTTCTCTAATCTTCTGGGAGTGGATGTTGATATAATCCAAGGTTCTATTTAACCACAATAGAAGTATCTTTCACCGATCTTTAATTATTGTTTCCACATTAGATGAGAGCACAAAAATGGATCTACACGTCTGAACAGATCACACTATTGTTATCCTTGTAGAAAAATATTTAACATCAACTATTCATTCACCCCAATCATACATCTGATGGAAACATCGTATGTCACCGAATTGAACTAGAATAATGTATTATGGGGACCAAACATCTATCTTGAAACAATTATAAAGATCATGCCATTTTGATCCTCACCAAAAACACATGGAATCAATTACTCATTCTTCCAAAATATATACCTGGTGAGAAAGATAAATTTCACCACTATGCACGTGAATCGAGACTCATAAAATTCACAATACAACTATTATTTTTGAAAATAAACTTAATCATAAATAGTTTAAACTAATAACGGGGTCCTGTCTCTACTAACAACCTATCAAACATATGTATCATTTAAAATATTGGTTTGATAAAATATTTCTTAATAATAATAATAATATTATTATTATTAAACACAAGAATTTCATGGAATCAAACTCTAATAAAAAGTCTTAAAAGAATAAAATTGGTGTAAAAATAAGCTGCTTGGTGAGACAAACATGTGGCCAATTACAACACATCAATCAGACGCTAGGTGTTGGAGATATATCCATTTTGAACCGTATGGCCGAAAATTGAACAGGTTTGGCCCATTCGGGCCGGATTGCTCCCCATGGTATGGCCCACCCTCATAGTCCTGGATCGAACCATCAGCCCAAAGCATAGCCACGTAGCTCGCCTCAGACCCAGCCTCACCTTGGTGGCCCCCACTTTTCCGCATCAACGAGGCATCATACGGGTCTTGCGGGTCGCTACCTCCTGGGGTTATACGTTGTGACCTCCGCACCCCTCAGTCCCCTGCCTGAATGTCCTACAACACTATAGCCCCACTAACATATCATCGATTGACCATGATATTGTCCTACTTGGATCCTATTGTTCACACCACCTCAAATGCCGACTGCGCCGACCTGCTCTCCTTATTTCTCCTCCTAACCATCGTGCTATGCCAGATTGCTTGTCGCCTCAATGCCTCATCATCCATCCATCTCTACTTGCAACCCCTCCTACTTTTCTCCAATATCCCAATGAAAATATCCCACTCAATGAACATGTACACTTACTCACAAGCCCAACCACCGCTACCTGAAACTGCGGCCACTACGGTGTCACCAAGCGTTGCCGTCTGTGCTTCGTTTGTCCCTTTCACGAACCATCAGAAATCTTTTACTGACCTAATCAAGAACCTAAAATATGATTGATGATCCTCAGGATGAGTTATTCACAACTTTATTATCTACTAGATGATCCAATGGTGATTTGATGTCCTGAAAAGTAGAATGAAACAACCGCGACGAATGGATGAAGAACATAGATAAAATTTATGCTTTGAACACAGAACAATGTCCTTGTTAGTGATGCCAATGATGATTGATATTCAAATTGAATAAATAACTGAAAATATATTATTTTTATAAGAAAACATGAAATAAAAGTAAAAATTGAATAATCCTTCCATGATCAATCATTCTTCATTGACAACGTGTTCCCCTTGAGCCTGCATTGATCCACCCAAGATTCTTCAGGGATTCACCAAGGGAGGAAAGAGGTGACCTCTTAGTGGAGAGTGGATTTCAGGATAAACCTAATCAAAATCCCATAAACAGGTATTTATAGGATTTTATTAGGTTTAGCCTATCTTATTATGTCCACCAACCATCATGGAATCCGAAACCTCTATGCCCTCTCATTCAATGTCATTCTTAGGAAAAGAACCCCATTACGAACTCAACAACGGTCATAGATTTCCAATCCGTACATATGGTAAAACATTATTTGATTCAATGTTCAAGATAAAATAATTATGTTTTATTGTTTTATTTATATTTTTCCACCTTGGTGAATTTTCTCACAGAAGTCCCACGCAGAAAAAAGTTATACCCATCCAAGGGTAAACACCACATTCCAGACTCAATCATGGCCTCAGATTTGTGATCCGAGTAACCATTTAAGAAATATATCATTTCATTAAAGTTCATGTATAAAAATAATTAATGTTTTTATAAAAGTTTTTCTAGGAACGTAGGTCCTTATAATCACATGCCATCTCAATGTTTAGCTCTTGAAATATATATTGAAATACTCCTTAGTCTAAAATGGAATAAACCAGGTCTCTATAATAATGGTTCTTTATCATTTTTTAAATTGTCTGAGGAATGTTTTTATTATAGAAAACTTTGAATTTATTTAGTGTGAATACTTCAATAGAGAAATATTATATAATAAATAAATTTTCATTCATTTTAGTTTCACATTTTTTTAATCTATCCCATTTATTTTTCATTTTATTAATATATTACCTAATTCGTAAGTGTTAATATTAATTATATTTACACTCATTGAGTTATGTGGTTTATTTTCCAAATTCATCCTTATATGACTAATTACAATGAACTAATGATTGTGTTGTAATGTATTTTGATTTAATTTTCAATCGTTTACACATATTTATCATAAAATAAATTTTAAATTATTCTTATTATAACATCCCAGAAAATATTCACTCATATGTAACTAAACCTAGTTGGATACCTAGACAAAATAGTGCCTACATGTATGAGAGAGGTTGATGAAAAGTAGAGACGGTCTTAAATCGTATGGGGGAGTCTATACCCTCTTGGTAAAAGTGCATTACAATGGGGAAAATATGAATTAAATAACTGAAGCTATAATAAATGAAATAATGATATAAAAAGTTACACATAGATAAATGATGAAAAAATTCATTTCTAGTCCCATATACAGAATGAAGATGTCATGGTACAAATCAAAAAAGGGGGTTACTAGGGAAATATGGTCTAGGCATACTTAGTACACATGATAAAACAATAAACAAAAATGGTAAAGGCTATCTATAATAGAATCGTGAGAATACCATCCCTATAATCCATACTCCATCCTAGAATATAAAATTAAAAATACCTACTCAGATGATTTCTGTTATCCAAACCTGAATCCAAGTAGTCTATTTGGGTAATAATCGATGAAAAAACATGGTGTGGGTAATACTAAATAGGCCACCATTAACAGTGTCTATAAAAAATCTATCATGTGCACATGAGCTATTATAAATTGAATTTATAAAAGAAGTGAATAATTGGAATGATATTAATAATAAAACTGAAACCATGAATATAAAATTAAAATGTATAAATATTTAAACAAGGAAAAACTATATACTATAGTAAACCCATCCGTTATGGAATACACCAGTTTGATCAAATGTGTGACTTACATTGGCTAGGCCACATGGCTGGTGACCAAGACAATCTCCTCATTTCTGGGGAACTATTTCAAGGTAAATGTAGTAATTAATTTAATAGATCCTAAGGTTCTAATCAGAGGAAGTCTATACCTCAATACATATCCAATGAGATAATTTTAAGCCATACATTTCTCTATAATGTAAGTGTAATATCGGTTCCATAGAGTAACACCTATGTCTGATTTTGTACCACAATATCCACGGTTTGTGTCATAACTAAATATCTATTCTTGAACATATCACATAAGGGTAAAAGGGTCCATCTTTGTTTCCATTCATACTATTAATTTAATTCACTAAATTCACATTATTAATCAATTCACATATAAGTGATAAAAAATAGAACATGTTAATTTATACTCCAAATTAAAAACCATTTAAATCAATTGACATAATACCAGAGATTATACATCTCATTTCAATATAATTTTTCATACAGTTAATTACCCCTTTATTTTATAAATGAGAAGGATACAAATTAGGCACTAAACCATTATCAATCAATTTAAATTCATATACAGCTACCACTTAGAAGTGAAAATATTATCACACCACAAGGGTCACTTATTTATAGAAATTTAATTAAACCAACCTCAAGGGGTTGTTCGGGATGAGGTCATAAACCCCTACATTGTCAGATAGGATAATGTAAATCACAATAACAATATAAAAATTAATCTGATGTACTACAAATTTTTGAAGCATTGTGTTAAGGGTCTAATATATGTCACAATACGAGAATCTACAGACATCAATACATTTATGAGAAATGTATATACAACCTACATTATTTGGGAAAAATACTCCTCATCTGTTATCGGACATTAACACGGGAAAGAATAAGATAAGTTGTAAAAGTATATATACTACTTGAGAATTGGGAATATTATCTTGCATGAAAATAACGTTTCACCAGGATAAGAAAATAAAGAAAATATTGTAAATAACTCAATGTTTTACCATTACCTATGCAACATTAAAAAGGAAGCTTTAATAGGGAATATAATATAGATGATATATCAAATAACATCTTGATTGAAGAGGATTGCTCTAGAAAAGAGGATATATCTTATATTTTTAGAATGCAATTCCAAGATGGATTGTAAAATATGTTGAGGGAAAATTAGTAATTTCAACTATTTTAATGACTCACACAATTTGGCATCATGTGTTTCCAAACAGTTCATGAGCTACATGGTTGGATCTATCCAAGGTGACACTCTTATCCTTGCCTAAGATCATGGTTTGAAAAATCTTGCCTAACCTATGCATTCTTACATCCTATAATCCATACCCCTTTCATGGTTAGGCCCAATTATAATAAAAACAATGAAAAAAATATTCACACACCTTTAACTTATTACATGTTTCACATGGCTGTCTGGTGACACTAACATAGTTAAAATAACCTTACACCACTTTTAGTTTCAAATTTCATCTGAATGGATACCTGTAACTATTTGAATCTATGTTCTTTTTTAAAAACAAGAGCACTAGGACCAGACTCTAATACCTCAAGATATGGTGAAATATTTTTTCCATTTACGTTTAACCATTGGTATAATTTTAATTAAATGAAATATTGAGTTTATATTGCATTACACACAATACCTAGTTCATATTATGTTACATGAAACACCATGTTATTCTATAATTAAATGGAATACCAAGTTAATCTTGTAATACATGTAATACTAGGTTATCTTGGGATGCACACAACATTAAGTTTTAACAAAACAATGAAATATTATTAATATAGTTAATTAAACCTGAACATTATAACCAAGCCATTACACGTAAAGTTATTAATACTAATAAATACCTTTTAAATATTAATTATAGTTGTTTTATATAAAGGAAACATATCGATAGAAACATACATAATTTTCCTTAAAGTATTTATATTTTTTGAATATACTATTTTATGAAATAATGTTGTTGTTCATTTTGTGATGAAATTATTTTTTAAAAAAATTATCAAATTAATTTGATACAATTATGTAAATTTTTGAAATAATAATGTCTGAATTATCATGAGGTTAATTTTTCGGTTTTTTTGAAAAGATTTATTTTTATGAATATTTAAAAATAAAGAATTTAAATAGAAATCTTCCTTTATTTTTAATTTAATTATGGAGTTATATTATATTTTAAAATAATTTTAAATAAATATTATTTAAAATATACATGCATAAATATTATTTAGTCCTCTAGAATCAATTTCTTATTGAATATTTTTTAAAAAACTTTTCAATCAATAAACATTTTCTCTTTAAAAACCCTCTTTCTCATGGTGTATGTAGGATTAATTTTGAAATAATATTTTCTAATTATGTGAATATAATATAGAAAAATGGTTTTGAAATTTGAAGTCAAAATAATTTAAATTATTTAATATGGAAAACTTAATTTTTTTCCATAATTAATTGTAAACCACAAAAAATTATTTTTGATGGTTAAGGTAGAAATGGGTTTATGTGGGCGGTGGGGTGGGGTTGGGGGTTGGGTGGGGGTGGGGGAGTTAAAAATATACATAAGGGTTGAAAATAACCCAAAACATGTACAATAACAATTTTATGGCTATATTTATACATTCAATATTTTATTATCTAGAGTGGTAAACTATTGGAGACTTAAGACATTAAAAAAACTTTTGTGGAATTCTTTATCGCAAAAGAATACATGTATTCCACTAACATCACATATAAATGGTCACCCATTATGCTCTCTTCTTCACAGATCCCTGCCATTTTGTTTCATCCAATACCATATTAAATCACATCCCATATTCTCTCATCTCAACCTATAATCCTTAGTTTGGGCATAAATCTATCTTAGGAAAGCTTCAGTTGCAAACTAAAGGAGGATTCCCAACGAAGAGGTAATGTTCACCAAAAACTGTTTTTCGTTTTATTTATTCCACCGACTAATTCAATAATAATTACAAAATGATAGTATAATATCTTTTGTATCCTAAATATAATAAGAAGATAGTACATTATGTTAAGGACCTACAACCCACTCCATATCTAAAGAATGGGTTACAAATTCATTGTTTCGGCGTAAGGCGGGCTACCACCTTGCGAACCAATGACATTAGTTTTATTATTTCCACCTATCAAGTATGGAAATAAAGTGTATTTCTTATTTATATATGATATTTAGGATATTATTCTTCTTCTATAATTATTATATATAAATAACTATAAAACTATACATTTTTTAGGAAAATGATAAAACTACTCCTGTGTACATCAGACTACCACCTCACGAAGCTATGCGATTCATTTATTATTTACATTGATAGTAAAAAGGATAGGTTTACTAAAAATATGTGATATATATATTGAAAATATTATTATGGAATAATACTATAAAACTAACGATTCTTTATTTCAATCCAATAAGAAAATGGAAATAGTTTTCATAAACACGTATGGCCTACCATCTTCATGAACGGTGCATTTCATTTTCATGAACAAAATATTATAGATTTAAATAAGAAAAAATATATTTAATATAGATGATATTTATATCATGGTTCAAATTCTATAGAAGAAATAATAATAATCAGTGTTTGAGGAAAAAAAGATAAAAATAGAAACATATATTAAAAATAATGTAGTTATTAAATTAAATGTTATTTTAAGAACGAGTTGTGAATAAATGGATAATAAAATGTCATAATTAAATAATATATTGCATGATATATATATATATATGTATGTATGTATGTATTTATGTTTTAGTAATTGATGCATAATAATATTATATTTTTCATTCAAGATGTTCAAAGATGTAGAATGGAATTTGAGGCTTATGTTAATTGATTTTAATCTCACCTTTTAATTCAATGAGACACCTTCCATATTTACCACATATTTATTTTATGTGGCTTATATACATTAACTGACTGTATCACATGATTACTATACTTAAAATAATTTATATTTTCATATCCATTTTAGGATACCCCTTTAATGGTTATTAAGATTCAATGATACCATAGTGGTAAATATTTTTGGTTATAATCTCTTTATATATTTTGATTATTTATGAATATGTGTTCGCTAATAAAATATTATGATACATATCTCAAGGAAATCATTAATTTTATTCTAATATGGTTATTCATGATAATTTCATGTTATATTATCATTTTCTACTCTTTGGTACTTAAAATAACTGATTTGTTTTCTGAAAATCCTACTTTATTTTTCTCTTTGGTTGGAAAAACGTTTTCTTCCAAAAACAAGTTTTCTAAATGTTTTTTTTAAAGTTTTTAACATACCCAAAAAGAATTATTAATTTTATTGTTAACCATTTTTAACTTTTTGAAAATATTTTTTAAATGTACTCTTGATATCTCAATAAGAAAACAACACCCATTCTGATTTTATAAAAAATGAGAAATGAATATTTGGGTGTGGCATAACCAGAATTTCACATTCCCATGACCATTATTTTCATTGAAAATTATTTTATAGTTTTTGAAGGTTATTTTCAAGGAAAATTATATTTAATTTTTTTTAAAGTGTATCCATCGTGGAATGTTTATTTTCCACAAGAAATATTTTTAATTATTTTTAAATGCTTCTTTATAATACATCAATGTTTGTTTTCAATGAAAATTATTTCCAAAATATTTTATAATGTTTGGTTTGAAAGAAATATTTTAAAAGAAAGGTTATTTTCTTCAAGAAAAAATCCACATTATTTAAATTTCAAAAAAATCTCCATCAAAGATGAAATCATTTGAGGTTACTTATCGTTTATTGGGGATATAATCCTAGGGTACGATTCTTATTTGTTCCTTAAATTGTCTCCATTTATGGTGACATGATTTCTATTAAACACCCTTATTTTTTCATGGATTATAAAATGATATAATTCCTTTTAATCCCACTTATTTTTATATGGTATTTGATATGATTAAACGATGAAATTATTCTGAAAATTTTCTCTTTTCCACATGTTATGATTTGATGAAATTCTTGCGAAACCCGTTTCATTTTATGGGTAACAATGTGATGAATGTTTTATGATATTGTGTAAAAAATATGTATTATTTTCAAGATGTGATGGGTGGGGCCAATATTTCCCAGTATTTAATTATATAAATATTGTTTCTCATTAGATAATAATGGGATATAAGTCAATCGACTTCTTCTATTGTGAGAAATATGTGCTTCTTGATCCAATATGGGAAATATGCGAAGAGTTATAATCAATTGTGTTGAATTTATTAGAATCAAAACCTAATATATGAAATGGTTTTATATATTTATAATGGTTTCAAATTTTATGACATGGGTTTATGGGCCATGATTTATTTATGATTATTCTCACTCTATTATCCCCTGTTTTCTAAAATGATTATTTTTTATAACATTACACATGTTTATGATATATTAATGGATGGGTATAAACATAATAAGTTATATCCATGATCACGTAACTTTATTCATATAATATGATTTCATATGATCATAGATTTATATCTATTATACATATCCTTACTAATATTTTGAGATCACCATTTCTTAGGTTTCCTTCCATATGGCTTAGGTAGTGTATCACCAAGAAGAGTACTATGTTAGAAGATCCTTTTAGGATATGTTGAAGATCATTCTCTAAATTAGAAAATTAATTTCTTAGATTTTAATGTCACAAAACAATTATGGTCCTCTAGAATGTGTTAGTGAATAATATTGAATATACATATAAAATGACGTAATATCTATGTTTGAAAGTCCTGGGATGTTATAGTTGGTATCAGAAGAATGGTTTAGTCATTATTTAGAAAATTAGATGAGAAGACATTAGCTGGATCTATATGGTTATTTCTAATGATATACCTAATGATAGAAATTAGGTTAATTATTTGGAACATTCAAAGTATAAGAAAATTTATTGTAATTTTATAAAAGGATATATAAATTGGTTTCTGAAAATTACTTTCATGTATCGATACTACAAGTAGAAAAGTATTTGGAAAATATGTATCTATCGATAATAACTCCAATAAGGGACCATTTATTTTGACTCGATAGCAACTTGGTGCATAAAAATGGTCTTTCTTGCACACTTGGTATGACACTCCAGGGGGGGATGATTTTGAAATTCACAAACAATTTATAAACCATCATAATGGATTTAAATAAATGGTGACTATGAACGACCTAGGACAAACCCAATGTAAGATATATTTAAAATAAGGTGTCATGATTTATACAAACCAAATTTTATTTTTCATGATTATGTGGTTTTCTAATATGACTAGTATTTCTTACACTATACTTTGTTGTTTTATTTAGTAGTTGTAACCCAAAGGAACAATATTTAAGATAAGTGCAATAGACAATATAATAATTTTTTTCCTGGACATACAAATGTTATGAGAGTTGGAATGAAAACTATTACTGATATAATATAGCATCTTTATCAAAATATAAAAGATTTTGAACTTATAAATGATAAAATAAGTCAACAGCATTTTGTTGAGACATTACTAAGGAATCATCCACCTTGTTTTAGTGGTTCTGGTGATATAATATTTACTGAGAAATGCATAAGTACCACTGAAAAAATGTTTTCTATTATTGAGGTTTCTATGAATGGTAAAGATGTTTTCGTTGTTTATCATTTCTTAGGTAGAGCAGACTAGTGGTGGAATCATATTTCGAATATGAGGGAATAATACAAAATTGATTCAATATAATGGGAAGAGTATAAGGGGAAATTTCATAGTAATTACTTCAGATGTATTTTACCAACAAATATAGAGATGGAATCACTTTGTCTTGTGAAAAATGATTATTAATCTATTGAAACTAAAGACAATAATTTCTCATGACATGCACAGTAATATTACACATTAATCATCATCCCTGCAATTAAAATTTATTTATTCTTTGGTGTCCTAAATCTCTGAATTCAAAAGGCCAGGGAATAAAGATATTTTTTTGTACATATGAAGAAAAAATTCTATTTTCACTAAAGGAATAAATTAAAATTGGATATTCCCACCATTCCCATAGATTTTATAGAAAAAGGAAGATTGAGTCTCATCAAAACTCAAATGATGGAAAAAAATTCAATTTATCATCTTTCAAGAAATACAGGAAGGCGTACTAAGGTAATTTCATGAGTGTAACTATAATTTTATTTAAATGTGGAAATGTACGTCATAAATACATAGAATGCTGAAATGAGATTAATGGGATGGATATGGTGAGAGTGGAAAATAGGAAGCCATCTAAAGCACCACTTACTCTGTTGTGTATCTAGTTCAATGAGTCTGGTAATTATAAAAATCAATATACAAATCCAAGGGATAATGTAAAAGATATTCCTCAATAATAATCCATGAATAAGGAAAATGAGAATTATTATGAAATAAAAAATGGAATAAGTGACTCATAATAACTAAGGAACACTTATCCAGCCTCCTTAATTTTGAATTTCATTTTTTATTTTTCATGAGTAAACACTATAAAAATCATATTGTTCATACATTAATGAAATTTCAGGCGATTACCCCCTACTATATAGATTCTAGAATAATGAAATCACATTCAATATAATATCAGTTCAAGGAAATTTCCAAGCTTCCAATGAAATTTTTTTTGTATAAAATTAGAGCTTAAATAAGTAATAATGGTAGAATTAACATTCAACTGTTTATATTTATCCATGTATGATTAAATTAAGACTTATATATACCATAATGGGTTTATTATTTTTTGGTTGATAATATTTTATACATTTTGGATACCCATTTTGAGGTTTTATATGATGGGTGTTTATCATGATTAAGGATATTTTATGATCCATTCTGGGAAATATAACCCCAAATATTTTTATATGTTTTAGTGATAATTTTATTTGAGTTGGAATGGATTTACACTTTGTGTACAGAAGATTAAAGCTACTTGTAACCTATAGGGTTTATCATATAATTTATGTTTATAACAACCCATACTTTACATACATTGTTATTACATCAGAATTGTAGCACACTTATTATAACATATAACAAAACCAAGAAAGGACGGTATAGGTATAGAGTCTTTAGAAACTGGGAAACAAAAACAACTGGTTCATAAAGAATCTACTTTGCCTCCCATTTATTTCATCATATCTATAGTCCCTTTTGGAATATCCAACATAATAACCTTCTTCCTGACCTTGGGAAATAAAAAATACAAAAGAGTGAGCTTAAATTCTCAGTAAGTGTAAACAAAAGAAATATCAATCACATCATATACATCAGAACATAACATTTTTGGAAATCTTACCCTGCAAAAGAGATCATAATTTCATAACATGGGATAAATCATGGTAGTGAAATTTAATCCCAATAATCATTACTTAAAACATGAAACTTTGTGGAATACATACATAATCATAGATAATCATTTATTTTTAGTCAAGACTCATTTCCAACACTATCTTAGTGGACAAAGTCTATTTCTAAACCGAGTTCACTCCTCGTTTCAGTCATGTTTCACTGAACCGGTTTAACCTGCCGTTCCAGCCATGTCTATCTCATGAGATATAAAATCTTTACCCAATTAATTCTAGGGAGACATAGGTCCCACCCATCTCATAATGATACCATTCTTATGTGTGCCACAAAATCATAAATCATACATCACAGCATAACCCATGTAATAAAAATGGGATTCTTAAACATCATGGAATCATAAAACAATTCATATAAGATAACGGAATTCATAAAAATAATTCTATCACAACATAATCAAATCAATTTAATAATAGGGATAGAAACATAACCCTTTATTATCATATATGGAAAATAATTTTGATCAAACACATGAACTCCATTCTTGAGGAAAATATCCTTTCTACTTCAAAAACACTTTTCTTTTCTAAACATGTCATACAATTATAAACTAAAAGAAGTTAATTAAAAATAAACTTGAAAACATGTAAATTAAGCTTCTTTGAAATAATTTTTTAAAAATCCATTCATGTCGTATATGTTAAAAAAACAATCTGCTCATACTTTTGTCCGAAAAGTCAAAAAGTACCTCGTACAAAAAATGAAAAAAGATTCCTTTCATATCTTTTACCAAAAACTCAACGAAGGGTAAAATTGGACTTAAAAAATTTTAGGTGGATGGAAATTATATTACATATTGAAGAAACATGTATGTGGATGGTAAAATACTCCCCAGTAAATTCCAAAGTATAAACAATCTCGGATAAAAATGAGATTGGGATATTTCCCTTACCTTAGGTCCGATTTGCTTCGTAAGTGTCTGAAACTCTTGTATAATGATTTAAATAATGTCATTGACTTATTCCATAATCATACCCATTGTTATGATATCATCTATGGTCATATTATTAGCTTATTATTAGTAATATTTCATTGCTACTTGTTATTCGGGTGTTTATTACTTTTTGTTCGTATGCGTGTTTTGTTGAATAAATTCGTATTCTTCTTTTTAGGTTATAGATACCTCATTTTTAGAATGGTATTATTGTAATATATATCATATTTATTCTCTCAATTCATTTATGTAATCATTATGCAATTAAAAGCATGTAGAACGAGTCACATCACATCGTGGAGACGGTATTCCGTACGTACGCACGAGCGATGATATCATTCCCATGATCGTGGAATTGTATTGGAGTGTATGTATACTATTTCAGAATCAATATCACTTTACAATAATCATATATATTCATTCTTTACACCATTATACCAATCCAAGTAAGGTGGTGGTGGAAAATAGATTACACCACGGCGTGGAGATTGTATTCCGTACGTACGCACGTGCGGTGATTTCGTTTTCCGTAGGATGGATAGACGGAGAAATATGGTTGTTTCATACTTATAAAAACATATCAGTATATGGGTGATACTGATGTTATTACTTCATAATGAAACAACTAAAGAAGAAGATGTGGAAGAATAAATAAAGTTGAAAGAATCGGTAACAGACATTACCTTTTCTTTGAAGTGCTTCTTTGAGACCTCATTTTAGGGCACTAAAAATTGGTCTTTGAATAAGACCAGAACCTCTAGGATGTTTCTAGGGAAGTGGAGAAGAGAATGTTTCAGGGTTTGGCTGAGATGGAAGGCTCAATGTGGTGTGAGGAAGAGAGGGAGGAGGTGCCCTTTTATAAGGGAGGAGAGGGGCACCTTTGGAATAACTAAAAATATTATTTTATTATAATGTCATATTAGGTTTTTAATAGCTCCAAATTGATATATTTCGAAGCTAAGGTGGGGATGGGTCGAAATCCTCTCATAAAATATAATTTAGACAAGTTTAGGTCATTATATTAACCTTATCTTTTAGTTTTAACTCTTAGTTAATTAGATTGACATTTACCATGTCACTTTGTATTTTTATATTATATAGTTAATAAAATTACTATATACATCCAAGAGACCCCCAAGTGGTCCATTAATGATACACCTATAATGATATAAGTATCTTGGCAAAACCTTAGATTTTTAAAAATATAATAACAATTAATAATATAATATTTGTTTTAAAAACTATTTTATGTCAATTTTGACACTATTTGGTAATTGATTTTTGTGAAAATCATAATAGAATGATTAGTTCTAAAAAGGTTAATTAGATCAATACTATCATGTCCTATTAACATATAAAATTATTTTAATTCATATAAAGTCTCAAATTACATTTATTTCAGTATTTATAACATCAATTATGTCAATATTTCATTAATAAGATAATTACTGCATCATCTTCGTGTCATAAATAAATTAAATTATTTAATGTCTAAAAATTACAAATAAAATATCATTATGTAGTAAATCTTTATATCTTTGTAATTAATATTTATAGGTGAAATTATATTATTTATAACCCTATATTAAAAATGATTTACTTATTAAACTTTTGTTTTATCTATTTTAACCCTTCTTTAAATAAATTAATAATAAATGTCCTAATCTAATATAAGTTTGCCTAAATGGTCATATTTTATTCCTAAGGTTGTTTTTGGTCAGATTACACTTTTACAATAGAATTAGGACATGTTTTAGGGTAATAATAATATCATTTTTACCCTTAATTACTCTATTTACTTTTAATCGTGGTAAAAAAAAGTAAAAAGTTACTATTCACCCAAAATTATTTTCATCTCATTGAACCACATTTTAGTCCTTGATATTAACTGTGTCTCTCATATTTTCGAAATTCCAATCACAAAAGTGGTAAAATTATGTTTTATGAAAAATTCGGTTTTTTAACTACCACTTAGTGGTTTCACTATTCATCAAAAAATGAATTTTCCAGAAATTTAAAAACAATTAGGCCTAAGATATATTTGATATTATGAATTCAAAAATGATGTCTATTTTTTCAAATTCAAAACATATCAGTTACATTAACTAATTTAAAAATTAATTCCCGTCGTCAAAACAAATAGCGTGTTTTTAAGAGATAATAACTATCAAAAGATTGACACTTGTTTATGTCTAGTTTAAATGGGAAATTACATCCAATGACCAAAATTGTATTAAATTGTAAAAATATTTTCTAAATATACTTTAAAACCACTCAAATTAATAATTTATCACTATTAATTATTTCTATTAAAAAAGTTGTGTTTAATTAAAATTTAGCAATTTTAACTATTCATCAGAATATGAATGTTATCTGAAGAGTACCAAACATTCATCTTAAGATAATTTCGATATTCCGAATCCAAAAAATGAAGTCCATTTTGAAAGATAAAATTTCAAAAAGAGGATATTACTATTCATAACGGCTAGTTCATAATAATATTATAATAATATCTCGTTTAGTGAAACTCGGTATTGCGTACTACACATGCTATCAAGGAAGGTCTTTATTGCATGTAATGAAAGCCAAGTCAGGGATGCATGTTTTGAAAGCTCCTTTTGGTGTAGCGTACAACACAATACATTAATGAAATTAAAAAGAATATTTTTCATAAAATCTCGGGATGTTACATTCTACCCCCCTTAAAATGAATTTCTCCCTCGATATTCATCGGGGTTATAAATCGTTTACTATTTATAGAAACCCACATCATAAAAAGGAATACTAAAACTTAATTTTAAAAACTAAAGTATGAAATGTAACGATTACCTAAGGTAACTCATCACTGGGTTTCCATATAGGAGAACATTGGTGAAAATATGGATATGGAAGAAAAATCTAACCATCATGTTCTGATGGAGAGTGGTAGAGATCATGGTTTTGAAAAAGCCAACAATCACAAAGCCATAAATTTGTGATGATCTAGGGTACCATCTGATTCAACGGATATAAGGGCACTATGACAACATTTTTGGTTGTCAAGATCATTTCCCTAAAGTTGAAGAATTTGATTTAGAATAAATACTTACTTTATTTTGGTAAAATCTCACTGTTGTTCGTGCCTTGAACAAATTCCACTTCATCTCTTAATGAAATGAAGTTGAATTTGTTATTCATGAAGTGTTTGCAGATCATGTGATAGAATAACGGGTCATTCCATCGTTCTCAAACAAAAGGTTAGAAATAGTTATTAAATATACATAAGTCCATATATAGTGAGATTAATCATATATGGTTCCTAAAATGGACTTATACTTCATATATCATTCTCCTTAATATAATAAAACTAGTTTCTACTAAACAGGGACTTCCTGTAGGCCAGTGGTAGGCGATAAAGGCCAGTCGCACTTCTATTGTGGGTTCGATTCCCATAGCCTTGTCTGACGCGATGGGTTGTCGCCCATCCTACTGGTTGTCCTTTTTTTTCTAAAAATACATTATTATAACTTTCCATCAATTACATCGAAATATTTCTAGCCTTAAACAATACTAACTTATGTCCAACATAATCCATTCCAATCTTTTGGCTTATCCAAAATACTACTGTCCAATCTCAAATTATAGTGAAAATGATTACCAAAGAGTTAATATAACAAGCATGTTAATACCATCGTTGATCCCCATATATCATAATATATGCCTTGTTGTTCACATTCCAAACATTCGAAAGCCTTAATAATGTATTCTCTTGATAGATGAATACCCATTGAATCTTAGTAAAAACATGAGTGCTGTCAAAAGTTAACTCTTTTCACATACCAAAACCTCAAACCATGATATAACTATTTCCTTATATCATTCATGAGCTCATGAATACTGTCAAACATTTCATTTTCTCCTTATCCCTTCATTATGCACATATCATCTTTTTTTTCAAAAATATCTCAATCACTTTCCATGGTTACCAGTACCAGAAAATTATTGAAAACCACAATATACCAATAAAAAAATATTCTAATACACCATAAAAGTACCTGAACAACATTATTCTTGAATACCAATACATAAACACTTCAATCCATCCTCTTCAATGATTGTCTTGGAAAAAGTCCTTCCTTGATATAGAAGTAACTTTTTATGTTAGGGCATTGAGTGGGGTAATGCCCTTGTTCTCCACAAATAAGACATTGAACTCTATGACAGTCTGTCATTCTATGACCCTTTTCTCCTCACAGATAACATCTTCCCCTCCATTTGAGGTATTCCTCAAGGTTCTTCTTCCCTTCTTTAGAAATCTCTATCTTCCTTTCTTTATGCTCCTCAACATGCGAACATGAATAAAAGTTTACCTTCCTCTTATTTGATAAATTAGACATACCACTAAATTTCACCTTGTTAATCCAATATCATGATGACTAATTCGGCATAATCACAATATCTTTCTCTCTAGGCATCACATAAATTTTTTTTGCTCATAGTCAGCATTTTTTCCATTATATTCAATGTTAATCGAATTCCTTCTGGTTCCCTCCATTGACTAAAACACAAAAAGAATTCTGTGAGAGGCAAGAATCATGCTACGGAAAACAACATAGTAGAGGGGGAGTACCCTAAATATCTAACATCTTAGGTTAAATTATAAGATTTGTACCGTAGTTATAGGACTATATCCTATACATATACTTATCCTTAGGGACATCCCTAGACATATCTTAGAAATATCCCTAGGGATCTCACTATAGTTTTTGCATCCTAGTTTCCAAAGGTTGACTAAACCTTTCCTCTGATACCAACTATAACGACCCATACATTACATACATTGTTATTACTTCATAACTGATGCACACTTATTACAACATATAACAAAACTAGGAAAGGGCCTTATAGGTATAGATTCTTTAGAAACTGGGAAACATAAACAACTGGTTCATAAATCATCTACTTTGCCTCCCATTTATTTCATCATATCTAGAGTCCCATTTGGCATATCCTACATAATAACATTCTTCCTAACATGGGGAAATAAAAAATTCAAAAGGGTGAGATCAAATGCTCAGTAAGGGTAAATAAAAGAAATATCAATCACATAATATACATAAGAACATAACATTTTGGAAATCTTACCCTGCAAAAGAGATCATAATTTCATAACATGGGATAAATCATGGTAGTGAAATGTAATCCCAATAATCATAACATAAAACATGAAACTTTGTGGCATACACACATAATCATAGAGAATCATTTCTTATCAGTCAATACTCATTTCCAAGACTATCTTAGTGGACAAAGTCCATTTCTGAACCGAGTTTACTCCTCGTTTCATTCCTGTTTCACTGAACCGATTTAACTTGCCGTTCCAGACATGTTTATCTCATGAGATATAAAATCTTTACCCAATTCATTGGAGGGAGATATAGGTTCCACCCATCTCATAGTGATACCATTCTTATGTGTGCCACAAAATCATAAACCATACATCACAGCATAACCCATGTAATAAAAATGGGATTCTTAAACATCATGAAATCATAAAACAATTCATATAATATAAAGGAATTCAAAAAAATAATTCCATCACAACATAATCAACTCAATGTAATAATAGGGATAGAAACAGAACCCTTTATTATCTGAGATGGAAAATAATTTTGATAAAACACTTGAACTCCATTCTTGAGGAAAATATTCTTTCTACTTCAAAAACACTTTTCCTTTCTTAACATGTCATACAATTCTAAACTAAAAGAAGTTGATTAAAAATAAACTTGAAAACATGTAAAGGAAGCTTCTTGGAAATAATGTTTTAAAATCCATTCATGTCGTATAAGTTAAAAAAAACATCCTTCTCGTACTTTTGTTGGAAAATTCAAAAAGTACCTTGTACGAAAAATGACAAATGATTCATTTCATATATTTTACTAAAAACTCACCAAACGGTAAAATTGGATTTAAAAAATTGTAGGTGGATGGAAATAATATTACATATTTAGGAAACATGGATGTTGATGATAAAATACTCCCTAGTAAATTCCAAAGTATAAACAATCTCGGATAAAAATGAGCTTGTGATATTTCCCTTACCATAGGTCCGATTTGCTTTGTAACTGTCCGAACCTACTATATAATGATTTAAATAATGTCATTGAATTATTCCAGAATCATACTCATTGTTATGATATCATATATGGTCATATTCTTAGCTTATTATTAGTAATATTTCATTGCTACTTATTATTCGGGTGTTTATTAATTTTTGTTCTTATGCGTGTTTTGTCGAATAAATTCTTATTCTTATTTTTAGGTTATAGATACCTCAATTCCAGAATGGTATTAGTGTAATATATATCATATTTATTCTCTCAATTCATTTATGTAATCATTTTTCAATGAAAATCATGTAGAACGAGTCGTATCACATCGTGGAGACGGTATTCCGTACGTACGCACGAGCGATGATATCGTTCCCATGATTGTGGAATTGTATTGGAGTGTATGTATACTATTTCAGAATCAATATCACCTTACAATAGTCATATATATTCATTCTTTACACCATTATACCCATCCCAGTAAGGTGGTGGTGGAAAATAGATTACACCACGGCGTGGAGACGGTATTCCGTACGTACGCACGCGTGGTGATTTCATTTTCCATAGGATGGATAGATGAAGAAATAGGGTTGTTTCATACATATAATAACATATCCTTATATGGGTGATACTGGTGTTATTACTTCATAATGAAACAACTAAAGAAGAAGTGGAAGAAGAAATAAATTTGAAAGAATCGGTAACAGACATTACCTCTTCTTTGAAGCGCTTCTTTGAGACCTCCTTTTAGGGCACTAAAATTGGTCTTTGAAGAATAACAAGTCCTATAGGATGTTTCTAGAGAAGTGGAGAAGAGAATTTTCTAGGGTTTGGCCGATCTTAAAGGCTCAAAGTGGTGTGAGAAAGAGAGGTAGGAGGTGCCCTTTTATAAGGGAGGAGAGGGGCACCATTGGAATAACAGAAAATATTATTTTATTATAAAGTCATATTCGGTTATTAATAGCTCCAAATTGATATATTTAGAACGTAAGGTGGGTATGGGTCGAAATCATCTCATCCAATATAATTTAGACAACTTTAGGTCATTATATTAACCTTGTCTTTTAGTTTTAACTCTTAGTTAATTAGATTGACATTTACCATGTCACTTTGTATTTTTATATTATATTGTTAATAAAATTACTATATACATCCAAGAGACCCCCAAGTGGTCCATTAATGTTACACCTATCATGATATAAGTATCTTGGCAGAACCATAGATTTTTAAGAATATAATAACAATTAATAATATAATATTTGTTTTAAAAACTATTTTATGTCAATTTTGAGACTATTTGGTAATTGATTTTTGTGAAAATCATAACAGAATGATTAGTTAAAAAAAGTTAATTAAATCAATACTCACATGTCATATTAACATATAAAATTATTGGAATTCATAAAAAGTTTCAAATTACATTTATTTGGGTATTTATAACATCAATTATGTCAATATTTCATTAATAAGATAATTACTGCATCATCTTTGTGTCATAACTAAATTACATTATTTAATCTCTAAAATTACAAATAAAATATCATTATGTAGGAAATATTTTTATCTATCTAATGAATATTTATAGTCGAATTTATATTATGTATAAATCTGTATTACAAATGATTTACTTATTAAACATTGATTTTATCTATTTTAACCCTTCTTTAAATTAATTAATAATAAATGTCCTAATCTAATCCAAGTGGGTCTAAATGGTCATATTTTATTCCTAAGGTTATTTTGGTTGAATTAAACTTATCCAATAGAATTAGGACATGTGTTAGGGTAATAATAATATCATTTTTACCCTTAATTACCCTATTTACTTTTAACCGTGGTAAAAAAAAAAGTAAAAAGTTACTATTCACCAAAAATTATTTTCATCTCATTGAACCACATTTTAGTCCTTGATATTAACCGTGTCTCTCAGATTTTCGAAATTCCACTCACAGAACCGTTAAAATTATGTTTTATGAAAAATTCAGTTTTTTAACTACCACTTCGTGGTTTCACTATTCATCAAAAAATGAAAGTTTCCAGAAAAATACCAAAAATTAGGCCTAAGCTATATTTGATACTATGAATTTAAAAATGTTGTCTATTTTACCAAATTCAAAACATATCAGTTACATTAACTAATTTAAAAATTAATTCTCATCGTCAAAACAAATAGCGTGTTTTTAAGAGATAATAACTATCAAAAGATTTACACTTGTTTATGTCTGGTTTAAATGTGATATTACATCCAATAACCAACATTGTATTAAATTGTAAAAATATATTCTAAATATACTTTAAAACCACTCAAATTAAAAAATTTTCACTATTAATTATTTCGATTAAAAAAGTTGTTTTTAATTAAAATTTAGCAATTTTCACTATTCATCAGAATATTAAAGTTATCTGAAAAGTACCAAAATTTCACCCTAAGCTAATTTTGATATTCCGAATCCAAAAAATGAAGTCCATTTTGAAAGATAAAATTTCAAAAAGTGGGTATTACTATTCATAACGGCTAGTTCATAATAATATTATAATAATATCTCGTTTAGTGAAGCTCGGTATTGCGTACTACACACGCTATCGAGGAAGGTCTTTATTGTGTGTAATGCAAGCCAAGTCAGGGATGCGTGTTGTGAAATCTCCTTTTGGTGTATCATAAAACACAATATATTAATGAAATTAAAAAAAATATTTTTCATAAAATCTTGGGGTGTTACAATGTTAATGTTATTAATGGATATTTTCAATTACCATAATAACTTCTTCAATGATATACAATATACTAGAATAATGTTTTACAAATAATACTATTGGGACTTGATCAGGCTAAAAAGATGGAATAGAAGGTTAGTCCCATTCAGCAACCTATAAGGACTGCATAAAGTTGATAAAAATGTTGTGCTCATAATTCTTTATGTAGTATAGAATTTAGTCTTTGTAAGAAATTATATCTTTAAATTTTTCCATAAAGTAATGATGGGAAAACTAATCAATATGTATATCAGGTCTCACTAAAATAATTGATCATATCAAGATAATATCTTGTCATTTGGAGCATTCAATGAACTTCACCCTAGTTCATGATGTTTTCATTGTGTTGATCTTATGGAAATTGGTATATAATCCATCACAAGTACTAAACTCAAAGGGTGTACTTTTTGATCGAGATATTTCATATGAGGAAAAACCGGCAGTGATTCTATCTCAAATAGATAGTGTTATATAAAACAAGACCCCTCACTAAGTAAATGTGTTTTAATGAAACTAACATCTTGAGGATCTAGATGAGAACCTATAGATCTAATGAGGAAGAATTTTGAATTTTTTTTGTTATTAATGTGATGAATTTTTATGGATAAATTCATTTTAATGGGGGTAGAATGTGACACCCTAAGATTTTGGGAAATATATTTTTTCAATTAAATTAATTTGTTTCTATATTTTTTATTACATTAAATATGATGTTTTTCTAGTGTTACACATGAAACCAAGTAAATATTAAACTATATTCAACAAAAAGTTAGTCATTCATTATAAACAACACCAAGTTAATCTTCTACTACACACAACACGGGGTTAGCATTCATGACAAACCACACTAAGTTTTAACAAGACTATATAATATTATTAATATAGTTATTTAAAATTGAATTTTTTACCTACCCATTAAACCTGGTGATGCCTATAGTAATAATTTATTTTTAAATATTAATTTATTTGGTTCTATATAAATTAATTGTATTTATAAAAAAGTACTTAATTTTCTTTAAAATCTTTATATGTTTCGAAAATACTATTTTACCAAAAAAATGATTTTTTTAAAATTAATAAATATATTATATCACACATCTATAAAATTAATTTGATAAAATTAAATTCATTTTTTAATTATGTTTTTAAAAATTATCATTGGATGATGTTTTTCATTTTTTATGAAATGTTTTATTTTTTTGGGAATAGTGAAAATATTTAATTTCAATTGAAATTTTCTTTTTTGTTTAATTTATTTATAATGAAAAATTATATTATAAATTGGTTTCAAATTATAATTATTTCAACATTAAATTCTTTAATAATATTTAGGCCATTTAAATTAATTTCATATTTAATATTGATTCAAAAACACTGTATGCATTTGTACATTTTGGCTTTAAAAACCCATTTTCTCGTCGCGTATGCGGGGTAAATTTTAAAATATTAATTTCCAATTCTATAAATGTAATTTGTAAAAATGGATTCCATATTTTTTATTCAAATAGTTGATATTATATAATATGGTAAAAATATTTTTTGTAAAAAAATATTTGTTATAATTGTAAAAATTATTTAATGTGGTTATGGTAAAAATGGGTTTACTGAGTGTTGAACTAAGAAGATAATTGTTAAAATTTAACCCAAACATGTTAATAAAAAATTTTAAATAAATATTTATACCTTATATATTATATTCTCAAGATTTTTCTATTATTGGTTAATTGTTTGTTGAAATAAACATCGGTGGAATTCTTTTTTTCAAAACATTATAAGTCTGTCACTCACCTCACTTATAAAAGGATGCCACATATCACTTTGTATTCACACATTAAAACATTTTTTTTAAGATTATACCTTTCCAAATAACTTCCAAATTTCCCTTAAATAATCATATAATACCAATTTTGTAATTAAATCCATCCAAAGAAGGTTGTTGGTGCAAACCTAATGAAGATTTATGAAGAATATGTAATGTTCATCAACAAGTATTTTTGTTTTATTTATTCTTCCACCTACTAAAATTCTTATTATAAATTTATGATATAATATACTCTGTATATTACATAAAATAATATTTTTTATCTTTATTTAATGACATAAAACCATCTTCACTTCCATCTAATGGGTTGGAAAATCATTGTTTGTGTGTACGGCAGACTACATCCTTATGAACTGATGTCATTATTTTTTTCCTTTACCACTTCAAAATACATGATATAATCATGGATTAAATTTTTATATTTTTTTATAATATTATTATACTTATATAATTGTTATATCATTCATTCCCTCACACTATCCATTTTGGGGTTATACGATAAGGACAATCATGTGTATGGAGACTACCACATCACGAAGTGATGTGATTCAATCACGTTTTACATGGAAGGTAATAAAGAAATTTTTTTGTGAAAATATGTGATATATACCACATATAAATTATTCTATATTTATCATTTATCATTTACCATTCTTTCAATCAATCCAAAAAAAATTACATATCCTTTATGTGTATGTATGACCTACTGCTTCCATGAATGATGTACTTCATTTTCGATATTTTGGATTACAATAAAGTCATATATAATGAATATATATGGAATTTATATCATTGATAAAATTATTTAAATGATTAAATAATTATCAATATAATTGAAAAAAATAAAAAATCAAAACCTATAAGAAAAACAATGCAGTTATTACCCAAAACGTGAATTAAAAAAATAATTATTAATAAAAAATTAAAAATATATAATTAAATCTTAAATATATATATATAGTCATTTTTATATAGTATATTTAAAATAAAATTATTATTTTTTATAAAATAGGTTTTAACATGTATGAATTAAGTCAATATTTATGGTATGGGATTTTCGTCTCACTTTTTTACTTCAATGAGACACATGCCGTATTCGCCACCTATTTTTGTTATGTGGTGTATATAATTCCCATGAATGTATATTCATATTATCATCCATAAATTATTATGGATTTACATATCTATTTTTGGATATCCCTTTAAATGGGCTTATGATTCAAATTTTCTAATGTGGAAATAATTTTATATTACAATATCATCATTTAGTAATGTTGTTTATGAGTATGTGTTAGATGATAAAATCTTGTCATACCACTCCAATAAAACTCACTAATTTTATACTCCGCTTGTTATAAATTATATTTTTTGTAATATTACCATTTTCCTACTCTTTTTAACTTAAAATAATCAATATTTTTTTAAGAATATAAATCTTTATTTCTCCCTTTGATCAAAAATTTATTTTCTTCCAAAACCATGTAATCTAAATTCTTTTTCCCAAACAAATATAAAATTAAAAAAATGACTTGTTAAATTAATATTTACCCATTTTTTTATTTTTAATAATATTTAATTTTTCTTCATGTAGTTTTCAAAAATAAATTCTAGTTTGTATTTTACTAAAAATGTTAATGGAATAATTTTGTATGACAAGAACTAAATTTCACCACATAATTACAATTATTTTCTTGAAATATTCCTTTATATGTTATAATGTTTATTTTCCAACAATATTATTTTAAAAAAATTCAAAAATGTTTTTAAGGTGGAATTTTTAATTTCTTTATGAATTTATTTTGAATAATTTTAAGCCTTTAATTATATATTATATATTTTTTATTTTAAAAAAAATTATCTCCAAAAAATTTAATAAATAATAGTTTTAAAAAGATGTTTTAAAAAATGGTATTTTCCTCATTAAACATTATAGGTGATTTTTCATTCAAAATCACTCTCTATATAATATGACATCCATTGAGGGTACTTATGATTTATTCTGGAAATTTTCCAAGGATTCCATTCTCTTTCTTTTCCTGAATAATTTTTTTTTACAATTACATGACATTCATATAACCCACTTCATTTTCCATAGGTTATACCATGATATAATAAACATGAAAAAAAATTATTTTTCATTGGTTATATAATGATTAAATTATAAATTGATTATGAAAACTATCTACTTTCTATAGGTTATGATATCATTAAAATTTTATGATATTCATTTCATTTCATATGATATGATATAATGAATGTTTTATGATATTATGAAAAATATATTTATGATATTATGAAAAATATATGTATGATTTTCATTATGAGATGTGTGAGACTTGTATCTCCCTCTAATTAATTGGGTAATAATTTATATCTCATTAGGTAATAAAGAGAATCAATTTGATAGGATTTATCCACTATAGGAAATAGATGTATCCATATCCACTATGTGAAATAGGTGGTTTGTCCTGATCCACTATATTTAAGCTATTTCTCATTAAACATGAAACATTAAATGGTTTTCTATATTTATGAAGTTGGAACACTTTTAATATACGTTCATTATTGTTTTATTCTTGTTTTCACTCTATTACCCCATTTTTTCTAAAATTATATTGTTTTATACCATTACTCGTGATTATGATATATGATAGGGTTTGTAAGAACTATGTATTTAATTTTCATGATAACATACCCTCATTCTTATATTATTATTTCAGGTGATTATAAATTGATATCTCATATACTTTCCATTATTGTGCATATAATCTCACCCATTATGATGTTTCCATCCCCAGGTTATAATGAATGTTTTAGGTAGTCTATGCCTAATAGGAGTACTATATGAGAATATGTTTGTGGGAGATTTTTAAGATCATTCGCCAAATTAGAATACTATTTAACAAGTCTCAAAAGACATTAAACTATTTTGGTCCTCAGGCATGTGTTTTTTTCTATATTTATTATTTATATAAAAGAATATATTATACATGTATGAAAATTATAGGTCATTATACTGAAAAATACACATAAACACTTAAATGGAACCTTAGTCATATAAGCATTCTCATAAAAAATATATTTTAAATGAAATTCATAGGATCTATTTTTCAATGAAAATTTGGGATCTTATAAAATCCAATCCACTGAACTTATCCTCTCCAAGAATCTATTATAGTCCTAAAAACAAACTACCTACCCATTTTTGGTTAGATGATCATATTCATGTCGCCACTTTTCATTTTTAAATTCCAAACTTTCCTTAAAGAATACTATAAAAATTGGCATTAAAAATCCAAAATATATCCATTCTATTCTATAGAAAATATCACATATTAATTTCTTCCATCAAACAACCTATTTCACTCCAACCATGGGATAATATCTTCAATATCCAATTCCAAAACACCATTCCACTAACATTATTTGAAATAGTATTAGTACGTTGACATTCTAACAACACTCTTGACATGATTCTAAACTAGATAAACCTGATAATGCTTCTTATTAGTCCACTTGATTATTGATATAACAATGGAATTCTAGTTATATTGGGCTTAGTTCAGTCGGGTCACATAGTCTTTTACTTAAAATTCTATAGATGCACCTTTCATTGAACATTTCTCAACCACAATGTTATAGATGTTGTTTCTCACTAGAAGCTTACAAAAGATAAAAGAACTAAAATTGAAACACCAACATTTGTCTCTATTTAAAATTCTTTTCTTCACATGTAGTCACATTAATAAAATTAGATCCCAATTCCTTTAAAACAAGGCACAAAATGAACATTTTGATCATATTCGACGAAATATTCATGAAAATATTGGTGAAAAAGCATTGGAATTCTATAAAATATCCGTAACTACTATAGTTCCAGAACAAAAAATAGGCACATTTCTGATCTAGTATCCCTTGATGTTCATGAGATATCATAGTAATAACCCACACACCTACACTCGAATGAAGTATGTACTCAATCCTTTACTTGGATGATAAATATAAACATAGCCTTATATGGTTTTATTTATCCAATGGTCAGAATGAGAAAAAATGATCATCAATTTTTTTTAATTAGGGTCTCATGAACCTTATCACATGACGGTCACTCATAAGTTACTAAGGTATTTCTCATTACATTATAAGTATCCATGATGTTTCATAGAATAAAAGTATTATTTACTACCACAGTTGATGCCCCATCCATCCTTGGACGTGATGGATCGTATGGTTTGAAGCCCCCTACTCACTAAAGGATTGTATACAAAATATCTATCATTTATTTTTGATTATTGAAAATGGTTCCCTTGGAATTCCCTGGGATTCAAAATATAATCAGGGTCATCACCATCACACAAACAAGGGTGTTTTCCACACCATATGGATTAAATTTTATCCACCCTTAACCCCCCCCCCCAAAATAAGACCCATCAACAAACCCTAAAAATTTATTTGGTTAGATCAGGATATATTCGATGCTCACTTAGCATACTCAAGTTGACTTGGAATACACTAAGTTCTTATCTATTGGTGTGTATCAATCTCCCTAGGCGATGCTCCGTCAAAAAAACCTGTAAATAGATTTAACCAACTCCTAAAACCACATCCCCTGAAAATGTGTGTCTAGGTCCATTTTATGGTCAACCACCTCATGACACCGAATTTATTTTTCTATTAACCGCTCATCGATATTTATGGAACAAGTATGTTGTAATTCAAAAAAAACACGTGTCACTACATTCATACCCAAAAAAATGCGCCCATCATGTTTTCCATCTTATAACATCCAATTTCCCACAAACCAATATGTTATTCCATCTATAGTCAAATACTCAAGAAATCACTCAAACACTGACCCTTAATCACTACATGATTACAATTCCCCCACTACCCAATGGTTCCCTCATGATCATTCATGTAGGACTCATGAGAATCATACTTTTCCCTCTGCAAATCTTCCATGATTGGAAACTCAAAGACATTTCAGAGTCGACTCATAGATTTCTACCATCTATCTAAAACCACTATCTTACCCTCAAGGAATAGTTCCAAGATCACACCCCTAAATGAAACACTTTAATTTAATATAATGTAAATAATGTAGTCTTAGTTATCCTTATAATGTTTCTTACCGAACATTAGTCGATCCTTTATAGACTGAACTACTTCATGGGTGTTCATCTCAATAGCTGATGTTCTTATAAATATAAAAAAATTTACCTTAAACCATAAATGTACATATAAAATTTTATGAATGACCAGTGATGTCCAATATTTAATATAATTGTGTATCAATGATTGGAAAATCAACCAACCTTATTTTTTCATACTTAGTTATAGCATAGAAAAACTAATGACCCATCACATCTCATTGATCACTTACGTTCCATGATCCTAAATGTATCATCATGATTCAATCCAAACATACATATGAGAGAAAAATCAATTCAATGGTTTTGACTATAAATCTAGAACAAAGAATAAGTCATTGTAACCATTCAAAAATCATCCTATATTGTTTCATTCCCTCTAAATGAGATGACACACATTCCATGACCCACATGATGATCCAAGACTAAGATTTTACTAGTTTTCAAAATAAAAAAGGGAACTCATTCCATGACACACTCTTAATCAACAACCATACATGGTTCCAGGATGTGGAAAACATTTTCCCCCAAAATTCAACATGAAAATCATAACGAAAAGACTTATATAAAGAAAACATGATTAAGATTACTTGTATCTGAATCTATGATTTCCCTCTAAATCCATGTTCATGAACATCATCTTCTTCTAGTGTAAACTATAAAAATAAATACGATCGACATTGGATCAACACTAGATCCTTCTAACGACATAATCACTATATTAGAGACAACTCATCCTTATTCTCAAATTTTTAAGTATAATATGCTCAATAAAATATCTTAATTCCCACATCTCTCTTATCTTGAGATGAAACACATATGATGATTTCCTAAAAATTTATCACCAAACTACATATGGCTCAATACATCACTCTTTGAATCAACAGTAACCTTGTATAACAATGTGTGATTCCACAATATATCATCAATTCATTTTGAATCTCCTAATTATATTAACTCAATGTCCCAATTCCATGATGGATCCACGTATATGATAACTCACACGAATTTTTAACCAATAGTTGAATTATTCTACATTACTATCGATAGGATGACAACATTTTGAGCATCTAATTGAAAATAAAAATTATTACATGATTAAAATAGGGTTTTAACATGACCTTGGTATGGAAAACTAGATAATCATGAGTTATAAATTATTCCCACAAACCTAATGTATTTCAAAATACTGAATGACCAACCTTCCACCAAAGGCATCCCATTATCAATATAGGGCCTCACATAATTCAAATATTACTTAAATGACACATGTTGCCTGATAATTCAACTGATGAGTTAACAAAAAAATTATTTATAAGGGTGATAAAATAATAGGATTACCCCTCATATACATAAGGAATAATTTCCAAAACTTGGTTTATGCCCTAAAAGGTCACTAGTATCACTTGCATAACCTATTGGCCCAACAAAACAAAAGAGTGGAAACCAACTGAGAACCATGGAAAAATCCATGTTCCCATCCATGGTACTCTAAAAGAAACCTTAAACCAATTAAACTCTAATGTTAAATTATAATAAAACCACTTTAGGGATTTATTTCATCCTTTACCTTGATTCACTATTATATTAAACACTAGAGAGTATCAAACATACAAATCGAATAGTACTAGTCATAAAGGAATATGATTTACAAGCTAAAATTGGCACATTATTTACCTGATGCCTCAAAAATTTTAAGAATATTATCAGATAACATCCCTTATAAAAAAATTATTTTATCAATATGTATATCCAGTTGGGATTAGTTAATGAAAAATCCACTTACAAGCAATATTGGAAAACAGTCTATTGTTTATAATTGGAAATTTATTTAACTAACACCTCATACCAATATGGATCAAATCATACAATGGTATTTTAATACTATAATGGAATTAGTTGAGTATTCTAAAACCATAAAAGTATATTTAACTGTATATATGTGGCTTCTAAAATAGTAAATAAGAATCCATATTTATCATCATCATACCCCTAACGGGTTATATACCAATTCATATAAAGAACAAACCATTTGAACTATGAGGGACTCATCATGCTAATATGGGTTTAGTTATACGTGAATACATTCCCAATTTTAATTATTTAGTGATGTATAAATTATTATTATCATACCATATAACTTTAAATTATTCATTTAGGATATATAATTTGGGAAATCTTTTATTTTCACCTTATTGAGTTAGATAAATCAAAATTACCATATTATAAAGTCATAATCTTTATAAGTTACTATTGGATTTATGTAACTACAACCAAACTCTTACACCCTCTATTAGGATGTAATGATTCCATATTTGATTATATCATTATATGGATCACCTTTCAATATAGATATAAAACATTTCCATTATGAAATGCTACACGAAATGAATAAATAATAAATCATGGTATGAAATATACATGAAATCTAAATCCTCCTATGTCTATAATGGATTATGATAAATACTTACTTTTCATATCATTCCAAGGAAAAAATTGAATATATAATAATAATAAATTCCACAAATCAAGTTTTTCACCAAATGGTAAAATGAGTATAAGTGGAATAAGAAAGGTTTCAAATATCATGTACCATATCAAGAAATATTTATTTTTTATTTGTGTCTATGCTAACTACTCCAAGGAATAGTCTCATTTCAATATTCCAATACATTCATATAATTTTTTCTAATTAACAAAAACATAAGACAAAAAGAAATGGAAGCTAAAACCACTTGTAACATCAATGGCCTGATTCACTCATAAGATACTGAACTTACATGGCCCCATTTTCTCAATACCACCACTCCATATATTAGAGGATTACAACTAAAAGTTTTGGTTTGTGATTTTATAGTGGGGATACTCTACCCTCATGATAAAAGTAGAGAATAGAGGGGATACATATGAATGAAATAGTTGATAAAGTAATAACGGAAACAACGGAAGGAAAAAAATCCAAAAAGATAATTTATAGATAAATCAATATCCAATCTCATATATAGAATGATGATTTCATGATACTATAAAAAATGGTAGATACATGGTGAATAGTTTTTCAGGCATACAATGTACATGCTGTAAAAAATAAAAAATTAGAAAAGGAAATCTTTAAAAGATTCATGATCCCAAACTTGATCCTCTATACCTATAATCCATTCTAGTATAGAAAATAGAGAATCCATGGTGGGGTGATTTTCATTTTTTGAACATGTATCCATGAAGTCTATCCAAGTACCAATCAATGGAAATAATATGATGTGAATAAAACTCAATAGTCCACCACCAATGGATTTTATAAAATAATTCACAATGTATATATGATCAGTGATAGTCTGTAGGTATAAAAAATTAATACTATAAAATTATATGCCTAATGTAATCCAATCTAAGAATATTGGAGTAAAAAATAGAAATATGTAAATGAGGGTTAACTGTATACTAGTGTAAAACTGTTAGGATTGGCATGTTCTGGTCATAATAAGTGATCAAAACACATTTCACATGACCCCGGGTGAGTGTTTAAGGAATCGTTTTAAATTAAATGGAACATTTCTAAGGTAATGAAGTAATTAATTGGGTCGATCATAAGGATCAAATCATAGGTGGTCCATATATCAATCCAGATCAATAAATATAATTCCCAGATATTCAGATCTCTAATATGTATCTTTATCGTAGGTTCCAAAAATTGGTTTTTGTCCCAAACGTCAATTCCAATGGATGCTTCCATAAAGTAATATTAACATAAGAAGATTTTTAAAATAAAACTATGTTTGATGGAGTATTTAACATGCTACATTAATCTTAAGAAACTCATGAAATATATAATTATCATAACCATAAAGTTAAATTGGTGGGTGTGAATAGTATTAAAAACATTAATAAATTTATTTATATATTATAATAAATTTTGAATTATTTTTAAATTTTTAGTAAGTAATAAATAAATATTTATTATAGTAATTTTATTCATCAAAAATATGATTTTCTCAGAAATGATTTTTATAATTTTCATGGAACCATATAATAAGTATTTTATAGAAATTTTAGATAATGGATTGGATTAAATTTAAAAAAAATTATATATTGGATAAAGACATTTTCCTTGGGTTTAATGTAGGTATTTTTCATAAAATATGGATTCTTTGTTGAATAGTTAAAATTAACAATATTTTAAAAAATGTTATTTATTTTGATTACATTAAGAAATTAAATTATGTTTTGATTATCATTTAGGGTAATATAATTATTTTGTAGTTATATTTAATCCAATTAATTTCATTTTAATCAAAATTAAATTTGAATTTAATATATGTTTTTATTTAGGTCTAATAGTGGGATTCTTCTAAAAATTATTGCAAAGTGCTAAATGTTTCTTGTTTTAAAATATAAAAAAAACCCTATTTTAGAGTTTTTTAAATAAAATTCAAATATTAAATATTAATAAATATTAATTGATATTATCATAATTAATATTAGTATGAAAATTGTCAATATAAAATCTTCTTTTTCTCACAAAATGTTCTTGAAACTTCTTTTTTCAATCGTGTCTATTGGTTATTAAAAATTTAATATTAAAACATACATGGATTGAATTTTTTAAAATATATTTGAAATTTTTAATCATAATAAATTATATTTTCTATTAATTTCAACATAATTTTTGACAATAATGGATAGTGGGAACAATAAAAATTATTTATTATGGTTTAGATAAAAATGGGTATACCAGGGGTTAACCTAAAAAGATAAGGGTTAAAAAGACCTATAATATTTTTAAAAAATATATTTTATGGATATATTTGAATATCATAAGGTTTAATTATCCCTAATATTCTATTTTTAACCCTTTTTAATGTGAATTACATGGGTAAACCATTTTCTTTAAAAAAAATTATAATTGTGCAACTCATCTCACTTATAAAAGAAAACCCACTCTCCAATATTATTCACACCACCAAATCCTTTTGGTTTAGAAAATAACTACCCAAATCCCCTTATAAAATCTATAACTTAATTATAGAAGCCATTATTTTATCATAAATCCATTCTATAGATACATTAGGTATAATCCTAAAGAGGTGGTCCAAGAAGAGGTGAAATTCATAACTACTCATTTTTCTTCTTATTACATGCCATTAAAATATTATTAAAATATAATCACATGATTTAAAATTATCTAATATGTACTTAGATATAATTATAAAATTGGATAACCAAAATTCATATCCTCTTCTATCAAATGGGATATAGAATCCTCATTCATGTGTGTGGATAACTACCACCAGGCATACCGATATCATTACTTTTCAATAAACACCTATCATGACTTGTTTTTATGATGGATTTAATGGATATATATATATATATATGTGTGTGTGTGTGTGTTATTTGTAAAATATTTTTTTCTTATTTATTTATAATTTCAACTATACTATTTTTAGTATCCATTAACTGGGGGGATAAGATAACATTGTTCGTGTGTATTGAAAATTACCACAACACGAAGTAATGGGATTCATTTTTTCACCAAAGAGTAACATTGATTGTAATTTGTTTAGTTTTAATGAATATATTGGATATGAAAGAAATAATAATTATATTCATGAAATATTTATCATTTTTAAAATATAATATCTCATTTGTATTCTTAGATTTTTTACTAGGGGGAGATGATATAGTGGTTCGGTGTATGTGTGGACTATGGACTTCACGAAGCGATGTGATTGTCTTTCTATCACCATACTACTTGCATGATATATATATTTATATGAATATTAAAATACATAATAATTTAAATATATTATTTTTATAAATATTTAATTATAAAAATTTACTTACCTTTTTTCCATAATGTTTTTTGAAAAATGGAAACGTTACTCATGCATATGTATGACATACCTTCTCCATGGAAAAAGTGTACTTAATTTATCAAATAAATATTTGATGACTGATTTTAAAATTATAATTGGTGAAAATAGTATATTTTTTGTATGATTTGGATTTTAGATTTTCTGAAACAATGATCCATTTGAGGATGGTCAACACACTGACTCCTTTTTCAAATAATGAAACAATCTTCCCCAAAACACCTGTTGATGTCTAATCTGATTATGTATTCAAATATGTCATTACATATAAAAAAATTATTTATATATAAGGAACTAATAATGGAAAATTTTCTTATAAAATTTACTAATTGATATAATATTTTTATACAATAGTCACAAGAAATTCATGGATATTCTGGACTCAAGGTTAGGGTTTCCCCTCTTGGAATTTATTTTTGTTATCCCCCGCATTTAATAAAATTATTTTATGATTATGGTGTATATTATATCCATTTAAATTTCCATATAATGAAGTATTCATTCATAATTTTTTCTATGTTACTATTTTTATTTAATGATCCAGTGGGATTAAGTTGAAAGTTAACAAGTGGTAAAGAGTTTCATAACACAATTTCCTTTCATTAGTTTATGAAAGATCATCATTGAATCTATTATGATATAATTATGTGTGAATTGATATAAGTTTTTATTAAGTATTCCACAAAGTGTTTTACACATTTAAAATTTTCAAACATAATATATACATTTATTAACTCTCAATTTTGTGATATAATATTTTTAGTGCTTAATCATTCCAAATTACATTCCATTGGATATTTGTTTAAGATATGATCCTATATTCATTATGAGGAATATATATAGATATTTTGGAATTTTATACCATGGAAGTCCTTATGTTTGTGATATTTAATGCATCATACATTGTTATTATTTCATGGGTTTTACTATTAATGAGTTTCCTAATTGGCCACGGATTTTTCTTAAAATCTCCTTCATTTTGAGATTTTTTATGTTCAATATTACATTAGATGAACTCATATGATATTATTTTCAGGAACCACTTAAATTTCTTATACACTTGATACATGTTCTTTAAAAAAAATTATTTAAATTTCCTTCCTCATTTATTGAATAAATATCAACAAAATCATTTCTAAGTGACATCGATTTGTTATTTTCCATAAGATTGGGTATCATTCTCTTTCGTATCCATGTTTTATGAAAAAAAATTTAAAATTATTTCTTTAAAAATAAATTATTTATAAAATAAATTTTACATGGTCTTTTATCTTATTTTAAATTTTTTTAAAATTATATTCTTTATTGTTTTTAAAATGGGTCACTTTTGACTCCATTTATAAAAATGTTTTGAAATTAATGTTCAATTTTTAAATTTATAACATAAACTGATTTACCCCCCATGATATGATTTATTTTCAAGAATTTCCTTTAATATGTGTCCATTTTTAATTCAAAGAAAAGGTTATGATATTTTTTTTGAATTTTCAGTTTAGAAAATCATTTTTCAAAATGAAAATATGATTTCCTCAAAAATTATTTTAATGGTCATTCAAATGTGTTCCAATTCATAAACACCAACAATACTTATTTTTATTTATGCTATAATGTGGATAATTTTTAATGATACCATATTAATTTATTTTTTGGATGGATTGTGATTATATCATTGAGATTTTTATAGAACTCATTTCTTTTCCACGAGATAATCATATTTCAAAGAGGCTATTATGGAACCTATTTGTTCTTTATGGGTTAATCATGTCCCAAGAAGATTTTTGTGAAACCTATTTCGTTATAAAGGCTTAATGTGGTTTCAAATATATTGACATGGATGCTGACTACTGTAGATATTTTATTTAGGTTATAAGTGTAATAATTATTTCTTGAAGAGATTTGCGATGAAATTAATGCACTATGTACATTATTTAAGATTATTTGAAATTATTGTAAAATGGGGGAACAGATATATCACTAGTTTATCCGAAATTATTATATATTATGGATAAATTATATGGTTATATTTTATCCTAATATATCTTAAATTTTGGTTTCACCCTGATTGTTCATTGACGCATTAGGTAATGATTAACTTCCCTATTGAATTATATTGGGAATAGAAAGTATGGTTATTAAACTTTTAAGGGTTATCTATGGGATATGTATGTATTCTATGTAGATTATTTCCCAAGATACCAACACAATTTTATTATGATTGATATGGGTTTATAACATTTCTTATGATCATGATTAATATGAAATGGATCAAGATTAATTTTTCTAATAAATCATTCCTTTCTTAAACCCAAATTCCATTTTTATCATGTCTGATGGTATTTGTATAGATGGGTATGAATATTCTTATTTTATGAATGTGATCATTGATTATGTCATCATACCCTTATTCTCTTCTTGTACTCCTTGATAGAATTTAATTGTTAATGATTATGTTTAACCATATTGAGAATTTGAGCTCACCCTTATAGTGTTTCATTTTCCCCAGATTATGATGTATGATGTTGAATCAATTATGTTTATATTATTTTTATACGGATCAAATTATTCACATAATATTGAATATGAAATGATGGTTATAGTTTGAAATATACTCTATTGAATTATTTGATATTTTTTGTTTGATTTCTTGAAATTCTCTAAAGCTATACACATAAAAGGTCCGTGAAAATTTAATAGGTCTAATATTTATTTTTATACATTATGTTTGTGATGGAGAAAATTTGGTATCATTTATTGTAATAAATGTCATAAATTTATTGTTTATTATTTTCAACAATGGATCCAAGATTCCATGTTCAGGGGTGTCATATTTGGTATCAAAGTAATACTTTAGATAGTATTGGAGATTATGATGTTTTCATATGAGTTTTATTATTATTTGTGGATACCATCATAGGTCTGTAATAAATAGGATAATCATATGTTCAATTTCATAGACAGAGATTTTTTTATTTTAAGTGATGGGATCTGAAAGTGATTAATGGAAATTTAGGTGATGTTTCTTTGGTTTAGAGAATATGAAAAAACATCATTTTTTTGTGAATAATTCCATTACATTTTTTGGAGATAAGTTTACAGTTATTTATAACAATTTGGGTTTATATAATTTTGAGTAATGAGATACATATGGAAACAAATCTTTTACCATATAGATAACCATGGCATTGTAAAGTGATTTAGTGACATAGTGATTAATGTAATTTTAGAAGGTGTAAGTCTCAATTAAGTTATTATAACTTGAAAAGTATGATAAAACCATTGATGTTAAAACACTCATTAATTTTGAGGTTATGTAGGTTATTTATGATATAGTGTTATTCATTAATAGAATGATTTAGTTTCAACATTATGTATTACTATAGAATTTTGATGATTAAGGTATCATATGCAACATTATTCATTTTGTGAATTATCTTATAATGTGTTATCCATTTTAGGTTTTTAACATAAAAAGATCGATGAAATATATTTTTACCCATTAAATGGTCATATGGTCCTTCAAAAAATGACTTTATTGCTTTGGGGTTGAAAAATTCATCTTGTATAATAATCCTTTGTAGAAAAGGTTGAGAATATGGTGAAAATTTAAAAAATGATGAAATTATGATCATCAAATATGTGTATTTCCATATCCACCTAGTATAGATAGTAAAGGAATTTTATAGTCCTGGTAAAAGGATATTATTATTTTTTTCTTATTACCATCATTTTTTATCAAATGAATGACCTTTTTCAATCCTATTTGGTTTATGGTTTTGAGGTCCTTAAAGTTCTAATGATCATTCAAATTATTATGGTCAACGTTCTTTTTAACTCAATATCTTTATTTTATTTTTATACTTTTATTCTAGGTTGAAGTATTCACTTACCACCAATGTTATCCTATATTTAAACCTAGTATGTGTCACTAAATATGACCTTTGTAATTCCCATTCTCTTTTATCAAGATGATATTTTGTTAACCCTTTTTATGATGTGGGTTTACTATAAGGGTACCTTCAAATATCATACATTTGGTTACTGAGATAAAGTACAAATTTATAAGAAGAAACATATTAATGGGGGTTAGTATGTAACACACCAATATTTTGGAAGATAGAGCTATATTCTATAGCATATTTGACATGCAACATAGAGCTTAAATGACCCACAAAATATGAAATTGTTAAAACACAATCACTAAATGGGCGGGTATGAATAGTATTGACTAAATTATAATATAAATATGTATATATATATTTCATACCCAATATAAATTATTTAAAAAAAATTAGTTAATAATAAATTAATATTTTAAAAAAGTAATTTTAATATTAAAATATATGCTTTCCTCAAAAACAATATTTATTTCTTTTAATGAAAAAATATTATAATAATATTTTAGACATTTTAGTAAATTTATTATAAAAATAAAATTACATTTTTAAATTTTAATATAAAAATTTATCTTGGGTGAACATTTGAGATTTTTTAGAAAATATTGATTTTTCGATGAATAGTAAAAAATACCATTTTTTAAAAAATGTTGTTTATTTTTTATAAATTAAGAAATCTAAAAGTACCATTATAACTATAATATTATATAATGTATAATAATTATATTTATTTATATTTAGTCAATGTAATTTCTTTTTAATCATCATTATATTTTATTTTAGTATCTTTTGACTTTTTGTTTAAAAACTGGATTTTTAGGAAACTGTTTTATAGTGCATAATGTGATTAAATTTTAATTAATTTAGAAAAAACATAAAAGGAATATATTAAATGTAATTTATATATTATATATTAATAAATACTAATTTATATCCAAATGATGATGATTATTTTTCATATAGTTAATATAAAATAATCATTAACTCAAACAATATTTTTTTTTCAAATCCTACTTTTCTAACAGGTCTGATGGTTTCATTTTAAATTAATTTTAGACACATTAGTGAATTAAATATGGTAAAATATATTAAATATTTTTGAATCATAATATATAATATTTTACAATATGTTTGTCTAAATTTCTTAACACGATGAATAGTAAAAATAGGTAAAATTAATTACCATTGCTAAGGTAAAAATGTTTTTACTGTGGGTAAAACTAAAATTAAAAGGGATTAAATGACCTAAAATTTTTAATAAAATATATATTATGAACATATATCTAACTTATCATGTATGATTCTATATAATTATAAATTTTTAACACTTTTGGTATGTAATAAACATAGTTACACCATTTTCTTAACAAAAATTTCTAGTGTGCCACTCACCTCACATATAATTGGCCAAAACCTCTCCACTATTATTGAAACTATAAGAACCTTTGGGTTAAAACAATAACTAAAAAAACTTATTAAAATAAATCCCCTAATCCAAGATACATTATTTTGGTTAATAGTGCATTTTATGAATACATCTTGTATAATCCTAAAGAGTGGTATGGGAAGAGGTACAATTATTGAATATGCATTTTTGTTTAATTTCACCTTCCAAATCCTTGAAATATTATTCAAATATTATCATTTGATAAAAAAATATATAATATATAGATAAATTTTATTAAATTAATTAATTATCTTAAATCCATGTCCACTTACATCAAATAGGATATGAAATCATCATTCATGTTTACGATGGACTACCACAACATGAACCGATGAAATTTTTTTCCATCATCTCCTATCACAGATTTTTGTAAAGATAGATGATAAGTGTGTATATATATATATATCCTAATGGTAACATATTAAATACTATTAGAGTTATGATATCACATATACCTTTTTACATTAAATTTTATGGAGATATGATAACATCAATTGTGTGTACTATGAAATGCCACCTCATGAGTTGATGTGACATGTTTTCACTAACTATTTACATGTAAGGTAATAATTATAATGTCTATGAAAATTTACTAATTCATATGTATGAAATATCATCGTAATAATTTTAACATACTTAATTTTTAAAAAAATCATTTTGGGTTTGTTTTGAATATATTTTTTATGAATAAATATGATATATAAATTATTATTATTATTTATATTTTAAAATAATGTCTAATTTGACTACACTAAACACACCATAAATAATTTTCAATAGTGAACCGATCATCCTCAAAACATGCGATGTGGAATTATCCGATTGTGTATTCAAATATTCAAATGTAATGAAATAAAATAAAAAATTAGGTATAAGGTATTAATCATATAAAATATTCTTATGAAATTAAATAATTTATATAATATTATTATATAGGAGTTAAAATACAAGCATGGAATGTCTTAGCCATAGGTAAGGGTTTTCTTATCTCACTTTTATATATGCGAGACATATTCCATATTAACCTGATTTTTTTATTGATTTGTGAAGATACATTTCAATTTACCTAAATTATAATTAATTTATCTTATATACTGTTATTTTATTTTTCAATTTTAATTAATTTTTCCTAGGGTATTGAAATGAAATTTAAAATGTGGAAAAGAGTTTCTTTACACAATTTCCTTTCATTAGGTTGTAAAACATATTCATGGGAATCGTTATTATTTGATTATGTGATTATTGAAATATTATTTGTTTTATTATTTATTTAAATTTTTTTATGAATTATTTTAGGTACACATAACATCTACATTTATTAACTCTCTATTTAGTGACATGATATTTATAAGGTTTAATCATGAAAAATAATTTTTATCTAGAAATATGTTAATGATATACATTTATCATCTTTATGTAGTGTATATAAAATCCTTTTGACATGTTATATCATTAAAATACTTATGTTAATGATATTTAATGTTTCATTTTATGTTATTATTTCATATACATTAGTATTTTAGAATTCTCTAAGTGGAAATGTTTTTATTTTTCAATGTCCTTTCATTAGAAATTTTGTTGTTCTAGGTTCCAATGATGGAAGTCCTATAACCTTTTTTCCTAAAAAACATCTATTTTGTCATCATTATTTTGGAATTTGGTTAAAATGTTTTATTTCATTTTTCTCATTTAATTATTTAAGAAATATCAAAAAAAAAACTGTTTCTAGGTTATATTGATCTCGTATTTTCTTTTAATCAAGAATCATTATATTCTGTTTCGTTGTATTATAAAATAATTTGCAAAAAAATACTATAAATATATAATTTCTTACATAGATTTCAAAAGTTCTTTTAAACATTTTTAATGGTTTTTTATAGTAAAATTCATAATAATTGATTAATGGGTCACTCTTGAATCCCTTTTTAGATATTTTTAAAAGAATGTTTATTTTTATCATTTACAAAATAAATGGATTTTACCTATGTCATGCCCATTACATTAAATTAATTTTCATTTCTATGATTACATATTTGTTGTCAATGAATATGATTTACACAATATTTTATGTATTGTTTTTTTTAATACGAGTTTCAAATTGAAAATCTTATTTTCCTAAAAATGATATTAATAATCTTTTTATTTTTTCCCATTAATCAATGTCATTTTTTTAATATTATATAATGTGATTTATTTAATGATTCCATCTTCATTATTAATCTAGATGGATTATGATTGTTTCAAATAGAGTGTTATGTAACCCATTTTCCTTTCACGGGTTAATCATAATTCAATTAAATTGTTATGAAACGTGTTTCTTTTCTATGGGATAATAAAATGTCAAAAATATTTTTATTGAAACCATTTATTTTCCGTGGGTAAATCATGTATCATAGATATTTTTATGGAACCCATTTATTTTTCCTTGGTAAATCATGATTCAATGATATTGATAAGGAACCCATTTATTTTCCTTTGGTTAATCACATTATGAGAGTAAAAATGATTATTTTTAAGATTTTGATTATGAAACTCAAGATATATGTACAATATTTATGGTTATTGGAAATTTATTTGTGATGGTATTCCTAATATAGTCCTGATTGAGCCCGATAAAACATATAGGATGGGTGCAACAAGATAACAGTAGATGAGCTAGAAATAGTTGATATGATGGGTAAACCCAGATAGTGATCTAATGAATTCAGTAATGATTATGTTATTCAAAGAATTATTTTAGAAATTAAATATATGGTTATTCCATTAGTAATGTTATTTAAGTGTTCTGTAATTATTTAATGATGATATTTTCCTATGATACCAAACATTTTCATTGTACATACAACTAGGTTGTACTATTTCTTATTATCTTTATTGATATCACAGGGCTCATTATTATTGTTTCTGATGAATATTAGATTTTTGATATCCTTTTTCCATTTTTCATGTTTTATTATTGAGTTATAAATGATTGGGAATATTATTATGTTATTATAATTCACTTTCATTGTGTCATCATACCCTTACTCTCTTCAAATACTCACTTATAACATTATATTTTTTTTAATTTTTATAATTACCCTTACTGATAAATTCATCTCACACTTATAATTTTTTCTTTTCCCTATGTTATAAAGTATAATGTTGAATGATTTAGGTCAATAATGGTTTCACATGGATGATGCTGATTTCCTAATATGAAATATGAAAATTCAGGTATAGTGGAATAGATACTCACATGAATTCATGGGTACTGTTTATGTATGAGTTTTTACTAAATACCCCAAACTCTAAACCTAAAATTACCTTGATAATGAAAGTGATCCAATATTTCCATTTGATTTTTTAATTTTTTGATGGAGAATAATGGGTCACCATCATCTATATCAATTTTGAAAAAATAAAGTATACGGTTTTCATAACAAGATCTAAGAGTGTGTGTTTGGGGCTACTAAGGAAATATATATAGTCACTATCATTCAAAAATATCCATTATCAAACATATAAAATAATGGGTAAAATGGTAAATGTTAGTATCAATTCCCTATATAAATAGATATCGTAATATTATAATATTAATAAATTCACATACAATTTATAAATTGGGGTCATGTTAATGTCAATGACACATTACAATCCTTTAACATAAATAGACATTAGTAATGAGATTATTTATCACATTTAAAAATTCACATTTAATCCACTTTATTTCTCCCTTAATTTATAAATATAAAGGCTCCAAAAACTGGGCTTCCAATCACAGTTGGTAGGCTCAGCACAACAACAGGGGGTGTCTTAGTTCTAAACATTTAATTGAAGACACATAAATGGGTAGATAAGTTTAAGGTAGAAAAAATACAATATTATAAATGTGGATAAGGTATATCATTATAATGGTATAAAAAATTAATTTTTTTGTCACATAATTTTGAATAGATTCATGGAATTTCTTTCATATGGTATAACATATGAACTAGAGACGTTAAGAAATTTTGTGAAAAGGCATAGACCACATTCCATATATGGTTAGAAGACTCTTTGTCTAGTAAAAAACCATTAACTATGTTATATGGAGTGAAAATATGAAATATATAAACTTCATGAAAAGAAATCCAATATTATCATGCATGAAAACAATATTTGATACAATAAAGAAAATGGGTAAAATAAGTAAGAGGAATAGGAGCCCTACTGTTATCTATCAATTGTAATGAATGGAACATGAATCATATACTAGAAGGATGAGATATATCAATTCTTGGATTGAGGGAGGAAGATATCCTGAGTGTTGGGGAGTTATTTCTTGTTTTCGGAAATAAATTATAGGAATAAAGGTACATAGAGTGTACGGGAAAACTAAAATTACCACTATTTTAAATGGAAAATCATTTTCTACACAATTTTCCAAACTCTGCTCCAAGCATGCATTCATCACTATTTAAGATGAAACTAACTAAGATGACAAAGAACACAATTTTAAAAAACCTAAATATCCTATGAGTGCTAACTACTCAACAGCCATATACCATAACATAATTAGGAATATGATTAAAAAACATGAAAAAATCATTAATATTACACCTACTGCTTGTTATAGGTTTCACACAACCTTGAAGCCTAAATCTCATAGTTAGAATACCCCTAAACATCCTCCATTAGAATGTATAGTGGAGATGAACTATTACCACTAACCATGAACCAACCAAAGGCCTCTACCTACATCTCAAAAATTGGATCTCTAGGATTTGAATATACCCCATATGATCGGGAATGGTTTCTTTGTCCATTATAAATTCTAAAACAAATAAAAAATATATTTGAACTAATATTCAATGGATGCACGACTCAATAAAAAATATGCATCTTATATGTATTTCAAATAACATGTGGTCCATTAGGGCATATTCATTAAAACCTTTAGTTTTGATGATTTTAGGCATCCTTTTTTCTTCAATTTCCATATTCATTTATTTTTTTAATAACCCTCTTCTCTATACAATTATGATTTATAAATATCATTGTATTTTATATTTGGTATGGGTCAAAAAAATTAAAGGAATATTTTAAATCATTTTTCGTTTTTTTATTTTCCATTTCATTAATTGAGAGTGGAATGTATATATGTTTAACATCATCCATGTGAATGATATTTTCCCATCATTGTGACTATTATTAATAATTGAACTTACATTAAAAGGATTAATGATTAAAAAAAGAAAATATTATATTTATTTTTCTAAAAACTTTATTTTATAAAATAATGATATAAGTAATAAGAGAATAAATAAAAGTATTTAATTCCACATACAAATTTTTTTGTCTTATATTCCTCATTTTCATGTTTAACATTATTTTCTTTTCAAGGTTATCCTATTATTTATAATTATGTGTATGATATATTTCTGAAAACCTTATGTTTAATAATTATTAAAATATGACATCTTATAATTATGATAATGAATGTGTGCCTTCCTAAATATCATATCCTTGTCTGAATACAAACAAGTTGAAGCATTATCATATACACTTACCAGAAATAACTAAAAAATGGTTGGTTGAGTTCTCAGTTGACTTTCATATAGTTCATAAATAATTGGTCAATTTATAAATTACATTTCATACTCTCAATAAATGTACCTTAGATATTTTTCGTGATTATTTACAAACTGTCGATCATGATGTGTCAAATGATCCAAATCATAATATCTTATTATGTGATAAATTAGAATGTATTAATTGACCTATGTTTTTCTAAAATTGTTTTTCTTTTATACGAATATATTAATTTTAATCATTACACATGTTCATATATATATTCATTGTAATGGAAATGAAATATCTAGAATATAAATTATCCATCATTTCCATTATCTTACCTATTAATCAATAATATATAAAAATTTCTTTCTTAAAAAACATTTCTTATGTTGATACCCTGTATTTATTTCTTTTCATTGAATATTGTTCACCTAGATACCTATACATTGATTAATTGGGTGAATTATTAACTAAATCATACACCCAATGTGTCTACAATGAAATTACATTTTACTTTGTATTTAAAACTGAATTTTATTTATTGAAGGAATTACATTATTGGATAATTATTTCATTACAAAGGGTTTATGATGTAATGATTACATGAACATATAAGAATTTATCCATTTATGTGGAACCCTTGTATTGTTCACTAAAATTAAACATATTTATGGGTGACCCGATATGCCATTGCATATACTAATTGGAGAAGTATTAAAAATCCATATATTTGTTACTTCTTTGTGGATATTTATAGATTATTATATAATATTGATTTTTAATATTATTTTTAATAATATTTTTTAAATAATTAATTGGTTGGACTTAGTTAGTGATGAGTGTGGCCTATAATTATATAGCCCCTTGATCCATCAATAGATCTCATTGAAAAATTAGTTAGAGTATTTTGAAGATGACTTAACTATTTATAAAATAATTCTTGGTATGATGCCTTGGATTTTGGTTAACGATGTCTGTCAATATGCATTGTATCATTATAAAATTGGTTAGATTTTTCCATGTGAATACTTTTATTCGTTTCATATTTGTGGATATATTTTAGGCTCATGTTAATTTCTATATGTGATTATGTAGTAATTATTTATTTTTTAAAAATATTTTATTATCCATTTATTCCACAATTGCTTCTTTTGTATGATACCCTCTATTTGTCATTTGATCTCGCCCATTTATTTTGACATAGATTTTCCTAGTTTATGAATTAGATTATTACATTTTTCTTTTCAAGAAACATATATTTTCAGTGTAATATTTTCAGGGATATTAAATAATTACTTTATGATATCGAATGATTTCTTTAGTGGGGAAAATATATTTATTATGAAAGATATAGGGTTTATTATTAATTATTTTTCTAATTTATCTAAAACAATAATCCAATAATGTTTATCTTGTCTTGGTGAGTCTATAATATTTAATTATTTTTTAATTATTGAATTTTATGTTTGGGTCATTTCAGTAGGTTTAAAATATTTTTTTAGAATAATATATTTTGAGCACCTGATCTAGGATGATAGGATTCTGCTGCAACATTTTGATGTTCATTGGGAAATTAGTCTTATTATATTAGTCTGGATGATGAATAATTAGTGTTATTTATGACATTTTTTATATAGAAACCCAATAATGTGGATAAGATAATTGTATGGGAATATGTGTATGTAATTCATGATGGCTTGATGGTCTATCCTCTGATTATAAGTATGAATCATCCCTTATTATCATATATGTTGATACATATAAATTGAATATTCCATATATAATAGTACCCATAGATTTATAGGTGTTTGCGAGTAAAATTTATTTTAATTATTTTAATGATTTTTTACCCTTGTTATTCACCAAGGCTTGATATAGTTCTCTTTATTAAGAATAATGTTGGGTTAAAAAAATATATCATTGATTTTCATTAGTTCAACAAAATCATGTTCATTAAAGAATGTCTGTTTTCCAATATTAGTTAATTTTTTATAAACATCACGAGGATCAATTCTTAATAATGATGGATATTTAATTTATATAAAATAAATAAATGAAAAAATTAATAATGCAAAAAACAAGTTTTATATAAAATATATGGATACTGAAAATCATGGAAATTCATTTTTGACAAAAAAACATCAATTGACTTCACGGATATCCTAAAGAATGGATAGTGATATTTCCTCCATAACATGTTATAGTCTTTATATATTTCATTATATGATATTCTATAGTAGAGTATAAACTTAAATAATATTTCAATTTTTGGATGAAGGGAACATGATGTGAGAAAAATTATATTAATTTTAGTAATAGTTAATTATAGCTAAAAAGGTATCCTTTATTGGACATGTAATCTTAAGGGAAGGTATTCCCATATATCATTAAATATAAAATGTGATTGGTGAATATACTGAAGCGACATTTTCAATCGATCCCTATGGTTTTCTAAGATAGAATGGATAATATAAATTCATTAAGAATCATTCTCAAAAACAAAAATCTATTATCTAATTTATCAGGGAAAAGGAAAAATTTTCTCTGGAATAAATACTGGGAAGATAGTTTCTTTAGGTATATGAGGTGATTGTTCAGTACTCATATAATCCAAATTGAATTTATTAGATAAGGTTCTATGATATAATTTGACAGATTAAATAAGGAATTTTTTTGTTTTATTAGACAAATGTTTTGGTGGTGTCATAACCAATAAGTTATTTAATAGTTCATGAGTGAAATCGCATGATTCCTGATATAAAGATAAGAATTGTTATACATTCATTAAATATATTTTGAAAACATCTCAATGATAAGAATTGTGAATATAAAATAATTATAAGATAATAATGTATATATTCACACCAAAGAAGTATAACATACACTAAAACTGATTGTTAGAGTTAATCAATGATTGTGATTGAATAATAAATTAACATCTATGGAATGTAATCCTGGGGAAAATGCAATGAGAAAATATGATCATGTTACTTTATCAATGATAAGGATTCATGTATTATTAATCATTTTTGATACAAATAGGCACAACATGAAGTAAAATGTATGGGATATAATATAAAATTACAAAAATGAACTATCAACTATCAATTTACAATATGATCAAATAGGCATAAATTAATTATATTGATATATAATAGAATTCATGAATGTTTTCATAGGATAAAAATGTAAATTATAAATTTATAAGATTTATATCATAGATGGATATAGCAACCTTTACTAAATTTAATAGGGATATATTGTATGTCTTATATAACATGTTTTTCCTAATAAAATTTGGTTACAATTTTATTCTTCATTGATCTCTATGAAGGATTATGGAGAGACAACATGAAGAGTTAAATTATTTGTTTTAAGAAACATTCATCACCTCAACACTTAGTTTCCATGTTAGTTTTTTCAACCACCTTAGGTGCACCTCTATGTATCAAGAGTTTGATTTATATATCGAGGTATATAGGATCATATATTGGTTAAATAGTTTCCAATATTTTTTAATAGATAGTTTCTTTATATGATTTATACTTGGAACCCATCAGAATATTATTCTACATAGTATAACCCAAAGGAAAAACGTATATAGGTAAATGAAATACATAAAAATTATTAAATTATTAAATGACATGTCATTCAATACATTAATTATATATATATAAAAGTATATAATGTTATGAAATATTGTTATTAATGCATAGAACATCACATAGACATATAGACTAAAATAAATGAGTTTTGAATCCCAAAAAAAGAGTTCTATAAGAGAAAAATACTGAAACTAATATTATAGATAGCTCATGCCTCCTCAACCGAGTAGCAAATTTGAATGTTTAATAGATTCTAAAAAAACTCATTACTATATGTGATAATCTCTCTTGCTCGATACTCTACCCAAACCTAAAAAAACAACAACATAACGATCTGTATGTATTACATTAAGGATAGTGCTATATGTTATTCTAACATACATAGGTACCAATCACCAGCTACCCCAATCCACACATCATAAACAGAAAATCCTAAATAAATAGTACCCTAATTTGAGGTATAGGAAATAATATAATCATAATGATTTAGTAATAAAGTTTAACATGGATATCAATAAGAACAATAAATCCTCTATAGAAAAAGGATCTAAAACAATTATACCTTTTCAGAGCATTGTCTTGTTTAATAAGATGAATTATGTTTGGAATACATCAAGAACATCCCTATGATCATGTATGAATATGTATATTATTGGGAATTATGGTTTCAACACCCATTGAATGGTAAATGTGAATGGTGTGACATATATAAGGGAATTTTTTCCCTATTCTTATGGAAAATAGGATGGGGATAAAATAATTTAGGTAATCATATTCTATACCACTCTATTATAAATATTCCTTATAAATGGATTCATGGACCTGATATAGATAAAATTATATATGAATCAATTTAACAATGATTAAAATTATATGTATACCATGTTACACAATAGATCACATTAGTTAAATAACTATTTTATTATAATAAATGTTATAGTCCATCATAAATGTTTCAAATGGAAAATTTTTAGGTATATTAAATATTTCCTTTAAATATTGTCATGAACCAACCATGGTTGACCCTGAATAGGTCAATCGAGCTGGTCCGTGACATGTCTTGAGGGGCGTTCGTGATCCCCACGGAATGGAAACATGTGTCGGGCATCAATATTTAAACATTTGAAATGATTTGGACCATAAAAAAAAGATAAAAAGATAAATAAAAATTGAAAATAAAAAAAATAAAACCTCTATAAAAAAGAATGTATAAATGCTCTTACCTACATGGGAGCTTCCAAGACACCACCCAACCAAAGAACGACCTTTCTCTAGTAGTCAGAAAATTATCCTAGAGAACCTATGCAAAGGAAACCTAAATATAAAATGATAAAATACGCACCAGAATTAAAATTCTCTGTAGGCCTTCCATGATAAACCCCAATATCCAAGAATATTACATCCCAAAAATAAATCCAATGACACAAGTTTAACCAGAAATATAAAAGCATTTTTTTCACATTTTAAAATATGAAACATATTTTTCCCTTTTATAAATCCAATACACGCTACATAAAATTCCTATAATCATTTGTAATTTTATGATCAAAACCCAAAATAAAATATCACAAAGCAAGGCTAAAGTAGAACAGGTAAATAGTACAAGCTGTAAATAAACAAGTATAATGGAATGTGAACAAATAATGAAAATAATCTAGTAACCATGGGTGATCCAAAACATCCCTACAAGATGCCTAGACATACTCGGTTTGGAACCACCTGTCGATGTATGGTGAATCTCTTAAGTCTATAATTAATTGGACACCCTAAAATGGACCAAATCTAGTGGCAAATCCCACTTGGCCTAACCAAAAATCAAGGGGGTACCAACCCTTCTAATCAAGGTTGGCCATAAACTTTCACTCTACCATATAAAAGATACCCAGGAACCCATGGTTGTTATAATGACAATACCATGTCAGTAGGAGGCCCACATACACATGAATAGCCTTACCATTTCGTCACCACACATTTTAACCCCAAACAAAGACACTCTATATGATAACCAATAAAAGGGTTATCCCCATATAGAGGTTCCCTATATATATTGCATATATACCCGCATTATATCACTAGAGGTGAGAACAAGGTTGTCACGCCAAAAATTCGACATAAATATTTAGAAATTTTTACAAAAGAGTAGAGATGGAAAATTGGCACACTATTATCAAAACATCGTCATTTCAAACAATCAACACAAACAATACACAAAATTTAATGTTCCAAACAGACCTTTAACTTGAAATGTCCAAAATTATTACCCAAAACATCACAAAAAAACCAATTTTTTCCATTACAAATCCCAACGATCATATTCTCAAATATTTCAATTAAAACCATTTTAAAAACCAGACAAAGAACCTATCATCATTTGGATACCAAGAATCATTTTCAAAAAATTACCAATCACTTTAAAACAAACCCAAACGCACACCGAATCAATTTCTTACCTTGATTCATACTTAAAACATCATTTAATAAAAATATTACTCATTAATTAAAACATTTCTAAAGGACAAAGAAAATGATAACATCACAATCTCTCCAATTTCACATGCGAATTCCATTTAAAAATCAAATTCATAACTAAATACTTAAAATACCACTTTCAAACCTTTCAAAAAACTAACTCGCGCCACATTTTTATCCAAATGAATTGTTCTGAAAATTAATGATATCATTCTCACTATTAAATATACCACTATTAGAAATTAGTAATCAATTTTATGAAGAAACCCTTGGCCTAAGACAGAAAATTTTCTCAAATCTTTTTTTGTGACTAAATACACATCGACATCACACCAAAACACAGTTTGCAGTCCTTGGAAAGTTAAATACCCTAATTGAAATATTCATAAAAACACTAGTAGAGGGAACACTGTGGGGTTTCACAAAGGAATTCACTATGTATCACTTATCATGCTACATAGATAAATAAAAATTATTAAACTTCCTTGAAAACTAATTTCACACAAAATAAATTAACTAAATAACATGCCAAATTAATTATTTAGGAAAAATCATTTATCATGAAATGTTAATACACAAAACTACATACAAAAAATGAGATAATTCATTCAAAAGAAACTTTTATTAATTTTAACTAACATAAAAATACTATAATGAGTTATCAAAAATAATTATGGAGGAGTGAATGGAATTTAAAACTTAATTTGAAACACACAAGCTCCATTGATTATGCAGGAAAGTAAAAAAAATTGGATGATTCCAACATCATGGTCATGTGACCACGACGCTGCTTCTGCGGAAGGAACAACCACTCCCTGCAAACCAACCCCACACCTAAAACAATTAGATAAATGTGAAAAAAATCCCATGTTTTAGAGTTATTCTAAATATATGGAAACCCCCTAAAAAATAATTGGCAAAACAATGTTGAGGAGGAGAGTACCCACCATTGAGGTAGATAGTCGGAGATGATGGTAGGTCATGCTGGTGGAGGAATGGGAAGTCGGCTGGTTTGAAGCTGAGGATGGAGGACATATAAATGGTCGATGAGGGGAGGGTTGGCCAGAGAGGTGAGAGAAGGTTGGAGCATGGAAGGGGTGTGGTTGGCTAGTGCAAGGCGAAGGTGAGGTCGGAGCTCCGACAGAGAGGTGAAGCAGCGACTGACCGGAGAGACCTGGTGTGCTGGGTAAAGGGTGACCGTTGGATAGAGTGGGAGAGGGAGAGGCCAGAACTGTCGAGGGGGGAAAGTGAGGGGGATTTTTGAGGGAAGGGGAAGATGTGAGGTTTGCTGCCGGCAGTGAGAAAGGAGGTGTGAGGTGAGGGGGCGCTGGGCGCAACATGTCACGGGGGAAGGGGGGTCACGCCGAGGTATAAGGGGGGTGTGGGATAGACTTTGGGTATCATTTTTTATAAATTTTATCTTAAAATAATAATAGAAAGTATAATAATAATAATAAAAACGCCCAAAAACTAATATAATACAAATAAAAACACCAAAAAAATTATAAAAATAATAACAATAAAAGTAGTAGTAGTAATAATAATAATAATAATAATAATAACACCTTAGTAATAATATTATTACTAATGAAATAATAACATTATTATTATTATTACAACTTATACATTTAACCTACTTTTTATAAAATAAAATATTATTTATTTTAAATTTTGGACATTGGCGTGGGCACCTGGGCTAACCACATGGCTACCTCCCACTGTGCGGTGACCGCAAATGGGTTCAAAACACACTAAAATTTTCAAATGTCAATAAATTTAGACACGATATCCAGCCACACCTCGATGCGGCAAACAAAATAAAAGAAATAATGAAATAAATATAAATTAAAAGGTTGGGATTTTACAATTCTCCCAACCATAGACACTTTACACCACCCAAAATTCACCCAGCTGAACAATAAAAAACACAAGAATCTATTTCCAATAGAAACCAAAACAAACACAAACCCAAGAGAATGGTGTAACATGAGATGGTTCTACCCACCATAAGAACTCAAAGAGTACTGATATTTGACACCCAAAAATACCACACTAGGAAGGGGGGTCGACACGAAAACTCTCAAACGATCCAAATTAACTTCTATAACATGAGTGAAACAACACCTTCATTGAAACACGGAACTCTTAACTCAAACCAAAAACCACCAACACTAAATAAAAACCTCTAAGAAAAACATAACCCAACTAGTGAATTTGAGAATATTCAAAAAAAATTATTCTTCTACTAAAACATACATCTCTAAATGAACACAGCTGAACTGAGATGACCCCACTCAAGAGACAAACACACTTTTTAAAAGAAAACACGTTTCAGAAAACCTAATCCACACAAACAGGGTTGCTTGGAACATAATAGATCGATTCCATCATAGAATCACGACCAAACAATGAACATAAAACAATTTAAAAACTTTAATAGAAAAAAAAATAATGAAAAGACATTAAATGTTCCACATCAAATATAGAACACAAAACCCAGACCAAGGCTTTGCACACTTGGAAAATAATTACTATTCGTGAGCATCACCCCAAGACCAGTGGTTGGTGATATGATGACTGAAGCATATCCTGCCTCATAGTGTTTCACTAGAATCATCCAGTCACAGCATCTTCATCAGGTGATGCATCCTACAGAACTTCAACAGATTACCTAGACACCCACAACAAATGTATGTCTTCAGATGGATGTGACATGATGTCTTCGTGTTCCCTAAAAATCCACACTAATAGAACACATTTTTATGGTCCAAAGAACTGGAATCCAGAACTACTACAGATCACACATTATAAATAGGTCCCTCTAGCACACTCTTCTTGCTAGATGGGGGACCTTCATAAGAAACTAGTTACGTTGGATTTCCAATAATCTGTTCTCTGGAAACTAACTCAGCTATGAATGCCGCATCCACCGGCTTCTCAAAATGATGATCCCTATAAGGGAGGCCCCACTCCTTGATCTCCAGAAGAAGAAACAATATGAAGAGAGAAGTATTCACCAAATCATGTGATGCTACATCTGCAGAAAAGGACAAAAGTTCCTTGAAGTGGTCAACCTATTCTTTCACCGCCTATTTTCCTTATTGACTGCAGATAAGATATTCTCTTTTATTCGTCTTTACATATTCTTCTATGAACCATCAGAAGAAGGAATATTTAAATATGTCCCCAATAATTAAACTTTCATTGACATTAGGGAGAGAAACTCCCATTCATCTAGTGTTGGACATTCGAACACCCCAAAACGTCACACACTCTTTTATCTTCGGCAGTTCCCAATACCCTGAAAACCTATTCTAATTTTTCAAGCCACTCTTCTTCCTCCAATAGACCCAAATCACTAGGGAGTATAGGCAATGTCTGAGAAGGACCAAAATCCTGGCATGACATATCAGAAACCCTGATGACCATTCTCGGTGGCATTTTCTGAAAAATATATAAAACACAAAGGCAAAACCAATATCAAGTCACCGTATTATTAAAAGTAACATCCTAAGCCATAATGAGTATCTCAAAAACCAAAAAAATAAAAACAGAACCAAAAATTCACTTTTCATTTTAGATTTCAAAACCGCCTTCATTTAAGGACACTTTCCAAATACCAAACCCACATTTAAATCTAAATCCTAGTCTAAAATTTTTTCCCCCATTATAAAATCACTTTTGAAAAACATGAGGACAAGACTTTAAATCCAACTATAGACCAAAGTAATCCCATGAACCGTTGTACATGTCTTTATCCGCTTTCATCCATATACACCAAAATGCATTTTCCATGATTCCCCTCACATGTGTAAATGTTTATAAACAGTACCCTATGTTGCACCCAAACCTATTCTCTACAAATTCCATGCAAACACCATATTTTTAGATAAAGAGAATCCATTTTTACACACAATTTCATGAATTTAAGACCTTTTAAAATAAATAATTCTAATTTAAAACCCATTTTTCATTTTCAAAATAACACTTAATCCAACAAGAACCAACACATCCCTCAGCTTGTATTGAACTACATTAGTGAGGGACTATTTGTTATTATTAACCTAGCGACATGGTAGTTTCCACTCCCCACGTAAGTATAAAAAACTAAGAGGAACTTAATCCATTTACCCAAACTCTACATGGGTCACTACTCCATGTGAAATATGATGTAACATCAGCTAGCCCTTGTTCTCATCCCTCTATCTAAAACAAACTAGAACGAGAGAAGGACTCAATTACCAAACTACCATTGGTGACTCTAGGTTCAGAATGAGAGAGGGTTCTTGATACCCTTCCCGTACTTACCTCTTAAATCTTTACCGTACTAATCTCCATCTACAGAACACCCCAAATAACAAGGTCCTCCTCTGATAACAATTTTTCATGAACCAACCCTGGTCTACCCCAAACCAGTCATCTGAACTGGTCCGCAACATGTCCTGAGGGGCATTCCCGATCCCCCTGGGATATAAACTAGTGTTGGGCATCAAACGTTTACCACTATAAATGATTTTTCCCATGAACAAAAGATATATAGATAAATAAAAACTGATAATAAAAAAATAAAACTAGCAGTATAAAGAATGTAAAACCGTACTTACCACCACGTGACCTTCCTGGTTACCATCCAACCAATGAATGACCTTGCTACATTAGTGAGAAATTCATCCAAGGGAACCTGTGAAAAGTAAAACATCAAATTAAATGATAAAATAGACATGAGCATTAAAATTCTCAGTATTGTTTCCAAGATAAACCATAGTATCCAAGAATCTCACTTCCCAAAACATTTTAATGAAACAAGTTCTAAATACAAATAAAAAAGTATGGTTTTCACATTTTAAAATAAGAAACATGTTTTTCCCATTTACAAATCCAACACACATTACATAATACTTCCAAAATATTTTTTAAATTTATAAAGAAACCCCAAAACAAAATATCCCAATGTTGGGCTAATGTAGAACATATAAACAGTGAAAGATGGAAATAAATGAGTATAACAGAAAGTCAACAAGAAATGAAAACAATACAGTAACCATGATTGATCATAAAAATCCTTAGAGGACCCCTGGACATACTCAGTTCAGAACCACATGTCGTGATATAGTGTAGATACTATGTATATAACCAACTAGCCACCCTAAAACATACCAAATCCAGTTGAAAAAGAATGCCTGACTTAATAAAAAATCCAAGGGTTACCAATATATCTAATTGGGATGCGTCATAAACTATCACTCGATCATCTAAAAGATACCCAAGAACCCATGGTGGTTATAAATATAATAATTTTTAAGTTGTAGGCCCTCATACGCGTGACAAGCCTTACCATGCTATCACCACACTTACCTACCCCAAACACAGACACTCTATATGAAAACCAATAAATATTTATCCCCCTATAGAGGTTACCCATATATATATACACACATACTTGCCTCATATCATCAAAGGATCCAACCAGACCATAATGCCAAACAATCATCAAAACCATTTAAATTTTTTTACAAAACAATATAATGCCAAATGGGAACATTGCTATCAAAACACAATCCTTTCATGCAATCCATATGAACATTACACTAAAACTGAAAGTTCCAAACAGACATTTAACATGACATGTCCAAGGGTACTATCCTAAACATCTCACAAACACCACTTTATTCTTTTATAAATCCAAATTGGCATATGATCAAAGATTTCATTTTAAACCATTTTAGAAACTCCACAAAGAACCCAGCATTGTTTGGAAAACAAGAAACATTTTTAAAAAATTAATATTCACATTAAACAAAACCCAAATGAAAACTGAAACACATTTAAACCATGATTTGAATTTAAAACATCTTTTAATAAATCATTTACTCATTTAGTAATACATTTTAAAATTGCTGACCAAATTCTTACATCACGATCTCCCAATTTTTAAATGTGAATTCCATTATAAAATCAAATGCATACCCAAACGCTTAAAAAATTACATTCCCACCTTTAAAAACTATGTAGCAACACTTTACCAATAAAATGAACTATTTTCACAATTAATGAAATCATTTTCACCCTTAAATAAACCACTAAGAAAAATTATTAAATACTTTTAAGAAGAAACTCATGGCCTAAAACACAAAACATACCCTAGTATTCTTTTGTGACTAAATTCACATTGATTACACACTAAAACATAGTTTTTAGTCCTTGAATATATAAATACACTAATTTCAAAGTTTATAAAAACACTAGTAGAGGTCACACTATGGGTTTTCATAAAATAATTCACTCTATATCACATAACATGCTACACAGATAAACCATGTATACTAATCTACCATGAAAACTATGTTCACACCAAATAAATTACTAAATAACATGTTAAATTAATTAGATAGGAAAAATAATTTATCAAGAAATTTATATACAAAAAACTACATACACATAATGAGATAATTATTTAAAAAGCTATATTTAAAAAATTTAACTAATAAAAATTTACTACAATGTATTATTTAAAATACATATAGTTGTGAGCATCGTATTTAAAAATTAAATTGAAACAATTACGTGTTATGGATAGTGTGGGGAAGTAAAAATTGGGAAGACACCTACCTCAATGTTGTGCAACCACGACGTCATTTTAGTGGAAGGAATAACAACTCCCTACGGACCAACTACACACCTAAAAAATGAGATAAACATATAAAACAAAACCGATGTGTTAGGGTTTTGATAAATTAAAGGATAACCCCTAAACATTAATTGGAAAACCCACATAGAGGAGGATCGTAACCACATGAGAGGGAGATGACCAGATATGGGGGGTTGGTCGTGCTGGAAGAGGGAGGGGAAGTAGGCTGGTTTGGCACTAGGGATGGAGGCTAGAGTAAAGGCCTATAAGGGAAGTGCTGACCAAAGAGGTGAGAGCATGTCAGAGTGCAAAAGGGGTGCAGCAGGATAGCACAAGGTGGATGCAAGGTCGATGCTCTGGGATAAAGGTGAAGCAGTGGATGACTGGAGGGGCCTGGTGCCCTGGGTGAAGGGGTGTAGTCGGCTGGATTGGGAGAGGGTGCAGTCGAAACTGGCGAGGGGGGGGGAAGCGAGGGGTCGATGTGAGGAAAGGGGCGGAGGCAGTGTTAGATGGCAGATGTGTGAAAACAGGTGTGAGGTGGGGGGGCTACCCAGAGCAAGTCATAGGAGAAGGGGGGTCACGCCATGTTAGAAGGGGGGATGCAGGATAGACTTAGGTTTTTTTATTTTATCTTATAAAAATAATAATAATAAAACAAAACAAAATAATAATAATAATAATAATAATAATAACACAAAACACATGATCATAATAAAAACAAAAACAACAAAAACAATAATTATAAATATTATAAAAATAATGGTTATAATAATAAAAATAATATCAATAATTATAATAATAATAACACAGTACAATTAATAACATTATTAATTACATAATAACATTATTATTATTACAATTTACACATTTAATATAGTTTATTTACATAAAACTTTATTTCCTTTAAACTTTTGACATTTGTGTGGGCACCCGGGCTAACCACGCGGCTACCACCCAATATGTAGTGACCACAAATGGGTATGAAACTCTCTAAAATTACTAAACGTCAAAAAAATTTAGACCTGTAATCAGCCCTCACTTTCACAAGGTTAACCAAAGACATGAAATAATGAAATAAAAATAAATTAAAACATTATGTGTGTGGAAAATGTATTGTGTGATAATCATTACTAAGGAAATTATATATTTATTGCCATAAAATATAAATAAAAATTTTCAAACAAGGATTGTAAATTTTATAGATAAATCAATGAATATGTATAATAAGTATGAATGAAGAAAAAATAACCATCATAAAATATGTCTTATATCTATTTGAAAAAGTATATGAACACTATATATGAAGACCAGCAAGGCCAATGTATTCCTCAATACTCATTATGAAATATATAAGAGGATTGGTGTGATTAAATAAACCCATTTTATTATAATTCATTCTTACCTAAATAAATTCTAGCTCAAATGTTTATGATTATGAGGGTGGATGGATTTCACCATCCTAAATTAGTATAGGAAAACTATTTATATTTAAAATGATGATGATACCCCACCACTATAGGAATTTATCAATCATAACATAGAAATGTTATAGATTTTAATTGTTTCCATGATAAGGTATTGAATCTTAAAAACGAAACCACATAATCACCACATATTTAATAAAGAAGAACTCATATAAAAATGGGATAAATGATATTCAATTTTTTTAAAGGATCACCTAATATTTTTAGGAGGTAGTTAAATAATTGAGTATACTTTAATAAAAATAATAATAAGGATATCGATAAAGGAATCACCAACCAAATCCACACTAATGATAAGATTACATGTATAAAAGATGGTGATTTGAACTAATATTAATGATAGTTAACCTGAGTGGAAAGTGAAGAGAGGAATATATTATAATTATATATATGTAAATGGAAAATGTGATGAATTCCAAGGACAATAGAATTTGTTTATTGACATAATTGAGGAGAAAAAAATAAAACAATTCATTAAAATATTAATATAGAATATTGTAGGCTATGAGATATCATATACATAGACACCATTAACGGGTTGTTCAATTAGAACTATATAATACCATGGACTCCCAATGAGTACTAGATACTAATATAGAGAATACATGATTACTCTACTGTACCCTGGGCCTAATTTTTCTAGCTAATAGTTTTATAAATTATTATAATCAGCATACAGTAGGTATTTATATATTTGAAAATAGATAGATGGAAATATAATTAATAAGAAAAACTAAAATAGAATACTAGGAAATATACAGCGTGAAAACCATTGGACTTTTTATTCTAATTAATTATCTCCATAACTTCTAAAAGATAAAACCTCTCATAATGATGTCATATAATAAATATAAATTTCATAAACCTCTAGTCTAAAAAATATGGTTTCTCCCACCATTAAAACCCCTTAAAAATGAAACACCACTCAAAAAACCAAAATGAAGGATAAAAAAATAATGAGGTGGTTAGAATAGTAAATTTATAAGCCACTTGATCAACATAGAAATAATATTTTATAGTCCCAATAATCAAATATAGACTTGACAATATAACCTACTCTTTTGACCCTATCAATGTACTATACAAAAATATTTATGTGTTCGTTATTGATTTATGAATTCATCTGCTTCTAATGTAGATTTATTGACTCTAATAATATAATTATGATATAAATGTAGCCTAAAAAATCTTACAATGTCAAATCCATTTATGAATAATCATTTTCACTATACCTTTTATATTTCCACATCAATGAGCATGAAACCATCAATAAATATTCATTCTTTTTCCCTAATTAAGATAATTATTTTAAAATAGCTAAAACATGTTACGATTTCATTTTTTAATTAGTTTTTTCATTCAAAACCAAACATAAACATAATTGGGAAAAACCATAGTAATAAGAAATATTTTTTTTCAAAAAAACTCTTATTTTGAAAATTTTATAACTATTTATTCTGGAAAAAAGTATCATTCATATGATCAATCATACTCGCTAAATTTACATTTTGTAAAATTTTATTGAATTTAATGAAAAATTATCCTCTAATGGTGTGTAAATTATATAATTTTTTAATCAATGAATAATTAAAATCTAGTAGTTTATTTAAAAAAACCTGGTATTTTTCAAGACAATTTCAAAATACAATACTGAATTAGAAATAAAAGGATGACTTCCAGAAATTAATGATTTCCATACATTCAATAAAAAGTTAGATATAATTTATATAACATAATTCAATGATAATATCTAAATTTAAATATTTATTTCATAAAATATACTCATCTCTAAAAATATAAATTTTTATCAAAGTGAAAATTGTGACACTCATATATATTTTTATTTTTGTAGAATGAATATTCTCATCCCCTTTTAATTTTTTATGAAATCTGAAAACATGTTCAAAAAAATATTTTAAAACATTTCCAATAATTTTTCATCATACTAAAATTAATATTAATCTAATTTTTATAACTCAACATCAATCTCATAGAGATACACATATCTTTTGTAAAGAAGAAAATAAATATTTGTATCAAATACTATGAAATCATTAATATATGGATTTCTTATTTATATATCAAAATTACACAAACATATTCCATAAAATTTTAAGAATGTTTATTAAAATAAATTACATTCACATTTTGAATAAAGGTAATAAATAAATTCCAATTTAAAAATACTTATTTTAGGAAACCACTACTGAAATAAACAACTTTCAATGTGGTTGAGATTTGAGTAAACAACAATATAAATGTTTAAGAAAAAAATTATACTATTATATACACATATTTTTCTATGAATCATCATATAAACGAATGTATAGACATATGAAAAATAAGTAAAATTGTATTTTCATCATCAAGAATGCATGGGGTTGTTAAAAAATTATAAACATGAAAATAAATATCTAGAATTACAGATAGAGTGAAAAAATTAATTACAATATTGAAAATTACAATTCCATAATAAATTATCCATATATGTTTTTAACAATTTAAATCAACATTAAATGAAATTGTCATATATTAGAATAGTGTGCATTGAGAATAAAGTGAAATGAATTATAAGTGAAATATATAAATTTAGAAAAAAAACTTTCTAGAATATTAGATAAATGGGGTTATTATTCTATCAAAAAATTTGGAATGTCAAATACCAATGAAAAACTGTCATCACATTTGATGAATTATGGAACAACATTACCTGATTTTAATGAAGAAAAAATTATATATATATCATTCACAAAAAATCCCAATATGAGTATAATAAATATTGTCCATAAAAGTTTCCATTAACACTATAATGAATATGAACCCCAAATATATGTGATAATGTCACCCACTAAAGGTGAATTAATAGACTATATTTCTTGATAAAGATAAATATGTTTAGAAAAAATGATTAGATATGTGTAGAAAATAATTATTTGTGGTGAATTATTTATCATTAGTGCTTGAAAAAACATCATAGAATCCATTATTGATGGGATAAGACAACGAGAAAAATATTAATGATTATAGATTTTTCACCACCCATATAGTAGTTAAATAATGATATATTTTAAGAAAATAAAACATTATTTCATGAAAATGGATTGGAATGTAATAGATTCAAATTCTATTTAGTGGTGGTCTTGGGGAAACATCCTAGAAATTTTTTCCATCAGGCACACAATGATTAATGAAAAGGTAATTAGGGGACACCTACTACCTCAAGCTAAAATCATACATCACATATTGCCCATGATACCTCATCGTATCACTTCAACGAATCTTACTAATACCTAACATATAACTGAACCCAATTAAATTATAAATCCAATGATTTATTAAAGGTCTTAAAATTAAAAGAACAAAAAATAAAAAGTTGTATTTAATATGATATTTAGATTAAATAATTCATGAAAATGTTAATTCTCTATTAATGTTCTGCTGTGAAACAAAGAAACTAAATTGAGTGGATTTAGAATAAAATTGGAATATAACACTATCAAAGGAAAATTTATTTTCAAAATAATAAATAACATTTAATCCATAAAAACAATATTAAAATAAAACACTCTTATAGAATTATGATTATTAAAATATTATTAATGGAATAACATATATTTCTAGGTGTACCCCACCATTAAAACTATTAAAATTGATTTTTATAAAAATGATATCATTAAAATACTTTAATTTATGTGATTAACCCATTAATAGAATCAATGATGTATGAAAATAAAACTCCCATGGATAAGGGATATATAAAGAATATTCCCACATCATAGTTATAAATTTATAAACTATGAAATTATCGAGATGAATGATGAAATAATAATAAAGAATAAAATCTAATATAGAAAACCAATAAAATGATAGATCATAAAACATTGATTGATATTTTCAGATCTCAATACCTAAGAATGTATTGTAAAAATAAATAGGGAACCTAGGAGAAAACCCCTATGGTTTTTATGGATGTTAAAATCCAAATTAAATAGTAGAAATCCACTGGTATGTTCTCAGACTTACTCTTTCCCTTTTATAGATTCCTCTATGAATACAATTTTCATTTCAAATTATCGTATATAAATTTTATAAGGATACTCATTACAGTAAAATTTAGCACATATTTGGAAAAAATTATATTAATCCTTTTAAAACATAATTCTGAATAAATTAAAAATTATCTAATATTATTATTTGATAACCATTTTAGAATATTCAGATGAATATCTATTGGAAAAAGGTTATATCGCTACTCTAAAAACCCAAATGGAAACACTAGATATAAATAATAAAAATGGTAGTTTAATGTCATGAGAATCAATTATTAATTTATATTATACTAATTATTGACAATAAATATATATGGAAATACTTTTTATGTTTTATTGGTGCTTAAATTATTAAACAATTCTAGTGATTATATAAATAACAAAATAAATCACAAGTAATAATATGTTATGGAATTTTTCCAACTAATGAATACCTATGGAAATATATGATGATTCAAAAAATTATGTATCAATACATTAATCCAAAGAATATAGAATGACTGAACCTAAATAACACCATGTTACTATATCATTACCTATAATTGTGTTTTCCCGGAAAATTTATTGGTTTTATCTACATTCATAATGTTCTTTTCTGTGTATTACTCTTATTCAAATACCCAAGAACCCTATAAATGATCTGATATATTTATGTAACATATTTAACTTGAATAGATGCTAAAAACTCCGATCACGTCATAAAAAATCATGTTCTCCTTCCAATTTCTAGGGGTTGTAAATAATTCCAAGGGATAATTGTTTATATATGTGTTAGGTGATATTTACTCTTTCTAATGAGACAACATATAAGGATGTTCAAAACTGGTAAACCCTTCATATAAAAATTATATTAGTTAAAATATATTGACAGTTGAAGGAGGTAGATGATTAGACTGTTGTAAATATATAAAATGAAAACACATACACAATTATATAAAATATATATATAATCAACCATAAATTAAAAAAACAACATTTTTGATAAATATAATGATTATATACACTTGTTTAATAAAATAATCACATCTAAAAAATTGAATATAATTTTTGATGTTGAGATTTATAAAAAATAAGGTTCCGGAACACACGAAATTTCATCTCCCTAGCTACTCATCTTATATGAATTATTTGAAAAACATAAATATTATATTATTTCCATGACTAAACATTAATCATTGTTAATAAAGTATACCTTACAAACAAGAAATTAGTTTATTTGGTGATTAAAAACACGAACTTCGTACTATAAAATAAGTATTCAACATATCCTTTAAAATTCTAATAACATTATACACATTTAGATATTTTATACATAGGGATCCTCTAAAATAAAACTAAATGGAATCATAAGAAAAGGATGACACAATGTGTTCAATAAGGGGTGAGATATATTATTCTTTGATAAATTTAGCATATGTAATCATAAATATGATCATAAAAGATAAGAACTATAATAACACAGATTCTTGGTAAGATAATCATGATATCAAACTCAAAGGAGTATAAATATAGAATGAATAATAGTTCATTACATAAAGTAGGAGTTTTGAATCATAAGAAAATAAAACAAGAACCATGGATAAACTATTTATGAATTTGGAAAAAATGAGCTTAGAATATGAGAACTTATGTAGAGTTTAACCATCAAGACATTAATATCATGGTGGAATTATGTAACCACAGTTTCCCCATAACATAATGGGTTGGGATAAAAACCTGAGTCTTGTAACATAATGGAATGATTTGAATACCTATGTACCATAACACAACATCTCAATAGAAATTAATATTTACCCAATGAAGAGGGATATATTTGACCCACATGTCCCATAATAATAATAAATACATATTTATTACAAATGAACATAATGAAATACATAAATCAACTATAGAATTAATGACCCATGGGAATGAAACATTATTAATTATAAGTTCGACAAACCATAAACTAGTAATCCAAATAAATAATATAAATAATCATATTTTATCATATAAAAAATGAATCATAATAAAAACTAATGGAGATGGACATGTAAAAAATATTTTCTTGAAAATTATCATACTTTTTTAAAAAATAGGAAAGATTCATCTCAAATTATATAACATTATGTTTTAATATAAATAATTTATAAATAAATGTTAACAAAACATATTTTGATCTAAATAAATATGAAATTGAAAACCTTCGAGAACATTTAATATTGGTTTTGAAATTAAAAGTGATACAAATAATGGTAGAGAGTAATTTAACAAAATGGTTAAATAATATAGTTAAAATATTTATTTACAAAATAGATAACATAGGCACAGAAGAATAAAATTCCAACAAAATTGATCATATAAAAAGAATTCCCCTTAGAAGCTTAAATTTAGTTGATTATGAATGACTATGAGTGGAAATGGTATGCAGAAATGAGAATCCAAAAAATTAACTATAAGAATACAAAATATACAGAGTTTTATAGAGAGTGAATATATAATTTATCCCAATGGGATTTTAGATATAGACTGTCATTATTTCAATGTGAAATTAAAATAGAAATAGTTACTACTCTCAACACCTAAGAAATCACTTTAATCAAAAAAATGATACACATAAAAATACTAATAGATTATTTTATAACAATATTAATATCTATTTAATTTTAAAATATATGTTTTTTATTTATTAAACAAATATTTGGTAGTTGTTGTTCATTTTGATCATCATGTCATTCAAATTTATATTGTTTAGTATATGTTTTGTACTTGATATATTGATTCCAATTCAATTATACAAATTTAATGATTCCCATAAAATCCAAGGTAGAAGATTCATCAGGTAAAAATTATATATATATATATATATATATATCTCATATTCATTTTATGGAATTTACAAGTATGGTATATTAAAAAGTAAGGTAGGATGAGTTTATTTTGGTTAATTTTTAGGTTACAACAAAAAACATTATATTGACTATTTTATTTCATGTCACTATTTTAGAACCATATTAATTACATAAATTACAATTTAGTACCATATATTACTATAATTAATGTCTTCATACTTATTTATTTTAAAAATAGTGATTATATTGTTACATCATGCATATATGTTGTTGGACCAACCTAGATAAGAATATACAATTCTCCTGAATAAATAAGTGTACGTAGTTGTATTATAATAAGGTAAATTTTAAGAAACCAAAAGGATGTTAATAGAAATTATTTATAGTTCCTATTTATATTTATTCATTTGTTAGATGATATGGTGATAAAAATTATTGTGAATAACTAAAACATTCTTTAATGATTTTTTTCTAAGAAAAAATTTCCTTCGAATGGATGGTTTTAGGTATATTTATTAAGACTAAATACTACCAAAAGTGTAAGAATACATTATTATTGAATATTTTGGATTGTAATTGATTTAAAATAGTAAAAATGATTGTTTTATGTGAGTAGAGGTGGGGACATTTTATAGATTTTTTTGAGATGTATTCCTTTAAATAATCATTCCTCAAAGCATAAGTAATGTCATTTTTCATGAATAGTTAATTTAATGTGTAAAGATTCTTGAGATTAACATTAAATACACTCATAAAAAAATTATAATTTTTTTGAGAAATATATTTGACCTATATTCCCTAATTGAACCCCTTTAAGAATTAATCCTTATTATGGTATATCAGTTTTAATCTCTGTAACTTAATTTTTCTTCAAAAAATGATGTGGAACCTCATACATAATTTTAATGTGTTTATTCAAAAAATTAAATTAAATTTATTTGAATAATTTTCAATATGTAAAACATTAAAATTTAAAATGATAATATAAAATATAAAAAAACTTCTTCTATAAAAAATGAAATTGTTTAGATGACGTGTTTCCCATTCTTATTTTATGGTAATTATTAATTTTTAAATGCATGGTAATATATTTTATTAAAGTTATATTACATAAATATTTATAAATTCCAACATAAACCCTTATATATATATTAAGATATAAAAATTCATAAAACCAAACAAAAGAATCTAAAAAAAATTGTTATACATAAAATGAATTTTCTCTTTCTAGTACGAAATTAATAATGTATACATGAATGTAAATTCGATTATTTTTATATATTAAATACACATTTAATTGAATTTCGTAATATTATTAATAATAAAATTTCAAAAACATCAGGATAATATTATATAAAAAATATTTTTAAATGAAACATAATTTTAATCTGAGTTACTAATATATTTCCAATACAATTCGTTAATTTGTCATTTAATTTAATTCACTTATTTTACCAACTATTCCTGGTAATATTTTCAATCATTAATAATTCATTGACATTCCTCCTATTTTAATTTACATTGGGTCTTACTTACCATATAAATTTAATTTTGATGTTTCATATTTGGTTTCCCAAATTTTATTAATTTTTACATCATATAATAATATTTTATCTAAATTAAATATATCATGGTTATTTTTAGATCATTGAATCATGAGAAACATGGTATTAAATATATAATAGGAAGAAATATACCGGTTTGTAATTTATAAGAAGTCCACATTGGGGTATAATCAACACTGGGATGGGGGGGAATCAATATATAGAACATTTTATTCTAATAAAAAAATTTATACCTTTACCACTTAGATGTGTTAAGATCTTGAATATCCTATTGTTTTTTCTGAATTTTATTATATTACACCAAAACTTGTATAAGATTGAAGATAATATTTTTAATAAGATTAATACTCTATAAAATTATCTTGTTATTGTGGTGCATGGTGATGAACATTAAATAAATTATCAAATTATAATATGGTAAAAAGTAAAATGGATTTTCTTGAAAACAATCCATAGCCAATATTTGAGTCCATACACATTACGAGGGTTGATGGTAAAAATTCCAATTTACATCGACTAGTTAGTTCCATGAGGAAAATTTATCTCTTCCCTGCTTCTTTATATGTTCTTAGAATATATTTTCCACATTTTTATTAAGGTGATTTGTAGCACTGGGAATTTCATTAATTAGATGAGTCTAATATTGGATATCACATTGCTTCATTGTTCTTCTTCATCACTTATTACGTGAATAGTAATGGGAAAGGAACAATATTTATTTATTCTTCATTCAGAACCTATTTTTTTGGTCATATATCTAATATTTTTTTTAGATATGTCTTCCAGATAATGGTTATCCATTGATTATGCTCCTGGTGATTGTTTTTATCATCTCTTTCCCCTTTCAATTTAAACCTTCACCAGTTGATAAAGATACTCTATTTGGTAAGTTATTGATCATTATTTATTCATCATTATCAAATGCCTATTTTTTATGTTCTACTACTCTCTTTAACATACTTTACTAATTATGATACATATACATATAATATATATTAAACACCATAATCTTCAATTTATTTTATTCGTTTTTTTTCTTTCCAGTACTTCTGCTCCTTCAAGTACACACTACTTCGTCTAATATTTCATCATTCAATACAATGAACTTAATGTTAATTTCTCTTACACTTTATGGACACCACATTATGAAAACTATTTAAATATTTATTAGAATTAGTAAATTCACTTTAATTCATTACAAAATTACAATTAATCAACACCCCTTTTGGTAGGTTGTGATTTCCATAATTTTTATATGAGGTTAAAACTTGAAATTCAAGCCTCCCAATTAAACATTGAGAATCTCCTTCAATGACTTCTGCATTTGACCACCTATTTTCTTCTTATCAGTACCTAGGAAGATAATTTATCATGACTTGCACAGTAACATTCCATCTAAATAATCATCCCTAAAATTAATTTTTATTTACTCTTTGGTGGAATAAATCAATATCTTCACAAGGATATGGATATAAGATATTTCATTACATGTGAAAAAGTCTTTCGATGTTCACTGAAGGAATAAATGAAAATTTTATATTCCCACCATTCATATGGATTAGATAAAAAAGGAAGATCTAGTACCCTGAAAAATAAAATTATGTACAGAAATTTTATCTTTTAGCTTTCTAGAAATGTGGGAATAGGTATCAAAGTAATTTTGTGAGTGGAACTATGAAGTTATTTAAATGTGGAAAGCTAAGTTATAAATCCATAGAATGTTGAAATGTGATTAATGGGATGGTTGAGGGAATAAAAGAGGCGAGGACTCTATATAATTAATGACTTATACTATTGTGTATCTTGTGCAATGAGTTTTGAAATTATGAAAATCAATTCATCAATCCAATGGCTAATGTAGATGATATTCTACAACAATAATTAAATAATACAAAAAATGGGAACTATTATCAAATAATAATGGATTAAGGGAATCATAATAATTCAGGAACACTTATCCCCCTCCCTAATTTTGAATTTTAGTTTTCATTTTTCATTAATAATCACTATAAATATCTTATTGTTTCCACATTATAGAAATTTCACAAGATTACCCCCTCTATATTGATTAATGAATAATTTAATCAAATTCAACATTCTTTCCGTACAAGGATAAACCCAAGATTCCAATGAAAATTTTATTATATAATATAAGAGCTTATAAGAGTAATAAAGGTTGAAATAACTTTCAAATGTGTATATGTATCCATGTATGATTTTCATAAGAGTAATGGATACCATAATAGGTTTATAAGTTTTAGTATGATCATATGTTATAAGTTGTTGACACCCATTTTGAGGTTTTATATGATGAGTGTTTATCAAGATTATGGTTTTTTTTAAATCCATTTATGGAAATATAACCCTATAGCTTTTTATTTGTTTTAGTGACAATTTTATTTGAGGATGAATGGATTTACACTTTGTGTACAAAAGATTAAAACTACTGGTAATCTATAGGGTTTATCATATGATTGATTTTAATGTTATTATTGGTTTTGGTCAATCGCCTTATTAATTCATCAAACATCCTCTATATTAGAGAAGATTTATATTTAGATATTCTATCCAGAATGTGAATTAAGGAAGTGGTAAGGCTTCAATGAGTACGAAATTCAATTTATTTTTATCAGAATTTGGTGTTACCTCAATTTTTTGGTGATGTATTCAGAAAGTTTTGGATACAGAGTTGAGCTTCATCCCTACATCTTATCTTCATATATATGGTTTCTTTTGGAGTTTAATTATAACCGTAGAGGAAATGCGATGATACTGTTATATTGATTTAAATGGTGGTTGGTATCAACACCTTCTACTAGTGTAGTTTTCATGAAATATTATATTTCACTTGAGCATTTAGATGGATAATTATGATGCCATTTATGGAAATAAATATAAAACTCCAACATATAGAATTATATTTCAAAAATAATACTATTGGGACTTGAGAAAGATACAAAGATGGAAAGGAATTTTAGTGTCATTAAACAACCTATAAAGACAACATAGATGTGATAGAAATGTTGTGCTCGTAATTTTTTATGTGGTATATATTTTTATGTTTTTTAGAAGGTAAATCTCTAAATTTTTTAATGAATGAATGATGGGAAAACTAATCACTTGGTATATCTGATCTCATTAAAATAATTGATCATATCAGGATAATATCTTATCATTTGGAACATGAAATAAAGTTCTCCCCTATTCATGATGATTTCATTGTATTTCTCTTAAGGAAATACATATATAATCCATAACATATACTAAATTAATTGGGTGTACTACTAGGTCATGATATTTCTTCTAAGTAAAAACCGGTAGTGATTCTCTATCGCATAGAGAATTTCATATAAAACCCGACCACTCACCAAGTAAATGGGTTTTAGTGATACTAAAATCATTAAGAGCTACATATGAAACTAAAGATGTATTGAGGAATAATTATCCACATTTTTAGTATGAAAGTGAATAATTTTTATAGATAAATTCATTTTAAGAGGGGTAGAATGTGACGCACTATGATTTTATGAAATATATATTTTTTTAATTAAATTTATTTGTATTTATATTTTTTATAACATGAAATATAGATTCTGTCTAGTGTTACAAATAACACTAAGTAAATATAAAATTATGTAAAACAAAAAGTTAATAATTCATTATACACAACACCAAGCGAATATTCTACTACATGCAACACTAAGTTAGCTTTCATTACAAACCCCACTAAGTTTTTAAAATACGATATAATATTGTTAATATAGTTATTTAAACATGAATTTTGTAACCTATCCACTAAACCTAGTGATATTAAAGGTAATAATTTGTTTTAAAATATTAATTTATATGGTTTTATATAAATTAATCATATTTATAAAAAAGTACCTTATTTTCTATAATGTCTTTAAATGTTTCCATAATACTATTTTCATAAAATATTATTCTTATTTACCTTTTTGAAAAATAATATAACTAATATATCCCACATTTATAAAATTAATTTTATTAAATAAATTATTTTTTAGATCAGTTTTTTAAAATTATCATTACATGATGTTTTGTGTTTTTTATGAAAATTTTTATTTTTTAAATATTGAATATATTGAATTTTAATTGAAAACATCTTTTATATTTAATTTATTTATAATGAAAAATTATATTATAAATTGGTTCGAAAAAAAATTCTTCAAAATTAAATTCATTATTCCAATTTATTTTATTGGAATTAATTTCAATTTGAATTTTGATATAAAAAATTTGAAAACATTTGAAAATTTTCTCTTTAAAACCCCATTTTCTTATCGCGTATGTGGGGTTAATTTTAAATTAAAAATTTCCACTTATATGAATGTAATTTTTTAAAAATGGATTTCATATTTTTAATTGAAATAATTGATATTATCTAATAAGGAGAATATTTTTTAAAAAAAAAATTAATCGTTAAATTAGTAAAAAATATTTACCGCGGTTATTGTAAAAATGGGTTTACTAAAGGTTAAACTAAGAAGGTTGGGGTTAAAAATAACCCAAACAATTAAAAAACCATTTTAAATAAATATTTGAACCTTTTATATTATCTTAATAATATTATATTATTTGTTGATTTATTGTTGAAAAAAACATTGGTGGAATTATTTCTTTCAAAACATTATAAGTGTGCCACTCACCTCACCTATAAAAGTCCACAACATCTCCTATATTCATTACACCTTAAATTTGTTTTGGATAATATTATACCTATAAAAATAACTTCAAAATTTTCCTTTAATAATCACATAAGACTTATTTTTTAATTAAATCCAATATAAGAATGCTGTTAGTGAAAACCTAAGGAATGTTTCTAAAGAAGATGTAACATTAATCAACAAGTATTTTTTCTTTATTTATTCCTCAGCCTCTTTAAATTCTTATTATACATTTATGATATAATATAATAAGTATATTACATATAATAAGATATTTTATCTTTATTTAATGACCTACAACCATATCCACTTCAATCTAATGGGTTACCAAATCATTGTTTTTGTGTACGGCAGACTACCTCCTAGTGAACTAGTGTAATTCGTTTTTCCTTTACCAACAATAAATGTAAGACATAATGATGGATTAAATTTTTATACATTATTTTTATGATATTATTATACTTATATAATTATTATATCACACATTCCCTCATTCTCTCCATTTTGGGGGTATAAGATAAGGATGTTCATGTGTAAGGAGACTACCACATCCTGAAGTGATGTGATTCCTTCACCCTTTACATGGATGTTAATAAGATATATTTTAATGAAAATATTTTATATATATGAAAAAATAATTTCTCTATATTTATAATATATCATATATCATTATTTCATTCAATCCCAAAAGAAAATGGAAATACCCTTGAAGTGTTCATATGCACTACCGTCTCCATGAATGGTGTACTTCATTTTTTATCACGAAATATTTTGGATTACAATAAAATCATAAATATTGAATAAGTATGATATTTATATCGTGAATAAAATTTTTTTTATTATTAAATAATGATCAATGTAATTGATCAAAAAATAAAAAATCAAAACATATAAGAAAAACAATGCAGTTATTACACAAAAAGTGTATTTAAAAAAGAATTGTTAATAAAAAATTAAAAAATGATAATTGAATCATATATTGTTATTTATATTGTCATGGTTATATAGTAGACATATAATAAACTTTTATTTATTATACAAGAAGTTTTAACATGTGAAAATGAAGTCAATCCTTATGGTACGAGATTTTCATCTCACTTTTTTTACTTCGGTGAGACACATGTCATAGTCATGACCTATTTTAGTTATGTAGAGTATATAATTTCCATGACTGTATTTTATTATTATTATCCTTAACTAAATATGAATTTATATATATTTATATATATATATATCCATTTTTTTATATCCATTTTATGGGGATTATGATTCAAAATTTTCAATGTGGTATAGATTTTATGTTATAATATCATTATTTATCAGGGATGTTTATGAGTATGTGGGAGATGATATAATCTTCTATTACGACTATAATGAAACTCACTAATTTTACACTCCTGTAGATTTAAATTTTAATTTTTTGTCATAGTACCATTTTACCATTCTTTTTTAACTTAAAATATTTGATAATGTTTTTTTTAAAATGAAAAATTATTTTTCTCATCGCTTCAAAAAAAATTCATCGAAAACCGTCAAATCTAAAACTCTTTTCACAATTGTTTTTAAAATTTTAAAAATAATTTACTAATTTAATATTTACCCAAATTTTTTTAAATTAAATTATTCTTCATGTTGATTTCAAGACCAATTTGAGTTTTGGATTTTACTGAAAATAAGAAATGAAAATTTTTTGTATGACGTGAAAATAATTTCACCACATCTTTAGAATTATTTTCTTTGAATATTCTTTTATATATTTTAATGTTTATTTTAAAAGAATATTATTTTCGAAATTATTTAAAAAATGTTTTTATACAGGAATGTTTACTTTCTTCATGGAATTTTTTAAATGAATTTAACAATTCCATTATATGTTTTCAATTTTTTTTAAACAAAAGGATTTAGAAAAAATTGAACAAAGATTTGTTTTAAAAAGAGGGTTTAAAAAGAATTTCTTTCACAAACTGAATCTGGTAACCACCAATACCAGCACAAACCCAGCCTATGGAAATACCCAAAGGGAATTTCCTATTCTCATTGGCTTGCACAAGTGCCCAGGTATCAAACAATTAGGTTTGGGAACGATATACCTGATTATGAAAGCATAAACCCTTAAAAACAATCCATCATAAAAATCTATAAATTTTTTGCCAAATAAGTTTTAAGAAAAACATAGAATTGAATATATGTCTTTGAATATAGTACCAGAGGTCCACATAAAAATAAAACAAAATCAATACATCCACAAGGACTCCACATGACAAGGGTTCATCACCCTCAGGTCATCTCCCCAACTCCTCCCCAAGGATGGGAACATACACCCCAAAATACCATCCCCAAAAGTGTTCCCTTTACATGAGTCAAAAATAATTAAGTATACTTACACCAAAGGAGTGTAAGGTGGGTATGAGCCTAATCCCAATATGATACCACCCAATGATTTTAATTTGAATTAAATACAAATTAAAAAAGTAAGTAGTTTTAATATACAAAGGAAAATAGTGACAAATTACAAGAAATGAAACTTTCAATTGAAAACAGTTTTCAAGCTAAAACATTCATAATGTTAAAACATTTAAATAGTCATCTTAGCTACAGTAATGAACTTCAAAACATAGCAAAGTACAATGGTGAATACCACAAATCCAAAGAGCAATGAAATCAAGAACACCCCTAGGTACTAGATAGTGTCGGGCTCCATATACCTCATACCTCGATGTAATGTTACCATTATAAAATATATTCTTGTGCACAAGACACAAGTAGAGAACATACACATAACCTATTGGTCCCACGAATCATCCATATAGTTTAGTTAGAGTTGTATTTATCCAAATTATAAGTGAAATAGGGGAAAAAACCCGTCTGGTCCACTAGTTAATCTAGTACATATCTGCCCCACATAGGTACTTGGGCTTCCCCCTTTGTGATCAAACAATTTTAGCATGATCAGAAATCCATTTTCATATAAAACACCACTAATGTTCACATACAATCAGTACAGTAGCTATACACATTTTAAACCACTTAAAACACGCAATAAACCACATTGATATTTAATAAAACTATTCCTCAAAAAAACGCACATTGTTTTGCACCCAAAACTCTTTGAAATACCCACTTGGCATACCATGTGAATACTCAAAAGTCACAAAAACAGAAATTTGAGCCAAATAAATTTAAAATAAACCAAAAAATAAATTTTATTTCATCCCCATGTGAACCAAGATATGTTATCTTTTTAAATCATCCTTTTTTAAACAATCATGGCACTTAATGATCACAAGTTCAAGAAAAACCATTAAAACCCACATTCATAGAAAAACCCAAAAGGGTTAAACATAAAAAAAGTTATTTGAAGACCTATTAAATTTAAATAAAATCAACTAAGTAATAACATGACATCCCCAATTGAACCATTAAAATATTTCTAGGGAAACTCCCCATTTCCCATTAAATTGGCACTAAAAATTCATTTGCATTACAAACTCCATAAAACTTGTTTTCGCAGCAATAATCACATGATAATATCATAAATACAACATGTAAATTCCTATAAATTTCATACACATGTAATCACCTACCAAATTAACATAAACCCTTGAATCCTTTGAGCTAAAATTCAATCGCACCACCACCACACCACTAGGAAGGTAGATTGACCCTAAAATCTGAATATTGGACTACGAAAACCCAAAGTTAAACCCTAGGATCAAAACCATTGTTTCTCAACATTATTATCCTCAATGGTAAGGGATTAAACCCTTATCAAACTGAATAAAACCCTACAAAAATGAATGAATAATGAAGAAGACCAACTTACTTGAGGGATCTTGAAGAAATCTCCCCAAATACACCCATAGATGAATTTTCAAGCTTCTAAAATTTCAATGGTGGTTTGAACAATGATGAATAGATCATGAAAAAAAATGTAATGGGGGAAAATAGTGACAAATGAATGAGTTATGAAGAAAATAAGATACATCTTCCAATCTGGACTATTTGAGAACACCTAGGAATGTTTTCCCTTATTAGTGATGAAAGAGAGCTCCAAAGAGGGAGAAAATGTATTAGGAACGCATCTAAGTATATTAGCTTCGAGTGGGAGGTGGAATCACCAAAACTATGTTAAAAATGAATATGTTATTAAATGAAAAAATGGATTTTTTAAAATTTTAAATGTTCTTCCGTCCACGCCCAATCCCTTAAATAGAAACCTAAATCCACCATGATTATATGATTCTAAATATACCCTATTAATATGGTGGTGTTAATAGGTCATGGGGGACAATTAGGAATTATAATAGATGAAACATGTTGAAAATTGAAGGTGCCATAAAGGAAAATAAATTTATTTTTAAATCTGGAATTGAGCTCACAATTTGGATCATCTCATGAAAACTCACCCATTGCTCCAAAAATTCATGGGAAACCCCCAAAACAAAGAAATAATGAAAATTAAATTAAAAATAACTTTAAAATATGTCATGGATGTGAAATTAATTTCACAATGAAAGAATTTTCAGCCTGGAAAGTCAACCTAAAGCTTAATAGAAAAATAAGAACAGGTAATCTTCCTCAACCTAGGACTTTCACTCCCAGGTCTCATGTGTATCACTACTGTGCTGCCAACAAACCTAGATCAATAGAATATACTTCCCTTAAATCACCTTCTCTTTGGAGTCTGATATTTTCACTAGCCGCTCAAAAACTGATTAGTCGGGTTCCATCTCTGATTCTTCCCAACTCATCACATGGGACAGATCCATGTATTATTTCTTCAAATGGGAGACATGGAAGATGTCATGGATGGACATCAACATAGAAAGTAAGACCAACCTATAAGTCACCTTTACAATATGATCGGTGATTTTAAAAGGGCCGACATATCACCACATCAACTTCCCTTGCTTCCTCAATCGACGATCGCTCAAACTAGGGGCCACATTCAAGAATACCAAGTCACCAACAAAAAACTCTATGCCTTGAAGCCTTTGATAATTTTATCGATACTTTGAGCTATCAATAAAATATGCCTAATCATCTTGAACTTTTCATACGTCACCTGCACCTGACTTAGCCCCAAAAGTGAGGTCTCACCTACCTCATCCCAACATAGGGGGACTGATAAGGCCGACTATAGAGCGCCTCAAAAGTATCCACTTGAATCGAGGATTGGTAACTATTATTAGAATAAAACTCAACCAACAACAAATTTATATCCCAAGAACCTCCAAATTCCAAAACACATGCATGAAGGATGTCCTCCAAATTCGAGTTTCCTCATTCTATCTTACAATTCGTTTGAGGATGGTATGTCATGCTTATCTAAATTTGATACCAAAGGACTTTAAAAGGCATTCCCTAAACCGAGAAGTGAAATGGGGGGTATATATTTAAGACAAATACTGATGGAACTCTATGGAGTCTCACCACCTCCTGATGACACAAATTGCCCAACTCATCCACTTTAGCTGTATCTTTTATCAAAATAAAGTGGGATAATTTTGTCAAATGACCAATCACCAACCAAATGGGATTATTACCATGATGTGTACGAGTTAATAAAACAATGGAGTCTATGGAGACCTTAAACAACTTCCAATTAGGAGTGGGTAATGGATGGAGCAAACAACAGGGTTCCTAATGCTCTGATTTCACCTGTTAGCATGTATAAAACCTCGACACAAAGCCCCCTATGTCCCTTCACATACGTGTCCACCTAAAATGTCATTCAAATCATAATACATATAGTTATAACTAGGAGGTACAAACCACTGAGATTTGTGGCTATCCTGCATCACCACCATTCGTAGAGACGATGGAATTGCTTAGTTTCCCTTGAAGCATAAGATTCCCTCTGGGAATGAGAAAAAATCAGAGGATGTCTCTCCACTATGAAAAAACATCCTTCCCACTGAAAAAGCTCATCACATGGTTGTTCCCGCTGAATCAACTCCTATAGAGAAGAATTCAACTAGATGCTCACCACGAATACACCTCCACTATGCTCTCTTGTCTCCAACTACGTATGAGCAAAGAGTCTCATCAAATCCCACACATCACTAGACTTCCTCAAAGACTGCACTGGAACTCTTTTGTTCATGGAGTCAGCCACCATATTACCCTTTTCTGGGGTATATACAATGTTAAATTCAAACCCTACAAGTACGCAATCCAACAACATTACCTTAATTTGTGGTCCTTCTGTGAGAAGATATATGAAAAGATTTTGTGGTCAGAGTAGACCAAAAACATCTCGCCAAAGAGGTATTGAAACCCGATCTTCAAATCATGCATCACCACAGCCAATTCCAAGTCATGGGTTGGGTAATTATTTTCATGTGGTCGGAGTTGGTGAGAGCCATATGTCACCATGTGATCATCCTGCATATGTATGAACCCTTGACCCATACATGAAGGGTAAAAATAGACCACAAACCCCTTCCCAACCTCATGAAAAATTAACATAGTGGCAGTATTCAACCGCCTCTTTAGGTCCTCGAATGATGCCTAACATTCTGAGATCCATAAAAATTTAACCCCTTTCTAGGTGAGCACGATCATCGGTGAAACAAGAAGAGAGAAATCTCAAACAAATCGCCTATAATAACCATCCAGGCTAAGAAAACACCTAATCTCAAACATATTCTTCAGTTTCTACCATAAAATGACCACACTAATCTTATGGGGGTCCACTAAAACCCCCTACTCTGGGATCACATGCCCCAAAAGGTTACCTCCCTAATCCACAAAGTTCACTTTGACAACATTACATAGTGGCAGTGAGCTCTTAAGGTTCCCAAGATGATCCGTAAGTGATGTTCGTGTTCTTCCACAGAGCCAGAGTATAATAGAATGTCATCCACGAAAAACACAAATAGGGAAGGTAGATAATGATGTAACACCTTGTTCCAGAGTTCCATAAAGACTGCTGGAGCATTGGTTAATCTGAAGGGTATGACCAAATACTCAAAGTGGTCATACATTATTCGAAAGGCTGTCTTCGGAATATCTGACTCCTTCACCCTGAGTTGATGTTATCCCGAATGCAAGTCTATTTTTGAGAACTACTTTACCCCCTTCAACTGATTGAATGAATCATCTATTCTGGGAAAAGGGTATTTTTGATTAATTGTTATCGTATTCAGCTTCTGATTTTCAATGCACAACCGGAGGGATCCATTAGCCTTTCTCGCAAACCACATAGGAGAATCACAATGAGAGACACTCCCAGTGAATGAATCCTTTGGATTCTAAGTCATACAAATATATCTTTCATTACCTCAGCTCGGTGGGGGCCATATGATAAGACGGAAGAGATATAAGTCGTGTTCCCGATGACAGATCAATCGAAATCTCCACATCCTGCTCCAGGGGAAAACCTGAAAAATAATCTGGGAATAACTCCAGAAACTCATTCAGTACATGAGGTAGTGCTCCTTCTAGGGAAGGCCATTTTCCTCTAGCATGATTTATGATAATTCGAAGATATGACTTCCCATGTCTGGGAGTGGAGGTCATTTGCATCTCGACCAAGGATCTCATTCTCCTCGAAAAACCAGATGAATCCCATTAGGTGTCATGAAACTCACTCGCTGCTTGTGGCAATCAATGTGTTCCTGGAAGTGTACTAGCCAATCCATACCGAGTATTATGTCATATAGTCCCATATATAAAACCAAGAGGACCCACCCTATCTCATCCCCTAACATAGAAATCACACACAAAGGGAACATGAGACCCTACTCCTTCTTTCCTAGTGGTGTCACCAACTCTATTGAAAAAGAAAACAACTCGATGTGAATATTTCATGAGTTCACGCTACCTGGGAATGTATGAGGCTTATTTTTTAGTAAATCCTGAGCCATGTACTTCCTTGGACCAGTCTTATCTTCCCTGATAAGAGCTGGAATACGAGGTCGTCCATGTCTTAGTTCTTGGAAAGCCTGAACCACAACCTATACAAGCCTTTGATCAAGCGATGAGGGAGAACACTCTCTGGCTTCCTCCAGTGGGTTCATGGGAGCTTTTTAGTGAGGCATGTTGCAAAAAAAAAGCAACATTCACAATAGAAAATATATTTACAAATGTTCTGAAAAATTACTTAAATATCAAAAAATATCATGAAGAAAAAAACATTAGAACAATAAAATAAACCACAACTTCACCCCCATATGATGTCCATGTGTATTCTGCAGCCTATACGTCTTGCCTAGAAGTGAAGTCAAGAAGAAAATTCCATTTTCCCCTGGTGGCATGAGGCCTTCCAAGAGAGGTGTGGGTCAAGCACCTTACTCATGACCAAAACACCCAGACCCAACAGTCCTAGATCCTCTTTATCTTGACTAATCCCAAATTAATAATATAACCAAAAAACATTAACCTCCTCTGATAGAATTGTGTCCCGAAATGAATTTGGTCGCCACCAATACGGACACCAAACCCAACCAGTGGAAATTCCCAAAGGGTGTTCCCTATCACCACAGGTGGGAACATGTGCCCGAGTATATAAAAATGAGGTTTGGGAATGAATTACTCGAGTATTAAAGAATAAAATCTTAAAAACAATCCATAATATAAATCTGATGTCTTCCGCCAAACAAGTCTTAATAAAAAACCAGAATTGAATGCATGTCTTTGAATATAATACTAGAGTTACAAATAAGAAATAAAATAAGATATAAAGTCATACATGACGACTCCATAAAACAAGGTTACATTAACCACAAGCCGTCTCCACAACTCCTCCCCAAAGATGGGAACTAACTCCCTAAAACACTATCACCCAACACCTTCCCTTTACCTGAGTCAAGAATAATAAATTCTACTTAAAAAAAAGGGATTTAATAAGGGTGTGATCCTAAGCCTAAAAAGATACAATAAAATTATTCCAATGTGCATGCAATATATGGTGAAAAATCAAAAAGTTTTATTATGCAATGAAAACCGGTGACAAATTCAAAGAAATGCAACTTTCAATTGAAAACAGTTTTCTAGATAAAACATTAAGAATGATAAAACATTTAAATATTCATGTTAGATATTGTAATATAATTCCATAAACACATTAGTAAAATGGTAAATAACACAAATCCAAAGATAAACTAAATCCAGAAAACCCCTAGGCACTAGATAGTATCGTGCCCTATGTACCTCATACCTCTGTGTAAAGTAACCATAGTAAAATCCATTCTCATGCATGATCCACTAATAGGGAACAAAAACATAACCTAGCGGTCCCTAATCATCATCAATATAGTTTATTTATAGTTTTCTTTATCCAAATTCTAATTTAAATAGGGACAAAACCCATCTGGTCCACTAGTTGTACTAGTATATATCTGCCTCACCTAGGTACACGGGCATCCCCCTTTGTGCTCAAACAATTTCATCATGATAAAAGAATCCATTTTCGCATAAAACACAACTAATGGTAACATAAAATCAGTTAAGTAGATATACATATTTTAAACTTGTTAAAACACACAATTAAGCACTTTGAATTTTAAAAAAATGATTCTAACAAATCCTGCATTATTTTTCACCCAACACTCTTTGAAATCCCCAATTTTCCTACCATTTTCATACTAAAAAGTCACAAAAACAGACATGGAAGACAAAATATATCTAAACAAAATCAAAAAATTAATTTTAGGGCAGCCCAATGTGAACCAAGAAATTTTATCTTAGTAAACCATCCATTTTTTTAACAAACCTAACACTTAAAGTTCACAAGTTCAACCAACACCATTAAAACCAACTTTTAGAGCAACAACCAAAGGGGTTAAAAATTTAAAACATTATTTAAATCTCAATTAAATTTTAATAAAATCAAAATAGTATTAAAAGGGCTTCCCTAAAAGAACCATTAAAATATTTAAAAAAAAAACCCCCCCAATTTCACATAAATTTGGCACTAAAAATTCATTTTCAATACTAACTCCACTAAAACCAGTTTTCGTAGAAACACTAAAATAAAATGAGCAATAAAATATCATAAATACAAAATTCCAATTCACATAAATTTCATACACATGGAATCACCTTCCAAATTAATGAAAACCCTTGAATCCTTTGTGAGATGATTCAATCGCACCACTGCCGCACCATAAGGAAGGTAGATTAAACCTAAAATAAGAATATTAGACCAAGAAAACCCAATGTTAAACCCAATGTTCGAAACCCCTGTTACTAGACATTAAGAACCTCGTGGATATTGTAATACACCCTAGGAAAAATCAATTAATCCCTAAGAATAATGAAAGAAGAATGAAGGAGACCCACTTACTTGAGGGATCTTGAATAAATCTCTCCTAATTCACCAGTAGATGATTTTTAAAAGAGACAAACTTTCAATAGAGGTTAAAAATTATGTGGATACATTTTATGAATTGTAATGGGGAAAAATATTGGCAAATGGAGGAGTTATGAAGGAAAGAATTTACCTATTCAAATATGGATGATTTGAGAAATCCTACGAAGATATTCCCTAATTAATGATGCACATAAGCTCCAAATTAGGGGAAATGGTAATGGGGAAACGCCTATGAATGTTATCTTCAAGTGGGATATGGAATCACCAAAAAAGAGTAAAAATGAAAATCTTAATAAATAAAAAATCATTTTTAAAACTGAAAATTGGATTCCAGGTTTTCCCAATCCCTTAAATAAAAACCCAAATCGAACATGATTATGGATTCCTAAATGGTCCAAATTGATATGGTGGTGTCAATATGTCAGAGAAATCCAAGTCAGAATTCGAATGGATGAAAAATGTTTAAAAATTAAGGAGTTATAAAGGAATCAAAATTTATTTTTAAACCAGGAATTGGGCTCACGATTTGGCCCAAATCATGAAAACTCACCCATTGCTCCAAAAATTCATAGTAAACCCCCAAAAAAAAGAAATAATGGAAATTAAATTAAAAAGGCCTTTAACATATTTCATATTTGTGACAAATGTTATTTTCCTCAAGAACCATTCCTAGTGATTTTTCTTTCAAAATCATTCTCTATCTTATATGAAATCCTTTTTGGTTACTTTTGATTTATTTTGGTTATTATCCAACGATACCATTCTTATTATTTCCCTAAATGTTTTATGTTTAGGATTACAGGATGGTCATAAAACCCGATTCAATTTCCACAATTTATACAATGATATAAGAATCTTGAATCCAATTTATTTTTACATTGTTTATGTTACAATGAAATGATGAATTGATAATGAAACCTATATACATTATATAGGTTATGATATGATGAAATTTTTATGACACCCATTTCATTTCATGTGATATGATATGATGAATGTTTTATGCTCTTATGGAATCTATATGTATTATTTTCATTATGTGATTTTTGAGATATATATCTCCCAATAAATCATTTGGTAATAATTTATTTCTCAGTAGATAAAAATGGTAATTAATTTTATTGGATTGATCCTCGATAGAAAATAGATGTATCCAGATTAACAATGTGAAACAGGTGGTGAGTCCCGATCCAATATATTTATGGCCTTGACCAATAACTATGAAATATGAAATGGGTTTTTCTATTTATAATGGTGACATAATTTTAATATTTGATATTATGGTTCATTATTGTTTTATTATTGGTTTCTCTCTATTATCCCATTTGTTAAAAAATGATATAGTTTTATACAATTACTTATGATTATTTTCTATGATAGTTTTTTTATGAACTATGTTTTTCATGTTCATGATCACATAACTTTAAGCTTATTTTGTTCTTCCATGTGACTATAAATTAATATCTCTTATAATTACACTTATGGTTCATGTAAGCTCACCCTTTCTTATATTTCCACCCCTAGGTTATAATGAAGGTTTTAGGTATTAAAGGACTTAGATGAGTACTATGTGAGAAGATATTTGTGTAAGATGTTCATGATCATTTACTAAATTAGAAGATTGTTTAACAAGTCTCAAAAGACATTGTACTATTAAGGTCCTCAGGAATGTTTTTGTTTTATTTATTAATTATTTATCTTTAAGAATATTTTATACATGTATGAAAAATATGCGCCATTATTTGGAGAAATACCGATACACTCTTGAATGGATCCTTAGTTATATAAGAATTCTCATATAAATAAAAAATATATTTAAATGAATTTCTATTTATTTTTAAATCACTAATAAATTATAATCTTATAAAAACAACACCATTGAATTTCTCTTCACCAAGAATATTTTATTTAAAAAAACAAACTACCAATCTATTTTGGGTTAGATGATCACATTCATGTAGCCACATTTCATTTTTAAATTCCAAACTCTCCTTTAAGAAAATCAAAAAAAATGGGCATAAAATCCAAAACTATTTCCTTTATTTTCTAGAGACACATTCTCATATTAATATCTTCTATCAAACAACCTATTTCACTCCTATTGTGGGATCATTCTTTCAGAATCAAATTTCAAACTACCATACTTCCACTAACAATATTGGAATGAAGACCAGTTCATTGAAATTTGAAAAAACCTCTTTGCATGACTATAAACCAGATAAATCTGATAAAACATGAGGTTACTCCCCTTGATCATTGATAAATCAAGGCATTATAGTTATAATGGACTTAGTTCAACATGGTAACACTAAATTTTCCTTAAAATTCACAAGATGACCCTTTCATTGAACATGTCTCAACACTGATTTTATAGGTGTTATTTCTCACTAACAACTTACTAAAGATAAAAGAACTAAAATTGAAACACTTACATTTTACTCTATTTAAAATGGTTTTCTTCACATGGAGACACATAAACCAAATTATATCCTAATACCTTTAAACAAAGTCACACAATGAAAATTTTGATCTTGTTTAATGAAGAATGTATGAAAATTATAGTGCAATATCATGGAAAATCTAGAAACTATTCATAACTACTATAGTACCAAAACCAAAAGACATAGGAACATTACATATCCAATATCCCTAGACAGACACGAGCAATCCCTAGCCTAACTCCCACACCAATTCTCAAATGAATCATGTACTAAAACTTGTGTATAAAACTTACTTAGAATCATATCTATACGTGGTTTTATTTATCCAATGGTCACAATGAAGAAAAATGATAATCATAAAATTTATATATAGGTACCATAACTCTTATAACATGATGGTCACACATAAGTTACTAAAGTATTTATACATACATTAGGTGTATCCCAGAATTTGTAGAGAAGAAAAGTATTCTTGAATTCTACAGCTAATGCCCCATCCATCCTTAGAAATATTGACTAGCATGGTCAGAATCCCCCTACTCACCAAAGGATCATATAAACATTATCCATCACTAATTCATGATTATTGATAATGGTTACCTAGAATTTCCGTGGGATTATACATTCAATAAGGTTCAAAACCATCACATATCCGAGGGTGTTTTCCAACCTTATTTATTAACTTTTAACCACTTATTAGAAAAAACCCACAATAAGTCCCATTAAAAAACCAAAAAATATATATTCAGATAGACCATGATATAGTTTATGCTCATTAGAAATACTAAAATTTATTAAGAGTACACTAAGGTATTATATATTGGTGTGTATCACTCTTCCTAGACCATGCTCCATAAAAATTATATATACCAGGTTATAACGAACACCTAAAACCACTTCCCCTAAAAAAGTATTTCTAGATCCTTCTAAAGGTCAAAAAACTCACAAAAACAAATTTATTTTCCAATAACCACTCATTAATATTTAATGAATGTCTATGTTGTACTAAAAAAATTGAGTAACAAATTTCTTACCCAAAACAATCATCACATCAGAGTTTACATCTTACCACATCCAACTTCTCATAAACCAGACAATTATACCATCTTTATCTAACTCCCAAGGACACAAATTAGTCAATCATGATTTAATGAGATTTACAAGAAACCTATTTATTTTCCTTGGGTTAATCATGTCATGAAAGTAATAATGATTGTTTTTTATGATTTTGATGATGACAATCAAGATATATGTAAATTAATGATGGTTTTTGGACATTTCAATATGATGGGAGTATGTAAATATTCTTGGTTGATCTAGAGAAAACATATATGATCGGTTCACTAAGATAATACTAGGTGAGCTAGATATAGTAGATATTATTGGTGTGCCTAGATAGTTTTTTAATGAATTCAGAAATGATTCTGTTCTTTGGAGAATTATATAGGAAATTAAATATATCGTTCTTCCAGATTTAATGTTATTTAAGGGTTATTTAATTATTCAATGATGATATTGTCCTGTGATACCAAACATTTTCGTATTACATGTTATTCAGTTGTAATGTTCCTTATTATATTTATTGAAATCACATGGCTCATTATGATTGATTCTGATGAATTTTATATTTTGAGAAGCCTTATTCCATTTTTCGTGTTTGATGATTGAGTTATCAATGTTTATAAATATTCTTATGTTATGCTAATTCGCATTGATTATGTTATTATACCCTTATTCTCTTCTTATACTCACTTATGACATTTAATTTTTAATGCTTATAATTACCCATACTGATAAAATCATCTCAAACATTTAATTTTTAGTTTTCTAGGGTTTATAAAGTATAATGTAGAATGATTTAATTATATAATAGATTCATATGGATGTTATCGATGTCATAATATGAAATTTGAAAAGATGGGTATAATGGGAGACATACTCTCATGAATTCTTGGGTACTATTTATGTAAGAGTTTTTACTAATTCCCAAAAATACTAAACCTATAATTTACTTTGAAATTAAGGTTATCCATTATTTACATTTGTTATTTTAATTTTTTTATGGATAGGATTGGGTCACCTTAATCATTATAAATTTTGATAATTTAATGTTTACGAATTTGATCATCGGATCTGAGAGTGTGTGTTTGTGTCTACTAAGGAAATATATATGATCAGTATCACAAACAAATATCCGTTATTAATCATATCAAATAATGGATTAAATAGACCATGTTAGATTCCATTCCCTTTATAAACAAATATCATCGTATTAAATTATTAATAAATTCACATACAAGTTATAAATAGGGGTTATGTTATTGTCCATACAAAATTACAAACCATTATCATAAATACACATTAGTAAAGAGATTAATTATCTCATTTCAAAATTCTCATTTAATCCAAATTATTTCTCCCTTAATCATTAAATATAAAGGCACCAAAAAATTGGCTTCCACTCACAAGTGGTAGGCTCAACATAATAACAGTGGTTATATTAGTCATAAACATTTAATTGAATACATCTAAATGGATGGATCAGGTTGAGGTAGGAAAAATCCAATATTATAAACAGGGATTAGTTAGATCATGATAATGGCCAAGACAATTAATTTTTGTTGTCAGACATTTTAGAAGAAATTACAAGAATTTCTTACATACGGTAAAACATAAAAAATTGAGAAGTCAATACATTTTGGGAAAATGTATAGAACACCTTCCATATATGGTTAGAGGAATCCTCTTTCAGTAATAAACCTTAAACAAAGTTGGATGTAGTAAAAAAATATGAAATATATAATCTGAATGAAAATATTTAATATTATCATGCAAGAAAATAGAATTTTATACAATGAATAAAATGGGTACAAGATGTAAGAGGACAAGGATCCCTACTGTTATCTATCTATCATGAAGAATGTAACATGAATAACATTCTAGGAGGAAAAGATATATCAATTCGTGTATTGAGGGATGAAGATAACACAAGTGGTAGGGAGTTTTTGTGCATTTTAGGAAGGAAATGTGAGGAATAAATGTTATTGGAGTGTAGGGAAAAACTAGATTTACAACTTTTTAAAGGGGAACACATTTTCTCCAAATATTTTTCCAAACTGTGTGACAACCTTGAATTCATAACTATTTGTGGTCAAACTGCCTCAAACGACAAGAAACACTATTTTACAAACCATGAAGATCTCATTCATGATCACTACTCAAAATCCATACCCCCTAACCAAATTAGGGATATGATTAAACAAACTATACAAAAACTAGTAAGGCTACATTGTCTACTTATTATAGGTTTTGCACAACCATGTATCCTACCTCACATAGTTTAACTACCCATTAACCTCCTCTTTTGGGATCTACATTAGAGATTCATTATTACTAATAACCATGCACCAACCTTGGGCCTCTACTTGCTTCTCAAAAAATGGGTATTTCATATCTAAAAAAGCCACATATGACTGGGAATGGTCCCTTAGTCCTATTGCAATTCTAATATTAATAAAAAAGATATTTGATTTAATATTAAAAAGAAACATGCCTCAATGAAAAATAGGTATCTTATAGGTATTTCATACAACATGAGGTCTATTACGGAATTTTCATTAAAACCATTAGTCTTTATGCTTTTAGGTATCTTTTATTCTTTTATTTCCATATTAATTATATTTTTCAAGACTATTATTCTCTATAAAATAATGATTTATAAACACCAATATATGGAATATATGTAATTGGTCACAAAATGTTTAATAGAATATTTTTAATCTTTTTTGTTTTGGTATTTTTACCTTTCGTTACTAGATAGTTGAATATATATTTTTTTAATATATTCTCTGTGAATAAATTTTCTGATCATACTAACTATTAATCATAATTGAACTTCCATTATAAGGATTAATGATTAAGAAATGAAAATAATATTATCATTTTTCCAAAAGAAAATATTTTAAAAAAATATTATCAATGTTTGAAAAGAATAAATAAAAGGGTTTAGTTCCAGTTATTGGTTTTTTTGTCTTATATTCCTCATCTTTCAGTTTAACATTATTTTCATTCCATGGTTAACCAATTATTTATAATTAATTGTAGGATCCCTTTTTAAAAACATTACAATTAAATAGTAATATAATAAAACTTATTAAAATTGTGATAATGTATGTGTGACTTACTAGAAATCATATCCTTATTCGAATAAAAACAAGTGGAAGCATTCTCAAATTCACCTACCTGAAATAACTAAGAAAATGGTTGGTGGGGTTCTCAGTTGACATTCGCATTGTTTATAATTTATTGGTCAATTTATACACTAGAATTAATACTCTCAATATATATACATTAGATATTTATCATGTTTCTTTACAAACCATTGATCATGATTTGTCAAATGATCCATCTCCTAATATGTTTCTATGTGGTAAATTTCAATGTATTAATTGACCTATGTTTTTTAAAAAAAATTCATCTATGTCAACATATTAATTTAAATAACTACACATGTTCATATTTATATTTATTCTGAGGTAAATGAAATATCTGGAATATAAATTATCCATAGTTTCCATTATCTTACTGAATTATGAACAATATATAAAAAATGTTTCATAAAAAATCTTTTATATGTGGTTACCTTATATTTATTTATTTTGACAGAATAGTGTTCTCCTAGATATAAATACATCTACTAGTGTGGGAAATTATACCTAAACTATATTCCAAATATATTTACATTAAAAAGATATTTTACTTTTTAATTAAAAATGAATTTTATTTATTTATAGGATTACATTATTGGATACTTATTTCTTTACAACGATTTTATGATGTAATGATTATAAAAATATAAAATAACTTTTCCATTTCTCTGTCATCGTTTTATGGTTCATGGAAATTATATATATTGGGAAGTGAACTGATATTCCATCCAATATACTAATTGGGTAATTATTATAAATCCATGTATTTGTTACATCTTTATGGATATTTATATATTACAATGGAATATTTATTTTTTAGAGTATTATTATTAATATTTTTCACATAATGAATCAGTTTGACTTAGTAAGTGATGAGTGGAGAATAAAATTTTATGGCCCCAGGATCAATTGGGAGATCTTATATAAGAAATTATTTTGAGTATTTAGAATATGATTACCTATTTAAAAATTAATTATTTGTATGAGGCCTTAGAAGTAGGATAACAGTTGTTTTCACTATGCATTCTATCAATATAAAATTAGTTAGAGTTTTCTAGGGGATTATTTATATTTGATTTATATTTGTGGATATATTTTAAGCTCGTGTAAATTTTGATATGTAAATATTAAGTAATTATTTATTCTTTAGAAATATTTTATGATCAATTTATTCCATGATAGATTCTATTGTATGATACCCCTTTCTAGTTTTTTGAGGTCATCCATTTATTTGGAATTATATTTTTTTAGTTTATGAATTACATTATTACATTTTTTATTCCTAAAAAAATATAATTTATGTATACTATTTGGGGATATATTGAAGAATTATTTCAAGGAAATGAATCATTGATTTAGTGGGGGAACATCTATTTAATTTGAAAGATATGTGATTTGTTGTTAATTATTTTTCTAAATTGACTATAACTATATCATAAAAAAGTTTAGGGTGTCTTGGTGAGTCTATAATTTTAAATTGTTTTTTTTTATTATTGAAGTTTATGTTTGGGTCATTTCAGTTGGTTTAAATTAATAATTTTAAAGAATATATTTTTAACACCACATCTATGAGTGTAGTATTGTCCTACAACATTTTGATGTTCATTGGGAAATTAATCTTATGAAATGGTTCTAGATGATGAATAGTGAGTGTTATTTATCATAATTGTTGTATATAAAAACCCAATAATGAGGATAAGATAATTTTATGGGAATATGTGTATGTATTTCATGATGGTTTCATGGTATCTCCTCTGATTTTTAGGTTGAATATTCACTTATAACCATACATGGTGATACGTATATATTGACGATTCCATATAAAATAGCAGTCATAAAACTATAGGTGTTTGAAGGTAATTTATGTTAATTATTACAAGGGTTTAATATACCCTTTTTATTTACCAATTCAAGATATATTTATCTTTATATATAATAATGTTAGGGTAAAAACATATCATTGATTTTCATGAGTTCAAAAAAATCATGATCAATAAATAATCTCTATTTCCTAGAAATGGTGATTTTTTTTATAAACATAATGGGGATAAATTAAAAATAATGATGTATATTTAATTTATATAAAAAAAATGGAAGATTCACAAAAAAATTAAATAAATTATATGGATACTGAAAATCATGCCAATTTTTTTTACTAAAAGATTCTCTAATTGACTTCACATATATCTTGAAGAATGTATTGTGATATTTCCTCCATAAACATGTTATAGTGTTTATATATTTCATTATATGATACTATAGAGTAAAGGATAAACATAAATAACATTTCGATATTTTGATGAAGAAAACATAAATATAGAAAAAATATATTAATTTTAGTAATAATGAATTCTAGCTGACAAATTATGATTCATTGGCTATGTAATCTTAAGGGAAGGTATTCTCATGTATCATTAAATACCATATGTTATTGGTGAATATAATGAAAAAACATTTTTAACCGATCCACATAGTTTTATTAGAAGGTATGGATAATATAAATTCCTTAAGAATCAATTTTGAAAATAAAAATTTTTTATCTAATTTAACAAGGAAAGGATAAATTTTTTCTGGAATAAATATTGGGAAGATAGTTTCTTTGGCTATATGAGGCGTTTTTTTGCTGCTCATATAATCACAGTTGATAATATTGGATAAGGTTCTATGATATAATGTGAAATATTAAATAAGTTATTAGTTTGTGTTCTTATACAAATGATATGATGGTTTCTTATACAATAATTTATTTATGGTTCACAAGAGAAATTACCTATTTCATGATATAAAGATTAAAAATGTAGTATTATCATTAACAATATTTTGAAAACATCTCATTGTTCATAATTGTGAATATAATCTAATTATAAGAGAATAATGTATATATTCACACTAAAGGAGTAGAACATACACTAAAAGTGATTTTTAGTTTGATCAATGATTGGTGATTGAATAATAAATTACCATCAATGGAATGTAATCAAGGGGTAAAATTCTATGAGAAAATAGGTCCATGATACTTTATCTATGATTAGGATTCACTATCATGTTTGATATAGAAATGCTTAACTTGAAGTTAAATGTATGGGATATAAAATAATATTACTCAAATGAACTATCTACTATCCATTTATGAGATGATAAAACATGCATAAATTAATGATATAGATCTATAATATAAGTTAGTAATATTTTTAGAGGTTAACAATGTTAATTATAAATTTATAAGATTTTGGTTGTAGATGGATATACCAACCATGCCTAAAATGAATAGGGATATATCTGCTGACTCACATAGAACATTATTCCCCATTCTATTTGGTTAAATTTTTTTCTTTAGATATATATATTATGGATTATGGAGTGAAAACTTGAAGAAAGAGATTATAGGTTATAATAAACATTCATGACATCAATACATTGATAGTGTCAGTCTTAGTTTTTCAAAACTCATCAGTTGAAACTCCATGTAAAATGAGTTTTTTAAACATCGAGGGATAGAGAAACATATATTTGGAAAATAGTTATCAATTTTTTTGAATAGATAGTTTCTTTAATTGATTTATTCTTTTAACCAATCAGTATACTTATTCCACATGGTATAACCCAAAGGAAAAATGTATGTAGGTAAAACAAAAATATTGAAAATTTTAATAATTGACATGATATTGAATAAATTAATTATATATATCTAAAATTATATAATTTTTAGGAAATTTTCATATTACTATATAGAACATCATATACACATATAGATAGAATGAAATGAGTTTTGAAACCCAGAATAGGATTTTTGTGGGGGGGGAATTTTTGAAAAGAAAACTATGGATAGCCTAGGCCTCCTTACCCTAGAATCTAATTCGAAGTTCTAATAGAATCCAAAAGATATATTTACAATGATTGATAATCTCCCATGCAAGATTCTCTACCCAACCCAAAAAACAACATGAGTATTTGAATGTATTCCATTAGGGATACTACTTTTTTATCCTAACACACAGAGTTAGTAATCACCTGCTACCCTATCCATATATCACAAACATCAAATCTTGAATAAATAGTAACCTAATTGAGGTATATTAATTAAAATATTCATCGTGATTTAGTAATTAAATTTGAAATAGATTTAAATAATGATAATAAATCCTTTCAAATAAAAAGATCTGTAATAATTATTCCTTATTTTTGAATTGTCTTTTCTAATAAGATGAATTGTGTTTGGAATACATCGAGAACATCCCAATGATCACGTATGTATTAATATATTATAATGAATTATGGGTGAAACGCCTATTTAATAGTAATAGAGAATGGTGAAACATATATAAGGGAATTTTTTCCCATTTCATAGGAAAAATAGTATGGGGTTAAAATAATTTAGGGAATCATACACTATACCACTCCATTAGAAATATTCTATATACATGGAGTTCATGGTCCTGATATAGAAAAAATAATATATAATTCCATTTAATCATGATTATAATTATATTATTTCCATGTGTATCACTAGATCACTTATGTTCAATCACTAAATTCTACATAATAAATGTTATAGTCCTTCCTACATGTTTCAGATGGATTATTTTCATGTATATTAAATATTTCCTTTGAATATATTTTGTGCTAATAAGTACTAAAGAGATGGTAGATTTATTAAATTAATATATAAATAAATTTTTTCGAACATGTCTTGAAAAATGTAAAAAAATAAATGAATTTTTATAACAAGTAGGAATGAAAAAAATAACCATCAACAAAAATGTCTTATATTTATTTGAAAAAGTATAAGAACATTATATATAGAGACAAAAATGGCCAATATATTCTTCAAAACTCATTATAAAATTTATAAGTGGATTTGTTTGATTAGATAAACCCATTTTATTTTAATTCACTCAAAAGTAGATAATTTCTAGCTCAAATATTTATAATTATGAGTAAGGATTGATTTTAACATCCTAAACTAATGTAGGAAAACAATTTGTTGTTATGAGGAAGATAATACACCGCCAATATAGGTATTTATCAAACCTAACATGGAAATTTTATAGATTTTAATTATTTCCATTATAAGGTATTAAATTATAAAAATGTAACAATACAGTCAGCTTAGATTTATTAAGGAGAAACTATTATAAAAGGTAGACTAATGGATATCTGATTTAATAAAATGATAACATAATATTTTAAATAATTGGATAAATAATTGAAGTTACATTAATAATCAACAAGAATATGAGAATGTGTATAAGAATAACCAACCAAATGCACACTAATGATAAGCTTAAAAGTATAAAAGGTGGTGATTTCAATTAATATTGATGATAGTTTAACTAAGTATAATGGAAAGAAAGGAATAAATTCTAATTGGAAGCTTGTAAATGGAAAATGTGATGAATTTCATTGTCAATAGTAATTTATTGACTTAATTGTAGAGAGAAAAATAAAATATTTCATTAAAATATTAAATATAAATGTTGGACTATGAAGTTCCATGTACATAAATACCATTATCAAGTTATTTATTTAGAACTATATACAACCATAGACTCTCAAGGAGAAAAAAAATACCAATATAGAAAAAGTTTTGATTACTCTGTTTTACTGAGGGCCCAATTTTTTCATCTAATAGACATATAAAGTATTCAAATTGACATATAGAAATGAATTATAAATATGAAAATAGATTGAATTAATATAATTAATAGGAATAACTACAATATAATACTAGGCACTATACCGTGTGAAACCCATTGTTCTAATTATTATAATTAATTATCTCCCAAGATTCTAAAAGATAAAACATATCTTAATGATGTTATATAAAAGAGATAAATTTTATTAACCTATACACTAACGAATATGGTTTCCCCTACCATTAAGAACCCCTAATCAAAGGATAAAAAATTAATGAGGATATTAGAATAGTCAATTTAATATCCAAATGATGACCATAATGATAATATATTATATTCCCAATAATCTAATATAGACATGACAATGTAACCAACTCTCATGACCCTATAATCATACCCATAATAAAATATTTTTGTGTTCTTTTTTTATTTATGATCTCATGAGCTTATAATATTAATTTTTTGATAGTAATAATATAAGAAAGATATAAATATAACACAATAATTCTTACAAGATCAAATCAATTAAATATATTATCTTTTTTCACTATACCGTTTAGTTTACTCCATCAATGCACCTGAAACCATAAAAATATATCCACACTTTCTTCCAAATTATGATGGTCATCGTAAAATATATAAAATCAGTTATCCTTTAATTTTTTAATTAAAATGTTCTTATAAAACCCAAATTAAAAATGTTTTTGAAACAACCGAGTAATAAGAAATATTATTTTTCAATTAAGAAATATTTTGAACATTTTATAACTAGTTATTCAAGACAAAAGTATCTATAATATGATCAATCCTACTCCCTAAATTTACTTCCTATAAAATATTAATGCATTAAACGAAACATTATTCTATAATGTTGTGTAAAGTATATAATTTTGTAATCAATGGATTATTAAAATCTAGTACATTATTTAAAAAACCAATTATTTTTTATGAAATTTTCATAATACAATACTGAATTAGAAATAAAAATGATGAATTCCAGCATTTAATGGTTTCTATAATTTCAATAGAATGTTTCAAATAATTTACCTAACATAATTCTATGATAATATCAAAATTTAGATATTTTTTTCTTAAAATATACTCCTCTTCAAAAAAAATATAATATTATCAATGTAAAAAGTATGGAAATTATATATATTTTTATTTTGGTTGAAGGAATTTTGTTTATCCACTTTTAATTTTTTTTGAAATCTCAAAAACATTTTCAAAAAAAACATTTTAAAACATTTCCAATATAGTTTCTTCTTACTAAAAATATTATTAAACTAATTTTAATAACTCAACCTTATTCTCAAAGAGATATAGAATTGTTTTCTATAGATAAAAATAAACTGACAAATAGAATACTATAAAATCAATAATATATTGATTTCTTATTATTATGTTAAATTTAAACAATTAGCTTCAATTAAATTTTAAGAATGTTTATAAAAATAAATTCCATTCAAATTTTTTATAAAGCTAATTAATAAATTACAATTGAAAAACATATTTCAGGTAACCATGACCTCCTTAAACAAAATTCAATATAGTAAAGAAATAAGTAATCAACAATGTAAATGTTTAATAATAGAAAAAAAATTATACTATAATATACACATATTTTTCGATGAATTATTATATAAATGAATGTATAGACTTTTAAACAGTAAGTAATACTTTATTTTTTTCATCAATAATGTGTGGGATCATTAGACAATTATACACATGACAATCAATAGTTATAATAACAAATATAGTGAAAAAATTTATTAAAATAGAGAAATGTATAATGACATAATCCATTATCCATATATGTTTTCAACATATAAAATTACCATTAAATGAAATTTTCATATATTTGAATAGTCCACTTTAAGAATAAAATTAAAGTAATTTTAAGTGAAATGTATAAATTAATAAATCTTCTTCTAAGAGATTAGAGAACTAGGGTTATTATTTTATCAAAATATTGGGAATGTAAAATACCAATGAAAAACTATCTTCATCTGTGATGATTTACAGAAATAATTAACACGATTTTAATAAAGAAAAAATTACATATATATCATTTAAAAAATAAGATCTCAATCTGTGTTTATTATGTATTGTCTATATAGGTTTAGATTAACATTATAACGATTATGAATCCCTAATATATGATATTCTTTCACCCAATCAAGGTGAGATCATTATATATTCAATGATTAAGATGAATGAATTTTGAAAATGTTTAGATATGCGTAGATGAGAATTATATGTGATGAATTATTTATCTTTAGTGCTTGAAAAAACATCATTGAATCCTTTATTGATGTGATAAGACAATTATAAAAAGAGTAATGAAATTATATTTTCTGCTGCTCGTATAGTAGTTAAAGAATGATATATTTGAAGAAAATAAAAAATTTCATTAAGAAAATGGATTGGAATATAATTTATTAAACTTCTACATAGTGGCGGTCTTGGGAAAGAATCATGGATAATGTTCCCATCAATCCACAATGATTAAACAAAATGTAACTTATGGACACCTATTACTTCAACCCAGAATCATACATCACATCTATCCCATGATACCTCATCAAATCCCTTCAATAGATCTTACTAATACCAAACATATTACATATCCCACATAAATTTAATCAAATTATTAATTAAAGTTCTTAAAAATAAAATAATGTAAAAGAAACAAATCTTTTATATATGATCATTAGATTAATTAATTCAAGAAAACTTTATTTCTCTATTAATGTAACATTGTGAAACAAAGAAACTAAATTGAGTGGATTTATAAAAAAATTGGAATATAATACAAATAATATTAGATTTGTTTTCAAAATAATCAACAACATTCCAAACATTTTAATAATATTAAAATAAAACACTCTTAGAGAATTATAAATATCACAACTATCTTAATAGAATAAAATATATTTCTATGTGTACCTTAGAAATGAAACTATTAGAAAATGATTTTTATAAAAATGAAAATTTCAAAATCCTATAATTTATGTGATCAAATTATTAATAAAATCAATGAAGGTTAAAAAATCCAACTACTATTGGTAAAGATTCCATAAAAAAATATGCACATCATTGTTATAAATTTATAAACCAAGAAACTGTTGAAACAGATTATGAATTAATAATAAAGAATAACACATAATATAGAAAACCATTTAAAGGATTGATAAAAAAAGATGATTGTTATCTTTAGATCACATGACCTAATAATGTATTTAAATTATAAAGAGAGAACTGAGGAAAAACCCATATTTCTTTTATGGAATTACAAATCCCAATTAAACTTCAGGATTCAACTTGAAAGTTTTTTACTCTACACTCTACCTTTTATATATTCTTTTATGAATACCCTTTTTATTTAAAATTTTTGTATATATATTATATAAGGAAATTAAATATAGTAAAATTTTAACACATATTTGGAAAAAAAATTAAATTAATCTTTTTAACATATAATTTTGAAAGAATTAAAAATTATCAAATATTATGATTATATAATCATTTTAAAACATTCTTAGGAATATATATTTGAAAAAAGTTATATTATTACTCTTAAAATATTGAACACTACCTTTCAATAATAACCAAGGTAATTAAATTTCATGGTAATCAATTTTCAATTTATATTAACCTAATTTTCGATAAAAATCTATATGGAAAGCCTATTTATGTTTTATAGGTACTTAAATTATTAAAAATATTCTAGTGGTTATATATATAACAAAATCAATCACAAATATGCACTTGTTAAGGAATTTTGTCCTAACAATGAATACCTATGGGAATATATTATTATTCGTGAAATTATGGATCTATATATGACTCCAAAGAATATATAATGAATAAAAAAAGATAAAACCATGTAAATAGATCATTAAATATAATTGTGTTTTCTAAGAATATTTATTTGTTTTATCTAGATTATTAATGTTATTATTTTTGTATTACTCATAGTCAAATACCACAGATAATTATATATGATCTAATATAATTATGTAACTTATTAACTTGAATAGATGCTCAAAAATCATATCACATCGTCAAAAACAAATCATGTGCTCTTTCCAATTTCCATAGGTTGGAAATAATTCCTAGTGATAATAGTTTATATATGTGTTAGATAGTATTTCCTCTTTCTGATGAGACAACATATAAGGATGTTCAAAACTGGTAACCCCTTAATATAAAAATTCTAGCCGTTATAATCTATTGAGAATTGAATCTTGTGCATGATTAAATGCTGTAAATATAGAAAAAGAAAAAAATACAGTATTTTATATAAAATATATAAAAGCAACAATAAATTTTAAAAAATATTTTTTTGATATGTTGGAAGATCATATACACTTGTATAATTAACTAATAACATCAAAAAACAATATAATTTTTTATCTTGAGATTCTTAGTGAAAAATGTTCTACAAAACCCCAAATTACTTCTCCCTAGCTACACATCTTAGACTGATTAATCATAAAAACATAACTATTAAAGTATTTCCAATAATAAAAATTAATGTTTTTTCATAATGTATTCCATAAAAAATTGGTTTCTTTGGTGATTAAAAACATTGACTTATTATTCTAAATTAAGTTTTCATCATATCCTATAAAATTATAAAAACATCATACACATTTAACTATATTATACATAACAATCATTTAAATATAATAAGAAATTAAAGAATAAAAAAATATTTTACTATAAACTCAATAATGGGTGAGATAAATGATGCTTCGATCAATTTGGTATATGTAATCATAAAAGTAATCATAATGGATAAGAACTGAAATAACATGGATTTGTATAAAGAAAATGATGACATAAACCCCAAAGGAGTATAAATATAGAATAAATAATAATTATTTACATAAATTAATAGTTTTTAATCATAAGATAATAATTAAGAACCTTGGTAAAATAATCTATGAATTTGGAAAAAATGAGCATAGACTATCAGAACTTTTTTAATGGTTAACCATCAAGGAATTCATATCATGGTGGACTAGGATAACCACATATGCCCTGAAACATAATGGTTTGGTATAACAACCTGATACCTATAACATAATAGAATGATTTGAGGACTTCTGTACCATAACACAACATCTCATTAGGAATCATTATTTACCCAATAAAGGGGGTTATTTTTGACCCACATGTCCCATAATAATAAAAAATACATATATATTCCTGATGAACATAATAAAATAGATAAATCATCGGTATAATATATGACCCATGGGAATCAAACTTGATTAACAATATGTTCAACAAAGCATAAATTTTTCATCCAAAGAAATAACAGGGATGATCATATTTAATCATATCCAAAATGAAGCACAATAAAAATTACTAGATATAGAGATATAAAGACAATTTCCATTACCATTATGATAATTTTTGAAAAAAATACATCTCATTTTATATAACATTAAATTTTAATATAAATAATTTATTAATAAATGTTAATAAAAAATATATTTATCTAAATAATAATTGATTTGAAAACCCATGAAAACATAAGATGATGAATTTGAAATGAAAACTGATTCAAATAATAGAAGAAAGTAATTGGGAAAACAGATAAATAACCGAGTTAAAATATTTCATTAATTAATAGAGAACATAGATATGGAATAAAAAAATACCAACTAAATAGATCAGATAAAGATAATTCCCCTTAGAAGATTAACTTTGATTGGATTATGAATACCTATGTGTGGAAATGGAATGATGAAATGAAAATCCCAAAAATAACCATAGGAAAACAAGATATATGTGGTTTTATAGAGATTGAATATATAATTTTTTACAATGAGATTTCAGATATTGAAAATCATGATTTCAATGTGAGATTGAAATTGAAACAATTAACAGTACTCTCAACACCAAAAAAACACCTTAATCACTTACATGATAAAAATATATATATTAATAGATTATTTTTTTACAATATTAATATCTATTTAATTTAATAATATTATGTATTATTTATATTACCCATATATTTGTTAGTTGTTGATCATTTTTATCATCATGTCATTGTAATTTTGATTGTTCAGTAAATGTTTTATACTAGCGATATTGATTCCCATTCCATTATAAAAAGTTGATGATTCTCATTTAAATCATGGAAAAAGAGTCATCATTTTAAAATTGTGTATATATCCCCCTATTAATTTGATGGATTATATATTAATGTTATATTAAAAAAGAATGTAGGATGAGTTTATATTGGATAGCTTATAGGTTACAAAAAAAATATATTGACTATTTATTTTCATTTAACTCTTTTAAAACCATATTAATTACCTAAATTACTATTTATTATCACATATTACTAGTATTAATGTATTTATACTCATTCATATTAAAAATAGTGATGATATTTTTTTCATCATTCATATAGGTTATGGGACCAACCAATATAAGAATATAATATTCTCCTGAATAAAAAATTGTATAGATTTGTATTATAATAATGTAAATTTTAAATCACCCAAAGGTTATTAATAGAAATTATTTAGAGTGCTTAATGATATTTATAAATTTTTTATATGATAAAGTGACTAAAAATATTTTGAATTACTAATACTTAGTTTGAAGAATTTTCTCCTAGAAACAATTTCTTTTTAATGGATATTTTTTGGTCTTTTTATTGTGACTAGATATTAGAAAAAGTTTATGAGTAAATTATTATAGAATATTTTCAATAGTAATAGATATAGAATAGTAAAAAAATATAATATTTTATGTGAAAAGTTGTGGGAACCTTTTATAGCTGATTTGGAGTAGTATTCCTTTAAATAATCATTCCTCAAAGCATAAGTAATGTCATTTTTCATAAATAGTTAATCCAAAGTTTAAATATTTTTTAAATTCATATTAAATACACTCATAAAAATTTATAAAAAATTTGAGATATTTATTTTTCCTTATTTACATTATTTAACCCCTTTAGAAAATTAGCTTTATTTTGGTAGGATCATTCTAATCTTAGTAACTTATTTTTTTTCAAAAATTGAAGTACAAGTGCATACATAATTTCAATGTGTTTGTTAAAAAAATAATATTAATTTTATTTAATTCATTTTGGAGTTGTAAAATGTTAAAATTTTAAATGATAATATAAAATAAATAGAAAAAATGCTTCTCTAAAAAATGACATTGTTTATATAATGTGTTCCCACTCTTATATCACTGTAATTATTATTTTTTAAATGTGTGGTAAAATAATTTCATAAAATTATAATAAATAAAATTATATAAAATCAACCATAAAATACAATATATATATATATTCATATATAAAAATTCATAAAAACAAATATTTTTTTGAATAGTCTCTTATTATGCATAAAAAGAATTTTCTCTATTTTATGAAATTAATAATTCATCTTTGAATATAAAGTAAGGTATTTTTAAATAGTAAATAAATATTTAATTAAATTTCCTAATATTATTAATAATAACTTTTCCATTACCAAAAATATATATTATTTAAAAAAATATTTTAAAATGAAACAGCATTTTTATATTGAGTCACTAATCGTTTTTCAATATAATTGATTAATTTTTTATTTAATTTTATTTACTTATTTTACCAACTATTCCATGTTATAGTTTCAATAATTAATAATTCATTGACATTAATAAATTTATTTAAAAAATTATTTTATTTAAAAATTATTTTTATTTAAAAATTATTTTTAAATATAATCAATAATTTTCTTAGTTGTTTAGATTAATCATATATTATTTACTTATTGTTAATTACGCATTTAAAATATTACTATAAAACAATATATTATTACCAAAAGAATGAATATAACTCCTAGATACATGTATACACAATGATGATATATTCAGCTACCATATATCCAATGACCATATACCCAACAATCATATACCCGTTGTGTTTACCAATTCAAATATATATATATATATAACCTAGCATTTTTCTCTAAAATTCACTCATTCCCCTTTATTTTTTCTATCTATATTTTTTTATTATATTACTAATGTATTCCCTTGTTTCTATAGTCTCATTTGGATTAATTATATTCAATTAAGACACTGAGGATGACGATTTCACATTCATTGTATTTTTATTTATATAGGGTCTTACTTCTCTTATAATTTTAATAATGATGTTGCATATTGCTTTCTAAAATTTTATTAATATTTACCACATATTATAATATATTATCTTATTTAAATATAACATGGTTATTTTTATATCATTGTTTCATGTGAAACATGATATTGAATATATAATAGAAATAAAAATACAGGTTTCCACTTTCTAAGCAGTCCAAATTGTTGTATAATCAACACTAAGATGGGGGCAATCAATATATGGAACATATTATCCTAATAAAAACATTTTTCCAATACCACTTAGTTGTGTTAAGATTATAATTATCCTATTTTTTTCTAAATAATATTATATTATATCAAATATTATAAAATAATAAACATTATATTTTTTCAAGGATTACTACTCAATATAATTATCCAGTAGTTGTGGTGTGTAGTGATGAAGATTATATAAATTTTAAAACCAAATGTGATACCAAGTAAAATGGTTTTTCATGAATATAATACTTAGCCTATATGTGAGTCAATAAACTATTGGAGGGGTGATGGTTAATATTTCTAAATATATAGACTTTTTAGTTCCATGAGGAAAATGTATCTCTACACTGCTTCTTTATACATCCATTAAAGATATTTTCCACCTTTTTATTAAAGTGATTTGAATCACTAGGAATTTCTTCAACTAGATGATACTTATGTTGGATATCACAGTTCTCCTTTGTTCTTATTTTCCTTATTCATTACTTATTACATGAATAGTAACAGGAAAGCCATACTACTTATTTTTATTAATTTAGAAACTCCATGTTTTGTATCTATCTAATATTTATATCAGATATGTCTTCCAGATAATGTATATCCATTAATGATTCTCTTCGTGATAGTTTTTATTGTCTCTCTTACCATTTCTATTCAAACCTTCACTAATTGACAAGGAAACTATATTTGGTATATGATTGATCAGTATTTATTCAATTTAATCAAATAAATATTATTTTAGTGCTACTACTCTATTTAATATCCTATTTTTATTGTGATACATATACATGTAATACATCCTCAACATTCTAATATTACCTATATCAAATTTATTGTTTTTCTATTTAGCTCCTCAGCTCCTTGCAGTACACTCTCCTTCATCTAAAAATTATACATTCAAAATAATGATATAAATGTTAGTTTATCTTACACTTTACAGAAAAAATATTCTTTCAACACTTCAATTATTTTGTAGAATTACCAAAATCACATTAATTCATTAGACAATTATAATGTATCAACTCCCCTTTGTATAGTTAGTGTTCTCCATTATTACTAGGTTAGGTTCCTATTGAAATTCCATCCTCCCAATTATACTTTTTGAAATACCCACAATGACTTATGCATTTGACAACCTCTAGTCTCCCAAAAAGGTAGGATTCATCAAAAACTAATATTAATCTTCTAGAATTTGGAAACAATAATATTCTTATAACCTCTTGATATATCAATATAATAAGAATATTCCATTAGAATTATTCAAATATTGATTTTCTATCATAGAATATCCATATTTATTAAGGTTACTAAAATATTATAATTCTAAAAAAAACATTCCCTACCATATAAATCTATACAATATACTCAATATAGTGATTCTTCATTAGAGGTTACTTTTATAATTTCTGAAAACAAATAAAAATCATTTGAAAGATATGTTCCTCGACTCATATCATGTTTTACAGGTATTTTGACTGATAACATCTATGAATTAACCACTCTATTTGATATTCCCTTAAAATATTTATCAAGGATACATTCATATAGAACATACTCTTTCAAATGGGTTCCATGATGGTCATCAATTTTCCTCTCTTAATTAAACCCTAAAATTTGTACTATTCACATTAATTATGATTACTTTATATAAATCCATCAAATAAATTTAAAATACTCAACTCGATATACTTACGAAACATTTTACAGATCACATCATTTGGAAACCTCTGTCAGATTAAATTGTTCAGAAACATTTTATCCATTATCTGTTGAACAATCATGGAAACATCAGTCCAATTAATTTCATTTAGAACCCTCTATTTATTGAATTAATACATAGAATTGTGTTTTGTCTAACTAATTGGAAAGTTTTACAACATATGACTAATGAACATCATATGTTTCTTTAAAATATTTTATAATTTTTTTAATCATGTTGAAATTTTAATATTTTATATTCAAAACCATTATTTTTTCGATAAGATTTATTCAAAATATTTTCTCTATCCAATTACTTAAAAATTATTATCTGATAATTTTATAATCTCTTCATTCTATGTTTATCGGATTTTTCCTCCAACTATTATTTTACTGAGGAAACATGTTTTCAATAATTAAAGAACTTATTTATATAAAATCTCTATTTTTTCAATTTCACCCAATAGTAAACTAGTCATGTAAATTCATATAAAAACCAAATAGTAGTTGGATACAAAAAATTCCTCTGAATGTTTCATCTATGGGTATCATCTTCCACATGTATACTTATTCATTATTCTTTCTACCTGCATTCAAGAACACTTTTTATAAATAATGTTAACCTTTTATCACAATATTTAATCAAATAAAAATATGTTTTCATTTCATAGATTATTTTTTTATCATTATATATCTGATATAATAATGAATTTAACCCAACAAAAAATTTTATCCACCAGTCATCTAGTCAAATTAGTCAATTCAAATCACTCTGATTATAGTTTGGATGTTTTGTAAGGACCCAATTTTAAGAATTAGATAGTCTACTGAATTTAAAACTATAAATCAAATTCTATACCCAATGTGCATATAGGTGTATACAACATGAAATGTGTTAAATGTCCTTCTACGCAATTGAAGATGTATTTCCATGTGACTTGACTGAAAATGACGTCAACCATGCTGGAAAATTTCACGGTGCAACCCTTCATTTATCATGGGGGTCAGCAATGGCAGCGAAGGCACTAGCCTAAAGGGTAGGGACTGAATCCTGACAGTGATCCGAAGAAGGGGTGCGAGGTTGAACCCCCCACGGTATGTAAAAATTATTTGGCTATGTCCCTAAAGCGGTTCCCAAGGTACCTACCCACAAATACCGATGCGCCACCATGATGGAGAATATTGTTGTAAAAATTTTGTCTACGTCCTAAAGGTGACTCCCTAGTCTATCCAAAACACCATCAGTGTGCAACAATCTTGATCTCCCCAAAATATAACGCAACCTTCTTGAGAACCCCAATTTGGCATGCATGTCACATGCGGTCCCAACTCATTTCACCCATGGACACCTATTTTCCTATAAAAAGACCCTTGGGTCCCTCATTTGTATAGACAAATTTCCACGAAGCTCAATTAATGCTGTAATTTCCCTTGTATATCACTCCAGTCATCCGAAACTTTCAAGATAGTTATTCAACACCCTGAGTAGAGGATTTAAGAGAGGATCATTGGACTTATGTCCTTTTATTTTTTGAAAACAATAACACTTGGGCACCTAAAGTGCCCAACCTCCCCATGTCTGAAATACTTATGCACTACCCATTCCTCTCACAAGAACTCGAGAACCCCACTTCTGGGATCACCTATGGATAATCTTCAAGTCTAGAGCAAGGTCTCACCCTTGTATTAACATAAAGGTTATTCATCGCATAAGTGAACATCAGGTCTCCCTAGTCTACTTGCATGCCCATACTTGTGTGCCCTTACCTACATGGGCTCCCCTCTAGGATTCACTTACTCTCTTCAGTCTACAAGCCATCAAGCCTTCATAAAAGCCATTCATGGAAAGGATTATTCTTCCTTGGCTCGCTTATTTTAAAGGGATTCTTTTGAGACCTCCACTAAAAACTTATCAAACCTTTGGGAAAGGCATATTAGCATGTCCCCTATTTGGGTTTGTATTTCCACAGTCAGAGGATTCCAACATTTGTTTCACAATGTGGGTATGATTCATGGAGTGTCTGTGGGTTTGTGTATCCATAGTCACATGGACCTTTATCCCATAAATAGTGTTTGGAAGTTCCCCGTTTTGAAGAGGGTAGGGTCCTAGCCTCTCCATTCTCAAAGATATAGCTCGAAACCCCATTTCTCTAGTAGGGGAAGGTATTGTTCATAATAACTTTTCATTTTAAAAAAATAAAGGAGAAGTCTCCCTCCCCTACCAGAATCAATTTGAGGTAAACAATCCTAGAATAGGCCCCTATCTTTTCTTATAGAAGGTGGCATCATTGCTCCTCCTATATTTTTCAATTCAAAATACCAGATGAGATATGAGAACATGATCTTTTGATACCCTTTCCCTCTCCTGTTAGAATTTTTTTACCATGGGTAGCCATCCAAGTTTAAGCCCCTAACCTACATCCCTTCCTCCTAACATTGGACCCTTGTTAAATGTAAATAGAACAGAGGGAAATCTCATCACCTCACCCTTTTCCACGGTCGATGAGCCTTCTTCCACCGGCAGAGGAGGAAAATTTTGAACGTGTGAATGAATTTGAATCTTAGACATCCTATGGTTTCTCACACTGAGTATGACTCACGTGGGATTAGATATTTTTCATGGTCAAAACATTTTAATAATAAATGGAACTATAAGAAATATGATTCATATTCGAACCAGGATATGAAGGAACTGCTTTCCTAACCCAAGCTCACTATACATATTCTTTAGAAATCCAAAACTAATTCCTTTAATCTAGGTATCCTCCTTAGGAATAATCCCAAAATTAAATCCCAAATCATCAAGGAATCATTTTCAAGAAGTAAGAATAAACTCATTTCTCTCAAAGGACTATACACTCTTATGAGACTAGTCATACAATGTGGGATTTATTCCATTCTATATGGGATACATAGGAAGCCTCATTGAGGTTCAAACCCTATAGCCTAAATCAATCCTATTCTCCTTGGTCCATATTCCCTACAGGGTCTGATCCTTCTTGTAAACCCATATTCTTTCCAATGTTCATTGGGATACTTCTGTATAAGTCCCACACTATGTTTTGACTAAACACATTCCGCTTAGATTTTAATACCACATGACATTAAATTGTACAATTTTTTCCTTAACACATGAGCTTAAAGGGTATTATGTGACTCATTCAGTGTCCATGAACAACGAGGGTTCTGATTCTTTTTACAAGGATATGTAGGTAGACCATTTTATGGGCACGATCCCAAAATAAAACAAAACCTTCATCTCCCAAGATGACAATAAATTCCACAGTTCCCCATTGAGTGGCTTAAAAACCAGTATCATCACAACGATGATTAAAAGAATATCTAAGCAATATATAAGAGGATAACATTGATGGAAAACATCGAATACATATAGATATTTCCATTAATGATGATCCTTGAATGAGTACTGACGATTCTAAATTTTACACATGTTAATAAGTGATTGTAAATTTCAAGGGAAACATATGTTACACTTGGTGAATTATTAAGGATTCATGAAAATATCTTAAATTTACAAAGAGAGTTCTGGATTAGACAATAATCCCCCCCCCCAAAGTTGTGATGATTCCAACCTCCCATCCTCTTGACCAATACACATTCTTAAGTATCGTAATGTTCAAACATAATGAATGTGTGATTTTTGAAATCAGGTCCCATTTGGATAATGAACTACTAGATGTTTCCGGTTCCATAAATAAATCCAATCGAAACCACCTGGAATCAATGATTCTTAAAACTAGAATACACCTTTCAAGGAACTATGAAATAATATATTTAAAAAAATTTCAAATTAGGAATAATCATATAAAGTAAACTCTTAAATTACAAGTTGACTCTTATGATTAGTATCCACTTTTCCTGACAATGGAATCCCTTTTAAAATAACACATTGTTTCAGTTTATAACATATCTTCAAAATTATTATCCTAACTTCAACCTTGTCCCTATTCTCCCTTAAAAGATATGGAAAACATTTTAAAACATGGGACAAGATGAAAAGATATGTATGTAACCTATATTAAAGGAAACCATTAGTTCATTGAAAACCCATAAATCATATCCTTAAAAACATTCATTTATACAGTGAAAAGGGACACATTTTTTCAAAAAGATAATTGTCATACGTTTTGAAAATCAAAAAAAAATTCCATAAAACTAATAAGAATGAATATAAAATGTAAGTAAGTATCATGGGACATAACTATTCTCAAATTTAATTATTATGATGTTTAATTCATTATATGTAACTCTTATAAATGGAATGTCCGTACAGCCGACCTTTATACCCAATGCATTTGAGGTTATAACATAACCGCCCATCTTTGGTTCATCACATAATCACCCGTCAAATGTCAAAGTACCATTATATAATCATAAAACATAAAATAATGAAATTATCATCATTTCACTCATTATATTTCATTTACACTAAAAAATACATTTTAGGTTATTGAATAAGAAATCCATATTTATAACACATTTAATACATTTAAAATTTATTTTAAATCAATGTGTCTTATACCACTTTGAATCATTTGAATGAAACTAAAATGATATAATTTTAAAAAAATTATTTCTATATAAATTCATTTATAAAAACCATTTTGAAAACATGTACATTAATGAGAAGCATTAAAAAGAATAAATCATCAAAACATTTAAAAATAATGTTTTGATTAAAGTGTCCCTTAATGTGAATCCAACTCATCATGTACCATATTTTTATTACTTAATAATAAACATAGGTTAATTTAATCTTGATTTATAACCTTTTTTAATGTTTATTATTCCTTTAATGTCACTTATTACCATGTTATAAAAACAACTTCAGAAAGTCAAATACGATCAAAGAGTTCATCAATAAATAATCCTAGGAAAAATATATATAACCAAATAATCACTTTTGTAATTCAATTATACTTTTAAATCCATCCATTTGTATGGTTTTGAAAAACTAACTAAAATATATTCATTCAGATAGTAGGTTGTACATACGCATGAGTAACGTTTTCATTTTGCAATGATCATTATAGAAAGAGGGTAAGTATTATTTTATCTTTAAAAAATTTATTATAATTTAATTAATATCATATTAATAATTAAATAAACTTATATATATTATCCATGTCATGTGGTGATTAAAACTTAATCACATCGCTTCGCGAAGGTGATAGTTCACATGTACGCCCGAACGGAATTATCATTCTTATGTGCATGGAAAATAAGTGAATAATTGATAAAAAAATTATTAAAATGGTAAATATGACTTTAATATCATATATAAACACTAATTTAATCATTATAACCAGTATATTTAGATATAAATGAAAAATTAATTACATCGGTTAGTGGAGATGTTAGTTCACACGTGCACACGAATGATTAATTCTTTTCCCATTTGATGGAACTCGGGGTGGATTTTGGTGATGATATTAACACAATAAATTCTTAGTATATTAAGGTTATTTGTGTTATTATTTCATCAAATATGAATAATATTTGAAGTAATTGGAAGAAGAAATAATATTGAAACTATTATTTAAAAAAAAAACCTCTTCTTCAGATGATCTCCTTTGATTAACACATTTATACATCTAAGGAGGGTGTTATCCATAAAATAAGGAATATAGATTTTGGGGAGGTATTACCGGATGGGGTTTGGGAAAAGAATTTGTGATCCAAATATGGTTGTATATGTGATGGAAAGAGGAGAATGAGTTCCCTTTTATAAGAGAGGGAAGGGGAACTCTTGGAATTCATTAAAATATTAAATTAATATAAATTACTTTTATAATCCAAATGTCTATGAAATTATTTATTTATAAAATTGGATGATTTAGGAATGAATATCCTTCAACCAACTAAAACTAGATATATTTTTACTATTTTTTATCTTTATATTTCTTAACCCCTATTTTACCATTTTAACTCTTACTATATTATCATATAATTTAAATTTTTAGGGTTGATATGATTAAAATAAAATTCCAAATGAAAAATAAATGAATAATTTAGAAAATTTTAGGAATTTTCACAATTAATTGGATGATGAATCTTATTTTATTAGAATTAATTATTTAGTTCAAAAAATATTTTATTTTTTAAAATACCATTAGTGCTAATTTTTTTACTATTCATTTCTTAAATTTTTAAGAAAAACATAAACCAAGATATATTAGAAATAAAATTTTTAAAACAAGACTGATATTTTCCATACATTCATAAAATAATTTTCTGAAATTAATTATATATAATTTTATTTTCTTAATATTTTTAATATCATTTATTTGATATTTCCTTAAATTAAATAATTATTACATTATCATTGTGCAAGCCATTAATTTAATTATTTCTTCCTTAAAAATTAAAAAGATAATATAATGATGAATGTAGTTATTTTATCTTTCATATGACTATTTATAATAAATTTTAACTTTTGTATAACCTCATATTAAAAGTATTTCACTTATTAAAAATAATAGAATTCAAAAATTCACTTTTCATTGACTAAAATACATTGAATTTATTAAAGTCACACAAGTGGATAAAAGACCTAAAACAATTATAACAATGATTATTTGGGTTGTAAATAACTCATCTAATTAAATTTTTAAATGTTTTATGGAAATGTTATAATATTTATAATATTATTTTTACCCTTCATAACCTCATTTACCCTTACTTGTGGTAATAAAAAAAGTTACTTTTCACATTGTCCAAAAATAAATGCTACCTATTTCCATAATTTGGATATTGTTATTCCTAATATGGAATCCACTTATACAAATTCAAAAAATGTAATTAGAATAAATTAATTAAAACTTAATCTATCATACGGAATGAGAAAACATGTTTTTAAAGAAAAAAACATTTCAAAGTTCAAAAAGTTTGAATATCCAATTTCAATGTGAAATTTATTATAATGAACAAGATTGAATTAAATGATAAGAAATTTATCTAATTATACATTAAAAACATTAAAAAATAAAATTTATCACTACAAATAAATTTGAAAAAAGTGGTTTTCAATTAAAATGCATTATGATTTAACTATTCATTAAAACAAGAAACATATCATAAAAATACCAAAAATTCAACCATATTAAGTTTTTTCCCTATAAATTTTAATATATATATTTTTCAAATTGAACTTATAAAAGTGTCAAAAACTAGATTTAAAATAAGTGCGCTATCAAATGTTGGAAAAACAACTTTTTTTTAAAAAATAGTTCCTGTATTCGTAAAAATGGATTTGTATTTATATTATGTTTAGAAAGAAATAAGATTATTATGAAATATTTCATTGAATATTATATTATATATATATATATCACTAATGAAATAAAAAATAAATTTTTGTTTATTTATTGTAATAAAAGACACTTGTTCACGTTTTAATAGTTTTTCCAAAAAAAATCCATTAAAAATAGTTGTTGTTCTTTTATAATTTATTAGTCACCTTGAAATTAATTATATATAATTTTTTTTGAAAATATTATCATAATTCAGTTAATACTTTTCAATCTTTCCATTTTAATAGCGATGTTATAATGGTAAAATTTAAATAATAAAATTATATGTTTCTTTAAGCTCGATATGGTGTATCATGTATGCTATCAAAAATATTATTTAATTCTTAATAAATTATGTTTTCACATCCCCCCCAATAAATTTAGTCATTGATATTTTATCACAATATAAAAAACAGGGTTTAACTTTTCAAAAAATTGAAATCTCATATCAAAAAAATGATTAAAGAAACATCCACTTTAAAATAAAGAAATGGAAGTATGATGGTATCTAGAAACAACACATACTATGATTCCATGTTAGAAAAATTGGACATAGAAGATAAAAATTGCTATAAAATCTGAGTGAATAGTGATAGGGAACATGATCAGAATCAAGATATCAATCAAAAAACCTTAAATATTTGATGAGATAAAAGATCATTGATTTCATCATAAAAAATGTAAACTGATAAATTTTTTTAGATCCATTTCATAGAGTTATGGAATTGTATACTTACTAGGGTAAGAATGAAATTAATGATATTTACATGACATGTATAGTTTCATCCTTTAATCAATTTCTACCACAAATTCATATTTTTCTCCAAAATGATGAAATTTGAAGATGAATATTTAAAGCCAGAATCACTTAGATAAACTTATAGAGAATCGTATAATCTATAAAATATTAAAAATCTATTATTTGTGTAATTATAAATTAACCAAAACCAAAATGGGTAGGAAAATATAATATAATTACCCAAAAATATTCCTTTATAGGATGAAAATATACTTTACTCTCCAAAATTCAACAGTAATATCAAAAGTTCAGCATTGGGCATTCAAAAAATAATTTTCCTTAAAATTTCTCAACATAATCCAAACAAATATTGAAACCCAAAATTATAAAGGACTTGATAACATAGTCCTCCAAGATAAATTTTACAAATTATCTCCAATTAATATCAATCACTCTTAAAGGCTCATACTAAAAGTATAATTTCCTAAATCATATAATCTCCAATATATGATAATTATTTCTATAAATAACCTAAAACTCTAAATCAACCATTACATCTAAAATAAAATCCAATAGTATATTTTTACCTTGATTATATATGGTTCCCAATATATAAAACATCATCTGAATTAAAATTAATCTCTTAATCATCAAATATTTTTCCAATTCCATTTAAATATATTCAATAAATCACATGTTACCAAAATAAAATTATTATTCATCAAAAAAATTATATAAAAATCATGAATATTAACCTAGTAGATCACATAGGTCAATGGTAAATGATTCATCTCTGTCACCCATCAGTTGTGGGTTCGATTTATACTACCTTACCAGATGCAATTGGTTGTCACCCATCTCATTGGTTGTCATCCATCTCGTGGGTTGTCCCTTTTCTAAAACAATATAATTATTAAAAAAATTCCCAAAATATAAAAAAGTTAAAAAAAATAACCATAACATTTTCAATAATAATATTATTCTCATACCCTTAATAACTTCAAAAATTAATGTCTCTAAAAATACCTTTAATCACTTCAAAACTTCCAAACTTAAATCACGAAAAGGGGTTTCCTAGACATTGATGATATGATCAACCATAAAATTATATTCTCATGATGATATTCATACCTGTTATGAAATCATCCTAATATTTACAGTTGTCTAAACCCTTCTCTGATACCAACTATAAGGACCCATCCTTAAACATCACATATTCCCGTTATTTTAAAAATATAAATCACATTATTTCCCCACAAAAATTATTGGTCAATAATTTTAGAATCCTAAAAAATATTACTAAGTAAACCCTTAAATTACTAGTGGACTCTTGTACCCAATATCAATTTTTTCAATAAAATTAAACCCTTTTAAAATAATGCATGGTTTTGTTTCATGATGCATCTTCATAATTTTCATTATTATTGCAAGCTTGTCCATACATTTCCTTAAACCCTATAATTTTTTTAAAAAATAAGTGATGGAAAAAATCTTAGAAAATAACTTATAATAAAGCAAACCATTAGTCATGGGATTACCCATAAAACATTTCCTAAAAACATACCCTTTAACCCAAAATAATGATTCATTATTTTAAATGGCTCATTATCTTACCTTTTGAAAATCATACGACAATAATGAAAAATCATAGGAAATAATATAAAATATAACTAGTTAACTTGGAACATTACTTTACTCAAATGGAATAACCATGCGGTCGACAATGACATATGTCACTCTTAAAAATGGAATATCCATACGACCAACTTCCATACCCAATGCCATGGATGTTATGATGTAACCATGTGCCCTTGGATTATCATGTAACCACCCATCAAATTTCCAAGTACCATTATTTAAAAATAACAGATAAAATAATTAAATTATCAAAATTTCACTCATAAAATTTCATTTTATCTCATACTAAAACATTTCTTATTGTTGAATAACCAATCCATTTTCAAATCTAATTTAATACATCTTAATTTTTTTTTAAAATCAATGTGTTCTGTACAATATTGAATTATTTGAAAGGAATTAATATATTACCATTATAAAAAATTAATTTACATAAAACTAATTCCAAAAACTCATTTTTAAAACATTGAAATGAAAGATATATATTTAGATGAATAAATCATTAAAACATTTAAAATGATGGTTTTGTTAAAGTGTCCCTTACCGTGATTTCGACTCATAAAATACCTTCTTTATATTAATTAATAATTAACCCATGTCAATTTAATCATTCTTGAGAACCTTATTTACATGTTTATTATTCATTTTATATCACTTATTACCAAGTTATAACATTTATTTATTTATTTATGTTCATGTCGGAGGTTTTGAGAATATTCAGCATATGAGTCCAAAATGACTTTGGTATGTCAAATATGGCCTATGTGTTAATTATTACACTACCTATAGAATATTATTAATTATATGATAATAATTTTTATAAATAAATTATAATTTTAAATCCATCCATTAATTATGGTTATGCAAAATTAACTACGTTATAATCATGATGATGGTTGATCGTACTTACGCATGAATAACATTTTGAATTTTCAATGATCATTACGTAAAGTGGGAAAGTATTATTGTTTTTTATATATTAATAATAATATAATTAATATCATATTAATAATTAAAATATACCTACATATATCATCAATATTATTTGGGGAATAAAAATGAATTAGTTCGCTTCGTGGATGAGATGGTTCACTTCTACGCACGGACGACATTATCAATTTTATGTTCATGGACTGCAAGAATATATTTGATATATTTTTATATTATAATGATAAAAAGTCTCATAAATATCATATATAATTATTAATTAGATCATTATAAACTATTATTGATATATGGTAATGGAAAAATGAGTTATATCAGTTCGTGGAGATGATAGTTAACATATACGTACGAACGATTAATTCTTTTCTCATTAGTTGGAAGTTGAGATTTATTTATGTGATGATATTTACATAGTAACATCTTATTGTATTAATTATAATATATTTATTATTTCATCATGTATGAATAACATTTTATGGAAGAGTTAGAAGAAATAAAATAAAACCACTTAATTAAAAACGATGCATCTTCTTGAGACAAAATCCCATTATTAACACCTTAAAAAATATTATGAGGATGTTAAACCAACAATAAGGACTCTTAAATGTGGGTAGGTATTATAGGAATGTATTTTGGTAGATATTTTATGAAATTGGTTTTTATGTTCGAATAAAAGAGAAGAATGAGTTCTCTTTTATAGGAGAGGGGGCACTCTTTGAATTATTCAAAATATTAAATTAATATAAATAATTTTTTTAATCCAAATGGATCAAATCATATTAAGTTTGAATATAGGATTATATTTTATTGAATATAATTCAAACAATGAAAATTAGATAAGTTTTTACTATTTTTTAGTTCTTATCTTGTTGTTTTACCCCTTATTTTACCCTTTCAACTCGTACCATGATATCATGCAATTTACACTTTAATGGTTAATTTAATTACCATAATATTCCAAACGACCAATAAATGAGTCAATAATTAAATATTAGGAATTATCCCAATTAGTTGGCCAAATATTATATTTTTATAAATTTTATATCATTTAACAAAACCAATTATATTTTAAAATACCATTATTGTCAATTTTTATACTATTAATTTATTTTATTTTTAGAAATATAATTAAAATATGATATATTTGAACAAACTCTTTAAACATGTCCCTAAATTGCCAAATTCTCCCATAAAATTCTTGAATGAAATAAATTATATCAATGTGTAATTATTTTATTATTTTTAATATCATTTATGTGATATTTTCTTTAATTAAATAATTACTACATCATAATTGTGCAAGTTTCTAATTTTATTACTTATTCATGAATAATAAAAAATTATATATCATGATAAATAAAAATCTATTATATTTAAAAGTTCTATTTATTGTTGAATTTATCTTCTTTCTAACCAAATATTAAGAAGATTTTAGTTGTCAAAAACAACAGTATGACAAAATTGACTTTTCTATGAATAAAATATTTTAAATGTCATAAAGTGATCCAAGTGCCTCCAAGATATCAACAAAATAATCCAAATCATTAATATTGTCTATAATAACTTATACAATGATATTTAGAGGTGTTTTAGCAAAATTGTATAATATTTTCAATATTATTTATACCCTTAATTGCTCGTTTCTCTCTTCACTGTGGAAATAAAAAATAATTATGTTACTATTCATATTTTCCAAAATATGAAAGGGACCCATTAAACTAATTTGAAACATTTTAATCAAAATATTTAACCCATTTTTTCACTATTCATAACATAATATTGGAAAAAAATTAATTAAAAATTAATCCTCTTGACTGAACGAGAAAACATGTTTTTAAAGTAAACATGTTCAAAAGTTCACAAGGTTTTTATATCCAATTTCAAGGTAAAATTTATTGAAATAAACAAAAATGTATTAAATTATAATAAATGGAAACAATTAAACTTTAAAACAGTTGAAAAATATAATTTAATTCTATAAATAAATTTGATGAACAAGTGGGTTTGAATTAAAATATATTATGTTTTCACAATTTATAAAATTAGGAAACATATCAGAAAAATACTAAAAATTTATTCAAAGTAAATTTTCATACTCATAATTCATATAAGATTTTTATTTTTTAAATAGAACTTATAAAACTTTCAAAAACTATTTTTAAAACACGAGTGTCATCAAAAGGTAAAAAAACTGCCTTTTTGAGAAATAATTCTTTTATTCGTAAAATTGGATTTGTTTTTATATCAAGTATAAAAAACACATAATATGAATGTTAAAAATAATATATTATATATAATAATTATATTAAATTAATAATATATTAAAAACCAATTTTTTATTTTATTAGTATAAAACACACTTGTGCACATTTAAATAGTTTTCCAGAAAAACAATTCTTAGAAAAAATGTTTTTGTTTTCATTTATAATTAATTAGTCAACAAATAATTAATTATATATAAATTTTTAAACCATATTTTGGTTTGAAATTTAATACATTTCATTTCCTCCATTCTAATGGCTAGGTTATATTGTAAACATTTAAATAATAATGTTTAGTTGTTCATTTAAGCTCAACATGGTGTATCATGTACTCTATCGAGCATAGAATATTATTTATAAAATCTTTGGATGTTACAAATTACATCTGAGGTATCCCATAAATTCCACTATTTTATTGGACTTTAATTCATGGGGTATTTTACCAGACTATGTAAGATGATTCTTGAATTGTTTTCTATTAGAAACATCATTAGATTGCATAGTTCAAAATGAATTACCTCATGGTGAAACTCAGAATCCATATACTGATTGACTCGTTCTACTGGATTATATATGATAATGATATTTATTTCTATATATTTTTCATTTTCATATTTTTTATGGATACTCCTTGTGGAAACACTTTTCATGTTGATAAATACTGCGATTTTCCAACAATTGTGGAACATAGTATAATCACTAAGAATAACTCATCAATAATAATAAGGGATCTCAATGTATTTAAAATAACATCCCCTTTATTAGGATAATAATACTTTAATACTTATTTTCTTATTCATTCATTTTTGGATTATCTATCAATATTCTTACTAATCTATGATACTTTATATGAACATTCCTTAAAAAATATTATATATTTTTAATTATATTGATGTTAATAATATATTTCTATTTCATAAAAAAATATATTATAACCATTTTAGACAGTTAAAATCATGTAAAACATACACTCAAATTTGGCTATTCAATCATCCCCTTTTTATGAATTGGTAATGCCTTCAATTATCCATAAATATGAATATATCAATATGTCAATCACTCTTATTTTACCCCACGTTGATTTTTAAGATATTCATTTCACATTTTCTAACCCATATTACAAAGAAATAAAATTTTCATGTGAAAATTTTATTAGTTCAAACATAAGAAATTTACCAACCATCATTTCATTGTATGTGTACATTAGTCATTCTCAATACAAAAAACCAGGGGATTTGATTCTGGAAAAAATAATTTCCCATAACAATTGATATTTATACCTCTTAAAAATTTTAACTAAAAAATTTCTTCTTTAGTTTCCCACATTTAATTCTAGATGATAATACTAATTAAGATATTAAATATTTTGATGATATAAACAATTGAAATTATTAAACTTTCTTTTACAAAAACAATAATGGTCTAGTTGATGTATAAGAAACCTTTTATAATATTTATAATTCCACATTTCTTATATCATTGATTAATTAAATTTATCCACCATTTTGTTCTGTTTTTCGTTTCTCTATCTAATGATGAGAGATTAAAAAATTAACACAATTCTAATAAAATATTATGTATTCAATTAAAAAATAAAAATAATTTTATGATATGCTGATTCTTGATATTTCTTCACCATTCTCAAAATATAAGTCATTTTGGAAAAATTTCCTTATGAGATTCATAAAGATAATATTATTCAATAAATATTATTTCTGATCATTATTTTAGGAAAGAATAAAAATTGATCTTTCTTATGTGAGTACGTTGAAATTGGAAAAGTTCCATATCTTTGTAAAGGATCACCCCTTCCTGTGAATTTTTAGAGAAACAATATAAGAATATGGATAATTTATTAGCTTGGATGAATAAAGTTTTTAGCCATTACTCATAATAATGATCTCCCACTGAGTACATGTCTCACCTTCAATTCACTATTTTTTTTAAAATACAATATAATAAGGGTAGAAGAATAAATTTGATCCTTCTTACATTATTATATGATCCATAAGGTTGAGAATATTTTATTAACAATGTTACTTAATTCCACCAATATTTATGTTTTCATATCATAATTCTAATATGATTGTGGCTACTGGATCAAATTAACAACATCAATTTCATTATGAGTGAAATATCACTTCTCAAGGGATTTTGATCACTTGTATCTCATAGTTAAACTTTTATCATCATTATGAAATCTTCTTGTATTGAAATTGTTATGAAACAATCTTTAGGATTTTATCTATCAATGTTGAGCCTCAAAAACAATACTATTATATCTTTATGTGGTATCTTCCCTTTTCCTTTTCAAAATATGTTTTCTTAAAACTATTACATTTTCCTTATTATTTTTAAAAAATATTTCCAAATTACTAAAATATCATTAGTACCATTGAAAAAATGATTGGATACTCTACATGGATTTTTCTTACTTCCATCCTTATTAATTGATATTTTTAATGATTATCTTTTTGTTAAATTCCTGGATCTAGGATACAGGGAAAATTTCCAACTTCAAATCTTCTTGGGATAATTCTAGTTTACAAATCATTACTTGTTACTTTCATATGTTGATTATTATTATTTTTATCTAATATCTATTGTCAAATTTAATTATCATATTTAGATATTATTAGAGATGATCGTTTAACAAAATATTTATAATAACCAATGCCAACATCATATGTATTTTCAAAAATTTTAAATCTTTCGAAGCAATAATAATTTTCATACTAGGGATGTTTCTTCCTAATATATTATGTACCCCCTTGAAATGGGTTTAAATTTTGTTTTTTCATTTTTGTGGATTTTACCAAAAATCTAATGAACAATTCTTGTAAATATAATAACACCAACATTGACCCCAACACCTTGATATACTTATTTCTTCTCTATGGTATCTTGGGTTTTTTTCATAATTTTTGGGACTATTCATTGGGAACCATCATTCACACTATATTTCTTTTCCTCCCATGCCAGGGTGGTATGTTTTTTATCATCTTTATTAATCGATACATGTAAAAATATTTTTTTAACCTATATATTCCATGAAAATATATTTATAAATACTAGTATACAATGTAATGGATGGTACATCTATCTGTATAGATACATGAGATAGATCATTTAATGAACTCATGATCTCATTATTACATGTTGGAGTACATTTAACTATAGAATCATATAATTAGGATTTACTAGTAGTAATAACTTTTACATTATTTTGTTAAGTCTCAATATTTTCCCCTATTGATTTTCCAACATGACATTATATTTTATACATTAGAGATGGTGGGTGTTTTCATGATCTTCAATAATTATATATTTCTCCTCGTAAGACATCATCAATCATTCCACTTTCTCTTCTGTAATCATTTATATAATATGATATATAGTATTATGTTCCTATAATTTCTTGTAAGTTTACATTTCATTTCCTATCAATGATATCAATATTAATAATTCATATTTCTTGAACTATATAGATATTTTATAACTAATCTTTAATGAATCTATGTTCCCCTTAATCATTTTTTATATAATTTTATTTTACATCTAAGGCCCTTATTTCATGATCCACCATCCATATTCTAATGGATCCATCCTATTTGGAGTGATTTTTATATTCTTGATATTTTCCTTGTAATACCTTCTCTATGTTATCTTTTACTTCTTCTATCAAGGTGATCCCTTCTTAAATACTTTTATAGACTCCAAAAACAATATAAACTCTTTCTTTGAGGAAAGAATGAGACATATCTCTAAATATATCAGATGGTACATCTTGAGAAGTTATACATTTACAATTAATATTATATATTCATGTTAATCTAGAGATAAATTTCTAAAATAATTTCTTTATATGTCATGAGCACTTATAATTATTGACTCAAATGTGGAATGATGGTTTTCATTGTATGAGGTGTAAAAATGAACCACCATCTCCTTACTATCCAAAAAAGGTACATAATTTTTTTTATCAAGGTAGGGTGAAACTTCTACTCCATAGTCAAAAGAAAAGAGGAGTTTCTCCTTCATTTTCATATTCTCTTTCTTTCCCATATTCACCATGGTTTTGGTGTAAATATAATTATTCTTAGAGAAAACATAGTCTTCAAAACAACTACACATCATTTTTAAAACATGAGTCAAAATAAAATCCTAAAAAGATAAGAATGTCATCATTGAGAATCAAATATAGATTAACCATACACCGATACCAAATTAATGGGACCATATCGAGATATACTGAACACTAAGATTTGTGTGTGAAAATGTATTGGGAAATTTTTTCCTATTACATTATTATATCCCCTTATCCCTATGAGTTTCTAGGATTTATATTCTATTTTTTATTTTCCTTCTCATATAAAATTATAAAAATTCGTGAAAGTTATGTTAGATAATATTTTTACAAGGATCAATACTAAATAAGTGTAGTGTGTTCTTGGTGTACATTCAAATGAATAATAAATAAGTTCTCAGCTATAACGTGGTTCCATGTATAATGGTTTGGTTAAAAACATTACATATCATATATATGAGTCTTTTTTATTGATGAGGGGGATATATAATGATATTAACTCCTTGTACAACTGATAGTATGATCCATCATGGAGTTCCTCACATGTTCTTTATACAACCACTAAACATATTTTACACCTTCTTATAAAAGTAAATGTCAACACCAATAATATATTCAAGAATCAAAGACTTATATTGGGTGTCACAATACCCTTTTTTACATCTCTTCCTTCTTCCTCTCATGTTAATTTCACAACAGTAGGGATGAAATTTAATTCTTCTTCGTTCTTCCATTACTTCTTTTTCTAATCTTATGTATGATATTTCTATCTGATTTGACTAGTTGATAATTTTTTCCAATTATGATTTGTGTGGGGATAGTTTATTCAGTATCCATTCTTATTTATTTTTCTTGATCTTAAATTGATAAAAAAACACTTTCTAGTATTAGGATGATCCTTACATAATGTTGATCACTCCTTTTCTGTATGTCTGCTACTATAATAATATTATATAGGTTCTATTTTTTATGATACCTATACATCTCATCCTTTTTAAAACCCATATTATCCACTTTGGTTGATGTATTATTTCTTCATGATGTGATTCCACTCCATCTATTACCCTCTCCTTCTTCTTACACAACTCATCTTGAAACCAAATATCTAATTAGGTATTCTATTACACTTTATTTATAAAACATTTTTATTTATATAAAATTCACATTCATAATGCATAGATATTATTTAATTCATCACACATTTAAAATGCATCATCACCAAATTATATAGGGAGTGGTTATCTATAGTTTTTGAGTGATGCACATACTTTAAATTCAATCATCAAACATAAAAATTGAAAACCAACAAAAGCCTTGGGAATTTAACCACCATAAATTATACTATAAGATATTAGTCAAATAATCATCATTGAAATCCTATAAAACAAGGAATGAACTGTATTCTTCAATAATGAAAATATAATGCTTAATCAAAAGATTTCTTTTTTAATATTAAAATATTTATTGTCATGAATTGTATCGCCAATATTAATAAAATTTTAAAAACAACATAATGTAAATTAATCCTTCAATATTGTATAACATTATAGAATGTATCATGTTTAGTGAAACTAGATCATTTGTTCCATTAGAACATTATATGATCATCTTAAAATATTTATAAGTTATTTTCTCTAACTGGTGGCATTGTTCATGGAAATTCTGTCTGATAAATTATTTAGATTGACTACTCTGGTCAATCATCCTTGCAAACTTTTATGCTTCATTAATTTATTGGTATATTATTTTATTATGTGGGTTCTCAAATTATAATCATTATTCACATTCATTTAATCCTTAGATATATACACCATACATTATATTAGTTGAATTTTTATAACTCATTCAGATGACCACTCAATTTCTATCTGATATTGTCCTTTTGGGGTAATTTGGAAGCCTCTTCTTGGTGTAACTATCCAAAAATCACATGATCTGTTTTATGATGATCCATCATGGAAACAATAATCTATTGGTTTTCATTCAGAAAAAATTATCTGATTAAATTATATGAAAGCATATTTTTTATCCAACTATCAAAAATCTATACTACAACTCACCAATAATCTTTGTATATTTATTTTAACATTGTTTGGAAATTTTTCTACAAGCATTCATGATCCTCCTTCATATTTCTTTTTAACCATTATACCACTTGATAACCAACTTCAAAAACATCTCCTTTTATATATGAATTAAAAAGTAATCATTAATAATTTTAAAATATATTCATTCTATGATTATCACATATTTACTCTCCCTATTGACTTCATAAGGATTTTTTTGTTACTGAAGTATATATTTTCATCGCATAATAATCTTTTTAAATGTTCATCAAAATATTATTTGGTTATGAAAATTCCATTTAAAAAACATCATCAAAATCAAGTATGTGAAAGTCATTATAATGTTTCATATATATGAATCATCTTTCCCATGTATACGCTTTCTTATTACACCCAAACTACTTTGAGAAATAGTATTTAGGAATCATGATAAAAATAATCATAATATTTAATCACTCAAATATCACTTTATGTTTCGTTGACTGATTTTATTTGTCTAGTAAATGTTTATTAAAAGTATTGTAGATTTTTATCAATCATTAATTCATATCCACCAGTTTTTAGTTTGACTCCATCCATTCAAATCATTCTGGTGACAGTGTGAACCTTCCTACAGCAGTCTCCCATACATTCTTCAATATAATTTGAATTTACATATTATTCTAAATGAATGTACAATGAAACATGAATCTGTATTTTTTTCACTAGACACTCCATCCAATAATAGAATTTTAAATCCTCCATCCATTGGTGATAATTATAAATCATTATTTTTTAGACTTGGTCAACTGACCACTCTCTAAACATTATCTCAATGTTCATCTGCTTGGATTTATAGAATTATTTACGTAAATTCCATAACTAAATATTCATTATGATACTATAATATGTTCTTCTCGAATAATCAAAAGAATGTTCCAAACCTTAAGAATAAATCATCCATTATCTTAAGTGTGTTCAAATTTTTTCAAAAGAACATTATTCATTCATGAACTAAAAATAGTTGAGAAAATCATTTATTTTCCATTAATTTTACAATGCTATATAATCCATGTTACAAATATTATATTATTTAGATGAAATTTCTAGCATCTTATCTATAACGGTTTCATTATACAAACACAAATTAAATGATTTTATTTCCTATAGATCCATTAGTAACCATTGTAAATCCTTTAAAACTGATAAAAAATAAATTAAACAAAAACATCGACTCTTCATATTTTTTCACACATAAATTTAATTATTCTAATAAAATTTCTTACTCAGATTAAAATACACGAGTTTGATTCCATCCCATTAAATTATCACTTCCCCACATCAATTCTTAAAACCAGTTATTTATATAGGAAACATTGACCAGGTGAATTATATTTTTTCATAACACAATATCTTTATGATGAATGACCTATAATTTTTTTCATTTAGATAAGAGATCCCATTCTTATTTCGAAACCATTTAATTGAACACATGTTTTGTGTCTTGTATATACTTCCTTTAATGTGATATGTGTAACAAATTATAAAAATCAGGTAGGTTAAGTATAATTTCAAGGTGATGTGACACCATCCCTATAGGATTGAGGATTTCAAAGGGGCACATGTATCAATGGATGGACATTACCTTTATCATGAATCTCATTACCCTCTTATGTGGTGATATTTGAAGGAATACATTGGATACAACACTATACACTAAATATCATCAATAATTTTTATCCTATATCTTCATTAAAAATTATTATTCTATAATATAAAGCTAAATTATTTGAATCATCTCTAATATTCATTGAGAAAAATATATCCCCAATAACCTTCTCCCTTGGATAATATCTCGAAAAGTTAGTTTTCTTCACCTCTTCCCATTGAAACTTTATATTTAGATTTTTATCTTCTATAATGGATTATTTTTGTTTTAGATTTATACTAGGGAAATATATTAATCCCAACCACCTTTGAAATAAAAACACCATTACCTAAACATATATTATCCTAATTTAGTAGTCCTTTAAAATTGGGAAATAGTTTGAAGATTATAATTTTCAATGAATCAACTCTTTGTATTTGATGATTATTAAAGAATATTCAAGAATGAAGATGGTAAACCTGGATATTGATCATATATTATCTAATGTGGTACTCCATGTATTCATAAAATGTCTAGTATGTTTATCATTTATTATATATGATAAGATAAATATTTTCATATAGTGATGAAATATGATAATATCATATAGTGATAAGAAACAACTAAAATGAAATTATATCCCATTAAATTACTTGGAAGTATAAATTTTAAATGCAACACAAAATTATTATATTTGTATATTTTTATGGGTAATTAAGGAATCATTAACTCACTCAACCAAAAGCCATCATTAAATTCTGGAAAATATTTATTGAGATTTATTTTAAATAATATTCAACAACATATTTTCACAATATGGATTCTTTTTTAGATCATTATATATCATTAGGTATCTAGGATTAATAATTAATAAAGAGAAATGTGCATCATATAATAGGTCATTATTCAATGGTTTCATTTATGTTAAAAATCATTATTTCTTTAACATTTTAATCCCATCATTATCGTGGTTAAAGTACGGAAAATTCAATACCTTCATATAGAGGTTTATATCAGTCTTTTATACCTCCTTGATCGTCACATAGATGGATTCTTGTGCTTTTATTTTGAAAAGAAAGGATTTCACCCCATAAATTATAATTTCTTCATCTATCCTCAAAAAATACATGAGTATTAGACCTCTTTAATTCTTCATCATGTATTACATTTCAAGATCCTTCATAGTTTGAGAATCAACCACATTGATTTCTTTCCTTGGAAAGTAATTTATTGAGTAGTAATATTCCTAAATAAACACTGATAATCTCATTTGAGACATGATAAAATACATATATGGGAATATAAAATTCATTTTACAATGACAAGTATATATATTACACATTTCACTTTAGATACCATGAGACTGTGTATGTTTTGAAAATATTTACCCTCCTAAACCCAAATTATGTGTTCAATTATTATTCCCATGGATCATTAATTGAAATGAGGCATAAAATAACATCACATCGATTTTCATAAGAAAACATTCCCTTCCATTCATTTAAGAATCACTATATATTATAAACCTTTTACCCTATATGGTTATGTGAGTAATGGATCGATGATAAACCTTGACATTAACTCCATGAAATGAACATCACATTTTTATATATTGAAAAACATAAATAACATAAAAGATAACATGGATAGTGGATAAAACATCATTATAAATTTCTCACAAAGAAATTATAATTTCAAAATAATCAAATAAATATATATATATATAAATTTTATAGTGTCTAGTATAGGATATTCATTAATAACCACTATCATTAAAAAATATATCCATGATTGGGATTAGATAACCCCATATTACTAATTATTCTTTCTATAGTTCTCATATACTTATTATGATGTATATGTTCTCTTTTTATAACATTGTCATCAAGCTCATTAAATTCCTAACATTTTCACAATTATTGAATATATGAGAATATCAACTATAAATATATCCACAAATTGATTGACATAATCTCTAAAGACTCTGTTCATAAAATTCCTAAACATAAGAAGCCAAACTTTGAAGAATGAACACCAAACTTTGGTTAGTGATGTTTATGGGCCCTCATTGACCAGAATTTGGTGGATCATTGGCTATTTACCGTATTTATAACTCAGATAAGATGCTAAACTTTGATTCGTGGGGATTATGGGCCCTCACAGGTCAGAATTTGGAACTTAAGAGTGTTTTAGTGGTTTTTCAGGGATCGGGAGTAGTATCTGAGGCTTACTGTCCAGAAAACCCAGCATACATGCCGTGTAGTTCCTCGAACACATGCCCTTTTTTCTTCTATTTGGGAAAAAAAGAAAAAAAAATTAAGTACACGTCGTGTAGTCTCTTTCCGTATCATAGACCATGTGGTTGGGGACACGAGGAAGGGAAATTCTTGGGAAAAACGTGTCGTGTACCGGATGTGCACGCCATGTAGTGTTGAACCAGAGTCCACCCGTGTAACTATCAAACACGGACGGAGGAGACCTTAAGACATACACGTCACATTCACTATGGAACATGTCATGTAGTCTGACCTGGGATCCAGCTGTCTAACTAACAACAAGGGTCAGTGTAATCCTTCCGTGTATACGCCGAGTGCATATGGAACACGTCGTGTAGTATGAGCCGTGTATCCGGTAGTCTAACTAACAACACGGGTCGGCGGAGCTCATCCAGTACACATCGTGTGCCTGAGGGACACACCGTGTAGTCTTGTCCGAGGACAGACCATGTGGACCAGGCCATGTGGCAGGGAAAAAGGGGTAGTGTACACACCGTGTGTAGGTGTAACACGTTGTGTAGTATCAAGTCGAGTAGTCGGATGTGTCACAAATTACATGGGTAGTTGTAAAATTACACCATACACATTGTGTAGTCAGTATACATGCCGTGTAGTTTTGTTTAACGGGAGTTGTGTGGCTTAGCCGTGTAGAAGGACCCAGGCAGGGGAAGAAAAGTCAGGTATACACCGTGTAGTCATTATACACACCGTGTAGTCTGGTTTTGCAAGTCTCAAATGCCTTCTTCCTCCTATTCCCTTTCTGGTCCCTTCGTTTTCAGTCTCTGATAATCTTGATATAAGGTGTGAGTTTGACCTTGTAGATTCATGCTATCGAAACGACCACGTGTTGTTTTCGAAGAGAGCAGGAATGATTATACTCCAGAAATGGAGGGCCATGGGATACCAGTGGACCCTCCAGTAGAGCCAGATGTGGCGCCAGCTATTATACTAAACACAGGCACGGAGGCGCAGTTCCGTGAAGGCTTTATGAAGTTTATGAAGTCCTTTCAGGGAGCCCCACCGGCTGCCACATCTATGGCTGAGTTGACTCGTATATTCCAACATCATCATTTGCCGACGTTCTCAAGGGATGACGGACCATAGGTTGTGGAGTCTTTGTTGGGGTCTATGAAGACTATTTTTGAGCATCTTAAGATTCATCCAGGGTGGAGGGTCAAGCTCGTGACGTATATGCTGCGTGATTCCGCCAAGAGGTGGTGGAATTTTACCACCTAGTTAGAGCATCACAGAGACATGGCGTGGGACGATTTTCATATAGCCTTCTATGACTTCATCTTCCTAGAGACGTTGAGAGAATATAGAGCTCGGGAGTTCCTGAATCATCAGTAGGGAGCTATGTCAGTGATGGATTATTATGATCGTTTCACCAAGATTCACCGTTTTTCACCCATTGTGGTGGGTGATGAGACGTTGAGAGCCAGACGCTTTGAGGATTGTATTCGATATGACATCCCAACATTGTTGAATGTTTTCAGGTTGCCTTATGTACATGATATTTTGAACTAGTCATTGATTATAGAGAGTAACCTACGGGAAGCTGGTGGTGTGGGTCAGGACGGTTCATCACCATTTCCTGGTAGTATTTCTACTGGCAAGAGGAGGAGACAGATGGACTTCTCTCTGGGTGGTAGTACCAACCCGAATAATGTTTCAGGTGGTCAGGTCATGTGCTACCAGTGTGGTAAGGAGGGGCACAAGATACCCTAGTGTCCACGAGACCCAGTGGAGTGCCGAGGTTGCGGCAAGATGGGTCATCTGCAGCACTTTTGTAGGGTGTTTCCACCCGTGGCTAGTGAGAGGGGTTCTGTGCATACTCTGTGTGTGGTAGTAGGACCAACATATTTTTACCAGACAGAAAAATGGAATACGCCCGGCCGTGTAGGCTGGGATGGTGGTCGTGGCTGTGTTATCCAAACACCAGGATCTCAGAGGCAGTAGGGCGGGACAGCTCAGGGTATCCAGGCTATGTTGCAGGGCCGCGGCACTGGACAAGCATGTGCAGTGCAGCAGACCCAGCAAGAGCAGGATCATGGACCTTCTACTATCATAGGTACTATTCTAGTAGCTTCGGTATTATCTTCAGTACTTTTTGATACGTGTTCTACACATAGATTAAAATTTGTCCTTGTTTTGGAGAGTCTTGGTCTCTGTTTTTCTTCTTCTTATGTTATGATTCTAGACACTCCGTTGGGAGCTAGAAGGGCTGGTGTGTGTCAGTGCAAGGAGTACCCCATGAGGTTAGAGGGTGTCACTTTCTATGGGACCTCTATTTCTTAGAGATGAAAGCTTATGACATCATTCTCTGGATGGACTGGTTGGTTCCCTTTCGAGCCTTTGTAGATTTCTATCCTCATAGGGTGATTTTCACGTCACTAGAGAGCGGAGAGTTTCTATAAAAAGGTGAATGGGATGTTCAGGATAGTCGAGCTGGACCAGAGCATCATGGGCGAGGTGGAGTCACATCCCAGATTGTGAGTTTATATCTGGATAATCAGGGGACTTGTCAGACATATTTCTTTCTTGTGGTTGATCGTTTCAGGGACGTCTTTCCGAATGACTTTTCAGGTCCACCTCCGAAGCGTGAGGTGGATTTCTCTATTGATCTTGTGCTAGGATTAGCGCTGGTGTCTGTTCCTCCTTATAGGATGGCTACACCAGAGTTGCAGAATCTCAAGAGACTATTAGAGGAGTTATAGGAAAAGGGTTTCATCCGACCCAGTACATCTCCTTGGGGTTTGACAAAACTTTTTGCGAAGAAGGCAGACCTTACCCTCAGACTCTGTGTGGATTACCGGAAACTGAACCAGCTGATGGTTGAGAACAGATATCCCTTGCCATATATTGATGATCTTTTTGATCAAATTCATTGAGTATGAGTATTCTAGAAGATTTACTTGAGATCAGGGTATCATTAGTTGCGCGTGAGATAATCGGACATACCGCTTATAGCTTTTCGGAGCAGGTATGGTCTATACAAGTACTTGGTTATGCCGTTCGGACTAACGAACGTGCCAGCGGTTTTCATGGATCTGATGAATCGTGTGTTCCATATATATCTGGATTCTTTTGTGCTAGTATTCATGGACGATATCTTGGTGTACTCTCACACTCGACACGACCATGCCACACATCTTGAGATTGTATTGAGTACACCGAGAGAGAATTAAATATATGCTATGCTCTCCAAGTGCCACTTTTGGATGGACCAGATCCACTTACTGGGTCATATAATCTCAGAGGTAGGAGTTTTCATGGACCCAAACAAGGTGAGAGCAGTAGTTTCCTGGGAGCATCCTAAGAAAGTGTTTGAGATATGGAATTTCTTAGGGATGGCAGGTTACTACAGACGCTTCTTCCAGGACTTCTCCCACTTAGCAGTTCCATTGACAGTTTTGGCTAATAAGGGTGTGATGTTCGTTTGGAAAGAATCTTGTGAGACAGCCTTTCAGGACCTGAAAGGTATATTGACATCAGCCCCTGTCTTGATACTTCCAGAGTAAGGGAAGATCTATATAGTTTACTGTGTTGCATCGGGTATTGGGCGGGGAGCTGTGTTGATGTAGGGTGATCGAGTTGTTGTGTACAGGTCTCGGCAGTTGAGGCCACATGAGAGGAATTACCAGATGCATGATCTCGAGTTGGCTGGAGGTGTTCATGCATTGCGCTGTTGGAGACATTATCTCTTGGGAGATTATTTTTTGGTTTTCATGACCACAAAAGTCTCAAGTATATCTTTACTCATCATGACTTGAATCTGAGACAGCGAAGGTGGGTCGAATAACTTCAGTCCTTCGATTTTGAGCTTGCCTATACACCTGGTAATGGTAATGCAGTTGCTGATGCACTGAGCTGGAAGACTCAGACACAGGCAGTTCATGAGGCCAGTGGTGAATGGCAGCTGATGGTTTGTTCTCTGAGATGCATTTGGAGGTGCATGAAAGTCAGGGGCAGACCAATATTTCATCATTATCTTTGACTTCTACCCTCCTGGATAGAGTGAGGATGAGACATCTATCTGATTCAGAAGGTCTAGTTCTATGGGAGTCGGTGGCAAGTGAGGACCCTCCTCCTGGTTGGACGGTAGGTGATTATGAGGTTCTACATTTCCATGGATGAGTATGGGTTCCATGCGATATATGTGAGGAGTTGATGCGGGAGATTCATGCTTCAGCTTGGGTAGTTCATCCCGGAGTTACCAAGATGTACCGTGACTTGAGACGTCAGTATTGGTGGCCATGTATGAAAAGAGATGTAGCTGGTTTTGTTAATAGATGTTACAGTTGTTATCAGGTGAAGGTGGAGCATCAGAGGCCAGCTGGACTGTTATAGTAGTTACCCATCCCGGAGTGGTAATGAGATGATGTCGTGATGGACTTCGTGACTGGGTTTTCGAGGTCACCTTGAGGTAATGATGTCATGTGGGTTGTTGTGGACAGACTCACGAAGGTAGATCACTTTTTTTCCGATCAAGGATACCTTCGATGTGGACGAGCTCAGAATGATTTTATATCTGATAGGTTGTACGTCTTCATGGGGTTCCTCATTCTATCGTTTCGGATAGAGACGCCCATTTTACGTCTCGTTTATGGAAGAGTTTTCATAGGGAACTGGGTACAATGGTACTTCTGAGCACAGCTTACCGCCATCAGACTGATAGTCAGTAAGAGCGTACGATACAGGTGCTTGAGGACATGCTGCGTGCATGCGTCCTAGAATTTGGGGGCACTTGGGAGAAGCATATACCCTTAGTCGTGTTTTCCTATAATAATAGTTTTCCCGAAACTATTGGGATGGTACCTTATGAGGCATTATATAACAGGCCATACCAATCACCTTTGTGCTAGATATAGGCAGGTGAGGTAGCTTTATTGGGACCACAGTTCGTGCAGGGGACTTCTGAGTATGTCTAGTTGATTCAGAAGCGGATGGCTACTGCGCAGTCCTGTTAGAAATCTTATGTTGATCACCGCAGACGACCCTTGGAGTTCACGATCAGGGATCAGTTTTTCTTGCGTGTTACACCAAGGATAGGAAACAGGCAGATCAGGAGGTAGGTTAAACATTCACCGAGGTATTTAGGGCCATTTGAGATTCTGGAGAGAGTTGAACTGGTTGCCTATCGGTTACAGTTACCATAGAGGTATCGGGAAATGCATGACGTCTTCCATGAATCTCAATTGCACCACTCTCATTCAGACCTGTATCACATCTTTCAGCAAGAGGAGGTTGAGCATCAGATAGATGTGTCCTTTGAGGATCATCTGATTACTATCGTGGATAGGAGCACAATGGTTCTTCGATGTCAGTCAGTTCCTCTCGTACGGGTGTTATGGCTGCATGGCCGAGTATGGGACGAAACATGGGAGTGGTATACTGATGTACGTGCTCAGCGGCCAGATTTGTTCTGGACTTCATCTTTTCCACCCTTGGAAGGGAAATTCAGGGATAAATTTCTTTAAGGGGGAAGTTTTTATGAACCCGGTTCATAGTTTTGAGGTACGGGTTTCTTCTATTCTCTTTTCCTTAAGTGTTTTTTAGAAAATAAGGAAAATGGGGGAAAATCCTAAATTTTGGGACTACACGCCTTGTACTTCTCCACATGTAGTATACTTTGGCTGTGTGGGATGAGTACACAGGGTGTGTAGCCATGCTGGCGATGAAAGGTGTAAAAACCAACTACATGTCGTGTACTGGGTATTTACACGCCGTGTAGTCAGTCGGTAGGTGAATAGTAAGGCAGTGGAGGCAGCCGCCGGGTGAGCGACGGTAAATGCCCTGTAATCATGAAAAACACTTTTTCTACTCATGTTGACAGATGAATAGTTCCATGCTGGCAAGAATCCATCATAGGTACAGTTAAAAAATGGAATGTACATGTTGTGTACTTGAAAAGTACATGTTGTGTACTAGAAACATACACACCGTGTAGTCTATTTTTTTGGATTAAATCGGGCAGTAGCATCCCCTATTCACAGGGCAGGCTTAAAACTAGAGGAGGGGTCAGGAGAGAGGGTTGAACCATCGAGGAGATCTAGATCGCACACTGAGAATCCGTTTCCACCTCTATCAATCTCATTGGGATCATACGGGTAAGCCTCTCCTTCTATTTAAGTCGTTCTTACAAATTCTTTCCTAAGGGAATGTTATTTACATTTGAACGAGTTTTCTTCTAACCCAAATCTAGGTTGTCTTTTGGGCGTTTCTAGAAGTGATGTTCACGTATACCGTTCAGGGGTGTTTGAGGTATTTGTCTTACTGTTTAAATTCCAACTGATGTGCGTTTTTTGTGTATCGTTGAGCTACGAACTCATGATGGGGTGTCGTGTGGCTGAGGCCTTAGCTTTTTTAAATACCTAGAATTTTATAGGTAATTAGATGTGATAATAAACTTCTTTTTGGGATCAATTCTTGGATCTAGGACCACCCTGAGGGTGCGTTCCTAGGTTTAACAGTTTGGCCAGGATACCTGAGGGCAAGCCATGTTTATTTTGTGCATTAATTTTTCCTTGAGAGGAATTTTATGTTTATTGCTTGTTTATATGTTAGGCATGGCTCGGTTACTTTTTTAGACTAACGGAAGTGTTTCCTTTAGCCTGAGGGTAGTGGTTATTTCGGCATGAGGGAAATTCTTCTGTGTCTGTGGGAAATAGACTCTCTGCCCAAGGGAGACACTTTGTATGCCTGAGGGCAATATCTGTTATGCCTATGGGCAAGTACCTGCGGGTTACGTTTCTGATTACCTTAGGGTAAGGGTTTGCGTGTCTGAGGACACTGACTATTTACATAGAAATTCATTGTGGTGGTTTCCTTATATTAAATGATTAAATGAATATTAAACAGTCAATATAACTAGTAAAGCTAGTTACTTTTGAGTACTGCTTAGTTTATTGCATTTACTTTTTCACATTGTTGCTGCATGTTTACACACAGTTGAACACGGGCCTTTGGTGGGTGCCTAGTGGGATTTATTTCTCACACCCTGTTTGGGTCATGTCTTCCGCCCAAAGAGATTATATTTCTACAGGGGTGGATAAGGGAAAGGGTCCCTATACAGGTATATGATTGTTGCTAAGGATCAGGGGAGCATGGGACTGAGCTTAGGCTCGCGATGCTATCAGCAGTTTTTTTTCTTTGTTGCACTCTTTACTCTATATTGTATTATATTGTATTGTTGTGTAACATGTTCTAGTTGTTTTCATAGAACTTGAGACATGTTGCATCGTTATCTATATAACTATTGGTTATCTTTTATTGTTGTCGTTGTATGTTGTATATTTAAATTTCGCTATGCTACACTTTGACAAATGAGGGAATAGTTTCCCCACTTTCAGACCTGGGCCCTCGCTGCTAGTCGTCAACCTCTGGCATTTGGGTAAATGCACTTGAGGTCATGTGACCAACTGGGTTCGGGGAACCCGTTGAGTGGCACTCGGTCCTGGGACGTTACAATACCTTTCACTATTTTGTTCACGTGACCTATCTTTAGATAATTGATCACATATAGTTCTTTCTTTATATCATGGATTTTGATGGTAATAATACCATTTTACATCCCCATGCCTTAGGCTAGATAATTTATCCACACAGTGAAACAATTTATTATATCTGAACATGGAATAGTTAGAAGTGTGTTATGTGGGAACCTATCCATGTCCCATTAGAATTTATGTTCTTTATAGATATATTTTCTACACATTACACATTTCCCTATGTCTTTCAGATAGTCTCCCCAGTAATACTTCATATATTATCGTCAAGGACAATGATGATATTATATTTATAATTTCTATTTTAATAATCTCTATTTATCTTCTTTTGTCCTAAAGTGCTCAATTATATGAGTTTATGATTTAAATTTATACCTCGAGAGACTATCAATCAATTTCCTCAAACATACCAAATTCTATTATATGTATGGTTTTTGAGATCATTATTTTTAAACCACAAAATAAATTATAAACTATTCATTCCATGTTAATGAAAAACTAGATGGTCATGTTGTGATCCATGAGTTGATTGGTTTATAGGTAATAATTCATTTTTAATCCCATTATTTTATATTTAATAATTCTCTAAATATTTCAATATGATTAGTTTGTAGAAAATATTATTTAGAAAATATCCACCAAAACACTTACAAATAAATGTTGTAAATTTATTCTTCTTTTGTATAGTAATGATGAGAGGAAGCTATTTATTTTCCTCACAATTGAAAAAAAAAATAAACAAAAATTTCATTCTCTCTATATTAAGGATAAAAATATACCATTATGGTTTTATTAAAACATTTCTTCACCATTAATGGGTTTTAATACACCCCAAATGATCTTGGATAGAATAGCTTTAATAACTCAATACAATTTTTTCCATACATCGAACATTTCTTTAGTTTACCATTTTTTGTGAAAATATTAAAAATAAGATAGAGTTATGAGAGCATATACTAATGATTTTTCACCCTATATCCATTCATGTTTGGTTTCAAATATGGAAAATAATTTAATTTTTATCAAAGTCATTGTTTACTCAAATCATCTTAGTTTAAACCATTTAATAAAACTCAAAAACATTACTGTCATTATTTGAAAACATTATAAATAGAAGGAAATTATATTAAAATGAAAATAAACCCAAATATTTCATAAATTATGACACCTTCAATTAAACCTAAAACATTTTATAGTCAAATCATGACACTTTTCATTCCTATGACAAATATTATTGTACATCCTCTTCTTTTCTTCGATCCTCTTATATATTATAACATAATCCCTATGAATATATGAACACCACTTTGATTCAAAATGATATAATCAAACTATAAAAATATACATATTAAATATTATCTTTGATTAAAATTTACATTCCCATAATAAATTACACCCCTTGAAACTATCTATTTAGTGATTTTTGATATTAGCTACAGTATCATTAAATTTTATAATAAATATTCCAAATATATAAAAAATTTCTGGAGAAATAATATCCTTATATGAACATTTTAAACATTACACAACATAAAAAGATTCTGAATGAGAAATAATAAAAGACTGAGTAAAAAATAGTTGATAGTATAACCTCTGGGATATAAATTGACTTATAATAGAAAATAATAAGGACTATACAAATTTTATAAATAAAAAATAATAATATAGGCATGAAAACATAATCATGAAACCATACCCAACACACAAGAACATAACATCAATCATAAAAAATTAGCATAACACAATAGTGTTGAATCACAAGTAAATAATTCTCATTCAAGGATACTTAAAAAAAGAATTTGATTAATATATAATCATTTTAAATAATAAATTATGTCATGTTTAAACACAAAAACGTTCATATTAGACTAGAATGAGATAAAATCCAATATCCCATAACATAATGTATCGGGATAACAATCCATGTCCTATAACGTAATATACTATGCTCACCACCTTTTTTCTAGAACATTACATCTCATGTGATATAAATGTTTTACAAATTCACTGATAGTATATATCAGACCCACTAATTATGTAATGATAAACCATACATATTTGTTCCATATGAACATGAGGACATTAATAATTCAAATATAGCATGAATACACTAAAATAATATAAATGGTATCATGAAAAATCCAATTTATAATAAATAAATCATCTGGTGAATGAAAATGGAAGATATAATTAAAATAAATACCATTTAAAATATAAAAAACATAAAACATTACTTTAACAGATGAAGAATATTAGAATATGAAAAAAAAATGTTTTTATTAATAGATGAAAAATATTTTATAAAATTGATAAATTTAATTTTATAAATAAATAACTTAATATCAATGGTTTTAGATAAGAAATTAATAATTAAATAAAAACTTCTTTATAAGACAATTAAATTATTGTATATATTACATATAATGAAATGTGATGAAAATTAATGGAAAAATGGTTGTGAAAATAACATTAATATAATGTTTCATATGATTCCTCTCACATTCCTCAAGTATAATGTAAAATTAAAAATAAGATGAACCTAAATAATCATATATTTAAATATATGAATATATAATTAATCCATGATACATAATAGAGAACATGGACAAGGAAAAAATGATTTAACAATAAAATAGGATAGAAAAATAATTCAAAATACAATTTTCATTGATTGTAGATTGATAATAGAAAATATGATAATTGTTAAGAAGTTTTTCAAAACTCAAAAAAACATATGGAGAATAAAATATAAATGGTCTTATTGATGGATAACTTATAATTTTATTAAATAGGAACTTGGAAATTGGCAATCCCAATATCAAAGAAATATATGAACTAAAACCCCTACCTTTACTTCTCAAACACATGAAAATACTGAACATATTGGAATATTACATATAAAAACCATTATATGATACATAAGAAGCTTGTTTCTATAGATGACTATAAGGACTCGACCTAAAAAATTACATAATTTTGAGTTTTTCTCAATAATTTACTTTCTTTCGGTTCAAGTATATTTTCAAGTTTAGATTTTTTGACAGTTAACATATAAATCATACATTAAAAATCCATATAATATAATTTGTACACATCAAATTTTTATCCATTTTACCATTATGTAAAAATTTTAAAATAAAGCATGATTTATTTTTATATAAAATCATCATGACTTAAAACTTAACCTCTTATTTTCCTTGAACCATCCCTAAAACCCAGTAATTTTTATAAAAATGTAGGATGGGAACAAAAATCACAATAAATGACATAAAAATAACATAATTATTTGTCCTGTGAAAAATAAATTATTCAAATAAAAATAAATTTCTGGAAAAACAATATATTTTTTCCTTAAAAGGGAAATACCATTCTTTTTAAAATTATCATTTATTTTACCTTTTCAACCAAATTTTTGTATTGAGAACTCATTAGAAAGAATTGAAAATTCACTTTGGTACCAAGGTAAATCATCTCATTGATCTCAAAAAACCCCTTAAAATACCCTTTAAGAACCCTTAAAAACTTGAATAACTATACATACAATTTTTAATATAATTATATGGATTAAATAAACATTAACCAATGCATTGGAATGCTATGTGTCAGCAATCATTGTTTAAGATATAATGGTTTCACCAGATACTATCTAAGATCACATATTGTATATAATGTTCATGAAACAAAACAATAATAAAACATTTCAACACCTGATAAACTCTTTTAAAATCTTTTTTAATCACATTTGTTATTATAATATAATTTTCTTTCAAAATCCAATTTTCAGAACTATTTTTTCTTGAAAATCCTTTTTAAATACGAAATATGAAAAAAAAATGAAAAAATCTGTCTTCATTTATGAAATCATATATTATTTCTATTTTTCCTAGAAATAATATAAAATTCATAGTTTAATGAAAAGTCAATTCCAATGTACATTAAAATTACAATATTTTATTTTTCGTTTTTCAAAACATTCTATTCAATGAACCAAAAAAATTCATTTTTAAAACCCTTTAAATAAAATAAAAGAGATAAAAAATGAACATTATGAATATTTTATATCTATATAAAACATTACAACAAAATTAAAACAATTACATGGAATATAAATTTTGTTTTAAGGAAAACATTACAAGATTATTTGTTTAGGTGAAAAGTCACATATCACATAAGAAATATTTAAATCCTAAGCCCCATAAAACAATAATATTGAGGAAATCATTTAATACAACAATTATAGGTAAAATAAGAATATAATATATCCAAATAGATTTATATACACCTTTTAAAATAATAATGTTTCATAATATCAAGACACTCCTTAATGAAGAGAAATTGATATGAAATCCCTTACATTGTTTCTATCTTTTCATGTGTGTCTCTATATTCACAAATTGTAAACATATGTTAATTATTTACTTTCATGAGAACATTTTTCATGTTTATTATTACTTTTATTCTACTTAATAACAAGTTATATTCAATTACATTATCGATGATGTTTAATTATGATGTTTTGACCATATTTGGCCTATGTGTCAAAAACAACATTGGTAGGTTAATTATGGTCAAAGTAGTCATCATTTAAACATATAGAAATATAATAATTAGGAAATAATTATCATATTAATACATCAATTTTACTTTTATAACTAATCATTAAATATGCTTATAAAAAATAAACTAATGTTATTACTGTGGAGACGGTAGGTAATACGTACGCATGAGTATCATTTCCATTTTTATAATAATCATTAATGAAAGAAGGAAAGTAACATTTCTAATTAAATAATAATAATTATTGTTATAATATAAAAAATAACATATTATTTTGATATATATACTTATATATATCATTCTTGTGATGTGGTGATGAAAAAGTTATCGCACTACTTCGAGGAGGAGGTAATCCAAATGTCCAAGAATGACGTTATCATTATTCTCAGTGAGTGAAAATTTAAAAAGAAAATTATATATAATATTTAAATATTTATAAATATGTCATTAATATCATTAATATTTCATTTATATCATATATATTAATAATATTAACCCTTATGTTCATCTACATAATGCGTTAGTGAAAAAGGATTCACATGGTTGTGGGAGGGGTAGTCCACCATACACACGAGCGATATTATTTTATGTCTTACGGAATGGTGCGTAAAAATTTATACATGAAACTATTATATAGATTTATAATTATTTTACTAATATAATATATAAATTTAGATCAATAATTATACTCGACTATGAGGGGTAGTAATGGAAAAATCAAAAACATTGTTCTTCGAGGTGGTGGCCCGCTATCAGCACAAATGATGATTCCATAACACATTTGATTTAAGTGTGTGTCATTTTAGTTAATAAACATAACATTGAAACTCTTAGTATAAGGAAGATAGTGAGTTTATTATATTGTCTATCAATAATAATAATTTCATTTGGTGGAGAAACATATCATATATAATGCTCATTGATGAATGTTACATTTTCATCGGGTAACTAATTTTGGTTGGAACCAAAGGCCTTTATTTTTTTTATTTCTAAAAACAATATGGGTTACTGGATTATTTTAGGAAATTATTTAAGTTATTTGGTTTTGTTTTGGAAGAACTAATTGGTTTTTACGATGTGAAGAAAAGAGTATTGGGGTGGCCTTTTGTAAGTCATCAGAGTGAAACCCTTGTAATTATTTTGAAAAATGTTTGGAGAACATGTGTTTTTACCCACAAAATTGATCCAATAATTCTCCAGAAAAGATAATATAATGTATTAAGTTTATCAAATTCCATTAAATGGGTTTTGGACCAGTTTTGGGTCATTTTTATATCTTATAATCTATGTTTAATCACTAATTAATTTTTTCACTTTAATATTTGTAATTATTTTAATTTAATTTCACTAATAACATTGGTAGAAAATTAATTTGGACATATGATAAATTATAAATTATTATAATTACAAATATTTAATTTAATTTTGTAACATCAAATCAAAAAATTGGAAAATTTTAATTCCATATTACTCGAACATACACTGCGAGACAATTGGTTTTTAAGAAAAATATTTACTTTCAAAAAATATGATAATTAATTAATTATATGAATAATAACAATCATTTTATGAAAATAAATTAAAATTTAGTTACATATAATCTATACATTTCATTTAATTCATTCACCATTATGTATTATTTTAATTAATTAAAAAGGAGATGCATTATTCATTTTAAAACATTTGTTTTGGAAAAACCCTTTTTTATCCCACAAAACATATAAAAACACAATATAAAGTCGCTTAAAAACAATTTGTTTTTTTAAATATAAATAAATAACCAATATGTTTCCTAGAAAAAGACTCAACAGATACTATGAAATTTTAATCAATTAGTCTATTGAAAATAAATTATTTTTTTAACTGAAATATGTATTTTTCACTATTCAGTGAATATTCAATATTTTCTAAAATTCACCAAAATTTCTCCCAAAGAATATTTTTATATAATGATTTTAAAATTTATTTTTTTAAGAAATATAAATTCTATAATTTAGAATTTAATCATTAAAGAACCATATATAAATAGACTTCAATAAAAACAATTTCCTTTGGGAATAAAAAATTATATAATAATTTTATAAAATATATATATATATATATGAAAACGATTTATTGTATCATTCTATAGTTTGTTACATCATTCCCCATTTTCATAAATTGTTTCATTGCAATGTAATTCAATTGTTAAATATGTGAATGTATATATATCTCATAGACTTTTTAGGTTCTTATGTTTCCTCTTCCACCACATATATTTTCCTAAAATCCATATCATAATTAATCATATTATTTCACAAAAACATTATCTCTACAACCAAGAACTACAACTGGATTTTCCTTAAAAGAATTTTTCTATTCCAACTAAACAACTTCAGAGCAGAAAAAATGAGTTGATTTAGGGATATATTACCCTGAAATTGAAACATAAAATACATTGTGTACCAAATATTAACTAATATGTAAGGCCACCTAGTAGGAAACTGATAAACATTTACTAGTATTTCATATAGTTCAATGAACCATTTACTAATATTTCCCTTTATACAAAAAGTAATCACACATTTCCCTAAATAATCATTGAGAAAGACATGATCACCTCCCTTAAAAGAAAGATCATTCCTTCGACTAACTATATAACTTTTCTTCTGACTCTAATCTATCCTCATCTGTTTTGGAATCAATTGAGATTTTTTTATTTTTCCTCTACCAACACTGGTTCTATCAACATTATTTTTCTACATCATCCCAAAATTATATTGTCTATCGTCACATTCCATATAATTACTCAAATACTTCCATATGTATCCTGGAAAAGAAAACTATTATTTTATAAAAACTCAACAAAAGAAATATTTGACCCCAATTTCACTACTAATCCATTGAAAAATATCATATCATGTCTTACCTAGTATTAATCATTCACTCGTAATGTCTTCCAAATTGAGGACTAAAATATATATTGAAATTTAATTTAGTTCCCAATGATTTCATAAGTCTTTCCCAAAAATTAAATATGAACCTACGATCACGGTCTAATATAATATAGAGAGTAACTTTATGTAAACTTACTATCTCATTTAGATACATTCAGAAAAACTTCTGTGAAGACACTACATATTGAATGGTTTTAAATTTTATGATTTAGTTAATTGATCAATAATAACCAAAGTTGCATTATTAGTTTGAGAATTATTTCACAATCCTATGAAAAAATGCATTGATATATTTTCCCATTTCAACTCTGACATGTGTAGAGGATGAAGTATCCTCTTTAGAAATTTTCATGCGATATTAACCTACTGACAAATAAAACACTTCACAAAAAAGTTAACAATATCTATTTTCATTCTGTCACACTAGTAATACTCTAAATGCTCTCAATATAACATAGTGGTATCTAGATGAAAGCAAAATGGATTACTGTAATCTTCACTCAACAACTCTTTCCTAAAATGGGAATCACAAGACACACATAGTCTCTTCATAAGTGGTAAAACACATTCTTCATTTATATTGAAATCCGGAACCTTACTCTTCTTAATGGATTATACCATTTCATGCAATGATTTATCCTCTTTATTATATCTCTTACATATTCGTAACAAATTCAATTATAGTAAAACCAAAAACTAAACAATGGTTCCCCATTCATCCAAAAATACTATTCTAAAATTCACCAAATCATTAAGCAATGGGTCATGTTGGAAATTAAACACAGTTAGTATAGAATTAAATTATCTACTCAAATAAATGGTCACATTATTTACCTTCTGAGGATATTAATGAATCATGAAATCATAATAGTAGATCAGTTTTATCCATGTTCTCTATCTCATTTTCAATTCTATCTGAGTGTATATATACATCAATCTTTTTTATCAGTATATAATTCAAAAAATAAATTATACAAATGATGCTTCCATATTTTTTAAAAATACCACAGTAGGTAATTCCAAATTATACATAGGGTAATTTTACTCAAGATGATTCAACTAACATAATCATAATTAATTACCTCATCATTTTGTATTATAACAAAACCAAGCCCCTCCAATGAAGAGTAACCTTGTATGATGAATTCTACATTTATGGAAGGAAGGGGGAAATTGGATTATTCAAAAGTATCTTTTACAATTCTTTAAAATAATCCAAAAAATATTTGGGACAAATGAACTTAAGCCCATTTTGAGTCAACTAAGCCCGTGGTTTTGACAACTATGGGAAGGTTCCTACAAACCACTAGAAGTGATCCACTAATCCATAAAAAATATGAATCACTTTGATATTTGTTGGTTTTTTCCATTACATACAAAAATTTTTTATTAGGGTCAATAGTTATGCCATCACTATAATAAAAATCTTAGTTCCAATTTGGACCATCTCAAGATACTGATTTGAAAATATATTTTCCTCTCAATTCCTTCCATTTAAATCTTCCATATTTCTTCTATAGAAAACCATTCTGAATATAAGTAGTTTAAGAAAAGAAACATGATAATCATTAAATTATATATAATTTTTACTTAACCATAATGTAAAATATTTTCCAGGGAATTCTTTTATCATTACCCAAAACATTAAATTTATCTTAAGAAACCATTCATACCATCTATAATGACCCAACAGAAAATATTACCTAATTGTTATTTTTTCCAAGAATATACATTATTTAACCTTGAGGGTCTTTTTAGGTATATATTTTTAGATAATTTGTACATATCTAAAAAATTAAACTAAAATATATTACAAAGTGGAAACCCCAAATTAGAATTCATATTTCCCATAATGTATAACACTTAAAATAAATCATTATTTATTTGAATGGAAAATCCTCACAACATGCAACTTGATTTATTCATTTCCCATACCAATCCCTAATATCATATATATAAATTTTGAAAGTGTGGGATGAGAAAAAAAAATTATTAAGGGGCATAAAATGAATAAAACCATTAATATAGAGAAAAAAATTAAAACCCATAATTTTTATTGTGAAATCATAACATTTTACCCATATAGAGAAATATGATTATTTTTAAAATGTTATTTTTTTACCTATTAAAAACAAATTATTTCCATCTAAACAATTAGAATGAATATAAAATACATGTAGATACCAGGCTATATCACCACATATTTTCCTTATAGAACCCTTACAAATTGGAATAAGTATACATCCAATTTCTAATATAATTCTCTAAATAACATAACCATTATAGCACACATTAGGTCGTTATATGGGTGCCCCATAATTTAAGCTATAACGGGATCACACGACACTATCTAGTCACACCCATCATATATAAATTTTATAAACCAACAAATGAATCAAACATATAAAAATTTGAAAAAAAAATTAAAATATTTTTCAAATCACTTTTATATATTAAAATAAAATTTTATTTAAAAATCCCATTTTCAATACACATTTCTATTTTAAAAAAATTTCAATAACAATTTACCTAAAAAAGGGAAAATGGGTTTTTAATTTAGAAAATATGTAATATTGAAAAATAATCTAGAAAAGAAATAAAAGTCGCAGTGATATGGAAATTTATTGTCATGGTACTTTAAAAATAGGACATTTTATTTTACATTAGTCAAAATATTTCATTTAAAATACGATGAAATATTCCTTTTGAAAACATTTCAAATGAAGTAAAATGTCACTACCCTTCCTAGTGGGGTCCACACTACGACTCCCCAAGCCAACCTTCAATAGGCCTGGGGCTGGTGACTAGAACCGAGTAGGCATATTACTACCATGGGAGGCATTTCCTAAGTACCTATACACATGCACACATCTCCAAGCCCACAAAGGATGAAATTTAAAATCACTTCGGAACAAAATGCATGCATAAAAATAATCCCAACCAAAAGAGTTCGACGAAAGGTAAAGTGTTAAAAGTAATCTGGGCCAGAATACAAGCCCACCAAAACAAGAGTCTAAAAACTGAAAAGTCCAACCTATAAACACAAAAAGGTACTTGGACTGCTGATTGTACCCATAGGAACTCCTCGGCCTGTAGGGAACTCAGAAAGCTCAGTCATGTCCTGGTCTACCCTGGACTGTATCAAATGGATGCTCGTCTGCAGAAGACACAACATGTGCCGGAAAAGCCTGTGCTGGGGTGAGTATAACAATACTCAGTAGAGGCCCCCGAAAACCACAAAGCAGTACACAAAGTAAGTTATAGTCATCTATGCACATTATATGTCTACAAAACATATAGCACAGACTAGATATACTCAAAAACCAGACCCGTGGTGTTGAGACAAGTCGCACAACCGCATGCCCCCTTGATAGGGGTTTAGTTCAAAGATTCCATGAAGCACTTGTTCTGGGAGAACACACTCCATGAGTCTTATAGATTTGATGACGTCTTTCCAAGAAGTATTATTCATTAATAAATGTCACGAGAGGTAGTTACACTCATTACAGGAGACACACTTTTGAGTTGGAAGATTACAATAGATAGATGCAATCATTATGGGAGACACACTCTTAAGTGGGAAAGATCACGATACACAGATGAGGATCACTACCAGGGCCATGGCGGATACCGAGACTCATCTGGAATTCACTTTCTATGTAGAGTATCGATGCCCGGTGGAGTTGGTCATGTTGATGCCTGACTCTACCTAGGGTCAAGAATTGATAGAGGATCTCAAACCAGGCCTCTTGGATGGATGGGTAACTCTATCACATAAATTACTGCTGAAGGGATCATAATCCTATAAGAGGAAATGATGCTTGTCCTTTAGGGGAACGAGAAGAATGGGCGCTAACCCAAACAATTGATGTCTAAGATACAATGAACAAGAGGACCATGCCATTTTCCAAAAAACTACACAACGTGTAGAAAAGATACACGCCGTGTTGTCTGACCCCGGATATTTCCCATTTTCAACGGTCCATATCGTAATGATGTTTAGGTAGAAAAGATAGTACACAACGTGTAGTACTGTGTACACGCCACGTCTGAGTGCCTGGGGATGGCTCTGTGTATGCTGGACATGTGCCCATACACGGTCTTTAACCCATGCACTCTAACTTGTGTAATCAGTACATGGGGTGACCCGCATTACTGGCCTCACCTGGATATGTGATGGACTACATAGTCATGTACTCTATCCCGTGTCTGTGTACCCCATGGATACACGCTGACTCCTGCGTAGCAACCTCTACCATGTTGTACGGGCCATGTTCTGAAGCCATGTAGATCATCTCATGTCCATGTACTTCCCAAAATACACGCTGAGCTTTGGGGAAAGTCCAACACACCATGTGACCAGGGTCACATGTCTTGTGATTCCACTCTGACTCTTTAAACCATACTTTCACCGCCAGTAATACACTGTGTGTTCTACTGAATTACATGTCATTTATTCTAGAAATTTCCAGAAACGTGGACCTCCACCATCGCGCTTCTAGTGATGCCATGTTCATCGATCTGGTCATCCAATCACCCTGCGACACCTGGGATTTGGTCTCCCCGACACCATGAGGATGCTTTTGTTGTTTTTGGACCTATGATCGGCTCCGAAAACATGTTTCGATCTTTCCGTGCGAGAACGCTTAGAGAACGACCTCTTCCAATCTAAGATGATTCATCATCTGTCATGGTCATCGCACCTCCATAGGTTCGTTGTGATGTCGGATCTATGGTTTGGGATTGTTGCATTGCAAGACTCGTGCACAATGATCTATTTTTCGTCGCCCAGCGAAGAACGTGAAGAACGTGAAGAACACGCGAGAAGAAAAGGGGGAAGGAACACCAATCAAACAAAATTGAGGAACGAACCTCTGTCACCATTCATCACGGCATTTATTTCCTCTCATTAATAAGATTAAGAAAGAGAAGATATAAACAAAAATAAACAACAAGGATTAATTCCCCATAATCATCCCAATGATATCCCTCCCACAAGAATGTACGAATACACGGATCAACTTGGTCATGGTTTATCCGCATTCGTTGTTTAAACTCACAAATAGGGAAAGAGGAAAGAAATAACAACCCCTACCTTTAATAATGGATTGATCATTGATGAAAGGGTCGTGCTGCCATCATCATCGAGATCCTTAAACTTCGTTGGTGCAGTGATTCTCAACTTTGATATATCGTCATTCGTCATTGAGAATTTACTCCAACGCTCTGTGTATTCTACAAATATTTTTCTCAATCGTGGCCAATAAGAAAAATCGATTATCATAATAAAAAGGAAAATGTATTTGACATCCCATCATGTTGCGGCATTAATGAGTCAGTGTTTCTATTTCTGAGTCATTATGACATGACATTATTGACTGAAAAAGCTGCCATGTCACTACGCTACAACGGATATTTCAAAAAATAAATAAAATAGACTTTGCAAATTTATTTTATTTTATTTTACATAATAATTCCAAAAATTAACTTTTTCCCTAAACCCGCACCAGTCGATGATAGGCTCATTCTTTGTTAAATACATCATCTCGGACCTAATGGTGCCCTCAGATTTTTAATCTGGGCATCCGTTTGGAAACTGCCAAAACCGCGCACAAGTGCCAACTCACTAAACAGAAAAAAAAAGTTTGGACCACCATTCTGAGATCACCAGGCCTCAGAATGATGTTCTGTCTCCACAACTGGTCTCATAATAATTCCATATAATATTAGAAAATAATAATACATAAAAAATATAAGACATTTCATTCTCCCCACCTTGGGGATTTACGTCCACAAAATGCCAAAACAATGGCTTCTAAAAAAGATGTGGGTACTGTGCACGGATCTAGGCCTTCTGCTCCCACTTGCTCTCCTGAACATTCCCATGCTGCCACAAGATGTTCACCAAGGGAATTGATCGCCCACGAAAGATACTCTCCTGTCGATCCTCGATCTCCATCGAGTACACTGCAAAGTTCACTCCATCCTCGTTGTCCATCGCGCCCCAGTCGATGACATGCGATGGGTCATACATGAGCCTCCTCAGCTGCGAAATGTGGAAGACATCATGTACCTGATTCAACTGTGGTGATAGAGCTAGGTGGTACGCCACCTCACCGACTCTGAAAAGTATTTTTAAAGGTCTGATGAAACTCAGAGATAACTTTCCACCTCATCCAAATATATGTAGCCCTCGTCGAGGTAAGACCCAAAGAAAGACGTGGTCTCCCTCCTCAAACTCCAGAGGTCTCCATTATCTATTAGAATAATACTTATGTTGGCTCTGTGTAGCCTTCATCCACTCCCAGAGGATATGCACCTTCTCAGTGGTAGCTCTCACCAACTCCGGTCCCATGAGTGCTGACTCCCTGGGGCGGTATAGCAAAGTGGTGACCAGCAGGGTCTCCCATACAAGGCCTCAAACAGTTCTATACGAATTATGTAGTGGTAACTATTGTTGAATGAAATCTCCACCAGTGGTAGGTTGTCTTACCAACTGTGAAAAAATTCCCAGACACAAGCTCACAACATGTCCCGCAGAACCTGAATGGTCCTCTACGTCTGACCATCTGTATGGGGATGAAATCATGTTCTCAAGAATAGCTGAGTACCAAAAGCCTCCTGAAATCCTTTCCACAACCAGGATGTGAAATGGGTATCTTGGTCCGAGACTATTGTCAAGGGGACTCCATGAAGCTGAAATATCTCCTGCATGTAGCAGCGTCCCCTGATCTCTACGGAACTCTGCTCCCTGATAGCTAGGAATTTGTCCGACTTTGTAAGTCATTAAATGATCACATAGATGGATCATGCCCCTTGGACATCCCTGGTAAGCCTATCATGAAGTCCATCGATATTTCATCCCACTTCCACAATGGAACTTCCAGGGGTGAGCTAATCCCACTGGAACTTGGTGCTCGGCCTTCACCTGCTGGCATGTACGGAATCGTGAAATAAACTCTGTTATTGCCTTCTTCATGCTTGGCCACTAGAACTATCATCGGAGATCCTAGTACATCATTTCCACTCCAGGATTTACCTCCAAGGGGGATGTATGAAAGTCCCTTAGGATCTCCTCCTGCAATGCCACCAATACAATAATTTGTCGGCTGAAAAAATGTATGTGCTCCCCACCTTGTGAATATCCATCATGAGCATGTCCTCTAGATAACTAACACGTAATTCCACATAGTTGACATATCCTAGTTGTGCCTCCCTAACCCGTTGTATGAGTGGAGGGGAAATAGCCATTGACTGTAGGTAAGATGTATCTTATCCATCCATGAAGGATAACTACAACACGGCTAACGGCTCTGTCACCTCACTCAACACATGTGAGATCTACCTTCTACTAAGAGCATCCATCACCTTTTTCCCATTCCCATGAGTATATATGATCTCAAAATCATAATCCTGGAGGAACTGTATCCAATGCCTCTGCCTCAGATTCAATTCTTTCTGTGAGAATAATTACTTGAGGTTCTTGTGGTTAGAGTAGATGATAAACGGCTTGCCCATAAGGTATTATCACCACATCTTTAATGCGAAGACTAGCGCTGGTAACTTGAGATCATGGGTCACATAGTTCTGCTCATGTGGCCTAAGCTGGCGCGAACCATAAGCAATCATTGCCTCCCTCTGCATCAGGACAAATCCAAGCCCGGTCCCTGATGCGTTGTAGAAAACTATGTACTCAACACCCTCCTCTGGAAATCTCAAGACTGGGGTACTTGTCAAACTATTTATCAAATGTTTGAAAGACTATTGGCACTTCTCTTTCCACATGAAGGGTTTCCCCTTCTTAGTCAAGGTCATCATCGGCATTGATATCAAGGAGAAATCAGGAATGAATCTATGGTAATATCATGCCAACCCAAGGAACCTCCTCACCTTTGTCACGCTCTGAGGTGGATTCCAAGCTAACACAACCTCCACCATTTCTGGGTCTAAAGCAACTACATCTGATGAGATGACATGTCTCAAAATGTGGACCTCCTGAATCCAGGACTGGCACGTTGAGAGCTTCCCATAAATCTAGTGCTCCCAAAGAACGTCTAGAACCATCTACATGTGTCTTCCATGCTCCTCTTCGAATGTCGAGTACACAAGGATGTTGTTGATGAAGACCACTATGAACCAGTCCTTGTACAACTAGAAGATCTGGTTCATCTGTCCCATGAACACTGCAGGTGTGTTTGTCACACCGAAAGGCATCACCAAGTACTCATAGTGATCGTAGTGGCATTTGAAGGTCGTCTTTGGTATATCCTCATCTTGTACTCGTAACTGGTGATAACCTGATCTAAGGTCAACCTTCAAGAACCATGGTTCCCCTCTCATCTGGTTGAAGAGGTCGTCAATTCTCAGTAGTGGGTACTTATTCTTCACCTTCGCCTGGTTCAGGCACTGGTAATCGACGCACAGCCTTAGACACCCATCTTCCTTCTTGGAAAACCAGACTGGGGCTGCTAAGGGTGAAACGATGGGTCTTAAAAAACCCTTACTCTGAAATTCCTCCAAATGAACCCTTAACTTGCAAATCTCTGCGGAATCCATTTGATATGCTACTGAGAAAATTTGTGTCGTCCCAGGGTGTAAGTCAATTCAAAAGTCGATCTCCTAGTGGGGAGGTAACCATGGAAAAACTTCCAGAAAGACGTCCTTATACTCTACCACTACTACTGGGAACTGGGAGCTCATAACATCCACTGCTTCGAGGGAAAGTCTAGCCAACTCATTAGAGATTGTCTTCACCCTTTTATGCATATTCACATTGTGTATTGTCTGGGATTACCCATCTTCGACAAAGGGAAACCTCATCCCATCACTGCAGACACACCGCACTCTTCGCCTAAAATAGTCAATCTGGGCATGGACCGAAGATAACCAATCCATACTGAGAATGACGTCGTAAGTCCTCGACGCTACCACCAAGAGGTTCCAAGCGTAAGGATCGAGTCAACGGTTGTACAGGAATCTCTAGGTTTCGTAACGGACATTTGGCTTTGGAAGAGTGACCGGAACCTATGTTTATAAGTATGGAAGCTAAGGTAGAAAAGACATAGATCGTACGTTGAATCATCCCTAGAGCCCCTGGGTTATATGCCTCGACCGCATACAGTTGTCCCTGTCCCTATCCCCCATCTTTCTGTGCCTGGTGAGGACCTCCTGGGGGCGGTGGTGGAAGTATGTCAAAGCGTCTACCGCCACCCATAGCTCTCTAAACTTCTCTTCCACGTCCCCCTCCCGGAAGGTCTGTCTGCTCCACTCTCTGCCTCTTCCTCAATGGTCCATCCACTGTTTCCCTGTCATCAGCTCGATGGGTCAGACAATCTCTAGTGAGATGCCCCTACCATCGCATGTGTATAATCGCTTCTCCCTATTCTAACTATATCCAGACTGAGAACCATGTACTATCGATCCTCTTTCCTGGGTCCTCCAATGACGTTTCCCATGTCCATATCTCTGTTCCTGATGTGTGCTCCCTACTACCAGGGTCTTCGCACCTGTCTGCCTACTGCTGATTATCATCATCTGTCTCTGCTCCGCCATAAAGCTCTCGATCTCTAAGGCTTTCTCAAGCACTCCATCAAAGATGGAAATTCATAGAGGCCCGACACAAGATCGAATGTCTCATCATAGACCTCACTCGAAGGTTAGTTTTATGAAGTACTGATCCTTGACCACATCCATCCAGTACCGGTCGAGGTTGGTGAACCTAGATGAATAGTCATCTACTGTTATACTACCCTTCTAAAGCTAAATAAGCTCCTAGATGCATACTTCTCTCAGTGTAACTGGAGATAACTCCTCCATTAAGAGTTGATCAAACTCCGTCTGTGAAAGAGTCTCTTCATCATGATTTTGTGTGGTTAGACTCCACCATTGTCCTACCGAACCCTGAAGAAGGATCGCTCCTAGTATCACCATCTGTTTTGTTGGTGTCCTCAATATATGGAAAACTCTGGTGACCACCTCAAGCTAGTCCTCAACTGCTTGAGGGTCGGGCTTTCCTCGGAACCTGAGGGGTCTCTATCTCTGGAACTCATGGAGCGTACTAAGCCTATTCCCCTCGTCAGTCATTACTGCATGCACTACGGACTGCACCACTGGTGGTGGAATAGTGGGTGCACCACCTGGCGGCAGTGCCTGGGGAACTGGTCCATGCATAGAAGCCTCGTCATTGAGGGGGTCATCCTTGTGATCGTGCTTCTAAATCCAAGCAGTTCTGCGTCATAGAGGCATCCTTTAATGAAACAAGATGTACCATGGTCAATGAGTATATCAGGATAGATGAAAAAAAGGACACGGAAAACACAACCAATTCCTATATGATGCGTGTACCATTCTTTTACTACCCCACAACTAGTTTTTTCATGTACCGAGTTGAAAATCAGGTTATCAGAGTCCTGGTGTATGGATACGCCGGTCGTCACACCAACATTGTAGTCTCTAGCCTGAAAGCCAAACTCGAAAAACTTAACACCATTGCCCCCAAACCAATCTCACGGACTCTTGGTCTTAAGGTAGAACCGGCCACCTCTTCTACAACTCTGTCATGACCCATCCTAGTGGGGCTCAGGCCACGACTCCCCAAGCCCGTCACCAATAGTCTAGGGCCTGGTGACTACCACCGAGTAGGCATATTTCTAATCATGGGATGCATTACCTAAGTACGTGTATAGATTAACACATCTCCAATCCCACAAACGTTGAAATGTAAAATCACTACGGAAAATATTTCATGCATACAACTAATCCCATCAAATAGAGTACAATGAAACGTAAAGTACTAAATGTAAACTAGACTGGAATACAAGCCCACAAAAACAAGATTCAAAAAACTGAAAAGCCCAACCAGTAAACAGAAAAAGGAACTGGGACTACTGGTCGTAGCCATAGGAATGCCTCGGCATGTAGGGAACTCAGAAATCTATGTCCTTTCTTGGTCCTCCCTGGACTTCGTCAAAAAGCAGCTCGTCTGCGCAAGACACAACACGTGCGGGCAAATCCCGTGCATGGGTGAGTATAACCATACTCAGTATAGGGCCCCAAAAACCAAAAAGCAGTATACAAAGTAAAGGTAAAATCATCTATGCATAGTATATGTATAAAAAACATATAGCATAAACCAGATATACTCAAATACCAGACCCACAGTCTTGAGACAAGTTGCACAACCACATCACCCCCCCCCCCCCCCCGCTTGGGGTTTAGTTTGAAGATTCCATGAAGCACTCGTTCTGGGAGAACACACTCCACGAGTATTATATCTCTAATGATGTCTGTTCGAGAAGTACTGTTTGTTGGGAAACATCACAAGAGGTATTTACACTCATTAAGGGAGACACACTCTTGAGTGGGAAGATTATGATAGATAGATGCACTCATTACGAGAGATATAGTCTTGAGTGGGAAAGATCGCGATACACAGATGAGGATCACCACCATGGCCATGGACGATACTATGACTCATCCGGAATTCACCTGCTAGGTAGAGGATCGACGCCCGGTGGAGGCGGTCATGTCGATGCCTGACTCTACCTAGTGTCAAGAATGGATATAGGATCTCGATTGGGGACTCTTGGATGGATGTCTAACTCTATCACAGAAAGTCCTGCTGAAGGGATCATACTCCTGTAGGAGGAAACGATGCATGACCTTCAGGGGAACGACAAGAATGGGTACTAACCCAAACGAAATATTTCCATGATACGATGAACAAGAGTACCATGCAGTTTTCCAAAAAGTACATGACGTGTAGAAAAGTCACACACCGTGTTGTCTAACCCTAGGTATTGCTTGTGTACAACATCCCATGTCGTAAGGCTGGTCGTGTAGAAAAGATAGTATACGCCATGTAGTACTGTGTACAGGCTGTGTCTGAGTGGCTGGGGATGGCTCCATGTACACTGGCCATTTGCCCGTACACAGTCTTCAACCCATGCACTCTAACCCATGTAATTGGTACACGAGGTGACTTGCATTACTGGCCTCACCTAGAAGTGTGATGGAGTACACGGTCGTGTACACCATCCTATGTCTGTGTACCCCCTATATACACACTGAGTCCCACAGAGCCACCTCATCCCTACTGTACATGCCATGTTCTGAAGCCATGTAGATCATCCAATGTCCGTGTACTTCCTGAAATACACTTCAAGATTGGGGGAAAGTCCAACACGCCATGTGATTCCTCTCTCACCCTCGAAACCCTAGCATCTAGCACTAGTAATACACTGCATGTTCTTTAGAAGTGCATGTCATGTATTATGGAAATTTCATGAAACGCGGACCTCCACCGTCGCGCTTCCAATGACTCCCCATTTGTGGATCAGGTCATCTGATCACCCTTGAACACCTAGGTTTTGGCCACCCCGACACCACAAGGGTGATTCTGTTGTTTTTTGTACCTCTAATCGGCTCTAAAAACATGCTTCGATCATCCCGCGTGATGAACGCTCGAAGAATGACCTCTTCGAATCCAAGATGATTTTTCGTATGTCCTGGATGTCGCACCTTTTTAAGGTCGTTACGATGTCAGATCTCTAGTTTTGGATCGTTTCATTTCAAGACGGGTGCGCAACGATCTGTTGTTCATCACCCCATGAAGAACGCGAAGAACGCACAAGAAGAAAAGTGGGATGGAAAATCAATAGAACAAAATTGAAGAATGACCCTCCACTATCATTCATAACAGTGTAGATCCACTCATATTAATAGGATTAAAAAAGAGTAGAAAACAACAACACTAAACAACATTAACTAATTCCCTGTAATCATCCCAAAGAAATCCCTCCTGCAAGAATGTACGAATTCATGGATCAACTTGTTTGTGGTTGGTCTGCGTTCATCATTTAAAATAAAAAACAAGGAATGTGGAAAGAAATAACAACCCCCACCTTTAAGAATGGATTTATCGTATATTATAGGGTCATTTTGTCATTGTCGTCACGATCCTTCAACTTCATTGGCGCAATGATTCTCAACTTTGATCCGTCATTGTTTGTCGATGAGAATTTACTCCAACGCTCCGTGGATTATCTAAATATTTTTCTTAATCATTGACAACGAGTGAAATAAATTACCCTAATAAAAATAGAAATGTATTTGATATCCCATCACGCCGTAGAATTAAAGAGTCATCGTTCTTGTTTTTGAGTCATTAGGAAATGACATTAATAACTGAAACATCTGCCCCATCACTGTGCTACAGTAGATATTTCCAAAAATAAATAAAAAACAATCATAATTTATTTTATATTATTTTAGTTAATAAGTTACAAAATTAACTTTTTCCCTTGACCCATGTCGGTCAAGGTTAGGATAGTTTTTACGTAAATTCGTCGTCCCGGGCACAACGGTGCCCTCAGATTTTTAATCTGGTCATCTATTTGGAAACTTCCACAACCACGCACAGGTTATGACTCACATAACATAAAAAGTGTTTGGACCACCATTCCAGGATCACCAGGACTTGGAATGATGTGATGTCTCTGCGCCTGGTCTGGTAATAATTCCATATAATTATTAAAAAAATAATACATGAAAAATCTACGATATTACATAAAAGATACATAAAATGAACTTATAAATATTTTATGTCCATTTAAATCATTTAAAAAAATATTTTATAACATGTACATGGAAGATAAATAGATTTTTAAGGAATACATTAAAAGATATTTATTTATAAGAAACGTTACTTACCCCATAAGATATATTTATCTCATAATTCCTCAGAAATAATAAAATCAATCAAAATATTAAATACCATGAGAATAGATAAATTTGTGATATAACATGTCAATGGGATGTTTATGCACCTTCTAAATAAGTACAAATGCATAGAATCAATATATGTCTCAATGAGGGGAAATTGAGATAAATCCCATTACCTTGTGTCTGATTTTTCACAATTGAATCTATCATCCATAATAGCAAACTATAATTAATTATTTAATAAATTAGTAATATTTTTAAACTTTATTATTAATTATATTTCACTTTTAATTATGTAATATACAATTAGTTAATCAATCAATTTTATGTCCGATCTTTTGACCATATTCACATTATGTGTTGTATACAACTTTGGTAGGTCTACTTGGGACAAAATGGACATTATATAAACATTTAAAGAATAATAAAAATGAAATAATTTTACTATCCATACATAAATTAATATTCTAAAACCAATCATGAATTATGGTTATGAAAATCGAACTAATGTTACAACCATGGAGACGGTAGGTCATACGTATGCATGAGTAATGCTTCTATTATTCCAACAATCATTATGAAAAGAAGGTCAGTTACTTTTTTCATTCCAAAATGATAATAATATAATAAATATTATTTTATTTTATTTTATATAATTATATATATCATTCCTGATATGTGGTGATGAATAAAGGAATGACATCACTTAGAGGAGGATGTAGTCCACATGTCCCCGAACGGCATTACCATTTTTCCTATTCAGTGAAAGGGTAAAAATAAAATGATATATTATATGTTAATAATGATATATATATCAATAATAAAATTAATATTTCATTTAAATCACATTTCATTATTATAGTTACCCTTTATACCTTCCACATTATTCATTACTGAACAACAATCACATCTCTTCATGAAGAAGTAGTCTATGATACACACGTGTGACATTATTGTATCCTTTATAGAATAAAGAGTAAATGTATTTATATAATACAATAACTCCTTTGGTATTGTTATTATAAAATTCTCATATCAGAAATTTAGATTTATCATCCTACCCAACCGTGAGATGTGGTAATGGGAAAACGAATGAGATCGTTTCACAAGGTTGTAGTCCTTAGTACACAAGAATGATGGTTTCATAAACCATATTGATTGTGGGGATTTTGGTTGTAGGTATCTCCCTTAACATAAAAAAATAACATTACATGTAAAATAATAGGATTATTATATCATAATAGTATAATAATAATTTAAGGTGGTTGAGAAATAAATAAAATAAAACAAATTTTGATGAATATTACCTCCTATCAGGGTAACTCCTTTTTGTTTTCACCAAATATATTCCTTGAACTGAATTATTCATGAAAATGGATTATATGATTAGAGGATGGTATGGGAGAAGTTATTTGATAATTTATTGGCTGAAACAACTGTTTTTTAATGTATAAAGACATGAGGTGATGGGGTGGCCTTTTTTGAAGAGGTGACATGCTCACATGTAATGTTTTTCAAAAAATTAAGGTGAGCCCAAATTTGTACCAACAACAAGTCTCCCATAATTCATCAAACTCTATAATAGAATGTATGAGGTTTAAATATTTCTGTCCTAGGTGTTTTGGAGAGGTTTTTTTTAATCTTATATTCTACGTGTAACAACTAGGTAAAATTATAAGCCCTCGTCCTTAAACATTTTATTATATTTAATTAAGTTAATAATTCACATTGAGGATCTTTTAAGGTTTAGTGTTTTAGAGAATTAGGATATAAATAATAAATTACATCTAAATTGTGACATAGTAAACACTTCAACTAAGTTTCCATTTTTTTAATAAAATAGAAACTCTTAAAATAAAACAATAATTATTTTCTTGATAAAAATCTTCATGAATTATTCATTCCAGTAACCCTTCCTTATATCCAGTGAAAAATATTTCAAAAAGATGGGATGAGCATAAAAACCTCAGTAAGAGTTGTAAAAAAAAGGAAAGAAAACATTAGTGAATCAATACTTACAAATAAATGAAATCATACTTTTCAATCTTTAACATACCACACAAAATTGTAAGATTTATGAATAACACATGGAAATCCTAAATCCTAAATATAACTTGTGGCATACATAACATACTTACGTTGTAGTTTTCACAGCAACGTAGGGAGTTATGTTAGAATAACCTTCATGGTATATTCCTTAAATCTCTTAGGAGAAAATTTAATGTTTACCTACATCACATTAACCAATGCATTGGAGAGCTATCTCAAGCTCGCACTCCCTTGTGTACGACTAGAATTGTTTGTTCTTTAATCTCCCTTAAATTGGGTTACTCCTATTGGATTGAACCAAAAGGCTTTCATGATGTTCCTTATACCTAAGTTAAGATTTATATGTGGAATAGATGGATTTTGGGATCTTATTTGGACTGAGGTTGGATGAGCCATGGGGGGCTTGAGATGTTTGACTAAGGGTTATAGGTGATTTCTTTTTTATAAGGGGTGGGAGTGTCTCTTTAGTAATGTTTGATAATATTATTTTATTATAAACTGAATTTATTTTTCAAAAGTTACACCACTCATTTAATTCAAATATAAGGTGATTATTTTTTTAAATCCACTCAGCCAATGTGTTTTAGACAAGTTTAGGGCAAACCATTAACCTTATCTTTTAGCATTAACCTTTAGTTAACTAATTTAACTTTTACTATGTCCTCTTGTATATTCCTACTGCATGGTTAATATATTTAATATAAAGTTCCATGTTACCCAAAAACAGATCATTAATTACATTATTAACAACATATATGTTATTTGGCTGAATCAAAGATTTTTAGGACTATTTTATCATTTCATAAAACATTGATTGATTTAAAAAAACATTTTTTTGAATTTATAAACAATACATATGAAGGCATTTTAAAAAATATATAACTACTTGATTCTTTATAAAAATATACATTAGTTTAGATATAACAAGTTATAATAATCCATAAAATTCGTGTATGGCATAAAAAGTTTCAAAATAAATTTATTTTAATATTTGTAATATCATTTATTTAAAACATTCATTAATGAGGTTATCATTACATCATCATTGTGTCATAACTGAATTTATTTATATGATGTCTAAAAATAATATATAAAATACCACAGTTATGAAATATTTTTAGATTTTTAATTACTATTTATAGTCAAAACTATATCTTATATAACCAATTATAAAAATTGTTTTACAATGAGATATATGCTTATGTTATATTTTCCTTAACAATAAATTAATTTTTATAAAGTGTTGCTTTCACTTACATGTGGCTCCACGGTGTCCCAAAATCAACCCAAGGATGCCCATGGTTAGACATGAATCATCCAATAGGATTAAGACATGTGTTAGGGTAATTTAATATTATTATAATTTTTTACCCATATTTAGCAGATTTACTCTTTAATTATGGTAAATAAAATATTTACTGAAGTTACTATTCATAATGTCTATAAATAAAAGTATCTTATTTACAAAATTTGGACTTCTTTATTTCAAATATCAAATCCATTTTTACAAATTCAAAATACAAAACATTCGGAAATTAATTGGAAATTAATTTCTATTGACAAAAACAAAAGCATGTTTTTATGATTAAATAACTATCAAATGATTGACACTTGTTTATGTTCGATTTCAAGGTGAAATTGCTTCCAATGACAAGCAATGTATTAAATGGAAAAAATATAATTTAATTACACTATAAAAGTAATTGAAATGATAATATAACTATATAATTCAGTTTTATTAAAAGTCAGTTTTGAATTAAAATGCAGTATTTTTCACAATTCATTAAAAAATGAACATTTTCGGAAAAATACAAAAATTTCATCGAAAGTAACTTTTGATGTCCCTATTATAAATAAAAATATTATTTTGTCAAATAGAACATATAAAAGTGACAACAACTACATTTAAAAAAGGGTTCACCGTCAAAAGGTAGTAAATAGACATTTTAAAGAATATTAAAGTGTTTATGCATAAAATTGGATTCATTCGCATTTTTGGCCTCTAACTTTAATTAGATAAATGTAAAAAAAATTATGAAACATTTAGAATAATATTGTAGTTAGTTGTGTTCATTCCCACAAATACAACAGCTATGCATTAACCACCATTTAAAATCATATTATATTTTTATATTTTTATTTTCACTATGACTAAACATTGTGTGCAACATGAACTTTTGGAGAAACCCATTATTTTGTGTCGGGTACAACGTTGAACATAGCATCCCCTTTAAAGTAAAATTAATATTTAATTCATAAATATTAATATATATAAATAATCATATTCTTTATTTACCTAGTATGTTACATCCTTCCCCCCTTTTGAGAATTACATCCCCATAATTCTATTCACATATAAAAAAAGTGGGGGTTTTTATTTCTCAAATCATTTTTAGATTCCAAAATGTCATCTTCAACCATGTGGTTTTTCCACAAAACCATTACCTAATGAATTCATTTATTACATAACACTTTCTCTGTTTAGTTAAGAATCTAGACTAGTTGTTTCTCACAAGAAAGATTGTCTTCCAACTGAACTACCTCTAGACTCAAAACATGAGATGGATCCAGCATATAATTTCACAACATTGAAACCTAAAGAACATTGTGTACTTGGGATAAAATTGGAGGTAAATACACTATGTAGGAAACTAATCCATCTTTATCAAGGATTTATTAGGGTCTAATGAACCTCGAACACAACTTTCCCTTCTTTCCAAAACACATTACACTTTTCCATGGAGAAACCTTGAGAAAGACCAGATCACCTACCTCAAAAGAAATATCCTTCCTTTGGTTATCCACATAACGTTTCTCCCTGCTCTGAGCTATCCACATGTGATACTGAATAAATAGAAATTTTTCTTCTATCTCTTCTACAAATTCTTGTCCCATAAAATACCATTCACTTACTTTATCCAAAAAATATAGAGTTCGACACCTATTTCCATATAATGCCTCAAATTATGAAATTTTTATACTGGAATGAAAAATGTTATTATAAGAAAAGTCAACCAAAGAATGAAGTTGGTCCCAACATTTTTGGTAATCTATTAAGAAAGGACATACCATATCTTACAATGTTTGAATTGTTCATTCTGACAAATAATCTGATTGTGGATGAAAAGATGTACTAAAATATAATTCAGTACCCAATTTCTTCTAAAGGGATTTCCAAAAGATAGAAGTAAACCTGGGATCATGATCAGATACAATGGAGAGGTAAACCCCAAGAAACCTAGCTATCTCTTTAACATACAACCCTAAATGTTGATCAAGAGACAATGTATCTTAAATATAAATGAAATGAGTAGATTTAGTCAATTGATCAGCAATAACCCACATAACATTATTACCTTGAGAAGTCTTTGCTAATCTCACGATGAAATCCATGGACACATTTTCTCATTTCCACTATAGCACCGGTAAAGGCTAAAGCATCCCTTTGGGTAACTGCTACTCTACGTTAACCTGTTTAGTTTTCAAACACTTCACAGTAAAGTTAGAAATATCACTATTCATTCCATCCCACTAGTAATAATCTCGATGATCTATGTAAATCTTAGTACTACTGGGATGAACTAAAAATGAAGGACTATGAGATTCACATAACAACTCATTCTTCAACATTGAATCACATGGAACACCTAATCCCTTCTCAAACCTCAACAAACAATCTTTATCAATGTTAAATTAAGGTAACATACCCTCCTAAACATACATTACCTTTTTCTACAACTCACTATCTTCTTTATGTGCTTTTATTATTCTATCTACAAGGGATGATTTCATAGACACCTGAAAAAAAAATAGGGGAATTTCCAGCACCAAAAACATATATCCCAAATTTCATCAAATCAATAATCAAAAGATCTAATTCCAAACATAACATGTTTATTATATCCTTTCTATTTCGACTTAAAGTATCAGCCATTTTATTTTCCTTTCATGGATGGTAATGAATCATGCAATCATAATCCTTGATTAATTCCATCCATATCCTCTATCTCATGTTCAATTCCTTCTAAGTGAATATATACTTAAATATTTTTTGGTCAGTAAAAATTTCAATGTTTACTCCATACAGATGAAGCCTCTAAATATTTAAAGAAAAGCCAATAGAAACTAATTTTATATCATCTGTACAGTAATTTAACTCAAGAGGTTTGAACTAATGTGAAGCATAAGCAATTAACTGATCATTCTGGATTGGGACACAACAAATTCCATTCAAAGAAGCATCACTATATATAACAAACTCACCATTTCTGGAAGGTAGTGCCAAAACTAGAGAGTTCACTGGTTTTATTTTAAATTCCTGAAAACAATTCTCAAATTATTTTTTCCAAATGAACTTAACCGATTTTCGATTTAACTTTATCAGTGGTCAAGATAACCATGAAATATTCTCAACAAACCTTATGTAATATATATCCAAACCTAGAAACCTATGAAATTTAGGTTATATTTTTATGTATTGACCATTCTTCAATAACTTTTGTTTTGGAAGGATCACTGTTATTCTATTTTTTGAAACAATGTGACCATGGAATGAAATTTGTTGTAACCAAAACTCACACTTTCTAAATTTCCCATACAATTTATTTTTTAAGGTTTTCAAGACAACTGTTAAATGACATTCATGTTCTTATTTACTTTTGAAATAATCCAAAATATCATCATCAAACAAAACCCAAAACTTTTCCAAGAACTGACAAAAAATTCAATTCATAATATCTATAAATACATTTGGTGCATTGGTTAACTCAAAAGGCGTAACTACAAATTCATAATGTCTATATTGAATAAGAAACACTATCTTAGGAATGTATGCATCCTTTGCATTCAACTAATGGTACCCCAAACTCCAGTCAATCTGTGAAAAATATTGAGCTCCCGCGAGCTGATAAAACAAATCATCGATATGATGCAAATGATACTTGTTTGAAGAGTGATGTTATTAAATGCTCTATAATCAATGAAATCTCTCATTGAACAATATTTATTTATAACAAAAAATACTAGAGCACCCTATGGTGATGTACTAGGTCAAATTAAACCTTTATCTAATAACTCCTGTAATTGCTTATTTAACTCTAAAAGTTCAATTTTATCAATTTGATAAGGGGGTTTTCTAATTGGATTAGCTTCAAGAACTAAGTTAACAGTAAATTCAACGTCTCGCATAGGTATTATACTAGGAAACTCATCAAGAAAAAAATCAAGAAACTCATTTTACACTAGAAAATCATTAATCTGAATAGGTCATTTGTTTTCAAAAATATTTTCTATGTAATATTCATTTTAGCATTTTACTAGTTTCTCATCTCCCTAATATGATTTCAAAAGTAATTGTTCATGTTTGTGCACAAACTGAAATTATTTCTGAAATGAATCCTCTTTAGCTCTGTAGTCAATCTTAGCATGATAACCAGAAAGCCAATCCATACCCAAAATAACTTAAAACTCTACTAGAGGAAAATCAATAAGGTTTTCTGGTATATTTTTCACGCACATAAGGACAAGAAGGTTCTTATAAATTTTTTTTGTCTCAATGTTTTCTCTCGGTGATTTTACCCTAATTTTATGATTCATATCATTAGAAGAAATTCCCAATTTAATAGAAAAAATATCGAATATGAATCAATTTGTAGACCCTGAATGAAACAAGAAATTGAAATAATTTTAATAAACAAAAAGTGTACCTGATACTACTTCATTCTATGGCCCAACATCTACTGAAGTAGCTGTAAAGGATTTCACCACCCCTTTCTTCTTGTAGTCCAGATGATTTCTCTCAGCTGAGTTCTTTATAAGACACTAATTTTAATAATTACCCATTTCATTTCACTTAAATTATTTTACTGACTATAAATAAGATTTTTTCTTACCATTACCCTGATCTTTTGCAGTGCAATTATGAGCCTTATGTCCCATTTTACCATATTTTTAGCACTTACCAGAATTCAAAATACATTCCCCAGTATGGTTTCACAACAATTTTCAAAAACATTAAACTTAATTTTATTACCATTATACTTTTTAATAGTTATTCCCTTTCATCTGCCACCTTGACCTCTTATTCTATTTTTGGTCAAAGAACACATGATCATCGAAAAAATCTATTCCCACCTTCTCCGCACATCGAAAAAAAAATTTCTTAACTTTGGAACTCGCGAGAAGATAAATCCAATCAATACATTGGAATTAATTCTGAGTTAAAATGATTGATTTTATTTTCAAGATATCATATGAAATTTGGAGTATACCTTACCAGTCTAGTGAATTTTTCATCATAAATGGCCATTAAGTCATTCTCCTTCCTCAATTATAGGAATTATTTTTCCATCCTAATATCAAACAACTTATGAAAATATTCCTCAGGAAACATACCTTTGAATTCATCCCAATAATGAGCATCAATATCCTCGCTATCCCTAATATTTGTTACCATTATCCACCACTGATCGGCATCACCTTCAAAATGGTAAATGACGAGACTAACCTTTTGATGTTCTAACCACCCCATGACATCTAAAATCTTTTCTGGTGCATTAATCCACCCTTCAGCTTGCACAAGTTTATATGATCATCTGAATTATGGGGGATTTTGTCTCATGAAATGCTCCACTACTGACATGTTCTTCTGTGGCTGATACGACTGATCTAGTGCATTGATACCACCACCATTTATAGCCTGATTCAACTATGCCATCACTACAAAAAAAACTATTTTATTCTGATTCTGACTATCCCAGGTTGCTAATTTGGAAGGTTGTCTTCCTCTTTATGTCCTCCCAGCAAAGTTGTCCTATTTCCTCTGCGGAAAACCATTATGAACATAGAAATATCTTAAGTGAAGCAAAATGGTAATATGTAAATTCTATATCATTTCAATATTAACATAAATTAATTTATGGATATTTATTTAACAATATCCCAAATCGCAAAGTTATTTAAAATATCCTTTGATACCAACTATAAGGACATTGCCTTAAACATTACTTAATCTTGAATAAAGTTAATAATTCAAATTGAGGATCTTTTTAGGTATAGAGTTTTAGAGAATTTGGCCATAACAATTACATTACATCTAAATTGTTTCAAAGTAGACACTTCTACTCAGTTTACATTTTTTCATAAAATAAAAACATTTTAAAAAATAAGAACTCTTTTCTTGATGAAACTCTTCATGTATTCTATCTTTCTCTTATAGATCCATATATCCTGTAAAAAAATTCAAAAACATGGGATGAGCAAAAAAAGCTGGGTAAGGGTTATAAAACAAGGAAATAAAACATTATTCTATCAATACATACAAATAAATGAAATAAAAATTTTCTTTCTTTAACATACTAAATAAAATTAGAATAATTATGAATAACACATGGAAATAATAAATCATAAAGGTAACCTTTCGCATCCATAATATACTTACGTTGTAGATTTCACAGCTACGTAGGGTGTTAAGTTGGAATACCCATCACAGTATATTCCCTAAATCTCATTGTCAAAACATTAATTTTTACCTATGTCATGTTACCCAATGCAATGGAGAGGTTTCTTGGGCTCACCCGCCCCCATGTCTAACATCATCTATTTGTTCATTAATCTCCTTTAAATTGGGTAACTCCCTTTGGTTTGAACCAAAATCCTTTCCTGAAGAGATTTTCATCTAACTTAAAGAATATAGGAGGAAAAGAGGGATGTTGCGAGCTTATTTGGGTAGAGGTTGAATGAGACAATGGGGCTTGAGATGTGTGATTAAGGGTTAGAGTTTATGGTTTTTTATAATGGGGGAGGGGATCTTTAAGAAAGTTTGAAAATATTTTGTTATCATAAACTAAATTCTGATTTCAAAAGGTCCCCAACATATTTCATTCGAAGAAAAAGTGAGAATTGTTGGAAATACTATAAAAAAATGGGTTTTATACAACTTTATGGTAGAAAATCAACCTTATATTTTAGCTTTACCCTTTTGTTAACTAATTTATCTTTTACCAAGTCCTTTGGTACATTAATACTATATGGTTAATATATTTACCATAAAATTACAAGAGACCAAAAAATTGATCATTAATGACATTAGTAACATAATATATGTCATCAGGCAAAATATTTTATTTTTATGACTATTATATCATTTAATAAAATATTGATTGATTTAAAAAAACTAATTTTTTTTCATTTTACAAACTATTCATATCAAGACTTTTAAAAAAAATTAACAACATGATTCTGTTGAAAAAAACTACATTAATTCAAATATAACAAGTAATAATCATCCATAAAATTCTTGGATGATATAAAAACTTTTGAAATAAATTTATTTTAGTATTTATAATCTCAGTTATTAAAAACATTCATTAATGAGTTAATCCATACATCATCATTGTGTCATAAATAAATTTATGTACATTATGTCTAAAAATTATAAATAAAATTCCATGATGTGGGGAATAATTTTATATTTATAATGAATATTTATAGTTGAAACTATAACTTATATAAACCATTATAATTATTGTTTTATTAAGAGATATATATTTACATTAAATTTTCTGTATCGTAAAATTAATATTTATAAAGTGTCATTTTCTCTTATAAGTTGCTCCATGGGGTCCCAAAATCACCCCAAGGATTCCCATGTTCAGAAATTTATCAACCAATGGGATTTTGATATTTTTTAAGGTAATTTAATATTATTATAATAGTATTTTTTTACCCTTATTTGCCAGATTTACCCTTTAACCATGGTAAATAATTTTTTTACAGAAATTACTATTCATAATGTCTAAAAAAATGTTGCATATTTAAACAATTTTTTCATCTTAATTACAAATATAGAATCCATTTTTCTAAATTCAGAACTCATAATTTTTAGATATTAACTTAAAATTAATTCCCATTTTCAAAACCAAAGATGCATGTTTTTAAGAAATAATAACCATTAAAAGATTGAAAGTGGTTTATGTTCAATTTCAAAGTAAAAATAATTCCATTGACCAACATTGGATTAAATGGTATCAATAAAATTTAATTACACTTTATACCCAATTAAAAAGATAATCTAACCATTTTAATATATTAGATTAAAATGCAAATTTGAATTAAAATTCTTAATATTTCATTATTCATTTAAAAAATGAACATTATTAGAAAAATACCAAAATTTCGTCCAAATTAAATTTTTATTTCCCAATTATAAAGAATAATATTATTTTGTAATGTAGAACTTATAAAAGTGGTGAAAACTAGTTTTAAAAAGGGTTCTCCATCAAAAGGCTATAAATCATCCTTTTAAACAATATTAGAGTGTTTATGCTTAAAATTGGATTCATTCACATCTTCAACCTCATACATTTATTGGATAAATGTAAAAACATTTAAAAACATGTATAATAATGTTGTATTTTTTTCTTTTTATTCCCTCCAATACAACAAATAGGCGTTAATACCCAATTAATATAATAGAATATTATTATATTTTTCTTTTTAGTATGACTCAGCAATGTGTGCGACATGAGATTTCAGAGAGACCCACTATTGCATGTCAGGTATGCCATCGAACATAGAATCCAATTTAAAGTAAATTTAATATTTAATTCCAAAATATTATTAAATATTTAAATATAATATTCTTTCATTTACCTGAGATGTTACGAAAATTATTTTTACCTTATTTACGGTAATTAATTTTAATTGTTTTCAAATAAAATGTTGACAAAAAAATAATTTTACCTTATTATAACTTATTAATTATTATAACCAAAAACATTGAATTCATATTTTCATATTATATTCTCAAAATTATCAAAAATTAATTTATTATTAATCCCACAAACATGACAAGATAATAGGTTTTTAAGAAGAGTATTTTTAAAAATGTTGATCTTATTTTAACTCTATGAATAATAAATATAATTTTATTAAAATAAATTAATTTTAAAATATATATAATATATTAAATTCATAAAAAACATTCCCCATTATGGATTACTGAGATTAATTAAAAATTAGAAACATTATACATTTTAAAACAGTTTTTAGAAAGACCTACTTTAGTCCCAACACACTTATAAAAAACCAATATAAAGTTGATCAAAATTAATTGAGTGGATTATAATATTTTACTTTAAGATAAATTCAAAAGGAATTGATACATTAAAATTACATAATTTATTAAAATGAAATGACTTTTTAAAAAATTCTTGTTGTTATGTATTCACAGAAAAATAAATATTTTCTAAAAATATATCAAAACATAATCGAAAGTAAACATTTATATTATAATTTGAAACATAATATGTTTTTTATCAAATTATAATTATAATTTTTTTAAATTAATCTTCTAAATAAAATGTTAAAATAAAATTCATTAGTTAGAACTATTTCCATTTTGATTAAAAAACTACTTACTATTTTTATAACTAATAATAATATCAAATTCATTTTTTAAATATTATTTATATTTGTTGGATAACCACCTGAGTTGGGACAATTACTTTTTATCATGTAAAATTATAAAAAAAATTACCCATATATATTTTAATTACTATTTATTTTCATCATATGATTCTATAGATTTTGATTATACAATATATGATTCATACCAACGATGACAGTCATAATTCATTGAAATAAATTGCATTATTACATTATAAATAAAGGTAGTACAATAACTCTATTAAAATGATTTATAAAGTCACTTTTTCATTTAATGGATAATATGTGTGCAGCCTGTGAAAATGGAATTCACAATTAATATGTTTCATGTAATTTAGAGATTACAATGAATTACTATATAATGACCATTTATTTTAATGATAATAATAAATAACCATGTTTATAAATTAAATTAAACTAAAGTATTATAAATTATTATTATTAAGTTATTAATTATTAAATTATTAATCAATGAATTCATTATAACATCATTCCTACTGGTGGTCAGATTTACCCACATTAGATCACGATACAACACTGTATGAAAAAGAGTACATAGTTTTATTATAATATCATAATTTTTAAAGAAAAATGAGAATAGTAATTTTATTTAATTATAAGGGTGAATTATATTTATAATTAATGGATATGTTATGGTAATTAAAATATACATTTTCGAAATAGATATTTGGATGATTTTCTCCTTCATGAAATAGATTCCTTTTAGAATAGAGGTTATAAGAATCATTCATCAAGATATATGCTAAAATACACATAAAGAGTAATTATAAGAGGGAATTTTTGAATGGATTTATTATAAAACTAAATTAAAAGTTTGGATTGATATGGGTACAATAGGGTTCCATTTATAGGTTATTTTGGGAAGCATTTTCAGAAATACTCATTCCATAATTTTAAAATAATTTAGATTTACATGGAATGTGGATATAAAGTGGAAAAATAAAACATATGGGTTTTGTATCCTATAATACACCTAATTTAATGATTTTTTAGAGTTATTTTAGTCGTTTATAATTTAATTTAATCTATTTTACCACATTTTCTCATGTTTTTGGAACATTATTTTTACCTCACTAAATTGTTTTGGTTTTTTTATAAATGAAATTTACCCCAGCAAGAAACTAAAATCGCAAAATTCAAGAAATTAAATCCATTTTATCTAATTAAATTTTAAATTATGTGAAATTAAACATATAAATGAAAATATACAGAATATTGAACTAAATGTTTCCTAACCAAAATTAAAAAATTATGTCTGGTTATTTTATTTTATTTTATTTTATTTTATTTATTATTCAGTAGATGATTTATAACATATATGTCTGGAAATACCATTTTTCATCCCGAAAACTAGAACTCAAGTTGGAATGTAGAGTGGATTTAGGTGTATTCTCAATCATTACATGCTAAAAACATGTGCCTGAATATCAGGAACCATCAATTGGAATATTTTTATTGGAAAATTGAGGAATAATTTGTGCCAAAAAGATCCGGGAAAATCCAATAAAAGGTAAATATAGAAAAAAAATGCAATAAATTGGAAAATATTTCATATAAATCCTACAGGTACCACAAGAAAAATCAATAACAATAACCCTATGTAAAAGAGACCAACTACAACAAATTTAATTGTAAATATCTTTAGCAATATCCCTATATGTCACAGCCTGATCCCAGACCCTAATAACTAAAACTACCACCACCTCCTAATGGTTATGTTTCATTACATACTTTTTAAAATAAAATATATACTCACACCCAATGGTGTATGTCGTTTTTGAGAAACAATACTTGTTAGATCCAACAAATTGTTTTATCATAATTCATTATTAAAAGAAATATTATTGCATATTTATTAAAAGTTAATGTATAAAATAAATCATTTCAAATATTATGGGAAACCATGGGAATAATCCTCCTTCATAATAGATTATAAATAATTCCTAATTAAACAACTTTAAAAGAATATATAAATAAGTAATGTCTCCATGAATTTATAAATGAATAATCATTGAAGGAGCACCAATCAAAATAGTTAATGGGTAGATTAGCTCCATGTTATATATGGTCTACACATAGTAGTTATAAAATCAGTAAGTGTACACATATCCATATAACATGGGACATGGGGTTAGAGAACACCCAAAAAAGATAAAATCATATTATAAACCTATTTTCATATAGATTTAGTGTAAATCAATGCTAGGTAGAGCGTACCTTTCATAACACGCTTATACCAAATCATCCCCCCCATAAGTACCAAAGGATCCCAAGTTCTAGAGAGCACATTATAATGAATTAAATTTCACAAATAATCCAAACCTATAAGAGTTATGTTTCATAGCATAAATCATTCAAAAGTGGATGTCACACATAAATAATCATGTAGCTGGTAAAAAAATATAATTGATTTGAAATCCTTCTATGTCATCAATATAAAAAGGGGAAATAAACTTCTTAAATGTATCCTAGATTGCAACATTTTAATAAATCATGAATCTTGACTTAAATAAATTTTGAAACCAATTTATAATGAAAATTCATCAGAATTTTATAAATCAAATCCTTTTTTTAAACTGTCGATATAAAAAAATTGAATTTCCCATAAAAATGAGATCCACAAGTTTAAGTGAATGTGAGATATTTGGTAGAAATAGAATAACATATACCATGAAACCCATATATTGAAACTTATATTCAAAAATATTAAGGTCAATTATGAAAAGGGAAACTGGTTATCAAGAATGTTTTTAATGATTAACACATTTATTAATATATATTCAGTCTCATTATTATTTTTATAAATTGATGTAATTGAAGTCTCATTAAATAATAATACAAATCCATATATTTGGCTATAAAAAACATGATCTAGCACTTAATTTGGGAAAATAATGAATATCTAAACTTACAATAAAGAAATAATGATTTCTATGATTTCTTTTTCACACCCAACACCTCTAGATCCATTATAACATCACTTTGGAAGGGTTGTGATCTCCAAAATATCCAATACAAAACCAAAGGGTGGAGATCCAAATGTGTAGGTTAAATGTTGAGGTTAACCAGATACACATTAGGTATAAAAATGATTCATAATATTAGTTATTATCAATTACACAATTTGGCTACATGGAATGGTTAAATTTTTACCAACTATAGACTTAGTTTTTTACACTACAAAATATGAATTTTTTGATGCATACTTTTTATAACCATGGGTGAACCATTAAAATCAACGCAGTCAAAAAAAATAAAAAAAAATATTCTTATGAATTCCTCACAGTTTAACATATCAACAAATAAGTTGTGAATATGGCTAGAAAACTCAAAAATCAACCAAAAACAACTATAAAAGACACTAGAATTCGTAAAAATAGAAGAGAGTAAAAAAGTTAATATATATTCCTTGATGTGATATTAGGATGTGAAAATTCACAATACTGTATCACTTTCTTTCATCAATATTTTATTTAATATTTAATTACATTTCTCCCTCATCATTGATTCTCGTTCCCATATCTAATGAAAATCCATTACATTCCCCCACAATATGTTCTTCAAAAGAATTAATTTACTATATGAAATTTGTTTCTTCAAATTAAAAAATATGATATGTTTATTCAATTATTGATATACCTAGCTCTAATTAATGATCCTTATATTTTATAAATTAATTTCAATTTGGATAATAATTCTTATGCTGAGATACATCAAATACATTATGGATATATGTCAAATACAAAGGTAATTATATTAGATAATGAACATTTCTAACTCTATGAGTAATATCTCAACATCGACTCATGAATGAACAAAATTTAATATTAGTTATTTTCATTTGTAACATCATTTTTTAACCAATGTCTATAAAGGTGGTGTTAAAAATAAGGATTTTGGATTTTTTTTAGAAAAGTGATGCCAAAATTGCTTTAGTTTCTGCCTTAGTTTCTGAATGAATCCAATGCTAAAATATGATTTTCAAAATCTAATTTTAGGAAACCAATGCCCAAAATGAGAATGGACTTCATTGTCAATGTTTTTTTTCTAACTAAACCGATAAAATATCCCTAGTGATTTTACATAATGTTTTGACATTTGGTTTTCTTGAAACAGATTCCAAAAAAATAAAAATAATATGAAAATTTTGATTATTACACACACAATAAAATCAGAATCCATGTAACAGAAATATTAGAGTATATCCAAAAAACATGAATAATTGGATAAAAATCTATAAAAACCAAAATAATTTTTACAAGTTAATCAAAAAATTATCTATTCATTTGTATTATTATATATTATAAAAAACACATACCTAAAATTGACAATATGATCATTATTGGTTGATATTGAAGAATTATTTTGAGATCATAATGTTGAAACACCTATTATAATAAAATAATTATTCTTTGAATGTTTATTAGGAAAATTTAATATAAAACATAAACATTAGAATAAATATACCTTAAATCATTATCATACTTAACAAATAGTTCTCAAAGAAATTTTGAAGATGGGTAAGTCCATCTTTCATAAAATACACAACATCATTGACCATATTCCATAAAATTGAATTATATAATATTAAAAAATAGAATATTATGACATAAATTATAAAACCATTAATAAAACAAACAATATCGAATTTAGTAGTTACCCTGGTTGTTATTATCACATAATGAATCATATAGCATAATTACCACACTCAACATATCCTTGTTGACAATGTCACTATGATTATAAAACATTACCTTGATATTAAAAACCAATATATATATATATATATATTATTAAAATAATATCTAATATAAAAAAATAATTACTATTAGTTTCAAATATTGGATTGCATTTGGGTACTTTATCAACAAGTGATCTTTGTTAATTTTTTTCGATGACCTAAATTTATATATATATATATATAATAATTCATTTATATACAACAAGAATTAAATAAATTGAACTTATAAAAAATAAGAAACCATATCTATCTAACATGGTGACACATTTTTTACGAAAAAACCCTTAAAAGGAGAAAACCCAATATAATGTGTATTCACTTGGGAAGAATGAACCTAGCATCTAATGCCCCCTACAAAATAAAAAGTTAAAAATTAATTACATTATAATGAATGAAGGTTCTTATTAATGCATGTTTTCTTACCCATTATGAAACGTAAAAAACCAAAACCCAACCTCCATCATTCATAATCTATCACATATATATATAACTCTATCAGTAGTCTCCAAATATTCCACAACTATTGGATTGAATTATGAATCTATAAATCATAATCACAGGTGGCCTCATTTTGATTATGAATTGTGTGTGTGTGAGTGTGTGTGTGTGTGTGTCTACCAAATTAAAAATGTAATATATTTACTCATTTTAGACCATATTTATCTATAGAAATAAAAAACAAAAAATATCAATTTACATATATGCAAAACAACTACAACATAGGCATGCTGAGCTCTTTAAAATAAATTTGATCCATGTTATATATTATGAATACTCTCGATATATAGTCTCCTCCATATATATAGGACTTCACTTGAAACTCAAAGATATTGTTCAAGGAAGAAGAGGCCTGATATAATATTTATATCCCATAAAAATATCAAAAGTATATATAGTAGTTTTTTCCAAAACATTTTTTTTCTTTTTGAAATTTATTTTGATTTTAGATACTCCTATATAATTAAAATTTTAGAAAACATTATAATAAATTTTCAACAAGAAGTAATTAATATTAAAAAAACACATACCTCTTATAAAAGATAAAAAGGATGTCGAGATAGACAAAGTAAAAAAACTAAACCACGAAATCCTCAAATCTATTAAGATCCTTAGTAGGAAATGGTAGTAAAAAAGTGTGATCAATATTGTCATGTACTGATACTCTTACCTGATCAATCTGCATAGGAAAGTTATGTACAGAATGCCAAAAAATAGCATGAATATGAATGATAAAATATGCACATGAGGATCCCCAATATACAACTCATAATATAAGGCGAGTTCTATATTAGGAGGCGGAGGATCCGTGTTGGTAGGAAAGGTATGATGGTCTATATGGGAGGGTTGTATAGGCTTCACAACCGACTAAAAAGAATGGATAGTCTATAAATACTGCAAAAACTGTGACTTTCCCATAAATTTTTATAACATAGCATACATAGTTGATTGAATTTGACCACAAATAGACTGTTACATATCATTAAAACTAGATTTTATTTATTTTATTTATAGGTCACTTGATTTATTACAGTAATGACCAAAAACATTCTCGAAACTAACAACATCCACATATCATCTTATGCAATTAGGGTGTTCAGGATGTCTTAAAGTATAGGCTAGGATGTCCATTATACCCTTAGATATAAATGATATTAATGATTATTTCTCATGAATTCTATCCAGAAATGAAAAATTAAAATGGTTCATTAATGTTGTTAATTTATAAAATATAAAAATTCATTAAAAATAACATATATTTACTTACAATTATTTCAGCTACTTCCTTAGCTTTCTTTGTATGCTATTTTTAAATTTTTTCTCCTTCTCACTCTTTTCCATTTTTCATGGTGGGTGGGGGAGATTGAGGACCAAACATGACCTCATCAGTACCACTATCATTCTAAACCCTCAGTGGTTTAAACTTTTCCTCAATCATTTTTTCTCGAATAAATGATACCCTCTACATGATAAAGTTTTAGGATATACATTCTAAAACTAGATGACTTTATGGGATTTCCCAATGTCCTATTATATAATGAGTGAACTAATAAGTAATAAGTTACATATGTAATAAATTTTACCACAAAATATAATTATCATAGTAGAATCAATTCATCATGTCGGCTAGAAACTAATTCCTTCCATGTCTCTTCATCTAAAAAATCATACTTCAGGCATGGGTTTTCATTTTTTCTCTTTTCGAAAATATTTTTTTATTCATCTCAATTTTGAAATACCTCCATCATAATACCACAAAATAATTAATTCTTTTATTAATTTATTTTCATTCATCAAAATTGAAAGTCATCTGTAATTGAATAAAATAAATATTTGTCATTAAAAATATATCATATTAATAAAATGAGATAAAATTAATCTATTGAAATATTTTATCGTTATGGACTCACAAAAGTTTTTACCAATATATTTTTGATGAACATAAAATAATAATTTCAAATACAAATCATGGAAGGACTCTTCATAGAGATATAGATGATAAGTTGTGTTTCATTTGTGCCAGTTTCAATTATATTATCATTAAAACTAATATTAAATCACTCATCTCCATGAGAAAATGACAGTTTTTTAAACATTTAATTCCATGTTTACCAATTCGAGAAATTAATTTCTTAATAGTAAAAGAAGAAGACTCCACTACTGAAGTCTCATTATAAGTCCTGTAATTATTTTTTTTAATTTAATATATTATTTTCAATAGATTAATATACTATTAGATATTTAATAATATAAAAAAGTCAAAATACCTCATTACATATTCCTCGATATCTGTATTAGTATATATCATTGAAATAGAAAACTGTAATGAAATTTATGTCTGCTTCATAATATTAGACAATAAAATAACTTGAAAATAGGAAAAAATAAATATGTTAGTAAAAAATAGGCAGACATGTGTAAGTTAAAAATAATACTGATAAAATGATTTTTAACCAAAAATATATACCAAGTAAACTATTAAATATAAAAATCACTTCTAAAATTATGAAAAACATTTATAAATTTAAGTATCAATGTTCAAAAAAGTGTTCTCATATGCTTAACTATAACCAAAATATATTAATTCATGTGGGGTATTTCAAGGAAAAAATGATTAACAATAACCATTGAATATAATAATTTAATAGAAAAATTCATATAAATAATCAAATATAAATTATTAAATGTACTATAGTTATTAAATAATATATTTTTTACACAAGTAAATTTTATAAAAGAAATATAATGTAAATAATTAACAGATTAATTAGGATTGTAATTTATTGTTATTATATATCCTTACAGCATAATAATTTCACACTATATGCACTATGTCTATGTTATAGTCATTATTATCTGAAAATAATAGAATATATGAAGAAGATTAATATCAATCAATAACCTCATCACCATCCTCATCACCCAAATGGATTCTTTTCCTTTAAAAAACAATAGACCACTGATCATTCGATGGATAAATGATAAAAAATTGTTTCATTTCAAGTGCGGCCATAAAAAATAGTTCCTTATTTAATAAAATTATTTTCAAATCAACAATATTAAACCCACACTAGTCATGTTTCAAACCTCTATTACTTGAAACCTAATTACAAATAAACACAGTGACTTCAATTTTAATATAATATATTTTCCATATGTCTTAAAGAACTCAAAAATTTGGAATTTATATTGAAATTGGGTTTTTTCATTTTTCACTTGGAAAATACAATACTTTAGTGATGAACATTATACCACTCTATTGAAGGGTACGCTTTTCATATAGATTTTTGTGTAAATTATGTACCCATAAATATCAAAACAAGACCATGGGATCAAATTAAGAGATGGCCCACCTACCAACCATTATAATGATTCTGATGTAGATATATCTACGATGACTTTCTCTTTAAACCATGAAACATTTTTTTTATGCTCAATAATTAGAAACATTTCATTTCCTTTCATATATAATAACCTTAATTCATAAATATGTGAAGATATATATTATTTAACCTCATCTATGTTGTTCAAAATGTATATATGTTCTTGCATCACTTCATCACAGGTCATTGACTTTACCATTAATCCTTGAATCCATCTGCCTTCACTATCAACTATAATATTTCAAGATATAGGGAGACCAATAAGCTCTACTTCATATAAATAATTAGTACATAACTCAATCACTTATTTTGATAGATATTTTTGAACAATATTTGTGTCACAATCCATCCTCGGGGCATGTGCCGTGACTACCCCAAGCCTGCCTTTCATAGGCTAGGGGCTGGTGACTAGCAAAAAAGGTGCAAATACCTAAGATGGGAAGGCATTACCTTTATAGGAGTATCACACACACAAACAGAGTAAGCTGGAAGCAAAGCACTAAGTGAATATTGTATAAAAAAGTAATGCTGAAAGTAAAAGGGACCGGAAATACAAGCCCAATAGTAAAGTACAGGTACAACTACAGAAAGGTAAACAATAACTACTGATACACCGTCTGGGAATCCCACCTGAAGGGTGGGTACATATGGTCTCCTCAGCACCTCAGGTCTGTCCGTCCTCTCCGTGTACCTCTGGCCAAGTGGTCCACCTCCGGGTACCGTCCTGCTCTACCACACTCTGCCTCGATCAGTGTTGTCTGTCGTCTGCAACCAACACAATGAAGTGCAGGCATTGCCCATGAAGGGGTGAGTATAACGATAATATTTAGGGACTCAGAGACCCACGATGTTCTCCCAGAATCCATGAAGGATAAGACACAAAAGGAAAGATACAATCACGAAGTATCAACCAACCCTACTTAGGTATATGCTTATATATTTACCTAAGTTATCAACCACAGTTCAGCTCCAACTCTCAAGCCCAAGAACTACCCAGTCCACACATTAAAGTAATTTCAATCACATATATGATATTAATTGAAAGTCATGACTCATCTCACATAGGTATACATCTTTCTTATATCAATAGAGATGATCAGTTGTAGTCATTGATTCATCTAAACTGTCGAACCCACATAGGATCCCAGCACAGAAGTCGTCACTATGAAATCAACATAGGATCCTAGTATAGAAGTCTTCATTTTCAAACCAACATAGGATCCAAGTACAAAAGTCATCACTGTCGAACCAACATAGGATCCAAGTACAGAAGTCGTCACTGTCGAACCCACATAGGATTCTGGTACAGTAGTCATCGCAGTCGCAACAAGCTCTAGGGTTCCCGCACACCGCTTGTTTGATTACGGGAGGGTCCAGTATTTGATCCAACTATAAATACATCAACTATCACAAAGTATTGAGTTGTTATATCCTGTCTTTATGTCTCATAAAAAGGAACCCAATGCGATAGACGGCGTGTCAATCGAACGCCCGTTCTGAGAGTTATTAGCTTTTCCGTTCCAGGGGCCTGGTTGGATTTATGCTAATTCCAAACCCAAAAACCTTCCAAAGATATACAAAACTCACTTATATTATATCAAAAGGACCATCTCTTCATGAGGATCCCAGTGCTGCAAACGGCGTGTCGATCAGGCACGCGGTCCAGAAGATATTCAGGTTTAAGCATAACGGGCCCGGCCCGTCAAGCCCAGTGGACTGGTGGGTCGGCCAGACCTGGTATGGCGGGTCCATCCCAGCTGGGGGTTGGCCTGACTTGGTGTAGAGTGTCCCATCTAGGGACCCGGCATGGCAGGTCTGAGCCATTTTGGGGGTCGGCTCGACCCGGTGGGGCGCGGCCCACCCGTTGTCTCGGGCCGCGGTTGGGGGCCGGTTCGGCTTGCCCGGCGGCGTCGGGCAGCGCTGCCCCTCCTTGCTACCTGGCCGACCGAAGCCGGCTAGTTTTTTCTGGATCATGCGGCCCACGGTTCCTCCGTAACGGGCACCAAGAGGCATTGCGGTCTTCCCAGCCTGGCCGACAGGTGGTAGGCTGGGTCGCCATGCATAGCGGCCCGCACAGTGGGCTACGATCTTTCCATAGTGTGGTCCCATGGAGGTGCTGCAGTCCTCCAGCCTGGTTGGTTATGGCCAGCTGGTTTACTTCTTCCGAGTGGCCCGCACAGCGTTCCGTGGTTTCCTCCACGCGGCTAGTACGATGGCGCTGGTCCTTCATCGTCGCGGCCCAGCCTGGCCACGGCCTTCGATCACCGCCTCCTTCGTTCGTTGTTGCCTCATGGTCATGGCCACTTCCTCCAGCATGGTGAAATGGAACCTCACCCTTCCATCTCCGCCTCCGTCGCCAAATAAAACAACAAACAACGGAGGAATGTTGGGTCGTGTTGGTTCGGCTCACGCCCTCCATATTAGGTGATAACATTTGGCCATGACGAACCAAGGTATTCAACGAAGAATGAGGTACAATTTTATTCAATTAAAATTAATCATATCCCTATACCTATATTTCAAGAATGTTTCACATCGACGAGGTGTGGAATACGAGCGTCACGGTAGTCGGGCATCGTGGAAGATGGCATTGCGTAAGACGGATATCGTTTTGTCAATGTCGGAGGAAAAAGTCATTAGTCCATGGGGATGTTCTTCTGGGGTGTCGCCTCACTTCCTTGTCTGGGTCAATGGAGAAAGAAGATAAAGTTCCTTGGGGTGGTTCTTACTCCTTTAATGTGGTGGAAGAAGAAAAGAAAAGGGTGTTCTTCACTGGAGAGGGTGATATCCTTCCAAGAATTATTCTCCACTCATTTTTTCTCCCAACCAAAATTATGCCAACCCAAATAAGAGAATGTAATCTATTCTTTTAATGTTGGAAAAATAAGTTTAAACGATTTCAAACACAAAAATTAATTAAACAAGTTATTAATTAAATTGTGGTGTAACCTTAATGAGAGGAGGTGAAAAGTTTTAAAATTCAAAATAAGGAAGGTGAAAGGTTTTAGGAGTTAAAATAGGATTCAAGGGGAGTTGAAGAGTTTGGGTTCATGTGGGCCCCACCACACCAAATCCTCTCATGGGTGGTTATGTGGGGTTTGAGCCCCACCTATAATTCCTTTTGGAGATAATAACCACCACCTAAAATAAAAATTATGTAACACATTATTTTTATTTTGTTTAATAAGAAACCCAAAAAATTAACTTTTCCTCCCAACCAAACGCAACTACAGTAAAGGTCCTGTTAGGAGAATACCGGCCCTTAGAGTTAATCAGTGCCCTCATATTTCAATTCTGAGAACTAGTTCAAAAGATAAAATAACCTGCACGTACATCTACTAAACATTCCCAAAAAAACATCAGAAAATTATTCCGAGCACATCGGGCCTTGGAATGAGGTGCCGTCAGAAACTTCAGACTCGTAAAATTCAAAATAATTTAAGAAAAAAAATTCCTCCCAATTTCTAGGTCTTTAAATTACCCCCACCTCATGTATTTACATCCCAGTAAAGCTACAACACACACTTGGGAAACAAAATTGGGTACTGATCAAGAATCTAAGCCTACCACTCCCATTGCACTCCTGGAGATTCCCATGCCGCTAGTGAACACGCACCAGAGGAATCCACTGTACATGGAGAACTTGCTCCTGTTGATCCTCAATCTCCACTGGGACCTCCATGAATGTCACACCATAATCGTTGTCTAGCTCCCCGTAGTCGATGATGTGGGACAGGTCATGCACGTATCTCCTCAACTGAGATATGTGGAAGACGTCGTGCACCCAGTGCAACTGAGGTGGAAGGTCCAGGTAGTAAGCCACCTTTCCTACCCAGCGGAGGACCTGAAAAGGCCCAATGAATTTCAGTGATAACTTGCCGCCCTGGACAAATATCTGTAGACCTCATCGAGGTGAGACCCGTAGGAAGACGTGGTCTCCATCCTCAAACTCCAGTGGTCTCTGTCACCTATCAGCATAGGACTTTTGTCTACTCTGTGTAGTCTTCATCCGCTCCTGGATGATCTGCACCTTCTCCATCGTAGCCTGCACTATCTCCGGTCCTACAAGTGTTGACTCCCCTAAGTCAATCCAACATAGAGGTGATCTGTAAGTATGGCCGCACAATGCCTCATAAGGTGCCATATCAAAGGTGGAGTGGTAGCTTTTGTTGTACGCAAACTCCACCAAGGGAATGTGGTCCCCCCCCAACTGTGACCAAAGTCGGGGACACATACACGAAGCATGTCCTTGACAGTCTGAATGGTCCTCTCAGTCTAACCGTCCAACTGAGGATGGAAGGTGGTGCTCAAACGAAGCTGCATGCCAAAAGCCTCATGTAACCCCTTCCACAGCTGGGAAGTGAAATGAGAAACTCGATTAGAGAAGATAGTTGATGGCACACCATGAATCTGTATGATCTCCTGAATGTAGAGGCGTACCAAGATCTCCACTCAGACATGCTCTCTAATTGGTAGAAGTGGGCCGATAACGTGAGTCAGTCGCCAATCACCCAGATAGAGTCGTGTCCTATGGATATACGTAGAAGTCCCATCACGAAATCCATGGATATCCTATCCCACTTCCACACTGGGGCCTCTAAGGATTGTACCAAGCCAGTTGGAACCTGGTGTTCCACCTTCACTTGCTGACAAGTGAGGCATCATGAGACAAACTCGGATACTTCCTTCTTCATACCTGACCACCAATGATGTCTTCTGAGGTCCTGATACATATTTTCCACTTTGGTATGTACCGCTAGAAGGAAATTGTGAAAATCCTTCAACACCTCCTCCTATAGTGAAACTGGTAACATGGTACTTCCTTTGAAGAGGATGACGTGATCCACATCTTCAAAAAAACCCATCAAGTGCCTACCCTGAGGATATCTAAGCATGTCGCGTCACATAGTTAACATCTCCATGTTGTGCCTCCTTCACTCACTGAAGGAGTGGAGGAGTGACTGTAAGAGACTGCAGAAAGGCTACTCCATCTCTATCCACAAATGATATCTGCAACGCGACCAGCTGCTCTGTCGCCTCTCCTAGCAGTTGAATGCCTGATCTGCTACTGAGAGTATCTGCTACAACATTCCCCTTCCCGGGATTATAGACTATTCGAAGTCATAGTACTGGAGGAACTCGATCCATCGTTGTTGTCTCTGGTTCAGGTCCTTCTGCGAGAAGATTTACCTGAGACTCTGGTGGTCAGAATATACTGTAAAATGATCTCCCATCAGATAGTGCTTCCACATATTCAAGGTAAAGACCACTGCTGCTAACTCTAGGTCATGGGTATCATAGTTCTTCACATGATATCTCAACTACTGTGAACCATACGTGATCACTACTTTCTCCTACATCAGGACACACCCGAGTCCGGTCCCTGATGAATCACAGTAAACTACGAACCCAACGCCCTCCTCTAGTAGCCTCAAGATGGGCACACTGGTCAACCTATTCCTCACCTAATTAAATATCTACTAGAATCTCTCTGACCACATGAAGGGTTTCCCCTTCTTCGTCAATGATGGTAGTGGTGCTGAAACTCTGGAAAAGTCTGGAACAAATCTCCGATAGTATCCAGCCATACCCAGGAATCTCCGTACCTCCATCACACTCTTTGGTGGCTCCCAAGAAAGTACTTCCTTGATCTTCTCTAGGTCCACTACAACTCCAGCCTCAGAGATGACATGTCCCATGTAGTGAACCTCTCAAATACAGAACTGGCACTTATAGAGCTTACCATAAAGATAGTTCTCTTAGAGTGTGTCTAGTACTACCCACAAATGGTAGGCGGGATCCTCCTCAGTAGTCGAGTAAATCAGTATGTCGTCGATGAAGACTACGACAAAGCGATCAAGGCAAGGATGTAAGATCCTGTTCATGATAATCATGAAAACTTATAGAGCATTGGTTGCGCTGAAGGGCATAACCAAGAACTCATAGTGGAAATACCGACACCTGAAGGTTGTCTTCTTCACATCCTCATCTCGAACTCTGAGCGGGTGATAGCCTGACCTGAGGTCTATCTTCGAGAACCATCGTGCTCCCTTGATCTGATCAAAGAGATCGTAAATCCTAGAGAGTGGGTACTTGTTATTCATAGTCACCTGATTCAGGCGATGGTAGTCAACACACAGTCAAAAGCTCCCATCTCTCTTCTTGGAAAATAAAATCGAGGATGCCCAGGGTAAAACACTGGGTCGGATAAATCCCTTCCCCTGCAAGTCCTCCAGCTGTACCAGCAGCTCATAAAGCTTGGCGGGAGCCATCTGATATGCTGGAGTAGTTATCAGTGTTGTCCCAGGGTACAGGTCAATGTAGAAGTCTACCTCTCTACAAGGAGGTACTTCTAGAATGTCGTTAGGGAAAACATTTGTGTACTGATCCAACACAAGAAAAAAACTCAGACTCCGCACATCAACCGCTCCGAGTATGAGAGTAGCCAACTGATGTGTGATCGGCTGCCCCCTCCCCTGTATAAGTCCATCCTGTACTGAAAAGGTTCCCTTCTCATTGGTGAAGGTGAACCTGGTCCCATCCTTGAGGACACACCACACTTTATGCCTAATACAATCAATATAAGCATAAACTGTAGATAACCAGTCCATACCCAAGATGAAGTCATAAGGACTTGATGCTACTACAAGAAGATCCCCACCGAAGATCTCGCCTCCTAGAGTAAGCTCACACTACTGGGACCATAGCGTAATCATCGATTCTGCTCCTGTAAGAGTCTATATCTTTAAGTATTGATCCAATAGCTCTGTCGAAATCTCTAAGCTCCGAACATGGGAAGCGACAATAAAATAATGACTTGCACCTATGTCTATAAGTACTGCAACAAGGGTGGAGTAGACATCGATAGTACCTAGAATCATCTCAGGTGCACCATGGTCGTTGGCCTCGACTTCCTGAAGCTGAGCCTGCCTCTGTCCGCCAGCTCCCTACAGTCGGGGTGGATCTCATGGTGGTGGTGGTGGAAGTGCCTCTAAATGTCATCCACCACCCGCTGCTTAGCCAACTCCTCTGCCACGTCTGCCTGCTCCCAGCGAACCACCATGGTTGAACCACTACCTCTTCCTGGGAGGTCCCTCTACTATCTGCTTCTCATCTGCATGGTGGGTCAGGTAGTCACAGGCGATGTGTCCCTACCCGCCACATGCATAGCACTTCCTTCTCCTCGTAAGACTGGCTCTATTTTGTGTGCCCTGCAAAACCGAACATGTAACATGAGGTCACCCACCTGATGGTATGGTCCTCTTGGACCTCTAAGTCAACTGTCTAATGCTGGCTGCAGAAGACTCTACTATGTGTCGTCCTGTAGAAGGTCTCGCCGCTGGTGACTGCTCAGTGAAAAAACTCTCCACTAAAAGGGCTCTCTCCAACACCCCCACCTACGTCGGGGTGTTGAGGGGAATATTCAAAGCACTTATATCATGTCTGAGTCCCTGCTCGAAGGTTCGTGCCCTGAAGAATGGGTCTCATACCATATCTGCGGAGTAGCATGAGAGGTCAGTGAACCTCGCGGAGTACTGAGCTATTTTCATGCTTCCCTACTACAGTTGAAGTAACTCCTGAATCCACACTGCATGATGGGTGTCCATAACAAACACTGAGAGGAAGAGACTCTTGAAGTCTATCTAGAGTAGTGATGCCCCGTCATGCACCTGGAGCATCAGGCTCTACCATCTGCCTACTTCTGCATGTAGGAGACTCGCGGAAAGGACCACCATGAGGTCGGTTTGTGTCCCTACCAATATGAAAACTCTCATCACAGCCTCTAGCCAATCCTCAGCTTCATGTGGGTCCATCTCTCCCCAGAACCTGGGTGGCCTCTAGCGCTGGAACATGTGCAACGCACTCAGGTGACGTGCACTCATCGCTGCTGGGGATGGTGGTATCGGTGGCCCAACGGGTAGTGGTACCAGTGGTGCCTCCGCTGTGATGGGGCCCTGCACCGAGACCTCAACGCTCATTGGGATACCATCTCATACAGAACTCGAAACCCTAGCTGGCTGCCTTAGTGGCGCCATCCTGAAAAGAAACAGGTTATCTATGGTTAAAACAGTATAGTTGGTGAGCTAACACAAAGTAACCACAAAGAAAACTTTTTAGAGCCCAAGCACAACTCAGTCCATAGAGGAAAGTAATGTTAATCACATTGATGATAATGATTGAAACTCAAGACTTAGCTCACACAGGTATATATCTTTTGTATAGTGATAGAGATGATCAGTTGTATTCACTGATTCATCTAAGCTATCAAACCCACCTAGGATCCGAGTACAAAAGCCTTTATAGCCGAACCCACGTAGGATCCCAATACAGAAGTCCTCACCGTCGAACCCACGTAGGATCCAAGTACAGATGTCGTCACTATCGGACCCATGTTGGATCCAAGTACAAAAGTCATCACTATCTAAACCATGTAGGATCCAAGTACATAAGTCTTCCCTATCGAACCCGCATAGTATTTTGGTATAGTAGTCATTGCATTCGCAACCTGCTCTAGGGTTCCCGCACACAGCACGCTCGATTCCGGGAGGGTCTGCTCCTCGATCCATGTGTCAAAACATCAACTATCATGAAGTACTGAGTTGATGTATCCTGTAGTTCTGTCTCATAAAAAGGAACCCAATGTGATAGATGGTGCATCAATCAGACGCCCGGTCTGAGAGTTATTATATTTTTCGTTCGAGGGGCCCGGTTGGATTTGTGCTGATTCTGATCCCAGCCACCTTCAAATTTTGTCCAAAACTCACTTATAGTATCGCAAAATGAGATTATCATCGTAAGGATCCCAGTTCTGTAGATGACGTGTCGATCAGACATGGGGTCCATAAGATATTCGTGTTTAAGCGAAATGGGCCTGGCCCGTCAAACCTAGTGGACTGGCGGGTATGCCCGACCTGGTTTGGTAGGTCCGACCCGGATGGGGGTCGGCCCGTCCCGGTGGAGTGCAGCCCATCTATGGACACGGCCCTGATGGTTCCGAACCATTTGGGGGGTCGGCCCGGCCCGATGGGGTGCGTCCCACCCACGGTCCCAGCCGGTGGTTGCGGGCCGGTTCGGCTCGCCCTGCAGAGCCGAGAAGTACTGCCCCTCCTTGCTGCCCGGCCGACCGAAGTTGGCCGGTATTTTCCGGCTCGAGTTTCCCACCTTTTCGGTTCGTGGTTCCTCCGCACGCGGTGCCATGAGGTGTCGCGATCTTCCTATCCCGGACGGTAGGCAGCTGGCCGGTTCGCCCTGCAAAGCAGCCCGCACAGTGGCCAGTGGTCTTTTCGCAGCACGGCGTCAAGGAGGCGCCATGGTCCTCTAGCACAGCCAGCTATGGCTGGCCAGTTCGCTTCATCCAAGCGGGCCGCACCGCGGGTGATGATTTCCTCCATGGGGCCGGCGCGACGGCGCTGGTCCTCCACCGTTGCGGCTCGGCCTGGCTATGGCCTTCGGTCGCCACCTCCTTCGTTTGTCGTTGCCCCGTGGTTATGGACACTTCACCCGGCATGGTGCGACGGCACCACACCCTTCTGGCTCCACCTACGTCACCAAGTAAACCAACATGAAATGGAGGAACATCGGGCCGTGTTGGTTCTGCCCGTGCCCTCCATATTAGATGATAACATTTTTCCAATGATGAACCAAGGTATTCAACAAGGAACATGGTACAATTTTATTCAATTAAAATTAATCATATCCCCCCACATCAATTTCAAGAATATTTCTTGTCGACGAGTCGCGGAATATGAGCGTCGCTTTAGTCAGGAGTCGCGGAAGACGGCATCGTGTAAGACGGATATCATTCTGTCAACATCAGAGAAAAAATTTGTTAGTAGTTAGAAATGTTCTTCGCGGGCATCGCCTCCCTTCCTTGTTTGGTTCGAAGTAGAAATAAGATGAAGTTCCTCGTGGCGTCTCCTACACCTTTAATCCGGAGGAAGAAGAAATGAAAAGGGCATTCTTCGCTGGAGAGGGTGATATCCTTCCAAGAATTCTTCTCCTCTTCTTTTTTCTCCCAACCAAAATTATGCCAACCCAAATTAGATAATGTAATCTCTTCTTTTAATGTTGGAAAAATATGTTTAAAAGATTTCAAACACACAAAATAATTAATTAAATTATTAATTAGATTATGGTGTCACCTTAATGAGAGGAGGTGAAAAGTTTTAAATTTAAAAGAATGAAGGTGAAAGGTTTTAAGGGTTAAAGGGGGATTCAATGGTAGTTGAAGATATTGGGTTCATGTGGGCCCCACCACACTGAATCCTCTCATGGGTGGTTATGTGGGGGGTGGGCCCCACCTACAACTTCCTTTTGGAGATAATAACCACCACTTAAAATAAAAATTATGTAACACATAATTTTTATTTAGTTTAATAAGAAACCCAAAAAATTAACTTCTTCTCCCGACCAAAAGCAACTGCAGTAAAGGTTCCCTTAGGGGAATACTTGCGTTGCGAGTTCATCAGTGCCCTCAAATTTCAATTCTGAGCATCGGTTCAAAAGATAGAAAAACCTGCACGTACTTCTATTGAACGTACCTAAACAAAACTATAGAAAATTATTCTGGGCACACCGCGCCCCAGAATCAGGTGCCGTCAGAAACTGCGGACTCGTAAAATTCCTAAGATTTGAAGATAAAATTTTCCTTGAAATTTCTGGGTCTTTACAACTGGCCTCTAGTCGATAATTAATTTTAACATATCCCTTCAAAATTTTCATATATCATAAAAAAGGATACATAGATTGTAAATACATATGCCCCAAATATTCTTATATCACACACCAAATGAATCACTAGATGAACCATTGCATCAAAAAACATATGTGGGAAATAAATTTCTAGGTGAAAATGAATAAGATAAGATTATTTCTCCAACACATATAACAAATTTGGATCAACAAATTTGCTACAAATGGATTTGAAAAAGTTATATAACCTAATGGTACTCTTCTGATAGCTTCTGGCAGAACACCATGTTGTTCCACTAGTAGAATGTTTTGAATCAATACATGAAAATCATTAGATATTATACCTATTAATTTATAATTCTTGAATGAAATCAAATTATTCACATTTGAGGAATAAACACTGGGTAATTCAAGACCATGAAGAGACACACAAAAATTCAACTTATCAATCTTTCTTATGGTATGACAAGATGAAGGTAAATATGTTTTGTTTCTTTTTATAGTGGGATATATATCTAAACATATTCTCACTGATATCATGTCCAATCTAGTAGGCAATCCATATTTTTTATTTCCATTTATATCTAAAAAAGTTCAAATAAAACTATCACATATGATTTTTTTCAACATGCATAACATCTATGTAATGTTTTATCTCTAAAAATCGACAATAACGTAGTTAAAAAATATATACTATTTATTCCAGATATTTTTGTAAAGACTAGATGTAATTTTCTTTCCAAATGTCGAATTAGTATTTATCACCCTTTTGTAATGTTCTTCAACTGAAAATGGCTATGGGGGAATATTTTACTCTTGTAAACCATTAAATTGTTTTATTGAATCTATGATAAGGATGATCAGTTCGCGAAATCATTGATTCCACATGTACATTATATTTATTTCATTATTAAATTGATATTATAAAGTCTCATATTCACAAATTAGACATGCTTTATTTCCCTTAATATTGTGTCTAGATAGGATTCCATTTGCAGGAAAGTCATTTATAGTGAATATTACTATAACATAAAGAAGAAAATAATATTTCTTGTATTCATTAAAAATGTTAAAACTAGTATCCAATAGAAGATTCAACCCATTAATAAATGGTGAAGGATACACATAAATATCATTTCTTAGTTTTTTTGGTACATAAAACATCATTCTCATTATAACATATTATTTTATACATATATGATGGAACAAGTTGTAAACTACCAAAAACTTGGACTTGAACTTTGTTGGATACTTAGGCTATAATAAAGATTCATTCCATAAATACACAATACCATTATGAGATTTCTAACTTCACTTCCTAAATCATTAAAGTTTTTATCAAATCTATTCTAGTTGGTGAATCAACAAGGTTATGTTAGTTACCATCACATATAAACTCTTCTGAATTCCATATTAACCTCTTTTTATCAATTGAATTTTTAAATAGATGCTTCTAATGATAAATTAATGAAAGGTACCAAATATCTTTAGCAAGAGCATTGATATTTTACCTGATCATGAATCATAGTTGAATTATCAGAATTATATGAAGTAATTATTGGATGAAATTATTAGAAACTACACAAAATGATTTTTATAAGGTTAGATTCAAGTACCTGAAAATGAATCATAGTTTTACTTTTTATCCATATTATAGTATGATGTCCCACATGTTGGATAGTCTTATAAATATTCATATTCTTTTCTATAAAACACTCAATAATTGGGGGAAATATATGCCTTTTTATACCCAAATCCCATTGGGCATAATATTTTCTTCACCTTATAATGGGAATATGGAATCCCATTTCCTTCTTGAAGTGGATCTTTTAAAATCTCAAGTAAGTTTGAGATACTTTTATCACTCCACCCATTTCCTTATTTCCAGTTAACTATTCTCAAAAATACTGATAACACTATATATTTACTATAACTTAAGAATAATGGGTTCTCATAATCACAAAAAAATAATTCAATAGTTGTTTATTTCATTGGTTTTGAAAATAAATCATTAATTAATTCTTCAATATGATCCACTACCTCTTTATGAATATTTTTATCAACATTAGATATTAAATTTTTAATTATTTCACAATTTCAGATCCAGCATGTATAATTTAGGCTAAAATCCTAAAAAATGAGATAATACTTGATTTCTATATAGCTAAAATTTATCATATTCAAACACTTCACACATGGACATAAACTAAAATTATTGTTTGGAATAATTTATTTAGAAAATTCCAACCAAATCAAAAACTCATTTTTCATATTCACTTGTGTTTCTTCATAAATTTATCCAAATACAATTCACTCAATACCTGATTTCACAATATAGTCGATGAATATATTAAAACATATAAACATTTAAATATATATATATATATAAATAGGTAAATTTTAAATTTAAACACATTTAATAAATATTATTGGTAATCATATAAGAATCATCAATGATTACTATGAATAAAATAAAAACTCATATACTAAAGGTATTTATTTTTCATGATGTGCATCATGATAATCCAACGTACATAAAATGTATTAACCATTGTAGAAATTTCCTATAGAAAATTATAATTTTTCAAACTAATCTATTGTTTGGATTAAATTTATTTCCTTTTGTTTCTCTATATATATAAATATATATGATATTCCTAGTATAAAATCATTATTTTTTCACTATACCTTTGTTTTCCACACCTCATATTATAATATTAAGATAATTATTTAACATCATACCCAAATTTATGTGGTTGATTATGATAAATTATTACATAATTAACTACTTTACATTCTAATATAAGTGGAATAGTCTTCCTAAGGTAACTCCTTAGACCCCCACTACTATCAAAAAATAGTTTTTGGAAAAATTTATATTAATCATTATTTACAAGAAAATTTATAATTCATGAAAATAATCTCAAAATTTTATTGAATTTATAAATTAATAATTGATGTTTATTTTAACTAAAAACATTTATAAAATTATTATTTTTTAAATATGAAGTATTATATATAATGAAAAATAGTTTTTTATGAAATATGACCATTTGATGATTTATTATTTTGTAATATTATTTCAAAAGAATGTGAAATTAAATTAATGCTAATATATTAGTTTATATATGGAAATATCATATATTTTTACAACATTTAATAGTATTAAATTTAATATATATAAGTCAATTTCACAAAATTTTATCATATTATAATTGAATAAATTCTTATTTTAATACAGACTATATATCTTCTAAATTTAAAAATAGTAAATTCATTATTTTCATATTATATACATGTGGTTTATTGATATTATAATTTAATTAATTAAAAATCATCTACCATGTGTTACTTCATTTTATAAAGTTATTATACTAGTTTTTGTCGCATGTGTCAAATTCTATTGAAGATTGTATTAATTTAACGGGTGAAAATATGGAGTCATTAAATGTGATTTACATTATATTGTTTAATAATGAGGCCATTTATCATTTTACTTTACATAATTTCACCAAGACGATTTTATAATTTCATCAAATAAAAAATTATAAAAATAGATAAATTTAGAAAAAATATTTATAAATAACAATCAATTAGGTAAAAAAATTGAAACAATATTTCGAAATTATTACTAAATCATCAGTATTTTATCGTCAAAATTTTCGGAAAACTTACAAAATTAAATTTTATCGAGGAAAATGGATCATTAATCTGAACAACCTCTATCTAATTCATTAGATGAATAAACAATGCATGATCAAAAAAAATGTTTTTAAAAAAATAAACAATAAAATCGAGGTTTATGGATGGATGGAAAATGGTTTCCAAATAAACAATACCTCCACTAGTGATGAAACAATGATAGGGGACAAAAAAATTATACCACATTTCATAAATGATGGTAAAAATTGAAAAATATAAACAAAAATGGTCCTTGAGGATTAGTGGGTCACCTTCATATTCATCACAAAACAAGAATAATGTTTTCACATATCCAAAAAATGATCGTTTCATGACCGTAAAATAATTTAATTCATTTTTTGAAAAAAAAATTATAGAAAAAATTCCCATAAACTGATTAATGGTGTCAGTATTTGGGGAAAATGATGCTAAAACATAATTTTTTTTAAACTTTATAGTTTCGATTTTTTACAAAAGTGATGTTATAAATCCTTTCATTAGAGAGTTTTTTCTTCATTTTTGTTAAAAAAATGATTCCATAAAGTCAATATATAATATCATTTTTGTCCATTTATGTTAAAACTTGCCCCAAAAAGATCATACTGCTACATTTTTCATCAGTTTATAAAGAACAGATGATGTAGCTACGATGTGGAAGTCATTGTTTCTACTATTGGTCCCATGTAACTCTTAGTTAATTTCCCTTTCTTCCCTAGATGATTGTAACCCAAATGAAGAGATACTTTCATGATTACATGGTCACATAACTAAAATTACATATAATGGTTCCGATGATTGTTAAAATAGTTATTCTAACATAGATATATCTCTTCTCTTTTACGAATAAAATTAGTGTTCACTAATGTATCATTAAAAATTATTTGTCCTAAAATATAAATATCACAAACTTTAAATAATAATGATGTTATATACCTGGTTGACCATAAAAATACTCAAAGGGAAAAACATTTATGCCTGAGTGGTAACTATAATTATATGAAAAATCATCCCAACCCAAAGTACAATCCCAAGAGCATCCAAAGACTAAGATACAATATCAAATAATAACCACCATAAATTTAAATTTTTATCTTCATTTATTATATAATTTGAGGATGACAATGAATGCTCAATTAGACATGATAACTCATCCCCAATTAGAAGCCCTAACATAATTGAGATGTATACCATGAGTCCCTATCTAAAATATTAGTATACTACACCTCGGGAAACCAAATGATATAATTAATATACAATGTCCTCAATTTGTCAACCAATGTGGTCTCTTGAATCAGAATGAAATGAGCCAACATGGTTAGATGACAAATTTACATGCGAATGGAATTATTACTGCTAGTAGTCTATGTTAATATGATAATGAAATCCATAGACACATCATTTCATTTCAATATGGGAACTCATTGAGTCTAGATAAAACAATAATTATTTATATGGTAATACTTAATTAGATTATAAGGATTGCAATGTGATAGTAAAAATTAGCTATGTAAAATATCAATCCAATCAATGAAAACTAAGGCTTCATATTTTAATAACTCAAAAATATACCAAGAAAAAAACTCCACTGAGAATAATGGAATTATTCCACTATAAATTCCATCATAGAAAAAGGAACCAAATATCATGTTTTGATATAAATAAATATTTAGGGGTGATATACCACATAAAAATGGTCTCCAAAATATATATTGTGTTTTTATAATCCAGAAATCTTATTCAATCTAATTAACCTAAAAATAAACACGATAAGATAAAGCATCAACTTAGCTCTATCTAGAATTATACCATTTCTTTATCTATCACAATAAATAACATTCTTGCGTAAAGTACCATGATATACCATTCAATATTCTATTCCATCATGAATTGAGAAGGAAACATTATACTCAAATCATCAGTAACAACATCCCCCTTTCCTTGGGTATATATGATGTCAATGTTAAATTGAGGGAAAAACTCCACCCATTGTCTATGCCTATGGTTTATTTCATTCTATGATATAATATCATGTAAACTCTGATATTAAAATCTATTGGAAAAACCTTACCCAAAGAGTAAAATTTTACAAATATTAAGGGAATGTATTGCCACCACAAAAACTAAAACATGTGAGGGGAAATTCATCATGTCTGTTCAAAAATGAAAAAAATACACACACTGCTATATTATCTTAATTTAAAATAACACAAACCAATCTTGCTCCAAAAAGATCACAATACACCACATATAACTTTCATGATTCTAGAAATATAAAAATTGGTGATTTGATTATATTTTAGCCCAATTTTTCAAAGATAATCGAGCAAATATATTCACATAAGAATTTCATCACATTCAAGTTACGATTTTTCAGTAGAAATGAAAAATTTGTGAACTACCTAATAAACCACGTATAATGTTATTACAATCCCAAGAGGTTTTGTGTTATATAGTTGTTCCATGGATCCTCCCATGCCAAGAAAATCATCACCATCTAATGATAAACTAAGATTCCTTGTTCTAAAAAAAGTTTTATAACAGCATAAATTCACAAGTCTTGAAATTAAATGAAAAAATATAGAACAATGGAAAAGGGAAGTTTTGATTTTTAGTTCATATATCAAGTGGATATCATGATCTAGTATTGTTATCAAGTAAACCAGAATGTTATCCATGAATAACACATCAACAAATCAAGTTACTAGTGGAAAATATGATTCATTTGGGATATATAAATATAAATATTTTTTGATAGGATAAACTTCATCTTAATTATGTTTATAGTGACTACTGCTGAAGGAGTTCTTCATAATATATGACTACTTAACTATGAACTATTGATATCAAGACTAAGGGTATATCATTGATAATAACATTTATCGTCTTATTTTATAAAAAATAATATTTCAAAAATGATACTTATCCTTAATCATTACCTATTTGAGCATCCTGAAATCAAAACATAAATATAAAAATCATAAACATTATTAGAAAAAACAAAATAGGGATGACCAAGGTGAAAAAAAAGGGAAGATGGATCCTTTTTCATTCAAAATTCCCCACGAAATATTTATCACCACTGATTATGAATTCTCTTTAAGATTGGAATATATATCAACTATGTACCTATATCCAAATAAATTGATAATCATGTTTCGCAATTTTGTTATAGACTATAAATATAAATAGGGAAAATATTTGTAAATTCTCTGAAAACTAGTTAAAAATCACCACCTAGGGCTTCATCCACATGTTCAACTATGAAAAATGATATTACTATATCATTTTTAAGTAATTTAGGTCTTTGTCAACTAGATAATTGTTCAAAATAATCCCTAAAATACCATAGTATTACCATTAAATTCAGTAAAGGAAAACAAAAATGCTGATAATAAATATTAGATTTATGGTTAATCAACCCAAACATACCAAAAATAGTCTCAAATATATCTATTTTGAAAATAAATTTACAAAATAAATTCTACATCATATATATAAAAGTGACATTATGAGAATAAAAACCCACACTCCTTACTTCTCAGAGGTAAACTCAACTACCTAGAAAATGACATGAGTTATGATAGTTGTTCTGAAATATTCATGGAATTAATAGATATAAATGTATTAACGGAACTGGTAATAAATAAAGAGGCTCGTATATATGATAAAATAATGATATTACTCGTACAATATGTGTAATTGTATCAATATCTACCATAGAATCTTCCACTATTTGTAACTGCTTCATTTTAGAGGCCCATGACTAGAACCTAACTATCCATGAATCATCTTGATACTATAAATACTCTTTATATTATGAGGATCATATACCATAATTATAAATTAATAATCCAAACTAATCATATATTAATGACCTCTATATCTACATGAGTTATTGAGGTTTGATGGTGTATTAAATGTATGTATCTTGTGACCAATCATTTCACATTGATAGATAGATAGAGAAAAACTACTAGCCACTAAAGATGGTGTAGTATAATCCCACTACGAAGATAATCCTCTACTATATTTATGGTACATTTCCCAGTTTCAATTCATTATTCTATAGAAAATAATACTACCATATTCTAGAAGAGGAATTCCAACCAACCCTGAGTATTCTATAAGATCAATCTCTTATATTAGTTTTATGTCAACCAATACAAGCTATTAGGTAATATCATTCCGAAAAACCTATGAATACATAATTTCTTATAATCCCATATAGAACCTACAATCTTTTATATTATCATTTGATACTACCTCAATATAAAAATTTAAAAAAATAGCAAACTAGTTGGAATACGTTGTCATATTTTTATTTCTATTTTGATAGAATTTAATCACCGTTTTATATCCAACGTCAAAAATTATAAAAAAATAGGTTGATAAAGGTTATATTTATTTCATTCCACTACAAATCATCATGTTTTTTGATGAACCACTATTTTCTAAAAACAATTTCTAGGTCTTACAAGCATGTTAGTGTCAAACTATTCCTTAATAGAATATTCATTTTCCACAATGTTAAACAACATATGATCTTCCAAAAACATGCTTTCATAAAATGAAGATTATTTATTATAGTGGAGAAAATATATTCATGGTAGATAAATGATGGGTCTTAATCATTTTCTAGTATAGTCACCTATTTCACGTTCCTATCATGATGCGGGGAATGAAAAACAACCTTGTCTAATGGATTGATCACTTATACTAACTCTTTAAAAATATTTTGAATAACTGGATAGTTTCCTCCAAGAACTTTATCTAGAACACCATCCAAAGGAATTCAATGTTTTCTTATATGGGGAGTTTTAATATATTAATGATGTATTATTTCCCCTTACTCAAATGATAGTTAATAGTTTTTATCAACCAAACACAAGTAAATGATTGTGATTAGTTCAAACCTTATCTAGAGACACATGTTTACCAACCACCCATGATAACATAATGTTTGTTATGATTAGTGGTGACTAAAAACACTCTCATAAAATAACCATTACATCATAAAATTACAAACTAATATATACCTATACATCTAAATACATTGAGACAGTGAAAAATTAATTTTTTGATAAATGCTATCATGAACTGGCATGGGTCATCTTGGAATCAAACAACTAAGTTAGCCCATAGAAAGGCTTGAAAGATGTTCCCAATCATCAATGTCTTTTTCAAGGATCTTCACTGTAAGGAACTACCTTTGGGAATATCTTTTCCCACTAAAATAATATGATGGAAATAGAGTTCTAAAAATACCTGAGTAAAACTATTCAATGGATAGAGTAACTAAAACAAGTCTAATAAACCTGAAAATGATATAAAATAATAAAATGAAAATTTTCAAGGTAAATTTATAAAAAAATCTATAAGTATTCCATCTATAATTGATCTATATATGATATGCGGTATAACATCCCTCCATGACACCACCATATCACACACCCCTCGAGAGAAAATTACCGAACCCTCTAAATGGTACATTGAGTTTCTGGAATCTAAAAAAACAAGACATAAAAAATATTTATATAGGTTATGATGAAATAATTCCCAATAAGATTCCATCAACTATTTAATATTCTATCCTTGAAAAATGAACTGATTATACTAATTAAAAAATAGTGAGGCATTAAATTTATCTTTTAGTATGTTATGGTAAAACATGGAAATCATCCATTTTAGAATAATTTCTTTAAAAATTACCAAGTAAACTATTATCATAGAATATCTAAATAAACCATTTCTCAATGAATTTATAGTCATCCAATCTAAAAAATAGCACAACAGTGACTAATCCTATATTAGATTTGGACTAGGATTTCATGGATCCTAACACCCTAATGATAAAAGGACAATGTTTTCACATATCCCTACAGTATGGGAATAGTTATGATTGAACATGATGATAATTTAACACCCTATATTAAAAAAAATTACTTCTAGTGGTAACTTAATTCTTGTATAGGTAGATAAAATTGTTCAGTATGCTTATCTAGAAAATATCAATCTCCTAAGAACTCTAGGTTCCCATTTAATAGATACCACACATAGTGGATTTCAATTTAAAAATTTACCCTCACATTGATTTTTTTCATTTTCATATCCTAAGTAATTTAATATAATATTTCAAAGATATATTAACAACTATCTTTAAAAACCAAACTAAAACACCATTTAAATACTCTTCCATAAAAAATCAAAAAGGGATAATCCATTTCATAAAATTAACCAAGAAAACCACAATAAAAAGTATCATTAATAATTCCTTAAAACCATTAAAAAAATTTATAAAGAGAATACATGTTATATTTATAAAAAACCCCTTTTTATAAAATAACAGAACTCAAAAACTTTGATGTTCCTATAGTCGAATGTGATCCACAAGCCAAAGGGAAAGAGGGATCTTAGAATAAAATTGAAGACTATAATCCAAGAAATACATATTAAGAAAAATATATTAAATAATATCTCGATAAATGAATACAATAGAAACCAATTACCAAGAATATAATTGAAGAGTCACTCAATCACTAACGTAAATCTAGGCCCTTTCATCCTTCCAAAAATTAAATATAATATAATTACCACTAAATTGGGACACAAACCATATATCATGAAATTATACCATTGACCTTGGGTTAATTTAAGAAAAATAGATAAATCATAGAATAGAAATAAATAACAACTTGGAATGGACTCTTACCATGTGTTTCATATATTTTATACCTATATATCAATTATAATCACTCTCTAGAGGTTTTGGAATCTCTAAATTCTATGATAGGAAAAATTAGCGTATAAAAAATAAGATTTAGTAAAATGTAATAAGGTCAATCATAGAATTTTAATTTTTTTGAATAATATTAATTAATATCCATTGAATTATTTGGAAACAGTTTGTTAATCCATGTTCCAAACAAATTTCTATATGAATATATTGGAGAAAAAACATTATTTGGATGAATGGTTTCAATAATGTTATAGTAACCATTAGAAAATAGGCTATCCAAATTCCCTCAAGATTTGTAGTTTCCTAATAAATACCCATGGTTTGACCAAACTATGTGTAATCCATTCACCTGCCTAGAAAAACTCCAAATCTCCATAAAATCACCTATAAGAATATGATAATTGTACAATATGTAATATGGTAAAAAATTTAATATAGTTAACTTAAAGGGGGAATAATATGTAACACTATATATTTATAACCATATACCATACCTTTTAATATAATCATCTTTCAATTGTGACATATTAAGATTGTTAAAATGAAAATTATAAGTACAATACATTTTTTTCTAAAAATGTATCACATTTAAACATAAAAATCCAGAGTCCTTATTCTTCAAGAATTAATAACTAATCCATGCATGTCAATTCATTTTTATTAAAATGATATATTTCATTACAATTCTTAGATAAATTAAGATATATTTATCCATTAAATAAATAAAATTTGTAATAAAAATATTTTTTTTGACTAAATCATATTTGTTTTATGCTCAATTGTATGAAAATGAAGATAATTCACCCTCATTTTAGTGAAATAAATAGCGTTAATAGTGAAAAAATACATAATTAGTAATTAGATTATTGAGAATAAATAAAACATTACCACCAAAAAATAAAAAATGTTGATAAATAAAATAACACCACTAAACTGAACCCCTTCTTGGTAAATCATATATAAAAACTATGAAAATTAAAAAATAATTGTAATTATAGCCATCCCATAATTATTCCTATAAAATCTATCCTTGATATCTATCTTGATCATATAAACTCTATCCTTATCTATACCTACACCGATGATCATGTGGTCTGATCAGGTACTAAAGTATCATATAACCTGAGTTGGGCATCAGTAAAAAGTTGCATTCCATCATCAATGGTGACCCTAACATAACATGTAAATATAATGTATTCTAATTTTATATAATCATAATGATAATTATAGTTTGAAAAAAAATACTATTGATTATTGGGTTCATTGATGACACCCATGGTAAACCATAACTACATCATCTAGTGTTGAATTTCACTAAGATGAAAATATGCCATCATATGGTGAATAATTTCACACCTATAACCCATTTTATAAAAATTTATTAGATCTTCTATAACTCAGGTGGAAGACTTCCCCCAATAGGATACACATAATATGCCATAATGAAACTCAAGTGTATTTCTGTAACCTTCCTAGAAACATATATTTGTTCATCTAGAACATAAGGGAGCCTTGTCCATAAATGAATATTCATAGTTGGTTATTTATAACATGAGGGAAGAATTATGTGGTTATGAAACACAAATTAGATTATCAAAAAAACATAGTGGAGTTCCCAAACCATTCCTAGAAAAAAATATCGAGAATCCAAAACCCTGTTGTATATTATCCCTACTAGGAAATGCATAATAGTTCATCCAGAAAATTTGAGTGTTCTCTCCCTATAAAAACGTACAATATCATCATAAAAACTAAGAGTCTTCCTGAATATTTCTATAAAACATAATTAAATCATTAATAGGGTATAGTTTCCTGATGTTATTTTCATATATTGTCATCATCCTCATACGTGATGGTCACTCAACTAAACTCATCAAAAAATTTCTAAGTTCGCAATTTGATAATATAACCATCCTTATCACCTAAGTCACACTAGGTAATATCCATATTATATTCTCTACACTACCATATCATGGGTAATCATAAAACTAAGGCACCAGCATTGTTCACACGGTCCATGTCGTAGTCCATATAATTTATATGGGCTCCTATTGCATGTTCTCAACACCATAAATAATTCCTATCAGTTAGAAAGAATATCATACATAAATATAATCATGATAATATTAAAATGTCACAATATTTTTAGGGAATACCATATTAGCACTGCACCAGATATATGTAATAGAGAACATCCTACTTCTCAGTAAACAATATTTCAACCCTCTCCTTACCAACCTATACATAAATTATTTGAATTTTCATTCATCATGGGTACACGCATATTTGGGTACATTCATAGAATTATATTATCAACCATCCCTATTTTTATAAGGTATCTTATGGTTTAACTATTTTCAAACGAGTTAATCATACGAAGTCCCACACTCCACTATCTAAAGAGTGTCTTAAAGAGCATATGTCATCAGTCACTTTATTCATTTTCATATCTCTTGTACCCCTATGGAGTCTGTTTATTTTAGGAATTTGTTTATGGTAATTTCCTTTACCATTATTAAATGTGGTAATGAGTTATAGATAAATGTTTTTACACTTGGATTATATAAATACAATTACTTTAGTGAAAAAATTTATTTATTAAATGGTCGATCAACTGTAGTGGTGAGACCGTGAAACACATGAAGATGTATTCTTTCATAATGATAAGGGAGATGATATAGGGTCTAGGTACCACATAGATGGTGTTAATCTCTTGTCTAAAATATCATCCACAACCTAACAACTTTCAAGAATCAACTATGTTTGTCACAACACATGAGCTTTGTCTCATCAGACCACAACAACCCCATGACTAGTAACATAGAGATGATCTGTAGCGTACTCAAAAATTAACATTGATAAAAAACACCTTAAACAAAATATCAAGAAATAATGTGTAATTATCCTTTTAATACATCCCTTATACAATCTGAGAAAAACCTGTCTTATTGAATGAATTCTACCATGATCAACTGAAATTAAAAACAAAGCACAATGTAAAATCAAAATGAAATTAGTTGTTACAATGGGATTATTGAACAAATTTTAGAGGGAGTAGACCTCGCCATAATTGAAAATAAATTACCTCTCAAACCATGAAGATAAAATGGAAACAATGATAGAGAAAATTGGGTGGCGGAGAAGTTTAGCCCTACCTTATCAAAATTTTATAGAAAAATTCAATGAGAGGGGAGTCAATTATGAAACCCCAAACATATCATCACATACTTTTATTAAAAACAATACCCATAACATATAGATCAATGTTTTACCAAAGGTGTTTTAGTTTGATTCCCTCACTCAATAACTTCTTCCCTAAAAAAACTTGAGTTCACCACAACATGGTAAACACCCTAGGCTCATGAGCTTAGCCCCAAATGAACTCTATCATAGAGATGCCTCCCTTCTTATGGCATTCCATCCTTTAATCCCTTTTAACAAATCGTGGTCTTTAATTTCATGACACACCCCCTAAAAATATATGATGTTATTCCCTCTCCACATATTAATCTTTGGTTTTCACTACATGAAAATATTAGTTGTATAATTACAATAATTTATTTATGAAAAAAGGAAAAAACATGAGGAATAGTTTGAGACATTGGATGATTTTCCATCACAGAGTGATGCATCAAATCACGTAGAGACCAAAATTGAAAATAAATTCACATTAAAAATTTATAAAACTCATTTTCTCATAAATCCCTTGGCGATGGTGTGAACTTAACCTATCTCAAATAATCTATCTTAATTTTAATGAGTTTCATAGTTTTACATCCTATGTCTAATGAACACATCATGAAAAAACCCTTTGTACTTTGACCTATGTTTTTATATCTTGTCCAATAATATTTGAGTGTATAGTCACAATAAGGTAGATACATTGACAAAATAACACCCACACATAATATATTTTCCTTTTCAAAAATAAAAAAACGTTTCTCTATAAATTCATGTCATGACAAAACCACCATTAATGGGAACATTCATAGGTCTTCTTAAAGGATTGTCTCATTGTGACTAATGGGTTATAGAAAAACCCACATCTAATTACAAAACAAATCAGAAGTAGGGCATCCTCTATCCCACTTCACAAATCACCTATGAATACAATGATCCTACCATACCTCATTAAACATTTATAAACGTCTCCTTGAGATTCTACTACCCTTGGAATTATAATTTATATATTCGTTCTAAAAATTTACCTTTATTTAAGACAATAAATTAAAATTCCCATTGAAATTCACAACCTGTAAATACATAATTCATTACAACCTCAAAATCATTATACTTTTCATCCCAAATAATTATTGAGTGAAATTAAAAAACTAATACCATCATACCATGTTCCTCTATTCATGAAAAACATTCCACATTCGATCTTCTAATACTAAATATGATAATGCTATAAAAACACCAAAAAAATATTCTTGATTCTCCCAAATCTATGTCATCCTCTCCTCACCATCCCCAATACTAAGTAGATGCTAAAATATAGTCATAAATGTTGAGATACCCATGTGGTGTCAAATAATTCATTATAAAGATAAACATTCTCCATACGATAAGAATCTACTAATAAAATATCTTTGTAAACCATTTTTGTGTACCATATGATCATCTACTAAATTTCATTTCATGTTGTCCACAAACATGTCTATATTGTTTCTACCTCATCATATCTATCCTCCATCCAAAACCCTATTTGGTACTCCTTTGGATGAACACTCCCAAATATACTTGACTAAAAATGATGATCCACCATAACACCTTATAACAAAATCCACAGAATACAACAATGGTACCACTTTTTAACATGGAAATCAGGTCCGAGACCACCAAACATGACCATTTACCTTGAACAAACTTGTTTTCCCCTCTTAAAGGCCCACCATGGTAACTAAATGGTTTATCAGTATAAAGAATAATTCTACAGGCCAACACATATAGTTTTAGTTTTCTCTATCCTAAGTCACACTAACACTAGGAAACTATATATTTTGTTACTCATCCTGACATTACTCTATATCGAGTTCACGTGGGTAAGGGAATTTAATCAAGTATTATTTTTAAAATTATCATTAATCTTGTTGACATATGTAGTAATATTTATTATTATAACACTTTAACTTCAAAGGATTCTAAATGATCCCCCATTAATTTCATAATATCATCACTGAGGGCCCTAAATTTCAACACATTTTATACATCTAAACTTCATAAAAATTACCTATTTAGAATAAAAATAAAAATTTAGCCCCACTAATAATATTAATATCCAATAATTTTAATATTTTCATTCTCTCATGGCTATGTAGGTTCCACGAGTTTCTAAGAAAATATGTGTTGTCCCATCCCTATAGACTATCTAATTTATGGAATGTGTCATCTAACTAATGACTATCTTCACTAACCAAAAAGTTTTATTTTATTATCCTATATCCTGCCTCACACAATAAATAGAAAAATTCCAATGAGGTTTACCATGCTGAATATACTCTTGGAAAATATCTCTTGACTATGGAGTTTTAATTAGGTAGACTCTTGAAAATATATGTTCACATTACTAACATGGATAGTAATATTAATCATATTAACTCTTTTAAATCTGAGGTTTTTATATTTATTTTTCACACCTTCAGTGTCACTAGTATATATTTGATTTTTGTTTTTATTTTCATTTACCTGTTTTAATATATTTCAACACTTAGAGATCAAAATCATAAAAATAAGAGGAAATATACTAGGTAACATGGTTAGCACACAATTAGTAAAAATTATGTAGCTAACTATGTAATAGGTGGTGTTTGAGACTAGTTATATTTTTATGGACTCTACATCGTATTTCTAACCATGTATTATAGTATAGGTAATCATGTGTAATGGTTGTTCGTGACGGTAGTTCTATTCGACTGTCCTATGGTTTTTCATAACCGTGAAGCTAAAAAATATGGTCATTCCTTTGAACATAAAAAATGAAACTTCCTTATCACTCCTTATAATATTTAACCCCATTATCCCTCATTTCTTCCCCTTCATTGGACCAGGATCCTCCAAATGATGAAGCTCCTTCCCCTATTCAATTTTGGTTTCATATCTCTCTAGATTTGGTAAATTCCTTCATTATAAGACATAAATCATTGGGTTTATTACTCTATTCTTGTTATAATCTGTTGTTCTAATCATTTTTTCCTCAATTTATCCCTATGTTTCATAACCCAATTTCACATTGACGGTTGAACCTAGTCCTTATGTTGTGGGTTTGAGGGTTTTTTCTGGATATTATGTTTTTGAGGATCACATATCTTTATCTATGGGGTTATTATTCAAGGGAATCAATATTGAATTTCATTTGAGGTTTTTATCTCTATATATTCATACTTTCATCACCATATAACCATTTTTAAAGAATTTATTTTCATTTTAAGGGTATGTTTTGTTGTAATTGTTTTGGTCAATGGTTTTGGTTCCCTAGGACTAACTACATTAATGATTATATGATGTATATATTCGTGGAGTTTTCTTCTAATACCATATCATATATGTATTCTTCTTCATTGTAATATTAATGATATAATTTCCAAGAATATATATCACATTTAAAAGATTATAATATTTTTACTACATGGATGGAAACATTGATATGACGTTATGATAATCATAAATATTGTTCAATGGTCAGATACAATTCAACAACATGACCCATAGTATGTTGAATATTTTGTGTGAGCAGTCATAACTGGATGAGACTTTTTCTCATAAACACTGTAACTATAAATAATATTGATAAAACATTATGATAATATTCCCTCTTACAATAATTCCACACAATTATGTGTAATTGCACATTTATTCATATGATAATGTGTAATGGTCTTTAGTATTTTTGAATATAATTATTTCATGTCATGATTATCACACTTAGATGTATTACCATAATCATTGATGAGATTGTTCTTGGAGAAGTGGCGTATATTGGGTGTATCATGAGTGAAATGTTTGTAATGAATAAGTCTAGAAAGGATTTCTACATTCCATCATTTTGGATATTGATCTCTCATATATTTCATTTAAATAGAACTATTACATTGTATTCGTTAGATATGTTTTAATGATGAGTTTATTTTAGATAGTATATGAATAATGTATCATGAACATTGGTTGATTTCATTAGTTTACAACTTTCTTGATAATAAAACCTGAAAAGAGAATATTTTACTTAGTGAACATTCATATATAGTTATTTTGTGACATATATTCTTCATCTATTGGTTCCATGACTCATTTCTAGATAGTAATCTTCGAGATTATAAATTCATTCCTAATGACAAAAATAAATAATCACATATGGTCCAACATAAGGTGTTTCTGGTGATTTCCTTAATGAGTTATTTATACCATTTCGAGTATATATTATTCTCTAGATAGATAAGTAAAATAAATTGTGAAATAATTGATCCAGAATATTTAATTAATATTTATTCATACTAGAATTATTTAATAATTAAAATTAAAAATATTTATTTATATCGTATAATTCATATGGTAATAAGTAGTTATTTTTTTGTAAATACTATATTTAACTATGTGAATATTAGAATGAATAATTATTCTATAGGAATTTAATATAATAATTATTTATTTTTTAAATGCATATATTTATCTTTTCTTCTTACCAAGTTGATAAATAATAATTTTTCAAATAATTAATTCATTAAATAACATGATTTTTTAAATAAATTCATTAATATAAAGGACCTGAATAAAATATTTATTTGTGATATATAAATAAATATATTACTAATAAAAATAATTTCATGGAGGATGAACATTCCTAGTTAATTTTTCGATGATAAATTTTTATTTACCAAAATTTATATAATATTTGTCAATGTGGGACAATGTAAACCATCGTATAGAATAGTAATTTTTTATATTAAATGTCATAGGGTTTCATTTCAGTTTATCAACTTATTATGGTCCTTTTTGAAAATAATTAATACGAAACACTAACCCTACATCTATGAAAATGAAATTATGAGAATTATTAGAGTTTGTTCATTATGTAAAATATTTTACTCCCTTGATAGTTATCTCACAATGAGAATGACCCTAGAAATTTATTTCATGCTACATATATTCTCTCTTCCTCCATACTTTCCTTTCATGATGAAGAGTTCAATTGAGATTGGTTCATGCCTGAAAATCATCATTCAATCAATGGAATGATAACTGATGGAATGTAACCCATCAGTATCACCTTATAAACCATTAACAATGTTCCATAATTAAAATATAATTTTTGGATCATCATTAGAGGAGCTCAACATTGCTTCAAGTATAAAATAATTGAAATAAAGCGGAACATAATTCGGTAAATAAACACCTTCATCAATGTAACAACTCGAGAATAATGTATAATTTCTAATTATTATATTAGTTTTAATTTAACAATAAAATATATTCTTGTGGTTTATGTTAAAAATATTGTAAATATTTAAAAAAAACAATCATTTTACATGGGCTTCAAGTGATATAAATTTTCAATAATCCATTTAATCCAATAAAATCAAATATTTCACTATTTCAAGTTGGATATTTAATAAAATCTAGGGTCATAAAACTATATTAGAGATATCAATTGATATTTATTATTATTTAGTTATTAATGATTACTAAACACATTTAAAAATTAATTTTAATTTATTTTAATTAATTCTAAAATATTATTTTTTAGATCACATTATCCTCTATTTAATTTATTCCCATATAATAATAAAAAATTGAATATTGATTAATAACATCCAAATATACCATATAGAGGTGTCAATAATTCTAGTGAGGCAACATTCGATTACATAGAGTGTTGGTAGAGTACTCATCATGTATCCAATTTTATTTTAGCTAGACTTAGTGACAATTAATTCCCAAAATTCTTTAATGATGTAGGCAGGTTTTGATAAATTATTCATGTGTTGACCTAGAAAAGATTCAATAAGAACTGTGGGACTACACATCATGAGTTTTCATAAATAAAAATTCACCATCCAATACATATTTAGTCTTAATTGGATGTTGTATATGGATTGAAAGACATGTAAAATGAGGAAAGACACCATGTATCAGTCGTACAAACCATGTACTCCACTATTTTATATGTATTAATACATGTCATGTTCGTAAATGTGCACTATATATGTACATTTATGATGATAAATGATGTGTACATGTATGTACACATAATGCATAGAAAAACATTATACATTAAATTAAAACAAATTTATTTTCCTAATCCCTATTGGTATGTGTTTCATGATTCGCTTATTCGAGTCACACATTTCATGTGATATGATATATATTATATTTAATTCTAAATTAATTTGTCAACAAACATTGGGAAAAAATTCCATTTATAGTAAACATAAGTCAAGTACTCTATCAGCATTAAAAGAATAAATAAAATATTAATTAGCATGTGCTCGATGTTCCATTTTATTTAATTATAAGAAATGAAACTACATGATAAAACATTTATTATAAATAAATTGTGATTTGACTCTGCATGGTCATAATACATATAGAGATTTTGAAACAGGTAACCACTATATTGATTCAAAGTACATGTTTTAAAATTCTTATATTAAATATCTTTAAAAAATTATTTCACATTTTTAAAATCATAGTGGATGGGTATCTCTATGATATATTGGAATTGGATTAAGAAATATTGAATTAATTGAATCAAATAATTAACTGTATTAATTTTTCATACATTTATCTAAAAATTATAATGACCCATAATTATTTCTATAATTTTATTTCAAATTTTTTTACATTTCACTAGTGGATGATAATGATCTTAGATAAAGGTGTGTCTCTTAAATATTTATTTTATAGTAATTATTTTATGAGTTTTTTAATTATTTTAAAAAATTAAATAGTTGTTCTACATAAAATACCACAATATTTATTATGTATAGACTTTCATGCAAAAATTTTATTATATATCAATCCTCTTTTTAGTTCCCTTTGTCTGTGAGTGAATTAGTTTCATTGTATTGATAGGGTTGTTAGGTTCATGTGGATGATTTATCATATATCCATAGAGGAAGAAAATAGATGATATACATGTGACGAATTTGGAATGTTATAATCTTTATCTTAGACAATCTTAATGATTTTCCCTATATTCTATTGTTTTTTAACGGTCTTCGAAATAAACACACCACTAGTTAAAGCTCACGATCATGCTATGATTTCATTATTTTATTTATTTCTAATGCCTGATTTTTTTTTTGAAAAACCAAAGTCACATAAATAAATGGATTGATATGAAAATATGGAATTAAAATAAATTGATTATAAGAAAATATTTTATTGGAACATGATTAATCATAAATTAAAATAAATTTAATATTATGAAGACATGTAAAATATAAAATATTAATATTTAGACACAATAAATAAAATCCCTCAAGTATGTATGAATTCATTACACATTCCATTACATATATGATCATAATATATGTATAAGGTAGGAAATTAAGATATACTAAGGGAACTTTTAATAATAAGGGAGTCGTATCTGAGATGATGGGTGTATTTAAGTGAAATTTAATTGAATTTATTCGTTGTACCATGTTCAATACAAATTTTGAAACTAGTGTTTGGAAAATATGTGTCTATATTTCAAGATTGGGTCATCCAATCAACAAAATAAGGATGTACAATGCCACAGTTGGAATGAAAATATGCATAAAAACATATTATGGTTTTCATTTCTATATTATATAACATAATCAGGGAAATATATATATAAATATATATATATATATATCACTAGAATGTCTAGTTGTTGGGAACTGCATATTTAAATGGAGAGGGATATTGAAAGTTAATAAAATATTGGGTGACTTAATAACAATAAATTATTTTTTCTCACTTATTTTTTGATCATGTAATGTACCAATATATATATATATTATTTATTGAAAATAATTTAATTTAGAACAATAAAAACAGAGTGATAACTTCATAATCTAAGGCATGCCCCCACCCACAAAAATTTACAAGAGTGGAATTACTATTTTATATTTCATTGCACTAAGGAGAATTTATTCTATGTGTTGGGATCCACTAAACCTCGTCATCATTATAACAAGTGGAGTTGAAAAATGATCCATGTAGATGATATATGGAGGGTCGTTACACCTTGATATTTTTACTTTTATCTCATCAAAAGAATAAATAGAGCCTTAAGAAAAATATATTTTCCATTTACTATATTAATATAAAATGTAAATGGGGTTCTTAACTTATAATCATGTTTTAATGTATTTAAGTACATATTTTCATGTTAAATAGCCATATGTAAGTGTTATTATCTAGGATTATCATGTGATCATTTTTACCACAGACATTTTCCATTACCCAAGTTATGATGAATAGTATATAGAAAATGATCAAAATTCCAATTTTTATTCATCTAGTAGAGGATAAGGTGTGGTAAAATATTATTTTCTCACTTATTATGAATAAAGGAATAAGAGTAAAGGTTGAACATCCCATGTAGTTTTGCATATAGTCATTTATATAAAATGAGTTTCAAATATATAAATGAATCAAAATAAGGGAAATGAACATGATGTTATTAACTAATTATGTGGAATGAAATTGTTATAGGACAAATGAAAACAAATATAATTATATATTATTATATAAGTATTGAAAATTATTCATTTAATATAACATTTTGATTATACATAATAGGAATTAAATAAATTCTGTTTTAAATATATTATTATTAGATAATTATAAATGTTCAAAAATATTATAACATGTTGGGTGAATTATACCAATGTCAGATAATGGGTGATTCCATTGTCAATAGTGAGATGTAATAACATATAAATTACTAGGATAGGTTAATTTGAGTTTTTGAGGAATCATACCAAAACATTTATCTTAGAGTGCGATAATACACAATAAAAAACTATTTCATAGTTGAAATAAATATTGTTATGGTAAATCATATTAAACTAGAATCTCAATCACAATCAAATCACAGATTACCATTTCCATGAATGATCAATATAAAATATAAAACTCTTTCCTCATTGTGCATTGAAAAGTCATTTTCAAATATATAAATGTAAATGACTTCTTCATAAAATAAAAGTGGTTTGTGTGTTATGGTCTAAAAACATTGAATACCAATTTATTTTGTTATTTTTTTGATAATGAAGTCATTATGATTATAGACATTCCAAAAATTATTCTGGAAAGAATTCAGAAATAAATGTAAACTATTCTCTTTATGAAGGTAAAATCATATACTTATGGACAATCCTTTATGAAATTTTATAAATTCCCAATGAAGTAAATAAGTGTACCTGGAAAAGATATAGGAACCTCTAATCTAGATTACTAGATAACATTAAATCCATATAAACTTTGAACATACATGTGAATTTAAGGAATATCCAATAATACATTTCATCATATTAATCAATACATTTATGGTAGTAAAATGATTATTATTGATGATTATTATATATATTTCATGTTTTCTAAATTTCATCAACAACATGATTAAAATATTACTATCCAACCACTAACCATATCCCCAAATATTTTTATTATATATCATATCATATACAAAATGATAATAGTATTTTAGGTTATAACCTTAATAATTATTTGAAAATATTTTTTTAAAATATATTTTTAGCTATAAATGAACATCAAAATGTTTAGTAAATATATGTTGATAAACATATTCCACTAGTTATACTAGCATCATGACATTAATGAAAATGTTTCCATAAAGAAACACTATTTATTTTATGACGTTTGGAGATGAAATAACTTCTACAATTAAAATATCTAGATGCACATGAGTTAGAATTTGAACATCGTACCCAAAATGGTTCGCAAGAGGATTAGATCTAGAGAAAATTACATCCTTGAAAGTGGTAAACACATAGGTGGGTTATGTTATCCATTAAGGGGGATACATATATCATTCCCATAAAATAAATATTTATACAAAGTATTAATAAATAGAAACATGATAAATTAGAAAGGATTGTATTAATCAATGAAATGAATTCTATGTTTCAATATTTCGGGACTCCACATTTTAAATGATTCTTAGCTGAAATACTATTGGTAAATATTTAAGGAAAATAAGATAGGGAATATAAGATATGGTACCAATAAATCATTATTGATTATTTTATGGTTGAGTCTATGAAAAAAGCTATACACCATGTAATACGACCATATTCATTTTGAGTTAAACTTATTATAGAATATTTCTATGATCGTCATATTAGGAAAATGATTCTCAAGTATACCTTATTTAGATGAATCTATATAAAATAAATCCATATGATGTGACTAAATGGAGGCCAAATGGTCTATGTTTATATGGAATAACTATAAAGTATAAATTATTTTAATAAATTCCAATATAATAGGTATGTTACATAAAATCATTTATGGATAATGTTTTTATTATTTATCATTGAATATATTTTTTGGAAATTAAGGATTACACAATATCTATAATAGATTAGTGGGATCAATTTATATTTTAAGGATATATATATTGAAAATAAGTGGGGGGAAAGGTTTTTCCTTATGAGATTTCTATGACCAAATAATTTATTTCTCTAGGAATAAAATAAATTATAAATCATACTCTTTTTAATATGTTATATAAAAATAGATCCTTGGGTTTTTAAAATCATTTCATTTCATATATATTAAAAATTCTCTGAAGAATAATAATTGAAAAACTTCAATATCTAATTTTGGTATTAATATAACATTTCAAATAGAATATAAATATGAATATGAAGATATTATTGATATATTATAAATTTCAGAAGAATAAGTGAATTTAATTTTTCTCATATTAATTAATATGAATTATTATTATATACTATTGACTCACGATGAATGATATTTAATATCAAATAGATCAAATATAACTCTACTAATGTGTTGTAAGGACTATCAAACAATACCTGAAATTATATAAATGGATGACTTCCTAGAGTTTGGATAAGTGGGATTAATAGAGATCTAGGGAATTAATCACTTAATTTCATTTCACGCCAAATCAATTTTTTTCATTTTCAAAAATCATATTTAGGTTTAGTGGGAAAACTCACATTTCAAACAAAGGTTGAGCGAGATTCCACAAAATTCGATTTCAATTTGAAACTTTAAGAAAATATCTTCACCCATCTCGATTTCCTTGAATCTTGAGTCCCACGCCAGCCTCGAGACGTATGCATATCATTCCACATAATATAGTATAACAGTTATGATAAGGTAATATTCAATGAATAATTATTAAAACTAGTGGTTTTCATATTTATAATATATTACTTGTTACATCCTAAGACCCACACTCATGGATCGAGTGATAATAACTTAAACAATACATTTCAAGATTCGATACTGATAAATGTAAACTAATTTAAAACAGTAAAAACATGCATTTATTCCATAATTGTATCCTTATCATACAATATAAGATTTATTAATAATTTCATACCACTGATTTGTTAATAATTTGTTAATTAAATAATTGTTATAGGTGATAACTGCTGTTTTTTCAAAGCATGTATTTGTTTGGCAGTCCCAATCAATATATATTAATAATAGCCCCATAATTTTTGATTGTAAATAATGGAATAAAAATAATACATAAAAATTTTATATATATTTATAATCATTCATAAAATTTATACATATAAAAATGAATTACATCATTTTGCTAAACAGTAGATTGTATGTACGCATAAACATCATTTCCATTTTTCTATTGATGGAACGAAAGAACGATAAAATATAAATCATTATTACTTAAATAATATTATTTTATATATATCATATATATTCATACAATTAATCCTTATTACTTCACATGTGATATATAAATGTAAAACAAGTCATATCACAGCTTGGAGATGGTAATCCATACACACACCTGAGCGACGTTATCGTTTCCAAAAAGACTGGATGATAAGAAGGTAGAAATGATATTATCATTTCAGAAGTATGATTTTTTTATTAAAATATTATTTAACTATTAAAAACTTCATTATTCTCATCCATAAAACATGGTAATAAAAAATTGTATTACTTCATAGATATGTTGAGTTATTTGTTTGCACGAGCGGTACATTCACTTATTATTGGATGGGAAAGTTGGTGTATAATGGAATTTTAATAATCATAAAAAATCCATATTGAAAATATTTTATTTATTATTTTATGATAAATATTATAAATTTATATCTGATAAATAATACTAGAAAAATAATGTGACCAGTTAGGATGATTATCTCTTTTTTGAAATTACTCATTTAGATCTCCTATAAATGGCTCTAGGGTTATTATTTTAGAAAGGCCATCAGCTAAAAATGTAAATAAGTAATTTTACAAGATTCCTTAACGATATATTCAATATAGATGGATAAAATTGATGTAAATAAGTGAGGAAAGAGGGGTCCTTTTATAATTGAGGTGAGGGGCAGTTTTGGAATTTTTCAAAAGATTAAATTATAATACAATGATTATGGATCCATATTCTTTAAAATGGACTATATGTGCATATAGGATGACATGTGTCACCATATCATATCCTCTTTGTCATAATTTATGATTTTTATTTATTTTATATAATTTAATTATATATTATTTTCAAAAAATATCATTATTTTAAATTTTGATATTATCCACTAAATTAACATTCATAATGTTTAAAAATATCAATTTATACAAAAACATTTATAAATTAATAAAATGTAATTTTAATATATTAAATTCGTCTTAAAAAATATTATCTCAAATTATAATACTTTTAATATTTTTAATATAATTGATTTAATTTTTTCATTAATTGAATAATTACTATGTCAGAATTGTGTAAACATTTTAGTTCAATATTTATTAACTAAAAATTAAAAATATATTATCATGTTGAAAATAAATATCATACATTTTAAAAAATATTTATTTTTTATTTTTTATTTTTTTATCCCCATATAAAAAAATTATATTTATTAAAAATAATAAGGTGAAGTGTCGGAATTTTCTTGAAATAAAGTACTATAAATGTCCTAGTCACATCCAAATAGAAAAAAGGTATATAATTGAAAAATAAATGAATATGAAAAAAATTAACTTATAAAATATAATTTATTCATGTTAAGTGGTAATTTAATAGTGCTTGTATCTTTATTTTTAACCTAAACTAGAAAATTTAACTTTATCATGGTCATTAAAATTACTAAGTTTATTATTCATACATTACAAAAATAATATGAAAATATATACATAATTAGGAATAATGGATTACAAATATGGAATCCATATATTAAAATTCAACTCACCAAAGACACAGAATTTAATTTAGAAATAAATAAGAAAAATTCATTGAAAATCATTTTTTTCAAAAAAAATTCAGTTATAAATATCAAATGTTTTTATACTATGTTCATGTATAAAATAAATTTGAAAACCGATTATTGAATTATTTTAAATAAAAATGTAGTATTTAAATTTAAATAAAAAAGTATTATTAAAATATAAATAAAAAATAGAATTTATATTTGGAAATAAATTTAAAAAATGGTGTTTCTAATAATCACATTATTTTTCGATATTTATTAAATATTCAAACCTCATCGAAACATTTAAAAAATCCATCTAAATACAATTTTTAAATGATGAATTATAAAATTCAATTTTCTACCATAAATATTTCCCAAAAAAATTAAAAAATAAAATATAATAGTAAATCCTGACAAAATATGTTTTTAGTGAAAAAAAATTTAATGAATAAAATTACTACTAAAAATTATATGATTATTTACTAAAAATTTATTAATAAATTTATATTGGGTAAAAATATATATATTTAATGAAGTTGTTAACTATATTCATACCCACCAAATTAACATCTATGTTTTAATAGTCACATTAAATTCTAATATTTTTATAGGGTGTCATGGTTTATTAATACATGGTGTGATGTATTGTAATGTCTCTGATTTTTACCATGTTTTAGTTTTATATTATGTTGGAATTATTCTGAGACAAGTCTTCGAGACAGCGTACAGTTTCGAGGCCTAGTGAGCCAAAAACAATTATTTGAATTTAATTAAATAATAAAACAGCACGTGCATCAGTTTTTCCTGAAAAAGTGGCATAACTCCCAAACGGGTGCTCGGATCAAAAACTAATGGGCACCGTTGTGCTCATAACAATGATTTTACCTTAGGTGAGGCCAAACATTGGTCGTCGCAGGTCGGTGGTGAAATCTAGTTTTTGGATGTCAGAGTAATAAAATATTTATTAAAACTATTTTATTATGCAGCGAAATCTTTTTAAATATGTTACAACAGATATCCTTTATCCTCTTTTTATAAAGGCTTGCACAGGGGTCCAGGGTTACAAACCTCATAACCTGGAAACCCTTGGTGACTCTAGAGGCTCTGGAGAAAACATCCCAATGCGGCGATGACATTATTGACGATTTTCGTCAGCGATGACGATGCGGAGACCGGATTTTCACCAACAAACACCGTGGATTCAGGTAGGATGTCTGTTTTTGATTTTCCTTTCCCTGTTCTTGGTTCCTACGATGAACGTGGACTAATCTACGAACCGATTAGCCCGCAGATCGATCATTTTGTGGGTGGGTGTTATTTGGGGTTTCATCGGAAAATCAAATACTTGAGATTTATAATCTGTTGATTGTTGTGGTTTTGATCTAATGGCGATGAACCCGGATCTTCATGAACAACGATCAAGGTTCGACTCTCTTTTTTTATTCTTTTTATTTTTCTCCTGCACGTTCTTCATTGCGTTCTACGCATTCTTGAAGGAAATCGATCACTGCAAATTTTTTTTGGTGAAACGATCCGAGATTGTAGATCCAACCCCGGAGCGATGTCACGGAGGTGCGACAAAGTTTTCGGCGAACAATTCGGAGCTGATCGAGAGATATGATTTTTTGGTCGTTTTTCATCAGATGGACTGTTCGAGGTTTATGATCCGATTTAAGGACCAAAAACACCTATTTCGGTGTTCGTATGATGAAACGAACCAACCCCTAGAGTATCAGGATGAACGGATGAGAAACCATGGATCTGAAAGATAATCTGTGGCGCGATGAGGAAGACTACGTTTCTGGAAAAATTTCGACTACACGGCGCGTAGTATGGGATACACGGTGTGTGTTCATCGGCATACCACCTGGCGTGTACTCTGGGAGTACACGGACACGGGTTGGGTACACGGCCATGGAAACTCCATGTATACCCTTCCCCAGCCAGACCCGTCCAGATACACAGGATACCCCATGTACTGCTACACGGGCAGGCGACACGGACACGGACATCGTGTACGGGCATCCGGCTATAGTACACAGGTATTTCCCAGTTAGCAGGACACGATGTGTGCTTTGATATACACACCGTGTATAGGCTTTACTTTACGAATTCAACGTCTAACATGGTCTGTTTACACGAGCAGTACCCGGAGTCAAGGAACATGGTGTGTAATCCTACTACATGTTGTGTAGTCTAGTTTTACACAGCCTGGACGGATGACATGGGCCGTTACACGGGTAGTACCCGGGGTCAAGGAACACGGTGTGTAACTGTACTACACGCCGTGTAACCAATCAAACATGGCTTGAGATAGTTCCTTCTGTGACTTGGGCGTGTTTCCTTAGGGTTCGTCCCCTTGGTCTTTCCCCTGAAGGTTCCCAGTATCATTTCCTATATACAGGAGTATGATCCCTTTAGCAGGATTTCCTGAATAGATTTGTTGAAATCACCTCTGTGAGACTTGGAGTTGGATCCTCTATTAATTCCTGGAACCCTATGTAGAGTTATTGGTATCAACGTGACCAACTTTACTCGGGCGCCAATCCTCTTCTTAGCGGATTAGTACAAACTGAGTTGTTGGTATCACCCCATGACAATTGGTTATGATCCTCATATAAGCATCATGTTCCCAAGTACTTATGGAGTGTGTTCCCTCGAAACTAGTACTTCATATCTCTCTCTATTCGGACCTAGGAGTGTTTTCTCCTTATTGCGTGCTTAGGGGAATCTTCGAGCTGGATCTTAGTAGTGGTTTCACGGTAGTCGATCGTGTATGAGTATATCTAGATATTCTTGTTATATGTTCTGTAGACATATACTGTGTAGAGATGACTGTATCTTTACTTTGTGGTACTTTCCCTTGTTTCTTTCCTTTGTGGTTTCAGGTGTCCTACTGGGTATTGTTATACTCACCCCTACAAGGGCTTTTCCCACACATGTTGTGTCTTGTGCAGATGAGTGAGCTTTTGATAGGATTCTAGGAGGACTAGGATTGTACGGTGCTCTGTGAGATCAGAAAGGCCGAGGTGTGTTCCTATGGCTATGAATTGTAGTCCTAGAACCTTTCTTTACATGTTACAATTTTTTACGAACTCTCTTTTTGTGGGTTTTTACTTTTCACCTAGGATTTTACACTTGTTGTACTTTACTTTCCTGTCATAATCTATTGGTTGATATTTTTAGTGTATGCATACATTTCCATTTTTAGTAGTTTTTACTTTTTAGCTTTGTGGGCTTGGAGATGTGTGTGCATGTGTACAGGTTTATAGGAAATTCCTCCCATGTTAGTAACATGCCTACTCGGTGCTAGTCACTAGCCCCTATCCTGTTGGAGGAGGGCTTGGGGAGTTGCGGCTCAGGACCCACTGGGATAGGTCGTGACAGAGTGATATCAGAGGTGGTTGGTTCTACCATAGGACCGAGAGTTTGTGAGTCTGTTTGGGGATATTGTGTTAAGCATTTCGATTTAGTCTTTCAGGCCAGGGACCCCGGTGTTGGTGTGGGTGGCCGACGTATCCATACACCAGGGCTCTAATAACATGCTTTTTGACTCAGAACAGGAAAACACTGGTTGCAAGAGAAAATAATGGTACATGCATCATTTAGTAATGGTTTGTGGTTTCCATGTCCTTCTTGAGTTATCTCTCCAGATATACTCACAGACTGAGATACATCATGTTTCTTTACAATATGCCTCCGCGATGCATGCCTACTAGGATCCAACATCTCAATCATGAGGATGACCCCCTCAGTGATGAGGCTTCGATACAGGGACCGGATCCCTCTGTTTTACCTTCAGGTGGTGTGCTATTTATCCCGCAACCTATGCAGCAGTGTTTAGTGCCTGATATACCATTATAGGAGGAGCGCGGGATGAGCGCACTCCATGAGTTTCAGAGACATAGACCCCTCATGTTACAAGTTGATCTTGACCCTTAGACACTAGAGGACTAGCTTGAGGTAGTGGTCATAGTCTTCCATTTGGTAAGGACACCAGCAGACCAGATGGTGATCCTGGCAGCGAGCCTCCTACAGGGCGCGGTAGGGAAATGGTGGAGTTTGGTTATTCAGATTCATGACGAGGCGACTCTTGCATGGTCGGATTTTGAAAAAATCTTCAGAGAGGAGTTTTCACCAGTTAACCTAAGAGCAGTACCTATACAAGAGCTTCTTCAGCTCCAGTAGGGAACCATGACGGTGGCTGACTATTCATCGAGGATTACCGACCTCTTGTGGTACTCGATAGATATGGTCAAGTATCATTACTTCAAAGATCATACTTTTGAGCGGGGCTTGTGCAGAGATATGTGAGCTAGCATCATCCCTATTAGCATTCCTACTTATTTTGGGGTGCTCGAGTGGGATTTGGTGGTCGAGAGATTATTGGTAGAGCAGGGATAGTTGGCAGTTGTCAGTAGTGGGTGAGCTAGAGTAGAGACCTCAGCAACAGGGAGCCGACACCAGGGACCCAGGCATGGGAGACATTTTTATAGGAGATCCCAGGACAGGGGATATACCATAAAGGGTTTTCAGGGCGCATCTATCTAGCCTCAAGAGATGTGATGCTACTCATGTGATGGCAGGGTACATCTCGCTCTAGATTGTCCAACCCGCCATACTACTAACATGGGAGCAGTGGATGGACCACCAAGACAGAGGCAACATGTGGAGCAGACAGATCTGTGGGGCGGTGGACGTTGTAGAGGAGCTGGGAGAGCAGCTGGAGGTGGTCGACGTTTTGACCCTTTACCTCCACCACCCCCAGGAGGTCCACCCCAGGTTCAGGGAGCTAGTGGATAGAGGCAGGGACAGTAGTTGGCGATAGAGGCGTATGACCCAGGTACTCCTGGAATGATTAGAGGTATAGTCTGTGTCTTTTCTACTTTGGTTGTCGTACTAATAGACAGATGTGCTAGTCATTCCTTTCTAGCTGCTTATCTTGTTCGAGAGCTTGAGATTCCAGTTGAGCTGTTGACTCGACCCTTATGCATAGAAACACCGACTAGAGAAGATTGAGAGATCACACGGCTTTGCAGACAGTGTGACCTGTCCCTTGGAGGCAAGAATTTCGGTTGGAACCTCTTGGTGGTAGCATCGAGGCCTTACGATGTCATTCCTGGTATGGACTGGCTATCCACAGTTCATGCCCAGATCGATTGTTTTAGGCGAAGGGTGTGGTGTGTCTGCAGTGATGGAATGAGGTTCTCTTTTGTCGGTGAAAGAGAGGCCCAGGAAGCTCAGGATGGACTCATGCATAAGAAGGAACAGACGATTTCACATCATTTGGATAGCCTATCCCTTGGTGCATTAAATGTTATGACTTTCCTGTTTCTAGCAGTAGTGGATGAGTACGAGGGCATCTTTCCAGAGGATGTCCCTAGACTACCTCCCTGTCGGGATATAGATTTATGCATTGAGTTGCTACCCGGGACGACACCGATATTAGCATTAGCATATCGGATGGTTCTTGTAGAGCTTTGTGAGCTGAGGGTGCAGCTAGAAGACTTGCAGAAGAAGGGCTTTGTGAGACCCAGTGTTTCACCCTGGGCGGCCCCAATGCTGTTTTCCAAGAAGGCAGATGGGAGCTTAAGGCTATGTGTGGATTATCGGCGCTTGAACCAGGTGACCATGAAGAATCGGTATCCTCTACTGAGGATCGATGAACTCTTCGACCATTTAAGATGGGCATGATGGTTCTCAAAGGATGATCTATGATCAAGCTATCATTAGTTGCGAGTACGGGATGAGGATGTATTGAAGATGGATTTCAAATGTCTCTATGGTCACTATGAGTACTTGGTGATGCCCTTCGGCGTGAATAATGCCCCAGCAGTGTTTATGGGACTCATGAACTGGATCTTTCAGCCCTATCTGGATTGGTTTGTAGTCGTCTTCATCGATGATATCCTTGTGTACTCTGCGTCCGAGGAGGATCATGCGAGACACCTGATGATGGTTCTAGACACACTCCGAGAACACTAGTTGTACGAGAAACTCTCGAAGTGTCTGTTCTGGATACAGGAGGTCCACTTTCTGGGACATGTTATCTCAGCAGATGGTGTGGCAGTGGACCCAGCTAAGGTGGAGGCAGTTCTAGCATGGAAGCCACCCCGGAGCATGAAGGAGGTGTGGAGTTTCCTTGGGTTGGTAGGATACTATCGTAGATTCATTCTTTATTTATCTAGGATTTCAGCACCCATGACAGCTTTGACCCGAAAGGGGCAGCCTTTTGTGTGGACCAAGAGATGCCAGCAGGCCTTCCAGCAATTGAGGCAGATTCTGACGAGCGCCCCGATCATGAGATTACCAGAGGAGGGTGTCAAGTATGTAGTGTTCTGTGACGCATCCAGAACCGGGCATGGTTGTTTCCTAATGCAGAGGCAAGTGTTGATTGTTAATGGCTCAAGTTATTTGAGGCCACACGAGCAGAATTATGCGACACATGATCTTGAGTAGGCAGCGGTGGTCTTCGCATTGAAGATGTGGTGGCACTACCTGATGGGCGAGAACTTTACCATCTACTATAATAAAAAAAGTATCAGTTATATCTTCTCAGAAGGATCTGAATTTGAGACAAAGAAGATGGCTTGAGTTCCTCCAGGATTATGACGTTGAGATTGTTTACACACTTGGGAAGAAGAACTTTGTGGCAGATGCACTCAGCAGGAAATCTAGTTTGCAGTTGTTGGATGAGGCGACAAGGCAGTTAGCCTCCATATAGTTATCCTTCATGGATGGAGATGAGGGAGCTTACCTTCATTCGATGGTTGTTATCCCTCCACTCTTGCAGCGATTCAGGGAAGCACAGCTCTAGGAATCTAGTTGTGATACTCTACGTGCTCAGATATCCGCGGGTGATGTTGTCGATGGATATTCAACAGGTGGGGAGTATGTTTTTCTTTTCAGAGGGCGCCTGGTAGTACTAGTGAAGTTGCGAGAGGAGGTTCTGAGGGAGTTCGATACACCCATTTAGTGGTGCATCCAGGCGTGGAAAAGATGTATCAGGACCTCCAACATCAGTTCTGGTGGCCAGGAATGAAGAAGAGTGTGGTAGAATTTGTTCTCAGTGCCTTACTTGTCTGCAAGTAAAGGATGAGCACCAGGTGCCAGCATGTTTGACTCATCCCCTTGATGTGCCAGAGTGGAAGTGGTATGGGATATCCATATACTTCATGATGGGTTTACAACGTACGTCCAGGGGACACGATTCCATCTGGGTGATCATTGATCGACTCACCAAGTCGGCCCACTTCTTATCCATATGGGAGTAGAGTTCAGTGAAAAGATTGGGATGACTCTACGTGTAAGAGATAGTTCGACTTCATGGAGTTCCATCCACGATCGTCTCAGATCGTGATACTTGTTTCACATCCCGGTTGTGGAAGGGATTGCAGGATGCCTTTGGGACTCAGTTACGCTTGAGCACAATGTTTCATCCCCAGACTGATGGTCAGACGGAGTGGACCATCCAGGTTCTGGAGGATATGCTATGAGCTTGCATACTTGACTTTGGTCGTAGCTGGGAGGATCACCTACCACTGGTGGAATTTTCAAATAACAACAGTTATCATTCCAATATTAGTATGGCACCATTCGAGGCTCTGTACGGGTGACTTTTCTGGTCCCCAATTTACTGGACTGACCCAGGTGATTCGGCACTCATGGGCCCAGAGATGGTGCGAGCAACTACAGAAAAGGTGTAGGCCATCCAGGAGTGGATGATGACTGCACAGAGTCAACAAAAGAGTCATGCCAATAGGAGGTGGAGACCCTTGGAGTTCGAGGAGGGAGACCATGTGTTCCTTCAAGTCTCACCTCGACGGGGATTGTGGATGTTTGGCCGACACGAAAAGCTATCTCCATGGTTCATCAACCTTTCCAGATACTGAGTAGAGTTAGTGAGGTGGCGTATCGCTTGGCTCTACCTCCTCAGATGGACCGGGTACACAATGTCTTCCATGTATCGCAGCTACAGAGGAATGTGCATGATCCATCGCACATCATCGACTAGGGTGAGCTGGACATCGATGATGGAGCGACCTTTACTGAGTAACCAGTGTAGATCGAGGATCGGCAGGAGAAGGTCCTTCGTGGGCGATCTATTCCCTTGGTTTGTGTTCGGTGGCAGCAGCGGAATCTCCAGGAGAGCACGTGAGAGAGGGAGGCTCAGATTCATGTGCAGTACCCACATCTTTTTTAGTAGCCTTTGTTTTGGCTTTTTGGGGACATAAAAGACCTAAGGTGGTTTTAATGTAATGTCCCTAATTTTTACCATGTTTTAATTTAAAATTATGTTGGAATCATTTCGAGACTATTCTTCGAGACGGCGTACAGTTCCAAGGCCCGATGAGCCCAGAACTAATGTTTGAATTTAATTAAATAATTATATAACGCACGCATGAGGTTTTCCTGAAAAAGTGGGATAACTCTAGAACGGGTGGTTAGATCAGAAATCTGAGGGCATCATTGCATTCAGAACAACGATTCTATCTTAGGCAAGGCCTAACATCGGCTGGCGCAGGTCGTTGGTGAAATCTACTTTTTGGACATAAGAGTAATAAAATATATAATAAAAATATTTTATTCTGCAGAGAAATCATTATAAATATATTTCAATAGATATCCTTTATCCTTTTTTAATAAAGGCTTGTACAGGGGTCTAGGGTTACAAACCTCATAACCCAGCTCTGGAGGCTCTGGAGAAAACCTCCCAACACGGCGACGACATTCTTGATAATTTTTTTTGGTGACGATGATGAGACGACCGGATTTTCAGAAAATAATTTCGTGGATCTCGGTAGGATATTGGTTTATTATTTTCATTTCCCTAATCTTAGTTCCTATGATGAAAACGGACTAATCTGCGAACCGATTAGCCCACAGATAGATCGTTTGGCGGGCGGGTGTGATTTGGTGCTTAATCAGGAAATCAAATACTCAAGATTTATAATCTATTGATTATTGTGGTTTTGATCTTACGACGATGAACCCAGATCATCACGAACAACGATCAAGGATTGTCCCTCTTGTTCGATTCTTTGTATTTTTCTCCTGCGCGTTCTTCGTTACATTCTATGCATTCTGGAAGGAAATCGATCAATGCGCATTATTTTTTTCCCGCAACGATTCGAGATTGTAGATCGAACGCTGGAGTGATGTCATGGAGGTGTGATGACGGTTTCGGCAGACGATTCGGAGTGGATCGAGAGATATGAGTTTTCAGGCGTTTTTCATCGGATGGATTGTTCGAGTTTTATGATCTGATTTAAGGACCGAAAACACCTATTTCAGTGTTAGTATGATGAAACAAACCAACCCCTGGAGTATCAGAACAAACGGACCAGAAACCATTGATCCGGAGGATCAGCAGCGGCACAAGGAGGAAGACGGCGTTTCTGGGAAAATCCCGACTACATGGCTTGTAATATGGGATACACGGCGTATGTTCGTCGGCAGACCACCTAGCGTGTACTCCGGGAGTACACAGACACGGTTAGGGTACACATCCAAGGACACGTTGTGTATACCCTTTCCCAGCCAGACCCGGCCAGATACACGGGATACCCCGGGTACTGGTACACGGGCAGGCGACACGGACACAGACACCATGTACGGGCATTCGGCCAGAGTACATGGGTGTTTCCCAGTTAGCAGGACATGGCGTGTGCTTTGACTTACACGCAGTGTATAATCATTCCTTTATGACTTCAACGTTTGACAGGGGCTGTTTACATGGGCAGTACCCAGAGTCATGGAACATGATGTGTAACCGTGTAGTATAGTTTTACACAGCCTGGATGGATGACACAGGCCATTACATGGGCAGTACCCGAGGTCAAGGAACACGACGTGTAACCATACTACACGTCATGTAACCAATCTTACATGGATTGATCCAGTTTCCTTCTGTGACGTGGGCTAGTTTCCTCAGGGTTCGTCCCCTTGGCCTTTCTCTTGAAGGTTCCCGGTATCATTTCCTACATACAGGAGTATGATCCCTTCAGCAGGACTTCCTGAATAGAGTTGTTGGAATCCCCTCTATGAGACTTGGAGATGGATCCTCTATTCATTAATGGAACCCTAAGTAGATATCTTGGTATCGACATGACCAACTTTACCCGGGCACTGATCCTCTGCTTAGCAGATTAGTTCAGACTGAGTTTTTGGTATCACCCCATGACTATTGGTTGTGATCCTCATCTGAGCATCATGTTCCAATAATTATGGAGTGTGTTCTCCCGGAATGAGTACTTCTTGTCTCTCTCTCTTCGGACCGAGGAGTGTGTTCTACTTGTTTCGTGCTTAGTGGAATCGTTGAGCTGGATCTTAGTAGTGGTTTTGCGGTAGTCAATTGTGTATGTGTATACATGGATATTCTTGTTATATGTTTTGTAGACATATACTGTGTAGAGCTGACTCTATCTTTCCTTTGTGGTACTTTACCTTGTTGTTTTCCTTTGTGGTTTCGGGGTTTCCTACTGGGTATTGTTATACTAACCCCTGCATGGGATTTTCCCACACGTTTCGTGTCTTGTGCAGAAGCGCAGGTTTAAGATAGGATTCTAGGCGGACCAGGACCGGACGGTGCTCAGTGAGATCAGACAGGACGAGGTGTGTTTCTACAGCTACGGGTTGCAGTCCCAGCACCTTTCATTACAGGTTGGACTTTGTTACGGACTCTCTTTTGGTGGGCTTGTAATTTTGGCCCAGGGTTTTACACTTGCTGTACTTACATTCCTGTCGTACTCTGTTGGTTGATATTTTTAGTGTATGCATGCATTTCCATTTTTAGTAGTTTTTACTTTTCATCTTTGTGGGCTTGGAGATGTGTGTGCATGTGTACAGGTTTATATGCAATGCCTCCCATGTTAGTAACAATCCTACTCAGTGCTAGTCACTAGCCCCTAGCCTATTGGAGGTAGGCTTGGGGAGTTACAGCTCGGGCCCCACTGGGACGGATCGTGACACGTATACAGTATATTTTCAAAAAAATACAATTATTTAATGATAAATATTTTTTTAAAATATAATGGAATTACATTAACCACCCATTTATTTATTTTTTCCTTACAATTTTATCCTTTCCTTGGTAATCAATGGTTTTAAATTTCGAAATTCATTTATGGAAACCAACATTGCAAAAATGGTTATCAAAACATTCTCTTGAAAATAAAGAAAGAGAAGTATAAAGGTTATATCAAATAATAAATAATAGGTTTTTGAAATAATATTATATAAGTGGTAAGTGAAAACATGGATATAGAAGTACAACCATACTCCCAAGGATTAATAGAGATTGGTATAGAATTCAGTTAAGTTAATGTTAACCATCATAGCATAATAAATCATTGATGGGTTTAAAGGCCACTGATTTCATGGAAATAAATTTAAATGGATATCATTTATATTTCAAAATAATTTTCCTATAGTTTATTAATTAAATTACTACCTAGTCTATTGAAATGAGAAAATATACTTACCTTACTAGAATATTTTCATCCTTTAAGTAATTTTCACCATAGTCTAATCTTAATTTCCTTATATTTCATGATGAAATTTTTATCCCATAAACACTACAATTAACTTCGAAAGGTTATAATTATCCAAAAAATAATAAAACCCCATTCCTCTATTAATTAGGTAATAGAAAAAAAGAATTTTTTAGAAGATTATTAGACGATTCCCAAAATTTATAAAAATTAATATGAGGAAAACTATGTTAAATATCTAATATTCAACAGTAGCACCCAAAGTTCAACATAGTTCTTTCAATAAATAAATATTCGTAAAATTAAAAAAAAAATATTCTTGACAAATATTTAAACCCATAAATAATAAGGAATTGATCATAAATTCTTCAAAAATAAGTTTATTATTTAGATTACAACATGTATACACTCTAAACATATAACCTACCTCATATTCTAACTATTTCTATTAACATCAGTAACCACAATAAATCCATGAAATAATCATATATTTCTCCAAATGAAAACTCAATCGTTATTCCTCAAACAATACTCCATAATATTCTATTTACCTTAATCATATAGGGTTCCCTAAATAAGGAACATCTTGAGATATAAAGTTAATTACTCAACAGGTAATCAATTTCCAATATCGTGGTTATTTATATGATAAAATATTTTTTCCCAAAATATACATTAACTTTTTCTTTTAGATTTTTTCAAAATTTAATACTAACAATGAAATCACATAATCCATTGGTAGGAATTTTACCCATTTCATCATTCTATTATGGGTTCAATCCTGATGACCTTTCCATATGTGACATGTTGTCACCCATACTATGTGTTGTCCATTTTCTAAAACTATTTTAATACAATCCTTATAAAATTATTGGAGCATGAAAGACATCTATAAATATATCCCTATTATATTCAACATTAAATAAATATTTTAACCACATATGTTATCTTAAACATTACATTCTTCTTCCCAAAATTTAATAACCCATAATTACCTCAAGATCAAAGAACATTTAAACCTGAAAGGTTATCCATGAATTTAGACTTGTGTCAAAAAAAATCAAACATCATTTTTGTAATGCCTTGACCCCAGTTACCCAGATTCGGTGCTTTATTACATATCATTGGCATGATTACAAGGAATCAGGTCTTGAAGGACCGATCATTTTAGTATACTTGGAAACAAGATACACACATAAGTTCAGCATTAAAACTTGAAATGAAAAAACAAAAGAATTTTATTCCATTAGAAACATCCTATCCTCCTAGATTATGACTGCAAGTCACTCAGAAGAATCATCTTCATATCCTGGGAAAATGAAACCTATGAAATGGGTGTGCTCAAGAACTCAGTAAGGGTAATCAATACAGCGGAAGATGACATAAACATTAGTCATGTTGAATAATTCAAAACACATTCATTTATAAATAATAAACATGAACACTTTATGGAAAGAATACGAGCTGAGTAAATAATTCCATAATAAATCATAGTAATTGGTATTCTAGTAGTCGAATAACCACATGATCGATCAATATTATGTTCATAATGAGGGAATGTATAATGTTGTACATTCTGAAACATTTTGTCAAGGGCTAGGCCAAGACGTCTAAAAATGATTAAGCCCTCATCAAAAACCATATATCAAAAATTGGGAAAGGCCTCAGCCAATTACACATCTAATTGTCACATGATACCTATTGATGCATCAAGGATCTATAGAGGGATCCACCCATCACTTACTAAGTCCAATGCATTACTCATATGAAAATTTTTAAACATAACATAAACATTCGTATTAAAACTGGCATATAAAATGTCAATACTTTATCCATAAACCATGAATGGTATAAAAATAACACATCCACAGTCAAATATATCACAAAACATTCAATATGGTATCAAATATTTGTATCATAATAAATCAACCTCAATCAAGAATAATATCCCCTAAAGGATGTTGACATAGTTGAAATTGATGAGTAAAAATCTATGAGAGATATATCCCTTTTTCATGAAAACATTTAAAAGTCTCACTATTTATTAAGAAGATATTTAAAATATATTGTTGAATAAAAGTGTCCCATAAAAGTTTTAATATTTTAAAATGAATTTAAACATTAAAATATTAATGTATATATAAATAAAACCTTAAAACAATTTTTAAAACATTGACATTAATGATAAAGATTTAGAAGAATAAAATTACAACAAATTTGAAATGATATTTTAGTTAGAGTTCCTAACCAATCGAGAGATGATTGAATAAAAATAATTGAGGTAATAAAAACATTATAATATCATGAGAATAAAGGGATTCGTGATATACTATGTCAATGTACAGTATATACACCAAATTAAAGTGAATTGGCACATAACAACAAATAATTCTCAATGGAATATATGTTGGGATGAATTCCTATATAAAGATCGTATCACTAGGTTATGGATAAATCATTGACATAATTATGGGTGAAAAATAAAAATACACTCAATATGTTTGTATATTCAGTGTAAATCAATCTGAGGATAGTCACACATATTCTTGGTAAAACAACACTAATGACTCGGATGTTTAACTCAATTAATAGAAATTGGGATAAAATTACTATTATCAAGTTTATATTGATGACTTGAGAATTTATCAAAGGAGTGATTCTGTGTATCAAAATAATATCTACACAAAGGGGAGTTTAAATTACTACATAAGTAAATAAATAGTTATTTCACACATAATCATGGAGTAAATTAATCAAGGAAGTTTGCGTAAAAAAGAATTAGTAGAAATTGAAATTTGAAATTCCCTTACTGATTTTGTAACATATGATACATACACCCTATGAAGGAAGTATGATTCAATGATGATATAAATACCCATAAATTTAAGTATATTACACAAATAATACAATCATTGGTAGTACATACACCACACAAAAGGTAATAGTGGCAACTATAGCATGAATCCCACAGCGATAAAAGTGAGATGAAAACCTCATTATCACGTTGTAATCAATCGAGTCGTAAAACCAAAAGTTAAAAACCACAAAATTAATCCCATATTACCATGAATATAAATTGAATCATGATAATATAAATCAAATGTAAGTACACAATACACTATATGCAATAAATAACTGGTGAACAATGTAAATCTCGTAGAATTAAAAGTGAGATAAGGAAGCCCTTTTCCTTGTAATTTTCCATGGTTGAGGGTATGTTAACCTAAAGTATAATAGTTAAATAATTTTTATTAAAATATATAATAAATTCATACCTAAATATGATATTATATATGATATTTAAATATTACTTTATTAATAATATTTTAGTAGTATCATTGTTTCAGGTGTTAATTGATTCGTTTCATTTATATGTTTTGTTACGTAAGTCATGTTTGTTATGGATATGAGATATTTTATTCATATCTGGAAAGATGTTATGTAATTAAATATTATTTTTAATAATCAAATGAAAATTATTTTGGAATGGTTATGATGGGGAATTAATCTCATCACGTTCGTGGAGACGGTAATTCGTACATACGCACGATCACTACTTTCTTTTTTATATTGAAAGAAAAGAAAACCAAATAATACATAAGTATATTGTTGTTCCAGTATAATATAATATTTTATATATGTTATGTAATTTCATTAACACCATACTTTATATGTTACTTGTATGGTATCAACGAGTCATATCAATTTAAGGGGGCGGTAGTCCGCACTTCCTCAAATGAAATCATCGTATATATAGAACATGAAAAAAATAAGGGTATGATATAAAATAGAATTACAGAAGCTTATAGATAAAATAAATATCATATATAATTATAGTTCCATAATAATGGCCACCATAAGATGTGATAGTAGAAGATTTAACAATCATCGTTTTGTAAGGCAGTAGTTCACCGTCCACAAGAAACATTATGTTATATATCGATTATATGGAGGTGTGTGTAAGTGTAGTTTAAATACTTCTCAAATAAAACATAGTATATTGGGGATAATGTTGTTTTTATAAAATAAATGAATAAAGAGATTTTAGGGGGTTGGATAAGTAAAATGAAATAAATATCTTAAGAGAGGATAGTACCATTAAATCAAGTAACTCCCTTTAGTTTGAACCAAACGTCTTCCTTGAAGTGACTTATGCATAATTTAAGTCATCAAAAGGGGAATAGAGGGATGTATAAATCTTATTTGGGTAGAGTTTGGATGATCCAATAAGATTGAGAGGTGTGAGAGATGAGTTAGAAGTTAGGGCTTTTTATAAGGCGGAGCAGGGGCTCTTTAGGAATGATTGAAAATATTTTTTCATTATATAATGATTTTAGGTTTCTAAAAGTAAAAAAAATCATTAAAGTTGAAAATAAGATGACTCATGTTTGAAATAAAATCACCCAATAAGAATTAAACAGTTTTTGGTTTTAGTTTTAATTTTTATAATCTTATATATTTAAATAATTTATTATTGAGGTAAACACTCCATCATTATTGTGTCATAAATAATTTTATTTATTTGATGTATAAAAATCATAAAATAAAAACCATGATGTAGTAAATCCTTTTAAATTTAAAATTAAAATTTATAGTCAAAAAATAACTTATATAACCCCATGTAAAAAAAATTACTAAAGGATATATGGTTATGTAATTTTTTTCTTTACATTAAAATAATTAATATAAAGTGTCACTATCACTCTCATGTGGCTCAATGGGGTCCCAGAGTCGACCCAAGGATTACTATGATCAGGTTTTATCAAACAATAGGAATTGTATACATGTTAGGGTAATTTAATATTATTATAATATAATTTTTTACCCTCATTTACTGGATTTACGACTTTAACCACAGTAAATAAAATATTTACTGATGTAAATATTCATAATGTATAAAATAAAAAGTATATTATTTAAACAATTTTGACCTCTTTATTATAAATATGGAATCCTTTTTTTCAAATTAATAACATAGAAGTGGAAAAAATTAATTTAAAATTAATTCTTGTTGTCAAAAAAATAGTGTGTTTCTAAGAAATAATAACTATCAAAATATTGGCACTTGTTTGTGTCCAATTTCAAAGTGAAATTACTTCCAATGACCAAAATAAGATTAAATGGTTAAAATATAATCTAATTTTACTTAAATACCATTCAAATTTATACTTTAACACTATAAATTCTTTTAATTTAAAAAGTTGTTTTCAATTATAACTTATTATTTTTCACTATTCATCAAAATATGAATGTTATCAGAAAAACACCATAATTTTATCCAAACAAAATTTGTATGTCATGATTCTAATGAAGAAGTTTATTTTTTAAAATTTAATAAAAAAAATATCATATTTTGTATTTAAAAAGGGTTCACCATTAAAATGTGGTAAAATTTCATTTTTTTAAAAATAATTCTTTTACATAAAAAATTAAATTTGATCTTATATTATGTCTAAAAAACACATAATATGGATTTTAAAATTATATGGAGTGTATAAAATTCAAAATTCAGTTAATACTATTCATAACCACTTTTTTAATGGCTAGTTTGGTATGTTATAGTGCGCTCAAACTCGGTTCTGTGTGTAGCGCAAGCTATTGAATTACTTTAAAGAAAATAACTTACTATGAAATCTTACGGTGTTATATTCTTCCCTCATTTTGGAAATTGTATCATCGTAATTTTTAAACATGGGCTTGTGAACTTCCTCGAATGTCCCACATCGGAATAAGAGTCAATAAAACTATCACTTTAAAATAAAGAAAGATAAGTACCAAGGTCACTCGAGATACCTTATACTAGGATTCCATATAGGAAAACATGGATATTGAAGATAAACTAAGTGTCAAGTTATAATGGAGAGTGATAGAAAACATGACTAGGATAAATTTGACAATAAAAAAACTACAAACTTGTGATGGGATAAAAGATCATTAGTTTCTCTGTAGGAAAATTAAATAGACAATTTTTTTTATTTTAAGGTCCATTTTATAAAGTAGATAAATTTATTTATGATATTTACTAACAACATAAAGTGATATAATAACTTTTTAATTAGAGTTTCATCCTTTAATAAATTTCTACTACTAATCATCTTCTTTTTCAAATGATGAGTATTCAAGATGACATGGTCACACCTGAACTGCTAGAATCAACTTTTAGAGAATCACATGATCCAGAAAGGATAAACTATATATTTACCTTGTCTTTATCGATTAACCAAAACCAAAATGGTTAGTACAAGATCATATGATCCCCAAAAATGATAATCCTTTAGAGAAAGAAATATTAATCTTAATTTATAAAATTAAACCAACAATACTCAAAGGTCAATAAATACTATTCAATAAACAATTTTCTATAAAATCATTTAATATAATCCAAATTAATATTGAATCCCAAAACATAGAAGAATTTGATTATGTAATCTTCCATGTTAAATTGTATCTCCAAATAACATTGGCTACTCTTAAATTCAAATACTTAAAAGTAATTAAAATAATCACATATTATCTATGATAGTATTATCATTTCCATAAATAATCCAAATCAATATAAATCAACAGTAAAAACATAGATAAAAATCCACCATTACTCCTAAAATGAAATCCTATAGTATTCTATTTTCCTTAAGCTTATAGTGTTCCCAACAGAGAAAACGTCTTCCAAAATAACATTTATCACATAATCACAAAATAAGTTTCCTATACTAGGGATATCTGTTTTATAAGAAAAAAGATCCCAAATCAACTTATTATCGATCAATAAAATAATTTAACTAAAAATAATTAGTCACACTAACTAGGGACTTCACGTAGTCCAATAGTCGGTGTTAAATTTCAATCGCACTCTAGTTGTGGGTTTGATTTCTGATCTCTGATGCGAAGGGTTGTCACATAGTCTGTGTGTTGTCCTTTTTCAAAAACTATATTTTATAACATTCCCAAAATGAGATAAATTCCCCAAAATAACTATAACATAATTTCACCAAAAATGTTATCTCATACTTCGCATTTTCATCCCAAAATTTAATAACATGTAATTTCATCAAATTTAAGGATCATATAAACCTAAATGGTTATTTATAACTATATCAACAATAGAAAAGATAATTATTCCTAAAATAGAATTTTCACATAACAAACTCCAGGGTTCCACATACAAGGTAAAAGTATTCCAAAGTAATACCATCAACAAAGAGCACTAATACATTTAAACATTTCACCATACATTTATATCCGTATAGGTTTTTCCTTGACCAAGAGGTTATTCTACAGAATAGGGAATTCACTCGGGTAATTCCCAGGTCCCCAACATTTACGGAAAATGACTCTAAATGGATTCTTGGGATCATTTTTATTTTCTTCTATAGTACTCTTCATTTTTCCTCAGAAATTATTTTATTTATGTCTTTCTTTCCCACACATAAATCATTTCATTGTTCTATTAAGACACTTTCTTAGGTGTCTCCTTCCACATTTTCTATATGATGGAAATTGAGCTTTCTTTTCCCCATGGTCTCTACTGTCGGAGCTCTTATCATTCACTGCCTTTCTCTTCTTTGTTGTGTCTTGGAGTTTGTTAATATATATATTGTTGATCGTATTTTTGGAAAATTCATTTGTCATGAACATTATATCTTTTACACCTATCAATATTCCAATTCGTTGCTCATTTCAACCATTGTTCTAACCTTGTACATCAGGTTCAATGTTACAATGACTTACTTGGAATCCAGCTATTGACTAACATAAGAAAGCATAGTGTGAGTCATAAAATCATTTAGAGAATATCATAACACCTTATTTTTAATCTAAAATACCATAGGATTAACCAAGGTTATTTATTCTCATCTTATATTAAAATCCTTCAAATGTGTTTTAATAGAAAATTTTAATTATCCTAAGCATATCCCCCATGAGTGTCGTAACCAAAGCTATAGAAAGGCTCGTTTTTGTGTAGCAGGATACCCTGGTTCAAGCCCAAAACTCATTGTTGGAATTTTCACTCCTAGGTACATCTCTAAAAGATCCACCCCAACCCTCTCATATCCAGGCAAGGATTTTTTTCTTGGAAAACCCAAATAATATTTACATTACCAATATTTTTGGATGTTCTTCTATATTAAACTTCAATTTCTATCTTAGGGTGGTGTTTCCTAATCTGATTTTTTTTCATATTCTAGTTTCTAAGGTTAGTTCTAAACTTACTTTGATTCCAACTGTATGGACCCGACCTCAGTTACCCAGAGTCAGTGCTTTATTACATAACATTGGCATGATTACATAGAATCAAGTCCTGAAAGACAGATCAGTTTAGTATTCCTAGAATTAAGAAACATACATAAGTTTAACATTACAACTAGAAAAGAAATACAAATCTAATTTATTCCATTAGAAGAATTCATGCCTCCTTGATTATGCGTACATGTCAGTAATAACTTACTTCTTCATATCCTGGGAAAATGAAACATAAGAAACGGGAGAGCTCAAACGCCCAATAAGGGTAAGGAATATAGTAGAAGATAACATAATCATTAGGCATGTTGAATAATTATGAACACATGACTTTATAAATAATAAACATGAATACTTTATGGAGGGAATAGGAGTTGAGTAAATAATTATATAATAAAAAAAGTCATGCGTATTCTAGTAGTCAAATTACCACATGATCCATCAATATTATTTTCAAAATGATGGAATGTATAATGTCGGACATTCTAAAACATTTTTTCAAGACCTCAGCCAAAACTTCTAAAAATGATTAAGGCCTCAGCAAAAACCATATATAAAAAATTGGGAATGGCCTAGGCCAATTCCACATCTAATTGTTTCATGAGACCTACTGATGCATCAGGGAGCAATAGTGGGCTCCACCCATCACTTAAAAAGTCTAATGCATTCCTTATATGAAAATTTTTAAACATAACATAAACATTCGTATTAAAACTATCATATGAAATGTCAATACTTTATCCATAAACAATTAATGTTATAAAAATAACAATCCACAGTCAAACATATCACAAAACCATCCATACAGTATGAAAGATTTGTATCAATATAAATCAATGTCGATCAAGTATAATATCTTGTAAAGGATGTTGACATTTTTGAAAATGATCAGTAAAAACCATTGATAGAAATATCCCTTTATCATGAAAACATTTAAAAGTATCACTATTTTTCAAGATGCTATTTAAAATAGATTTTGTAATCCAAGTTTCCCATACCAAAGTGAAACATTTAAAAGGAATTTAAATTTTAAAACATTATTTTCCATATAAATAGAACCTTAGAACCATTTTTAAAACATGTACATTAATGAGAATGATTTAGAAGAATAAAATCTTAAAACATTTAAAATGATATTTTTGTTATAGTTCCTAACCAAATGGGTGATGCTTGAATACAAATAATTGAGGTAATAAAAACGTTATAATATCATGCGAATAAAGGTATTCATGATATACTATGTCAAAGTACTGTATATGCACCAGCTAAAAGTGAATTGGTGCATTACAACAATGAATTTTCAATGGAATGTAAGTTGAGATAAATTTATTTATAAAGACCATATCCTTAGTTTAAGGATAAGTCAATGATATAATTATTTGTGAAAAATATAAATACAATCAATATGATGGGATATTCATTATAAATCAATAAGAGGACATTCACATATATTTTTGTAAAAACAATACTAATTACTTGGATGTTTCACTCAATCAATTGAAATGGTGTTAAAATTAATCTTGACAAGTTTATATCGATGAGTTGATAATTTTTCAATGGTTTGATTATTTGTATCAAAATTAAATCCACACAAAGGGGAGTGTAAATTACTGCATAAGTAAATAAATAGTGATTTCACACATAATCTTGGAGTAAAGTAATCAATGCAGTAGGCATAAAAATGAATGACTGGAAATTGAAATTTGAAATTCCCTTTCCGATTTGGAAACTTATGAGACATACACCCCATTAAAGAAGGATCATTTAATAATGATGTAAATACCCATAAATTAAATTATATTACACAATTAATACAATAAAGGGCAGTACATACACCACACAAATGGTAATAGTGGAAAATATAGCTTGTATCTCATGGGAATAAAAGTGAGATGAAAACCCCATTACCATGTTGTAATCAATCGATTTATAAGACCAAATAATAATGACCACAAAATGAATCAAAGAATACCATTAATATAAATTAAATCATGATAATATAAATGAAATGACAGTACACAATACACCATAAGTAATAAATAAGTGGTGAACTATGGAAATCTCACAGAATTAAAAGTGAGATAAGAAAACCCCTTACCTTGTACTTTTCCTTGGTCGGGGGTATATTAACCTCTAGTAAAATAGTTAAATAATTGTTATTAAATTATACAATAACTACATACAGATATATGATATCATATATCATCTTCTAATATTTCTTTATTAATAATAATTTTGTAGTATCATTGTTCCGGGTGTTAATTGATTCGTTTCATTTATATGTTTTGTTACATAAGTCATGTTTGTTATGGATAGGATGTATTTGATTCATATCAATGAAAAAAAATTATTAGATATTATTTTTAATAATCAAATGAAAATTATTTTTGAATGGTTGCGATGGGAAATGAATCTCCTCGCGTTCGTGGAGACGGTAATCCATACGTACGCACGAATGCTACTTCCATTTTTTTATATTAAAAGGAAAGAAAACCAAATTATGCATAGGTATATTATTATTCCAGTATAATAAAATATTTTATATCTGTTATGAAAGTTCATTACCACCATCCTTTATGCGTTCCATGTATGGTATGAATGAGTAATATCTCTTTAAGGGGGCGGTAGTCCGCACTTACTCAAATGAAATTATCGTATATATAAAACATGAAAAGGATAAGGGTATGATATAAAATAGAATTACATAAGATTATAGATAAAATAAAAATCATTAATATATTATATAATTATAGTTCCATCATAATGGCCAACATAATAGGTGGTGGTAGTATATTGAACAATCATTGTTCCGTGAGGCAGTAGTTCATCGTCCACAGAAACATTATGTTCTATACCCATTAGATGCAAGTGTGTGAAACTGTAGTTGAAATACATCTCATAACAACAAACTGGTATATTTAGGATACTAGTTTTTATAAAATATAGGAATAAATATATTTTAGGGAGTTGGATAAGTAAAATAAAAGAAAATAACTTAAGGGGGGATGTTACCGTTAAATCGAGTAACTCCCTTTGGTTTGAACTGAAGGCTTTCTTGAAGTGTCTTATTCCTGAGATAAGGCTTCTAAATGGAAGAGAAGGATGTAAGGATCTTAGTTGGGTAGAGTTTGGTAGAGAAAAGGGGCTTGAGAGTTGTGAGGGATGAGTTAGATGTGATGGATTTTTATAAGGGGGAGGAGATACTCTTTAGGAAAGATTGAAAATATTATTTTATTATATAATGATTTTCAGTTTCTAAAGGTCCAAAAATCATTACAGTAGAAGATAAGATGACTCATGTTCGAAATAAAATCATTCAATAATAATTTTAAAAGTTTTTCATATTGTTTTAATTTTTATAATCTTATTTAATTAAATCATTTATTATTGAGGTAAACACTACATCATTATTGTGTTATAAATAATTTTATTCATTTGATGTCTAAAAATTATAAAATAAAGAAAATGATGTAGGAAATAGTTTTAGATTCAAATTTATATTTATAGTTGACAGGATAACTTATATAACCCCATGTAAAAAGTGTTTTACTAAAAGATATATGGTTATGTCATTTTTGTCTTCACTTTAAAATAATTAATATAAAGTGTCACTATCACTTTCATGTGGATCCATGGGGTCACAAAATTGACCCGAGGATGCCTATGGTTGGATATAAATCAACCAATATAAATAGGACACATGTTAGAGTAATTTAATATTATTATATTATTATTATTTTACCCTTATTTATGCGATTTACCCCTTTAACCACGATAAATAAAATATTTACTTATGTAAATATTCATAATTTCTAAAAATAAAAGTAACTTATTTACAAAATTTAGACAACATGATTCCAAATATGGAATAAAGTTTTCCAAATTCAAAACACAAAAGTGGCAGAAATTAATTAAAAATTAATTCCCAATGTCAAAACAAAGAGAGTGTTTTTATGAAATAATAACTATCAATCGATTGGCACATGTTTGTATCCAATTTCAAAGTGAAATTACTTCTAATAATAAAAATTAGATTAAATGGAAAAAATATAATCTAATTATATTTCAAAACTATTGAAAAGTATAATTTAGGACTATAAATTATTTTAATTTAAAAAGTTGTTTTCAATTAAAATTTAGTATTTTCACTATTCGTGAAAATATGAATGTTATCAAAAAAATACCAAACTTTTATCCAAACCGAATTTGTATGACCCGATTCTGAAGAAGAAGTTTATTTTTTAAAATTGAATATAGAAAAAGTTCCAAATATTGAATTTAAAATGGGTTCTCCATTAAAATCTAGTAAAATTTTATTTTTTTTAAATACATCTTATATCTGAAAAATTGAATTTGTTCTTTTATTATGTCTAAAAACTCATAATATAGATTCTAAAATTATATGTGGTATTTAAAATTCAAAATTCAGTAAATACTATTCATAACCACTTTTAGAATGTCTGGTTTGGTAAGTCGTAGTGTGCTCAATCTTGGTGTACATGTAATGAAAGGTATTGAATTACATTAAAGAAAATAACATAATATGAAATATTAGGGTGTTACAATTTTTTCCAAAAATAACCTTTTTCACATGTTAAAATAAATGTTTATATAGACCTAGAAAATAAATGTATCCCAAAATATCATTAGTTTCCTTAGAATTTCATACCTTAAAACCTCAAAATAAGTTCTTAAGACTCTCAACATATGGTAAACTTAAAACATATATAGCCATGATTGTATTTATAAATAAAAAAATAAATTCTCCAGAGAAAATTTTAATCCCAAATGTTTTTTAAATCTTCCTCTGATACTAACTATAACATCCTGAGTCCCACACCTTCTATTCTAATGATAAAAATGTAAACATTACATTTAAGGATTTGAAATTGATAAATATGAAACAATTTAAAATATAGAAAACATACATAATCGAAGGATATATTTGATCACTTTCAAAATGATAGACCCTTTATTATTAATATTTTTTAAAATTATTACAATGTCATACATATCTTTGTTAAATTAACAACTAGATCATAAAAATTTATATCAACTCCCAAAATGTATTCACGTATGGAACCCTTTTTATGACTACCCTACCTAAAATATTCTTCATAACCTAGGGTATAAAATGAAATTAAAGGTGATCATAGATTCTTAAAAAGGGTAAAAATAGTAGATATCAATCTATGATCATATACAATCATAATAATAGAATAAAGGTAGGTGATCATGAACAAAACATCCAATGTTCATACCTAACCTATCATATATTGTTATCATGAATCATGGAATAAAGAATTATCATTCCAGAAAACATGGGCCATAAGAGTGAAACATCACCATAAATAAACCATGAACCATAATCTTATTACATAAACGTGAGGAACCATCTTAAATATAGAAAATCATTTCATATTTCAAGGTTAACTTTGAAGGCCATCAATATAGTAGATCCTTACATATAACCTATTTCCCACTGTGGATCAGTACAAACATATTTTCCACTATAGATTTGGATACACCTATTTCCCATACCAGATCAAGTAACTCCTTTTTACCATGTATATTAGGCCACACCGTTTCCCTATAGTAGATCAGGAAGCTCTGGTTTCCCATAGTGGGATCAATCCCATCGACTTGTCTCCCATTGTGATCTTGTAAGATATTAATGTTTACCCAATGGAAAGGAGGGAGATATCAGTACCACGAGTAACACAATGAAATTCATACATATTATTTTAAAAATATTCCAAAACATTAATCATCATAGAAATAAATAATTGAAACTAATTTCTTAAACATTTATTTAAAGTATAAACGGTGGAAAAGGGAATGGTTTTAAAAAAACATATTTTCATTATAATCATAAAAAATCTAGAGAAATAATGAGAATAATATAATTGGATCATATCAATTGTAAATCACATGTAAATTTCGAGGATTTCAACTAAAATGGAAATGATTGTGAAATATCACTTGGAATAAATCATGACAAAAATAACAATTATATTTTAAAACATCTGCTTCTTTAAAAAAGATGTTCACTTATAAATGATATTATTTAATTTGAAAATAAACGTTTAAACTTGTAAAATATTATTTAAATCATTGATGCTTCATGAAGAAGTAAAATTGACTCAAGCTGTATAAGTTTAAAAAATAACATTCCTCTATTTTTTTTTTGGAAAATTAAAAAACTTCCTTACTCGAAAAATGAAAAAAAAAATCATTCAAACCATTTAATAAAATTAAAAATGGGTAAAAATGAATTTAAAAAATAGTATAAACCTTTCAGAAATTAGTTTTATAAAACATGTACTTATAAGAGAAATATTCCCCATGAGAGACTTAAATATAATGAATTGTGAATAATGTTGATGTTGTGAAATAAAACCTTACCTCATGTATGAAATTTTATTTTTCACGTTAAAACCTATTGTGTAATATATATATAGATTTATAGTACATGTATTCCATAATCGTATTCCTATAATTCCATGTATTATTTTTTTATAACATCTTATCACTCATTTATTAATAAGTATTTATTAATGTCTATATAGTAGGGGATAACTACATCTTTTTCCAATCATGTTTTAGCATTGTAGTCCCTTTACCTATATTTTAATCGTATTACCATAATTTGAATTATTTTTATCATTATATAAATAAAATATCCAATTAAAATATTAATAGTTATAATCATTCATATAATATATATAGAGTAAAATAAATTACACCATTCATGGAGATGGTAGGTAGTACATATGCCAGAACATTGTATCCATTTTTTGGCTGATTGAAATAAATTCATATTAATGATAAATCACCTCTACTGAATTATTCATATATAATATATATCATATGTATTCATAATGTCTGACTTGATTACCATCCACCAGAAATATAAATGAATAAAAAATCACATCTCATTGTTGAGATGGTAGTACATACATATGGAAGAGCGACATTGTCATTTCCCATAAGATTGGATGATAAGAATGTAGACATGGTATTATCATTAAAAAAATAATTTCCTAATAAATATAATATATAAGCATTTATACCATCAGTATTCCTATCAATGAAATATGTTTACAAAAAATTAATTGTTTCACAATGTGGATATAGTATGTCATACCTACGCATGTGCGATAGTTTGACTTTTTATTTTATATGAAAGAGTGTATATAATGGTGATATCGTAGACATAATAACATTTAATTATATTGGTAAAAATGAATTTATTATTTTCTAAAAAATATAATAGATATATAGTAGGCGATGAAGATTATAAAAGTAAATTGAACAGTTATAATGTTCTTCGAAATGATTCTATTAGATATCCTATAAAGGGCTCTATGGTTGGTATTTTTGAAAGGGGAGAAGATAAAAAGTGTGAATAAGTATTTTATAAGATAATTTTGTACAATGTTTCCATATTAGAAGGATAATGTGATGTAATTAAGGGAGGGAGGAGGGGTCCACTTAATAATTTAAGTGAGCACAACTTCTTTAATTTCTCAAAATATTAAATTATAATAAGACAATTCTAGATCAAAATGATTCCAAATAGCCTAAAAATGCACAAGCAATGACATTTTCGACCATATAATATCCCCTTATCATTATTTTATATTTTTATAATATTTAAATAATTTTATTAAATATTATTTTTGAAAAATATTATTATTGTCAATTTTGACACTACCTATTAATTGTTCATTGATAAAATCATGAAAATAATATAAAATAAAATAAATCTAATATATCCATAATATTTTATTTTAATATATAAAATTTTTTGGGAACATAAATTATCTCAAATTATAATACTTTTAATATTTTAAATATCATTTTTATGATTGTTCATTCAATTGAATAATTATTTTTTCAACATTGTATAAGCATTTAAAATAATTAATTTTTCCAGAATAAGTAAAAATAAATTATCATGTTTTTTATAAATCATATTTATCATAAAATAATATTTATAGTAAAACATATCTTTATTTTAACCCCATATTAAAAATATTATATTTATTAAAAAATAAAAGTTTGACATGATTGACTTTTCGTGACATATAATACTATAAAGGACCTAATCTCATTCATATGGAAACTAACGTTAATATGAACATACATTGAATGATTATATATGATCTTAACTATTATAATAAGATTTATGAAATTATTTGGGTCATTTAATAGTCCTTATCAATTTATAATTTAAGCCTTCTATATTAGTATTTATAAAATACATATGAAAAACATTTTAAATACATTAGATAATCTTAAAATGGAGCAGTATGGGGTTTTAAAACCACTAAAAAATGTTGTTATATAAACTCTTTACATTTATTTTAAAAGTAAATTATATCGAATATAAATATTTCATTTATATAATATCTTTCTAAAAGGTTTCAAAAATACATATTATTCTGAAAAATTACTTATTTTAAAAAAAAAATTATCCTGAAAATAATTTAAATATACTACTATTTTTATGGATTAAACTGATACTTGGTAGATCTGATGAAGATCATAAGGCTGTGGGCAATCACACTTGGAGGATAATGTCTCATGAGGTCGTGGATTCCCTCCAAATTCCTCATTAACTCTTTAGATACCCATGATCCATATTTAAATTTAAAAAACATTTCTAAGATAGGCCTTTCTCAATCAAAACCAATCAAAACCCATTCAATCTACATGAATTATTTTCAAAGAGAAAAATAATTAAACTTTTATAAAATCTGTGTTTCAGAAAATTACAAATTTTTTTTTGGAGAAATCCAAAGTTTAGATGGAATTATAACACACTTAAAATTCAACTTAATAAAACATTCATTAAATACATACATACATTCATAGAATATAAAAATAAAACAAGAACATAGAAAATTAAACTCGTCCATGCTTGAAATGTCCAGATGTTACCGATAATTATCATATCATACATAATGTATGAAATCCATGAATGTACAAGTGCTTTGAACACATAAAATAATAGCCTTTATTACTAAATACATGCTATAAATTTAAAATACACATAAAATGAAAACATGAATATATTATAAGGGAAACAAATATTATCACATAAGTATTTATAAAATAATTAACAGTTTATAATTAAAATTCAAAACAATATAATTCAAATCCTCATTGTTTTATATAATAAATCAAAAATAGAATTTTATTAAGTAAACATTAATAATATAATTTTTACCTAGTATTCATAGGATCTTTATTTTTATTACATATTTAAAATTATATATTTATAAAATATAATTCCTCATATAAACTCATGATTGAGATTTTGATAATGTAATTCCATTAATTTAATGTGTAATCTTGAAGATAATATCATCCCATTTACATAATATTTTCATAAATTCAAAACATGATATTTAAAAATAAAATAAACCTAAAATATTTGCACTGAAATATATATATATATATATATATATTAACATTTAAAATCTTTTTAATATAATGACTTAAAAATATAATAACAATATTTTGTGACATCAAATAATTAACAAATAAGGAAGTATATTTTGTGGGTTATTGGTTTCCCTGATTATGTGAGGGGGTATGAATCGATCTATTAGGGTGCATAATTGGAGAGTTACATATATTTTTATATTATATTATTCAATATCCAAATAAATTTATATTTTAATGTGATACATAACATATATATGTAAACAAATTTTTCCCTCTTGCAACTTTTATCTCAAAGAAACCGAAAATCAAAACAACCAACCAAAAAATCATTATTTTAAGATACTAAATTCAGAGACATCCACAAAATATTGTGATGACTATATATATACATATATCAAAGGATTTTATTGGTAAGTGAATAATTATAAAACAATATGTGCAACTGATTAAATTAATCAGGTACAAATTGTTTTTTTAAATCATGATTAATTTTCATGATCCATTTGTGTTTAAGTATATATTTTTCTGGGCCATTTTGTGTTTTCCACTAGTCCTAATTTTATACCAAGTTATTCTTTTATGATTCTTGTCTTATGAATTTTTAATAATTATAATATGTTCTAGGATTATGATCTTTCATATGAAAGGTATAACTTTCAAAATTTATGTTCCAATTCTTATACACTTAGGTTTATGTTTTGATTCGTATCCCCCTTGCTTACCCTTATTGATCATCTGATCTTATCATTCAATTACATTTGTTTTCCCCTAAATATTTGAAGAATTTTATTTAGTATGACATGTCAAAAGGGTCCTAGTTTTGAAAAAATAGGTTTGAGATGATGTAGTTGTTCTATGAAGCATTTTCTTATGTTTCCATGTATCCAAAGACACTAAACCCATATAGTTCTAGCTTAGTTTTGTTATAGCATGAATAATAATATATTTATATGTTATATTTATGTATCATGATATTGGGTCAGTATTATTCATATCAAAGAAATGGATTACTCAACCATTGAAAAAAAAGATGATAAAACCATACCAATGTCCCTTTGGATAAGTCTAAGTATCGGTTAGGATCACAGTGTTTTGGTAATAATGAGGACCTAAATAGAATTAAACCTAATTTTTTATAGATTAAAATTTTATAATAAATTTACTTTATTATATTGTTTTAGGACTATGATTAGTGTATTCATGATCTTCATTGTAGTTTTAGTCAATGGATGGATCATAATAGAACTATGTTAATGGGTAATGAAGTAGACAATACAATGATCGACCTCCTATATAATAAAATTTTATTAAATTTGTAATGATAAAACTTGTTTCTAGGATCACACAACCATATAAATCCATGAAACATGATGATAATTCAAATTATCAAAGGAGGAAACAACATTTTCTTTAATCCTTATTGAGGAAATATCCATATTATTTTACTGGAAGGACCAACACACTAGTGGCTGATAAATGGGTTTGTACCACTGGAAAGATATTTTTCATTCCGTGTTATTTAGAATGTATAAATGTTATGTTTGGAACATATCAGCTAGAAGGAGAAGTGAATTAGTGGTGGAACATTATCATGAATATTAAGAAACATGATAAAATTGACCCATTGATTGGGATGAGTTCAAGAACTTATTCTTCAGTAAGTACCTTCCTCGTATTCTTCATACAAAAAGGGAGATTGAAGATTCTCATAAATAGCAAGGTTATGATAATAATATAAGGAAATAATTAAAAATAAAATCTAAAAAATATATAGATAAGATTAACGGATTTACTTTATAAACAATGTGTGGATCTAAACATGGTATAATTTTTTGTTATCAGAATGGTAAATGTTTAAGGTGTGGTAAAGAAGGTCATCGGGAATCTGACTACTGAAGTATTGGTATTAATGATAAATCTCCAATGAGTTATCCTCCCAAAATTAAATGCTTCAATTATAAGGAGTTTTGGAATTAATATAATAAGTTCCCTAATACAAGGAAAATAATAGATGGAAATCCACAAAAACCTATATGGTAAAATGACAAAGATAAATATTATACTCTTATAATGAATGAAGTGACCCATGATAATTAGGGAATATTTTACCTCCCCTCATTTTTTTAAATTTAATTATTGATTTTGAATGAATAAGCCTTATTAAAATATTATTTTCCACCCCTTAGTAAAATTTCATGTCATTGTCAATAAGGATTCTAGAATAATGAAATCACATATTCTATTGGTACAAGGATTAACCATGTCTTCCCCTTAAAATGTTCACATATAAGAAAGTTTATTATATAAAGAATTAATATTCATGTGTACATTCAATATGGGTATTCAAGTCATTAAAATTTTTCAATAGAATACATTATGATGGTATTCACATGTTTGTTGTGTGAAAATTAATAGTTAATCAAGTTGTTTGAGGGATTAATGATAATTTAATTTTTGAAATTTAGAAATATTATTTAAAATTTCATGGAATCAAATATTTTGAATGGTTTATATGGGTAACAATTGATGAAACTGTTAATGTTGAAATTTTTATGAGGTTTCAGATATAAATTTATAACATAAAAATATAAAGATTTATGCATACAGAATAACTTGTACTAACCATTTTTATTATAATGACATATAATGATATAATGAATAAATTATTATACCATTATAGTTTTTATTATCCCCAAGATCTAAAGGAATTATATCTTCAACATCATTTCATGTAGTAAGAGATGAAGTAGAAATTGATCCAGACAAAACGAAAGAGTGATTTCAAACTTATTATTTGAAATAAAGTAATTATATATTCTAAATAGATTTTGAAATAAATTTATACCCTATTATCATCATTTATATTCATATTAATGAAATATTTTTGACCTATTTTGTCTAAAGTTTTCTGGTCATTACCCTTCTAATGACTTTGTTCTATTTCATTATCCATAAAAACTTGATTATTAAAATTCTCTTCCATAACCATATTTTCACATTCCACTAATGTTCTCATAATCAAATCATAGTTATGTGGTTGTGTTACTATTTTAATTTAATTATTTTAATGGGATTATTTATTAACCTTTTTTCGATGTAGGTTTCCCACAAATAAAATTTTCAAACATCCATCTTAGATTTTCAAAGTGAAATTTTAAATTTTGAGGATGAAAGTTATAGAAATTCTTGAACGTGTTAGGACGACATCTTATCGATTAACATCTTTATCAAATTTCTCTCATTATTATTATATGTTCCATGTATCTTGGCTGAGTAATTTCATACCTGACCATTTACATGTACTAAACATAGAGGTCATATAGCTGGAGAAATATCATTCTTACAATAGACAACCTATAGAGATTTTGGATCACTATGATAAATTTCTATGAAATAATACCACTCACTTGGTAAATTTTTTATGGAAAAACTAAAAATTTGAGAAATAAACATAGGAATACAAGAATTTGATAAGTAAGATTTATCCACATCTTTTTATATCATAGTAAAAAAATTCAAAGAGAAAATTAATTATAGGGGTGTTAGAAATTGACACCCGATGATTTTAAAGTATTACTTTTTTTTTAAAATAAATTGAATTGTTTTGATAGCTTTCTTTTCAAAAAAACATTTAGCTTAGATGAACTCCAAAATATTATAATTCAGTTTTTATAGTTTTCACCTGATTGCTGGAATTTATGGAATTATTGATATTAAAAAAAAATTGAAATTAATGTTTCAAATTTTTTATAAAATGAATTCATTGGTTACAAATTAGTTAGGATTGAAAATAAAAACCAATTGAGCATAAAAAATGTATTTTTAGAAAAATAATTCTATTTCTATTCATGGGGTAACTTTATCTTGATAAATTAATTGAATAAGTATTTGTCATACATGGTGAGCAAATTTATTTGTTATATATTCAATAAAATGTTGTTTAATTCGTCTATTATTTTTGATAGGCTTATGATAAGAATAAATCCAATGTTGAGCATAAAAATCTATATTTTATAAAGGTATTTTGGCCACATTTTGATGGTTCAATTGTTTCAAAACTAAATTTTGAAACTTTTATAAATTTATTTTGGATAATATAATTCATTTTTTAAATTGTGATATCAAAATTGTATTACATTGAGTATTTGGTATTTTTTTGTAATTTTTATTTTTTGGAGAATAGTGAAAGGTACTGAATTTATTTAAATTTAATTATATATTAATTTTACTTGAAAGTATAATTATTTCAATTAGACATTAATAAATCTAATTTATGACATTGGAATTAATTTTACATTGAAAATTGATATTAAAACACTTCAATATTTTGAGCTTTTTCACATTAAAAACCCGTTTTCATATTGCTTCTGCGGAATTAATTTTAATACTGCAATTATGTAAATTTATTTGGGTAAAATGGATTAAATATTTTGAATAAAAAATTCTAAATTATAAATAAATTTTATTTTCACATTTATTCGTAAAATATTACAAGGCTAAAAAATTTACTTACCACGGTATAGGTAAAAAATTAAAAGAGTTAAATTTTAAAAGGTAACGACTTAAAATAACCCCAAAAACACAACATTTAATAGATGTTTTTAGTATTTCTAAACCATAAACATCCTATAAAATATTATATATCATATAATTTCACTACAATTAATTCTACCTTTGTGTGGCTGGATTTAAATATAAAATAATTATTATTTAATCAATTAAACACACCTCTCCTCAAAAATAAATACCACCCCATTTCAAACCAAAACACTAGAATATCATCAAGTATCTACCAATGACACTCCAAATAACTCTACCCAAGTAATATTTACACTTTTATCACCAAAATACCAAATCCATGCTCCATAATGGACTCTCTAGGAGGTAATATTCAAGAGGTAATTTTATCAAATTGCATCTCTTACTATCATTTCTTGTACTATTTTCTCACGACCACCTTCATCAATCATGAAATAATAACACCATAATGATTTACATGATATAAAAGTTTTATTATTATGGGATATATCATATCCATATCATTTATTGTTGTCACACACTCAAAGAAACGAAACTATTGTCCAAATTATGACAGTTAATAAACTACGTGAATAATTTTTTTTTGGTTTGATTCCCATTACTACCTTCATAGCTCAACATAAAACTATTATTCTGGTTAAATTAGATTTTAAAGAATATTTTATGACTTATTTAATTTTATGGAACAAATTTATACATATAATATTAAATAAAACATAACTAGTTTGGTATGGTTGGAAAAATCTCCAAATTAAACTAAACATTTATCATTAAATTTTATAAAATTAATCATCCTCACGTAACAATGGAAATTTTTATATGATACCATTACAACTTCTAGAATTTAATTAATATAATTTCATCACACATCTAGTGTTTTATTTGCATCGGACATGAAAATACATAATTATACACGAATAAACTGACCATGAAAATTCTGAAACGAATGCATCCAAAATAGTTGATATCATGAAATATTATTAATAAATTGTTGTGAATATATTATAAAAATTTCATATAAAAAATTATAAATTTTAATATGGTTATATAATGAATTAATAACTTCTTTAGAACATTATACAAGAGGAATAAGTACGAAAAATATAAATGGAATATTGATGAAAGGGTTTCTGGTCTCATATTTACTTCAGTGAGATGTATGCATTATTCAACATTTCTTTCATATGTGTCATGTATATTATCGACATTAAAATATCATATAATGAAAATAATTATATGCATATTTTCCAATTTTTTTATACTTATTTATTTTATGGTGCACATGATTCGACTGATTACAAAATAGTGAGGTAATTCTAATCTTAATTTTCATTCTTTAGGTTAACATTATAATTAATTGATTATGTTGTTCTATTATTATTTGTGGGATGAATTTGGTTATATTATGATTTATTTTAATTTTTTTTATTTGGATTTACAAAAAATACTCAAAATATATTAATTTTATTAATGCTCACTTGACTTAAATAATATTTATAAGGTATTTTCTCGTAAAATTTTATATTTTTAATAATTCCATTAAAACAAAATTTTTCTTACATGGCCATTTTATTCATAATTTTATAACCTAAATGTTTTTACTATTCTATTCAGAATATTTATGACCATTTTTTTCATGTTTTACTTGTTATGAAAATAAAAATTTAATGGTTTATTTTATCATTCTCTAAGAATGTTTTATTAATTTTTTTTGATAAAAACATGAAGGAATATTTTTTAGCATATACTACATGGGAATATTTTCATGCTGTCAGGATTCCTTAATTCCTTGAAGATTACTTTAAAATCCTACATGTTTCTTTACTAAGAAAATAATTTCTTTTCTAAATTCAAGGAACATTCAAAAAAAATTTCCAAACAGAAACGATACTTTCCTCAACAGTTATTTCCAGTGATCTCTCAAAATTATTTTTCATCTAAGATAAAATTATTTGATGTTAAATTTTAATTTATGGGGATAATAGTAAATTAAATTATCCATATTATTGTTTTCTATTTATTTTTATGATAAATTTATATTTATGAAACCCATTTCATTTCTATGGGTTATTCTATGATAAAATGTTTATGAAACATATTTCTTTTCATGGGTTATGATATGATGAATGGTTTATGTTCTTTTGGATCACATATGTATGGTTTTAATTATTTTAAGTGTGTTACCTATATCTCGCTTTAGTTCATTTTCTAATGATATTAAATATCATGGGATAGATTGTACTGGAATAGGGATTGGACTCGGTTTAGACAGGACCAGAACATTAAGTAAAACTGGTTCACTAATGTAAGTTTTCTACTATGATAGTCTTGGAAGGGAACCAAGAATACCATGATGTTTTATGTTATGAACCCATTCCACAATTATAGTCATGTAAAAGACCCTTGAATTCTAATGAAATGATTTTATATGCTTTTTTTCCACAATTCCATGTTTTGTGCCTTGTTATTCTTTTTTGATTCATGTATTATGAATTTTAATGATTTATTATATAACTAAAGATTGTGAAGTTTATATTTTGGGTATAATTTTCACAATTTATTTTCATATTCGTATACGTTTATGTTTATGTTCTTATTAATATCTCCCCTATTTATTATTTCTTAGCATTTGATCTCACCCTTCTCTTATATTCATTTTCCCCTAGGATATAAAGGAAGGTATTAAATTTGACACATAAAAATGTTTTTGTTCTGAATAAATAGGTGGGAGATAATATATATTCTATTTGAACTAGTTGTTTATCTCTACATGATTCAAAATAGACTAAACCCATGTGATTATAGTGTGTGTTTATTGCAATTACAATATTCATCTATTGAGATGTAATATCTATTTTTGAAAATAGTGGGTCATTATAGTGTCATATAATTTAGTTTTTTCACCCCTTAACATTCTATAGTGTTACAATCCCCCCCCCCACATTTAGAGCACAACATCCTTGTTTTGGACCCTATATCTCTACCCAAGAAGTTACACCAAACATAAGGTTATGAACCTTCTCTAATACCAACTATAAGGACCATGAACTCACACATCCAGATTTAGTGCTAAAAATAATGTGTATATTTATTTTTATAGAGGAAAACATAAATAATACATAGTAAATATTATATTCCTGGATCTTTACTAATCTATTTTCTGGATAATTATAAAAATACTTTTATTTTTAATCATATTTTTATAAAAATAATTATAATAAAACTATATCACTTTATGTTTGGTTATTATAAAAGTGAAGCCTTTGGTCATGGAATTTCAAACATACCTATGATGTTTTTTAAAAAATAATGGTTGAGCATAAAATTACCTATCAAGGTGTTTAAAACCATTGAAAATGGTTTTATAAAAAAATTATTTAAAAAAATCATTATATGAAATTTAAATATTTGATATATATAATACAATTCAATAAAATCATAAAAACTTAATATTTCTAAACATAATTTCAAAATTAATACTTTGAAAATCAATTGGATTTTACCAAAAAATCACGTAAAATAATAATAATATAATGGATTAAATTTATACATGACATATCTTATGAAAATCATATGGAAGTAAGATCTCTCACAAGAAAGACAATGTCTTGTGAGGTCATGAGTTCACTCCCCATTCCATATCAACTCGTTCGATATGAACGTAGTGGATTTAGCTTTTAAAATATTTTTAAGATCCCCCTTTCTCAACCAAAACCCACAGAACCTCATTCAAAAATACTTGAATTATTTAAAATGATGAAAATAAATATACTTTTATAAAAGTTAATTTTTAGAAAGTTCCATAACTGTTTTGGAGAAATCCATATTTTAGAATAAATCATGATACTCGAAAAATTTATTGTAAAAACACATTCTTTAAATACTTACATACAATTTAATTATAAAAAAATAAAATATAATCTTTTTAAATTAATCTAGTGCATGAATGAAATGTCAAAATGTTACAGATAATGGTCATGTCTTACATAATGTATGACATCTGTGAATGTACATGGACTTTTCACATGTAAAATGACAGGCCATATTACATAATACTTACTATAAATAGAAAATACACAAAAATGAAAAATTTAATACATATAATGGTATAAAATATAATAATTGTTGTTTTCAAAAAATCTATTACCCTTTATAATTAAAAGTTAAAACAAAATAAAAGAAAGTCATTGTTATTGTTTTATAAAATAGATCAAAAAATGAATTTTTTCATGTAGAAAATAAAAATATAGTTTCTTATATGGTATTAATAGGATAATTATTTTTCTTACATGATTATTACTATAAATTTATAAAGTAATATCCTTACATAATCTCGTAATTGATTTTTGGATAATGTAATATCTTTTATTTAAACCATAATTTTGAAAATAATGTAATCCCACTTGAATAATATTTTCAGGAATTCATAATCAACAAGTTTATAAATATAATACCCCTAAAAGGGTGTATTTTAAATATATATATATATATATGAGTTTCCATTTGAAATATATAAAATATAATCCCTTAAAAATAGAACAATAAAATTTTATTACCTCAAATAATTAACATATAAGGAAATAGGGTCATCATGTCCTTGGTTTCATCAAACGTGTGAGGGTTATGAATATGTCCCTTCTAGTGTATAATAGGTGAATATCCTTAATTTTTATAGTTTAATATTGAGTATCCAAATAAATTAGTCTTTTAATGTGACACAAAAAGCATTTTTATATAAAAATTTATCCCATGTTGCATATTTCATTTCATAGCAATCAAATATCAAATCAACCAACCCAAATATCAATGATTTGAGATACTGAATTAAGATAAATCCAAAAAATATGGTGATAAAAATGAATATATATATATATATATATATATTGTAACAAACCGAGATTTTATAAGATATATTCTTTTTGATTTATTTCATATCTTATATTGTACGGTACACCAAGATTATCTTGCACTATACGCAACACAGAATTAGCTTGCAGTATACGCAACACTAATCTTGGATCGTGTTACACACAATTTCAATTTTGTTGGATAGTAGTTATTCTACGCGACATTGAGTATATATATATATATATTCAATGTATAAATTAAATATGGTTGGATTTTTTTATATAAAACAACAAAGGAGTCTTGCACTACACGCAACCCTGACTTGGCTTGCATTACACGCAATCACCACCTTCCTCGATAGCGTGTGTGGTACGCAATATCTGGTTTCACTAAACAACGATATATTATTATAACATTATTATGAACTAGTTGTTATGAATAGTATAAACTAAATATTGAATATTATAACATTATTATTCATCTTGCACATTTCCTAGAACATGGTATAAGAACAAAATAAATGTTTCTGGTAAAATAAGTATTTTTTAAAAAATGCAGTTTTGCCGCCTTTTGATGTCGCACCCATATTAAATCTAGTTTTTGACATGTATATAAGTTCAATTTGACAAAATAAAATTATTTATTGGAATTAGGATATAAAAATTTATTTTGGATAAATTTTTCATATTATTCTGATAACTTTCATATTTTAATGAATAGTAAAAACATGCTATATTTTAATTAAAAACAACTTTTTTCATCATAAAAATTTATATGGTTAAATTATAATAATGAATGGTTTTAAAGTATAAATAGAATATATTTTTACCATTTAATATAACGTATGTCATTAGAATTGAATTTACATTGAATTCATTGGTAAAATCATTTCAATCTTTTGCAATGTTTTAACTTTTAAAACTCGTTTTCTTAACAACGGGATTAATTTTAAATTAATTTATGAAACTTATGTAATTTTAATTAAGAAAAATGGATTCCATATTTGGAATAAGTAGGTCCAAATTATGTCTATAATCTACTTTTTTAGCCATTATGAATAGAAACTATGGTATATTGTTTTACCATAGTTAAAGGTATATCGGGTAATTAAGGGTAAATATAATATTATAAAATTACCCTAACACTTTTATTAATATAATTGGATGATTATATTATTTCCTAAATCATACTTGGGTTGAAATTGAATCTCATGGAACCCACTTTTATTTGATTATGACCTTTATTTTATAATATTTAAAAGAAAGTGAAATATGTCTCACTCAAACATTAATAATTAAAGTATTTTTAATATAAGCTTATACAAAATTTAAATTAGGTTATAAATACTAATTTGAAAGCTAAATTTATTTTCTTTATCGTGGTAATTTATTTGTAATTTTTCAGAGTTATTTAATTACCTTATTATCTTATACGTTAATGATGCAGAAATTATTTATCTGTTGAAATATCAATAATATAGTTTTTTTTAAATAGTAATACATATCAAAAGTCCACTAATCTGAACATATATAAACCTTAATCGTCCACTTGCCGAATTTTTGTCCATTTGCGTCCTTATTAAGGTGATTATGACCCTTATATTCTTTTATTTTAAATGATTCCAAAGTTGTCACCTTCATAATTTAATAAATATAACAATTTACAAGTTGTTATTTGAAGATGATAAATTCAAGTAAAATTATTATTATGAAATCTTTGACATTTATATTCATCATAGGATTTTTGTTTAATTTTTATGAAACAAATAAGTATATTAAATAATTATACAAAAATTTTGTACAAATTATTTTTTTAAGAGATATACCAAATAAATGGTTTTAAAAAATATTAAAATAAATATTATATGAACTATTTAATGTCATCCAAGAATTTTCTAGATAGATTTGACAGGTTAGGAATCTATTAAATATTTTGGTTAGAATATATCCTCTGTGTGAATTTTATTTAAATTAAAATAAATGAATAATGTCAAAATTGACACTATTGTTATTTTATAAAAATAACATACTATAAAATTGTTTAAAAATCTAAAAAATATTTCAAAATTATAAATTTAAATTTATATGTTCTAAAATTTTATAAACCATCCAATTATGGACAATTCACAACATATAAGTAATTATTTATAACAATTTAAAAATTAGAATCTTATTACCACAAATAAAATTAAATAGATTAAATAAGGATAAATCATGTTGATAATGTTTATAATATATTCCCAACATGTCTAAATTTTATTGTTTTATGGTATTACAACCCTATCTCATCTGATATCAGTATTTGAGTCATTTTTCGATGTTTTTATGTGAGGTAGAACATATTATAAATTAATATTTATTCTCTTAGCAAAGGTGCCCCTCTCCTCCCTTATAAAAACGGAACCCCTTCCCTCTTCTCTTCACACACTTTTGAGCCTTGAATCTTATCCAAACCCTGAAAATTCCTCTTCTCAACCTCTCTAGTGTTATCATAGAGGTTCTGGTCTTCTAAAAAGACCAACTCTAGTGCCCTAAGAAGAAGTTTAAAGGAGGTGTGCCGAGGAAGAGGTAATCTCTTATACCGATTCTTTCAAGTTTCTTTCTTCTTCAACTTCTTATTCTTTTGTTGTTTCATTATATTGTAATAACATAAGTATAAATAATTAATTTATATGTTATTATAAATATTAAACAACCCCATTTCAACTTCTATCCATCCTACGGAAAACGAAATCACTGCGCGTTCGTACGTACGGAATACCGTCTCCACGCTGTGGTGTAATATGTTTTCCACCAACACCTTACTTGGATGGGTATAATGGTGTAAAGAATAACTATATATGATTATTATAACATCATACTTATTCTAAGATATTATATCATCCACTCCAATTCCATTCAATAAATATGGAAACGATATCATCGCTCATGCGTACGTACGGATTACCGTCTCCACGACGCGATGAGAGTCATTTTCCATGTTAACAATTCAAGAATGATTATAAAGTATATATAATAAGTAATAATGAAATATATGACATATTAATGATACTTAAGTTATTTATACGTTATTTACTTACATCTATAAAATTTAATACGGAAATTAAAATAGCGTTCATGTGTATGTACGGCATACCGTTTCCATGAATGGTGTATTTCTTTCTTTTATTGATCTATTATATATATTTATATTCTAAATATATATTATATATAAATCATGGTTTATATTATTTAATTTATTAATCATGATCTAATTGATCATATGAATAATTACAAGTCAAAACACTGACAATAAATGAAACGATTTTACCCAAAACGTTGCTTTAACATGGAATTTACAAAAGAACGGGCAATATAATGTCATAAGTGAACCATATATTATATCATAATAATGATTATAATTCTTTAATAATTCAATTACATTATTTAAATCATTATATAGGATGTTAGGATACATACGAAGCATATCGGACATAAGGTAAGATATAATTTTGCAATCTAATTTTTATCCGAGATCGCTTATACGTAAGTATTTACTGGGGTTATATTTTTCATCCATGACCATAAAATGTTTTTTATAAAGTGTTTAATATTTTTCCATGTATGTTAAATGGAATGTTTACCCATATTTGAATTTTACTTTTTTTATGGAAGGAATCTTTCTTTTGTTTACCATACATGGTACTTTTTGACTTTTCCGGCAAAAGTACGAGGAGAATGTTTTTTTACTTATTCGGCATGAATGGATTTTTACGGTTTCATAATGCCTTATTTACATGAATCTTAATCTACATTATTTAATGACTATTTTCAACAAAATCCTTTTCTTTAAAATTTTCATGGCATTTTGTGAAAAGAAAATTATTTTGAAAAAGAATGGATATTTTACTCAAGAATTCATTTCAAGTGTTTCATCAAAACCATTTTCCATCTAGGATGACATTATTCAATATGTGTATGTTTCATGTATAATGTATCTATTAATTACATGGTTTAATTTTTCTTGTGATGAGATTATAACCATTTGTTTTATATGGATTATGTTATGATGGGATGATGTTTATGAAACCCATTTTATTATTTGGGTTATGATGAATGATTTGTGTTTATGTTGTGGGACTCGTAAGAATGATTTCATTATGAGACGGGTGGGACCTATATCTCCCTCAAATGCATTGTGTAAATATTTATATCTCATGAGATAGACATTTCTTGAACGGTAAGTAAATATGGTTCAGTAATATAGGGATGGAACGAAAAGTAAACCTAGTTCAGTAAGGGACTTTGTCCATTAAGATGGTCTTAGCAGCAATGCCTTGGCTACTATGGAAATCATATCATGTAGTTACTATTATTCCACAATTAAGAGTTTTATTCAAATACTATTTTATCATGATTAATGTTCTTTTATGATCTATGCATTATGTGCTGCAATGTTTTATGTCATTGCTCAAGATTTTGATGTTTAGACTTTATGCTCATATTTTTACATTCAAATCTTTATGGATTGTTTTATGTTCTCTATGTTTACCCTTACTAAGAATTTGAGCTCACCCTTTATATTTTTTCTTTTACCATGGATATAAATAAATGTTTTAGGTAAGAAAACAAAAGGGGAAGATCTTTATGGGAGATGTTGAAGATCTTTCACCATGATTAGAAGATTATGTTCTGAGTTTCCAAAGACACTAAACTATTACGATCCTTGAGTTTTGGTTTTTGTTATGTATTAAGTATTCCGAAAATTTAACGTACTGTCCATGTACGTCAAACATTAGGTCTCTACAGTTGGGATCAGAGGAATGGTTTAGTTAACCTTTGGAAACTAGGATGCGAAAACTTTAGTGAGATCCCTAGAGATATTTCTGTGGTATGTCTAGGGATGTCCCTAAGGGTAAATATAAGTATAGGTTATAGTCCTAGAATTACGATAATGATCTTATAGTTAATCCTAAGATGTTAGATATTTATGGTACTCCCCCTTTATTATGTTGTTTTCCCTAGCATGATTTTTCCCTCTCACACTATTCTTTTTGGGTTTTAGATGATGGTTGGAACCCGAAGGAACCGTGTTGATCAATGTAATGGACAATGCAATTATTTTCCTCCTCAAAAAAGAAATTTCATTGGATATGGAGTGAAAATTCTTATTTCTATACTTACACAAGCTATGAATCATTTTGGACTTCCAAATGAGAAGAGAAGGGAACAATATTCTATTGAGTCCTTCATAAGGAAACGTTCACCTTCTTTCAGTGGGTCTTCTGATCCACTTGTTGCTGAACAATGGATCAGTACCATTGAAATGATATTGTCCATACTTCGTTGTTTGGAACATGAATAAGTCATTCTGGCTATTTACCATTTAGAAGGTGAAGCAGATCAATGGTGGACTCTAATTAAGAATACGAGGCCTCGAGATGAAATTGAATTTATGGAATGGGATGAGTTCAAGAACTGATTTTTCAATAAGTACTTCCCTCGTATTCATCGAAAAAATATGGAAAAGGATTTCCTTGAGCTTAAGAAAAAGGATGATGAATCTGTTGGTATATACGAAACGAATTTTACAAGTTTTGCAAGGTATGCATCTGGATTTATCATCCAACCTGAAATTAAAGTTGAACGATTCTTCAGTGGTTTAAAACCAAGTCTTAGAAGGTAATTAGCTATAAGATACTTCAGTAGATATGAAGAAATTTTTCATTGTGCTATCAAGGTAGAAATGGAAGTTGGTGTTACATATCCATCTCCTGGTTTTGACAAGAAACGAAAGATGGAGTTCAAGGAGAAATCTCAGAATAATGGTGAAAAGAATATGAATGTTTCTATATGCTCAAAGTGTGGAAAGAAGCATGGTCATGATTGTATTAACGGGGCTAGAAAATGTTTTCAGTGTGGAAAATAAGGTCATCGAGCACCTGAGTGTCGAAGTAATGGAAAAAGGGTTTCAAATGATGTGAATAAAGAAAAGACTACAGAGAACGTACCACCAACACTTCAATTCTTCAAGTGCAAGGAAATGGGGAATTATTCTAATCAATGACCTAATCCAAGGGATAATGATGATCAACGTGAGAAACCACTTAAGGAAATGGATAAAGGGAAGTCACATCCGATCACTATTTGTGATGTTGAGTATGACAATGATGTTGTGTAATGATTACGTTTTTATGTAATGGGGTTTCAAAATAGTATCATTGAATCTCATTTATGGTATCATGGAATTTTAGAATATCTATGTATTGGTTTTCAATAATTATATGGTACTGGTAACCATGAAAAGTGATTGAAATATTTTTTGAAATAAGATGATATGTGCATAATGAAGTGATAAAGAGAAAATGAAATGAGATCATGACTGATATCATGGTTTGAGTATATATAAATTTCTGGATTTTGGTATGTGGAAAGAGTTAACTTTTGAAAACATTTATGTTTTCACTAAGGTTCAATGGGTATTCATTTTTCTAGAGAATACATAATTAAGGTATTCACATGTTTTTAATGTGACCAATAAGATTTATTTTGTGATATGTGGGGGATAAATGATGGTATTCACATGCTTTGTTGAAGAAATTTCTAGTAATTGTTTTCTTTATACTATGAGTTTGGACAGAAATATTTTGGATAAGCCTAATGATTGGAATGGATTATGTTGGACATAATTTGTTATTGTTTAAGGCTAGAACTTTTTTTCAATATTATTTTTGGGATGTTATAATAATGTAGTTTTAGAAATAGGATAACCTGCAGGACGGGCGACAACACGTCACGTCAGACAAGGTTGCGGGAATCGAACCCACAACCGAAGTGTGACAGGACTTTATCGCCTACCACTGGCCTACAGGAAGTCCCTGGTTAGTAGAAAATAGTTTTATTTTATTAAGTGGTATAATAGATGAAGTATAAGTTCATATTTGGAATCATATGTTATTAACCTCACCATAGATGGACTTATGTATATTTGACAACTTTTGCTAACCTTTTGTTTGAAATGGATGGAATGACCCATCGTTCTATCATATGATCTGCTAACACGTCACGAATAATAAATTCAACATCATTTCTTTAAGAGAAGAAGTGGAAATTGTTCAAGGCACGAAAAACAGTGATATTGTACCAAAATCATGTAAGTATTTCTTTTAATTCATCAACTTTAGGGAAATGATCTGGAAAACCAAAAATGTTGTCCCAGTGCTCTTATATCTGATGAATCAGAAGGTACCTTAAATCATCACAAATTTATGGCTTTTTTATTGTTATCTTTTTCATAGCCATGTTCTCTACCACTCTCCATCAGAATTTGATTTTTAGATTTCTCTTATATATCCATATTTTCACCTATGTTCTCCTATGTGGAAACCCAGTGATTAGTTAATTTGGGTAACCTTTGCATTTCATTCTTTATTTTTTAATGATAATTTTTGGTATTCCTTTTTATGATGTGGGTTTCTATGAAAGAATCTCTCATGTAATAAACCATTTATAACCCCGACGAATTTCGAGGGTGATATTCATTTTAAGGGGGGTAGAATGTAACAAACTGATATTTTATAAGATATATTATTTTTAATTTATTTCATATATTCTATTTTACGCTACACCAAGATTATATAGCACTATAAGCAACACTTTATTAGCTTGCAGTATACGCAACACTAATCTTGGATTGTGTTACACACAATTTCAAGTTTGTTTGATAGTAGTTATTCTACGCAACATTGAGTATATATATATATATATATATTCAATATATAAATGAAATATGGTTGGATTTTGTTATACACATCAACAAAGGAGTCTTTCACTACACTCAACCCTGACTTGGCTTGCATTACACGCAATCGTGTCCTTCCTCGATAGCGTGTGTGGTACGCAATACCGGGTTTCATTAAACAACGATATATTATTATAATATTATTATGAACTAGCCATTATGAATAGTATAAACTAAATTTTTTATTTTATAACATTATTATTCATCTTACACATTTTCTAGAACATGGTATAAGAATAAAATAAATATTTTGGGTAAAATAAGTATTCTTCAAAAAATGCAATTTTGCCGCCTTTTGATGGGGCACCCAATTTAAATATAATTTTTGACATGTTTATAAGTTCAATTTGAAAAAATAAAATTCTTCTTTGGAATCAGGATATAAAAATTTACTTTTGATAAATTTTTCATATTATTCTGATAACTTTCATATTTTAATGAATAGTAAAAACACTCTATATTTTAATTAAAAACAACTTTTTTCATCATAATAATTTATATGGTTAAATTATAATATTGAATGGTTTTAAAGTATAAATAGAATATATTTTTACCATTTAATATAACTTATGTCATTAGTATTGATTTTACATTGAATTCATATGTAAAATCATTTCAATATTTTGCAACGTTTTATCTTTTAAAACTCGTTTTCTTAACAATGGGATTAATTTTAAATTAATTTCTGCAACTTCTGTGATTTTAATTTTGATAAAATTGATCCCATATTTGTAATAATTAGGTCCAAATTATGTTAATAATCTACTTTTTATTTTTAGGCATTATGAATAGTAACTACGGTAAATTTTATTTACCATAGTTAAAGGTAAATCTGGTAATTGAGGGTAAATATAATATTATAAAATTACCCTACCACTTGTCTTAATATAATTGGATGATTATATTTTTCCCTAAATCATAATTGGGTCGAAATTGAATCTAATGGAACCCACTTGTATTTGATTATGACCTTTAGTTTATTTTATTTAAAGGAAAGTGAAATATGTCTCACTCAAACTTTATTAATTAAATTATTTTTAATATAAGGTTATAAAAAATATAAATTCGGTTATAAATACTAATTTGAAAGATAAAATGTTTTTATCTATCATGGTAATTTATTTTTAATTTTTTAAAGTTATTTAATTACACTATTATCTTATACATTAATGATGCAGAAATTATTTATTTAGGTAAAATCAATAATATAGTTTTTATTGAAATAGTAATACATATCAAAAAGCCCAAAAATCTGAAAAAAAACTTATTGGTAGTGTATATATAAACCCTAATAATCCACGGGTCTAATTGATGACCATTTGGATCCTTATTAAGGAAATTATGACACTTATATTACATTATTTTAAATGATTCCAAAGTTGTCATCTTCATAATTTAATAAATATAAAAATTTACATGTTGGTATTTTATGATGATAAATTCTAGTAAAATTATTATTATAAAATATTTGAGATTTATCTTCGTCATAGGATTTTATTTTTAATTTTTATGCAAAAAATATTTATATTCAATAATTATACAAAAATGATGTACAAATTATTTTAATAAGAGATATACCAAATAAATGTTTTTAAAAAATATTAAAATAAATATTATATAAACTATTTAATGTACTCCAAGAATTTTATAGACACATTTGACATGTTAGTAATCTATAAAATATTTTTTTAGAATATATCCTCTATGACGATTTTATTTAAATTAAAATAAATGAATAATGTCCAAATTGACAATATTGTTATTTTATAAAAATAACATATTATAAAATTGTTTAAAAATCACAAAAAATATTTAAAAATTATAAATTGAAATTTATATAGTCCAAAATTTCATAAATTATCCAATTATTAACAATTCACAACACATAAGTAATTATTTTAGCAATTTAAAAATTAGAATCTTATTACCACAAATAAAATTAAATAGATTAAAGAAAGATAAATCAAGTTTATAATGTCTAAAATAAATTCCCAAAATGTCTAAATTTTATTGTCTGATGAGATTAAAACCCTATGACATATAATAATTGTATATGAGTTATTTTTGGGGGTTTTTAAGTGATTATTAAATTACTATAAATTAATATTTCTTATTTTACCAAAGGTTCCCCTCTCCTCCCTTATAAAAAGAAAACCCCTTCCTTCTTATCTTCACACCCTTTTGAGCCTTTAAGCTCATCCAAACCCTGAAAATTCCTCTTATAAACCTCTTTATTTATATCATAGAGGTTCTGGTATTCTCAAAAGTCCAACTCTAGTGCCCTAAGAAGAGGTTTTAAAGAGGTGCGTTGAGGAAGTGGTAATCTCTTCTACTGATTCTTTCAAGTTTCTTTCTTCTTCAAATTATACTTCTTTAGTTGTTTCATTATATTTTAATAACATAATTATCACTAATATACTGATATTTTATTATAAATATGAAACAATCCCATTTCACCTTTTATCCATCCTACGAAAAATGAAATCACCGCGCGTGCGTACGTACGGAATATCGTCTCCACGCTGTGGTGTAATCTGTTTTCCACCACCACCTTACTTGGATTGGTATAATGGTGTAAATAATAACTATATATGATTATTATAACATCATAATGATTCTAAGATATTATACCATCCACTCCAATACCATTCAATAAATATGGGAATGATATCATCGCTCGTGCGTACGTACGGATTACTGTCTCCACAACGCGATAAGAGTCATTTTCCATGTTAACAATTCAAGAATTATTATAAAGTATATATAGTAAGTAATCATGAAATATATTACATATTAATGATACTTAATTTATGTATATGTTATTTACTTACATCTATTAAATTTAATAAGGAAACGAAAATAGTGTTCATGCGTACGTATGACCTACCGTTTCCATGAACGATGTATTTCTTTCCATTTATTGATCTTTTATATATATGTATATTATGAATATATATTATATATAAATCATGTATTATATTATGGAATTAAGTAATCATGATCTATGTAATCATATGAATAATTACAAGTCAAATCACGGACGATAAATGAAACGATTTTACCCAAAACGCTGCTTTAACATGGAATTTAGAAAATAACGGGTAACATAAAGTCATAAGTGAACCATATATGATATCATAATAATGAATATAATTCTGTAATAAGTCAATGACATTATTTAAATCATTATACAGGAGGATCTAATATATACAAATCATATCAGACATAAGGTAAGGGATAATATTTCAATCTCATTTTTATCCGATATCGCTTATACGTAAGTATTTACTGGGGTTATATTTTTCATCCATGTCCATAAAATGTTTTTCATAAAGTGTTTAATTTTCTTCCATGTATGTTTTATGGCATGTTTATCCCTATTTGAATTTTACTTTGTTTTATAGAAGGAATATTACTTTTGTTTACCATACGTGGTACTTTTTGACTTTTTTGACAAAAGTACGAGGAGAATGTTTTTATTAACTTATATGGAATGAATGGATTTTTACGGCTTCATAACGCCTTATTTTCATGAATATTAATCTACAATATTTCATGACTATTTTAAACAAAATCCTTTTATTTATAAATTTCATGGAATTATTTGAAAAGAAAATGATTTTGAAAAAGAATGGATATTTTCCTCAAGAATTCATTTCAAGTGTTTTATCAAAACCATTTTCCATCTAAGATGACATTATTTCATATGTTTATGTTTCAAGTATAATGTCTCTAGTATTTACATGGTTTAATTTTTCTTATGATGAAATGATATTCATTTGTTTTATATAGATTATGTTATGATGGTATGATGTTTATGAAACACATTTTATTCTTTGGGTAATGATGAATGATTTATATTTATGTTGTGGCACACGTAAGAATGATTTCATTATGAGATGGGTGGGACCTATATCTCTCTCCAATGAATTGGGTAAAGATTTATATCTGATGAGATAGACATGGATGGAATGGCAAGTAAATGCGGTTTAGTAATACAGGCCTGGAACGGAAAGTTAACCCGGTTCAGTAAGGGACTTTATCCACTAAGATGGTCTTAGCAGCAATGCCTTGGATACTATGGAAATAATATCATGTGATTAATGTTTTTCCAAAATTACAAGTTTTATTCCTATGCTATTTTCACATGATTAATGTTATTTTATGATCTATGCCTTATGTACTGCAATGTTTTATGTCATTGCTCAAGATTTTGATGTTTAGATTGTATGCTCATGTTTTTACATTCAAATGTTTATAGATTGTTTTATGTTCTCTATGTTTACCTTTACTGAGCATTTGAGCTCACCATTTATATATTTTATTTTCCCAAGGATATAAAGAAAGCTTTTAGGTAAGAAAACAAAAGGGGAAGATCATAATGGGAGATGTTGAATATCTTTCACCATGATTAGAAGATTATGTTCCGAGTTTCCAAAGACACTAAACTATTACGACCCTTGAGTTTTGGTTTTTGGTATGTATTAAGTATTCCGAAAAATTAATGTACTGTCCATGTACATCATGCTTTGGGTATCTATATATATATATATCAAAGGATGTTATTTCTATGTGTATTCATATGAAAAATAGTTGCAAGTTATTAAATTAAATGACTACATATAATTTTTTAATATCCATATTGAAGATCACAATCTGTTTTTTGTCAAGTATTTATTTTACTAGGCCATGGTTCAATTTGGGTGAGTAAAATAGAGTTTGATAAGGGATATTTTTTCATCGATAGTTTTTTGTGGCCGAACAGAGGTTGAAGTTGACAATGTAGATATTTTCAATGGGAAAGATCAAAACTATCATATTACTGCCATGATTATTTCTAGTGTTTTAAAACTAATATGAACAATGAATGCATCAATTGTGCCACATATAAATTATTTGAGTTTTGGTGAGATGTTATATTATAAAAGATGAGATCTACCAACCATATTCAAAACACACACGACCTGGACCTTACACCAAGGCCTTGAATGCATTATGCCTAACCCATTCTCAACCACTATAGTTTCTCTTCCAATACCATGTGTATCCAACGATAGATAATCCCATTTAAAATGAGGTTATTGACATGGATTTCTATATAATCCCACTGAGGGCTTGTCTGGTGCCCACCTGAGCATTGGTTTACTTGGATGCCTTTGGTTATTACATAAATTTTTATCAAAATAATTATTTCAATGAAAACAAATGTCATTTTTTTCTTATTATTTCAAATATTTCAATTAGGATAATTATTTTAAATTTTGATTATAATTTATAACTATCAACTAAAAATTAATTTAAAATTTTTAATTTATTTTATTTTAAGTTACCTAAATTTATTTACCATTGTTACTATTATTATATAACTTATTTACTTTTAAATTTCCTTTCATATACTCTTTTACCAACACCTCCTAACATTTTCATTATAGCCATTAAAATAAAATTCAAATTGTTAAATTTTTTAATGATCAAAATAAATTTTCTATGAACACCGACAACATAAAGGTAATCAATGTGGATAGCTAAAATCACTTGATGTCTCTTTTTTTCATTCACCCATTATTGTTCTCTATTTTCCTCTGACTCTTTGTATTTTTTCTATTTTCATCACATGAGTTTGTCTAAACATTCTTGTTGGAGACATGTCGGATATAATTTTGGTCTTATTTTTCTAATCAGAGGTGCTCTAGTGTTTTTTACTATATCTTATAGTGTTTTTTTTAAATTAAATCTTGGATTATAGTGATTTATTATAGTCAATATATCAATAAAAAAATTTCATTTTGGTATTGGAATTCAAAAACTTATTTTATTGTCGTAATTATTTAAATGAAAAATACATTCAAGAACTCATGATGTTACACTATACCCAACTTATCCATAGAAATATGGTAGGCTGGTAGCTATATCCATATTTAGAATAAGAATTTTTTACATGTGGGAATTAACTAGTTGTTATCAATTGGAACTAGTGAAAGTGGGAGTCTATTTGAGTTATTTACATATAAAAAACTACTTTATAATTTATATTTTTATATATTAATAGATTTTTTTTAATAAGTTATTACATATTAATTATTCTATTATATAATATTAATTTTAGAAGATCATAGATTATCCTTCACATCAAAATGTCTATATGTGGTTCCCCGCTATCATGAAAACCTTTACATGAAATGATGATATTCATAAACATAATTAGATATTAGAATAAATTTCCATGAAAGGGTACTTAGTTTGATTATTTTTAGGTATGACTACTAATAAGTGGATGATACTTAATTTGATGAATTTTCTACTTGGTGATCGTAAATATGGAATATTATGATAATAGTCCCTCTTGTAGGAATTATACTTGTTTACTTGTCATCAATATCCCAATTTGTGAGTGTGTGTAATGGACTTTAGACATTAATATTATTATTAATTAAGTTTTGTAGTAATTTACAGTGATGTATTATCATAAATCATTGAGGGATGATTAATAATAAAAAAAATTATATTTGGTTCTTCAGAAAAGATATATTACTAATAAATTATATAAGGAATGATTTATCCTATGAAACTTTCTCGAAATTTATATCAAAACCCCTTAATTTAAATGAAACATTAAAATTAAATTCATGGGTTGTGGTGTCATGATGAATTTAATTCATATTATCAATGAAGGTTGTATCAACCATATAGCTTGATGGAATAGGTATGCATCCTTCTTGATGTGATATTCTAACATAGTAATTATATTAAATATTTAGCCACTATATGTGGTTGTTATGATTTTGATTTATCTTCTTCCTCTATGGGTGTCATAACCCATTGTTATATATTATCCATGGAATTTAGAAAAACCCACCTAATTCAACTAAGGATGAAGTTGAGAGGGTCACATACATTGTGTTTCCATTGATATCAGTTAAATATTTTTTTTTAAATTTGAAATAAATATTATTCTCTAGACTGAGAATTGATATTAACTCACAATTAATTTATCATAAAATATAAAATAAATATTTATTCACTATTTAATTATTTAATTATAAAAATATATAATATTTAATTTTCTATAATAAATCACAATTTACTATAAATATATCTATTTATAACTAATTTGTTTTGTAACACCCCAATATTCCACTTTACACTTATCTTTGAATAACACAATAACTTATGCTATATAAAACTTCGAGTTCAAGCACAGCATGACCATTCAAACTAGCAGTTATGAATAGTAATACCCACTTTTTGAAATTTCATAAATTTTATTTTTTAAAATTAAATTCATTTTGGGATTTGGAATATCAAAATTATCTTAGGGTGAATTGTGGGTATTTTTCTCAAAACATTCTATTTTTTGATGAATAGTGAAAACACTACATTATTGTTTAAATCTGACTATTTATTTAAATAATTATTTATCTTATTTAATTATATTTTAAGTAAAAATAGATATATAATACCTATATTAGTTAAATTTAATTCATTGATGTAATTTTGTACTAATATTAGATGTATAAAATTTATTGAACTTTTTAACGTCTTTTACCCACCTTCTAGGAAAATTTTCAAATTTGCGTAAAATGTAATTTTACTACTTCTATGAATTGAATTTCAAAAATACAAGAGAAAAGGTTGAAATTATTATGTAAAATTTGGTTCAATTGGATGAAAATAATTTTTGATGAATACTAACTTTTGAATTTTATTTACCACGATTAAAAGTAAATAGGGTAATTAAAGATAAAAATGTTATTATAATTACCCTAACACATGTCTTAATTATATTGGTAAGTGTTTTTCGACAAAAATAAACCATATGAATAAAATATGATCCTCTTTGATCCACTTGGATAAAAATATGACATTTGTTATTATTTTATTTAAAGAAGAGTTTAAATTGATAAATTCAAATTTTCATAACTAAAACATTTTTAATATTGGGTTATACCTAATATAAATTAGACTACGAATATTCATTATAAATATAAAACTATTTCCTATATAATTTTTTTTATTTATGATTTTTAGACATTAAATAGTTAAATTTATTTATGACACATTGATGATGCAATAATTACCTAATCAATGAAAGATTAAAATAATTGATATTACAAATATCCAAATTAATGTAAACTGAGACTTTTGAAACATGAAACTAAATTTCTAAGATAAAATGAAATATTAGGATTAATTTTTATGTATTTTTTTTCTAAGTAATCATGATTTTTTGACTTTCACAAAAATCCAATTACTAAAGTGTGACAAAATTGACATAAATGGGTTTTCAAGACAAATACAAAATTATTAAATGATATAATATTCATAAAAATATAAGGTTCAGCCAAAGGACTTAGATAATGTTAGATATGTCAATAATGAACCACCTAGTGTTATCTTGGGTTTTTATAGTATGTTTATTAACCATTTATTATAATAATACAAGAATACATGGTAAAGGTTAAACTATTTTAAAAAGAGATAAATATAAAAGATAAGGTTAATATGGTGACCTAAAGCAGTATAAAACCAATTGGTTGATAGTATTTTTACCCATACCCAATTTAGACTCAAAATAAATACTTTTAGAGACATTAAAAACTATAAATTATCTTATTATAAAAAAATATTTCAAGATTTTCCTAAAGTGACCCTCACATCTCTTGTAAAAGGGTACTTCCCCTTTTCATACTTTAACACATCCAAATACATTTGGATAGTCCAACCCCTATTCAAATATCCTCCCAACTACCCTCACATAATTCTAGATTCCTTAATTTTACCAAAAATACAACCTAAGGATCCATTTTTATCAAATTCAATGGAAGCACCTGAAGAAGAGGTAATAATTTCATCATGTCTTTCAATGTTCTTTTCTTCTTCCACTTCCTCTTTCATTATTGTTTCCTTACCAAAATAATAAATTCAGTACCTTCTACATAATATGATTTATTATAAATATTTTACAACCATATTCATTATTCTATCCATCCTAGGAATGATAAAGTCATTATATGTGCGTATGTACGGCTTACCTTCTCCACATCGTGGTGTTGTTTGTTATTCATAATTTCAATATTTGGATGGGTATAATAATGAATATAATTAATTTAAATAATAAATATAATTTTTTAATGATTCTGTATATATGATATACCATTCAATTACATAATATTTCACCTTTAATAGAATAATATTTTCACTCGTGTGTACGTACGGATTACCGTCTCCACAAACGTGATGAGATTCATTCCCCATCGTAACCATTCAAGAACAATTTTCATTCTATTAAAAAAAATAATGTGTAATAACATAATATAATTTTGGATATGAATCAAATAAGTTATATCCATAACTAACATGTCTTATGTAACAATGACTATAAAGGAAAATGTATCATTTAATAGCCGAAACATTGATATTTCTGAAATATTATTAACAAAACAATATTAGAAGATCATATATGATATAAAATTTATATATGTGGTTCATGTATAATTTAATAAAAATTATTTAAAAATTGTACATCAGGTTAACATACTATTTACTAAGGAAAAGTACAATATAAGGGTTAATTTTACAATCTCTTTATTATCCGAGGTTGTTTTTACAAAAGTATCTACTGGGAATTCATATTCATACACAATTGTGTTTCTTAAAAATGTATTTCAAATCATTTTTACTATTTCCTAGAATATGGGTTAAATTCATTTATACACTTTTTTTACTTTTTATAAAAAAAATTGAATGGATTCTTTCCATCTTTTTCTAAACTAGGTACCTTATGACATTTTCAACAAATTAAGGTAAGAATGTTTTTTTAAATTATACAGAGGGGGTAGATATTTTCCGCCACTATAAAACCATCAAATCTTCCCTTACAAGAATATAAAATTTTTTCCCAATAAATAATTTCTTTTATAATTATGTTACTTTTAAATTATTTCAAAATAAAAAGAGACATTTCTCTCAAATATTTTTGATTTCATCTATGTCAACATCCTTTGATGGATTTTACACAAGTTTGATGTTGATTTATTATGATACAATATTCCATATTGTGTTGTAGGTTTTGTGATATGTTTGATTGTTGATGTGTTATTTTTATACCATTCATGGTTTATAGTTAATGTATTAACATTTTGTATGTTATTTTTAATATGAATGTTTATGTTACGTTTCAAACTTTTCATATGAGAATTCATTAGACAAAGTAAGTGTTAGGAAAAGATAGTTAGAGCTCCTCGATGCATCGATTGGTATCATGAGGAGAACTTTTTTCTTGGCATAAGGCCTTGACAAAATATTATTTGTAGTCTTGGCATGTGGCCTTGACTATGTGTTTATGATGTCCGGCATTATGCATTCGATCATTATGAAATTTGTTATTGATATTAAATGAGATTATTTGACAGGTAGAATATCCATGTGAATAAGTAAATGTAATTTTTTGATTTATATTTTCCATATTATGCTGAATTTTATGTTTGAAAGGATTTTTTTAGTCTTATACAATTCTTTAAATGTTTATGCATATTTCTGAGTGTTTTTCTATATTTTCATCCATTTAGAGCATCAGAACAAACCCCTTTCTATGATTTATTATTCCTAGGATGTTAATAAGTATATTACGATTAACCTGCAGGAATAGGCTAAGGGATATGAGTGTATTCAAAGGGGGCACAATTTTGTTGTTTTTTCATTTCATAATGTAATGTAAAACTTATGTATATATATTTTACTTCCAAGTCTACAAAACTAATCAGTTTTTCGAGGCTTGATCTATTATGATTTTTCCAATGTTATGTAGTAATCCACTAACTCTAGGTAACTAGGGATAGGAAGTTATAGTTTGTATTAGAGGAAGTTTAGTACAAACCTCAAAAATTAGATTCAGAACAACTACGATTAGATAACATTACCCTATGATAAACTTTGAGGATTAGTATAGAATAACATCCTATATTTTTTGTAATGTAGATATTTTTATAATTTTCCATTAAATACATCCATGTCTGGATACGACTAGGTAGAGGTGGCTCTGGAACATATGTAACTAGGAGTGAAAACTCCAACATGGAGTTTCAGGCTTGACCGGGGGTATCTTGGTATATGACAATGGGCCTTACTGCACTCTAGGTTACGACACTCTCTGGGGATATTCATAGGATAATTCACATTTTCTTTAAAACCCATTATGAATAATTTAAGAGTAAATACTTCGTCAATGAAAACATTTTTTATGGTTATAGATTATATGCATAAAATATTAAATTTTTGTTAGGTATTGTACTAATTAGGAATTATGTATTGGGATTTATAAACTAATCTAGTGTAATCCATTATTTTGAAATTACACCTAGTGTAAGAAATGGAAACTGTATTAGTGCACGTAATCCAAATTGGGATTGGACTCCTACTATGGATAATTATAGTGGAGTTGGTGATGCAATTGGTGTTGATCATCTTATAACCATACTTGGAAAACTCACTCAAGTTATGAATAATAACCTCACCCTTATGGATTACTCTGATCCACAACACAGAGGATCAATATTAGACCACTTAATTAGGCAACAATAAAAAACATTCAATGGGACTATAAATCCATTAGTAGCTGTGTAATGGATAAGTTCAATAGAGAAAATATTTCATTATTTGTGGACCAGCGAAAGTGAAAAAGTTGTGATGGCAGTTTATCGCCTCATAAGAGATTCTGATCAATGGTGATGATTAATTCCAAACACAAAGGAAGATGAAGAAGTATCAAATATTGAATGTGGGGAGTTTAAAGATATTTTATTAGAAAAATACTTTCCTTATAACCATCGAGCGGGTATGGAAAGACAATATCTGAGTCTAAGGAAAAAAGAGGATGAGAATGTCGTAATGTATGAGGCTAACATTACTAAGATAAAAAGGAATGTTGTCGATTATATACATAACCCAAGGAGTAATATTGATCAATTATTTTAGGGGTTAATACCATTTATTCATCAAGCATTTTTCTCACAATCTTTCTCGTCATAAGAAGATATTGTCTCATCTGCTATCAAGATACAAAATGAATTCTCTAAATCTTACGACTTTAAATAAAGTTAAGAGATGAAGAGATCATCTAAAAACTCTAGAAATTGAAATATGGGGAAGAAGAGAAAATTTTAATTTCAATCTTGTAGTAAATATGGGAAGATAGGCCCCAGTACTTGCCTAAAGGGAATGAGAGTCTGTTAAAAGTGTGGTGAAAAAGGCCACCAAGCTCATGCCTGAAAGAAAAATAAAGAGGTTGTCAATGTTGGATGCTACAATTTTAGATAAATGAGGCATTATTCCAATAAATGTCCAACTTACCAAGGTAACATACCTTAGAAAATTCCAAGGGATCAAGGCCAATATTATGCGATCACTACTGCTGATATTGATGCTCTGAATAATGTGGTTGCAGGTAATTTAATGGTTTCCACAAATTTATCCCATGCTTAATTTGATTCTGGATCATTGCATTGTTTCATATCTTCCCAGTTTGCTAAGAAAATTAGATATTTCCAATTTGATTTAACAAGGTAGTTTTCAATCAAAACACTTAAGGGGAGTATCATTGAAATAAAGTATTGTGAATCAGTTTCCATTTGGGAATATAAACATGATTTATCTGCTGATCTCATCGTCATACCCATGATTAAATTTCATATAATTCTCAGTATGAATAGGATTTCAAACCATGATGCCAAAATTTATTATAATAGGAAGGAGGTTACAATTTTTTATGATGAAAAGGAATACATTATCTATAGAGAAGAAAAATCACCATCTAAGTCTCATTTAGATCCATCCCCAGTAGCTCTACTAAATTAAATTATTGGGGAGGAACAGAGTGAAAAAACTATGGGTTAGGAAAGAAATCTACAAATAGAGGACATACCTATTGTATAGGAATATGTTGATGTGTTTCAATAGGATTTACAAAGACATCCTCCAGAATGATAAATTGAGTTTTCCATTGGCTTAATTTCTTGTTTGAGGCCCATATCAAACACCCCTTATAGAATGGCCACTGTAGGATTGGTGGAACGAAATAAACAACTAGAGTTGTTGAGTAATAAAGTATTTATTCTCCCCAGTGTTTCTCTATGGGGTTCCCTAGCACTACTGGAAAAATACCCTATACCAACGGTTTGGAACCGTTGGTATAGGCCCTCAAACCGTTGGTATAGGCTATACCGACGGTTTGGAGGACCGTTGGCAAGTAAGTCGTGACAATAGGTCTATACCAACGGTTTTGGGAAAACCGTTGGTATAGACCTATACCAACAGTTTTGAAAACCGTTGGTATAAGTAATATGAAAACCTATACCAACGGTTCTCAAAACCGTTGGTATATGTATTTCAAAAAAAACATTCGGTGGGATTTGATCCCGGGACCTCTTGTTTATAATTGAATGACTTAACCACTAACCTAACATGACTTTTGTGAACATAATTTCATAAATATATATATGTATTGTTATAATATTTTTAAATTTTGATTTATATAATGTTCTCGGTAAGAAGATTCGATTAAAAATCGAAGGACCTATACGAATGGTTCTCAAAACCATTGGTATAGACCTATACCAACGGTTTGGACCAACAGTTTGGCCAAAACCGTTGGTATAGGTCCTATAGGTCCCCCCCTATACCAAAAGTTTGTCCAAAACCGTTGGTATAGGTCCAAATTAATGAACTATACCAACGGTTTGGCCAAAACTGTTGGTAAAAGTCATATTTTCAGTAGTGTAGTTCTTTTTTGTTAAGAAAAATGATGGATCTATGATGAAATACATTTACTATAGAGATATCAATTATATAACAATCAATAACAAGTATCCCATTTTTTCCTCTAGAAATGGGGATGACCTTGTATGCTTAATGTTCAAGAATTCCAATCAGTTTTTTGACAGGTTTGTTCATAGAACAGGAAACATCGAATGATTCTATATCAATTTGGACCTACATTCTAAAGTTAGGTGCTCATTAGTTGTTGATAGATGAAGCTTAATAATTTGCATTGGTCGAGAGGATGGGAGGTCGGACTCATCACACCTTTATGGGGGGAATTATTGTCTACTCTGGGAGTCTCTTTATAGATTTAAGTTATGTTCATGAATCCTTATTACCCTACCAAGTATGAAAATGTGCTTTTTTTAAGATCTGATAATCAATGATCAATATGTATGAGATTTAGAGAATATTTTATATGTATTTGAGGTTTTTAATCGATAGAGAATCATCTGTATTTGTTAGAGATTCTTAGTCAATTGTATCCTTCAACACATTATATAAAGATATCTTGGTCATTATGATAACCATTCTGGTTTTAAAGCCACTCAGTGGGGCACTTGAAGTTTATTGTCGTTCAGAAGGACACAGAGTATTTCAGAGTTGGGATCCTACCCATAGATGGGCTACCTACGTATCCTTGTCAGAAAAGGAATCATAATCCATGTAGTTCAGGAATTAAGATACAGTTTAACATCATATGGGATGGATGAGAATTAATGGGTGATGGGCTTGAACCTTAGAAAGGCTTCCTACGTACTCCACTTTTAAGGTAGAGATCAAAGTCCACATAGTTCGGTTGGGAATTGTGGGGCTTATGTATGATTAATGGACCAAATAGATGTGTCTTGGTTACTTTCATACTCTATGCTCGCATGAGTTATTCTCGTTGTGAGAAACAAGATGTATCAGTAAACTTGACAATTTGTGCCATGAAAGATGCGGTCACAAGGAATGACATGGGGCTTATGTATGTGTGATTTCCCAAATAGATAAATATCAAGACATACTATAGAGAAGAAGCCCAGGAACAAGTTCCATAAATGTATATGTGCTTTATGGTGATTTGGATACTCTAACTTGGGGCTTATTCCTGAGGAGGATGCCCAAATTAGGAGGGGACTTGTGATTTGGTTTTATTCCAGAGAAGGAAGCCCAAATCAAAAGAAGTTAACACTTGTTAAGATCAATTATGACTGGGGTTTACTCCGGAAAAGGGGGCCCAGGTTAAGGAAATTTAATACTTCGGGATTACTCTTAAGAAGGATCCCTAGGTTAAACTTACTTGAGAACTAGGGCATACTCTTGAGAAGGAGGCCCAGGTTAGAGGGGCTTGAGAACTGGGGCTTACTCCTGAGAAGGAGGCCCAGGTTAAGGGAATTTGTGATTTGGGGATTACTCCTAAGGAGTATGCCCATATTTGGGAACTTGTACTGGGGCTTACTTCTGAAAAGGAGGCCCAGGATAGGGGACTTGTGATCTGGGGCTTACTCTTGAAAAGGAGGCCCAGTTAAAGATCTTCTCATCTTAAAGGATGAGGTTGAATGAATGAAATCTCTCACCTTAGTAACATGAAGATATGTAAATCACTAGGTTTTGAGAGATCTTCCATAGAATTCCATTTAGATAAGGAAGAATACCAAGGAATCATGTCATAAATGTCTTTGAAGAGGATTTTGAAGGTAAAATCTTGAAGTGGAGATGTAGATGTTAAAAAATGAGTTGAATAGGTAGGAGGGGAACCCAAATGGAAGTAGGCACGCAGGTCCTGTTTGGGCACACAATTCTTGGTCGTACAGGTATACCTGCACGGCATATGTGTACTTGCACGATGGTCAACCCATAGGGTAATACTTGGGAGAGCCTTTGCTCAAGCCCTTAGTATCATCTCTAAAGGCTTCTGAAAGGGTGGTGCGCAGGTTATGTTGAAGGGATAAGGCGGTGCACAAGTGTGACCATTTCCCATAAGGGATGAACACTTAGGCGTGTAGGTATTGATGAATTTCAACACTTAGGTTTTGTTCCCTCTCTTTAGATCTTCCATTCTAGGTAAGAAATCACCTTATAAGTGTTTGGAAGACTTCAAGAAGAGACTACGGTGCCAAGAGCTGAAATTTGAGTTTCTGGATTTTTTGTCTTCAAATGGGGGGCCCACAAGGGGTATTTATAGGCTACTGAAGACGCTGGGAGAAAATCATATAGGGCGCGTAGGTCACCTGCACGCCTAATATGTGGCGCGCAAGTACCCTACAATACCTTCTTGGAACTTGCGCGGCCCATGGTCAAAGCAATCATTATTCATGCCTTTGTTGATTTTTGATATTTCTTCAAAGGATGAATCACTTTGTGTTCCATGTATTTCCCTTTTCATTCATTAAACTTTGTGACAGAAAGGAGCGCCAACAAAAGTCCCCCCTCAGAGTTGGATCTGAAAGAAAGGATGATGTGATTCTGAGGTAAAGAAGAAAAACAGGAAATTGTGGCATGCAGGTTTTGAGCACACATATAAGGGCACGCAGGCTTCGGTGCATAGGCTTCGGCACGCAGGGGTGCAGCCTGGCATATAAATATGTGGTATTTCTTGCGCAAAGCACCCGGGTTTCAAAGCACTTCTCTCTCGCCACGTAGGTTTCTCTTCTCACGCAGGTTTCAATGTTTCCGCGGTTTCATTGATTCAGTTCGTGCCACGCTGCTGTAGAGGTATTTAGACTTGCGCGGTGATACCTACGCTCAAAAACCTACATGACACAGTTACACTTGTGTTCCAATATTGGACCTGCACGCCTTAATGCCTTAGCCATTATTCACTTTTCTTCACAAAATTTATTAAAAATCAACTCACTTAAGAGTTCATTACTAGACTTTTTTGCAGCTTCAATGGCTTTTAGAAGATTCGGATCAGCTGATGTACTGGCTAGAAAGGGGATTGATGATATGATGAATGTTTTTGGCCATGATTACTATGAGATCTGCAACATCACCCTCCCAGATTTGGCCAAATACTTGAAGAAGTATCATGTTAATTTCCCACAGAGCATCTACTTCCCTCTGTATGGGCATGGTCATCTGCAAGAAGTCAACATTCCAAATGCAATGAACTATATCCCCAAGATGCATCCACACTGCTACTCCTCTATTTTGGTTATTCAGTGCATTAAGAGAAACAATGATGATGCGAACTTTCAAATTTTTCCTCCATGCCATTTCTTTGTAGATATGAAAATGGAAAACCATGGGATAATATGTTTCCCACTGCCGGTTGATGGAGATAATACTATCATGACATTTGAAACAATATCTGAGAAGAGTACTCTCTCCAAATGGTATTTACAACCAATGCTCCATTCTCAAATCCATGTATCCATATTCCATGTCTCTTGGACAGAAACAGAGTCACTGTTTGCTCAGCAGAAAATTTTTTCAAACCGCACTCAAGAACATTCTTTTACAATTTTTCCAAGAAGAGCTGGTATCCCTGCGTCTCTTATTATATCCAGATGAATGAATGAATTCCAGGTGGCTGTTGATGAAGCTCAGGATACTGTAAATCAATTGGAGAGTTATGTTGAAAGCCTATTGTGATTCCTAAAAAATAGAAGAGACTCCAATCTGCGGACGTCCTTCTAACTCTGGTGTATCAATGAAAGACACTTTCATCTTCAATCATTTGTGCGTGCCTTATTTTTCTACCTGCTTTAAATTTTTACCTATGCCAATGGGCCTTGTAAGCATAGTTTTATTTTTTTACTAGGATTATAAAACAACCCTACAAACTTTGAATCTTTTTAATTGCTCAATATTACCTAAATCATACAAAGTATATATTTAGTGAGTTGGGACTTGACTTTTTTTCAGAGTTTCCTTGTCTTTTGTGGGCAGTTTAAAGTCATGCACATCGGTCATAAAAAGGATAATGTTAAAGGTCGAATAGATTTGATAGAATGGATTAAAATTAACTCAATTCCTTGATAATTTATCTGAAAACATATTACCATATTCAAGTATGGAGGAAAATTTAAACTATGACTTAAGAAATTTTGAATCTAATGAATGATATGAAAAAGGCCCAAAAGGCATTAAAAGAAGTATTTACTAAGAATGAAGTTACCACTATTTAACAAACCTGTTAGGGGGTTGAATTAAGTAGGGCCACTTAAGGGCATTGGCTGCATAGTCAAATAATAGAATCCTTTGGCTGATAGGTCTATTATGTAGACTACTTATGCAAGGCCGCCTAAGGGCACGTGCTGCATAGTCAGGAAAAAGAACTCTTAGAAATTTACTTTTCTACTACTAAAAATCCAGTGTAAGTTTATGGAGATTCAAATTTTTCAAAGCCTATAGTTTTCTGAATGGAGAGAGGTACTAGAATATGGAGAAGATATTTCCAATCAAGATTGTCTAAGAACTAGATAAATGTCACTCCTGCGAAGGTCTGACCCAAACGTAGGGAAGGGAAATATAAACTATAGACTTGAATACTTTCAGATCAAGAAAAATAGTATGGGAAAAATATGTTATGGATGGCTATTTTTGCGGATCTCTACATATTGTTGTTAAGAAAAATAAGTACAAAAGAGGTTTTCGACCCAAGAATGAAGTTACCACTATTTTAAAAACCCGTTATGGGGTTGAATTATGCAGGGCCACCTAAGGGCATTGGCTGCATAGTAAAATAATATCATCTTTTGGCAGACAGGTCTATTATATAGACTACTTATGCAATACCGCCTAAGGGCATGTGCTACATAGTCAGGAAAAAGAACTCTCGGGTATCAGAAATTTTGTGACCAGAATTCAAGAAAAGGGTTATGGAGATCTTGAAGTATTTAAGAATAGGATTATCACACATCAAAATTAATATTTTCCAATTCTTGAAGGAGATACATAGACCAATGCTAACCATAATCATGTTATGGTTGGGTCCTGAATTGAGGTGCTAGACTTTACTACATATCCCATAAGGATGGGAATCAAGCCAAACATAGTCCTTGAAATACAATTTAACATCATGTGGGATGAGAGTGTAGGAGATCTTAGTTTAGGGTCATAGAGCTCGAACCATAATAAGGAATACACATTGTGTTCTTTATAAACCTGATGTGAATGAAGACTAGGGTTTTCATACCACATTCATGTTTTCACAGGGGGAATTTTCAGGAAAGGGACTGAAAGTGAAATTTGGGGTTTGGCCCAATGAATTGGGGCTGGATTCGAGGAATGATCAAACATTCCTACGTATCCCATAAGGATGGGAATCAAGCCGCACATAGTTATTGAAATAGAATTTGTACAGATTTGGTTCGTACATATGAAGGGTGAAAGGGGACTTTAGTGCAATGATGGTTCAACCGAAGATTAAAGGTTCAGAAATATCCATGTATGCACGTAGTCTTTGGAATATAACATGATAGGAGATCAATGTAAATAATTATTCCCTCTCAGGTGAGGGTGTCAATGAATGTTGTATTTTATTGTCATACAAGACAAAAAGTGTGAATAGTATAACGTCATATAGCAAGGAAAATGGTGAACCAATGTAAAATTGTGGTTCTAGGGGCGGCGTCACGAATTAGCATCGTATGAGATGTAGGTGAACCAATGTGAAAATATTGATTCTGGGCTTAAACAATGGGAGTTTTCCTATGTACAGAGCCTATAAGGAAAGGATCAAAGTCCTCATAGTTCGATTAAAGAATGAATTGGTAATCAAGTTGTTCTTGAGGACAACTACCTAAATAATTGTGTCGGGACTTAAACATGGTTAGTGTCCCAGAGAGGGTTTTATGGTCGATGTTTACTCTAAGCTCACATGATTCATACTCAGTGTGAGAAACAAGAGTTAGCAACATCCTTAACGATGAAAAGTTTAATGTCATGTAGGACATATAAAGGGACTATTCAGTTTAAAGTCATGCATTGGGGACTATTGGTGCTACAAAGTTTAGTGTCATGTAGCAGGGACAAAATATAGTTAAACGTCATGTAGGACATATTAAGGGACTTTGTTTAGTTTTACATCATGTAGTATGAATGAGAAGTATAGTTTATCGTCATGTAGGACAAATATAGGGACACAATTTAACGTCATGTTGGTTGTGAACACAGTTTTGCGTCATGTTGGACAATATGGGTGTTGTACAGTTTAGCGTCCTGTAGCTAAGACGATGGGGACAATACAGTTTAACGTCATGTTGGACGAAAGGGGGACTATACAGTTTAATGTCATGTAGTGAGGACAAAAGAGGGGCTGTATAGTTTAACGTCATATAGCAAGGATGACATAATTTAACGTCGTGTGGGATGTAAGTGAAAATAGTTTAAGGTCATATGCATGGACTGTAGAAAGGACAATACAGTTTAACGTCATGATGGATGATGGTGCGAATAGTTTAAGGTCATATGCATGGATTGGTGAATATGCAGTTTAACGTCTTGCTGGATGTATTAGTATTTGTGTTAGAAAAATACTTCTTCAGAAATCTAGCATTGGTTGGAGTCGTGATGAGATCTCTATCTCTTGAGATTAAATAATATGCTCCATTGGAGTAGACCTTATGTATGTAATAAGATCCTTCCCATTTTTGGCTCCAGCATGGGAGGTTTCTTTCCTGGTATCATTGGAGTTTTGAGAACCGATACTAATTCTCCCTGAATGAATGAATGAATACGAACTTTTTTGTTGAAAGCTCGTTCTATTCAATGTTGATAGACTTCCAAGTGGTGCAAGGTGCACAATCTTTTCTCATCTAATCATTCCAATTCATCCAATCGCTTTTGCGATTGTTCATCTGTAGATGACTGATCACAAATGGCTACCCTGAGTGAGGGTAATTGAACCTCAATGAGAAATACTTCTTCTATTCCATATACCAATTAATATGGAGTTGATTGCGTTGTAGTGCGGGTGGTGGTCTGATAAGCACATAAAGCATGAAAGAGTTTATCAGGACATGATTTCTTATCTTTATCCACTATATTTTTCAGTATATTTGAAAGATTCTTGTTGAAGGATTCTATTTAGCCATTGGCTGCTGTATGATACCGAGAGGAATGGTTGGAGTTGATGTTGTATTCTTGATACAACTTGCTTACTTCAGATGAACAGAAGTTGGTGCCATTGTTCGTCAATATGGTATGAGGGACACCAAATCTGGTAATGATGTTAGGCTTGATGAAGTTAACAATGGTTTTAGAACTAACTTCTTTGAGAGGTATTGCCTCTACCCATTTGGAAAAGAAGTCAGTAGCAGTAATAATATACTTAAACTACTTGGATGTAGCTAAAGTGTAAGGTCCCACTACATCCATTCCCCATGTGGAAAATGGCCACAAGTATTTAGCTATATGAAGCAACTCGGGGGGGGGGGGGGGGGGTTAATGAATGAAGTTTTCACATAAATGGAAAAAATGACACATCTTTGTGAAATCAACATAATCTTGTATCATTGTAGGACAAATGTATCCAAGCCTTTGAATTTGATCAGATAGTCATGTCCAGACTAGTGGGCACCACAGACTCCTGCATGTACTTATTTCATGAAAACCATTGTCTCTTCACCATCAATGAATCTAAAGAGAACCCCATCAAAACCTCTTTTGTAGAGAATTTTCTCTAGGTGATCCGAGCTATCATAAAGATTAAAATTGACCACACATCACCGGATTTGTTCTTTCCTAGCTCTATCAGGTGGAAGTGTTCCATTTTGAAGGTATTACCTGATAGGTGGCATCCATCCTCTAGTATGACCATATGGTTCAGAAATGGGACTAATTTCACTGATTTCCTCTTTTCTAGTTTGAACATAAGGTGAAATTTTATGACGGTGGGCAATACTGATGATTGTCTCGTCCCAATTTGGATCTGCCACAATTGTGGCTATATTAGCCAATGCATCAGCTTAACCATTTTTTGATCACGGGACATGAGAAAATGATAGTTCTGAAGGAAACTCTACCATTAACTCTCTGATGTAATCATAAAAAGGGATTAACTCTTCTTTACTAATGGCATAATCCCCATTGACTTGTTTGATTACCAGGTCTGAATCACCTTTCACCTTTAAGTGATTCACTTGTGCTTGAAGTGCTAACTCTAAACCTGTGATGAGATCTTGGTATTTTGCTTCATTATTTGTCCCGACTCCCAAAAATGAGAAGGAATAGGGTAGCACTTCCATTTCTGGGGAAATAACCACAATTCCTAACCCAACATTGTTGAATTTAAGATCTTCCATTTTCTTCCCTGTTGGACTTCTAGAAGAACCATCAAAGTGCATTTCCCATGTTTTAATATTATCTGGAATAGAGAAGACTTCCTCATCAGGAAGTTTAGTATCTAAAGATTTATCTTCTACTGAAGGATGTTCAGCAAGGAAATCAGCCATATCTTGGACCTTTATTGCCTTTTAAGACACATACTGGATATCAAATTGCTACAAAATAACTTCCCACCTTGCCAGACGTCCTGTAAGCATTGGATGACTAAGGATGAATTTGAGAAGGTTATTGAGAGATACCAAATGGACCTCATGATGTTGTAGTTAGTGTCTCAACTTCTGAACTGCAAATATTAATGCTAGGAAGCACTTTTCAATACTTGAATATCATTTTTCTGCTTCAATCATAGTCCAACTGAGATAGTAAATGTTGTTATCATTCCCAGCATCATTCTTTTGAGAAAGGAAGGCTCCCAATGATCGCTCTAAGGCCGTCACATAAAGAATAAGTGGTCTTCCTTCAACATGTGGAATTAATACCGGTGGACTCAATAGATATTTTTTGAGAATATTGAATGATTCTTGAAATTCTTCAGTCCACTGGTAAGTGACTCCCTTCTTCATCAATTTGATGAAGGGTAAACTTTTTCCTACCAAATTGGCGATGAAATGTCGAATATAGGCCAAGTTTCCTTGAAGTCCTCTCAATAATTTCAAATTTTGAGGAGGTGACACACCTATGATTGACATTGTCTTCTCAGGATCGACTTAGACACCACAATGGCGCACAACAAAGACAAGAAATATTCCTAAGGATGCCCCAAAATCACATTTCAAAGGGTTCATCATCAAATGGTGTTGTCGAATATTGTAGAATATGACATCCAAAATAGCCAAGTGATTAGAATTTTTTTTGGATTTAACCACCAAATCGTCCACATAACATTCAACAAATTTCTCTAAAAATGGTTTGAATATATGGTGCATGGAACACTGATATGTTGCACCTACATTATTCAGGACAAAGGGCATTACCTGATAGAAAAACACACGCTTAGGGGCTCTGAAGGCTGTAGATTCTTCAGTTTATGGAGCCATTCATATTTGATTACACTCGGAATATCCAACCATGAAGGAAAGTGCATCATAGCCAGCTGTTGCATCAATTAAGAGTTCTGTTATTTGAACTGGAAAATCATCCTTAAGACAATTCTGATTAAGATCTATGAAGTCAATGAAAACTCTAATTTTTCTATTCTTCTTTTTCACAGGGACAATTTTAGCCAACCACTTGGGATATTTATCTTCTATGATGAAGCTATTTTTGATAAGCTTATCCACTTTAGCTTCAATTTTGGAAGCATAATTTGGATGTGTTCTTCTTGCAGCTTGTTTGAATCCTTGATGTTCTTCTAGAAAACCCAAACAATGAGTAGAAACATCAGGATCAAGCCCTGGCATCTCTATATAGTTCCAAGAAAATATATCTTGATTTTTCTTTAAAAATGAAACATACATTTCTTTTTCTTCTAGAGTCATGGCCACACTAATTAAAGTGGGGCGTTGATCTTATTTTGTACCCAGATTTATTTCTCTGAGTTCATCCACAATGGTAGAGATACCATCTTCAAATGCTGGAGGATAATCCCTAAGATATTCCTCTTCTTCTTGAACATGTGTTACTTCTTCAGTTTCTACATGCATAGTATATGATGAAGCAGAATTTCCTTGATCTGTAGAGATTTTAAAATTTGAACATCTTGAAGAAGAGGCTTCTATTTCTGGCCCTATTGATGATGAAGGGTCTTTCTTAGTTGATAAATAGGAGATGATGGATTGATAATCAACATCATCATTCACCTCTGACATTTCTATAACTTCTTCTGGCCTGGTTAGCGAAATATAGACTTGCTAGATTTCAGCGGATCAAATGAAGACATCTCTATTTGAGCTTTCATCATTGCTTGGTGAATCACCACTTTATCCCATGCTGTCTGGATTTATTGTCATAATTGACATTATGGAAGTTTCCATAAGAGTATTTGGATTCGGGTCTATCCTATGAATTTGACTGATAGGCAACACATAATCTGTACTAACATGTGTGAATGTGTTTACTAAGATCTTTTCCAAACCATATAGAGCATTAATTTTGGTGACCTCCTTTTTCTTGTATTTCTCCTTACCTTCCATGTGATAGATTTCCACCTCAATGTATTGAAATTCACATGTTTTTAATGGCGCCTTATCACCATACAATGTCTCAATTTGACCATTGAAACAATATTTGAGGCATTGATGGTATGATGAAGGGATAGCCGCATCTTAACGTAGCCAAGGTCATCCAATAAAAACATTGAAGGTTGTATCATGATCAACAACTGTGAAATCTGAATTGGATACAAGGTATCCAAACTGAGTTCTGAGTGTGATCTAGCCTAGAGTTTCTTGTTCATTTATATCATATCCTTGAAACTTCAGTGTAGAAGGAGATAAATCAGATACTTTGAGGCCCGATCGACAAAGTGTATGATTGGAGATGAGGTTGACTCCTGAACCATTATCAATGAATGCTCTTTGGATGTCCACACCATTTATCTTTCTAGATAAATACAAAGGTCTAATATGTCCATGCACAACATCATCCTCATCTTTATCTGTAAAAGATATCACTGCATGGTATTCTTCAGGATTATTCTATACATGGTAGACTTCAGCAGCAGAAATTTCAATTTTGAACTCATGAGGACTTGACAAAGCCTCATTGAGTGCCTCCCAAAGATCCTTGGATAGATTCAATGCATCCAAAATTGATAACTTGGCCGGTACTTGGGCCAAATTCTTCAAGACATCATATTTCTGATCCAAAGGTCTATGTCTCCCAACAGGAACATGTGGTTTCGTAGAAGCCTTAGAAGTTGATGCTTTGGAAGTAGATACATCTTGTATCAGGGTAGGAGTTGGAAATACTCATAGCTTTGGAAGATTAGACAGAATAGGTATATTTACTTGCAGAGAATAAGAAGTTGGAACCTCTGACCGATCCTACAAAATAATTGTACCAGAACTGAATCTGCATTACGTGGAAGAATTTGCATGTTCCTCTTGAGCCAGTTGAAGGGATATACCATGAGTTTATTTTTCATACACAGTTCTAGTAGGGGTAGAATTGGAATAGTGGTTTCTTAGATATCCGCATCTTCCTCTGTATCTCAGACCTCTGGAACTCCCTCTCATTCCTCTGTTTGATATAGGGAACTCATGCTTATAAAGATTGAAGCTGTGACTAGCATAAGTATCTGTTAAATGAATCATGTTAATAGAACCAATCATCAAATCTTCATCTGATGAAGATTCTATCTGATTAGCCCATTTAGGAAGTGTCATTTGGTGGGCCGGTGCCCATGGCCTTGAAGTAGATGGCATAAAATATTCCAGAGTCAAAGACAACTTGGGGTTTGACATGATCTCATATTGTTCTGATTGTTCCTCTTTTTTGAATTATTTCTTTTCTTCAAGGACTTTCCCTCTGATGAAGAGGGTTTTGTTATGGCATTCATAGTAGAAGACACAATTAGTTTCTTCGATTGCGTTCGAAAAATGGCATGAGTTCGGTTGATCATTTTCCTAACCATCCAATCATCATATTTCTATGCATTTTTGTTTTTGACCTCTTTCCACTCACCTTCTTCCTCTAGATTTGTAGCAGTAACACATGCTACCTGAGCTGAAGAACCTTTCAGTTTTGCTTGTCTTGATTCCACCATCTTTTGTAGGAGGTCTTTGATAAAAAAACTCTCTTGAATGGGATTCCCCAACATCTAATGAAATGGGAAATAGTGGGGACGGTCTTCATCTCCTTCTTTATTTGGCCTTTTGGGCCTTGGAAATTAAACCAAATTATTTTCCAGATCTGAAATGAAGTAATAAGGAACTTGTTCATTTCGGGGAGAGTAATCATTTCTCTTCAGATCCTAAAATTGTTTCTGTATTTGATATCTTTGATCATCTTGATGAAAAGGCCTTTATTGTTGACGCTCAGGAGGTGGAGCCCATCGATAAGATGAACGTTTTGAAGTAGAAGCAGGTATAGGTTCTTTCATAAGCATAATTGTAGCAGTCTCTGCTTTACCCAATCTCCTTCTTTGAGCTGATGGAATTACATGAGTTTTATCCTTAGTCTTTGTAAGAGAGTCTTCAATCTGCTAAACGATCGAAGTAAGGTCTTGAAACCCTCCTGTGTATTTCACAGTGATCAACAGTGTGCGTAATTCATCACGCAAATTTTCTACACAGATTGGCAACAACTCTTCTTGATAGAGTGCTAAGCTCATGGAATATGTTAATCCCTTCCAGCAAGCAATGAAAACTAAAACTCATTCATTCTCCCTTTTTTTACAATTTGTAAGATCAAAAACTGTTGTCTTTGGAAAAGTTGAGCTGAATTGAAGAAGGAATCGTTGACGGAGATCCTCCCATCCGGTAATTGACCAGGATTGCAAGCCTGTATACCAGACAGAAGCAGGCCCTTGTAATGACTGTACAAAACAACTGAGCATAACTGCTTCTTTTTGCTGAGGGGTTCCCATCATAGGATCACAAAGAGAAACGAAATATGTTAAGTGTTTCTCTGGGTCTTCCGAACCATTAAAGATTGGGAATGTAGTACTTCCAAAATTTGATGGGGGGAGGGAATTGCATCAACCCATTCAGGGTAAGCTCTCTTATCTAGTAGAATCTGTGCACGTTTTGCCTCCATATATTCCAACCGAGCTGTTAATGACTCAATGGTAGTTATTAAATTTTGAGAAACATCTGGTTGAGCTTGGACCTAAGCAGGTGCAATAACTGGATCTTGGATAGATGTGCCGGTTGGTACTGTAACTGAGGATAACACCACCGGTTGTTGTTGCACCTGACCCATAGGATTAGACATGTGAGGGTGTACTGGTAAAAGAGGATACTCTTGATCCATCTCAGTAACCACAACAATTTCCCTTGGCTGACTGACTCCATCATGCTTATGAGAAAGACTACCTTGAAGTATTCTGGCATTCAACCTCCTTAATTCCTTCATTTCATCCTCTTGTTGTGCGAATCTTTTCTCTAGTGAGAGTGATTGGCCTTCTCCAAAGGAAGGGTATGTAACCTGATTCTTTCCTTTCCACTTTTTAGACGCCTTTCAGAGAGGGGAAAGTTGGTTATTTGAAGGAATACCTAGATTCTAGGTAATCCTTTGATTTCTTGTACGTACACCTTCTTCATTTGTGTCTATGTGTACAACCTATTGAGTATGAACTTCCTTAGATGATCCCTCTAAGTGGGACTCATGTTCTGTAGGATCAGCAACAATGGCATTGATGAAATTTATTAAAGCATAACGCATTGCATCCCTTCAATCGGTGTTTCTGCGATATTTTCTTCTTCCATGTCCCTAGTAAGACACTGCCTTTTATTGAGTTGATCCATCAGGAACGTCTTGATGAACCGTAATTTGGAGGGAATCTCCTCATAATTCAGCTCTTTGTTCCTCTTGGGGATTCTTCCCTAATCGATAGAAGACTGACTTTCTCTGAGGAATAGATTGAGGATTTGAAAAAGTCCCCATCCGGTGGACTGGGGTTGTTCCTATTCAACTCCTCGAATCCTATTTGCTGCTTTTGAGGGTTGGGCTAAAAGAGACCCTAGTCTGGAAAGTTGGGGTGATTCTTGAGCTATTACATCTAATACTTTCTTAAAATCTCTTCTTATCTTGCGGAATTTAGTCCGAAAATTGGATCGATGCATCAAACTACATCCACTCAAATCACCTGGCTCAAATGACCGTTGAATGATTTCTAACACTTCTGTCACCTGATGATGCGCTCGCTCTAAACGAGAAGAATGTTCGATATTCTCATTTTCCTGATGCAAGAGTAATTCAACAACTTGTTATCTGTATGCCTGACTTTGAGAAGAACTAGTTGAGGCCTATTCTTAAGCAAGCCTTTGATTACAAACAAAACCAATTGGTTGTGGATGGCCATGGGAAATAACATTGCATGAGACCATTTATGGTGGGATTTATTGGCTGGAGAGTACAATGAAATGTAGCGCTCCATGGACACCCCATTCCCCTGAAATGAATACCAGATGGGGCATTGGAAATTAACTGGCGCAGTCTTCTTAATGCGCCAAGGCATGAATATTGAAGGGCTCTCTGCTGCTTTTCAGCCTTCAGATATCGAGAATATAAGAGAGATGCTAATTCAATTCGGCGTTGTAACCCTTATATTATCTTGAAATGATTTTCATATTCATCATAAGATAATATTTTCATTTTCAATTAACAAAGAGTTTTCCACATGTTGAGACGAACATCTTGAATACAATCTTCCATCAACATCTCTGGAATGTCATTCTGAGAGTCAGCCAAAGGCCAAAACGTAACTGGCACATCACCTTTCGCTAGTTGTTTTCTCATATTCAACACATCCTCTTTATCATTCAATGAAGATTATTCTACCTGATTAGACCAGAACTAGTGATTCCTTGTTGCTACATCTGATTCAACAAGATTGGAAGAGAATGCATTTATCAAACTAGAAAATGAATGACCTAGGGGTGGTTCAGGGAATGAACTACACCCCAGGCTGTCTTCTGATTTAGAAAGTATTTCACCTACTAGAGGTAAAGCATCAAACATTACTGGCTTCACATTTGCAAGTGCTTCAAGATAAGAGTGATTTCTTGTTACTACATTGTACATTGGAGCATTTTCCAGAAAATGTTAATTACTACTACGGAGAATACTTTCACAATTAAATTCATCATCATGGGGAGGACCACCATGGTGGGTTACAATAAATGATGAAACCTCTTGCTCCTTAGTCTTCAGGCCATTCAGAGGGTTATCGTGACTATCATCTGATTATGATGATTAGAGATCGACGGAACTATCATGAATCAAGCCATCATGAGGAATTTTCTAATGCAGAACTTTAGAATTAATGTTCCCACTATTGGGAATTGAGAGATTAGAATCTTGAGTTTCAACAGATAATTGTTTGAGTGTATCAAGAACTCCAGCATCGAGCAAGGCATTATTACATATTGACACTTGATTTTTTGATTGTGCTGGACAAGTCTTTTTCTTAGACACCTTCTTACTCACTTTGGAAACCACTTGTTGACGAAATTGGTTATTTTGGGTAGGTGTATGTGCCTAGTCAGGAGAAATAGTCAGGTTAGGCTGATGATCTCCAATCAAATCAGGTGTATGTTCCTGACTTGATTGTACGTATGATATGGGGGATTATGCCCCACAACCCTCTTGGACTGGAACAGAGGTGTGTATCTATTCTGTAGTGATCTGTCGATGTGTCACTCCATTGGTAGGGACAGATTTTCATTTCATTCCCTATGATGTTTCTGAAGTTGTTATAAGATTTTGGCAAGCATCCAGAATATGAGCAGGGATTTGCTTCTGCTCTTTCACCATTGTCAAAATGTGCTTGGTGACTTCAGCTATAGAAACGATAATATATGTCCATTCTGTGCTTGGAGTAGGTGTGTGTTCCTTCTCCTATCCACCTTTTCTTGTCAATGAGTTCTGATAGTACTTATGTGTGGGGGCAGAGAGTAGAGTCTGCTCTAATTTTATCATTAGGGCTTTCTGACTAACTTCTTTGAGTGCTACCGAACGAGACTGTTGGTTAGCCTGATGAACATTGGTAGGTGTATGTGCATGTTTTGAATTCTTCTTCAAGAATGTTTGACGATTTTCCTTCAATACTGGCAGACGATACTGCTGACAAAATTGCTGATTTTAAACAATTTTATGTTCCTATTTATCATTTTTCACCATATCATATTGGTGACCTTCTTTGGTTGTAGTCAGACGAGCCTGCTGACTAGCTTATGAGTTATAAACAGGTGTATATGCCTGCCTATAATACTCCACCGGAATTTCCTGGTAGGATTGGTGTGTTGATTCCAAATTATTCTACTGGACAACGGGATTAGAACGGACAAGTGTGTGTGCCCGCTCATTGCTTTCCACCAAGTTAGGTTGGTGGACTTCTCCAGAAATGGCAGAGATAAGAACTTGGTCACTGGTGACCGGTCGTCACCTCTGTTGGTTCGTCTTGCCTGCTCGGGTTTGAGGAACTTGATCCGAATGCCTAGAGACGACACCTTCATCATGTTGAGGGCGCACTGTCGCACGAGTCTGGTGGCGATTATTGGTGGGAGCCTTCGGGAAGGACTCCTATCTCATTGAATTAAGGCCTTCAGTGACCTTCTCATTCACCTCCCCATAGTATGTCATGGATTGGTGATTTCATTCTGGGGATAACAACCCGAGACGGTTGGAGACAGCAGTTGGCACCACCTATTTCTTGATTGCTGGTCGTCGCTGTCTGGATGACCAGGGTGAATTATTGACTTGGAGGGCTTGTCGAGCGGACTCCAGATTCAGAATGGTACCGTGTTGATGGTATTCCTTAACCAGTTCATGTGATACCCAGCATTGAATGTTCTGAGTAGATGATGTCATCCTCGGAATGGAGGATGATCCAACGGGAGTAGCAAAAAAGGTATTCACAGTAGAGGCATTCACAGGTGTGAACTTCAGAGAAGCCATTTCTGTAATGCAGAATATCTTGGAAAAGAGTTCCTATTTGATATAATAGACATAATCAAGATACGTTTGGCCACTACATCTTTTGGATGAGGACATATGTTATTGATTTTTTTGTTGGCCCTCTCAATGAGTTTAAATAGGTGCCTAACAAATATGTAAAACATCATTTTAACTTGGTTAAGGATTCATTCCGGGTTCACCATTTTTTGTTTCCTCAGGAAATAAGGATGAACTTGTTTTCTTAGGGTTCAAAAATTCCAATCGGTTTCTAACGGGTTTGTTCGTAGAACCGGAAAAATCCAATGATTCTATATCCATTTGGACGTACTTTCCAAAGGTAGGTGCTCATTAGTTCTGGACCGATGAGGCTTAAGAATTTTCTTTGGTCGAGAGGATGGGATTTCGGACTCATCACACCTTTTTGGGGGGAATTATTGTCTACTCCAGGACTCTTATTATATATTTAAGTTATTTTTTTGAATCCTTATTACACTACCAAGTTTTAAAATGAGCTTTCCTTAAGATCTGACAATCAATGATTAATATGTATGAGATTTAGAGAATCTTTTATATGTATTTGAGGTTCTTCATCGATAGAGAATCATCTATATTTTTTAGAGATTATTAGTCAATGGTATCCTTCAACACATTATATAAAGATCTCTTGGTCATTATGATAACCATTCTCGTTTTAAATCCACTCAACGGGGCACTTGAAGTTTTTTATCGTTTAGAAGGACATTGAGTATTTCAGAGTTTGGATCGTACTCGCAGATGGGCTACCTACATATCCTTGTTAGAAAAGGAATCAGAACCCAAGTAGTTCGTGAATTAAGATACAGTTTAACATCATATGGGACATATGAGAATTAATGGTTGATGGTATTGAACCTCAGAAATGCTTCTTACGTACTCCACTTTTAAGGTAGAGAACAAAGTCCACGTAGTTCAGTTGGGAATTGTGGAGCTTATATATGATTAACGTCCCAAAGAGATGTGTCATGGTTACTTTTACATTGTAAGCTCATGTGAGTTATGCTCGCTGTTAGAAATAAGAGGTGTCATTAAACCTGAAAATTTGTGCCATGAAATATGTAGTCACAAAGAATTAAATGGGGCTTATGTATGTATGATTTCCAAAGTAGATAAATATCAGACTTAATATAGAGAAGAAGCCTGGGAACAACGTCCATAAAGGTATATGTACTTTATAGAGATTTGGATACTCTAACTTGGGGCTTATTCCTGAGGAGGATTCCCAAATTAGGAGGGGACTTGTGATTGGGTTTTATTCAGGAAATGGAAGCCCAAATCAAAAGAAGTTAAGACAAGTTAATAGAAATTATGACTGGGGTTTACTCATGAAAAGGAGTCCCATGTTAAGGGAATTTAAGACTTGGGGATTACTCCTAAGAAGGATGCCTAGGTTAAAGGGACTTGAGAAATGGGGATTACTCCTAAGAAGGAGGCCTAGGTTTGAGGGACTTAAGAACTGGGGCTTACTATTGATAAGGAGGCTCAGGTTAAGGGAATTTGGGATTTGGGGCTTACTCCTAAGGAGGATGCCCATATTTGGGAACTTGGACTGGGGCTTACTCCTAAAAAGGAGGCCTCGGTTAGGGGACTTGTGATCTAGGGCTTACTCTTGAAAAGGAGGCCCAGGTTAAAGATCTAGTCATCTTAAAGAATGAGGTTGAATGAATGAAATCTCTCACCTTAGTGACATAAAGATATGTAAATCACTAGGTTTTGAGAGATGTTCCACAGAATTCCTTTCAGATAAGGAATCCAACCAAGGAATCATGCAATAAATGGATTTGAAGAGGATTCTGAGGGATAAATCGTGAAGAGGAGATGTAGATTTGAAGAAATGAGTTGAATAGGAAGGAGGGGGACCCAAAAGGAAGTTGGCGCGCAGGTCCTATTTGGGCGTGCAAGTCATGGTCACACAGGTATACTAGTTTGACAGATTTGTACTTGCGTGACGGTCAACCCATAGGGTAATACTTTGGTGAGCCTTTGTTAAAGCCCTTAGTATCATCTCTAAAGGCTTCTGAAAGGGTGGCACGTAGGTTCTATTGAAGGGATAAGGCGTCACGTAAGTGTGACCATTTCCCATAAGGGCTAGACACTTAAGCATGCAGGTGATGATTAATTTTAACACTTAGGCCTTGTTCCATCTCTTTAGATCTTCCATTCTAAGTAAAAAATTTACCTTATAAGTGCACAGAAGACTTCAATAAGAGACTAGGGCTTTGAGATCTGAAATATGAGTTTCTGGATATTTTTTCCTCGAAATGGGGGGGCCCACAAGGGGTATTTATAGGCTAATAGATACCCTGGGTGAAAATAAAATAGGGTGTGCAGGTCAATTGTACGCCCAATATGTGGCGAGCAGCTGCCATGCACGACTGTCTTGGAACTTATGCGGCCCATGATCAAAGCAATCCTTGTTCATGCCTTTCTTGATTTTTGATGTTTTTACAAAGAATGGATCACTTTTTGTTCCTCGTATTTCTCTTTTCATTCGTTAGACTCTGTGATGGAAAGAAGCATCAACACCCCTACCATTCATTGATGATTTACATGATCAAATTCATGGAACATAATATTTTTCAAATATTGACCTTTGATCTGGATATCACCAGTTCTGTGTGAAGAAGGAAGACATTACAAAGGCAGCATTTTTTACTAGGTATGGACATTACGAGTTTATAGTAATGCCTTTTCGAATGTCTAATGCACCCTATGTCTTCATGGATATAATGAATTGATATTTTAAGGAAAATATTGATGAATTTGTAGTGATATTTATTGATGATATTTCGTTATAATACAAAAGATATGAAGATCATGAAAATCACATTCACACAATTCTAAAGACTCTTAGAATAAATGAATGATATGGGAAGTTTAGAAAATGTGAATTCTGGCTTCAGGAGATTTCTGTTCATGGACATTTTTGTTCTAAAGATAAAATATCTATTGATCCTTCAATGAAAAATGAAATCCAAGAATGGCCAGCACCAACGAGTGTAATTGAGGTACATTGTTTTATAGGTTTAAAAGGTTATTATCAGCACTTATTCTAGAATATTTTCCAATTAACTAACCCATTAACCATGCTCACTCATTAAGGGGTTAAATTTTTTTGGACAACAGAGTATGAAGAATTATTTTATGAACTAAAGATAAGATTATTCAATGCTCCTATCATGGCAATACCACTGAGGAATGATGGGTTTGTTATTTATATTGATGCTTCAAAGAAATTTCTTAGTTGTGTCCTTATGTATAATGATAGAGTTATTTCATATGCATCACGACAGAAAAAAAATCATGATCAAAACTATCCAACTCATGATTCTTAAATAGAAGCTGTAATCTTGGATTTGAAGATATGAATACACTAACTCTATGGTAAAAAATTTGAGATACAAACCAATCAAAAGATTTTGAAGTATATTTTCTCACAAGAAGAATTCAACATGAGGTATAGATGATGGCTCAAAATAATCAAGGATTGTGATTACACTATACAATAACACTAGAGGATGGAAAATAAAGTTAAAGATGATTTGGAAAAAAGGATCATGTAGTTTTCAACAAGATTAGAGTTGAAATGGATCCTATGTTCATGGATCTAGTAATGATGGATATGACAATAATCATGGAAGGTGAAAAATCAATAATCTTTCAAATGGTTTCCAATCCATATTTACTACAAAGGATAAAAATTTCCCATACTGATGATGAGGAGTTTCAAAAGAAAATTTCAGTTGTGAATGGTGGGAGATTGATCGACATCATATATAAAGATGGAATTTTTAAATATGGGAAGGGTCTTTGTGTTACTTACATACCTGATCTATAAAAGGGAATTTTGGATTGATGCTCATAGCTCCCATTTCTCTATACACCATGGCGTCACTAAGATGTATAGAGATTTGAAGGAACATTTTTGGTGGGACAACAAAAATAGGGAGATTGACGATTATGTGTCAAGATGTAAGGTTTTTCAACAGGTGAAAGCTAGAAAAAAATATCCTAGAGGATTCATGCGACCTCCTCCCATACCTGAGTAGAAATGGAATGATATTACGATGGACATTATCATGGGGCTACCATAGACTCCAAGTAGGAATATTGCAATATGGGCCATTGTTGATCATCTTACCAAGTCACACATTTTCTTGAAATAAGAGAAGATTTTCTACTTGAACATTTAACAAGGCTATATATTAATGAAGTTGTATGAATTCATGGTCTACAACTATCAATTATTTCTGATTGTGATCCCTATTTTACATCATGATTCTAGAAAAGTATTCTGAAATCCATGGACACTGAACTTCGTTTGAGACCTACCTACCACCATCAATCAAAAGGAAAATCAGAACGGACAATTAAAACCGTAGAATACATGTTGATGTCTTTCTCACATGACTTTTAAGGTTTTTCAGATCAGTATTTACCTCTGGTATAATTTTTCTATAATAATAGCCTCCATTCAAGTATTCAAATGGCACCATATGAAGCGTTATATGAAAAGATATGTCGCACACCAACTTATTGGGATAATGTTGGTGAAAGAAAACTTGTAGGCCCAGAACATGCTGAGGAAACAATGGAAAAGGTGAATATTATGTAAACCCACATCAATGTAGCTCAAAGTAGGAAAAAAAGATATGCTGATAACCGAAGGAAGTATTTGGAATTTCAAGTAGGATATCATGTTTTCTTGAAGGTATATCCATGGAAGGGTGTGATATGATTCAGTAAAAAGGGTAAATTAAGTCTCAGGTACACCGTACCTTTGGAAACTATAGAACGAATTGGAGTTGTAGCTTACCATTTGGAAATGCCTTCTAGTCTCTCCAAAGATCATGATACGTTCCACGTTTCAATGTTGAGAAAATATATTCCTGACCCAACGCATGTACTCACCAATGAAGAAATAGAACTAGAACCTGATCTGCCTTATTGTGAAGATCCTCTCAATATTCTTGATACCAGAGAACAAGTGTTGAGAAATAGGATGACTCGTCTGGTAAAATTTCTATGGAGAAACCATAAGAAGGAATAGGCAACATGGGAACCCGAGGAACTTATGATGAAGAACCACCCGAATATTTTTATGAAGCAATATTCTAGAAATTTAAAGTATGAAATTATTTTAAGGATAGAAAAATCTAACACCCCAAGATTCCATGGTATGCTTCTCTTTAAAGAATACAATAACTTGTGTTGTACGCAAGTTCAAGTTCTAGCACACCAAGAACAATCAAACTAGCCGTTATGAATAGTAATACCAACTTTTTAAAATTTTATAAATTTTATTTTTCAAAATGGACTTTATTTTTGGATTTGGAATATAAAAATAAGCATAGTGTAAATTTTTTGTATTTTTTTGAAAACTTTCAATTTTTGATGAATAGTGAAAAACACTCATTATTTTTTATAACATATTTTTTTTAATTAATTATTTATTTTATCTTAATTCAAAACAGACAAATAATACCTATATTAATTCAATTTAATTCATTGGAGTAATTTTATAATAAGATTATATATATATATATATAATATTATTGAACTTTTTAACATCTTTTACTTACATTCTAGGCACATTTGAAAATTTTCATAAAACATAATTATACCACTTCTGTGAATTAAATTTCAAAAATCCTAGAGACACAGTTGACATTATAACGAAATTTGTTTTTCAACTGGATGAAAATTATTTTTGGTGAATAGTAACTTTTGAATTTTATTTACCACGGTTAAAAGTAATTAGGGTAATTATATGTAAAATGATATTATAATTACCCTAACACATGTCCTAATTCAATTTTACAAGTTTTTTTGACCAAAATAAACCTTAGTAATACATTATGATCCTATTTTATCCACTAGGATTATAATATGACATTTATTAATATTTTATTCACAAAAGAGTTGAAAGTGTTAAATTCAAATTTTAATAAAAAAACATTTTTAGTATAGGGTTATACATAATATAAATTTTACTATAAATATTCATTAGAAATATAAAAATATTTCCTACATAATGGTATTTTATTTTTAATTTTTAGACAATAAATAAATAAATTTACTTACAACACAATGATGACGTATTAATTACCAAATTAATGAATGATTAAAATAATATATATTATAAATATCAAAATAAATGTAAATTTTTACTTTTGATGCATTACAATAATTTTATAAGTTAACATGACATGATAGAGTTGTTTTAATTTATTGTTTTATAAGTAATCATGTTTTTTGGACTTTCAAAAAAACCAACTACTAAATAGTGCCAAAATTTACATAAATGATTTTTTAAAAAAAATACAATATTATTAGATGATATAATATTCCTAAAAATATGTGATTTAGTCAAAGGGCTTATATAAGGTTATGTATGTAAATAATGATCCCCTTTTGGATCTCATGTATTTCTATAGTATTTTTATTAACCATTTATTATAATAATACAAGAATACATTGTAAAAGTTAAACTATTTAACTAAGATGTAAATCTAAAATACAAGGTTAATATGGTGGTCATAAACTATAAAAAACCTATTGGTTGAGATTAATTAGACCCACCCCCACCTCATCTTATAAATAAATCATTAGGATCAATTATTAAATGAAAATTATTTTATAATAAAATAATATTTCAATCCTTTCCTAAATTATCCTTCACATCTCTTATAAAAGGGTACTTCCCCTTCTCTTAATTTTGTACATCTAAATCCATTTGGCTCCACCTACCCCTACTCCAATATCCTCCCAACCACCCTCAAATAACCCAATATCCCTTAAAATGATAATAAATACATCCTAAGGAGCCCTTTTGATCAAATCAAAAGGAAGCACACGAGGAAGAGGTAATAATTTCATCACCTCTTTCAAAGTTATTTTCTTCTTCCGCATCCTATTTCTTTGTTGCTTTCATGCCAAAATAATAAATCCAATACCTTCTACATACTGTGATGTTATTATAAATATGGTACAACCATATTCATTATTCTATCCATCCTATGAATGAAAAATACATTATACGTGCATACATGTGGCTTACCGTCACCATGTCATGGTGTAGTTTGTTATTAAACACTTCATTATTTTAATTGTTCTAATAATGAATATATTTGATGTAAATAATAAATATAATGTTGGAACCATGGTCATATATGAATTAATTGGAGAATGGTTTGTGTTTATTTTCAATCCTCAGAGGAAGTTCAGAATGTGTGCTAATAAGGTACTCATACAGGACAAGCAGATAAAAGTATTGAATATGGCACCATTTTCCAGTGTTTCCCAAATTTATGGACCTCAAAAATTGTCAAAAGGGGAAAATAGTGTTTTTGGGAAAGTGACTTGCGTTCTGGATAAATGACGTGCAAGTGACTTGCGCATCAAGAAAGGACTTGTGCGCCAGTGCCAGGGATGTTTGGAAGCTTGCGCGCTTGTTGTTATTCATGATCAGAACTTCAAAATATGGAAAAGGAAAGAGGGTCGCACAAGTGAGTAATGCGACAAAGGCTTGGACGGTTGGACCTGCATGCTGAAATTTGCACGCCACTGCGCAGGGTGTCCATTTTTCCTATAGATAGGGGACCACCCCTCCTCATAATTAATGAAGTTAGAGACTTGGATAAATCCAGTGCTCCCATCGCGCAGGTGTAGTGGTCACACAAGTGGTTTTGGGTTGCGTAAGTATAATCTACACAACACGTGTTTGTTGCGCACCTAAGGCGGTTTTGGTGGAAAAGAATGTGAGTCGCGCAAATTTGTTATTAAATAAGGTTGAGTCCCACAAGTGTTGGAGGTGGACTTGCACGCCAGTTGTTACTTGTGCGTCGTCCTTGACACTTGTGTGCGGGCTTGGGGAAGCACGCCAGGTGTTTTTGAAGTACGCCCATCCTTTTGAAGCTGTATGAAAGCTGGGAGATTGTCTGGTACCCTCAGTGAAAAGTTAGATTCATCTACTGGTGATATTTGACTTCAAAAAATTATCTACATACAATAGAGGATTCATGCTTTTGCAATGGTGAAGAGACCTTCACATCTATAAATTAAGTGTAACTTCTCCAAAGGTAGTGAGCTAGGGGGAGCTAACGGGATTGACCCGATGGACGCAGTGAGCTATCCCTGAACTTTTGTAAAGGCAATGGTCCTGGGACAGTGTGATTGTGCCTGAACCATTGTAATCCATATCTACTAAAGAATAGTGTAATTTGGTACGACCAAAAACTTATCGGCGTATGCTCCTTGGACATAGGCCTTAGTGGTGAACCAAGTAAAAATTGTTGTGTCTTCTCTCTGCATGTGAATGTTTGCTTTCTGATCATATTCATAATACAAGTTTAACAAGTTCCTATAAACTTGGGAACAAGATCCATCACATTAAAAGAAAAAGTGGTCACCCTGATTCACCCCTCCCCTCTCTGGGTGTCCCGGGGTCCTACAAGTGGTATCTGAGGGTAAATGATGCTGGTGTTGAACCTGTCCTTTGTCGTCATGGAGAATGCAGTCAATGTCAGGTGAGTCCCTCTCTTTGATGGTTGTAATTTCCAAATCTGGAAGAATAGAATGAGATCTCATCTAATATCCCTTGGAATGGAAGTTCTATTTTCCACTATGTAATGTATTCATTTTATTGATCCAATAGGGCTGGCTATGACAGATGTTGATAGGAAAATTCTTGATGTTGATGCTAAAGTGCATAATGCTCTCACAGCAGCCTTTTTTTATCAGATCTATCTAAAGTTCATGGGTTTCACCTCAGTAAAGTCCATGTGGTATAAACTTGAAAATACTTATGAAGGAGATAGAAAAGTTAAGGAGGAGAAACTACAAGTCCTACACAATAAGTTTGATGATCTGAAGATGCGTCTAGATGAGAATGAAGAATCCTTCTTTAATATAATTACTGAAGTGGTTGGAGAAATTCAGGGTCTAGGTGAAGAAATAAAAGATGTTGACATTATAAAGAAATATTAAGAAGACTCGCACCCCTGTATGATTCAAAGGTGTCATCCCTTGATGAAAGAGATATTTCCAAACTTTCATTGGATGGTCTGTTGAGAAGCCTAGTGGCATATGAAATGAAAGTCAAACTAGAAGATGCTACTACACGAGTAATAAAGGAAATGGCTTTTAAATCCATGGAGAAAATGAAAATTTCAAAAGATAGTAGTGGTAAAGACGATGACGAAAAAGAAATTATTTCTATCATTTCCATGAATTTCCAGAAGGGAAAAGGGAAATTCAAAGGGAAGTTACCTCTATCCTACTTTTTTTGAGGAAAATTTGGACATATTGCCTCTCAGTGCTCAAGAAAGGTCGATGATGATGATAGCGATTCTGAAATCATTGAGAAGCCTCAGAAAAGTTTTTCCAAGAAAAAAGACTTCAAATATAGAAAGAAATCTCTAAAGAAGAGTTTTGTCTGTGAAGAGGAAGAAGATGATAATGAATTTTGTGATGAAGAATAACTAGAATTTAAACCTGGGAATCATGCTTCCGTGATGGCCACTATTGAAAAATCAGAAGATACTGGTGTAGAAAATCAGTTAAAAACTAGTACAGATCCCGAGTTGCAACTTATGGATGCTATTAGAAGGCTTAATATTAAATGTAAGAGTTTCAATAAGTGAAAATCAAATGTAGAAGAATCAACTGAATATGTTGATCAACATGAAGCTGAAATTGAATGACTGGAAGAATTGGTGATATTATAGTCTAAAATTCATGAAAGAAATGATGATATAGTGCATCTGAAGCTGAGAATTGAAGGGAAGTAAAAGGTAATCAATGACCTCACCTCTAGAATAGAAGAAAAATTCAAGATTATTGAGGGACTTGGGGGGGAATTTGTTACTCTTAGGAGTAAACTAGAGACTGAATCAATTTCAAAAGAATCAAGGAAGAAAATATAGTTTGGAAGATTCTCAGATGTAGAACTACTAGAAAGAGCCAATATTGGTTCAGATGGGGTTGGAAAAATCTTGAGTGATCAAATACCTGCTTACATGGGAAAGAGTGGGATTGGTTTTGAAGAAAAGACGTCAACTGGTGGAAGTAAAGAGAGCCAAAAGAAAGACAAGATGAAAGTTGGACATGTTGAAACGCTACCTAAAGTGCTGAAAAAGAAACCTTCAATCCAAACTAAAAGGAGAACTGAAAATTATCCTCAAACATTTAGAAATGATAGGCAGTCCAACTATTCACCCAAGGAAGAAAGTATGAGGAGAAGTTCAAGTGGGAATACATTTCCTCTCAAGAAGTGTCAGTTCTATTGCTATCTGGGCCATACCATGTCATATTTCAAAGAGTAAAGGAGATACTTGAATGTGAAAGATCTGGGACATCAACAAAAGAGACTGACTTCATATCCTCCATCTTATAGAAGAAATAGTTTCTATGGATACTGTTTTCATTGATCTAACTTTGGTTATAAGGAGGTTAATTGTAGGTAGAGAAGGGATATGGACACCTCATACTGGAATTCAAGACAAGTCAAATCTCATCGACAAGATAGTTTTTCTCATTCAAACAGGTTTTCTCCTCTCGAATAAGACTTCAACTACGAAGAGCCAATGTACACAGATGAGATAATTTAAAGTCCATCAGTGCTCTATACTCATTCCAATGTCTCGTGGAATGAAAAGATGAAAATTGAGAAACCATACCCTCCAGAGGTCGCCCTCAAAGCTGCAAAAAGAAATAGTACTTGGATTCTGTATAGCAGTTGTTCATCCCATATGACAGGTAATGTTGGCCTATTAACAGATATCAAAAGGAAGTTTGATGGAACAGTTCGATTTGGTAATGATGGAGCTATGAAAATCAAAGGCAGTGGAAGTACTGAATTAGCTAATAGAGAGCTAAAGAAGACTTAAGTCCTTTACGTAGATGGCCTATGTCATAATCTTCTCAGCGTGAGTCAACTCTATGACTCAGGACTTATTGTTTCTTTTAATCAGAAAGGATGCACTATCAAGGTAAAGACATGCAATTCACTCATGAAGGGATACAGAACAGAAGTAAACATGTATTAAAATGATATTAAAGAAAATGTTTTCTACATGACTGTTGAAGAAGAAAACAATTTGTGGCATAATAGACTGGGACACATCAATAAACAAGACATGGAGAAAATATCAAAATTGAAGATTGTCATAGACATTCCTAACCTGAAGTGTGAGCATGAAAAATCATGTGATGCTTTAATTCGTGGAAATCCGGTCTGCAGTTCCTATCGTCCAAAGATGAAAATAGAATATCATCTTCTTTATCTAATTCATACAGATGTATGTGTTTCAATAAATGTTTTCGGAACACATGGAGGAAGATACTTGGTGCTTTTCATTGATGATCACAATAGAATGGCATGTGTTGTGGTCATTTACAGGAAACGACACATGCTTTACTGCATGAAAACATATCAGTGAATCGCCAAAAATGATACTAGACGAACAATAAAAGTGTTGCGATCTGATAATGGAGGGGAATAAACATCCTTTGAGTTTGAGAATTACCTAGAAAAACATGGAATACAGCTTGAGGTATCAGCCGTGAGAACTCCACAGCAAAATGGAGTTGTTGAGCACCGAAATCAACAGGTCAACAATATGGCCATGACTATGCTGATTGAGAGTGGTATCTCTCTCCATTACTAGAAGGAAGTTGTTGAAGTATCAGTGCACATTCAGAATAAAACAGGGCTTTATATGGGAGAAATGAAGACACCATATTAATTGTGGCATGGAAGGAAGCCTTCGTTGAAATAATTTAGAGCTTTCGGAAGCAAATGTTTTATCTAGAATAAAGAAGGAAATCAAGTGATGTTTGGTGACAATGCTGATGAAGGAATTTTTCTTGGGTATCCAATGAAAAACAAAGCCTATAATTGATTCAACAAGCGATTAGGAAGGATTGTGGAAAGTTGTGATATTAAGATAATTGAAAATAAAATGAAATTTGCTTCAGGAATGTCATATGATGATGTGATAGAAAGTGAGGAAGAAAGTGAACATAGAGAAAATACAAATACAGAAACAGAGGAAGTTGTTCAAAACACTTAGCAGTTACATCCTGATGTTGTCTCAGAAGAAGAATATAAAGAAGAAACTATGGAAGGAGGAATGAAACAGAACCTCGTAGGAGAAATCGAAGAGATGATATTGATCCATCCAACATAATTGGGGATAGGATTGTACCCACACAAACAAGGAAGATGAGGAATAACACGCAATCTGCATTTCTGTCAGTTGTGGAGCCATCCTTATTTGAAGAATCTGCAAAGGATAAATCATGGGTGAAAGCCATGAATGAAGAGTTAGATCAGATTGACAAAAATCAGACATGTGATCTTACCCAGACACCTGAAGGTCACAATGTGATTAGTACGAAATTGATCTTCAAGAACAAGTTTGATGAGCATGGAAGTTTTATTAGAAACAAGGCTTGACTGGTATATAAGGGATATACCCAAATTTAAGGTGTTGATGCTGAAGAAACCTTTTCTCTAGTGGCTAGACTGGAGTCGATCATGTTGTTCCTTGACATGGGTCTCCAAAGAGGATATAAAGTATATCAAATGGATGTTAAGACAACATTATTAAATGGTGTACTTGTAGAAGAAGTCTACATTGAACAACCAGTGGGTTTTCATCTTGGTACTGATGAAACAAAGGTATGCAAACTAAAGAAAGCACTTTATGTTTTAAAACAGCAACCACGGGTGTGGTACTTCTAGCTGGACTCTTTTCTCAAGAAGCTATAATTCAAAAGAGGAGTATATCACAATCTCTATGTGAAGAATTCTTCAAAAGATCAATATATTGTTATGGTCTACATTGATGATATCATATTTGGTGGCAGCAGGCAGAAATCAGTGGATGAATTTGCTAATCAAATGAAATCATAATTTGAAATTTCTATGATTTGGGAGCTCACATATTTCTTGGGGCTGCAAGTGATTCAAAAGAAGTATTAAAGTTTCATTTCTCTGGAAAAGTATGCAAGAGAGCTTTTGAAAAAAATTAATATGGAAGACTCCAAACCAATGTCAACTCTGATTGTAGTTCGGACTAAACTTGGAAAGCATGAGGATGGGACCTCTGTAGATCCCACCATATACAGGAGGATCATTGTAATCCTACTGTACCTGGCAGTGACACGGCCAGATATTGTCTTTTATACATGTCTTGCAGCCCACTTTCAGAGTAATACAAAGGATGAACATATGGAAGAAGTAAAAAAGAATCATGAGGTATATTCAAGGTACTCACAATTATGGCTTATACTTTGCTGCAAGAAGGAATAGTGAATTATCGGCATTTTCCGATGCTGACTTGGATGGCGATGTTGTGGACAGAAAGTACAACATTGGTGGAGCTTTCTATATTGGGAATAAAGGTGTTTGTTGGTTCAGAAACAAACAAGAAAGTACTTCTGTTAGTACTACTGAAGCTGAGTATATCTCAGCCACAAAGGCATGTACTCAACTGCTATGGATAAAGCAACAATTAACAGATATTGGTGATGAGTTGAAACAACCAATGATAATTTACTGTGATAACAAGAATGCAATTGATCTTATGAAGAATCTAGTTCAGCATTATTGTACAAAACATATTGAAATTCGGTACAACTTTATCAAAGAGAAAGTTGAACAAGGAGTGATTCGAATGGATCATGTGGGAACTGATGAGAAAGTGGCTGATATCCTTACCAAGCCACTTTCAATGGCTGTTTTTGTGAAGCATCGATTGAACCTCAGTGTTTAGCCACCTCCTAGTGCATAAGGAGGTTACAGAAATCCCCTCTCCCCAGTTATGTTAACTATTTTTCATCTGTTTATGGCTATGATGCATGTTTGTGGGGGATATACTATCTAGGGGGAGTGTGGTTTGGGATGAACAAGGAACAATTACCGGTCTTTGCGTTTATTTTCAATGGGGGAGGAAGGAATAAATTCAGGCATGTTCAGGCATGAAATATTCAGGCATGTTCAGGCATGTAATGCATCTGTAACACTGTAAGAGAATTTCTTGGGCGTTTTTTAGAATTACAAAAAAATGAGAACCCAATTCAAGATTTTTCTCTTGTTTTCTACATCGACCATTGCTCACATAGACTTAGAGTGTTGTCTGTATTAATTGTTGTGTTTTTTTTTTGCTTGTGGATGGTGATCTATTGAATTTATTTACTGATTTCCAACAAACCCAAAGGGGGAGATTTTTGGAACCATGGTCATCTATGCAAGAATTGGAGAATGGTTTTTGTTTATTGTCAATCCTCAGATGAAGTTCAGAATGTGTTCCAGGAAGGTACTAATACAGGTCAAGCAGATAACAGTATTAAAGATGGCACTATTTTCTAGTGTTTTCCAAATTTCTAGACCAAAAAAATTGTCAAAAGGGGAAAACAGTGTCTTTGGGAAAGTGATTGTGCACTGAATATATGTCGCGCAAGTGACTTGAGTGCTGAGAAAGGACTTGCACACCAATGCCTAGGATGTTTTTAAACTTGAGAGACCGTTGTTATTCATGATCAGAACTTCAAAATATGGCAATGGAAAGAGTTTCATGCAAGTATTGGTCGGGTCATGCAAGTGAGTAGCACGACAGAGGCTTGGGTGGTTTGACCTGTGCGCCGGAACTTGCGCCCCATGAGGAGGCTTGCGCTCCACCACGCATGGTGTCCATTTTTCCTATAAATAGAGGATTGTGCCTCCTCATTTCTAACAAAGTTCGAGAATTAGATAAATTTAGTGCTCCCATCGCGCAGGTGTACTGGTCGCGCAAGTGGTTGTGGGTCGCGCAAGTATAAGTTGCGCGACATGTTTTTTCTGCGTGCCTAAGGCAGTTTTGGTGGAAAATAATGTGAGTCGTGCAAGTTTTGTATTTATGAAGGTTGAGTCACGCAAGTGTTGGAGGTGGACTTGTGTGCTAGTTTTAACTTGTGTTCCGTCCTTGAAACTTGCGTGTCGTCTTGGGGAAGTGCGCCAGGTGTTGTAGAAGTACGCCCGTCTATTTGAAGCTGCATGAAAGCTGGGATATTTTCTAGTACCCTCGATGAAAAGTGAGATTCATCTACTAGTGAGAGTTGGACTTCAACAGAGCATCTACATAAAAGAGAGGATGAATTCTTTTGCAATGATGAAGTGACCTTCACATCTATAAACTGAGTGGGACTTCACCAAAGGCAGTGAGCCACGAGAATTCAATGGGAGTGACCTGAGGGACGCAGTGAGATATCCCTAATCTTTTGTAAAGGTAGTGAGCCTAGGATAGAGTGACTGTGCACGGACCATTGTAATCCACAACTACTGAAAAATAGTGGAATTTTGGTACGACTGAAAACCTGTCGGTGTAAGCTCCTTGGATGTATCCCTTAGTGGTTAACCAAGTAAAAAGTGTTGTTTCTTCTCTCTGCCTATGAATGTTTTCTTTCTGATCATATTCATCATACAGGTTTAACAATTTCCTACCAACGTGGGAACAAGATGCATCACATTAAAAGAAAAATTGGTCACCCTGATTCACCCCTCCCCTATCAGGGTGTCCTAAGGTCCTATATATAATATGTTAAGGATTCTGTATATATTATATACAATCCAATCACAAAATATTTCATCATCAGTCGAATTATATCTTTGCTCATGCGTAAGTACAAATTACCATCTCTACAAACGTGATGAGTTTCATTCCCCATAGTAACCATTCAAGAATAATTTTAATTTTATGATTAAAAATAATGTTTATAAACATGATATAATTATGGTTATGAATCAAATACATAGTATCCATAACAAACATGTCTTACATAACAAATCATATAAATGAAAATGAATCTTTTAACATCTGAAACAATGATACTTCTGAAATATTTTTTAAAAAAAATATAAGAAGATCATATATGATAACATATTTTTGTATGTGGTTCTTGTATAATTTAATAACAATTTTTTAATAATTATACAGGAATTTAACATACCCTCAACTAACGAAATGTACATGGTAAGGGTTAATTTTACAATCTCTTAATTATCTGAGGTTGTTTTTACAGAAGTATCTACTGAGACTACATTATCATGAACAATTTTGTTTCTTAAAAATTTATTTCAAATAATTTTGAATATTTCCTAGTATATGGGTTAAATCCATTTATACCCTTGTTTGAATTTTTATAAATTTTTTTTAAAGGAATCTTTCCGTCTTTTTCCAAACAAGGTGCTTTATGACCTTTTCCACAAATTTATTTAAGAATTGTTTTCTAACTTATACGGATGGTGTGGCTATTTTCCGCCATTATTAAACCATCGTAGAATACCTTAAAAGATTATAATAATATTTTAAAAATAAATTTTTTCTTTTATTATTACGTGACATTTAACTAATTTCAATGTTGAAAGAGACATTTATGTAAAATTGTATTAATTTCATCTATGTCAACATCCTTTGATGGATTTTATACTTGTTTGAAGTTGATTCATTATGATATAATATGCCATATTTTGTTGATGGTTTTTTGATATGTTTGACTATAGATGTGTAATTTTTATACCATTCAAGGGTTACAGTTAAAGTATTAACAATTCTGATTCTAGTTTTAATACAAATTGTTTTGTTATGTTCCAACCATTTCAAATGTATAATGCATTGGACTTATTAGGTGATGGGTAGCGCCCACTATATCCCCTTGATGAATCGGTAGGTCTCATTAGACAAACTAGTTTTTTGGCACAAGGCCTTGACAAACTTTTATTTGTAGTCTTGGCATGAGGCCTTAACTATGTGGTTATGATGTCTGGAGTTATGCATTCCATCACTATGAAATCGTCTATTGATATTACATGTGATTATTTAAAGGGTAGAATATCCTTGTGAATAAGTAAATAGAATTATTTTATTTATCTTTTCCATATTGTACTGAAGTTTATGTTTAAAAGGCTTTTTTTAGTATTTTTCATTTCCTTAAATGTGTATTCTTATTTATGAAATTTTATGTTATATTGTTATCCTTACAAAGCATCTAAGCTCACCCCTATTAGAGTATTATTTTTTCCAAGATGTGAAAAAGGTGTATTAGGATAAACCTGCTGGAAAAGGCTAAGGGATATGAGTGTGTTCAAAGGGGACACAATGTTTTGTTTTTTCATTTCATAATGTAATGTAAAACTTATGTATGTATCTCGTACTTCTAAGGCTGCTAAACTAATAGGTCATTAGATACTTGATCTCTTGTGATTATTACAATGTTATGCAATAATTCACCGACTCTTGGTATCTAGGTTTAGGGAGTTATATATTTTATGACATGAGTATTAAAAAAATATTTACTCACCATAATGTGAATAATATATGAATTTATTTATTAAATGTATATAATTATCTTTTTTATTTACAAGGAGGTAAATAATTATTTATTAATAAATAATTTTTTTAAGTATGATATTTTTAAAATAAATATTTCATTCATTTGATCATGAATATAAAATTTATCTTTTATATATAAATAAATATTTGGGTAATTCATGGAATGTGTGGGAGGATGGGTGGACCTATTTATTTATCCGTTGATAACATATATATTTACCATGCTATAAATTATATTTTTAATTGATAGTGTTAATTCATATCATGGAATTAAATAATAATATTATTATACATCGAGTATGGTTCTATATGGGTTTAATATATTATTAGTTTCCTTTATGAGATTATTAAATATGAAACTGTGACCCTAAGACTATAAATAGTCTATTTTAGAATTGTAAGAAGTTGGTCCATAGGAATAATATTATCCTCCATTTAAATTATCTCTCTAATAGAATGTCCCTATTTTTTCTCTAATGCTTGTTAAATTATCCTTTATTCCTTAAATTCCTATCAATCTAGAGAAATCAAGATATATTTCTTCAATCCTGATGGATTATTTCATGAACAAGGGAATGATGAAAGACAATCTGTTTCACTATGCTAGCTCCCTGAGTACCATCAGAGATGTTTAGATATTTAAGGAAAACATGTGTATCTTCCCAAGAGGGGACGAACAATTGGTTTCATCAATGTTGTAACTTCTCGTGGCATCTCAATATGAATAATATCTAAATTGGATGACTTCCCAAACTCAAGAACACCTCACTTAATAATTGTGGAATCCATCTAGATGCTGGGGTCTAAAGTCATATCACGGGGAGGTTATACACCATATATATGTTTGTAAAATTGAATAAAAAATGACTACATATCACCCATTTAAAATAAACTCAAAACATATAAATATTTATACACCATGGGTGTAATAAATAAAATATTGTATATAAACAGATAATCAAGACAAATATACAAATTTCTGACCACTTGTCTTATTACATATAAATTAAAGAATAAATATATATAAAGATAATAGATCCATGAAAACATTGATCCATACAATGTCACATGCTTTGGATTTCATCTAAAATATCCAAAAAAATCCAACATGTAACACATGGGTATCATCACAACTTTCACCTCCAACAAGGTGAATGTATTCTCAAGTAACCATGTGTAGTGGCTACCTATGAAAGGTGTGATTACAAGAATCAGTTGGGAATCACCAATGCATTCATGTACTAACATACATATATAGAGAAATATGCATGATATATGATCTATTGAAAACAAATCATAGACCTCTTAATCACAATAAATAAGACCACCAGTGTCGATTCTCTAGTTTGAGAAATCAATTTACCATACCTGCTTTTGAGAGTGTCATAGTGTCTCCTAAAAAGATATGATGACGGTTCCAAACCAGTAACAGACATGCTCTAAATACATGTAAAGACTCACTATTTCCCCAGGACATAGGTGACCCATCCAATAGGATCCCAAACATTTATGCAGAAAATCCATTATAATTTTAACACTGATCTCCATGTCCAGCGAATCCTCAACATTATAATATATCTATATCCATAGCATTTCAACTTTATATATGGATCTAAATACAAATAATAATACGGATTTTTGCTCAAAATATATGTAATCTCTAACACCATGATCCATGTATATGAGAGCTTAAAAAAAATATCAACCCTATATCCATGTCAGCCCCATGAAATCTTCACGACTTAAGGGACCCATCCGACAACATCTCTAAAATATGAGCTCCAAATTCATTGTATATCCAACAATAATGTACAGTACATAACATATATATATTACATAAAAGTTTAATAATATCTATTACCGAACACAATAAAACCAATGCGAGATGATAATTCCAACAACCTTTGAATTCAATAGATCAGGCTCTTAGCATATCTTCAAGCTTCTGAATAGTCCTTTCAGATTGGCCATCAGTTTGGGGGTGATAGGCCTTGCTGAAATTTAATTCAGTACTCAAAGAATGTTGAAGGCTCCTCCAGAATTTAGATGTGAACCTTGGATCACGGTCATAAAAAATTGAGAGTGGAACACCATTCAGTATCGCCACTTCTTTCACATATAACTTTGCAAGCTGTTCAAGTGAGAGATCTTCCCAAATAGCGATGAAATCGGATGTCTTGGTGACTCGGTCAACCACAACCCATATCACATTATTTCCCTTCTACATCTTCAGGAGACCCATGAAAAAGTCCATAGTAACATTTTCCCATTTCCACATGGGTACAAGAAATGGATGCATCATACCTTTGGACTATTATCACTCAGCTTTAACTTGCTGACATACCAAGCACCTTGATATATATTCCGCAATCTCTTTCTTCATGTTATCCCACCAGAAGTGTTCTCGAAGATCACGGTACATTTTGGTACTCCCGTGATAGATAGAGAATGTCGAGCTATGTGCATCATTCAATATACCCTTCTTTCTCTCTAGATCATATGGTACACATAATCGTGTCCCAAATCCTACAACTTCTTCCCCATTAGTTTTGAAATCGGAGGATTTCCCATTTTTAACAGCTTCCACCCTTTTCTGAATTTCCACATCCTTTCTTTGAGCAACCTTTATTTTCCCCATGAGGGATGGTTGAGAAATCATTTGAGAAAGGATTGATGATTTTCCTACCTTAATGATTCCCATGTCCATCCTTTGCAGATCCAAGAAGATTGGATCCTTTTTAATTCTCATCATTGATAAAGATGCAGGATCCTTTCTACTTAGAGCATCTACCACCTTGTTTGCCTTACCGGGATGGTGGTGGATTGAGAAGTCATAATCCTTGATGATCTCTATCCATCTTCGCTAGCATATATAAACCTCTTTCTGTGTGAATATATATTTGATAATTTTGTTGTCAGTATATATCTCACATTTTCCCCCATAGAGATAATGCCACCAGATTTTCAATGCAATGATCACAGCTGCTAACTCCAGGTCATGCGTGGGATTGTTTTTTTCATGTATTTTCAGCTACCTTGAGGCACAGGCTATCACTTTATCATTTTTCATTAGAACACAACCAAAGTATTTCTTAGAAGCATCATTATAAACCACAAATATTTCTCCATTTGAAGGGAGTGTGAGTACCGATGCAGTGATAAGCCTCTTTTTCAACTCCTTGAAACAGTCTTCACATTCCTGTGTCCAGAAAAACTTTACTCCCTTCCGTGTCAGCTTGGTCATTGGGTTTGACAATCTTGAAAAGTTCATCATGAATCGTCGATAATACCCAGCTAGACCTAAAAAGCTATGGATCTCTGTTACAGAAGTTGGCCTCTTCCACTCTTCAATTGCCTTCGTCTTCGAAGGGTCCACAAATATCCCTTTCCTGGTGATAACATGCCCCAAGAATGATACTTCCTCAATCCAGAACTCACATTTACTATACTTTGTATACAGATTCTCCCTTCGGAATGTTTTTAACACAGTTTCCAAATGCTCCTCATGTTCCTCCTTGCTCTAGGAGTATATCAGAATATCATCAATAAAGACCACCACAAATTTGTCAAGGTAATCTCTAAAGACTATATTCATTAAATCCATGAAAATTGTTAGAGAAGGTCGAGCTATGTGCATCATTCAATAGACCCTTATTTCTCTCCAGATAATATGCTTGAGGGATGGTTGAGAAATAATTTGAGAAAGGATTTATGATGTTCCTACCTTAATGATTCCCATGTCCATCCTTTGCAGATCCAAGAAGATTGGATCCTTTTCAATTCTCATCATTGATAAAGATGCAGGATCCTTTCTACTTAGAGCATCTACCACCTTGTTTGCCTTACCGGGATGGTGGTGGATTGAGAAGTCATAATCCTTGATGATCTCTATCCATCTTCTCTAGAATATATAAATCTCTTTCTGTGTGAATATATATTTTAGAATCTTATTGTTAGTATATATCTCACATTTTCCCCCATAGAGATAATGCCGCCAGATTTTCAATGCAATGATCACAGCTGCTAACTACAGGTCATGCATGGGATATTTTGTTTCATGGATTTTCAGCTACCTTGAGGCACATGCTATCACTTTATCATTTTTCATTAGAATACAACCAAAGTATTTCTTAGAAGCAAGATTATACACCACAAAGAGTTCTCCATTTGAAGGGAGTGTGAGTACCAGTGCAGTGATAAGCCTCTTTTTCAACTCCTTGAAACAGTCTTCACATTCCTGTGTCCAGAAAAACATTACTCCCTTCCGTGTCAGCTTGGTAATTGGGTTTGAAAATCATGAAAAGTTCATCATGAATCGTCGATAATACCCACCTAGACCTAAAAATCTATGGATCTCCATTACAGAAGTTGGCCTCGGCCACTCTTCAATTGCCTTCGTCTTCGAAGGGTCCACAAATATCCCTTTCCTGGTGATAACATGCCCCAAGAATGATACTTACTCAATCCAAAACTCACATTTACTGTACTTTGTATACAAATTCTCCCTTCGCAAAGTTTTTAACACAGTTTCCAAATGCTCCTCATGTTCCTCCTTGCTCTGGGAGTATATCAGAATATCATCAATAAAGACCACCACAAATTTGTCAAGGTAATCTCTGAAGACTCTATTCATTAAATCCATGAAAATTGTTAGAGTATTAGTGAGTCCAAAGGGCATCACAATGAACTCATAGTTTCCATACCTTGTTCTACAGGTAGTATTGGGAATATCTTCCTTCCTCACCTTTAGTTGGTGATATCCCGACCGAAGGTCCACATTAGAGAAATAACTAGCCCCACGAATATGATCGAACAAGTCATCTATCCATGGAAGGGGATACTTTTTCTTTATAGTGATTTTACTGATATCACAATAATCAATGCAGTGGCTCATTGATCCATCCTTCTTCTTGGAAAATAGGACTGGAGCACCCGACGATGAAGCACTCTGGTGTATAAAACCATTTTCCATATTCTCTTGTAACTACTTCTTCAGCTCTTCCATCTCTATGGTGGCCATTCTGTAAGGTGTATTTGAGATTGGTAGAGATCTAGGGATAAGTTCAATTGAGAACTCAACCTCTTAGTCTGGAGGAAGGCCATGCAACTCTTCGGGGAATAAATCAGTGTAGTCCATCATGATGGGCATGTCTTCAAGCATGATTCTCTTTTTTGTCTCAATCATTTGAGCTAGGTATGCATCCTCATAAAGAAGTAATATCAAAACATGAGATGAAGATTCAAAAGGAGACTCATCTTCCGCCTTGCACTTGTAATGAATCGGAGGATGCTTCGGGATGTGAAGTGTAATCTCCCTTTCCCAACAATTGATGTTGTCCATGTACAAAGATATCCAATCCATGCCCAAGATAGCATCGAACTCCACTAAAAGATGTATGACAAGATTTTCTGGGAGGTTCAGTCCACAAAAATTAATTAGGGAGGAGTTATAAACCATGGATTCAATAATTTCCCCATTCTCTGTTCTCACAAATAAATTTTCCTCCAAATTTTGAGGTGGTGTCTGAATACTTCTACTAAACTTGAAAGATATGAAAGAATGTGTAGAACCAAAATCAAATAGTATGTTCACTATTCTTGATTGTATAACAAGTGTACCTGTCACCACATTGTTTTCTGGATCCACCTCAGCTGTAGTGATAACATAATGTCTTCCTTGTTGCCTTGGAGGTTCTTGCTGATTGCCTCCAAAAACCCTCGGCATAGGGCAATTGTTCGCATAATGCCCAAGCTCATTACAGTTAAAGCACTACACCTCAGGTTGAGTGTTGATTTTAACCTTCCGTTCTTCTTCAACATTAGTGGGATTTTTCATATCCCTTCTGCATTTCTTGGCCAGATGACCAGACTTTCCACATTTGAAGCAATTCTCGGTTCCGTTGATACAATCACCAATATGATTCATCCCACAATTCATGCAAAGGGGAATTTGAGGCTTCATTCCATCATGAGATTTTTTGATGAACCACCCATGTTGTTCTCCATTTTCTGCTTCTTGTCCTAGGCCCATGAGACCACTAAGAGTCTCTAATCTCCATTTCATCCTTGAGGGAACAATGGACAATCTCATCACAGCTGTCGAAGTCTCAAATCACCAACACTTAGACTCAGATTTAGTCCGCTAAAGAAGAGATCTACCTTGCTTTCGATGTTCATGAAAAATCCAGAGGCGTACCATGCAAGCCTTGTAAAGTATGCTTCATATTACCCAATGGACTCATGTTCCTTCTACTTGAGTCCAATGAACTCTCTTTCCATCTTGAGATGGAGGGTTCGAGGAAGATATTTGTTGAAAAACATCCTCTTGAATTCCTACCAATCCATGGAATCAATTTACTCTTGGGAAATTGTATTCTTGATCAGTTCGCACCACTGATCAGCTTCCCCATCAAAACTATAGACTTCTAGTACAAATTTCTCTTCTCCCGAGCAATGGAGGACATAGAAAATCTTTTCAATGGAGTTAATTCATTGTTCTGAGAGGAGGGGATCAGAAGACCCGCTAAACATGGGAGCCCTTTGCCGCATGAAGGATTCAACAACAACTTGCTCTTTCCTTGGATGAGCGGGACGTTCCACCTGATTCAAGTTATTATTCATAACTCCAGGCAGCTGAGCAAGTACTTCCCTGATGTTTTGAGCACCCTATTCCATCACATCAAGCATGTAATTAGGGAAATCATTACATTGCCTATCACATTGGTTGTTGGAACATGTTCTTCTATTTCCTGCCATTCACAAAGAAAAATAACGTATAATTCGAGGTCTTGAATACATAGATATTGAGCATAAAAAAGAAAACATTAAACATTATAGGATAAACTTATAATGAATAAGTACATTCTAACTTTTGATTCCTTAGTTTTATATCTAGGTTATCCTCGATCTATTTCTTAACTTATATTCTTATGGGATTTTTTGTCCCTTAATAATGGTTTGTGCTAAGCTCATGAATCTATCGAAGCATATCCCCTGGGAGTGTTGTAACCAAGAGTGCAGCAAGGCCCGTTATCATGCTCCAGTTCCTGTTCGAGTCTAGCTCAAAGCGGTATTTTCGGGTTTTACCCCTAGATACATCTGTGCCAAAGCCGCCTCTACCAGCTCGTATCCAGACATGGATATATTTCCTTGATAAACCACTTACTCTATACTCACCAAAATTTAGGACTGTTTTCTTATACGTAGTCTCATCCTTAAGGTTCTCACTAAGGTTCTCTATTCCTAATATTCAAAAATAACTAGTCCATCCTCTAATACCAACTATAGCGACCCAATACTTTTACATAAAACATTTCATGATTTTAAGCATAATTAATCATCATAGTAAAAGACAAGGATCGTTAAGTCTAGTGTCTTCAAAGTCAAGGTACGTATAACATAAAACATGGGACTAAAAAACTTATTAATTTAATCTCCATAAAGAGATTCTAAATTCTTTTTAGCTCTTACATCTGTATATGGTACCCTGGGGAACACATGAACAAAGGAATGAGCTAAAAAGCCAAGTAAAGGAAAGAACATAAGGATACATCTCAAGCACGTGAGTTAGGAGGCATGACATAATGATATCCAAAGTATGAACCTTATAAAATCATTTAATATAAACATGGTATCATATAAACATGGAATCATATAAATGTGGAAGAATCATAAATCATATCTTTAGTATGGGTCAAGGCTAACTGCCAATCCCGTTTCCCATCTTAGTACGGGTCAAGGCTAACCTCCAATCCTGTTTCACATTGCATCTCATGCGACTTAACCTTACCAAATACATTGGAGCGCTATATAGGCACACCCATCTCAACATATTCAGGAATATTATTATCATGTAAATAATCTTACCACATAAATAAACATACATAATCAACCATACATAAACATAAGGGTACCCATGGAAAGAATTGGGTACCACAATCATGACATAAAACATATCCAATTGGCGTATCACGAAAGTGTCAATGAAAGGAAAGGATTAGAAAATACATGGACATTAATGGGGTAAAATAGTCATATAAAATGGTAAGTGGTGTCAAATATAAGGTACAACATATTAAAACTATATTTTAAAACATTAGCATTAAAACATTTTTTTTCAGTTTTAAGGAAAACACTCCATAGCTTTTCAAATAGAAAAGAGGAAATTATTTTATATAAAACCATAATTGAAAAAATAAGGTTTTCATAATAAAAATACTGATTTTATAAATAAAATAGTGTTTTAATAAATAGGATATAGTGCACTATATATTTGGGTAAAAATTTGGGAAGTCTCTTTAAAACAGGAATGCTTATCGGAAAGTTCTATGGAGGGAATATTTCAAAATCATGTATATCCCCGAAAGAATGTGATGAAAGGTTATTGATATAAGAATATTGTTCAACTAACCATAATTCATAATACTCACATAAATAGATAAGGTAACACAATTTGTAAAGAAAGATAAGGCAACTCGAAAGAACAAATAAGGTTCGGGTAGAATTTGTTATGATTTTATCGGCATGGTGTCGGGTGTGACCAAGAGGGATTTTTGAGAGAGAAATGGGGTTTATCATCACATATAAATCCAAGAAGGAAGTATGGGGGAGGTTCTTAAACAAACCCCATCATTTTCTAGTACAAATAAAAAGGCATAGCATATACGAAAATCTTGATTAAGAGAGAAAAAGAGAGGATCTCTTACCTTAAATCTGGTGGTGTTCTCCACTGGTTATTAATGACATGAATAACCAAATTAGGATTATTAATTCATAAATAATGAACCTATTATATATTTAATTTTTTATTATAAACCTTTTTAGTTCATTAAAAGCCTTTTTTATTTGTTATAAGGTTCAATTTCATTGTTCGTGCTCGTTTGTTTACTTGGATTTAAAAATCGGTTCACTTATATTCAAGTTTGGATTATATACAAGATGAAAGTGGTTGTCCAGAATTGAAGTTATATTCTTTAGTTCATATCCAGGAGATTAAATGGTTTTATTTTTAATAAAGTTACTTAGAGTGAAGTCGAATTATTATTATTATTATATATATATATATAACCATAGTGATAACCATTTTTTGTAGATCGGTGGATTTGATTACAAAGAATGTGTTTTGATTTATAACTTAATTCCATTTGTACCAAAGGATTACAGAAAAAAAAATATGATATATAACATATATAATAATCTGGTTCAACCATAACACAAATGGTTTCATGACCAGAATTAAAGATAATAATAGAAATTGATAAATCGTTGTCCTTGAATGTGCTAAATTAGCACATCTCAAATCGTGCTTTCATTTTTTTTCAAATAAAAGGGTGGGGAAAGGGGAGAAGATAATGAGATATAACACTAGCATGAATAAATTCCAGTACATTTATGTTACTTGATTTTTCATACTATTATGGTGAAGGGAGCTGGGGAAAGAAATAAAAAAGGAAAGAACTTAAAAGAAAAGAAGAAATTTGGGAAGAGGAATTTACCTCTTGAGACTTCCTCCTTTTAAAAACCACTTAGGTGGAGAGGTTTTGGTATTTTGAGGAGGATGAGAGCTTTTTGACATGGGGGAGGACGTTAGGGAGTGATTTGGGTAGAATTTTGAGAAGTCTTGGAGCTTGAGAGGAGTAGAGAGAAGAGGGAGTGAAGGGGATTTTTTTAGTAGAGGATAGGAGGGATTTTATAATATTATATTCATTAATGTATTATTTCTTCCCAATATAAGGAATAGTAATTATTCCTTGACCAATAATAGTGATTTTATCTTGTGATCCCAAACCAATTGGGCTTACATCAGCAGAACATCATCAATGACTCAATTAATCCATTATTTAGCATTTATTGTGAATTATCAGATTCTACTTTTCATTAATAATTCAAGTATTTCAGAAAAATCCCAAATTTCACCCTAACCATTTTTAGACGAATAGAATCAAAAAATGAATTACATTTTTAAAAAATAGTTTTCTAAATATGATTATTTTAATATTTAATTAAAATAATGATTTATTATCAAAACCAGTTTTAAAACATTCATTAACTCATTCTAAACTATAGGTATATCGTACTACCAACATGAATATTATTTTTATACCACCATAGGTGAGGTTTATATTCATTAGGGTTTATCTCTATTCATAAGGGTGTTTTAATATTCATTAGGTTAAGTTACTATTCACAAAAAAAAAATATTTTTGTTTTATTAGACTCTAAGAAACATCTTGAACACCACCGTGTATGTCAGATTTTCAAAATTACAAACACAGAAGTGACAAACATAAGTTTAAAGGTCACTTATCACTTATTAGTTAATTATTATGTAATTTTATGGAATATTTATAAGAATATAATTTCCATTAAAAACATTGGCTCATTACATTATTTAACTCATGATTGTGTGAAATATATGCTATTAAAGAATTATAATTATTTAAAGAAAATATTTCAAAAAATCATTCGGATGACACATTCTTCCCCCCTTAAGATATATTTCACCCTCAAAATGAATCAATTAAATACAAAATAATTAGGATACATCATCCTAATTATATCCTCAAGTTCCATCACAACATCCTCAAACTGGTGGTTTGGTCATAAAACATTAACCAAGCTGTTGATCATGTTTAATAGAGATTTTTTTCTTCGATCCAAAATCTCTATCGATAGTTATTCATTAAAAAGATCTTTATCCAGTGGTATGAATTCTGATTTTATTACATGTGAGGGATATTGTATGTATTTTCTCAGGAGATATACATGGAACACATCATGATCTTGAGATATATTTGGTGGAAGCAACAATCGATAAGCTATCTTCCCAATACGATCATGAATTTCAAAATTCAAGATCTACCTTGATCACACCTTGCCCTTAATTAAAAATATAATTACTCTTATCCAATGATATATTCAAAGAATCACCTTGTAACCTACTCCAAACATTAGGTCTTTTCATCAGTTATTCTCATAACGTTTTTTTCTAATCTGATCTACTCTTATGTGTTGTTGAATAGATCTGACCTTCTCTACAATTTTCTCCACAAGATTAGATCCTAATATCTTTTTACCATAAATTCATCCTAGATTGTTGGAGTTATTGAATTCATTCCATAGTGGGCTTCATAATGATCCATCTAAATACTACATTGAAACCTATTGTTGAATTAAAATTTTACCAAAGTATGGTTTTTATCCCAACCACCATTGAAACATCTATAACAAGATCGAAAAATGTATTATAGTGTTTTAATTGTCCTCTCAGACTAAAAATATGTATGAGGATGATAAGAAGAGATGAAGAAAACTCTGTATCTAGAGCCAACTGAATACTTTTCTAGAACATCAAGGTAAACCTTGGATGCCAATTAGATATAATTGTTAGTCGTACTCCATGAAATCTTACCACTTCATTTACATATATACACTACCACAAAACAGATAAAAGGAAGTGATGCCCTTTATTAGCGCTAAGCAAAAAGTGATGATAATGGAGTGCGCATTTATCAGTGCTAAAAAAATGCGATGATAAAAGTTTTTATTATTAATGTATATAAAATTATTATATTTATATTTATTATCCATAAAAAGAACAGATAAAATATGTATTTATCAGTTCTATAATTTTAGCATTGATAAATATTAGTTTTATCGTCTCTTTATGAGCACTAATAAAGGTTTGTTTAACAATGCTTTTATTTTTGCTCAGATTATACATACCTTTATTAGCACTTTTAACTAGTGTTGATAAAGGTTCCAGTGTTTTTCATAAAATAACCCCAATAGGACCCTCCACCACATCCTCCTCTTCCTTCTCCTCCACCACCACCACCTTTTCCTCCTCCTCCTCCATGGTCGTCCTCCTCCTCCTCCTCTGCTACCTCCTCCTCCTCCATCATGATCCCTCCTCTGCCGCGACCATGATGCTCCTCCTCCCCCGCCACCGCTGCCTCCTCCTCCTCCTCCAGCCATAGAATCATCCTCCTCCTCTAAGGCCACCTCCTCATGTGTTTTAAAAATGGATGATGGATCTGGATTGATCCTAGATGAGCTTAGGATATGGTGGCTGAGAATTATTAAGGGGTCCACTCCACTTTGAGGTTTGTGGTTTTAAACCATTACTAATGTTTTAGGTATTATTTTATACATTGTGTGATATGAAGTCTTTATAACCTTGTGTAGTTGGTATTAAATCAAATCAAATTGTTTTCATAGACCATATGCATTGGTAATAACATTTAGGGATGTTATGGACCCTCTGAGTATTGTTCCTTAATTCCATGACCATCAGGGGTTGATTGAATAAATTAAAATATGTTGAACATTACATTCAAGGGACCTTGGGGGATTCCCTTGGGTTATACTATGATTTGTTGGACCATGGTTAAGTTCCTTTTTTCGACCCTAGATATGTTATATATGTATAATTGAGACATTCCATTTTCAGTTTTTTACTGGGATGTTTTTAATTCCCCGCCTAAGAGTATGTAAGTTCTTTTTGGCTATGTTTTATCCTTACAAGTGATGTATAGTGATTCAATGGACAATTTTTTCCATGATTGAAAATTAAATTAATGGTAATTATATTATATATAACCAATAGGTATTCATCCTTAGTAGAAAATAACATAGGGGGAACAAAATAGGTTCCCTTAGACTCCCTTGAATAATAGATGTGTGGATTATGTGAGGTCAGTGTGAGCGTTATCCCAAATCGAACATAGTGTTTTCTCATAGAATTTTTGACATATTTGACTAACTTATGGGGTGAGGGTTCCTCCCACTTCTAACCTATAACATATGAGTGGGTTATAGCCTATATTTGGATTTGGATATGAGTTCAGCATGTGTGGATCAACTAATCATACACTTTGAGTGAGTCATATGTTAGGAAAACCTATTTATGTTTTATTTAGTATTTTTTACAATGTTTATTATTCTATTTTACGTTTTTTATATGATATAGGACACTATTCCTTTTGGAAATTCTCTTTTTATGTGTTGGAAGTGCTTCCCCTTGATTAATATCTTTGTTTTGGTGTGGGATGACCTTCCTAATCACTCTGACATGGCCTATGGATTGGGATGATATGAAAATTTATGTTGAAGATGCCTAAAGAATGGGATAATATACTTGATGTGAAATTGTGATCTGTTGTATGAGTTTCATTTCCCACTTACCATATAATAATGTTATCCGAGATACTATAACAATTATGAAATATTCAAACGGTTTGAGATGCACTGCCCAATAATATTGATATCTTAAAAGAATACTTTTGAGGGATGATATACCCATTATATGGTGAGCCCATTACTAGGGAAATTATAACTTAGTGTTGGGAAATTATTCCCAATCATTCTCCTCTACCCCAGCTGCCTTTTCTTACACCTCTATTGTGACCTTCCTCCTCCTCCTCCTTCGCCACCTCTACCCTCTCTTCCTCCTCCACCGCGATCCCTCCTTCTCTATGAACCTGCTTCTCCTCATCCTCCTCCACTGCTGCCTCCTCCTCTTCCTCCTCCATCCATCGACTCATCCTCCACCAAAGCCTCCTCCTCCTCCTCCTCCTCATCCTCCTCCTCTACCCCTTATCCTTCTCTTCCATGCACAGTCCCCTTGTCCATGTGACCTGCTCTGGCACGCCCTCCTCATCCGATGACCGTCTCAGTAGCCTCTTCAAAAGCACATAGATTCCCCTTCTCCACATGACCTCCTCCTCCTCCTACTCCTCCTCCTCCACATGATCCACTTCTAGTATTATTTCTTATCCATGCAGAATACCTTGAATTAGTTATTTAGATTGTGTTCGAGGTTAGATTGGTTATTCCTCTTTAGTTCCAACTTTATATATGTGAGTTTATCCATGGAACCCACCTTATGGTAATTTTTTTAATCATATGGGATGTTGGTTAGTTTATTCCCTCCATACTATTTTTGGGGGTGGATGTTATTACATGAGGTATATAGTCACATCGCAATTCATTATCACGATTTAATGGTTCTTCCTAGGGGATGAGTGTTGTGGTGTATACCTTGTGGTAATTCAACAATGTGACATCATAGGATGCACTATGCAATAGAACCTTAGGCAACACCATAATGTACCCTATTCTTGAATTGAAAATATATATTTTTAGTCTTTTTAATGATTTTCCCCAATTCCTTATCAGTCCATGGACCCCATCACCCAAACCCCTCTTACCCATAATTTTCTCCTATCATAATTCACTCTTTCGGATCCTTAATGGCCATTTCATATTGGACAGCCCCCCTTCCATGGACAACCCACACCTCCTCCCCACACCCCTACAGCCCCCCACCTTGACAACCCTCCTCCCTCCTTGGACAGCCCACACCCCCTCCCCAACACCCCTACAACCCCCTACCACCCAGATAGACCACCCCCATCTCTTTTGACGCTTTTATGTTTTATTATATATTTTTTCATTTCTCCTCTTGAACCCCTCTCTGCTGCGCCAACCTCCCCCTACTCAATTCTTGGGTGGTTCTCCCTTACTCGATGTATGTTTCATCTTTATTCACTTGTATTAGGGAGCATATGATAATTTTTAACTCTCTTATTCATTTTATATATTAGTGTCTGACCCCCCCCCCCCCCCAATCCTATATTTAAATGGACATGGGTCAATTACAATTGGAAATGTAATGATACGGCCCAGGCTAGTATCATAACTAACATCTTACCTAACTTTACACCAACCTAAGAGGAATTCATGATCCCTCCGAGATAGCAATGATCCCTTGGAAAAAATACAATTAATGTGAAATATTTTACCCCTAAATTAAAGTAAATAAAAATTATCTTTCTCCAGAAAAGGAGACAAGTCCCATTAATAAGTTAAATATCTTGGAAAATTGTAGATTCGCAAAAAATAAATAAACAGGAAGTAGATATCATAGATGGAAAATAAAATCCCACTATTGACCAATATAACTATTTAACATGTGAGTTATAATAATATTTTTTCTTTTCAGTTGGAAATCTCTTCTGCCGCGTGCGTGTCCTCTTCCATGAACGCATCTCTACTTCATGTTGAACGACACCTTCACAGTGAGTTTTCACCCCTTAATCACTGGTTTCCTCTTATTTTCTTGTTATTATTGTTTTATATTGATGGTTATGTTGTGAAATGTATGGGATAAACGTCCCGTCGAAAATCTTGGTCATTGGTGGTCTTTTTTTCACACTAAATGAATTTCATATTGGTTGGTTCTTGTTGAAATTTTTAATAAAAAAAATAGTAAATTTATGTATAATGACTAATGAATGAATTCCATAAGATGATAAGACTTTTGTGATAACCCCTGAATTAACAAACATAATTTAATAAGGGATGCTTTGTAAAATATGAAATTGTAATTTTTTGTTTAGTATGATATTGTGATTCTGATCATGATTGTGTGTTTGTATGGTGTTGTGGTTGTTGGAATGATTGGTTTGAAATTTTTTCCGGGTTTTAGTTCTTCAACCATTGAATATAAATCCAAACATTACCCATTTCAATGGATCAACCACTTTGATACTAGTGAAATTCCACTAAATCATAGAAAACCACTTCATTAGAGGAATCTATGAGACATTTTATGGACACCCTATTAAAATAACCATAACATAATATGTAATGAATCCTTCCACCTACAAGAACTCTATCGAAAATCAATTCATATATTAGTTTAGTACCATAGTTCTTAACTAGAGACATTATGATTCTATAGAAACACTAGAGAACAGGTTTTCAATAATTCATATAGATCACATGTGGGATAATAAAACATTCTAGTGTAATGGATTCTCATAACTATTTCTATTGATTAGGTCGGTGGGAAGATGGGTGTGATCTACATTGGTCCTAACTAATGTAGGGATAGGTAAGGGTATTGTTTACTATAGTTAGTTACATTTATTATAGTTGGATGATGACCCTAGTTAATCATCTTTTGTGTAATTATTTTGTTAAATATTAATATTACTATATCAAATATGATGAATATGAATAAATAATGGATGAATTCCAATCGGTTGACAAAAGGGTATGAAGATAGCATGAAGTATTTTATCAAGTTTGCAAAGGATCATGCATACAACACTTCTCAAAGCCTTTGTCCATGTTTACGCTATTATTATTAAAGAGAAATTAGTCCAGAGGAGTTGGAAGAACACCAGATCTGTCACAGAATAGATAGATGTTATACATGTTGGAATAATCACGGAGAAAACAAATTCATATAATGGCCAGGATATCAATATGTTTTATGGATAATCAGATATGATTACAAGCGTGAATAATGAAGACGATCGAATGGAGGATGTGATTACAAATGTGAATGATGATGATGATCGTATTGAAGAAATGTCAAGTATAGTTGAAGATTAACTTCGTGATTGAATAAAATTGTATGATATGTTAAAGGGTTGTGCAAAGATGTCATTGAATGCCGGTTTCACTAAATATACTACATTGTCATCCGTACTGAAGTTGTATAATTTAAAAGCAGAAAACGGGTGGAGTGATGAAAATTTTAGAGAACAACTTTCTCTCTTAAATGACATGCTCCTATAAGATAATGAGCTCCAGATATGAACATATGATTCCAAACGAATGCTATGCTCGATGGGCATGATCTCTGAATGAATACACACCTAAACGTATGAATTTATATTGTTTTTCAAGGACCAAAAATCACTTAAATAATTACTAATGTGTTGTGATTCTCAATAAAAGAATTATTAATCTAGTCCTAATAAATTTTTATGGTAATTTCCAATAATTCCAAGAATTAAGTGCCTATATGGATGTGAGGAGACTGTAAGACAATTGACATGACATGCAGATAGAAGAATTAAATTTTGGAAACTACGTCACCTGAGAGACTCTACTTAGTGGAAGAGAATTGATAATGTGTATATTGAATATGGAAATGATCTGAGAAACCATCATCTTGAATTATCTAAAGATGGGTGAATACTTTTGGTTTTCAAAGAAGTAGTCACAGTACATGGCGGGATATGTTGGTAAATTATAACTTACCACAGTAGTTATGCATGAAATGAAAATACATAATGTTATCTATACTTATATCAGGATCAAAACAACTAGGTAATGATATAGATGTTTATTTGGCTCCATCGATCAAGGATTTGAAATTATTGGGTGATTCAGGTGTTATGTTGTGTGATGCTTAAAAAATGAAGATTTCACATTGAGAGACATTTTTTACAGGATGAAAAATGAATTTCATGCTTTTGGAAATTTTTTAGGATATATCATTAAAGGAACTCATGGGTGTCCTGTTTGTGAAAAATGTACACAGTAAATTAATTTGATACAAATGAATTCAAGAATTGAATATGAGAAGGCTATAGTTCATTGTACTAAAATGGTCAGTACTGTGGGAGTCGACCAGTGCATAGTCATTCAGTCCACTCATGAGCATCTTAAAAGCTTTATGGTAACAAATATCATGGATTTTCAATTTTCTAATTAGATTCTTTTATATGGGTTAGTTATTTTAAATGATACTATGATATCTCTGCCTCATGAAGGGATCACTCTTCATTCCTAAACCCTTATGACTAATAATATTTTCATCGAGAACATCTCATATGTTGGTAATTTCATCTCTAAATAATAAATCTTTAATAGTTAATTTTGAAACCTTTGTCGATTGATTTTAAAGGGTTCTAAAATTATTTTTATCTTAAAATCCATATTTACAGAGAAAAATGTAGAATTCTATATCAAATTAGATGTTTGGGTGGTTATTTGGTTGGGTTATTCGATCAGGTGGATGCTTTGGGATGAACCAGGGTTTTCCCTTCTTGGTTCAGTGTACTGCCACAAAGTTTGTGGTTGATCTGAAAAAGATAGGATTTTAGGAATCTATTTAGTTTTACTAAACCCTTACATATTTCATCAAAATTCTGATGGTAGTCTTGTTCAGTTTATATAGTTAATACGTGAACACATTTAATTTTATGTATAGTGAGTTCAACATCAGTATATGGAACATTAAGATGATCTATGGTGTGATGATTTTAGGATATAAGTATAATGAGTAAATTCATTCCACATATACTCGAGATGACATGGAATAGAATCCTCTCATTATGAAGGACCGCATTAATTAGGATAGAACATCCCTTAGGGAGGACCCATATATAGGGGTTGACATCCCGTTCAGGAAGTGGGATGACTGGTTCATTTAAAAGACTCAACATGAGTGTCTAAACAAGAATCCCAAGGATTTCCCATCATGAGAATCCTATTAGAAATAGGGTTATCACTTTAAAATAGTTTAAGAGTATCAATTCAATGACTAGGGATGGTCAGTCACCTCCCAGTACCGTCACCTTCTTCATCTAGTAAGCTTCTTAACAATGTACCTAAGTCGGTACTTATTCACAATGCATAATCAAGTTGGAGTTATGGGATCTACATTAATGATGGTTGAGGTGATTTTAGGTGGTAAGATTGTCATCTTGTTTGTTCCCATGTTGGCTTGGTTATATTTCCAACTTCACCACATATATAGGGGTATGTCCTATTTAGAATATTCAGCCCCTTCCAACTACGGTGGGGTTGGATGGGGGCCCACATTGGTGCATATGAGTTATGTAATACTCACAACATTAAAAATACTAGTTCAGGAAATTTCAATAAATTATTAGTGGAGTTTATCTAATCACAATAAAAACCTAGGAGATCAATAGAAAAGTGAACCGATATGATTAGTTGTTTTATACCATACAGAGCACCAACCTTTGAAATTACCAATAATGTAAAGGGTTATCTTGTATCCTAAGACTATATTTTATCCAAATGTGATGGTGTTTTATCAACTTGGATTAACTTAAAGATATTCTATTAGTGGTATTCATCATACCCCATTGGGAGATAGATGAGTGCATTCAGATGAAATTCCCCACTCCTCCCCATATCCATTCAGAAATGCATCCCACGGTGGCTCACAAATTTTGGATAATGTTCACCTGATAGGAAGCTTATCTTTGGGTGACCTTCCCTCAAGATAGGGTAGGTTTTGGCCTCTCCAAGGCATAGGTCAATACCTTGGTCCGATCAAACCTAAATGGTCAGTTGTCTCCCTTGGTGATAAAGCACATAGATCTTCTAATAGTGGATTTAGAGGAGGACACAGGGGATCTGGAATCATCAAAAAGTTATATTATAGACAAAACAAACATCTTCCAGAAGACCCCCAACTCTCTATATGTATTAAAATAAAATGATTCACTTAGATCCAACCCCATCAACAAGGAGGGCTCCAACGGATTTTGTGACAATGTATGTGGTTCCTGGGAAAGAAGTTCTAGTAGGTGGGGAATATTCTCAAATTATAGTGGTGTTTCCCCTCACAATCCAATACTGAGACAACTAGAGAAGGAATACATTGAACATTGATCTCTGAAGAGTGTTGTGTCATGTGTAAATAGAGCTAGAGGGATGTGGGAATGTGATTTCTCCTAAAGGAATCTTCTATTAACAATATCCAATTGAATTCAAATCGCCTCTCCATGAATGTAGTGTGGTGATTCATTCAGTCAATGTCCATGTCCATTACACACCCCTAGCATAGTGCATGATAATTTCTAGCACAATGGAAACTATTGAAGATAAGGGAGACTCGGATGGCTCTAATGAAGATGTAAGATAAGTTTTATCATCACTTTCATTTATTCTTTTATATTATTAGGACTATGGTGAACTTTATTTTCTCTTGGATATTTCAATAGTTTGGTAAAAAAATTCACCTCCCACCTTACATGTTTAGTTTCTGAGGGACACGGTGGCCAAAGTTGGATAAAAAGTGACTGAGAGGCTGACGCTCAGGGCTCTCCTAGTCAAACGGAGATCATGGATGTGGTGGTTTCTAATTCAAAGGAAACAACATTTGTGCCTCAATCATCACCACCTTTGTCTTGTCAAATTATCTTTTTAAGTTCCTTCATATAAGAGGACTACGAAGAGAAAGTGGGCAATTCCATACACTAAGAAACCTCTCAAAATCATTAATTTTCTTACTTTGTGGACTTTTTTCCTTTTCATTACTCTAGTAGATTATCATGGACTCTTACCTACCCATATCAAGGTCAGTATCAAGCATCATCTAGTCATATGGCCCCCTACCAACACAAATCATACATTATTTTATTAAAAAATTGATATTTTATTAATGTATTCATTCATATTAATGTTTAATTTATTTCATTATTGTATTACTAACATAATATTTGTTTTCTTATATAGGGGGATTTTTTTTCCTGAGTTCAGATTCTTTGTTCAGAAACTAATACCATGGAAGAACATTTTTGAGAGGGGACCACAAAAGTAAGAAATGATGAAACATTAATGTTTTTAACTGTTTTTTGGATAATTGTAATTTTAACAATATAAAACATTTTTTGAAATGTATACAAAAATGTGTTTTTTTGTATTCATGATTTCAAGTAAATGTATATAGCATTGTTTTCATAACTCTTGGGCACATTGTTTTGTTCTTCTATGATTTTTTTGTCCATAGGAGTTGTTTTGTGCAGTTGTTTTATGTCTAGGTGCTATTTGGTGTTGTGTTTGTAGATGTTGTCTTAGGTGTACAAGTGTTGTGTAGGTTCAGGTTTTTCTCATCCAACTTGGCCTTTATCATCTATAATTAAGAGATGATAAATTGGGACTATATCAGCCCTCCAAATAGAATTGATAAAGGACACCTTTATCATCTCACAAAAAAGAGCTAATAAAGGACACCTTTACCAGTGCTCAAAATAGTGATGATAAAGGGGTCCTTTATCAGCGCTCAAAATAGCCATAATAAAGGTGGACCATTATTCTCCCTATAAAATAACTAATAAAGTGGGGCCTTTATTGGTACTTTTTTAGCATGGATAAAGGGCACCCTTTATCAGCACTTTTTTAGTGCCGTTAAAGGGGACCCCCCCCACACACACACACATTATCTTCGCCTCAATTAATAGTGCTTTTCTAGAACTGTTAAATGTAGTTCATAGCTCTTTTAAAAGCCCCATATGTGGTAGTTATACTAGAAATATGATCGAGAGATAAATCCTCTCTAATAGAAATAAAGTGTGCCGACATCATAAGGAGATCAACTATAACCCATATTGCATTATAGCCTTTAAATGATTTGGGATGTCCAATGACAAAGTCCATCAAGATGTTTTCCCATTTCCATTCTGGTATGGGTAATGGTTGTAACAACCCATTTGACTTCTATCTATCAGCCTTAACAATCTAACAAACCATGCATCGAGAGACACATTATGTATCATATCATTTCATGTCATCCAAATAGAAATACTCTTTTAGTTCCATGTACTTATTTTTGCATCATAGATGAATAAATAATGAAGAACTATGATTGTTATCCAATAGCTCATTATTTGATTATGGTATGGGAGGAATAAAAACTCGATCCATGAACCGTATTTTTTCATCACAATCGTGGATAGATTCAGGAACATTTCTCACCTTCTTTTGTAGCTCTGCATCTTCCTTCTGCACCTCTTAATCTCAATATATATAAATGGTTGAACATTAATTTGAGAAATATAATATTTCCACCTTACATTATAATTTCAAAATCCATCCTTTGAAAGTCTATAAATATTGGATCTTTTGTGATCCTTATCATGCATAGGTTAGTATGGTATTTTTAACTCAAATCATCTTCAACATTGTTTGGTTTCCTAGGGTGATAATGTATTGAGAATTCATAATATTTAATAAACTCCAACCATCTTCTTAATAGTATATTCAGATAACTTTGTGTGAAAATGTACTTAAAAATCTTATGATTAGTATAAATACAACACATTTAACTATAAATATAACTCCTCCATGTCATTAATGAAAATATTACCACAGCTAACTCTAAAACATTTTTTGGGTAATTATTCTCATGTGTTTTCAATTTTTATGAGGTATAAGCTATCACCATATCATTTTGAATGAGAACACATCCCATCCACTTCATGGATGTATCATAGTATATTACAAACCTTTATCTACTACAAGATAGTGGGAGCACAGGTGAACTTTATAACATTATTTTCCTATTTGGAATTCTCGTCACATTCTTCTATCCACATGAACCTATCTTCTTTTCGAGTTAATATGGTGAGTGCATTAGATAGTCCTGAAAAATCATTCAAAAAATATCAATAATATCCATCCAAACAATGAAAACCCAAGATCTTAAACACCATTGTTGTTCTAGGTAATGTTCAATAAATTCTATTTGTGTTGCATCCACAAATATACTGTCACTGGAGATTATGTGACCCAAAAAATTAATCTTTTTGAATCCAAAATTCACACATAGTAAAATTTTCAAAAATATTCTCCAATATCAAGGGCATCAATAAAATTCTAAAGTGATCTTCATGTTCTTCCATTCTCTTAAAATATATATGAATTTCATCTATAAAGACTTCAACAAACTAATACAGATAATCCCTAAACACTCTATTCATTATATCCATGAAGATAGTGGGGAAATTAGTAATACCCAAAGGCATCATTATAAATTCTTAGTTTGCATAGCTCATATGGAATGTCGTATTTGGTGTATATTTATTCTTAACCCTTAATTTATGATATCCTTAACGAATATCAAATATTGAAAAAGTATTGATCTCTACTTAGTTGGTCAAATAAGTCATAAATGTGGGGAATAAGATATTTTTTTCATAATATTTATATTGTTATGTTCTCAATAATAAATGTCGAGTCTAATTGATCCATCATTATTCTTAACAAACAGAATATGTTCACCCTAAGGTGACACACTTGATATTATGAATAAATTTTCAATATTCTCTTGGAGTTTCTTCTTCAATTCCTGTAACTCAATATGGGACATTTTATAAGGTGTGTTTGAAATAGTCAAAGCACCCTGTATGAGTTCTATTGAAAACTCACCTTCACAATATGGTAGAATACCAGGATATTCTTCTATAAAAACATCAACAACCACCCATACAATAGGTGTATTCTTATTAGTGAGTTTCTCCCCGACCATTTGAGATATATAAGCTTCATTTATTTTATTTAAGACCAATAATATTGAATAAATTACCACTGGAAAGCAATACTCATACATTTATTGATATATGATCATAGATTGATCTGGAATATGTAATATGACTTTACTTCTTTGGAAATTGATATGATCTCCATATAAGGAAAGATAATATATGTTTTCAATTAAATTAAATTCTATTAATGGATGGATCACAACATTTTTGGAAAATACATTCCCAAAAATTTCAATTCGAAAAAAATTATAAACTTTTCATGTGACCTTTGTGCTATTAGGAGTTGTCACAGTTAACTCAAAATCTTTTTTTAGGGAATACTGTGATACACATAGAAAATTATTCAAAAATAAATGAGTGGGTTGATCCAAAATCCAATAAAACATTTCATACTTTATAATGGATGATAAGTTTACCATTCACCACTTCATTATCATACTCTACATCACCGAGAGTGATCACATGTGACTTCCCTTGTTCTTTGGCTTTAAGAGTTTTCTGATGTCGATAATCATCGATAACCCTTGGATTATATAATTTATTACTATAATTATACATTTACTTAGACATGTGGCATTGATGTGTGGGAGGTGCATTATTTGAATATTATTCTCTATTTGTATCAGTAGACATCTTTTCCATCACTTTGGAATTCAATTACCTGATGGCCTTCTCTACCACACATAAAAAAATTTCTAGTCTCTTTAAGAAAATTTCCTCAATGTTTCATTCCACACATTGTGCATAAGGGAAAACTAATCTTCTTTTTAGTGTGGTATTTATATTTTCCCTTGAATCCCATTTTCTCTTATTATCAAACCCATGGGACTGATGGGTTACTCCAATATTCATCTCAACCTTGAGAGCACATAGAATGATTTCCACATAGATATTGAAGTACCTTATACATAATTCTCATCAGATACTTGGTTTTAAGCCACTAATGAATAAAATAAATTTACTCTTAGATTGGATACTAATTCTATAAGTGTACCCTTATATTATTACAAAAATATCTTCATAGGTACAAAAATATTCATCTTCCTTTTTCATAATCTCAAGAAACCCTTTCTCCATCTTTTTTCATAGAGTATTGGGAACATACTTCTTGAAAAAATATTTTCATGAACTAATCCCATTCTATAGAGTCAATTTCATCTCTTTTCCTAATATTCTTGATAATATTCAAACATTTATCAGCTTCAATTTCCAAATGATAGTCTTCCAAGATGACTTTATCATGCTCTAAACATTAGGGAACTAAAAATATCTTTTTAGTGGTAATAATCCATTCTTCATCCATTATTGGATTAGAAGACTCACTGAATGAATGTGGACACTACCTCATAAAGGACAAAACTGAATTTTTTACCCTCATTTTATTTTTTTAAAGTCCTACATGATTCATATCTTGAGAAATTTTTGAGATCTCAGCAACAATATTTTCCATTAAAACACCCATAATATTCAGTTTCTTAGGAGGACAATCATTACATTTCCCAACATATTAAACATTAACATGGTTACTTTGAGTTCTATCCATTAACATCAACAAGTATAATTGTGTGAAAAATACTAATCATAATGGAAAAAACCATATAATGGAGAATAAAATTTCAATTTAGGGCACATTAGGTTTTATCTTAGGTTATTACTGTTCATTTCTATGACACTAGGATTTTAACCTATACTTCGTTATATCCTTAGGGATATTACCATGTATTTCTAATCCTAGTTTCATGAGGTTAACAATGCATTTTCTTTGATACCAAATATAACAAAAAATATTTTAAATTTATAGATGTTACAAAAAAATGATGATTATTCATTAAAAATATAAAAAATCAATCAAGGACTTTTTAGGATCAGCTTCATTAGAATTTTGGAAACATAAACAACTTCTTCATAAGGAATATACATTGTCTTCTTCTTATTCCTTCATAACTGGACACATTTTTAATATATCGTAACTAATTTTATTATCCATTACCTAGGGAAAAGAAATATAAGAAAGGGTGAGCTCAAATTCTCAATAATGGAAAAATGGAGATATCAATAATATCATAATCACAATACATAAGAAAATAACATTTGAAAAATATTATCCTTTATATGAAAGATATTAATATAATATTAGGGGATAAATTATAAATGTTCATAAAGAATCATGAATATATTCCAAAGATTCATAATATAAGACATGTATTTTTCTTCATATACATAATAATAATAAATAATTTTATTTTATTAAAGGCTTGTTTCCAAGAACATCCTAAAGTACAAAGTCCAATACTGAACAATGTTCAATCCTCATTCCAACCTAATATTACTTAACTGAGGTCATTTCTTATTCCATCACTATATAATTCATGAGATAAAAATCTTAATCCAATGAATCAGTGGGAGATATAGGTCTCACCTATCCAATAATTGAATCATTCTTATGTGTTCCACAAAAGTATAAATCATTCATCCTAGCATAACCCTAGGAAGAAAGTGGGTTTCTTAAACATCATCCCATCATAACAAAATCCATGTACAAAAAATTGATTTCAAAAATATCATTCTAGAATAAACATAATCAAACCATATGAATGATAGGGATTTTATATATGAAACATAACCCTATTAGAAAAATTATTCATAGTCGAAAAATAAATTTTATTGAACACGAGAAATTAGTTCATGAGGAAACATCCTTTATTTTTTAAAAGTATTATCTTTTCTCAAAGAGCCATGAAACTTTAAAAGAAAATATTTTTTTGAAAATAACCATTAAATATTTTAAATCAATCTTCATTTAAAATATTGAGTTATTAAAATTTAAATAACCATTCATGTAAATTATGTTAAAAGAAAAAAATTCGTGATTTGGTCGAATAAGTCAAAAAGTTCCTCGTATCAAAAATGAAAAAATATTCCTTTCATATAGTTTAATAATATTCAAAATTGGGAGAAATTGACTTTAACAAAGTTTAAAAAATATAAATAATATTTTGGAATTACATATTTAGGAAACATGGACATGGATGATAAATACAACCCAACAAATAAATATATATAAACAATCACAGATAATAATGAGATTGCAAACATGTCCCTTACCTAAGGTCTGATATCTTTTGTATATAGCTAAAAATATGGTATAATGATTTAAATTATGTCATTAAATTATTCCAGAATCAAGTTCATATTTAGGATATCATATATGTTCATATTATCACCCATTTATGGATAACATTACATTATTACTCATTATTTGGGTATTAACTACTTCATTTTCTTATGCATGTTTTGTCGAATAAGTTCTGGTTCTCCTTATTAGGTTATGGTTATATCATTTAAAAAAATATTTTAATATAACACATATCATATTTATTAATTATATAAATTTATATAATCATTCTTTAATGGACAATATGTATAATGAATCACATCGCATCATGGAGACAGTACACAATAAGTACGCCTGAGCTATGATATCATTCCCATAATTGTGGAATGGTATTGAAGTGGATGGTATATGTTTTGTTTTAGAATCTATATGATTTTATAATAATCATATATACTTATTATTTCTATAATTATACCAACCAATTTAATGTGGTGGTGAAAAAAAGATCACCCTACGGTGTGGAGACGGTAAGTTGTGTGTAAGCATCCGTCGTGATTTAATTTTTCATAGGATGGATAGAAGGTGGAATATTGTTTTTCTATAATCATAATATAATATAAGTATATATTATATAATATATGTATAACTTTATAAAGTAATAAACTCATGATGATAAGTAGAAGAGGAAATAATTTTGAAAGAATCAGTATGGGATATTACCTCTTCTTTGACGAACTCCCTCATGATGTTCTCCTGATGAACTAGAGTTGGTCATTGCAGAATAAAAGAACCTATATAATGGGAATAGGGAAGTTTAAAATTGAATTGGGAAGGGTATTTTTGAGCTTGAAGGCTAAAAGTGAAGTGAATTAGTGAGGGAGGATGTGACATTTTATAATTGAGGCGAGGGGCACATTAGGAATCTCCGAAAATGTTAATTTATAATAAAAGAAAAAACCATAAAAAAACCTCTAAAATGTCCTACTTTCAAATATGATATGTGATAATGTTGTAATACAATTAGAAAATAAATTTTATACTGGTTTATTTTATCAATTTAAACCTTATCATTTTGTATAACACTTAGTTATTCTATTTAATTTTAACTAAGGTGAGAAATATTTCAATATTGAAAGGTTAAAATATATGATTATTAAAAGTAAATTAGACAATAAATGAATAATTTATTACAGTTTCGACCACATAATAATTATTCTATATTTTTTAAAAAAAATTATTATTTTTAAACAATTTAATAATACATTATTTTTATAAACAATCAATAGTGCCAATTTTGTCATTATTAAATTCGTTGATTATTAAAAATATATAAATAAAATGTTAACTTCAGACATAATATTTTATTATATTCCTAAGAGGTCAATTTCATCTCTAAAATTCATTGGATATATTAATTATCAATCTTCTATTTATTTTAATAATTTAATAACATTTATTTGTTATCTCCTTTAATAAAATAATTACAACATTAGTCTTGTCTAGTTGTATAATATACTTATTTGTTGAATAAAAATAAAAAATAAAATAATATCATGAAGATAAATCCTCTTTATTTCATAAGAATACGTATATTCGAATATATCTTCTTGAAAATCCTTCATTAAAAATTTTATATTTATTAGACATGAAAGTGACAACATTAACATCACTTTAAATAAAATATTATAAATGCATTAATCATTCACATATGGCACCAACTGTTCAATAAATAGACACATGGATGATTTTAATCAATATATACATGAACAATAATATGTGGTCATATGTTTTGGTCTTTTAATAGTTATTATCATTTTAATAAAAATTATTTAATTGATTTTTCTTCAACTACAAAATTTCAACATCGTTAATGTATAAGACTTTAAGATAATTATCTATTTCTTAAAAATTAAAAAAAATACATTATTACTAAAAAACGTATATTAAGTTAAAAATTATTAAGTTATTAAAATTTGACTAAGACATATCAAACATTTCATTAAATAAATTAAATTAAATGTCCTGATATCATCCATGTGGATTCCAAATTATAAAACTTCATCCCAAGGATGATTTAGGTTAAAACAACTCATAAAATAATATTAGGACAACTTTTAGGGTAATTATATAATATTAGTTTTACCCTTAATTACTCGATTTTACTTTTTACTGTACTAATAAAAATTATTGAAGATACTATTCATATTGCCAGAAAATAAAAGAAACATATTTATGTAATTTGGACCTAAGGATTAATAATAAAAAATATATTTTTAAAAACACAAAACACATATGTTTCATTAATTAAATTACAATTAATCTCATTTTCAGAATGAGAAACCATGTTCTAAAGGACAAAACATTGCAAAAGATTGAAATGTATTTACAAAAAAATAAATGTTAAATTATGGAAATGAACTAAATATATTAACTGATAAAATATATATTCTATTTATAATTAAAAAACCATCAATAATATAATTTAAAAATATAAATTATTTCGATGAAAAATGTTACATTCAATTAAAATATAGAATATTTTTACTATTCATCAAGACATAAATGTTATCCAAAAAATTATCAAAAATTAATCAAAAGTAAATTTATATATCATGATTCTAAATAAGAAGTTTATTTTGTCATATAATAATTATTTTTCCCTAAAAATTTTAATTTAATTTTTTTTCAATTAAAATTTTGTAGAATTACACTTTTGAAAAATATATGTTTTTAGACATAAAATCGGTTGTATTTATATCCTTTGACTAAAATATCTATTTAAGGAATATTAAAAATATTTTATTAAATATATAACATATATATTTCACTAATTTCATTTAATAATTGTAATTAAATTAATTTATTAATAAAAAATAAAAATATATCATTTACATTTAATTGGTTTATCTTTTTCATAAATAATTGATATCCAATGAATTAAACATACATTCTATTAAGTTAATTGTATTTATTCCCACTAAAATATTGGTTATATTATAATACTCATGTTATACTAATGGTGTCTAATGGCTCGTTGAAACTGACGATTTCATGTAATGAAAGATATTAAATAATTAAAATTATTTTTAAAAAATCATAAAAACATCACGGTGTTAGACCAACAATAAGAAGTCATCCTTGGGTATGTACTCCATAATATTCCCTAACAATATTCTGTGTATATTTTATAAAATATACATCATGACTACACTTAGGGAATCTTCTATATTATTTATAGTTTCAATCCACAAAGATTTCACTATATCACAGCCCCTAAGCACTCTATATCACAAAACCATTTGAAAAAATTGAAATGTTTTCATGCATATGTGCACACTATCGCCTAAGTGAACAACATTTACTATTTTTAATCATCTCTATATCTAGATGGTTCAAAAAAATAATGAATAAATATTTTATTTTTAACATTATTATGGTTCTTTTATGCTAAAACGTTTTAATGTATAGCTCCCTTATTTTTATGGAAAATAATATTAGTGACTATGAATACATCAAGATTACCACCTATAAATAATGGTATATTTTTTTCTGTTACCAAAAATTGTGGATTAAATAACAAATTATTTTTACATTATAAATTCATATTCTTAAATATTTATATTCTGGATTTTGTGAATCTATTTTAAAAATAAACTTTACCATGGTTAACATGACAATAGATTTACGTAAAAATGAAGTGAACCACCTTGAGTATCAGATATTAATAAAAAAAATAATAAATGAAGATCATATATTAAATATTAGGCCTTTGGAGATAAATTATATATGAGTAATTTTAAATTAATTTTTATAATAATTTTTTTTTATTATTTTGGATGTTATGTGTTAGTGTAGATCAATATCAGTAAAAGGTAAGGGTTTCACCAAAAATCTTAATTCTTTGAGACCCATGTCCTTTTTTGCACCAAGTTTATTTTAAATAGTGTATATACTACCAAATATATATTTAATATCATGTATTATACGTGTTAATTAAATTTGATAACCATTATAATAAAACCATTTTTCTATAGTTTTTCATTGGAATGTTCTTCAGCCGTAAGGGATTATTATCCCAAACTCCCATTGTTGTGACAAGTTTTACTTAAAAAATGGATTTACTTTATTATTGTTTATATTATTACCAAATGGTAAATTATCTTGAAACATAATTTATTAATGGTATTTGGAGTTTTTTTAAAGATCATTATCATTCAATTATTTTGGGTAAACTTTTACTCATGTCATAATTGTTTTCTCGACTCCTACCCTTTTCCCATGAGTTATGAAATATCTTCCTATGCTTTAATTAACAAATCACTTTTCCTTCAATTAACTTTTAAGATGTTATGTTTTTTTATATTAATTCTCTAAATGAATATCCCCTACTTTTATGAAATTCTTTCCAAAATAAAAAAAATGATTTTGATAAGAATATATCTTATAAATTCCAAGGGATATTTTTCTTCCATGTCAATTTTTTATCAATGAATATTTTGATTTATAACCTAAATATGTTTCACATAAATTGAACATCAAGATTACCTTAACCAATTTTCAAATGAGTTTTTTATTTTCCTTTTTATGATGTGGGATTCATATATTTATTTAAATTAATTTTTATGTTATTGATATGGATGGTTTTCAAAAAAAAATCAATGTAATATTCTAAATTTTTTGAAAGATATATATAAATGTTTTATAATATTATTTTAAAATAAATATAATTTATTTAAATAATATTAAAGTGAAAATATTTCTAACATTTTCCACATAGTACATTTTCAATGGAAGGACACTCTTTAACACATTTTTGTGTGAATGTATGTTTCCACCAACTTGGTCATTTTATAAGTGACCTCCCCTCTACACATTCATATTTTAAAATTTAATATTTTTATTCCCATTATTTAATATAATATTCTATTTTTAATTTTATCAAAGTTCTAGCAAATTTATTATTTATAAATCTATTATCCTAAATATTCCAAGTGTGTTCATAAACTATGTCACATGTTTCATCAAGGATAATCATAAAAGAATATTTTTCAACTTCTTTATCTGAATGATTGTGAAATTCTATTTCACATATATGGTATGATCCATAAATAATGTTTTATTACCTAATCATACACTTTTTCTGAATTATTTACATCAAATTATTTTTCTAGGTGAATTTCCTTTGTTCCATTATGTGATTGAAAGTATTCCACCTAGATTCCAAAAACATAGATTGATTAGGGCTATTTTTATCTAAACTGTATATCTAATTTCTATAAAATTTAAAAATCATTTTTTAGGAATATTTTTATTATTTGTATTTAAGTAGAATAACACATAAATTATTTGGATATCAATTTTTTTATGGTTTTATCACGTGATTATTATTGATAAAATAATAAATGATTATTAAGGGAACCTCATGAAAAGGATATAAACCCCATATTATTTGCATAGGTTTTTTATGATATGTATATTGAAGCCATGTGTTGCGCATATTTTTAATTTTTCATTGTAATGGGTGAACTGAAATAGTGCTCCAATGCATTTGGTAATGTTAATGTCTCATGAGAAGCTATGTATGAGATTAAAGAGAAACGTTTATCTGTTTTTGATGGTTTAGGGGATAATAATTTTCATATTACAATATCTTATAGAGTAATGTTTAAAATATGATGAAAATTGTCTAAGAATCAATCCTTTGATTATATTTATGCTTTAATGATTATGTTTTTTCACATTCTTATTATTCCACGATGTTATATAATTATCATTTTCTAATCCATGTAATTATGATATAACCTCTTTATTCCATGATCTATAACTTATGATAATTTTCGTTATGATATCATGTTAGGACTCATGGATCTCATGTTATTTCTTATTATGCTTAATATTACTAAGGATTTGATATAACATATTCTTATGTTTCCCTTTACCCACTTGTGAATGAAAGTATCATATATTCTATTCCTTGGAGAGTGTATTTTATGGTGAATTATTTGCAGATGTTTAATACCAATTATGGATTTACTAGAATATTATACAGTGGAATAAGTTTTCATACAATAAGAATACTAGTGATTTATTACATAGTGAATTTTACTGAATCTATAAACTACCAAAAAATTGTCCATGTATTCTAAATGTGATAATTCTATTGTATTCCTGGATTTGAATAAGTGGAATCATTCTATGTTATGTGATTTTGGAAATGGATTTGAAAGAATAGGACCAAAGGTGCAACAAAATAATTCTTATGGAAAAAGTTTTTCTTTAAAAAATTATATTGGTTAACATTTAGAAATTTGGAGTGTAGATTCAAGGTGGTATACAAGTATTAATTTCCTCCCAATCTTCATATTCATTTTTTTACATAAATATTGGTATTTAGGTATATAAGAAAATGAATGGTTTATATGCATTAAAACATTAATTTATAATATTTTTTCCTAATATTGTATGTTTTAGTGGTTACTATGTGTTACATGGAGGTATAGTTCATGTGTTATACTTTTAGATCTGCAAACATTGGGGTTATGAGTGTTGGCCTTTCAATCCCTTGTTATTTACTATGTATGTAATGTATCGATATTTAATTATTTTTATTTATTCTAATGTTTTATAGTTGTGAGTAATTGATTTGTATATACTTCTCGGGTTCTGATTAGTTATCAATATATTTTTAACTATTAATTTTAGAGCTCTAGATGAATAATTAATGGACAGGTAATAATCAACCCCCTGAGTGGAATCTATTTGGGGTTTCTTTAATGATATTGAGGGTGACCTGTAAATAATTGGATCATGTTAATACCTTGGTTCCTATCACTATTATGTTGATATTGGGAAAGTGATTTTAGTCTTTCTGTGAGATCTGTCAGGATGAATAAATTGGATAACTTACAAAATGACATTAATTTCCTCTTTATAATGGGAGAGTAATGGTATAATCGAGAAAGAACCATCATTTCCTGAAATATAGTTGTGGTGGAGGGCCAATACAACTCTTCATTTTGGAAAATGTGATTTTTTTTTTGGATTCAGATTAATCTCATGGATTTGATACTTATTTTGTTAAAACATGAGAATTTAATATATCTGTTTTCCTTTGAAACCTAACGTGTTGAATATCATTCTTTACACATAACACAAAATCAAAATAAATGATAAAATGAAATATAGATATTAAAAAAATAAAAAATTGGTGTAAAAATTTGACGTTAAAAAATTATGAAATTTTTATATATAAAATGGTTAATATTAATACTAAATGATTTATGAAAATTCAATTACTTAATCTTAAAAACTAAAAAGACTAATCCATTATTAAAATTGTATACATTATAAAAAATTAATTTTATATTTTATATTTTAAAAAAATTAAATTATTTTGGATATAATATATTGTTGATATGAATAATATACTAACACCAATTTGATTTATAATGGGTATGATATATGAAAAATAATATTTAGTATTCTAAAATTTACTTTTCCTAAGAATACATTTTCTGAAATATATTTTTGTTTTTATTTGAATGCTATATATGAAAATTTAAAATTTTAGATTTTACCATAATAACTTCATTTCTATTTTTATAATAATATTATTATCTTAAGTTGAATTTTTTGTATCTTTTTATAAAGTAGTTTATTTTTAGGTTAATTGTAAAAAAATACCTATATTTCTAAACCCATCACTTTTATGAAACTATCATAATATATGAAAGAAATAAATATTTTTAAACCCTTTTATATAATATATGTATTTATTTATGTTGATATAATTTTAAAATATATAATTTAAATAATCATTAATAATTTTGTAAAATAATTTTTTTTGAAACATATAAAACTTTTTTCTATACGAATTCATTTATTCTATTTTATTAAAAAAATAAACATTTTTTAAAATTATATACAAAACAATTGTTTCAAATTTCATATAAACATGATAATATATTCTAATAAGTTCAATTTAATTTTTGGGAATTGAATTATGATAAGTAAGATTACTATTAATAACAACGATAATGGTAAAACTCTTATTTTCAACTAATTATTTTGTTAATATCGTGTAATTGTTTTCTAATAAAATAAATTTATATGTTCTAAAAAGTGAATTTATATAATATTTAGTCATATATTTAAATAAATTAACATTAAATAAATTTTAAATCTATTATAAATAAAATTAAGAAAAATTAATGGTGAAAAAAACATTTTTCTAGAAAATAGTTTTTCTATATGGAAAATGATTTAGTTTAAAAGTTATTTTTTATATTATTAGAAATTTAATTAGATTACATGAATAATAAATATGTTTTTATCATAAAAAAATTGGTAAGAGGGTTCGTTTTACATGTGTTCTAAAATATATGTCACGTGGTTAAAAATTAGTAACACTTGTGAAAAAAACAATAAAATTGAATATATATGAAAAAATGTAATCCAAAATTTTTAAAACATGGGTTTCAATACTTTGATGATGCTTTGATGACCCTGTATCACAAAAAACTACATTATTTGATAAAATTATGACATTCCTAATGACATTATCCCTTGAATAATGACATTCCTAGATTTTTAAACATTTATCCCTTGAATAATGACATTCCTTTATGAGAAAATTATGAGTGTTCAATAATGTGTCATTTTCAGCACTTATAAAATAAGATAACATCCACCATTACAATTATCCACATCACTATCAAATTATCCTTGAAAACATATAAATTTTAACTCTCGTCGATTACCATATAATTTCATTAATCCCCGGTTTATTTTTTGTTATACTATATCATTCAATTTTAATTATTTTATTAAAATGAAGTCCAAGGTCTCTAAATAATCATTCCTTAATACTTAACCATTATTCTTATTCATTCACATAAAACCCTAAAAACTAGGATAATATAATCACCATAGTTTCATTATAATATTTATTTTTTATTATATTAAAGTAACAAGACTTTTTATACCAACTCATAAACTTAGAAAAACCACATAACATCGATCATATATTTTGTGGACTACCACCACCGTGAAGTTACATCATTAGTATTTCTCTAATTCCTCCGTTACTCAATTATAAGGATGTAATTTAATAAAAATTTTGAAATATATAATTTCATTATATATAAAAAGTGAAAATTTATAATATTGATGAATTTCATCTCCTTCACCATGAAATGAAATAATTAACCATGCATTGTGAAAATGACAACCTCCATAAATTATTTTTTCCATTTGATATATAGATCTTCATTGTTTATTAAAGACAATTAAAATATTATTTATAAACATAAAAATCACGATAATATCACAATACTTCTATTATAATGATATTAAACACTCCATTAACCATAACCACCCACAGTGATATCTAATTTTCATTTATGGGGTTAGTTTAACAATATAATTGAAAAATGATATAAAACTATATGATAGATCGATATGTTTAGTTAAATAATATTATATTATATCTAAACATGCCAGAGATTTTTTATGTTTGGTGTTGAGTGTGGATAAATCTATGGAGAACATTGAATTATTTAATGGTAATCATGTATTATAATTTTGAGGTGTTACAGCATGTGTTCAAGCCTCATGTATAACTAATATAGATTTACCATAAATAGATTCAAAAACCATATTCAATCATATCATAAAAAATGTTATTTATTTATAAAATTTAATCACTATTTTATAATCAATTCATTATTAGTATCACTGTTTAGGGTGATAATTTTTTTGTTTTTATACACATATCGAATTAACATTTTTGGTCCTTGTACATTGATCGTGGTGGGATTTTTTTCAAAAAAAATTTAAATTTCATAATTATCTTGGGTAATAATTTTATAAATTTTTATACCAATTTATGTAAACTAAATATAAAAATTGAATTAAATCACTTTGTAGAGACGATGGTCTGTGATTATATAAGAGTGAATTTTCTATTTTTTGATGGATATAATTAAAGAATAATAACATATAATTCAACTTTAGAGAATAATTATTATGTTATAAAAATCATATATATTCATTAAATATATCTTTATTATATTCAATGAAAATAATAAATGTAAAATGAATCACATCCCTTCATGGATGGTGTAGCCCACACATATGTAGTAAAACACTGTCATTTTTTGACGGATGGTAAGGTAATAATTATATATGATATTATTATCCAAATAAAATAATTATGTAATAATTATCATATATAATCATTTAATAAAACATATTAACTATCCATGAATTCTAGTAGTGGAATACTAATCATATTGCTATGCAGAGGCAGCAACCCATACATACCCATGAAAGATAACATTATTTCTAATATAATCATAAAAATATTTATAAAGGTTATTTAATAACCATAATATCATCATATTTTGTTGTAAATAATGTTATTAATATAATTTAAGGGTTAGGAAATAATTTCATTAAGTAAAACAAGAATTTAGATTTAAGAGATCATTTAAATTATTGCCTCTTGTTTAAGAGAACTCCATTAGATCTCTTCTAGAGGACCCTAGGGATATCCTTTTGAGGACACTAAAATGGTAAAAACATGGATAATTATTTTTATAACTGGTTTTCATAATGTTTTGTTGATAGAAATGTCTTATGATGGAGTAAAAAATAGATGAGTGGTGATGTTATTTTATAGTGAACGAATGGACACACATATAATTAGTTAAAAATTTTAAATATAATAATTACTTTTTCACATGAAGTTGATTCTAAGGGACCAAAATTTAAAATCTAGGATAAAATATGTTCAATATACATTCATCCAATCAATAAGTTTCACAATTATCTTTCCTTTTAACCCATTTTTTATCAAATATTATCCTTTATCGAGGTAACAACACTTTCAATAATAATTTGTTATAAATTTAATTATAATGTAAAACTAATAACAATAATATAAAAGTTGTGAAATTTTTATCTATATCCATCCATCAATTTATTATTTCATTATTTTTAATTTTTTAAATCATTTTATAAAATAATATATAACCTAAAATATCTTTGATGTCATATTTGGCACTATTAATTTGAATTGTAATTAAATCGAGGAAGACAAAAAATTTATTTCAAATATAAACCATTTAAAAAATAAAATATACATTATAATTAAAAATTAAAATTATAATACTAAAAATCATCCAAAACATATTTATTATAATTTTTTTCAATTATTTAGTAACTTTTCTACAGCATCCATAAGTTATGTGTCAGTGTTAGGTAAAACTTTTAGGTAATTATACCATCACAAAATAATAATAATATCATAGAAAATTAAAAACTTATATACATCCATAACCATTTCTTACACCCAAGGAAACAAGTTGAGTTTTTCAAATAAAATAGTGTGACATTTGTTTTTAAAATTTACATAAAATAATATATGAGTCATTATCAAATCAAAATGTCAACAATTTTCCATAACATCAAACCATTGATTAGTATGTTCAACCCCCACTAATAAAATATATTAAAACAAAATTGTTAGGTTTATTTTGATGAATTATCCCATGTTTTTATTGTTGTTTATATAATTTTACCCTTGGCTTGGTGATAACATTTTAAAAATGGTTACTATTTAGAATGGAAAAAAATAAAACATGTCTATTTACCAAATTTTACACTCATAAATATATATATGAAGTGTATTTTTTCAATTCACAATTTACTGAAGATTAAGAATAAATTTTTAAATAAATTCCTAAAATGAAATGAAAAAAAAATTATATAAAATTATTTTTGAGATAAATAATGATCTTATACCAAATAATATATAATGGTCATTCTTGTTTATTTAGTAACATTATTTATAATAAAATGGGACTCCAATTTCTTTAAGATCTTATTAAAAACAAAATAGTATTTTAAGTTTTTCATTATTTAACTAAATGAAATGAAAGTATTACAAAAATCGATATATTTCTCTATTAACATAAAAATATATCTTTTCAACATAATCTAAAAAAATTAACCATCATATAATATTGAAAATATTATTTAAAAAATGGAATTCCCCTCAAGATGTAATATTTCCAAATACGGTATAATTTCAATATAATTTGAAAACAAAAAAACTGAACAAAATAGTTTTGTGATGAATACAACAACATCCTGACCCTCCTCATTGGCTTGAGTTGTGGAGAAATTTCTACTTCGCCTTAAGAGACATACCCAAGGCACCAATGGTAGGTAGTAAATTCTATAGGTTTGAACATAATTAGGGGATGATTTTTCCTTTTTAAAATAAATCATACATAATAAAATATAAAATAACCAAAACCATTGTATGATGAATGATAAAAACATAAGACAAGTCAGTGTTTAATAGAAAAACAAATTATATTAGAGTGCCAAAGGGGAATAAAAAATTAACAAAAATCAAAAACTCCCAACATGATTCAAGCACCAACTCCATAATCCATACCCACATATCATGAAACACCACTAAAGAAGTGTGATGCTTTTCCTTTATCCTTGTCTTGGTAAATGATATCTATAATAAAACCAAAGTTCCAAAGACGGGGTGAGTAATAAAACTCAGTAGGTTTTTCCCAAATGTTGTACCTACTCAGGACACAATTATATAACATATTATAAGACTTATATAAAATATTTTATATAAAACAATTCAAAAATATTTAACATTAGAATATAAAATAATTTCCATCACAAAAATGATTTCAAGGAATGAAACCAAACAATTATTTTGACCATTTCACATTCGTTTTTGGCATATCCATTCCGTTTCACCCAATTACACACACAAACACCCAACCACAAAATCTAGTTGTTTACCATTGATAGTGTTAATCCACTTTCATACTCTATCCCGTTGATTGTGGTACATCACAACTATTATCCATCCCATCCGACTCACACATAACCATTTAAGCCAATAATGATGATGAAACGACCTTTTCAAAACCGTCTCTATAAAACTATCCCTTTTTTTGAAAATTCTTTTCCATGAATCAAAACCAAACTACCATTTTAAAATTTCATTTTAAAATAATGTTACCACATACACTTTCCACCACAAAACCCAATTTTCACAATTTTATAAATCATCCCCCAAGAGGGTTTCTATAAAATAATTCAAATAAATTCACATTCAATTTCGAGAAAAATTTTAAATTTTAAATCAATACATCAATTTATAATATTATGAGTCAAGATTGAAGCCACCTATTTGAATAATTATGTTGAAAATGAATAACGCTGCTAAATCCTCAACAAAACTAGGTTGAATCAACAAAAAGATACCTTAGAACTCATTCCCAGACATCAATCCAGACAAATATCATCATGATTGGGATCCACTGTAATATATATATATGTATGTATGTATGTATATATATATATATATATCCCCAATGGACTAGATACATGTTCCCATGATAGAGAAGAAATGTATATCTAAGGAAAACTACAAAAAAATGGCGAATTACAAAGGGAATTGAGCTTCAACACACTAATATTTTCCAACGGATTAGTTATGGACTAAAGGGGATAGTGTCCACCACTTTTGAGAGAAGGAAAAACTTATTTACTATAAAAATATAAAAATGAGTTGTTTATAAGGAAACTTTTTTAGATACACTTTTTTAGGATTAAATTTTAATCCATGTACAGTTGGGTCACATGGTTACGAAAACTCTATACCTACAGTGCGCTATCCTCTACCTCAAAGAGAACCTCACTCAGTTGGATCAAATGGATAAAAAAACCATGTACCAACCATGTTGAATCCCATTTTCATAAATCTCAAGGTTACTCCTAGGTGGCCTCATAATTTGTAAAAACCATTCTCCAGACCCTGAATCTACCCGCCAAGTCCAATGTTTCACTTTGCATAGATTTTTGAAAGAGTTTCAGGGTTTATAATAACTATTATCAAACCATGAACCCTAATAAAATCCCTGAAAACATTCCAAATGTAACATCCCAATATTTCATAGTATGTTATTTTCTTTAAATTCAATTGCTTAAGCTACACGCAATACCGAGTTCGAGCGCACCATGACTTACCAAACTAGCCATTCAAAAGTGGTTATGAATAATATTAACTGGATTTTGAATTTTATATAATCCATTTAATTTTAACTTATGTATTATGTGTTTCTTAGACATATTATAAGAACGAATTAAATTTTTCAGATAAAAAATGTATTTTTTCAAAAAAAAAAATCAATTTTAACACATTTTAATAGAAAACCCTTTTTAATCCAATATCTGAACCATTAACATATTCAATTTCAAAAAATACAATTATTCTTCCGAATTGGAACATCAAAATTTATTTTGGATGAAATTTTGGTTTTTTTCTAATAATATTCATTTTTATGAATAGTGAGAAATACTATATTTTAATTCAATACTGCCTTTTAATCTAATTTATTTATAAGGAAAATTTTTATTTTAAATTGGTTTCTAAGTTTAATTAGATTATATTTTTACCCTTTAATAAAAAATTTGTCGTTGGAATTAATTTCACTTTGAAATTATACATAAAAATTTTCAATCTTTTGATAGTTATTTTTTCTTAAAAACTCACTATTTGTTTTGACAAGAGGAATTAAATTTTAAATTAATTAATCCAACTTCCTTGTTTTGAATTTGGTAAAATATACATAATTTTTTAATTTGGAATATCAAATACACCTTAGTCGTAATTTTTTGTATTTTTCTGGAAAACATCAATTTTTGATGAATAGTGAAACCACTAAGTAGTAGTTAAAAATATGACTTTTTCATTTAAATGAAATTTTACCGCTTATGTGAATTGAATTTAGAAAATAAGAAATACATGGTTGTTATTAGTAAGTATAATTTGGTTCAATAATATGAAAATAATTTTTAGTAAATAGTAAATTTTGAGTTTTATTTACCATAATTAAAGGTAAATAGGGTAATTCAAGGAGAAAAGAATATTATAATAATACAAAATTACTATAACACTTGTCATAACCTTATTGGATAAGTCGTGTTTGACCATGGCATCCTGGGGGCGATTTTGGGAACCCATGGAGCCACTTATGAATGACAATGACAATTTATTTTAATTAACTTAAAGTAAAGGCCAAAATGACAAAAACAAATATCTTTTAGTAAGTCAATTTTTACATGGGGTTATATAAGTAATATTTTAAACTATAAATATTCAATGGAAATCTAAAAATATTTCCAACATTATGGTAAATCTTTTATAATTTTTAGATATCAAATAAATTAATTTATTTATTACACAATAATGATTTAGTATTTACCTCATTAATAAATGGTTTAAATAAATAAGATTATTAATATTAAAATAATATCCAAAACCTATATAATTCTTATTCGATGATTTTATTTCAACCATGAGGCATCTTAACATCAACTTTAATTAGTTTTTTACTTTTATAAACCAAATATCACTATATAATAAAATAATATTTTCACACCTTCCTAAAGTGCCCCCCCCCCCTTATAAAAGGAAACCACTTATAACCCATTCCACACACCACTAAAGACCCTTGGATCGTCCAACCCCTTCCAAAAAACTCTCTCAAGATCCCCTTATTCCTCTTAGAAGACTTACCTTAGGTAGAAGGAACTTCGAGAAGTCCATTTGGTTCAAACCAAAGGAAGTTACCCAAATTAAAGGTAACACTTTCTCTTAAATTATTTTGTTTTATATTGGTTTATTTTACTTCTCCAACTCCCTAAACACTTTTTATTACTTTATTTTATAACAACACTAATATCCTATATATACTAGGATTCTGTTATGAGAAGGATTCAAACTACACTTACACACACCTCGATCTAATGGGTGAAGAACATATTATTTTTTTGGATTCCAAACTAAACACTCAGGAAACCATGATTGTTCAATTATTTCCTACAACCTCTCATTATTTTATGGTTTCCATTATGGGTAAAATGTGATAATTGCATTTGATGAAGTGCAGACTACCACCCCCTCAAAATAATATGACTTGTTAATGCCTTATGTGGGACGTATAAAGGATGGAATTAATGATATTATATATGATATTATACTATAATTATAATATACCTATGTATCATTATGTTTTAATTCCATTAAAATTAAAAATAGAAATGAATGTGTCATTCATTCATACCTTTGGCTTACCGTCTCCATGAATGGTACATTTCATTTCTTATCTCCAAATGTTATGTACTGTTATAAATAGATATATATATATATATATATGTATGTATATATGTATGTATGTATGTATGTATGTATGTATGTATGTATGTATGTATGTATGTATGTATGTATGTATGTATGTATGTATGTATGTATGTATGTATGTATGTATATATATTAGATATAATATATATATATATATGAAATCTAAATAATGTATATAATTTTGGAGATAATGGACATTTGACCACATGTAAAATTTGTAATTATAAAAATTTCATTTTTGACTGAAGTTCCAAACATCAATAAAATATCCAATATGAACTCAAATAATTAACTAATTGTTATAGAAAGGTAATAAGTGATATAAATAGAATAATAAACATTAAAAATGTTCTTAATAAAGTAGAAATTAACTTAAGTATATTATTCAGGATGAACAAGGAACATACAAGACAAGTCAGGCTTGAGGTAGGGGTTTCTTATCTCACTTTTAATTCTGTAAGATTTCCATTGTTAGAAATTAATTTATTACATGTGGTGTATTGTGAACTTCCATTTGATATGTATTATCTTGATTCTCTTTATATTCATGTTATTCTGTGAATCATTTGGTTGTTATTAAATTTTGGTCATATGACTCGATTGATCAGAACGTGTTAAGGGGTTTCTTATCTCACTTTTAATTCTGTGAGATTTTCCTTGTTCGCCACTTATTTATTTCATGTGGTGTATTTTGTACTACCATTTGATATATAATATCATGATTATTTTAATATTCATGGTATTTTGTTATTCATTTGTTGGTTATTAACTTTTGTTCATACGACTCGATTGATTACAACAAAGTAGGGTTTTTTATCCCGCCTTTATTCCTGTGAGATTCGTGCTATATTGGACACTATTTCCTTTTGTGTGGAGTATGTACTACCCCTTATTGTATTTTTTTTATAATATACTTTAATTTATGGGTATTTACATCTTTATAGTATGATACTTATTTCATGGGGTGTATGTTTCCTAAGTTACCAAATCGGTAAGGGAATTTCAAATTTCAATTTCCATGCATTGGGATTTACGCATACTTCATTTATTATTTTACTCCATGATTATGTGTGGAATCACTATTTATTAATTGTGTAGTAATTTACACTCCCCTTTCTGTGGATATACTTTTGATACAGAATATCACTCCATTGATAAATTCTCAAGTCATCGATATGAACTTGATAAGATTAATTTTAACTCAACCTCCATTTATTGAGTTAAACATCAAATTCATTGGTGTTGTTTTTATAAGAATATGTGTGAATGTCCTCTGATATATTTACACTTAATATCCAATCATATTGAGTTTATTTATATTTTTCCCACATAATTATTTCATCGATGTATCCTTAACCTAAGGATGCTATCTTTATAAGAGATTTCATCTCAATTTACATTCCACTGAGACTTCTTTTTTGTTATAAACCAATTCACTTTTATATGGTGTATATAATGTACTTTGACATAGTATATCATGAATCCCTTTATTCTCCTGATATTATAAAGTTTTTATTACCTCAATTATTTGTATTCAAGAGTCTCTCTTTTTCTTAGTAACTCTAATTAAAATATAATTTTAAATGTTTTAAATATTTATTATTCTAAATATTTCTCATTAATGTCCATGTTTCAAAAATAGTTTTAAGGATTTATTTATACATACATTAAAGTTTTAAAATTAAAATTTGTTTTGAAAGTTTCAAAGTGGTATGGGACACTTTGATTCAAAAATCTATTTTTAAATGACTTCTTGACCAATATTGTGACTTTTAAATGTTTTCAAGAAAAAAGGTGAAATTTCTCTCAAATAGTTTTGATGATTATTTTCATCTATGTCAATATTCTTCATTATTCTAAATTGAAGGTAATATGTTACAATACAATCTTCGATATTGTATTGAATGAGTTATTTTTGACTATGGATGTGCTATTTTTATACCATTCATTGTTTGTGGATACAGTATTGACATTTCGTATGCTAGTTTTAACACGAATGTTTATGTTATATTTCAAACTTTTCATATGAGGAATGCATTGGACTTAGTAAGTGACAGTTGGAGCTCTCTATAGCCCCTCGATGCATCGGTAGGTCTCATGAGACAAAATAGTGTCTTGCAAAAAGGCTTTGACAAAATCTTATTTGTTTTCTTGGCACTAGGCCTTGACTATGTGGTTATGATGTACAAAATTTTTCATTCCATCATTATGAGATTAGATATTGATATTTCATGTGTTTATTCAACTAGTAGAATACCCATGACTATGTTTTATTATGGAATTATTTGCTCAGCTCATATTCCTACCATAAAGTGCTCTTGTTTATTATTCGTTAAGAATTTGATTTCAATTATTCACCATGCCTAATGTTTATGTTATCTTCCATTCTATTTCATACTCTTACTGAGAATCTGAGCTCACCCCTTTTCATGTTTCATTTTCCCAGGATATGAAAAAGTTAGTTATTAGTGAATTGCAGGAATAATCTTGGAATCTTAGATGTTTCTAACGAAATAAATTAGTGTTGTTTTTATTTTCAAGTTGTAATGTTGAACTTATGTATGTGTCTTGTTTATAATGAAGGCATATTTCCGGTACTGTAGCAGTATTGTATCCGGAACTATAGCGGTACTATAGCAGGCACTGTATCAGTACTGTAGCAGGCACTGTAGCAAGAAATGTTCAGTACTATAGTAGCTGGAACTATTCCTCCATCTGGGCTTTCGAGCCTCCGGTTTGGTCCTTGGGTCATGCAAGGCTTTCAGGACATCCAAGGCCTTCGGGCCAGTTGATTCTCAAGGCCTTCAGTCCACCTTAAGGCCTTAGGGCCACCCCAAGTCCTTCGGGCCACATGAATGCGGGCCCTAGACACACTACAAAAAACGAGCACCCTAGAAGAGGATTCAGAGCAGGTGCACTCACCATAGCAAAGCCAAATGGATTGTTATAATGAGAGGGTATGGATATACCATCGGTACCAGCATGTGCTTGCACGGAAAGCCTATCCATACGGTCATGAAAAGGTGGAGAGCTACTATCAGGATGTAGATGGTGGGGAGGGGCATTTCCTTGAAGATAGTCTGGTTGAATTCCCTAAGACCTTCGGGTAATGTATTCTCCTAAGCCTAAGGGCCATCTAATCTCTGAGCTTGCGGGCCTTGTAATGGTTCCCCCTCATCCCATGAAAGGTGGATTATCACAAATCAATAAAAATTAAGGCCTTAGGTCCATTCAGGTTCGGGGAGTTATAGTTGGTATCATAGAAAGTTTAGTAAAAACCTTGGAAACTAGATTTAGAAAAACTCATATTAGAGAACATTAAACTAAGATAGACTGTGAAGATTAGTATATAAAAACATCCAAAAAATTTAGTAATGTAAATATTTTGTGGGTTTTTTGAGTAATACATACCTATCTAGATACGAGGGGGTAGAGGTGGATCTGGCACAGATGTACCTAGGGGTAATACCCGAAAACACCGCTTTGATCTAGACTCGAATGGGAATTACTATACGACAATGGGCATTTCTGCACTCTTGGTTATGACACTCATGAGGGATACACTTTTGGATAATTATCATTTTCATTACAAACCAATTTAAAGGATTTTAATATATTATGAGAATAAATAACTATAGTTAATCCTATGGTGTTTTAGATTGAAAATAAGGTGTGATGATATTTTCTAAATAATTGTATGACTATTCTTACTCACACAATGCTTTCTGGTTTAGTTAATGGATGGATTCCAAGGAAGTCACAGTAACATTGAACATGATGTACAAGGTTGGAATAGTAGAGGAAATGAGAAAAGAAATAGAATTTTGATAGTCAAAAAATATATTCTCTTCATTCCAAATCAATTTTCCAAGAATATTATCAACAACATATAAATTAACCAACTCTCGGACTCAACAAAGTAGAGAAAGGTGGTGAATGATAAGAGCTCCAACAATGGAGACCATGGAGAGAAGAGAGATCAATTTCCATCATACCATAAATGTGGGAGGAGACGCCCAGGGAAGTGTCTCAATGGAACAAATAAATGCTTTATGTTTGGGAAAGAACGCCATAAAGTAAATAATTGCCAAAGAAAAATTAATATTACTATGGAAGAAAATAAAAATGATCCTAAGAATCCAATTACGGTCATTTGTCATAAATGTAAGGGACCTTGGCATCACCCAAGTCAGTGCCCTATTCTATAGGGTAACCTATTGGTCAAGGAAGAACCTATGTGGAAATAAATGGATGGAAAAAATTTTCAAGGTATTAGTGCTCTTTGTTGATGAGATTACTTTGGAAGACTTTTCCCTTGTATGTGTAACCCTAGAGTCTGTTATGTGAAAATTCTATTCGAGGAATAATTATATTTTCTTTTTTGGATATAGTTATAAATAACCATTTGGGTTTATATGAATCTTGAATTTTAGACAACTATAGGTTATTAATTTTTGGGATGAAAATGTGAGGTATAGGATAACATTGGTTGTTAAATTATGTTATGATTATATTGAAGAATCTATCTCATTTAGGGAATGTTATAAAATATAGTTTTTGAAAAAGGACAACATGCATACCGAGGGACAACCCATCACATCGGACAAAGCTATGAGAATCGAACCCACAACCAAAGTGTGACTGGGATTTATTGCCTACCACAGGACTACGTGAAGTCCCAGGTTAGTATGAATAATTATATTTTAGTTAAATGATTTTATGGATCAATAATATTTTGTCTTTGGGAACTTATGATTTATCCTTAGTATATGAAAATTATTCAGTGATTAAGTGATAAATTTTACTTTAGATGATATTCTCTCTTTTGGTAACACTATATGCCTAAGTAAAATAGAATAATATGGGATTTCATTTGAGGAGTAATGGTGGGTTTTTATCTATGTTTTTATTCTGGATTTATATCAATTTGGGTTATTTATGGAAATGATTAACCTATCATAGAGAATATGTTATTAGGTTAATTACTTTTATGTATGTGAATTTAAGAGTATTTGATGTTATTTCGAGATACAATTTAACATTGAAGACTACATAATAAAATTCTTCTGAGTTTTGGATTTCAATATTAGTTTGGATTATATTGACATATTTTATGGAAAATTGTTTATTGAATGGAATTTATTAAACTTTGGGTATTATTGGTTTAATTTTAGAAATAATGATTAGTATTTATTTCATTAAATGATTATAATTTTTGGGGATCATTTGATCTTGCACTAAACATTTTGGTTTTAGTTAATCTGTAATGATAAGAGAAATATATATTTTATCCTTTATGTATCATGTGATTCTCTAGAAGTTTATTTTAGCACTTCAGGTGTGACCAAGTCATCTCAAATACTCATCGTTTGGAAAAAGATATGAGTTAGTGGAAGGAACTTATAAAATGATAAAACTATACCTAAAAAGTAAGTATATCTCTTTAAGTTATTAGTCAATCTCAGAAAGAAATTCTTCATCCATATGAAATGGAACTTAAAACAAAAAATGTTGTCTGTTTACTTTTCCTACTGGGAAAGTAATGACCATTTATCCAATCACAATATTGTGGTTTTCTTGTTGTTAACTTTCCATTGATCATGTTTTCTATCACTCTCCATCAGAACTTGACACTTAGTTTATCTTCTATATTTGTGTTTTCATATATGGAATCCTAGTATGGGTTATCTGGGGTAACCTTTGTACTTCTCTTTCTTTCTTTTAAAGTGATAGTTTTATTAACTCTTTTTTCAATGTGAGATTTTCAAAAAATTTCCCAAGCCAAATTTTAATATTGCGAGGACACAATTTCAAAAGGGGGAAGAATGTAACACCACAAAATTTAATAGTAAGTTATTTTTTTTAAATTCAGTATCTTACGCAACACACAACACCGAGTTCGAGCACACCACGACTTACCAAACTAGTCGTTAAAAAGTAGTTATGAATTGTATTAACTGGATTTTGAATTTTATATACTAAATATAATTTTAACATATGTATCATGTGTTTTTTAAGCATATTATTAGAACAAATTCAATTTTTTAGATAAAAAATGTAATTTAAAAAAAAATCAATTTTACCACATTTTAATGGTGAACCCTTTTTAATCAAATATCTGACCCTTTTACATATTAAATTTGAAAAAATACAATTCTTCTTTAGAATCAGGACATAAAAAATTATTTTGGATGAAATTTTGGTATTTTTCTAATAATATTCATTTTTTATGAACAGTGAGAAATACTATATTTTAATTTAATACTGTATTTTAATCTAATTTATTTATAAGGATAGATTGTATTTTAAATTGATTTTGTAGTTTAATTAGATTATATTTTTACCCTTTAATCCAATTTATGTCTTTGGAATTAATTTCACTTTGAAATTATACATAAACAACTGTCAATCTTTTGATAGTTATTGTTTCTTAAAAACTCAATATTTGTTTTGACAACAGGAATTAAATTTTAAATTAATTAATCCAACTTCTATGATTTGAATTTGGAAAATAGGCATCCTTTTTGAATTCGGAATATCAAATACATCTTAGGCTGAATTCTTTCTATTTTTCTGAAAAACTTCAATTTCTGATGAATAGTGAAACAACTAAGTAGTAGTTAAAAATCCGACTTTTTCATTTAAATGATCTTTAACCACTTATGAGAATTGAATTTCAAAAATCCAAGATACATGTTTGTTATTAGTATGTAAAATTTGGTTCAATAATATGAAAATAATTTTTGGTAAATAGTAACTTTTGACTTTTATTTACACAGTTAAAAGGTAAATAGGGCAATTCTAGGTAAAAAGAATATTATAATAATACAAAATTACCTTAACACTTTTCCTAACCTTATTGGATGATTCATGGCCTACCATGGCCATCCTTGGGTACATTTTGGGACCCCATGGAGCCACATATGAATGATAATGATACTTTATTTTAATTAACTTAAAGTAAAGGACAAAATGAAAAAAACCAATATCTTTTAGTAAAGAAAATTTACATGGGGTTATATAAGTCATATTTTTTACTATAAATATTCATTTCAAATATAAAAATATTTCCTGCATTATGGTAATTTTTTTATAATTTTTAGATATCAAATAATGTAAATTATATATGACACAATAATGATGTAGTATTTACCTCATTAATAAATGATTTAAATAAATATGATTATTAATATTAAAATAATATCCAAAACCTGTCCAATTGTTATTGGATGATTTTATTTTGACCATGAGTCATATTATATTCTACTGTAATTAGTTTTTGATTTTTAGAAACCAAATACCACTATATAATAAAATAATATTTTCACACATTCCTAAAGAGCCCCTCCTCCCACTTATAAAAGGACACAACTTCTAACCCATTCCACACACCACTGAAGCCCCTTGGCTCGTCCAAAACCTACCAAAATAATCTCTCAAGATTCCTATATTCCTCCTAGAATCCTTACATTAGGCAGAAGGCACTTCAAGAAGTCCATTTGGTTCAAATCAAAGGAAGTTACCCAAATTAAAGGTAACACTTTCTCTTAAATTCTTCTTTTTTTGTTTTTTTTTAATTCTATAACCCCCTAAACACTTTTTATTACTTTATTTTATAATAAATAAAGTATCCTAAATATACAAGGATGTTTTATGAGAATTATTCAAACTACACTTACACACACCTCTGTCTAATGGGTGAAGAGCATTCTATTTCTGTGGATGGAAAACTAACGCCTCACGAAACGATGATTGTTCGATTATCTCCTACTGCCTCTCATAGTGACCATTAAGATGGCACTGTATTTATATATTAAATATATATATTATGTTTATGTTTTCTTTATTCTCCTTTATTTACAATTTATATCATTATTTTATGGTTTCCATTATGGGTAAAACGCGATAATTTAATTTGTGGAAGTACGGACTACCACCCCCTTAAAATGATATGACTCGTTAATGCCTTATGTGGGATGTATAAAGTATGGAAAAAATGATATTATATATGATATTATACTGTATGTATAATATACCTATGTATAATTATGTTTTAATTCTATTAAAATACAAAATATAAATGAAAGTAGCGTTCATGTGTACGTATGGCTTACCGTCTCTATGAACGGTACATTTCATTTCTTATCTTCAATTGTTATGTACTGTTATAAATAGATATATATATATACTGTATATAATATATATATATATATATATATGATATCTAAATCATTTATATCATTCTATAGATAATGGAATTTTTACCAGATGTAAAAATTGTAATTATAACAAGTTCATTTTTGACTCATGTTCCGAACATCGATAAAATATCCAATATGAACTCAAATAATTAACTAATTGTTATATAAAGTTAATAAGTGATGTAAAATTAATAATAAACAAGAAAAATTTTCTTAATCAAGTATAAATTAACTTAAGTATTTTATTCAGGAAGAACAAGGAATAAAAAAACAATTCGGACTTGAGGTAAGGGGTTTCATATCTCACTGTTAATTATGTGGGATTTCCATTCTTCACTACTAATTTATTGCATGTGGTTTATTTTTTAATGATATTTGATATTTATTATCATGATTATATTTATATTCATGTTATTCTGTGAATCAGTTGGTGGTTATTAATTTTTGGTCATATGAATCGATTGATTACAACATGGTAATGGGTTTCTTATCTCACTTTTAATTCTGTGTGATTTTTCTTATTCTCCACATATTTATTGCAAGTGGTGTATTGTGTACTTCCATTTTAAATATAATATCATGATTATTTTAATATTCATGATATTATGTGATTAATTTGGTGGTTATTAACTTTTTTTCATACGACTCGATTGATTACAATGAAGTAAGGGTTTTTCGTCTCACTTTTATTCCCATTAGATTCATTCTATATTGGCCAGTGTTTCCTTTTGTGTGGAGTTTGTACTGCCCCTGATTGTATTCCTTTCTTAAATAATTTAATTTATGGGTATTTTCATCTTCATTGTGTGATACTTCTTTCATGGGGTGTATGTTTCATAAGTTACCAAATCGGTAAGGAAATTTCAAATTTCAATTTCCACTCATTGGGATTTACACATACTTCATTGGTTATTTTACTCCATGATTATGTGTGGAATAACTATTAATTATTTGTGTAGTAATTTCCACTCCTTTTCAGGGTATATACTTTTGATACAAAAAATCAATCCATTGATAAATTCTCAAGTCATCGATATGAACTTGATAAGAGTAAAATTAACTCAATCTCTATTTATTGAGTTAAGCATCCAATTAATTGGTGTTGTTTTTACAAGAATATGTGTGAATTTCCTATGATTAATTTACACTGAATATCAAATCATATTGAGTGTATTTATATTTTTCACAGATAATTATGTCGTTGATTTATCCATAACCTAAGGATACCATCTTTATAAAATATTTCATCTCAATTTACATTCTATTGAGACTTCTTTGTTATTATACTCCAATTCACTTTTATATGGTGTATATAATTTACTTTGACATAGTATATCATGAATCCCATTATTCTCATGATATTATAGATTTTTTATTACCTCAATTATTTGTATTCACGTGTCTCTCTTTTGGTTAGGAACTGTAACTAAAATATCATTTTAAATGTTTTAAAGATTTATTATTCTAAATCTTTCTCATTAATTTCAATGTTCTAAAAATGGTTTTAAGGATTTATTTATATGGAGATTAATGTTTTAAAATTAAAATTCCTTTTAATGGTTTCAAAGTGGTATGGGACACTTTGATTCAAAAATCTATTTTTAAATTGTTTCTTGACCAAAAGTGTCAATTTTAAATATTTTCAAGAAAAAGGGAATATTTATCTCAAATATTTTTTATGATTATTTTCATCTATGTCAATATCGTTCATTATTCTCTATTGAGTTTAATCTGTTATAATAAAATATTCCATATTCTACTGAAGGAGTTATGTTTGACTGTGGATGTGATATTTTTATACCATTAATAGTTTGTAGATAAAGTATTAACATTTCGTATGCTAGATTTAATACGAATGATTATGATATGTTTCAAAATTTTAATATGAGGATTGTATTGGACATAGTAAGTGATGGGTGGAGCCCGCAATAGCTCATCACTGCATCGGTAGGTCTCATGAGACTAACTAGTGTCTTGGCACAAGGCCTTGAAAAAATATTATTTGTAGTCTTGGCACAAGGCCTTGACTATGTGATTATGATGTTCGGCCTTATGTATTCCATTATTATGAGATTATATATTGATATTTAATGTGGTTATTCGACTAGTATAATACCCATGACTATGTTTTATTATATAATTATTTACGGAGATCATATTCTATTAATAAATTTCTCATGTTTATTATTCATTAAGGCATGTGTTTTCAATTATTCACCATGCCTAAAGTTTACATTATCTTCTGATGTATTTCGTACTCTTACTGAGAATCTGAGCTCACCCTTTTTCATGTTTCATTTTCCTAGGATATGAAGAAGTTAGCTATGAGTGACTTGAAGGAATAATATTGGAATCTTGGATGTTTATAATAGAATAAATTAGTTTCGTTTTTCTTTTTAAGTTGTAATGATGAAATTAAGTATGTATCTTTTTCCCAAAACTACTAAACTAATAGGTCCTTCGGGGCATGATTCCTTGTAATCATGCCAATGTAATAAAATAATGCACCAGATCCTGGATTCTAGGGTTGGGGAATTACACCAAAATTCCTCCAAATCCTCCCAAACTTAACCCAAAAATTTTACAAACTAAAAAAGAATTAATAAAGGGTTACATAACTGAAACCAGGGGTGTTAAATTATCAACACAATTGATTTATATAAACTTAGATGAAAAAACACCTTATTCCCCTAAAAGAGTTTGGGTCATTGCTCAACCATTTACTTCTCACATTCCAAAGCTTCTTCCAAAATCTGACCATGTTATAACAAAACCCACACTATACCTAAACTTTTCCCATGCATGAAATTATCTTTACTGTCCACAATCTGTACTAGTATATAAAAATGCAATGTATCTGACAATAGGTCAACATGATCCCATTGGATCACATGATGAGGATCAGGTTGATACTTCTTCAACTGTGATACATGAAACACATTATGCACTGTACTGAACTCAAATGGAAAATCTAAATGGGATACCACATCACCAATCTATACATGTATACCAAAGTGTCTTATGTATTGAGGAGATAACTTTCCATATTTTTCATAATGATTCTACCCAATCCTTTGATTGATTTTCAAGAACACATGATCACTCACCTCAAACAACAATGAGCATCGATGATGATCCTCATATGATTTCAGATGACTCTGATCAATCTCCATCCATTTCTTGATCAATTGAATCTTCTTTTTTGTCTCCTGGACAAGGCTCGACCCAACTAGTGATATCTCACCAATTTCCACCCAAAAAAGTGGAGAATGGGAAGGACACCCATACAACGCTTCAAAAGGATCCATTTGTATCAATGATTTATAATTATTGTTATATGATAATTCTACTAAAGGTACATGTTCCACCCATGACCAACCAAAATCTATTACAAAAGCATGTAGTATGTGTTCCAATTTTTTTAACAACCTTTCATATTGTCTATCCATATACAGATGATAGGTCGTACACATGGTAAAATGACTCCCAAGGGATTGTTTTAAGGATTCCTAGAAATTATATGTAAATCTATGATCTTTATTTGACACTATCAAAACTAGTACATCATGACTCTTTACCACTTAACAAATATAGATTTTAGACAATTCATCCACTATATAAGATTTATTAATATGGATTAAATGGGCAGAATTTGTGAGATGATCCATTATGACCCATATAAAATTGTGTTATAGATCTATTCTGGGGAGACCAATCCCAAAATCCCTTACTATTTTCACCCATTTTCCGAAATTAATAGGTAAGGACTATAACATACCCACTAGTCTATGATGTTATGCCTTAGACTATGACAAGTTAAGCATCTTTAAATAAAACTCAATCACCTTTTTTCATACTGAACCACATAAAAATTGATTTTAATGCCGTATACTTCTAGTGTATTACATGATGAACATCTCATCCCAAATGGTGGTAATCCTGAAAAAGTTATTCCAGATAATCCATATGAAGAACCATCCGATTTTGAATCCACTCAACTAGACTCTCATCCAAATTTTATCCCACAATGGCCTCCCCGCAATTTATTTTTGGACTCAAAGAAATTCATTATGGATCAGAAATTTGTTCCTATTTAACCACATTCTCTATACCAGGAACCGAAGATACCATAAATAAAACCAATACACCACCTAGTTCTTCACATTACATGTGCACATCAGCTATTACTAAGGTCAACTCCAACCAGTGTAAAGACTCTTTTCCTAGCAGAGCATATAAATTTATTCTTAATTCATCTGAAACTAAGTTGCCTTTACCTAGGGCATACATCAAGTCAATGTCAAACATTTTGAGATAATCCATTCATATTCATTGTCTTAGTTTCAAATACCTTTGTGGGAAAATATGTTTTAAGCTCTAATGATCCATAAACACTGTAAATTTATCACCAAATAGTTAATGAAACCAAGTCTTCAAATTATGGACTGCAGAATCTTACTGAAAATCATATGTTGGGAAATTCATCTAATGTACTCATAATGTCCTTGATCTATAACAAAATGTATGGTCACTCTATATAAGAACCCATCCCCACACATTTACAAAAGAAGCACAATACACCACATACCCTTTTCTAGAATCTGGTAATATTAGGATCTATGTTGATGTAAGGTGAACTTTTATCTCTTGAAATGATGCCACAAAGTCTTCATTCCATTTGAATTGAAAATTTTTTCTTTATAAAAGATTTCATCAGTGAATCTAGTCCTGATAAATCACAAATAAATCATTGGTAATAACCATCTAATCCATGGAAAATTCATATCTCAAACACATTCTATTGAGGTTTCCAAGATATAACAACCTCTATCTTTTTTGGATCCATAGAAACTCCTCTTTCAAATATTACATTCCCAAGGAAACATACCTATTCTATCAGAAAATCACACTTTTATTGATTGGTATATAGAAGATGATCCCTCAAGATTCCCAACACTATCACCATGTTATTCTCATGCACAACAATTGTTCATGAATACACCAACATGTCATCCACATACACCATGACCAAAGAATCTGAATACCTTGTAAATATCTAGTTCATTAATTCTATAAAGTATGATGGTGCATTTTATGTCTTAATTTCATAACCACATATGCATAATGGCCATATCTACATGTGAAATATGTCTTTTGAATATCTCATTTCTAAACCCACAATTGGTGATATCTTCGTCATGGATCAATTTTAGAGAACCACTAGGCACCCATTAATTGATCTAAAATACCATAATTGCATTGAAGTGGATACCAATTATTTATCCTAACTAAGTTAGTATACAATAATACGCCCACATCCTTATATTTCTATCCACATTTTGGAAAAACAAGACCATTGTTGCCTATAGATATGTACTGTGATGAATAAACCCCTTACTTTTCATCTCATCCAAATAAAATTACAATTCCCATAATTCAGTTTGTCCCATCTAGTGTGATATAATAAAAATTGGACATGTATCTTTAAGGAGATCTATCATAAACTATACTTATCTTATGGATGGAAACCATAAGAAATTTTGGGGAAAACATCCTTAAATTGATGGAAACCCACTATAAAACTGAAATTCTCAATCTCTTACATTGATGGCAAAGTCAATGATTCCAATTAGTATGGGGTCATTCTAGCTACTACTACCAACCAACCTGTTTCACATGACTTTACATTTTTATCTCCTATAAGGAGATGCTTGACACTATCATACAATGTAAAAATGAACTTTTTCTTATAATAATCGATGTGTGTGATGATCATTTTCCACACAATCTATACCTAGGGTTCTATCATAGACATCCATCTACAACATATATAATTATTATATTAATTCATCTTCATAAATTTTTATAAAATATTTTTTACACATAAAGGCTCTACATTCACTTTAACTAATGGGATTTTGGTGTTTCAAAATAAAAGGCATCACCTCAACATTTAAACCCATATGATCAATAGCATGTGAATAAATTAATGAATGGGATGAACCCATATTGAATAAATATTTTATAAGTTTAGAGTTAAATAGAATCATACCTCTCAATGTCAATGATCTATATTGGTCGTCCACAATAACCTTATCAGCTCCATCAAATTGATTACTCACTACACATTAATCATTATTACCTTGTTGAGATCTCTCTTGCTGAGGTTTCATGGTATTCTTTGAATCACCATGTCTAGCTTGGTTCTTATGAAGTGTATTATTATCCATCCCTCATCTTGTCAAATCTTGAAAAATCTCTAATACATGAGAAGTGTCCTGAACAACAGACCTTGTAGCACTATGACAATAATACAAAAGATTCTCCATCTAGTAGCAATTTTTGGAATGATCTATGTGGTTATGTAAAATTTCTCTTAATGTGATCTATATATCCACACAGAGAAATATATTCTATCTCTTTGGATTTTTTGAAATATTCACTGATCCAACCATCTAATTTTGTGTCATCCCACTACATTTGAAATCTGTGTCCCTCTTCTGCTTGTTCCTTATATTAGAGTCCCCACTTTTTCCTGTTGGTATCAATAAGCTTCCTCCACCTGTAGCTCCTGGTATATATCTTTCTTCCATTTTTTCTCAATTGACCATCTCTGTGATATCAATTATACAAATCATGATGATCTTTGAGTGAATTGACGGCCTGATCCTTAATTCAATGATGTGTGCCTTTAAGGACACAATTGTAGAAACGCCTGGTGCATAGTAGACTAAATTCATCAATTTACCCACATACTCTATCAGTGATAGGTTCTCCTACTTCTAGATAAAACATATTTTGTCCTTGCAACCCCAAACATGTGAGGATATGATTTTTTTGTTGAAAAATTATTCAAAATTCTCCCATGCTAGGCCTTAGTCTAATTTATCAAGAATTTCTAAATCCCACCATTAGTGTGCCATATCTTCCATTATATAAGTCACCAAATTGACATTAATCTCTATGGGTGTACTATGGAAATTGAATATTTGAATAATCCTATTTAGCCACACCTTTGGAATTTATAGTACTACATTAATCTAAAATATGGGCGGATTATTCATTTAGAACTGAATAGATTGAGCTATTTTCCTTGGTTTATTCTTTATATCCCCTCAATCTACGTCCCAAATGAGTAGAACTATACTCTAACCCAGCAGTTGTTTTCCTTGGTCTCAGGTGCAACCAAATTATTACCATCCTATTCTGGATGGTTCTTATAATGCCTATCACCTTAAATTTTCAATAATAAAAACATTATACCAAAAGTCTCACTGTCAATCGATTATAGGATTAACAATTAAAAATTCTAACACATCATATATCACAACAATGATTTCCAAAATTCAATACTTTTCATATTTAACCATTATTTTATATTTCATCATACTTATTAAAATACAATAAAATTCAAAATATCATAACCATTACTTTATCAAAATATCACATTTGAAAACCATTTCAACATTTAAAAAAATCAACACAATTGGACAAAAATTTTAATCATTACTCAATATGAAATATGTACTCAAAGTGGAAAGTATTTTCTATGATATATTTCATGATCCTCTCATTAGATAATCCCATGAAAATAAGATTACAACTCTTATAAGTGTCTCCGAAACACTTATGTACTCAACTCCATGGTAACTATAAGTTTAGTATAAATTGGTTTGCTATGTATATTTACTCAAAATATTTCAATTCACGGAAATCATACTCTTTTCTACCAACCATACACAAGTGATAAAACATAATAAATTTCCAATCAAAGACCAAGTAAACTGATAACCAAGGATCAAAAAAGCTGATAACATTTGTTACTCAAGGACTGAACAAGATGATTCCACTTGTAACATCCCTCCCCTCCTCATTGATTTGAGTCAAGGTTGAATTGATACTTTTTCTTAAGTTGTATCCCAAAGGTTCCCAAGAATGTAAATAAATGTCAAAGGTTTAAATACAATTGGTGGACAATTTTCCCATTTTAAAATAAAACAAACACCACCAAACATAACATAACAAAAAACACTATATGATCTAGGATAATGACATAAGGAAACTCAATGTTCAACAAAAAAACCAACTATATCAGACTACCAAAGTGAAAGAAAAAAATAATAAAACTCAAAAACTCCCAACATGATCCATGCCCTAACTCCACAATCCATTCCCAATTATCAAGAAACACCACTAAATAAGTGTGATGTTTTAACTTTACTTGTGTCTTGACTTTTGATATGTGAAAAGGAACCAAAATACTGAGGTAGGGGTGAGTAAAGAAACTTGGTATATTTTCCGAAATGACATCCATACTCATGACACTGTGATAGAACATGTTATATAATTTATATAAAAACATTTATATAACGAAATTTTAGAATATTTTATATGATAATATAAAACAATTTCCCTAACAAAATAGTTTTATTGGAAAGAAACCAAACAATTATTAAATCCATTTCACATTCCTAGTTGGAATTATATATTCCACTTCACAAAATTACACACTCACACTCAATTACACAAGCATGGTGTTTCCTATTGATGATATAACATCACATCTAAACACAGTCCAATTTATGGTGGTACATCACGACCATTATGCATCCCATACAACTCATGCTTAACCATTTAATCCAACAATAATTATGACACAATAATTTCCAATCCATTTGAATAAAATTATGCATTTAATTAATAACATATTTCCATGAATCAAAACCAAACAACAATTTTCAAATTTTCATTTCTAAATCATGTTAACACTTTCATATTCCACCAAAATACCCAATGTTTACAATCACATAAGTCGACAACAAAGGTGGTTCCCAAAAAATCCATAATAATTTAAAAATCAATTTCATGAAAAAAATTAATTTGAAATCAATCATCTATTTTCTAATAAGAGGAGTTGAGAGTGAATCCACATACCTCAATAATTATGGAGAAAATAAAGAACATCACTAAATCATAAACAAAACCAATTCAAATATCTAAAACCCTCTATAGATCTCATTTCCTAATATAAATACAACCAAATATCATCATCATAAAATTCCTCTAGCATTGATCTATCACCAAAAGTGTTGATCTATGAATCCATGATGGGTAAGAGAAATATTTCCAATGAAAATTACCCAAAATGAAGACTTATCAAGGGAATCAGGCTTGAACACATAAATAGTTTCCAATATATCACTTCTCGATTGAAGGGTAGAGTCTCTAAAACTATTGAGAGGATGAAAAACTGAGTTAGGGTCGAATATAGTGAAAAATGAAAGGCTCAAAGGAAAAACTAGCTTAGATTATATTTTTTAAGATCTATTTTAAAGTGTACATGAATGGATCACATCATTAGGAAAACTGTGTGCCTAACATATGTCATCTTCTTCCTCAAAGATCACATCACAATGTTGGATCGCACAGTTAGTAAAACCATGCACCAACCATGTATAATCCATTTGCCTCACATTTAATGATTACTCATAGTTGGCCACATAGTTTGGACACACCGTGCACCTAACCATGCACCTACCCCCAAAGACCACTATTTCACTTTTCATAGTTTCCTGTAAGAGTATCATGATTTACGCTCACTATGCTCAAAATTTATACCCTTATAAAATCTAAAAAACATTCCAAAATTCATACATACCCTTCCAAACATCACCCAAACATTTTACATAATTAAAAATAATAATGGGATTCTTACTCCAAACTGAAGGAATTAAAAATACAATTAATTTAATAAAAATTGAGTACTTATTTATTATAAAATAATCCAAAAATATGATTTGATTGAAACTATTATAAATATATAATCCAAAATTTGGTAAATCCAATTCATACATGTCTATTTTATGATTGTGTTGTAACACATATTGGTTCATTTTAAAATCAATTTTTTATGTCAAGAATGCTAATGAACAATGACATTTTATCTAAATGAAAAATATATTTGAAAATATATGTGTTTTTAGGGTCATTTGACATTGGGGAGGTCAATCTAACAAAAAAACGATCCACTAAAATGTGATGATCTATGGGAATGAGCTTATAGAGTGGAAATTAATTATATCATGATGGTATTGAATTAGATCTTGAGGTGACATTAGAACAAAAATTCCAACTCTAGGTCCCCATTAAATTATCTGGTAGAAAATATGTTAAATTAAACGACTTATTCCATGTTGTACGTTCATTTTTCAATTTCATAAATCACATAATATTTAATGAAATTGATCAACTTCATTAACCAAACCATCAAATACCTGGTAAGTATATTTTTCTTTAATTATTTGAAACTACTCAAGAATCCCATATCCATATCTTCTACTAAAAATCTACCATAATTACATTATATATATTGTACCTTTTCAACCCTAAAATTTTAGTTCTCCCCCTTCAGACACATTTATCTCATAAGACACTCCCAAAACCCATTATGGGATGATTTCTATATGCGCATCTCAAAAAAATAATAGTCAATAGAATAAAAATGATACTATTAAATATAAATTCGCATGTAGGTGGGTTACATTTTGGGAAACAATTGTCAAAACGTTTCATTCAAAAGTATATTATTTTTAAGATAGTCATATTTCACCTAAATTCATAATAATTAATATTTTTAAAATTTAACAACTCCAGATAATTCAATAAGTCTAAGATGGAAGGAATTTCCAATCCTCAATCTTAAACACATTGTTTTATATATTCTTGTAGATTTTTTGGTTGTGAATTTTACCTCCCTAATATCTATTAAGAATCACACCCCATGGGTTTATAAAAAATAACGACTATAATTTCTCCTCATCTAGTGTTATATGGAAAGGATTTCATTTCTATGGGTGTTCCATTATTTATAAAACTTCATCAATTGTGTTAAATAATTATTGATGTTATTAAAAAATTATGATATTTATATATTCATTGATATAGTTAATATTGAACATTATTAATGGATAGATATTTACCCTGTCAATATGTTAAGGTATAAGGAATACTCATTTCCTCAAAATAAATAATGTGTTAAAGAAAATAACTCATCTCTAAGTATACTAAAATTATGTTTTGGTTTGAGAAAGTAAGACTATGTCTATTAGGTGTTTTATCATATTCTTGTTTGTGGTATTTATATGATGGAAACAATAAAAATTTTAGCCATCATGTCACTAATCACCTTAAGAATGAAAAGTCATGTATAGATACTCTTCCTAAACATGGTGGTTTCTATTTACTATAATACTATGATGAATCAGTCTCAGGGGGCTATGGTAAACCTAGTTATCAATGGAAAATAATTTAAAAACCAGAGATTTTATTTTTTATTTTTTTGCATTAAATAAAAAATTTATTTAATAGATAATAGAATATAATAGAAAAGTAATAAAATATACCCTTATATATTTTATTGCAATGTAAGACATACATTAATATATTAAAAAATTCAATGTGAAAAAACTCTTAATAATGTTATATAAAGTGTACAGATTCAAGAAAATAAAAATATAATAATTAATGATATTATTTTGTTGTAAATAAATATATAATAAATATTTACAAGTTATTATTTATTAAAGAGTTATTTAATGTTTTCTATCAAATAATTATTAATTAATGATAATTTTTAAAAAAAATATTTTAGTTTTGAAAAAATATAAAATTTCAAAAGAAATCTTTTATAAATTATTATGTATTTTTATATTTCTTATAAATTGGTCAATTTTAAATGAATATTCTAATAACTTGTTTCAATGTTTAAAAAATTATATTAATACTTATTTTATTGGTAATTTATGGGAAATAATATTAAGAAAAAAAAATAGAAATTTTTCTATAAAAAAGGTTTCCCATTATAATTTATGTCATAATTTAGAAGAAAAATTCATAAATTTTAGAATATTATCTTTAGAAAATCTTCAAAATTATTAGATACATAATTTATTAATTTTTAAACATTTAAATATTGGTATTTTTCAAAACATAATTATTCTTTGGTGCATAATAAACACAATTGTTTTTTGAAAATCATATCTTTTATGGTGTCATCATGATATAAACATGGTTTCAAATATTATGAGACCTATATCTTGAAAAAAAAATTCTTCAATATCATAATTAATTTTGAAATAATATTATGAATTTATAAATTTATGATTTTATTTTTCGAACTAAAGTTATATAGTACATTAAAAAAATTAATTTGGTAATCTTCATAAATTTATATATTCAAAATATAAAACTCAATTATATTCATGGAATGAAATTTCAATAAATTTATATTGATTAATAATAAATTAATCAATATTATTTGATTTAAAAATATTCATATTATTTTGGAAAAATATGTATACAATATTTTTTACAACAATCCATTTAAAAAAAGGCTTCTATATGTTATGTGCATTGATGATAATATAAACTATAATAAATAATAAAAATTTAATATAATAAATTGGTTTTAATATCTATAATTAGTATGTAAAAATAGTTAATATGTTAAACATCATTTTATATCATAAAAATTAGTTACAAATATAATATTTTATAGTAATATTAAAAGAAAAAATGAAGAAAAAATGTTATATTAAGTATATGGTAATGAAATATCCAAAAACCTTATCATTAAATGGTTTTATGTAGGTATGCTCATAAAAAAAATATTAATTATTTAATTTTTAATTTTTGGATCCACATCACTAAAATATGGCATTTCTTTTTTATTAATAAAAAACTATTAATAAAAATGTCACACATCTCACTTTTAAACATACCCCTCCACCTCCCCTTCTCAAAAAAACTATAAATCATAATCATTATCTATAATGAACATTATTTACTTAAATAATAATAATTTCTTACATTATTGTTCCTTTAGAGTCAAGAGAATTATCTAATTCCTTTAAAACCAAGTGGGCTTCCAAGAGAACAAAAATCTTCTTCATTATAATTAATACATTCAAATAAATCTTTTTTCGTTTAATTTAATCATACACCTCTTCATGTTAATTTTTTATCTCCATGATAAAAAAAAAATAATACAATATCTTTTAAATAATGATATTATTAAAATAAATAATCTCATAATTATACCCATACATTGATTATTTCATATTCTTGTTTGTAAGATTTTACCACCCATAGGGATGATGATATATGTTTCCATCATTGATACCTAGGAAAACAAAAACACTTTTATTGTATGATATTTATATGTAAATAACATCTTGTTTTTTGTTTTATTTTAATGTTGATATTTATGTAATTGTTAATATAAGACCACTAAACAATTAATATTACTAAAACGGGTGTGTTATAGATTTCATCTTCAGGAACTGTATCCAAAAATCCCAATAGAAAAAACGGAAACATCATAACTCATTATAGAAATAATATTATATTACATTTTTTATTATGTATATATTTAACTCATCATAATCAAAGGATTATCGAAACCATTATACAAAAATTGAAAAATAATGGTTCAAATTACTAACAGTTGATGATCAATTTAACTAAAATAAGTAATAAATATGAAATATATGAATATAAAGTATTAATAAAAATGATAATGAATATTAATAAGGTTATTTAATATATTATTTGTTAGTATTAATTTTCATACATGATGTTAAAGTGTTCTTGACCAAGAATGAATGCGTGGTAGGGGTCATTTTTCTCAATTTCCATTCATCATGACATAATTCATGTTATACACCAAATTTTTTTATTATACATGGAGTATTCAATAATACATTTACATAAATAATTATAAATCAATTTTTATTCATGTGATTTTAATGATTCTATTTCATGATATCATTAAATTTTATTTTTCATTTATGTTTTTGTAATGCCCATATATGATTTCTTAACTCATTTTCCATTCATTAAATAATTAATATTATTCATTTGGTATGTTACACTATGTTTATTTTAATCATAAACAATAATTGTTTTGTGATGTAATTGTAAATTATTTATGTGGATTTACATTTAGTTTACATTATATTTTGATTTATTTATTATAGAAAACATGTTGCGTTCCTCATAATGGATTTTCTTCTACATCTCCACTCATTTCATGTATTTCCCAAAAATTAAATATTTTCCATTATTTGACTCAAATATTATTTAATGAATGATTGACTTATATTTTCATATCATTTTTTATGGATTTATGGGGTCTTCTACATCCTTATTAATTTTGAGTTCATAAATTATTTTTTATAAGAGTTTTCTTCCAATCTCTTAATGAATTCAATATTTTGTTTGATATTTTTTTATTTTTTGAAATTTTATGTTATTTTGTTCATAAAACCCATATACATTCTTCTTTTCTTTTTATCCTTATAGTTTAAATTTATTCTTATTCTTTCACTACCTTTGGGAACATAATTCGACCAAAAATTGGCTTGTATATATAATAGACCATATCTATTATTTATGGTCAATAATCTTTTTACTCCACGTATATATTATTTATATTATTTTGGGAATTTTTTTCTTTTAAAATAAATGATTAAAAAAGTTTATTTTTAATCATTTACATTATTTTAAATTGTTTAAAATTGTTTTTTAAAGGTTTTATATATCTATAATTTTTTTCATTATTTATAAAAATGTAATAATAATTTCTTATAAAATATTATCTAAATGAATGAATTTTCTCTAAATTTATTCTATTTTTCTTTATGAATATTTTTCAAAAATAAATAATATTACTTTAATGTAATTTTGATTCAAATTATTTTATGAACTATTCCTAGTATAATTAATTAAATAAATAGAAAATAAAATTTCATTTTTATTCTTACAAATAGATTTTATTTTGTTCATATAAAATTTTTTGACACATATATCAAAATATTATAATAATTTTTATGATTTAATAGATAAATAATAAAATAATATTATCCATATTCATTCTCTAGATATCATATGATCATGTTTTCTAAATAATTATAAAACCCATTTATTTCTCAAGATAATTATTCTTATATGAAATGATGAATATATTATTCAGAGGTACCCATATGCATGTTCATATTATAATTTGATCAGTTATCCAAGAATCATACTTCACCTAAATGAATTTAGTATTTATTTTATCTCATGGTTTTCCATGTATGATTCACAATAAATAAGTCCATCATACTATTTTCTGTATTTAATTTAATGAGCCTTGAATTATAGTTATGATTTATTGTTTTCTTTTATCATGGAATTAATATGATGTCAATATCTTATGATATCTATGCATTTATTACAAAATCCATTTCTTAGGATTTATGATTTTTTTATCTTTTTTTTATTTGTATGATTTCCCACTAATTGTTTCATATACCAATAATTTTTTTCCTTACAAAAAGTTTCATCAGATTGTTACATATGATACTCAATTGTTTTCACTTATGTGTTACCTTATTGGGAATTTTATCTCACCCTTCTATAGTTTCCATTTAGCTTGGTTATAAAGAATATTATTATTTATTATATGTATATAATTGTATCATGAGTGGAGAATTTTTTGTTTGATAAAAATTTCAATTTGTAAAATATGGAATACATGGTTTAGTTGGGAAAATTTCCATTTTCTGGGAATTATATGGGCTATGGTTTTTCTTAATTAACTAAAACACTAAACAAAAATTGTATTGGGTATATTAGTGAATCAATATTTATAATTAATACCATAACAATGGTATGTTAGGTTTGGGTCACTTTTATTGGAATTAATCCCAATATGAAACCAATATATTTTTTATCACTAGATCTATAAGTGTATGAGGGAACTTAAATTATTATCAAAGCAATGTTTAAATGATATTATTGGAGAATGGGTCATTTTATGAGGATAATTTTTAATTTTTTTTATAAAATTAGTGTTTAAAAATTAGAGAGTTGATAATAAGATTAATGGTATAAATACCAATTTTGAGCACATATGTGATTGTGTTTTAATGTAACTAATGATATTTTAGTAGTTCTTTTTTCAGTTATAGGAAGAATACGTGAATGAGGTATAGTAATCCCTTAGGATTTTTATGTGAATTCATGTTATTATAATTATTCTTAATAAGGAAAAATGGTTAATTTATTTTTAGAATATAAGATGAGATCTCCTTGGGGATTGAAGTAAAATTTTGATTTCAATGAAATTCAAGTTATTTTGGAAAAATATTAATATCATTTTGAAAGTATATCATATAAAGGACTTTATTGATTTGTAAAAATTTAATATTGTTTAATAAAAAAGGTTATGATGGATTCCTAAAGAATATGTAACTATGAATTTTTTTTTAAAATATTATGATAGTGGTCTTGATATTGTTTGGTTAATTACAACTGGGGAATATATTTTTAATATTAAGAGGAAAAAACAAAAGGAAATTTAGGTTAAATGTAAATAATTATAGTTTTTAGAAATTATTGAACTAATTATATGAGGGGGACAATGTCATGACCCATCCCCTGGGGCCCATGTCGTGATTAACACAAGCCCACCTTCCATAGGCCAGGGGATGGCATCTAGCACCGAAGGTGTATTCCCTAAAACTGGGATGGCATTGCCTTTATAACCTATAACTCATGCAACCAAGCACACAACACGATACGAACACAAGTAAACTAAATAGTAACAAAGAGTGTGTACAGTAAGTAAAAGGGGCTATAATACAAGATCAACTGGAAAGTACAAGAAAACTAGAAAGTATAAGTAAACTGAAGAGCTCATGTGAACACCTGCCAAGGATCCTACCTAAAGGGTAGGTACATATCTTGAATGGTCATATTTGTGGTATGCCTTGTCTATGGTCCACCTCCGATCTACCTTCAGTCCTGGTACCCTCGTCCTTAGTCAGTGTTGTCTGACGTCTTCACCAAACACAACATGGTGCGGGCATATCCCGTGTAGGGGTGAGTATAACGATATTCAGTAGGGACCCCAAGACCCCCCAAAGGTCTCTCAAAATCCACAAAAGATAAACCACAAATCATGAAAACATCTATCATCCGTACTTAGGAATATGACCATACATATACCTAATTTATCAAGTATACCCATCTCATTCATGAGGAAACCCAAGGCCCAAGTCCAAAGCCCAAGGCTCAACTGTTCCACAAAGGACGAAATACAATGAAGGTAACACCAAATGGAAAGTACCACATAGTTAATGCCATACAGAATATACCACAAAGGATTCACCATGAAGGAAATTACCACATAGGTACTCCACATAGAAAATACCACAAAGTTTTCACCACGAAGGTAAGTACCACATAGGTATGCAACACAGAATAATGCCACCATGGAATCACCACGAAGGAAAGTTCCACACAGGTATTCCATGCAGAAGAATACCACAAAGGTATCACCACGAAGGTAAGTTCCACACAGGTATGCCACAAAGAATAATATCACCACGGTATCACCATGATGGAATGTACCACACAGGTATGACACATAGAAGAATATCACAAAAGTATCACAATGTAGGTATGTACCACACAGGTACGACACACAGAAGAATACCACCAAGTTACCACCACAAAGGAAAGTACAACATAGGTATGCCACATAGAAGAATACCACAAAAGTATTACAATGAAGGAAATGACTTAGCTCACACTAGGTATAACTTAAGTACAGAAGTACAGATGATTAGTTGAAGGCTATATAATCTTATTATGTTAAGTATCACTGCTTCGGACCCACACAAGATTGATAGGTAACTAACCATCGCTAACCCACATAGGATCTGACCCACACAGTATATATATGTGCTAACCCACATAGGATCACTGAGCACTAACACACACAGTATTTGACCCACACATCATCGATATGTGCTGACCCACACAAGATCACTGAGTGCTAATCCACACTGGAATTCTGAGAGCTAACCCAGACAAAATCTGATAGATACTGACCCACACTGGATCGATGTTCTTTCTTCACGTACATCAATCCATAGGGTTCCCGCACTAAGCTCGCCTGATTCGGAGAGGGTACACTCCTCAAGCCACATGTCGATAATCCAACTACATGAAGTCCCATGAAAAACTATTCCAATGGTTTGTCCTGTCAAAAGGGATCCAACGCAACTAACGGTGCGTCAATCGGACACCTGGTCTGTGAGTTCTTAGCATTTCTACTCCAAGGGCCTGGTTGGATTCAGGTTTCGATCAAACCCATCCATACTCCAACATTATCCAAACCCCTAGTGGAGAATTCCAAAAGGATATCTCAATCCATGGTTTCTGGCATCGCAGATGGTTCGTCAAATGGACGCTCATAGCTCAAGATATGGCCAAAAGAGTGAAAAGGGTCAAAGTTTGCCTGGGTCCGGTCTGACCCGGCCGGACCAAACCGGCCCGACACGGGGTCCAGCCATGGGTGGACCCAGCCTGCGGGATCTGAACTGGCCCATGGTGTGGTGGATACAGGGTGGCCCCCACTGTCCGGATGGCTAGCCTCTCCTCCACGCGGTGCAGTCACGTGCCACGCCATCTCTGGCGGCTGGCGGCGAGCCGACCGTTCTCCCTCGTTGTCCCGGCCTCATGTAACAACTCTTGTATGTTGGGCGGTGCAGATGCATGCTGCCACCCCTTTTCATGGTTGGATGATGCCAGCCGCAGCCCCTTCGTGCAGCCGGATAATTTCGGTCGCCACCCTTGCTCTGCTGCGACCCTTCTCTGGCGGTGTGGCCACACCGCCACCTTCTTCACAGCTGGCCAAGGTATCGGCCACCACTTATGAGTCCCACAGGTTCCTATCGCCGGCACCAGTAGCCATCCTCCTCCGTCATGAAGAACACATCAAAAACATAAAGGTTGCGGAGTGGTTGGGTCGTGTTTATTTGGCCCGCACCCTCCACGTTAGAGTGGTAGCAAGCAGAATAGATTTTCTTTATTAAAAAAGGATGTCAAGAACATGATAAGGGTTTATAAATCGAAAACAATCCCTACAAAATACCATGCAACAACCTCCATCAATGATGGAAGAATCACGGGAAAAACTGTTAGTTAGTTGACCTGTGTCCTTTGTATAAATTCAAGAATGGGGAAGAAGAAATAAAAAACACTCAAACGAAAAAAACCCCTACCTTGAACGTTGGATAAATTTCTGTGCTTTCCGGTGGACAGTATTCTTAGTTCCCACAACCGGCTCCCAAAGACTCCACTCCCACGTCACCCATTGGTGGTTTGATGTCGTATGTCACCTCTCGTTCGGTCAGCTTGGTCTTCTAAGTGTCGGGCGTCACGACAAATTACCAGAGCTTTGTTATTTGGTGAAGTTGTGCCAACCCCCCCCCCCAAGTTCTATATAAATAAAAGAGGGGGGGTAAGTAACGATCGTGGAATTTATAAATGTTCATTTAATAGGAACCTTCTTAAATTCTAATGACGTTGTTACTTAGTATTTGAAAATCAAGCCATTTAATTTATGTTGGCGCAATTAAATGGGAGGTTTCCCAGGGGACTTAAACATATTAATGAGGCTTTTGGGTGGTCCCCACCCCCCAGCATTCAATTGTAAGGTCAACAATAAAATAAAAAGTTGTTCTTTATATTTTTTATTTACACGAAAAACACGAAAACTAACTTTCATCCTCGACCAACTGTGGACGAGATGAAAGTATCCTTAAGCGAATACTACAACTGCGAGTTCAACAGTGTCCTCGGGTTTCAATTCTGAGCATGGTTCAAAAGTTACAAAATTCCGGTTGCGCATTTAGTGAACATACCTGAAAAAAAAAGTTTGGAAAATTATTAGAAGTCCCCCTCAACCCCTGTCGGTCGAGGTTAGGCTCTGCCCAAGTGAAACACACCCCAAAGAACCCAATGGTACTCTCATATTTCCAATCCTAGTTACTGTTTAAAAGATATGGATTTTACAATAAAATAATTGTCACTTAATTATTTTATTTAAGGCCGAAAAATAACTTTCACTGGTGGCCCTCTCTGGCCAATGTTTGTATATGATTAATTATAGCATTCCCTCATGAGTTCATTGGTGGTCCCATATTTTCTATCTGATCTAACGTTTGTGTGTTATAATCATTTGAAAAATTAAATGATTTATTTAATTATTTTATTTTCAGTTATTCCATTTATGGGTTTTCTCACAAGATGCCCACACCGACTAAGCTAATGTCGCGCCTAGTGTAAACTCGCCATCCTGAGCACAACGGTGCCCTCAGAATTGTGATCTGAGTAAAAAATTTAGAGTTTTTTTCACTTTTTCCAGAAAACTGCCAATGCGTGCTAATTAAAGCTTAACAATACCTCAATGGATCATTCTGGGAACTCTGGGCCTCAGAATCGTGCGCTTCCAGATTTCAAAGTTCCAAAAAAATCCCATATAATTAAAAAACATACATAGAATTTCTGGGTCTTTACATTCTCCCCACATCAGGGCTTTGCATCCCTAAAAGCCACATTACAAGAACATTGAAAACAAGTGGGGGTACTGATCATGAATCTGAGCATCCTTCTCCCATGTTCTCTCATTGAGGTTCTCATGCTTCCAACACACATGCACCAAAGATATCGATCGCCCATAAAGGAATCTCTCCTGACTATCCTCAATCTCTAGTGGAACCTCCAAAAACGTCACCCCATCCTTGATGTCCATCACGCCGTGGTCGATGACGTAAGATGGGTCATGTACGTATCTCCTCATCTAGAATACGTGGAAGATGTCGTGCACCCGATGCAACTGAGGGGGATGTGCTAGGTGGTAAGCTCCATCTCCATCTTTGTTGAGGACATGGAAAGGTCCAATGAACCTCAAAGATAACTTGTCGCCTCGGCCAAATCTCCACAAACCCCGTCAAGGTGAGACCCATATAAATATGTGGGCACCATCTTCATACTCCATAGGTCTCCGTCTCCTGTCAGAAAAAATTCTTCTGCCGGCTCTAAGCAGTTTTCACTTTTTAACAAGTGAGGCATTGTGATATAAAATCTAACACTTCTTTATTCAACCCTGACCACCAGTACTAACGCCGAAGTTCCGAGTACCATGGTTCGTCCTCTGAAGATGTTGATGTGCTCCCAACCTTTAGAAAATACATCTGGTGCCTACCCTAAGGATATCTGAACATGTATAGCCTCGTAGTCAGTGTCTTCATGTTTTTCCTCCCTAACTCACTGAAGAAGTGGGGGAGTGACTGTGAGAGGCTGAAGAAAAAACTACTCCATCTCGGTCCACAAAGGATATCCATAAAGTAGCCAGCTGTTCCATCACCTCACTTAGCAGCTGTATACCAAATCTCCAGCTGGGTGCATCGGCTACAATGTTCCCCTTCCGAGGTGTATAGACAATGTCGAATTCATAGTCCTATAGGAACTCAATCCAATGTCATTGTCTCAAGTTCATGTCCTACTGAGAGATGATATACCCGAGACTCTTGTGGTCTGAGTAGATTGTAAAAAGTTCGCCCATCAAGTAATTCCACCACACCTTCTACACAAAGTCCACTACAGAAAACTCTAATTCATGGTTAGCATATTTCTACTTGTAATTCTCTGTCTCGGCTCTTGAAACTCTGCTGACACTTCTGAAGTGCACTGTGTTGCATTTGTTGTCAATGAGGCATGAAGTTGTCTTGGAATGAATGGATGTCAAGGAGTCAAGATGTGAATGTCAAAGGATGTGATGGTGTTGGTGATGAAGGAGAATGGCCATGGTACTAAGATGCATGTCACTTAGGAGATTCACTAAGTGGCATAGGAGATGTGGTTGAAACATTCTCCAGTCAAATCTGACGATTGTTGAACTGATCTTTAAGTTCCAAGAACTTGTATCAACTGGATACAAAGTCACAACAATGTTTGAAGACCATGCATTGTATTGACAATGCATGAGGAGATGAAGCAACGAGATCCATCCACAACTTCTAAGTGGATGAAGTGGATTAAAGAAGTCCATGTACTAACTCTTAGTGCATGTGAATTGGAAGAAGATCCAATTTGATCTCTGATTAGATCAATGAAGAACGTTGAAGAATCTATTTGACTAAGGAGCTCGGTTGATGAAGAAGAACCTTCAAGAATTTCCATTCCTAAGTGATAAATAAATCTTGAGGATAGATGGAGGAATTATTTTGAAGAAGAAGAAGAATGGAGTAGAGATGGGAAGAAGAATGTCTTGGAGTGGCATTTGGCATATTTCACTTGGGAGTACTTTGTTTTTATACAAAGTTACTTTGTGTTTTACACTAGCAAAAAATTGGCCAGCCAAGGCACCTTGGGGGTTCAACCCCAAGGCATGGGCACTAGGGCACCACGCCCGGGGGAACCCGTGGGGTGAGCCAGGGCGGCAGGGCGCACACCCAAGACACCGCATGGGCGCCTGGGGCACGCCCGGAGGAGCGCGGCAGGGGCGCATGAGCGCACCCGCGAGTGTCACAGCGTGCATAGTGGGCGCTAGGAGCGCGCCCGCAGGGAGCAGAGTGGGCGCGAAGCGCGCCCGCAGAGAGAACCCGGTGCGGGGCGGCACCGGGAGGGGAGGAGTTCAACTGGCGAGTAGCGGGCAGCGCCAGGGTAATAAGCTGCGGAAAAATCGGAGGCTGTTTCGATGTGGGATGCGGATTTTTTCCGCGGGAGTGATCCTGGCCGCACGATCGATCGCGCGCCAGATCTCGGCCACACAACTGATCCGCGGCGAGGCGATATGATCCAGGCCGTCCGATGTATCTCCATCGCCTAATCCGACGGCCGTGGCTCGTCTTCCACCTCGAGCTCGAGCCGAAGCCACCCGCGAGCCCCGCTGAACCAGGCGCCTTCCCGACGACAGTTTTGAAGATTCCGGCCACCATTGTTGAAGCTTAAGGGTCCATTGAGATCGTCTGGCCCTATGGAACTCGTCCATGGTTTAAAATGAGCCTGCATGCATGAAATGGAGAACCTGATGTTCGGCCGAGGCAAACCGAAGGTGCCGAGGCTATGTTGATTCATGTTTTGCATGGGATGGCCAAAACAGAGGCCGTGCATGCGTTCTAAATCGCATGCACGAGGAAGAAAATAATAAAAGAACCCGCGTTTAAACAGAGGATAAAAATCAAGATTTTGAAAGATTTTAAAAGCCCGAAAAACTCGGGGATTCAAGATATCTCACGCGGAATATCTAAGGCATCCCTCTGCCTATAAAAAGAGAGGCCGAGACCTCTGGAAGCTTGCTGATCCTTTGTTGAATATCCGAAGTCCCGTGAGTGCTTCAAGCCTCACGAAGAACACTCTGCGCGCCCCCCTGCGCGGCAGTGAAGCTCGGAGCCATCAGAGGCTCCGTGAGATCCTTTTTCGCATACTTGCGCGAAAGAAGAAGTTCCTTGTGCGCCTTTCACTTGCGCGGCAGGAAGAACCGGGGTCGCACCTAGCCTTGCGCGCCCTTGGTTGGAGCTCGCGGTGGCAGTACTTGCGCGCCCCGCGGCAGGAGTACCTTGTGCGTTCGGGCAGTGTGTGCATAAGCAAGAGGAGGTCGAGGCTTTGCCTCTTGTGTGTGAAAATTAAAAGTTGAAGGCCGAGAGGTTGTGTGTGCAAGACAAGAGGAAGACCACCCATTTGTGTGTGTGCAAAGGAGGAAGGCCACAACATACCTACGGCTTGTGTGTGCAAGAGGAGGCCGAGACTACACATTGTGTGTGTTTAAGAATTGGAGAAGGCCGTAACCATGTGTGTGCAAGAAAAGTGAACAAGAAGCCTAGGCTTGTGTGTGTGCCAAATTGAAGAACACACTTTGTGTGTGCTAAGTACCCTATGGGCAGTGGGTGTGAGCAAGACAAGGCCAAGCTATTGTGTGTGAAAATTGTTTGTGCATACTTGAACTAAACAAGAAGAGGCCGTAGCCTTGTGGTTGTGCACACTTGAAGATTAAAAGAGAAAAACAAAGTGTGTGTGCAAAGTGGAAGAGTGCAAGAAGGGAAGAAGGCCATAGGCATTTGTGTGTGCAAAAGAACTAAAAGGCCGAACCTTAGTGTGTGTGTGCAAACCAAAGTGTGTACACACTAAGAAGAAGAGAAGACATCCACACTAGTGTATAACACACATTTATGTGTGTAATCAAAAAGTAATAAAGTGTGTGAAGAAGTGAGAAGGTGGTGTGTGCTTAAAGATACTACACCCTTTGTGGGTTTATTGCACCAAGAGAAGAAAGTGGGAAGTGCATTCATGCATGCATGCACGTGAACACGTGAACAGTGCTAAATCAGTTGTGTGCATTTGAGTTGACCAAGACCAGAGGATCTTGAAGAATTTGAGAAGGCCATGAAGTCAGTGCATGAGGAAGCAGAGTTGCCATGCACTCAGTGCATGAAGTTGAATTGAGTGAGACTGAGCCAGACTGAAGTGAAAGATATTGTTTGTCTGAGTTTGTAGTAGATTGAGAAGAGCCTAATCAAGTGAAGTGATCAGAAGATTGATGAGCAAGACCAACAGACCTTATCAGAGGCTGTTGAAGATTCTTGAAGAGAGAAGCCAGGTCATCCTTAGAAGAAGGAGATAAAGCCTGAGCAAGACGAGAAGCCCTGATCAACCACAAGTGATCAGAAGAGAAGAGCAAGGCCAGCAGCCTTTATCCCAGGCTGCTGAAGTTACTTGAAGAACTTAAAGTGAAGAAGAGCTACTCGTGTGACTCGAGGAGCCAGGAGAAGACCCTGTGGGACTCAGGGAGAAGAAGTCTTCAGTGGGATTCTGGAGCAGGCCAGTGGGACTCTGGTAACACTGTGGGAAGCAGTATAAAGACCCTCCTGTGGGACTCAGGAGAGATACGGTGGGAAGCTGTATCGACCATTGTAATACTAACAGATTATAATGGGAGAATCCATGCTGGGAGAGCATGGAAAGGATGTAGGCCTTTGGTGCCGAACCTTGTAAATCCTTGTGTCCTGTGCCTTTTCATTACTGCATTATCCGGGAAAGGTTGAGAGATACAAGAAGAGTGGATCGAGGCTTTAACCAGCCATAGAGGTTTAATTGATAAAGAATCAATTAGTAAAAAGTTTTAAAGGATCACTGATTCACCCCCTCCCCCTCTCAGTTATTCACACTGATCTGGGAACTTCAATTGGTATCATAGCAGAGGTTACCTCTAAAAGATCCAAGGGAGTCTTTATGAAGTGCATATTTGAGGAAATGAGCAACCAGCCTCAAATGGAGATATCTGACAAGACTCAGAAAAATAGAAAGAAGAAACAGGCCAAGAAGATGAAGAAAGCCTGTCCTAGCTGTGATGAAGTTGAAACAATGAATGATCTTCAGAGTGCACTCAAATATCTTCAGAAGACAGTTCCCATGGAAGTGGCAAAGTGTATAGCTACAGGCATCCATGATCTTCATGAAGAAAAATCACAGTTAGAAGAAGAAGCCAATGCTATGGAAGATCAGCTGGCTAAAAGGGTTGGCATAACCAACACTCTCAGAAAGCTGGTAAATGCCAAAGATGAAACAGTATCTCTTTGCAATGAAAGATATGAAGACACTGCTAGAGAATTGCAAAGAAGCCTTTCTGAGAATGAATTATTTAAGATAATGGTCAAAGAAGTGTTCCATGCACTGGAGAAGCTGCACAGAGTCTCAATGATTGTCAAAGATGCTCAACTAGAAGATAAAGTCAAAAGGTTGAAGGAGCTTGACAACTCAATGCATGAAATAAAGAAGGTGCATGATGACCAGATGGAACAGCTAAAACAGAATTGGGAAGCTAGGCTAAGATTCGTTGAGGATGAGAAGAACTCCCTCAACATGAAGTGCTTAGAACTGGAGGTGATATTGAAAAATCAGCAATCACCCAAAGCCAAAACCTCCCAGTCAGCTGGTAGAAGAAATGTTGCCACTCAAGTGAGCATTGAGAAGGATGATTCTAAAAGAAGGGCATCCTCTAGTGAAAGTGCAACATCTTCTAAGAAGAAGGTTCCATCCATCTGGATGAGGAAGGTGAAGAAGCAGGGCTCTCCTGAAACAACACAACTTGTCAAGAAAAGTACCCAGCAATCAGAAGTACACAAGAGGTCAAGATTTGTGGGTCAATGTTGGTGTTGTAACAAGTATGGGCATTGTGAAAAGGATTGTTGGTACAATCCACTGAATGCCAAAGCACAGAGGAAGCCCATGCCAAGGGCTAGGAAGCCAGAAGGAAGGAAGCAACATCCACAGGTCCAGAGAGATTTGTTTACTGCTAACAGATTTGGATTGCTTGACAACATCTGGGATGTTTGCAAAAGTGGTCAAAGAGATACATGTCAATCTCCAACTGTATCCAGAGCTAAAGAGAAGAGAAGATCACTGAACCTGGCTAAAATGGAATCCTTGGGAAGCAAGAAGAAAGTTGACAATGCTCCCAAGAAGATTATGAAAAAGGAAGATAAGTCCTTGGAATTCAAATCCAAGAAGGGTGATGCATCCAGAAGGACCACCAAGAAATGCTTCTACTGTGGAAAGAAAGGTCATATCATGGCACTTTGTGAACAAGCCATGGAACTAAATAGAAGCAGACTGAACTCCAGAAGACAATCAATCCAGAAGAAGAAGGGATTGATTGAAAATAAGTTGCCTAAGAGAGGTAGCTTAGCAGCATCCAAAGAACCATGTGGAACTTCCAAAACTGAGGCCACTCTTCCAAATGATTTACTTGTCATATGGCCACATCAGTTGCAACTTGCCAGAGAACTACAAAGAGTTGAAGATGAAGCTCTGGAAATTGCTAAAGCAAAAGGGAAGAAGAAGGTTTCACATGAAGATGTTTTGAGAACCACACCAGCACAATCATCAATGAAGATCAAATGTGCAAGTGTGAAGACTGGTGAAAATGGGACATCTCGGTTGAGAGAATCTTCTCAACCTTGTTGTTCACATTGATGAACCAAGGAGGTTCCATCTTATTCCCTTATACTCATGGTATATACATGTGCTAACATTGCAGGGAATTGAAGATGATGATCATTCTCATCTGGAGGATGATTTGGACAGAATGGAGTGCACCCCTTGAGGGGGAGCAAATCTGAAGAAGATGGCATTCTTAGATTAATACCATCTTGAGAAAAGTGAAGGTATTCCAATCATACTTTCATCCCTTGTTTCTTAATTGAGTTTATCTTGTCAATTAAGGGTGTAACGCCCCGACCCCAGTTACCCAGAGTCGGTGCATTATTACATAACATTGGCATGATCACAAGAAAGATCAAATCCCGAAAGACCGATTGGTTTAGTAGCCTTGGAAACACTAGATATAATCATAAAGTTTTACATTACATTTCAAAGTGAAAAACTACTACAACAACAAAGTCTTCATATCCACACTATTAACCCCTCATAATATCCCTGCAAGTCATTCATAAATTACTTCTTCACTACCTGGGAAAAATAAAACATAGAAAAGGGGTGAGCTCAAATGCCCAGTAAGGATAACAATATAGCGGAACATTAAAAATAAGCATAAACATTTAAGGCAATGAATTACTAAAACAAAAGCCTTTTAAAATTGAACTTCAACATAGTATGGCAAAATTAAAATGAAATAATGTCATTTACTTGTTCACATGGATATTCTACTAATCGAATAATCACATGCAATATCAATAACACTTTCATAATGTTGGAATGCATAATGCCAGACTATCATAACCACATAGCCAAGGCCTCGTGCCAAGACTACAAATAAGATTTTGTCAAGGCCTTGTGCCAAGACACTAGTTTGTCTCATGAGACCTACCGATGCATCGAGGAGCTATAGCGGGCTCCACCCGTCACTTATTAAGTCCAATGCATTCCCATATGAAAAGGTTTATAACATAAACATTCGTATTAAAACTAGCATACGAAATGTCAATAATTTCACCATAAACTATGAATGGTATAAAAATAGCACATCCACAGTCAAACATATCACAAAACCTTCAATACAATATAGAAGTTTTGTATCATAATAAATCAACTTCAAATAATCTTAAAATCCATCAAAGGATGTTGACATAGATGAAATCAAAATTCTTTTTAAAGAAGTATCTCCTTTTATTTTGAAATCATTTAAGATCCATATAAAATAAAACATTTTCTTTGAAAATATTCTTATAAGCTTGTATGGAATGCTTCGACGATTTTATAACGGTGGAAAATAACCGCACCCGCCGTATAAGTTAAAAAAACATTCTTACCTCAATTCTGTCGAAAAGGTTAAAAAGGACCTTGTTTTGAAAACGACGGAAAGATTCCTTTATAAACCTCTTATAAAAAGTCAAACAAGGGTATAAATGACTTTAACCCATATTCTTGTAAATAGTAAAAAAAATTTGAAATACATTTCGAAGAAACATGGATGTGGATGATAAAGAGGTCCCAGTAGATTATTACGTATAATACAACCTCGGATAATGAAGAGATTGTGAAATAACCCTTACCTTGTACTTTTCCTTGGTTGGGGTAGGTTAACCTCCTGTATAATAGTGAAATAATTGTTACTAAATTATACAAGAATCATATACATTAATATGATATCATATATGATCTTTTAATATTGATTTGATAATAATATCTTAGTATTATTGCCGTTTCGGGTGTTAACTTACTCATTTTATTTATATGTTTTGTTACATAAGTCATGTTTGTTGTATCTTATTCATATCAAGAATGATATCAAGTCCTTAAACATCATTTTTAAATAATTAAATGATAATTATACTTGAATGTATACGATGGAGAATGAATCTCATCGCGTTCGTGGAGACGGTAGTCCGTACGTACGCACGAACGCTACTTCCATTTAATTTTTATTTTAAAAGAATCGAATACAAATGATACATAGGTATATTACTATTACAGTATAATATAATATTTTATATATGTTACTTAAGTTCATTAACACCATCCTTTATACGTTCCATGTGTGGTATGAACGAGTCATATCATTTTAAGGGGGCGGTAGTCCGCACTTCCTCAAATGAAATTATCGTATGTATATACAACATGAAACGAATAATGGTATGAAATAAAATGGAATTACAGAAGCTTATATATAAAATATATATCATTAATATCATATTTAATTACAGTGCCATCATAATGGCCACCATGAGAGGCGGTAAGATGTATTTGAACAATCATCGTTTTGTGAGGCGTTAGTTTGCCATCCACAGAAACATTATGTTCATCATCCATTAGATGGAGTTGTGTGTATGTGTAGTTTGAATCCTTCTTATAACAACATCCTAGTATATTTAGGATACTGGTGTTGTTACAAAAGAAAGGAAATAAAAAGAGTTTGGGGGTTGGAGAAGCAAAATAAATGAAAATAATTTAAGAGAAATCGTTACCTTTAATTTAGGTAACTCACTTTGGTTAGAACCAAAGGACTTGTTGAAATGCTTTCTGCCTAAGGGGAAGCTTCAAGGAGGAGGAGAGGGATGTGGGGAGCTTAGTTGGGCAGAGTTTGGACGAGCCAAGTGGCTTGAGAGGTGTGAGGAATGAGTAGAAGTGGTCTCCTTTTATAAGGGAGAGGAGGGGCTCTTTAGGAAAGTGTGAAAGTATTACTTTATAATATATTTGTATTCGGTTTATAATGGTCCAAAAATCATTGCGGTCTAAGATAAGATGACTCATATTCTAAATAACATCAACCAATAAGAATTGGACAGGTTTTAGATAATATTTTAATCATTATAATCTTATTTATTTAAATTATTTATTAATGAGGTAAACATTGCATCATTATTGTGTCATTAATAATTTAAATTATTTGATGTCTAAAAATTATAAATAAAAAGTAATTATGTAGGAAATCTTTTTAGCTTTCTAATGAATATTTATAATCGAAAATCCAACATGTATAACCCTATGTAAAAATTGTTCTTCTAAAAGATGTAAGCTTATGCCATTTTTATTTTTATTTTAACTTTATTAATATAATGTGTCATTATCACTTACAAGTGGATCCATGGGGTCCCAAAATTGACCCAAAGATGCCCATGGTCGACCATGTATCAACCAATAGGGTTAAGACACGTTTTAGGGTAATTTTGTATTATTATAATATTATTTTTTAACCCTTATTTACCGGATTTACCCTTAACCATGGTAAATAAAATATTTACCGCAGTAATTATTCAAAATGTCTAAAAATAAAAGTTACCTATTTACAAAATTTGAACATACTGATTCCAAATATGGAATCCATTTTTCTAAATTCAAAACACAGAAGTGGCAGAAATTAATTTAAAATTAATTCCCGCTGTTAAAACAAAAAGCGTGTTTTTAAGAGATAATAACTATCAAAAGATTGACACTTGTTTATGTTCGGTTTAATTGTAAAATTATGTCCAATGACCAAAATTATTTTAAATGGTAAAAATATATTCTAAATATACTTTAAAACCACTCAAATTCATAATTTATCACTAGTAATTAATTTGATTAAAAAAGTTGTTTTTAATTAAAATTTAGTAATTTTCACTATTCATCAAAATATGAAAGTTATCCGAAATGTACCAAAATTTCACCTTAGGCTAAATTCGATATTCCGAATCCAAAAATGAAGTCCATTTTCAAATATAAAATATATATAATTTCAAAAAGTAGGTATTACTATTCATAACGGCTTGTTTGATTAGTTATGGTGTGTTAGAACTCGGTGTTGCGTACAACACACGCTATCACATTATTCAAAGAGAAGCGTACCGTAGAAGCTTGGGGTGTTACATTCTCCCCTCCTTCAAATAATTGCATCCTCGAAATTTCTAGGGTATTACTGCATAAAAAGACTCGGGTGGTTCTTCATCATAAGTTCCTCAGGTTCCCACGTTGCCTCTTCCATCTTATGATTTCTCCACAAAACTTTTACCAGACGCGTCGTCCGGTTTCTCAGTACTTGTTCTCTCGTATCAAGAATCTTGACAGGCTCTTCGCAATAAGACAGATCGGGTTCCAGTTCTAATTCCTCATAGGTGAGTACATGCGTCGGATCAGGCATGTATTTCCTCAACAGAGATACGTGGAACACATCGTGAACTTTGGAGAGACTTGGCGGCATTGCCAATCGGTAAGCTACAGCCCCAATTCGTTCTAGAATTTCGAAAGGTCCGATGTACCTGGGACTCAATTTACCTTTCTTTCCAAAACGTATGACTCCCTTCCATGGATATACCTTTAGGAAAACATGATTACCGACTTGAAATTCCAAATCCTTCCTTCGATTATCGGCATAGCTCTTCTGCCTACTTTGAGCTGCTTTGATGTGATTTTGGATTACTTTCACCTTTTCCACCGTTTCCTCCACCAGCTCTGGGCCGACAAGTTTTCTTTCACCAACGTCATCCCAACAGGTTGGTGTACGACATCTCTTTCCGTATAACGCTTCATATGGTGCCATTTGTATACTCGAATGGAAGCTATTGTTATAGGAAAATTCTACCAGTGGTAAATATTGATCCCACATACCCTGAAAGTCAAGTGAGCAAGATCTCAACATGTCTTCTAAGGTCTGAATAGTCCGTTCTGATTGTCCATCTGTCTGAGGGTGGTAAGCAGTGCTCAAATGAAGTTCAGTATCCAGGGATTTCTGAAGACTTTTCCAAAATCTTGAAGTAAAACGGGGATCACGATCAGAAACAATCGATAGGGGAACTCCATGAAGTCTTACAACTTCATTAATGTATAGTCTTTCTAGACGTTCCAGGGGTAGATCTTCTCTTATAGCAAGAAAATGTGCTGACTTGGTAAGACGATCAACAATAACCCATATTGCATCGTTCCTTCTAGGAGTCTTTGGTAGCCCCATGACAAAGTCCATCGTAATATTGTCCCATTTCCACTCCGGTATGGGAAGAGGTTGCATGACTCCTCCAGGCTGTTGCCTTCCAGCTTTCACTTGTTGACAAACCATACATCTTGACACAAAATCAGCAATCTCTCTCTTCATGTTGTCCCACCAAAAATGTTCTTTCAAATCTCTATACATTTTGGTGCTCCCAGGGTGTATAGAGAAATTGGAACTATGAGAATCATCCAGCAATTCCCTTTTTAGATCAGGTATATTGGGAACACAAAGTCTCTTCCCGAATTTCAAAATTCCATCTTCATACACAAAGTCTCTCAATCTCCCATCATTCACAGCTTTAATCTTCTTCTGAAATTCTTCATCATCGGTCTGAGAACTCTTAATCCTTTCTAGTAAAGATGGTTTGGCAACCATTTGAAATAGCATTGATGTTTCACCTTCCCTGGTTATTCCCATGTCCATCTTCACTAGATCCATGAAAATTGGATCCCTTTCAATTCTCATCATGTTCAGAACTCCATGGTCTTTTCTGCTCAAAGCATCTACTACTTTGTTTGCTTTCCCCGGGTGGTAGTGTATCGTGCAATCATAATCCTTGAGTAATTCAAGCCATATCCTTTGCCTCATGTTGAGTTCTTTTTGTGAGAAAATATACTTCAAACTCTTGTGATCAGTATAAATCTCACATTTTTCACCATAGAGGTAGTGCCTCCATATCTTCAAAGCAAATATTACAGCTGCTAACTCGAGATCATGAGTAGGATAGTTTTGTTCATGAATTTTCAACTGTCGTGATGCATAGGCAATAACTCTATCATTCTGCATAAGGACACAACCAAGTCCTTTCTTCGATGCATCACTATAAATAACGAACCCATCATTCCCCGATGGTAGAGTCAATATAGGAGCATTGACTAATCTTTTCTTCAGTTCTTCGAAACATTCTTCACACTCTTTTGTCCAAACAAATTTAACCCCTTTACTTGTGAGCTTCGTTAATGGGTTAGCCAATCGGGCAAAATTCTGGACGAAACGTCGATAATAACCTGCCAAACCAATAAAACTACGTACCTCAGTTATACTCGTAGGTGCTGGCCATTCTTGGATTGCTTTGGTCTTAGAAGGATCAACAGAGATTCCATCTTTAGAGACAATATGGCCAAGAAAAGAAATCTCCTGAAGCCAGAATTCACACTTGCTAAACTTCCCATATAATTCATGCCTCCTCAGAGTCTTCAAGATAATGCGCAAGTGATTTTCATGATCTTCGTAGGTTTTGGAGTATACCAAGATATCATCAATAAATACCACCACAAATTCATCGAGATACTCCTTGAAAACTCTATTCATCAGATCCATGAATACAGAGGGTGCATTAGTCAATCCAAACGGCATTACAGTAAACTCGTAATGCCCGTACCTGGTTCGAAATGATGTCTTCGGAATGTCTTCCTTCTTTACACACAACTGATGGTATCCAGATCGAAGGTCAATCTTTGAAAAGTATTGAGCTCCATGCAGTTGGTCAAATAAATCATCAATACGAGGTAGGGGATACTTGTTCTTTATCGTTATAGCATTGATCTCCCTATAGTCGATACATAACCTCATAGATCCATATTTCTTTTTAACAAAAAGAACAGGGGCTCCCCATGGAGAAACACTAGGGCGAATAAATCCCTTATTACTCAGTTCCTCTAGTTCTTTCTTTAGTTCGACTAACTCTACAGTGGCCATTCTATAAGGGGTCTTCGATATAGGCCTTGATCCAGGAATCAAATCAATAGAAAACTCAACTTCTCGTTCTGGAGGATGTCCAGGTAAATCTTCCGGAAATACATCCAAAAATTCTTTCACAACAGGTACATCCTCTATTTGAACATTCCTTTCCTCACCGATAGTTACTTCATTCTCTTCCTCCCCAATAATTGAATTTAGTTGAGCTACTGGGGGTGGATCTAAATAAGAATTAGGTGGTGACGATTCTGCTCTAAAAATAAGGTGCTCCTTATCATTATCATCAAGAATCGTAACCTCTTTCTTCTTACAATAAATCTTCGCATCATAGTCCGAAAGCCAGTCCATACCGAGGATTATATCAAACTCAATCATAGGTATGACGATGAGATCAGCAGATAAAGAAAATTTATGTGCTCTAATGGGGACTGATTCACAAAACTTTGTTGCAATGATACTTCCCTTAGGAATTTTAACTGACAACTCCCTTATTAAATCAAATTGGAAATATCTAATTTTCTTAGCAAACTGGGAAGATATGAAACAATGCGATGATCCAGAATCAAATAATGCATTTTCTAAACTTGAGGAAACCATTAAATTACCTGCCACCACGTCTTTTGGAGCTTCTACCTCTGCAGTAGTGATAGCATAAGCCTGGCCTTGATCCCTTGGCCTTTTCTGAGGTAAGTTCTCCTGACGCTTAGGGAATGCATTTGCATAATGCCCCATCTCCCTGCAATTGTAGCACTGAACGTTGGTAGCTTCCTTCTTCCCCTTGCAATCATGAGCTTGGTGGCCTTTTTCACCACACTTGTAACAGACTCCCATTCCCTTCAGGCAAGCACCGGGGTGTTTCTTCCCGCACTTACCACAAGATGGATATTCAACCTTTCCCTTCTTCCCCTTATTTCCATTCCCAGATTGATCAGAAGGTCTCTTCTTCTCTCGCTTTTCTTTAAAGTCATAAGACTTAGAGAATTCCTTTTTGGTCTTGATAGCACATGAGACAATGTCTTCGTACGATGAAAAGGATTGTGAGACTAATGCTCGACGGAGAAATGGTTTTAACCCATCAAAGAAACGATCAATCTTACTTCTTGGGTTGCGAATATAATCACCAGCGTACCTCGCTAACCTTGTAAAGTTAGCCTCATACTTTGTGACATTCTCATCCTCCTTTTGTCTCAGACTCAGAAATTGTCTTTCCATATCTGCTCGATGGTCGCGAGGAAAGTATTTTTCTAAAAACAGATCTTTGAACTCCCTCCATTCCATATTTGACACTTCATCATCTTCTTTCGTATTTTGAATCAATGACCACCATTGATCAGCATCTCCAGTGAGGCGGTAAACTTCCATGATAACTTTTTCCCTTTCACTGCTCCCCAAAGCCTGAAATATTTTCTCTAGGGAAAATATCCATTGCTCAGCTACTAAGGGATTTGTATTCCCATTGAACGTTGGTGGTTGTTGCCTCATGAATCGATCTAACATTGATCCTCCACGCTGCGGATCAGGGTGCTTCATACGGGTAAGGTTATTATTCATAACCTGAGTAAGTTGTCCCAGTATGGTGATTAGCTGATCAGCACCAGTTGCATCACCAGCCCCACTATAATTATCTTGAGCAGGAGGGCAATCCCTACATGGAGTGCGTGCATTGATACGGTTTCCATTTCTTCCACTAGGCGCCATTTATAAACAATGGCATAAACTAGATCAGTTTATGAATCAAAATACATAATCCCATACTTATAAAACACTTAGCATAAATTGAACTATTTATGGATATAATCCATAATCATAAAAATGTTTTCTTTGAGGAAGTATATACTCATAAACCCTTCATAATGATTTGTAAAGATAGTGAGAGTTATCCTAAGCATATCCCCCGGGAGTGTCGTAACCAAGAGTGCAGCAAGGCCCGTTGTCGTGCACCAGTTCCCGTTCGAGTCTAGCTCAAAGCGGTGTTTTCGGGTTTTACCCCTAGTTACATCTGTGCCAGAGCCGCCTCTACCTGCTCGTATCCAGACAGGGATGTATTGCTCGAAAAACTCACAAAATCTCTACAATACCAAAATTCTAGGAAGTTCTTCTATACTAATCCTCAAAGTTCATCTTAGGTCTACGTGCTCTAATCAGAGTTTATCTAAATCTAGCTTCCAAGGTTTGTACTAAACTTCCTCTGATACCAACTGTAACGCCCCGACCCCAGTTACCCAGAGTCGGTGCATTATTACATAACATTGGCATGATCACAAGAAAGATCAAATCCCGAAAGACCGATTGGTTTAGTAGCCTTGGAAACACTAGAAATAATCATAAAGTTTTACATTACATTTCAAAGTGAAAAACTACTACAACAACAAAGTCTTCATATCCACACTATTAACCCCTCATAATATCCCTGCAAGTCATTCATAAATTACTTCTTCACTACCAGGGAAAAATAAAACATAGAAAAGGGGTGAGCTCAAATGCCCAGTAAGGATAACAATATAGCGGAACATTCAAAATAAGCATAAACATTTAAGGAAATGAATTACTAAAACAAAAGCCTTTTAAAATTGAACTTCAACATAGTATGGCAAAAGTAAAATGAAATAATGCCATTTACTTGTTCGCATGGATATTCTACTAATCGAATAATCACATGCAATATCAATAACCACTTTCATAATGTTGGAATGCATAATGCCAGACTATCATAACCACATAGCCAAGGCCTCGTGCCAAGACTACAAATAAGATTTTGTCAAGGCCTTGTGCCAAGAAACTAGTTTGTCTCATGAGACCTACCGATGCATCGAGGAGCTATAGCGGGCTCCACCCGTCACTTATTAAGTCCAATGCATTCCCATATGAAAAGGTTTATAACATAAACATTCGTATTAAAACTAGCATACGAAATGTCAATAATTTCACCATAAACTATGAATGGTATAAAAATAGCACATCCACAGTCAAACATATCACAAAACCTTCAATACAATATAGAAGTTTTGTATCATAATAAATCAACTTCAAATAATCTTAAAATCCATCAAAGGATGTTGACATAGATGAAATCAAAATTCTTTTTAAAGAAGTATCTCATTTTATTTTGAAATCATTTAAGATCCATATAAAATAAAACATTTTCTTTGAAAATATTCTTATAAGCTTTTATGGAAAGCTTCGACGATTTTATAACGGTGGAAAATAACCGCACCCGCCGTATAAGTTAAAAAAAACATTCTTACCTCAATTCTGTCGAAAAGGTTAAAAAGGACCTTGTTTTGAAAACGACGGAAAGATTCCTTTATAAACCTCTTATAAAAAGTCAAACAAGGGTATAAATGACTTTAACCCATATTCTTGTAAATAGTAAAAATGTTTTGAAATACATTTCGAAGAAACATGGATGTGGATGATAAAGAGGTCCCAGTAGATTATTACGTATAATACAACCTCGGATAATGAAGAGATTGTGAAATAACCCTTACCTTGTACTTTTCCTTGGTTGGGGTAGGTTAGCCTCCTGTATAATAGTGAAATAATTGTTACTAAATTATACAAGAATCATATACATTAATATGATATCATATATGATCTTTTAATATTGATTTGATAATAATATCTTAGTATTATCGCCGTTTCGGGTGTTAACTTACTCATTTTCTTTATATGTTTTGTTACATAAGTCATGTTTGTTGTATCTTATTCATATCCAGAATGATATCAAGTCCTTAAACATCATTTTTAAATAATTAAATGATAATTATACTTGAATGGATACGATGGAGAATGAATCTCATCGCGTTCGTGGAGACGGTAGTCCGTACGTACGCACGAACGCTACTTCCATTTAATTTTTATTTTAAAAGAATCGAATACAAATGATACATAGGTATATTACTATTCCATTATAATATAATATTTTATATATGTTACTTAAGTTCATTAACACCATCCTTTATACGTTCCATGTGTGGTATGAACGAGTCATATCATTTTAAGGGGGCGGTAGTCCGCACTTCCTCAAATGAAATTATCGTATGTATATACAACATGAAACGAATAATGGTATGAAATAAAATGGAATTACAGAAGCTTATATATAAAATATATATCATTAATATCATATTTAATTACAGTGCCATCATAATGGCCACCATGAGAGGCGGTAAGATGTATTTGAACAATCATCGTTTCGTGAGGCGTTAGTTTGCCATCCACAGAAACATTATGTTCATCATCCATTAGATGGAGTTGTGTGTATGTGTAGTTTGAATCCTTCTTATAACAACATCCTAGTATATTGAGGATACTGTTGTTGTTACAAAAGAAAGGAAATAAAAAGAGTTTGGGGTTGGAGAAGCAAAATAAATGAAAATAATTTAAGAGAAATCGTAACCTTTAATTTAGGTAACTCACTTTGGTTAGAACCAAAGGACTTTTTGAAATGCTTTCTTCCTAAGGGGAAGCTTCAAGGAGGAGGAGAGGGATGTGGGGAGCTTAGGTGGGCAGATTTTGGACGAGCCAAGTGGCTTGAGAGGTGTGAGGAATGAGTAGAAGTGGTCTCCTTTTATAAGGGAGAGGAGGGGCTCTTTAGGAAAGTGTGAAAGTATTACTTTATAATATATATGTATTCGGTTTATAATGGTCCAAAAATCATTGAGGTCGAAGATAAGATGACTCATATTCTAAATAACATCAACCAATAAGAATTGGACAGGTTTTAGATAATATTTTAATCATTATAATCTTATTTATTTAAATGATTTATTAATGAGGTAAACATTGCATCATTATTGTGTCATTAATAATTTAAAATATTTGATGTCTAAAATTTATAAATAAAAAGTCATTATGTAGGAAATCTTTTTATCTTTCTAATGAATATTTATAATCGAAAATCCAACATGTATAACCCTATGTAAAAATTGTTCTTCTAAAAGATGTAAGCTTATGCCATTTTTATTTTTATTTTAACTTTATTAATATAATGTGTCATTATCACTTACAAGTGGATCCATGGGGTCCCAAAATTGACCCAAAGATGCCCATGGTCGACCATGTATCAACCAATAGGGTTAAGACACGTTTTAGGGTAATTTTGTATTATTATAATATTATTTTTTAACCCTTATTTACCGGATTTACCCTTAACCATGGTAAATAAAATATTTACCGCAGTAATTATTCAAAATGTCTAAAAGTAAAAGTTACCTATTTACACAATTTGAACATCCTGATTCCAAATATGGAATCCATTTTTCTAAATTCAAAACACAGAAGTGGCAGAAATTAATTTAAAATTAATTCTCGCTGTTAAAACAAAAAGCGTGTTTTTAAGAGATAATAACTATCAAAAGATTGACACTTGTTTATGTTCGGTTTAATTGTAAAATTATGTCCAATGACCAAAATTATATTAAATGGTAAAAATATATTCTAAATATACTTTAAAACCACTCAAATTCATAATTTATCACTAGTAATTAATTTGATTAAAAAAGTTGTTTTTAATTAAAATTTAGTAATTTTCACTATTCATCAAAATATGAAAGTTATCCGAAATGTACCAAAATTTCACCTTAGGCTAAATTCGATATTCCGAATCCAAAAATGAAGTCCATTTTCAAATATAAAATATATATAATTTCAAAAATTAGGTATTACTATTCATAACGGCTAGTTTGATTAGTTATGGTGTGTTAGAACTCGGTGTTGCGTACAACACACGCTATCACATTATTCAAAGAGAAGCGTACCGTAGAAGCTTGGGGTGTTACAAAGGGGGAGTATGGATTGAAGGTAAATGGATGAAAGGGGGAGCTTTATCATTGCACAGAACTTTCTAATGAGTTTTGTGAAGTTGTGCAGGATTTAGCAAATTCATTGAATATCTGAAAATTTCAACCCCTAAGCATGATCTCACATGTTTATAGTGAATGTGGACAGTATTGAGTTCCTTGGTTATATCACTCTTGTTTTCTACACCGGGTTAGCCCAAGTAGACTTAGAGTTGATTTACTAAAGGTTCTTTGCTAAAGAAGAACATGTGGCATCATCCCTCTCTTAGTGATTTTCAAGAAGATGCTATTCAAAGGGAGGAATTTTTTTTGAAAGTGAACCACACCACACCTTTGCATTTGATTGCCAATAAGGGGGAGAAATATTGGCACACATATTGACCCATTCATATGTGCTGAAGGAGTGTATTGACAACAAATACAAAGGGGGATATTGAAGTGCACTGTGTTGCATTTGTTGTCAATGAGGCATGAAGTTGTCTTGGAATGAATGGATGTCAAGGAGTCAAGATGTGAATGTCAAAGGATGTGATGGTGTTGGTGATGAAGGAGAATGGCCATGGTACTAAGATGCATGTCACTTAGGAGATTCACTAAGTGGCATAGGAGATGTGGTTGAAACATTCTCTAGTCAAATCTGACGATTGTTGAACTGATCTTTAAGTTCCAAGAACTTGTATCAACTGGATACAAAGTCACAACAATGTTTGAAGACCATGCATTGTATTGACAATGCATGAGGAGATGAAGCAACGAGATCCATCCACAACTTCTAAGTGGATGAAGTGGATTAAAGAAGTCCATGTACTAACTCTTAGTGCATGTGAATTGGAAGAAGATCCAATTTGATCTCTGATTAGATCAATGAAGAACGTTGAAGAATCTATTTGACTAAGGAGCTCGGTTGATGAAGAAGAACCTTCAAGAATTTCCATTCCTAAGTGATAAATAAATCTTGAGGATAGATGGAGGAATTCTTTTGAAGAAGAAGAAGAATGGAGTAGAGATGGGAAGAAGAATGGCTTGGAGTGGCATTTGGCATATTTCACTTGGGAGTACTTTGTTTTTATACAAAGTTACTTTGTGTTTTACACTAGCAAAAAATTGGCCAGCCAAGGCACCATGGGGGTTCAACCCCAAGGCATGGGCACTAGGGCACCACGCCCGGGGGAACCCGTGGGGCGAGCCAGGGCGGCAGGGCGCACACCCAAGACACCGCATGGGCGCCTGGGGCACGCCCGGAGGAGCGCGGCAGGGGCGCATGAGCGCACCCGCGAGTGTCACAGCGTGCATAGTGGGCGCTAGGAGCGCGCCCGCAGGGAGCAGAGTGGGCGCGAAGCGCGCCCACAGAGAGAACCCGGTGCGGGGCGGCACCGGGAGGGGAGGAGTTCAACTGGCGAGTAGCGGGCAGCGCCAGGGTAATAAGCTGCGGAAAAATCGGAGGCCGTTTCGATGTGGGATGCGGATTTTTTCCGCGGGAGTGATCCTGGCCGCACGATCGATCGCGCGCCAGATCTCGGCCGCACAACTGATCCGCGGCGAGGCGATCTGATCCAGGCCGTCCGATGTATCTCCATCGCCTGATCCGACGGCCGTGGCTCGTCTTCCACCTCGAGCTCGAGCCGAAGCCACCCGCGAGCCCCGCTGAACGAGGCGCCTTCCCGACGACAGTTTTGAAGATTCCGGCCACCATTGTTGAAGCTTAAGGGTCCATTGAGATCGTCTGGCCCTATGGAACTCGTCCATGGTTTACAATGAGCATGCATGCACGAAATGGAGAACCTGATGTTCGGCCGAGGCAAACCGAAGGTGCCGAGGCTATGTTGATTCATGTTTTGCATGGGATGGCCAAAACAGAGGTCGTGCATGCGTTCTAAATCGCATGCACGAGGAAGAAAATAATAAAAGAACCCGCGTTTAAACAGAGGATAAAAATAAAGATTTGGAAAGATTTTAAAAGCCCGAAAAACTCGGGGATTCAAGATATCTCACGCGGAATATCTGAGGCATCCCTCTGCCTATAAAAAGAGAGGCCGAGACCTCTGGAAGCTTGCTGATCCTTTGTTGAATATCCGAAGTCCCGTGAGTGCTTCAAGCCTCACGAAGAACACTCTGCGCGCCCCCCTGCGCGGCAGTGAAGCTCGGAGCCATCAGAGGCTCCGTGAGATCCTTTTTCGCATACTTTCGCGAAAGAAGAAGTTCCATGTGCGCCTTTCACTTTCACGGCAGGAAGAACCGGGGTCGCACCTAGCCTTGCGCGCCCTTGGTTGGAGCTCGCGGTGGCAGTACTTGCGCGCCCCGCGGCAGGAGTACCTTGCGCGGTCGGGCAGTGTGTGCATAAGCAAGAGGAGGTCGAGGCTTTGCCTCTTGTGTGTGCAAAGTAAAAGTTGAAGGCCGAGAGGTTGTGTGTGCAAGACAAGAGGAAGACCACCCATTTGTGTGTGTTCAAAGGAGGAAGGCCACTACATACCTACGGCTTGTGTGTGCAAGAGGAGGCCGAGACTACACATTGTGTGTGTTTAAGAATTGGAGAAGGCCGTAACCATGTGTGTGCAAGAAAAGTGAACAAGAAGCCTAGGCTTGTGTGTGTGCCAAATTGAATAACACACTTTGTGTGTGCTAAGTACCCTATGGGCAGTGGGTGTGAGCAAGACAAGGCCAAGCTATTGTGTGTGCAAATTGTTTGTGCATACTTGAACTAAACAAGAAGAGGCCGTAGCCTTGTGGTTGTGCACACTTGAAGATTAAAAGAGAAAAACAAAGTGTGTGTGCAAAGTGGAAGAGTGCAAGAAGGGAAGAAGGCCATAGGCATTTGTGTGTGCAAAAGAACTAAAAGGCCGAACCTTAGTGTGTGTGTGCAAACCAAAGTGTGTACATACTAAGAAGAAGAGAAGACATCCACACTAGTGTATAACACACATTTATGTGTGTAATCAAAAAGGAATAAAGTGTGTGAAGAAGTGAGAAGGTGGTGTGTGCTTAAAGATACTACACCCTTTGTGGGTTTATTGCACCAAGAGAAGAAAGAGGGAAGTGCATGCATGCATGCATGCACGTGCACACGTGAACAGTGCTAAATCAGTTGTGTGCATTTGAGTTGACCAAGACCAGAGGATCTTGAAGAATTTGAGAAGGCCATGAATTCAGTGCATGAGGAATCAGAGTTTCCATGCACTCAGTGCATGAAGTTGAATTGATTGAGACTGAGCCAGACTGAAGTGAAAGATATTGTTTGTCTAAGTTTGCAGTAGATTGAGAAGAGCCTGATCAAGTGAAGTGATCAGAAGATTGCTGAGCAAGACCAACAGACCTTATCAGAGGCTGTTGAAGATTCTTGAAGAGAGAAGCCAGGTCATCCTTAGAAGAAGGAGATAAAGCCTGAGCAAGACGAGAAGCCCTGATCAACCACAAGTGATCAGAAGAGAAGAGCAAGGCCAGCAGCCTTTATCCCAGGCTGCTGAAGTTACTTGAAGAACTTAAAGTGAAGAAGAGCTACTCGTGTGACTCGAGGGTCCAGGAGAAGACCCTATGGGACTCAGGGAGAAGAAGTCTTCAGTGGGATTCTGGAGCAGGCCAGTGGGACTCTGGTAACACTGTGGGACGCAGTATAAAGACCCTCCTGTGGGACTCAGGAGAGATACGGTGGGAAGCTGTATCGACCATTGTAATACTAACAGATTATAATGGGAGAATCCATGCTGGGAGAGCATGGCAAGGATGTAGGCCTTTGGTGCCGAACCTTGTAAATCCTTGTGTCCTGTGCCTTTTCATTACTGCATTATCCGGGAAAGGTTGAGAGATACAAGAAGAGTGGATCGAGGCTTTAACCAGCCATAGAGGTTTAATTGATAAAGAATCAATTAGTAAAAAGTTTTAAAGGATCACTGATTCACCCCCTCCCCCTCTCAGTGATTCACACTGATCTGGGCACCTCAACTTCTCCTTCCACAGGAAAGGCTCAGCCTTTTTCGTCAAAGCTGAAAAGGGTGCCGCTACCCTAGGGAAGTTGGGTAAAAATATATGGTAGTACCTAGCCAAATAAGACTTCCCTCTCCCTTTAGGGAGGTAATCCTGGAAACATATTTTGTAAAGATGTCCCCATGCTCGGCCACTTCTTTTTGGAACTGAAAACTCAAAACTCCTACTGCCACAAGGGTAGGTCTACTCGACTCATGAGTGATCGGCTCCACCCTCCTATGCATGAGTCCTTCCTGTGATGCATGGGTTTCCTTTTCTCCAACCACAGAAAACCCCATCCCAACATTGTAGAAAACCCACAACCTTTTTACCTAATACATTCAATTTGAGTATGAACTGTGGATGCCCAGTCCATACCCAAAATAACGTCGTAAGGCCTCAACGTTTCCACCAAGAGGTTCCAAATGAAAATCTAACCTCGAAGGTTAGATCACACCATCAGCATAAGTGTGATTATCAAGGCTCCTCCCAAAGTTATCTCCAGACATGAGAGTAAAATCAATGATTTATCCGGAAACTGTAGGTCTTGGAAAAGATTCGTGGAAGGAAGGAATGATTGGTACCTATGTCTATTGATATGGAAGCTATTAGTAGATAAAGACCATACCTCTAATCATTCTGGGAGTCCTTGGGCCACACTCCTTGGCCACATGAATCTACTCTCTTCCCCTGCCCTCTAGCTCCCTGATCCTGGTGGGGACAAAAAAGGGGGGTGGTTGCAATATGTCAAAATGTGAACCACCTCATGCTTCTCCCCTTGCTCTGCTTCAACATCTATAGCCCTGAAGATTCATCTATTGCTAACACTTCTTCTTCACAAAACATTTTTACATGCCCAAGTCTCTAAGACTAGTGACAAATTCCTATTTTCCCACTACTATCATCCAATGGCTATATCCGCATATCCATAGAACATTCAACCACAAATGTACTCTGTAGTATCCCAACATAAGTAGGAATGAAAAGAGGAATAGTGCAGGCTCGGACGTCCTTGAACACACTGCGCTGGAAATTCCGAGCCCTGAATATTGATCATATATTATTCATCGAGTACCAGGAATGATCGTTATGCCTCGATGAATACTCAGCTACCGACATGTCGTCCTGCCGAGCTATAGAAGCTCTAAATAACTCTGAGCCACCTCCTCAATATAGTCCTAATCCACCTGTGAGTCGGGATCACATAGGAACATGAGGGGTATCTAATGTTGACTCACGCGTATGTCCCTAAGCCTATATGTTTCATCTACCGATACTGTGCGGTTGTAACTACTGACCAATAGGCAGTGATATAGCTGACACACTACCCGAAGGTAATATATCGGGTAATGGTCCATGTACCGAAGCCCCGTCATGTTGCGGACCATCCTCATGGGTAATCACTAAAAATTTCTAGTAGCTAAGATCACCATCTGCTCTACTGGTGTCTCAAATAGGAGGAAAACTCTAGAAACTGCCTCCAGTCATCCCTAAGCTGCGTGGGAAACTGTCTCGCCTCGAAACCTCAAAATCCTCTACTAATGGAACATGTGCAATGCACTCAATCTGTTTGCATCGTCCGGCAGTGCGGCTGGTGGTATCTGCTGCCCAACGGGTGGTGGAGCTGCTGGTACACCACCTGAAGGTGCCGATATAGTAAGAGGGCCCTGCACTGGAGCCTCATCGCTTGGTGGGCCGTCATCATGTACTCTCTCAGGAATTATAGTTGGATGTCTATGCAGCGACATCCTGATAAGGATCAGGTGCGCCATGGTCATTAAGTTATACCTAGTGAACTGAATCAAGAAAACACAAGAAAATATTTCAAAACACATACGCAATCAGTGTTTTTGTGCACTGAGTTGGAAATCAGAAGTCAGGTTCCAGGTGTATGGATACATTGGTCACCGCACCAACACTGGATTCCCTAAACTGATAACAACACTCACAACACTTAATACTATTTCCATTAAAAAGATTAGAGTCATGTGTTCAACAGTAGAACTGACTCCTCTGATGCCAATTTGTCATGACCCGTCCCCCAGGGCCCGTACCGTGACAACCCCAAGCCCACCTTCCATAGGCCAGGGGCTTGTGACTAGCACCGAAGGCGTATTCCCAGAAACCGGGAAGGCATTGCCTTTATAACCTATAACTCACACAACCAAGAACACAACAAATATGAACACTAGTAAACCGAATAGTAAAAAGAGTGTCTACAGTAAGTAAAAGGGACCAGAATACAAGCCCAACTGGAAAGTACAAGAAAACTGGAAAGTACAAGTAAACTGAACAGCTCCTGTGAACACACACCAAGGATCCTACCTGAAGGGTAGGTACAACTCTCGAATGAACATCTCTGCGGTACGCCTCATCTATAGTCCACCTCCGAGCAACCTCTAGTCCTGTTACCCTCATCCTTATTCATCATTGTTCGTCACCTGCACTAAACATAACATGGTGTGGGCATAGCCCGTGCAGGGGTGAGTATAACGATACTCAGTAGGGACCCCGAGACCCCCCAAAAGTCTCTTAAAATCCACAAAGGATAAACCACAAATCATGAAAACATCTGTCATACCTACATAGATATATTCCAATACATATACTGAAGTTATAAATTATACCCATCTCATTCATGAGGAAACACAAGGCCCAAATCCATAGCCCAAGCTTCAACTGTTCCACAAAAAATGGAATGCCACGAAGGTAACACCACAAAGGTAACGCCACATAGAAGAATACCTCAAAGGTTTCACCACGAAGGAAAGTACCACATAGGTACGCGACATAGAAGAATAACACAAAATTTTCACCATGAAGGTAACTACCACACCGGTATGCCACACAGAAGAATACCACCAAGGTATCACCACGAAGGAAAGTACCACATAGGTACATCACACAGAAGAATACCAAAAAGGTATCACAATGAAGGTAAGTACCCCACAGGTTTGCCACATAAAAGAATACCACCAAGGTATCACCACAAAGGAAAGTACCACACAGGTATTCCACACAGAATAATACCATAAAGGTATCACCACAAAGGTACGTACCACACAGGTAATCCACACAGAAGAATTCCACCAAGGTATCACCATGAAGGAAAGTACCACACAGGTACGCCACAAAGAAGAATACCACAAAGGTATCACCATGAAAGTAAGGACTCAAATCACACAAGGTATAACTGAAGTACAGAAGTATAGATGATCAGTCGAAGGCTAGATCATCTTATTCTGTTAAGTAGAACTGCTTCTGACCCACAAAGGATTGATAGTTAATTAACCCCCACTGAACCACACAAGAGATAACCCACACATGATCGATATGCGCTGACCCACACATGATCGTTGAGCGCTGACCCACACAGGATTGATACTCAATGACCCACATAGGATCGTTGAGCGCTGACCCACACAGGATCTGACCCCCAGAGGATCTATATGCACTAAACCACATAGGATCACTAAGCACTGACCCACACATGATCGTATAGATGCTGACCCACATAGGATCAATGTTCTTTCCTCACATACGACCAGACACAGGGTTCCCATACTAAGATCACTTGATTTAGTCATATCCCTTGAAACCAGAAATGCATTGCCTTTAATTCTTGTAAAAACACTCAACCACACACATAGTAGATACGAACACAAGTAAAATGTATAGAAAAAAGTGTGATGAGAGTAAGAGGGGCCGGAATTTAATCCCAATAGTAAAGGTACATGTAAAACTGGAAATTCAATACAACTAAAGAAAGAGAAAGACAACTATTGGGTCATCCTCTGAGGATCCTACCAGAAGGGCAGGTATAGATCGCCTCCTCTGCACTCCACGTCTGCATGTCTTCTCTACGTACCGACACACCGTATGGTCCACCTCTGGGAACCATCCATTCTAGGTACCCTCAACCCCAATCAGCATTTTCTATCATCTGCACCAAACACAACATGGTATAGTTGTATCCAGTGTAGTGGTGAGTATAATGATACTCAGAAGGGACCCTGAGACCCTCAAGGTCTCACAAAATCCAAAAAGGTTAAACCACAATGAGTGCAAACAAGTGAAAACCCTACTTAGGTATATGACCATACATATACCTAAGTTATCAAATATTTCCCATCTCATTCATGAGGAAACACAAGGCCCAACTCCTTAGCCAAAGTACAACTGTTCCACGAAGGAAATATTACCACGAAGGTAAGTACCACACCGGTAGGCCACACCAAAGAATACCACAAAGGTAACACCACGAAGGTAAGTACCACATAGGTACGCCACACAGAAAAATACCACAAAGGTAAACACTCATATCACACTATCTATCACTTAGGTACAATAGTAGATATGATTAGATTTAACTAATGGATCGTCTTACTCTGTTAAGAGGCAAACCCACGTAGGATCCTAAATCATCAAACCCACATAGGATCCGAGTACATCATTAGACCCTAAAAGGATCCTAGTACAATAGACCAACACAGGATCCTAGTACATCATCAGACCCACACATGATCCTAGTACAACAGACCCACATAGGATCCTAGTACATCATTAGACCCACACAGTATCCTAGTACAGTCGACCCATAGTGGAACCTAGTACATCATCTGACTCACACAGGATCCTATTACAGCAGACCCATACAGGATCCTAGTACGTCATAAGACCCACACAGGATCCTAGTATAGGAGAACCATACAGGATCCTAGTACATCATCAGACCCACACAGGATCCTAGTACAGCAGACCCACATAGAATCCTAGTACATCATCAGACCCACATAGGATCCTAGTACAGTAGACATAACCCCCCTATCTCGAAGGTTCATTGATGTGTCGTGAGATGAAAACTGTGAAGGATAAGAGGTTTCCAACTATCGTCACTTCCATAACACGCTTCCAAAGTTGTGATCGTGCATCATCCTCTTTCTTGATTCTGAGGAACATTCTTCGGTGGAGATGGTGTTCTTCATTTGGAAGAGAAGTTCTTCATTGGTGGATGAGTTCCTCCAAAGTTCCCCCAATTCTCCTCTTTTCCAACACTTCGCCAACCAAACCTCTATAAAGAAACATGGTGCCAATATAAATTAAAATGAGTAGATTAATTTATGTTGGCACAATTAAATGTTGAAACATTTAATTAATTTTAGTTGGATCCAACAATTAAATGGGGAGTTGAAATGTTTTCTCCCATTAAAGAGGGTTCAGGTGGTCCCCACCTCCATAAAATTTATATTGGAGGTTTCAATAAAAATAAAATAAAAGATTATTTTATTTTTATTTCCACAAAAAAACACTAAAAATAACTTTCTCCCGCAACCAACTGCGATCGAGATGGAGATATACATAAGAGAATACCGGTGCTTCGTGTTCAACGGTGTCCTCAGATTTCAATTCTAAGAAATGGTTCAAAAGTTACAAAAACCTACTTGCATGTTTACTAAATGTACCTGAAAAAAATTCATAAGTTCATTCCAAGCACACCGGGCCTGAGAATCACGCACCATCAATTTTCATAGATTAATAAAATTCTCATATAATTAAATACAATTACATGGAAATTTCTAGGTCTTTACATTATAATTTTATGTGGAAATTTCCAGGTATTTACATAAAAATTTTACATATAAATTTCTTAGTCTTTATATTCTCCGAACCCCAGGGCTTTGCATCCTCGAAATCCACATCATCCTACTCTAATGGCCTGAAGGCCTTCATTTTTTATTGATTGATAATCCACCTTTCAAGGGATTAGGTGGAACCCTATTACATGCCCGTAGGCCATTTTTAGGAACCAATCCCGAAATCCACATCATAAAACTAGGAAAACCAGTGGGGATACTAAGCATGTATCTGAGCCTCCAACTCCTATGTGATCTCCTGGAGGTTACTGTGCTGCTAACGTACACGCACAAAAGGTATCTACCTTCCAAGAAGTACCCGCTCCTGTCGATCCTCAATCTCCACTGGAACCTCTGTAAACGTCACCCCATCATCGATCTCTATCTCACCGTGGTCGATGATGTGAGATGTGATGCGCACGTATCTTATCAGTTGTGATACATAGAAGATGCCGTGCACCCGGTGCAACTGAGCTGGAAGAGCTAATAGGTAAGCCACCTTGCCAACTCTGTTGAGGACCGGAAAAGGTCTGATGAACCTCGGAGATAACTTTCTGCCCCATCCAAATATCTGAAAACCTAGTCGAGGTGAGACTCGTAGAAAACCTGTTCACCATCCTCGAACTCTAAAGTTATCTATCTCCTATCGGCATCAGACTTTTTCCTACTCTTTGTAGTCTTCATCCTCTATTGGATGCTCTGCACCTTCTCTGTGGTATCCCATATCATATCTAGTCCCATGAGTGCTGACTCCCCTGGGTCATTCCAGCACAAGGGATATCTTCAAGGTCAGTCGTACAATGCCTCGAAAGGTGTCATACCATTGGTGGAGTGAAAGATATTGTTGTATTCAAACTCTAATAAAGGCAAGTGATCCACCTAGTTAGGACCAAAGTCTAGGACACAAGCTCTCATCATTTCCTCGACGGTCTGAATGGTCCGATCAATCGGGCCATTTTTCATAGGATGGAGGGCGGTGCTCAAATGAAGCTGCATCCCAAAATCCTCCTTTAACCCCTTACATAGCCAGGACGTGAAACATGCATCACGTTCAGAAAAAATCATCTAGGGTACTCCATTTAGCCACACAATATCCTAGACATAGAGGCATCCTATGATCTCTATTGAACCCTACTCTCTAATCAGTAGGAAGTGGGCTGACTTGGTGAGTCAGTCAATGATCACCCAGATAGAATCATGACCCCTGGATGTACGTGGATGTTCTGTCACGAAGTCCTTGGATATCCCATCCCACTTCCACTATGGGACCTCTAAAGGATGAACTAAGCCTACTGGTACCTGCTGATCCACCTTCATTTTCTGACAAGTGAGGCACTGGGAGATAAAATTTTCTACTTCTTTCTTCATTCCTTGCCACCAGTGCTATCGTCAGATATCCTGGTACATCTTCACCACTCTTGGATATACCTCTATAAGGGATGTGTAAAAAGCCCTCAACACTTACTCCCAAAGTGACACTAGTACCATGTTATGTCCCATGAAAAGTATGACATGCTCCCCACCATCAGAAACTCCATCAGGTGCCTGTACTGTGGATATCAGAGCATGTCGAGCTTCGTTGTCAGTTTCCACACACTTAGCTTCCCTGACTCGTGGAATAAGTGGGGGAGAGACTATAGGAGACTGAAGAAAAGCTTATTCATCTCGACCCACAAAGGATATCTGCAAAGCGGCCAACTGCTTTGTTTCCTCACCAAGAAGATGTATACCAGATCTCCTGCTGAATGCATCTTCTATAACGTTTACATTCCAAGGAGTATAGACTATCTCAAAGTCATATTATTAGAGGATCTCAAGCCAATGTCGATGTCTTAGTTTCAGGTCTTTTGAGAGAAGATATACATGAGACTCTTGTTATCAGAGTAAATTGTAAAATGCTCTCCCATCAAGTAATGTCGCAAAATCTTCAAGGAGAAGACACATATGCTAACTCTAGGTCATTGGTAGCACATTTCATCACATGATATCTTTGTTGTATAGAACCATACCTGATAAATACTCTCTCCTGCATTAAGACATATCCGAGTCTGATCCATGATGCGTCATTGTAGACTACGTACCAAACGCCCTCCTCTGAAAGACTTAAGATGGGGGAACTAGTCAACCTTTTCCTTAGCTTCTGAGAACTCCACTAGCATCTCTATGAACACATGAAGGGTTGCCCCATCCATGTGGATGCACCGCACTTTGGGCCTAATACAGTCGATCTAGGCATGGACTGTAGATAACCAGTCCATTCCCAAGATGGTTTCGTAAGGACTCGATACTACTACTAGGAGATCCCAACTGAAGCTCTCACCTCTTAGAGTAAGCTCACACTGCCAGCACTAGTGTGTAATCCTTGAATCCACTCCCATATGAGTCTCTAGACATAAGGATCTAGCCAACGGCTACACCAGAATCTCCGAGCTCTGAACAAAGGTAGTGGAAATAAAAGAATGACAAGAACCTATGTCTATTAGTACTGTAGATAAGGTGGAGTAGACACAGATCATACCTTGTATCATCTCCAGAGCGCCATAGTCGTAGTCCTCAACTGCCTGGAGCTGAGCACGCCCCTGTCCACCTACTCCCTGTGGTCGGGGTGGACCACCTAGTGGTGGTGACGGTAACATCTCGAATCATCTCCCACCGCCAATTGCACGGTCTGCTCCTCTACCACGTCTTCTAGATTCCTGTGGACCTCCTCAGTCAATCCTCTATCTCTTCCTAGGCGGTCCTTCGACCGTCTGCAGATCATCCATATGGCGGTTCAGGTAGTCATGAGCCATGTGACCTTGCCTGCCGCATGTGAAACACTGCATGATCCTCACATGATTGGTTGTGTCTCTGGTGCCCCGCACTAGCAACCCCAAATCCTACCGTTACTAGACTAAGCCTGCCTTCTAAAGGACAGGGGCTGGTGACTAGCACCGAAAGGTGTATCCCCTAAAACCAGGAAGGAATTTCCTTTAAATCCTGTAAACACACTCAACCATGTACACAGCCGATAAGAACACAAGTAAATTGTATATCAGAAAGATTGTCGACTATAAGAGGGGCTGGAATACAATCCCAATAGTAAAGGTAAAAGTACAACAAGAAATACAATACAACTGAAAAAAAGAGAAACATGGCTACTGGGTCGTCCTCAGAGGTTCCTACCTGAATGTTAGGTACATATCGCCTCCTCATCACTCCATGTCCGCCCTTCTCCTCTATGTACCGACACGCCATATGGTCCACCTCTGGGTACCATCCAGTGTAGGTACCCTCATCCCTGATCAGAAATATCCATCATCTGCACCAAACACAAAAAGGTGCAGAAGCATCCCGTGCAGAGGTGAGTATAATGATACTCAGCAGGGACCCCGAGACCCTCAAGGTCTCACAAAATCCACAAAGGTTAAACCAAAAAGCATGTAAAAAATTGAAAACCCTACTTAAGTATATGCACATACATATACCTAAGTTATCAAATATTACCCATCTCATTCATAAGGAATCACAAGGCCCAACTCCTTAGACAAAGTACAACTGTTCTATGAAGGAAAGATTACCACGAAGGTAAGTACCACACCGGTATGCCACACAGAAGAATACCACAAAGGTAACACCAAAAAGGTAAGTACCACACAGGTACGCCACACAGAAGAATACAACAAAGGTAAACACTCATCTCACACCAGGTATCACTTAGGTACTATAGTAGACATGATTAGATTTAACTACTGAAACATCTTACTCTGTTAAGAGGAATACCCACAAAAGATCCTAAATCATCAAACCCAAAAAGGATCCTAGTACATCCTCAGACCCACACAGGATCCTAGTACATCATCAGACCCACATAGGATCCAAGTACAGCAGACACACACAAGATCCTAGTACATCATTATACCCACACAGGATCCTAGTACATTAGACCCACATAGGATCTTAGTACATCATCAGACCCACACATGATTCTAGTACAGCAGACCCACATTGGATCCTAGTACATCGTCAGACGCACACAGGATCCTAGTACAGCAGACCCACACAGGATCCTAGTACATCATCAGACCAACACTGGATCCTAGTACAGCAGACCCACACAGGATTCTAGTACATCATCAGAACAATACAGGATCATAGTATAGAAAACCTACACAGGATCCTAGAGTAGTCTTACATGGATTCCTAGTGCTGATCCTTATGGGATCCTCAAGCACAGACTCACGATGGTTCCCTTTCTCATGTTACAGCCTGGTACAGGGTTCCCGCACTAAGCTCGCTTGATTCCAGGAGGATATGCACCTCAATCCATAGGTCGATACACCAATAGCCATGAAGTCCCAAAAAGAAGTATCCCAAAGTACTGCTATGTAAACGGGGTCTTAGCGCAACAGATGGTGCGTCAATCGGATGCTTGGTCTGTAAGTTATTATCCTTTTAGTCCCGAGGGCCCGGTTGGATTCGTGATCAATCCAACCCAACCATATCCCACCTTTATGAAAATCATAAGTGGGGTATACCAAAAGGACAGTATCAATCCAAGGTTTCTGGCGCCATAGATGGTTCATCCAACTGTTGCTCGTAGCTCAAGATAGGGCTGGATGAGTGAAAAGGGTCGAAGTTGGTCGAGGTACTGTCTGAACCGGTCGGACTGACCTGGCCCGACCCATCTTGGGCCGACCTGACCTTGTTCAGGTTGACTAGTCCAACTGGGTCCAGCCAGCCCGTGGTGAGGTATCCCGCGGTGCGGTGTCTTGTTCGGCTCCTCAGTTGGCCGGATGGTGAACATCCTCCATGCGGCGTGGACGCACGCCTCCACCTCCATCACATGGCCAATCATGCACCGGTCACCGCCCTCACTCCATCGCGGCTGATAGGCCGTAGACCTTATTTGGCGGTGCGGTTGCGCCATCGCTATCTTCACGGCCGGCCAGTGTACTGGCTGCCACTTCTGAGCCCCTTCGTTGCTGGTTTCCGGCAGGAGTTGTCAGTGACATTACTTGGGGCACGAGGCACACCCCAGTGCCCTTTTCCTCATTCCGTATATTCCTGAACTCATCTGGGGACATCATTATCAATTCAAGACCACCAAATATTCCACATCGGTTGCAGAGGGGTCGGGCCGTGTTTATTTTTCCCAACCCTCCGTGTTAGAATGGTAGCAAGTAAAAATAATGTTCTTGAATCAAGGTGGTCAAAAAGAATAGGAAAATGGGTATAAATCAACAACAAACCCTATAAGATACCCCACAACAACCTCTTGAAAAGAAAAAGTAATTGCAGGTCAACCCATTAGTTGGTTGACCTGCGTTCTTCGTATAAATTCAAGAATGGGGAGTAGGAAAGTAAAAAACGCTCAAACGAAATAACCCACTACCTTGAAGGTTCGTTGATGTGTAATGAGATAAAAATGGTGAAGGTAAAAAGGGTGCCTACCATTATCACTTTGGAAACACAGTTCTAAAGTCGGGGTCGTGCATCGTTATGTTTCTTGATTCTGTAGAATGTTCTTCGATGGAGATGGCATTCTTCATTTGGAAGATAAGTTCTTCCTTGGTGGATGAGTTCCTCCAAAGTTCTCCCAATTCTCCTCTTTTCTAACACTTCACAATCCAAAACTCTCAAATGAAAATTGGTTCCAATATAAATTAAAATAATTAGATTTGTTTATGTTGGCACAATTGAATGATGACACATTTAATTAATTTTAGTTGGCTCCAACAATTAAATGGGGAGTTGAAAGGTTTTCTCCCATTAAAGAGGGTTCGAGTGGTCCCCACCTCCAAAACATTTATATGGAAGGTTTCAATAAAAATAAAAATAAAAATTTATGTTATTTTTATTTCCACCATAAAAACCGAAAACTAACATTCACCATCGGCCAATTGTGGTCGAGGTGAAGGTCTCCTTAAGCGAATATAGGCACTGTGAGTTCAACAGTGTCCTCAGATTTCAATTACGAGTGCCGGTTCAAAATTTACAAAAACCCACTCACACGTTTACTGAACATACCCAAAAAAATTAAAAATTAATTCTGGCCACACCGGGCCTTGGAATCACACGCCGTCATTTTTTGTGGACTTGATAAATTCCTATATAATTAAAAATAATAAATTTAAAGAATCCAAAATTCCTTGTAATTTTTTTAACTATATGGGAATTGTTTTTGAGACTGTGAAATATGATGGCACGTGATTCTAAGGCCCGGAGTGCCCAGAATGATCCATCGAAAAAAATTTAAGCTTTAATTAGTGCGCGTAAGATGTTTTCTTGGAAAAAGTGGAATAACTCTTAAATGGTTATCAGGTTAGAAATTCAAGGGTACCATTGCGCTCATGATGATGGGTTTACCCAAGGCGCGACTTAAAAATAGTTGGCACTGGCCTCTTCTAAGAAAACCCAAAAATGGCATAATCATAAATAAAATAATTAAATAAATTATTTTATTTTTCCAATTCTTATAACACACAAACGGTAGCTCGGATTGAAAATCCATGACCACCATAGAACTTGTGAGGGAATTCTTTATTTAAGAAGATACTAACTTGGGCCAGCGCAAGACACCAGTGAAAGTTAGTTTTTGGCCATAAATAAAATAATTAGGTGGCAATTATTTTATTGTAAAATCCATAACAATAAAATGGTAACTCGGATTGGAAATCGGAGAGTACTATTGGGTTATTTGGGTCATGTTTTACTTGGGAAGATACTAACCTCGACCGGTGTGGGTTGAGGGAGACTGTTAATAATTTTCCAAACTTTTTTACAGGTACGTTCAGTAAACGTTCAAGAGGTGTTTTGTAACATTTGAAACAGTGATCAGAATTGAAATCTGAGGACACCGTTGAACTTGCAGTGTCAGTATTCGCTTAAGGAGACATTCACCTCGGCCGTAGTTGGTCGAGGGTTAAAGTTAGTTTTTGTGTTTTTCGTGGAAATAACAAAAAATAATGAATAAATTTTTTTATTTTTAACCTCCAAATTGAATGCATGGAGGTGGGGACCACCCAAAACCCTCGTTAATATGGGCAAGTCCCTTGGGAAACCTCCCATTTAATTACGCCAATGTAAATTAAATGTCTTGACATTCAAATACTAAGTAACCGCATTGTTGAAATTCAGGAAGATTCTTATTAAATGAACCTTCATCAATTCCACGATCGTTACTTACCCTCTCCCTCTCTTATTTATATTGATCTTGGGGGGAGTTTTTGGTATGAATTCACCAAGCGACGTAGCTCTGGAAAAGTCCCGCGATGCTCGACACTTAGATGATGAAACTTACCCTGCGGGAGGTGATAGATGACATCAAACCACCAATGGGTGACATGTGAGTGGCGTCTTTTAGAGTCGGTCATGAGAACTAAGAACATAGTCCACCGGCAAGCGCAGACGTTTCTCCGACATTCAAGGTAATGGTTTTTTTTTTGTTTGATCATTTTTGACTTCCTATTCCCCATTCTTGAATCTATATGAAGGAAGTAGGTCAGCCGAATAATGTTTTTCCCCCGCGAATCATTCATGTTTGTGGTAGTTATTTGGGGGTATCTTGTATGTAGAGACCCGTATCTTGACGTACATGGACATTACATTACATTTGCGGAATACTTAATACATAACAAAAACACACACTAAAGGATCGTAATAGTTTAGTGTCTTTGGAAACTCGGAACGTAATCTTCTAATCGTGGTGAAAGTTCTTCAATATCTCCCATAAAGGTCATCCCTTTTTTTTTACCTAAAACCTTTCTTTATATCCTGGGGAAAAGAAAACATAAAAGGGTGAGCTCAAATGCTCAGTAAGGGTAAACAAAAGAAATATCAATCACATCATATACATAAGAACATAGCTTTTGGAAATCATAACCTGCAAAAGAGATCATAATTTCATAACATGGGATAAATCATAGAAGTGAAATGTAATCCCAATAATCATAACTTAAAACATGAAACTTTGTGGCATACACACATAATCATAGAGAATCATTTCTTGTTAGTCAAGACTCATTGCCAAGACTATCTTAGTGGACAAAGTCCCTTTCTGAATCGAGTAATCCTCGTTTCAGTCCTGTTTCACTGAACCGGTATAACCTACCATTCCAGCCATGTCTATCTCATGAGATATAAAATCTTTACCCAATGCATTGGAGGGAGATATAGGTCCCACCCATCTCTTAATGAATCCTTTCTTATGTGTGCCACAAAATCATAAATCATACATCATTGCATAACCCATGTAATAAAAATGGGATTCTTAAACAACATGACATCATAAAACCATTCATATAAGATAAAGGAATTCATAAACATAATTCCATCACAACATAGTCAAATCAATGTAAAAATATGGATAGAAACAGAACCCTTTATTATCTTAGATGGAAAATAATTTTGATAAAACACTTGAAATGAATTCTTGAGGAAAATATCCTTTCTTCTTCAAAAATCAATTTCTTTTCACAAAACATCATACAATTTTAAAAGAAAGAGATTTTATTAAAAATAGTCATGAAATATTTTGGAGGAAGGTTCATGAAAATAAGGCTTTATAAAACCGTAAAAATCCGTTCGTGCCGTATAAGTTAAAAAAAATATTCTTCGTACTTTTGTCGGAAAGGTCAAAAAGTACCTCGTATGAAAAACGACAAAAGATTCCTTTAATATCTTTTACTAAAAACTTACCGAAGGGTAAAATTGGATATAAACTATTGTAGAAGGATGGAAATAATATTACATATTGAAGGAACATGGATGTGGATGATAAAATACACCCCAGTAATTACCAAAGTAAAAACAATCTCAGATAAAAATGAGATTGTGATATTTCCCTTACCTTAGGTCCGACTTGCTTTGTAAGTGTCCGAACCTCCTGTATAATGATTTAAATCATGTTATTGACTTATTACAGAATCATATTCATTGTTATGATATCATATATGGTTCACTTATGACATTATATTACCCGTTCTTTTGTAAATTCCATGTTAAAGAAGCGTTTTGGGTAAAATCGTTTCATTTATCGTAGGTGTTTTGACTTGTTGTTCTTGAAATCATTATTACTTATATCATGATTTACTCATTTACAGAATATCAAATATGATTTATATATCATATATATTAAGTATATATATATATATAATAGGTAGATAAATAAAATGAAAAACACCGTTCATGGAGACGGTAGTCCGTACGTACGCATGAACGCTGTTTTCCTTTCCTTATTGTCTTGAAATGGAAGTAAGTAGATGACATACATATGTATATATATACATAAATCCAGTAGCTTTATAATGTCATATATTTCATTATTATTTCTTATATATACATTATAATCATTCTTAAATGGTTAACATGGAGAATGAATCTCATCACGTCGTGGAGACGGTAGTCCGTACGTACGCACGAGCGATGATATCATTTCTATAAATATTGAATTGAATTGGAGTGGATTATACAATATATCATAATCAATATGATGTTGTAATAACTATGTATATTTATTCTTTACACCATTATACCCATCCATGTAAGGTGGTGGTGGAAAATAGATTACACCACGGCGTGGAGACGGTATTCCGTACGTACGCACGCGCGGTGATTTCTTTTTCCGTAGGATGGATAGATGGTGAAATAGGGTTGTTTCATACTTATAATAACATATCAGTATATGAGTGATACTGATGTTATTACTTCATAATGAAACAACCTAAGAAGAAGAAGTGGAAGAAGAAATAAAGATGAAAGAATTGGTAACGGTAATTACCTCTTCTTTGAAGTGCCTCTTTGAGACCTCCTCTTAGGGCACTAAAATTGGTCTTTGAGGAAGACCAGAACCTCTAGGATGTTGCTAGGGAAGTGGAGAGGATAAATTGGCAGGGGTTGTCCGAGCTTGAGTGCTCAAATTGGTGTGAGGAGGAGGGGGAGGAGGTGCCCTTTTATAGGGGAGGAGAGGGGCACCTTAGGAATATCTCAAAATATTATTTTATATTAAAGTCAAAATCGGTTTATAATGGTTCCAAAGGGTCTTATTTCGAAGCTAAAGTGGGGATGGGTCGAAATCCTATCAACCAATAAGATTTAGACAAGTTTAGGGTATTATTTTAACCTTATCAATTAGATTTAATTCTAAGTTAAATAATTTAACTTTTACCGTGTCTTTTTGTTTTCTTACATTATATGGTTAATAAACTTACTATAACATGCCAAAAGAACCCCAAATTGTTTATTATTAATATATATATCCTTATCTAAGTCATTTGGCCGAACCTTAGATTTTTAGGAATAAAATAACAATTAATAATATAATATTTGATTTAAAAACTATTTTGTGTCAATTTTGACACTATTTGATATATGATTTTTTTGAAAGTCATAACAGAATTATATGTTCGAACCAAGTTTATTAGATCAACAATAATATATCATAGTAACCTAGAAAATTAGTGGAATTCATAAAAAGTCTCAAATTACATTCATTTGAGCATTTATAACATCAATTATGTTAATATTTCCTTAAAAGGGTAATTACTGCATCATCGTTGTGTCATCAATAAATTAAATTATTTGATTTCTAAAAATTACAAATAAAATACCATCATGTAGGAAATCTTTTTAGCTGTCTAATGAATATTTGCAATCGAATTTATCTTATGTATAACCCCATATTAAAAATGATTTACTTATTAAACTTTGATTTTAACTATTTTAACCCTTCTTTAAATAAATTAATAATAAATGTCCTAATCTAATCCAAGTGGGCCTAAATGGTCATATTTTATTCCTAAGTTTGTTTTTGGTCGAATTAAACTTGTCCAATAGAATTAGGACATGTGTTAGGGTAATAGTAATATCATATTTACCCTTAGTTACCCTATTTACTATTAACCGTGGTAAAAAAAGTAAAAAGTTACTATTCACCAAAAAATTATTTTAATCTCATTGAACCACATTTTAGTCCTTGAAATTAACCGTGTCTCTCGGATTTTCGAAATTCCATTCACAGAAGCGGTAAAATTAAGTTTTATGCAAAATTCAGTTTTTAACCTACCACTTAGTGGTTTCACTATTCATCAAAAATTGAAAGTTTTCAGAAAAATGCCAAAATTTCATCCTAAGCTATATTTCATATTCCGAATTCAAAAATGAAGTCTATTTTACCAAATTCATAACATAGAAGTTGAATTAATTAATTTTATAATTAAATCCCGCTATTAAAACAAATAGCGTGTTTTTAAGAAACAATATCTATCAAAAGATTGACACTTGTTTATGTCTGGTTTAAATGTGAAATTACGTCCAATGACCAACATTGTATTAAATTGTAAAAATATATTCTAAATATACTTTAAAACTACTCAAATTAATAATTTATCACTATTAATTATTTCGATTAAAAAGTTGTTTTTTAATTATAATTTAGTAATTTTCACTATTCATCAGAATATGAAAGTTATCCGAAATGTACCAAAATTTCACCTTAGGCTAAATTCGATACTCCGAATCCAAAAATGAAGTTCACTTTGAAATATAAGATTTACATAATTTTAAAAAGTGGTTATTACTATTCATAACGGCTAGTTTTAATAATATTTTTATAGCATATCGTTGTTTAGTGAAACTCGGTATTGCGTACTACACACGCTATCGAGGAAGGTCGCGATTGCGTGTAATGCAAGGCAAGTCAAGGATGTGTGTTGTGCAAGCTCCTTTTGGTGTAGCGTATAACACAAGACATTAATGAAATTAAAAGGAATATTTTTCATAAAATCTCGGGCTATTACATTGTAGGGTTTATTTTAGATTTATACCCCCTTATCCCATTCTTGACATCCATCTTGAATTAATAAAATCTATGTCGCTTGCTACCGATCTAAAGAGGAGGGTGCGAGCCCAATGAACATGGCCCGACTACTCTTCAACCTTTATAGTTTTCATGTGATCTTTGTGACGGAGGAGGACAGTGACCGTTGCCAGTGATTGGCACCGGGTGGACTCAGGAGCGACGGTCGGCACCATGGCTAGCCACGAAGAAGGCGGCGGTGCAACCGCGCCGCCGGAGAAGGGCCGCGACCTGTCGGCCTCGGTAGAGCAAGGGCGGCGATAGGAATCAGCCGGCCGCATGAAGGGGTGGTGGTGCACGTCCACACCACCCAACGTACAAGAGCCGTGGCATGAGGATGCGAAAGTGAGGGAGGGTGGTTGGCTCGTTTTCAGACACCAGAGATGGTGCGGCGCGCTACAGTGCCACACGAAGGAGAGGTTGGCCATCCGGCAAACTAGGGCCGCCTAGAGAACGCCAAAACATAGGTCACCGCACCACATGTCATAGCACCATGGGCCGCCACACCGCGGGCTGCCGCACCACGGGCCTCCGCACCGCGGGCTGCCGCACCGCAGGCCACCGCACGGCGGGACACCGCACCGCGGGCCGCCGCACCCCAGAACGCCACACCACGGGCAGAGCCACACTGTCGGGCTGGGCCGGACCCCAGGTCGGGCATGGGTGACCCGAATCGGGTCGGGTTGGGCTGGCTCGGGCCGGCCGGGTCGGACCAGACCCAGACCAACTTCGACCTTTTTTGCTCTTTTTTCCATATCTTGAGCTATGGGCATCCGTTTGACAAACCGTCTACCGCACCAGAAACCTTGGATATAGATTTTCCTTTTTCTACACTCCACATGAGTTTTAGATAAATTTAAAGTATATACATGTGGGATTGAACCTCAAATCCATCCTGGCCCTTAGAGAAGAAACGCTAATAACTTACAGACTGGGCATCTGATTGATACACCTTCAGTTGCATTGGGTCACTTTTGAAGTGATGGACCTTTGGAATACTTATTCATGGGACTTAGTGGTAGTTGGAGTATATACAAGTTTTTTGAGGACCGGACCCTCTTAGAATCAAGAGAGCTTAGTGCGGGAACCCTGTGGTTGGTTGTACGTGAAGAAAGAATATCGATCTTGTGTGGGTCAGTATGTATCAGATCTTATGTGGGTTAGCACTCAACAATCATGTGTGGGTCTGCACATACCGATCATGTGTGGGTCATATCCTATGTGGGTCAGTGCTCAGCGATCCTCTGTGGGTCAGTGCATATCGATCCTGTGTGGGTCAGATCCGGTGTGAGTCAGTGCTCAGTGATCCTTTGTGGGTCAGTGCATATCGATTCTGTGTGGGTTATATCCTATATGGGTCAGTAGGGGTTAATTACCTATCGATCATGTGTCGGTCAGAAGTATTGTTACTTAACATGAATAAGATGATCTAGCCTTCGACTAATCATCTGTACTTCTGTACTTAAGATATACCTGGTGTGACCTGAGTCCTTACCTCAATGGTGATACCTTTGTGGTATTCTTCTGTGTGGCATACATGAGTGGTTCTTTCCTTCGTGGTGATACCTTGGTGGTATTCTTCTGTGTGGTGTACCTATATAGTACTTACCTTCATGCTAATACCTTTGTGATATTCTTCTGTGTGGCATATCTGTGTGGTACTTTCCTTCATGGTGATACCATGGTGGTATTATTCTGTGTGGTGAACTTGTGTGGTACTTACCATCATAGAGATACCTTTGTGGTATTCTTTTATGTGGAAAACTTGTGGGGTACTTTCCTTCATGATGATACCTTGGTTATATTCATCTGTGTGGCTTAACTATGTGGTACTTACCTTCTTGGTGATAACTTTGTGGTATTCTTCTGTGTGGTGTACCTGTGTGGTACTTTCCTATGTGGTGAAACCTTTGTGGTATTCTTCCATGTAGCATTACCTTTTTGGTACTTACCTTTGTGGTGTTAACTTCAGGGTAGTCCTTCCTTTTTGGAATAGTTGAACCTTGGGTTATGGATTTGGGCCTTGTGTTTCCTCATGAATGAGATGGGTATTCTTGATAACATAGGTATATGTATGGTAATATACCTAAGTAGGGTTGACAGATGTTTTCAAGCTTTGTGGTTTATCCTTTTTTGATTTTGAGAGACCTTTGGGGGGTCTCAGGGTCCCTACTGAGTATCGCTATTCTCACCCCTGTACGGGCTATGCCTGCATCTTGTTGTTTTTGGTGCAGATGACGGACAACGCTGACTAAGGACGAGGGTACTATGACTGGAGGTAGCTCAGAGGTGGACCATAGACGAGGCATACCATAGAGATGATTGTTCGAGAGTTTTACCTTCTCTTCAAGTAGGATCTTTGGCGGGTTTTCACAGGAGTTGTTCAGTTTACTTGTATTTTCCACTTTTCTTGAACTTTCCAGTTGGGATTGTATTTTGGCCCCTTTTACTTATTGTACACACTCTTTTTACTATGCAATTTACTTGTGTTTGTATCATGTTTTGTGCTTGGATGTGTGTGTTATAGGTTATAAATTCAATACCTTCTGAGTGTTAGAGAATACGCCTTCAATGCTAGTCACCTGCCCCTGGCCTATGGAAGGTGGGCTAGGGGTAGTCACAGCACAGACACCGGGGGACGGGTTGTGACAGTCAAATGAAGTTATCAAAAGTTAAAAAAATTAAAATTTATTTTTTATATTAACTTGTTTTTCAATTATTGTTATAATTATTTTGGATTTAGTAATTGATTGGGTATTATATAATGGAAATGAAGCTATGAAATGTATTTCTTTAGAAACTCATTTTTCTTATAACCAATAATTGATGTATATTTGGAAAAAATGATGGGAAATGTTAAAAATTAAAAAAAAGTATAGTTTTAGGGAAAATTGAGTTTGATATTATTAACAATGAAAGTGATATAGATTTCTCATTTTATATTATATCATGATTTGTTACTATATTCTAACATTCTCAATCATTAAATGTATATAAAACCCACTGGTGTTTATATTTTATAATCTAATGGTTTAGAAAAAAATACAATTTTAGTCTTTCGCAAACATAAAACCTATGTCTTGAGTTAGAGAAACTGATTGTCTTCATACGTAATGTAAGGGTAGAGGGGTTTTTTCAAGAGTTGTGTAATGGAAATGACACATTTTCATGAACTGTGTAATTGTTGGATTGAACTATAAAGGTTAATCCCATGAATTATTTTTCTTTGTAAGGGTAAACATTCCACAGTGTTATGTTATAAATATTCTAATATGAGTATTATAAGGGTAGGTTACTACTATATATGGGTAAATATTTATTTCCTAGTGATCTGTAAGTTTCATACCATTAATGTGTAATGGTAACACCTTATTTATAAGGATTTCATAAGTGTTTTCTAGAACTCTGTAATTGTATGATGGATGAACGTGTTATATTATTATAGCGTATGGGTATTCTGAATTTTTAAAACCCCACATAAGGGTTACCAACAATAAAAGTGGAAATCCATGTAACCCTTACATAGAACATAATCTATATGTAAGGGTAACAATATTTAAAATGTTTTTTTATAATTTTCTCTCCATCAACCTGTAAATGCATTTAATAAAATTTTAAATTCTTTTAATCATGGTAATTAATTTTTTTTTTAAAAAATTAATAGGTGTTATCCCGTTATGAAAAAATTTTAAAACACTTTTTTTAAAAAAATGTTGAATGATGAAATTAAATGATAAATTTAATTTGTGGATGTAAATTCTACCATCCACACTAATTCATTAAGATAAAAAATAATGAAACCTTCTTCTATATTATTTTTATACTCCTTTGAGTATGGGTAAAAATGAAGTTTTTTCCATGAGAATTGAAAATTCTTCTTCAACCAAACAATGCCCATATTCTATTCTTCTATAAATGACTAAGGTCTATATATTCTATATTTTGACTGCATAAATTCTTAAGGGTTATTGTTATAGGTAGAAATTTATATTCCACTTCCTTATTATTTAGAGATTGTAAATATTTTCATCATTTTCTTCTAGTGAAATTTATTAAAGATCACTTAAATGATAATAACAAGGATTTTATCAATGAGTTTATAATAATTATTATTTCTAGTTATCAATTATTATTATAGATAGTACGATTATTATGACTTTTGGAATTTTAATTATTCTCTAAGAAATAATCATGAATAATAAATATGGATAATATGAAATTATCATGCTCATCTTATATTATTTAGGATTTAAAAATTATTATCTCTTTTTATGTTTTGTTTCTATTAGATATTAAAGAATAAAATAAATTCTAGGAATCCTGAGAAAGTGGTTTTAGTTTGGGAACATGTTTACATGGTTCAAATGATAATTACTTGATGAACCTTATTGATAAAAAAAATTTAGACATTGGATGTTATGAACCTTAGAGGGCTCTCCTATAATTTTTTTTCTTATTATAATTCTCATAATGGTGGATCATAATAGTCAAGCTAGTTTTTTATTGAAGGTTTTTTTATGTGTATCATGTGATGCTAGTTATGGAATTATATTAAATGAGTATTTCTAGTCTCTTGATCACATGATTTATTGTGATCACATGTTGTTATGTGTTTCGAATTTATTCTCATGATGATATTAATGTCTAGAATGGTATATATTTTATAGTGTGTCACCATGGCTTGAAGTTTGATATCGGTACATGAGATAGGTGAACCATCATGTGTTTCTTATCCTTTTGTGGGTGTGTGAACATGAGTTGTGATTATGGTGATGATTGACATCAGCACTGGGTTCAGATACGAAGGTAATATAGAACATTGTCTTAAAGATTCACTCTATACATGGATTTGAAGTAACAAGTTTCTCTCTTTCATCTGATTTTTGATTAGAAAACTCAATCCTTTGTGATTTGTGACAATCATTTTATCAGTGGGGATTAAAGAATTGTAATTCTCATGTATGCATAATTCCATGATATTTTTGAGAAAAAAAATCATTAGTTATGATAATGGTTTTGTTATATAAGATATCCCCTCAGTAATATTCTAATATAGAGTAAAAGAATGTATGCTAAAGGTTTACTATGTCTTGGTTGGTGAATGATAACTAAGAAAATGATTCCAGGTTTCATATTACTTTTGTAGATTTATTATTATCTTGGAATACAACTATAATAGAAGCAACCATTATTAATAATGTATTGGTGATGTCTTGCAATATTTTTTTACTCACGCAATATGAGAGCATTCAGTTTCTCAAAGATAGTGAACATATAAGGATACGAGTAAGGTAAAGGGGATCATTACTAATGGATGAGTAGGGTATAATTGAGCTGGTTTCAAACTAGTATGAACGTCGGTTGGATCCACAAATTATATTTATTTATTTACATGACTTCATTATAATTTGGTTTATCTTTCCACTTGGTATCATTTTTACATTCTATATAATTATATAAAATCTTTTGGGTTTTTCATGTCACTCTAACAATTTATTAAATTTTTTTACTATTATTTTTATAGGACGTGATTCTAATGGTATATTATCTCCCACTGAGGAACTTAGAATCTTAATACATGTCATATGCCTCTTGTATATGGGCAGGTGTGCATGAGGTTATGTGTTACTCTAGAATTCACTCCGTGGTCCCAGTCATGGAATTAAAAAATTAAATTAGAGCACTAGAATTCCTATATTCTTTGGGGACAATCCTTCGATATGGTATAAATGAGAATACTGTGTGGGGCTTGGGTATGGGAGATTCTTGGTGTCTAGTTATAACATGTGTACTAGACCCCCATGTTACCATCGATGAGATTTTTATAACAGTTTTATGATATTTCAATTGGTTTCATGCATCTGGGATAGGAACATAGGATCACATTCCATATATATATATATATATGTCGTTGGGTTGTATATATGTTTCTTAATTTAATTCCTGGAATTGAGATATCTTTTTAGGATAGAATATTATTTTTTTCTAATATATATGTTTTTCATTGCCTGTTGGGTGTATATTTGTTGGCATTAATTAGTTTAAGTTAGAAGGATGTTATGGTTTTTTATATATCTGATAATTTTGACAAACTTTTGGGGATGAAATAGTTGTTATTTTGAGGAGGGTTATAAATTGTTTTAATGGTATTGTCCTAAGGAAACCATTGTGTGACCCATTAGGCTAATTGGGGTTTATCCTAATGACTCTAGATTTTTATAAATGTCTTCCTTCATGTTACTAATGATGTCACTTTGTATAAGACTCATCATATTCCCAAATTACATATCTCAGGGTGATCCTAGAATATATTTATGATCACCTATTTTTCTAGATTTTGTTGTATAGAATGCTCCATCTCTTTCTTTAGTGGTGCATTTGGTTGTCCCACTCAAATTATGCATGGTCAATTACACCAGTGAGTTTTGCCAATATTATCCTCTTTCCTTTCATGGAACTTCAAGACCAAAGGATGATGAATATTTGATGGATATAATCAAGGTAATATTAAACCACAATGAGATGTCGGTTGATATGATGGTGATGTTATAAATCTTCATGCTTTAGGGACCCTCCATGCATTAGTGGGTAGTCATGGGACATGTTAGTCAATGTGAGGGACTCACCTTAAAGGCCTTTAAAGACTTGTTCTTTGGGGTGTTTTTCCCAATACACTAAATCTATAAATGGTGCTAGATTTTATGGAGATACAGTGGGTCTCCATGATAGTTTCCACCCACACATCTTATTTTACAGAGATTGTTCTCTTTTATCCACTTCTTTGTAGAATGAGGCTCATAAGGCCATTAAGTTTGAGATCCAAATCCATCCCATTATTAGAAAATAATTTTTGATATTTGACATAGAAATATACTCAAAGTTCTACTGAAGTCCTTGACCAAAAAGATGATCTTGGAGGAGGGATGAGGAGATTTTATTCGTCAACCATTCATCCCTAAGTTGGGTGTAGATCATACTAATTCAATGAGTACCTATTTTAGTGATATTAATAGGAAGGCCAAGGATTAATAGTGGTGTATTGGTATATAGGTCGAGCATAGTATGGATTCTTCATCCACTTTAGGTGCTGACCAACAGTGCATCAACTATATAATGATCAGATAAAATAATTGGGCTTATACAACACCCAAAATCCAATACTGTAAATGCATTAATACCAGATATGACCATAATTATTTCAATAGATCATTGAGATTGGGGTTGGATATGGGTATATTATAGACTTTAACATAGACCCAAGGATGTGATAGGGTTCCAAAGTAACAGAACCATAAGATAACTCAGACTGGTTAGGCATCTGATGGGTAGGGTCACAGGGCTAAGGTGGACCATGTATACACTATGGATTAGAATCTAAAATATGGTGGTAAGGTACTATCTACTATATGATTTATGAACTTTATCACATCTTTTAAAACTATTTACTTTTTTGATACTGGGTTTTCTCATTCATTCATATTGATATAAGTTGTTACCAGACCTACCGTACTAATCATGGTATCCTCCAAGTTATATTCCCTTGATAAATAATTGGGACACAATGATGTAATCCTAGAGAATAAAAGAATAATAGTCCCTAACTGAACTATAGAGGATATTATGATGTAATTCCATACCTCTAGGTAGAGGGACATTTCATGAATTATTTTTTGATTTTTTACCTGTATGAGGGTAAACGATGAGCTCTAGCATCCTATTGGTCTACTCTAGCCACTTGATGTCCCCATGTGCAAGTGGGAGGATTTCACTATTTAAGTTTTGATTGGATTACCCCAGACCCTATGGTGTTTTGAAATTATCTATGTGATTATGTAATAGATGAGAATTTTTTCACACTTCTTACTGATATAAGAGTCTCACTTGGTATATGGTCAGAGAAAGTTGTAAGTCCCTGAGATTTTACACATTTATTGTGTTCTCTTGAGGACTATATATTAAAGATAAAGATATTTTATAATACACCATTGCATGAAATGTGTAAATCCTTAGGGAATCAGTTGATATTGAAAAATATATACCATCACCAAGATATGGACAATCATAGTGAATGATTATCATACTAGAGGATATTATTTAAACTTGCATCATAGGAATATCTAAGACATGGGATGAGAACCTAAATTTCTAGGAGTTCACTTAAAATAAATGTTTCTAAGAATAAATTTATATGGTATCTTATAGTGAACTTTTCTAGAGGCTATGTCGTTCACTTCGTTATTGATATGAGTTAGGGGATGTTGTAGTTATAAGGGCATGTTTGATTCAAGAGACCTACAAGAGAGTCTAATGAAGTTAAAAAAAAGGTTTACCACTTTTGATAGTAGGAATACATCAAATTTTTACCATATGAGAATACCATTATATTTAACTATTGGATATCTGGTTTTATTTAGAGTTACACCTAGGTAAGGCCACCAATATATGAGGAAGTAATGAATGCCAGCCCAAAGTTATGTACTATCCTTTGATATCATTTATAGTGTTGGTATAATGGAGTACAATATTTACCTTCTTCCACTTTTTAATTTAATTCATCATGTTCCATGGTTATCATATTGGGAGGTATTCACCAGAACATAACATGTTGTAGACATAGAGGATGTTGAGTTAGAGAGGAATGTGTTTTATGAGATGGACACGAAGAAAATTTTAGAGATATGTGAGAATATGCTATGAGTAAATATATTCCTGCATATCTAGATCCAATGTCAGCAAGAACAGATCCAAATGGAGAGGGAGGGACTCAAAGTTTGATGTTCATACTTATTTTCCTCTATTTCTCAATCAATATAAATAAAGACACTTATTGAGGATGAGAGTTCATTATAGGAAGATAATGTTAAATTCTTAATCATTAAATGTTTTTAGAACCCTCTTTTATTTATATTTTATAACAACTTCTATCAAATAAAAAATTCAATTTTACTTTTACTGTCACATAGAAATTATAACAAGTATAAGACTAACATGGTTTTTTTCAATGGAAATATAAGGGTATATGGGTTTTCTATGTGATGTTAATGGGAAATTTATCTTTTCCAAGCACTACATAAGGGTAGGATTTAACTATGTATGCATAATTTCATGTATTATTGTGATTAATAAGTTTATACATGCCTTTATGTAATGGTACAACTCTTCTTGAATGATTTGTTCAAGGGTACGCATCCACAATATAATCTTAACTCTCTATTTATATGAACTGAGTAAGGGTAGTACACTACCTGAATAAGGGTAACACCTTGTCTATAAGGGTTTTGTAAGGATATATCTAGCACTATAAATAGGTAAGGTGGATTTTATAATGTAAAGATAAGGTTAATATACTTCTCATTTAATGGATTCCTGATTTTCCAAATCTAAAAAGTGTAAATCCATGTTTCCCATAAAAAATAAATACTCTATAAGTAAGTATAATATTTTTTTCATAGTTTCTTGTAATTTTATTTTATTCATCCAGTAATTTTTTTATGATCTTAAATTCTTTAAATTTTGTCATTTAATTATTTTGAATCTTTTAAAAGTTGAAAAACCTTTTTGAAGTATATTTAAAACAATTTCATTAAATAATTTTCTATTGTACAAATTAAATGTTGAAATTAGTTTTAGATATTAATGTTATGATCCAGTCATGGATTTTTATTTAAAAATACTAAATCTTTCTCTTTTCTTTGTGTTTGAAATTCTTTCAAGTTTGGATATCCCAAAAATTACTTCACATAAAATCTAAGAAGTATTTTTTTCCACTAAAATAAGGTCATATAATGTTCTTTTGAGAGTTGTTAAGTTCACTCCCCTCTATATTCTTGATATTATAATTCCAAAAATTTGTATAATATTTGTAGAAATTTATATTCCAATTCCATCTTTATCAGAAACTACAAATATATTTTATCATTTACTTCTAGTAAAATTGAACAATGATCTATTAAATGATAATAATCTATAAATTGTAGATGAGTTTGAATTTAATTATTTTCTCCAATTGTGTTGATTTATTATAGATAGAGATATAATATAATCACATGTGGAATTTTAATTATTCTCTAGGAAATAAAATTTAATTATCAAGATGGATAATATGGAATATTGAGGATTGTCTTGGATTTTCAATGAGATATAAACTGTTATCTATTTTGGTGTTTATATTTATTTTTTAATAAACTTAATATAATCAATTCTAGGAATACTTGGGGAGGAATTAAAGTCATTAAGAATGTGTACATGTTTTGATTAATCATTCCTTGATGAACTCTGGTGATAAAAAATAGATTCATTAGGTATGAAGTTCTTAAAATTTTGGGGATCTAGTATACACATGTTTGACATGCAATATTTCTCTACTTGGAATATCTTGAAGATCTCACTTGATTTTGATCACATTTAGGTTTGTGTATAGCCTGTGAGACTCATTATGGTAATTAATTCTATGATTATTACAGTATTATCGTGTTTCCATGTTTTATTTTGAACTTATATGGATATTTGTTTCTTTTTTATTATCATGGTCATTTACATTCCTTGTATTATATACCAGGTTATGTGTGTTACCATGACATTGAGGTAGTTATTGGTACATAAGACAGGGGGAACATCATTTTTTGTTTATCCATCATAGGGGAGGGTGCAAAAATTGTGATGATGGGGATGATGGACCTAATCATTGGGTATGGATATAACATTACAATAAAATTTAATATTTAATATTAATGTAATTACAAGAGGCTAAGTATTATGTTTCTCAATTCCGAGGGATTTTAGAGTACCAAACATGATTTTCAGTGACCTATGAGAATCATTATGCACTTGAGGCCTAGGTATTTTCAAGTCACATGTATGAAAGATTATATAATGTTTTTATAAACAGATTCACTAGTATTGTGTATAGTTTTGGTTTCTTCTTATAACTCCTCATTATTCTTCCATCATGAAGTTAAAATAGAGATGATTGAGGATTTTTGTCATCTTAGTTATCACATGACCACTTAGTACACGATTTTATGTTTGATATGCCTCTTATGAATTTATTATCATTATGGTATAAACTAGTTATACATTTGAACTTTTGTTAAGTACTAATTGGTGGTGTCTTAGTGGGTTTTCTATGCACACCCAACACCATAATTCGGATACACATGAATACATTAAGTGTATGTAACTATTAATGGAAAGGGATTTTTGGATGATTACTATATATAGGGGCATATAGCTGGTGGATGACCCTAAAAGAATCTAGAGGACTCAATATTTTTAATTGATTTATTTATATTTTTTCAGTATACTCAGGTTTGGCTTTCCACTTGGGAGTCCCTTTACATCTTGTTTGAATGTATGGATTCTATTATTCTCCACACATCACTCTAATCATTTATAATATTTCTTTATAATTATGTGTTCTATATCATGATACTAAGGGTATAGTATCCCAACTGAATGACATATATTATCACTGAATGTTGGTTGCCACATTTATACCGAGAGGTGCACACGAGGTAATTTGGAACTCTCTCTTGGTCATGATGGTTAATGTAGGGGTGTTAAATATATTAAGAAAATCATTATTTTTTCATTTATAGGTGAAATTAAAATTATGAGGATGTAATTTATTTAAGGTGTTAGAGTAGAAAATCGGGACATTTATGTAGATATTTTTATTTTCAATAAATGCTATATTAAAACAAATTTTTTACACACAAAATTAAACTAAAATGGTGAATGATATATATAATTGAAATGTAATATGAAAATTAATAAGTTATTACAATACAAGATTAAATATCATTAAAAAAATCAGCTAGTGTAATACCTCTTTTAAAATAAAAAATTCTAATAAATTAGAATATTTTATTGTAAAAATTGATATTTTAATTTTTTAGATAAAATTATTATTTTTAAATAATTATTATATTTTTTCTAATTCAAATGAATTGATAAATAATATGTTTCAATTGTATAAGAATTAAATCATTAAAAATGAAAAAGAAATATTTTTCAATGAATAACTTCTTAAATATTTCTATATTTTTTATAAAATTTATACTTTTAACCTTTAAAGAGTTTTTCTAGAAAAAAAAAATCATTTTACAAAAATAATAGAAAATCATTTAATTTAAAATTTATATTAATTAATATTATGAATAACTAATGCTTAAAAACACATTTTCATATAAAAATAGATGTTCTTGATATTTTATATTTTATATGAATGTTAAATTAAAAAAATCAAGTTTATATGTTTTTTAAATAAATTACCTAGTTTTATTTAATCTGTAAAATGTAGTATATGGTTGATTTTTGAGATTTTTCTAAAATGGGTGATTTTTTTTGGGAAGAATGTAATTATTTTTATAGATACCATAAAATTATGACATTATTTTTACATAATAATTGCATAAATATTTCCCAAAACATTTTCAGTAGGAAAGTGTCTTTTTTGAGTAAAATAATTCATTTCAAAATAATATGTTGAATTTTGAAACAAATTCATTATATTTTAGAAAGTAAGTAATGTTATATTCTAATGAAAAAATATTTTTTGTCATTATCCGTCAATTAAGAATTCACATTATGAAACACTATTATGATTTGGATTAAAATTAACACAAATAGCATTTTTCTAAAAATAAATCAGAAAATATCATGGATAACTATAATATTTATAACAAATTTTGATAAATAATTTTAAGTTAAATTTTGAGATAAAGGATAATTTTTACATAAATTGGTTTTAATTGTTATATATGATGATAATATAATTATTTTTTATCTATTTTGGAAATTGGATTTTATAAAATTGGTTAACATTTGGAATCATAATTTCCGAATTGGTTAAATTTATATATTTCATTAATATTCATTTAATTGAATAATGAAAGTAAAAAATTAATTTTCATGATAAAGGATAAAATTTGTTAACAATAATAAATTAAGGGATAAGCTCATGAAACATCATAAAACCGTAACATTATATGAATGATTGAGGTTAATAATGAGAAAAACCCATCTCCTCTTACTTGATTTTAATTTTCAGATAAATTCAGTACGAATATGTCATTCCTTTTAAATTAATAATTAATTATTCAGAAAAAGGCTGCCCATATAACCTATAGGAGGATCCAAACACCACCCCTTCTATGGGTCACCTAAAATTGAAATTCCAATCAATTTCCCACCATATTACCTTCCTCACTGATCTTATCACACTTTATTGATCCCATCGTCTCTAGAAAAATGAACAATTGCATGCAATTCAAGATGGTTTCTAAGAGATGATATAATTTATTCTTTATAGGTGATTTATTATTATTATTTTCTATTTTTATTCATTATAAACAACTTTTTGATTACTATTTATCACTTTAATAAAATTTAAATAATATGATTATACTTATTTAATGATGTTATTATATCAATATCACTTCTTAACCATACTAATCCAATTATTATTCCATGTTTGTATTTGAGTCGGTTTTATCACATACAAGAATGTTGAAATAAATATCCATCATGGATTACAGAAAAAGTATAACTAACAAATTTATATTATATTAATATTATTAAATTTTTTGTTCATGGAAAATTAATTGAAATACTACGATTTCAATAATTGTTAATATACCACCCAATGCTCTTTATAAATTTTTGAATGGAGCTTGTTAGGGATTTTATATAAAGGATCCCAAAATAAAACTCTAAAAAACTGAATATAGGACTTAATAAATAATCATAAATGTTCTATTATAGTTCCATTACTAATTCATATTTGATAAAATGATGAGTAAATAATAATAATTGAAAATTTTGTACCAAAACCGAAAATGAATGGTTGAAACTACTATAAAAAATAGTCATTATAAAAAAACAAGTAATAAATATATATGAGATGAATATAAAATATTATGAAAAAATTAATGAATTTTAATTTATTTAAAAAATATTTCATTAATGATTCTGATTTTATAATATAAGATGTTAAGGATTATTTGAATAAGAAAGAATCAAATATAAGGGTTAATTTTCTCAATTTCAATTACATGAGTAATATTTTATGTTATGTACCTATTATATCAATTTTACATGGTGTAATCACTATCTATTTTAATTATTTAATAATATATTACATTTGATAGAACTGATTTAAAAAAAATTAATTTCATGATTTCTTTCGATTTTATTTTGATTCATATTTTATGTATGTTCATAAATCATTCCTTAACACATTTTCCATTAATTGAGTTATATATTTTCTTCGTAATATATATTTATCTGTAGTATTTTGAATTGTAAGCTCTGGTTATTTTGTTTTTTATATACCAATTTTTTATAGATTTATATTTTATTCAACAATTCCTTACCTCAATATATTCTTACATCAAATGTTGGTTTTTTTGTAAGGGTTTACTTTCAAAGTATCTAATAATTTCATATACTTCTATTCAATTCCATATTTTCACATTTTTCTAAGAAATTAATTTTCTTGAATGTTCACCTAGTTTTATTAATTTCAATAATGATGAATTGATAATGTTAATTCTATCCATATGGATTTATGGTTTATAATTTACATTGTTTTAAATGTGTTTTCTTCTAATGTTACTTTGAATTAGAGACTTTTTATGACTATGATTCCAGACAGTGAACTTGAATGATCATTTTTTCTTAAAAAATCTATTATATCCTCCATTTTTTATTATTTTTGTTTAAATATCTTCAATACTTTTCTCTACCTTTGTTATACAATTCAACTAAAAATATTCTTAAAACTAGAGATAAATTTATATTCTCATTACAGTTGGGAATAATTTCAATCTATATATATAAATATATTGTTTATATTGTTTCCTCCAAATACTAACCAAATTTTCAATGATTAGTTGTGCTTATTTTATATTATTTCAAACATTATTTTAAAATTATTGTGAGGAATATGGGTTCCATATTTGGTTGGAATCAGTGTTGTGCCACATTTTTTACTTCTTAGTTTTTTATTTCATATTGTATTATAGATTAATATTACAATACTGGTCTTACTACTTAATAGATTCTATTATTCCCATATATAACATGGGTTCCATATTTGGTTGGGGACAAACCTCTTTTTTTCTCTATAAAAATATATCTAAATGTTCAAAAAGAACCAGATACTCATATTCTTTTTCAAAATACTAAAACATCACAAATGTGATGAAATTTATACATGTTTCTTGGAATATCCATTTTTAAATTCCATATATCATTATATATTCACATCAATCCAATTTATAAGAATATTAGACTACATATGTTCAATTCATTATTTATTCCATTCATGTATAGTTTTTAAGAACCCTTGTGTGATAATTTATTATCTATCTCGAGGATTAATTAAAAAACATTTTTTGAATAAAAAATTATTTTTTTATACTTAACCAATTATTGTTAATAGGTATCAGTCAATATAAAATCATTGGTTGTAAAAATATATACCATTATATTTTTCTATTAATGTTACTAGTAATCTATATATAAATAAATTCTAATACTTTATAAAAATATGTAAACATAGATTAATGAAATATTGTCACCTAATTTGATATTTAATCCAAATGAATAATAATATTTCCATAGGAACTATATCTTGAACATATCCATTGATACATAAACTCAATGATATTTTTAATGTATAAAACTAATCAAATACATAAAATTTTTATAAGATTTAATTTTATACATAAGTAATAATATAACAATGAGATTATGGATAGATGTTGGACATAAGATTGATAATTTAAAAATTAAATCTCTATTTAATATCCATACACATTATGAATCAAAAATGAATATTAATACGGTATAATAAAATTAATCATAGATTATTAAAATGAATACCCCTTGAAAATGCTACCAAGAGAAAACAATCTAGTAAAATAGACACTATATGTATAAAGTATAAAAAATATTTATATTCCATTATTGATTTAAATATATCTTTATGAAACAAATAAAATCTATTGATGTATCATTAAAATAAATAAAATATTAATTCTATGAGGACCTCGAAACCATTATGATTCAATTTAAAAAACTCCTTCCATAATCCATTTCAAAATAAATTGAAAAATAAAAAATTATTTTACTTATAAAATAAGAATCTAACTTCTTTTATTCTTTTTCAATTAGCCATTATAGTATTTAATAAATAATTCATGAAATTTAACATTTGGATAACACTTGTAAATTCTTAAAAGTATACATTTATTTGTGGAACCTCATGAATAATTTACCATAATATCATACCCATGGAACATTTCTCTAATTCAAACTAACATCTACCATTTTTTTGATAGAACTCTACCCCATTTAGAAAAAAAACTCATTAATGTACATGTATATATCTATACATATCTAAAAAAAATCTACACATATTTTTTGAATTTTTCAACATTTTTACTATGGATTATATCACCCAATTTCATATTAAGAATTATTAGTTCTCAGGAAATAAAATCCACTTCATTAAATTTGAAAAAAAATAATCATTTCTACAGGAATCATAATTGTTATTAATATAAAAAATAGTATAAGTAGATGAGTAATTTCTACTTATCCTTGTGATGTGGAATATTTTCCAACTCATTGTTTTAAAAATAATCTTCTAGTATTGGTATTTAGGCTTTTAATCATATTTAATGTTATTATTATTATAACCCCATTTTTATACAATATTTTTTAATATCTTACTCCTTTTAATTTTAAATCATCGTTCACTTACACATAAGTTATTAGAGACAAGTCCCTATGGGATATCCAAGCATTCTATTTCAGATTTCATTTTTATTTTCTATTTATCAAATATAGATTATATAATATTTCATCCACCACTCCCATTCATTCCATGAAATGTTTTATCTCTATTTACAATTAATCATCTATTTATTCCTAGTCATATCATTTTTTGAGAAATTTCCACCTTTTTTCTGTAAGATAGTTTTGTCCCTTCTAATGTATCATTTATCCAATTCCATGAACCATTTTACCTTTATTTAGGTTATATGTTAGAAAAAATTTCTAATTCACACTATTTATTTAACTTCAAACACTCCATGTATATTTTCTTCATATATATTAGATTTTATATATAGGAAAATATGGTAACACGCTATTGATAATTTCTCTTTCTCAATTTATCAATTAAATACCAATTGTTCCCAAATTTATAATTCTTATCACTAGAAAAAAAAATTATTTTTCCTAAATGATTCTACCTTGTTAGGAAGACATATTTCTACACATTATGATGTCAATGTTTCAGGAAACACTCCTTTAACAACTTCAATGATTTTATACACCTCTCACTAAACTTTATTTAAAAATAAATTCTTATATTAATGATATAAAATATATCCAAAAAACCTAATTTATTTTTATCATCAATCATATCAAATATTATTATCAATTTTTGTGATTTCAATTCATGTGGATCATTTATTATATAAATTTTTCTATAATTATTTTGTTATTTAATCTTCTTTATATTATAGAAAATTTTATAAAAAATATTTAAAATTTCGTCTCTTTATTTTTAAGTGATATTTTTTATTGAATTAAATTTTATTATCTCTAACCATATGCATACCATGCTTATGGTAATTTCTATTTATACTCATCACTTGTTTTTCCCAATTTACTCTATCTTCTATAAATGATTCATTTTAATATGTATTATTTTTTTCTGACATCCCTTCATTATAATTTATTATACAATTATTGGAGAACTTTTTTCACTCTATTATTAATTATTCCACTAACTTTTTTAAGGGGTAAATAATTGATTCATATTCTAGTGTAATTATATTGAAAAAATATTATAAATATTAAAAATATTATGTTTCAAATTACATTTTTCTTCATAATTGTACTTTAAGAAATCCATGATAAGTGAAAAAAAATTCATATTTATATGAATCTTTTGTATTATTATCATTTTAAAATTTTTATGATTAATATATTTTTTATCCTTTTATGCGAAATTTTATTCCATTGAGGTCTTACACTAGGTCTTCCAATTTTTACACTATCAAAAATGTATATTTTCTCTATGATATAATTAACTGACATAAATAGTTGATTAATTTTAATTTTTGATTATTGATAGGTTTATAAATCAATTTTGAAATAAAAAATATTACAAAAAATTCTTCAACATCCCCCATTTATAAGGAATAAGGTTATAATAAAATATTTTCTTAAGTATTTTTTTCTCATTGTTTGAAATAAATGATTTATTATTACTTTTCATCAAGAACCATTTCCCACTGATTATTTATATCATATTAAAATAAACATGAAATTAGGAAATCATTGTTATAATCATGTAGATAATCAATAACATATTATTTTCATACATAGTAATATGTTACTTTAAATGATGAAATAGTCCCATCATATTTTATTGAATACATTATAAACAATTAAATATATATGAAATTTATATACAAATTTTAATATATTTTATATTAGAAATAATAAAATATTCAAATTAATGAAGGACTTATCAGAAAACTAGTTTAAAAATAAAATGTCACATTATGAGCAGTCTATCATTATAATTATTATTTCTAAACTTTTCATTATCCCTGCAACATTTATTGTATCTTTTTTCATTAATTAAATAAATGGATAAATGTATTCTATCAAAATTGAAATTCATAATGGTGGAATAATAAATTTAAGAATAGTGAATCAAGAAATTTACTTGGTTCAACCACTATAGTGGATAAATAATCCATGTAGAATAAACTCAGTAAAACACTAGGGTAACAAGATCCCAAAATATATATCTTTTGATTATAGTTTTTGGATTAATTCAATTAGGGGTCTTATAGATGATACCTTATTATATATCTCTAAATTATTATTTTAGAATGTCCTTATAAATTAAATAGACTTATAAATATATATAAATTTAATAAAATTACCAATAAAATTTTTTTATTATATGTCGATATTTTTTGTATAAATCTCCTCCATTTTCACCCACATTATCCATATAAAAAATATGAAAATTAAATTTTATGGATAATTTTTTCTCCTCATTTGAACTATAATAATACTATAAGTTTTATAAGGATCATGAATAAATTAATTTCTAGTTTTATGATTTGGAATTCATTATTCTCCCTTTTCATCTTTTCACTTACTCTTGACATGCTGGGTTATATTTCATAATTAGTTTCTTCATTTAATTAAATTTTATGTATTATATAATGTGTAAAATACCATTTTTATATTTAAAATTTTTTATTACTAATTATTCCATCCAAAAAATTCATATATAAACTTGTTTCTATGTCCTAATGTAATATGTTAGTATCTAGTCATTTCCTTATGATTACGTAAAATCACTGCAGCTGTTATCATTATTAATATTTGGTAAACAAATACACTAATAACATTAATAACCAATAAATATTCCTTCAATATATCCTCAATTATTAATTGCAATTCAATTAATTGGGGTTATCTAAATGGACCTTATTTCCTCTAGAAAAATTGTTTTCATCACGTTCAATATTATTTTACATTAAATTTAATCTCATGTTGGAGAATAATAATTAGATATTGTTTTCTTCAAGGATTTTACTATTCGAAACCATATCTCATTATAAAAGTCATACTTGCATATATTTCTCTATTAAACATTTAATTTATTAATTATAAAAATAACTAATCCCTTAACAAAATTAACCAAAAAATTTCATGATTACAGTATCTATATTGTGTGATCATTTAATATATTCTTATTAATGATTCATTATAAATGTAAAAGTTCCTTTATCTCTCTCTCTCTCAATAGAATTTATGATATATTTATAATATTCATCTTATATAAAGATTAATCCAATATAAATACCTAATTAAATTGTCCAATATTAATAGATTATCTCTGGTAAAAATTATATCATATTCAAGATCAAAATACATTTAATAAGAATAATAAAAAATTTATTTAGTGTCTACTTCCTATAATTCATCTCCTTAAATTGTAACTACATTTTAAAATTTATTATCATGTTAACTACATTTAGAATAGTAGTATTTATCTAAGAATTGCGAGTTTATAAAAGAATTATCATTTTATTTAACTTAATTCCTATTCTTAAAACATTTTTATGTTTTCATGCCAACAATACAAGTTATTTTTAGAATATTTTTACATTTAATTTTTGTTTCTATTAAAATACATTTGAAGAAATTTTACCTTTCTCTTTATCTCCAACTAGATTCAGAGGGTGGTATAATTAATTATAAAAGGTGGTGTAATACTTTCATTACATGTTATACATACTAATTAAAATTTTATAATGAATTTATTTTTTCATTAGTGTTACACTATAAATTTTCTTTTCAAAATATCAAATGTTATGGAGGTTCCAAATTTTCATGGGGTCATTTTAGAAGATGAATTAACTATATTTACAAATTTATATATCAACTAAAGTTACACATAATCATTCAAGACCACTTTACTAATGAATTATATATATTCATGAATTATTAGAAAATTAATCAATATATATATGTTCATAGGTGAAATAACATCCAATGTGGTGGACTAACATAACACACATCTTCAAGAAATTATTTATTATATACTACTCTGACGGTTGAGAACAAGAACATACTTCACTAATGATCTTTAACAGTGGTTGGTCAAAAATATAATTCATCACCAATAATTCATGTTAAATATTATATAATGATTAAATAATATATATCTTTCATCCTCACTTTTTTTGATGTATGAGATGCTTATTATTAGTCAAATTCTCCCTCCCTCATATTTTTTATCTCTAAATTGTTAGTTTTATAGGTTTTTCAAACATATAATGGGTCTATGATTATATAATTTGGGTTTTGGAGATTTGAGGTTGTATGGTGGATAAAAAAAGTCTACCAAATCAATGGCCATGATCCACCATCCACCTGGTGGTTAAATAAATTGTTTTACAATGATGAATAACACACCAGATGACTACAAGATAAGGAAAAATGCATATCATTTTTTTTGGAATATTCCCCTTGTGGGCTTAAAAACGTCTCTTCAGTGCTTACACTAGATTTTTGATGAGTCCCAACCACTCACCAGTGAACCTGGACTAGGGGTGCGTTAAATACACCCTAGGAGATTCTTTTTTTATTATTTTTAGAACATTGTTCAATAACTAAATCCCACACTTATGGACTCATTCAAATTACATAGAACCATTAATGTATATAAAGCTCTTCTATCTATCATTCCATTGTCCATAAAACTTTGACTGATCTGGTGGTTCATTACCTATATGTTCTTCATATATATATATATATATTCCATTTTCTAATTATTCTTTATAAAATGATCATAAAAATAAGTGGGATATTTTTTTTATGACAATTAGGTGATGAATTAGTAATTAATTTCATAGATCTATGATGTTTCTATCATGTGTATAATAGTTCTTGATCAAATAACAATCTATGATTTACAATGGGTGTTCTTTAGGTAAGTATTCGTGACTCATATTCATAATCCTCTTCATGAAAGATGGATGTTGGAACCAAAATCTATTGAAGAATTTGTTGTATTTTGGTGGGGGATTAGACATCCCAACCATAGAATTTTTAATGAAGATAATAAATTCTCAATAAATATGATGTTACCAGTTATATATTATATAGTGTTCTTCATGATACTTTCTTTTTCTAGATTCTTATATTGAATATCTTTTCTATTTGTGGAATGTTTGTTGCCTTAGGATCATTGGCTAGACCTAAGACCATATTCTATAATCAAATAATAATTCAAAATCCATTCATTAAACGATGAGAGATTCATTGAATTGGTGTTCCTTCATTCAACATACCGTGAAATCATCTTATTTGATGGACTCTAAAAGCTATGTGATTATAGAACAAAAATTTTAACATGGAACTCTATTGATTCTCTACTATAATATTCTTTATTAATGATACAAAAATAAATTTAGACATTTTTTATGTCTTATCCATTATTTTTGGGTGTGACATGTTAATTTTTAATTCATTAACTTTGGAGTTCTTTATCACAACCTTATGCAAGGAAGTTCATTATCATTTTTTCCCTTATATTATATTATTTCCTTGATTCCTATTGGGTTTTAATGACTTGTTGTTCTTGATTGATGGTAATTTTTGTGGTAGTTTCCATTTCCAATATACAAATATATGCTCTTCTTTTAGTATTGCTACATTACATTGTTACAATGATTGATGATGATAACATGTTATTATTGATGCACCTATATTCTCAGAATGCCATGTTGTGTTTTAATTGTTATAAGAAGACATGTTATATGTAGTACCAATATGTCAGAGGTTTTCGTGGTATATAAAGATAGGTGACCATCATGGTATAATGACATATTATTGGGGGGTTGTGCATGTAAATCAAGGATGATGACGGTAGACTCTTACGTAGGGTAGGAACATGATAGTCTTCTGGCCTATATAGTTCTTGATTCACTGAGGATATTAAGGGATGTGGTAAAACATGATTCCTTGTGGACACCTAGTACCATGATCACTCAATTTCATGGGGATGTCGATTAATATTTCATTATCCTTGTGGATTGTTCTTGATTCTTTTCATGAAATCTGGACTACTCTTTGGTATCGAGCTGATGCAGGTACTAATGAAGCTCATAGTGGTCTTGTTAAAACATGAGTTATTGGTTTCTGATTATATATATATCATTTATTTTTTTAATAATTGAATAAATATATCTTACATGTTAAAAATTTTGTTCCATACACATTGGTGGTGTTGTGCATGGTTTTATTAAACTCACACTGTATAGAAAAGTTTATTCATGTCCAAACAACATGCATTGAAATTCATGCATATTAAAGGGACCTTCGAAGATGGTTGATCCATGGAACATGGTTATGGGAGTGGTAATGTGATGTACTCTAGAAAACACTAATGTATATTTATTTATTTATTTTCCTTCACTCTATTTAGGAGTCTTTGGCTTACCACATATGGATTCATCATTACATCATTGTACGACTGGTATGGAATCTGCTTAGTTCCTAGATGTCTACTATAATGATTATATTTTATTATATTATAATATATTATTATTTGAGATATGGAATGATTTTGAGGGTATAATTTCCCCACTAAATGATATTAAGCCTCTCTTCTAGTCGGTAGCCTTTTGTGTGTGGGGAGGAACACTTCAGGCCATGTGACACTCTAGTATGGTCTTAGTGGATGGGTTGGGGAATTATGAAGTGGTATCAATGTATAGTTTCTACATATTCATTATGGATTAACATGGTAAATTATACAAATGTGAATGTTGTCTGGAACATGGGTATAGGAGTTTCAATGTTCCCAGCCAACCCATGTGTTACAGACCTCTGATTTAATATTGGTGAGATTGTTGTTACTATTTTTTATATTTCTTGTGCATAAGTTCATCAAGACTATGCATGAAGGATCAAATTTAAAATAAAATTATAATTTTTATAATGAATACTAGTTTATAATTTAATTCATTAACTTGTGATACATGTTTGGTATAGACTTGTTTTTCCAAGTTTTGTGATATATCTATTTCCATTCTATATTGATATATATCTATTAAAATGAAATAGGTAAACATAATCATTCTATTTTTTTATTTTATCTATATATGATGAATGAGATTAATGATTAGGGATGATACCTTGGTTAGTTCTTAAGGTTTGATATCTGGTTATGGTATTATTCATAGGGAATCATTTCTATAATCCAATATACTAATTATGATATACATGAAAAAATTTAAATGTGTACCATCATGTTGTTGAAGTTTCATCCACATTGAAGTATTATTGGACCTCCATCCATCATGGGTTGGGTTACTCCTGAAATGGAGGATTCTTCTATTCCACCACTTAGTATACATGCTTGTACTACATATCATGCTCCTAAAACTATTATTGTATAATAGTCATTTGGAACAATCCATTTGGGAGTCATTCATTATGTTCCTACCCCTATTAGAGGTGTCTCATATTACTAGGTCAACTAATATATGTATATCCATCTCTATAATACAACATCCTTTTTGGGAACTTTAAGAACACTAGATATTCAGGACTGTAAAGATATTATCAAATTCTTATTTGATCTTATTGTAAAACTAATAGACCAAAATGTGAATATGAAATTTTTACTGCTATAAGGACCTTCCAGAAAATAGTATTGTCTAATGGGATAGGCTATCAGATTTTTTGGTCTCATCTAGTAAAATTTAAAGAACCTATTAATTTTGTAATTCATTCCTAATGTGATGGACCTTCATCGAGCGTAAGAGTTATTTGAAGTATAAAAGTGGTATATAAATGAATCTTCCTTCTCCACCTATTTCACTAAGATTGATTTATTTTTTTCACTCCCAAATGGAAGAAAATATTAGAATGTAAGGAAATTCCAAAATGGTCATTATCTCAATATCAGAATACATGTTAAATGTTTTTACCAAGATTCAAACACATATTTTTTACCCATGTTCTGACTATCGATATAGTTTGTAGGTGGATCAAGATGTTTTTTTCCTCCATCATTCTATACATAGGTGATTGGACCTCCCAAATATATATTGGTCATCTCCTTTGGTAGCTTTAAGTGGATGACTAATGACATGTGGCAAAGTACTGGTACACATGTGGAGTGGAGTATAGATTTTCCAGCCCCCATAAGAGGAGTTCCATAGCTATTACACTATTAAAATGTTGGGTATTATCACATATTCTATATATAAAATTACAATATGGGTTGTTAGTATGTTAATGATAAGGAATATCTAGTAGTTTTGTTCCAACTATTCAAGGACGAGGTTCTGCAAGTGGTGGAGGACAGATATGACCTTTGACCCTGGGACCCAGCTAAGGTCATAAAAAACTCAAATGATGACTCAAAATATTTGTACGTCATAATAACAAGGTCACAAGTCATATATGTTCCTTGATTATGATGTGGATTATACTCTAGTACATAGAATGGAAAGACTATTTAATATTTTAGTTATGGTTTATATAACCACAATGTTTTATATGAAATTTTTTTATTTTTTTTCTTCTAATTCCTTCATATCTAAATAGTTTATTGTTAAAATTTACTTAATTTTTAGGAAATCCATTGAGATAATTTTACTTGATACACCTTTAGGTTGGAAGGGGGACCAACTTCAATGACTCAAAAAATGTCCTATAATCATTTTTGATTATACAAATTTATGGGATATGTGATTCTAGATATGTAAAAAATGATTTCATTATCAATATTGATATGATGATTAGTTTGGAAGAATTCAATGACTACATTTATAGATGTTGATAATGTACTTCTATGAAGGGGTAAATATATGTGATGACCAGATAATTGGAAATGGGAGAATGCATAGTTCATATATACTTGAGTCATCTTGAGATGTTCACAGCACAGGTTATGGGCTTGGGTCCATTAATCATATTTTTGGTAGTCCCCTAATATTTTCTTCTATTTTTCAATTAATCTTAAAACATATTTTCAGATAAAATCATATTACTTATCCAAGATATAAGAGTTAAATTCTAGGTAAATCTCATGCTTGGTGGATAGCCTGTTTTGATACTTCCATATCATATTGCATCAGCTAAGGTAAATGAGCTCAAGGTTAAACTCTAAGACATGGAACATAATGGATTTATCCAGTTAAGTACATCAACATGGGGTGAAACAATCATATTCTCCAATAATATGGATGTTAATTTTTTAATACATGGGTATTACCTGAAATTGAATTCGATGATTAAGAAGAACAGATATCATTTTCCCAAGATGAATGACCTATTTGATCAGTAACATAGTGCCAGGTGGCTCTCTAAGATTGATTATCGATCGGTCTATCACCAATTATAGGTTAAATAGGATGAATTACCAAATATTGTTTCAAGGAGAAGGTATGATAAATATAAGTAACAGGGTATGAATTTTTTACTAGATAAAGCATTGGCAGTGTTCATGGATCTCATGAACCAGTTCTTCCACCCATATCTGTACACATTCATGATGTTGTTTGTTGAATACATCCTCATCTACTCTTTAAAAATAGATATTTAAGTTATACAAATCCAGATAGTTTTGAGTACACATTGAGAATGTTTTATTTACACAATATTATAGAATTTTAACATTTGGATTCACGAGGTAAAATTAAAGGGGAATGTGTTGTATGAGAAAGGTTTTTCTCTAGACCTAGAGAAAGTGGAGGCAGTGATGTCTAGGACAAGTTCATGGAATGTGTTCAATATCAAGATCTTTCAACATTAAGTTGGATACTACAAACATTTAATCTAAGACTTATACCAATTATCATCACCCATCAAAATGCTAATGAATAAGGGATAGAAGTTATAGTGGTTAGACCAGTGTAAAGAAGCATTTTTTGGGTTGAAGAGATTATTCACTACACATCTAGTAATAATTTATCATGAGTTGTGGATTGTCAATACTATTTATTTTCTTTCATTATACATTGGTCTTGGAGAAGTGTTGATGTAGAAGGATAAGGTGGTAGCATATGGGTTATGTCAGGTGTGACACCATGAGTAGAACAATCTTACCCATAACATGGATTTCGCCTTTGTGGTCTATGAATTAATTTTATACTAAAACAATCTCCTTGGGTAGGGTTATATTCTCTACACTAACCACAAGATACGTCGTTATATCTTCACATAGAGATACCAAAACATGGAGCATGGGTGATGGGTAGATTATCTAAAAACAACCAACATCGAGTTTACATATGAACCAGGTTAAAGAAACATCATTATTGATTCTCTTAGATATAAAAGGTGGGAATATCATGTGTTTCCAGACTATATTTAATAATAATAGTGATTCCTGAAGAGTTGTTGGGTAATTAGAGGATGGACGGTTTTGAGAACCAGGTATTGATGATGTGTCCCCTATTAATGGTCACATATTTCATGGTAGAAAAGGTAAAGATAGAAAAGGTGACTAACCTAGATTGTTTTTTGATACAAGAATATGTAGCTAGTGGTGACCCAATTTATGGTTGCCCATTGGGATATAAATATGTGGTCCTCATTCACATGAGAGTTTCATACCTTTCTTACATTGAGGAGGTGCTGATGAGGAACTTCCATACCTATATTTTAGTGTTACATCCTAGTGATATCAATATGTGTCATGACATTGGGAAACAGGCCTAGTGGCCATGGCTAAAAAAATGAAATTTATGTATTTTATTCCTAACACCATACATGTTAAAGGATAAAGGCTAGGCCCTAGTGTTGTGGTGGTCTACTCTGGAAATATCATTTTCCCTTTTGGAAGTGGGAGGAAGTCATGATGACCATTATAATCAGGTAACCAAGGGCCATGATGTGTGATGATATGGATTGGGTTACTGTTGGTCGAATGATGAAGTTTTATCATTTATTACTAATATGTTACAATCACCCATTATATGTGCTAGTAAAGCTACATTCCCATGAAATTGTATGATTACAAATATTTCAATTGAACGTCTTATATGATAGATATTCATGTTTCACATTTCAGTTATAGAAGGGATTATAGAAGGCCGTAGCTACTCAACTGAGATAGAGAATTGTGTACCACCCCCAAAGAGATAGTCATTCTAATTATACTATTCTCATACTAGAGAGTATGATTCAGACATTATCCCTATGCATTTACAGTGATTAGAATGATCACATGGACTTGGCTGTGTGATTATAAAAAAAGCTTACTAGGATCCTATTTAGATTGAAACATATGAGTATCTTTATCATTGGACAATCAATTCAACACACTATTGGAATAAAGCTTGTGATGTGGCAGTTCTGGGTCTTAGTATGGCATATGAGTCCTATTAGAGAGTGGAAATGATCCAAAATATGTTGATCACTTCTCAGAGGTGAAAAAAATCATATTCCAGCCATATGATGAGACTCTTGGAGTTGGCTATAGGAAATACATTATTTCTAAGAATGAATCCATGGTTAGGGTAGAACAGTTTTAGGAAGTAGAGGACAGGTAAAACCACGCTATATTTGAGCTTTTTATATCACTGTGTGGGTTGGGAAAATGGCTTACCATTTGGACCATCCTTCTTACCACAAATGTATGGATGATGTATTTGATGTGTCATGTATCTAGTGGAACCTGGTCAATCATACACATTTAATTGATTTTAAATATATTGAACTAGATATTGATACGTCATACAGAGTGTCTAATACTGATTTTATACCTAAGAATGATTTTTCTTCATGGGAAGACGGTTCCAAAAATTCAAGACACAAGGGTGTCATGGAAAGATCTTGGAGGAGACTTTTGAGTGAGAGGTATATGTTTTGGATAAGTGGACTGGGTTATTTTGAGTATAACATTTAATGTTACTTCTCATTTAAGAGATATTTCTAGAGGTGGGAATTATAAAAACCTCACTTGTTTTCTTTGTTTGAGTTGGTTAATTTTTTTTATATTCACATTTTCTAGAATGATTCACCTCTTTAAATGGATGTGTTAGAGGTTGTTCATAATGAAAAAGGGGTGTTAGGTTTAATTTCTGAGGATGCAAATCATTGATTTATCACAATGGATAAAACAAGTCCATAAGTGATTTGGTGGTGATCTACCATCATGCCAGTGCTCCTAGATGTGGGTATCCAATGATGTAGAACCACCAGCCATATAGTGGGAATCGATGGACCCATTGTTGAATGTGGATGAGAAACTAGCATTTTTCTATGTACATATCTCAATGGTGGCTAGGAATCCTCCCACCGGTCGTGCCACTAGCGTGCTTGTGAGGCCTACTGGCTCACCAGTTCCCCTAGATTGAGGGTTTGTAAAATACACCATGTCAGATTTAATTGTAAAATTTTTACAACTTGATTAATATCCAAATCTTACCTTCTCCAATTTTGAATGAAAGAGAAACATTTCATCTCTAATGATATACCATCCATCTACCCATAATACATCAATAATTGACCAATACATTAGTGTTTTATAGGTTTTTCTTCTTACATATTACTAATTTTCCATTTTTTATTTGTCAAATGATCATAGAACTATGTTCAATCTCTATTTTCAGGGATGATCGGGTGATGAATTCTTATATTATTCATAGATTTCAAAAATATCAATTATTTTGACAACATTTCATGATCGAATCAAGTACATCCATTGGAAATAGTCATTCTATTGGTATGTGTTCAAGAATTATCTTCATAAACCTCTTCTTGATGGTATATTGTTGATGGAACCTAAATCCATTTACAATTACATTATCTATTGGAGTAGGATTCCCTATGGAAACCTTAAAATTCATTTAATAGAGTGATAAGTTACCTGAATGATGACTTTAATGGGAAATACTTATAGAGTGGTCATCATGAAACATTATTCTTTATGATTCTTATCTTGAGTCTATTTTTCAATGATGGAATTGTGATAGATTGATGATCGTTTTCGAGAAACGAGGCACAATTATTGAAAAGACAATGAATTCACAATGCATTATACAATGGAAGAATGATTAAGTGAATTGGAATTCATTCCTTAGATATACGATTAATTTAGCTCTGTTGATGAACTCCTAAAGGCATGTGATTCTAGAAATAAATTCTTGAGATTGAATTATCTTGATTCTATTATATAGATATTTTTGTTGATGATATACAATTTAATCCAGGCATCATGGATATCTGATCTACTCTTCATTGTTTTTTGACTTGTTTATTCGTTGTTCCACATAAAACTTTCATGTTATTAATCAACACCATTTATGATGTATATTCCATATCATTTGAGTCCCTTATATTCCCATGTTACCTTGATGCCTAATGTGTTTTTCAAACTTGTTTTTCTTGATTGGTGGTAATTTTGGTGGGTTTGTGTATTTTCATGGTTCCCATGTATCATCCTTGTTTCAATAATCATTGTAATTGTATATTGTTCAAATGATTCATGATGATCTCATGATGTTATATGATGCTATTGTAATATCATAATGCCATGTTATGCATGAATAATTATTCTATAACATGTTATGTGTATTACTATGTCTTTGGATGTTGTTCTTGGTATATCGTTATTGGAGGACTTTATGATGTAATTATCCCTTAATGGTGGAGTATGCATAAAATGGAATAATGATGTTGGTTTTCCCTTATAGAAGGTAGAATCCTGATAGATTGTGGCCCGGATAGAGCTTGATGCCTTATTGATACTAAGTATCATGTCCATCAGATTCCTTGATGTTTTGAGGTGATATGTATATGGAACTGTGTCTTGTTCATTAACTTTCCTAACTTCATGAACATTTTTCTACCATATAGTCGATGAATGTATGCATGGGGATAGGGGTGGCTTAGTTAGAACACCGGTTCTTAGTAGATTATTATTTATGTTTCTTCTACTTATTTTTCATCATGGAATACACATACTATACAAGTGGATATTTTCATAAGGACATATTGGAGGTGTTCAAATGGATTATATTACTCACACCCTATATGATCATTTAATTGTGCGTGTAGAGTTCATGTATAAGGACTGAAGAAACGTAAATGGGACTATGGTATTTGGTTGACATATGGATAACATAGATATGAATAGTATCAGGATATACTATGGGGGATACTGTTGCTTTTTAGTTATTTTCCTACATAGACTCTATATACATGGGTTTGGACTTCCACATTGGGATCCTTATTCAATTTTTGGTATGATGGGGAATACATCTGCAAAATTTCTACATTTTAATCTTATTATTATATTATATTATGTTTAGTTATATTATTTATTGTGGAAGGACATTATACTATGGGTAGTGTCTCCCCACTGATATACTTATACCCTTATAGCAAGTTAGTAGCTTCTTGGGTATGGGGAGGGGCACATGAAGTCAAGTGACTCTTCAGCATGGACAGAGAGGTTGCGTTAAGGAGTCACAAAATCACATAAAAATATATAATATATAACCCTTTGTTGTAATATACTTTATAGATTTAAGACTCTACTTATTTTTTAATGTGAATTGATAACACATTCAACTATATACAACCATATAAATTTGATATCCATAAACAATACTATAGTTTTATTATTATTATTTTGAATCATTACTTTGAACATTGTAGCTTAATTTTACCTATCACTATCATTATACACAAATTTGTTTTGTCAAATATCACTTGTAATTCATTTTTCTCTATTTTAGTCTTTTCATTAGAAAAAATCTCATATTTGAGAAAATTAATTTTATTGTGTTTCTTAACATTACTGTGTATATTTATTTTAATTCCTACTTTTCATTATTTTTGAATTTAAATCATTATCCTTAATTATTCATCAAATTTATCCAAGACATATATACACAAGTATTTCAATATATTTTCAATATTATCGCTATTATAATTTCACTGGATTTTTTAGTCAATAATATTTTTTTAATTCATATATATATTTCACTTAATCATTAATAATTATTAGGATTTTACTCTGTGACCAAGTTATAAAATTTTCTTTATTCACTTAATATATTTAATTTTCTATCTCATAGAAAACAAAATAAATATTAACTTTTATTTCATCTAATACTTCCATTTTATCTTTACTATAAAAGGAATATTTTGAAACATCTTCCAAATAAATGATAGTAAATAAATTAAATGAAATATTTTCTGTAATTCCATAATTTATTTATTTCATTTGCATATTCTGATAACATTTATCATCCATTGAATAAATGATCTTTTAATTAAATTGTATCTAATATTTATTAAATTTCATACTTGTGTGATTCTTTATGGATTCATTTAGGAAGTTATTTTAATTTTATTCCCCAATGAATTCTTATGGAATTTTTTATTAATGGGATATACCTATTTTATCTACATAATCAATTGAAAACTTCAATATTTCCATTTTCCATAGTGTTCCTGATAATTATTTATGGGATTCCATTAATATATCAATATACTATTATTAATACTCCATAATAAGTATTTATATTACATTAAAAAATATCGTTACATGACTGTTATATGATTTAATAGACCATCCTATGAATTGTTTAATATGAAATATGATATCGTTGAGGAATATAAGGGGTCAAAAACTTCAAATACATTTCCTATAGGACAGGTACATTTTTTTAACATGTAAAAACATTCATCTTAAAATAGTTTTTACAATAGATAATTGTTTAATAACCTTCAAGATTCCCATCATGGAGCTAGAAACCCTTTTCACTTATTTAAAAATGATTCAATTAAATCATCATATAACTTTTCATATTATTGTTATAGTTAGTCAAATCCGATAATATAATTTTTCATTTGAGCCACCCAACCTGAAAACATTTAGCATATCCCAAATTTTATACTTGTATTTTATTTTATCACTATCGTGCATATTATATTGAAAATGTAACGTCTCGGTTCCAGGTGTCACTCAACAGGTGCCCCGAACCCAGTTCGCTACGTGACCTCAAGCGCATTTCCCCAAATGCTAGAGGCTTCCAACTAGCAGCGAGGGCCCAGGTCTGATAGTGGGGAAACTATGCCCTCATTTTTCAAAGTGTAGCACAATGGAATACCAGATAAAACATACAACAACAACAGAGAAAGCAATTAAACATACACAATTTTTAAATAAACAACTGCAGAAAAAAAACCAACAGTAATATAAATATAATGTTGATTCAACATGCCTCAAGTTCTAAGAAAACAGCCAGAACATGTTACAAAGCGATACAATACGATACAGAGTACAGCAAAACCCTAACAAAATAGCTGGAATCATCTCGAGCCTAAGCCCGGTCCCATGCTCCCCTACTCCTCAGCAGCAATAAAGTACCTGTATAAGGACTCTTTCCCTTATCCACACCTGCAGAAATGTAATCTGTTTGGGCCAAAGAAATGACCTAAACAGGGTGTGAGAAATAAATTCCAGTAGGCACCCACCAAAGGCTTGTGACCAACTATGTGAAAATATGCAACAACAGTATGCAGTAATAAAATGCAGTAAACTAAGCAGTACTCAAAAGTATCTAAATTTACTAGTTATATTTCCATTTTTTTAATCATTTAATCATTCATTATAAGGAAACCACCATAGTGAGTTTCTATGTAAACAGTCATTGTCCTCAGACACGCAAACCCTTATGCTCAGGTAAACAGAAACATAACCCGTAGGTATTTTCCTATAGGCATAATAGATATTTCCCTCAGGCGTATGAAGTGTCATCCATAGGCACAAAGTCTATTTCCCACAGACACGGAAGAAGTTTCCCTCAGGCTGAAATAACCACTGCCCTCGGACTAAAGGTAACACTACCCTCAGGCTAAGTAAAGCACTGCCCTCAGGCTGAGAAAGTAACCGGTCCATGCCTAAAATATAAACAAGAAATATACAAACAATTCATCTCAATGCAATTTTATAATCATTAATATAAAGGCATACCCTCGGGTATCCTATCAAAATGGCTAAACAGAGGAACGCACCCCCGAGGTGCTCCTGGATCCAAGCATCGATCCCAAATAATAGTTTATTATCACATTTAAATTACCTAATCAATTATAGGTATTTAATTCAACACGTCCTCATCCATATGACACCCCATTATTGGGAACGTATCTCAACAGTACACAAAATACACATCAGTTGGAAAATTAAACACCAAGAAACCTACCTTAAACACCCACGAATGGTATACCTGAACGAAGCCTTCTGAAATGTCCAAGAACATCGTAGATATTAGGTAAAATAATTTTCATTCAATCTCAAATAAATTTTATTTGAGGAAGAATTGGCAAGAACTATGCAAAGAGATGGGAGAGCTTACCCGTGCGGTTCCAATGTGATCGATGGAAGTAGAAATGGATTCCCGACACTCGATCTGGAGATCCTCGATGGTTTGGCCATCCTCTCCCAATATCTCATCCAATTCTAAGCCAATACTATGAATAGGGTTGGATACTTCCCATTTTAAGTAAAAAAACAAAGTACACAGAATGTTCTTTTGACTACATGGTTTGCACTCCCCTCATTTAACTGTTCCTCTGGCAGCACCGCCAAATTGTTCTTCCATCGACATGAGTACACGGTGTGTATTCTCGACAACATGGTGTGTATTGTCGTCCATCTGGAGGCCCCTCCCACCGCCTTACTATTTCGTCTACATGGTGTGTAAAGGACCACTACATGGCGTGTAGTCGGTTTTTACACCCTTAGTCACCAACAAGGCTACACACCCTGTGTACTCATCCCACACGGCCAAAGTACATGGCGTGTGGAAAATTACACGGCATGTAGTCCCAAAATTTAGGATTTCCCCTGTTTTCCTTATTTTATCAAAAACACTAAAGGGAAAGAGAAAGGAAGAAACTCGTACCTCAAAAATAAGAACCGAGTTCTTACAAACTTCCCCCCGTAAAGCAATTTGCCCCCGAATTTCCCTTCCAAGGGTGGCGAAGAATAAGCTTAGAATAGCTCTAGCCACTAAGCACGTACGTCGGTCTCCTGCTCCCCGGTTTTGTTCTGCACTCGGTCATGCTGCCATAGCACCCGTACGAGAGGAACTGACTGGCCTCAGAGAACCTTCGTGCTCCTTTCAACAATACGAATCAGCTGCTCCTCAAAGGACGCATCTAACTCAAGATCAACCTCCTCGAGCTGAAAAACATGAAACATGTCTGAATGATAACTGCGCAACTGAGATACATGGAAGAAGTCGTGCATGGATCGGTACCTCTCTGGTAACTGCAACCGATAGGCAACCGTCTCGACTCTCTCTAGAATCTCAAATGAGCCCACATACCTCGGTGAAAGTTTCCATGTCTCCTAATCCACCTGTGCCCCAACCTCGGTGAAGCACGTAAGAAAACCTAATCTCCGACCACGGACTCCAAGGGTCTTCTTCAGTGATCAGCATAAGATTTCTGACAATACTGTGCAGTAGCCATCTGTTTCTTAATCAACTGGACCTACTCATAAGTCTCCTATACGAGAGATGGTCCTAATAAAGCTTCCACACCTGTCTCTAACTAGCACAAGGGTGATCGGCATGGCCTACCATATAAAGCCTCGTAAGGTTCCATCTCAATATTTTCCCAAAAACTATTATTATAGGAAAACTCAACTATGGTTATATGCTTCTCCCAAGATCCCCCAAAGTCTAGGATGCATGCATGCAACATGTCATCAAGTACCTGTATCGTATGCTCTAACTGACCATCGGTCTGAGGGTGGTAAGTTGTACTTAGAAGCACCTAGGTACCCAGTGCCCTCTGAAAACTCTTCCAGAAACGAGACATAAAACGGGCATCCCTATCTGAAACGATAGAACGAGGGACCCCATGAAGATGTATGACCTCTCAGATATACAAATTCCTGAACTTGTCAACACCGAAGGTCTCCTTGATGGGCAAAAAGTGAGATACCTTCTTGATTCTGTACACAACAACCCACATGGCATCATTGCCTTGAGGTGACCTCAGCAACCCAGTCACGAAGTCCATCAAAACATCATCCCACTTCCACTCTGGGATAGGTAACTTCTATAACAGTCCGACTGGCCTCTGATGCTCCGCCTTCACCTACTGACAGGTGGAACATCTCGTAACAAAACCAGCTATCTCACTCTTCATACCCAACCACCAGTACTGATTCCTCAAGTCACGGTACATCTTGGTAACTCCAGGATGAACTACCCAAACTAAAGCATGAAACTCCTACATCAGCTCCTCGCATATATACCCTGGAACCCACACTCATCCATGGAAACGAAAAACTTCATCATCGCCTATCATCCACCCAGGAGGAGGGTCCTCACTTGCCATCGACTCCCGTATAACTAGGCCATCTGAATCGGATAGTTGTCACGTCCTCACTCTATCTAGGAGGGTAGAGGTCCCAGCTAAAGATGAATGATAGGTTTTCCCCTAAATTTCATGCACCTCCAGATGCATCTCAGAGAACAAAGCCATCAGGTGCCATTCACCACTGGCCTCTTGCACTGCCTGTATCTAAGTCTTCCTGCTCAGTGCATCAGCTACTAAATTACCCTTACCAGGTGTATAGGTAAGCTCAAAATCGAAGGACTGAAGGTATTAAACCCACCTTCGCTGTCTCAGGTTCAAGTCACACTGGGTAAAGTTATACTTGAGACTTTTGTGGTTTGTGAACACCACAAAATGTTCTCCCAAGAGATAATGTCTCCAACAGTGCAATGAATGAAAAACTACAGCCAACTCGAGATCATGTGTCGGGTAATTCCTCTCATGTGGCCTCAACTGCCGAGACCCGTATGCAACTACTCGATTGTCCTACATCAACACAGCTCCTAGACCAATACCTGATGCATCACATTAAACTATATAGCTCTTCCCCTGCTCTAGAATTATCAGGATCGATGCTGATGTCAACTTTCCATTCATCTCCTGGAAGGATGTCTCGCAAGCTTCTGACCAAACGAACATTACACCCTTCTTATTCAAACCCGTCAATGGTGCTGCTAAGCTGGAAAAGTCTTGTATGAAGCATCTGTAGTAACCAGCCAGCCCCAAGAAACTTTGTATCTCAAATGAGTTCTTAGGATGCTCCCAGGAAACTACTACTCTCACCTTCTCTGGGTCTACTACAACTCCTGCCTCTGAGATGATATGACCCAGTAACTGTATCTGGTCCATCTAAAAGTGGCACATTGAGAGCTTAGCATATATCCAATTCTCTTTTAGTGTACTCAATACGATCTCAAGATGGGTGGCATGGTCTTGTTGAGTATGAGAGTACACCAAGATATCATCCACGAATAATACCATAAAATAATTCATAGTGGGATGGAACCCACGATTCATCAGATCCATGAAAACTGCTAGCGTGTTTGTGATTCCGAACAGCATAACCATATAATCGTATAGACCATACATTCTCTTGAATGTTGTGAGAGGTATATCAGATGGTCTAACGTGCAACTGATGATATCCTGATCTCAAGTCAATCTTCGAGAACACTCATGCTCCACGAAGTTGATAAAAAATATCAGCAATCCTTGGAAATGGATATCGGTTCTTAACCGTCAACTGATTCAGCTTCCGATAATTCACACAAAGTATGAGGTTACCGTCCACCTTCTTCGCATAGAGGAACGACGAACCCCAAGGAGAAGTACTGGGTCAGATGAAACCCTTTTCTTGTAACTACTCTAATTGTCTCTTGAGCTCCTGCAACTCTGGTGTAGCCATCCTATAAGGAGGAATGGGCACCAGCGCTGCTCATGGCACAAGCTCAATAAAGAAATCAACCTCACGCTCTGGAGGAAGACCTGAAAAGTTATCCAGGAATACATCCCTGAAACAATCCACCACTAGAGGGAAATCCTTCTAACAAGTCCCCTGGTCGTCTAGATATAGGCTCGCAATATGGGTTGTGATACCACCTCGCCCATGATGCTTTGGTCTAGCTCGACTCGGCTAAACATCCCACTCACCCTTGTATAGAAACTCTCTACCCTCTGGTGATGTGAAACTCACCCTGCGATGATAGAAATCCACAAAGGCTCAAAAAGGAACCAACTAATCCATTTCGATAATGACATCATAGCTCGTCATCTCTAAGACAAAGAGGTCCCAAAGTAAGTGACACCCACAAAACTCTAGGGGGACTCCTTGTACTAACGCACACCAGCCGTTCTAGTCCCCAAAGGAGTTTCTAGCATCATAACAATAGAAGAAGAAGAAACACAGAGCCATAGGCTCTCCACAACGGGCACAGATATGAAACTTTGTGTACCACCCGTATCGAAAAGTACTGAAGATAAAACAAAAGCTACTAGAATAATACCTATGACTGTATAAGGTCCAGGATCCTTCTCATGTTGGGTCTGTTGCACTGCATATGCCTGACCAGTGTCACGGCCCTGCGACACAGCCTGGTTACCCTGAGCAGTCCCGCCCTACTGCCTTTGTGATCCTGGTGTCTGGCTACCATGGCCACATCCACCAACTCTACCTTCATGCCCTGACGTATTCCAGTTGCCTGACTGGTAAGAAGCTACTGGTCCTTCCCCCACCTTCAGAGTTTACGCAGAACCCCTCTCGCTATCCACTGGTGGAAACGCCCTGCAAAAGTGTTGTAGATGACCCATCTTTCCATAAGCTCGGAACTCCACTAGGTCTCGTGGACACTGAGGTATCTTTTGCCCCTCCTAACCACACTGGTAGCACATGACCTGGCCACCTGAAACATTCTTCTAGTTGGTACTGAAACCCTGAGATAATTCCATCTGTCTCTTCCTCTTACCAGTAGAAATAGTACCAGAAACTGGTGTTGAACCACCCTGGCCCACATCACTAGCTTCCCGCAGGTTCCTCTCTGTAATCAGCACCTGGTTCAAAATAGCATGTACTGAAGGCAATCTCAAAACATTCACCAGTGTTCGGATGTCATAATGAAGACCATCCTCAAAGCGTCTAGCTCTTAGCATCTCATTGCCCACCATAATGGGTGCAAAACACTAAAGCTTGATGAAATGAGAAGAATAATCCATCATCGAAATAGCACCCTACTGCAGATTCATGAACTCTCAAGCTCGATCTTCCCTTAAAATCTCTGGGAAGAAGAAGTCAGAGAAGGCTATCTAGAAATATTCCCATGCCATGTCTTTGTGATTCTCTGACTGAGGGGTAACGTCCCACCACCTCTTGGCAGAATCACACAGCATATAAGTCGCGAGCTTGACCCTCCACCTTGGATACGTCTCTAGGTGCTCAAAAATAGTCTGCATAGACCCCAGCCAAGACTCTACAGCCTATAGTCCACCATCCCCTGATAACGTAGGCGGATGCTGCTGTTGGAATATACGAGTCCGCTTAGCCATATATGTGGCAGCCGGCGGTGCTTCCTGAAAGGTTTTCATAAACCGCATAAAGACTTCACAGAACTGCGCCTTCGCGCTTGTGTCCGGTATAACAACTGGTGCCGCATCTGGCTCTATTGGAGGATCCATTGGTAGCCCATGGTCATCCATTTCTGGAGTATACTCATTGCCACTCTCCTAGAGAACAATGTGTGAACGTCTCAGCGGCATGACACTACAAGTTCAAATGCACACCTTAGATCAAGATTATCATAGTTTGAAAAAGAAGGATCCAAAAGGGGAACAGGAGGAAGAAGGAATTAAGATTTGCAAAACAAGACTACACAGTGTGTATACTCACTACACGGCGTATAACTGACTTCTCTTCCCTGTCCGGGTCCTTTTACACGGCCAATCCACATGGATCCCATTGAACAAAACTACACAGTGTGTATATAATATACACGGTGTGTATGGTTTAATTTTCCAACTGCCTGTGTCATTTGTGACACGGCCGACTACTCGGCTTGAACTACATGGTGTGTTACACCCGCACACATCGTGTACACTACCCTGTTTCCCTACCACATGGCTAAGTCCCCACAGTCTATCACTAGTCAAGACTACACGGCACGTCCCACCGGTACACGGTGTGTACTAGACAAGCTTTGTCGACCCGTGTTGTTAGTTACACGGCTGGATACATGGCTCCCACTACACAACATGTTCTAGATGGTCATGTCATGTACACGAAAGGATTACACCGAACCGTGTTGTTAGTTACACAGCCGAATCCCAGGTCAGACTACACGGCATGTTCTATATTGGACACAGCGTATATATATTAAGGTTTCCCCAGTCCGTGTTGTTAGTTACATGGGTGTACTACGAGTCAATACTACATGACGTGTACTTCCAGTACACGGCGTGTTCGCCCTAAGCATTTCCCTTCCACGTGTCCCTGCCCACACAGTCTATGGCACGGGAAGGACTACACGGCGTGTACTTAGGGTATACGGCGTGTACTCAAAAATTTTCATTTTCTTCCCAAATAGAAGAACATACACGGCGTGTTTAAGGTACTACATGGTGTGTATACTGGGTTTCTGGACAGTATGATTCCGAAACTTCTCTGGAACCCAGAAAATACTGAAAAACAACACCTATGTGCTAAATTCTGATCCGTGAGGGCCCATACTCCCTGCGAATCAGAGTTTTTCATCTTAAATGTGTTATAACCGGATAAATAGTAAATGATCCACCAAATTCCAGTAAATGAGGGCCCATACTCCCCAAAAACCAAAGTTTGGAATCCATTCTATAAACAGGCTCACACAAAAATACCCCATCACATAGCAGGTATTTATCAAAGCAGCAATCACAACAGCATGCTTTTACTAGGACAACATCTATCACAACAACATGCAATATATAATGCACCTACATGGCATGGAAACTATGCATGGAATGTGATTTCTATCATGGGCCTAAATGATGCATGAGATGGAATACCCTCATCTCATTGGGTTGTAACTAAATAGAACCCATGAATAAAATAGAAACAGCACAATACAAGTGCATCACCCTTCGGTGAAAATTAATTCAACTTTAAAATTACAAAATCAGAGAAATTACAACACGAGGTAAATTGGATTTTCCCTGTACATGGGTTAGCTACGCCCGGGAACAGCTTATTACCAACTACCATTCTCGTCCTATCCCTAACTAAGGCACCAAACAATAAGTCAAAGAAAATAACTCCTTTGATACCACTTTGTAACGTCCCAGTTCCAGGTGCCACTCAACAGGTGCCCCAAACTCGGTTCGCTACGTGAAATCAAGCGCATTTTCCCAAACTCCAGAGGCTGCCGACTAGTAGCGAGGGCCCAGGTCTGATAGAGGGGAAACTATGCCCTCAATTTTCAAAGTGTAGCGCAGTGGAATACCATATAAAACATACAACAACAACAGTGGAAGTAATTAAACATACACAATTTTTAAATGAACAACTGAAGTAAAAAAACCAGTAGTGATATATATATATATAATGGTGATGCAACATACCTTAAGTTCTAATAAAACTTCTAGAACATGTTACAAAGTGGTACAATAAGATATAGAGTACAGCAAAACCAAAACAAAACAGCCGGTAGCATCATGAGCCAAAGCCCAGTCCCATGCTCCCCTACTCCTTCGCAGCAATCAAGTACATGTATAATGACCCTTTACCTTATCCACACTTGTAGAAATGTAATCTGTTTGGGCCGAATACATGACCCAAACAGGGTGTGAGAAATAAATCCCAGTAAGCACCCACCAAAGGCTTGTGCCCAACTATGTGAAAATATGAAACAATAGTGTGCAGTAGTAAAATGCAATAAACTAAGTAGTATTACAAAGTATCTAAATTTACCTGTTATATTGCAATTTTTTTATTCATTTAATCATTAATTATATGGAAACCACCACAGTGAGTTTCTATGTAAACAGTCAGTGTCCTCAATCACGCAAACCCTTACCCTTAGGTAAACAGAAACGTAAACCGCAGGTATTTTCCCATAGGCATAATAGATGTTGCCCTCAGGCGTATGAAGTGTCACCCACAGGCACAAAGTCTATTGCCCACAGGCACAGAAGAAGTTTCCCTCAGGCCGAAGTAACCACTGCCCTAATGCTAAAGGTAACACTACCCTCATGCTAAGTAAAGCACTACCCTCAAGCTAAGAATGTAACCAGGCCATTCCCAACATATAAACAATCAATATACAAACAATTACTCTCAAGGTAATTCTATAATCATTAATATAAAGGCATACCCTCGGGTATCCTGTCCAAATGGAAAAACAGAGGAACGCACCCCTGGGGTGGTCTTAGATCCAAGCATCGATCCCAAACAATAGTTTATTATCACATTTAAATTACCTAAGAAATTCTAGGTATTTAATTCAACATGGCCTCAGCCATACAACACCCCATTCATGGGTGTGTATCTCAATGGTACACAAAACGCACATCAGTTGGAAAATTAAACACCAACCCACCTACCTTAAACACCCACGAATGGTATACCCGAACGACGAATTCTAAAAAGTCCAAGAACGTCGTAGATATGAGCTAAAATAATTCTCATTCAACCTCAAATAACATCCATTAGAGGAATAATTTCCATAAACTATGCAAGGTGATGAGAGGGATTACACGTGCGGTGCCAACGTAATCAACGGAAGCGGAAACAGATTCCCGACGCTCGATCTATAGATCCACGAAGGTTCAGTCATCCTCTCCTAAGCTCCCATTCGGTTCTAAGCCAATCCTGTGAACAGGGTTGGCTACTGCCCATTTTAAGCAACAAAACAAAGTACATGGAATGTACTTTTGACTACATGGCGTGTACTCCCCTCATTTAAATGTTCCTCTGGCGGCACCACCAAACTGTTCATCTGTTGACATGAGTACACAGAGTGTATTCCCGACTACACAGCGTGTACTGTCGCCCAGATGGTGGCTACTCCCACCACCTTACTGTTTCATCTGTCAACAGACTACATGGCGTGTAAAGGACCACTACACGGCGTGTGGTCAGTTTTTACACCCTTAGTCACAAACAAGGCTACACACCTTACGTACTCATCCAACATGTCCAAAGTACACGGCGTGTAGTCCCAAAATTTAGGATTTTCCCCCATTTTTCTTATTTTCTCAAAAACACTTAAGGGAAAGAGAAAGGAAGAAACCTGTACCTAAAAAATAAGAAACGGGTTCTTAAAGAAAATAAATCCACTATATTCATTCACTAGTTCCCCATATACCACTATATTCATTTTTTTCACATTAAGTATTATTATTGATTTACTTGTTATATTAACTTAATATAAAATAAAAAATATACTTTTTATAAATGATAATGTATGACATGACCTAACCCTACCACAATCTAACCCATGACAGGAATTTCAACACAATTTAAAAAAATTTCCCTCCTCAAATAGGATATAGGCCAAAGAATTGTATCGAGGATATAATTTCAAAAACTATATCCATTTCCTTTTTATTTTATATAATTCACCCCATAATAAAAAATAATTACAACATTATATCAATATTATGTTATAAATATGGAAATTAACATATAAAATGAAATAGATTATTCCAATATGCTACAAGGGTTTGTTGGCATCATGGGGTGTATTTTAAAGGATCAAAACATACAAGACATTAATTTTTAGGAAGTATTGTTTTATAGGAATCTAGAGGATGTCGGGGGAGATTTGATGGGAAATTTTGGAGTTCACTAGAGAATCATCTAGGGTGTTTTGTTTAATGGATCATGGGGATGAGCCATAGGGGTGACCACTACTGTGTGGAGGGGCCGATTGTGGCGTAGGGTTATTAATGTATGTATTTTGATCCCACTACCATTTATTAAATGGATGTGAAATAGAGACCTTTTGATGAGTATATGTGACCTGTTCTTAAGATGGTTACAGTGTAGGAGGCCTGGCTGCTATGTAGTAGGAATGTTGACATTTTTTTAGTTGTATCCAATTTTTTTCTTTGTATAATAATTGAGGAAAAATTAATCATATAGGTGATATATTTTCTAAGAGATTACAATTTTGATTTATGGGCTACAACATAGACTTTAGTCTAGTTTAAAGGATTTTTCGGTGTAGTGGTCTCAAATACATAGGGTTCTTCCTCTTATTTTATATGATATATGTTATGTAAATAGCCACATATCTTATAGGCCTATTTGAGAAACTTGTATATTGAATGGTCACCACAATAATGTCATAGTCCTTTAGTTTACAGTAGTTCTATGAAATTTTCTTATGGGTTATGCTATGTTATTCTATTTTATAGATTGTGTATAAATTATTAGATCACTTATGACCATGATCATTTGTCCAAATTTTATCTCATTTTTTGGGTGAACCAAGGGAAGACCAATGAGATCTCCCAACCCACTTCTATTATATTTTGACCCAGGTATTGGAGTATCTATCTCGAGAGGTTTAGGTAAATTTTCTCCTGGACTTTATTAATTTTACACCATGTTTCTTATATGGTAGAGGTTTTTTTTATAAGGAAGATACTATTTTCATATGTTTGGATAAGAGGATGATGTATTAGATTTTTTAGGGTGATAAATGTGTTCTCATTTATTGTGTTTATCATTTATTATTCCTTCCAATTACAACCTTCCACAATGGAATTGAAATATTTGTTTGATGTAGGTATTTCTTCACTCCTCATATGTTTTATCCTTTAGGAGGGGTTATATTCTTATATATATTTTGGAATAAAATAAATTCTATTTAATGATGATAATGAATTGGTATCCTAAATTTTGAAGGGTAAAGGGATTGAATCACATGCTTTAAATATTTTTGTGGTTTTGAATTTTTTATTTATTGGGCCTAATGACTTACTAATAATCATAGTTGTTGGTGTATATTTTATGCTATGATTTTTTTGAATATAGAAACCTCATTTTGTGACTAATGGATATCACAAAAAATGTAAATTTGTTAACAACTTATATCTGGTTTATAAAATTTCTTCAAAAGGAGATTATTATCTTGTGTGAGAATCTCCTTGAATAATAAAATAAAATATGACAAATTTCCATTACTAAATTTGTTAAAATGTTATGTGAATGTGATTTGAAAAGTATTATGATTCATGGTTGTGTCATGGGGCAATGATTTGTTTTTATATTTGAGGTAATGGTTTTTTTTGTATTTCTGTGTGGTTATTTAATGAAACTGGATGTGGTATGTGGTGGTATTGATGTGAGGTTCTACTATGATGGTGATTTTTATGAGTTTTTCTGTCATTCTATGGGATGGTTCAGATGAAAAGTGTTTATTATGTGGATGATTTTATGAGGATGTGGTTTCGGTTATGATAGTGGATATGTCATCTAGTAGTAATTTGGATTATTGTTTATTTATTTTTGTTCTGCATTTTTTATTCTATTTTCCAAGGATGTAATAGAATTAAATGTAAATGATGAATTGAGATTGAATGAGTTGAGATGGGTAAATAATATTGGATTAAAACTTGTTTTCTGGTTTATATTTAATATGAAAAATGTAAAATCTTGATATTGGATTGATTTTTAAAAAATAAGGAATGTAGCTTGTGTCTTGTAGCTAGTTTTTTGTTGTTGTGCAGTTAGTGGTGGCTGTAAAAGTTGTGTTGTATTGAGTTTGGTCGATGATATAGTGATAAGGTTAATTTTTTGTTTTTGAACCCATAGGTTGGGATAATGTGTGGTTATTTTTATATGTACCTTATATGTTCATTGTGATTTCTATATTCACACAACCCATGTCGAGAAACATGTCTTTCCAACTAGATATTTTTTTTTGGGGGGGGGAGTTCATAATCCCTTTATAGAGTATAGATGGATGGGTACCCACTCTTACCCAATCTCTATTCCGTGTGAGAGAGATGTGAAGGGGAATTGATGTACAGAATTCAAAATATTGATATTGGTTATAGTTTGATAAAATTAAGGGATGGATTATGATGGGGGTTGTGCAAGTTTGGAGGAGGGTATAGTGATGATGTCATTTATGTTTACGATTCCCTATTATCATGTTTATGAAATTCATGTGATAGAATAGGTGTATTCAGGTGAGATGTGTTGTGATGGTCCTTCTGCCTTTAGGAAGAATGTGACCAGGTGTATTTGGGTGATATTTTATGTTATATCTATTTACACCCAGGTCTCATGATTTTTGAGGTGTTTTATGATGGGGATATTGAATAGCGCTATAATGATTTAATTTCTATAGGATGGAATGATTTTTGAGGGGTTTTATGATGCTTACTTTATGGAATAGTTATGTATCTTGTGGTAGAAAAAAGTGATGATCTTTTATGGAACTAGGAAGTCACATCCCAATGAGTATAACTATGAAACCCATGATCTAGAGATTACAATAGTTGTGTTTGGACTGATGATGTGGTTTCATTATCTCATTATTCTTTGATTTATGGCCTCTAAGGATCATAAAATCATGATGTATATATATTTTCTCATCATTATTTCAATTGGTTACAAATAAATTGTATGGTGTTTCTCAAGGGTTGGGATTTGGATATCTCCTACAACACATGAAAGGGGAATTCATGGAGGATTTGGAAGCCTTTCATATAGATGAAATGGTTGTATATGGTATAGGATCAATTTTTTTTAGATTATTGTACAGTCTTATCTAATTATTTATGTGGAGGAATCTCGATGGGATGACTCAAATGTAGAGATGATTTTTAATCATGTATTCCATGATGATTCTCTGATGTGATATTCAGAATATGATCATACTGAGTTGTTCTTTTAGGGGAGATTTTTTGTTCCACTGGTGATATATGGGGGAGTCATTCATGAGTTCTATTTCACTTCCTTGGTGATACAACATTGAGGTTATAAGATTTAATATGGCTTGAGGACATAGTTTTAGTGTCTTGGTATGAAATGAGTTGTGGTGTAGTTAGTGGCTTGGTGTTTTTTAGCCAGTAAATAGAGATCATTAAGTTTAAGGAGGTTTCTTACAGTTCCTAGAAGTCTCTCAGTGAATATTGGATGAAATATTGATGGATTATACTATTGTTTTACCCTTATATCAGAGATGTTGTGATGTTTTTTGGGTAACCATGGATCATTTGATAAATTGTCTCACATCCTAGCGATCAAGGAGTGGGGAATCATAGATGATTTTTTGAGGATTTATATAGATGATTTTGTTTATCTACTTGGATTTAAAAATCCAATTTTCTTATATTCTAGTGAACATTTTACCTTGTGAGTCTGTATGGGATTGTAGCATGTTTTCCACATTCATCTGTACTTATTCATTACTTTCCACCCTTATATGTAAGGAAACACAGATCAGGCCATCCATATACTTAAGGATATGTTGTGAGCACATATAATTATCGTCAGAAAATCTTGGTAAAAACACTTGGAATTGGATTATATTTCAAATACATTTTCATGGCCCAATTTGAGGATTTGAATGGGTGGATATTTCTTTCTCACTTGTATTGGGGTATGGTTGGAGATTCAATAGTTCTCATTAGTGATGTGATGCAAAGCACGATATAGAAAGTTCATATTTTTATGGAAGTCGTAGAACTGTAAAAGAAGAATAGGATTATTGTGTGGATCATATGAGGATTCCATTGGAGTTTAAATATAGATCCCATGTGTTGTTGAGATTCTCTCCTTGACATAGATATTAGATTTTTTTCCAGAAGAGTTAACCCTTGTCCTAGTTTGTTGGGACTTTGTATGTGTTAGGGTGTGTTATTGAGGTGTATTATTAGTTTTCACATACTCTATGGGTGGAATAGATTCATGAAATCTTCCACATTTCTTAAAACAGTTGATATCTTTATAATGACCCTCATGAATTCCATTGCGGTGAGTTGGATATCAAGGATGAAGTGATTTTTTTGGAGCATCCATTCGATATTCATGATCATCAGTAAAAGGTTCTACGAGGATACACCATTCCTTTGGTTTGTGGGTGATTGAGTAATGGTGATCTATATGAGATTTAATTGGAGTTTTCAACATAGATTCATTCCCTATACACCATTTTTTTTTAATAATTATATTCTTTTTCCTTCATCATTTTTTCTTCAAAATGAAATATTTCAAATCATATTGGTTATTATGTGTACTTTTCATTGTTTTGATATCACTTTTAAAACATCAAGAATATGATAAATGGAAAACATAATTCTTAATCAATACGCATTAAACTATGAAATGATTAAATCCATGTGGTTGTGTCATTAATACCCAAATTTGATAATTTCTTGACATAGAGAGTGGAGTTTATCCATTTTTGTTCTTGGGGATCTACAGTGTGTTGGTTGTTAGAGATGATGGATTGGGCCATATAGAGGTTGAGATATTGGTTTAGTGTTGTGAAAGGTGAGTCATATTCTAATTTTGTGTGTTTCTCTAGGATTTTTTTGAATGTTTACAACTATGTTTTGTGTGTTTGGTTTGTGGCATGTTTAGTGGTAGTTATATCTCTAATATGTATCTCAATTAAAGGATGTTCAAAATAATTCTATGTATTTCCATTATTGGTTGGTTTTGATTATCAAGGATGAGAATAGTTTGAGATTTATCTGATGTAACATCATAGACCTTCCATCCTATAAAATTATGGGTATTCTACTGGTGGAAGAGTCAGGTGGATGTCAGGAGGAGTTTTCGAGGGAACACAGAGGAGTTGTCTAGAAAAGTAGTCGTAGAGTTATATATTGTAGATCATGGGGCCTCGATGGAGGTGTGGCCACTAAAACATAAAGTTGCATGATTTAGTGTAAGATTCATGATGGAGATATTTTAATTTCACTTCCCTTCATGTAATTATGGTAATGTGATGTTTTTTCATGATTTTAAGGTAAGTTCTTCCAATGATGGATACAAAATAGGAGGTCTAACTAAGCCATGGTGGAATATTGGTGGGTTTTTAAGAGCTACTGAAAAATATAACCTGGATAGAACATTGAATAAGGCTACATCATGGATGTGAGTTATTTTCTTAGGGTTGTGGAGTGGGGTTGGGGGCATCAATGTAGACCTCCTTCCAGTTTCTACGGCTCTAAACCATAGTGGTCTGGTATATGATAAGGTATTATTCCTGGTTTATAGGATCTTTATCATGTAAATATACATAGATCATAGAATGTTTTTTACCATCACAGCTGCACAGTGGTCCTCCCCGCTATTTCATATCCTTATGGTTTTTAGCAGTTTTGTGGTGTAGTAATATAGATTGCATTTTGGTCTACTATTTTATAGACTTGGTACAAATTCCCAGATCCCCTCATTCCTAATCATATTTTCAACTTGTCACTCGTTTCATCTATCACACAGGTGTATCCATATTAGTTTTTCAAGCCCACTATCATGGTATTTTGAGATTGATTATATAGGATCCACCTATGGAGGTTTTAATAAGTTTCCTCCTTGTCTTCTTCTCTTAACATCCCTATTTCATTTCTGGGGGAGTTTCCTTCAATGGTAACATCTTATTTTAATGTTTTCTTGGTATGAGTATTATGTTATTGTGTTTTTTGGGTGATCAAAGTTTTCTTATTCATTGTGGTTCCTGGTGGTTGTTCCCTATTGTTCCAACAATGGGAAGTGAATCAGAAAATCTATTTGAGATAGGCGATCATTCATTTAGAATCTACTGTATCATATGGGAGGGGTTATTCTCTTGTTTATTTTTTATATCATATTATATATGTTTAAATGTATATAATTAAATATTATTATGAAAATTAAAAGGAAAATGTGATTGAATAATATTATTTGTATCATTTTTTTCTTGATATTATCATTGAACATAATTAACACCTTGATTAAAATCATTGCCATTGGGGTATTTTTTTCATTATGATTATTGTGATTATGGAAACCCAATTTCTTTATAGATGTAAATCAAAAAAAGTGGAAAAAATTAACCACTTATATTTGGTTAATAAAATAGTTTCCCTAGGAGATTATTTGATTTTTTCATATTTATCTTGAATAAAGAAATAGACTGTTACTAATTCCTTTTTATAATCCTACTAAAATTTTATCTGAATGCCAAGTGAAATTTTTTATGAAGTATGATTTTTTTGGTGGGTAGATCATTTCTGGTTGTGTTTTAGGGCGATGATGTGTGGTTGTGTTATGTGGTAGTGATGTGATAAGAAGAGCCTTTTGTCTGTGGTAGTTGTGTTGTGTGGTTGTGATGTGTGGAATAGTGTGAAGAGTTTTTTGGAAATGATGTCAATAAGTTATGATGGAATGTGGTGGAGATGAAACCATTATGATGAAGTGGTAGTTTTGGATGTGATAGTGGTTTTTTGGGATTATTATCGTGGGAATAATGGATTTTTTGTTATAGTGAGTTGTATTATACTAGTTATCCGGGTAGTCATGCAATTAAATGTAATTGATCAATTGAAATGGTATGAGCTTAAATGACTAATGAATATTAGATTAAAATGGGTGGTGTGGTATAATATGATTTATGTTTAATAATAAATAAAGGTTATATATAGTGAATGGAATGATTTTTAATTCCAAGGTAGAATAAATCTTTTGGAATCTAGCTTATTTTAAGATGTTGTACATTTAGTGGTGGTAGTGAAAGTGGGAGTTTTATGAGGTTGGGAAGTGATGTTACAAGTTATTTAGTGTTTTAGTTATGAACCCATAGTTTTGGATTTTTTGTTATAAGTATATATACCTTGTATGATCATTTTTATTTCTATATGCACCCCACCCATGTTGAGGACCATGTTCCAACAACAAGCTATATTTTGGGGGTGTGTTTCCAAAAATCCTAGTGGTAAGGATGGATGGATTACTAACCAATATTTCACACTCTCTCTTCCAAGTGGGTTATATATGCATAATATGTAACGGTAATATGTAAAAATTGAAATAGTTTTGGTTGTTCGATGTAATGATTATAAGGATTATAGAAGTTGTTCATGGTAGGAGGCCAACATGAGGTTGATGCACATCATGGTCATGATACCCTACTGATTAGTCACTGAAAGTGGCTAATATTTATTGTTAAGATCTTAATATTAATGTGTTTAAAAGTGTATAAACATCAATTTTAGTCCAATTCAGAAATTAAACTTCATTTCCCATCATTGTTCAATTCATGCTTAAAGTGTCAATTTGGGCCCACTCAATAATTTTCTTTTGGAAATTAAAATATTCGTCATTTTAATTTGATATTTTGGTATATGATTCAAAACTTTATTTGGAACATTTTTTCTTTTAGGTCTGATGGATGAATCACAAGTGAAGATGGAGATTTTTTGCACCTGAAGGCAAAACCTTGCTGGAAAAAGCATAATGGGCCTAAGGCCCATCAAACAAATGTGGGGCCCACAAAACAAGCCCAAAGAAGCTCACATTTATACAGTAGAATCATACATATATGAGTATCATTTTATTCAAATGTGTCCGGAGCTAATTCTGATTTTTTCATGATGATAAGGGGATATGAAGTTGATATTTAAATGGTGGACCCGACATTAATGCACATAATATCGTCCCACCATTTCGACCATAACATCTAAACGGCTAATCCAAATTTCCTAAACTTTTTACAGATCATATAGGAAATATGGGAGAAGAGATTTCTCTTCTACGACCCCTACGGATTCGGCTTTATTAAATTCTGAATTCACACGTCAATATGGTGGACGAATCTGGACAGTGTTCTGGGTCAACTTCAAAATGTCAATTTCCTTTTGATTATTCACCCTCCTTTGGACTCTATTAATTGTTTGGGGGTGAATTGATTGTGGGGTGGGGATATAAGGCTCCTAATATTTTTATATAAGGAGCTAGTGGTGAAGGGAATAGGGGTGGATATTTTTCTTATCATCTTTTGTTGCTTGTTTCATTGTAAGGTTATGCTGCAAAAGTTCCTTTGTAATGTTTTCAATTTCCATGTAAGTTTTTTTGTTCTTAATCAACATCTTTCTCTTCTATATTTTCCATTCATTTATTAAAACTAAATGTTCACAAAGCACAATGATATCTCTACGTTGTGGTGAATTAGTTCACACATCGGTGTGAATTTCATTCACACACACGGAGGAGTGCTCGTTATTTCTGTGGTTTTAATTTCTTCAATCCAATTCTTGTATTCCATCTTCCGCCCACCATTGAGAGTATACTATAAATGGAGGGAAACACCTTTAATGGGTTGATAATAAGAGGATGCAAAGTCTATATTGAATGTTATTTTATGAATGAATTTTTGTTAATTGGATAATTAATTTAAGACATCCATTCTTTAGTTATTTCTAATCTTCATCTTTACTGTGTTTGAGAAAACTAAATTCAATTACTAAATGACCATATACCTTAAAGTGATCATGAATTTGGTTCTCTAAGTGTAGAGGGGATTATTAATTGTGTTTAGTAAGCACCAAACTAGAAAATGATGAAGGTGGTGTTATTTTTGAAGAATGGATTCATCAAGAATTAATAAAACCAAATTATCTAAAGAAGTAAAATTCATTCAATCCACAACCAACATAATCCAGAGATAAACCCATTTTATTTGAATTGAATTCACTTAGGTTTCTTAGTGTTCTTTAAAACCATCCAAAATCAAAACCAAAGTTTGCTACTTCATAGCTCATCCTTCACCAAATCATAGCGTCTCAAGGTTACTTCTTCGGTCCTTGTGGACTCGACCCCTACATGTACTACATCGACCGCTTTTTACCAGTAGGGTAAATTTGGGCGCAACCAAATTTTGGTGCCGTTTTCAGGGACCAAGTAAGTTCCTTAGAACAAAAACCTTATTTTCTTACCCCCATTCTTCTATTCTCATCCCAATTCTCTTGTCTTTTACCTTTCTCGCTTTTTTTCTTTTGGTGCATGTTCGCCTACACCCGTGATAACTCAAACAGATTAGTTAGGGTGGATACTCCTAGGGCTAGGGAGTCAAGCACTAAAAGAGGTCTTTTTCCTTTAAATACAAATCTTCCTAATACTCCAAATTCATACGTTGAGTTCAATACAATGGAGAATCTCCCACAAAACCAAATCATAAACCGGGGAGGGAACCAAAATAACGGGCAAGACCCTAACTTGGGAATTGTTGCAGACCCGACCATGAATGACTACCTCACACCAACCTGGACTAATGCACCCTCATGAATTAGGCATGATAACATAGGATATGCCCAATATGTTTTCAAACCCCATGTCCTGAACCACCTTCCAACCTTTCATGGGATGGAGTCTGAGATGCCTTACCTTCATGTTAAAGAATTTAATGACATTGTCGAAACCATGTGCCCACCAAATCAAATTTAATCTGCTAAAATGAGACTTTTTCCTTCTTCTCTTAAGGACTGAGCAAAGAATTTGTTAAACAATTTGAGACCAGTATCTATTCACTCTTGGGACCAACTTCAACGATAATTTTATAAAAAATACTTCCCCCATCACAAAACAATTGCACTTATAAAGAGCATACAAAACTTTTTTGAAAGAGAGGGAGAAACATTCTATGAAACATGGGAAAGGTTCAAGGACACATTAAACATGGTACCGCACCATGGTTTCTTAATCCCAGAACAATTGAGAATTTTCTATGAAGGGTTGGGTCCCAGAAATAAACAATTCATTGATATGATGTGTAATGGAACCTTCAAAAACAAATCCCCAAATGATGCTTACGAGTATCTATAAAATCTTGCTGAACAGAACCAAACATGGGGAACATAACCATACTATGAGAAGCCACCCAAATCTGGTGGAATGTACAATCTTGGAGAAGAATAAAACCTTAGATTAAAACTTGCTGCACACACATGGAATGTTGAGGAGATTGATCTTAGGAAGGTCCACAAAACCCAAACTGTTGAGCTTGTTTGTACAATTTGTGACAAACATGACCACAAGACTAATAATTTCCCAACCATTCCTTCTATCAAGGATGTTATTTTAGGAGGACCACCAGAAGAAGTTAATTCAATGAAATTTCAAAATCCACAATTCAAAAACACCTTCAATCCAAGGTATAATAACCATCCCGGATTTCGTTGGAAGGACAATCAACAACCAACACAACAACATTGTATCAACCAATACCCTCAACAAAAATTTCAACCTCATAATCAGTTCCAACCACAACCGGTCCAATTCCAACATCCTCATGTATAATAACAACAACCTATCCAACAACCCAATCAACAACCTATCCAACAACAAAAGTATCCTCCTAGGATAAACCGACAAGCTCAAGCACCAACACAAAATGTTCCACAAAACCTACTAGAACAACTGTGAAAACAAATGGACAAAATGAACTTAGAATTCTCATCCATGAAACAAGAAATTAAAACCATCAAAATTGGAAAAGCACCCATGCCCACACAGGCCATTCCACAACAAACATTAAGGGGAGAGACAAGTTTCACTCAAGCAACTCATGAATAACTAAAGGCTATGACAGTTTTAAGAAGTAGGAAATCAATTGAAAAAACTGAACAAATAAGTCAGAAACCATGTGAAGCTTCAAAATCTAATGAAAAATCTAATGAACCACAAGCTCAAACTGAAGAAACTGATAACAATGTGAAAGAAACAACACTTCAACAAACAACTCCACAACCTGCACCATTTCCTCAACGCATGAGGGGGAAAACCAAGCTTGAATTGAGTGAAACATTGAGGGAAATCTTCTCACAAGTCAAGTTGAACATTCCCCTTCTCGATGCCATCCAAACCATACCTTCCTACTCAAAGTACCTTAAGGACTTGTGCACTTTTAAAAGAAAATTTTCACATAAAAACCAAGTCCTTTTGGCTGCTAATGTGAGTACCACCATTCAAGGGACCATTCCTCCTAAGTTGAAAGATCCAGGATTCCCTTACATAAATGTTGAACTAGGAGAGAACAAAGTTGTCAAAGCCTTGTGTGATCTAGGTTCCAGCGTGAACCTCATTCCTTATGCCATGTATTGTCAGTTAGGGATCAAAGAACTCCAACCCACATCTGTCACTCTTCAACTTGCTGATCGTAGTGTTCGAGTTCCAAAGGGGATCTTAAAAGATGTTTTGGTGAAAGTTGAAAATTTCATTTAGCCAGCTGACTTCATTGTTCTGGACAATCACCCAAGCTTAGGTCTTAGGGAGAAAACCCCAATCATCCTTGGTCGTCCCTTCCTTGCAACAATAAACTCTGTTATCCGAGCCCGAAATGGGAACATGACCATCACCTTTGGAAACATGAGTCTAGACTTGAACATCTACAATGAAAACTCTCAAATTGGGGATGATGAAGAGATCCATGAGGTTAATTGGATTGGTAGTGTTGATAATGAACTCAATGAACATCAAGGATTTATCGAAGGATGGTTAAGTCAAGAAGAGATTGATTTTTCTATTCACATGATGGAAATTTGTCTCCCTGGATTGAATCTCTTTCAGACAGCTCTATTGATGAATTTCTAGAATCACCAATCAATGATACCATGGTTGAAATCAATAACATTGAGTCCATAGCCATTCATGACACTACTCTGGAAAATTTAGTGGATGAAAATTCTGTTCACAAGGAACCAATTTTGTCAAGAAATCTGAACAAATAAACTAATTTCAATAAAAAGTCTCATCCTTTCTTGGAAATTCATGACCAATATGATCTTGAATTTAAAGTCTTACCTTCATCACTAAAGTATGCATTCTTAGGGGACAATCAATCATATCATGTTGTCATTTCTTCCTCTCTTGAAGCCAATCATGAGAGGATGCTTCTAGATGTCCTTTGAAGACACAAGAAATCCATTGGATGGACCCTATCTGATATTCCTGGAATTAACCCACTTATCTGGATTCATTGAATTATTCTTGAATCTGAGTCAAAGCCATGTCGTCAACCTCAGAGGCAACTCAATCCTAATCTCTTGGAAGTAGTGAGAAAAGAACTTTTGAAATTGTTAAAAGTTGGTATCATCTATCCTATAGATGAGAGTGAGTGGGTTAACCTAATCAATGTGGTTCCAAAGAACGTTGTAATCACAGTAATAACCAACAAGGATGTAGAGATGCTTCCAACATGGGTTAGTAGTGGATGGAGATTTTGTATTGACTATAGGAAGCTCAACTCTTGTACCAAGAAAGACCATTTCCCCTTACCCTTTATTGATCAAGTCCTCGAGCGAGTGGCGGGTCATCAATTCTATTTCTTCCTAGATGGATTCTCAGGGTATAATCAAATTGAATTCTCCTTATAGGATTAAGGAAAAACAACCTTCACTTGTTCATTCGGCACTTTTTCCTTCAAGTGCATGCCCTTTGGGTTATGTAATACCCCTGGTACCTTCTAGAAGTGCATGATGGGAATATTCTCGGATATGGTGGGTGATTTTTTAGAGGTCTTCATGGATGACTTCTCCATCTTTGGGGATACTTTTGACGGATGCCTTATAAATGTTGAAAATGTTTTTTCAAGGTGCGAGGATAAGAATATCATACTGAATTGGGAAAAATGCCATTTCATGGTAAGGGAAGGACTTATTCTAGGTTATCTGGTATCTGGTAGAGTGATTGAAGTTGATAAAGCTAAGGTTGAAATCATTCATCACCTTCCCTCTCCTAAAACTGTTAAGGAATTTAGGTCCTTCTTAGGACATGCTAGTTTTTATAGAAGGTTTACTAGGAATTTCAGATCTATTTCTCGACCACTTTGTGCTCTATTGGTAAAAGATGCTCCATTTTTATGGAGAGAAAGCAGTGAGGAATCATTCTCTACACTCAAGTCATCTCTTATATCTCCACCTATCATGCAATCTCCAAATTGGAAACTTCCTTTCGAGCTCATGTGTGATGCAAGTGACTTCGCTGTAGGAGAAGTCTTAGGAAAATGGTGTGAGAAAACTCCATGTGTCATTGCTTATGCAAGAAAATATTTAAATGATGCACAATTAAACTACACCAAAACTGAGAAAGAGTTGCTTGATGTTGACTTTTACTTAGAGAAATTCAGGTCTTATCTCTTAGGATCACCCATCATTGTCTTCACTGACCATTCATCCCTAAAATACCTTTTCCAAAAACAAGATGCCAAGGCTAGATTGATTAGGTGGGTCCTTCTTCTTCAAGAGTTCAATTTAACAATTTAGGATAAAAAGGGTGTTGAAAATATTGTAGCTGATCACCTCTCTAGGATGGAATTCAAAGACAACTCACACCACCTCTTTGTGTCTGATTCATTTCTCGATGAGCACCTCTATTCAGTGAGTGATTTCCCTTGGTATGTTTACATAGAAAACCATTTGGTGATGAGTGACATTCCAAAATTCATGGGGACCCAAGCTAAGAGGAAATTCCTTTCTGATGTCAAACACTATGTGTTTGATGATCCTTACCTCTTTATGTTCTGTCCTGATCAAATCATCAGGAGATGTATTCCCGATTCTAAGCAAGAGTCCATTCTAAAATTTTGTCATGGAGAGCCATGTGGAGGAAACTTTTCTACAAAGAAAACCACATCAAAGGTCCTCCAAAGTGGTTTCTACTGGACGAACCTCACTAAGGATTCCTTCCAATTCTGCAAAAGTTTCCCTCAGTTTCAGCAATTAGGATCCATTACCAAAAGGAATCAAATGCCCCTCACTCCCATTCTGGTCGTTGAAATCTTTTATTGTTGGGGAATTGATTTCATGGGACCCTTTCCAAACTCTAAGGGATACCTCTACATCCTCTTAGCTATTGATTATGTCTCAAAATGGGTTGAAGTCATTCCCACCGAGTCCAATGACCACCATGTTGTGATCTGATTTCTGAAAGAGCATATATTTTCTCGATTTGGAATTCCTAGGGATTTAATCAGTGATTGTGGAACCCATTTTTGCAACCGCCCATTCTCTTCACTCATGTCTAAGTATGGTATTACTCATAAAGTTTCCACTGCATTCCATCCTCAAACCAACAGTCAAGATGAGTTGGAAAATAGAGAAATGAAGAAAATTCTTGAAAAAACTCTCAATCCCTCTAAGAAAGATTGGTCCGAGAAAATCTTAGATGCCCTTTGGGCATATCGAACTACTTTCAAAACTATCCTAGGCATGTCACCGTATAGATTGTTTTATGGAAAATCTTGTCATTTACCTATTGAAATTGAGCATAAGGCCTTTTGGGCAATAAAAAAATGAACTTTGAAATTTCATTGGCTCAAACAAAAAGGAAATTTTATCTTAATGAACTCGAGGAACTTAGGATGGAGGCTTATGAAAATTCAAGGATCAATAAATCTAAAGTTCAATCCTACAAATCTAGGAATCTCAAAGTCAAACACTTTGAACTGGGAAAATTTGTGCTCTTGTATAGTTCAAAACTTCATTTACACCTATGAATGCTAAGGTCCAGATGGTCTGGTCCATACCTAGTGCATCATGTGTACCCTCATGGGGCAATAGAGATTCAGGATCCCACAAGTGGTCATGTCTTCAAAGTCAATGGTTATAGGTTAAAACCATTAATTGAATCATTCAATAAACAAGAAACCAAGGAGGAGTTAACTGAGCCCACATATGAACTAGAGAAAAACTGATAGATTTAGGGTACAAGTCGGGCTAACGACGTTAAACAAAAGCGCTGCACAGGAGGCAACCCATGGTTTTCATGTTTCCAATCACTGTTAATCTTCTATTGTTTCCTTCTCCTTCATTTTGTTATTTTTTTTATATAGACTGTTGACATGTTCTTCTTTTATGAGTAAGGATGGGTATGAAAGGGGAGAAACGTATTCATCCGTGTCACGTGGTGTGATCCCTGAGTAAAACCTTACCCAGAAAATATAATGAAGACAATGTATCATCAGTTTATTTTATTTTATTTATGTTTTTGTAGGTTAAAAAAATTAGACTCTTGACCTGTTCTTCTTTTATGAGTATGGATGGGTATGAAAGGGGAGCACCGTATTCATCTGTGTCACGCGGTGTGATCCCTATGTAATACCTTACCAAGAAAATATAAAGAAGACAATGTATCATCAGTTTATTTTATTTTATTTTATTTATGTTTTTGTAGGTTAAAAAAAATTAGACTCATGACCTGTTCTTCTTTTATGAGAATGGATGGGTATTAAAGGGGAGCACCGTATTCATCTGTGGCACGCGGTGTGATCCCTAAGTAATACCTTACCCAAAAATTTAAAAGAAGACAATGTATCATTAGTTTGATTTAAAAAACATGGAAAACCATAAAAATGATGGTACTTGGAATTAAATAAATCATTGTGTTGTTTGTTTTGTCTTCTTTTTTCTTCTTTGTATGGTTCAAGAACTATTTTGGGTGATACATGTTGAATCAAGGAGGTGCTTAAATCCCCCAAGAGATCAAAGGAGTAATATGGAGCATCATGAACTTCAACTTCAAAAACCAGGTGAATTTGTTCCATGTTTATCATTCTCAATTTCATCTTTGAACTCCTCTCCTACCCCCTTATAACTTTTCTTTTCTTTAAACACTGGGGACAGTGTTATTCTATGTTGGGGGAGATAAAAAAAAATTTATTTTGTGAATAAAAACATGCATGAAAAGAAAAATTCCATTAACCTTAAACATGATAACACACATTGAAAACTCTAAAATTGGATATAAAATAAATTTTTCATGCCTTGATTCTAATTTTAATGCAAGATTATGTTCATGAGCATAGTTTTTGGAATGTGTGGTTGTCCGATGTGATTTTTCAAAGTTTACATTTTTCATCCTCTTAATAAAAATTCCACAATGAATGTATACTGGATCATGGGTGTAAATTTGAGTTCTTGGGTCCCTTTCATTATAGCATAGGGTTTAGGGGTCACTTTTATTTTAATTTGAGTATCCAAAAAAAACAAAAAAAAACAAAAAAAATTATGACCACATAGAGCAATGTTTTTTCCAAATGTGTGGCGTCCATCACTTGGGGACCGTGACTCCATAGTTGTCTTTCCCAGAGTTAGGCTTTATATCTCTATTGTAGAGCATGAAATTGACAATATGTGTGGTGTCCGACACTTGGGGATCGTGACTCCGTAGTTGTCTTTCCCAGAGTTAGTCTTTTAATATCTATTGTGGTTAAAAAATCATCAAGAAAATCAAAAAAAAATTCAAAAAAAATGGATACTCATATTAAGGTTTAATGTGATTCCCACCTAGCGCTTCCATTTTTTCCCCTTGAACAATAAAATGGGCCCTATAACTTTTGTGATGCACAACACTTTACCATGCTTAATTTAAATTGGATGAAATGTGGCGATGAATTTGAACAAAGGAATGGGCTTGGGCTTGGGATATTCTTATGTACCTAGCTTGTTTTAAATGATTTTGATGGGTTCTATAATTTTTTTGGTATGAGGTCTTTGGGTGAGAAATGTCTCTTTAAATGTTTTTGGAAAAGGGGATTTTAATTTCACATTTGTAATATATTTTTCTCGGGACTAACAAAACTCAAGTTGGGGGGTGTGATTAGTCACTGAAAGTGGCTAATATTCATGGTTAAGATCTTAATATTAATGTGTTTAAAAGTTCATAAACATCAATTTTAGTCCAATTCAGAAATTAAACTTCATTTCCCATCATTGTGCAATTCATGCTTAAAGTTTCAATTTGGTCCCACTCAATAATTTGATTATGGAAATTACAATATTCATCATTTTAATTTTATATTTTGTTATATGATTCTCACTTTATTTGGAACATTTTTTCTTTTAGGTCTGATGGATGAATCACAAGTGAAGATGGATATTTTTTGCACCTAAAGGCAGAAACTTGCTGGAAAAAGCATAATGGGCCTAAGGCCCATCAAACAAATGTGGGGCCCACAAACCAAGCCCAATGAAGCTCAAATTTATACAGTAGAAAGATAAAAATATGAGGATCATTTTATTCAACTGTATCTGGAGCTAATTATGATGTTTTCAAGATGATAAAGGGATCTGAATTTGAGATTTAAATGGTGGACCCGACATTAATGCACATAAAGTCGTCCCACCATTTTGACCATAACATCCAAACGGATAAGACAAATTTCCTGAAATTTTTAAATCTCATATAGGAAATATCGAGGAATATATTTCTCTTCTAGACCCCTACGGATTCGGCCTTCTTCAATTACGAATTCACATGTCAATATGGTGGAAGAATCTAGACAGTTTTCCGGGTCAACCTTGAAACGTCAATTTCCTTTTGATTATTCACCATCATTTTGACTCTATTAATTGTTGAGGGTGAATTTATTATGGGGGGAAGATATAAGGCTCCTAATATTACTATATAAGTAGCTAGTGGTGAAGGAAATCAGGGCAGATATTTTTCTTATCATCTTTTGTTGCTTGTTTCGTTGTAAGGTTATGCTGCAAAAGTTCCTTTGTAATGTTTTCAATTTCCATGTAAGTTTTTTTGTTCTTAATCAACATATTTATCTTTTATATTTTCCATTCATTTATTAAAACGAAATTTTCTCAAAGTACAGTGATATATCTGTGTTGTGGTGAATTAGTTCACACATAGGTGTGAATTTCATTCACACACACGGAGGAGTGCTCGTTATTTCTGCGGTTTTAATTTCTTCAATCCAATTATTGTAAGCCATCTTCCTCCCACAATTGAGATTAAACCATCAATGAAGGGATAACCATTTAATGGGTTGGTCTTAGGAGGATGAAAAGTCTGGATTAAATGTTATTTTATGAACTAATTTTTGTTAATTGGATAATTAATTTAAGACATCCATTCTTCAGTTATTTCTACTCTTCATCTTTACCGTGTTTGAGCAAACTAAATTCAATTACTAAATAACCATATACCTCAGAGAGATCATGAATTTGGTTCTCTAAGTGTATAGGGGATTAGTAATTGTGTTTAGTAAGAACCAAACAAGAAAATGATGAAGGTGGTGTTATTTTTGAAGAATGGATTCATCAGGAATGAATAAAACCAAAATTGTCTAAAGAAGTAAAATTCATTCAATCCAAAACCAGCATAATCCTAAGATCAACCCAATTTCTTTGAATTGAAAACTTAAGTTTCTTAGTGTTCTTTAAAACCATCCAAAATCAAAATCAAAGTTGGCTACTTCATATCCCATCCTTCACCAAATCATAGCGTCTCAAGGTTACTTCTTCAGTCCCTGTGGACTCGACCCCTATATGTACTACATCGACCGCTTTTTACCAGTAGGGTAAATTTGGGCGCAACCACCTACTATAATATTTAAGGATTTGATGTGGTGGATCATATGCCTCCTTATGTGATGTGATGTGATGTCTTGGGTGAATTAGCGTGAGTTATGATGTGATGGTCTATTTCTTCTATGGTGATTTTCATGATGTGAGGTATAGTATATATGGGAGCACCAATACATATGATGTTGTGGTGTTTAGTGTCATCCTTGTGGGAAATCAGTTTCAAGTACCTTTATTAAATATGGTTCTTATTGTTTTATTATAATTATATGAATTATTTGTTTAGTTTTATACAACGAGGATGGGATTGGATAGTTGACCACCTTAGGTGATATTTATTTTGCAATTTTTCTAACTGGTGCATATTTATGCTCCTTTAACATTCCCATGACAGAAATTGGTAAGACCCTATTGAAATTACTTTTAATTTAACCATATGTATATAAATATATTTTCATGTTTCCAAGAGGACTATGTTGACCATTCCAATCATTACAAGCACATTCCGTTGGGTCATGTTGTGTTACTACCTTAGCTTCTCATTTTGGTTACATTATTTTTGAAATTATTGTATCTTCTAATATATACAATCATTGTGGGATTATATTGGTTTAATGTTTCTTCTAAAATTTAATGAAGTTCACTAATGCTTGATATCTTATCTCTCGATCCCATTTTTATAGAGGATTTTGCCTCCCATTTGTTATCTTTTTATACACTCGTTTCTCATTTCCGACTAATGGAATACTAGTGGTGGGACTCGAGGGGTCATTATCTCTATTACTCTATATAGGTACTAGGATGGGTATCTATATTGGGAGGGGTCCTGAAATAATCTCATCTATTAGATAACCATAAATAACAGTTGATTTATGAACAACCTTTACCAAAAAAATAACAATATAATATTGATATTTCAATGATAATCCAACCATAGTGAAACAGAACTCTTGAAATAACAAAATAAAAACCCACTACAATATCATAAAAATCATATATAACATCCTAGATCACCCACTGGGGTGATCATATACAAAATATGATTTAAGTGTATTAAAAATTAGTGAAAATGTTTAAAAATTGGGATTTTAGGCTATACAAAATCTATTTTCCCAATCCTACCACGCATCAACATGTAAAATACATAATTTTCATTCTCGGATTTTAACCATGGTTACTGTATAAATTATGTTACTTTTTATTTAATTATATAATAATCTATATTAAATGATAAACCATAGTGGGATTCCATATAACTTATTATAAAACAATTGATAAATATTACTTTATAAAAATAGTTCTCAAAAAACACTTGTTAGACACACTTGTATCAACACCTACACCATTTTAACTAATGCATGATTTTCAATCCCTGATCAAAAAGAATCGTGTAATTTCTATATATTTTATAATAATTTCCTTCTCACACCTTCCTTTATGGTCTAATCACTCAAAAATCACCATTCCTCAGTTCTACCACTATCATTAAATAATATCTCTGCTCACTTAATAATAAATCCCCTATTTTGAGATTTTTTATTTTAAGATAAGGATTAATTTAAGAATACCTCTATATTTATCAAATAATAGTGTTTTATATTTGAAACTCTATTGAAAATTTAATTTTTTGTGTGAAAATGATTTTATTTATTTATTTAGCTAGTGATTTCTATATATTAAAATTTAGGTGAGGTTATTTGGATTTATTATAAGATTATGTATAAAAATTTATTAATTATATGAAAACCCAAGTAATGTTAATAAAAAAATTCTTATTAATTTTCATAAAAATACATTATGGATTCACAATAAATAAAATAATTTTATATAATGTTCTAGCAGAAAAAGAAATCATTTTATTCCAACTAAATTGATTTCCATTAATAATATATATTTAAATGAAATAAAATTTTCTAAATTTTATAATATTAATTCAATTAAAATGTATTCATTTTTTATTCATTAAGTTAAAATAATCAAAGTGTGGTTTTTTTATTTTTCATAAAAAGTATATTTTTAGGTGAATTGTAAAAATCCTATTTTTACAAATATATTCACTTTTATGACATCATCATTATATACGAAGGGAATTTATGTTTTTGAAACATTTTCTATAGACATACATATATATTTAATAAATAAATAAATTGTTTGAAATTGTTTTTTTAGATTTAGGAACTTTTGATTGGTTTTATAGAACCTATTTATTTTTATTCAAATAAAAAAAATTAAACCATTTTTATTATTTGTGTATTTAAATAGTTAGATTTGGTTATGGATTTTTTTTTGAGTCAAATAAATCAATTTTTTATTTACACACAATTAAATTTATTGAAGTTCAATTTTATATAAGATTTTCATATGAATATTTTTATGCTTAAAAGGTAAATTATCTAAAAACTTTTTTCATTTCATTTTGTGTATATATATTCTAGGTAATTTTTAACACTTCCAGAAACATAATCCAAAAAAATTATTTTATTATTTTTAATAATCTGGTAAAATTGAAGTATTATGTTCCATTTTTATTTTAGTCACAAAATAAGGTTACCATGGTAAATGTTTGTCAGCATGAGAAACATTAAAATAGGTTTAAAATGGTTAAAACTAATGGTTGATAAACCAAATCTCTTTGAATACTCTCTCTAAAATGTTTGGATGATGGTATTATAACAAATATTATCCTATCACAATGGTTAGGTTTACTTGGATCCACTTTTCCTTAATGATTACATATATATAATTTTAATGTTAAGTGTATTTACAAGGCCTCCACATCTCTCATCTGTAAACGGTGCATGCATCCCCTCTCTCATCCATAATAATTAAGCTGTTTTTCTTGACAAATATTTACAAAAATAACTTCCTCATACCCTTATCCACATTATAGAGGTTATATGTTTTCTAATAGACTAATACAATCATCATAACTATGTATTTCAAATGAGGTAATCGAAGAAGTTGATATATATTCAACCCATGTTATGTCAAGTTTCCTTCTTAAACCTTCCCTACATATTAAATCACAATCTTAATATAGTGACATAAATATCATTACTATATTTATATTTTATTATGTTCAGAGAATATCCATTTTTACCTCAATTCCATCCCTTGACAATTGAAAACTTTTTCATGTATACGTGTGGACTACCACCTCCATGAAGGGAATATTCAGTTTTTCATCACTGACTCACCTAGATATTTAAAAAGTTATATGTAATGAATAATTACAATTTCTATAAATTGTTATCATTTCTAAAATATAAAACATTACCTAAATTCACTCCCTTTTATCCATTTGAATTTTAAAAAATCACTAGTGTGTACGTGTGAACTACTTCCTTCATGAATGGACGGTTTCCTTTTTAATCTTTTTCTAACATGGATGATTGTATAGGTGTATTGAATTAATAAAGATTTTTTTTGGAACATTATTAATATTCAATAAACTTGATGGTACAATTGTTTGAACTTTTATCATGGTCAATTCAGCAATGCTATTTTGGACCAAATGATCTCAAAACATATTATATGAAGTTAATCAAATTAGTAACTAATAAAAGGTACTACTAATTAAGATAAACAAAATAATAATACATGAATATCCTGGAAAAAATGTTCTAAAGAAATTAACTAATTAATTTAGTTAGTTATTTGGGACCTAAAAGATGTATATGGTGAGTTAGGACTCAAGGTAATCTATTTTTCATTAAAACTCTATATTAAATGTTTTAATGTTTTTCCATCAAATAATTCTTCTTTATGTTGATGTTATTTTAAATTTTTCATTTATATTTTTATTTATACTAAAAAGGAGTGATTATAGACACTTTAAAAATTCTATTAATTTCATCACAATTTTTATAAAAGAAATCATTTTAACATTACCATATAGTTGAAATTTTACATTCTTAATAAAAGTGAGAAATTAAGGTTTTTAATGTTCACCAAATGATTAAAATTCCCAAAAATATAAATACTACTTTTTTATGATATTTTAAATGATTAAATGATTTTTCAAAGAAGAGCATTTTCCATTCATTCATATATTATTTATTATCAAAGTAAAAGTATATTGTTTCTTATTTTCATATTAGTGATACAAATATTTATTCATGATAGAAAGAATTATTTTCAATCATTTTTATGTTAAAAATAAAAATTATTTGTGTTTAACCAATGTTATGGTCCTGGAAGATTTTATATATTGATAAGTGGGTCTAATATATCCCTCCAAAGCATTTGGAAATTATATATTCTACAAAGATATAATATTGGATTTAACTAAGTATTTTTTTCCATTAGAAGGTTTCTTAAAAGTATCATTATAAGGGATATAGGAGCTTAATGTTCTATTACACCTACATTTTCTTTCTATTCATACTACTGATTTTATATGAAATAATTTGATTTCATTAGGTAATAAAAAAACTTATAATTAAATGAATTGTTGTGGCATCTTAATGGGGCATGGTGTTATTTTCATGGGAAATATTTTACGTCTTCTCGTATTTTCTTGTGTTACTTTCATGATTATGATTATTCCTCTGTGATTAATTATTAAATATTTTTAACAAAAAAAATTGGGTAATGATATTGATGTCATGAGAAACTAAGGGGTTTCTATTCTAAAATTATTTTCCAAAAAAGGAAAAAAATTATTGATCTTCATGAATATAAATATATTAATTATTTTCCATTATTTTTATATTATTTACTAATATTTTTTTCTCATCTGATTTTTTTCAAATATTTTTCACATGCCATAAGGATTAGAAGGTACAATTACAAAATAAATGCTCCAATTGTAGATATTTGGTTTGAATAAATCGATTTTTTTATAAATGAAATATGAATCTAAACTAAATAACATGATTTTGTTGAAAAAATGTATATAGTGTAAAAGATTACAATTTTTTATGTGAATTGTTATTGAATTCACTATAACTAAAAATATAATTGATAATAGTAATTTGAAAAAGTAAAATTCTTATAATTAAACTATAATTTGTTTTTTTTCTGTATGGGATGTTTTAAATAAACATATAGGAAATCATAATTGATGTACAAAACTTGCAGACACATGTTTATATATATATAATATCAGCAGGTAAGAATATAATCTTAACATATAAACATATAATCATGTTTTTGTGTGTTTATATTTTTTAAATGGTTATATATATATATATATATATATATATGATTACTTTTTTATATGTTTATATTTATGTTTATAAGTTTATATATAATTCTATATTTAAATATAAAAAAATATTTGTATAATTATTTATTTATATAAGTCCATATATTGTATAAGGATTATGTATATATACCTTCATATGTTAATAAGAATGTCTAACTGTTTATTAAATATAATATTATAGATAGATATATATATATATATATATATCATTTTGTGTGCACACATTCTCACATAGACATGGATATATATATATATTTATTTATTTATTTATTTATTTATTTATTTATAACAGTATTAGTTGAATTTTGTAAGTTATTATTTTCTAGCACAAGTTTATTTCTCAAGATTCTGGGAATTATCATTTTCCACCGCTAATTCATTATATTCATATTTTTTTAACATGTTTATTTCATTTAGTGATTTTTTTAGACCATAATAATTAGATCATTCTTTTTATTAGGAAAATTGAAATTTTATTTTTAAAATTACATTACTTATAGTAAATTATAGGTATAAATAATTTCCTTACATTCTCATTAATTTATTTTATTGTTGGACATAGTGGAAGGGGAACATCTACCGAAGTATGTATTTACCACATCATGCTAATATTCTTATTATTATCAATCTAGTTTTTGAAATTTAATTTTTTTTATGACGTTACTAGTATCCTTAGAACATCCACTATTAGTGACAATACTTCTATTAGTACTTATTCTTCTTCATAGGATATGATACGTAAATTTAGTATATGAAACATTACATGTTTACTAAAACCATTATTTACTTATGGGAATAAGAATATGATACATATAGAGTTTGTTGATAATGATAACATAGAAGGCCAAAACACTACAGAAAAAATGTGAATTTACGATACGGTATTTGCGACGGCGAAGGCTCATGTCACAAATAGTTCATTGTGGGGGACTATTTGCGATGAAACCATATTCCTGTTGCGAAATACATGAATGCGTTTTTTATTATTTTCATAGAGATTTATCCCTCGTTGCAAATAGTAGGCAGGCAGGTTGGTATTTGCGACGGGACATGTCGGAAATACCTTTTTAACCACCGCCTCTAATTAATAGGGGGTTAGTATTTGTGAGGGTACCCATCATAAATAATGTCATCACAACTAATCTAACCTACGTATATACACCTATCTATTTTTTCCCTCATTTTAGTCCTTTCTCTACTCCTCTCTCCCTATCAACTTAAATTTTCTCTCTCAAAATTTATCAATGATAAAATTTTTAAATTGGATCAATATTCGTGGCTTAAATCCTCTGAGAGATTAAATTTAAGGTATTTATCTATTTTGTTTATTTTTTAGTTAATTCATATTATTTGATATGAGTTATAATTATTGTCAATTAGCTGCATTTAAATTAGAATGGGATCGTTTATTTTTTGGCATTTTTTTACAAATACGTGTGATTAGTATTAATTAGTTTCAATTAATTTTTATATGATTTATTATTAATTAGTAGTCATTAGTATTAATTAGAAAAATTATTAATAATAATTAATAACTAGTCATAATTTGTAATAATTAGCGATAATTAGTAAAAATTACTGTTAATAAGTAGTAAATTAAACTGGATAATTATAAAAAATAACAATTAGTAATAATTAGTCATAATTGGTGATAATTAGTGATAATTACACATAATTAGTAATAATTTGTTATAATTTGTAATAATTAGTCATTATTCGTAATAATTTTTAATAACTTGTAATAAATATGACTAATTTGTAATAATTAGTATTAATTAAAAATAATTAGGAGTAATTAGTAATAATTAGGAGTAATTAGTAATAATTAGGAGTAATTAGTAATAATTAGTAATAATTAGTAATAATTAGAATTAAATAGTAATAATTAGAATTAATTTGTAATAATGGGGGATAATTAGTAATGATTGGTAATAAATAGTAACAATTAAGAATAATTTGCAATAATTTGGGTTATTTTGAAATAATAACATTTAATTAGTAATAATTATGATTAATTACTAATAATTTGGATTAATTAGTAATAATTTAGATTAAATATGATTAATTAATAATAATTAAGAATAAATAGGGTTAATTAGTAATATTTAGAAATAATTATGAATAAGTAGTGATAGTATAGAATAATTAGTAATCATTTGCATTAATTAGTAATAGTTAGAAATAATTACTAACAATTAGCAGTAATTAGTAATAATTTGGAATAATTAGTAATAATTTGTAATAATTTTGATTAATTAGTTATAATTAGTTATAATTAGTAATAATTACTAATAATTATGATTAATTAATATTAATTATGATAAATTAGAAATAATTAATATTAATTAGTAATAATTATGGTTAATTAGTAATAATTAGGATTAATTACTAATAATTTCGATTATTTAAAAATAATTAGTAATAAGTAGTAATCATTAGTAAAAACTATGATTAATTAGAAATAATTAGTAACTATTCATAATAATTTGTTTTAATTAGGATTAATTAGTATAAATTTGTGAAAAATATGATTACATAGAAATAAATATTAATAATTAGTAATAAATAGTAATAAATAGTTATTAATAGTAATAATATGTAATAATTTGTAATAAATCATAATAATTAGGAATAATTAGTAATAAATATGAATAAATAGTAGTAATTTGTAATAAGTAGTAATAATTAGTAATGATTTGTAATAAATTGTATTAACGAGTAATTAACTAGTAATAATTACTAATAATTACTAATAACTAGTAATAATTATTAATAATTAGTTGTAATTAGTAATAATTAGTAATAAATAGTAATAATTAGTAATAATTAGTAATAATTATTGATAAATAATAAAAAAATAGGATTAAATAGTAACAAATAGTAACAAATAGTAATAAATTGTAATAATTAGTAAACATTAGTAATAATTAGTAATAATTAGTAATAATTGGTAATAGTTATTAATAATTTGTAATAATCAGTAATAAATATTAATACATAGTAATAATTACTAATAATTACTAATGAATATGATTAAATAGTTTAAATTAGGAATAATTAGTAATAATTAGTAATAATTATTAATATTTAGTAATTATTAGTATTAATTATTAATTATTAATAAATAGTAATAGTTACTAATAATTAGTAGTAAATAGTAATGAATAGTAATAAATAGTAACACATACGATTAAATAGTAATGAACTGTAATAATTAGTAATAAATAGGATCATATAGTAATCATTAGTAATCATTAGGATTAATTAGTAAAAATTAGGCAAAACTAGTAATAATTAGAAAAATAGTTTCTTTTTCTTGACGACTCGTCTTTTTGTAACCTTCTATGACTGAAATCATTATGAAAATTTTACTCTATAGTATGAATATCCATTTTTTATGCATGAGAATGGAGATCACTGTTATGAGGTCTCCTTACTCTACATTCTCATGTTAATAAAATGGATATTTATACGTCAGAGCATATTTTTCATAGTGATTACAGTCAGAGAAAGTTGTGAGGAGATGAGTAGTCGGAAAAAAAGCTACCCCCAATCCATTGCAAATTGTGCCACTCTTAATTAGAAGTAATTAGTTTAAATTAGCTATAATTACAAATTATTAGTGGTAATTAGTATATATTATTATAAACTAGTGTTGATTAGTATAAATTTTAAAACAAATAGTATAAATAACTATAAAAGAAAAAAATATATTATAAATTTCTACAGATTTAAATTTAAATTTCTTCTCTTTTTTAGATAGTGTTTGTCTTAAATAAAACTATTCAAAGAAACAAGTTATTTTGTATTTTTTTAGAGAAATATAAAACATAGGAAGTAAAAAACTGTCATTATTACATTGTCGTGCTTAGATAAACCAGTATAGAAATCCAAATGGTTCTCATTTAAATCATATATATATTGAGGTTGTTGACTCTTTCTAATCATTCGCATCATAAAAAATAAAATTTGTTTTTGAAGGAAAATTAAGTGTCCTTGTAAAAATATGCTCTAAGGATGTTCAAGATATTTAAGAGGTAATCTATTAAGTTTTGGTTTTCAACTAGATTATGTTTTTTGGTATGAACATAGTGATTTTAGTTTCATAGAAAATATGAATAATTTCATTCCGGATCCATTACAGATTCAAAATTTCATACATGATTTGGCAGGTCCATCTTCTCATCAAACTGAAACTCATGGTAATATTTATTTAATTCATGAGTAAGAACCATCTCAATTTTATGATTTGTTGAGGTCTATTGAGTAATCCTTATATCCTGGATGTAAGATAAGAAAAATTGAAGTGGTTTCCAAATATATTATTATTAAATCAGATAATGGAGTTTCAAATAGTTGTTTTGATTAGATATTCAATTTGGAGAAAACTCTGTTACCTAAAGGAAATGTGTTGCCTAGAAAATTCTATAAGAGTAAGATTTTGTTTCCCAATCTAGGTCATGGTTATCATAAGATTCATTCAAGTTAAAATGATTGCATCTTATATTATGGTGAAAATGTTTCATTGGATTGTTGTCCCACATGTAGACAATCGATGTATAAATTGGGTCAACTATTGAATTCTGGATCGATTCTGATAAAATATTTGATATATTTCCCACATACACCCAGATTGCAATGTTTATTTATATCTCAAAACACAAAAACATTGATTTCATGGCACAAAACCAATATTTCAACAGGTAAATTCATAAATCATCCATCTGATGGTGATTCATGCAACCATTTTGATGATGATCATCTGTCATTTTTTAGAATCCTGAAACATGTGATTGGGTTTTTCTACTAATATTTTCTATCCATTTTTTTCTAATAGTAATATGTATTCTTCTTGGCCTATATTTTTAACTTCATTCAATTTACCTCCATGGATGTTGATGATGGATCCATATATATTTTTTACATTATTAATTTCAGGAGATTTGAAAAAGAATATTGATGTTTATTTTAAATCATTGATTTATGAGTAAAATTCATTGTGGTGTAATGGTGTCATTTCATATGATGTTGCTACGAAATAAAAATTTATACTAAAATATGCATTGATGTGGGAAATTAGTGACTTCCCAGTAAATGGAATGCTATCTAGCTAGAGTACACAAGGTCCAAAATCATTTTTGTACTGTATGATAGACAAAAAAAATTTAATCTCGTCAATGGAAAACAAATAGACTATCATCACAAATTCCTTCCCGTTGATCATCATTTTTGGATGATCAAATATTATTTCAGAAAATATATAATTTAAAGTGATGAACCTATAATAATGATCTCAGGTATTGATGTAAAATAAATTGTCTCTTCATTACCCCCATCACATTTTGACCTATAATTAAAAAACAGAAAATTGATGCGTCTAGGAAAGAAAATAATTGGATAAAATGGATCATTTTTGGTGATCTACCATATTGGTTTTATTTTTTGGTCCATCACACATTATATTTCATGTATATTGAGAAGAAATATATTGATAATGTATTTCATACGGTTTTGGATACACCAGGTATAACCAATGATAATTTAAAGATAAAATTAGATCTAGCCCAACTTTCTAGGAGACCAGAACTTGAACTATTTGAAGATATCTTATCACAAAAGTAAATGAATCCAAATGAATCTTATACATTGTTTAAAGAAAATTGATTATTTTTATGTCTGTGGATTGCAGATTTTAGACTTTCGAATGGTTATGCTTCCAATTTGGGAAGATGTTTTTAAAATTTTCATATTACCATATTAAAATTACATGACTTTCATGTTATAATAGAAATAATTCTATTATTTAGGATGTGATGAGAGACATATCAAATATTTTCAGAGACATTTTTGAGGCAACAATAGACTAAATGCACTATGAATAATGCAAAAAGATGTTGTTTTAATTTTATGTAAACTGGAAGAAATATTCCCACATGCTTTCTTTAACTTAATGGAACATTTGATATTAAATTTTCTATATAAATAAAAATGTGGAGATCTGGTACAGTTCTAAGGGATGTAACCATTCAAGATATTCATGAATAAATTGAAGAAAAAAGTGTGTAATAGAGCATTGATTGATGGCCCAATTGGAAAATATTATTTGCAATAGAAAAATTTCTTTTTTATACACTCATTATTTTGAATCTGAAGATCCCTCAAAACAAAACTATTTGGGAAGTAATGAAAAAAATGTTGACCATCAAATTTGCAATCTATTATCAGTTTTTAATAATCTTTAACATGGTTTAACTAGAGTTTATTAATGATGGATTTCAGATAATGTACATCACATAGCTCATAAATATGCTCTGCTCAACTGTGAAAAAATTACACCATTTATACTATGAGTGGTCCTATCACTTATTCTATAATATATATTACAGTAAATTAATTTTATTTTTGTTATACATTTTATGAAAATCGTATCAATAAATAACTTACACAAATTATAATAGCTTCTCTTGAAGAACATCGGGAAAATATGTTTTCCTACAAGTTTCAAAAAATGGTAACATAATTATTTATGGTTTAACATATAAAATAAATTTATTACTTGTTATATTTATAATTATTTCACAAATTTTTAGGTATCTCAACATAATGATAAAATTGATCATCGATTGGGTGTCTTGAATAACCCACCATCCAAAATGGTTAAATCTTATAATGCATATCTAGTGAATGGTTTTTGATTTCATACACCTAAATATGAGGACTAAAAAAATAATTGTGGTTTATTCTTGAGAGGATCTCAATATAGAGAAACTAAATTTGAATTTTATTGAATGGTAGAAGAAATTATTCAATTCTGTTATCTAGGAAAAAATTACATAATGATGTTTAAATGTTAGTGGTTGGATACATAGAGAGGCTTGTGTGTTCATCCATACCTTGAAATCATTGATATTAAATATTAAAAACTTCTTGGAGTAAATGAACCATTTTTATTGGATCTTCAGGAACATAAAATTTTTTATGCAAAATACTATGCTATATTAAAAGATTTGGGTGATTGGTGGAGCGTAATAAAAATTAAACCTCAAAAATATCAGTTTACTCAAAGTGAGTGTGGTTCACCTGAAGTGAAAGAAATTGAAAATTTCCAAAGATGGATCCAAATCAATCTTTTTTTATGAACTGACATGAATATCCATGATGAAACCCCATATTTAAGGGTTTATTGTGAAGATGATTCTAATGATGTTAAAAATGAATTTGAAATGACAAGAAATGATGAAGAAATTGACATTGTAGGATATGGAGATGATGAAGAAGATTAATATTAACATAGTTTATTGATGATTACAATCATATATAATATATATCAATATATAATAGTTTTTTCAATTGTTTTCTAACAATTGAGATTTCAATTTTCAGATGGATGATGATTTATTTCGTCAGTTTCAGGAGGCTGATCTTCCTTTGGATGAGCAGGATGTTGGATCATTCAACCCTCAGACTGCTGGAAGTCTAAGGAGTACTCTGAGGGGGTGTCGTCTTGCGCGATTGATGATTCATAACCCTATCGTTGAGCGATGTCGACTTTTTTTCTTTGATCCATGCATGTAGAGGAACTCTTGCCAATGTATTTTAGTTAACTTTTATTATTTTATTTATATACTAATTATTTGATTATTTTATATTTTTTTCATATATTTTTTAATATATTGGTTAGAAAGGGGAGCACTTTATTGTGAAATTATCATTTTGAAGCCTGGGTCATAGGGGATGAGATTCCCGTTGAGGTTCAGCACTGGATGTTTGATTATTGGATGGTATGTAAATAACTAATAATAATTTTTGAATTTTTTGAACTAATAAATTGATATTATAAATTATTTTTAGGATTTTCAGTATCCCGTTGATGAGAGAATGTGTGACGCTATCTGAAAGGCATGGTAGGGGTTTATGCATGAGCATTGCCATCAGTTTTTGCACAATTTGAGAAGGAATGTGATGAATAAAGTAAAAGTGACAGAGTTTGATGAGTCTAGTCATGAACACCGATCTGATTACATTTCATTTAGCTTTGGGAAAGATTATGTTCACACTAGTAGGGAAGAAATTTTCAGAGGAGATCATCGGTAGGTCGGAAAAACCAGGGGATACATGAGGTGACACATCGAGCCGGTAGTGGTAGATTCAGTACACACATTGAACATATGGAGTGTACTTTTTTCAAATAATTTATATAAATTTAAGGGTAATAGTTTATTTTTTATTCAAATAGGTAGTCTAACAGCTCAATTTTATAGAGTTTGATCTTTATAGGAGGATTTACAGTGATCCGGTCACTTGAGATATTAGAGGTGATTTTCAGCATCAGATTGGGATTAGTATAATTTCTTTTTGAGTTTTAAAATTAACTAAATATATTATTTTTAATATTTTAATTTTAAATTTAAATTGGTGGAGTCATAAGAGGTTGCAACATCTCAGACAAAGACTGAGAGTTAGGATAAGACCGGGGATAAGACTAGTGCCCCCAGATTTGATGAGGAAACATGGATAAAAGTGACCCAGTATGCCTTTGAAAAAGGCTGAGTTATGGGTATTGTCTCTCGGTTTACGTATGGGAGTTATTATGGTATTGATACGATGTCGGCGTCCAGCTTGAGAGGAGATCACAGAGAGTCATCATCATCTGCTACACAATATCTAGAGCATATGTGATCTCAGAGTGAGCTTATAGAGATTATTCATTAGGAGCAGGGGAGATGTGTCGATGGTAGTAGTAGGAGATGCGCCAATAGTAGCAGCAATAGCAAGAATAGGTCTCACAATAGCAGTTGGATGAACAAGATGAGATTCATCGATGACAGCAGTAGCAACATGAATAGATGGACTACGTGCAACATCAGACTCGTTGGTTAGGGATGGAGTTCTCTTCACTATCTCCTCTAACTCCTCTAGAGGACCCCCCTTAGTGATATATATTTTTATAATAAAACATTTTAATGCAATGTTCATGCAAAATTAACTATTTATATTTCTATATAGTGCATTTTATTATTTTTTTGAAATATTTCATTTGTATTAGTTATTTAATTATTTATTATTTTATTTATTATTTATTATTTTAATTATTTTATTATTTTATTATTTTATTATTTTATTATTTATTATTATTTATTATTATTTTATTATTATTACGAATATTGATGTTTTTATAATGTTACAATTTTTTATTATTTTACTGATATTAATATTATTATTTCATTAATATTAATATTAATATTTTTATTATATTATTAATATTATATTATTTTTATTATATTAATAATATTAGTTTATTATTTTTTTATTTTTATTTTATATTATTAATATTAATAATATTATTTCATTAATAATAAAAATAATAATAATTTTTTATTATTATTATATTAATTTTATTTATTTATTTATAATTATTTTTTTATTCATATTATTTATATTATTATTATTAATATTATTATTATTAATATTATTATTATTATTTTGAAATATTAATTTAATATTATTTTATAATATTATTCAATTTTTATTAATAATATTATTTAGTTTTTTTATTTTTTAATATATTTGTGACGAGGCCTTTTGTGATGAGGACCACCTATCACATACATTATTAAAGGTGATCCATCACAAATAAAATTTTTTAAATAATCTCAGGGAAACTGTTTGTGATGGGTCCACGTCCTGTTGCAAATAGTTTTTTTTTCTGATGCCCTTTTCTCCAATAGTGCATTTGGGATGGGGTCCCATCGCAAATCTGATGTTGTGATTATTCCAATTTTCAATAGTAAAATGAAAGTAGCTTATGATTTTCTTATTATTAAATATTTTAGAGAAGACAATCATCTTATATCCAAATTGCCGGAGTGTTAATCAGATGGAACGTGATTAGATGTGGGAGTGTATAATTTTTTTACACCATAATTTCATTTTTCCCAATGATTCATATAATATAGGCTTATTTTAATAACAATTTTATCTATTAATAATAGTTAACATTTTAAATTAATAATAAATAACATTTGGAAATTACTATTCTCTATTTTTATTAATTAGGTATAATGATATTTTAAATCAAAAATTATGTCAAATTAATTTTTTCTAAAAAAATAATGAATATCCATGTGTAGAATAAGAGATTTTAGATATAGAGTGATGGTAGAATATATTCATCCATCAAAAAGAGGTTTCCTTAGTATAACATTAATTATTATTTTTAAAATAAATTTATATCACTGTATTTTAATTATATAATGATTTATATGTTTATTTTTATTTAATAGAAATCGATGATATCTAACTTGGATATCTGGTCACAAAAAAATATACTGTTGTACTTTGTCAAGTGGAATGTATATGTTTCTGAAATAGTAAATATTAATGATCATTATAAAGAATTAATAGTTAAATTATGTATATCCTAAGTGGTTTGGTTAAATTTAACTGATCTTACCACTCACCGTGATAAATGGAAAATATTAAGAATTAAATTTAGAGGCATTAATCTATTGAACTCACTTAATGATGATTTTGTATTTTTTTTAGTATGTTATACTTTATAGTGATGGTTGTGGGAGCATTATTGTTGATTACCATCGATTTTAGGGAAAAAATGTGAATAATTTCTCAGGTGGGTGTGTGCTTGTTGGTGATTATGATCATCAATTTCACGCAATGATTTATATGCATATATTTGATCTCATGAACCATTTTTCTTTATTAATGCAATATATATACTGATATGTATTAAAGGGGTTATTATTTATCATAATTATGGATTTATTCTTTTGATTACTGACATGTGGAAGTGTTTTAATAAATATTGAATGAGTTTTAATTACATTGTTTAAAACCATCCAATGTTTCTTGGATGTCACAGTTGTTATATATCAAATAAGAGGATATTTGTATGATATATTTAGTTAATATATTATATCTAAAGGATCTGTAATGATTTGGTAAATTCTAGACTATCTAGATAATTTATTGAAATAATATTTTATGTGTATGAAATTGGATCAAGTGTTATTTTAAACATTGAGAGTATATTAATTTGTTAGTAACAATATATAAAAAAGATATCATGAATTAAAATTTTCATCCACATCATAATTTAAAAAAAATCGGTATAAAATTTTAGTGAGCATATGACTTTTGAGCACCATATCATTTTTCACAACATCAGGCATTAATTTATGTATGAATTTTATATATTATATGTCTATTTTCTATATATATATAACATTGTTACTTCGCATGAATTAAAAAGTTCGATTTAAAATAAAAATATCATATTTTCCAGAAAGTTTAATTTTGTTTTGAAAAGATCAAAATTCAAACGATCTCCATACATTGTTCTTCATTATTAAAACACCATAATATATAAAAGGAATCACGATTCAAACTGAGATAAAATTATCAAACTAAAGGATATATTTTCTTATGAAGAGGATTTTTCCATGCTTCAAATATTACTAATATTCCATCGTTCATCTTTATTGAACATAAGGAAGGACATTTTAAATTATTGAAATTTCATATTAAAAAACTAGTTTTTGATGTTTTATATTTTTTGAAAGAAGGAAATATATTTGTCTTTTTAGGGAATATGTGTATTTATTTTCATCACAACCAGAGGCACCATGACCATAGTAGTTTCACTTCATATCTTCATAAATTTGAAGTTATTTAAGTCCATGTAATCTATTAGACTGAAACAAATGAAGATAATGGGACGCGATATTCCATATATTTCAATTAAGTTATTGTCCCAGATCATTAATTAATTTGATAAAATAACATTTGTATTTCATATTAGGTTACTAATCACATCTCATAGGGTTTTAAAGTGATGAGAAAATATGTTATTATTTTAACAAGGGTCATGAATTTTTAAACTGGAGATAAAGAACGACAATGTGTTTGAGAATTCATGCGTCACTCGGTTAAGAAGTTATAAATAATAAGAGAAGTTGAGAAGTCCATATTGAAATAAATAATAATAATAAATTAATCTATATGTTTTATAACACTATCCTGATTTACATTATTTATCAATCTTCATAGGTTTACATTTGTTTTTTTCTTTAAGAAATAATTTGTATTACACAAATTGGTTTTAGTAAAATTTAAATGGTTCACGTTCATACCCTTTCATATAGTTATAACATGAATATAAAATTATTACTACATTTGAGTGGGATTAACACCACTATAAATCAAGGATTAATTCATCCTCAGGGTATCAAAATTCATTAGAAAATATTATATTTCCATTATATTATTTATCATTTTATTTTTTATAATAGATTATTGATGAACAAGATGAATGGAAAACATGATTTTGAAAAAATAGTTATGAACCTAGAATCCCATTTCATAACCTTGGTATTCGCCATCACCTATATGTTCCTTTTCAATTATAATCATGGTTTCTTTCTACATCAAAAATACCTTAATCATTTTCAACATAAAATCATGACTTAGATTAATAGAATGGTGTCTTAATATTTTATAGTAATTTTTTATTAATACTAATATTTAAACCATATTTATTATCCCTATTATGGGATATAATTTATTTTACACTTCAAGGTTTTACAATTACATATAATACTACCTTATGGTATCTAAATAATAATAATAATTCTAAAAAATGTGGAAAATAGATAAAGTTTCCACTCTATTTTTTTATGAGAATGAATAAACTATGATTGTGGGATAAAAAACATGAAATTAAATATAGGAAAAATCATAAAATTAGTGAAGGAAATAAAATATAGCATGATTTGAAACTAAAAAATTATAATACACGGTTTGAAGATAAAATGTTATAAGAGAAATAATCATTTGATAAATTTCTCTCAATAATCAATATTAGTGTATTATTTATTTATGGTTCCATAGTAAAACATAACAATTCCATCATATGAATAATATCATGTGAATAATTACTAATTTTTCTATTACTATGATCATAGAATTATAATTAAGTTATTATTATGAATTCAAATTTTTTTAATTATATAGAGTTATCAATAATTATTAGGTAAGAATTGGATCTTCTCTAAAAGAAAAGACAAGAAGGTGAAAGTTGTTTCTTTTAACAAACATAATGGAGGTTATAAAAAATGAAAAAAATATATTCAAATGATGAATAATATATGGAATAATATTATGGGAATCATTCTCTTAAGTTGAAACTTTATAAGTGGAGGAAATGTAAAATATAGTGGGAAGTTATACTTCAATTATTTCAACTATGGGATGGTTAGTTGTTTCCCATCTAATTGTCATAAGAATTTTTTTAAAGAATAAAAATCTAATAAAATATATTCTAATAATGGAAGATCAATGATGGAAATAAAATTAATGTTCAAAGGGAAAATAGAAAATAACACTATAGGAATTTAATAGAAAATTTATATCGAATGAATATGGGGTGGTTGATGGAGATGTTTGTAGTAAAAAAGTGGATGTGTGTATGAAAACATCTCAATGAGTTCTCATAGAACAATATATAGGATAAAGTAACCAATAAGATGATGAATCACATGATAATAGTGAAATTCATGCTATATAAGGTTAGACATAAAATGAATATACTATGAGATTGTAAATTTTTATATACCTAAATGAAATTAGAATGTTTGGAATTGTGAAAATAATTATCATTAAAGAAATCAATGTGAATTAAAATGATTAGACATAAAATTATAATCTTTTTAGGGAAATAAAAATATTAAAACACTAGAATGAAGTGTTTTATAAAATTAATGATGATATGACCTCTACAACTATCCTTAAATAAAGAGAGATTGATATCATGAAATTTTAAACTGTTCAAATAAAGAAACTAAATTTAGCGGATAAATACAGCATCAAAGAGGCTATTAAAAGGAAAATTGAATAATTTAATTATCATAATATTATAAAATTATATGTTTAATAATTTGTATATGAAATTAAGTAATATTATAATAAGTTATCTCAAAATCATTTCATGATTTCCCATAATATTATATAATCATAACTATCTATCTCATAAAAAAGTCTCACCAAAATTAATAATACGATCTCATAAGAAAAAGATAAAAAATATAGAAAAATTATAAAATTAGACTAATATATAAATATAAAAAAAACTCAATATGGTTTGGAAAAAAAATTTACATATATCCAAATATAAATAAATATATAATTCCATGTATACATAGAATATCTACCAAATTAGATGGTTCGATTGATATTATTAGGCTCTACCCAAGTGAAACACACCCCAAAGAACCCAATGGTACTCTTATATTTCCAATCCTAGTTACTGTTTAAAATATATGGATTTTACAATAAAATAATTGTCACTTAATTATTTTATTTAAGGCTGAAAAATAACTTTCACTGGGGGCCCTCTCTGGCCAATGTTTGTATATGCTTAAATATAGCATTCCCTCATGAGTTCATTGGTGGTCCCATATTTTCTATCTGATCTACCATTTGCGTGTTATAATCATTTGAAAAATTAAATGATTTATTTAATTATTTTATTTTCAGTTATTCCATTTATGGGTTTTCTCACAAGATGACCACGCCGACTAAGCTAATGTCGCGCCTAGTGTAAACTCACCATCCTGAGCACAACGGTGCCCTCAGAATTGTGATCTGAGTAAAAATTTAAGAGTTTTTTTCACTTTTTCCAGAAGACTGCCAATGCGCGCTAATTAAAGCTTAACAATACCTCAATGGATCATTCTGGGAACTCCGGGCCCCAGAATCGTGCGCTGCCAGATTTCAAAGTTCCAAAAAAATTCCCATATAATTAAAAAACATACATAGAATTTCTGGGTCTTTACATTCTCCCCACATCAGGGCTTTGCATCCCTAAAAGCCACATTACAAAAACATGGAAAACAAGTGAGGGTACTAAGCATGAATCTGAGCATCCTTCTCCCATGTTCTCTCATTGAGGTTCTCATGCCTCCAACACACATGCACCAAAGGTATCGATTTCCCATAAAGGAATCTCTCCTGACTATCCTCAATCTCTAGTGGAACCTCCAAAAATGTCACCCCATCCTTGATGTCCATCACGCCGTGGTCAATGACGTAAGATGGGTCATGTACGTATCTCCTCAGCTAGAATACATGGAAGATGTCGTGCACCCGATGCAACTAAGGGGGATGTGCTAGGTGGTAAGCTCCATCTCCATCTTTGTTGAGGACATGGAAAGGTCCAATGAACCTCAAAGATAACTTGTCGCCCCGGCCAAATCTCCAAAACCCCGTCAAGGTGAGACCCATATAAATATGTGGGCACCATCTTCATATTCCATAGGTCATCGTCTCCTGTCAAAAAAAAGTCTTCTGCCGGCTCTAAGTAGTTTTCACTTTTTAACAAGTGAGGCATTGTGATATAAAATCTAACACTTCTTTCTTCAACCCTGACCACTAGTACTAACACCAAAGTTCCGAGTACCATGGTTCATCCTCTGAAGATGTTGACGTGCTCCCAACCTTTAGAAAATACATCTGGTGCATGTCCTAAGGATATCTGAACATGTATAGCCTCGTAGTCAGTGTATTCATGTTTTGCCTCCCTGACTCACTGAAGAAGTGGAGGAGTGACTGTGAGAGGCTGAAGAAAAAACTACCCCATCTCGGTCTACAAAGGATATCCATAAAGTAGCCAGCTGCTCCATCACCTCACCTAGCAGCTATATACCAAATCTCCAGCTGGGTGCATCGGCTACAATGTTCCCCTTCCTAGGTGTATAGACAATGTCGAATTCATAGTCCTATAGGAACTCAATCCAATGTCATTGTCTCAAGTTCATGTCCTACTGAGAGATGATATACCCGAGACTCTTGTGGTCTGAGTAGACTGTAAAAATTTCGCCCATCAAGTAATTCCACCACACCTTCTGCACAAAGTCCACTACAGAAAACTCTAAGTCATTGTTAGCATATTTCTACTTGTAATTCTCTGTCTCGGCTCTTGAAACTCTGCTGACACTTCTCCTTCCACAGGAAAGGCTCAGCCTTTTTCGTCAAAGCTGAAAAGGGTGCCGCTACCCTGGGGAATTTGGGTAAAAATATATGGTAGTACCTATCCAAATAAGACTTCCCTCTCCCTTTAGGGAGGTAATCCTGGAAACATATTTCGTAAAGATGTCCCCATGCTCGGCCACTTCTTTTTGGAACTCAAAACTCAAAACTCCTACTGCCACAAGGGTAGGTCTACTCGACTCATGAGTGATCGGCTCCACCCTCCTATGCATGAGTCCTTCCTGTGATGCATGGGTTTCCTTTTCTCCAACCACAGAAAACCCCATCCCAACATTTTAGAAAACCCACAACCATTTTACCTAATACATTCAATTTGAGTATGAACTGTGGATGCCCAGTCCATACCCAAAATTACGTCGTAAGGCCTCAAAGTTTCCACCAAGAGGTTCCAAATGAAAATATAACCTCGAAGGTTAGATCACACCATCAGCATAAGTGTGATTATCAAGGCTCCTCCCAAAGTTATCTCCAGACATGAGAGTAAAATCAATGATTTATCCGGAAACTGTAGGTCTTGGAAAAGATTCGTGGAAGGAAGGAATGATTGGTACTTATGTCTATTGATATGGAAGCTATTAGTAGATAAAGACCATACCTCTAATCATTTCGGGAGTCCTTAGGCCACACTCCTTGGCCACATACATCTACTCCCTTCCCCTGCCCTCTAGCTCCCTGATCCTGGTGGGGACAAAAAAGGGGGGTGGTTGCAATATGTCGAAATGTGAACCACCTCATGCTTCTCCCCTTGCTCTGCTTCCACGTCTATAGCCCTGAAGATTCATCTATCCCTAACACTTCTTCTTCACAAAACATTTTTACATTCCCAAGTCTCTAAGACTAGTGACAATTTCCTGTTTTCCCACTACTATCATCCAATGGCTATATCCGCATAGCCATAGAACATTCAACCACAAATGTACTCTGTAGTACCCCAACATAAGTAGGAATGAAAAGAGGAATAGTGTAGGCTCGGACGTCCTTGAACACACTGCGCTGGAAATTCCGAGCCCTGAATATTGATCATATATTATTCATCGAGTACCAGGAATGATCGGTATGCCTCGATGAATACTCAGCTACCGACATGTCGTCCGGCCGAGCTGTAGAAGCTCTAAAGAACTCTGAGCCACCTCCTCAATCTAGTCCTAATCCACCTGTGAGTCGGGATCACATAGGAACCTGAGGGGTATCTAATGTTGACTCACGCGTATGGCCCTAAGCCTATATGTTTCCTCTACCGATACTGTGTGGTTGTAACTACTGACCAATAGGCAGTGATATAGCTGACACACTACCCGAAGGTAATATATCGGGTAATGGTCCATGTACCGAAGCCCCGTCATGTTGCGGACCATCCTCATGGGTAATCACTAAAAAATTCTAGTAGCTAAGATCACTATCTACTCTACTAGTGTCTCAACTAGGAGGAAAACTCTAGCAACCGCCTCCAGTCATCCCTAAGCTGCGTGGGAAACTGTCTCGCCTCGAAACCTCAAAATCCTCTACTAATGGAACATGTGCAATGCACTCAATCTGTTTGCATCATCCGGCAGTGCGGCTGGTGGTATCTGCTGCCCAATGGGTGGTGGAGCTTCTGGTACACCACCTGAAGGTGCCGATATAGTAAGAGGGCCCTGCACTGGAGCCTCATCGCTTGGTGGGCCGTCATCATGTACTCTCTCAGGAATTATAGTTGGATGTCTATGCAGCGACATCCTGACAAGGATCAGGTGCGCCATGTTCATTAAGTTATACCTAGTGAACTGAATCAAGAAAACACAAGAAAATATTTCAAAACACATACGCAATCAGTGTTTTTGTGCACTGTGTTGGAAATCAGAAGTCAGGTTCCAGGTGTATGGATACGTTGGTCACCGCACCAACACTGGATTCCCTAAACTGATAACAACACTCACAACACTTAACACTATTTCCATTAAAAAGATCAGAGTCATGTGTTCTATAGTAGAACTGACTCCTCTGATGCCAATTTGTCATGACCCGTCCCCCGGGGCCCGTACCGTGACAACCCCAAGCCCACCTTCCATAGGCCAGGGGCTTGTGACTAGCACCGAAGGCGTATTCCCAAAAACCGGGAAGGCATTGCCTTTATAACCTATAACTCACACAACCAAGAACACAACAGATATGAACACTAGTAAACCGAATAGTAAAAAGAGTGTGTACAGTAAGTAAAAGGGACCAGAATACAAGCCCAACTGGAAAGTAGAAGAAAATTTGAAAGTACAAGTAAACTGAACAGATCTTATGAACACACACCAAGGATCCTACCTGAAGGGTAGGTACAACTCTCAAACGAACATCTCTGCGGTACGCCTCATCTATAGTCCACCTCCGAGCAACCTCTAGTCCAGTTACCCTCATCCTTATTCATCATTGTTCGTCACCTGCACTAAACATAACATGGTGTGGGAATAGCCCGTGCAGGGGTGAGTATAACGATACTCAGTAGGGACCCCGAGACCCCCCAAAAGTCTCTCAAAATCCACAAAGGATAAACCACAAATCATGAAAACATCTTTCATACCTACATAGATATATTCCCATACATATAATGAAGTTATAAATTATACCCATCTCATTCATGAGGAAACACAAGGCCCAAATCCATAGCCCAAGCTTCAACTGTTCCACAAAAAAAGGAATGCCACGAAGGTAACACCACAAAGGTAAAGCAACATAGAAGAATACCTCAAAGGTTTCACCACGAAGGAAAGTACCACATAGGTACGCGACATAGAATAATAACACAAAATTTTCACCACGAAGGTAAGTACCACACCGGTATGCCACACAGAAGAATACCACCAAGGTATCACCACGAAGGAAAGTACCACATAGGTACATCACACAGAAGAATACCAAAAAGGTATCACAATGAAGGTAAGTACCCTACAGGTATGCCACATAAAATAATACCACCAAGGTATCACCACAAAGGAAAGTACCACACGGGTATGTCACACAGAATAATACCACAAAGGTATCACCACAAAGGTACGTACCACACAGGTAAGCCACACAAAAGAATTCCACCAAGGTATCACCATGAAGGAAAGTACCACACAGGTACGCCACAAAGAAGAATACCACAAAGGTATCACCATGAAAGTAAGGACTCAAATCACACAAGGTATAACTGAATTATAGAAGTACAGATGATTAGTCGAAGGCTAGATCATCTTATTCTGTTAAGTAGAACTGCTTCTGACCCACAAAGGATTGATAGTTAATTAACCCCCACTGAACCACACAAGAGATAACCCACACATGATCGATATGCGCTGACCCACACAAGATTGTTGAGCGCTGACCCACACAGGATTGATACGCACTGACCCACATAGGATCGTTGATCCCTGACCCACATAGGATCTGACCCCCAGAGGATCTGTATGCACTAAACCACACAGGATCACTGAGCACTGACCCACACATGATCGTATAGATGCTTACCCACATAGGATCAATGTTCTTTCCTCACATACGACCAGACACAGGGTTCCCATACTAAGATCACCTGATTTAGTCATATCCCTTGAAACCAGGAATGCATTGCCTTTAATTCTTGTAAAAACACTCAACCACACACATAGCAGATACGAACACAAGTAAAATGTATAGATAAAAAGTGTGCTGAGAGTAAGAGGGGCCTGAATTTAATCCCAATAGTAAAGGTACATGTACAACTGGAAATTCAATACAACTAAAGAAAGAGAAAGACAACTATTGGGTCATCCTCTGAGGATCCTACCAGAAGGGCAGGTATAGATCGCCTCCTCTGCACTCCACGTCTGCTTGTCTCCTCTACGTACCGACACACCATATGGTCCACCTCTGGGCACCATCCAGTCTAGGTACCCTCAACCCCAATCAGCATTTTCTATCATCTGCACCAAACACAACATGGTATAGTTGTAGCCAGTGTAGTGGTGAGTATAATGTTACTCAGTAGGGACCCTAAGACCCTCAAGGTCTCACAAAATCCAAAAAGGGTAAACCACAATGAATGTAAACAAGTGAAAACCCTACTTAGGTATATGACCATACATATACCTAAGTTATCAAATATTTCCCATCTCATTCATGAGGAAACACAAGGCCCAACTCCTTAGCCAAAGTACAACTGTTCCACGAAAGAAATATTACCACGAAGGTAAGTACCACACCGGTAGGCCACACCAAAGAATACCACAAAGGTAACACCACGAAGGTAAGTACCACATAGGTACGCCACACAGAAAAATACCACAAAGTTAAACACTCATATCACACTATGTATCCCTTAGGTACAATAGTAGAGATGATTAGATTTAACTAATGGATCGTCTTACTCTGTTAAGAGGCAAACCCACGTAGGATCCTAAATCATCAAACCTAAATAGGATCTGAGTACATCATTAGACCCTCAAAGGATCCTAGTACAATAGACCAACACAGGATCCTAGTACATCATCAGACCCACACATGATCCTAGTACAACAGACCCACATAGGATCCTAGTACATCATTAGACCCACACAGTATCCTAGTACAGTCGACCCATAGTGGAACCTAGTACATCATCTGACTCACACAGGATCCTATTACAGCAGACCCATACAGGATCCTAGTACGTCATAAGACCCACATAGGATCCTAGTATAGAAGAACCATACAGGATCCTAGTACATCATCAGACCCACACAGGATCCTAGTACAGCAGACCCACATAGAATCCTAGTACATCATCAGACCCACACAGGATCCTAGTACAGTAGACATAACCCCCCTACCTCGAAGGTTCATTGATGTGTCGTGAGATGAAAACTGTGAAGGCTAAGAGGTTTCCAACTATCATCACTTCTATAACACGCTTCCAAAGCTGGGATCGTGCATCGTCCTCTTTCTTGATTCTGAAGAACATTCTTCGGTGGAGATGGTGTTCTTCATTTGGAAGAGAAGTTCTTCATTGGTGGATGAGTTCCTCCAAAGTTCCCCCAATTCTCCTCTTTTCAAACACTTCGCCAACCAAACCTCTATAAAGAAACATGGTTCCAATATAAATTAAAATGAGTAGATTAATTTATGTTGGTACAATTAAATGTTGAAACATTTAATTAATTTTAGTTGGCTCCAACAATTAAATGGGGAGTTGAAATGTTTTCTCCCATTAAAGAGGGTTCAGGTGGTCCCCACCTCCATAAAATTTATATTGGAGGTTTCAATAAAAAAAATATTATTTTATTTTTATTTCCACAAAAAAACACTAAAAATAACTTTCTCCCTCAATCAACTACGATCGAGATGGAGATATCCATAAGAGAATACCAGTGCTTCGTGTTCAACGATGTCCTCAGATTTCAATTCTAAGAAATGGTTCAAAAGTTACAAAAACCTACTTGCATGTTTACTGAATGTACCTGAAAAAAATTCATAAATTCATTCCAAGCACACCGGGCCTCAGAATCACGCACCATCAATTTTCACAGATTAATAAAATTCTCATATAATTAAATACAATTACATGGAAATTTCTAGGTCTTTAAATTATAATTTTATGTGGAAATTTCCAGGTATTTACATAAAAAATTTACATAGAAATTTCTGAGTCTTTATATTCTCCCAACCCCAGGGCTTTGCGTCCCCGAAATCCACATCATCCTCCTCCAATGGCCCGAAGGCCTTAATTTTTTATTGATTGATAATCCACCTTTCAAGGGATTAGGTGGAACCCTATTACATGCCCGTAGGCCATTTTTAGGAACCAATGCCCGAAATCCACATCATAAAACTAGGAAAACCAGTGGGGATACTAAGCATGTATCTGAGCCTCCCACTCCTATGTGATCTCCTAGAGGTTACTGTGCTGCTAACGTACACGCACAAAAGGTATCGACCTTCCACGAAGGACCCACTCCTGTCAATCCTCAATCTCCACTGGAACCTCTGTAAACGTCACCCCATCATCGATCTCTATCTCACCGTGGTTGATGATGTGAGAAGTGATGCGCACGTATCTTATCAGTTGTGATACATAGAAGATTTCGTGCACCCGGTGCAACTGAGGTGGAAGAGATAATAGGTAAGCCACCTTGCCAACTCTGTTGAGGACCTGAAAAGGTCTGATGAACCTCGGAGATAACTTTCTGCCCCGGCCAAATATCTGAAAACCTAGTCGAGGTGAGACTCGTAGAAAAACCTGTTCACCATCCTCGAACTCTAAAGTTATATGTCTCCTATCGGCATCAGACTTTTGCCTACTCTGTGTAGTCTTCATCCGCTACTGGATGCTCTGCACCTTCTCTGTGGTATCCCATATCATATCTGGTCCCATGAGTGCTGACTCCCCTGGGTCAGTCCAGCACAAGGGAGATCTTCAAGGTCAGTCGTACAATGCCTCGAAAGGTGCCATACCATTGGTGGAGTGAAAGATATTGTTGTATTCAAACTCCAATAAAGGAAAGTGATCCACCCAGTTGGGACCAAAGTCTAGGACACAAGCTCTCATCATGTCCTCGACGGTCTGAATGGTCCGATCAGTCGGGCCATTTTTCATAGGATGGAGGGTGGTGCTCAAATGAAGTTGCATCCCAAAATCCTCCTTTAACCCCTTACATAGCCGGGAAGTGAAACATGCATCACGTTCAGAAAAAATCATCTAGGGTACTCCATTTAGCCAAAAAAAATATCCTAGACATAGAGGCATCCCATGCCCTCTATTGAACCCTACTCTCTAATCAGTAGGAAGTGGGCCGACTTGGTGAGTCAGCCAATGATCACCCAGATAGAATCATGACCCCTGGATGTATGTGGATGTTCTGTCACAAAGTCCATGGATATCCCATCCCACTTCCACTATGGGACCTCTAAAGGATGAACTAAGCCTACCGGTACCTGCTGCTCCACCTTCATTTCAAGTGAGGCACTGGGAGACAAAATTTGCTACTTCTTTCTTCATTCCTTGCCACCAGTGCTATCGTCAGTGATCCTGGTACATCTTCACCACTCTTGGATATACCACTATATGGGATGTGTAAAAATCCCTCAACACTTACTCCCAAAGTGACACTAGTACCATGTTATGTCCCATGAAAAGTATGACATGCTCCCCACCATTAGAAACTCCATCAGGTGCATGTACTGTGGATATCAGAGCATGTCGAGCTTCGTTGTCAGTTTCCCCACACTTCGCTTCCCTGACTCGTGGAATAAGTGGGGGAGAGACTATAGGAGACTGAAGAACAGCTGATTCATCTCGACCCACAAAGGATATCTGCAAAGCGGCCAACTTCTTTGTTTCCTCACCAAGAAGATGTATTCCAGATCTCCTGCTGAATGCATTTTCTATAACGTTTACATTCCTAGGAGTATAGACTATCTCGAAGTCATATTATTGTAGGATCTAAAGCCAATGTCGATGTCTCAGTTTCAGGTCTTTTGAGAGAAGATATACCTGAGAATCTTGTTATCAGAGTAAATTGTAAAATGATCTCCCATCAAGTAATGTCGCAAAATCTTCAAGGAGAAGACACATATGCTAACTCTAGGTCATTGGTAGCACATTTCATCACATGATATCTTAGTTTTATAGAACCATACCTGATAAATACTCTCTCCTGCATTAAGACATATCCGAGTCTGATCCATGATGCGTCATTGTAGACTATGTACCAAACGCCCTCCTCTGAAAGACTTAAGATGGGGGAACTAGTCAACCTTTTCCTCAGCTTCTGAGAACTCCACTAGCATCTCTATGAACACATGAAGGGTTGCCCCATCCATGTGGATGCACCGCACTTTGGGCCTAATACAGTCGATCTAGGCATGGACTGTAGATAACCAGTCCATTCCCAAGATGGTTTCGTAAGGCCTCGATACTACTACTAGGAGATCCCAACTGAAGCTCTCACCTCTTAGAGTAAGCTCACACTGCCAGCACTAGTGTGTAATCCTTGAATCCACTCCCATATGAGTCTTTAGACATAAGTATCGAGCCAACGGCTACACCGGAATCTCCGAGCTCCGAACAAGGGTAGTGGAAATAAAAGAATGACAAGAACCTATGTCTATTAGTACTGTAGCTAAGGTGGAGTAGACACAGATCATACCTCGTATCATCTCCAGAGCGCCATAGTCGTAGTCCTCAGCTGCCTGGAGCTGATCATGCCCCTGTCCACCTACTCCTTGTGGTCGGGGTGGACCACCTAGTGGTGGTGACGGTAACATCTCGAATCATCGCCCACCGCCAGTTGCACGGTCTGCTCCTCTACCACGTCTTCCAGATTCCTATGGACCTCCTCAGTCAATCCTCTGTCTCTTCCTAGGCGGTCCTTCAACCGTCTGCAGATCATCCATATGGCGGTTCAGGTAGTCATGAGCCATGTGACCCTGCCTGCCGCATGTGAAACACTGCATGATCCTCACATGATTGGCTCTGTCTCTGGTGCCCCTCACTAGCAACCCCAAATCCTACCGTGACTAGACTAAGCCTGTCTTCTAAAGTATAGGGGCTGGTGACTAGCACCGAAAGGTGTATCCCCTAAAACCAGGAAGGAATTTCCTTTAAATCCTGTAAACACACTCAACCATGTACACAGCCGATAAGAACACAAGTAAATTATATATCAGAAAGAGTGTCGACTATAAGAGGGGCTGGAATACAATCCCAATAGTAAAGGTAAAAGTACAACAGGAAATACAATACAACTGAAAAAAAGAGAAACACGGCTACTGGGTCGTCCTCAGAGGTTCCTACCTGAAGGTTAGGTACATATCGCCTCCTCATCACTCCACGTCTGCCCTTCTCCTCTATGTACCGACACGCCATTTGGTCCACCTCTGGGTACCATCCAGTGTAGGTACCCTCATCCCTGATCAGAAATATCCATCATCTACACCAAACACAAAAAGGTGCAGAAGCATCCCGTGCAGAGGTGAGTATAATGATACTCAGCAGGGACCCCGAGACCCTCAAGGTCTCACAAAATCCACAAAGGTTAAACCAAAAAGCATGTAAAAAATTTAAAACCCTACTTATGTATATTCACATACATATACCTAAGTTATAAAATATTACCCATCTCATTCATAAGGAATCACAAGGCCCAACTCCTTAGACAAAGTACAACTGTTCTACGAAGGAAAGATTACCACGAAGGTAAGTACCACACCGGTATGCCACACAGAAGAATACCACAAAGGTAACACCAAAAAGGTAAGTACCACACAGGTACGCCACACAGAAGAATACAACAAAGGTAAACACTCAACTCACACCAGGTATCACTTAGGTAATATAGTAGACATGATTAGATTTAACTACTGAAACATCTTACTCTGTTAAGAGGAATACCCACATAAGATCCTAAATCATCAAACCCACAAAGGATCCTAGTACATCCTCAGACCCACACAGGATCCTAGTACATCATCAGACCCACATAGGATCCAAGTACAGCAGACACACATAAGATCCTAGTACATAATTAGACCCAAACAGGATCCTAGTACATTAGACCCACACAGGATCTTAGTACATCATCAGACCCACAAAAGATCCTAGTACAGTAGACCCACATTGGATCCTAGTACATCATCAGACGCACACAGGATCCTAGTACAGCAGACCCACATAGGATCCTAGTACATCATCAGACCAACACCGGATCCTATTACAGCAAACCCACACAGGATTCTAGTACATCATCAGAACAATGCAGGATCATAGTATAGAAAACCTACACAGGATCCTAGAGTAGTCTTACATGGATTCCTAGTTCTGATCCTTATGGGATCCTCAAGAACAGACTCACGAAGGTTCCCTTTCTCATGTTACAGCCTGGTACAGGGTTCCCGCACTAAGCTCGCTTGATTCTAGGAGGATGTTCACCTCAATCCATAGGTCGATACACCAATATCCATGAAGTCCCAAAAAGAAGTATCCCAAAGTACTGCTATGTAAACGGGGTCTTAGCGCAACAGATGGTGCGTCATTCGGATGCTTGGTCTGTAAGTTATTATCCTTTTAGTCCCGAGGGCTCGGTTGGATTCGTGATCAATTCAACCCGACCATATCCCACCTTTATGAAAATCATAAGTGGGGTATACCAAAAGGACAGTCTCGATCCAAGGTTTCTGGCGCCATAGATGGTTTATCCAACTGTTGCTCGTAGATCAAGATAGGGCTGGATGAGTGAAAAGGGTCGAAGTTGGTCGAGGTACTGTCTGAACCGGTCGGACTGACCTGGCCCGACCCATCTTGGGCCGACCCGACCTTGTTTAGGTTGACCAGTCCAACTGGGTCCAGCCAGCCCGCGATGGGCAGCCCGTGGTGAGGTATCCCGCGGTGCGGTGTCTTGTTCGGCTCCTCGGTTGGCCGGATGGTGAACCTCCTCCGTGCGGCGTGGACGCACGCCGCCACCTCCATCACACGGCCAATCATGCACTAGCCACCGCCCTCACTCCATCGCAGCTGATAGGCCGTAGCCCTTATTTGGCGGTGCGGTTGCACCATCACTATCTTCACGGCCGGCCAGTGTACTGGCTGCCACTTCTGAGCCCCTTCGTTGCTGGTTTCCGGCAGGAGTTGTCAGTGACATTACTTGGGGCACCGGGCACACCCCAGTTCCCTTTTCTTCATTCCGTATATTCCCAAACTCATCTGGGGACATCATTATCAATTCAAGACCACCAAATATTCCACATCGGTTGCAGAGGGGTTGGGCCGTGTTTATTTTTCCCGACCCTCCGTGTTAGAATGGTAGCAAGTAAAAATAATGTTCTCGAATCAAGGTGGTCGAAAAGAATAGGGAAATGGGTATAAATCAACAACAAACCCTATAAGATACCCCACAACAACCTCTTGCAAAGAAAAATTAATTTCAAGTCAACCCATTAGTTGGTTGACCTGCGTTCTTCGTATAAATTCAAGAACGAGGAGTAGGAAAGTAAAAAACGCTCAAACGAAATAACCCACTACCTTGAAGGTTCGTTGATGTGTCATGAGATAAAAATGGTGAAGGTAAAAAGGGTGCCTACCATCATCACTTTGGAAACACAGTTCTAAAGTCGGGGTCGTGCATCGTTATGTTTCTTGATTCTGTAGAATGTTCTTCGATGGATATGGCATTCTTCATTAGGAAGATAAGTTCTTCCTTGGTGGATGAGTTCCTCCAAAGTTCTCCCAATTCTCCTCTTTTCTAACACTTTTCAATCCAAAACTCTCAAATGAAAATTGGTTCCAATATAAATTAAAATAAGTATATTAGTTTATGTTGGCACAATTGAATGATGACACATTTAATTAATTTTAGTTGGCTCCAATAATTAAATGGGGAGTTGAAAGGTTTTCTCCCATTAAAGAGGGTTCGAGTGGTCCCCACCTCCAAAAAATTTATATGGAAGGTTTAAATAAAAATAAAAATAAAATTTTATGTTATTTTTATTTCCACCATAAAACACAAAAACTAACATTCACCATCGGCCAATTGTGGTCGAGGTGAAGGTCTCCTTAAGAGAATATAGGCATTGTGAGTTCAACAGTGTCCTTAGATTTCAATTACGAGCGCCGGTTCAAAATTTACAAAAACCCACTCACACGTTTACTGAACATACCCAAAAAATTAAAAATTCATTCTAGCCACACCGGGCCTCGGAATCACACGCCGTCATTTTTCGAGGACTTGATAAATTCCTATATAATTAAAAATAATAAATGTAAAGGATCCAAAATTCCTTGTAATTTTTTTAACTATATGGGAATTGTTTTTGAGACTGTAAAATATGATGGCACGTGATTCTAAGTCCCGGAGTTCCCAGAATGATCCGTCGAAAAAATTTTAAGCTTTAATTAGTGCGCGTAAGAATATTTCTTGGAAAAAGTGGAATAACTCTTAAACGGTTACTCTGGTCAGAAATCCAAGGGTACCATTGTGCTCAGGATGATGGGTTTACCCAAGGCGCGACTTAAGAATAGTTGGCACTGGCCTCTTCTAAGAAAACCCAAAAATGGCATAATCATAAATAAAATAATTAAATAAATTATTTTATTTTTCCAATTATTATAACTCACAAATGGTAGCTCGGATTGAAAATCCATGACCACCATAGAACTCATGAGGGAATTCTTTATTTAAGCAGATACTAACTTGGGCCAGCGCAAGACACCAGTGAAAGTTAGTTTTTGGCCATAAAGAAAATAATTAGGTGGAAATTATTTTATTGTAAAATCTATAACAATAAAATGGTAACTTGGATTGGAAATCAGAGAGTACTATTGGGTTATTTGGGTCATGTTTCACTTGGGAAGATACTAACCTCGACTGGTGTGGGTTGAGGGAGATTGTTAATAATTTTCCAAACTTTTTTACAGGTACGTTCAGTAAACGTTCAAGAGGTGTTTTGTAACATTTGAAACAGTGATCAGAATTGAAATCTGAGGACACCGTTGAACTTGCAGTGTCGGTATTCGCTTAAGGAGACATTCACCTCGACCGTAGTTGGTCGAGGGTTAAAGTTATTTTTTGTGTTTTTCATAGAAATAACAAAAAATAAAGAATAAATTTTTTTTATTTTTAACCTCCAAATTGAATGCATGGAGGTGGGGACCACCCAAACCCCTCTTTAATATGGGAAAGTCCCTTGGGAAACCTCCCATTTAATTATGCCAATGTAAATTAAATGGCTTGACATTCAAATACTAAGTAACCGCATTGTTGAAATTTAGGAAGATTCTTATTAAATGAACCTTCATCAATTCCACGATCGTTACTTACCCTCCCCCTCTCCTATTTATATTGATCTTGGGGGGAGGTTTTGGTATGAATTCACCAAGCGACGTAGCTCTGGAAAAGTCCCGCGATGCCCGACACTTAGATGATGAAACCGACCCTGCGGGAGGTGATAGATGACATCAAACCACCAATGGGTGACATGCGAGTGGCGTCTTTTAGAGTCGGTCATGAGAACTAAGAACATAGTCCACCGGCAAGCGCAGACGTTTCTCTGACATTCAAGGTAAGGGTTTTTTTTGTTTGAGCATTTTTGACTTCCTATTCCCCATTCTTGAATCTATATAAAGGAAGTAGGTCAACCGAATAATGTTTTGCCCCGCGAATCTTTCGTCTTTGTGGTAGGTATTTGGGGGTATCTTGTAGGGTTTATTATAGATTTATACCCCCTTATCCCATTCTTGACATCCTTCTTGAATTAATAAAATCTATGTCGCTTGCTACCGATCTAAAGAGGAGGGTGTGAGCCCAATGAACATGGACCGACCACTCTGCAACCTTTATAGTTTTCATGTGTTCTTTGTGACGGAGGAGTACAGTGACCGGTGCCAGTGATTGGCACCGGGTGGACTCAAGAGCGACGGCCGGCACCATGGCTAGCCACGAAGAAGGCGGCGGTGCGACCGCGCCGCCGGAGAAGGGCCGCGACCTGTCGGCCTCGGTAGAGCAAGGGCGGCGATTGGAATCAGCCGGCTGCATGAAGGGGTGGTGGTGCACATCCACGCCACCCAACGTACAAGAGCCGTGGCATGAGGATGTGAAACTGAGGGAGGGTGGTCGGCTCGTTGTCAGCCACCAGAGATGGTGCAGCGCGCTACAGTGCCACACGAAGGAGAGGCTGGCCATCCGGCCAGCCGGGGCCGCCTAGCAAACTCCACAACATAGGTCATCGCACCACATGTCGTAGAACCATGGGCCACCACACCGCGGGCTGCCGCACCACGGGCCGCCGCACCGCGGGCTGCCGCACCACGGGCCACCGCACCGCAGGCCACCACACGGCGGGACACCGCACCGCGGGACGCCGCACCCCAGGACGCCACACCACGGGCAGAGCCACACTGTCGGGCCGGGCCGGACCCCAGGTCGGGAATGGGTGACCCGAATCGGGTCGGGTTGGGCCGGCTCGGGCCGACCGGGTCGGACCAGACCCAGACCAACTTCGACCTTTTTGCTCTTTTTTCCATATCTTGAGCTATGGGCATCCGTTTGACAAACCGTCTACCGCACCAGAAACCTTGGATCTAGATTTTCCTTTTTCTACACTCCACATGAATTTTAGATAAATTTAAAGTATATACATGTGGGATTTAACCTCAAATCCATCCTGGCCCTCAGAGAAGAAACGCTAATAACTTACAGACCGGGCATCCGATTGATACACCTTCAGTTGCATTGGGTCACTTTTGAAGTGATGGACCTTTGATATACTTATTCATGGGACTTAGTGGTAGTTCGAGTATATACAAGTTTTTTGAGGACCGGACCCTCTCAGAATCAAGAGAGCTTAGTGCAGGAACCCTGTGGTTGGTTGTACGTGAAGAAAGAATATTGATCTTGTGTGGGTCAGTATGTATCAGATCTTATGTGGGTTAGCGCTCAACAATCTTGTGTGGGTCTGCACATACCGATCATATGTGGGTCATATCCTATGTGGGTCAGTGCTCAGCGATCCTCTGTGGGTCAGTGCATATCGATCTTGTGTGGGTCAGATCCGGTGTGAGTCAGTGCTCAGTGATCCTTTGTGGGTCAGTGCATATCGATCCTGTGTGGTTTATATCCTATATGGGTCAGTAGGGGTTAGTTACCTATCGATCATGTGTCAGTCAGAAGTATTGTTACTTAACATGAATAAGATGATCTAGCCTTCGACTAATCATCTGTACTTCTGTACATAAGATATACCTGGTGTGACCTGAGTCCTTACCTCAATGGTGATACCTTTGTGGTATTCTTCTGTGTGACATACATGAGTGGTGCTTTCCTTCGTGGTGATACCTTGGTGGTATTCTTCTGTGTGGTGTACCTATATAGTACTTACCTTCGTGCTAATACCTTTGTGATATTCTTCTGTGTGGCGTACATGTGTGGTACTTTCCTTCATGGTGATACCATGGTGGTATTATTCTGTGCAGTGAACTTGTGTGGTACTTACCATCATAGAGATACCTTTGTGGTATTCTTTTTTGTGTCAAACCTGTGGGGTACTTTCCTTCATGATGATACCTTGGTTATATTCTTCTGTGTGGCTTAACTATGTGGTACTTACCTTCTTGGTGATAACTTTGTGGTATTCTTCTGTGTGGTGTACCTGTGTGGTACTTTACTACGTGGTGAAACCTTTGTGGTATTCTTCCATGTAGCATTGCCTTTTTGGTACTTACCTTTGTGGTGTTAACTTCAGGGTAGTCCTTCCTTTTTGGAATAGTTGAACCTTGGGTTATGGATTTGGGCCTTCTGTTTCCTCATGAATGAGATGGGTATTCTTGATAACATAGGTATATGTATGGTAATATACCTAAGTAGGGCTGACAGATGTTTTCAAGATTTTTGGTTTATCCTTTGTTGATTTTGAGAGACCTTTGGGGGCTCTCGGGGTCCCTACTGAGTATCGCTATTCTCACCCCTGTACGGGCTATGCCTGCATCTTGTTGTTTTTGGTGCAGATGATGGACAGTGCTGACTAAGTACGAGGGTACTATGACTGGAGGTAGCTCAGAGGTGGACCATAGACGAGGCATACCATAGAGATGATTGTTCTAGAGTTTTACCTTCTCTTCAAGTAGGATCATTGGCGGGTGTTCACAGGAGCTGTTCAGTTTACTTGTATTTTCCACTTTTCTTGAACTTTCCAGTTGGGATTGTATTTTGGCCCCTTTTACTTATTGTACACACTCTTTTTACTATTCAATTTACTTGTGTTTGTATCATGTTTTGTGTTTGGTTGTGTGTGTTATAGGTTATAAATTCAATGCCTTCTGAGTGTTAGAGAATACGCCTTCAATTCTAGTCACCTGCCCCTAGCCTATGGAAGGTGGGCTAGGGGTAGTCACAGCACAGACACCGGGGGACGGGTCGTGACAGTCAAATGAAGTTATCAAAAGTTAAAAAAATTAAAATTTATTTTTTATATTAACTTGTTTTTCAATTATTGTTATAATTATTTTGGATTTAGTAATTGATTGGGTATTATATAATGGAAATGAAGCTATGAAAGGTATTTCTTTAGAAACTCATTTTTCTTATAACCAATAATTGATGTATATTTGGAAAAAATGATGGGAAATGTTAAAAATTAAAAAAAAAAGTATAGTTTTAGGGAAAATTGAGTTTGATATTATTAACAATGAAAGTGATATAGATTTCTCATTTTATATTATATCATGATTTGTTACTATATTCTAACATTCTCAATCATTAAATGTATATAAAACCCAATGGTGTTTATATTTTATAATCCAATGGTTTAGAAAAAAATACAATTTTAGTCTTTCCCAAACATAAAACCTATGTATTGAGTTAGAGAAACTGATTGTCTTCATACGCAATGTAAGGGTAGAGGGGTTTTTTCAAGAGTTTTGTAATGGAAATGACACATTTTCATGAACTGTGTAATTGTTGGATTGAACTATAAAGGTTAATCCCATGAATTGTTTTTCTTTGTAAGGGTAAACATTCCACAGTGTTATGTTATAAATCTTCTAATATGAGTATTATAAGGGTAGGTTACTACTATATATGGGTAAATATTTATTTCCTAGTGATCTGTAAGTTTCATACCATTAATGTGTAATGGTAACACCTTATTTATAAGGATTTAATAAGTGTTTTCTAGCACTCTGTAATTGTATGATGGATGAACGTGTTATATTATTATAGCGTATGGGTATTCTGAATTTTTAAAACCCCACATAAGGGTTACCAACAATAAAAGTGGAAATCCATGTAACCCTTACATAGAACATAATCTATATGTAAGGGTAACAATATTTAACATGTTTTTTTATAATTTTCTCTCCATCAACATGTAAATGCATTTAATAAAATTTTAAATTCTTTTAATCATGGTAATTAATTTTTTTTAAAAAAAATTAATAGGTGTTATCCCGTTATGAAAAATATTTTAAAACACTTTTTTTAAACAAATGTTGAATGATGAAATTAATTGATAAATTTAATTTGTGGATGTAAATTCTACCATCCACACTAATGCATTAAGATAAAAAATAATGAAACCTTCTTCTATATTATTTTTATACTCCTCTGAGTATGGGTAAAAATGAAGTTTTTTCCATGAGAATTGAAAATTCTTCTTCAACCAAACAATGCCCATATTCTATTCTTCTAGAAATGACTAAGCTCTATATATTCTATATTTTGACAGCATAAATTCTTAAGGGTTATTGTTATAGGTAGAAATTTATATTCCACTTCCTTATTATTTAGAGATTGTAAATATTTTCATCATTTTCTTCTAGTGAAATTTATTAAAGATCACATAAATGATAATAACAAGGATTTTATCAATGATTTTATAATAATTATTATTTCTAGTTATCAATTATTATTATAGATAGTACGATTATTATGACTTTTGGAATTTTAATTATTCTCTAAGAAATAATCATGAATAATAAATATGGATAATATGAAATTATCATGCTCATCTTATATTATTTAGGATTTAAAAATTATTATCTCTTTTTATGTTTTGTTTCTATTAGATATTATAGAATAAAATAAATTCTAGGAATCCTAAGAAAGTGGTTTCAGTTAGGGAACATGTTTACATGGTTCAAGTGATAATTACTTGATGAACCTTATTGATAAAAAAAATTTAGACATTGGATGTTATGAACCTTAGAGGGCTCTCCTATAATTTTTTTTCTTATTATAATTCTCATGATGGTGGATCATAATAGTCAAGCTAGTTTTTTATTGAAGGTTTTTTTATGTGTATCATGTGATGCTAGTTATGCAATTATATTAAATGAGTATTTCTAGTCTCTTGATCACATGATTTATTGTGATCACATGTTGTTATGTGTTTTGAATTTATTCTCATGATGATATTAATGTCTTGAATGGTATATATTTTATAGTGTGTCACCATGTCTTGGAGATTGATATCGGTACATGAGATAGGTGAACCATCATGTGTTTCTTATCCTTTTGTGGGTGTGTGCACATGACTTGTGATTATGGTGATGATTGACATCAGAACTGGGTGCAGATACAAAGGTAATATAGAACATTGTCTTAAAGATTCACTCTATACATGGATTTAAAGTAACAAGTTTCTCTCTTTCATCTGATTTTTGATTAGAAAACTCAATCCTTTGTAATTTGTGAAAATCATTTTATCAGTGGGGATTAAAGAATTTTAATTCTCATGTATGCATAATTCCATGATATTTTTGAGAAAAAAATCATTAGTTATGATAATGGTTTTGTTATATAAGATATCCCCTCAGTAAAATTCTAATATAGAGTAAAAGAATGTATGCTAAAGGTTTACTATGTCTTGGTTGGTGAATGATAACTAGGAAAATGATTCCAGGTTTCATATTCCTTTTATAGATTTATTATTATCTTGGAATACAACTATAATAGAAGCAACCATTATTAATAATGTATTGGTGATGTCTTGCAATATTTTTTAACTCAAGAAATACGAGAGCATTCAGTTTCTCAAAGATAATGAACATATAAGGATACGAGTAAGGTAAAGGGGCTCATTACTAATGGATGAGTAGGGTATCATTGAGCTGGTTTCAAACTAGTATGAACGTCGGTTGGATCCACAAATTATATTTATTTATTTACATGACTTCATTATAATTTGGTTTATCTTTCCACTTGGTATCATTTTTACATTCTATATAATTATATGAAATCTTTTGGGTTTTTCATGTCACTCTAACAATTTATTATATTTTTTTACTATTATTTTTATAGGACGTGATTCTAATGGTATATTATCTCCCACTGAGGAACTTAGAATCTTAATACATGTCATATGCCTCTTGTATATGGGGAGGTGTTCAGGAGGTTATGTGTTACTCTGGAATGTGCTCCGTGGTCTCAGTCGTGGAATTAAAAAATTAAATTAGAGCACTGGAATTCTTATATTCTTTGGGGAAAATCCTTCGATATGGTATAAATGAGAATACTGTGTGGGGCTTGGGTAGGGGAGATTCTTGGTGTCTAGTTATAACATGTGTACTAGACCCCCATGTTTCCATCGATGAGATTTTTATAACAGTTTTATGATATTTTCTAGTGGTTTCATGCATCTGGGATAGGAACATAGGATCACATTCCATATATATATATATGTCGTTGGGTTGTATATATGTTACTTAATTTAATTCCTGGAATTGAGATATCTGTTTAGGATAGAATATTATTTTTTTTCTAATATATATGTTTTTCATTACCTGTTGGATGTATATTTGTTGGCATTAATTAGTTTAAGTTAGAAGGATGTTATGGTTTTTTATATATCTGATAATTTTGACAAACTTTTGGGGATGAGATAGTTGTTATTTTGAGGAGGGTTATAAATTGTTTTAATGGTATTGTCCTAAGGAAACCATTGTGTGACCCATTAGGCTAATTGGGGTTTATCCTAATGACTCTAGCTTTTTATAAATGTCTTCCTTCATGTTACTAATGATGTCACTTTGTATAAGACTCATGATATTCCCAAATTACATATCTCGGGGTGATCCTAGAATATATTTATGATCACCTATTTTTCTATATGTTGTTGTATAGAATGCTCCATCTCTTTCTTTAGTGGTGCATTTGGTTGTCCCACTCAAATTATGCATGGTCAATTACACCAGTGAGTTTTGAAAATATTATCCTCTTTCCTTTCATGGAACTTCAAGACCAAAGGATGATGAATATTTGATGGATATAATCAAGGTAATATTAAACCACATTGAGATGTCGGTTGATATGATGGTGATGTTATAAATCTTCATGCTTTAGGGACCCTCCATGCATTAGTGGGTAGTCATGGAACATGTTAGTCGATGTGAGGGACTCACCTTAAAGGCCTCTAAATACTTGTTCTTTGGGGTGTTTTTTCCAATACACTAAAGCTATAAATGGTGCTAGATTTTATGGAGATACAGTGGGTCTCCATGATAGTTTCCACCCACACATCTTATTTTACAGAGATTGTTCCCTTTTATCCACTTCTTTGTAGAATGAGGCTCATAAGGCCATTAAGTTTGAGATCCAATCCATCCCATTATTAGAAAATAATTTTTGATATTTGACATAGAAATATACTCAAGGTTCTACTGAAGTCCTTGACCAACAAGATGATCTTGGAGAAGGGATGAGGAGATTTTATTCGTCAACCATTTATCCCTAAGTTGGGTATAGATCACACTAATTCAATGAGTACCTATTTTAGTGATATTAATAGGAAGGCCAAGGATTAATAGTGGTGTATTGGTATATAGGTCGATCATAGTATGGATTCTTCATCCACTTTAGGTGCTGACCAACAGTGCATCAACTATATAATGATCAGATAAAATAATTGGGCTTATACAACACCCAAAATCCAATACTGTAAATGCATTAATACCAGATATGACCATAATTATTTCAATAGATCATTGATATTGGGGTTGGATATGGGTATATTATAGACTTTAACATAGACCCAAGGATGTGATAGGGTTCCAAAGTAACAGAACCATAAGATAACTCAGACTGGTTAGGCATCTGATGGGTAGGGTCACAGGGCTAAGGTGGACCATGTATACACTATGGATTAGAATCTAAAAGATGGTGGTAAGAGACTATCTACTATATGATTTATGAACTTTATCACATCTTTTAAAACTATTTACTTTTTTGATACTGGGTTTTCTCATTCATTCATATTGATATAAGTTGTTACCAGACCTACCGTACTAATCATGATATCCTCCAAGTTATATTCCCTTGATAAATAATTGGGACACAATGATGTAATCCTAGAGAATAAAAGAATAATAGTCCCTAACTGAACTATAGAGGATATTATGATTTAATTCCATACCTCTAGGTAGAGGGACATTTCATGAATTATTTTTTGATTTTTTACCTGTATGAGGGTAAACGATGAGCTCTAGCATCCTATTGGTCTACTCTAGCCACTTGATGTCCCCATGTGCTAGTGGGAGGATTTCACTATGGAAGTTTTCATTGGAATACCCCAGACCCTATGGTGTTTTGAAATTATCTATGTGATTATGTAATGGATGAGAATTTTTTCACACTTCTTACTGATATAAGAGTCTCACTTGGTATATGGTCAGAGAAAGTTGTAAGTCCCTGAGATTGTACACATTTATTGTGTTCTCTTGAGGACTATATATTAAATATAAAGATATTTTATAATACACCATGGAATGAAATGTGTAAATCCTTAGGGAATCAGTTGATATTGAAAAATATATACCATCACCAAGATATGGACAATCATAGTGAATGATTATCATACTAGAGGATATTATTTAAACTTGCATCATAGAAATATATAAGACATGGGATGAGAACCTAAATTTCTAGGAGTTCACTTAAAATAAATGTTTTTAAGAATAAATTTATATGGTATCTTATAGTGAACTTTTATAGAGGCTATGTCGTTTACTTCGTTATTGATATGAATTAGGGGATGTTGTAGTAATAAGGGAATGTTTGATTAAAGATACCTACAAGAGAGTACAATGAAGTTAAAAAAAGGTTTACCACTTTTGATAGTAGGAAGACATCAAATTTTTACCATATGAGAATACCATTATATTTCACTATTGGAGATCTGGTTTTATTTAGAGTTACACCTAGGTAAGGCCACCAATATATGAGGAAGTAATGAATTCTAGCCCAAAGTTATGTACTATCCTTTGATATCATTTATACTGTTAGTATAACGGAGTACAATATTTACCTTCTTCCACTTTTTAATGTAATTCATCATGTTCCATGGTTCTCATATTGGGAGGTATTCACCAGAACATAACATGTTATAGACATAGAGGATGTTGAGTTAGAGAGGGATGTGTTTTATGAGATGGACACGAAGAAAATTTTAGAGATATGTGAGAATATGCTATGAGTAAATATATTCCAGCATATCTAGATCCAATGTCAGCAAGAACAGATCCAAATGGAGAGGGAGGGACTCAAAGTTTGATGTTCATACTTATTTTCCTCTATTTCTCAATCAATATAAATAAAGACACTTATTGAGGATGAGAGTTCATTATAGGAAGATAATGTTAAATTATTAATCATTAAATGTTTTTAGAACCCTCTTTTATTTATATTTTATAACAACTTCTATCAAATAAAAAATTCAATTTTACTATTACTGTCACATAGAAATTATAACAAGTATAAGACTAACATGGTTTTTTTCAATGGAAATATAAGGGTATATGGGTTTTCTATGTGATGTTAATGGGAAATTGAACTTTTCCAAGCACTACATAAGGGTAGGATTTAACTATGTATGCATAATTTCATGTATTCTTGTGATTAATAAGTTTATACATGCCTTTATGTAATGGTACAACTCTTCTTGAATGATTTTTTCAAGGGTATGCATCCACTATATAATCTTAACTCTCTATTTATATGAACTGAGTAAGGGTAGTACACTACCTGAATAAGGGTAACACCTTGTCTATAAGGGTTGTGTAAGGATATATCTAGCACTGTAAATAGGTAAGGTGTATTTTATAATGTAAAGATAAGGTTAATATACTTCTCATTTAATGGATTCCTGATTTTCCAAATCTAAAAAGTGTAAATCCATGTTTCCAATAAAAAATACATACTCTATAAGTAAGTATAATAATTTTTTCATAGTTTCTTGTAATTTTATTTTATTCATCCAGTAATTTTTTTATGATCTTAAATTCTTTAAATTTTGTCATTAAATTATTTTGAATCTTTTAAAAGTTGAAAAACCTTTTTGAAGTATATTTAAAACAATTTCATTAAATAATTTTCTATTGTACAAATTAAATGTTGAAATTAGTTTTAGATATTAATGTTATGATCCAGTCATGGATTTTTATTTAAAAATACTAAATCTTTCTCTTTTCTTTGTGTTTGAAATTCTTTCAAGTTTGGATATCCCAAAAATTACTTCACATAAAATCTAAGAAGTATTTTTTTCCACTAAAATAAGGCCATATAATGTTCTTTTGAGAGTGGTTAAGTTCACTCCCCTATATATTCTTGAGATTATAATTCCAAAAATTTGTATAATATTTGTAGAAATTTATATTCCAATTCCATCTTTATGAGAAACTACAAATATATTTTATCATTTACTTCTAGTAAAATTGAACAATGATCTATTAAATGATAATAATCTATAAATTTTCGATGAGTTTGAATTTAATTATTTTCTCCAATTGTGTTGATTTATTATAGATAGAGATATAATATAATCACATGTGGAATTTTAATTATTCTCTAGGAAATAAAATTTAATTATCAAGATGGATAATATGGAATTTTGAGGATTGTCTTGGATTTTCAATGAGATATAAACTGTTATCTATTTTGGTGTTTATATTTATTTTTTAATTAAATTAATATAATCGATTCTAGGAATACTTGGGGAGGAATTAAAGTCATTAAGAATGTGTACATGTTTTGATTAATCATTCCTTGATGAACTCTGGTGATAAAAAATAGATTCATTAGGTAGGAAGTTCTTAAAATTTTGGGGATCTAGTATACACATGTTTGACATGCAATATTTCTCTACTTGGAATATCTTGAAGATCTCACTTGATTTTGATCACATTTAGGTGTGTGTATAGCCTGTGAGACTCATTATGGTAATTAATTCTATGATTATTACAGTATTATCGTGTTTCCATGTTTTATTTTGAACTTATATGGATATTTGTTTCTTTTTTATTATCATGGTCATTTACATTCCTTGTATTATATACTAGGTTATGTGTGTTACCATGACATTGAGGTAGTTATTGGTACATAAGACAGGGGGAACATCATTTTTTGTTTATCCATTATAGGGGAGGGTTCATAAATTGCGATTATGGGGATGATGGACCTAATCATTGGGTATGGATATAACATTACAATAAAATTTAATATTTAATATTAATGTAATTACAAGAGGCTAAGTATTATGTTTCTCAATTCCAAGGGATTTTAGAGTACCAAACATGATTTTTAGTGACCTATGAGAATCATTATGCACTTGAGGCCTAGGGATTTTCAAGTCACATGTATGAAAGATTATATGATGTTTTTATAAACAGATTCACTAGTTTTGTGTACAGTTTTGGTTTCTTCTTATAACTCCTCATTATTCTTCCATCATGAAGTTAAAATAGAGACGATTGAGGATTTTTGTCATCTTAGTTATCACATGACCACTTAGTACACGATTTTATGTTTGATATGCCTCTTATGATTTTATTATCATCATGGTATAAACTAGTTATACATTTGAACTTTTGTTAAGTACTAATTGGTGGTGTCTTAGTGGGTTTTCTATGCACACCCAACACCATAATTCGGATACACATGAATAAATTAGGTGTATGTAACTATTAATGGAAAGGAATTTTTGGATGATTACTATATATAGGGGAATATAGCTGGTGGATGACCCTAAAAGAATCTAGAGGACTCAATATTTTTAATTGATTTATTTATATTTTTTCAGTATACTCAGGTTTGGCTTTCCACTTGAGAGTCCATTTACATCTTGTTTGAATGTATGGATTCTATTATTCTCCACAAATCACTCTAATCATTTATAATATTGCTTTATAATTATGTGTTCTATATCATGATACTAAGGGTATAGTATCCCAACTGAATGACATATATTATCACTGAATGTTGGTTGCCACATTCATACCGGGAGGTGCACACGAGGTCATTTGGAACTCTCTCTTGGTCATGATGGTTAATGTAGGGGTGTTAAATATATTAAGAAAATCATTATTTTTTCATTTATAGGAGAAATTAAAATTATGAGGATGTAATTTATTTAAGGTGTTAGAGTAGAAAATTGGGACATTTATGTAGATATTTTTATTTTCAATAAATGCTATATTAAAACAAATTTTTTACACGCAAAATTAAACTAAAATAGTGAATGATATATCTAATTGAAATGTAATACGAAAATTAATAAGTTATTACAATACAAGATTAAATATCATTAAAAAAATTCAGCAAGTGTAATACCTCTTTTAAAATAAAAAATTCTAATAAATTAGAATATTTTATTGTAAAAATTGATATTTTAATTTTTTAGATAAAATTATTATTTTTAAATAATTATTATATTTTTTGTAATTCAAATGAATTGATAAATAATATGTTTCAATTTTATAAGAATTAAATCATTAAAAATGAAAAATAAATATTTTTCAATGAATAACTTTTTAAATATTTCTATATTTTTTATAAAATTTATACTTTTAACCTTTAAAGAGTTTTTCTAGAAAAAAAATTCATTTTACAAAAAAAATAGAAAATCATTTAATTTAAAATTTATATTAATTAATATTATGAATAACTAATTCTTAAAAACACATTTTCATATAAAAATAGATGTTCTTGATATTTTATATTTTATATGAATGTTAAATTTAAAAAATCAAGTTTATAAGTTTTTTAAATAAATTACCTAGTTTTATTTAATCTGTAAAATTTAGTATATGGTTAATTTTTGAGATTTTTCTAAAATGGGTGAATTTTTTGGGAAGAATGTAATTATTTTTATAGATACCATAAAATTATGACATTATTTTTACATAATAATTGCATAAATATTTCCCAAAACATTTTCAGTAGGAAAGTGTCTTTTTTGAGTAAAATAATTCATTTCAAAATAATATGTTGAATTTTGAAACAAATTCATTATATTTTAGAAAGTAAGTAATGTTATATTCTAATGAAAAAATATTTTTTGTCATTATCCGTCAATTAAGAATTCACATTATGAAACACTATTATGATTTGGATTAAAATTAACATAAACAGCATTTTTCTAAAAATAAATCAGAAAATATCATGGAGAACTATAATATTTATAACAAATTTTGATAAATAATTTTAAGTTAAATTTTGAGATAAAGGATAATTTTTACATAAATTGGTTTTAATTGTTATATATGATGATAATATAATTAGTTTTATCTATTTTGGAAATTGGATTTTATAAAATTGGTTAACATTTGGAATCATAATTTCCAAATTGGTTAAATTTATATATTTCATTAATATTCATTTAATTGAATAATAAAAGTAAAAATTAATTATCATGATAAAGGATAAAATTTGTTAATAATAATAAATTAATGGATAAGCTCATGAAACATCATAAAACCGTAACATTATATGAATGATTGAGGTTAATAATGAGAAAAACCCATCTCCTCTTACTTGATTTTAATTTTCAGATAAATTCAGTATGAATATGTCATTCCTTTTAAATTAATAATTAATTATTTAGAAAAAGGTTTCCCATCTAACCTATAGGAGGATCCAAACACCACCCCTTCTATGGGTCACCTAAAATTGAAATTCCAATCAATTTCCCACCATATTACCTACCTCACTGATCTTATCACACTTTATTGATCCCATAGTCTCTAGAAAAATGAACAATTGCATGCAATTCAAGATGGTTTCTAAGAGATGATATAATTTATTCTTTATAGTTGATTTATTATTATTATTTTCTATTTTTATTCATTATAAACAACTTTTTGATTACTATTTATCACTTTAATAAAAATATAAATAATATGATTATACTTATTTAATGATTTTATTATATCAATATCACTTCTTAACCATACTAATCCAATTATTATTCCATGTTTGTATTTGAGTCGGTTTTATCACATACAAGAATGTTGAAATAAATACACATCATGGATGACAGTAAAATTATAACTAACAAATTTATATTATATTAATATTATTAAATTTTTTGTTCATGGAAAATTAATTGAAATACTATGATTTCAATAATTGTTAATATACCACCCAATGCTCTTTATAAATTTTTGAATGGATCTTGTTGGGGATTTTATATAGAGGAACCCAAAATAAAACTCTTAAAAAATGAATATAGGACTTAATAAATAATCATAAAAGTTCTATTATAGTTCCATTACTAATTCGTAGTTGATAAAATGATGAGTAAATAATAATAATTGAAAATTTTGTACCAAAACCTAAAATGAATGGTTGAAACTACTATAAAAAAATAGTCATTATAAAAAAACAAGTAATAAATATGTATGAGATGAATATAAAATATTATGAAAAAATTAATGAATTTTAATTTATTTAAAAAATATTTCATTAATGAGTCTGATTTTATAATATAAGATGTTAGGGATTATTTGAATAAGAAAGAATCAAATATAAGGGTTAATTTTCTCAATTTCAATTACATGAGTAATATTTTATGTTATGTACCTATTATATCAATTTTACATGGTGTAATAACTATCTATTTTAATTATTTAATAATATATTACATTTGATGGAATTGATTTAAAAAAAATTAATTTCATGATTTCTTTCGATTTTATTTTGATTCATATTTTATGTATGTTCATAAGTCATTCCTTAACACATTTTCCATTAATTGAGTTATATATTTTCTTCGTAATATATATGTATCTGTAGTATTTTGAATTGTAAGCTCTGCTTATTTTGTTTTTTATATACCAATTTTTTATAGATTTATATTTTATTCAACAATTACTTACCTCAATATATTCTTACATCAAATGTTGGTTTTTTTGTAAGGGTTTACTTTCAAAGTATATAATAATTTCATATACTTCTATTCAATTCCATATTTTCACATTTTTCTAAAAAATTAATTTTCTTGAATGTTCACCTAGTTTTATTAATTTCAATAATGATGAATTGATAATGTTAATTCTATCCATATGGATTTATGGTTTATAATTCACATTGTTTTAAATGTGTTTTCTTCTAATGTTACTTTGAATTAGAGACTTTTTATGACTATGATTCCAGACAGTGAACTTGAATGATCATTTTTTCTTAAAAAATCTATTATATCGTCCATTTTTTATTATTTTTGTTTAAATATCTTCAATACTTTTCTCTACCTTTGTTATAAAATTCAACTAAAAATATTTTTAAAACTAGAGCTAAATTTATATTCTCATTACAGTTGGGAATAATTTCAATCTATATATATAAATATATTGTTTATATTGTTTCCTCCAAATACTAACCAAATTTTCAATGATTAGTTGTGCTTATTTTATATTATTTCAAACATTATTTTAAAATTACTGTGAGGAATATGGGTTCCATATTTGGTTGGAATCAGTGTTGTGCCACATTTTTTACTTCTTAGTTTTTTATTTCATATTGTATTATAGATTAATATTACAATACTGGTCTTACTACTTAATAGATTCTATTATTCCCATATATAACATGGGTTCCATATTTGGTTGGGGACAAACCTCTTTTTTTCTCTATAAAAATATCTATAAATGTTCAAAAAGAACCAGATACTCATATTCTTTTTCAAAATACTAAAACATCACAAATGTGATGAAATTTATATATGTTTCTTGGAATATCCATTTTTAAATTCCATATATCATTATATATTCACATCAATCCAATTTAGAAGAATATTAGACTACATATGTTCAATTCATTACTTATTCCATTCATGTATAGTTTTTAAGAACCCTTGTGTGATAATTTATTATCTATCTCGAGGATTAATTAAAAAACATTTTTTGAATAAAAAATTATTTTTTTATACTTAACCAATTATTGTTAATAGGTATCAGTCAATATAAAATCATTGGTTGTAAAAATATATACCATTATATTTTTCTATTAATGTTACTAGTAATCTATATATAAATAAATTCTAATACTTTATAAAAATATGTAAACATAGATTAATGAAATATTGTCAACTAATTTGATATTTAATCCAAATGAATAATAATATTTCCCTAGGAACTATATCTTGAACATATCCATTGATACATAAACTCAATGATATTTTTAATGTATAAAACTAATCAAATACATAAAATTTTTATAAGATTTCATTTTATACATAAGTAATAATATAACAATGAGATTATGGATAGATGTTGGACATAAGATTGATAATTTAAAAATTAAATCTCTATTTAATATCCATACACATTATGAATCCAAAATGAATATTAATACGGTATAATAAAATTAATCATAGATTATTAAAATGAATACCCCTTGAAAATGCTACCAAGAGAAAACAATATAGTAAAATAGACACTATATGTATAAAGTATAAAAAATATTTATATGCCATTATTGATTTAAATATATCTTTATGAAACAAATAAAATCTATTAATGTATCATTAAAATAAATAAAAGATTAATTATATGAGGACCTCGAAACCATTATGATTCAATTTAAAAAACTCCTTCCATAATCCATTTCAAAATAAATTGAAAAATAAAAAATTATTTTTCTTATAAAATAAGAATCTAACTTCTTTTATTATTTTTCAATTAGCCATTATAGTATTTAATAAATAATTCATGACATTTAACATTTGGATAACACTTGTAAATTCTTAAAAGTATCCATTTATTTGTGGAACCTCATGAATAATTTACCATAATATCATACCCATGGAACATTTCCCTACTTCAAACTAACATCTACCATTTTTTTGATAGAACTCTACCCCATTTAGAAAAAAAACTCATTAATGTACATGTATATATCTATACATCTCTAAAAAATATCTACACATATTTTTTGAATTTTTCAACATTTTCACTATGGATTATATCACCCAATTTCATATTAAGAATTATTAGTTCTCAGGAAATAAAATCCACTTCATTAAATTTGAAAAAAAATAATCATTTCTACAGGAATCATAATTGTTATTAATATAAAAAATAGTATAAGTAGATGAGTAATTTCTACTTATCCTTGTGATGTGGAATATTTTCCAACTCATTGTTTTAAAAATAATCTTCTAGTGTTGGTATTTAGGATTTTAATCATATTTAATGTTATTATTATTATAACCCCATTTTTATACTATATTTTTTAATATCTTACTCCTTTTAATTTTAAATCATCGTTCACTTACACATACGTTATTAGAGACAAGTCCCTATGGGATATCCAAGCATTCTATTTCAGATTTCATTTTTATTTTCTATTTATCAAATATAGATTATATAATATTTCATCCACCACTCCCATTCATTCCATGAAATGTTTTATCTCTATTTACCATTAATCATCTATTTATTCATAGTCATATCATTTTTTGAGAAATTTCCACCTTTTTTCCGTAAGATAGTTTTGTCTCTTCTAATGTATCATTTATCCAATTCCATGAACCATTTTACATTTATTTATGTTATATGTTAGAAAAAATTTCTAATTCACACTATTTATTTAACTTCAAAGACTCCATGTATATTTTCTTCATATATATTAGATTTTATATATAGGAAAATATGGTAACACGCTATTGATAATTTCTCTTTCTCAATTTATCAATTAAACACCAATTGTTCCCAAATTTATAATTCTTATCACTAGAAAAAAAATTATTTTTCCTAAATGATTCTACCTTGTTAGGAAGACATATTTCTACACATTATGATGTTAATGTTTCAGGAAACATTCCTTCAACAACTTCAATGATTTTATACACCTCTCACTAAACTTTATTTAAAAATAAATTCTTATATTAATGATATAAAATATATCCAAAAAACCTAATTTATTTTTATCATCAATCATATCAAATATTATTATCAATTTTTGTGATTTCAATTCATGTGGATCATTTATTATATAAATTTTTCTATAATTATTTTGTTATTTAATCTTCTTTATATTATAGAAAATTTTATAAAAAATATTTAAAATTTCGTCTCTTTATTTTTAAGTGATATTTTTTATTGAATTAAATGTTATTATCGCTAACCATATGCATACCATGCTTATGGTAATTTCTATTTATACTCATCACTTGTTTTTCCCTATTTACTCTATCTTTTATAAATGATTCATTTTAATATGTATTATTTTTCTCTGACATCCCTTCATTAAAATTTATTATACAATTATTGGAGAACTTTTTTCACTCTATTATTAATTATTCCACTAACTTTTTTAAGGGGTAAATAATTGATTCATATTCTAGTGTAATTATATTGAAAAAATATTATAAATATTAAAAATATTATGTTTCAGATTACATTTTGCTTCATAATTGTACTTTAAGAAATCCATGATAAGTGAAAAAAAATTCATATTTATATGAATCTTTTGTATTATTATCATTTTAAAATTTTTATGATTAATATATTTTTTATCCTTTTATGCAAAAGTTTATTCCATTGAGGTCTTACACTAGGTCTTCCAATTTTTACACTGTCAAAAATGTATATTTTCTCTATGATATAATTAATTGACATAAATAGTTGATTAATTTTAATTTTTGATTATTGATAGGTTTATAAATCAATTTTGAAATAAAAAATATTGCAAAAAATTCTTCAACATCCCCCATTTATAAGAAATAAGGTTATAATAAAATATTTTCTTAAGTATTTTTTTCTCATTGTTTGAAATAAATGATTTATTATTACTTTTCATCAAGAACCATTTCCCACTGATTATTTATATCATATTAAAATAAACATGAAATTAGGAAATCATTGTTATAATCATGTAGATAATCAATAACATCTTATTTTCATACATAGTAATATGTTACTTTAAATGATGAAATAGTCCCATCATATTTTATTGAATACATTATAAACAATTAAATATATATTAAATTTATATACAAATTTTAAGATATTTTATATTAGAAATAATAAAATATTTTAATTAATGAAGGACTTATCAGAAAACTAGTTTAAAAATAAAATGTCACATTATGAGCAGTCTATCATTATAATTATTATTTCTAAACTTTTCATTATCCCTGAAACATTTATTGTATCTTGTTTCATTAATTAAATAAATAGATAAATTTATTCTCTCAAAATTAAAATTCATAATGGTGGAATAATAAATTTAAGCATAGTGAATCAAGAAATTTACTTGGTTCAACCACTATAGTGGATAAATAATCCATGTAGAATAAACTCAGTAAAACACTAGGGTAACAAGATCCCAAAATATATATCTTTTGATTATAGTTTTTGGATTAATTCAATTAGGGGTCTTATAGATGATACCTTATTATATATCTCTAAATTATTATTTTATAATGTCCTTATAAATTAAATAATCTTATAAATATATATAAATTTAATAAAATTACCAATAAAAATTTTTTATTATATGTCGATATTTTTTGTATAAATCTACTCCATTTTCACCCACATTATCCATATAAAAAATATGAAAATTAAATTTTATGGATAATTTTTTCTCCTCATTTGATCTATAATAATACTATAAGTTTTATAAGTATCGTGAATAAATTAATTTCTAGTTTTATGAATTGGAATTCATTATTCTCCCTTTTCATCTTTGCACTTACTCTTAACATGATGGGTTATATTTCATAATTAGTTTCTTCATTTAATTAACTTTTATGTATTATATAATGTGTAAAATACCATTTTTATATTTAAAATTTTTTATTACTAATTATTCCATCCAAAAAATTCATATATAAACTTGTTTCTATGTCCTAATGTAATATGTTAGTATCTAGTAATTTCCTTATGATTACGTAAAATCATTTCAGCTGTTATCATTATTAATATTTGGTAAACAAATACACTAATAACATTAATAACCAATAAATATTCCTTCAATATATCCTCAATTATTAATTGTAATTCAATTAATTGGGGTTATCTAAATGGACCTTATTTCCTCTAGAAAAATTGTTTTCATCACGTTCAATATTATTTTACATTAAATTTAATCTCATGTTGGAGAATAATAATTAGATATTGTTTTCTTCAAGGATTTTACTATTCGAAACCATATCTCATTATAAAAGTCATACTTGCATATATTTCCCTATTAAACATTTTATTTATTAATTATAAAAATAACTAATCCCTTAACAAAACTAACCAAAAACTTTCATGATTATAGTATCTATATTGTGTGATCATTTAAAATATTCTTCTTAATGATTCATTATAAATGTAAAAGTTCCTTTATCTCTCTCTCTCTCTCAATAGAATTTATGATATATTTATAATATTCATCTTCTATAAAGATTAATCCAATATAAATACCTAATTAAATTGTCCAATATTAATAGATTGTCTCTGGTAAAAATTATATCATATTCAAGATCAAAATACATTTAATAAAAATAATAAAAAATTTATTTAGTGTCTACTTCCTATAATTCATCTCCTTAAATTGTAACTACATTTTAAAATTTATTATCATGTTAACTACATTTAGAATATTAGTATTTATCTAAGAATTGCAAGTTTATAAAAGAATTATCATTTTATTTAACTTAATTCCTATTCTTAAAACATTTTGATGTTGTCATGCCAACAATACAAGTTATTTTTAGAATATTTTTACATTTAATTTTTGTTGCTAATAAAATACATTTGAAGAAATTTTACCTTTCTCTTTATCTCCAACTAGATTCAGAGGGTGGTATAATTAATTATAAAAGGTGGTGTAATACTTTCATTACATGTTATATATACTAATTAAAATTTTATAATGAATTTATTTTTTCATTAGTGTTACACTATAAATTTTATTTTCAAAATATCAAATGTTATGGAGGTTCCAAATTTTCATGGGGTCATTTTACAAGATGAATTAACTATATTTACAAATTTATATATCAACTAAAGGTACACATAATCATTCAAGACCACTTTACTAATGAATTATATATATTCATGAATTATTAGAAAATTAATCATTATATATATGTTCATAGGTCAAATAACATCCAATGTGGTGGACTAACATAACACACATCTTCAAGAAATTATTTATTATATACTACTCTGACGGTTGAGAACAAGAACATACTTCACTAACGATCTTTAACAGTGGTTGGTCAAAAATATAATTCATCACCAATAATTCATGTTAAATATCATATAATGATTAAATAATAGATATCTTTCATCCTCACTTTTTTTGACGTATGAGATGCTTATTATTAGTCAAATTCTCCCTCCCTTATATTTTTTATCTCTAAATTGTTAGTTTTATAGGTTTTTCAAACATATAATGGGTCTATGATTATATAATTTGGGTTTTGGAGATTTGAGCTTGTATGGTGGATAAAAAAAGTCTACCAAATCATTGGCCATGATCCACCATCCACCTGGTGGTTCAATAAATTGTTTTACAATGATGAATAACACACTAGATGACTACAAGATAAGGAAAAATGCATATCATTTTTTTTGGAATATTCCCCTTGTGGGATTAAAAACGTCTCTTCAGTGCTTACACTAGATTTTTGATGAGTCCCAACCACTCACCAGTGAACCTGGACTAGGGGTGCGTTAAATACACCCTAAGAGATTCATTTTTTTTTATTTTTAGAACCTTGTTCAATAACTAAATCCCACACTTATGGACTCATTCAAATTACATAGAACCATTAATGTATATAAAGCTCTTCTATCTATCATCCCTTTTTCCATAAACCTTTGACTGTTCTGGTGGTTCATTACCTATATGTTCGTCATATATATATATATATATATATATATATATTCCATTTTCTAATTATTCTTTATAAAATCATCATAAAACTAAGTAGGATATTTGTTTTTTATGACAATTAGGTGATGAATTAGTAATTAATTTCATAGATCTATGATGTTTCTATCATGTGTATAATAGTTCTTGATCAAATAACAGTCTATGATTGACAATGGGTGTTCTTTAGGTAAGTATTCGTGAGTCATATTCATAATCCTCTTCATGAAAGATGGATGTTGGAACCAAAATCTATGGAAGAATTTGTTGTATTTTGGTGGGGGATTAGACATCCCAACCATAGAATTTTTAATGAAGATAATAAATTCTCAATAAATATGATGTTACCAGCAATATATTATATAGTGTTCTTCATGATACTTTCTTTTTCTAGATTCTTATATTGAATATCTTTTCTATTTGTGGAATGTTTGTTGCCTTAGGATCATTGGCTAGACCTAAGACCATATTATATAATAAAATAAAAATTCAAAATCCATTCATTAAACGATGAGAGATTCATTGAATTGGTGTTCCTTCATTCAACATACCGTGAAATCATCTTATTTGATGGACTCTAAAAGCTATGTGATTCTAGAACAAACATTTTAACATGGAACTCTATTGATTCTCTACTATAATATTCTTTATTAATGATACAAAAATAAATTTAGACATTTTTTAGGTCTTATCCATTATTTTTGGGTGTGTGACATGTTAATTTTTAATTCATTAACTTTGGAGTTCTTTATCACAACCTTATGCAAGGAAGTTAGTTATCATTTTTTCCCTTATATTATATTATTTCCTTGATTCCTATTGGGTTTTAATGACTTGTTGTTCTTGATTGATAGTAATTTTTGTGGTAGTTTCCATTACCAATATACAAATATATGAACTTTTTTTAGTATTGCTACATTACATTGTTACAATGATTGATGATGATAACATGTTATTATTGATGCACCTATATTCTCAGAATGCCATGTTGTGTTTTAATTGTTATAAGAAGACATGTTATATGTATTACCAATATGTCAGAGGTTTTCATGGTATATAAAGATAGGTGACCATCAGGGTATAATGAAATATTATTGGGGGGTTGTTCATGGAAATCAAGGATGATGACGGTAGACTCTTACATAGGGTAGGAACATGATAGTCTTCTGGCCTATATAGTTCTTGATTCACTGAGGATATTAAGGGATGTGGTAAAACATGATTCCTTGTGGACACCTAGTACCATGATCACTCAATTTCATGGGGATGTCGATTAATATTTCATTATCCTTGTGGATTGTTCTTGATTTTTTCATGAAATCTGGACTACTCTTTGGTATCGAACTGATGCAGGTACTAATGAAGCTCATAGTGGTCTTGTTAAAACATGAGTTATTGGTTTCTGATTATATATATATCATTTATTTTTTTAATAATTGAATAAATATATCTTACATGTTAAAAATGTTGTTCCATACACATTGGTGGTGTAGTGCATGGTTTTATTAAACTCACACTGTATAGAAAAGTTTATTCATGTCCAAACAACATGCATTGAAATTCAAGCATAGTAAAGGGCCCTTCGAAGATGGTTGATCCATGGAACATGGTTATGGGAGTGGTAATGTGATGTACTCTAGAAAACACTAATGTATATTTATTTATTTATTTTCCTTCACTCTATTTAGGAGTCTTTGGCTTACCACATATGGATTCATCATTACGTCATTGTACGACTAGTATGGAATCTGCTTAGTTCCCAGATGTCTAATATAATGATTATATTTTATTATATTATAATATATTATTATTTGAGATATGGAATGATTTTGAGGGTATAATTTCCCCACTAAAGGATATTAAGCCTCTCTTCTAGTCGGTAGCCTTTTGTGTGTGGGGAGGAACACTTCAGGCCATGTGACACTCTAGTATGGTCTAAGTGGATGGGTTGGGGAATTATGAAGTGGTATCAATGTATAGTTTCTACACATTCATTATGGATTAACATGGTAAATTATACAAATGTGAATGTTTTCTGGAACATGGGTATAGGAGTTTCAATGTTCCCAGCCAACCCAGGTGTTACAGACCTCTGATTTAATATTGGTGAGATTGTTGTTACTATTTTTTATATTTCTTGTGCATAAGTTCATCAAGACTATGCATGAAGGATCAAATTTCAAATAAAATTATAATTTTTATAATGAATACTAGTTTATAATTTAATTCATTAACTTGTGATACATGTTTGGTATAGACTTGTTTTTCCAAGTTTTGTGATATATCTATTTCCATTCTACATTGATATATATCTATTAAAATGAAATAGGTAAACATAATCATTATATTTTTTTATTTTATCTATATATGATGAATGAGATTAATGATTAGGGATGATACCTTGGTTAGTTCTTAAAGATTGATATCTGGTTATGGTATTATTCATAGGGAATCATTTCTATAATCCAATAGACTAATTATGATATACATGAAAAAAATTAAATGTGTACCATCATGTTACTGAAGTTGCATCCACATTGAAGTATTATTGGACCTCCATCCATCATGGGTTGGGTTACTCCTGAAATGGAGGATTCTTCTATTCCACCACCTAGTATACATGCTTGTACTACATATCATGCTCCTAAAACTATTATTGTATAATAGTCATTTGGAACAATCCAGTTGGGAGTCATTAATTATGTTCCTACCCCTGTTAGAGGTGTCTCATATTACTAGGTCAACTAATATATGTATATCCATATCTATAATACAACATCCTTTTTGGGAACTTTAAGAACACTAGATGTTCATGACTGTAAAGATATTATCAAATTCTTATTTGATCTTATTGTAAAAATAATAGACCAAAATGTGAATATGAAATTTTTACTGCTATAAGGACCTTCCAGAAAATAGTATTGTCTAATGGGATAGGCTATCAGATGTTTTGGTCTCATCTAGGAAAATTTAAAGAACCTATTAATTTTGTAATTCATTCCTAATGTGATAGACCTTGATCGAGCGTAAGAGTTATTTGAAGTATAAAAGTGGTATATAAATGAATCTTCCTTCTCCACCTATTTCACTAAGATTGATTTATTTTTTTCACTCCCAAATGGAAGAAAATATTAGAATGTAAGGAAATTCCAAAATGGTCATTATCTCAATATCAGAATACATGTTAAATGTTTTTACCAAGATTCATACACATATATTTTACCCGTGTTCTGACTATCGATATAGTTTGTAGGTGGATCAAGATGTTTTTTTCCTCCATCATTCTATACATAGGTGATTGGACCTCCCAAATATATATTGGTCATCTCTTTTGGTAGCTTTAAGTGGTTGACTAATGACATGTGGCAAAGTACTGGTACACATGTGGAGTGGAGTATAGATTTTCCAGCCCCCATAAGAGGAGTTCCATAGCTATTACACTATTAAAATGTTGGGTATTATCACATATTCTATATATAAAATTAGAATATGGGTTGTTAGTATGTTAATGATAAGAAATATCTAGTAGTTTTGTTCCAATTATTCAAGGACGAGGTTCTGCAAGTGGTGGAGGACAGATATGACCTTTGACCCAGGGACCCAGCTAAGGTCATAAAAAAACTCAAATGATGACTCAAAATATTTTTACGTCTTAATAACAAGGTCACAATTCATATATGTTCCTTGATTATGATGTGGATTATACTCTAGTACATAGAAGGGAAAGACTATTTAATATTTTAGTTATGGTTTATATAACCACTATGTTTTATACGACATTTTTTTATTTTTGTTCTTCTAATTCCTTCATATCTAAATAGTTTATTGTTAAAATTTACTTAATTTTTAGGAAATATATTGAGATAATTTTACTTGATACACCTTTAGGTTGGAAGGGGGACCAACTTCAATGACTCAAAAAATGTCCTATAATCATTTTTGATTATACAAATTTATGGGATATGTGATTCTAGATATGTAAAAAAATGATTTCATTCTCAATATTGATAGGATGATTAGTTTTGAAGAATTAAATGAATACATTTATAGATGTTAATAATGTACTTCTATGAAGGGGAAAATATATGTGATGACCAGATAATTGGAAATGGGAGAATGCATAGTTCATATATACTTGAGTCATCTTGAGATGTTCACAGCACAGGTTATGGGCTTGGGTCCATTAATCAGATTTGTGGTAGTCCCCTCATATTTTCCTCTATTTTTTAATTACTCTAAAAACATATTTTCAGATAAAATCGTATTACTTATTCAAGATATAAGAGTTAAATTCTAGGTAAATCTCATGCTTGGTGGATAGCCTGTTTTGATACTTCCATATCATATTGCATCAGCTAAGGTAAATGAGCTCAAGGTTAAACTCTAAGACATGGAACATAATGGATTTATCCAGTTAAGTACATCACCATGGGGTGAAACAATCATATTCCCCAATAATATGGATGTTAATTTTTTAATACATGGGTATTACCTGAAATTGAATTCTATGATTAAGAAGAACAGATATCATTTTCCCAAGATGAATGACCTATTTGATCAGTAACATAGTGCCAGGTGGCTCTCTAAGATTGATTATCGATCGGTTTATCGCCAATTATAGGTTAAATAGGATGAAATACCAAATATTATTTCAAGGAGAAGGTATGAGAAATATAAGTAACAGGGTATGAATTTTTTACTAGATAAAGCATTGGCAGTGTTCATGGATCTCATGAACCAGTTCTTCCACCCATATCTGTACACATTCATGATGTTGTTTGTTGAAGACATCCTCATCTACTCTCTAAAAATAGATATTTACGTTATACATATCCAGATAGTTTTAAGTACACATTGAGAATATTTTATTTACACAATATTATAAAATTTTAACATTTGGATTCACGAGGTAAAATTAAAGAGGAATGTGTTGTATGAGAAAGGTTTTTCTCTAGACCTAGAGAAAGTGGAGGCAGTGATGTCTAGGACAAGTTCATGGAATGTGTTCAATATCAAGATCTTTCAACATTAAGTTGGATACTACAAACATTTAATCTAATACTTATACCAATTATCATCACCCATCAAAATGCTAATGAATAAGGGAGAGAAGTTATAGTGGTTAGACCAGTGTAAAGAAGCATTTTTTGGGTTGAAGAGATTATTCACTACATATCTAGTAATAATTTATCATGAGTTGTGGATTGTCAATACTATTTATTTTCATTCATTATACATTGGTCTTGGAGAAGTGTTGATGTAGAAGGATAAGGTGGTAGCATATGGGTTATGTCAGGTGTGACACCATGAGTAGAACAATCTTACCCATAACATGGATTTCGCCTTTGTGGTCTATGAATTAATTTTATACTGACACTATCTCCTTGGGTAGAGTTATATTCTCTACACTAACCACAAGATACGTCGTTATATCTTCACATAGAGATACCAAAACATGGAGCATGGGTGATGGGTAGATTATCTAAAAACAATCAACATCGAGTTTACATATGAACCAGGTTAAAGAAACATCATTATTGATTCTCTTAGCTATAAAAAGTGGGAAGATCATGTGTTTCCAGACTATATTTAGTAATAATAGTGATTCCTGAAGAGTTTTTGGGTAATTAGAGGATGGATGGTTTTGAGAACTAGGTATTGATGATGTGTCCCCTATGAATGGTCACATATTTCATGGTAGACAAGGTAAAGATAGAAAAGGTGAATAACCTAGATTGTTTTTTGATACAAGAATATGTAGCTAGTGGTGACCCAATTTATGGTTGCCCATTGGGATATAAATATTTGGTCCTCATTCACATGAGAGTTTCATACCTTTCTTACATTGAGGAGGAGCTGATGAGGAACTTCCATACCTATATTTTAGTGTTACATCCTAGTGATATCAATATGTGTCATGACATTGGGAAACAGTCCTAGTGGCCATGGCTAAAAAAATGAAATTTATGTATTTTATTCCTAACACCATACATGTTAAAGGATAAAGGCTAGGCCCTAGTGTTGTGGTGGTCTACTCTAGAAATATCATTTTCCCTTTTGGAAGTGGGAGGAAGTCATGATGACCATTATAATCGGGTAACCAAGGTCCATGATGTGTGATGATATGGATTGGGTTACTGTTGGTCGAATGATGAAGTTTTATCATTTATTACTAATATGTTACAATCACCCATTATATGTGCTAGTAAAGCTACATTCCCATGAAATAGTATGATTACAAATATTTCAATTGAACATCTTATATGATAGATATTCATGTTTCCAATTTCAGTTATAGAAGGGATTATAGAAGGCCATAGCTACTCAACTGACATAGAGAATTGTGTACCACCCCCAAAGAGATAGTCATTCTAAATATACTATTCTCATACTAGAGAGTATGATTCAGACATTATCCCTAGGCATTTACAGTGATTGGAATGATCATCGGGACTTGGCTGTGTGATTATAAAAAAAGCTTACTAGGATCCTATTTAGATTGAAACATATGAGTATCTTTATCATAGGACAATCAATTCAACACACTATTGGAATAAAGCTTGTGATGTGGCAGTTCTGGGTCTTAGTATGGCATATGAGTCCTATTAGAGAGTGGAAATGATCCAAAATATGTTTATCACTTCTCAGAGGTGAAAAAAATCATATTCCAGCAATATGATGAGACTCTTGGAGTTGGCTATAGGAAATACATTATTTCTAAGAATGACTCCATGGTTAGGGTAGAACCGTTTTAGGAAGTAGAGGACAGATAAAACCACGCTATATTGGAGCTTTTTATATCACTGTGTGGGTTGGGAAAATGGCTTACCATTTGGACCATCCTTCTTACCACAAATGTATGGATGATGTATTTGATGTGTCATGTATCTAGTGGAACCTGGTCAATCATACAGATTTAATTGATTTTAAATATATTGAACTAGATATTGATACGTCATACAGAGTGGCTAATACTGATTTTATACCTAAGAATGATTTTTCTTCATGGGAAGACGGTTCCAAAAATTCAAGACACAAGGGTGTCATGGAAAGATCTTGGAGGAGACTTTTGAGTGAGAGGTATATGTTTTGGATAAGTGGACTGGGTTATTTTGAGTATAACATTTAATGTTACTTCTCATTTAAGAGATATTTCTAGAGGTGGGAATTATAAAAACCTCACTTGTTTTCTTTGTTTGAGTTGGTTAATGTTTTTTATATTCACATTTTCTAGAATGATTCACCTCTTTAAATGGGTGTGTTAGAGTTTGTTCATAATGAAAAAGGGGTGTTAGGTTTAATTTATGAGGATGCAAATCATTGATTTATCACAATGGATAAAACAAGGCCACAAGTGATTTGGTGGTGATCTACCATCATGCCAGTGCTCCTAGATGTGGGTGTCCAATGATGTAGAACCACCAGCCATATAGTGGGAATCGATGGACCCATTGTTGAATGTGGATGAGAAACTAGCATTTTTCTATGTACATATCTCAATGGTGGCTAGGAATCCTCCCACCGGTCGTGCCACTAGCGTGCTTGTGAGGCCTACTGGCTCACCAGTTCCCCTAGATTGAGGGTTTGTAAAATACACCATGTCAGATTTAATTGTAAAATTTTTACAACTTGATTAATATCCAAATCTTACCTTATCCAATTTTGAATGAAAGAGAAACATTTCATCTCTAATGATATACCATCCATCTACCCATAATACATCAATAATTGACCAATCCATTAGTGTTTTATAGGTTTTTCTTCTTACATATTACTAATTTTTCATTTTTTATTTGTCAAATGATCATAGAACTATGTTCAATCTCTATTTTCAGGGATGATCGGGTGATGAATTCTTATATTATTCATAGATTTCAAAAATATCTATTATTTTGACAACATTTCATGATCGAATCAAGTACATCCATTGGAAATAGTCATTCTATTGGTAAGTGTTCAAGAATTATCTTCATAAACCTCTTCTTGATGGTATATTGTTGATGGAACCTAAATCCATTTACAATTACATTATCTATTGGAGTAGGATTCCCTATGGAAACCTTAAAATTCAATTAATAGAGTGATAATTTACCTGAATGATGACTTTAATGGGAAATACTTATAGAGTGGTCATCATGAAACATTATTCTTTATGATTCTTATCTTGAGTCTATTTTTCAATGATGGAATTGTGATAGATTGATGATCGTTTTCAAGAAACAAGGCACAATTATTGAAAAGACAATGAATTCACAATGCATTATACAATGGAAGAATGATTAAGTGAATTGGAATTCATTCCTTAGATATACGATTAATTTAGCTCTGTTGATGAACTCTTAAAGGCATGTGATTCTAGAAATAAATTCTTGAGATTGAATTATCTTGATTCTATTATATAGATATTTTTGTTGATGATATACAATTTAATCCAGGCATCATGGATATCTGATCTACTCTTCATTGTTTTTTGACTTGTTTATTCGTTGTTCCACATAAAACTTTCATGTTATTAATCAACACCATTTATGATGTATATTCCATATCATTTGAGTCCCTTATATTCCCATGTTACCTTGATGCCTAATGTGTTGTTCAAACTTGTTTTTCTTGATTGGTGGTAATTTTGGTGGGTTTGTGTATTTTCATGGTTCTCATGTATCATCCTTGTTTCAATAATCATTGTAATTGTATATTGTTCAAATGATTCATGATGATCTCATGATGTTATATGATGCTATTGTAATATCATAATGCCATGTTATGCATGAATAATTATTCTATAACATGTTATGTGTATTACTATGTCTTTGGATGTTGTTCTTGGTATATCGTTATTGGAGGACTTTATGATGTAATTATCCCTTAATGGTGGAGTATGCATAAAATGGAATAATGATGTTGGTTTTCCCTTATAGAAGGTAGAATCCTGATAGATTGTGGCCCGGATAGAGCTTGATGCCTTATTGATACTAAGTATCATGTCCATCAGATTCCTTGATGTTTTTAGGTGATATGTATATGGAACTGTGTCTTGTTCATTAACTTTCCTAACTTCATGAACATTTTTCTACCATATAGTCGATGAATGTATGCCTGGGGATAGGGGTGGCTTAGTTAGAACACCGGTTCTTAGTAGATGATTATTTATGTTTCTTCTACTTATTTTTCATCATGGAATACACATAGTATACAAGTGGATATTTTCATAAGGACATATTGGAGGTGTTCAAATGGATTATATTACTCACACCATGTATGATCATTTAATTGTGCGTGTAGAGTTCATGTATAAGGACTGAAGAAAGGTAAATGGGACTATGGTATTTGGTTGACATATGGATAACATAGATATGAATAGTATCAGGATATACTATGGGGGATACTGTTGCTTTTTAGTTATTTTCCTACATAGACTCTATATACATGGGTTTGGACTTCCACATTGGGATCCTTATTCAATTTTTGGTATGATGGGGAATACATCTGCAAAATTTCTACATTTTAATCTTATTATTATATTATATTATGTTTAGTTATATTATTTATTGTGGAAGGACATTATACTATGGGTAGTGTCTCCCCACTGATATACTTATACCCTTATAGCAAGTTAGTAGCTTCTTGGGTATGGGGAGGGGCACATGAAGTCAAGTGACTCTCCAGCATGGATAGAGAGGTTGCGTTAAGGAGTCACAAAATCACATAAAAATATATAATATATAACCCTTTGTTGTAATATACTTTATAGATTTAAGACTCTACTTATTTTTTAATGTGAATTGATAACACATTCAACTATATACAACCATATGAATTCGATATCCATAAACAATACAATAGTTTTATTATTATTATTTCGAATCATTACTTTGAACATTGTAGCTTAATTTTACCTATCACTATCATTATACACAAATTTGTTTTGTCAAATATCACTTGTAATTCATTTTTCTCTATTTTAGTTTTTTCATTATAAAAACTCTCATATTTGAGAAAATTAATTTTATTGTGTTTCTTAACATTACTGTGTATATTTATTTTAATTCCTACTTTTAATTATTTTTGAATTTAAATCATTATCCTTAATTATTCATCAAATTTATCCAAGACATATATACACAAGTATTTCAATATATTTTCAATATTATCGCTATTATAATTTCACTAGATTTTTTAGTCAATAATATTTTTTTAATTCATATATGTATTTCACTTAATCATTAATAATTATTAGGATTTTACTCTGTGACCAAGTTATAAAATTTTCTTTATTCAATTAATATATTTAATTTTCTATCTCATAGAAAACAAAATAAATATTAACTTTTATTTCATCTAATACTTCCATTTTATCTTTACTATAAAAGGAATATTTTGAAACATCTTCCAAATAAATTATAGTAAATAAATTGAATGAAATATTTTCTGTAATTCCATAATTTATTTATTTCATTTGCATATTCTGATATCATTTATCATCCATTGAATAAATGATCTTTTAATTAAATTGTATCTACTATTTATTAAATTTCATACTTGTGTGATTCTTTATGGATTCATTTAGGAAGTTATTTTAATTTTATGCCCCAATGAATTCTTGTGGAATTTTTTATTAATGGGATATACCTATTTTATCTACATAATCAATTGAAAACTTCAATATTTCCATTTTCCATAGCGTTCATGATAATTATTTATGGGATTCCATTAATATATCAATATACTATTATTAATACTCCATAATAAGTATTTATATTACATTAAAAAATATCGTTATATGACTCTTATATGATTTAATAGACCATCCTATGAATTTTTTAATATGAAATATGATATCGTTGAGGAATATAAGGGGTCAAAAACTTCAAATACATTTCCTATAGGATAGGTACATTTTTTTAACATGTAAAAACATCCATCTTAAATTAGTTTTTACAATAGATAATTGTTTAATAACCTTCAAGATTCCTATCATGGAGCTAGAAACCCTATTCACTTATTTAAAAATGATTCAATTAAATCATCATATAAATTTTCATGTTATTGTTATAGTTAGTCAAATCCAATAATATAATTTTTCATTTGAGCCACCCAACCTGACAACATTTAGCATATCCCAAATTTTATACATGTCTTGTATTTTATCACCATCGTGTATATTATATTGAAAATGTAACGTCCTGGTTCCAGGTGTCACTCAAAAGGTGCCCTGAACCTAGTTCACTACATGACCTCAAGCGCATTTCCCCAAATGCTAGAGGCTTCCAACTAGCAGCGAGGGCCCAGGTCTGATAGTGGGGAAACTATGCCCTGATTTTTCAAAGTGTAGCACAATGGAATACCAGATAAAACATACAACAACAACAACGAAAGCAATTAAACATACACAATTTTTAAATGAACAACTGCAGAAAAAACAACCAATGGTAATATAAATATAATGTTGATTCAACATGCCTCAAGTTCTAAGAAAACAGCCAGAACATGTTACAAAGCGATACAATACGATACAGAGTACAGCAAAACCCTAACAAAATAGCTGGAATCATTGCGAGCCTAAGCCCGGTCCCATGCTCCCCTACTTCTCAGTAGCAATAAAGTACCTGTATAAAGACCCTTTCCCTTATCCACACCTGTAGAAATGTAATCTGTTTGGGCCAAAGAAATGACCTAAACAGGGTGTGAGAAATAAATTCCAGTAGGCACCCACCAAAGGCTTGTGACCAACTATGTGAAAATATGCAACAACAGTATGCAGTAGTAAAATGCAGTAAACTAAGCAGTACTCAAAAGTATCTAACTTTACCAGTTATATTTCCATTTTTTTAATCATTTAATCATTCATTATAAGGAAACTACCATAGTGAGTTTCTATGTAAACAGTCATTGTCCTCAGACACGCAAACCCTTATGCTCAGGTAAACAGAAACATAACCCGTAGGTATTTTCCTATAGGCATAATAGATATTTCCCTCAGGCGTATGAAGTGTCATCCATAGGCACAAAGTCTATTGCCCACAGGCACGGAAGAAGTTTCCCTCAGGCTGAAATAACCACTACCCTCAGACTAAAGGTAACACTACCCTCAGGCTAAGTAAATCACTGCCCTCAGGCTGAGAAAGTAACCGGTCCATGCCTAAAAAATAAACAAGCAATATATAAACAATTCATCTCAATGTAATTTTATAATCATTAATATAAAGGCATACCCTCGGGTATCCTATCCAAATGGCTAAACAGAGGAACGCACCCCCGAGGTTCTCCTGGATCCAAGCATCGATCCCAAATAATAGTTTATTATCACATTTAAATTACCTAATCAATTCTAGGTATTTAATTCAACACGGCCTCAGCCATACGACACCCCATTATTGGGAACGTATCTCAACAGTACACAAAATACACATCTGTTGGAAAATTAAACACCAAGAAACCTACCTTAAACACCCTCGAATGGTATACCCGAATGACGCCTTCTAAAATGTCCAAGAACATCGTAGATATTAGGTAAAATAATTCTCATTCAATCTCAAATAAATTTCATTTGAGGAAGAATTGGCAAGAACTACGCAAAGAGATGGGAGGGCTTACCCGTGCGGTTCCAATGTGATCGACGGAAGCAGAAATGGATTCCCGACACTCGATCTGGAGATCCTCGATAGTTCGGCCATCCTTTCCCAATATCTCACCCAATTCTAAGACAATACTATGAATAGGGTTGGATACTTACCATTTTAAGTAAAAAAAACAAAGTACACAGCATGTTCTTTTGACTACACGGTTTTCACTCCCCTCATTTAACTGTTCCTCTGGCAGCACCGCCAAATTGTTCATCCATCGACATGAGTACACGGTGTGTATTCCCGACAACACGGCGTGTACTGTCGCCCATCTGGAGGCTCCTCCCACCGCCTTACTATTTCGTCTACATGGTGTGTAAAGGACCACTACATGGCGTGTAGTCGGTTTTTACACCCTTAGTCGCCAACAAGGCTACACACCCTGTGTACTCATCCCACACGGCCAAAGTACATGGCGTGTGGAAAAGTACACGGCATGTAGTCCCAAAATTTAGGATTTCCACCATTTTCCTTATTTTATCAAAAACTCTTAAGGGAAAGAGAAAGGAAGAAACTCGTACCTCAAAAATAAGAACCGAGTTCTTACAAACTTCCCCCCGTAAAGCAATTTGTCCCTGAATTTCCCTTCCAATGGTGGCGAAGAATAAGCTTAGAACAGCTCTATCCACTAAGCACGTACGTCGGTCTCCTGATCCCAGGTTTTGTCCTGCACTCGGCCATGCTGCCATAGCACCCGTACGAGAGGAACTAACTAGCCTCGGAGAACCTTCGTGCTCCTTTCAACAATTCGAATCAGCTGCTCCTCAAAGGACGCATCTAACTCAAGATCAACCTCCTTGAGCTGAAAAACATGAAACATGTCTGAATGATAACTGCGCAACTGAGATACATGGAAGAAGTCGTGCATGGCTCGGTACCTCTCTGGTAACTGCAACCGATAGGCAACCATCTCGACTCTATCTAGAATCTCAAATGAGCCCACATACCTCGGTGAAAGTTCCCATGTCTCCTGATCCACCTGTGCCCCAACCTCGGTGAAGCACGTAAGAAAACCTGATCTCCAACCACGAACTCCAAGGGTCTTCTTCAGTGATCAGCATAATATTTCTGACAGTACTGTGCGGTAGCCATTCGTTTCTTAATCAACTGGACCTGCTCATAAGTCTCCTATACGAGAGATGGTCCTAATAAAGCTGCCACACCTGTCTCTAACTAGCACAAGGGTGATCGGCATGGCCTACTATATAAAGCCTCATAAGGTGTCATCTCAATATTTTCCCAAAAACTATTTTTATAGGAAAACTCAACTAGGGTTATATGCTTCTCCCAAGAGCCCCCAAAGTCTAGGATGCATGCATGCAACATGTCCTTAAGAACCTGTATCGTATGCTCTGACTGACCATCCTTCTGAGGGTGGTAAGTTGTACTTAGAAGCACCTAGGTACCCAGTTCCCTCTGAATACTCTTCCAGAAACGAGACATAAAACAGGCGTCCCTATCTAAAACGATAGAATGAGGGACCCCATGAAGATGTACGACCTCTCGGATATACAAATTCCTGAACTTGTCAACACCGAAGGTCTCCTTGATTGGAAAAAAGTGAGATACCTTCTTGAGTTTGTACACAACAACCCACATGGCATCATTTCCTTGAGGTGACCTCAGTAACCCAGTCACGAAGTCCATCGCAACATCATCCCACTTCCACTCTGGGATAGGTAACTTCTATAACAGTCCGATTGGCCTCTGATGCTCCGCCTTCACCTACTGACAGGTGGAACATCTTGTAACAAAACCAGCTATCTCACTCTTCATACCCAGCCACCAGTACTGATGCCTCAAGTCATGGTACATCTGGGTAACTCCAGGATGAACTACCCAAACTGAAGCATGAAACTCCTACATCAACTCCTCGCATATATACCCTGGAACCCACACTCATCCATGGAAACGAAAAACTTCATCATCGCCTATCATCCACCCAGGAGGAGGGTCCTCACTTGCCATCGACTCCCGTATAACTAGGCCTTCTGAATCGGATAGTTGTCACGTCCTCACTCTATCTAGGAGGGTAGAGGTCCCAGCTAAAGATGAATGATAGGTTTTCCCCTGAATGTCGTGCACCTCCAGATGCATCTTAGAGAACAAAGCCATCAGGTGCCATTCACCACTGCCCTCTTGCAGTGCATGTATCTGAGTCTTCCTGCTCAGTGCATCAACTACTACATTACCCTTACCAGGTGTATAGGTAAGCTCAAAATCGAAGGACTGAAGGTATTAAACCCACCTTCGCTGTCTCAGGTTCAAGTCACCCTGGGTAAAGTTATACTTGAGACTTTTCTGGTCTGTGAACACCACAAAATGTTCTCCCAAGAGATAATGTCTCCAACAGTGCAATGAATGAAAAACTACAGCCAACTCGATGTGTCGGGTAATTCCTCTCATGTGGCCTCAACTGCCGAGACCCGTATGCAACTACTCGATCGTCCTGCATCAACACAGATCCTAGACCAATACCTGATGCATCACATTAAACTATATAGCTCTTCCCCTGCTCTAGAATTATCAGGATCGATGCTGATGTCAACTTTCCTTTCATCTCCTGGAAGGATGTCTCGCAAGATTCTGACCAAACGAACATTACACCCTTCTTATTCAAAACCGTCAATGGTGCTGCTAAGCTGGAAAAGTCTTGTATGAAGCATCTGTAGTAACCAGCCCGCCCCAAGAAACTCTGTATCTCAAATGAGTTCTTAGGATGCTCCCAGTAAACTACTACTCTCACCTTCTTTGGGTCTAATGCAACTCCTGCCTCTGAGATGATATGACCCAGTAACTGTATCTGGTCCATCTAAAAGTGGCACTTTGAGAGCTTAGCATATAGCCAATTCTCTTTTAGTGTACTCAATACGATCTCAAGTTGGGTGGCATGGTCTTGTTGAGTATGAGAGTACACCAAGATATCATCCATGAATAATACCATAAAATAATTCAGAGTGGGATGGAACCCATGATTCATCAGATCCATGAAAACTGCTAGTGTGTTTGTGAGTCCGAACAGCATAACCATATAATCGTATAGACCATACCTTCTCTTGAATGTTGTGAGAGGTATATCAGATGGTCTAACGTGCAACTGATGATATCCTGATCTCAAGTCAATCTTCGAGAACACTCGTGCTCCACGAAGTTGATAAAAAATATCATCAATCCTTGGAAATGGATATCAGTTCTTAATCGTCAACTGATTCAGCTTCCGATAATTCACACAAAGTCTGAGGTTACCGTCTGCCTTCTTCGCATAGAGGAACGACGAACCCCAAGGAGAAGTACTGGGTCAGATGAAACCCTTTTCTTGTAACTACTCTAATTGTCTCTTGAGCTCCTGCAACTCTGGTGTAGCCATCCTATAAGAAGGAATGGGCACCAGCACTGCTCATGGCACAAGCTCAATAAAGAAATCAACCTCACGCTCTGGAGGAAGACCTGAAAAGTTGTCCAGGAATACATCCCTGAAACAATCCACCACTGGAGGGAAATCCTTCTAACAAGTCCCCTGGTCGTCTAGATATAAGCTCGCAATATGGGTTGTGATACCACCTCGCCCATGATGCTTTGGTCTAGCTCGACTCGGCTAAACATCCCACTCACCCTTGTATAGAAACTCTCTGCCCTCTGGTGATGTGAAACTCACCCTGCGATGATATAAATCCACAAAGGCTCAAAAAGGAACCAACTAATCCATTTTGATAATGACATCATAGCTCGTCATCTCTAAGACATAGAGGTCCCAAAGTAAGTGACACCCACAAAACTCTAGGGGGACTCCTTGTACTGACGCACACCAGCCGTTCTAGTCCCCAACGGAGTGTCTAGCATCATAACAATAGAAGAAGAAGAAACACAGATCCATAGGCTCTCCACAACGGGCACAGATATGAAACTTTGTGTACCACCCGTATCAAAAAGTACTGAAGATAAAACAGAAGCTACTAGAATAGTACCTATGACTGTATAAGGTCCAAGATCCTTCTCATGTTGGGTCTGTTGCACTACATATGCCTGACCAGTGTCGCGGCCCTACGACACAGCCTGGTTACCCTGAGCCGTCCCGCCCTACTGCTTTTGTGATCCTGGTGTCTGGCTACCATGGCCACATCCACCAAATCTACCTTCATGCCCTGACGTATTCCAGTTGCCTGACTGGTAAGAAGCTACTGGTCCTTCCCCCTCCTGCAGAGTTTACACAGAACCCCTCTCGCTATCCACTAGTGGAAACGCCCTGCAAAAGTGTTTTAGATGACCCATCTTGCAGCAAGCTCGGAACTCCACTAGGTCTCGTGGACACTGAGGTATCTTGTGCCCCTCCTAACCACACTGGTAGCACATGACCTGGCCACCTGAAACATTCTTCTAGCTGGTAATGCCACCCTGAGAGAATTCCATCTGTCTCTTCCTCTTACCAGTAGAAATAGTACCAGAAACTGGTGTTGAACCACCCTAGCCCACATCACTAGCTTCCAGCAGGTTCCTCTCTGTAATCAGCACCTGGTTCAAAATAGCATGTACTGAAGGCAATCTGAAAACATTCATCAGTGTTCAGATGCCATAATGAAGACCATCCTCAAAGCGTCTAGCTCTCAGCGTCTCATTGCCCACCATAATGGGTGCAAAACGCTAAAGCTCGGTGAAATGAGAAGAATAATCCATCATCAAAATAGCACCCTACTGCAGATTCATGAACTCTCAAGCTCGATCTTCCCTTAAAATATTTGGGAAGAAGAAGTCAGAGAAGGCTATCTAGAAATATTCCCATGCCATGTCTTTGTGATGCTCTGACTGAGGGGTAACGTCCCACCACCTCTTGGCGGAATCACACAGCATATAAGTCTCGAGCTTGACCCTCCACCCTGGAGGCGTCTCTAGGTGCTCAAAAATAGTCTGCATAGACCCCATCCAAGACTCTACAGCCTATGGTCCACCATCCCCTGATAACGTAGGCGGATGCTTCTATTGGAATATACGAGTCCGCTTAGCCATATATGTGGTAGCCAGCGGTGCTTCCTGAAAGGTTTGCATGAACCGCATAAAGACTTCACAGAACTGCGCCTTCACGCTTGTGTCCGGTATAACAAATAGTGCCGCATCTGGCTCTGTTGGAGGATCCATTGGTAGCCCATGGCCATCCATTTCTGGAGTATACTCATTGCCACTCTCCTAGAGAACAATCTGTGAAAGTCTCGGCGGCATGACACTACAAGTTCAAATTCACACCTTAGATCAAGATTATCATAGTTTGAAAAATAAGGATCCAAAAGGGGAACAGGAGGAAGAAGGCATTCAGATTTGAAAAACAAGACTACACAGTGTGTATACTCACTACACAGCGTATAACTGACTTCTCTTCCCTGCTCGGGTCCTTTTACACGGCCAATCCACAGGGCTCCCGTTGAACAAAACTACACAGTGTGTATATAATATACACGATGTGTATGGTTTAATTTTCCAACTGCCCGTGTCATTTGTGACACGGCTGACTACTCGGCTTGAACTACACGGTGTGTTACACCCTCACACAGCGTGTACACTACCCTGTTTCCCTTCCACATGGCTAATTCCCCACGGTCTATCACTGGTCAAGACTACACGGCGTGTCCCACCGGTACACGGCATGTACTAGACAAGCTTTGTCGACCCGTGTTGTTAGTTACAAGGCTGGATACATGGCTCCCACTACACAGCATGTTCTAGATGGGCATGGCGTGTACACGAAAGGATTACACCGAACCGTGTTGTTAGTTACACAGCCGAATCCTAGGTCAGACTACACGGCATGTTCTATAATGGACACGGCGTATATATATTAAGGTTTCCCCAGTCCGTGTTGTTAGTTACACGGGTGGACTACGAGTCAGTACTACACGACGTGTACTTCCATTACATGGCGTGTTCGCCCTAAGCATTTCCCTTCCACGTGTCCCTGCCCACACGGTCTATGGAACGGGAAGGACTACACGGCGTGTACTTAGGGTATACGGCGTGTACTCAAAAAGTTTTATTTTCTTCCCAAATAGAAGAACATACACGGAGTGTTTAAGGTACTACATGGTGTGTATACTGGGTTTCTGGACAGTATTATTTAGAAACTTCTCTGGAACCCAGAAAATACTGAAAAAAACACTTATGTGCTAAATTCTGATCCGTGAGGGCCCATACTCCCTGCGAATCAGAGTTTTTCATCTTAAATGTTTTATAACCGAATAAATAGTAAATGATCCACCAAATTCCAGTAAATGAGGGCCCATACTCCCCAAAAACCAAATTTTGGAATCCATTCTATAAACAGGCTCACACAAAAATACCCCATCACATAGCAGGTATTTATCAAAGCAGCAATCACAACAGCATGCTTTTACTAGCACAACATCTATCACAATAACATGCAATATATAATGCACCTACATGGCATGGAAACTATGCATGGAATGTGATTTCTATCATGGGCCTAAATGATGCATGAGATGGCATACCCTCATCTCATTGGGTTGTAACTAAATAGAACCCCTGAATAAAATAGAAACAGCACAATACAAGTGCATCACCCTTCGGTGAAAATCAATTCAACTTTAAAATTACAAGATCAGAGAAATTACAACACGATGTAAATTGGATTTTCCCTGTACATGGGTTAGCTACGCCCGGGAACAGCTTATTACCAACTACCATTCTCGTCCTATCCCTAACTAAGGCACCAAACAATAAGTCAAAGAAAATAACTCCTTTGATACCACTTTGTAACGTCCCGGTTCCGGGTGCCACTCAACAGGTGCCCCAAACTCGGTTCTCTACGTGACATCAAGCACATTTCCCCAAACGCCAGAGGCTGCCGACTAGTAGCGAGGGCCCAGGTCTGATAGAGGGGAAACTATGCCCTCAATTTTCAAAGTGTAGCGCAGTGGAATGCCATATAAAACATACAACAACAACAGTGGAATTAATTAAACATAAACAATTTTTAAATGAACAACTGAAGTAAAAAAACCAATAGTGATATATATATATATATAATGGAATGCAACATACCTTATGTTCTAATAAAACTTCTAGAACATGTTACAAAGTGGTACAATAAGATATAGAGTATAGCAAAACCAAAACAAAACAGCCGGTAGCATCATGAGCCAAAGCCCGGTCTCATGCTCCCCTACTCCTCCACAGCAGTCAAGTACCTGTATAATGACCCTTTACCTTATCCACACTTGTAGAAATGTAATCTGTTTGGGCTGAATACATGACCCAAACAGGGTGTGAGAAATAAATCCCAGTAAGCACCCACCAAAGACTCGTGCCCAACTATGTGAAAATATGAAACAATAGTGTGCAGTAGTAAAATGCAATAAACTAAGTAGTATTACAAAGTATCTAATTTTACCAGTTATATTGAAATTTTTTTATTCATTTAATCATTAATTATATGGAAACCACCACAGTGAGTTTCTATGTAAACAGTCAGTGTCCTCAATCACGCAAACTCTTACCCTCAGGTAAACAGAAACGTAAACCGCAGGTATTTTCCCACAGGCATAATAGATGTTGCCCTCAGGCATATGAAGTGTCACCCACAAGCACAAAGTCTATTGCCCACAGGCACGGAAGAAGTTTCCCTTAGGCCGAAGTAACCACTGCCCTAATGCTAAAGGTAACACTACCCTCATGCTAAGTAAAGCACTGCCCTCAAGCTAAGAATGTAACCAGGCCATTCCCAACATATAAACAATCAATATACAAACAATTCCTCTCAAGGTAATTCTATAATCATTAATATAAAGGCATACCCTCGGGTATCCTGGCCAAACGGAAAAACAGAGGAACGCACCCCTGGGGTGGTCCTGGATCCAAGCATCGATCCCAAACAATAGTTTATTATCACATTTAAATTACCTAAGAAATTCTCGGTATTTAATTCAAAATGGCCTCAGCCATACAACACCACATTCATGGGTGTGTATCTCAATGGTACACAAAACGCACATCAGTTGGAAAATTAAACACCAACCCACCTACCTTAAACACCCACGAATGGTATACCCGAACGACGAATTCTAAAAAGTCCAAGAACGTTGTAGATATGAGCTAAAATAATTCTCATTCAACCTCAAATAACATCCATTAGAGGAAGAATTTCCATAAACTATGCAAGGTGATGAGAGGGCTTACACGTGCGGTTCCAACGTAATCAACGGAAGCGGAAATAGATTCCTGACGCTCGATCTAGAGATCCACGAAGGTTCAGTCATCCTCTCCTAAGCTCCCATTCGGTTCTAAGCCAATCCTGTGAATAGGGTTGGCTACTGCCCATTTTAAGCAACAAAACAAAGTACATGGCATGTACTTTTGACTACATGGCGTGTACTCCCCTCATTTAAATGTTCCTCTGGCGGCACCACCAAACTGTTCATCCGTTGACATGAGTACACAGAGTGTATTCCCGACTACACAGCGTGTACTGTCGCCCAAATGGTGGCTACTCCCACCACCTTACTGTTTCGTCTGTCAACTGACTACATGGCGTGTAAAGGACCACTACACGGTGTGTGGTCAGTTTTTACACCCTTAGTCACCAACAAGGCTACACACCTTACGTACTCATCCAACATGTCCAAAGTACACGGCGTGTAGTCCCCAAATTTAGGATTTTCCCCCATTTTTCTTATTTTCTCAAAAACACTTAAGGGAAAGAGAAAGGAAGAAACATGTACCTCGATAATAAGAAACAGGTTCTTACAGAAAATTAATCCACAATATTCATTCACTAGTTCCCCATATACCACTATATTCATTTTTTCACATTAAGTATTATTATTGATTTACTAGTTATATTAACTTGATATAAAATAAAAAATATACTTTTTATAAATGATAATGTATGACATGACCTAACCCTACCACAATCTAAGCCATGACAGGAATTTCAACACAATTTAAAAAAAATTCCCTCCTCAAATAGGATATAGGCCAAAGAATTGTATCGAGGATATAATTTCAAAAACTATATCCATTTCCTTTTTATTTTATATAATTCACCCCATAATAAAAAATAATTTAAACATTATATCAATATTATGTTATAAATATAGAAATTAACATATAAAATGAAATAGATTATTCCAATATGCTACAAGGGTTTGTTGGCATCATGGGGTAAGTATTTTAAAGGATCAAAACATACAAGACATTAATTTTTAGGAAGTATTGTTTTATATGAATCTAGAGGATGTCGGGGGAGATTTGATGGGAAATTTTGGAGTTCACTAGAGAATTATCTAGGGTGTTTTGTTTAATGGATCATGGGGATGAGCCATAGGGGTGACCACTACTGTGTGGAGGGGCCGATTGTGGCATAGGGTTATTAATGTATGTATTTTGATCCCACTACCATTTATTAAATGGATGTGAAATAGAGACCTTTTGATGAGTATATGTGACTGGTTCTTAAGATGGTTACAGTGTAGGAGGCATGGCTGCTATGTAGTAGTAATGTTGACATTTTTTTAGTTGTATCCAATTTTTTCTTTGTATAATAATTGAGGAAAAATTAATCATATAGGTGAGATATTTTCTAAGAGGTTACATTTTTGATTTATGGGCTACAACATAGACTTTAGTCTAGTTTAAAGGAGTTTTCGGTGTAGTGGTCTCAAATACACAGGGGTCTTCCTCTTATTTTATATGATATATGTTATGTAAATAGCCACATATCTTATAGGCCTATTTGAGAAACCTATATATTGAATGGTCACCACAATAATGTCATAGTCCTTTAGTTTACAGTAGTTCTATGAAATTTTCTTATGGGTTATGCTATGTTATTCTATTTTATAGATTGTGTATAAATTAATAGATCACTTATGACCATGATCATTTGTCCAAATTTTATCTCATTTTTTGGGTGACCCAAGGGAAGACCAATGAGATCTCCCAACCCACTTCTATTATATTTTGACCCAGGTATTGGAGTATCTATCTCGAGAGGTTTAGGTAAATTTTCTCCTGGACTTTATTAATTTTACACCATGTTTCTTATATGGTAGAGGTTTTGTTTATAAGGAAGATACTATTTTCATATGTTTGGATAAGAGGATGATGTATTAGATTTTTTAGGGTGATAAATGTGTTCTCATTTATTGTTTTTATCATTCATTATTCCTTCTAATTACAACCTTCCACAATTGAATGGAAATATTTGTTTGATGTAGGTATTTCTTCACTCCTCATATGTTTTTTCCTTTAAGAGGGGTTATAGTCTTATATATATTTTGGAATAAAATAAATTCTATTTAATGATGATAATGAATTGGTATCCTAAATTTTGAAGGGTAAAGGGATTGAATCACATGCTTTAAATATTTTTGAGGTTTTGAATTTTTTATTTATTGGGCCTAATGACTTACTAATAATCATAGTTGTTGGTGTATATTTTATGCTATGATTTTTTTGAAGATAGAAACCTCATTTTGTGACTAATGGATATCACAAAAAATGTAAATTTGTTAAAAACTTATATCTGGTTTATAAAATTTCTTCAAAAGGAGATTATTATCTTGTGTGATAATCCCCTTGAATAATAAAATAAAATATGACAAATTTCCATTACTAAATTTGTTAAAATGTTATGTGAATGTGATTTGAAAAGTATTATGATTCATGGTTGTGTTATGGGGCAATTATTTGTTTTTATATTTGAGGGAATGGTTTTTTTTGTATTTATGTGTGGTTATTTTATGAAACTGGATGTGGTATGTGGTGGTCTTGATGTGAGGTTCTACTATGATGGTGATTTTTATGAGTTTTTTTGTCATTCTATGGGATGGTTCAGATGAAAAGTGTTTATTATGTGGATGATTTTATGAGGATGTGGTTGCGGTTATGATAGTGGATATGTCATCTAGTAGTAATTTGGATTATTGTTTATTTATTTTTGTTCTGCATTTTTTATGCTATTTTCCAAGGATGTAATAGAATTAAATGTAAATGATGAATTGAGATTGAATGAGTTGAGATGGGTAAATAATATTGGATTAAAATTAGTTTTCTGGTTTATATTTAATATGAAAAATGGAAAATCTTGATATTGGATTGATTTTTAAAAAATAAGGAATGTAGCTTGTGTCTTGTAGCTAGTTTTTTGTTGTTGTGCAGTTAGTGGTGGCTGTAAAAGTTGTGGTGTTTTGAGGTTGGTCAATGATATAGTGATAAGGTTACTTTTTTGTTTTTGAACCCATAGGTTGGGATAATGTGTGGTTATTTTTATATGTACCTTCTATGTTCATTGTGATTTCTATATTCACACAACCCATGTCGAGAAACATGTCTTTCCAACTAGATATTTTTTGGGGGGGGGAGTTCATAATCCCTTTATAAAGTATAGATGGATGGGTACCCACTCTTACCCAATCTCTATTCCGTGTGAGATAGATGTGAAGGGGAATTGATGTACAGAATTAAAAAGATTGATATTGGTTATAGTTTGATAAAATTAAGGGATGGATTATGATGGGGGTTGTGCAAGTTTGGAGGAGGGTATGGTGATGATGTCATTTATGTTTACGATTCCCTATTATCATGTTTATGAAATTCATGTGATAGAATAGGTGTATTCAGGTGAGATGTGTTGTGATGGTCCTTCTTCCTTTAGGAAGAATGTGACCAGGTGTATTTGGGTGATATTTTATGTTATATCTATTTACACCCAGGTCTCATGGATTTTTTTATGAATGGAAGAGATAAGATCTCCATGAAATATGATGTTGGGGTGTGATAACATAATCCTAGTTTAAACGCGGTTTGAATTTTCCCATTAAGGGTATGGTTCTTATTATTTTTTTATCCTTGGATGTTTTATTTACTAAATGTTACATGGTTACGATAGGATTAGATATTTAACCTTCTTCTGTGCAGCTGGTTTTTCTATTTTCTCACTAGTTCCATAGCATGATTCATTCACATGTGCATGATATACATTGATATCACCATACATGGTATATGTGTAAGATAACCCTATGTATATAAATCGATATTCAGGTTTCTACGAGGTCTTTATAGACTATGTTGTGCTAAACTAGTTACTCCCTTGGGGATTTTGTAGTATTTTTGTTGTATCATTTCATTTTGGGTACTCACATAGAGATTCATATATATGTTTACATTATATATACATTGTGTGATGGTTTTGGTTTTCCTTATCCTTTTCTATGTTAGGGAGATTATTGGTAATTTATATCCAATATCCTAGTACAATTTTGTTATAGAGGTTACTACATCCCATTTTTTATATTTTTATACCCTCAATGTCAATCTCCAACCGAGTGCCTACATGATGCGGGACTCATGGGAGTCGTTATATCTCTTACATCAATTTAATCCTAGGATAGATACCTATAGAGGGAGGTGGTCATATAATAGTGGCATCAATGTTGATTGTAGAGGGATATGGTGTATTTTAGATTAAGTTATGATAAATATTTCATGGGTTCATAAGGTGAAAATGTCAGTTAATCTTGGTGTGTAGAATTACCTAGTGAATACTAGCTAGGAAAATGGATTTTAGGGATCCATATGATCCAACTAAAGGACTATGATCCTTTTAGATGACCACATAAGGTGATTCTACTCATGGTTTATTAACCTCGGAGAGGTATATGTGTCATTACTAACATGGGTTTCTGATTTAATTGTGGGGTTCTAGAGAAGATATAAATAATAATGAAAAAAATAAACAATAATGAAATTGAATTATATAGGGAGGATTAAATCCTTGTTTACCCTTCTAGATAGAGTTCCCGGACACTGTTCACTCATGGTTTTGGAAATATTGGTTCAGCAAGATGAGCCAGTTTTCACTTAAGAGTTAGTTCAGTTGAGAAGGAGGATCTGTGGTAGAAACAATTTATTTATTTTAATCTAAAGGCATTAGGGATATATGAGTGAATCTAATCCAATATAGTTAATGGAATATTCTTGGAGGAATATGAGATCACCTTCAGTTTGATTCTGGCATGGGTGGAGCAATGATTCCCATTGGAACTTTCATAGATGCAGGGAGTTTCACATCAGTGGTGAACGTTATTCCTTGGTGATCAAAAAGAGGAAGATATTTTAGTGTTCTATATTTTAAAATAATTCCAAGTATTGTTTCTTTCATCATCCTTGAAGGAAGTGAATTGGTAGAAGCTACTCTCTCTTCAATAGAGGAATATATTTGTGTGGGAGTTAGGAATCTTGTTCAATGAACATTCTTTCTTCACCCCTGATACTTTATTATGAGGAGTCTCGTGTGGGATGTCTTAAGGAGGAACTTTGTCCCTTCATACTGTATGAATTTACTCATTTTATGTTTCAAATGTAATTGGAATCTTAATAGAAGGTATATTTTATTGAGCATATTTAATCAAAAGTATGTTTACTATGAGAGGGAAATAAAAAATGTTCCTATATGAGAGATTTCTCAGAATAAGGTATCATGTGCTACAAGCTTCAAGGTTTTGACCAATATTACGTTGACCTCAGCAGCTTCCCATTCATCCTTTTGGGGCCAGTGATCTTCCCTCTTTTCATGGGGGATTTATTTTAATATTCTTTGTCAATGGGGTTCATGGATATCATCAAACTTAGTACCCATTGGTTCTTTGGGCTCTATATGGTGGTGGTGGATAGGTTCAGGGTTATCCATACGAAAAATTTCTAGTGATACCCTTTTTGCAGCATGGGAAGTAGGATAAGAGATATCGAGAGGATATAGGGAATGTATAGGTCAGACTTTGGATGTTCCCCGTATTTAGGGAACATGACCTAGGCATGGATGTAGATTTTTTTAATAGAAGATACATAGAAAAGTTGGGTGGGGTTTGTTTTAGGCAATGCAGGTGACCATGCTAATTGAGAAAGTGATCATTAAAGTTCCAATCAGTTTATCTTCTACCATTATTTATGGTTTGTTTGATTCAAGGTATTTATAATCTATTATTTTTTATTCTTTAGTAAACGTTAGATGACTAATTTTAGAGTATATTCTTGTTCTCCTTGTGTAGGATACAATAGTTAGAGGCCATTCCAAATTAAATTGATGTGTTCTAGGGGTGTTGAAAGATGATGGGGCCACATCAGCCTTGTGGGGATATTTTATTTTCCAAGAAAAATTCATATGATTTCATAATTGACATAAAAAGATGTATTAATTCTATTCTATTATCAACTACATTTGGAGGAGATTTATGTTTTTTGATGTGGATATAGGTCATGTTTTTTTCATTGGCATGGAGATTTTTTTGCAGGGATGTAGATGTGTTGTGACCTTTCTTTATTTGATGGCTAAGTTGTATGTTGAACAATTGAAAGATAGGATAGAGGAGTCTACCAGGGTTGTTATGGAGATTGAGATTTTTACCCATGGTTGTTTTAGAACTACCCCTCAATGTGATGTTCATTCTAGGATGTACTCGTATCCCTATACTTCTATAATTTTGATGGCCACTTATTAGGTATTACCTTTGGAGTTGTGGGTGCTGAGGATTCGTATAGATGAACTGCTAAAAAGGATTTATTTTTTTTTTTCAACCATGGGGTGGTCTAGTGATATTCACAAATAAATAAAATGTTAGTCTCAAGATGGGTATAGACTTCCAAAAGATGAATCTAATGGTGGTTAATAATTTTTTACCACTACCAAGGATTGATAATCTCTTTGGATAACTAAGAGGGGAGTGTTAATTTTCTAAAATTGGTCTATAGTCTAGATATCAATAGTTAATGGTAAAGTTTGGGATATCTTAAATAATAATTTCAAATAAAGGTATTGGAACTTTTATTTCTTGTTCATGTTTTTCAGTGTCATGATTGGACCTTTTTTTAATATGGATCAGCATATCCATATTCTATGAATTCTTAGACGATTTCATAGTCATGTTCATTGATGACATATTAATATAATCTAAGATAGACGTGGATCAGGTAAATAATCTCAAAGATGTATTTCCTAATTTTTTATCCCGCCATCAATATGGAATGTTTTCAACATTTATGTTCTGTACAAGAGAATTTCATTTCTATATGAATGTGGTCTGGTCATAGAATGTGGTCATGGACACATAAAAAGATGATGCAGTGGTTTTGTGGGAATCACCAAAGAATGTGGTATAGGTTCATATATCCCTCAATATAGTATGATATTATTAGATTTTACTTTTCAATTTCCCATTCATTTCATCCCCATTTATAACTCTAAGGAGGAAAACCCATGTTATTTTTGACTGATCATTGTTATAAATATTTTGACTACCTGATGGGGATATTGAATAGCACTATAATGATTCAATTTCTATAGGATGGAATGATTTTTGAGGTGTTTTATGATGCTTACTTTATGGAATAGGTATGTATCTTGTGGTAGAAAAAAGTGATGATCTTTTATGGAACTAGGAAGTCACATCCCAATGAGTATAACTATGAAACCCATGATCTAGAGATTACAATAGTTGTGTTTGGACTGATGATGTGGTTTCATTACCTCATTATTCTTTGATTTATGGCCTCTAAGGATCATAAAATCATGATGTATATATATTTTCTCATCATTATTTCAATTGGTTACAAATAAATTGTATGGTGTTTCTCAAGGGTTGGGATTTGGATATCTCCTACAACACATGAAAGGGGAATTCATGGAGGATTTGGAAGCCTTTCATATAGATGAAATGGTTGTATATGGTATAGGATCAATTTTTTTTAGATTATTGTACAGTATTATCTAATTATTTATGTGGAGGAATCTCGATGGGATGACTCAAATGTAGAGATGATTTTTAATCATGTATTCCATGATGATTCTCTGATGTGATATTCAAAATATGATCATACTGAGATGTTCTTTTAGGGGAGATTATTTGTTCCACTGGTGATATATGGGGGAGTCATTCATGAGTTCTATTTCACTTCCTTGGTGATACAACATTGAGGTTCTAAGATTTAATATGGCTTGAGGACATAGTTTTAGTGTCTTGGTATGAAATGAGTTGTGGTGTAGTTAGTGGCTTGGTGTTTTTTAGCCAGTAAATAGAGATCATTAAGTTTAAGGAGGTTTATTACAGTTCCTAGAAGTCTCTCAGTGAATACTGGATGAAATATTGATGGATTATACTATTGTTTTACCCTTATATCAGAGATGTTGTGATGTTTTTTGGGTAACCATGGATCATTTGATAAATTGTCTCACATCCTAGCGATCAAGGAGTGGGGAATCATAGATGATTTTTTGAGGATTTATATAGATGATTTTGTTTATCTACTTGGATTTACAAATCCAATTTTCTTATATTCTAGTGCACATTTTACCTCGTGATTCTGGATGGGATTGTAGCATGTTTTCCACATTCATCTATACTTATTCATTACTTTCCACCCTTATATGTAAGGAAACACAGATCAGACCATCCATATACTTAAGGATATGTTGTGAGCACATATAATTATCTTCAAAAAATCTTGGTAAAAACACTTGGCATTGGATTATATTTCAAATACATTTTCATGGCCCAATTTGAGGATTTGAATGGGTGTATATTTCTTTCTCACTTGTATTGGGGTATGGTTGGAGATTCAACAGTTCTCATTAGTGATGTGATGCAAAGCACGATATAGAAAGTTCATATTTTTATGGAAGTTGTAGAACTGTAAAAGAAGAATAGGATTATTGTGTGGATCATATGAGGATTCCATTGGAGTTTAAATATAGATCCCATGTGTTCTTGAGATTCTCTCCTTGACATAGATATTATATTTTTTTCCAGAAGAGTTAACCCTTGTCCTAGTTTGTTGGGACTTTGTATGTGTTAGGGTGTGTTATTGAGGTGTATTATTAGTTTTCACATACTCTATGGGTGGAATAGATTCATGAAATCTTCCACATTTCTTAAAACAGTTGATATCTTTATAATGACCCTCATGAATTCCATTGCAGTGAGTTGGATATCAAGGATGAAGTGATTTTTTTGGAGCATCCATTCGATATTCATGATCATCAGTAAAAGGTTCTGCGAGGATACACCATTCCTTTGGTTTGTGGGTGATTGAGTAATGGTGATCTATATGAGATTTAATTGGAGTTTTCAACATAGATTCATTCCCTATACACCATTTTTTTTAATAATTATATTCTTTTTCCTTCATCATTTTTTCTTCAAAATGAAATATTTCAAATCATATTGGTTATTATGTGTACTTTTCATTGTTTTGATATCACTTTTAAAACATAAAGAATATGATAAATGGAAAACATAATTCTTAATCAATACGCATTAAACTATGAAATGATTAAATCCATGTGGTTGTGTCAATAATACCCAAATTTGATAATTTCTTGACATAGAGAGTGGAGTTTATCCATTTGTGTTCTTGGGGATCTACAGTGTGTTGGTTGTTAGAGATGATGGAATGGGCCATATAGAGGTTGAGATATTGGTGTAGTGTTGTGAAAGGTGATTCATATTCTAATTTTGTGTGTTTCTCTAGGATGTTTTTGAATGTTTACAACTATGTTTTGTGTGTTTGGTTTTTAGCATGTTTAGTGGTAGTTATATCTCTTATATATATCTCAATTAAAGGATGTTCAAAATAATTCTATGTATTTCCATTATTGGTTGGTTTTGATTATCAAGGATGAGAATAGTTTGAGAGTTATATGATGTAACATCATAGACCTTCCATCCTATAAAATTATGGGTATTCTACTGGTGGAAGAGTCAGGTGGATGTCAGGAGGAGTTTTCGAGGGAACACAGAGGAGTTGTCTAGAAAAGTAGTCGTAGAGTTATATATTGTAGATCATGGGGCCTCAATGGAGGTGTGGCCACTAAAACATAAAGTTGCATGATTTATTGTAAGATTCATGATGTAGATATTTTAATTTCACTTCCCTTCATGTAATTATGGTAATGTGATGTTTTTTCATGAGTTTAAGGTAAGTTCTTCCTATGTTGGATACAAAATAGGAGGTCTAACTAAGCCATGGTGGAATGTTGGTGGGTTTTTAAGAGCTACTGAAAAATATAACCTGGATAGAACATTGAATAAGGCTACATCATGGATGTGAGTTATTTTCTTAGGGTTGTGGAGTGGGGTTGGGGGCATCAATGTAGACCTCCTTCCAGTTTCTATGGCTCTACACCATAGTGGTCTGGTATATGATAAGGTATTATTCCTGGTTTATAGGATCTTCATCATGTAAATAGCCATAGATCATAGAATGTTTTTTACCATAACAGCTGCACAGTGGTCCTCCCCGCTATTTCATATCCTTATGGTTTTTAGCATTTTTGTGGTGTAGTAATATAGATTGCATTTTGGTCTACTATTTTATAGACTTGGTACAAATTCCCAGATCCCCTCATTCCTAATCATATATTCAACTTTTCACTCGTTTCATCTATCACACAGGTGTATCCATATTAGGTTTTCAAGCCCACTATCATTGTATTTTGAGATGGATTATATAGGATCCACCTATGGAGGTTTTAATAAGTTTCCTCCTTGTCTTCTTCTCTTAACATCCCTATTTCATTTCTGGGAGAGTTTCCTTCAATGGGAACATCTTATTTTAATGTTTTCTTGGTATGAGTATTATGTTATTGTGTTTTTTGGGTGATCAAAGTTTTCTTATTCATTGTGGTTCCTGGTGGTTGTTCCCTCTTGTTCCAACAATGGGAAGTGAATCAGAAACTCTATTTGAGATAGGCGATCATTCATTTAGAATCTACTGTATCATATGGGAGGGGTTTTTCTCTTGTTTATTTTTTATATCATATTATATATTTTTAAATGTATATAATTAAATATTATTATGAAAATTAAAAGGGAAATGTGATTGAATAATATTATTTGTATCATTTTTTTTCTTGATATTATCATTGAACATAATTAACACCTTGATTAAAATCATTGCCATTGGGGTATTTTTTTCATTATGATTATTGTGATTATGGAAACCCAATTTCTTTATTGATGTAAATCAAAAAAAGTGGAAAAAATTAACCACTTATATTTGGTTAATAAAATAGTTTCCCTAGGAGATTATTTGATTTTTTCATATTTTTCTTGAATAAAGAAATAGACTGTTACTAATTCCTTTTTATAATCCTACTAAAATTTTATCTGAATGCCAAGTGAAATTTTTTATGAAGTGTGATTTTTTTTGTTGGGTAGATCATTTCTGGTTGTGTTTTAGGGCGATGATGTGTGGTTGTGTTATGTGGTAGTGATGTTATAAGAAGATCCTTTTGTCTGTGGTAGTTGTGTTGTGTGGTTGTGATGTGTGGAATGGTGTGAAGAGTTTTTTGGAAATGATGTCAATAAGTTATGATAGAATGTGGTGGAGATGAAACCATTATGATGAAGTGGTAGTTTTGGATGTGATAGTGGTTTTTTGGGATTATTATCGTGGGAATAATGGATTTTTTGTTATAGTGAGTTGTATTATACTAGTTATCCGTGTAGTCATGCAATTAAATGTAATTGATCAATTGAAATGGTATGAGCTTAAATTACTAATGAATATTAGATTAAAATGGGTGGTGTGGTATAATATGATTTATGTTTAATAATAAATAAAGGTTATATATAGTGAATGGAATGATTTTTAATGCCAAGGTAGAATAAATCTTTTGGCATCTAGCTTATTTTAAGATGTTGTACATTTAGTGGTGGTAGTGAAAGTGGGAGTTTTATGAGGTTGGGAAGTGATGTTACAAGTTATTTAGTGTTTTAGTTATGAACCCATAGTTTTGGATTTTTTTTTATAAGTATATATACCTTGTATGATCATTTTTATTTCTATATGCACCCCACCCATGTTGAGGACCATGTTCCAACAACAAGCTATATTTTGGGGGTGTGTTTCCAAAAATCCTAGTGGTAAGGATGGATGGATTACTAACCAATATTTCACACTCTCTCATCCAAGTGGGTTATATATTCATAATATGTAACGGTAATATGTAAAAATTGAAATAGTTTGGGTTGTTCGATGTAATGATTATAAGGATTATAGAAGCTGTTCATGGTAGGAGGCCAACATGAGGTTGATACACATCATGGTCATGATACCCTACTGATTAGTCACTGAAAGTGGCTAATATTCATTGTTAAGATCTTAATATTAATGTGTTTAAAAGTGTATAAACATCAATTTTAGTCCAATTCAGAAATTAAACTTCATTTCCCATCATTGTGCAATTCATGCTTAAAGTGTCAATTTGGGCCCACTCAATAATATTCTTTTGGAAATTAAAATATTCATCATTTTAATTTGATATTTTGGTATATGATTCATCACTTTATTTGGAACATTTTTTCTTTTAGGTCTGATGGATGAATCACAAGTGAAGATGGGGATTTTTTGCACCTGAAGGCAAAACCTTGCTGGAAAAAGCATAATGGGCCTAAGGCCCATCAAACAAATGTGAGGCCCACAAAACAAGCCCAAAGAATCTCACATTTATACAGTAGAATCATACAAATATGAGTATCATTTTATTCAACTGTGTCCGGAGCTAATTCTGATTTTTTTCATGATGATAAAGGGATATGCAGTTGATATTTAAATGGTGGACCCGACATTAATGCACATAATATCGTCCCACCATTTCGACCATAATATCTAAACGGCTAATCCAAATTTCCTGAACTTTTTACAGATCATATAGGAAATATGGGATAAGATATTTCTCTTCTACGACCCCTACAGATTCGGCTTTATTAAATTATGAATTCACACGTCAATATGGTGGACGAATCTGGACAGTGTTATGGGTCAACTTCGAAATGTCAATTTCCTTTTGATTATTCACCCTCCTTTGGACTCTATTAATTGTTTGGGGGTGAATTGATTGTGGGGTGGGGATATAAGGCTCCTAATATTTTTATATAAGGAGCTAGTGGTGAAGGGAATAGGGGTGGATATTTTTCTTATCATCTTTTGTTGCTTGTTTCATTATAAGGTTATGCTGCAAAAGTTCCTTTGTAATGTTTTCAATTTCCATGTAAGTTTTTTTGTTCTTAATAAACATCTTTCTCTTATATATTTTCCATTCATTTATTAAAACTAAATTTTCACAAATCAAAATGATATCTCTACGTTGTGGTGAATTAGTTCACACATAGGTGTGAATTTCATTCACACACACGGAGGAGTGCTCGTTATTTCTGTGGTTTTAATTTCTTCAATCCAATTCTTGTATTCCATCTTCCGCCCACCATTGAGAGTATACCATCAATGGAGGGAAACACCTTTAATGGGTTGATAATAAGAGGATGCAAAGTCTAGATTGAATGTTATTTTATGAATGAATTGTTGTTAATTGGATAATTAATTTAAGACATCCATTCTTTAGTTATTTCTACTCTTCATCTTTACTGTGTTTGAGAAAACTAAATTCAATTACTAAATGACCATATACCTTAAAGAGATCATGAATTTGGTTCTCTAAGTGTATAGGGGATTATTAATTGTGTTTAGTAAGCACCAAACTAGAAAATGATAAAGGTAGTGTTATTTTTGAAGAATGGATTCATCAAGAATTAATAAAACCAAAATTGTCTAAAGAAGTAAAATTCATTCAATCCACAACCAACATAATCCGGAGATAAACCCATTTTATTTGAATTGAATTCACTTAGGTTTCTTAGTGTTCTTTAAAACCATCCAAAATCAAAACCAAAGTTTGCTACTTCATAGCTCATCCTTCACCAAATCATAGCGTCTCAAGGTTACTTCTTCGGTCCTTGTAGACTCGACCCCTACATGTATTACATTGACCGCTTTTTACCAGTAGGGTAAATTTGGGCGCAACCAAATTTTGGTGCCGTTTCCAGGGACCAAGTAAGTTCCTTAGACCAAAAACCTTCTTTTATTACCCCCATTCTTCTATTCTCATCCCAATTCTCTTGTCTTTTACCTTTCTCACTTTTTTTTCTTTTGGCGCATGTTCGCCTACACCTGTGATAACTCAAACAGATTAGTTAGGGTGGATACTCCTAGGGCTAGGGAGTCAAGCACTAAAAGAGGTCTATTTCCTTTAAATCCAAATCTTCCTAATACTCCAAATTCATACGTTGAGTTCAATACAATGGAGAATCTCCCACAAAACCAAATCATAAACCGGGGAGGGAACCAAAATAATGGGCAAGACCCTAACTTGGGAATTGTTGCAGAACCGACCATGAATGACTACCTCACACCAACCTGGACTAATGCACCCTCATGCATTAGGCATGATAACATAGGATATTCCCAATATGTTTTCAAATCCCATGTCCTAAACCACCTTCCAACCTTTCATGGGATAGAGTCTGAGATGCCTTACCTTCATGTTAAAGAATTTAATGACATTTTCGAAACCATGTGCCCACCAAATCAAATTGAATCTGCAAAAATGAGACTTTTTCCTTTTTCTCTTAAGGACTGAGCAAAGCATTTGTTAAAAAATTTGAGACCAGTATTTATTCACTCTTGGGACCAACTTCAATGATAATTTTATAAAAAATACTTCCCCCATCACAAAACAATTGCAATTAAAAAGAGCATACAAAACTTTTTTGAAAGAGAGGGAGAAACATTCTATGAAACATGGGAAAGGTTCAAGGACACATTAAACATGGTACCGCACCATGGTTTCTTAATCCCAGAACAAGTGAGAATTTTCTATGAAGGTTTGGGTCCCAGAAATAAACAATTCATTGATATGATGTGTAATGGAACCTTCAAAAACAAAGCCCCAAATGATGCTTACGAGTATCTAGAAAATCTTGCTGAACAAAACCAAACATGGGGAACATAACCATACTATGAGAAGCCACCCAAATCTGGTGGAATGTACAATCTTGGAGAAGAATAAAACCTTAGATTAAAACTTGCTGCACACACATGGAATGTTGAGGAGATTGATCTTAGGAAGTTCCACAAAACCTAAACTGTTGAGCTTGTTTGTACAATTTGTGACAAACATGACTACAAGACTAATAATTTCCCAACCATTCCTTCTATCAAGGATGTTATTTTAGGAGGACCACCAGAAGAAGTTAATGCAATGAAATTTCAAAATCCACAATTCAAAAACACCTTCAATCCAAGGTATAATGACCATCCCGGATTTCGTTGGAAGGACAATCAACAACCAACACAACAACATTGTATCAACCAATACCCTCAACAAAAATTTCAACCTCATAATCAGTTCCAACCACAACCGGTCCAATTCCAACATCCTCATGTCTAATAACAACATCCTATCCAACAACCCAATCAACAACCTATCCAACAACAAAAGTATCCTCCTAGGATAAACCGACAAGCTCAAGCACCAACACAAAATGTTCCACAAAGCCTACTAGAACAACTGTGAAAACAAATGGACAAAATGAACTTAGAATTCTCATCCATGAAACAAGAAATTCAAACCATCAAAATTGGAAAGGCACACATGACCACATAGGCCATTCCACAACAAACATTAAGGGGAGAGATAAGTTTCACTCAAGCAACTCACGAATAACTAAAGGCTATGACAGTTTTAAGAAGTAGAAAATCAATTGAAAAAACTGAACAAATAAGTCAGAAACCATGTGAAGCTTCAAAATCTAATGAAAATTCAAATGAACCACAAGCTCAAACTGAAGAAACTGATAACAATGTGAAAGAATCAACACTTCAACAAACAACTCCACAACCTGCACCATTTCCTCAATGCATGAGGGGGAAAACCAAGCCTGAATTGAGTGAAACATTGAGGGAAATCTTCTCACAAGTCAAGTTGAACATTCCCCTTCTCGATGCCATCCAAACCATACCTTTCTACTCAAAGTACCTTAAGGACTTGTGCACTTTTAAAAGAAAATTTTCACATAAAAACCAAGTCCTTTTGGCTGCTAATGTGAGTACCACCATTCAAGGGACCATTCCTCCTAAGTTGAAAGACCCAGGATTCCCTTACATAAATGTTGAACTAGGAGAGAACAAAGTTGTCAAAGCCTTGTGTGATCTAGGTTCCAGCGTGAACCTCATTCCTTATACCATGTATTGTCAGTTAGGGCTCAAAGAACTCCAACCCACATCTGTCACTCTTCAACTTGCTGATCGTAGTGTTCGAGTTCCAAAGGGGATCTTAAAAGATGTTTTGGTGAAAGTTGAAAATTTCATTTACCCAGCGGACTTCATTGTTCTGGACAATCACCCAAGCTTAGGTCTTAGGGAGAAAACCCCAATCATCCTTGGTCGTCCCTTCCTTGCAACAATAAACTCTGTTATCCGAGCCCGAAATGGGAACATGACCATCACCTTTGGAAACATGAGTCTAGACTTGAACATCTACAATGAAAACTCTCAAATTGGGGATGATGAAGAGATCCATGCGGTTAATTGGATTGGTAGTGTTGATAATGAACTCAATGAACATCAAGGATTTACCGAAGGATGGTTAAGTCAAGAAGAGATTGATTTTTTTATTCACATGATGGAAATTTGTCTCCTTGGATTGAATCTCTTTCAGACAGCTCTATTGATGAATTTCTAGAATCACCAATCAATGATACCATGGTTGAAATAAATAACATTGAGTCTATAGCCATTCATGACACTACTCTGGAAAATTTAGTGTATGAAAATTCTGTTCACAAGGAACCAATTTTGTTAAGAAATCTGAACAAATAAACTAATTTCAATAAAAAGTCTCATCCTTTCTTGGAAATTCATGACCAATATGATCTTGAATTTAAAGTCTTACCTTCATCACTAAAGTATGCATTCTTAGGGGACAATGAATCCTATCATGTTGTCATTTCTTCCTCTCTTGAAGCCGATCATGAGAGGATGCTTCTAGATGTCCTTTGAAGACACAAGAAATCCATTGGATGGACCCTATCTGATATTCCTGGGATTAACCCACTTATCTAGATTCATTGAATTATTCTTGAATCTGAGTCAAAGCCATGTCGTCAACCTCAGAGGCAAATCAATACTAATCTCATAGAAGTAGTGAGAAAAGAACTTTTGAAATTGTTAAAAGTTGGTATCATCTATCCTATAGCTGAGAGTGAGTGGGTTAACCCAATCAATGTGGTTCCAAAGAAGGCTGGAATCATAGTAATAACCAACAAGGATGTAGAGATGCTTCCAACATGGGTTAGTAGTGGATGGAGATTTTGTATTGACTATAGGAAGCTCAACTCTTGTACCAAGAAAGACCATTTCCCCTTACCCTTTATTGATCAAGTCCTCGAGCGAGTGGCGGGTCATCAATTCTATTGCTTCCTAGATGGATTCTCAGGGTATAATCAAATAGAATTCTCCTTATAGGATTAAGGAAAAAAACCTTCACTTGTTCATTCGGCACTTTTTCCTTCAAGTGCATGTCCTTTGGGTTATGTAATACCCCTGGTACCTTCTAGCAGTGCATGATGGGAATATTCTCGGATATGGTGGGTGATTTTTTAGAGGTCTTCATGGATGACTTATCCATCTTTGGGGATACTTTTGACGAATTCCTTATAAATGTTGAAAATGTTTTTTCAAGGTGCGAGGATAATAATATCATACTGAATTGGGAAAATGCCATTTCATGGTAAGGGAAGGACTTATTCTAGGTCATCTGGTATCTGGTAGAGTGATTGAAGTTGATAAAGCTAAGGTTGAAATCATTCATCACCTTCCCTCTCCTAAAACTGTTAAGGAATTTAGGTCCTTCTTAGGACATGCTAGTTTTTATAGAAGGTTTACTAGGAATTTCAGCTCTATTTCTCGACCACTTTGTGCTCTATTCATAAAAGATGATCCATTTTTATGGAGAGAAAGCTGTGAGGAATCATTCTATACACTCAAGTCATCTCTTATATCTCCACCTATCATGCAATCTCCAAATTGGAAACTTCCTTTCGAGCTCATGTGTGATGCAAGTGACTTCGCTGTAGGAGCAGTCTTAGGAAAATGGTGTGAGAAAACTTCATGTGTCATTGCTTATGCAAGAAAATATTTAAATGATGCAAAATTAAACTACACCAAAACTGAGAAAGAGTTGCTTGATTTTGTCTTTTACTTAGAGAAATTCAGGTCTTATCTCTTAGGATCACCCATCATTGTCTTCACTGACCATTCATCCCTAAAATACCTTTTCAAAAAACAAGATTCCAAGGCTAGATTGATTAGGTGGGTCCTTCTTCTCCAAGAGTTCAATTTAACAATTTAGGATAAAAATGGTGTTGAAAATATTGTAGCTGATCACCTCTCTAGGATGGAATTCAAAGACAACTCACACCACCTCTTTGTGTCTGATTCATTTCCCGATGAGCACCTCTATTCAGTGAGTGATTGCCCTTGGTATGCTGACATAGCAAACCATTTGTTGATGAGTGACATTCCAAAATTCATGGGGACCCAAGCTAAGAGGAAATTCCTTTCTGATGTCAAACACTATGTGTTTGATGATCCTTACCTCTTCAAGTTCTGTCCTGATCAAATCATTGGGAGATGTATTCCCGATTCTAAGAAAGAGTCCATTCTAAAATTTTTCCATGGAGAGCCATGTGGAGGAAACTTTTCTACAAAGAAAACCACTTCAAAGGTCCTCCAAAGTGGTTTCTACTGGACGAACCTCACTAAGGATTCCTTCCAATTCTGTAAAAGTTTCCCTCAGTTTCAGCAATTAGGATCCATTACCAAAAGGAATCAAATGCCCCTCACTCCCATTATGGTCGTTGAAATCTTTGATTGTTGGGGAATTGATTTCATGGGACCCTTTCCAAACTCTAAGGGATACCTATACATCCTCTTAGCTATTGATTTTGTCTCAAAATGGGTTGAAGTCATTCCCACCAAGTCCAATGACCACCATGTTGTGATCTGATTTCTGAAAGAGCATATATTTTCTCGATTTGGAATTCCTAGGGCTTTAATCAGTGATCGTGGAACCCATTTCTACAACCGCCCATTCTCTTCACTCATGTCTAAGTATGGTATTACTCATAAAGTTTCCACTTCATTCCATCCTCAAACCAACAGTCAAGCTGAGTTGGAAAATAGAGAAATGAAGAAAATTCTTGAAAAAACTCTCAATCCCTCTAAGAAAGATTGGTCCGAGAAAATCTTAGATGCCCTTTGGGCATATCGAACTACTTTCAAAACTATCCTAGGCATGTCACCGTATAGATTTTTTTATGGAAAAGCATGTCATTTACCTGTTGAAATTGAGCATAAGGCCTTTTGGGCAATAAAAAAATTAACTTTGAAATTTCATTGGCTCAAACAAAAATGAAATTATATCTTAATGAACTCGAGGAACTTAGGATGGAGGCTTATGAAAATTCAAGGATCAATAAATCTAAAGTTCAATCCTACAAATCTAGGAATCTCAAAGTCAAACACTTTGAACTGGGAAAATTTGTGCTCTTGTATAGTTCAAAAATTCATTTACACCTATGAATGCTAAGGTCCAGATGGTCTGGTCCATACCTAGTGCATCATGTGTACCCTCATGGGGCAATAGAGATTCAGGATCCCACAAGTGGTCATGTCTTCAACGTCAATGGTTATAGGTTAAAACCATTAATTGAATCATTCAATAAACAAGAAACCAAGGAGGAGTTAACTGAGCCCACATATGAACCAGAGAAAAACTAATAGATTTAGGGTACAAGTCGGGCTAACGACATTAAACAAAAGCGCTGCACAGGAGGCAACCCATGGTTTTCATGTTTCCAATCACTTTTAATCTTCTATTATTTCCTTCTCCTTAATTTTGTTATTTTTTTTATATAGACTATTGACTTGTTCTTATTTTATGAGTAAGGATGGGTATGAAAGGGGAGAAACGTATTCATCTATGTCACGCGGTGTGATCCCTGAGTAAAACCTTACCCAGAAAATATAATGAAGACAATGTATCATTAGTTTATTTTATTTTATTTATGTTTTTGTAGGTTAAAAAAATTAGACTCTTGACATGTTCTTCTTTTATGAGTATGGATGGGTATGAAAGGGGAGCATCGTATTCATCTGTGTCACGCGGTGTGATCCCTGAGTAATACCTTACCCAGAAAATATAAATAATACAATGTATCATCAGTTTATTTTATTTTATTTTATTTATGTTTTTGTAGGTTAAAAAAAATTTAGACTCATGACCTGTTCTTCTTTTATGAGAATGGATGGGTATGAAAGGGGAGCACCGTATTCATCTGTGGCACGCGGTGTGATCCCTGAGTAATACCTTACCCAAAAATTTAAAATAAGACAATGTATCATTAGTTTGATTTAAAAAACATGGAAAACCATAAAAATGATGGTACTTGGAATTAAATAAATCGTTGTGTTGTTTGTTTTGTCTTCTTTGTTCTTCTTTGTATGGTTCAGTAACTATTTTGGGTGATACATGTTGAATCAAAGAGGTGCTTACATCCCCCAAGAGATCAAAGGAGTAATATGGAGCATCATGAACTTTAACTTCAAAAACCAGGTGAATTTGTTCCATGTTTATCATTCTCAATTTCATCTTTGAACTCCTCTCCTACCCCCTTATAACTTTTCTTTTCTTTAAACACTGGGGAGAGTGTTATTCTATGTTGGGGGGAGATAAAAAAATGATTTTTTTTTATTTTGTGAATAAAAACATGCATGAAAAGAAAAATTCCATTAACCTTAAACATGATAACACACATTGAAAACTCTAAAATTGGATATCAAATAAATTTTGCATGCCTTTATTCTAATTTTAATGCAAGATTATGTTCATGAGCATAGTTCTTGGAAAGTGTGGTTGTCCGATGTGATTTTTCAAAGTTTACATTTTTTATCCTCTTAATAAAAATTCCACAATGAATGTCTACTGGATCATGGGTGTAAATTTGAGTTCTTAGGTCCCTTTCATTAGAGCATAGGGTTTAGGGGTCACTTTTATTTTAATTTGAGTATCCAAAAAAAACAAAAAAAAGAATTATGACCACATAGAGCAATGTTTTTTCCAAATGTGTGGCGTCCATCACTTGGGGACCGTGACTCCATAGTTGTCTTGCCCAGAGTTAGGCTTTATATCTCTATTGTAGAGCGTGAAATTGATAATATGTGTGGTGTCCGACACTTGGGGATCGTGAATCCATAGTTTTCTTGCCCAGAGTTAGTCTTTTAATATCTACTGTGGTTAAAAAATCATCAAAAAAATCAAAAAAAATTCAAAAAAAATGGATACTCATATTAAGTTTTAATGTGATTCCCACCTAGCGCTTCCATTTTTTCCCCTTGAACAATAAAATGGGACCTATAACTTTTGTGATGCACAACACTTTACCATGCTTAATTTAAATTGGATGAAATGTGGCGATGAATTTGAACAAAGGAATGGGCTTGGGCTTGGGATATGCTTATGGACCTAGCTTGTTTTAAATGATTTTGATGGGTTCTATAATTTTTTTGGTATGAGGTCTTTGGGTGAGAAATGTCTATTTAAATGTTTTTGGAAAAGGGGATTTTAATTTCACATTTGTAATATATTTTTCTTGGGACTAACAAAACTCAAGTTGGGGGGTGTGATTAGTCACTGAAAGTGGCTAATATTCATTGTTAAGATCTTAATATTAATGTGTTTAAAAGTGCATAAACATCAATTTTAGTCCAATTCAGAAATTAAACTTCATTTCCCATCATTGTGCAATTCATGCTTAAAGTTTCAATTTGGTCCCACTCAATAATTTGATTATGGAAATTACAATATTCATCATTTTAATTTTATATTTTGGTATATGATTCTCACTTTATTTGGAACATTTTTTCTTTTCGGTCTGATGGATGAATCACAAGTGAAGATGGATATTTTTTGCACCTGAAGGCAGAAACTTGCTGGAAAAAGCATAATGGGCCTAAGGCCCATCAAACAAATGTGGGGCCCACAAACCAAGCCCAATGAAGCTCAAATTTATACAGTAGAAAGATAAAAATATGAGGATCATTTTATTCAACTGTGTCTGGAGCTAATTATGATGTTTTCAAGATGATAAAGGGATCTGAAGTTGAGATTTAAATGGTGGACCCGACATTAATGCACATAAAGTCGTCCCACCATTTTGACCATAACATCCAAACGGCTAAGACAAATTTCCTGAAATTTTTAAATATCATATAGGAAATATGGAGGAATATATTTCTCTTCTAGACCCCTACGGATTCGGACTTCTTCAATTACGAATTCACATGTCAATATGGTGGAAGAATCTAGACAGTTTTCCAGGTCAACCTCGAAATGTCAATTTCCTTTTGATTATTCACCATAATTTTGACTCTATTAATTGTTGGGGGTGAATTTATTATGGGGGGAAGATATAAGGCTCCTAATATTACTATATAAGTAGCTAGTTGTGAAGGAAATCAGGGTAGATATTTTTCTTATCAACTTTTGTTGCTTGTTTCGTTGTAAGGTTATGCTGCAAAAGTTCCTTTGTAATTTTTTCAATTTCCATGTAAGTTTTTTTGTTCTTAATCAACATCTTTCTATTTTATATTTTCCATTCATTTATTAAAACGAAATTTTCTAAAAGTACAGTGATATATCTGTGTTGTGGTGAATTAGTTCACACATAGGTGTGAATTTCATTCACACACACGGAGGAGTGCTCGTTATTTCTGCAGTTTTAATTTCTTCAATCCAATTCTTCTAAGCCATCTTCCGCCCACCATTGAGATTAAACCATAAATGAAGTTATAACCATTTAATGGGTTGATCTTAGGAGGATGAAAAGTCTGGATTGAATGTTATTTTATGAACTAATTTTTGTTAATTGGATAATTAATTTAAGACATCCATTCTTCAGTTATTTCTACTCTTCATCTTTACCGTGTTTGAGCAAACTAAATTCAATTACTAAATAACCATATACCTCGGAGAGATCATGAAATTGGATCTATAAGTGTATAGGGGATTAGTAATTGTGTTTAGTAAGAACCAAACAAGAAAATGATGAAGGTGGTGTTATTTTTGAAGAATGGATTCATCAGGAATTAATAAAACCAAAATTGTCTAAAGAAGTAAAATTCATTCAATCCACAACCAGCATAATCCTAAGATAAACCCAATTTCTTTGAATTGAATTCACTTAGGTTTCTTAGTGTTCTTTAAAACCATCCAAAATCAAAACCAAAGTTGGCTACTTCATATCCCATCCTTCACCAAATCATAGCGTCTCAAGGTTACTTCTTCAGTCCCTGTGGACTCGACCCCTATATGTACTACATCGACCGCTTTTTACCAGTAGGGTAAATTTGGGTGCAACCACCTACTATAATATTTAAGGATTTGATGTGGTGGCTCATATTCCTCCTTATGTGATGTGATGTGATGTCTTGGGTGAATTAGCGTGAGTTATGATGTGATGGCCTATTTCTTCTATGGTGATTTTCATGATGTGAGGTATAGTATATAAGGGAGCACCAATACATATGATGTTGTGGTGTTTAGTGTCATCTTTGTGGGAAAGAATTTTCAAGTACCTTTATTAAATATTGTTCTTATTGTTTTATTATAATTAGATGAATTATTTGTTTAGTTTTATACAACGAGGATGGGATTGGATAGTTGACCACCTTAGGTGATATTTATTTTGCAATTTTTCTAACTGGTGCATATTTATGCTCCTTTAACATGCCCATGATAGAAATTGGTATGACCCTATTGAAATTACTTGTAATTTAACCATACGTATATAAATAGATTTTCATGTTTCCAAGAGGACTATGTTGACCATTCCAATCATTACAAGCACATTCCGTTGGGTCATGTTGTGTTACTACCTTAGCTTCTCATTTTGGTTACATTATTTTTGAAATTATTGTATCTTCTAATATATACAATCATTGTGGGATTATATTGGTTTAATGTTTCTTCTAAAATTTAATAAAGTTCACTAATGCTTGATATCTTATCTCTCGATCCCATTTTTATAGAGGATTTTGCCTCCCATTTGTTATCTTTTTATACACTCGTTTCTCATTTCCGACTAATGGAATACTAGTGGTGGGACTCGAGGGGTCATTATCTCTATTACTCTATATAGGGACTAGAATGGGTATCTATATTGGGAGGGGTCCTGAAATAATCTCATCTATTAGATAACCATAAATAACAGTTGATTTATGAACAACCTTTACCAAAAAAATAACAATATAATATTGATATTTCAATGATAATCCAACCATAGTGAAACAGAACTCTTGAAATAACAAAATAAAACCCCACTACAATATCATAAAAATCATATATAACATCCTAGATCACCCAATGGGGTGATCATATACAAAATATGATTTAAGTGTATTAAACATTAGTGAAAATTTTTAAAAATTGGGATATTAGGCTATACAAAATCTATTTTCCCAATCCTACCACGCATCAACATGTAAAATAAATAATTTTCATTCTCAGATTTTAACCATGGTTACTGTATAAATTATGTTACTTTTTATTTAATTATATAATAATCTATATTAAATGATAAACCATAGTGGGATTCCATATAACTTATTATAAAACAAATGATAAATATTACTTTATAAAAATAGTTCTCAAAAAAACACTTGTTAGACACACTTGTATCAACACCTACACCATTTTAACTAATGCATGATTTTGAATCCCTGATCAAAAAGAATCGTGTAATTTCTCTATATTTTATAATAATTTCCTTCTCACACCTTCCTTTATGGTCTAATCACTCAAAAATCACCATTCCTCAGTTCTACCACTATCATTAAATAATATCTCTATTCACTTAATAATAAATCCCCTATTTTGAGATTTTTTATTTTAAGATAAGGATTAATTTAAGAATACCTCTATATTTATCAAATAATAGTGTTTTATATTAGAAACTCTATTGAAAATTTAATTTTTTGTGTGAAAATTATTTTATTTATTTATTTAGCTGGTGACATCTATATATTAAAATTTAGGTGAGGTTATTTGGATTTATTATAAGATTATGTATAAAAATTTATTAATTATATTAAAACCCAAGTAATGTTAATAAAAAAATTCTTATTAATTTTCATAAAAATACATTATGGATTCACAATAAATAAAATAATTTTATATAATGTTCTAGCAGAAAAAGAAATCATTTTATTCCAACTAAATTGATTTCCATAAATAATATATATTTAAATGAAATAAAATTTTCTAAATTTTATAATATTAATTCAATTAAAATTTATTCATTTTTTATTCATTATGTTAAAATAATCAAAGTGTGCTTTTTTTATTTTTCATAAAAAGTTTATTTTTAGGTGAATTGTAAAAATCCTATTTTTACAAATATATTCACTTTTATGACATCATCATTATATACGAAGGGAATTTATGTTTTTGAAACATTTTCTACAGACATACATATATATTTAATAAATAAATAAATTGTTTGAAATTGTTTATTTAAATTTAGAAACTTTTGATTGGTTTTATAGAACCTATTTATTTTTATTCAAATAAAAAAATTAAACCATTTTTATTATTTGTGTATTTAAATAGTTAGATTTGGTTATGGATTTGATTTTGAGTCAAATAAATCAATTTTTTATTTACACACAATTAAATTTCTTGAAGTTCAATTTTATATAAGATTTTCATATGAATATTTTTATGCTTAAAAGGTAAATTATCTAAAAACTTTTTCATTTCATTTTGTGTATATATATTCTAGGTAATTTTTAACACTTCCAGAAACATAATCCTAAAAAATTATTTTATTATTTTTAATAATCTGGTAAAATTGAAGTATTATGTCCCATTTTTATTTTAGTCACAAAATAAGGTTACCATGGTAAATGTTTGTCCGCATGAGAAACATTAAAATGGGTTTAAAATGGTTAAAACTAATGGTTGATAAACCAAATCTCTCTGAATACTCTCTCTAAAATGTTTGGATGATGGTATTATAACAAATATTATCCTATCACAATGGTTAGGTTTACTTGGATCCACTTTTCCTTAAATATTACATATATATAATTTTAATGTTAAGTGTATTTACAAGGCCTCCACATCTCTCATCTGTAAACGGTGCATGCATCCCCTCTCTCATCCAAAATAATTAAGCTGTTTTTCTTGACAAATATTTACAAAAATAACTTCCCCATACCCTTATCCACATTATAGAGGTTATATTTTTCCTAATAGACTAATACAATCATCATAACTATGTATTTCAAATGAGGTAATCGAAGAAGTTGATATATATTCCACCCATGTTATGTCAAGTTTCCTTCTTAAACCTTCCCTACATATTAAATCACAAACTTAATATAGTGACATAAATATCATTACTATATTTCTATTTTATTATGTTCATAGAATAACCATTTTTACCTCAATTCCATCCCTTGACAATTGAAAACTTTTTCATGTATACGTGTGGACTACCACCTCCATGAATGGAATATTCAGTTTTTCATCACTGACTCACCTAGATATTTAAAAAGATATATTTAATGAATAATTACAATTTCTATAAATTGTTATGATTTCTAAAATATAAAACATTACCTAAATTCACTCCCTTTTATCCATTTGAATTTTTAAAAATCACTAGTGTGTACGTGTGAACTACTTCCTTCATGAATGGACGGTTTCCTTTTTAATCTTTTTCTAACATGGATAATTGTATAGGTGTATTGAATTAATAAAGATTTTTTTTGGAAGATTATTAATATTCAATAAACTTGATGGTACAATTGTTTGAACTTTTATCATGGTCAATTCAGCAATGCCATTTTGGACCAAATGATCTCAAAACATATTATATGAAGTTAATCAAATTAGTAACTAATAAAAGGTACTACTAATTAAGATAAACAAAATAATAATACATGAATATCCTGGAAAAAATGTTCTAAAGAAATTAACTAATTAATTTAGTTAGTTATTTGGGACCTAAAATATGTATATGGTGAGTTAGGACTCAAGGTAATCTATTTTTCATTAAAACTCTATATTAAATGTTTTAATGTTTTTCCATCAAATAATTCTTCTTTATGTTGATGTTATTTTAAATTTTTCATTTATATTTTTATTTATACTAAAAAGGAATGATTATAGACACTTTAAAAAGTCTATTAATTTCATCACAATTTTTATAAAAGAAATCATTTTAACATTACCATATAGTTGAATTTTTACATTCTTAATAAAAGTGAGAAATTAAGGTTTTTAATGTTCACCAAATGATTAAAATTACCAAAAATATAAATACTAATTTTTTTATGATATTTTAAATGATTAAATGATTTTTCAAAGAAGAGCATTTTCCGTTCATTCATATATTATTTATTATCAAATTAAAAGTATATTGTTTCTTATTTTCATATTAGTGATACAAATATTTATTCATAATAGAAAAAATTATTTTCAATCATTTTTATGTTGAAAATAAAAATTATTTGTGTTTAACAAATGTTATGGTCCTGGAAGATTTTATATATTGATAAGTGGGTCTAATATATCCCTCCAAAGCATTTGGAAATTATATATTCTACAGAGATATAATATTGGATTTAACTAAGTATTTTTTCCATTAGAAGGTTTCTTAAAAGTATCATTATAAGGGATATAGGAGCTTAATGTTCTATTACACCTACATTTTCTTTCTATTCATCCTACTGATTTTATATGAAATAATTTGATTTCATTAGGTAATAAAAAAACATATAATTAAATGAATTGTTGTGGCATCTTAATGGGGCATGGTATTATTTTCATGGGAAATATTTCACGTCTTCTCGTATTTTCTTGTGTTACTTTCATGATTATGATTATTCCTTTGTGATTAATTATAAAATATTTTTAACAAAAAAAATTGGGTAATGATATTGATGTCATGAGAAACTAAGGGGTTTCTATTCTAAAATTATTTTCCAAAAAAGGAAAAAAATTATTGATCTTCATGAATATAAATATATTAATTATTTTCCATTATTTTTATATTATTTACTAAGATTTTTGTCTCATCTGATTTTTTTCAAATATTTTTCACATGCCATAAGGATTAGAGGGTACAATTACAAAATAAATGCTCCAATTGTAGATATTTGGTTTGAATAAATCGATTTTTTTATAAATGAAATATGAATCTAAACTAAATAACATGATTTTATTGAAAAAATGTATATAGTGTAAAAGATTGCAATTTTTTATGTGAATTGTTATTGAATTCACTATAACTAAAAATATAATTGATAATAGTAATTTGAAAAAGTAAAATTCTTATAATTAAACTATAATTTTTTGTTTTTCTGTATGGGATGTTTTAAATAAACATATAGGAAATCATAATTGATGTACAAAACTTGCAGACACATGTTTATATATATATATAATATCAGCAGGTAAGAATATAATCTTAACATATAAACATATAATCATGTTTTTGTGTGTTTATATTTTTTAAATGGTTATATATATATATATATATATCTCTATGATTACTTTTTTATATGTTTATATTTATGTTTATAAGTTTATATATAATTCTATATTTAAATATAAAAAAATATTTGTATAATTATTTATTTATATAAGTCCATATATTCTATAAGGATTATGTATATATACCTTCATATGTTAATAAGAATGTCTAACTGTTTATTAAATATAATATTATAGATTGATATATATATATATAAATATATATATATATATATCATTTTGTGTACACACATTCTCAAATAGACATGGATATATATATATATATATATATATATATTTTTATTTATTTATTTATTTATAACAGTATTAGTTGAATTTTGTAAGTTATTATTTTCTAGCACAAGTTTATTTCTCAAGATTCTGGGAATTATCATTTTCCACCGCTAATTCATTATATTCATATTTTTTTAACATGTTTATTTCATTCAGTGATTTTTTTTAGACCATAATAATTAGATCATTCTTTTTATTAGGAAAATTGAAATTTTATTTTTAAAATTACATTACTTATAGTAAATTATAGGTATAAATAATTTCATTACATTCTCATTAATTTATTTTATTGTTGGACATAGTGGAATGGGAACATCTACCGAGGTATGTATTTACCACATCATGCTAATATTCTTATTATTATCAATCTAGTTTTTGAAATTTAATTTTTTTTATGACATTACTAGTATCCTTAGAACATCCACTATTAGTGACAATACTTCTATTAGTACTTATTCTTCTTCATAGGATATGATACGTAAATTCAGTATATGAAACATTACATGTTTACTAAAACCATTATTTACTTATGGGAATAAGAATATGATACATATAGAGTTTGTTGATAATGATAACATAGAAGGCCAAAACACTACAGAAAAAATGTGAATTTACGATAGGGTATTTGCGACGGCGAAGGGTCCTGTCGCAAATAGTTCATTGTGGGGGACTATTTGCGATGAAACCATATTCCTGTTGCAAAATACATGAATGCGTTTTTTAGTATTTGCATAGAGATTTATCCCTCGTTGCAAATAGTAGGCAGGCAGGTTGGTATTTGCAACGGGACATGTCGGAAATACCTTTTTAACCACCGCCTCTAATTAATAGGGGGTTAGTATTTGTGAGGGTACCCATCATAAATAATGTCATCACAACTAATCTAACCTACATATATACACCTATCTATTTTTTCCCTCATTTTAGTCCTTTCTCTAGTCCTCTCTCCCTATCAACTTAAATTTTCTCTCTCAAAATTTATCAATGATAAAATTTTTAAATTGGATCAATATTCGTGGCTTAAATCCTCTGAGAGATTCAATTTAAGGTATTTATCTATTTTTTTTATTTTTTAGTTAATTCATATTATTTGATATGAGTTGTAATTATTGTCAATTAGCTGCATTTAAATTAGAATGGGATCGTTTGTTTTTTGGCATTTTTTTAAAAATACGTGTGATTAGTATTAATTAGTTTCAATTAATTTTTATATGATTTATTATTAATTAGTAGTCATTAGTATTAATTAGAAAAATTATTAATAATAATTAATAACTAGTCATAATTTGTAATAATTAGCGATAATTAGTAAAAATTACTGTTAATAAGTAGTAAATTAAACTGGATAATTATAAAAAATAACAATTAGTAATAATTAGTCATAATTGGTGATAATTAGTGATAATTACACATAATTAGTAATAATTTGTTATAATTTATAATAATTAGTCATTATTCGTAATAATTTTTAATAACTTGTAATAAATATGACTAATTTGTAATAATTAGTATTAATTAAAAATAATTAGGAGTAATTAGTAATAATTAGGAGTAATTAGTAATAATTAGTAATAATTAGTAATAATTAGAATTAAATAGTAATAATTAGAATTAATTTGTAATAATGGGGGATAATTAGTAATGATTGGTAATAAATAGTAACAATTAAGAATAATTTGCAATAATTTGGGTTATTTTGAAATAATAACATTTAATTAGTAATAATTATGATTAATTACTAATAATTAGGATTAATTAGTAATAATTTAGATTAAATATGATTAATTAATAATAATTAAGAATAAAACGGTTAATTAGTAATATTTAGAAATAATTATGAATAAGTAGTGATAGTATAGAATAATTAGTAATCATTTGCATTAATTAGCAATAGTTAGAAATAATTACTAACAATTAGCAGTAATTAGTAATAATTTGGAATAATTTGTAATAATTTGTAATAATTTTGATTAATTAGTTATAATTAGTTATAATTAGTAATAATTACTAATAATTATGATTAATTAATATTAATTATGATAAATTAGAAATAATTAATATTAATTAGTAATAATTATGGTTAATTAGTAATAATTAGGATTAATTACTAATAATTTTGATTATTTAAAAATAATTAGTAATAAGTAGTAATAATTAGTAATAAGTAGTAATCATTAGTAAAAACTATGATTAATTAGAAATAATTAGTAACTATTCATAACAATTTGTTTTAATTAGGATTAATTAGTATAAATTTGTAAAAAATATGATTAATTAGAAATAAATATTAATAATTAGTAATAAATAGTAATAAATAGTTATTAATAGTAATAACATGTAATAATTTGTAATAAATCGTAATAATTAGGAATAATTAGTAATAAATATTAATAAATAGTAGTAATTTGTAATAAGTAGTAATAATTAGTAATGATTTGTAATAAATTGTATTAACTAGTAATTAACTAGTAATAATTACTAATAATTACTAATAACTAGTAATAATTATTAATAATTAGTTGTAATTAGTAATAATTAGTAATAAATAGTAATAATTATTGATAAATAATAAAAAAAATAGGATTAAATAGTAACAAATAGTAATAAATTGTAATAATTAGTAAACATTAGTAATAATTAGTAATAATTAGTAATAATTGGTAATAGTTATCAATAATTTGTAATAATCAGTAATAAATATTAATATATAGTAATAATTACTAATAATTACTAATAATTACTAATGAATATGATTAAATAGTTTAAATTAGGAATAATTAGTAATAATTAGTAATAATTATTAATATTTAGTAATTATTATTATTAATTATTAATTATTAATAAATAGTAATAGTTACTAATAATTAGTAGTAAATAGTAATGAATAGTAATAAATAGTAACACATACGATTAAATAGTAATGAACTGTAATAATTAGTAATAAATAGGATCATATAGTAATCATTAGTAATCATTAGGATTAATTAGTAAAAATTTGGAAAAACTAGTAATAATTAGAAAAATAGTCTCTTTTTCTTGACGACTCATCTTTTTGCAACCTTCTCTAACTGAAATCATTATGAAAATTTTACTCTATAGTATGAATATCCATTTTTTATGCATGAGAATGGAGATCACTGTTATGAGGTCTCCTTACTCTACATTCTCATGTTAATAAAATGGATATTTATACGTCAGAGCATATTTTTCATAGTGATTACAGTCAGAGAAAGTTGCGAGGAGATGAGCAGTCGGAAAAAACGCTACCCCCAATCCATTGGAAATTGTGCCACTCTTAATTAGAAGTAATTAGTTTAAATTAGCTATAATTACAAATTATTAGTGGTAATTAGTATATATTATTATAAACTAGTGTTGATTAGTATAAATTTTAAAACAAATAGTATAAATAACTATAAAAGAAAAAAAATTATTATAAATTTCTACAGATTTAAATTTAAATTTCTTATCTTTTTTAGATAGTGTTTGTCTTAAATAAAACTATTCAAAGAAACAAGTTATTTTGTATTTTTTTAGAGAAATATAAAACATAGGAAGTAAAAAATTGTCATTATTACATTGTCGTGCATAGATAAACCAGTATATAAATCCAAATGGTTCTCATTTAAATCATATATATATTGAGGTTGTTGACTCTTTCTAATCATTCGCATCATAAAAACTAAAAAAATTTTTCGAAGGGAAAATTAAGTGTCCTTGTAAAAATATGCTCTAAGGACGTTCAAGATATTTAAGAGGTAATCTATTACGTTTTGGTTTTCAACTAGATTATGTTTTTTGATATGAACATAGTGATTTTAGTTTCATAGAAAATATGAATAATTTCATTCCGGATCCATTACAGATTCAAAATTTTATACATGATTTGGAAGGTCCATCTTCTCATCAAACTGAAACTCATGGTAATATTTATTTAATTCATGAGTAAGAACCATCACAATTTTATGATTTGTTGAGGTCTATTGAGTAATCCTTATATCCTGGATGTAAGATAAGAAAAATTGAAGTGGTTCCCAAATTTATTATTATTAAATCAGATAATGGATTTTTAAATAGTTGTTTTGATCAGATATTCAATTTGGATAAAACTCTGTTACCTAAAGGAAATGTGTTGCCTAGAAAATTCTATAAGAGTAAGATTTTGTTTCCCAATCTAGGTTATGGTTATCATAAGATTCATTCAAGTTAAAATGATTGCATCTTATATTATGGTGAAAATTTTTCATTGGATTGTTGTCCCACATGTGGACTATCGATGTATAAATCAGGTCAACTAGTGAATTCTGGATCGATTCCGATAAAATATTTGATATATTTTCCACATACACCCAGATTGCAATGTTTATTTATATCTCAAAACACAACAACATTGATTTCATGGCACAAAACCAATATTTCAACAGGTAAATTTATAAATCATCCATCTTATGGTGATTCATGCAACCATTTTGATGATGATCATCTATCATTTTTTAGAATCCTGAAACATGTGATTGGGTTTTTCTACTAATATTTTCTATCCATTTTTTTCTAATAGTAATATGTATTCTTCTTGGCCTATATTTTTAACTCCATTCAATTTACCTCCATGGATGTTGATGATTGATCCATATATATTTTTTACATTATTAATTTCAGGAGATTTGAAAAAGAATATTGATGTTTATTTTAAATCATTGATTTATGAGTAAAATTCATTGTGGTGTAATGGTGTCATTTCATATGATGTTGCTACGAAATAAAAATTTATACTAAAAGATGCATTGATGTGGGAAATTAGTGACTTCCCAGCAAATGGAATGCTATCTGGCTAGAGTACACAAGGTCCAAAATCATTTTTGTACTGTATGATAGACAAAAAAGAATTTAATCTCATCAATGGAAAACAAATAGACTATCATCACAAATTCCTTCCCTCCGATCATCATTTTTGGATGATCAAATATTATTTCAGAAAATATATAATTGAAAGTGATGAACCTATAATAATGATCTCAGGTATTGATGTAAAATAAATTGTCTCTTCATTACCCCCATCACATTTTGACCTATAATTAAAAAACAGAAAATTGATGCGTCTAGGAAAGAAAATAATTGGATAAAATGGATCATTTTTGGTGATCTACCATATTGGTTTTATTTTTTGGTCCATCACACATTATATTTCATGTATATTGAGAAGAAATATATTGATAATGTATTTCATACGGTTTTGGATACACCAGGTATAACCAATGATAATTTAAAGATAAAATTAGATCTAGCACAAATTTCTAGGAGACCAGAACTTGAACTATTTGAAAATATCTTATCACAAAAGTAAATGAATCCAAATGAATCTTATACATTGTTTAAAGAAAATCGATTATTGTTATGTCTGTGGATTGCAGATTTTAGACTTTCGGATGGTTATGCTTCCAATTTGGGAAGATGTTTTTAAAATTGTCATATTACCATATTAAAATTACATGACTTTCATGTTATAATAGAAATAATTCTATTATTTGGTATGTGATGAGAGACATATCAAATATTTTCAGAGACATTTGTGAGGAAACAATAGACTAAATGAACTATGAATAATGCAAAAAGATGTTGTTTTAATTTTATGTAAACTGGAAGAAATATTCCCACATGCTTTCTTTGACTTAATGGAACATTTGATATTAAATTTTCTATATAAAGAAAAATGTGGAGATCTGGTACAGTTCTAAGGGATGTAACCATTCAAGATATGCATGAATAAATTTAAGAAAAAAGTGTGTAACAGAGCATTGATTGATGGCCCAATTGGAAAATATTATTTGCAATAGAAAATTTCTTTTTTCTACACTCATTATTTTGAATCTGAAGATCCCTCAAAACAAAACTATTTGGGAAGTAATGAAGAAAATGTTGACCATCAAATTCGCAATCTATTATCAGTTTTTAATAATATTTAACATGGTTTAACTGGAGTTTATTAATGATGGATTTCAGATAATGTACATCACATAGCTCATAAATATGCTCTGCTCAACTATGAAAAAATTACACCATTTATACTATGAGTGGTCCTATCACTTATTCTATAATATATATTACAGTAAATTAATTTTATTTTTGTTATACATTTTATGAAAATCGTATCAATAAATAACTTACACAAATTATAATAGCTTCTCTTGAAGAACATCGGGAAAATATGTTTTCCTACAAGTTTCAAAAAATGGTAACATAATTATATATGGTTTAACATATAAAATAAATTTATTACTTGTTATATTTATAATTATTTCACAAATTTTTAGGTATCTCAACATAATGATAAAATTGATCATCGATTGGGTGTCTTGAATAACCCACCATCCAAAATAGTTAAATCTTATAATGCATACCTAGTGAATGGTTTTTGATTTCATACACCTAAATATGAGGAATAAAAAAATAATTGTGGTTTTTTCTTGAGAGGATCTCAATATAGAGAAACTAAATTTGAATTTTATTGAATGGTAGAAGAAATTATTCAATTCTGTTATCTAGGAAAAAATTACATAATGATGTTTAAATGTTAGTGGTTGGATACAGAGAGAGGCTTGTGTGTTTATCCATACCTTGAAATCATTGACATTAAATATTAAAAACTTCTTGGAGTAAATGAACCATTTTTATTGGATCTTTAGGAACATAAAATTTTTTATGCAAAATACTATGCTACTTTAAAATATTTGGGTGATTGGTGGAGCGTAATAAAAATTAAACCTCAAAAATATCAGTTTACTCAAAGTGAGTGTGGTTCACCTGAAGTGAAAGAAATTCAAAATTTCCAGAGATGGATCCAAATCAATCTTTTTTTTATGAAATGACATGAATATCCATGATGAAACCCCATAGTTAAGGGTTTATTGTGACGATGATTCTAATGATGTTAAAAATGAATTTCAAATGACAAGAAATGATGAAACTAAAACTCATATAGAAATTGATGGTTCTTAGAAGGAATATGAAGAAATTGACATTATAGGATATGGAGATGATGAAGAAGATTAATATTAACGCAGTTTATTGATGATTACAATCATATATAATATATATCAATATATAATAGTTTTTTCAATTGTTTTCTAACAATTAAGATTTCATTTTTCAGATGGATGATGATTTGTTTCGTCAGTTGCAGGAGGCTGATCTTCCTTTGGATGAGCAGGATGTTGGATCATTCAACCCTCAGACTGGTCAAAGTCTAAGGAGTACTCTGAGGGGGTGTGGTCTTGCGCGATTGATGATTCATAACCCTATCGTTGAGTGACGTCGACGTTTTGTCTTTGATCTATGCATGTAGAGGAACTCTTACCAATGTATTTTAGTTAACTTTTATTATTTTATTTATATACTAATTATTTGATTATTTTATATTTTTTTCATATATTTTTTAATATATTGGTTGGAAAGGGGAGCACTTTATTGTGAAATTATCATTTTGAAGCCTGGGTTATAGGGGATGAGATTCCCGTTGAGGTTCAGCACTGGATGTTTGATTATTGGCCGGTATGTAAATAAATAATAATAATTTTTGAATTTTTTGAATTAATAAATTGATATTATAAATTATTTTTAGGATTTGCAGTATCCCGTCGATGAGAGAATGTGTGACGCTATCTGAAAGGCATGGGAGGGGTTTATGCATGAGCATTGCCATCAGTTTTTGCACAATTTGAGAAGGAATGTGATGAACAAAGTAAAAGTGACAGAGTTTGATGAGTCTAGTCATGAATACCGATATGATTACATTTCATTTAGCTTTGAGAAAGATTATGTTCACACTAGTAGGGAAGAAATTTTCAGAGGAGATCATCGGTAGGTCGAAAAAACCAGGGGATACATGAGGTGACACATCGAGCCGGTAGTGGTAGATTCAGTACACACATTGAACATATGGAGTGTACTTTTTTCAAATAATTTATATAAATTTAAGGGTAATAGTTTATTTTTTATTCAAATAGGTAGTCTAACAGCTCCATTTTATAGAGTTTGATCTTTATAGGAGGATTTACAGTGATCCGGTCACTTGAGATATTAGAGGTGATCGTCAGCATCAGATTGGGATTAGTATAATTTCTTTTTGAGTTTTAAAATTAACTAAATATATTATTTTTAATATTTTAATTTTAAATTTAAATTGGTGGAGTCATAAGAGGTTGCAACATCTCAGACAAAGACTGAGAGTTAGGATAAGACCGGGGATAAGACTAGTGCCCCCAGATTTGATAAGGAAACATGGATAAAAGTGACCCAGTATGCCTTTGAGAAAGGCTGAGTTATGGGTATTGGCTCTCGGTTGACGTATGGGAGTTATTATGGTATCACTACGATGTCGGCGTCCAGCTTGAGAGGAGATCACAGAGAGTCATCATCATCTGCTGCACAATATCTAGAGCATATGTGATCTCAAAGTGAGCTTATAGATATTATTCATTAGGAGCAGGGGAGATGTGTCGATGGTAGTAGTAGGAGATGCGCCAATAGTAGCAGCAATAGCAAGAATAGGTCTCACAATATCAGTTGGATGAACAGGATGAGATTCATCGATGACAGCAGTAGCAACACGAATAGAAGGACTACGTGCGACATCAGACTCGTTGGTTAGGGATTGAGTTCTCTTCACTATCTCCTCTAACTCCTCTAGAGGACCCCCCTTAGTGATATATATTTTTATAATAAAACATTTTAATGCAATGTTCAAGAAAAATTAACTATTTATATTTCTATATAGTGCATTTTATTATTTTTTTGAAATATTTCATTTGTATTAGTTATTTAATTATTTATTATTTTATTTATTATTTATTATTTTTATTATTTTATTATTTTATTATTTTATTATTTTATTATTTATTATTATTTATTATTATTTTATTATTATTACGAATATTGATGTTTTTATAATGTTATAATTTTTTATTATTTTACTGATATTAATATTATTATTTCATTAATATTAATATTTTTATTTTTATTATATTATTAATATTATATTATTTTTATTATATTAATAATATTAGTTTATTATTTTTTTATTTTTATTTTATATTATTAATATTAATAATATTATTTCATTAATAATAAAAATAATAATAATTTTTTATTATTATTATATTAATTTTATTTATTTATTTATAATTATTTTTTTATTCATATTATTTATATTATTAATATTATTATTATTATTATTATTTTGAAATATTAATTTAATATTATTTTATAATATTATTTAATTTTTATTAATAATATTATTTAGTTTTTTTATTTTTTAATATATTTGTGACGAGGCCTTTTGTGATGAGGACCACCTATCACATACATTATTAACGGCGATCCATCACAAATAAAATTTTTTAAATAATCTCAGGGAAACTGTTTGTGATGGGTCCACGTCCTGTTGCAAATAGTTTTTTTTTCTGATGCCCTTTTCTCCAATAGTGCATTTGGGATGGGGTCCCATCGCAAATCTGATGTTGTGATTATTCCAATTTTCAATAGTAAAATGAAAGTAGCTTATGATTTTCTTATTATTAAATATTCTAGAGAAGACAATCATCTTATATCCAAATTGCTGGAGTGTTAATCAGATGGAACATGATTAGATGTGGGAGTGTATAATTTTTTTACACCATAATTTCATTTTTCCCAATGATTCATATAATATAGGCTTATTTTAATAACAATTTTATCTCTTAATAATAGTTAACATTTTAAATTAATAATAAATAACATTTGGAAATTACTATTCTCTATTTTTATTAATTAGGTATAATGATATTTTTAATCAAAAATTATGTCAAATTAATTTTTTCTAAAAAAATAATGAATATCCATGTGTAGAATAAGAGATTTTAGATATAGAGTGATGGGGGAATATATTTATCCTTCAAAAAGAGTTTTCCTTAGTATAACATTAATTATTATTTTTAAAATAAATTTATATCACTGTATTTTAATTATATAATGATTTATATGTTTATTTTTATTTAAAAGAAATTGATGATATCTAACTTGGATATCTGGTCACAAAAAAAATCTATTGTTGTACTTTGTCAAGTGGAATGTATATGTTTCTGAAATAGTAAATATTAATGATCATTATAAAGAATTAATAGTTAAATTATGTATATCCTAAGTGGTTTGGTTAAATTTAACTGATCTTACCGCTCACCATGATAAATGGAAAATATTGAGAATTAAATTTAGAGGCATTTATCTATTGAACTCACTTAATGATGATTTTGTATTTTTTTTAGTATGTTATACTTCATAGTGATGGTTGTGGGAGAATTATTGTTGATGACCATCGATTTTAGGGAAAAAATGTGAATAATTTCTCAGGTGGGTGTGTGCTTGTTGGTGATTATGATCATCAATTTCACGCAATGATTTATATGTATATATTTGATCTCATGAACCATTTTTCTTTATTAATGCAATATATATACTGATATGTATTAAAGGGGTTATTATTTATCATAATTATGGATTTATTCTTTTGATTACTGACATGTGGAAGTGTTTTAATAAATATTGAATGAGTTTTAATTACATTGTTTAAAACCATCCAATGTTTCTTGGATGTCACAGTTGTTATATATCAAATAAGAGGATATTTGTATGATATATTTAGTTAATATATTATATCTAAAGGATTTGTAATGATTTGGTAAATTCTATACTATCTAGATAATTTATTGAAATAATATTTTATGTGTATGAAATTGGATCAAGTGTTATTTTAAACATTGAGAGTATATTAATTTGTTAGTAACAATATATAAAAAAGATATCATGAATTAAAATTTTCATCCACATCATAATTTAAAAAAATTCGGTATAAAATTTTAGTGAGCATATGAATTTTGAGCACCATATCATTTTTCACAACATCAGGCATTGATTTATGTATGAATTTTATATATTATATGTCTATTTTCTATATATATATAACATTGTTACTTCGCATGAATTAAAAAGTTCTATTTAAAATAAAAATATCATATTTTCCAGAAAGTTTAATTTTGTTTTGAAAAGATCAAAATTCAAACAATCTACATACATTGTTCTTCATTATTAAAACACCATAATATATAAAAGGAATCACGATTCAAACTGAGATAAAATTATCAAACTAAAGTATATATTTTATTATGAAGAGGATTTTTCCATGCTTCAAATATTACTAATATTCCATCGTTCATCTTTATTGAACATAAGGAAGGACATTTTAAATTATTGAAATTTCATATTAAAAAACTAGTTTTTGATGTTTTATATTTTTTGAAAGAAGGAAATATATTTTTCTTTTTAGGGAATATGTGTATTTATTTTCATCACAACCAGAGGCACCATGACCATAGTAGTTTCACTTCATATCTTCATAAATTTGAAGTTATTTAAGTCCATGTAATCTATTAGACTGAAACAAATGAAGATAATGGGATGCGATATTTCATATATTTCAATTAAGTTATTGTCCCAGATCATTAATTAATTTGATAAAATAACATTTGTATTTCATATTAGGTTACTAATCACATCTTATAGGGTTTTTAAGTGATGAGAAAATATGTTATTATTTTAACAAGGGTCATGAATATTTAAACTGGAGATAAAGACCGACAATGTGTTTGAGAATTCATGCGTCACTCGGTTAAGAAGTTATAAATAATAAGAGAAGTTGAGAAGTCCATATTGAAATAAATAATAATAATAAATTAATCTATATGTTATATAACACTATCATGATTTACATTATTTATCAATCTTCATAGGTTTACATTTATTTTTTTCTTTAAGAAATAATTTGTATTACACAAATTGGTTTTAGTAAAATTTAAATGGTTCACGTTCATACCCTTTTATATAGTTATAACATGAATATAAAATTATTACTACGTGTGAGTGGGATTAACACCACTATAAATCAAGGATGAATTCATCCTCAGGGTATCAAAATTCATTAGAAAATATTATATTTTCATTATATTATTTATCATTTTATTTTTTATAATAGATTATTGATGAACAAGATGAATGGAAAACATGATTTTGAAAAAATAGATATGAACCTAGAATCCCCTTTCATAACCTTGGTATTCGCCATCACCTATATGTTCCTTTTCAATTATAATCATGTTTTCTTTCTACATCAAAAATACCTTAATCATTTTCAACATAAAATCATGACTTAGATTAATAGAATGGTGTCTTAATATTTTGTAGGAATTTTTTATTAATACTAATATTGAAACCATATTTATTATCCCTATTATGGGATATAATTTATTTTAAACTTCAAGGTTTTACAATTACATATAATACTACCTTATGGTATCTAAATAATAATAATAATTCTAAAAAATGTGGAAAATAGATAAAGTATCCACTCTATTTTTTTCTGAGAATGAATAAACTATGATTGCGGGATAAAAAACATGAAATTAAATATAGGAAAAATCATAAAATTAATGAAGGAAATAAAATATAGCATGATTTGAAACTAAAAAATTATAATACACGGTTTGAAGATAAAATGTTATAAGAGAAATAATCATTTGATAAATTTCTCACAATAATCAATATTAGTGTATTATTTATTTATGGTTCCATATAAAAACATAACAATTCCATCATATGAATAATATCATGTGAATAATTACTAATTTTTCTATTACTATGATCATAGAATTATAATTAAGTTATTATTATGAATTCAAATTTTTTTAATTATATAGAGTTATCAATAATTATTAGGTAAGAATTGGATCTTCTCTAAAAGAAAAGACAAGAAGGTGAAAGTTGTTTCTTTTAACAAACATAATGGAGGTTATAAAAAATGAAAAAAATATATTCAAATGATGAATAATATATGGAATAATATTATGGGACTCATTCTCTTAAGTTGAAACTTTATAAGTGGAGGAAATGTAAAATATAGTGGGAAGTTATACTTCAATTATTTCAACTATGGGATGGTTAGTTGTTTCCCATCTAATTGTCATAAGAATTTTTTTAAAGAATAAAAATATAATAAAATATATTCTAATAATGGAAGATCAATGAAGGAAATAAAATTAATTTTCAAAGGGAAAATAGAAAATAACACTATAGGAATTTAATAGAAAATTTATATCGAATGAATATGGGGTGTTTGATGGAGATGTTGGTAGTAAAAAAGTGGATGTGTATATGAAAACATCTCAATGAGTTCTCATAGAACAATATATAGTATAAAGTAACCAATAAGATGATGAATCACATGATAATAGTGAAATTCATGCTATATAAGGTTAGACATAAAATGAATATACTATGAGATTGTAAATTTTTATATACCTAAATGAAATTAAAATGTTTGGAATTGTGAAAATAATTATCATTAAAAAAATCAATGCGAATTAAAATGATTAGACATAAAATTATAATCTTTTTAGGGAAATAAAAATATTAAAACACTAGAATGAAGTGTTTTATAAAATTAATGATGATATGACCTCTACAACTATCCTTAAATAAAGAGAGATTGATATCATGAAATTTTAAATTGTTCAAATAAAGAAACTAAATTTAGCGGATAAATACAGCATCAAAGAGGCTATTAAAAGGAAAATTGAATAATTTAATTATCATAATATTATAAAATTATATGTTTAATAATTTGTATATGAAATTAAGTAATATTATAATAAGTTATCTCAAAATCATTTCATGATTTCCCATAATATTATAGAATCATAACTATCTATCTCATAAAAAAGTCTCACCAAAATTAATAATACGATCTCATAAGAAAAAGATAAAAAATATAGAAAAATGATAAAATTATACTAATATATAAATATAAAAAAACTCAATATGGTTTGGAAAAAAAATTAACATATATCCAAATATAAATAAATATATAATTCTATGTATACATAGAATATCTACCAAATTAGATGGTTCGATTGATATTATTGGTGTTCTTCAATAATTTATCTAAAGGAATACAATTTCATATATATTAAATCTCTTCTTAGTCTAATGATAGGGAACATTCAAAGGGATAAAATAATTATAAGTAATTATAAGGTTTATTCATTAATATTCTGAAAAGAAGTTTTATTTTAAAAATTATTTTAAAATATTATAGGGTACTTGTGGGGGATGTTGTGATGTGGAACATATATAAGATATGTACGTCACATATACACCATCATAACATAAATATCATCATAAGTAAATAATTTTTCATAATCCAAATCAATTTTATTATATTTTAATGTTTTTAAAACATGCATATCACAGATTCCATGTGTTATTGATATGGGATGTTCTAGACATATAACTACAGATCAGAGTAATCTAAAGAATGTAGTGTAAAGAGAAGGTTGTTCAATTTTTTATAATGAAAAATCATTAATTATTAATTTTATTGTTATGGAAAAAATTTGTAATTTCCATACCAGTCTTAAAAAAAATTCATTTATTAAGGGACTAATATATAACATATTGACTGTTTAAAAATGTTATGTCGAAGTAAATGATGTGGTATTCAAAAAAATTGTCCAACTGATAGTTTTTTTACAATATATAGTTGTTATCTCAAAAGGATTTAGAATCTTGGTAAATGTTTTTCTAGTTGTATAAGTCAAATCTAATAGCTATCTGTGTTTTCAAAATAAAAAATATATCTCGCATAGAGGAATACGCCATATTGGCCAAAATAAAATTATAATGTTGATAAAAGTTTAATTTTAAGGAATCATATCAATATTTAGAGAGAATAATGTTAATTTATTAAAAATAAGAACGATATAAAATGATGTTAGAATGTCATAATGTAGTTGATATTCAAACAATTAATCAATTGGAATTGATATATTATTATGTGTATATACTAATGAAAAAGAATTCACCAAGTAGAGAATGAAGTATGACCTGAGGAAACATTATTTGGATCATGTTTCAAAATAATGAGGATTTTGAATGGTTTAAAATCGTCAATAAGATTGGATGAGAAATATATATTTTATTCTTTTTAGAGATTGTTATTAGATAATAGTATAGAATAAGATATAAAAAACTTATAAGAGTAAATGAATAATCATAGCATTCAACATGATCTCAATTATACTAACACTCTAAAATAATAATGCAGTATATGAAGGATTAATAGGATTCTTATCAATATTTTGGTGATCATTCTCATTAATTATGGTACATCAAGATTTTTTTTCCAATATTCCATTAAAAAACTGGGACTATTCAAAATATGTGTACTTTCAGTTGTATCTCTCATATATCTTCCTATTAAATGTAGTATAAGAATAATACATGTTTAAATAGTTTTAGTATCTTTTTTATTCATGATCAATATATAGTGAGTAACTAGAAGAATGATTAATGAAAATATAGATAATGGAACAATCCATGGCGAAGCACAAAATGAATGTTCTAATTGATGATGAAAAATAAAATCTGAAAGTTATACTTAATTTGAATATGATGTAGTTTTGGAAAATGAGGAAATTGATAATTGTTTCACTATAATTTACAATTTCATCGATGTTGTTTCTAAAAAAAGAAATATAATGTGATGAGACTATTTAAATTCTAAAATACAATGTGGATTTCCTATATGCAAGCTGTAAATGAGGATAAAATTTTCTTATATGTGTAGGATCAATGACGATAATGTATATGGATATTGAAAATATATTTAGTGACCACAATCAAGGAGTTCGGGCCTAGAGAAGATATATGGGAATTTCTCACAACATCATTTCTTCCATGATAGAATCAAGAATGGTGAAAAATCTATTTAACATAATTATTTTATCGTATCAATGACTAATGATCTAGAATAATTATAGTAGAATAAGACATGAAAATATATTCTAATTTCCATCGATAAAATTATTATTGGATATAAAATAGGAATTTATGAATAAGGTAAATTTAGAAGGAATATTTATAAGATATATATATTGGTGTATATATAATCAATATTATCTATTATATATTTTTGACATGGATGACACATTTTCCCTAATTTTCAAACCTTAGACTTTAAATTTTTTTATACAATCCCACCTCAAATAAATATTATTAATTTTCAATTAGTTTTAAAGTCATTATTTTATAATGTGGATCTCAATGATGAATTTTATATGGAACATCTTAAGATAATTCTATATGATAATTATATCATTAAAATTTCTATGTCAAAAATCCCCTTGGTAGATTAAATGATTCTTCAAAAGATTTTTATTTCCTGAAAAATGGTTATTTAAAACATTTTAGTTTAATTAAAGGTAGTATAGATAATAATATATATATATATAATACCAATACCACATAACACATTATGATTATATGTGTTGATGATATCATGTTTCTTATATTAAAGAAAAAGAGTGGTTACTTCTTTACACAAATGAATAATATATTTTAAAAGTAACTTCTTAGGGAAATAAAATTATTTTAAGGTTAATAATTAAATATGATACTAGTTAAATTTTTAACTCATAATGATAATATAATAATATTCTATTAAAATTTTTGGGAATGACAGATGAATGAGGGGTGTCTACTCCTATAAAAGTTTTAACAAGGATAAGTATATATGAATATGGGAAGTGCATAAATTTCTAAGATTATAGAAAAATAATTGTAAGAATTTATTGTTATACAACTTCTTACCCATTTATGGTATTTTTTATCACACATTACATAAAATTCTAGTCCTATATTAATGAGTAACACCATAAAGAATCTAAAATAATACCTGGATATGTCTCTAATACATTAAATTATTTTCCTCTTTATATGATTTAATGAATGTTTCACAAAAAAAGGATTATCAGAAGTATATTATATAGAAGCAGTTAATAATTAAAATTCAATCTATTGTGGGTTATTATTTATTGGTAATAATATTTTTTTCTTGACACCCCAATAAATAATCACCAATTGGTTTGAGCTCAGCTAAGGTGAAATATATGTTTTGTCACATTTCGCTTATCAAATTATAGGTATAAAAATAAAAGTTTAAGAATTGTATCCTCAAAATGGATATCTACTAATTATAAATTATGATAATCAATGTGCAGAAACATATTAAATAATAATGTGCAATATTCCAGGTAAAAACATATTAAGAATAAATATTCTTTTATAAATGTGAATGTGGATATTTGTGTTTTAAGGTTATAATTTGTTCTAGGAAAATAAAATGGAATTTTTATTCTAAAAAAACCACTCATAGCTATGATATTTTAAATTTTAATTCTTTATGTGGGAATAAAATCACGTTTCCATAACAAATGTATTAATTTCCTATTTTTTCCCATTATTAAATCTTGTTGTCTTAAGAAAATATTTAAAAATTGTAGAGAAAATAAATCTTCTCATTTATCAATTTTTAATCATGTTCACTAGGCTTTAACTGATTGAATTTTTTAAATAATTTATATATATATATAATTTATTTATCCTATATAATTAATTTTTTTATGATTATTTTTAAGGGAAATATAAATTTATGATTTAAGAACTTATGTTCTCTTCACCATGTTATTATTGTATAATTATTATTTATTATTTCATAACTCATTACATTAAGAAGATTGATTTGATCCCTAATAGATGTTCTCTTTGTTTTATAATCAATAAATTGAAGTGGAATGACTAGTATAGAAAAAACAATGATAAATATAATTTGACTCTCTTGAGGATGATATTGTATTTTTTCAATTATTGATCCATCTTATCAATGAACATGTGGGGATTAGTGATTATGATTATTAGTTTTATGGAAAGAATTAAAATAATTATATTTTTGGTGTGTATAATTTATTTAATCTGTTTATTAGTTTCATTAAAATATTTATATTTATACCTTTTATCTCATGAAAAAAAATCTATGTGAATTATATTGAAGTTATATTTTAGTTAACAGTGAAATAATTTGTGTTGAATTTTGATCTATTAATAAATACAAAATATGGGTGTTGAGTTTTGGTAATTTTTGTATTTAATATTGTAATAGGGTAGATAAATATGGGGAAAACATCAAATGGTCAATAGAAGTCATATATAATTTATATTAATGAAGTTAAAAATTAGTAGATATGTAGAGTTAATATGAATTTTTGAGGAGTCGTTGTGATGATTTATTAATGTTTAAATACTCAACGTTTTCATCTGGAAATGAGAATATATGAATATGACATTGATTGAAGTAACATTTCATAATTTTAAGCTTTTAAGCCTATTAAATGAATACAGAACCCATTCAACTTTATGATCAGACTTTCTGTCATTTTTTGTCTTTCCAAATAGACCATATGAAATTTATGTTAGCGTATGATTTTAGATCATTTTATAACATTAACAGAAATAAAAAATTTAATGGAATATGATTTTGAAAAATCAAATGATTTTTTTACCATATAGTTAAAACATTATTATATCTTATGACATATAAATTATTAGTAAAATTATATCGTATATTATTTCATAGAGTGTTCTTCAGTTAAAATATCAATATTTAGAAAGTGTTCATATACTATGATTTATTGATCAAGTACCATGATCCTTCCTGAAGAATATGCTTCAATATTAGTTTTTAATATCAAACTAATGGTAATGTTATGTGATAAAGATGAGTTTTCATGTCACAATATGAACTTCCATATCAAAGATCATACATAATGCACATGTAAAAAGTTATTTGGAATGATTAAAATGTATATATATTATAAATAAAATAAGATGATATATTTTAATTTACATGGAAGATAGAAATTTTTTATACACATGAGGGATTTTTTGGAATAGTTTTCACTATAATAGGAGTCACTGCAATCATAGTAGGTTCACTACATGTCTCCCTACAATTGAATGTTTTTTAATGTATTAGATTTTTTTGGTAGAAATAATTGTAAATACAGGGACAAAAAATCTGATACCCCATGAGATATAGCGTATCATATAATTTGAAATTATGAATGAATAATATATATATATATATATAATGAGTCAGAATACCAAGTCACTATAAGATTTTATGTTTACTGATGTGGTCCATTTATTTTCAAACCACTCTATATTATTTATGGAGAAGATGAATACAAAATATGTTTTTATGAACTTCTATATCCTTTTAAGAACATATTATAATTAATGAATGTGTCTGATAAGTATACAATGATATGGATACGAGTATCATAATATGTAATTTCCAATAAAACATAGTTATTTCCATTATTGATCTATCTTCAAATTTTCTATATTGATTTTTTAACAAGAAAAATTTTCTACATTACTAGTTGGTTCCAGTCACTTATTTTATGTTCCAAGTCATAACAATTCCATTAATAGTAAATAAATAAAACTTTTTAGTTATGTCTTAGGGAAGTAAAAATAACCATAAACTAGTGACATTGTAATCTATAAAGTGGTGACCCTCATTAATAAAAATGAATGTCTCATTTTTTTAATTATCTATTGAGAATATATTTCTAATAAATAAGAATAATGTAATATAATATTTTTTTAAAAAGAACTCTTATTCACCCTACATTCCTCTATGTGTTCACCGTAACCTTTTTAAATCATTTTATTACCATAGTGATAAATCAATGAAAATATCCATAGTGATTAAAATTAATTAATTAATATTAATTTCAAATATATATTTTTTATATTCATAAAATTAATTTCATGTCTACTTATATTATTTTATTATTTCATTCATGAGAAAGAGACCTAGGTAACCTTCTCCATTGATTGTAATAAGAACATTAATATGATTACATTAAGAAAAGGATTTTTATAGTCTATATAAATGGATATGTGGAAAGTTTAAGTATTTGTAAAATTGTTGGATATTCCAGTACTACAACATTGGAGGATCCATATGAGATAAAAATTGATTCCCTTATGGATAAATATTGATATGTTGATATGTTGGTAGAGGAATGATGTGACAACTTGTTACTGATTTTTAGTTACTCCTCAACCCTCTTTTGGATAATTCATTGGTTGGGGTTGGTATTGGGTTGTTTTGGGTGGAAAGTTGAAATTTTGGGAATTTTCTATTTTTTAAATGGTTTGTGCATGTTTTTTCCAAACCTTACACTCACATAGTGCAAACTTTGAATCCTTGGGGAATATGGATTTGAACATTTTGTGCATGGTTTGAAAATCCTTGATCCAAAATATTATAAATTGTGGACCCAAGCAGAGGGTCACATATTATGTCTAATCGTGGGGCCATACCCAATTAATAGTTTGGATGAAATAAATTTATTTCAAAAAATATATTAAAAATTCCTAAACTCCCATTTGTACTCTTGATCAACCCTAACTCATTCTAGAATGAATTCTACGGTCTTGGAGGCTCTCAAGAATCCTTTTTTGGCTCCTCAAAACCCATTCTTTGGTAGATCAAATTATGTTGGGCCCATATTATCCCTCTCTGTTAAGTGTTCTACTATAGTTGTTTATCACCCACTCTCTCTTTCATTCCTCCTTAGGGTTTGTTAGATCATCAGGTGTTGGATGTATCTAAACTCTATTATTGTGGATACTGAGTCTATTTTTTATTTCAAGATCTCCTTTTTCTTCATTCATTTTAGGTAAATCTGATTGTGGGTGTTGTGTTTTGATATCATGACTAAATCTATGTTGTTATATTTGGGTTACACCATCTAATTATACCCTAATTTTCACGATTTGATTTAAATTCATTTCAATTGAATTATGAGAACTCGGGTTCATGCAAATATCAATTGTAAATTGAATTGTTATGGGTTTTGGGGAAACCCCCAATTCCTATATAAATTGTAAATTTGAGAATATTTTTAAATTTATTGAAATTTTGAAATGATTTGATGAATTGATTTTAGAAAATAGGTTAATTTGAATTAATAAAAACTAATGATTGGTTATGTTTTAAAGAAGCATGAATTGATGAAAAACCCATTTTTTGGTTTTGAAAGTGAATTAGAATTTGTAAATGGATAATAGGAAATTGAATTATGAATGATGATTTATAATTTGAAATGAAATGATTTTACCCTTTTCAATGAATTTATCGATGACATGTTATCCTGGGTAGTTAGTGGGTAATTTGGGACAAAAAAATTTAAGATGGAAATTCGCTAGAAATTAATTGATGATTACAAATATTAAAAAACCTAGTTAGGTATATATTATCATAGATGGGATATTAATGAGACATATTCATCCTGACCATAAGGGAAGATGACCAGGGTTCTTTTTGTGATTATTCTAATACATATTCCTTTGATTTTGAAACTGGCTTACTCATGCCTATTGATTTATACAAATATTTTATATAAAATTTATACTTAATCCATTGTTTAAAATGTTATTTCATCATTTGAAAATAAAACAATTTATTGGTTTATTGTTATGAAATAATTTTATGGAACACTTGGTGAGACCCTACTAGGCATTTTACCTCGCACCCTACCTTTTCTATTAGGCATTTATAAATTTTATTTTTCTAGAATATAGTAAAGGTAAATCACCTCTTGGTGTTATTTGATGTTTTTTATCCTTCATCATGGAGGGATGTCACTATTGGGATGTTTTTCTTGTCATCTTTGAGTAATTTTGTGATGTTAAATTTGGGGTTATTGATATACCTATTTGGTTTCTAGTAATTTTTCCTTGTAAACTTTTGAGCATATTAATATGTATACGTTTGATTCCATATTTTTTAGGGAAAATGTGTTCCCTATTTTATTTTTTATGATTCAATGTGATAGTCTCCAACCCATGGGGATTTGGAATGCACATCAATCCATATCAGTTCCAACATAGAGATAATGGTTCATGGGTATCCATACTAGTTCATGAAAAAGTGGAAACATATGTGTAGGTGAAACATCATTTCATGATGTGAGTATGCAGTTGAGAGATCATTTTTGGGACTTAAGAGGTGGTTGTGAGTGAGTATTAAGACATCTCTCATCGTAATGACCATTATGTAATGATGGGTGGTTTGATAAAGGTGTATTGTGGAATAATTAGTTTATTTTTTATTCTTTAGATTTGGATATGTTGAAATCCAAATTTTTTTATCTTATCGGATTGGATTAATTTCCATATTTATATTGTTTAAGTATTGATCTGAGTAATCTTATGACGTCTTCAATGTTATCCACCAATATTGAGTAGAATAATACCTCCAAGAAGATGTGTAAATATGAAATAGGTAATTAACCATAGTGATAAAATCCTCCTATGCACCAGAATCACATTGATATTACTATGAATTTTGTCTAGGGTCAGGCACCTACACCCATTCTCATTTAGGATCGATCTATAGAACCTCATAGGAATGAGTCTTGAAATCATACTCAAGAGTTCCTTATCCAGAATTCCCAAGTGGTATGAGGCTGAAATAATCATCAAGAGGCAGAGAATTGGTTTAGTAGAATTGAGATTTTTCTTTAGTTCTGGTATATTTTTCATGTGATCAAAGTAAAATGTACAACCTTCAAGTTGGAAGGACCTAGGAGGAGATGGTGTGAAATTATGGTGATGGAAAATTATCAGGAGTGTTTAGTTGTGGAAAAATTAAAAGTTATTTTCACTAAACAGTTCTATCAAGATTCTATGGAGATGGCTAAGGCTATAGAATTTTTCAAACATGAGTAGGATAATAAGAATGTGATGGATATGTGAACCGATTTATCAATCTTGTACGATTTACACTTTAGATTATATCTAATGAGAATTTGAATATTGGACAGTTTTATATGGGACTTCAATATGATATTTGTTTTAGGTTTTATTATTAGATCTCCCTTTTTATGTTGATGTTCTAGAGAGGGTGTTAAGGGTTGAAATGGATCTAGTTGTTTAGTCATGGTTGTGGGAAGTTAATTTTTCTCCCATTGACAGCTTCTTGAGTTCCATTAATATAAAGATAAAGTGTAATGAGTCTTATGGTAGTTATTGATAGAGGGGTTATTCCAAACCTCCTACAGTGCCTCATAAGGGCCCTTTGTCTAGCTTCCAGGGTGTTTTTCCAGAGAATTCAAAGATGGGTTTCACTAAGGAGCCCATGATATGTGGTTCATGTGGTAACTTAGGACACATATAGAAATTTGGATATATTTTTTATTCCCTATGTAGTAGAATGAACTAATCACACCAAAATATATTGTAATAAAATAAAACGCTTCAAGATATATGGAGTTATAGCCATAACAATCTTTAAAGAAGATTATTCACATAGTGTAAGAGTCAATAGAGGAATACGTTATGGTTCATGTGGAAATGAGAGGTACCATCACTATATATTCATATTTAGTGACTTATTTATTTGATAATGATGCATCTCATTCATTTATATCGACTCGTGTTGTGAACCTTGTAAATATTTCTCTATATATTTTTTCTTATGTGATAGATAATACTACACCCCTAAGAATGATGTTAGTTAAGGTTCTTTATTAACAACATGTTTTTCCCTTTATTAGAGAATAATCATATTTTTGAATTTCTAGATCTCGACATAAAACCTATTTATTTGATTTTTTGATGGATTGGATCATCATTAATAAACCATGAATGGATTGTTATCCTAAATGGGTTATCTTTACTTTGTCTCATGGGTTATGTCGTGTCTTTCAGATAGAATGGGACATGAGGTTGAGTAGATATAGACTATATTTTTTAAATTTTGTAATGTAATATAGTATTTTTCTTTTGATCTTGAGAGATATTCTTTGAGCAATGACCTACCCCCATTTGTAAATTATTTTCCCAACATTTCCCCTTTTGGATTATCATGTTTTCCAATAGTAAGGGAGGTATAGTTTTATATTGATTTAGTATCTTGTAATTAACCACTTTCTATAAATTTTTACCATATATCACTAGTTTAAATGAAAGTGTTTAAGACTCGGTTGGACGATCTATTAGAAAAAGGTTTTATATGTCCAAGTGTGTCACCTTGTGTGGAACTTGTTCTCTTTTCTAATAAATATAATGGAAACCTTCACAAATGTTTTGATTATAAGAAACTAAATCGAGTCATGGTAAATAACCAAAATCCATTTCCAAGGATCGATGATCTGTATGACCATTAAAATGGGGATAATTAGTTCTCGAATATTGATATTCGATATGGATTCCACCAGTTGAGAAAAAATGAATTTAATTTTTATAAAACCACCTTATAGAGAATGTATGGCCATTCTAAGTAAATTTTCATGCCATTTAGTCTAACCAATTCTCTTGTATTGTTTATGAATTTTATGAATAGGATCATCAGTGATTATCTTCATACTTTCATGGTGGTAATTGTGGATGAAATACTGGTTTACTCTATATCCTAGGAGGATAATTGAATTCATCTGATTATAGTTCTATATTTTTTGAGAAATCACCAAATGTTTTCTAAGTTATCAAAATTTGATTTATAGATTTATGAAGATAAGTTCTTGGGATATGTATTCTAGAAAAATGGTATTTATATTGATCATAAAAAGGTAAAAGTTGTTATGACATAGGAGAAACCACATAATGTTTTTGAGAATCATATTTTCTTGGGTATGTGAAGATATTATCATCTATTAATAAAGGATTTCTCAAAATTAGATTCTCTGATGAGAACTATTACATAGAACTGGGTGATTTTTTCTTAGGATGAAAATTTTCAGAGTTATTTTGTTGATATGAAATGACTTTATACTTCTTCAGTAATGTTGAATCTTCTAGAGTCTGGGCAGGGGCTATGTGGACTTTGTAATGCATCAAGTTTGGGTTTGGGATGTGTTACTATGTAGGGATATCATATTGTTTCCTATTCTTCATGATATCATAGGCCACATGAGATGAATTATATGAACCATGACCTTGAACTCTCATCCATGATTCATTCTCTTAAGAGTTAGTGGAATTAACTTTTTGGAGAAAGGTTTATCATGTATTCCAACCATAAGAGATTAAGTTATATCTTATCTCAAAAAAATTTGAATATTTGATAGAGGTACTGAGTATAGTACCTATAATATTATAATTTAAAAATCACATATATCCTGAAGAAATAAAATTCCATTAGTGATGTGATAAGTGTAAAACTTCCATCTCAGACCATAAAAAAATCATCTGAATAGTTGAACATGATATCTCTTTTTTCACAGTTTCATTTTGGAGTTTTCGAAATAGAAGCCGAGGTTATCTTGGATAGTGTTCATTTGGAATATTCTCTTCCTGAAATGAATATTTAGGAACATCATCTTAACAATGGGTTCTGTAGCATAAGATACTCTCTTTATGGTAGGAAGACTGTTGTCAATTGGTTATTCTCCACTGAGGGTGTTCTATGTTATCATAATTGGGTTTTTGTTCCATTATCATTGAGGAAAACTATGATTCTGGATTTCCATAATTCCAAATGGTTTGTGCACCCAAGAACCACAAAGATGATTTATGATATTTGACGGCTTTTCTGGAGGCTAGGTATGAGATGTAGAATTACTGATTTTGTCTCTCATTGTTATACTTTCTAACAGTTCAAGGCTAATCACCATAGACCTTCAAGTTTTCATCAGCCAGATCCCATGCTGACTTGGATGTGAGATGATATTTCTATGTACTTTGTGGTGGATTTCTGCATACACAAAGAAATAATAATGTAATATTGGTATTGAATTATAATCTAACCAAATCAGCTCACTTTATACTCATTCATGACACAACCAAAGATGTGGAGTTATGAAATATCATTATGAGAGATATTTTTATTTTCCTTGAGTTATATCTACTATGGTATTTGATAGATATCCCCATTTTACTTATCTCTTTTGGTGAGGCCTTTAGGAGGCATTGGGATCTCAGGTTCGTTTTAATACGACATACCATCCACAAACGGATGACAATATATAGTGTTATATAGATTATTGATGATATGTTTTGTTCTTGAGTTCTCGACTTTGGTGGAACTTGGAATGACCATTTTATACTGGTTAAGTTTCCTTATAACAATAGTTCCCATTCCATAATCAAAATGGGTCTTTTAAAGGACTTGGATGGTTGGTCTTTTAAATCTATATTATGTTAGTCAAAGATCTAAGAAAGTTTATTTTTTGTACCAAGCATGGTTCAAGAGATGAAAAACAATATTTAGTTGATTTTTTAGAGAATGTTGATGGAATGGAGCTAGTATAAGTCTTATGATGATCGTCAATATAAATCATTGGAGTTTTCAGTTTTTTAACAGGAGTTCATGATCTTTTCACCTCATTTGTGTTATCAATGACTTGATAGTATAGGGAATCTTTCTCCTCATTGTATTGGACTTTTTAGGTTATAAATATGGTGGGTAAAGGTGATTACCATTTATCATTTCTATCAAAATTTTCATCTATAGAGAAATTGTTTCATTTATATCAGCTATGGAAATGTATTTCCAGTGAATCACATGTTTTGAGATAGAGTAATCTTGATCTTGTGTCTTATTTATCAGTGAATGATCATCTAGTTAGGGTAGGTTCCAAAGTTACTTTATAGGAGGATGATGCCTTTTCTCTAGTGCTATGGAATAATGGTTTTGATATGAATTGGAATTGAGAGCATAAGGAACTAATGAGATCCTAGTGGCCTCATCTTTTTGATATTGAAGATTCGTGATAGGATTTTGAGGGAATAAAATTTTCTATTATTTATATGTTTTAACACCAAATTACTAGTTTTTAGGTAATCATATACCCTCAATTTTTTTCATGATTTGTTTGGGGTTCCTCTTGTGATTTTTTGGGCGGAAAGTTGAATGTTTTGGATGTTTTTGGGCTATGCTTGGTTGGTTCATGATTTTCCAAAATTGTGTGCCCACCCAATAAAAATCATGCAACCCTATAGAGTGGTGGTTTTAATGACTCGTGCACACTTTTGAAAACAATTTGACCACCTAGTCGAAACAGTACTCTCAAGTATAGGGGAAAATAGTTAGGGTGAATTGTTTTTTTTATCGTATGACCCATCCCAACTAACCATATAGATGGTACATTTTTATTCTGCAAAAAAATTTAAAAATTCATGAACCCCCATTATAATAGCTTCTTGACACTAAATCTACCTAGAACTAAATCTTGAAACTTAGAGGCTCTCAAGATACATTTTAATCTCTTATAAATCTATTTTTAGGTTGATCAAAGACAAGATAATCATGTTCAATATATCTATGGAACATTTTCTCTATCCTTTCATTCTCTCCCACTCTATATTTTTTCCCTCATAGGGTTTGTCAGATCATCATATGTTTGATGGTTCTAAACTCTGTTATTTTGGATATTGAATCTTGGATTGATTTTGGGATCTCTATCAATGTCGTTAATCATTGGAAAATCCCACTGTGATTGTTGATTTTACATACAGTGAATAATGGTAAGTGGTTCCATTAGGGTTACTCAATATAATTAAACCCAAATTCTCTTGAATTGATTTATCATTATTTTAAATAAATTATCAAAAGCTAATTTGATGAAAATTGTTATTATAAATTGAATTGGTATGGATTTTGGGGGAAACCGATAATTCCAAATGAAATTAGAAATTGGGGTGTATTTTGAAATTGATGGAAGTGGGAAATGATTTTAGGAATTAAATATAGAAAATTGATTAAATTTAATTGATGAAAACCTATGATTGGTATCATTTATGAAAAGGCATGACTTGATGAAAAAAACATGTTTAGGTTTTGAATGTTAATAAGAATTTGAAATGAAAAATGGGAAATTAAAGTTTGAATGATGATTGTGAATTTGAAATGAAAATATTTTCCATTTTTAAAATGATTTATTGAGCGAATTCAATCATGGGCAGTTAGTTTGTTATTTGGGAAAACCATGTTGGGATGGTAATTTCCAATAAATATACTAATAATGAAAAATCTAACAAAAACTTATTTAGACAGATCTTATCCTAAATAGGATATTTATGAGCCTTATTCAGTTTACAGTTGGGGGGATAAGTGTACACATTTCCATAATCAGGATACAAGAGTGTGAGGATCCTATAACTAGAAACTATCATATAGAATGGCATATGACCATGGTTCTTTTTATCATTATTTTGATATATATTCCACTGATTAGGAAACTAATTTATAAATGCCTAGTTATTTATATAATCTATTTTATATAAAATAATTACTCAAGTATTTGTTTGATATTTTTTTAAATAATTTTTTATTAAAGGCATTAATTGGTTTATTATTATGGAATATTCTTATACAACACTTTATTACACTGTAATTGTAAAATTTACCTCACACCCAAAATTTTCCCTTAGGCATTTGTAGATTATCATCAACCAGGTTTGAGTAATGGTAAAATTTTTCTTGGAGGAGGTGGATATTATTTATACATTGGATTTGAGTGATGTGAATCTTGTGATTTTTTTCTTATTATGTCTATGTAATTTGATTATTTTCTGTTTTCTGGTTTTTGGTATACCTATTTGGTTTCTAGAACTTTATCCCTATGTAAATTCTATCATACTAAAATATATCTGTTATATTATATTTGTTTTTGGAAAATGTGTGCCCTCTTTGATTTTTCATGATTCCATATGCTAGTTTCCATCACATGGGGATTGGTAATACCCTTTTGGCCATGTAAATTCATACTTGTGAGCATAGTACTAGGATATCTAGGCTGGTTTGTGAAAAATTAGTTATTTCATTTGTACAATATATTTTTTCATATATTACAACATTGAAGCAACATATTTATTATACCTTTCTACCTTTTATTCCTCTTCACTTATACCAAAATATTTATTGAGTGTTCTATAATTAGGATCCAAATTTCCATATTATGAAATATTTAATTATAATTAATTTATAGGTTGATGGTTCTGGGGTCCAAAATAATTATTCGTGACCATTCCAAATAACATTTTTCTTAAGTTTATTAGGATAAATTAATATAACCTATTATACACAACCGTATAATAATTATAGAGATTAAATATTCACATGAAATTTTTAATTATATTTTGATAAAAAAATATAAAATATCAAAAAATATGTTGTAATCTAAACGATCCTCATAAGGTTGTCTACAAATATCATATAATATGTATTATAATTTAATGAGAGCTATTTCCATGGTTGAATTGGAATGTAACTATAGGACCATATAGAAAGGTCATACAACCATGGTTAAAGTTTCTGATGGTCATAGGTTGAGGAATGACATTCCAATCTTGGTGAGAAAAACCTAAAAAGTGAATGGGAATAATAAATGACCATTATTCATGTGAACAATGGATATATCCCATATATATATGGCCATAGGCCACATAGAATGTGGCATTATCCAACCATATGGACAAAATCCATGTATACTATGGTTGTTGCCTACTATAAAAATCCTAAGTCCATGGATGAAAAAACAATGTCTATAGGTTTTGATATAGGCACATTTCACATGGTCCATGATCATAGGTTTGATATACAACAATTTTTTTACATGGACCATGACAATATGACTAGTGTACAGCCACAATCCACATAGATAGTGGATTTATGTACCTAAACTCACTACATATTTAATTTTTTTAACTTCATAATATTTATTATTATAAATTAATATATATTTATATTATTCATAAAATCTAAATTAGCTTAGTTTTATATGGTTTTGTAAAATTTATAGGATATTAATGGATTAAATCTCACTAGTTATATTACTTTTTCAATACCAATCCCATTGTCCTAACTATGGTTGTAACCTATGGACATTTTCCATATAGATCACATTCCAAAAAATCATTGGTATAACAATTTGAATGTGGCCATGGTTGGGATTATTTCAAAATATCATACCTAATTCCTATTAACCTAAACATAGTTGTAACCCATTGGAAACACCAATGATCAATTTGGTTACCAAAATTTCATCGCATTTTTGTGGTGGAGGAATCCAATTAATCATTCCTCTATCAGTATCCACAGAAGATCCATGAGGCTCATATACTAATTGGAGGTATGCTGGGTACTATAAATTTGGTATTGAAAGTGATTTGTTGTTTTTCATTGATTTCAATAGAAAATATTTTAGACTTGAATAATTCATATCTTGTTCTTTAAATGTTAATAGGGAAGAGGGGGATTAACTCTCATTCTTATGAGCATTCATTAGAGGTTCTCTCTAGTTCTTTGAGTGAATTATATGGGAGAATTAGTTGTTTTCACAATTATTTGTCACCTATGAAATTATATATTTTGGGATGCATACTAAGCATGAAAATTTTAGTAATTAAAAAAATCCCATTATGTAATTTTATATTTGAAATGAAATCCATGTTAAATACTATTTTTTATTATTATATTCTTGAAAATGGATTAACCCATTGGTATTTAAAATCATTTATTATATAAATAAATGAATATTAATTTAATTTAATTTAATAGTATGTCATTTCATTTTAGTATTTTATGTGGTTCAACAATCATCCTTAGGATTTATCAAACATTGAATTATAAAAAATTATTCAAATAATTCAATATATCTACAGTTTTTGTTTAAGAAATAAATAATCTTCATATTCATTAACTCTTGAATAAATATTTATTTCTTATGTAACACATTTATATTAATCATGAATAACTAATGATTCAATTTTTATGATCATCCCAAATGGAATAATTTTAAAATCACAAGGTGAGAATAATACTTATTCATAATAATAATTTCAAAATAGAATTTAATAGAGAATATATAAATGCATAGTGTGTAATCCCCTAAGTATTGTTCTCAATTTTATTAGGTGAGTTACTCTATAGTCTTTGATTAGTATAAAAACACATCAAGGAACCCATAGAAAAGAATGATAATATAAAAAAGACAATATCCTTATTGGAAAACTTTGTAATATAATCAGATTGTCTTGAAATATCATTTTACAATTTCCATACATGTTTCATCAACCTAGATGATTGATATATCTATAACAGAATACATGAAATAAACTCATGTATCTACCAAAACGAATGTGGAAATAATAAAATAGTTATATTTCAATAAAAGGGATAGAGAAATAAATAAATATTAACTAACAAGGGATAATACCTTAACTTTTAAATTAATTCCATATAACTTGTGATGCACCCAACGTATCCTACATCACTGGTAAAATATGTCCCCTAAATTTTTGATAATATGTCATTATATGAAATATATGATAATCATTGATAACAATATCTATTCTGATTACCAATACACGCATTTGTAGATAGGAATATTGAATAACACATAAAACATAAGTAATCCATATAAGAGTTTATTTCCTCATATCCTCCCATCATAGATATTTCCAAAGGAAACATTCATGAGAAGTATACTCACCCACATATTATTATATCACACATTATAGTAAAAAAAATCAATTATGTCCTTTCCTATTGATTACATATAGACAAAATAAGATATTTTTAAAAATGTATCATAAAACTTCATGGTTAGCATTATAGTGGGAAGTAATCTAAAATTTTGATTTTAAAAATAAAATAAGGAAATTATAACATAGATTTTGAACAGGATAACACGTATCAAGTGATATGATATTAATTGAAATTTACTTATTTGGATATACATGTAGTAAATTGTAAAATGTTAGTGGGTTCTAGGGAACCAACTCCAATAGAATCCCTATTTCACTTGATCTAGCTATTAAAAACTATCAGTCTACTAGCTCTAAAATGATACTTATGCTTTTGTTGAAATAAGGATAAATTCAATGTGTTTATAATGTAATAATATACAGAAACACTTCATACTATGTCCTCACCAGAAAATAGAAAATTTCTAATCAGTTAAAACTTGAAAAATATATTCTTCATCCATTGATATGTCATTTTCTCCTTAGATGGGACCATAATTTTATGATTATCCTTATATTGAGTTATATAATCATTACTTATGGATACCATATAAATAAATTTGAATAATTTTTATCTAATCAAATTCTATAGTTTCATCTGAATTCAATATATACTTAGACACTATTGTAGACTCAGTAATCAATGGCTACATAGAACTCTTCCAGTAGAAAAAATCTCTATTAAGGGAGTAGCAAAATCTTGACTACGTTTTCTGATCACTATGATCTATCTATAAACTAGAATATGTGTATCACCTGATGAAAAATTATATATCTCATATAATAACAATTAAAATATGTTTTATTGACATCAAATTCATTAGGATATTTTTTACAACTTTCCAATGTAGCTCACATGGGTCTACATGATGTTTGAATTCCATTATCAAATCATATGTTGCATCAATATTGGAATATAACATGAAATACATAACATATGTAGTTATTGAATCACACGTAATCATACTCATTAATGACCATTTCTCATTTTTATGAGACATTTTAGTAGAATTATGTATATTATGTTATATTGTGAAGATTACCCATTAGGATATTTCCATATTGAATCTCTTCTGAACCATTGTTATTTCAACAATGCATTTAAAAGAGATTCATTTCATTATCCAATAGTTAAATAACTTTAACCTAGTATCATTATTCTTATTAGTTATATATAAAATACATATAATACTAGTAAAACAACTACACTATAATAAAAATACTTATGGTCACATAGCTCACAATCATTCTTTATGAAACAAAATTATCTTAAGGCATCATAAAAATGAATGATCCTGGATCCTGATGATTGAATCAACCCTTAAATGTATTTCTATGACTTTAATACCTTATTTCTATCTTTTGGACCTATAATAATTTTTATCTATGTAAGATACACTAGATTAATGAGTTATATTAGATTTAATCACAATATATGGTATGGTACTCTAGATTAATGATACTCTCTATTATATCTTACTCTGGATTATATCATACTGATTGTATATTTTGAAAATTGTTTTCCTAATCTCATGATCAAAGTATGATACTCTTGATTAATGTGTTTCAATGGATTTTATCAAACTTATTGGTAAAAACAATTTTTTATATTCATTAATTATAGATTTCTTAAATCCATTAGAAATCATCCATGCCTCTAATATACCAACAACTCTATCCATGTCCAGCTTCCTCATGAATTCTCATTTTCACTCAATATAACATAAATCCATGGGGGAATCAACCAAACCCCGATAATTTGTCTTATACATGGAATTAATTAATAAATTGATGAATATATTTGACTTATAAACTTATGGGATATAGAAAAATAATATAATAAGGAGGAATATAGTTATAAACTAATAAAAAGTGTTAATACATTATTATTAGAAAACCAATATCATTTTACCTCTTTATTTCCTCTACTGCGTACTTAAAAGTTTGGAAAACCTCTTCCATGGAGATCTGGGGAATCAATTCCAATGCCAAATCGTGTGCATCTTGAGCCTCAAAATCATCTAAATCGATCATTATGTAACATTATCTTTTGGATATATGCTACGTCTTAGATAATATTGAATTTATAGACAATAATACACATTTAAATAATGGTTCAAATAGATAATATCACTCATATGATGGTTCTTATGAATATATCCCATTAAAGATAGTCATTTTTATTCTAGGATTGTTTCTAAAAGGTTCCTTAACTGTCACTTATTAGGCCCATATATATATATATATATTAACACACATATTTTCTTCCACACCATGACTCATATTGGATTATGTTTGACCATTTATTTGATATTTTAGTGCATTTTATGTTTTTGTATTTTATTACCCAAAAAGTATAATGGAATGCTTCTAGGATTTATCGTAGATATCACAATTTCCAAAATGGTGTTGTTCCTCCATTAAGTTTTACAATTACATAATGGTTTATATGGAATAATTAGTTATGATATCATATCCCAAATCCACTAAGAGAATAAATAAATTCAGGGTTAATAAATTCTCAACTATAGTCTAAGAAAGGTTTATTTATCGTATTACCTAGATGATTCATAACTTTCTTCTTGTATTCATTTAATTTATCAAATGAATCATACTTATGCCTCATTATATAGACATATAATCAAATTATAATATAATCAATAAATTTGTAAATGTTTATCCCCTAATATATGAAATTAAAAAGGTCCTACACACATCTATATGAACTATGTTAAGAATACGTGTTTTACTTTTATCCCTTCATAAAAATTGATCCTGGTTCATTTTCCCTTTCAAACTATAATTTAAAATTTCTATAATTATAGCATCCCTCCTTTTATCACATAAACTTTCATTACATTTTATAAAACTGAGGATCTTTAAGGTTTAGTGTCTTGGAAACCAGGAACTTAAAACATGAAAACATAAAAACATTCTTCTTAAGCACTTGAAAGGCTTCTCCTCATGTTCACCCTAGATTCATTACTGCATCTCATAACCTGGGGACATACATCAAAAGAAAGGGTGAGCAGAAGGCCCAGTAAGGGAAACAAGGGAAACATTTAACATGTGAACTTGAGATACATCAATAAAGTCATGAAAAGAACTTTAAGGCATGAAAATGAAATCATGAGGCATATCATAATAAAAATAACATTTTTTAATAACTTGAAGATGTGGCTGTAACATTTAATATTAACAATCGTTTCATTTCATCAAGGTCCATCCCCAAGGTGTCATTAAAAATTACCAAGGTTATTCACCAAGGTATCAGTCTAAAAGGTCATCTCTAGAGATTAAGTCTTTACCCAATACATTGGAGAGCTATCTGAGTGCACCCTTGACATGTATTTATTATCATGTGATCCACATATATTATCATCAATCATTTCATAAACAACCCATATAGCATAAAATAAATGGGTTTCATTTCATAATCATAACGTTTTAAAACTGCTTTAAAGACATGATCTTTATGTCACATTAAACCCAAGGAAAAGGGAAAGTGGGTTTCATGTATGTAAATCCCAGAATTTAAAATATAACATTTTGATACATATGTGAATACCCCTTTAGAATAAAGAGATTTGAGTATTCACTTAATAAAATAAATGAACTTTAGAAAAAGAGGGAGATATTTTGAAACGGAAATTCTGTAGCATAAAGGCCATGTTACGAGGTTTTAGAAAACATTGAAAAGAGAGGGGACATGGGTCAAACATTCATAAATGATCCATAAAACAGTAGGGGGACAGAATATAAAGGATTTGAGAAAATGTTAATGAAATTTGAAAGATATACCATATGAAATGAAGAACATGAAAGGAAGACAAAAATAAGATTTCTCTTATGAGAATTCGGCAGCCTAACGATGTCACTTAAAACTTCCAAAAATGGATTGACGGGATCAAATAGGGTCTCTCATAATATAAAAATAAATGATAAGTATGATATATATAGAGATCATACCACAACATAATAAAAAGGAACTTGAAAGACTTGACATGAAAGTAGATCTTGAAAACGAGAAGGGTGAAAGAACCCCTTAGAAATTCAGCAGCCTAACGACGTCACTTAAACTTCAACAAAAATGAATTGATGAGATCAAATAGGGTATCTCATCATATGAACATAAATGATCAGTATGATATACATAAAGATAATACCCCAACATAATAAAAAGGAACTTGAAATACTTGACATGAAAATAGATCTTGAAAATGAGAAGGGTGAAAGAATCCCTTAAAAATTCGGCAGCCTAACGGCGCCACTTAAACTTCAACAAAAATGAATTGATGAGATCAAATAGGGTCTCTCATCATATGAACATAAAAGATCATTATGATAGATTTAGAGATCATACCCCAACATAATAAAAAGGAACTTTCAATACTTGACATGGAATTAGAACTTTGAAAAAGTAGAAAGTTGAAAGAACCACTTAAAAATTCAGCAGCCTAACGAAGCCACTTAAAACTTCAAAATACTGAATTGAAGAGATCAAATGGGGTCTCTCATCATATGATCATAAAAGATCAGTATGATAAATTTATAGATCATAACCCCAACATAATAAAAAGGAACTTGAAATACTTTACATGAAAATAGATCTTGAAAAATGAGAAGGGAGAAATAATCTGTTACAAAAATTTCGGCAGCCTAACGACGCCACTTAAAACTTCATAAAACGAAATAATGAGAGTAAGAGGGGATCTCTCATTATATGAACATGAAGAGGGAATTAAGAGGAGTATAAAAGAACATAATTTAACATAATAACATGGATCATAAAAGAAATTACATAAAAGAGATTTCTTGAAAAGAAAGAGAGAGGTCGGATCCCTTACCTTAAAACGTAACTCTTAAAACTCAAAGGTTGGGACCTTGAGGGCTTGGGGGCACCTTGGGAGGACTCCTTAGGAGGTAAGGATACCAGAACATCGTTGAGGATGGTTTTGGAGTCGAATAGATGAGATGAGGGCTTGGTATTTATAGGGAAAGTGAGGGGACAAGGCATCAATGGCCAAGGGACACCTCAAAAGTGGTTTTCTCAAAACCATGTGCTCTCCCATGATATTTCCCATGAAGTTAGGCCACATGGGGCCCCCAATACAATAATTCATAAAATTTGGTCGGCCAACCCTTAAAGTATCTCATGACATCATCATGACACAGTTATGATGTCATTAAACATACCGAAACCCTAAAACTGTATTTTTTACTATTCACTAAAAATTCAACTTTCTCAGAAAAAACCCAAAATTTCACCTTAACCAAATATCAATGCTCTGATTTCAAAAATTTAATCCATTTTATAAAAATAATTTTCTAAATATTTTTAATTTATTTTTTAAATAAATAAACTATTCACCGAAAATTCATTTTTTCAAAAAAATCCCCAAAAATTACCTTAACATAATATCGATGCTCTGAGTTCAAAAATGAAATCCATTTTATAAAAATATTTTTATAAATATTTTTAATTTATTTTTTAATTAAAAAAACACTATTCACCCGAAAAACTAATACTTGAATAATAATTTATGAAACCATTATTTAACCATTTTATTGAATCACATTATTTAATCATTGTGCCTAGATTATATTAATACTTTCTTTAAGTGATATTACTAATCCATTTGGACACATTACTAATCCTAATCATAAAATCACTATTCATAATTTACTATTCATCAAAAATCAAGTTGATCTTATTAGACTCTAAATTTCGTACTAAACATAATTGTAGAAGACCATTTTTTGAAAATCATTACACATTTTTAATTATTTAAGTTTCACATAAACATTTTTTAAAATATCTTTTCTCTAAAATTCACCAAAAATATGCATACTATATTTATCCGGACATTTGAAAAGTCATATACATTATCATAAGAAGAAACACCAATTTTTATTTAAAACAAAGGATTACGCAAGGAAGTTATAGTCTCCTTAAATAGCCCCTTATCACGCCAGCATAGGACCTAAGTGTAATGTGTGCTAAGGTGAGAGAATCTGAGGGAGGCTCGGCCAACATCGCACGAGTACTAATTTCTATCAGTTTGAACTTATCACAAAGGCGATTCCGTTCTAGCTTCACACGATGAAGTTTGGCTTGGGTTTGGTCTAGAGCAAAGCCCAGTGGTGCTACCTCCTTCCCAAGTTCTGTTAGATGGGCTTCGATCGGTCCAAGACTACTGGGCGAGGCCATCGAATCTTCTTTCTATAATAATTAACCAAGATTACTTGTATTTAGAGACAAAAATCAAAACGTTTAGTTTCCAACGGTCATATTGGCCAATGGTCATATAATAATCAAAACCCAACGGTCTCATTTTAATTATAATCATGTTATCAAATGAAACATTTTTGTTGAGTATAAAAATAAAATAAAATAACACATAAAATTAGGAAACAAGATTTATTCAAAATTTCTGGTCGTTACAATCTTCCCCCCTTAAGAAATTGTGTCCTCGCAATTTTTAAAATTGGGTTTTTAAATTTCATTGAACGTCCCACATCGGAAAAGGAGTCAGTAAAACTATTACTTTAAAAGAAAGAAAGGGAAGTACAAAGGTCACCCGAGTTAACCCACACTAGGATTCCATGTAGGAAAACATGGACATGGAAGAAAAACAAAGGGTCAAGTTCTGAGGGAGAGTGATAAAGAACATGATTAGGAGAAAGTTAACCATAAGAAAATCCCAAACTTATGATGTGTGTAAACGGTCTTTGATTACCTAGTAGGAAACATAAACCAACAACATTTTTGTTTTACGTTCCTTTTCATAATTTTGAGGAATTAATTTACTACATAGAACAAAAACATAAGAAAATATACCTACCTTTATGTAGAGTTTTATCCTTTAATAAGTTTCTACCCAAAACTAATCCTTTCTCCAAACGATGAGCTTTCAAAAACACTTGGTCTCATCAAAACACAAGAATCATCTTCTTGAGAGTCACTTAATCCACAAAATATTAACTATCATTTTCTTCTACCTTTAAACATTATCCCAAAAACAGAAAAGGTAAGATAAAACAACTCTTCAAAAAAGAAAGAATCCCATAGGAAGGGAAACTAATTTTAAATCTTAAAATATTTAAGGTACTACCCAAAGTTCATCATAGACCATTCCATAAGTAACGGTCCTTAAAATTCCTCAAAATAAACCTAACTAATATTGAAACCCAAATACAAGATGGATTTGATAACATAGTCTTCCAAAATAAACTTCATTGTTCATCTCCAAACAAAATCAACCACACCTAACATCTTATAACAAAATTATCTAACCTAACCATATTTTACCCAAGATTGGTTAATCATTTCTATAAGTAAACTAAATTACTATAAGTCCACCTTAAATTCATCAATTCTTCAAAATATAAGTCAACCTTACTCCTCAATGAAAATACCATAGTAATCTATTTACCTCAATCATATAGGGTCCCTAAAATAGTGAACGTCTTCTAAAATAATAATCATCTTTTAATCCCCTAATCATCTCTATCATATTAATATGGAAATCATCGCATTTCCTATAACATTGTTTGTTGGGACATGTTCTTCCATTTCCCGCCATTAACTAAGAAAAGAAACTATAATTATGGGCTTAAATACTTAGCCAATAATCATGAAAAGGAAACTTTAAGCATAAAAGGATAAACTTGTAGAATAAAAGTATATCCTAACTTGGGATCCCCTAGGTTCCAATCTAGGTTATCCATGATCATATATTCTTATGTGAATCTTTATTTTATTTTATCGTTGTTCCTTTAATAATGGTTCATACTAATCTTATTAATTTACCAAAGCATATCCCCCGGGAGTGTCGTAACCAAGAGTGCAGCAAGGCCTGTTTTCGTGTACCAGTTCCCGTTTGAGTCTAGCTCAAAGCGGTGTTTTCAGGTTTTACCCCTATATACATCTGTGTCAGAGCCACCTATACCTGCTCGTATCCAGACAGGGATTGATTTTCTTGGAAACCCCTTACTCAATACTCACCAAAATACCAGGAAGATTTCCTATATTTAAACTTTTATATAGGGTTCTTCCTAGAGTTTTCATATCCTAATTTCCATAAATAACTAAACCATCCTTTGATACCAACTATAGAATCCCACCTTTTTATCACATAAACTATCATTACATTTTACAAAACCTAGGATCTTTAAGGTTTAGTGTCTTGGAAACCAGGAACTTAAAACATGAAAACATAAAATAATTCTTCTTAAACACTTGAAAGGCTTCTCCTCATGTTCACCCTAGGTTCATTACTGCATCTCATAATCTGGGGACATACATCAAAAGAAAGGGTGAGCAGAAGTCCCAGTAAGGGAAACAAGGGAAACATTTAACATGTGAACTTGAGATACATCAATAAAGTCATGAAAAGAACTTTAAGGCATGAAAATGAAATCATGAGGCATATCATAATAAAAATAACATTTTTTCATAACTTGAATATGTGGCTGCAACATTTAATATTGGCAATCATTTCGTTTCACCAAGGTCCATCCCCAAGGTGTCATTAAAAATTACCAAGTTTATTCACCAAGGTATCAGTCTAAAATGTCATCTCTAGAGATTAAGTTTTTACACAATGCATTGGAGCGCTATCTGGGTGCACCCTTGACATGTCTTTATTATCATGTGAGCCACATATATCATCATAAATCATTTCATAAACAACCCATATAGCATAAATGAAATGGGTTTCATTTCATAATCATAACCTTTTAAAACTGCTTTAATGACATGATCTTTATGTCACTTTAAACCCACAGAAAAGGGAAAGCGGGTTTCATGTATGTAAATCCCAGAATTTAAAATAGAAAATTTTGATACATATGTGAATACCCCTTTAGAAGAAAGATATTTGAGCATTCACTTAATAAAATAAATGAACTTTAGAAAAAGAGGGAGATATTTTGAAACGGAAATTCTGTAGCATAAAGGCTATGTTACGAGGTTTTAGAAAACATTGAAAAGAGAGGGGACATGGGTCAAACATTCATAAATGATCCATAAAACAGTAGGGGGATAGAATATAAAGGATTTGAGAACATGGTAATGAAATTTGAAAGATATAACATATGAAATGAAGAACTTGAAAGGAAGACAAAAATAAGATTTCTCTTATGAGAATTCGGCAGCCTAACGGTGTCACTTAAAACTTCCAAAAATGGATTGATGAGATCAAATAGGGTCTCTAATCATATGTACATAATTGATAAGTATGATAGATATATATATCATACCCCAACATAATAAAAAGGAACTTGAAATAATTGACATGAAAGTAGATCTTGAAAACGAGAAGGGTGAAAGAACCCCTTAGAAATTCAGCAGCCTAACGACGTCACATAAACTTCAACAAAAATGAATTGATGAGATCAAATAGGGTCTCTCATCATATGAACATAAATGATCAGTATGATAGACATAGATATCATACCCCAAAATAATAAAAAGGAACTTGAAAGACTTGACATGAAAATAGATCTTGAAAACGAGAAGGGTGAAAGAATCCCTTAAAAATTCGGCAACCTAACGGCGCCACTTAAACATCAACAAAAATGAATTGATGAGATCAAATAGGGTCTCTCATCATATTAAAAAAAAAGATAAGTATGATAGATTTAGAGATCATACCCCAACATAATAAAAATGAACTTTCAAGACTTGACATGGAATTAGAACTTTGAAAAAGGAGAAAGGTGAAAGAACCACTTAAAATTTCGGCAGCCTAACGGCGCCACTTAAAACTTCAAAATACTGAATTGAAGAGATCAAATGGGGTGTCTCATCAAATGATCATAAAAGGTCAATATGATAAATTTAGAGATCATACCCCCAACATAATAAAAAGGAACTTGAAATACTTTACATGAAAATAGATCTTGAAAAATGAGAAGGGAGAAAGAATCTGTTACAAAAATTTCGTCAGCCTAACAGCGCCACTTAAAACTTCATAAAACGAAATAATGAGAGTAAGTGGGGATATCTCATTATATGAACATGAATAGGGCAGTAATAGTAGTATAAAAGAACATCCTTTAACATAAGAACATGGAGCATAAAAGAAATTACATAACAGATATTTCTTGAAAAGAAAGAGAGAGGTCGGATCCCTTACCTTAAAACGTAACTCTTAAAACTCAAAGGTTGGGATCTTGAGGTCTTGGGGCACCTTGGGAGGACTCCTTGGGAGATAAGGAGACAAGAACTTCGTTGAGGATGGTTTTGGAGTCAAATGGATGAGAGGAGGTCTTGGTATTTATAGGGAAAGTGAGGGGACAAGGCATTAATGTCCAAGGGACACCTCAAAAGTGGTTTTCTCAAAACCATGTGCTCTCCCTTGATATTTCCCATGAAGTTAGGCCACATGGGGCCCACAATACAATAATTCATCACCTTTGGTCGGCCAACCCTTAAAATATCTCATGAAATCATCATGACACAGTTATGATGTCATTAAACGTACCGAAACCCTAAAACTGTATTTTTTACTATTCACTGAAAATTCAACTTTCTCAGAAAAAAACCCAAAATTTCACCTTAACAAAATATCAATGCTCTGATTTCAAAAATGAACTCCATTTTATAAAAATAATTTTTTAAATATTTTTAATTTATTTTTTAAATAAATAAACTATTCACCAAAAATTCATTTTTTCATAAAAATCCCCAAAAATTACCTTAACATAATATCGATGCTCTGAGTTCAAAAATGAAATACATTTTATAAAAATATTTTTATAAATATTTTTAATTTATTTTTTAATTTAAAAAAACACTATTCACCCGAAAAAACTAATACTTGAATAATAATTTATGAAACCATTATTTAACCATTTTATTAAATCACATTACTTAATCAAGGTGCCTAGATTATATTAATACTTTCTTTAAGTAAGATTACTAATCCATTTGGACACATTAGTAATCCTAATCATAAAATCACTATTCGTAATTTACTATTCATCAAAAATCAAGTTGATCTTATTAGACTCTAAATTTCGTACTGAACATAATTGTAGAAGACCATTTTTTTAAAATCATTACACATTTTTAATTATTTAAGGTTTACATAAACATTTTTTAAAATATCCTTTCTCTAAAATTCACCAAAAATATGCATACTATATTTATCAGGACATTTGAAAAGTCATAAACATTATCATAAGAAGAAATCACAATTTTTATTTAAAACAAAGGATTACACAAGGTAGTTATGTTCTCCTTAAATATCCCCTTATCATGCCAGCAAAGGACCTAAGTGTAAGGTGTGCTAAGGTGAGATAATCTGAGGGAGGCTCAGCCAACATCGCAAGAGTAGTAATTTCTATCAGTTTGAACTTCTCGCAAAGTCGATTCCGTTATAGCTTCACACGATGAAGTTCGGCTTGGGTTTGGTCCAGAGCAAAGCCCAGTGGTGCTACCTCCTTCCCAAGTTTTGTTAGATGGGCTTCGATCGGTCCAAGACTATTGGGTGAGGCCATCGAATCTTCTTTCTATAATAATTAACCAAGATTACTTGTATTTAGAGACAAAAATCAAAAAGTTTAGTTTCCAACGGTCATATTGACCAATGGTCATATAATAATCAAAACCCAACGGTCTCATTTAAATTATAATCATGTTATCAAATGAAACATTTTTGTTGAGTATAAAAATAAAATAAAATAACACATAAAATTAGGAAACAAGATTTATTCAAAATTTCGGGTCGTTACAATCTTCCCCCCTTAAGAAATTGCGTCCTCGCAATTTTTAAAATTGGGTTTTGAAATTTCATTGAACGTCCCACATATGAAAAGGAGTCAGTAAAATTATTACTTTAAAAGAAAGAAATAGAAGTACAAAGGTCACCTGAGTTAACCCACACTAGGATTCCATGTAGGAAAACATGGACATGGAAGAAAAACAAAGGGTCAAGTTCTGAGGGAGAGTGATAGAGAACATGATTAGGAGAAAGTTAACCACAAGAAAATCCCAAACTTATGATGTGTGTAAACGGTCATTGATTACCTAGTAGGAAACGTAAACCAACAACATTTTTGTTTTACGTTCCTTTTCATAATTTTGAGGAATTCATTTACTACATATAACAAAAACATAAGAAAATATACCTAGCTTCATGTAGAGTTTCATCCTTTAATAAGTTTCTACCCAAAAATAATCCTTTCTCCAAACGATGAGCATTCAAAAACACTTGGTATCATCAAAACACAAGAATCATCTTATTGAGATTCACTTAATCCACAAAATATTAACTATCATTTTATTCTACCTTTAAACATTATCCCAAAAACAGAAATGGTAAGATAAAACAACTCTTCAAAAAAGAAAGAATCCCATAGGAAGGGAAACTACTTTTAAATCTTCAAAGATCCAAGGTACTACCCAAAGTTCATCATAGACCATTCCATAAGTAATGGTCCTTAAAATTCCTCAAAATAAACCAAACTAAGATTGAAACCCAGATACAAGATAGATTTGATAACATAGTCTTCCAAAATAAACTTCATTTTTCATCTCCAAAAAACATCAACCACACCTAACATCTTATAACAAAAGTAGCTAACCTAGCTATATTTTACCCAAGATTGGATAATCATTTCCATAAGTAGCCTAAATTACTATAAGTCCACCTTAAATTCATCAATTCTTCAAAATATAAGTCAACCTTACTCCTCAATTAAAATACCATAGTAATCTATTTACCTCGATCATATAGGGTCCCCAAAATAGTGAACGTCTTCCAAAATAATAATCATCTTTTAATCCCCTAATCATCTCTATCATATTAATATGGAAATCATCGCATTTCCTATCACATTGGTTATTGGGACATGTTCTTCCATTTCCCTCCATTAACTAAGAAAAGAAACTATAATTAGGGGCTTAAATACTTAGCCAATAATCATGAAAAGGAAACTTTAAGCATAAAAGGATAAACTTATAGAATAAAAGTATATCCTAACTTGTGATCCCCTAGGTTCCAATCTAGGTTATCCATGATCATATATTCTTATGTGAATCTTTATTTTATTTTATCTTTGTTACTTTAATAATGGTTCATACTAAGATTATGAATTTACCAAAGCATATCCCTCGGGAGTGTCGTAACCAAGAGTGCAGTAAGGCCTGTTGTCGTGTACCAGTTCCCATTCGATTCTAGCTCAAAGCAGTGTTTTCAGGTTTTACACCTATATACATCTGTGCCAGAGCCACCTCTACCTGCTCGTATCCAGATAGGGATGTATTTTCTTGGAAACACCTTACTCAATACTCACCAAAATACCAGGAAGATTTCCTATATTTAAACTTTTCTATAGGGTTATTCCTAGAGTTTTCATATCCTAATTTCTACAAATAACTAAACAATCCTTTGATACCAAGTATAGCATCCCTCCTTTTTATCACTTAAACTTTCATTACATTTTACAAAACCGAGGATCTTTAAGGTTTAGTGTCTTGGAAACCAGGAACGTAAAACATGAAAACAAAAAAACATTCTTCTTAAACACTTGAAAGGCTTCTCCTCATGTTAACCCTAGGATCATTACTGCATCTCATAACCTGGGGACATACATCAAAAGAAAGGGTGAGGAGAAGGCCCAGTAAGGGAAACAAGGGAAACATTTAACATGTGAACTTGAGATACATCAATAAAGTCATGAAAAGAACTTTAAGGCATGAAAATGAAATCATGAGGCATATCATAATAAAAATAACATTTTTTCATAACTTGAATATGTGGCTGAGACATTTAATATTGAAAATCATTTCGTTTCACCAAGGTCCATCCCCAAGGTGTCATTAAAAATTACCAAGGTTATTCACCAAGGTATCAGTCTAAATGGTCATCTCTAGAGATTAAGTCTTTACCCAATGCATTGGAGCGCTATCTGGGTGCACCCTTGACATGTCTTTATTATCATGTGAGCCACATATATCATCATCAATCATTTCATAAACAACCCATATAGCATAAAAGAAATGGTTTTCATTTCATAATTATAACGTTTTAAAACTGCTTTAAAGACATGATCTTTATGTCACTTTAAACCCACGGAAAAGGGAAATCGGGTTTCATGTTTGTAAATCCCAGAATTTAAAATAGAACATTTTGATACATATGTGAATACCCCTTTAGAAGAAAGAGATTTGAGTATTCACTTAATAAAATAAATGATCTTTAGAAAAAGAGGGAGATATTTTGAAAAGGAAATTCTGTAGCATAAAGGCTATGTTATGAGGTTTTAGAAAACATTTAAAAGAGAGGGGACATGGGTCAAACATTCATAAATGATCCATAAAACAGTAGGGGGACAGAATATAAAGGATTTGAGAACATGGTAATGAAATTTGAAATATATACCATATGAAATGAAGAACATGAAAGGAAGACAAAAATAAGATTTCTCTTATGAGAATTCGGCAGCCTAACGGTGTCACTTAAAACTTCCAAAAATGGATGGACAAGATCAAATAGGGTCTCTAATCATATGAACATAAATGATAAGTATGATAGATATATAGATCATACCCCAACATAATAAAAAGTAACTTTAAAGACTTGACATGAAAGTAGATCTTGAAAACGAAAAGGGTGAAAGAACCCCTTAGAAATTCAGCAGCCTAACGACATCACTTAAACTTCAACAAAAATGAATTGATGAGATCAAATAGGGTCTCTCATCATATAAAAATAAATGATCAGAATGATAGACATAGAGATCATACCCCAACATAATAAAAAGGAACTTGAAATACTTGACATGAAAATAGATTTTGAAAACGAGAAGGGTGAAAGAATCCCTTAAAAATTCAACAGCCTAACGGCGCCACTTAAACTTCAACAAAAATGAATTGATGAGATCAAATAGGGTCTCTCATAATATGAACATAAAAGATCAGTATTATAGATTTAGATATCATACCCCAACATAATAAAAAGTAACTTTCAAGACTTGATATGGAATTAGAACTTTGAAAAAGGAGAAAGGTGAAAGAACCACTTAAAAATTCGGCAGCCTAACGGCGCCACTTAAAACTTCAAAATACTGAATTGAAGAGATCAAATTGGGTCTCTCATCATATGATAATAAAAGATCAGTATGATAAATTTAGAGATAATACCCCCAACATAATAAAAAGGAACTTGAAATACTTTACATGAAAATAGATCTTGAAAAATGAGAATGGAGAAAGAATTCGTTACAAAAATTTCGGCAGCCTAACGGCGCCACTTAAAACTTCATAAAAAGAAATAATGAGAGTAAGTGGGGATATCTCATTATATGAAAAAGAAGAGGGAAGTAAGAGGAGTATAAAATAACATCCTTTAACATAAGAACATGTAGCATAAAAGAAATTACATAAAAGATATTTCTTGAAAAGAAAGAGAGGGGTCGGATCCCTTACCTTAAAACGTAACACTTAAAACTCAAAGGTTGGGACCTTGAGGGCTTGGGGGCACCTTTGGAGGACTCCTTGGGAGGTAAGGAGACCAGAACTTCATTGAGGATGGTTTTAGAGTCGAATGTATCAGAGGAGGGCTTGGTATTTATAGGGAAAGTGAGGGGACAAGGCATTAATGGCCAAGGGACACCTCAAAAGTGGTTTTCTCAAAACCATGTGCTCTCCCATGATATTTCCCATGAAGTTAGGCCACATGGGGCTCCCAATACAATAATTCATCACCTTTGGTCGTCCAACCCTTAAAATATCTCATGACATCATCATGACATAGTTATGATGTCATTAAACATACCGAAACCCTAAAACAGTATTTTTTACTATTCACTGAAAATTCAACTTTCTCAGAAAAAACCCAAAATTTCACCTTAAACAAATATCAATGATCTGATTTAAAAAATGAACTCCATTTTATAAAATAAATTTTCTAAATATTTTTAATTTATTTTTTAAATAAATTAACTATTCACCAAAAATTCATTTTTTCAGAAAAATCCCCAAAAATTACCTTAACATAATATCGATGCTCTGAGTTCAAAAATGAAATCCATTTTATAAAAATAATTTTCTAAATATTTTTAATTTATTTTTTAATTAAAAAAACACTATTCACCTGAAAAAACTAATACTTGAATAATAATTTATGAAACCATTATTTAACCATTTTATTGAATCACATTACTTAATCAAGGTGCCTAGATTATATTAATACTTTCTTTAAGTGAAATTATTAATCCATTTAGACACATTACTAATCCTAATCATAAAATCACTATTCGTAATTTACTATTCATCAAAAATCAAGTTGATCTTATTAGACACTAAATTTCGTACTGAACATAATTGTAGAAGACCATTTTTTGAAAATAATTACACATTTCTAATTATTTAAGGTTTACATAAACATTTTTTAAAATATCCTTTCTCTAAAATTCACCAAAAATATGCATACTATATTTATCCGTACATTTGAAAAGTCATAAACATTATCATAAGAAGAAATCCCAATTTTTATTTAAAACAAAGGATTACACAAGGCAGTTATAGTCTCCTTAAATATCCCCTTATCACGCCAGCATAGGACCTAAGTGTAAGGTGTGCTAAGGTGAGAGAATCTGGGGGAGGCTCAGCCAACATCGCACAAGTAGTAATTTCTACCAGTTTTAACTTCTCGCAAAGGCAATTTCGTTCTAGCTTCACACGATGAAGTTCGGCTTGGGTTTGGTCCAGAGCAAAGCCCAGTGGTGATATCTCCTTCCCAAGTTCTGTTAGATGGGCTTCGATCGGTCCAAGACTACTGGGCGAGGCCATAAAATCTTCTTTCTATAATAATTAACCAAGATTACTTGTATTTAGAGACAAAAATCAAAATTTTTAGTTTCCAACGGCCATATTGACCAATGGTCATATAATAATCAAAACCCAACGGTCTCATTTTAATTATAATCATGTTATCAAATGAAACATTTTTGTTGAGTATAAAAATAAAATAAAATAACACATAAAATTAGGAAATAAGATTTATTCAAAATTTCGGGTCGTTACAATAGTGTTAGTTAAAAATAATCTGAATACCCTTATTTTTATAGGGTTCTTAAATTCCTCACATTTATATGACCAAGCATGTTCTTCCATAAATGTTTATGACTTGAGTCATGTCAAAATGATTCCTTATTTATTACCAATAATTCATTTTCAAATTCAAGCATGTAAGGGACGTAATTCAACTGTTACATCGAAAAAAATATGTAATAATTTTTAAATGGAGAATCTCTCATATAAAAACATGAAAATAAATCTATTAAGGGCTTAATTGGGAATAAAGATAATGGTTTTTGATATACATATCCCATAAAAACCATTCTATAAAACATCAATATATCTCATCGAAAAATTGAGATGGTAGTCTCCAATATCTATTACATAAATTCATTCCCCATCAGTAGCTTTATAATTCACCAACCCTATAAAAACCATCCTTATCGTTTTTGTTGATATATTTAGATAAAATTTTCTATACCAAATATTACGTCTAATACCAAATTTGTAGCAATAATGAGGTTTGTTTCTATAAAAAACACACATGAATCTTCACATTTCTTATTCAATGACATATAGTTCTTATTATAGATCCCTTTATGTATATATAGATATCACAATACATCTTGATCCATAGACATCCCCTTGATCCCCCCTCTTATAGGGTGGTTTGATGATTCCTTAGACTTGGAACTAGTATTATTGATTTTGTCATTTCCATTACTCATGTGTTGTATATGGACTGTAGATTTATCATGCTTTATATACTTCAATTCTTTTGGAATAAATTTCAAACAATTTTGGAGAGGTTTCTCAATTTTTTCATTTTAAAATTCATATTAAATCAATCTAATCTCTTAATATGTGTTGAAGTCATGAGGTCCCTGCATAATTCCATAGGTATCAACAAACATATAATTTTCAAAAGGTAAATATAACCAATCATCGCAAATAAATGATATTAGACTAGTTTACATTATCCATTATCTATCATCCCAAGATATTGACATATTTTTTCATTTTATAATAACCTTAATTTTTTTGACATCTTACAATGCACGCAGCAGTGGGTTTAAACAAAATACTATTTAGTCATGTTTTTCACAATAAATTAAATCATAACACTTATAGTAAATTTATATAGTTAATTTATATGTTACATATCATATTAAACATTTTTTAAATTCCTCTAATATATATTTGATAATCATAATAAAATAACAAACCCAATAATATACATAAAAACCTATATATTTATTAAATCCTTTTTAACACATTTTAATGGAGAACATATTTTAAATCCTATTTTTGATAATTTTATATAATATATTTAACAAAATATTGTTCTTATTTAAAATTTTAATATAAATTGTTATATGTTTTTAATTTTTGGAATTTTTCTGATATGTTTCATGTTTTGATGAATAGTGCTAAAATATTTCATTTTAATTGAAAACAGCTTTTTGTGTAAATAATTTATAGTGTTAAATTATATTTAGAATTGGTTTTATAGTGTAACTAGATCAAATAATAAACATTTAATACATTATAGGTCCTTGGAATCAATTCCATATTGAATAATGATTTAAACACATTTCCACCTTTTAGTCCTTTTTACTTTAAAAACTTTTTTTCTCGATCCGTAAAAAACATTAGTTTTAAATTAATTTTTACAATTTATGTGTTTTTAATTATTTATAATGGATTTTATATGTATAATTAGAAGTTACAAATTTTTTAAATAGTTTCCTATTATTTTTGGATATATAAATACTAACTTTAATAAATTTTAACACTACAGTAAGGGTAATTCAGGTATTTAAGAGTAAAAAACTATAAAATATATTATATAACTACCATAACACTTTCTAAAAAGATATTTGATGATGATAATTCAACCATTAACACGTAAGGACTGAAATTTAAAATTTTAATATGCAATTTTCCATGAAAAAGACACAAATATTATTAAATTAAAAGGGAGGGAAAAATTGTCAAACTCTTAATTTTAATTTGTATAATATTTTTAATATTGGGATAAATAGAAGAAATAATCTACTATATATATTCTTATCAAAAATATATGCAGAAAAAAAATATTTTAAATGTTTTGTGATGAAATAATTATCCTAAATAATTACAAAATTAAGATGCAGTAATTACTCAATTTACAAAACAATCAATTAAATTGAATTATAAATATTTAAAAAATATATTTTATTCAATAAAGGTGATTCATGAATTTGGTGGACAAATATGACATTTTTTTTGTTTTTTAAGTGAATTGGTTCAAAGTTATCTTAGTGTATGTATTTTCTTAAAGTCAAAGTTTTAAATAGTGTCAAAATTGTCATTTAAGATATTTATTGAAAATAATATTTTATTAAATTACTTAAAAATAAAGAACTTATTAAATAAGGACAATGGGATGATATATGGTCTAAAATTTTATAAATAGTTGATTTATGGTCCAATTGACACGTCATTAATAAGGACTCAACATCAAACATTACATAATTTGGTAAATTCTTTTAGAATTCACTTTCTTACATTCCCAAATAACTTTTTAGTTTATAGTTTTAAAGAGTTAATACATAATTCAAACATATCATCCCACATGAATAATATGTGTTCAATACTAAAACAGTGTCAATTTCATCCATAAATAAAAGGTTTTTAATTAAATATTGTCATGATAAATATTCACAGCATTCAGCTTGTCATCTTCTTTTGAATTTCCCATCCTTAAACCATGTGGAAAACATTTTAAAACTTGGTATGAGCACAAAAGCCTGGTATGTAAAAAAAATAAACCATTATTCTGTGAATACTAAAAAAAATATGAAACCATTTTCATAAAAACATATTTCTCACCCATAAAGTATCAGATACTTACTTTATGAAAATAATAGATTTCCATAAAACAAAGAAAACATAAATAAAATCATAAATGTAATGTGGATAATTACATACTAATTATTTTTAACCCTCTTAGATACCAAATTATTTGTAACCCACATGTCTTCCATACAATGTAACTCTCAAGTCTACCTTATGATGTAACCACCATTTTCATAATTAGAGTAATCATACGGTCAACCACCAACATAAACAAAACAAATGCATTGGAGGTAGATATAGGTCCAATAATTGATCATAAAAAATGGCCAATAATCATAATATAATAATAAAATGTTAATAATTTCATCGTAGAAACATTCATATGGATTTTTTTTAAAAAAGATATTTTATAAGAGGATTTTCAAAGAAAAGACCCATATATAAAAAGAGAAAAATATCCATTTTTTAACTCATTTAGGATTAATTTAAAAATAAAAATTTTATAACATTAATTTTCATATAAATACATTCAAAAAAAGATTTTGAATACGTGGTCCTCAAATAAAATGATTTAGAATCATAAATAATTAAAAACATTTAGTAATGTTTTAGTTAATGAGTCACTTACCTCGTGATAGTCTTATATAAATCTTGTTGAAAACACTTATATAATGGTTTATTGAGTGTTATTAATATAATAAATAACTATATTAATATTTATCATACAATATATGGTATTTTAATAAAATGTATCCACCCATTTATTCATAATATTTATTTATTTATGTTGTTTTGGGTGAGTTCTTTTTATGGTTTCCAAGGTTTCTTGATTTTGTATTTTCTTTTCAAATGGAAGAAATAAATAAAAATTATAATAAAATGGTATTAACATATTTATATAATAATAAATTATACTATACATCATTCTTTACTGATATTATGATGATTCATTTGATGAAACATTAATGAAAATGATTTAATTTATTTTGGAGAACTTAAATAATTTTATTTAATATCATTTTTATATATTGGTTCCAAAACATTATATAACTTATAAAATGTATCATAAAATATTATTTAACCATAATAATGGTTTAATTATCAGATTTTAATTATGTGATGGAAAATTAAAGTGTATCATCCTTGATATTGGTAAATTAACACATCACAGATGATGTTCTCATTTTTAGAACAAAACAGAGAGGATAAGGAGTTTAATAATAAATTTTTACAACAAAAAGATAAAATTAAAATATACATAAGACAATGGAGTTATAATTTCACTTATATATGGTAAAGTTATGATATAATAAGAAAATAAAATAAATTGAAAATAAAACAAAAGAAAAAAGAAATATGATAATACCTCTTGCACTTTTTCTTCTTGAGAACATTCTCTTTGTCCTTGGTTTTCCCCTTTTGGTAAGGCCAACAGATCATGGAAATGGGGAAGAGTCTTATAAAGGTAATTGGGTAGAAATTGAACAAGATATAATTCTTTGATTTGTGAAGAGAATAGGTGGTGAGGGGTGATATTTATAGTGGAGGAGAGGGGAGTTTTCTCATTACTATATTCATTAGTTTAATATTTTTTCTCAAGCCTATTAATATTTTTAGAATTATAAATAAATATATTAAACTAAATAAATTAAGTTCCAGATTATGATGTTTTAAACATTCATTACTCAAGTAATAGTGTATTTATTTTATAATGTATATATATTGTCAATTACCGCATTTTACTATTCTAAAAAATTCAATAGTTTTAGAAAAATCCAAAAAAAATCACCCTAATAATTTTTCAATGTATAAAATTCAAAAATTAATACCATTTTTTGAAAATAATTTTATAAATATGAAATTTTTAATTTTTAATTAAAATCATAATTTATTTGAAAAATACAAATTTTAAAATTATTACTAATTTTATGACACTTTGAAAAATTAATTAAGGTCTCATAAAATTATCTTATAATCATAAGACAAAAAAATATTAATTTATCATTTTTTTTATTAAGATAAATTTTCTTTTAAACCATTAAATCAATTATATAACTATAAATATTCATTTTTTCAAAAAAAATACCAATATTTAGTTTTTCATTTTTAATACATTTATCTTCTTATTCCATTATATAAATGCATAATATTTTCACTTATAATATAAATAAATTTTATCTATACTTAGATAGGTGAGGCTACTATTCTATTTGTATGTATTCCTTAATTTCTATAAATACCACTTATTTAATTATAAATTTATATGGAATTTAACTATTAAATTTTAGAATGAAAATAAATTATTTTATAAATAGATTGGTCGTTACGTTCTCCCCACCTTCTAGAATTTTCATTCTTACAATTTCTTTACTTATTAAACAAGTGAAGGTATCTTTCCCTCGTAGCATTTTCAGATTCCCATGTTTCTTCTACAACCATGTGGTTTTTCCATAAAACCTTAACCTGGTGAATTACTTTAATCTTCTATACTTTCACCCTTCGATCAAGAATTTCAACATGATTTTACTCATATAAAAGGTTCTATTATAGGTAAAATATTTCTAAGATCATATCGCGAGATGAACCTAGTTCATACTTTCTCAACATCAAATCATAAAAAACATTGCGTGCCTAAGATAAACTCGGAGAAAAAGATACTTGGTAGGTGATTGGTACAATATTATCTAGGATCTAAAAAGGTCCAATGAACTGTTGAATTAGATTTCGTTTCTTAAAAAAATGCATAACACCCTGACCCTATTTACCTAGAGTTAGTGCATTATTACATAAAATTTGCATGATACAAGGAATCATGTCCCGAAAGACTGATCAGTTTAGTAGCCTCGGAATTACTAGATACATACATAAGTTTTACATTACATCATGAAATAAAAAAAACATTGTGTACCCTTTGAACACTCTTATATCCCATAGCCTCTTCCTACAGGTTAATCGTTATACAATTCTTCGCATCCTGGGAAAAATAAAACTTAATAAAGGGGTGAGCTCAGATGCTTAGTAAGGATAAAAATATTACGGAAACTATTATAAATAAGAATAAACATTTAAGAATATGTATAATACTAAAACACAAGCCTTTTAAACATAAACATCATCATAATATGGAAAATATTAATCAAATAATTCCATTTACTTATTCATATGGATATTCTACTAGTTGAATAATAACATGTAATATAAATAGTCAATTTCATAATGATGGAATTTATAACACCGGACATCAAAACCACGTAGTCAGGGCCTTGTGAAAAGACTACAAATACAATATTCTCAAGGACTTGTTCCCAAACACTAGCTTCTCTCATGATACCTACCGATGCATTGTGGAGCTATAGTGGGCTCCACCCGTCACTTACTAAGTCCAATGCATTCCTCAAATGAAATGGTCGAAACATAACATAAACATTCGTATTAAAACTAGCATACGAAATGTTTATACTTTAACCAATTACAATGAATGGTATAAAAATAACACATCCACAATCAAACATATCATAAAACCTTCAATAAAATATGAAATATTGTATCATAATAAATAAACTTCAAACAACTGTAAAATCCATCAAAGGATGCTGACATAGATGAAATTAAAACTATTTGAGGGAAATAAAGATTTCTATTTTGAAATAATTTAATTGTAACATAATTATAAAATAAAACATTTATTTTGAAAATATTCTTATAAGCTTGTAAGGTAAGATTAGAAGGTGTTATTATGGAAAAAAATAGGCGTACCCTCCGTATAAGATAAAAAAACATTCGTACCTTAATTCTTTGAAAAGGTCATAATGTAGGTTGTTTGAAAAATTATAGAAATATTAATTTCAAAACATGTTATATAAATTCAAAAAAGGTTATAAATGACTTTAATAGATATTCTATGAAATGGTAAAAAAAATTGAAATAAACTTTTAAGAAACTCATATGTGGAAGATAAAGATTTCTCAGTAGACACTCATGTATAAACAACCTCGGATCATGAAGAAATTGTAGACTTAACCCTTACCTTGTACTTTTCTGTGATTGAGGGTACGTTAACCTCAAGAATTATAGTTAAATCATTGTTATTAAATGATACAATAACCACATAGATAAATATGATATCATATATGATATTCTAATATTGCTTTGTTAATAATATTTTAGCAGTATAATTGTTTCGAGGGTTAACTAATTCGTTTTTCGTTATATGCTTGGTTACATAATCCTTGTTTTTTATGGATAGGATGTATTTGATTCATATATATAATAATATTATGTTATTAAACTTTATTTTTAATCATAACATGAAAATTATTCTTGAATGATTACGGTGGGGAATGAATCTCATCGCGTTTGTGGAGACGGTAATCTATACGTATGCACAAGTGAGAATATCATTCTATTGATGGTGAAATTGTATGTAATTGGATGGTATATTGTATATAAAGAATAATTAACATATTATATTTACTATTTACATCAATTATATTGATTATTATACCCATCAAAAAAAGGAAGTGTTGAATAACAAACTACACCACGACGTGGAGAGAGTAAGTCATAGGTACACACGTATGGTGACCTTGTCATTCATAGGATAGATAGAATACTGAATATGGTTTTGTCATAATTATAATAACATAATAGTATATAGAAGTTACTGGATTTATTATTTGTGTATAGAAACAACAAAGAAAGATAAATTGGAAGAAGAAAAGAACTTTGAAAGAGGTGATGAAATTATAACCTCTTCTTCGGGTGCTTCCTTTTGATTTGATCAAAATTGATCATTAGGATGGCTTTATATTCAAATTAATTACTCTAGGTTAAAGTGAGGGTAGTTGGTAGGATAATAGAGAAGGGTTTGGATGAGCCAAATGGATTTAGAGATGTGATTTTGAGAGAAGGGGAAGTACCCTTTTATAAGAGACGTGAGGGCCACTTTAGGAAAAGCTAGAAATATTATTTTATTATACAATAATATTCATTTTATAATGGCTCCAAAATGATTTATTTAGAGGAAAAGGGGGTTATGGGTTGAAAACCTCTCTAACAAAAGGTTCTTGATAGGTTTAGGTCACCATATTAACCTTATCTTATATATTTAACTCTTAGTTAAATAGTGTAACATTTAGCATGTATTCTAGTATTATTATTATAAATTGTTAATAAACATACTATAAAAATCAATAAAACCCCAAATTGGTTAATTATTGATATATTTAACATTATCTAGTTCCTTCAGCTGAACCTTATATTTTTATTAATATTATATCAATATATAATACAGTTTTTGTTTTGAAAACTATTTTTTTATTCAATTTTGACACTATTTGGTATTTTGTTTTTGTGAAAGTCATAACAACTTTATGACTTAAAAAAATTATTTAATCAACCCTAACATATCATATTAACCTAGAAAATTATTTTAATTCATCATAAGTCTCAATTTACATTTATTTGGATATTTATTATAGCAATTGTTTTAATATTTCATTAATAATGTAATTAGAACATCATCATTGTGTCATAAATAAATTTAATTTTTTAATGTCTAAAAATTTTAAATAAAATTCCATTATGTATGAAATCATTTTATAATTTTAATTAATATTTACAATAGAATTTATATTATGTATAACCCAATATTAAAAAAGTATTAGTTATTAAACATTGAATTTAACACTTTCAACTCTTCTTTATATAAAATAATAATAAATGTCCAAATCTAATCCAAGTGGACCAAAAGGATCATATTTTATTCATAACATTGATTTTATACGAAATAAACTTATACAATATAATTGGGACATGTTTTATGGTAATTATAATATCATTTTTTACTTTTAATTACCCTATTTACTTTTAACTGTGGTAAATAAAAGTCAAAAGTTATGATTCACCAAAAATTACTTTCATCTTATTGAACCAAATTTTAGTTACTGATGTCTACTATATTTCTCATATTTTTAAAATTCAATTCATATAAGTGGTAAATTATATTTTATGCAAATTTGCAAATGCGCCTATTTGGTGGGTAAAAGATGGTAAAAAGTTCAATAAAATTTTATATATATAATATTATTATAAAATGACTCCAATGAATTACATTGAAAATATATAGGTATTATGTATCTATTAATATCTAAAATTAATATAAATAAAACAAATAAATATTTAAATAAAAATATGGTTTTAAACAATAACGTAGTGTTTTTCACAATTCATCAAAAATTGAATGTTTTCAGAAAAATACCAAAAATTTACCTTATGCTAATTATGATATTTCAAATCCAAAAATGAATTCCATTCTGAAAAATGAAATTTATAAAATTTAAAAAGGTGGGTATTACTATTCATAATGGCTAGTTTGATTGGTCGTGGTTTTTTAGAACTCGAAGTTGCGTACAACACAACCTATTGTACTATTCAAAGAGAAGTGTATCGTGGAAGCTTGGGGTGTTACATTCTTCCCTCTTTCAAATAATTTCATCCTTGAAATTTCTAGAATACTACTGTGAAGAAATATTTTGGTGGTTCTTTATCATATGTTCCTTGGGTTCACATGTTTCCTCTTCCATAATATGGTTTCTCCAAAGATATTTTACCAGACGAGTCGTCTGGTTTCTCAACACTTGTTCTCTAGTATCAAGAATCCTGACAGGCTCTTCACAATAAAACATATCGGTTTCCAGTTCTATTTCTTCATAGGTGAGTACATGCATTGGGTCAGACATGTATTTTCTCAATAGTGATACGTGGAACACATCATGAACTTTGGATAGACTTGGCGTCTTTACAAAACGGTAAGCTTCAACTCCAATTCATTTTAGAATTTTGAAAGGTCTAATGCACTTGGGACATAATTTACCTTCTTACTATATAGTAGAACACCCTTACCTGGAGATTCCTTCAAGAAAACAAGGTCTCCTAAATGAAATTTCAAATCCTTCCTTCAATTATAAGCATTTCTCTTTTTCCTACATTGAGATTCTTTGATGTGGGTTTGGAAAACCATTACCTTTTTCATTTTTTCCACAACAAGATCTGTTCCTACAAGTTTTCTTTAACCAGCAGCATCCCAATAAGTTGTTATATGAAATATCTTTCCATATAATGCTTCATATGGTTCCATCTGAATACTTGAATAGAAGCTATTGTTATAGGAAAATTCTACCATAGGTAATTATTGATCATGCATCCCTTGAAAGTCAAGTGTGAAATAACTCAACATGTCTTCTATGGTTGGAATAGTCTATTTTGATTGTCCATCAGTTTGTGGGTCATAGGCAGTGCTCAAACAAAGTTTAGTATCCAAGGCCTTCTAAAGACTTCTCCAAAATATTTATGTAAAACGGGGATCAAAATCAGAAAAAATCGATAGTGGAACTCCATGAGGTCTCACAACATCATTAATATATATTCTAGTTAAACGTTGAAGTGGTAAATCTTCTCTTATAGCAAGAAAATTGTTGACTTGGTAAGATGATCAACAATGACCCATATTTCATCATTCCGTCTACAAGTATTTGGTAGTCCCATGAAAATTTCCATAATAATATCATCCCATTTCCACTCAGGTATAGGAAGTGGTTTCATGAATCTACTAGGATGTTGTCTTCCGGCCTTAACATATTGACAAACCATACATCTTGACACATAATCAGCAATCTCACCCTTCATGTTGTCCCACCAAAAATGTTCCTTCAAATTTCTATACATCTAAGTGCTACCAGGGTGTATAATGAAATTGGAGAAATGAGCATCATCCAAAAATTCTCTTTTTAGATCAGGTATGTCAGGAACACTATGTCTCTTCCTAGATTTCAACATTACATCTTCATATATGATTTCAATCAGTATCCTACCTTTTACAACTGTAATTTTCTTTTGAAACTCCTCAACATCAGTCTGAGAACTTTTTATACTTTCTAGTAAATATGTTTTGGAAACCATTTGAAAAATTAATGATGTTTTACATTCTATGATTATTCCCATATACATATTTACAAGATCCATGAACATAAGATCCCTTTAAACTCTCATCTTGTTCAAAACTATATGATCCTTTCTGTTTAAAGCATATGCCACCTTTATTTTCCTTCCTTGGGTGGTAGTGTATAGTGCAATCATATTCTTTGAGTAGTTAAATCCATCATCATTGCCTCCTTTTGAGTTTTTTTTGTGAGAAAATATATTTGAAACACTTCTTATCAGTATATATCTCACATTTACAATAGTGATTGCGTCTCTAAATCTTCAAAGAAAAGATTACAGCTGCTAACTCAAGATCATGACTTGGAGAGTTTTTTTCATGACTTTTAGCTATCGTGATGCATATATAATAACTCTATCATTCTTCATATAGACACAACCAAGTCCTTTCTTTGAAGCACCATTATAAATAACAAACCCATCATTCCCCGATGGTAGATTCAAGATATAAGCAATGACTAATCTTCTCTTTTGTCCTTCAAAAAAATTCTTAAAACTCTTTTTTAAAAATAATTTTAACCTCTTTACATGTGATGTTGGTTAATGGGTTTTCGAATTGGGCAAAATTCTGGATGAAAGACCGATAATAACTTGCTAAACCAATAAAATTGTGTACCTAAGTTATATTGGTCGGTGCTGGCCATTCTTGTATTTCTCTTGTCCTAGAAGGATCAATAGAGATTCCATTCTTATAGACAATACGGACAAGAAAAAAAATATCCTAAAGCCAGAATTTAAACTTGATAACCTTCCATAAAATTCATTTCTTCTAAGAATCTTTTGAATAGTGCACAAGTGATTTTCATTATCTTCATAGATTTGGCAGTAAACCAAGATATCATCAATAAATACCAATACAAAGTCATCAATATATTCCTTAAAAACTCTATTCATTATATCCATGAAAACATAGGTTGAATTAGTCAGTCCAAAAGGCATTACAGTAAACTCATAATGCTCATACCTGGTACGAAATGATGTCTTCGGAATGTATTCCTTCTTCACACACAACTGATGATATCCAGATCGAAGGTCAATCTATGAAAAATATTGAGCTCTATGAAGTTGATCGAACAAATCATCAATGAAACATAGGGGATACTTGTTCCTTATTAATATAGCATTGATCTCTCTATAGTCAATGCACAACCTCACAGATCCATCTTTATTTTTATCAAAAGGAATAGGTGTTCCCCATGGAGAAACACTAGGGTGAATAAATCTTTTATTACTAAATTCCTCTAGTTGTTTCTATAGCTCCAATAATTCTACAGTTTCCATTCTTTAAGGGGTCTTCGATATGGGCCTTGAACTATAAATTAAATCAATGGAAAACTCAATTTCTTGTTCTAGAGGATGTCCAGGTAAATCCTATGGAAACACATCAACATATTCGAGCACAGTAGGTACATCCTCTATTTGAACATTTCATTATTCACCCATAGTTATTTAAATCTCTTTATCCCCAATAATTTAATTTAGTAGAGCTACAGTGGGGGATCTAGATAAGAATCAGATGGTGACATTTCCGGCTCTAAAGATAAGGTACTCTTTATCATCATTAAAAATTGTAACCTCCTTCTTCTTACCTTTAATTTTCCCATCATGATTTGAAATCCAATACATACTGAGATTTATATCAAATTCAATCATGGGTATGATGATGTGATCATCAGATAAATCATGTTTATATGCCCTAATGGGAACTAATTCACAGAATTTTGTTTCAATGATACTTCACTTAGGAGTTTTTACTAACAAATCCCTTAATAAATAAAATTTAAAATATCTCTTTTTTTAGCAAACTAGGATGTTATGAAATAATGCGATGATACAGAATCAAAAAAAAGAATTGTCTAAATTTGAGGAAATCATTAAAATACCTGCCTCCACATCATCCAGAGCTTCAACCTCCGCAGTAGTGATCTCATAAGCTTTGCATTTATCCATTAGACTTTATTGAGGTAAGTTTCCTGGGCTATTAGAACATTTATTTTCATAATGCCCTATTTATCTACAATTGTAGCATTCAACATTGACAGCCTCTTTCTTTACCTTATAATCACCATCTTGGTGGCCTTTTTCACCACATTTGAAATAGACTCCCATTCCCTTCCAGCATGTACTGGGGTGTTTCTTCCCACATTTACTACAGGATGGAAATTCAACTTTTCCCTTTTTCCCCTAATTTCCATTTTTAGAGTGTTTAGTCAGTCTGTTGTTCTCTTGTTTTTCTTTATTGTTGTATGAATTAGAGAATTCATTTTATGTCTTGATAGCACAAGATACAATATCTTCGTATGATGAGAAGGATTGTGAGACTAATGCTCGATAGAGAAATGGTTTCAACCCATCAATTAATTGATCAATATTACTCCTTGGGTTATGTATATAATCAGCTACATGCCTTGCTAACCTTGTAAAGTTAGCCTCAAACTTTGCAACATTAGCATTCTACTTTTTCCTCAGACTCAGAAATTGTCTTTCCATATTCGTTTGATGGTCCCAAGGAAAGTATTTTTATATGAAATTCTCTTTAAACTACCCCATTCCATATTTTATACTTCTTCATATTCCGTTTTGTTTTGAATTAATGACCACCAATGATCTACATCTCTTGTGTGGCAATAATCTGCCATGAAAACATTTTCCCTTTCACTAATCCCCAAAGAGTGAAATATTTTCTCTAAGGAACATATCCATTGCTCAGAAAAAAATGGATTTTTAGTCCCATTGAATGTTAGTGGTTTTTTCCTCATGAAGTGATCTATCATCTATCTATTTCATTATGGATCAGGGTACTCCATACGAGTAAGGATATTATTCATAACAACAGTGAGTTAGCCCAGTATAGTTATAAGTTGTTTAGCACCGATTTCATCTTAAGATCCACAATAATTATCCTGAGTTGTAGGGAAATCCCTACATGTATTACATTCATTGATACAGTTTTCATTCCTCCCACTAGGTTCCATTTCTATACAATGGCATACATTGGATTAGTTTATGAATCACAACACATAACTCCAATCTAGTAAAATACCTATCATAAATTGATCATTTTATGCATATAATCCATAATCATAAAAGAAATGTTTTTAGGACGTATTTACTCATAAATACTTCATAATTATTTGTAAAGAAAATTTGAATTATCCTAAGCATATCCCCTAGGAGATTCATAACCAAGAGTGCACCAATTCCCGTTGTCATGTACCCGGATACCCTGGGTCAAGCACGAAACACTTTTTTGGAGTATTCACTCCTATTTAAATATGTGCCAGAGCCTCCTCTACCTGATCATATCTAGATAGTGATGTATTTCTTGGAAAACTCAAAAAAAATCTACATTACCAAAATTATAGTAAGTTCTTCTATACTAATCCTCAAAGCCTATCTTAGGGTAATTATCCTTAATCAAAGTTTTTCTAAATCATGTTTCCAAGGTTTGTAAAAAACATCCTCTGATACCAACTATATCACCCCAATCCCAGTTACCCATAGTCGATGCATTATTAAATAATAGTGTCATGATACAAGGAACCATGTCCCGAAAGACCGATAATTTAAGTAGACATGGAAGTACTAGACACATTACAAAGTTTTATATTGAATCATTAAATTTAAAAAAAATTATGTCTCCTTTGAAAACTCGTATATCCCTTATCATATTCCTGCAGGTTAATCGTAATATAATTCATCGCATCTTGGGAAAAATAAAACATAAGAAAGGGTGAGCTCAAATGCTCATTAAGGATAACTATGTAACAGAAACTATCATAAATAAGAATAAACATTTAAGGAAATGTAAAAGACTAAAACAAAAGCCTTTTAAACATAGATATCAGTATAATATGGAAAAGATAAATAAAATAATTCCAATTACTTATTTACATGGATATTCTACTAGTTGAATAATCACATGTAATATCAATATCCAATTTCATAATGATGGAATTCATAATTTCAAACATCATAACCACATAGTCAAGGCCTCGTTCCATGACTAAAAATTATATTTTGTCAAAGTATTATGCCAAGACACTATTTTGTCTCATGATACCTACCTATGCATCGACGAGCTATAGCAGGATCCACTGGTCATTTACTAAGTCCAATGCATTCCTCATATGAATAGGTTAAAACATAATATTAACATTCATATTAAAACTAGAATATGAAATGTTAATACTTTAACCATAAACCAAGAATGGTATAAAAATAACACATCCATATTCAAACATATCACAAAACTTTCAATATAATATGTAATATTGTATCATAATAAATCAACTTCAAACAAGTGTAAAACCCTTCAAAGGATGTTGACATAGGTGAAATCAAAACTATTTGATAGAGATATCTCTATCTATTTTGAAATAATTTAAATGTAACGTAATTATAGAAGAAAATAGTTATTTTGAAAACATTATTATATGCTTGTAAGGGAATTTTATAAGGTGTTATAATGGAAAAAAATAGATTTACCCACCGTATAAGTTAAAATAACATTCTTACCTTAATTCGTCGAAAAGTTCATAATGTAACTTGTTTGAAAAATGACGGTAAGATTCCTTTCAAAACATTTTATATAAAATAATACAAGGGTATAAATGAATTTAACCTATATTCTAGAAAATATTAAAAATGTTTTGAAATATATTTTTATGAAACATGGATGTGGATGATAAAGAGGTCTTAGTATATACTCACTTATAAATAACCCTGAATAATGAAGAGATTGGTGAATTAACCCTTAACTTATAATTTTCCTTGATTGAGGGTATGATAACCTCATGTATAATAGTAAAATCATTGTTATTAAATTATACAGGAACCCCATACATAAATATGATATCATATATTATCTTCTAATATTAATTTATTAATAATATTTTAGTAGTATCATTGTTTCGGGTGTTAACTGATTCATTTTCCTTTATATGATTTGTTATGTAAGCCATGTTGTTTATTTATATGATGTATTTGATTCATATAAATACTGATATTAATTTTTTAAATATTATTTTTAATAATAAAATGAAAATTGTTCTTGAATGATTATTATGGGGAATGAATCTTATCGCATATGTAGAGATGATTATTCGTACGTACGCACGAGCGACAATATCATTCTATTGATGGTAAAATCATATATAAATGGATGGTATATAATATATAAAGAATCATTAAAATATTTTATTTATTATTTACATAAATTATCCTCATTATTATACCCATCCAAATAATGAAGTGTTGAATAACAATCTACACCACGATGTGGAGACGGTAAGTCGTACGTATGAACGTATGGTGACTTTGTAATTCATAGGATGGATAAAATAATGAATATGGTTGTACCATTTTTATAATAACATAAAAATATTTTTAAGTTACTAGAGTTATTATTTTTTTATAGAAAAAAACAAAGATTGTGGAAGTTGAAGAAGAAAAGAACTTTGAAAGAGGTGACGAAATTATTACCTCTTCTTTGGGTGCTTCCTTTTGATTTGATCAAAAGGGATCCTTAAGTTGTCTTTATGATCAAAGTAAGGCCTCAAGATTTAAGTGAGGGAAGTTATGAGGATATTTGAGAAGGGGTTGGCCGTGCCAAATGGCTTTGGAGGTGTGATTTTGAGAGAAGGGGAAGTACCCTTTTATAAGAGAAGTGATGGTTACTTTAGGAAAAGCAAAAGATATTATTGTATTATACAATCATATATGATTTATAATGGATGCAAAAGGATTTATTTAGAGGCTTATGTGGATCTGGGTCTAAAACCATTCAACCAATAAGTTTTAGATAGGTTTACGTCACCATATTAACCTTATAATTTTTATTTAACTCTTAGTTAAATAGTTTAACTTTTACCATGTATTCTTGTATTATTAAAATAAATGTTTAATAAAATTTATAAAAAAAGAGAATAAATACCCAAGTGGTTCATTATTGATATATCTTACCATATCTTAGTCCTTTGGTTGATCTTTATATTTTTAGGAATATTATATCAATTAAAATATAGTATTTGTTTTAAAAACTGATTTATGTCAATATTGACACTATTTGGTATTTTGTTTTCGTGGAAGTCAAAACAACATTATCACTTCAAAAAAATTTGTTTAATCAACCCTAACATTTCATATGAACATAGAACATTAATGTAATTCATCATAAGTCTCAATTTACATTTATTTGGATATTTATAATATCAATTATTTTAATCCTTCATTAATAAGGTAGTTACTGCGTCATCATTCTCTCATAAATAAATTTAATTATTTATCGTCTAAAAATTATAAATAAAATAATATTATGTATGAAATATATTTAGATTTATAATTAAAATTTATAGTCAAATTTATCTTATGTATAACCATATATTAAAAATGGTTTAGTTATTAAATATTTAATTTAACACTTTTAACTCTTCTTTAAATTTAATAATAATAAATGTACTAATCTAATACAAGTGGACCAAAATGATCATATTTTATTCCTAAGGTTTATTTTGGTCGGAATAAACTTATTGAATAGAATTAGGATATGTTTTAGGGTAATTATAATATCATTTTTTACCTTTAATTACCATATTTACTTTTAACCATGGTAAATAAAAGTCAAAAGTTACTATTCGTCAAAAATATTATCATCATATTGAACCACATTTTACTTATTGATGTTAACTATTTATCTCATATTTTTGAAATTTAATTCACAGAAACTGTAAAATTATGTTTTAAGCAAATTACAAAATGCACCTAGACAGTGGGTAAAAGATTGTAAAAAGTTCAAAAAAAATTATATATCTAATATTATTATAAAATGACTCAAATGAATTAAATTGAACACATAAAGTTATTATGAATCTTTTTTTACCTAAAAAAATTTAAATAAAAAACTAATTATTTAAATTAAAAGTCAGTTTTAAACAATAACGCAGTGTTTTTCACTATTCATAAAAAATTAAAAGTTTTCATAAAAATGAAAAAAATTCTCCCTAAGATAATTTTTATATTCCAAATCCAAAAATGAATTCCATATAGAGAAATAAAATTTATAAAATTTCAAAAAGTGGTTATTACTATTCATAACTGCTAGTTTGATTGGTCATGGTGTGTTGGAACTCGAAGTTGCGTACATAACAAGCTATTGTATTTTTCAAAGAGAAGCGTACCATAGAAGTTGGGGGTTTTACAAAAGGTATGAAACTTTTACATGGATCTATTTTAAGGAAAACATGATCACCTACCTCAAATCAAAGGTCCTTCCTCCTCTTATTTGTATAATTTTTTTCCTACTCTTAGTTATCCTCATGTGTTGTTGTATCATAATCACTTTCTCTTCCACCTCTTCTATTAATTATAGTCTCATAAATTTCATTTCCCCAACTTCATCACAAAATATTGGATTGTGACACCACTTCCCATATAATTCCTCAAAAGTTTCCATCTATATACTATAATGAAAACTGTCCTCATAACAAAACTCAAATAAAGAAATATGAAGATCTTAAATTTCCTAATAATCCATTTATCAAGCTCTAAGAATATCCTCTAATGTCTGAATTTTTCATTCTGAATAACCATTTAATTGATGATGAAAGGTTATACGGAAATTATATCCAATTCTCACATAATTCTAAAGGCATTTCCAAAAATTATAGGTGAACCTAGGATCACAGTCGGATATAATAGACATAGTAACTCCATGTAACCTAATAATCAGTTTGAGGTACATTCATGAAATCTAATTGAGAGAAAAAGTGTCATGAAAATGAAGGAAATTTTTAGATTTAGTAATTCAATCAATAATAACCCAAATCATATTGTTACCTCGATAAGTCTTTAGTAGTCGCACCACTAAGTCCATAGATATATTCTCTCATTTCCTCTCTGTAATTGGAAAAGGTAGTAGCTTCTGATTTGGTAGTTATCTCTCTACATTAACCTGTTGAAAATTCAAACATTTCATTATAAAATCAACAATTTCTTTTTTCATTCCATAACACTAGTAATACTCTTGAGGGTCTCTGTACATCTTAGTGCTTCCTGGATGAACTAAAAATAGTGAACTATAAGCTTCACTTAACAATTATTTCTTGATCTAGGAATCACAAGGCACACATAATCTCTTTCCAAATCTCAAGACACAATTTTTATCAACAATAAATTCAGGTAATTTGAAATTGTTAAAAAATTATACCTCTTTCCATAACACATGGTCTTGTTTTTATGCTTTCTTAATTATATCTAATAAAGATGACTGAATTGAAACCTAAAACAAAAAAGGGGAATTTCATGCACCAACAAATTCTAATCCAAAATTCACCAAATAATTAACCATGGGGACATGTACAAAATGTATCATGGTTAATGTAGAATGATGTTTTCAAATTAAGGAATCCACCAATTGTTTCTCTTTTACTAGATGGTAATTGATTGTGCATTAATAATTGTTTATCAGTTCTAGACACCTTCTTTGCCTCATGTTAAATTCCATATGTGTAAATATATACTTCAAAATGTTATGTTCAATATATATTTCACATTTGTCTTTATATACATGATAAATCCAAATTTTTAAAGTTAAAACCATATCTTCTAATTCTAAATCATGGGTGGGATAATTTAACTCATGAGGTTTTAGTTGTGTTGAAGAAAAATAAATTACCTAATCATTCTGCATCATAATCAAACCAACTCCCATGAATGAAGCATTAATGTAGATGAAAAACTCTCCATTATTAGAGAGGAGGGCCAAAACTAGATCATTTACCCATTAATTATTCAGTTTTTGAAAATAAAGATCACATTCCTCTGTCCAAATAAATTTAACCCATTTTCAAGTAACTTAGTTAGTGGGATAAATAACCATACAATTTTTTTTAACAAACCCTTATTAATACACTTCTAATCTATGAAAACTATTAATCTAAGTAACATTGGTAGGTCTTGGCCATTCATGAACCAATTTTCTTTTGGCAGGATCAACTGTTATACCATCATGATTTATAATTTCCCCAATAAAATTTAATCTATTGCAACCAAAATCATATTTGAAATATTTCCCATCTAACTTATTTTCATTGAGAGTGTGTAGGAAAACCATTAAATTTTTTTCATGATCTTCATAACTTTTGTAGAACACCAAAATATCATCAAAAAAACAAATATAAATGTATCCAAGTAATTACAGAAGATTCTATTCATAAGATCCATGAATATGGTACGGGAATTTTTCAAACCAAAGGTTATAAAAACAAACTCATAATTTTAATATCTGGTTTAGAATTCTGTTTTTGGAATTTCATTCTCCTTCAATTTCAGATGATTATACCAGAATCTCAAGTCTATATGAGAAAAATACTACATGTTATGGAGTTGATCAAATAAGTCCTTGATACGGGGAAATGGATACTTATTCTTAACAGTAATTATATTCAAAGATATATAATCATTGAATATCTTCATAGAACCATCTTTCTTTTTAAAAAATAAAATATATGCACTCCATGGTAAAGTTCTAGGTTGAATGAAACCTTTATCAAGAAACTCCTATTACTTTTTTTTCAATTCAATATTTTCCACTTGAGCCAATTGATAAGGGTTTTGAAATTGTCTTAGCATATCGAACTATGTAAATATAAAATCAACATTACAATCAAGTATAACATCAGGAAACTCAACAAGAAAAAAATCCAAGAATTCATTTTGCACCAGATCTGAATTACGTTGAACAGTTTTCCTTATTTTCAATAATATGTGTAAGATAGATTTCATTTTTATATTTTAGTAGTTTTCTCAACTTCTTGATGTGTTATCAATGGTGGGGTTTTATTATTGTATATGAACTAAAACTATTTCTGAAAAACAACTTCATTAGATCTACAATCAATATTTTCATGATAAATAGAAATACAATATATACCCATAATAACATAAAACTCTACTATGGAAAAAACAACAAGGTTTTTTGGTAATTTATTTCCAAAGACCTCAAAAAGAATATTCTTATAATTCCTTTTTTCTTTAAAATTTCCCTTAGGGTTTTTTACCATAAGTTCAAGTTTCATTTCCTGAGGAGATATTTCCAATTAACCAGAAAATATTCACAAATAAAGAAATGTGTGGACACCATATCAAGCAAGATGTTTTCAAAATATGAGTAAACAGACAAAGTACCTGAAACTAATTCACCGGATGTCCCAACATCTACTGAGAGAGGTGAAAATTATTTCACTTCACCTTTTTATTATAATCTAGTTGTTTTCCATCCTTTAGATATTTCTTTGGGTATATACTTTCATAATTCCCCGTCCCACCACATGTAAAACACATTACAATTTTTTTAACTGAATTAAACATATAATAATTTTTATTACAATCTCGGGAGATATTTCCAAACATACCAAATATAATACACTTCCAATATTTATTAAGTCATTCCCAGGGTGATTTTTCCACACTTTCCACAAATTATAAAATGAATTTTATTACCTTCATATTTATTTGATTGATTTTTACCCATTTAATGTCATATGTACTTATTCTTCTTTTTGATTTAAATGTACACATAATCATCAAAAACATCATTTATACCCTCTTAGCACATCAAAAAAAAATTCATAGATTTTTAATTCTCAGGAGGCTAAATCCCTTTGGTATCATTATTTAAATCCTGAGTAAAAATGATGGATTTTATTATCAGGATCCCTAATAATATTTGTTTTGTACATTTTCAATACTATGAAGTTTGTTTCATACATAGGAACTAAATATTCCTCCATTAGATTCAATCCAAGGAATTTCATTTCCATACTATGTCCAAAAGCATTAGGAAAAATATTTTTAGAGGTAAATATTCTTAAATTCATTCCATTCTAGGAAATCAATATCCTCACTATCTCTTATATTCATAACCATTGACCAGAACTGGTCAGCTTCACCTTCAAAACAAAAAATATGAAGACTAACATATTGATTATCTAAAAAATCCATGACATAGAATATCTTTTCAAGGGCTTTAATCCATCCTCCATCAACTAAAGGGTTAGAAGATTCACTGAATGAAGGAGGGTGTTGCCTCATAAAATGTTCCATTATCGGCATTTTTCTTTGTGGAATATCTAGATATTCTCTTTCATGGATGTTTATGCCATTTATAGCCTACATCAATTGATCCATCATTTTCAGAAATATTTTGGTTCCAATTACCACAATTTTAGTTTGTGAATTCAGAATGATATCATCCTCTCGGTGCCTTCCTACTTTAAATTCCCTATTTCTTTTACAAAAAACCATTCGGAAGAGACATATCATAGATGAAGAAAAAGGTAATATTTAAATTTTATTTCATTTCAACATAACCATATGGTGAAAATAATTTATGGTATTCTATTAAATTCATCATAACCCCTAGTGTTATCTAAACCGTGCTCAGATAACTACTATAAGGACCAAGCCTTAAACATTACATAATTTAGTAAATTCTTTTAGAATTCCCTTTTACATTACCAAAGTCATTTTTTGTTAATAGTTTTAGATAATTAGTATATAATTCATACATATAAACCATCAATAATACAAAGTGGGTAATAATAAATCAATATCCATTTATTCCATAATACAAACGTTTATAATGAAATCTTTTTATGATAAATATTTACAACATTTAACATAGATTCTTCTTTTCTCTTACCCATCATTAAACCCTATGAAAAAAATTATAAAAAATCATTTGGGAACAAAATCATAGTATGGGTCATAAAAAAATAAAAAAACCATTATTATATGAATGAATATGATTATATAAGACCATTTTTAAAAATATATACTTCTCACCCATAAAGTATCATATATTTATTTGTGAAAAAAATATAATTTTAAAAAACATAGAAGAAAAAAATAAAATCATAAAGGTAATTTGGGGAATTAATTACTTATGATTTGTAACCCTCACATCTAATATATGATTTTTATCCCTAATGGATACCTTAGATGTAACGCCCTGACCCCAGTTACCCAGAGTCGGTGCATTATTACATAACATTGGCATGATCACAAAAGATCAAGTCTTGAATGAACGATTAGTTTAGTGGCCTTAGAAACACTAGATATATTCATAGGTCTTAAATTACATCATAAAGTGAAAACTACAACAAAATAGTCTCCATAGTCCATACTAATATCCCCTCAGACTATCCCTACAGGTTAGTCATAAAATACTTCTTCACGTCCTGGGAAAAATAAAACATAGAAAGGGGTGAGCTCAAATGATCTGTAAGGATACCAATATAGAAGAAACATTCATAAATAAGAATAAACATTTAAGGAAATGTATAACTAAAACAAAATCCTTTTAAACAGGAACATCAGTGTAATATGGGAAAAATAAAGTGAAATAATTCCATTTAATTATTCACATGGATATTCTACTAGTCAAATAATCCCATGAAATATAAATAACCACTTTCATAATGATGGAATGTATAATGCCAGACTTTCATAATCACATCTTCAAGGCCTTGTGCCAAGACAACCAATAATATTTTGTCAAGGCCTTATAGCAAGACACAAGTTTATCTCATGAGACCTAAAGATTCATTGAAGATATATAGCGGGCTCCACCCATCACTTACTATGTCCAATTCATTCCTCATATGAACAGGTTTAAACATAACATAAACATTCGTATTAAAATTAGCATATGAAATGTCAATATTTTCTCTATAAACCCTGAATGGTATAAAAATAACACATCCACAGTCACAAATATCACAAAACCTTCAATACAATATGGAAGTTTTTTATCATAATAAATCAACTTCAGATTAGCTTAAAATTCATCAAAGGATGTTGACATAGATGAAATCAAAACTATTTGAGAGAAATATCTCTTTTTTTAAATCATTTAAAAGTCACATAATTTTAAAATTAAACATTTAAATATAAAATATTCATATAATCTTGTAAGGGAAGATTCGATGATTTTATAACAGTGGAAAATAGCTGCACCCGCCGTATAAGTTAAAAAATACATTCTTACTTTAATTTTGTCGAAAAGGTTAAAAAGGACCTTGTTTGGAAAATGATGGAAATATTCCTTTCAAACCATTTTATAAAAATTCATACAAGGGTATAAATGACTTTAACCCATAGTTTAGTAAATAGTAAAAAAAAATTGGAAAACATTTTCAAGAAACATGGATGTGGATGATAAATAGGACCCAGTAGATAATTACGTATAAACAACCTGAGATAATGAATAGATTGTGAAATTAACCCTTAACTTGTAATTTTCTTTGGTAGATGGTAGGATAAACTCATGTATAATGGTGAAATAATTGTTATTAAATTATAAAATAATCATATACATTAACATTATATCATATATGATCTTTTAACATTTTTTGTTAATAATATCTTAGTATTATCGTCGTTTCAGGTGTTAACGGATTTGTTTTCTATTATATTCTTTGTTATGTGAGTCATATTTGTTATGTATGGGATGTATCTTATTCATATCCAGAATGATATCAAGTATTTAAACATTATTTTTAATCATCTAATGAAAATTAGTCTTGAATGGATACTATGGGGAATGAATCTCATCGCGTTCGTGGAGACGGTAATCTGTACGTACGCACGAGCGACAATATCATTCTTTTGATATCAAAAATAATATATAATTGGATGGTATATCATATATATAGAATAATTATAATTTTATATTTATTATTTACATTAATTACACATCATTATTATACCCATCCAAATAATAATTTATTGAATAACAATTACACCACGACATGGAGACAGTAATCCGTACGCACACACATATGGTGACAATTCATTAAAATTATGGATAGAATAATGAATATGGCTGTAAAATATTTATAATAACATCACAGTTTATAGAAGATACTTGAGTTATTATTTTATAATGGAAATAACAAGGAAAGAAGAAGTGGAAGAAGAAAAGAACTTGAAAGAGGGTGGTGAAATTATTACCTCTTCTTCAGGTTCTTCCTTTTTATTTGATCAAAAGGGAACCTTAGGTTGGATTTCTGACTTAAGGAAATCCAGTATGATGAAGTGAGGATAGTTTATAGGGTATTTGGGCAGAGTATGGTCGAGACAAATGTCTTTGAAGATGTTAATTAGAGAGAAGGAGGAGTTCCCTGTTATTAGAGGGGTGAGGGGCACCTTAGGAAAAGCTAGAAATATTATTTTATAATAAAATAATTTTTGGATTATAATGGATCCAAAATAGATTATTTAAAGTCTAAGTTGTGGGTGGGTCAAAAACCAATAAACCAATAGGTTTTATACAGGTTTGGGTCACTATATAAACTTTATATTTTAGATTTAACTCTTAGTTAAATAGTTTGACATTTACCATGTCTCTTTGTATTTTTATACGATATGGTTAATGAACATACTATATACTTCCAAGCGAACCCCAAGTGGTTCATTAATAATATACCTATAATTATATAATTCCATTGGTCGAACCTTATATTTTTAGGAATAGAATATCAATTAATAATATAATATTTGTTTTAAAAACACTTTTATGTTAATTTTGACACTATTTAGTACATCATTTTTTTCTAAATTTATAACAGCATTATTACTTGGAAAAAATTATTCTAACCAACACTAATATGTCATATTAACCTAGAAAATTAGTGGAGATCATAAAAAGTCTCAAATTACATTTATTTGGATATTTATAATATCAATTATCTTCTTATTTCATTAATTAGGTAATTACTTCATCACCATTGTGTCATAAGTAAATTAAATTATTTAATGTCTAAAAATTATAAATAAAATACCATTATGTAGGAAATATTTTTATCTTTATAATTAATATTTATAATCTAATTTATTTTATGTATAACCATATATTAAAAATACTTTAGTTATTAAACATTGATTTTATCTCTTTTAAATCTTCTTTGAATTAAATAATAATAAATTTTCTAATCTAATCCAAGTGGACCAAAGAGGTTCATATTTTATTCCTAATGTTGTTTATGGTCGAATTATATTTATCTAATAGAATTAGGACATGTGTTAGGGTAATAATAATATCATTTTTACCATTAATTACCCTAGTTACTTTTAACCGTAGTAAATAAAAGTAAAAAGTTATTATTCACTAAAAATTATTTTTATCTTATTGAACCACATTTTATCCTTGATATTAACCATGTCTCTAGGATTTTTGAAATTCCACTCACAGAAGCGGTAAAATTAAGTTTTATGTGAATTTACAAATTCTCCTAGGAGGTGGGTAAAAGACGGTGAAAAGTTCTATAAAATTTTTATATATATAAAATTATTATAAATTGACACCAATGAATTAAATTGAACATATAAAAGTATTATGTGTATATTTTTGACATTAAATAAATTGAGATAAAATAAATAATTATTTAAATAAAAATTCGGTTTTAAACTATAACTCAGTGTTTTTTACTATTCATCAAAAATTGAAAGTTTTTAGAAAAATACCAAAAATTCACCCTAAGATAATTTTGATATTCTGAATCCAAAAATGAAGTCTATTTTTAAAGATAAAATTTATAAATGCTTAAAAAGTAGGTATTACTATTTATAATGTCTAGTTTGATTGGTTGTGGTGTGTGTTATAACTCAAAGTTGCATACAACACACGCTACTATATTATTCAAAGAGAAGTGTACCATGGAAGCTTGGGGTGTTACATTATCCCCTCCTAAAAATAATTTTTTACCTCGAAATTTATAGAATATTACTACATAAAAAGACTCGGGAGGTTCTTCATCATAAGTTCCTCGGGTTCCCACATTGCCTCTTCCATCTTATGGTTTCTCCATAGAACTTTTACCAGATGAGCCGTTTGATTTCTCAGCATTTGTTCTCTTGTATCAAGAATCTTAACAGGCTCTTCACAATAATACAGGTTAGGTTCCAATTCTAATTCCTCATAGGTGAGTATATGCATTGGGTCAAGCATGTATTTTCTCAACAGTGATACGTGGAAGACATCGTGAACTTTGGAGAGATTTGGCAGCATTGCCAAACAATAAGCTACAACCCCAATTTGTTCTAGAATTTCAAAAGGTTCGATGTACTTAGGACTCAATTTTCCCTTCTTATCGAAATGTATAACACCCTTCCATGATGATACCTTCAAGAAAACATGATCTCCTACCTGAAATTCCAAATCCTTCCTTCGGTTATTAGCATAGCTCTTCTGCCTACTTTGAGCTGCTTTGATGTGGTTTTGGATTACTCCACTAGTTATGGGCATATCAGTTTTCTTTCACCAACATCATCTCAATAGGTTGGTGTGAAACATCTCTTTCCATATAATGCTTCATATGGTGCCATCTGAATATTTGAATGGATTCTATTGTTATAGGAAAATTCTACCAGAGGTAAATATTGATCCAACATACCTTGAAAGTCCACTGATCGTGAACTCAAAATGTCTTCTAAGGTTTGAATAGTCCATTCGGATTTTCCTTCAGTTTGGGGGGTGGTAAGCAGTGTGCAAACGAAGGTCAGTATCCAGGGCTTTCTGAAGACTTTTCCAAAATCTTGATGTAAAACATGGATCACGATTAGAAACAATGGATAGGGGAACTCTATGAAGTCTCACAACTTCATTAATATATAGTCTTGCTAGACGTTCAAGTGGTAAATATTCCCTTATAGCAAGAAATTGTGTTGACTTGGTAAGACAGTCAACAATGACCCATATTGCATAGTTTCTTATAGGAGTCTTTGGTAGTCCCATGACAAAGTCCATTGAAATATTATACCATTTCCACTTCGGTATGGGAAGAGGTTGCATGACTCCTCAAGGTTGTTGCCTTCCAACTTTCACTTGTTGAAAAACCATATATCTTGACAAAAAATCAGCAATATCCCTCTTCATGTTTTCCCACCAAAAATGTTCCTTCAAATCTATATACATTTTGGCCCTCCCATGGTGTATAGAGAAATTGGAACTATGAGCATCATCTAAAAATTCTCTATTTAGATCATGTATATTGGGAACACAAAGTCTCTTCCCAAATTTCAAAATTCCATCTTCATACACAAATTCACTCAATCTCCCATCATTCACATCTTTATTCTTCTTTTGAAACTCTTTATCATTGGTCTGAGAACTCATTATCCTTTCTAGTAAATATAGTTTGGGAAGCATTTGAAAAAGTATTGATGTTTCACCATCCATGGTGATTCCCATATCCATCTCTACTAGATCCCTGAAAATTGGATCCCTTTAAACTCTCATCTTTTTCAAAACTCTATGATCCTTTCTACTCAAATCATCTACCACCTTATTTTCCTTCCCCGAGTGGTAGTGTATCATGAAATCATAATCCTTGGGTAGTTCAAGCCATCTCCATTGCCTCATGTTGAGTTCTTTCTATGAGAAAATATACATCAAACTCTTGTGATCAGTATAAATCTCATATTTTTCACCATAGAGATGGTGTCTACAAATATTAAAAGCAAAGATTACAGCTGCTAACTCAATATCATGAGTAGGATAGTTTTTCTCATGAATTTACAGCTAGCGTGATACATAGGCAATAACCATATCATTCTTCATAAGGACACAACCTAGTCATTTCTTTGATGAATCACTATAAATAATGAACCCATCATTCCCCGATGGTAGAGTAAATATAGGATCATTGACTAATATTCTCTTCAGTTCTTCAAAACATTCTTCACACTCTTTTGTCAAAACAAATTTAACCCCTTTTCGTGTGAGCTTTGTTAATGGTTTAGCCAACCAGGCAAAATTCTGGATGAAACATCGATAATAACCTATTAAACCAATAAAACAGCATACCTCAGTTATACTCATCAGTTCCAGATATTATTGGATGTCTCTTATCTTAGAATGATCAATGGATATTTAATCCTTAGAGACAATATGGAAAAGAAATGAAATCTCCTAAAGCCAGAATTCACACTTGATAAGCATCCCATATAATTCATGTCTTTTAAGAGTCTTCAGGATAATGCGCAATTGATTTTCATGACCTTCATAGATTTTGGATTATACAAAGATATAATCAATAAATACCACTACAAATTCTTCGATATATTCCTTGAAAACTCTGTTCATTTGATCCATGAAGACAGAGGGTGCATTATTCAATCCAAAAGGCATTACTGTAAACTCATAATTCCTATACCTGGTTCAAAATGATCTTGTCAGAATGTCTTCCTTATTCGCACACAAGTGATGGTATCCATATTGAAGGTCAATATTTGAAAAGTATTGAGCACCATGAAGTTGTTCAAATAAATCATCAATGTGAGGTAGGGGATACTTTTTCTTTATTGTTATAGCATTGATCTCCCAGTAGTCGATGCATAACCTCATAGATTCGTCTTTCTTCTTAACAAAAAGGATAGGGGCTCCCCATAGAGAAACACTAGGGATAATAAATCCCTTATTACTCAATTCCTCTAGTTGTTTCTTTAGTTCAACTAATTCCACAATTTCCATTCTATAAGGGTTCTTCGATATGGGCCTTGATCCTGGAATTAAATCAATGGAAAACTCAATTTCTCATTCTAGAGGATGTCCAGGTAAATCTTCTAGAAACACATCAACATATTCAATCATGATAGGTAAATACTCTATTTGAACATTCCTTTCCTCACCCACAGTCATTTCATTCTCTTCCTCCCCAATAATTGAATTTAGTTGAGCTACTGGGGGTCGATAAGATAAGAATTAGGTGGTGATGACTCTGCTCTAAAGATAATTTGTTCTTTATCATCATCATCAAAAATAGTAACCTCCTTCTTCTTACAATAAATCTTATCATCATGGTCCTAAATCCAATCCATACCTAGTATTGTATCAAATTCAATCATGGGTATGACGATGATATCAGCAGATAAATAACATTGATATGTCCTAATGGGAACTGATTCACTAAAAATTGTAGCAATGATACTTCCCTTATGAGGTTTGACTGAAAACTCCCTTGTTAAATCAAATTGAAAATATCAAATTTTCTTAGCAAACTGGAAAGATATAAAATAAGGTGAGGATCCAGAATCAAATAAAGCATTGTCTAAACTTGAAGAAATAATTAAATTACCTACCACTACGTCTTTCGGAGCTTCAACCTCCGCAGTAGTGACCGCATAAGCTTGGACTTGATCCCTTGGCCTTTTATAAGGTAAGTTTACTTGAGACTTAGGACATTCATTTGCATAATATCTCATCTCCCTGTAATTATAGCATTGAACATTAGTAGCTTCCTTCTTCCCATTGCAATCACGAGCTTGGTGTCCTTTTTAACCACATTTGTAACAAACTCCCATTCCCTTCAAGAAAGTACCGGGGTGTTTCTTCCTAAATTTACTGCATGATATATATTCAACATTTCCCTTCTTCCCCTTATTTCCATTTCTAGAGTGATCAATAGATCTCTTCTTCTCTTTCTTTTCTTTAAAGTCGTAAGACTTAGAGAATTCCTTTTCTATATTGATAGCACATGAGAAAATATCTTCATATGATTAGAAGGATTGTGAGACTAATGCTCGTCGTAGAAATGGGTTTAACCCATCAAAGAAACTATCAATATTACTTCTTGGGTTACGTATATAATCTGTATCATACCTTTTTAACCTTGTAAAGTTAGACTCATACTTTGCAACATTCTCATCCTCCTTTTTCCTCAGACTCAAAAATTGTATTTCCATATCTGCTCGATGGTCACGAGGAAAGTATTTTTCTAAGAAAATCTCATTATAATCCCTCCATTACATATTTTATACTTCATCATCTTCCTTTGTGTTTTGAATCAATGACCAACATTGATCAGCATCTCCTGTGAGGTGGTAAACTGTCAGGATAACATTTCCCTTTCACTACTCCCCAATGCATGGAATATTTTCTCTAAAGAATTTATCCATTGCTCATCCACTAATGGATTTGTACTCCCATTGAATGTTGGTGTTTGTTTCCTCATGAAGTGGTCTAACATTGATCCTCCACACTTCGGATCAAGGTGATCCATACGGGTAAGGTTATTATTCATAACCTGAGTGAGTTTTCCCAATATGGTGATTAGTTGATCAGCAGCAGTTGTATCACCAGCTCCACTATAATTATCTTTAGCAGGAGGTAAATCCCTACATGGAGTGTGTGCATTGATACGGTTTCATTTCCTTCCACTAGGTTCCATTTCTAAACAATGTCAAAAACTAGATTAGTTTATGAATCGAAATACATAATTCCACACATGAAAAACACTTAACAAACATTGAACAGTTTATAGATATAATCCATAATCATAAAAATGTTTTCTTTGAGTAAATATATACTCGTAAACCCTTCATAATTGTTTGTAAAGAAAATGATAATTATCCTAAGTATATCCCTTGGGAGTGTTGTAACCAATAGTGCAGCAAGGCCCGTTTTCGTGCACCATTTCTCGTTCGAGTCTAGCTCAAAGCGGTGTTTTTGTGCTTTAACCCTAGGTACATCTGTTCCTGAGCCACCTCTACCCACTCGTATCCACACAGGGATATATTTCTCGAGGAACTCACAAAATCTCCACATTACCAAAAATCTAGGATGTTCTTCTATACTAATCCTCAAAGTCCATCTTAGGTCTATGTGCTCTAATCAGAGTTTATCTAAATCTAGCTTCCAATGTTTATACTAAACTTCCTCTGATACCAACTGTAATGCCCCGACCCTAGTTACCCAGAGTCAGTGCATTATCACATAACATTAGAATGACCACAAAAGATCATGTCTCGAAAGACCTATTAGTTTAGTAGCCATGGAAAGACTAGGTACATTCATAAGTCTTACATTACATCATAAAGTGAAAAAATAAAACAACATAGTCTCCATAGTCCATACTCATATCCCCTCAGACTATCCCTGCAAGGTTAGTCATAAAATACTTCTTCACATCATGGTAAAAATAAAACATAGAAATGGGTGAGCTCAGATGCTCAGTAAGGATAACAATATTGTATAAACTTTCATAAATAAGCATAAACATTTAAGGCAATGTATAACTAAAAAAATCCTTTTAAACATGAACATGAGCATAATATGGAAAAAATAAAATGAAATAATGTCATTTACTTGTTCACATGGATATTCTACTAGTTGAATAATAACATGAAATATCAATAACCACTTTCATAATGATGGAATGCATAATGGAAAACATTCATAACCACATAGTCAAGGCCTTGTGCCAAGACTAAAAATAAGATTCTGTCAAGGCCTTGTTCCAAAAAACTAGTTTGTCTCATGAGACCTACCTATGCATCAAGAAGCTATAGCGGGCTCCACCCGTCACTTACTATGTCCAATGCATTCCTCATATGAACATGTTTAAACATAACATAAACATTCTTATTAAAACTAGCATATGAAATGTCAATAATTTCTCTATAAACCATGAATGGTATAAAAATAACACATCCATAGTAAAACATTCCACAAAACCTTCAATACAATGTGGAAGTTTTGTATCATAATAAATCAACTTCAAATTAGCTTAAAATCCATTGAAGGATGTTGACATAGATGAAATCAAAACTATTTGAGAGAAATATCTCTTTTTTTTAAATCATTTAAAAGTCACATAATTATAAAAGAAAACATTTACTTTGAAAATATTCTTATAATCTTTTAAGTTAAGCTTCGACAATTTTATAATGGTGGAAAATAGCCGCACCCACCGTATAATTTAAAAAAATACATTCTTACCTTAATTTTATCGAAAAGGATAATAAGGACCTTGTTTGGAAAATGAAAAAAAGATTCCTTTCAAACCATTTTATAAAAATTAAAACAAGGGTATAAATTACTTTAACCCATAGTCTATTAAATAGTAAAAAAATTGGAATACATTTTTAAGAAACATGGATTTGGATGATAAAGAGGTCCCAGTAGATAAATACGTATAAACAACCACGGATAATGAAGAGATTGTAAAATTAACCCTTACCTTGTACTTTTACTTGGTTGAGGGTAGGTTAAACTCATATATAATGGTGAAATAACTATTATTAAATTATACAAGAATCATATACATTAATATGATATCATATATGATCTTTTAACATTGTTTTGTTAATAATATCTTAGTATTATCATCATTTCGGGTGTTAACGGATTCGTTTTCCTTTATATTATTTTTAATGTGAGTCATATTTGTTATGGATGGGATGTATCTTATTTATATCCAGAATGATATCAAGTCTTTAAACATTATTTTTAATCATCTAATGAAAATTAGTCTTGAATGGATACGATGGGGAATGAATCTCATCGCGTTCGTGGAGATGGTAATCCGTACGTACGGACCAGCGACAATATCATTCTTTTGACATCAAAATAATATATAATTGGATGGTATATAATATATATAGAATAATTATCATGTTATATTTATTATTTACATGAATTACACATCATTATTATACCCATCCAAATAATAATGTATTGAATAACAATTACACCACGACGTGGAGACAGTAATCCGTACGTACACACATATGGGACATGTCATTAAAATTATGAAAATAATAATGAATATGGCTATAAAATATTTTTAATAACAGAATAGTATATAGAAGATACTGTATTTATTATTTTAGAATTTAAATAACAAATAAAGAAGAAGTGGAAGTAGAAAATAACTTGAAAGAGGGTCGTGTAAATATTACCTCTTCTTCGGGTTATTCCTTTTGATTTGATCAAAAGGGCTTCTGAGGATGGATTTCTGACTAAAATAATGCCTCTAGTATGAATTAATGATATTTGAGAGGGTCTTTGGGCATAGTTTTGTCGATCCAAATGGCTTTGATGGTGTGAATTAGAGAGAAGGGGGAGTGCCCCTTTATAAGAGGGGTGAGGGGCACCTTAGGAAAATCCAAAAATATTATTTTAAAATAAAAACATTTTCAGTTTATAATATCTTCAAAATAGATTATTTAAAGGCTAAGGTGGGTATGGGTATAAAACCACTCAACTAATTGGTTTTATACCGGTTTGGGTCACTATATTAACTTTATCTTTTAGATTTAACTATTAGTTAAATAGTTTGACATTTTCCATGTCTCTTTGTATTTTTATATTATATGGTTACTAAACATACTATATACATCCAAGAGAACTCCAAGTGGTTCATTAATGATACATATATAATTATATAATTCCTTTGGCCGAATCTTATATTTTTAGGAATAGAATATCAATTAATAATATAATATTTGTTTTAAAAACTCTTTTATGTCAATTTTGACGCTATTTGGTATTTTGTTTTTTATAAATTCATAACAGCATTATTACTTAGAAATAATTCATATATCCAACCCTAATATGTCATATTTACCTATAAAATTAGTTGAGTTCATAAAAAGTCTCAAATTATATTTATTTGGATATTTATAATATCAATTATTTTAATATTTCATTAATTAGGTAATTACGACATCACCATTGTGTCATAAATAAATTAAATTATTTAATTTTTGAAAATTATAAATAAAATTCCATTATGTAGGAAATATTTTTATATTTCTAATAAATATTTATAATTAAATTTATCTTATGTATAACCATATATTAAAAATGTTTTAGTTATTAAGCATTGATTTTATCTCATTTAACTCTTCTTTGAATTAAATAGTAATAAATGTCCTAATCTAATCCAAGTTAACCAAAGATGTTCATATTGTATTCCTAAGGTTGTATTTGGTCGAATTATACTTATCCAATAGAATTATGACATGTTTTAGGGTAATAATAATATCATTTTTACCCTTTATTACCCTATTTACTTTTAATCGTGGTAAATAAAAGTAAAACGTTACGATTCACCAAAAATTATTTTTATCTTGTTGAACCAAATTTTACTCCTAGATATTAACCATGTCTCACAGATTTTTTAAATTCACTCACAGAAGCGGTAAAATTATGTTTTATGTGAATTTAAAAATTCTCCTAGGAGTTGGGTAAAAGACGCTGAAAAGTTCTGTAAAATTTTTATATATCTAAAATTATTTTAAATTGACTCCAATGAATTACATTGAACATATATATGTATTATGTGTCTATTTTAACTAAAATAAATTTAAATAAAATAAATAATTATTTAAATTAAAATTCGATTTTAAACTATAACTCGGTGTTTTTCACTATTCATCAAAAATTGAATGTTTTTAGAAAAATACCAAAAATTCACCCAAAGATAATTTTGATATTATAAATCCAAAAATGAAGTCCATTTTGAAAGATAAAATTTATAAAATTTCAAAAAGTGGTTATTACTATTCATAATGGCTAGTTTGATTGGTTGTGTTGTGTGTTAGAACTCGAAGTTGCGTACAACACACGCTACTATATTATTCAAAGAGAATCATACCTTGGATACTTGGGGTGTTACATTAGAATGTAACCCTCATGGATACCTTATGATATAACCATCATAGTCACACTTAGAGTAACTATATGGTTGACCCATAACATAAACACACTCAATGCATTAAAGGGAGATATATGCCCCACCCTTAATCATAAATAATTCCCAAGAAACATAATATAATCATAAAACCTAAATACTTGCATCATAGAAACATTCCATTTTAATTTTGTTAAAAAAATAGAAATAAAAAAGGGAATTTTTAATAGAAAAGTCCCTTATATAAAACCTGAAAAATATACATTTTTAAAAACATTTTAGAGTAATTTGAAGACCTAAATTTTCTCACATTAATTTACACTTAAATAAATTCATAAAAACGTTTTTGAATATATGGTCTTGAAATGTAAATATTGATAAGAATAAATCATTGAAATATTTTTAATAATATTTTAGTTAAAGAGTCCCTTACCTCAGGTTCTTCTGACTTAAAACATGTTTAAACCCCCTGTACGATGGTTTAAATAGAGTTATTAATATATTACAGATATATACTAATATATATATATATATATAATACCTTTATGATCTTTTAATAATAACTTTCCATCTGTTTTTTCATAATATTTTGTTATTTATGTTGTTTTGGGTGCACTCTTTTTATGGTTTCCATGGTTGGTTCATTTTGGATATTCATTTCAAATGAATGAAAGAATATAGAATTGTAATTAAATGGTATTAACATATTTACGTAATCATAAATGATAACATAAATCATTTTGTTTTCTGATATGAGGATTATTTAATAGATAAAACATTAATGAGAATGATTTAATTTATTTTGGTGAACTTATATAATTTTTTTCTATTATATTGTTTATATATTGGTTCCAGAATATTATAAAACATAAAATATGTATGAAAAAATTTTATTTAACCATAATAATGTCTTTATGATCATCCTTATACACCGTAACCGAAAATTAATGTGTGTCATCCACAATAGCGGTAAATTGACACATCACAGACGATGTTTTCATTTTTATAATAAAAGTGAGTGGAGAAGGATTTTGATGATGAATTTTTATATAAACAAGATAAAATTATAGTATATATAATACACTTGAGTTTTCATTCCAATTGTATAATTGGAGGTTAAGAGAAGATAATAAAATAAAACAAATTGAAAATAAAATAAAAGAGGATTTTACCACTTGAACTTTTTCCCCCTAAGAACCACCTTAAGGCCCTTGGTTTTGTCCTTTTGGTAATACAACCTGGTCTTTGACTTGAGGAAGGATGTTGGGATGGTAAATAAGTAGAAATTGAATAAGTTATAATGCTTTTAGTTGTGTGGACAAGAGGGGGTGGGTTGGTATTTATAGTGGAGGAGAGGGGTGTTTTCTCATTATTATATTCATTAGTTTATTATTTTGGATCAAATATATGAATATTTGAGCATTATTAGTAAATATATTAAAATAATGAATGTAAATTTTAGATTATGGTGATTTCATAATTCATGACTCAAGTAATAGAGTATTTATATTATAATGTATATATACCGTAAATTATTGTATTTCATTATTCACAAAAAATGATCTATTTTAGAAAAATTCCAAAAAATTCACCCAAACCATTTTTTGATATGTAGAGTCAAAAAATGAAATCTATTTTATAAAAAAAATTATATATTAATATGTAATTTTTTAATTGAAATCATAATTTATTCAAGAAATACAAATTTGAAAATGATAACTGCTTTTATGACACGTTGAAAAATTAATTGAGGTCTCATAGAATTATATTATAATAATAAGATAAAAAATATTATTTTATGAATATATTTTATAAAAATAAATTTTCTATTAAGTTGATAAATAAATTATAAAATTATAAATAAATATTAATCTTTCGTAAAAAATACTAATACTTAATTAATCCTTTTAAAAACATTATTTACTTATTCCATGATATTAATACAAAACAATTTCACTTATATGATACATAAATATTATCTACACTTTAATAGGTGTGATTACTATTCAATTTTTATAGATTCCATAATTTCTATAAATACCGCTTCTATAATTATAGAATTTTAAAGAAATTAACTATTAAATTATAGAATGAAAATAAATTATTTTATAAGTACTTAGGTCATTACCTTATTATTAAAAATTAAACACTCTTAGTATACAAAAATTGGTTTCCAAAAGTAAATTTAAAATGGATTTATTATGGGTTAATCAAAATGATAAGGATTGTGATTACACCAAAACTTTCCTAAAATATATTAGTTGATGATATTACATCCTTATATCATCTTATATTATAATATATGGCCTTTTATAGGTATTTTTATTGAGATTGGTTTTGTTATAAATTAATATTTTGATAAATTCAAAAAGTGTCCATCACCTTCATTATAAAAGGACACCTTCTCCCTCACCTCATCACACCACATTGAGCCTTCTAATTTGATAACAGCCTACCTAAATAAGATCCCAACTTCTACACTCTGATAATAGAACCATCTATTTGAGAATAAATCCAATCAATTATGTCTTTTTGTATAAACCAAAATGATTTAACCGAAAATAGGGTAACATTCTTCAACGATCACATTAGTTTTTTTTCTTTCTCCACTCCTTCATTTATTTTTATTACATGATTATAAAATAAGAGTATTATTTTAAATATACTTATATTTTGTTATTTTAAGGGTCTGACCTACATTTATAGACACTTCCATCAAATGGGTAATGAATTTACCATTCATGTGTGGCGATGTACCGCATCCTGAAATGATGTCATTCATTTTTCCTTCACCTCCTCTCGTGGTTGGTCATTATGATGGAAATGCTTTTTTTATATACTATATATGGTATTTATGTTGTATTAATAATTATCTATTTTTTATATAACACGTGAATTCCTACTTTCCACTTTTTTGTAAATATGATTACATCATTTGGGGCGGTGTGGACTACCACCTCCTCAATGCGATGTGATTCGATCACACTATACATCGAATGTATAAAGCTTGGTGTCAATAAAAATATGTAAAATATATGAAAAAAATGTAACAAATAAATTATTATATACATATATATAATTTAATTTTAATTCTTTTAATTTGAAAAATAAATGAAAGTAGCGTTCATGCGTCTGTTCGACCTACCGTCTCCATGAACAGCGCATTTCTTTTCATAACTCCACATTTATTATTATTATTATGAATATATATATATAATATGATATTTAAAACATGGGTTACATTTATGAGATCATAAAATCAAGATCTATGTAATTTTAACAATAAATAACAAATCAAAACATAATAAAAAAACTAGGCTATTAACACACAAAATATTGAAAATGATGAAGGATTACTAACAACCGGTAAAAAAATATTATAAGAGAATCATATATGATATCATAAACACTAATAAGATTCTAGAATAATTTTGTAGAATTATTAAAACCATTATAAAGGAGGTTAAATAATGTCTACAAAAATGGAAATACAAGGTAAGGGACTTCGTCTCACTCTCCTTTGATTGAGGAATATTTTGATGTTATACACCCACCTTCTTTCAAGAGGTATATATACGGCCCCTTTGACTTATCATGTCATTAATTTATTTATTATAAATATATTTAATGTTTTGTTAAATGTTATTCTTTCATTTGGATTATGATTTAAATATTTAAAGTAGTATGGGACACCATGATTGTTTAAATATTTAATTATCACATCCTTTTCTCAATGTATATGTTTTCTAAAAATGTTTTTAATATTCTCTAATGATTATTTAAAGTCATTTTTAAAGATTTTTTTCTTTTAAAAAATTATTTAAAATATATATTCTTTTTCTGTAAACAAGTTCCTTTGAGGATTTCCAACAAAAATATGAAAGCAATGCTTCTTTAAATTATACGTCATGAAGAGATTTTTCATAATCATAACACCTTAATGATTTTAAGGATCATTTACATGTTTACAAAATAATTATCAATGCAATTTGTTTCTTTTAAATCTATGCATCCTTTTAAATAAAATATTTCAATGTAAAGAATGTATTTATATCAAGAAAATTTTAATGATTTTATTGGTGTATTTTCATCTATGTCAACATATTTGTTGTATTTTATGCTTAACTTAGGTTGATCTATTATGAAACATATTTTATTTAATGTTTTATGATCTGTTTGATTGTGGATATTCTTTTTGTTACCATTCATGGATTATGGTTAAAGTATTCACATTTTTTATGATAGTTTTTGAATAAGAATTCTTATGTTGTTAGTGTTTCCCCCCCTTTCATATCAGGAATGCATTGGACTTAGTAAGTGTCAGGGGGCCCTCAATATCCCCTTGATGAATTGGTATATATCTTGAGACAAATGAGACTAGGTTTTTACACATTATTTTGTGGTGTCTTGGTTAAAACCATGACGGTATGTTTATGATTCCCCAAATTGTGCATTCCCTCATTATGATATTACTTAATGATATTCCATGTGATTACTTGACTAGTAGAATATCTATGGTTATGTTTCTTCTCATGTGATTATTTTAATGGAATTATTTGATCATATTTCATTGCTTCCATATTTCTCTCAAGTTATTGATAAAATGGAGTGTGTTTTAGTCAATCACATTTCCATAATCATTTGTTCTTGTTTATGATAGATCCATCTACATTACATACCCTCACTGAGCACATGATCTCAACCCTATCATATGTTTTGTTTTTTCTAGGATTTAAAGATGTATATAATGACTGATATTCAAGGATATTCATGGTGAATGATGGTGTTCTCAAAGTATTCTTTTTTTATTTTATGATTTAAATTGTAGTGTAATGTTCATGTATGTAATATGGTTTCCAAAACTGTTAAAATGATCTATCCTTTTGGATTTGAGTCTTTTATCTATGCCAATATAAATAAGTGAGGCACCATATTTGGGCTACTAGTTTCAGGTCATTATATTTGGTATTAGAGAAAGTTTAGTATAAACCTTGGGAACTTGATTTAGGAAATCATTTATTAGAATCTGTAACATTATTACTAACTTCTATGATATTTCCATGTAATGGATATCATCTTATAAATTTAGTAATACCAGGAAAAACCCAGGTTATATATATGGAATCATTGATTTAGAAAAATATTTCATGGTTTGGAAATCCTATAGATGATTATTCAGGACAATATCACTATGGTTTGTGTTTCTCACATTAATCTTTGGGATTTTATAAATGCATAGAATCAGTAAGGCCATACAAGTAATGGTTATACTGCTTATGATAAAGAGACTACAAGATGAAAGGATTTAGGTAATAAGGGATAAGATGATGAAGATCAGTTGATGGATTAAGTATTATGTAAAATGATTAAAGTTTTTTGTGTATTTGGATTTGAGAATTATTTCATCAATGGTGCTTTAATACTATACGTACGAACTTGATGGTTTTATTTCAATCCCACATCTTAGTTCTAACATCCCACTAATGGTATCCTATTTGAAATACTGATCTTGTGATGACTTTCGCATTTCCATTTCCCTCTTATTAAGAGGATATATTATTGACCCCATTTCTGATGTTTGTTTCCCAAAATGAAATGGTCAAGTATCAACATTTGATTTTTGAATTGAAATTTCATATTACAAGGATGACATTTATTGAAGTAGGGGATAATATATCATCCCAATAATTTATTATATTTTTTCCCATTATAATAAATTTAATTTTTTAGATAGCCTATAAAGCACACAACCCTAGGTTTAAAAAAAGAACTATTTAGCCACTTTTTTTAGATTAAATTAAATTATTACACTAATAGAAAAATTTAAATGTTATATATAAAATAAAAAAAATTAAATTCGACCCATATATATTTTATGGGAATAATATAATAAAAAACCCAATATTAAACATAAAAACATATATGTTTTATAAAATTATTTTTACCACCTTTTAATGGATAACATGTTTTAAATCAAATTCATGACACTTTTATATATTAAATTTTTAAAAATTAAATTATTATTTTAAATTCGAATATAAAATTTACATTAGTTTATTTATTGGTATATTTCTAATAAGATTCATGTTTCGATAAATAGTTATAAAATATTTCATATTAATTGAGAAAATATTTTTCATCTCAATAATTTGTAATGATAAATTTTATTTCTAATTATTTTTACAGTATAATTAGATCCACTTTTTATCATTTAACTAAATATAGCTCATTGTAATCAATTTCACATTTAATAATTATATAAAAACATTTCAATCTTTTGGATGTTTTTACTTTAAAAATATATTTTCCCAATTTGTCAACATGATTAATTTTAAATTAATTTTAGAAATTTATATTTTTTGAATAATTATAATTTTATTTAATATTTGGACTCATAATGTCCAATTTTATTAAACAGGTCCATTTTAATTTTGGATAATATGAATAGTAACTTTAGTAAATTTTAATACTACGGTTAAGGGTAAATCGTTTAATTAAGGGTAAAAATAATATAATAGATATTAGAAAACTACTATAACAGATGACCAAAATATATTAGATGAATATTATTTGACCCATAACACATAAGTATCAAAATTGAATAATTTAATAAAAACCTTCCCAAAAATGACTTAAATATTATTAAACTCAAAGGGAGTGAAAAATGACACTCTTAATTATTAATATGTATAATTATTTTAATAAAGGGATAAATATAAGATATTATCGACTATATGTATTATTATTAAATATTAAATGTTTATTTACCTCATAAATATTTATTTTTAATTTTTATTAAAGAAATAATTATCATAAATAATTAAAAAAATGATGTTGTAGTAATTACTCAATTAATGAAACCATCAATTAAATGATATTAGAAATATTAATAGAGATATAATTTTACTTAATTAAGGTGATAAATGAATTTTATATTTCAAAATGACATTTTTGGGGGGTTTATGTGAATTTTTTCTATGTTATCATGTTGTATGTATTTTCATAAATTCAATGTTATGAATATTGTCAAAATTGACACTTAAGATATTTTATTAAAATAATATATTAATAAATTATTTAAAAAATTAAAAATATTATCTAAGAGGAAGGTGATGGGATATGGTCTAGAATATCATAAATGTGACATTTAAGGATCAATATACATTTTATTAGCCAAAATTACTCCCTCTTAGTATTGAATCATTGGTTACCATAGTTAAAATTAAAATGGGTTAATTATGGGTTAATCAAAATGATAAGGATTAGAATAACACCATTGTTTATATAAAATATATTGTCTAATGATATTACAACCTTATCATATCTTATATTTGAATACATTTCCTTTTGGAGGTATTTGGATTGGTATTTAATTAATGAAAAATTAATATGTTTGAGAAATTCCAAAAGTTCCCCTCACCTTCATTATAAAAGGACACATCTTACTTTACTACCTCACATAAATTTTATTCATATAGATTGACCAAAACATACCCAAATAATCTCCCAACTTACCTCAAATCATATTAGAATCCTTATTTAGGTCATAAATCTTTGCAATGAATTATTTTGGTATAATCCAAAAGGAGTTTCCCAAAAATGAGGCAACGTTCTCCAATGATTGATCTAGTTTTATTTCTTTAACCAACACTTAATTTATTATTATTAAATTATTATAAAATAACAAAATTATCCTAAATATACTAATAATTTATTCATTATGTTTTTTATCCATGTCTACACACACGTCCTTCAAATGGGTAACAAGTTTATCGTTCGTCTATGACGATTTACCGCCTTGCAAAACGATGTCATTAATTTTTCCATTACCACCTCTATTGGTTGGGAATAGTAATTGAAACTCATTTTTTATATGATATTTTTGATATTTATGTTTTATTCATAATTATTTAATTGTTATATAACACATAGAATCATTTTCTACATTTTGTGTAAATATGATAACATTATTTGTGGAAGAGTGGATTACCGCCTCTTAAAAGCGATGTGATTCGTTCACACTTTACATAGAATGTATAAAGGTTGGTTTTAATAACAATATGTAAAATATATGAAATTTATGTAATAGTATAATTATACTATACATATATATCATTTTCTTTTCATTCTTTAAAATGAAAAGGAAATGAGAGAAGTGTTCATGCATACATATGTCCTACCGTCTCCATGAATGGTGAATTTCATTTCTTATATCCATATTTTATTGATTATTATAAATATAAATACATAAATAATATATATAATATTTATATAGGATCCCAAAGCACCCTGATATGGGGGTAAATCAGGGTGTCAGCATTTTCTTACTAACGTGACGGATCTTGTACACACATTGGTAGGAACCTGTTAAACCTATATGATGGTAATGTGAAGTAATTAAAACATTCACACGTAACAAAAAAACAGTTTTTACATGGTTCACCACTCAGGAATAGTCCAAGGATCATACAAAAACACATTATTGGTCATACCTATATCCACTAATCATAACTTTATTTAGAATACATATGTTTTGACACAGTCAATCTATGCTAGGAACACTGCCTTTAAAAGGTTTTAGGGATTGCACACTGCATCCCCCGGATCAGTTCCATCTAATCTATGTTGATCACTAATTTGAGATATTTCTAACTCATTTTATCAACTAGAAGGTCACTTCAATGGTTTTTCATTAAAGTATTTGTCCTTGAAATAGCACGAGACTCTACTTTCCCTATATACGTAAGTTGATGCACTCTAATATCCCTGTCCTCTTAAACATGATGTTCAATACTACCTTTCGCCAAGCTCCTTCATGAAGCTCCATACCTTCTTAAAGCTCCCTGAATTCACAGAACAATATACCTTTATGAAGTACCCCTCTCTTTTCAAAGAAAACAACCTCCGCGACGAACCCCTGCCTTCACGGAACAAACTTCTTTCACGAAGCTCACCGAGTCAACACAGAATACCCCATCTTTTCAAAGAATCCATTAATAAAAACAATTTTTAGCAGTTAAGACTCGTAAAATTTTCATGATACTCAAGATCGAATATAATGTCTATTTTATGGATATACCCTGGCTTTGTGAAATCAGATCAATTCTGGAATTTCTGTTGAAAACTCATTAAAAGTGAAGAGGGTAACCTCTTCCTTAGAGGCTTGAACATTCGGGAAGCCCCACTGCCTCTTTGAGGATTTTATGGATCCTTAAAAAATTTCTTAGAGACACACTTACCTTCCTAATGTACTATTGAAATTTGATGTTTTTGTGAATCTTTCCGTCAAACCCTTCATGTCATCCAGATGGTTCAATTCTTGTAATTGCGGAGATCACTGTCACCGATCACGATGCTCCAATTCTTCATCATTTGCATTGATCATCATAATCATATAGCACACCATCATAATTATTTAATCCTTCACAAAATGTAATTCCCAAAACCCATATTCATGAAACTCATATCTTTTCCTTATTTCAATACATCCTTCAATAAAAATCAGTTTTCACATTGCTTTCAATTCTCCAATTTTTGGACCCCAAAAATTTGACAGACATCGGGAAATGATGTTGCCATCAAAACTGTTTTCATCTTGTACTATAATATCCCTTTCTATACAAGCTCCCTGATCTTCCATGAGAGGATTTAAAACAAAGACAAATCATACTCTATTTCATGCCAAGGACAACCTCTGTTCCAACAATCTCCCCCTTTTGGTTTTTTGGAAATTTGCAGACCAATTCAATGAATCGCCAGACACTATCAAAACCTAATATGTGAGAAACAAATCATCCAAAACTATAAATCTATGTGAGAAATGCATGGTTTATAAAAAATAGGGGAATCATTAATTGGGTTCCCAGGTTTTGGAATGCTTAAAGAAGTACAAGAATAACTCTATTGTTTCCTCATAACACTAAATTATTTTCTCCATTATCATTTTATCCATTTTTTAACTCATCACTCTCCCTCATTGTAGCATATTGTAATTTCTATATTCTCCAACTTATTGCAACACACCAGAAAACCATTTCTTTCTTATTGAATTTCTCCATTCTCCCCCTATGAGAATAAACCCAATGACCCTAAATTTAACTTGTAGATCTCAATGTACACACACCTAGATTGTATCTCCTTAATAAATTGGGATGTTGTTGAACATCGAGGTTCCACCTATGCTTCTTGAACACATGTACTGACAATGGATTGTTAAATGTTTCTACCACATGATCATCAGTTCTAACATGATCCGGTTTAATAATTCCTCGTTCTACCTTTTCCTTGATAAATTCATATCGGATTTCAAAGTGTTTTGTATGAGTGTTTTGAAAAGGATTATTTGTATGATCAATTATGCTCTTGTTATCACACTGAATCACAATTGGTTATTTCACTACATCACTAGTATCAATCAATTAGTGCTTCATCCATTGTAGTTGAGTGCAAGGCTTTGTAGAATAGATATACTCGGCTTCGTCAGTATTAAGTGAAGTACTTTCCTATTTCTTACTCTACCAGCGCACAAATTTCATACCAATAAAGAATGTGCCACCACATGTGTAATTTATTTCTATGATATCTCCAGCCAAATTACCATCATAAAATGATGATAATTCATGATATCTACCTACAGTAATGTATAAACCATAATTATAAGTGCATTGAATATACCTAATGATTCTTTTACCTGCTTCCATATGTTCTTCCTTCAGTTTACATTGAAAGTGGGCCACTAAGAATGTTTCGAGGATAATATATAGTTCTTTCACAGTCATGTACAATAAGATTCCAATGATTCTCCTATAAATTTTGGGATCCATAAATGTCCCATCTTCATGCTTTCCCAATTTTTCCTCAATCAAAATTAAAGTTGACATTGGTTTGAAATCTTTCATATTGAATTTTTCATCAACTCTCTTGCGTATGTTTCTTGAGAAATATTAGTGTAATCTCTCCCTTGAATAACATGCATCCTCATTATGTATGTGAGTTCACCAATCATAGACATTTCAAATTTAGGTTTCATGTGATTTGAAAATTCATCCAATGATTTATGCCTGCTTCCACCAAAAATAATATCATCTACATACACTAGTACCATGAACATATATTTCTAAGAATTATTCACATAGATATTGGTATCCAATCCTTATATTTTAAATTAGAGCTTTTTTAGACAGGAGTCAAGCCTAGAGTACCACACCTGTAGTGCATGTGTTATTCCATATTGTTCCTTCTTGAATCTGAACACCTTCATGTCATCATTTATGAGCAGAAAACCCACTGGGTTTTCAATGTAGTCTTTTTCTTCAAGAACAACATTCAATAAATATTTTTTGAATCCATTTGAAACACTTTGTATCCTATTTGAATTTTCGTGGCAAAAAAAATCCTGATCCACTCCAATTTTTCCCCTAATAAAAATGGTTATTTATCATCATCAACATCAATTTATGAATATAATTTACAAACTAGTAGTTCCTAATTTCCGAATACATTACCTTGCTCATCAAATTTACTTTTAAAGATCCAATTTATACCAATCACGTTGTGGCATTCGGGTCTTGTAACAAGATCGCATATCTAGTTCTTATAAACCTGATCTAACATTTCATTAATGGATTTATCCCATGATTCATACTTTGTATATTCTTCAAATGAGTATGGTTCTACAAGTAATAGGAAGGTATATTGTTCATTATTCACCCTTCTCCTTATCTGTGTGGGTGATTTCCAATCCTCAATGATGCTAGATTGATCAATCTATGCTATTCAATTTCTTCAATGAGGTTTAGATGAATTTTCTTGGTCTATGGATTACTTTTAAGATTATTCTTCCGGATCAACATCATGTTGTGACCCCTGAATGTTTTGAAAACCTTACTCTACTTCTATATTTGGATCTATTAAATTTTCACATTATTAATCATCTTCTATCACATCAACATAAGAATTCCTTGAGGCATTTTTGTTCTTATCTTTAATGATCTTCTCATCACTTCTTTCCAAAAAATTTCTAATATGATTACTGAATCACTTATAGGATTTGATATTTATCAAATATCCAAGAAAAGTCCTTCATCTACAGCATCACCATATTTCCCTTGATTTCTTTCTATTTTTTGGGGTGAAATATTTATTTCTAAAAACATAAAAATACTTAAAAGAAGTCTTACTGTCATACAAAAACTCATATGGTGTCTTATTTTCTCCCATATAAAGCCCTTTTTTATTTTGAGTATACAATAAATCTTGAACATCCTCTTTCCAATAATGGTAAGGGATATAACTGTAAAACTGCATAGTTCTGGTCATATTGTTCATCTGTCGATTCCAATGCCCAATGACTCCATTTTGTTGTGACGTTCTCATAACAGCCCCCTCATGTTGAATTTAGTATTTATCTAGGTATTTTTCAAATTTAATTGATGTGTACTCCCCTCAATTTTCAGATATTATAACTTTGATAGTGTGACCAGTATCATTCTATAATATTAGATGATAAGTCTTCATGAACTCAAACACTTTTCATTTCCTATGTATAACTGTCACACAAGCCATTCTATGATAATAATCAATGAAAATGAAGAAGTAAATTTCTCCATGTGTTCCAGCTACATTTATCAGACCACATACATCTTTGTGGATGAGAGCAAGAAGCTTTGATTCCTTTTTTTCTTCTTTGGCTAATAAGAACTATAGACCTACTTCTCTCATACACAATCATCCGAAGTCTTTTACCTTCCATGCTTCAGATTAGGGATATACCATATTCTCTTTACCTTAGATATATTTTCCAGGTCTTGTTGATTGATGTGTCCCAACCTCTAATTCCACAGGGTGTTTTGTTCTTCAATTATTAGACTGAAAATGTATTCTTTAGCTCCCCATTGGCTAGTTCAATACTTCCAATTCCTTTGATTTCCAATTCACCATAATTACAAAACCTTACCATTACATTGACCCTTTTCTTGGAATTCATTAATATTTCAGCCTTACCCGTCATGTGGGAAAAACATCCACTATCAAGGATCTAGGTTCTATTTCTCTTTGTAGCTTTGAGTGATACTTATACAAGTTTGGATTTTTCAATTTTCTTCTTTTCTTTCTTTGAAATATTAGATTGAGTGAAGGATGAAGATGGTCTTTCAGATTTATATTCCATGTGGGAAGGTTCTTTATACTCATGCTATTCTTCTAGAGGAGAAAACCTATTTGTGAGAGGAACATGGTCTGGTTGAAGAGTACTGACTTGTCTACAAGTTATGTTAGAATTTTTCATGTCTTTCCTCTTCATGAAATAAAAAACATTATGGAAAAAGTTAGAAAAATTAAAAAAATATCCATAGAAATTATTTATTCTATAAGAAGTATGATATGAATTGGTTTTCCTTTGTTCATTTCCTAGATCATCCCCATTCAAATATCTCCTTACATATTCACATTATTACATGGTGCTTCCCATATTTCCACCGAATTGAAATTTACTAATCAAAAATGTCTTCTAATTTCTATTTCTCATTATTTCTCCTTCCTTAGGAACATAGTTCTGTTTCCTATCATTTCTGTATGCCTAAGGATATTTTTCAGTTCTCCTTTCAGTTCGAATTGAGGGTTTCTTTATCAGTACTTCATGTGACTTTTTAACATGTCTAACTTTTATATTGCCTCTATTTTAACCCATTTTATTTTCATCATTTGATGTTTTGACATCACAACCGACTCCATTATTTCTCATGCATGCAATTAATTGATCATTTAAAACCTTTTCAACTCCATCAGAACAAAGCAAGGCTCTATCTAGCAACTCACCATCTGAGAATTTTCCAAACTGTATTTTCTTCATTGCTTCTTTTGAATTTGATCCACTTTTGAGTTTAGTTATATGAATAAAACATTCTTCTTTATGTCCCTCAGATGTCTTGGAATTCTAACCCAATCTCAAGGTAAAATCCTTTATGACCTTTTCCTCTTCATAAATTTGGAGATTTAGATCCTATACATCTTTTGTTCTTTAAAGGTCTATTGATTGAACTTTCACTACTTCTTCCAGTTGTTCAATTTCATCTTCACGTTGATCAACATATTCTGATGATTCTTCCACAACTTCTCTCCACTTTTTTAATTAGTCTCTATTATTATAATGATTACCAAGAGCATCCTTAAGTTATATCTTTAGATCATCATCAACACCCAACTTATGATTTCTATCATTATATTTTGATGGTATTGACATCTCAATGGTAGACATCATAGACTCTTGGTTTTCAAATTTAAATTATGTTTCCTATTCAAAAAATAATTCATTATAATTATATTATTCTTCATAGAAAAAACTTTTTTTCTATGGTTTCTTTCCATATTTGAAGTTTCCCTTTTAAAAAAACCTTTTCTGAGTCTTCTATGATTTTTTAGCTTCACCTTCATCATCATTGAACTTCCTTGAGCACTGAGAACAAATGTGCCCAACTCAACCAAAACAAAAACATGTCTAGTGTAGATTTCCTAAAAATCTTCCTTTTCCTTTGTTGAAATTCTTAGCTACGAGTGAAAAGAGTTATCCTTCTTCATAGACTTCAATAGAATAGTCTCCTACAATACTTAGTTTTTTCATGGATTTGAGTTCCATCTCCTTATGACAAGACTTGTAACATCTTCTGGTTTCACTCTCATTTCATATGAAACCAAACTACTCAGAAGATCATCCAATGACAGTTTCGAAAGATCTATTTTCTCATGGGAAGACACCTTTGGATTATAAACATGTGGAAGTATTCTTAATATTTTCTTTAAAATTTCAATGTCTTTTACTTCATCACAAAGCCCTCAAATTTCTCCTTCGACTTTAGAAATTCAATTATATAATGTGTCTTTATTTTAATCAGGATGAATTTTCATATCATCAAACCTATTATGAGAAACATGGAGTTTTTCCACATTCACTTTGTTTTTACATTCATAAATATATTCTAATTTCTATTACATTGAATTGGAAGATATAAAACTCATTACCTTTAGATATATCATATCAGAAAGAGATGTAGTGAGATAATTATTCTCTTTAGAATCGGCATCATGCATTTTCTTATCTATATCTATCATAAATAACATAGTTGGATCAGTGACATGTATTCCTTGTGTATTGGAATGAGTACTTTCATTTCAAGAGATCTTAGATGAGATATCAATATGTTCTTCCATATTTTAAAGTTACTTCAATCAAATAGGGGTATTCCCCTAACATTTACTGAATTCCCTATGATGAAAAATTAAGATAGATTTAACACCAAAAACCATTACCCCCTGATACAACATGAAAGAACCCTGAACTCAATGAGAGGGGAGGGTGAACCGGGGTGTCAACGTTTTACTACTAAAGTGACGGATCTCGTTCCATGTTGGTTGGAACCTATTAAAACGGTCTTATGGTAATGTGTAGGAAATAAAACATTCACACACAGAAAGACAACACAAAAATGTTTACATGGTTCACCACTAAGGTCTAGTCCAAGATGCATACGCCAATGGATTTTCATTCGAACAAAAATCCACTATCTTTACTATATGTGGAATATTAATTTTTTGACACAGTCACTTAATTCTAGGTGCACTACCATTATAAGGTTTTAGCGATAGCACACTGCATCCCTCATATCACCTACATTGACTCCCCATAGCTAACTGATTTGAGATAAGTCTAACTCACTTTATCGACTTGAAGGTTTCTTCAATGGTTTAGCGTTAATGTCTTTTCCCCTGACATAGAATGAGACTCTTCTTGCACCATATACCTGAGTTGATTAACTCTAAAATTGTTATCCTCTTAAACCTAATGTTTAATACTACCTTTCATGAACATCCTTCATAAAGATCCCTACCTTCACGAAGCTCCCAACATTCACAGAACAAACAACATTCTCAAATCACCCCTTCTTTAATGGAAAAAATTGTCGTCACAAATCACCCATGACTTCATGGAACAAACTACCTTGTTGAAGCTCACTGAGTCAACATAGAATTACCCATCTTCATGAAGCATCATTTATAAAAAATTGGCATTATTTAAGAATTTTAAACTCTTTGTGATGCTCAAGCTCGCATAGAATTTTAGTTTTGTAGAGCTCCCCAAGCTTTGCAAAATCATATCTATTACAAATTTTCCTTGAAAAACTCATTTGAAGTGAAGAGGGGCAGCCTCTTATTTATAGGCTCGGTTGTTTGTGAAGCTCCACCTCCACATTTAGGATTTTTTGGATCTTTCAAAGATGTCTTTGAGAATCTCCCCCCTTCATGATGCAATGGGGAAATTTTATGTTATTGTGAAGATTTCTATCAAACCCTTCAAGATGTCGGGATGCTCCAATTTTCATATCAGAGAGATCACTATCACTGATTGCAATGCTCCAATTCTTTGTCGTTCATGATGCTCATCATAATCACAGAGCATACCATCAAATTTTTTTAATCCTTCATGAAATAAAATTACCAAAGACCATCTTCATGAAACAGATTCCTTTTACATATTTTCATAAGGACTTCAAGAAAAACAACTTTTCACGATGCTTTCCATTCTCCAAATCAAGGACTCCAAAAATATGACAAACACAAGGAAACAACGCCTCCATCAAAACTATTGTCATATTGTTTTGTAGGATCACTTACCTTGTAAGATCCTAATCATCCATGATAGGAATGAAAACCAACACAAACCATAATCCTTTTCCAAAAAAAGAAAAACCATGCTTCCAAAAATCTCCCCCATTGAGTTTTTTTGGCAATCTGCAGTGAAATTCAATGAATCACTAACCACTATCAAAACCTGATATGTAAGAAAAAACTCATCCAAAACTCTAACTCAATGAGAGAAATGGTCGATGTAGAAAAAATAGGGGAAGAATGAAATTGTTCCTCATGTTTTGGAATGATTAAAGAGGTCCAATATCAACTCTGACTGTTTCCTCATAACACTGAATTGTTTTCTCTATTCTCATTTTCTCCCTTTTGTAACTCATCATTATCCTTCACTGTATCATTTTTTAATTTTTATATTATCCATATTCCTCCAACCAACCAGAAAAAAATTTCATTCTAATTGAATATCTCCATTCTCCCACATTGATAATAAACCCAATGATCCTAAATTTGACTTTTCGAGTTCAAATAACACTCCCCCTAGATCATATCTCCCTCATAAATTGGGGTGTGGTTGAAAACCAAGGTTCAATAAATGCTTCTTGAACACATGTGACAACAATGGAATGGCCAGTATGTCAGCCACTTGGCCATCAGTTACAACATCATTCAGTTTAATAATACATTGTTTAACATTTTCCTTGATAAATTGATATCTGATTTCAATGTCTTTTGTACGATAATTCTGAAATTGATTCTTCATAAGGGAAATTACCTTCTTATAATCATAGTTAATCACAATTATTTATTTCACTTCATCACCAATATCATTCTGTTGTTTCTTTATCCACAATAGCTGAGTACAAGACTTTGTAGTGGATATATACTTAGCTTAAGTGGTACTAACTAAAGGAAATTCCAATGTCTTACTCTACCATCCCACACATTTCTTACCTGTAAATAATTCACCACTAATTTTGGACTTTCTTCCAATAATATATCTAGCCTAATCAACATTAGAAAATTATTATAGTTCATTATATTTTATTGCATGAAAGTATAAACCATAATTATGAGTGCCTTGATATACCTCATGATTCTTTTCACCGATGTGGTATGTTCTTCCTTAGTATTACTTTGAATGTGGTCCACTAAGAATGTTCTAAAGATAATATCTATCCATGTCACAGTCAAGTACAATAAGATCCCAATGATTCTCCTTTATATTGGGGGATCCATAAATGTCCCATGTTCATGCTTTCCCAGTTTTGTCCCAAATAAAATTGGAGTCGGCATTGGTTTGTAATCATGCATATAGAATTTTTTCAGCAACTCTTTGCGTACTTTTCCTAAGAAATAAAAGTTTAGTATTTACTCTAAATCACTTGTAGCCTGAAGATGTATCTGAGTTCACCAATCAAAGACATTTCAAGTTCTTCTTTCATGTGACTGGAAAATTCATACACAAATACCTGTCTGTTTCCACCAAATATAATATCATCTACGTACACCTATACCATGAACTAATCTTTCTGAGAAATCTTCACATAGATATTGTGATCCACTACTCATATTTTAAATTCTATCTTCTTTATATAAGAGTTGGGATGAGTGTACCATGCCTATGGTGCCTATTTCAAACCATATAGTACCTTCTTCAATCTACAAACCATCATTTCATCATTTCAAAGTAGAAAACCCATTTGTTGTTCAATGTGGACATCTTCTTCACGAACACCATTCAAGAATGATGTTTTGACATCCATTAGATACACTTTGAAACCTCTTTGAATTTCTATTTCATGAAAAAGAATGATTGACTCCAGTCTCACCACTAGAGAAAATGTTTCTTCAACATCAACACATTCAATCTGTGAATATTCTTTACACACCAATCATGCCAAATTTCTGATTACATTACCTCACACACAAAATTTATTCTTAAATCTCCACTTAATACCAATCACATTATGACTTTTGGGTCTCGTAACAAGATCCTATATCTAGTTCTTGTCAATATGATATAACTCTTCATTCATGGTTTTAACCCATGATCCATCCTTGGTACATTTTTCAAATGAGGATTGTTCCAAAACTAATAAAAATGAATATTTTGCATTATTCCTCATACTCCTTGTCTATGTGGGTGTTTTTGGATCCCTAATGATGTTAAATCGATCAATATATTCCCTTTTATTTCTCCTATGTGGTTAAAAATAATTTTCTTTAGCCATGGTTTAATCTTGTTATTCTTCTTCTGAATCAATACCATGTTGGGACCCCTGAATGTTTTGACCACATTCCACTACTTATCTATTTGGATATGTTCATCTTCAACATTCTACTTTATCTTCCATCACATTGGCATATAAATTTCATTAAGGCATTTGTATTCTTATCTTAAATTATCTTCACATTACAGCTTTCCAAAAAAAATTCAAGACAATTGTTGAAGTATTTGTAGGGTGTACACTCCATTGAATATCTAAGGAATATTCCTTCATCTACAACATCACCATACTTATCTTGTTTTCCTTATTTGTCTCAGATGAAACATTTATGCCCAAAAAAACAAAAATTCTTCAAATAGGGATTCCTTCAATGAAATAACTCATATATTTTCTTCATTTCTCCCATAAAAAGACCTATTTGTTTTTGAGTATACAATGTAGTTTGAATAGCCTATTTCTAGTAATGGAAAGGGAAACGACTCTCAATCTTCATAGTTTTGGCCATATTGTTCTATTGTAGATTAATATGCTCAACTGGTCCATTTTTTTGAGGAGTTCTTACAGTATCCACCTCATGTTGAATTTATAGTTTCTCTCGTTTGTTTCCAAATTAAATTGATATGTATTCCCCTCAATTTTCATTTCATATAACCTTGATAGTGTGCCCAATATCATTCTCTTCTATTGGATGATAAGTCTTCCTGAAGTCAAGCACTTTCTACATCCTATGTTTAACCATCACACAATCCATTCTACTATAATCATCAATGATAAGAAAGAAGTACCTTTCTCCATCCAGCAATATTTATTAGTACATATACATATTTATAGATGATATCAAAAATATTTGATACCCATTTCTTCGTTGGTCAATAATAAATATAGACTAACTTCCCTCTAATGAAAACATCAAAATTATTTTCCCATCCATGCTTTAGATTGGGGATATCCATGAAAATCTTCATCATAGATATATTTTTCTTTGTATTTTTTATTAATGTTTCCTAAACATCGATGCCATTGGTTCTTTTCATTTTAAAATGTTAGATAGAAAATAATTTCTTATGCTCGCCACTAGATTGTTTAGTACTTCCACTATATTTGATCATCAATGCACCATCATTAGCAAACCTTACTATTCCATTGAACATTTTTATAACATTTTTTAATAATTCATCATTACCCATCATGTGGGACGAACATCCACTATCATGGATCCAGGTTTTGTTTCTCTTTGTAGCATTGAGTGTTACTTCTACAAGGATGGACTTTTCAAAAAAAATTATTTTCCTTGCATGAAATATTAGATTTAGTGACGGATAAAGATGGCCTTTCATATCTCTCTTCCATGTGGGAAGGTTCTTCATACCCATACTCTTCTTTTAGAAGAGAAAACTTGTTTTCGAGAGCTACCTGGACTAGTTGATGAGAATTGACCTATCTCTGAGTTATGTATGAATTGTTCATGTCTTTCCTACGCCTGTAATAAATAGATTTATAGTCAAATTCATATGAATGAAAACAATATCTATAGAAATTATTTCTTCAATAATATGTAGGATATGATTTTGTTTTCCTCCTTTAACTTCATATATCTTCCCTATTCCAATAGCTCATTTCTACTTCACAATATTACATGGTATGACACATATATCCACAAAATTGACATTTCATTAGGGGAAATGTCTTCCCATTTATTTTCCTCCCCGTGTATCCTTCCATAGGAATGTATTTTTTCTGCCCATCATTTCTGGAGGCTTGCAGATAGTTTTTAGTTATACTTTTATTTTGAATTGGGGGTTTCCTTTTCTACACTTCAGGTGACTTTTAAAAATGTATAAATTTAATCTTGACTTTATTTTTGACTCATTTTATTTGCATTATTTTATGTTTATACATCACAACCAATTCAATTATTTCTCATGCATGCGGGCCTTTGATCATTAAAACCCTTTTCAACTCCATCGGAACCACGCTTAGTTCTCTCCAGCAATAAAGCATTTGATAATTTTTCAAACAGTATGTTCTTCTATTCTACTTTTGATTATGAAAAAATTTCATGTTTACCTCTAAAATTAACAACTTATTCTTGGATTCCCTCAACATTTTTGGACTTCTCCTCTAGTCTGTGGGTAAGGTCATTAATGACATTTTCATTTTCTTCGATTGTAATCATTAGTTCCACTACATATTCTATGATTTCAAGGGTTATTGATTGAACATTCCCTACTTCTTATAGTCGTTGAAAAAAAAATCATGTTGATCAACATATTTTGATTATTCATCCATAACATCTCTCCAATTTCTTCATATATTTCATTGATTATGAATCTTACCAAGAGCATCCTTATGTTGTAACTTTAGATCAGCATCAAAACTCAACTGATGATTTCTAGCTTTATCTTTTGAGGGTTTTGACTTATTAATGTTAGCCATAATATATTCTTGGTTTCCATATTTAATATCTAGTTCTTCTTCCACAAATAAGTCATTATGATTATAGTCTTTATCATAGAAAAATTCATTTTCTATTGTTTCATTCCCTTATGTTTATCTATTGAGAAAACCTTTTCTCATGATTATGTGAGTTTCCAACTTCACCTCCATCATCATAGAACTTCCTTGAGCACTGAAAAGTAATGTGCCCAACTCTACCACAATGAAAACATGAAAAGGGTAACTTTCCTTCAAATATCCCTTTTCCTCTCTTGAATTTATTGTCCAAGAGTGTAAGGATTTACTCTTCCTCATCATCTTCATTAACATATTCCCCTAAATTATATAGTTTTTCCGTAGCATTGAATGTCATATCAATACTGACATGTATTTTTTGCATCATATGGATTCAGTCTCATTTTATATGCAACCAAACTACTCATTAGATCATCAAAAAAATGTTTTGAAAAATATATATCTTCAAGAGATGATGCTTTTAGATTTTAAAGAGGTGGAAGTCTTCTCAATATTTTAATTAAAAGGTCAATGTCTTTTATTTCTTCATCATGCCCTCAAATTGCTCTTACAACTTCAATAATGCAATTACATAAGGTATCTTCATTTTCATTAGGAAGTACATTCAAATCATCAAACCTATAATGAAAAACATTGAGTTTTCCTCCTTCACATTGTTTTCTCCATCATAAATATTTTCTAGTTTATCCCACATTGACTTGAGAGATGTGAAACTCATTATATTAGATAGATCTGATCAGAAAGATCTATAGTGAGGGAATTTTGGGCTTCATCATCTCCATCAAGAATTTTCCTATTTTTATCTTTAATAGACATCCCTAATGGATAAATGACATGTATTCCCTATGTAGTGGAAAATAGAACATCCATTCCAAGAGACCAAAGGTGACATCACACCATGTTCTTAAATATCTAAAATTTTCTACCATCAAATAGGGAAACTCCCCTAACATTTATTGAATTATCCATGATGGAAAAGTATGAAAGATTTAAAACCACAATCCATTGTTCTTTTATACCACTTAAAGGACCCTAGAACACCCTGAGAGGGGAGGGGTGGATCATGGTGTCAAATTGTTTTAACTAAAATGATAGATATTGTTCCCTTGATTATAGGAGCATGTTTAACCTATTTGATGGTAATGTTTAATAATTAATACATTCACTCACAGTAAGATAACATAGCAATTTTTACATGGTTCACCACTAAGAGATATTCTAAGGAACATATGTTGATAGATTTTTTATCATACATAATCCAATAATCCTTACTAGATATGGAATACAAAAGTCTTGACACATTCACTCTATTCCAAGAACACTACCTTTATGGGGTTTTAGGGATATCACACTTCATCCATCAGATCTTTTACATCAACTCCCTCTATCTCCCTAGTTTGAGAGAATTATGACTTAATAAATTGACTAGAAGGTCACTTCAATGGTTTGGAATAAACGCCTTGGTCCCTAACATAGCACGAGACTCTGCGTTCACTATAGACCTGAGTTGATGGACACTAAAATCCCTATCCTATTAAACCTAATGTTCAATACTACCTTTTGTGAAGGTCCCTACCTTCGCAGAACAAACTGCCTTCATGATGCACCCCTCCCCTCAAGGAATAAACTACCTTTGTGAAGCACCCCTTCCATTGTGGAACAAACTACATTCCTGAATCTCAATGAGTCAACATAGAATATCCCATCTTTAATAAGAACCATTTAATAAATATAATTGGAATAATTTAATACTTTTAGTCTTTTCTTGATGCTTAAGCTCGCATTGAATGTCTATTTCACGGATCTCCCTGAGCTTCTTGAAATCAGATATATTCACAATTTTATTGAAAAACATGTTAGAAGTGAGGAAGGGTAGCCTCATATTTATAGGCTTGTCTGTTCACAAATCTCCCCAATTTTTTTTCGGATTTTCCTGATCAATCAAAAACTTCTTCATGATGATACTCCTTTCACGATGCGTGAGTGAAATTTGATGTTTTCATGATTCTTTTGATGAAACCCTTCGTGCCGTCGTGATTCTCCAAATATCGTAATCAGAGAGATCACCATTATTGATCATGATGCTCTAATTATTCATTGATAACAATGCTCCAATTATTCTTCATTCACAATGCTCATCGTAATCATGGATCACACAATCAAAATTCTTTAATCCTTCATGAAATAAAATTCCTATAGCCCATCTTCGCAAAAATCATTCCTTTTACATATTTTCATAAGGCCTTCAAGAAAAAAAATCATGATTCTTTACACTCTCCAAATTTTGGACCCCAAAAATTTGGAAAACACTGGGAAAGGACTCCCCCATCAAAATCATTATCATTGTGTACTGTAGGCTCCCTTATCTTCCATGAGATGATTGAAAACATACACAATCCACGCACTATTTTCAGGGAAGGACATCCTTGGTTCCAACAATTTACGTCGTGGTTTACATTATGGAGATGATGAAATAATGATCTATGTAATTGAAACAAAAAATAACTAGTCCTAACATAATCAAAAAACTATGCAATTAAAACAAAAAATAGTGAAAATGATGGAAGATTACTAACAACCAATAATAAAATATTATAAGAGGGACATATATGAGATTGTAAATTTTAATATGGTTCTGGGATAAGATAATAACATTTTTAAAACCATTATACATGAGTTTAAATATTGTTTACGCAAAATTAAATACAAGGTAAGGGACATTATCTCAAACTCCTTTCATTGAGACATAGTTCTATCTTATACACCCACCTTGTTTTATGAGGTATTTACACAGTTCCATTGACTTATCATGACATTAATTTATTTATTATCATGATATTTAATGTTTTGTTAAATTTTATTCATTATTTAGTCTTATGATTTAAATATTCAATGTTATATGGGACACCTTGAATTTTTAAAGATTTAATTATCACATCTTTGTCTCTATTTCAATGTTTTCTAAAAAAATAAAAAAAATGTTTTTACTATTCTCCCATGATTGTTTAAAGACAATTTTAACCCTTTTTAAAATTATTAAATTCGTTAAAATATATATTCTTTTCATTTTCTAAACAAGGTCCTTTGAGGATTTTCAAAAAAAATACAAATGGAATTTTTTTTAAACTTATACGGAATGAGTGTACTTTTCCACCATCATGAAATGTTAATGTTTTGACATTTCCTTTACAAATTTACAAAATTATTTTCAATGAAAATATTTCTTCAAAGATTATGTGGCCTTTTAACTAAATGATTTCAAAGTAAGAGGGTATTTCTCTCATTAAAATTCTAATGATTTTATTAGACTGTTTTCATATATGTTAACATCTTTGAAGAATTTTATACATACATGAGGTTGATCTCAGGTGATAAATATTTTATTTAATGGTTTATGATCATTTGATTGTGAATGTGCTATTTTGATACCATTACTGTTTTTTGGTTAAATTATTCACATCTCATATGCTATTTTTTCAATATGTATTTTTATGTTGTGTATGTTTCACCCATGTCATACAAGGAATGAATTAGACTTAGTAAGGGTCGGGTGGGGCCAGTTATATCCCCTTGATTCATCAGTAGGTCTCATGAGACAAACTAGACCAGGATTTTATCTATTTTTGTATGGTGTCTTAGATGAATCCTTGACAGTATGTTTATGATGTCTCATATTATGAATTCCATCATTATGATATTAGTTATTAATATTCCATGTGATTATTCGTCTTCTAGAATATCCATTGTCAAGTTTCATTATCATATGATTATTTATGTGGAATTATATGATCCTATTTAATTCCTTACATATTATTCTTGAGTTATTGATTAAATGTTATTTGGTTTAGTTAATAACATTTCCACAGTCAATTATTCCTATTTAAGATAGCTTTTACTATATTACTTACACTTACTGAGAATTTGAGCTCACCCCTTTCTTATGTTTTATTTTTTCCAGGATGCCAAGATGTATATTATGACTCTTATGTAGGGTTAATCTAGGAGTGTGGCGGTTTTATTAAATGATTTTCTTCGTTGTATTTTATGATTTAAATTCTAATTTAAGGTTTGTGAATGTAATCTGGTTTCCAAAAATGAAAAAATTATCAATCCTTTCGGATTCAAATCTTGTATCTATTCCAATCTAAATAAGTGAGCCACCAAATTTGAGATAATATAGTTAGGTCATTACACAATATCTCAAATAAAGTGTGACTTGGAGATATTGCACCTCTCTTAAATTTCATTAATATGATAAATATTATAGATATAGGGAAACATGGTGTATTCATCATTTTATTAATAAATCATCATAATCTAACTAGTCATAGATGATATCATGTGGCATTGGACATCCAGTTCACCATACATGTTATTAAAAACAGAGAATTCCTCTCTCCACCTTCCTCTTATAAAGGAATATTAGTAATAGTGGACTCTAGTATGTGATACATCCCCTCTTAGTGTAGAATAATGAAAATGTCGTATAGAAATCCAATAATATAGTGTTTTCCATGCTAATGTTTGTCTCCAATATAAATCAATGAGATAATTTCATGATTGAATGAATTTATATTTTCTATATCAAATAAAATTTGTATTTATCATTAAATATTGACTATCATGTATTACATAATAAATTTTATTATATTTGTATCCCAAAATATTATCAAATCCTATTAGCCATCTCCAATTTATTTAGTATATCCTTTCACATGGATATTATATTAGAAAGGATCAATATTACACTCCTCATAACCCACACAAGGGCATGGTAAATTTAATAAAATATATTCAGTTAGGTGGTATTGAAACTATATTAAATTATGACTTCGTGATTTGTTGATTAGACTCACTAATCATGAAACCCAATATTTATATTTCCTTAACACCTGCCTCTTATTTACACTATATCATTTGAGGGATACCACTCTTGATGAAAAAATGTTTTCAATAACCCAAAATATTCGCTAGACCCCCCCCCCCCCCCCCCCCCCTCGATGCAATAAATGCATTTTTCTTGATGATATCCAGACAAAATAGTTTATCTATGGTCACTTAATTACTAGGTGATAGTTAAAATTATATTTTATTTTGCTATTTTATTTTTCTTTTTTTAAAATACTATTTATTTATTCTTTAAATTATTCTTATTATTATGTGTATTTTACATAATCAAATAAACTTGCTTGAAAAAATAATTAACACATAATACCATTTTAATTTTATCATTTAGTGATTCGGAATTTATATAAATTATCTTATTGTGTTAAACAATCAAATATAAAATGTATCACATAAAATAATAAATAATCATACACTGGTTAAAATAAAATAAATTTTTGATATTATTATTACCATTATTTTCACTATGGTTTATAGTGTAGAAAACGAACTAGTTATTAACCCTATGGGAATTGATCCTTAATTCGATAATTTGATAAATCTATAACATTCCAACTTCCTCCTATTTGTCTCCATGGGTTTCTTAAATTCATCATTTTATTCAACCATCTTCAGACAATAGGAAAATTTTCATATAAATTTTATTACTCTCACATTGATTGGAGAGAAAATAGATTATTGTTAAAAAAAATTAAATTTTTGGCATGAATTCTCATAAAAAATGTTGAGGAAGGGATGATAATGTGGTTGTTGAACCAAAAACCTTAAATAATTGAAGTATTTTATGGAGAAAAAACCTGGTTTGCTTTCTTTGAATATGGTTAATCCTATTTTTCTTGAATATCACTAGTATGGATAGAATTAAGCATAGGTTAAGGAAGTGAATGGTTAGTATAATTATTATCATGGTAATATTATTGATATACATTTAATTGGTGTTCATTCTTGTACCACCCCAAGATTTCATAGTACGTTATTTCTTCAAAGTAATTCAATAACTTGCACTACACACAACACCGAATTTTAGCGCACCCTAACTTACCTACTAGACGTTCAAAAGCGGTTATGAATAGTATTAACTAAATTTTGAACTTCATATAATCCTTATAATTTTAGAATCGATATTATGAGTTTCTTAGACATAATGTAAGAACAAATACATTTTTTCAGATAAAAGAATTATTTTTCAAAAATTGCTACTTTACCGCCTTTTAATGGTGAAGCCTTCTTAAATCCAATATTTGAAACTTTTATATATTCAATTTTACAAAATAAACTTCTTCTTTAGAATCAGGACATAAGAATTTAGTTTCAATAATGTTTTGGTGTTATTCTGATAACTTTCATATTTGGGTGAATAGGGAAAAATACTATATTTTAACTGAAAACAACTTTTTTAATCAAAATAATTTATATTATTAATTTATACATTTTAATGGTTTGGAAGTATAAATAGATTATATTTTTACCATTTAATCCAATTATGGTCATTGTAAGTAATTTCACTTTGAAATTGGACATAAACAAGTGTCAAATTTTTTATCGTTATTATGTCTTAAAAATACGCCTTTTGGTTTAGACAGCGGTAATTAATTTTAAATTAATAAATGAAACTTCTATGTTTTGAATTTGTTAAAATATAATTCATTATTGAATTCATAATATCAAAATTAGGTTAGGGTAAATTTTTGGTATTTTTCTGAAAACTTTTAATTTTTTATGAATAGTGAAAAACACTGAGTTATAGTTTAAAACCGAATTTTTATTTAAATAATTATTTATTTTATTTAAATTTATTTTATGTCAAAATTGATACATAATACCTATATCAGTTCGATGTAATTCATTAGATTCAGTTTATAATAATTTTAGACATATAAAATTTTTACTGAACTTTTCACCGTCTTTTACCCACCTCCTATGAGAATTTGTAAATTCACATAAAACTTAATTTTACCGCTTCTATGAGTTGAATTTCAAAAATCCAAGAGACACTATTAATATCAATGATTAAAATGCGGTTCAATAAGATAAAAATATTTTTTGGTGAATAGTAACTTTTTACTTTTATTTACCACGGTTAAAAGTAAATAGGGTAATTAAGGGTAAAAATGATATTATTATTACCCTAACACATGTCCTAATTATATTGTGTAAGTTTAATTAGACCAAAAACAACCTTAGGAATAAAATATGACCCTTTAGGTCAACTTGGATTAGATTAGGACATTTATTATTATTTAATTTAAATAAGAGTTAAAAGTGTTAAATTCAAAGTTTATTAACTAAGCCATTTTCAATATAGGGTTATACATAAGATAAATTCAACTATAAATTTTCATTAGAAAGATAAAATGATTTCCTACATCATGGTATTTTATTTATAATTTTTAGACATTAAATAATTAAATTTATTTATGACACAATGATGATGCAATAATTACCTTATTAATTAAAGAATCAAATAAATGGTATTATAAATAATAAAATAAATATAATTTCAAATTTTTTATGACATCCACGAATTTTATAGGTGACTATGACATGTTAGGGATGATTCAATGTATCCTTTTCGATGTAATCAAGTTGTGATGACTTTCACAAAAACAAAATACCAAATAGTGTCAAAATTGACATAAATTAATATTTAAAACAAATACTGTATTATTGGTTGATATAATATTCCTAAAAATTTAAGGTTCCACCAAAGGGCCTAAAAAATATTATATATTTCATTAATGAGATACTTGAGGTTCTCTTGGAAGTTTAGCGTAAGTTTATTAACCATATATATTAAAAATAAAAGAAGACACGGTAAAAGTTAAACTATTTAACTAAGAGTTAAATCTAAATGATAAGGTTAAAATGGTAACTTAAACTTGTCTAAAACCTATTGGTTGAGAGGATGTTGACCCATAACCACCTAAGGATCTAAATAAATTCATTTGGAACCATTATAAACTGAATATGATTGTATAAAAAATTAATACTTTAATCTTTTCCTAAAGTGACCCTCACCCCTCTTATAAAAGGGCGCTTCCTCTTCTCTCAAAATAACACATCCAAAGCCATTTGGCTCGGCCAACCCCTGCCCAAATATCCTCCCAACATCCATCACCTAAACATAGATGCCATAGTTTGATCTGAAAGTCAACCTAAGGAGCCCTTTTGATCAAATCAAAAGGAAGAACCCTAAGAAGAGGTAATGATTTCACCACCCTCTTTCTAGTTCCTTTCTTCTTCCACTTCCTCATTCTTTGTTATTTCCATTCTAAAATAATAACTCCAGTATATTCTATATACTTTGATGTTATTATAAATATTTCACAAATATATTCATTATTATATCCATCTTATGAATGACAATGTCACCATGCGTGCATACGTACGGCTTACCGTCTCCACGTCGTGGTGTAATTTGTTATTCAACACCATGTTATTTGGATTGATATAATGATGAGTAATATGTTTATAAATAATGAAAATAACATTACAATGTCTCTATAAAATTAATATACCATCAAATTCCACACTTTTAAGGAAATTATATTGTTGCTCGTGTGTACGTATGGATTACCGTCTCCACGACGCGATGAGATTCATTTCCACATTCACCATTCATCGACGATTATAAAAATATATATTACTAATTTGTCTGTAATATATGACATAATAATGCTACTTGAGATATATATATTTATATATATATATGTAATTACATATATTTTATTCACTCAGTTCCGTTCAATACGTTATGAAAACGGAAACAGCGTTTATACGTACGTAGGGACTACCGTCTCCATAAATGGTGTTTTCCATTTCATATAATTTTTTAAGAAACATTTCAAAATAGTCGAATAATTTTAAAAGAGCCACATAGGCATTATCATGTCTCTCATGAATAAATATTATAAATCCTATAGTTTACTCTTACTGAGAAGTGAATAAGTTATAGATAAAGACAAGAATGTCCCTTGGGAAGTTTTTATTATGTTTCATTAACTGTCTTGACCCATAAGAAACCACATGACCATTAGGGACATGAATTGTTCAAATCCTAACTCCTGATACATCACATAATAATCCATACTCACTACCCAGCTCATTTATGGTTAAGATTGTTATTATCATCAATCTTCCATTAAGATCTTAGAAGGATCTCTCGTGAATATCTGAGCAAATGAACCATACCACATTCTTCATTAAGGCCTTCATAGCGCTTCCAATCAGAAAGAATCTTGGTTGACCCTTTGGTAATAACTGGAAATTCCCATAAAGATTTGGATCTCAAAAACATTATTTATCCTCTCTAAATAAGCTATATCAATGAACTTATTAGGATCTAAAATTATGCAATCCACTAATATCATTTTCCACATTAAGTTTAAATTATCAATCAAAAACATACACTTTGAGATCATGGCCTGTAGTTGATGTTTGCTAATGTTTCTCAAAATGATCTCTAGATATCGAGCATGTTCCTCCCTCGATCTTAGAGAACACTTTAGCACCTCTAATTTGATCAAATAGTCCATCAATATGTATAAGTGGATATAAGTTCATTTAATTCACTGAGTATAACCTCTAATAGTCCACACATATTCTCAATGATCCATTTGAATTTTTACGGAAAAATCTCAGGCACCCCAAGGGGAAAAAATCATTAATATGAATCCCTTCACCTTGAAGTCATTCAATTGAGCCTTCTTCTCTCATAGATCTATAGGATCCATCTTATATGGTGGAATAGATATATTCTCCACACCTGGTAAGGACACAATCATAAACTCAACCTATCCCTTGGGTGGTATCCTAGAGAAGTCCTTTAGAAATACATATAGTATATATATTAAGATGTTATATATATGTAAGTATGGTTCTCTATACCAGGGGTGGTATTAATAATGATGGCATGGACTCTTCTCATAACAAGCATCGATAAATATAAGTTGCTGCATCTTATAAGGTCATCCATGAGAATAAATTTATAATTTTACCAACATAATGGAACAAGACCTACAAAAACAAAAAATACACTATCTCTTACTTTAGAAAATCATAATCTGTTAAAGATTACCTATCATTAATCCATGTAATCTCTAAACTACTAGGGATACATTATCCATTACTACAAGGGATAGATATTTTTATCTCCTCATAGAAATCTCTATACTCATTCCTATTCTTGTAGGGACAGAGAAAATGGTGCAAGCTCATGTTATGTAAATTATACCTTGATTCGACACTAAGAATCTTTATAAAAACATATCATCAATCAACATATTTGGAAGAAAACCAATAACCATAAACATCATCCTTATATTTTCCCATAATGAAGGGTATCATCAAAGAGAGCAGTATAGAACACACCTTTATTGAGAAATGCAAAAACCAAATGCTCACATAAATTGTTAAAATTTTCCTGGTTATGATAAGATTTCTTCATATGAATGAAACCTATGATAATATCATGAAACAATGTCAAAATCATCAAACCATTATATAACATACCCAATGATTATTGGTTGCCCAATCCACCATAATTTCAAGAAGATAATCATGATAATTTAGATAACCATACACTATAGGCTATAGACCTCTAAATAAACCTAACAAACTCGAGTGACTATAAATACAATGCTTAGGATGAAATCAATCATTGTGTACCTAAAATATCCACACATAAGACCTAGATTTTCCACAATTAACGAGCCTTTACAATACCTTGATTAATTTATAAAAGAAAAAAGGAATGATCCCCACCATTGAAATAATTCCTAGAGTCAAAATAATCTACAATATAATGATTCCAAATTGGTTATCTCATGTTCGTATATAAAAATTGGACAGGGAAAATGATGAAAAATAGTTAATATCTTCAGTAATACAAAACATTCAAGTCTAGATTCTCAAACCACAAAACACCCACTAATCATAAAAACAATTACTATGGGTATAAGCTACCACAACACCAGTGTGAAATCCTATATGATACTGATAATGCATTATATATTAGTAAAAATTATGAACATTGGCCCTGAAGATGATGTGAAGCATCAAACCTATGTATGAGAGCTGGGGGATGAGGAGTCAGCAGTGGATGAGGAGGAGGAAGAAGAGTTGGAAGCGGTAGAGGAGGAGCCGACAACGGAGGAGGAGGAGGAGGAGGAGGAGGCAATGGTGATGGAGGAGGAGGAGGAGGAGGCGGTAGCAATGGCGGCGGCGACGAAGGAGTCGGCATCGACGATGGAGGAGGAGGAGGATTCAGCAGTGGTAACAGAGGAGGAGGAGGAGGAGGAGGAGGAGGAGGCGGTGGCGGTAGGATTCGACTTCCTCGAGGGCTTGATGCGTACGAGAGGAAGAGGAGACTGTTAGGTTTTATTTATAAAAGCGAGTAAACCATTATCAGCACTATCTAAAAAATGTTAATAAAGGTATGCTTTATTAGCACTAAAACAGAAAGCACTGATAAAACTATAATGATAATAAACAATTTATATTTGTATATATATTTATAAAATTATATGTCTAAAAAATATATATATATTTATTTATAATAATTACTATCAATAAATATTTATTTATTTATATTTATATATATGAAAGATATTTATTTATTTAAAATAATAAATTTATAACAAATATATTTATTATATTTATAATTATATATAATTAATATTTTTTATAATTTATAATTATTTAAATATATCTATATTTATTTAGAATTATAATTGTAAATAATTGTATATATTTTTTTTAATTCTATACATATATACAAATATTTATAATTATAATTATAAATAATATATATATATATATATATTAATAATTATAAATTTATACAAAATATATTTATTTCATTTATAATTATAATTATAAATATATTTATTTTTTAATTATAGTTGTAAATATAAATATATATATATATATATTTAAATACACATTAAATTAAAATAAATATATTAATTATATATACTCATAAATATGAATAAATAAATATATAAATTTATATACATATGAAATTAAAATAGATATATTAATTATATATATTTTTTATAATTTCATCATTATTTAAATAGTTATATACTTATATTTAAAAAATTATAAAATTATAATAAATATATTTATAATTGATACATTTATTATAATTATAATTATAATTATAAATAAATATTTATTTATTTATAGTCATAAATTTAAATATATATATATATATATATTTATGACTATAAATAAATAAATATTTATTTATAATTATAATTATAAATATATTTATTATAATTTCATTATTATATATTTATATATATATATATAATTATGAAATTGTAACAAATATATATAATTAATATATTTATTTTAATTTCAGAAGTATGTAAATTTATATATATATATATATATGACTATAATTAAAAAATATATATATTTATAATTATAATTATAAATATAATAAATATATTTATTATCATTTTATAATTGTTTATATATATATTATTTATAATTATAAATATAAATATTTGTATATATGTTTAAATATTTTATATATATTTATAAATATATTTCTATAATTATATATATTTATAAAATTATAATTGTTATAAATATATTTATCACGATTTTAAGTATTTATGAGAACATAATGGCTTCATGGGAACATGAATGAATCATATACAAAGAGTAAAGTATAAATCATAAAAAATGAGTAACCATATAAATGAATAACATGAATAGCAATGATGGTGTAATGTATAAATAAACATTCATGATGAATACATAACATATGAACGTCCATTATATTCGTGAATCAATTGACCAAATTCATTAGAAAAACATATTTAATTAAATATATATATACACACACATATATATATATACATATTTAAAAAGTGTTTACATATAATTATAAATATATATATTTAAAAAGTGTTTATATATAATTATAAATATATAAATATATAAATATTATAAATATTATAAATATATTTATTATTTAAAATATTTATATTCAAAACTATTATCAACGCTAAAAACAGCGTTGATAAATCTACCCATTATCAGCGCTAAAAAAACGTTGATAATGTTCCCCCTTTTATCTGTGCTTTCTTCATAGCACTGATAAATCCAGGTCCATGCCTTGCCCAGATCCGTGGTAGTGATTTGAGGATAAACTGAATCCCCCAATGGAAATTAATTGAATAATATAATATTTACTACTTATTCATGAGGGATAATTATCATTACTGGTTGGGGATAAACACAACATTGAAAATAATCTTATTGTGTTGGAATATGTAGTTTTATTTCCTAGTAATTTCTTATTTTTCCCCTAAATCATGAAGTTGAGTTTTCAACTGAACTAATATCTACTATTACACCAATTTTAAAGACACCATTGAGAATGGACATAATTGAGTCGCATGAATTAGAGAATAAACTCATGGATAATCTAAATAAATGATTTATGTTTTATCTATTTACTATGGGGTGCACATATACTTTTTATTATGGATAATGATTGGTAGATGCATCTTTTCATTAATTATAAAGTACTTAACATGATAACTATTCAGAACAATTATCGGATACACTGTATCGATGATCAGTTTGATCAATTATGTAGAGCTCAATGTTATTCAAATGTTGATCTTTGATGTGGATATCATCAACTAAGGATCGAGATGGAGGACATACCCAAGGCAAACTTCTATACATGGTATAGTCATGAAGAATTTACAGTAGTTTCATTTAGACTTACCAATTATCCTTCTTCATGGATTTAATGATGTTAGTATTTACAGATTACCTTGTTCAATTTGGAGAAGCATTTATATACAATTTTTTTTATTTGATGAATAGGGAAGGGAATGAAGAACATTTGATGATTTTTTTAAATAACGATAGAAAGAAGATGATGTATTCTGAATCTATCAATTGTTAATTTGTGAAACATAAAGTCTAATTATTAGGTTATATAATTTAAACTAATTATATATCGGTGGATCCTTCAATAATGGAGGTTATTAAACAATGGCATTGAACAAGCATAATGATAGGTATCCATTATCTTCTAGGGTTTAAAGGATACTGAAACATTATTATAAATTTTTCTTGGCAATAAAATCCATCAACTAATATAATTAATATGGGAGGTATATTTATATTCCTGTGGACAGATGAATGTGATTATAATTTCATGGAGCTGAAGAGAAGTTTGGTCAGGGAACCTATGCTTACACATCCCTACAATGTAGAAGGTTTTTTGATCTACAGTGATGAATCGATGAAGGGGATGCAGTGTATCATCATGCATAATGACATGGTGATATTTTATGACTCTATCCAATTGATAATTCCTAAGAACAATTACTCGACTCGTTTTTAAGAATGATGGAGGCTAAGCCTCTTTTATTAAATGCAAAAGAAAGGAACCACAAAGAGTACGGGAAAACAAGGCAAAACCCAATAAAAAACAATTTGTTTAACTTTTTCAACCATCACTCACTTAGCATTCTTTCTTCTTCACAAAAAGTAGACCAATTGGCCCTTCCACGGCCACGCCCCCGACCTCTCGATCTCTCCCTACTTGATGAGATAGATAGAAATATTTCATAAAGCGTCTCAGCATTAGTGCTCTCCGAATCAGAGTTCTCTTCTTGTCGTTACTCACATTTGTCAGGAGAAGAGTCTCTTGTCATTATCGTCATCATCCCCTCCACCACTAATGCTTCAACCGGTACTAAAGTCTGCAGATACTTTTTATCATGAGGAGAGCTCAAAATTGAGTCATGCATCTCAGTGTCGCCATCAATGTTTTGATGAGAAAGAGAAACAATGTTACCTAAAACTGGTTGTTCAGCCACTACTGGAGAGACAACCAGGGACTTGGTCTTCTTATAGGAGACAAGCTGAAATCTCTCACAATTCATAACAGGTTTTGAAGCAGTTTGGCAAGTTTTTGAAATAAATGGAGTGCCAGATTCCAAATTTTGCTTACCTTTTCGACTACCTGAAGCAATCATCCTTTCCTGTGAGAGATGATGATCCACCTCAAGTTGGACTTCTTCTTCAATCACTTGTTCAACAATTGAATCATCATCTTTGGGTGTTGAAAAAGATTGATTTTGTTTTGATGTATCACCTTTGTCGTTGATATCAGAATCCACATTGTGAACATTCTCCTCATCGGAAAAATTTCCAACCCAATATTTCTTCTTATTCTCAGAGGTAGAGGAAAGGACATTAGGTGAGTCACAGGAGTGTTCACCCTTCTCCTCAACTCTAGGATTGGTTGCATCCCTATGAACAACACCGTGCATCTCCTTCTTTTGCACAACATTGTCAGTGTTATCCCCATGTTGCAACAGCTGAGGAAGAGCATCGGTTTTCTGAGCAATTGCACTTTTTCTCGTCTTGAGACAATTGTTTATATCATGACCTTGCAAATCACAGAAGCAACAAACTTTGGAGCACCAACAGGTAGCTAAATCATGACCAATTACATTGCAATCCTTGCAGAATTTAGGCATTTTTTCATAAGTGATCTTCAGTTCAATAATATCATCATCAGTTGCAAGCATTACCTTTTCAATAAGATTCAATTCCAATTCAACCTCAACTAAGAACCTGGCGAAGTGATCAAAACGAGCCGCTTCTGTTTCTTTATTAATTTTAATCGGTATGCCTATGGATAGAGCAATAACATACAATATTTTGAGGTGCCAAAGTATCCAATTTAAACAATAAACCCTTACCCAAATCAACTAAATCCTTTCTTTGAGTTCATCAATTTTCAGAGAGCCTTTAGGAAGAAATAACCAAGCAATGATTGAGAACTCACCCATTTTGAACCGCTCTGAAACCGCGACAGGATCGGATTTGATGTGCGCTATGTTTCCTTTTCTTCGAATGGAAGAATCAAGTCCACCTTTGAAGCTAGAAAAATAGCGTTTTTCAGATGTATCCTCAACATCACCAAGGCTCGTGTGGGGCTGAATCCCTGTAGGAGGAACAGAACCGCCCGCCGCTGCCACCTGCAAAGAATCGACAGGTACATGACCCGCAAACACCTTCACGAACACCCTTTCACCAGATCGAGCCAACTCATCCTCAAAGCGCAATGATCCAGGCCTCACGGACGAGGTCAACCCCGACGGAGCAGCCGCAATAGACGCCGATGCTTCCTGAGTACGCAGAAATTCCTTCCGCTCGGACGAAGAGGGTACAGACGGGACCACTTCGGCAGTCACCGAAACCTCCTTGAAACTTTGGACGCGTTTCTCGGACTATTCGAGAGTTGACGGGACCACTGCAGCTGTTGCCTCCTTCGATCACTGATACTCGAGATACTCGGACGATGCGAGAACAAGCGGGATCTCCGCAACAGTCGCCAATGCATCCTCGGTACTCGGCGATCGACGCCTCTCTGTCGAAGCCAGCACGGAAGGATCCCGCAGCAGATCTGACGCACGCATCTCTGCCCAGGCCCCATCCGAAGAGCGCGAGATCAGTTCCCGACCGAAGAACTGAGGAACCATCTGGCATCGACGGTCAAAACCCTAGTTTTCTGCGGCGCCATCAGAGAAGCCAGCCAGATCCATCAAACGGCCTCCATGAGCTCTGTGGGACGTGTTTCTTTACAATTACTCAACTTATGATTTAGAGTGGATTATAGTAATTTTTCACATATAAAATATATTGACATTATCTATATGTTGAAATTTGTGATATATATAAAGATCATAAAATCATGATTTATATATTAACATAGAAAGAGTTGAATATGTGACAAATAATATTGTTGGAGTTGATTAATTATTATGACTACTCAATACACTACCACACTGGGAAAGAGAACAAAAATGTCGATTCATTGAGTCCGAATAAACATACTAGTTTGGAAATTATGAATACTTAAAGTGATCTAATACAAATATATTTATGGATTTATGGAACTTGAAATCATGATAGAAGGGGGTATATCATATCTTTCTTATATGAATGTTCAACCATCAAACTAAATAATGATTAAATAGGAGCATAAAAGTATGAAGAACTACATAAGAATGTGAGAAATGTTATTGAGTACAACAATGATTGTTGCGGAATCGTCGGGAGACACAACGACAGAAATGAGGAAAAACGAAAGAAAGGAAACAAAGGACACAACGATTTACGTGGTTCGGGAAAAATCCCTACGTCCACGGGAGAGACAGAATTTCACTATGAGTCGGAAGCACAAAATTACAGAGGATTTCAGTAGTAAAACCCTGGCCCGAAATGGGCTACATATGAAGAAGACGGTCCACTGTTCCGAATAGTAGTCCGCGTTGCAACAGTGATCGGCAGCTCACTTTGTCAAAAGTGCTACAGTGTCTGCCGGCTGAAAGTCAAAAGCGCTACAGTGAAGTTGACCCCGAAGTCCGCACCTCTACAGTGCCTGTTGGCGTCGGTCGGTCAGCTCCGCTACAGTGTCAGCATTGCTACAGCCCCAAAAAATTGGGTCGGGAGCCTTCGGCCCTCAGACCCCCAGAGCAGGGGCGCGTTGCCCCCTACAACCCCCAACAAGCTCACCGCGGAGCTCGACCCGCAACAGTTGCGGGCCACAGGCAGTCGGCCCAAACGGATCGGGCAACACCAATCCAACAATGATTTCAATGGAATGATAGGTTTCATGAGCCAGTTATGTGTTCAATAAATAACATTCTTGAATAAGGATCTCTTTCATAAATACAACAATTCATTATTCATTTTTAATCCAATATTTTGTGAATATGTATAGAGATATAAAAGTGTTTTTTTGTGGGGTAACATGAAAAAATAAATTATAGAGTCTATATCATGATACATGATATGTTAGTAAGTTATGTTTAATAGAATGGATTCTAAGGAGATGTTATAACCCTTACTCATACCATAATGGAAATGGGAAACCATTACCAAGGATTTCACCATTTGGATACCCAAAAAAATATAACGAGGGAACTCTTATTCAGGTTATAGTTGATTGCATTATAAATTCCACACATTTCACTCCAATAAGACAAGACTTCTCACTTGATCATTTTCAAGGATATATATTAAGGATGTTATAATGTTTCATAGAGTAACACATTCAATTGTATCTAATCAGGATCTAAGGTTGGCCTTATTTTTATGGGAAATTCTTCAGCAAGCATTGAATACAAAGTACAACTTTAACACTATATATCATCCTCTGATAGATAGTTAGACTGAAAGAACCATTCAAGCCATATAATATATAATGAAATCATGTTCGATGGATTTTATGGCTGTTGGGACCAACACCATCTTTTGGTATAATTTCCATGCAGTAATAGCTTTCAAAGGAGCATTCATACGGATACTTATACAGACCACTATTGTAGGAATTGAAAAATTCCAATTTTTGGGATAAATATAGAGAAATGCTACTATAGGGACTAGAGCTAACTGACAAAATGATAAAGAAGGTTATATCCATTTAGCATCACATCAGGGAAGATCATGGTAAATAGAAATTTTATTCTTAAAATTGTTGTTCCCAAGTAGGATCAAGACTGCTGAAAGGGGGTGAATCAATGGTTTCATTTTCTTTTATAAGAAAGTCTCTTAACTCCTTAAAAAACATTCTTAACCTATAAAACTTGTAACACCCTAGGTTTAAAATTAAGTTTTATGTTCTGTCAATGTTTCCAAGATGCAATAAAATATATAAATTTCTGAACGCAAATATATAAGTAGCGAGCACTTTATTTAGACAAATACCATAATACATCCTTGACACACAAAAACTAACTCATTAACCCCACTTCTATCGATAATAAAATAATTGGAACACCACTGAGAAACACAACGATGTCGGTCGAGTAGTTATCATATTTTGGATCTGATAGAAGCACAAACGTTATAGCAAGAACAATAGCAATGAAACTAAAAATAAGAGGAACATATAAAACCATCTCCGAAAACAGTGGCGTGAGCGTCATGATATTATTTTTCCTGTGTGTTTGAGCGACACTTAGACATTGATATTTATAGTGTTTTTATCCGACCATTATAAAAACTATCCGTTATAAGTTTTTAAATTAAAAATTGAGAAACGAATTATGATAACCGTTGATATAAAATAAATAAATAGAAATAATATTGATTTGAATATTGTTATGCAATAATCAAAGTTTAAAAATATTTAATAAATTATTCTAAGAGTAAATATTGTTTTAAATATTAGAATACATATATTCTAGAAAATCGATGAATATATTACTATTACATATCTTATTAAGATATTAATATAAGGATTATATATACAACTAAATGAATTTAATTATTAATAAACTATTTAAGTGAAAGAATTAAAAAAAAGACTTAAAATTATTTATTAATTTTATGATGATAAATTATGTTTGTAATTTTATTAATATATATATATATATATGATATTGTTTAAAACTGTATACTAATAAAATTTTAACTTATGGTTAATACAAATTTAATTTGTATTTAGGAATTAAAAGTGTTATATATAAATATATATATACAAAATATGATAATTGTTTTATTAAATGATAAACGATTTAAAAAAAAGAATACAAAACCAAGAATCCCGTAATATGGGATTTGTGAGTCCGACAGTGGTAGGGTTTCAGAGTCGCGAGCAAAGGAGGTCGAGGTCGGGTTCGAGAGGTGAAGACGAGCACCGCGCCGTCAGATTCGTTCGATCTTTATCTAGGAGATGTCGTACCAACATGAGGGAGTCCTCCATCAGGAATTGATGACTGGTGCGGTGGAGTCGAAGCCAAATAAGAGTCTGGATCTGGAATCGATTTCAGGTGAGGGTTTCAAAACGCAATGTTCAAAGTGTGATTTTCTACATCCTATTTTCAATCGCGTTGATGTTTCCGAATGGGATCTATGGAAATTTAGATTTGGTTTGAAGATCTCCACTCATTTTCACGTAGGTTTTGTTTATTCATTTCGCATATCCGAATCTTATTGATATCTACAGAACAGTGACCTTGTTTGTCAATTTCATCCACTCGATATCTGCTGTCCATATCTTTCTTTGAAATATTGTTGAGATTGTCTCCAATCAATTTTATTTTAATCTTCGTCTGAGGGTTTCGTTTTATTATAAGTTGTATTCTTATCTCTGCGCAGATTAGAGCCTGACTAGTAAACAAATTTCATTTATTGAGTATCACTATATACACTGAAATTTTTTATTTGGATGTCCCTATCTCCAATCTTTGATTAGTTTGTGGAGATTCATTTGGATTGATCGCTATGATGCTTCTGTAATCGGTTGAATATAAAATTTATTTTTTTATCATTTTCCTTCTCATTCATAGACATCAATAAATGTATAATATATTTTATGTGTGCTACGCAAGCTGTTTTTCTACCGATATAGATATCTGAAGCCCTATAAAATCCATCCTTCATTCTCTATAGCTATGTCTCTTAGAATTAGTCAAGAGGGAGAAAGTTAGTGCTCTGTGTGTGCTCTGTGTGTAAGGTAGTGGAGGCAAGTAGTATTCTCTGCCTCTACCTTCCTTCCCTCATTTTTATTTCCACAAGTATCGAGTGGGAGTGGAGCAGTGTCAATCGAAAGAAGAAGAAAAAAAAGAGTCCATCTACACATAAAACTAGGTAAGGGATTATGTATTTTCAAATATTCTTCATGCAATTACAAATTATTGTTATTGTAGGGTTCTTTTGACAACTCATTTTTATTTCATAAAATCATAATTTTGTAAGGGACTATTTCCAATTATTTCTATTTTATAAAACCTTTATTATATAATTCTATATATGTCATTTTATATACTTAAGTAGATTTCAATCCCTCCTCTTTTAAAAGTTTCCAAAGAGGTTTAGTGATTCTTTGTGGGAATTTGTATACCTGAAATCAGTGTAAGGGATTATTACGTTTTGTTTCTTAATTTACAAATCTTTTTTTTATAGTTATATGTATTATGGTTGACATACATATATTTCCAAATCTAATTCGATTAAGGTTTTCTAAAACTGTAAGTCTGTGTATGTTGTTGTTATTAAAGTTTTAAACAAAGTAAGGGATATATTATCAATTATATTTTTTTGTTGCATAATGTAATATGTAGGTTTATGTAAGGGTTAATTTGTTATTTATTTTCAAATGACGGTATTAATTTTATGAAGTCACGTAAGGGTGATTTTATTTAAAACTCTGTTTTTCCTTAAAACTTGTATTCTGGTAACATTTTTTTTGTATTAAATCCTATTATATATTTTTGTTCATGCAGTTATATATATGTGTGTTTTTATTTAATTTCAAAACCCCAGTTTGTTTTAAAGATTTTCAAAGATGGTATAATGATATATAAGTTAATGTTTTATTGAATACATGCATGTGGATGAAATGACGGCTATCATTTTACAATTTTATTTTTAGTTTACCGTCATGTTACCGAAGAAAATGCACATAACATATCAACATGTCTTATCGACATTATGGGCATCACAATTGCATGTATACATGGCCATGTGTTTATTCATATCATCGATGTTCATTGCGCTAAAAGCAAACTTATAATTTCAAGTTAAAAAATTAAGGTTTATTTTCAAGTTCATTAATTACATGAATTTCATTAGAAAATTGAATTTCACATTTATAATGTTTTATTCATAATTTTATGTACAAAACTTCATTAATTGATATAATTAATTTATATTAAACTGCGCATATGTGCAACAAAGAGGATTCAAGAAAGAATGATTAATTGCAGGGATATACCTTGTAAAATGTATGTGGTAGAAGTGTTGGTCGTAACCAAATTTGTAGATGATAAAAAATGTAATTCTTTATTTAATTATGTTATATTTATAAATACATGTGTATTTTAATGCAGTAATGTTGTTTTATCAAACTAGGAAACTCCAGTGAAATGTATATCTATTTAAAGCAAGCTTAAAAACGTTTTTAGAAAACCCGACTCTCGAGCATAGTAGACAGAAAGGGATTGGAAGTGGACCCTTCATGACCTGCAATTAGTCGAGCAGTCTCAGAATTAGATGTTTTGTTTTCAGAAGCTTGCCTATATTTTTAGAAAAACATTGGATTATGTTTACAGCATTTTGAATGTATGTATTTTCTAAAATAAACTAGTATTTTCACACCGTAAGTAATTTCAAGTAGTGTTTGAGAAAGGTATTTCAAAATTTATGTACACTATGGATTTCAAAGACTATTTGTCGAAGGTTTTAAAACCCCTTACTGGGCACCTTTTGTGCTCACCCTATGTTTTCAAAATGTTTTTCCACAGGTTGCCTTGAAATCCAGAGTTGATCATATTTGTTGTAGCACGCATGGAAGCGATGATGATATTTCTTTTCGTTTTAATTTATTCTGTAACTCTGATGTTTTTTTTGCATGTATTTTTTTTCCAGAACCTAGACCGGTAAAAGATCCTCATTTCATTAAAGTGTTGTGTAATTGTTTATTCACTTTTATAAAAAAAATTACACAAAATTTTTCAAGCACCGAGTCCGGAAGAGCGGGATCGGGGCGTTATATTTGGCATCAGAGGCACAGTCTAGATAACTCTGGAAAGTTAGAAATCTTCAATAGATTGAGTATCCTTAGTCAAAAAATTTTCTTTGTAATTTTCAGATGGAAGTAAGGAGAACTCAAACAAGTCTCTTAGGCCTTCCAGATGAATTACTTGCTATGATCATGGAAAAATCATGCAAGGAAGAATCCAAACCCTATGAAGCCATGCGGCTTTCCTGTAAACAACTTTACAATATATTAGGTTCGCCTGATATACTTTTTTTTTTCGCGGTTCGGGTTATGTCTTTGAAAACATCAGACAGATTCAACATCACTTCTATAGACGCCAAGGGACATATTACAAAGGACTTTTTAGGTGTTTTACCCTGTTTGAGCAGCCAAAATCAATCTCAGCCTTTTATAGCACAGTAGAAGAAGGAATTCTTCGCGCAACTTTTATGTGTCAACCTTTAAGATTTTGCTTCACGGGAATAATTTATGATGAATTTGAAACATTTGAAGATGAATCCATGAGACTTTCTTACAAGAATCAAATTCAAGAAGACCTCCTCAAATACTATATTGATTATCAATCCTTGAGGACTATCTTCTGATGCTTACATCTATACAACCCTTCCTGCACAAGTTGTTTTTGGGAAAAGGAGGTGGAGAATTTCAAAACCAATTTGAATTTTAATATCATAGGAAGAGATGGTAACCGTGGAGGACAACCGTACAGACCTTGGGGACATCATGTGAGCCTCAGAATAGATGGGAATTAAGAGTGATAAGTGTAAATGAATTGCGATGGCGCAATTCAATTAAGTGGGGGAGAATGTAACACCTCGGGTTTAAAATTAAGTTTTATGTTTTGTCAATGTTTTCAAGATGCAATAAAATATATAAATTTCCAAACGCAAATATATAAGTAGCGAGCATTTTATTTATACAAATACCATAATACATCCTTGACACACATAAACTAACCCATTAACCCCACTGTTATCGATAATAAAACAGTTGGAAGACCACTGAGAAACACAACGATGCCGATCGAGTAGTTATCATCTTTTGGATCTGATAGAAGCACAAACTTTATAACAAGAACAATAGAAATGAAACTAAAAATAAGAGGAACATATAAAACCATCTACGAAAAGAGTGGAGTGAGGGTCTTGATATTTTTTTCCTCTGTGTTTGAGCGACACTTAGACATTGATATTTATAGTGTTTTTATCCGACCGTTATAAAAACTATCTGTTATAAGTTTTTAAATTAAAAATTTAGAAACGACTTATGATAACTGTTAATAAAAAATAAATAAATAGAAATAATATTGATTTGAATATTGTTATGAAATAAACAATGTTTAAAAATATTTAATAAATTATTCTAAGAGTAAATAATGTTTTAAATATTAGAATACATATATTCTGGAAAATTGATGAAAATATTACTCTTACATATCTTATTAAGATATTAATATAAGGATTATATATATAACTAAATGAATTTAATTATTAATAAACTATTTAAATGAAAGAATTAAAAAAAGACTTAATATTATTTAACAATTTTATGATGATAAATTATGTTTGTAATATTATTAAAATATATATATGATATTGTTTAAAACTGTATACTAATAAAATTTTAACATATGGTAATACAAATTTAATTTTTATTTAGGAATTAAAAGTGTTATATATAAATATATATATACAAAATATAATAATTATTTTATTAAATGATAAATTTTTTTAAAAAAATAATACAAAACCAAGAATCCCATAATACGGTATTCGTGAGTCTGGCACTGGTAGGGTTTCAGAGTCGCGAGCAGAGGAGGCCGAGGTCGGGTTTGAGAGGTGAAGACAAGCACCGCGCCATCAGATTCGTTTGATCTTTATCTAGGAGATGTCGTGCCGATGTGAGGGAGTCCTCCATCAAGAATCGATGACCGGTGCAGTGGAGTCGAAGCCAAACAAGAGTCTAGATCTGGAATCGATTTCAGGTGAGTGTTTCAAAATGCAATGTTCAAAGCATGATTTTCTACATCATATTTGCAATCTTGTTGATGTTTCCGAATGGGATCTATTGAAATTTAGATTTGGTTTGAATATCTCCACTCATTTTTTACATAGGTTTTTTTTATTCATTTCGCATATCCGAATCTTATTGATATCTACAGAACAATGGCCTTGTTTTTCAATTTCATCCACTCAATATCTGCTGTCCATATCTTTCTTTGAATTATTGTTGAGATTGTCTCCGATCAATTTTATTTTAATCTTCGTCTGAGGGTGTCGTTTTGTTATAAGTCGTATTCTTATCTCTGCGCAGATTAGATCTTGACTAGTAAACAAATTTCATTTATTGAGTATCACCGCATACACTGAAATTTTTTATTTGGATGTCCCTATCTCCAATCTTTGATTAGTCTGTGGAGATTCGTTTGGATTGATCGTTATGACGCTTCCGTAATTTGTTGAATATAAAATTTATTTGTTTATCATTTTCCTTATCATCCGTAGACATCAATAAATGTATAATATATTTTATGCGTGCTTCGAAAGCTGTTTTTCTACTGATATAGATATCTGAAGCCCTATAAAATCCATCATTCGTTCTCTATTGCTATGTCTCTTAGAATTAGTTGAGAGGGAGAAAGTTAGTGCTCTGTGTGTGCTCTGTGTGTAAGGAAGGGGAGGCAAGTAGTATTCTCTGCCTCTACCTTCCTTCCCTCATTTTTATTTCCACGAGTATCGAGTGGGAGTGGAGTAGTGTCAATCGAAAGAAGAAGAAAAAAAAGAGTCCATATACACATAAAACTAGGTAAGGAATTATGTATTTTCAAATATTCTTCATGCAATTAAAAATTATTGTTATTGTAGGGTTCTTTTGACAACTCATTTTTATTTCATAAAATTATAATTTTGTAAGGGACTATTTCCAATTATTTCTATTTTACAAAACCTTTATTATATAATTCTATATATGCGGTTTTATATACTTAAGTAGATTTCAATCCCTCCTCTTTTAAAAGTTTCCAATGAGGTTTAGTGATGCTTTGTTGGAATTTGTATACCTGAAATCAGTGTAAGGGATTATTAAGTTTTGTTTCTTAATTTACAAATCTTTTTTTATAGTTATATGTATTATGGTTGACATACATATATTTCCAAATCTAATTCGATTAAGGTTTTCTAAAACTGTAAGTCTGTGTATGTTGTTGTTCTTAAAGTTTTAAACAAAGTAAGGGATATATTATCAATTATATTTTTTTTTGCATAATGTAATCTGTAGGTTTATGTAAGGGTTAATTTGTTATTTATTTTCAAATGATGGTATTAATTTTATGAAGTCACGTAAGGTTGATTTTCTTTAAAACTCTGTTTTTCCTTAAAACTTGTATTCTAGTAACATTTTTGTTGTATTAAATCCTGTTATATATTTCTGTTTATGAAGTTATATATATGCGTTTTTTTATTTAATTTCAAAACCCCAGTTTGTTTTAAAGATTTTCAATGATGGTATAATGATTTATAAGTTAATGTTTTATTGAATACATGCATGTGGATGAAATGACGGTTATCATTTTACAATTTTATTTTTAGTTTATCATCATGTTACCAAAAAAATGCACATAACATATCAACATGTCTTATCGACATTATGGGCGTCACAATTGCACGTATACATGGCCACATGTTTCTACATACCATCGACGCTCATTGCATTAAAAGAAAACTTATAATTTCAAGTTAAAAACTTAAGGTTTATTTTCAAGTTCATCAATTACATGAATTAAATTAGAAAATTGAATGTAACATTTATAATTTTTTATTCATAATTTTATGTACAAAACTTCATTAATGGACATAATTAATTTAAATTAAACTTCACACATGTGAAAAAAAGAGGATTCAAGAAAGAATGATTAATTTTAGGGATATACCTTGTAATATGTATGTGGTCGAAGCGTTGGTCGTAACAAAACTTGTAGATGATAAAAAAATGGAATTATTTATTTAATTATGTAATATTTATAAATATATGTGTATTTTAATGCCGTAATGTTGTTTTATCAAAGTAGGAAATTCTAGTCAAATGTATATCTATTTAAAGCAAGATTGAAAACGTTTTCAGAAAACCCGACTCTCGAGCATAATAGACAGGAAGGGATTGGGAGTGGACCCATCATGGCCTGCAATTAGTCGAGAAGTCTCATAATTAGATGTTTTGTTTTCAGAAGCTTGCCTTTGTTTTCAGAAATACACTGGATTATGTTTAAAGCATTTTGAATGTATGCATTTTCTAAAATAAACTAGTATTTTCACACCATAAGTAATTTCAAGTAGTGTTTGAGAAAGGTATTTCAAAATGTATGTACACTATGGATTTCAAAGAATATTTGTCAAAGGTTTTAAAACCCCTTACTGGGCACATTTTGTGCTCACCCTATGTTTTCAAAATGTTTTTCCACAGGTTGCCTGGAAATCCAGAGTTGATCGTATTTGTTGTAGTGTGCCCGGAAGCGGAGATGATATTTCTTTTCATTTTAATTTTTTCTGTAACTCTGATGTTTTTTTGCATGTATTTTCTTCCAGAACTTAGACTGGTAAAAGATCCTCATTTAATTAAAGTGTTGTGTAATTTTTTATTCACTTTTATAAAAAAAATTACACAGAATTTTTCAAGCAACAAGTCTGGAAGAGCGGGATCGGGGCGTTATATTTGACATCAGAGGCACGGTCTAGATAACTTTGGAAAGTTAGAACTCTTCAATAAATTGAGTATCCTTAGTTAAAAAATTTTCTTTGTAATTTTCAAATTGAAGGAAGGATAACTCAAACAACTCTCTTAGGCCTTCCGGATTAATTACTTGCCATGATCATGGAAAAAATCATGCAAAGAAGAATCTAAACCTTATGAATCCATGCGGATTTCCTGTAAATGACTTTAAAATATATCAGGTTCGCATGATATACTTTGTTTTTATCGCAGTTTGGGTTTTGTCTTCGAAAAAATCAGACAGATTCAACGTTGCTTCTATAAACTCCAAGGGACATATTAAAAAGGACTTTTCAGGTGTTTTACCCTGTTTGAGTATCCAGAATCAATCTCAGCTTTTTATAGCGCAGTACAAGAAAGAAAACTTCACTCAGATTTTATGAGTCAACCTTTAAGCTTTTGCTTCACGGGAAGAATTTATGATGAATTTGAAACATTCGAAGACGAAGCCATGAGACTTTATTACAGGAATCAAATTCAAGACAACCTCCTCAAATACTATATTTATTATCACTCCTTGAGGACTGTCTTCTGATGCTTACATCCATACAACCCTTCTTACACAAGTTGTTTTTGGGAAAAGGAGGTGGAGAATTTCGAAACCACTTTGAATTTTAATATCATAGGAAGAAATGGTAGTTGTTGAGGGAAGCCGTACAGACCTTGGGGACATCATGTGAGACTCAGAATATATGGGAATTAAGAGTGATAAGTGTAAATGAATTGCGAGGGTGCAATTCAATTAAGTGGGGGAGAATGTAACACCCCAAGTTTAAAATTAAGTTTTATGTTTTTCTAATGTTTCCAAGATGCAATAAAATATATAAATTTATGAATGAAAATATATAAGTAAAGAGCACTTTATTTATACAAATACCATAATACATCCTTGACACACAAAAACTAACCCATTAACCCACCTGTTATCGATAATAAAACAATTGGAAGACCACCGAGAAACACAACGATGCCGATCGAGTAGTTATCATCTTTTGGATCTGATAGAAGCACAAACGTTATAGCAAGAACAATAGCAATGAAACTAAAAATAAGAGGAACAAATAAAACCATCTCCAAAAATAGTGGCGTTAGCGTCGTGATATTATTTTTCCTGTGTGTTTGAGCGATACTTAGACATTGATATTTATTGTGTTTTTATCCGACCGTTATAAAAACTATCCGTTATAAGTTTTTAAATTAAAAATTGAGAAACGACTTATGATAACCGTTGATATAAAATAAATAAATAGAAACAATATTTATTTGAATAATTTTATGCCATAAACAAATTTTAAAAATATTTAATAAATTATTCTAAGATTAAATAAGGTTTTAAATATTAGAATTCATATATTATGGAAAATTGATGAAAATATTACTATTACATATCTTATTATGATATTAATATAAGGATTATATATATAACTAAATGAATTTAATTATTAATAAACAATTTAAATGAATGAATTAAAAAAAATACTTAATATTATTTAATAATTTTATGATGATAAATTATGTTTGTAATTTTATTAAAATATATATTTGATATTGTTTAAAACTATATACAAATAAAATTTTAACATATGGTTAATAAAAATTTAATATGTATTTAGGAATTAAAAGTGTTATATATAAATATATATATATATATAAAATATGATAATTGTTTTATTAAATGATAAATGATTTAAAAAAAAGAATACAAAACCAAGAATCCCGTAATACAGGATTTGTGAGTCCGGCGTTGGTAGGGTTTCAGAGTCGCGAGTAGAGGAGGCTGAGGTTGGGTTCGAGAGGTGAAGACGAGCTCCGTGCCATCAGATTCGTTCAATCTTTACCCAGGAGACGTCGTGCCGATGTGAGGGAGTCCTCCATCAGGAATCGATGACCGGTGCAGTGGAGTCGAAGCTAAACAAGAGCCTGGATCTGGAATCGATTTTAGGTGAGGGTTTCAAAACGCAATGTTCAAAGCGTGATTTTCTATATCCTATTTGCAATCACACTGATGTTTCTGAACAGGATCTATTGAAATTTAGATTTGGATTGAAGATCCCCACTTATTTTCACGTAGGTTTTGTTTATTCATTTCGCATATCCGAATCTTATTGATATCTACAGAACAGTGACCTTGTTTGTCAATTTCATCCACTCGATATCTGTTGTCCATATCTTTATTTGAATTATTGTTGAGATTGTCTCCGATCAATTTTATTTTAATCTTCGTCTGAGGGTGTCGTTTTGTTATAATTTGTATTCTTATCTCTGCACAGATTAGAGCCTGACTAGTAAACAAATTTCATTTATTGAGTATCACCGCATACACTGAATTTTTTTATTTGAATGTCCCTATCTCCAATATTTGATTAGTCTGTGGATATTCGTTTGGATTGATTGCTATGATGCTTCCGTAATTGGTTGAATATAAAATTTATTTGTTTATCATTTTCATTCTCATCAGTAGACGTCAATAAATTTATAATATATTTTATGCGTGCTTCGCAAGATGTTTTTCTACTGATATAGATAACCTAAGCCCTATAAAATCCATCCATTGTTCTCTATAGCTATGTCTCTTAGAATTAGTCGAGAGGGAGAAAGTTAGTGCTCTGTGTGTGCACTGTGTGTAAGGCAGGGGAGGCAAGTAGTATTCTCTACCTCTACCTTCCTTCCCTCATTTTTATTTCCACGAGTATCAAGTGGGAGTCAAGTGATGTCAATCAAAAGAAGAAGAAAAAAAGAGAGTCCATCTACACATAAAACTAGGTAAGGGATTATGAATTTTCAAATATTCTTCATGCAATTACAAATTATTGTTATTGTAGGATTCTTTTGACAACTCATTTTTATTTCATAAAATTATAATTTTGTAAGGGAATATTTCCAATTATTTCTATTTTATAAAACTTTTATTATATAATTCTATATATGCAGTTTTATATACTTAAGTAGATATCAATCCCTCCTCTTTTAAAAGTTTCCAAAGAGGTTTAGTGATGATTTGTTGAAATTTGTATACCTAAAATCAGTGTAAGGGATTATTGCGTTTTGTTTCTTAATTTAAAAATCTTTTTTTATAGTTATATGTATTATGGTTTACATACATATATTTCAAAATCTAATTCGATTAAGGTTTTCTAAAACTGTAAGTCTGTGTATGTTATTATTCTGAAAGTTTTAAACAAAGTAAGGGATATATTATCAATTATATTTTTTGTTGCATAATGTAATCTGTAGGTTTATGTAAGGGTTAATTTTTTATTTATTTTCAAATGAAGGTATTAATTTTATGAAGTCACATAAGGGTGATTTTATTTAAAACTCTGTTTTTCCTTAAAACTTGTATTCTGGTAACATTTTTGTTCTATTAAATCCTGTTATATATTTCTGTTTATACAGTTATATATATGTGTATTTATTTAATTTCGAAACCCCAATTTGTTTTTAAAGATTTTAAAATATGGTATAATAATTTATAAGTTAATGTTTTATTGAATACGTGCATGTGGATGAAATGAAAGTTATCATTTTAAAATTTTATTTTTATTTTATCGTCATGTTACCGAAAAAATGCACATAACATATCGACATGTCTTATTGAAATTATGTGCGTCACAATTGCACGTATACATTGCCATGTGTTTATACATATCATCGATGTTCATTGCGCTAAAAGAAAAATTATAATTTCAAGTTAAAAACTTATGGTTTATTTTCAAGTTCATCAATTACATTAATTTCATTAGAAAATTGAATATCACATTTATAATGTTTTATTCATAATTTTATGTACAAAAGTTCATTAATTGATATAATTAATTTAAATTAAACTGAACATATGTACAAAAAAGAGGATTCAAGAAAGAATGATTAATTTCAGGGATATACCTTGTAAAATGTATGTGGTAGAAGTGTTGGTCGTAACCAAACTTGTAGATGATAAAAAATGTAAGTCTTTATTTAATTATGTTATATTTGTAAATATATGCGTATTTTAATGCATTAATGCTATTTTATCAAAGTAGGAAACTCCAGTGAAATGTATATCTATTTAAAGCAAGCTTAAAAACGTTTTCAGAAAACCCGACTCTTGAGAATAGTAGACAAGAAGGGATTGGGAGTGGACCCATCATGGCCTATAATTAGTCGAGAAATATCAGAATTAGATGTTTTGTTTTAAAAATATTACCTATGTTTTCAGAAAAACACTGGATTATGTTTAAATCATTTTGAATGTATGTATTTTCTAAAATAAACTAGTATTTTCACACCGTAAGTAATTTCAAGTAGTGTTTGAGAAAGGTATTTCAAAATGTATGTACACTATGGATTTCAAAGAATATTTGTCGAAGGTTTTAAAACCCCTTACTGGGCACCTTTTGTGCTCACCCTACGTTTTCAAAATGTTTTTCCACAGGTTGCCTTGAAATCTAGAGTTCATCATATTTGTTGTAGCGCGCGCAGAAGTGGAGATGATCTTTCTTTTCGTTTTAATTTATTATGCAACTCTGATGTTTTTTTGCATGTATTTTTTTTTCAGAACCTAGACCGGTAAAATATCCTCATTTCATTAAAGTGTTGTGTAATTTTTTTTTCAATTTTATAAAAAAAAATTACACAACATTTTTCAAGCACCGAGTCCGGAAGAGCGGGCTCGGGGTGTTATAAAACTTGTTATTGTTATGATCCACACAAATATTTCTAAAAAACTCACCTTTTGTATGAAAAAATATAAAGAGAAGGTAGCACATGATATTTACACAATTCAATATGAATACCCACTCCTTTCCATGTTTGATAGTCCCACCAACATGGATTATTTCAATATCTTTGTTTTAAAATACAAAAGCACAAGGAAAAAATTTATACAACACCAATAGAATCGTTCTTTCTATAGTTGGTTACACCCCCCAAATATCATTTCCTATATCCAATTTCCACAAAAAAATACTTTTTAGTAACTCATGAGTATCTATAGTTATAAGCTTCACTTTTCTCCTTCTATTCCGATCCACTTTAGAAAGTCATCACTTCTTCCACAAGTAATCCGAATCAAGATTTACCTACATACAAACATCAAGAACATTAACAATTCTCTAAGGGGATTGTTGGTCTTAAATATTATTCTATAACATTATTCCAAAAATCTTCCTCAATAGTGTGAGTCTGATCTTCCCAGTCTGGAAACCTCAGTATGATGGTCTCTGTCCGATGGTTAGTCCAGTCTGATTCTACTTCTACTCTCTCTTCATCAATTGAGTAGATACTCAATCGGCAAATCATAATTCTATGTATGATGAAACTCAGTATGAAGAACTTGGATATGATGGATGTCATTTAGATGGCCTCACTCCAATGGACTTGTTCTGAAGGAACTTCTTCATATAGATCTCACTCTAATGATTTTATTGAGCGTCAATATGATGATCTTCTATATCTTCAACCTGAAATAAAAAGTTTGGTTGGGATTTCAATACATATTCCACAAATTCCAGAGCTCGAGTGCTTGAACAGTTTCAAGATCACTTTAAAAATGAACTTGTCTATCCTTTTATAGAGACTTAAAAATTTGTTTATATTGGGTTCTTAAAACCTTTCTCACATGACAAAATTTATTGAATCGTTGAATTCTCCTTGAATCTCAGATCTCTTTTTTGACACATTAAATTCCTTTTCAAATCATCAAATCTCCTTTATTTTTGGATCTCTATTTGACTCATTCAATTCCTTCTAGAATCTTCAAATATCCTTGATTTTCAGACCATCCTTTGACTCATTCAATTCATCTTCAATGCTTTAGACTTGTTGACAAACTTTAGCACAATAATAATTATGATATACTTCATTATAATGAAGAGTATTGTGAAATAATAGATTCATCATTATGTTTCTCCACAAAAATTGAAAGACAAATCTTCTCATTATGATTTCCTCATTACGATTCTCCAATGAGATTTTCCAGAGTGTGGTTCCCAAGTATGATTTTCTAAATATGATAATATTAATCTATTAGAATATGAATGAGACAATTATAAACCACATCTATTCTGCATCTAGAAATACTAGTATGATTACCAACTGAATACGATTCCCAGTTAAATACGGTTCCAAACTGAACACCATTCCCAGATGAATATGTTTGGTAGCTCATTTTCTCCCAATCTAATTCTTAATATGATTATCATCACTTGTTATCCCCCTTTCATTCTTCAATATTTCATCATAAGTTTCACACAAAACTTATGAATTTTGTGAATGAAAAAACAATAAAGCATCTCCAGATTTAACATTAGGGTCAAGTAGACTCTAATCAGGTTATCTTTAAAATTAACTCATTCATTCGAGACTCAATACAATTTCATGTATCTTTTAGAAGAACCCCCAATACAATAAATCGTATTCAATTACTCACACCAATGGGATGAGGTCGATTCCTTAATACGATTTCCTGGGTTCGGAAACCAAAAAATTCTCCTTTTATAAAATAAAAACATATATAAACCATTGAAAACAAATACAACCAAAACACACATTGGGTCTAACAATATCTCTCTTTGTGTTTGTTGTCAATACCCAATAAGACTGATTCCTCAATACCTATATTTAACCACTTCCAAAAAATAAGTGATATGGTTTTATTTTCTTTCTCTACCTATTCCTTGTCCCTCCCTAGTTTCTTTTCTACCCCCCTTAATATATTCTCTCCCCCTTATTGACAATCAAAATCAAAGGGGTCATCATGAAAAGTTTCATTCCCTATTGGAAAATTATATCACTTCAAAAGGTTGTAACTTATTATCTCAAAAACTTTAAACTCTTCTTCAGAAGAACACAAGTGTCCCATGAGTTTCTTAACAAATATCCATTAAATAAGAAACTATAAGATTATGTTAGTGAACCCGGTGTAGAAAATAAGAGTGTATAATGGAGGTTATCAATGTTGTCCATTACACAAATTACTTGTAATACCATTTCATGTTTTTTATAACATTCACTTGAATGGGGAAATTATTGAAAGGAATTTATTTAAGATAAAAGTAACTTGCACCCATCTCAAAAAACATATCATAATTTTCAGGTGTAAAAAAAAACTTTCAAAAACTCATATTTTTTAACCTCATTACTTTATTTTTCCAGAATATTAAGAGACTCACCATCAGATTTTTTACTTAAAATACTTCAATTACCTAAAACATAGTAAAAATACACACATATTTTAGAAATAAGGATGAACCTCATAGATTATCGAAATAATTTTTTGGACTAAAATTCTTCTATTAGTCTTGAAATTTTATTCTTATTCCTTGATTTTTCATTGTATGTTTTTTATTCCTTATATTCATCTTTATCAGATTTTTTAACAAGTCCCTCTTTATCTGTATACCATTCTGATAAGGATGTGAACTTATTTTCCCCTTTTAGAACCTTTTTATTTTAGTGTTTTTATAAAAACTATTTCATACCTTCATCTTATTCTAGTAGGATATTCAAAAAAAATTTATTATCAATAACTTATTACTCACATCTATTGCTTCTTTTCTAAATTTTCAAACCACAATCAGTTGATATCTTTTTATCAACTTTTTTACATCTTTAGAAACTTTTTTCTTTCCCTTTACTTTAACTGGTTTTTTACTTCTTCTAACATTCTAGTCAGGTAAATTTTCTCTGGAAAATAACTAAGCAATCCTTATTTTTGGACTCAGCATTATTACATTTCTCAAATTTCTCAACATACTCAATATTATTAACATTCTAAACATTCTTCACCATTTGAACATACATTTTATATTCCACAAATTTTTTAAGAACATTTGATTTTCTTTGATCATCATAGCTTCCCCTTTATTGATACATATTTCCTGGTAGAGACATGTTGTAGCTACATGAATATGATCTATGTCTAAAAACTCCACAACACCAATAATGACATCAAAATCTTTATTTTTCTATATGATAGTAAAATTGTTCAGAAAATTGTTTTTGTTATTTTTTTTCTCAAATAATGGAACAATTTTCTTAGGAGGATACTTTCCAAAGGAACTCATTTCTTTCATGATGAAATATTTTTTCTCACAAACTTACTTTCATAAACCATTCTTTTCACCTTATTTAGAAGTTTCACCTTTAATATAAACTGCCACGGTGAAGTTTTATCTCATCCTTCACATCTTACTTTGTGTTGTATGAATATTTATGGTGTTATTAACAATAATTCTTCTTTCTCATCCAACCTAGTTTTTATAACATCAATTATTTTTCATATTTAGCTACCATTAAATTGTTCTGATTACTTCCCTAAAAAATTCTAGATTTTATCATATTGATATTCTAATTTCCAACTGACTTTTATTCATAAATTTTTAGTTTTCTTTCAAGAACTCCATTCTCATAACGTTATGCCATCAACATATTTCTTTAACTTTATTTTTTATTTATTGAGTTGAGTATTTTTTTTCTTGTGCATTATCCAATTTTTTTTAAGAATATATTCCATTTCCATAATCTCTTCATCATTATCATAAATACCTGAAGAATAACTTCCATTTATAACTTGAGAAATAAAGTTGAGTTGATGATCAAATTCATCATCAAATGATGAATCATTATTTTTTATTCTTCCCAGATAAGTTTTCTTTCTTTTTTTCATAAAGAAATATTTCCTTATGTTTCATCCACTTTTGTTTTTGGGGTTTCATATTATAGTCTTCAGACTTGTATTCTTCAATTTCTATAATAGGAAAATACTATACAAAATGTAATTTCCCTTCAAAATTCCAACATTTGAGAGTTTTAATTTTCAATTTTCCCTTATTATATCTATTTGAAAGGAGGGAAATAATTGTATTGAAATATTTAGATTTTTCCTCTACTTTTGAATTACTTGATTCTTATTTAATTTCCTTGTCATTGTTTTTCCCTTTTATCAAATACTTTAATGGAGTTTCTTGATCAAACTTTTCTTTATTTTCCATAACATTCTCTCTTCTCATTTCATAAGTAACAAGAATATAGTATAGATCATACAAGGTTGTGGTTTTAAGATATCAATCTTCCAAATATAAAACATTGACATCAAACTTATCAGAAAGAATTCTCAAGATATTTCCAACAATAGTCGAGTCTTCCAATTTCTCACCCAGACATCTTATGGTGCTAAAAATATCATTTAACCTTGTAAATAAGCCACCAATAGATTCATGATTAGCCATTTTCATATCTTTATACTTCAGCCTCCAAAGTTATAAATTTTCCTTATTTACCATTTTCTTTTCTTCATAAATGTTTTCTAACTTATCCCAAATAAAATTGGTAGTTCCAACTCCATTTACTCTAAGAAACTCACTTTCAGCAAGTGATGAGAGTAAATAATTGTTTTTCTCTTCTACCGTTCTCAATGATTCTCTTATAAATAGTATTAAGAGGAATATTCTCAATAGAAGGAGGAAATACTTTTTAAGTAACTTCCAAAATATCACACCCAAGGGACAGAAGATATGAAAGCATTCTATCTTTCTAGATATGATAGTACTTTACATTGAAAATAGGAATTCCCTTATAGTTTACATAATTCATATTCTCCATTCCCAAGATGGATCATTTAGAGGGAACCTCCTCTAATAGAATTATTGTTCCCATATTGGATCATGACAAATGAGGGGGGGGGGGGGTAATTAGTGGTTCCTTTTTATTTTATAATAATGTTTCTTAACTCCTTAAAAACATTTTTAACCTGTGAAACTTGTTAAAGTTATGATCCAATCAAATATAACTCACAATCTCAAATTTCTCATGAAACAAATATTAATATAAGGTAACCCACAATATTTACAAGGTTCAGTAGAAATACATACTCCTTTCCATATTTGATATTCATACCAACATAAATTCTTTCACAATATTCTTTCCAGAATACACATTCACAAGAAAAAAATCTTCAATCCCAGTAGAAACATTCTCACTATAGTTGTTTATAACCCAAATTATCCTTTCTGGAATCCACTTCCCATAAACAATCTTTTTCAGTAACTGGTAAGTATCCACAATTACAAGATTCACTTTTCTTCTTATTTTCTAATCCACTTAAAAATGTAGGCAATTTATCCATAAGTATGATGAATCAAACTTTATCTGCATAAAACCTTTAAGAAATTCAACAATTATCTAAGGAACTTATTGGTTTTGATGATTCTTCCAGAACATAATTCCATAAATATTCCTTAGTAGAGTGAGTATGATCTTCATAGTCTGAAAACCTCAATATGATGGTCGTTGTATGGTGGTCAGTTTGGTCTAATTCTCATTCTACTCTTCCTTATTTACATGATTAGAAACTCAATTAGAAGCTCAAAATTATGCGTACAATAAAACTAGATCTGGTGAACTTGAATAAGATGGTTGTCATTCTGATGGCCACGCTCTGATGGACTTGTTCTGATGGAACATCGATAGATGAATATTTCCCAGATGATTGTATTGAATGTCAATCGAATTATCTTCCATAGATTAAACCAGGAACACAATTTTTGTTTGGGTACTCAATACATATTCCAAAAATTCCATATAAGGAGTGCTTAAAAATAGTTATGATAGCACATTACAAATGAAATCAAGTCTCCTTTTATAGTGACCTCAAAATTGGTTTAGGAGGGGTTCATTAAACCTTTCCCCCTAGACCAAATTTCCTGAATATTTTAATTCTCCTTAAATATCAGATCCCTTTTTGAATCATTCAATTCCTTTTAAAATATTAAAATATCCATGATTTTCATATCTCTATTAGACTCATTAAATTAATTTTTTAATCTTAAAATATCCTTGATTTTTGAATCTTCCTTTGACTCATTCAATTCCTTTTCAATGATTTAGACTTCTTAATAAACTTCAGTCTGATAATGATTACGATCTGCCTCATTACAATGAAGAATATTGAGGAATAATATATTCCTCATTACATTTCTCCACATCAATTGAAGGAAAAATATTCTCATTATGATATCTTCATTATGATTCTCCAGTTTGATTTTCTTCAGTATGTTTCCTATGTAAATATTTATCAATACGATAATTTAACTCTGCTAGAATATGCTTGATAAAATTTTGAAACACTTCTATTATACATTTGGAAATCCCAATATGATTACCAAATGAATGTGATTCCTAGATAAATATGATTCCCAGATAAATATTATTCATAGCTGAATACAATTGGATGATCCTTTTCTCCTAATCTGATGCTTAATATGACTGTAAACACTTGTTCTACCCCTTTATTTCTTTACGATTTCATCACATGTTTCTCAAAAAAATATGACTTTTGTGAATTACAAAACAGAAAATCATCTTCAAATTTAACATCTCGGACAAGTAGAATCCGATCAAGTTTTCATTATGATTAACTCATTTATTCCAGATTTAATATGATTTCTAGTATCTTTCAGTAGAAATCCAAATACAATAAATCACATTCAATGACTCATTTTGATGGGATGAGTTTGATTCCTCAATACAGTTTCTTGATTCTGAAAACCCTAAAATTCTCTTTTTCTCAACTTCAATCATTTATCAACTATTCAAAACAAATACAACCAAAACACACATTGGGTCCAACAATAATCACTTGTGAGATATAGATTTTTAAGTTACTCATATGAGATTCCTATAGATATCTTCATATAATTGGGATTTGAGATTTGGAAGTAATTGAATGTTGAGAACAATATATATAATTCTCATTGAAATTTTGGGTAATATCAAGAAAGTTTCATATCACTTGGAGATTCCACTAAATATCTATCATGACCATGATGTGATCTGTGAATCTATTTTGTGGTAGTACATATCTGATCATTCATATATAATAAACTCATATTATAGACCACTAGATAATTATCTCTCTTATGATCAATAACTGGTAGAGATTCTAGATCAATGGGATAATGTATCACAGAATAACACCACTCACATGGTCTATGTTTTTTAGCAAAAACATAAATTTGAGGAAGCTACATGGGAATATAAGGATGCGATGATGAATAAACATCTGATGTTGTTTTTATCAAAGTGGTGGAATTTGTAGGGATAAATCCATTTTTAGGGGAGTATAATATGACACACTAAAATTTTATATATTTTTTCCTTTGAAATAAACATGATATATTCTATATCTTGCTTTACACACAACCCCAAATATTAATGAACCATGATATAGTAAACTAATATAATAAAAGAATTAGAATTTTTTATGGATAGGATTTACCAAATTTTGAAATATAAATATAAATTTTAATTTATAATAGTTATGTACCCAATCTTTAGTAATGATTGTTCTTTATTAAAAAATACACTTTCTTCAAAAATGGTTTTGCTTCATTTTCTGGGTGGAAATTATAATTAATTAGAATTTTTTTTAAAAATAATTAAAGGAGTATCATTTTAGAAATTATTATGTCGATATTAACTTAAGGTGGTATTTAGAGATTTTTCTGAAAATAAATTTTCAAGAGAATAATGAAATTTAATGAATTTTTTAAAACTATCAATTTTTTTATTAAATAAAATAATTTTGAATGTAATTATGTTATGAATGTGATCATTAAGAAACAAAAGTATCTCTTAATTTGAAATAATATATTTAATTAAAAAAGAATAAATAGTCTACCTATCATTGATATTAGTTCATTTTTATGTTTAAAAAAGTATTTTCCCAAAAACTATTTATCACCATGTTTAGTGGGATTGTTTTTAAATTTAAATGTATTGAATTTGATAAGTTTAACACCATAGTGGGAATATTCATGTCCAAATATGGTAATGAGGCAACTTTCATTTTTTTAATAATAAATATTAACCAAGGATAAAATTCAATACCATCGTATTGGTTAAAATGGATTAAAGGGGGTTAAGCTAAAAAATAAGGGTTAAAATTAAATAAAATCATATCTAAATCCTATTATATCACTATATTTCAATCTGATTTCTTCATCAAGTCAAAATATTATAACCTGTTTCCACATTTCTTGAGTAGGACACTAATTTATTTTAAACTTTTGAACAATTCAAAGTGTGTACTCTCCCTCTCTTATACATGGAAACCACCTCTCATCTCGTTTTAGAAATTACGTTTTAGGACCTATCTCATAAAACCTAACTAAGTTCCAAAATAGGTTTCAAAAAGACCTGATGAGTCCTCTTGATCCCCATGGGCCTATAACCAGCACCTATACAATCAAAAACAATATTAGGGAATGATTTTCCATCCAAAAAATAATATACATGTTATATATAGAATAAAATCAATAATATAAATATTTCATAACAAAGAGTGCCAAGGGTAGTGATACAACCAAATGTAAAAATACCCATGGTACATGTCCCTGAAACAAACAAAATGAAAAAAATAAAACATTCAATAGATACTCTATGGGATGTGTGGGAAACATCACAAAATATCACCACTAGCTACTCATACCTACAAGACATAAACCTAATCACCTCACTATGGTTCCTATACCTTTTCGACATTAGTTAAAAATATCCACACACCCCCAAGGGAGTGTGTAGGTTTTTATCTAAGTAGGATCAGTAAGATACCACCAAGTTGATCCATATAAATTCTATTTACAATAATCCCAATATACTCAATTGAAAAGAAAACATGGTAGGAGAAGCAGTTTTACGATTTTATATAAAAAACATTATGAATAGATTACCCTTTTCGAAATCATTGACAAAACCCGGTAATAAAATTTCAAATATTATTTAAAACTAACATTTAAATTTATCATATAATTTATCATATCATATGAAATATGAAAAATTATTTGACAAAGAACAATGGTAAACACCCATGGGATAATAATGGTCAGGCTAGCTTGGTCACTTATACCTCAATTAAATTTTTTGAAAAGTGGGAACACATTTCCCTTGAGTCAATGCGTCCATAATCTAGGGATAGAGGAACACCCCACAAAGGTAACCCACTTAGGATGTAAAACATGTCACTATGGTCAATGTATCTATGATCTAGGAATATAAGAGAATACTATAAAGTCCCCCCCTTAAAATTCCAATAGACAAATCCCAATATTAAATCCTACACCTATGTATTTAAGGCAGCCATGTGTGGCCTATATCAAATATCCTTCAAAGGATTTTTATATTTGAAAAAAAATGTTCAAACAACCCTTTTCATAAAAAACATGCTTCGAAAATCACTTTCAAAATCTATTTCACAATGCGTTGAAAAATAATACCTTTAAACAAAATGGGGGGACCATATTTTCCAAAAAAAAACATTTTACACAAAAAAACAATCAATAATCATGAAAAATTAACTTATAAATCCATTTAATAAATAAAGATCACTGATGGTTTATAGAATATGGGCTAAAGAGGGATCCACCTACCTCAATCTATGGTTGCACACCAACGATGATGAGATCCACACACTGGAAGGAAAGGAATGAAGAATAATTAATAGAGAACCTAGAATAAAATATCATAACATAGAATAGTCTTCTATAAGAAAAATTGTTAGTAGAGAAGTTATATCAACAAAAATGACAACATTATCACATGCCACACCACTACCAACACATGTTACAACCTCTTGAAGACTAGCACACAATGAATATCGAAGAGATTGAAGAAAGATAATTGTATTATTTATCGATTACAAAAAAAATCCTCTACTATAAAAGAGACCTTTAATAGTGCTGAAATTTATCAGCACTAGAAAAATGCGCTGATAAAGTCTATCATTATTAATGCTTTATTTTCAGTACAAATAAAGGGTACCCTTTATTAGTGCATTTTTAGCACTGATAAAGGTCCAAAATAAAATGAAATAATTCAACAATTTTTTTTTAATAATTTCATTAATTAAATAACTATTGTTAAAAATGAAGAAAATGAATATATATATATATATATTAGAAATTAATAAATAATATATATTAAATATATAAATATGTAAAATGAATAAAATGGAATAATTAAACAAATAAAAATTTAAAATGAGTAAATTAAGAAAAATATTATGAATTTTTTTAATTAAATAATAATGTATAAAAATGAATAAATTTAACATACATATATATAGAGATTTTAAATATTAATAAATATTATATATTAAACATTGATATATAAAATGAATAAATTGTAATAATTAAACAAAAAATAAAAAATGAATAAATTAAAATATTATTTAAAAATTAATTAATTAATAAATTATTAATAAAAATGAATAAGTATAATATATATAAATTAATCATAAATATTAATAAATAATATATATTAAATATAAATATATATAAAATGAATAAAACTTGATAATTAAAAAATTGTTAATATCTTATTCATTTTTAATGTTGTTTGATTTTTCAATTTAAAATATGCTATACGTCGCGTGTTACATTGATTACACTGACACACACACACACACACACACCTATAGATATAAAATTAATGAATTTTTATATACAACACACACACAAATATATTTACACAATTAATGAAATCTTATATAGAAAGTCATAAAACTAATATTTATATAATTTATAAAAATTTTAGTGTATTTTAAAATTTCATTATAAAATGATACATTTGATATATTATGTTTTTAATCGGTCAATTATATTTATTTATTTTTAATACTATTACAGTTATGGTATTATTTATTCATTTTTAATATATTTTTTATTTTATTTTTGAATTTGATCATTTTCTATTATTTATTTATATATATATATTTTCTATGTTTTAGTATTTTCAATATGTATTCATCTTTACTTCAGTATATATATATATATATATCTATATTTGATTAATAATTTATATTTCATTAATAAAACTTATCCATTTTTTCAGTATTTTAAAAGTTTATTCATTTTGAATTATTCAATTTCACTAGTTTTTAAAATGCATGTATTTAGAATTATATATCCAATAATAATGTTAAAAATATATTTTTAAATAAATATTTATAAATGTATATTTACTATATTTATAAATTTATAATTATTATAAATAAATACATATTATTATTTAAATAAGAATTTATATAATTATAAATAATTAATTATATATATTTAAATGATTATAAAATTATAATAAATTTATTTAAGTAATTGTAATTATTAATCCTTTATCAGCGCTAAAATTTTAGGACTATTAGAAGGAATATTTATCAGCAATAAAATGTTAGTGCTAATAAAGATATCTTTTATCGACGCTAAAAAAACACTGATAAATATCCCTTTTATTAGTGCTTATCAATTTAGCACTGATAAAAGGGATATTTATCCGCAATTTTTTGAAAGCATGGTTAAAAGTGTCCCCAATCTGTTTAAAAGAACCATAACAGCAACTCAGCCACTCATGATTCTCAAGCTCTTGCGGAACTCTCCTGTTGTCGGTGTGACTCCTCTACATTCCATCAAAAAAATCAAGGCTACAATCCAATGGATGTTATTTTATAATTTTCCTCTATCATTTTTTGAATTTTTGGGTTCCGAATTTTACGTTTTTATACAGTTCTTAATCACGAAAAACCCTATATCTCTTCTCATTACTAATGAAATACAATGAGTGTTTATAAATCATCATTTTCATCCATAGACAATGGTTTCAAAGAAATAGAAGGATGTTTTTATATGGTAAGGTCAATAAATATATGTGTATGGGCCTATATGGATAAATAAATTATATTTTTCACCACACGCTACTACTTTGGGCTAGAAACATAATACCCGAGTTTTTGAAATCTAGGATAAAAGTACCAAATAGAAAAATAAAAAAGCTCTTATTTTTTCCTACTCAGTTTGTAGCATCTCATGTGGTTGTTGATCACTCTCATCTAACAAAAAATTCATCTAAAAATATTTTTATCATTTCTTCATTTAATTATCCTCTTTGTTCATACAATAATGCACACAACTTCTAGTTCTTCTTTATTTTATTCACATGATCCTTCTCCAACTATTTAAGAGATGCCCATAAAAATTACAATAAAGTCACTCGAATCTCCATCATGGTCTAATAATTCTAAATCCTTCTAATAATATGACTCTCTCAATGAATTCATTAATTGATATAAATCATAAAAAAAGTGAAAAAACAGAAGTATCAACTAGAACAATTCTATTAGCCGTAGTGGATAAGGACATTAAAGAAGAATTATAGAATTTTTAGTAGAAGTCATAGGAAAATGACTTCCTATGTATGGAACACCATCAGTGTAAGGAAAAATCCATCCAAAAATTTGAGTTGTAAGCTAGAGGAAATTGAAGTCCCCCACCACCTACAATATGTTCCCATATTTTTTATTCTCAGCTACTTCCAACAACCTTGACACCTATATATAAGAAATTTAAATTCTATCCCTAGACATTACTAACCTGAACCTCACCTAGAAAACCCTCCCCACACATTCCTATTAGAATTTCTCTATTTTAAACCTCTCTCATTCATGAAAACATTAAATTTATCATTCCACTATCTGGATGCCTAATTTAATCCATAGAGATTCCACTTCATCTTTTATAACAAGTCCATGTTAAGATTGTCCTCAAAACCAGACAGTTTCTTTATGTAGGTTTTAGTAATAGTTGAATCTTGTGGATAGCATGACCAACTCAACTTTTTAGTCATAATTTATGAATAATCACTTTTTCATATTATTAGAAAGTCAGGTCCAATGAAAATCATAGATTATTATACTAAAGAAAAAAATCCCAAATCCGGAAGAGTGGGATCATCAAATGTGTTTTATAATTAATTTATAAGTATACATAGAATTACCTTAATATGTAATTACAGTTTTTAATAATCTGGTTAACTATATTTCATCCTACTATTTTTTGTGATGCTCAATCCAATTGTATAATACCTCTTGGGATCCGCATGGGAATAAAAATATCTAAACATCATGGGAACCACAATGTATCTCTCACACACTTACCTATACCCACATAATGTCACCCCTACTCTTTAAAATTATTCCATCCTCATATGAGACCACTGTATACTGCATCTCCAGCTGCTGTTGTGAATAAAGCATACAACACATAATAGTCATAAGCAACATAAATAACTTTTCATAAAAAAGGACCACAAGTTTCATAAATAAGGTTTTGTAAATAAGGATTCATTTTGGTAAGAAACATATACAACACAATACACTACATGCATAAAATTCCATAATTGAATGCATCTTGTATGGAAATTGTTACTATCTTTAATAGAGATATAGTATTTCGATACTGCTTTACAACTAACCTTCACTAATTTTTTTAATCTTTCCTTAAATGATTGATTTAATTCTATCCCTTGATGATGAATTGGACTCCCTCGTTCTTAGTATCCTTCCTCCCATCATTGTTGTTCCAATGTTCCTTGATGACATAACTCCCGCTTGGATTGTATTCATTAATCTCTGTCAAAGCCGCTGTCAAGGATTTGAATACCGCATCTCCCAACCCATTCTTCAACTCTTTCATCCTTTCATCCTCCTCATATAAAACATCCTGAGAACACAAAAAATGATACTGAAAAAATAATCAAAACATAATGAAATATATTTTTTTGGTTTCTTGATATCCATTTTATTTTATGACTCACTCGGTTACATATGGAAACACTTCATCAAAAAGTAATTTTATTTTGAGTGTGGTCATAATGGATCCTATTAGAACACTAAAGTTAAGAATAGTTTTATGAGAATACTACTATGATTAGTGACCTCCAAAAAATACTCATTTCGTACATTTTTTTGTGAGAAAACACATCAAACACACATTTTTATTCTCTTCCCCTTCAACCTTGATAAATTTAAACGAGTGCCAATCTGACTCTCGAAGGTATTCTTCCCATAATGAGAAGATCTCTCAGGCACTATTTTTGGCTTCATATTCTGGATACATTCTCATGGAATCTTGGAGAAATGGACATTTTTCATGCTCTCACATATTCCTCAGACCAATACCACCACCAGCTTGTATCTCCTCTAATCCCTTCCAAAAAAACATTTCAGAGGAAGTGAAAAATATTAAATGTTTGTAAATGGAAGTAAATGTCCATGAGTGGAAGTCATATGTATTTTAATGTTCATTATTTCACTTTTGAAATGTAATATGTTAGAATCCATAATTAAAATTTCATTTAGGTTATTTTTAACCTCAATGGTGACTCAACATTCATCTTCTGAATAGTTATTATTGCATTTTGATTCTTGAGACTCATCCCCCGTCTATTCTATGTTGTTTGAACTAATATGAGTATTATTCATCCAAAATGATCACTAGTACCCGGTATTGGATGAATTTTTGTTAGATTAGTCCATGAAACATTGGTGGATGTCTATGGAAAATGGGAGATAGATTTCAAATAATAAAATAAAATAATAACTATTTAGGAGGTATGTTATAAAGAAAATTTTGAACCACAATTGTCAGAGGAAGCCTAGTTTGAATGAGGGAGTCCAATCCATCAGCATGAGATGGAATAAAATCAAGAATTTGAGGATGGATTAAATAAAGGTAGTGAAGGTTAGTTTTACTAGATTATTGAAGTATTATATGTCTTTTCAAGATAGTAACAATTTTCATGAAATATTCATGAAAATGTGGACTTTTATACATGGAGTGTATTGTAATGATGTTATTCAAGAGAAATTAAGTGTTTAAATACTCACGCAGACAATGTATTCTACAGATGATGATGTTACCAATCCCAAGGAAGAATAGGCTGTTGATGATGAAACTGATGAATTATTAGGGTGTTAACAACATGTAGATGAAAAAATAAAAATGATGCAACATCACAGTGGTGAATAAAATTATTAAGGCAAGAAGTCGGGGAATAAAATTTGAGTTTGGTTGGAATCAATTCAACCAACCTTTTGACCCCAATAATTCAATGTTCATTAGTTATCTTGGGGTCACAGTGAGGATGAATATGCTGATTGATATTGATTCATGGCACCATGTCCAACAATAATGAAGGAAATCCATTGAAAATATATAATGATAATGTTACAATATACTTTATCTATTTTATTGTAAAATTATTTAATGAAATGTTGATTTAATTTTCATTATTCATTGTAGAGTTCATTTATTTTAGAATATTTATGTGAGAAACATGTCTTAATGGCCACTAGAAAATCCCATTGAGGCTTCCAGACTCTTCTTAAAATGTTATATCTTAGGGATTCTAAGGGGAAAATAAATCCCCACCCACTAGTTAGTTATACACACATTATCAAGAAGGAAATATAGACTACTTTCATCAATCGTTGTAATGAAAAATCATTCTAGGTGCATTGCAGTCAATAATATATTATTTGACATTATTTATTTTATCGAACGTGATTCAAAATTCCTAATTTATGAAACAAAAAAAAAGAGTGATGAAAATAAATAATGTGCATCAAAACCAACATACCCCTATCACAAATCAAGGATGAGGTAGGCTTTATTAGGGAAGAAATTGGTATGTATTTTAAACCAATAATAAATGTTTAATTATGTGATAAGAAAAAATATCTTATCCTTTATTTATATACATACTGATGAATCTAAATCTTAAGATACTTCCACCCCATGTCATGTGCTATACAAGGAGTCTCGTGTAAATAAAGAGGGTATATTAGTTGATGAAAACACAAAATGATATGGGAATCATGTGTAAGTATGAAATAATTTTAATTCATTATTTTTTATAAAAATATTAAATAAAAATATCAATTTATGTTCAATTTTTTTAATTTGGTTTGGACATAAGAACTGGAAACAACCATACTGGAAAAAATCTACTTTCAATAGCTTTGAAGTGGCCTAAAAAATATGGTCACATTAGAGGATTAGGTTTTGGAGTCTCTCCTAAAACATATTTCAAGAACTTAAAACCACATAAAGATACATATAATATGGTGAGATAATTATATACAAAAATATACTCATTGTAATATATTATTTTTTAGTCTAGTTTGGAAAACTAATTTATAATAAATGATCAATTCCAACTGGTAGTAGAGAAAAAATCCAAACATTAACCAAATGATCCCACTAGTTTTGAGAGTAGTCATTCCCACCAACTGCATACCTAACCAAGGGTAATCAATTTTTTCATTAATCTTTCTCATAAATGTGAATTAAACAACTTAGGATAATTTTATATTTCTAAAATTATATAGGGTATAGTTATATGTGATTTGTATCTGTCAGTACCCATGCTCTATTATGTTGTGATGAGTACAATTTATAATATCCTAGGAGACTAGCTAAAACATCAATAAATCCCAAAATATCACATGATATTGGGGATTAAGGTAGCTCATGAGCTGACTACTAAGTATCTTGTTCCACTTGGTTGTCAGGATTTTATAATAACCATTGATGATGTTATAGATTCCATAGCATGGTTTTCTAATATTATAAAGATACATGAGATGCGTCTTAAACAAATTTTTTCATATGAAAAACCTATAATAGTTTATGATATATCTTCTGGAGTGAGGTATGGTATTACATATCGATAAAGTGGTGAATAAATGGAAGATAAAATCAATAAAATTTAGTGAATCAACAAAGAAACCAAAATGACCTTCTGAGAGTACCTTCTCCCTACCAGTTCGAGAGAAACATTTATGATCATTACAACTTCATATAGAGAACATATTTAAATATAAAACTATGTATAACATTGAATATAAAGAAGACATATACAGAGATTCCTTGAAATACAAAATTAGTATCGAGGCTCTAAATGAGATTCACAAGCATGAATGGTTTGGCGTCTCATTTTTGAATACACACACAAGGTTCAATTTCATAATACGTATGTACAAATAGTGATATAATATATTTATTAATGTTAATAACTATTCATATTTTTTTATAGGAGTTTATATCACAACTATGTAAAGGGAAGATCATGTGAATCATGATTTGGATTCATTGATCCCTATATCATTTCTATGAAAAAACTTACTTTGGATAAGAAAACAATTGATACGAAAAAAGATGAGTTACATGAATCGTTTAATAAAAAAGCATCATACAACAAACTCTTTTTGATTCCTACAGTGAAAAGGTAAAACTCTACTATCTAAATTCATAAAGTATATTTTTAACTTTTTCATTACTTAATTGTTTTTATTTTTTAGGATGCACTGGATGCTGATCATAGTAAATCTGGACACCCTGAATATTTATTGTTTGGATCCAATGCATGGATATGAAACCAAATGAACACACATGATGTTTATTGAGAATATTTAATACACTAAAATAAACATTTTATAGATAAACATGAAATTACATGTTCAATATATGTTTTAATAATAATTTTGTTATGATAGGGTGATCAATAAATATAGGCTAGATCATGTATTGATGTCGATGTCTGAAGGGACAAAGCCTATGAATTATTATAAATGGAAACAAATTAAGTTATATATAGAAATATTTATCAATAAAAACATTTCAAAAAAATTTAATTATTTTGGTTAAGGTTTCATGTAGTGTCCAAAAAAATATATTGACATCGATTGTGGATATCTTGTTTGAAAATTTATGAGTGAAATCATAAATCTTGAAAAGGCCGGCAGCCCCTAACATGTAATTTATGAAGGTAATTACAATATCAGTAAATATATTTCATAATCAATTTTTTTCTATATTTTCTCTGTACTACCAAGATTTCTAACAACCTAGTTACTCAAAAGAAGAAATAAATTTTTTTAGAGATGAGTGGGAAACATAATTTTTGTTCGAATGTATAGTGACAACAAATTTAGGTGATTACATATTATGCTTGTGATCTAGTATGAGTTATGACCTTAGAAATATATCTGGGTTGTGAAGAATTATTTTCAGACTAATTATATATTATTTTTGATCTCTTTATCAAGGAGAATTATTATGGATGAAATCAATTTGGTTAGAAGTGTTAAACTGTAAACAGTAAAATTATTAGGAAATTGCAGAGGTGGGGGTAGAGGTGGAGGTGATTGAGGTGGAAGAGGTGAAGGTGGAGGTAGATTCAGCATCAAAGACCGATGGGGAGGAGGAGGCAGAGGAGAAGACTGAGGTGGAGGAGGAGACGAAGTGCTGGTTTGAAAACAATAGAATATTTGGAAAATGAATTAGAGCGAGGATCATTCCATGATTTTATTTGAGAACAATCATTTAAAAGTGCACACAACACTTTTCACTTAAGATAAGAGTTATGCAAGTGTTTCTTGTGACTTATTGAAACAATTTTTTTCACCACATGTTTATGTTATTTTATATAGGTTACTAATCCACCTGCAAGATCATTTTGTGTTGGAAGCTTCAATTTCTACACCTGTGTTATTGAGGTCACGTCTCTACAACTCCCAATCATTAAATAGGTATATAATACAACTTAAATATTTGAATGAATATTTGTGTAATCAACCACTGAAGTCAGTTGGTGTATGAAAGAACAATTGTATGAAAACCAGAATTGATATATTATGGTCATCACGGAGGGTTGGTGTCAAAGTGTCCATTATCAATTTAAAAATGACATTTTAATACAAACAAGTTTCACTCACTAAAAACTAAACAAACACACTCATATTTTCTTGATAATTTATGAAAATTATTCAAATTCATTTGTGATGTTTATAAATCAGTATCATTCCAAACCCACACAGGATATGACCTTTATGACTCAAAGTTCATGTTTTTAGTTTAAAATGTCATTTTATTAAAAAACAAAAGTGGCATATTCAAAACCAAGTAAAAACATTCTTTTTATTTTGATACTTTAGCACAATAATATATAAGTCATTTGAAATGTGTTGGAATTAAATTCCCCTCAATCTGACATAAGGTGTGACTGGTATGACTCCAAGTGCATTTTTTTATTCAAAATTGACATTGATTTTAGTTAAAAAAACAACTAACAAATACAAAATAGATTAAATGAATTCTTATTGTTTTTCTACTTTTGGTAAATGATCCATTATTCATTTTTGATGTATAGGAATTATCTACACCTCAATCCGACCCATGGTGTGACAGGTATGACTCCTAGTGTCCGTTATCGATTTAAAATTTCACTTTAATACAAAAAGTGTCACTAGCTGAAAACTGAGAACACACACTCATATTATCTTTGTAATTTGAAAAAATTATTCATAAGTCATTTTTTGATGTGTATAAATCAATCTCATGTCAAACCCACACACGATGCAACCTGTATGGCTCAAAGTGCGTGTTTCCAGTTTAAAATGACATTTTAGTAAAAAACACAAGTGGTGTCCTCAAAAATCAAGTAAACACATTATTTTTTTGATACTTTAAAAACACTATCCATCACTCATTTGGGATGTGTAGGAATAATTCATACCTCAATCAAACCCAGGGTATGAAAGATATGACTCCATGTGTGTTGGGGTTTGGCTTAGTGGTAAGAACCCCATAATCCTACATGAAAAATGGGGGTTTACAACCCATGGGGCGCATGTACTGTAGCAGTACTATAGAGGTACTGTAGCAGTGGTGGTACTGTTGATCAGCAGGTACTGTAGCGGCAGCAGGGTACTGTAGCAGCGGCGGGCACTATTGCAGCCGGGTTACTATTCACAAAATGGGCCTAAGGCCAAAAAATTTGGGCCTACGGGCTATGTAATGGGATACAAGCCCATTGGGACTTCGAGCTATGTAATGGGTCTCCCTCTACCCAGTTAAAATAGGTCTTTGCTTTGATTTAATAATAAAATGAGGCTTCAGCCCCAACCTTAAAAAAAACTGACATACTCAAAACCATGAAATCAAATTTGTATTGTTTTATTTTTTATTAAAATGATTAATAAGTAATTTTTTATGGGTATAAATCAGCCACACCTCAACCTGATGCACAATTTTACTGGTATAACTCCAAGTGTCTCTTATCAATTTAAAATAGACATTTTAATACAAAAAAGTGTCACCCAGTAAAAACTAAGCCAAAACTCTTAGATTTTCTTTATAAATAGGTAAAATGATTCATTATTCATTTTTGATATATATGAATCTATATCCTATCAAACCCATACACAATTTCACATGTATAGATTAAAGTGCATGTTTCAAGTTTAAAATGTCATTTTAGTAAAGAAACACAAGTGGCATACTCAAAAAAGAGGAAACACATTATAATTATTTTGATACATTAGGAAAATGATCCATACATCATTTGGGATATTTAGAAATCATTATCACCTCAATCTGATGCACGATGTGACCAGTATGACTTCAAGTGCGTATTTTTATTCAAAATTGACATTAATTTTTGGGAAAAAACAACTGACATAATAAAAATTGAAAAAATTACTTGTTTTTGTACATTAGTGAAATAATCCACTAGTCATTTCTAATGTGCAGGAATCATCCTCACCTCAATATGATGCACGGTATGACCTATATGACTCTAAGTGTCCGTTATCTATTTAAAATTGACATTTTAATACAAAACAGTTTCACACATTAGAAACTGAGGAAACAAGCTCAGATTGACATCATAATTTAGGATACTAGATAATAATTCATTTTTGATGTGTATGAATTAGTCTCAGGTAAAACTCACACACAATGCCACCTATATTGCTCAAAGTGCATGTTTCTAGTTTAAAATGACATTTTAGTAGAAAAACACAAGTGGTATACTCAAAACTAAAGAAACATGTTATTATTATTTTGATAATTTATTAAAATGATCGATAAGTAATTTTGGATGTGTATAAATCGACCTCACCTAAATCCAACACACAGTGTGACCGGTATGACTCTAAGTGCGTCTATTTATTCAAAATTGACATTAATTTTATTGAAAAAACAAATTAAAAACTAAAAACTGAGAAAGAACATTCAGATTATTTTTTGAATTTAGGAAAATGATCTATAATTCATTTTTTAGGTGTAGGAATCAACCACACCTAATTCAAGCACACGGTGTGACCGGTATGACTAAAAGTGTCATTTATTAATTTAAAAATGATATTTTAATACAAAAAAAGTGTCACTCACAGAAAACTGGGAAAATTTGCTCATATTTCCTTGATAATTTATAAAAAATGTTTATAATTCATACATGAAATGTATGAATCATTATCATATCAAACCCACAAACGATGCCACCTGTATGGCTCAAAGTGTGCGTTTCCAGTTTAAAATGAAATTTTAGTAAAAAACACAAGTGGTGTACTCAAAACTTATGAAATTATTTTTTATTATTTTGATACTTTAAGAAAGATATCCACAAGTCTTTTCGGACTTGTTGAAACCATCTTCACCTCAATATAATGCACGGTGTGACCATTATGACTCGAAGTGCCTATTTTTATTCAAAATTGGCATTAATTTTAGTGAAAACCCCCAACTAACATACTCAAAACTGAGAAAATGTATTTGTATTGTTTTAGTACTTTAAAAAAATGATCTATAAGTTATTTGTGACACGTAGGAATCATACTCACCTCAATCTGATACATAGTGTGACCAATACGACTCAAAGTGCATCTTTTTATTCAAAATTGACATTAATTTTAATTAAAAAACAACTGAGAACACATAATGTGAAAAGAGACATACCTTGACATGGGATGTTTCGATTATCCACACCATAGGACCGTCTCTATCAATAGTGTCACATGGAATAATGATTCTCTAGAATTATATAAGGCCACTTCTCCCTTTCCATCGATTCATTCTTCCAAGTCTCATGAGAATCTAATCTATGCCACCACAACTATTTGACCAACGCAATAGAAATACCAAATAATAATTTCATTTTAGAATCAATGATCACCACTGGGTTCTCCAAAATAGAAACATATATCTCCCAATTATCTCCTAGCAACTCAGATCATGGTATGGTTTAGGGTGGTACTTCTTGAACTGAGATATGTGAAAAAAACCATGAATACTTTTTCAATTGATCTGATAACACCAATCGATAAGAAACTTTTCCAACCCACTAAAGGATCTAAAATATCCCAATATATCTCAAAGCTAGCTTCCCATATTTCCTAAGATGATGAGGACCCAACTGAGGAAAACCATTCAATAAGAGTCAACCATTAATGAAAAACTCCAAAAGATGGTGTCAGTGATCCACATAATTTTTTTTTCCAACTTTGATTTATAACCAAGTGTCAAAATATATCATGGATCCTTACCAATTTAACTTAAAAGAGACTTTGTTCCATGATAGAGGCCTCTCCAACCTATTACCAACAATAGGTTACCTACACTGGTGATCATACAAAACCATAAAGGTTTCAATACATACCGATGACAGATAACTATTATTATAAGAGAAATCAACTAGCCCTAAATATTTTTCCCATGATCCAATTAATTCCAAGACATTGGAATGGATCATATCCTCTTGAATTTTAAATACATGTTCTATCTGGACATTTAACTCTGGATGGTAAGTTATATTCCAACTAATTTGATCCCTCATTTTCTCTTTGAGACTCTTCCAGAATATGGATGTAAACTTAGGACCCTTATTTGAGATAATGTCCAAGATAAACATATGAAACCTCAAAATCCTTTACACATAAAATGTACCCAGATCATCAACCCTAGTTCATAAAATATTGGAATGAAATGAGATGATTTTTCCAAGAAATCAATTGCCATAGAGATAATATTATTACCTTAGGGAGTCTATGGAAATTTGAAAATGGATTTAATTGAAACGACTTCCCATTAAAAACCTAGCACTAGAAGTTCCTCGAGGAGATATTAAGGCTTTAGATTCTCTATCTTTTTCAACAAGTTATTGTAATATTGGGAAACATAATCAGTAACATCATGGATCATACCTAGCTACCTGAAACACTGTCTAATTTCACAAGACATCATCATACCGAATGAGTGAACAACCCATGAAGAAACATGAAAATCATGAAACAATGATTTCTTTTTAGATATTGGGATGGAAAAATAATTCCCAAATTGAATAATTACAATTAAAAGGAATGATGAAGCATAAATTTCCTCCCCATCATATAAGGTGTCACTAATTACTAGAAACATTTCATCTTGACTCACATCATTTGAAATAGACTGAAGGATTGATTATGATAATTGGACATTTATAAGAGCCATACATAAATCATCCTCTATCATGTACAAATGAAACTATGAAAAAATCCCCATAATTTTCTACTCCTCTTTCGATTCTAAGACATGTTGGGATGAGTACATCCTATAGAGATCATCTGCGAACACATTCTCATTCCTCAAAGTATAGGAGATGATAAAATTTATCATCTAGAGGTATTCCACCAATTATAATGGTTTTATTTTTAGGAAATTTTTAGAAAAGATGTAACTCATACCCTTGTGATCATAAAAGTACAAAAACCTCTTCCCAAAGTAATAATTTCCCCAACACATAAGAACATGTATGAAAAAATATAGATCATAATTCAAGATTTGGGTAATTCTGTTTATGTGGATGAAGTTGATGAGGGTTAAATAACACACTGTGATTACCCTATATAAACACAAACCAAAGACAAGAACTTAAACTAATATACTATACCACATATACCTAACCAGTTTCAAACAAGTTCTAACTTGTAGAAGATATTATAAGTAATTTAAATTTCTCAATTAAATTCTTACACATAGTTTCCTATGATAATTTCACCCCATTTATGTTAAGATAAGTCAAAGGTGATTCCCTCTATGAAAAATAATTGATGAAGAAGAAATAAAAACCATACAAACCTAAGAAGATATGTTTGTCAAGGATGGTATTTGCTTTATTAACTATTAATAAAACGTTTATCTTCTTAAAATTGATTAAAATACCATTTACAAAAGTCACATTACCCAATAACATCACTTCATGAATTTAGAAATTTCATTTTTATAGAATCATATATAATAATTGAAACCTCATGATTTCAAAAAAACAAATTCGGAAGTTGATCATGATAATTCTAAAATCTCAAATGAACCAGTATATCATCAATCAATACCATAAAAAGGTGTTGAGATAAGACAAAATATTGGGTTCATTAAATCTATAAAACCCAAAAAAGCGTTAGTTAGGGAAAAAATAATTACAGGATATTTATAATGTCTATACATGACTAGAATGTGGTATTTGGGATATCTGACTCTCAAAATAATATATGGAGATATATTGATTGATGATCAATTTTTTAGAACCACTTATCAAACTTTATATAATAAAAAATTTCATACAAATTTGGAAAATGTTATTTGTTTGTAACCATTACTGAATTCAAATTTAGGTAATCCAAATAATGACTAAAACAACCATCAACTATCTTGGAAAGGAGTATGAAGGATTCCCTTAGTGATACACTAGGTTAGATAAATCCCTTATCAAGAATATTGTCAAAATGAATCTCGATCTCTTTTAGCTCAGTAGGTGTTATATGATAAGAGGGTATATAAATCAACTATATAACCAACACTAGATAAATCAAGAACACTAACTCCCTCATATGATTAATACCATATAATTCCTATTGAAAAAACATCTGGAAGCCCTTTGAAACAATATGATGATTATCAAAATAAGTTACCCTACATGGGTTAACTATACTGATAGACTATAGAATCCTAATATATGGCCAAGAATATCCCATATGACTAGACCTTGGATCCTTCCCTCCCATGAACACCTAATATCTCCCATAGATATTAAATAATGAAACAAAATTATTGTAATAGTAAATAATATCTTGGTGATAAACCTTCCAATCAAACGTATTGATAAAATCAAAAATATCCAAATGGAAAACCATGAAATCCCAGACCAAATCTAAATCATCTATTGAAGGAGAATGAGATGGAAAATGAAACCCCTACACATTACTCTTTTAAAGAGGCATTTAAAGATTCATAAAAAATGACACGAGCTCCATACATTTTTTCTCATTGGCCAAAAAAATAGTTATGAAAGAATGTGAGGCACTTGTATTAAATGGAGCAATTGTTATAGATGGTTCAACAAATATGGTTGGACTAACTATAGTCAGTTTGACATCTAAATCCATTAGAAATTTATCCATAGCGTGGTGGTGCATCGCTCCTGAGGATTTTGGTTTGATGATTAAAAACATTGAGGCATCCTACTATACTAGAATGTCCTTTCGAGCTAATGACCCATGACCATGACGAGACATAGACAATGCCTAGCTATTTTTTTTCAAGATTTCCTCATCATCCAAAATCACTGAAATTATACATTGGTTTTGGAAAATATTATATGGTGTGCCTTACATTGCCACACTAATATCATGTTAGGGGAACATAAATTGTTACTACTAATGGTGTTGAGGAAACTCACTTCTGAGAACCATTTCAACCACCCTTGCAGTTTTCTTTTCACTTTATTTTCATTCATTGTGTATTACTAAAACTACCAATGGTAGGAAAAGAATAGGGAGAGTATCCAAGCATTCATAATATATCTATATATACCATTATCTCCATGTAAAGTAGTATCGCATAATATTTTATATTTATCATGTATACCTATGATAAGATGAATTTTTCAAACCCTATGAATATTTATGATATTTTATTTGATAATTCATCACCACCTATAGGGAAAATTGAACCAACTATGCAATACAATTAGTGTAATCTAACATCGAAATATATCCCTATTATAGAGAAAGGAAGTATAAGTAATTCTATATCCTTGGGGTTTCAGGGTATAATTGCTGAATGAAATGGGTCTTGAAGCCCTTCAACTACAATTCGACATACTAGTCTCACTAAAACATATACCCCCATCACCACTTTCTTTGACTCTTAAGATTGAAACTTTAAAATTTCACAATTATTGAATGAGGTGTCTTCATGAAGTTGATAACCTGATCGATATTGTTTAACTAGTCTTCTATCTCTTGGGGTTTATTATTATGATTTATGGATGAGGGATTCTCATATAGGAACTCTTATTCTCAATCCCTATATCATCCAACTCCTATTTGTGCCTTGAATTATTTGTTTTGAACCTGTGGTACATTTTGCCCTGTTAAATGAATTTCCTATATGATATCCTCTAATATATCCTAATATATTGGAGAATTACCTTAGGGATCATTTTCTATTAGAACCTTCTATGAAACCCTCATAAGATTTCATATAGGCATGCTACTACACATGAATACACAAAAGAATTATAAAAAAAATATCTATTTAAACAAGATAAACTCTAGTAGAAAATGATAACAAGGTCAAAATCAATCACAAGAAACACAAATCCCTATATATTAGGGTGAATTATAGAAAATCATGGAAAAATATAGGTAGGAAATCACTAAAATATATCCCTCATTTCTTGAAAATGCATTTTCTTTTCTACCAACATCCCAAGAGTGAGCATAACTGGTCTTTGATTACAATTTGTCATGTATCGACCCAAAAAACTCATCCAACTAGGTTTTGAACTTGAATGCTACATGACCAAAATGGAATTCCCAATCCTAATGGTTTAGAGACATACATTGAAAGTTCAAAAGTTAATTATATCTCTTTATAATATTTTATTAACCTGCTAATTGAAAATAAATTGGATTTTACCTCACATCCTTAGTGAGGCTCATCCCATACGAACCGCATTCTATTGAAAAATGTCAAGGAATTTCATATATGTTATAAATAATTTATGTGTTGTTTAATGTGTTTTTTCTTATTAATTTCAATTTATATGATCATAATTATCATTTAATCAATGATAAATAAACTTATTTTATGTTTCCTATTCTTTTTACCTTGGTTTCCATGAAAATATGGGACTTATATTATAATATATTTTTATATAATGAAATATTACTATCATATTTTAGGGTATAAAATGGTGTCCTAAAATTACAATCTAATCAATATTATATGGTCAACCATCATTTTTAATATTAGATACACTGTCATAATATTGATCAAAAAACATTTTTGACAAAGGGAGTTATGTTTGCATGTGTGAATTGTTATGGGGAGGTTATTCAAACTGAGAAAGGAGCTTCTTATAGTACACAACCAATTAAAGTGGTTAGTAAATCTGATTGTGCAACCCTAAGTGAAATTCAATGCAGAATTCATGGTTGCTTTATTCTAGGACCCTATCAATAGATCGAGTCTATAAGCTATAGACATTTTGAATTATCAGCAAAACTGTGGCATCTGGCTTGTCCTTTGGTTACTAATGTATAGTGGGTCCAAGAAATAAATTTGTTTTTTCAACAGTCAGATAGTACCATGATGGATTTATATGTTGATGTATCTACTGTACAATAATAGCATCCAGTTGTACAAAGATGAAGAATTACAAGAGTGGTTGAAGATGATCTGCCTCATGAATTTGAGCCTATTAAAAACGATGTAGAAGAGGACAACCTAGATTTTCTCTTGGATATACATGTCAATAAAACTTCCAATGAGGAGTTTTATAATGATAGAATAAATGGTGACAACAGTGATGATGAAGAGGGAGAAATGGAGGTTCAGGATGAATTTTCTAGAAATTCATTAGTTGTACAACAGCCTCGACCCACAATAAGTCATCCACCACTCTTTGAATCTTGGGCAGAAGCAATGATAGGTGTTCCTGAATTCAACTACAATATTCTCACACCAACAACTGAGTTTCCCAGAGTTGTTCCAGATATGTTTAGTGAGCTGGAAGAAACCTTATATGTTGGAAGGATTTTTCTATGTAATGATGCATTAAAAAAATGCTAAAGATAATTCACATTGATAGGAACTACAAATATATAGTTTATGAATCAAGCCATAGTAAATATCTCATACAGTGTGAGAAGGATGTGGATGATTTTAGATTATGATTGAGGGTGATTCCGAACATTTCATTTAGAGGTTGGAGAATCTCAAGGATTGAGGCAATTTATACTTGTGTTCATCCAAGCTTGATACAAGATTATACCTCATTGGATACAAAATTTGTGTCATCCATTATCATTGATATGATTAAGACATTCCAAGATGTTCTTATATGCCTTTTTAAGTGAGGATACACCAAAAATTCAATTATAATATTTACTATAATAATGCATGGATTGGAAAACAGAAGAAAATTGTGAAGGAATATGGTGATTGTGAGGACTCATATCGGGTATTTACATAATTTCTAGGCACACTGAGGCACTATAACCAAGTTCTATTCCATCTTGATACAAATGAACATGTGTCTCAATATAACCGAATTGATACATCTAATGTTTAATTTCATCAATTGTTCTGGGAATTCCTCCCATGTATCTATACATTTTGTTTTAGTAAATAGTTCATTCAGATTGATGGAATGTTTCCATATGTAAAATACATTGTTATATTGTTGATTTAGACTACCCAGGATGGAAAAAATTCACATTTTCCCATACCTTTTCCATTTTCGAGAAGGAAAACTATGAATCCAGGAGTTGGTTTTTGGCATTTATCAACACCCATTTCAATAGCATTCAGGGTGTCAGTTTGATATCTGATTGGAATCGGGCAATCAATGACGCAATCAATGTGGGCCCTGATACATGGAGACCCCCAAATTCACATCATCACTTCTATATTAGACACATTTATTAGAATGTGATGAAAACATTCCACAATGAACCTAGGAATAAGTCAATAAATAGGATAGGTATGCAATGTATTTGTTTTTTTGTTACCATTTCAACGTAAAGAAAAACAATTATGTGAAATATGATCACTTCTTTATAGCATATGAGCTAGATAAATGGAGGTTTGAAGAATGTTTTAAACATATCTTCAAGTCTAATCAATAAGTTTATGATTATATGATGCAGATTACAAAAGAAAAATGGACATTGGCATGTGATGTGGGGAAGAGGTAGAGACACATGACCACAAACATTGTGGAGTGCATTAATGGTGTCTTTAAGGGGCATCACAAGTTAACTATAACTGCCCTAGTTCAAGAGACATTATATTTTTGCATGGTGTACTTTTTTGATAGAAAAAACTAGCCTCAGATGGAATTAAGTAGGGTCTAAGGTGTGAAATACACATTCAACGTGAGATTAAAAAGAACATTAAAGAAGCTTATTGTTATCATGTCATAAGTTTTCATCGAAAAGACTCTTGATTTAAAGTTCAAGAGTGTTCGGACCCCATAAAAAATAGAACCAAATAAAAAATGCTGGTATTACTGGAAATGAGGCAATGTCAATGTGGAATCTTTTAGGCCTTATGGTTTCTATGATCACACGCCATCGCAACATGTGCCTCTATGAACATATCATGGAAAGGATATGTTGATCCAGTGTACCATATGGAAACCATTGCTAACTGTTATACTACACCATGTATGTATATTAGGGATTTTCATTAGTTCCCAATGCCCAAAGGCCAACTGATAGTGATACCTGACATCAATCAGTTACGTAACCATGGGAGACCAAAGGCCATAAGGATGCAGAATGAGATGGATTGGCCTTAAGAACAAGGGAAACGTTTGAGATGAACCATATATCCTCAATAAGGTCATAACTAGAAATTATTCCCTAACATTATTGGGTCAAGTTCACACTCTCAGCAACAATGATGTATTGTCTCCATTGTGATATTCTCATATTGTAAATTATATGGTGTTGTCTCTTCTTTTTGCCTCAACTTCCAAAATATTCTATGACTGCTACTCTAATAAACATTTATATAATGAAATAATAGTATCGTATATTAGGGTATAAAAAGACATTTTAAAATTTCAGTACAACAATGATTATATGATCAACCATCTTTTTTAATATTTTTTACACTATCAGGATCATGATCAAAAACCATTTTTGACGTAGATAGTCATGTATTTCCTATGTGCACTACTACGAGGAGGTTATTCAAACCAAGAAAGGATCTTCTTCTAGTACAAAACCAAAAATAGTGGTTAGTATAGATGATTATGTTACACTAAGTTAACATCATGAAATAAATTGTGGAAAATTAACCATGATGTAGGAGGAACAATGAGAATGATGATGGTGATGGAATGAGTTTACGTCATCACCATCATCATTTTCACCATTCCTCCTACGTCGTGGTTCATTTCCCAAGAATTATTTATAAGAGCTTATTAGTGTTACAGAATGAGTTTTACTAACAACTATTGTTGATTGTGTACTATTAAAATTTCCTTGCTCAGTATAAAGACATTCCCTTTTTCATTTTCTATTTGATTGTCATTGTAACATGTGAATCTTTGAATAATATTATTCATTTTGTATAATTATCTGAATTCACCAAATACTTTTACTATCAAATAACAATAGGCCTTTCATAGTTACATTAAAAGGAATATGACAAGTGAATTTGAGGTGATATTAATGCATAATAAATATATCCATGGATAAACCATAAAGCATACATGTGAGAAAATAATCATGAAACATACCATCATGTGGAAAGTAAAACATAAATTTCAACGCACACTATTCTCTAATAAACATTTACATAACGAATACGAAATGTTTATATATATAAATATATATAAACATATATTAAAAACACCCCTTTCTCAGTAAAATCACGTCTTAAAAAAACTTTATTAATATTCTTTTAAAAGCATGAACATATTCCCCTTTCAATTGGTAAAAATAACTTTATGAAAGAATGTGAATAAACATGAAATTTATTACATTATAAAAGTAATAAAATTATACTAACCATAATATTGTATTTACATTTTACACTTAAAAATCATTTCATTTGTTTATATATAGATGGAGGATTCCATACTACTCACTGACCAGTATAAGAATGTTTCTCAGGTTGTGTTAGACGGTGGTGAGGATTGACTGATCAAGGTGTGTCGAGTGCACTGTTTTCATCACATGGGGCCTCCACATGCTATTAGACCATACTTGAATTGTACTGGATTCTACAATATTGCCGTACCAGATTACAAATTTGACAACCATCACCCGCTTGTTGCACACGTGGAGAGGTGGATACCAGAGACACATGCATTCCACCCGCCTGAGGGAGATATGACCATCACCCTCCAGGATGTGGCAGTTCTTCTCGATCTTTTTATCCAGGGGAAAGATTTTATTTTACCCACCCATGAATCTTGGCCTAACTTTGCTCAATTATTTTTAGGAATTGACATTTTTTCCGACCACAGGGCTATAGATGGTGGGTCAATATCTACTCCCTAGCTTGAGATGAACTTTCAGCATTTACCCTATGACGTTGATGACCCGACTGTCTTGTGTTATGACCTTGAATATATATTACAGCTCATTGGAGGGACCCTATTTTCCGATCACTCAAGATTGAACGTGCACATGATGTATCTAGCCCTATTGGACAAGTTTGATTATGAAGAGACGTACAAATGGGGATCATCCTTCTTGGCATATACATATAAATAATTATACAGGGTATCCCACAGTGACTTCATAGATCTCAAGGGATGCATAATACTTATTCATATATGAGCATGGGAACATATCCCCTCATTCTACCATCAGCTTGCTGGTCTACTACTCTATGTGGCGGTACTGCATGACACTCCATATGGGTGCTGGTATGATCACCCATCTCTATTGGTTTATAATGCTACTAAGAGTTATTTAATTTAACTTCTCATCATTTTTCACTATCGATGTTCTATTTTAATAGTGGTGTCAGAGCCACAATTTCTACATAGTTTTAAGACACCATTTGGGCTCATATCATCTCAAGTTGGACTGTCTCTTACCCGACCAGGCATGTATATTAAATATATCACTATCTAAAAGATTTAATAATAGAATCAATTTTTGTTTTTAGTAAGGATCTTTTTTGAAAAAGTTTACATGTCATTTTAGATTACATGTCTGCCATACTAGACTATACTGGACTAGTTACCACCATAATGCATTGTTGGGGTTGAGGATATCATGTATATAGTGCCCCTCATTCACTTCTATATTATTGAGTCCTAGTAGCCTAATAGAGTCATGCACCATTTTTTTTTTGTGTTTAGACAATTCCATTTCCATCTAGACAGACATAGAGGATTCATTATGTGAAGCTGATAGTGAGACATGATGAGAGATGGCACCATGTACATGCTGAATTTCTCTACTACTAGTGTAGACATGCAGAGTTTCATATCCAAGGTGTACCTAAGATGTGATTCTTTCATTTGGAGTAGGTCAAGTATGAGCCACAATATAGACTGAATTCAATATCATATCATACCTGATACAACATAGTGGTTCATAAGATTTTAAGTCAATAAATTTATATTAGTTGATTTATTGAACTATTTCCTAATTCATTTTGAATCTCATTAAAAGGAACTCACTCATATCATCTTGTTCACTTGAGTGGTGAAGAGGGAGGGGGTCTTTTTCCAGGCAGTGGTCCATGTTGAAGTTCTAGAGGTGATGTTATATTATTGTACAATTTGTAAGAGCATATTCGAGAGTCCATCCTAGAGAGAGGAGGTTCCTACCCTGGAGGAACAACCTATAGTAGATGATGGTGTTGAGGATCCGTAATGACGATGATGTAGACAACGCCATGATGCACGGGAGGCCTCACCTGTTCCACAGGTAGATGTCATCCCACTTGCAATCAAACCTCAACCGATTAAGGATGTTCCTCAGGCAGTATGGGATTTTTATTTTTTAATAGGATATATGTGGTTATCTCTATCTTGGGGTCTATATCAATCAAAGACTTGGGGTCCCAATCCATCGCAACCTTGGGGTCTAGATCTATCGCATGCTTGGTTCCCCACTACTATGATGGAAAGTCCTTCTACTATACTAGTTGGAGAAGGACCAGAAGCACAATATGACATGAAGTTGACAGATCCACCTAGTGAAACATAGGTGGAGGATTCATTGGTCGACGTTCCAGTGCCCGAGGATCATCCCTTTTGAGGTCATCAGACTCTACAGTAAGCTCAAAGAGAGTGTCCCCTTCGCAGACCACCATGTGTGATGGAATACCTCTCCATAGAAATAGACATTGACTGTACTTGTTCATATATATGTTTTTTCTATTCAAATGAATACAATATTATTAGTATCATCCCTTTTACATGTTTATCCAGTGTTTCAGTTTTTATTAATATTTTAGGCACAATTTATATTTTACATATTTGAAAGTAGACTACTTGAATAACAAGAATAGTTATTAAATTTCAAGTAGTTAACTTTAAAGGATTATAAAATATAAAGTATAAAAACAATGTAAATTTAATTTAAAATATAACCTAGATATCTTAAAAGTTCTTGAAAATAAAAATAGTTTCATAAATAAAATAAATAAATGAAAATTAAAGGAATGTAAGAAAATATTATAAATACAATTTTAATGGTTCAAAACAGTACTAAAATTTAATTTTTAATAAAATATTGATGAATTTAGAACTCTATATATTAAAACTAACCCTAGATATTGAAACTTGATAAAGTCCAATTTTTTCTTCCATGACCATTTCTCTCTTAAAGACCCATTTTCACCCAATGATATTTATATCAAATCGAAGATCAATCAAAACCCACAATTAGTTCTTAAAAAAGTCTCAAATTTGACAGTCACAAAAGCTATTTCTTAAAAACATAACATTCACACATTTAATCTCCTTGGTGACAACCAGTTCTAGATCTGATGAATGCATGTCAAAGCCAACATGCTGAAGACAGGAACTCGATCTCCATAAAAAATGTACACTAGGATGAGATATCACTTAGGATGATGGAGAGGTGAGAGGATCTCCACTATAATGCATTGAGAATCAGTTACATGGATGAAAACCAAGGTTATTAGAAGTCATTCTAGGGTTACTCAGAAGTGAGATCAAAACGGAGAAATGTATAAGAGGATCCAAAGCCACCTACACGACATTGAATTCTTATAAATTTAAAATATAATACCCATATAAATGGAAATTACAACATTGATTAAACATATAATAAATAATCTAAAATAAATTATTCATCTTATAATTTATATTTTATAGTCTTTCAAAGTCACATACTTGAAACATTTTTAAGTTTCATGTTGGTGGTTCTGAAGGCTTATAAATTATTTTTCATCAATAATTTTTTGGATTTTTCTTTATTTTCAACTATTTATTATATTTGTAATCCATGTATTAATTTTCATTTATATTGGTTTTATATTTTATATTTTATATTTTAAAGGATTTAATAGTCACCTACTTGAAACATTTTTAAGTTTCAAGTTGGTTGTTTTGAAATCTTATAAATTATTTTTCATCAACATTTTTTACTAAATTATTTTTTTCTTTGACTATTTCTTATATATTTAATCCATGTTTTAATTTTAATTTTAATTTATATTATATTTTATATTTTAAAGTATATAAAAGTTATATACTTGAAACATTTTTATATTTCATGATGGTGACTTTGAAAACATATAAATTAGTTTTCATCAACATTTTTTACGAAATTATTTTCATTTTAGACTATTTTTTATATGTTTAATCCATGTTATAATGTTCATTAATATAGGTCTTATTGTTTATATTTTATAGGATTTAAAAGTCATATTCTTGAATAAAAATTAATTTTCAAATTGGTGACTTTGAATGATTATAAGTTATTTTTTATCAACATTTTTTATGATTTTTTTATTTTTGACTATTTATTATATGTTTAATCCATGTTTTAATTTTCATTTATATTATTATTATATTTTATATTTTATAGGCTTTCAATTTCACATTCTTGAAAAAATTTTAATTTTCAACTTTGTGGCTTTGAAAGCTTATAAATTAATTTTCATAAATATTTGTTAAAAAATTATTTTAACTTTCAACTATTTCTTATAGGTTTAATACATGTTTTAATTTTAATTTATATTGGTCTTATAGTTTATATTTTATAGGCTTTAAATTTCAAATACTTTATACAATTTTTAGTTTCAAGTTAGCTTTGAAATATTATAAATTATTTTTCATCAAAAAGTTTTATGAAATTATTTTTATGTTCAACTATTTCTTATATTTTTAATCCATGTTTTATTCTAATTTATGTTGGTATTATAGTTTATATTTTATAGGCTTTAAAATTCACATTCAAGAAACATTTTTATGTTTCAAGTTGGTGGAATTGAAATATTATAAATTAATTTTCATCAATATTTGTTACGAAATTATTTTTATTTTCAACTATTTATTATATGTTTAATCCTAGTTTAAAGTTTCATTTATATTGATCTTATAGTATATATTTTATAGTTTTTCATAGCCATATACTTGATACATTTCTGAATCATACATAAAAAATGTATAATTTTCTCCACAATAAAGGGAGAACTCAAATCCCAAATCGGAAATGCAGAATAATTTCTAGGGAAAGTCCTCTTATTAAAGAGAGCCATGGGTGAGGGTTTTTGTCAGAATCTAGATTTATGTAATGAAAGTACTGCTGGATATTAAATAGGAGATAGTTTTTGTATGATTTTTTTTGTTTTATTTATATATATATAAATAAATCAAAATAATAATAATAATAATAATAATAATAATAATTTTAAATATATAAAAAAGAATTTTTGAAATAGTGTTTTTTTATTTTAGGGGAAAAGAGGTAGCACCTTTTCCACCTTTCCAACACATTTTTTTGATCTAAATCACCTTAGACACATTTAAAGATATTAAAAAAACACATAAAAAAACTCACCCAGTGGCCACTGAACTGAAACGTCTATTTATGGTAGAGAAAAAAGTGTCCCTAATATGAACCAAAACTAGTTACATAAAGGAAGTGTCCATATGAAACATATGACCTTGACTGCTAATCTCGAGCATGTACCACACAACCTAGTGATGGAATTTCTACTATCAAATCTGATTATGGGGCACCGAGACTGCGTAGATCAATGAAGCATATCAAGTTTCACGAAAAAGAAGCATTATATAGACATAATCCAAGCTACATGGGGTAAGAAAATAAGATTAATAGAGAGAACTAGGATGAGGTGGGATGATGATGATGAAGAATCATCAATAGATAAATATAGGCCAATAAAGGATGCTTATTTTCCAGGGGTAGAAACCCATGATGGAGGAGAAAGGCTCTCAAGAGAGCACGTAAACTAGGAGACACTTGACCCAACATCAAGATATCTATCAATTAATATGTACTCATTTCTTATGATATTTTTTTATATATCCACATCCCTATATTATATTTCTAATTATCATTTTTTATATATCAACATCTTTATCTTCTATTTTTATCTATATATGTCTCACTACATGATATATTTACATCAATTTGATAATTTCTATAACATAACACTTATATTTCTCACTACTTATTATATTATTATTTCTCTCATTCACTAGTATTAGTTTATAATCATTTATATATACATAAACACATATATTTCACTAGTATTTTTTTATATATCTCTCATTCACTACTTATATTTATTTATCGACGTCGTTATATTTTTTTATATATTATTTACATAAAACTTATATTTCTTACTAATTTATGTATTATTATATCTATCATTCACCAGTATTTGTTTTGGGAGTTTATAATGTATAACACTTAAATTTTGCACTAATTTCTCTATTATTATATCTATTCTTCACTACAATTTTTACGTATTTTATAGAGATGATAATTTAATTTTTTATAAAGGATATCATATAGTAAAATATATTATTATTTGACCTAGAAAACCATTTAATAATCATTTATTTAAAATAAAAATAAATACAATTGCATCCTCTCAATTATTTTTCTCACTATTGAAATAGTATGTTTTTAATTTAGTCATTATGTAATTTAAAAATAATTTTCCATATGTTTATGACACATTTTCAAAATTTATTTCTTTAATTTTTAATTTTTCACACCCATTTCCACCATGTATATTCCTTAAAAGAGTTTCTCTAAAATATTATTGTCCAAAATTCCCCCAATCTCTTAAAATCTAATTTTATAAATCCTCAAAATGGTGTTTAACTAATAAAGTAATCCTAATAGATAATAATCCAATTTATTAAAATTATCTACACCAATTCTCAGATATAAATAGATATTTCTTATAACACATTCCCATATCAATTGCTGAAAATAAAAAAACATTAATATTTTTAATTTTATTTATTTAATATGTTTTTAGTAGAAGTAACTAAGAATCAATAATTAATTCATTACATTTTACTTTCAAAATTATGACTCATAATAATGGAAATATCTTTTTTCTATATGGAATTATAGAATTTGTAACTTTCAAAATAAACTAAAACACATGATAATCCATTAAATTAGTGTTAAGGAAACTCTTTAAATGCTATTGTAGTGTTACTAAAGATAATCACTTCATCACAATCCAACTAATCGATGCTAATCCCTATAGTTTTTTTAAAAACTTTGGGGTGAGTAAATTTTTTATTATAAATTCTATTTAGTACATGACATTTTAAATATGTTTTGAACACATGAAATTGTTTTTTCATTAAAACTAAATACATTAAACAAAAATATTCAGATTAAAAATGAAATGAACCAACCCCAGTAACCTAGATTCAGTGCATTATTACATAACATTGGCATGATTACAAGGAATCAAGTCCCGAAGGACCGATAAGTTTATCAGTCTTGGAAAATAGATTACATAAATGAACCTCACATTACAATTTCAAACATAAAATACAACATATATAATCCTTCGATAATCCCATTATTCTCACAGCTTAAACCTTAAAATAAATCATAATACACTTCTTAGAATCCAGGGAAAATAAAACATAAGAAAGGGGTGAGCACAAAAGCTCATTAAGGATAAAAAATATAGAAAAATCAAACATAAATAATCACAAAATTTTATGAAAATGTATAAAATTGATAAAAATCCTGGTAAAAATAAACTTCAGCATAATATGGAAAATATAAATAAAATAATTTAATTTATTTATTCACATGGATATTCTACTAGTTGAATAATCACAACTATCATCAATAACTAATCTCATAATTATGGAATGCATAATGCCAGACATTTTAACCAAAAAGTCAAGGCCTCATGCTAAGAACCTAAATATAAATTTTTTACAAGGCCTTGTGCCAAGACACTAGTTTGTCTCATGAGATCTACTAATGCATCAAGGGTCTATAGAGGGCCTCGCCCATCACATACTAAGTCCAATGCATTCCTCGTATGAAAAAGGAGAAACATAACATAGAAATTAATATTAAAACTAGTATAAGAAATGTTGATACTTTAACCATAAACCATGAATGGTATAAAAATAATGCATCCATAGTCAAACATATCATGACTTATTAAAAAAAATATGGAATATTGTTTTATAATAAATCTACCTCAATCAATAAAAATATCAAATAAATGATGTTGAAATAGATGAAAATAATCATTAAAACTCTTTGAGAGAAATAATCCTTTTTCTTGAAATCATTTAAAAAGTCATGCAATTTATAAATTAAATAATTTAAAAGATATTTTTGAATAAACTTTTCTTATTCCAATTTGAAACTTTTGAATGGAATTAACATTTTAAAACAACCATGTCCATATAAATAAACCCTTAAAACCATTTGAAAAAACATAGACATTAATGGAATAGATTTAAATAAAAATATATTTAAAATATTTAAAATAATAATATAGTTAAAGAGTTCATTCTATAACCACATAAAATATTCCTTTTGAGAGAATTTTTATGAATCATTAAAATGGATGATAAATATGTCCCAGTAAATACTTACACATAAATAATCTCGAATAATAATGAGATTAAGGAATTAACCCTTACCTTATACTTTCCTTTAGTCGAGGGTACCTTTAACCTCCTTTATAATGAACATAATATGTTATTTAATTATACTAGAACCATATTCATATTTATGATATCATATATGATTCATTTATGACATTATACTACCCATTTAATAATAATTTCCATGTTAGAGTAACATTTTGGGTAACAATCATTTTCTTTATCGTACGTGTTTAACTTGTTATTCTTGATCATATCACTCATATCATGATTTACATACTTCAAGAATATAAAACATGATTTATATATCATATATATTCAAAATATAAATATGTATAATAGATATATATATGAAATGGAAACACCAATCATTGAGATGGTAGTTCATACGTACGCATGAATATTGTTTCCGTTTTCTTATTATATAGTATGGAAGTAAGTAAATGACATAAATTTATCTGAAAAAATATATATTATTCTAGAAGAAATATTATTTCATATATCTCATACATAATATATATATATATATATAAATTCATGAATGGATGTTGTTGAAGATGAGTCTCATCGCATTGTGGAGATGGTAAGCCATATGTACGCACGAGTGAAAATATCATTATATTGATGGTGAAACAGTATTTAATTTGATGGTATATTATATATATAAAATAATTAACATGTTATATTCATTATTTATATTAATTATACTCATTATTATACTCATCTAAATAATGTAGTGTTGAATAACGAACTACACCACGATGTGGAGACGGTAAGTCGTACGTATACATGCATGGTGAATTTGTCATACATAGGATGGATAAAATAATGAATATGGTTATACCATAATTAAAAAACATATCATCATTTATAAGGTTATGTATTTATTCTTTAAGTATAGTAACAATAAATAAATAGGAAGTAGAAGAAGAAAATAACTTTGAAAGAGGTGATACAATAATTACCTCTTCTTTGGGTGTTTCTTTCTGATTTGAACAAAATGGCACCTTAGGTTGGCTTTCCTCTTCAATTAAGGCCTTTAAGTTGATTTTAGGGTAGTTGGAAGGATATTTGGGTAGGGTTTGGCCGATCCAAATGGCTTTGGATGTGTGAATTAAAAATAAAGGTAGGTGCCCTTATATAAGAGAGGTGAGGGGAACTCTAGAGAAAGCTTGAAATATTAATTGATTATAAAATTATTTTCATATTATTATAGATAAAAATTGATTTATTTATAGGATAAGATGAGTATGGGTCAAAATAATCTCAACCAATAGGCTTGAGACATGTTTACGTCATAAATTTAACCTTATCTTTTATATTTAACCCTATGTAAAATAAGTTAACTCTTACCATGTCCTCTTGTATTTTTATACTAAATGGTTAACACCTTTAATATAAAATTAAAATAGACCCTAAAGTGGATAATTAATGGAATTTTTATCAATATCCATGTTATTTGGCCTAACTATAGTCATTTAGGATTTTTATATCATTTAATAATATATTATTTTTTTTAAAAAATCATTTTTGTCAGTTTTGACACTATTTAGTAATTGATTTTTTATTCAGAAAAACTTGATTCCTTCGAAACAATATCATTAAATCATACCAGTTAATTCAATGTCATCTATAAAATCAGTGGATGACATAAAAAATTTTGGATTATAATTATTTTAATATTTATAATATCATTTATTTCATTACTTCATTAATAATGAAAATACTACATCATTATTGTGTCATAAATAAATTTTATTATTTAATGTCAAAAAATTAAAAATAAAATACCATGATGTAAGAAATGATTTTATTTTTTTAATTAATATTTACAGTGTAATTATCTTTTGTATATCCCTATATTAAAAATGTTTTTGTTTTCAAAATTTAAATTTGACACTTTTAACTCTTCTTTAAATAAAATATAATAAATGTCCTAATCTTACACACGTGTATTAAATAGCATCATATTATTGTATTTTGGCTGATATTCACTTATAAAATAGAATTTGGACACGTGTTAGGGTAATTTTATATTATTATAATATTATTTTTACCTTTAATTACCCTATTTACCTTTAACTGTGGTGAATAAAATTCAAAAGTTACTTTTGAAAAAAAATTATTTTGATCCTATTGAACCAAATCTTTCTTACTGATGACAACCATGCATGTTGTATTTTCAAAATTAATTTCATAGAAGTGGTAAAATTACATTTTATGCTAATTTTCAAATGTGCATAGAAGGTGGGTAAATGTGCCTAGAAGGTGGGTAAAAAGATATTAAAAAAGTTCAATGAATTTTTATATGTAATTATATTATAAAATGACTCAAATTACATAAATTGGGATAATATATGTATTTTGTATCTATTTTTACTTTAAGATAAATTTTAATTAAAAATAATTATTTAAATGAAAAAGTCGGTTTTTATGTACTATGTAGTATTTTTCACTATTCATTAAAAATTGAATGTTTTTAGAAAAAACCATAGTCACCCTAATGTAATTTTGATATCTCGAATTAAAAAATGTAGTCTATTTTATGAAATTCAATTTTTAGGCGTGTCTAAAATTAATTTTATTATAGTTTAAAAAAGGACATAAAAAGTAGTTCTTTTAAGAAAATAGTTTTTCTAAATATATAAATATTTTAGCAAAACTTAAACATTTCATTCCAAATATGTTTTATTTATGTGAAAAAAATATAATTAAAATTTCAAATTTATATTTTACTATTCATATTATAATATTTAATTGATAAATAATTATATTGTTTAAATAATTATAATACTAATGTACTGTTTCATAGAAACTCAATCTTGCGTATAATGCAAGGCAAGACGATGTTGCATGGAATATAAGCTTTTAAATTAATTTAAAGAGATAATGTATTATAAAATCATGGGGTGTTACATTCTACCCCCTTCAATAAATTGTGTTCTTGAAATTTGAAATTGTTATTTGAAAATAAAAGGTTTAAAATAGAAAATACCTTTGTTGCAAACCAACATAAAAAACTGGGTTAATGAAATGTTGTATTTATAAGAGGGAATGGGAAATGAAAAAGTCCCCACCAAATTAGGATTTTGAATAGGATAACATTGGTGGAAATCAGAGACACATAATTGTATTAAAACATAAATATTTATAGGGAGTGACTAAGGTCATAAATCACAAACAAGTGAACAATAAATGGAATATTGAGGGCCTCAAAGCCATAAATCTATGATGATTTAAAATATAATCGGTTAAAAAAAGGTATTAAGATAACACAATTTTTTAGATACTATTTTTTTGAGAGGAGGGGTTAATTTACTATCAAGATAAGAAATCAAGAAAAAAATACTTGATTTCATTACGTGTCATAATCATAATCCCATTATTTGGTTGTGCTTCAATCTATTTTAACTTCATCCCATACACTAATAAATGAATGTTCAAAATGAATTTTTTTAATGCATAAAGCATATTTTATAAATCACAAGGCCCACAACTATTTTCTTAATCCTCTATATGTTTACAGAAATCCAAAAGGTTAGGTCAATGAATTCAAAAAATCATACTTTATCCTCAAATAAAATATCAAGTGATCAACTTACTCCATTCCAACCATTAGACTTATCCAAAATAATTCTGTCCAAACTCCCTATCCAAAAATTTATATGGGAGGTAAACATAATGAAAATAACTTTTTTCCACACAATAACATGTGAATACCTTTATCATGTATTCTCTTAAAACATTGTAACAACTTAAATTACCATAAAACCATATTGAATTCATTCACGCTCCATTATTCCTTATAGAATGCTAGATATACTCCTTAAATACAAAAATGATTGTAAACTCCAACAATGATGGAATAAACAAATAGTTAATTTCTTCCATGGTAGTCAATAATATCCAATATAATTTATCCAAATAAATCACCTCTTATTCCAAAATCACTACCTCAATATCTAGACCATATTAAGGTTTATCTTTCCTTCAACCATGTATTTTCCAAAATGATTAACTTTCTATTGAGTCACTTTTCTTCATACAATAAAATCTAAAATCCTCAATGAAATAATATTGTAGTATAATCCTTATTTATTTCCAAAATTCATATAACCAGTACATCATTGATACCACACTAAAAATTAAATAACTCTTCAATCCAGAAACACTAAAACCTTAATTATTCCACATTGACTGTAGTAACAACTTATTCTTGGCCATGACCTATTTGATTCTTCTGAGCTATATTTCCTTGACTCTTGGGAAATTTAATTGCGTAATGCCCCATTTCACTATAGTTAAAACATTGAATATTAGTATTTTTGTTCTTCCCTTTTCATTATTTTTCCTCATGACCCTTTTCTTCAAACTTATAAAAAACACCCAGTCCATTTGAGCACTTACTAGGGTGATTCTTTCTACATTTATGAGATGTGGGAAAATCCTTCTTTCCCTTCTTCCCTTTATCCATATTTTCTCTTCCACCATCTTCTTCTCTGGATTCCCTTCAAATCCATAAGACTTAGATAATTATTTAATTATATTATTAACACATGATACTATTTCCTCCTATGATTATAATACATGATATATTATTTCCCTTAGAAATATTGGCATAAAACCATGAAAGACAGGATCCTTATTACTCTTTCGATTATGTGCATTGGTTGGGTTCTCATTCCTTTTACTAGGCGCCATTTATAAACAATGGCATACACTATATTATGTTATGAATCATAATGCATAATTATAAAAGAGTGAAATACTTAAAATAAATTGAAAATATATGCATATATAATCTCATAATCATAAATATGGTTTCGTAGGGGACATATTTAATAATAAATCCTTTATAAAGGTTTGTAATGAAAATGTAAATTATGCTAAGTATATCCCCCAGGAGTGTCAAACCAAGTGCGAGGTAAGTCCCACTGTCCTGTACCAGGTTACCCTGAGTCAGGTTCAAAACACCTTTTCAGAGTTTTTATTCTTAGGTACATCTATTCCATAACCATGTCCATGTATAGTATCCAGATATGGATGTATTTATTGGAAAACACACAAAATCTCTACATTACCAAAATTCTAGGATGTTCTTTTATACTAATCCTCAAAGTCTATCTTAGGGTAATGTTATCTAATCTGAGTTTTTCTAAATCTAGTTACCAAGGTTATTTCTAAACTTCCTCTGATAGAAATTGTAACGCCCCAACCCTAGTTACACAGAGTCAATGCATTATTACATAACATTGACCTGATTACAAGGAATCCAGTCCCAACGGACCAATCATTTTAGTAGTCTTGGATAATAGATTACATACATGAACTTCACATTACAATTTCAAACATAAAATACAATATAGATAATCCTTTGATAATTACATTATTATCCTAGCTTAAACTGTCATATAAATCATAATAAACTTCTTGCCATCCTGGGAAAATAAAACATAAGAATGGTATGAGCTCAGATTCTCAGTAAGGATAAACAATATAGCAGAAGCTATCAAAAATATTAATAATATTTTTATAGCAAGGTATAGAATTGAAACACAAGAATTTTAAACATAAACTTCAGCATAATATGTAAAATATAAATCAAATAATGCAATTTAATTATTCACATGGATATTCTACTAGTTGAATAATCACATGTAACATCCATAACTAATCTCATAATGATGGAATGCATAATGTCGGACATCTTAACCATAAAGTCAAGGCCTCGTGCCAAGAACCTAAATATATATTTTTTTTCAGGGCCTTGTGCCAAGAAACTAGTTTGTCTCATGAGACCTACCAATTCATCAAAGGGCTATAGAGGTCCATGCCCATCACTTACAAAGTTTAATTCATTCCTCGTATGAAAGGGTGAAACATAAATAGACATTTGTATTAAAACTAGCATAAGAAATGTTTATACTTTAACCATAAACCATAAATGGTATAAAAATAGCACATCCACAGTCAAACATATCATAACTCATTAAAAACAATATTTAATATTGTTTATTAATAAATCAACCTCAATCAAGAATAATATCAAACAAAGGATGCTGATATAGATGAAAATAATCAGTAAAACACTTTGATACAAATAACCCTTTTTCTTGAAATCATTTATAAGTCACACAATTTATAAATAAAATCATTTAAAAGATATTTTTGAATCAAATTGTCCCTTACCACTTTGAAACTATTCAAAGGAATTAATTTTTTATAACAATTATGTACAAATAAATAAATCCTTAAAACTATTTTGAAAAATATGGACATTAATTAAATATATTTATTCAAATAAATCATTAAAACATTTAAAATGATGATATAGTTAAAGAGTCCCTTCCATAAAACCATAAAATATAAATTTTGAAAACATTTTTATGAAACGTGGAAATGGATGATAAATATGTCCTAGTAAATACTTACACATAAACAATCTCGGATAATAATGAGATTGAGAAATTAACCCTTACCTTATACTTTTGTTTAGTCGAGGGTACGTTTAACCTCCTATATAATGACCATAGTATGTTATTAAATTATAATAGAACCATATTAATATTTATGATATAATATAAGATTCATTTATGACATTATACTAGCCATTTAATAATAATTTCCATGTTAGAGTAACATTTTGGGTAATAATCACTTTCTTTATCGTACGTGTTTAACTTCTTATTCATGATCGTATCACTTGTATCATGATTTAAATACTTCCAAAATATAAAATATCATTTATATATCATATAAATTCATAATATAAATATGTATAATATATATATATATATATCTATGTGTGTGTGTGTGTATTGGAAACACCGTTCATGGAGATGTTAGTCCGCACGTACGCATGAACATTGTTTTTGTTTTCTCATCACATAGTATGGAAGTAAATGATGTATATTTATTTACATAAATATATATTATTATATAATAAATATTATTTCATATATCTCATACATAATCAATATATATTTTTTTATAAAAAATCTTGAATGGTGATCGTTGAAGATGAATCTCATCGCATCGTGGAGACGGTAAAATGTACGTACGCACGATCGACAATATCATTCTATTGATGGTGAAAAAATATTTAATTGGATGGTATATTATATATATATAGAGTAATTACCATGTTATATTAATTATTTAAATTAATTATACTCATTATTATACCCTTCCAAATAATTTAGTGTTGAATAACAAACTACACCATGACGCGGAGACTGTAATTCGTGCATACACACGCGTGGTGACTTTATCATTAATAGGATGGATAGAATAATGAATATGGTTATACCATATTTATAATAACATATTATCATGTATAAGGTCCTGGATTATTTATTTTAGTATGGTAACAACAAAGAATGAGGAAGTAGAAGAAGAAATTAACTTTTAAAGAGGTGATAAAATAATTACCTCTTCTTCGGATGTTTCCTTTTGATTTGAAAAAAAGGGCTTCTTAGGTTGGATTTTTTCTCAAATTAAGGACTCAAGGTTGAATTTAAGATATTTGGGAGGAGATTTGTGAAGGTTTTGTCTGATCCAAATGGCTTTGGACGTGTGAATTAAAAATAAAGGGAGGTTCCCTTTCATAAAATAGGTGAGGGTCACTTTAAGAAAATCTTGAAATATTAATTTATTATATATATTTTTTTTCATATTCTAATAGCTCCAAATTGATTTATTTCTAAGATAAGATGTGGATGGGTCTAAATCCAACCAAACAATAGGTTTTATACATGTTTATCTGATAAGATTAACCTTATCTTTTATATTTTACCCTTTTTAAAATTAGTTAACTCTTACCATGTCCTCTTGTATTTTTTTACTTCATGGTTACACAATTCACAATAAAATTCTAAGATAAACTAAATTGGATAATTTATGACATTTTTATCAATATCTAAGTTATTTGGACGAACTATATACTTTTAGGACATTTATATCATAAAATAAAATATTATTTGTTTTAAAATCTCATTTGTGTCAATTTTGACACTATTTAGTAATTGATTTTTGTTAAAGTCATAACAACTTGATTCCTTAAAAAAAGGCGTTAAATAATAACACATATGGAAATGTCATCTAGAAATTTTTTGGATAGAATCAAAACACTAAAATTATATTTATTTTAATATTTATAATATCATTTATTTGATTCTTTCATTAATAAGCTAAATACTGTATCATTATTCTGTAATAAATAAATTTAATTATATAAAGCCTAAAAATAAAAAATAAAAAACTATGATGTATGTAATCTTTTTAGATTTCTAATAAATATTTATAGTTAAATTTATCTTATGTATATACCTATATTAAAAATGTTTTAGTTATTAAAATTTGAATTTGACAGTTTTAACTCTTCTTAAAATGAAATATAATAAATATATTAATCTAACACAAGGTGATTAAAAAGGATCATATTTTTCGTATTCTGGTCTACATAAACTTATCCAATAGAATTAGGACATGTTTTAGGGTATTTTTATATTATTATAATATTATTTTTACCTTTAATTACACTATTTACCTTTAACTATGGTAAATAAAATTTAAAAGTTAATATTCACCAAAAATTATTTTGGTGCTATTGAATCACATTTAACTTACTGATGAAAACCATGTATATCTTATTTTCAAAATTCATTTCACAGAAGTAGTAAAATTACATTTTATGCTAATTTGAAAATGTTCCTAGAAGGTGGGTAAATGTGGCTAGAAGGTGGTTAAAAAGATGTTCAAAAAGTTTAATGAAATTTTATATCTAATTCTATTATAAAATCACTCAAATTACATACATTGGGATAATATATTTATTATGTATATTTTTTTTAATTGAAGATAAATTTTAATTAAAAATATTTATTTTAATGAAAAAGTCGGTTTTTATGTACTATGCAGGTTTTTTTACTATTCATAAAAAATTGAATGTTTTTTTGAAAAATACTAAAAGTTCACCGTAAGCTAATTTTGATATTTTGAATTCAAAAATGAAGTCTATTTTACCAAATAAAATTTTTATGTGGGTCTAAAATTAATATTATTATTGTTCACCAAAGGATATAAAAAGTTGTTCTTTAAAGGAATTTTTTTTCTAAATATATAACTATTTTAACAAAACTTATACATTTCATTATAAATATGTTTTATTTATGTGAAAAAATTATAAATAAAATTTAATTTTTTTTGTTACTATTCATATTACAATATTTAATTGAGAAATAAATATATCGTTTAAATAATTATAATACTATTGTGTTGTTTCACAAAAACTCAATCTTGCGTATAATGCAAGACAAGTCAGTGTTGCATGAAATATAAGCTATTAAATTACTTTAAAGAGATAAAATACTATGAAATATTGGGGTTTTACAAATAAATTATTTCTCAATCGAAAGCCAAAGGGTTTTCCAAAAACAATTCTATACATGCGAGTAAGTGAAAAAAATTCATTAGAGGAATTAGTTTATGGACACACAGTAATTTAATGATAAATGATATCTTTAGAAGTAAACTATTTCATTATAATTTTTTTTTATAAAATTAAAAATTTTCTTCAAATAAATCCTAGATGAGAATAAAACGTTTTAAGAAAAAAATGATAACATTAAAAGGTAAAACTCATTAAAAATGATAGTCAAATAAAATCTTTAGTGAAAATATAATTATTAAAAATTAGTAATGAAAAAGTGAATATTATTTTAAAAAAATGAAGTATTCTTTGAAACATATTAGAAAAAAAATATTTAATGGTGAAAATTTTCCATTTCAAAAAGTGGGTTTAGTCTGGAAAGAGGTGTGAATTTATATAATTCATCTTCATATATATCAAAATAGTTTTCATCAAACTATTGATAGTGGCCTTCCAATAAAAATAGATTTGTTTTTAGCTGGTGTATATTTGTATACCTTAGAGTTTATTTGTTCTCTTTTATTTATACAAACAAGTTGTGTAGTACTGAAAAATGAAAACAATTATAGTTTTTTATAATACGTTTTCATGAAAATTTTTTTTTGAAAAATTGAATATGTTAAAAATATTTTTTAAAATGTGTATTAAATGCGTCAGGCACGCTACCACCTTTATTTTAAAAATAATAATACTATAATAATATCTGTTATTATATTTATGAATATATAAATTTTTATATTATGATATATATATATATTGTGTTTGTTTTATATTTTTTATAATTATTTCAATAACACTTGAATGTGAAAATGATTTGTTTTTAAGAAATACCTTTTATGGTGCTCAAATTTGAGAAAATTTTAAGAACTAAGTATGAGTTCTTATTGATCTTCCAGTTGATATAAATATCATTGGGTGAAAATGGGTCTTTAAGAGAGAAATGTTCATGGAAGAGAAAATGGGTCTTTAACAGGGTTCAATATATAGGGTTAGTTTTAATATAAATTGTTCCAACTTTTTGATTATTTTATTAAAAATTAAAATTTATTATTGTTTTAAACCATTAAAAAGGTATTTATAATCTTTTTTTTACATTCCTTTCATTTTCATATATTTATTTTATTTAACAAACTCATTTTATTTTCATATTTTTTTACATGTTTAGGATATCTTTTAAATTTTATTTACATTGTTTTTATAGAGTATATTTTATAATCTTTTAAAGTTATGTACTTGAAATTTAATAATTATTCTTATGTTTCAAGTAGTCAACTCTGAAAGCTATAAAATATAAACTATGCCTAAAATATTAATGGAAACTGAAAAACTGGATAAACATGGAAAGAAGGGTTGATAGTAATAAAAATATCTTCATTTCAATAAATTTAAAACATATACATGAACAAGTAGAATCAATGTCATTGTCTATGAGGTGAAGATTCAATCCCCCATGGAAATCTATGCATGGGATGCCCGAATTGAGATTACTGAGATCCGTACTGGGGTGGAGTATGATGACCTGGAGATGGATGATCCTCGGGCACTCGAATGTAGATGGTTGCATGCACCACCTGTTTGTTAGTGGGAGGAGGTGTCAATTTCATGTGATACAATGCTACCAATCCTTCTCCCACTGGGATAGTAGAAGGACCCACCATCATCGTATTGGGGAACCAAGCCTGTGATGGATATGGACCCCAAGGATACGATGGATCTAAAAACCATGGCTATAATGGATCTGGACCCTATGATGGAGAGAACCATGGATATCCAATCAAGAAATATGGATCCCATTCTGCATGAACCACATCCTCAATCGACTGAGGCTGGACTGCTATAGGGATGACATCTGCCTCTAGAACATGTGAGGCCTCACGTGGAGAATGGCGTTGTCTACATTGTCGACATTATAGCTCCTCAACACAAAAAAATACTAGAGGATATTCCTCTAGGGTAGGAACCTCCTCTCTCTGGGTTGATCTCTCGAAGATTCTCTCAGAAAGCTCACAATAAGATGACATCAGCTCCAACACTTTAGTATGGAACGCTACCTGGATAAAGATCCACTCATCCTATTTACCACTCATGCGAAAAAAATTATATGAGTGAGTACCCTATAAAGAGATTCAAAATGAATTAAAAAATAGTTCCATAAATAAACTAATAAAAATTTATTGAATTTGAATCTTATGGATCTCTCTATCGTGTCGGGAAAGATACAACATAGACTTCATTCTATACTATGGCTCATAATCGACCTAGTCTAAAATAAAGAATAACATCATAAGTACACACTAGATATGAAACTCTTCATGTCTACGCCAAAGTTTGAGATAGTCAGCATGTACTCGACACCATTCCTCATCCTACCTTCCTGTCTGCTTCACCCCATGAATATTCTCTGCCTATCTCAGTAGAAATGGAATCATCTAAGAATAAAAAAACAAGTGCATGACTCTATCAGGCGGCATCCACTCAATAATATAGAAGTGAACATGGGTAACTACAACCATAAAATCATCAATTCCAATAGTGTAGAATGGTGGAAAATGGTCCAATATAGTCTTGTATGGAATCCCTGTAATAATAAATGACATGTGACCTTTGTCAAAAAAAGATCTTTACTAAAAACCAAAATTGATTCTAATATTAAATTTGTTAGACAACGATAGATAGTATATACATACTTGGTCGGTTAAGTGACATTACAACTTGAGGTGATATGAGCCAAAATGGTGTGTTAGAACCATTCCAAAATTTTGTCTCTAACACCACCTATAAAATACAACATCGAAAGTAAAAAAATAATTAGAAATTAAATTTAATAATTCCTAGAAGAATCAGAAACCAATAGAGATGTGTGATCATTCCAATGTTCACTTAGAGTGGCATGTAGCACCTCCACAGTGAGAAGAGGACCAGAAAGTTGAGGGCGGAATGAGGGGATGCACTCATATGACCACATCCAATGAAGGATGATGCATTCCCTGAGATCTGTGCAGTCACTACAGGATACCCTTCATAATGATCTGTATGTATATTCCATGTAGGCTGATCCCCAGTTCTATATCCCAGCCCAATCAAGGCCCCCCCAGTAAGGCTAGATACATCATTCGCATGTGCACCCCCGAGTGATCAGAAACAGGGTCCCTCTAATGAGTCATAATATATATTCATGGGAATAACACATGATAGTTTGGTCTTCAGTATCATCGTGTAAATGTGGAATCTTCTCCTCTAGCTAAGGTATAAATATCGACCCTCCATCTTTATCCCTATGGTCATCCAAAATGTAGATGCATAAAAATCGCTGAGCATGGTCAGGTCAAGATAAATAAGTGGGTCCAGTAAAGGCTTCCCCTAGATATAAAGACCAAGAAGCACTGCCACATCCTTGAGGGTGATGTTCATCTCTCCCTTAGGTAGGTGGAATGTATGTGTCTCTAGTCTACACCTATCCACAAGGGAATCATGTTGGTGATGATCAAAAAATGTGAAATCTAATACGACAATTCTATAGAAGATAGTGTGATGCATGTATGGTCTAATGTCATGTGGGTGCTTCGTGTGATGAAAATGGTGCGTACGACACTCCCTGGTCAGTTGAACCTCACCACTGTCAAAAATGACCTTGGAAACATGCCTTTGCTGCTCAGTGAGTAGTATGGTATCCTCCAACTATATATAAACAAATTAAATGAGTTTTATATGTAAAATGTTAATATAACGTTATGGTTAGCATAATGTAATGACATGTATAATGTAATACATGCCATGTTTATTCACATTGTTTTATGAAGTTATTTCTTACCAAAAGAAAGGGGCATGTCTTCGTGTTATTCAAAGAATATTACTAAGTTATTTTGAAGATATGATTTTACATTGAAAATGGTGTTTTGTAAGATATGGTTTTATATATTTATATATATAAATTTTTTTTCTTCGTTATATAAAATTTTCTTAGAAAATTGTCTACTTAGTAAATTTATGTATGATTTTCCATATGATGGTATGTTTCACGATTATTTTCTCACATGTATACATTATGGTTTAGACATGGATAGAATGATTATGCGTTAATCACACATCAAATGAACTTGTCATATTCCTTTTAATGTGAGTATGAAAGGCTTATTTTTATTTTATAGTAAAATTATTTGGCAAAGTCAGACATTTATACAAAATGAAGAATATTTTTCACAGATGCACATGTTCTGATGCTGTGGTTAATTTCCCATGAATTATTTTTTGAAGTTCACTTTGTGTTACAGAATTAACTATACTAACCAATGTTGTTGGTTGTGTACTATAAGAATATCCTTGCTCAATTTTAGTAACCTCTATATAGTAGTACACATAGGTAAAATATGACGCTCTACATCGAAAATGTTTACTGATCACGATTCTGATAGTGTAATTAATACTGAAAAATATGGTTGATCATATAATCATTATTTTATAGAAATTTTATAACATATTTGTATACCATAATATATGAAACCATTGTGTAGTATATAAATGTTTATTATAATATCATTCAGATAATGTTTTAGAAACCGAAGTAAAAAAGAAGAGATAACACCATATACTTTACAGTATGAGAATATCACAATGGGGACAATACATCATTATGGATGAGAGTGTGAACTCAACCCCAAAATGTTTGGGCATAATTTCTGATTATTACCTTCTTAATGACATATGGTGCATATAAAACATTTCCCTTGTTCTTGAGGCCAGTCCATCTCATTCTGCATCCGGCTAGCCTTTGGTCTCCCACGGTTACACAATCGGTTGATGTCAGGTATCACTATCGGTTGGCCTTCGGGCATTGTAAAATAATTAAATTCCCCAATAGGTATCCATGGGGCAACATAACAGTTAGCAATGGTGTTCATTCTGTACACTAGATCAACATATTCTTCCCATGACTTGTTCACAAGAGAACATGATGTGATAGCATGTGTGCATGGAAACTGTAAGGCTTAAAATTTTCCACATTTACATTACCTCTCTTCCAATAATACCACAATTTTTCACTGATTCTATTTGTGATGGGTTTCGAACACACTTAAACTTCAAATTGAGTGTATTATTAGTAGAAAATTATGCCATGATTACTATAAGTTTCATCAATATACTTTACAATCTCTTGTTGAAAGTGCCTTCCATACCTTAGCCCCTACTGAATTCCATTCAACGCTCGTTTTTCTTTTATAAACAAATCACTTCACCCAAAAATATAATTTCACTTGAACTATTTAATTTATAGGTAACCTGTGAAGCCCTTTGAAGGCACCATTGATTTACACCATAATATTTGTGGTCATGTGTCCGTACCTCTTCCCCCGATCATATGCTAATGTCCATTTCTCTTTTGGAACCCACATCATATAATCATACACTTCATGATTATACTTGCATATTTGTTCAAAAAAAATTCAAACTGCTGTTTATCCGGCTTATATGCAACATAGAAGTGATCATATTTCACATCAATTGTTTTTATCTTTCTATTGAAATAATAACAATTAACAAAGACATTTTATACCCATCCTCATGATTTCATCCTTCATAGGTTCGTTGTGGAATGTTCTCCTCACATTACTATCAATATCTCTAATGCAGAACTAAGGATGTTAATATGGGGCTTTCTATGTATCAGGGTTTTCATTAATTGCCTCATTTATTGCCCAATGCCGATCAGATATCAAATAGACACCCTAAATGCAGGTGAAATTGTTTCTTATACATGTAAAAAACCAACTCCATGATTCATAGTATTCTTTCTCCATAATGGAAAAGGAAATAGGAAGAGGTGAACAGTTTCCATCTTGGGTTACCGCAATCAATAGTAGACCCTTGAATTTTCAATATAAAAGCGGTCCTTCAATCTGAATGAGTTCTTTTCTGAAACAAAATGCAGATATACATGGGGAAAATTCCCAAAACAACTGATTAAATTGAACATGAGATGGATCAAGTCAGTTATCTTGAGACATATGTTATTTTGTATAAATATAGAACAAAACTTGGTTATGGTGCCTCAGTATGGATAAAAATTTCATCGACACCCGATACATGTCATCCCAATCGCCATAGAACTTCACAATCGCCTTCTGTTTCTCTATCCATGCCTTATTATAAGAAATATTATAATCAAATGTTTATTGTATCCTCTATTGAATAAGGTCTATAGGATCATCTTGGCATGTCCTAATCATATCAATGATGATGGATAACACAATTTCTGCATCTAATGAGGTACAATATTGTGTCAGGCTTGGCTGAACGCAAGTATGAGCTACCTCAATCCTTGAGATTCACCAAATTCCAATTGAAATGTTCAAAATATTCCTTAAGAAGAATCTACAATAATCCCCATACTTCTCACACCATATGATATATTTATTACAACATGATTCCCAAACTATATATCTACAGTTACTCTCAATGTGAAATCTCTTTATCATGTTTATTTAATGCATATTTACTTGGAAAATTCATTCCAACATATAAGGTTTTTTATAGCTCACTAAACCTATCTAGTGAAACTCTAGGAAACATAGTTGCGAGTTTGAGAACAATGCAGTCAAATTTAGGAACAAATGTCATTACTTCTGACCAAGATGAAAAGAGTGGTGGATGATTTATTATGGGTCGAGGCTGTAGTACAACTAATGCATTTCTAGAAACATCTTCCCTAACTTCCACTGCTCCCTCATCATCAACACTATTTTCAACATATATTCCATCATTACAAAAATTGTAATTTTATGTCGTATTTACATGTATATCTCATAGATTATCTATTTTTCCCTCTTCTACACCCTTTGGAATAGGCTCAATTTCATGGGGAGGACTATCTTCAACCACTCTAATAAGTATACATCTTCGTAAAATAGGAAGTTGTTTTTGTATAGTAGAAACCAAAAAATATAACTCCATAATGGTACCATCTGAATGCTGAGAAAATAAATTTATTTCTTAGACCCACTATTCATCAGCAACCAATGGAAAAACTAGATGCCATAGTGTTGTTAGGAATTTCAAATGTCTATATATCATAGAATTGATCTCTTGATTAGGTCCCAGATTTATGGAATCACAAATTCTATCTTGAAGGTCACTTAGGGTTACACAATTATCTTTACTAACAACAATTGTTGGTTGTGTACTGTGAGATGCTCGTTGCTCAGTTTGAATAACCTCCTTATAGCAGTAGACACATGAAAACATGACTCTCTGCATCAAATATGTTTTTTGATCAAGATTATGATAGTGTAACTAATATTTAAAATGATGGTTGACCATTAAATATTTATTATAATCAAATTTTATGACTTCATTTCATACCCTAAAATATGACAGTAATGATTCATTATATAAATGTTTATTAGAATATAAGTCACATAATGTTTGTATAACCATGGTAAAAAAGAAGAAAATATAAAATGGGTTTATTTATCATTGATAAAATGAAAATTATGATCATATAATGTTAAATGGAGAATAACAAACACATTAAATAAAACATTAATTCTTTACAGCATAGGAGAAATACCCTATTATTTTTCAATAGAACATGTTTTGGATGAGTTGAGCCTCACTTTGGATATGATGTAAAATCCAGCTAATTTTCAATTGGTAGCTTGATAATATCTTATAAAGGTATGTACATAACTTTGAAATTTCATAAAAAATCGACCTTCTAATATCATATCTTATATGTTATCTTAGATTTCATTAGTAGGATGAATGACTTCCAAAGTTCCTAAGTTAATTAAATAACTTTACAAGATATTATCATGCTACCAATTGAGAATAATCTCGATTTTACCTCACGTCCTATGTGAGGCTCATCTCATCCAAACCGCATTATATTGAAAAATTTCATGGAATGTATTGTATGTTGTAAAACATTAATGTGTTATTTAATGTGTTTCTTCTCCTCTATTTCACTTTATATGATCATAATTTTCATTTTATCAGTGGTAAGTATTATTATTTAATCATTATATGTATTCACCTTTAAATAATAAGTTATTAACTAATTAATCTATACATAATCATTACTAATAATAACTATTATTTCTAAACTATATAATGCTTATGATACTAAAATTTTATAACACCTTCTTATATACTAAACTATTATACTAATGTTTCATAGTGCATTTTTAACTAGTTAATCATTCTTTAATAACTAGTTAATCATTACTATGATATTTATTAATTAACAATTCTTTAATCAAAATTTATTCATTATTTATTTAATAATTAATCATATGATATTAATTAGGTAATTATAATTAACTAATCATTTGTATACATATTATAATCCTAAGTTATTCTTTAATTATTCTATTCTTATTCATTAATAATAATAACTATTATTTATAAACTATATATAACTAATTAAACTACTTAATAGTTAACATATTTAAAACTAACTCAAAATAATTCAATTAGTAATAATAACATTCATTATTTAATGTCTTTTTTTAGTCCAATTCATTTTATATAAACATAATTATCATTTTATCATTGATAAATATAATGATTTTGATGTTTTCTTTTCTTAGGTATTTTATTAGTGTATAAAGAAAATAGGAATCATCTAAAGCATACCCCCTAAGAGTGTTAAACCAAGAGTGAAGCAAGGCCTGTTTTTGTGCACCAGTTCTTGTTCGAGTCTAACTCAAAGTGGTGTTTTCAGGTTTTACCCATAGGTACATCTGTGCAAGAGACACATCCACTTATTTGTATCGAGACATGGATTTGATTGATTAGATAACCATATAATCTTTATGGTACCAAAATTTTAGAACATTTAATCATATATTATACTATATTTAATTTATACATAATCATAAGTAATAATAACTATTATTTCAAACTATATATAACTAAATTAACTACTTAACAAACAAAATATTTAGAACCAACCGAACTAATAAACAAATGAAATATTTAGAAGTAAAAATATTTCATATAAATAAATAAATAACTTTAAATTAAATAAGAAATACCTATAAAGGATGCTTCACAAAAAAAACCGGGACTTCCATTAGATAACCGAATCCACTGTACGCAAAAAGGTCTTTTTTAGATGGAGAAGAAATGGAATGAATAGAGATGGGGGAAATGGAAGTGAGGAGAAGGGGTATTTATAGGGTGGGGAAAAGGAGACAGAGGGGGCACCGCCTTTCACCTAATGTAAAGGTGAAAGGCAGAACCCCCTTCTACCTTTTTCATGTCATCAATCTAGGCCAATAGTGGCAGGGGGGGAAGGCGGCAACCCCATTGATGCCAGTGGACATAAACCAAAAGGCAGTAGCATGCCTGTCGGGTTTCAAGTATTTTTTTTTATTTTTTTAACATGGAAATATTTTTTTCAAAAACACATTAAAAAACTCCAAAAAATGTTTAATATATACATACAAAAATATATCACTGAATACTTCATTATAGTGTAAAAAATGTAAGGTTTTTGTCTTTTTTGGAATTTAATTTTATTCCTCAATGGAGTTGTGCCTCGTAATCTTATTTGGGATCAAAATCAATGAAATATATAGATATATCTATTCATATTCTACTAATAAGAATCATAATAATGTTACACACATATAGTAAGATTATGAATTCTAATAGTATTGATTATAGTGTGTAACTTATGCATCTAGAAATCTCTTAAAGGTCTTGTTGTTTCAGTTAACATGTGATTTATATTCACATATTTGTTATATATATATATATATATCTAACAATGCCTATTATTATTTTGGAATAAAGTAAACATTTATCACTTGTAAATACCTGAGATGATCAAATATTGGAGATTTACTTGCAACGATGTCATAATGATATTATTCTAAACATCTTTATATATATAATTCTGGAAAATATTATAATATATTAAATATATTATTACTATTATTAGGATTATTATTATTATTATTATTAATCTATTTATTAATTACATCCAATATGTATTCTTCACTAATATATATAATATGTATATATTATTCATAGTTATCAATTTTTAACATTATACAATTACCATAAATATTAATTGCATTTATTATTAGGTATATTAATTACTATAATATTCGTACAGTTGTCTATTATTTTTAAAACTACAACAAACCTTATATTTCCATTTATAATCTACCGAATATAATTCACTCTAGACCACATTCATTTATATAACATAACATAATTTATAAAATATATTTACTTCTAATAAATGTATTTCTATTATAATTAATATATATTTTCATTTTAATCATATTTTATTTATTAGAATATTTTTCATGTGTCAATTTATTTTTAATGTACACATATATAATATAATAACTATTATATTACCTTTAAAATATAGTATCTTTATATATTATATACAAATTAATTTACTATGATACATTTATATTACTATCAGTAATTAAATAAATTTCATGCATATTGGTATTGTTCACTAATAATTAAATTTATTTTTGATTAATATTTTATTTTTAATAGTGTTTATATTCCTTACTACTATTAAATTTTGATAAAATTATTTGAAATTAGTATCTTATAACCCATAATATTTATATTACTCAGTAAATATTATTTTTCTATAAAATTCACAATTTATCCTTAATTATTTATTCATTTATTATTATCATTATATTAAATATGTTGATACATAAATTTTATTTCTTAAACTGTATTAATATAAAAATTTATAGATTTAATTCAATTTAATAATTAAAATATCATAACACTTAGGCTTTACATTAATTATTTATATTTTTATATCCATTATTCACTTTTATTCTTCATTTCATGTCAAATATTTTTATTTTATAATTTTTTAGGGTATAGATTTTGAGAAGTGAATATATTTAATATAGATTTATGTTTAAAAAAACACATATTCCAAATTTTTTATAGAGTTTGAAGAGGTAATAATTTGATATTTATAAGGGATACCATATGCTAAAATATTTTATTATCTTTTTAGCATGCCACATAACAAATATTTTGATTACTAAAATTAATTTATTTAAGTGGTGTGTATTTTATATATTGGATATATACTATCATGGATTATATTTTCTTTATGAAATTTAATTTTAAATTTCAACCCCTCTCTTTCAAGTTTTTTTTATTAAAATAGCTTTTTAGATTTAAAGGATAGTGATCACTCAAAACTTGTTTAATTGAGTTATGAAATTTCTTCTTGATATTGCTTATTCCATGTTTGGGTTAGTCAACCATAAAATTTCATTATATTTTACTTTCTCTTCCAATTTTTTGAAAATATATTTTTTAATTCAATTATCCTTCCATTGCAAATTTTATTCTAAAAAATATATAATTTTTTTATTTATAATTATCATCCTTCCCAAGCGATCACTTTTTCTTCCATATCACTCAGTTCAATTTCTGCCAATGGTATCTTTTATATTTTGAAAACCTATTCTATTATATCTCTTATGATATTACATTTCCCATTAACATTTTATAAAAGATTTTTCTAATACCATTTTTATGATTTGGTATTTAAATAAATATATTTTAATGTATTAAATAGGGTTTCTTTATGCGTTCCATTGTTTTATCTTCTGCTCAACATTTTCTTGAGGGAGTATTTTGGTATTTGTAAATGCCCCAAAAATGAATTTTATTTTGAAATATAAATTATTAATAATTTTTTCACTTCACATAATAAAAAATGACATTCTAGTGTGATAGTAACTTCATCTTTTACACCATATATAAATCCATTTTTTAAAAACTATTTTAAGATTTCTCTTAATTTATTCTCTTTATACCAAAATTATTTATATTATTTTTTAGGAATTACCATCTAAATATTCATATAAAATAATTTTTTAGGTTGATTGAATTTTAAGTACGAACCATTGGCATTATTGAAGAAATTGTTTGTGATGCTATGTGGAAATATTACAAAACAGAATTCTCTTTTCATAGGTTCTTTTTGATGTGATGAATGACTATTTTCAAATTGCCGACATATGTATGGATAAATAGAGGGTAGAGTCCTATATTCCTTTCCAATCCATTTTTAATGTTTTTTATCTCATGAGGTAACCATGTTGTGTGTTGAAATGATCTCAATATTTTTTTTACAATATTGGTTTTGGACATGATCATGTTATGATTTAATCACAAGGTTGTGTTTGGATAGGATGCCATAATGACTTTTTAACATGGTGTTGTGTGTATATGATAATGTTATATTTATCCATATAATGGTGTGTATAAATGATCACATTTTTCATTGTTCTCATGATTATGTGTATACATGTTGATTTTTTTTATTCATATGATTTTTTCTTGACATTATTTCTCTTAACCATGTTCACAATATCATGATTTCATATAACAATTCTCATTCCATTTTTATTATTATTCTTCATTACACATTTATAATATATTATAATCTTATATCATGGTACATGAATGTTTAATTAATGTTATATATATTTCTATCATGTCTTGTGGAAAAATGTTACTGTTCCTTATTCATTTAAAAATACATTTCCCCTGGTCAGGTTTTTATGATATGTTTATGATATAAAGAACCGATTGGACATTGGAAGAGTTTTTTCTTAAAAAGAACTTGGGACCAGCCTAATATTTTTTATCTATACAAAATAAATTTTATATTGGAATATAATTAGAAAGATGTTTTATGTAGGGTTTATTTCTGGGTGATTTTGAAGAAATAAAAATAAAATATTAGTATAGTGGGAAAATATTATTTTGGATTAAAAATTTATGGGTGATAATCTATAAACACACTAGACCTTTAGTTTTTGGGATTTTATGACTATTTTGAAATTTATTGTTTAACTTATAGAGATAATGTAAAATAAATTTATGTTTACCTTGTATGATATCATATGATATCAATTTTTTTTGTTGAAAGTATGTGTTTTTAGAACCAAGGCTAGGATATGCTGGTATGGGGTGCCTCAGTTGGTATTAGAGAAGGTTTTAATTATTTATTATCATAAGTTTAATTATTTTTTGGTTTATGATAAGATAATATTATTCATTTCCCAAGGGATATGTCTATGGGATATATCTAAGTGTAGGATAACATCCTAAGATTTCATTTATGTTTTGTGTATGTTATTTTCCTAGAAATGAAATCCCTAACTGAATACTATCAAATTGATGCAGTTGTTACATATATTCATCTATGGGAAGTCTCCTTGAAAAATGTTGATTTATTATCAACTAGATATCCACTTGGTGTATGAGTACTGGGCTTAAAATTGCAAAATTGGCTAGACACTCCTGAGGGGTATGATTTGGTTGACCACATTCTCTTCACAAACCATTATAAAGGATTAAAATAGAAATTGATGATGGAATGCATAACTAGATAGGTTATAAAATCTAATGGATAAATATCCAGTGAAAATATAAGTTAAACACAAAGAGTGATAGTTAGATCTAGTTATATCATATTTTAACTGAAAGTATCATATGATGAAATGATAGTGTCCACGGGGAAGACATCATAGGATAGAATTTTCATATTCATATGATAATTTAATCTAATTTAATGGATATTATCATAACATTTTTTGTTTTAGAATTTGGTTGAAAATATGGTCATGAAAATAAAAATATCAATGGTTTTTCTCTTGAATCTCCTAGGACCAACGATGGAATAATATTTGGTAGAAATTATAACATGAAGGAAAATCCTTATACATGTCTATTATTATGAAAATGATGAGTTTTCATTTATCTAATATTGCAAGGTTGATATTTTAATAAGAATTATATCTTCTATTTTACATGTATTTCTTATCATCTTTTATATGTAAGAAATAATTTGAAATTGTGATGATTGGATTTATTTAAGGGGGATAATGAAACATAGTGAGATTTTGGATTTTATTTTACCCTAAATCTACACTATGTTCTATATCTTGTCTTACATGAAACACTAAACTAAAAAATTCCAAGGATTCAAAATCAATAAAAAAAATGAAGGCCTTCGGGCCATTAAGGTAAAATAATTCCATGGAATATTAGATGAATATTATCTAATTTTAAGAATAATAAAACAACTTGAACTGAAAAATATAATACTTCACTAATATTACTTTAATTTTGGGGATAAATAATTTAAATTATTTAGTGTTTAAAATGATTATTCTTTCTCAAATAACCATTTTTTTAAAGTGTTGTGTATTTTTCTTGACAATTAAATTGATTGAGTTGAAAATATTATTATATATGAAATAATATATTAACATTATTAATATTATAAATTGATATGAAATAATATTAAGAACACTTAAAAATTTCATTCTTCCGTAAAAATATTTTTTTTCATTATATTTAAAATTTTAACATAAAAGAAAAATTTATAAATTTTAGATTTTGAATTTTATATAATGTACTAATTATTTAATTCACCATTTCAAAATTAGATTAAGATTATGTTTTTATATTTTTTCAAAATTAATTGGTTTTTAGGTGAATAATGAAAAATAATGTTTTTACTAAAATCATATCATATTTGAATTCTTAAGATATATAAAATAAAAATATATAAAAAAATTTCTATATAAAAATATATTAATAGAGATAAATTATGTATTTAAAAATACTATTTTTAATTTATAAAACACATTATTAACATCATGATTATTAAGAAATATTTTTTTTCATAAAAACTACTTTTTAATATTTCACATTTAAAGAAGTATTCACTTGGTTAAATATTTATTTTCATTTTCTTTTAAATACACATAAAACTCCTTATGTAAATTAAAAAACAATTAATTTTAATAAAATCAACAAAATTTAAAATTTTTTCTAATGCATTTCATTTATTCTTACAAATACAATTTTTCTAAAAACGTATTTTGATGGGTTACATGCAATAAAGATAAAATTAAATTTTATTAGATATAGGAATTTTTTTTGAATTAATTGATTTCATATTTATAAATAGAATTTCCAAATTATGTAACAAGTCCCATTTTATTTTCATGCATTTAAATAAAATTACATAGGTTAAACTAAATTACAATAATAAAAACCAAATATGTTTAAAGTGTGAAATATAAGGGTAAAATACTTAAAAAATGATTAGAAAATGTTTTTAAAATGAATGATTTTTGGATATTGACTTTACATCATCCACAAATCCATTATTGAAAATTATTAGATCCATTTGAACCTTGAATATTAACCTTACCTTTTATATTATTATAAATTTTTTTCCCCTCCACTAATAAAAGGAGGTCACCTCCACACTATTATTTCACACATTACAAAGCATTATGTAGAAAAAAATATCTTCCCTAATTTTTATTAAATTATCTTCCTACATCTTAGATGCCTTGGTCTTATCAAAATATCATGCTAGGGATCCATAAGCTATTACTCGTGGGAGAACATCCAAAGAGAGAGTTATTGTTCTCTACTAAGCTCTATTAATTCATTTCTTCTTCTTCCCAGTCAAACATATTCTATCCCTTATGATTAAATTATAAATAATAATAATATAAAATTTTATAAAACTAATTTAATATTCATTTTATAAAATCCTCCAAAACCATTCAATAAATGAAGATTTTGTCATGCATACATGTGGAGTACCACCTCCTTGAATGAAATAATTAATTTTTCATTACACAATCACATTAAAGGTAAAAACACTATATTTATTGGATTAATAATAAATTTAAAACATTACTAATTTACTAAAATTAGAAAACATTTCTTATTTTCCTCCTGATCTGCAGAAAACTAATGTTTCGGCCATGAATATGTACATACAATTTCATCCATACAGGTGACATATTAGATTTTTTAGGTAGCCTTTTATTTTTTTACACTATCCATTGAAATTTCATTAAAAAATTTATGAAAATATAAATAATTTCCTTATGTTTCTGCAATATTTATTGTTTTCCAAAAGACTCACATACTTAATCAAACTCACCCATATATTATATAGTGTTCTTGGTCATGTTGATTTTACCACCTACTTTAAAAATGGAACAAATTTATATCATAGATGAAAATAGTAAAAATAATACAAGTTTTAATTTATATTAATGACGAAATATTTTTTATTGGGTTCAATAAATTTTATATTAATATTTATCTTATTATTAATTTAACATAGTTTTTCATTTTAAATTACCAAAATATGCTCTACATCGATCTTGTTATCATGAATCATATAAAAAATACATATGAAATGAAAATAGAAAAAAAATAAATTAATATAAAACATATATTATAGTACAAGTAATTATAAATTAATGATGAACATTAAAACTAATAATATGAATCGACACCTCTATTGTGAAACTAGTATTAAACAAACAATTTAATCTAATAACATCTGATGATGAAAATGTAATACATGTAACTAATATATCAGTAATTAATTTTTATAAGGTATGTTTATAAAAGTATATATTTATAAATAATTTTTTAAAATTGGTGACTAGGAGATTTATTTTCATTATACCGAAGGATAGAGAACATTCGTCTAAACATAATTAAAGTTAATGGTTTATGGATCTCAATTTTATTTCATTGTCACACCTAAATGTTGTAATATTAATTATTTTAGGTATGTTAATTATCTAAAGTCTCTATCATATGTTTTGTTAGTTTACAGGACAAATTTTAAATATTTGGAAACAATTATACTATTGCACGTTTAGCCCACACTGTAAGTAGTAACCGTGTGGTGCCCATGTGGTTTCCTAGGCTAGGTTGTGGTATAGTACACAACTTACACATGGTATGTTAAACCATTAAACAAGCATGTGGTTCAACCCTATGATTTTTCAGTACAATTAAGAACAGTTGGATCATGGTTTTTCCAACTCTGAGGCTCGCCTAGGTGACCATGCAGCGCCTTGTGCTTGTCCAATGGGGAAAAAACAGATGAAACACATTTTGGTAAACCGTGTATAGACCGTGTGGAATGCCCAGTTTTTAAAAAAATTGTTTTTTTTCATTTTTTATTCTTTTTTACATTCATATTTTTCTTTCATTCTCCTCTCCAGTGTGTCGCACATCTCCCCTCCCTTCTCACATGGCACTCGCGAGACCCCCCTCTTAGGCCCCTATTCATCGGGAGATTCCATTATATTTTATCGTGTTTCTTTTTCAAATATATATGGTAAGCCCTCTTCTTCCCTCCTCCCTTGATTTTGAATTTTCCTCACCCATCTTACGGTGTGTTGTTCATCCGAACCTGATGGATTTGAGCAATGTTATTTTTATGATTCTCTTGATTATAGGGAGTATAACGTGTCTCTCATGTTGACATCATGTGTGTTTTGAAATCATCTATTGATAGTGAAGTGGTTTGGTTCATTTCAGATCACCCCCCTTCATTTGAGGTTGGCATCATCTACCCTCCTGGTTTATTTTAAATTTTTAGGCCCTTTTTTGTGATTTTTAGAGTTTTTGGTATTTTTCATAAGTTCTTTTTGATCCACCATTCACATGGATGAATTATATGCATGTGAATGGGTAAGTCACACACACACACACACACATACACACATATATATATATGCCTTCTTTGAAAATATTCCCTCATTTATTGGGGAATATGTCACATAATTATTGGGTTATTTACAAATATATATATATATATATATATAAATGTAAGTGTGTTTATGTGTAAAGACTAGATTTGAGTTCTCATTATCAATGTTATCGAGTTCTAAGATGTTTCGGCTTGGTCTTATTCTTCTTGAGGTAGGGTATATTTTACCAGACCTTTAATTTTAATCCCCTAATTTGTTGAGTTCATTAAAAAGTGTTTTTAATATTAAATAGTATACATATTCTATGAAAAGTGATGGTGACACTTGGTGTCAGGATTTCATTGATTTTTCATGTTCAACTTCAAGTTTGGACATGTGTATTTTTCATTAAAATATTCTTACAAGATTGTTTTAGAATGATCAATATTTTGAATACTTAAAAGTTATTTACAAAAATGGTTTTGGGTGTGTGGTGGGTAATCCCAATGATTCTTGGTGTGTGTATAATAGTTTTGAAATTTTAATTGAATGAATATGGATTCATGTGTGATTTTGAAAGGGGTAAATTTCATGGTTTTGATATGTTTGGAAAAGTGCAAGAGTTTTGGTGAGAAATAGAGGTCAAATTGGGATTTACCTTTATTAAATGGATTTCTTTCATTTACTCATGGTTTCAAGATTTTTTTTAAATGTATAGTTCCTTGATGTTTAATTAAGAATATAAATGTTTTAGGAACTTAAAAGTGTTGGGTGATTATGTTTTCTAATATAGAAATATTCCTTATAAATTTTTGAGACATGTTTGGAACCATGAGAATGCTTTATAGAAGTAGGAAACCCATCTTGAGGTATGCAAATTATTTTAGAAATATGGAATTTATATTAAATGCGTGATTTTTGACATGTGCCTAGTGAAGAGGCTTCTGCATTATTGTGTGACTTATAAAAGGGGATACAATCAAGGAGAGAGATTTGTGGTGAGAGGTTGGATGGGTTTTGGAGTAAAGAAACTGATATATTAATGTATGTTAGTTTGATAAAAACCCACTACCATTTGAAAAAGAGAACATGAGAATCTTGGATACTTAGGTGGGTAGACTAGGTCTAGTATACTAGGCAGATTGGTGGGGTTGAGGCCCAATTCCCTTTAGTAAGATGGACACTAGAACACTCACTAAACATTGGCATGTGATCAGAGAACACTAGACCTTGGGATGCATCCCCCATTAGTGTCTTGTACATGAGGGAACTGTGGGTTTTTGATTATAATCAAAGACCACTAGACCTTGGGATGCATTACCCTTTAATGGATCGTATGAAGAGTACGGGAAATACCTCTTTTCCGGATTATAAATATGCTCTACCGGGCAGGATCATCATAAAAGGGTGTATTGCACATGTTGCAGCAAATCAAAATGCTATTGAGGAAAGGGTGAATTTGTGTATGTTCTCCATAATTTCTCGGGTTCTTCTTTTGAAAGGGGTGAATCCTTGGAAGTTTAATGAACACACTGAAAGTATTGCTTTGATCTGGGGCTTTACAGACAAAAATATGATGGTGATGGGTCGTGGGTTCTATCATATTGTTTTTCCATCTGATGAACTCAAGAGGTATGCATGGAGTCTTGGATCAGTCTCTCTGAAGCCTGGATTCCTTCGGATTCATGAATGGGACAAGAATTTTGATCTGAACTCTGTCAAGAATACATATGCTCAAATATGGATACAGGTATGCAATCTTAACTAGATATATTGGAACCCAAAAATTTTATGGGATATTGCTTTGTATGTTGGTAATCCAATTGGTCTGGATAAGAAAATTGACAACCCCTCTTTTCGTCATTATGCAAGGATTTTGGTTGAGGTTGATATGTCTGTCACCCTTGTGGAAGAAGTGGTGTGGACCACTAAGGATAATAGTCTTACTCTTGGGATTCTTTATGAGAGGAAGCCCAAGTTTTGTTTGAATTGTCATTTCTTTGGATATGTGGTCTCAGATTTCAATAGACATAAAATATGCGGATCCTATAAAATCAGAGGGCATGCAGATTTGACTTGCATGGGAAATAAGGGAAAGGCTATTGGACCTGATCCCTCTAATTCAAAAGGAGATTCAGGTACTCAACATGAGAGAGACTCTAACTTGGGGGATTCAATCCAGGTCACTGTGGGGGATCCCAATCAGGTTATGAAGCCTACTGCATCACCTGTACATGTGACTGATCATGATTTGGACCCTTTGACTCTACCAGGGTCTTGTCACCTGGTCACGCTTTTGGACAATGCTTTGGAGGAAAAGTCCAATACTGAGCAATTTTCTTCATATCCCATTATTTCCACTTATGATGTTATTCCTGTTCCTCAATTTGTGGACATGATTCTGTTGAAATCCTTCTTTCTGATTCAGCTGGGCTAGCAGATCAATCTAATCAGACTAATTCTGCTACATTGGAGCCGGTTCCTGGAGCTATTTTGGTGAATAATGCCAATTCTGATGCACCATCCAATTCCTCAAAGGATGTGATTATCCCTTCTAGAGGATATTCCCTTTCCACTATAGGTACTGGCCAGAATTCTGGACAACATTCTAGGGAATTTATCCAGGTCCATCCAGAAAAGGTTGTGAGGAGATGACCGCCTACTAGTTTACTTGATCGTGTTGATTCCTTGAACATATTTTCATCTCTCAGTTCTCAGACCTCCTATGAGGATAGTGTTGAATCTTCCACTCTGAATCAATATTCAGATTCTCATCCCCCTAATGAATTGGGTACTGTTTTATCTTCTAAAGACATGAAAAAATGTGATAATGGGCCTAGAACTAGGCTCAGGTCAATGAAATGAAGATCTTATTTTGAAACTTCCAAGGTATTGGGAACTCTCCCATGGTCTGGTCCCTTAGGCTTCTTATTATGACCAATAAGACTTTATTAATTGGTGTTGTTGAGCCTTGAATGAAATTTGAGAATTGGTTCTCATTTAAGTGGTATTAGTTGGTTTACTCCTTTGTTTCTAATAATCAAGTGGGTGACAGTGCTAAATCATTTTTGGTCATGAATCATCATAGTGTTTCAATTTACTCCTTCATGAATGATATGCAGTTTGTGACTATATCATGTAGCATAAATTGTCTCAATCTTTTAGTAACTTTGGTTTATTCTTTCAATCTGTACACAAGGATAAGATCTTTGTGGAGGAATCCAGTATATATTTCGGAGGGTATGAATAATATTTGGATTCTACTTGGTGATTTTAATACTGTATTGAGACCTGAGAAAAAAACTAGAGAGATTTTTTTCCATACTTCAGCCACTGATTTTTCCTCTTGAATAGATAAATGTGGTTTGACTCAAGTCCCCATGTCTGGAGCTGATTTTACATGGGGCGGGTACACCATCAATAGAAAAAAGGCAAGCAAGCTGGATAGATGTTTTGTGAATGTGGATAATAGCAATAATGAAATGGATGTGTCTTGAGTCACCTTTCCAAGGATACATTCTGATCATAATCCTATTCTTGTTGAGGTCTGCGACAACAGAGTGAGGCCAGCCCCGATCCCTTTTAAATTTAATATTGCCTGGATGGTCACTCTGGGTTGCAAGGAGATTGTTTTGGATGTCTGGAATTATGAATTCTTGGGAAGTACTTCCCAAATTGTGTGTTGTAAATTAAAGGAAGTCAAGATGAGATTAAATAAATGGAGTAAAGCCTCTTTCTCCTCCCTTGATAATGACATTAAAGAAGTTGAAATTTTCTGTTTGAACTATTAGATATATAATATTCTATATGATGTACCCTCCCTGGAGGAGGTACAAGCTGCTTCAAATCTAGAAAATCTCTTGACACTTAAAGAGAGATTAGATCAGAATCAGTTTGACATGAGATGGTTAAAGTAGGGAGATATGAATTCTAAATTATTCCATTGTATGCATAAGGAAAATTGAGCTAAGAGGAGCCTTAATGCCATTAATATTTATGGGAATATGTTCTCCTATAAAAGTGAGATTGTCAAAGATACAATGGACTACTTTGAGAAGTTTTATTCAGATAATGGAGTTGAAAACTCTAATAAAATTATCCATTGTTTTGCTCCCTCTATTGATGATATTCAGAATAATAAGCTTACTGAAATTCTCAATGCCAAAGAGATTTATGATGCTCTTCTATCTTTAAATATTGAAAGTGTGGCCTGTCCTGATGGTTTCACCAACAAGTTTTTTATGTTATACTGGGATATTGTACCTTATGATGTCACAAATGCGGTGATGTATTTTTATATATTCTATTTTATGCCTTTTGGGATAAACTCTAATTTTATTTCTCTAATTACAAAGAAATAATGCACCCTTGATATTAAAGACTTTTGACCTGTGGGTATTCGGAATACCATAACCAATATTATCTGTAAAATTATAACTCAATGGTTGGGTGAAATTGCTAAGGGGCTTATTTCCAATAATCAGTTTGGTTTTGTACTTGGATGGAACATTCAAAACTACCTTTTCACTGCCATTTAATGTGTCAATTCCATGAAGAGGGGGAAAAATATTGGTGACATGTCTTTGAATATTGACATCTATAAGGCTTTTGACACTATTATATAGAGTTTTCTTTTCAAAATTCTTCAAATGCATGGGTTTTCATAGAGATTTATTGGACTTTTTAGATTCATATTGGGAAGTGTGAAGCTCTCTATTCTTATTAATGGACCATCTAGAAGATTATTTCAATGTACAAGAGAAGTAATTCAGGGAGACCCACTCTCTAGAATGCTCTTTTCTATTTCATAATACTACTTGAGCTGGTGTCTTAATGACCTTGCTAATTTTGGTTGGTTTCAAATGATTAAAATTGGGAGGAATCTCCTTGTTCCCTCTCACTTGTTCTATGCTGATGACATTCTGTTGTTTGGAAAGGCAGAAAAAGGGACCATTTCCTTTATCTAGGGCATCTTTTCACATTGTGAGGAGGTTTTAGGCCATGTTATTAGTTGGAAAAAGTATTCAGTTATGTTTGGGGAAGGCATCACCATTTTGAAATAGAATAGAATTTCATTAAATCTTGGAATGAAGAGGGGAACTCTACCCTTCACTTATCTTGGCATGCCTCTGTTTTGGGGAAGAGTGAAGCATTGCAATTTTGTGAATATTTCCCTGAAAATTTATAATCAACTAATGAACTGGAAAGGTAAGAATATGTCTCAAGATGGAATATTTGTTTTGGTTAATTCAGTGATTGAATCAATGTTTGTCTATTATTTATATCTTTATAGATGGCCTAGGGCACTTGTTAAAGAACTGAGTGGTAAGATCATAAATTTTATCTGGATAGGATCAATTAATGAGAGAAAGTTAGTCATAATGGCCTTGAAATACTTTATTAAACTGACCCAAATGGGGGCATTGGGGGTGAAAGACATGAGGTTATTCAATGATACATTGTTTAAGAAGTTTGTGTGTAATATTCCTTCCAGATATGATCCTTTTATAGTGTTTATGTTTTCTAGGTTTGTGGGGAAGCTTCAACATGGATATGGATATTATATGACTTCCTCTGTTTGGCCTGCCCCCAAGCAGGATTCTGCTGTTCTTATGGAAAACTTGAGATGGATGGTTTGTGATCACTCTCTACTAAACTATTGGACAACCCCTTGGTTTCCCTGACCCATTTGTGAAGACATTGTTGTTCCTCCATCCCTGATAAACCATGCTATTGTTGATTTTCATAGTACTGTGAATATGAATGGATTATTACCTGACCACATTTTATTGCAGGTCTCACGATACATGTACGTGGATTTTAATACTCATGATTGGATTTTCAACTTTAATTGGATATTTTCTACCAAATATTACTATAGAATGATTTGTGCCCCCTCCTTGAACCCTCCCTCATTAATTAAGGGTGTGCATAACTATTTTATCCCACCTTCTTTAGCTATCCTTTTCTGAAAAAATTGTAAACAACACCTTCCATTGCTGAATCTATTACAGTGCATTGGTGTCCAATTTTCTCCTACGTGTTTTCTCTACTTAGTGGTGGATTAAACCCATAAGTATCTGTTCATTTCCTGTAGATTCATGTGCATGTTTTGGATGTATCTACAGGATCTTTTCAAATGCTATTTTAATTTGCAGTCTGTAGAGGATCTCTTACAATCCATTTGTAGAAAAGAGAGAAGTGAACAGATTCACTCACTTCGGTTGGCTGCTTCTGTGAGTGTCTACTCTTTCATTTAGAAGGAAATAAATGATTTGGATTTCAATATCATAAATCCCTCCTTTTACAATGGTGTTCTGTTCATACATCGTGCAATTCGGAGTGCCTCCCTTATTCAAACATGATCTATGGATAATGATATTGCCGAACTTGTTCTTTTGAGATCACTTGGTGCGAATGGTAGGTTCAAGGAGATGTTAATGATGAAGTATGCTTGATGGATACTGCACATCTGTGGATGGATCAAAGTCAATGTTGATGGAGCAGCCTTGGGTGCTCCAAGACCTGTTGGATGCGGTGGTGTTTTTTGAATTTCCAGGGGGTTTGTGAAAGTTTTCTTCTTCTATTTTATTGGAACTGGTATTGAAATTGAAGTAAATCATTGGTCCATGATTAAAGCAATTAAATATGATATTCACTGTAATTGGCATCAATTATGTTTGGAGTTTGATTCGATAATTGCTGTTCAAATTCTTAGGGATCGCTCCCAGAATGTTCAATAGAAGATCCTACTAGCAGAGATTGAATGTATTCATCTTATGGAGGTGATTTACCTTGAAGTTATGAATGTTTATCATGAGGCCAATCGGGTTGCTTATGCTCTTTCTAAGAGAGAAATTTTGGAGGTCAGTTCTAGTTGGTCATGCGTTTTACCTAAATTTTGTAATGATCTTGTCAAGGATGACCTTTGCGGTGAGGTCTATACCCACCTTTTTTGAGATGTTTCATGACTCTATTATCATATTCATTTTTACTTTTATTTAATATATTTTCCTAGGAGAAGGTTTCTAGCCTGCCTCCTGGATTTTGGGTATTTTCGAACGACCATAACATGGTTTTATTTTTAAATGTAATACATAGAAAATAGTGTATTTAGGAATTCCAAATGAGTTTTTTACTCATGCCTATATTTTTAGCTTCTAGGTATACTTTCTGAATTGGTTCACTCATGTAGCCAATGTGATTCTATGGTCAGAGGTGACCCATGGGGTCACATGGAGGTATGTGTAGCAGTTTTTATATATATGATATTTGTGTTTAATTTTTTTTTTAAATTTATATTTATTTATTTGACTTTTTTATGGGAAAAATCCTTTATAATTACTTTATTTTGATACCTAGAACCATTTTCCATCCTGGGAGTATTGGGAATGCCTCTCGGGACTTGTTGCAGTCTAACTTGGGTGACAGGTTCAGGGTCGACCTGGATTAGTTCATAACAAAATGGTATTAAAGATGGACCTTGTTATTTGGGTTGTCCATTAGATCAAAGATAATATTTTCAAGTCTAATGAAGTAGGTCATGAGTCATTTCATGATCACCACAACTCATGGTGAGACCTGGGTGACTAGGGGTAGTTGGGTTTTGAATATTTATTTTTGGTTTGAGTTATTCCATTGGCGGCTGGTTAGTTTGATTAAGTTTTGTATGTTGGGGGATGAAATTGGAAGTGATATGGTGTTATAAAGTGAGTATACATGGCATAGTGAACCATGTGGAGATCACATGCATGGTTCAATATGCTCTTAATGGTTGGTGCATGGTCAGTGCATAGTATACTAAACTATGTGGTTGGGGTATGCATGACCACTAATTCATTTTTCCATTTATTTTTGTTTTGGTGATGTTTTCTTCTAATTTGGGTTGAATTGAGTGGAATTTTGAAAGGAAAATGATTTATTCAAATGGTTTCTGGATCGAAAAAATGGTGTTTAAATGAGAAATAGATTTGGAATTTTGAAAAGTTTGGGAAAATGTGGGGGAAAAAGTAAACTGGTAAATTTTTAAATGGTTGGTTTGATGATAAAATGGTATGTATATCCCATGGTATTCCTTATGGTTTTCCATAGGTGTGTGTGTGTGTGTGTGTATGAAAAGTGAATGTTGTAATGTATTCATGGTTGATATAAGAATAAGTGGGATGAACAAATATATGATGGTTCATATGATACCATGGTTGAATATTTGAGATCAAAGATTTAATTTGGTTTTGTAATGTTGTTTCTGAAAAAAAAACTAGTGTTTATTAAAAATGGGATTCTTTTCTAATAATATTTTTGGTTTTAAAATTAAAAGTGAGGTGTTGTATTTAATATTAAAGTGGATGTACTGAAATGATTTCTGAAAAATTAGAAATTACCATGATTCCTAAATGGGAAAGTGAATTTGAAAATTTGTGAAAATGAAAACTGGTGTGTTTTAAAAGAGAGTTCTTGGCCTATTTTTTTTATATTTTTGTGGTTTTCTTTCAGTTGTGATTTGATTTATTTTTGATTAGGTTTTTTGAGTTTTTGGTTCATGATTTTGGAATTTTTTTTAAAATGTTAATTGGTTGAGTTCTGGTTTGATGATGATCTAATTTTATGACTTATGTTGTTGAGAGTAGGCCCCCCAGAATGTTCCAAAACGTTTTGAAGGATTCTTATCTAGTTATTATCCCCACACAAAATATAATAGGAGTGATGGAGTAGATAAATTATCCATTGGTTCCTATTTTTTATATAAACTATATTCCATTTGATGTTTTTGAGTGGTTTTGGAAAAATTGAGTGTCTTTGGGTTTGGGAAACTCCATATGTCGGGAAGGTTGGAGTTACCATAGGTATGTTTGAAGGATCGAGACTAGACTGGGTTGTTTCTTTCTTATTATAAGTTTTTATGTATTGAAATATATTTAAGACCAATTTCATCAAGTGTTTTATTCTTGAGGATGTTAATAAGGGGAATCACCCCTAGGAGAATGGACCCCTTCTCTCCTAGATAGCTATCCCAAGCACACCGCGCCTCTCCTCTATCTAGGGTTTCCCCCTAGGGATGGACCAACCTCTTACGACTTCTATTCTTTTCTTCTCTCACCTTCTCAAATAGTTGCACTCCCTCGACATCCTAGTTTTCCTCCAGGGCTGTTATCTTCATGAATTTTGGTACATTTTCGACATTCGATGCTCACTTTTACTCTCTTCCCATCCGTCCTAATCGGGGTTTCTTTTTCTCCGTGTTCTTGTCTCACTATCGAGGTATTTTTCATCTCAATATCTTCTATTTATCCCATATCTATTGCACAGGACTCCATTTTGGTCTGATGTGGTGGATATCATTGGGGATTAGGATGTGTTGGTTGAGAGTTAATCGGTTTCGAAGGAGTCGCGATTCGTGTTGTTTCTCTTATGAATTAGGGTTTCAGTTACGTTCAGTGGTTACAATTCAAGCCCTTTTGTTATGGGTTTGTCTTTTGATCATGGTGGTGTTTTCCAGCCACGATTGATGTTCAGACCCATGAAGTTTGATTTGGTCATGGTTTTCATCCTCTTCAACATCAGAAGATTTTTGTGGTGGTGTTCCTACTCGACAACGACCGCTCCTACTCTGTTCCATCTCTAGGATTCCACCAATCTCCTCCCAATCATATTTGCGTAGTGGATGTAATAGTTTCTTGGGGGGTGAGTTCGAGTAGTCTATAGAATTCCAGTTGGTCATTGTGCTCAGTGATATAGTTTTTTACTGCTAGGTTTGTTGATGGATATTCTATTCTGGTGCGGTTATCTGTGATAGTGATGATGGTTATCTTTTGGATTTTTTGTTTGAAATGCTATGGTTGAGAGATTCTTCGTCTGGTGGTTCTTGTGGAATTTATTGGCATACTATTTGGAGGTTCTTCAGCATCAGTGTTGGTTTCCGATGTTGGCTCTCACCAGGGGTATGGTGTGGTTGTGATTATCAGTTTGGGCCACGGTACATGATGTGAGGAGACTCATCAACCAAGGCAGTGATGATGGATTCTCTTTGTCATTTTAAATTTAAAAATTGAATCTTCTCTTTTTCCTCATTCGGCAGTGATGTGGATGTCAATGACCTTGGGAGTGGATGTGTCAGACATGTTGATGATCATGGTTTTTGTTTGAATTTGGTGCCTTTTTATGTTTTGAATTTGGTAATATCTAGAAATCTATAAGGTTACCACTCATCCTAAAGTGGATTTTGAAAATACAAAAAATGGAATTGGATGAGTGTAATGTGACAGAACTCATGGATGTTTGAAAAGGTCAACTAAAAGTGATGGATAATGTTAACCATTTCAATGAGGTGGCTTCTGTTTCATTAAAGATATTACAGAATGATCAGTTAGAATCTCTCCTTTTCGAGGTGGGTATTTATCCAAGGTTCAATGACTAGTTACTTTTGGTGCTTTTGGAGGTTCCTCATCTTGTGAGGTGTGTGAACTAGAGGAACCTATTCTAAGAAAGTCCCAATATTAGTTCCTTATTTTCATATATCAAAACCACTATCTCATTTTCTTCAAGTGTGGACAGTTTGGGCACTTTATCAATATTTTTGTCATCCACCAAAGGCTTCCTAAAGGTGTGGACATTATGGTAACCTAGATAAGTTATGTAAGCGATGTCATTAGAAGAAGTCTTGGTTAGATAATTTCAGCTTCTAACTATGAGGAAGTGGATTTTTCAAACATCAGGGCTCTAGACATAGACCACAGAGTGAAGATTGTATGTAGTCAGGTATCAAAGGGGGTGTGGAGGACCGCGTTCTATATTTTTTATCCAGTGAAGGAATGAAGAAGGTTTAAGTTTCCCTATAGTAGCTTATTTTCTTTTTAAAGTTCCATTTTTCAATAAAAGGCATAGAGACCTTTTTCTCATTGTGGTATTTGTTATTTGAATGTTCTTCTTTGGTTGTATGAAGGCATCATGGTCTTTTTTTTGTTATTTCAGTTGTTGTACCTTTTCAAATGTTTATCTTTGATCAGTTGTCCTGGTGTGGTTAGCCTTGGTGGAATAGTTTTGGATTCAATTTTTTCTTATTTTTGAGATGCACGAGTCTTGTGGAAATGATAAATCATGGTTTGATATGCCTCTTGGTTTGGAGTTTCTTTTTTCGGGGGCCCCTTGTGGTGGGGGTTGGACTATGTGAGGAGTTACTTGGTTGGTCCGTGTTGGGTTTCTTGTGTCGGTCTATGATAGTAGGTCTAAGATGGTTGGTTCTTAATAGTGGATATTCCCCCACATATCATGTTATGGTTTCTTCAAGAGTTGATCAGTGCTTTAGTTTCTAATGGTTTTGAGAGCTTTATCTTTTATTTGTGGCTCTCCTTGTTATGGGTTTCTCTAGATATGTTCAGGCATGTCATGTGGATTTGAAATTTAACACTAGGTTTCGTGGTTTCCCTTGGCTGTAGGACCCCGGGACACCCTGAGAGGGGAGGGGTGAATCAGGGTGGCAACTTTTTCTTCTTTAAGTTGTGGATCTTGTTCCCACGTTGGTAGGAACTACTTAAACCTATATGATGGATATGATCAACAATTAAACATTCACATGCAGAGAGATGACACAACTATTTTTACTTGGTTCACCACTAAGGGCTACGTCCAAGGAGCATACGCCGACAGGTTGTCGGTCGTACCTAAATCCACTATGCTTCACTAGCTGTAGATTACAATGGTTCGGGTACAATCACTCTGTCCCAGGCTCACTGCCTTTACAATTGTTCAGGGATAGCTCACTGCGTCCCTCGGGTCACTCCCGTTGACTCCCCCTGGCTCATTGCCGTTGGTGAAGTCCCACTCAGTTTATAGACGTGAAAGTCTCTTCAATAAATGTGCATTGATGTTCTTTGTCTTCTGTTCAGAATGAGACTTTGCTTGCATCAGGGTTCAGAGTTGATGCTCTTTATAGTTCAACCTTTCTTCTTTAGTGCAATGACTGAATGCACTAGATCCCCTTGTCTTCGTTTTCCTGAAACACAATCACTTATGTGATTTCTTAATAAATGATGTTCAACTTACTCGGCATTCGTCAGAATCAATTCACCATGTATGCATGAGATCATGAATTTATCATTTAGATTTCTTCTTCAATATCACTTTGCACCGAAAGTATCAGGCAATCTTTAGCTCTTGTGCAGCTCCAGAAAGGCGGGCGTGCTTCAACAATATTTGGCTATCCTTCTCAAGCCCGGTGCGCAAGTCTCCATCTGGCGCGCAAGTCTTAGGCGCGCAAGTATAACCTGGCATGCAAGTGTATCCAAAGCACTTGCGCGACTCTGCCTTCTTGTACTTCAAACCTGCGTGACTCACTTTCTTCCTTGCCCAAATCACCTGGGGCGCTCAACCATTAGTCGGCGCGCAACCTCTACTTGCGCGACCCAACTACCACTTGCGCGGTTCAACCACCTGCGCGACGAGAGCTCGAACAATCTCAAATTCTTGAGCTCCGTGAGGAATGAGGAGGGGTGGTCCAGTATTTATAGGCAAACTGGACCCCCTGCGTGGTGGCACACAAGTCATCCATCGGCGCGCAAGTCTTGTCTCCAGTAACCTCTGTCGCGCAACTCACTTGCGCGACCCAATCCAACACTTGCGCGACCTTCTTTCCTTATCCAAATTTTGATGTTATGATCCTCAAAAACATATGGCGCGCAAGTTTCCTATCCTCCAAGAGTATGGCGCGCAAGTCCCTTTTCCAAAATCACTCTTCTTTATTTGTTGATTTTGAGGCTCTGAAATTTGGAAAACACTGGAAAACGGCGCCACCTTGTTTCTGCTCTTTTTGTACCGCCTCCAGATCATCCATTCCTCTGTCGATGATCTTGAATCAAACATAGATCGTTGACCACAACTCTTGAACTCGACATGTCACCATGGAATCTCCTTTGTCAACAAATTTGTATGTCGTTTGTTTGCTTTGTCGACAAGCACGATCACCTCAACAACACTTCTTCATGGTGATCTTTATCCTTCTGCAACTCTTTTGCTTTTATCAAAAACTCCACCATTGTGATATGTATTCTTTGAAGGAATAGCTTTAGTACCATCATCTTCTATGACAGTGTGATGTGCACGGCCATTTCATAAGTCAACTCATTGGCACATTGCCTCCTTCATCAACCGTCATGATCAACTTCATGCAAACCATGTGATTCAATCCATCAAGAAGTCTCTAGCATGGTTCTCATGCAATCATGAGTAATTGCATGGTCTTCATCAAAACCCATTGTTCTTATGCAATAATGAGGAATTGCATGGTCTTCATCAAAGCCCATGGTTCTTATGCGATAAGGAGGAATTTCATTGTCTTCATCCAAAAACACCATCCTGCTTTAATCATCCTTGGATGGATTACTCCTCACATTCTCCATTGTTTTAAACAATGTATCACCTTTGACACATGTTATTTGAACTTACGACCAGCACAACAATCGTCTGAATCACTACTCCTCTACTTCATCGGAGTACTTCATGATCTCCAACATTGTGAGCTTCCATTCCTCCATTTTATTGGAGTACTTCTCGATCTCTTTCATTTTGGTATTCCATTGACAACTATTGACAACAAATACAATCCTATACACAAAGTGGTTCCAACAATCTCCCCCTTTGTATTTTGTTGTCAATACCATATACATCTTCTGAAATGAATTTGTCAATGTCAAAATGAGAATCTTCTATTCAATCAACTTTTCTTTTCAAACGTTCATTTCACTTTCTCTCCCCCTTATTGACAAGAAATACAAAGCACATGGTAGGGAGGGTATCAATCCACACTTAATCAATGTTTCATTAACCATTTCACTCTAAGTCTACTTGAGAAATGCTCGACGTAGAAAACAAGAGGATTTGATTAAGTCAACAAGGCTGTCCATTATCCACAGATCATGATACCAACATGAGATGATAACTCATGTATCTTGTCTTCAAGGGTTTACCACTTTAATTCCATGTAGAAGAAGATCAACTATGAGGGAATAATCAACTTGAAACTCCTGCACTCACATCAGCGAATAGATCAAAAACATTCAAGTGAAATCGGTAGGATAAGTGACCTTAGGGCACTTCCATTCTCTTTATGTCACTGATCAATTCTGTTACTCCCCCTTTGTAGAATAATCTTTGATCTGAGTAACCAAGGGATAGAGATTGAGAAATGACATACCTTCTCCATTGCCGTGTTCTTCAAGAAATTCACAGAGTTACTGCTTTTGAGTCCAGCTGGAGTTGATATTGATTGAAACAGTGATTATGGAAGCTTCTTCATTCCTCTCCCCCTCAAGGGAAACACTCCTCATCATCTTCATCAAGAGTGATCCTTCATCATCATAATCTATGAATATAAATTGAAGAATCTACTAATGATGGAAACTTCTTCAGCTTGGCTATCAAGAGTTGACAGCATTCACTACTTCTCAGGTTCTCCCCCTGAGAGCATGCTTCACCTTCAATTCCCTGCATTATTATCACAAATACAACACACAAATGATTACGGGAATAAGGTGGTTCCTTCTTGATTCATCACAAAGACTTGCTTGGTTGAGGTTCTTTTCTCAACCAAGTTCCTCTGTTCACTCCAGTCTTCATGCCTGCACATTTGAATATATGTTCTGACATCTGTCGGTGTGGCATGGCTCTGTTCACATTCTCTTCTGCTTTGTGTGAAGAACTGTTCTGCTTAGCAGCCATCATGAATGATACATTCTTACTCCTCTTAAGGACTGCCTCTTACTCTGGTATTAAGGTTAGACAACCTTTTGCAATGTGACCAGACTTCTTGCATCTCTCACACAGAACTTCTTTGACATGTGTGTTTCTCTTTGTTTGCAATCTCTCCTGCACTGTGTCTGCATCATGTGAAAGTTTTCCTTTTCCTTTTTCACCAGCCTTGGACTTCTCATCTTCAAGTTTCCTTATTCTTTTCAAATCTTCTGGCCAGATGACCAATATGTCATTTGGAACTTTTGCAGCTGGTTTAGGTCTTCCACATGGGTTCATTCGAGATTCATACCACTTAGTGTTTATTTTGGATGAATGACCCTTCAATTTCATGGATCTAAAATCCTGGGTCTTCTCAGCTTTCCTACTTGAGATCTTCTTGGGGAAGTATGTGTTCACAACATTCTTCTGATTTCTCCCCAAGGTAGCTGCTGCATTCTTTGACGACATCAGAGGTATTCTTTTCTTTTTGACAGTGAAAGCATGTTGATGTGGACATGTGCCTACATTGTGACCGCTGCCGTTGCATACATCACAGATGTTATCAAGAATTCCAAATCTGTTTGTAGTAAACAGATGCTTCTAGACCTGCGGATGTTGCTTCTTCTTCTCTGGCTTCCTCCCCTTTGATATAGGCTTTCCCTGTGCTTTTTCATGAAAGGGATTATAAAAACAATCCAGTGCACAGTGCCCAAATCTATTGCAGCACCAACATTGGCCCAAAAATCTTTTATTCTTTGTTTCTTCAGTATTAAGTTGTTGGGCCATCTGCTTAATCGTTTGTGGTCTATTTGAGGAAGAAGCTTCCTCCTTTTTCTTCCTATCCACCCTAGTCATGGTGGTAGGTTTCTTCTTCTCACATTTCCTCATCCATACTTGTTTAGAAATTTTCTTCCCACCTGCACTGATTGTAGGAGTGTATTTAGAAATATGAGTACAAGATGGTTTGGATGGTACCTTCACTTTCTCAGTTGCTTGTGATAGATCAAAGAGTGAAGTCATGATCTTCTTGTCACATGTTGGAGGCATTTCAGACTTAGACTACTCCAACGAACATTGAGTGCAAGCATCACTCATTTCATTCTTTTGTGAAGTCTCAATATGTGTGTTCTCAATCTTGGTCAATTGAGCTTCCAATTTTTGAACCATAATATTGAGGATGATCTTCTGATCTTCAATCGTGATCATCTTCTCTTCACAATTCTTCTTCAACCTTTCAACCTCATCTTCATGCATCTTAACTTTGTTTTGTAACAAAGATTCAAGTTCTCTGAATTTCATGGAAGTTTCTTCCAGACAAAAATTCTTTACTTCATTGTTCTTCTTCAGCTCAGCTTCAAGTGCATGGATCTGTTCTTCCAGAGTATTGCTGACTTCACCTTTTTCTTCAAGGGCTTTCACCCGTTTTCTTAGCTTCATACTTTCCATAATTTTTCCTTCCAGCCCCTTTTCCATATTGTCCGCTTCCCTTTCAAGTCTAGTGATCTAAACCTGCATATATTGAAATAGGCTACAGATAATAACAACCCTTTCTTCTGGAATATCATGCAGATATGTTTTGAGTTTTTCTTGAAAGCGTGAATTGGGGGTGTCATCCTTTCCTCTGGAAGAATTCTGAGTCACCTGCTCGATACTTTCCATGCCTGATGTTTCTTCATTTTTGGAATGGCATGGAGAACAAGACATTGCATCTTCTTTGGATATGAGGGACTTCTTTAGCTGCTTTTTCTCTTTCTTTTTCCTATTTGTCATGGTCTCGCTAGATGTAGACGTCTGCTCAGAAACTTCATCAAGACTGCTCTTCATTGTTGACTTTAGGAAAGAAACTCAAATCCTCTTCTCAATAAAATTACTGGAGAATATCCAACATACGTTAACCTTTCGCTCTGAAACCACTTGTAGGACCCCGGGACACCCTGAGAGGGGAGGGGTGAATCAGGGTGGCAACTTTTTCTTCTTTAAGTTTTGGATCTTGTTCCCACGTTGGTAGGAACTACTTAAACCTGTATGATGGATATGATCAGCAATTAAACATTCACATGCAGAGAGATGACACAACTATTTTTACTTGGTTCACCACTAAGGGCTACGTCCAAGGAGCATACGCCGACAGGTTGTCGGTCGTACCTAAATCCACTATGCTTCACTAGCTGTAGATTACAATGGTTCGGGTACAGTCACTCTGTCCCAGGCTCACTGCCTTTACAATTGTTCAGGGATAGCTCACTGCGTCCCTCGGGTCACTCCCGTTGACTCCCCCTGGCTCACTGCCGTTGGTGAAGTCCCACTCAGTTTATAGACGTGAAGGTCTCTTCAATAAATGTGCATTGATGTTCTTTGTCTCCTGTTCAGCATGAGACTTTTCTTGCATCAGGGTTCAGAGTTGATGCTCTTTATGGTTCAACCTTTCTTCTTTAGTGCAATGACTGAATGCACTAGATCCCCTTGTCTTCATTTTCCTGAATCACAATCACTTATGTGATTGCTTAATAAATGATGTTCAGCTTACTCGGCATTCGTCAGATTCAATTCACCATGTATGCATGAGATCATGCATGTATCATTTATATTTCTTCTTCAATCTCCCTTTTCACCGAAAGTATCAGGCAATCTTTAGCTCTTGTGCAGCTCCATAAAGGCGGGCTTGCTTCAACAATATTTGGCTCTCCTTTTCAAGCCCGACGCGCAAGTCTCCATCTGGCGCGCAAGTCTTAGGCGCGCAAGTATAACCTGGAGCGCAAGTGTCTCCAAAGCACTTGCGCGACTCTGCCTTCTTTTACTTCAAACCTGCGCGACTCACTTCCTTCCTTGCCCAAATCACCTGGGGCGCTCAACCATTAGTCGGCGCGCAACCTCTACTTGCACGACCCAACTACCACTTGCGCGGTTCAACCACCTGCGCGACGAGAGCTCGAACAATCTCAAAGTCTTGAGCTCTGTGAGGAATGAGGAGGGGTGGTCCAGTATTTATAGGCAAACTGGACCCCCTGCGCGGCGGCACGCAAGTCATCCATCGGCGCGCAAGTCTTGTCTCCAGTAACCTCTGTCGCGCAACTCACTTGCGCAACCCAATCCAACACTTGCACGACCTTATTTCCTTAGCCAAATTTTGATGTTCTGATCCTCAAAAACATATGGCACGAAAGTTTCCTATCCTCCAAGAGTATGGCGCGCAAGTCCCTTTTTCCAAAATCACTCTTCTTCATTTGTTGATTTTGAGGCTCTGAAATTTGGCAAACACTGGAAAACGGCGCCACCTTGTATCTGCTCTTTTTGTACCGCCTCTAGATCATCCATTCCTCTGTCGATGATCTTGAATCAAACATAGATCATTGACCACAACTCTTGAAATCGACATGTCACCATGGAATATCCTTTATCAACAAATTTGTATGTCATTTGTTTGCTTTGTCGACAAGCATGATCACCTCAACAACACTTCTTCATGGTGATCTGTATCCTTCAGCAACTCTTTTGCTTTTATCACAAACTCCACCATTGTGATATGTATTATTTGAAGGAACAACTTTAGTACCATCATCTTCTATGACAGTGTGATGTGCATGGCCATTTCATAAGTCAAATCATTGGCACATTGCCTCCTTCATCAACCGTCATGATCAACTTCATGCAAACCATGTGATTCAATCCATCAAGAAGTCTCTAGCATGGTTCTCACGCAATCATGAGTAATTGCATGGTCTTCATCAAAACCCATTGTTCTCATGAAATAATGAGGAATTGCATGGTCTTCATCAAAGCCCATGGTTCTTATACAATAAGGAGGAATTGCATTGTCTTCATCCAAAAACACCATCCTGCTTTAATCATCCTTGGATGGATTACTCCTCACATTCTTCATTGTTGTAAACAATGTATCACCTTTGACACATGTTCTTTGAACTTACGATCAACACAACAATCGTCTGAATCACTACTCCTCTACTTCATCGGAGTACTTCATGATCTCCAACATTGTGAGCTTCCATTCCTCCATTTTATTGGAGTACTTCTTGATCTCTTTCATTTTGGTATTCCATTGACAACTATTGACAACAAATACAATCCTATACACAAAGTGGTTCCAACATTGGCCTAGGTTTGTTTTGAGTATTGGTTTGGTTCCATGTTTGGTTAGGTGACTTTATGGGTGCAGAAATTTTTAATGGTGAGGATAATTGTCACAACCCATCATTGTAATATTAATTATTTTATGTTTTTTAATTATCTTTAGTCTATATATATTGTTCCAGTAGTTTGAGGTCTAAATTTTAAATTTTTGGATGCTTTTAAACTATTTAATTGTTATCACGCACAGTTAGTAGTAGTCGTAAAATGCCCATACATGTGCCTATGTGAGGCAGTGGTGTGGCACACAACTTTTGCACGGTCTATTAAACATTGTGGAAAGCATGCGAGTCAACTCTATGAGTTTGAAGTGTCATTTGACACAGCTGGATCAGGGTTTTCCCAATATTGTGGTTCACTTAGGGGTAACCATGAAACACCTCATTCTTGTACAGTAGGGAAAACATGGGGGGAAAAAGGTTTGGTAAACTATTCATAGACCATGAGGAATTCCCGGTATTTAAAAATTTAACTTTTTTATTTCTAGTTTTTTTCTTTTTTTCTTTCTATTTTTTTCTTTCCTTATACTCCCCTAAGAATTGTGTAGCTCCCCCCTTCTCACATGGAACACGTGGGCCCACCCTCCCATACCCCTCTTCTTATGGTGATTCCACTGGATTTTCTCTGGTTTCTTGCTTGAATCTCCAAGGTAAGACTACCTCTTACTTCATTCTACCGAGATTTGGTGTTTTCCCTCTCCCCTCTTGCGATGTGTGGTTTGGCCAAACCCTAGGGTTTTGGGTGAGTATATTCCTGATGTTTATCATGTTTTTAGGTTGTGAAACTGGTCTCCCAATTCAACACAATTCATGTTTCAACATCTGCTACTAAAGGTGAAGCGGTTTGGTTCATTTCGGCTTGCTCGTCTTCATTTGAGGTTGGCGTCATCTAACCTCCTGGGTTGTTTGAAATTTTGTGGGTCTTTTTTTTGATTTTTGGAGTTCCTGGTTTTTTTATTATAATGGTTTGATCTTCTGTTCGTGAGTATGACTTACACACATGTGTAGGGGTAAGTTATATATATATATATATTCTCTGTTAGAACATATTACATCATGTTAAAGGGAACATGTGAAATATAGCTAGGGGTATATATATATATATAAATGCATGTGCATGTAAGTGTAAAGAGTGGATTCAAGTTGCCATTGTCAATGTCATCAAGTGCCGAGTTGTTTCATCTATGTCGTCTTCTTCTATAGGTAGGGTCCCTATGGTTAAACCTTCAATTTTAATCCCTTAATCATTTGAGTGTTTTAAAATGTGGTTTTAATTTTAAATAGTATGTATATGTTATGAAATGTGATGGTGAAGCTTGGTGTTGGACTTTACCTTTTTTTCATGTTCACCTTCATTCTTTGACATGTGTATTTTTCATTAAAATGTGACTACAAGATTGTTTTATAATGCTCAAAATTTCGAATTCTTAAAATATATTTCCAAAAAATAGTTTTGGGTGTGTGGTGGGTATTTCCAAAGATGCTTGGTGTTTGTATAATAGTTATGAAAGATGAACTGAATGAAGTTGGGTTCATTTTTGATTTTAATAATGGGAAATTTCATGGTTTTGATAATTTTGGAAAAGTGTATGGTTTTGGTAAGAATTATAGGTTAAATAGGGATTTTCCTTTTATAAATGTGTTCATTTGATTTAAGCATGGTTTCAAGATTTTTTAAATGTGTGGTTCCTTGGTTTTTTAATTGATATTATAAATGGATTTGGAACTTAAAAGTGTTGGGTGATTATATTTTCTAAAATGGAAGTATTCCTTGTAATGTTATGAGGCTAGTTTGGCACCTTGATAATGATTTATGGAAGTTAAAACCCCACTTGAGGCATTCCCCCTTATTTTAGAATTATGATGTGTGTGTTAGTTGTGTGATTTTTTATATGGGCCTAGTTAAGATGATTTTAAATTATTATGTGACATAAAAAACTGGATTCTCTCAAGGAGGGAGATTTTTGGTGAGTTTATGGATGCGTTTCTGAGTGAATAAAATTATATTTTAATGTATGTTTGTTAAAAACTCACCACCATTTGAAATATACCACATGGGAAACTTGGGTACCTAGGTGGGAAGAATATGTCGAGTACACTATGAGGAACTTTTGGGCTAAGGACTGGTTCCCTTTAAATGGATTAACTCTACAAAAGTAACTAAACATTTTCATATGATCATAGATCACTAGACCTTGGGGTGTGTTTCCCTTTAGTGGATTGTGCATGTGGACATTGTGGGTTTTTTTCTTCTGATCAGATACCACTAGACCTTGGGATGCATTCCCCTCTAGTGTCTCATGCATTAAGACACTATGGGTTTTTATTAGATGTGCTTATCATTGAGGTATGAGGATCACAGGACTGCACAAACCTAGCTACTTAGGGTTTTCCCATGGTGCTTGTGATGTGATTTCCATTTCAGTTGCTTAATGTTTTTTCTTACTTTATGAAAACAATGATTTAATTTAAATAGATTTCCTTTCATTTTGACATGTCTATTCATACTTGGAAACTATTTTGGAAATATGATGGAAAGAAAGTGATTTTTATTGAAAATGGTATCTTATTACTTGAATTTGAAAAGAATGGAAAACCTTATTTTTTATATGGATGTATTTTCAAACTAGAATGACATGGTTCTTTTTTTAAATTTAAGTCCTAGGGAATAGTTTATTCAATAATTCCTACTGATTTTGAATACTCACGCCTATAACATTATTTTTTTAGATTCTAGTGCCACTTTCCTCTTTGGTAAGCTCATGGAGAAATTGTGATCTTATGATTGGAGGTGACCCATGAGGTCACATGGATGTACATGTAACAATTTATTTCTTTCTATTGTTTTTATTTATCTTTATTTTTCAGTTTATATTTATTTATTTTTCATTTTTTGTCCAAATCATTCCCAATTAATTTATTGTGATGCTCATCACTATTTGTCAACCCAGAAGGATCAAGAATGCCTCTTAGGCCTTGTTTATAGCCAACTTGGGTGACCGGTTTAGGGTTGACCAGAGTGGGTTCACAACATTCATAAAGATATAAAGTTTATCCACCACTTATTTATTTTCTTATAATGTATATATTGTGAAAATGTTTCATTCTATCATAATTTTTATTCCAACCAAATGGAATTACAAGTCCATATCTTGTTCTCCCCACCATAGATTTTCAATTCAAATGATTATGACAATGTAAGGGTGTTTTCTCTCAATTTCCTTTCATATAGATATATATTTCTATTGAACCAAATTTAATTTTAATGGTGAGTATTCAACCTATTGAATATATAATATCAGGTATTTTCATTTATTCAGAGTATTTTATCTTTAATTTCACACTCTCTCTTTCATTGTGATTTTGCTAAAATATTTCTTATATGTAAAGAATATTGATAAATAAAAACTAATTTCCTAATATTTCATATTTCTTCATTAAATTATTTCTTTCATTCATGGGTTAATTCACCATAAAATTGTGTTATATTTCATTTCCACTTTAAATTTGAAGGAAAATTAATATTTATTTTAATTATGCTTGCATGATGAATATTTCTTCCTCATAAATGTATAATGTTGTTATGAATAATTTACATCCTTCCCATATAATCTCTTTATATTCAATATCCTTATTTTATTTTACCATAGAAGTACCCCTTTATATTTGGGAACCGAATTATGTTCTATCTCTTGGGATCTTAATATTTCACTTTTAATATTTTTATTAGTATATTTTGTTACCCTTTTTATGATGTTAGATTTAAAAAATATATCTTAATATATTAAATTATTTTATTTACAAGATCCATTATTTTATCTTCCACTCCACATTTCCTTGAGATAGTATTTATGTCTTTTTCAAGGATCCACAATTGAAGGGACTTTTAAAAAGTAAGTTTTTTTAAAAGTTTTCAATTCACCTTTTCAAAAATTAATAATCAAAGTGACTATATCTTCTTCTTTTATGCCAATGATAAATTTGTTTTCTAAAAAATATATCAATGTCATTTATATTTTGATCATTAAATCTAATGTATTTATTTATATTTAAATTATTTTCTATTAATCACAATATAAATGTTCATATAAAATACCTTTTGGGGTGATTGATTTTTTATCCAACATTTATATTAATAATATGAATTTTCTTGATTCCATTATGAAATGTTATGAAACCCATATTTAATTCCATGGGATTCATATGATGTGATGAATGATTATTTTCAATTGGTAAACATATGTTTATATTATTGATGGGATGGGTCATATATCACTCTCTATTTTAATGGTCATGTTTTTATATCTCATGAGATATGAATTTTGTATGTGGATATGATCATATAATGATTTTTTCACAAGGATGTGAATGAATGGATCGTATTATACATTTTCACAAGGTTTTGTATAGTCATGATAACATTAGGATTCATTCACGAGATGTGGTGTGGACATGATCTTGTTTTCTCTATTCACATAATGATCCATGAACATTATTGTGTTATGATCAATAAACACAATTGTGTGTGGACATGATTATGTTTTTCTTTATTCACAATATTTTTACGTTAACCTGATAACTCTTATCCTTGTTCACCATATCCTAATTTTTTATTCCTATTATTCTACCATATTTTTATATTCTTTTGATTTTTATCCATAGGTTATGATTATTATCTCACTCCCTTACATCATTGTACATGATGGTGGACGTGTGATAATATGACTCTATAACTTGTAATTTTGAAAACATTTATTTCTCCTTATTCTATTAATATGGTATTTATCTCATTTACATGTTTTTATCATCTGAATATAATCTAACATATTGATGACATGTTAATGAGTATTTTATTTCTGATCATTTTTCCCACCCATTGTGTTTTATTCTTTACCTTATGATATTTTATATATGAATATATTTTGATTTATGTTTTATATGGAATTTTTTATGGTAAATGTTGAACACATAAAAAAATAAATATTTTTATACTAAGAAAATTTTCCATTTTTTATGAAAAATTCATGGGAGTTAATACTCAAAGTCACTAAAATTATATTCATTAAAATGGATACTTTTTGTGATATTTAATGTCTAACTTATAGAAATGATGTAAAATAATGTGATTTTTATCATGGACCATCTCCCTTCACATCAAATAATATGTGTAAAGTATGTTTTTTTTGAACCAGACCTTAGAGTGTGGATCTTGGGCACCCCACTAAAAGATATATCCACTAAATAATAATTTAGAGTGGATTTTAGTAAACCAACACATCAATATTGTATACTCCTTAGAAAAATCCATAGTGGTGAACTAAATAAATCCCATATGTGTGATTATACTTTATAAAATCATGTTTACTTTTTAGCATGATCAATTAATGAAGAAAGAGATTATTTATCTGCGACTTCCAACAAGGGAATATGATTAATATAACCAAGGGGACTAAAATAAGAGAAAATATTTATTTGGTTTATACCCTAATTCTCACCCATTAGGGTTCTTAATGTGGGTTTGGTCTGAAATAAAAAAAATAATATGGGAATGAATCTTATAATCCAATAGTGAATATATAAAGAGTAATTGTTATCAAAAAATAAATTATAATATAATGTAATTATATCTTAATAAATATAATAAATTTCATGGGAATATCATATATAATATGATAAAATAAAAAATAATTACAAGATATGACATATTGAACTAGACACAAGTCCTTATTTGACTATATCTCATACTCTGTCCATACTGTATTATAATCATCCATGTCACCAAAAAATCACAAGCACCATTACTTTACTTATGTAAAATAACCATGATTTATTCTCATGCATCAAGATACTCATATAAGGTGTGACTAAAACCTAATAGACCACTACCAATGGTGTCCCTAAACAAATATAGATAGTATAAGTGTTTGAAAGATATAAAATTCAAATAATTTAAAATAATTAAAACTCACCACATGTTCTAGTGCTTGAATTCTAATCCAGATCATACCCTTTTTACCTTATCTAGTGTTGAATTAGGATAATACACCCATTTTTGATAATAATAATGATGGTTAATGATATATCTACCTATTATCCATAAGTTGGGTGAATGATTTCTCAACACGTTTATATCCCCTTAATGAATTATGTATCACCATAGAGTGTCCCATGTAAAGGATGAAATTTTAAGAAAAATCCCCAGTGTATGATACATCACTATCACATAACCTCGGTGAATGGAACATCACTTACACTAAGCTCTAGTGAATTATATATCACTAATATATATCCCAAATGAATGGAAAATCACCACTCGGGCAAAAAAGTCTAATGATACATCTCTTTGTGAATAAGGTATTACCATTAGACAACATTAGAGGGAACTATACATCATAATTTTACGAATAATGTTTAATGAAACATTTATTGGTGAATGAGGTTTCACATCAAAATTACCACAATATTGAATGATATATCACTATTTAAAAATTCCAAATTGGGTAATCTACTATAAACACAAATACCCAAGGAAATTAACATTTTTAACTCATAATACCCATGTGGATGATATAAATCCAATAAAATTACCCTGGTGGATGATACACCAACCATACAAGCACCTAGATGGATGAGGTTCCACAAATATAAATCCCTAATTTTATAATGCACCACCAATACCAATCCCCATGAGAATAAACCATCATAGTAATTGAATATGAAATATGTTGCCATTTCATTCAAAAAATAATAATTTAATTGAATGATATATAATTTGGATAAAAAGGTATCTAGTCATGGCTAATTCAACCTCACCCTAACCCACTTCCAAGCTTCCTTCTACCAAATTTTTTTTAATGAAAACATATTGAATCCTTAGGAAACACCATTAATGTATGGATATAATAATCATTCTTTTTATTATACATTAATACATGATTTATTACCTAATATTTCACATAATAAATCCCAAAAAATTGATAATTCAAGTGTATTTTGGTAATTAGGTACATTACATAACATCTTGAACAAGGTATACAAAAAAATTATTAAAAAAATCCATAACATGCTTGTAAAATTCCATGGATTTCAATACTGAACGGGAGAACCTTGGAAAAATTATAATAAAGGGGTGAGCTGTAAATCTCAGTAAGGGAATAAACATGTAATTAGGGAATAACTTTAGATAATAGATATATCAATTTAGTATAAAAATAGTACGAATAATAAACATGAACAATGAGACATGATATAGCATGATAATCAAAAAGGAAGCATGGAAAATGTGGAAAATCATAAAAATAGGTCAAGGCTAAACCTTCCAAGAAATCATGGTGGAAAATGCCACATAAATGAACCAGGTTCACTACCTATACCAACATGACATATCATTATAAGAAACATTACCCAGTGCATTAGAGTGCTATCTACATGCGCCCATATTATTAATTTCTTTCTCATGCTTATGTGTGCCTCATAGATTATACAACATGGATTCATTCATCATTATAATTTATTGCATGATTAAGCAGTGAGGAATACATATATTTATGTACCAAATCAAAAATTATATGTTCATGAATATGAACACCCTTGATAGGAAATGGTTATTTTATTCTATACACAATTGTTTTTGTATTGAAAATCACAGTGAAATTTCCACAACACAATGATGTCAAGTAAAGATTCATAAATATTGGTTAATGAGAGAGAAATGGTAATCTCAACACATGGAAATAAAATGGGAAGTTATAGGGACATGTAAAAACATATTCCAATATTAGAAAATTGGAAATAAAAGGTATAAGGTAGTGAATAAACTTGAATAAATAAAAGAATCCAAACTATATTTCAACATGGTAATGGGTGTACATAAAGGATCATGGGAGGATTAATGAGAGTGAAAGTGAATCTCATAATTTATAAATTAGATGTAATGTATGAGTAATATAGGAGAATATATTCCAACATAAGAAAATTTAATTTAATATACATAATATAAAATAAGTTCTTGAATGGAAATGAGATGAGAGAATACCATATAAAATTTTGACATGGTAAAGAGTATTCATAAAGGATCATGGGTGGAGTAATGATAGTGAAACATGTCTCTCATCATGTAGAAATCAAAACGAAAATATGTTTTATATGGAGAACATATTCCTACATGAAAAATGTAAATTAAGAAGCATAACATAAAAGAAGTTCATGGATAAAAATGAGAGTGGGAGATCCCTTACTTGAGTGTGAGACTCCAAATGTTTGGAAGGGGATTTATAGGAGTTTGGGGGAACCTTGGGATGACTCTAGAGAGTGGAAGTCAGAGTATGGACATTATCCTTGTAGTAGTAGTGAAGATAAATGGGATCTTTGGTGGGTTAATATAGTAAAATGGGTGGATTTCTTTATTATTTTTGTTTTGGACTCTACATAATAAAATAAAAAAATAACAAAACATCCCATGGTTTTGACATTTTTTTTATACCAAATGGGATGGATTTATATACTTTTATAAGGGAAATGGCCAAAATTAATGAAATAATTCCCTTTATTATGTGGAGGTTAGTGATACTTCTAAAGAAATGATTTTAAAACCATAAAATATATTAAATGTTTTTGAGGATTCAAAACGGATTTATAAAATAAATAAAATAAATTTTAAATCATATTATTTTAAAATTTAAACATATATTTGGTCATAGATACCCTTGATAATATTTATTGCATCACTTTTGGGTCATTATGATGCCATAATATACAAAGTATATTTATATGATATTTAATTATTACCCAAAAATTCGAGTGTCTCGAAATTTTTTAAATATTTAATTGTTGGATAATTTTGACATTCACATTAAATAAATTTTTTTATAAATATTTTAATTTTCACCTCTAAAATAATAATAGACATTTATTGAAAATGGTAGGTTTTAAACAATAATAGTTTTCAAACACTTATAAAAATCAAATTTGACTTCATAAAAATTATACATTTATTTATATTTATTAAAATTTATTTAATAATAATATATTATTAAAATATTTTTTATTTCAAAAAAACTATTAATCTATCAAAATAAATTCCTTTATTGAATTTGAATATTACCCAAAAATACTATTTCAGTTTTATTAAATCAAAATAAAAATAATTATAAAATAACAATGATATGATGAAAATGTATTTATTATTAAATAAAAATAATGTACATACTAATATTTCTAGGGTCTTAATATATATCTATTTAATGATCGTACAAATTTTCTAAGGGTAAGTGGTGTTATGGTAGGGAATTTCATGGGGTGGTTCGGAGAACATGGTTTGGGTTGTGATCTTAATGAGCTTGTAATTATTCTATAAATGGTTTCTATCATGCTCTAGTCATTGGATCTCAGCTAGGGATTGGGTATGGGAAAATCTTAGATATTCTATCTCCTTTGAAAGCTCTGATAAATGGGATTCATAGGGTACAATCCTACCGGTTGAGGCCATCACTTATTTTGTCCGTGATAATTGAGTTTGTTAAAACCCTATATTTATACTAATCATGTAATCATTGTTCAATGAATATATTATCAACAATTATTATTTTTAATGGTCAATTAAATCTAATAGTATATAACCAAAGAAGTGAATGTTTTTTCTATAATAATACTATATAATAATACATTTAAATAAATTGCATGGGAAATTTTATTTATAATAGTTCGAGTCATTATAGTGGACCCCCATAACTGGTTCTATGTCACACTTTTAGAAAATATTTCATAAGGTGTATGGTTATCAGTGAACATGGTTTCATGTAATAACTCATAAAAGACCTATTACACCCATGATGTTCCATTATCACTTTAGAGGAATGAAATCCAAGATTTAAATGCGATTTTTAGACATACACACATGGTCAAAACATCTGTAATATCATACTAAACTTGAAATTCTGACAAAAATTAATATAAATTTTAGGCAACCACCTATATAGAATTAGTAGGGCTCTTATCATCAGTGATAAACCACCAATTTAGGACCAAATAAAATAAATTTAAAACCTTTTATAGGAATTTAAACTAAAACAATTTGATTAAGGTTCAATAAACATGTATAAAAAATTATAAAACATGGAAGGAAACTATTATCCTTACACTTAGAGATAACCTACAAAAAATGGAATGATTTATTTCTTTAAATAAGGGTGAGCCAAACTTGGATGAAGAATAAATGAGAGGGGGGGGGGGGGAGGTTTGTGCAGATGTGGCTACTAAGAATGAGTAAAAGACCACATGTAACAGAATTTAAAAACAACTAAATAAATTACTACAATAATTTAGTATACAGTGTAATTGTATACATAGTACACACAGAGCATAGATCTTGGGTCTACCTGGTGATCGATGGACCTTCTCGAGACACAAAAATTTAATTAGGGTTACTATGCACATAGTGATAATTATATTCAAGGAAACATGTATCATACTAGAGAAAATGGATCTAAAAAAATATCATAGGATCTATAGAAATATAAATGATATCATATATAAATATAAGTAGGGGAGTTTCAGCCTCACCACCATATAAAATATCTTACTTAAAATCCAATAACTCATGTCACCAATGTAGAATTCTATCCATCAAAAACTTTTAATATCCTACTACTCCCATTCCTCTTCTTGAAAATTACCATGAAATGATAAAAAAATATAAGAGATGCACTATCTTATTATACATGATCACTCCAATCTTATCCAGAATATGATCTCATCATTCCTCAAACGACTCATTAGACTACATATTAGTATAACCAGTAATGATCATGTGATAATGATCAATATAGTATGTATAAATCATAGAGATATTTAATACATTATGAAGATAACCCCAAATAAATGTAAGTGTTAACCAATTGTACATGGTACAAATCCTCTTGATAACCTCAAATGACCCCAAAAATATAGGCACTAGTATACCCTACATCCTAATTGAAAAGCATCCATATCAAGGAGACACCATTAAAATGTAAGAAGTTGAGGTTTTCATCCTTAAAATAAAACTATGTTCAATATTTTCCTCTACACAAAAAAAATCAATATAAATATAAGCCATTATAATCTTATTATAGAATTTAAATATATAAATAGTTATAACAGAATTATGTAATATATATATAGGAGAAAAAAATGTCCACATTAATTTTTGACTAAACTAGTGAAACTAAGAAACTAATAAAACCATTTTAATAAAAGTAATTTCATTTTAGGTATAATATATTTTTATATGAATAAATTATTATAAAGAGATTAATTAGAAACATATAGGGAGTAAATAGTTAATATACTAAAAGTAATTTTTCTATAAAAACATATTTTTGAAATATATTGTGTTTTAAATTAAAAATAATTTTTATATTTTTTAGATTTTTAATTTTAAAATAACTATTGTATTGATTTATCAAGGGAATATTATATTAGGTTTTATCTTTTATATATTTTTTAAATGATTCATTTTTATGTGAATAGTTAAAAAATCTATTTTTGAAAATAAAATTAATTTTCTAAATTTGTTAGTATATAAGAAGGAATTGGGAATTTATGATTTTTTTATAAGACACAATATTTATTTTTAAATTTAAATTAATTTTTTTAAAATGTTGTTTTTAAGGTATAATCCCATATTTCACATTTTATAATTTTTGTTATGTTTTAAAAAAATATTATTTTTGAAACATTATACAATCAGTATGTTAAAATTAATATTTATCACATTTAAAAATAGAATAAAACAAAATGGATTTCAATTTTTGAGTAATTAGTCAAAAATTATATTATAAGGGCCATTTTATGTTTTGGAATAAAAAATAAAATAACACGGTAAAAAACTAGTTATCGCGGTGAAAACACAAATGGTAAAAATAATAAACCTAGGAGGTAATGGGAAAAATAAGTTAATAAATTTTTTAATTGATATCTAGTGTTTGGATCAACCTTTTACCTTATCATATATGTTATTTCTAAATTTTTTATCCATTTTCCTTTAGTGATATTATATTAATTAAATGTTTTTTGTATTTATAATAATGCCACTCCCTTTCACATATATGAGGGGACCTCCATTCCACAATCACCATCACTCTAAAACACCATATGTTTGGCCAAATATCTTACCAACCCCATCTAAAAAATTATAGAAACCATAATTTTTTTTATTCTCATTTGACCATCCCTAAAAGGTTTATCCCCTTTGAAAATGAGATAACACTAGTAGTGAGTTATAGATTTCAACCATTTATTCCTCTTTTAGTTTTATTTATATGAATTTCTCTTTAACAATATTAATTTAAACCATCTCAAAATGATAATATCATTATCTAATTATAGAAGTACATTATTATAAATATGGCATAATTATTAACCCCACATTTCCTATTTATTAAGAAATATAGAAATGTGAATTGTGCATGTGTATGAAATATTACCTCCAATAATAAATGTGATTCATTTTTTCTACCGCTACAATGGATGAATTTATTTTATATTTTTGGATTTTATATTATATATATTTGAAATATATATCATTAATATTTTTATTTATGGATAATAAAAATAAAAATTATTTTTATATGGTAATCCATTGACATTGGTAAATAACACAAAACTTGTTCATTGTAGTTTTAATCTTCTTGAAATACGAAAAAAAATCCCATTTAATAGAATTATATAATTTCAGGTATTTTTGAAAAATAAAATATAGTAACTTTAATCGATATTAAATGATTATCTTTGGATAAAAAGAAATATCAACATCATTTTTTATAAAACTAGTTCGAAATGGTAGTGATTATTAACACCCAATGAAAAAAGATATTATAAAAATGTATTACATAAAGAGAATTTTTATTAATGAGGTGCATGAATGTAATTGTATTTGAATAGTTTTATGAAATAGTTAATTAATATTTTTATCTTTATAATAGTATTTATTTAAGAACTTTCTTCAAAATCAAAAGTAATGTTAAGGGACTTGGTAACTTAAAAATAATTCCTTGAGTTATACAATTTATTGTTGAAGTTTTTTATTTCAAGATATTACATTTTCAATTGTGTTAATTATTTTTTGGGAAAAATAGATTTAAAAAAAATTAGTAAGGGTTTTATTTTCATTTTTTCATAATATTAATTATTTTTGAACATATACTCTTAACTATGAGTTTTAAAAGGATTAATACCAAATGTTTTATGAAAATTCATGTTCATGATTTGTTTTTAATTTTATTCAATGAATATATATCCATAAGAGTTATATTTAATTTTTCAATCTATGTATTATTTCATTATGTGATTATTTTGGGATATCATGTTTTTTGTATCAAATTGTTAACTTCATAATGTTATTTTATAAATTTTTTGATGTATTATAAAATAAAATTATATTTATATGTGTTCTTTAAGAATACTGAATGATAATCATTTGGATGTTTACAAAATTAGTTATATATATATGGGTTCTTTATGATGTGATGATTTAATTATTTTCATATATTATGGGTGGGGTTATATATCTCCCTCAAATTCATAGTTTAAAAATTGATATATCTTTAGAAGTTATTAGAGAGTAAATTATAATTTCTCACAAGCACATACACTGATAGATTAGATCATGAAATTAATGTTCCTTATACTCATGTATGTGCCACATCGAATAGAATTCTACATTATTATCTTATTCTATCATAGTGTCCATTTTAAAATAAAATTTTCCCATTGTTAATTTTTTCCCACAGCTAAGGATGTTATTAATTATTATTTTATTCTATCATAATTCAATGTTTATGTTAAATGATTGTAATCTATGTTACAGCTGTTATAAATCTATATTGATTTTTTGTTTCATTGTGTTTTTATTTAATGTACATTGGGGCTCACTTATGTTTTATTTTTATCACTCATTATGATATTATATTTCTAATATGCCCATGTTTTTAATTATTATTTTTATTTCATCGTTGATGATATGTTTTTCACACTTTATAGAGTATTTGAGCACACTCCTTTCTTATATTTTCATTCCCCAAGTTATGAGGATGACTATTACTATAGATATTTCTAGAATATGGTCATGTATGTTTCCATTAATGTGAAATGATCAAGAGTTTTATAAAATATGATTATTATATACATATTATCCAAAGACAATGAATCTGTCAGACCTTAAGATTTTACTATTTTCGAATTTTTATGTATTAAATCTTGTAAATGACATAAAATAAAGGAATGTTTATCTTAGGAGTCTATAGTTGGTATCAGATGAATGGTTTATATTTTTTAGATATTATCTAAGAAAATTTAAGAATTATATTTATAGAAATTTAGTGAAAAAACCTAGATATGAGTATATGTTTATGAGTTTATTCTGAAATACTTTTAAAGTCAGGAATACGTGTTTTTACTTGGAAATATATCCTTGAATGGTTGCTTGAAAGTGGATGTAGGTTAAGCCAAAATTCCAAATTGGGGTAATAACACTGAAGAGGTTGTGTTCATTATTAACTCATCCATAAATCAATGCATAAAAATGAGGCTTAACTGCAAAATATGATAGATACTCCTAGGGATATTATTTAGTTGATCATAAATACATTATGAATATTTATGATAGATTTTTTTTCTAATAATATTGAGGGATAGGTTATAATGTCACAACCAATCTCCTGGGGACCATGTTGTGACTACCCCAAGCCTACCTTCCATAGGCCAGGGGTTTGCAACTATCACCGTAAAGGAATATCCTTGAAGTGGGAAGGAATTTATTTTAAACCTGCAAAAAAAACAGACCAAGAATGCGATAAGATGCAATCCACATAGTAAAAATCCATAAGTAAAAGTGTGTACTAAAAGTAAAGAGGCCGGAATACAAGACCAACTAAAAAGATACAACTATAGCAAAAAAATGCTCCTAAGATCGTCCACTAGGGCTTCTACTTGAAGGGTAGGCACAGTTTGTCTCTGCAGCTCTCTACATCAACCTTTCACCTCTTTGTACCACCTGGTCATGGATCCCTAAATTCTCAGCCAAGCTGCACATCATCTGCATATGACACAATAAGGTTTGTCCGAAGCCTGTGTAGGGGTGAGTATAACAATACCCAGTAGGGACCTCGAGACACCTGAAGGTCTCCCATAATTCCACAAAGGAAAAACCACAAAGCATGACCTTAATCACAAAGAACAATGTAGAGACATCTCATTCCAGGTATTTAACTCAAAGTTTAGGAATAAATATGATTAGTAATAAGCTATAAAATTTTATTTCGTTAGGAAGTTTCCAAAACTGAACCACAAACGAGTTTTTCCATTTTTTACGCACACAAGGTCATATATCGCTGATCGATGACGTTCCACTCTAAGGATGGTCCACGTCGGGTCACACATTTATGATCCACACAGGGTTGCTAGAATGACGATCCACATAGGGTCGCTATGATGATGATCTACACAGGGTCACTAGAATGATGATCCACACAGAGTTTCTAGGATATTGATCCACATAGGGCCATAATGACATTGATCCACACAGGGTGTCTATGATGCTGATCCACACAGGGTCTCTATGATGCTGATCCACACATGTTCTCTCTTTAATTGACCGCCAGCTACAGGATTCCCTGTACTCAGTGCGCTTGAGTTCTATATAATCTTATCCTGAAGATATCATTCGTGCATAAAATTTTATGAACTTCCATAAAGGAGTAACCCAAAGTACAACCATGTCGTAAGGGTTCCAACGTGATAGACGACGCGTCAATCAGATTCTAGGTATGTGAGTTATAAGTGTTTTAGTATGGAGGGCCCGATTGGATTCGGTTTCGATCCAACCCGGCCGTACTCTAACTTTCTCCAAAACTCTAGTGAGTTATCTCAAAAGGAACATCTTGTCCCATGGATTACAGCACGATAGACTGTTCGTCAAACAGATGTCTAGTTTGTGAGATAATGACTTTTAAGTGTAATAGGGCTGAAAAGGGTCTGGGTCCGGTCCGACCCCACCCACCCTGACCTAGGCCAACCCGCTCTAGTCCGGGCCAACCTAACCTAGTCCAGCCCGAACAGGATGGGCCAAAATAAGTGGGATGTGCCGTAGAGGGCTCGACACACCGGTCGTTGGGCTTGGCCTGCTGGGTCGCAGACTGGCCCGACTCGCCTTGGCTGGGTGCGGCCTACCATCTGGGTACCCCATGCAGGGGTCAGTTTTGCAACGACATGCTATGTGGTGCTGCCCCATGTCAGTGGGACCCATTAGGGGTGCGTCCACCTCGGCCACGACTTGAAGCCACAACCTCCTTTGACGGCACGCGATAGCGTGCCTCCCTGTTGTAAACATGGTCGGCCAAGGGATCTCTGCCCCCACTATCCCTATGCCGACAGGGCTTCCATGGACCACAAGGTGAGCTTTGTTGGTCTGTTTTCCCTTCCAATTGCACCTACGGGCCTCTTAGAATTCTTTCGTCACTGCATGGCTCCCAGATTTAATATTCTATCAAGCTTAAAATCCACCCCCAAATAACACGACAAAAACCGAAGCGTCGGATGGTCCGTGACTTGTTCGTTTGGCTTGTGCCCTCTGCGTTAGAATCATATCAAGTGGGTAGTAAATAAATCATCAAAGATTAATTAAAAACCATTCAAAACTCCCACAAAAACCATCCATAATTTAATACGAATCGCATATCAACTCATTTTGGTTGATCCAACTTCATCATAAATTTCATGAACGATAAATTGAATTGAGAATTTACTTGAATTTAATAACAACCCCTACCTCGGATTCAGAGGAGATGTTGTAGTTATTGGAGGAAAATCTATATTTGTTAAATCCACTGGCATTCGTTTCTCCCTGATCGATTCCACCAACAACGTCATTCAATCCTCTTTTCTTAATTAGAGGGAAGTTCTTTCTTCGGTTCTTTGTCAAGGATTCTCCCATGATCCACCAATCCTCCTTTTTATCAACGTTTGAATAAGTTAAAGAGAAATTTAAGAGTTTAGCCTGCCTTTAAATTAATGGATAATTAATTGGTGTATTTAATGATTCTTATTAATTATAAGAAGGGTGGTTACAAAACCTATGTGTAAAAGGGCCTTTAATATCTCTCATTAAATGTCTGACCACCTCCATGGTCCTAGCCACAATCGATCAAGAGGTGGTACAAAAATAAAATAAAATTTTTATGTTATTTTATTATTCTTCAAAAAGTCTGTAAAACTATCTTTTTATCCCAACCTACTATGGTCGATGTTAAGATTACTTTAAGAAAATCTCTACACTATGAATTCAATGGTTCCGTTAGATTTCAATTATGAGAACCAGTTCAAATGATAAAAATTCTCACTCATAGGTTTACTGAACGTACCATAAAAAAGTTCAAAATTCTGTTCTGGGCACACCGGACCTCGGAATCTGGGGCTGTCAATTTTCGCTGACTCGTATTAATCCCAAATAATTTTAAAAGACATATATATGAAATTTATAGGTCTTCACATTCTTTCCACCATAGGTATTTTCATCCCCAAAAGCTATAACAAAACATGGGGAACAAATGGGGGTATTGAGCATGAATCTGAGCCTCACACTCCCAAGTGATTCTCTGGAGGTTCCCATGCTTCCAACAAACTCGCACCAGATTAATCGACAACCCACGAAGTACCCAATCATGTCAATCCTATATCTCCACTGGGAACTCCCCAAACATCACCTCATCGTCGATGTCCAGCTTGCCCCAGTCGATAACGTGTGATGGATCATGCACGTACGTCCTCACCTTAAATACATGGAAAACATTATGAACCTGGTATATCTGTGGGGGATGAGATAGATGCTATGCCAACTCTCCTACTATACTGATGATCTGGAAAGGTCTGATAAACATCCGAGATAACTTGCTACCTTGGAAAAACCTTCATAATCCTCATCGGTGTTAGACCTGTCTGAATACATAGTCTATCTCCTCAAACTCCAAGGGTCTCCATCTCCTGTCAGCATAAGACTTCTTCTGACTCTGTGTAGTCTTCATCCTCTCCTGAATGATATGAACCTTCTCTTTGGTAGCCTGTACCAACTATGGACCCATAAGTGCTGACTCCCCTAGGTCTATCCAGCATAGAGGTGATCTGCATGGTCACCCGTATAGGACCTCAAACGGAGCCATGCCGATGGTGTAGTGATAACTATTTTGTTAAGAGAACTCCACCAGTGGCGGGTGGTCCTCCCAACCGCATTGAAAATCAAGAACCCAAGCATGAATCATGTCCTCAAGTGTCAGTATGGTCTAATATGTCTGACCATCTGTCTGAGGATAGAAGGCGGCTCTGAAATGTAGCTATGTCCCGAATTCCTACTATAATCCCTTCCACAAGTGCGATGAAAAATGAGCGTCTTAATATGAGACAATCGTTTATGACACCCCGTGAAGCCGTACAATCTCATGTATGTAGAGATTTACCAAGATCTCTTTTGATCCCTACTCTCGAATGGGTAGGAAGTGGGTCGACTTGGTGAGTCATTCAACGATCACCCAAATAGAAACATAGCCCATGGATGTACGTGGTAGCCCTCTCACAAAGTCCATGGAGATACCATCCCACTTTCACTCCGGCACCTCAAGTGGATGTGCTAAGCCTACTGGTACCCGATGCTCGACCTTCACTTGCTGATAAGTGAGACATCATGAAACGAACTCCACCATCACTTTCTTTATCCTTGGAAACTAGTACTAATGCCAGAGGTCATGCTACATCTTCACCACACTAGGATATACCGCCATAGAGGATGTATAGAACTCCCTCACCACCTCCACCTGTAGCGTCATTGGTACCATAGTTCATCTTCTAAAGAGGATGACGTGATCCCCACCTTTAGAAAATCCGTTAGGACCCTGTCCTAAGGATATCTACGCACATCAGGCCTCATAGTCAATGTCCCCAAGCTGTGCCTCCCTAACTCACTGAAGGAGTTGGGGAGTAACTATCATAGACTGAAGGTGAGATTCTCCATCACTATCCATGAAGGATAACTGCAACACGGCTAGCTGCTCTATCACCTCACTCAGCAACTACAGACCTGACCTCCTGCTGAGTGTGTCTGCTACCACGTTCCCCTTCCTAGGAGTGCATAATATATCAAACTCATAGACTTGGATCAACTCTATCCATCATCATTATCTCAGGTTCAGGTCCTTCTATGAGAAGATATACATGAGACTCTTGTGATCGGAGTAAACAGTAAAATGTTCACGCATCAAGTAGTGCGGCCACATCTTCAGCGCAAAGACCACTGTAGCTAATTCCAGGTCATGGGTAGCGTAGTTCTTCTCATGTTTTCTTAGCTGGAGGTATCCATAGAAGATCATTGATCACTCCTACATCAGGACACATCCTAGTCTATTCCCTGATGCATCACAGTAGAATACATACCCAATGTCTTTTTCTAGTAGCCTCAAGATGGGGGCACTCGTCAGTATCCACCTAAGCTCATGGAAAATCTTCTAGAACTTCTCTGTCCACAATAAAGGATTCCCATTCTTCTTCAAAGATGACTAGGGTGTCGAAACACTGGAAATTATGGGTACAAATCTCTGGTAGTACCCATAAAATCCTAGGAAACTTCACACCTCAGTCACAATCTTGGGTGGCACCCAAGAAAGAACTACCTCTATCTTCACCGGATCCACTACAACTCCAGACTATGAGATAATGTGACCTAGTATGTGGACTTCCCATATCCAGAACTAGCACTTTGAGAGATTTACATAAATATGGTTCTCTCGGAGTGTATCCAAAACTATCTGCAAGAGCGTGGCATGCTCCTCCTCTAACGCCATGTACACCCATATGTTGTTAATGAAGACTACCACGAAGTGATTGAGGAAAGGCTGGAAGATCCTGTTCTTGAGAACCATGAACACTACCGAAGCATTGGTTAAACTAAAGGGAATTAACAAGAACTCATAATGTTCATACCGACCTATGAACATTGTCTTCGGTACGTCCTCATCCCGTACCCTGAGCTGATGATAGCCTAATCTGAGATCTTTTTTCGAAAACCACCGTGCCCCCTTCAGCTGGTCAAAGAGATCATTGATCCTCAGCAGAGGATACTTATTCTTCATGGTCACTTGGTTCAGGTACCGATAGTCCACACAAACCCTCAAACTCCCATCTACCTTCTTAGTGAACAAAATATGGGATGCCTGTGGAGAAACACTGGGCCTTATAAACCCCATCCTATGAAAGTCCTCCAAATGTACCTACAACTCACAAAGCTCTGCGGGAGCCATCCGATATGATGGTGTATATATCGGTGCCGTCCTGGGGTACAGGTCAATGTACAAGTCTACCTATCTGCGAGGAAGTAGTCCCGGAACATCATCATGTAAGACATCATCATACTAGTCCACCACTATAGGATAGCTCAGACTCCTATCATCAATTGATCTGAGGGTATGGCTAGCCAACTGATGAGTGATCAGCTACACCATCCCCCAAGAATGTCCATCCTAAACTACAAAGGTTCCCTTCTCATTGGTGAAGGAAAACCTGATTCCATCCTCATGGACAGACCGTACTTTTCACCTAAAATAGTCAATCTGAGCATGAACCATGGATAAATAGCCTATACTCAAGATGACATAGTAAGGCCTTTAAATTGCTACTAGGACATCCCATCCGAAGATCTCACCTCCTAGAGTAAGCTCACATTGCCAAAACTACTATGTGATCATTGATTCCTCTCCCGTAGGAGTCTCTAATCGTAAGGATCGAGCTAATGACACTACAAGAATCTCCGAGCTCTGAACGATAGATGTTGCAATGAAAGAGTGACCGGAACCTGTGTCTATATGTACTATAGCTAAGGTAGAGTAGACATAGATCGTACATTGAATAATTTCTGGAGCATCGTGGTCATAGGCCTCATTTTCCTAAAGCTGTGCTTGTCCCTGTCTGCATGCTCCCTAAGGTCGGGGTGGACCACCTTGAGGGGGTGGTGGTAGAACCTCAAATCACCGCCCTCCACCTGCTGCATGGCCTGCTCCTCCACCACGTCCACTACCCTATGGAACACATATTTTGAATATCTGCCTCTACCTTGGTGGTTCTCAATTATATGTTGATCATTGGAATGATGGTTTAGGTAGTCATGAGCCAAGTGGCCCTGCCCGCCGTACTTGAAGCACAATCTACTCCTCTGCTGGCCTACTCTCCCCTGTAAACTTCGCACCCCCAACCCTATGTCCTGGGGTTATCCTATGGAAGGTCTGGACCACTTAAAATTCTGAATCTTTTACCTACTACCTACTCTAGATGACTCGTCTACCTATTTTTCAGTGGTGGCTCTCACCGTCGATGTTTGATCAGCTAAGAAGCTCTCCACCAGTAATTCTTGCTCGAGTTTTCCAGTCTTCATCAGGATATTAAATGATATCATCGACACTCTGATCTTTTTCCGGAGACCCCACTCAAGGGCCTGATGCCTAAAAAAAGGGTCTCGTACCATGTTGGTCGAGTAGTGCGAGAGGTTAGTGAATCTCATCGAGTACTGGGCTAATATCAGTCTACCCTGCTGTAAGTGCAAGATCTCCTGAATACGCACTGAGCATAGTGTTGCTGGAAAGAAATACACCTTGAAGAGGATCTTGAAGTCTGTCAAGGTGAGGGTTGCCTCATCGTGTAACTGGAGCATCAGGATCCACCATCTCCCTACCATGCCTTGAAAAAGACTAGAAACTAGGATCACCATCTGCTCTGCTGCTGTCCTAATAAGGCATAAAACTCTAGCCACAGTCTCTAGAAAGTCCTCAGCTGGATGGGGATCAGTCTCACCTCAAAATCTTGGAGGCCGCTGCCACTGGAACTCATGCAATGCGCTCAATCAACATGCATCATCCGATAGTGGGGATAGTGGAAACTTCTTCCCAATGGGTAGCCGTGTTGTTGGTGCACCACTCAAAGGTGCTATCGCTATAGGAGGTCCCTACACCAAAGCCTCATTGCTTGGTGGACCGTCATCATTAACTCTATCTGGATCCCTAGATGGCTGCCTATGTGGAGGCATCCTAAAGGAAAAAGGTTCACCACAGTCAGTAAGTTATACCTGGTGAGTTGACTCAAAAGAGATCAAAAGTAAAAAATTTCCAAAACACAAGCAATCAATGTTTTCTTGCACTGAGTAGGAATCAGAATTTAGGGTCTTGGTGTATGGATACATCGGCCACCGCACCAACATTGGACTCCCCAAACTAAAAACCACACTCAAACACTTAACACTATTTCTTCATTGGAAATATAAGAGTCTTAGTTCTCTGATCGAACCGACTCCTCTGATACCACTTTGTCATGACCCGTCCCCCGGGGCCTATTCCATGACTTCCCCATGCCCTCCTTCCATAATCCAGTGGTTGGTGACTAGCACTGAAAAGGATATCCCTGAAGTGGGAGGGAATTTAATTTAAACCTACAAACACACATACCAAGAATACAACAAGATGAAAACCACATAGTAAAACTACAGTAGTAAAAGTGTGTACTGAATGTAAAGGGGCCCGAATACAATCCCAACTGAAAATATACCACTAAAATAGAAAAAAAATTCTAAGATAGTCCAACTGGGATCCTACATGAATGGTAGGTACAACTCATCTCCGAATCTCCCCACATCAACCATTCACCTATATGTACCACCTGGTCCTGGCTCCCAAATGTATCAGCCAAGAAGCTTGTCATCTGCACAATACACAACAAGGTGCGGGTGAAGCCCATGCAAAGGTAAGTATAAGAATACCCAGTAGGGACCCCGAGACCTTCGAAGGACTCACAGAATTCCAAAAAAGAAAACCACAAAGAATTATCTCAATCACAATGCAAAAAGTAGAGATGGATCACACCAAGTATTTAACTCAATGTTCAGAAATAAATATGATTAGTCTTAATCTATATCATTATATTCTGTTAGGATGTTTCCAAAACTGAACCACGAAGGAGTTGTTCCATTACCGATCTACATAGGGTAGTATATCATTTATCCACGAAGGGCCTCTCTAAGGCTGGTCCTCATCAGGTCGCACACTACTGATCCACACAGGATTGCAAGAATAATGATCCACATAGGGTCTCTATGATGCTTATCGACACATGGTCACTAGAATGATGATCTATATAGGGTCACTATGATACTGATCCACACAGGGTCGCTATGATGCTGATCCACATAGGGTCCCTATGATGTTGATCCACACAGGGTTTATATGATGTTGATCCACACAGGGTCTCTATGATGCTGATACACACATGGTCTCGATGATGATGATCCACATAGGTTGGCTCTTCAATTGACTTCTAGCCACAGGATTCCCCGCACACGGTGCACTTGAGTTCCATAGAATATTCTCCTCCAAATATCAATAGTTCCTCAAATTACCCAAAGTTCCATAATGTAGTAACCCAAAGGGCCTTCATATCTTAAGGGTTCGAACATGACACACGATGCGTCAATTGAACACCCAGTCTATGAGTTATAAATGTTTTAGTACTGAGGGCCTGGCTGGATTCAGGTTCGATCTAACTAGGTTGTAATCTAACATTCTCCAAAACATAGGTGGGGTATCTCAAAAGGACTATCTTGTCCCAAGGATTCCTTTACCGTAGACAGTTCATCAAACAGACATTTGGTTTGTGAGATACAGTCTTTTAAGCGTAACTGGGCCGAAAATGGTCTGGGTCCGGTTCAACCCGGTCGGACCGACCCTACCCGCCCGACCCGGACCGACCCAACTAGATGGTCTAGCCCAAGTGGGCTGGGCCACGGTGGACTCGGCCTGCTTGGCCGCGTGCTCGGCCTGCTGGCTAGCGTGGCCCACCAGTTGGGTGCCCTGTGCGGGGGTCTTTCTCCCTCCCAAATGGAAAAAAGTCCATTTCATTTTGGAACGACAGTGCCACGTGGAGACCCCTGTCAGTGGGATCCATGGGGTGCAGGTCCCCCTCCTCCATGCTTCGAAGACGCAACCTCCTTCCGCAGCATGCGGCGACACACTATCCTGCTGCCAATGTGGCCGTCCAAGGGCCGGCCACTCCCGCTGTCCACTGCAGCACCTTCAGGTGCCACCTTTCTCCATGGTCAGTGATAGTTGGCCACCGCCGTCACCCACCAGCGCCATTCGCTGGTCACCTGCACCGCCACGCCGACATGACTTGCATGGGCCATCGGGTGAGCTCCAATGGTCCATTTTCCCTTCTGATTGTGCCTACAGGCCTCCCGGGATGCTGCTGTCACTACATGGCTCCCAGATTCAAGATTCTATCAGGTTGAAAATCCTCCCCCAAATAATGTGACCAAAACCAAAGCGAAAGAGGGTCCGAGCCTTTTTCATTTGACTCTCTCCCTCCACATTAGAATCATATCAAGTGGGTAGTAAATAAATCATCGAAGATAAATTAAAACCCATTCAAAACTCCAGCAAAAACTATCAGTTATTTAGTACGAATCATGGATCAACTCATTTTTGTTGATCCGTGTTCTTTATGCTTTTCAAGAATGAAAAATTGAATTGAGAATTTACTTGAATTTAATAAATGAAATACCTCGGATTCAGAGGAGATTTTGTAGTTTTGGAAGGAAAATCTATGTTCGTTGAAGTCGCCAGAGTTCGTCGATCCCAGATCGATTCCTCAAACAATGTCATTCAAGCCTTAGTTAATTATTGGTGGGAAGATAGTTCTTCGGTTCATCGTCAAGGATTCTCCCATGATCCACCAATACTCTTTCTTCCAAATGTTTGAACAATTAAAAGGAGAAGTTAATATTTTAAATTTGGTTTAAATTAATGGTTCATTAATTGGTGTATTTAATAAATCTTATTAATTATACGAAGGGTGGTTAAACAACCTATGTGTAACTGAGCATTTAATATCCCTTATTAAATTCCCTACCACATCCATGGTCCCCACCACCGTCACTCAAGAGTTGGTAGAAAAAGTAAAATTACTTTTTTATGTTATTTTATTATTATTCAAAAAGTCCATAAAACTATCCATTTCTCCTAACCTACTACGGTCGAATTTAGGTTTACCTTAAACAAATCCTGGCACTACAAGTTCAGCGGTGCCCTCATATTTCAATTCCGAGCACTGGTTCAAAAGACATAAATTCGTTCTCATGCGTTTACTGAACATTCATTAAAAAAAGTTCAAAATTCCATTCTGGGCACATCAGGCCTTAGAATCAAGCACCGTCAAATTAAGCAGACTCGTAATAATCCCAAATAATTTAAAAAAAATTATATGGAATTTTTGGGTCATTAAATATGATATTTAAGAAAACCCAACCTAATGATTGAATAAGAAATATATTGGTTAAAGGAAAATGATTTATAGAATATCATGATAGTGTCAAAGGATAATATGTTTTATAGTTGAATTAAATTCATGTTTTTTTTCTTATGGTGTTATTTTATTATCACTTATTAAAAATCCTATTATATTTTTGAGGAACTAGAAGGAAATGAGTAAATAATTTCTGCAAGGGACCATGCAATGGCTTTCCTAATAAACAACCTAATATAAGAAATATTGAGTATATTAAATCTTAGTAATTCTTGTACAATTGTATCAAAATATTAAAAAAATGTGAAATATATTGAGCCCTTGAAGAATCATGGATGGAGAAACATTATTTTTATTCATTCACACAGGAACATCCACCAACATTTGGTAGATAAACAAATCAACCTATCATGGAGAAATAGATCAATGATATGAGAAAGATATTTTCTATTCTCCAGTGATCAGAACATGAGAAGGAGTTTCTATATATTTAACATATAGATAGAGATGCTGAAAAATGGTTCAATCTTAATAATAATATAATGAATAAAAAATATGTAGATTTAATGGAATGTTAATTGTTTTAGAATGTGTTATTTTCCATGTATTTTCCCCAAAACAGTCACACACACATGGAGAGGGTATTATTTTAGTTGAAAAAATATGATGAATCCATTTTGATATATTAAGAAAACATCTTGAGTCTTGAAATATATGACTCTGATTTTTATATCTGATTTAGAATGTAAAATTGAACATTTCATAAGTGGACTAACACCTATTATTCAAAAGTTTTTAGCCATAAGAGACGTCGAAATATATTAAAGGACTTATCATTGTGGGATAAAGGTGAATATGAAACCTGTGGTGTCTTGGTAATCCAAAGAAGGAAAAAGTTATGTGAAATACTAAGGGAACACCAATGGCAAGTCACATGGGGGGAGAAATTTCAAAACCCATAAATGAATTTTTTTTGGGAGGAAGCACATTGGAAAATATATTAAATGATCAAATAATTTATTTAATATTAGTAATGTATGCCACTAATCCCAAATATATCGAAGTAAGGAAAATATTTTGATTAAAACAATAGAGAAAAATAAGGTCCCATGAAATGATTTACCAACACTATAATACATCATGTTCAATGATTTTGGACACTATGTGAATAAATCTACCAACCCTTAGTCTAATAAATTAAATATAACCTAGAATCCTCTCAAATAGAGTCAACAAGTAAGGGAATTTTATATCATTACCACTGAGGTAGATCAAGAAAATGAAGTGATGTTAGGCATACTTACTATTTGTTCTATATTGAACATTAAATTATTTTATTATGGTTCATAAAATTATTTAATATCACACAAGTTTTTTATGAATATGTATCACCACCAAAAGTGATGGAAATCAAACTATCTATTAATACACCTTATGGAAAAATGATTTCATCAAAGATATGAAAATATTCTCTAATTGATATTTCTTAAAGGATAAATTTTTAGATCTAAATATTTCATCCATGTTTGAAATTGAATTTTTTTTGTTATGGATTTGATATCACTACTTATAGATAATATTAGTTATAAGGATAAAAAGATCATATTTCATAATCAAGATTGACATATTAGCAAGTATTAATAAAATTATGATCTCCCCATGGAAGATAACTCAATAATATGTGTTATGAAATATAATAATGAGGAATTTCTAGAAAAAATGATTAGGAAGAAAGATAGTTTTAAGGACAAGAAAGGTATATGGGAATATATTGATGTATTTTTAGATGAAGTGGATGGTGTTCCCCTAGATCATTAGGTTGGATTCATGATGGAACTTATACTATGATCTATTACACTATAAAAGATTCTATATAGGATAGCTTCCATTAAACTCTAAGAAATAAAGAAGAAGCTAAAGGATAAATTTTAAAAAAGTTTCATCCACCTCTTTGATTCACTATGGGGAGAATCCGCCCTCTTTATTAAGAAGAAATATGAAAAATGTGAATTTTCATTAAAATTATCGAGATTAACAAGATCACAATTAAAAAATATATCCTTCACCACATATGAGTCACCTATTCGATCAACTTATAGGATATAAGTAATTATTGAAAATTGACCTTTGATCTGAATATAATTTGTTAGGGGTGAAAATATTAGTTATTTCAAATATACCATTCTGAACTTGGTATAGAAACTTAGATTTTATCAGTATTCCATTAGAATTTACTATTTCCCCTGACATATTCATGGATCTAATGGATTGAGTAAATATAGACCACCTATATCAATTTATTTTTATCATTATAAATGATATTCATATATACCCAAATATTATGTAAGATCATAAATACTATATATAGATTGTGTTGATGACTTTAATAAAGAGGAAGTTGCATTATAAATTTAGAAAAAAGGAATTTTAGATAAAATTCATCACTCTTAGAGTATGTAATAAATAGTAATTTTATATCTTTATATCCATCATAAAATAAGTTATTATACAACTTTCGAAAACAAAAATAGTGAATAAGATCCATAGTATCTTCACATTAGATGGATAATATCGATTCTTTGTGAGAAATTTATCATAACTATCGAATTGACATACAATTTTATCATGGAATGATGTCAAGTTCCTTTGAATGGAGAAATATGAATCATGTTTTAAGGAAATAAAGAATAGATTAGTCATAAAACATATACTTATGTTAGCTTATAGTGGGAAAGGGTTTGAAATAACTACAAAATATTTCACTTTTTCCAACGTGAACACATCTTTTAGTAAAAGTGCATTTTCTGTTGGTAAAATGTTTTACCAACATATATGTCCCTGTCACTAAACTATTGGTAAAAACTCTATTGATAAATCTTTTTATGATAGATAAAATAGATCTGTTGAAATTATAATAATACCAACAGATAATATATATGTTGGTTAAAGTGTTTAGCAACAGGTTCTGATGACAAATTTATCTTTTGGTAATGATATTACAAATATATAATATTTGTTTATAAATTACATTTACATACAAATTATAAATTTTTATTGTCATTAAAATTTAATGTCTCATTTATTAATTTATCATATATAATACAAATGTTATAATTATTAAACTGAAGATTATTTTAACACGTTCTAAATTACATATAATATCTATTTATAAATTACATTTGAATAAAAAATATAAATTTTTATATTTATTAATATATCATATATAATTCATCTATTTTAATTATTAAACCGAAGACGATTGACACAAATGTTAAAACATAGAAAAAATGTAATTATATTAATATTGAAATTTAATACAAAAATTTTAGATTAAAAGATGTCAGATCCCCCCCCCCACAGGATCACCCAGCAGGATACATCACACCCCCAAGTACCCACATCCCATCCATGCCCCACTGACCCAGCATCAGCACCAACGACCCATCCATGCCTTCGGACCAGCGAGCCTCCAATTTGATAGTCGAAGAGCATACCCACAAGTCGCTGCTATGACACACCATCCAACTTCAATATCTACACCACACATAATCAATGATTAAAACTACAAATTAGTGTAAAATACCAAAGGAGAAATAAATGAAATTACAAAAAAAATCTGTATAAAAATAGATTGGAGAGGTTGATGCTTACAGAAATCTCACACTTGCCTACAGCAGTTATGTATGTTCATGACCTGTCTGGACATTGTGTGATGTTCCCTTCTAACCAGTTAAAGATACACAAGGGAAGAGATTCAGTGATCATCTCTGGATTGATGCTATCTCCGAATGTGATATATTGTAGGATTCGACTTTTGATTACATCTCAGAAGATGGATATGATGAGCATATTGAATTAAAACGGTATCTGAAAGTGGGGAATTCTATCACCCTGAATGTATCAGCTACCAGTGATGTATTCCTTGGTGAGATAAAGTTTAGAGGGTACAAACTTCTGCTTTCTCAGATGGACAAGATCCAACATCAAAATGAAAGGGATGAACAATTGGTTCAAATGGAAATTGGTCGCACTGTTTTCCATTGAACAACGAATCCTTCAGGCATCCTTTTTGACATTTTATCATGGAACCGATGCTAAGAATGTGGCTGGATTGGGATCTGATTGAATCTGTTCATGATAGCGAGTTCTTACTTAACAAAGGAAAGTAATCCAAATAGAAAAATAACAATGAGTTAATGCAACAAAACCCTATCATAAAACCAACCGAAGGAATGAAGAATACATTTATAGCTTGTACATCATGTAACTGGACATGCACACCCCTGAAACCACCTACAAACCAAACAAAGATAGCCAATGAAACTAAAATTCCATTAAAACAAATTAATTGAATATGCAGCCAAAACAAATACAAACCAACCATCAATGAAAACGAATCCAAAATGAATATGAATCCAATACAAATACTAACCAACCATCAAAAATTCAAACTGTTTTATGCATTCATTTATCATAAACCATAAAAATAGTCATTTTTTATTTATACTAAAAAAATTCAATATGCAGCCTGAAATAAATGAATATACAGACAAAACCATAAACCCCTTAGTATGTCAAAAATGGGAATCAAACTATAAATATGCAGCCAAAACTGTAGGATATATAATCTAAAATATATATATTTATATATGTTCATTGAACATGTCACTGGAATATGAAAACAATGATCTAAAATACATATATCCAGATTTTTTCACTGACCATGGAATAGGAATGTGGAAACATGGTGTAATCATCTCAACTGCTCTAAACTATTTTAGAGCATCATCTAACCCTAGACCTGTTGAATAGAAAATGTTGTAATGGCTTGGATTAAACATTTTTCTTCAGATTCATAGACAATAACCAGCAGCTCTCAGTTTTCCATCATCTTGGAATTAAAACATTGACTGCATTGCATCATTTAGACCCTAAGAACTCAACACAAACAATGATTTATTTTTTTACTTGTTTTTCATTATCTTTTAAGAACCATGGCTAGCTTTACATTAACAAAATTTAATGATTAAAAATATTTCATAATCTGAAAAGACTATTTGAAATAATTACCATGTTAAGAAAATAGAATTAAAATAATTAAGTTGTTATGGAATTTATGGAAGTAGCACATTCACTGTATTTAGACAGAAATAGGAATATGTTGGTGGCATTATCACTATGAATCATCCAGAAATAAAGAAATATATGTTACTAAGAATAAATAAATAGATGATGTTATGACTGATCTTTAAATTTTTTTTTGCACATGATATTAGATCATTAATTGTTCTACCAAATCAAACTCAATGAGTTCCCTCTATGGAACAACGACAATGAAAAACACTAGAGATGTTGTTTGAAAAACACCTTCAATGAAAATTGAAAAAACATTGGAAATGAAATAGAAATGTTAAACCTATAAATTCTAATTTGTTAGGAAAATCCACAAGAACAAATTTATTTCATTCTTAGAACCTAAAAAGAGGTAGACAATAAAAAAAAGGTAACCGAAGAAAGTAAAAATGTCTATTTCAAACTTAATGAAAAGTTCCAAATACCAAAATATTGAATTATACTAATAAATTCATTGTTAACGCATAAGATAAATATGAATATCAATTCAAATGCATGAGCTTAAGAAGTGATGATAATACTAATAATGAAATCATATTAGAAATTACATGGAACATATGAAAAACTAGGGTCTTAGAATCCCTACCCAAGATGCTGAGCCAATGAGCCATGTTGCATCATATAGATTGAGAACTTAGATTAAAAAAATAATGAGCCATGCCGCGTCGTAATGAACACATCATGGAATCTGAAAAAAGTTAAATGAACTATAATGAATGCACATATATTAAAGTAGAAAATATGAACAGTATGAAAAAATAGAGAATATAATCAATCAATCCAAACTGCAGTAGAACAATATTAAACTTAAGTCACATGACCTATAGATTCAACATTCAGAACCTATAACGTATATAGTGAATTACAACCATCATTTTAGCCAAAAAACATGAACCCATCCCACACCACATCTTCAGACAGATTCAATGTACCAACTTGAACATTAGATGTGAGTGTGCATGTTACAAGTGAAAGAAAAAAGACAATGCAGATGAGTCCTTGTTTATGGAATTGAATGTAGCGGCCATGCTACCGGTTTACCCGAAAATTATTCCTCTTAGCACTCAAGAATCTGATGAATTTGTTCCCCAATGTCACAGATAGTTGGAAGAAAAGCACCCTTTTTATCGAAAGAAACAGTAATATAGAAAAAAGAATAAGGCTGTGAAAAAATACCCATGTGGGAATAACTTTCATGTATAGTTCAACTAGTTTTTTATAGATAAGAGAAATCACTAGAATTAATTCACCTAAAATCTTCAAACAGTAGTAGAACAATATTGAACTCAAGTCTTCTGGCCTCTGGATTCAACGTACCAAACCTGTAACATATAAATCATGAATTAAATCCACCATTATATCCAAAAAAATGAACCCATCCCGCACCACATCTTCAGACAGATTCAGTGTAGCATCAGCTGACAGACCCACTTGAGCATTCTATGTGAGTTTGCATGTTAAAAGTGAAAGAAAGAAGGCAATACAGATGAGTCCTTTATTTATGGAATTGAAATTATCAACCTTGCTACCTGTTTTCCTAGAAAATTTTCCCCTTAGCACACAAGAATATGATGAATCTGCTCCCCAAATTCACAACTAGTTGGCAGAAAAACACCCATTTTATCGAAAGCACCACTTTTCTGGAAGTAGGAACACTCCAGTGCGAAGGCTACTGGCAGAGAAGTCTGGGACTTCTTTCCCTCTTCAACTAAAAAATTTTTATGGTCAAAAAATTGTAATAAATGATACACTGATAATCAATGGACTGTAAAAATATAAAAATAATGAATGAATTGTAATCATTTACACATAATTAATTTTACACAGATAATATTTTAAAGATAATAAGCTAGTGATCACATTAATAGAAAATAATCTGTTATAAATATTAAACAGATAACACATACATATTTTGGATTATTAATATTTCAGATTTTACATAGATACCAGATTTCATACAATACATATATAGAACACACATATTTTTGTACAGATTATATAGAAATTCCAGATTACAGGGGTTAAATGAATCATACATAGGATCCAGAATAGTAGTGGAGTTCTGTGTGTGTAATAGCAGCAGAGTCAATAATCATATATCGTAGAAGAGTCTATTACAGTCTGTGTGTAACTCTGCTGATATGATATACGATGTACTACTGCTATTATGGATCCTATGTGTGATTCATTTAACCTCTGTAATCTGGAGTTACTATCTAATCTGTTTGTGTAATAGCAGCAGAGTTGATAATAATATATCATAGCAGGTGTAATAGCAGCAGAGTCTACTACATTTAGTATGATCAGCCCACTACAGTCCGTGTGAAAATTATGGTCAAAATGTTAATTTTTGCATGAATTTCATTGACACCACAGTTGAAATTTCATATTTTTAGGATCAAAATGATTTTTTTACAGATATAATGTGAAAACTAACAAAAATAAAGAAAACACCCCAACTTATTGATGTTATCCTAAGCATTTAATTGAAAAAATCATCCACATTCTTATCAAAAAATTCAACGAGGTTGCTATTATCAAAACACCTATTCAAGTAGGGAAAGGTGGTCTTTTGAGAAGCCATTGATCTACAAAAGAATGAAACCTAATGAAAAATAAATTAAGTGAATCGAATGAGACTCAAGTTAGGCAGGTTGGTCTCTTGAGAATCCATTAATCTACAAAATAAAAGGCATCGACTTGTTGTCATTGATGTCCAAACAGAACACATTTGAAATTTCACAGTTTTAGGCTCAAAATGAATTTTTAACATCATGCACAAAATAATTCATATTGAAATAACATAAAATCCAATAAAAAAAGAAAGAAAACTCCCCTCATGATTGCTATTATCATAAGAATTGTATTGAAAAAATCATCGACCTTCTTATCAAAATATTGAACCGGTTTGATCTATAGAAGAAAAGAGGATTGCACTTCCTTGTTGTCATTGATGTCCAAACAAATTCTTCCTATAACATTACCTACAAAACAAAATGATTAAACATGATATGGTATTGGATGAGTGATGTAATTAATTCCAAAGGCCAAATGTTAATTTTTATATGAATTTCATTGACACTTCACAATGAATTTCAAGGAAACTTAAAAAAAATCATGTCCAAGTTGCTATCATCAAAACACATATTCACAAAAGATAACATAAAATATTAATTACAACATTAGTGATCAATGATTATAATTAAACCTGATGAAAAATTACAGAAGTGAATATAATGAGATTCAACCCGGACAGAGTGATCTCTAGAGAAGACATTGATCGACAAAATAAAGAGCATCTCACTTCCTTGTTGTCATTGATGTCCAAACGGATAACTCCCATAATATTACCTACAAAAAAGAATGATTAAGCATGAGATTGTAACATTGAAGTTCAAAATAAAATATAACTAGGTTAAAAAGTAAAAGTTGAGCGATACAATGAATTCCTAAGACCAAATGTTAATTTTTGTATGAATTTCATTGACACCACACACTGATTTTCAAGGAAACACAAAAAACATCATGTAAAACAAAAATTACAGCATGTGAGATAGTGTCAACTAGTATCAAACACATTTGAAATTTCACAGTTTTAGGCTCAAAATAATTTTTTATCAACCTTCACAGATTAATTCATATTTAAAGAACATAAAAACTAATAGAAAAGAAAGAAAACTCCCATGATGATTGTTGTTAGCCTAAGAATTGAACTGAAAAAATCACCCACCTTGTCAAAAAATATATCCAAGTTGCTATCATCAAAACACCTATTCATAAAAGATAACAGAAAATGTTAATTACAATATTAGAGTTTAATGATGTCCAAACAGATTATTCTTATAACATTACCTACAAAATAGAATGATTAAACATGAGATTGTAACATTGAAGTTCAATGAAATATAACCAGGTTAGAAAGTAAAGGGTGAGTGATGCAATGAATTCCCAAGGCCTAATGTGAATTTTTTGGATGGATTTCATTGACACCTCAAACTGATTTTCAAGGAAACACAAAAACCATAATGTAAAACAAAAAGTATAACATGCATGATAGTGTCATCTAGTATCAAAAAAATTTGAAATTTCACAGTTCAAGTTAGGCAGGGTGATCTCTAGAGAAGCCATTGATCTTCAAGAGAAAGAGCATCATGCTGTCATGAACAAATACTAAATAGGAAAAAATTATTCAAAGAACTAATAATGAATATATTTCTAAAAAGATGATTGTGGGTGAATTTATTTGTAAATAATGGGTGTTAAAAAGTAAAACAAAGTCATTCGCTCAACATTTATAAGAATGAATTGTGAAATCGTAATAAGTTCACATTTTTTTCAGTTAAAATATGTTCTTCATAACCTAATTTGGGATGGGAATGAAAAAGAGATGGGGCGGGGGGACGATATCGATTAACCAAAGGGACAACTAATTAAAAGAAACATAGCAGGGGAACAATGATGTGGCGACGAACTGAAGGGGGGTGAATGGGTTACCAGAAAGAATTGGCACTGTGGCAACGAATCGAAGGGGGGTGAATGTTTTGGCAACAAACTGAAAGGATGACCCCTTTGGCGACGAACTAAATAGGGATGAATGTTGTGGCGATGAAGGCTTGATTTCATTTGGATCATTAGGGTTATCGGGGTACCAGATTTGGGAATCCCCTTGCCGCGGCTGTGATATTTTGGGCACAAGCTTTATTTGATAATTATAAAAAATAATTATTATAATGTTAATTATATGTTTCTAAAATAAATTAATTATTATAGATAAATATAATTCCTTATTTTTTATTCATAGGTTTATAATTTATTTGGTTATAGTCAACATAAATTTTAATCATTTATCAATAATTTTAAATTATATATATATATATATATTAGTATGATGAAAATCTGTTAAATTATCAATATTTTAATTCATTATATAAGAATATATTATTATTTATAAATGATTTTTTTAAAATAATAATAATAAATATAAATTAAATTATTAGTAAAATATTTATTGATAATGAATAATTTATTGTGATATGTGTGTTTAATGGTAAAATATTTTCCATTAATGATAAATTATAAGAATATATTCATTTTTTTGTAGTATAGTTGTTTGTGTTGATATGATAGAGACAAATTTAATTGATACTAAATCATTTGTTGGTATAAAAGAGTTAATAATAACAGATGTATATGTTGGTAAAAAGAATTGTCAGTACTTATAAAGAACATCAACATAATTATATATCTGTTGGAATTACTCATTTTTATCCACAGATATATTATCCGACGCAAAATTTCTATTGGTATAAGTCATTTTTTTGTAGTGAATATATAGTGATTCATAGATGAAGAGCATTGGATGTGTCCATAATAAAAATTAAAATATATCTACTTATGTCTCCAAACAATTAATAATTGATGAGAAAAATTACCTACTTCATTATTTGGAACCAGTGTTTGTGATTTTTCATTAAAAATTTTCTACAATTATCTCAACGATGAGAAATTTGATATTTATACCAACCATAAGAGTTCAAAATATATATTCAGACAAAATGAGTTAAATATATTCCAATGGTGATTGTTGTAGATGATCAAAAACTATGACTACAAAATACATTACCAACTTAGAAAGGGAAATAAGGTGGTATTTTCTTTATCCAGGAAAGTTTTTGTAATGTTACTTATGATAAGGATCAAAAGAGACCCAATATTCTTGGATTTTAAAAGGATAAATCATGAATTGATAAGACAAGATGATAAAAACTATATATTTCTTAAGTGACTTCTCAACCATCCATTCACATGAAAATAAGTTAATCCTAGAATGATGATATAGACCTATATAAAATGGTAATTAATATTCCAAATATGAACTTTGATAAAGATTATAACCCAGAAATGTGTCACATGAAATACTAATCATAAGGGGAAATTTTAGGTGATTATCATAGATCATCATTCTTTATTCATCCAAGAACCCTAAAAATGTTTTTAGATATAAAGAAAAACTTTTTGGGGGGTGATATGAAGGGAAATATTCTAGATGACATATCAAAATTCATGGTATGACAGAAACTTAATCATGAATGAACATATTATAATGTTATATTGAAACCATTGGATATACTATTACAGAAATGGAAAAAATCGCTATTTATTTCTTCATATGACTCCCCAAATCTTCTAAAGGCCATAATGTAATTTCAATTGTTTCTAATTTCCTTATAATGTCTATTAATTTCATTTTCAACAATGAATATTTATCCCCTGATCATATCTCCATAACATAAATATAGGAAGTAGTGAGGATGAATAGATTTCCACTATCAAATATATCTAATCAGGATCTAGAGATCACCTCAAGATTCTAGGGAATTATTTACAAAGAATTGTATACAAAGAGGAGTTTCATCACATCTTATCACTCTCATAAGGATAGTAAAATTGAGAGAATAATTCAAACTCTAAAGGACATGATTTGATATTGATTGATGAATTTACAAGGATATTGGGATCAAATACTCCCCATGATGGAGTTCTCATATAAAAATAATTTCTATTATATCATTAATATGCCACCATATAAGGCTATATATGGGAAGAGATGCGAGAATCCATCATGCTGGGAGAATGTTGGAGAATGGAAGTTGATAGGTCCTCAAATTTTTCTTGAAATGGGGGAGAATTTCCCAAAAATTCAATAATATATGAATGCATTAGAAGTTTTAAATAAGATTTATACTGCTAATCATTAATAATATATTTATTTTGAAGTCCATTAAAATGTATTACTTAAATTATCTTCATTGATGTGGGTTATGAGATTTTGGAAGAAAGGGAACCTAAGCTATATATACATCAATCCCTTAGAGATCCTTAATCATATCAGGGTCACAACTTATCACTTATCACTCCCCCACATATCTCTCATGTTAACTATGTGTTTCATATATCGCTTATGAGGATGTATATACTTCATCAATCACATGTACAATTCTTTTAATTTTTTATCACTAGTGTTTGACCATTCATATAAAGAATAACATGTGGAAATATTAGATATATGAGGCATGGTCATATGAAACTTGAACACCAATCTAGTTAATGTTCAATGGAGAAATAAAAAGTTTGAGGAGGATATATGGGAACCTGAGGATGTTATGAGAGAAAATTACCCTCACATGTTTCATTCTATGTAATATAACATAGAAGATGAAATTATTTTTAAGGGGGTATGAATGTAGTGATCATATCTCTTCCTCTGTAAATAAAAACTATTTTGGATAGCCTTCTTGATATAAAACACTAAAAACAAATAAATATAAACCATTTTAAGGTTTTTATACAAATGGTATGTTTAGAAAGTGACAACGGAATATATATATATATATGTAATAATGAACAAAAAAATTGTCCAAGTCATATATTCACTCAACTTTTTCAGTTAATAGACTAATAAAATTATATTTATAAAATTTAAAAATATTCATTTATAACATATTTTGATACTAATAAAGGAATATATTAAATAGTAATTTATAAGTAAATAAATAGTTAATATACAAACATTCATTTACCTATAAAAATAGGTTTTAATTTTTAGTTTTTTATTTATAGATATTGTTGGGAAAAAATCCCTCAAGGTAACATTGAAGTATTTTTGGGTTGATTGTGTTTGTTGACAAAGTAGGTTTTCATGGATATTTGTCGAGTTCCCAAGAAGTTGTTGACAATCCTTGTTAACAAAGAACTATGACAAAGGAAAGGACGATCTGGAGGCGGTACAAAAGAGCAGTACAAGGTGGCGCCGTTTCCCAGTGTTTGCAAAAATTTTGGGGTCCAAAATTTGGAGTTTGGTGAGCATCGCGAAAATAGGATTTCCATGAAGATCATAATTTAATATGGCAAAGGCATGAATTTCACGAAGATAGGATTCATGGTTTGGAAATCGCGAAGACCAGAAGAATGGAGGCGGTGCGTCTTCGCGATTACGTCAAGCTTTATGAACAACAAAGGCTGAAGTGCATTGCGGCGGAGAAGGTCTTCGCAAGGGAGCCTTGCAGCGAAGTCGCGAAGGTATGTTGACGGTGATTCTTCGCGACTACGTCAAGCTTCGCGAACGGAAAATTGCCGTGGTGCTTCGCGATTTGGAAAGAATTCCGGCGGAATCTTTGGAGCTTCGCGATTTGAGATGACGTGGCGTTGACTTCGCGCGGAAGGGACGAGGGTCGGTGGAATTGCCTATAAATAGAGGCCGAACCCTTCGAGAGAAGAAGAGAGATTTTTCAGAGAAAATCCATTGCTCTCAGTTCGCGGAGGTGGTTCGCGAAGGCAGTGTGCTTCGCGAAAGGGGAGCTTCGTGATGGCTATTCTAGCTCCGCGAAAGGTGTGTGCCCCGCGTTGGCCCAGTGAGCTTCGTAGAGAGGCAGGAGCTCCGCGACGGCCTAAGCATTGTGAAGGTCTGTGCATCGTGAGAGTGCTTCGTGATAGAGCTTCGCGGAAAGGCAGGAGCTTCGCGAAGGCTTGTTTGAGCTTCGCGAAATTGGGAGCCTAGAGAAGTAGAGTGCTTCGCGAAGGTGTTTCCAAAGTGGTTTTCCCAGTGGATAGTGGAAAAGGGGTACTCATCCAGTGGATGAAAGTTGAACTTCAACAGAGCATCTACATACAGAGAAAGATGCATTCATTAATGGAAATAAAGAGACCTACAGGTCTATAAACTGTGAGTGAATCCCTTCACAGAGCAGTGAGCTTAGGAAGAGGAAAAAGGTGATCCTCTCCACCGGCAGTGAGCTAGAGAGAGAGAAACAGGGAGTGACCCTTGGGAAAGTAGTGAGCTGACCCTAAAATTTGTAAAGGAAGTGAGCCTGGGCATAGAAGTGATCTAGCCCGAACTTTGTATCCACATCTAGTGAAGAATAGTGGAATTTGGTACGACCGGAAACTTGTCGGCGTATGCTCCTTGGACGTAGCCCAGTGAGGGTGAACCAAGTAAAAATCTCCGCGTCTACCTGTTTGCTTCCCTGAATTGCATTCAAAGCATCATCATTAGATAAATAAGTAAAGAAGTGATAATTGTTTACACACAAGAGCAAACAAAGTGACCCTTGTAATAAAGAGGTCAAGATCCAGTGGGCCATGAAGAACTTTTAAAAAGAATATCCATACCCTGATTCACCCCCCCTCTCAGGGTATATAGGACCCTATTGGTCCTAACAATTGGTATCAAAGGGATAGGTTTCTTTTATCAGATTTGTTTGCTTCGACTTGGTGTAGTCGATCTGTGTGGTTGAAGATTCAGTTTTCTCTTATCACAATCTTCCATGGGAAAAGGAAAAGCATTAAAGAAGAATCAGAAGTCTGGTAATTTCCCTCAGTGTGGAAGTGTTTTGGAAAAATTGTGATTCAACTAAAAGAATCAAACATCTGGTAATTTCCCTCAGTGTAGAAGTGTTTTTGGAAAAAGTGTGATTCAACTAAAAGAATCAAACAGCTTACTGAAGGAAGTTCTTGATGAATCTGATAGGGAAAAGATTGATTCACTCAATCATGATGTTGGAATGAGTGAAGTACATGAGCATCAGAGTGATACTGAAGCATAAGAAGAAATTGAAGGAAGAATAGATATGCGAGCTGAGTTAGAAGCTGCTCTTGAGGAGATAGATGTTTGGAGGGCTAAAACAAAGAAATCTAACAAAGTCGTTCATGATTCCAAACTCTATATGCAGCAGCAGGAAGAAGAGAAGTCTGAGTTGATGGAAGAAATTGAGAAACTCATGTTATCAACACGAGAGAACTCAGAATCAGTTAGTGAGTATAAGCTTAAGATTGAAGAAAAAAAGGGAGATCGATGGCTTGAATAGAAAAGTGAAAGATCAAGTCAAGTGTATTGAAGAACCTGATATTTCAAGTGACGTTAGAAACACTGATGAAATTAAATCTAAAGATATTCTGATCCAAGCACTGAGAACTGAGATCAACAAGCTAAGAGGCTTGAATCAAAGGCTTATTGATGTAGCTACTGATCTGAGGGAGAAAAATGATTCTCAAGATGAAGAATTGAGAAAGAGATCTAAAAAGGTGGAAAAATCAAAATCTGGTGACAAGGAGAAGAATCTGAACTCATATGTGATTCAGAATTTGAAATCTAAAAATGCGAATCTAACTACAGAGCTATCCGAACTACTTCAGAAGAATAAAATTCTACAATAAGAGAATGCATGTTGTTCTGATTCCGTTGCTCAAGAAAGATTGAAATTAAAGGAGCAGAGTGACAAGGTAGAAAAGATCACACGAGAACTAGAAAATGAGATGAGTTGTGGAAATAATCTCAGAAGAGAACTCAATTCCCAACTTGAATCAAGTGATATGAAGATTCAAAAGTTGGAAGAGGAGTTAGAATCAGTAAATAAGGAAGTGGAGAAATCCAATGCTAAAGGAATGCCAAAAATGAAGGATGCCTTACACTTTCTATTTGATCATCCTTCGACAAGTGATGATAAAATGAAGAACAAATATTCTATTTCTGAAGGGAAACAAAATAATATTTTCTTAGCTCAAATACCAGCAAGTTTCAGAAGAGATGGTATCGGATTTGATGAATCCCCTCCCGTGAAAGATAGAAAGAGAGCTGTGAACAGTTCCAGATGTGAAAGAAATCCTATAGGTGCTGGAGATAGGCCTAAAAGGACAGTTACAAAAAGTAGTGATGACGTGTGCTATTTCTGTGGGATTCATGGCCACACATCAAGCTTCTGTTCAGAGGCTCTAGAATAGATTTCAGGCTGTGAAAACAGAGACATTACTAAATCTGAGAATAAGAAGAAGAATCATGATAAATCAGAGAGAAGAGTTTCTCAGAGGAGAACATTCATCAGATGCTATTACTGTGGAAGGATGGGACACACAATGCGTATGTGTCAGGAAGCTCAGGAGATAGATGCCAGAAGAAGAAAACAATTTGCATCAACATCTCAGCAGAGAAGTGATGAAATGGGGTATGCTTTTAATAGAAAATGTTTCATATGTTCTGATCATGGGCATTTGGCCAGACAGTGCAGCAAGAAGAAAGCGGGGAAGGAAAAAGACCCGATAAAGAGATTACCAACTCCAGTGGTACATAATGAGAAATTATACACTGGGAGACAAAGTGGTATGGTGAAAAATAGGCTTAGAGCCTCAGGGGAATCACATGGAGCTGAACGAAAGGTGTATCAATCACCTCATCTGTCGTACTCACAATCGCTCTCAAGGAGAGAATGTGAACAAACTTGGAAGATTAAGGGGAGTTCTACTCCATCTGTGATAAAGAATAATGAATGTTCAATGGAGGACTCACCACCAGCGAAAAAGAGTGTGGTGACTCAGACATCTAATAAAAGAAAGATTAACAAAGAATGCATCGAAAAATCCACATGTCGTGTTTCTCAGCGAGAAGTGAAGGAAAGAGGAAGACCCCTAAGATGGGAGAAGAAGAAAGGGAAGATGCCAAACAGAGAGGTTCCTAATCAGAGAAATAATCAAGGAAAATGGAATTTTGGTAGAACCTCAAAGAAGGAAATGTGTACTAGCAGGTTTATACCCCAAGCAGTGAGAAAGGCCGAGCCTACCAAATCTACATATCAGAAAAAGGCTCAGAATGTAGGCAATGAATGCCTAGTCATATGGCCAGAACAGTTGAAGTTGGCTAGGCAGCTGGAGGAAGCAAGAAAAGAGTGTGATTCCCTACAAGAAAGAATCAAAGGGTTGACCCATCAGGATCAACCACAATCCTCATCTTGAGGAGTCTAGAAGGAAAACCCCTCTCCCTATGTATATAAATTCTATTAATTGATGACTGATGTGTTTCAGGTTTTAGGGAGATACGATCCAAGGGGAAGTGGCATCTAAAGATGAAAAATGGAAACGTGATATGCTTCAGTGTTTTGATTGACTCAAATCAGTTATCAAAGTTGATGATAAAAGGGAGTAACAGAGCACAACAGGAAGTGAGAGCACAACAGGAAGTGATTGTGTTATTGACTTTGTATCTTGTTTCCTACATCGAGTTCCAACTCAGTAGGCTTATAGATTTGGTTAATGGATCAATGATGAGTGCTAGATTGGCATAAATCATACAGGTGGAAGATGAGAATAAATGATGCAGGAGAAGAATGACGTTTATGGGTATAAACAGTGGGTCTAACCCTAGGAAGTGTTGCATAACATAGGGGGAGCATTCAACAACAAAATAAGATGCCAGATCCATCAAGGAAATAATTGGATGACCCAGCTCAAGTGTTGTCTATCGAGAGAAGACATACTATGGGAGAAGCAGCAGTGATCAAGCATTTCATGCTTATTTATTTTGATCTAACATTTTGGTATTAGCTGACTGTTTTCAGGATACCAAGAAGCTGCGAGAAGTAGTTGAAAGGAATGATTTCACTGAACAATGAAACAGTGAGAAATTTCCTGATAAACGTGATGAGGAGGAAAGCAACAAAGGGGAAGCATAAGTGACTAATGCTGATTTAGAAATGAAAAATCCTCATCTTCACAATAGTCAAAGAGTTGAGCTGAAATTGACATGCAGAATATCATTGGTGATTAGTTAGCTCTAGCTCAGACAAGGAGAATGGAATCACTGTAGCAAACATCTTTTATATCTCAGGTTGAGCCGAAATGCTTTGCTGATGCAGCTGAACATGAAAACTGGGATCAAACCATGAATAAAGAGATAGATCAGACTTGAGAAGAATCAGACGTGGGAGATTGTTTCGAGGCCAGATGATAAAAACATCATCAGGAAAAAATGGGTCTATTAAGACAAGATGAATGAATATGGCACGATGATTCGGAACAAAGCATAACTGATGTGCAAAGGAGACTCCCAGATAAAGAGTAATCAAAGGATGATGAGGCTGGTCTATGAAGAAGACATAAAATTTGGCGGATCTGATAAAGCACACTATGACACAGAGAAGGAATGGAACATTCATCTCTCAATCAAAATATGCTAAGGAGGTTCTAAGAATATTTGGAATGGAAAATTCCAAGGAGATGAAGACTTCAGTTGCTACCCGGATGAAATTATCAAAATATGAGGATGGCAGGGCAGTTAATATCATAGAGTACAGGAAAATTATTGGAAGTTTGTTGTACTTGACCGCGACAAGGCCTGATATTTTCTTCGCCACATTCCAAGCAATGAGATATCAAAGTAATCCCAAGGAAAGTCACATGCTTGCAGTGAAAAGAATACTTCGGTATATCAAGGGAACAGTGGACTTCGGCTTGATATATAACGACAAATCTCAGATAGAGTTATTGGGATATACAGATGCAGACTGGGCCGGTTCAGCGGATGACAGGAAATCAACATCTGGAGGTGCATTCTATCTTGGCGGGCTATGTATTGCTTGGTTAAGCAAGAAGCAGGATTGCATTTCATTGAGCACCGCAGAAGCTGAATATATTGCGGCCACTCAAGCATGCACACAGTTATTGTGGATGAAACAACAGCTTGAAGATATGGGAGTTGAAGTGAAGTCTCCGATCGGAATCCTGTGTGATAACTCAAGTGCTATAAATCTTAGAAAAAAATCCCGTCCATCACTCAAGGACAAATCAAATTGAGATAAAGTATCATTTTATCAAGGAGAAAGTTGAGCAGGGAATCATGAAGTTGGAGTATGTGCCTACATAACTACAGGTTGCAGACATTCTGACAAAGGCCTTACCCAAGGAAGCTTTTGAGAGGCATCGACTGGCTCTGGAAGTTTAGTCGATTTCCCGCACTTGAAATAGTGTGGATGTGGGACACCCCCCCTCTCCCCGAGGTATGATGTTTTTTCCCTACTGTGCTAATGTGTTCTCTACTCTATTACATACTGCAAAGGAATGACCTTTGGGTTCGTTGAAAAAGGGGGAGAAAAGTGTTTGTTAAAGGGTGATAAAATAGTGTTTGTTCAAGGGGGAGAAAGTACGGAGATTTGATAAATCATAATTGATACGGGGAGAAGCTGGCAGGTGGAGCAGCCAGAAAGGGGGAGCAATGAAAAAGGGGGAGATTTTAAAATCTGACGATGCTAGAAGTGATCGTTCAAAGCATAGAAATCACGACAGCTGAGGATCGTGATAAAAGAAGAACGGTGGTGTTGGAATGGTGAGTGAAGTTTTCCAGCTATCATCAATTGGGATCAATGTGGTTCAACAATTGGTATCAATTTATGAATTGGTATCAGGTTTGAATTGACAATTGGTGTTTGACATGAAGTGATTCATTGATGAACTTTTCATACTACTCTTGTTTCTCACTCCAAGCATTGCTCATGTGGGCTTAGAGTACGTGTTAAGTGATTCCTTGAACACTATCATAATCGCAAGAGGCGAATGGTGGTAGCGGCTGGAAGAAGACTCAGTGAGGTATCAAAGTGTAGAAAATCTTTCTGAGCAGAGTTGTGAAGAGTTGTCAACAAACCCAAAGGGGGAGATTGTTGGGAAAAAATCCCTCAAGGTAACATTGCAGTATTTTTGGGTTGATTGTGTTTGTTGACAAAGCAGGTTTTCATGGATATTTGTCGAGTTCCCAAGAATTTGTTGACAATCCTTGTTAACAAAGAACAATGACAAAGGAAAGGACGATCTGGAGGCGGTACAAAAGAGCAGTACAAGGTGGCGCCGTTTCCCAGTGTTTGCCAAATTTTTGGGGTCCAAAATTTGGAGTTTGGTGAGCATCGTGAAAATAGGATTTCCATGAAGATCATAATTTAATATGACAAATCATGAATTTCACGAAGATAGGATTCATGGTTTGGAAATCGCGAAGACCAGAAGAATGGAGGCGGTGAGTCTTCGCGATTACGTCAAGCTTCGCGAACAGCAAAGGCTGAAGTGCATCGCGGTGAAGAAGGTCTTCGCGAGGGAGGTTCGCGGAAAAGTTGCGAAGGTATGTTGACGATGATTCTTCGCGACTACGTCAAGCTTCGCGAATGGAAAATTGCCGTGGTGCTTCGCGATTTGGACAGAATTCCGGTGGAATCTTTGGAGCTTCGCGATTTGAGATGACGTGGCGTTGACTTCGCGCGGAAGGGACGAGGGTCGGTGGAATTGCCTATAAATAGAGGCCGACCCCTTAGAGAGAAGAAGAGAGATTTTTCATAGAAAATCCATTGCTCTCGGTTCGCGGAGGTGGTTCGCGAAGGCAGTGTGCTTCGCGAAAGGGGAGCTTCGCGGCGACTATTCTAGCTCCGCGAAAGGCGTGTGCCCCGCATTGGCTCAGTGAGCTTAACAGAGAGGCAGGAGCTCCGCGATGGCCTAAGCATTGCGAAGGTCTATGCATCGCGAGAGTGCTTCGCAATAGAGCTTCGCGGAAAGGCAGGAGCTTCGCGAAGGCTTGTTTGAGCTTCGCGAAATTGGGAGCCTAGCGAAGTAGAGTGCTTCGCGAAGGTGTTTCCAAAGTGGTTTGCCCAGTGGATAGTGGAAAAGGGGTACTCATCCAGTGGATGAAATTTGAACTTCAACAGAGCATCTACATACAGAGAAAGATGCATTCCTTAATGGAAATGAAGAGACCTACAGGTCTATAAACTGTGAGTGAATCCCTTCACAGAGCAGTGAGCTTAGGAAGAGGAAAAAGGTGATCCTCTCCACCGGCAGTGAGCCAGAGAGAGAGAAACAGGGAGTGACCATTGGGAAAGCAGTGAGCTGACCCTAAAATTTGTAAAGGAAGTGAGCCTGGGCATAGAAGTGATCTAGCCCGAACTTTGTATCCACATCTAGTGAAGAATAGTGGAATTTGGTACGACCGACAACTTGTCGGCGTATGCTCCTTGGACGTAGCCCAGTGAGGGTGAACCAAGTAAAAATCTCCATGTCTGCCTGTTTGCTTCCCTGAATTGCATTCAAAGCATCATCATTAGATAAAGAAGTAAAGAAGTGATAATTGTTTACACATAAGAGCAAACAAAGTAACCCTTGTAATAAAGAGGTCAAGATCCAGTGGGGCAGGAAGAACTTTGAAAAAGAATATCCATACCCTGATTCACCCCCCCCTCAGGGTATATAGGCCCCTATTGGTCCTAAAAGATATTATTTTGAATATTTTGAATGTGAATATGAAAAACAAAATTTTTTATTTATCTTGGTAGTATTATATTAAGATCATGTTTTTGGTTTTTCCTAAAAAGACTGCTTTTAGGTAAATAGTAAAAAAATACCTTTTCACAAATAAAATGATTTTTTGTAAAATTATTAGTATATAAATATAAAATTTTAATTTATTAATCCTTTTTACAAGACCAAATATGTATTTTATAAGCGAAATTATAATTTAGAAAATTTTGGGTTTAATTTATAAACCTATATTTGGCATTTGAATTTAAGATATATTTTTCAAAACATTATTTTTAAAAAATTATAATTTAATTATTGTGAAAATAATTTTTAACACATTTAAAAATTGAATAAAAAATGTATTTAATTTTTTTAATAATATGGTCCAAATTATATTAAATGGACATTTTTCTCATAGAGGATAAATTACTGAGATAAACAACTAGTTACCACAGTGAAACCCCAAATGGTAAAAATGAGTAACCAAATAGGTAATGGGAAAACATGTTAAAAATATGTTCTAATTGAGTGCCTAAGTTTTTTGGAATCCTTATATATTATTTTCTATATTATTTTTCAATTCTGATTCCATTTTACTTGAGGGAAACATTACACTATTGAAATGTTTTTTTTGTATTTTTAGAAATGACTTGCCTTTTCAATTGTAAAGGGGGAACTCATATCCTCAATGATTTCTACACAAAAAAACCCATATGTTCACCCCAAAAAGCTACCAAAACACATTTAAAACATTTATAAACAATAAAGAGGATATTTAATTCTCAAAATACTACCCCTAAAAGGATTATCCCCCTTTTCAAAGGATATTACCCAAGTAGTGACTTATAAATTTATAACTCTTTCTTTATATTTTATTTATTTACTTATATGATTTTATTATTTTAGAAATTTATTTTCACCATATAAAAATGATAGAATAAATATCTATATTATAGGGGCATGTTATATATAATTATGGTAAAAACTTAACCCCTTTACCCCCTTTCTTTAAGAAAAACAAATTGTGAATTGTGTGTGTGTGCAGACTACCAGGTCCAGAAATAAAAATGTTTCATTTTCCACTACCTCCTTCAGGGATGGTATTTGTTTTTATTTAATGAGTATAAATGATATATAAAATTAAAATAATTCATTGATATTTTTCTTTCTATATAAAAAAGTAATGATCATTATGTGGTAATACATCGAATCAATAAATAATCTAAAACAAGTTCATCAATGGTTTAATCTTTAAGAAATGTGACTAAAAACCCCTGTAATGGAACTATAACATTATAGGCCGTTATAATACATTAATTAAATCACCTATAATGGTATATAAAAGATAATTATTTTTTCTAAAAAGGAATACTAGGACTTCTTTTATGAACCTAGTTTAAAACAGTCTATAATATTATCACATAGAGTTAAGAAGTGATTCTAAAAATCTAATCCATAAAGATAATTTTTATTAATGAAAAGTATAAATGAAAATGAACATGAATAAGGTCATTAATTAGCTAATTAATAGATTATATTTTGGATATAGATGTTTAATGCACTTCCATGTATATCAAGGTTAATGTTAAGTGACTTAGTCACTCCAACTCCTTCCTTTTATATGTACAATTTCTTATAGAGCTTCATTGTTGATATAAATTTTATTTTTAATGATTTCTCACATTTTTTCATAAGAAAATGAGTTTTTTTAAAAAAAATCCATTTTCCTAAAAGGGTTTCTTTTAATTTATATTTAAATGAAATACCATGCTAGAAAAGAGACCCGTAAATATGATATTCACAAGGGAGAATACAAAGGGTTTTCAAAAAACCACTTCTTAGGATTTGGTTTTCATTATCTTAAAATGGTATATCTCCAATGGAGTTATATTTCATTTTTCATGTCACGAACTGTCCCCTGGGGCCCATGCTGTGACTACCCCAAGCCCGCCTTCCATAGGCCATAGGCTGGAGACTAGCACAGGAAAGGAGTATCCCTAAAACAGGAAGACATTGCCTTTTAACCTATACAGACACATAGTCCAAAAACAAAACAAGAAGAAATAAAGAAGTAAAACACTGTATTAAAAGTGTGCTGAAAGTAAGGGGGGCAGAATATAAGCCCAACTGAAAAGTACAAGTACAATTGAAAAGTAAAAATACAACTGAAAAGTGAAAAAAAGATCTTGGATCATCCATTGAGGATCATACCTAAAGGGTAGGTAAAACTCATGATCAATATTCCCCATATCACATCATGCCAAATGGTCCACCTCCAAGCACCGACCTGTCCTAGTTCCCTCAGCCTCAATCAATGTTGTATGTCGTCTGCACAAGACGCAACAAGGTGTTGTCATATCCTGTGCCGGGGTGAGTATAATGATACTTAGTAGAGACCTCGAGACCCCCATAGGTCTCCCAGAGTTCCAAAAAGGATAAACCCAAAAGATCACCATGTCGTAAGGGACCCAACGCGACAGACAGTAAGTCAATCGGACGCCCGATCTGTGAGTTATAAACGTTTTAGTTCCGAGGCCTCGGTTGTATTCAAGTTCAATCCAACCGGCCATACACCAACTATCTCTAAAACTAATGTGGGGTATACCCAAATAACTGTCTTTCTCCAAGGGTCCCAGCATGGTAGACGATTCATCAAACAAACATCTGATTCTCATGATATGGCCTATTAAGAGTTTCTGGGTCTGGTCCGACCCGGTAGGGCCGACATGATCCGAACCAGTCGGGCCGACCCGATTTGACCCGGTCATACCGACCTGATCTGACCCGGTCATACCGAACTGCTCTGACTCGGTCGTACCAACCCGATCCGACCCGGTTGTACAGACCCGATCTGACCTGGTCTCGGAAGATCCACCCCAATTCAGATCGGCTAGACCCAATCCGGGTCCACCCTGGTGGGGATGGGCTGTGAAGGGCTCGACACATTGGACCACGGTGGTCTTGGCCCGCTGGGCCGCTATCTGGCCTCGCCCACTGGGGGCATGGACCGACCTGCAAGGGGGTGGCTCGGCCTACAAGGGAGTGAGGCCTACAGCTGGGTGGATTGGTCCGCTGTGGCGGGGCTCTCCCTAGTCACCACCTGGGGAATTGACCCCCGGTTCTTCCTGAATGGACGTGAGGGATGTTCGGCCTCCTCTATAGTGGCAACATCACATGGCACTGCCAGGTGTCATGTGGGACCCACTGAAGCGGGTCCTACCTCCCTTCGCGGCCTGCCGATGCCGAATGTTGTCTCTAGCAGCGCGTGATGTCTCATCGCTCTACCACATGCGGCTGACCGGTGTGCCGACCACCACCTTCGGTCCACCGCGGATGATGAGCCGTCACCCGCATCCTCTGGCGATGCCCTGGTCACACCAACCTCCTCTTCCACGGTGGGTCGGTGTGTCGGCTGTCACCTCTGACCACCACGACTGACCAGCCGTGGCCGGTTCTTTCTTCGGTGTGGGTGCGCCACCTCCTCCCTCACGGCTGGCCATTTTCGGCCACCACCTTGGTCCCTGTCGGCACCGGTCACTCATACCGCTGAGCCGACGACCTTCCACGGGTCACCGGCTGAGCTCTGGGGGCCTGTTTTTCCTTCTAATGGCATTGTTGAACTTCCCAGGATATCACCATTGCTTCTATCCTATCAAAAATTGGGTTCCATCCATCCCGAAGAATTCCCCACAAAGAACACACAAATTAATCAAGATAACGGAGGGACCGGGCCTTGTTCGTTTGGCCTGCGCCCTCCATATTAGCTTGATAACAATACATTGAATATATTTAATCATCCATACTTGAAATTAAACATTTTCAAAATCCCTACCTCAAGAACGATGGAGAACAACCGCAATTTAGGAAGTGGGTCGGTGTTTGTCTTTCCCGCAACAAACTCCCAATGACGACGTTCATACGTCATCCTTTGGTTCGTGGTTCGATGTCACCTATCGCTGCCCACTAGAATCGGCTCCATCCTCCAAGGGTTTTGCGTCATGACACTTTATCAGCAGTTCATTTTTTGGTGAAGTAGTGCTGATATATCTCCCCAAGATCCATTTAAATAAGAGAGGGGGAGGGTGTCTAACACTCATGAGATTTATGAGGGTTCATTTATTAATAACCTTACTAATTCCCAAAGATTCTATTACATAGGATTTGAATGGTCAATACATTTAATGGCTTGACACATCACTGGTCCCACGCTGCCTCTAGTCTATTATAGGTAAAGGAAGAATAAAATAACAAAGTTATTTTATTAATTCTTTTAAAAGAATTTCCAAAATATAAAATTTTCTGTAGACCATCTGGAGTCGATGTGAATCCTCCCTTAAGAGAATCTTGATGCTACAGATTCAATGGTACCCTCATATTTTTAATTTGAGCACCGGTTCAAAGGTTAGAAAATTCCACTTTTGCGTTTACTGAACGTACCTTAAAAAAAGTTTAGAAATTCATTACGGGCACGCCGGGCCTCGGAATCACGCGCCATCAATTTTTACAAACTCGTAATAATTCCATATAATTAAAAAATAATTTACATGGAAAATATGTGTCTTTAAATTCTCTCCACCTTAGAAATTTTCATCCTCGAAAGCCATAACATTGACTAACAAAACAAATGGGGGTACTAAGAACCAATATAATCCTCCTGCTCCTAAGTGCTCTCCTAGAGGTTCTCGTGATATAAGCCAACATGCACCAGAGGTATCGATAGCCCAAGAAGAGCCCACTCCTGTCAATCCTCAATGTCCACTATAACCTCTATAAATATCACCCCATTATCAAAGTCCATCTCACCATAGTCGATGAAATGAGATGATTCATGCAAATATCTCCTCACCTGTGATATGTGGAAGAGGTTGTGCACCCTCTCCAACTGTAGTGGTAGTGCTAAGCGGTATACCACCTCACCAATCCACTGAAGTATTAGAAATGGTTTGATAAACCTCAGTGATAAATTTCCGCCTTGGCCAAATCTTTGTAAACCTCATCGAGGTGAGACCCCTAAGAAGACATGGTCTCCCTCCTCGAACTCCAAAGGTATCTGCCTCCTGTCAGCATAATAATTCTTCCTACTCTGTGTAGTCTTTATCTGCTCCTGGATTATCTTAACCTCGTCAGTGGTAGCCCGTACCAACTATGGAGCCATAAGTGCTGACTCCCCTGGGTTTGTCCAGTATAGAGGTGATCTTCAAGGTCGGCCGTAAAAGGCCTCGAATGGTTCCATACCGATGGTGGAGTGATATTTGTTGTTGTATGAGAACTCCACTAAGGGAAAGTGATCCTCCCAACTGCGTCCAAAATCTAGGACATGATCACGTAGAATGTTGTCTAGTGTCTGAATGGTCCGCTCCGTCTAACCACCTATTTGAGGATGAAAGGAGGTGCTCAAACATATCTAAGCCCCAAATTCCTCATGTAACCCATTGAAAATACGGGAAGTAAAACATGTGTCACAATCAGAGATGATCGTTGTTGGAACCCTATGAAGTTGCAATATCTTCTGTACAAAGAGGCTTCCCAAGACCTCTACTAATCCCTTCTCTCAGATGAGTATGAAGTGGGATAACTTGGTAAGTCAGTCAATGATCACCCAAATGGAATCATGTACCTTGGACGTATGTGGAAGCCCTGTCACACAATCCATGGAAATTCCATCCCACTTCCACTACGACACCTCTAGTGGTATCACTGGGCCTATTGAAACCTGATGGTCGGCCTTCACTTGCTGACAAGAGAGACATCATGAAACAAACTATGCCACTAATTTCTTCATCACTGGCCACTAGTGATGATACCAGAGGTCCTGGTATATCTTCACCACACCAAGATGTACCGCTAGAGGGGGCATATGGAACTCCCTCAACACCTCCCCCCGTAGCGTCACTGGTACCATGGTACGTCCTCTCAAGAGGATGACATGATCAACACCTTTAGAAAATCATTTGGGTGCATGTCCTGAAGATATCTGAGCACGTCGAGCCTCACATTCAATGTCTCCAAGCTGCACATCCTAAACTCACTGAAGAAGTAGGGGAGTGACAGTCATAGACTATAGGTATGCTGTTCCATCTCTATCCACAAAGGATATCTGCAATGCGGCTAAATGCTTTGTCGCCTCACTCAGCAATTGTAGAATAAACCTCTTGCTGAGTGCATCTACTACCATGTTCCCCTTCTCAGGAGTATAGAATATCTCAAAGTCATAGTATTGGAGGAACTCTAGCCATCGTCTCTGTATCAGGTTTAGGTCCTTCTGAGAGAAGATATACCTGAGAATCTTATGATCAGAGTAGTCTGTAAAATTTTCGTCCATCAAGTAATGTTTCCACATATTCAAGGTGAAGATCACTAATGCTAACACTAGGTAATGGGAAGTATAGTTTGGATCATGATATCTCAGTAGTCATGAACCATAAGCGATCACTGCTCTCTCCAGCATCATGACACATACATGTCCGATCCCTAATTCATCGTAGTATACTACATACCCAACACCCTCTTCTTGTAGCCTCAAGATGGGGGCACTCATCAGTCTCTTCCTCATATATGAAAAAATATACTGGTAGATCTACATCCATACAAAGGGACATCCCTTCTTCATCAATACTGATAAGGGTGCCACAACTCTGGAAAATTCAGGCATGAATCTTCGGTACTATCCAGCCAACCCCAGGAAACTCCGCACCTTGGTCACACTTATGGGTGGCTCCCAAGAAATAAAAACCTCTAACATCACCGGATCCACTGAAACTCTAGCCTCTGAGATAATGTGTCCTAGAAAGTGGACCTCTCGTATCCAGAACTGGCACTTCGAGAGCTTACTATAAAGCTGGTGCTCTTGGAGTGTATCCAGGACTATCTGTAGATGATAAGCATGCTCCTCCTCTGATGCTGAGTATGTCAAGATGTCAACGATGAAGACCACCACAAAAAGACTGAGGTATGACTGAAAGATCCTATTTATTAGTCCTATGAACACTACTATGGAATTGGTCACACTTATTGGAATAAACATGAACTCATAGTGGCTATACAGACATCTGAAGGACGCATTCTGCACATCCTCATCTCGTACACTAAGTTGATGATAGCCTGATCTGAGGTCTATCTTTCAAAACCAATGACCTCCCATTATATAATAAAAAATATCATTAATCCTCTGAAGTGGGTACTTGTTCTTCATGGTCACCTATTTCTGGCGTCGGTAGTCCAAACAGAGTCTCAAACTCCCATATGCCTTCTTGGCGATCAAAATCTGGGCTTCCTATGGAGAAACACTGGGCCTTATGAACCCCTTTCTCTGCAAGTCCTCCAACTGTACCAATATCTCACGAGGCTCCATGAGAGCCATCCTATATGCTGGTGTAGATATCGGTGTCTTCCCAGTGGATAGGTTGACTTAAAACTCTACCTCTCTATGTGGAGGTAGTCCCTGGACATCATCAGGAAAGTCATCGACATACTGGTCCACCACTATAGGATAACTCAGACTTTAGATATCAATTGCTCTGAGGGTAAGACTAGAAAACTGATGTGTGATCGGCTGCACCCTTCTCTGGGTAAGTGCATCATGTGCTGAAAAAGTTACCTTCTCTTCAGTGAAGGAAGCCTGGTCTCATCCTTGCATCCACACCACACTTTGTGCCTAATACATTCAATCAGAGCATGGACTGTGGATAACCAATCCATACCCATGATGAAATCATATGACCTAGATGCCACTACTAGAAGATCCCAACCGAAGCTATCACCTCTTAGGGTAATATCACACTACCGATAACAATGTGTATTCATCGAATCCCCTCCAGTAGAAGTCTCTTGTTGTAAGGATCGAGCCAACTGCTTCACCAGATTCTCCGAGCTCCGAACGAGGGTCATGGAAATAAAAGAATTACTGGAACCTATGTCTATAAGTTATGCAGCTAAGGTGTAGTAGACACACATCGTGCCTCTAATCATCTCCAGAGCACCGTGTTCATAGGCCTCAGCTTCCTAAAGCTGAGCTCTTCCCTGTCCACATGCTCCCTATGGTCGGGGTGGACCGCCTGGAGGAGATAGATGTAGAACCTCGAATCGCCGCCCACCACTTGCTGCACGACCAGCTCCTCTTCCACGTCCACCTACTACCTACGGACCTCCCCGATCGAATCTCTACATCTAGCTTGACGGTCCATTGACTGTCGGCTGGTCATCTGTATGTCGGGTCAGGCAATCACAAGCCATGTGACCCTGCCCACCGCACAAGTAGCAGAAACTTCTCCTAATTTTCCCTCCTATATCCCATGAGCCCCACAACACTGACCCTATATCCCGAGGTATTCCACTAGATGGTCTAGCCCACTTGGGCCTCTACGTCATCCGTCTACTTCCTGCTATAGATGACTCTGCTACATGATGTCCGATGGTGTCTCTCGAGGTCGGTGCCTACTCAACTAGGAAGCTCTCTACCAAAAGCGCTCGCTCTACCACCTGGCCTGCATTAGAATGATGATCGATATCATCGATTCTTTGATATCCCATTGAAGACTCTGATCAAAGGTCCGAGACATGAAAAAGGGTCATGTAACATGTCAGTGGAGTAGTGGGAGAGATCAGTGAACCTCTCCGAGTACTGGGTTATAGTTATGTTGCCCTGTTATAAGTACATCAGCTCCTTTATACACACTGAGCGTATAATCATTGGGAAAATCACTGCTTTGAAAAGGCCCTCGAAGTCCGCACAGATGAGAGTCACCTCATCGTTTAACTGGAGTGTCATAATCCACCATCATCCAGCTACTCCCTCGAAGAGACTGGCTTCTAGGATCACTATCAGATCAGGTCGTGTCCTAACTAAGTGAAACACTTTGGCCACAAACTTTAGGCAGTCCCATCCCCTAGCGGGTCCATCTCGCCTCGAAACCTCAGAGGCCTTTTCCACTGAAACTCATGCAACACGCTCTATCGGTGTGCATCCTCTGCTGGTGGGGCATGTTGCAATGGATGCCCAATGGGTAGTGGTGCTGCTGGTACACCACCTGAAGGTTCTAATGCCATATGAGATCCATTCACTAAGGCCTCATCACTCGAGGGCCCATTATTGCATACTCTCTCAGGAATATTGGATGGCTATCTAGGTGGAGACATCTTGAAAGAAGACATGTGTGACACAGTCAATACATTATACTAGGTGAGCTGACTCAAAGAGATCACAATAAAAACATTAAAAAAAAACACAAAATCAGTGTTTCCATGCATAGAGTTGGAAATCAGAATTCAGGGTCCTGGGGTATGGATATGTCGGCCGCCTCACTAACACTGGATTTCCCAAACCGAAAACCATACTCATAACTCTTAACACTATTGCCACATAGAAAAGATCATAGTCCTAGTTCTTTAGTAGAACTGACTAATCTGATACCACTTTGTCAAGACCCATCCCCCAGGGCCTATGCTGTGACTACCCCAAGCCCTCCTTCCATAGGCCTGGGGATGGTGACTATCACAAGAAAGGGATATCCCTAAAATGGGAAGGAATTGACTTTTACCCTGTACAGACACACAGTCCAAGAACACAACAATAAGAAACCACGAATTAAACTACTATAGTAAAAGTGATTTTAAAGTAAGGGGGTCAGAATACAAACCAAACTGAGAAGTAAAAGTACAACTAAAATGTATAAATACAACTGAAAAGTTAAAAGAATCTCTTGAATCATCCACTGAGGATTTTACCTAAAGGGTGGGAATAGATCATGATTAGTATTCCCCATGTCACATCACACCAAATGGTCCACCTCTGAGCACCGTCCAATCATGGCTCCCTCATCCTTGATCAATGCAGTACATCGTCTGCACAAGACACAACAAGGTGCGGGTGTATCCCCTACCGAGTTGAGTATAACGATACACAGTAGGAACCCTAAGACTCCCTTAGGTCTTCCAGAGTTCCAAGAAGCAAAAAACCAAAAAAATTCCATGTTTTAATGGTTCCAACACGATAGACGGTGCATCAATTGGATGCCCGGTCTTTGAGTTAAAAGCGTTTTAGTTTTGAGGGCCCGGTTGGATTTGGGTTCGATCCAACCATCCATAATCCAACTATCTCCAAAACACATGTGGAGTATACTCAAAGGACTGTATTTCTCCAAGGGTCTCAACGCCATAGACGATTCATCAAATGGACATCCAGTTATCAAGATATGGCTCTTTAAGATTTTATGGGTCTGGTTGGGCTCGGGTCTGTGTAGACCTGGTCGGACCGACCCGACCTGACAAGGTCTGGGCTAACCAGACTTATTATGGGACCGACACAACCTAACATGGTCTGGGCCAATCTGAATCCTTACGGGACAGAACCGACCCGATCTGGGCTGATATGACCTAGTTTGGGTCGACCCAACCCGATCCGAGTCCGATTGGGATGAGATGGGCCGCGGTGGGCTCGGCCTACTGGGACGCAGTCCGGCCCAACCCGTAGGGGGTGCAAACAGACCCATAAGGGGGCACCCCAGCCCACTAGGGGGAAAGACCTGATGGGTGTGTGGACCAACCATGTGAGGCGTGGCCCACAATTGGGGGGAGCGGCCCACTTTTGTGGGGCCCGCCCAAGCCGTCACCCAGGGGAGTGACCCCCCGGTTCTTCCTGAACGGCCGCAAGGTCCATTCGGTCTCCTCCGTATTGGCGACAACACATAGATCCACCATGTGTCATGTGGGACCCACTGGAGAGGGTCCTGCCTCCCGTCGCGGCCGGCCAGTGCCGACCACCGTATCCAGCAGGTCGCGATGATAGAAACTCACCCAAATCTAGATTTAATAAATTAATTCAACATTTTATATCATTTAACCCCTTAAAGGGTGTCATTTTATTTTATTCTTAATATTTTTTATTATAAGGGGAATCTAATATAATAATACGACTATTCCATGATCTTCAAAAATAATGGAAATACAGTATAATAATGTTCATTAATACCAAGATAGTACACATAAACATTGCGTTGGTCCGATGATGCTATGTTTTTCTCAAATGAACCTAAGTGTCAAATGATTTTGGAGTCTCAGGAAAAAATCATGATGTGAATATGGTATTATCATATAATTGTATTCTTTAAGGTATTATATGAAGACGAACCATCTCTTGGACATATATCTTGCCTAGTTCATTAACTGACTGGGTCTTCTTGATCTATAAGAAATATGAAACTTTTGTAAAATCATCAACTATCACCCATACCATGTCATGGAATTAGTATGACCTTGGTAACCCCATCAAGAAATCTATAATCACAACTTCCCCCACCCACTCATGAGATAATAGATTCTTGCTATGGCCTATAAGTCTCTAGTGATTAAATGTAAACTAGTGATAGGCGATGAATCATGATTAGAACCCTATAACATCCATCTTAATCTTGGGAAACTCATACATCATATAGAAGTCATGATACATCATAGAAATCCATGGGATATTAACCCATCTGATGAAATGTGAATCATGTATTAGTTCCTTACACATTTGTGTAGGGAAAACCACATACTATCTATATATAGAACCTCATTTTTATCTACTATAAAATTTTTATGTATCCCCCAACCATATATATTATCCCTCATTATTATATAATATGAAAAAATTTATAATTCTATTCCACCCAATATCATAGAGATATGGTGATGCTCAAGGCAATAAGGGTAAAATTTCCTAAACACTCATGGACTGTAAAATATTACTAAGTGACCATAAATTGTCACAATATACTAGCATTTTTAACTATTTGAACTAGAATATACATACTCACTAAATATTTATTTTTATTTTATTTTCCAAGGGAATATTATTTATCAAATTCAAAAGACTATAGTTAGTTAAACTAACTCCTCTATCAAAGGTTCAGTTCATTGAAGGAGAATATATAATTTTGAATCTTATGGTTGGTATACACCTTGTACCTCCCATGAAAAGGAAATTCCACCATTATTTAAATGAATGCACCCCCATTTACATTTATAAATCATGAATCATATATTTATGAATTTATGGATTAAACTATAAAGAACTATAAGTTACTATGCATTCATCATATATCAAAACCACCCCAAGAAAAACTCTTATTGCATTGAAATATAATTTATAGTTATTACATGGTGTAGGAAATTCTAGGATTAGCATTGGGAACAACCTCATTTTTAGCTCATGAAAACCACATTCACAAGAATTTTATTACTCAAACATCACCCAAATATTGTAAATGGACATCATTATTGTTTCCAATTTGATAAAAAAATTATAATTCATTTAGTAGTGTCCCACCAATCCTTATAAATTATTGATATAGAATTTGTTCTTGTGTATCTCCTTAAAAATCATATAATCCTCCATACCATGGTCTAATGATCATCCAAACTTTGATACCACGTTCCCCATGAATCAAACCACACTGATCCAAAACTAACACTTTGATAATATTCCATAAATTTGATGTTGCCTTATTTTTCTCAAGAATGTTTCTAGATTTAGAGTGTGGTATTTTACTGAATATGAGTATACTAAAATTAAAATAATAACAATGAGAATAAATGAATCAATATATAAATGGAAAAAACAATTCCATAGGTAAATAATTTTTTAAGAAAATAGTTTATGTTAGATGACATCAAAAGATACTCAAATATTCCATACATGATACAGAAAATAGTTCAAGGAAAATATGATAGACACACTCATAATTGATGATATGAAAATAATAAATTGATCTATAAGAGCCAGTTGTACACACTTGACTGATAAAATTTGTTAACTATATGTGGAATAGGATATCGGGTCATGACCTTCACTTGGTTCAATCACTTATAATCCACAAAAAAGTGGATTTATCCATTGTCCTTATTCATGAATAATATAGGATAACACCAATGGTTCATGATGAAATGTATAAGAAATTTCTCCTCAAGAAAATTTAGGTGATCTTTGACATTTATATTCTATAAAGGTGTCATCAATTTTAAGAAAATAAATATTTGTTATACACCCAACATCAATATGATCATCAATACAATCCCTCTTCTATGTGGAATACTTGAGAAATAATATATATAGATACCATATAATTGATCTACGACTAAAATAAAGACTGAATATCTCCCCTATATATATTTTGGATGAAATTATCAAAACTAGGGATGTGACTGTAACAAATTATCAATGGTTGGGTTTTTGAATAGACTAACTATAAACCCCACTCTCTAGTTAATAATTAAAAACCATCATTGATAGATGAAAATGATAAGAATCAATGATAGTATTTATTTTGTATTCGAGAAAGTTTCAAACAAGCCATCTATATGATCACATTGATACTAAATATCTCTACCATGATGAAATCCTACAAGTTACTATTGCAAATAATCACAATTCAACACTTAATACCCCTCTAAAACTGTTAGATTACACCCTCTAAAGAGTATCAAAAAACATAACTCCATATAGATATTCTATAACAAACACCTATCACTAATAAACTGAGTAGATATAAATTTGTGTGATTTATTTTTAGTGGATGAAAGAGATATTTGAGGATGATATTAGAAAGAATGAAAACTAATGATTGAATGATATCATGATTAATAAGAGTATGCATGATATCATTGATATTTCAAATGGTGTGGACTTGATTTCTAATTTTCTAACTCCCCTGAGAGGTATCAACAATAAAAAACTACCACCTTCGCATCTGGGCACGATTTTTCACTCTATAACTAGACTTAAAGAGGAACCCCAAATACGAGACCACTATGGAAATCTTAGTCATGATCATAATCATAGAGTCTGACAAAAACCATTACCACATTATATGTATAGTGAAAAATTCAAATATATGACATATAAAGAAACCAAATTTGGGAAGGGGAGGTGCCACAAAATTGGGCCATAGGTCCAATTATCAATGATATAATTGATTTCTCTAACCGGGGGGGGGGGGGGTAGTAAATGTCACCCTGAAATAATAAAAATTAATATGGGTCTTGATGGTAGTCATCTAATCCATCCTAATAAATATATAAAAATGATATATATCAAGAATATGAATGACCTATGATATTTACACCTTATATAATAAGATAACATATAGAGGATATTATAATCTTCACATCATCTTCTTCTTCCCATGAGATGTAGATATTTCAATAATATAGTCACAATATTGGATATATTTTTATGAAAATACATGAAAAAACAGATATAAATGACTAGGAGGAAAATGTATCAAATATTATAATATCCAAAAATAAAACAATGAGAATAATACATGACCAAGATTCATATCCTTTATCATAATAAACAAAAATCCTTCTCCACAACATGTAATTTTATATTTTATGAATGGTCATCAGACCTATCACCACCTTGAGTGTTATCTATTTACTAGATCATCCTATATGATAAACCAATAATACCATTGTTATCATATGATCAAGGACTCAATAAATTAGAAGAATATGAATGAATTATGGATTCTATGGGAGATAATTATAGTACACCAATTCAAATATAGGTATTTTCACTATAAATTCTCTTTTGATAGCCCAAATACCAACTTGTTTAACAAGACTTAGGGTTTTCTTGGAATGAATACCTTTTCAGACCAAACTTTAATCCTTGATAGTAGATGAGATTTCCATTACCCATGAATATAGATTGATAATCATAATTCATATATACAATTTTGATTTAATTCATTACTCATTATACATGTTTTACACTATGCTGGTGTGATTTTTAATTGGGTTTTGAATGTAATTGGAACTGATTTTTCAAAGGAGGTTATACTATTGAAATGTTTTAATTAAAAATTATTTACATTATAAATCCATGATTTATGATGTAAAATCAAAAAAAATACTCTATTGAGATGCATACCCAAGATGTAAATCCATTTTACCCCGTAAAATTATCCATATGAAGAAAACATATGATGCAAGGGGAATATTTAAGGCATAAAACCCTCAGGATATACCTCTCATAAACCTTCACATAGACCCATAGATTTTAATCTAGGCCATAAATTATAGAGATAAAGAGTGATGACAATCTGATTATTTTCATTCATGACATAAAATGGTAGTTTATGTATTAAAATTTTTGAGACATAGAGTTTTTTATGGTGATATATAATGTAAAATATATTTATATCATAAGTGTTTGAAACAATTTACAATTTGGGTGACCCTAATTTCATGAGACCTTCATTTTTATATCTTAGTTTAGGGTTATCCTTTTACTTTTCATGTCTGGGTTTTCTCCCATTTTATATTCATTCCACTTCCATGGTCTAGTTCCATAGGATTTTTAAATATCTCTAAATTGTTCCAAAAGATTTATTCTTTTAATTGAAATGTTGTGTTTCTTATTCTTTTAAATTTAAGTAAGACTATTATTTTTTATTTCTTTCTTGATTGTTGATTTATTTAATTTATAATTTAATCATTATACCTCTATTCCATGCATTTAAATTTGTTTTCTTCATGTAGGGCTAATGCACCTATGGTTTGGGATTAATTATAGGGTCTTCATCCATTCCATGAATCTCTAAATCAAATATTTGGTAATTTATTATTTGTTAAATTTCGTTAATAATACAATCATTTCACATTCACTTGCATGAAGCGTATTCGATGTATTATAAGGGATTGAACCATAACTAGTTTAAATGAACCAAAATATGAGAAATAGATCGTTTTTATTCCCATATTTATATTTTTAACTGATGCATGTAGGATGAAAACCACCTCTAGACCTGAGAGGGGATATCGACCTAGGTAGATATATTTTTCCTAACCGAAGCAAGCATGGTAAATCTATATTATCTATATGGTCTATGTTAACAAAACATATATCATTATATTTAGGGGTATCTTATACATAGGATCCCTAAAAATGATCATGAACCCTTCCTCTATAAACTATAGTATAATATATTCTATTTTCTTTAAACACAACCTCATAGAAATATCAGGAGTAATCCATTATAAGTTCTAATAGCTAGGTCAAAAACTGATTTTTCTGTCTCATTGTGGGTTTTAATGTGAACTTCCACTATTCTTTGTACATTTCCAATGTTCCAGTTTTCTTTTATAAATTTTTTTAATCTGATCATTCCCATGTTTAACTAATGATGATGTGTGGTTGGTCAAGTATTAGTAACACTATTAAAATTTCACTTGAGAATAGTGGCCTCTAGTAAGGACCTAGGATTTCCTCACACTACTTCCCTTAACCATTTATTTTTTAAAATATATTTTCATAAGTGTTAGATGATTCATATGTGATGAGAAATAGTACATGAGACAAGGCAGTTTGACTCATTCAAGGAGTCTGGAAACTCAAGATCTTCTTTATTTTGACCCTAAAATAGAGTGATACATTATTAATGTCATCATTCAAACATATTGATTCTAAAAAACATTTTTCCTAAAAAAATAGAATGATCACTTTTCTTCATTGAAAAATCATAGATTGTGATCAATATTGCAGGAGCACATCATTATGGACAATATCATTCTATTCATTAATAGTGATTCAACCAGTTTTATCCACCCTAACATACATGAATATAATTTCAATATAAATTCTTTTCTAATTAATATGAACCAAAACATGGGCTAATTTAGTGGGATTTATAGTTAGGAACCTTTTAAGAACTTATAAATAGAATTGGATAATGTGTTAGGACATAAAATCCATCACTCATTTTTATCATAATTTCTTCAATTTCAGGGATACTTTAGGGGAAAGATCAAGTGTCTATTGTAATTATTATTTCCTTCATATTTTTTTCTTCTGAATCCTACTAATCCAAATTTCCTATAACCATAATAATGTGATGAATTCACTATCATCATTATACTGAGTAGTCATTATGTTAATGGTACAAACCATACGTATTCATTTTTGACCATAATAAATAACAAATGAACATCTTTAGTATATGGATTAGTCTACCGCCTCTATAAAGCGTTGTTGTTGTTTTTATTTCATATATTAATGACAAGTAATAATTGATATAATTATGAATAAATATGATATATCTCATGAATTTTGACTCTTATATTTCAATTTAATATCCACCTTCACCCACTCTCAAGCATTGAGAAATGGTATTATAAAAAATAATGACTTGAGTACTACGACCTCCATGATGAAACATTTTGTGTTTTTCATCTAGATTTACAATAATTATCAGAAAATTAGGAAATATAGTTCACCATGATAAATAAATAAACCTAATATCATAATAATTCTTTTATAATTATATAATTTATAAATAAAAACCACCTTAACCATACTCACAAATCGAGTTAAATTGTGTTCAATTTTGTGTTCATTCAACCACCTTTTTGAACAATACATTAATATCCAATTTTTTATCACTATGGAAACATGAATTTTATTATTATAAATTATTTATCAAAAAATTAATTGTATTTAGTTATTTACTTATTATATAAATTATTTAACATATTATTAGTGTATCATTTTCATTGTCTAAAATTACCAAAATGACCCAACCCTAATTCAATTTTTATACAAACACAAAGAGGAAGTATATAATAAATAAATTTCATATGATAATAAATAGTATATATTAAATTAAATATACAAGTATAATTTTCCAAATAATGTATCTAATAAAACTAATTTGGTTATCTATAAATTTTATAGTGTATAAAAAATGAAACTGGTTAAAGGTAAGGGATTTACATCTCAATTACTATTCATTGAGACACACCTATTTTTAGTTAAGAGATTTATATAATACCTATACGATACATTAAATCATGAATTAATTATTATTTAATATTATTATAATAAAACATGCATGGAACGTTTCTTTCAATAGTTTTTATTTAAATGATACATAAAAAAACAATTTATTTTTAGATTCCTTTTAAAAAAAATAGATCTCTCAATTATGATAATACATCTAGGAAATTTTTATCCTCGTTATTTCAAATTCCTCTATAATTTTAATCTCCACTAGACTCCATTGTTAAACACCTATTTTTCTTTATGTAATTTTAAATTTTATTTTTTAAAACATTATTACATGATGTGGGTTTACAATAAGGCTATGTCAAAATGTTAAAAAACATTTTCTATCATTTTAAAATGTTTTATTATCCACTCAGTATTTTCTTTTGTTAAAATTTAAGTCATTTTATAGGCTCCATATTTAAATATTATTTAAAAAACTAAATGTTTTAAAATTAATTTCAATTATTTTATTTAAAAAATTATGTTTTATTTTATATTTCCATTATCATATATAATTATTTAATGTAAGAGTTTTGAAATTATTTTCATGTATTTTTCAGGAAAAAATTATTCCCTATTAATGTCTCCTTTTAATTATAATTTTTTAGTGTATATTGACTTCTCCATTTTATCCCTTTAATTTTTTCAAGAATATTTTGTTTTAAACACATTATATTAACATTTTAAAAAGTACTATCTTTACCAACATGAAAATATTTTTTAAGATTAATTTTTAATTCTTGGTTTAAATAGGTTTTTGTTTTTTTTTCATTTTCACTTCTATTTACCCTCAAAGGGTTATATTTTATGATGTGATGTATTGATAACCCTTTATATGTTATTATGATATGATTCCTTTTGGAAAAGGAAACCCATTTTATGATTTATGAAACCCATTTTATTTCCATGGGTTCTTTATGGAATGTGAATATTTTTTTTGTTTTTATGTTTAATAAAACCATTATTTTTCCATATATTCATCAATATATGTTTATGATTTATTTTTTAGGGAACATATTTGTATGGAAGATGATAGGTGGTGTATTATATTTCCCTCCAATGCATTAGTTTATGTTTGTGTTTTTTGAGATCAAAGGGGTATAAGGAATGACTTATACCAAGCCAAAATGTACACATGAGGATTTATCCCAAGATAATGTGGTACATAGGTGTATTTATCACAAATAAAAGGGAGAATATGAGTGTTTATTCCAATCCAATTAAGAATAAATGATGATTTATCTAATGATAAAGTGTATATGGGAGGATTTATCCTTGTGTATAATGGTTACATGGGTGGATTTATCCCATTTCCAAGGGTACATTGGAGGATTATCCTAATCCCAAGAAGGTGAAGGGATTTTTTTGAAATAATTTTCCTACTCTCATGGTTATTCCGCATTCCCTTGTTTTTCATAAAATTATGTTAAAATTTCATGATTAAAATTATTCCCCTAAAGTTCCATGTTTTTATTATTATTTCTTATTTTCATTGTTTTATGCACATTTATGTCATGTTCAAAATTTATATGATTATTTCGATGTGTTTGATCCATGTCACATCATTTATTATTCATTAATAATGTTATTATGATCTTATATTACTCTAACATGTTTTATAATCATCATATAAGGTATTTTGGTATTTTATTGTAACATTTATGGCTTTCTCATGTTATCTACCATGTTTATTATCTATTACTCTTTGATTATTTTTATCCTACTGGGCATTTTATCTCACCTATTTCTTATGTTTACAATCCCTATGTTATAAATATTATTATTTAATTTGAGATATCTAGAAAATATTCTATAGGATGACTACTGTGAATAACTTTTCACATGTATTTTAAAATAAAATGTTCAAGTAGTAAATCTCTAATATAGTAAACTTATCTCTCCCCATGTTGTGTAACTATTTATAAGATGTACTGATTAAATGAAGGTATCAAAGTTTTATTTCTGAATTTTTACCTTGGGATTCTATAGTAGGTATCAAATGAAATTTTTAGTTATTTTTGTATATTAGTTTACTAAATTGTTTAAATTAGATCAAATAACATTAGATAAAACCCTAGGAAAATATATTTGGTATGAGTCTTTATACATGATGATATCCTAACTTATTGGTAAATTCATTAGTAAGTGATTTTCCGTAGAAATAAAACCCTTTATAAATACTATAAGTGAACTTAATATATATAACTAATGTACCAAAATGTTATACCCATGAAGAGGGTGTGCTGGGCGTTAACTCAATCATCACATGGTGCATGATACAGAGTACTAACAACATAACTAGTTTTATATTCCTAAGTGATATTTGTTGGTTAATAAAAATATATTTAAACCATATTAATAGGGAATTATTATGTTAAGGAATTAGGATAAGAATTATAACAGGAATCAAAAAAAATATACCTATATTTAACCAAGAGTGATTTAACAAGAACAAAAAGTCAATGTGATGGTTTCCATGAGTAAAAAATTTGGAGGTTTATTTTTTCATAAATACCATATGATGAAAATATTGATCCATACAAAATATATATTTTTTGGAAATGGTTGGAGAAAATAGAAACCATGTGAATAAGGTATGTGATAGAGAATGTAGTAATTAGAAAAAATGTAGGATAAAATGTCACATTGAAAACCTTGTTTTTATTCTCAACCAACTATCTTATGTTATAAAAAAATATTGATTATTTCTAAAAACATTAACATAAAAAAAGATAATGAGAGAGTATTATAGAATATGTGATGTTGAATATGATTAAGGAAACAAGATTTAACTTCCCATGTGTCAAAAATATGGGAAGAAACACCAAAGTTAATATCTCATAGGAATAATAAAGTGTTTCATGTGAGTAATAAATAGCCATCAAGATCAAGATTATCGAGATGGGATTAATAATCTTATCAAATGAAACATGGGTGAATAATATTAAATGAATCAAACATTTAGAGTTTGGGAATTATGAAAAATGATGTTATAACCCAACCATTGAGGATAACAGACATCAGAAACCTCCTAAACTATGGAAAAAAGGGAAATCCTCTATGGTCACTACTTTTGAATGTAATTCATGAAAATGATGTGTAACACTTGTAGTAATCCACTACTATATAATTTTTAATATCTAATTGAAATATAGTTTTTTCCACTTTAATAGGCCTAATAGTTTTTTTACGATAATGAAATCATCCCTCAAATTATTTGATATTATCTTCCATTTTGTTTATATTTATAGGAATATTATCTATGTGAATCTTATTAATTAAAACTTTAAGGTAATTTACTATGATTTTTGGCACTGTATAAATCCTTTTATAGGGTCTCTACATCAATTATGAGAATAAATAATTCAAAATTCATATTTCCAATCAAATAAAGATCATATATCATTATAAATATTCCTATGATCCCTCTTATAATGTTTATTCAATTATAATATTTTTGAAACCTATTCATGAATGTTTTTTATTTCAAATGGAATGAAAAAAATGAAATATTGGGACATTTCACTTAGGAAGGAATATATGTGTTTCATAATCTCACAGAAATTAGTATGGTTAATACCACATTTTAAATTAACTCTTTAGTCATATAAATATAATTTATATCCTAAAATATATATTTTATTTTGTGATATCTAAAATTTAGGCTTTTATATTTATTTTGGGGGAGTGAATGTAACAACATGATATTTAGGATCCTGTAAAATTCATACGATTTTCATTAAATTATGTCAAATGCTTCACTGAACCTAAAAAAACCACAACATGAGAATATAATTTTTTTTAATAAATATATAGAAAATATTATAATTTTAGAATAGTAAATATTCATAAGGTAAATAATTAATAATATATTTTAATGACTCTCTATTTTTCTTACAAAGCATTAGAATTTTTTAAATAATATTTTATGAGCTAGATGATATGATTTTGTGAGATTCCAGGTCCCATAGATTCTTGGTATGGATGTAATAAAAATATTAAAAATATTATATCATAAATTCATTGTTTTTATTGAGTAATGGAATAACTCCTAAATAAACTCTAATATGCAAAAAATTTAGATAACTCTGATGTCTAGAATGTGGGTTATACCCTAGGAATGACATAATAATTATGTGTTCCTAGTTTTTAGCCTGAGCACTATCATGGGTTCTATAATAAGTAAATAAATTAAGATAATTATTTAATTTAAATAATAAAAATCCCAAAATAATCATTCTATATATAAAAACGGATTTGGAAAATCCATAGGTTCAGCTATATAACACTCGAGATTTAGACCATAGCTGTTGAAGCGAATTTATAGATGATCACGGATAGTTAGTTGATTGGTAATCATTGTTCCAATAAAACCTTGCGGATATTTCCAAGGACTGCAATATGGAGAAACTAATCATAAGATATTGATTAAAACAAAATGTAGGATGTTTATTTTTTTGTTTTATCCATGTTTTCAATCCATTTTTAATGTGAGTCCATCCTTCAATAAATTTTATATATATATCCTTGGTTGTTTTGAAGATATTAATTTATCTCCCAGGGATTTGGGAGTTGAATAATTTTTTTATTTGGATCTTTTTTATAGTTATAATGGAAAATAATTAGGTCCAATCCACACAACGTTAGAGGATCATTCCTCTTGTTGTGTTTTATGCTCTTATACCATCATTTGTTTCAAGTTCATCATAAATACTTTCTTTAGATTGTGTTTAAACCAATACCAGGTGGAAGACAATTGAATGATCATTCTTTAGAATAATGGATCATCACTATGGGTTTGGCTTCATGATCGAAATATCAATTGAGGGTTTTATGAGGGTGGTGGATAATTGAATGTGGATTGGGATTGGATAAATGTTTCCCCATTTAATATCTTGGTCTGTGAAGATGGTATGGTGTGACAAGAGTCAACTCATGAGTGAATTGGGTTTACAAAATATGGCCACTAGTGACTGCAAAGTTCTGTCAACCTAGATGCATAATTTATAGGAGTGATTGGTAGTTGGATCAATGATGGGGTTGGAACAAGGGTAAAACACAAGGGTGTTTTGTATTTCAAGAAAAATCATGAGTACACAAATAATATTCTCTAAAAAAATATTGTTTGGTCTCCTCCCATGAAACTAGGGTTTAACACATATAATATTACCACACGCCGTGTGAAACATGACACAAGACATGTGGCCCAAGGTTGGGAGATCAGATTGTATTTTTGGATTACACTGGTATAGACATGAACATGCAAATGGGACTATCCTGAGTACACTTGAAAATCATGATACTTACAAAGGGCTAGGTATAATGACATGTGAAGAGTATATGGTCATGGTCTGATGTAAACTGACATGAGCCAATGTACACATACTTGGGTTCATGGAACATACCGAGGGCTGGTCCAACCTTTATATGCCATATATCCTAAAAGAAAAATCCGTTTATATGAAGAATTCCATGTCCTCTGATATAGAGAGACAGAAGTAGAACTAGGGTAGATATTACATTTCATGTACTACTAGTACACACCGTATACATTTTCTAGGAAAATTTAAGGCTCTCCATCTCTTCAGAATAGATCATTCTCAGTTGGGTATGTTCCCCTGGTCCATCCCCATGAGGTAAAAGTTATGAATTACATCCTAAGAAACTTAATTCATTACCCATATAGGATTAATATAAAATATAGTTTTTGAATCCCTCTGTTTGACCCAAGGAGTTATCCTCTATCATTTCATCTCCTTCCCATTGTTGGGGTTTTAGGCATTTTTTGACAACATATATGGGCATACATTCCCTTAATAAGTGGGTTATTTATGGTAGGTTCCTTTATAACACCAAATTCCAAGGGTGAGATCCCCTATCTATGTAAGAAAATATTTAGAGATCCAATTAGTATGTCATGATATAACCCAACATGTATAACCTCTCAAATGAGAATCCTCAATAACAACATGGCTTGTGGAGTGAGATCTCTCGGACAAGGGTTACCTTGAACCATCTAGAGAAATATTGCATCTAATATAATTTTTGAGAAACCTTTGATGCATATATTTTGTTATGATTATATTAGGTAGTTATATTTCTATGAAACTTATTTTGGTTGACATATCATTATAATGATGAGTATACTTTACTCTGGGTGCTTTATGTTTAGTGATTTTAGGGTCTCCAACTGGGTTTTGTCATACTCACCCCTATATGATATTTACCACATATTTTGTGACTAATGCTGATGAAATTTAATTAAATAGATTCCTAAGATTATTAAAAGTAAGAATATCATAGTGATCTAGTTAGATCATGGTTTATACTATGTATTTCATTTGATAGTTTTCCACTACTACTTAACATGATGTACTCTTTTAGAAATTTGGATGAGATTTTATTTTTCCTATTATGTTTTCAAATAATTTTTCCATTCTATGATATGGGATATAGTTTTATGAATGGATTTGTTATCAATTTGTTTAACTTTCATTTTTTTGATTATTTGAATATTTATGCACGCATACAGGTACCTTGGGACAAGGATACCCATGTTCGTGATATGCCTACTCGATGATGGTCATTACCCACTAGACTATTGGAGGTGGGAATGGGATTTCATACTAATCTTACCACTGAATAGGTAGGTCCCAATGGACCAGTTTATGATTGAGTGATATCTGAGGAGGTCAACTTAGGATTGGAGTTTAGAGATTGTCTTGTTGTGAGTTTGGTTTGGGAATCAGAGAAATAAAGTTAAATTGTTTTGTGTTGGAATGTTAGGCATGAGATTATAGTTTTGGAGTGTAGGATGATATATCCATTAACTAAGAATTTGAAAACCTAATTTTTGATTTGGGATATGTAGGCACTGAATGTAGGTAAATCTTTGGTACATGCAACATATAGGAATGGGTTATAGTTTTGATGTCCTTTTTGAGTAATCTCACCAGATATATTCTTTGATAGTGTTATGTCTTGAAGAATTTAGGATTATTTCATGATGAAAGTTGGATAAGATTCCATAATAGGTAGATAATGATGATCTTTCTAGTAATGAGGATTTAGTGTAGGGGCCTGCACATGAGGTGGTGCCTCCATGTCGTTTTCCAGTCATGGAACCACAAATAGAGTATAATATTTTATTGGTTTTGCAATATGATGATGTTTGTGGTCTTGGTTAAATCAATGAGTTTTATAGGTATAGAACTCACAAGTTTTTGGGTGATCTATACTCCCATGTAGCTATGGTCTGGATAGCGGTAGTCACCTGAGTTTTAAGCCTTATGAGGATAGATCCAAATCAGATGGTGGTTATACCAGTGAGTCTTTTTTAAGGATTCAAATTGTGATAGTGGTGTCTAATTACTGATATGAATGATGACATGTCTCACTATTGGATATAGTTAGAGAAATAATACTATTAGGAGTTCTGTCTAGCCACTTTATGAGTAGTGCATATCTAGGAGAAACTATTACTTCCGTAGGTCAATATGATCATTTCAGAGTATTCTTTGTGGTTCACAACCTCTTATAATACTATATTAATATAGTTATATATTATTATGTTAATTAATAAACATTGAACTTGGTATACACCAAGATATTAGGTCTATAATGATATCTAACTTTATTCATACCTATGTGGGAGTTCTTGTGTGGGATTTGGCGGTGGATAGATTTCTTGATGAGAAGATGCCACTTGTTGGTGCTTATAGTGGGCACAAGAGAGTTAGGAATTTAGTAGCTGGTATTTGATAGAATAGATAGGGATATGAGAATACATGATTATTTAAGAGATATTCACATGATAGTGGGTCTGTTATTTAGGTCTCTCATGATGGTTTTATTCAGCTGAGATAGAGGCCATGTTTTTCTTATAACGATTGAGGTCATATCGCGTGGGACTATCCAAACCATCATATATATTATTGATAGATAGTTTAAACACCATCTAGGAAGAGACAAAGGAATGATATGTTATGCCAAGATGGAGTTAGATGTGGTAGAGGAGTTTGGAGAGAAATAAGTGGTGGAATACTATTTGATTTGCTGCCACCACTACCAATAGTTTGTCTATGATAGGCTTAGGGAGATGGTGGGAGAGGATGCAGACAATTGCATGTAGTGGAGGCCTATGGACTTGAGAATATAGGTATTATGAGAGTTATGATATATATATTCTCAAAAATAGTTTTAGTATTTATAATCATAGGATAAATCCACTATTTTCATTCAAATTCTCTTGTTTGATACATTGAGATTCAAGTTGTGCCATTGGCTTGACCATTGTAGTTAGAGACTCCTACTTGAGAGGATTCAATGATCACACACTTATTCTGAAAGTCTGATCTAACTATTGGTAGAGATTTATTTTTATGGGATCTATTTTTAGTAGTGATGATTCCTAATAACATCAATTTATGTGTGGAATGGATATCGATAATATATATATAGATTAAGTATTTTAGGTAGAGGATGTGGCCTATCCATATGGGTGGGATGAGGTTTTCCCTTGTGGATGATAATTAAAATCAATAATCATAGGATAATATCATAAAAAAAAATATATGGATGATTACACACTAATTAGATAGTATTACCCTTGAATTAGTGGATTATATGGGATATATATTTCATATAGTGGCGTTAGATCATGATGACATATTTCTTAAGGATGTTTCAAGATTACCTCACAATCAAGATATATAATTGTACATTTTCTTTTACCCAAGGACCACCTAAATATATTTTATAAAAAAACATATGGCTCTCATAGAGTTTTTTGAGCTGAAGGAGGAGTTGGAGGACTTGTAGAGGAAGTGATTTCTTAGACCCATTGTGTCGCCCATGGCAGCTGTTGTGTTATTCAGGAAGAAATAATATGACAAATTTATTTTTTGGGTTAACTATCACTTGAACTAGGTGTTTATGATGAAAAAGTATCTACATTACAGGATATAAAAACTTTTCTACTAGTTGATAGAATCAAGATGGTGTCAAAAGATTAGACTTCAGTCAAGCTATCACCATCTATGAATACAAGATAAGGATATACTGAAGAAAGAATTATGATGTTACTATGATGATTATGAGTACAAGATCACGACTTTCAGCATGATAAACACCCTATAATTGTTTATGGAACTCCTGAAAAAGATCTTTCAAACTTTTTATATTTATACATGTTATATTTAATCAACATCATGCTAGTGTACACAACGTCAGAGGAGGAACACACTTGGCACACTAGGATTTTCCAAAACATAATCTATGATCATTGTATTTATGGGAAACTATCAAAGAGTTAGTTATTTGTCCAAGATTTATACTTTATTGTAATTTTATTCTTAGTAAAGGGTGTATAATTTTTCCCAGTGAAGGTTGAGGTAGTGGAATCTTGGGAACTAACCAAGAGGAAAATAGAGGATCATAGCATCCATTAATTGAATGGATACATTAAGATATTCATTCTAGGAATATATAGGATATCATAACCCTTAAATTCCTTGACCTGGAATGGTTAGAATTTTTTTATGGAATTTTTCTAGTAGTTCTTTAATGTTTTACAATATAAGATAACAAGATACCCCATCTTGTGACTATTAGAAGAGGTTTCTAAGAATGTGGTGTTCTATGATGCCTCCAAGACTGGGATTGGATGTGTTTAAATATAGTGGATGATAGTGAATGATTATGTATCCTAGTAGCAGAGACCTCATGAACATAACTGTGTGAACCATGATCCAGAGTCTGTTACTATGGTCTTATACCAAAATATGTGGAAAAATTGCCTCATTAGTGAGTGGTTTATTGTCTATTATTACCACAAGAGTATCAAGTGTATCTACGCATAAATGTATCTTATCTTCATACATAGGTTGTGGATATGTTACCTCTATAATTAAGGATTCTAGATAGTATATAATCCTAGGAAGGGTACATGGTGGAATATTATCTCAAAATGATATTTGGTTGACATTTTTTGATTGAGGAATCAAATTATTTTTACCCTACCACTTATACATCATGTTAGGGAGGCTCAACACTGAGATAAATACTATGAAAAAAATCATATTAATATATCCAACTTAAATTCTCTTGATGTATTTTTTGATGGTATGGATAAAATATTCCATTTTAGAGGGTGTACAATGGTACCAGTGACATTACATGAGGATTTGATGAGGGAATTTAATACATCCACCATTACTGGTATATATAGGCATGTCAAAGATGTATCAAGACTTTTGACATCAATTCTAGTGGCCAAGAATGAAGAAGTATGTAATAGAGTTTGTCACCTGATGCCTTAATTATCAATAGGGGAAAGATTATCCCTAGGTTCCATCTAGATTATCTGAATCCATTAAGGTTACATATATGATTTTAGTTTATAAACCTATATGATTTATGATGGGACTCCCATAAATTCCTATAGTAAATAACACCAATTGGGAGATCGTATACCAACTCATGATGTTACGCCACTTCCTAACAACCTAAGATAAAAGTTCATCAAAGAGTTTGGGATGAATTTACATTGAGTACATAGTAAAACTTTTTAGAGTGACCTCAATAGCCATTTTATACTATGAAACTCACTTAATTTTATGATTATAGGGAGGATTGTAGGAGTCCTTTGGGATTTTGTTTCATTTGAGTGTGATTTTTCTCCCCCAGACTGATAGATAGACAAAGAAGACCATTCAGGATATAGAGGACATGCTCTGAGCTTTCATGTTGGAATATAGCCATAGTTGGGAGGATCACTTATCATTTGGAGAGATTTCATGAATTAAAAAGTACTTTTCTAGAAATGTTATGGGACCATTCAATGCCTTGTATGGGATACCATATAGGTCACCACTATATTGGTATGTGATAGGGGAGTCATCGCTCAAGGGCCTAAATGTTTTGGGGTGATGTTATATAAATTTAAGAATATCCATGAGTGGATGAGGATTTCATAGAGCCATCAGAAGTCTTATGTGGAATAACAATAAAGGCATTTGGAGTTCAAGGAGGGAGACTATGAGTTCTTAAAATTTAGACCATGAAGTGGATTGTGGGTATTTGGATGGGGAGAAAAACCATCTATGAGATTAATTGGGCCTTTTCTGATACTATTTAGATTTAGCGTGGTTTTATACCACATTCCCCTATATTTGTAGTTAGAACGGGTACACGATATCGTCCATGGGCCACTACTAAGGAGGTATGTGCATGAACCATCATATATTATGAAATGGTCCAAGAAAGAAATTGAGTACTGTGATACCTTTACAAAGTACCAAGAAGGGATCAATGATTGATATGATAATATCCACTATGGGTGAGCAATTCCCATAGTACATTTCTAGTGAAAACACATGAATCATCAGGAGGGAAATTGGGAGAAGGATAACCATATTCAATCCCAGTAAACAATTATTTTTTAGTAGTATTTTTTTTGGGATGAAAAGACCTACAGTGGGGAGAATATAATGAATCTAATTTTTCCTTGTAAATTTATGGAATAATTTAAATAATATTTTTTCATCTATGCATTGAGACGATGTAGAATTCTAAGGGTCAAAGAGGCTCGATATAAATGTAATATAAAATTTAAATAAATTAAATCATAAATGGAATTTGTTTTGGAATAATGAAATAAATTATGAATGGTTTCTTTGATGAGAAAACAGATACAACCATTGAATTAGGAATTTAGTTTTAAACCTAGTGCAACATGATCTTTGTGCACACCATGTGTCCGGTTTGAGTATTGTTATGGGTGGATTAATAATATTATAAATAATTATATATATTTAATTATTATTATTAAAATCATAACCTAATAATCCACTATAGAAAAAGTATTATAAAATATCTATAGGTTTATCTATATAACACTAAGGATTGTTGGAGTATACGTTAGAGAAATATTTTCATACAATCAATAATGTATCGTGGATTGGAAATAGGTGTTCCAATCAGAGCATGTGGATTCTTCCAATGAATATAATGTGGAGAAATTATTCATTAGAGAATGATCCAAAATTGTGGATGGATGTTTTTTTGGTATTATCCCTCTTTGATTATCCTATTATGATCAAAAGTAAAATCTTATAACAAGATTGATTTTTGGGCCCTTGCTAGATTTCTGGGTATTGCTTTATCTCATTGGGATTTGGGAATTAATGATATTTGATTAATATTCATTTATTTTGTTCATTGTTCATCGATATAATGGAAAATAATCAATGTTAACCCAAATAATTGTCAAGTTTCATTCCTATTGTTGTGTATTATGATCCTGTTTTCCCATTCTTTACATGTTCATCACCTGTATTTTCTCTGGTCATTGGTTTGAGCAATACCTGATAGATTCCCATTGTGTGATCATTCATTAGTGAAATGGATCATCACCGAGGGTTCATGTTCGTGATTGATGTAGTCATCGATGATTGTAAACAATGGTGGATACTTAGAGGTGGATTAAGATTATATAAGTGTTTCCCTATTTTGAGGATTGGTGTGTGATGATGATGTGGTGTGATGAGAGTCGATTCCTAAGTGTATTGGATGGCCATAATCCTAAAATTGAGGATAGAAAGGTTTTTTTTCACCAAGATACATGATTTATGGTTTTTATTGGAATCTAGATCGATGGTGTGAATATAATGAGAAGAAAATCCATGAGGATTTTGGATATATAGAAATACTTAGACTACACTGCATGTAGTCCATTGAAAACATGCTATGTAGTCCCCTCCAATGATACAAGGTTTTATTCATAGATAAAAGTATCACAGACTCGGTGACCCAAGTATGGAGGTTCGGTGTGTACCCTTGGAGTACATAGTAAAAAACTAAGGCTAGAAATATGGGTACATCTAGAGTACACCAGAATGACCTGGTACATGGTCACAACTAAGAATACGGGCATGACTTGAGTACACCAGCATAGCCCATTGTACACGAACATGGAATTAAGCACACCAAATCTGAGAGGAATAACCCACCTAGTGTCGTCCCAACCTCCACACACCTTGTATCCAAATGAAAAAACTGTGTATATGGTGAAATATATTCCATGTGATACAACACAGAATATGAATAATTTATGATTCTAAGGTATGCTGTGCACTATTACTAAATTATATATAGTTTTTCGTTGAAAAATTGAGGCCCTCCATATATTTAGTTTATACCAGTATCAGTTGGGTGTGTTACCTAGGTTCATCTGTATGAGGGTTTAGTGAGTCATTAAATTTTATGCATAGGATGTGATCCACTATATAGAATGATTATTAGATATTGTTTATAAATTCCTCTATATTTCATGGGGTGTGATACTCTATCATTTCTTCTCTTTTCCTACATGAGTTTTTTAGGAATCATTATGACCAACATATGAGGGTGTATAATCCCAAACATAGTGGGTTATTCATGGTAGTGTCTAGAATACCCTAGAGGACCTAGGTGATATCCCTTATAAATTTACCATGATCATAAGAGGTATAGGAAGAACTTCTTGTAAAAACATCATGACCTTGACCTCTCGGATTAACACCCTTAGTGAAAGTGTGCCTCATAGAGTGGGTTCTCCCAGATGAGTATTTCTATCATTCCTTGAGATAAATATTATCGTTGATAGTATGGTTGAGAACTATTTAAGTAATAGTGTTTGTTATTAGTATATTTGGTTTTTATATTTCTATGTATCTAATTTTGTTTGACATATCTTCATATTAATGATTTGACTAGTTTCTTGATAATTTATATTTAGTGATTTCATGGTGTTCTAATAAGTGTTATTATAATCAACCCTTAATGCAATATACTATTACATGTCATGTATTATATAGTTGAAATACCATTCGATGATATCCTAGGATGAAAATGGGAAGGTGAAAACTAGTGAGCTAGATAGACCATGGTTAATACCAAGTGTTTCGTCTAACAATATTCCCCTCCTACATAGTGGGTTATACTCTTTTATTAGTTTTATTGGTCTTGTATTTGGACCATTATACTTTCTAATACCATTTTTCATACTCTAATGTGGGATATATATTTTTTCAAGCATGTGGTTTCTATTGTTTTACCTTTTATCATTGTATGTGAGTTTAGAGATGTGTTTGTGTGTATAGGAACCTTAGGATGTGAACTAACATTTTTTAGACATGACTACATGAAAATATTTTTAATCCAATAGCCTATCGGAGGGTGGTCTTGGGATATTACACTCGGTATACCACATTCCCCGTGGTCTATAGTGGGTTAGGTTGTGACAAATATAATATTAAAAAGGTCCATTTTCAACAAAATCCATGTTCTTTGTATTATTTAATTTCATTTAAAAGATAAATTTAATAATGTTATAATTTAAATTTTAAAAAATAAAATTCATTTTAAAGTCCTAAAGTAAAAATTTATTTAGTATTACTTTTTATGTATTTTTGAAAAAGGTTGATTTTTAGTTTTGAAATACTATTTTTTCAAAATAATATTTTATTGATTTTACCATTATGTATGCCTTCACAAGAAAAATTTAAAACCCTTATTAGAAATAAAATATATATTTAAGGAATAATAATATTATTATTAGAATAATTTCTAATATTACTAATCTGTTATAAATATCTTATTAAATTAAATTAAACTATTTCATTAATCATTTTTTTTGTATTTTCCTTTAAATAAGTGTTTAAATAGTGAAATTAAATTTTTGAATTCCATGAAACACTTATAATTTTTTAATAAATAAATTTATTTCATTAAAATTATTATCCAGGATAATTATATCTTATAAATAAATTTAAAGAATACATATTTTATTTTCTTAAAAACTATTTTTTCTTGATTAAGTGTGTTTATTTAAAAAGTATTTGTTGAAAACATTAAAAATTTTATACGTAGAAATGATTTTATGAATGCATGATAGGAGTTTCAATAATATCTTATCCAACCACCATTGTTTTCTATTTTTGATTCATTGATGCTTGAATAGTGTCATAACATTATTGAAAAATGTTATGTGTCTCGAAAAGTTCATCTTTTCTCATCTTAAAAAATGGTACCAATAAAACCCTTAAAATCTACATATAAACTATGATTACAAACATGAAATTATCCAATTAAAATCTCCTTATAACCTTCTCTCATAACCAAAATCTCATGGTCACTCATATTTATCATAATAAATCTAATTTTAAGGGAACACCCAAGGAAATATCAAATCTCCAACACAAGTAATATTTCCTTCTTCAATTTTTCATCTTAATCACACATATCTAAATATTATTTAACCATAAAAATATTATTAATTTATTATCATTATTACCATGATTTGTTTTAATGTTAATGTTTTATCCATTAGTTATTCATTTCCATCAACATATAATAACAATATAACATTATTAGTGTGTTGAGTGGACTATCGGCTCGACAAAAGAATGCCATTTTTATTTCTAATTATCACCCTTAATGGATAGTCATAATGGAGATAATGATTAATAAATATAATTAATATTATATATTTATTATTCAGAAATTTTAATTTAATATCTACCTTCACAGAGACCCATACTTTTCATACATAAATATTACATCTTATTTGAACAATATTCACTACATAATAAATGATTCATGCTATAATAATATATGTTTAGTGTCTTTGGAATCATTGATACATAAAAAATAGTTAATATGATATCTAAATCATCTTACATTAATTTATTTTTAACAATAAACCTTTTTAAACACATCATACTCAACACATTTCTTCATAACCTGGGAAAGGAAACATAATAAAGGTTGATCTAGGATGATAAGTAAGGGTAAACCACAGAGATATCAACAATCAAATAATTATACCATGAGAATAAGGGTATGAGAACATGATCTAAACATTTGAAAACTAGTCCCCACATATCATAGACCATAATCCTCAGTCATGTCACAATGCTTGATAGTTTCGAGGTCACGAATAATAATGTAATCAATGGTTATATTCCATGAGAAAAGAATATTTTCATAATAGATATGTTTTTGGAATACATATTATCATTTAAATCATTTCATTAGTGCATTATCATTTCTAATACAATAATCATGAATTGGTTTCACTCCATATTCTAACTTATCCTTAGTCCAGGTTCACTCACAATACTACCATAGTGGATAAAGTTTAATAATACACTCATTCAACCCCTATTATAGTATTTATTACCACATGAGATATCCATCATTAATGAATTCATTAGAGGGATATAAAATTGTAGTTACACACTGAACATATTGTAAATCATACAATTATAATGAAAAAGATCATAAAATATTAATTGTATCTTAACCTATGGAATTTTAACAGTTTTCAAAAACCTTTCATCATTCCATTATTTTAAAACACATTGAAAATAAATGAGTTTCATAACCATTTCATCATAGTATAACTTGTTGAAAAGAAACAGGTTTTATAAAAAAAATCATCATCATAATCCTAAACTATAAAATTTAACAATAATGATGGTATCCTTGGATCAAATTCCATTAAAATAATATGTAATATAAAATTATGTTTTCATATTCAAAAATTCCATTAAAATATCACTTGTAACATTTCATAAGTAAAATACCATTATTATTTTGGAATCACATAATTAAAATCTAAAAAATTCCATATATTATATAATTTCTTTTATTGAAATTATCGGTAGAAACCTATAAATAAATCATCAAATAATTGAGTGTTCATGATGGTGATAAATCCTATTCATGGCATGTACGTTAAAACAAGGATTACTTTCTCATTTTTGGTAAAAAGTTAAAAGTATATCATTCATAAAATGACAAGAAAATTCATTTTGAAATAGTTTTTAAATATTAAATATTATTAAGAACTAATTCATAAAAAAATTGAATATTATAAAAAAATCTTGAAATAATTTAAAAAAAACTGGATATAGAATAATAATGATTTTTGATTAAAGAGAGAAATAATGTCATATTTCCATAAAATTATTCTATTGGACTCAAGAATTGTTATAGAGAGTAAATTTTAAGTAAAATATGTAATATCCATAAATAAATATATTATAATAAATTTCAAGTGTTTATTGAGAGGTAGATTAAAAATTAATCATTGGAATCTTAATCATGAACAATTCCGATAAACAATGAGATTGTTACATGAATCCCTTACATTGATTTTGAATTTCTTTGGAAGTGATATAACCTACAATATAATAAATATTAATTTGATATAATTCAATAATAATTTAATGTTCATACATATATTTTCATATATAATCTACTTATAACCTTTTGGTACACATTTATTGATAATCTCAAATTAAAATAATAACTTCCAAGTGATAATTGTTTCATTTTTCCTGAGAAAGTTTGTTTAGAAGGTCCAATACTTATACTATGATTACGGTTCCATCATTTAGAGAGTTTTAATTATTATATTAAAAAAATATATATTAATTATATATATATATTTTGAGTCACACATAATTGGTAGATATATAAAAATCAATTACACCATTCATGGAGGCAGTATGCTGTATGTACACATGAAGCTATTTTCACTTTTCAACAGATTGAATGAAAGAAAGGTAAATAAAAATTCACTATAATAAAATAATAATTATATCATATATTATATATATATATATATTCATTAAAACTATCCTTATTACCATATATTTAAATAGGAAATGGAAATCGAATCACATTGCTTTGGGGATGTGGTAGTCCACACATATGCTTGAGAGATGTTATCATTTTCCAAAATATTGTATGGTAAGAAGGAAGATATATTATTATAATTATAGAATAATATTAATCTAATAAATATCACATATAAAAATTAAACAAATTATAATAATAATCCATGATATATGGGGATTGAAAATGAATTATATCACCATGTGGAGTCGGTAGTCAACACATATGAATGAGTGATACATTCAATTCCAATTTTATGGAAAATAAGGTGAATTCTAGTGGTTACATAATCATTGTAGAATTTTTTTTATATTTAGGATAATGAATTTATTAATTTATGGTTAATATTAGAGATTTATAGGAGGTAGAAGAATAAATATATTAAAGGAATTCATGTAGGATGATTAACTCTTCTTCGATAGGAATCCTATAGATCCTTTCTTAAGGACACTTTGAAGTGGATTTTAAGAATAATAGTACCCATAATTATTAGTTATAGAATTTCATAAGCTATTTTTCAAGGGGTTTGATGATCTTTATGTCCTAATATTTTACAAATAAAATAAGTCGCAGATAGGGAACACCTAAAATTTATTAAAATATTAAAATATAATAAGGGTATACTATAGAAAAATGATTCCAAAATGCCATATATTCTATGTCGGGATAACATGATATTGATATATATCCATAAAACAGGACACATAAAAGTTAATTCGAATACATATCCCTGTCTCTTGGTTTATCCCCGGATAAACTCGTTTTAACCTTAACCACAATGATGGATTTTTATTTTTATTATTATTAATTATTACTAAAAAAGATAGTGAAATCATTAGAAAATTTATACATGATGATTACAAAAATGGGAAACATTTTTAAAATTAATTCCATATATTTAGCATATTTTAATTAAATATTTGAAACAAAAAACATGAAATTTTTTTCCTAGAAAATGATTTCTTAAGGTAATAAAATTATTATTCTAAAATACTAAATAAAATTATCTCCAATTAAATTAATGGGATTATTATTTATATAAATAAATTAATTTTTATTTTAAAACCATTTTAAAAATGGAACTTTGTGACTTATTTAATATAAAAGATAATTTTAAGTAAAAATATTTATTTTCACTAATTATTAGAAAATAATCATTTGAGAAGATTGTAAAAAATTCACTCTATGAGAATTTTGAAATTTCAATTTAAAAAATGGAATTTATTTAGTAAAATGAATTTTATTAAAGTGAGAAAATAAAAAATATTATTTTCTCACAAAATAGAAATAAAACCCATTTTTGAGATAAGAATAATTTTTGAAATAAATAGAAAACATTACTAAAACTTTAGTACTTATTTACCAATTTAATATATTTATATTAAAACATTATATATATATATATTAAAAAAAATCTTCATATTCATATTTCCAATATAACATGTAGGTTGTAATGATATATTAAATTACGGTTCATTTAGACTAATACTTGAGAGTATTGGAAGCTATTAAAGAAATTAAATTTATTTGAATGGAAATATATCACAAAATCTTGGGGTGTAACATTATACTCCCTTTAAAATTAATTTTACAATTAGAATTTCATCACTGTGATAAACAATAATGAGGATATCTTGGTTTTATCATAGCTTCATGTTCTCATGTAGCTTCTTCAAATTTACGACTCCACTGGAGAACTTTAACCAGATGAGTAGTCTAATTCCATAACAGTTTATGTCTATGAAAAAATACCTACCAGTTGTTATTCATAGGAAAATAAATGATTCAATTATATAACAACTGATTTTAGTAAATGTTTTGGTTTAGGTATGTATATCCTCATGATAGATATAAAGAACACATCATGAACATGAGAGGGGATTAATGGAAGTGCTATGTGATATGCTACCGTACATACTCAATCAAGAATCCTGAAGAAGAAAATATACCTAGGGATCAACATTCCCTTCTTTAAAAAACACAAAAAATTATTCCCTAAATAAATTCATAGGAATACATTCTCACCAACATAAAATTCCCTATTTCAATTATTGTTGCCAACATAAATTTTCTAATGAATTTAACGTACCTTAATGTGCTTCTCAATAGATCTAACCATCTCTTCAATTTCCTCAACAAACACAAGTACCAATATAATAATTTCTCCAACTATAAATAAGCATGTTATATTCTTACACTTAATTCTATAGAGGGATTCATAAGGATCCATATGACTACTTGTTGAATTCTATTATTCTAACAAAACATGGCGATATGAATCTGTTGATCCCAAAAATCTCTAAAATACATAGACTATGATCTTATAATATATACCAGGGTTTGAACATTTATCTTTGATTTACTATCTTTCTATGTCTAATAAGCATTACTGTAACAAAACTTTGAATATTGATCTTGTTGAATACTTCACTAGAAAATCATGGTAATCCTATGGTCCTAATAAATACAATATAATATGGTACTTTATTAAGCCTTAAAAATCATTAATTAATATTTTGAAAAGATGATATATAGAGAAATCATCAATGATATAAATTAAGCATGTTTACATTTTAAGGTAATCGACTGTATCCCATATTTCATTATAGAATTTAGATATTATTGGAAGTTTGAAGTAAAAAATCTATGGTTATTTTTTCCTATTTCTATTCTGGTATGGGTAATGATTGTAATATCCCTATATGATTCCGTCTCTCAACCGTAACATTATATGTTACCAAGAACTAATATACATACAATTTAATATCACCATTCATGGTTTCCCACTAGAAATACCCTTTAAGATCCCAATACATTTTCTTACTTCCAGGTTGAAATAATAATAATGAACTATAAGCTTCATCTAATAGATCCTACAAATATGGTATGGAAATGACACAAAAACGGTTCCTAAACAATATAATTCTATTAAAATCATTGTTGAAATTAGGAACATTTATCACCTTCTTTTGAAACTCTAAATTTTACTTCAGTTCCTTTTTATTATTCAATTGGTTATATGGTTGAACACTTATTCAAGCAATATTAAATTTCTCCCCTTCCATAAAGACTTTTGGATCCACCCTTTGAAAATCTAGAAATTTGGGATCTTTTTTGATCCTAATCATAGATAAGAATGCATGATCCTTTTGACTCAGAGCATATGTCACCTTGTTTTCTTTAACCAGATTGTAATGTATTGAACAATCATAATCTCTAATAAAATCTAATCATATTCTCCAGTGCATAGTCAGGAAATTCTGAGTGAATATACACAATAAAAATTTACTATAAGCATATATATCTCACCATTATCTAAAAATATAAGGCCTCCATATAAGTAATGTAAAAAATACCACACCTGAATCAAATTCACAAGTTTATCCATTTTCATCTTGAACATTAAATAGGCATGAGGCATAAGTTATCACCATATCAATATTTTTGAGGATTCATCATAGTAGTTTCTTAAATGTGTCACTATAGATCACAAAACTTTCACCACTATTGGGTATTGTAAGCATAGGTTCACTAACTAAAATTCTCTTCATTTCCTTGAAATGTTCATTGACATTAATTTAACTAAAGAATCTCAACACCCTTCTGAGAAAATTTTGTGAATAGATTAAATGGAAATGAGAAATTATCCCTACATAACCAATAATATCTATCCAATACAAGAAAATGATAGATCTCAGTCATCTTGGTTAGTCTGGGACATCATTCAATAACTTATATCATTGATTGATCCACAAATATACCCTATATTGAGATGATATATCCCAAAAAATGAAACATCCTATTTTCAAAATTAATCCTTGGTAATTTATTGATACAAAATTTTCTTCCTTAGGGTCTTTAGTGAAATTCTCAATTGATCTTGATACTCTTCCATAATTTTTCAATATATAAAAATATCATCTATATAGAGTACCAAAACCTAATAATGGTAATCTATAGGTACTCTATTCATTAAATCAATAGTGATAAAAGCGGAAAAAGAAACAACAAATGTAATCACTTTAAATTCATAGAGTCTATAACTTGTGTGGAAAGTTGTCTTGAGTATATCATCCTTCTTGACCCACAATATATTATATCTAGATTGAATGAAATTATTAGAAAATTATTGATATCTGTAAAGATGATCAATCAAGTCATCAATACAAGGAAGAGGATAATTTTTCTTGATAGTGATCTTATTCAGTTTCTGATAATCAATGAAATATATCATAAATCCTTATTTATTATTAGAAAAATATCTTCTTCTCTCTATAATTATGTACTTGAAAAAAAAAATCCAATATGAAAATTCTTATAGAGTTTCTTATTTAATTTCTACAACTCAATCAGGAAATTATATATGGATAATTGGAAAAAAATATTTCACAAATTATTTATTCTATCAAAAAATGAACATCATGATTCAAAGGAATACTAGTAAACATATCTGGAAATACATTATTCAACTCTCATACTATAGGTATATCATTTATGTTCAGTTCCTTCTCAACCATCTATGACAAACACCCTTTTTGAATAAGAATGGAGACCCATACAGTGGATGAAATTTCCATTGGATATTCATATTTATCATTGCACTAATATACAATCATAGTTTTTTTAGGATTTCAAATGTGACATAGTATTCTTCAGAATTGATGTGCTATTTATGAAAATAAATCCAATCCATGCCAACGATAACATAAAATCCCAATAGATTGACAATAGAATTATTTAGAGAAACATAATCCTATAATATTCAATCATAGAAGATTCATAAACTTGAGATGTGATAATTGTACCATTATGAGTTTCACTACTAATTCAACATCTAATCATTGATGTAATATTGTGACATCTTTTTAAATTCTTCATATATCCAAGATTTAGTAGGTCTAGATAAAATAGGATATTATAAATTTTAGAGTTAATGGTATGTGTACCTATCAACACATTCTTGTTATACCTCAGAAATTGTGATCGTGTGTGATTTCCATTTGTATTTGGGATTAAGAGGTTACAAACATCGATCATCATCATTAATCTTCATATTTAAGAACTATTTTTCATAATTCCCATATACCATGAATTTGATACACTAGAGTGTGGTGGATCATTATATAATGTTTTTTCTCCATTATTAGCCAACATATTATTCCCATCCCATAGGTATTTTATAGAATTATGACCTTCCATTACACTCAAAATACATTTAACCCTCCTTTTAAGAAAATTTCATCAATGTTTCTTTCTACACATTGATTATAATGGCATGATAATCTTCTTCTATCAATGATTTTTATTATTAAAATTTCTTTTAAATTATATCTTACATTTCATATTAAAACCATGAGATTAATGGGTAACCCCAATATCCATCTCCAACTTAATAAAACCTAAAATTATTTCTTCATATCTATTAAAGTATCTTATAGAAAATTCCTTTTCGTGACATGTTTTTAATCATTTTATGAATCAATCAATCATACATTCCAGTTGGATCTTAATACTAGAAGCATGCCTTGCATGTATTTAAAATTTTCCTCATAGGTACCAATGGATTTATCACCCATTTACTATAGATCAAGGAATTATATCTCTATATTCATATAATGAATATTAATAAACTACTAATTGATACATTATCTCTTAAACTCATCACACTCTATGGAATAAATTTCATCCAATTACATTGTGTTCTTAATAAGAGTCCATCGTTGATATTATTATCCTTCTAGACGATAAATAACTAAAATAGGTCCTTCATGTTTCAAACACAAGATAATGGAGAATATATTTTTAGTATCACTACCCATTACTCAATAACCAGTGGATAAATATACACACTACATGAATATGGATTTTTTTCAAGGACATAAAAGAACATTTCACCATCCTTTGATAATTTTAATGATTTTCATGATTCACATCTTGAGAATGTTGTTTAATAATAGAAACCTGATTTTATATTATAGATCCCATAACATTTTGTTACTCATGAGGATAATTATTTCATTTTCTATCTCATTCCACATTACAATTATTCCTTTAGGTTCAATAAATTGTCTAAAACAAGAATGAATTGTGTAAGAAACAATAGTCATAGTGGGAAACTACATAATAATGAAAAATAATATACAGGATGTCTAAATCATGACCCCTTATTTTCAATATATCTAACCATATGTTTAAATTAGGTCAGCAATGGAAATAATTTATTCAAATCCATTATAATTGTTTATAAAGAAAATTTGATTTTACACAATAATATCCCCATGGAGTGTCAAACATGGTTCATAGTAATGAAACACTCTCTTTGACCCAAAATGATGGGTGAGATATACTCGAATAACACTTTTTAGGTTTACTACCAATAAATAAATCTGTACCAAAACCACTTCCCCAGAAATATTGAGGGTGTTATTTTTTTTAAAATACTACTTGATTCATTTATATAAGTTATGATGTTCTCCTATACATAGGATTATCATATGGGTTCTCAAAAAATCTTCCTTATCCTAGTTTCCAAATGTAACTAATCCTTTATCTTATAAAAACTATAGAAATTCATAATTTCTATACCTAAATAGATGAATATTCATTACATAACCTAATGATATATATCTAAATCACAATAGTTTTGAGTCATTTTTGCATGGATACATAAACAACTGGATCATAAGTGATCTACCACATCTCCCCGTACATTCTTTATAAATTATACCATTCATAGAAATATGATATGCAAAACATTTCTTTATAACATGGGGAATTGAAACATAAGGAAGGGATAATTGAGATATTCATTTAGTGAAAAGGGTTATTTCAATGTCCACATAAAACTGAAATTAGAACACAAGTGTATCAATTTAAAACTACACCCTACATACCATAGATCATAATTGTTAATCATTTCATATAGGTTGGTATTTTCGAAGACACAAATCATAAATAAATCAAATAACATGAGACATGAGAGCGTAACATTTACATTAGACATTTTCTTTTGGTATAGTCATCACCATATAAAAATAGTTCTTTAGTCAAGGGTCACATCTAATTCTCTCATAGTGGATTGGGTTCACTCCTCATTCCATCTCATACCTAGTCAAATTTCACTTCCATAACTATCATATTAGACAAAGTCCTTTATTGAAATGGGTTCACTCCCTATTCTAGTACATTTCAAATCATGAGATATAAATATCTACTTAATTAATTAGAGAGACATATAATTATACACCCACCAATCACATAATTAAAATAATTTATATATGTTCCACAATATCATAAAATATTCATCATAACATAACTTGTGGAGTATAAATGGGCTTCATAAAAATTTCATCATTTTATCATTGCATAACCATTTGAAAAAAAAATTCCATTAAAATTTCATCAAAGAATAACCTATAGAAAAAAAAGATTCATAAATATATCATCACCATAATAATAATTAATAAAAATATATTATAAGGTTGGTATCGTTGGATCATATCACAAATAAATATTAGGTAACATTAATGGAGTAATTGTATTTGAAAATGTCTTTAATTTTTTTAAAGGTCGGGGCTGAAGCCTCATTTATTATTAAAGAAAAGAAAAACCTCTTTAACTGGGTAGAGGGAGACCCATTACATTTCCTGAATTCCCAGTGGTAATTTAGCCCATTATATGGCCTATAGGCCCAAATTTGTGGTCAAAGGCCCATTCTGTGAATAGTACTACTACATTACCCACCTACTATAGTACCCCATAGTACACACTAATATTATAGTTCCCTACTGCCGCTATAGTGACATGCCGCCGCTACAGTGCCCACCATTGCTACAGTGTCGCCGCTGCTACAGTACTCTATAATACTTACACAATACCTCTTCCCAATGGGTTTTGAACCCCCATTTTTCATGTAAGATTACAGGGTGCTTACCACTAAGACAAAATATCATATTATTTTTGGAATCACGTATTTAAAATATAAAAATTTGAAAACAATTATAGATTTTTTTCTTTTATAGGAACCGTAGACTTATATAAATCATGCTTATAATATTTTATCAATAATGACACTTGAAAATTCTCTTTATGCTGTGTATATTAAAGAAAATATTCATTTCAATTTTTTGTTAAAAATTCCAATGCATCTAATTAAAGAAATGAAAACAAGATTAATATTAAACTATTTAAAAAATTAAAACAAGAGTAAATATTAATTCAAGGAATCATTATATATTAATAAAAAAAATTTTTTAATCAAATTTTGAAAACATGGAAATGGCACGAAACTATTTTTCTACCGAAGAGGGAAATAATATCATATTTCCTTAAAATAATTCTTTCATTTTATGGAATAAATAAAGAGCGTAAAATGAAATGAAAAAAATTAATAACAATAAATGATTATAGGATAATAAATTTTGTTATTTTATTTGAATGTATATCATAAAATTTCATCATAGAAAACTTGATAATAAACAATCTTGATAAATAATTATATTTTTATAGAATTTTCTTACCTTACAGTAGACTTATGTCAAAATCGCTCTAACCTCCTAAATAATAAATTTAAATTTATTATTGTTCTATAAAGAATTAATTTAACTACTTATAATAACATATATGATCAACTTATTAGTTTTCAAGAGACAATTATTAGTAATTCCTTTTGGAAGTAAAAGTTTCTATGTGTTAACTCTTTCATTTATCATGGGAATTTAATCTCGGTAGTGTTGAACCATTAAATTGACCATGGTTCCATCATATAATTTTTTATTCATGATATAAATATAATATATATTCATTATATATATATATATTCATCTATAAAAGGTAGAGATAAAAAAATAATTACATAGTTTATAGAGATGATATGTCATACGTACACATGGTTGATTTTTTTTTCAATTTTCAACAGATTGAATGAAAGAATGGTAAAAAATAATTCAACCTTATAGAATAGTTATTATATCGTATATATATTATATATTAACTAAATATTTAATTACTACCATCCATGTAAATATAAAATAAAAAATGAATCACATCGCGTTATGGAGGTGATAGTCCACACATACACACAACTCACATGATCATTTTTCCACGGATGGGAAGGAAAAAAATAATGTTTTGATATTATAATTAAAAAATAATATTTCTTTCATAAATATAATATAAAAACATTAATACAATAATAATTACCACCCATGAAATACAGTTACGAAAGATGAATTTTATAACTACGTAGAGGTGGTTGTCCATATGTTCATAGAAGCAATATTTCAATTCCCATTTAATGGAAAAGACTGTGAATAATGGTGGTTCGATAATCGTAATAGAATTTAAGAAGATTTTGGATTTTTTTATTTGATGATGAATATCATTAATTTAGAGGAGGTATAAGAAGAAATAAACTTAAATTGGTCAAATTGGATGATTTCCTCTTCTTCGGTAGTCCTCCTTTAGATCATTTCTTATAGACAGATTGAATAATCTTTTAAGTAAACATGAAACTATTATTAATTTATAGGTAAGTTTATAATAGAATTGGGTTTGTTTTTTTTGATCTAGAGGTCACAATTTTGTGCATGGAATAGAAAGGAGGAGTGTTCTTTTATAATTGGGCAAGAGGACACACTTAGAATCTCATAAAAGATTAAAATATAATAATTTCTTAATCAACCCAAATTCATCAAAATATACAGATATACAATGGTGCGATAGTATTAGGTTTTAATATGTCTACCCATTAAAAATTTTATACACATTTAATTTGAAAAAAAATACACGTATCTATTGAATTGGCACTCAGTAAACATGTCTTAACCTTAACCGTAGTGAAACAATTTCACAGTTTTTACTATTCATTATGAAATTAAAGAAGTAGACTCATTAAAAAATATTCAAATTACAATATAAAATATGGAGTTCATTTTAACCAATTCAATTCAACGAAGTGAAAGAATTAAATTATAAACTAATCCAACAAAATACAATGAAAATAGTTTCCCCATAATTTTTTTCTTAAGAATAAAAAGTTATTAGACCAAAATAAAACATAAAATTAATAAAAATAACCATTATTATATTATTAATAATATAAATAAACTAATGATACATTTAAAATCGTTAAAAAAAAATTAAAATTTACATGTTTTAAACAAAATAATAGTTTTCATTTAAAAATGAATCTTTAAATATTTTTTAGAAAATAAATATTTTAAGAAAATTATAAAAAAATAATTCTAAGATAATATCGACATGATTTTTTTATAATGAATATAATTTTGTGAAATAAAAATTTTAAAATGGGAAAAAATTAATTATATGATATTATCACAAAAATAAATGAAAACCATTTTTTAAGAATATAAATATATTACAAAAAATTGAGTATATATTTATCAATACAATTTCCATAACTAAAACATTTATATATATACATATATATATATAATATTTATTCCTATTTATACCCTCAATTTAACAGCTAAGTGATAATGATATATTATATTATGGTTATTTTTGACTTAGGTTTTCATGTAAATATTGATATTGAACAAAATTAATTTATTTGAAGAGAAATATATAGTAAAATATATAAGTGATACAAAATTCACCACCTCTCAAGATTTGAGAATTAGAATAATAAAAATCCATATGTGAGGACTCCCACCTCCATGATGAATTTTTTTTTAATTTTCAATTCAATTTTAATAAATTATCTAATAATAATAAAATATGATTCACCATGAAAAATACATAAAAATAATATCATTATAATTATCTTATAAAGATACCATGTCTAAATATATTCCTCCTTTACTATAAACTCCACTCAAGTTAAATCATCTTCATGTTTGGGTTGATTTAATCACCTACATGGAAAATGATTTAAAATATCATAATAGATAACTATAGAAAACGGGGAAAAAATTAATTATAATATTTTAATAAAATAATGATAATTATATAGTTATGAAATTATTATATTATTTTTTAACTTATAATTAATGTACCATTTTAATTATCTAAACTACGATAAGTATTCTGACACAGATCCAATTATCATGGAAACAGATGCAATAACTATAAATTAAATAGAAACTATATAATAATAAATGGTCCACATAAAAATAATAAAATAAGGACAAGGTCTCGATGACTATATCTAAGAAACATATTTTGGTTATTTAATAAGTTAATCGTGTGTACAAAATGAATCTTGAATAGGGTAACATATTTTAGTATTAATGTATCTTACCCGAGATACAAATATTATTATTTAGATAGTGTTTATACTACCGATATGATATATTATATCATGATATAATTCCTCATTCATGGTATTCAATTTTCAATTTCATGGTCATTCTCCTTAATGTTTTCTAATTATATTTTACCCAAATTGTAATGATTTTTTTAATCTTCCTTCAAAAAAGTTGATATATCTCAAAGGTGATAATATATCTAAGGAATTTATATGCTTATTCATTGTAAAGAATATATCATTTTATTTTACAATTTATATATTTGGATAACCTCAATTTCTATTTATAACATTTTAAATTGGATGTTTTAATATCTTTTAATTGATGCAGGTTTTCAATAAGGTTATTTAAAAATGTTCTAAATGTTTTTCCTTACTTTACCAATTAAATTGTTTATCATCCATTCTACATTTTAATGTGATAAAATTTAGGTATTTTCTAAAACCAATTATTATAGATTATTTTTATAAATAAATTATTTCAAATAATTTTTATATATTTTATTAAAAACATAAATTTTGTTTTTAATGTTTCTTTTATTAATAATTACTTATAAAAGTATATGTTTTCAATTTATTATCACTTCTTTATCTTGAAATATTTAGTTCCTTTTCAAGTCCCAATTATTAAATATTCTTTTAAAGTTACAGAAATTAATGAATTTTCACTTCTATATTTTATTCAATGTTTTATGTATTTTAATTGATATATTTTTTGGATATCCTTGTATTATGATTTTCAAAATAATTTTTCTTCCCTTCATTTTTTCAAAGTTATTTATAATTCAATTTTTTAAAATATATTATTTTGAATCACTTTTAGTTTCACATATATTTTCACTCTGAGCCTAATATTTTATGAATTGATGCATTTATCACCCTCTATATACTATTATGATATTATATATTTTTGATAATGATAGTTTTGGTATCCTAAGATTTCATATGTTCATGTTGTATAATTACTTTTAGAAATAAACTTTTCAGTTTCATATAATTTATTTCAAAATATTATTTTATATTATTTGGATGTTTTATGAAACCCATTTTTATTGATTCTTTATGAAAATTGAATGATTTGTATTTAGAAGTCTAAGAAACAAATTATTTTTCTATGGGTTCATTATAATATAAATATGATTAATTTTTTATGAAAACATATGTATGGATGATGATAGGTGGTGTCCTATACCACCTTCTAATGAATTTGTTTAATTTTAGGTCTCATGAGATTAAAAAGGCATGCAAGAGTATTTATCCCAATCCAAATGGTACACGTGAGGATTTATCCCAATAAAAATGGTAAAAAAGAGGGTTTATCATAAGAAAAATCATGAACATTAAGATTTATACAAATCTCAATGTTACATGAGAGGATTTATCCCAATCTAGTGGGTTTATAGGAGGATTTATCCTGATAACAAAGCGGGTAAAATGAATGTTTAATCCTAACCCCAAGGGTAAATAGGAGGATTATCCTAAGGTTAAAAAGGTATATAGATGTAGTTTTTTTATAATCTTACTATGCTTATAGTTTTTATACATTCACATATTTTTTAGAAAATTAAGTTTTATTTTCAACATATAATGTATTTCTATAAAATTCTATATTTTTGTGACAATAACTTCTTTATAAATTATTCCTCACTTTTATGTATTTATCACATGTTATGTGAGGCACATTTGAGCTATGTAATATCTATTATGCTTCCTTAATTGTTATTACAATATTTATTTTCTATTTAATGTTTTATTGATTATCATATATGGTATATTGATCTATAATAATAACATTTATATCTTCCTCATGATCTCATACATGTTTATAATATATTACAGTGTGATATTTTTTCCCTTATACAGAATTTGAGCTCCCCCCATTCTTGTGTTTCTAATTACCAGGTTAGGAAGATGACTTTTTCATGTGAGATATATAGAAAAGGTTATATAGAAGAAAGATTATGGTGATAGTTTCTTAAGTGTAGTAAAATAATATGTTAATGTAGCCAATCTCTAAGACACTAAACTTATACGTCCTCATTTTATGTGACTGTTTGTCAGATTTAAAAATTAAATCATGGTATCACTGAATAATTAATGTTTTTAATCATGAATATCTACAAAAAAGTCATATATCATAATCACGAGTCATGGAATCAAATATTAGTATGTTGTAATATTTTAGAATCATCAAAAAACCATTAATGGTCTATGAGTTAGAATCATAAGCATATTAACATTTCATAAGTGTTTGGTTCCATCATAGTCATGTAAATCATATCATATGTCAAAGTTGACTACCAAAACTATCATATCATAGTGGATAAAAAATCACCACATATTTCACATATTTTAGTGGATCATGCATTGTTGTCCGTTTCCCATTATGGTTCAAGAACTTCAAATTGTTTCCCAACATTATCACATGTTATATTAGAATTTAATGAAAATCAATATCTTTTTTATACCCTATTTCACGATTTAATAAAAAAGATAAAATTATACAATCCGAAATTATGGAATGCTTAGTGACTTTGGGAAATTATAGACAAAGCACATTAACAAGGAATAAGGGTACAAAGAAATTATTTAAAACTACATAACATGCCCTTAAAATCCATACATATTCTAATACTAGACTGGATATCCTTGGGAAATTCATATTTATGGGGTTAGAGATAATTCCAAGTTAGGGAATAATAAAATAACAAAATGAAAAAGGTAATACATGTGAGTCAATAGGAATATAAAGGTGACATAAATGTGTTGATAATCTTAAACATGAACATTTAAGCATGATATAAGTTGATAAAATCAAGAAAACATAGGAATGTGGAAACAAAAGAAAACATGAAATCATAAGCATAAGTTAAGGCTAACCATAAAGAAGTCATAAAATAATGTTCTTACAATAGCCTATAATTCACCATACATTGTATATAAAGAGATAAAAACATTACTCAATGCATTGGAGGGCTATATAATTTTGATATCACCTATCACATTCATATCATGTACATGTATAAGTGTTCCACATAGATTATAGAACATAAGAACCCATTTAATTACTTTTAATAACATGATTACATAGTTTGTAGTACATAAGTGGATGTAATCTTCAATTAATGGTAGTTACATCTAGGAAAATAACCTTTCATGGAAATGTGGATATGTATTCAATATACAAATGAACGGCATGGAAAATCATAGGATAATTTATATAGAAAAACATCTGTATATACGAAAGCATGAAAGGGTTTAATGAGAGTAAAATGTGGTCTCTTGTTACATGTAAATCATAAGGATAATAAACATGATGTTTAAAAACACACTGCAAACTGAACAATTAGAAATAAAAGTAAATAATATGAAGGTTGTTCATGAATAAAGATGAGTAGAGAATCCTCCTACCCTGATTGGATGCATCTATAATCAAGAGAGGAGCTTATTTAGATATTTGAAACACCATGGGAGGGGTTTAAAGAGGGATAAGGAGATTAAATTCATTCTCAAAGTGTTTTGAGTTTTGAAGACTGGGAGGCAGTGTGGGTATTTATAGAAAAAGAGAGGGGAATTAATTATTGATTTCTAAACATAGATTTTGGACTCTATTTGATAAAATAATGAAAACTGAAAACCATATCATTGATTTTTACCATGTTTCCCTACAAGGATGAGTTTTTATAAATAAATTATAATACTATGATATGAGCATATCAAAATAAGACCATTGGTGACATGGAAGTGAGTGATGAAGAAAATGAATTGATTTTAAAACTATAAAATTCAATATTGGTTTTGGATGAAATATTAAAGGTTAATAAAATTAATCAAATCAAATAATTGATTATATTAAAAGGTAAATCTATATTGTTTAGTGCATTCATTTAATAGAATATATTATATAATTTTTATGCTGTCATGATGTCAAAATATAGACTGTATATTTATATCGTATTTATTTTTTACATAATAATTCGACTATCAAATAAAATTATGAAAAATTATCCAATGTTTAATATCAAAATGATGATTTTAAAAATAATATTTATCTAAGAAAAATAATTTTTTATATAAAATTTTATCTTTTAAATAAAATCCCCATTTAATCTAAAATAAGAGTTTTTATGACACTAAAAACATTCCAAACCTTATAAAATCAACATTGAACATCATTACATGATAATATAGTTTATATTTAAAATAATTATTGATTAATTTGAATATTATATAGAAATAAAATTTATTTGTAAAATTATCAATTGTCTAAGTTGAAACTATTTATTTCTTAAAAAAAATAATTTTTGACTTATTTATATCAAAATCTAATTCATACCAAACTCATTAAATAATCCATTATAAAGTAATAATAAAATTGAAAAAATATAATTGATATTTAATTAATAATAAGATATAAAAATTCATATTATTGTGGTGTTGTTACCTAACCCCTTATTACACCATCATACACCCAATGATTAACGTCTTTGATGGTAGTTCTTTCATATGGTGGTTTGGTTAACATGGTTTGGGTCATGATCTTGATGTGATTCAAAATATCCAGAAAATGGGTTTTCTTGATCTTTAGTTATTGAATCTTTTTATGGGATTGTTTAAGGGAATTATCAATGATTCCACCACTATTGGAAGCTTCAATAGATTGGCTTTATAGGGTATGATTTTCTCGGTTGAGGCCATCTTCTTCTATACATGTCATGTAATCTTTATCATAAACCATAATATATACTAATATGAAATATATCTATACAATTTCAATAATATCAATGGTTATGAATAATAATGTTATATTAAATTTTAATTTCTATATTTAACAACATTCCAAAATAACAACAATAGTGAATATGTTTTATATAACTATATTACATAATAAGCTATTTATTCATTCATAAGTTAATATCATTTATAAACATTCATGTTGTTATATTCTTTAACCATTCATAAATTTCTCCCACAAATTTTCATTTCATGTACTAAAATAGATCAGGGAACTTCTATTTAATCACATATTCTAGTTCCCATGTGGCTTTCATAATCATTTGGTTCCACTACAACACATTCACTAGGTGAGTTTCCTTATTTTGTAAAACATTGTCTATATACTGTAAGATTTTCACTATATACTCCTTAAATGAATGATCATTATCCATTTTTACCATTGTTAGACTATGTACATGTGATGAGTCTTATATGTACTTCCTCTAGTGGGATATATGAGAAACATCATGTACATGAGACAAGTTAGGTGGGAGTGGTAATAGATATAACGAAGCTTTGATGTGATCAAGGATCTCAAATGGGAAAATGTTTCTTGGACTAATCATTCCCTTCATCCCAAAAATTATGACCTTTTCCACAGTGATATATGAAGAAACGCCTTATCACCAATCTGAAAATACAACTCTGGTCGATGATTATCTCTAAACATTCTATGTTGAATTTATGTAGATTACAAATAACACTAAATAGTTTGAACCTTCTCTGTCATCTCATGGATAATATCAAATCCTATAGGATTCTTCTCTCTAACATCATCCCTACATGTTTGAGTATGGATCCTCTTCCTATGGAAATCCACATAAGCTTGTGTTTTAGTACAATAATAGAATCAATTATTATATGAGAACTCTACAAGGGGAATCATTTAATCCCAAAGTCCTTGGAAATCCATTGAACATGATCTCAGCATATCCTTTCAAGTTTTAATGCTTATCTTAGACTGACCATATATTTGATCATGATAAGTAGTACTGAAACTCAGCCCTATATCCCAAAATTTCCTGAGGATTATCTAGAACATTCAGGAAATCCTCAACTCTTGATCAGATATAATGGAGTGTGGAACTATATCCAGAATTACCAAATCCCATATATAAATCTAGGCATGTTTTTTTAGAGAGAAATATTCCATGATATAAATGAAATTTACTAAATTTGTAAGTCAATCGACTACCACAAAAATTAAATTATTTACATTAGGCATCATGTAGGGTCTTATGATGAAATATATGGTTATGTTTTCCCATTTCCATATTTTAATGTGAAATGGTTTCATCATTCCATTATAATTTTATCATTAAACCTTGATTTATTGATATACACAGAATCAAGATTTAAATTCTCCAAGCACCATCTTATTCTTATCCTACCATATATTTTACTCTAGATCTCTATATATCTCATTTTTTTGTAGAATAATAGAGAAGGATGATTTATTTAAATCATCTATACGTTCCCTCCTAATATTTAGTTTTGATGAGACACATTTTTAGGTAATAATGATAATGAATCCATAATTATAAAAGTTAAACTCTATATTGTTTTCTACAATTTTTAATAATTCCACATTATCTTTTTAGGCCTCCTTGATCTTCTAATGAATTGATAGTTGAGAGGTTATTTGAGAAAGGTTGGATGAAGTCACTTTTATTATTCTTATATCCATTATTTTAATTTCCATGAAGATTGGATCCGCTTAAATCCTCATTATGTATATAATTGTGGGATCCATTGTACTCAAAGCATCTACTACATTATTAAACACACAAGGAAGGCAATAAATTAAACAATCATATTACTTGATCAACTATAACCTCACACATTGTTGCATATTGTGATAATGTTTTTTATTATATACTTGAGGAATTTATGATTAGTATATATGTCACATTTCTCCCTATAGACTCTTAAAGGAAAAGACCGTTGTATCAAATTACTGATCATACATTGGGTAGTTCTTCTTATTGATCTTTAATTGGTGTGAAAAATATTCTAAAACATATTTATATTACATGAGTAGAAAACCCATTACATTTTTGGACACATCATTATTGACAAAAAATCCATCCCCATACGTGGGTAATGTGAGCATAAGTGAAGTCATTATCCTTTTCATTAAATAATTAAATATCTACTTGCAGTCATCAGTTGAGAAAATCTTCATTCTCTTATGAGTTATCTTGGTTAATGGAATTGAAAATAGCAATAAGTTTCTCATAAAATAATGGTAGTACCCATCTAAAATAAGGGAACTATGAATCTCCATCATGAATATCAGTCTAGACCATTATTTTAATTGCATTAAATTTCAAAATATCTAAAAATATCCATTTATAGGGGATAATATTTCCATAATTTGTTACTTTATCTAATTATAATTTTGATTGAGAACTCAACATCTAGTTTACAAGGAATACCATATCACTATTTGAGGAACATATTCACTTATAATGGGAATGTCATCAAGGATGATCTTTTCCTTAGTTTCAATCATCTGAGTAATATACACTTTCTTTTAATGAAGTAATTTCAATTTTTGAAATAATGATTATAAAGGGGATCCATCCTTCTCTTTACACTAATATAGAATTAGATGGTGATTCATGATTTTGATGGTTAGTTCCCCCACCCAAAAAACTATGTTGTATTTAAACACAAAAATCCATTTTATACCTAGGATGAAATGGGATTATTCTAATGGGAGAATGAAACGATTATCAAGATTTACGTTTCAAAAAATATCAAATTGTAAAACAACAATCATGGAATATTTTCCGATGATATTATATAATTTGGGGTAGTTAAATTATGTTCTTATAAAAATCACTATACATTCTAATGCGGCATTAATTTAAATAGATAAATATATAAAAAAGCTCTATAATAGTGTTTATTTTTAATTTAGTTATCACGATCTATCTCGATGATTTACATAGCATTATACCTTACTTGTTCCATATGTAATAGATATTGTTGGTTATCATCATCCATATTATCCTTTAGAATACATTATTGTTTAAGATAACTCTAATGTTACCCACATTTATGACATAAAACTGTTAATGGTACCATAGATTTAACATTATTTGAAAACATCATGTTAACTGAATTATTCAATTTTCCACATTAATTAGCTACTATATGAAAATTTTCCATAATTCAAACATCTTCTTGTTCATTTGTGATATTTTATTTGGTTACTATTTATATATTTTTAACATTTAGGAAATTTAATATTATTTCATTTTTCACCTTTATCATATGCACTTCCGTGAGTTAAATTCCATCTCTTCTTTGAAATCTTTTGAAATTCTACAATGTTCCAGTTGATTATTGTATGTTGAGATAGGTAATTTGGCATAATATAAAGTTTTATTATATTATCTATCATTATGTAACAAATAAAATTTGGGTATCAATCACATTTCACTTCAAATTAGTAGTTGACATAGTTCCTTTTATTTCTATCCGATGTCTAAAAATAAAAGGAAAAATATGGATGAGAATTTTTAAACTATTAAACACATAAAAGGGAAACTGTGAACATTAAAAGAATAACTCATAAATCACATGTATTCTATGACCTATTAATTAATGGGGTTAAATATATATTATCCATGGTACATTTCCTAACAAAAGATTTTATGGGAATTTTTGTTCCCTTAATAATGATTTGTAAAGATATAATTAATTAAATAAAAAAACCATGAGATTTTTAAACTTTCTATTTAGAATGGTAACATTTTTTACACAATGAGATAAGAAATTTAATACCAAATACTCCATTTTTGGGGATTATTACCCTGACATATAACTAGTCCGAAGTTATATCAACTTTTAGTATCTAGAAAATTATTTTGTTACTTGGAAAAAAAGTAATATATATTTTAAAAAATATTGATGTTTTATTATGTTATTCATATCCTTTAGATATTAACAATGATTTTATAATCCTAATCCCAAAAAATAACTTGTTATTTCTCTGATACCAACTATAAAAACAGATATCTTTTATACATTATTTTTCATGATTTATTACCTAATGATAAACATATTGTAGTCCCAAAATATCTAAAGGCCTAGTGTATTTTGGAAATTTTATTCATATCACATTTACACAGAACACAGATAAAAAAAATATTTAAAACTTCTTACAAATACATTAAAAATAAATTGATTTTATGATACCACATTGGATAACCCGAGGACGAATATTAGAAAGTGGTGACATATAAATCCCTATAAGGGAATTTTCAAATCACAAGATGATGAAGGTAATACATGTGAGAAAATAGGAATATCATATTTACCAAAAGGGGTGAGAATCATAAATATGAACATCAATATATGATATAATATGACATCATCAAGGAAATATAAGAATGTGGAAAAAAATAACACTTGGAATCATAATAATGAGTAAAGGATAACTGTGAGGATATTATTACCTAGTGTTCTTAGGATAACGTCTCAAGAAACATATATGGGATATAAAGAGATGGAAAAAATTTCCCAATACATTGGGGGGATATATATTTCATGTATCACCATTCAAATTAATATATTTTATATGAATTAGTGTTTCATAAAGACTATACGCCATAAGACCACCTTTCATCACTTTTAATCAAAGAATTAAGGTTTATAGGTTACATACATTGAAATATCCAATAAATGATGGACATGAACATTTTGGTGAATACCATTGAGTATAAATGGGTATGGGCATTCACTACATTAATATATGGCATGGAAAATCAAAGGCTAATTTTGGTAGTCTAATGAGTGTACATAGTGATTTATGAAAGGGATTAATGGTAATAAAAGGTGGTACCTCATGATATAGAAATCATAATGAAAATTAAAGTGATATTTTAAAAAAAATTACCTCATTAATAATTATAAATCATATTACATGATACAAATAATGTGATTGTATAAATTAGAGGAGGAGAGAATCCCCTTACCGTGAGAGGGAGATTCCAAAATCCAATAATGGAATTCTTAAGTACATTAGAACACATTGAGGGGACATTAAACTGGGATAGGGAGAGTAATTTCAAGATCAATGGAGTTTTAGTGAAGATAAATGGGATGTTTGGTGGGTATTTATAGAAAAATAGAGGAATTATTAAATAAATTTTAAACATAGGTTTTGGACTCTATATGATAAAATAATCAAAACCACAAACTGTCACATGGTTTTTCTCATTATTTTAGGAAAAAAAGTTGTGTTTATACATATTTTATAAGGTAAAGAACTATATATATTAAAATAATACCATTGAAAATGTGGAAGTGAGTCATATTTATAAATAATTGATTTTAAAGCTTAAAATATAATATAGTTTTCGTAGGATTACGTAAATGTTTAAAAATAATTGAAAGAAATTAAAAATAATATTTCTATTGGATAATAAATATATATATATTGGATTAATTTTTTATCATTTATTAGATTAAATTTGAGATATTATGATGTTATGATATATACAATTTATTTATATCGTATTAATTTTTTGCCCAAATATTTTTCTATCTCCGAAAATTATAAATAAATAACAATTGAACAATTTCAATGTGTTGATATAAAAAATAATATTTATTTTACCAAAATAATTTTATAAATATAGTAATTTTTATTTTAAAATAAAAATCCTTATTTACTAGAAAAAACTAGTTTTACAACCCTAACAACTTTCCAACCATTATTAAAATTACAATGGAAATGATTAAATTATATTATCATCTATATTTATAATACATGTTATTTAATAATAACATTGTTTTATTAATATAACATTTATTTTGAAAAATGGTAAAATTTTCAAAAAGTGACTTAATAGAGAAAATAGATTTTCCAAAAATACAATGTTGATTTCTCCATATCAAAATAAATTTTTTTAAAACTAATTTTATAATTATTTATAAATTATTAATAGAAATGTATATATATATAATAATTATTTAATTATAAATAAAATAAAATAAATCATATTAGTAGGGTCTAGATACATACTACCTCATTACACCAACTTATTCCACAAGGGTAAGGTGTGTGATCAAGGTGCTTTCTTACGATGGTTAGATAATCAATGTTTAGGTAATTATATCTATAAGATTGAACTTCTCTAATAAATTATTTCACATGGACATTTCTTGAAAAATTTTATATCAGATACACAACCTCCTCCTCGGAAGCTGTAGTTTTTTTCATGAAAAATACGGATGGGTGTTTCAATCATTGTGTTGAATATCATCTTATAAATCAGTTAATGATCTAGAACAATTACACTTAACCGAAGGTTGATATCCTTTAAAAGTAGTTAAATGGTTCAACATGGTTTTCCATGACAATTCACATCTTCAAATACCATTATATGAGGGTTATAAAATATTAGATTCTATATATGGAATTTTGATGGTGATAGAGACACTATGGGTTTTTGGTGATACCTCTCGGTGTGACTTGTTCACCCATTTTTTTCATGAATATTATGAAATAAATCTTCCTATAATACTTGGATTTTTTTGAATTATCTTTATCAATGAAAGAATCATATACTCTGTGTTACATAAGGATCATGCATAGCATTGGAGGATGGTCCTAGACTTACTATAGGATAATCATATTTATGGTAAGCTCTCTAAGTGAAAATTTTAGATCCATGAGATTCACATTATGGAAAATTTAATTACTATGAGTGGTTTAGTTGAGGATTTGATGAATATTGATGTAGTGATTTCTTAGAAAAAACTGAAGATAATTTCTTTGTGCAGAGTTTTATTGGTTTGGTGGGGTACAACAATAGGTACATGGAATACTTTTATATGACATAATACCTTTTGACTAACTTGATGTGGAAATGTTTGAATGTTTCCTAGAATGGGTAGTGTTAGAGATATTTTATGGCATTGAATCCATGGTTTTATATTTATTCTATGTTGAGACTATTAGAGGTGGGAATTTAATAAATGGTGTTTAGTGATGCATATGGAGATGGTATTGGGTGTGTATTGATGCAAAGGTTAGAAGTGATTGCTTTTAGGTCCAGATAGTTGATATCCAATGAGAATAATTACCAACCCATGATAGAGAGTTGGAATCGGTAGTATTCACCTAAGTATGTGGAGTGATTTTCTTAGAGTTCAGTGTTTCATTATTTACTCTAGCCAACAGAGTCTCAGGTCCATATTCAACCAAATAGATCAAAACCTAGGACAATTTCATTGGTTTTCATTCCAACATGAATACAAATTTGAGATAGTCTATACCCCATAGAAGGTAAATATTATATATTAATCCTTTTTTTCAATAAAAGTCCTTCTTGGTAGAGTAGGCAGTTGAGCTATTGGATTTTTTTTAGCTAACCATGGGAGAAGATAGGGGTGAAAATTTTCATTATTTCATGGAAGTGACTACAAAATTTATTCTATGTGTGAGCGAGGCTTATTTGGGAGGAACATATAGTGATATTATATTTGAAGAAATATCCTCAAGAGAAGAGCTGTATCTATTTTATGAATGTGAGGAGCAAGTCATCCTTTTATAGGGAAATATAGTATTTTTGGTCATGTTTCATGAGTAGGTGTTTGTGGAGTTTCATACAATATCCTTTTATATTCATATGGGTATGGAAAATATGTAAAAGGAAATTCAGTGATATTAGTGGTTGGATATCAGAAGGTATAAAATTACCATGTTTCTCTTTTGATTCCTCACATGTTATTTGTTAATGGTGGAACATCATGGTCCAGTAGGTTTAACTCAACCACTTGAGATTCTAGAATGGAAGTCAGATGAAATATTTATAGATTTTATGGGTATTTTGTGGACAATGAGAGGTCGTGATGATATTTAGGTGATTTTTGACCATGTTTACAGGTTATTAGACATCAATTTCATTAGAGAGAAGTGTTTAGTAGAGATTTTTGAAGAGTTTTATGTGTGGGAGACCATTCAACATCATAGGGTACCCATGCTGGTCATCTTCATCCATGATGCTCGTTTCACATCATGGGTGTGGAGAGGATTTCATGTGGATTATGAGACTAAATTATTGATGAGAATATTATTTCACCCCTAGATAGGAAGGAAGACTGATAAGACTATTTAGGTCTTAGAGGATATACTGAGCCCCTATGTATTGGACTCTAGCAAGATCTTGGAGGATTACTTGACATTAATAGAGTTTTATTTCATTAATATAAATAATTATAATATCTACATGTAACCATTAATGTCCATGTTTGGGTGACCATATATATTACCCTAACATTTGAATGATATTAGCGATACATAACTTATTTGGAAAAAGATGGTTCATGAAACAATAGAGAAGGTTCAGGTGATCCTTGAGAATTTGAGGATTGCCTATAGATGAAAAAATATTTAATGGACCAAAATCATTGTCCTTTGGAGTTCGAGTAGGGATAACTTATTTTCATTAAGATCTCATAATGATAATAATTTTTGATGTTTTCCATGGAATCTATCTAACCTCTAGGTTATTAGGCCGTTTGAGATCATACTGAGAGATGGAGAGGTTTTTTATCACTTGGAATTTCCCCAAAAACTAGAATAAGTGCATGTTTTTTTACCTTGTGTCTCATATGTGGAGATATGTGGATGAACCTATACATGTTATTGACTTGTCCAATCTGGTCATCGATAACAGATGAACCTTATCATTGCACCAATTGGCAGGTAATGACAGGCAAGAGAAAATCCTAAATTGACATAAAATTCCTTTGGTTCGAGTGATTTGGTAGTATGAGAGTATACATTTGAGCTCCTAGGAATTCTAGAGTCAAATGTGGGATATGTACCCACAAATAATTTTATATATTATACTTTTATAGGAAATTGTCCTTGAAGAAATGGGTGAATTTTACAAGATCAATTTTTATCTTTGATCATTTCAATGCTTCTATATATATATCAAATTTTTTCCCCAAAGCCAATTTTCTATTTGGGTGTCACAAGACCATAAAATTAATATATATATATATATAATATTGATATATATTAAATAATATCCATGAATATTTTAGAAATAAATGGTTTTATATTATTTCATATGTTGTGTGGGAAATCTAAGACAACTGTTGATTACGAAATATAGGGTTAACAATAGATAGGACATAATGTTGATCATCGTTGGGAATTCAATTAAAGATAGTTGTTCAAAAATGAATTATGAAAATAATATAATTTATTTATTTTAATTAATTAATTGAAAACACCACTTATAATTATTTAGTTAACCATTTTTATGGAAAATCCCTATAGTTATTCACATAACGTTAGGTATTTGAGTGGAATTATAGAGGAGATCCATTGATGAATGACAACATATTATGGAGCTGTAATCCTTTATAAATGGAATTGGATTCACCAATTATATTACTAGATATTGAAAATGATAATGTATCATATTCATTCTTCCCAAATTTTTGATCCAAACATTAAATGGGGAACATTATTTCATGGATTTTATCCCTCATTTTGTTTTCCGTGTATGGATTTTTTATCTAATTTTATTATTAGTGGATGATGGTCTTCATATGATCCCAATTATTCATTTAATTTATGATTATTGATTTATTTACTTAATTTGATATCTTCTACATATATGGATTTAGATATACACTAATTATTATAGAGTATTATTCCACATGTTTGTATTTGTTCTTTTCTCTCTATTTTCATCATTTATATTCGTTTGGTCAGATGTTCGATGAATAAACCAAGGCCGATCATTGAAAAATCGATTTTGGTGTAACATATAATTTATTTGGGTCCAGATTTGGGATAAAAATAATTAATGGAGTGAGATGAAATTTTATGGGTGATTAGAGTTAGATTAGATGTGGATCTGGGGTACTTCTCTTTTGGGTAGTAACATTCAGTGGAGTGGTGTGACTCGATCGAATCATTATGAAATATGGAGACTAAAACCAAGCCATATGTGATGTATTGGTTGTGGTCAAACCTATAATATAATTCCTCAACATGATTTATTATGGGATGGATGGTGGTGATGCCAAGGGCTATAAAAATGATTATTTTTGGATTTCTTGGGAAATCCTGACATACATAGTGTGTAATGTAGAGAACACATTCAGTGTTATCCCTATTCTTCTGTGCATAGGGTTATGCACTACGTATAATATGAAATTTCATATGAGACACCCAAAACTATTTAATCCAATGCTGGTGTCTTGTAATTCACCCTCATGATATATGGGAATGGGTATGGTGATGTACAAGGGCATGACTAGAGTACCCAGTAATGGGATAGAGTAAATGAGTATGGGTAGTAAAGACACCAGTTTACCCCCGACTAATGAGACATGTCTTATATATCCACATGTCTATAAATCCTCATTTTGGAGAGGACTTGGGTTGTTTTATAATAGTTATCATAGACCAAGTGACATAATATACATGCTCTTTCCTGGTGAAGGTTGTGGATCGCTGTTGAGACCATTTCTTGCTTTAATCTCTACTCTTGCCTCATGTTATACTACCCCACCTACTTAGTGTGGTGTGTTAGTTTACTAAGAGGTTTTGGGAGGTGCTGGTTCATCTCTTGATGGTGTTCGAGGAGACGCGACCAGAGTAGGCTTCGGTCCTTCCTTTAGGTTTCAGATGGCGAAGCTTTTCCTGGTTCCAACTGATTCATCATTTTTGCTAGAGTGCGTCTTCACCGATGATGGTTTTCATTACATCTTTTGTGGTTTTTATTTTGTTTGGTGATTTTGTGATGTCTGCAGGTTCGGTACCCAGCGACGATGGCAATGTTATTGGATGTTTGATGGTGTCGACAAGCATGGATTTTCGGTGATGTTATGAACGTGGTTTCGAGTGGACGCTGACAATGGCGTTGACACCGATGTTTGGAGTGAACGACAACGAAGGGGAGACGATGATGATGATGTGATAACGGAGACGATGACGTGGATAGTTCAGCAGACTCAATGTGTTGCAGGGTGGTTCGGGAAGTAACAAGATGACGTTTAACCTATTGACTGTTTCGTGGGGTGGTTTCGACTACGGCGACAAATGAAGTTTACTGATGTTGAATATTCTTCCTCAGTTGGTTCCGGTCATCGACTACAGTGATGGGTGGCGATGGTAATAGTTTCTAAGGGGTACAATGGTGATGATGGCATCAGGTACGCGGCTCGAGGAGGCTTCTCGTGGATCCGTGTCCCGAGGTGGTCTCGCCTCGCAGCGGGTACGTGGAGGTACTGGGCTTGAGGGCACCAAATTTTGGATGGTTTTGTTTGAATTTTGAGTTTGGAATTTTGAAATCATCTGGATGTGGGATGTCGGGATGCTGATTGAATGTACGGTTTCCACTACCATAAATTGGCTTTCATAAAATTCAAAAAAGGGATTTTGAGGCACATAATATACATGCTATGTAATTTACTTTGAGAATTTCTCCTTGTATTTCTCGTTCTTTGAGACTCAGATTTGGGATTATAATTTTCTTATCCCGAGTTTTTTTCCTTATATGACATGATGGTGGCATTAATTTATTAATTGAAGATATGAAAAGTGTTTTTATGATCATGGAAAATCCTATAGTGATGCTTGATCAATGGCAGTGATCAAATTTTAACAATAGAGAGATGTTGGGTTAGGTACTCCCCTATCACACTTGGGTGCAGTTCCCCCATAATTTTTTCAACTATTACATCCATAGTCACCCATAATATAGAGGGTAAGGGTACTCTACCTATAGATAATTACTCCCCTATAATCTAGCTTTGATATGGAATGTTTCCTCTATGGGAGTTAGTGATCCCTCATATATAGATCATAGTAGAAAGGAGTGGACCCCTTAAACATGAATTTTGTGAGGTTTCACATGTCTTTGGGAACTAAATATGGACCTTTTGGAGATACAAGATGACTCATACTTATTATAATTTTATGGATATAGAGATCGCATTTCTCTAAAATATAGGATTATTTTGATAATATATGATATTGTGTTTTCTATACCATCTTTCTTATGGGATGATCTAACTGCTTCTACTTATATTTTACTCTTTTTAGTTTTCAAGGTATCCCACTAGGAATGTACAAACACAAAAATTCTTGTGATTCACCATCATGAACTATGTATTATATATATTAAATGACTATTATCAGTGATTTCAGAGGCTCATAGCAGTAAATGGAGGTGCTGACCATGTTTGGTGGTCGTCCATGGAGATTATAAGACGAGATCACTTTAGTATTTCCCTTTTTCTAGATGTTATAAGTTTATGAATTCATTTCTAGTTGGAATAGTATTTTATAAATTATATCATTTTTATTATTCTCCTATACTTTAATTTTTTTTCCTGATAGATTTTTTCATTCCTGGTTTATACGCAAGATGCATTAGTTAAATTTTTTAATTATTTACTATTGAATGGAGTTGGATATGTGTTTTCATATATGCACTTAGTCAAGATTTATAATTTCAATGTCATTACTAACTCACACTATTCATCATCCATTGGATTATTGGATGCGGTATTGGGGTTTCACACTCAGCTTATAACTGGCCAAGATGGCCATAGTGGGTTGGGTCATGACACGTAACACCTTATTACACTAACATACAACTTAAGGGTAAGGTGTGTAATATTTTTGATTTAATGGGGTGGTTATGCAAGCATGGTTTTCTTTGGGATCTCAATAATCATAAATTCCTACCAAAAATGGTTTTTCTTGATCTTCAAATTTTTATACTCGACTTGATCTTGGTCAAGGGAAAATCCCAACGATATAATCTCCCTTAGAAGCTCTGATAAATAGGATTTAAAAGTTATGATCCTTTTGATTGAGGCCATCACTACATTCATCTTTTTTAGTTATAAATTATCATAATACTTAATATATACTAATATTAAAATTCACATTAATATAGATATATTATCAACATGTATGATTCTTTACAACATGTTAAATTTGACATACTATATTTTATAATGGTCTAAAATAACTATGTATTTATTGTGTTTTCAATAACTATACTACTTAATAAAGTATTTATTTATTTAAAATGTTATTTTTTTAAAGACAATTTGGGCCTTCTTGGATTTACCAATTTAATTGGGGTGAAAGATAATATCATCCCCACCCATTATATAATGAAAACCATATATATATGTGTACTTCTAGATCATAAAACAATCATCATATCAACATATCATAACCTCTAGAAATTGAATTGGTTTCAAAAACATGTCACTATTATAAAACATCTAGAGAAAAAATAAGGATCGTATTGGTGCATCATATCACTGGTAAATCATATCAATACATAGAGGATGAATACATAGTTAAAAAATATCCATAAAATATTATTCAATAATTTCATTGAAAAAATGATAAAATATATTTTTCATTTGATGAAATGTTAACTAAAAATTACTAGTATAATGATAAAATATTTTTATTTAAAAAAATATAAAATATAAATTAATATTCAATAAAAATAATTTTCCTTGTGGTGGAAAATATGGTCATGTAGCATAAATTAAATGAAAACGTTCATTTCATAGTTTTGAAAAAAAAATTGAATTGTTTGTAAAAACTTTTAGAAAAATTCATTTTTATATGATTTTTTATAAATTCAAACATACTAGAGATAAAAATGGTTTGAAATTAAATTTATAGGTAAAAAATTATATAAATTTTAATTTAGTTGTGTGAACATGGATAAAATAATCATCCACCATAGACAAAATAATGTTGGATTCTCATTAAAAACATTATGTAAATTATTTCATGTAAAAGTAGAGAAAAATGGTACTTATAATTAAAATTTATATAATTAACCAATGCAAAAGGAAATTCATGACTGTTTTATGAGATATTGATTTAATATCAATCACCATAAATTTAAGTATAATAATCTCTATTAAAATGAGATTGTAACATAAAACCATTGCCTCATGAATGGCTTGCTTTGTACGTTCTATAATATTTTACGTAATTAATATCAATTTTTTATAATTACATAAAATAACCATGTACATATATTTATATACATTATATTATACACTTGAATTGTTTTAACCCAAATTTATTAATAATTTTTTGTTAAAATCATTTCTTCCAGGTGTTAATTGTTTCTTTGTTCAGGTAAGTTTTTAGTCTGTTGTTATGGTCCATTCATCTCGATCACTATTCCATAATCTATATAATTTTAATAATTATATAAATAAATTATATATATTTATTAAATATATATATTAAAAATTTTCCATGAAAGGTAGATAATGAAAACTTAATTAAATTGTTCTTTGAGACCATCATACGTATGTATGTGCGATCATTGATTTCATCATTTAATAAAAAGATGGAAGGAAATATAGATAATATTTTATCACTAATGAATCATAATGAAAACATAAATATCATAAATTTTTTTCAAATTCATTATAAAAAATCCATTTGATATAAAGATTGAATATGAATCATATTTCTACATAGAGGTGGTAGTCCACATGTATGCATGAACAATGCATTCATTTCCTTGTTAACAAAATGGGGGATGATTCAGAAATGATAATAATGAAATATAAATAAATTTATGACAATATAGTAATAATTTTATTATGTATATAATTGGATTATTTAATGTGTAAGAATAAATAATATTGAAGGAGCCTGATTAATATTTATACCTCTTCTTTGATAGACCTCCTTTGGTTTAATCCTCAAGCCTTAATGGATTGGTCTTAGGACAAGATCTGAGCTTCTAAAATGAATGAATGAAATATATCAAATGATATGGGTAGGAATTTTCTAAGGTATGACGCTGTTTATGTGTGGAAAAGAGATGAGATGTAGATTTCTTTTATAAGTGAGGGAGGTGACACACTTGGATTAAAAAAAAATAAATATATTAATGATATAATCGAGGTAAATGGATCCAAAATTTTTCTTGTTTGAAAAGAATTAATTATAAAAGGTTGAAATATGAATATAAAATAGTATTTATAAATTTTTAGGTCATTTTAACCCTTATCATTTTAGTTTTAACCTATTCAAACTACGTTGACTCTTACTGTGATAATTGAATTTTTTACCAAAGGTACCATTCACAATACAAAATGAATGTGGAATCATTAAAAAACTGAAAATTTTGATTCTAAATATGGATTCCATTTTTTTAATTAAAATTTATATAACTTTTTAATTTAATATTAAAATAATTCTGCAAAATGTGATGAAAAACTGTTTTATAGAAAAATAAAATTTTAAGTGTAAATATATTTTATTCTAAAATTAAGAATATTTTGAATTAAAATAAAATTAATTATATTATGTTTATTAAAAAGTAACTAATGAAGTTTTAATATAAATTTAATATAAATAGTTCCTTTTTAATACATGAATGGAAAATGCAGTTTTCTATTAACTGAGTATTTTTCCTCTACTGACTAAAAAATTAACCTTTTCATAAAATTCCCAAAATTTCCCCTTAATATAATTTTGATACGATGATTTAAAAAATGATATGTTTTTATAAAATAAAATTTCTTAATGCTGTTGAAATTAATTTTAATATTCAAGCACAAAATACAATAAAACCAATTTTTAAGAAAACATATTTATTAAGAAAAAATAGATTTAGTGAAAATTGAGTACTTATTTATTATACCTTATTTAATAAATTTTATTTATACATATTTTTTTATTATGTATTTATTCCTTTTTATATCATTAATTTAAATTCTAGGTTATATTTATATATTACATCATGGTTCATTTAAACTTGATCTTATGTGTATTAAAAGATATTAAACAATGTATTATTCTAAACTTATTTTTATTAGTATTTAAAGTTTTAAAACATTTAAAATAAATAATATATCACAATATATAATATAATAACTATATATTTGAATAATTATTGTAAAAAATATATAACCAAAAAATTCATGAATTTAAACATGTGATAATCATTATTGAACAATTCATTCATAATCCTAAAAATACAAAACTTTATAATTTTTCTTTGTTATTATAGAAATTCCATAATTTTTAATATAAATAAATCATATTAATTTTTTTAGATTAATTATTTCATATTATTTATTATATTTAATTTACATTAGATATATATTTTTTTGGAAATTTCATCATATTATAGTTTATTCATATTATGTAAAAAATTTACTAAATATAAATATCAAATATTTTAAATTGTTTAAAAATTCATCAAATTATTCATCAAAACTCATTTTCATATTTTTAAATTATTTTTTAAATAAATATGATATATTTTATAAATTTCACTTATAATTTTTAAATAAAACCATTATTTATAAATTATATGGTATTATTACTTAAGAGTTTAACATATATGCTCCTCTAAATAGCTAAAATATGTTTGAGATCTTGCTCTACTTACAACACCAATCTTTGATGAAATTTTGATATGTTTAGGTCATTAAAACAACGTTGTTGAATTTGTAGGTGTGAATAGAAGTAACCATATTATGGAATATTTTAATATTTATATAAGTTATATTTTATTAAATTAGATAATATTTTATTGTGTTTAAGAGACTAAATTTGTGTTACCCATACTTTTAATTCAATGAAACAAATTATTTTAATGTTAAATGCTTATTTTAATAAAATATAATATTGATTCTTTAATTCTTTCTTTATTTGTATTAAATTGAGAATAAAAATAAGAAAAACTAAAATTTTAAAATTGTTATTTTTTAATAAAAATAGTTTCTCATTTTATTTTATGATTTTATTTAAATTTTAAGGCTTAAAAATATAGTAATTTAAATTTAAAAGAAAAAAATAATTCTTTGGATTTATCATGTAAATAATATCTTTAGATGAATTTTTATGTTTTTTTTGTAAAAATCATAGTTATTATAAGAATAGTGAATAATAATATTTTTACAAATAACATAAAAATTGTTAAATTATTTTTTTATAAGTATGAATGTGAAAATCAAGAATCCTATTTATAAGAAAACATATTTATTTTAAAATTGTGGCTAAAATTTTAAAATTCTCAGTTATAATTTATAAACCCATATTTTAAATTTTAGAACTTAGGATTTATTTTTTAGAAATTTTTTTTTAATACATAATACATTCATTAATTAAAATTAAGTTTTTATCACTTTTAGAATATTAATATTATTCAATGGTTTTAAAATTTGGATTCAGAAGATTGAAATTATATACAAAGGAACATTTTACTTTTTTTGGATAAACGTTAAATTACATAGGAAAAAACTACCTACCATAGTCAAAATCGAAATCATAAAACCGAGTAACCTTAGGGGTAGAGGCCTAACTTGTTAATTTTTTTAAATTTATTTTTTGAGGAAAAAATTGGCATTAAATTACCAAAATCCACTTTTTCTTAATTTTGGAGCCACATTCAATGAGATTCACTTCCCATTATTGAAATGTATTGGGAATTTACAAAAAATGAAATCCATTTACACTTATAAATGGGGATTGAATTTAAACAAATTTACATGCACAAAAAACCAATTAGTTTGGATAAATATCTACCCATAACACTCCTCCATATTCTTAAACACCGTTAATAATGTTTTTCTTCTCTTATGACTTTCTAAAAAGGGATTAATCCATTTTTCAAAGGAGATAATACGAGATGTGAGGTACAAACTTATAGCTGTGAATTTCTCATTTCTATTTATTAATGTGAATTTATTATTCCATAAATTACATAAAAAATTAGAATAATAATATCATCATCATTATTATACTACTGTGATATTAAAACATGGTGGAATAATTTACCACTTTTCCTTTTTTCCATTATGTAAAACAAAAATGTGAAATGTGTGTGTATACATACTACTACTTCCCTAAAAAATGTGTTTCATTTTTCACTACAGATTTCATGTAGGGATTTTCCTTAAATTTAATGATTATGTATTATATATATAATTAATATATTTCATTAATATGACTCAATATGGATAACAAAAAAATTAATGATAGTTATAAGGTAACCCATTGATATTGATAAATGACTTGAAACTTGTTCATCATCAATTTAATTTTCATAATATGCCACTAAAAATCCTTTATTGTTGAATTGTAAAATTATAGGTAATTATAAAAATTAAATTCCAAAAACTTTATTAGATTTTAATAAAGAACCATTATGATATGAAAGAATATCAATGTCACTACTACTAAAAAATAAAACAATAAACACCCAATGTGGGATAATAGGAAATAAATAACTAGTATATATGTAGATAATGAATATAAATAAAAATTATAAATAATTTTACATATAAATGTGGTTATTAAACTAAATGTTATGATTTTTAAATTTTATATATAGTATATTTAAGAGATTCATTGGGAATTTAGACTAATGGTACGAGTTTTATATACTTTATATCTGATTCATTTGGTCATAACCTTTCATATGTGAATATAATTTTCAAGATTTCATTGATACTACAATTTCTCTATTTTATATTTCATTTTATTTAGTTATCTTAGGAAATTAATTATGAGTAAAAAATATGGAATCACAAGCGCTGGAGAGAGAACCTTCAGGAGACCATTCAAGAAAACCTAAGGTCGATGCGTGATCCATTGCAGATTTCATTTTCAACTGAGATGTCGAGTTGAAGGAAAATCCATGTGACCCAAGCACTGATCCTTGTATTGAATAAAAAATGTTCTTTCATCGGGGTTAGTTGGTAATAGCATTCTCTTCGAATGTGGTGGTCCTCCTCTCCTCAGATCATTGATTCTTCTTGATTGGTTAGTTTTTAAACTATTATAACTCCTTGAACTACTTTTATAAGACACTCTAAGAAATTAGGTTTGTTAGTTTTCTAATTTCCTTGTTGAACTCCTCAAATTTTGTTTTTTTTATTTTCTTTTGAAGATAAATACTATCATTTTTGGATGAGGAATTTGTGAGTGTTTGGTGGATGACCCATGAAAGTTATTAAATGAAACCAAAACATTGATTCTATCTTTGAACAACCCATCATTCCAATATGGTTAGTATTTGTAGGTATTCTACTTCACCTATTCAAACAAACAACTCTTTTCCCAATTTTTAGCTTAATTAGACAACCGTTGAAAATTGAATTTGCTACTACAAATATTTCATTACCCTCAATTGTGATGGTTTTCATAGAAATTTACATCTCTCAAACTCTTCTATCTGTTTATTGGATTCCAAATAGTGATTTGAGATTTAATCAATGGATAACTTATGAAAATCTACATATCTATTGTAAAAATGTCACAAGATTAGTCATTCATCTAAATCACTCAATCATGAATTAATTTTCCCTCATACTATCACATGCAAAAAGTCATTAGATGTATAAATGGGTAAGTAAAATATACTCCTTGAAGAGTTTAAGGATCACGATTATCGAAACTTTGGGATTCATATGGCCTTTTCTAGACCTATTGATTCCCAACCAACCAAATAGACTATGCTGATGGATAATTACCTATCAAACCATGAAAAGGTAGATAAGGTGATTCCCATGAGGACCACACCCAATAGGGATTTGGATTCCCATCCTAAAAAAATACCAGAATCTAAGTCCTATTGTTGATGTTTTCTCTAGATTTGTGATTGTTGATAACAGTTCCAATCCCATTTCTGTTACATTAGAAGGTGAACCCTCTATTCAAAAGGAATAAACCTAAGATACACTTTGACTCTAGTGAATCCAATCAAGATGAACTTGATCAAGTATGCGAAATTGAGGAGGACTACCCCCACTCTAGTGCTAAAAAAGGGAAGAACATGATTGTCGACCTGGATGGATTTATTACTCCACCACCAAGAAGACCTGGAAATGTATCGATTATTCTAAGTGGTAAAGAAATATTTCCACCAGATCTATAGAGATTTAATTAGAAAAATCTATGATCATTTATTAATTAGGAGTTGCTGGGGATCCGTCCTCATCGTCGAATGAAGAGGATTCATCCTCTTCCTTGGAATCAGGGGAGTTAGAGGATGACATTAGGATTTGGAATTACACATGTGTTATTAGGGAGGGTTATAAGGAGGAATTTTACACCTGTATCCATGAAAAAGATAGGAATACATTTTGAAGGTATCATTATAAGGAGATATCTATAGAAGAGTACCTATGAATTATAGAGAATATATTTGATAGGGTGGAATTTGACCATGATAGAGACCAAGATTTTGATTTTCTATACCTTCCATGGGAATAATTGTGCGTGTATTGTTATTTATAGGGCAGTTTATCATTGGTATGGTTCTAATTTCTCTACTTAAGATGTTTTTTTGTTCTTTATTTAACTTCCTATTACATGCTGAGTGATTTTTCTATTGGAATTTGGGGGGGGGGGGGTTAGGATGTTGTTGATAGAAGATATTGAACTACAAAAGGTGAAAATGTTTTTTATTGATGTTTGGAGTAAAGGTTTCCTTAGAGATAATTATGAATGATTTTGAACACAAGTTGTATATGAATATGGAGGTCTTAAATTCATGATTTGGTCCATAAGGGCTGGGGTGCATTGGCTCTATTATTGTTTCACATTTTTATTGGTTTTGATGGGTGCTCTGTTGGGATCTATAACAAAGATTGGTTAATGATCGAATTGATAAAGAGTTTCTTTTATGGTGCTTGTTTACTTAGGATTTGGTGATCTGCAATGTTATATAGAAGCTATTGTTTTATGGTTAAGAAATAGTATCCTATTTATTGATATTTTCTTAAAGGTTTTGTGCACTTTTTTAGTAAACATATGACTATATGATGGTAATTAATTCATACTTCTAGAAGGGATGTTTTTTTTCATCTGATCATTGATCTGATAGAAGTTGCATACTCACACTATACTAACTTTGAGATGAATTTGTGCTACTGTAATAATGCATTGACCATTTTATTTTATCAAGTTGGATGTTTTATGGATATTGTATTTATTAATAGGTAGTTTAAGAATTCTCTAGATGCTATTTATAGAGACGATGGTGCATATTGAATATTTCATAATCTCTGAATTTCTAAGGAATTAATATTGCTACTACTTCTCACAATAGTTACTGAGACATGTGAGATCTATATGGATAGTTTCAATTTTCCTACCAAATAAATGTTTCAAATCATGATATTGTTTTCATTCATTATATTCCTTATTGGTTCATGCTTAATGAACCTCTTGTATTCACACTAAAATTCCTTCTCATTAATAAACTTTTGGGAAGCATGAGTTTTATTAACTAATTATTTGAGATTTTATGGTAATAAAATTACTTATCTTTAATAATTATTATATGTCTGATAAATTATTTTTTGAAATAATATTTTAATGTCCCGAAGAATAATAAATATTCTTACAAATGAATATTTCACGGCATGTTCATGTTTTTATTCCAACCAATGTTAACCAATATTTATAGGAATGTTAATATGGATTAATTTTTAAATCTCATAATCTTATCTACCCTATTAGAAATAAAAATTTAAACTCTTTTTATGATGTGCATTTTCAAACAATGGTATTTTAAAATATTTTTTTAAAAAGTGTTTTCTATCCACCCAAAATAAAATGTTTTATCTTCCACTCAACATTTTTATATCCTTTATATATTTTCATGGATCATTAATGTTAAAATATTTATAATAATGTTTTAAAAAGGATTATCCTTCCCTTTAATTTTTTTGAATAAAAATTTCACTTCATATTTTATAATAATTTTTAAAAAGGTTTTTCAAAATGTTTTTATTTTCACTTCTATATTTCTGCAAAGTTTAATTTCTCATTTTAAATTGCTTTAATCACCCTCTATATGATTTTTTGATGAATAATCTTGTATAATGAGATTTTTTATATTCTAAAATTTCCTATGTTCATGTTTTGTGAATGTTTATAAATTTTTTGAAAACATATTCTTTTAAAATTGTTTCATTATAAAATATTGACAATTTATTTTATGTGGTGCATGTATGTATGGATGATGATAGGGGGCTATAATATCTCACTCCAATTCATTTGGTTATGTTTATAGATAATGAGATATTAAATAGTAGATATAATTGTTTTCTTCACATCGGTGTGTGTATAATAATTTTTCTCACATTTTTAGGCCTAGAAAAAATGTGTTTGTTCACATATGAATGGGAATAATGGGTTATACCATAATGGTTTTCCTATCAATTTGGTTTTACTACATTTCCAAGTTGTTTATAAAGTTATGCCACAGTTCCAATATTTTTATCAACTAATAGAACATTTTTACATTGTTTATCATGTTTTGTGAAATTTCATTGATTCTTTTTATTATCATGATATTCCTTGTTTTCATGATTAACCATTATATATAATGTAAATTAATATTTTTATATCATTAATATGTGTTTTATGAATATTGATATGTATTTTTAGCCATGTAGTAACTTGTAAACTTAAATAATTATCTTCTAATAATCTTATGTTTCTATATCATGTTTTATGATTATAATTAATTACTTTATGATCTTTTTTTTGATATTTATGTCTTCCTCATGTTATCCTTCCTGTTAATGAAACGACATTTTGTGAAATGTTTTCCCTTATCGAGAATATGAGATCCCCACTTTCTTATGTTTGCATCCCCATGTTCATAAAGATGATATTATCATAAAATTTTTCTAGAAATGAGTCTAGAGTAGTGAAATTATGGGGAAATTTTTGCAAGTGTTTTAAAATAATTTTCTTTTATAGATAATCTTGAAGACACTAAACTTTTCAATACTGTGGTGAAGTGCCATTTTTGTGACATATACTATACAAAACAGGGAATAAATGTATTATTTAGGTTGTTTTTATCTTTTGTCACTTTATTTGGAATTAGAGTTTGGTATAATTATTTTGGAGATTACTATATATATATTTTGGGAGTTTTTAGAGAACTTTAGTGAAAACCCTTATGATATGTGTAAGGGACAAGTAAATATAAAGGGTAATGTACTGAAATTTTTATAATGTATATATTGTCTGGTTCTCATTCATATCACATCAATGTTTGAATAATAATAGTGGATTTAGGATATAACACATTTGTACCTTGAGTTAATAACAACGAAAAGGGTGGATTTGTTTTTAACATGCTAATAACGTACTCCATTATGAAGATTCCAAATAACACAACAAGTTACACAACCCTTGTTGACATGTTTTGATTAATCATATCCAATTTAAAACCACTATAAAAAAATTGATTCCAATGTTATATTTTGTAATTAGTTCAATTAGTATAAGAAAACACAACCTAAAGTAGCCGGGGTTGAATCAAGAATGATATAGTTGGAACTAGGAGTGAAATAGTTTGAATAAAAAGAAATATAGGTTACGATGATAATTTTATAAAGTGGGACAAATTGTGGTTATGTTTTTCGCACACTATTTATCATCATAATATTATACTGATAATTTTTCATCACTCAAGTATTCCAATAATTTTCTTAATAATTGTTTTAACTATATTTCAACAAAAGTTTTAGGGACTATGGGGATATGACCTCAATGAAAAAATTTTTGTAATTGGATATAGAGTGAGAAGACTTATAATTATACAAAACAAGTTGTCATGAAATATTATTAATAATGTCAACATACTCAAATTTATAAACACATCAATGAAGAGGAGGATAGAGACTCATATAAGATCATGTGGCAAAGATAATAAAGGAGGAAAAAAATCACATCCACTAATATCAAAAAATTATAATGAATCATGTTGTAAATTTAACTAAAGGGATAAATATGTGTATAAATTGTCGAGATAAAGGCTATAAAATTCAAATGTGTGAGGGTAATAAAGAATATACAAAATAGTTTCTTCAATTGAAATAAAATTAGAAATTATTAAATTCAATTCCCTAATCCAAGGGATAATAATCAAAATATGGACCAATAACCTCTTAGATCATTGGAATTAATAAATCATATGAAATTGTATCTATTGAAAAAGAAAGTTAGTTTTCACTCTACATTTGTGTTTCTCTTATATAGTGTATGTTTCAACCTATTAGATTTTAAATTATAAATAAATAAATTATTCTGTATAATTATTATATCAATAGTGTATGGATCTTCATCATGGTTTCTAGAAGTTACTTCATATTGATTTATCTCTTCTACACATAATGAAATTTTTTTTATAAATGAGCTATCCATTTTAAAAAATGATTAATATCAAGTTTCATATATTGAAATATCACTTTATATATTAATGAACCCATTATCTACAACTACTATATGGTTATATAAAAGTTACCTATGGAAATTACTCTATTCACATGAGTTTCAATGTTGTTATAACATAATTCATTTAATGGGGGAGAAATTAATGAAATGAGATATTAATATTTTTTTAACTCAAAATAGGTAGACGATGTTTGATATCTAACTCCACACACAACACATAACTAAAATGAAAGAACAAAATGTTTAGACTGTTAAAACCTAGTATATGAATTAATAGGTATGAATATGAGAATCATAATTATGAAATATAACAATATATATATTTATATACAGGTTATTTTATAAAAATAATCTTAATTCATTATTGGGGATAAAATATATATTTTCCTGTGTTGTAATTTTTTTAAATAACACTACGTATATTATAGTTCAATGAAAATTTTAAGAAAATATAATTCTAATTTTTTAATTCCCATGGTATTAGTTTTTTATCAGTATTTTAAATAATGAAACTTGTATTTTTAAAATATTATATTCATGTAATAAAAGTTTATAAATTTATTGTATGATTGTATTTAAAATATAAACAAAAATATTCTAAAATTTAAAATCTAAAAACAATCCTAATTTTTTGTATTTAACAGTACAATGTTATCTTTTGATTTATTTTCGGATTTTTTATAAGTTTGTTTTTTGGTGAATGATGAAAAATACTATTTTTTTACAAATAAAATTACTTTTATTACATTATTAGAATATAATTAATAATTTTAAATTCAAAAAACCATTTTAAAATAAATAAATATTTTTTAGTTAAATCACAATTATAAAAATGATTGTTTGAATTTTTAAACCCATATTTGAAATTTTAGAACATAAGTTATACTTTTTAAAAGAATTATTTTTATTATATTATACATTTATTAATATAAAGGTATGTTTTTTAATTTTATAAGTTTAATATTGTTAAACGAATTTCAAAAATTGAATTAACAAATTATTAAAAAAGGATCATTTTATTTTTTGTTAGAAAGGAAAAATTACCTTTGTAAAAACTAGTTACCATGCTGAAAAAATGAAATAAATGTTTGAACTAAGAGATAAAAAGACCAAATTATTAAAAACATGATTTTAGTTGAGTTAATGAGTTTTTTATCTACCTTATTTCTTCCCCACTCCATTATTTCTAAATTTTGGACCAAATGTTTTTGAGATTGACTTACCATTACTGAAATGTATTTGGTATTTATGAAAACTCCAAACCTTTTCACGTATAACTATCTCTATCCTTTCTAGAATACCCCTCCAAACATAACTCCATTTTTCCATATAAAATATAACCAAAACTATCATACACAACTATATATTTCTTCAATAGGTTCCAGTTTTATCAAAATTCCTTCCCACTCACGATTAATACATTTTCCATTTGAGATAATTCATGAAGTGAGGTGTAAACTTATAACAATGAATTTCTAATTTAAATTTCATGATGTTCACATTTTATTCCAATAATTTCATTAAAAAATATTAAAATTATTACATTAATATCATCATAACACTGGTATCATTTTATAATAATGGTACAAGAATTAACCACCTTTTCATTTTATAGTAAGAAAAAAATATGAATCGTGCGTCTGTATAGAATACCACCTCGAAAACTTAAACAATTTTGTTTTTCACCACCTCTTTGAATGGTGCATTTAGTTTTTATTTAATGAGTATATATGAAATATTTATGTAATATATATTAATATTTTTTATTATAAAAAAAGTAATTATCGTTATAAGGTAATCAATTGACATAAGAAAATAACTATAAACTAGTTCATTACTAATTTTATATTCTTAAAACACGAATAAAACAACTTGTGATGGAATTATAATATTATATATATTTTTGAAACATTATTTCATTTAACTTTTATGGTTTGGTAAATATTACCATTGATATCAGAATGAATACCGACACCGCTCTTATGAAACAAGTGAAACTATAATCATTTAATGTGGAAATTTATTAAAAACTAACTAATATATATGTAGATAATGATTATAAATGAAAATATAAATTGTTTTATATGTGAATTTACTTGATAATTTATTTATTATGATAAGTTTTTAACAAATGATGTTGAAGCACTTCCTTGGGAATCAAGAGTAATGTTAAGGTGTTCAACAAATATATTTTTTGTTCATTAGGTCATATAAATACATGAATATATATCTCAATCATTGATTGGTCCTACCATTTATATATATTTTTATATTTGTTCCTTTTTTATGTAGGGTAATTAATTCTCATAATTCATAATTACTTCTTTCATAATTTTTTTGAAATAAAATTGTAATATTAATAAGAATAAAATTTTTTTTTTACAAATGAATATTTCCTATTATGTTTATGATTTCATTCTCACCAATGATATATTATATATATGGGAAATAAAAAATGGATTATTTTTTACTATTAATATAATTTTATTTATCCAATTTTAGAAGGAAAATTTATTACTAATTTTGTATGATTTGGAATTTCAAGTAAATGTATTTCAAAATATTTATAAAAGGGGCTTTCCATTTTCCAAAAATCAAATGTTCTGTCCTCCACTCCACATTTTTTTAATGAAATATATTTATATGAATTATATTTTATTTAAAATATTTATAAAATATTTTTAAAATGTTTTATATTTTCCTTTATAAAAATGTTTTTGACTATAAATTTCACTTCATCATTTAAAACAATGTTTAACAAGTAGTATGAACAGTATTTTATTTTCACTTATTTTTTCCCTCCAAGACTTATCATTGATTAAGTGATTCATTGATAATCATATATATTATATTATCATTAAATAAATTGAAAAAAAATTATATTTTTGTTATCCTATGATAGCTTAATTTAATATTATTTGATTGATTAATTTTTTTCCAATACCCATACTTTTCCTATAACTTCAACAAGTTATGTAAGGGATCATTTTGTATGGCACACATATGTATGAATGATGATGGTAAATGTATGAAATATTCCTCCAATGCATTGGATTATGCTTATATCTCATAATATAGTAAGAGATGGACATAACGAGTTTCTTCACATAGCATGAGAATAATGGGCTTGATCACATTTATAGGTCTATCATAATGGGTTTGTTCACATAGGTGTGGGAATATTTGGTTTTTCAAAAAGGCTTTCATATTATTATGGTTGTGTCAAATTTGAATGTTATTTATCAAGTTATATCACATTTCCAAATTATGTATCAGGTTATTTCACAATTTCTATGTTTTTATAACGTTATGTCACATTTTCAAGATGCCATTTATTTTCATGATATGAGATGTTTTCATGATTAAGAATTATTTTTATAGTATTTCGAATATTTATATCATGATAAAATATTTTCTGAATTTTAATATGTATTTAGAGCCACACCATAACCATTACACTTCTTAAAATATATTTTTGTGATCTTATTTTTTTCTATCATTTTTAGGATTATCATATATGGAATTATGATATATTATTATAATATTTATGAATACCACATATTATCATTCATGTTTATGATTTGATACATTATGAAACGTTTTTCCTTATTTATCATTTGATATCAACACTTTTTATATTTCCATACCCTTAGTTTTAAATATGATTATATCTAGTGAGATTTATTGAAAATGGTATATTTTATAGTGATTAAGGATAATTGTTCCTACATGTTGTAAAATATATTGTTATGGAGGATTATAGAGTATATAATGGATATATGAGGGGTGGATTGTAGTTTAAAAAAGTATATCAAAATAAAATATAAAACCTCTTAATATTGTTTTATTTGATTCAGATATCATATTATGATCAAAGTATGCTAACTAGACTCATAGTAGGTCTGAAAAATTAGAGTATATAAAATTTTAGTAAAATAAAATTTAATTATAAATGCATATAAGAAATAAAAAACTTATAGAAATAAGTAAAATGAAAATGTAAAAAGTTGTAAATTAAAAACTAACAAAAAAATTATAAAATGAATAATTACACATTAACCTTAAGTGTACATGAATTCATTATCATTAACTTAAGGTATCCACAATTTTCTCAAAACTGTAAGGTCTGTCTTTATTTAGGAAGAAATCCCTCGATCAAAAAGATCAGAATCAAATATTTCTTCCTATCCTAAGATGCCTCCGATCTAAATACAAAAAAGGAACTAATGATATAATTGGATAAAGGTATATGGAATTTATAATTCTCTTTCAAATTCATCAAAATAATAAAATCTAGGAAAATTTAATAATTGATTGTAACAAGATGGTATGACAAAGAAAACACTAGATGAGCTGAGTCACAAAATAATCATATCCTAACTCCTCTAATTCACCTCTATTTAAAGTCACACCTCCAATAGTCATATATACAGGATTTTTAGATTTGGTCTCAATGGAATTAGATGACAACCAGATTAAAAGATCAGTATGATCTATAAATCACTATCCTATGTCATTTTGATAGCATCATTCAAATGTTATAAAATTTCTTTTGTCTAGTATAAGAAATTATGAGCAAATTATTATACAAATTATTATTTTTATGGAATAAATTTTGTGTAGTCCAATGAATTAATACATGGTTAGTGTAATGGAAAAAACTAAGTCAGACTGATATACTATACTCAGCCAAACTAATAAACTAAACTCAGTTACATCGATAAAAAGCTCACTCACTATGATAAAATAAGCATAGTCATACAGATAGACTAAACTTAGTCACACTACTAGAGTAAAAAAAATATTCTTCTTGACTAGATGTAGTAACTCTGATGGACTAGACATTAGTCTGTCTAATGTACTATACTTTAGACAGTCTGATCGACTGAATGTTAGTCAGTCCAATGAATCAGACTTAAGTATATATTGTTAATATTGTTCAGTTTAGAATTATTTTTCCATCTAGTAGGATAATTATTTTTTATATGAAAACATTACAAACAATTCAAAAATATAATGTTAGTAAAACATAGTTTTTATGAAGGTGTTTTCTGATTATCAAGACTAAGGATATAATGCGTAGAAGATAAATATTTCAACTCAACAGTTCATGTATAAAATCATCAAGACACTATACCTTTTAGTCCCCATATTATATAACTATTTGTCTGAAATAATATCTAAAAAATGAAATAAATTTATTATTTATGTTATTATTATATTGGGTCTCTTTATATAGCACTCCATATAATTTTCTAAAAGTATTTTCAATATTAAAATTTATTATTAAGGTTATTTATTTTTGAATATTTCACAAATATTTTAATAACTAATTATAATTATTTATAAATTAAGTAAAATTCAAACACCATTATAAATTATAAAATAACGAAAAATATGTTTTCTAATAAATTATCAGTTTTTTAATTCAATTCATATTTGAACATGCAATAAAAACAATATTTTTTTATGCAAGAAAAACACCATTATAATAAATAGATTCATATGACAATAAATCCACATTTCTAAATCTAATTTGAAAATAAATCTCTCTTTATAGTGTGTACATGATTTAAAAACTAGGACCCACATCAAATTAAAATGGATTTATTATTTAATATTATCCTTATCATGTTGTGATCTAGGTATAATAAGCTGAGTACCCATGTAAGATTAAACATGGTGCACACATAGTAATTATTATGATTAATTTGATATGGCGTGCTTGTAGTATAGATCACATATCATTAACACAACACACAACATGAGATTAAAAAAGTAGGTATATAGGATTAACATCACAAGGGAATGAATTACATGGCATTAAAAAGAATATTTATATGAGTAATCAAGCATGTGGAAACTTATATAGGAATTATCCCATATGATATAGTCAATGTGTAGTATTAATCCAACCGTTGTGTAAGAACAATTTCATTCATTGGATTATATTAACCAATATAAATAATTCATTTGGTCGTTCTAGAACCCATTCTAGAAAAACCTATACATTTCATGACATTAATCTTATGTTATTTGTAAATTTAATATTGAATATAAAATAATAGTTAATATTCGATTTTATCAGTTATACTAATACACCATTAATACCATATTTATTAAACTATATATGATGATTCAGTGCTCTATTTTCTTAAACACGAATAGGTCACATTACTAATTCATTTTAGACATAATTTCATTATTCAAAATGGAAAGAACTACTATGATACCACTATAAGACTTATTATTTTCAAATAACTCTTATTTAACAAAGAATTAAAAATAAAAATGTAAAACCACCAAACATGAATAATGGAGTTGTACATATATAAAATTGAGAAAATTTTATATGTACCATTCATAATACAAGCTAACTTTACTATTATCATTATTAATTCTTGATGAAGATTATAAGGACCCAACCTTAAAAATTACAGAATCTGGAGTTTCATCAAAATATTTATTTCTTTCACATTGAGGATATTTTTAGGTTTATAGTTTTATAGATTTATGCCACAAATCATACATAAAAAAACTATAAAATACCAAGTGGAAACTTCTAATTAGTATCTATTTTTTCATTAATATAAAACTCTTAAAATAAAGCATGAATTATATTAATGGAAAATCTCTATGTCATTGATATTTATTTCATCCTTTCCCTTACCCATCCTCAAAATCCTGTGAATGATTTTTAAAAACATGGATTACCAAAATATTGTTCGTAGGGTATATAAAAATAAAGGAAAAATTAGTTCAATAAAAACATGAAAACACATATAATGTTTCCCTTGAGATCTAAATGAAACATTTTCACACATAAAACAACCTAAAAAATAACACCAATAAAACTCATAGAAATAAATTAATACTCCTTTTGGTGGATTAGAGAATCATATTTAGAAAACCCTTTCAAGTCCTTATCAAGACCATTTCAATTGAAATTACCATACAACTCAATTCCAATATTTTTTCATTACCCAATGCATTAGAGAGATTTAAAGAACTCACTCAACAGCATCTGGGTCATCCCATGGTAAGCTATAATGGTATTTTCAAATGCTATATGGGCCACCCTATGTTAAGAGGGAACAAGATTTATCAATGTTATTCGGGCCACCCAATGTTAAGATATAATGTGATTTCATGACACCATCTGGGCCACCACCTGTTAAGTAGTAACAATCTTTGACAGCACTATATGGGACACAACATCGTATAATTATTATATACCACTTCATGAATAAAATATATTCATCATAAAACCTTTTAAAAAACTATTTTAAACACATATAAAAACACCTTCAGATAAAAAAAATATTTTTTATTTTAAAAATACATTTTCAAAATAATACCCGTTATCTTTTGAAAACCATTTTTAATTCCAAAATACTGGAAAATATAAATAGAGTTTCAGTTTAAGAAAACATGAAATCTTATAATGAAATCTATAAATAAAATAATGGTCATGGTATTAGAAAAACCATTTTTACAATGTATGTTAACAATAGAACATCCCTTTTGTCATTTTTCATAATGTTACATATAAAACACATAAATAGATTCATTTTTGAATAACATTTAATAAAATTCATAATTGAAAAAAAATTTCACAAATAATTACCATATTTAAATAAAAAAAAATATATAAAATAATATCATGGAGGAAGATAATTTAAAATTAAATATTGAAACATTTAAAAGTATATTTTTTATTTAAAGTATTTCATACAAATTTAAAATATTTGTATCAAAATCCCCATGAATGAATAAAATTTAACAAAATAATAAATAAAATAACAATAAATAAATATACGATATGATATTTCAAGGGGGTTGTATATACACCTCATCAAAGAAGGTGGGTGTATAACCTCAAAATATGCCTTAATGAAAGGAGATTGATATAAAATCCATTAACTTGGGCCCAACTTGTCACATGTGCCTTTATCTTCATGAATAATAATCTTATGTTAATTATTTACTTGATTCTGAACTTTTTCCATGTTTATTATTACTTTTATTTCCCTTATTAGTATGGTATATTTAATTACTTAATCAATTAATATTTAGCCATATTTTTTTAACCTATTTATATTATGTGTAAAAACAACTTCTTTTGGTTGGTTATGTTTAACCAACCATGAAATTTGGTTATGAAAAATGAACCAACATTACAATCATGGAGACGATATTCTATACATACACATGAGTAATGTTTCCATTTTTCAATGATCATTATGAAAAGAAGGTAAGTAACATTTATCATTAAATAATGATATTTATACCATAATTAACATATTATGTAATCATATATAATTATATATATAATTTTTTTAATGTAAAAGGTATCACATTTCTTCGAGAAGGTGGTAGTCCACACATCCACGAATGACATTATCACCTTTTGAGTGTGAAAAAAAGTAACCAAGAAAATGATATATTATATTTATAGAATGGTAATAAGGTATTTAATATCATATATATTTCAATTATACTACATATTTTTATTAAACCCACCCTTAATACATTCCATGTAATGTGTAAATGAATCACATCGCTTTAAAGAGGCGGTGGTCCACACATCCAAAAAATGATGCTTTCTTATTCCCATCAATGGAATGAATAAAGGAATGTGTTATATAATAATTACATAGGTATGAATAAATTATAAATATCATATATATCATATAAAAAATATCCCCATCATAATTACCATTCCTGAGAGGTTGTAAAGAAACATTAATGAAACTATTTCATGAGGCGGTAGTCCACCATTCACACGAACTATGATTTAATTACCCATTTGATGGATGTGTGTGTAGGTGATGGTTTAAAAATTAACATAAAAACATATAAATATATTTATTATTCTTATTATATTATATAATCATGGAATAAGAATAATGTAAGTGGTGGAGAAAGAATTAAATCAAAAGTGCTCATGGAAGAATTTGACCTCTTCTTTGGGTAACTCCTTTTGGTTTACACCAAGGGAGTTAATTGGTTTGATTTATAACAAAATTAAGGCCTATAGTATTATAGGAGGGATTTTTCTAGATTATATAGTCAGGTTTATGGGTATCCAAATGGCTTGATAGGTGTGATGAAGTGGGGAGAGGTGGTGGCCTTTTTCAAGTCAGGGAGAGGACACACTTGGTATATTTGAAAAGAATGTTTGATGTACCAATACTGTTACCTAACAATAGGATTCAATAACTCACAAAATTATATAATATAAGTTTAATGGTTGAAATATTTCTATTAAATTGGGTTTGGATAAGTTTAGGGTCATTTTTACACATTTTGTTTAATGTTTAACCACTAAGTAAACTCTTTTTTATCTTAATTGCTGTAAATAATTTTAATTAATTTCACTGATATTTTTGGTCAGAAATTAAGTATATAATATTATAAATTATAAATTTTTATGATTCTAAATTCCAATAACATATGTGAAAAATTTAATTTAAAATTAATCTCGCATACGGAATGAGAATCAGTATTTTTAAAGTGAAAATTCCAAAAGTTGGAATTGTTTTTTATATCCAATTTCAATGTGAAATTGATTGTAATGAAATAAATTATATTAAATCATATAAAATTTATCTAATTAAAATTTCAAAATAATTAAAAATATAATTTAACAATACAAAGTATTTAGATGAAAATATGTTTTCAATTAAAATCTATTATTTTCCATTATTAATCAAAACATGAAAAATCTCAGAAAAATACCAAAATTTTTTACAAAGTAAATTTTGATATTATTCTTAAAAATATGAATTTTATTTTATCAATATGTATTAATTAATTTTTAAAAATTTATTTTTAAAACAAGTGCTCTATTAAAAGTTGATAAAACTACCTTTTAAAAATATAAACCATTTTATACTTAAAATTGGATTTATTCTTATCTTAACTCGATAAAAATTATTTGATAAATTTAAAAACATAGGATTAAATATATAAAATATCAATGTATTTAATATCGTTAATGAATAGTGATTAATTTAATTTATTATGATAAAATTCTATTCTGGTCATGGAAATAATTTTTCCTAAAAACACATCCTTTATATTAAATTAGTCTTTATTTTCATTTATAATTAATTTGTTACAAGTTAATTAATTTTATAAACACCTGTAAACTATAATTTCATAATTTAGTTAATGTCACTCATTCACACCATTCCAATGTCTTAGTGATTGATATCATAATAATATTAATAGTATATTATTGTCTAGTTAGACTATGGCTTGTGGGTAATATAAGTCATCAATGGAAATTGATTTTTCCTGAAATGAAAGACAAACTTTATGTTGCGTGTGATGAAAGATAAACTATGTATTTCATGTAATGAAATATTTCATATAATTTAAATTAATTTGAAATAATACATTTAAAAAAATCTTAGGATGTCACATCCTACCCCCATAAATTGAATTTTCCCTCAAAATTGTTCTTGGTTATAATATGATTAACATTTATAGAATGCCTTTTTTGAAACACACATCATACAAAAAGTTTAATAAAAAATACTCTTAAAAAGGGAAAATGGGAAACATAAAGGTCAATGGATGTTACATGAAACTAGGATTCCACATTGGGAGAACATTGGTGGGAAATTAAAAGATGGATTTGAAATGGAAAATTATTTCCCTTGGAATAAAAGAGTATTATACAAAACATGGTAAAGAGGAAGTCAATGATGAAAAAACCATGATCCAAATAGCTATGGAAAAGGTCATTGATATCATCAGAATATATTATAATAGGGTAAAATTTTATTTTAAGATCATTTTTCTAAATTTTAAGTATTTCCTCACCATCTATACAAGGATTATAAGAAAATATAATTAAATGATTAGAAAAATTCAAAACTTTAATCATTTTTGGCCATAATATCATATTTTTCTCCAAATAATGAGTTTATAAGATGAATTTTCAGGCCTGAACAACTAGAATTAGTATCAAACATATCACATAATCCTCAAAATGATAACAAGATATTCCTCTTATCTTTATATATTAACCAAAACCAAAATGGTTTTCACATGGTAAGCTAATTCAAACATTTCTATGATGATATAATAAATTAATCTCCAATGTTAAAAAGAAGAGGCATAATAATCATTAAATTAAATTCTTAGATAAAAATTAACCTAACTAAACATCTCCCCAGATGTTCTTAATCACTTTATGATCACATCAATTAATAACTCAGAATGAGTGTCTAAAACTATGAACATACGGCTAAATATTGAAAAATATAGAGCTCTCTAGAGCTTCGATTACTTTACCAAATGTCACAACATCAACAAAATTAATATCACAAGATTTCCCCAAAATTTTTTATTTCTGATCATGATGATTTTAACTTGAGTAAGTAAGTTTAGTCTCATGTTAGCATAATTTCCCAGCTCATTGCAACTAAAACACCTCACCATTGGATAGATATTGGTCACCCAATTCTTTGGTTATTTAAGGATTTTTTCATTATAGTGACATACCTTATGACCAAACATACCACACCAGAAACACTTCTGAATTCCTATAAAAAATTATTTTAAATGTTGTTTTCCACACATTGAACATTTTCAGGGCTTACCTATAAACTTCTTTGTTGGTCACATCTCCATTTCCATCCACATTGACCATTTCTTACTCTTTTTTATCTTTTGAAACATAAGAGTTGATAAACTCTATCTTAGATTTATCAACACAATGATCCTCATTCTCATAAAATTTAAATTCTTATATAGTTAAGGCTCTTTAAAAAATTTATTTTAATCGTGAGTAAAATCTAATAATTTTATCATCAATCCATCGAATGAATTCTTGTACATACCTGGATAATCCTGTGAAATTTTCTTCATATACAACCAAATAATCTTCATATTTTGGCCTTAATTCCATGAACTGTTTCACTATTATAAGGTGAACAACATTATTTCAATATTTCTCAATGAAAATATCCTTGAATGTTTTCCATTAAATGGAATCAAGATCTTATTTCTCTCTGGTACTATTAACCAAAGAACACCATTGACTAACATCAACTTCAAAATGATTTTAGGAAAGAGTTAACTTTTGATGTTTCAAAAATATATGGACTTCAAGTATATTCTCTAGGGCATTGATCCATCATTAGTGGACACTGGGTTATATTATCTGTTGAATGATTGGGGATGTTGCCTCATGAAATGCTCCACTATAGAAATGTTTCTTCTTAGTTGACGAGGTACCTCTCTATCATGGATATAATCACCATTTATAGATTTTTGAACTAATCCATCACCACAAAAAACTATTATGTTCTGATTCCAACCATCTCCGGATGCTGAATTGGAAGGATGTTTTACTCTCGGTGCCTTCCCATTACAAATTAATTATTTCCTTTGAGGAAAAAATTCTTGAACAAACATACATTAGATTAAGAAATAAGGTAATCATAAAATACTACGACATTTTAAATTAACCATATAGTAAAATATTTTTAGGGAATTCTATTAATCACTATCATGGACTCTAATGTTGTCTAAAAATTTACTTTTATACCAACTATAAGGATCCTACCGTAAACATTACCTAACAATTTTATTTAATCCATAAAGTTATTTCTTTCACTTTGAGAATGTTTTCTAGTTTATATTTTGAAAGAATTAGTCCATAAATCATATGTATCAGTACTATAAAATAAAAATTGGTAACTTATAATCATTATCAAATCACTACACAAACCTGAGAGTTTAGCTGCAGTTTATTAAATCACCGCTAAATTGTTTTGAAATATTTTAGTGGTAGTTTCTAAAAATACACCTCTAAACTATTAAATGTTTTCCTACCCACGAAACTTTCCCCCTCTGTGAAATCCCATGACACCCCCTGACTCCCCAAATCCATACAAGTCCCCATCGCGGCTCATGGTCACCCATCTCCATCCCTCTCTGGCCATTATCATGACTTTTCGTGCCTTGTCATCCCTTATCGGCCCTCATCATGTCTCACCACACCTCGTTATCCCTCGATGGCCATTTTCACAAAATTTATTCAAATAAAAAATTATATAAAGGGTTTGAGAGAAAAAATAACAATTAATACACTGCAAGGTATGATATCTTAAGTAAATGAATTTATCATTGATGTGAACTAAATATTAATACCTTATCTTTTAAATTGCAACATATCTAGATGCATGTTTGTGTTAAATGATTTTTTCAAGAACTATAGATATTATAAGGAAATTGAGTTGTATTCCCTATTAATTTGAGGTCTACGTTTTGGGTATTGAGTTGGCTTCCCCATTAATATGATGTCTACATTTTGGGTACTGAGTTGGCTTCCCTATTAATATGCGTTTACTTTCTAAATTAAAATTTTATGAAATTATGAATATTTTTGATAATGGTTTTTTGATAATATTTAATGGTGTTTTGAGGTTGGTATAAATGGGTTTTGACATGAATACAATTTTCTATGTTTATAAACGTAATGTTTTATTATGCTAAAATTCTTGTGAAATATCTTCTTTCCTTTTGAAATGGTTATCATGTTTTGAAAGGGGTTTTGACATGATTAAGTTTTTTTAATATGTGAAAACAAGGACTTAAAAATAATTTGATTTGGAATTGAGGTGTTGACCCTTAAATTTTTTTAAAAAGGTATATTGAATGTATTTAAAAGTTGTTGTTTAAATGTGTACATGGATTACAATTTCTAAAATGTATTGTTGGCCTGTTTTAAATGGTTTGATGGATGTGGTTGTCCCTTTTTCATAATTTCAAATTTCAAAGAGAAAGAACCTTGATGAAGTGTAGCTTTGAAACATTTTCAAATAAATGGTTGATTTTTGTGAACCTATTAAAACGTTTCATGTTTTTCTCATGTGATTTTTGAGGGAAATGAAATTCATTGGACATGATTTATTTTTCAAAATAAGATTAATCTTGTTTATATTTGACATGGAAATGTTTTTAATTTTTGTGAGTTTTCCATCATTTTCTATATTGATTTTTGTAATTATTTCCTAAAAATTGAAATGTTTTTTCATTACAAGACATGTTTTGGTGTCAAATAATTTTTTATAACATTGGTTTTAAATGGTTTATGTTGAAGGAAACCCTTGATTCCACCATTCTCATTTACCATATGTGTGAGTTTTTTATAAATATGTGACACTTGTTGCTCCCCATGCATGAGAATGTGATACATATGACTTGAGTGTATGTTATTTATGTATAGGGTGATACATAATTGGTTGTTATGGTTGAGTATAGTTATGGCTATTCCTCATGAGTTAAACTTTTCCCCTTTTCACTATACCTCAGTTCCACTATTTTTTCATGGGAAACCAAGTACTAATTGGATGACCTAACTTATTTATATAGTTGGTTCACATGCTATTTATTTCAAAAGAGTCATTATAGGAATAAGGTCTAGGTGGGGGGTTTTCATCCTGAGGCTTGAGTGGGAAACTTGGTTTTCAGTTATATATGTACCATACAATATTTGATAGATAGTTAAAGTGGTTATGACCATACATGATTAACTTCTTATCACATTATCATTTCCCCTTATTTATTTATTTATTTTGGAATATTTCTTGTTTATATTTTAATATATGGTTACTTAGTGAATTAGGGGAGCTTTATCTTGTGCTATATTATATCATTTCCACTGATTTCTTCATTATGAAATATTTTTTGTTTACACTATATTTTTATATTCCTTATGTAACTATTTTTCTTACCCTTATTGGGATTTTATATTTTGTGTGTTACCTTTACATATGTAACTTTTTGGCCACATGCATGCTTTGTATTCACGGTTTTACCCCTATATAAGCTCTACTTACATTTACACAAGGATTTCTTATATTTAAGCAAGTGATTCTTACCTTTTCACAAGTATTACTTACCTTTACACAAGTGTTCTTTACCTCTACGCATGTGCTAAGCTACCCATATGTGGCAAGAAAAAATGTATGTTAACCTTATGTAGTGAACTAGATACCTTTAAATTGTGTTTATAAATAATTTTTTTCCTTTACAAATTCATTATAAAATGGTTATTACCCTTATGTAACTTCTAAGGTCCATTATACAACTTTTTTTAGTTACATTTACATGAAATGTTTAAGTAAAAACTTACCATTACACAAATTTACTAGTTACCCTTATGCAATGATTATAAGCTATTCTTACCCTCACATAGAATTATAATTTACCTATATATAGTGGGTGTAAAATGCATCTTATCTTTAGGTGAACTGTATATTTTAAAGGTTACCTTTACCCACATTATAAAAATTATGAGGTACCCTTCTGCATCCTGTGAAAATATAATTATGTGGTATATATAGGTATAAAATTTCCCTACTATATTTATGTAGTATAATATCTCATCATTTTGAATGGTATAAAGCCTCTGTCACTAGAAAACGATACTAGGAGTGAAATATATTGAGTATTTTTGAATTTGAGCATGATACTTTAAACAATAACATGTTTCTATTTTAATTTCTTACTTTTAGGTTTTATATGTATGATAAAGAATTCGGAAACACCCATGTGTAGAAGATTCAATGTATTTCTAAAGGTTGTTATCCATTTTTGTTTTTTCTATAAGTATAATTTAAGGAAAGAAGTGGATAAATAATAAGAAATACATTTAGAGCTTCATGGATTCATTATACTGATTTGTTGAGGCATTTATAGTTTCCCTATATTTCTTTGATCTGTATCAATTAATGAATGGTCGAATTAAACTACTCTAAATGAGTTTCTCTATATACATATTCTAATAATCAGAATATTTTTATTATTTTTCCGAAGTATATGTAATTATTATTTCACAGATGGTTATACGTACATTTAAAAGGTACAATATGGATTTTTAATATATTCATATTTTTTTCAGCAAGTATATATGAATCTATTTACCTATTTAGTAATAGTTAGGTGAATTAATCTTTTTCATAATGTGTAGGCACATTTTGAAATATATGGATAAAAGCTGGATCACATTACTAAGGAATACACCTTAATATACTAAGTGTCTGGAGGAGTGTTTAGAATTTGAAATTTCCAATCAATCTATTGAAGGGAGAATAAGATGATCATGTCTGAAATGTAAATTTAAGGGATGGTTGAAGAGAGATGATGTTTATGAATAATTTATATTGAAGCAATTCCCTTCTCATTATTTATGTTCGATTTGGCATGGAGAATTGAATGTTACAGAAAGGTTGATCACTATTGCCATTCCACCGAATTAGCTCCCAACTTCTTAGACATTTGAAAATGAAAAGAAAAACCTTATAAATGATGCATTCAACATTACATGACACCAAAATCAATATCAAAACATATTAGAACGACCAGTTGAGGGTGCTACAAATAGGAAAGTGACAAGTGATTTTTTTGAGAGTGTAGGATAGACAGATCAAGATTGAAACATATTAGTGGATATTCCACTTGATTCTATTAAGACAAAAGTAAGAGAAAAATTCACTAAGTAGATAGATTATTTTTATCATTTAGTTGATGATGGAAATAAAGAGTTGTATAATGGATGTTTGAGATATTCAAAACATTCTATTCTGCTAAAGTTTCACAATATCAAATGCCTATGTGGAATTACAAATAAGCTGATGTCCCTGATATTGGAATTGTTCCATGATGCATTACCTGAATCAAAGATCCCATAGTCTTTTTATGAATAGAAGAAAATATGACAATAATATTGGTCTGAATTATACAAAAATACATGTGTGTCCCAATGATTGTATTCTTTATTGGGGAAAGGATTCAAGTAGACTAGAATGAAAATTTTTTCTTCTTCTAGATGGTAGAATATGAGTGATATTGGAAGTATGAATCAACATACTACCATGAAATAGAAGAAAAGGAACACAACTACAAAGGTTGTGTGTTACTTTCCTTTAAATCCTTGATTGAAAATATTATTAATGTCATAAACAACTAGTTAACACATGATGTTGAATTCTGTAGATAATAAAAATGATTGGTTAATGAGACATCCAATAGATTCAAAATTGTGGAAGGCATTTGATTCATTACTTCCAATTTACTCATTTGATCCTGGTAATTTTTTATTGGGATTGGATGATGATGGATTCAACCCATTTTGGGACTTTGAGTACCAGTTATAGCATTTTGAAGGTTATTTTGATCCTTTACAATCTCCCTCTATGAATGTGTATGAAAAAAATATATTTTATCATTTCAATGATTATTCATGGGAAACAAATTCCTAGAAATGATATTTATGTATACTTTCATCCATTAATTGAAGAGTTACAGGAGTTATAGAGCAAATATGTGGAGACATATGATGTATATTCTTGAACAATGTTCAGAATAAAAGTTGCTCTAATGTGGACCATTAGTGACTTCCTTGGACTTGGGAATTTATCTAGTTGGGTCACATACACAGGTTTGTCTTGTACTATTTGTAACATTTATTTTGAGCCCGAATGGCTCCCTCATAGTAGAAAGTTGTGATTCATGTGTCATCAAAGATTTATCGACGCATCTCATAGATTTCAGATGAACAAGTCAAAATTCAATGGTTTGTGGACCACCTAAATAGTTGTTAACATGTTCTATATTATTGGCACAACTTGTAAATGTTGAAATAGAATTTGGGAAGGTGCTTAATTTTAATGATAGTGGGAAGCAAGTTCGAAGTGCATCAGCAAGTGAAATCAAAATGCAACAATTGTAGAAAAAAAGAATATTCTTCAAACTTCTATTTTGGGGATTTAATTTATTGTGGTATATTCTTGACTTGATGAATACTGATAAGAATGTTTGTGAAAATTTTATCTTCACATTTCATAATGAGAATGGGAAGTTTAAGGATCATCACAATGCTCAAAAATACTTACAAGAAACGAACATAAAGTGTGATCTTTGGCCAGATGAGAATGAAAGGTATGCTCTAGCATTTTTTGCAATGAAAATAAGGATAAAGATACATTCCATCAAGTTTTAAAACATGTGAAGGTATTTTATGGTTATTAAAGTAACATTTCAATGTGGGTTGACTTAAATCATTGTAGGTTACATGGATTAAAAATCCATGATTCACATATTTTGTTATGGTAGTTACTTCCATTGGAATTTCATACATTATTACCTGAAAAGGTTACTGCTATTGTACTCTAACTCTGCACATTTCATAGAAAATTATGTGAGAAAACTCTACATACATTTCATCATGACAATTTTGAGGAGAAATTTGTATTGACACTTTGTGGAATGTAGATGATCTTTCTGCTATTGTTTTTTACTATTATAATTCTTTTAACTATGATTTTGGTTGAGGAAGCTAAATTAAAAGACCCCACACATTATCGATGGATTTTTACAATTTAGAGGTACATTATTTGTATGTTTTTAGTATTAGTAAAAAAATATTGTCACTTCATTAAATACATAATTATGTTTACTTTATTTTATTTCAAAGATATCTTAGGTATTTGAAATCATACATGAAAAATAATACCCTACCCAAAGGCTCTATTTCTGAAGGCTATTTGGAAGAGGAGTGTCTTAAATTTTGTTATTGATACTTGGATGACATCGATGCAATATAAAATCAGGTTGGAATTATTGAATAAACATTGAATCAATGTGAAATACATGGGAAATAAAAAATCATTCCTGCTATTGGTCGATCAGTTGGGAGGAGGTCAAATGATACATTGAAAGAAATTGGATTATTATAGGAACATAGATATGTGAATCTAAATATTGAAATTTTAGATCCATTTATTGAAGAGTAGAGGATAAAAACAAAGAGATGAAAGCGAAATGAGAAAGATATAATAACATCTTTTAATGAAGATCTTTTATAACGGTTTGCACAATCTGTAAGTTCATAAATATTATAATCAATACGGATATTAGGTTGAAACATATAGTTTGTAAAAATAATAATTTACATTACTTTTTTAAGATCATGAATACAGATACTTGAGCATAGTTTTCAAAATATTTGAAGTTTCTTGCTCAAGGTCCTCTAAAACAAGGTACAAAGTTTGATGCTAACAATATGAATGGATTTAGATTTCATACAGTCCATTGGGAAAAGGGTATGAAAACACAGAATAGTGGCATATTTATATTTTCTGAAGTGGAATACTCAATAATTTTGATTAATATTATCTTATTAAACTACCACCGGAATTTTTTAGTTGTTTTATTCAAATTAAATTGGATGGATATTATCAGGGGTGTTAGAAGAGAATCTTTTTAATTTAATATTGTGAACTTCTCTCGCATGATGAATGATGGTCATTGTGAACTAAATTATTAGTATATAATATGATAATAATAAAAAATTGTATATTACATGTAAGATTTCATGGATGAAGGTTGGAGTGTATTTTATCAAGTAAAACAATGAGACTTGTATGATATGGGTTATGAAGTGGATGTTTTGACCTCTCACATTGAATCCCATAAAAATCAAGAAGAAAACTTATTTTTCCATAATTATATTAAAAAATTTAGTCCTACAAGAGTGGCTGAAGTATATAAAGTAATTATGGAGTAAAAAACTAACATGATTGAAGGATAAAGGGATTTCGTGTGCAGTTATCCATTTACTTATCAAACAGTAATGTCAATTTTCTAGTCATTCATTATCATTGTTATGTATATTTTTATTTTTATTAATTTATATCTGTTATCATTTCTATTTTTTTATGCATGAAGTTTTTTAAATATATGTTTTGAACATAATTTTATTTGATAAATGATAGGAATGTCCAAGAAGAAGCGTTAAACTCACACTGCGGCGTCATAGAGTTTCTCTATAAGCCGATCGACTCTGGTAATCTTTTTAGTAGTTTAAATATTTATTATAAAATTTTATATGTTTATAATATTAAATTTTTGATTTATAATTGTTAAATGCATTCACAATGTTATGCCATAAAGCAACCCAAACATAAGTGTGATTAAATGTTCATAAAAAATCTGATGGGAGTTTTTTTAATGAGTCTACCAAAGAAGTTGGGGTATGAATTCATTTTTCATTATAATAAATTATTATTTGTAATTACTATGTTAATATATATTTCTTATTATATGAATAATATTTTATTTATAGGTAAAATTTAAATAACTAGGGATGCCAATCCCATACAGTTTTACTCAGTATCCCAGGATAACATAGTTAGTAATGTCCTTGGGAAGGACCATCCTCATTGAGTGCGCGGGATGGGTTTGGGACCATTACCATCCGAGGTCTTTGGCAGACAAATAGGTATTGAAAGTGATGACTGGTGGTGAGAAGGTAAATCACACAACTTCAAAATCATTTAGTTCACAATTTTTTATTGATTTTATGTTTAAATATAAATATACAACATTATTTAATTTTCAATATAATTAGCTTACAGGTGTCGGTAGTAGGAAGTAGAGATGGAGATGGAGAGGGTGATGATCAGAGTTCATCATTTAGAAATTATTAGTGGAGTTTATTTTTTTATGTATTAGTACATCCAATGTGGGTATTTTTTATCTTTTACTTATATTTTAGATGGTATTGAGAAAAGGGTGTCATATGTACAAGTTGTATAACCATGTGTCTATATGTTGTGTTTCAAATAGCTATGGAGATTGAATTTTTTTTGTGATCATATATGATGTTTAGTTTCTATTCTCTCTTTTACATATAGGTTGATATGACTATTATATTCTATTATTTCCCACTTATTATTCATGGTGCCTTACTATGTATGTTTATACTCACAACTGCAAGGGGTTTGCATGCATGATTTTTTTCCTATACGGACAACTGGTAGATAATGCCCATAGTGCACCTAGTATCTGTGTAACATAGATGTAAGTGGAGGAACTAACCATATATTCTCATATAACAATTTTGAAATCTCATATAACAATTTTGACATATCATATCATCATAAACCCTTAGGGTATGACAATATACCATATCACACCAATACCTAATAAGATTTTCCAATACATCACGTACAAATCGATACTATATTGGGTCTTATAGTAAATCATCTACCAATATATATTTCATTTAATATACTGGTGAACCATATTCCATGAGTATATATCATGTCGGTTTTACTAGTACATTCTATACCAATTACCTGTAGGGTTTTCCAAAACCAATAATCGACACAGTTTGACTATATTATATAAGAGTTCATAACAATACTCAAACCTTGAAGGGAGAGTAAGGAAGAGGGAGAAGTCATCCATATGTTCTATCACCAACCAAGATGTTGAGGTGTGAACTCGGTAGCTAGTATGTGAGGAACTGGTTTGGTTATCTAACACAAGATGGGTGTAAATTGAAATAAAAAAAATTAAATAATAAAAATAAACCTTGAATCCCATATTAGAGGGTTCCCATACAATGTATTCTAATAAGGCCTATACAACCATTGATCATCTCTATAATCCACCAAGATACTACTTCTTCATGATGCAACCACTTCCATCAGCTACCTATAGCAAGACATCATTTATATGTTATAAATTATTTTTAGTAACAACTCATGTGAAAAAAGGGCATAGAATCAAGGCTTCAAATCCATCATAAAAAATGGGCTTGTCCATCATAAGAATTTATCTTTTAAAAAACCATTTCCTTACCATATTTAATTATCCGATTCATTTTAAAAACTCTCTTTAATAAAATATATTACAATAAATAGTTGACAATCACAAGAGAAACTTAAATAGTCTTCAAGACTTCATTAATATCATGAGGAATAGTAAACATAGTTCATTACACATCCATTAGTTTTTACAATATAACCATATTTATGTTTTTAATCAATTTCCATGTGAAAGAATCATGTTAATAAAAAAAGGATAACACACTACGTAGAAAATCAAGATGCAAAAGAGGGAATAAAAACATGTGATTGAATATCCCAACTTGGTTCATTATTAATTCTAGATTTTCATTCATTATGTTGTTCTGAACCATCCACCCAATGGAAACATATGAATTCTAATTCACAAATTCACATATAGAAAATATTCTTCTCAAATATCCTACCTCAACTAAATATTTACGAGTTTTTATATAAGAATACTATGAGATAAGACACCCACATGAGGAAGGAACCCTAGATTAACATATATCACATTAAAAAATCCTAACAAATATATCCCAACAATACCATGACTCAAAGTATGAAATTATTGAAGGTTCATAAGAGAAGAAAAAGAAGGAAACAAAAGGGATAAAGGGGATAAATCACCTCTGACTGGATATGTCGAACCTCTAGAATCCAAGGATCAAAAAAAGGAATTAAGGATGGAAGAGTTCTTAAAATCACTTAGGTTGTGCCTCAATACCAAGAGAAATGAGATAACTCTTTAATTCCCCATAATTTAAAGCATGCTATAAATATCCCATTTAAACCATGATGAACTGATTCGTATAATAAATATTCATGATGACCTCAAATTCAGGGAATGTATTTATTTCAGTTCATGAATACCCTTGAGTCAATGTAGTTATAATATCCCCCAAAAATCATGTTTCTTTAGGTAAAATTAATTCACACCATGAAAAATCATTTCATGCCATGAATCAACTCAACCAAAAACATTATCAAATCTACCTAGTCATTCGTCCAAAAAGTCCATTCCATCTGAAAATTTCAGGCCATTAATATAAATTCTATAATGTTGTGAACTAACTATTCACATCATGAACCACCTATGTAACTATAATTTTATCTCTGAATCAACATATTTCTCCTCATACCTTCTATAAACACTTAAAGAACCAAGAAAAACACAATGGTTTGGCCTTGAATGTTCTTGGAGAAAAAATTTCAGTGTTATTGTTATGTTGTTTTGGATGTAGGTTCTGAGGGTATAGAACCTGCAGTTTTTTTTATTTCCATCATGATATAGTGGCAGTTTAAATGGATTATATATGTAAATTTTTTTGTGGCTATTTAAACCACCGCTATATTATAGAATTTTTAGGGAGGTGGTAAAAACCACTATTAAATATGAAAAAATTTGACATATTGAAGGTTTTATCCATATTAGTGGTGTCTTTTTGAAAACGATTTAGGTATTAGCAGTGGTTGAAACCACTTCTAGATTTCATTGATTTGTATTTGTGAAACCCACCAATAAAATTAAAGAAACCCACTATGAAATATGCATTCTATGACACTATTCAGAAACTACTACTAAATGGAAGGAACCACCCCATGTTGAATGTCGACAACAATTTTATTTGCAATTTTCTAAAACCATCACAGGACCATATTGCAGTGGTTTAAACCGCTGCTACATAAAAAACCGATTCCATACAAGTATATTGTCAAAGTGATTTTTAAATAATAGAAAACTCTTCAAATAAAGCATGAATTACTTTCAAGGAAAATATCTATGTGTTTTAACTTTATTTATTCCTTTCCCTTACCCATCATTAAAATCCTTTGAATTTTTTTAAAAATATGGGATGAGAAAAAAATATGAATAAGGGATATATAATGTTCCTAATAAAAACAATTGAAAATATTTCTCGATGCTATCTGGGCCACCCATCTTATAATTATCAAGCAACACTTCATGGATACATCATGTTCCTAATAAAACCATCTGAAAAACTTTTTTAAACCCACACGAAAACACTTTGAGATAAAAATATCATTTTTTATTTAAAACCCCATCTTCAAAGCAATATAAATTTATTATTTTGAAAACCATTTTTAATAAAAATTACCCAAAAAGATAAAGATGGTTTTTTTATTTATATAAACATAAAATATTAAAATGTAATACCAAAATAAAATAATGTCAACGACAATTAAAAATAAATTGTTGTCGTGTACGTTAAGAATAGAACATTTATTTTTCCATTTGTCAAAAAGTTCCATATAAAACTCATAAAAATATTACTATTTAAAAAACATATAATTAAATTCATAACATAGATAATGTCCTTAATAATCCTCATATATATATAAATTTATCATTGAAGAAAATATTTTGAAAATAAATCTTTAAGCATTAAAAAGATATTTTTAAATCAAAGTGTCCCATACTACTATGAAATATTTGAATCAAAATACCCATGAGAGAATAAAATTTAAAAAACATTAAATAAAATGAGAATAAATAAATTCATGATATTATATTTCAGATGGCCTGTATATACACCTCTTAAAATAAAGTGGGTGTATAACATCAAAATATGCATCAATGAAAGGATATTGATATGAAATCCATTACCTTTGGTACAAATTTCCATGTGTCTTTATATTCCTAAATAATATAATTATCGTAATAATTTACATAATGAATAGTATTATTCATGTTTATTTTTATTGTTATTTAAATTACAAGCATGATATACATAATTACTTAATCAATTAAGATTAAGTTGGATGTGTTGACCCTATTCAGTTAATGTGTCAAAACAACCTTTGTAGGTGGAAAATGGTCGAAGAGGTCATTATTTAAACAAATGAAGAATAATAGAAATGAAATAATTATCTTATTTATACATCAATTATGATTTTAAAATAAATCATGCTATTTGGTTGGAAAAAATGAACCAACATTACAATCACAGAGATGGTTGGATGTCCGTACACATGAGTAATGTTCCCATTTTTCAATGATCATTATGGAAAAAGGTAACTAAAATTTATATATTTATAATGATAATTATTTCATAAATACCATATTATTTAATCATATATACTTATATATATAATTATTATTATATTAAAGGAATCACATCACTTCTAGGAGGCTGTAGTCCATAAGTCCATGAATGATGTTATCACTTTTTTAGTGTGTGAAAAAGTAATCAAGAAAATGATATATTATATATCCATAAATTTAATCATGTAATTAATATAATATATATTTCAATTACATCACATATTTTTATTAAACCCATCTTTAATAAATTCCATGTAATGTTTGAATGAATCACATCGCCTTTAGGAGGCAGTAGTCCACACGTTCACAAACGATGTTATCGTATTCCCACAAAATGGAAATCATGAAGATATGTGTTATATAATAATACAAAAAGTATTAATACATAATAAATATAATAAATATAATAAATATAATATAAAAAAATATTTCTATCATAATTACCAACCATGATTGTTGGTAATGGAAAAAATTAATGAAGTCATTTTTCAAGGCGATAGTCCGCTATGCACATGAACAATTATTTTGATACTTATTTGATAGAAGTGTGTATAGGTGTAGGTATAACCCTTAACATAAATATATATAATTATATTTATAATAAATATGTTATTATATAATTATATACTAATAATAATTTAAGGTGTGGAGAAAGAAATAAAATAAAATTTCTTGGTGGATAATGTTACTTCTTCTTCAGGTAACTCCTTTTTGTTTCCACCAAAACACTTAATTTGTTTGTTTTATGACTAAAGTGAGTATTATAGGATGAGATTATGGATTTTGGTATATTATTTTTTCAGGTTCTTGATGATCCAAATGGCATTATAGTTGTGAATAAGTGGGGATAGGTGGTGGCCTTTTATAAGTGAGGGAGAGGACACACTTGGAATTTTTGAAATGATAGTTAGGTGTACCAATGTTTTTACCTAAAACAACGATCCCATAACACACAATATTATTTTATATAACATTATATGTCTAAAACAGTTCATAATAGTTTTTTTGGATAAGTTTAGGGCCATTTTTACACCTTAAGATTAATGTTTAACCACCATGTAAACTCATTTTTACTTTACTTGCTATAATTAATTTGAATTAATTTCAATAATATTTTTGGTTATATACTAATTTTAACATATTTGAAATTATAAATTATTAATATTCGAAATATTAAATCCATTTTTAAAAATTAAAATGACAGAAGTGATATATTTTAATTTAAAATTAATCTTACAGACATAATGAAACAAGGGCTTTTAGAGTAAAAAGTCCAAAAATTTGAAATGTTTTTATATCCAATTTCATTGTGAATTTGATTAATTTTAGCTAAATTTTATTAAATGATATAAAATTTATCTCATTATACTTCAAAACTAATTAGAAATATAATTTTAAACTAAAAATTGTTTAAATGAAAAATTAGTTTTCAGGTAAAATCTAGGATTTTTCACTATTCATCAAAACAAGAAACTTCTCAGAAAAATAAAAAAAATCACCCTAAGTAAATTTTTTATATTTTTATTTCAAAAATAATGTTCTTTTAATTATGATTTATTAATGTTTCAAAATTTAGTTTTAAAATATGTGCACCATTAAAAGGAAGTAAAACTACCTTTTTAAAATACAAATCTTTTTTTACTTAAAATAGGATTTATTTTTATCTCAAGCATATAAAAGTTTTTCGATGAATTGAAAAAATTTATATTTAATATATAACATATATATTTCATTAATATCATTTAATAATATTCATTAATTTAATTTTTTATGAAAAATTTCATTCTGGTCCAAAATATAGTCTTTTTTTATAAAAAAACATCCTTTATATTCAATTGGCCTTTATATTTAGTTCAAATTAATTTGTTACTAATGAATTCATTTTATAAAAATGTGTAAAATATAATTTTATAATTTATATAATCTCACTCATTCCCACTATTCAAATGGTTAGGTTATAACTATCATAATAGTATTAATAGTCTATTTTTGTCCAGATAGACTTGGGATTATGTGTAACGTAATTTATCAAGGGAACTCAATGTTAATGCAATACAAGATAAAAATGGCATTGCATGTGATACTATATAAACTATAAAATAATTTTAACACAAACTATTAAATAATTTAAATTTATTTGAAGGAAAATATTTCATAAAATCTCCGAATGTTATAAAGATCACCAAGAGAAGGTCTAATGGAATCATCCTCTATAGTGTTCCCATAGGTTAGATAAATAACTAAATGTTGAAATTGGTCCTTATAACCAACCAAAAAATGATAATTCCCCTTTTTGTATAATTCTATAAGAGGATTAGAGATTTTATATCCAAAAAACATTGGAAAACTATATATAAGAGTATATCACTCTCACATTGAATGTATACTACATCTATATATAGGGATAAAAATATCTCCCAAGTCGTTGTACACATTTACTAATTTCTTCCATATTTACATCAGTAAATATATTCTGTTACACATAATTTGTAACTATTTATTAAATAAAAAATCAAATACGATTAATCTTATGAAACATTCATCCCAATGATAGATTACATGGTTGTTCTTCTAAAAAATTATGTTTTTTCATTTCATTTTCAATTATTAATATCTAGTCATAACATACAAAATATATAAATTATATATTAAAATTAACATACATCCAGAATCCACTTTTTTATTTTTAAATTACTCTTTTAAAGGCTATGTGATAACCCTATCAACTTCATCCAATAAAAAACAATAAAAATAAAATTCATACCAAATAGAGACTATAAGAAACACCCCTCCCCAACAACTACATCTTTATGTCAAGCCACCACCATCACATGATCGCTTGGATAACTATCTTGTTCAAGGTTGCACGTTCCTAGTATCGATGGAAAAATCCATTCCCAATCATTCATCCAAATACGGATGACCAAGATCTAGTGAATGCTTCCTTCTATGAATCTTAATTTTAAGTTGTTCATTTTAGAGAAACTAGATGTTTTCCCATTCTAGAATAAAAGTGCCACCAAATACCAATATTTTGTCTCAAACTGGGAATGAAAACATTGAAATAAAATATGAAATTAAAAATTAGAAGGACCATCATTTTTTTCTTTGAGCCACGCGCCAACCACATTATAATCCTTCAATGCCATCAAAGAGAATCACCAGGTGATAATAATGACTGAGCCACCAAAAGGCATTTGTGGTCGCTCTTCCTCATATCCCAAAGCACCATAAAGACTAGAACTTGGATATTCCTAAAAAAGAGAGGTAGAATCCTGTAGAAAGAGTAGAGTAATGCACGAAAAAATCCCTTGACATAGTATGTCTCCATGACCCCCAATGTAGACGACCACCATGCTAGAGAGGAAGCATCTCCATTGATCAAACATAAAATAATCATGCACCAAACAAACCAAATTCAACAATAAAATAGTAAGAAACAACACAAACAATGGACCATTGGGGAAGCACTTCTCCTGGAAAACTTGGCCACTCAAATTCATAATCCCAAAACATCCTTGGAGGGAACCACACAGGGAAGGGAGCGGTGGACCAGGATGTCAGAGCATACTTGAGAAGACAAAAGATTTTCATAGATCCATGTCTTCCTTCAAGAACCAAAAAATGAATTACTGAATTGGAAAAAGAGTATCAAAATCTAACATACCAAATGATAACCATCTATTACAAAGCACCACAAGAGCTATAATCCCAGCAAAAACACACCATCACCCGAGATGAATATATGAAATAGAACCACCACAAAATAACTGGAAGATGAGAAGAGAGAATCCACCATAGAATCTATAACACAAGCCCCTGGAGAAGAACAACCTTCAAATCCCCATGAAACTAATACAAGGAATCAAGATCAGACCCTATACTGCCACGAATGGGTAACTAGAACCCATAAAAAACAATGTGAATGTTTTATCACAATACATTTTGTAGAAGGGTTATCACCATAAGATTTCCATAGGGTAAGATGAATTGGATAACACCATAATACCCTTATAAGCGTGAACATGATATCACCGTAATGAATATTTGATTTAAAGAGTCATCACACCATTAATAACAAGGTAAATATTCCATCACTATAATATAACCTATATAGATGAATGATTTATCATCTTGGTCAATAATAAGCTAAATGGGTCACTACTATAACATAACAAGTAAATGTGAATTAAAATTTCTCATTCTATTAATAACTATCATTGAATAGGTTATGATCATTATGAAATACATTAAATACAGAATATGTTTAATCCTTATAATATAAATCAATATTCAGGGTTAATGTGTTATAAGATGAACTTTCATGAGTTAAATAAAATCTAATCATTTACCAAGAATCCTGAATGCTTTTATTGGTTCCATTCCATGTTCATCACACAATTCTTCTAGCACAGGCAGAGCATATGACACATGAAACTCAAATAAAACATTATAAGAATTTATTAAAAATACATATCCTATATTTTGGATCCCAAACATCATACATCATTATTATATTTTCTTTAGTTATTAGAAGTATATAATTCAGATAAAAATCACCAATTATAGGCTTTTAGATGAAGGGTAATGAAACAATGAGAGAAGGATAAAATATATAATAGAGAAATATAATAATCACTAGTATCTATATAATGAGACAAAATTTAAATCATTCATGTGGATCAATTTTCGTATTTAAGGAGAGAATATTGGTAGAGATGTTGTTTGGCATGGACCTATAAAGGGAAGGTAGAAGAGTGAATTTACTTATATTTAAACCACTAAAATTAACTTAAAATTATTAAGTGAACAACAAATTAAGAATCCATTAGATACCTCAAGAAACCATACCATGTACCTTGTATCAATTTATACACCTATATAGGTTTTACTAGTTGGTTAATATCCCACATGAACGTACCCCATAATTTATCATGGTTACTGGGTACTCAAGACTGGAGTACTAGTTTAATGGCTGTTTCTTTCATAATTTAATAGGTCTAACCACCATAACAATTTTCCCTAATTCATATCCCCAACCTCTATTGACAAAACAATAATCCTAAATAAAATAAAAATAAAAATGGAACAACCAACATTTAATAAACTTTATAGCTTACTATATAGGGGTTTTTATAAGAATTAATGTTATATATCAAATAAATACTACAGAAAATAGTTCAAGGTAAACAAAAAATTAGCATCTCATGTATAAATAATGAATTATAAATTTAACTAGTCTCCAAATATTATTTAACACCATGTGTATGAGGTAATATTTTCTAAGATCGAATCCAATATAAATCTTACATTAATGTATATAACATAGTGGTTGGTATAAGCATTCCCAATACCATCCTCGAGTAAACTTACATGTTTCAATGAAAATATATCATGAGAATGCATTAATTAGATAAAATGATTAAATAAAAAATATAAATCCCTATAAATTATATACAAAACTCATCAAAATACTTCTCACGTAAAACTATATATAACATATATAAAACATGTGTTGGAAAATCGGTATTATTTAGAAAACATTTTCCCCCATAGACTATATCCCACTTGCTATTTCACCATCTATACAAAAGTTATTCTTTATATCTCATGTCCTATTATCTAGTAAAAGTACAATAGAAGATTGATAAGATTAATTGGACACCAATTTTTCAACCACCAAACTAAATAATGGATTACAAATATCCTTATACCTCATATAGTGGTTTCATAGGGAATTATGAGTATACATCATTACCTATATTACATAAAGATGCACTGTATACAATCAAATTTTATGTGACACACAATTATTTTAAAATAATATTTCTTTATATTGTATTTGACATGCTCCACTGAGATCAAATGACCCAGAAAACATATTTCAATAAATTTTATCTCTACGATAGTTTGTTATACATGCATCCCCAAGTCTAATTTTTTTAAAAGGTTGGGGCCGAATACTCAATTTATTATTTGAAAGCAAATACATCTTTAGACAGGGTAGAGGGAGACCCATTACATATCCCGAAGGCCCAATGCCATGTGGCCTGAATACAAGGCTTATATTTTTTACATAAGTTGGTATTAATATGACTAAATAAATTTTTAAAATTATATTTTTTACATTTTTAATAATATAACTTCCATCATCATATATTTATTATAAATAAAATAAAAATATATGGAGAGAAAAAGACATGTTTTATGAAGAATGATTATTTTCTAAAAGGCAGTCTCATCACACTTTACAGTCATACATTAAAATTATTTTTTATAAATTTTATAAATTATATTTTAAAAAATAAAATTAATTTTTAATTATAATTTCAAAATTATCATACAGTAAAATATTTATAGTTTTTTATATAGATTAATTTTTTTGATGAATAATGAAAAATACTGGTTTTTATTGAAAATCATATCTTCATTAAAAAATTTTAAAATTTTCATTTTGATTTGAATATTTTTAAAAGTAACATTATTACAATTATATTATAATAAATAAAATTTATTTCATTGGAATCTAATTTATTTTTATTATTTTATTAAACATTTCTTCACTTTTTAAAAGTTTCCCTTTAGGTATCTTATTCTTCATCGCTTTTTCATGTTTAATTTTAAATAAAAAATTTCCTATTCTTTGAATGAAATTTGGAAAAATGGATTAAATATTTTTAATAAGAATAATTAATGTTATATAGTAATTAAACATTAATTTACTATCATAATGAATTGTAAAAACAATAAAAATTAATGACCACTATTTAGGTTAAAACGAGTTTATCGGGGGTTAAAACTAAAAAGATATGGGTTAGAATGACCTAGATACTTGTCCAATTAAAATTGGATGTCCATATTTATACCGTATCTCATACATGGTTCTACGATGTTCCATTTTTTTTTATCATTTTTGAATGTGAAAAATGTGGGTATCATGTTTTCTTTTCAAAAATTCAAAGTATGTCCTCTCCCCACTTATAAATGGACACCACTACCCCTATCCCGTTGAAACTCAAAAGCCTTATGGTTTATAAAATAAATACCTAAATTTATTCCTTACATCTATACCCATATACTTGTGTCTTTTTTGATCATAAATCCAATATAGGAATGCTTCAGGTATAATTTTTAAGATGTTTTCCAAGGAATATGCAATGTTTCTAACCATGGGTTTAATTATACTTAGTCATTTAATTAAATAAAACCATCTAAAAATATACTAAAATAATAAATCCATTATCTCCAATATACATATATGTTATTACATTAATCTTATAACCCATAACCATCTTCTCTTTTGTCAAATGGGAAACAAAACAGTCGATTGTGTGTACGGAGGACTACCGCTACACAAATTGATGTAGTTTGTTTTTACATCACTACCTCTCACAACCTGATATAATGATATATATAACATATGTATATGAAAATTTTTATATTACTATAATTTTTGAATTATAATTTCTCATATACCTTCCTACCTTCCAATCCATTGGGAAATAATAACATCACTTGTTCATATGTGTGGATTACAACAACAACATAAAGACGTGAAATATTTTTTATTTTATTTTAAAATATAGAGTAATAATGATAAATTTATTGAATTTAAATGAAATATTTTATATAATAATTTTTTTAATGTTGAAATATTATTTATCCTTTTTATGTTTCATTTATTGGAAAAATAGAAATAACGTTCATGAGTATGTATAGCTTACCATCCCCATGAATGGTGTAACTCATTTTCCCATATTTAACAATTATGAACTAGTATAAATACATATATAATTATTATATTTTATATTTATATTATGGTTAATATTCAAGGGAAAATGTAACCATGATCAAATTAATGGACCTAAACTACCAAACTAAAACATACACAATAAATATGGGTAATTATCACATAAAATATCGATTTTAACAAATAATTGTTAATAAAAGCATGAAAAAAGAGAATAATTAAATTATATATTGTAGGAAATATATGAGTATGTTTTTTAGAATATTTATAATAATTATATATTTACTATATAGGTTGTATGGACTCATATGATATAAATCGGACCTGGGTAATAGTTTCTCATCTCACTTTTACTTTTGTGATACTTATGAAATATTCACCACCTATTTATTATGTGTAGTATATATACATACCCATTTATATGTTATATCTTGAATATATTTCCCTTAATGGTATTTAAATATTTATTTTAAGTTATTTCATTAGGGGGTATTATGATTCAAAAGTTACAAAAGTGGTAAGGGTTTATTTCACAATATCATAATTATTAGGGATTTTATTTCCTTAAATTTAACTAAGGGGAATTATTTGGTACTCTACTCTTAAAACCAATATATTTTATTCTTGTATTTTTTTTCTTGAAAAAGAAAATAATATCACTATTTTCCTCTTTTTGGTAATTAAAATGATTGATAATTTTTTTAATGAAATCTGACTATATTTCTATTTTTCAGACGAAAATCCTTTTCATTCAATGTCAATTTTTTCTATAAAAGATTTTTTTAATATTTAACTATATTTTTTTAAATTAATTTTTACCTATTATTGTAGAAAAAAATTAGAATTAAACTTCCATTTTTTTCAAAATAAGGTGCCTTTTGACTTTTCATACATAATTTTTGAATGGAATATTTGTTTCAATGAACTCTGCATGACCTGAAATTTCCCACCATCATGAATAATCATTTCATTAGGGAATCCTTTTTAAGTTTCCATTATTCCTTTCAAAAATTCCCCCCCAAAAATTGTTGAATTTTTTTGTCTTTTAAATGTTTTTTTCAAATTGATAATGATATTTTCATCAAGTATGATTTCAGTTGACATTTTGTGATATTTATATTCATAAACAGTAATAACTCGCATTTTACTTATGATACATTATGAATATGTTGTAATTATAAAATCCTTATTATTTTTATAGATGGTTTACATTCAATTGGACTAGGTATGTACTATTTTAAAACCATTCTCTATATTACTCTGGATGGTTTATGATAATGACTATAGATTAGAGAAAGTTTTAAAATTTAGTATTCTACTTGTTTTAAATGAATTTTTATGTTGAGTAGGTTTATGGATTAGAGAAATTATTTACAATTCATAAGGTAGATGTTCAATATGAATATCTATGTTGATTATGTTTATCTCCATTTATATAAAGAATGAATTAAACTAATTAACTGATGGGTGGGGCCTGTATTATCTCCTCAATGCATCGGTAGGTCTCATGAGACTAATTGTCATGGGTTTCTAGTCGAGGCCTTAACCATTTAGGTAATTTTTCTTGGAAAGAGTCTGCAATGGTATGGTAATGATGCATGCAATTATGAATTACTTTATTATAATATTATTCACTGATGTTCCATGTGATTATTCAGTTATTTATATATCCATGGTTATGTTTCAAGGTCAAGTAATTATTTATATAGAGTTATTTTATCATACATTATTCATACCATATTTTTCCCATGTAGTAGATTGAATGGAATTTGTTTCAGTTATTTACATTTATATATTTATTATTACTTATTTAATCATGATATATTCTACTGTATTAATACCCATACTGAGAATTAGATCTCTCCCATTTTTTTTGTTTCGTTTCCCCCGGAATCCAATAAGTTTATTTATTATTAATATTCAAGGATATTCTAAAAGGAAATATGGTTTACTCAAAAAAATACTGTTTTTATTTTATTTTCTCAATTATAATGTGAGATTCAAGTAAGTATCGAGTTTACCAAGACTATAAAAGTATATGGTCATTAAATATTAGATTCTTTATATCAATTGAAAAATTAATAATTTAACCACGAATAATTTTCTACTAGGATTAGGGTCTTCTCTGTTGGTATCAAAGAAATTTTAGTATAAAACACGGGAACTAGATTTATGAAAACATTAATTAAAGAAAATATCCCTATAAATGACTTTAAGGAAAAGTATTAGTATAGTATAAAATCATAATCTTTTAGAAAGGTAGTTATTATTTGGTTTTCCTATAAATACTTCCTTATCTAGATACTGCATGTATATGTGGTTCTAGAATAGTTCTATATTGGGGTAATAATTATGAAAATAGTGCATTGGGATTTGAATTGAACATCACCTAGTACACGAAAATGGTCCTTACTATGCACTTGGTTTGAAACTCCTTGTGTATATTCTTATGAAAATTAAATTTTTCATTAAAACCCATTATGAAGGATTTGAATATATTTTTATGATTTTAAAAGACTCAAAAAATGAAACCTTGTTTGGGATTATGAGATTAGATATACATAATTTTTTCAATTCATGTTATTTATTTCATTATTTTGGGATTGAACATTGTGCTTCATGAAATTATGATTATATCTAGTGTATTCCATTATTTTGAAATGGAACATACCTAAAGGAACGATAACCATATCAATGAATATACTCCATAAAGGGAATTCCCTATTGGTAAAGATAATGTAGCTGGAGGTGGAGAAGTAGCAGGAGCTGATCAAATTACTACTATATTGATCCAACTGACTCCGATTAAGAGTAATAATGATTCATGTATAACATAGCCTAATGATCCCTCATGTAGTGAAAAAATTTTAGACTAATTCATGTGTTAACAACCACTATCATTTAATGTGACTACAAATCATCTTGTAGCTAAGTAGTGGATAAGTTCCTAAGAGTTGATATTTATATATTTGGGATATAATGAAAGTGATAATGTTTTCATGGATATTTATCCTCTCTTAGGGTATAAATATCAATAGTGGTCATTAATTCAAAACACTATGAATATGGAGAATATAGAGTGTATGGAGTGGAATGATTTACAGGTAACCTTCTTGTAAAAATATTTTCCTGATCAGAATTAGGTAGATATGTTGTGAAAAATCATAGGTCTATGAAAAAATGAAGATAATTTCTTTTTATTTTTACAAAATCAACATTACAAGGCTATCATGAAATTATGAAAACTGTGTAGAGAATCCAAATAGAAATATTGATCAAATATTTTACTGGAATAATCTAATCCATTTAATGGAACTGGTCTCCCAAAAATTCTCATCACATGAGGAAATAGTATTATAATATATTAATACCAAGAATGAATTATCCATACCATATGGCTATTTAGGGAAAGCAGTGAAAAATATATATGTATAGAAAAATTTATAAGGTGAAGTACTGAAAGAATGATTTTCTCACTTGTGATAACTGTGTAAATAAACTCATTGGTACTTTCGTAAAGGGAATGGGAATTTTCATCAGGTGTGGATAGAAAGGCCATTAAGTGCACAAATTTTTGTGTAAGAATGATGACTCTAATATTCATTGTTTCAAATATAAATAGATAAGGAACTACAAAAATGATTTTCCCAAGATCCAAGGGAATATACCATAGATTAATATAATATATCAAGATCAATCTTTTGCTATTAATATAGCCTATTTGGATTGATTAATGTTATTATTGATTTGGACTCAAGAATTATGTTATAGAAATATTTTACCATTGTTATTATGGTTATATTAATCATGAAAAATATAAGGACAATGTTAATTTTTGAAGAATATATTCCATCAAAAATAATATTACCATAATATTCATTAATAACATCATGTATTTATAGGTTTAGGATTGATCATATGTTTAATGTCTTAAAAAACCATTTTTAGTCTTTATATGATAAATGTTTATCCATATTAAGGTGAAAATTATGAAAATACAACACATTGGTTAATTATATGTTTTAGAAAAATTCATTATTTAATCATTAATGACTTTAATTTTTTTGGGAATAAGATTAAGGTACATAAATCCTCTTGTGTAAATATTATCATTGATGATAAATTATTAATAGCCAATAAATATTATTTGATTTCATTGTAAATTTTTTTTGGTAGGAATATCATTTGGTTAAATATTGATTTTATGACCAATGTTATTTTGGAGTATAATCATCATATTTTTAGTAATTTCATAGGGATTATATTTATATGGTTTTAGGAAAAGGACAAACTACATGACAAGTGACAACCTATACCATCTTGTAAGGTCATGAGGCTTGAACCAACAAATAAAGAGAGATTAGGGTAAATCACTTACCACAAGGTTAAGTGATGTATTGATTAGTATGAAATTGTATCTACATAAATGATTTGACTAGTATATATTTATAGAATCGATTATGTTGAATTTTGGGTTTTATTTTTTTGGTTTATAGATTAGTATAATGTTTTGAATAACTAATGCTGACAATTTCGTTTTTTGTAAATTTTTTGAGACATATAAAAAGGATTGTCACAATTTAATGGATACTATGATCTATTTATTGTTAATTTTAGTGCTTCAGGCATAATAATTTACCCAAGATACTCATCTCATGGAGTAATAAATTAATTGGAAGTTGATCGAGGCACATCCAAAGTATGAAGTTGTGCTAATGAGTTAAAAAGGCCTCATGTAAATATATTAGTTGGTGTAATATATCAAGATAGTAAAATAATCCATTAAAACTAGTAAAAGGACCTTTAAATGACAATTTTATCCTATAACCTTCTTTTCCATCAAATATTTTTGGTTTTGTGTTTGATCATTCACTTTCTTTTGATCAATGGTCACTATCAGTCTCCATAATTATTTATGCTTTCCTCCATGTCTATATTTTTATTTCCAACTAATGTTTTAAAATATGGAATCCTAGTAATAATTCATTATATATGACCTTTATACTTCTCTTTCTATATTATTAACATAATGTTTTCGTAACCCTTTTTACGATTCAGGTTTTAAATAAATGTTAGACATATGAGGACAAAAATATAATTGTGAGGGAGAAATTTAATAAGGGATATAGAATTTAACACCCTAATATTTTAAAAGAATAACATTGTGTTTGATATAAAATGTGACATGAAACAATTACCCTAAACAATTAGAGATATATAATTCTATAAATTTAATCTCTTTGATAGTTTGTGATACACGCAACCTTAAGTCCAAGTAAACCATAATATAGAACATTGTTATAAAATAGACATTAAATTTGAAGGTATGAATATGAGTAAATAAATTATGAAAATTATTGCATTTATACATGTATAAAATAAATTCAATGGTAATATTTTTATTAGAAATAAAATAATAACCATTTGAAAGAATATGAAATGTTTTACGAAAAATAGTATTTTGTTAAGAGGCGGCCTCCTCGTGCTTTGAAAAAAAAACATTAAAATTAATTTTTAAAACTTATAGAATATTAATTTTACATAAATAATTTTATTTTTTAAAATAATTGCGTTCATAGTATATTATAGTGAATTTTTTATAATTTTGTTAAAACAATAATTTTTCAATTAATAGCGATAAATACTGGTATTTTTGAAAATTACCCTTTCCACTAAAAAAATTATAGTTCCATTTTTATTTTAATTTTATTTAATAATAAAATTAGTAAAATTATATTAAATATTATTCTAGAAATTGGATTACAATTTATTTTAATTTTGATATTGAAACATTCTATAGGTGTGATAATTTTCTCTTTGTAAAACACATTTTTTGTCATGCCTGCATGTTTAATTTTCAATTAACCTTTCCCAGTTATGTGAATGGAATCTAGAATAATTGATTCAATATTTATAATCAGTGTAATTAATTTTATATAATAATTTCAATGTAATTTTTTTATAAGGAACTGTAAAAAGAGTAAAAAATAATTTTATTCATTGTAGTTAAAACAACTTTACTATGGGTTAAACTAAAAAATTAAGGGATAAAATTAACATAATATTTTTCAAATATCTATATTATAGATATATTTTTACCTTGTATCATCAATTTTTTTTGATAATGATCCATTTGGGATCCTTGTGGCATGATAAAAAGGTTGGTATCACTTTTTCTTTTCAATAATTTAAAGTGTATCCACACCCCTACTTATAAAAATCAACCATCTATTCTATCCTACTCAGACAAAAAATAATTTTTTTAAAATAAAATAAAGAAATTTATATACACATCCATAACCATATCCTAGTGTCATTTTATTGATCATAAATCCATTCTATGAAGGAATTAGTTATAAACCTATAAATGTTGTCTGAAGAAGATGTAATGTTCCTAGCCATGAGTTTTTGTTTTATTTCATATTCTACCACCATAAAATCTTATATAAATATGAGAAAATAATAAAACCATAATATATTATAGAATTATATGTTTCTATGTTAATGTAATAACCGATATACCTTTTTTCTTCCATTAAATGAGAAACAAAATCATCGATCATGCGCACAAAAGACTACTGCCTCACGAAGAGATGTAATTTTTTCCATCACTGCTTCTCATGATTGAATATAATTATTTATTTACTATATTTATATAATATTTATGACATTAATTTACTAATATAATTATAATATCACATTTATATGATTACCTTCTAATTGAAGAAAATAACATCACCCGGGCATACGTGTGGACTACCACCATCACGTAGCGATGTGAAATGTTTTTAATTTTATTTTGAAATTGATAGAAATAATGAAATATTTAATTCATATACATGAAATATTTTATATTATAGTTTTTATAAGGAAAAATATTTTCCATTTTTACATTCCATATGTTTGAAAAAAAGAATCATCGTTCATGCGTACATACGACCTACAATCTCAATGAATGATTAACTCATTTTCACATATCTAACATTTATAGAATATCATGAATGCATATATAATTATTATATATGATATTTATATCATGGATAGAATCATATATTTTATTTAACCATGCTTAAATTACTAGGACCTAAACTACAAAACCAACACAAACATTAAAACACAATAATTATCACCTGAAACCATAATTTTAATAATGAATTGTCAATAAGAAGATCACAAAAGGACATAATTAAATCAAATATGGTATGAAATATATCTATATAGTATTTAATAGATTTATAATAAATATATATTTATTATTCATGGTTTACAAGAATGTATGATTGAAATTAAACATGAATTAAGGGTTTCTCATCTAAAATTTACTTTCATGGGACGTTTTCCATCTTCACCACTTTTTTTGATGTATATAATACCCCATTTATATGTTATATATTGAATATATTAACCATTAAGGTATTTAATGTTTATTTTACTTTACTTATTTTGTGTGAAATATGATTAAAATGTTACCATATCACTAAAGGTTAATTTCTTAATATCATCATTATTCAGAATTATATATGCTTAAGTATTCAATGGGGGAATTATTTTTTATTTATTTCATAAACCCAACATATTTTATTCTAATGTGGTTATTAATGAAAATTTTAAAAAATAGTACCATTTTACACTATTTGGTATTTTAAATTATTGTGAATTTTCTTAATAAAATTGAAATTTATTTCTCTCTTTGGTCAAAAATCATTTTTTATCCAAATCCATGTTTTCTAAAAAAATCAAGTTTTTTAAATATTATAATATGATTGTATAATTCAATTTTTACCTATGATTTATTTTTTACAAAAAAATGGAATCTTCTATTGTTTTTTAAAAGATGTACTTTTTTATTTTTTATAGAATAATGTGAAAGGAGTCGTTATTTTAACATAATATACATGAATGGAATATTACCTCAATTGTATCAACTAATTTTGTTGAAAATTAATTTACATGTTTCTATGATTCATATTAAAGAATTTTTTTCCTATTATTATGTAAAATTTTAGCCTTTAACTATGTTTTTTAATGAGAAAAGGATATTTTCCTCCTGATTATTAATGCCATTTTTGTGATGCTTCCATTCAATGGTGGAAAAAACCCCATTTTATATATTATCTATGGAAAATATGTTTTAATGAAAAAATCATTATTATTTATCTAGATGTTTTATGATTATTTTGAACGGGTATGTACTATTAGGATACCATCCTTATTATTTCTCTGAATTGTTCATGATGAGTTTGACAAGGATTGTACTATATTGAAACCATTCACTATTTTACTCAGGATGGTTTATGAATATTTTTATTTATTGGGTAATAATTAATATTTCATATAATGGTTTTCAATATGAATTTCTAATTTCATTAGGTTTATTGAATAGATAAATTTATAACATTTCATATGACAGATTTTCCATATGAATTTTTATATTTATTATTTTTATACCCTTTTGTATGAGTAAGGAAATGGAATTAGTAAGTAACGAGAAAGGCCTGATAGAGCCCATTAATGCATCAGCTAGTCTCCTGAGATAAACTAGATTAATAATTTGATTGAGGCCTTACCCATTTATGTATGATATATTAGCATCAGGCCTTGATGTTATGGTTATGATTTATATTAAAATACATTCCCTAATTATAATATAAGTTATTGATTTTACATGTGATCATTTGACTCCTTAGAGTATCCATGGATAGGTTTCAAGATAATGTGATTATTTATAAGGAATTATTTAACAATCATTTTTTCCTACCATATTATGATCTTGTATTTAATTTAATGAAATGTGTTCCATTTATTTACCTTGATATATTGATTGTTTCTTATTTATTTATGACATATTTTTGTGTACACATACCATTTATGAGCATTAGATCTCACCACATTATTATGCTTTATTTCCCATGGATTCTAGGAAGTTCTTAATGATTGAAATTATGGGACATGCTAAAGGGAAAAACGTCATACTCAAAGAAAGTATTATGTTGTATTGTATGTTTTCAATTATAATGTGAGATTAAAGTATATAAATAGTTTTATAAGAACAATATCTATATAGTTCATTGAGATGTGATTCATTTTATATAGAGTAAATGTAATAAAGTAACCACTGACTCAGGGATACTAGGGTGAGGGTATATACATTTGATCTCATATCTGATATAAAATATCATACATCTCCTTCTATTAAACCATTATCTTATCAATATGGAATGATATTTCAATAACGGTTGAGAGTATGTATAATGATATGCTTATGATAATTTTGATAACAACCACTAGTAATCACATAGTAAATAGGAATAAATATATAATATTTAATTATATTTACCATCATTACAAAAATACTTACTACTATTAATTGATATTCAATCCTTTTTTATATTTATATTCATAATCATGATTCTATATAATATTCCATGTTCATAACTACTTCATTCACAATCGTTATCATTATTCAATTTGGGATCACTTTAAAATCATCACCCAACTTCATTTGAAACTTTTAAAATGATATTAAAAGTAAAAAATGGGATTGAAAATATTATTAATATCTGTATATAGAATTATAATGTGATTCACCTGTAACTTATCCCATATATGGTAAACGAAGATGAATAAGCATTGACCTGAAAGAAATATGTGGGGATTTGGAATTATGCACTGTTTCTCATTTTTAAGCCTACTTTTATACAGCATATATATGTGAATCACCTCAATAAGTTGAATAATTCCAATGAAGAATTTTAAGTGTCCTCAAAGAATCTTTTTGGAAGGTTTTCAATCTCGCTCCCATGATGGACTTGTCGATTTTTCATCGATGTTGCATCATGTTTTCTCCATCAATTCTCATTCCTCTTTGGTGGTGACTGGTTGTGTCCGAGAAATACTCGGAAAGGCCATCATTTCCTTTCTGGGTTATTACATGGTTGTAGGAGGTGGCCTCAAGAAATCTCAGAGTCGGTGGTGTACAATTACTTGTCCTCCTCTCCCTCTCATATGATCTGAGGTTTTGGAGTGATGATGATGAAGATCTCCCCCTCAGTAATCCTTCATCAAGAATCTGGTGTGGATTTATGTTTTTGTTGTGTTTTCTATGCTCCTATTTCCTTCATTTTTCTCATTTGATGGATTCTATCATGGTGGATTGTCATGAAAATTTGTGGTTCTAAGGTGTGATATTGGGATGGGGATGCATTGGGCTTGCAGATCATGCTGGATATCGAGGTGATCTGCAGGTTCATGGGGTACGGTGGATTAAACTTGATGGTATTTTTTGCTCCGTCGCTCCTCTCAGGTGGATTCTAGCATGGAAGTTGCAGCAAATTTTTTTTTGCATCTAAGCAATGATGTTACGGGTGATGAGGGAATGTGATGGGTTGTGAAGGGATGGGTGCTCGAGGCCCGATGTGGTCCCTCAATGTCTTTTGGGGTGGGTTGGTATTGGAAAATGATCCTTGGCCAACCCAATTATTATGGTGGTTTGATGGTTGGATTCTAAGGTTACAACTCATCCAAAAAGTGGTTCTTTTGAAAATTAAAAAAAACATATTTTCTGGAATTTATTAATTCCACAATATATATCATAACCGCCATAACATTGAAAATTTAAATGATAATCCCTATCATATCTTCAATGAAATAAAGTGACTTATATTCATTCATTGTCTAATCATAACTTCTTATAAATTTATTTCTTATACATTCATCCAATAACCACATGACAACATAGAATATTTTTTACCATCATTTTATTCATTTAATGTATTCCTTCAATAAAAAACATATTATCATAAAACAATTTATTCCCTTTCCATTCTCTCAACTATTAAGTATTAATAGAAACATTATTATTAGTAAAAAACATTTAGGTCTAAAGTAACATTATTACACTAAATATTTTTTGTATTTATCCACTTACAATCAATAACCACAAAGTAATAAAATATTAATCATAATAAAATAGAAAATATAGAATGAAAAAGATAAATAATAGTAAATAAATAAATGATTTCATCTTATAAATGATTATCTTCAAATATTAAATTTTATGATGGGTTTACCAATCATAATAATAAAACCATATGAGTATTATACATCCATATTTTATTACCACCCAATGAAAAATAATATTTAAAACTATTTACAAATAAAATTTATTCAAAAAAGTTTTAATTAAATGTGTAACTAAAAATCTTAATTATTTACATAAATATTCATCTATCATAGACTATTTGAAAACTATGTCCTAGGGTAAACACTTTATTTGTAACCAAATAGAGGACTCGTAATTTTATGATTCCTCAATAAAATTAGAATTTTACCATTCAAAAGAAAATGTTCAAAATAACCTTAATGAAATTCACAAACTCTAACTATCAACAATATAGTTATCTTCATTACTCTTTCCTTTAAAATATTTCATTTTAGAAAATTTTAATCACTTAATCCAAAAAGAATGTCTAAATCCAACCCAGGTCATCCCTTAATTGGAAATTTGATATAGTACCTAACATGTCCCATGGGGAGTTCCTGATTCTTATAGGATGGAAATGTGTGTCGGGAATCAGATTAAACCAAATAGAAAGGGCTTAACCAAAATAATGTAATTAATTACATTTATGAAACCTTCAATAACACTACCGAAATTTGGTTGTCTATACTAAATAAAATAGTCATTTATATGATGTAAACCAACAAAATAGTTCACTAATAAAAACTACAGAAATCACCTAGTTTACCTCTAATTCCCACTATAAAGATATCCCTTAATACCCAATTCCAAATCTCCACAAATATAACGACCCACTAATTAATGGAAAACAACATAGGAGAGGCCAATTGGGTTTCTAATAGGAGGAAATAAAAAATTCAACCCCTGACCTCACCTAACATCATGATTCCCCTTTTGTTCCTCAAATTAAACATGCTCAATGAGAATTCAAGAGTTTGAACAGAACCTAAAATAGTAATAATGTATATAGGTTTCTCATGAATTCTAATTATGAGGTATGAAAGAAACAACCCAAAATTAATAGTCTATGAAAGAAGACCCCTTACAATATAGTCAAGAAAAATAACAAGAAAGTATGTTTTGTATTTATATTTAAACTCTTAACATAGTTCTGAAACAAATTAAAAAAATTTCATTTTAGTAACATAGAGTGTTACTAATTTCTAATTAAAATAATAATTTCTATACTTTAACATGAAGAATAATTTATTTTAATAAAATGTTTCAGTTTATAAAAGTTATATAATTTATTTCCACTATAAAAGAGAAAAAATGATGAATAAATATGTCTAGAACCAAGGAAAACCCTAGGATAATAAGTTTAGTCATCATGATTGGATCCTTGTACTATTGGTAATCTAATAATTCATAATTTTTCTCTTGCATGAGTTGATGTAAAGGATGAAGTTAAATTATTAGCAGTTATCAATTCACACCAGAATATAGTTTAGATAGTGTTGTAGCATAGTCCAATGGATATGAAGGGTGTACTATTACATAGAATATTTATCCTTCTCAACCCCCTATGTACCCATAGCTCCTATGTGTCATTATGCTTCATTAAGTTAAAAATTTATATTTTAAATTAACACCAGAATAAGAATCCCATCTCTCTAAACCATTCCCACACCCAAACATTGTAATGACATTTATTTGGATATCAAACACATATAATAAATCATACAAACAAAATTTCATGCATAGAATAAATATAAAACCCCTTTAAAAATTCTAGAAAGAATATTTCAATAATGAATTTCATAAAACTGACAATATTAAAACTGAAAACTAGTCCAAATAGTCATTATATTAATATTAGAAGGTATCAAAAAATCGTAAAAATTCAAATACTATATCTAGAAAACATTCAATACATATAGAAATTTTAAATTCTTCTTTTAGTGAAATGCACACCCTCAAAATAAATTAATCATTTGATAATTAATTTAGAAAAATTAAACACACATGAATAATTTGAAATCACTTTATAATAGCCATTTGGGTGATTTCAAATACTAGGCATACATGAAAGTTGAATAAAAAATCAAAACCATGTGTTTATATAATTAAAACCTATAATATTCACTAAAAACTAAGTAGAAACTAACTTTTATCTTAAAATGATATTTAATAGATTTAATAGGATTAGTAAAAACGTAAAACATGAATTCTGAAGTAAATAAGTCAACGGTTCTAAAATTTAATGAAAAATGTGAGGGGGAAACCAACCTCAATCATGTTTGGAGATAATGAAACCCATTATTATAGGTGTAAAAGCATTATAAATTCATAACACACATTAAAATCAACATCTGAAATAAATTTTTAACCAAAACACTCTCCAATCGATTATATTGGGTGAGATATAGTGAGGAGGAGTGAAAAATGAGATGTTGAAAGGAAAATATTGATTTGGACAAGAAAATCAAACCTAAAGTGTTTACACACGAAATTAGATATAGATAGAGAGATATACATCCATAAAATATGGGTGAAGGATAGGATGGAATGATTTTAGGGGAATATGCCTGGGTTTAGGTGCATATCATAGGTATGTGGGAATGTGATGGGATTTAGTGGAAATTCAAATGGGGAGAGGAGTTAAGGTATTTACGTTTTTTTCTAGATAGTCCACACAGTTTGGCTACATGAGTTAATAAATCATGCACCAACTATACACCCCAAAATAAACACAATTCAAAAATCCTTTCTTATCGCACATAGTTATACTAACATTACACGTACTATAAAAAATAAATTTGTTAAAAATTCCATGACATCCTTATACATGCCACATGTTCAGTACTAAAAATGTGTGAAAATCATGCTACCTATATCAGACTTTAAAAATTCCTAAAACATAGAATAAAATTTCAAAGAACTTGAGGGAAAAAAGAAAATATATTAAATATATTAAAATAATAATGTAAATGATTATTTGTGTGAGACAATTTTCTACACCAGAAATATTACTTCCACCGAAATGCTTATATGGATTCAGGTGATCAATAGAAGGGATTAGGAAATTTCTCTTCAATTATTACTAAATTTTGAATACCATGAAGCATTATCAAGTCCACTGAGACATCACCTTGGAAAAAATCCAAATAAAACCACACTCATACACTAAACTCAATTCATATCGTAAATAACCATACCAAACAATGTTTATAAAGTATGAACCACACTTTATACAATTCCTTGGACAGTTCTCCAAGAACCCAATGCAATCATACATATAAAATTATAGAATAATCATAAGAAAACAACCAAAATTAGTATGTATCAATGCACTATTAAACCAAAATCTAATATAAATAATAAAAAAAATAACAATTTCATTTTTACAATAACTACTCAGATCAATTCAAGGTTTCAACATAATCACAAGGAAAAACTATTAATGATTCAAAGATATCATGTCCAATAAATAAACATCAAACAAACTATGGTGTCCTCCACACTATATTATAAATCCATTAAGACATCAACTCTCAAAAAAGTAGATAAAATAAGAACAATAAAATTAAGTTGAGGTTTATCTAATTCAAAAATTATTATTAATAAATACAATTTCATCAAAATAAAAATTAGGAGGATAATGATAATTTGAGAAACATAAATTTTAAACACGGTCTTCATTGATTGGGGTTCATTAGATCACTCAAAGAACTATAATTTAGTTTTATAGGAAAATGGGACTTCCAAATAAAATTAAATATGGAAAAGGGACAAATGAAATCATGATTACCTAAATAGAACATACCTTCCAAATGAATATATCCCTAAGAAATAATTCAAGAGGGAGTGTCCTGGGATCCCACTCTTGTAACACCATATCTAGATAGACCCAGCGATACCAAATATCAGTCACCCTGATTACTCTAAAAACATACCCAACCACTCTCATGTACAATACTTAAAGATCCATGGTTCACTATAATATTTATACCCTATTGAAACAAAGTTTCGACTAATACACTAATTCACAGGGAACTATAAATAAACATACATCCCATAAAGAAAAATTATAGAATATCACCTGAAATAAAATAAACAATAGTCACCCTAGAAAATGAATTGAATTACCCTCTAGATGAATCTTAATGGTAGGTTTTTCAATAGTTTTTTAAAATCATTCATGTGTGGTAATATAAAACGAATAAAAATAGAAAACATAATAAAATAAATTTCAATATGAAAATCCCATAAAACATTATATTATGATATTAGATAAAATTAGTTTAATAGTTCTTAAAATATCAATGGTAATCTATGAAGACAAATTTAAAAACTACATCAAGAAAACAAAAAAAAATCAAAAACAATACATGTATAAATCGGACCTAAGGTAAGGGACAATCTCACAATCTCAATTTTTATCCGAGATTGTTTATACATCAGAATTTACTGGGGAATATTTATCATCCACATCCATGTTTCCTCAATATGTGATATTATTCACATCCTCCTACAATTGTTTAAATCCTATTTTACCCTTCGGTGAGTTTTTAGTAAAATATATGAAAGGAATCTTTTGTCATTTTTCGTACAAGGTACTTTTTGACTTATCTGACAAAAGTACGAGAAGAATTTTTTTTAACTTATACGGCATGAATGGATATTTAAAACATTATTTCCAAGAAGCTTTTTTACAAGTTTTCATGTTTATTTTTAATCAACCTCTTTTAGTTTAAGATTGTATGAAATGTTAAGAAAGGAAAAATGTTTTTAATGAAAGGATATTTTCATCAAGAATGGAGTTAAAGAGTTTTATCAAAATTATTTTCCATCTAAGATAATATAGGTTTCTATTTCTATCCCTATTATTACATTGATTTGATTATGTTGTGATGGAAATATTTTTATGATGTCACGATGTTTAAGATTCCCATTTTTATTACATGGGTTATGCTATGATGTACGGTTTATGATTTTGTAGCACACATAAGAATGGTATCATTATGAGATGGGTGGGACCTATATCTCCCTCCAATGCATTGGTTAAAGATTTTATATCTCATGAGATAGACCTGGCTGGAATGGCAGGTTAAACTAGTTCAGTGAAACAGGACTGAAACGAGGAGTGAACTCGGTTCAGAAATGGACTTTGTCCACTAAGATAGTCTTCGCAATGAGTCTTGACTAATAAGAAATGATTATCTATAATTATGTGTGTATGACACAAAGTTTCATGTTTTATGTTATGATTATTGGGATTACATTTCACTACCATGATTTATCCCATGTTATGAAATTATGATCTCTTTTTTAGGGTAATATTTTCAAAATTTTATGTTCTTATAATTATGATATGCTTGATATTTCTTTTGTTTACCCTTACTGAGTATTTGAGATCACCCTTTTGTATGTTTTCTTTTCCCCAGGTCAGGAAGAAGGATATTAAGTAGGATATGCCAAAAATGGACTCTAGATATGATGAAATAAATGGGAGACAACATAAATGATTTATGAACCAATTGTTTATGTTTCCCAGTTTCTAAAGACACTGTACCTATACGGTCCTTTCATGGTTTTGTTATATGTTGTAATAAGTATGCTTCAATTTTGAAGTATTAACCATGTATGTAAAGTATGGGTCGTTATAGTTGGTATCAGAGGCAAAGGAGGTAGGAATGTATCCGATCCTTGTGAAATCTCACATGTGAGCGTTGGACGAAGTATGGCTTTCTGCCCAAGGGTTTCATGAGGAAATGGATGCCACTAGGGATGGTGGTGTGTCCCGCCCAGGGGGTGTAGCCGCCCATGGAGTGCCCTGATGGGTATCAATTATAGTCCACTGGAAGTAATTCCTGACCGCTATAGTTGGTATGAGAGGAAAGGTATAGTCAACCTTTGAAAACTAGGATGTGAAAGCCTTAGTAAGAATCCTAAGGATATGTCTAAGCATAGAACACAATCTTAGTGTTTTAGAAATGGCCATGAAAAACCTATGATAAGACCTTAAGTGTGAAATTTTATTCTTGATTATGTGGTTTTCCTATTAGAATTAGTGCTTCTCACACTATTCTTCTTGGTTTTAGTCAATGGCTGGAACCCAAAGAGACCGTGTTATTGCGAAATGGGACGGGCAATGCAATGATTGTCCCCCTGAGCAACCAAATGTTATGGGATCTGGAATGAAAAATCTTGTAGCCATGCTCACACAACATTCTCAAGCTATGAATCATGCAGGACTTCCAAATGAGCAAAGGAAGGAGAAAAATTCTGTCGAATCCTTCATGAGGCAGTATCCACTTTCATTCAGTGGGTCTTCTCATCCATTAGTGGATGAACAATGGATCAGTACCACTGAAAAGATATTTTTAGTTCTTCAATGTTCTGAACATGATAAAGTCATCTTAGCAGTGTATCATTTGGAAGGTGATGCTGATCAATGGTGGAATCTTATTAAGAATATGAGGAAAAGGGATGAAATTGAGTCCATGGAATGGGACGAGTTCAAGAAATTATTTTTCAATAAGTATTTCCCTCGTATTCTTCAAACAAATATGGAGAAGGTGTTTCTTGAACTGAAGCAAAAGGATGATGAATCCATTGGTACCTACGAAGAAAATTTTACAAGACTTGCAAGGTATGCTTCCGGAATTATTATCCAACCTGAGAGTAAGATCGATCGATTCTTTAGTGGCATAAAACCAAGTCTTCTAAGGGCATCAGCCATAAGGGACTTCAATAGATATGAGGAAATTGTTCGATGTGCTCTCAAGGTTGAGATGGAGATTACTGTAACCCATCAGTCACATGGGTTTGATAAGAATAGGAAAATGGAATTCAAAGGAAAATCTAAAGACCACACTGAAAAGAAGATGAGTTTTACCTTATGCTCAAAGTGTGGAAAGAAACATGGAGGAAATTGTCTTAAGGGGACAAGAAAATGTTATAAGTGTGGAAAAGAAGGTCATCGGGCAATTGAATGTCGAAATAATGGGAAGAAGATGTCTAATGATGAAAACAAAGGAAGGGATACACAGAATGAACCTACTACACTTTAATGTTTCAAGTGCAAGGAGATGGGGCATTATGCCAATCAATGCCCAAATCCAAGGTTTGATGATGATGATCGACGTCAACAAACTCTTAAGGCCAAAGACAAAGGAAAGTCACATGCAATTACTATCGGCGATGTGGAGTACGACAACGAAGTGGTGAGAGGTACACTTACCATCCACTCTAAAGTAGCAAATGTTTTATTTGATTCTGGATCCACCCACTCTTTTATTTGTGAAGAATTTTCTAAGGGTATCACTGTATTACCTCAACAATTAGATGTTGAGTTGGCTGTGACAACTCCTAATGGCACAACAGTCGCATCAAAAGTTTACAATTCTTCTCCGATTGAATTTTGTGGGAATGTGCTTCCTGCAAATCTTGTGATCCTTACTATAGTGGAATTTGATGTGATTCATGGCATGGATTGGCTTTCTTTATATGGAGATCATATAAATTGCCAAAGAAGGGAAGTCACATTTCTTATTCCAGATCAATCTATGATCATCTATCGATGCAAGGATGAACATAACCTTCCAGTGGAAATTTCATCCATCTTATGGGTCTTAATTCCACTGAATGAATGTTATTTATCTCAAATGGTTGGAGAGAAACTCATGATTAATAATATTCCCATTGTATGGGAATTTGATGATGTCTTTCTGGAGGAATTTCTAGGTCTTCCACCAAATCGTGAAGTTGAGTTTTCAATAGAACTCGTACCGGGTGCTTTGCCTATTTCAAAGACACCTTATAGAATGGCCCCAATTGAGTTGCAGGAATTGAAGAAGCAACTCCAAGAGAATCTTGATAAAGGATTCATACACCCTAGTGCATCACCTTGGGGAGCACCTGTTCTGTTTGTTAAGAAGAAAGATGGATCAATGAGACTCTACTTTGATTATCGAGAACTTAACAAGATCACTATCAAGAAAAAATATCCTCTCCCACGCATTGATGACATATTTGACCAACTACACGGAGATCAATACTTTTCCAAGATTGATCTTCATTCAGGGTATCATCAATTAAGGGTCAAAAGGGAGGATATACCAAAGACGACTTTCCGTACAAGGTATGGACACTATGAATTTATAGTGATGCCATTTGGTCTTACTAATGACCCTGCTATCTTCATGTATCTGATGAATAGAGTCTTTAGAGACTATCTTGATCAATTTGCGGTAGTCTTTATAGATGATATTCTTGTCTATTCAAAGAGCAACGAAGAGCATGAATATCACTTGAGAATTGTATTAAAGACCCTAAGAAAGGAGAAGCTTTATGCCAAATTTACCAAGTGTGAATTTTGGCTTCAAAAAGTTTCATTTTTGGGTCACATAATCTCAAAATAGGGGATATCTATGGATCCAGCAAAAACAGAGGTTATTGAAAGATGGTCGAGAACAACAACAGTAACTGAGATCCGAAGTTTTCTTGGTTTGGCTGGATATTACCGATGTTTTGTGAAAGATTTTTCAAGGTTATTTAACCCACTCACCAAGTTGACTTGAAAAGGAGTTAAGTTTGTTTGGACGGAGGAATGTAAAGAAAATTTCAAAGAGCTAAAAAGAAGGTTAGCCAGTGCACCTGTGCTCACACTACCTTGCAGTGGAGAAAGGTTTGTGATCTATAGTGATGCATCCAAGAATGTATTGGGGTGCGTTCTCATGCAAAATGATATGGTGATAGCTTATGCCTCATGATAGTTGAAAATCCATGAGCAAAATTACCCAACTCATGATTTGGAGTTAGCTGCGGTAATATTTGAATTAAACATGTGGAGGCATTACCTTTATGGTGAAAGGTGTGATATTTATACTGATCATAAAAGTTTAAAGTATATTTTCACACAAAAGGAGCTGAATATGCGTCAAAGAAGATGGTTGGAGCTGATTAAGGAATACGACTGCTCAATTCATTACCACCCTGGGAAAGCAAACAAGGTAGCAGATGCATTAAGTTGACAAGACCATGCTAGATTATCCATGATTAGGATCAAAAAAGATCCAATATTTATGGATTTACAAAGGATGGATCTTGGAATTTTAATGGAAGGGGAGAAATATCATCTTTCTCAAATGAATGTTCTACCATCTATACATGTGAAGATTCAAGAGGCACAGAAAGAAGATGTAGAGTTACAAAATAAGGTGAGAAATGTTCCTGAATTCAACCTTGATTATTATGGGATAATAAGGTTCAGGAATCAAGTTTGTGTTTCTCCCATCCCCGAATTAAAGAAGGACCTGCTGGATGAGGCTCATAGTTCTTCATTCTCTATTAATCCTAGAAGCATGAAGATGTATAGGGACCTGAAAGAGTACTTCTGGTGGGATGACATGAAAAGAGATGTTGCTGAATATGTCTCTCGATGCTTGGTTTGTCAGCAAGTTAAAGCTGAGAGACAGAAGTCTAAGGGGATGTTACAACCATTACCCATACCAGAATGGAAATGGGAAAACATCACTATGGACTTTGTCACTGGACTTCCTAGAACATCCAAAGGCAATAATGCTATCTGGGTCATAGTTGATCGTCTTATAAAGTCTGCACACTTCATTGCTATTAGAGAGGATTTCTCTCTAGATCAGCTTGCCAGGATATATGTAAAGGAAGTGGTAAGATTGCATGGAGTACCACTTTCTATTATATCTGATCGGGATCCGAGGTTTACCTCAATGTTCTGGCGAAGTCTTCAGCATACTATGGATACAGAGTTGAGTTTCAGTACTGCTTATCATCCTCAGACAGATGGTCAGTCTGAGAGGACAATTCAAACTCTAGAAGATATGTTGAGAGCTTGCTCTATAGATTTCAAAGGTGTTTGGGATCGACACCTACATTTGGTTGAATTTTCTTATAATAATAGCTTTCACTCCAGTATTCAGATGGCTCCTTATGAAGCTCTCTATGGAAAGAAATACATGACTCTAACTTGCTGGGATGAAGTTGGGGAAAGAAAGCTATTAGGACCTGATCTTGTTGATGAAATGGCAGAAAAGGTCAGATCTATTCAACAACACATAAGAACAGCTCAGAGTGGAAAGAAAAGTTATGCCGACAACCGAAGAAAAGACCTAGAGTTTGAAGTGGGTGATAAAGTGTTCTTATGAATATCTCCCTGGAAGAGGGTCATGAGATATGGAAATAAGGTAAAGTTTATCCCTAGATATATCGGTCCTTTGGAAATTCTGGATCGTGTTGGGAAGGTAGCTTACCGATTGGTGCTTCCACCGAATCTCTCTCAAGTTCACGAGGTGTTCCATGTATCTCTCCTGAGAAAGTACATACCTGATCCTTCACATGCACTCAGCTCAGAAGTTGAACCGCTGGAGTGAGATCATTCTTATGAAGAATAACCGATAGAGATTCTGGATCATAGCAATAAATTCCTACGGAACAAGACCACTCTCTTGGTGAAAGTTTTATGGAGGAACCACCAATTAGAAGAAGCTACATGGGAACTTGAGGATACGATGAGGGAGAGGTATCCTCATCTGTTTGTAATGAAGTGACAAATTTCAAGGGAGAAATTCATTTTAAGGGGGGTAGAATGTAACACCCTGATATTTTATGAGAATTTTTTTTATGTCTTATGTTATACGCAACACCAAAGGAATCTTTCATAGCACACAATACGGACTTGGCTTTCATTACACACAATCACGACCTTCCTCGATAGCGTGCGTAGTACGCAATACCAGGTTTCACTAAACAACGATATATTATTATGGAATAGCCATTATGAATAGTATTAGCTACATTTTTAATTTTATAACATTATTATTCATCTTACACATTTTCTAGAATATGGTAAGAGAACAAAATAAATGTTTCAGGTAAAATAAGTATTTTTCAAAAAATGCAGTTTTGCCGCCTTTTGATGGCACACCCACATTAAATCTAGTTTTTGACATGTTTATAAGTTCAATTTGACAAAATAAAATTCTTCTTTTTAATTAGGGTATAAAAATTTACTTTGTATAAATTTTTGATATTTTTCTGATAACTTTCATATTTTGATGAATAGTAAAAATACGCTAATTTTTAATTAAAAACAACTTTTTCATTGAGATAATTTATATGGTTAAATTATAATATTGAATGGTTTTAAAGTATAAATAGAATATATTTTTACCATTTAATATAATGTATGTTGTTAGCATTAATTTTACATTGAATTCATAGGTAAAAACATTTCAATCTTTGGAAATGTTTTAATTTCTAAAACCCGTTTTCTTAACAACGAGATTTATTTTAAATTAATTACTACAACTTATATGTTTTGAATTTTGAAAAATGTATTCCATATTTGTAATTAGTGGGTCCAAATTATGTTAATAGGCTACTTTTTATTTTTGGACATTATGAATAGTAACTACGGTAAATTTTATTTACCATAGTTAAATGTAAATCGGGTAATTAAGGGTATATATAAGATTATAAAATTACCCTAACACCTGCCAAAATACTATTGGATAACTAAAAGTCGACCCATATCACCTAAGGGTCTGATTAGATTCATTTAATGGACTTTTGTCCATGAAAATAATTTAATTATTATTAAAACCAAAGAATGTGACAACATGTCACTTTCTTAAATCTTATAAGTATAATAATTTTAATTTAGTGATAAACTTAATAAAACTTCTAACATGAATAGTATCCAGAAATATAATACAATTATCTACATCATAAGAATTTATTTAGAATTTTTAGGGATTAATAATTATCATTAATTATGACACAATAGTGATGTTGAAATGATTTTATTAATTAAAATATCAAATAAATGGTTTTAAAAATATTAAAATAAATATTATATGAACTATTTAATGTGATCCACTAATTTTCTAGATACATATGACACTTTATGAATATATTAAAGCTTTTAGTTCGAACATATCTTCTGTATATATTTTATTTAAATTCAAATAAATGAATAGTGTCAAAATTGACACTATAGTTATTTTATAAAAATAACATATTATAAAATTGTTTGAAAATCACAAAAATATTTAAAAATTATAAATTAAAATTTACATGGTCTAAAATGTCATAAAGTGTCAAATTATGGAAAATTCACAACACATATGTAATTATTTATAATAATTTAAAATTTATAATATTATTACCACAAATAAAATTAAATTGATAAATAAGGATAAATCAAGTTGATAATGTTTAAAATAAATTCCTAACATGTCTAAATTTTATTGGTTGATGCGATTACAACCCTATCTCATCTAATCTTCAGATATGAGTCATTTTGGAAGTTTTTAAGTGGGGTTGGGATTTAATATAAACTAATATTTCTTATATTTCCAAAGGTGCCCCTCTCCTCCCTTATAAAAGGGCACCTCCTCCCTCTCCTCCTCACACCAATTTGAGCCTTCAAGCTCGGCCAAACCCTACCCATTTCACTTCCCCACTTCCCTAGAAATATCCTAGAGGTCCTTGTCTTCTTCAAACACCAATTTTAGTGCCCTAAAAGGAGGTCTCAAAGAGGCGCTTCAAAGAAGAGGTAATGTCCGTTACCGATTCTTTCATCTTTATTTATTCTTCTACTTGTTCTTATTTAGTTGTTTCATTATGAAGTAAAAAAATCAGTATCAATAATATAATGATATGTTATTATAAGTATGAAACAACCCTATTTCACCATCTATCCATCCTACGGAAAACGAAATCACCGCGCGTGCGTACGTACGGAATACCGTCTCCATGCCGTGGTGTAATCTATTTTCCATCACCACCTTACTTGGATGGGTATAATGGTGAAACTAAATAACTATATATGATTATTTTAATGTAATATTGATTCTAAAATAGTATACATACACTCCAATACAATTCCACGATCATGGGAACGATATCATCGCTCGTGTGTACGTAAGGAATACCGTCTCCACGATGTGATGCGATTATTTCTACATGATCTTCATTGAATGACGATTATATAAATGAATTGAATGAATAAATATGATATATAGTACACTAATACCATTCTGGAAATGAGGTATCTATAACCTAAAGAGAAGAATAATAATTTATTCGACAAAACACGCATAGGAACAAAAAGTAATAAACACCCGAATAACAAGTAGTAATGAAATATTACTAATAAGAAGCTAAGAATATGACCATATATGATATCATAACAATAAGTATGATTCTGGAATAAGTCAGTAACATTATTTAAATCATTATAAAGGAGTTTTTGGACACTTACGAAGCAAATCAGACCTAAGGTAAGGGATAATCTCACAATATCAATTTTTATCCAAGATTGTTTATACTTCAGAATTTACTGGGGAATATTTATCATCCACATCCATGTTTCCTCAATATGTAATATTATTCACATCCTCCTACAATTTTTTAAATCCAATTTTACCCTTCAGTGAGTTTTTAGTAAAAGATATGAAAGGAATCTTTTGTCGTTTTTCGTATGAGGTACTTTTTGACTTATCCGACAAAAGTACGAGAAGAATGTTTTTTTAACTTATACGGAATGAATGGATTTTTAAAACATTATTTCCAAGAAGCTTCCTTTACAAGTTTTCAAGTTTATTTTTAATCAACTTTTTTTAGTTTAAGATTGTATGACATGTTAAAAAAGGAAATTTCTTTTGAAGAAAGGATATTTTCCTTAAGAATGGAGTTCAAGAGTTTTATCAAAATTATTTTCCATCTAAGATAATATAGGGTTATATTTATATCCCTATTATTACATTGATTTGATTATGTTGTGATGGAAATATTTTTATGATGTCACGATGTTTAAGATTCCCATTTTTATTACATGGGTTATGCTATGATGTACGGTTTATGATTTTGTGGCACACATAATAATGGTATCATTATGAGATGGGTGGGACCTATATCTCCCTCCAATGCATTGGTTAAAGATTTTATATCTCATGAGATAGACATGGCTGGAACGGTAGGTTAAACCGGTTCAGTGAAACAGGACTGAAATGAGGAGTGAACTTGATTTAGAAATAGAATTTTTCCACTAAGATATTCTTGGCAATGAGTCTTGATTAATAAGAAATGATTCTCTATAATTATGTGTGTATGCCACAAAGTTTCATGTTTTAAATTATGATTATTGGGATTACATTTCACTACCATGATTTATCCCATGTATTAAATTATGATCTCTTTTGCAGGGTAAGATTTTCAAAATGTTATGTTCTTATAAATATGATATGTTTGATATTTTTTTTGTTTACCCTTACTGAGCATTTGAGCCCACCCTTTTGTATGTTTTATTTTCCCCAGGTCAGGAAGAAGGATATTAAGTAGGATATGCCAAAAAGGGACTCTTGATATGATGAAATAAATGGGAGACAACGTAGATGATTTATGAACCAGTTGTTTATGTTTCCCAGTTTCTGAAGACGCTATACTTATACGGTCCTTTCATGGTTTTGTTATATGTTGTAATAAGTATGCTTTAATTTTTAAGTATTAACCATGTATGTAAATTATAGGTCGTTATAGTTGGTATCAGAGGCAAAGGAGGTAGGAATTTATTCGATCCTTGGGAACTCTCACATGTGAGCGTTGGACGAAGCATGGATCTTCGCCCAAGGGCTTCATGAGGAAATGGCTGCCACTGGGGATGGTGGTGTGTCCCGCCCAGGGGGTGTAGCCGCCCATGGAGTGCCCTGATAGGTATCAATTATAGTCCACTGGAAGTAATTCCTGACCGTTATAGTTGGTATCAGAGGAAAGGTATAGTCAACCTTTAGAAACTTGGATGTGAAAGCCTTAGTAAGAAACCTAAGGATATGTCTAAGCATAAAACACAATCTTAGTGTTTTAGAAATGTCCATGAACAACCTATGATAAGACCTTATGTGTGAAATTTTATTCATGATTATGTGGTCTTCCTATTATAATTAGTGTTACTCACACTATTCTTCTTGGTTTTAGTCAATGGCCGGAACCCGAAGAAACCTTGTTAATGCGGAATGCGACGGGCAATGCAATGATTGTCCCCCTAAGCAACCAAACGTTATGGGATCTAGAATGAAAAATCTTGTAGCCATGCTCACAAAACTTTCTCAAGATATGAATCATGCAAGACTTCCAAATGAGCAAAGTAAGGAGCAACATTCTATCGACTCCTTCATGAGGCAGCGTCCACCTTCATTCAGCGGGTCTTCTGATCCATTAGTGGCTGAACAATGGATTAGTACCACTAAAAAGATATTTTCAGTTCTTCAATGTTCTGAACATGATAAATTCATCTTAGCAGTGTATCATTTGGAAGGTGATACTGATCAATGGTGGAATATTATTAAGAATACGAGGCAAAGAGAAGAAATTGAGTCCATGGAATGGGACGAGTTCAAGAAATTATTTTTCAATAAGTATTTCCCTCGTATTCTTCGAACAAAGATGGAGAAGGAGTTTCTTGAACTGAAGCAAAAGGATGATGAATCCGTTGGTACCTTCGAAGAAAATTTTACAAGACTTGCAAGGTACGCTTCCCGAATTATTATCCAACCTGAGAGTAAGATCGATCAATTCTTTAGTGGATTAAAACGAAGTCTTTGAAGGGCGTTAGCCATAAGGGAATTCAATAGCTATGAGGAAATTGTTCGATGTGCTCTCAAGGTTGAGATAAAGATTGGTGTAACCCATCAGTCACATGGGTTTGATAAGAAGAGGAAAATGGAATTCAAAGGAAAATCTAAAGACCACACTGAAAAGAAGATGAGTTTTCCCTTATGCTCAAAGTGTGGAAAGAAACATGGGGGAAATTGTCTTAAGGGGACAAGAAAATGTTATAAGTGTGGTAAATAAGGTCATTGGGAAATTGAATGTCGAAATAATGGGAAGAAGATGTCTAATGATGCAAACAAAAGAAGGGATACACAGAATGAACCTACTACACTTCAATGTTTCAAGTGAAAGGAGATGGGGAATTATGCCAATCAATGCCCAAATCCAAGGGTTGATGATGATGATCGACGTCAACAAACTCTTAAGGCCAATGAAAAAGGAAAGTCGCATGCAATTACTATCGGCGATGTGGAGTACGACAACGAAGTGGTGAGAGGTACACTTACCATCCACTCTAAAGTAGAAAATGTTTTATTTGATTCTGGATCCACCCACTCTTTTATTTCTAAAGAATTTTCTAAGGGTATCACCGTATTACCTCAAGAATTAGATTTTGAGTTCGCTGTGACAACTCCTAATGGCACAACAGTCGCATCAAAAGTTTACAACTATTCTCTGATTGAAGTTTGTGGGAAAGTGCTTCCTGCAAATCTTGTGATCCTTCCTATAGTGGAATTTGATGTGATTCATGGCATGGATTGGATTTCTTTATATGGAGCTCATATCAATTGCCAAAGAAGGGAAGTTACATTTCATATTCCAGATCAATCTATGATCATCTATCTATGAAAGGATGAACATAACCTTCCAGTGGAAATTTCATCCATCTTATGGGTCTTGATTCCACTAAATGAAGGTTATTTATCTCAAATGGTTGGAGAGAAACTCAAGATTAATAATATGCCCATTGTATGGGAATTTGATGATGTATTTCCAGAAGAATTTCCAGGCCTTCCACCAAATCGTGAAGTTGAGTTTTCAATAGAACTCATACCGGGTGCTTTTCCTATTTCAAAGACACCTTATAGAATGGCCCCAATTGAGTTGTAGGAATTGAAGAAGAAACTCCAAGATAATCATGATAAAGGATTCATATGCCCTAGTGCGTCACCATGGGGAGAACCTATTCTGTTTGTTAAGAAGAAAGATGGATCAATGAGACTCTGCATTGATTATCGATAACTTAACAAGATCACTATAAAGAAAAAATATCCTCTCCCATGCATTGATGACCTATTTGACCAACTATGAGGAGCTCAATACTTTTCCAAGATTGATCTTCGTTCAGGGTGTCATCAATTATGGGTCAAAAGGGAGGATATACCAAAGATGACTTTCTGTACAAGGTATGGACACTATGAATTTATAGTGATGCCATTTGGTCTTACTAATGCCCCTGCTATCTTCATGGATCTGATGAATAGAGTCTTTAGAGACTATCTTTATCAGTTTGTGGTAGTCCTTATAGATGATATTCTTGTCTATTCAAAGAGCAAGGAAGAACATGAAGATCACTTGAGAATTGTATTAAAGACCCTAAGAAAGGAGAAGCTTTATGCCAAATTTACCAAGTGTGAATTTTGGCTTCAAAAAGTTTCATTTTTGGGTCACATAATCTCAAAAGAGGGGATATCTGTGGATCCAGCAAAAACAGAGGTTATCAAAAGATGGTCGAGACCAACAATAATAACTGAGATCCGAAGTTTTCTTGGTTTAGCTGGATATTACCAAAATTTTGTGAAAGATTTTTCAAGGTTATCTAACCCACTCACCAAGTTGAATCGAATAGGAGTTAAGTTTGTTTGGATGGAGGAATGTGAAGAAAATTTCAATGAGCTAAAAAGAAGGTTATCCAGTGCACCTATGCTCACACTACCTTGCAGTAGAGAAAGGTTTGTGATCTACAGTGATGCATCCAAGAAGGGACTGGGGTGTGTTCTCATGCAAAATGATATGGTGATAGCTTATGCCTCACGACAGTTGAAAATCCATGAGAAAAATTACCCAACTCATGATTTGGAGTTAGATGTGGTAATATTTGCATTAAAGATTTGGAGGCATTACCTTTATGGTGAAAGGTGTGATATTTATACTGATCATAAAAGTTTAAAGTATATTTTCATAGAAAAGGAGCTGAATATGCGTAAAAAAAGATGGTTGTAGCTGATTAAGGATTACGACTGCTCAATTCATTACCACCCTGGGAAAGCAAACAAGGTAGAAGACACATTAATTCGACAAGACCATGCTAGCTTATCCATGATGAGGATAAAAAAAGATCTAATATTTATGGATTTACAAAGGATGGATCTTGGAATTTTAATGGAAGGGGAGAAATCTTATCTTTCTCAAATGAATGTTCAACCATCTATACATGTGAAGATTAAAGAGGCACAAAAAGAAGATGTCGAGTAACAAAAGAAGGTGAGAAATGTTCCTGAATTCAACCTTGATTGTGATGGGATAATAAGGTTCAGGAATTGGGTTTTTGTTCCTCCCATCCCTAAATTAAAGAAGGAGCTACTGGATGAGGCTCATAGTTCTTCATTCTCTATTTATCCTGGAAGCATGACGATGTATAGGGACCTGAAAGAGTACTTCTGGTGGGATGGCATGAAAATAGATGTTGCTGAATATGTCTCTCGATGCTTGGTTTAACAGCAAGTTAAAGCCGAGAGATAGAAGTCTAAGGGGATGTTACAACCTTTACCCATACCAGAATGGAAATGGGAAAACATCACTATGGACTTTGTCACTGGACTTCCTAAAACATCCAAAGGCAATAATGTTATCTGGGTCATAGTTGATCGTCTTACAAAGTCTGCACACTTCATTGATATTAGAGAGGATTTCTCTCTAGATCATCTTTCCAGGATATATGTAAAGGAAGTGGTAAGATTTCATGGAGAACCACTTTCTATTATATCTGATCGGGATCCGTGGTTTACCTCAAAGTTCTGGCAAAGTCTTCAGCATACTCTGGATACAGAGATGAGTTTCAACACTGCTTATCATCCTTAGACAGACAGTCAGTCTAAGAGGACAATTCAAACTCTAGAAGATATGTTGAGAGCTTGCTCTATAGATTTAAAAGGTGGTTGGGATCAACACCTACCTTTGGTGGAATTTTCGTATAATAATAGCTGTCACTCCAGTATTCAGATGGCTCCTTATAAATCTCTCTATGGAAAGAAATGCAGGACTCCAACTGGATGGGATGAAGTTGGGGAAAGAAAGCTATTAGGACCTGATCTTGTTGATGAAATGGCAGAAAAGGTCCGATCTATTCAACAACACATAAGAGCAGCTCAGAGTCGAAAGAAAAGTTATGCTGAAAACCGAAGAAAAGACCTAGAGTTTGAAGTGGGTGATAAAGTGTTCTTACTAATATCTCCCTAGAAGAGGGTAATGAGATTTGGAAAGAAGGGAAAGTTGAGCCCTAGATATATATGTCCTTTTGAAATTCTGGATCGTGTTGGGAAGGTAGCTTACCGATTGGTGCTTCCACCGAATCTCTCTCAAGTTCACGATGTGTTCCATGTATCTCTCCTGAGAAAGTACATACCTGATCATTCACATGTACTCAGCTCAGAAGTTGTACCGCTAGAGCAAGATCTTTCTTATGAAGAACAACCGATAGAGATTATGGATCATAGCGAAATAGTTTTATGGAACAAGACCACTCGCTTGGTGAAAGTTTTATGGAGGAACCACCAATTAGAAGAAGCTACATAGGAACTTGAGGATATGATGAGGGAGAGGTATCCTCATCTATTTGTAATGAAGTGACAAATTTCGAGGGAGAAATTCATTTTAAGGGGGGTAGAATGTAACACCCTGAGATTTTATGAGAATTTTTTTTATGTCTTATGTTATACGCAACACCAAAGGAATCTTTCACAGAACACAATACGAACTTGGCTTGCATTACACACAATCACGACCTTCCTCGATAGCGTGTGTAGTACGCAATACCGAGTTTCACTAAACAACAATATATTATTATGGACTAGCCGTTATGAATAGTATTAACTAAAATTTTAATTTTTTAACATTATTATTCATCTTACACATTTTCTAGAATATGGTAAGAGAACAAAATAAAATTTTCAGGTAAAATAAGTATTTTTAAAAAAATGCAGTTTTGCCGCCTTTTGATGGCGCACCCACATTAAATCTAGTTTTTGAAATGTTTATAAGTTAAATTTGACAAAATAAAATTCTTCTTTTGAATCAGGGTATAAAAATTTACTTTGGATAAATTTTTGATATTTTTTTGATAACTTTCATATTTTGATGAATAGTAAAAATTCGCTAATTTTTAATTAAAAACAACTTTTTTCATTGAGATAATTTATATGGTTAAATTTTAATATTGAATGGTTTTAAATTATACATAGAATATATTTTTACCATTCAATATCATTTATGTCATTATCATTAATTTAACATTGAATTCATAGGTAAAAACATTTCAATCTTTGGCAATGTTTTAACTTCTAAAACCCATTTTCTTAACAATGGGATTTATTTTAAATTAATTACTGCAACTTATATGTTTTGAATTTTAAAAAATAGATTCCATATTTGGAATCAGTGGGTCCAAATTATGTTAATAGGCTAATTTTCATTTTTGGGCATTATGAATAGGAACTACGGTAAATTTTATTTACCATAGCTAAAGGTAAATCTGGTAATTAAGGGTAAATATAAGATTATAAAATTACTTTATCACCTGCCAAAATCCTATTGGATGACTAAAAGTAGACCCATATCACCTAAGGGTCGGATAAGATTCATTTAATGGACTTTTTTCCATGAAAATAATTTAATTATTATTAAAACCAAAGAATGTGACAACATGTCACTTTCTTAATTCTTATAAGTATAATAATTTTACTTTAGTGATAAACTTAATGAAACTTCTAACATGAATGGTCTCCAGAAAGCTAATACAATTATCTACATCATAGGAATTTATTTATAATTTTTAGGGATTAAATAATTATCATTAATTGTGACACAATATTGATGTTGAAATTATTTTATTAATTAAAATATCAAATAAATGGTTTTAAAATATTAAAATAAATATTATAGGAACTATTTAATGTTCTCCACTAATTTTCTAGAAACAAATGACATTTTATGAATATATTAAAGCTTTTAGTTCGAACATATCTTCTGTATATATTTTATTTAAATTCAAATACATGAATAGTGTCAAAATTGACACTATTGTTATTTTATAAAAATAACATATTATAAAATTGTTTAAAAATCAAAAAAAATATTTAAAAATGATAAATTAAAATTTATATGGTCGAAAATGTCATAAATTGTCAAATTATGGAAAATTAACAACACATATGTAATTATTTATAATAATTTAAAATTTTGAATATTATTACCACAAATAAAATTAAATTGATAAATAAGGATAAATCAAGTTGATAATGTTTAAAATAAATTCCTAACATGTCAAAATTTTATTTTTTGATGAGATTACAACCCTATATCATCTAATATTTGGATATGAGTCATTTTTATAGTTTTTAAGTGGGGTTGGGATTTAATATAAACTAATATTTCTTATATTTCCAAAGGTGCCCCTCTCCTCCCTTATAAAAGGGCACCTCCTCCCTCTCCTCCTCACAAAAATTTGACCCTTCAAGCTCGGCCAACCCCTGACCATTTCACTTCCCCACTTCCCTAGAAACATTCCCGAGGTCCTGGTCTTCTTCAAAGACCAATTTTAGTGTCCTAAAAGGAGGTCTCAAAGAGGTGCTTCAAAGAAGAGGTAATGTCCGTTACCGATTCTTTCAACTTTATTTCTTCTTCTACTTATTCTTCTTTAGTTGTTTCATTATGAATTAATAACATCAGTATCACTCATATACCGATATGTTATTATAAGTATGAAACAACCCTATTTCACCATCTATCCATCCTACGGAAAACGAAATCACCGCACGTGCATACGTACGGAATACCGTCTCCACGCCGTGGTGTAATCTATTTTCCATCACCACCTTACTTGGATGGGTATAATGGTGCCAATAAATAACTATATATGATTATTGTAAAGTGGTATTGATTCTGAAATAGTATACATACACTCCAATACAATTCCACGATCATGGGAATGATATCATCGCTCATGCGTACGTACAGAATACCATCTCCACGATGTGATGCGATTAGTTCTACATGATATTCATTGCATAATGATTATATAAATTAATTTAATGAATAAATATGATATATAGTACACTAATACCATTCCGGAAATGAGGTATCTATAACCTAAAGATAATAATAAGAATTTATTCGACAAAACACGCATAAGAAAAAAAAGTAATAAACACCCGAATAACAAGTAGTAATGAAATATTACTAATAAGAAGATAAGAATATGAACATATATGATATCATAACAATAAGTATGATTCTGGAATAAGTCAATAACATTATTTAAATCATTATACAGGAGGTTCGGACACTTACGAAGAAAATCAGACCTAATGTAATGGATAATCTCACAATCTCAATTTTTATCCGAGATTTTTTATACTTCAGAATTTACTGGGGAATATTTATCATCCACATCCATGTTTCCTCAATATGTAATATTATTCAAATCCTCCTACAATTTTTTAAATACAATTTTACCCTTCGGTGAGTTTTTAGTAAAAGATATGAAAGGAATCTTTTGTCATTTTTCGTACGAGGTACTTTTTGACTAATCTAACAAAAGTACGGGAAGAATGTTTTTTTAACTTATACGACATGAATGGATTTTTAAAACATTATTTCCAAGAAGCTTCCTTTACAAGTTTTCAAGTTTATATTTAATGAAATTCTTTTATTTTATGATTGTATGACATGTTAAGAAAGGAAAAATGTTTTTGAAGAAAGGATATTTTCCTCAAGAATGGATTTCAAGAGTTTTATCAAAATTATTTTCCATCTAAGATAATATAGGGTTCTGTTTCTATCCCTATTATTAAATTGATTTGATTATGTTGTGATGGAAATATTTTTATGATGTCACGATGTTTAAGATTCCTATTTTTATTACATGGGTTATGCTATGATGTACGGTTTATGATTTTGTGGCACACATAAGAATGGTATCATTATGAGATGGGTGGGACCTATATCTCCCTCCAATGCATTGGGTAAAGATTTTATATATCATGAGATAGACATGGCTAGAACGGAAGGTTAAACCAGTTTAGTGAAACAAGACTGAAACGAGGAGTGAACTCGGTTTAGAAATGGACTTTTTCCACTAAGATAGTCTTGGCAATGAGTCTTGACTAATAAGAATTGATTCTCTATAATTATGTGTTTATACCAAAAAGTTTCATGTTTTACGTTATGATTATTGGGATTACATTTCACTACAATGATTTATCCCATGTTATGAAATTATGATCTCTTTTGCAGGGTAAGATTTTCAAAATGTTATGTTCTTATAAATATGATATGTTTGATATTTATTTTGTTTACCCTTACTGAGCATTTGAGCTCACCCTTTGGTATGTTTTATTTTCCCCAGGGATATTAAGTAGGATATGCTGAAAAGGGACTCTAGATATGATGAAATAAATGGGAGACAACGTAGATGATTTATGAACCAGTTGTTTATGTTTACCAGTTTCTAAAGTCACTATACCTATATGGTCCTTTCATGGTTTTGTTATATGTTGTAATAAGTATTCTTCAAAAAATCATTTAAAAACTAACATTGGCATGGGAAATCAACCCATAACATGCCCTGATGACAACCGGGATGGGTAATCACATCCCACCAACGCTTCGCCAAATCCCAAATCTTATATGTTGAAAGCATCACCCCCCACTCTGGAGGCTTCTCCAGATGCTGAAAGATAGATAGGATGGATTCTATCCAAGACTCGGTAGCATGCAGATTCCCATACCCTAAGAAAGTAACAGTATTTTGCTATAATAAATCACAAGTCAGATCAGCCATCGTAGGTGCAAGCCATAGAGCACCATCCATGGACTGCATCAGATAGAGGAAACTAACATGGGAATGGGAATCCGTTATCAGATCAAGTATAGTAGGTGGTTCCTCGAGTGTCACTATAGGAGGTAAAAGTGGTGGATCAGGGTCCACCATATCCAGAGCATGGATATGGGATGTGATTTCCCAGTTTCACTTATTTTTATTATTGTCCATATTTTCCATTGCACCTTCTGTTTACTTATATTTTTTAAACTTTATCAATGATAACATACATATGTTTCACTATATGTTTATAATGAGGGAATAGTCTCCCCATAGAGACACGATAGTCCCTCACTGTAAGTTGGCATCCTCTGGTGTTAAGGGAGATGCGCTTGAGGCCATGTGGCCCACTGGGATCCGGGAACACGTTAAGTGGCATCCCAGTATGATACATTAAAATGTTGTATCAGAGGAGTTTCCTTTATTTCATTACTATTTATAAACAATATATTTTAGATTAAGAATGATTGGGATTTGGTCATAAGCAGTGATTGTGCATCACAAACCCATGTTCGTGGTAAAAACCAAGTTTCCTAAAATTATAATTGTTGTTATAATTTTCCCTATTACAGGTGATATTATTTCACCATTAGGTGACACAAATATTATTTGGTGTTATTGATTATTTCTATGATTGAGGATTTTCTTTCGTCCTTGGACTTATGATATGAGAGGAAGGAGAATTGTTACATGAATCATATTAGGCACCTATATTTCACACTTCATGAATATTTCCATTTCATATAGGTGTATTTCACTTATTTGAATTTTATTGATATTATTGTGATTACTGATTGATACTACGATAGTTAGTTTATACATTTATTACATTTGTTTGTGATTGGGTAACTACATGTCTCAATTCATGTGGTTTATGGGTCATCATGGGTTGGGATGCGTAATTTATTGAGTCATACCATTATGCTATAAATAAATTTGTGTTTTTTCTGATGATAGGTTTATTGGAACCGATTCATTAGAAATGGATATCCTTTAAAAAATAAATCATGAAATCTAATTTTAATTGGTTGAACATCCTTATCCCACCTTGTCCTTTTTATGAAAGGTAAAGGAGTGAACCAGGTAATCAAATGAAAAATGAAATGAAACTTATACTTGTGCACATGAAGATACTTAGCCATATAAGTTGGTGGTTGGGGTACTATTCCATGGGTATTGAGTTTTTTACATTAAAAATCCTCTAGTGATTCTATATTTATAGTTAAATTTGTTCTGAGGTCTGTTCTTGGATATTAGAGAATAAGGTCGCCCTGATGTCCTCGTGTCGTATGCTTAGAGGGTGGAGAAGTCCATGCTCTGGATACAGTGGGCCCTGATCCACCACTTTTACCTCCTATAGTGACACTCAAGGAACCACATACTATACTTGATCTGATAACGGATGCCCATGCCCATGTTAGTTTCCTCTATCTGATGCTGTCCATGGATGGTGCTCTATGGCTTGCACCTACGATGGCTGATCTAACTTGTGATTTATTATAGCAATATAATGTTACTTTCTTAGGGTATGGAAATCTGCATGCTACCGAGTCTTGGATAGAATCCATCCTATCTATCTTTGAGCATCTTGAGAAGCCTCCAGAGTGGGGGGGTGATGCTTTCAACATATAAGATTTGGGATTTGGCGAAGCATTGGTGGGATGTGATTACCCATCCCGGTTGTCATCAGGGCATATTTATCATTAACATTTACATAAATATAATTTGAAAATTATAAATCCCTAAAAAAAATCATTTAAAAACTAATTTAACCACAAAAATATTTATTTAAAATCATTTCATGAGTTTTTACACATGACAACATATATTATGAATTAATCAATTAACAATCTAATACTTATTTACAAACTTGAAAAAGATAATTTCCAACAAAATTATTCACAATAGTTCACTAAAAATAACACAAAATCCAATGGAATATTATTTCATAAAAATATATACTTCATAATAACATACCACATAAAAAGTATTCTTTATTATATATAAATAATTTTAAAATAGTTAAATAATGAAAACATCATTCTTATAATTACATGCACATAATTTCCCCATCCATTATCATTTTCCATTTTAGTTTTCAATTTCATCCCTGAATCATATAAATAATATTTTCTTACCGCATAATAGTTCTTTTTAAATATTTATCAACATAAGATATTTATTATCGTCGCATTGATCTCATAGGATTCAAAAAATTAAAAGAGTAGTTCAGCAATAATATACCAAGATTTCATTAAACACTAATGAAATTAGAATGTTAATATACTACTTTTAAAATAAACAATCTTCCCTAAGAATTAATTATTCATTGATCATCAAGAATTCCAAATTCATAAACATAGGAAACTAAAAGAATATAAATATATTAAATCAATGCTGTAGTAAAATATTGATGCCTTTGAAAAATTTTACATGATTTATGATTCTATGATAATAATAAGTTTAATATCATTAATGGATCAAAATTTCATCAAGAGTTATGTGGGAAATATCACAATGATTCATGAGAGAGGGTTATTATATAAAATTGGTTAACTTTATATGAATGTATATTTACACATAAAAATATTATTAAAATTTCAAATCATATTGTATAAAAATTATTACATGTCCCCCATATAAAAAATGACTTGGGAACCCACCGTGATTGAGGTGCATATTTACATTATATCTATTAACTACTAGCTTATGATAAAATCGAAAGGAACACTCAATTTACTTCCCCTGTTATTCAATATACAATACCTTTGATAACAAGAAATCAGTACATTACCATTAGGTACCTGATGAAACTCCATATTTTATCATAGATAAGAATGAATTAAATTTACCCCATTAACTAGTCTTCACTAAAGACTCTAAAAACTCATCACCAGTTAAAAAATAACCTATAGAATTCAATTAATATTAAAAATAAATAAAACACTTGAAGGCTGAGTGTTGTTAAAAAATTCCCAAACACAATGCTTCCTATGATGCCCACCATGTAAAATTTTAGTGTGTAATGAGTTATTTATTTATTCTAATTATTATTTTGTGATTTCATGTATAATTTTTATTTTTCATGGGAGTTATCTAGGGTCCATGTTGAGGATTATTGGTAAATCAAACTATGAATAGTAACTATATATGGGGATAGTTAGAATTTATTTTATTTACATTGTGGAATACACAGTTAGGTTCAATGTGTTTCATAAGCATGTCATCTAGGAAGATTTATAATCTTTTTTATTTATAAAACTCCTTTTATTTTTTATTCTCATCCCATCCTCACATTTCATCTAGAAATATCTAGAAGCCATTTGTAAACTCACTCATCCTCTTTTATGGATCTATGGACATTCTGTATTTATTAAATTTTTCCCATCAACGTAACTATATTATTTTATTTACCCCTTTTAATCTAATTTTATTATCCTCTTTATCATTTTACATGCATCAAAGAACCACAATAGATAACCCTAATGTATAGAGTTTTTAAAAAATCATTGGTCTGTGATTTCTATGAGGTTTTCATTCCACCTCTTATCATCATATTATAATATTCAAAAGATTTTAATTAATTAAGTTATGTTTTTTTAGGTTATTTTATTTCTATTCCATTTATATTACATTGTACTTGTTATTTATTATATTTATAATCATTTCCTACCAAATGTATGAAAATAATTATTATCCTTTATGGAGTTTTAATTATATAAAAATGGTTTCATGATTTTATTGGATATAAATGAACATTTAAAAGGTTTTATGTGGGTAATTTCTAACAGGAAATATTTAGTCACATTAGGTATTTTTTCAAATGTATTTGGATTTTTTTAAATAAATGTGAGTAAAAAATTGTGTTTATTTTCAATAAAAATTAAAATATTTTTTTGGATAACATTTTTAATTAAGATTATTTTAATAGGGTTTATTTATGAAATATATAAAATTTCTTTGAGATTTGAAAATATATTTTTATTTCTTGCTTATTTACAATGGATAATTTATGGTTTTATTTCACTTTTCAATGACTAAAGACCCATTTTGAAAAATGATAAATGTTTTCATGACATATTTGAAAAACAAAATATTTTTTCCTAATATTTTAATGGTTTCTAACTGTGTATTTTTTATGATATTTAAAATATTATCTATAAATTGTGGAATTGAATGGGGTTTTTTTATTATAGGGAATTTTGAAGTGATAAGTGTTACTATTTGATGTCATTTGTTGATGTTATGTTGATATATTTATTTTTTATGTACCACCAATACATTATCATGAGAACTCAATGTAACTAAGTATAAAGGAACGGGATTAATGTTATGATATATATAATTACTACACTAGATATTATCCATAATTTTAGTTTATACTTTGTAACGGGGGTGTCACCAGTGAGGCATGTTAAGAGTCATCAGTGGTTTTTTCTATTAGGGATGCATCACATGTAGGTGTATTACCCAACTTGTGCTCATCAAATACTATCTCATTATGACATAACATGTTTCCCATGATTCATATTATGTAATATTGGTTATTATATTATTTATTCATGAATATGATTATCATTTTATAATTTTTTCATATGGATTTAATTATGTTCCCTATTACTTCAAGATGATTTTTTTGGTTTTGTTACCTTTTCGAATAGTGTTATTAGATGAGAGTATAAATGTTAGAGTTATGATGATACTACATTTTATAATTTATTATTGATAAATTTTTTATATGTTATTATTTAGAGTAGCATTCAATTTTGATGCTTCTTAATTTCCCCTCTTATAAATAAGGTTTTACATTATTTAATATGTAATGGAAACATGGAGAGTTATTTTTCCATTTCTATCATTAGAATAAAATATTTTTATCTAAATTAGTTTCCTTGTTTTATCACAATTATATCCAATGTTCCTTGTATAAATAAAAATGGTGAAAATTTATTTAATAATGGTGTGTAATCATTCTTAATTGTTTTTATCTCTTATCGTTATAAAAAAATGTTCTATATTAATAATATTCTAAATTATCATGTAGTGTTTATCTTATAAAATTATTTGTTTTAATTCTTGGTGGTATTATATTTGGAATTATATCACACCCAATATGAACACATTAGTTTTTACGATGACATGACTTATTTTATACAAATGATTAGGCCATGAATTTTATGTTTGGTATTGGACTGTTATCATTACAGAAGGATAGGGATGTTTTTATGTGGTGATGATATCATGAAACATGGACATAGGTAGATGAGTTCACTAAGACTCGTGGTTATTTCTGGGTTGTATCATGTATCAACCATGCCAATATTCACTGAAAATAATTGATATAGTTGTATAATGGATTATTTTATACCACCTTATTACATTTTATTAGTAATGATTCTCTAATTTTTCTTATATTTTTTGTTATTATCATGACCCCAACCCCAATGTTACACCTCATATTATGGTAATGAGATAAGAGAGATAATGATACTTTAGTCCCACCTTTAATAGGACATGAGCTAGAGACCTGGATTGAGTGTATACCATACCAAAAAATGGGAGGCACTACCCCCTATAGAATGTCAACAGAGATAAATAAGATAAAAACACTGACGAAATCCAGCTCAAGAAAAAAAAGTAAAATATCCCATATACATTCATGTAATGTCATAAAAATAAATGATTAGAAAAAATAAAAGTACATTTACAAGTGGATAATCCTTTTTTGGTACCGTTATATCCCAAAATTCTCCTAAACAAGACAATAACTAGTAATGTTCTTCCTAATAAAAAACATCTACTACTAACAAGAAATACAATTTATGTATAACTTGGGTGAGAATACCATGTATATATAGTAGTATCATCCTTGCCACCCCTTGTGGAAATGATAAAGAAAACAAGAAATATCCTAGTGAAAAATATTTGATGTTAACTCATCACTTAAACAAGTATACTATAATCCCAAACTCAATAAGGATATCTCTCAACATATATTGCATAAAAGTGGACATATAATACAATATTAAAATATAGTACCCCACTATAACGTCCCCATCAGTCTTTTATTTTTCCCGAACATTTCACATATTGATCAATCTCCCTCTAAATGTATAGAAACTGAGCGACACCTAGGATAAGTATCAAAGTAGACATATTGTGAATCTCATCATCTCATCATCTCATCATCACACACCATTCAAAATGTGAATCACTTAATCCAATAATACTTTTCCAAATCTATAGATAGTAACAGAGTAGATTTCTAGAGCCACAATATCTTATATGTCATGTATTATACCTCAATAGAAATCAACCCATATATGTTATATCGATAATAATTTGTAGGATATTATATATGATGATACATGTGTGAGAGATAACCAAAATCCAATACATCCCTCTATAAACATATATTTGAATAAATAAACACTATGTTTAATAGGAAATAACAATCCCAAGAGAAGATAGTGATTCTTAATGGTATATTAATCCATCCAATCCTATCTAACTAGGATGTTAGGGAAAACACCCTCCCAGAGTTCACTGGGTGTCTATTGCACTAACAAAATGAGTGGGAAAAAATAAAATCACAAAACATATAGGATATAATATATTTCACTACACACTATGGGAATTAAAATAGTATTATTATCTAAGAAGTTATTATCAATTAGATACTTGGATTCAATTTCCAAGAACAAGATATACTATAAGAACAAAAGAGTTCAAGGAGATTAATTTAATTAATTCATCCCTTTAAACATTTTAGTTTACATAATTATTTTTTCCACTAATTATCATTATTACAATCGCATTTTATTAACCACCAAATGAATTCCATGCCCTCCTAGTATAATCCAAATGATTCCATGGGTCCACAGGATTATCAATATTTTTATTCCATGATGCACCATACCCATGGGTTGAATTGTTTTAATCATCATCATTCCAAAATTGATAATTACTCTAAGAAAAATATTAACCTACTATAAAATATATATATAAACCAAGAATAGATGACTTACATAAATAGTGGGTAAAATAAGTGTAGGTAAACAAGAAACTCATCCATCTAGACTTTGAGGAAGAATATAATCGAGGAATTCTAAATTATTTATCACATCAGTGGGATATCCATGCTTTAACCGATTCCATTTATCTTGGTTCGAACCCTTGCACAACTATGCGTATTACCATGCACCCATACACCATAACTGACTTGATGTACTACCACAAAAAACACTCATCAAAATTAATATCTTTTTAAGAATAAACCATTAAAGTATGACATCACATCACATCACATCACATCACCTCACTAGGCTCTATTTTAGTGCAACATAGAAGGTAAAAAATAACAAACAGAGTCAACGAGGAATATAGTCCATAGAAAAAAAAGAATACATCCATCACATGTAAACAAGATCACTCATTCCAAAATAATTATCTTTTAAAAAATAGTTTTTATTACCATATATGATTAACTAATTCATTTATCATAGGTCACAACCACATCAAACCTAAGGCATATACTTTTAAAGTATATATATTATTTTAGTATTATTTTAATTATAACATCATGTCTAAACTAATATTAAGGAGGGTAATGTTCCATTAACATGCCTATTTAATATTATCTAAAAAAAGAATTTTCATTTTTTTATTTAGATAATTCCATTAATATATTAGGGTGTAATTCAATAAAACCTGAATCATCCATAATTTTATTTCCATAATATTATAAGAATCAATGGATTTGAAAAACATGCATCCTAAATTCATTGGACAAGTAAACATTACTGACTTTAAAATATTTAACCCTTTTCAATAAATCTAACATTATAAAACATAAAATGATAAAATTTACAAAACAATCATAAACATATATGGAACACTATCTATAAATTAAATATGAAAACTATTATCTTCGTTAAAAACACATGCGATTGATAAAACCAAAACCATTTTTTTTCATTATTCATGTTCATGATTTATTATGGTAAATTCCAAAATCACTCAAAAATAAAAATCATTATTACATTATGATTTATTATAAAATTAATATAGAATCAATGAATAACCTAGATCAAGTCTCTTAATATTTTTCAATCAAGAAAATAATAAAATCAAAATACCACATTCCAAAATTTTAATTTATTTATACCCTTGAAATAGGATATGTTTCAATTTATAATTTTTTTAAAAATACTTTTTTAAAATATAATATTAATTTGTCATAAATACATTTAATGAGATAAGAAAAATATATATTATATTTTAAATCTATTGTAATAAATAATAATTTATGAAAAATTGAAATTTTCACTATTTTAAATTCATTCATAAAAAAGTTTAAAAAATATATTTTAGAGATGATTTAAATAAATTTTTTTTTTGAAAAAAACCATAAATTTAGTTTAGTATTCTTTTTAGATATATAAAATCTACTTATTGTATGAAATTAACCATCTATAGGCTCTCAAAGGACCTAGCTCAACCACATGTGGTACTAGTGTTCTACCACATGGGAGGAATGTATACAAGGAATAATAATGATGGAATGAGTATTCAAGGTGTTTCATAAGAAGAATGGTAATTAAATAGATCCCACAAAGTGTGTGTGGTAGCAAACAAGGTAGTTAGTGGGTTGGCCCGCCCCATGTACTATGTGTGAGGGGTTTTGGTGTTGAACCCCACTGTCAGATTGAGTGGTGAAAGATACAGAAATCAATATATAATAGTACTAAAGAAGTTTATTCTCTTATGTGGGACATGGGAACTTGTTTACTTTCTCCCATTTAAAAACATATTCATGTGTCTGACCCATTCGATCAAAATGGTGTCATTCATCTAATCATCAGAACATTCATATTTAACCTCTTACTAAACCTAGAGACCTTGATGATTCAACTTCCTATTTTTATGACATAGGATTAGTCTTTAACCACATTATACCCTAGCTCAACATCACCTTATTAATCTATTGTTTTATTCTTTTGAATAAAGATATATAAACATTAAACCAAAAATTGTGAAACCCAATATGTAAAAACCTCTCTAATTATTCACCCCAGGGATGATTTCTATAACATATTTTATTATTCAATATGTAGAAATTACACTGATACTACATTAATATCGACATCACAAAATATAATGTATGATCTGATAAACACACAAACATCAAATTTATATAGAGCCGTATGACATCAAGAAATATGGGTCTATATTTTCGTGTTTGAGGAAATGTTATTGGGGAAACTTAATAAAAAAAATTCGAATAGTTCATATATATATTTAAACACAAACCATTAAAAATATTATTTAAAACCTATGATCATCTATACTATAGTTTGGATTTCCAAGGTATGTCATCCTTCTAAATGGGTTACATAAGTGAAATGAAGAGATATATAAATATATTATCACTATTGACAAATATTTTCATACCAAATTGGATATCATCAATAATAAAATATAAAACCTCATAAATGATTATTTAATCACTAAAAATAAGGTTAAACACTAAAATACCATAATAAGAGAATGTTATAATTTCCATGAGTGTCGTTGTAAATGTATTCAGATATAATGTAAACCACAATTATGAACAAGATACAATATAAAACATTTTAGACATATAAAAAATAGAAAATAGAAAATCTCATCCTTGAGATATGGGTTAAGATTCTAAAATCTTATCAAGATGACAATGTCTATAATTTAGATTCATGAAAAAGATTCAGTTTTCAAAATTTTTATGTATATACATTATCTTCACTCATTGGAAACCCCAAATCTTGCAACCTAAGGTTGTTTTTTATCTTTATCCAAAATATCATACACTATAAGTTGATAATACCATATGCGGAATTTACTTTTCATATTTAAGGTATCCAAAACTACATTCATAAAATCTATAATTTATTTTCCATAAAATCCTTACTATAAAGATATTTATTTTTGATAAACCTTCATTTACTTAACCATAAGTACTGGAATAAAATGGATTATATTAAATTATATTTCTTTTTAATCGAGAACCTATATAATAAAAATATTATCATAAACATTTAATTATTATTTTAAAACACATTTTTGAGGAATATTTATTTTCATTAAACCCTCCATGAAAATTAGTATAATTTTAGAATGTGATTTCAATTCCATTCCAAAAATACCCATTTTAAAATCTACAAGTTATTGAAAAGGTAATCTTATTTTAAAAATTAAAGGGTTTATTAAAAAATATTCAAGAATATAATTTTAGGTAAAAAGTTCCATTTTATTTCATTAAATTTAATTCATGATAGTAGGTATGGTTGTGAAAAATTGTTATTGTTGACATTATATATAATATAATAATAATTTTTTTATGTTTAATTTTTTATAGGATGTATATTTAAGTGTTGTTTATTAATAATTTAATTCATTTGATCTCTATTATAGAATGGTTTTTTCTCAAATGCAAGACTTGATAATATTTATGACATAAAAAAATATCTTACTTTTTGAAAATAATTTATGTTGTTTTAAAAAGGATTTAATGGATTAGAAATGAGAAATAAAATCACTCGAATATGTTTTATATAAAAAATTGAACATGGATATTTTTTATGGTAATGTGGAATGGGGAGTGCTCCAATAACCTCTTGTAGACTTTATAATAAATAGTTATCTTCAATATCCATATTTTCCCCATGGGTTTTTCAAATGTTTTCCATGTTTCGTTATATTCTATAAGTATGTATTATTTTCAAAATAAAAGTTTTTTTGTTCTTATGAAAAAAATTAAATTTTATTTTAAAGTGTCTTGGGATTTTAATTAAAAAAAGTTTTAAATTAAATTTATATTAATGTTTTGAAAAGGCATCATTAACTATTTATTTTTTTGATAACCCAAATTCATATTTAGTAAAATGTTATTTAACTTATCAAATTTTTTATGTTTGATATAAAATTAAAATATCATAATTTTTTTATAATATGGGAAAGGATTTTAAGTAAGGTTTTAAAACTCCTTATAAAAAAATTTTGTTCTTAGACTATGTTTTAAAATTTTATCCATATGTTTAGTGTTTATTAATAGATCTTTGTCGTTGGTTTCAATTGAGGATCTAGTTTGATTAAATTCATAAAATTATCTGTAGAATTTTGTGAAACTATGATATTTAATAAGTTTTCATAATTCTTAAAAGCTATAGACCAAAAAGGTCCTTGAGATGTATATATTTTAGTTGGATATTTTATTTTAAAAAACTCCATAATATGTTTTAGCATTGGATTTAGGAGTTTAAGTAATTCATTATTCGTATCTGTAGAATTTTGTAAAACTCTAATATTTAGTTTTTTCATAATTCTATAAATATATAGAATAAAATATCCTCTAGATATATATATATATATATATATATTTGTTACATATTTTAAAAATATTACAACATTTTTAGCACTAGATCATGTAGTGTGGGTTTGGAATGTTGGAGTTGATATATTAAGAAGAGGTATACAAAAGTTAGAGATTAGGTTATTTTTAAATAATTTATGGTTTTAAGGAAATAATTTTTTTATTTAACATCTTATTTATGTAAATTTTTATGTTGAGGACCAGTCTCAATATGGAAATAGGAATATTAAAAACAAAGTTTCTAACTCATCTAAAGACATACATGACATAATTATTTTAATGTAATGAATTTTTAATTTTAAAAACCTCACCAACATATGACTCTCATGAAAGAAATTTTATTAAATATAGAAAACCACATTTATTCTCTGATATTATCATGTATCATTGACTATTTTGAATCAAATCCTAAATTCATAATTTTCTCTCATACCAGAAAAGTGGATGTATTACTAAGGTATTTTCAAATGATTGACCTTATCATGAGATTTTAAATTATACTATGACTTTAATATTGCTTCCAAAGAAGGGTACCCTCATGAAACCTATTTAAATTTAGTATCATCATATATTAGTTTTAGAACTAGTCATGTTATTTTGTAAGGATCATTATTTGAGTGTTTAAAAATAGTATCATCTAGGTTGTATTATCAAACTCAGGTTCTATAACATGTTTCGAAATTATATGTCACTAAAATGTCTTTTTAAAAATATTACTTTACCATAATCTATATAACAAAAACAATACATGACACTTCTTGAGAAATGAAGAAAGGGGTATTGAAGAAGCACTAAAAAAGTATTTCATTTCATAATAAATAATTCCTCATGAATGACAAAATAATATAAATATGAGAATATCCTTATGAAGGTATGACCAATATTTTAAATAGTTTAAATTAAAATATTAGAATAAGGATTTATGAAATGAAAATGTTGATATATTCAGGACATAGAGAGTTAAGTGGTTGTTTTTAAAATAATTATCAGGTAAAAATTACTTTAAGGGGGTAAAAATTTAATATCCTGATATTTGGAAACAATATGCATGTCATATAGCATACAATATACACAACACAAAAATTAAAAGAATGATTTAATATTATTATTTAAATATAAATGTTTTAATGTATCCAATGAATTAGTAGGTATTAATATGATTTAATAATTTATGAAATATATATATATATATATATAAAGGTACCATTCAAAATAAATTTGTTGATAAATTCTTAATAAATAATCTATCAATTTTTAGTAAAGTCATTTTATGCTTCCAAAATATGTTTTTATAAAAATGTTTTTTATTATTTTTCATCCGAGAATATTATAATTAACTTTGGGAAAATTTAAAAATTTTATTTCATAAAATGATATTAATTTTTGAAATAATCAAGGAAAAATTATATTATAATTTTTTTTAGAGAATTTTCTGAAATGATTTATTTTTAAATGAATAATAAAAATACTCTATTTTATTGAAAATCATACATTATTTTCCAGTGTTTACAAATTAAAATTATATTTTGGATTTGTTCTAATTGTAATTATCTTATTTAGATAAAAAGTAATCCAAATATAATATTTTTAATGAACTTTATACCTGAATTTGGTTATTAAAATATTAATATACTAAAAAATTCATTTATTTGAAAAACATATTTTCGCCATGTTTTCTTGGTTTAATTTTAAATAAAAATCCTCACTTATGTATATTTTAATATTTAAAATTGATTAAATATTTTTAATCTAGCGGTCCAATGTTTGTATGTAGGTCCCTTTTTTTAGTGATTAGGAATAGTATTTATAGTAAATTTTATTGTGATGGTAATGGTAAAACGGGTTAGTGAATTGTAAAAATAATGTGGTAATGACTCAAAAGTAACCATAACACTTGCCTTAATTTAATTTTATGTAACATATTTTTTTTATAATCATAAAATTTTTAATATATGCCCTTCTGTATTAATTTTCCATGACATTGACATTTATAATATTTTATGTGATAAAAAGTAAAAAATGACACTTTTTTGGTTTTATTATTTTTCTTTTTTTGAAATAGGGATAAAAACTATATATTTTATTTTATAAATAGTAATTTTAAATATAAAATATTTTTTAATAACAGTGATTTATTTTTAATTTTTATTGATGAAATATTTACCATAAATTCATATGAAACGCTGACATAGTGCTTGTGCGAACAGTTTAAAAATCAAAAATATTATTTTAGAAACCATTCAAACAATAGATTTGGGTTATTTAAAGTGTACCACTACTATTGATGATAAATTTTACATATTATAGTTATTTGTATGGTTTATATTATAATTCCATCATTGTCACATTTTTTTCAAAGTAAAATTCTTTGAATCGTTCTTTAAATGAAATTAATAGTTTTTATGTTAAACAATATACTATTAAATTATTTAAAAATTAGAAAAATCATGCCATAGAATATTTGTGATGAGAATGTTTCTAAAATTTCATCCCCTATCCATTTAAGGGATATTTTTCACACTATATGAAAATTATAATCCGTTAATATAGAAAAGTCATTACCATGGTTGAGGTTGAAATTGGTTAACCAAGGGGTAATTCAACACCTTGATATTTTTTGAAATACTTTTTCTCAAATTAATTTATCTTTTGGATAATTTTTATTTCATGTAAAATTAGAAATTAATATATATATATATATATATATCAAAAAACTATTTCAAACATTCCATTCCTAAGGAACTAACTTGTATTTCACTATACGTGAACTGACTTAGTTTGCGCTACACACAACACCAACATGGCGTACTTTACACTCAATAATGAGTTTCTATGAAATATTATTTAATTGTTATAATTATTTAAACATGTTAGTTATAACCTAATCATTAAAACTCTGTAATATGAATAGTGATAAATACTATTCAAATAGTTTTATAATGATTTTATTTAAATATAACATATTGATAATGAAATATATAATTTTTTGTAAATTATTTATATGTTAAAAAATAGTATTTTCTTGAATGAACTAATTTTCATGTCATTATATGAAAAAAATTAATTTTGGACACATAGAAGTTTAATTTGATAAAATAAAATTAATTTTTATTTAAGAATGTCGAAATTATCTTAGGGTTATTCTTTTTGAAATTTTCCCAAGGAACATCATTTTATAATGAATAATGAAAAAACTGGATTTTATTTAATAGAATTATTTTTATTTAAATAATTATTAATGTTAAATTTTAAATTAAACTTGTTTTAAGGTAAAATTAGATGAATTACACATCTATCAATACAATGTATGTGATTATTGAAAATTTAACTTTGAAATTGAATATAAAAACTTAACAAACTATTAAACATTTTTCTACTTTAAACACTCATTATTTTGTCCCGTCAACAGGATTTGAATTAATCATAATTTTACAGATTCTATGAATTTAATTTAGAAAAATGTACATGAACCATTGTAATAATATTAATATTTATTATATAATTATATCGGGTTAATTTTTCCCACAAATATTAGTAAAAGTGATTAAAATTAATCACAACGATTAAGGTCAAATTATGCTGAGTTATGGGATAAACCTTAATCGTTTGGGTGTAAATGACCTATCTATTTATCCAAAAAAACTTTTCTGGACATATTTCGTCCATAAACCTTAAATTATTTATTTTTTTAGTTTTAATGTCTTTTGTTAGATAAAAACATGTGTACATATACCTTGTTTTCAAAAATTCCAAGAGAGTATTTTCCTTCGCTATAAAAGCCACCAAATGTCCCACTTCCAAACACCAATAAAACCCCTTAGGTTCGGCCAAGATAATCCCAATACACTTCCCAAAATCCCTCCCTTACTACTTCTATCCTCCCTTTGATAAGAAAGAAATCCATGGAAGCCTTTTGGCTCAAACCAAAAAGAGTTACCTGATTAACAAGTAACGTCTTCTCTCAAGATCATATCACTTATTCAATCTATTTATTATATGATTTTATAACAAATTTTTTTTCAAAAACATAATATGATTTTTTTATGATATGGTTTTGATCTAAAAATACACACATCTTCATCTAATGGGTAACAAACAAACTGTTTATGTGTATGGAAAACTACCGGCTCACGAAACGATGATTGTTCATTTTTTCTTTTATTGACTCTCATAGTTAATAGTATGAAAGAAACTATATTTATATATCTTATATATTATATTTTTTATATATTTAATATTATTTAATTTAACACATACCTTTATACATTCCATTTTGTTTTAATAATATAATTTCGTTTGAGGATGTGTGGACTACTGCCCCCTCAAAGCGGTGTGATTTATTCATACACAACATTCAATGTATTATTGATGGGTTTAGTGAATATATACGATATATCTATGATATAATAAATCTAATTTAATAATGATATATGTATATACATATATTTCTTTTACTTCATTTCTTTCAACATGATAATTAAACAGAAATAGTGTTCATGCATATGTACGACTTACCGTCTCCATGAATGGTGTATTCTATTTTATAATTATATTTTATATGGATTATTATTATTAAAATATACTGTATATAAATTATATTTATAACATGGTTTGAATTATTTAAATCATGATTTTAGTATATGGACCAAATATATAATAAATTAAGACACATGTGAAGAAGAAAGAGAACATTACCTAAAGGGAAACCTTAGCATGTGATTTTTAACAAGAACATAATATTAGTTAATAATGAAACCAAATATTGTATTATATATAATAATATGGTTCTATAAATTATTTATAATAAATTTATTTTTGTTATACAGGTGTTTTTTACAATTACAAATAGAGTTAAGACCTAATGTAAGAGAATTACATCTCAATTTTTATTTCTGTGAGATACATGCTTCATTCACTACCCATTCATTTTGTGTGGTGTGTATACTACTCATGGATATATTGATTTTTTTTCTAGTTTAATATATGGGGTTTTATATAACCATTATTTCAGGGGTTTTAATTTTTAAAAGTTACCAAGTAGTAAATAAGTTTTTCTCAATTTTCCTTCCTTGAGACTCATGTTTTTTTATACGATTAAATTCATTTTGAAGTGTATATACATTAATTTTAATTGATATATCAGGAATTTCATTATTTTCAGGATATAATAAGCTTAATTTAATTTCCTTTTTTACATGGAGAGTATTATCCCATGTTACCAATTAATAATAGTTTATTAAAAAAATCTCATCGCTTTTCAAGATTGTTTATTTTTAAACTTCCTTTTGATGAAATCTTATAACCCATATCTCAAGATAATTTATGAAATTTCTCCTCATTTGGGTATTCTTGATATATTCATGTATTGGTACCATTTTTTCTACTCTTTGGTACATAAGATAGTTATACATTTTTTTAATAAAGGATAAATTCACTTTCTCTTTAGTTGAAAATATATGTCCCTCGAAAACCATTTTTTATAAGATGGGTTTCCAAGAATATTATAACATTCTATTATAATAATTAAAATAAAATTTTATATTTTTTTATCTACGAATATTTTCAAAGTAATCTTCTTCTTTATTTTTGAACAAATCGTTTTTTCCATTACATCATGTAAAAGGAATAATCTTTTTACGATGTACAACTTGTATGGGTTTACTCGCCATCATTTCTATGAAGCTTCCTTTCCATGTTTAAAAGGTTACTTTTTAAGAAAATTTTTTAAAAGTAATTTTCAGAGAAAAATGTTTTCAAAGGTTTTTCAATCTTCTTTCATAAGTTTTTAAGTATACGGTTTTTCTAATTGTTTTCTATATTTCTTTATAATTTTTCAATGTATTGTAAATCATATTTTATTGAAAACAATTTCAAAAATTATTTTAAAATTTTCAAGGTGTTTTAAAATAATTTTTCTTAAACCTTTTTGAAGATCATTATCTAATTTAAAAAGAAATTTTGTTCAAAATTATTTTAATTTTTCTTTATAAGTTTTTAAAATATTTTCTATTAAAATTTTATACATATGGTTTTATGAATTAAAAATATGTTTTCAAATAAGAAAAGTTATTTTATATAGGAAACATTTTTGAAATATATTTCAAAATATTTTCCATCTAAGATGACATCTGTTGATGTTACTCATGCCTTTCTAGGAAATTATCTAATGGTTCCATTCATATTATTTCTATGAATAGGTTATTATTGATGTCATGGTCTTTATGAAACCCATTTCTATTTCATGGGTTATATGTTTATGAAACTAGTTTCTATTTCAAAGGTTATACTTTTATAGAAACCATTTCTCTTTCACGGGTTATATGTTTATGAAATATGTTTATATTCCATGGGTTATATTCTTTTTAATACTACTTATTTTTTGGGTAATGATTTAATTAAATGATTTGGAAACCTATATATTTTATATAGGTTATGAGGTGATGAAATGTTAATGATACCCATTTTATTTTATTATTTATTATTGATGTTAATGAAACCCATCTATTTTATGGGTCATGATATGATGCATGTTTTATTGTCATGTGGAACATGTATGAATTATTTTTGTATGTGATGAGTGGGACCTATATCTCCCGCCAATGCCTTGGATAATGATAAATTTTTTAGGTATTCAAAGGGTACATGAGAGTAAATCCCCAAACTGAAATAAGAGGTCACATGGGAGGAAATACCAAGCCCGAAACAAGAGGGTACACTGGAGGACATCCCAAGACCAAAAATATAAGGTATACAGGAGGAAATCCCAAGATCAAAAACAAAGAGGGTACACATGAGGGTGTTCTAAGCCCAAAGCAGGTACATTGGTGAATAACCCAATCCTAAAAATTTACAAAGGCCTTGTAGTCCAACTTGACATAGGGTTTTTTATATTCTTATGTGTCTTCCACAATTCTATGTTTTTCCTATGTTCTGATTTCATGGATTATGTTATTTATATCCTTATGATTACTGTCTTATAAACTACAAAAATATATGCTCTAATACATGCTTGAGACCTATGATATGCAGGGTATGATATCCAATTTTAATGATCATGTTTTCATATCCTCAAGCTCATGATTATGATTACTTACTTCCTTTATTTAACCTTACTGAGCATCTAAGCCAACCCCTTTCTTTTGTTTCCATTACCTAGGTTTTGAAGAGTGGTTTTATGTATAATTACTAAATGTGGAGATATTTATGGGGGATGTTGGAGATCATTCACAAATATAAAATATTATTTCTCCAAATTTTACAAATACACTAAACTATTAAGGTACTCATGAATATATTTTTTGTATTGTACTAAATATTCATCTAAAATAATGTAATATCCATAATCCTAAGTATAGTTCGCTATAGTTGGTATCTAAGAAAAGTTTTAGTTGACCATTAGAAACTATTATGTGAAAAATTTAGTGATATAACTGGGTATATTTCTATGTACATGTATTGGGATTCCTCTAAGGATATGTATAAGGATGAGTTACTGTTTAGGAAAATGTCCAATAATTTTGGTAAACGATAGTGTGATTGGTTTCCTATAAATAAATACATTTTCAAATACTAAATGTGGATGTGTCTTTGAAACAGATGTACCTAGGCGTAACAAATCCAAGAAGATGTTCAAGGCCTAACTCAACGTAATCTGGTACATGGTAACAAGCCTTTCTACACACCTCTTTCGACACTCTCAGGGGATATTCTTTAGGAATTCATAAACTCTTTATGAACCATCATGAGCAATTTAAATAGAATATGAATATGAATAAACTAGGATAAACTGAATGTTTCATTGCTTAAATAATTAAGATCCATGTTTTAGTCACCCTATAAGTAAATTTTCATGATTATATGGTATCCCAATATGATAAAAGTTTATAACACCATGATTTTTGGTTTTATTCAACGAGGATATCTAAACGAAACATGGTTAATATTTAATTTTTTTAATGTGTAACGTATTAGAATTATGAGAATCGATTTCCCAAGTGTAAATTTCATAAAGAGAATCACGAAGTTGGTTTGAGAATTGGTTATAATTATGATGTTAATGAGACAACAAATGACATTTTAAAGGTATGTGATGTTCTTTCAGAGTTTTTTACATTAAACATAAGATGCATGATTATATTGATGATGAGGAACCTTAATACATGATTCGTATTTTATATTCAAGGAATGTGGTATTAAGGAATAAGTTGATGATGTATGGGTAATGTTTTATGAATAATTTTGTATGAATGAAGTATTAGGAATTCCAAGATTATGTTATATGAATCATAGAATATCTAAGTATTTTCTGTATATGTTTTCATTAAGAATTGAAAAAGGACATATGGAAATGTGACGAAGAAATAGAAAAATGATTTAATTGAAATATTATGTTTTGATTAAGAGAAGTTAACCATTAATAAATTCCAGATATTGAGATAATTATCTTTGGATAAATATATACTTGACATGAATAAGAAAATTGGATGGATGGATCTCCCTAGAATTTATTATTGAAAAAGTGATTTATGTCATCGAAGATGAATTTTACAACCTCTTGGATATAAATAATACATCCAATAATCATTATATTAAGGAATCATGAATGTTTTCCAAAAGGATTTATTGTAATTAAGTTTATTACCATGTTTCAATGGAATATACAATATAGGTATTCACATGTTTGGAATGTGAAAAACAATCAATACATTATAAAATATTGGGTAGTCAATAATAAGTTAATTTTTTGAATTAATTTATAAGGTTGTGGATTTTCATATTTAATAAGAGTTATAAGGTTAACCATTAATGAAAAATTTTATGTTAAACTTCGGAGGATGTATTTATGCACTGATTTGTATTGAAAACCACGACTAAATGGATATTTAGTAATTAACCTTATTTCAAGGATTTCCATGTTATTTATTTTGGAAATTATATTAACCTGGATTTAGAAAATGAGATAATGTATGTTGGGTGACAACCAATAATGTCTTTAAAGGTTTTCGGTCTTAAAACCATACCTAAGGACGACAAGGTTTTCAGGCCTACCACAAGCCAACATGATGTCCAGGTTAATGTGTAATTTTTTTGTTTAAAGATTATTAATGATAAAACAAAATAGTTAATTTTTATGGTTAAATATTAATGTATTAACCATATTGATTTTTAATATTTGTTATATATAAATAATTATACTTCTCATTCTTTTATGGGCCTTAAGATTTAATGAAAGTGTATTTTATCACTTCAGGCATGAAAATTAGTTTCGGGATATCCATTTATTAATGTAATAGATGAATTATAAATATATAAAAGCAGAACTGAAGAATTTTTTTTATAGAAATATATCAAGTAAGTATAATTTCTAATATTGTTAGTTTATAAAATAATTACTCACCATTAGGATAATTATAAAAAGAAATTGTGTTTTCATAATACCTTAATTATTTTGAACCGATGGAATTTTAAATCATTATAGATTTATGACTATGAGGCCCTAAAATTTTCTTTGATCATTCAAATTTTTGTGATTGATGACCTCAACCATTCACTATAAATATTTACATTTTCCCTCCATGTCCAATCGTCACCCCCAACCGATGTTCTCTTATGATGAAACCTAATTATATGTTACTTTGGGTAACCATTTTGGTACCATATTTCCCTTTTTAAGGGAAATTTTAGTATCTATTTTTGTGATGTGGGGTTATATGAATGAAAACCTCAAGTATTAAACCTCTCATAACCCAGAAACATTTTGAGGGAAAATTCATTTTAATGGGGGTAGAATGTAACACCCCAAGATTTTAGGAAATATTATTTTTGAAATAATTTATCCTTTTGATATTTTTCATTTCACATGACACTAAAAATAGTTATATATATATTAAAACACTAAGTAAAACATTCCTTTAACACTTAACCAACTTATATTGCATTATAGACAACACTAACTTAGCTTTCACTACTTGAAACACTGACATGGCCTACGTCGCATGCAATACCAAGTTTCTACAAAATATCATTTTATTGTTATCATTATTTAAACGAGTGAGTTACAACCTAAAATTTTAGACTTAGTAATATGAACAGTGATAACAGATTTTCAAATTTTTTTAATGGTTTTATATAAATAAAATATATTTATAATGAAAGATATTTTTTGTAAAGCCTTTATATGTTTAAAAATTCTATTTTCTTAAATAAACTACTTTTCATATCCTTTTGTGAAGAAAAAACATTTAGAAACATATAGAAGTTTAATTTGAAACAATAAACTTCATTTTTGGAATTAATAATTCCTAAATTACATTAGTTATAATTTTTGTGATTTTTTTGAGAAAAATCATTTTTTGATGAATATTGAAATTTTATGCATTTTTGTTAATAATGTTGTTTTTGTTTAAATAATTATTAATCTTAAATTATACTATAAATTTGTTTTAATTTAACAGTAGATAAATTATAAATATATTAATAAAATCTAGTTCTTTATAATCAATTTCACTTTGAAATTTAATATAAAAATCTAACAAAATTTTGAACATTTTTCTACTTTAAAAACTAGTTTTTTTGTCCGGACAACGAGATTTGAAATAATATTAATTTTTTCATTTCTATGAATTTAATTTATAAGAATGAACATAAAACAATTTAATCATTTTCATATTTATATTCGAACATATCATTTAATTTTTGGAAAAAAATATTATTAAAATGGATTAAAATTAATCACAGTGATTAAGGTCAAATTAAGCTTAATTCGGGATAGAGCCTTAATATTAGGAGCCCAAGTCACCTATACACTCTTCCAAACCAAATTTTATAGAAGTAGTTAGTTCATAAACCATATTTTATTAATATTTCTTTGTTTTATAGGTATTATTTTAGTTAAAAACATGTGAACACCTAACTTGTTTTAAAAACTTCCAAGTGTGTCTTTTTTATTCCATATAAAAGTCAACTATGTCTCCCTCTTCCTCACACATACCAAACCACTTATTTTTGGACAATATATTATCAATACAATTCACAAAATCCCAAAATCCCACCTCGAATCCTACCTTTGGGAAGAAATCAATCCAAGGAATCTTTTTGGTACAATCCAAAAGGAGTTACTTGATTAAGAGCTAATGTATTCTTTCATGCTCCTTTCTTTTATTCACTCTATTTATTTGATGATTGTATAAAAACACAACTATAATAAATATTTGAGGATTTATTATGATATGTGTTTTTCCTAAACTTACAAAAACCTCCATCTAATGGGAAAGGACATACTGTTTACATGTACGGAAAACTATCGCCTCACTAAATGATAATTGTTCATTTTTCCATTACCACCTCTCATAGTGGAAATTATGATGGGAAATGTTTTTATAACTATTATATATTATATTTATTATGTTTTTAAGATTTTTTAATTCCTTTAAAACACATTTATTTATACTTTACATTTTCTTCTAATATGATAATTTTGTATGAGGAAGTGTGGACTACCGCCCCCTCAAAGCGATGTGATTCGTTCACACACTACATGGAATCTATTAAGGATGGTTTTAGTGAAAGTATTTGATATATATATGATATAATAAATATAAATTAATATATATATATATATATTTGTTTTAATTTCTTTCATTCAACATGTCAATTCAATACAAATAGTGTTCATGTGTACGTACGACTTAACATCTCCATAAACAGTGTATTGTGTTTCATAATTATATATTATATGAATTGTTATAATATAAATATACCATATATACATGATATTAATATCATTTTTTACATTCTGAAAATATTTATATAAGTATAACTACCAAATATATAACAAATTAAGACACATGCGAAGAATAAAGTGAATATTACCCAAAGTGAAAGCTTAACATAAGATTATTAACAAATGGGTAATATTAGGTCATAATCAAACCATATGTGGTATTATATATAATAAAATTGTTATTTCAAATAGGTATAATAAATTTATATTTAATATATAGGTTTTTTTGTAAAAGTATGAACAAAGTCAAGACAGAAAGTAAGTGCATTTTATCTCACTTTTTTTCATGAGATACATGCTTTATTCACCTCCCATTCCTTTTGTGTAGTGTGTATACTGCCAATGGATTTATTAATTTTTTCTTGTACTTAAATTTATGTGTATTTTTATATCCATTATATGAAATTCATGTCATGGGATTTAGGTTTCAAAAGTTACCAAATCGGTAAAATAGTTTTGTCGCAATTTTCCTTCTTTTTGACTCATGTTTTGTTATGCGCCTAAATTCATTTTGAGGTGTATATACTTTAATTTTACATGTTATATCATGAACCTCATTATTTTCATCATATTATATGATTAATGTAATTTTATTTTCTTACATGGAGGGTATGATCCCAAGTTACCTAGTGATAGAGTTTATTGAAACAATCTCATCGCTTTTCAAGATTATTTAAGTATATTCTTCCTTTGATGAAATATTATAACCCATATCTCAAGAAAATTCATGATTTTAATTATCTTCATGTTATTCATGATATATTAATGTATTGGAACCTTTTTTATACTCTATGGTAAATACTATAGTTAATAAATATTTTTTATGAAAGCCCAACATTACCCCTCTTCAGTCCGAATTCTATGTTCTTTCAAAACCAAATTTTATAAAAAGGGGTTTCCCATAATTTTATACAATTCTCCTATAGTAATTAAAAAAAAATTAACCATTTTTTCTTTTACTAATGTTTTCAATGGAATATTATTGTTGATTTTCAAACAAGTAATTTTTATTACCTTTATACAATTCAAAAGTAATGTTCTTTTTTACATCCTACGATATATACAGATTTACTGACCGTCATTTCTATGATGATTATTTCCATGTTCGAAAGGTCAATTTTGAAGAAAAATGATTTTAAAACTAATTTTCAAGGGAAATCATTTTCAAAAAAATTTCAATATTCTTTCATAATTTTTTAATAAAAAATATTTTAATTTTTTTTTAATATTTCATTATATGTTTTCAAATTATTTTCAATGAAATGGTTTTAAAAACATCCGTATGATTTAATTTAACATTTTCAAGGTGTGTTTAAGTAAAATTTTTTATATTTTTTTTTTAATATTATTATATAAATTTTTAAGGAAAATGTTTTCAAAATTATTTCAAGTTTTATTTATATGTTTTCTATATTTATTCTATGAAAATTATTTTAAACTGGTTTTATGAATTTAAAATAATTTTTCAAAGAAGAAATGATATTTTCTTATAGAAATTATTTTTAAAGATATTTCAAAATTATTTTTTATCTAAGATGAAATATGATTATATTACTCATGACTTTATAGGAAATTATCTAATGGTTCTATACATATTCTCTCTCTGAATGGGTTATTCATGATTTCATGGTCTTTATGAAACCCATTTCTCTTTCAGGGGTTATATGTTTATTAAATCCATTTCTATATCATGGGTTATTCTTTAATGAAATGACCAGGAAGCCTATCTATTTTCTATAGGTTATGATCTGTTAAATTTTTAATGATACACATTTAATTTCATGGCTTATTATTGTTTTGTATGAAACACATCTCATTTTATGGGTCATGATATGATGCAAGTTTTATTTCTATGTTCCACATGTATGTATGATTTTAATATGTGATTGGTGAGACCTATATCTCTCTCCAATTTATTGGGAAATGGTAAATGTTTTATGAGCTCAAACGTTACATGGGAGAACATCCCAATCCCGAAACAAGAGGGTACACTAGAGGACATACCAAGCTAAATACAAGAGGGTACACGAGAGGAAATCCCAATCCAAAAAATAAGAGGGTACATGGGAGAATACCCCAATCCAAAAATAAGAGGTTACATGGGAGGAAATTCCCAACCCAAAACTAGAGGGTACATGGGAGGGCATCCCAGGCCTGAAGCAGGTACATGGGTTCTTAACCCAAGCCTATCATGTTACAATGGACTTTGTATGCCTCCTTTACATAGGGTTTTTATATATTTATGTGTCTACCACAATTACATTTTTTGTTCCTATATTATGATTTCATGGCTTATATACTTTATTACATTATGATTCATGTCTTATGAACTACTAAAATTTATTCCATGATACATGTTTATGACCTTTGATATATATGGTATGATCTTCTATTTTAATGACCATGTTATCATATAGTTATTCACGTGATTATGCTTACGTAATTATATTATTTACCCATTCTGGTCATATGAGGTCACCCTTTTCTTATGGTTCCTTTCCCAAGGTTATAAAGAAAAGTATTAGGTAGAAGTACTAATGGTGGAGATCATTAAGGGATATGTTGAAGATCTTTCACTACGATATAAGATTTTGTTTCCAAGTATCTAAAGAAACTAAACTATTATGGTCCTCAGAGAATGTATTTTTTAATGTAATGAATATTCATATAAAATTATTTAATATCCATGTATTTTATATCTGAGTCCCAATAGGTTATACAAAAAAGATAAGGATTACAATTATATGATAACAAGTAAAAATTTTATTTGATGTTGATATTTACATCATATCACCATTATCTTCTAATAAATGTGGTTTTGGAACCATTTAACTTGATTTATATATAATATATTATAATTTTTGATTTATTTTAAAAATTTATTATAATGATATATTATAATAATCAAAACATTTATAAATGTTTCAAAATTCTTAGAAATTCTATATTTATCCAAGTGATAAATATATTCATTAAATCATCTTCTAGTTTCCATTTACTGGCCAATTAAACTCCATTAGTAAAAAATCAAACACCTAATGTTTAACAAACATTGATATATCTTTAATTATCAAAATTATCAATGGGAGTATAAATAAAAAAATGTAGTGATAAAAATATTATCCAATTTGGTATAAATATTAGTTGATAAGAATATAATGACTCATACTCATATTTTCATTGAATATTATCAATTTTAAGACATATTAATATATAATTAATATATATTTTTATAATATATTAAGAATTTTTATTAGTTCCTTATTCTCTCTTATAAAAGGTAACCTCCTCTCCTCATTTAATCACAATTAAAAAACACAGCATTTTAGCCAATGTAAAAACCCAGTTTTTCACTCAGGTATGGATCCTTTAAATTTAAGTATAAATCATTAATTTGTTCCTAATATGAATTCCCTCTTCATTAACAGAGTTTTTAGGGGTGTATGGGGATTTTCTATATCCACAAACACATCTTTTTTGGGGAAAATGGACAAGTTGCGTGGTTGGTGCACAGTTTGCCTAACCGTGTTGATGGTGTTTTTTGAAACAAATACACCTCACATGGTTGGTTAATGGCTATTCGGCCTAACCATAAAAGTTCCCCTTTATCCTTGGTAACCATGCATGGCTGGGCACAATTTTTCAAACTCTGAACATGACATTTTTCTAGGTAATTTGACAATTTATCCCTTAATGATCTAATTAAAACCCCTCTTCCTCCCTAATCTATATTTCAGAGGGATTAATTTAATTTTCACTCATTTTTGAGACCTTTAAAGATATAAGTTATGAATCAAGAGATATTTGTCTTCCAGGATCCATTGGAGCCTTTTTTCATCACATTGTATTCACAATGGTAAGTACTCGAGTCCACTTGAGCAGTTCTCCTTCTCTCTTTCTCTCGACCTAGTTATTGGGGTATGATAATTTTTATCTTTTTCTTAGATCTAATATTATCCATTACAAATCAATTTCAAATACCATAAGAGGATATTTTTACAAGCCTATGTTTTGTGTTCTATAACTCAACCCCCAAGTTCATTGATTATGGAATTATCATGTGGGACTCACCAATTTTATTGGATGTCGTTAATAGAATTTATATGCCATGCTTATAATCATTAGAACTGTATAGATATTCTACTTACATATATGTTATTAATAGTTGGTGGTTACTCCCACCAATATATTCATCCCATATAGGATGTTATGTCATAATTGTTGTTTTAGTGTTTTGACATGTTTGAGCCACCGTTCTGGTGTTTCTTGGCTGAACCATTCTAAGGGTAAGATTTTCTATATTGAATGGATTGATTTATAATGAGAACTTCATAATAGAAAGTACCATGTATTCTAACCACTTGATCGGCCTAACTTATGTTCTTTAATTTGACAACAAACTGTGAAATGGGGACTAGAAAGTACACTAAGGATATGACTTAACCAGATTAAATGTAAATGAATCGTAAGTTGCATATTTGTAGCACCCCTTACCACATTAATGGATGGTAGATGAATTAAACTTGAATATATAATACTCTTAAAATATATTAAATGAATGGTTTCATGCTACTTGGCCTTGTCACGCTAATGAAATGAAAGGCTTGAACCAAATGGACTTATTGATTAATTATGACTGAATTAAAAGGTTGCATGCTACTTGACCTTATGTGACTAATGAAAGGAAAGTCATAAACTAATGGATGCTTGATAGTTGACCTTATCACACTAAAAAATGGCAAAGATTTAACCAAATGAAATATTACAAGACCTCATAATCAAATAGGAAATGCCTGACTCGAGCTTTCCTTGGATTCTGATCAATGAGTGCCATGAGAAACTAGAAACCCCATTCAGATTCTAGTATAAAACTTTCTTAGGTTTAGGCCCACCTAGATCCCAATCCTTGTATGTTCTTGGATTCCTACTATGACATGATAAGATCACTCCATATTATTATGGGATTCTGCAAATACACTCCTTGGATTCATTATTGGCAAGTAGGTTCCATGGTTACAACCCACTGGGCACAGTCTCTACTTATCCCCACCTTTCCGTGGATGATCACCTTGGATTTGGTAGGAACCTTATTGTGGAATTACTTGGAATATACTACTTGGATTACACTCTTATCCATATCCAGGCTATAGTTACTCCTGATTTGGGGACCCTTTAGGTCTATATTTCCTCAGTTATTACCTTGGAACTTCATTATTAAATATCATTATAGGTTTCATTATCACAACTTGGAACCTTTATCATGGTTAACATGTAACACATTTATAAATGGCTAATAATAAATAAATGGACTGGTTACGTTTAGACACCAGTTGAGGGATAAAGTAGGTACTTTTGTATTTAGTTACATTTTACTTCTTTATTTTATATACGCTTGCATGAAAACTGTTACATTTCCATTTCATGGACTAGATGTTATAGACACCATTGGTGGTGGCCCATTGAGATTTATCTCACACTCTATGCGAGTTCCATTTGGTACCTGGAGTAGATTACATGGTTTCAGGTGCTGACAAAAGAAAGAATAAAGCTTCAAACACTTGATTACATGTTGTTTAGTATGGATCCTGATAGGAGATGACTGATTCAGAGCTTGAGATGCTTTTTATAGTCATTGATTTCCTTTTTTACATATGTAGAACATTTCATACGTACTATATTTTATCCATGTTTTCCAATTTTCTAGTGACATGACATATCATTAGTTATTGAATGCTATTCCAGTAGTTTCACTTATTTTTATTATTGTCCATATTTTCCATTGCACCTTCTATTTACTTATATTTCTTAAACTTTATCAATGATAACATACAGATGTTTCACTACATGTTTATAATGAGGGAATAGTCTCCCCATAGGGACACAATAGGCCCTCACCGTAAGTTGGCATCCTCTGGTGTTAAGGGAGATGCCCTTGAGGCCATGTGGCCCAATGGGATCTGGGAACACGTTAAGTGGCATCCTAGTATGATACATTAAAATTTTGTATCAGAGGAGTTTCCTTTATTTCATTACTATTTAGAAACAATATATTTTAGATTAAGAATGATTGGGATTTGGTCATAAGCAGTGATTGTACATCACAAACCCATGTTTGAGGTAAAAACCATGTTTCCTAAAATTATAATTGTTGTTATAATTTTCCCTATTACAGTTGATATTATTTCACCATTAGGTGACACAAATATTGTTTGGTGTTATTGATTATTACTCTGATTGAGGATTTTCTTTCGTCCTTGGCCTTATGATATGAGAGGAAGGATCATTCTTACATGCATCATATTAAGCACCTATATTTCAGACTTCATGAATATTTCCATTTCATATAGGTGTATTTCACTTCTTTGAATTTTCTTGATATGCTTGTGATTACTGATTGATACTACGATAGTTAGTTTATACATTTATTACATTTGTTTGTGATTGGGTAACTACATGTCTCAATTCATGTGGTTTATGGGTCATCATGGGTTGGGATGAGTAATTTATTGAGTCGTACCATTATGCTATAAATAAATTTGTGTTTTTTCTGATGATAGGTTTATTGGAACTGATTCATTAGAAATGGATATCCTTTAAAAAATAAATAATGAAATCTAATTTTAATTGGTTGAACATCCTTATCCCACCTTGTCCATTTTATGAAAGGTAAAAGAGTGAACCAGGCAATCAAATGAAAAATGAAATGAAACTTATACTTGTGCACATGAAGATACTTATCCATATAAGTGGGTGGTTGGGGTACTATTCCATGGGTATTGAGTTTTTTACATTAAAAATCCTCTAGTGATGCTATCTTTATAGTTAAATTTGTTCTGAGGTGTGTTCTTGGCTATTAGAGAATAAGGTCGCCCTGATGTCCTCGTGTCATATGCTTAGAGGGTGGAGAAGTCCATGCTATGGATATGGTGGGCCCTGATCCACCACTTTTACCTCCTATAGTGACACTCGAGGAACCACCTACTATACTTGATCTGATAATGGATGCCCATGCCCATGTTAGTTTCCTCTATCTGATGTAGTCCATGGATGGTGCTCTATGGATTGCACCTATGATGGCTGATCTGACTTGTGATTTATTATAGCAATATACTGTTACTTTCTTAGGGTATGGAAATCTGCATGCTACCGAGTATTGGATAGAATCCATCCTATCTATCTTTGAGCATCTGGAGAAGCCTCCAGAGTGGGGGGTGATTCTTTCAACATATAAGATTTGGGATTTGGTGAAGCGTTGGTGGGATGTGATTACCCATCCCGGTTGTCATCAGGGCATGTTATGGGTTGATTTTTCAGACTACCTTCTATGTTCATTTCTTTTATTTAGTTGCTAATAACTAAAAAAGATAGATAGGTCATGCATCTTGAGTAGTATTCTTTGTTAGTTATTTAATATTCAGCACATCTCATAGTGTTTTAGTGGTTTACAATGATTTTATACGGTGATGAGATTTTGCATGCCAGATGTTTCGATGATGTGCTCTAGTATGCTATCTGTATATAGGTGAATGTATTTCACCTGGCTACACTTTCTACCATAGTAAATTATGCTCTTATCACTAGAAATAACATGAAGGATGGTAATATTATTGGGTATAGAGGACCCATGCCATGTTAGGCCAGTAGTTCTTCCTATAGCATGAAGCGTTCCCTCGAGGTTTCTCGTCCGGTCAATGACAACCATAGTACCTGTTTTGAAAGCTCTTTGGTGTGTCATCAATATAAATGAAGGGGGAATTCGAATCCCCATTGTGATAGAGACCCAATGGAGTACCGATATTGCGGTTGTATGTGGATTCTCCATCATTTATGTAGTAACTTTCCACTAGCTTTGAGTGGAAAAGGATCTGCACCGACTCCACCTTCAGGTGCGGGTTCTTTTACATCTCACTAGGTAGAGAGTTGGAATAGATTTGATAGGTCTGGTTGAGGAGGAGGTCATGGCCATGGTATCTAGACCCCTTATCAATAGCAGCTCCAATAGAGCCATTATGATCATGGTAGTCCACCTGTTGCACATGGTTGTGGATCAAGCTAGTTAAATGCACTACAGCCGATACCCAAAGATTAGGCCATGAGATCGTCTAAAGTATAAGGTACAATTATATTTACATGCACTATAGTATCTTCATTATTTGGTATTAGTTCTTCAAAATATTTTATCTCTATATCAATCATGGAATGTCTCAAATGGTATATACAATATTCCTATGGTGTAATGACCCGATATATGCTGTTAGGTGTATGGATAGAGGTTATATGCCAATTCAGATTCTTTCTCTTTAAGGTAAGAAGTTACCCATTGTTATGGAACCTATTTGTTCTCAAGATGATGTGATTTTATGTCTTACTCTGGATGAACTGGTTGGTTCACTATCATACTTTTATAGACATATATTTCCTTATGGTATCATTTAAATCACCATAGGGTATTAGTTATCAATATAAGGGTGAGTGGGATGTCTAGGATGGTTGAGTTGAACTAGAGCATCATGGGCTAGGTGGAGTGACATCACAGGTTGAAAGTTTATTCATAGAGGATTAGGGTTTTTGACAAGATGATTTCCCTCCATTAGTGGATTGTTTTAGGGATGTCTTTCCTGACGATTTTTATGGATTACCTCCAAAGCGATAGGTAGAGTTTACAATCAATCTTGTTTCAAAAGAAGATTCAGTGTCCATTATTTAATAAATTATGACACCATCATATCTTCAAGAGATTAAATGGTAGTTAGAGGATCGAGAGGCCGAAGGCTATATATAGTCTAGTATATCCTCTTGGGGGTTTCCCATGATTTTTTCGAAGAATGAAGATGAAACCTTACTTTTATGTATGGATTACAGATGGTCAAACTTGCTTATGGTCAAGAACAGTTACCCACTTCCTTGAATAGATGGTCTCTTTGACTTCTTCCAAAGAGTAATGGTCTTCTTTAATATTGAACTCTGATAGGTTTATCATCAGGTACGAGTCAGAAAATGAAACATACCTCGTATAGATTTTCATAGAAAGTATGATCTGTATGAGTACCTTGTAATATCATTCGTTCTTACAAATTTTCCTACTGTTTTCATGTCTTGGATGAATAGGGGTTTTGACCCCTATTTAGATTAGTTTGTCTTGGTTTCTATGATGACATCTTAGTGTATTCTCACGCATGTATTGAACATGCCAAACATCTTGAGATCTTATTGAGTACACTGAGAGAGCATCAGCTTTATTCCAAGCTTTCTAAGTGCCACTTCTGGATCAACAAAGTTCCCTTATTGTCTTATATTATCTTAGAATCTGGATTATCTGTTGACCCATAAAAGGTTAGTGCTTTGGTTTCCTAGGAGAATCCCAAGAATGTGTTTGATATATGAATTTTCTTAGGGATGGATGAATATTACATGTTTTTATTACAATACTTATATTTTATTGATTTACCTTTTACTGGTCTTACAATGAAGTGTGACAATTTCATATGGTTAGAAGCATGTGATAAAGCCATTTAGGAGCTAAAATGGAGGCTTGTATCAACACCTATTCTCACTATTTTGGAGTAAGTCATAGGTTATACTATATTCATTGATGTATCAGCAATCATCATAGTATAAGTGATGATGCAGGAGTACAAAGTCATTGGGTACAAATCTCAGTAGTTGAGGCCTCATTAGAGAAACTACCTAACCCATGACCTTGAGCTAGTAGGTATGGTCCATGCATTACATTTCTGGAGACATTATCTATTGGGTGAGTACTTTTTGGTGAACATAGAACTCAAGAGACTCAAATATATATTTTTACATCATGACATGAACTTCAAATAGTGGGTATGGGTCAAATATCTACAATCCTTTGATTGTGAGATTTCCTATACGCCTGGGAAGGGAAATGTGGTTGTAGGTTCACTAAGTTGGAAAACTAGAGAATAGGCCATATGGGAAGCCTGTGATGAATGAATGTTAATGGCCCCCTTTTCTGAGATGCATCTAGAGATCCATAATAGTTTTGAGAATTCTTACATCCCATCCTTGATAGTCACCTGTTCCTCCTTGAGAATGTGAAGAGTAGATAGTTTTTAGATACTGAAGGCTTTGTTTTCTATGAGTGTATATCAGGATATAAACCAAAGTTGGTTTCGTTTGTGGATATAGATGACATCCTACATCTACATGGGTGTATCTAGGTTCTTATCGATATGAGAGATGAGTTTATGAAAGAGTCACATGCCTCTCAGTGGGCAGTTCATCCAGGAATCTCCATGATGTATCAAGATATGTAACACTAGTATTGGTATCCTAGGATGAAATGTAATATAACAGGATTTATCACATGGTGTTCCATTTATCAGCAGGTGAAGGTGGAGCACCAGAGACCTGCAGGCTTGTTATATCCGCTTCCAGTCCCATAATGTAAATGGGAATATGTTTCCATGTATTTCATAGTTGGATTACATTGTCTATTGAGGGGTAAAAATGCTCTCCAGGTAGTCATTAACTAACTAGAGAAAGTATCCTACTTCATTCCCATTCAAGTGACATTATGACTGACTGAAAATTATTTTTTATTTTATTATCAAATCACATTTAATGGAAATGTGATAACCCATGAGTCCATCAAAATAACCAATGAAATACCACAGAATATCTCAAAAAAACCATGTCCTGCTTTGCCCCAGCAGCTAAATCATGTTTAGGCCCCCACCAAGCATGAGGACTCGGAAACTAGTCCCATGTGAGTATGCACGAGAACAGAAACAAATGGTAAGGCCATACCCTCTCAGTCTTCCACTCCAAGTGTCATGCACAAGTGGCAGCCTCATTCTTTGAACCACATATGAAGAAGGAAAAAAAATGCAGGAAAAGAACCACCCAAAATCCCTCCAGCTGCACAAAATTGGAAACAACCCCACCTCAAGAAGGTGAGAGTGAGAAACCAAATATTAATTATCAAAGGGTAAAGCAGCATCATTGAGGAAAACAAAATTCTTCCAGAATCCATATCCCTAAATAGCTTATAAGAAATAGAGAAAACCTAAAAGTGCGGATCTTCATTTAGTAGGGCCTCAAATGCAGAGGTCAGTTTATCCCAGACCTCTATATACTCCTCGAGTTTTATCAGACCCTTATTGAAACCCTCGACCATTATCGTGTCCTGTTTTTCAACCCAAGAGTATTTCTCCTCAGTGAGATTCATTTCAATGTCTTGACCCATCATCTTGGCCACTTCCTCTTCTGAAACATTTATGTGCAGCACCTACTCTGTCACCTCATCCATCGAACTCAGGCTCAAATCCAAGTAATGTTCAGGTTGGCCAGATGATTTCTGACACATGGTTTCACTTTATATCTTCTCATCCACTTTATTTTTTTTCTGATCTCATCTTCAAGGGAGGTGGAAAGGATGAGTATTCATTCTTACCTTTCCTCCCCCTATTACTCTTATTCGTCCTCAGACTGATTTCCCTAGTGGAACCACTCCTACTAGATTCAAAGTTATTTCCCATGCACTCCCTAGTTGAATAGATGCCATCAAAGCTATTCCTCACCTGAATAGCATAATGGTTCCCTACATCATAAGTCCCTTTCTTACCAGTTGGGTTGTGTACCTCCATATCTAGTGAAGAACCTTGCCTTCCCTTTTGCAGGTCCCCGCTGCCTCTGGCCACCTCCCCACAAAAATATCTACTAGGATCATCCTCAATATCTTCTACTTGGATCTTACCCACATCTTGTCTACCAAAACTCCAAGGGTATTCACCCAGAGAAAATTCACCATCACTTGAATGGATGACCTCATTTTCCAATTCCATTCCCCTCCTCAAGCAAGCACTATCCGAACTAGAAGCCTCATCAGGGGATTCCAGGCCAGCCACCACATACTCCACTGTATCCTTACTCCCCATCCCCTGGGTCTGTTTATGAAACTCTACCTGCTACGGTGAGCTCCCCTTAGGTCTGCATGATTCATTAATTTCGTCCTGGGGAGACAAAACGTGCATCCCCAATTCCGGCCCCTGAGTTCCCTCAACTTCCCTATTATAGTCACCTTTCGATTGATCCTTCTCCACCAGCCACTGTGAATGAAATTCCCTACCACGGCCTTCACCTATTTTCATCTGTGTCAGGCCTGATTCAACTCTAAATTCAAGGGATTTACCATTCCCACTCACCTACCTCCTTGTTGTAGACTGAGTTTCCCAACGACGGATGTCATGGGGTGGGAGACCCTTACGAAAAACCTCTGAATCATGACCCAGATGACTACATGAGGGGAAAAAATCTATCCAGCTCTCAAAGATGAACCATTTCCTGCACCTATACTCATCACCAATCGCGATCCAAATATAATCAAAAGGTGTTCGAGATGCGTCTAATTCCACATATACCCTTGGATTAACCAGGTGACACACAGCTTCAGTGCGACTATTCGAGCACAAAAATCTACCTATGAGATTTCCTAGCATGCGAATAATAGAAGGATTCTGGAATGGAAATGGGTGGTTAGGAAAACTTACCCAGACCTCTATATATAGAAAATCACGATTCATATGAATGATGAATGACCATCGGAGGAAGAATAATCGGGACCCATTGATGTTGCACGGATCACTCGACCAAGCCTTGATGAGGTCCGCTTCAGATTCGAATCGAATCATAATGTGTCGACTGTCAAGAAAACTGACAGTCGCCCTTTCCTAGGTATCCCATGATCCAAATATTAACCTGTCAAATGCATCTACTGGAGGTCTCCTCTATTTGAAACGGTAAAACAATGTGAGATTTAGGATGGTAGTGGTTTCAGTGAATTCAGAGGTCAAAATATGAAGATTAGGGATGCCATCAATGAGATACGGAACATTAGGGCTTATTGTAGCTTTCTGAAATGGAGGGAGGAAATCCAGATTGGAAAAGTGGTGAAATGCTGGCCCTGTTCTATTGATTGGCAACGAGTCTCCCTCCCCCAGCAGGGGAGGAGGGGCCGGCGTAGGGTCCGTCATCGTCACCGGGGGAAGGAGAGAATCCTAGCTTTCTGCCGTCATCTTCCAAAATGAATTCATTCAAGTGACATTCTCAGTTGATGATCTGGGAAGATTTTATATCTCAGAGATCATATGAATACATGGGGTTCCTCATACTATCACTTAAGATGAGGATTCTTGTTTTATGTCACGGTTCTGGTAGGGATTACAGAAGTCTATGGGACCTCAGGTGATTCTAAGCATATATTTTTACCCTCAAATTGATCGAAATTCGGAATAGCAAATTCAGGATCTAAGGGATATGCTCTGATCACATTTTGTTTATTTCAGTAGCTCTTGGAAGAATCATATCCCTCTTTTCAAGTTCACCTATAATAGCAGCTTTTAGAAAAAAAAATAGATGGATCCATTTGAGGCCTCATATGGGAGGCCATGCCAATCGCCCCTATACTAGCTATAATTAGGTGAGACAACCCCACTAGATCTTCATCTCATTTAGGATTTTCTAGAATAGGTTCAGTTGATGAGAAAGCATATCAAAACTGCTCAATCTAGATAGAAATCGTGTTTCAATCATCATTGATGACCTCTTCAGTTTGTAGTCAGGGTTTTTTTATTTCTTCAGGTATCGCCCAGGCTAGGGAATATACGAATACGAAATACGGGAAAGTTTTCACCTCATTATGTAGGGACATTTGAAATTCTAGAGAGATTCATGATATTGTCCTATCAATTGATATACCTCAGAGCTTCCATGCCATGCTTGAAATATTTCATGTTTCACAACTTCAGTAGTATCATGCTAATCTATCTCATACTTTTTATCCCAAGGAAGTTGAGATGGATGTTGATGTTACCTTTAATGAGTAACTAGAATGCATCATTGATCGGAGCATGAAGTAACTTATAGATTAGTATTTACCTCTATTATTTTTGTTTTTTCAACACAAACAAGTATAGAATATTACTTGGGAGAGGAATTTGGACCTATATGCCCAATTTCAAGAGTTATTATCAGAAAATGATTCTCTACCCTTGGAAGGTGAACTCGGGGAAGAGTTATTTTATGGGGGGAAGATTGTAAGAACCCGTTTTTTCACTCATGTATGGATCCATTAATGTTTATTATAAATCATTACATTGGACCTAATATGGATTCCCACTAGGTTAGTAGAGGTTTTAGGGGTGTCCGAGGCTTGTTCGGAACCCTGAACACCTCTTTTTAGGGAAACTGGCAAAGTCACACAATTGGTGCACAATTTTCCTAATAATACAGATAGTGTTTTTACAAAAAAAGACACCTCGTAGGGTTGGAACATGACCATGTGGCCTAACCATGCATTTTACCTTATTCCTATGTAACCATGAGTGGTTTTCTCACGGTTTGTCAAACCGTGAGGACAAATGGTGCACATGATATTTTTCTAGGTAATTTGACAATTTTTCATTTAATGATCTAATTAGAACCCCTTTTCCTCCTTATTATATATTTAAACTATATTAACCTTATTTTATCTCATCTTGGAGACCTTTGAATATCTAATAATGGAAAAAAGAGATCTCCTTCATTCGGGATCCAATTGAGCTTTCGTTTATCACGTTGGATGAGAAACGGTAATAAATCGAGTCCTCTTGAGATGTTCTCCTTCTCTGCTGCTCTCGACTGAGTTATCAGGGTACAAGATTTTTTCACTTTTTTATAGATGTACACAAATATGAGCAAAATCGAGGTCCAATATTGGAGTAGGAGAGTCGTAAAAGCCTATGGCGGGTGGTGTATAACTCATCCCTCATGTTCGTTGATTTTGGAATTATAATGTAGGGCCCACATTTTTCATCAGGTGTCATTAATAGAATTTATAGGCCATTATTATAATATTTAGAATAGTTTGGATATGCACTTTCCATATATGTGATTAATTTGTGGTGGTTGCACCCACAAATCCATTCATCCCATGTAGGATGTTTTTCCATAATATTGTTTTTTGTGTTTTGACAAGTTTGAGCCACCATTCAGGTGTGCTTTGGCTTTACCATTCTAAGGGTAAGATTTTCTATATTAAATGGATTGATTTATAATGAGAATTTCATAAGGGAAAGTACCACTTAATCTAACCACATGACTAGCCTTTAGTAAGAGCATCAATTTGACAATCAAATGTGAAATGTGAATTGGAAAATATACTAAGGATATGAGTTGACCAAAATAAATGTAAATGAATAGTAGGTTTCATATCCATATCCCCCCATACCACATTAATGTAAGATATAAAAATGAACCTTGAATATGAAATATTCTTTAAATGGATTAAATTAATGGTTATATTGAAATTGGCCTTATCACACTAATAAATGGCAAGGGTTGAGCCAAATGGACTTATTGATTAATTTTGACTTGACTAAATGGTTGCATGCTACATAACCTTATCACAGTAATGAAAGGAAGGGATTGAACCATAATTTTCATGATACTTGACCTTATTAGACTAATGAATGGAAAGGATTGAACCAAATGAAATATTACATGACTTTATAACCAAATAGGAATGGTATGACTCAAGCTCATAATGGATTCATATTGGGGAATGCCATAAGCACTTGAGAAACCCATTCTGATTCAAGGATATAGACTTCTTAGATTTAAGCACAAATATATCATGGTACTTTTCTATTCTTAGGTGACTAGTATGATATCGTGGGTTCCCTCCATATTATTATAGGATTAATTTGATACACTCCTTTGATCCAGCATTGACAAGTAGGTGCGATGGTAACGGCCCGTAGGACCATGTCTCTGCTTAGCCTCGTATTACCTTGGATGATCACTTTGGATTCATAAGGCACCTTATTTTTGGAATGCCTTGGAATATTCTCCTTAGATTACATTCTTATACTTATCTAGACTATAGTTACTACTAAGTTGGTGACTCTTGAGGTCTACATTGCCTTAGTTTTTACCTTGGAACCTGATTATTAAATATAATTACATGTTTACTTTTCATAACATGGAACCTTCACCATGGTTAACATGTGACTCATTTATAAACTAGTAATAATAAATAAATCGACTGGTTATGTTCAGATTCCATATGAGGACTGAAGCAGGTACATGGGTATTTAGTAACATTGTACTGCTTCACTTTATATATGCATGCCTACACTCATACATTTCCATTAAAAGAACCGGATGTTATAGAAACTATTGGTGGTGGCCCACTAAGATTTATCTCACAACATCTATGTGGGTTGTTTGGTACTGGAAGTAGATTAGATGGTTGTAGTTGTCTACAAAGGGAAGCATACATCTTCAAACACTTGATTGTTTGTTGTTTAGTATAGAGATTGATAGAATATGAACGAGCCAGATCTCAAGATGCTTGGGATAGTCTTTTATTTTCTTTTAAATTACATATAACATGTTATTCATTATATAATGTATATTTTTGTCATGTTTTCTAGAGACATGACATATCATCATTTGTTGAATGTTATTCCAGTTGTTTCAGTTGTTGTTAATGTTCTATCTATTTTCCATTATGCCTTCTGTTTACTTATATTGGTTCCACAATTTACCAATTTTAACATCCACATCATGTGAAACAATTTGGTAATGAGGGAATAGTATCCCCACATACTCACCCTAGGCCCTCACTACTAGTCGGTAGCCTCTGCTGTTCAGGGATATGCGCTTGGGGCCATGCGGCTAACCAGGCTCTGGGCACTTGTTTAGTGGCATATGGGTCTGGGACGTCACAACCTATTCATACCAATATACATCAATTACATCCATCCCCACATACTGCAGGACTTTGGTTTATCAAAAAACACATCCTAGGAATGATTTTGGAGTAAACCTTAAGAGGTTATTTGAAGAAGAGGAATTATTCTTAACCATGAATATTATTTTTTATTTATTATTTTAATTCATTAAAACATTATTAAAACCAAAAAAAAAAATAAAAAAAAATATTACATGTTTATGTTATAACCTATATACATCACATTATCTATCAAATGGGAAACAAATCCATCATTCGTCTATACGGCGGATTGTCACCTCGTGAACCTATGTAAATCATTTTCCTTCACCAACTATCAAGACTATTTTTTATGATGGATTTAATGTTTATATATTATACTCATGATATATTTATCACTTTTTAAAATTTATATAACATATATCTTATTAAAATTTAATTCTATGAAAAATAATATTGTCTTTCTTGTATACGTGTGGATTACCACATCCACAAATGACATGATTCTTTTTTCATTAATGCATCACATGGTCAGTTTATATAAGTGTATTTAATAAATTAATATGGAATTCATAATATAATGGTAATTATGGAAAGTTTAAATAGTACCTTCCTTCTTTCCAAAATGGTCGTTAAAAAAATGGAAATGTTGATCATTTGTACGTACAACCTACCATCTACATGATTATAATGTGGTTCATTTTTTATAACCATCATTCATAACTGGTTTTAGAATTATAATTGATGTATAAAAATTATAATTTTATAATTAATATTAGTATATATATCATTAAATAATTACCACTTTTACCATAATCAATCGACTGAGGTCATTTTTGACATATGATCCGAATAGCTTCAAAACAACCAATGTAAAATTAATTACTTTAGTAATTGATTTTAACTTGTAAATAAAATTAATATTAAAAATAATAAATGGTACTTATTAAAGTAAATAGTTATCTTTAGTTTATTATTTAGGATCATAATGAATGTACATAATGACTATGACTGAAAGTAAGAGATACATTTCCTTAAAATACTCATTTTAATTTATTTGGATATTTATTTTCAAAATATTTTTCTTGCATGTAAATAATATTTAAATTATTTTAGGAATTTACATATATTGAAATAAATGATAGAGAAAGAAAATTTTATGTCTCTTTATTACTTTCTTTCTAATTTTTTAAAAATGAATCATTTTAGTTAATATTTTAAATATCTTTAAAAAAGAAAAAATAGATGTTTTAGATTAACATATTCGATGATATGGACATTTCATACCACCATAAAATTTAAATGATGTTTTTCTTACATTAAAGCAATTCACCCAATTTATTAATAAAAATCATCTTTCCTTTTTACACCATGAATTTTAATTTTGAATATTCATTTTAAAAATGAAAGTTTATTTTAATATCTGAATGTTTTTTTCATATGGGTTCAATATAATTATTCAAGGATTTTATATTAAAAAGGTTAAAGAGTAATAATTTTAATTCATGATATGGTACTTGATAATTATATATGAGATATGGGTGATCTTTATACAACTAATACCACTGGTTGAGCCCTAGTTGGGATCATGGAGATATGCGAGCCTGGTATATAAAAGGGTGATCCCCCATTATAGGTGTCTAATGCACTAGGTAATGTTCCTTGTATTAAAATCTATGAATAAAGGAGTTGACCAGGCTAGATTCTCTTATAGATATAACCGGGCATCATTTATTTTTAACATTGCTTTAAAATAGATTTTGAATATGATGATCTAAGCCAACATAAATGGATTTCTATTTTCCTTTTATGGGTTTTAAGGTTTTATTTAAATAAAATGATTGCATTATTATTATGAAAATGATTTATTTCATACACTAAATGAGTAATTTGATAATGAAATTATTTTATGGGTTTTCATCCTTTTCACCAGACTAAAGGATTTCTTATTTTTATTCCCCTTATTAAAATTTTTGTACTCTTTCAAGATTTTAAATTGTTTTTATAATAGTATAAGGATGAATAAAAACAAAAAACAAATCATGTTAAATATAATGAAGATTAGTCATTAAATGAAAATTTATTTACTTTAAAAAACTTCTATATTATAGGAAAAACCGAAACTAGTCAAAAATTTTCCACTTTATAAAATATAGTTTTGATATTTAAGAGTTATGACCTAATTCTATAGTACACTAAATGAAAATAATACTTGGGTATGTATGGTAGTGAATTATAGTCTAAAATGATAATAATATGAACTTTTTAAGCCTGGTACATACAATAGATCTCCAATCAACTCTTCTATAAGAAAATTATAACCCTCTAATAACTCCCCACCTAAACAACACTAGTAATCATAAAAAAAGACCCCATAATAACAAAGGAGGATGAAATCAAAAGAATTAAAAGAAATAATTTAAGGAGAAAAGTCCAATAATAGAAAAAAAAACATAGGGTAAATAGGATAAAACTCACCCCAAATCATTAAAGATCAGACACAGAAAGCAGGGGATCAATCCTTATTAGAAGGGATTCAAAACACCTTTCAAGATCATCCCTGATTATCCAGTGTTAGGGGGAAAGAATATGATTTCATAGAAAACAAATGGTGTGATTATAATTCTATGTGTACTTCAAGGTTAACTTTTCATGGTATGAATGATTCATTCTAGTAAAGAATGAGAAAAAATTTACACTATATAGAATATGCGCCCCCTAGATCCCCCATACCTGGAATTAATTCTAGTCCTAAATACATATTAACCTTATAAATTTTTAGATATTTATTTAATAAACCCAACTCCTCTTCAATTATTGTATTGATACAAAGGACCATCTCATGAGTTTCTCCTTATGAACCACCTTTACACAAGATGTGAACTTATATTCAGTCTACCAAAAAGACTATAAAATTGTTAACTAATATAATGAATTAACTATATCAATGTAGTTAACACATCCAATAAACATATTTTAGCTCCCAAACTCCAATGATCCTCCTCTAGGATTCCCATATACACCACTAAGTATAGAAAAATAGAATGGATTGGGATAAATGGATTTTGGTACTTATATCAAATTGATCTCAAACATTCTTATCATAGAGAATCTAAACTGAACCCTATGGGAAGAAAAGAAAAGATGCCATCCAAAAAATACCACAAGACACCTATCATGAATCTCTCTATCAAAATATCCCAACCACCTCAAATAGTGGGTAAAAGTAAAAAACCCCATAACAACAACAATAATATCCTATACACTCTCTTGGAGATGATACCTCTTAAATAAGATTAGAGATATAAACAATTCATCAAATAATATAAAACTATCTCATAAACTAAAAAAGGTCGACAAATATAAAACAACCATTTCTTAATGAGAGGAATTTTGTATCAAATAGCTCTAGGTACTGATTATGAATCTGTGATTCAAATTACATGTACTATGAAACATTAAACTATGATTACAATGGACAAAACTAAATTAATATCATTCCCTAGGAACAAATTTTTAGGGTTGTCCTGGATTTCCATTGGTTGCTCCTCAAATCTTGCAAAAACATCAACATCGATATCTCCAAAATCAGTGATGTGAGAGTCATCCTGGAGATAATAACGAATATGTGACACATGGAATACAAAAAATATCAATCTCACTTATAGGATAATTGTTATTTGATATGAAATGTCTCCAATATGATACAACACCTCAAAAGTCCCAACAAACAAAGGACAATGCCTAATCTCACATCCATACCATTACAACCCACAATGATAATTATCCTTTATGAACACATGAATTCAAATTTTAAACTTTATTGTCATCTCCAATGGTTTTAATAAGAATTTTTAAATCCCTATGCCGCTATTATCTTCTAACAATCACATAAATCATCTTTGTTTTCTATGAAATAGTTCCAACCCAAGAATTGATGAGTCTCTAACTGTAGTATCAAATCATGAAGAATGTAAAGGTCGTCTATATGATGATTTAAATGTTTCCATAACAATGGTGGATGGAAAATATTATTTTCATAAAAATCTACTAATGGAAAGTTCTTTGTATATAAACATCAAAAATCCACAACAAAAGCATCTAATTTAACCACCAGAGTTTAAATAGTCTTTTCTTTATGACCATCCACCAGAGTATGTATTGAACTGTTAATGAATAAGTTATATAAAAATGTATAATGGATACCTCTAAAAACCCTAGATATAAAATTAGGATCCCAATAAAAAATGATTATCCTCAAGATCGTATGTATTCCCCTACCTACTCTAGGTACTACTGTGATAAAACCTCCACTAAGATTGAATACTTCATTTCTATAATGTAGTATTATTTTATCAAATGGTCTAAGAAAACCCATATAAAATAAAATACCCCTGATTTATAGGAAAACATGTGATGATTTTCGTCAATATGTACACCTACATCAATTTAGGAATATCCAACTACTCGAGAAAACCATCGAGAATGCTTTCTTTATCCATCATATTCTGGTAGACTAGACATCAAGACACTAACTCTACAACTAAATTCTATATCCCAAGACACTATACAAGACCTATAAAAATATTTAAATATTTTAAATTCTAGGATTTACCACTAAGGGTGGGATAAGGGACTCATGGAGATCCACCACATGCATCACAAATGGAATGAAAATACTCCCCTAGGACAAAACCTATTGATGTTTATCCTTATAAAAAAATGAGAAATCATAAACAATAACTCTATCCCTAGTAAAACAACTTATAATACCCTAGCCTAGAATCCTTTACATGAATCCCATATAAAAACTAAACTATCATATGAAAAAAATATACCTCTACCTCCACCCTCTCCCATTCCAATATGTGTCACAAGGAGAACATCCATAACACTATGAAAATCATTCGATTCATGCACTTCATCACTATGTGAATTCTTTCTTAGTGCTTCAAAAAATCAATTATAATGACTTGGTTTATATTAAAAATTTATTTCATAATCCTATAATAATTCCATTCACTATTATTGTTATAAGTTCATTTCACACAAGGAGTAGACACACCACATTCCCTTATGATCGGCAAAAACTCGAAAATGCCCATCGATGAGGTAATGTATCTATAAATTCAAGGAAAAAATAGATACCACCAACAAGATATCATAATTGGAATAGTTACCCTCATGGGGACATAACTACTGAGACCCAAAAGAAAAAACTAAATTGAACTACATCAGAATGAATCCCAAACTAGTAGATGAAGAATCACATAAAACCTTGAACTGAAAAACCCCTTCTAGAAAAAATGAACTAGGGTGCTGAAAAACATCTCCTTCAGGTACTTGAAAGGCTAATGAAACCAATCAATATATAATAACACCTAATCCATTTGTGTTAAGACTGTTAAAAAAATCACAACCAAATAGAATGTTTCTTTAGACCTATTATAATTGACTAAAAATTTATGGAAACTTCATAACTATAAAACAATCTTGGGTCCACCGAAGAAATAAATACATTGATCATCTATTAATCATAGAATACACCATATAGATACATAAAATTCTATAATAAAATAACTTCACCAGACCATAAATTATAGTTCTAATCTTTCTTGAATTGATCCAAATGAAAAAAGACCTCCCATACTACCCATAAGTGATTTATTCTCTCTCCCTTCAAATTGGAGTACAAACGATTATCATAGAATAAAACACAACGAAACAATCCAAGAAATCTCTAAACAATATGTTCATCAGACCCATGAACATGAATAGATAGTTAATCTCACCAAATGGAATCTCAATGAACTCATACTACACATTACAAAATCATAATGATGTCTTCTTTATATACTCATCCTTTATCCATATCTGATGATATCTGGAATGCATATACATTTTTGTGAACCAACTTGATTCTTTCATTTATTGAATAAATCATCCGTTTTCTAAGAGGATGAATCATATTATTATCACCCGGTCCAAGGGGAAGTATTAAAAAAACATATACTAAAATATTATTTCTTAATTAAACAATCTAGAGAACCCTAAGGTCACCAACTTTATTAAACAAAACCTTGCTATGAAAGATCATTGATCTATACCCATAACACTATCAATTAAAAAGGAACAATCTTATATGGAGACATCATGAATAGAGAAGCTTCTAACTATATATTTACCCCAAAATCAAACTCTCATCGAGGGGGTAATGACAGAACCTCATCCAGAAGGACATCATGGTAATGTTCCAAAACCTTTAGAAAACAATCATACGAACCTACAAAAACCCAATATTAGCACATCCATCAAAGAGGATAAGTAGCTATAACACCTATGACCCATCAAAGAATCTTTCTCACCAAAGAACATTGGTGGCTCTCTATAAGCACCATGGAACATAATCTACCTCCTGATAAAATTGATAATAGCATGAAAAAATACAAATATTCCATGCTAATGATGATTTCATATGGATGTACCCATAAACATGTTATGTATCTCCAAGAGTGTAATTTCACCTACACTTCTCACATTCTATAAAAAATCCATATAGATACTCTGAAAAGCTAACTATCGAAGTAATAACCTTGGTAAATGGATGTTTCTCTACATAATGTCCCAAAACATAGACTTAGTTTGGTTTTATGAAGGAATGTATTTTTCATGAATAAAACAAAAAATGTAACCAAATAAAAAAATTAATGTTTAACTTCAAAAAATATCTGTCTCACCTAGGGTTGGGAAGTCCCCTTAATGGAACTAAAAACAACCTTTTTCATTACTTCTAATACACTGATAGTGACCACCACCTCATTCTCACTCTACTATCCAGTGATAAGGAGTATTTCAGGGCTATTCTTTAACATCACTCTCTCCCCTCAATTAATAAAAACTTGTATCACCCTATTGATACTACCTTATCTAAAATTAACTCAATGGGGGAACCAAATGTGGGACACCAGTTACTTACTGCCTTCTTAGAAAGTTCATGCACCCTCAATATTCATGTCCTCTACCTCCACAAGTAAAACATGTGTCTGACCCCATAGTAGGGGCCTGGGTGCTACTTACCCAAGAGAAATGAGATGAACATGGCTTGGATCTACAACCAACTATTTGAATGATCCTTTTCCTATGAAACATGGAACCCCATACAATAGTTCTACTACATGTGGAATCTTGATAAAACCCTTCCTAGGAAGATCTAATTCTATCCAGTGTCCTATCAATTCCCTTTGGTCATTACAACACCTCGAGATATGACCACACTATAAATTGGTGAACTGAAGGTAGATATTTGACTACAAAACCTCCTCAAAACTCCTCTCCCTATCCTACTAATACAGAAATTGGCCTGAATCATAATTTATAAGGGTCCGAAAATGGATCATGAACTCCCTTACATTGGAACTACCCTATCAAAGGGGAAAAAGCACCAGGTAAATGGACACTATTGTGGTTAATGAAATAAATTTGGCTCAAATATGGTCTTTGAGTTTCTCCCATGTTATATAAAATTCGTCACAATTCCATAGAACATGAACCAACCATCCCTCACCACATTATGCAGAATCATGATTTTCAAGAAAACTAATTGCTCCTTCTATGAATAGATCAAACTGAAGGCTATCTCCAAGCCCTAGATAAGTACACTATCTCTAAGTCTAACATGGATCCATTATACTTCTACATACTCAATCACTCTAAGTATAGAGTTTCATAATACATGTTTTATCATTATAGACCAATAATATGTGGTAATTTCTTGGAATATCCAGCTCAACATCATTAGTGGAAACCTAATGAGGATGTCAACTAGGATCCATACAAAGAAAATATAAAAATACTGGGGACTCATAAACCTATAACATGGAATACAAAAATTTATGTAATTATTTATTTATTCATGGTTTAAAAGAATACCATTGTCTAGTAATTCTAATAACATTTAAAAAAATAATGATGTATGATCCATTATAATCTTTCTAGTCTGCGTCCAATATCACATCACATAGTTGGTTCATTAAACATAAGGAATTCGGCATCATATCACAAGGGTCCCTAAATATTCACATCGTAGACAATATCCCTTTTCTAATTTTCTTACTATACATAGGTATTATAATTTCCCTACCAACCCATGAAGTCCTCACCTATGTCTACCTCTGAACACTTTAATATCCCGTGTCTAAAACCTATAATTACACAATTTCATGACCCCTCTCACCAATGGTACCCCTATGTGGTTGGTAATGCGAGAAGGGGGATAATAATTCATGAAGATAGACACTAATAGGAAATGGTTTAGCGACAATCATCGAGGGTATATCATACCAAAAAATAAATAGAATTTACCTCTATGGGTTGAGAAATGGGAGAGATAAGATAGAAAACCCAAAAAAATATATTTCTCCAATTAATATTAATGAAACACCCCTATTACAATCATGTAATCCCATAAAACTAAAAAAAACTACAAGTACTAAAATATAATACATGGCTGTGACAATGAAGCCCCAAACAACTCCTAAAAAACTAATGATATAGAAATGTCATAATCAATCACCAACCAAATCCAACTGACCAGAATATATATATGGTGAGAATAACATGTATACATAGTTCAATCCTCCCCTAATCCTCTAGTTCAAAAGATAATGAAATATTTCTAAATCCATATAATGAATAAGTGAACTTAACACATTATTTGAATAGTTATCTAATAATCCCAACCACTCTATAGATATCTCCCACTATATAGCACAAACATGTGAAAATATAATATAGTATCAAAAGAAGGTACCTTGTTACCACTTCCCAACTAGTTTTTATGTCTTTCCCAATATCCCGTATCAAGATCCATCTCTCTTTAAAATCAATCCATTCGGAAGACACTTGGGATAATTATCAAAATATTCTTCTCATGAATCAAATCCTCTCATTGTCACATAGCATGAACCACATGCTACACAATAACTAATCATCCCAATCCACATCTACAAATAGTAATTATGTTGTTTTTGTGAGCCACCAGAGCATGTATCTCATGTATTATACCTCAATCCATCACACTCCATACACGACATTCCTATATTAACACATAAGATACTATATATAGATATACTCATCTGTGAAATAACCAAAATACAATATACCCCTCTAAAAACATATATAGAGAAATATATCCACCATGCATACCCATATTGTAATACTACTAAGAGAATAAAGCTAGTCAAGATGGTGTAGTCATCCATCCCTTCTTAACCAACCTTGATATTGGTGGAAGCACCCTCCCAATGTCTATAGAGTGTCAATTACACAACTGATATGGCTAAGGTAGCCAATAAAATCACAAACCAAACATTATATAATGTAGGTCACCACCACACTATGGGAATTAAACTACTATTCAGATCAAATACAGTTATCATCACTTAGATACATAGAAGAGACTATTATGGACAATATATCATACTAGCATAATATAATTCAATGAGATTCATTAAATTAATTATTTCTTTTTAAACATATTACATTACATTAATTTATTAATTACCCACCTGTTAACATTATTCCATTCACATTTCATTAACCCTTAGGTGATTTCCATTCCCTCCATGAATAATCTATCTAGTTTAATAGTTACATATGGTTATCAACATTTCCATTTGATAAACAACAACCCAATGGGGAAAAAAATTAATAATTATTATCATTTAATAATTCATGGTACACTTAGATACCTCTCATGTTTCAATAATAGATACGTAAAACTAAGAATAACTTTATTCATCAATAGGTGGGTAAAATGAATATAGGTAAAGAAGAAACAAGTACTGAAATCCTTAAATAAGAAAATTATATAGAATGTACCTTCTTTTACAAATCTATTGTAAATCCTAGCTTTATCTCATTCCATCAATACAATTATCATCAATGACACCACCATGTATATCACTATGCATCCATCCCACCATCACTACCATAAAATACTACCCCAGCATGTTCCACCCCACCCATATATGTCATCATCAATTATCCATACTAGTCCCAAATAACAACACATTTCATTTATCACATAAATATTTTTACAAAAAGAAAGAAAAAAATAAAAATAGTCAATAGGGTATCTCGACCCTAAATATAAAGGATTCTGCATTCACCTGTAAGCAACCTCACACAACCACAATGATTTATTTTTATCAAAAGAATGATTTTATTACTATCATGGATTAATAAATTCCTATATTAAATGTAAAAATGTTAGGTAACCTATATAATCAACTATTAAAATATATAAATTATTTTATCATGATTTAAAGTATAACATAGAGATTTAATAAACATTATGATGGAACAATTCAATTTATATTCCTATTTCAAATTATAAATAATAATTATTTTTAGATTCATGTTCTTTATAAAATTAAATTAATATAAGGAATAACAATTCAATTAAACATATATAAGGTATCATTTGATTTCCATTAAATTATAAGAATCAGTGGAATTAATAAACATGTCTAATTAATTCATTATTCACCTTATAATTTATATATTGAAATTTAATAAAAATTTTATAAAAATTAAACATTATAAAATATGTCATAACGAACATTACAAATAAATAATAATCATAAATATCACACTATCAAATAAATTACTTGGAAAAATTTTATAACTACTGAAAAAATTTTATTTCTAAAACAAAAAATTGACTTATATTTATTATTAATTAAGGTTACTTCAACCATTACCCAATGGGATAAATCATGAATAAATTACAATTGGATATAATAAAAAATAATAAGAAACAAATCCCCTACCTAAATACATTAAATGTTCTTTAATTGAGAACATAACACTCTAAAATATATAATTTCCACTCTAATAAGGAAACTATGTCCCACTAAGAACTTATTTCCATAACTATTCTAAAAAATATCAAAATAACTACATAAGAACAAACATGATCAACCCTAATAGAAAGGAAATGAATAACATGAGGAAAAAAAATTGAAAAAGAAGAAACCACTAGGTAAAGCTGGAAAACTCACATTAGATCACCACAAATCAAACACAAGAAGTCAGGGATCAATACCTATCAATGGGGATTCATAACATCTTGAGAGAGGTACTTTGGTCACCTTATATAGGGATATAATATATGGACATCTCATAAAACAAATGTTGTGATTAGGTTTATAGGGCCACTACTAGGAACACGTTCATGATATGAATGAATCATTCACAACGTGAATGTCCCAAATTTAACACCCATAGAAAAACTAGTTTCCCAAATCAACAAAAACTAGGTTCAATAAATGTTGTGAAATATCGGTTTGCATCAGAATTATTAAGATAATTATTTGATAAATTTGTCTTTTTATCCATTCACATCATGAATTGAGTGATTATTTCCTAAATTAAACTATGTGGACCACCCTCACACAAGTAAAAAACATAAATCTAGGACATGAAATAAACTCTCAAATTGTGAACTATTTTTTTATGAACTCATCTTGAAATCATATTTTTGCTACCAAATCCATAGATAATCATATAGGCTTCTCTTAAGAGCCATATACCATAGAAAAATGAAATGGAATGAGATAAAATGATTCATTCCATTAAAATTATGTTTATACCTCTTATGGTTTGGATGATACATCATAAAAATTTTATTAAATAACATGATATATATATTTATAAACACTTAATTTCATACATTCATTAAAATTCTTTTAGATTATTCATTAGATTTAAAAATCCATAAATTTACTAAAGAATTAGTTTGATAAAACCATTGCATGTATCCATCCTATGAAAATATGAAATGTGATTTGGGAATTCTATTAGCCTAGATTGAGGGATATTTGAGTTTGAGCAAGGTTGGATCATTACAAAATGTTATAACAATCCTCGTAAAATTTGTAAAGTAAATTTATAATTTAGATTAGGTCATAAAAACTTTGGTTATATGTATGGGATAACATATGAGAAACACATTCTCAAACTAATCCATTGGTTCCCCTAGGTAGTTGAGATGTGTAATTTGTACTTCGTTTTATCTTTATGGTAATTTTATATTATGTTATTATTTATGATGTTAATATTATTTTTTTATATTGAAGATATATTGATCATTTTTGGAGATTTCAATGATTTTTGTGAAATAATGGGTGCATTCCATGGTTCCATTGGTAATGGGAATTATCTATAGATCATTTTAGATAATCATGCCACATAATTTTGAGAAATCAAGATTCATTAATGCATTATATTCATAGTAATGTGATCTATAATTCTGAGTTTTTCATCAATAGAAAACCTCCGATTTTTTATATTTTGATTATTTATGATTTCAAATTGCGTTAATTATTGGTTAACAATTATTTAATGTATAATTAGATGAATTTTAGTATATATTGATATTGTTTGATTGAATTAATATTAGTGTATTATTTTATGGAAGTTATTATTTATTAAAATGGGAAATTTTGTAGAATAAAAACATTTCTAAAAACATCCTGAATTTTTGTAAGGGAAAAAAATATAAATAGATGTGGGGTTATAATTTTGCATGAATTTTACATGATTGGATATTAATGTTTCCAAATATTATAAATAATATTCAAAATATAAGTAATGAATTTAGATAAATATTTTCTTGGCTACTTCATAATTTTTTTATTGTATAGAGTTATTTTTTCATAAAAAATGTTTAACATTTATTTTAGTGAGAATACTTGCAATCAAATAGGATTATGATAGTTATAAGGTTTTATTATTAAAAATTAATAATATTCATGATCTATTTATGGTTTTAGTTGATATTATGTATTTAATAATTTCTATTTATTTTCATTTTCATGTTTTTACCTTTTTTTATTTTGTAGTATGCCTCCATATATTTTTTCAATGAATCATAGAATGATATTTATTAGGTGTGTGTTATGGTGTATTTATAAAATATAACAAAATATAGTACTCTTGATTGATAAATATTCATAGACTCAAAAATAAGTGGTACAATTAAAAAAATTATATTTATTAAAAAAGTGAGCTTTTCATCAAAAATTAAAAATAATTCAACAATGAACAAGAACCTCAAGAGGAAATAAAGAGGATATAGAAGATAAAAGATATATTCAATTCATTAATAATTCATAAAACCATTATTTTGATGTTACCATATCCATATTCTAGGGATTGAGTCAGGAATGGTTGGAGACCATCATTCCTATTTAGATGCACAAAGACATTACCAAAGAATATTTTCATACTAGGTTTATTTATTGGTCTATACATAATGATGTCAATGTGGAGAATATTAGGGAATTTTTAACCATATCGTATGGTAAATGAATACAGGAGTAGTATATTTTTTTTTAATATCATGATACCATTTTCTCCTTATTCAATTATTTTTGACTCATTAGACGTTTAGTTTTTTGAAACAAGTACATACCTTAGATAAGATGTTTTTCCCTTTTACCAGAGTTCTTATATTAAAATGATCAATAATGATATTATGGAGGATAATGTTTTGGGTAGAATGAAAATGATTGGTATTATATTTTTTTCACCTCAAATCCATGAATTGGTATTTTTTATTAGGAACCTAGATCTAGATGACCCTAAGCAGGAATGTAGGGGTAGTATAGGTTCCCCATCCCAATTTTTAAAAATTTCCACAACTTTGAAATGATATCTTATCTTATTTAAATATGGAAAGATAGGTAATCAAAATAACATTAATTTTAAATCCCCAAAAACAAATTATTGATGTGGTCAATTTGTTCAAATTAAAAAATTCATTATATTATATTATTTATGAAGACGAGAATCTTATAAAAAGATCATATATTCATATTAGTCTATAATATAGAATGTATATATTGTGTAGAAAATTGGATCATACGTAGCTTAAAGTATCTTATTTTTGGTTCATTATTTATTTTCAAAATACCTAATTATTTCCTTTATTCTATTATCATAATAATGTTTTATTGATATTTCTAATCAAATATCATTTTCATTTTGGGGTTTTTAATAGTTTCAGTTTCATATGAAAAATTTATTCCATATTTATAATTGCGGTTTTAATGTTAGGGAATGTTCATCATTTACCTAAAATTTTCAATAATTAGGATGAGTCCTATTCAAGGTTTGTTAATACTTTTTGTGACATTAATATTTATGTTAACAGTCATAATTAGAATTTTAAAATATCAGAAGACCTACAAAAATTAACAATTTTCTAGTGGGATTCAAACATCCATAGTAATTAGACTAATATACCCATGTTTGTAAATATTACCGATGTATAATGGTTCTACATTAATTAGATTTAGTGCCTTATGATGAACATCATAATTATTGTTCTTATGAATCTATTTTCACCAATCAAAAATTTATAGCCACATATCATCAATCTATTGATTTTATATATACCCTTTCTAATACTTGGTAGAAAATTAAATAAAAAATCCTTTAACTTGTTATTATATACATTAAATATTTAAAATTTTGGTTTAATAAACCTTATATATGTCCTTGTTTTATGAATTCATTGAATTTTATTTAAAAAAAATTATTATTATATCAGATGTTAATCATATACTAAAATTGGATTGGATGTTAAATATCTTCGTTAGTCTGATCTATTCTTTAATTATTGGAATAATTATTATAAATTTATATTATGGAAAGTAGTTGTTTTATTAGATATGAGAATACAATTGAAAAATAAATATTTTAATCCTTGTAATTTGGAATTCGAGTACATAAGGATTTTGATACACTTTCATATCCAATTCTATAATGGTTGATTAAAATGATATGTATATAATTGATGGGTTATTGAATTGATTTCTTGGAGAAGATTTTTTTTGTTTTTTTATAATGTATCACATTACATTATTTTTATATTATTTTCTAGTAAAATTATGAATTTTTAGAAGTTGTTACCATTGTGGGGAAAACTAGCATTGATTTTGTAAACCAGGCCTGATGATGAAATAAGAGAAACTAAATTGTTGATTTATAATAGGAGGTTCCATATTACACTTATTTTATTTTTCATTGATGATATTTTTTAGAATAGATTTTAGATGTGTGTGTTGAATTGTGATATGAAAAATGTCATTGTTTAGTGTGTAATATGTTTTATATTAATTCTACTATTTATTTTGATCATTGTGGTAGAAATTTGATCTATTTTTTATTTTACCTGGATAGATGGTTAGGGTTCTGGGTAACACAAAACGTCCATAAAAACCATAATTATAATTTATCAAATATATTATCATTGTATTTTTATATGAATGGTTAGAATAATTATGTGACCAAACCATGCGTTTTACTAAAAATTTAAAATTTTTCATTTTTCGCCAAAAGATTTTTATTTGAGAGTCTCATCCCCCCTATGATTTTTTAGACTTCTACATAATCCCTAAGGTATAATACCTTAATATATTTTATAGTGTTGCAGAATTTATCTATTTATTTTAAGTTTTTTCACTAATTTAACTCCTTATTTGTCTTTTTTTCCAGTTCATAATTCCTTTTCCTCTTTTGTTATTCAATTCTTTATATTAAGTGATCATAATAGTCAATAATAATGGTTAGAAGTTGACTAAAATTAATATTTTTGTGTTTTTTAGTCTTTATAGTGTCCACCTATTGTGTTATTCTCCTAAAATTTTATATATTTATAGAAATTCCCCTTGATTGAGGTATTTGTTTTAAACCAATTACACTAATATGAAAAAATACTTGTTCCTTGAGGATTTTAAAAACATTTCTTGAAAAAATTATTCCTATATTTATTATCAATGTAAGTGTTTTAAATATTTACTAATTTTTTCATGATTATGTTCTATACATAATGTATTATTTCATAGTATTTTGGTGGGTTATTTCACAAAGATAATTTTCATTAACACTAGGTTCCTAAAAAATAATCTTTTATATATATTGTTAAATAATGAGAGTCTAAATTTGTGATTCAACCATTATTTGATTTAAAAAATATGATTTAATTATTTAATGATTCTTATTAGATTGTAATGGTGTACTTGTAATGAAAATTAATTTCATTGATTTATCTACTGTTTCTATCACATTTGGATTAATTGGGTTTATTGATGACATAAATTATATTTCAATGGATCTTTATATGATAGATTAAATGTTTCAATTATTCTAAAGTATTTGATTAGTTTTGTAACTTCTATTTTTATGAACTATATTACCTTTCAAAAAATTAATAAAATATTTCATAATGTATCTAACAAAATTCACATATATATTAGATTGTATAATGGTTTATATGAATATGGATATTTGTTTCCTTGAAATGATGTATATTTAGTGTAAACATTTATATAGTTATCTAATTGAAGGGTGTTTGGTGGCGATGTGTGAGATTATTTTAGGTGTTATTGTAATGTGATATTGATATCTCTTTTTTCATTCCTACCACCCTCTATACTTAATAAGAACCCAATGTTACTACATATAAATTCATTGGATGAGTGTAATTATAGTTATTATTACAACATTGGATATTACCCCTTTATTTATTTTATTCCCCAACTATGGTGGTGCCTCCTAGTGAGTCTAGTTGAGATTATTTTGGGGGATATTTCTTTTGGAACCCATTATAGAATGACGGATGGTTGCAACAATGAAAATTTAACACATTATCATTAGAACCAATGTTGTTTCCCATTGTCTATATTACATGAAATTTGTTCTCATATTACAAAAAAAAATTAATCTTATCATTTTACCATTGTTTGTTTTCATATTAATTTTATTATTTTACTATTTAAATCAAAATAATGTCGGTGGATTTATTAAATTTTTTAAAATCATTGTTAGATAAAAAAAATTTATGTTAGAGTTATGGCTATAGTCCCTTTTATATTTTTTATTACATGTACCATTATTTTAATTGTTATTTAATATCATCTCTATTTTTGTGTTACCTCATTTCCTTGTATTGTTCTTTTTTCCAATTTTGTTATCAATAGTTTTTTTAAAGATATATAAAAATGGGAAGTTAGTTTTAATTATTTATCATCGTAAATAAATTTTTATTCACTGCATTTTTTAAAGGTACTTTAAAATTATCTCCATTATTACATGTTTTAAACAAATAGTGGTATTTTTTATCAATGTTTTATATAACTCATTTTGTTATTTTTTGGATTATTTTAAATTAAAAATAGAGTTGTTCTACAATTATATATCAAACATAAAATTAACTAATATCTTATGTAAGGGACTATTAATTTTTGTGGTGGTTTGTTAACAGCTATTATCTCACACTCTATATTTAAATTTTGGTGTGTGTGTACTCCTTGTATTGTTGATGGGGGTTATTATTTAATGGATTTCATGTTTTGAATTCTTTCATTATAACTTCATAATACCGCAGATGATGGGATATATTGGGGAACTAGACATTTGTGGTGATATATTATTCTTTTCATTATAAATTATAAATTATTATATTGTTATATCTTCAAATATGGATATATCCAACACTGAGAGGGTGTTAAATTAGTATTGGTGAACTTTCAATTCAATTTTCACTTTATCCCTTTTTACCTCCTCACCGGTAATGTGAATGGATCTATCTCCCTCTCAAATAAACAATATTTTCCCATAATTATCATATAATTTATTAATATAAATATAACAGAGGTTTTAAATCACCCAAAAATAAACACCAGTGTTTATTGAGTGAATTTCCTCCAGTAATGACGCTAACATTTATTGTGTTTGGCAGTTATTATCACACTCATACACAACACCGTTATTATTATCATATGATAAGCGTAGAATGGTATGATATTAAACTAATTTTCCTAGACCTATCCTAGTGTAGGAAAGCATTATCTTACAATTCATTGTAGATGAAGGTAGGATTACACATACTTGATGCAGACCAATAATGAAGAATTATGTCCATCCAAGCCAATATATGTTCGATCATCTTACATAGTTTCATTAATCTGATATGTTGCCTCAAACGTTCTATAACATAAACAATATATGAAGGCTATTAATATCCCTATCATAAATCCCCAACCTATGTATGATTGTAGGACACAAAATTAGAATCTTTTCTCTTCTTCCTCTCCTTATTATTCTTCTATCACACACTGAAAGAGAATTGAAGGTCTATTTTACTGAGTGATACTCTAATAATACCTTAGATGGAAAGGTATCAATTCTTACTAACATTATCTATCATCTTATCAAAATTTATATTCATTACACACATGAATATTTTTCCTTGAAATAAAATGTGTCTCTTTGAAACTTAAAACTTTCAAATTCACAATATTTTTAATATCCATTTTTTCAAAAATTATATCTCATTTAATTCAACCTGAAGAATAAATATTAGTGAAACATGGTATCTAAATAATTTATGGATACATATCATCTATTTTTATTATCCAATAAATGAAACATATAATTAATTATTTTTAATTGGATGTGATAAATTATGAAAAATGGTGGCATAAAACCTTTATTTATGGTGCACCGGTTTCCCACATTCTTCTCTATGCCCTAAAAAATGAAGTATATTCCTCTCTAAATTTTTAGAATTATTCATTTTATAGAAATCATATAAAATATATCATGACATGTCATCCTTCAATTAACTATAAATAAATTTTATATTTTATTATTTATAACGAGAATGTTATGTGCATAAATCATCTTTTTGAAAAGATATCACAAAGGTCCCAACCCAATATTTTTTAAGGTTTTATACACCCTAAAAAATATTTAGATTCATTGTATGATACACATTAAATTTATGAACTCATTATCTTATACCATTTAAACTATAATCTATGATTTTTTTCTCTGTATACCTGATGAATATCATCACATATACGTTACGATGATTTGTGATGTACCCTATGATGCACGAGTACTTTATAAAATATCATAAAATATTTTAATATCTTCAATATACATTATAATAATTAGTAAATATAATATATAACCTCATGAATCATTAATTTACATTAACTTATCAATAACTTTCATCAATCATGTTACACCCCTAAAAATGCGAGGCTTAAAATACTAAATGTTTTTACACATGTCAAAAATGTGCACATTTCTTTTCTAGAGACTCCTTAATTAGAAGTACATCTTTAATCATTCATGGACAGGAGTATGGGTTGAGATTTATGAATTACTAGGATGTTTCATAATGTGTGAGTGAGTAAGGATATAACACATTGAAGGAATATGTCTTGGCATGTGGAGATAGTCATTAGTCATATAAGGGACCATATTAATTAATAGCCCACATTGTGCTCGAAAGAAAACCAAGGTATTATAGGATACCCATGGGGTTATTTTACCATGTTTGTGGCTTAGGGAAGGATAGGTAATGAAAAAGGAATTAGAGCCAATACTCAACCGGAACTAGAGAGGCACTACCTAGGATTGAGGTTTCGGGTCCACCGAGAGTGTGTTGGGATTTATCGGGCAAGGTGTCTAACATCCCAAGAAAAGTGAGTGTTTAAAGAATAAATTTTACTACACATGAAAATAAGGTGAAACTTTCTTTTAGAGAATCTAACTGATTATAAATCCACAGTTATACGGACTTGACCTGGAGTAGTGGTCAGGATGGGTGACCTTCTAGTTAGTTTATCAGGGTGTGTGTGAGTGAGGAAAAGACACACTGAAATAAAATATCTTAGCCTATGAAGATATTTATTAGTTAGATAAGCAACCTTAGTAGGTAATAGTATTTAATATGATGGTAAGAAAAACAAGTTATTATAGGAGAACATTGGGGTCAGTTGACAAGGTTTACAGCATGATGAAGGTCGGGTCATAAAAATTATTACAAAATGAATGAAACTTTATCATTATCATCATGGAATTTTTATCTCTGAAATCTATAAAATCATTTTTAAATTTATGATTCTTCATTGGAATATTACATTTTCTCAAAATCATCACAATGTCTCAAACTCTATGTTTTTGTAGCGTGATTTGAACCAAATGACTTCCTGGCACCTTAAAAAATTTATAACCGTATAATATAATGGTTATAACATATATATAATTAGGATATACCTTACACACAAAACTATATGATTTCATCAACCTTAAAAGGTTTATGTACCAACATTATAATATTTTGTTTCATCATTATGATGTTTTTTTCTTAACGTTTTGTGTAGTATAACTCACCCATACATGTAACTGATGGAAACCCTATAAAAAATCACATAAACATTATGAATAACTGTACCAACCCAACATTTCATTGTCCAAACCATATGATTACATTTCGTCTCCTTACAAAGGCCATTAATCAATATTATGAATTCTTGCACAATAATATAAAAAATGGACCCCTTTTATACCTTGACTACATTTCATCAAACTACTTCTTGTTTATTAAATAAGTATATATATATATATACACTATCAAGCATCATCCAATACCATTAAAATTATATTTTCACCCATGAAATTATATTTATACTCATCCCTCACATAAATGTCCACTCAAAACATACATTAACCTTATTCCACCTTGAGATTAATTCTTTTATATCCTCCACTATCTATAAATCACTATCCTCCATAAAATATTAATGGAAAAAAATTAATATTATAAATATTCAATGCATTTAGAGTATCATATCATTCATTATATTTAAATAATCAGACTCATTTCAAAATTTACATTTGAAGAAAATATATTTTTCATGTAATTATAAAACATGTAAATAATTTAAATAATTCGACGTCATTTATCATTGAGTGAGTGGACTATTAAAAATCCAATAAAAAATAACCTTTGTATTTCGATTTCCACAAAAAAAGTGATGACATTAAGAAAAATTGACTCTATGTCATAAGGTAAGTAATCAAATCTCAATAATATACATAATTAATTACACATCATAATACCTTTCATGGGCTCATTATTGTTACTCTCAATAATCATGGGAAATTATAACTTCATAATAGTTAATTTTTCATCATTATATTGTCATGATATAACATGCCTTAATTTCATTAATCCATATTGAAAAAAATAAAAAACAAACACTGTGTTGTATAATAAATTCCCACATTTATAGTTACTATCAATACTACCTAAAAAATGTTATTTCAATATGTTGTCTAACACTTATTCACTAGAAATTTCCCATTATCATCATGAATTTTATTCTATCCCCAAAATTGATAGGAAATGATTTTTTTGGGAAAGAATTTTATCTTTTCATGCTTTAGATATGTTCCATCAATCATCCCATGCCATGTTTACATGAGCTAAACCTGTTTTTGAAAAATTATGGTTTGATTTAAAACTCATATATATCCATTGATAAAAAAATGATTACAAATGATTCAAATAATAAAAAATACTTCAAAGTATGTCTATATTTTCTAAAAATGATTTCAAATTATAAAAATTAAAATCTTTTTCCCTTTAGAGATACAACATGATATATTTCACTCATCTTAATACAAATGTCAGAAACATTAATGTACATAGAAAAAGTTTTTGAAATAATAATTAAATTCTCCTAATACTTATTAATTTTAAGATATTGATAAAATAATATATAAAACGTTATATCATGAATTATTCAGGGAAAAATGTATTATAATGTTGGTATAGATAACTTTTCAATGAAATTTTGTTAGGAATGATCACAAATTAGGATTTTCATGTGAATTATAAACTACAAATAGATTCTAAAAATGGATTTCATTATAAGGAATGGGGAAGATCATAAATTCAAGAAGTTAGATCAGTTATTTAGGTGTTTTCAACAAACCAATATATTAATCAAATAAATATGGTGATATTTTTTGGTCTAAAATAGTTTTTCAATATTATATTAATTCAATAGTTCTCTGGTGGAGAACAAACATCACCTTTAGTTTACTTTAATAAAATCCTAAAAACAACTAATATTATAAGTGAATATGTTGTAACATACTTTTCTCATTTGAGTGAGAAATTAGCATTATAACCTATTCTCAACAATGGAAAACATTTTATTTCAGATCCTTTGTTGAGGGATTTATTCATACTTGATCATTTGTTTTTTAAATGAGTATTCAATTTAAGTAGCATGAATTAATTTCATAATAATTTAAGTAAGATACTATTTTCATAATGATATATCAAGGAATATGTAACCCTTGTGGGAAACATTATAGTTTTTAGAACATTCTTTTTATTTGGTGTAATTGTTAAAAAATACGCTGAGTTTTTCCCAACATGATTGTGCCTCCCAAATATCACCTAATGAAATATATGAAATTAATCACATAAAAATATAGCATGAAATATAAATCATTCACATGGAATAATTTTCTTTTATTTTGGATATATATTAACCTATAATTCAACCAATTTATTAACCTTTTTTATATCATCAGGAAAATGTCCCCTAATTCCATAGGCGTGTACTCATAATTCATGATTATTCTATGAGTAAAGATATTATTTTTTTATCAAAAAATAAGTCATTATTTATTTCTCATGGGTAGTTATACTTATCTTTTACCATTTACTACTTTCAATATCTATATTCATGGCTTGCTTACTTTTTTCCATGATGTATCATCTCTTTCAACAAAAAAGGTATCTTCTTTTCTTTGTTGAATTATTAATCATTATATTATTAGGATTAAATTGATAGGATTTATTATAATTCTATCCTAATAGACTCATATCACATATCACTATATTTTTAGGTCTTATTTAATTTTCTACTACATGATATTTTTATCTTTACTGACATGTTCTTCCTTTATATTCCTATTTATTAAATTATTCACAACAATTTTCAAAGGCCTAAAATATATCCGTAAAAAGATATTTTCATTTTCATTTCATTAATTTTGTATCACACCATTTTTATCACCATATAAATTAGATTTACTATTAATATAATGACTGATATATTATAAAAAAATTTATAGCCTTATCCTGAAAACTATTACCACTAAATTAATAAACCAAAAACCATCTTCTTTATAATTTCAATATCCATTTTTTTAGAATTATATATGTGTTGTTTTTGTGACATATTATCCTTATTTTGAGTAACCATTTGGGAATATATCTTCTTATTCTTACTTTAATACACCATTAATATAATTTTGGGCTTCTCACTATTTTTTGGTGATTCCCCATTACATTTTTCTAGGTTTTCTTCAATCAATGTTTTGATCTTATCTGAGTAAGATCTTGTTGGGGGTTATTCCAGGATAACATTGAGAATTTTTAAGGTATTTTGGGATGTTCATGGTTGGCACTCAATTTTTGAAAACCATGCCCTCCCTCCCATTTAAAACCATTCACCCCTTGATAGTGGGTAATACATGACTAGCTCATGGTTACCCAAGTCATAGGAAATATTATTCCCAAATAGTAGGGGTTCATAACTGGATATCAGTTTCCCCAAACCATATGTACCCTCTAGCCAACCATGTGCACAATTATTAATTATACTGAAAATTAAATTAAAATTCCCAAACCCCCCGAGTTATGTACCTAATCACCATATTCACACATATTATGAATTTCCCTTCCTTAGATTCTCCATATATGTGAGTTTGGATCCTTCAACATGAAACTTTTTTAAATCAATGTGCCATTGTATGATCTGATCCCTCCCTAGTATGTGGATCTCCTCCTATCTGTCTTCTTCATATATCCATTCCTCTCCTCCTTAGTGAGTGTTGTATCTTCATGTTTGTGATGGATCCAAAAATCCGTTTCGATGGATCTAAAATCCATTTCGATGGATCTAATCCTTTTCTTGATGGATCTTGATTCTAGATCTGATTTTTATATCTTCCACACAATTGATATTCATTTTTTCCCATTGAATGTGTTAATAATTTCATTTCATGGATTAAAATATATGTGGTTACATATGTTATTTTCCATGTAATTGAATCCTTAATTTCCCTGATTTGTATTAAATATATTTCAATTGATTTATACAACCATGATATGAAATAATTATATTATAAAACATTGATTGGTATGGATTTCGAGAAAAAAAACCCAATTCCAATGGAATTGGAATTGTGGGATAATCTTTGAGAATGATATAATTGATGAAATGGTTTGAGATTTGTTTGGTAAAAATGAGCTTAATTTTAATAATGAAAACCCATGATTGGTTTTTGAATTAAAATGCATGAAATAATGAATAACATATGTTTTGTTTTTAAAAATAAATCCCTATATTGGAACTAAAAAATGGAAAATTGAAAAGTAAATGATGATTGATTTTAAATAAGACAATTTTACCATTATTTATTGATTGATTGAGAACATGAGAGACTAGATATTTAGTGGATTATTTGGGATAAGAAAGTTAGGATCTTGATCCCCTAGTAAAGTATTGGTGGTGAAAACTCTAACAAAAACTTAGTTCAACCTGGTTATCTCTAATGGGATGTTAATGAGTCCTATTCGGCCTGAGTCTAAGGGACATTTTCACACATCATTAACAGTGAAAATTGATTTTAGAGTTGTAAGGATCCTATATCCATAAACTAGAGTACTTTATGAATGATGACCACATTGCTTGTTGTGTATGAATTGATTTTATATTCCATTGATTATAAACCTATTTTACTCAGGAAGAATGACTTATAAAAAGGCTATTACATTAAATAGTTATCTAATCCTTGTTAATCTTTTTCCATCGATTGAATTGAAATGATTGTTTAATTTAAATATGAAAATATTAGATTATTCCATGCCCTTTTTTATATAAATTTAAACAATGATTGGTTTATTCTTTTGGAATCTATTATGTAACACCTGGTGATACCCTATTGGGATATAAAACTAACACCGTACATTTACCATTGGGAGACTATGTATTTTCATATTTCAAGTCTGAGAAAAGGAAAATAACCACTTATATGAGTTGGATATTCTTGATCCTAGGGAACCTATATTTGTTTTGGTGACTAATTAAGATATGGTCCAATTATTACACATGGTTTGAGTCTTTTTATGGTTGTTGAGGGAAGTTTGGGTTGATATTTCATTGATTTTTTATCTATATTCATGGGTTATATTTTACCTGTTTGAATTCTTGTAAATTTCCATTAAGGAGTGTCGATATAAGGACTTGTATCTTGTTATCTTATACTATTTTATTGGAAAACATTTCCTCTTTATTCGCGTATAATGTTCGGTGGTGTTATTATGCCAATGGGGATCTTGAACGCCCTTCGGGCCACGTTAGATCTGGATCAGGTAGCAGGGCAATTGGGAACCTGGTCTGGTTTATGGGAAAATAGTATTATTGGGAGTTTGAACATCTATCCTTAATTAGTTTATGCGTTCTTGGTTGTCCTGGTAGACATGAGATAGATTTATGTGGCTTGGTAGGTAGTTATGAGCAACTGACTGGCCATATCGTGTTATTACGAGCCTTGAGTCACTATGTGTGGTGAGGTAAATGTGTTTTTGATCAGTATTTTGATCCATTTCTAGTTTTTTCCTAATTTTGTTAGAGTATTTTGAAAAATATAAAAACCTTTTCTCCTGTTTTATTTGCTGATCTAAGTGTTTTTGTTAAATTTGTTCTTATTTTCTACTAATGGTGTGTAAAATCTTTCCTCCAAGAAGATGTTTGAATGGACCTGAGGTGGGAGATTCTAATGAACCATATAAGTAGAATCCTCTTATTGACTAGAATATCTTTGAGTTAGTGGTGCATGATGTCCATGCTCTGGGATATGCATCCACATGCATTCTAATTTAGGTCCATATCATGGAACCTTGAAGGGATGACTCTATATATTTTTACAAAGAGGTAGTTGTCAAGAAAAGATAATATTTACAAGTTTCTAATGGTCATATTGGGTATAAGGGGTCCTTTAATATAATTGAGTGTCATTTTGAGTTTTTGGAAACACCTGATTAAATTAAAGTGAAGTGTATTGCCTTTAATCTTAAAGGGCCTAGAAAAAGGTGGTGAGATTAAATGGTGATGGAAAAAAGGTATGAAGGATTGTAGTGGAATGTCTTCAAGGTCCTTTTAACCAATTATTTCTATCCGTAGTCAATGTTTTTTTGAAATTTAATAGAGTTTCATAATATAAAACAATGTGTCAATGTCATGACATTGTCTATAAACCTTTTTATTGATTTTTTATAGTTCTATCCGGATTTTGTTACTACTAAGAAGTTTATGGGACCAAACGTTTCAGTGGGACTTTTAGATAATATGAAATTATAGGGCTTATGCTAAGTATAACTTCTTATGATGCTGTACTAGTTAGAGAGTTGGTGGATGATCTAGATCTGGCTACTAAGATAGTGTTTACATTAGTTTCTTTATCTACTAGTGGTAGTTCTATGAGTTAATTTAATGGAAAGTGGAAGCATGATAAGTCTCATTGTGGATCTTGAAAACGAGGTCCTTCTATAACATGTACAACACCTGTTAAAAGCAATTTAACTGGGTTCTAGTGTGGAAAGGCTGATGTTGGGAAAAAATCCCTCAAGGTATCATTGAATCATTTTTGAGGTAATTGTGTTTGTTGACAAAGTGGACATTAGTGTTGTGATTGCTGACAAAGAAAACCATGCCATACAAATTTTTTGACAAAGGGGATTTCATGATGGAATGTCGAGTTCAAGATATGTGGTCAACGATCCATGTTTGATTCAAGAACTTTGACAAAGGAATGTATGATCTGGAGGCAGTACAAAAATAGCAGATACAAGGTGGCGCCGTTTTCCAGTGTTTGCCAAATTTTTGGGCCTGAAAATCGACAAATGGAGAAAAGTGGTATTGGCAAAGGGACCTGCACACCGTGTACTTGAAGGAAAGGGAACTTGAGCACCTAGTGTTTTTCAAGATCAGAAGGTCAAAATATGGAAAAGGAAAGAGGGTTGCATAGGTATTGGTGAGGTTGCGCAGGTGACTTGCGCGCCATGAAAGGACCTGCGTGTCGATGCCAAAGAGGGTTGGAAAGTGGTGCACCATATGTTTTTCAAGATCAGATCTTTGAAATATGTCAAAGGAAATAGGGTTGCACAGGTGTCTTGCAGGGGAAGAAACCTGCACGCTGGGACTTGCACGCCGAGGGGATACTTGCACGCCGCCGCGTAGGTTGAACAAATGCCTATAAATACAGGACCATCCTCTTCATTTGAAACATAGTTCAACACTTAGAAAAATAAGAGCTCCCGTTGCGCAGATGTGGTGGTCACGTAGGTGGTGTGTGGTCGCGTAGGTGGACTTGCGTGCTAGTGTTTGAAGTTGTGTTCCGATTGGTTATTACGCACCAATATTGGTTTGGGCATAAAAGGGGTTGAGTCGCGCAGGATTGGATTTGTAGAAGATTGTACTGCGCAAGTGTTTTAAGTGACTTGCACACCAGTTGTGACCTATGCTCTGATACTTTCATGCCAGGTTAGACCTACGCACCAAGTAAGGTTGATTAACGGTAGTTATTCAGGGCAGTGTGAAGGCTGGAAGATTGCCCGATACCTTTAGTGCAAAGAGAAATTCATCTACGGGTGAAAGTTGGACTTCAACAGAGCATTTACATACAACAGAGGATACATTCATTAGATATAATGAAGATACCTACAAGTTTATAAAATGTGAGTGGATCCTTTATGGAGCAGTGAGCAAAGGAAGAGGAAGAAGGTGATCCTCTCCACCGACAGTGAGCAAAAGAGTGAGAAATAGGGAGTGACCCTTGGGAAAGCAGTGAGCTGACCCTAAACCTTGTAAAGGCAGTGATACTGGGACAAAGTGACTATTCCTAAACCCTTGTATCCACATCTAGTGAAGAATAGTGGAATTTGGTACGACCGACAACTTTTCATCATATTCTCCTTGGACGTAGCTTAGTGAGGGTGAACCAAGTAAAAATCTCTCTGTCTTCCTGCTTACTTCCATGCATTGAATTTAAAGCATCATCATCAGATAAAGAAAGAAATAAGTGATCACAATAAACACACAAGTGAAAACAAAGTGACCCTTTTAATAAAGAGTTCAAGATCTAGTGGGGTAGGAAGAATTTTGAAAAAGAATATACATACCCTGATTCAGCCCCCTCTCATAGTATATAGGCCCCTATTGGTCCTAATAGCTGGGCATCCAAAATTAGTTTCTATTGATGAAACAATGATCTAAAGTTATTGAGGATACTCAGGTCACTTGTTGAAGTTAAGTATATATTTTATAATCATTATAGTGGAATTAAATCATCAACACCTAAAATTACTATAGTGCAATTATATTTTTCAAGAAAAATGTGGTTCTTACCACAGTCATCCAGAACAAATCTTCATCATGTAGTGGAATTATCCCTAGGAGAAGTTGATATGAGTCCAATAAAAATTATAGGTACCATCATTATTGCTTTATCCTTAGTGAATTCTTTATTTGATACTATTTCATGTCACTCATTCATATTTTCCCATTTTATTTATTTAATAACCCTTTGTAAAAATCTTTTTTCTTTTATGATGAATATCACTATGTCCTTCAAAATGAACATGGAAGTGGGTCTTTAGTGCCTTGATTATAATTTATCTCTATATGATGTTTACTTTACCTATAATTTTCTTTTCCTAGATATAAAATATTGTGACATCAGTATTAGGATAGATTGGATGATCACTCATCAGGGACATATTGATTATTATCTTCATCAGGGCACATTTACCAAGATTGATGGGATGGGCCATGTCTTTAAGTAGGAATGGGTCCTGATATTGATTAGATCCATACCATCTTCTCTGGTGTTGGGATGGGTAATTTATGTGTTTACTTTGGACATAGATCGATAATCTATTAGTGATAGTCTCCTTCATGTTGTCATCATGTTTACCAAAATTTTTCTATTTTATTTCTCTTTATTTTCAACAGTAATAAAGAAAGAGTTTTCCATTGATTTAGTTTTAGGTACTCAACTAGTATATATTACTTCTAACCATATAGAACCATCTAAAATAAAAGAGTTAAAGACTCAATTGTATGATTTTATTTACAAAGGTTTTATATTCTAGGGGTGTCACATAGAGAGGCACCTATTATTTTTATAATGAAAGCTGGTGGAACACTTCTCTTATACGTTTATTACTACATGTTCAACTAAGTTGTGGTAAATAAAAATTATCTATTACCTAGGATAGATGATATTTTTGACTAGTTTAAAAGGGAGAAGTGGTTCTTAAGGATAAGTCTTTAGTATGGATACCACTAGTTTTTAATTAATGAATATAACATCCAAAAAACCACCTTTAAAAGTAGGTATGGCCGTTATGAGTATGTGGTCATACCATTTGGTCTAACCAACGCTCCTATAGTTTTCATGGATAGTATGAATAGAATATTCCATGAGTATATTAACATGTTAATCATAATATTTTTCAATGAAATCATAGATTACTCAGAAACAAAGGAGGATCACATGTGTGTCTCAAGGTCAGTGCTGTAGATTTGGAGATATAAATGAATCTATTCCATGAACTTGAAATGTTGTTTATAAATTCAGAAAGTGATTTTTATAGTACATGTGTTCTAGAAACATTATATTTTATTTGATCTCAAGAAGGTGAAAGCTATTATAACATGGGAACAACCATGAAATTTTTTCTAGTCTTGATGCTTCTTGGGTTTAGTAAGGTATTGGTGACATTTTTCATGGGTTTATTAAATTTGGCTTTCCCAATGGCTTCCCTCACTCAGAAAGGAGTGATTATCATTTGGGACAAAAAGTTTCATAGTTTTTCTTGTTGAGATGAAACTTGTTTTGACTTCATTGTCATTGTTAAGTTTTCCAGAGTCCTTGTAGTCCATGTTTTCTTCTATAATTAATCAGGTTTGTTTTTATGTAGGGTGATCGTGTCATTACCCTTAGCTCAAGAAATATAAGGGCACATGATAAGAATTATCCTACCCATGATCTCAAATTCTCACCCGTGATGAATGCTCTTAAAGGCTTGGGACATTACCTTTTTTAGAGAAAAAATTTACGTCATTCTGATCATAAAATACTGGCTTATATCTTCTCTAAAAAATATTTAAATCTCTGACATAGTTGTTGGGTAGAGTAACTACTATCATTTGATTTCCATATTTCTTATACCCTGGGAAAGTGGATTTTTTCACTGATTATTTGAGCATGAAAATTCCAACCCACACCATGAAAGAATCACCACAAGAGTGGAATATGATGGCTCTTTTTGCAATGTTTCATTAAGGTGTCTAGGAGAATGATAGTGAGGTTGTTTTGAGTAGTGTACAGTTGACCTCCTATCTTCTTATAATAATTATTCAAGATCAATAGTGTGATTATGAGTTCCTTAGTGTTATATACTCTCTTTATGGTGGGGATTCTATCAGGGAGTGTTCTTCCTCCATGGTGGAAATTCTATGTTGCCAGAACCTATAAATTGTTCCATTTTCCATGAGGAAGGCTATGATGGGAGACTATTATAGTTTTCAATGGGCAGTTTACTCGGGAACCATGAATATATTCTATGATATGCATTGATGATTCTGGTGGCTAGGTATGGTATGGGTGATCGTTGACTTTATTTCAAAATTTATACTTTAAAATTGGTCAAGGCTATGCACCAGAGACCTTTGGGTTTCCTCTATCCCCTTCCAGTGCTTACTTAGAATTGGTATGCTATTTCTATGGGCTTCATGGTGGGTTTTACACATACACATTTAAAAAGAATACTATAGGGCTTGTGATTGATCACCTAACTAAATCAAAATAATTTATACCCATACATGATACAACCAAATTTGAGAACATGGGAAGCCCATACATATAAGATGCTGTCAGGTTGCATGGTATTCCATATGGGATAATATCTTATAGGACCCCCAGTTCAATTATCTTTTTTTGAGAGGTCACTATGCGGGAATGGGATATCAAGTGAGTTTGAGAAAGTCATATCATCTACATATAGATGGACATAAAAAATGGGTTATAATGATTTCAAAAGACATGATTCAAGATTTCATCCTTGATATTGGTGAGGGTTGCGATAACCACTTGTTACTAGTTGATATTTCTTATAAAAATAGTTACAAGTAGTCTATTCATATAGGTCCCTTTAAGGATTTGTATGGATTCCCATGTAAATCTTTATGGTGTTGGTAAGAGATTGAAAAAGCATACTTGGGTAGACCATGTTTGGTCCAAGAGACAAAGGCAAAGATTCATTTTATTTTTTATAGAACAGTGACAACATCAAGATGATATAAATCTTATACGGATCGTTTTCGATGACCATTAGAGTTTTTGGTTCGTGATCAAGAATTATTGAGAGTATCACATCGTTTGGGTTACCAACGTCTGGGGAAAGAAGGAAAGTCAACACCTCAGTTTGTGGGACCTTTTGAGGTCATTGATCTGGTGGGAGAAATTATCTTATCATTTAATACTTACACAGTAGTTTATATTGATACATAATGTGTTCCATGTATCACATATTCAAAAAAATCATTCTGACCCATCACATGTCTTGATTTGAGAGGATCTTGATGTTGAGAATGGTTTTTCTATGACAGAGTAATCTATCATGATTTTTGATTCTAAGAAAATGTTTTTCAATGGGAGGTTGATACCTATGATGTACGTGCTATGGAATCGCAGTTCTAATTCCCATGGGACTTGGGGGCGTGTGGCACTAGTGAAAGAGAAGTTACCTAATAACATTGATATGTGATCTTCTTGATAGGATTTATGGGGATAGAATGATTTTTATAGTGAAGGGGTTGTAATATCTTATTACAATTTTTTAGGAATTCCTTGACCCATGATATAATCTCCTTTGATTAGGGTCTCATTTTGAGGTCTATCTGGGAGAACTTGAGATTTTTTAGAGTCTTTTGGGCTATGAATGGTTTTACCATACTAGGTTCCCTCCAGTAAAAATTGTGCTCCCCTTGTAAAGTTGTGAATTCCTAGTCGGTGTACCCTTTCCCAAATTGTGTGTCCATCTATGGGAAGCTATGCACCCTAAATAGTAGATGTGTATGGCTAGTTCCTGGTTTCCACTAATCGTGAACCCCCTCTAGCTAACCATGCATGTGGTGGTTAATTACCCTAAAAATTAACTTATGATTCTAGAACACCTTTTTTATGTTCCAAATCACCCCATTTAGATCTAATAGGGTTTCTCCTTCTATGGGGGTCCCTAGAGGTAATTTTTTATTTCTAAACCTCCTCCTTTGGTGAATCAAATTACAGTGGAAGATCTAATCCCTCTATGGTATGTGGATATACTCTAGTGTGTCTTATTATAATATCCCTTCATTTATACTTAGAGTTTGTTATAGAATCATGTTCTTGATGGATCTAATCGTTTTTTAGATGGATCTAATCCTATTATTGTTAGATCTTTATTAATTATATGATATTTAGATCCTCTTCAACATCTATCTTCATTAGAATTATCGTTTCATGTGTTGATTGTTTATTTTCTATGATTTAAAGTGAGGTGGTTCCATTAAAGATATTCCATGTAATTAAAAAATTGATTTTCATGATTTATTTGACATATATTCTAAATGATTTATAAAAAATCAGTTTGAAATGATTTGATAAAGAAACTTGAATTGGCATGGATTTACTGAAAAACACTGAATTCCAATAAAATTGGAATTGTGGGATAAACACTAAGAATGAAATATTTGAGGAAATTATTTGAGATTTGTTTTCTGAAATTAGATACAATTTAAATGATGAAAACCCATGATTGATGTCATAATTAATAGGCATGAAATGATAAAAACCCTCTATTTTGGATTTGAAACTGAATTGGCATATTGAAACTGAAAATTGGGGAATTGAATTAAAAAAGATGATAAATTTGAAATAATCATGATATTATTAGACCAAAATTTATTTATTTATTGATAAAATTAGATATTGTGTACTTAGTTTGTTAGTTGGGACAAGTATACAAGGATCTTGATACCCAATAAAAGGATTGATAATGAAAACATTTAAAAAAACTAGTTAGAAATGATTGTCCCAAATGGATAGTTGATGAGTCTTATTCAGCCTTAGACTGGGATAGATGTGCACATATATTTACCCGTGATCACTAATTTGAGAAGTGTGAATGTCCTATGGCCAGAAACTAACGTATGTTTGTGAAGAAGACCAGGATAATTTTTTTTATGATTTTATTGTATATTCCTTTTATTTTATAACTATATTACTCATTTTAATTCATTTAAATAAGTTAATTTTAATAAAATTTCTATTTAAGCCATTGTGGAATTTTTTCCCTATGTTGAAATAAAAGCATGTTTTGTTTTATATAATACAATGATACATTATTCCATGCCCTATTTTATTTAAATTAAAAGCATAATTGGTTTATTCTTATGGAATCTATAATGAAACAGTTGGTTTCAACCTACTGGTCTTTATAGCTCACAACATACATTTTCCTTTGGTTTTCTGTAGATTTTCTTATGCCAGGTCTGAGCAATGATAAAAAAAACTACATGGATGGTCTTGATCCTTGGGTATTTGGAGCGCTGATGGGTACATGTGGGGATGTGGTCTGCTTGATACATATGGTATCGAGTCTTTTGATAGTTTCATATGGAACTACAAGTTGATATTTTTTAGAGTTTGTTATCTATTTTCTCAGGTTATATGTTTCTTATTAGACTTCTAGTACTTTATCAATGAGTAGAATTGGTAAAACAACTTCTATCTTTTTATCTTCTATTGTTTTGTGGAAAAAATGTTCCCAATTTATTTCTACAAGATTCCAGGTGATATCTTCCAATACATGGGGATCAGAAGACCCATTGGGTCTGGTCAGATCCTAAATAGAGATTAGGGTATTGGGGAATCTGGGATGTTTCATGACATTTTACTTGTCTACATTTGTAAATAATATTAATTGAAACATACAATATTTAAGAAAATAGATTTTTCACAAAAAATATCACTAGATTCAGATGGTACCTTTCATTTTCTATATACTATATATTTATCATTAGATTATTTCTTGATGTTTTTCCCACCATTTAATGGTATTTCTTTTATAATAAACAACCTTTATTTATTTGTGGTAGTAACTATATTCTCAAACTATTGTTGTGAAATGGAAATCATTGATTCTCAATTCTTCAGTCTAACGTCATCTTCAAATAATTTATTATTGATGATGTTTTTGTCATCAATTTCTAATTTTAATTTTTCTTCACACTCTCTATTGATATTACAAACAATTTATTCATGCATATTGTTCTTTTCATACTGTATATTTTCATGTTCTTTAATCAGCATTTATTTTAATTCTATTTGAAAATTCATTACATCAATACTAGACACTATATTTTACTCTAATGTATATACAATATTATCAATAAATACTATCAATTTATGGTACTAAAGGATTGATTAAAGGTAATAATTTCTAAATAGAGAGAATCATTCACCAAGGAACACAATTTTTCATTTGGAATTACATAGTCTAGTGAAATATAGTCATTTCATCACATTATATGCAATTTCTGTCATACTTTTCTTATCCTCTAAATCAAAATAATCTATCTCATTTAGTTCACATGTAAAGAGATAAAAATAAAAGTGACTTTATATTTTGGGATATTATATAGAATATCATTTGATGAATAAATAGATCTATTTGAACTATAATCCTTCCCACTTGTGCTCAGATAATTATTCAGAAAATGATTAAATGAATTTTGATTTACATAATTTTCATAATTAACACGATTTATGTTTTTTAGGGTAAATTTTTTACCCCATGGTACTATATGTAACTGTTAGAGAATATTTATCCATTGAAGATTCTTCTTTAGTATGACCACACCAATTGAAAATCACTTCTTCTTCTTCTTTTCATATTATGGTTTTATTATTTAGTTTATTCGTTTAATTATTCCTTACAATACTCATATTAAACTAATGTTTATAATTCTTATCGTCTACTGATATAAATCTTCAATGATGTAATTCCATATTAACATTGAATGAAACATTTTAAAAATAAAAATTATGAAAACTGTATTGACAAAAATTGATTATATCATAATGGTATATGATATCACTTAGAAGGCGGGGGTGAATCAGTGTTGGTGGAATCAAAATTAAATTTTCACATTATACCTTTTTAACTCCTCATGAGTTAAGTGAATGGATCTCTCTCTCTATCCCACTTAAACACTCTCATTTTTCTTTATTATATTATATTTTTTTGGAATGTATATAAAGTAAAAATTAATTATAATAGTAAGAAAACCAATATTTGTTGATGAGGTTCACCTCCTTAAGGAATACCATATCCCTAGTGTATATTAGTTTTTTTATCACTCTCAAATAGCTTACTTATTATTATGAAATGAATAATGAAAAAGTGTGTGAACTTGACTATATTATTCGACGAGCATATATATATATAGTCAAGCATAATTATTTTTCCTTTTATCAAGAAAATATTCTTCCACATCCTTTTAGTATATCAACAATGTAGGATACTACCCATTATGGATAATTTATCTATAAACATATTCAATAATTGAATAAATCTAACATGATGCCTCGTAGTTCATCAGACTTTTCCAAAATATGAAGTCTAAAGGATGGAACTACAAAATACCATTAATTAAATAATAATTAATTGTAAGAAAATTAGGGAAATATTCTATTATTATTTTTTTATTATTAAAATTCAATGCATAGGAAGAGAATTGGATCTCTATTTATTTCTTAAATTGTCTAATGGCACACAAGAAGTAATTATATTAGCTTTTACTAACATTCTCATAAATATTCTAAATAAAAATATTCCTCAATAAAGTCAATATTCTTACTAAAGAAGATATATATCCCTATGAAACACATCAATTTCAAAATACCTATTTTTTGATCATTGAAAGTATATCTAATGATATCATTTTTAAATTCCACTAGAAGACTTGGTTTAGTCTACTGAGATCTCGTAATACTTTTTTATCTATAATATTTTAAATATCATAAAAAAATTAGGTATATTTAAATCATTATAAAAAATTTGTTAGTATAATAAAACATACGTAGAACAAATATTTAATTTATGGTGAACCACCATCTTGAATTCATATCCATGTATTATATAATGATGTATTTAAAACTCTCTTATATTCTCATCTAATAATTTCTAGAATCACATAAAATTCCTCCTAATATTATAAATTTTAAATTATAAAAAAATATTAGCATGTTTTATTTTACATCAGAAGCTAAAAATTTATAGAAATCATCATGTTTAAATAAAATAACAAATGATCATTCAATATTATTTTGTGTGGTTGGATTTAAACTATAACGGTTCTGAGGGTACCCTACAATGAACATGACCCTTAAAACACCATTTCTTATACCCTATAAACTAAACATTGTAAATAGTTGTTGTTGGTAAATTATAATTATCATCAAATGTAATTTATAATAATTTTTTATGTACCCTATGAGGTACATATACCTTGATAAGATTCATAAAATCCATGAATAAATTAAATGTACATTAAAATCATCAATATATGTACTCTAAGAACTCATGAATCCTTTATGTTAATTCAATGATCATTCATTTTCATTATTATATCTTTATCGATGAAAAATTATTAAAATCATCATGGTATTTTTATCATTAATGCTCTGTATAAGAATCAACTCATTTAGGATTCATCATTAAAATTTTTTTATGCCACAAAAGTTTTATATAGTCACCAAATCTATTTTTTATATGGCTGTCAAAACCATATGAAGATCTATTACCTTACACACATTTCAGTTATACCATATGATGTTTATAACTTTAAAACACTAAAACGTACCAAAAAATCTAAACTCTATAGTGTTTATCATCATTTGATGTTCCATGTAACAATATTACAGGGTCTTATATCAATATTATGAAGTCACTATATTAAAATTATCATGATGAGAATTAGGACAACACATAGAATTTCTCAACCACATGAGTAGAGAAAACCAACCTTATGTTTACTTGAATAATCATCAATAATCCTTTTCAAGACCTCACATTTCTTTTTCGACACCATACATAATTAATTTATACCTTCTATTAAACTATCAAAATCTATATTTAATCTATCATCTTCATATATCATTAATATTTCCCTTATTTAACATCTTACACTTTCATTAATAGATACCTTATCAAGAATGACATCCAATTCCAACTGATCCCTCACATGGATATTTTTTTACAACAATGAATAACATTTCTTTTATAAAATATTAATTGTTCAAAATTATCCACAAATTGTAATCCTCTAAATTTAAAAAAATGTTTTAGAAATTATTTCAATATTATTATTATTTAATGACATCAATTGAATCACATCATTCAACATGTTAATAAGTAACACCCCAAAATATTTAAGTAAGAATATTGTGTTGAGCAATGTATTGTTTTCAAACAATTCAAAATAATGTTTTTAAAGGGGGAGATTATTTTAAATAATACTCTGTCTCTTTATGATGATTTTGATGCTCACAAATACCCTTAATTATTTACTAATTATTTCGTTGAGTATTTTGCAGGAATTTATTTTATTTATTTATTTCATATAACGAGATTTCATACTTCATTTATTCTGAGATCAATTTTAGCGCGTTCTGGAATCACTGTAGCGCGAGATCAATTTTAGCGCGTACTGGAATCACTGTTCATACCCTACGTTGATGAACGTAACGTATGGATGAAAAGTTTACTTTTTATGTTAAAAGAAACGTATGGTTAAGGAACCTTACGTTATTTTGAAACGTATGGTTAATGAACCTTACGTTGTTGAAAAGTATTGAAGAAGAACATTACGTTTGGAAGGAACCTTACGTTTTCGTTGTTGAAAAGTATGGAAGAGAAACCGTACATTAGTTTTCAGTGTTGAGTTTGTTTCTCAAAAGTATGGATCATCAATCTTACTTTTATAATCAACCGTACGTTCTTTGAAGAGTTGAAGCGAGACAAAGTATGGATGATCAACCCTACGTTTGAATGCTGAAGAGAAAGTATGTATGTTCAACCTTACGTTTGTGAACCCTACGTTTGGAGCCACGTCATCAACCCTACGTTTGGCGTCGGGATATTTTTGACAGACGATGTTTTCCTTTTGCATTGGTCAAACAAGCGGTTTATTAGGCGGATTTCGAGCCGATTCTTAAGTACGACTTTGACTGAATCAAAGACGATTTACAACGGATTACTGATTGATTTAAACAGAGCTTTTTATGCCGATTCCTCAGGGGAGTTACAACGGCTCTGTTATTTCATTTAATATCGCGAATCTAAAGGAGATTTTTATGGATCTATTTATGCGGAAGAATCTCTCAGATTTGAATATATATGTTCTATCTTGGAAACTTCGGATATATATATATACACAGGAAAGTGTGTGAAATATATAGATTGATCTTTTAACGAGCAAGAAACAGAGACTGTGAAAAGGCGTTCTTTTCTGGTGATCGAGAAGAAGTGTAAAACCTTTATTACCAAAGGAAGATCTTGATAGCAGATTCACGTGTTCTACATCGACTATCTGTTGTGAATCTATTGCTGCTGAAGTTGTGAAGTTTCTAGTAATATCTATTGCAACTGGATCGACTCAGAACTATTTTGATTACAGATCTTTATTTTCTGAAGACAACGATCTATCTACTGTCAATTGCATTCTGTTGCAATTGTGAAGAACAACTGGAGAAGTGTTTTCTTTATCGAAACTCTTTTTATTTTTGAGTGATCAGCTTCTCGTTCTAAGCTGTGTGGGTTCGTGTTTGAACCAGGAAGGCTGTGTGTGCCTGAATCTTGTAAAGGTGTCAACTGCCTGTACTCAGTTGTGGACAGGTCTGTGGAAACGAGGACCAGATAGTGAAAATCGCCAAGCTCGTGGATTTGAGCGTTGGTGGAGTGGACTAGGGGCCTTCTGTTCCCCGAACCACTATACATCCGTGTGTTCATGCTTTTACTTTTTCCGCTGCATATTTAATCGAGCAAAAGCATCGTGGACAGAATTTGTCTAAATTGAAGAGATTATAATAATTTTGAAAAGACACAATTCACCCCCCCTCTTGTGTGTAATCCGTAGATTCAGATCCAACAATTGGTATCAGAGGAGGAGCTTCTTATTTTTTAAAGTCTTATCAAGCTAGAAGTATTTAAAGATTATACATAGTGTATCATGGCTGATATGAGAGAGGGAATGTCAATGGTCAGAGCACCTTACTTTAATGGAGATAATTATGGCTGCTGGAAATCACGTATGATTATTTATCTGAAAAATCTTGGTTACAAAGTCTATTCAAAGATTCTGACTCCCTATGAAATTCCTGAAAATCCCGATACATGGAGTGCTGCTACAGAGGCTGAGTATGACATAAATTCAAAAGCTATGAATGCAATCATCTGTGGTCTAGGACCAGATGAATTTAACAGAGTATCTCAATGCCCGACTGCATATGAAATGTGGCAAACAATAGCTGTTGCTTATGAAGGAACAGATAATGTAAGACAGATGAGATATGAAACTGCTAAGTTAAAATTCGATACTTTCAGAATGATTGAAGGAGAGAGCATCACTCAGATGAATGGAAGATTGACAGAAATTGTCAATAATATAACAGCTCTAGGAGAACCAATCAAGCAGGCTGATCAAGCGTTGAAGGTACTAAGAGTACTTCCTACTCGATGGAATGGAATCTCTGCAGCAATCAGACAATCAACTTCTGTTAAAGATCTAACTATGAGAGAACTGATTGGTACATTGATGATGTACGAGGCTGAAATGCAAGATGAGGTAAATGAGCATAAAGTCTACATAAAAAGGGAAAACACTGCGTTGAAAGTGACTTCTCGACAAAAGGATAGAAAGATGAAGAACAGAGAAGTAAGTGCTAAATCAGAAAGCTCTGATTCTTCAAATTCGGATGAAGAACTGGCTCAGCTAGCCAGAAAATTCAGAAAGTTCTATAGTAAGAAGAAAGACTTCAAGAAATCCTTCAAAAAGGATAGAAAGAAAGTGAGATGTTATGAATGCAAAAAGATGGGACATATCAGACCGGATTGCCCAAAATTGAAAGATGCAAAGAAGAAGAAATTCTTCAAAAGAGATGATTATGAGCAGAAAGACAAGAAAGCTATGAAAGCTACTTGGAGTGTTTCTGAAGACTCAAGTAATTCTTCTGAATCAAGATCAGAGAAGGAGGAAGCCAATTTAAAAGAAAATATGTGTTTCATGGCTGAAACTGATGAGGTACACTCATACTACTCCTCTGACTCAAGTAATGAATCAAACTCTGAAACAAGCTTCTCAAATAAAAAACTTGCAGCTTACTGCAATATGCTTGAAGAAAGGTATGACTCATTATTTAAAAAATATAAATCTATAAAGAACTTTCATAAAGCTATTTCAGATGAAAGAAATACTTTGCTAAAACAACATAAAGAATTAATTGACAAATACAACTCTGCTGACTCAAATAAAATTAATTTTGAATCAAAAATAAAAACTCTACAGGATGAAGTAGAATCTTATAAAAAGGCTGCTTTAGTTTTTACAAAAGGAGAAAACACCTTAAATGAGATACTTGGAAAAACTGTAATTAAAAGGGAAAGGTTTGGAATTGGAAGTAAAGGAGAAAAACCTAAGTTATACAAAAATTATTTTGTTCCTAGCACTAAACAGGTTATTTGTAACTTCTGTGGAACAAAAGGTCATATAGCTAAAAACTGTTTTCTAAGACAACCTCAAATATGTGGAATTAAGAAAGCTTATATTTCCAACGATCTATATGATTCAATCAATTTTAAGAAAACAAAGCAAATCTGGATACCCAGATCACTGCTTGCTAACACTCCTGGACCCAACAAAATATGGGTACCAAAGCAATTTGTTTAAATGTCTTTGCAGGTAGCAGGTCACCAAAGAAAGAAAGAAATATGGTATATGGACAGTGGCTGCTCAAGACACATGAGTGGAACTTCAACTAATTTCTCTTCTCTTACTCGAAAGGAAGGAGGACTTGTCACCTTTGGTGACAATGCCAAAGGAAAGATTATTGGTATTGGAACAGTTGGAGATCCAGAGACAGTCTCAATCAACAAAGTACTTTATGTACAAGGGTTAAAACACAATCTGATAAGTATCTCTCAACTCTGTGATGATGGATACACTGTTGATTTTACTAACAATAGTTGTACTGTTTCTAAAGATAAACTGTTTAAGTTTAGAGCACCCAGAACTGATAATGTTTATACTTTGGATTTGTATTCCTTGTGTAAACAACAAGTAAACTGCTTAACTGCTAATATAAGTGAATCCTGGATCTGGAATAGAAGACTTGGTCATTGCAATATATATGCTTTACATAAATTATCTAAGAAACATCTAGTTTCTGATTTGCCTAGTCTCAAATTTGAAAATGACAGATTCTGTGATGCATGTCAGCTTGGCAAGCAACACAAATCATCATTCAAATCTGTTAATAAAGTTGCTACAACTAAACCTCTAGAACTTATCCATATGGATTTGTTTGGACCTTCAAGAGTAGCAAGCTTAGCTGGTAAATTATATGCATATGTATTAGTTGATGATTATTCTAGATTTACTTGGATTTTCTTTTTGAAATTTAAAAGTGAAGCTTTTAGTTTATTTGAAGGTTTTTGTAAATCTATTCAAAATGAAAAAGGTTTTAATATAATCTCATTGAGAAGTGATCATGGTGGAGAATTTGAGAACCAGGAATTTAATTCCTTTTTCTCAAACATGGGTATTAAACACACCTTCTCTGCTCCAAGAACACCTCAACAAAATGGGATTGTAGAAAGAAGAAATAGAACTATTCAAGAAATGGCTAGAACTATGTTAAATGAATATAGCCTACCTATATATTTCTGGGCAGAAGCTGTTAATACAGCTTGTTATATAATTAATAGAATTTTAATAAGACCTATTTTGAAAAAGACACCCTATGAACTATGGAATAACAGAAAACCTAAAGTAAATTACTTTAAAGTTTTTAGATGCAAGGTTTACATCTTGAATACCAAAGATAATCTTGGTAAATTTGATCCAAAATCTGATAAAGGTATTTTCTTAGGATATTCTGCAACCTCCAAAGCTTATAGAGTCTATAATAAAAAGTCAAGGATTGTTGAAGAATCAGTTCATGTGAAATTCGATGAATCTGATCCTTTTGAGAAAAGGATAGAACAAATAGATGAACCTGATTCTAATGAAAACATGAGACCTGAGAATTTAAAGAATGATTTTGAAAATGATATAAAAGAAATTCAGTCCAGTTCAGAAGAACATGATACTGAAGAACCTTTGAATGTAATGCCTAGACAGTCTAGAACCTTAAAGAATCACCCTTTAGAATCTGTGATAGGTGACTTAGAGACTGGTATTCAAACTAGAAGAAACTTTGGAAACATAGTTGAATTCTCTGCTTTCCTATCCCAACAAGAACCTAAGACCATAGAAGAAGCCTTAGATGATGAGAGCTGGGTAATAGCAATGCAGGATGAATTGAACCAGTTCAAGAGAAATAAGGTTTGGGAATTAGTTGAAAGACCACATGATTATCCAGTAATAGGAACTAAATGGGTCTTTAGGAATAAACAGGATGATCAAGGGATAATAACTAGAAATAAAGCAAGATTAGTAGCTAAAGGATATAATCAAGAAGAAGGAATAGATTATGATGAGACCTTTGCACCTGTAGCCAGGTTAGAAGCCATTAGAATCCTTTTAGCCTATGCATCTTATATGAATTTTAAATTATTTCAGATGGATGTTAAATCTGCCTTTTTAAATGGTTATTTAATGGAGGAAGTTTATGTTGAGCAACCTCCTGGTTTTGAAAATTCTCAAAAACCAGATTCTGTTTTCAAACTTACTAAAGCTCTTCATGGCCTTAAACAAGCACCTAGAGCTTGGTATGAAAGACTAAGTTCTTTTCTTTTGAAAAATGATTTTACTGTTGGACTAGCAGATCCAACACTCTTTAAGAAAACTGTGAAAAATAATGTTTTGTTGGTTCAAATTTATGTTGATGATGTAATTTTTGGATCGACCAATAAAATTCTTTGTCATGAATTTTCAGAATTAATGCAAAAAGAATTTGAAATGAGTATGATGGGAGAATTAAATTTCTTTTTGGGTCTTCAAATATTTCAAAAAGATTTTGGAAATGTTTTAAATCAATACAAATACATTACTGATTTACTTAAGAAATTTGGACTTGAAAACAAGAAGACATTTACAACTCCTATGTGTACTAATATAAAACTTGATTTGGATGAAACTGGAAAATCAGTGGACAACAAGTTATATAGAGGTATGATTGGTAGTTTGTTATATCTTACTGCTAGTAGACCAGATATAATGTATTCAGTATGTCTTTGTGCTCGATTTCAATCAAATCCCAAAGAATCCCATTTAACTGCTGTTAAACGAATTTTTAGATATTTAAAAGGTACTATTTATCAATCTCTGCTTTATCCAAAAACCTCTGATTTTAATTTAATTTCATATTCAGATGCTGACTTTGGAAGCTGTAGATTAGATAGGAAGAGTACTTCAGGAACATGTCACTTTTTAGGAAAGTCTTTAGTATCATGGTCTAGTAAGAAACAACACTCAGTTGCCCTGTCAACAGCCGAGGCAGAATATGTGTCTGCAGGTAGTTGCTGTGCACAGGTGTTGTGGATGAAAAACACTCTTATGGACTTTGGATTAAATTTCAATAATACGCCTATTTTATGTGATAATACTAGTGCAATTAATATTTCAAAAAATCCTATTAGTCATTCTAGAACTAAGCACATTGATATAAGACATCACTTTCTAAGAGATCATGTGTTTAAAAAGGATATATTTTTAGAATTTGTAAATACAGAAAATCAATTAGCAGATATTTTTACTAAACCACTTCCCACGGCAAGGTTTGAATTTATTAAGGGGGAGTTAGGTTTATTTAATTTTAAATAGTTTTTTTATCTTATTCTGTTTTCGAATTCTGTTTAATTTTTGTTTCCCGCTATAAGTAATTTTATTTTGTTTTAAATAAAAGTAATGATTAGTGATTACACGGGAATCAAGGCTGTCAGAACCGTTTCACCTTCTAAACTGTTTCACCTTTTTCGGAAACCCTTTAGAAAACCTAGAACCGCACATCTGCTCTAAAAACCTTTTCTGAATCTTCAAACCCTAAACTTCTGAACCTTCAGAAATCGTTGTTGGAATGGCAAAGACTAAGCGTCCAGATGAAGCTGAGAGCAGTGCTGCAAAGAAACCTAAAGTAGTTGGTCGGAAAATACTGCAAGGTAAAGTCATCGATTTAGAATGGCTGTTTGAAACTAATTTACTGTTGAAGCAAGCGTTGTCGTTTCAAAGCCTTGAGCAAGCTTTTAATAGTGAAAATTCTGAGTTTCTATATGAGGCAGAAATGAGACATTTCTTTAGAACTGTTCAGTTTAGCCTTGGAGATACGGAGGATAGTTTGTTGGCTCAAATAGAGGATAAGGACTTTTCAATATCTTCTGTAGAGATAAGTCAAATTCTTAACTGCCCTCATGAAGGAGTTTTTCATTTTGATTTACGGAATATTGGAGATTCTGTACATAAGTCTGAAGACATTATGTCTTTTCTGTTTGGAACCAGAGTGATAAAAAAGATGTTTATCAAGGATTTGGAACCTGATCAGAAAATTTTGGTAAAGTTTGTTCAGACTGGTTTAGCACCAAGGATGGCTGAGATGGAGAAAATCCTATACCCTGACATGTACATAATGTATCTTCTGATGTGTGATATTAAGTTTAATTTTCCTCGGTTTATGATAAGATATCTAAGATACTGTTGTCAGAGTGAAGCAAGAATGACCTTTTTCCCTTATGGAAGGTTCATTTCTTTGTTTTTGTTTAAAAAAGGAATGATCAGATTGGTAAATGCTGGGGTGAAATGTCACCACAGTAATGTTTTTAATGCTGGGACTTTGAGGAAAGTCAGATACTTCTGGAGCACTATTAAAGGAAAACTCTTACCTGTTGGAGCTGAGGAAGACTCGGAGAGTGCTCAGGCTCAACCGGCTAAGTCCAAGGAGGGACAAGCAGAATCAAGGGTTAGTACAGTGGCAAGGAGAATTCGCTTTGAGATGGAGGAAGTTGAGGAAGAGAGAAGTCAAGAAGGACTTCAATCTAAAAGAAAGAGGTCAATTGATGAAGAAATTATCTCTCCTGCCTTGAAATCCTCTGAACCGGTAATTTCTTATTCATTTGTGAGAGAGCTGTTGTGGAGCAGACTGCACCGATAGAGGAACCAGCAGCTCAACCGGAAATCCAAAAAGAACCTCAATCTGCTGCTGTGGCTGTTGAAAAAGTAATTCAACAAGAACAACCTATGGAGGCAGTGCCTGGTGAAGAAGTGGCCCGACCTCAAGATTTACATGAAGATATTGTTCTTGACCATTCAGTAGAAGTCAGAGAGACTACTGTTCGTGTGAACATACTTCTGAAGCTAATACAGAGGTACTTCAGGAAGAATTTTCAGTGGAAGAATTTCAGGCTTCAAAAGCTAGTTCAGTGGATCAACCTTGTCAGGCCAAGGACAAAGAACAGTCAGATGCAGATTCTTTACCACTTGCCCTGCCTCATCAACCTATTTCTGGACATGAGAATAGAGCACAGGGTGCCCCTGATTTGAGAAAAGAAGAAGTTGTTGAGTTGTACAAGCGTATCTCTCAATTAGAATCTGAGAATGATAGTCTCAGAAATTCTCTGAACTTAGAGCAGTTGATGTTTCAGAAGCTGAAAGAATGTACTGTTTCAAGACAGGAAGTAGATTTGTTTAAGACTGATATGTTGCATGCTGTTGATCAGTTAAAATTAGAGATGGTAAAGAAAGATGATTTGTCTGAGATGAAGATTTACATGGAGAATAAATTTGAGTCTGTTGCAAACAATGCTGTAAGTGGATCAGGTTCTTCACCTGATTTGATTCGGAGATTTCAAGCAATTACAGGAGCACTAAGCAATATGAGTGACAGATTACACGATCTTCAGTGTAATAGTGCCCCTTTGTCAGTTTTGCTGGATAATCAGAAATTTTTAGTGGATCAGTTGACATCTGGAGAGCAACCGATTAGGATTCTTTTGAATCAGTTATCAGAGAAGCTGACTCTTTTTGTTGAAAAAGAAGAAAGAATGCATGAGTTTTTCAGAGTTAATTTGATTGAAGATATTCATATGACTCAAGAGAACAGAGATCTTATCATCAAGTTAGGAGATGGGATGATGAAGAGGCTCAGAGAACAGTTTACAGAGATCAAGACCGTGATTCAAAGGAGATAGACACCTTTTTCCCTGTCTTATCCATGAACCTTGATTCCTCTGTATATCACAATCGTTTATATATATAACAGCTTGTGAATGAAAATTCTTTTCTGATTTCTTTTTTGTTTTGTTGTTTATTGATTTATGACTAAGTTAGCCAGTATAACAAATTCACTTATTCATACACAGTTAATTATAGCATTTACTTATAGTTCAGTGCAATATTGAATGTGTTCAAATCCGTAATTTTTCATTCTTTTTGATATCACAAAAAGGGGGAGAATTTGGATAAACAGAACATTTAAATTCATTTGTTTCCTATGAAGAAATTTGGATATATGGGAGAATACATTTATCTTTTATTTATTTTTTAGCTGAAAATTTATTTTTATGGGGGAGAAATTTTATTATAGTTAAATATTGTTTTAATCCTTTCAGAATTCTAAAATTTTATAAAACTAATTTTTCAATAAAGATTGCAATTAAATTAGTTCTATTATTTTATGGGTTTTGTGATCATCAAAAAGGGGGAGATTGTTGAGCAATGTATTGTTTTCAAACAATTCAAAATAATGTTTTTAAAGGGGGAGATTATTTTAAATAATACTCTGTCTCTTTATGATGATTTTGATGCTCACAAATACCCTTAATTATTTACTAATTATTTCGTTGAGTATTTTGCAGGAATTTATTTTATTTATTTATTTCATATAACGAGATTTCATACTTCATTTATTCCGAGATCAATTTTAGCGCGTTCTGGAATCACTGTAGCGCGAGATCAATTTTAGCGCGTACTGGAATCACTGTTCATACCCTACGTTGATGAACGTAACGTATGGATGAAAAGTTTACTTTTTATGTTAAAAGAAACGTATGGTTAAGGAACCTTACGTTATTTTGAAACGTATGGTTAATGAACCTTACGTTGTTGAAAAGTATTGAAGAAGAACATTACGTTTGGAAGGAACCTTACGTTTTCATTGTTGAAAAGTATGGAAGAGAAACCGTACATTAGTTTTCAGTGTTGAGTTTGTTTCTCAAAAGTATGGATCATCAATCTTACTTTTATAATCAACCGTACGTTCTTTGAAGAGTTGAAGCGAGACAAAGTATGGATGATCAACCCTACGTTTGAATGCTGAAGAGAAAGTATGTATGTTCAACCTTACGTTTGTGAACCCTACGTTTGGAGCCACGTCATCAACCCTACATTTGGCGTCGGGATATTTTTGACAGACGATGTTTTCCTTTTGCATTGGTCAAACAAGCGGTTTATTAGGCGGATTTCGAGCCGATTCATAAGTACGACTTTGACTGAATCAAAGACGATTTACAACGGATTACTGATTGATTTAAACGGAGCTTTTTATGCCGATTCCTCAGGGGAGTTACAACGGCTCTGTTATTTCATTTAATATCGCGAATCTAAAGGAGATTTTTATGGATCTATTTATGCGGAAGAATCTCTCAGATTTGAATATATATGTTCTATCTTGGAAACTTCGGATATATATATATACACAGGAAAGTGTGTGAAATATATAGATTGATCTTTTAACGAGCAAGAAACAGAGACTGTGAAAAGGCGTTCTTTTCTGGTGATCGAGAAGAAGTGTAAAACCTTTATTATCGAAGGAAGATCTTGATAGCAGATTCACGTGTTCTACATCGACTATCTGTTGTGAATCTATTGCTGCTGAAGTTGTGAAGTTTCTAGTAATATCTATTGCAACTGGATCGACTCAGAACTGTTTTGATTACAGATCTTTATTTTCTGAAGACAACGATCTATCTACTGTCAATTGCATTCTGTTGCAATTGTGAAGAACAACTGGAGAAGTGTTTTCTTTATCGAAACTCTTTTTATTTTTGAGTGATCAGCTTCTCGTTCTAAGCTGTGTGGGTTCGTGTTTGAACCAGGAAGGCTGTGTGTGCCTGAATCTTGTAAAGGTGTCAACTGCCTGTACTCAGTTGTGGACAGGTCTGTGGAAACGAGGACCAGATAGTGAAAATCGCCAAGCTCGTGGATTTGTGTGTTGGTGGAGTGGACTAGGGGCCTTCTGTTCCCCGAACCACTATACATCCGTGTGTTCATGCTTTTACTTTTTCCGCTGCATATTTAATCGAGCAAAAGCATCGTGGACAGAATTTGTCTAAATTGAATAGATTATAATAATTTTGAAAAGACACAATTCACCCCCCCTCTTGTGTGTAATCCGTAGATTCAGATCCAACATATTGTATTTAATTGCATGTATAACACACATCACCAAGCGTAGAAAGGAATAGAAATATTATTATACTTTAGGATATATTTAATATCTTAAATAAATATTTTCTATTTCTTTTAATGCATGAATCACCGAGTTATCTATATTTACATGCACGAACTTCTTTTTTCAGTAGTTTGCGATACACGCATGACATAGTTTTATCGTGAAAAAAGATATAATTATGATATTATTATTTAATATGATAAGATAAAACCTAGATAAAAAATTGATGGTTATGTATATTATTAACTAAATTATGATAATATATGGTTTATTTCATCATTTATAAATTAATCATAAATGAATATAAGAACCACTTGAATATGAGGGGAATGTTTTTACAAAAAACTACTTATAGGAAAATAGATTTGTTTTATATTAATAAATTAAAATAATTAAAATTATTGTGTGATATTAATGTAATATAAATATTATATTAAAAAAAATATTTTTGACATTCATAAAATATAATTTAAATGTATAAAAAAAGAATAAATCTAGTTTTATGCTCAAAAATTGTATTTTTTCTAAAAAAGAAATTTTACCACCTTTTAATGGAGAACCTATGTTATATCATTTTTTTGAAACTTTTATAAATTTCATATTTTAAAATAAAAATCATTTTTTTAGGTGTAACAATTGTTTTTTCTTATTCTGAATTTTTTATATTTTTCTGTGAAGTTTCATTTTTTGATGAATAGTAAAAAATTTGGAATTTTAAATCAAAACTACCTTTTAATATAATTTATTTAGAAGATAAAATTAATATTTTCTATTGTTTTTAATTATTAGTTTGATAAATTTTATAGAAATTAATCTAAATTAGTTCAGTGGAAGAAATTTCACTTTGAAATTGGTTATAAAGTCTTAGCAATCTTTTAGACATTTTACTTTAAAACACGCTATGTTGTCCCATATTTTGGATTAAATTTAAATTAATTTCTTACACTTATATGATGTGAGTTTATAAAAATGGATTATATATTTGGAATTAGAATAATTTATAATTTATATTAATCTAAACTTATTTTTTTACAAAAATATTAGTGAAAGTGATTGAAATTAATTATAACGATTAAGAGACAAATTAGCTTAACAAAGGATTAAACCATAAATATAAGGCCCAAAATGACCTATAAAATTTTCTAAAATCCATTTTATGTTAATATATAATCCATATAGAATTTTTTATAGGATTTTTTCTATTATTGGATCCACTTGACATAGGAAAATGTGGGTGGAATTCCCATTTCTAAAATTTAGAAGAATGCCACTCCTCCTCCACGATAAAAAGGTACTGAACTCTAACACTTATTCACACCTATCAAGACATTTTTATCACCTAAAATCTGCTCAAATTAGTTCTAAAAATGACTACCCTCATCCTAGAATCCTATATTTGGTCCAAATTCCAACAATGTATACCCTTTGGTGCAAACCAAATGGAGTTACCCAAAGACGAGGTAACGTTCTTCCTCAAACTCTTTTGTGTTATTTTCATTATCCACCCATAAAAAATTCTTATTAAATTATTATATAATAACATAATTATCCAAAATATACTAATATGTTGTTATTATAAGGTTTATACCTACACTTACACACACTTCCATCTAATGGGTAATGAATTTACTATTCGTGTGTACAACAGACTAAATCCTTGCAAATCGACGATTGTTTGTTCTTCCTTTACCACCTCTCAAGGTGGAAATTATGATGAAAAATATATTTATATATTTTATATATTAAATTTATAGTCTATTTTTTTATTTTTTATATAAAACATAAATTTATGCTTTCCATTTTTTTGGAATATGATGACATCATATGTAGAAGTTCAGACTACCACATTCTCAAAGCGAAGTGATTCGTTCACATGATACATGGAATTTGTCAAGGATGGTTTTAATTAAATTAATGTGACTTAAATTAAATATATATTATATTAATTATATAGTTATATTTTTTAAAATAAAATAGATCATTTTATTTTTTACCCTTTGCACACACTAAAAAGTGATAACTTCAGTCAGGGACATGTTGTATACCGCATCTGCGACACAATTTGATTCCTTTTATATAAAAAGAATTATGTATCTTATTTATAAATGATTAAATAAAATTTTATTTATGATATAATTATAATTATATAAATATATAATGTTACTTACATTTTTTCCAAAAAACATTGAAAAATGGGAACATTACTTATGCGTACGTATGACCTACTGTCATTATGATTGTTACGTTGGTTCATTTTTTTATAAAACTTTTTATTGTGTAGTTTTAAAAAAATAATTTATTTATAAATATTTTAATTATTTAATGATTATTACTCTATAAATGTTTATATAATGACCCCTTTGACCTTATTTGACCTACTAAATTCGTTTTTAACACATGAACTGAATTAAGTCAAAACACCCGATGAAAACTTAATTGTTTAATTAGTTGTATAAAAAATTGTAATAAGTGAATTGAAAGTGGAAATATAGTTTAAAAATGTTATGAAAAAATTACATAATTTACATATTCTTATTATTCAATAATATAAAGACACACGTGTCAAGTTGGACTCATGGTAAGAGATTCTTCTCTCACTTTTCTTTAAGTGAGGCACACACTATTTTCCCCACTTATTTATTTTGGGTGGTATATATACTGACCATATTTTATTTTATATCATGAATTATTTTATGATAATTTTGTTTAAATGTTTCATTTTTTACTATTAATTTTGGGGTTACAATTCAAATGTTACCCATTTGTAAGGAATTTCGTTTCAATTTACATTCCATTGAGACTTATTTGTTGTTATGCACCAATTCAATTTTATTAATTGAATAGATTATTTGATTTGTAGAATTATTTGTAGAGTCTATTATGTTTGGGGAGAAAAGTTTATATTTCCACTCTATGAATCCAAATATTCTCATGAGACCAATAAGTTAGCCATTTTAAATGGTTTTCTACCCCTAGTATTAAAATGTCTTATGAAAGGTCTTGACAATATAGGTTTGAATATGCCTCTGACATGACGTCCAATAATTAATAATTTATTATTATAAATTTCAGTTATTATTGTTACTATCCTTGATATTTATATATGATAAATTCTTTGGATGCATTTCTTTTACATCTTATTGATTAAATTTCATGTTTTATAGTTATTTAACTTTCCATATTGATTGCGACTAATATAGTTATTTAAATGTCATGTGTTCTTATTTATTCAAGTTTCCTTGTTGATTTATTCTTATTGATAAATTATTTATTCTGATTTACATACCATTAATGCATATTTAAGATCACCCTTATTATGTTTCCTTTCCCTGGGTTATGAAGAAGAATCCTTTGAATGAATTTTAAAGATGCTAAAATTTTACTTATTTTATACATTATTATATTTTCTCAATGTTTTATGGGCATCATGTAGGTATTTTGGTTTTCCAAAATAGTTAAACTAGTTAGAAATTCCAGATTTTATTCCTTATAATAATGCCAATGTAAAAAAATAATGCACCAGATATGAGCTTCTAGGGTTATGCATTACATTTGGAATCAATGTAAGTTTAGTAGAAACCTTGGAAATTAGATTTAAGAAACGTAGATTGGGGAACATAACCATAATATAGAATTTGAGGATAAGTATAAAATAATATCCTAGATTTTTTTTAAAATAGATATTATGTGGGTCTTCCTAGAAATAAATCTTAGTCTAGATACTATAAGTGGACGTGGTCCTAACATAAATATACCTAGGGTAAAAACTTAGTCATGATGCATCGACCCTTACTCAAGCTTAACCTAGAACATGAAAATCGACATTACTATAAACCCAGTTTGACACTACTAGGGGATAAATGTTGGAAAATTTTCATTTTCATTACATAGTATTATGAAGGATTTAAATGTAAAGATGTCCACAACGAAATTATGTTTATCCTTATGTGATTAGTTATGAAAAATTTCTTCAATTTATGATAACTTTTTTACAATTTTGGTGTTATAAATAACGTTACATATGTTATAATATAATCTAGTATATTCTAATAATTATAAACAGATCTTGTAAGGATGAATAATATCAATACATGTAGAAAATGTAGAGTTTTCCTAAGTGAGAAATCCAATATAGCTGATATTGGATGTGAGAAAGTTACCGATATATTGGGAAAGCTTAATAAAGTTTTTTCATATAAAAATAAATAGATGGAGAAACATGTTACACAATTATATTATCTAATGTTGAATCAATTTAAGTAATAGACCCCCCTTAAATTAGTGGGAATACAAACCCAATGATGGTTCAATAATGGATTAAGTATTTGGATAATATATTCATATAATTGGGATGTGGTGAAAATGAAAGGGTTAAAAAGACTACATATTTCCTCAATGGAGATATTGATCAATGGTGGTCATTGATCTTGAATAACAGGGAGGAGGAAGAAATAAAACTCATGGAACAATGTAATTTTAAGGAGACATTCTTTGATAAATATTTCCCTCATGAGCAATGAACTGAGTTGAAGAAAAATTTCATTAGTTTAAAGAAAAGGGAGGAAGAAAGTGTTGTGCAGTATGAAGATACCTTTACCATGTTATCAAATATGATATAGATTTCATATAAAAAACGAAATGAAATAATGATCATTTATTTGAAGGGATTAAGAAAAGTCTTTGAAGGGTGCTGTTGTCTCAAACCCTTTCCTCATATGATGGAATAGTTTTATGTTATATCAAGATAGATAAATAATTTTCCATGAATTATGGCTTCAATGGGAATTAAGAGAAGAATAAAAATTAAGATAAAATAATAGAAAAATGGAATAAGGGAAATAAGTATTTTCCCACATGTGAGAACTGTGGAAAGAATCAACCTGGTCAACGTTTGAAAGGATTGTGAGTTTATAATAATTGTTGAGAAAATGTTCAGTAAGAAAAATAATGTAAAGGGAAGAAGGAAAATTTTGTTATTAATTATTTCAACTACAAAGAAATGGGGGTACTATAAAAACAAACACCCAAAAAATCAAGGGCATATACCACATAAGAAGCTAAGGAATCATAGTGAAGCTTAGGTAATTGGTACAACTAAGGTGGAATAATTAATTTTTGTATATATTTGGAAACATGTATAAGGTTGTAAAGGGGGTTTTTATGATTTCAGAGTTATATTTTTTATTGAATTTATAATTATTTTTGATCAAATATTTAATGGCACCAAGAAAAGTGAACTAGTAGAAAGTTAATTTTTTTTGAAAACATGTGGTTAAGGGAAAGGTAAGCATTAATATCTTCCTGATTCTGATATAATGATGTTAGAATAAAGATATGATTTAGGTGGATAAACATAATTGGATAGTACCAACTACCTTGTAAATTATTCTAAAGTGTTTTATCATAATCCTTTGTAAAATATAATCATTTATGAAATGGTTTAAGTTGATCATTGAATGATGTTTTAGAGATTAATGTATTACTTCAACCTATAATGAAAATTTTGAAAAGATATGAACTAGAAATGGTTCAAGTCATGACCAAATGATATGATTGTTATTATATAAATGTATCATATAAGTATATTTACATATATTCTTAGAGAGTGAAATAATTTCTCAATTCTATGGAGAATGGTCTTGAAACAAACAATTGTCCGATTATCATAATTTTTAATGATATCAAGGAAATTTATTCAGACCATTAGTTTATGGATTTGTGGTTAAAAAAATTCATCTTGAAATTTTCTCTATTAATCTTTATCAGAACATGATAGTTATATTTATCATCTATATCCAAGTTTATACTGATGTTCTCTTATTTGAAATCCGAGTTTTTTTTGCGACATTCACATTTACTTTTCCCTATTATTAATAATATGTGTTATTAACACTATTTAAGATGTGTATTTTTCAGCTATAATATTTTAAAAAATCAATCCCTTGATTATTAAGTTCAAGTATAATCTTTGAGGATCCAATTTAATTAATTTGCGGAGAATGTAATAGCCCAAAATTCTAAAGTAAGAACCTTGTATTTAATAGCATGTATGACATGCATCACCAAGCATAGAAAGTAATATAACATCCAAGGAATTTAAGATCTATTTAATATTTTAAAAAAAATGATGTATATATTTTAATACCTTTAACACCGATTTATCTTGCTTTACATGAAAAAATTACTTTTTTAGTAGTATGTGTAACACACAAGATCGAGTTTTACTGAACAACAACATATTATTAAGATATTCTTTTTAATATAATAATATACAAACTAAAAATTAAATTGATGGTTATGAATATAATTAAAAACATAATAGGATATATGGTTGAGTTCTTTGGTTATAAATTTATTAGAAATGAATATAAGAACCCATTGAATATAAAGAGAATGTTTTTTAAAAATTTTTTTTTATCAGAAAGTCATTTTTTCCCAATAAATTAAATAAATTAAAATTACTGAGTGATATTAATGTAATATATATATTATTTATTCAATCAAATATTTTTTTATATTCATCACATATACATAATAGGTGTGAGATGTGAATAAATCCTGTTTTACGCGTAAACAATTGTAATTTTTCTAAAAAAGAAAATGTACCGCCTTTTAATGGATAACTTATTTTAAATACAATTTTGGAATTTTTTTAAATTTTATGTATAAAAATAAACTTCATTTTTTAAAAAATAACAGAAAAATTAGTTTAGGGTTAATTTTTTGGTGTAGTTCTAGGAATTTTCATTTTATGATGAATAGTGAACAATATAGAATTTTAATTCAAAAATTATTTTTCGTATAATTAATTTAAAATTATAAATTAAATTTTTTGTTAGATTTATATATTAATGAGATATATTTTATATCAATTAATATAATTTAGGTTATTAGAACTAATTTTACTGTGAAATTTGATATAAAACATAGCAAACGTTTGAACATTGTTCTTCAAAACACGCTTTGTCATCCCCGCTATAGGATTAAATTTAAATTAATTTTTTCTGATTATAAGATTGGAATTTTGAAAAATGGGTTCAATATTTGGATTCCGAATAATTTTTAATTTCTAATAAGGTCAACTTTGTTTTTTTATAATAGGATTAGTGAACATGATTAAAATTAATTATAACGATTAAGAGAAAAATTAGCTTAACAAATGAATAAACCTTAAACTTAAGCCAAATGTTGTCTTATAAACTTTTAAAAAAGGAATTTTATGTTAATATTTCAACCATATCCTAATTTTTATCAAATTGGTTCCATTAGTAGTACCACTTTACATAGGAAAAACATAGGTGTAATTCCCTTTTCCAAAATCTATAAGAATTCCACTCCTCTTCCACTATAAAAAGGAACTCATCCCACCAACTTATTCACGCATTTAAAGTTCTATGGATAACCAAACATATCCTTATATAATCTTCCTAAATCCCTCCCTTAAACCCAAGAGCCTATTTTTGGGAGTAATGGCTTCCAAGGATTCCATTTTGTGCAAACTAAAAAAAAATTTCCCAATGAAGAGGTAACATCATTCCTCAAGCTCCTTTGTGTTATTATCATTCAACACAAACTCAAAACTTCTTATTAAATGTTTATATAATAACTATAGAGTCTTAAATATGCTTAGATATTTTTATTCTATTTTATTTTACTTACACTTACACACACTTCCATCTAATGGGTAATTAATTTATCGTTCATCTGTACGCAAGACTACCACCTCACAAAATTGTGATTGTTCTTTATTCCATTACAACCTCTCATGGGGGAATTATAATTAAAAAATATTTACATATGATATATATGATATTTATAATGCCTTTATGCTTCTTAAAATTTTATATATAACATAACTTTATGATTTGCATTTGGTTGGAATACGATAACACTGTCTCTTGAAGTGTGGACTACCGCATCCAAAAAGCGATGTGATTTATTCAAGCGATACATGGAATGTATAAAATATGTTTTTAATTTAAAATATGTGACCTAAATTAAATCTATATGATACTCATGAAATAATTATCTTTATTTAAAAATTATATAATAATTTTTATTATTACGCTTTTCAGACACTAAAAAATGATAATATCAGTCATGACCATTTGGACTGTTGCCTTTTCAACACGATGTGATTCCTTTTACATAATATGAACTCTATATAAAATTATTCATGATTAAACAAAATGTTATTTATGATATAATTATCATTTTTAATTATATAATTTTACTTACCTTCTTTCCATAACAATCATTGAAAAATTGGAATGATACTCATGTGTACGTACGACCTACCATCTCCCTGATAGTAATGTTGGTTCATTTTTTATAACCACATTTTGAGTGGATTTAAAGGTATAATTGATGTATAAATATGATAATTATTTATTTATTTTTATTCTGTATATGGTTATATAATGACCCCTTTGACCATATTTGACTTACCAAATTCATTTTCAACACCAGAACCAAATTTTGTCAAAACACCTGATGTAAACTTAATTATTTAAGAAGTTGTATACAAAATTGTAATAAGTGAAGTAAAATTAATAATAAAATTTAAAATGGTTATGAAAAAATTAAAAAAATTAAAATATTTTAATTATTCTGGTTTATAAAGACACACATGACAATTCATACTTAAGATAAGAGATTCTTGTCTCACTTTTATTTTTGTGAGGCATACACCATTTTGACCACCTATTTTTTTTGTGCGGTGTAAATAATTCCTATATTTAATTTTTTATCAGGAATTATTTTTTATTCATAGTATATAAATGTTTTATTGATAAATATTACTTTTAGAGGTTTCTCATTCAAATGTCACCATAGTTTCAATTGATTTGACTCAATTTACATTCCATTTCGAGTTATTTAGTGTTATTCATCAATTCAAATTTATATGGTTTATATACTACTCATTTACAGGTAATATCATGAATCTTATTATTCTCATGATTTTATAAGTTTCATTTAATGTTATTACTTCATGGGTATTGTGACTCAAATGTTTCAATGTGGTACGTGACACTTTGGAGTGTTTAAATAATATTTTCCTCAAGAATGTTTTAATGATATTTCAATGGAATTTCCATTTATCAACACCAAAAACCCTTATTGATAATTAAACTCCACTTAGTCAATATTGATTAATCCATATTCCTTATTCAATACAGATATTTTAAGGAATATTATTTATTAATTGAATTGATTATTCGATATGAGGAATGCTTTGGATAGGAAATTAAGGGTGGAGTCTAGAATTTATATAGCCCCTCAATTCATCGACAAGTTCTCACGAGACAAATAAGTTGGAAAAATTAAATTTGTTTATACACTTTGTTTTAAAATGACTTGTGAAAGGTCATGACAATATATGTTTTTATGTTCCTCAGACATGACGTTTAATAATTAAGTATTTCCTTCATAGATATTTCAGTTATTATTGTAATTATCGATCATAATTTTATATGATAAATTATATAGATGCATTTCATTCTAAATTTTTTGATTAAATTCTAGGTGTTTCATTTATATACCTTACAATATTGACTATGCCTTATCTAATTATTTAAATGGCATGTGTTCTCAATTATTCACCTTTCTATGTAGATTCGTTCTTATTAATTAATTTTTTATTTTGATTTACTTACACATACTGAGAATTTGAGATCACACTTATTATGATTCCTTCCCCAAGGTTATAAATAATAATCCTTAGAATGAGTTTCAAGGATTCTGATATTTTACATAAGTTTTTATTTATTTTATTTTCCTAATGTGTTATGGGTATCATTTATGTAATATGGTTTTCGAAAACTACAAAACTAATCAGTCCTTCAGGATTTGATCCCTTGTGATCATGATAATATAAAAAATAATACACCAGCTCTGAGCTTTTGGGCCTAGGGAATTACATAATATATTTAGGAGTATTTCCAAATTCCATTTCCAAAATGATATTATACATGAAATTTAAAAACAAATTAGTAACTAAAATAATTAAAACTACATTTCCATCATGTGAATAAAATTTTCATAATCCATTGCTATAAAAATATATTTATTTTATTTTCCAAAAACTAAATGATAACAATAACATGTATTGCCTCCATATCACAAGGTATTTCATAAAACCTCAAAAAATATTCAAAATACAAGACACATAAAAATACCTTTCTAAGGAACAACATGATTCATATAATCAAGCTATAAAACTCCCAACTTCTTTTAATGTTATTATTTATAAAAATATTGAAATTAAGTTTTTTACCTTAATGCCTTTGATCCTTATAGATGAAAAATAAAAGGTCAATACAATTTGGGATCAATATGTTTCTTTCTATATCCTCAATATAATGATTCTCTTATATTCATTGATGTGAGTTGTATTTTGAAATGTTTTTATCCCCTTATTTTATTTTTTTTCTTAATAAATTTGTTTCTAGTTATTACCATATGTATTAATTTTAAATTTCATTTACTTTCGGTGATGTTTCCAAGTAGATTATTTGAAAATCATGACTATCTGATACAAGATAAATTCTTATTGGATTTATAGTAAGGATATTCTGCATTATCTATCATATTTTGAGGGTGAAATAATTCAAAAATAGTTTGTTTTTAGCCACAATTATTCATTCCATATTATAGGGATTAGGATTGCGCTTTGGGCCTTTTAGAAGGATATATCATGCTGTGTGTTGGGTTGACCTATGTTAGGTCACATAGATTATTTTCCTTGAGAATTTTTAATTAGCATCATTTATCAAATATTATATCCATTATGACCCATTTTAACATTTTCACTACATAGTATCCTTGATCACTCAACAATATTCCCATAAAATAAGTGAAAGAGGAGTAAATTTTCTCAATAATATTTTCAAACCTTAATCCATAATATTTTTGAATTACTTAGTGAAGGATACATATATTTATAATTCCATATCATGAAAATGAAGCACCCATGATAGATCCTTATTATAAGAACCCGATTCTTATTTTTTGAGGTATGAGTTTCTTCTTTTACCTTTTCCTTAAGTGTTTTTGAGAAAATAAGGAAAATGGTGAAAAATACCAAATTTTGTGGGTATAAACCATGTAATTTTCTCCACACCATGTACTTTAGCCATATGGGATGAGTACATAGAACGTCTAGGCCTGTCGGTGATGAAGGGTGTAAAAACTAACGACACACCGTGTACTTTGTACATACAGGCCGTGTAATCAGTCAGCAGGTGAACAGTAAGGTGGTGGAGGCAGCCGCCAGTGGAGTGACAATACACGCCATGTAATCAGGAATGCACGCCATGTACTGATGTCGACGAATGAACAATGCCATGGTAGAATGAAGCCACTGGGGGAACAATTTAAAAAAATGAAAAGTACACACCGTGTACTTGAGAGTACACGCTGTGTAGGTTGTTTATTTCACTTTAAACAGGAAGTAGAATCCTCATTCGAGAGAGGAGACATAACCACTATTTGGATCTCGAGAGGATGACCAAACCTTGGAGGATCACCCGAACACTCACCAGGAATCCAATTCCGCCTCCATCGATCACGTTGGGACCACACGAGTAAGCCCTATCCTCTCCTTGCACTATTCTTACCAATTCTTCCTATAAGGTAAGTTATATACATTTTAATAAGAATTATTTTATCCCATATTAACACCGTTCTTGGACGATTCAGGAGGCATCGTTCACGTATACCGATCAGAGTCGATCGAGGTAGGTGGTATGATGTTTATTTTCAACTTTTGTGTTGAAATTGTGTACGGTTGTGCTATGCACCCATGGTTGGGGTGTCGTATGGCTGTGGCCGTTTCTAATAAGATATCTATAATTGCATAGATAATCTGATGATAAGTTTAAACTACTATTTGGGATCACTTATTGGAACCAAGACCTCCCAGGGGTGCTTTCTTCTGTTTAGCCGTTTGGCCAGGATACCCGAGGGTATTCCATGATTATATTGTGCATTGCATTTTTTTCTTGAGAGAAGTTTATATAAATTTTTGCTTATGATTTGGGATCGACCCAATTCAATTAGCCTTAGGGAAGTATTCTATTAGCCTGAGGAAAGTGTTATATTAGCCTGAGGGTAGTGTTATATTAACCTGAGGGAAGTGTTCTATTAACCTGAGGGTAGTGTTCTATTAGCCTGAGGGTAGTGTTCTATTAGCCCGAGGGAAGTGTTCCTTAGCCTGAGGGAAGTGGTTGGTTGGCCTAAGGGTAACCTTCGTTTAGGCCTGTGGGCAATAGTCTCTATGCCTGAGGGCAATATCATGTATGCCTGAGGAAAATGATTGATATTCCTGAGGGAAATTACTTGTGGGTATTTGATTCTGTTACCTGAGTGTAATGATAGTATGTCTGAGGACACGACTATTTAGAATCTTCACTGTGGTGATTTTCTATGTTTCACCTACCAAGCTGAAGCACAGTCTTGGAGGTGATAAGTAATAATTAAAATGGCAATGAAACAGGTAGTGATAGTTAATTTTGAAAACTTACTGGTTTACTGCATTTATTTTTTCACAATGTTGTTTCAAATTTTCACCGATAGTTTGGCACATGCCTTTAGTTGGGGTGTCATGACCCGCCTTCACCAAAAGGAGGGAAGGGTCAGCAGATTTCCAGGCCCTTCCTTCTTTAAGTTGAAGGAGAGATAATGACCCCTGAAACCTGCCTTCAATAGGTCCTAGAGATGCGACCAGAACCAAGGGTATAAAATTACACACTAAATGGAATACATTAATCGTTTTCTTTTAATAGGATCAGGAGATAAGATAGTGAATCCCAAAACACCAAAACTGAAAGTGCAAGTACATCTGAAAGTAAACCATTCACATATGCATGTTCAAAGGTAAAAGATACAAGTCACAAAACTCCAAAGGTAAAGTACCAAGAAAATGAAAACGACAACAAAAACTTCCCCAAGGTCTGAGCTAGTACGGTCCCACACGATCCCTGATGTCCTACTGGAAACCTGAAAACAATTTTATATACATAGAGTGAGCATACAAGTACACACAGTAGGGAAAACCAAAGAATCTTGTACACAAGTGATGAGACATTCTAATGTCCTGTGGAAAAAGAGATAACCAAAAACCCAACCAGGAAAAAGCTATCCACCCAACCTCAACGAGGCATGATCCCTAAATAACGCAAGTCAATTAAAGTATAGTAACAACACATCGATATTTGGGTACCCCGTGCCACTTTTCAACTGGTTATTGAAGACATCCTACGCATCGAACCAATCCCGCCATTCTTACCGCAGTCCCACTGCCAAACCCCACCCGCACACACTTGGCCCACAACCTCATCGTAGTCCCACTGCCAAACCCCGCCTGCACACACCTGGTCCACAACCTCACCGCAGTCCCACTACCCAAAATCTGCCCACACACACAAGGGTTATTACCACAATCCCGCCCGCAGACACCTGGGCCACAACCACCACACACAACCATACCTGCAAACACCTGGGTCAAATCAACTACTGCCACATCCGAAGACACCTAGGCCTCATCCCGAAGACACTTGGGAAACAACCTGCCTGCAAACACCTAAGCCAACCACTACAACTACCCCGCCCAAATATTCTTGGGCTAATAATGGACTTCAGGCCATCACAGCCTACCCGAAGATACTTGGGCTATCTGGGAAAGGGAGCAGAAAGGAGCTAATAACCAGCCACTAATAGAAGTGTTGGGAAAATCACACTTCCCCATGAAATGGGGATGTTCAGCACTAAGTGCTCAACATGGGTGAGGCGCGAATAAGTAACATAAGAACTACAAATATATGTATAAGTAACAAACACTCAACCCAACCTAGGGTTTCCAAGACAACACAAGCACAAGAACACTCGTCCCTATTCATAGGAAGCACATTGCTCCCGGTCGAGACACAACTCACCCCCAGAACCAATCCCCATTTAAGCTATTCTTGTTTCCATGTTCAAGTAATTTCATTTAAATAAAGTTCTGTACTACTGGGAAACTAACAACATAAGCACAAACCAAGGGAAAAAGTTACATCCAATAGCAATTTAAGCATTCACACCCGGTTCTCTTGTAAGGTCACAACAACAAAGGGAGAAGTGAGATCCCTCGAAGTACTGGAACCAAATAAAACCCCGAGATACAACCCCATGTTCCCAAAATCCAAGTGCCAACGGTTTCTCAACAATAGAGGATCCCCCCCAATTTGTGATATAGGCAGAGTAATCACACACCCTCAAATTCACAACGAGCAAAAGTATAACAACAGGGGATCCCATCCCCACCCACATCGCCCCAGCAATCGGCTCGTGAAAGAAACAACCAAACTTCTACCACCAACACAAGGCATGCCCATGCAGGTATTTTCAAATTTAAAAGATTTAACACACTCCGTGGTTTCAATTCCATTGTACTTTAACCGGGGTTATCACAGCAAAGGGTTCATCCTAGTGCTTTCAATTTATTTAATTGAGTATACATAATTATACAATTCCATGTTACGATTATTTAAACATACAGGGTTACCTAGTTTCATTAGTGCGCAAGAAAGACCACCAACGACCATGATTTTCAGTGAGCATAGGCCCGTAAAATTTACATCACATAACAACATAAAAAGAGTATAGCAGAACATCAGTCAGAACCCCCTTCAATCTTTAATGTTTCATTCAGTATCTTCATTAAGATAGGTTTCATCAATTTACACAGAGATAAAAGCATGACCACCCCGCATGATACACAGAAGGAGAGCCGAAGGATAAAGTCCCTTCCTAACAGATCAAGGATCGATGTTAATTCCTCGCATGAGTAGCCATAACTCCACAGAACGCGATCAAGGAAAACATTGAGGGGTTACAACTCGTTTGGAGGAAGGGTACTCTGAGCGTAGGGTGATCGAGAAAAAGAAACGTAGGGAGAAGCCTTTAGGTTATAAAGGCTGAGATACAGTATTCCCGGGACGGTTATGATGCGGAATGAAAAACTCGAAACTGCGTAAGAAGTGGGATCGTGGTTTGACCACGTGGCTAGGACACCCACACGCTACTTAAAAGGTCCCCTCCTTTCGGGGCGGTTTAAACAAACACACACCTCATGGTTTTTCATTTAAGGAGGTCACCTCACCATTTATTTTATTTAACCATCATTAATGGGAATTAATGTTCATTAAAATAGGCTTAAAAGGGTTTAAACAAGGTTTAAAAACCAATTTGCGTAAAAAAGAGGCGCTACTGGAAAACCCGTGGGGGTAGGCGAGAGCTACCGGTAGCCGAGAGCTACCGGTTGGCGACAACTACTGGTAGAGGAGAGCTACCGATTGGTGATAGCTACCGGTAGCCAAGAGATACTGGTTGGTGACACCTACCAGTTTCCTAGAGCTACTGGTTGGCGACACCTACCGATGGCCAAGAGCTACTGGTGGCTCTCGGCCACCGGTAGCCGATAGCGACCGGTAGCTCTCGACGACTGGTATCCAAGAGACACTGGTAGTTGAGGGTGACCAGTACCACAAGGTCACTAGTAGGATAGGTCTACCGGTAGGCCGAGGCTACCGGTAGGCCAAGGCTACCACTAGGTGTCACGAGAAGCTGGGATGGCCTTCCAGACCACCCAGAACACCTTAACATCAGATTTTTACCAAGTAATGGACCCCAAAAACCCAGTCCATTACATGGGGCCTACTGGGATTTATTTCTCACACCCTATTTGGGTCATGTCTTTGGCCCAAACAGATTATATTTCTGCAGGTTTCGAAAGGATCAAGGGTCCCTATAAAGGTACATGATTGTAGCAGATGAGTAGGAGAGCATGGGACCAAGCTTAGGCTTCGATGCTACAACGTTCTATTTACTATGGTTTGTTTTGTTTGTTTATACCTTGTACTTTGAGTTGTATTGTATTGTGTTGCAGTGTATCCTGTTCTGCCTGCTTTCATAGAATTAGTGACATGCTGCATGTTTGTATATATATGACTACTGGTTCTCTTTTGCTTTAGTTGTCCATTTTAGTTGTATATTGTTTACTGCTTCCGCTATTGTATGTTATTTATCATTTCCACAATGCTACAATTTGAAAAATGAGGGCATAGTTTCCCACTATCAGACCTGGGCCCTCGCTCCTAATCGGAAGCCTATGGCATTTGGGGAAATGCGCTTGAGGTCATGTGACCAACCGGGTTTGGGGCACCCATTGTGTGGCTTCCAGATCCAGGACATTACAAAGTGGTATCAAAGGAGTTCTTTTCTTTGACATAATATTTGGATCTTTAGTCAGGGATAGGATGGAGATGGTAGTTGAGAATAAGCTATGCCCGTGAGTAGCTAACTCGTGTACATGGAAAAGATAATCTACCTCGTTATTGCAATTATCCCTGGTTTTTCAATTTTATAGTTGATTTGATTTTCAATGTTGGGTGAAATGCTTGTGATTGTTTTTTTATATGTTATATATGGGTTTAATTTAGTTTCAACCCGATGAGAAGAGGGTGTTCCACCTCATGCATCATTTAGGCACATGCTATAAATCACATGTCATGCATTCTTTCCATGCCATGTAGGTGCATTAGAAATTGCATGTTGTTGTGATAGTTGTTGTGCTAGAAAATCATACTGTTGTGATAGCTGCCTTGATAAATACCTACTATTTTATAGGGTATTGTTGTGTGAGTTTGTTGATAGAATGAAATCCATACTTTGGTTTTTGGGGAGTATGGACCCTCACTGATTGGAAATTGGTGGATCATTGACGAGTTTACTTTGTTATAAAATGTATAAGATGCCAATATTTGATTCATGGGGAATATGGGCCGTTACAGATCAGAATTTGGCACTTAGGTGTTTGTTCTGTGTTTTTTCTGGTTTCCAGAGTAGTTTCTGAGGCTTACTGTCTGGAAAACCCAGTAGACATGCCATGTAGTTCTATGGACACACGCCGTGTGTTCTTCTATTCAGGAAGAAAGGAAAAAAATTAGGTACATGTCGTGTAACCTATGTACATGAAGTGTAGACTCTTACCGTGTCATAGGCCTTGTGGGAAGAGACACGGGATAAAGAAGTTTTGGGGGGGACACACTGTCTACCAGTTGTACACACCATGTAGTGTCGACCTAGTATCTACTCGTGTAACTAACAACAAGGACGATGGAAACTTCATACATACACGCTGTGTCTCCCTTGAACACACCGTGTAGTCTGACCCGAGTACTTGGCCATGTCACTAACAACACGGGTCAGTGTTACCCTACCTTGTACACAACATGTGCCTGTCGGACACGCCGTGTAGTGTCAGCTGTGTAGCTGGTCGTGTAAAGAGAAACATGGGTCAGTCTGGGGCTTCTTTGAACACACCGTGTCCTTTTAGAACATGCCATGTAGTGAGACCTGGGTACATAGGCCATGTGATGAACAACACGGGCCGATAAAAGATTGTCAAGTACACACCGTGTACCTATGGGACACGCTGTGTAGTTTTGTTTTAGAAAAGCTGTGTGACTTTTCCATGTAGAAGGACTTGGGAAGGGAAGAAGGATTCAAGTACACACCATGTATTTGAATGACATGCCATGTGTTTGGGGTGTTACACGACCAATTTTAGCTAGAGTACATGCCCATGTGAATGGCCTGTGAGAACACACTGCGTAGTATTTATAAACGTCATGTAGTCAAGTTTTATGAATCTTGAATGCTTTCTTTATCCTATTCCCTTCTTGGTCTCCTTGTTTTCAGTCTTTGATAACTCTTGATCTGAGGTGTGTGTTTGACCCTGTAGAATCATGCCGCTGAGATGACCACAAGTTATTTTCCAAGAGAGCGGCAACAATTATACTCTTGATATGGTAGGACATGAGCTACCAGTGGATCCTCTAGCAGTTCCAGATGCGGCTCCAACCATTATAATGGAAACATGTGTTGATGCACAGTTTCGTGAAGGCTTCATGAGGTTCATGCAGACCTTCTAAGGAGCACTGCAGGCTGCCACATGTATGGCAGAGCTAACGAGTATCTTCCAGGAGTAGTATCCGCCTACGTTTTCAAGGGATGGTGGACCACAGGCTACAGATTCAGGGCTCGATTTGAAGTATACGATATTCGAGAATCTAGAGATGCCTCTGGGGAGCAGGGTTGAGCTTTCTAGATACATGCTGCGTGATTCCGCCAAGAGGTGGTGGGATATTACCACCCAATCTGATCATTACCGAGACATGGTGTGGGAAGATTTTTAGGAAGCCCTCAATGACATCTTCTTCTCGGAGACGCTGAGGGAAGATTGAGCTCAAGAGTTCATGAATCTGTAGTAGGGTGCCATGTCAGTGATGTATTATTCTGCTCGATTCGCCTTGATTAAACGGTTTTCACCCATTCTGGTGGGTGATGAGGCGTTGAGGGCTAAAATTTTTGAGGATGGTCTTCGTAGTGACATCTGAGTGCTGGTGAACGTTTTCAGGTTTCCTACCATGCATGGTATTACAAACCAGGCACTGATTACTGAGCGGAACCTGTGGGAAGCTAGTGGTGTGGACCAGGGTGGTTCAACACTAGTTTCAGGAACTATTTCTATCTGAAAGAGGAAGAGACAGATTGACTTCTCTCGTTGTCGTAGTACTAGTCATAAGAATACATCAGGTGGCTAGGTCTTTTGCTTCCAGTGTGGTAGAGAGGGGAACAAGAGACCTCAGTGTCCACAAGACCCAGTGGAGTTCCAAGATTTCAGCAAGATGGGTCATCTATAGCGTTTCTGTTGGGCATTCCTACTAGTGGCTAGTGAGAGGGGTTCTATGCAGACTCCGTGTGTGGGAGTAGGACCAACAACTTCTTACCAGTCGCAAAATTGGGGTACGTCAGGGCGCCCATGCAGAGATGGTGGTTGTAGTCGTGGTAGCCAGAGACCAGGATCTTAGAGGTAGCAGGGCGGGTCAGCTCAGGGTAGCCAGACTATGTTGCAGGGCCGCGACACTGGCCAGGCATATGCAGTGCAACAGACCCAACCAGAGCATGATCCCAGACCTTCCACTGTTAGATGTACTTATCTAGTAGCTTATGTTTTATCTTCTGTACTTTCCGATATGGGCGCTACACATAGCTTTATATCTGTGCTCGTTTTTGAGATCTTTGGTCTCTGTGTTTCTTCTTATTCTGATGTTATGGCGCTAGACACTTCGTTGGTGACTAGAACGGAAGGTGTACGTCAGTGCAGGGAGTTCCCCCTAGAGGTTGATGGGTGTCACTTTCTATGGGACCTCTATGTCTTAGAAATGATGACCTATGACATCATTCTTAGGATGGTCTGGCTAGTACCTTTTTGAGCCTTTTTATATTGCTACTGTCGTACGGTGAGTTTCACGTCACCAGAGGGTGGAGAGTTTCTATACAATGGTGAATGGGATGTCCAGGCAAGCCGAGCTGGACCTAAGAATCATGGGCGAGGTGGTGTGACAACCCAGATTGAGAGATTATATCTTGATGATCAGAGGACTTGTTAGAAGGATTTCCCTCAAGTAGTTGATCGTTTCAGGGATGTCTTTCTGGATGACTTTTCATGTCTTCCTCCGGAGTGAGAGGAATATTTCTTTATTGAGATTGTGCCAGGAGTGGCATCAATGTCCATTTCTCCTTATAGGATGGCTAAAAATGAGTTACAGGAGCTCAAGAGGCAGTTAGAGGAGTTACATGCAAATGGTTTCATCCGACCCAGTAATTCTCCTTGGTGTTTGCCTGTTCTTTTTGTGAAAAAGGCAGACGGTACCCCCGAACTCTGTGTGAATTATCAGAAGCTGAACCAACTGACGGTCAAGAACCAGTATCCCTTACCAAGGATTGATGATCTTATTGATCAACTTTGGGGAGAACGAGTGTTCTCGAAGATTGACTTGTGATCAGGATATCATAAGTTACACGTTAGACCATCTGACATACCGCTTACATATTTTCAGAGTAGATACGGTCTATACAAGTACTTGGTTATTCCATTTGGGCTCACAAACATGCTAGTAGTTTTAATGGCTCTGATGAATCATTTTTTCCACCCTTATCTAAATTCTTTTGTGGTAGTCTTCATGGAAGATATCATGGTGTACTCTAACAGTCTACACGACCATACCACCCATCTTGAGATCATTTTGAGTACACTGAGAGAGCATCAGTTATATGTTAAGCTCTCAATGTGCCACTTTTGGATGGACTAGATTCACTTCCTAGCTCATATTATCTTAGAGGCAGGAGTTGCAGTGGACTCATAGAAAGTGAGAGCAGTAGTTTCCTAGGAGCATCCTAAGAACGTGTTTGAGATACAGAGTTTCTTGGGGTTGGCTGGTTACTACAGGCATTTTATACAGGACTTATCCTGCTTAGCAGTGCCGTTGACAGGTTTGACTAAGATGGGTGTGAAGTTCGTTTGGTTAGAAGTTTTTGAGACAGCCTTTCAGGAGCTGAAGGGTAGGTTGACATCATCACCAATCCTGATTCCTCTAGAGAAAGGTAAGAGCAATACAATTTACTATGATGCATCAGGTATTGGGATGGGTGCACTGTTAAAGCAGGGAAATCGAGTTGTTGCCTACGGGTCTCAATAGTTGAGGACACATGAGATGAATTACCTGACGTATGACCTCGAGTTGGCTGCCGTTGTTCATGCGTTGCACTATTGGAGACATTATCTCTTCAGAGTGCATTTTTTGGTTTTCACTAACCACAAAAGTCTCAAATACATCTTTACTCAGTGTGACTTGAACTTGAGACAACGAAGGTGGGTTGAATAGCTTTAGTACTTCGACATTGAGCTTACCTATACACCTGGTAGGGGTAATGCCATAGCTGATGCACTATGTAGGAAGACTCAGACACAGGCAGTGCAGGAGGCCAGTGGTGAGTGGCATGTTATGGCTTTGTTCTCTGAGATGCATTTGGAGGTGCACGATATTCAGGGACAAACCTATCTTTCATCCTTAGCTATGAATTCTAACCACCTGGATATAATGAGGATGAGATGTCTATCAGATTAAGAAGGCCTAGTTCTACGGGAGTTGGTGGCAAGTGAGGACCCTCCTCCTAGATGGATGATAGGCGATGATGAGGTACTGCATGTCCATGGATGAGTGTGGGTTCCAGGGGATATACGCGAGGAGCTGATGCGGGAGTTTCATGCTTCATCTTGGGAAGTGAATCCTGGAGTTACCAAAATGTACCATGACTTGAGACATCACTATTTTTGGCTAGGTATGAAATGGGAAGTAGCTGGTTTTGTTACAAGATGTTCTACTTGTCAACAGGTGAAGGCGGAGCATCAGAAGCCAACTATACTATTATATCAATTACCCATTTTGATGTGGAAATGGGATGATGTCACGATGGACTTCAATACCGGGTTTCCCAGGTCACCTCAAGGATGTGATGTCGTGTGGGTTGTTGTAGACAGACTTACAAAGGTAGCTCACCTTTTTCCTATCAAGGAGACCTTCAGTGTTGACGAGCTCAAGAAGCTGTATATCCGAGAGGTTGTACGACTTCATGGGGTCCCTCGTTCTATCATTTCTGATAGGGACGCCCGCTTTATGTCTCATTTCTAGAAGGGTTTCCCGAGGGTACTGGGTACACAGGTGCTTCTGAGCCCAACTTACCACCCTGAAACCGATGGCCAGTCAGAGCGTACGATATAGGTCCTAGAGGACAGGCTGTGTGCATGTGTCCAAGAGTTTGGGGGATCTTGGGAGACGCACATACCCCTGTTCGAATTTTCCTATAATAATATTTTTCATGAAACTATTGAGATGACACCATACAAGGGTTTATATGGTAGGGCATGCCGACCACCTTTGTGCTGGTTGGAGGCAGGTGAGGCAGCTTTACTGGGACCATGTCTCATGCAGGAGACTTTGAAGCAGGTCCTGTTGATTCAGAAGTGGATGGATATTACACAGTCTCGTACGAAATCTTATGATGATACCTATAGATGACCCTTGAAGTTCGTGGTCGGGGATCAGGTTTTCTTGTGTGTTTCACCAAGGTTGGGACACATGCAGATTAGGAGACAGGGTAAACTTTCGCTGAGGTATGTGGGGCCGTTTGAGATTCTGGAGAGAGTCAGGTTGGTTGCCTATCGATTTCAGTTACCATAGTGGTAATGGGCCATGCACGACGTCTTACATGTATCTCAGCCTCACCACTATCATTCATACCCGTCTCACATTTTTCATCCCGAGGAGGTTGAGCTGCAGGTCGATGCATCCATTGAGGAGCATCTGATTCATATTGTTGATAGGAGCACAATGTTTCTCCAAGGCTAGTCAGTTCCTCTCGTTTGGGTGTTATGGTAGCATAGCTGAGTGCATGATGAAACCTGGGAGTGGGATACAGATGTATGTGCTCAGTGGCCAGAGTTTTTCATAGCCACATCTTCAAAAACCCTAGGAATGGAAATTCGGGGATGAATTATTTTATGGGGGGAAGTTTATAAGAACCCAATTATTATTTTTTGAGGTACGATTTTCTTATTTACCCTTTTCCTTAAGGGTGTTTTGTGAAAATAAGGAAAATAGGGGAAAATCCCAATTTTTTTGGGTACACGCCATGTACGTTTCCACACGTCAAGTACTTTGGCCGTGTGGGATGAGTACACAGGGCGTGTAGGCCTGTCGGTGATGAAGGGTGTAAAAACTGACTACACGCTGGGAAATTTGTTTACTTCTCTCCATGTAATCAGTCGACATGTGAACAGTAAGGCGGTGGAGATAGCCGCCAAAAGAGCGACAATACATGCCATGTAATCAGGAATACACACTGTGTACTAATGTCAGCGGATGGACACTGCCGCGGTGGAAAGAAGCCTCTAGGGGAACAATTTAAAAAATGAAACGTACATGCCATGTACTTGAGAGTAAATGCCATGTAGTTTGTTTTTTTCTTTTAAAATAGGCAGTAGCCTCCTCATTTGAGAGAGGAGGCAGAACCACCATTTGGAGCTCAGGAGGGCAACCGAACCTTGGAGGATCACCTGAATGCGCACCGGGAATCCGATTCCACCTCCATCGATCACATTGGGACCGTACGGGTAAACCCTCCCCTCTCCTTGCGTTGTTCTTACCAATTCTTCCTCTAAAGGAAGTTATTTACGTTTGAACAAAAATTATTTTATCCCATATCTACGTCGTTATAGGATGATTCGGGAGGCGTCGTTTACGTATACTGATCAGAGTCAATCGAGGTAGGTGGTTTGATGTTTATTTTCAACTATTGTGTTGAAATTGTGTACCATTGTGCTACGAACCCATGGTTGGGGTGTCATATAGATGAGAACATTGCTGAAAAGATATCTAGAATTGCGTAGATAATCTAATGATATGTTTAAACTGATGTTTGGGATCACTTCTTGGATCCAGGACCACCCGGGGGCGCGTTCCTCTATTTAGCCATTTGTCCAGGATACCCGATGGTATGACATGATTATATTGTGAATTGCATTTTTTTTCTTGAGAAAAATTTTATATAAATTATTGTTTATGGTTTGGGCTCAGCCGGGTTCTATTAGCCTAAGGGCAGTATTCTATTAGCCCGAGGTTAGTGTTCAATTAGCCTGAGGGCAGTGTTCTATTATCCTGAGGGCAGTGTTCTATTAGCCTGAGGTCAGTGTTTAATTATCCTGAGGGCAGTGTTCTTTTAGCCTGAGGGTAGTGTTCTATTATCTTGAAAGCAGTGTTCTATTAGCCTGAGGGAAGTGTTATATTTTCCTGAGGGCAATTTTGCTTAGACTGAGGGTAGTAGTTGGTTGGCCTGAGGGTAACCTTCATTTATGCTTGTGGGCAGTAGTCTCTCTACCTGAGAGCAATATCATGTATTCCTGAGGGTAATGATAATTATGCTTAAGGGAAATCACCTGTGGATATTTGATTCTGTTACCTGAGGGTAAGGATAGTATGTCTGAGGACACGATTATTTAGAATATTCACTATGATGATTTTTTAGGTTTTACCTTGAAAGATGAAGCACAAGCATGGAGGTGATAAGTAATAATTAAAATGGAAATGAAATTTTTAGTGATAGTTAATTTTGAGTACTTACTAGTTTACTGTGTTTACTTTTGCACACTGCTGTTGCACATCTTCACCGGCAAGTTGGGCACAGGCCGTTGGTGGGTGCCTACTGGGATTTATTTCTCACACCCTGTTTGGGTCATGTATTTGGACCAAACAGACTATATTTCTACAGGTTTCGATAGGGGAAATGCTCCCTATACAAGTACATGATTGTAGTAGAGGAGTAGGAGATCATGAGACTGATCGTAGGCTTAAGATGCTGCTGTATTCTATTTACTCTGATTTCTTTTGTTTGGATTTTCCATGTACATTGAGTTGTATTGTATTGTGTTGTAGTGTATCCTGTTCTGGATTATTTCGTAGAATTAGTGACATGCTGCATCTTTGTATATATATTACTACTGGTTATCTTTTTCTTCAGTTGTCCATTTCAGTTGTATATTTTTTACTACTTCCAATGTTGTATATTATTTATCTTTTCCGCTGCGCTACACTTTGACAAATGAGGGAATAGTTTACCCACTATCAGACCTGGGCCCTCGCTACTAGTTGGTAGCCTCTGGCATTTGGGGAAATGCGCTTGAGGTAATATGACCAACTGGGTTCGGGGTACCTGTTGTGTGGCTTCCGGATCTAGGACGTTACACTTATCCTATTTCCCCAATTTATTTAAAAGGAATACAGAGTTCATCCCACTATACATTAAAGGTAATATCAATATATAAGAAACCACTCTAATATTTTCCACAATCTAAAATTATTTAAGAAATCATGTATCCAATTTTACATCTTCATCTATGATTCAATCACAACCTTGATGAAATAATAAGTTAGACATTGTCCCTAAGAAAAATAAAAGAGGTTCGAATCATTGATCATCATATTAAATCATACTTTTTTGATCCATATATGATACCCTCATAATCAATTGAATTTGAATATAACTTTACTTTATATTGTAGGTCCAAGGAAAAACTCATCACCAAATTCCGTTTTTAATTTTTTTTAGGGAAACCTTTCATATAATTCCTCAAATATTTCTATAAAGATGGATTCATCATTGATATTTTTATAATAAAACTCCAGAATTGAAACATAGCCTTTCCATGAGACATAAAAGAAAATAAATATAGTGAGAGAATATCCTTATGAATATATATACATATATATATAGTGTCTTATGATTGAACTTCGATCAATGTATGGTAATTCATATTCAACATCACTTTAGTACCAAAATAATTTTACATTACCTAATAAAAACTGATATTTATAGATTTCATAATGATTAGATTAATTTTTTTAGGTATATAATGAATTCTCACAATCACATTGACTATAATATTTCAAAATATTATCAAATTTCAATGTTACTTATTCCAATCAATATTTTCAACAATGTTCAAATGATTAAAAATAAAAAAAATATTAATAAATTTTGAAGATCATGGAAAAAAAATCACAATGTCCATGTTTACATTACCACATATTAATTTTGAATAGGTAATTATAAAATCATTTTCATTGGGATCTAATTTTGAGCCTTATATAATTATATATTAGGACCCTGAATTTATGTCAAGTCATTTAACATTTCATTAATCAGTGCCAAATGTTTCATTTAACACTATATTATGTCATGGGTAATGATGGATGAAATACTATTCACGAAAATGGGGAAATCCTTATCAAATCTTCTCACAAACCCAACAGAACAAAAAATTTCCCAATAAAATGTAAAATATAATTTCCATTGGGAGTTGATATATATATCTTTTCCCTATTATATAATCAATAATGAAAAACCTATAACATTGAATTTTAACTCTAAATATCACTTTATCACTCCATGAAGGATTATATAATTTTAAAATGAAATAAGAAAAATTTTCTTTCTTCCTTATATACATCATTATATAAATTGGAGAAATGTGACCGTTGTTGTTACTCAATTTTTCACTCATTAAATAACTTAACCTATGATTTTATACTCAAATAAATTTTAATGTAATTATATTTTTCAAAATTATATATCATCTAAAAAAATTAGTAATTATATTCAACCCATATTCTCTATTAAATATTCAAATCTAGCTGTGAAAATATTTACTTCATGTCATTTTCATCATTGTACATGGAAAACTTCTCAACATGTTTCATCTCCCACGCAAACATGTGTTCTAGTTTCGAATCATAACTTATGAGGGGTTTCTCCTTGATTTATTTATGGAACTAGAGACATACAATATTTCTTTATCCAAAGGGAACTACATTCCAAATTCATGTGTTTGTTACGTTTGGACCTACGATACTTAAGAAATAAATTTTTGAGAGGATGGGAGATCAGAATCATCACACCTTGTTTGGGGGAATTTTTTCCTACCCTAGAAATCCCTTATGGATTTGAGATCTTATCATGAATCCTTATTAATTCCTCAAGTATAACATATGTTTACATTGGAATTTGTAATCAATTATTAGCATGTGTGAAATTTCAAATCATCCGTATGTATTTGAGGTTCTTCATTAATGGAGGTATTCATTTGTATTTGAGGTTATACATCAATTTATTCTCTTATATAAAATTTATATATTATTTTAACCATTTTTTTGATGATACTGGTTTTTTAAGCCACTCAAGGGGGTACTCTAGTTATTATTACCATCCAGGGAGACAAATGTTGGTTTTAATGTTGGGATCAAACCCAGAAATGGAATACCTACATATCCTTGTAAGAGGAATATGAACCCTCATAGTTGGGTGATGATTAATGGGACACATCTTACCTTTTAAGGTCATTTGATTGGGACCTAACCATAATGTTTAATGTCATGTGATAAGGAAATCTAAGTGGAAGATGCTCAGTCAAAGCTTTTATTGGAATTATACCTATGCAACCCAATGAACCTGGAAGGGATATGAATTTTCAGGTTTGAATTAGACACCTCTTGGAATGTGGCCTAGAAAGGACACAACTGATTTCGATTTTTGGGTTTGAACTTCATGGAGGAATCATACATTCTCATTTGGATGAGAATCAAATCCTACGTAGTTTAGGAAATCTCGTAGGGGTGTATGATCCTTTGTGAGAAATAGGTTGTGGATTAATCTTAAGGAGGATTCCCTAGTGACTTGGGGGTTTTAATTTGGGTTTTACATCAAAGTATGATGCCCATTTATGGATGATATGAGATAGAGATTGGGCCTTAGGAAGGATTCCAACATATCCATGTTTTGATGGCAATCAGAGTTCTCATAGTTCATTCAATGAGATATTTTGGAAAATGTTTTGATAAAAACAAATATATAATCCCCTAGGATTCATGCTCGATTTGAGAAACATGAGTATGTGAAATATTCAAAAAATTCCCACACACATTTCCTCTTCTGCTGATGGAAGAGGATAAACCTATGGAGGCGATAGTGGATGAGGGTGAAAAGCAATGAACCGTTCAATATGGGATTGAAAATGGAGTTCATTGGATCCAACCCGAAAGGATAGGGGATTCTTCTTGGAGGTATTACCTAAAATATCTCTTGGTATGGGAGTTTTACTTTTCCTTTGTTCAAAAGTAAAAGTATGTATGAATTTTACCTTTCCTACCAGGGACCTGAGGCTCAACGTTTTAAAGAATATAAGGGATAACCATGGAACAAACCCAAATCCTTCAAACTGGAAACTCCCCAACACTATTATTGGGAGATAGGTCCATGTGGCTGCAGATATAGAAACCCACAGACACTCAATTAATCCTATCCCTATTATAAAAAAAATGTTGGAAACCTATGACTGCATATATATAAACCCAAATGGGAGACACATTGATGTGTCTTTCCCAATGGTTTGATAAGTCAGGAGGTTTTGGCAGAGGATTCAACACAATCCCTTTCAGACAAGAAATCTTATGAAGAGATATCATTTCCATGAATGAATTTGACGATGGCTTGATGAGAGGATTTTATATGATGAAGGGACAAGGGGATTGAATGAGGGGTTCCGAAGTTGGTATCTAGAATGAAGGTATGGCTATGTACGTAGGATTTGGTGACCTAATGTTTACTTACATGACAAATAACATGGATGTTAAAACATTGGTGAGACTTGACTCAATCCTTCCAGAGTATTCATAGTTATTCCCATAAGTGGGGCTCTTATGTTCCTTTGAGAGAAATGGGTGACATTAAAGTGTCTATGATTTTGGGATGTTGGGTGCTTTAGGTGACCAAGTGTTATGGTTTTCAAACACTGAAGGGACATAAGTCCTATGATACTCCTTTAATTATTCTACCCTAGGTGTTAAAGAACTACCTAGAGGGTTTCAGAAGACTAGAGTGACTAGAGAAACCATTGGTCTTCAGGTAAATTCTTCCATACAAATGAATACACCAATGGTCAATTAATTGGAAAAAATAAGATGCTCGGTGAAAGGAGTTTGGGCATGAAAGTGGGGTTGCGTGCCATAATTATGGCACTGTAGTGTTTGGGCACTGAATTAGTGGCGCTCAAGTAGGCTTTCACACTACTGGTACCTTGGGTGCCACTTTGGGGACTTTGTCAACATAATTGCTCCATATCGTGGGGGTTTCACCCCTCCACCCCTGCTTAGCATCAGTGTCGGGCTAATTCCTTCACTACCATCACCAACCCCCATTAAAAATGTTGATTCGTACTGTGAGATTTTCAAGCCCAGTTATGGATTTTTGTGGAGTAGTGTATGGAACACATTTCATGGGTTCTACACACCAACTAAAAAATTACTCCAAATTTGAGTGTATACACGACCAAAACCAACTCAAGATCATGATAATTGTAAATATTCTCATGATACCAATGATGGAAATATCCATATACCACCAGTCATCCATATTTTATAAATAAATACTAACTCTTATGTCATTTTAATTTAAAAAAACTTATAACACATTTCCAATATTCATGAAATTGAATTTGTGTTGACATAAAACTCATATTCAAACAGTATAATGAATCATTACATCTTATATTTCATTAAAAATTTGTCCATTATTTTTTAACTTTTTTCTTTTTAAACTATGTAAGAGAATTATTGAATTAGAAAGTGGTTAAAGTTAAAAAAACCCAAAAAAAATTGGCATGGAAAATGTTAATGGGGTTTTTATGGCATAACCATATACTTATTTTAGGATATATAGATTTAAAGACAAATAAAAATTATATCTAAAGAATTTCACTTCTTGGATACATAAATAATCCATTTTAACATTTATCACATAATATATGATCTCTCAATGTATTCAAGATTAAAGAAATATATTTCCCATTTTCCTCAAAATATAGTGAATATATTTATATATAATTGTTAAATATGGTCAAATAAAATTTGAACTGGAAGGAAAACATAATTAATCAAGGCTATAAAAATTGCTTTAGTTTTCATCACCTTCAACAAAACCACTAAAAAAATGAATGGTCCTTTATAATTTGAAAATATATATTTAGTGAATCCTTAAAGAAAACTCTATATTACTAATAATGTAGAAATATATTGATCTTATAGACTCATTGAAAAACACTAATAAGTCTAAAAATAACAAAATCATATAATTTGGTATTATTTATTTATGTAAACTTGTTAAAGACTTTGATTACCCACACATAATTTAAAAATTAAAATACCTTCTTAGATAATACAACTGGATCACTGAAAGGAAGAACAATGTTTATATATAATTCATTATATTAAAGATAATTTAGTTGAGTTGTAATGTTTTTTGTCTTGGTTGGTTCTAGGATATATAAAGTAATATAGAGAGTCTTGGTACTTAATATAATGTCTGATATTCACAGGTATGTGATGATGTAACAATAAGAGAGTGGGTGAATCATAGAAACCCCATATGAAAATTTATTATTCATTGAAATGACCCGATCTCACTAGTTAAATCCTTAGACAACACTTTATTTAAATTCTCACCCTTACCCATATGAAAATAAATAAAAACTCCCAGGAATATATTGTTTTTACATGGTTCACCCAAAATATTATTTCCCACAATATATCACATTCAGGTAAAGTATGAGATACAGATGTTCACTATATTATGAATGTGAAAAAATTAAATATTTTATAACAATTAATTATTGTCTATTGATAGGTCCTCTATGTTGGCCCCCATTCGTTTTTAGTCTCATGACTGGTTCTTTAAACTATATCTCCCGTGTGTTCAATCTGTTCTTTTAACCCTCTCTTAAAATGAATCAATAATATACTATTTGATTAAAATGAATCCATTGATCTAATATCCTTCCTCAATGATATTTTTCTGATATCGACGATATAATTAATTAATGCAATATGCATTTTTACCTCTGCATCTCCACTCATACTCTATCATCACAGAATTATACTACCACTAAATGATCTATATTACTTCATGCACATAAACCTTCTTCTCACTTAAATTCCAAATGATTTAACAATTTAAAAAGAATATATTTGTTCCTAATCCTCACATAATTAAGTTCCTCAATAATTTTTTACTAGTTCATGCCTCCCTCTTATAGGGTTTCTTCTTATATAATGATATCATTGGTATTATACTTAATCCTTCATTCTCAATAATGATGGTATGTTGTTCAAATTTTCTATGTATTCACTAACTTCAATATTGATAGTTCTATCAAATAAGTAGACATTGGATTATCAAAAATATATTCTCTTTATTTTTTATATTCTAAAAATAATAATTTTATTTTCGTATAGGAATATAAAAAACTAATTTAATCTCATATGTATATATTTTATCTTATTCAATTATCATTTAAATATATAACCATTTAATCTTTAATGAGACTTAGGACTATCCTTCTTCAAAATATCAAAAATATATTCATATACATTCCATGTATGGATGAATAAGCACAAGTAATTATGGTGGAACCATTCTTCACATGGTGTGATAGAATTATAAATTTTCAATTAAATAAAATGGGTATTATGTGGAATTTCATATCATGTAAGGTTCATAATCGACATTTCTTATTCCATAGCTCCCTAAAACATGGATATATTATCATGTTGTGGTTATGACTCAATTCACATAATAAGAATCGATTGGTATTTCATCCCCATTCAGATTACTGACAAATTCTAATAATTAATGTCTTATATAATATTTATTTATTCTTCATTTATCACCACTAAATACCATTTCTTGAATAATGATTATAAAATTAATCATGGTATTTTTTTCACGGATGAGAAGGGAAATAACTATCAGATTTAATATACAGAACCATATTTAGGAATATCATCACCTTCTCAATATTGGATAACTGATAAGCCAATAAAAAATATATCATTTCACTTAGGTATTTCATAATTTTTCTATAATATTTCATGTAATTGGTGACCTATAAAAAGGATTTTTTTCATTATTTATTTGTAATGGTTTTTTCTTAATTAAAATATTCTTTTCATACTTTGTAAAAACATATTCATAAATGAAAATAGTATACATTAATAGAAAAATATAAAGACGATCTAAATACCATAAATAATATATAATGATATTTTATTTTATTTTTTTGTTTTGAGAAATATAATAGGTATTACAATAATATTTTTAACATATCCAATTTCATTAATATGCTTCAAATTTAGAAGATAAATACTAGACCTATTTCAAATTTTAATCTCATACTCTATTCAAGCATTCTCAGGGCATCATCATTTCATTTACCTTCTTGACTCCTTCTATTCTAAACTATAATTTTATCAACATCAATATTTTACTAACCAAATTATTCCTGTAAGAATTTAAATATATAGTCCATGTGATAATAGTTCTTCCATACTTTTGATATTAACATATCCATGTGACTTCAACATACACAATGTATAATTCCTAAAAAGTAGATTCATAAAAAATTACTTGGACACATTCAGTGTACCCTTCATATTGATGAAATGATTCCATTTTTCATCATTTTTCATCCAATATCTAATAAATCCTACTTCTAGATGCATATTCATTCAACTTAACTTCTGTAGACTCAAAAATGTGTAAAAAAAATTCACATTAGTTTTCATGATTTATAAACACAATTATGGATTCTAATACTTCATTAACAATATATAAAATAAATTTCTCTTAGAAACCATATAAATATTCATTTATTCAAATTATTTCCACCTCAAAATCCATCAGTTGTGTATGATACTTCCTTAAACCTCTCTATTCAGGAATTCTAAGTAGTAACACCTTATTCTTACTTTCTATTCCCCATGATGGAAGAAAGTTGATTGAACTACTTTTCTATCATTTGAATAAATTTGTAACAGTATATAAAATGGGAAAAATATTCTCTAGGTAGTATGTGGGATGACTAGACCATATTCATTCATATTGTGATATTCAATCATCAACTAATAGAACACATATTGATTTGTATATTTCCTCATTTGAAAATATATACAATCATCATAGTCCCATCATTAGACTATTCAATCTCCCACATTGATTTTTTAGCTATACCCTTAACTATTATATATATATATATATACATATATATATATATATATATATATATTATTTTCTATATTTCATTATTATTTCTCCTTTTCTCTCCCCTTTATTAATAATAAATACAAGGTATTAAGACTAAGTGGTTACTTCTTGTTTAGCTCATGCTAAGATAAAATCTCATATTATGCTCTTTGTGAAACATATCTACTATAGGAAATGGTTGGATCATATTTCTCTATTAAATGATGCATCAATTAATAAAATTTATGTCTATGTGAGATTAATTAATTTTGAAAAAAATATTCATTAACCAATACATCGAAGATATTCATAAAATCATCCAATATATGACACGAACTCTATTATCACGTATAAGGGGTTATTCGAGTACATTTTCTTAGTGATATTATAAACTAAACTAAATTAATAAAACATGTAAAAAATATTCAAGTATAGGTTTTTTTAATACTACTATAGACTATATTTATTCTTGATATACAATCCCAATTAATAAAATAATTTTATATAATTAAAAAAGTACTGGATTCTTTGTTTTCATAGATTAACCTTAATTATTTAAATATCTAATTATGTTTCAGTGTTTACTTAAAATATATATTTTTTGTACTATTCCATGCTTGAGATAGATTAGTGGACACAAAATCCAAACCTACACCTCTATGAGTACCAATTATTAATATTTATGAGGATATCTTATTTTAGATTAATTATATTCTTACTTTTCCCCAATATGAGAAATATCATGGGTATATTAATTCCAATGACACTAAAAGTCTCTAAAATCACTTAATAATTATATGAATGTGAAGAAAATGTCTCCCACAATGCCCTTGAGTTCTCACTATTCATGTGATAAATATCTGCCTTTATTTTTTATTAACTTCTAATCTACTATAACCAACTAAAACATGGTTTTTCTCTTTTAAATCCTTCTCTTATATAATATATTTTTTCACTTATTCTATAAATATATGTAAAAAATGTTTATTTCTCTAGAATAAAATATCAAATTCAAACCCGACGAAGAAAAACATTGTATCATTCATTTCCACTTAAGGTAAAAAAATAGTGCATATTTATGGGATATTTTTTTGTAATTAGGTATAGTCCTATAACTTAGATGAAACATTATGAATTATTTGATACTATACAATATCAAGGTTTGTATATAAATTTTCTAAAAGAAAATATTAATAAACACAAAACATGTTAATACCTCAATCCCCTTTTGTTTTACTAGAATATCACAAAAGTAGGATCTTGGTCCCTGTTTCATGAAAATTAAATAATCTATGTTCTTACCTTCTGTAACATCAATCATATCAAATATTCATTCACTACCTTCAAAACATTCATACACACAATTATTTCTTGTCTCTCAAATAAAATTAGTGTTGTAGTGCCTAAAAATATAGAACCACATTAGTAATAATATCTACCACCAGAGAGTGTCTTCCATCTATATTCTCAATCACTTTATATAGATTCTCAATAATCTTGTTAACTATTGTCTTTGGTTATCCCATCAGAGACACACACTCAGCATCTTACTCAATATTTCCATCATCACATGACTCATATTCTACATCATTAATTTGAAAATCAATAACACATTTCATTTTTGTAATGATATAATGAACATAAAAACATCAATTATTAATCAATAATTGAAGGTTCATTAAATAAAAACGCATGAAATCATTTAAATAACATGATAACAATATAATAACACAAAAAATGTAATAGTTTCCTATAAAATTAGTTTATATAAATATAGTAAACTATTCATTATTAAATCCCTATTATGGAAAACCCAAATTAGTTAATTAATAATTCAAATATCTGGTAAAATTAATCAATATAGAGAACTCATTCACATGTTTAAAAATATATGGAATGTCCCAAATTATTGAAATGATATATTACTATCCCACAACTATACAATAATTTTACTATGTATAATAATTGAAAGTATTTTCTATAATCCAATCATATTTAATTCTATAGTCCTAAGGAATATTATAATTAATAGTTTTATAGTACTATAAACAAGCCCACGTATAGATATCAAACCATGTTCAATCCTATAAAATCCTTTTTACCATTTTTATATTATATCAATAAACACAAAATGAATCCTCTATTATAACATTTTTTAATTTCCCATTCTAGTATGAATGTGTCATAAAGGAAAGATAACACATCACCTCAGGTGTTCTTCCTGATCAATACTAGCTAATAAATTTAGTAGAGGATTTATAAGTATTGTTTGTGGAGTAATTTTCCCAAACATATCTCATCAAAATAAGAAATTGAACTATACACCTAAATATTTAAATGTCGTGAAAATATGAGAAACATTTTTCACTAAATTGTTTTACATTATCTCTCCAATGATCAATGAAATCTAATATGAAATCAATTTAAAAAATATATCTAAAGTATAAATGGAATGGGTAGTATAAAAAATATAACACTAATAATAAAACATGAAAAATATCTCACATGACTACAAGAGTATAGAAAATCATTTCAATCTTTCTACATTTCACTAAATTCTATATATTGAGGTTTTATCTATTACCTACATCACCATACATGAAATTTGTATTCACATGGGGATTATATATACATGGTGGGATAAATAAACATTATAGAAATAACCACTATTCCAAATATCACAGATATTTTAATATAATGACATATAATTATCGTAATGTAATTAAATAATTTAATGAAATCATTTTTTTGGTATTTTATAGGTTTTGGGATAACAAATTCACCATGGAAATTGATATACTATCATTGTCCAATATTTATAAAAAATCATGAAATTAGCCAAGAAGTATGATATCCAAACCCATGGATTATAAAAATGTTATTTCAACCTCTAGGATTTAAGTATATAATTTTTAATCACAAGTCATATAATGTATTATAGGTCATAAAAAGGATTATTGAATCCAATTTCACTCATTTCAACATATCATTCCATAGCCTAACCCAAGGCCCTATAAAAGGTAGCTAATGTCATAATATCGACATAAAAATGGTAATGTCATGAAATTATAGGCACACATTTCAAATTATTCATGACAATATCATATTTATCTTATTTTAATTTGAGTCAATTGAGTAATTTATTTTCCATATAACCATGTAAATTCAAAAATCCCACACACTTTTCTTATAAATTATATAAAAAAACCTATAATAAAAATCATCTTCATATTTCATATTTTAAAAATTAAAAACACATTTCAACATTTTATCAAAGATAATTTTTCATCCCTCTTATATTTATAATTTAAATTTTTTATATATATAAATTCCATCAATTATACATAATTCCACAATATAAAACAATTGTTTAAAAATTACTAAAAACCCAGCACTATTTACTCTCACTTATTTTTATGGGTTTCTTCCCTTAATCATATATATTATCAAGTAGGAAATATATATTTTTGAACTTATTTTAAAACAAAAACATGTGTTCTTTTGAATCATTATTCTAAATATTTCACCAATTTTAACAATACAACAAAGTAAATCCCAATCAAAGAAAACAACACATCATAGTTAATTAAAATGGAAATATATTAATTTTTCGCACATTTTTTTCATTAATAAGTATATACTCAAATTTGTAACAATGTTCACTTAATATAACAAATATTTTATATTTTTTCATATTAAATTAATAATTTCATCCATTAACTGCATAAAAAACAATCTTAACTCATTTTAACTAGTCAATCTTGTTATGGAAAATTAACTTCTAACCTCATTAATCTCACACACATTAATTAATAAAAAATGGTTTAAAAAGTATATACAACAAATTAAATAACTGAAAAATAAATAATAGATGTTTTTTTGATGTATTTGAGACAATTGGGCACCCTTTCCACTCATGATGTAAACACACAATAGTTCCCAAAACCATAACTTAGTACATAACTTCTTTCCAATGGAAGGTATTAAATTGGGGTTTTATACCAAATGTTTCTTAGTAACATACATTGGTTTGGAGGATGAGTGGTTGGGCTCATCGCACCCTTTGGGGGGGGGGGTTGTTGTTGTTTACTTTGAGACCCTTTTATAGATTTAATATATGTTCATGCATCTATTCCAAACCCCGATAAATGAAAAGTTACCATATTAAAATTTATCATATGTTGAGCCCTTTTATGTGTAGGAAAAGGGTGGTCTCATTAGTGGATCCATCTTTACATATCTGAGGTTCTTCATCTATTTCCTAGCAATGAATAGCTACTTATATGTTGAAGCTGTATAACTGGATACTTTGGAATTTTTTTCCATACAGGGAGTCAGTTAATATTATGAGGAGGGTGTTGAGACAATATGAGGGATCATACAAATAATGTCTTTTGTAGGAATCAAAATCCATGTAATTTGTTAAACTCATGAAATTTAATACCATGTGGTAATATCATATTTTTGGGAACTTAGGGACAATCTATTTTACCTTGAATCTAAAGGTGATGTCCTATATATTCTTTTTATAGAAGGAATCATAGTTATCGTAGTTTGATCTCACCCTTGGAAATGAACCTAAGGTCGATTCCCTTGTGTGGGTGATGTTTATATCATGACACTCGTCATGGATTACATACAGACATTTCCCTAGATGGTGGATATTGAAAATGTGGATGATATGACTATTCAACCTCCATAATCCCAAATTAACTATACTCGATGTGAGAATCAATGGATATCAAGTAATCAATCTTTCATCATATTGATATAGGGATTATGTATCAAGACTTCCCTTGTGATTTTGATATAATGCTCGGGCCCCGGAGAGGCGTCCTTTATATCCTGGCTATGGAAGGAACTAGAGTCATCATAGATCTTTGGGTTGGGGCATACACACTGAGGATACACTTATATGAAGGACATATCATATTATGTCACTGATTGGGGCTTACATGTTTTCAGATGTACTTCTATTTATAGATATTTATGATGTGAATGATATGATTATTGCATCTCCCTAAGACCATGTGAGCTATGCTCGGTGTGAGAAATAAGGGATGAAAATTAATCAGTCTCATAGTTTGTAGTTTCGGGACTTATACAATCAGATAGCTATTTGGAGGTTCATATAGAGCTTGAGCCTCAGAGAGGCTCCCTAAACATCATGGATATAGTAGGAATCAGAGTCACAATAGTTTTGAGGGTTTCTCAACATGTTGATGGATGAGGTAGAATGATCATCCCACGACAATGATTTTTTCATGATGGTTGAAATTTCAGATACATGAGGGGACATAAACCAAAGTAGATGCCTATTGGAGATTGAGCCTTGGAAAGTAATCCTTTGTATGCCTTTTGGATTTGAATTAGAGTTCTCATAGTTCAGTTTGTTAGGGATTACACATTGAGGATACCCTTATATGTGGTACATGACATTTTATATCACTGATCATGGATTATACATTGAGGATTCCATTATATGAGGTAAAAATAATGTTATGTCACTGATAGAAGATTACACACTAAGGTTAGACATGGTTATCAAGTCTATAGATTCCCATTTGACAAGGCTTGCTTTCCTTCCTAGCATGTGGTAATTTCGTACTTGAAAAACCTTGATTATCTGCTTGACATGTGTTAGGATTTTTTCTTAACATATCCAAATACAATTGCATGATCCTGTTGACTTTTCTGAATGAAATCACATAACTTAGAATTCATTTCTAAAGCTTGTTGTATGATCAATGATTGATTGTACAGAGAGCATCATGAGACATGGGTGGATGATCTGGGAAGTTGTTGTATGATCCTGACTGACATTCATAGAGGGTGTCACATGATCCAGCTGACTATCCCTGGTTTTATCATGAATGTTGGTTGAAACACATATAGTGTGTCATGAGAGTCAGGGTGACATTCTTGGATGGTGATACATGATCCAGGATGACATGCCTAGAGGGAATCTTGAAATACAACTTACATGTTCATAAGACATTGTGAGTTCTAAATGATGTGTCCAAAGGATGTCACAAGAGCTAGTTGACATACCTTGGTGCTATCATGAGACCCAGTTGACATGTATCAGTGCCACCATATGAGTTAAGTGACATGTTTGAAGAATACCTCAGTGTTTGGATGGAGATCTCAGAGGGTTTTTCAAGACATAGGTGACATTCCCAAGGGGCTCCATGTGACATTCTGTTGACATGTCCTGGTGAATTCTCATGATCTAAATATTATACCAAAGTATAATCACATGTTCCAAGTGACATGTCCTAAAAATTTCACAAGACTCGGGTGGTTTATGTGAAACACATGAGGACTATCATATGTGTTCATAAAACAAGTCTCTAATATTTTACTATTTGTTCTAGGCATTTATTGAATATTCATTATATATTTTTTGTGTTATCATGTTTTATGTCTCACCTGTTTTAGCATATTTTCAGGGTGTTCTTTACATGATCTTCCAAAAGTCCTTATCATGATCTATGGGTGGTCACATGAAGTTCATATTCATGCAACATGATCAGTTTAGTTGTTCGTTGGATCTTACCCAACAGAAAACATCCCATCCATGAGATCAACCACTATAAGAAATATGGTCTAATGCCTAGGTGCGATAGTGTTAGGTTCCCTGTATTCTTCGGTCCTTCTCCTCTTTTTTTGATGTTGGAGTGGTGGTTTTATAGGCCCCCACCCAAGTTATTTTTCACATTTTGTAGTGTATATCGCACAAATCAATATTAGAGTTGGCGTATAATGGCCCATACTTTACATATAGATTTTACTTCAACATTTAAGAATATATATTACATAACATAACAAAAACCATGATAGGACTCTATAGTTTTATTATATTTATAAATTGAGAAACATAAACATTTGGTTCATAAAACATCTACATTGTCTCCCACTTATTTTTCTATAACCAGATTCCTTTTTGACATATATTACATAATACCCTTCTTCCTAACCTTGGGAAAACAAAACATATGAAAGGTGAGCTCAAATTATCATTAAGGATAAATATGGGAAATATCAATTATATCATAATCATAAGAACAAAACATTTGAAAATATTATCCTACATATAAAAGATCATAATATCATGTCATTGGATAAATCATAAATGTGAAATTTAATCCCAATAGTCATTACAAATACTTATAACATAAGGCATGAAATTTCATGTCATACACACCTAAGTATAGAAAATAATTTCATATTATTCAATTCTAATTTACAATACCATCATGGTGGAAAAATTCCATTATTGAACTGAGTTCACTCCTTATTTCCAACCTTTATTACTTAACTGGATTGACATGTCATACCTGTAATGTATATCTCATGATATATAAATAGTTACCAAATTCATTGGATAGAGATATAGTTCTCACCCATCTCATTATAAAATCATTCTTACATGTTCCACAAAAACATAAATCATTCATCATAGCATAACCCATGAAATAAAAAGGGTTTCTTAAACATCATTCTATCATAACACATATAAATTAAATGGATTTCACAAAAATAATTTCATAAAAAACACAATGAAATTAATGTAATAATAGGGATAAAGATATAACCATATGTCATCATAGATGGAAAATAATTTTTATAAAATAGAAGACCTTAATTCCTGAGGAAAATATCATTCTTTTTCAAAATAATATTTTTTTATAAAAATGCCAACCAATTTGAAAAGAAAAGAAATTAGTTGAAAATAATCTTTTATTAGTATAGATTATGTTTCATGGAAATATAATTTCATGAAACCATAAAAATCCATTCCTTTCATATAAGTTAAACACACATTATACTCGTTCTTTTGCTGGAAGAGTCAAATAGTACCTCAAATCGAATAAGGACAAAATATTCCTTTCATATGGTTTAATAAAAAGTAACCAAATGGTAAATTTAACATTAAAAAATTGTATAAGAATATATATAATATTTCATAATTAGTAAAAAAGTATGTGGATGATAAATATACCCCAGTAAATACTTACCTATTAACAATCTCATATAAAAATGAGATTCCAAAATTATCCCCTACCTTACGAATGATATCCTTAATTTGTATTTGAAAATATAGTATAATGATTTAAATAATGTTACTAATTTACTCTTGAATGATGATATTTTTTATGATAACATTTATCATCATATTTTCATCCACTTTTTAGCAATGTTTCATTGTTACTCGTTATTTGGGTATTAACTGCTTTATGTTCTTATGCATGTTTTGTTAGATAAGTTCTCATTCATATTTTTAGTATATAGTTATATCTTTTTAATAAAGGTATTATTATAATATATATCATATTTATTCATTTAATTCATTTATATAATCAGTCTTTATTAATGATTATGTAGAACAAATCACATCGCACTGTGGAGCCAGTAAGCCGTACATACGCACGACCGACGATATCATTCCCATAATGGTTGAGTGGTACTAAAGTGAATGGTGTATAGTATATCAGAATATATATATATATATATATATATTAATTCCATCATTATACCCATCCATGTAAGGTGGTGGTTAAAAATGGATTACACCACGGCTTGGAGATGGTAAGCTGAATGTACGCACGCGTGGTGAATTCCTTTTTCATAGGATGGGTAGAAGGTGGAATATCTTTGTATCATAATCATAATAACCTATCAGTATATAATTAATAATTTAGTTATTAATTTATAATGGAAAAACTCATGAGGAGGAATTAGATGAAGAAATAAGCATGAAAGAATCCGTAAATGATTTTACCTCTTCTTCGATGTGCATCCTATAAATCTCCTCTTAGAGCACTAGAGTTGGTCTTTGAAGAAGACCAGGACCTCAAGAATATTTATAAGAATTATTAAAAGGAAAATGGTAAATGTATGATCTATCTTTAATTCTAAAAATTAAGTGAATAGTTGAAGGAGGAAGTGCCATTTTATAATTGAGGTCAGGGGCACTTTTGGAAACCTGAAAAATATTAATTTATAATAATATTAAACCCAATGTAAAAACCTAAAAAATGTACCAATTTTTTAGATGATATGAGATAGGGTTGTAATATCATAATATAATAAAGTTTAGTTGATTTTTTATGTTAATTTATGTATTATCATTTTAATTAACATTTAGTTTTTCTATTTAATTTTTAACTAGGGTAACAAATATTTAAATATTAAAAGGGTGAAATATTTAAATATTTTAAGTAAATTAGACCATAAATGAATAATTTATAAAATTTTATAACATATAATAATTATTATATATTTTATTAAAAGGTTTTATTATTGTTAAATAATTTAAGAAAACCATATTTTGACAAAATATCAATAGTGTCAATTTTCAAAATATTTAATTCATAGATTTTGAAAAATATAAAACGAATAAGTGAAACTCAATCCAAATATTTTATTATATCCCTAAGGGGTTATGTAACTCTATAAAATTGATTTTACATAAAATTTTCCCAAATTATATTTACTAAAATATTTTTATTAATATTTATTTGATCTCTTCATTAACAGAATAATTACGACTTCAAATTTGTATAATTATTTAATATACATATTTATTGAATAAAAAATAAAAATAAAATATTATGATGAAGATAAAATTCATTATATTTGATAATAATACTTGTATTAGAATTTATCTTCTTAAAAATCCTACATTAAAAATGCTCTACTCTTTTCAAACATGAATGTGTCAAATTTATCTTCACTTTAAATAAAATAATGTAAGTGTCATAATATATTATATAAACCTCTAAATAGTAAAACAGTAGACCCTTGGAAGCTTATGGTAGAGATATACTCGAAAAATAAGGTTTGGTAATGTTTTTGGGCCTTTTGATGGTTATTAATATTTTTATAAAAAATATTTTATTAATTTTGAATCAATTAGTTAATTTTTTTCATCATCCACTTATATATATTTAAGGTAATTATTTATTAACTAAAAATTTAAAATAAATCTTTTTGATCAAGAAAAAAATTTATTATTTTAAATTTGTAATTATAATCGAATTTATCTTCTGTATTTCCTTATATTAAAATCAATTTAATTATTAAAGTTTGAGTGAGACATATTTTACTCACCTTTGAATAAAAAAATAAAATGTCCTAATCTCATCCAAGTGGGTTATAATGGATAGAATTTTTAAGAAGTATGTTTTAGGGAATATTATAATCGTAAAATTATATTAAGACAAGTGTAAGGGTAGTTTTATACTATTTTTTATCCTTAATTACCAGATTTACTATTTTACCATGCTAATAAATTTTACCAAACTTACTATTCATATTACCCATAAATAAAATAAATCTATTTACCTAATTTGGACCTATAGATTCAAAATATGGAAACCATTTTTCAAAATTGAATACAAAGAAGTTGTAGTAATTAATTTAAAATTTATCCAGTTATTAAAATGAGAAAACTGGTTTTAAATGGTAAAATATTTCAAATGATTGAAATGTTTTCACATATGAATTTAATGTAAAATTAATTCAAATTACCTACATTATATTAAATGGTAAAAATATATTCTATTTATACTTTTAAACTGCACAATAATATAACTTAACCATATAAATTGTTTCAATGAAAAATTTTATTTTTAATTAAAATTTATTGTATTTTTACTATTTATCAAAACATAAAAGTTATCAGAATAATATCAGAAATTAATAAAAAGTATATTTTTATATCCCACATTAAAATAACATGTTTATTTTTTCATTTAAAATTTATTAATGTGTAAAAATCAAAATTTAAAAGGGGTTCTCCATTCAATGGTTTAAAATTAACCATTTAAAAAATAGGTTTTCATTATAAAATTTTATTCTGTAAAAAATAAAAATATCTAGTTGAGTTATATTTGTTCTAAATAATTGATAGCCAATAAATTCAAAATTCATTTTCATAAGATAGTTATAATTATTCCTATTAACCTAACGACTATGATATAATTTCAATTTTGTAATAAGGGTGTCTCACAGTTCATTTAAACTCACGATTACGTGTAAATCAAGCAACTAACGAATAAAAATTATTTAAAGAAAATATTTCAATAAAACATTTGGGTATTACATTCTACCCCATTAAAATGAATTTCTCCCTAAAAATTCATCACATGGAAACAAACTGACGAGCATACCTATCCCTCATAATATCCTCAAGTTCCCATGTAGCTTATTCAAATTTTTGTTTCCTCCATAAAACCTTAACCAATCGAGTTGTCTTGTTTCGTAGAAAGTTTTCACTACGATCCAAAATCTCTATCTATTATTCTAAATTAGAAATATATTTATCCAGTGGTATGAATTCTGAGCTTAGTACATGTGAAATATCTGTTATTTACTTTCTCATGAGATATATAAGGAACAAATCATGCCTTTGAGAGAGATTCAGTGGAATTTTCAATCAGGATGATACCTTCCCAACATGATGCATAATTTCAAAAGTACTGATATACCTAAGGCTCAACTTTCCCATTATTCCAAATCTCATTACTCTCTTTGAGAGAGAGATTCAAAGAAACACCTTATCAACCACTTCAAACTATAGGTCTTTTATTCTGTTGTCATCATAACATTTTATTGACTCTGAGCTACTCTTATGTGTTATTTAATAGATCTTACCTTTTCTACCATTTCATCTCCAATATTAGGTCCTAATAGATTTCTTTCCACAACATCATCATAGAAAGGTATATTTCTGCACTTCATTCCATATATGGCTTCATAAGGATCCATCTGAATACTATAGTGAATGTTGTAAGAAAATTCCACCAAAAGTAGGCATTAATCCCATCCACCTTGGAATTTCAAAGAGAAAACTCTCTACATGTTTTCCAGAGTTTCAATTGTCCTATGAGACTGACCGTCTATCTGGGGATGAAAAGCAGTGATGAAACATAACTTTGTATCTAGATTATGTTGAATACTTCTCCAGAACCTCGTGGTAAACCTCAGATACAGATTAGATATAATGAAATGTGGTACTCCATGAAATATTACCACATCCTTTACACATATCCTAGAAATATTATCAATATAGAAATAATCTCTAATAACAATGAAGTGTGTCTACTTTTCAAGGTGATCAACTATAACCCATATGTCATTATAGCCTTTAGATGTTTTGGGAAGTGTGATAATAAAGTCCATAATGATGCTTTCCCATTTGAATTCTGGTATGGGTAATGGTAGTAAGATCCCCTTAGACTTCTGTCTCTCAACCATAACTTGCTAACAAACCAAGCATTGAGAGACATATTCAGTGACTTCTATTTTCATGCCATCCCACCAGTAATAGTCTTTCATGTCCATGTACATTTATTTTATTCTAGGGTGAATAGAGAATGAAGAACTATGAGACTCATCCAATAACCCCATTTGAATTCTGGAATGGGAGAAATAAAAACCCTTTTCCTAAAATATATTATTTTATCACAATCAAGGTTTAATTTAGGTACATTACTCACCTTCATTTTTAGCTCTACATCTTTATTTTCTGCCTCTTTAATATTTAATTTTATAGATGGTTGAGCATTCATTTTAGAATGATATGATTTCTCCCCTATATAATTTCAAGATCCATACTTTTCAAATACTTAAATATTGGATATTTTGTGATCCTTGTCATGGATATGCTACCATGGTCTTGTCGACTAAAAGCATCATCCACCTTGTTCACTTTCACATGGTGGTAATTTAGTGAGAAGTCGTAATCTTCAAACAAATCCTACAATCTTCATAACGTATATTGAAATAATTTTTTTGTGAAAATATACCTTAAAATTTTATGATCAGTATAAATGTCACATTGTTCACCATACATATAATTCTTCTACATATTTAATGAAAATATTACCGCAGCTAACTCCAAATCATGAGTTGGGTAATTTTTTTTGTCGGTTTTCAACTGTCATGAGGCATATGCTATCACTATATCATTTTTTATGAGAACACGTCCCATCCTCTTATTGTATGTGTCACTGTAGATCTCAAAACTTTCTCCACTACAAAGAAGTGTGAGCACTGGTGAACTGGCTAACCATCTTTTTAGCTCTTTGAAACTCTTTTCACATTCCTCCGTCCAAAAAAAATTCACTCTTTTCTGAGTCAAAATTTCAACTGTATTAGATAATCGTGAAAATGATTTCACATAACATCTATAATATCGATCCAAACAAAGAAAAATTTGGATCTGAGTTACTATTTTTGGTCTCAGACATCTTTCAAAAAATTTTATTCTTTATGGATCTAATGATATCCCTTACCTTGATATTATGTTACCTAAAAATGAAACTTTCTGAATCCAAAATTCATACTTAAAGTTTTTTTCATAAAGCTTCTCCTTTCTCATGTTCTTAATTAAAATTTTCAAGTGGTCTTCATGTTATTACTTGATCTTTGAATATACAAGAATATCATGTATAAAGACTTCTATAAATTGATCAAGATAGTCTCTAAATACTCTATTCATTAGCTCCATGAAGATAGTGGGGGAATTAGTAAGACCAAAAGGAATCATTATAAATTCATAGTGACTATACCTTTTACGGAATGATGTCATTGGTATAACCAACTTTTTAACAAAAATATATGTTATCCTGAAATATTTTCAATATTCAAAAAGTATTGAGCTATGTGTAGTTGGTCAAATAAGTTATCAATGTGGGGATGATGATATTTTTTCTTGTTATTGATCCTGTAAATTTCTCGATAATCAATGCAGAGTCTCATTGAAGCATCATTTTTCATAATAAATAGAATAGCTAACCCCTAGGTGATACACTAGGGATTATGAATCCCTTTTAAATATTCTCTTGGAGTTTCTTCTTCAATTCCTACAACTCAATTGGGGATATTCTATAAGGTATCTTTGAAATAGGAATAGCACCTGGTATGAGTTCAATTGAAAAATCAACTTCATGATTTAGTGGATGGCCTGGAAATTCCTCTGGAAAGAAATCATCAAACTACCGCACAATGGGTGTATTCTTAATCTTGAGTTTCTTCCTAACCATTTGAGATAAATAACCCTTATTTATAGGAATCAAGACCTATAAGATGGATGAAATTTATACAGGAAGGTTATATTCATCCTTCAATCGATAGATGATCATAGATTGATCTGTAATATGAAATGTGACTTCCCTTACTGGGAAATTGATATGAGATCTATCTATAAAAAGATTATCCATGCCAAGAATCACATCAAATTACACTATAGAAAGGAACACAAGATTTATAGGAAGCACATTCCCACAAACTTCAACCAGAAAAGTATTATAAACTTTTGATGCGACCATTCTACTGTTAGGAGTTGTCACAGCTAACTCAAACTTCTAATTGTTGAGGTAATACGGTGATATCCTTAGAATATTCTTCATAAATAAAAGAAAGGGTAAAACCAAAATCAAATAAAACATTTTCAACTTTAGAGTGGATGGTAAGTGTACCTTTTTCCACTTCATTATCGTACTCTACATCACCGATAGTGATTGCATGTGACATTCTCTTTTTTTTCCTTAAGAGTTTTTTTGACTATTATCATAAAAAACCCTTGCATTAGGTCATTGATTGGAATAATGCCCTATTTTCATACACATGTATCATTGAAGTGTTGGAAGTTAATTCTCTGTTTCATTTTCTTTATTCGCATGATTAAACATATTTTTTGCATCACTTTAGAATTATAATGATCAATGAAGTTATTTTACACCATTAAGTCATTTACTAGTCCCTTTAAGAAAATTCCCTCCATGTTTCCTTCCACACTTTGAGCATAAGATAAAACTAATCTTCTTTCCAGTGTGGTCTTTATATTTTACTTAGAATTCCATTCTTCTCTTCATTTAAAACCCATATGAATGATGGGTTACTCCAATATCCATCTCACCATGAGATCACATTGAATATTTTCCACTTAGCTATTGAAGACCCTTATGTCTAATTCATTTTAGAGACATGGTTTTAATCAACTAAAGTATCAATCAATTTCACTCTCTGGTTGGATAATAATTTGAGAAGCATTCCTAGAAATTCTTGTAAAATTTTATTTGTAGGTACCAACGGATTCATCATCCTTTTTCTAAAGTTCAAGGATCTCCTTCTCCATCTTTGATTGAAGAATAAAAGGAAAATACTTATTGAAAAATATGTTCTTGAACTCTTCCTGTTCAATGGACTCAATTTTATCTCTTTTCCTTGTATTCTTGAAACGATTCCACCATTGATTATCTTTACCTTCCATAAGATATACTAATAAGATTACATTATCATGTTCCAAAAATTTTGGAACTAAAAATATCTTTTTAGTGGTACTAATCCATTGTTCATCCACTAATGGATAAGGATACCCACAGAATGATGGTGGACGTTTCCTCGTGAAGGATTCAATATAATGTTGCACCATACTTTTTTCATTTGGACATATGGCATGATTAATGGCTTGAGAAAGTTTTGTTAGTATAGCTACAAGATTTTTCATTCCTGTTACCATAACATTTGGTTGATCATTGGGACAATAATTTCATTTCCTATCGTATTCAGCATTATTATGGTTCCTTCGGGTTCCATCCATTGAATAAAATCTAGAATCATAGCGTGGTCCACACTAATAATAATGGGAAACCACATAATTCAAGAATAAAATTTCAATTTAGGACACTTTAGGTTTTACCTTAGGTTATTAATGAACCTCTCCAAAACACTAGGATACGATTGTAACCTATACTTATGCATATCCTTAGGGTTCTTATAGAAGGTTATCTCATCCTAGATTCCAATGGTTAACTATAAATTTTCTATGATACCAACCATAATGTCCCATAATTTACATATATATTTTAATTCAACATTGAAGAATATTTATTACATAATATTATAAAAACCACACCAAGACTGTATAGGTTTAGTTTCTATAGAAACTTGGAAACAAAAACAACTGGTTCATTAATCATCGACATTGTATCAGATTTATTTCTTTATAAATAGAATGATTTTTAACCAATCTTACTTAATACCGTTAATCCTGACATGGGGAAAAGAAATATATGAAATTGTGAGATCAAATGTCTAGTAAGGGTAAAAAAATTAAATATCAATTATATCATAATCATAAGAACATAACATTTGAAAATCTTATCGTGCAGCTAAAAGATCAAAATATCATGTCATGGGATAAATTAGAAAAGTGAAAGGTAATACCAATAGTCATAAAATAAGACAAGAAATATAATTTCATACACACATATGTATATAAAATCATATTATATTATTCAAGGATCGTTTCCAAGACCATCATAGCAGACAAATTCCATTACGAAACCAAGTTCAATCCTTTTTCTAGCCCGGTATTACTGAACCAGATTTAATTTCCCTTACAGGAATGTATATCTCATGAGATATACAATTTACCGAATTCATTAGGGGAGATATAGGTCCCAACCATCTCATAATGAAATCATTTTTACATGTTCCACAAAAGAATAAATCTTTTATCATAGCAAAACCCATGAAATAAAATGGGTTTCCTAAACATAAATCCATCATAAGGCATATATAAAAATGGATTTCAGAAAAAAAATTCCATCAAAAACACAATAAAATCATAGTAAAAAGATGGATAGATAAATTACCCTATTTCATCTTATATGGGAAATAATTTTTATAAATCACTTGAACTTAATTATAGAGAAAAATATCCTTTCTTTTTCAAAAACATTTTCTTTTTGCAGAATACCATACAATTTCAAAAGAAAATAATTTAGTTGAAAAATAATCTTGAAATTGTGTAGAAGAAAATTCATGGAAATATGGTGTCCTGAAACCATAAAAATTCATTCATTCCATATAAGTTAAAAAAAATTCCTTGTATTTTTGAAGAAAAAGTCAAAAAGTACCTCAAATCAAATAACAAAAAAAGATTCATTTCATACTGTTTAATAAAAATTAACAGTAGGGTAAAATTAACTTTTAAAAATTGAAGAATAATATAAATAATATTACATAATTATGAAACATGTATATGGATGATAAATATATCCCAGTAAATACTTACGTATAAACAATCTCAGATAAAAATGAGATTAAAAAATTATAACTTACCTTAGGTCTGATACGGTTTATATGTATTCGAACCTCTAATATAATGATATAAATAATGTTACTGATTTATTCTAGAATCATAATCATTTTCATGATAACTTTTTGATCATATTTTCATCTGTTTATTAGTAACATTTCATTATTACTCGTTATTCATGTAGTAACTGCTTTAAGTTCTTATACATGTTTTTTCGAATAAGTTATTATTCATATTTTTAGGTTCTAGTTATATCATTTACATAATTTTATTATTATAATATAAATATATATATAAATATATATATCAGATTTCTTCATTCAATTAATTTATTTAATAAGGCTTTAATATAGATTATGTAGAACGAATCACATTGCACCGTGGAGATGATAACTCGTATGTACGCACGAGCGACGATATTGATCCAATAACTGTTGAATGGTATTTATTTGGATGGTGTATAGTATCTCAAAATCAATATAATTATATATTTATATATATATATTTATTTATTTATTCCATAATTATACCCATATATGTAAGGTGGTGGTGAAAAATGGATTACACCACAGCGTGGAGACTGTATGATGTACGTACACACAGGTGGTGATTTCATTTTTCATAGGATGGATAAAATGTGGAGTATGGTTGTTTCATAATAAATATAACCTATAATTATATATTTAATAATTTATTTATTAATTTATATTGAAACAAATCATGATGTGGAGGTAGAATAAGAAATAATTTTGAAATAATCAGTAAATGATATTACATCTTCGTCGATGTACCTCCTATAAATCTCCTCTTAGAGAAGTAGAGTTGGTCTTTGAAGATGATAAGGACCTCTATAATGTTTCTAGGTAAGTATATAAAGAAAATATTCATGGGAAGGTCGAGCTTGATGTCTCAAAATGAAGTAAAGTGTTGAAGGTGGAAGTCCCCTTTTATAATTGAGGTGAGGGGCACTTTTGGAAACCTAAATAATATAAATTTATAATAAAATAAAACCCCACAAAAAAACCTCTAAAATGTCCCCATTTAGAAGATGACATGAGATAGGTTTTTAATCTCATCAATGAATAAAATTTATAAAAGTGTTTATGTCAATTTAAGCATTATCATTTTAATTAACACCTAGTTATTCTATTTAATATTTAACTAGGGTTAAAAATATTTCAATATTAAAAGTGTTGAATATTTACCTATTTTAAGACAATTAGACAATAAATGAAACATTTTGAACATTTTAGACCATATATTATTATTATATATATTTTTAAAATGTTTTATTATTTTTATATAATTTAAGAAAACCGTATTTTGAAAAAATATCAATAGTGTCAATTTTGACACTTTTTATTAAACGGATTTTTAAGAATATAAAAAAAGAATTGAAACTAGATACAAATATATTATTACATCCATATGAGGTCAAGGTAATATATAAAATTCATTTTAAATAAAAATTTAACCTAATTATATTTTTTAAAATATTTTTAATAATATTTATTTGATCTCACCATTAATAAAATAATTACTACTTCAATTTTTGATAAATATTTAATAAAATTATTAGTTGAATAAAAATTAAGAATAAAATAATATGAAGAATATAAATCCATTATAATTTAGAAGAATACTTTTTGTCAAATTTATCTTCTGAAAAACCCAACATAAAAAATTCTATTCTCTTCTAAAACATGAATGTGACAAATTTATCTTCACTTTAAATAAAATAATATAAGTGTCATAATATCTTATATAAGCCTCAAAATAGTCAATACGGTGATCCTTGGATGATTATGGTCTAGATATACTCAACCAATAAGGTTATATCATGTGTTTCAGCCTTTTTATGGTTATTAATATTTTAATAAAAATTGTTTTATTGATTTCTCATTAATTAGTTAATTTTTACATCATCAAAGAAAAAGTCTTTTAGGTAAATTTTTATTTCCTAAAAATTAAATATAAATTTTCATGATAAATAAAAACATTACATATTTCAAATTATTATTTATTATCGAATTTATCTTATGTATATCCTTATATTAAAAATAATTTAATTATTAATTTTTGAGTGATATATATTTTAATTTTCATTAAATAAAATAAATAAAATAAATAAAATGTACAAATATAATCAAAGTGGGTTCCAATGGATACCATTTCATCCCAATATTAGTTTAGGGAAAATTATAATCATCCAATTATATTCATACATATTTTAGGGTGATTTTATAAAATTATTTTTACCCTTAATTAATAGATTTTCCCTTTTACTATTTTAATAAAATTTACCGAAGATATGATTCATATTGCCCAAAAATTAAATAAACCTATTTACATAATTTGTACATAATAATTTCAAATATTGAATCCTTTTTCAAAAATCAAAACACAAAATTTTAAATAATTAATATAAAATTAATCTAGTAGAAAACAGGTTTAATGGTTGATATATTGCAATGGATTCGATTTTTTTTACATCTGAATTTAATGTAAAAATTATTATAACGACCTACATTATATTAAATGGTACAAACATATTCTATTTATTCTTTAAAAATATTAAATATTATAATTTTTCAATATAAATTATTTAAATGAAAAAAATTATTTTCAGCTAAAATTTACCGTATTTTTACTATTCAAAAAAACATGAATGTGATCAGAAAAATATCATAAATTCATCAAAAAGTAAATTTTTATATTCCACTTCAAAATAAAATTTTTTTGTTGTCATATAAAAATTATTAATGTGTCAAAATATTAATTTAAAATCAGTACTCTATTCGAAGGTGTACAATTATCCTTAAAAAAGGTTTTTATACATCAAATAGGGTTTTATTTATTCTATATGACTAAAATATCCATTGGATGAATATAAAAAATATTTTATTAAGTATATAACACATATATATCTCATTAATTTTATAACTAAAATTAATTCACACAAAAATAAAAATATCTAATTGATTTATATTTTTCATAAATAATTGATAGCTAATGAATTCACAATTCATTATCATAAGTTAGTTATAATTATTCCCACTAACCTAACAGCTAGGCTATAACGGTAATTTTATAATAAAGGAGTCTTTTAGTTCTTTTAAACTCATGATTGTGTGCAAATCAAGCTACTAAAGAATACAAATTATTTTAAAAAATATTTCATAAAAATTTAGGGTGTTGCCAGGTGGAGGTCTTTGGAATCATCGGTCATCGCAAGGTTTTACCAGAGGTCATTCATGGGGCATCGCCAAATTTTCAGCATCCCTGAGACCTGCCTATCAACACCTCCTTTATTGGATTATTTCTCATTAATGGTGTCTTTATGAATAATTCAGACATGTGGAGGGTCTTCCATATTGTCATGATGACATGTATAAGTACTTTTGTGAGATCAGGATGCCTGCTGAAAGGACATCAGGTGATCTATGATTCCTTGTCTAAGATATTCCATGAGAAAATGATTCCTTGTCAGGGGGACATTACGAGATCAAACCAGATTGTGAATGGGCCTTTCGAGACCGTTCCAGTGTATCACATGAGTATTACAACCACAAGAGTCTCCCACATTTTCCCTTTTATTCCCATATTTTTTATAAAGAATTTTTGGCTTTTGTGAGTATAGTTTAGCTTGGTTGAAGTCCATGTGTCTCCCCTTCAGTGATTTATAATGTTTCAAATAAAGGTTCATGTGGATATGTCTGATCACTTAAGGGATGACACCTTCTTCTTGTTTTTAGATCCAAAGGGGGAGTGAATGACTACGTGGACACATTTGAATCCTTTCGTGTGAGGGGTAACATTCCAGCAGGATCATGATCGACCAGGAAAACATGTCACCAGGGATTCCATAGTGTCTCATGGGCTACATGGATGCATCATGTGTGTTTATAACTGCAAGAGGCTCCTTACATTCTCCCTTTTATATTTTATTTTCTAATTTTAAAATATTTGCGGATCTTGCAAGGTTATATGTATTTTGTAAACAAAAATCACTCCACCAATCAGGGATGTCTCTTGTGATATTTAATGCTTCAAGGGGTTCCCACCTTTTGGATATTTTACTCCTATTCTTGAAGTATTTTTGAGGGTATTTTAGGCATCAACCAGTAAACAAGTACCATGACAAGGTGGAGTTTATCTGGTTCTCACCGCATGATCAGCGAGTTCTTGGGATGAATTCACAAGAACAAGGAGGCTTTATCATGGGGGATTAATGGGATATTATGAGGAATATGTTCTACACATGACCATCCGCATGACCTTTGGAAGGTTATACGATCACGTGTCTTCTAGGGGTTCACATGATCTGTGTGATCATGACCACGTTCTTCTTCAATTACTTTGTAGGGAAAATATTGCCCATATTCAGTTATTTATTCCTTTTTAATGTTTATGATGCTCATTTGATGAGTGTCAAAATATTCCCCCCTTAGGTGTAATGTTTTCTAGGAAATGGGATCAGTTCTGAGGAAAGTACATTCATGCTTGGGTATTTGGCACTGTCACCCATTAGAGTCTTGGGAGATGTTTGGTCTTCTAGGAAATGTATGGAATTCCATATATTTATCCATAAATAGGGTTGTATAGAGTGATTCATTCACAATCTACTCGAATCTACAGAGCTCTTGTTCCCTACATCCATCAAGTGACCTTTTCACAATTCCTTCCCACAAGGACCCATCACGAGACCTCACTATGAGCCTTTTTTGAAAGAATGACTTTTCAAGACATCCTTTTCCAGGATTCCTAAAAAAAATCAATCCATGGAATTATCTTTGGTAATTATTTGATCTTTGTCCATGAGGATGCCTGATCATCTAGAGGGTTTCACAGGATCTACTGGCTCTATCGCATGATCCTTTGACTGTTATGCGGCTCACATGACCAGGACAAGGTCACCCAATCACGTGTCTTATAATGGGTTATACAGTTGCATAGTGCCTGGAAAATTTATGTGATCCATGAGATCTTTAGGAGTCAGGTGATTTGAGTTTCCTTTTTGTGATTTGAGAATTCCCTACAGATTCATGCGATGCACATGATGTTGTAAATATATTCCTTTTGAAAAGATTATATTTTATTTGTATGACATATGACACTTACTTTGGATTAGAAAAATTATGGTCCTTGTCAAACGTTTCTCAAGATTTTGAAGAAGTATAAAAAGGCAATGATGGACCATCATGATTATATTGTATAAAGTGTGGATGCTACATTCTATCATTATGTATGGTCATTTTAGCTAAGTATGATAAAATTGATGGGAGAGAAACTTGGGGGAAATACCCTTTCAGATTTTACTCCTCCTTATGGGATTGGACTTACCAATGACACTCTAATTCCTCCACCATAGTCATCATTCATACACTCTTATTAGGTTATGAAAAAAGAAAATAACTTCCAGGTGAACATATTTCAAGGGGGTACTTTGTCGATGGGGAGACTGTAATGATCGACATATACTGATGTATATTCTCATAGACTTTAATAGGACCGATAATGAACCTAACATGAATGTTCATATGTACTGCTCGATATTTCAGAAGTTCACCTCCAACCAAGAGTTTTTGTGGCTTCCCAACGATGACTTCCAATTAGGAGTTGGTTGTGGAATGTATTGGGGATGGACCTCTGAGGTACAATACCTTTCTTTTGAATTTTATGAGGAGCTGAAACTAATTGTGATGCACAGGGATATCTAGATCTCGTAGAACTTTTCTTATTACTACAATGGTCTAAGGAAGAACTATTTTAGTCATTATATCCTAGCCACAAACACTTCCCACCTCATGAATATTGAGTTTTGGTCCACACTTTTAGATATTGAAAATATATATGGTTCACCAATATTGGGTGAGAAGTATGATGATTTTCCCCTGAGGGTCCACCAGGGATTATAGAACATGGACCCCTCCTCTCACTGGAGAATAGGCCAAGCTAGACCTAGAAGCCCTTTGGACGGAGCCACTTATAAGATACATTATGCCATTCAATAATTTGGTGGGATACTTCATTAAAAAGGTATGATTTGAGCCATAAGCTAAGAATCCAAGGTACTGGATTATGAAGAACTCTTGTAGTACATTAGGTGATTAATGGCCCATGGTTTACAAAGGGAAATTTAAAGAACAAGGATGATATGTTGTTCTCAATGTTGAAAAAGCTATCCAACTACCTATCTTCCTCACCATGTACCATAGTGGGTACTTACTTCTAGTTTAAAAAGGTGGATTTGGGATTCCACTTTCACAATGGTGACCTCCATGGAAGGGGGAGAGTATCAAGCTTTTTGTCCCAGTGTAGGGAAAAATTTATCGCCTTCTACATCATTATTATAAGGTCAAATCCCCTCATAGGATCGTGGTCCCCTTTAGAGTATTGTAGGGATGGATATGATCTCATGTAGGAGGCTATGAATATTTGAACATCTAAGGTATCCCCAATGTTTGATTTAAACCATACCTAAAATCTATTAGTTTGGAAAGACCTGTTACACTAAAGGATATAGATTTTAGAGATTATATGAGACGTTATGGGAATTTATCCTTCATAACATATGGTTTAGTTTTTATGGGTGATATGGTGGACACTGGTGAGTCCATTCTTGAGGATTGGGCATATATAATTTCTATTGGTGAGGGAGTCCTTTCCACCCATATTGATGGGAACCACCTTAGTGAATGGTATTCAACTTGCCGATTTAGCCATAAGTTCCTATGAATCCAGTAGAGATGATATGAATCTCTTTTTTTATTTAAGGAGAATACAATGGTATCTCACCAATTTAGACTAATGTTTACCTGTGAGGAGACTCGTGCTAAGATAAACTTTTATCTCTACGATGTAATAATTGGTTTGTCCCGAAATTCGGTTTAAGTTTGAATTATATCACATCGGAATAAGAAATTATCCAAATTGGTACCCGAGGATTCCCAAATACCACCAATTGATGTTCACAATCACAATACCCTAATGAAACTAGTTTTGAGAGGGCCAACATCCATATAATCACCTAAAAATGAAATAATTCATATTCCATTTCATGTAGAAGTACCAACAGATATGGATGCAAAAAGTGTAGTACTTGGGGGAGAGGATGTGAAAGAGTTATTATTTTATGTTTCATATATACAGTGTATGGCTAGGAATATGTAGAACTCAGAGGCTGAGATTTAAGGTATACTATGCTAGTCAGATCAAAATTTGGAATTTTTCCCTAGTCCCCACCCCTTTAGGTATCACATTCAAATACTAGCCTATGGAGGTTAGAGTATTCTTCTAAGAGATTTATATAACTTTTAAAATCATCAAAGGCCCAATATTTTAGTCCCTATTGGTCCACCAAATGGTTGTTTAGGGTACAATGAAAATTTCCCTGAAAAACAGGATAATCCTTTAGATGTAGAAGTGGTAAGGCTTAAATAATTTCTACTCTTAGTGATTCATGGTTCTATTACAACTGTAGAAACACCCTTTGTGTTTTTTATTATCATAGAGGGGGGATTTAGAGGACTATATTATACATCCATACCATATATATTCTCCCTATGGTACTTCAGAAGGAGAGGAGTTTGGTAGTGATTGGGAGACCAATGATGATGGATCCTCAAGTCGACTATCCCATATGAGGATAGTGATTTACACTTATGGATAAAAAAATTGGCATCATGACCCTCTAAAGGTCCTATCTAGAAATGAAAGAAAAAAAGGAAGTTTTCTAAAATGTTAGTATCATTTTCCCTACGACCCCAATGTAGGTGTGGTATCTCATCCTTCTATTTATTTGTATCATTTTAGTACCAAATCTTGAGTTGGAAAAAATGTGTAGGTACCCACAGATCTTCCTTAGAGGAGTTTTTATCTGCTCTCAAGGATGCAGGTGAGCATTCAATTTCATAGGATGACCCTTTTCTATCAGACCCAACTCGTCAAGAAGAGGAGGTGGTAGAGGTGCTCGCTCAATTGTGCCTGTCATCACTGAAGATTTCCTGGTGATTGTACCACTTGACCTAGCAAAGGTGGACACATTTATTGAGGATACCAACTTAGGTAGCTATTTTACTGTTGAATTTTCTTGTATGGCGATCAGTATTGGATAATGTGAATACTTATTAAAAAATCGAACACTGTTTTTTGTTTTTGTCACATATTCTGACATTATCTATTGTTCTTACAGCCCTCTAGGGTGGAAAGTGACCACAATCCTTCTTTTTATTTTATTGAAAAACCACTTTTAGGGTAAGTGGGAACCTACAAAACCAGTCCTTCAATTCAAGTCACACCCCCATAAACAGAAATTATAGAATTCAAAACAATAAAAAGGAACCAAGTCACCAGGCACCCTCACAAACAAACATCACAGAATTCAAAAATCATCAGTAAAATAGAACCAAGTCACCGTGCTATCTGCCGTCACACACCAGTTTCAAAATTCAAACCATCACCGCAAATCACGCAAATCCTGCGAGCGACCGAGGTGCATCTACTGCATTGAGGAAGGAAACGCCTGGTCTACACTTCGTTAACATCATCCCATCACCTCACCATCGTCACCGACATCCACCTCCAAAGGCCACAACAAACAACCCTAAAATAGTCCATCACAACAAAAAAACATCAAGGACAGAGACGACCACAACTTTGGTGGAACCTTGAAGCCCTTCGAATGCTGAACCACAAATCCCAAAACCACGTAGTTTCCATTGTGCCAGATTCAACTAGGAGAGTCGAATAAAAACCTACGGTCAGAGCAGGTTGAGCATCCAAGGAGCTTCAGCACACAACTATCGTCGGTCCCAATGAAACTTCTTGAAAACCATCGTCGTCAACACAAATATGAATTGGATCTCAAACTCCATAGAAACAGAAACTGAAAAACCCATAGAAATAGGGAAACAGAGAAATACAACCGAATCGAACAAAAAAAAAGATCCTAGCTCCAGAAGCACCTTGAATCCCTTCGAACGCAGAACCACAAATCCCAAAACCATATAGTTACCTTTGTTCCAGATACATCTAGGAGAAGTGCATCGACACTTGGGGTCAGATCATGTTGAGAGGACAAGACCTCTTCAGCAAAAAACCGACATCGGGCCCGCAAAACCACCGTGAAAATAGAAGTTGTCATCATAAAATTGAACCGAAACGACATCGAAGTTGAGCGGAAAAAAGCATAAAAAAATGTGGAAGAAGGAGAACAGAGCTCGAAGGGACGAGAGGAGGAGAGAGTCGGGAGAGAAAGGGGGAATCTCACCGGAAGAATCCGAGCAAGAGGACAAGAGGAAGGGAAGATGAGTAGGGACGCCAGAGGAATCTCAAGGCGATACGGCGATGAGACGGAGGGAGCGACGACACTGGGAAACCCTAGTGAGAGGGGAGAGAAAACCCAGAGACTCAGGAGCCATCCACTTTTGGAAATTAATAAGAGGTGCCATGAAGCCACTCATCAAAAGATTGTGTTGTCTCTTCACCCATATAAGGAGTTGAGGATATGGATATTCCTAGATATATGACTGATAATGGTATGCTTCTAACATCGGTCATATTCATAGATTACCTAATGACACAATATGATTTATATTTTGGATGATAAATCCATGTGCCCCATGTTCTAGTGACTTCACCCTGAGGTTCAGAGGCTTCAGTCCCATCCCCCTTAGGGGTTTCACTAACTGGATCGACCAATATTGAGGTTGGTTCCCTTCTTGGATCCGCCAAAACCTTAAGCATGAATCCTTCTCTGAGTGACATAATCCCCAAATATTTTCCCATTCCCAAGATGGGTTTACATCAAGGCCCCATATCTATGTCATTCAACCAATCGATGTAAGGAAAAATTTGGACGGATATTTGAGCCTTATTTTTAGAGACACCCTGGGAAAAGTTGAAAGATTTGTGAGGAAAAATTCAAATTCAAATTCTTTTCCTTATTAATGAGTTTTGTGATTAAACCACCCTCAATATCTGAGTAAATGAGGTGGTCTCTATTAGAGTGTATAAGAATGACCTTTAATCATGGGTGCTCACTGCTAAGGCTTCCTCTATAGTGAATCTGAAATCAGAAAATCCCATAGATGAAAATTCCAGATGTTTGGTGGAGTTATAAGAACACTAAGTGATAGTTAGCAGCAGGTAGATAGGACTACGTTGTCTCTAGTCTACGATTATCCATATTGAATCTGAGATCATTAGTCTTCAAAGAAGAGAAATACGAGTTCCAATAAGAACTCTAGATATAAAAGAATATTATAATGAAGCATAGAGTACTTCTTAATGTAGAAGTGAAGGTGAGTATTTAAGCTATTTCAAGGGAATAAGAGTTTTAGTAATTTTTAGAAGTGGTAACTGAGGTTGTTGACTAGTTACGCCAATACATTACCTCCTTGGAGTAGAGGCTTGTAGAGTTCAATGATTATTCTATGAATATTCATTATAGGGGTTGTAATTTTGAATCTTTTCCCTGTATTACATGTTTATTGGAGAGGCTCCATTATATATAGATTTCTCCATTAGTATACTACTAATGATTAGATCAGATAGACTCTATATATTTCCATCTGGTTTCATTTTCCTTTAATTCATGATGTGTCTGACACTTCACTGATCCGATAATATATGGATCTCTAATGATACCCATCCATTTCAAAATACAGAGTAAACATGAATGCCGATATTAATATTTAAATCATAATATATTCTTCTCTATATGTTCTCATGAAGTCCCACCAACATGAGATTCCTCAATGATATTTCTACTCAAGCTATCTTGAGATTACCTACTTCATAAAAGGATAATTGGGTAGAATACATGTCCCGAAGTAAGAGTTTCCCATCTTTTTCAAATTTCAATAGGCATGGTTAGAGTATCTTGATTCTTACCATTCCCATATAGTGGTAATTGTAAACGTTTCCATTCTTGTAGACTAAATTTCTGTTATGCTGTAGTTTATTTTATTTTAGCTCATAGATTTTATCACTGTAGTTTTGGTTCTTTTACCTTAGACCTTCAATTGATGTAGTTTAAGGTATTTTTCCCATTTTATATATTTAGTTTATTAACCTTTATTTTATAACATATATCACTATAGTTTGGAATCTTGTATCTCAGACCTTCTATTGTTTTATTGTAGGATCTTTTAGCAAAGACCTTATATCATTGTTTTTTAGTGTATTTTAGCTTGAAACTTCTATCAATATAGCTTAGTTTCTTTTAGTTGAAACTCTATATCCCAATGATTTAGGTTCTTTTATCTATGACCTTATATTTATTTAGTTTAGGGTCTTTTTGCTCGAACCTTCTATCGCTGTAGTTTAGGGTCTTCTAGTTCAGGAATTCAATAATTATAGTTTAGGGTCATTTAGCATGGACCATCAGATGCCATTTAGTTTATATTGTTATTTCCATGACTTGATTAATGATCATGGAATACGATTTATACATTCAAGGAATGACACAAAACACCCTGGGGTGTTGAGTTATGCCATGGTGTTTTCGAGGGTCTTGAGGATTAGAGCTCCATTCTAACATTGGGGAGGTTCCTCTAGTTGGTAGGTCAAAGCCCTTATACATCGGTAGCATCGTTTAACAGGGGTGTCTATACTCTTTTCATGTGTCATGGAAGATTTATGGGGGTAATATCATTTGATGATGAAATACTAGTAATTCTAGGTCCACCTAGATAGATGGAATATAGGTGACATAAGTCATAACCCAAAAAGATTGAGTCTATGAAAATAGAATGGGGAAGGCATGACAAGGATATCTTTTAACACCTTGAGGTGCTAGGTTTTCCCATGGTGTTCCAAGGCTCACAATGATTAAAAATACTTTATTAAAACAAAGATATTTCTTTAGTTGGTAGGTAAAATCCCTTATGCTTCGATAGAATGGAAACAATATGATGATCTACAGTCGTTTCTAAGGGACATGAAAATTTTATAAAAACTAAAATGACTATATAATGAGGTTGGTTATGGATAAAAGCTATTCAGGAATAGTTTTGGCACCCTAGGGTAGTTCATATCTCAATTGTAAGGCTTGAGCCCTATTCTATATTGTTTCTAATCATGTGTTGTGGGCCATAAATGGTTTCTGAATAGACTATCTCATTCCTTCTTTGATAAAGGGGAATGAAAATGGTGACATAACATTGAGGATATTGAACCCAATCAAATAGTTTGGAACAAAAATTTGAAATCATGGTCCAAAGTTCTCAGGTCCGAAAGATGATATCGGACAATCATATAATGAATAGACCAGAACACAATGAGTTTCTAAATTCTACCATGGTGATGTCAGGGCTCACAATGATCAAAAATACCTTTTTTCAGAGTGACACATTTTTTGGACAACCATAAGCATATACGAAAGAGACATTTGTTAAGTCAATAAGGTTTCATTATGAATTTTCCATTCCTTCATGTTTTGAAAATCACAAACACACTATTTTAAAGAAAAATGTCTGTTATCCTGATAAGGAAAGTTTTCCTTCCATAAGGATATTTTCCTTCCTCAAGGAAATTTTCTATTTACCCTATTTTGATTTCCAAAGGAAAATATTCCTTCCCTAAGGAAATTTATTCTTACCTTGTTTTCATTGTTCATGTGATAATTTCTCTAAACCTAACTCATTTTCTTTCTAAGTATAAAATTTGGTCTCTTATCTAAAACCTAAAGAATATTATAAATAATTAGATATAGAGCATTTGTTTTCAGGATCCGAATTCAGGTTCTGAATTTTCTGAATTCAGACTCTGAACTTTCTGAGTTTAGACACCGAATTCTTCTGAATTCTGACTCCGAACATTCTATGTTCAGACTCAGAATTATTCTGAATTCAGACTCCAAACTTTATAGGTTTAGACTCCAAATTCTTTTGAATTCAGACTCTAAAATTTTTGAGTTCAGACTCTGAATTCTTCTGAATTCAGACTACAAAATTTTTGAGTTCAGACTTTGAATTCTTCTGAATTTAGACTCTGAACTTTCTGAGTTCAGACTTCGAATTCTATGGGTTCAGACTCCGAATTTGTCTGAATTCATACTCTGAACTTTCTAAGTTAAGAATCTAAATTCAATTAATTCACACTCAAAATTCTTATGAATCCATACTCCAAATTTTTATGAATTCGGACTCCCAATTTCCTTGAAATTCAGACACTAAAATTCTATAGAATTCAGTTTCCAAATTCTTTTGAAAACATAGTCTAAATACTCATATATTATATACACTGAATGGTTTTTTGTTAGACTCCAATCTTTTATTTTCCCTTATACTCAAAAAATGGATTTAGTTAAGAAACCATATTTTAATTACTCTTGTTTGAGTTATAAAATGATGTCGTGCATTCTATTTCTAACCAACCATTGTTTGAGTGACCCGTGTACATGTCCCTCCAAAATTCAAGGAAAAATATTACTGTTAGAGGAGGGACTTGACCGTTGAAGATGTGTCTATAAATAGGATCTCATTTGGACGAGCTCATAGAACCTTGATCAATATAGAGATTACATGCTGCTGAAGTGATTTCTAGAGAGAGACTTTATTGCTTTGTGCATTTAGAACATTTTGTTCAGAATTGCTTCATGAAACTCCAAATGTTGCTGAGTATATTCGAGGGCTTCCGGGGATATGAAGACAGAGGTTCCGACTGCCTTGAAGTTGAGGGCTTGTAGGGATGGCAAGATAGACTCTAATATTCATATAGAGGGCTTACCCGGGTGTGGGTAAGATATAAATTCTTGAGAATATTAATCAAGGGACCTTTTTCCAAGGTTGTTAGATACCCTTCTATTTGGGATAACCGATTTACTACTTTTTACTTGTATTATATCAAGTTTTCCACTGCATTTTGGTTGTTTAGGGAAGTATAACTATCTTATACATTCTTGTTCTTGTAATCTGATTTGTAAGATTCCATACTCTCTAAGGTAGAATCTTTTCTTTGTAAATGTTTCTTAAGATTCATTTCCAGAACCATATTTCTAGAATCTAGAAATTTTTTAGAACTAAGATGTCTTGTGAATTTACCTTGTTTAACATTGTTAATTAATAGAAGGTTGTATATCAACTTTAGTAGTTCCAAAAGAATTTTTAAAGTATACAATTCACCCCCTCTTGTATATTGATCATCTACATCATTATTTCGATCCTAAAATTGGTATCAGAGCAGGTATCTGAAATAATTATATTCACATATATGTTTTCTTGCTCAGCTTTTCATTGTTCATAATATTTTCATTGCTTAGGAAAATTTTCTTTGTTCATATTTTCCTTGTTCAATAACTTTTACTATTAACAAAGTTTGTGTGGAAAGATATTTTTCTCTTAAGATGATAGGAATGGATGTTAGTTCCATAGACAACTAGAATCCTACTAGACCACCTATTTTTGATTGGAATGATTATGAATTTTGGAGAGATCGCATGAAGACATTTGTTATCAAAACTAGAGTAGACAATTTTGTCATGCTTACTGGAGAATATAAAATCCCTGACAAGGAAGTTAGTACCTTCACGAACCCCGAAAAGCATGAATATCAATTGAATTATATGGTATATAATACTTTGTTGTGTTCCATGACCAGGAATATATATAGCCAAATTTCTTCTTGTGAAGCAGCAAATTGTATTTGGAAGAATCTTGACGTTACACATTTTGGTACTTCTAATGTTATTGAAACTAGAATATCTATGCTTAGAGCTGAGTACCATGGTTTTTTCTTTCCTTATGGAGAACCCATATGTAAGGTAAAGATTCATGACTATTGTTAATAGTTTACAATCTATTTTTGAAAAAGGTTTGGATGATGAGGCACTTGTAGAAAAGATTATAGACATCATGCTTAATGAGTGGGAATCCAAGAGAATGGATATAGATGAGAATAAGAAAGTCCCACAAATCACTCTTGATGAACTTTTTGGAACTCTTCTTTAACATGAAACTAGAATTAAGAGAGATGCTGATAATTTTAAGAAGAAGAATGGGAATGGAAGTATAGCTTTTACAACAACTTCAAATCATATGAAAGCCAAGACTCTTGAGTGAGTTAAAAGATTCAAATCTAAGAAGGTTGTTATTCAATCTGATTTTAGTAGAAGTGAATCCTCAGAAAATGCATTATCCAATATTTCCTAAAGGATGAACAAGATTTTGGGACAGAAGAACTTTCAATCTAGACACAAGAAGAACGGAATGAAAGCAAAAAAAGATTTAGAAGTCACTTGTTACAAATGAAAAAGAGAAGGGCATATAAGACCGGATTGTCCTATTCTTAAGAGAAAGGATAAAAAAGAAAAGTATTCTGAGAGGAATTGAAATAAATACTAAAAATCTAATGCTAATAATGTTTTGAAAGCTAATGGCACCTGGAGTGCCATTGGTGGAGACTCTTCTAAGGAATCCTTTGATTACGAATCTTCTGGATAGAAGAATCTTGGTCTAATATCTAGACTACCTATTATAAATCATTGTTTAATGGAAAAGGTACACAATTCTGAATCCATCACCAATGTATTCTTGAATTATAATTATAGTGATAGTATGTATTATGAATTTTTGGAAGAATAATCCTCTTCTGGTGAAGATAATACTTTACCTACCTATGATGAAGTTTCTAGGTTTGCTAAGCTCCTGGAGAATGAAAATTCTAAAGTCATGAAAAAGCTTGATAAAGCAAATTCTAGGATTTCTATTCATACTAAGGAAATATCAGATCTCTCTAAAGATCTACATAAAAAAACCCATGATTTTGAAAGTATTTCAAAAAATCTTGAGGAAGTTAATTCTAATAAGGATAAACTTTCTAAGGATATAGAAAAAGTAATTTCTAAGAAAAATGATTTCGAGCCTAACTCTAGTACTAAAACTAATGATTTGGAGGATACGAAATTAGTCATTAGACTAAAGTTATAAATATTATTCTTTGAGGATGTGTTTGTACAACTTTACCTTAGGTAAGAAAAACTTTGATAAAATGTATTCCCAAATTCGACCTATAAGGAATAATTATAGTTTTGATTATACTAGTTCAAAACCTATTTCTAGTAACAATTATTTTGTTCCTCAATGTGATCCTTTATGCACTAAGTGTTAGTGTGGTGGGAATTGGGAAAAAATTGTTCCTTAAACAAAACCTAGTCTTTAGGTTTTCATAAAGCTTATTTTTCCCTGAAGATGTGGATTCCTAAAATTTTTCTTTCTGAAGTTTCTGAATCTAAGAAAGTTTGGGTTCCGAAAGTATAACTCTTTTATTTTCAGGAAAATAAAGATAGTACAAACAACAATAATAAGTACATGGATAGTGGATATTCCTGGAATATGACTGGTAACAAAAACAACTTCACAAAGATTATCAAAACAAAAGGAGGAAAAGTAACTTTCAGAGATAATGCTTGGGGATAAATTATTGGTGTAGGTAACATTGTTCTTCTTGGAAAAACATTGATTTCAATTGTTTTATTTGTTAAGGGTCTTAAAAACAACCTCATTATCATAATTCAATTATGTGATGAGGGTTACCTTGTGAATTTTAGGAATGAAAATTTCTTAGTACACAATTCCAAGGAAGAGTTTATTCTTTCTTCCAATAGGCAAGAGAATGTATACACAATAAACATAGAAGATCTTAGAAGCCAGGATCTACCTTGACTTAGTGCAATGGAAGATCATTCTTGGTTGTGGCATAGAAGGATAGGACACTGTAACTTTAGGAACCTATGCAAACACCCTAAGAAAAGACTAGTTAAGGAACTATCGGAGCATAGATTTGATTCTTCAAAAGTTTTTGATCCTTTTAAATATGGTAAGATATATAAATCATGTTTTAAATTAGTCGGTGAAGTCACAACTACTGATGCATTATAGTTAGTGCATATGGATCATTTTTTTCCAACACAAACTAGAAGCATTGCAGGAAAATATTATGTATTTGTCTTAGTTGATGATTACACTAGATTTATATGGGTCTATTTTCTTGCAAAAAAATCTGAAGCTTTTTCTTATTTGAAAAGTTTTAGATCCCATGTTAAAAATGATGATAAATATTCATAGTGATCCTAGTGGTGAATTTCAAAATACTGATTTTGAAACGTTTTTTAGTAGAAAAGGTATAAATCATAACTTCTCAGCACCCAGAACACCTCAACAAAATGGTGTTGTTGAAAGAAGAGATATAATTCTTCAAGAGATAAAAAGAAAAAATTTTAGTGAATATTTAAAAGCTAAATTTTTTTGGGATGAAGCTGTAAGCACTGCTAGTTATACTATAAATCGAGTTTTGATTACACCTTTTGTTAAAAAAACTCCTTATGAGTTTTGGAATGGAAGAAATGTTAGACTTTCCTACTTCAAGGTTTTTGGTTTCAAGGTATTCATTCGGAATACTAATGATAATCTACACAAATTTTCACCAAAATATGGTGAAGGAATTTTATTAGGCTACTCTACAACTTCTAAGGCTTATAGAGTTTTCAATAAAAAATCATGTACTATTAAAGAAACAGTGCATACTAAATTTGATGAATCAAATCCTTTTGTTTTTAAACAACATTAACCTACATCTTCAGATGAGTTTTGAAAAGATAATTATCAAACCTCATTAGCAGATCCTTATGATAAGGAAAATGTTCAAGAAGGTAGTTCTAAAACATTTACCCCATAATATTTCCTATCCTATGTTGATGAACATGTTTTACAAAACCTAAATAAGTTGTTTCTTAAGAATCATCCCAGTGACAGTATCATTGGTAATGTAAATCAACCTGTAAGGACTAGAAGTTCTTTAAGAAATGATATAGAAAATCTAGCATTCCTTTCCCAATTAGAACCAAAAATCTCTGATGAAGCTTTAGGAGATGATGATTGGATAAAAGCTATGCAAGATGAGTTAAATGAATTCGAAAGGGAAAAAGTCTGAACCATGGTTGAAAGACCTAAGGAAACTTCTATTATTGGAGTAAAATGGGTCTTTAGAAATAAATGTGATGAAAATGGAGTCATTGTAAGAATCACAGCTGGATTGGTTGCTAAAGGATATAATCAACAATAAGGAATAGACTATGAAGAAACTATGCTCCAGTAGCTAGACTTGAATCTATTCATATTCTACTTTCCATTGCATCATTCTTTAATTTCATAATTTTTCAAATGGATGTTAAATGTGATTTCCTTAATGGTTATTTTCAATAGGAAGTTTTTTTTCAACAACCTCCTGGTTTTGAAGATTCAAAACATCCTAAACATGTTTACAAACTTACCAAAGCATTGTATGGACTTAAGAAAGCCCCTCGAGCCTGGTATGATAGAATTACAAGATTTTTTCTTTAAAATAATTACGTTAAGGGAAGTGCTAATCCAACCCTTTTTATAAAGAAAGATAAGAGAATTTTTTGATTGTTCAAATTTATGTAGATGAAATTATATTTGGTTCAACTTATTAATCTTTTACTGATTCCTTTGTCGATCTAAAGAAATATGAGTTTGAAATGAGTATGATGGGTGAGTTAACATTTTTACTTGGATTTCAAATTTCTAAAAAACCAGAAGGAACTTATTTATCTCAACATATGTATATTATAGATCTTCTTAAAAAGTATGGATATGACAACACTAAAAGTATGTGTACTCCCATTGGTACCCCAAATTCAATTGATCTTGATGAAGTTGGGAAACTAGTAGATCAAACATCTTTTAGAGGTATGATAGGAAGTCTACTTTAATTGATATCTAGTCATCAAAACTTAATGTTCTCAGTATTATTATGTGAAAGATATCAATCCAATCCTAAGGAATCTAATTGAAAGGCAGTGAAAAGAATTTTTCTCTACATAAAGGGAACCATAGATTTCAGACTCTTTTATACTTCGGGAAATGATTTTGTTTTAAAAAGTTTTTCGGATGCAGACTTTGGTGGATGTAGAATGGATAGAAAATTTACATCTAGAACTTGTCATTTCATATGAGATTCATTATTTTCTTGGTCAGGAAGAAAGAAACACTCAGTAGCACTTTCCACTACTGAAGCTGAAAATGTAGCAGCTGGAAGTTGTTGTGATCAAGTGTTGTGGACGCAACACACACTCACAGACTATGGTATGAGTTTTACCAAAACACAAATTTTGTGTGATAATACAAGTTCCATTGCCCTAAGAAAAATCCATGCACATCACTCCCTTTCAAAACACATAGATATTAGGCATCAATTTCTTAGAGATCAAACACAAAAAAGAGATATCATTCTACAATTTATCGGAACACACGATCAACTTGCTGATATTTTCACAAAATCTTTACCATCTGATAGATTTGAATAAATTAAACAGAAGTTAAGAATGATAACCACAAGGAAATCTTCCTTATTAACTTCTTTCTTGAAACCTGTCTCCTTATAGTAACAAACTTCTTTTCTTTGGGGGAGTTAATTTTACTGATTGTTATTCTCAAAATTTTCGTAATAAATATTTTCATACTTAAGTTTTTCATAATAATGATTTCCATACTTAAATTTTTTTGTAATAAATATTTTCGTACTTAAATTTTTTTTGAGGTATATTTTCGTACATAAAATTATCGTAATGATGATTTTTTACTTAAAATTTTCCTAATGAATATTTTTGTACTTAAAATTTTCGTAATAGAGATTTTCATATTTAAAATTTTCTTAATAAAAATTTTCAGAATCTAAAGTTCTTCAAGAATAATTTTCCTCATTACGAATAATCTTCCTTGAAATCTGAAAGTTATGTTTCCTTTATTTAATTTTAGTTGTCATCTTTTACTTGTTGGTATTTTCCTTCGGTTTTGAATTCTTTAGATTCACTTTTCCTTAAATCTGAATGTTTTTCTTAAAAACCTCAAAAGATCAGAATCTATAAAAATTATTCTTCAGCTAGAATCTCAACCATCAAATCATCTCAAGATTATCTCAACCGTTGGATTTGTTGGGGAAGTTAAACCGTCACTTTGATTGCCTATATAAAGGATCTCCCAGTGGTTGACCCATAGCGAAACTCAAGCCTTCACTTGTTGAAGCTCCTCCCTCAAACATAAGCATGTTCCGAACTTCTTAGATCTTTCATACTTCCAAATGTATGTCAAAGTCTCCTCTAAGAAAGATATGTTTACTATCAAACCAATATATGAATGTTATATATACAGAGAAAGATTAGTTGATCTGAAGTTATTCACAAAAATTGATTTTATTATCTCTAAGAATATAAAGATGAATGGGTGGGAAAGTGTTTGTATTTCAAAACCAAATGCTCGAGATTTTGTTTATCCAGAATTTTTAATAGAATTCTATGAGTCAGTAACTATCTCCAAGGAATAAGATAGGCGTATGTTTTCTTTTAATTATCATGCAAAGACATATTCACTTTCTTACACCAAGGCTACAAGGGTGGTTGGTATTCTTTATGAAGGGGAAACTGAGTTCTGTACTTACAAGCTACCTAATGTTAAATTATGTTTTATTAAGGATAAGGCCATGACTTGTCTTGGTCTCTCAAGGGTAAAGACTCTAAGGATTCTTAACCTGTCTTAAAATTTTTTGGATTCTTGAACTGTGGGTTCAAGGATTCATTATACCGAGAAAAAGAGACAAGGAATTTTTTTTGAAAAGTTATATGTACATTTTGGATTTATTGGTAAACCTAAGGAATATTAACATGGGTATGCATATCTTGATTACAATTTAGAACATAAATAATGTAAATATGAAGTCTCATATTATTATGCATCCAACCATTCTGTCAAAGATGATTTTTCACTGTTTAGAATCCTTCAAAATTCTTTGCAAATCTAAGTCGAGGAATTGTAAAGTTAAGTTGTTGAGTAATGAAACTCTAAGAAAAATGAAATTTGGGTTTTCTAAAGAATCTGAAGAATTCTATGACTTACCTGAAGAGGAAGTTGAAACTCTTTCAAAGAAACAAAAGGTGGTGAAAACCTCTAAAAAGGTTGGAAGGAAGAGGAAGCTGAAGGAAGTGGAAGAGAAGGAAAAAACACTAGTGGAAAAGGAAACCCAATTGACACCACCAAATCCAATGAAGAAAAAATCCTATCCTGATGAGGTTGTGGATAAATAGAGGGAAGATATGAAAAACCAAAAATAATGGGAGCCTATTTCTGGCTTGGACCCTGCTAAAGAAAAATATTTGAAAGAAAAGGCATCAGAAGAGCTTGAAAAGCAAGAGAAATAGAAGAAGCAGAAGAACAAGATGTTTGAGGCTGACATAGTTCAATCACTTCTGATGGATGCCGAGAAATCTTCCGAGAATATTACGGTACTAGAATCATTTTTGTTAAAACCATTACCTGAAAATCTGGGAAAGAAGTTTATAATTTAGAAAAAACATCAAGAATTAGTCAAATAAGAAGATGTAGAAGAAGAGGAAGAAGAAGGCTGTTGTGATACCGATGATATGATAAAGCAACTTGAGGAGTTTCATGAGAAGGAAAGACTCTCTAAAAAGTTATCATTTAGAACCTCTAAAGCCAAATCATTAAAGCTTGCTACTCCTACGAAGGATGAAGAGAAGGTTGAAGATGAAGTTGACAAACCATCTAGAGAAGAAATCATCAATAAATATTTCATTCACCCAGAGGATGTTGAGGCGGGAGTTGATAAGAAAGAATTTGATGAAGACAAAATTGTTCATCTATCTGATAGTGAACATGAATCTCCTGATCAAGAGGAATTCATTCCTAACGTTGATAAGGGAAAACAGGTGGTAGTTGATATTCATCTCAAGGCTATGGTAAAGAAGAAAGATGTTGGTGGTTCATCAAAGAGAAATGTTGCTGAGTTTGAAAAACAAACCTCACCAACCAAAGTCTCGGACTCAGAATTGTCCTCTTTTGGACATGATTTTATAATCTAGTATTTAAAGAACCTTGTTGGGACTATTCCAATATTTCCAAGCTTAGACTCGAGATTCCAGATGTTTCGGCACACCTTTAATCAAAAATTATATTCAGTATCCATGGTGATGGATAAGTGTGTCAAATTAGAGGTAGACTTCAAGACTTTTCTTATTATATATGAATCCCATAAAAGGTCATACAAAAAAGATGACAAGCTGGTCAAGGAAGAAAGTAGAAGAGATGATAATTATTTATGAATTTCAAGAATTTGTCAAGGATGCTTTGGACACCGAAGATGTGACGATCAAGGATCTCACAAATAATTTTTAGGAAAATCTAACTCTAGAAAAAAATTCTTAGAATCCAGAAGTGAAAGACCTAAATGGTAAATTGCTTTCAGTTGCTCAAAGTTGAATGAGGGAAAGGGATCTTAGATTTGAGATTGAAGAGATGCTTGCTAAGAAAGAAGAAGTTCTGAAGGCCCTGGCAGAATCTCTTAAAGTTTAAGAAACAAAAATCAAAGCCTTGGAAAAGAAAACTAAAGATCAAGATCAACTTCTCAAAAATCTAGAGGAAGATCATAAAGAACTCAAGAATTACAAAACCATAGTGAAAAAGTCGATGCACAAGGAGAGGGAAGGATAAATGTTTTCAATTCGGATCTTTTGTTGTATTTCTTCCTTATATAATTGTTTCCAATCATAATTAAATTTTGGTTGCCCTTTATATTTTTGTTGTTTAGTACTGATATTTGAGGTACCATATTTCCATTCCCATTCCTTGTATTCCTTTTTGAAAATCATAAAGGGGGAGAAAGTAATGCTAAAAATAATATTATGTAAAGAAGAAATTTCCATATGTAAGGGGGAGTTCATCTAAGGGGGAGTTCTTATCCAAGATGATTTTCGAATGCAATAAAATGATAAGTCTCAATCTTGAAATGAAGAATATGACCCTTAGTGTTTCCAAAACCTAATGGGGAGTAAGTGGTATTCATCATTTCCGATGTGTTAAAGGGAGATATGTTTTATTTTTCAAATTCCAGAAAACTATTTTCAAAGTCTTTATTTTATTTTTTGTAATGATGTTTGTGCTTTCCAAAATGAGGGATATTGTTGAGTAAATAAGGGTTTTTTATGAATTTTCCATTCCATTATGTTTTGAAAATCATAAACACTCTATTTTAAGGAAAAATGTATCTTATCCTGATAAGGAAAATTTTCTTTCCTTATGGAAATTTTCCTTCCTCAAGGAAATTTTTTCCTTACCTTGTTTTGCTTTCATAAGGAAAATTTCTCTTAACCAAGGAAATTTATCCTTAACTTGTTTTCATTGTTCATGTTATAATTTCTCAAAACCTAAATCATTTTTTTTCTAATTATAAAATTCAGTTTCGCATCTAAAACCGTGGAATCTTATAAATAATTAGATATAGAGAATTTTGTTTTCACGATCCGAATTCATGTTCAGAATTCTCTGAATTCAGACTCCAAACTTTCTGAGTTCAAACTCCAAATTCTTCTGAAATAAGACTCTAAAATTTCTAAGTTCAGACTCCGAATTCTTCTGAATTCAGACTCTGAACTATCTAATTTCATACTCTCAATTATTCTGAATTCAGACTCCGATGTTTCTGAGTTCAGACTCCGAATTCTTCTGAATTCAGACTCCGAACTTTCTCAGTTTAGACCCCTAATTCTATGAGTTCAGACTCCAAATTATTCTATATTCAGACTCTGAACATTCTGAGTTTAGACTCCGAATTCTATGAATTCAGACTCCAAATTCTTATGAATCCAAACTCTGAAATCTTATGAATTCAGACCCTGAATTTCCTAGAAATTCAGACTCTGAATTTTTATTGAATTTTGGTTCCGAATTCTTTTGAAAACAGAATCCAAATATTCATGTATTATAGACATCGAATAGTTTTTGTTTAAACTCCAAACATTAATTTTTCCTTAGACTCTGAAAAATGGATTTAGTTAAGATACCATATTTTACTTACTATTTTTTGAGTTATAAAATAATGTCATTCATTCTGTTTCTAACCAACCATTGTTTGAGTGACACATGTACAGGTCCCTCCTGAATTAAAGGAAAAGTATGATCGGTAAAGGGGGGATCCGACCATTGAAGATGTTCCTATAAATAGGATCTAATTTTAATGTTATCATAGAACGTTGATCAATATAGAGATTACATGCCGCTGAAGTGATTTATAGAGATAGAGAGACTTTATTGCTTTGTGTGTACTGAACATCTTGTTTATAATTGCTTCGTGTGACTACGAATGTTGCTGAGTACATTTGAGGGCTTCCGGGGATAAAAAGACAAAGGTGCCGACTACATTGAAGTTGAGGGCTTGCGGGGATAACAATACATACTCCAATATTCATATCGAGGGCTTACCCTGGTGTGTGTAATATAGTCTTTCTTGAAAGTTTAAATCAAGGGACCTTTATCCAAGGTTGTTGGATACCCTTCTCTTTGGGTTGAATGATTTACTACTAGTTACTTGTATTGTTTCAAGTTTTCGACTACATTTTGGTTGTTAGGGAAATTACAACTATCTTATACATTCATGTTCTTGTACTCTGATTTTTAAGATTCTATACGTTCTAAGGTAGAATCTTTTATTTGTAAACTTTTCTTAAGTTTCATTTCCGGAACCATATTTCCACAATCAAGCTTGTTTGTAGAACAAATAGGTATTGTGAATTTACCTTGTTTAACATTGTTATACAATATAAGGTTGTATATCAACTTTAATAGTTCCAAAGGAATTTTTAAAGTATTCAATTATCCCCCCTCTTTTATATTGAGCATCTACATTATTATTTTGATCCTACAACATTAGCATACATGCATAGTCAGAAAAAGGGTCACTTGAATCAGGGTATCCTTTTAGATGGTCCATGGTTGGTTTACAGTGATATTAGGCTCCTAAATCATGAACTATAATTTGTGGAAGGTGTAACATCCAAGAAGGGTTCGATCACCCTAAACCGTTTTTCACTACATTGAGAATATATTTTCTAGGAAAGGAGATGTGAAAAATCATTACTCTATCTTTTTCCTAAACTAGGGGTTCAAATGATCATAGATTATCTTTTTATAGGGCTACAAAGTAGGACCTATTATCTTTATGCCCTATTTATGTGTGCCCTAATTTTTCCAAAACTCTATATGTGATAATTTTAGTGAGTGGAGATTTGACTTTGGAATGGTCCACCCTTTGCAAGTTTGCAACCTAAAAAGTTTTGTGTCTCTTTTTATAGGAGTTTAGGGCCTTGTGATTTAGACCATTACAGATTAGATTTTAAGGTCATATAGCTTTGACCAGTGTGAAAGCATTTTAAGGTCATGACAAACATTGACCTAACATGGTGGGTGATATAAAAGAGCCTTATCAGGATACGTAGAGTCAAGAGAACCATATCATACTTCTGAATGGGAGATGAAAATATTGTAAATCATGGATTGAGATTATCAGGTTGTGAGTAATGATATCGGACAATAATATTGGGAATTTCAATGAACACATTGTGGTGCTCAGTTCGTTTGTACTGATGTTAGGGATCACTAGTAATAGAAATCTATTTTTGAGAGTGACACATTTGTTTGATGACCATAGGCACATATGCATGAGCCACATTCATGAATACATAGTTCAATAAAGGGTCCCATAAATCTATGTATCTTTTTCCAAGGGTTATGAAAGATTTGCAGCATCCTGGGGTTCTGGAGACATGGAGTGTAATTTATGGATTGAGGTGCTTAAAAAATGGCAGAGGCAACCCATAATCTGTAGGACTATGGTAGGGGTCTTATGGTCCTTTGATAAGGGATGATAATAAGTTATAAATTATACCGTTTGACTTCATGGAGCGGGGATGTATTTGGCATGTAGTTTTAATATAGTGTGATAAGGACTATGACCTTGCATTTTAACATCATGCATTAAGGATTTTTCTCCATTTAAGTTTAATATCATGTGGTAAGGAAGTTTTTGTTTCCTTTTATTTAAACTTCACGTGGTAAGGACGAGGGAATCAATGTGAAAAATAGTGCATGATATATTACATGCATAAGAAATGCATACAAATACATGACTCATATATAGGAAAAAAATATTGTTTGACTTAGGACCTATAGTGTTTATGTGTATTTAATTTAGGTTGTCATATCTAGTACAATGATTTTAGATCTAGGTGTCACTATATATCATGTAATGACAATAATCAAGACACACATAATTATTGAATGGGAAACACTCTCTACACTTCTAGCAAACATTTAGAGGTGGGAGTTGTTTTCATTGATTGATATAAATAGTCCCAGGATAAGAGATCTAGATATCACTACATATCTTTCAATGAAAGGAATCAAACAACACATAGTTCTTGAGGGAATGTGACATTTAAATCCATGTAACAAAGATGATTCTTTTCTGAGATGAAAAGGGGTATTATGGCCAGACCAAAGGATGTAAATATGTGTGTCACTATATATCCTACAGTAAAATAAATCAATATATACATAGTTTTTGAGGATGGTCTTTCCTGCATATGTCTTTCTTATTTACTGAGAGTGGAATTTTTTTATTGTGACTAGACCCATGATTGAAGATCCAGTTTTCACTCCGTATCATGTGATGTCATGTATCAATTCACACATTGTTCTTGAATGGAGGTGTGTTAGAGGAACAATTCAAATAATAGCAGTCCTCTCAGGCGAGGTCGACTGGAATGTACAATTTTATATCATGAAAGGGACCTAAATAGTTCATTTTTAACCTCATGTGAGGAAGAATTATTGTATACCTTTTAAGGCATTTCTTTTTGGACCATGATGATCCTATGTTGAGATGTTATTCCTTGTTCCTGTGGGAAAGTACTTAATAAAATTTCCAAGATCAAGTGAGCTACGCTCTGTGTGGGAAACAAGGAATGGTATGTGTTCATCTCACCATGTAGAGGTGATTTAGGATAGAATAGGGGAATTTGGAATCATGTGGTGGTTGGACCAATATATAGGATTTAGGGATGTGTACATTTCTCATTGAATTGAAAAAGGGCCATATCTAGTTCTAGAAAACTCGTTCATTTTAATTTCTTGCATAAAGTAAATTATCCGTGAGGCTTAATGTCTTCCAGTAAGGATGAGGATCACCTGCTATTAATGGTATGGATGTTGTGGAACCATGCAGTTTTACATCTTGTGGTAAGGACTTTGGGTCACTATTTAATTTAAAATCATGATTCCATGACTTGATATTTTTTTCAGTATATCATATTGATTCAAGGGGGAGATATGTCATGTATTTTAAAGTCTTGTTGTCAGGATGACTCCATAAAGTTTATCATCATGCAGTTAGGATGTCAGGTACCATTCAGTTTAAAGTATTTATTTTAAGACTTTGACGAAGGAACTTAATACACTGGTATGTCTTATATGCAGAGGGGGCATTTTTTATATTTGTTTCGACTGGACCCCTAATTGATGATCTGGGCGTCACTATGTATATTATGATTCCATGAATCAATTCACATGTATTTCTGGAATATTTGTGTGGTAGGGGACCAACAAAAACAATATCGTCCCTCTCAAGAAATGACTATCGGAATATGTAGTTTTATGTCTTGAATGGGACATCAACCATGAAATTATAATGTCATGTAGAGAGAAATCATGGTATTTATTTTAACATCATGAATTTTGGACCATGATGATTTTATCATGAGCTGTTATGCCTTGTTTGTGTGGGTAATCCCTTATTAAAATTCTCAAGATCATGTGATCTATGATTGGTGTGCAAAAAAATGAATGGAATATGTTCCTCTCACCATGAAGAGTAAGTTATTAATTGGACATGGGTGTTTTTTATCATTTAGTATAAATACCAAGATATTGGATAAAGGAATCCCTCTATATATCATTGAAATAAAAATCAATCCATACATAGTTCTATAAAATTAGTTTTGTTTAATATCTTACAGAAAGTACATCAACAACACAGTTTAACATCTCGTGGTCAGGATTAAGATAATAAGATGTCAATAGAGATGAATGTCATGGACTCATGTAGTTTTACATCAAACATCAAGGACTTTGGCTTACTATAAAGTTTAAATTCTTACTCTTAGGACTTGAGATGTTGTGCAGTTTACCATCTTGATTTTAGGATGAGAGATAAAATTCGGTTTAATGGATTACTTCAAGGATGAATCCATACAGTTTATAATAATAGGATCAGTACATGGGATACCATGGTGTTTAAATCCATTCTTTTAGGAATTTAATGTTGATGAAATCTATGAAAATTATTTCTTGAGAAACCATGATTTGGTGGGTGGTGTGACGTGCTCCTCATCCATTGTGTCCAGTAAGTAAGATCAATTATGATAGACCTTATGTATGATGTATGAACCTTCCCATTTGGGTTCCATATTAAGAGGCTTATTTTCAGGTGTCATTGTGGTCCTAAGAGACAACGCAAATTCTCCATAGAAGAATGAATGGAGTTGAACCATATTTTTCAAGACTCATATGATATGATTCTCATGTACTTCAAGTTAGTGAAATTTTGGAAACTTATTCTCATTAAGATACTCAAATTTATGAAGCCTCTTTTTCAAATTCTATTCATCCAAAATTTGTCCAAAAATATCTATTCTGAGTGAACATAGCTTGATTTCTATGGGAAACACTTCCTCGCTTCTGTAAACCACTAGGTATGGCATTTATTATGTAGCAGTACGCATAGTGGTATAGTATGCCCATAAATCATTGTAGAGCTTTTCCAATTAGGACTTATTTTCTCTATTCACTATCTTCTGGAGTATATTTGTAATAGTCTTATTAAAGGCCTCAATCTATCCATTTTCAACTTCATGATAGAGATATGAGTATTTAGACTCTATATTGTACTCATGGTATAGTTTTTTCAACTATATAAAATAGAAGCTGGTTCTTTTGTCCATCAATATTGTGTGAGGGACTCTGAAGATAGTGATTATATGGTACTTTTCTAAATTGATGATATTCTTCATCACAACTTCCATGAGGGTATTTCCTTATACAATGTGTAAACGATGTTGGTGGAAGTAAGTATATACTTAAACTACATAGTTGGGTCTTGGGGATATGAACCCATAACTTCCATTCCCCAAATAGGAAATTCCCAAGAATATTTAGCAATATGTATAAATTCCAGGGGTTGATGGATGATTTTTTCATGGATCTAGATTGAATGAAATTTCCATGTGAATTCCTCATAGTCTTGTATCATGTTTTGAAATTAGAAACCCAACCTACAGATTTAGTGGGAGAGAATAATCCTAGACTGATGAGCATCACATGATCATGTATGGACTTCTTCAATAATAGTGTGAATCTCTATTTAGACAATCAATATGATGAGGATTTCAAAAAAGAATCACTTGTAGATGAATTTTTTCTCATTTGGGTCAAATTGTAGAGTAAAGTTTACTACACAACATGGAATATATTCCCTTATAGCTCAAACCATTTAGAGATACCTATTTCAAAGATAACCAATTATTGGATCCATCCATATAGGGGTGAATATTGGTTCACTCCACTCTAGGGATGTTTTGATTATATGGATTTCATCCATATCACAAACAACGATCGATGAGACCATTCTTCAGTACATGATATGGATCATTGATTCCTCATGATCAGGATCACCCAAGATCCTGGATATATTAGTGGGAGAAACATTATCATCATTCTATGATTAAGGAATATGATGAAATGTGGGATCAAAAGGGAAATCTACTATAAGTTCCTTAATATAGACATCGAGATGGTTATTTTATATTTTTTTGATGGAATGATCACCATTGATCATATTAATCACTGAATCGAAATCACCATTGATATTTAGGTAGGCTATCTACAAGTGTACGACCATTTCCAACCTAGCGATAAGGGATTAGTATTCTACCTCATTATTCATACATCCTTTGGATATTGATAAAGAGTAAGGAAACTCTATTTTTTCTAGAGATACCAGTACAATCCCTAAGACAACCTGATTGAGTCTTGGATTTTTCATCTCTTATCGATTGGAATTTTGGAGGTTCGATAATAATACTTCACCCCTATATACGGTGTGTAATGGGAATATAAGAACTCCTCATCTTGGTGCTCGGTGTCCATCAGTGTATTCTCCAGTGTGGGCTGTCATGCGAAGAAATAATCTAGGGCTTGCTCTTCTAATGATTTATGTGATATGAATTGGATCTCATATTGCTGTAGAATGACCATCCATCGAGCCAAGCTCCCATTAAACATGGGATGACCAATTATTTACATGAGTAGATAAATACGAGTGACAAGATAGTATTCATGGTGCAAAAAGTAATACCTTATCATTGGTACAACAAAGATGCATGAAAGATAGTTCAACTTGACATTAGAGTACCAGGTCTCATGCATAGAATTTTTTGGATGATGTAGTAGAGTCTTTTATCACTTTGGAAATCATTGTTTTTGTGAGGATAATGCCCAATTAGTGCTCTGTGGTTCACATACAAGATGTGTGTCATCTCATCCATTAGAAGCATCAAAACTAGTTGATGATGTATTCATTGCTTGAGACTTGAGAAGGATTATTAGTATTCCTTGTACTTTTGGTAGGTAGTTTCCTTCTTCGTTAGCCTGGTGTGGGGATAGTATTTCTAGACATGTAGGATATGAAACACCAAATTCTATTGAGGTTCCCTTGGATCCCACATAATTCTTTGAGATTTCATGGGGGTGACTTTGATAAAATAACACTAGTATTTTCTAGTTCAACCTCCATGACATGATTTCATACTATAAATCCAAGGAACATCCCTGATGTTACCCCAAATGCACATTTCATTAGATTCATTTTCAGACAATGCTAATATAGCATGTTGAACACTGTTTATAAATTTGTGAATTTCTCATATTCCTATCATTATTTGAAAACTAGTTCATCAATATACCATTTTTTTAACCATCCCAATAATTGAATAATGATATGATGCATGGAGTGTTGATAAGTGGAACTATCAATCTTTAAGTCAAAGGGTATGACCTGATAGAAAAATATCCCTTGGGGTTCTCTAAAGGAAGGGAAATATTCATCTTTAGGGCCATTTTTTTGTACCCTAAATACCCATCCATGAAGGAAAAGTCTTGGAAGCAAGCTGTTGAATCTATAATGAGTTTTGTGATCGGAAATGGGAATTCTTACTTTTTAATGTGTTGGTTAAGGTCTATGAAATTAATGAAGACCCTAATCTACCCATTTTTTTTCTTGATAGGGATGAAAATCGAAGGCCATCTTGGGTATTATACTTCTCGGAAAAAGTTTCATGTGATAAAATTATCAAATTACACATCCAAATTAATGGAATGAGAGGATTTCATCCTTCTAGCTACTTAATTGATGCCTCGATTTTCTTCATGAAAGCTGAGATAGTGCATAACCACATCTTCATTCTGTCCAGAAATTTTTGTATAGTTCCAAGAAAACTCATATCAATGTTTCTTTAGAAATGATATGTACATCACTTTCTCTTCCCGGGGCATGATAACACCAATCAATGCAGGTCCTGGTTCTTCTTATATTCCAAGGTTTAACTACCTAAGCTCATTGATGGTGGTGGAGACACCTTCCTCAAATACGATAGGGGCATTCATTAGATCATCCTACTCTTCTCCCATATTTGAGTCAGTGGAAACACTTTTAGAAGAATATGGAAATATGAGGGATTCTCTAACATTGTCTAGGTGAGAGAGGCCATGATAAGATAAATTACATTCCCCTATTATATTTTTCATTGGAAATAGATGGAAAATAAAATTGTCTTCAACATGGTTGCTGTGGACATAAGGGGATTGGACCTATAGGACTAGGACTAAAACTCAACCTGATTTATAGGGCGCACATAGTCATTTTCAAGAATACTCAAGGGATTTTTAATAGTGGATTCTGAGATTTTGGGGGATATAAATAATTAATCATCATCCACCATTGGGTTTTTGACTCACATTTTATAGAAAAATTCTTTTGAATATATGGATTTTCAACTCTCGAAGGGGGAGCTTCCACAATGTATCATGCATACCTTTCCATCGATGGAGTATTTTAGACCATGATTGAAAATTTAAGGTACTTCCATGTGACTATAGAGATAGGGCCTTACAAGATTGATGTTTTATATGATGTCTTGATGCATAACAATAAAATCAATATCAGATGTGAGATCCCCAAACCAGGCTTTGATCTTTATCTTCCCAATAGTTCTTTGCAAATGTTTATCAAACCCTTTAATGGACATCATTGGGGGAGAAAAACTACCTTAAATATATCCCAAACAATAAAGGGTTTCAACATAGATAAGGTTGATCTAAGATCCATTTTCAATCATGGACCTTTGGGTGTCAACATTATCGATTCTTCCCGAAACATATAAGTGTCTAATTTGTCCTTAGATGGCCTCTTCCTTATCATGTTCTATCAATGAGATGAAAACATGGAATTATTCCTACACAAAATCCCTTAGATAGACCTTAGCTACAGAAAATTATATTTCTAATTCATGTGGGAATTGGTGGGCTTTAATGAGTGCCTCTTTGAGTTCTTTTGGAATATGGAGCACATTGAAAATTGAGAGCCTGCTTGGAAAGCCATCAACTACTTTGTAATGTCCTATGTTTATTCAAATTGTTGGTGATTGACAAGGTGGGGTTGCTCCAAATCATATGGAACATGAATCAAGGTATTTTAGGTGAAAAAACTTGGAGATTTTGAAGAGGTTGTCAGAGCATCTATTTCCAGTGGCAAGGGTCTTGTTGGCTTTCCCCATTACCTGGATTGATTAGATAATCAAACCCCCTCTAGATGGACATGGAATAAAAATGTGTGTAGATATCTGCTAGAGGGTTTTGGAAAACCTCTATGTTTTTTCTGGGTTTTCTAGAGTGCTTTAAAATAAATCTCATCTGCATATATTTCCTATATGGGGATGTGACCAAAATACAAGGTCCAACCATGCCTTAATTGCCCTCTGTATCCTCAATTCTGGTACATGTGGCCTTCTATTCCTCGCTTATGTGCATAAAACTCATATTATAAGTAATATTCATCATCATAAAAGGGGTATTCCATGTGTATAATGTTGAAAAAACTAAATATGTGTTACTCATCTGATGAGGGATCCATTTGGTGGTGGGTGGTTCCCATTCTTAAGATGTTGTAGCGAGAAATTTTTTGAGAGTCAGAGTCTATGTTGGAAGAGAATATGAATCCTCCTATTCCATTTCTTCCTACTTTGTTTACTTGAAACCATTATTGGGAGACATATCCCATATAAATTTTGTGGGAGGTGGATCTATTGTGAGTCTATATATCTATGCTCTCATGGTGTAATGAGCATGATCAACTATTTTCCAAGTCATCCAGCTATTAAACTTCCGTTCACGCATGGATGAAATATTCTACCAATCACCCACTTCTTCTGGCTATGAAATAGTTATGCAAGACACCTTCTATGAGGAGTTATCTAACAAAATATATCTGGAATCAACCAAGTATCGATGGATTTATATTAAGAAGAATTAGTTCTAGATATTATGAACAAGCCTTCTATGGAAGGGGAAATTGATGAAACGTTTGGTGATGTTGACCTCATAGATCTTCATGGGTTGCGAAATCTTGAGAAAGTTATTATCCATGGATTTAAAGAGGAAGATTTTGTGGTTTCTTCTAATTAATATGAGTTTTTGGGTGGTTCAGGACCTCTCTAGGTACTTGGATGGGTAATACCACTACCTTGAGAGTGAAAGATATAGATTCATCTTTACGTAGCCTTTTCCCATATGCTGAGGACATGAATCGGTATTTGGATTAGGTTCAATGATTCTCATATTCCAGAAAATGTATTATTTCTGAAAACTCCCAGAACCCACCTGGATAACTCATTTGGATTAAATGAGTTAGTAACTCATCCTGGATATTTTCATCATAGAGTTATAGCAATTGTTCCTATGAAAGAGGGATATTGAGTGAATAGGTTGAACATTTTAATCTGGATATGGACTCAGATGCCCTATCATTTTTTCATTGTTTACAGATCGTCAGGTCGACAATCATCATTTTCATCATCGTAGAGATGAAATGATAAATAAATTAATGAAAAATATCTTCCAATCATACAACAGATCCTTCTGGCAGATTATTGAACAAAATAAAGGTTGGCTCTATCCGAATCTGTATAGACCACCACATATTATTGTAAAGACCTGACCCTAGTTTCCTGGAGTTAGTGACTTATTTTAATACATTTTAATGATTATAAGAAATTTGTATCTTGATTGAATGAATATTTTAGTAGTTTTGGAAAAACAAATACATACATAAGTTCAACACTAGAACTTGAAAGGAAAAAATAATTTATAAACTCCCTCGAAAACATCCATAACACTGAGGTTATTTCTGCATGTCATTCATAATATATCTATTAATTTATTAGGAAAATGAAACATAAGAAAGGGGTGAGCTCAAATTCTCATAAAGGGTAATAAATACAACGGGAGATATCATAAACATAAAAATTATAAATGATGAATAACTAAAAACACATGGCTTTAAAAAATAAACTTGAACACATTATGGAAGGAATACGAGACAAATAAATAATACCATATAAATCATAATCATGGGTATTATACTAGTCGAATAAGCTCATGAACATTCATTTACTAGTTTTATAATGAGGGAATGCATAATTTCGTACATCATAAACATACCATCAAGGCCTAGTGCTAAGACTATAAACAGTCATTTTGTCAAGGCCTTATGACAAGATCGTAGTTTGTCTCATGAGACTTACTGATGTATTGAAGGGATATTTCCATCCCCTCCCATCATATAATAAGTCCAATATGTTCCCTATAATAATGGGGATAAACATTAAAAACATTTAAATTCATATTGAAACTAACATATGAAATGTAAATAACTTTCCTCGAACATTAAGCATAAACACGAACCATTCAGAGTAAATTGGTGATCAGTTTTAAGATAGCACATCCATAGTCAAACTAATCATAAAATATTTAATTAATTTTTGTAGATGATATCAAAAAAATTTAATCCCAATAATAAAAAATCATCAACAATAAGGTTGAAATAGAAAAACATACTTTTATAAAAGCATCGGGTAATTCTATAGTTAAATACTATTTTAATTTTAAAAGAAGAGTTATTTTGGAAATGTACTTTTTAAAACCAGAAATTAAGTAAGATATTATTTTCATATAAAAATTATTTATTTTAGAAATATAGTGGCTTCTAAGATAGATTATATAGTTCCCTTCAAAATAGGTGAGAATTTTATGAATTCCATTGAATCATGCTTGTATTTCGGAAAGAATTTTGAATGTTCCTTTTAAAACATGTAACTACCCATAAAATGAAGAAGGATTATTGTTTGTAAATATATATAGAAAAATAAAACATAATTTATGAGGAGTACATAATGCTACCTATAATTTCATTGAGTCCGGTTGGAAATAAAATTAATCTGAATGAAAATGGAGGTTTGGGTAGAGAACCCTTAACTTAAGTCCAAAATTGTTCCTCAAGTGATATTAATGACCTGAATAATAAACTTTAGGTACATAAATTAATGATTAATGAACCTCCTCTATATTTAATTGTTTTATTATAATAATATTATGTTCATTCATGGACTTTTGATGGGTTAAGAAATTCAATTTCATTGAATGTGACTGTTTTCTTCCTTGGTTTTCATGATCGATTGACTTATATTCATGTATGGATAAACAAGTAGAATGATAATGGATTTTTATAATATAATCTATGTTAATACTAAAAAAATATAAGATTACATGGTCATAATTTTTTTTGGTTATTGGGAGCGAAGATTAATCATTTTATAAAGCATTAATGATAATTTTTTGGGTTAATTGACAGTTCTTGGTCGCAATGAACTCATTTAGATTTATAAATTAAAATCTTGTGTAAAAAATGATTAAGAAACCTAAAATTAGATATAATACATATATTATAGTCTGGTTAAACCTTAAAAATGATTTCATGACTAGAATTTAAGATGGTAGTATAAATTTTGAACCCATCATCCTTGAATGTGATAAATTAACACATCTCAGATGGTGTTTCCATTTATAGTTTAAAAGAAGTGGGAATGTGAAATGATGAAATATTATTTCTTTATCATAATATAATTACATTACATTTAAGGTATCTGAGACATCACAAAATTTGTATGAATGGAGGTGAGGAAATAAATATAAAAGAAATGAACTTGAAATAAAAGAAATGAAAAGTGGATTTTACCTCTTGAATTTATCTTCTTTGAGGGATTATTTAAGGGAAAGTATATGGTCATTTAATAAGACCATGGGTTGATGGAAGTGGGGGAGGATCTTTGGAGAATATTTTGGCTGACTTAAGACAAGTCACAAGGCTTCAAGGGAGTGAATAGAAGAGGAAGTGGGGGGGGGGGGGGGGGGTTATATTGGAGGAGAGTGGTGATTTTTGAATATCTTATTCATTATTTAATTATTTCCCTCAAGACAACCAATAATGTTGATCCATGTAACCCATAAAAGTAATAAGTAAATTTGAGTTTGAACCAAGTGTGCTTACATTATACATAATTCTAGGAATAGTGAATTTAAAAGATAATGTATATATATGGTAAATTACTCTATTTTACTATTTATAAAAAAATCGAGTGTTTCTGAAAAATCCCTAAAATGCACCGAAACCATTTTTTGACGTTTAAAAATTAAAATTGAACTCCATTTGTCAAAAATAAATTCCTATATATGATTAATTTTATTTTTAAGTAAAATCATAATTTATTTGAAAAATAACAATTTTAAAACTATAATTCATTTTACATCACTTTGATAAATTAATCAAGATATCATTATGTTATAAACTTACAAAAATAAAATTATAATATGATTCAAAATTCATAACGGCCATATTAATATTCATAAGGGTATGTTACTATTCACCAAAAATTTTGTTTATCTTATCAAACTCTAAACATCTTACTGAATGCAACTGTCTATGATAGTTTTTTGAAATTCAAATCACAGAGGTGGAAAAATTATTTTTACTAGATAGGTTATAACAAAGTGATGTTTTGTAGAGTCTTAGTGTTTCATGAATTAAATATTAAATTTATTTATAAATACTTGGGTTGTTAAATTCTCCCCTCACAAAAAATTCATCCTCGAATTTACTAGAATGTAGCCTCATAAAAAGATTTTGGTAGTTCTTCATCATAAGCTCCTCAATATCCCATATTGCATCTTATATTTTATGAATTTTCCAAATTATATTTACTAGTAGAATCATATGAATTATCAACACATGTTCTTTAGTGTCCTAAATCCATAAATAATCTTCACAGTAAGATAAGTTGGGTTCCAATTCTATACCTTTAGAATTGAAAACATGCATTGGGTCTGGTATGTACTTTCTCAATAATAAGACATGAAACAGATTGTGTACTTTAGAAACTCTAGGTAGCATTATCAAAATATAAGTCATAACTCCAATTCTTTCCATAATTTCCAAAGGGCATATGTACCTAGGGATCCATTTACATTTCTTCCAAAATCTAATAACACTCTTCCATTGAGATACTTTTATGAAAACAATATCTTATTTTTGAAATTCCAAATCCTTCCTTCGATTATCAGTATAACACTTTTGTCTATATTGAGCTTCTTTGATATGTGTTTAAATAGTCTTTACCTTTGCTGATATTTCCTCCACAAACTATGGACCCACAAGCTTCCTTTCACTGACTTAATCCCAACATGTTGGTGTATGACATCTCTTTACATAAAATGCTTTATATGGTGCCATTTGAATGTTTCAATGGAAACTATTATTGAAGGAATAATCCACCAATGGTAAATAATGACCCCACATACCTTGAAAATCAGGTGAGAATGATCTAAACATGTCTCCTAATGTTTGAATCATCCATTCTAAATGCTTGTCGGTTTGAGGGTGATAAGTAGTACTAAATTGAAGCTCAGTATCCAGGTATTTCTAATGAATTTTCCAAAATTTATATATAAATCGTGGATCATGGTCACACACAATCGTGATAGGTTCTCTATTAAGTCTTAAAACTTCATTGATATAGAGTCATGCAAGACAATCTAGTGGAAAATCATCCCTTATAGTAAAGAAATGTGCATATTTCAAACGTTGTTCCACAGTTACTCATATTTCATTATTATCTCTTGTAGTTTTGGGAAATCTAGTGACAAAATACACGGTGATTTCATCCCATTTCCATGTAGGAATAGTTATATGTTGCATGAATCCTCTAGGATATTGTCTTTGAGCCTTCACTTTTTGAAATTCTGAATATCTTGATACATAATCACAAATTTCCCACTTCATGTTGTCCCTCCAAAAATGTTCCTTCAAATATCTATATAATTTAGTATTACTAGAGTGTATGTAGAAATTATAACTATGGTCATAATCCAATAAATCCCTTTTTAGTTCGAGTGTAGATGGAACACATAGCCTCTTACCAAATTTCAGAATTCCAACTTCACATACGAAGACATCCAACATCCCATCTTTCACAACATTAGTTTTATTTTGAAGTTTCTCATTATTAGGCTATGATAATTTAATCCTTTATTATAAAGATGGTTGGGAAACCAATTAAAAAAGTAATGATGTTTTACCTTATTTGAAAATTCCCATGTCCATATTTATTTGATCCATTAATATAAGATCCCTTTCAGTCCTCATTTTGTTTAAAACTCCATCATCCTTCCTGCTTAATGGATTATCAACCTTATTTTCCTTTCTAGAATGTTAGTGTATTGAACAATCATAATCCATGATTAGTTCGAGCCATCACCTTTTCCTCATGTTGATATATTTATTTGAGTAGATATACTTTATAATTTGCAATATTTATATATCTCATATCATTCAGCAAAGAGATAGCGTCTCCATTTTTTTGGAGAAAAGATTATAGCATATCACTCAAGATCACAAGTAGGATAGTTTTTTTCAATAATTTTAAACTTAATTGATTCATACAAAATATCTCTATCAGTATGAATAAAAAAACAACCAATTACTTTCTTTGATGCATTACTATAGATCAGAAACCCATCATTCCCCGATGGTTGATCCAGGACCAGGAGCATGCACTAATCATCTATCCAATTCTTCGAAACATTCCTCACATTATTTTTTTCATTCAAACATAACTCTTTTACATGAAATACTGGTAATTGTGTTGGATAAATGGGTATTGTTATGCACAAAATTCCTATAATAACTTGTTAAAAAAAATTAAAATTACACACCTCAGATATGTTCGTTAGGGTCATCCATTCTTACACAGCCCTTGTCATCGCAGGATCAAAAGATATTCCATCATTAAAGCTAATGTGACAATGAAAAAAAATTGATCGAAGAAAAACATCACACTTTCTAAACCTCCAATATAATTTATTTCATCTAAGAGTATTCAGAATAGTGAGCAAGTGATTTCCACGATCATCATAGCTTTTGGAGTATACCAAGCTATCATTAATAAATACAACCACAAATTCATTATGATTTTCCTAGAATACACTATTCATTATATCCATGAAAACAGAGGGTGAATTTGTCAGTCCAAAAGGAATTACAGTAAACTCATAATGGCCATAATAGGTTTGAAATGTTGCCTTTGGAATATTTTCCTTCCTCACTCGCAACTAATGATATCTAGATCCAAGGTCAATCTTTCAAAAACATTAGGCGCCATGAAGTTCATTAAATAAATCCTCAATTTGAGGTAGCAGATACTTGTTCTCTATTATTATAGGATTAATATCCTTCTATTCAATGTACATCCTCACATACCCAACATTATTCTAAATTAAAAGGATGGGGCATACCCATAGAGAAACACTAGGGAGAATAAATTCATTATCACTCAATTACTCTAGTTTTTATTAAATTATACTAATTCCACAATGTGCATTCTTTAAGGGGTCTTTGATATGGGCCTTGAATCATATATTAAGCCAATGGAAAACTCAATTTCTCGCTCTGGTGTATGTCTAGGTAAAACCTCTAGAAACACATTAAAATATTCCTGCACAATAGGTACATCCTCTATTTAAAAATTCCTTCCCTCACCCATAGTTATTTTATTCCCTTCCTCCTCAATTATTGAATTAAGTAGAGCTATTTGGGATGGATCTAGATGAGAATATGACGGTGATGTTTCTACCTTAATGAAAAGGGATTCTACATCGTTCTAAAAAATTGTAACCTCTTTCTTGTAATAGATTTTCACATCATGATTAGAAATCCAATCCATACTGAGGATTATATCAAATTTAATCCTAGTTATGATTAAAAAATCATCAGATAAAGCACATTTATATGCAATAATGGGGACTTCCTGACACAACATTGTTATAATGTTACCTCCCTTATAAATTTTTACCGAAAACTCCCTTATTAAATCAAATTCAAAATATATAATTTTTTTAGATTAATGGGAATATATGAAAGAATTTAATGATAAATAATCAAATAAATCTTTTTCTTAGTTTTAGGAAACAATTAAAGTACCTACCACCACATCATTAGTGAGTTCAACACCGGTAGTTGTGATTGCATATGCACAGTCCTTCTCCATTGGACTTTTTTGGTGAACATTTTTTAATGCATAGGACAATCATCTTCATAATTTCCCCTCTCCCTGAAATTTTAGAATTGAACATTGGTAGCTTCTTTCATCCCCTTACTATCCCAGGACAGGTGGCCTTTTTCTCCACACTTTTAATAAACACCCATACCTTTCAAAAAAGTACCAGGTTGTTTCTTCCCACAATTATCATAGGTCGAAAGGTCAACATTTCCTTTCTTCCCCATTTCATTGTTTCCTTTTCCAAAGTTTTCAGGATCCCTTATTTTCTCATTATTTCCCTAAAAATCACAAGAATTATATGATTCTTCTTCCATCTTCATAGAACTTGAGACTATATCTTCATACGATGATAAACTTTGGGAAATTAGAGCCCTTCATACGAATGATTTTAACCCATACAATAATTGATCAATATTTCTTCTTGTATTAAATATGTATTATATAGCATGTATTTCTAGCCTTGTTAAGTTAGATTCATACTTTTCGACATTCTCATCCTATATTTTCCTCAGATTCAGAAACTGCCACTTTATATCTTCTCATTTTTCAAGAGAGATGTATTTTTCTAAGAATATTTCCTTAAAATCCCTACATTCCATTTCAATTATTTATTATTCATCATTTGTGTTTTGGATTAAATTCCACCACTAATCTTCATCTCCTGATAGTCGATAAAATAACATGAAAACATTATCTCTTTCATTAGATCACATAGCGAGAAATATCTTCTCTAATGAACATATCCACTGCTCTACTAAAAATGAGTTTTTAGTTTCATTAATTGAGGGATACTATTGTCATTTAAAGTGGTCTAAAATTTCTCCCCCTCATTTTCGATCTAGATGCTCTATATGGGTAAAGTTATTATTCATAACTTGAGTCAGCTATCCCAGTATAGTTATAAGTTTCTCAGCACCAATCACAACACCAGAGCCAAAATTATTATCCTGAATTGGAGGGAAATCCCTACATGGTACATGCGAGTTCATATAGTTTCCATTCCATCTACTAGTAACAATATCTAAATAATGGAATACACAAATTAGGTTATAAATTATTATGTATAATCTTCCCATAGAAAAATACTTATCATAAATTGAAATTCTATACACAGCTAATCTCATAGGTAGAAACATGGTTTATTTGAGGAAAAAATACATTTAAATCCTTCATAATATGTTTTAAAGAAAATGTGAAATATCATATGAATACACCCCGAGAGTCTCAAACTAGGTGTTCATTATGCCCATTATCATGTACTAGGATACCCTGGGTGAAGCCCAAAATTCCTTGTTAATGTTTTCACTCCTTAGTACATGTGTGCTAGAACGACATCCAATTGTAGTATCCTGATGAGGATTTATTTTCTAGAAATATCCAAATATTATATTCCTGAACAAAATTATAGTATATTCTTGTATACTTATCCTCAAAGACTATATTAGAGTTTTGTTCCCTAATCTATGTTTTTCAAAATCTAGATTCTATTTTTTCTACTGAACTTCTTTTTATAATAAATGTAAAAACACAACCCTAATTTCTTGGAGTCGGTGCCATATTTGATTACATTTTCATGATTATAAGAAATTTGTATCCCAATGGAATGAATAGTTTAGTATTTTTGTAATATTGGATACATACATAAGTTTAACATTAATACATGAAAGGAAAAAATAATTTTGAAACTCCTTTGAAAAAATCCGTAAATCCTAGGTCATTTCTGCATGTCATTCAAAATATACCTCTTCATGTCCTGGGAAAATGAAACATAAGAAAGGCTTGAGATCACATGATCTTAAAGGATAATCAATACATAAGAATATTTCATAAACATAAACATTAGGCATGGTGAATAACTGAAAACACATTCCTTTAAAATTGAACTTGAGAACATTATCGAAGGAATAAGAGTTGAATAAATAATGCCATAATAAAACAAAATCATGGGTATTATACTAGTAAAATAACCTCATAAAAATTTAATTACTAGTTTCATAATGAGGAAAGTCAAAATTTATGACATCATAAACATACCATCAAGGTCTCGTTCCAAGACCATAAATAATCATTTTGTCAAGGCCATGTGCTAAGACGATGGTTTGTCTAATGAAACATACCGATTCATCAAGGGGATATAGAGGGACACAACCATAACATAATACGACTAAATCATTCCTCATATGAATGGGGATAAATATAAACATCATATATATTCATATTGAAACTGACATATGACAGGTAAATAACTTTCCCTGAACATTAATCATAAACAGTAACCATTTGGAGTAAATTGGTGAATGGTTTTAAGATAGAACATCCCTTGTAAAAATAATTGTAATACATTAAATTAAATATGGTACATGATATAACAAAATATTAGTCACAATAATGTATAAAAATCAACCAGATTGTCGAAACAGATAAAAATACTTTTATAAAATCATCGAGTGATTCTTGAGGTGAATATTCTTTTACAATGAAAAGAAGCGTTATTTTGGAAAATTATTATTATAAAACCATAAATTAATTAAGATATTATTTTCATAATAAAATGATTTATTTTATAAATATAATTGTTTCTAAAAAAGATTATAGAGTTATCTTGAAAATAGGTGAGAATTTAATAAATTCTTATAAATCAGGCTTGTATTTCAAAAATAATTTTGACAGTTACTTTTAAAATGTGTAACTCCCCATAAAATAAGTAAGTATTAAGGTTTTCAAACATATATAGAATAGTAAAAAATAATTTAAGAGGAGTAAATAATAATACCTAAGAATTTCATTTAGTAAAGTAGGCAATAAAATTAACCCAAATGAAAATAGAGGTTCGAGAGTAAAACCCTTACCGTATGTCGGAAGGTGTTCCTCACATGGTCTTAATGAACTAAAAAAATTTATGTTCATAAATTAATGGGTCCATAACATTATATAATTGTAATTTATTTTTTATAACCTTATTGGGTTCATTTATGTCCTTTTTATGGGTTAATAGAATCAATTTCATTGATTGAAAGTGTTTTCTTCCTCAGTTTTCATGAACAGATTACTTATATTCATGTACAGTAAAACATGTAGAATGAAAATAGTTTTCTGGAAATGAATTTGTATGTTATTATTGAACAACCAGATTACTACATGTTCATAATTTTTTTTTGTTTATTTTTAGTAAAGATGAATAATTATATAAAACTTTAATGACAATTGTTTGGGTTAATTGGTGGTTCTTGATCACAACGAAATCATTTTGATTTATAAATTATTAAATTGTGTAAAAAAGAATTAAAAAACCTTAAATAATATTAATTTCATATATTATAGTCTTTTATAACCATAAAAATTGTTTCATGAATATAATTGAAGATGATAATAGATATTGAAAACTTGTTGTCATTGAACGTGATAAATTTACACATCTGGGATGGTGTTTTCATTTATAGTATAAAAGAAGGAAAAATGTGATATGATGAAGAATTATTCCTCTATCATAAATAAAATTCATTACATGAATGGTATTGTAGCCATCACAACATTTGGATGAAAGTAGGAGAGTAAATGAAAATAAAATAAAGGATTAGAAATAAAAGAAATGAAAAGAGAAATTTACCTCTTGATGTTATCTTCCTTGAGAGCCTCTTTAGGGGAGAGGTTTTGGGTTTTTATGGGCCAAAATGCTTCTGGAGGTAGGGGGATCTTGGGAGGATATTTGGCCAGAATTTAGACAATTCACTAGTCTTTATAGAAGAGATTATTTGAGGGGGGGGGGGGTTGAGGAGGAGATGGGGTGATTTTTGAATATCTTATTCATTGTTTAATTATTTACCTCATGACAACCTATAGTGTTGATTCATGTGACCCATAATAGTAATAAGTTCATTTGAGTTCGAACAAAGTGTTCTTACATCATTCATTATTTTAGGAATAGTGAATTCAACTGATAATGAATATATACAGTAAATTGATGTATTTTACTATTCATTAAAAAAACGAGTATTTCAGAAAAATAAAAAAATTAACCAAACCATTTTTGATATGTATAATTATAAAAGGAACTCTATTTTTTGAAAATAATTTTCTAAATATTATTAATTTAATTTTTAAATAAAATCATAAATTTTTTAAAAATTAACAATTTTAAAACTATAATTCGTCTTATATCACTTTGAAAAATTAATCAAGATCTCATTATCTAATTACCTTAAGACAATAAAATAATAATATAATTTACTATTCATAGGGTTTATATTACAATTAATTTTACTATTTATAATGGTATTTTAATATTCACCAAAAATTTAGTTTCTCTTATTAGACTCTAATCATCTTACTGAACACAACTGTGTATGCAAATTTCACAAAATTCAAATCACAGAGGTGGAAAAAATATTTTTATTGGATATGTTTTGAAATAGTACTGTTTTGTGGAGACTCAGTGTTTCATGCATTGAATATTAAATTTATTTATAATTCCTTGGGGTGTTACATTAGTTTCCTCCAACTGATCTTCATGGCCTATCATCGAACCACATTGGGATAGGAAGTGTGTGAGATACTGTTCGTGGTATCTCATGTTTTCAATGGTGTATAAAGAGGGATTGGTGAAATTGGGTGGAGAGAAAGATTCATCCACCCATTCGGGATATGAATTCTTATTTGGTTTCACAGGTGTGGGTCACCCTTCCAAGGCTTCTACATGAGTAACTAGGGACTCAATGATGTTAAGTAGCTCTAGAAGCACTACTTTTTAAGCCGCATTTCATGCAAAGATAGAGGATGGGTCGATGAGGTCGTCACACCTTCATATACCATTGATTTTCAATTATTCCTATGATGTAATGATCAACCTGGTGAGGGAAAGGATATCTCCGCAATGAAGGGAAGTCATTATTAATTTTGACTTCCTTGTTTATGTAGACCGACTACAAAGATCTACATCCCCTGTGATGCTCATATACCACTTTTACTGGAAGATCAGATATTTCTAGATTCATGGGTGGATGAATATATGCCTCATCCTAGAGACAATACTCAACATGAATATTTCCCATGAGTAGCTCTTCGTTTATTTTTCTATGCATTTTTATCTCACTCTCGTATTATGATAATTGTTCCTCCATGGATGGAACCTCAACTCTTATGGGTGGAGATTATAATGTATCTATACCTTTCCCTTTATCTTTGGCAGTATTCCACTCGAGATGTGCTCGTCCCATTACTTTCGACACAACAAGATGATATAAGAATGTCTTCATCAGGTTTTTTCCCCAAACCCCTTGCCTTATTAGGACATTTTGTCTTGTGAACCTGGTGAGGTCTGATAACATTCACCATAAACTCATCTTGTGATGGGTTATAGGTAAATACCTTTAGGGTGTTTATAGTCATTATTTCAGTTGAATATAAGGGGTTTTTATTACAGTGGGAAGAACAAATTAGATGTTGACAGTCTGTTTTTACCTCCCATCCTAGAGAAGTATGATTCTCTCGGTAGTGATAATGGCGATGAAAATTCCCCTAGCCCTATGGGCTAGTGGTTATTTTGTGCAATTCGCATTGAATGATCCTATTTTTGCAGATCTAATGCTTCCAGTTGGGAACTTGATGACACTCAAGAGATAAATTGAGATATAAATTCCCCTTGATCAGTGGCTAGGGTTGATATTGAACCGTCATTGATTTTCCTAGGACCCTCTCAAGGGATGATAAAACAGGTGATGGATATTGAGATATAAATTCCCCCATGCCAGTTTGATGGGGCTTGTATAATATTATTGCTGGTATGTCATTAATCCTCTCGGGAATTGAAAATATGAGAGGTGAAGGCGGTGGTAGATATTCCGTTGGCCCAGTAGGCTTGGTCCACTCCAAGATGGTTATTATGGAAACTGCTACTACAAACTTTTTTATGAGGCACAATTGTGCTCGTGTAGGATTTGGGTTCAACGATCACCCGTGACGGGAGTAAATTTCTACAAGATTCCATCGTGTTGATTGTAACCTTGTCTTACATGTCTTAAATTAATTATCATTACATAAAGGGGTAAAGTTAACATACTTTTTGGTTATCCTCTTACTCCATTTTTTATGTATGAGAATCATTTATTTAAGGGAATTTTGTTGTAGTGACCAACTATATCTCACATTACCTGGTCCTCTTATTTTACCGGAGGATATGACATTATATGACACCTCATCTATAGAGTAATGATGTTCTTGGGACAAAGTGATGTGAAATGATCCATGTTTCACCCATTATTGGATATGAAAATCTGGTGATGCTCTGAAAATTATCTATCATAGGGTTGATGCGACACAAATACAACCACTACACATAAGTTTTTCATGCTCTTCCACTCCTATGATCTGAGTAATGGGAAAGGTGGCCATATCCAGATAACAACAAAGTGTATTGATGAGATTAAGGTGATACTCATATCCTTAATATGGTATATGTCTATCCTTTTGACGCTGATGAGTATCCCATATATTTTTATCTTTGATACAACATGAACTTATTTTATAAATCATATGTTATCACCAAGTTAGAAGTAACGAGGGGATAGAACATAATGTGGAGGTTTTTTCCAGATAAATCTATTCATATATTAATGTAAACCTCATATTCATTAGACTTGTACAGCTCTATCGGATCAGACCGTAGAAGATTCTTCTAAGGTTCCCTTACAGACTACAGTGGAGTGTTTCTGGAAGTTGATGGGGAACTATGTGTAGTTGACCCGAATGATTTGATAACCTTTCTATATGAAGGTATATGAGTTTTTAACACCTCTCTATATGAATGTTTCTAGGAAAGGGGATGATTTACTTGTTTATGGGAGATATCACCAGGGGGAGTTTTACCACAATGGATGTTAAGAGTAGAGTCCCTGAAATCTATCTCCACACTACCATAATGAAGAATATCACAATAATGGTCATCTTTTACTTTAGTCTGATAGTTGAACGACCCTTGGGTTATTCAGAAGGTGTCTTGAACAACCTCAATTAGACAAGAATTGAGAATATTAGAGATATGTGCCTTAGTCTGTGTCATGTATAGAATATATCATCCTACCATTTGGATCTGTGTAGGGATATGATATTTCTTTATGATAGTTTTTGGACCTTATTTATAACCATCTGGTGTTTCAGGAGTATGTGAACACTACTGAGAAGCTGCTGGAATATTCCAATGAGATTCTTCATTTTTTATAGGAATATGACGTTGTCATAAGGTATGTTAGATTATCACTTGGAGATCCTTAGTCATAATGGGAGTATGATCCCAATCCCAAGCCTTTAGAATATTCCACTGGTATTTTGTGGTAGTGATATGATCCCGCCCCGAGGCATGTGCCACTCTCAATTGGTGCACCCTAGTTGGAATAGGAATATGAGCCTAGTATGAATATTACTTCCCCTTAAGAATATTTCAATTTACTTCTGGTATGGGATAATGGATATGAGCCTCCTCATGTCTTACCTTAGAAGGATGATGGTGCAGTTGTTCTTTAGAAGAATTTGTAATACACACCTGGTATTTGTGATCTACTAGGATATTCCAGGAAGATTCACTGATACGAATATGAGCATGTTCCAAGAAATGTTTTATTCTTACTTGATTATCCACAACTATAATGGGGATATGAGCCCGATCTAGGGCCTTTGGAGTATTCTATAGGTCTTCTTCTACAAGTAAAAGAGCAAGTCCCAACCATGGGCTCCTCCCACTTGGTGAGCCTTGACCATAACAAGGATATAATTCTGATCCCAGGACATTGGAATAAGCCTCTATAATTGTTTGATATTTGTGTGCCCCATTGTTGAGCCATGTGCCGCTCTGACATGGTGTGGCACAATTGGAATAAGAATATAAGCCCAATCTAATGACTTGTCCTTTACCGAAATATTCCAATAATCCTCCTTGATGGAAGCTATAATGTGTGTTCTCTTCAGAGAAACACATTTTTAATAATTATTATAGTGTTGTGTTTTCTTGGAAATAGGTATAGGATTATTTCATGTCCATGTAACTACACAAGGGCCAGAATATCCTGGTGGAGTTCTTCAACTATTTTCAAGATGTAACATACTTTTACAAAATTGTGCAAATGTATATAAGCCCACATATTTTTCATCTCCACTATATGCTAGAAGATATATTCAATTAATGTGGGGATATGATCCCACTAATGTCTTATTTGTTCCACCTTAATATGCCGATGGACATCATTCATGGGGGTGGGGATAGGCGCCTCTCCCACGCATGATGTGGAAATATGCCCATAAACCTATTCTATGTAAATAGGGATATGAGCCTGCTCACTGGGTACTACCTTAATATGATGGTAGACTTTGGCATCAGGTATGGGGATATGATCCCACTCATGGTTATCCAAAGCCTTACTTGCTTGATGTATCATCCTTGTTGCTCATTAATGGGTATCATATGAGGAAGTGTGTCAAGTGGTTCCCTCAATAGGAAACTGATTGGTAATAGTGGGATGCTGATGGAAATAATGATTGACAATATCCCCCCTCAATAGCTCAAGAAAAGTAAGGGATCCCTATTTGACTCCCTGGTCCACTTTTATCAGAAACTAAAGGTGGCGATTGTTGTTCTCGAAGGATAAGATCTTGAAGTGTATGAATATTGAAATTAGATCCATTTTCTTAGTTGTAACATTCCTTGGATGATGTAGAGTCATCGTTTTTAGTACTTGGAGACCCACACTATAACTTCAATTGTTGGGATTGTACCACATCAATGGTATTCCTAGAACATTGTGTTCTCCACTTAATGTTGAATCCCTTGGGTAGGTGAGATCATTTTGTGACCCTCATGGGTTACATCCATAGATGATATTATAGAATGGTAGCTGGATGAAAAATATTACATTGAATCAAGATGTGACTGATGAGAGGAGTATCTTTAGTCATATAGAAATCAATGAACAAGGTTGACAATTTTTGATATATCATAAGAATTATGCATTTTCAATTAGATATACATTGTAAAAACAATTATCCTTTTATTCTTGATCCGACCATTTTGCTCATGTGGAAATGTCATAGAGAGGATGAACATATATCACGAACACATGTTACAGAGGACTAGATGTAAGCTTTATGTCAGGCATATCATTTTTGTTGGATATGAAAAAAAGTGTCCAGACACATGAAAAACCAGACATCGTGTTATTTGAGATATTCACATCAGGTTCACTATTTTTGTTTCGATATAAAATGGAAGAATGAGTACCCTTGTCATTCTTAATGTAAATTACCAATGGTTCCCACAATCATAACTTGGTACAAAGATTCTTTCCAAAGAATTGTGGTTAGTTAAGGTTACAGACCAAATGATTCTTAGGAACTTGCATATGGTAAGAGGATGGGAGGTATGTCTCATCACACACTTTGTGGGGGGGGGGGGGTATTTTTTCCAACTTTGGGACTCTAGTATAGATTAAAGAAAGTTCATTAATCTCTTCTAAATCCTAATACAGGACCGGTTACCCTACAAAATGATCATAGGTTAACCCTTTTTTTTGTACCGGAAAAGGGGGATCTCATTGGTGAATCCATCTGTATGCATCAAAGGATCTTCTACCAAGTCCATGTAATGAATAACTTCTTATGTACTGAAGCTACATAACTTGACACTTCATTATTAACATCCATGCATGGAGGAAAAAATATTCTAAGGAGGGGATGAAGACATTATGAGGCGTCCAATGTATCCTGCCAATTGTAGGAATAAAAATACACATTATTATTTAAATATATTCAGTTTAACATCATGTAGAAAGGAAATATGTGTGAACACTTAAGAAAAAATATATTTGAACTTGAATCTTGAGGAGACGTCTTATATATCCTATATATAGTAGGAATTAGGGTTATCATAGTTCGATCTTTCCCTTGGGATAGTCCCCATGGTAGATTCCCTTATGCAGGGTATGTTTATATCATGCCACACATTGGGGCTTCCATATTAATATTTCCCTGGATATAGGAGAATCACAATGTAAATGATATGATTATTACACCTACCTAGGCCCATGTGATCTATACTCAGTGTGTGAAACAAGGGATAGAAAGTAATTAGCCTTAATAAATGTGGATGTGAGGATTACATGTAATGAATTCCCTTGAGATGTTGATGTAGAGGTCAGGAATCAGAGAGGAAACCTAAATATTCTGGTTATGGCATGAGACAGAATCATCATACTTATTTTGGTAAGGGTTTACACACTAAGTATTCCATTATATGCAAGACATATCGTATTATGCCACTGATTAGGTCTTACATGTCAGGGTTTACATTTTCTATCTAGAGGTCGATGACGCAAATAATATTATTATTACAACTTCCTAATCCCACAAGATCTATGCTTGATGTGAGAAACAATCGATAGAAAATAATATGTCTCATTTCTTTTAGATGAGGGAATTGTGCAATGGGATATCCCATTTTAGTTTAATATAGTGATCGGGCCTCAAAGAGGCGTTCTATGTATCCTGGTTTAGAAAGTTGTAAGAACCCATTTTTTCTATAAAAGCCTTTGGAATATTCTTGATTTTATTCCAGAGCAGCGCCTTCAGACGACGTGCGATTCCGAGCCCCTGTGTGGCCAGAATTAAATTTTTAGTGTGTTCAAACTGGGAACATCAAGTAAATGGGATAACTCCTAAACGGTAATTCAGATCCTAAATCTGAGTGTATGTATGGGTCCGAAATGGGGTGTTTACTCTAGGAATGACATAGAACATGTTGGCACAAGAAATTGGGACCCCTTGCCCGTTAACGAAACGTTAAAGAGATAATTAAAATAATTAATTTATTCGTTTAATGGTTAAACTCAGGTTTCTCTTAAACGGTTTCTTAGATGAAAAAACCAAGGGCACTATTGAGTCCAGAGCGTGCCATTTACCCTAGGAGGGGTGTAACTTTCGTGGGCACGTGCCTTTTGTGAAAAATGCCACTAGGGGTGTTTTCGAAATTTAGTGGCTTTAGACGTTAAATTTTATAATGTTCGAACGGAGACTCAGATTCAAATTTTTAGACCTCCGTTGTGCTCAGGAGGTGGTGTTTACCCTAGGGGAGGCTTAACCTCGACCCCGCCGAGATTTTTGGATGTGGGTCATTTCGTGGGTGATTAAAAGAAAATTAATTAAGTTAATTTTTTTTAATTTTCTCTACTTAATCCTAACCCACCCCCTCTCCTTGGTTTGCTCCTCCTGGAAGATGATGTCTCATCCAAGGATCTCCTCCAAAAATCCCACCTCCATCCTCTCCTCCCCAAGGTGGTGCGCGGCTCCGACGGATCGTTGGTGAAGCGTCGGGCAACGCCCATCGAGGTGGGCTCGCGTTTTATTGTTTTAATTCCCGCAGTCTTCTTCATATTGGTTTGTTTGCATAGAAGTGTTGTCCGATCATCAAGAGAAGCCCATAATCAAGTAGAAATCATTATTATATTTTCAACTCATGTTTCAGATTGAAAATCTGAGTCCCGACGAGTCTGGGGTGGTCCGTTGAAGTTCCCAATGCTTTTGGAGTTTTTCCGGCCAGATTTGGGGGTTCCGACGACGGTCCGGAGAGCGGCAGCCAGACCAAGCGGCAGTGCTCCAGGCTCCAGGCGGCAGGCAGCAATGCTCAGCGCTCTAGGTGGCAGGTGGGGGCACTCCGGGATCCAGGCGCCAGGCGGCGGCGCTCCGGCATCAGGAAGCAGGCAGCCAACGCAGCTCGCAGCGCGGAGGGGTGGACCGGGGTCACAGCGCATGACCCCGTGAGGGAACAAAGACCCACATCCTTCGGGTCTTCATGCGGGACGACTGGCCCTTGGCCGGTCTGAACATGGACCGAGGGTCCACATCCAGCCCTCACGGCTAAGCCGCGGGCTGGCGCTGCGATTCGGGTCAGCCGTCACAGGCCGACCCAGGCCGGTCCTTCCCAAGGGGGCTTCATCCCCTCCGACATCGGGCACCTGTAGCTTTTGCTACGGGTGTTCATTTTGCGTGCCATCTATGGAAGTGTGATCCTTGGCTCGATACAAAATTTTTAGATGCTTTCAGGGATTTTTTAATTCCCGGGATGGGAGCTCAGTGGCACGACACGTACGTTAAGTCATATGGCGTTTTTCCGGGAGTTCTTGTTTTGGATGGTGCAGACACTTCTGAAATCCGCTTTGAGCACCATCAGTGGCATTGTGACCCTAGCATCGAGACAAATATTTCTAGAATAGTTTCGGCCATTGAAACCATTGTTGAGGCATGGGTCCCACAGGCCATCTTTTATGTTGCGAGCAGCGTTTAGAAACTTTTTCATCAGATGCCCGTTCGAGTCATGCAAGCAGTCGATTTTTGGTGTTTTTCTGAGGGCAATGCAATGGACCAATATGCCAGCTCTAATTCCGCATGGTGGTGTGGGCCCCACAAGGTCCGTTTTGGGAGTTGGCGGTGATTTCTATTTTTATCACCCGGTGTCCGTTTCAGACAAGTGGATAGTCAATCTTGTTTACTTTTTCGAGAGGATCGCTTTGTTTGATCCATTAGTTGCACTTGGGGAACGAGATGTGGGTCCCACAAAGCACTGCTCATGTGTGGTACGACGAAATGTATCATTTCCTCTGGATATCCGTTCCAAGTAAGTATGTAGTCTTTTTGACATGTCTTTCTGAGGAGATCACAATGGTGCGATGCACCCGACTATTTTCGGGACCGAGGCTCAGGACCATGGGATGCTATTCGGGCGTAAAGTGGTGTTGGAGAATTTTCCATCGGGTATTTGTTGGAGGCGAGTGAATATTTTATCTTTCATGTTTTTCCATGAGGTTTACAACGGTGCGATCTGTTTGGATGTGCAGAGCCTCTTTCGAGATCTCATTAAATGTTGAAGCATGAAAGGTGTACCAGTGTTGGTTCTTCCGGCGGTGTTTGTAGAGAACCCTTGGTGTGTGATCACGTTCACTTCCGTGTGAGTGAAGTATATGTTTGAAGAGATGTGGTTGTCCATTATAGGGCCGTGGAGGAAGCATGTTAGAGAATTTGCATTTATGCATTTTTTGCGTTGAATTTGGGTGTCGTGTGCACGATTGCCTTGGGCTGGTAATGTGGTATACTCTGGGAGTATAAGGAAATGCTTGGTGGTATATGTTTTAGTGCATACATGAGAACATTTTCAAATTTGGGTTGGAGAATAGTTAGGGCCACACATCATGTGGGACCCTTGTGTGCGTCGTGTACTTCGTTAGGTTCCTTTGACCTTTCGTAATGTAGAGGGTCCTTCTGTTCTCGATGGTTTTGACCAGCAGGGTTGAGTGGTTTCCCCCTGGTTCTGTTCTTGATGGTTTGACTGGAAGAGTTGTTTTGGTTCCCCTATTCTTCTAGCTGAAGGGGTTTCTAGTGTTGGGTCCCTTTCACCGGACCGCGATATCATTTACGACTACGTGCGTTTGTACAGTGTGGGTGTTTTCCCACATTCTAGAGTAAGTTGTATGGGTCCAATTCGACAGGGACTCATTGGATTGGAGCATGATCTCCCTGAGAGGCTCGGGGAGATCCTCACGTCCCTTCGTGTACCTTGGTAGTGTTCTTTGGGTATAGGGGTGAACTACACATTACTCGGGCCCCGATCCTCTACCCAGGAGGTTGTTTCCAGTAGGGTAAGAATCCCCCAGTGAGCCCTAGGCAAAGACTCCCTAGCTGTGTATCGAGATCATATCTTCCTTCCACGATCTTTCACTACATGTTCCTGTTACCAGTGGTGTACCATCCAGCAGGGATTTCTAGTGAGGTACCATCTAGCAGGGATGGCCAGTGAGGTACCATCCAGTAGGGATGGCCATTGGGGTACCATCCAGCAGGGATGGCCAGAGTGGTTCCAAGTCTCCCTCCAGTGGATTACCCTTTCGCGGGGCTAGGCAGCGGGAAACCATTGAATTTGAGAAGGCATCTCGACTGTGTGACAGTGATGAGGTGTGGCTTGATGCTCCCCCAGAACTCTCAAGTATGAGGGGCACTTTCCCCACTGATATGGATCCTTGTGACTTGACCTAAAACCATTTGGGCGAGTCAGTGTCGCCCAGAGCAGATAATGTCGAGGTGCGGTGATTTGAGCCCATTGACTTGCAATTCAGGGCAGGTGTATGGATACTGGGCATCAATGGTGTTTAATTCTGGGACCGTTGGCGACTCACTTTCTTGGGCTGAGCTACGGGATGGATATCCCCTTACGAGCTTGTTCGGGTTTCTTGAGAGAGCATATATATATGTATACCTTGTTCCAGTTCCCACTCCTTGGGTTTTGGATACTCTCTTTCTAAAAGAGGTGAAGACGCGCGGGGTATGCCACATGATTTCTTTTTCTAGCTTCTTGTGGTTGGACGAGTCTACTCTCTTGCTAAAGGTAGTGAGGACTTGACGGGAGGTTCATCTTCTCACAGTTTCTACCCCCTTGTGATAGGACATGTCTTCTTCCTTTCTCTTGTTGGGTTGAGCTAATACTCTACTGTACTCTTTACTGCACTCTCAGTTATCATACTTTACATTTCCCTGTCCGATCTACTGCTCACCTCTTCAGTACCTTCTTTGTTGCTCCCTTGAGCCTTCGAGGCATCCTACTGAGTATTTTTATACTCACCCCTACTTGGGCTTTGCCCGCACTTGGTGTGCCCTTTCAGACGACAGACAGGTTGGTCGTAACTTTAGTGGAGCTTAGGAGTTCAAGACCTTGGACTGTGTGTGGTGCTGTAGTCGGGTTCCAGGTGTAGGACTCTCCCAGCTATTTTACCTTTGTTTACCTATTGCCGGGTTGTGGCACTTTTCTGGTTGGGCGCGTGTTTTTCTCCTTTTCTTTTCAGTTTACCTTCAACACTTTCTTTGTACTGTTTAGAGGTCGATGCACTTTTGTGGTTGTTTATAGTAGTTAGTACTTTACTATTCTTTTTACTTTGAACTTCTTTATTGAGTGGGATGCATGTGTGTGTACAGGTACTTAGGCAAAGGCCTCCCCGAGTTGTTTAGACTTCGGTACTTGTTGCCAGCCCCTGGCCTATGGAGGCGGGCTTGGGGTAGTTGTGACACGATCCTAGGTAGGGTCGGGTTGTGAAATAGTGGTATCAGAGGTGGTTCGTTCTTTGGGACATTGTTCGGACAACCCTAAAAAGGAATTGGTTGGGATTTAGGGAAACCGTGTCAACGTGTCTCGAGAGCAGCTCTTAGGCCAGGGAGTCCAGTGATGGTGTGGCGGCCGATGTATCCATTCATCAGGACCCTGATAAACCTCTTGTCGACTCGACATGCTGAGACACTCGTTTTAGGGAAAATTGGTTTGTGTATTACATAGGAATGAGTCTTGACTGTCCTTCTCGAGTCAGCTCCCCATTGTTGTTACTGTTATATACATATATGCTCATCTGACCGCGACACTCCTTGATAAAATTCAGGATTTCCCCACGAAGACAACCAGAAAGGATACCAGCTTTGGTTTGTGACGAAGGCCCTGTGAGCTACAAGGCCTCAGTACAGGACCCATCATGCGAGTCCCTTTCTCTGGGTGGGCCGGTTGCAGCACCCCCACCTGGTGAGCAGCAGACAGCTTCAGCAGAGCAGGCTGAGCTTGAGCACAGGTTGAGCGTGCTCCGTTAGTTCTAGCAACAGAGACCACTGTGGTTCATTAGTGAGCAAGACCCTTAGGCAGCAGAGGTTTGGCTCGAGACAATGGTTCGCCACTTCAGGCTTGTGCAGATGCCGACAGATCTCATGGTGGCTTTGTCCGCCAACAATTTCCACGGAGCATCTAGGCATTGGTGGTGTCTAGTGACTCAGTTTCTTGACGAATCATCGCTTTCATGGGGAGAATTTCAGCTGATGTTTCGTGAGGTGTTTTATCCTTCCTTCTTATGCTCCGTTTGGATCTAGGAGCTCTTGTAGTTTCAACAGGGAGGGATGATGGTGACCGAGTATGTGACTAGTTTCGCAGACCGACCATGCCTTTTCCCGGACTTGGTCCATGACGGCAACTTCCGAGCGCAGATGTTCGATCAGGGTATCTGCAGAGAGATTCATGATGTCATAGTACCCTTGGGAATTTCCACATATGACGGAGTGCTAGAGTAGGTGCTGGTGATAGAGAGAATCCTGTCATGCTCTACAGTTGGTGGTGGCAGTAGGCTCGACGGAGCCGAGACGTCTGACGTAGCTAGCAGGCGTCTTGTGACAGAACCTCGACGCATGTAGCTTTCCGATAACTGGACTTAGGGGCATGGTCGTACACCACCGTGGTACCGGAGGCCACCAGTGCAGCCCAGAGAGAGTCGGTGTTATGCTTGGGATGGGCGAGGTCACCTGGTGTGAGACTTCCTGACCAGGCACGCAGAGAATAACAGGAAGGCAGTGGGTGCACTACCATGAAAGAGGCAACTCCATGATCAGAGTAGTCCCTATATAAGTGATTCTAGAAGGGGAATAGGAGGAGTAGGTAGTGGGGTCCAACTTTACGAGGTCTTCCCATCACCACCAGGCGGTCCATATCAGGCTCCGAGAGCTGACAGTTGGGACCACGGACAGCCACAAGCTTTGGATGTCTACGATCATACAGAGCATGAGATGATAATAGATACGCTCTACAACTCTTCTACTTTTTGCAGTAGAATTTTTATAATCTGTGTGTGAAATGATTTTTCTCTCTGCTCCTTGTTCGAGTTATTACCAGGGTGGCGTGAGGCGTCATTGTTACCCTGTGTTGCTAAGGTAAAAGGCGTGGGAAATTTTTCTTTAGTCTTTGGTGTCGACTCCTTCGCTTTCCCTGTGCGTAAGAGAGTCTTGGTTGCGATACATCGACTGTGAAACCTTGCGTGATCGGATATCCTTGAGTGTTTCAGCATATGGATATTCTGAATGAGGGAATCCCTGGGCTTTGTGCCAGGTCCAAACAGCGATTCCAGTCATGCCGTTCGACGTAGGGGTTTTCCCAGGGAGGTGAGCTACCCCGAGAGCCTTTGGGCTATTTGAGACCATGCGAAGGGATGGTGAGGTTCCCTACCACCTTGCCTTAACCCCAAGGTCGGGAGTGGGTGCATGTTGTCTCCCACATGGCTCACATGAGAAGAAGTGTGCATGATAATATGCATGTCATCAGTAAGGGAAGACCTCACATGAACAGATCAAACCCTTTGGTCTATGTGTAGTGACTCGGGACTGTGCAAGAGTAATTCTGGGTACAGGAGAGCCCGGGGTGGGCTTAGTACCCTGAGTTGTTCCCTAGTTATGCTTTTCAGGGACGAAAATCTTGAAGGAGGGAATTGTGTAAGAAGATGGTTTTTTCAATAAAAGAATTTGGAATATTCTCGATGTTATTCCAGAGCTGCGCCTTTAGACGGCTTGCGATTCCAAGCCCCTATGTGGCCGGAAGTAAATTTTCAGTGTGTTCACACTGGGAACGTCAAATAAATGGGATAACTCCGAAACGGTAATTTAGATCGTAAATCTGAGTGTGCGGATGGGTCCAAAATGGGGTGTTTACCCTAGGAACGACATAGAACATGTCAGCGCGGGACGTTGGGAACCCTCTCCCGTTAACGGAGCATTAAACAGATAATTAAAATAATTAATTTATTCATTTAATGGTTAAACTCATGTGTATCTTAAATGGTTGCTCAGATGGGAAAATCAAGGGAATTGTTGAGTCCGTAGCGTGCCATTTACCCTAGGAGGGGTGTAACTTTTGCAGGTGCGGTCCTTCTGTGAAAAATACCACCAGTGGTGTTTTTGTAATTTAGAGGCTTCAGACATTTAATTTTATAACTTTTGAATGGAGGAATAGATTAAAATTCTAAGACTTCTATTGGGCTCGAGAGTTGGTTTTTACCCTAGGGGAGGCATAACCTCGACCACGTCGAGAATTTCGGATGTGGGTCCTTTCTTGGGTGATTAAAAGAAATTAATTAAGTTTATTATTATTTTTTATTTTCTCTACTTAAACCTAACCCATCCCCTCTCCTTGGATTTCACCTCCTGGTGGAGGAAGTCTCAACCAAGGAACTCCTCCAACAAGCCCTCCTCCATCATCTCCTCCCCAAGGTGGTGCGTGGCTCCGGCGGATCGTCGGTGAAGCGTCGGGTCACACCCATCAAGGTAGGCTCGCGTTTTATCATTTTAATTCCCATAGTCTTCTTCAAATTGGTTTGTTTGCATCTAAGTGTTGTCCGATCGTCGAGAGAAGCCCATAATCGAGTAGAACTCCTTCTAAGATTTCCAACACATGCTTCAAATTTAATGTCTGAGTCCCGACGAGTCTGGGGTGGTCCGTTGAAGTTCCCGGTGGTTTTGGAGTTTTTCCGGCCAGATTTGGGGGTTCCGGCTGTGGTCCAGTGAGTGGAAACCAGAACAAGCGGAATGCAGAGGGGCTCCGGGCTCTAGGAGGTAAGCAGTGGCACTTCGGATTCAGGCGGCAGGCAGCAGGTGTAGCTCGCGGCGCGGAGTGGTGGACTGGGGTTGTGGCACGCGACCCCGTGGGGGAACAAAGACCCACATCCTGTGGGTCTTCACGTGGGATGACCGGCCCTCGGCCGGTCTGAGCATGGACCACAGGTCCATAGCCGGTCCGTGCGGCAAAGATGTGGGCCGGCGCTGCGAGCCAGGCCGACCAACGTGGGACGACCGAGACCGGGTGGACCGGCCGACCAGGCCGGTCCGGCCCAAGGGGGCTTCTTCCCCTCCGACTTCGGGCACCCGTAGCTTTCGCTACGAGTGTCCGTTTTGCGTGCCGTCTACGGAAGTGTGATCCTCGGCTCGAGATGAAGGTTTTGAGTTGTTTTCAGGGATTTTTAATTCATATCATGGGAGCTCGGTGGCACGACGCGTACATTAAGTGGTTTGGCGTTTTTCCGGGAGTTCTTGTTTTGGATGGCGTAGACATATCTGAAGCCCGCATTGAGCGCTGTTAGCGGCTTTGCGACCCTAGAATCGAGATGAAGATTTCCAGTACAGTTTTGGGCATTGGAACCAGGGTTGAGGCATGGGCCCCATGGGCTACCTTTTAAGCTACGATCATCATTTAGAAATGTTTCTTCGGATGTCCGTTCAGGGCGTGCGAGCAGTCGATTTTGGGTGTCTTTCTGAGGGCATTGCAATGCCACAATCTGCCCACTCTAATTCCACATGGTGGTGCGGGCCCCATGATGGCCCTTTTGGGAGTTGGTGGTGATTTCTATCTTTATCACTGAGTGTCCGTTTCAGACGAGTGGATAGTCTATCTAGTGTACTTTTTTGAGAGGATCGCAATGGTGTGATCCATTCATTGCGCTTCGGGACCGAGAAGTGGGTCCCATGAAGCACCACTCGTGTGCAGTACGAAGAAATGCATCTATTCCCCCAGATATCTGTTCCATGTAATTAAGCATTATTTTTTATGTGTCTTTCCGAGGATATCGCAATGGTGAGATGCGCCCGACTGTTTTCGGGATCGAGGTTCGGGACCACAGGGCGCTGTTCGGGCGTAAAGTGGTGTTGGAGACTTTCCTGTCAGGTATCCGTTGGAGGGGAGTAAATAGTCTATCTCACATGTTTGTCTGTGAGGTTTACAACAGTTCGACCCATTTGGATGCTCGGATTCTCATTCGAGATGTCATTAAATGTGGAAGCATGAAAGGTTTACCGGTGGTGGTTCTTCCTGTGGTGTTTCTAGAGAACCATTGGCGTGTGATCGCGTTCACCACCGTGTAAGAGAAGACGATGTTTGAAGAGATGTGGTTGAACATACTAGGGCCATTGAGGAAGAAGGTTGGCGAAGTTGTGTTTACGCCCTTTTTCGTTGACTTTGGGTGCCGTGTGAACGATAGCCTTGGGCTGGAAATGTGGTATACTCTGGGAGTATACAGGAATGATTGGTGGTACATGTTGTAGTTTCTACCTGAGAACATTTGTGCATTTGGTTTGGGGATGAGTTAGGGCCACACATCATGTGGGCGCCTTGTGTGCGCCCTGTACTTATTTACATACCTTTGACCTATCGCGACATAGAGGGTCCTTCTGTTCTTGATGGTTTCGACGAGCAGGGTTGAGTGGGTTGCCCCTAGTTCTGTTCTCGATGGTTTGACTGGCAGAGTTGTTTTGGTTCCCCTGTTCTTCCAGATGATGGGGTTTTCAGTGTTGGGTCCCTTTCTAAAGATTGCGACATCGTTTATGACTACATGCGTTCGGAAAGTGTGGGTGTTTTCCCACTTTCGGGAGTGAGTTGTCTCGGTCCGCTTCGATAGTAACTCAGTGGATTGGAGCATGATCGCCCTGGGAGGCTCGGGGAGATCCTAGCATCACTTCGTGTACCCTAGTAGAGTTCTTTTGGTATAGGAGTGACCAACACATTACAAGGGCCCTAATCCTCTACCCAAGAGGTTGTTTCCACCAGGGTAAGGAGACCCCAGTGAGCCCTGGGTGCAGACTCCCTAGCTGTGTTTCAAGATCATATCTTCCTTCCGTGATCTTTTGCTTCGTATTCCAGTTATCGGTGGTGTACCATCCAGTGGGGATGGTCAGTGAGGTACCATCTAGTAGGGATGGACAATGAGGTACCATCCAGGAGGGATGGCCAGTGGGGTACAATCCAGCAGGGATGACTGGAGTGGTTCTGGGTCTCCCTCCAGCGGATTACCCTTTAACGGGGCTGGGCAGTAGGAACCCGTCGACTTTGAGAAGGCCTCTCGGCTGTGTGATAGTGATGAGGTGTGGCTTGATGCTCCCCCAAAACTCTCTTGTATGAGGGATGCTTTCCACACTGATACACGTTCCTGTGACGTGACCTAAAACCATGCGGGCGAGTCAGTGCCGCCCAAAGTGAATAGTGTCAAGGTGTGGTGATTTGAGCCCCTTGACTTGTAGTTCAGGGCAGGCATACGAATACTGAGAATCGATGGCGTTTAATTCTAGGACTGTTGGCGACTCACTTTCTTGGGCTGAGCTACGGGGCAGAGATCCCATTATGATCTTGTTCAGGTTTCTTGATAGAGCATATATATATGTATACCTTGTTCGAGTGAAAAATCCTTGGGTTTTGTCCACTCTACTTCTATGAGAGGCAAAGACGCGCGAGGTATGCCATGTTCTTTCCGTGACTAGATTCTCGTGGTTGGATGAGTATACTCTCCTGCTAATGGTAGTGAAGACTCGACGAGAAGTTCATCTTTTCACTGTTTCTAGCTCCTTGTGATAGGACGAGTCATCTTCCTTTCTCTTGTTGGGTTAAGCTGATACTGTACTGTACTCTTTACTTCACTCTCGGATGTACTCCTTTACTTTTTCCTATTTGATCTACTGCTCACCTCTTCAGTACCTCCTTTCTTTCTCCCTCGAGCCTTTGGGGCATCCTACTGCGTATTTTTATACTCACCCCTGCTTGGGCTTTGCCCGAACTTGGTGTGCCCTTACAGACGACATACAGGTTGGTTGTGACTTCAGTGGAGCTTAAGAATTTTGGGAGATTGGACCACGTGCGGTGGTCATAGTCGGGTTCCAAGTGTGGGACTCTCACAACTGGTTTACTTTTGTTTACCTATTTCCATGTTGTGGCACTTTTCTGGTTGGGCGCGTGTTTTGCCTCTTTTCTTTTAAGTTTACCTTCAGCACTTCCTTTGTTCTGTTTAGAGGTCAATGCACTTTTTTGGTTGTTTATAGTAGTTGGTACTTTTCCATTCTTTTTACTCTGCACTTCTGCATTGAGTGGGATGTGTGTGTGTGTACAGGTACTTAGTAAAAGGCCTCCTTGAGTTGTTTATCCTTCGGCGCTTGTCGCGAGCCCCTGGCCTATGGAGGCGGGCTTGGGGTAGTTGTGGCTCGAGCCCGGGTAGGGTCGGGTCATGAAAAAGGAATTAGATTCACCATAGTTCTGAAAGTTTCCCATCCCACTAATGGATATAGTAGAATGATTATCCCATGGGAATCATTGGGTATTGATGGTTTAAAATTTAGATACATGAGTGGACATACACTAAATTGTATACCAATTAGAGCTTGGGACATAGACATACATACTACATATCATGATTGGATAGGAATTAGAGTTATCATAGTTTAGTTGCTCATGGATTTCACATTAGGACTGCCCTTATATGTGGGAAAAGTCATATCATGACATTTATTAGGGATTACACACTGAGGTTACCCATATATGCTAGAAATATAATTTTATACAGCTTATTAAGGCATACACACTGAGGTTGTAAAGGGTTATCAAGTCCAAGGATGCCCATTTGAACTAGCACGCTTTCCTTCCTCACATTTAGTGATTTCCTACATGCCATGCCTCAATTCTCTTCTTGAAATATCAGAAGATATCTTCCTAACATATCCAAAGAAAATTTCATGATCAAGTTGAAGTTTCCGAAGGATGTCACATACCCTTGATTGCATGTCTAATGTTTGTATCATGATCAAGGTTGGATTGTCCATATAAAATTATGACCTGGGAGGATATTCATAGAATCCATTGAATGATCCTAAATGACTAGATTGGAGGGCATCACATGATCCCTCTAAATTTACCTAGTGCCATTATAAAATATGGTTGACACATTTGGAGGGTGACATGAGATTGAAGGCAACATACTGGGATGGTAATTCATGATCTGGGATGGCATGTCTGGAGGTCTCCTTGAAATCCATAAAACATGTTTGGAGGACATCATGAGTTCTAGCTGGTGTGTCTAGTGGACATTGAGAGAGCCAGTTGGAATACCCTAATACTATCATGAGACTCTACTATCATGTACTATTTCTACAATATGGGTTAGGCGACACGTATAAAGGACACCTAAAGGTCTGGATGGTGAGCCTAGAGGGTTTCATGAGACATTGGTGGCATGCTCGAGGGGCACCATGGGACTTTATATTAACATGTCTAGGTGACTTTCTATGATACAAATTGTATACAAAAGGTGTGTCACATGATCTGGGTGACATTTCCTGGTGTTTTCGCATGACCCGAGTGGTTCATGAAAAGCACATGAAGATCAGTGTATGTATTCTACAAAGATGTCTCCTATATTTTACTCTTTGTTCTATCCTTTTATTGCATCTTTCTTATTTTTTTAGTGTCATCTTATTTTACGTCTAGCATGTTTTAGCATATATGTGTGGTGTTCTTTCCATGACCTTCCAGAATCCCATCATGTGATCTATGAGTGATAATGAAAAGTGTCTATACATGTTTAATGATCACTCCATTTGTTCTCCAGATCTGACATGATGGAAAAATTACCATTCACAAGATCATATACTCCAAGAAATCCACTCTAATGCCTAGGTGCACTAGTGTGTTGTTCTAAGGAATTATTCATTCATATAATCTCTTAATTTTATTAATGTTATGGTGGGGGATATATATACCTCAAAATCATGGTTATTCACTGCTTTTTGCAGTGCGTAGCACGCAAATCCAGGATGGAGACAGTGGTGGGATTTGGCATTAGAAGACATCACTCGGTCTTGACGTCAATCATTCCGGGTGCATCACCTATTTTTTAGCGACATTGAGACAATTATGTCAATGCCTCCTTTATTTTATTGTTTCCAATTAAAGGGGTCTTTAAAAAAACTTCATACATGCCAATCATCATCCATATTGTTAGGAAAACTTGTCTAAACAATTTTATGAGAATAGGATTCCTACTGAAAGGCATTTTTATGATCTTGGATGCCTTGTTCTTGATATTCTGTGAGATAAGGATGGATTTTCAATGGGCATTTTTTGTGATCAAATCAGATTTTCAAGGGGTCTTGTGAGACCGTGCTAGTGTGTAACATGATTTTTATGGCCACAATAAGATCTCACACATTCCCTTTTGTTTCATTGTTTGTTTTATAAGGTGTTTTAGATTGTTCGAGTTTTCTTGTGTGTTGTTGATGATCACTATCCCCATCAGGTATGGATCACATGACCAATAAAATGTTTTGTGAAGATGCGCGAGCACTTCATGGATAGACCTTATACTAATTTTTGGAGTTAAAGGGGGGGGGGGGTTGTGAGACTTCCTAGACATTTTTGAAGCATTTCATGTGACCGAGGTGACATGACTGATTGCTCTTGTGTGACTAGGAATACATTTCACCAAGGTTTCTACGATGTCTTGCAGGTTGCATGGGTGTGTCATGTGAGTTTTATGACTATAAGAGGCGCCGTCCTTTCTCCCTTTTTAGTTCATTTACTTATTTTAAAATGTTTATGGACTCATGAAGTTATATGAGTTTTGTATAAGACAATAACTATACCTATTAGTAATGTGTTGTGTGATATTTATGACTGCAAGAGGATCCTAAATTATGGAGTTTTTCTTCCTATGTTTTTAAAAAAATTGTGGATTTTTTCAGGCATCTTCTAGAGAACAATTCGTGTGACTTAGGGGATGTTTATCTGGATTCCGCCGCATGATCAATGAGTGACTGGGATGAATTTTCAAGAAAAATGAATCTTTTTCAAAGGGAATTTTTAGGATATTCAATGGGATATGTGTTGTGTGTGACCCTCTATGTGCCCTTATGAAGGTATTTTGATCACATGTATTATGGATTTTAACACGATCTACACGATCATGGCCACTTTATTTTTCATTTTGTTTAATTGGAACATAATACCCATATATATTTTTTCCCCTTTCTGATTTTGCTGATTTTGATATGGAAGAAATAAAAAATTTCTCTTATAACTTTTTTAGAAAAATATACACTAAGTATTAATGACTAATTATTATAAATTATTTTGAAATTTGTGAACAAAAGAAACCAAAATAAAATGATTCTATTAGAATATTTATGTTCTGAATGCCCTTGATAAAAATAATCATGTATATGATCTATATACTATTATTAATAAACTTATATTTATTGAATAAAATATAACATTTAATCAATGGATAAATAATTTAACTATTCTATGGGGTGTGGGGTATAGTTCATAGGAAAATAATATCATATTAATAGACTTAAAAATAAGGATATATGATTAAATTTACTTGTATCGTGATATAAAATTAATAAAATTTAGATATTTATAAAATACTAATGGATCCCAAAAAGTGTTTGGTGAATGATCATCAGAGTATTAATGGTTATTTCACACTATAGGGTATCCCAATGGCCTCTTAGTGGAAATAATATATCATTTTTGCCCCTAATACTTTGATTATTAGACCTAATAGTCCACTATCAGGTGCCTGATGCTAAATCCTACATTATTTTAGTAATATTAACAACAATGTTTCCAATTATCCATTATTAAAAAAATTAAATGATTATCTCTAATTAAAAATAAAAAATATTCATACAATTGGAACTAAAATGTAGTAATTTAACTAAATATTATGAGTTATTACAGATTAGTTTAAATATAATATACCATTGTGGTGATCATTTTTAATGTGTATTGAATATTTTTAGGATTTCATAGATAATATCGATGGAAGTTTGGGTGTAATATATAGAGGTACACTACACATAAAAAATTTAGTGGGAATTCTAGCTCGGTTAGATAGTGAAACTAATATTATTTATAAATTAATGGGGATGATATTATATAACAATGAATGTTTAAATTCTAAAACTAATCCACATTTACAATGGAATAAATATAAATAATACAATGTACCCAAGATTAAGATGAATTTAGCAGTTGTTTTTTCATTTTTTATGAAAGCATAAGGGAGATCAAGGGAGAATTTAAAAGTGAATGTTTATCTAATTATTATACCACAACATGGAATATAGAGTAATTAAACAATGAGAAAGAATTTTATTTTTAATAATATATTATATACAAGTCTATTTTTACATTAATTGGTTTATTTTTTTAAATTTTTTTAATAATTTTCCTAATTTTGAAAATATAGATTTAGTGTCATTGATGGTTTCCTTGTATAATAAAATTTTAGAGAGTTATGTTTAATTTGAAGGGAATATAGAACTAATTAGTTATGTCTCAAGTTTTTTACTCAGGAATAAATAATCCATTTTTTAGTTTAAAAATTATAAATTCATAAAAAAAATTAATAGAAAATTTACCCTAGAGAATTACCATGGATAAATTATATTATCATCCCATTTATCCAGGGACATGGTGTTTAGCCTAGAGTTTATTTTTGTAAACACTCTTTGATAAATAAGTTCCAATGATTCCATTGTACTGATGGAGAGTAATATTGTAAAAACCTGGTTAATGTTGATAGTAGTGAAAATTAATTTACATTAAATTATTTAGATTTTATAGAGTTATATTCACTATATTAATATAATGTAATTCTAAAATAAAAAATGAAATGGTTTTATTCATACAAAAAATCCATGTATTATATGGTTTTATTTAAAAAGTATAATTTCAAAAATAATAGAAATTTTATTTTAAAAATGAATATTATTTTGGAAAGAATAAAGCTGATATTTTCTTAGACAATTTTTTTTGAATTTTCTGAAAAAGATAATATTTTGGTCAATAGTTTAAAATATTTATTTTAATGAAAAATATATTTTATTTTCAAGTATATTAAAGTATACTTTTTATGGATTTATTTTAAAATCTCATTATATTCATTTAATTAAACATAATCCAATCAATATTAATGGCATAAACATTATTCTATAATTTTGTATATAAACACTTTTATACATAAAAATAAATTTTGCTAGAAAATAATTTTTCATCACATGACATGTTCTATTTTTAAATTATTTTTTATCAATTATATTAAATTAATTATTTAAAATAGACTCTATAGTTAGAATCATCATATTAAATATTTATAATGAGGATACATTCATTTTTAGTCATTATGAATAATCACTTTGGTAAAAAAAAATCCATCTCCCATGTTAAGAGTTAAACTAGGTTAAAAAAAAATGATAACAGGTAAAATGAGAAATTAATTTTCCAGAATCCTATTAAATGGTTGTATTTAAAGCCTATCTGATTTAATTTTTTGAAATTAAATAATTTTAATACATTTTTTTTGTGTAAGTCATTAATATATTTTAATATTTTCTGAAATTCCATGTGTGTTATCTTCAGCACTTACAAACGAATACCCCTATAGCATCCCGTCTTTTTATAACATAACTTTCATTCCATTACACGGAACTGAGGATCTTTAAGGTTTAGTGTCTTGGAAACAAGGAACATAATACAAGAAAAGAACAAAAAACACTCTTCTTAAACACTTGAAAGGCTTCTCCTTAAGTTCATCCTAGGTTCATTACTGCATCTCATAACCTAGGGACATACATCAAAAGAAAGGGTGAGCAGAAGGCCCAGTAAGGGAAACAAGAGAAACATTTTACATGTGAACTTGAGATACTTCAATAAGGTCATGAAAAGAACTTTAAGGCATGAGAATGAAATCATGAGGCATATCATAAAAAAATAACATTTTTCATAACTTGAATATGTGGCTGAAACATTTAATATTGACAATAGTTTCGTTTCACCAAGGTCCATCCCCAAGGTGTCGTAAAAAATTACCAAGGTTATTCACCAAGGCGTCGTTAAAAAATGGTCATCTCTAGAGATTAAGTCTTTACCCAATGAATTGGAGGGATATCTGGGCGCACCCTTGACATGTCTTTATTATCATGTGAGCCACATATAACATCATAAATCATTTCATAAACAACCCATATAGCATAAAAGAAATGGGTTTCATTTCATAATCATAACGTTTTAAAAACTGCTTTAAAGACATGATCTTTATGTCACTTTAAACCCATGGAAAAGGGAAAGCGGGTTTCATGTATGTAAATCCCAGAATTTAAAATAGAAAATATTGATATATGTGTGAATACCCCTGTAGAAATAAGAGCTTTGAGTATTCACTTAATAACAGAAAATAATTTTGAGATAAAGAGAGAGGAATTTTGAGACGAAAATTCTGCAGCATAACGGTTATGTTACAAGGTGTTTAGAAAACATTGAAAAGAGAGGGGACATGGGTCAAACATTCATAAATGACCCATAAAACAGTAGATGGACAGAATATAAGGGATTTAAGAACATGGTAATGAAATTTGAAAATATACCATATGAAATGAAGGACATGAAAGGAAGACAAAAATAAGATTTCTCTTATGAAAATTCTGCAGCCTAACAGCGTTACATAAACTTCAACCAAAAATGAATTGATGAGATCAAATAGGGTCTCTCATCATATGAACATAAAATATCAGTATGATATATATAGAGATCATACCCCAACATAATAAAAAGAAACTTGTAAGACTTGACATGGAATTAGAACTTTGAAAAGGAGAAGGGTGAAAGAATCCCTTAAAATTTCGGCGGCCTAACGGCGTCACTTAAACTTCAACAAAAAAATGAATTGATGAGATCAAATAAAGTCTCTCATCATATGAACATAAGAGTACAGTATTATAGATATAGAGATAATAACCCAACATAACAAAAAGAAACTTGAAAGAACTGACAGGAAAGTAGAACTTCAAAACGAGAAGGGTGAAGAACCACTTAAAAATTCGGCAGCCTAACGACGCCACTTAAAACTTCAAAATACTGAATTGAAGAGATCAAATGGGGTCTCTCATCATATTATCATAAAAGATCAGTATGATAAATTTAGAGATCATACCTCAACATAATAAAAAGGAACTTGGAATACTTTACATGATAATAGATCTTGAAAAATGAGAAGGGAGAAAGAATCGGTTACAAAGATTTCGGCAGCCTAACGGCGCCACTTAAAACTTCATAAAACGAAATAATGAGAGTAAAAGGGGATCTCTGATTATGTGAACATGAAAAGGGAAGTAAGAGGAGTATAAAATAACACCCTTTAACATAAGAACATGGAGCATAAAAGAAATTACATAAAAGAGATTTCTTGAAAAGAAAGAGAGAGATCAGATCCCTTACCTTAAAACATAACTCTTAAAACTCAAAGGTTGGGAGCTTGAGGGCTTGGGGGCACCGTGGGAGGACTCCTTGGGAGGTAATGAGACCAGAACTTCGTTGGGGGAGAGTGGGGAGTCGAATGGATGAGAGGATGGCTTGGTATTTATAGGGAAAGTGATGGGACAAGGCATTAATGGCCAAGGGACACCTCATTAGTGGTTTTGGAAAAACCATGGGCTTGCCCATGGTATTTTCCCATGGTATTGGCCACTTGGGACACCTCATACCTTATATTACAAATCATAAGTCGATCATATTGATTACATACTTAATACATCATTTAATGATGTCATTAGACACCCGTAACTTAAAAACTGTATTTTCACTATTCATCAAAAATTCAACTTTCTCAGAATAATCCCAAAATTTCACCTTAACCAAATATCAATGATCCGATTAAAAATATGAACTCAATTTTATAAAAAAAAATTCTAAATATTTTTAATTTAAGTTTTAAATAAAAACACTATTCACCGAAAATTCATTTTTTTTTTCAGAAAAAACCCCAAAAATTACCAAAGTATAATATCGGTGCTCTGAGTTCAAAAATGAAATCTGTTTTATAAAAATAATTTTCTAAATATTTTTAATTAAATTTTTAATTAAAAAACACTATTCACCCGAAAAAACTAATACTTGAATAATAATTTATGAAACCGTTATTTAACCATTTTATTGAATCACATTACTTAATCAAGGTGCCTAGATTATATTAATACTTTCTTTAAGTGAGATTACTAATCCATTTGGACACATTACTAATCCTAATCATAAAATCACTATTCATAATTTACTATTCATCAAAAATTAAGTTGATCTTATTAGACTCTAAATTTTGTACTGAACATAATTTTAGAAAACCATTTTTTGAAAATCATTACACATTTTTATTTATTTAAGGTTTAAATAAACATTTTTAAAATATCCTTTCTCTAAAATTCATCAAAAATATGCATACTATATTTATCCGGACATTTGAAAATTCATAAACTTCATCATAAGAAGAAATCCCAATTATTTATTTAAAACAAAGGATTACACAAGGCAACTATGGTCTCCTTACATAGCCCCTTATCACACCAGCATAGGACCTAAGTGTAAGGTGTGCTAAGGTGAGAGAATCTGAGGGAGGCTCGGCTAACATCGCACGAGTAGTAATTTCTATTAGTTTGAACTTCTCGCAAAGGCGATTCCGTTCTAGCTTCACACGATGAAGTTCGGCTTGGGTTTGGTCCAGAGCAAAGCCCAGTGGTGCTACCTCCTTCCCAAGTTCTGTTAGATGGGCTTCGATCGGTCCAAGACTATTGGATGAGGCCATCGAATCTTCTTTCTATAATAATTAACCAAGATTACTTGTATTTAGAGGCAATAATTAAAACGTTTAGTTTCTAGTGGTCATATTGACCAATGGTCATATAACAGTCAAAGCCCAACGGTCTCATTTTAATTATACTAATGTTATCAAATGAAACATTTTTGTTGAGTATAAAAAATAAAATAAAACAACACACAAAATTAGGAAACAATATTTATTCAAAATTTTGGGTCGTTACAATCTTCCCCCCTTAAGAAATTGTGTCCTCGCAATTTTTAAAATTGGGTTTTGAAATTTCATTGAAAGTCCCACATCGGAAAATGAGTCAGTAAAACTATTACTTTAAAAGAAAGAAAGGGAAGTACAAAGGTCACCCGAGTTAACCCACACTAGGATTCCATGTAGGAAAACATGGACATGGAGGAGAAAAAAAGGGTCAAGTTCTAAGGGAGAGTGATAGAGAACATGATTAGGAGAAAGTTAACCATAAGAAAATCCCAAACTTATGATGTATGTAAATGGTCGTTGATTACCTAGTAGGAAACGTAAACCAACAACATTTTTGTTTTATGTTTCTTTTCATAATTTTGAGGAATTCATTTACAACATAAAACATAAACATATGAAAATATACCTATCTTCATGTAGAGGTTCATCCTTTAATAAGTTTCTACCCAAAACTAATCTTTTCTCCAAACTATGAGCATTCAAAACTACTTGGTCTCATCAAAACACAAGAATCATCTTCATAATCAACAAAAGATTAACTATCTATTTCTTCTATCTTTAAACATTATCCCAAAAACAGAAAGGGTAAGGTAAAACAACTCTTCAAAAAGAAAGAATCCCATAGGAATGGAAACTACATTTAAATCTTCAAAGTTCCATGGTACTACCCAAAGTTCATCATAGTCCATTCCATAAATAACGGTCCTTAAAATTCCTCAAAATAAACCAAACTAAGATTGAAACCCAAATACAAGAAGGATTTGATAACATAGTCTTCCAAAATAATCTTCATTGTTCATCTCCAAACAATATCAACCACTCCTAACATCTTATAACAAAATTATCTAACCTAAACATATTTTCCCCAAGATAGGTTAATCATTCCCATAAGTAACCTAAATTACTATAAGTCCACCTTAAATTCATCGATTCTTCAAAATATAAGTCAACCTTACTCCTCAATGAAAATACCGTAGTAATCTATTTACCTCGATCATATAGGGTCCCCAAAATAGTGAACGTCTTCCAAAATAATAATCATTTTTTAATCCCCTAATCATCCATGTCATATTAATATGAGAATCGTTGCATTTCCAATCACATTGGTTGTTGGGACATGTTCTTCCATTTCCCACCATTAACTAAGAAGAGAAAGCATATTTAGGGGATTATGTACTTAGCCGATAATCATGAAAAGGAACTGAAAGCATATAAGGATAACTTGTAGGAGAAAAGTATACCCTAACTTGTGATCCCCTAGGTTCCCATCTAGGTTACCCTTGATCATATATTCTTATGTGAATATTTATTTTATTTTATCTTTGTTCCTTTAACAATGGTTCATACTAAGCTTATTAATTTACCAAAGCATATCCCCCGGGAGTGTCGTAACCAAGAGTGCAGCAAGACCCGTTGTCATGTACCAGTTCCCGTTCGAGTATAGCTCAAAGCGGTGTTTTCGGGTTTTACCCCTATGTACATCTGTTCCAAAGCCACCTCTACCTGCTCGTATCCAGACAGGAAGGTATTTTCTTGGCCACCCCTTACTCAATACTCACCAAAATACCAGGAATATTTCCTATAATTAAACTTTTCTATAGGGTTCTTCCTAGAGTTTTCATATCCTAATTTCCACAAATAACTAAACCATCCTTTGATACCAACTATAGCATCCCGTCTTTTTATAACATAACTTTCATTCCATTACACGGAACTGAGGATCTTTAAGGTTTAGTGTCTTGGAAACAAAGAACGTAATACAAGAAAAGAACAAAAAACACTCTTCTTAAACACTTGAGAGGCTTCTCCTTAAGTTCATCCTAGGTTCATTACTACATCTAATAACCTGGGGACATACATCAAAATAAAGGGTGAGAAGAAGGCCCAATAAGGGAAACAAGAGAAACATTTTACATGTGAACTTGAGATACTTCAATATGGTCATGAAAAGAACTTTAAGGCATGATAATGAAATCATGAGGCATATCATAATAAAAATAACATTTTTCATAACTTGAATATGTGGCTGCAACATTTAATATTGACAATCGTTTCATTTCACCAAGGTCCATCTCCAAGGTGTCGTTAAAAATTACCAAGGTTATTCACCAAGGCATCGTTAAAAAAATGGTCATCTCTAGAGATTAAGTCTTTACCCAATGCATTGGAGCGCTATCTGGGCGCACCCTTGAAATTTATTTATTATCATGTGAGCCACATATAAAATCATCAATCATTTCATAAACAACCCATATAGCATAAAATAAATGGGTTTCATTTGATAATCATAACGTTTTAAAAACTGCTTTAAAGACATGATCTTTATGTCACTTTAAACACACGGAAAAGGGAAAGTGGGTTTCATGTATGTAAATCCCAGAATTTAAAATAGAAAATTTTGATATATATGTGAATACCTTTGTAGAAATAAGAGCTTTGAGTATTCACTTAATAACAGGAAATAATTTTGAGATAAAGAGAGAGGAATTTTGAGACGAAAATTCTGCAGCATAACGGTTATGTTACAAGGTTTTTATAAAACATTGAAAAGAGAGGGGACATGGGTCAAACATTCATAAATGACCCATAAAACAGTAGAGGCATATAATATAATGGATTTAAGAACATGGTAATGAAATTTGAAAATATACCATATGAAATGAAGGACATGAAAGGAAGACAAAAATAAGATTTCTCTTATGAAAATTCTGCAGCCTAACAGCGTTACATAAACTTCAACCAAAAATGAATTGATGAGATCAAATAGGGTCTCTCATCATATGAAAATAAAATATCAGTATGATATATATAGAGATCATACCCCAACATAATAAAAAGGAACTTGCAAGACTTGACATGGAATTAGAACTTTGAAAAGGAGAAGGGTGAATGAATCCCTTAATATTTCGGCGGCCTAACGACGTCACTTAAACTTCAAAAAAAAAATGAATTGATGAGATCAAATAGGGTATCTCATCATATGAACATAAGAGTAAAGTATGATAGATATAGAGATAATACCCCAACATAACAAAGAGGAACTTGAAAGAACTGACATGAAAGTAGAACTTCAAAACGAGAAGGGTGAAGAACCACTTAAAAATTCGGCAGCCTAACAACGCCACTTAAAACTTCAAAATACTGAATTGAAGAGATAAAATGGGGTCTCTCATCATATGATCATAAAAGATCAGTATGATAAATTTATATATCATAACCCAACATAATAAAAAGGAACTTGGAATACTTTACATGATAATAGATCTTGAAAAATGCGAAGGGAGAAAGAATCCGTTACAAAAATTTCGGCAGCCTAACGGCGCCACTTAAAACTTCATAAAACGAAATAATGAGAGTATGAGGGGATCTCTCATTATGTGAACATTTAAAGGGAAGTAAGAGGAGTATAAAATAACACCCTTTAACATAAAAACATGGAGCATAAAAGAAATTACATAAAAAAGATTTCTGGAAAAGAAAGAGAGAGATCAGATCCCTTACCTTAAAACATAACTCTTAAAACTCAAAGGTTGGGACCTTGAATGCTTGGGGGAACCATGGGAGGACTCCATGGGAGGTAATGAGACCAGAACATCGTTGGGGGAGAGTGGGGAGTCGAATGGAAGAGAGGATGGCTTGGTATTTATAGGGAAAGTGATGGGACAAGGCATTAATGGCCAAGGGACACCTCATTAGTGGTTTTGGCAAAACCATGGGCTTGCCCATGGTATTTGCCCATGGTATTGGCCACTTGGGACACCTCATACCTTATATTACTATTCATAAGTCGACCATATTGATTACATACTTAATACATCATTTAATGATGTCATTAGACACCCGTAACTTAAAAACTGTATTTTCACTATTCATAAAAAATTCAACTTTCTCAGAATAATCCCAAAATTTCACCTTAACCAAATATCAACGCTCTGATTAAAAATATGAACTCCATTTTATAAAAATAATTTTCTAAATATTTTTAATTTAATTTTTAAATAAAAACACTATTCACCGAAAATTCATTTTTTTCAGAAAAAACCCCAAAAATTACCATAGCATAATATCGGTGCTCTGAGTTCAAAAATGAAATCCTTTTTATAAAAATAAATTTCTAAATATTTTTAATTAAATTATTAATTAAAAAACACTATTCAATCAAAAAAACTAATACTTGAATAATAATTTATGAAACTGTTATTTAACCATTTTATTGAATCACATTACTTAATCAAGGTGCCTAGATTATATTAATACTTTCTTTAAGTGAGATTACTAATCCATTTGGACATATTACTAATTCTAATCATAAAATCACTATTCATAATTTACTATTCATCAAAAATTAAGTTGATCTTATTAGACTCTAAATTTCGTACTGAACATAATTGTAGAAGACCATTTTTTGAAAATCATTACACATTTTTATTTATTTAAGGTTTACATAAACATTTTTAAAATATCCTTTCTCTAAAATTCATCAAAAATATGCATACTATATTTATCCGGACATTTGAAAATTCATAAACTTCATCATAAGAAGAAATCCCAATTTTTTATTTAAAACAAAGGATTACACAAGGCAGCTATGGTCTCCTTACATAGCCCCTTATCACACCAGCATAGGACCTAAGTGTAAGGTGTGCTAAGGTGAGAGAATCTGAGGGAGCCTCGGCTAACATCGCACGAGTAGTAATTTCTATTAGTTTGAACTTCTCGCAAAGGCGATTCCGTTCTAGCTTCACACGATGAAGTTCGGCTTGGGTTTGGTCCAGCGCAAAGCCCAGTGGTGCTACCTCCTTCGCAAGTTCTGTTAGATGGGCTTCGATCGGTCCAAGACTACTGTATGAGGCCATTAAATCTTCTTTCTATAATAATTAACCAAGATTACTTGTATTTAGAGGAAATAATAAAAACGTTTAGTTTCCAGTGGTCATATTGACCAATGGTCATATAACAGTCAAAGCCCAACGGTCTCATTTTAATTATACTAATGTTATCAAATGAAACATTTTTGTTGAGTATAAAAAATAAAATAAAATAACACAGAAAATTAGGAAACAATATTTATTCAAAATTTCGGGTCGTTACAACCCTTATCCTCTTTTATTCACAAAAAAATATCCTGTTATATAAGAAAATGCCTAAATTAATCCATTCCTAACATCCCCACACATTTCATATATGTCATGTATTTATTATAATAATATCTTAGTAATTAATTACGTATAAACCAAAGGAGGTTGTCCCAAGTATATGTATTGTTATTAATAGAGTATATTTTTCTTTTACCTCATTCTAAATTCTATTCACCATTATAAAATAATAACATAAGAATATACTATATAATTTAATGTCATTATGTTTATGATATAACCCTTTTAATAAACATAACTATCTAATGAAAAGTAATAATAATTCTCTTGTGTAGATACGAATTACCTCCTCCCATGTTAATGTATTTTATTTTAATTATCAAATCATACAAATTCTCAAAATAAGAGATATAAATTAAATAATATGATAACAATTTCATTCTAAAATTAAAAATTAATATTTTAATTTATTAATTACCATCCAATAAAATATACAAACGTTGCCTATGTGTACATGTGGACAACCACATATCAATCCGTTGTATATTATTTTTCATCACTACATCACATAAATTATATATATATATATATATATATTATTTGGAAAAATAAAATGATATTTCTTATATAGTAGTCATTATTGATATATAAAATATTACTTACCTAATTTCCCTCACGTTCAATGAAAAATGGAAATGTTACTCATGGGTATGTACACACTATCATCACCACATTGTAACATAATTTTATTTTCATAACAACCCTAAATGGTTGGTTCTAAAAGTAAAAATAATGTATAAAATGATTATTATATAATTAAAAACAATTTTAAAATGATATAATTGTCATCCATTTGACCATAGTAAACCTACCGAAGACATTTATAACATGTAATCTGAATGTTATCAAAAAATCATATGTGAAATTATCGATTAAGTATTTAATTATAACATTGATATATGTGAAAAAATGGAGTAATAAAATTGAAAAAGATTATTAATTACGTAAATAATTTATATAAGTTTATTATTAATTATGAAACATAATGTATGTGACAAGTTAAATTTGAGATAAAAGAAACTTCACATTAAAACATTATTTTAAATGTCCTACAGATTTATTTTCTAAATCGTTTTCATCCTAGTCCCTATTCAAAAAATTATTTTATGGATGTACATATATTGAAATAGATAGATTAAAAAGTCCATTTTATATCAATTTTTAGTTCCTTTTAATGGATTTTAAAAATAAATTTTTATGTATTTTATACGAAATATTTTTACTCTATTTACCAAAGGAAAAAAGGTAATGTATTATTTTAATGTATACCACATCAAAATATTTTATTTCCACCATAACCACTATTTGATGTTCAAAATCCTTCGGAAGATTCCATATTTTCATCAATAAAGAACCATTGTTACCAATGTTTTGGGTATTTTATATTTGAAAATGATCTTCAATGTAAAAGGATATATTATTATTTATGGATGTTTTACTAATGGGGAAAAAGTATATTTTTATGATTTTTATGACAAAAATGAAAACTTTAATTAATTTCATGAATATTGTGATTCAGGGAAGTATTTTTGATTATGGGTGATCCTAATATATCGCTTTAATTCATTATTTTAAGGATTATATTCTCAAAATAATTATGTATGAATAATCAATGTTTAGTATTCAATTTATTATGGTTCTTCTAAGGGTTCTAGGAAGATGATGTCCCAATTAACATACATAATAATTTCATTCCTACTAGTTATTTTTCTTTGGAATATTTTTATTTGATAAGGTAATATAATGAAAATTTATTGAAATTAATGATCACTCCCTTTAAAGTAAAAAAGTAATTTTCTTAAGATAAAAAGGAACAGGTTCTCAAATTTCATATGAAACCCTATAGATTATGATATTTCATTTTTGTATTCAAATAAAGTGTTTTATGAAAAAATATTGGAATTTAATGTAATTTCATGAGTTTGTGAATGATTATTTGAGATAAAAGTTTATTTTAATAAATTAAATCAATAATATAAGATCTCTTGGTTTTCATATGGACTAACAGGTTTTAATTATTCATTTTTTATTTCCATTATTGTCGTTTTAATGCTCATTCCACATTTTAAAATTATTTTCACATGGTTTTAAGGTCGATTAAAATGAATTATGATGTAAAATTGAAATCCATGACGATTTTTTATTAAAAGAAATCAGGCTTCATTTTAAAAGTATAAAATTGTGCAAAAAGTGGATACTGAGTGGAACTGACCACTATTTATTGTATGGGTTTATTAAAAAAGTGTTATGAACACGTTATCTTGAAATCAAAAACATAGATTATCCTCAATTATGGAATAAAAACATTCATGATTTAAAACTCAATATTAATAAATGTTTTAATCTAAGGTCATTATATATATGGTAGCTTGTATTTTCTATAAGTTCAATCATGATTCTACGCTTCCCAAGAGAATTATAATGAATTAATAGAATAAAATATACTTATGTGAATTATGATGTACTCAATAACTCTTGGTTTCTATTACTGATAATAATTTCTTTCCTATTAAAAGCTTATGTTAAACATCCTTGGATAATGATCCTATTCCATGGATCAAGATCAGATTCATCCATTAGAGTTTTCAATGAGGCATTCTTCTCCTAACCCATCTCATGGGTCATCAAGATAGAATACCGAAGCCTCCAAGACATGGGAGGGTAAATAATGTGGATTCCAAGATGGAATATCTGATGTTGTTAATGTTGTGTAACTTGATACATAGGACATAAATCCAAACTCTCTTAGGGAAATGGTTCCTCAGGTGTTCATGATGTGTCTTTATCACTAAGCTTCTATAAAATAATGGAAGTTTTTCCCAATGTCTAATGGTGTAGAGGCTTAGGCTCTTTATTCCATAGAGCCTCGCCTCAATGGGAAGTATGCTCTACATTCTCAAGAATCACGATTCTTACCCCTCAAATCATCATAAAGGACAACCCCCACTAATATAATTCATCTAGGTTCCCTGTGACTGGAGTTCATCCATGTATAGATCATCTGAATTCCCCAGTTTTGGATATTATAGACAATGATGACTCTCTAGTTTTTTAGGGGATCTCATCTTCCTACTCATTGGATAACCTATTTATATCTAAAAACTATTTCAAATATATTTAATATATTGGTAAATAATGTTCCCAAACTCCCCTCCCCATAAATAAGGAAAGAGAATAAAAAATATCTTCCCTCCACTCTCAATAGTATGGTCACTAGATCAATGCTCTAGAATGAATATACCTCTTCATCCCTTCCCAAAGGAAATGTATGTCTACAGGTCCAACACAGTTGTATAAATATTTGGATCCTCTATGGTAGAATAGTTTTTAGGTGATGAAAATAGAGAAAGAAAAAAGAAACGAGAAGAAGATCATAGAGCACTATAATTTATGTGGTTTAGGAAATGATCCCTATATCCATAGAGAGGGAAAACTTTCACTATAACCAAGGGTATAATTAAATTTTACAATCAGATTTCCAAGCACACTGAATCCATTTCTGAAAAGAGCTATAAAAGTAAAATTAGGTTACCATTCCACTAACTGCATTGTAAGTACACTTTTCGGAGTGTCACAAATGTCAAGGTCTAAGCTACTTTAGTGACATGTGGATGGATTTATAAAGAGATATGGTGACCTCTATATGTTCATAGACACATGAAGCTACAATTCCATGTTAATGTTTAGAATACTATAGTGTCTGATTATATTCCACTATAGTCTGCACCTCTAAACATCAGCCAAAAGTTATCCAAATAGATTGGGAAAGACCACTCCAATAATCTCTCACTTGGAGATTGATCAACTATTCTCAAATTATTTAATGAAACTGAGATAGAAAACTTACTTAATATAATATCCTCATATTATTCACTCATTATTGCGTGATTCCATCAAAAAATCAAATTTAAATGTAATGATTTATGAAATAATATTTTTTTTATTTCATTTCTAAGATAGTGTTATCCTATATTCTACCTATCATCCTGTATTCATCCATGGAAACCAAAAAAGGCATAGAAGTGCTTCAAATTATCTATAACTATTTTATTTTTCAAAAAGTATACTAGATTATTGGTTCAATGAATATTATAAAATGTCATAAACACGTCCTATATCAATCCTCTGAAAAAAATGTTCTTTAACTAAGTATGGTTTATCCAACAATGGAAAACTTGTTTATTTTCAAGATGTATGGACCTATGGATATCATGGTTTATTTCATTTTCCTCTATACTTATACCCAGATCATCAATGAAGTTATTTATCCAAATAGCCTCCATATGATCTTCTCTTTCAATAATGTATTCTAATTCATCTATAGATAGACCAACCAATATATGAAATTGAGATATCTCACATACTACAATTCCTCCATAAGAAAATAAATATCATTTGTTACTCCTTTAGTAGTCAACATCACCTCCAAAGACATCATCTAAATTCCTATATAATGATTTTACTTTCTAAAAAACATAGATATACATTTTTGATTGCCTTCACATACCACTATATCAACTTCAAAACTTTCCAATGTTCTTTTTTAGTGTTATCCATGTACCTGTTGACAACTCCCATTCCATGATCAATATCAGGATGGTTAAAAATAAAAGAACACTTTAGGATTCCAACAGATAATGTGTATTAATCCTTTTCCATATAGGGAAAATCTTCTATTATCCTCAATTCTTATTCATTTGAATGTTTAAAATCGCTTTCTAGAGGAATAGAAGCTGAATTTTCTTATAGCATACTAAATCTTCTCAAAGCCTAACCAATGTAGAAACATGTGATAACATAATGTTTCCAACTTTGTTGTATCCATTGATCTTCATCCCCAAAAATTATTCAAACTTATTTAAGATATTTCAACACAAATCCTCAACTAGCTTCACTTTCATCTAATCAACTGTCTATATACGTGATCCCATAATGAGACTTTCATCCACATATATATGAAGTATAATTTACCCACCAATATAAGACTTTATGTAACAAAATTAATGTTGGGAAAAAATACCTCAAGGCATCATTGAAGCATTTTTGAGGTGATTGTGTTTATTGACAAAGTGGACATCTGAGTGGTGATTGTTGACAAAGCAAAACAATGACATACAAATTTGTTGACAAAGAGGATTTCATGATGGAATGTCGAGTTCAAGAGATGAGGTCAACGATCCGTGTTTTATTCAAGAACGTCGACAAAAGGAATGGATGATCTGGAGGTGGTAAAAAAGAACAGATACAAGGTGGCACCGTTTTCCCGTGTTTGCCAAATTTTCGGGCCTGAAAATCGACAAATGAAGAAAAGCGTTTTTGGAAATGGGACTTACGTGCCGAGGACTTGGAGTATAGGAAGCTTGAACGCCATATGTTTTTCAAGATCAGAAGCTCGAAATATGGCTAAGGAAATAGGTTCGCGCAAGTTTGGGAGTTGGTCGCGCAAGTGTCTAAAAGTACAGAAGACTTGCGCGCCGAGACTGGGTCGCGCAGGTGACTTGCGCGCCGTCGCGCAGGGTGGTCAATTTGCATATAAATACTGGACCACCCCTCTTCATTCTGGACTAAAGTTCAACACTTTGAGAAATCTGAGATCCCGTCGCGTAGGTGTGGTGGTCGTGCAAGTGGTGTGTGTGGTCGCGTAGGTGGGACATGCGCACCAGGGTGATAGTTGGGCGCTAGTGTTTGAAGCTGCGCGCCAGTGTGGAGTTGCGTGCCAATATTGGATTGGGCGTAAAAGGAAGTGAGTCACACAGGTTTGGAGTTGAGGAAGCTTGAGTCGCGCAAGTGTCTGAGGAGGACTTGCGCGCCCGTTGTGACTTGCGCGCCGATACTTGCGCGCCGAGATAGACTTGCGCGCCAAGTAAGGTTTATTTCTAGCAGTGATTTTCGGGCTGCGTGGAAGCTGGAAGTTTTCCAAATTCCTTCGGTGCAAAGAGATATTCATCTAAGGGTGAAAATTGGGCTTCAACATAGCATCTACTTACATAGGAAGATGCATTCCTTCATGAAAATGAAGAGACCTACAGGTCTATAAACTGTGAGTGGATCCTTTCCAGAGCAGTGAGCAAAGGAAGAGGAAGAAGGTGATCCTCTCCACCAGCAGTGATCCAGAGAGAGAGAAACAGGGAGTGACCCTTGGGGAAGCAGTGAGCTGACCCTAAACATTGTAAAGGCAGTGAGCCTGGGCATAGAAGTGATCTAGCCCGAACATTGTATCCACATCTAGTGAAGAATAGTGGAATTTGGTACGACTGGCAACTTGTCGGCGTATGCTCCTTGGACGTAGCCCAGTGAGGGTGAACCAAGTAAAAATCTATATGTCTTCCTGTTTGCTTCCCTGCATTGCATTTAGAGCATCATCATTAGATAAAGAAGTAAAGAAGTGATCATAGTTTACACACAAGAGCCACCAAAGTGACCCTTGTAATAAAGAGGTCAAGATCCAGTGGGGTAGGAAGAACTTTGAAAAAGAATATTCATACCCTGATTCACCCCCCCCCCTCTCAGGGTATATAGGCCCCTATTGGTCCTAACAATTTGTATCTGTGGGCTGGTTTCTTTTATCAGATTTGTTTGCTTCGACTTGGTGTAGTCGATCTATGTGACTGAAGATACAGTTTTCTCTTATCTCAATCTGCCATGGGAAATGGAAAACCATCAAAGAAGAATCAGAAGTTAGGTAATTTCCCTCAGTGTGGAAGTGTTTTTGTAAAAAGTGTGATTCATATAAAAGAATCAAACAGCTTACTAAAGGAAGGTCTGGATGAATCTGATAGGGAAAATATTTATTCACTCAATCATGATGGTAGAATGAGTGAAGTACATGAGCATTATAGTGATGCTGAAACAGAAGAAGAAATTGAAGGAATAATAGATATGCGAGCTGAGTTAGAGGCTGCTCTTGAGGAGATAGAAGTTTGGAGAGAAAAAACAAAGAAATATAACAAAGTTGTTCACGATGCCAAAATCTATATGCAGTAGCAGGAAGAAGAGAAGTCTGAGTTGATGGAAGAAATTGAGAGACTCAAGTTATCAACACGAGAGAACTCAGAATCAGTTAGTGAGTATAAGATTAAGATTGAAGAACAAAAAAGGGTGATCGATGGATTGAATATAAAAGTGAAAGATCAAGTCAAGTGTATCGAAGAACCTAATATTTCAAGTGACGTTAGAAACAATGATGAAATTAAATATAAAGATATTAGGATCCAAGCACTGGAAACTGAGATCAACAAGATAAGAAGTTTGAATCAATGGATTATTGCCGTAGCTACTGACCTAAAGGAGAAGAATGATTCTCAATGTGAAGAACTACAAAAGATGGCTAAAATGAAAGGAAAACAGAAGGCTGGTGATTATGAAGAGAATCAAAAGTTAGAAGAAGTTCGGAATCTGAAAGTTAGAAATGCTGATCTAGCAACACAGTTGTCTGAGCTAGTTCAGAAGAATCAAATGCTATAACAAGAGAATGTATGTTGTTCAGATTCTGTTGCAGAAGAAATATTGAAAGTGAAGGAGAAAAGTGACATGGTGGAAAATCTCACACAGGAACTAGAAGATGAGATGAATAGAAAAAAGAATCTCAGAAGGTAACTCAATGCCCAAATTGAATCAAGGGATATGAAGATTCAAAAGTTGTAAGAAGAGCTAGAATCAGTGAATAAGGAAGTGGAGAAATCCAATGCTAATAGAAATCCCAAAATGAAGGATGCCTTACACTTTCTATTTGATTATCCTTCAATAGGTGATGACGAAATGAAAAGAAAACTTTCCATTTCTGAAAAGAGGCAAGAAAAAAAAAATTCAGCTAAAAGACCATACAGTCTGGGAACAACTGGTATCATATTTGATGAATCCCCTCCCGTGCAAGATATAAAGAGAGCTGTGAATAGTTCCAGATGTGAAAGAAATCCTATAGGTTCCGGAGATAGGCCTAAGAGGACAGTTACAAAAAGTAGTGATGACATGTGCTATTTCTACGGGATTCACGGCCACACATCAAGCTTCTGTTTAGAGGCTCATGAATACATATCAAGCTGTGAAAATAGAAACTTTGCTGAATCTGAGAATAAGAATAAGCGTCCTGAGAAATCAGAGAGTAGAGTCTCTCAAAAGAAAGCATTCATAAAATGCTATTACTGTGGAAGAATGGAACACACCAGGAATATATGTCAGGAAGCTCAAAATCTCAATGTCAGAGGAAGAACTCTAGCTACATCAACATATCGACATAGAAATTATGAAATGAGGTATGTCTTTGATGGAAGATGTTTCATATGTTCTGATCATGGGAATTTTGCCAGACAGTGCAGCAAGAAGAGAGCAGGGAAGGAAAAGGAACCCAGGAAGAGAATTTTGACTCCAGTGATGCATAATGAAAAATTATACACTGGAAGACAAAGTGGTAAGGTGAAGAATTGGCTTAGAGTCTCAGGGGAATCAAATGGAGCTGAATAAAAGGTGTATCTATCACCTCTTCTGTCACACTCACAACCGCCCTCTATGAAAGAACATGAACATATCTTGAAGAAAATGGGAGGAAACACAACAGTTGTGAGTAAGGAGAATGTACGTTCAGTGGAGGATTCACCACCAATGAAAAATAGGGTGGCGACTCAGAAATCTGATAAAAGGCAGATAAATAAAGAATGGTTTGAAAAATTCACAAGTCATGTGCCACGAAGAGGACTAGAAGAAAAAGGAAAATCCCAGCAATGGTGGAAGAAGCACGGGAAGATGACAAGCAAGAAGATTTTTTCTCAGAGAAATAATCAAGGAAAATGGAATTTTGGTAGAACCTCAATGAAGGAAATGTGTACTAGTGGGCTTAAACCCCAAATTGCGAGAAAGGCTAGGCCTGTAGAGTCTTTATATTAGAAAAAGACTCAGCATGAAGGTAATGAATGCTTAGTCATATGGCCAGAGCAGTTGAAGTTGGCTAGGCAGCTGGAGGAAGAAAGAAAGGAGTGTGATGCACTCCAAGAAAGAATCAAAGGGTTTACCCATCAGGATCAACCGCAATCTTCTTCTTGAGGATTCTAGAAGATCCCCTCTCTCTATGTATATAAATGCTATTAACTGATGATTCATGTGTTCCATGTTTTAGGGAGATACGATCCAAGGGGAAGTGGCATCTAAAGATGCAAAGTGGAGATGTGATATGCTTTAGTGTTTTGATTGACTCAAATCAGGTATCATAGTTGATGATGAAAGGGAGCAACAGAGCACTACAGGAAGTGATTGTGTTATTAACTTTGTCTCTTGTTTCCTACACTGAGTGCCAACTCAGTAGGCTTAGAGATTTTGTTAATGGATCAATTCTGATTGGAATATGAGAATAAATGATGCATGAGGAAAAGAATAGTTATGGGTCTAAACTATTGGGCCTAACTACTGGAAGAGTTGCATAACACAGTAGGATCATTCTATATCCTAATCAGATGCATGATCTCAATATGATATGAAGGGTGAATGTTTATGCTCATGAAGAATGATTGGTGGAAAAGCAGCAACACATAAGTTTTCATGATTATCTATTTTCTTCTAACAATGTGGTATCAGCTGACTGCTTTCAGGATACCAAGAAGCTGTGAGAGAAAATCAAAGGTGTGTCAACAAAAATCTGAGAGAATATGTTCAAAGAAAAATGTGTCATTGAACAATTTCTTGACGAATGTGTTGAGGAAGAAAGAAACACAGGGGGATAAGAAGTGGCAGATGGTGATTCAAAAGAAGTCACTGATGATGAACAAGAAAGTGTCAAGTATGTGTATACAAGGATGCCGAAGAGCTGAGCTGAAACTGATAGACATAATATCATTGTTGATTAGGAAGCTTCATTTCAGACTAGAATAATAAATTCAATACAGCAGAAATCATTCCTATCTCAGGTAGAGTCGAAATGATTTGCTGATGCAGCTGAAGATGAAAACTGGGTTCAGGCTTTGAATGAAGAACTTGACCAGATTGAGAAGAATCATACATGGGAGATTGTTTCGAGGCCAGTAGACAAGAATGTCATTGGGACTAAATGGGTCTACCGCAACAAGATGAATGAATATGGAACATTTATTCGGAACAAAGCACAACTAGTGTGTAAGGGATACTCTCAGATAGAGGGAATAGATATTGATGAGACATTTGCACCAGTTTCAAGGCTAGAGACAATCAGATTATTTTTGGCCATAGCAGTGCAATGAAAATTCAAAGTGTTCCAGATGGATGTGAAATCTGCATTCTTGAATGGAGTTCTGGAAGAGGAGGTGTATATTGAGAAGCCAAATGGTTTTCTCATTCATGAGGATGAGAACAAAGTTTGCAGGCTGAAGATGGCATTGTATGGGCTGAAACAATCACCAAGAGAATGATACTCAAGGCTTGATCAGTACTTGAAGAATCTTGGTTTTCAGCGTGGAAGAGTTGATTACAATCTCTATTTCAGTAATGACAATAATCAAAGGATGATGGTGCTGGTGTATGTCGATTAAATAATTTTTGGCGGATCATATGAATCTCAGTGCAGACAGTTTTCTGAATTTATGAAAAATGAGTTTGAAATGTCAATGATTGGAGAGCTAACATTTTTCCCTGGTTTACAGGTGACACAAGGAAGTAATGGAACTTTCATTTCACAATCCAAATATTCCAAGGAGGTTCTAAGAAGGTTTGGAAAAGATAATTCCAAGGAGATGAAGACTCCGGTTGCTACCCGGATGAAATTATCAAAAGATGATGATGGAAAGGCAATTAATATCACATAATATAGGCAAATTATTGGAAGTTTGTTGTAATTGACTACAACAAGGCCTGATATTGTTTTCGCCACATGCCAAGAAGCAAGATATCAATGTAATCCAAGGAAAGCCACATCATTTCAGTGAAAAGAATACTTTGGTATATCCAGGGCACAGTGGATTTCGGCTTGACATATACAAACAAATCTCAGACAGAGTTATTGGGATATACTGATGCATACTGGGCCGGTTCAGAAGATGATAGAAAATCAACGTTAGGTGGTGCATTCTATATTGGTGGATTGTGTATTTCTTGGCTAAGCAAGAAGCAAGATTTCATTTCATTGAGCACCGCAGAAGCTGAGTATATTGCGGCCACTCAAGTCTGCATACAGTTATTATGGATGAAGCAACAGCTTGAAGATATGGTAGTTGAAGTGAAGTCTCCAATTGGAATCCAGTGAGACAACTCAAGTGCTATAAATATTATCAAAAATCATGTCCATCACTCAAGGAAAAAGAACATTGAGATTAAGTATCATTTTATCAAGGAGAAGGATGAGCAGGGAATTGTGAAGTTGGAGTATGTGCCTACAGAGCTACAGGTTGCAGACATTCTGACAAAGGCCTTACCCAAGGAAGCTTTTGAGAAGAATCGACTGGCTCTGGGAGTTCAGTCGATTCCTCAAACTTTAAATAGTGTGGATGTGGAACCCACCCTCTCTCCCCGAGGTATGATGTGTTTTTCCCTAATGTGCTGATCTGTGTTCTCTACTCTGTTACAGACTACAAAGGAGTGACCTTTGGGTTCGTTGACAAAGGGGGAGAAAATAGTGATTGTTCAAGGGGAGAAAATGTAGAGATTTGATAAATCATGAATGATATGGGGAGAAGATGACAAGGGGAGCAGCCAGATAGGGGGAGTTGAAGATAGTTGAATGTGCTTATCCAGAGCCTAGCTTGGACAACACCGGAAATTGGGCTAAAGAGGTGTTGAAGATGAGAGCACAAAGGGGGAGTGTATAAAATCTGACAGTGCTAGAAGTGATTGATAAATGAATAGATATCACGACAGCTGAGGATTGTGATAAAAGTATAAGAGTGGTTTTGGAATGTGGTAAAAATATTTCCAAACAAAAATTTGTCTTCCAACAAGTCCTTCAACAATTGGTATCAGTTTAGTACAAATTGGTATCAGTTTGGTGTCAACAGTGGATGTCAGAGATGAAGTGATTCATTGATGAAATTTTCATTTACTCTTGTTTCCCACGCCGAGCATTGCTCATGTGGGCTTTGAGTATATGTTGAGTAAATCCTTGATCTCTATCAGAATCGCCAAAGGTGAATGGTGGCTGAAGAATTAACGATGTATCTTTCCATAAAAGAGTTTTCAACAAACCCAAAGGGGGAGAATGTTGGGAAAAAATCCCTCAAGGCATCATTGAAGCATTTTTGAGGTGATTTTGTTTGTTGACAAAGTGGACATTTGAGTGGTGATTGTTGACAAAGCAAAACAATGACATACAAATTTGTTGACAAAGAGGATTTCATGATGGAATGTCGAGTTGAAGAGATGAGGTCAACGATCCATGTTTGATTCAAGAACGTCGACAAAAGGAATGGATGATCTGGAGGCAGTACAAAATAACAGATACAAGGTGGCGCCGTTTTCCAGTGTTTGCCAAATTTTTGGGCCTGAAAATCGACAAATGAAGAAAAGTGTTTTTGGCAAAGGGACTTGCGCGCCGAGGAATTGGACTATAGGAAAATTGTGCGCCATATGTTTTTAAATATCATAATCTCAAAATATGGCTATGGAAATAGGTTCGCGCAAGTTTGAGAGTTGGTCGTGCAAGTGTCTAAAAGGACAGAAGACTTGCGCGCCGAGACTGGGTCGCGCAGGTGACTTGCGTGCTGTCGCGCAGGGTGGTCAATTTGCCTATAAATACTGGACCACCCCTCTTCATTCTAGACTGGAGTTCAACAATTTGAGAAATCCGAGCTCCCGTCACGTAGGTGTGGTGGTCGCGCAAGTGGTGTGTGTGGTCGTGCAGGTGGGACTTGCGCACCAGGGTGATAGTTGCGCGCTAGTGTTTGAAGTTGCGCGCCAGTGTGGAGTTGCGCGCCAATATTGGATTTGGCGTAAAAGGAAGTGATTCGCGCAGGTTTGGAGTTGAGGAAGCTTGAGTCGCACAAGTGTCTGAGGAGGAATTGCACGCCCATTGTGACTTGCACGCCGATACTTATGCGCCGAGATAGACTTGCGTTCCAAGTAAGGTTTATTTCCAGCAGTGATTTTCAGGCTGCGTGGAAGCTGGAAGTTTTCCCGATTCCTTCGGTGCAAAGAGATATTCATCTACGGGTGAAAATTGGGCTTCAAAAGAGCATCTACTTACAGAGGAATATGCATTCCTTCATGAAAATGAAGAGACCTACAGGTCTATAAACTGTGAGTGGATCCTTTCTAGAGTCGTGAGCAAAGGAAGAGGAAGAAGGTGAGCCTCTCCACCAGCAGTGAGCCATAGAGAGAGAAACAGGGAGTGACCCTTGGGGAAGCAGTGAGATGACCCTAAACATTGTAAAGGCAGTGAGCCTTGGCATAGAAGTGATCTAGCCCAAACATTGTATCCCCATCTAGTGAAGAATAGTGGAATTTGGTACGACTGGAAACTTGTCGGCGTATGCTCCTTGGATGTAGCCCAGTGAGGGTGAACCAAGTAAAAATCTCTATTTATTCCTGTTTGCTTCCCTGCATTGCATTTAAAGCATCATCATTAGATAAATAAGTAAATAAGTGATCATAGTTTTCACACAAGAGCAAATAAAGTGACCCTTGTAATAAAGAGGTCAAGATCCAGTGGGGTAGGAAGAACTTTGAAAAAGAATATCCATACCCTGATTCACCCCTCCTCTCAGGGTATATAGGCCCCTATTGGTCCTAAAAATTAATCCATTCAATTACATTTTTATGCCTTTTTATTCATGAAATCCTAAAAAAAATTTCCACTACATGGGTGACTAATTTAACCCATTTTAGCTCATCTAGAGTTTTCACGCCAGTCTTTCCATCCCCGAATCAATATATACCTCTAGTAGTTACAGATAAATATAAACCTCTAGAACTCAATGAATTAAATCAATATTCACATAAAACTACTCAATATGTATGTCTTTTGATGAAATAATACTAAGAACCCCCCGGTTGGTGATAAAATTCACTACATGTTAGAAAATTTCATTAAAATCATCACCTTCCTTCTATTGAAAACATTTCACCAGCATACCTTCCTTGTATCACCTCTTACCAACATATTATTCTTTTAATCAGTAAATTTTTTATTATACAATTACTTAATTCCTTGTGGGAATCAATTTAGATCCCATGTATTGTTATCATATAATGAGAAAATATATCCTTTATAGATAGCTCTCACTTTTTTCAACAATGTCTACCACATTTCCTCTTCCAAAGATATTGTTTCTCTACCATCAGTAAATAATATATAATGTATGGATAATTAAAAACTCTACATGACCCTTCTCTATCTTTTTGATCTCATCAACCCCACTAGAGTAGTATGATCCACTTGTTCCTATGTAAAATTACTAGGACCACATTCAATCTCAAATTTCTCATAGAATTATGATTCTTTATTCAAATTATCAAAATCAGCTACATGATGTATCATGGCAGGGTTTTATTTCTACCTTGGTTTCGGATTAGGTTGGGGTTTATGGGAGGATTTTTTTGAATTTTTATTTAAAGGTCAGTGTTTTCATTTTAGCGGCACCAAGCGCACAGGAAGGGCATGAAATGAAGACTGTGCAGCCTTCCTGGTTTTAAAAATAAATTAAAAACAATGAAACAAAGTTTAAATGATTATTAAAAATAAAATAAAGCAACATATTGTTTTATGTATAGTAATAAAAAGTAATAGTGTTGTGGAAAATAGTAGTATTATTATTATTAAATTTGTTCTCGTTTCTTTTTCATAATTATTGAAATTTTAATGACTGTTAAAATTTCCATTATCTTCCTATTATTAAAATTATTATCATCATTTTTATTAAAAATTAAAATTATGGGTCAGGCGGGGTAACCCTACGGTTTCCCGACACAAAATAAATAAATATCATGAAATGAAGTGTGTCTAATGCATTAAAATAAGACAGAATAACTGCAATAGTATTATTATTATTGTTGCAACTAATGGTAGTATATTTAATCATGTTCTTCTTTTTATATTATTAAAACTATTATTATTATTATTATTATTAGTTTGGTGTTATTATTATTATTATTAAAATTATAATTAAAATTATTATTATTATTATTATTATTTTGAAAGTTATTAGTTATTATTACCATTAATATGGTAAATTAATATTATTTTTGTTATGTTAATATTATTAGTAGTATTTTTATTAGGTTTTGATTTTAATTTTTTTTTAATTTTTCGGGTTTCATATATCACGTAACCTTTCCCCACTTCTTCTTCTACCCCTTATGCACAGCCCCTGGCGCAACTCCTTGGTGTGCTGATCCCTCTTCAATACACACCATATACCATTTTCCCCTTGACGGCCTCCTCCCCATCGTGACTGTTGCCTCTGCCTCTAGTCGGTGCATCTCCAGCCAGTGCGACCTCCAAGGCCACCTCCCCTCTTCGGTCGACTACTCTGGAGGCTCCCTTCCTCTAGGGGACCTCCACCTCCAACAGACTTTCTCCCCACCAACACGCCTTTTCGGCACACAATCCTCTTTGACTGCACACGTCATCAGTGCCTCCTCCCCCTTCCGGTGAGATTTCGCCAGTCCTGCCCCCTCTAGCATGCGCAGTCCCCTTTGCCTGTGCACACCCATACTAGTCGATGTGACCCCCTCCAGCTGTGACACCCTGGTACTCCAGCTGGCCACATTGCCAGTGCTACTAGCGCCCCCCACGCTAACACCTTCCTCCATTTTTCATATGACCAACCATGTGCCTCATTATTAATTGGGTGCATGATGAATGCCCACCGCCAATGAAAAGTGGTTTGGGTTAATTCTGATTCACCTTCACTTGTATCGAGGTGGGTTTTGCATTGTTTATTCATTTGGATTATTTTAAGTTAGTGTTTATGTTTTTTATTTTATGCACGATTGTTGCAGCATCTCAACAAGGAAAAATCGTGACACCACAGTCAACAGGCTGTGCGTACTACGGCATTCAGGGCATGTCGTGTAGTCGTGATCGAGCTGTGAATCGAGGTAATTTCCATACTACACTTGTTTTTAAATTTATAATTTAATAATTAATTGTTATTTCATTAATTTTTGACAAATGAGAGATAATATTAAATTATTTTTTAGAATAATTGTTTGCTGTAAATGAATTTGTTTTTTATGCATTGCACTGAAATTATTTTTCAGGAGGAATTGTCGCACAACAGTGAAAAAATTCCTGTGTGTCCAATTAAATATAATTCATTAATTTTCATGTTTAGTTATGGTTTGATGAGAAATTTTTTCTTCAGACGTGTGAGAAATGTATTGGTTTATTTTTAGAAATGATGCCTTTTTAAAAGTTCCAAAAGGCCCGTTTGGATCTTGATGAAAGTGAATTTTTTTGAAAACCCTCAAGGGACTGATCCTTAGGGCGTCTTGGGGGTGATTCATTGTATGAGTTATTGTATGCTTTGTTTTATCTTTAGATTTGTTTCTTTTTTGATATTAGTGGTCAGTCAACATAGTACTTACCACGAGAACCTAGCATAGTAATTTAATTTTCTATGACTGATTGTTGCACTGGTTTAGATTATGCACTAGCTAGTGGCCCATAACAGAAGAATATTTTTTTTATTGATATGGTATTGGGCCCCTTGACTAGGCAAGGTAGGGAAAAGGTCAGGAATTAGGGTGTTATGACGTCATTGAGTAGGGTTTGCCTTTTGGGCGAGTCACATGTATAGTAATTTCTAGATTATTCACGATCTTCTATTTTCGACCCATGTTTCCTTCCACACTCATTTGTTTGTGGCGGTTGATTAAGGTGCCTAGCTCGGTTTTTGATCCCCCTGTGCTAGTTTTCCATTTCCCTTTTTGTATTTTGTGTTTCGTGTGTGGTTTTTCACTTGGATAAAAACTTTATTTAGATTTTTAGTTGGCTGTGAAAATGTTTTAAAAATGTATTCCCCTCTTCCTTCAAACATTAAACATGTTTTTATATTAAAGTAGGCAATAGAGTGTTACTTGTTTCAGAAAAGAAAATTGCGTGCGAAACTCATATTTTATATAATGTAGTTCAAACATGAAATTAGTTAACACTTTATTTAATATTAGTGCTTTGGGAATAGATTTTTAGCACACCTACTACGGTTTAATACTCATACCTATAGTGTTTTTCTTGTTTTTAGATTATGTTTCAGGTTCGAATCAAGATCATTAGTTGTGGGAGATAGTTGATTGTAGATTGGAGAGTGACTCTAGAATTCGCATGGAGGTGTCTTGGGTGTTAGATTCAATTTGGTCATTCTGGTTTTATCAATTGTTTAGTTTTTTGGTTCATTTATTTAAAATAATGCAATGTTTGGAAATATATTTTATTTTTATTTTCACCATTATTTATTTAGTTTTATTTATTATTTTTATTTTTAAAAATCATTCCTTCTATCTCTATTGATTCCCTTGGTTCATGTCTCTAGCCTGGGATGATCGATAATGCCTCTCGGGACTTGCTGTGGATTGAATCGAGTGACCGGATTGAGGTTGACCTGGGTTGGTTTGTGAAAAAATAGTATCAGGGCAGGTTGGCTCTTTACTGGACCATGTTCATAGAGAACCCATAGTTTTTTGGGGTTTTCATGGTAGAAGGAGTAGGATAATCCGGGCATGAGGTGTAAGAACAAGATGTAAGTCATGGACCCTTGCTCGTTCTGAACCTCAGGTTACCAAGGGATGTCAAAGATTGTCGGTTTCCATTGATTACTCTGAATTTTTCTATGTTTTGAAATAAAAATGGAGTTGTGAATATAGCCTCATGAGCTCACAAGGCCTAGAAATCAAAGTGGATCTGGGAAAATTTCCATATACTTCTGTCCCTGATGGTGGTGTGACTTGTATATGGTTACCAATCATGTGTCTGAGTCCCCTATTGATACTAGTTTCCCCCTTATGGATAAGTTGAGTTTTCTTTTATTTTAAAAGTTTCTTTGAAAATTAATATTTTTAATTATGAAAAGATGAATTTAAAATGACAATGACCTTGTTTTAATCATGTTCCTTATTTCCTTGTTGCATAGTTCTATCCCCAACAAATATTTGGCGGATGCCCAAGGTGCAGATTTGGGTGGGACATCCTTGGATAAAACTCTAGTTTATTAACCCATAGACTATGTCCTCGAGTTTCAGAAGACGAATCCTACTCTCATTAATTGTGAAGAGGATCCTCTTGGGGAGGGGGAGTGGAGGATGACTATTGAAAGGGATATAGATTTCCTCATTCAATATAAGAAATTAATGATAATGTTAGATACCATTATTTTTGAAGGCCCAACCTAGAAATGGTGGAAGACTGTGTCTCGGATAAATCCTAGAGTAGATCTTACTTGGGAGTTCTTCAAGTCATTGTTCATCTAATAGTATTTTTCTAAGATAATGAAGCTGAGAAAGAGGATAATGTTGTGTGGTCTTCAAAATGGTGATGGATAAGTAATGGAATTTTATCGAAGCTTCCTTGACCTAGTCCCATATGACCCAGGGTATATTGTAAATGCTCTTATAAAAGCGCAAAAAAATTGAGTTTAGACTTTGTCTTGTACTATAGTCAAAAGTGACAGTGATCAACTTAACCACCCTCTCTGATGTGGTGGGGAAAGACTTTCGTGATGAAGTAGTGTTAACAGAAGGTATTTAGGTGGTGGGTCTTCCTCAAAATTTTGTACGTTTTAAATAGGATGCCAATAAGAATGATGGGAAGCAGTCAAATACTAGTGGTACTTGTAGGGGAATTAAGAGGCCTTCAGTCCTCCAATCAACCTATTCAGAGTGATAGGTTGTGATCTATCATTAGTGTGGTAAGATGGGTCACAAAGAGTTGGTGTTCCCAAGTGGTCCATGAACCTGCCACACCTGTGGACGCTTGGGTCACAAGTAGTGGTTCTGTTGGGGTGTTTCTAGGAAGCCTTGTGAAGCCAGACCTAGATTTTCAAATGTCACATCATCCCCTCAGCAAGAGTAGAACAATGTTTGGGGCCAGTTTAAGGTTTCCTCTCTATAGTGTTCCAAGTATGTAATTGTCATGTATGATTTTATTTTCTGGAGTTTTTCTCTTTTCCAACTACAAGGGGGTTGTTTCTGAACACTTTTAAATAATATTTAAATGAAGGTGGGTTTCATAAAAATTTTAATCGTGTGTCGTGTTGGGGGGTTTTTAATGCCTGATTGCGAGGTAGAAGATGCTTAAATCATCAGAGATCCATCCATAGGTCCCTGAGTGAAGCTTGCATGTTTTCTGGAGAACAGCTGAGATGTGGAAAGGTTCTGGTATAGGTTTTATTCTCTACAAGGGATGTAGAGGTAGTTTAAGCCTCCAGTGTAGTTGTCTTGTTTTTAGTTGTTCTGCTTAGTGAAAGGTGACCTGGGAGACTTGTTTCCATGTTGTGAACCATCTCAGGGTAAAATATTTATCCTTGGTTATCTAGAGGCTTAATCATCTTTTCTTCGTAAGATCTCAGTGGTTGTGTTCCATCATATGCGGGCATATTTGTTTATGACCATGTTTCTTGCTTGTTGCAGTTAGTTTGGTGTGTTGGTGGTAACCTGGGGAACCTAGAGAGTTTATATATGTCTATCGTTGTTTTTATTCCCCATTATTTGAGCCCATCCATGCCCACCTATTTTGGTGTGGAATTTGGGTCCATGTAAATTTTTTTTGAATTTTTTTAATGGTGTTAGTTCTTATGGTGGGGAGACCCACAATGGGTCTCACAGAGTTACCCATGAAATAATCCCAAGTTAGCCAATTTCACATGGTGGGGATTCCATTTAGGATTCCCTGAGAGTTCCATTCCTAGTACTGTTTGTTAGTGGGTGGTCTTGTGCAGAGCCACCTAATACTATGTTGTCCATTTGAGTAAAGGGTTGGGATGTTAGGGTTCCAACGTTGTCTAGAGTAATGTTTTAAGAGGTACACTTTGGATGTGGTTTAAGCTCATTTGTTGGTTTTGAGAGGGTGGCTGTTTTTCTCTTGGTGTAGTTCAGGAAGATCTATTTGAAGGATGAATTTGTTGTCGTAAAAGTCTTGTTTCATTATTGATCGATCAATTTGAGGTGTTCAATCTTTTTGGGGTGAGCGTCACATAGTGGGGAGTTTGGTTCAGTCTCTTTATTTCTTCTTATTTACCTCTCTATAGTTGGGGATGTTTTATGATCTCATTGTTCATTGTTCCTTGAAAATAAACTTGAACTGTAAAGGGGTATCAGTTCCTATTTTGGGGTTCAACCTTGTTATGGATTTTCAGGGGTGAAAAGCATTATGGTGGGTAGAATTGTCACACCCAGGTTTTATTGATTCCTTGGTTATGGATTGTGTTGGGGTTTTGGGAGACCTTGATTAAAGGTTTTTATTTAATTTTTATTTAGACTTTAATGTTTTGGGATTGAAGGCCTTGAGCGCATGGGAACGACACTATTTGAAGACCCTGTGGCCAGTTCGGTTTTCAAACTAAATAAAAAACAATGAAACAAAGTTTAAATTTGTTTTTTAAAGTAAAATAAAACAATATAGTGTTTTAAGTATAATAAAAAATTATTATTGCTATGGAAAATAGTATTATTAATATTATTAATTTTTTTCATGTTTTTTTAATTATTTAAATTTTAATGATTGTTAAAATTTACATTAACATATTATTATTAAAATTATTATCATTGCTTGTATTAATAAAATTTATCGGCTATGTGGGGTAACTGCATAGTTTCCTGAAACATAAAATAAACAAATATCAAGAATAGAAGTCTGGATAATGTATTAAAATAAGACAAAATAACTAAAATGAAAATAAAATTATTGTTATTGCAATTATTGTTATTATATTTAATCTTTTTCTTGTTTTTTATTATTAAAATTAATAAAATTATTATTATTATTATTATTATTTTATCATAATTTTTGTGTTATTATTATTATAATTAAATTTATTATTATTATTATTAGTAGTAGTATTATTATTATTTTTGTTGTTGTTGTTTTTGTTTTTTTTTGTTGTTATTGTAAAATTTATTAATTATTATTACCATTAATAAGGTTAATTATTATTATTATTATTAAGTTAATATTATAAGTTGTATTTTTTAGGGTTTTTTCTTTTTGGATTGTTTAGGGTTTCACACAGTACCCATCTTTCCCCCTTCTTATCTTACACCTTGCGCTCAGCCCCTAGGGAAACTCCTTGGTGCTATGCTCCCTCTTCATTGGCTTCCACACTCCCTCCTCCCCTTATTGGCCTCCTCCCCGCCATGAACACTGCCTCCACCTCCAACTAGCACATCTCTGGCCAGTATAACCTCTAGCACCACCTCCCCACTCTGACTGACTACTCCAGTGGCTCACTTTCTCTAGAAAATCTCCACCACCCTCCCACCATCTCCCCGGAAGCACACCTCACTGGTATACCCTCCTCTCCTAAGCGCACCTCATCGACACATCCTTCCCCTTCCAATAGGATTTCTTCAATGCCTCCCCCTATAGCAGGCGCAATCTCCTTCGCGAGTTCACATACCTAATTGTTGACATGACCTCCTCTATCCGCGACTATCTACTACTTCATCTAGCCACACCACTGGTGCGACAAGAGCCCCCCATGCAGTCCCCTATCTACTTTGTTTTCATGACCTGCCGCATGCATTATTCTCAATTGGGTGGGCGAAACATGCCCTCCGCCGAAGGTGAGTGGTTTGAATTCGTTATGATTCGCATGCACCGGTGTTGAGGTGGGTTTTATATTGTTTATTAGTTTGCATTATTCTATGTTAGTGTTTACGTGTTTTAGTTTTTGTGTGATTATTGCTTGATTTTGAATAGAAAAACCCGCAACACAGCAGTTATAATGGTCCGTGTACTTATGCACGAGTTCAAGCATGTCACGTTGTTTTGATCGAGCTACGATTCACGGTAGGTTCCCCACTATACTTGTCAATAAATTTAGAATTTATTAATCACATATTATTTCATTGATATTAGATAAATGGGAGATAATACTAAATCTATTTTTAGAATAATTATTTGTTGTAAATGAAGTTTTTTATTCTTATGCATTGAACTGATATTATTTCTCTTGAAAAATTGTCACACCATGGTGATAAAATGCATTTTTATCCTTCTAAAATTAATTCAAGAATTTTCATTTGTGTTTCTAGTTTGACGATAAATGTTTTCTTTTGACGCGTGAAAAATATATTGTTTTATTTTTAGAAATGATGTATTTGTAAAGTTATATAAGGATCATTTGGCTCATGAATAAAGTGAGTTGTTTTCAAACCCATCACATGACTGATCTATAGAGTGTCATGGCGGTGATTTGTAGTATGATTTGTTGTGTGTGATTAATGTCGTTGAGTTTTTTTTCTTTTTTGATATTAGTGGTCACCCCACATAGTACTCACCATGGAAACCTAGAATAGTAAAAGAATATTCTACGAATGATCACCACACTAGTTTAGATTATGCATTGGATAGTGGGCCAATGTAGGGGGATATTTTTGTTATTATTGTTATGGGATTGGGGCCCTTGACAAGGCCAGATATGGTAATGGTTGACAATTAGGGTGTTATGATGTCATTGAGTAGGGAATACCTTCAGGATGAGTCACATGTATAGTATGTTCTGGATTGTTCATGAGCTCCTTGGTTCAACCCACCTTTCCTTCAGCGCTCATTTACCTATGGCGGTTGATTAAGGTTCCTCGATCGGTTGTTGGTACTCAAGCTACTTTTCCATTTCCCTTGTTGTGTGTGGTGTATCGTGTGTTATTTCACTCTGGGCTAACAACTAAATTTTGATTTTTAATTGGCTTTAGAAATATTTTAAAAATGTATGCACCTCTTCCTTTAAACATTAAAATTGTTTTTAGATTAAAGGTGGAAATAGAATGTTACTTGATTTATAAATGAAAAGTGTCTGTGAAACCCATATTTTATATAATATAGTTCAAAGATGAAATTAGTAAAATCATTATTTAATGGTAGCGATTTTCGAATATTTTTTTGGGCATGCCTACTGAGTATTAATACTCTTGAATATAGAATTTTTCTTGTTTTTAGTTTAGGTTTCATGTTCAACTCATGCTCATTCTCTGTGGGCGATAGTTGGTTGTTGATTGGAGGGTGACTCTCGAGGTCACATGGAGGTGTCTTCAGTGTCTAGTTTAGTTTGGTTATTCAGGTTTTGTTAATTGTTCAGTTTGTTGTTTCTTTAAATGAAACGATGGTAATGTTCAGAAATCCATTTGATTTTGACTTGTGCCTTTATTTATTCAGTTTCTTTGACTATTTTTAATGGGTGAAATCATTCCCTTTGTCTTTATTGATGGCCCTGGCTCTTATTGCTAGCCCAGGATGATCGGTAACACCTCTCAGGCCTTGCTGAGGATCGAATCAGGTGGCCGGATTGGGGTTGAACCTGATTGGTTCATGACATGATGATTTATGTACATGAAACCCTTATTAAATATCATTTTCAATATTTGAATTAGCATCTTGTTCTTATCATCCCATAACTAATTTCCAAAATCCTCCAAACCTCAACCAATAAAGAAACATGGTTTGAATATAACATAATGTTTTTCCCATGTGATGACATTGATTTGTACATATTCAGAATAGCAAAAGGTTCATAAATAAGAGAGTTATAAATTCTTTACAAATTTGAACTACCAGGGTATTAATTATTTAATTGGTTTATATAGACTCATTTGGATGAGATATTTTTGTATGTTAACTAACTCTGCCTAGAATTTATTGGGTAACCCAATGTGTAGGCTCATGCTGCAAGAACAATCATTTGGTTTCTTATTCATCCTTCTAGACACACTATATTTTAATGGTGTTCCTATAAGATTCACCCCCACCAAATCCAATTATTATAATTGAATTAACTAAACACATTATTTCTTACTCTCCACCATTTTCAAACATCGAACATTTCATCATTGTTCATGGATCATTTTTTACAATGGTCTCCCCCTTTTGAAACACCTTAAATACATTTTTTCTTCAGAAAGTAAACAAATACCTTCCTAGATAATTCATCAATAAATTTCACATAATATAGTGACCCTCTAAAAGAATGTAATGGTGCACACCCCCATGCATCAGTGTGAAAAAGTCCCAGATTCTTGGAATATGATTTTATAACTCCATTTGAAAAGGACTACTATAACTTTACAATAATACAATCTTTACATAGGCCATAATCCACTAATATCAACTCCAATAGAATTATTGTTTTCCATCATCTTCATCCCATTATCACCCATTTGTCCTATCATGTAGTTCTTTAGTTGTGAATCTTAGAAGAATTTTATTTATGAAAGAACATCCAATTATATTTATGTAATCTTATATATAGTTTAATTCTATAATCGTTGATATATGACCATAAATACATTGGTAATCCTTAAAGAACCACTAGGTAACTTTTTAATAAATCTTGCATCATCATGATTATTGTAGAAAAAATATTTCTTCTCAGTCTAAGGATATACCTTACACTATCAAGAACCAACAAACAACCACTGTTGGTTTTAATATGTGAATGTCTATTCCCTACAATCTATGAGGGTTGATTATCAACATTATGTACAGTAACAAAATTTTAAGGAACATAATTGTTTTGAAAACCTTTCATTGAAGAGGAATATAATGATTCCCTTGATTCTAAAATATAATAATCCATGGGGCTAACCATGGGAAATAATGGAACATCATCATTTCCTTAATTCATTATGTTTATTGTACTAGTTTTGGGCCTAATAAAATTTTCTCTACAGTCATTATTGAAATATCCCTTCTTCCAAAAAAATATAGCATATAGGACTGGGCCAATTTTCCTTGTCTGTGATCTTTATTATTGGTTTTCTTCTCCCTATAATATTATCAAGATTCACATATCTTCTTCTGTTGGTCGGAGTGCATACTCAAGAGGGGGGTGATTTGAGTTCCAATTAAAATTTCTGTTAAAAACTTTTAGGATTAGAATCCCCCAAATTAAAACAGCCCAGTCAATTATGGCAGTATAGATATAAGTGAATTATTGTTGAAAAAGTTTCTCAAATGTTGATTACTCCTTAGTTGAATCAGTATGAGAAGGATTTCAAATTTTGAAACAAGTATACTAAAATAATCACAAATACACACTAACTAGAACTAACTATCAGAGTGAATGTAAAAACAGATTTCTTTCTTTGAAAATATAAGCATATCGGATAAGTATAAAATAGAGTAAGTGAAATATGAAAACAAAAAATTAAACAAGGGGTTTAGTCTTAAGTCAAGACCTAGTCCTCTCCACTTAGTGATCACCCGCCACCAATCAATTATATTTAAAAGTGATACACAACTTGTATCGGGATTTACAATAGTTTCCACAAACTGTCCAGGTTTTGCGACCTCTACAACATTTATACGGGGAAAAGTAAACTACCAAGCCACACTAGGATTCTTCCACAATTATAAGTGGGAAAATATGTAAAGATAGTTTGGTATGAGAATTTTCAGTATCCCTCAATTCAAGAACAAGAGTCAGTGTGTGTAAAATAGAAACACTGCTCACAAATGTAAAATACTTAAACACATTAGAGCTAAAGATAGTAGGGATAGGTATAGAATGCTCTGTTGTGTTGGCAGATCAGCTCTGGACTCGTTGGAATGAAGGAAATGATGTTTTGGTCCTTCTCTACAAGTTTCCTCCAAAACAGAGTGTTGCAACTTCCAGGTTCTGAATTCCAGATGTTGAGATGATTATCTTCTTGGGTTTAAAGCTCTTTGTAGAACACCACTACAACTTAAAAAAGGTTCTTTTAATAGATCTTTGTGAAGCTCTCTGTTCTTCAGAATACGTGATCGAGTATTCTTCATCTTTCTTGTATTTTTGGGTGCTGTATGTTTTTATCTTATGTATATTCAATATATTCTATGTATTATGGATGTGTATCTCTACTCATATATATATATATATATATATACTTTTCCAGTTCATCTTTTTATCATTTGGTTTAGCAGGGGCCAACAAGAGAAATGTTTCAACCACATGTGGTCTTCTTCGTACCTCATACTGTCTCCTGATATGCCTGCAAATAACATTAAATAATGTCAGGTGTGTTAATTTGTCCAGACATGACCGTTATGATAGTAAAAGAAAATTGGTAAAATAAATAATAGAATATCATTAGATTGGTAGCATATGCATGTCACACAGTATACTTCAACAGTAGTCTCTCCAACTGTGAACTTCATCGGTAGCCTACTCAACTGTGAGCTTCATCGGTAGGATCTCTGTCTGTAGGCTTGTAATGGGGGACTTTGTGTTAGTGGATTCCTTATAATGGTAGCTGTTACTCTATATAACAATATCTCCTCATTATTGGACATCATCGGTAGGTCTATAACATCAGAATATTGCAACAATGACCTTTCCACTGGTAGAATGATCTCAATAGCTAATTTCATTAATAGTGGAATATGTCCATCAATAGACTTTGAACAACAGTCGACTATCTCGACAGTAGAATTTGTCTAGCGGTAGCCTTCTAATAACGGTAGACATGTCCAACTGTAGACTTGAATAGTGATTCTCTCAAAAGAAGACTTGAGAAAGAGTCTGACAGTGAACTTCTAATAGAAGCCTTGTCACAGTAGTGACCTTGTGACGGTGGCTCTTTGTCTGTGAGATTTGATAAGCAGATCAACGGTAGGCTTGTGACAGTGACATTGTACCGGTAGCTTATACCAGTGACAGTAGATCTTCAACTGTGACCTTTTAGCAACAGTGATTCAGAATTCCAATGAGTTATAACGGTGACCTTGAACAGAAGGCTCTTACCAGTAGCCTTTAACAGTGAACTTATCTTTAGATAAATGTAAACTGTAAGATGATGTAACTAAATAATGAGACTAAGAATATAAATTGGTCAGGATAAACAGTATAAATACAGATTAAAAAGGGTTATCGAATGGCTTAATATATCATGGTCAATATTTAAACATGATTTGGAATTATCAACATAGGTGAGTCCAACAATATCCCCCTTTTTGATAATCACAAATTATGCTAGTATGTATTAAATAATGATATCAGATATAATAAAGTTATTAAAAATAGATAAAAAATGTCTCAAGTATCAAAGATTAGTAAGAGTGTAAAACCAGAAAATATTGGTACGTAGTATCAGAGAGAAAGGAAGAAAAGATTCAACATAGGATCATATTAGCACATTTCTCCCCAATCACATGATTAGTCTAGAATTAGCACAGTATTTCTCCCCCTTTGTGATTAGAAAAAAGAAAAACAAATAGAGAGAACTGAGAAAGATTGTATTAATGAAAGTACATTACATGACCCAAAAAGAATAAATAGTCCCCATAAAAAGACATAAACAGACTCAATGCACATTATCCATAGGTAAGTGGTATTTCCAATTGGAAGAAGAAGATGGAGGATGAGATGGTGGATCATCAGGTTTAGGATCTGGTGAAGGAATGACCGGAGGGGCAGCAACAGAAGTTCGTGTGGGTCTGTAGTGGGTTGCCCATGGAGGTATCATTGGAGTAAGGCTTATGATAGCGTCAGTAGAAGACATCGTGGAATAACTACTAGGTTGAGATGTAGGTAAGGCAGAAGGGATGATGACAGGGGTGCAGTACACATCGAGAAAGGGTAGAAGAAGGTTTTTGAAGTCCATAATAATGCTTCCTCCTCTTTCCATAGCTAATAAAAAATCATCTTTATTCTCCAAAAATTTATCCAAAGCAGGGGTCAATTCTCTTAGTTTGCTGACCTGATCCCTGAATGCCTGAGTCACTGGAGGCAGCTTCAAATTCTCTATCAAAAGATTGAAGTGGTTGGTCATTGGTTTCTTGGTATTGATCTTCTCAAAGTAAGAATCTACCTTATTCTTAATGGATTCCTGAGTAGTAGTAGCTACTCGCAAGTGTTCACGAACATAACTGTTGACTTCCCTTGTGGTAGAAATTACCTGAGAATCAGAGGTGCCACTGGTACTAGCCTTAGCAAGCTCTTCCTGGATCACATTTCTAATCTGGTCAATGTTCATAGTGGTGCTAGATGATGGAAGGGGTTTGAACGAGAAAGCTACTGTCTCATTGAAAGACTGAGGGAAATTACCAATCACCTTCTGAACAAGTACATCCTGACTGTTCATGTGTTCTTTGACTGATGTCTTAAAATCCTAAAAAACTTCCACAAACTTCTTGACTACCTCTTTGATATATTGAATCTCATCATTCACTTGGTTTTGAAAACTTCTCATGGTGGTCGATGAAGCAACCGATTGTCTTAGAGCAACCACAACTCCTGTCCAGCTTTCAATTTGAGTATGTGTAAGAACCCGGTTCTTATTTTGAGGTAAGGTCTTCTTCTTTTCTCATTTCCTTAAGTGTTTTTGAGAAACTATGGAAAATGGGAAAAAATCCTAAATTTTGGAAGTACACGCCATGTACTCTTTCCACACGCTGTGTACTCCTGGCCGTGTGAGATGAGTACACGGGGCGTGTAGCCATGTCTGCGACAAAGGGTGTAGGAACCGACTACACGCCATTTAGTGGTCCTTTACACACCGTGTAGTCAGTCGGCAGGCCAAATCAATATGGTGGTGGAGTAGCCGCCAGCTCGGCGACAGTACACGCCATGTAGTCGGGAGTACATGCCGTGTACTCATGTTGACGGATGAACAGTGTGGCGGTGCCACCAGAGGAACAGTTAAATGAAGGAAGTACATGCCGTGTATTTAGAAGTACATGCCATGTAATTTGTTTTTTTGCTTAAAACGGGTAGTAGCCAACCCTGTTCATAGGATTGGCTTAGAACCGGAGGAAGGAGCTTGGGAGGAAGTCCAGATCTTCATGGATCAACCGATCGAGTGTCGGGAATCCATTTCCGAATCAGACGATCACGTTGGAACTGTGCGGGTAAGTCCTCTCTGCTCTTAGTGTGTTTCTTACCAATTATTTCCCTAACAGGAGTTATTTGAGGTTGAATGACGGGTTTCTTACCTCAGATCTACGCCGTTCTTGGGCTTTTCTGGAACTGACGTTCGGGTATAGCTCTCGTTGGCGTATAAGGTAGGTGGCTTGGTGTTTAGTTTTCCAACTGCCGTGTGTTTATGAATTTTCGTGCCACGAACCCATCTTGGGGTGTCTTGTGACTAAGGCCGTGGCTTTTTTAATGACCTAGAACTGTATAGGTAATTGAATAAATTGTAAAAATGTTGGTTGGGATCATTGCTTGGATCCAAGAACCACCTCAGGGGTGTGTTCCACTATTTAGCCATTTGGCTAGGATACCTGAGGGTATGCCTTTAAAGTAGTAATTTTAGAATTTCATTGGGAGGAATTTCTTGATACTGCTTGTTTATATGTTGGGCATGGCCCGGTTACTTATTCCTGAGGGTGGTGTTTTGCTATAGCCGGAGGACATCACTGTATTAGCATGAGGGCAATGTTCTATTTCGCATGAGGGAAACCTTTTGTGCCTGACGTCTTAAATTATGTGCCTGATGGAGACACTTCCTATGCCTGAGGGCAATTTCTTTTATGCTTGAGGGAAATGCGTGAGGGAAAGATCCTGATTACCTGAGGGTAAGCCTGAGGGCATGGTTATATTAGCCTGAGGGCATAGTTCTAATTAGCCTGAGGGATTAGCTCTGAGGAACATTGACTGTTATTAAATTGAAATGTGAAAATGATATTTAAATGGAAATATAATTGGTAAAGTTAGTTACTTTGTGTACTTCTTAGTTTATTGCATTTACTCTTTCACGCTGTTGTTGCATGTTTACACCCAGTTGGGCACGAGCCTCTGGTGGGTGCCTACTGAGATATATTTCTCACACCCAATTTGGGTCATTCCTTTTGGCCCAAACAGATTACGTTTCTGCAGGTATAGATAAGGGAAAGAGTCCTTATACAGGTAATTGAGTGCTGCTGAGGAGTAGGGGAGCATGGGACCGGGCATAGGCTTACGATGCTACCGGCTGTTTCGTTTTTGTTTTGTTGTACTCTGTATTGTATTGTACTGCAATGTAACATGTTCTGGATGTTTTCTTAGAACTTGAGACATGTTGCATCATATCTATATAACTGGTTGATTATATTTTACTGCATTTATATTAAATGTGTATGGTTTATTGCTTCCGCTATTTCTGTATTTCTTATTTCATTCTGCTACACTACACTTTAAAAAATGAGGTCATAGTTTCCCCACTATCAGCACTGGGCCCTCGCTGCTAGTCGGCAGCCTCTGGCATTTGGGGAAATGCACTTGAGGTCATGTGGAAAACCGGGTTCAGGGCACCCATTGAGTGGCACCTGGAACTGAGACGTTACAAAGTGGTATCAGAGGGTTTATTTTCTTTGACTTACTATTTGGAGCCTTAGTCAGGGATAGGACGAGAATGGTAGTTGGTAATAAGCTGTGCCCGGGCGTAGCTAACCCGTGTACAGGAAAAATCCAATTTACCTCGTATTGAAATTTTATTGATTTTTCAATTTACAGTTGATTTGATTTCACCGTTGGGTGACACACACTTGATTGTGCTATTTATATTTTATCTATGGGCTCTACTTTGTTGCAACCCGATGAGATGAGGGTATGCCATCTCATGCATCATTTAGGCACATGCTATAAATCAAGTTCCATGCATAGTTCCATGCCATGTAGGTGCATTAGAAATTTCATGTTGTTGTGATGTTTGTTGTGATAGAAAATCATGCTATTGTGATAGCAGCTTGATAAATACCTACTATGTGATAGGGTATTTTTTATGAGCTGGTTTATCGAATGGACTCCAAACTTTTGTTTTTGGGGAGTATGGGCCCCCATTGACAAGAATTTGGTGGATCATTATCTGTTTATTTTGTTATAACACAGATACGATGTCAAACATTGATTCATGGAGAGTATAGGCCCTCACGGGTCGGAATTTGACACTTGGGTGTAGTTTTACAGTGTTTTCTGGGCACCAGAGTAGTTTCTGAGGCATACCGTCCAGAATTCCCAGTATAAACACCGTGTAGTACCTTCAACATGCCATGTATGGTCTTCTGTTTGGGAAGAAATATAATTTTTTGAGTACACGCCATGTACCCTAAGTACACACCGTGTAGTTTCTTCCCATGTCACATATTGTGTGGGTGGCGACATGGGGAAGGGAGGAGCTTGGGACGAACATGCCGTGTAGCTTATGTACATGCCATGTAGTTTTTACCCGGTGTCCGCCGTGGAACTAACAACACGGGTGGAGGAAACCTTAAGACATACAAGATGTGTCCATTATGGAACACACCGTGTAGTGTGACCTGGGGACCCGACCATGAAATTAACAACACGGGTCTGGGAAATCCCTTCGAGTACATGCCGTGTGTATATCGAACATGCCGTGTAGAGTGAGTAGTGTGTCCGGCCTTGTAACTAACAACATGGGTCGATAGAGCTTGTCTAGTACACGCCGTGTACCTGTTGGACATGCCGTGTAGTGTTATCTTAGGACATACCGTGTGGAGTTAGCCGTGTGACTGGGAAATGGGGTTGTTGACACGCCGTGTGTGGGTGTAACACGCCGTGTAGTTTCAAGCCGAGTAGTTGGCCATGTCACAAACAACATGGGCAGGTGGAAAATAACACCATACACGCCGTGTAGATTATATACACACCGTGTAGTTTTGGTCAACGGGAGCCGTGTGGCTTAGCCATGTCGAAGGACCGGGGCAGGGGAAGGGAAGTCAAGTACACACCGTGTAGTCAGTATACACGCCGTGTAGTCTTGTTTTTCAAATCTTGAAATGCCTTCTTCCTATTGTTCCCTTTGTGGTTCCTTCGCTTTTAATTTCAATAAATATTGATCTAAGGCATGCTTTTGACCTTGTAGTGTCATGATGACTAGACGTCCATGTGTTGTTATCCAGGAGAGTGGCGATGACTATACTCCAGAGACGGTGGGCCATGGGAAACTAGTTGATCCACCAGCAGAGACAGATGCGACACCAGCTGCTATACCAGACACAGGCGCGAAGGCGCAGTTCTTTGAGGGCTTTATGCGGTTCATGCAGACCTTTCAGTGAGCACCGCAGGCTGCCACATCTATGGCCGAGCTGACTCATATCTTTCAGTAGCAGCATCCGCCTACGTTTTCAGGGGATGGCGGACCACAGGCTAAGGATTCTTGGTTGGGGTCGATGCAGACTATTTTCGAGCATCTAGAGACACCTCCAGGGTGGAGGGTCAAGCTCGCGACTTACAGGCTGCGTGATTCCTCCTAGAGGTGGTGGGACGTTACCACCCAGTCAAAGCATCACAGGGACATGTCATGGGAAGACTTTTAGGTGGTCTTCTATTAATTTTTCTTCCCAGAGACGCTAAGGGCAGATAGAGCTCGGGAGTTCATAAATCTCCAGCAGGGGGCTATGTCGGTGATGGACTATTCTACTCGTTTCACCGAGCTTCAGCGTTTTGCACCCGTTCTAGTGGGTGATGAGATGTTGAGAGCCAGATGTTTTGAGGATGATCTTCATTATGAAATCCAAGAGCTGGTGAATGTTTTGAAGTTTCCTTTAGTACACGCTGTTGACGCTCCTTTCGTCACAGAATCTAAAGATCGGAAAAGAAAATATCTCAGCTGAAAGTGATTCATCCTTTGAAGAAAACATCAAAAACCGACAAAGTCATGAATAAAGGATCAACAGAAAATCCACCGCGCAAGTGATACCACTACCGCGCAAGTATACTTGCGCGGATACCTTGGTCGCGCAGGTGACTTGCGCGACCTAATTGGTAACCGCCCAGTAACCGCCCGGGGTCTTCTTTTGCCTATAAATAGACCCTGTGGGCCCCCCATTCGAGAGTATCTTTTTCCAGAAACTCGGATTAAAGCTCCCGACGCCCAAGTCTCTTCTCAAAGCTTCCAGAACACTTCTAAGGTAATTTCTTACCTAGAATGGAAGATCTAAAGAGAAGAAGGAAGGCCTAAGTGTTGAAACTTATCAAACACTTGCGCGCCGACTTAATTCCTTCAATATAACTTGCGCATCCCTTCTCTGGAAGAACCTCAAGAGGATTGTAAAGGGTTTTCTAAAGAGTCGCTCAAGCATTTCAATGCTGGTTGAAAATCGCGCAAGTACACCATATGTCGCGCAAGTATACTTGCGCGACCACTACTTGCGCGCCGCCGTAGGACTTGCGCGCCTTTCAAGACTTGCGCGCCCCTATCTTTTTGGGTGCCCATCTTGACCATTTTACCCCTCTTAAGCCATTTCACCTTTCCTATTCAAGATTCAGTCTTCAAGACACTCTTCAAAACAATTTATGGCATGATTTCTTGATTTGACTTTCTTATCTGAAAGGAATTCTGTGAAATCTCTCTCAAAGTCTAGTGATTTAAATATCCTTATGTCACTAAAATACGGGGAGTTCATTCATTCAACCTCATCCTTTAAGATGAGAAAATCCTAACTTGGGTCTCCTTTTCAGGAATAATCCCCAGTTATAAAACCTTTGATCTGGGCATCCTCTTCAGGAGTAAGCCCCAAACCTTAATCCCTAACCTGGGTCTCCTTTTCAGGAATAAGACTCAGTCATAACCTTGGGCTTCCTTTTCAGAAGTAAGTCCCAAGTCCCTTAACCTGGGTCTCCTTTTCAGGAATAAGACTCAGTCATAACCTTGGGCTTCCTTTTCAGGAGTAAGCCCCAAGTCCCTTAACCGGGGTCTCCTTTTCAGGAATAAGACTCAGTCATAACCTTGGGCTTCCTTTTCAAGAGTAAGCCCCAAGTCCCCTTAAACTTCTCTTAACCAGTCATAATTTACCTTTGATTTGGGTTTCCTTTTCAGGAGTAAAACCCAATCATAAGTCCCCTCCTAACTTGGGCATCCTCCTTAAGAGTAAGCCCCAAGATTAGAGTATTCAAATCTCCATGAAGCACATATAACTTTGTGGACCCTGTTCATGGATTTTCTCCCTAAAAGTAAATCCTAAACCTTCATCTATCTGGGCAGTCATCCATACATAAGCCCCAAACAAATTCTTATGATTGCATCTTTCATGGCACAATTGTCTAAATTTTACCAATACCTATTGTTTCTCACACCGAGCATGACTCACGTGAGCTTAGAGTGTAAAAGTAATTATGACATTCATCTTTGAGCCATCAATCATAAACATAATACCCCATTCCTCGAACTACGTGGGTTCTGATTCCTTTTCCAAAATAAAGGATACGTAGGTAGCCCATTTTATGGGTTCGATCCCAACATTGAAATAATCTATGTCCTTCTGAATGACGATAAACTTCAAGTGCCCCACTGAGTGGCTTTAAAACCAGCCTGGTCATCATAATGACCAAGAGACTTTTATATAAATGTTTTGAAGGATACCATTAACCAAGAATCTCTAAACAGATATGGATAATTCTCTATTGATGAAGAACCTCGAATACATATAAAAGATTCTCTAAATTTCTTGCATATTTAATCATTGATTGTTAAAACTAAAGGAAAGCTCATTTTATACTTGGTAATATAATAAGGATTCACGAACATAACTTAAATCTATAAAGAGAGTCCCGGAGTAGACAATAATTCCCCTCAAAAAGGTGTGATGAGTCCGACCTCCCATCCTCTCGACCAATGAAAATTCCTAAGCCTCATCAGTCCACAAGCTAATGAGCGCCTGCCTTTGGAAAGTAGGTCCAAACGGATGTGGAATCATTGGATGTTTCCGGTTCTACGAACAAACCCACTAGAAACCGATCGGAACGTTTGAATCTCCTGTCCAGGAGGTCATCCCCGTAATCCGTGAGGAAACAAAAATGGTGAACCCGACGTGAATCCTTAACCAAGTTAAAGTGATGTTCTTCTTATTTGTTAGGCCCCTTGGGCCAACAAAGCAATCATTGACATATGCTCATCCAAAAGATGCAGTGGCCAGATTCATCTTGATAATGTCTGTTACATGGAACAGGCACTCTTTTTTCAAGATCTTCTGCAAAAATTGCTTTCCTTAAATTCACCCCAGTGAATACTGCTGCTGTGAAAACCAATACTGCTACTCCTGCTGGAACGTCATCCGCTCTGAGGATGACATCACCAACTCAGCGTCTTCAACGCTGTGTTTCTAATGCACTGGTTAAGGAGTACCGTTGCAACGGTACTATCCCAACTCTGGAGGCCGCTCGTCAAGCCCTCCAAGTTAACAACTCTACCTGGTCGTCCGTACAACGGCGGCCAGCAATCAAGAAGCAGGCGGTGCTGACTACCGTCTCCAACCGTTTCGGGTCGTTATCCCCGGAACGCAATTTCCATTCACTCCCTTACTCCGAGGAAGTGAATGAGCAGGTCCCTCGGGGCCTTAATTCAAAAATACAGGAGTCCTTCCCGAGGGCTCCCATCAACAATCGCCGCCAGACTCGTGCGGTAGTGCGCCCTCAACATGATGAGGGTACCGACTCCAGGAATTCAGCTCAGGTTCCTCAAACCCGAGCAGGCAAGATGAACCGCCAGAGACGGAATCCGGTTAACAATAGGCAGGTTGTCATCCCTGCCATCTCTGGAGAAGTCCACCAACCTAACATGGTGGCAAACAACGAGCAGACACACACACCTGCCCGTTTTAATTCCGCTGTCCAGCAGACTCGTCTGGCAGCATCAAGCCGATCCCGCCAGGCAATTCCGGTGGAGTACCATAGGCAGGAACATACACCTGCTTATACATCATCAGTTAGTCAGCAGGCTCGTCTGACTACATATGATGGATCTCTTCAACCGCGTTTGGCGAAGTGTAATCAGCAGGCACATACACCTGCTAATACTAATCAAGCCTACCAACAGTCTCGCTTGGTAGCGCACGGAGAAGTTAGTCGGAAAGCCCCGACGACAAACAAGAGGCAGACTAAACTCTCTGCCTCCACACTTGAGTACTGTCAGGATTCACTGACAGGAAAAGGAGGACAGGAGCAGGCACATACACCTACTCCAAGCCCGGAATGGACGTATATCCCTGTTCCGGTGGCTGAAGTCACCAAACATATTTTGTCAATGGTGAAAGAGCAGAAGAAAATTCCTGCTCATATTCTGGATGCTTGCCAGGATATCATAACAACTTCAGCATCATCTCAGGGACAGACACATAAATCTATCCCTAGCAATGGAGTGACACATCAACGATTCACTCCGGAACAGACACACACATCTGTTCCAGTCCAAGAGGGTTATGGGGCATACTCCCCCATATCATACGGACAACCAAGTTAGGCACATACACCTGATTTGAGCGATGATCGTCAGCCCAACCTGACCATCTTTCCTGATCATGCACATACACCTGCTCAGAGCAATCACTTTCGTCATCAAGTGGTTTCTAAAGCGAGTAAGAAGGCATCTAAGAAAAAGATCCGCCCAGCACAGTCAGGAGATCAAAGGCCAATCTGCAACAAGGCCTTGCTCGATGCTGGAGTTCTTGAAGCCCTCAGACATTTATCTGTCAGAATTCAAGATTCTACTCCCTCAGTTCCCAATAACGGGAACATTAATTTTGAAGGTCTTCAACATTAACTTCCTCATGAAGACTTGCTTCATGAAAATTCGGTCAATCTTGAAGTTTCTTCTTCAGATGAGAGCCACAGGAACCCTCTGTGTGGTCAAAAGGCCAAGGAGCAAGAGATTTCATCTTTTGCTGTAACCCATCATGACGGTCCTCCTCATGGTGATGAACTTCGCTGCGAAAGTCCTCTCCGCAGTAGTGATTCACGTTGTCTCGAAAATTCTTCAAAAGGCAATGTAGTGACGAGAAAGCCCTCCTATCTCGAGGCACTTGCAAACGTAAAACCAGTCATGTCTGATGCTTTACTATCGGCAGGTGAAACTCTTTCTCCATCAGAAGATAGCCTGGGGTTCAGGTTATTCTCCGAACCTTCCCTGGGTCATTCATCTTCCAGCATGAATAGTGATTTCTCTACCAATCTTGTTGAATCCGATGAAGCAACAAGGAAACACCAACTCTGGTCCAAACAGGTAGAAGAATCTTCATTTAATGATAAAGAGGAAATGCTGAACATGAGGAAAAAACTGGCAAAAGGTGAAGTACCAGTCATGTTTTGGCCTTTGGCTGATTCCCAGTACGACATTCCAAAGATGTTGACGGATGATGGAATCCATGATATTCGTCTCAACATATGGAAAACTCTTTGTCAATTAAAGAATAAGGTATTATCTTACGATGAATATGAAAATCATCTTAAGATAATAGAAGGGTTACAACGCCAGATTGATTTGGCATCTCTATCAGTCTCTCGGTATCCGAAGGCTGAAAAGCAACAGAGAACCCTTCAACGTTCATGCCTTGGCGCACTAAGAAGATTGCGTCAGTTAATTTCCAATGCTCCATCTAATGTTCATATCAGAGGATGGGGTGTTCACGGAGCACTACATTTCACAGTGCTTTCCGGTCAGCAAAGCCCGCTAAAAATGGTCTCATGCAATGTTATTGCCCATGGCCGGCCACAGTCAATGGGCTTTGTTCATAATCAAAAGCTTGCTCGAGATCAAGCTTCAACTAGTTCCTCTCAAAATCAAGTATATAGAGAACAGGTTGTTGAATTTCTCCTACATCAAGTAGGCGAGAATATTGCACAAGCCTCTCGTCTGGACCAAACACGTCATCAAATGACAGAAGTTTCGGAAATCATCCAACGGTCTGTTGAACCAGGTGATAAAAGTGGATACAGGTTAATGCATCCAGCTAATTTCCGAACTAAGATTCGCAAGATCAAGAGAGATTTCAAGAAGATCTCAGACATAGCATGTCAAGAGACACCCCAGCTTGCCAGACTGGGGACTTCTCTAACCCAACCCTCAGAGTCAACGAATGGGATTCGAGGAGTTGAGCGGAAGCAACAGGAACACCCCCAGTCCACTGGACTGGGGACTTTTTCAAATCTTCAATCCCTCCCTCAGAGAAAGTCAGTATTCTCTCGATTAGGGAATAAGCCTCAAGAGGAACGAAGAGCCAAGATGTCAGGAGATTCTATCCAAGTGACGGTTCTCCAAGAAATTCCTGAGGGATCAAGTCAACGGAATGCCATGTCTCATCATGGACATAGAAGGAGACAATATCACAGAAATGCCGATAGAAAGGATTCCATGCAATATGCATCCATTAATGTCATCAATGCCGTTGCTGCTGATTCACCAGATGAGGCTCAATCAGAGGGATCAGACGAAGAGGTTCCTGCTCAAGAAGTCGCGCACACAGACCTAAATGAAGAAGGTGTGCGCACACGTAATCAAAGGCTTACCCAAAATCTGGGTATTCCTTCAAGTAACCCACTTCCCCCTCTCCGAAAATGATCCAATAAGGGGAAAGGAAAGAATCAGGTTACTTCTCACCCTTCCTCTGAAGGAGGTCAATCGCTCTCATTAGAGCAAAGATTTGCACAACAGGAGGAAGAAATGAAAGAATTAAGAAGGTTGAATGCAGAACTACTTCAGAGTAGTCTTCTTCTTAAGAATGCTGAAGTCCGACAGCCAAAGGAATTTGTTGTAACTACTGAGATAGATCAAGAATATCCTCCTTTGTCAGTACACCCACAGAGGTCTAATCCTACGGGTCAAACGCAACAACGGTTGGCAGCACTACCATCAGTTGCAGCACCAACCACCACGTCTGTCCAAGCTCCATTCATTGCACCTACCCAAAACCAAGTTCAACCTGACGTTTCTCAAAAGTTAATAACTACTATTGAGTCATTAACAGCTCGGTTAGAAACTATGGAAGGGAAACGGGTGCAAGTTCAACCTGAAAAGAAAGTTTACCCTGAATGGGTAGATTCAATTTCTCCTCCATCCAGTTTTGGAAACCCTATTTTCCCTACTTTCAATGGATCAGGCGACCCTGAACAACATTTGACGCATTACGTATCTTGTTGTGATCCTATGATGGGAACTCCAGAGCAGCAAGAAGCAGTGAAACTCAGATGCTTCGTGCGAACCTTGCAAGGACCAGCTTTTGTATGGTATACAAGCTTGAAATCCCGGTCAGTCATCGGATGGGAGGATCTTCGTAAAAAATTCCTTCTTCAGTTTAGCTCAACTTTGCCAAAAACGACAGTTTTCGATCTTACAAACTGCAAGAAAAGGGAGAATGAAAGAGTCTCTGATTTCATTGCTCGTTGGAAGGGATTAACATATTCCTTGAGTTTATCACTCCCTCAGGAGGAATAGTTGCCAATCTGTGTGGCAAATTTGCGTGACGAATTACGCACGCCATTGATCCCTGTGAAATACACAGGAGGGTTTCGAGACCTTACTTCAATCGCTCAACAGATTGAAGATTCCCTTATACAGGCTAAGGTTAAATCTCGTATAATTCCATCAGCTCCAGGAAGAAGAATGGGTAAAGCCGAAACTGCTACAGTTATGCTTAAACAGGCACCTATACCTATTTCTACTTCAAAAACTTCATCTTCTCGAAGAGCTCCACCTCCTGAACGCCAACAACAAAGGCTATTTCGTCCAAATGATCAAAAAGATCAACGACGAAAACAATTTGAGGATATGAAGAGTAAAACATACTCTTTCCGAAGTGATCAAGTTCCTGGTTACTTCATTTCAGCTCTGGAAAATAATTTGGTTCAATTACCAGTGCCCAAGAGGCCAAACAAGGAAGGAGATGAAGACCGTCCCAATTATTGTCCCTTTCATCAAATGTTGGGGCATCCCATCCAGGAGTGTTTTGTTTTTAAAGACCTCCTGCAAAAGATGGTCGACTTGGAGCAAGTCAAATTGAAGGGTTCTTCAGCTCATGTAGCGTGTATTACCGCTACAGATCCAGAAGAAGGAGGCGAGTGGCAGGAAGTCAAAAGCAAAACTGCGAAAAAATATGATGATTGGATGGTCAGAAAGACAATCAATCGGACCCATTCCATTTTGCGAACACAATTGAAGAAGCCAATTGTGTCTCCTACAAAAGCTGCAGTAAAGCCTCCATCAAAGGACAAATCCTCAAAAGGGCAGCACAATTCAAAGAAGAAAGAGGAATCAGGAGAAGATGAGTATGCATCAAAGCCTAAATTGTCTTTGACTCTGGCAGATTTCATGCCATCTACTTCAAAGCAACGGGCACCGTCCCACCAAACGGCACAGCCTAAACAGGCTAACCAGGCAGAGTCTTTATCAGACGAAGAGTTAATCTTTGGTTCTGTTTAATCTCAATGGATGGAGAACACATCACGACTCCAACTAATGCCAGATTTCTGAAGAAGTATTTTGTATAAACACAAAATATTATTTCCAGAACCAAGACTCTTACAATTGGTTCATACAGCAATGGTCCAGTATGACCTTAAACTGCAAATATGTCCTACATGACACTAAACTGTATATGTCCGAGATGACATTAAACTATATTATTTTTGTCCTAGCAACATGACATTAAACTGTGTGGCACTTTCATCGTCCAGCATGACGTTAAACTGTGTCAGTTCCCTTATCGTCCAACATGACGTTAAACTGTCACATTGGTTACTAATATGTCCTACATGACACTAAACTGTATATGTCCGAGATGACATTAAACTATATTATTTTAGTCCTAGCTACATGACTTTAAACTGTACAGTAATGGTCCAGTATGACCTTAAACTGCAACTTCGTCCAACATGACGTTAAACTGTGTCACCTTCAATGTCCTACATGACATTAAACTGTACAGAAATTCCTTATTTGTCCGAGATGACATTAAACTATATGTTGTCCTAGAAACATGACATTAAACTGTGTGACACTTCCAACGTCCAGCATGACGTTAAACTATAAAAAAGTCCCCAGAACTGATATCCTCATATTTGTTCACCTTAGTCCTAGTTACATGACTTTAAACTGTACAGCACCAGTTAGTCCTAGCTACATGACTTTAAACTGTACAGTAATGGTCCAGTATGACCTTAAACTGCAACTTCGTCCCACACGACATTAAACTGTGAAAAAGTTCTCTAAACCGTCCAGCATGACCTTAAACTGCATCATCCCTGGTCCATGTATATGACCATAAACTATTTGCAAATCCCTTATGTCCAGCAAGACGTTAAACTGTGACGTCCTAACTACATGACGCTAAACTGTATAAAAGTCCCTCACGTCCGGAAAGACGTTAAAACTATATAATAATCAAAGGTCCAACATGACATTAAACTGCACCATCCACGGTCCATGCATATGACCTTAAACTATTCGCACTTTCGTCCGACATGACGTTAAAATGGTACACTCTTTTGTCCTTACTGCATGATATTAAACTACACAGTCCCCCTTTTTCGTCCAATATGTCGTTAAACTATATTGTCCTCATCGTCCTAACTACATGACGCTAAACTGTATAGAAAGTCCTTGATATGTCCTACATAACATTAAACTGTTATTTTGTCCCTGCTACATGACACTAAACTGTGCAGCACCAATAGTCCTAACTGCAAGACTTTAAACTGCATAGTCCCTTTTTTATGTCCTACATGACATTAAACTGTGCATCGTTAAGGTTGTTATTACCTCTTGTTTCTCACACCGAGTATGACTCACGTGAGCTTAGAGCGAACATCAACCATAACACTCCCTTTGGGCCACTAACCATGTGTAAGTCCCAACAACATTTTTTATTAGATCATTGTCCCCAAGAATAACTTGATCATTGATTCATTCTTTAATTGAACTACACGGACTTTGATCCTTGCCCTCCAGGCTGGGTATGTAGGCAACCTCCCAGAGTTCAAGCCCAAAAACAATCTCTTTACATCGGTTCACCACCATCTCATATGATGTTGATTCATGAAACCGCCCCTGGAATCAATATCTTTACATTGATTCACTTTCTTCCTTGTTATATGACGTTAAACTATACAACACTTTTGTCCGGTACGACAATAAACTACAATATTCTTTGATCTCCTCACTTGAGAGAGAACTATTATTGACATTGATTTTTCAATCATGTTTCATTTCAAAAAGACTACGTGCATACATGGTAATGCCTAAATTTTTTATCTCAGGTTAAAACATCATTGCACTAAAGTCCCCTTTCACCCTTCACATGTACGAACCAAATTTGTACAAAGGGTAGTTCTAGAACTACGTGGAATTGATTCCCATCCTTATGGGATACGTAGGAACATTCGAGTGTCCCTCGAATCCAGTCCCAAGTCTTTTGGGCCTAACCCCAAATTTCACTTTCAGTCCCTTGGCTGAAAAGTCCTCATGAAAACACACACTGTGTATTCATTATTATGGTCCGAATTCTATGACCCTAAACTAAGATCACTCATACTTTCGTCCTGTACGACGTTAAACTACATTTCAAGAACTACGTATGGCATGATTCTCATTCTTATGAGATATGTAGTGAAGTTCAAAATTTCAATTTAGGACCCAGCCACAACATGATTATGGTTTTCATTGACCTATGTATCTCTATATACATTGGACAATACCCATCTTTATGTGTTATAATCCTAACCTTAAATATTTTCAGATCTTCATAACCCTTTTCATGACTTCTAGTCACAAAAATGTCAAACTTCTGAGAATTCTTTTGCCTGACTATGCAGCACGTGCCCATAGGTGGCCTTGCATAAACAGTCCACATAACAGACTTGTCAGCCAAAAGATGCTATTTTATTTGACTATGCAGCCAATGCCCATAGGTGGCCCTGCATATTTCAACCCCCTAACGGGTTTTGTTAAATAATAGTAACTTCATTCTTGGGAAGAATGCCTCTTTTGTCCTTATTTGTCTTAAACGACAGTATGTAGGGATCTGCAAAAATAGCCATCCTTAACGTATTTGTCCCATATCCTTTTTCATGATCTGAAAGTATTCAAGTCTATGGTTTATTCTTCTTCCCTACGTTTGGGTCAGACCTTCGTAAGAGTGATATTCATCCAGTTCTTCGATATTCTTGTTTAGAAATATCTTCTCCATATTCAAGTACCTCTTTCCATACAACAAACTCTATGCTTTAGAAAATTTGAATCTCCATAAACTTTCACTAGCTTTTAGCACTAGGAAAGTAAATTTCTGGGAGTTCTTTTGCCTGACTATGCAGCACGTGCCCATAGGTGGCCTTGCATAAACAGTCCACATAACAGACTTGTCAGCCAAAAGATGCTATTTTATTTGACTATGCAGCCAATGCCCATAGGTGGCCCTGCATATTTCAACCCCCTAACGGGTTTTGTTAAATAATAGTAACTTCATTCTTGGAAACTACTTCTTCTAATGCCTTTTATCTCTTTTTCATATCATTCCTCAGATTCAAATATTCTTAAGCCATAGTTTACATTTTTTCCCTCATACTTGAGTATGGTAATATGTTTTCAGATAAATTGTCAAGGAATTGAATCAATTTTAATCCATTCTGGTCAAAGCTATTTCGACCTTAAACATTAGCCCCTTTATGTCCGGCATGCATGACTTTAAACTGCCCACAAAAGACAAAGGAACTCTGAATAAAAGTCAAGTTCCAGCACACTTGCGCGCTGCCCTCTGTGCCCTGAAGACTTGCGCGCCCCCTTTTCCTTTGAATGTATTCGATTTCCTCAGAGTCAAATCCTCATTTCTCTCCGGATCCAACTCTGAGGGGGGACTTTTGTTGACGCTCCTTTCGTCACAGAATCTAAAGATCGGAAAAGGGAATATCTGAGCTCAAAATGATTTCAACCATTGAAGAAAACATCAAAAATCGACAAAGGCATGAACAGAGGATCAAAAGAAAATCCACCGCGCAAGTGATACCACTACCGCGCAAGTATACTTGCGCGACTACCTTGGTCGCACAGGTGACTTGCGCGACCTAATTGGTAACCGCCCAGTAACCGCCCGGGGTCTTCTTTTGCCTATAAATAGACCCTGTGGGCCCCCCATTCGAGAGGATCTTTTTCCAGAAACTCGGATTAAAGCTCCCGACGCCCAAGTCTCTTTTCAAAGCTTCCGGAACACTTCTAAGGTAATTTCTTACCTAGAACGGAAGATCTAAAGAGAAGAAGGAAGGCCTAAGTGTTGAAACTTATCAAACACTTGTGCGCCGACTTAATTCCTTCAATATAACTTGCGCGTCCCTTCTCTGGAAGAACCTCAAGAGGATTGTAAAGTGTTTTCTAAAGAGTCGCTCAAGCATTTCAATGCTGGTTGAAAATCGCGCAAGTACATCATATGTCGCACAAGTATACTTGTGCGACCACTAATTGCGTGCCGCCGCAGGACTTGCGCGCCTTTCAAGACTTGCGCGCCCCTATCTTTTTGGGTGCCCATCTTGCCCATTTTACCCCTCTTAATCCATTTCACCTTTCCTATTCAAGATTCAGTCTTCAAGACACTCTTCAAAACCATTTATGGCATGAATTCTTGATTTGACTTTCTTATCTGAAAGGAATTCTTTGAAATCTCTCTCAAAGTCTAGTGATTTAAATATCCTTATGTCACTAAAATACAGGGAGTTCATTCATTCAACCTCATCCTTGAAGATGAGAAATTCCTACCTTGGGTCTCCTTTTCAGGAATAATCCCCAGTTATAAAACTTTTAATATGGCCATCTTCCTTAGGAGTAAGCCCCAATCAAGTCCTCTAATCTTGGGCATCTTTCTTAATAATAAGCCTCAACCTCAAATATGGGCATCCTCTTCAGGAGTAAGCCCCAAACCTTAATCCCTAACCTAGGTCTCCTTTTCAGGAATAAGACTCAGTCATAACCTTGGGCTTCCTTTTCAGGAGTAAGCCCCAAGTCCCTTAACCTGGGTCTCCTTTTCAAGAATAAGACTCAGTCATAACCTTGGGCTTCCTTTTCAGGAGTAAGCCCCAAGTCCCTTAACCTGGGTCTCCTTTTCAGGAATAAGACTCAGTCATAACCTTGGGCTTCCTTTTCAGGAGTAAGCCCCAAGTCCCTTAACCTGGGTCTCCTTTTCAGGAATAAGACTCGGTCATAACCTTGGGCTTCCTTTTCAGGAGTAAGCCCCAAGTCCCTTAACCTGGGTCTCCTTTTCAGGAATAAGACTCAGTCATAACCTTGGGCTTCCTTTTCAGGAGTAAGCCCCAAGTCCCCTTAAACTTCTCTTAACCAGTCATAATTTACCTTTGATTTGGGTTTCCTTTTCAGGAGTAAAACCCAATCATAAGTCCCCTCCTAACTTGGGCATCCTCCTTAGGAGTAAGCCCCAAGATTAGAGTATTCAAATCTCCATGAAGCACATATAACTTTGTGGACCCTGTTCATGGATTTTCTCCCTAAAAGTAAATCCTAAACCTTCATCTATCTGGGCAGTCATCCATACATCAGCCCCAAACAAATTCTTATGATTGCATCTTTCATGGAACAATTGTCTAAATTTTACCAATACCTCTTGTTTCTCACACCGAGCATGACTCACGTGAGCTTAGAGTGTAAAAGTAATTATGACATTCATCTTTGAGCCATCAATCATAAACATCATACCCCATTCCTCGAACTACGTGGGTTCTGATTCCTTTTCCAAAACAAAGGATACGTAGGTAGCCCATTTACGGGTTCGATCCCAACTTTGAAATAATCTATGTCCTTCTGAATGACGATAAACTTCAAGTGCCCCACTGAGTGGCTTTAAAACCAGCCTGGTCATCATAATGACCACGAGAATTTTATATAAATGTTTTGAAGGATACCATTAACCAAGAATCTATAAACAGATATGGATGATTCTCTATTGATGAAGAACCTCGAATACATATAAAAGATTCTCTAAATTTCTTGCATATTTAATCATTGATTGTTAAAACTAAAGGAAATCTAATTTTATACTTGGTAATATAATAAGGATTCACGAACATAACTTAAATCTATAAAGAGAGTCCCGGAGTAGACAATAATTCCCCTCAAAAAGGTGTGATGAGTCCGACCTCCCATCCTCTCGACCAATGCAAATTCCTAAGCCTCATCAGTCCACAAGCTAATGAGCGCCTGCCTTTGGAAAGTAGGTCCAAATGGATGTGGAATCATTGGATGTTTCCGGTTCTACGAACAAACCCGCTAGAAACCAATCAGAACGTTTGAATCTCCTGTCCAGGAGGTCATCCCCGTAATCCGTGAGGAAACAAACGCTATTGTGAACCAGACATTGATTGCAGAGAGGAACCTGCGGGAAGCTAGTGGTGTGGGCCATGGAGGTTCAACACCAGTTACTGGTACTATTTCTGTTGGAAAGTGGAAGAGGAAGATGGACTTCTCTCAGGGTAGCAGTACCAGCCAGGCAGCTTCTTCAGGTTGCCGGATCAGGTGCTACCAGTGTGGTAGAGAGGGGCATAAGATACCACAGTGTCCAGGAGACCCAGTTGAGTGCCGAGTTTGCGGCAAGATGGGTCATATGCAGTACTTTTGCAGGGCGTATCCACTGATGGCTAGTGAGAGGGGTTCTGTGCAGACTCTGCGTACAGGAGCAGGACCAATGACTTCTTACCAGTCAGGGAACTGGAATACGTCAGGGTGTGCAGGTAGAGATAGTGGTCGTGGTCGTGGTAGCCAGACACCAGGATCTCATAGGCATCAGGGCAGGACAACTCAGGGTAGTCAGTCTGTGTCGCAGGGCCGTGGCATTGGGCAGGCTTATGCAGTGCAACAAACCCAGCAGGATCAGGATCTCAGACCTTCTACAGTCAGAGGTACTATTCTAGTATATTCTGTCTTATCTTCAGTACTTTTCGATACAGGTTCTACACATAGTTTCATATTTGTGACTGTTGTGGAGAGCCTTGGGCTATGTGTTTCTACTTCTTCTGATATCATGACGCTAGACACTCCGTTGGGAACTACAATGGCTGGTGTGAATCAGTGTAGAAAGTGCCGCCCTTGAGGTTGGTGGGTGTCACTTTTTTGGGACCGCTATGTCTTAGAGATTACAACTTATGAATTTATTCTTGGGATGGACTGGTTGTTTCCCTTTCGAGCCTTTGTAGACTGCTATCGTCGCAGGGTGCGTTTCACGTCACCAGAGGGAGGAGAGTTTCTATACAAGGGCGAGTGGGATGTTCAAGCAAGTTGAGCTGGAACAGAGCATCATGGGAAAGGTTGGGTCACAGCCCAAATTACAAGCTTGTATCTGGATGATCAGAGGACATGTCAGACAGTTTTCCCTCTAGTTGTTGATTGTTTTAGGGATGTATTCCCGAATGACTTTTCGGGTCTACCTCTGGAGCGAGAGGTGGATTTCACCATTGAGCAAGTTCCAGGGGCAGCACCGTTGTCCATTACTCCTTATAGGATGACTACACTTGAGCTGCAGGAGATCAAGAGGTAGTTAGAGGAGTTACAAGAAAAGGTCTTTATCCAACCCAGTACTTCTCCTTGGGGTTCTCCAATCCTTTTTGCGAAGAAGGCAGACGATACCTTCAGAAATGGCATGGATTATCGGAAGCTGAACCAGATGATGGTTAAGAACCGATATCCCTTGCCAAGGATTGATGATTTGTTTGATCAACTTTGTGGAACACGAGTGTTCTCAAAGATTGACCTGAGGTCAGGATATCATCAGCTTCATGTGAGACCATCGGATATACCGCTTACAGCTTTTCGGAGCACATATGGTCTGTACGAGTACTTGGTTATGCCGTTCGGACTCACGAACGCGCCAATAGTCTTCATGGCTCTGATGAATCGAGTCTTCCTTCCATATCTTGATTCTTTTGTGGTAGTATTCATGGACGAAATCTTGGTGTACTCTCACACTCCACATGACCATACCACCCATCTTGAGATCGTATTGAGTACACTGAAAGAGCATCGACTATATGCTATGCTCTCAAAGTGCCACTTTTGGATGGATCAGATTCATTTCCTGGGTCATATAATCTTAGAGGTAGGAGTTCCAGTAGACCCAGAGAAGGTGAGAGCAGTAGTTTCCTGGGAGCATCCTAGGAACGTGTTTGAGATACAGAGTTTCTTAGGGCTGGCTGGTTACTACAGACGCTTCATACAAGACTTCTCCCACTTAGCAACACCGTTGATAGGTCTGACTAATAAGTGTGTAAAGTTAGTTTGGTCGGAAGCTTGCGAGAAAGCCTTTCAGGACCTGAAAGGAAGGTTGACATGATCACTGATCTTGATACTCCCAGAGTAGGGGAAGAGCTATACAGTTTACTATGACACATCAGGTATTGGTCTTGGAGCAGTGTTGATGTAGGGCGACCGAGTTGTTGCGTATGGGTCTCGACAGTTGAGGACACATGAGAGGAATTACCCGACACATGATCTTTAGTTGGATGCAGTTGTTCATGGGTTGCGCTGTTCGAGGCATTACCTATTGGTAGATCAATTTTTGGTTTTCACTGACCAAAAAAGCCTCAAGTATATCAATACTCAACATGACGTGAATCTGAGGCAGAGGAGGTGGGTCAAATACCTACAATACTTCGATTTTGAGCTTGCCTATACCCCTGGTAAAGGTAATGCAGTAGCCGATGCACTGAGAAGAAAGACTCAGATACAGGCGGTGTAGGAGGCCAGTGGTGAGTGGAAGCTAATGGCCTTGTTCTCTGATATGTATCTGGAGGTTAATGATAGTCAGGGGCAGTCTTATCTTTCATATTTAGCTGTGATTTCTACCCTCCTGGACAGAGTGAGGATGAGGCAGCTATCAGATCCAGTAAGCCTAGTTCTATGGGAGTCGGTGATGAGTGGGGACCCTTCTCTTGGTTGGACAGTAGGCGATGATGAGGTCCTGCATTTCCATGGACGAGTATGGGTTCCAAGTGATATACGTGAGGAGATGATGCAGATGTTTCATGCTTCAGTTTGGGCAGTTCATCTCGTGGTTACCAAGATGTACCGTGACTTGAGACGTCAGTACTGGTGGCCAGGTATGAAGAGAGATGTAGCTGGTTTTGTTACGAGGTGTTCCACCTGTCAGTAGTTTAAGGCGGAGCACTAGAGACCAGCTGGACTGTTACAGCAATTACCCATCCCGGATTGGAAATGGGATAATGTTGCGATGGACTTCGTGACTGGGTTGTTGAGGTCACCTAGAGGCAATGATGCCGTATGGGTTGTTGTGGACAGACTCACGAAGGTAGCTCACTTTTTTCCGATCAAGGAGACCTTCAGTGTTGATGATATCAGAAGGATGTATATCCGAGAGATCGTCCGTCTTCATGGGGTCCCTCATTCTATTGTTTCATATAGGGATGCCCGTTTTACATCCCGTTTCTGGCAGTGTTTTCAGAGGGAACTGGGTACACAGGTGATTCTGAGCACATCATACCACCCCCAGACAGATGGCCAGTCAAAGCATACGATACAGGTGCTAAAGCACATGATACGTGCATGCGTCCTAGACTTTGGGGGTTCTTGGGAGAAGCATATACCATTAGTCGAGTTTTCCTATAACAATAGATTCCAGTAGACTATTGAGATGACACCATATGAGGCTTTATATGGTAGGCCATTCCATTCACCCTTGTGATGGATAAAGGTAGGTGAGGCAGCATTACTGGGGCCACAACTCATGCAAGAGACATCTGAGTAGGTCCAGTTGATTCAGAAGTGGATGGCTACCATGCAGTCTCGTCAGAAATATTATTATGATCACCGCAGATGACCTTTGAAGTTTATTGTCGGGGATCAGGTTTTCTTGCATGTTTCACCGAGGCTGGGACACAAGCAGATCAGGAGATAGGGTAAGCTTTCACTGAGGTATGTGGGTCCATTCGAGATTCTGGAGAGAGTCGGGCTGGTTGCCTATCGGTTGCGGTTACCGCAGCAGTACCAAGCCATGCATGACATCTTCCATGTATCTCAGTTGCGTCACTATCATTCAAATCTATCTCACACCTTTCAGCCAGATGAGGTTGACCTTCATATGGATGAATCCTTTGAGGAGCATCTGATTCGTATCGTTGATAGGAGCACGAAGGTTCTCCGAGGCCGATCAGTTCCTCTCGTACGGGTGCTATGGTAGCATGGGCAAGTGTAGGACGAAACCTGGGAGTGGGAGACCGACGTACGTGCTCAGTGGCCAGATTTATTCTCAGCTATATCTTCACCACCCTTGGAGGGGAAATTTGAGGACGAATTGCTTTAAGGGGGGAAGTTTGTAAGAACCCAGTTCTTATTTTGAGGTACGGGCTTCTTCTTTTCTCTTTTCCTTAAGAGTTTTTGAGAAACTATGGAAAATGGGGAAAAATCTTAAATTTTGGAAGTACACGCTGTGTACATTTTCCACACGCCGTGTACTCCTGGCCATGTGAGATGAGTACACGGGGCGTGTATCCATTTCAGTGAAGAAGAGTGTAGGAAGTGACTACACGCCGTGTAGTGGTCCTCCACACGCCGTGTAGTCAATCGGCAGGCCAAAACAGTAAGGCGTTGGAGCAGCCGCCAGCTGGGCGACAGTACACACAGTGTAGTCGGGAGTACATGCCATGTACTCATGTCAACAGATGAACAGTGTGGCCGTGCTGCCAGAGGAACAGTTAAATGAAGGAAGTACACACCGTGTACTTAGAAATACACGCCGTGTACTTTTTATTTTCGCTTAAAACGGGTAGTATCCAACCCTGTTCACAGGATTGGCTTAGAACTGTAGGAAGGAGCTCAGAAGGAAGGCCGAATCTTCGTGGATAAACCGATCGAGCGTCAGGAATCAGTTTCTGCCTCAGATGATCATGTTGGAACCGCGCGGGTATTCCCTCTCTTCTCCTAGAATGTTTCTTACCAATTCTTTCCCTAACGAGAGTTATTTGAGGTTGAATGACGATTTTCTTACCTCAGATCTATGTCGTTCTTGGGATTTTCTGGAACCAACGTTTAGGTATAGTGCCCGTTGGCGTATAAGGTAGGTGGCTTGGTGTTTAGTTTTACAAATGCCGCGTGTTTGTGCGTTTTTGTGCCACGAACCCATGTTGGGGTGTCGTGTGGCTGAGGGCATGGCTATTTTAATGACCTCGAACTGTATAGGTAATTGAATGAATTGTAAAAATGTTGGTTGAGATCATTGCTTGGATCCAGGAACCACTTCGGGGGTGTGTTCCACTGTTTAGCCATTTGGCCAGGATACCCGAGGTTATGCCTTTAAAGTAGTAATTGTAGAATTTCCTTGAGAGGAATTACTTGTTACTTCTTATTTATATGTTGGGCATAGCCCGGTTACTTAGGCCTGAGGGCAGTGTTTTGCTATAGCCTGAGGGCGTCACTGTATTAGCCTGAGGGCAACGTTCTATTTCACCTGAGGGAAACCTTTCGTGCCTAAGGGCTTGACTTCTGTGCCTGAGGGTGACACTTACAATGCCTAAGGGCAATTTCTATTACGCCTGAGGGAAATTCCTGAGGGCAAGATTCTGATTACCTGAGGGTAAGCCTAAGGGCGTGGTTATATTATCCTGAGGGCAGGGTTCTGATTAGCCATAGGGCTTAGTTCTGAGGAACATTGACTATTATTAAATTGAACTACGAAAATGATATTTAAAATGCAATATAACTGGTAAAGTTAGTTACTTTGTGTACTTCTTAGTTTATTGCATTTACTTTTTCACACTGTTGTTGCATGTTTACACCCAGTTGTGCACGGGCCTTTGGTGGGTGCCTACTAAGAGATATTTCTCACACCCTGTTTGGGTCATGCTTTTCTGCCCAAACAGATTACGTTTCTGCAGGTATAGATAAGGTAAAGAGTCCTTATACAGGTACTTGAGTGCTGCTAAGGAGTAGGGGATCATGGGACCGGGCTTAGGCCCGCGATGCTACCGGCTGTTTCATTTTTGTTTTTTTTGTACTCCGTATTGTATTGTACTGCTGTGTAACATGTTCTGGCTATTTTCTTAGTACTTGAGACATGTTGCATCATATCTATATAACTGGTTGGTTATCCTTTACTATAATTATATTAAATGTGTATGGTTTATTTCTTCCATTGTTGCTATACATTTTATTTCATTCCGCTACACTACACTTTGACAAATGAGGGAATAGTTTCCCACTATCAGACCTGGGCCCTCGCTCCTAGTCGGCAGCCTCTGGCGTTTGGGGAAATGCGCTTGAGGTCATGTGGAGAACCGGGTTCGGGGAACCCATTGAGTGGGACCCGGAACTGGGACGTTACAACATGGTGCAATTTAATCTCATTCATCATTTCTTTCGCTGGACTAGACACAGCACATCCCAGAGATAGCTCCAAGGATTGCTCCAAATTCCTCATCTCTTCAACAAGGCTATTCTTCAAATCTTCCACTGATTCTCTCACTGCCTCTTTCATTTAAACTTGTAAGGACTAAAGGTCCTCCTTGGTTGCCAAATTGTCAGCCATAACTACTAGAATACTTTCAGGTAGGATAACAGAATCCCTATGAGGCTTGTCTTCCTCATCAGAATCTCCATAATTGAGTCCAAGTACCATGTACCCTGGATCTGATAACCAACCCTCTATGTCATGCATCACAGAAACTGAACCAAGGGAAACAAGTTGTTCCCCCTCACATGGAGCTCTCTCCAGGGAAATCTCATCTATCTGTTTTGCTCTAGGTAATTCCACAACCTCCTCTGCAACTCCAGTAGATTCAAAAACAGTTTTCTCTATTGGTTCACCAGTGGGGTGAGTCTCATCCTCCACTGAGTCATCAATGACTTCCATATCAATGGAAGTAGATGCCACTTCTCTTTCTTGATCAGACATTGTCTTGTCTGTATTATCTATCAGAGGGCTCAAATTGATCTCTTCTTCTTTACTGTCCTCATCATTAACTTCAGTAACAATATCCATTCTTTAATCCTTATCACAATACTCATCTACCTCATGAGAAGAATGATCTGACTTGGTAGACTCATCTTTTTCAGATGTTTCCTTGAAAATATTCTGAGATTCCACTTCTTCTTCAGTGGTCTCAGTATCACTGTTCTTCAGAACAGTATCTCTTCCTGGCAGTTATTTTGGAGGGATTTCTACTCCAAAAGCTATTGTCCTTACAGGAATGTTAGGAAAATCAGGACCACTCCCATCATTAGTGGGGGTGTTCTCTATTTCAGGGTCCACATCTCCTTCAGCATCCTCCTCCTCATCTGAATAAGCCGGTTCTGGCTCATCAGTCTTCAGTCCTGGTTCTCTCTTGTCTTTTGGCCTAGATGGGTGTGTAGTAGGGTCAAACTTTTCATATACCTTTCCTTCATCATTCACCCATGCCTTCTTCCAGGGATTCCAGCTAATTTTCCTGAATTTTAAAATAACATTGGAGATACAAACACTGTTCTTGCCCACTATCATATCTTCTTGATTTCCAGCCACACCCTTTACCTTTAACATTACTAAAATTATCTTGGCATGGAATAGGGCATTGGATTTTGAGATTTCTTTAGTCATATCCTCCAATTGTGCTATCAGTAACGTACATAGGTTAATATTCATTCCATGGTTCAGTAAGTACATCAGAAATATGTCCTGGAACTTCAGCACTGCAAAATCTCCTCTCCTCGGACTAATAACATGCAGAATGAATTTGAACAAAAGCCAATCTTCTCCATAAATATCAGCTCCAATGATCTTCCTTGATTTTCCATTTCCTGTCAGTTCTTCTAGAGATCTTCCATACTAAAAAACATAACTGTCATGAGGAGCCACTCCAGAGTAGTAATCATATACTCCTTTTTGAGGAACTCTCAAACAGGCAGCCCACTAAGTAGATGAAAAACTGACTTTGTTTCCATTGACTCTAGATATTAGCCTATGCATATAATCTTCATCTTCTAACTTCAGATATTTATAGAATTATTTCACAAGCTTCAGGTATTATGATCCATTATTGTTGGAAAAACATTCTGTCCATCCTTGGGAATCTAGTGCTTCCAGCACTAATGACATGCTCGACAGTAGCCATTCTTCACTTAACTTTTTCTCAGCAATGATTTCTCTCTTGGTTAGATGTGGGTTAACAGGTCCCGTCGGGGTATTACTGGTGCCACTGAATTTGGCTCAAGTCCTCATTGTCCTTGTTGCATCTTCCTTGAATGTCGGGGGTCTCTTGGTTCTGGCCATAGAGATTGAAAGAGGTTTAAGGGCTCAAATGAAGAGTTCGGGTTTAGGAATTTCGAGAGCAAGGTTCGAGATTCAGAGAGGAAGGTGGATTGAGATATGTTCATCACATTTGGTTTTATCATTTAGGGATTAAAAAAAATAAAATAGAAATAATAAATAAGAATAAAAACGGTTTGAATTCCCGCAACAATAAAGAAAAACAATGAGGTATCCAACAGTGAGATGTACTAGTGAGGTACACCAGTGAGGTGCAACGGGGATGTGTAATAGTTAGGTTTATTAGTGATGTCCAAGTGTGAGGTCTAACAGTGAGGTCTGACTGTGAGGTCCAACAGTGTGTTCTAACAGTGAAGTCTAACAGTGAGGTCTCTGATGCTAATGTTAATCATACCTAACTCATGTTTGATGTAATTTAACCTCTTAGAATTCAATGGCTTTGTGAATATATCAGCCAATTGATGCCCAGTTTCAATGAATTCAAGAGTGATATCACTCTTTTGATAATGATCCCTCAAAAAGTGACGTATCACATCAATATGCATTTTCCTAGCATGAGATACTGGATTTTTGGAAATGTTAATAGCACTTGTATTGTCACACTTTATAGAGACATGTTTGAACTAATATCCAGAGTCTAGTAAAGTGTGTTTCATCCATAGAATTAGAGCACAACAACTACCAACAGCTATGTACTCAGCTTCGGCAGTAGATAATGCAACAGAGTTTTGCTTCTTATTTCACCAAGATACTAGTGACTTGCCTAAAATGTGACATGTCCTAGAGGTGCTTTTTCTATCTAACTTGCAACCAGAAAAATCAGCATCAGAATAACTCAATAGATCAAATTATTATCCTTTTGGATAAAATAATCATAAGTTAGGAGTATGTTTGAGATATTTAAAAATCCTTTTAACTGTAGTTAAATGAGATTCTTTTGGATTGTCTTGAAAGAGAGCACACATACATACACTAAACATAATGTCAGGTCTGCTAGCTGTAAGATAGATTAGACTCCCTATCATACCTCTGTAGTTGGTTTGATCCACTGGTTCTCTAGCTTCATCAGTATCCAACTTATAGGTGGTACTCATAGTTGTGTCACTGCCTTTACTACCATCCAAATAAAAACGTTTTAGAAGATCCTTAATATATTTACATTGATTCAAAAAAATGCCATTTTTATTTTGAAAGATCTGAAATCCAAGGAAAAATTTTAGTTCTCCCATTAAACTCATTTCAAACTCATTTTTCATCATATTTGATAAATCAATACATACTGAATTTTTAGAAGATACAAAAATAATATCATCCACATAAATTTGAACTATGAAGACATCTTTAGAAATCCATTTAATGAAAAGAGTAGGATCACCGATCCCTTTGGAAAAACCTTTTGAAATAAGAAAATAGTGGAGCCTATCATACCATGCTCTTGGAGCTTGTTTTAAACCATATAAAGCTTTAGATAGTTTAAAAACATGATTAGAAAAATGGGGATTTGTAAAACCCAGAGGTTGTTCAAAAAATAAATCCTCAACTATATACCCCTTTAGAAAAGAGCTTTTATCATCCATTTGATAAAGTTTGAATTTTAGATGAGCTGCATAAGCAAGTAGTATCCTAATGGATTCTAGTCTAGATACAGGTGAAAAGGTCTCCTCATAATATATTCCTTCCTCTTGACTATATCCTTGTGCAACTAGCCTATCTTTTTTCTAACTATATTGCCAGACTCATTAACTTTGTTCCTAAACACCCATTTAGTGCCTATGGTCAAAGTGTCCTTAGGTATTTCCAATAATTCCCAAACTTTGTTTATTTCGAACTGATTTAGTTCTTCTTGCATAGTCATTACCCAAAATTCATCATTGATAGCATCATTAATATTATTGGGTTCAAGCTGTGAATGAAAATCTTGATGTTCAACCTAGTTTCTTAAAGAAGCTCTAGTTTGTGTTCCTCTATTTAAATCGCCAACAACAGCATCTAGAGGATGATTCTTGAGAGTCCTAATACCTCTAGGAAGGGTTGAACTAGATTCTTCATTATTTTCTGTTGGTTCAGAATAGGTAGGAGCAGATTCTGGAAGATTTCTAGAACTGGATACTTTTATAGGGGATTCACTATTCTTATCATTAAAGTTTATATTTGATAGATCTTCCTCAAGATTTTCAAGAGAGGTTTTATGCTCATGTGGATCAGTCTCATCGAATTTGACATGAACTGATTCTTCCACACATTTGGTTTTCATGTTGAACACTCTATAGGCTTTACTTGAGATAGAATAACCCATGAAAATTCCTTCATCACCTTTGGAAGAAAATTTGTCAAGATTATCTTTAGTATTAATAATAAAGACTTTGAAACCAAAAACTCCAAAGTAATTAACCTTAGGCTTCCTATTATTCCAAAGTTCATAAGGGGTACTTTTTAGAACAAGTCTAATTAAAACTCTATTGATAACATAACAAATTGTATTTACAGCTTCAGCCAAAAAATAAAGAGGTAAGTCATACTCATTAAGCACATTCCTTGAAATTTCTTTAAGGGTCCTATTTCTTCTTTCTACAATTCTATTTTGTTGAGGTGTCCTGGGGGTAGAGAAATTGTGACTATATCCATTGTGTGAGTAGTAAGATTAAAAATCATGATTCTCAAACTCACAACCATGATCACTTCTCAGAGTCTTAATCTTAAGTCCACTAAGGTTTTCTAAAAACATGGAATATTTGACAAAATAAGAACAAGCATCACTTTTGTGAGCTAGAAAGTATACCCAAGTATACCTAGAAAATTCAACTACAAGAACATAAACATAGTGCTTCCCATTTAAAAGTGAAACTCTTGATGGTCCAAAAAAATCCATATGAACCAAATCAAGTTATTGAGAAGTTGAAACTTTTTTCTTTGGTTTGAAAGAAACTTTATGTTGTTTTCCCTTTTGACAGGGATTGCACACTTTATCAGTTGGGAATTATAATTTAGGTAAGTCTCTAACTAAACATTTCTCAGATAGATTCCTAAGTGAGTTCATATTACAATGTCCTAACCTTCTGTGCCACAACCAAGACTCTTTATGAAAATCATTTAAGCAAGAAACATTTTGTTTGGATAAGGAATTTAAATCAACATCGTATACATTCTCATTTCTACATGAAGTGAAAAATAAATCATTTTTCGAATTAAAAACATTGCATGAATCATTTTAAAATTTATCATTGAAGATATAATCACATAACTGAGATATTCTAAGTAAATTATACTTTAATCCATCAACAAAAAAGTACTTTAGATATTAATATTGTATCAGGGTTACCAATCTGTCCTAAGCTGACGATTTTTCATTTTTCATTGTCACCAAAGGTGGCATACCCACCATTAACTTTAATTAGAATCTTGAAGCAAGAATAGTATCCTATCATATGTCTTGAACATCCACTATCCAAGTACCATATGGTATTACAGGAACTCTTTAAGAAACTTCCCTGTAAAACAGATTAAACATGGGGTAATTTTGGTACCCAGATCTTATTGGGTCCAGAGAAGTTATCTTGTAAAACATTGGGAACCCATATTTTCTTTATAGTTTTTCTAAAATCAAAAAACATATTTTGAGACATAAATACTTTGTTAGGTCCTTCAGAAAATTGTTTCTCAAAAGATGGTCTAGAATTAGCAATGAAATGTACAAATTTTGGAACAAATTTGGTTTCACTAATTTGTCTCTATCCAGGATGATATCCTAGACCAGTTGTATATTTAGAATCAATATGTTTTCCTAACAACTGTGTCAAGTTATCCCTACCAGCAGTGAACTTCTCAATATCATTTATTAATTGTTCATTAGATAATTTGAGTTGAGTGTTCGCTTTCAACAGTTGATCATTCTTTTCTTTTTCTACACTTAGATCTATTTTAACATTACTAGTCAAGGCATGCTGTTTCTTCAAAGATTTATATTTTCCTTTTAGTTCATTGCTGGTATCTTCCAGCATATTGCAATATTCAAATAGTTCAGCCTTAGATATATTTTCATCATTATCTGAATCACTAATATTTCCAGAATAATAATTATTTAGAACAGGGGAAACATGTACCTTAGATATGTTAGCCATGAAGCACATGTTGACATGATTCTTTTCAGAATCAGTAGCTTCGGATTCACTTGTGCTATCTTCCAAAGCAGTCCAGGTTGCTTTCATGGATTTCTTGTACTTCTTCTCCTTATAATCATATTTCTTTTTGAATTTTAACTTCGGACAGTCAGCCTTGATCCGTCCTTTCCTCTTGCATTCATAGCAGACTATATCATCTTCCTTATCAGATTTCTTCCAATTCTTATTCCACTTACCTTGTTGATCGTACATACCCTTGTAGTTTTGTTTTCTAAAAAACTTCTTCTTCCTAAAAAACTTCTTAAATCTCCTGGCTATTTGATCCATTTATTCATGACTGTCTAAATCTGAATCTTCACGGGTTTAACTTTCAGTAGGTGCATGTATTTTCTCCTTGTCTTTTCTCTTTGAAGCAGTAGAATTGAATGCCACATATTTTCTCTTCAGTTCATCATCTTATTCTTTGTTCACCTTCAGTTCTTCTTCATACATCATTTTTTTACCAATCAACTCCTTAGTAGGTAGTTTTCTGATGTCACATGACTCTCGGATAGACACATAAGTGCCTCTCCATCTGTCTAAAAAACATGTCAATATTTTCATAATCTGCTCCTTCTCTGGAACATATTTTCCCAGTGAACTCATGGTGTTGAAAATCTCATTAAACTTGAGGTACATGTTAGAAATGGGTTCATCAGGTCTCATCATAAAATTATCATAATTAATAGTATAAGTATTTAATCTCATTTCCTTCATGTTGGTTGTTCCTTCATGAGAAACAGCCAAGGTGTCCCAAATTTCATGAGCTATTTTGCATGCAGAAATTCTGTTAAATTCCTCATCTCCTAAAGAGTAGTAAAGGGCATTCATAGCTTTAAAGTTATTGTTATAGTCAGACTTCGTAGCATCATCCCAGGTAGATCTTGCAGTTTTGGGGATCTCATATTCTGATTCTATAACAGAACAAATATCAAAACCAATACTTTCCAAATGAATTTTAATTTTAATTTTCCATTGATCATAATTCACACCATTTGGCCTATTAGTAGCAACACCTTCTAGTCTATTGTCCATAACTAGATTTTAGAAAATATATTAAAGAGATAAAATTTAGAACTAATATAAATTTAAGAACTTTAAGATAAAAATAAAATCACAGTTTGAAAAACATAGGGTTTGAAAACTTTTTATAAATAAAAATGTTTCCTCTGATACCAAATTTTGGTTAGAGAGGATACTCAAAAGGGGGTGAATTGAGTTCCAATTAAAATTTATGTTAAAAAATTTAGGATTAGAATCCCCCAAATTAAAACAGCCCAGTCAATTAAGGCAGTAGAGATATAAGTGACTTATTTTTCAACAGGTTTCTCAAAGGTTGATTACTCCTCAGTTGAATCAGTATGAGAACAAATTCAACTTTTGAAACAAGTTTAATAAAAGAATCAAAAATACACACTAACCAGAACTAACTATCAGAGTGAATGTAAAAACAGATTTCTGTCTTTGAAAATATAAGCACAACAGATAAGTATAAAACATAGTAAGTGAAAGATGAACACAACAAATTAAATAAGAGGTTCAGTCTTAAGTCAAGACCTAGTCCTCTCCACTTGGTGATCACCTTCCACTAAGCAATTATATTAAAAAGTGATACAGAACCTGTATCGGGATTTACAATAGTTTTCAAAAACTGTCCAGGTTTTTCAACCTCTACCACAGGTATACATGGGAAACGTAAACTTCCAAGACACACTAGGCTTATTCCACAATTATACATGGGAAACAAATTTAAAAAGAGTTTGGTATGGGGATTTTCAGTATCCCTCAGTTCAAGCACAACAGTCAGTGTGGGTGACATAGACACACTGGTCACAAATGTAAAATACTGAAACACAGTAGAGATAATGATAGTAGGGATAAGTTTATACTGCTCTGTTGTGTTGGCAGATCATCTTTGGACTCGTTGGAATAAATGAAATGAAGTTTTGGTCATCCTCTGCATGTTGCCTCCAAAACAGAGTGTTGCAAATTCCAGGTTCTGACTTCCAGATGTAGAGATGATCAGCTTCTTGGGTTTAAATCTCTTTGTAGCACACCACTAAAACTTAAAAAAGGTTCTTTCAATAGATCTTTGTGAAGCTATCTGTTCTTCAAAATATGGGCTCGAGTGTTCTTCTTATTTCTTGTATTTTTGGGTGCTGTATGTGTCTCTCTTATGTATATTTAATATATTTTATGTATTATGAATTTCTGTCTCTACTCGTATATATATACACTTTTCCAGTTCAGATTTTTCTCAGTTGGTTCAGCAGGGGCCGACAAGAGAAATGTTTCAACCACATGTGGTATTCCTCGTTCCTCGTACTGTCTCCTGATATTCCTGCAAATAGCATTAAATAATGCCAGGTGCATTAATTTTTCCATACATGACCATTATGATAGTATAACGAAAATTGGTAAAATAAATAATAAAATATTATTAGATTTGTATAAGATGCATGTCACACGATAGACTTCAACAATAGTCTCTCCAACTGTGAACTTCATTGGTAGGCTATTCAACAATGAGATTCATCGGTAGGATCTCTATCTGTAGGCTTGTAATGGTGGACTTTGTGTTAGTGGATGTCTTGTAACGGTAGCTATTACTCTATGTAACAGTAGCTCCTCATCAGTGGACTTCATCGGTTGGTCGGTAACATCAGACTATTGCAATAATGACCTTTCCACCTGTAGACTTATCTCAAAAGGTAATTTCATTAACAATCGAATTTTTCCATCAGTAGACTTTGAACAACAGTCGACTATCTCGACAGTAGGAGTTGTCTAGCGGTAGCCTTCTACTAATGGTAGACATGTCTAACTGTAGACTTGAACAGTGATGCTCTCAATAGAAGACTTGAGAAAGAGTCTGACAGTGAACTTCTAACATAATCCTTTTCACCGGAGTGACCTTGGGATGTTGAATCATTGTATGATAGCTTTGATAAGCAAATCAATGGTAGGATTTTGACATTGACCATGTACCGGTAGCTTATACCAGTGACAGTAGAACTTCAGCAGTGACCTTTTAGCAATAGTGATTCACAATGACAGTGAGTTATAATGGTGACCTTGAATAGAAGGCTCTTACCATTAGCATTTAACAGTGAACTTATATTTAGATAAATGTAAACTGTAAGCTGATGTAACTAAATTATGAGACTAAGAATATAAATTGTTTAGGATAAAAAATATAAATACATATTAAAAAGGGTTAGGAAATGTCTTAATATATCATGGTCAATATTTAAACATGATTTGGAATTATCAAAACAGGTGAGTCCAACATCTTTTTTCTTCCACATCAAGAGTTATATTGTGGAATCTTTATGATTATCTTCTTTGAATATCCTCACTAAGGATTAGGTCTCACACATCCATTAATTCCAGCATTATGTTCCCAAAATTAAAATTCACATCTATTATAGTTTCTTTAAAACTAAAAAGTATAGAACATAGTAAAACATGTGTATATACCTTGTCCTCCAGAGTAATTACCACTGATTTCAAATAATACTTGATATTGTTGAATTTATTGATGTTATATTCAATAATACTCCATTAAAATATTTTCATTTTGAGTATTCATCACATCAAGTACAATTTGTTTAATGGAAAAGGATTCTTATATATATTCATGATATTTTCCATCAACTCAGTTATCATTCAATATTATTTGATGTTGAACCCCTCATTTTTTCATATACATAATGTAAAAAATGACTAGAACCTATCAATCCACATTCCCTCACTCTTTTATCTCCATATCCATTAATCGAACACATAGAAGCAGAAAGTGTATCATTTTTTTAAAAAGAAAATCCTTTATATATATCTTATAGTAAGAGGAATTATCTCTATTGATGAGATTTGTCTTTATATTACCTTATTTATAATAAAATTTATAATTCTAAAAAATAGAAACTCAACCTTCCAACTAAACTATTGATAATATATGTTGCTGATAATTTAGATTCCACTACGAGAGATTTGTTTTTAAAATAAAAAAATATAGAAATAAAATAATGAGAAACAGTTCTTAGGAAACAATGTTTTATGTTTTTCATCAAATAACCTGTACATCCACAGGGAGGTAGAAATTCCACTATGATCAGGATAAAAATTATAGTGTTAAATAAGAGTTTCAGGCACAAAATTTTTTTTAACCTAAATGGTCCCAAAAAAAAGATGATGAAACTATGACTCTTACCACATAGTAAGTCTATTATGCTACAGTGCATCATCCACCTGAGTCTATGCTTTTATAGTGACTGGGGGCAAGACCCCTAGATAAACAGTGAATAACCGGCTTCGCTAATCACATACTACTAAAGTTCAATGTTGAAGCCTATGCTACTAGAGCATCCTATCACATAATGATGTAATATGTTTGTACTACTATAGTAACCTATCAGTGTCCCCATTTATCTCTACTACATTTAGTTAGTGTTGCAGTGTTGTGTAAAATTCGGGCCACTAGCATTTGGCCCATCATTATCCAAACAGATCAGGCCACACCATTATAACAATCTCCTCTATCAGTGTTTTTCACCTCTCTAATTTGGAATATTGTTGATATTGGATACCAATTAAATATCCATTATATTTTTAATGTAATTTCAGGTAGCATAATTCCTCTTCTATAATTTTTTAACCAAATAATAGAGCCCAAAATATCAAATATTATTCCATTAGACTCTATATGTCCAACAATGTTCATGATATCCCAACCAATTCCCATATTGGGATCTTTTGGAACAATCTTTTTCTAGAATTGTTGAAATTTTCCTCCCCATATAACATCACCATCAAGTTCTATAAAAAGAAAGCCAATTTCTTGTTTATGGATTATTATTACAAATGTGTTGTTGGGGAAAGAAAAGGATATCTATAATATCCTACTATTCTTCAAACATGGTCATGTTGTATGGTTCATATGGGGATTTCAACACAATCACAAATTAGACTAAAAAATGGTGGAAGCCAAAATTTGATCCAGAATAAGGGGGATTTCTATAATTTTATAACCCAATACAACTTACATGAAATAGGTATAACTTGGAAAACGTATAATTGGTTTATGAATATAGGAATAAGTAGTGAAATTTGCAGTATGATGAAAAAATGGTTTGGAAGAATCAATTACCTCAAGTACTTATCTTTCTTGAATATCATTCCCTTTACCCTAGACCAATCTGATCTCTTCTCCCACTTCTTCACAACATGTCCCCAGTTGTTAATGAAAAGAATTTATATAATACTAATAAATAGATGGATAATAATTCTTTCAATCAAATGTCTATTGCTCATTGGTCATTGGCTATTCCTGGAAACCCTTAGGTGATGCTTTAAAATATACTCAGGGGAACGAAGAGGGATATCTTAAGATTTAACAATATCTTGTCTCCCCAAAAAATTATATTTAAAGCCATTTAAGATGAAATTAAATACCTGGATAGATATTTCAAGAGTAATGGGACCCTGTAATTTTTTCTATCTTTTGCTAAAAACATATCATCCTAAAAGAGGGCATGTTGGAAGAGAAATGGGTTGAAACAAAATGAACAAGGGAAAATATTTTGAGGGAAGGGAATAGAAATAAATATTAATTTTAATTTTTAATAGGTGATGAGAAATGTTATGAAAAAATAAACTTGAGCCTTGATGGTTTTTCTCATTCTAGGGTGGTCCATGTCAGTAGCTCCATTGTGGTCTCCCACATCTCAGTCATACTAATTGGTCAAGGATATGTCATAAGAAAGGAACCCATCTATTAGAACTAGATGAATCCTTTTTAGGAACATCTAGAGATCTAAAAAAGGCTCATATAACTATATATTAGAAATGTTACGAAATGAGAATAAGAATATAGAGTCTATAAAATCGCTCAATAATGATAGTGCATCATGCCTTGATGGGTTTCCATGATCATTTTACTTGTCACCACAGGACATTGTAAAATATGATTTCATTATTTTTCTATATGATTCTCAGAAAGAGGGATTCCCAAAGGGTTGTCTCTACAATTTTTCCTTTTATCATACCCATGGAAAGGATAAAAATGGTTTTGATAAAATTTGGAAAATAATATTTTGAATATACTCTTATAACATCCTTTTCTCTTTTCTCAATAGTAGTATTTTCAATAATTTGTTTTCTTATATCTCAATACAACAACACGATTTAATCGAAGTAAAGAACATCCAAGTAAAATTGGCATGGAATAGGATATGATATCTAATATCGATAAATGTGTGGTTGGTTATAATATCATGTTTAAAATAGATCTTTATAATTCCTAAGATATGATCAAATAGAGATTCACCATCAAGGTCTATAGGAAATGTTGTTTCCTGTAATGGGTTTATGGACTATTTTTCCACAAATTCACTTTTGCATTATTTCCATTAATATAATTAGGAGGAATATTGGTTACATTAAATCCAATAGGTGTCTCTAGTAAGATAACCCTCTCAAATTGTGTCTTTTTATCCTTTCTCAAGAAGTTATTAGTAGAAATATTAATTCTAGCATCCCTATTGGTATCATGGACCAGTATAAAGGTTAGTATAAGATCAAGGGTATTACTGATATCTTATTTATGGAGAAAATTATTTTCTTCATAAATGGAAGGAGATAATAAATCCACATCTAGAAACTAATTCCTAATTATTAATGTTATAGAAGTGAGCAACTCATCAACACTAATAAGAGTAAATTCTTCATTTCTAAATCATATTCTAGTCGGTACACCAAGATAATTGGGGAGAATATATGAATCACCAATAAACAATATCTTTTGGACTTTCTCAGTGCCCTACTCTCCAATTGAATGATCTATATCCATCACACTGATAGAATTTCCAAAAATAATCACTAGAAGGAAATTCAATTTAAAAAATAGATTTCCTTCTTTTGGAGGGTGTGTGGCTTCGGTCAACAATGTAATGTCTTCTAACCTATTACATGATCTCTAAATTTTCAAGACTCAAATGACTATTATCACAGACTAATGAACATGTTCCTAACATGTTCATATCATATTTTCACTAATATGAGAGGCACTATTGGAATAACTTATCTTTCGGGGATAGACTTATCAATGAGGGGAGAATCAATCTAATTTTTTTTAAAAAAATCTTTATTCTGGCCTAAGATGGCTTGGGAGGGGATATTATTGAACTATATCTACTCCATGATTATTAGGAAAAAAAGGGCCTCCCCAAATTTCTTTTCTTGAGGGGTTCTCTAGATCCCATAGCTTCTATGGAATCTATGATAGTATGATTATTTTTTAAAATAACTTTCATTGGATTATTGAAATAGGTAACATCACCATCTGGATGGATAATTAGGTTGGATGACCTCTCTATACCCCTAGATACATTTATTTAAATCCATTCCTTGGAAAGAAAACATATTTCCCATGTATCATGGGAGAGGTTCTGAACAAAATTATTAAAAACCCATTATAGAATAATTCTTCTAGTTAATAAACCCAAAAACTATATTTTCATACTGTACCCATAAGGATCCTTTATCTATTCCTCTTTTTGCACATAATTATTATTCTTTAAATTCATTACCCCATGGGGAGTAATCATTGGTGTATTTAAAAACCCATGAAACTAATTTTTATGATATAGAACATCAGAAATGATGATCCCCATATAAATTTCAATTTCTAAATGGAAGGAATTCAACTTTCTAAGAAATGATTCAGCTGCAAGAATTCATGCACAGAATTTGTTTTCCATTTATTCAAAGAATGGTATTTGGCTCACTTGATATGGTCTTCCTGTGTGGTGGATGAGTTATATATTTTATTCTATTTACCACATTATCATGTCATATTAGAAAATTTATGAAATTTATACCATGAACTAACATGTTTTAAGAGTCATATTTTGGATGGGTTTTCAGGTATATAGAATGAGTAGAATATTTTCTATGACCAAGGCATCTAAAAAACATCACGTACCTAAAATATAAAATCCTTACAATGGTAAATACAAAAAACACATATACATGTATCAAATACTACATGGTTTAGTAATGAAATAGATCCCCACCACTATTTAAGCAGTTTCATAGATGACTTAATGCATTTTGGGGCATGGGTATGCTGAAACAATCCTAGGAATGATCATAAACTCATCACAAATATATTATCCTAAAAAGGGTATATGTGTGGAGGATTACTATTTTTGGATGATAATGACTCATTTTTCATGCATTTCATAGATAAATATTAAAAGGGATCCTCACTAAATGTTGAATCTCAAACTGTGCTCTCTGGTATCATTATTTTTAGGTTTAGAAACATCTCATTATTAGTTATTCTTTTTGAATCATCCTTTCTTATTAATTCACTTTTGGGAAAGTAACTGATTTATTTGATCATAATATATATAATCATTAATGTTGGGGTATGAATTATTAATAAGTATAGATCCTTTATTCTTGGATGGAGGGGAATAAAGAAACAGACCACCTAGCCTCAAATGACGATCGAGTCATTTAGTTGAATAATTACATATGTAAAGGATCCATATATATGGATTTTGTTAATTTCATAAAATGGTATACCATTGGTCTCCACCACTTTAGGCCCACTTAGTCCCCCCAAGCATTTCATCCTATCTCATATTCTTGGAAATAATAAATATTCTATTTTAAGTGAATCATGCTAGCTAAATTTTGGTGCAAAAACTAATATTTATTTAATAATAAAATAATTACTTTATTTCTAAAAATGTTGATATATTATAAATATATAATGAGATCGTAATTTTTAAACTACTTTTGAATCTAGAATTTGGTATTTTAACAATGAGAGGTATAAATTCTATGTATGGATAGCCAACAAAAAACTGAAAAGTTTTACATCAATAAAATATTTATACATTTAACCTAATATTTTATAAAAATATTTGTATGATAATCAACAAGATAGGATTATAAATCATTTCAACATAAAACATAAAGAGGAATTATAATGTGACCCTATTTTCCTAAGGTGTTGATGATAGATTGAAGGAATAGTGCAATATTAAAGATCTAATAGTGATGCTCCTTTGATGTGATGGTGAATTTTTCTTAAAGATATCCTCATTTCTCAATTGTATTTCCTTAATCATTAGAAAACACTAATTCTAATTTTTTAACATATCCTCATAGAGTCGATAAATTCGAAATAACTATTGAATTTTCTATTCCATATTTTTATATAGAACATCAGATATTATGAAATAAATTATAGAATTGTTATTATTTTTTGAAATAATTTTTTATGTGTGATTAAATATCTATTACATATAGTTATTTAATCATAAACCACTAAATTATTCTCCATATTAAAAATATTTTTTGCCATTATCCTAGAAAATTTCTTATAACCCCCATTTTTAGTAGATTACATTTTTAGAAAGATAACCATGAATGAATGAATGATTGGTGAAGATATAAAGAAGCATTAGTTCGAGCATGGAAATAGAAACATGATTAATACTAGAGTGTTTTCATGGAGGGTACTGCATTATGGAAACCAAGTGTTTGATCTTGGATGAAATCTTGTTAATTGATAGTGTCACGCATAGGGGCTGTGACTAAAATATAATTAAATTACTGGTACTATAAGGCCCCATCCTTAAACCTTACTTAATCTTGAGTTATTACAAGATTACACATTTAGGATCTTTTCAGGTTTAGAGTTTTAGAGAATTAGATCATGAAACTTGCATTACATTCCACATTTAAACAAAGTGGTTACATAAAAGACAGTGTTCATTCTTCCCATCAATGGAAACATATTGAAAATAAATCATGGATTCTTTGTTGACACATCCTTGACACTATCATTAAATCATGTACCTTTCCCTTGACCTGTGAAAAACATTTCAAAAACTTGGGATGAGCATAAAAAGCTCAGTAAGGGTTATAAAAATATGGAAAGGAAATATGAGTTCATATATACATAAGAATGTAATCATACTTTACCCATAAAACATAGGCACTTTAACATACCTCATCAAATCATGAATAAGTCATAGAAATCATAAGACATAAAAGGAAACTTGAGGTATTCATAACATTCTTACGTAGGGAGTAACCCTCTCGGTTATGTTTGGAATACCCATCACAGTATATTCCCTAAATATCTTCAGAGAAACCTTAACGTTACACTCCTTCGCGTTACCCAATGCATTGGAGAGCTATATCGGGCTCACCCGACCTTAGTTTATCACGGAACCACCCGTCTTCATAATAATGCCCAAGATCCTCAACATAATCGTATCACATAAAACATGCATAAAGGAAACATAACATTTCCACCTTTCAATCACAAGATATCAATACAACACATTGATATAAAAACATTATGAAAACCATTTTCAATACCAAAATAAAAGAAAAGTAAAACATGGTATTTATTTTTCTTTTAAAAAGAAGGTATGGCTTGTAGAGGAAGTCGAAACTCAAATAATGGTCACGGCGGCGGAGAAGTCATTGTCGCCGCATACGTACGACAAAAAAATTCCCTTTTGTCGTTTAGTAAATGCTTCGTATAAAAAAGATTCTGTTTTTAATAAAAGTAAAAGTCAAAGGGGTTTATACACTGTATAAAAGAAGGTTGTGTATAAAATAAAATATGCCTCAATGAAAGGAGATTGAGACGAAGTCCCATACAAAGACGGTATCCTAGAATTAAGGATAAATCAGTTACATAACTATGTGTGAAAAACGAATACATGAAATATAAGTGGGTATTAAGTGTAAAACAATCAGAGGACATTCACACATAATCATAGAATGACATATTCAACGTGTACACGTTTATCCCAAAGAATCGAAATTGGGTTAAGAAGTTCCCTTGCAAAAATTAGACAGCCTAACGACGTCACTTCAAAATTCAGAAAAAGAGTTGATGAGAGATAAAAAGGGGATATAATCACTTGGACATAAAATTTACATCAATAAGGATATAAAAAAACATATCTCAAAATAATATTATGTGAATTAAAAGACATAACAAAATAAGTCTTTTAAAAAGAGGAGGGTGAAAGGTTCCTTTACCGACATGGGTATCTTTCGAAACATACGCCCCGTGAAAGAAGGACAATACAATATTGATGTAAATACTCATAAATGAAAGAATATTACACAATGAGTAAAATAATGGTCAGTACATACACCACTCAAAGGAAATTGTGGAAAATGTAGCATAAATATCACGGGAATAAAAGTGAGATGAAAAATCCCTTACGAAAACTCGGCAGCCTAACGGCGCCACTTAAAACTTCCAAAAATGGATTGATGAGATCAAATAGGGTATCTCATCACATTAAAATAAAATGTACAGCAAGAGGAATATAAAAGAACATCCCCCATCATAACAAAGACGAGATTAAAAGAAGTGACATAAAGGAGAGTACTTAAAGAGAAAGAGAGAGGTTAGATCTCTTACGAAAATTCGGCAGCCTAACGGCGCCACTCAAAACATCCAAAATGGATTGATGAGAGAGAATATGGTCTCTCATCATATGAAAATAAAAATTTCAGTAAGAGTAATATAAAAGAACATCCCAATAAAGAGAAATATGAGATTAGAAGGAATGACATAAAAGAGTGTACTTAAAAAGAAAGAGAGGAGTAGGATCCATTACCTCAAGTCCAACTTGTCTTGTTCGTTTCTTTATATTCCTGAATAATAAACTTTGGTTAATTAATAATTTCCTAAGTACCTCCTTTATAGATTGTTATTCAGTTCATATCACATATTATAATGTTATAATAATTGTTTAATAATGTTAGTTCATATCAGACGTTTTTGCCGATGTTTGGTACATGAGTTAAAAATGAACTAGTTTGAAAAAAGATTGTCCATGTAGTTATAAGTAAATAATTTCCAGAATAGTATTAATAATTAAAATATCATATATATCCAATAAATATTCATTTCATACTATTCCATATCATTTGGAGATAAAAAACGAAAAGAACCGTTCATGGAGACGGTAGGCCGTACGTACGCATGAACGCTACATTCATTTTTTGTCATATTAATGGAATTAAAACAAAATGAGATATATATATATATATATGTTATAATTCCAGAATGATATCCATAATTTAGATGTAATATATTACATATATATCCATTATATATATGTACTTATAATATTACATAACATTTTGAGATAAGAAATGAAATGTACTGTTCATGGAGACGGTAAGCCGTACGTACGCATGAACGCTACTTCCATTTCAATTTCATATTTAATGGAATTAAAACATAATGATACATAATAGTATTTTAATTCCAGTATGGTATCATATATAATATCATTAAATATATCCTTTATACGTACCACATATGGTATTACCGAATCAAATCACATTGAGGGGGCGGTAGTCCGCACTTCCTTAAATGAAGATATCACGTTTACCCAAAATGGAAACCATAAAGGTACGCCATAAATGAAAAATACAGAAGCTTAAGTAAAACATAAACATATTAGATATCATATATAAATATAGTATCATCTTAATGGCCACCTTTTAAGGTGTTAGAAGAATGTTGAACAATCATCGTTTCGGGAGGCAGAAATTCACCATCCACGGAAACAGTATGTTCCTTAACCATTAGATGTAGGTGTGTGTAAGTGTAGATCAAATACTTCTTATAACAACATCCTATTATATTTAAGATACTGGATTTGTTACAAAATAAATTAATAAAAAGAGTTTAGGGGGTTGGAGAAGCAAAATAAAACAAAAGGATACAAGTGAAGACATTACCTTAAAATCGGGTAACTCCCTTTGGTTTTAGCTCACAGGATTCCTTGGGAAGACTTCTGCCCAAAGTGAGGCTTCAAGGAGTAAGAGAGGGAAGTGGAGAGACAAAATTGGCAGGGGTTGGCCGAGCCAAAGGCTTTGGGAGTGTGGGTAAGGAGGTAGAGGTGGGGCCCTTTTATAAGAGGAGAGGAGGGGCACTCTTGGAAGGTAAAGAAAAGTCACTTTCTTTTAAAATGGTATTCGGATTTAAGAGGTCCCACATTGATGGTTTTCGAGGATAAGGTGATAAGGGTTCGGAATCCACTCATCCAATAGGTTTTGGACATGTTTAGGTCTTAGATATTACATTATCTTTCCATTTTATTTAAATCATTAAATAATGAGGTCATCGCTGCATCATCATGATGTCATAAATAATTTAATTTATTTAATGCCTAAAAATTATAAAAAAACTACTATGATGTCGGAAATCTTTTTAGATTTCCAATGAATATTTATAGTCAAAAATCTGATTTGTATAACCTCATGTAAAAAATGTTTTAGTAAAACATTTCATGTTTGTCTCATTTTTACTTTAACTTTAAATAAAAAGATATTAATGTCATTTTCCAACCAAAGTGGCTTCATGGGGTCCCCAAGTTGACCCATGGGTTGTATTGGTCGGACATGACACATCCAATGAGGTTAGGACATGTGTCAAGTTCATTTCATATTATTAAAACATTATTTTTACCTTAAACTACACTAATTACCTCTAATCGCGATTAAAAACATAATAAGTTACTATTCACCAAAAAATTATTTTTATCCCATTGAACCACATTTTACTTCTTAATGACAACCATGTATGTTGGATTTTTGAAATTCAAAACACAAAGATGGAAAAATTTCATTTAAATGGAAAAATCAGTTTTTATAAATACCACTTAGTGGTTTCACTATTCATCAAAAATTGAAGTTTTTCAGAAAAATCCAAAAAATTCACCCTAAGCTATATTTGATATTCTGAATTCAATAATGAAGTCTATTTTAAAAAATTCAAAACATATAAGTCACATTAATTAATTTAATAATTAATTCCCACTGTCAGAGCAAATATCGTGTTTTTATGAAATAATAAGTATCAAAAGATTGGCACTAGTTTAAGTCTGATTTCAAAGTGAAATTAATTCAAACGACCACTATTGGATTTAATGGTAAAAATATAATATAATTTCACTTTAAAACCAATTCAAAAGATAATCTAATCATATAAATAAATTATATTAAAAAGAGGGTTTGAATTAAAATACAACATTTTACACTATTCATTAAAAAAATGAACTTTATCGGAAAGATACCAAAAATTTACACAAAGTAAATTTTGATGTCCCTATTCTTAAGAAGAGTTTTATTTGGTCTAATAGAATGTATAAGAGTGAACAAAACTATATTTAATGACGGTTCTCCATCAAAAGGCGATAAGTGAACCTTTAGTGAAAACTAGGTCATATACGCCTAAAATTGAATTCTTTCCGTATTTTAGGCCTTTATCTTTTATTGGATAAATGTAAAAACATTTAAAAACATATATAATCATATTTTAGTTATTTCTATCCATTCCCGCCAATACAACGGCTACATGTTAACTACCATTTAAAATAACATTATTTTATTATTAGAGTGAAACGTAAGATTCCCAAGAAACTCATTGTTGCGTGTTGGGTACGCCATCGAGCATAGCGTCCCCTTTAAAGTCATATTAATATTTTATTCACAAATATGGATAAATATGAAAATGTCATAATCTTTATTTACCTGGGGTGTTACATCCTTCCCCCCTTTTGGAAATTGCATCCTCACAATTTTTAAAATTGAGCTTGGAAACATCCTTGAAAGTCCCACATCGGAACAAGAGTCGGTAAAACAATCACTTTAAAATAAAGGAAGATAAGTACAGAGGTCACCCGAGTTAACCAATATGTAGAAAAACATGGACATGGAAGAAAAAGAAAAGGGTCATGTTCTTGAGGGAGAGTGATAATAAACATGTCTAGGAGAAAGTTAACCATAAGAAAATCACAAACTTGTGATGGGTTAAACGGTATTCGATTCCCCAGTAGGAAAAGTTAATAGACAACATTTTTTTTAAGTTACTTTTTATTGAGGAATTTATTTATAAGGAAACATAATCACTTGTCATTTTGACTTTCAAATTTTACTAGATTCCTTAATCAAACTCATATTTTTTCTAAAAGACGAGTATTTAGGGAGACTTGTTCGCATTAAGAGTACTATAATCAACTTCTAGAGAATCACCTAATCCACCAAAGAGAACTATATACATCCCATGTATTTAGGCTTTAACGAAAACCAAAACCAAAAAGGTTAGTACAAGGTCAGATAATCCAGAAAAGGATAACCCATTAAAAATAAAATCTATGCTTAATCTCCAAAATTTGTCCAACAAAACCCAAAGTTCAAAGAGGACCATCCGATAAACAATTTGTCCATAAAATTCTTCAAGGTAAACCAATATAAGAATGAAACCCAAATATTTGAAGGATTTAGTCACATAGTCTTCCAAGTTAAATCGTAAAATTTATCTCCAAACTAAAGTCTTGTATTGAAAAGTAATTAACCTAATCACATATCCTCCATGATAGGTTAATCATTTTCATAAATAACCCAAAATCAACTTACTCTTAATTCATAAAATCATATAACTAAAAAGAATCAGTCAAATTAACCAGGGACTTCACGTAGTCCAGTGGTAGGCGATAAATACCAGTCGCACTTTGGTTGTGGGTTCGATTCCCGCAGCTTTGTCCGACGCGACGGGTTGTCACACGGTCTGCGTGTTGTCCTTTTTCCAAAACTATATAATTCTTAAATCATTCCCCAAAAAGAGATAAAATCATCAAAAATGATCATAACATATTTTAACCTCAAGTTTATTTCATGCCTTTCATTTTCCAGCATATCATATAATAACCCATAATTACCTCAAAAGTAAGGATCATATAAACTCTAATTGTTACCTTTATAATTATTACCTGAACTTCCACATCGATTGGTCATCTCATACATGATGCATTATAGAACATACCAAGGTTCAAGTGGTTGATCATGACTCCTTGATATTTGGTTTAGAATAACCATGAGTTTCCTCATTGAATCCTCTATTTTATCTAGTATCTTAATCAGAGAACCACCACAATTTCCTTCAAACCTGTTGTCTCTTTGGTGCCTGCTAGATCCATCCATTCACTAAAAACAGAAATGTCAGTGTGAGTATATCAAAAAAACCATCATGTACTAATGAGGAAGGTAATCACTAAGATATATTTACTCATTCACTTTATCTAAAACTAGGAATCTTTCTGAAATCCTAACCATTTTGGTAATGTCACTTATGCTTAAAGAATAACCTAACCTCTAAAGTTATCTAAACCGACCTTTGATACCAACTATAAGGCCCCAGCCTTAAACCTTACTTAATCTTGAGTTATTACAAGATTACACATTGAGAATCTTTTCAGGTTTAGAGTTTTGGAGAATTAGATCATGAAACTTGCATTACATTCCACATTTAAACAAAGTGGTTACATAAAAGACAGTATTCATTCTTCCCATCAACGGAAACATATTTAAAATAAAACATGTATTATTTCTTGACACATCCTTGACACTATCATCACATCATGTACCTTTCCCTTGACCTGTGAAAAACATTTCAAAAACATGGGATGAGCATAAAAAGCTCAGTAAGGGTTATAAAAATATGGAAAGGAAACATGAGTTCATATATACATAAGAATGAAATCATACTTTACCCATAAAACATAGGAACTTTAACATACCTCATAAAATCATGAATAAATCATAGAAATCATAAGATATAAAAAGTAACTTGAGGCATTCATAACATTCTTACGCAGGGAGTAACCCTCTTGGTTACGTTTGGAATACCCATCATAGTATATTCCCTAAATCTCTTCAGAGAAACCTTAACGTTACACTCCTTTGCGTTACCCAATGCATTGGAGAGCTATATCGGGCTTACCCGCCCTTAGTTTATCACGGAACCACCCATCTTCATAATAATGCCCAAGATCCTCAATATAATCATATCACATAAAACATGCATAAAGGAAACATAACATTTTCACCTTTCAATCACAAGATATCAATACAACACATTGATATAAAAACATTATGAAAACCATTTTCAATAGCAAAATAAAATAAAAGTAAAACATGGTATTTATTTTTCTTTTAAAAAGAAGGTATGGCTTGTAGAGGAAGTCGAAACTCAAATAATGGTCACGGCGGCGGAGAAGTCGTTGTCGCCGCATACGTACGAGAAAAAAATTCCCTTTTGTCATTTAGTAAACGCTTCTTATAAAAATGATTCTCTTTTTAATAAATGTAAAAGTCAAAGGGGTTTATACACTGTATAAAAGAAGGTTGTGTATAAAACAAAATATGCCTCAATGAAAGGAGATTGAGACAAAGTCCCATACAAAGACGGTATCCTTGGATTAAGGATAAATCAGTTACATAACTATGTGTGAAAAATGAATACATGAAATATAAGTGGGTATTAAGTGTAAAACAATCAGAGGACATTCACACATAATCATAGAACGACATATTCATGGTGTACAAGTTTATCCCAAAGAATCGAAATTGGGTTAAGAAGTTCCCTTGCAAAAATTAGACAGCCTAACGACGTCACTTCAAAATTCAGAAAAACAGTTGATGAGAGATAAAAAGGGGATCTCATCACATGGACATAAAATTTACATCAATAAGGATATATAAGAACAAATCCCAAAATAATATTATGTGAATTAAAAGACATAACAAAATAAGTCTTTTAAAAAGAGGAGGGTGAAAGGTTCCCTTACCGACATGGGTATCTTTCGAAACATACGCCCCGTGAAAGAAGGAAAATACAACATTGATGTAAATACTCATAAATGAAAGAATATTACACAATGAGTAAAATAATGTTCAGTACATACACCACTCAAAGGAAATTGTGGAAAATGTAGCATAAATCTCACGTGAATAAAAGTGAGATGAAAAATCCCTTATGAAAACTCGGCAGCCTAACGGCGCCACTTAAAACATCCAAAAATGGATTGATGAGATCAAATAGGGTATCTCATCACATTACAATAAAATGTACAGAAAGAGGAATATAAAATAACATCCCCCATAATAACAAAGATGAGCATAAAAGAAGTCACATAAAGGAGAGTACTTAAAGAGAAAGAGAGAGGTTAGATCTCTTATGAAAATTCGGCAGCCTAACAGCGCCACTCAAAACTTTTAAAATGGATTGATGAGAGAGAATACGGTCTCTAATCATATGAACATAAAAATTACAGTAAGAGTAATATAAAATAACATCCAAATAACGATAAAGATGAGCTTATAAGGAATGACATAAAAGAGTGTACTTAAAAATAAAGAGAGGAGTAGGATCCCTTACCTCAAGTCCAACTTGTCTTGTTCGTTTCTTTATATTCCTGAATAATAAACTTTGGTCAATTAATAATTGCCTAAGTACCTCCTTTATATATTTTTATTCAGTTCATATCACATATTATAATGTTATAAAAATTGTTTAATAATGTTAGTTCATATCAGATGTTTTTGCCGATGTTTGGTACATGAGTCAAAAATGAACTTGTTTGAAAAAAGATTGTCCATGTAGTTATAAGTAAATAATTTCCAGAATAGTATTAATGATTAAAATATCATATATATCCAGTAAATATTCATTTCATACTATTCCATATCATTTGGAGATAAAAAACGAAAAGCACTGTTCATGGAGACGGTAGGCCGTACGTACGCATGAATGCTACTTTCATTTTTTGTCATATTAATGGAATTAAAACAAAATGAGAGAGAGAGATATATATATGTTATAATTCCAGAATGATATACATAATTTAGATGTAATATATTACATATATATCCATTATATATATGTACTTATAATATTACATAACATTTTGAGATAAGAAATGAAATGTACCGTTCATGGAGACGGTAAGCCGTACGTACGCATGAACGCTACTTCCATTTCTATTTCATATTTAATGGAATTAAAACATAATGATACATAATAGTATTTTAATTCCAGTGTGGTATAATATATAATATCATTAAATATATCCTTTATATGTACCACATATGGTATTAACGAATCAAATCACTTTGAGGGGGCGGTAGTCCGCACTTCCTTAAATGAAGATATCGCGTTTACCCAAAATGGAAACCATAAAGGTATGCCATAAATGAAAAATACATAAGCTTAAGTAAAACATAAACATATTAGATATAATATATAAATATAGTGTCATATTAATGGCCACCTTTTAAGGTGTTAGAAGAATGTTGAAAAATCATCGTTTCGGGAGGCAGAAATTCGCCATCCACGGAAACAGTATGTTCTTTAACCATTAGATGTAGGTTTGTGTAAGTTTATCTTGAATAATTCTTATAAAAACATCCTAGTATATTGAAGATACTTTATTTGTTACAAAATAAATTAATAAAAAGAGTTTAGGGGGTTGGGGAAGCAAAATAAAACAAAAGGACACAAGTGAAAACATTACCTTAAAATCGGGTAACTCCCTTTGGTTTGAGCTCAAAGGCTTCCTTGGGAAGACTTCTTCCCAAAGTGAGGCTTCAAGGAGTAAGAGAAGGAATTGGAGAGACAAAATGGACAGGGGTTGGCCGACCCAAAGGCTTTAGGAGTGTGGGTAAGGAGGTAGAGGTGGGGCCCTTTTATAAGAGGAGAGGAGGGGCACTCTTGGAAGGTAAAGAAAAGTCACTTCCTTTTAAAATGGTATTCGGATTTAAGAGGCCCCACATTGATGTGTTTCTAGGATAAGGTGATAAGTGTTTGGAATCCACTCATCCAATAGGTTTTTGACATGCGTAAGTCTTATATATTACATTGTCTTTCCATTTTATTTAAATCGTTAAATAATGAGGTCATTGCTGCATCATCATGATGTCATAAATAATTTAATTTATTTAATGTTTAAAAATTATAGAAAAAATTCTATGATGTAGGAAATCGTTTTATCTTTCCAATTAATGTTTATAGTCAAATATCTGATTTGTATAACCCTTGTAAAAATTGTTTTAGTAAAACCTTTCATGTTTGTGTCATTTTTACTTTAACTTTAAATAAAAAGATATTAATGTCATTTTCCAACCAAAGTGGCTTCATGGGGTCCCCAAGTTGACCCATGGGTTTTATTGGTCGGACATGACACATCCAATGAGGTTAGGACATGTGTAAAGTTCATTTCGTATTATTAAAACATTATTTTTACCTTAAACTACACTAATTACCTCTAATCGCGATTAAAAACTTAATAAGTTACTATTCACCAAAAAATTATTTTTATCCCCTTGAACCACATTTTACTTCTTAATGACAACCATGTATGTCGGATTTTTGAAATTCAAAACACAAAGATGGAAAATTTTCATTTAAACGGAAAAATCAGTTTTTATAAATACCACTTAGTGGTTTCACTATTCATCAAAAATTGAAGTTTTTCAGAAAAATCCCAAAAATTCACCCTAAGCTATATTTGATATTCCGAATTCAAGAATGAAGTCTATTTTACAAAATTCAAATCATATAAGTCACATTAATTAATTTAATAATTAATTTCCACTGTCAGAGCAAATAGCGTGTTTTTATGAAATAATAAGTATCAAAAGATTGACACTAGTTTAAGTCTGATTTCAAAGTGAAATTAATTCCAACAACCACTATTAGATTTAATGGTAAAAATATATTCTAATTTCACTTTAAAACAAATTCAAAATATAATATAATCATATAAATAAATTAGATTAAAAAGAGGTTTTGAATTAAAATACAACATTTTACACTATTCATTAAAAAAATGAACTTTATCGGAAAGATACCAAAAATTTACACAAAGTAAATTTTGATGTCCCAATTCTTAAGAAGAGTTTTATTTGGTCCAATAGAATGTATAAGAGTGAACAAAACTATATTTAATGACGATTCTCCATCAAAAGGCGATAAGAGAACCTTTAGTGAAAACTAGGGCATATACGCCTAAAATTGAATTCTTTCCGTACTTTAAGCCTTTATCTTTTATTGGATAATTGTAAAAACATTTAAAAACATATATAATCATATTTTAGTTATTTCTATCCATTACCGCCAATACAATGGCTACATGTTAACTACCATTTAAAATAATATTATTTTATTATTAGAGTGCAACGTAAGATTCCCAAGAAACTCATTGTTGCGTGTTGGGTACGCCATCGAGCATAGCGTACCATTTAAAGTCATATTAATATTTTATTCACAAATATGGATAAATATGAAAATGTCATATTCTTTATTTACCTGGGGTGTTACAGGTATGGTCAATATGGTGGTTGGTGGAAGGGTTGTATTATTAAAGAGAATCATTCCCATGATTTGATGTCGTATTCAAGGAAGTCATAGAGGAGGAGTAATGAGTAGATTTTTTTGGATCTTGTGAAGGATAGGTTACTACATAGAGTGAATTTTATAATTACATGCTATGATTGTTTTTTCCTATAGCATAGATTTCAATAAAAGAGATAGATATGAAAGAGTGTGTAAAAATATATCACTTGTTCTTTATTTTCATCAATTGAAAACATGGGTTCGAATATAGATATAGATATATTAATTTTTATATCTACAGATAAATTTTCATGTATTTAGAATCAAAAGAAACATTAAGAAATATAGTATACATAAAACCAGTATGTTTGATATATATTCTATATAGTTAGAATAAAAAACTATGTAAAATAAGTAATGAGATATTGGTCACAATATATGACAAATTCATTCTTCTAGTCACATAGATTATACATCCTTATGAAAAACTTATTTACGTCAATGAAACATGATTTAGGATTTAACTGTACATTCAAGGTAGCTATCAAACATTACACACTATATTGGGTAATATGACACACAATGTTTGAGAAAATGACATTCTTCTTTTATTAGAAAAGTATATTTAGAAAATAATAATGTTTCATGCATCATTACCTATTAGGGATCATACTGTCTAGGTTGACACTATATTAGGATGTGATGGAAAGGAAATCTTCAAAAATATATAAGGCTCAAATGTTGTTTTTAGTAGATTACATGTCATGTAATGTGGTTTCTTTGGCATTATTTATTTTATTCACCCGGGTGATAGAATTAGATATAAAAATAGTCCATTCTATGTGATATCTCATGTGATGAAATGATATTATTTCTCACCAGATACCATTTATAAGGTTTATTTTTAATCTCTATGAACATATATCTTTATATATAATGGTAGAGTTCATGAGTATTATTCAAAGTGAAATAAGAATTAGTAACTATAACTGACATGTGTGTTCCAAGGAAATGGTCTCCTTCAAAAATCATGGATTTGAAACCCCTAGATGATTCATAATAATTTTTCCTCTATTATGGTAATTATAAAAATTAATTTTGTATCCATTTTTCTACATATGTATTGAGTTATCAAATGGGGTTTGTTAACCCCTTGTTAGATATACATATTTAAATTAGGTTGATAGAACCCTCATACATCATATAGAGGTAGTACCCTTATATCCATCCGTCATACATGGGTGGTTCATGGATCCTTTAGCATGGTTTTAGAGTAGTAACATATTTTATAAATTATAACTAATTTTATTAATTTCCCACATATTTTATAGATTATATATGACATATTTTTCCATTATTTATTTTTTTGGGTCAACATATTGTATATTTTTATACTCACCCAAACACGGTCCTATGTGACCACATGTGTTATAACAATGATTTTTATGCACATTATGTGGTTTATCATGATGTAAATGGAGATAGTGATACTTGTGTGGATATAATGTTTTGTGGAACTATGTATTATTTAAAAAATTTGAATGATTCCAAAGATCTAATTCTATTAGTTCATATAGAGGTGATATATTTTCTCTATAAAAATATAAATTTTCTATAGTGATATTTCATTATGTGCTTTATTCCATTTGGATGTAGTCTTTGTGGATTTGATCAAAATATTTGATGCTTTATGCATTCATTTTTTTTAATGTTTTATATTTATATATTTTTGGTAATTATTGATATATGATGTGTATTAATAATTCATATTTATAATTTGTTGTTGCAGGCTATGGCCTCTCATGTACTCTATTACTTCTCAATTCAAGTCTCTAAACCATGGACTATTTGTGGTGGGATTGTGGTGGCACAACTTTATTATCTTCATCCTATAATGGTGATTTTTTAATATTCTTTAGTTTCATCAAAAAAAGTTTTCCCTCTAATGATTAGTGGGTAGATATTACAACTTGAATTTTTCATTCTATGTGGTTTTTGAGTATTCAAGTGGAAGTAATCTATCAAACAAAGTCTATTTGAAAAATCATAATGGTTAGAGTCCATCAAATTTAGTTGATGTAATTAGTATCCACTGGGGTGGTTGAAAAATGATTGGGATTCAAGAAAAGTTAATGTATTTTGACATTTCACCATAAACATCAACAATGTATTTGAGGATTCCATTTTACAATTAGAGAATGAGCATAAATATCAAGAGGTGGTGTATTCAATTCACAAGATTAATACCTTTATAAATAAAAATGGTTTCCAGTATAAGATGTGTGTGGTTTTATTATTGATTTGACATTATTTTATGCTACCATTATCTAAAAATTTGTAGTTTGTATAGGATGTATGTGATGAATTTTTTATTCCAATGTATCTCATTTAATAAACGTTTTTATAGTGTTTTTCTATTTATATATGAATTTTTTCTCGACAATGTTGTATTGTTCATCCCTTTATATTATAATATAGTATTGAAGTGTGTTCATCATATTTTTATGGTTATTAGGTAGTATATTATAATTGTTTCAGTGAACATGATTGGTTGGGGTTATTATTGGATGAACATTTAGAAATTTATGGATTTCCACCACATAGGATACAATGATAGGAATGATTTATTTTCTTCATTTGAAAGGAGTCCATAACGTGTAATAAGTTCCCTTTATGTTTATTAAAATTTTAGGTTGGTTGTAATCATCATCCTTTGATAACATACAATTGATATCTGAGGGAATTATCTAGTTCAGCATCAACAATTCGTTTTCTCCACTCCTTGTATTTCATGTTGTTTGATTTAATATGGATTTACTCAATTTGATGTAGTGAATTCCACAGAATAGAAATTTCATTTTTGTGGATTCAATAAGTGGGTACATATTAAACTTTTTCCATTAAATATCAGGAGATGATGGAAAATAAGGAATGCGACTAATTAGATAGGATGGACTTAGCATTCATAAGGATGAAAAATTCTTGTAATCTATTTTCATAATTCACGAAAAGAAAATGTCTATACAGGGTATGAAATCATTGGGTGACATGTTTGAGAATAAAACATGTCTCAAAAAGGTTTTCGTTAACTAATGTTTATTTGTAATTTGCTAAATGGATAAAAGACCTAAAATAGATCACATGGATGATTTCAATATTATTTGAGGTTAGTTCAATTCATTACATCTTTTCATTCAACTTGATTATGAGGGATCATGGTAGATTATGTATTAGGACACTTATAAAGATCACACATAAGAGAAATTTAAGCAATATAAATATTTGGGATGGTAGATTCTATCATTCTAATTAAAATTAGATGTTTCTTGAGATTAAAATTTATTAAACATATATTAAGACTATTAAAGATCCTCATATTAGTGAGGAAACATGATGATGATGGTTATAGAATGAATTTTTTTGATGGAGTTTGGGAAATAATCAGAGGCTCCATAGTGATTACAAATGGGGTTGATATTAGATCCTTGTACTCAACTGAATGCAAGGATGATGATTCAGCGACCATAAAAACTTCATCAGTTAATTTGGATGATTGTTACTGTAGGTTTGGTCCCTTAGTGATAATAATTTAAAAGTAATTACTAAAAAATGGAATAAAAAATCATTCACACATAGACTATGGATGTTTTAAGAGTTGTATAATTGGTATAAAATACAAAGTTTCCTTTAACTTGGATGTTAAAAAACCATGGAATTGAAAGCCAGAACATTTTTATTTCAGTGTATAGGGATTTTTCCATGTTCACTCCAATAGAGGATCCTTACAGAATTTGACTTTCATTGATTATACCACTAGAAATGTCTCGGAATAATTAATGTTCAATAAATAAGATATTTTTTGTTTATTATTTAGTGGATGTTTTTTAGATAAATATTTTTACTGAAAGTTGAAATTTATTTGGATGGTAATTGTGGGAAGTAAACATGACCAAACATTCATACCATTTTCCTGGAATGGTATTATACATGGGAAGATTATTATTAGAACAGAACAAGAAAATGTAATATTTTAATGGAGAAATCATTCAGTTAAATAGAAATCTTTTAGAATGAGGCTTCACTCAAGAATGACTAAAGAAATTTCAACAAATGAAATTAATACATAACTATATATGGTGATTAGATGTCCCATTAAAAAATTATGAATGATAATATTTAAGAACTATAGTTTGGTAATATAGTAGAAGTGAAATATGTCAAATTATTTGGAAGCATCATGTATTTTATTAATGATTCTAATGAAAGATAAAATTTGGATGTGAAATTCATTACTTTGTTATAGAATATGGTGAGGTAAAAATTGGGTATCATATATAAGATGATGAGAATAAGAAAACAATCTGGATATGATATGTTTTTTTTTAAAAAAGGATCTTCAATTGAATTATTAGAACTAGGATGAAAGGGAAGTTATGGTTTTAGTTTATTCAATAGATGATACGTGTCAGAGTCAACATTCAAAAGCAATGATGTATATTCAATATCTATCACTATGAATGATAGTCTATTGAATGGAGAATGTTTGGAATGACAAATACCAGATGTAGAATATTTGGATAAATGAATACTTGATGTATTGGTTCCACCAAATGAACCTGTGGTTGTACTGAAAATATCCAATAATATCATAAAAGTAGTTTAATTATATGGGGATGATCTGTTATTATAATCCACAATACCATACAAGAACAAAACACATTGACCTAAAAACTCACATTATTCCATGTGTTTTAGAATATAAAGTGTTGAATCAATATAATATTAGTTTAAATAAAAATCCTACTAATATTTTTAAAAAGGTGAAAGTCCATAAATTTCGAAGGTAACATTGTTTCTTAGTTAGGCTTGTTTGATCAATGGAGAGTGTAACATTTCGTGAAACTAATAAATCATGATCTAAGGTGTATGTTTAAAAGAATATTAAATCTTGAATTATTATTCAAGATGTATTTTTTTTTGTTTTTTATGATTATTTAATTCCATCATAAAATATATTATGGATGAAGATCATTATATATAAATCACAAACAGATAATTTGTTTCTGGGTTCTTTCAGAGTATTCTGGATAATAATGTCCTTGATAATGAGTCCATCAAATGTAATTACAATAGATGGTTTTTAAGAGAGTGTTGTATCAATTATTGGGTTGAAAACCTAGATAATGACTATTTTTAGTTTCACCATAAGGTTCAATAGTGTATAGGATGTTTCCCTTAGTCAAAGAGAGCTTGAATGTGAATATTAGGATGTATTGAAACTGGATAATAATAGGAATACCTCTATATGTAAATGAGGTGTCCCACATAAACTAATTCTATGTTCATTATCGAGATAATGTATTTTTTTGAATGTATTTTCTAAGACTTTTTAATGTGGATAGGATTTTAGAGATGAGTTTCGAATTCCATTAAATCTATTTAATTAAAATTCGTTTAGTGTTCTCTAATTTATGTATGATGTTTATATGAAAAAAATAATACAATTTTATATTTATTTTTCCATTTTTATTAAACTATGTTCTTTTAGTTTCTTTAGTGATTTTGTTTTCTATCATCCTTACTCAATATCATATACTGGGTTGGGGGAGATTTTTGGAAGAACCTTTGTCCAGTGGTTTCTAGAGCTTTCTAGTGAATAGGCTGAGATAGTTGGATGAATTTCTCTCTAGTGATTTTATATTAGTCTATAAAATATATGATGTTATTTATGTGTACATCTAGTGATTGGATGGGGTGCTTCTCCATACCATTTCATTCCATATGGAAGCTTCTCAACAGTTTGGTTTAGGTCGTGAATCATGACGCATAATTTCTAGATACTAAAGAAATGGAAATTCAAGATAAATATACTACTAATAAAGATAATGTAGTGTAATGTCATGACACCCGTTAGTTAATATCAATGGAATATCCATTCACTATAGTGGTAGAGGAGGGTCACCCATAAATTCTCCCACAACCAATAAGTAATCATTTTTAAATTTTTTTTGAGGTCATATATACAATTAATTACCCTATAGGATCTCTAAAAGTAGAATTTTATAATTGATAAATAAATAATCAAATATAGTGGATGTTTTCCCAAAATAAAAAAAAAATCCATGTTCATCTATAGATGACTGAATCAACATTCATTTTGTAGATAGTCAGAATAAAGAACTATTATGGGATAAACAATGGCATCTTTTTATTTTTTTTTTTATTTTTTTAATCATCATTAAATATAAATAATATTGTAGTTTTATTTACGCTAAGAATTTACCTTAATATTTTTTTTCCAAATTTTTCTATATATAATAAATTGGTTATTTCTATACAACATATATAATTGTTTACAATTCTGATAATATATATGTAATTTCTATAGTCATTATCAATCTATTTGGAGTACTACTAAACAATAAATATAGTGTAGTGATTTCAACTTGTTGATGAAGTTTTTTATGTGATTTCTTTACTGGATATTATATTTTAAAAAACATTAATTGAAAAAAATAGTTTTAATAGAACATTCAACTTAATGATTTGTCACTAATTCGTTGTGAGTGTCTTCTTTTATTTTATGACTAATGGTTTAACAAATTTTATAATGTTTTGATTATTTTGTATTGTTTCTAATTTATATGAACAATTTTTAATAAACCTTAATGTTTATACCCTTATATACTTATATTGTGTATCACTTCAGTACCCTATTATATTATCATTAGTTATTTGAAATACTCAATCGAATACAATTTTTTACTTAAAAGTTATATTGTGATTTTTTATATTATAGAAATAAATTTTAATCTGCATACATGTTGTTTGAGGTCAATGGTTGTTTTAAAAATTAATCAAATATTATTTTTAAATCCCATGAAATCATTTTTTAATTCCTTATTCCATTTAACATCTATTTTTGATATTATAAATGATATACTAGATGATAGTTATGCCAAAACAAAAAACTAGAATTTCTGACCTACCTTGTGGTACATACTTTTAAATGAATATGAATCTATCCAAATATATGATAGGGGTTTTTCATATGATATTTTGGTTGTATTTTCATTATTTATAAAAAAATTAGGTGTTCATATCGAAATTGGAAGGTGAATTCTATAATCCAACTGTTATTAATATTTTTTATCCAACTTATTCTCTAATGTGAAAAAATTATATGAAAATAAAAACATATAAAAATAAGTGAAAAAGTTTTAAAAAATGGTATAAAATAAAGATTATGAATCAATGATTTTTTTTCAATTTCATTAAAATTATAATTTAAAGGAATGGGGGGAATCAATGTGTGGAGAGTGATATCTATTTAAATGTAAGGTTCAGAAATTTTCACTGATCATGAAATAAACATTATGATATGTACTGAAATGGGGAACCTATAGTTTAAAACTTTTACTTTTCAATTAACCCCCTTACAAAACCAACTCTTAGTATTACCCTATGTCAAACCCATGTGATTTATATATGAAATAATTATTTTTTGGGAGATGAGAATAATAATAATAAGATTTAAAAGGGGAAACTCAATATTGAGGTAAAAAATATAAATCATATACTCTTAAGTGAGAGTGTTAAATAACTCTCAGATGGTATGTTTAAAGGGTATATAAATAAATTTGATATGTAAGGATAAATGATCATAGTTTGTAATAGTATTCTAGAAATGGATTCCAAGAAGTTGAATTATTAAATTATGGTTGATAAATTGAATAATTTCCAAAAAATATGGATGTATTTCCAAAATAGGATTTTTCATATAAATATTTTAATCGATTCCATTGATTGTATTTTAAAAACATTAAACTAATAATTTTGGTGGGTGATTAAGAAATATTTTTCTTGATTTTTATATTAAAATTCAATAAGTATATCACCATTATTATAAATATTAAATGGGAATTAATTTATTAATATTATTTTAGAGTTTATATTTTATTGTGAAATTATACTAAAAGTTTTTATTTTATTGAATATTTTTTTAATAATTTTCATGTATTTATTATAACATAATTCATATGGTTTGTTGGTAGGTATTTTATTTTTGGATTTAGAGAAGGCCATAAAATCTTGGAAATTAAATGTGTTATTTAAATTTCGAGTATATTTTATTCCAGGATTGAGGAATGTCATAGCTGGCAACACATCATGTGCTCAGGGTGGCACATGGCCAAGGAAATCGTCATTTCCATGTCATTATATTGTGATATATTTATTATATTTGACATCATCCAATGATTTCCAATGAAAAATATCATAACATATGACTCATGGATATTAGAATCAAATCATAAAAAACCAAATGGAGGACCTATTATCAACATCTATAATATACACAAATTGGGCCAAATGATTGAACCACACCTTATGATATTAGGTTATAAATAATCCATTATGTTCTATAGAAATTATGTATATATACCATATTGGTATCATTCAAAAATGATATTCAACATTAGAGATCTTAGTTCCCGGACACCAAAATATTTTATATCAAATAAAAAATATTAAATATCATTCATAGAATCTTACATGCAAGAAAAATATTATTTCACACTGTATGATATGCTAATAAATTTGAAGGTGAAAAAATTATCATTGTTTTCGGTAGTAATGATTTTTTAAAATCATTAATATAAGTTGATCAAATAAACCAAACTCATCATATTTCTAATGTAATATCTAACTATTGTAAATTGTTGGAAATCCAACATCATGTCATTATCCAATTATCAACCAATTCAAAATGAAATCTATGTCTTCCAGAATACACATTCATAAAGGATCAAGAAGAATAAGGATGTTCAATCCTTTTTAAATATATTATCATTGTTGAAAAATATGTTTCATGTGGATTAAATGTATAACTAAATGAAAAATTTTAAATAACACACATCACTGTAAAAATATTTTTTGTAATGATTGATCTCATCCCAATGGTCTTACCCTCAGGTTCAAAAGTAGAATAAAAATAGGAAATGTTTAATCACTCTAATGAATCCAACGAAAGAATAATGAATGAGCAACCTGATAATTTAGTGAGTAACGCATTTCACATTAATAGATTATCCTAGACTACGGAGAACATTTATAACTATCTTAAGGATGAATTGAGTTTATATGATAGATATGGACTATAAATATATTATGTGAAAATTGGGAGTTATGTTTTGGTTTACAACACGATTAATTGGTTACCAAATTTAGCATATGTTTTAATTATAAAAACATCCCATATATGTTTTTATAATTAATGTACATTGATTAAATTTTAGGTGATATATTAATGTTTAAATAATTTTTTCCAATATTTTATTATTATATTGAGATTTATTTGATTCTTAATTGAATAATTTTTCCTATATACCAATCCAATGTACTATCTTTTCTATAATTTATTTATCTTATATATTGACGAACAATATGGTTTTAGTGTAATTAATTCATTATTAGAAATATCTTATATTGAGAGTGTTATTGTTTTTGAAAAATGAGTGAAAATTATAAACTAAATCAATGAAAATTACAGTTTTTTATGTTTTATATTTTAACCAAGTTTAAACCTTATGTGTTCCATATTGATCCTATAAATGTTCATATTGATCCTTACAAATTCCATAATGATCTTAAAAAGTTCCAAGATATCCTTACAAATTCGAGTAGTCCATAAAAGTTCTATATTAATCCTTTAATATTATATATTAATCTTTATAATGTATATATTGATCCTTAAAAAGATTTATATGATCATTTTAATATTCAGGATGATCCATAAAATGTTCTAGTTGATCCGCATGAATATCTGGATGATCTTTACATAATTCAAAATGATACTTAAAATTTCAATAAACAACCTTATGATGTTTTGATGGATTTGGAAATTCATGGCTTAAAAATCAAAAATAATATATAATCATAATAAAGCTTATGGAATCGAAACTATTATTATTTGATTGACTCTTACAAAGAGATACATGATTTTCAAAAAAAATGACCATTAAAATATAAGAATATAACTGTTATATGATTCAAATATTTTAAAATTTAAAGTAATTAAGGAGATTCTATCATTTATAATTTTTAGGGGGATACTTTTTTGATTATTACTATTAAAAAGAAAGATCTTTTAATGACTCTTAACTATGTCTGAATTGATCACTGATTTTGAGGAAGACTGAAGAATCCTCTTAATAGTTTGATGGTTACATTTTATCATATAAATTTCTTGATAATTTTAAGGGATTTATATTATGGGTTCTATATATTTTCACCTCAATAATATGATAGAGATATATATTTCAATTTACTAGTTATAATAAAGAACACATGTTTTTTAAAACTCTCTATGGACTAAGATTTTCTTACTTTTGTACAGTGAATGAATTTTCTATCTGCTAAAAAACAATTATAATTTTTCTATTACACATGTTTATTAGAAGATACATATTATAATCAATTAATTTCCACTAGAGTAACACATTAAATGTTTACCTTCTATATGGGTGAAATCCTATCATCAATTAGTAACTAGATCTTACAATATTATTATAATCCATATTCATTTCTACATTTTTCATTTCTATTTTATATCAATGATCCTGGTACATAGTGTGGAAAGATTATATTTAAGATGAATTTTAATTTTAGACCATATAAAATTTTTTAGATTCCATTGTAACAAGTAATAGTTTTTCACTCAATTCATTAATCCATAAAAAAGAATTTGATTAGAAATAACTAATCCCTTATTGAGTGTCAGTGGAGTTGACTACGAGGGTATTTTTATCCCTAATCCATAATAAAAAATTATTTTATCCACATATTTACTTCTATTTATATCCTATTTCATATCCTATAAAAGAAAATGATATAATGAAATGAATATAATGTGGGAAATTTTTAATAGTTATTAAATCCATGAACAGAAATCACCCCCACCCCTAAATTTTTTTGACATAGTTATGGGTTAAAACTATTTATCATAGATTAATATTTTTTTTCTATACACTTCTGAGTTTTTGTTTAACAATATATCTATAGGTACTAATATGGATTATCTGAGAGAAATAATTCACATTATTAAAGATCCCTACATTAATGGTGAAAATTATAGATATTAAAAATCAAATATTTTCATCTACATAAAGATTATTGGATTCAATATGAACATGAAAATTGTTAAAACAAGAAAATACCCTTTTGGGAACTAGATTTATGGATTTCATATCAATAGGAGAAAAAATATTCTTAATTCTAAAGCCAAGAATGTTATTATTCTTGGTTTACGTCCTAATTAGTGTAATAGAGTTTTACATTGTATTATAGATCATTATATATGGGAGATAATAGATGTTTCTAATCATGCTATATATAACTCAAAAAAATTGAGGTATAATATGAGAGGACTAGTTTGGGATATACCTAGCACTGGGATATAACTAGCACTGAGGTGCACACAAGGATTCAAGGATCTTTTTTTTACATCAGGTGCACGGTCTTGCATCATCGCAAAGTTTATTGAGAGAGTATCTCAAGAACTGGCTCATGATGAAATGACTTTTGCGAAGCACAGCAAAGGTTTTTACAAAACCGGTTGCATTTTCAAATTTTAGTACGTCACAAAGAAATTAGAGAGTGCGTACCACCTATTTAAGGCTTTCATGATCACTTCTTTACTTAGTAGAAGGCTCACGGGACAATGGTTTCTCTACACGAAGTGGTGCACAGTGATATGCTTTTGTTTCGAAATAGGACCTCTCGGGTATAAGTGAGAAACATCATTCATCATCTTGGGCTCCACCTATTATAGGGGATGGAAACTCCTCTTCCACATTCAACATCCACGTATCTAGAATTATGATCGGGGATTTGAATGCCCAAGATCTTTGCCTTCAAGATTTCAAAATCGTGGGTCAAGGATAAGTTGCAAGTCTTGGGTGTTTACTTTTTCCGAATGCAGGCTCCTATATTCATGCCTGAAGTAAAGATCGTATCCACGATTATCATGTATGAATCTAGCATGGATCCTCCATGTATCTCGGTAGAAAATTAAGGCATCACAACAATGTTTTCTTCATCCTCCTTCGTGATTTCATGCATGAAAGACGTAGATTACATGAATTGTATTTTTTAAATCACAAGACACTTCTTCAAGGGCTAGGGATCAGCCATGGTGGGTAGTCTTCGTCTTCAGTGAGATTAGTGTCTCTGGTGGGTGGAAGTGGAGTCAAGAGGTTGAAGACGATGTCACAAGATGGATTGAATGCTGCAAGAGGATCAGGCAGTCCTAGTTCCGACACACGCGGTGTGAGATCAAATGTGCGGCGAAGATTAGATGACTGGATGCCGCAGCTGATCGAGCGATCGACCGAGATGCGGGATGAGATGAGCAGATTGGTTTACATATAAATTTTTTAAATTATGTCCCACATCTAAACACAACATAGTTTTCTTATAGTTTAAGTATCAAGACGTAGCAGCTGATGCTTGGAATTTTCTTATCTCCCCTCTGGTGCCACCCTACACATGTTCTCTGCGGGCGCACTTCTGCGACCACCCATGAATTCTGTGGGCGCACTCCTAGTACCCACTATGCATCCCTACTCATGTCTTGATCACCATGCACACACTTTTGTGGGATTATACACGACCCACACATGCCTCTTGCGGGATGGATCTACCTTGGCTTCCCCATGGGCGTGGTCAACCCCATATGGCCCCGCATCTGCCTCAGGGTTGAGGCTGGGTAGCTAGCTTGTGGGCTGGCCCTATTTTTGAAGTAAGCCACACACTAAATACATTGTTGAAAACCGAGTATGCACAAAAATACATGTCCATAATTAAACACAAACCAACCTCATTCATGGTCACATTAAAACATAATGCCCATGCATGGCTACCACCTTCAAGTGCCAAGCTCATGCCACTACCTTCTTTTCTCATTATACCTTTCCTTTTCGGAAAATCAAATCCAAATGTTATATCAATGTTGTAAACATTTTATCACATATGATACAAGTTCTTTTAACTTCTCAATATTCGTACTTCAATCGTCCGATTTCCATTCTCCATTTCACATTGTAGAGTGTCTTGAACCATCATTGACATTCATTGACCTCATTGAAAATAAATACTACTCAATTACTAAAGTGGTCCCAACAATATCCCCTCTGTATTTTTTGTAAATACCCGATGTTTTTATACTAAATGAATATGTCAATGTGAGTTGTGAGTCTCCACATATTTCTATCCCTTAATCATTCATTTCACATACCTCCCCCTTATTGACTATAAATACAATGTTCATCGGAATATGGGTATCGATCCTTACTCAAGAAATGTCCCACAAATAATTTCACTTTATGTCTACTTGAGCAATGCTCGGTCTAGAAATCAAGAGGATTTGATTTATACAACCAATATGTAAATTCTCCACTGATCATGACACTTCATGAGATGATAACTCATGTACATTGTGTTTAAGAGATTTTCACTTTAATTCCAGGCTTAGGATAATAAGTGTGTACAAAATAACCTACCTGAAACTCCTGCACACACTTTAACAAATGGATCAAAAACATTCAAGTGAAAAAGGTAGGAAAAGTGACCATGGAACAATTCCATTATTCATATGTCACTAAGTAATTCAGTTACTCCCCTTTGAGAAATAAAATTTAATTTGAGTAACCAAGGATTAGAGATTGGGAAATGACATACCTTTTATAATGACTTGATCTTCAAACAATCTTAAGAGTAATTGAATTTTTATGTCAAATGAAGTTGAAACTAATTGAGATAATGACTCTGGCAGCTCCTTCACGTGTCTCCCCCTCTAGGGAACATATCTTATCACTGACTCTCATGTTCTCCCACTGAGATCTTGGTTCACGTTAAATTCCATGTAATATAAGAAAAAATACAATACACATAGATTTTAGGTAATAAGGTGGATCCTTCTTTCTCCATTTGGGTGAATAATAACGTTGAGATGATTTTCACAACCCAGATTCTTCATTCTTCACAAAATCAGAACTGATCTTAAATTATGACTGTGATTGTGTGACCATAATATTTATTCCATCTCTTTGTGTGTGAATCTTCATTCTTTAAGGACTTTCGAATCACTAGAATCTCCTAGTCCAATATACATCTTTTTGAGGAATTCTTGTTGGGATGGGGTAAATTCAAAGCATCTTATAAAAGTAGGACCGACCTTGTTTCACCTCACAGACATAACTTCTTTGTCATTATGTAGAATCTTGTTTTTTCTTTTAGCACCAGTTATAGCATGTGCATCTTCAATCTTTTTCATTGTTTCCAAATCTTCTGGACAAACCACCAATATATCATTAGGGCCTGATGCATCAAGATTGGATATTCTACAAGACTTCTTCTGATTGGAATCCTTCATAGTACTTCATTTGGATTCACCACCCTTTACCTTCTTGGATTTATAATCCAAGGACTTTTCATCTTTCCTTCTTGAAATATTATTGGGAAAATTTGTTTTCATTTTATTCATTTGATTTCTTCTCAAGGATCCTTATTCATTCTTACACAACTAATATAGTCTTATTTTAGTATCAGTATTGGGTACCTGTTGAAATGAACATGCACCATTTATATGAACACTCCTATTTCATAAATCACAGATGTTATCTAACATTCCAAATCTATTTCTAGTATACAAATGATTCTGGATTTGTGGATATTTCTCTTTATCCCCTAGATTTATCCCCTTGATATGGGATTTCTCTGTGCTTATACATTTAATGGGATGTACCAACACTCCAGTGCACAATGCTCAAATCTATTACAACACCAGCATTGACCAAAAAACCTTGAATTATGTCTATCTTTTTTGTAATGTTGTTGAATATTCTTCATGAAATGTTGTGATTTCTGTGGAGACCTATCTTCCAAACTCTTTCGCCTATCCACCATATCCGTGGTGGTAGGTTTCTTCTCACTTTTCTTCATCCATACTTTTTTAGAATTATTCTTCCAATATGATCTTTTTGTAGAAACAATTTTAGAAATGATAGTACAAGTTGGTATGGATATTTCCTTTATTATCTCAGCTGCTTGAGATATATCAATGAGTGAAGCCATGATCTTATTGTCACATGTTGGAGGTCTTTTGAGAGTATAATTCACCAGTGATCATTGAGTAGTAGAAGCTATGATTTCCTTCTTTTGTAGATACTCAATATTTTTCTTCTCAAGATTGGTTAACTCAGCTTCAAATTCTATACATCTCATATTGAGGATGACTTCCTGGTCTTCATCCATAGTCATCTTCTCTTCATAAGCCTTCTTTAATCTTTTAAATTCATCTTTATAAATCCTTACATTTTATTTTATAAAAGAGTAAATTCTTTGATCTTCTTGGAGTCTTCTTCCAAATATACCTCCTTGACATCACTGCTCTTTTTTCTATTTATCTTCAATTGCATGGATCTTCTTTTCTAGGGTCTTATTTACTCTCTATTTTTCTTCAACATATTTGTGCCAATTTGAAGAACCTACTTCATATTCCATCTTTGTTACTTCAAAGGCTCCATCCTTTCTGAAGAGCATTAGAAATTTAATAATTTTTCCTGTAAACCTTTCTCCAAAACATCAGTTTCTTCTTCCAGCTCAGTGATATTTTCCTGCATGCATTGAAATACTCCACAAACTAGGGATGTACTCTATTCTGGAATACCATACAGAATCATTATTTAATCATTCAATTGATATTTCTTGAGATGTTGTAGATTGATCATCAACACTTGTTCTAGCATTTTCATCAGAAGAATAATTTCTTAATGTAATAACACATAACTATTGATTTGTTGAGGTAAGAAGGTTTTCCATCATCATGGTGGGGTCATAAGCCACCTTATTATTACTTTCTATGTTTGGCATGTCTTGAATATCAGCTATATATGGAGAACCAGATGTTTCCTCATCTTTAGATTAGAAGGACTTTGTATTTAACTTTATCTTCTCCTTCTTTTTCCTATTTATCATGGTCTTGGTAGATATAGCCTTATATTAAGATATAATTTAATCTTCACATAAAGTGAACTTCATTGATAATCATAGAAAATAATCTCAGGTCTTCCAAAGAGAGTAACTTCTCTGTAGATAATCCAATAGAGGTGAACCCCACAATGATACCAAATTAAAGGCCCATTTTGGGATATACTGTTGGCGCCAAAAATATGGCCCGAAAGAAAGGAACGAAAAAGACAGCTGGCGCGCTGCCTCGCGAAGCACAGCCGCGAAGCCCCTCCGCGAGGCACCCACGCGAAGCGTCCCGACCATCGCGGCCTTGCGAAGCTCCGGAGGCGGTAATGCTCAGCGAAAACATTTGACGTTCGTGAGCCGCCGCGAAGCTCCTGAGGCGGTAATCCTCCGCGAATGCATTTGACGTTCGCGAGCTGCCGTGAAGCTCCGGAGGCGGTCCCATTTGCGGCTAGCATTGACATTCGCAGGCGCGCCGCGAAGCACCGGAGGCGGCGTGCGAGCCCAGCTTCACGGCGCCCCTTCCCTATAAAAACTGGACTCCCCCGGAGTCCCAACGACGGACAATCCGACCTTTCGGCTTCTCCTCTCCCGAATCGCGAAGCACTCTTTGCCCCGGGAATCATGAGCTCCGCGAGGTATTTCTACTTCGCGAGACGCCTCTGCTTTGTCTCGTTTTGAGCCCCTCATCCGAGAGGGATGCCCTTCGCGAAGCTCAAGGGCGTTCACGAAGGAAGGGGATTCCCAAGGGAACCTGGGCAGCCACGGGGCGTTTATGCTTCGCGAAACACCCAACCCATGCTAGTGATCCCTATGCTAAGGCAGGATCGCTACACATTACGAAGAACACTGCTCCGCAGGACCCTTCTTCGTGAGGCACCCCTTCTTCGCGAGGCCGTGCTCCGAGAACACTGTTCCACTTCGCGAAGCACCTTCCACTCACACCTACGCCCCATGCTAAGGCTAAGGCACTCCACTTCGCGAAGCACACTCCTCTGCTTAGCGATTCCTCTTCCCGTGCGACCCTCCAGGTTTACACGATGTGATTTCAAAGTCCCATGGACAATACCACCCGTAGCGTTGCTTCGCCTAATGCTTCTTCGCATAGGCACGCTAACGGCTATTTCTTCTTCTCATAGCCACACTAACGTGGACCCCTCGATGGTTTGTTCCACGACCCCCCTTAACCATGGCCTTACTGGTACCTTCTCTTCCTCAAGGACCAGAGGGTACCGGTTATGTAAGTCCTAGGGTTGTGGAGTGAACCCACCTCGTCCGAGCTGCAGGACGTTAAACTGCCAAGCACCACGTCCTCAACACATGATGTTAAACTGTGACCCAACCTCATCTCCCTCACGAAGGGTCCCCCCAACTCGAACATTCTTTACACCACTCGTCTCCACGGGAATGGAACTCTTCCGCACATGGAATGAGATCCTCTTTGTCAGAGTGGCATATGTTCGTAGGGGAAGGGCTGCCTCAGAGCGTAAGCCCCTAACCTTTCGTGCGGATGATTGCACTCGCGAATCTCCGTAATTCCCCACTACCAAGGTCAGTGGAGGGTGTGATAGGGAACGAGGCACCCCCCTCTGGGCCTCCATCCTGGAGTAAGTCCCAACACCATGGGCCGCCCAACGCGTAAGACCCTTTTCGCTTCTCATGGACGCACCCCTCGCGACGTGATCATCAGGTCCTTGCAACCTCTTGTTTCTCACACCGAGCATGACTCACGTGGGCTTAGAGTGAGCACCGACCCTGACCCCTCACCATTATGAACTACGAGGTCTTTGATCCATGTCAAGGCATGGTACGTAGGAAGCCTCCATGAGGTTCAAGCCCACCCGTCGTTCTTCCACGTCGGGTCTCATTCCCGTCCAGCATGACGTTAAACTGCGCATTCCTAGAGAACTACGGGGAATTTGATCCATGTCAAGGCATGGTACGTAGGAAGCCTTCACGAGGTTCAAGCCCACCGATAGTGGACCCCCGGGTCTACTTTCACGTCGGTTCACCGACAAACCCATTCCCATATGAACTACGAGGTCTTTGATCCATGTCAAGGCATGGTACGTAGGAAGCCTTCACGAGGTTCAAGCCCACCAACAGTGGACCCCCGGGTCTACTTTCACGACGGTTCACTGGAGAATCCATATAGAACTACGAGGTCTTTGATCCATGTCAAGGCATGGTACGTAGGAAGCCTCCATGAGGTTCAAGCCCACCCGTCATTTCACGTCGGGTCTCACCCCCGTCCAGCACGACGTTAAACTGCATTCTGGTCCAGTGGTAAGCCGTTGCGACCCATCCTAGAGAACTACGAGGACTTTGATCCATGTCAAGGCATGGTACGTAGGAATCCTCCATGAGGTTCAAGCCCACCCGTCATTTCACGTCGGGTCTCACCCCCGTCCAACATGACGTTAAACTGCATTCTGGTCCAGTGGTAAGCCATTGCGACCCATCCTAGCGAACTTTGAGGACTTTGATCCATGTCAAGGCATGGTACGTAGGAAGACTCCGTGAGGGTCAAGCCACATTTCTCGGTCGTTCATTCACGTTGAGTTTCGCCCTCGTCCTGCATGACGTTAAACTGCATGCCTCCTTTTGTCCCGCATGACATTAAACTGTACACCCAATTCTAGCCCGACGGCAAGTCGTTATGACTAACCCAAACTACGAGGTCTTTGATACATGTCAAGGAATGGTACGTAGGAAGCCTTCCCATGGTTCAAGCCCACCACCCATCGGACCAAGGTCCACTTTCACGTCGGTTCACCGACAAACCCCCATCTGAACTACGAGGACTTTGATCCATGTCAAGGCATGGTACGTAGGAAACCATCCCAAGGTTCAAGCCCACCACTAGTGGACCCACAGGTCTACTTTCACGTCGGTACTCTGACGATGCTCATCGGGCCAAGGTCCACCTTCAAGTCAGTTTATCGACGTCATCCCGAACTACGTGGACTTTGATTCCCTACCACGGGGATACGTAGGAAGCCTCGTCAAGGCTCAAGCCCAACTTCACTGTCGCCCCCTGTGATGGTCCCATTTCACTCTCCTTCCACTCCATTCATCAACCTACCACCCATTCCGATTCTCGCCCGGACCGTCTTATCCTGGTGAGACCATGTCGGTACGCTCTTCTTCACAGTCACCCATGGGCTGGCCCCGATATCGATATCCCTTCAAGGAGGATCCCTCAATCCGATCTATCCTAGCTAATGCTCTGGTTGGGTTGATCCATCTCCACTGGACGTTAAACTTGCGGGATACTCTGTGTTGAGCACGGGAAGCTGAGGAAAACCTCAGATATGTCTCTATGACATATAATTCCCCGCGCTCGATGTGGTATGCCTCAGGCTTCCACGCCCTTGAGAAGCCTTGTTGCCAAGGATAACATACAGACATGCCAAGTACCCCAGCATCCAGACACGCTACTGATGCCTCAACGTGACTACTCCCCTGACTGAAGGTTGCTTCCCTGACTGGACCCTTTGGAATGTCTCGACAGAAGCAGTGTAATTAACCGGCATCCATGGAAACATGGCACTGGGAAGAGTTTCACGAACTACGTATTAAATCTATGAGGGAGACCCGGACTATGTGACGAGTTCTGAGGAGGAATCCGCAGGAGGAAGAACAGACATCCCATCATCCCGTTTCGATCAAGGAGCAGACGTCCCTGAATAAGGAGCGAATGCCGCCCGCCTTTGGATAGCGGGAATGCGGGGCAACAGAAGCGCCGCGCATCCTCCCCCACGGACGGACGAGCGTGCGCCCCGGCAAAAGCGTCGTAAACAGAAATGGTGAACCCGAAGTGAAATTCTTCTCCTTAGTATGGAGATTAGTAGCATTAGAGACACCATTAGATTGACGTGTCACCGGATCCAGATATCCGGTGCCTGGTCCCGCCAAGAAAATAGTGGGCCTGTCGTGAAACTCACCGGAAGTCGGGGCAGTAGAACGTGGGGCACTCCGCTCTGCAGCGTGTTGGCGTGGATTCTTCTTACAGACGTGGAGAATGGAAGGACGCTGGGGCACTGGCTCTCAATTCTTTTCCTCTCAGTACTGACAAGTTGATCCCTTCGTTTTCCAGGAACCAGGTTGCTGTTCCAGAGACGCGGTCACCATCCGCTCCTCGCCCACGCAGGGGCAGGGGCAACACCACGACGGCCACCCCACATAGCGCCGCTCCCGCCACGACGGCCGCCACATCGCGGAATACGGGGTGCCCACGCCCCCTCTCCCCATCAGAGGTCATCCAGCGAAGGGTGATCAACAACCTCGTGCGCAGGTATGAGGAAGAAGGGGTCATCCCAACCCGGGATATGGCCCGCCTGGACCTGGAGGCCTCCAGGCCCCGCCGTCAACGCCGCCCTAACAGGCCGTGCAGGGAGCCTATGCTCCCCACCCCAACATTGAACCGTTTCGGGAGCTTGTCTCCGGAACGCCTTGACGACTCCTCACCTTACGCTGAAGAGGCGGGCGCCGTCTGGCTCAGCCCGCTCAGGGTCCCGACCCGAGGGCCCCAGGAGAAAGCTCCCGCTCGGCCACGTCAGCGCCGCCGTCCGGCCCCGCAGGAAGAGCAGGCAGACTACGCCCCTGCACCACCTGCACCAGCTCGCCTGACCCAACGTCAGTGCCGGGCACGGGCTGAGGACGCTCGCCTAGGCGCGTCAACATCGACAGCTACAGTGGCCCGAGCCACCGTCGACGTGCATCGTGGATCCCCCGCATACACTGAGCAGGGGCACTCCTTCACCCAACCAGGATCGAGACCCCAACCGCCCCACGGGCAGGCTAGGTTGACTCTCCGGGTTGCAGGCCCAGGTGGTGATCGCCGCGAGCTAACCCGCGGTAATGTCACCCCGTGCGGAGGTCCTCCCCGTACCACTACTCCACAGAGCGTGGGCCTTCCCCGCTCCGAGGTTTGTTATGGAGGCATGCCTCATGCTACCCCTATCCTGCAGGAAGACCTGCCCCGCGGCAGTGACACTCAGCGCGGAAACATTTCCCGCGCCCACTATACCGGGTATGGAGTCCATCCTCCTGCCCCCGGACGCCAACCTGAAGGCACCGCCATCTGGTCCCTCTCCAACGTGGGGGCCCTCCCTACGTCCTCTCTGCAACCGGCGAAGGTCCTCCTCGCCCCAGCAACTCGAGGAGTGAAGGTCAGCCTCGCTCCACTCACATCAACCATGGAGGTCCTCCCCATGCTCCTGCCAGTTCCAACAGAGGCCCCACCCACATGGGTACTGTTCATGGAGGTCCTCCCCATGTACCCTTCGACATTTGCCCCGGTTCCCCTCGCACCCCGGCTATCTCGAGTGGGGGCCCTCTCCGCCACGGCACCAGCGCCACCCCGAGGCTGCCTGATAGGGGTCAACCCTGTCCCGAAGAGCCACCCCGGGGCAGGAGAGCGGGTCGTCGCCGCAACAAGAAGAACCCTGGGAAGGCCCAGGTGGAGATCAAACCTTCCCGCTTCTCCGACTCGGAAGCGGAATGCGATTCAGCGATGGAACCTTCTCCTCGCTCCTCCGTATCAAGTACTGGGGAAGGAACCAGACGCGTTAGCCTCATTCTCCCAGAATTTTAGGTCCACCAGATTCCCGTCTCCCTCCGCAGGTACATCCAAGAGGAAGAAATCCTGGGAATTCCGCATGTCTCGACCGCGCAATCACCGCCTCTGTCCCCAGAAGAGCCCTCTACCTCTACTAGAGATCATGGAGAGTTATTTTGGGGGCCAATGACGGTAGAGAGACGACACGACCTGTCGCCGGTAGCCGTGGCTCCTGTTCTGGAAGCTGCGATTATCAGCCCGTCATATCATGACATCGTGGCCAGGTCACCTCACTCTTCGGAGGATGGCCCAGAATTCGGCGGCCAGTCAGCTCGTTTGCCGTATTCTCCACCTCCGAGCTTACTATCCCAAAGGTCCGCCTCGGTACTGCTACCGGTCCCTTAGCCACCCCCGGTTGACGAGTGGGGCAACACAGGGCCAGACCCTGAGTCTGAGCCTAGGAGCTTCTGGAGTATCCTTGCAGCGGATTACTTCCCGGAGAAGTTCTGGCTGACGGCGGCACTGAACTTCCACATACCAGAGTCTCTTACCCCTAAAGAAGTGGGGTGCTTTTGTCGAACCCTGTGGGCGACACACTTCCGCCTCCGTTATGAACGGGTGGTGTACCCCAGAAGTGAAGAGCACTTCGAAGAAATCGACGAGCAGTGCCGCCTGATTGATGCAGCCACACTCCTTGTGGCCCAGCACCCTGAGTCTCCAGGACACCAGAGAGCCCCTCAACGAAAATGCGTTCAGAGTCTTAAAGCACTCCGCAGAATCGTCAGGGAAGCCACCCCCCATGTGCAAGTCCGTGGTTGGGGACACTATGCCGCTCTCCTCTTCGACCCTATCCGACAGCAACCCGATTTGCTATGCGACATCAAGGATATGCCCTCAAGAGGGATCACAATCCACATGGCCGACGTTGTGGATAAGGATGATGAGCTTGAATTCCTTGATGGAGACTTACCACCCGAGGGCGTACCACCGCTGCTTGACCCGTCAGGGAGAGTTACCCGTCAGCAGAGGAACCTGCTAGGTCTCCCCGTACCTACCGAGTCGCTGGTACTTGGTCGAAACACTGGCAAGGGTAAAGAAGCACGTCGGAACAGTCAAGAACTCCGACCCGTCTGCCTCTATGAAGAAAACGGACGAAGATCCCGAGAAGGCCACGTTACGCCAGCTGCTTGCTGAGCAGAAAAAGCTGGTTGACGAACTCTTGGCTGAGTGCGCCGCAGAGCGGCAACCCGACTATGGTAATCCCAGGCCGGGGCAGTAGGGGCAGGAACAATTTCCCCCCGGTGAGATGCCTCCGGGAAACCCTGATCATGCTACTGCCGCAGACAGGGCGGAAGCCGGAACGTACGGCAAGAGGGCGCGATACGTCTCGCCAAATCCCCCCGAGCGACGAGGCAATCTGAAGAATCCAATCCAGGTTCCCCCAGTCGCCCCGCAGATCGTCCAGCCAGTTGACCCACGAGCGGCCGAAGCCGTCTACCGTGTTGAAGAACCTAGAAATGCACTTGTGGTTAGGGATCCCCGTCAAGACAGGGACCCCCACCCAGAGGATTTTATTGCGGCGCTCACAGCTCGCCTCGAAGCGTTGGAAATGCGGCAGGTGGTGGTCCCACCGGATGGCAAGCCTTATCCCGCGTGGGTGGATGATATGCCCGCACCTCCAGGTTTTGGGAACCCCACTTTCTCGCCTTTTAACGGGACATGGGACCCACCGCAGCACTTGGATCATTTTTCTTCTAGGTGTGGCCCCATGCTGGGGACCCCAGCTCAGCAAGAAGCCGCCAAGCTCCGATGTTTCGTACAGACATTGGAAGGTACTGCATTCGTCTGGTACATCCAGCTCCCTATCGGATCGGTGACCGGTTGGGAGGATCTTCGCCAGCAGTTCATATACCAGTTCAGCTCCACCACGCGAAAGACCAGCATTTCAGACCTCTTCAAGTGCAGGCAAAGGCCTGATGAGCGAGTCGTAGACTTCATCGCCCGGTGGAAGGGACTTACGTATTCCCTCGATATGCCACTGACTCAGGAGCAATTACTGACGATGTGTGTGGGGAACGTCAAGACAAAGCTGGTACCCTCCTTGATTACCCAGAACTACCCTGGAGGGTTCAGAGATTTCTCGGAAAAGGATCAACGCCTCGAGGAAGCCCTGCAACAGGCTAGTCAGGCACGCTTGTTTCCCCCTATGATCCCAGCCAGGAGGACCGCTAGGGCTGAACCCGCCGCGGTGGCTCAAATAGAAGCCCCGAGGCAGCTGGAGTTGCTGCCGGTGGCCCCACCCCCGCAACCCCACAGAGGTCCTCCACCTCAAGCACAGGCTCCTTCCCAGCAGCGATAGCCTCAGAACCGACAGGTTCCCCCATGCAACGCGCCACCGCCACCTAGGCAAGACAATCAGGTGTCGCTTCCTCAGCAGGCCCCTCCGGCCCCTTGTCAGGGCTAGGCCCCCAGGGCCCCCTATACGGAAAGAAGGTACCATACCTATTCGTTCAACGAAAATCAGGTCCCTGGCTACTTCTGAAGTGCTCTAGAGCAAGGGATTGCGTTCTTGCCTGAGTGCAGAAGGCCGGTAGAGGCGCATCTCACTGATCACCCCCACTATTTCCCTTATCATCGGATCCTGGGGAACACCCTCAAGGAATTATATGTGTTTAAGGACTGGCTCCAAGACCAGGTCAAAAACAACATAGTTAAGTTGGGCCCAGCACCAGCGCAAGTGGCATGTGTCTTTGCAGGATCAGAAATCGGCAGCGACAGCGAAGGTGAGTGGCAGCAGGTCCCTAGCCGCGGATCCCAGAAATACGACGATTGGATGGCTCGAAAAACTGTCGTCTGTGCCCATGGTATCATCCGGGCACACCTGAAGCAGTCGGAACCTTCAGAAGAAGTAGTCGGTGCCTCCGCATCATCTTCACAGTCGGCCCCTTCCCAAAAGGGCAAGCAGCGGCGACGTAAGAAGAATCAACGTGCACTGCCGGTGTCATCATCATCCCTTACTCTCGGCGACTTCATGCCCCCAGAAATGGGGATTCCTCCTAGAATCCGCCCAGCGGCGGATGACTCCTCGATCGATAGCCAAGGGTACGCTTCGGTTAACACCGTGGAGCTGGTAAAGCCCTATATGGCCCTCGACGAGGGGGAATGCCAGGCAGACCTCCCCAACGTTTCCAGCCGACGTCAACGTCAGCAGAATCGCAATCGCGCCGGTCATCGAGGCATGTCAGCAGGCATTTGTGGCCAATCCGTGCATGCTACCGAGACCAGGCAGCAGGCTCAGCGCAGATCTCAGCACGCGCAAACCCATCCAACACCCTCGGCTCTACCTCCACCGCCGTTCGTGCTACTGGATTGGGGGGAGCTGCCTCGTTCGTATCACAGTCAGTATTTCCCGGCTACAGGACAGCCTCCGCTGTCTGATCCTAGTCTGGCGACTACTCTTCAGGCTTCTACTGGTAGGCAGCAAGATGTACCCAGTACTAGTCAATCACCGGTTCAGCCGGCCGGACCCGCTGTGCCTCCAAATGCCGAACGACCTCCTGTAAGCAGAGGTTCGCGTTTGGCACGAAAGTACGATGTTCTGAAGCACCTGGCCGGCATTCCGGCGAGGCTCTCCATCCTTGAGGCCCTTCGCCTATCATCTAAAATGCGTTAGGCACTTGCCAAGGCCCTAAGGAGCCCCCTCTAGTTCGAGACGAAAGTAGCAGCTGCGGAAGCCTTCCATACCGAGACGATCGAAAACGCCGAATGTCAGGTGGTTATCTCGTTCTCCGGTGAAGATGAGGACCCTCCTATACAGGGGCACATTCGCCCGCTGTACATCACTGGCCACTTGAATGGTGTGGAAGTCCGTCGTTGCCTCATTGACACAGGTTCCGGAATCAATCTAATTCCGACCCGGACACTGCGAAAGCTAGGTCTGTCCGAAGGTGATTTAACTCCCTCTGACCTCAAGATCTAGGGGTACGACAGGACAGAGCAAACCCCCGTCGTCAAGATCCGCCTGAAGACTCAGTTTGGTGGCTTAATTGCCAGCACCGAGTTCATGGTTGTCTCTCAGGACACCGCCTACAACGCATTGATGGGTAGGACATGGCTCCATCTGCATGCAGCGGTCCCTTCGTCGTATCACCAGTGCCTCAAGTACTCGCTCAATGGTCGAGTAGGCGTGCTCCAAGGAGACGCGTCCCCTTTCTCTTCTTGTGAGGCCCGATATCTGGATGCGGGTTATTACAAAAGTAAGGACAAGCAAATCCTGGTAAGCGAGGGTGAACCCGCCCCGGTCACAAGTGACCCCTGGGCAAGCATAGACGACGCCTACATCCTCCCGATCCACCGGTTGGAGGCCACGACCCCCGACATGGGGCAATGTTTTGTTGTTTTGGGTACGCAAGGAAGGCATGTTCCCGTTTCCAAGCGACGGCAGAAAATCACCTCTTACTCCTACATCAACCAGGCTCAGGTGATCCCGGAATCTATTACCCCTATACGGTACCGGGACGTCAAGCTGATGACAACGGCGGTGCGCCATACGTGTCTCTTCCGCCGGGCTGGAATTAACCGACTAAGGCCGACACGTCACCACTACTTCGATATCATCAAACGGGGCCCCTTAGGTCAAAGGCCAGATGGGATAGGGTCGACTGATTTCATTGCTACGGTCTCGATGGAAAGTGAGTCTCCTGATGTGATGACCGCTGCTGCCCGAGCCAGCACCAGCTGCCCCGTGGATCTTGATCGCCCAGAAGCACCTTCCGTCGCGGGAAGTCCCCCCACGGGTGGGGAGAAAGTCCTGGAGGATGCTCCCCCCGCCTTTGAAGAAGGCGTCTCCACCACGGTTGATGAATTGGTACAGGTGAACCTTGGCAGCGAGACAGATCTGAGACCCACATTGATCAGTGCAGCCATGTCCCTCGAGGAGCAGCAGCAGTACGTAGACTTCCTCAAACAGCACCGTGATGTGTTTGCCTGGAGTTACGATGAGATGCCAGGGCTGGATCCCCAAGTGTCCGTCCACCATCTGGGCCTCCCAGCAAAACATCGTGGGATTTAGCAGCCTCCCAGGAAGGTGCACCCTTCTCATGGTGCCATGGTTGAGGCCGAGGTTGATAAGCTAATCAAAGCCAACTTCGTTAAGGAGGTCCAGTACCCCAAGTGGCTTGCCAACATTGTGCCATTCAGGAAGAAGAATGGGCATATTAGAGTATGCCTCGACTTTCGCGATCTTAATCGCCACTGCCCAAAGGATGACTTCCCACTCCCAGTGACGGAGCTATTGATTGACGCCACGGCCGGGTTCCAAGCCCTCTCTTTCATGGATGGGTATTCCGGGTATAACCAGATCCGGATGGCCCCCGAAGACGAGGAGTCCACTGCCTTCAGGGCTCCCCAAGGTACCTTTTTCTACCAGGTAATGCCATTCGGTTTGAAAAATGTAGGTGCTACTTATCAGAGGGCCATGCATCGCATATTCAAACCGATTCTCGGGACATTGGTGGAATGCTACGTAGATGACCTCGTAGTCAAATCATGTCAGCGCCAGGACCATCTCAAATACCTTGAGAAAGTGTTCGGTTTCCTCCGTTCCCGTCACCTGAAGATGAACCCGCTGAAGTGTGCCTTCGCGGTCACCTCCGGGAAGTTTCTGGGCTTTGTTGTCAGATACCGAGGTATCGAGATCGACCCGGAGAAGATCAAGGCCATCAGCCAAATGCCTCCCCCGAACAACATTCAGGAGCTTCGAGGCCTTCAAAGCCACTTAGCCCATATACGCTGATTCATCGTGAATCTGGCCGGCAAGTGTAAGCCCTTTTCCCGGCTCATGAAGAAGGGAGCTGCCTACGAATGGGATGAGGAGTGTCGGACCGCCTTCGAGGAAATCAAGCAGTATCTGCTCCAACCTCCGGTCTTGATGCCACCCATCTCCGGAAAGCCGCTGGTCCTTTATGTGACCGCCCTGGAGAGATCTCTCGGCGCGCTGCTCGCCCAGAAGAACAACGAGGGTACTGAGAATAGTCTCTACTATCTCAGCCGCATGCTTCTCGATACGGAGATTCGATACTCTCCTATCGACAAGAGCTGTCTTGCACTCGTCTTCGCCATGCAGAAGTTGCGACATTACCTGTAGCACCACGAGGTGAAATTGGTCTCTCGGGTAGACCCACTGAAGTACATCCTGAATCGTCCCATGCTGACTGGCTGACTAGCACGGTGGGCAGTGATTCTCTAGCAGTTTGATATCAGGTTTGTACCTCAGAAGGCCATTAAGGGACAAGCAATGAAAGAATTTTTAGCTGCCCATCCAACCTCCGTGGATCAATCCCTGGACCTGGATTTCCCTGATGAGACGATCCTCTCAGTCGACCATGCTGTCCCGTGTTGGCAAATACATTTCGACAGTGCCTCCCGGAGCCCCACCGGTAAGAGGCTCAACGATCCCAAGCTCAACAGAGTGGGCCTGGGTATTGTCTTCATTACCCCGGCGCAAGCCGTCCTGCCATACTCGTTCCTATTATCAGAAGGCTGTACGAACAACGAGGCAAAGTACCGAGCTCTCATCACCGGCCTCGAGCTGGCCCTTGAGATCCATGTGCCCCATTTACATGTGAAGGGAGATTCCGAGCTGGTAATCAAACAGGTTAATGGCGACTACGTCGTCAGGAAGCCGGAGATCGCACCGTTGCTGGAGTACACCCTCCGTCTAATGGCCTAGTTCTCCCCTCGACCAGAGGTTACCCATGTCCCACGGTCGCAGAACGGCCAAGCAGACGCCTTGGCTGGTTTAGCCGCGTCGCTCGCAGAACCCGGGCAAGATGATTTGGTCATACATGTGGCCCACCGGAGAGTCATTGCCCCCGTCACCCAAGAGGACCGTGATGGCCTGCGGGTAAGTCATCTCACCGCCGGACCCTCCATATTAGGAGTCCCGGGTTCGTCAGACGCAATGGTTGGAACCACCCCCGAATGGAGAGCACCTTTTGTCGAGTATCTCCAAAATGGTCAGCTCTCGGACGACCGGGCCGAACGCGATCGAATCCGACGCCGCGCGCTGCAATATACCCTCCAGAGCGGCCCCAGTCTTGAACAGATCCTTTATAAGAGGAGTTTCGATGGTGTCCTCCTCTGTTGCATCGAGGGAGGGGAGATACCTCAAGTTATGCAAGAGGTTCACGCCGGTTCCTGTGGTGTCCATCAAGCTGGACCGAAACTGTCCCATCAAATTCGGAGGTTAGGGTACTTTTGGCCCTCTATGATCCACGATTGTATTGGATATGCCAAGAGATGCCACGTGTGCCAAGTACACACCAACTTCTTGTATCGGCCGCCGGAGCCCCTCCACCCCACCAAGTACTCTTGGCCGTTTGCGGTATGGGGACTTGATGTAGTGGGACCGTATCCACTGGTAACAGCCCGCCAGTGTAGTTTCATCCTGACTGCTATAGATTTCTTCTCCAAGTGGGCAGAAGCAGTTCCTCTCAAAGAGGTCAAGGCCCGTTCCATCATTGAATTTGTGTGCTCCAATATTATCCACCAGTTTGGAGTCCCTCATGCCGTCCTCACCGATAACGGCACCAACTTCCGAGCAGCTAAATTGAAGAAATTGTACGCTAAGTACGACATCCGGTCGAACCATTCCTCCCGCTACCACGTGCAGGCGAATGGACAGATCGAGGCGTTCAACAAGACCCTCTCTAACAAATTGTACACTAAGTACGACATCCGGTCGAACCATACCTCCCGCTACCACGCGCAGGCGAATGGACAGATCGAGGCGTTCAACAAGACCCTCTCTAACATTCTGCTGATGATGGTTGGTCCGAACAAGAAAAGTTGGCCGGACAAGCTCCCCAACACCCTCTGGGATTACCAGATGATGACTCGCAACTCTACCCAGGCGACCCCATATTCCCTAGTGTATGGAGCTGAGGCCGTCCTACCCATTTAGATCCAGCTGCCGTCGCTACGCACTGCAGTTTATGATAACCAGACATCAGATGAGGTAGCCGAGATCCGTCTAGCTGAATTAGAGGCACTGGACGAGAACCGGCTTCGTGCCCTACACAATCTGGAAAGGCATCAGGACAAGACAGCAAGAGCTTTTGACAAGAAGGTTCGTCTCCGCTCTTTTCTACAGGGTGACCTGGTACTGGCCCTTCGAGCGCCAATGATTCTCGATAGGAAACCGCCCAAGTTAGAACCCAAATGGGAAGGGCCTTATATCATCCATAAGGTTTACCCCAATGGAGCATACTCCTTGGTGACCGCGGATGGAGAGCGTATAACCCCTCCCACCAATTCCAAATTCCTCAAGCGATACTTTGCCTAGGGCAAAAGTGGTCCTGCACGACCCTAAACTGCAACTTGGTCCCGCATGACCTTAAACTGCATCCTCGTCCTCTTTGCAAGACGTTAAACTGAAAGCCAGTCAGGCCTTCCTGACCGAGGCCCAGCCTCAGGCCCCTTGGCCTCTTTGGGTCCCTGGCCCCCCGTCTTCACCGCGAGACATTCAACCACAAGCTGGTCAGGTCTCCCTGACCGCGGTCTGGCCCCAGTCCCCCTTGGTTTTTCCCCGACTTACCCTCTTGTGGGATTGTACGGTATGGTGTAGGACTACGTCCTCATTCACGTCGGATTACTTGTCGTACCGTACATATCCCCAAATGAGGTGCTTCTCATCGTCCCGCATGACGTTAAACTGCACTTCTAGAACTACGTGTGTCTTGATTCCCATCTTCATGGGATACATAGGAACGCTCTGACGCCTCGTCTTGAGCCAACCCCAAGCTTTTCTCTTCTGCTATTCCCCCTAGGAATAGTTTCCTTGGAAGATCTTTGTGTAGCAGGGAGTAGGCTTTCTTGGCCCCGATCATGCAACCCCGCTCGCACAAGGATTATAAGGGTCGCACCATGTGCCCACTCCTGTTCTTCTATCCTCCCACGTCCTCACCGCATGACGCTAAACTGCATGGCCTCCAAGAACTACGTATGGCTTGATTCTCATCCTCATGAGATACGTAGGAATGCCCGGACATTTCGTCCGTTGGCCCATCCCAAGAGCCAAAATATGCCCCTCAGGTCAAGACATGGCATGGTACACACTTGTTCCCCAACTCACATCGAGCAAGCCTCGACCAAGATGCACATCCCCCCTGGAGGTGTTTGCCCCTTTCGTGGATGGATACAACTATGCTTCACCCACTCCTTGACTGGGATTCCATCTTTCACACCCGGAGGGACCCCCCAAGAACGTCCTGGATACAATGACCAAGGGCTCTCCTACCGATACGAGCCAACGCCCCCGAGGGTTTTCAAGCAACAAATCGATACAAGTCCCGCGTTGCGAATTTGGTCAGCGGTCGACGCTCATTTGCTGCTCCCACAACGGGTCACCATAGGAATGCTGTGTTTCGAACATGGTCAACAGTGTCCTGGATCTTCGGGTCCACCCCAAGAGGTCCCAGAAATCGAGTGCATTGATTCATTCTGCCCCATCCCGAGGTGACAAACTTCCCCCAGGTGGTGCTAGCGATCGGGCCACGGCCCATGATTCCTCATAAGGGTGTACAGTGTGATGTAGGACTACGTCCTCATTCACGTCAGGATCATGTACCGTGCCGTACGCCCTCCCTTTACGAGGCCCAGCTTCAGGCCCCTTGGCCTTCTCGAGTCCCCGACCCTCGTCCTCATGTAAGACGTTAAACTGCAAATCGGTCAGGCCTTCCTGACCAATGCCTAACCACCAGTCCCCTTGGCCTTTCCGGGCCATGACCCATGTCCTCTCTTATAGGAGTGTACGGTGTGGTGTGGGACTACGTCCTCATTCACGTTGGCTTCTTCACCATACCGCACACCTCCCTTGTTTAGGGGTATATTGCTCCCCTTCTCGTCCAGTATGACATTAAACTACATATGGAGAACTACGTGTGGCTTGATTCCCATCCTAATGGGATACGTAGGACCACCTGAATGTCCAAGATTCGGGTCCAGCCCCATCTTTCGGGAATCCTCATCCCATCTTGGCCCCTTGGCCTATCCTTCCTCCATTAGAGGATCATATGGTGTGGTGTGGGATTATGTCCTCATTCACGACGGTCTCGTAATAACCACGCCAAGTTCCCCCATACTGAGATGTTTCATCGATCCCTTCTTCGGCGGTTCACCAATGTGCTTAAGAGTACTTTGGTTTATTACCTGGGATGCCAAGCTTTACTCGGACATGTCCGCACCCGCTTTCCAGGCTTTGCGTATCCCTGCATCAGGGCTTTCATCATCTTTCACACCCGGAGGGACCCCCAAGAATGGCCTGGATACTACGCCCAAGGGCTCTCCTACCGTTACGGGACAATGCTCCGAGGGTCTCAGACAACTAATCGATAAAATCCCGCATTGCGAATATGGTCAGCGGTCGATGCTTGTTTGTTGTTCCCACCTCAGGCTAACGCGATATGGACGCTGTGTTTCCACCATGGTTAACAGTTTTCCTCTATCGCCACGCCAACCCATTAAGCCCAAATGCCGGGTACACGATTCACACCCTTCATCACTTCATCAGGTCCAAGTAGAGTCTCAGAACTCTCGGTATTTTTCCTCCGTGTACGTCTGCGCGTTGGGAGAACAAGATGCATCAAAGGGGTCCTTCGAAACTCTCCGCCGACTCCCCTTTGATGGACGCCCCAAGTATTGCGATAAGGATCTTCCCCCCTTGTTTCCCACACCGAGTTCATCTCACGTGGGCTTAGGGATTGGGTTGACATTTGTGCTTACTCGGGAGTCGTCACCATCCACGGTCCGAGCTCTAAGACCATAAACTAAGAATCTCATCTGGAACTACGTTCAAGACCCCCTGTCTTTGGGTCCAGCTTGAGTTCAGCAAGTTCACCTCTCTCGGGTCCTGCCATTGGGACCCCGACCACCGGACCGCGTGGCGTAGTGTAGGATTACGTCCTCATTCACGTCAGGTTTGCAACAGTTGCAACACGCATACCCTGTTCTGAGAGTTAGCCCTCCTATTCCTTGTACTGCATGACATTAAAAGGCACCATTCAGAACTACGTGTGGCTTGATTCCCATCCTCATGGGATACGTAGGACCACCTGAATGTCTAAGATTCGGGTCCAGCCCCACCTCTTGGAGATCTACTGATTTCCCAGTCACCTAGGCCACTTGGCCTATCCCTCTCTAGGATAGGGATGTGTAGGTATGATACAAGGTTTTGGGCACCGTGCCCCCCTTCCCCTGGGAATCTGCCATCTCTCTATAACCCTCAAGGTCGAGTCACTTGACTCCTTGCAGTGGTTCACCCATGTATTAAGAGTACTCTGGTCTAGGACCAAGAGTGTCAGATTCAACTTGATCAAGTTCCTTCCACTTTCCAAGCTTCGTGTTCCCCTCCATTCGGGCTTCCATCACCTTTCGCACCCAGAGGGACCCCCAAGAATGGCCTAGATACAATGCCCAAGGTCTCTCCTACCGTTACAGGCCAACGCCCCTGAGGGTTTTGGACAACAAATCGATAAAATCCTGCGTTGCGAATATGGTCAGCGGTCGATGCTCATTTGTTAGTCCTCATTTCAGGCTAACGCGACAGGATGCTATGTTGCAAACATGGTCAGCAGTAATCCTCTGTCGTCACGCCAGCCCCTTCAGTCCTTGAATGTTGGTTGCATGATTCAAAACATTTTCCACCCCATCATGTCCAGGTGGAATCTCGACACTTTTGGCGCTATCCCTCAGTGCACCTTTTCATGTCAGGGGGACAAAGCTGCAATCTGGTGTCCTTCGGGGCTCCCATGGTCCGAGCTCTAAGACCATAAACTAAGATCCATTCAGAACTACGTGTGGCTTGATTCCCATCCTCATGGGATACATAGGACCGCCCGGACACCATGTCTTCGGGTACATCCCATTTAGAGAGCTAGTCTCTCCCCCGGTTTCACCTCTTACCTCTATATAGGCCCCTAGGCCTAAGGTTTCCCTCTTCGAATGGCATACAATCTGATGTGGGATCATGTCTCCATCAATTGTGTTTTATAACACTGCACACATTTCCCGCCTAGCATCGTCTCTGCTACGTCTGCACTGCATGACGATAAAATGCACGCTTGGTCCTATCATACGACCCTAAACTGTGACATTATCGTCCTGGCCGCACGACGAAAAACGGCACCGCATTGTGGTGACCTCGTTGTAGAGGACATCACGTTGGGTATTGGTCACGTGCCATGCCATTTCTCAACGCCCATCACGGCTTGATTCTTGTGGCGACATCACGACCTACTGTTCTAGGCCTGTCGCTTCACAAAAAAAAACCCATTCACCTTAATGAACAAACAAGATACATCAAATTCCGCTTCTTTTAGTGAAAGGGCCACGCCCGCACTCCCCTTTTCCCCTGGCACTGGTATCCTACCATGTCACCTCCCAGAACTACGTATGGCTTGATTCTCATCCTTATGAGATACGTAGGAGCGCCCGAGCACTTCCCTGCGGGCCCAGCCTAACCTTTGTGTTCGGTCCCTCGACTCGAACATTTCCCCAGAGAACGCATGGTAAGTAGGGCCTAGGTCCTCCTTCACGTCGGGTCTTGACGCCATGCGTCCCCTGCTCCCTTTACCCATTTATGGTCAAAGGCTCCCTCCAGAACTACGTATGGCTTGATTCTCATCCTTATGAGATACGTAAGAGCGCCCGGGCACTTCCCCGCGGGCCCAACCCAATTTTCGCTTTCGGTCCCTTGACCAAAAACCTCTCCTAAGGGGGTTGCGCGGTGTGTCATGGGGTTGTTCCCTCATTCACGTTGGGTTGTTCACCGCGCCGTACACACCTCCTATTCCCATTCACGCCAGGTGTTTGAGTTACTCCACCATGTGCCTCTTATGTTTCCTCTCACCCATGGTCCGAATTCTACGACCCTAAACTAAGATCTCCCCAAGGGAAAGGAATCCGCTCCCTTTCTCTAATACGTTTCGTTGCCGTATTCAAATGTGTTTTGACAAAGAGCCCGAAGTGTGGGATTTTCACAGGGACATTCCCCTCGTCCCATGACCAAGCTTCGTGAGCCCGCTATTTGGATCCTCATCCTCTTCCACATCCAAAAGGACCCTCGGACGACGTGGATACTAAGCTTAAGGGCTCTCCATGAATGCTGGACCTAAGAGACCTTCAATCGTTTCGGTCCAACGTCCCCACGGATATTGGACAACAAATCGATAAAATCCCGCGTTGCGAATATGGTCAGCGGTCGATGCTCATTTGTCTGTCCCCATTCTAGGCTAACGCGACAGGATACTGCGTTGCGAATACGGTCAGCAGTTACCCTCCGTCGTCACGTTGCCATCATTGTGATCTGAATCTCGAGCACCATGATTCAAACATTTCCACTTCCCCATGTTCAAGTGGAATTCCATCATACTCGGCTCTTTCTCTTCGCGCATCTAGGTGCGCCACAAGATCGTGTTAGTGTCATTGGGCCAGGATTCACCGAGCGTCCCTTTGCCCTAACTAGCCCCTCTCTGTGTCGGGAAATTCCCACCACTACTGCTTGTTTTTCACACTGAGCACGACTCACGTGGGCTTAGTAGTTTTGGAAGGATGTGTACCAACACGGTCGGGCTGCTCATCGTCCTGCATGACGTTAAAATGCGCTTTCAGAACTACGTATGGCTTGATTCCCATCCTCATGGGGTACGTAGGAATGCCCGACCACTTTGCTTCGGGCCCATCCCAATCCTCACTCTTGGTCCCTCGACCTGAAGAGTTTCCTCCGGGGGTATGTGGTGTGATTTGGACTCCAAGTCCACACTCACGTCGGCTTTATATCTACCGCGCCACACGCTTCCATTTTATTTCGCGTCCTATCGTATGACGTTAAACTATAGGAGTCTATGTGTCCTCAATGCATGACAATAAACTGCGGTTCTGCCCTGAACAAGTTCAGGATGCCCCAAGATCCCACTGGGATGTGACATATCCCCTTGCCAGAGAGGCCCTGTCCCAAAGAAGGAATGATCCATGATCAATCCAATACGCCCATCGGACGTACTCCCACCATGGTGGTGTAGCTACCTAAGTGTTGGATTCTGTTCGGACAGACCATCACTCCATATTCCACGCTTTGCGTGCCCCTTATTCGGACCCTTTTCCTCTTTCGTGTCTAAAGGAACCCCCTAACGACCTGGTCTCATGCCGCATCGGCTCACCTACCGTCCTGGGCCAACGTTCCGGAAGACTGGTCATGTTTGGAAGGACCCCCTAACAGTATGGATGTTCGACCTATGGTCCGCCAACTGTCCTGGGCCAACGTCCCGAAGGATTGATCGACAAAAAATTGATAAAATCTCACGTTGCGAATACGGTCAGCGGTCGATGCTCATTTGTTGTCCCCATTTCAGGCTAACGCAGTAAGGTTACCGTTTCTCCTCTAAGGTTAACGGTTGTCCCTTATTGTCACGCCATCCCCACAGTGTTCCGAATCTTGGGTATCGTGATTCACACTTCCCATTTTCATCTGTTTGGACCGATTTCAGCGCCCCTGGCGTTGCCCCGTTCGTGCATAAGAGCACGTTGAAGAAACGGTAATTCGGCTATCCCGGAAGTTCCTCCTCCGATCAAGCCTTCCCCATCTTTCGGGAATCTGGACTGGCTTGGGGAATTGTCGTCAAACATCCGGAAAACATTGTAGGGATGTAACAAGGCAATTCAACAGTGGAAATCGTGCGTGCTACGGCATTCAAAACAAAGGTAAAATTTGGAAGCACGAAAGTACCAATAAAAGGGTTTTGGGTTTGTTACAATACTCGGAGGTTGACTTCCCCCATGGACGGGTTGACCCCGTCAAAAGAGCGTTGTAGCTCCGCCACCCGTTGACTTGCGGCATCCAAGGCTTACTGCCACTGAATCAGCTCTCGCTCCTCCTCAGCAGCGGCGGGGCGCAGTTCGTCAGTTCTGGCTTTGGCCCTCTCTACATCAGCTTGAACGGCAGCCATCTTTTCAGAGGTCTTCCTCATGTGCTCTTTTTCCTCTTCCAGCTGGGCCTTTAACCGTGATACCAGCTCAGATTGCGCATCAAGAGAGGCTAAAAGCTCGTCTGCCCGGGTCTGCATCTGTTGAACCTCGCCTTCAGCCTCCTGGAGCTTCTTAATGCAGGTCGCCTTCCTCCGCTGCCAGCCCACGCCGAGCCCACGATCATGCTCCCGGATCTTCTCAGCCATAAGATCTCGGATGAGTGCATGAGGACGTTGGGCATCCACTCCCCCAGCGCATAGTTCGCGCAACCGCGAGCGAAGCCTATCCATTTCGGCCAACCATTGTGCTTGGGGAGTGTCCTTGATAAAGCGTGTGATCAGCTTCCACGACCGGCGGCGGACTATGCTGTTGTCTTCCTCGTCGGAGGCCGTTTCGTCCCAGTCTGTGCGATTGGAAGGCTCATATGCGGGATACGCCCATAGGAAATCCTCGGCAGGATCAACATCCAGTGTTGAATCCGGTGCGACACCTGGCGCCGAAGCAGGCGCGACAGAACTGGGACTGACCGGTTGATCCTCTTCCTCGGAGTCCACCTCAATGATTTCGGGTACAGCCCTACTGGTGGTCCCGCCAGTAATGATGTGCATCGCAACTTGAGGAGATGGAGGGACTATTGCCACCATCACCGGCATGCCCCTAGGAGGGATTCCACCAGACATCCCGACCAGCCTTGCCACAGCGGCCCACGCCCGTCGATGAACTGTACGACAGAGAGACATGAACGTTAGTTGGCATGGCCTACATGTGACGACGAGGAGACCGGTGGAGGAGACTTTCGAAGATCGACCTCCGAGCGCTGCTCCTGAGCCGGTACTGATGGGACCACGAGACGAGGCCCCCCGTATACTGTTGGAAGGTCTGGAGATTCCGGAGGAGCCACCTCGAACGCCCTGGTCCCACCAGACGCGGAACTGGACGTAGCCATAGGCGCGGGTTCTGAAGGTCCCGCATCATCACCCGCCAAGGAACAAGAATGATGCCTATGAACAAGTTCCTCCTGCATGGCTCAAACATTGGTGAGAAGTCCATAGGGACCCAAGAACAGATCGTAAGGAGAGAAGTTCAGAATGCTACCTCGAGAGCCTCCGCGAAATCGTCGGATTCTGAGCCTCGGTCTCCGACCTCGCCCTCCTCCAGCGGGCTCCCTCCCCCGGCCTAATCCTCCCGAGAGGAGTCCTCTGATTCCTCCGGCAAGGGGAAGCGCTCCCTCAGATCGGCAGCCGATAACTGTGGGGGGACCGTCTAATTCAACAATACCCTCACCTGGTCTGTCATTGGGCGAGGGACACCACTGGAGTGGACGTAATCTTCCAGCTCTTCCAGGTACTGTTCTGCCTCCACCGGAGACGCCATGAATCCAGCCTGAACTGGGCCTATACCCGGTAATTCCATCCCGAGGCGATTCAGGTGGGCCCATATCTCGGATGGGCTGAGGAATTGCCGGTTGACATCCCAAATGTCCCAAGCCTCTGGGAATACGACATCCTATGCCATGTCAATGTGACGCAAGAGCTTCCCCGGAGCCTAAGTGGATATCCTACGGAATCCCCTCGGTGGCCGCCCCTTCGGATGACCCTGCTCTTCCGGAATCACTTGATCTACCGCTGCTGCCATACCCTCGGCCGGTGCGGGTCTCGCCGCCATGGCAGCCCCGCTGCCACGAGCGGCCCTAGCTGACCTCCGACCCTGACCTCGAGATAGAGGAGGCCCACCGTCACCATCCCGGATCATTGGTTGCTTCAGCATCTCCCCCGGATAAGCGGCCTCCCAACTGATGGCATACTCCTTCACTAATCCGAAGGCGGCGGTGGATGGAGGCAATGAAATCCGCATCTTTCCATCTTCCCGTGTGAACATGAGCCACAACTGCCTCATCACACATGGGTGCTCCTCGTGGCCCACCTCCCAGTAGACCTGCGGGGTCAGCCGCTGGAGACACCGGAACTGCCTCGCAAACCGATACGGAGTGTACGGTTCACAGAGCGGCTCACGATCTATTCGTGCCACCAAAACTCCACCTCGGAAGGCCAGGAGGTAAGCCTGATGTTCTTCCGTTCCCCTTCCGTCATCAGTATGCATCCCCGTCGGCAATGGGAAGGGATGGAAGTTGAACTCGTCCGCCCTCCACACCCTATTCAGCACCATCGGAACGGCCAGTTTGAACGGGAAGCTCCCGACCGCGTTCAGGAGGGAGGGGCGAAAGTTTGATCCCGGTGGCGAAATGGGGTTTGGATATTCGTAAATCCCCCTGATATGCGCTACGATCCACCCATACAGGAGGTGGAAGGGCCCGCATATCCTTGGCGGCTTCTTTCCCTCGCTAATATGCCGCAACATTCTGTACAGTTTGGTGAGCATCGGGATCCCCAGGTTGATCCGCTGCCCCATGGCCAACATCGACGCCATGATAAACGAGATGGGCCGTACCCCCATGCTTGTATCTCTCACCGGTAGGATCCAACCACAGATGAGAGCCGCGATGAACGCCGCCAGCCTGACTATCGGATGTTGTTCAGTGCTGACACTGAAACCCCAAGTTTTCCATTGGCTGTCCTCCAAGACCCGCCAATACGAGTGCCCCTTGGCCTGTTGGGCCACCCTTGGACAAGTTCGAGGCCTCGGAGGGAACTCTCGATTCTCTGGGAAATTCAGGAAGCATTTGAACCATCTCCTAAAATGGACATCCCTCACTACCTCCTTGTCCTCTCCGGGGACAAGTGCCATCAGCGCCGATGCTAGTGGCGGCATTTGCTCCGCATCCCCCCCACGCGCTGGCAACGGGGAGGAATTCTTCATACATTTCCCCCAAGATTGGGACCCCAGAAATCTGGTGGACATCCCACAGGCTGATGCCCACATCCCCGTGATGCAGATGAAAAGTGTTGTTCCTAGATGACCATCTACTTAGCAACTCCGGCATTAGCTGCTTCGGTTGGTAAATGTGGAATTGGGAGGCCCATGCCGCTTCATACAAACCCACTCTCCTCAGATCGGCCCCAAACTCCTCGCATGAGGCGCCTACCCAGTAGGCCCAGGCCCAGTCATCAGTAAAGTTGCCGCCCTGGCGCAGGTCCCACTCATCGGACCATCCCTTCTTCGAATCCTGCAAGGCCGCCTTCAGCGTGGTACGGTAGAGAGGAGGGGACGTCTCCGGTTGTAATGGCCTCCCATCAATATCGTTCACATGGTTGTAGAGACAATCAGCAGTGACGGGTGTGAAGTCCTCCCGCGCGTGACCATCGGCTACCTTGAACCATTGGTGCTGGCACAGTGTGCTCCTGAACCAGCAAGCTGGTTCATCACTACTCGCCTCAGGGATGAAGACATCATCCCTCAGCCCGAAGCCGTACAACGGCAGTTTCTTGCACTGCGGATAATATTTCTGACCCTCCGAGAGAAGATCTGTCAAAGAAGTGTGGTCCGAGTGGCTCCGGATCATCTCCCCCAAGCCTGGAAGGTTGGCCATCTCATCTCGACGAGCAGCATCTGCAAGGACCCCCAATACAGCCTCTTGATGGGCCATTTTAACTCTGACACTCAGAAAAGAGTTCCCTCGGCTGGATCGCGAATCTCGACCGCGAAGCTGAATCGTGAAGCTGGATCGTGAAGATCGGTCGTGATACCAAGCCGCGATGTCTGGCCAAGGCTGACAAACAGAGGTTCGCTTGGCGCGGACGCGGAGTCGGAGACCCACGGTTCGCCGCGAAGCTCGATTCGCGGAGGTCTGTCGCGGAGTACGCGGAGCTTCGCAAAGTCGAGAGCGCAAAAAGACAAGGCACGTGAAGAAAAAAGAGGTCAGACCCCCTATTTATAGGCGGCGACCCTGGAGCATCGCGGCGCGCCTCACCCGCGCGGAGCATCGCGACGCGTCCGGATCTGCGGCCCCGGTCAGCACCGCGCCCCCCTTCGCGAAGCCGCTTCGCTAACCACCGACAATTTTGGCGATTTTCCCTCAGACTTCGACCCTTCGCCCTCCGCGGCTCCAAGTCTGAGGGGGGGAATTTGTTGGCGCCAAAAATATGGCCCGAAAGAAAGGAACGAAAAAGACAGCTGGCGCGCTGCCTCGCGAAGCACAGCCGTGAAGCCCCGCCGCGAGGCACCCAGGCGAAGCGTCCTGACCATCGTGGCCTCGCGAAGCTCCGGAGGCGGTAATGCTCCGCGAACGCATTTGACATTCGTGAGCCACCGCGAAGCTCCTGAGGCCGTAATCCTGCGCGAACGCATTTGACGTTCGTGAGCCGCCGCGAAGCTCCGGAGGCGGTCCCATCCGCGGCTGGCGTTGACGTTCGCAGGCGCGCTGCGAAGCACCGGAGGCGGCGCGCGAGCCCAGCTTCGCGGCGCCCCTTCCCTATAAATACTGGACTCCCCCAGAGTCCCAATGACGGACAATCCGACCTTTCAGCTTCTCCTCTCCCAAATCGCAAGCACTCTTTGCCCCAGGAATCATGAGCTCGACGAGGTTTTTCTACTTCGCGAGACGCCTCTGCTTTGTCTCGTTTTGAGCCCCTCTTCCGAGAGGGATGACCTTCGCGAAGCTCAAGGGTGTTCGCGAAGGAAGGGGATTCCCAAGGGAACCCGAACAGCTGCGGAGCGTTTATGCTTCGCGAAAAACCCAACCCATGCTAGTGATCCCTATGCTAAGGCAGGATCGCTACACATCGCGAAGCACACTACTCCGCAGGACCCTGCTTCGCGAGGCAGTGCTCTGAGAACACTGTTCCACTTCGCGAAGCACCTTCCACTCACACCTATGCCCCATGCTAAGGCTAAGGCACTCCACTTTGCGAAGCAAACTCCTCTGCTTAGTGATTCCTCTTCCCGTGCGACCCTCCAGGTTTACACGATGTGATTTCAAAGTCCCATGGACAATACCACCCGTAGCGTTGCTTCGCCTAATGCTTCTTCGCATAGGCACATTAACGTCTATTGCTTCTTCGCATAGCCACGCTAACGTGGACCCCTCGATGGTTTGTTCCACGACCCCCCTTAACCATGGACTTACTGGTACCTTCCCTTCCCCAAGGACCAGAGGGTATCGGTTATGTAAGTCCTAGGGGTGTGGAGTGAACCCACCTCGTCCGAGCTGCAGGACGTTAAACTGCCAAGCACCACGTCCTCAACACATGACGTTAAACTGTGACCCAACTTCGTCTCCCTCACGAAGGGTCCCCCCAACTCGAACATTCTTTACACCACTCGTATCCACGGGAATGGAACTCTTCCGCACATGGAATGAGATCCTCTTTGTCAGAGTGGAGTATGTTCGTAGGGGAAGGGCTTCCTCAAAGCGTAAGCCCCTAACCTTTCGTGCGGATGATTGCACTCGTGCATCTCCGTACTTCCCCACTACCAAGGTCAGTGGAGGGAGTGATAGGGAATGAGGCACCCCCCTCTGGGCCTCCATCCTGGAGTAAGTCCCAACACCATGGGCCGCCCAACGCGTAAGCCCCTTTTCGCTTCTCATGGACGCACCCCTCGCGACGTGATCGTCAGGTCCTTGCAACCTCTTGTTTCTCACAATGAGCTTGACTTATGTGGGCTTAGAGTGAGCACCGACCCTGACCCCTCACCATTATGAACTACGAGGTCTTTGATCCATGTCAAGGAATGGTACATAGGAAGCCTCCATGAGGTTCAATCCCACCCGTCGTTCTTCCACATCGGGTCTCATTCCCGTCCAGCATGACGTTAAACTGCGCATTCCTAGCGAACTACGGGGACTTTGATCCATGTCAAGCCATGGTACGTAGGAAGCCTTCACGAGGTTCAAGCCCACCGATAGTGGACCCCCCGGGTCTACTTTCACGTTGGTTCACCGACAAACCCATTCCCATATGAACTACGAGGTCTTTGATCCATGTCAAGGCATGGTACGTAGGAAGCCTTCACGAGGTTCAAGCCCACCAACAGTGGACCCCCGGGTCTAATTTCATGACGGTTCACCGGAGAATCCATAGAGAACTATGAGGTCTTTGATCCATGTCAAGGCATGGTACGTAGGAAGCCTCCATGAGGTTCAAACCCACCCGTCATTTCACGTCGGGTCTCACCCCCGTCCAGCACGACATTAAACTGCATTCTGGTCTAGTGGTAAGCCGTTGCGACCCATCCTAGAGAACTATGAGGACTTTGATCCATGTCAAGGCATGGTACGTAGGAAGCCTCCATGAGGTTCAAGCCCACCCGTCATTTCACGTCGGGTCTCACCCCCGTCCAGCACGGCGTTAAACTGCATTCTGGTCCAGTGGTAAGCCGTTGCGACCCATCCTAGCGAACTACGAGGACTTTGATCCATGTCAAGGCATGGTACGTAGGAAGCCTCCATGAGGTTCAAGCCACATTGCTTGGTCATTCATTCACGTCGAGTTTCACCCTCGTCCTGCATGACGTTAAACTGCATGCCTCTTTTTGTCCCGCATGACATTAAACTGTACACCCAATTCTAGCCCGACGGCAAGCCGTTGTGACTAACCCGAACTACGAGGTCTTTGATCCATGTCAAGGCATGGTACGTAGGAACCCTTTCCAAGGTTCAAGCCCACCACCCATCGGACCAAGGTCCACTTTCACGTCGGTTCACCGACAAACCCCCATCTAAACTACGATGACTTTGATCGATGTCAAGGCATGGTACGTAGGAAACCTTCCCAAGGTTCAAGCCCACCACTAGTGGACCCACAGGTCTACTTTCACGTCGGTACTCTGACGATCCTCATCGGGCCAAGGTCCACCTTCACGTCAGTTTATCGACGTCATCCCGAACTACGTGGACTTTGATTCCCTACCACGGGGATACGTAGGAAGCCTCGTCAAGGCTCAAGCCCAACTTCACTGTCGCCCCCTGCGATGGTCCCATTTCACTCTCCTTCCACTCCATTCATCAACCTACCACCCGTTCCAATTCTCGCCCGGAACGTCTTATCCTGGTGAGACCATGTCGGTACGCTCTTCTTCACAGTCGCCCATGGGATGGCCCTGGTATCGATATCCCTTCAAGGAGAATCCCTCAATCCGATCTATCCTAGCTAATGCTCTGGTTGGGTTGATCCGTCTCCGCTGGACGTTAAACTTGCGGCATACCCTGTGTTGAGCACGGGAAGCTGAGGAAAACCTCAGATATGTGTCTATGACATACAATTCCCCATGCTCGATGTGGGATGCCTCGGGCTTCCACGCCCTCGAGAAGCCTTGTTTCCAAGGATAACAGAGAGACATGCCAGGTACCCCAACATCCAGACACGCTACTGATTCCTCAACGTTACTACTCCCCTGACTGAAGGTTGCTGCCCTGACTGGAACCTTTGGAATGTCTCGACAGAAGCCGTGTAATTAACCGACGTCCATGGAAACATGGCACTGGGAAGAGTTTCACGAACTACGTATTAAATCTATGAGGGAGACCCGGACTAGGTGACGAGTTCTGAGGAGGAATCCGCAGGAGGAAGAACCGACATCCCATCATCCCGTTTCGATCAAGGAGCAAACGTCCCTGAATAAGGAGCGAATGCCGCCTGCCTTTGGAAAGCGGGAATGCGGGGCAACAGAAGCGCCGCGCGTCCTCCCCCACGGACGGACGGGTGGGCGCCCCGGCGAAAGCGTCGGAAACATATACCTAACACTGGGGGGGGGGGTGAATCTGTGTGGAAGATATATTAAACTAATTCTAAATTTTACTCCCTGTACCTCTTGACATATTAATATATGGACTCTCTTATTCTCTTTTAGATGTCATATGAAATAATAGAAAGAAGTAAAAATAAGCACATGGTATTTTTACAATGTTCACCACTCAATAAGAGTTGCTACGTCCTTTCCATGCATGGGAATTACCAATGCTTGGATTCTCCACTATAATGTAATTTGATGTTAAAATGGAGTGACAAGTAAAACAATCTTCCAGCCAATTTAAGTCTCTACACTTTTGAGGGGGGTGGGAAACAATCCTCTTCTATGGATTGGTGATAGCCTAGTCCAACATTCGGCCTCTAGATGGTTCTTTATACTACCTATTAAGGTAGTATTTTTCGGTTTTCAAAAGTTAGGTTCTACTCTTGGTCTTCTTTATTACTATTTACATGATTACTTGTAATGTAGTAGGCAATAAATTCTCCCTTATTTCTTTCTCTTCTTTTCTAGTGCAATACCAACTGCACTAGACTTCATCTTTCTTCTTCTTAGTGGAACAACCTACTGCAATAAAGATTCTTCTCTATTATTATCTAGAATTACATATAGCAATGTGATTATTCGAGAAATTTAGATCTGCTTACATGGCATCATTATAATTAATTATTCTATCTTGTTCATGAATGCATGTGAACATACATATGACATTTAGGTTGAATATTTTCTTCTATTTCTCTCTTATTTTTCATTACACACATGTACACAATTGTTTTTGGTTCTTTATTAATTTCACTTCAGGTGTGCATGTGTATTCATGCATTCATGAATTCAATTATTCATCTTCCTATGTCATAACCCTTATTGGGTATGGTTCTTTAAGCGCACACACACTCAACCTCTTCTACTATTCCTCTTATTTCTTATACTTATTCCTCTTGCCCTTGGATAGGGTGTTTGTATAGGTTTATATGTGTATGTTTCTTCAAACCAAAATGGGTTCAGCCCTTTCCATGCGCGAGATCATTCTTCACACAAGTGTACACAACCTTGGGCTCCTTCAACCAGAGCACATGAATACATGCATGTATTCTACCTTTTCACTTGAAAACACCTGAGCCCCTGGGTTTCTTAAAATCAAACACACACTTTCATGCATGTCAAAACTTTTGATCTCTTTCTTCTTCAACAATGTACCTTTACAAACAAAAGAATATAAACATGAAAATAAGAGGTTGTTCTCCCCTTTCTTTGAGAAACTATGGTGGCCACGATTCACTTACTTCATCAAAGGATGCACAGATCTTTACTGTGAAAGACATTCATAGTTTTTCTACTTCACAATGCTTAGTGATAGAGAATATCAAGCACTAGATCATGATGTAACTTCTATCACGAAGCAGAACGACGGTTTTTACAAAACCTATCTCGTGTTCGGGTGACAGTTCTTCACAAATCAATTTGATGGAGTGTAGAACCTGTCAATGTCTTGCGGGAACTCTTCTTTGTAGAGCATATGGCTCTTGAGACACTGGTTTCTCTTCATTAAGTGGTGCATAGGGAGATGCTCTCTTTTTCAAAACATGAGATTTCTGGTATAAGGGAGCAACATTATTATTTGTCTCGGGGTCCTCCTTTTATATTCTAGGGAAACTCCTCTTCCGTATTCCACATCCACGTATCTACCATTAAGATAAGGGACTTAAATTCTTGAGATATTTTCCTTCAAGATTTCCAAAATACAGGTTAAGGATAAGCCACATGTGTCAGCTGTTTCCTTTTTCCGAATGTGGGCTCTTATCTTTGTGCACTGAGTTATGATCGCATGCACGATTATCGTGTATAAATCATTCACGGATCCTCCATGTTTCTCAGAAAAAAATTGAGTCCTAAAAACTCCGTTAGATTCTTCCTCGTTCAAAATATCATTCATGAAAGATGTAGATTTCTTGCATGGTCTCAGTTCAATCAAGAGACCCATCTTCGATGGCTAGGGATCAACCATGGTGGTCAGTCTTCATCTTCGATTAGATCAGTGTGGCTGGTGGGTGACAGTGGAATCAAGAGGTTGAAGAAAATGGCGCAAGATGGATCGAATTTCTCAGGATGATCTGATGGTACTCATTCAGAAACACGCAATTCGAGATCAGATGTGCGGCAAATATTATATGATCGGATGCCACGGCTGATCGGAGAATCGACCGAGATGTAGGATTTGATGAGTGGATGAGATTACATTTGCATTTTTAAAAATGTGTCCCACATCAAAACGCACTACAGTTTTCTCACGATTTACATATCAAGACCCAACAGATGATGTTCAGAATCATCCTCTCTCTCCTCCAGTGTTGGAAAACTTCTGTTCACTGCGGGCACGCTTCTGCGCCCACCCATGCCTCAGGTGGGTGCACTCATAGTTCCCACTATGCATCCATGTGCACGGGTGGATCACCCTCCTATTGTATTAGATGTCTCCCGCACACACCTTTTGCATTACTTTGGCTTCCCCATGGGCATGGTTGACCCCCTATGGTCCCGCATGTGCCTCGGGGCTGAGGCTGGGTAGCTAGCTCGTGGGATGTCCCAAATTTTTTAGTATGCCACATAATAAATACTTGTAAAAAAACCGAGTATGCACAAAAATACATGGAAACCATTAGACACAAACCAACCACATGTATGTCCACTTTACAACATAATTCACAGGCATGGCAACCACATTCAAGTGCCAATCTCATGCCACTCCCTTTATTTCTTCTTCTACATTTCCTTTTTGGATTATCCAATCGGAATGCTACTTCAATGTTGAAAACATTGTATCAAACATGATACAATATCTTTGAACTTCTCAAGATACTTACTTAAATAGATTGACTTGCATTTTCCTTTTCACTTAAGAGAGTGTCTTGAACCATCATTGAAATTCATTGAACTCATTGACACAAAATACAACTCAATTACCAAATTCTTCCCAAAACAATATATCTAAACTTATTTTAAACATTTTATGGATTCTCGAAAGAGATATAATTTTCAAGATGAATAGAATACTTAAAAAATTGATAATGATGTAGTATCCAAGGGAGATATAGTGATAAACTCAATTCAAGAATTGAATGTATAGATATTTTTCCCTTTGAGGTGTGGTTTAATCTATACTAATATAACAAAATCTACAATGGTCAAATAACTAAAAATGAAAAATATAATTTAAACTATTTTAATATAATATATAGAAAAGAATACTGAATCATATGATCATAGATTAATTAAAAAGAAGAATTATTCTATTATTTTATATACAATTAAATATGAGAAAAATGAAATGGAGGTACTTTATAAAAATTATAAAAAAGGAGAATGTATTTTTTTATAATTGTATTTTTTAATTTTAACAATTAGAAATAATGTTTTAAATGTTCTAAATGTTGATAAGAATGGATCCATTAATAAATTCAAGATTAATTAATGAATTTTCAAGGATTTCAGATGTTTTGAGTATAAAATTTCTTTGTCATAAAAAAATTCATTCCACAAAGTATAAGAAAATATTAAATCATAGAAAAATCATCAAAACAATCATATTACATAAATAAAGTAAATAAGTGACATGAATTCTACTTAGATTGGTTTTGATGACTCCAATGATGACTCAAATTCTTATTCTAATGCTAAATAATATAATTATAAATCTTATTTGTTCTTTAATTATCAGATTTAGGAGGTATAATACTTTTACACTACCATTAATATAATTTAATCTAAATTTAATTCTTTTAATAAACTATATAAATTTTTATATATGTCATAATATTAATATTACTCTCTTAACAAGAAGACTAAATAACATATAAAAACAACAATTCCAATTATTTCTGAACTTATTTTATCAAATCATATTTATTATTTAAAATCTAAACATGATAAATAAGATCTTACATGCGATCTTCATGGTACTATGATTAATGATTTTTTAGCTGAAGTCAAATCATTGAAATTTGATTATATTATGTTTACTATATGGAGGATAATATTAATAAAAAACCAAGTAAGAATAAATTAAATAAATGACAACATTAGATTATAAGTAATTCTAAGAATCCAAAGCTACAGTAATATTATTTTATTTATAGATATAGATGTTAAATCCAAGATACTATTCCTTTCAGTCACTATGTGATTGTTGGATATTATATAAGTTACAATTTCTTTTAAAAGTCAATAATTTTTTTGATTTACATAAGCCTATATTTTTAAAGGATTACTTAATGTAAATTATGGATCTGATGATGAATATAAAAATATTTGGTTCCCAACATATTTAAAAAAAATAAAACTACACCTAATGATGTATAGGTAATAGAACACCTATTAGTCTTAGTTTTTTAAGGGAAGGATCCATAGTGAGGTTAATAAAAAATGTTGTATGGAAATTTTCCATTTGAGTCATATGAGATGTGATTTCTCAAACATTCATCCATTTTTAATGTTTTATAGAGATTAGGACACATTTTATGATAAAATAGAAGGAAGTAAGGAGAATTTTGAAAGAGGATGGGGTCATTCTAATTTATACCTTACATTCTCCAATGATGGAAACACAATTTTTTCAGTTCCCACTATAATATTTAGTATTCTGACCCTGTTAACCTATTGATTTATTCTTTTTGTTATATATTCTTTTTGGACATTTAGTTATTTTATTAGAAAATATGGTTTTTCCATTTTTTTTTTGTGTTTGTACCTATTGGTTGTGGATTTTTTATATTAGTAATTATAGGTTATTTCCAATGAATCTAGGGTTATTTTCCTCCTCTACTTGTTTCATTATTTATATCTCTTTCTGTTAGACCCCATAATCTATTCAGAATGATATATGATGTTGTCTATTAAAATTTTATTGGTGGACTTTTTTATGAACCACTTTTACACTAGATTTGGGTTTTGTTTTCTTGGTTATTTTCATATAATCAAGGATTATGGTTTATGACACGAGCATTTTTTATTTATTCTTACTTTTAGATCTATCAAACTATCCCTTATTTCATCTATAGTATTAGATCACATTAAAGTTTTTTATGAGATGATAGAACTTCCAATAATTTTATTTGAGGTGAAATTCATTTCCTACATCACATTCTTTGTTATGTTAGTGGTCTCTATGTCTTGGTGTCTTGTAATTCAGTTTACCTCTTCACTTTATCTAGTGGTATTTTAGTGCCCCCACTTGTCTTCAAGATTTAGTGGATGAGGTGTTATTTCTCACCCTTATCCATATTTTGGTCCTTCACTTATGTATTTCAAAATATATTTTAGATAAATTGATATATAGGTATTGGTGAAGTTGTCTTACTAGAGGCGGTGTCATGTTTTTAGTGATATCATTCTGAATTAGTGAAATTATTTGGCTATGGAGTAAGCACAATTATGTTGGGGAATCTAATTTTAGGCATCATATTAAATTATAATAGACTTGGAAAAAGGTGGTAGAATTATAAATAATTTAATTTATTATATTATAGTGTTATGTTTTTCAGTCATCAAATATATGGTGGTGATGTTCTCCATGTTTTGAAGCCCATAGTGGGGATAACCTATATAACTTTTAGATATGAATTTATTATTTATTGACACTAAATATGGATACATTCACATTATACATAAATGAACTATTTTCAAAAATATTTCTTTTTGTTCCTTGCTCCATTATATTATAATAAATTTAAATGATTTTAATAATTTCAAATTAATAAAATTTGATTCATTTTTCAATTCATAATGTCAAAATTTTCTAAGATAATTTTTTTTATATTTTTCAAAATAATAGATTTTTAGATGAATAGTGAAAATAATGATTTTTCTAATAATGTCTCATTTATAAGATATAGATGTTTTTTAAACTAATTTTCATAAAAAATATTAATAATTTATAATAATTATTTTGAAAATATAATGCTGAATTTTGTAAACCCATGAATATCATATTTTGAAACCATGTTATATTTTATGACAAATACTTTTCATTTGTTTATTTAGTTAAATTAATTCATGGGAAATTATAATTTTGGGATTCATTTTAATGTCACATATTTCTTTTTTGAAAGATAATAATAATATTAATATCATTATAATAAAAATGGATAATTTTTTCCTATAATGATACATTTATTTGAAAATTATTTTTTATTAATATAATGGAATTTATATCAATTTAATTTAAATAAAATGAATTATATATTTAATCTAATATTATTTATAAACACGTTGATAAAAATATTTACACTCATTTATTTGGTAATCAACACTAAATAATTCTAGGAATCCATAATGAAAAAATTACATTTTTCGACAAAAACGGGTTTTCAACACATTATAAGTTGACATTTAAAATTTATTTTAAAAAATAAAAAAAATTAATTGGATTAAATTGAGGTTATATTTTTTTTAATAACACAAAAATAAGGTTATATTTTTGTAATGTAATACTTTTAATTAAAAAATAATACCACTTTAACACTTGTTACATAGATTTATTATAAAATTGTAAAATGTAAAAAAAATAATTGTAAAATTTCAATTACTTGGTAAAAACCTGAATTAAATGCTTTATTGGTGTCTTTATTGACCTAATTACACCCCATTCAATTATTTATATTATCTGGAGTCTTTGACCAATTAATAGTTTAATGCTTTCATGGAAGTGTAAAGGGTTTCTCAAAGGATCCATATTTATCACATATAAATGGGGATCAATTTCCCTCCGATGGTCATAGATCCCATTATAAATTTCATACAACCTATACCCAAATATACTATCCTAGGTTTATATAATAATTTCATAATACCTGGGTCACTCAATGCTCTCCTAATCCCGTTAACTGTGGGGAGTTTTCTAATGAATGATTGAGTCTCCAATGTAAGTATTATTTGATCCTTATATTTTTCCCTTTAAAATCCATTTTCCAAATAAATTATTCACCAAAAAATATAATTTCAATTTTATGATTATTATACAAAGATGTTATTATATTAATGGAATTTACATTATTTATTCCTCTCCCACCACTAGGAATACCAAAACAACTGTTACTGTATTATGTGAACTATCACATCCAAAAAGAGAAGTCTTCCATTTTTTATCACTAAAATTAATGGTTGATCAAAAGGATGTAATTAATAAATAAATATGATATCTATAATGTATTATTATAGCAATTCAAATTATCATATACTTTATTTCCCCCTAACTAGTTGGTAAATCGAAACTTTAATCATGTGTATGTGTAAACTATCACCACCATGAGCAATGAGTTTCATTATAAATCCCAACCCATCATGGTTGGGCTTATAAATATATTTAATAAATTAAAATTATGTCCATAAAAATATTAATATTGTATATTTTATGATACTATTTTACAACACTTTGTACCATGGTCACCATTCATAAGGATTTACAAAATATGGCCAGATAACCTGAACTAAGAAAAATAAACAAGAAAATTGTGTAATTAATAAATAGAATATAATATTTAATGGTCCGTATTAAATTAAATAAATTTTTTTTTTAATAATTTACCTAATGAATTTAATTTTATTATTAAGGCCATTAGGTGTGTTCTCATATCAAATTGGGAATAAGGTAACAGTTCTTTCTCAATTCCTCTTCACTGAGACATTTTTCAATATCATGACCTAGTTTATTAATTCTTGGATCTATGTACCACCCAAGAATTTATTTTCAAATGATATATGGTCTAATTCATGTGATTTATATAACACTTTTAAATTCATGAATCTAATGACTTTTGTTTAAATAATTGATTAATCCATGAGGTTTTCATCTCAAATTTTACTTCTTTGAGACACATTTTATTTTATGAAACTAATTTATTTAAAATGGTATTTATAGTGCCAATTGGATGTTTTATATAATTTATTATATTTATTGATGTTATTTTCACTTCAATTTAATTATTTGTCTATCTAAAGGGGTTTTTTATAATTTTTCATAAGCCATAAGGGTTTCTTGTCTCAATTTTCACCCACTACAAAAAATTTCTTAATATACACCATGATTTATTTGGAATACTATATCTAATTCCCCTTACTATTTTTGAATAATTATTCTCTTATATTTGATGATTCTAGACTTTATATTAAATTTATTTCTCTCATGGGGGTTTGATCCAGTAATATCATAATCTGTAAGGGTTTTTGTCTTAGTTTCCACTTTTTTATATATGTTACAAATTGTAAAGCATGATTAATGTTTTATAGTGAAGAGAGGATTTACCATCCCGTTAGTATTTTATAAATATTATTTTTGTAATTTATATGATATACTAATAAAAATAAAGATCATTTCTTCGAATGGACTTTGACTCAAGTGTTAGCTCAGTTATAAGAGATCTTCCCTACCTCCCTCATGAATTGTCAATTACATGTTCACTTTATTTTTATCCCCATTCAACACATATATATATATTTTAAATATTAAAATTCCAAATGTTTTAATTCCTTAATCCCATTAGAATTCATATTATTTAGCCATTAGTTTTTCCTTAAATCATAATTATGAACCACTTCCTTTTCATGGGTTTGATCTTACTTATAATTTATGTATGGTATATTTTACTAAGGTTTCATGCATATATATGATTTTAATTCAATTTTTGTGTGTGACTAGAATTATATATCCCTCCAACTGATTGGATAAAGTAATATATCACTAGATAAAGTCTGTAAGGGACTAGGGAGTGAACCTAATCAATAATTGGACTTTATCTACTAATATATTGGGATTGGAGAGTTAATCCAATCCACCATGGGTCTCTGTCCATGTTTTAATTATTTTTTTAGTGACACCAGAATAGTGTTTATAGTATCATGTTTTTGTTTTTTCAACATGTTTCTAATTTTCGGACATCATTTATTTATTCTATTAATCTAATATAATGAAGATCATCTTTCTGATATGATGGTATGACACTTGAATTTAATGTTATAATTTATTTACATCTTTTTCCATTATTGGGGTTTGAATATCACTCATTTCCATATGTATTACCTCAGATATCCTATACAGTTATTAAATATCTAAGGGTCTTGGTAGAACTATATAGTCTTAAATAATGATGATATCTTTATGTTTATCATGATGTATTTTTATGTCTAATCTTGAAAATAATCTAGACGTTTGGATCATCTGATTGTGTATGTGGGAAAATTATGATAATAATTATGAAAAATTATACAATTTAGGATTAGATATCCATAAAAATATGGTATCATGACCACATCATCTTACGTAAAATTACACTTCTACTCCTTAGATAAGATAAATAGAAATAGAGATTACAGTTTTTTCGATGATTTTTTAATATGAAATACTATAAAGGAAACAATTACAGCTGGAGATATTAGTCATAAACCTAGTTTATCCTTAATTTATCCTATATTTTTTTTCATAGAATCTATATATCATCTTACTAAACCAAATACGGGCTCACAAGAACTATAGTTTTATATTTTTCTAGAAGTTTTCTATTGTTTTTTTGTTGGTTAATGTGAGTAACTCAAGAGGGGGGGGGGGTGGGGTGAATTGGGTACTAAATGTAATTTTCAGTTAAAAAAGGTTTAATTGAAATCCCCCAATTTAAAAAAACCTAGTAATCCAATTTTTTTTATATACGTTTGATATTTTAAAAGAATTCTCACATAATGAATACTGCTTGGTTAAATAAATAAGGCAAGTTACTTTAACTATTGAAATCAATTTACTCAATAAAATACTTATATAAAAACTTGTTATGACTGACTATCAGATTACTAGTTTTGTTCATAGTTTGAAAACAAAGACCTATGAAAGATTTTAAATGAAGTAAACAATACAAAATAACATAATGAAATAAACAAGGGGTTCAATATCAAGTCGAGACCTAATCCCCACACCCACAACCTGGAAGATTATATAAGTACAATATGATCCACAACCCAGATTGTGTATACAAGAAACATAATACAAGATATCTAGGCTGAAAGACTCTTCTATAGGTATATGTGGGAATAATAACATTCATAGGACACAAAGAAACCTCTTATACAAATAGCACATGTAAGAGTATATAGATAAATAAAATATAATATCTAGTATTATCTAATTCTAGTGCATGGGTTAGTGTGTGTTGATGAATAGAAAAAAACACATTGCTCAAAAGTAAAAGAAAAAAGGGAATTAAATAAGATATAAAACTCAATTCTACTCAGTATATAATTCTCCAGATGTTCAAGTGTCATAAAATGTTGTTTGGTTAGGTCCTCGATTGATTTTATAAAAGTTGAATTAAATTAGGGTATCACAAAGCCCTCTTTGTTCGATTTGTAGGCAATGATCTCGATTTTCAAAGAGTTTAACTCTTTTACAATTGAATTTTAGTAAGAATGTAATCTATATATTGTCATGTGAATATCTATACAATATTTATTACTTCATACACATTCTTATTGATCACACATCATCCACATTCACTCCTTACTCATTCTCATAAGAGGGAGGCCTATGAAATATAATGAACTACATGCAACCATTTGAAGAATAATCAAAATGGTATTATGGATCCCTGTACTGACTCTAAATTTTCCTTAATTCATCCCATAATTGTTAAGTAAATAATCATAAAATCACCCTCTCTATTAACTGCAAAAATATAGTCGTTGGGATCATTTAATTCCAAAGAAGACAAAATAGTGATGAAAGATCTTTCAGTGGTGAATCATTATAAAAGTGACTCATATCTAGCAGTGACTCATATGTGGTGGTGATTCATCTAGGTGGTGATTCAGTTGAACTAAAAGTGAGATATTCTAGTTTTAATTCATTTTTGGTGGTAAATCATTTTGGATGTATAACATATCAACTAATAGTGACCCATGTCTGATGGTGAGTTGGGTCTAGCATTGACAGAAGTAAGCAGCAATACATTCTCACTAACATTGACTCAAGCCTAGTGGTGAGTCATTCTATATGTAAATCAATCTAGAAGTGAGATATGTAGGTGATTAATACATTTTTGTGGTGAGACAAGTTTGACAGTGACTCATTTGAACTAATAAAGAGTCATGTCTAGTGGTGACTAATAAAGGACACATAGGCAAATTTTCATCAAATTCCATTATAAATTAAAATTCTATGATAAAAGTGTAATCTCATTATAAACAAAAAATTGATTTACAAGCATTAAAATAATTATGTTCCAAAAATTTCCCAATTATTGATGATTAAAATCGATTGAAGTTTTATAAACCGTAAATAAAATAAATTTATCTATAAAAAGAAGATTTAAAGGATAACCAATCTACCTGACATTTAAAATGTAACAAGTGAGATATAAAGAAATGTGATAAGGTGAATTCATTTAATGTTTTCATAGGTAAAGTAAATCATATGAAAATAATGATTATATCAAAGTAAAAATAAGAATGGTATCAAAGGATGAGTCCAAATAATCTAGGTAATAATGGAATAAGATAAATACATCCATATAAGTAATGTATCAAAAAAAATTGGTATCAATGTAAAAAAAATAATTGAATTAAAATTGTTGATATTAAAGGTAACATATCAAAGGATATATGAATTTGTTATCATAGGAAAAGGGAAAAAGGAAAATGCATGAAAAAGTTAGTATAAATTCCATAAATGTTCTTTCCCTTTTAGAATTATAAAAAATGTAAAATAATAAACATTAAAGACAATGATATGACTAATAATAGAGAAACATTTAATTAATCACAAAAATTCAAAAAAGAGATACAGGGAAAGGGAAAAAATCCATATCATAGACTAATGTCTAATTATAATTAGATGATCACACTTAAAATTGAGTTATAGATGGACATTTTCAACAGTGGATCCAACCTTCCATCACTGGAACCAGTGCCTCCTACTATGCTGGAGGGAAAGGGGACTTTTGAGGTGTCAGTATATGATGTTTCAACATCATGTGGTATTTAGGGGGTGAAATCCCACAATGAAGCACTCACATGTTTTTTAGCTCTAGCTCAGAGGGAGGTTATCCCTTGAAATCCAACTATTTCTGTTGAGCCTTGATGTTATGAGTTAGTGTATGGATTTCCTATAGTAGAAATACCATAAGGGAACTTGTAAAACTTTATCCTTCAATGATTCCTCTCTTATGGTGAGATTTTATTGTGAGAAACCACCCAATCTTTTTTTCAGATCATTTGTGAATTTTTGGGGTCATTATCATTTAGCGACCATCTTAGTGATTTATAAATCTTTGTTTTGTATTAATCTTTTTTCAAGAGAAGACTTTGTTAAGGATTGGTATAGAGGGGTTCAATTGTGTAGATCTTGTACGTTTTTTCTATCAATTCGGTCTTCAGATGTGCGCTTGGGTTTAGAATTGAGCAAGGTGATGGTTTGGGTCAGGATTTCGGCACTGCCTATTCAATTTCATATTCTAGATTTTGAATTTATAATTCATTTTTGTTGTTTATTAAATTCATGTTTAATATGATTTTTTCTATTGTGAGAATTTGTTATAATGTAGAACCACCCGGACAATCCTAGCCATCCTCATGCCTCCTTTCTCGCTTTTCACATCTCGCTTTCCTTTTTTCGGATTAATCAATTTTTTTAGATGGAAGAGCCCTGACTTTTAGAAAAGTGAGAGGGAATCACCACCATTTCCAAGCGAGATGGAGAAGATGTGTGAGTGGTGAGAATCACTTCATCATGGATATTGGGGTACTTCTAATATGGACCAGCCGGGGAAGCTCTGAAATAATGGGATCCATTCAAAGTTGAATAAGCCTACTATCGACACTTCTAGGTTCCATATATGAGATGGAGACACCCGCGATATTTAAAATTATCAACCTTTCTCAACAAAATTTTGTCGAACTGGCCTTCAGTGAGGTTGTACGTTCCTGCAGAGTGACGACCTTTCCCAAGAAGGGAAGTGTTTCACGTGTTGATCTTATTGATTGCTCGAGTTAATTCCACTATGAATGGATTCACAAACCGGGATGGAAGGTAGTCATAGATCTTGATAAATATGGGATTTCATCGAGTGTTTCCACTAGGAAATGAAACCCTGAATACCATGGATAGCAGTGACGATCATGTGCATGATAATCCTTGATGACATAGATGTAACATAGGAAATTTCATCGCTTATACCGAGTTTCTACTACGACTAAAGTGAGAAAAAGACCTGGTAAGTGGGTATTAGTCCCATTTGTTTTTTATTTTGTTGATTTTTTGAATTCTTCGATAGCCTATTTATTTGTTCTTTTGTGTGCGCTATGTTCGTTCGGTTTCTATTTCGGTTTGCTCTTGTTATTGCATTTTTTAACTGTTTTCTTACATAGTGAAGACAGCATGATGATCATGCCTCGTGAACTTAGGCCTATTGCCAAAGCACGCAAATCAATGTGCCCCTTTTACTGCTTGAATTTCTGAATTTTATTCAACCTATACACCGTTGAACACCCGATTCATGAATTTGGAAATTTAATGGTTAGAAGCATTTCGAGGCTTTATGTTGCCCAGTTATTCATCATTGCTTCTAAAACCATTATACTTGCTTGCTGTTTGTTTCTGAAAATATATACATTATTCTGTAATTTTAATTTCTCATTGTTGGTTGATTTTGGTTTTAGTGGAATCAATGTGTTCAGAATTTTTTCATTCTGTTTTAAGAGAATTAACTGCAATAATTGAATGATGTTTTAATAGACCTACCTTTTAGTGTGTTGTTCACTACTATTGAATTCATTTTAATATGATCATTTTATGTATTGTAATTTCAAGTCGACCATTATTTTTTTATTATTTTGCATGTTATAAACTATTAATAAAAATTGTTTTAGTATTTCAGATTTTAATGAACCAAAACACTCAATAGATCATGGTCTATTATGTGGGGGCTACCTCCCATGCAGGGACACTCCCCGAGAAAAAGTGGTATCAGATTTTAATTGGGTTTAAGTTTTTCTTTGTTAAAATTTGAAATCATTTTTTCATTTCTTTCAAATGTTTTTCTAGTTTCTTTTACCTTTTAAAGCATGCTTGGATTATTTTGTTTAGCTAGGTTGTTTTCTCTCTTAGGCTGTAATTTAATCCTATTATTGATAGTTTGTTTTCTCGTTGTTTCATTATTTCCATTGCCTGTCTGAAATTCAAATATTCTTCTTGGTAGTTTCTACCTATGTCTGTCTATGATTTTAGAGTAGGAATGGGTTCTATGTGAGGTTTGACTAGGATTGAGATCTGGTTAGAAGTAAGGGTTTGGCAGGATCTTTTGTCTCTAGTGTCTACCTATTGCGTAGGAGACGAGATTTTGTTAGCTCCGTTGTGTACCTCTGCATCTTTTAGGATTTGTTTCTCTAAGTATGGTCCTTTATCAAGTTCAGTGTTTAGGTTTTAGTAACATGTCGGTGCAGTGCTCTTTTTTTGTCAATTAGGTGGCCTCCAAGATTCTTTCTTTGCTGTTCAATCCTCTTTAGCGACATTGTTTGGTTTCCTAGGAACTATGTGCCGTTAGTAAGTCTATACTAGGATGTGTGTCCTTTTAGTGTCTTGTTTTCCCTTAGTTTTTAGCTGGCTCCCATCCTTTTGTTCTCACTAGTTAGATATGTCCTAGGATATAGGGTGTAGAGACCCAAAAGCTTGACGTACATAGGCATTACATTACTTTTTCGGAATATCTAATACATTACAAAAATAGACACCAAAGGACCGTAATAGTTTAGTGTCTTTCAAAACTCAAGATATAATCTTCTAATCATGGTGAAAGATCTTCAACATTACCCATAGAGATATTCTTTTTTTCTACCTAAAACCTTTTATTATATTCTGGGGAAAATAAAACATATAAAGGGTGAGCTCAAATGCTCAGTAAGGGTATGGATGGTGAAAATAAAACAAACCATATACATTTGAACTTCAAAACATGAACATAATATTTAAACAATAAAATCATGATCAATGACATGAAACATGGTAGTACGTAGGGAATGGATCATCAATCACGATAAAATAGAATGGTAATAAAACATGTAATTGTGGAAAACCATTAATCACATTATATGATTTCCATAGTAGCCAAGGCATTGTTTCCAAGACCATCTTAGTGGACAAAGTCCCTTTCTGAATCGAGTTCACGCCTCGTTCCATTCCTGTAACACTGAACTGAATTAACATACCGTTCCAGCCATGTCAATCTCATGAGATATAAATCTTTACCCAATGCATTGGAGGGAGATATAGGTCCCACCAATCTCATAATGAAGTCATTCTTACGTTAGCCACAACATGAACATAAATCATTCATCATTACCCAAAGAATAAAATGGGTTTCATAAACATCATTCCATCATAATATAATCCATATAAAAAATGGATATCATTTCATCATAAGAAAAGTAAAACCATATAAATCATAGAGACAATATACTTGAAACATACACACATGAAATAATGTCATCTTATATGGAAAATGGTTTTGATAAAACACTTGAAATGAAATCTTGAGGAAAATATCCTTTCATCTAAAAAATAATTTTCTTTTTACAAAATTCCAGGAAATTTTAAAAGAAAAGGATTTTGTTGAAAATAGTCATGAAATCATGTAGAGTAAGCTTCATGAAAATAAGGTGTTATTAAACCGTAAAAATATACTCATTCCGTATAATTTTAAAAAACATTCTTCTCGTACTTTTGTCGGAAAAGTGAAAAAGTACCTCATATGGTAGAAGAAAGAAAGATTCATTCCATACGATGTGGCTAAAGTAAAAAAGGGTAAAAATGACTTTAAACATACTTGTATGAAAAGTAAAAATTTTATGAAAACATTTTGAGAACATATGGACGTGGATAATAAACATAACCCCAGTAAATACTTACGAATAAAAAATCTCAGATAAGAATGAGATTGGAATAATTATCCCTTACCTTATGTATGATATGCTTCATATGTATTAGAACCTACGGTATAATGATTTAAATAATTTCATTGACTTATTACAGAATCATATTCATTGTTATTATATCATATATGGTTCACTTATGACTTTATATTACCCGTTCTTTTGTAAATTCCATGTTAAAGTAGCATTTTGGGGAAAATCGTTTCATTTATCGTACATGTTTCGATTTGTTGTTCTTGATATTATTACATATATCATGATTTAATTAATTACATAATTTAAAACATGACTTATATATAATATATATTCAGCATATAAATATATATAATAGATCGAAATACACCATTCATGGAGACGGTAGACTGTACGTAAGCATGAACGCTGTGTTCGTTTCCTTATTGAATTGAATGGAATTAAGTAAATGAAACATATATGTAAATAAATACAGTATCATTATTATGTAATATCATTCATGATTATTTATTATATATATACTTTATAATCACAATTTAATGGTTAATCATGGAAAATGAATCTAATCGCTTTCCTGGAGACGGTAGTTCGTACCTACGCACGAGCGATGATATCGTTCCCCTAATTATGTAATAGAATTGGTGTGAATGATATAATATATCATAATCAGTATGATGTTATAATAACCATATATTTTTATTCTTTACACCATTATACCCATCCAAGTAAGGTGGTGGTGGAAAAACAGATTACACCACAGCGTGGAGACGGTATTCCGTACGTACGCACGTGCAGTGATTTCGTTTCCCATAGGATGTATAGAAGGTGAAATGGGGTTGTTTCATAATTATGATAACATATTAGTATATTATGTATACTGATGTTATTACTCTATAATGAAACAACTAAAGAAGAATAAGAAGTTGAAGAAGAAATAAACTTGAAAGAATCGGTAGAAGTTATTATCTCTTCTTCGACGCACCTCTTGTAAGATTCCTCTTAAGGCACTAAGAGTTGGTCTTTTAAATATACTAGAACCTCAAGAATGTTGCTAGGGAAGTTGAGAAGAGAAATGGGTAGGGGTTGGCCAAGCTTGAAGGCTCAATGTTGTGTAAAGAGAAGAGAGAGGAGGTGCCCTTTTATAAGGGAGAAGAGGGGCACCTTTGGAAAGTGTGAAAATATTATTTTATTATAAACTTATCTTCATTTTCAAAAGGTCCAAAAATCATTAAATATGAAGATAAGATGACTCATGGTCGAAATAAAATCATCCAATCAGAATTGGACATGTTTTGGATAATATTTTAATCATTATACTCTTATTTATTTAAATCATTTATCAATGAGGTAAATACTGCATCATTATTGTGTGATAAATAATTTAATTTATTTGATGTTTAAAAATAAAACAAAAAACCACCATGTAGGAAATATTTTTAGCTTTCCAATTAATATTTATAGTTTAAAAGATAATTTATATAAACCCTTATAAAAATTAATTACTAAAATATTTTTGTTAATGTCAATTTTTTTTACATTAAATTAATTAATCCAAATTGTCATTATCACTACCAAGTGGCTTAGTGGGGTCCCAAAATCGTCCCAAGGATGTCCATGGTCGGTCACTACTTATCCAATAAGGTTATAACAAGTGTTAAGGTAATTTTGAATCATTATAACATTCTTTTAAAATTGAATTAACCAATTTACCTTTAACGGTAGTAAATAAAAGTCAAAAGTTACTATTCACCAAAAATTATTTTCATCTTATTGAACCACATTTTACTTCTTGATAAAAACCATGTATGTCATATTTTTGAAATTAAATTCACAGAAGTGGTAAAATTTCATTTAAATGAAAGAGTCAGTTTTTTAACTACCACTAAGTGGTTTCACTATTCATCAAAAATTGATGTTTTTCAGAAAAATACAAAAAATTCAGCCTAAGATATATTTGATATTCCAAATTCAAAAATGATTTATATATTTTCAAATTCAAAACATAGAAGTGGAATTAATTAATTTTAAAATTAATTCATGTTATCATAACAAATAGCGTGTTTTTAGGAAACAATAACTATCAAAAGATCGACAATTGTTTTTTTCAAATTTCAAAGTGAAATTAATTCCAATGACCAGCATTGGATTAAATGGTAAAAATATATTCTAATTACACTTTAAAACCAACTAAAAAGATAATATAACCATATAAATTATTGCGATGAAAAAATTTGTTTTTAATTAAAATATAGCGTGTTTTTACAATTCATTAAAATATGAAAGTTATCAGAATAATATGAAAAATTTATCCAAATTAAATTTTTATATCCTTATTCTAAATAAGAATTTTATTTTTTCAAATTGAACTTATAAACATGTCAAAAACTAGATTTAAAGTGGGTGCACCATCAAAAGGCGGCAAAACTGCAATTTTTAAAAAATACATATTTTACACGAAAAATTTATTTTGTTCTCATACCATATTCTATAAAATGTTTAAGATGAATTATAATGTTATAAAATTCAAAATGTCGATACTACTATTCATAACGGCTAGTTCATAACTATATTATAACAATATATCGTCGTTTAGTGAAACTCGGTATTGCGTACAACACACGCTATCAAGGAAGGTCGTGATTGCGTGTAATGCATGCCAAGTCTCGGTGGCATGTAGTGCAAGACTCCTTTGTTGTTACGTATAACAAAATAAAACCATATTTCATTTATACATTGAATATATATATATATAGACTCAATGTTGCGTAGAATAACAACTATCAAACAAATTTAAAATTGTGTGTAACACGATCCAAGAATAGTGTTTCATATACTGCAAGCTAATACAGTGTTGCATATAGTGCAAGACAATATTAGTGTAGCGTACAACAAAAGAAATAAATGAAATTAAAAAGAATAATTCTCATAAAATATCAGGTTGTTACATTGGGATAGCTTGTATATGTACTTACAGTTTTCTTTTTGTGTGAGGATGTGTCATTTAGGCTTTTTTTAGATGGTCATATCCTATGGTGCAGATTATGAATCCATCTGTTGAGGATCATATGGTACCTTGTGTCGAAATTCCAAGCAGCATGTCTCAGTTTTTATAGCCAACAGTTCTTGGTCCTTTGGTCCTGATATGTTTTTATTGGTTCAGGTGGAGACTCTTTTGGGTTGTTTCATTTACTATGTTTGTTTTCTATGTTTCTATTTTTTATGATGCTCCTTGTATGATTTCACTGTTCCATTTTTATTTGAATTTTTTTGTGAATTTCTCTGTGGTTTTCCATGTTTTGTGTGAGTATGGTACTATTCTATTTATTTGTGTTCTGAAGGAACATGTGAGCTAGTGTGGGACCTGTTGGCATGTGATTTGATGGTCTGTGATTTCCTCATTGGAATTGTCTCAGAGTGCGACTCAGGTAAGTGCAGGTATGAAACTCTATCAAACAGTTGTTTAGAATTTATTAATTCTGAGCATTTTTGTAGCTGATTTATAATATCATTCATCTTTGGGTGACATATTTCAAAGTTTATACATGGTAGGGGACTTTTTGGTTCATACCAAGTAGGTTATTTCCTGTTTAGTATATGACCATGTTTATGATGTTAGGTGGTGTAGAATAATCATGTGATTGTTTTTTAATTTGTAAAGTGGAGATTGTGGTTTTTCATATAAATTCATGAATTTAATTTCCAAGGTGAAGATTTGTGAATTTATAATTCATTTTTTTGTTAATTAAATTCATTATTAATGTGCCTTTTTCTATTGTGAGAATTTGTTATGCACTAGAACCTCCCGGACATTCCTAGTCATCCATGTGCCCCCTTTCATGGTTTTCACATCTCGCCTTACTCCATTTAGGATGCAACATTTTTTTGGGATGGAAGTGCCCCAACTTTCAGTGGGGTTAGTGGGCAGCGCCTCTATTTCCAGGCGTGAGGGAGAAGATATGTGAGTGGTGAGCATCACTTCTTTGCGGCGATAGGGGTCCCTAAAATTTGGACCATGTATCACAACTCAGACAGAATGGGATTCATTTAATGTTGAATAAGACCACCATCACCTCTTTAGGGTTCCAAATCTGAGATGGAGATGCTGATGTTTATTTAAGATTATAGACATTTGTCACTATGATTTGGTCGAACTGGACTTCTGTGAGGTTGTACGAGCCCGCAGTGGGCCGAACATTCACAATGATGGGAAGTATTTCACATGTTGAGATTATTGATTGCTCAAGCTAATGCCACTACAGATGGATTCAAAAACCAGGATGGAAGGCAGTTTTAGATCTGGATAAATATGGGGTTTCATCTAGTGTTTCCACTGGGCAATGACAACATGAACACCATGGATAACAACGATGATCATGTGCATGATAGACCGTGATGACATAGATACAATAGGGGAAATTTCAACACTTGTATTTCGTTTCTTCTTCGATGAAGGTGAGACTGAGCCCTAGTAATAAGGCCTCAGTCCCGTATGTTTTTTATTTTGTAGATTTTTTGAAGTCTTCAACAGCCTGTTTATGTGTTTTGTTGTGTGCATTATGTTCATTCGGTTTCCATTTTAGGTTCTCTCGTATTTTTGGATTTTGTAAGTGTTTTCATAAATATTGAAAACCATGTGATGATCCCTCCTCGTGCATGTAGTCCTATGGATGAAGCATGTAAATCTTCATCTACCTTTTACTGCTTTCAATTTCTGCATTTTATTCGACATGTATGCCACGGAAAACCTGCTTCGTGAATTTGAAATTTAATTGGTTAAAAGAATTTTAGGGCTTTGTGTTACCAGGTTATTCATCATTGCTGATGAATCCCTTATACATGCCGTCTATTTGTTTCTAGAAATATATATGTGATTTTGAAATTTTAATTTCTCATTGTTATTTGATATTGGTTTTAGTTGAATCAATGTGTTCAAAATTGTTGCATTCTATTTTATTAGAATTAAAAACAATGTTTGAATACTGTTTTAAATTCCACTACCTATCAGTGTGTTGTTCACTACTATTGAATTAATTTGAACATGTTCATTTAATGTATTGGAATTAAAAGTAGATCATTATTTGTTTGTCAGTTTTCATGTAATAAACTTTTAATAAACATCATTTTAGTATTCCAGATTTTAACATACAAAAACACGAAATAGATCCTGGTATATAATGTTGGGACATCCTCTCACATAGGGGTGCTCCCCATAACACAGATATTCTACAGGATATGAGTAATGCTTTAGAGAAATTTCTGTGTGCTAATGAACCTACTTTTTATCTTCAATATTCTACAAACCGTTTCCTTTTTATCGAAGTGGATTTCGTTACTGATCTCCCTTTGTGTGTGCTGATCAAGGATATGGAAGGCTTTTAATGGTGAAAACCTCTTTTCTTTGAGGCACTGCCCATGTTTTGTGAAGTCTGTCATCTTCAGGGTCACCAGATAGATGTTTGTTGAAGAAGAAAAGTGCAGTTAATGAAGATAGCCAGAGAGGAGGGCTTGGATGCAGATGAGGTTTCTCTTGTGGTTGCCTCATCTCCTAAGAAAGTTTCTGATTTTGAAAATTTGATTCGATCTCGACCTGTTTCTACAAACATTGCACCATTGATTCCCTACTCAATGTCATAGGTCCCATATATTTTCTTCTGAAATCCGATTTCTTTTTTTCCCATACTCTTAGGAGTCTCCTAAATATTTTCTTGTTGTAATCCACACAATGGGATATCATCCCACACCGAATTCTCTGGTCAATATCTTCCATATCAGAATTCTATAGGGCCTGTGGAATGAGATCATCTCCCCTAAAAAATCTCTAGAATTCATGTTGATTATTTTGTTCTTTCCTAAAGTTATTCCTTCAAAATGGATAAGTCTCAATGGGATTTTATCCAATAGGTTCTTTGTTATGGAAGAGGTTGATGATTCTGAGATGGAGCAGGTTTATGTAGTGGTAAATCAGAGGAAAAGTTGGATTATTAGAGAAATGAGGCTTGTCACCACCATGCGTCCATTATTGTTGTTTTAGATCATAAAGAAGCTAATAATTTCATATAGTATTTTTAAAATCATATTATATTTTCTGAACATCTGCATGCACGGACATACAACCCTAATATATGGGAGTTTTGGATACATGATTTATCAGGGAGGCCTGCGAATGCGTCTACTAAGTAGATTACCATTAAAATCCGCAATGCAGTACTATGATCCTTTTTAATCTTGTGTGTATATGAACTGCGATGTTTGTGTTTGGTTGTAGTTTTGAAAAAAACTATCTATTATATAGCCAAATTTTCTTCTATGGATTATGGGGGTGATTTCAACACTATTGCAGATATATATAATAAGTGAGGTGGAACGGTCTTCTGCAGAAGATCAATGCATTAATTTGATGTTTTTTTGCCACCAAAAGCTTATTGGATTGGGAGTTTTCTGAGAGTAAGTTCACATGGTGCAATAATAGGATGGAGTGTAGTAGATTTGGGTACAAACATGATAGGTTCCTTTGAAATATGCAAGGGACATATTATTTTCAGATGGCCATGGTGGATCACCTTACTGAGGTTTTATCAGGTCATGTTCATCTGCTTGTAAATTTAAAAAGGGTGATAGGAGGGACACATGTATTAATTATTCCACTAATTTTCATCATTTGGATGGATTTATGAAACATGTGAGGATTTCTTAGGAGAAACTACATAGGGGAGCTGCATGAGTGGGTTTTGTCAAGAGATTACAGTGATTAAAAGGTCACCCGCAGTTGTGGTGAAATATCAAAATTAATGAAGGCCTGATCTTGGAAAGGATGAGAGTGGATATTGAAGGATTAGAGGTGAATCTGTAGGAGGTTTGGAGAGAAATTTGATTATATTTATATTAGAGAAACAAGACCTATTATTATAGAAGCTTTTGGGGATTGAAAGGGTTCTTAGGGAGCGATAAAGAGCCTTATTGATCATGGAAGGTGTCAAGAACACTTATTTATTACATGCATTCATAAATTAAAGGAAAGTGGACAAATGTATTAACATTAAGCTCGAAGACATGGGTTTTATGATGGGAATAAAGGTGGAAAATAAAAAATGATGTGGATTATTTTAAGAACCTTTATGTGCTCAGAATGGAGAAATGGGTGAATGTTTGATGAGGTGAAGTGATGAGGACAGATTCATGAGTCGAATACAAATTTTTTTGGGTGAAAAGGATAATGATATTTTAAAAGCTATGATGGTGGAGGAAGAAATTAATGAGGTGTTGTTCAGTATAAAGTAGGAAGGTGTTCCTAGACTAGATGGTTTCCTTAGTGATTTCTTCTCATTTTCATGTGGAATTGTCAAAGAGACTGTAAGGGATGTTATTAATGATTTTATCGAAGGTAATCTGTTGATTAGATCCATCTGTTCCCCAAAAGTGGTCTTGATTCCAATAGTGAAAGACCCTACTTCATCGAATCATTATAGACCTATCTTCTTATGTAATTTTTTCTATAAATGTATTTTTTTAAATAGAAAGCTCAGTAGAATGATTCCAATACATATATCAAACGATCAAAATGGTTTTTTAAAAGGGAGACGTATCCAAGGAGACAACATCACATAGAATGAAAAGGTAGATGATATAAAAAAGACTCTTGGATACAATATGATGAAAAACGTAGATATGGAGAATGTGTATGATAGATTGGAGTGGTGCTTCATTATATTTTTCATGGGGGAGTTTTTGTTTCCATGAATGGTTGGGTGATCTTTTATTAAGATTCCCTTCATCACTGTGGATGTAAATATCTATAATTGGTAGGGGGTATGGTTTCTTTAAAATAGTTCATGTAGTTAAGAAGAGGGATCCTTTATCTCTATATGTATTCATATTATCCCAAGAGGCACTTAAAAGGAGCATCATGCATCATTTGGTGGATGGGAGAATATCTCCTTTGAAAAAAAGGTTTGGAAACAGATTGGTTTCTCATTTAATGTTAGTGTCTGATAGGTTGTTTTTTATTAATGGAAGGTTAATGTCAATAGATTACATTAAGAATATCATGGAAACATATATATCCATTACTGGAAAGTTTTTTAATTATAGAAAGAGTGGTGTGTACATATCATACAAATTCTCAAGGGGAAGAAGTTGGTTAGTTCAAAACAAAATTGGTAACAAAAGGTTACAACTCCAAATGGATTACCTTAGAGTTTTGATATCCAATAGCATGATTAAAAAAGACTTATTTGAGGGTATTACTAGTTGGAGAACAAGAGGGATATGCAATTGGAAGATTAAATTCCTTTCATTTGGAGGGCGGATAACTCAAATTAATAGTGTAATTTCCTCATTTCCAACACACACTCCATATATTATTAATCCGCTGAAGGGGACTTCATGAAAGATTTAAAGTTCCATGATGGAATTCTTATGGGATACTGATCAGATAGGGAAATCTCCTTGGTAATCCAAGAATCATTTAGTAAGACTGTTGGATAATGGTGGGGTGGATTTTTATTGAGTCAATGAAGTCTTGCAAGCCATGAAAGTAAGAGAAGTGTGGGAAATCATTCATGCGAGGAATTAATGGGGATAATTCATGCATGAAAAGTATGGAAACAACTCAGAGACATGGGTTGGAAAATATAGAGGCCACTCTAACCTTGCTCGCACCATGATCTCCTACATGGATGTTCTAGAAAGAATGTCATGGTGGATTATAGGATGTGGGGATATTAACTTCTTGAAGTCAAATTAGGTTGGATATTTCGTATATTTTCTACGATTTCCAGCTCCTAATATATCTTTCTGGGATGCCATCTACTATTCAGTTTTCAGTAATTCAATTGTCAATTGAGAGAAGAAATTTTTTTTTGATGAGATTTTCTGGAATGGGGAATTAGATGATTCTGTCATCAGAGGTTTGAATTCTAGAGAGTTTTTGGGAATGGAATAAAAGAAAATGACACACACGAGATGCGTGATAGATATATTAGAGGAAAAAACATGATTAAAAGAGTAACAAGGAAAAATGGTTTTTTGGAATGGATAATGAAGAATGAAGCCCTTTTAGATGACCAGAACATAAAGAAGTAGGGAGTCTCTTTGGCACCAAGATGTCTATGTTTCTCTTCACCTCAAAAGGAATCTTTCCTTTATCTTCTTTTTAAGAGATATTGGGTGACCATATTATAAAACTTCATTCCACTTATACTAGTTTATCATTCCTTAGGGTTTAACATCGAGGATAACATTCCTAAATAGATTCATGATTGTTATATGTAGGGTATGGAGAAGAAATAACACATGGTGGTGGTATCTGCGAGGTGTTGGATTTTATTGGAATCCTATAATAAAGCTTGTAGTGGAAAGTTATTCTCATCAATTTTATTTTAGTTTCAATTAATGATAATGATGGAAGAGATTGGTGGATTCATTCATAGTGGGCTCTCTTCTCATTCCATAAGGTTGTTTTTTCCATGGTGTTGTGAGAACATGGAAACTATATGATACTAGAATGGAAGATGGATTAAGCAGAATGCTTCTAATAGTGGTAAGAAACTGAATGTGTAAAAATCTGGTTTAGCCAGAAAAATCAGAAGAGATAGACTTGTGAGAGATAGTAGAGGACTAATAATATTGGTATTTAGATCCTTTCATGTTGCATCGACGTAGATGTAGGTGGAGACATGATCTTTGACTATAGGTATCACACTTTGTAGGTTGTTCAATATTCGGGTGACACAAATTAAATATAATTATACTATGCTCATTGGGTTTATTCAGGGGAAGGATAAGTTTCCTTGGAATATGGCCTACTTAATTAGGAAATACAGACTATATATTATAAAATGAGTCAATGTTAGCCACACATAGAGTAAATTCAACATTTTGGAAGATGTGTTAGTTAGAAAAAGGAAATATAGGTGAAAATATTATCATTTACAATGATATTGTTTCATTACATGTGGATTTTCATAACTTTACTAGGAACGATTCCCTCAGTATTCATTATTTTCATCCCCCATGACTGAGTGTGGATGCATTTTTTTATGATTTTAATATAATAAAAAGTAAATTTTGAGGCACTCTCACTCTGGGATGTAGGAGCAACATAGCCTTTTCCCTGGTCAGAAGAAGGGGCACAAATGTATTAGCAGTGGGTGATATGGTAGTAACTGATGTATATGAGTAGTAACTGAAGGCACATATGGAGGGATAGGTCTCTCTCTAATAATCATTGGCCTGAGAATCCTAACTGCTTCCATGGGAGACATGCTAAATGTCTGGTAATGTGGAGGTAAACCATTTATTAAAGAAGAATCTCTAAATATTGACATAGGAGTTTCCTCAAGAGAAACCACTTCAATAATGGAGACATAGAATGTGCTTCATAATATTGAAAAAATTCAAATGAAATTTTCCTCCTCTCTCTACAGTAGTAAAGAAATATTTCTTCTCCTCCATAAAGAACTTGAGATGAGGTGAAAAACAATGACATTTTCTACATGTTATTTAAAATCCCTAGTAAAAAGTGGAAACTATTGATTCTCATACAAAAAACATTAAAAGAGAATTAATTTAATTATTGGTATACACAATGGAAAGATAATAATTACTGATCACAGTGATTCTTTATCTGTACTTAAACCATCATTTAAACACTCTCTTACTAGTTTATATATGTGAAAACTATGTCTAGGAATCTGCCTCAAGTCCTTTGGATGTGAATCAAGAACATCACCCAAAATAATATGAAGCAACTCAAAGACTATAGATTTGATAAACTCGTCATCAATTGAAACCAATGGAGGTGGAGTATCATATGTATAATCCACAATAGTTAAACTCTCTAACCTCTCTACGATAGTAGCCTTACTGGTATAAAACGATGTTCTCATATCCTATATAAATGTTCTCTTGCTTTCTATCTCTACGGCCAATCTTCAGTTCCCAATTTTCACTATCTGAATGTGAAAATTCATCTTCCTCTAAATATGGAATACCACTAAGTAAAAAAATTCGTGTATCATCTTTACTAAGACATGTGATAGTAGGTTTTTGATACCTCAAAATTATACTGATGTCAACAAGTATACTGTCTCTAAATACTCTAGATATTCACTGAAAATAGCATCTGAAGGTATGGGTATAGTAGTGGGTTTCTCTACCATAGGCATAACATCTTCTATAGATTGTGATCTAGTAGTAGGTGAATCGAAACCAAAAGCTTAAAACTCACCATTATGACCAATCTACTCATATAAAGATCCCTTTGGATTTGTCTCAACTCTAACAGAGACATTAAGTCCTCCATCCTTTGGTGGACTGCTCTCATCATCATCTAAGTCAACATCTACAACACCAAGATATTTTAAACCTAGGGAATTCTCCCAATTAGAGGATACATCATCCAATTCCAAAACAGATACACCTTGAGAATCAATATGCTCTCTAACATATTCCTCAACATCTATGGACTCTAAATAGTATAAACCTTGCTGAACATATCCTATAAATTTCTCCCACTCAATATGAGAAGCTACTTCCACTCTAACTAGAGTAAAAAAGCTCAGTGAACACTGAAATAACAAGATATTTTTTACCCATTATCAGATACACTGGTTACTCCTCTATAAGAGGTAGCATCTCAAATAGGGTTCTCTAGAACTGATCTCTCCAAGGACTCATATCTTGTTAAAATGGGTCTCTCCAATGACCTAACTGAAGTATAAGGAGAAGGATGATGTGATTGTGTTCTCTTGAAAATATCACCATCTTCGTGATCATGTACGCCACCATTTCTATTCTTATCCTCATATCCAATACTTCAATATTCTCCATTATCTCCATAGGTGACCCCACATCGCCTATTTAGAGGACATCGAAGAATAACTTATAATACGATCATCTACATAAAATTATGTCTCATCATTGTCAACTCTCTAACTTAAGACACTTTCTCTTATAGGTAGATAAAATTGAGAAAAGAAATTCCAAAATAAATGGTAGGGATCCTTGGGATATTAGGGACACTGCCCTCCTAAATCAAGGTAGCCCCATCCTCATTAATAGGAGAAGCAACTTCTTCCTCATCCGAATACTCCAATAACTCTATTGGATCCAAGTTAGGATCAATAAAGTATTTTTGTTTAGTAGGATTATCTATAGGATTAAAATTATCATAGATAGTATCATTATCCATAACCCACATTTTTTATACTAGGGTTCCAACTCAACCTCATCCTTCAAAAAATAAACATAGTAGTGTAGACACCACCACACTTCACATCTACTTCCTCATCCTAATCAATATAAAACATGGTTTCCAACACAAATTTTTTTTCTTAAGATAAATGAGTGAATTGTGTATGGATGATTACTTAAACATTTAAATCATGTTTAACTTGAGGTACCTGGATAGAATAATCATATCCCATTATTTCATTAGGAATATTAGATATAAATCATTATATATCATAGTATTCATGTACCCTTTCCCATGAAATAACAAATGATGAATAAACATAAAAATAAGTCTTTGTCATGAATATATCTCAGAAGAAGTTGGCATTATTAGAGTTCCATGAACAATATGATCTAGAAATGAAATTTCATAAATGAATGATTTTTTGTCACTGGGTATTATACCTTGATAAGAATAAAAAAATCATTGATGAGGCTCTTTAAAAAAATTTCCCATTTCTTTTAATAAAAATGTAAATTCATTCCATCAACCATTTAAATCCTTTTTCATTCCAAAAAAATTAAACTCGACATACTGATAAAAGTAATGATCCAACCTAGGATATAATGTTATTTTTGTTATGGAGAACCCCTGAACCCATATTTGTCCCTTTATCAACATAAGAACCAATAAAATTCTAGAAATAAATAACATATTATCCACATCCTTTTTTGGAAACAACCACACATTTGGAAAGTCTAATTTTCCTTGGCTCGACAAAAGATCGAACCGATTGTCCTCTAGGATTCTTCACATGACTATATTTCTCATGAGATGACATCTTATGTTGATTCACTCTCACCATTTCAATAAAACAAATACTAAATCGAAAGTGCATGAAGGCTGATGGTCGATAGGGAAAGTGGAAGGTGAACCAGATTGAAGGAATCACATGCGAGTGAGAGTGGATCCAATTTTAAAATTTATGAATGATATATCATTTATAGATTTAAAATTATTAAATTTTATTAAATTTAATTAAAATAAAAATTAAATAAATCATATAAGAATTTATAAAAAAATTATTAATGGCAGAAAAACTTCAAACAATGACGAGAGACTTGTCCAACAATGACTCTTCCAATGGTTACTATACAACGGTGACTCACCAATGATGGATCACAATTTGTGACTATCCAATGGTTAATTTTACAATGGTTAATCATAAATGATTGAAGACTAAACAAAATTTATCATTACTAATTCAATTTTTATATTTCTTAATCTCTTATAATTCAATGGTTTTGTAAAAATATGTGTAAGTAGATGTTCAGTTCCTATGAATTCAAGAGTTATATCACATTTTTAAAATGGTCCCTAAAAAATAGATTTGATACTTCATTATTTTTTGCATTACTACGAGACACAAGTTTTTTATAAATATTTGTCAGACCTGTGTTTTCATAATTTATAAGGACATGTTGGAATTGATAACCATAGTCAAGTAATGTTTGTTTCATAATTTGTTTTAAATATAACCTCCTAATAAAAATATATTTAGATTTTTTGTTAGAAAGTGCCAAATCTTTTTTCTTATTATAACACCAAGATATGACAAGCTTTCCGAAAATATGACATGTTCTGATGGTTATTTCTCTACCTAACTTAAAACCACATAAATCCACATCTGAATAAATCACTAAGACAAATTCTAGTCTCATTGGGTAAAACAATCCAAAATTGGTTATATATTGTATTTATTTGAAAATCCTTTTAACAAAATGAAAACAATACACTTTAGGATTTTCATGAAAACGAGTAGACATACAGACACTAAACAAAATATCTCAACAAATAGTAGTTAAGTATAATAAACATGCTATCATACCTCTGTAACTTGTTTGATCCACCGACTTTCTAACATTATAAAGATCCAACATATAGGTGGTACTCATGGGAGTGTTAGTACATTTAGTTCCACCCAAAACATATTATTTTAAAATGAATTGAGTGAATTTTCATTATTTTGAAATAATTCCATCTTTTTATTGAAAATTTTGAAAACAAATATAGAATTTACGTTTACTAATTAAACTCATATGATAATAATTTGTGCATAAAATTTTAAAAATAAATACAGAAATATTATTTTTGTATGATCTATATATAATATTAACAACTTAAATTTATACTACTAAAGCATCTTTTGAACATATTTTTTAAAAATATAATGATATGTTATGCCTTTTGAAACACCTTTATAAATTATAAAAGACATGACAAAATCACAGAAATATATAGGATCATTTTCAAAAAAATATAAATCTTTTATTAATAAGAAAATATTATTTTGAATATAACCATTTTGAAATCCATGGGGGTTTTCAACAAAAACATACTCAACTATATAAACATATAAAAATAAACTATTGAAATCCATTTGATGTATTTTGAAATCCGAATGTGATGCATAGGCTTGATGTATTCTAATGGATTCATGCCTAGACACTAGTGAAATTTTTTCTCATGGTCAATACCTTGTTCTTGACTGCACCCATGTGTAACCGATCTCGCATTATTTCTTACTATGGTGGTAGACTCATAAATTTTATTTACAATAAACCAGTTAGTGCCTTTAGTGATAATGTATTTAGTTCCAGTTTCATGTTCTCAAATATTATTTCTTTCAAATCTATTAAGTTCTTCCTACTTTTCATTACCCAAAATTCATTATTAACTACATCATTAATGTTATTAGGTTCAAGATGAAACAAAAAAGATTGGAATTATGTTTAATTTATAAGAGAATCTATAGTTTGTATACCTCAATCTATGTCTCCAACTATCACATCTAGAAGATGTTATCTCTGATCCCTAACAACTATTACAAATGAAGGACTAGAAATCTCAGGGTCATCTATAGATTTAGGTTCCGGTTGAGAACATTACTTATAAATGGATCTACTTTATATCTTTACAGAAGGGTCAAAATATTTGGCTTTTATGTTCATAATTGACCAATCATCCTCAAGGTTTTCTAAATGGGTTTTGGGTTCATGTGGTACTATTTCATCAAACATGAAAAGAAAACATTCTTCCACAGTCTGGATTTTTTTAATAAACAGTATATTATTGACTTCATGTTAAATAACCAAAGAAAATTCCTTCATTTGTTTTGAAATATGTTTTTTTACGATTATCCTTTGTTTTAAGAATAAATAATTTGATACCAAAGACACTAAATTAATTTACATTTGGCTTTCTACTATCCCATAATTCATAAGGGGTTATATTTAAGAGTGTTATAATCAAAACTCGATTAATTAAATAATTAGATGTATTCACATCCACTTACCAAAAATAAATAGGATCATCATAGTCATTAAGATTAGTATGACTAATATCTTGAAGGGTCTTATATATTATTTCTACAATACGATTTTGTTATGGGGTCCTAAGAGAACATAAGTTATAATTATAGATATATTGTGATAAAAAAGATTCAATGTCTTGATTTTAAAACTCATAACCATGATCATATATTAAGGCCTTAATCAAATGTCTAATAATATTTTTTTACACATTTATCTTACATGGTAAAATAAGAGCATGCTTCACATTTGTGAACAAGAAACAATACCCACATACAAATAGAAAGTTAATCTAAATAGAAAAAAAATAGTGCCTTCCATTTAGAAAAGAATCTATAGATGGTGAAAACACATCCATGGTAACCATTACTATGGGTTCAGAAGTTAAATCTTATTTATTTGATTTTAAAGATATCTTTTGATATTTATATTTTTTTAAAAGCGTTATAAACATTATCATTTGAGAATTTTAATTTAGGTAAATCTCTTACAACCCCTTTTCCTAGTTATGTTTCTATGTGAGTGAATTTTATAATGATATAGTATCTTATTCCAAATCCAAGATTCTTTGTTAAAGGAACTTAGACAAGAAATATTTGGAGAAAAATGAGAGTATAAATTAACAACTAAAAAAATTTCATTTTTATGAAAGTAAATAGTAGAACTTATTGAGAATAAAATTTTATTTCCTGTTTTACATAAAAACCATAATCACATAACATTGAGATGTTAAGAAAATTGTAATTTAAATAATATTGAAATAAATCTTTATAAATTAGTATAGTATTCGAATGATTGTCTTGGAAAAGGTTAATAATCTTCCCTTTGTAATTTTCACCAAAAGTGACATGCCCACCATACACTTTTATCAAATTCTTAATTCTTGAATGATCTACAGTGGTGTTTCTAGAATATAAATTATATCAGTACCATATATTCTTATTGGTTCTCTCTAACTAGTTTATTTACAAAAGAAAATGTTACACCTAAAATGTTTTTGGTACCCAAATATTCTTTCTTCCAGAAACATTATTAATTAAGGAATTAGAATAACAAATTTTCATAATAGGATTACTATAACCAGTTTTTAAATTATTTTAAATAAATACGTTGTTGGGTCCATTAGAGTAAAAATAGGTATAAGTACATTAATTTGTAATGAATCTATTTTTAATTATCCTCATCTATCCAGGTTGATACGCTATACCATAAGAGTATTTGTTCTGTTTGTTTTTCATGAATTTGAGTAAGTGTGTTTCTCCCATTGGTTAATATTTCCAAATCCATTTTTAGTTCTCATTTGAAAATTTCAATTCATTATTTTACATCAATAGATGGCCATTTTATCTTATGCAACATCACGGTCAGACATAAAATTAATTGTTAAATCATGTCATGTCTTTATAATTTTAAACTTATCCTTAAGCTCATTGAAAGTTTCTTCCAACACGTTATAGTAATCGAAAACATCTTCATTAAACATGTTATCATCATTATTTTAGTCTCCAAAATGATTTTATATTTTTATAGGTGAATAAGGAAAGACATTGGATACCTCATATGTGTTTTTCATAAAACATATGTCAGCTCTATCTTGTTTTTCCTCTTGGGTATTATATGAATCACTTGAACTGTCTTAAGAATAACTCAATGTTTCATTCATTACATTCTTTTAGTTATTATCCTTTTTATAATATTTATCTTTTGTCATTTCATCTTAGGGAATTTATCTTTGACATGACCTTTCCTTTAACACTCATAGATAATGATCTCATTTGTCACATAATCGATTTTCAAATACATTCACCAATTTCATCTATTATCATATTTACCACTCTAGATTGACTTCCTAATTTTTTTCTTATTATAATGAATATTTAATCATCTTTTCTGATGTGCCATATGTTCATCACTATTAGTAGGTGATTCTTCACCACTTGACCTTTCTCCTTCTGTTTAGAGGTATTTTATTTTAAGGACAAATTCATCCTTTTTGTTTTATCCTCCACTTCCCTATAGAATTTCAATTCTTCCTTATAGTACATAAATTTCACCAATGTGTGAATTATATTCACAATCTAATTATTCTTGAGACAGATGTAAGAAATATTCTATCAAGATTCATCTTAAAAGCAACAAATTTAATTATATAAGCATTTATCCGCATTTCATTAACATTATAAATTCCTTAAAGATAAAAAACCACTGTACCCCAAACATTAAAAGAAGTTTTATAGACATATATTCTATATAATTCTACATCACCCAAACAATAATATAAGTCGTTAGTAACTTTAAAAATATTATTATAATCTTTCTTAGTTGCATCACTCTAAGAGACTCTACTAGTTTAAGGTAATTCATATTGATCTTCAAAAATTGAAATTTTCAAAACCCATGCTCTCGAGATACATTTTCATCTTAATTTTCTGCTAAATATAATAAGCGCCATTAAAATAGAGTGTTTTTTTATTAGCAATACCTATTCTATTATCTATGAAGAACTCAAATTTGATATAATAAAAAATATATATCCTTAAAAGATAACATAAATCACATTTGAAACATAAATTAAATCCTTTGAAACCAAATGTTTTTTTGAGTGAGTAACTTGGGGGGGAAAATTGCGTACCCAATAAAATTTCTGTTAAAAACATGTTCAAATAAACCCACCAATTAAAATACTCTCACCCAACTAATCAAAATAATAGCTTTATATATGTTTAGTCATTTAAAATATTTCTCAATGATTGATTAGTGATTAGCCAAAAAAATAAAAAGTTACTTTATATTTTGAAATAAATTTACTTAAACAAATCCTTATATAAACACTTGTTTTGTTTAACTATCAATGTACTTATTTTTTCATTGTTTAAAAACTAATGTATTTTAAATAATTGAAATTAAGACAATTAAATCATGCAATAGAATAAACAAGGGGTTCAATATCATGTTGTGACCTAGTCCCCTCCACTTGTAAGTCACCCACTACAAAGTAGATTATATTATTATAATCTGATTCACAACTAAGGTTGGGTACACAAAGAATAACATACAATATTTCTTATATCAAATCCTCTTCAACATTACTACATTAGAATAACAAAATAAATGGCCACATATGGACTTCTTTAACAAATATAGTTGGTAAGAAAATAAATATAAATATAAGAAAATATCTAGTATTTTATAGTTCTAGCATAGGAGTGAGTGCGTGTTGAGAAATAGAGAAAAAAACCATGCTCCAAAGTAAAAAAAATAATATAAAGAGAATGAAATAGGATATAGAGATGGTAATGCTGCTCAGTCTATAGTGGTCAAGATACAAGAGTGTCCTCAAATGTGTCTTAGTGATAACCTCAATCAATTTCTATGAAATTTTATGTAAAATAGAGAAACAAAAATATCTCTTGGTACATTCTATAGGAGGGTATCTTGATATTCACTGAGTTACACTCATTCATAATTGTAATTTGGTAAGAATTTAATGAGTATGTTATCCCATTATGACCCTTCTAGTATTCAACAAGTCACAAACACACTCATTGATAATGCATCATCCATGCTCACACTTTAATCACTTGTTCACGAGCGAGTCTTATCAAATATAAAGCACTAGTTGAACCCATTTGAAGAATAATCATTAAGACCTTATAGATCTTATACTAACTCCAAATTTCACTTTAATGCATCCCTACAATGGGTAAGAAAATAATAATAATATAACCCTCTTTATTAATTTAATTCATATAGTTGTTGGGAGCATTTAATTCAAATGAAGAATGAATAATGATGGAATCTATTTTGGTGGTGACTCATTCTGGAGATGACTCATATCTAAAAGTGCTCATATTTGAGGGTGAGTTAGTTTGGTGGTGATTCTGTTAAACTAATAGTGAGTTAGTCTAGAGGTAAGTCCAGTCTGGTGTTAATTTTTTCTTGTAGTAACACATTTGATCTAATGGTGAAAATTTTCTAGTGGTAAATCATGTCTGGATGTAACTCCATGTATTGGTGAGACTTTGGTACAAATGGTGACTCAAGCCTGTCAGTGAGTCATTCTGGCAGTGATATATGTCTAATGGTAAGAAATTCTGGTGGTGAGACACGTCTAATAATGAATCATTTGAACTATCATAGAGTCATGTCTACAGGTGACTCGTATATGAGATTTTTCTAAATTGTCATCAAATTTACTTATAATATAAAATGATTCCATAAAATTTTATTCTCACAGGAATCATAATTAAAATTATTCAAAATATTAATTAAATGTGGTTTCAATTTGTTGGACAATTTTGATTCACTATATATTAATATTATTTACTACAATTTAATGGGAATGTTCTAGATAATTTCATTAATATGTTTTTACTATTTATTGTTTTTGTATTCCATAGTAATGTGTTATACATATTACTATGTAATTTTATTTGGGCATCATCAAAAGGAGGAGAAATATTTGGAAATAAAATTTTTTTACTTATAACATTGATAATAATAATGTTATATATTATATTATATAACTTATTTTCGAAAAATTTTCCAATATAAATGTTAATTTATCATCACAAAGAGGTTGATTGTTGGATAGAGTGATGTTTTTCCAATATAACTAAATCCATCACAAGTTTTCATGCTCACAATAGTCCCTGAATGGTTTCTTAATTAATATTTAGGAAGAAAATTTTTCGTTATTTATTAATTGTTTATTATATTTTTCAATATAAGATTATTATTCAAAAATTTATCTGATTGTGAGAAGAATAATTGACAATAACTATGAAAATCTATTTATAGAACTGAATATTCTTTATTATAATTTTAATTTCAATGATTTAATCCCCACCATTATTTAAATTTATGGGGAATTATATCATTTTTTACTTTTAGGAATATGTTGGAGTATGTCCTAAAAATAGAACAATTTATGAATTCCACATTTATTGATAATTTCTCCAATTATTTTGATAATTAATTTTTTATTAATTTTTAGGAAAGGGGAAATTTTGAACATGAAAATGATGATTTTGGATTAGTGTTGGTTCTTGTGTATGATTTTCCTTTATATGTTGAACCATTAAATAACTGAAGTGGAGAAATATTTCTATGTCCTAGTTTTTATATAATATATTTAGGAATCTAAGGGAATATGTATCATATTCAAGATGAGCTAGTGAAATTTTTATATATGGATTATATAAAATAATATTAATCTGAAGAAGATGATATATAATATACTTTGTATGAAGAATATTAATCTCTCTAAGCATAAATTAATGAATATAATTTTATGTATTTGTAATTTGGTATAATAATCTTTCATATTATTTTTGTATTGCAATGTACCGTGCATTGGTCATATTGAAAAATTTGAAAATTGGTCCATGTTAAATATGATACTTATGGATTACTTTTATTTTATATAATTAATTAAGAATTAAAATTAGAATTGATTCAATAAAAAACATGTTACATATATATGGGAGTATAATATTATATTATGTATAATTTAATCTTCTTACGTATCATAAATCGTATGATTTAACAATGTTGAACACCTTATATATTTCATAATATGTTCATCTTCATACGCATGGGTGTTAGTCTACCAAGAGATTGTCACATAAAACATTATACTATTTGAATTTAAAATCATGCTACTCGAAATATGTTTTATACATTTTTGAAATATGATAAATTATGTGTAAATCCACAATGAGATCAATCACACCACAATGGAAGATATAAAATCGAAGGAGATCAGTCACGTAACAAAACAAGCTGCATGTGTCATGAAGAAGACTGATCAAAATTCACTGCAACTTTTATTTTAATGGTTCTCCTGACATGTATATAGTTTTTTCAACTTAGTAAAATCAAAAAATCATTCTAAATTCAAAACAGGTTTTTCAAAAGGTGTTTCATATATGATTTTTATAATGACACATGTTTTTTCAAACATGATTTTTTGATTATAAATTTGAATTTGGTATTTTAGATGCGTGTAAGTGGTAAAATGGTAAATTTATCCCTGAAGATGATTTTAGATAATTTTTTCTAACCACTTCATTGGTCCCAGAATATGGTTCTTACCCTAGGATATGAATTTTGTGTAATTCAGATCTGTTGAAATTTCAACAGAATAATTAATAATTAATATTTAATAAATTAAATATTAATTTATTCACAAGCGTTAATTATGTGAAATCTTTTTAACAGAGCATCATATTGTGATTGAATTTATTCTGTTGAGTTTGGAATGAGACATTTTCCTAGGTGGGGTATAAACTCAGGTTGAGAGATGGGGCTTGATTATGCCCTATTTCTGTTTTCTTTTCTTTTTATTCGTTAACTTTTCATATTTTTCATTTTTATCTCTGTACCCCTGTCTTCTAGGGAATTACCCCTATGGTAATCCTTCATTGGGAATCTAATATATGAAATAAAGAGTGATAGGGTTATAGATAGATAGAGAGAGGTAGGGAGGGAGGATAATGGAGGTACCTCTATAGAGCTTGGGATGAGCTGAATCATCATGTGATAGCCATATATCATGGAAATGGGTGAAGCATTGAATGAATTCCCCCAAAGGTAGGTTATTTTTTTTTTCATAAATCAACATATATTTACCATATTTATGTTTTTAACCAATTTTATGATTTCTTAGGACCCATAGTGGGTTGATATATAACATTCAAGGAACAAATTGTGGTTTCAGGAATATTTTTGGGGTTTGCGATTCATAAATCATGATCCCACGATGTGTAGATTTATGAACAAACATTGTGTGTTATTAATTTTAGTGTAAGATGATAATTTAGAGGTACATTCCATATATAGGGTATACATAATGTATAATGGGACTCGGTCATGTACTTGAGTTCCCGACCTGACAACCCATATCGGGGCACATGGCTCTCTAGAGTTCACAACCAGATCCCATGTAGTTTGCACGTCCTGTAGAGGTCTATGACCAAGTGAAGTGCATGAAAATTTCATGTGGAGTACACATATAGGTTCCTCATGTATGGAAGATTCCATATACAAGAATAGCATTCAGTGTGCAAGGGTGTTTACATTCCATGTCTGACTACAGTGCATGACAAGGTGGGGATTTTGGGGTACATGTCTTGTACTGGGTATACACGTCATGTACCACTCTAATTTCTAACTTTTTAGTATTTTTCCTAATATTACACCCTAGAGTCATAATTGGACACATGAGAATTCTATTTTGAGCTTCTTTCAATGTATGTCAAAATAGTGAATCATTTGAGGTGATTTGAGGAGTCCTAGGTGGTGTTTTGGGTGGTTTCATAAAATGGAGAGGTTCTTCCTATGGTAATCAAATATGGTTATTTTTGAAGTGTGGGACCCATTTAATTTTAAATTATCCATGACCTATCTATCGTGACTTATAAGTTTTTATATTTCTATTGAGGACATCTCCCTTTCATGATGTTCCCTTCGGGCCTAAGAGGCTATGAGGTTATTTTTTTCAGAGGAGCACTTGTAGGATTCCTCTGCTTACATTTTTCCCTGAATGACACAAAAGCAATAGATTTTTATTAATTTTTGATAATACCCCATTTTTAAGGTTTGAAGGGTAACCCTTACATGTCCTATTAGATTATTTACATTAGCTAACCAGATGGCCTTAGAGAAATTCATCCCGGACTATGACTAATTGGAACTGACCCTCCCTAGCCTCTAAATCATGATGTCACTTCTCCACCATCACACGGATGTTCGATTAGCTATTCTCTGCAGAGATGCACTGGCCTGATGCTGATAAAAATTTCCATACCCTCTTATTCTTCCAAATCCATATTGGATTCCTCTATTTTCTATTTTTTACCACTGGTCCCCTATGGGATACCATTTCTTACATACTAACATAGGGAATCCCTTATAGAATCTATTTACCTATATACTGTTATAAAGATACCATGTTGGATATCTCTATTTACATACATTAATGGATCCCATATTGGATTCCTTTTTTTAACTTAACCACTGAGGATCCTATGGTTTCCTTTGATTATATATTGACATTAAGGACCCGATGTAGGATTCCTCTCTTATGTATTAAATGAGTGACCCCATGGGGTCCCAATGTTTGACTGACCCTGAGCTAGTAAATCGGGTTTGGTGTTGAGATGGTCGTGGGAGTCACCAAAGTACCTGCGCTGAACATGAAAGTATGAGAGGCCATGATAGTAGTGGTAGATTTATGCATTTATCCAACCTCACTTTTTATTTATGAATTCACCTATTTACTATTGATGCAATGATGAATACCAAATGGGTTTCTTAGTAGGTGAATGACAATCCTGACACAATGTGTGTTTCTTTATCTTTGGGATAGCGTAATATATTCCCTAATATCCATATCATTTGTTATTTGGGATTCAAAAATGTATTTTTGAGGTTCTATATTTGAGCCTTTCAATTGTTGTTATGTTATTGGGATTCCCATAGGCACTTAGTATGATCCTAATTTGGATACAAATATGTTTTTACATTCTTTACATCTATACTAGTTCTATTAGGGAGAGTTTCACTCTCCTTGACACGTTTTATCAGAAGGGTGATTTTCACTCTCCTTGTATTGGTCATGGAAACCCTGTGAATATGATATATAGAAATGATGTCCCTTTTTATGGAACATAGGGATTATTATTCTCTCTTGATTGATGGAGATGATTATGCCCTCCCAGATCTATTACTTGATGACAATGTTGGACATGGAATTCCATATCGTTGGATACTCATGGATAATTATGCTCTCCCAAGTGATTGGGATGATTGTGATCTCAATTATCAAAGACATCAAGGAGTATTCATGAAATTTCATGGGTGAGAACTCCTTATACATTGACTGTGGTTCAGAACCTTAGTAATTACCTAACTTTCAATCTCGTGACCACCTACAAACCCAGAACAACGAATATAAATTGGTATGTATTTACATTGAATGAGTGTCATGACGTCAAAATCAAAGAGAATTTATTGAATTACCCTTCAGTATGTGACATAATTCATTATATTGATTGGAGGTTAGTATGGGTGAATCTAGGGTTTAAATGAGTATCCCTCTATGGCAACATAGCTTCCTCAGATGAATTTTTAGTGCTAGATGAAGAAGGTTTTGTTTATTGGGATTACACACCCAAATATCAACTTAATGATACACAGCTTGATATTGGAAACATACAACTCAAATCACTTATCACAAGATGTCCATGATATCATGATTATTGATCCAAGGACCACCTACTGAAGATTTATGATATTTTCTCCCAAATTCATGTATATATATGGGAATATATAAACCTATCAATATATATATATACATGATGTAACATTTCCCTAATTACCAAGATTACAGACCCATGGATCAACAGTGGGTTCATGTTAATTTTTTATTTTTTAATTGATTTATTCCTCGAATATATAGATCATATTTCATGAACATGTACATATGACTACAGATTCATAGGTTCACTAATTTTGTTACCTACTAAGATTATTTCTTACCCCATTATATGCACCCTAGCGTGCATGAATATTTTATCTACTTTATAAATTTTATTATATTTGAATGGTAGGTAATGATGTATCCAAGAGTTTCATGATCAAGTGAAGCCACAAGTGTTGATACTTTGATCTGTTAGAGTATCTATGTAGGGACATCGATATTGAGTATGTTTTCTCGCTCATAGATAGTAGTAGGTCCCTGTAATTTTTTTTTTCAGTTTCCATTATTTACGTTTTCTTGTATGGTTGGACCACTGGGTGATTGATGATCAATGTATGAATGGATTTTTGTGGTTTTATATCCTTTCATTTATTTTTACATCATTTTCTATTTTATTTTATTTATTATTTATACACTATTTTTATTTATAGTCTTAGATTATATCTAGTTTTTAATGTTGTGTTTAAGCTAATTTGGGGGCATAATCTTTCCACATACACACCATATTCTCTCACTTCTAGTCAGAAGCCTCTTGAATATAATGAGGTGGGCTTAAGGCCTTGTGGAAAACCATATCAGAGCACCATTTTGGTGAAATCCGGGTTAGGAAATTATAAATTAGTATAATAGGGTTTATTTTATATTGTTTTAATATTTGGAATATGATATACAGGTGTAATTGGAATGTGTCAGAACCTATGATGGATATCATACTAGTTATTCAAAAACAATTGATTTGATAAGAAGTTTTAATTTCTAGGGATATGGGATTATAATTATTGACATAGGATATTATAATTTTATATATTTTTCACGTTGAGTGAGGAAAATTTTGTGTGGATGTTATGATTCATTATGGATTTCTAGATCTTGTCCATTCTCAAGAGGTAAATGATGGATTCTGTCTCTTGTATAGAAAATGAAATAGGGGTCTCATGCATCATATTGGGCACATACGATTCACATGTAATAGGATTTCTAGTGTGTGATTGGTAGTGACAACTAATGAAAATTGGTTAAAGTGTCAAAAAACCAAAATGGTGTTTTCCTATATAAGTTTTTGATGGAATTCTACTCAAGAGAGATAACATTCATATATATTTACTTCTGATGGACGAACACCTAGATCTACATTGATGTAATTTTTGGGGTGGATAATGCTTTAGTTATTGTGCACATGAGGTGTAGGGATCCAAGTGGGTCAATATGGAATATTATACATATGTGTTGAACCCCAAATAAGGTGTTTTTACTTATGTTTATTTATTTAAAGTGTTTGTATCAAACTTTAAAATGTTTTTCTAAATATCATGGAATGAAATTATACTTAGCCAACCATCATTTTTTAATATCTAGTTGGATCACAAAGTATAATTATGTTATTTTCTAGGACATTCCAGTGGTTTGGAACTAAAGAGGAAGTTATTGTATGTAGATTCATGATTCTTTTTAGTTCAATATCTTTTTTATGATAAATTTTGATACTCTAGGGGGAAGTCCCTTATGATGATAAAAAGAGAGGTTCAGGTCCCTGGTAGTCCATATCGATTGTTTTGACCCAAGTAGGCCATTGTTATCCTTACCTCCCTTGAAGAGGTTTAATATTTTGGGATATGTGGTTAGACCATGGGACCCATTTGTGAGACTTGATCAGTAGGGCTAGGTATGATATGTAGAGGACCTTTGTTTTCACTCATACCATTATAGGTATATGTTAATTTTGAATGAGGGAAACCTATATAATTGGTTAGCCTTTTTTTCAATGCCTTTTTAGGTAGTGAGTTAGTTGTATTCCCATTATATGATTGATGTGTGGTTAGTGCTTAGGTTTTGTGATATAGGTATGGTGATGCCTTCTAAATATGATAAATCACATAGGGATATTTGGGGTCAATAATTAATTTGATTGGAATGATTGTTCAGGTAACTAAACTAATTGACCAATCGTTGTGAATTTGATTCATAGATCCATTTAACAATGTCGGGTGTTAGGAAGTCGTTAAATAAATCAGGGAACAAGTTCGTCTCCCAATTTTGAAGAGTAGTTCTAAGGAAGCTTCTGGATGGTTCTGTCCAACATTTTAGGTATAATGGTTGTAATGGTTATAATTTAATAATGAATACAATATTATGAGTTAGGTAATAAAGTTATGTGTCTGTTACACAATGTACAATTTAAATATTCGATCCGTGTCTGGTTGGGTGTAAGCCTATGATCAATGGTTTCAAGGACTTTTTGTGGGCATAGTTCCCATAGATTCCTTATGAAATGATATTATCCTTGTGTCATATTAGTGATACTAAAATAAACTAGGTTCATTGATAATTTTGACCCATGGTTATACCTGGACTTGTATGTTAGGGATATATGGTGTCAAGAGTTGGATAAAGGCAATTAGGGCCTCTTTTGATGGGAGCATGGCTCGAGACTGATCTACAAGGATTTTGATAGAATATTAGTGTACTTATAATTTCATACTATCATGATCTATCTTGAAATCATCTAGATTATAGTGAGAGAACATCAACCATACGCTGAGAATATTTTATTTTCTTTAAATGTATTTCCTAGTTTAATAAAGAAACATGTTAGGGTTTCTCTCAAGGAGCAGTGTGAGGTTATATATATGGCAGGGAGTGAACCATTTTCCATTTTAGGGTTGTGAACATATTTTTATTATTATTATTATATAACAGATGATCATGGCCTGTTGAGATTGATTTTGGTTATTGAGAAGACAAGAAATGTATTCCTAGGGTAGATAGTACCAGATCAGTCGTAGATGAATGTACTCCATGTATGTGATAGTTGATGACGTGAGATCAGTCATTGCATACTTGTGATAGCTTAGTTGAATAGATGATTGGGATGGGAGAATATCAATTAGTTTTAACTCCAAGGTTTCCTGGGGATGATAAGTGTTATAGTGGAGAGGTTATAATAAAACATATTTTTTCAAATTGGAAATTTTATGTAGAAATTGAAAATTTTCCTCTCATATGAATGTATTGTGTAAAATGATCATTTTACCATATATAATGATATTAGATATTTTTTTGAAAACTCCATTGGTCCCATAATATGGTATTTACCCTAGGATAGGTGATTGGTGGAATCCTGTGTTCATCGAATTTTAGAAGAATAAATAAAAAATAATATTTAATTAATTAAATACAAATTTATCCCCACATGTTTATTCAAATATATATCTTGAATAGAGAATAAAATTGAGATTACGTCTCCACCATTGAGTCTGTAATGGGTATTTTTTTGGGAGAGGCATAAACATATGATAGGTGTTGGGGCCAAGTCGAGCCCATTTTTCTCTTTCTTTTCTTGTTCATCCTTTTCTTTTTCACTTTTTTCGTTATTTCTCTATTCACATTCGTTCATATTATCCTCATATAGGGCACAATGCTTATGAATATAAGAGGCAAAAGGTGGAGGATGAGATTTATAGATATATATTGGATGATGAATGTTCTTTTGTGGAGATCGGGATTAGTAAGATCATCATGTGGTAGCCATAGATCTTTTAAAATAGAAAATATTCATTGGTTTCCACCCAAAGTTTTGATTTTATAGATTTATTAAATATCCATAGATGATAAATTTTTATGTTTTAAATTACTTTTATTATTCTTTATTAGGACCCATATTGGGTCGATCTATATATTTTGGGGAAAAAATGGGGGTTCAGGGTGATTTGAGGGATTTCTCATTCGAAAATCCCAATCACATGACATGTAGATTCAGGAATATACAATGTTTGTTAAAACTGTTTGGGGAAGATGATTTTTAAAAGGAACACAACATATATGGGGTATGAACACCATGAATTTAGACTCATTCATGTATATAGGTTCTTGACCAGGTAGCCTGTGTAGGGGCACATGGGCCTTTAGGGTACATGGCCAAACCCCGTGTGGGTTTCATGCATTGTAGAGGCACATAGTTAGGAAAAGTGAATTGCAGGACATGTGAGGTATATAGGTAGGTACCCTTTGTTTGGTACACAGTTTTTATAAGATCATCATGTCATGTACTTGGGTTTTTATATGCCAAGTCTATCTGAAGTTCATGCCCTGGTGGGGATTTGGGGGTACACGTCATGTACTGGGTATACATGCCATGCATTTCTCCCTTTTCTACACTTGTTGGGTTTTTGTATATTGACATACCCGATACAAAATTTGACACATGGGTAGTCCATTTTTCATGTCATTTTACATAAATTGTGATGGTGAAACCCTTGATGTCATTTTAGTACTCCTAGGTGGTGTTTCAGGTGTTTTCATAAAATAGAGAGTTCCATCCTATTGTAATCGAATCCAGTAATTTAATTAGAGTGATACCCCTTTTTTCTGAGATTGAATGTGAGGTACTCTCATGACTGATACTATTGTAACATTACATTATGGATGTCTCCCTTGCAAGATATTCCCTTACAGACTAGGAGGCCGTGAGGTTTGTTGTTTTTTAGTATACCTTATGGGTTGACTCAATTTATGTTTCAACTTAGGGGATACCATGCATGATTCCTCAATCCTCCAATTGTTACTAATGATTCCTTATGGGATACAATTTCTTAAAAGAAAAATTACATAATCCAATATAGTATCCATTTACCCGTATACTGTTCTGATGATCACATGTAGGATACCCTTTATTATTTAACATCAGGGTTCCCATATAGGATTCCATATTTTACCTTCACTCATAAGGATCCAGTGTAGGGAGAATTTTCTTAGGTATAGACATTGAGGATCCCAATTTATAGGCCTCTCATATGTTTGACGTGGAGGAATGACAACACTGTCATGAAAATTCAAATTTTTTATTATTTTAAGATTGATTTAAAGTGTAGGGAAGACCCTAGGTCGTCTCTCAGGGAACGTTGATAGGTTTTGAGCATGTATTTTTAAAAATAATTACTAAAAGAGGGGAGTGGTTTTGCAAAAAGACTTATGTAAATTACTTAATTTAAAGTGTTTAATAGTTGATAAATAAAAGTGGAGTGTTAGAATTATTATATAAGGAGATCATTTCATGTTCACTACACATCTTAGTGAGTTCATAATTCTATAAAATACACATGGTTTAATGGAATCATTTGGTTGAGGGATTTCAAGATCTCAACTTCCCTCTTGCGTCTTAAACAATGCTCAAAGAACCACCTCTTGACAAAAAAATTGTGTTGTCAAGGTTTGGGTATCAGGCATAGAGAATAAAGGATACCAAATAAAACTGAAATATTATGTATGTGTGAGATAAATAGGACTCTTTTCTTGTCTAATCAGAACAACCTAAGATTCCCACTTGAACTCTCTACCCAATCAGTGTTGAAATAAAAGGTGTTTCACTTAATTCTAACAATAGAAATGCAATCATAGAAGAATAATGTCAAGATAATAAATAAGTGAAATATTTAGCACACAAATTACCCAAAACCAATAGAAGAAACACTGTTGGAACTCCCTCCCAAGTGTGTGTCGCTCCCTCCAAATGACCGTCCACCGTTTAGCTCGACATCGGGAGGAGGAGGAAGCTCGTGTGGAACTTCACCTTCATCCATGATTCCATTATGAACATAAGGGCCAGAAAAAATCTTTATATGATGAGTGGAATAGTTTGGGTTCACAAAATATCAGAGCTTCACCTCCCATATGAACTTACAAATGGGGAGCCCAAGGTGCCATTTTATAGGAAAATGGGAAGGTGGTTTTGAGCACCCAGATTTATTAAAACCACTATTCATATGAGTTTCGACCCTTATAAATCCTTATCTAGATTTGGAAAAATGAAAAAGTTGTAGCCCCACATTTTGGCTATCTCCACCTAATGATTGGCATAATTTGGACACCTATAGTGCGAGATATGTACAAATCACAGTACACCACTTTTGAATTCATGCAGATGCGGTGTGCTGGACAGATCATGTCATTTGGGATACAATATGGCCGAAGGAGTCTTGGGTTTATTCATATTAAATGTATCCAAATGAATTTTAGACCAGAAAAAAAATTTATCCCATTAGTACTGACAGTTCAGGAGTAGTACACGGATGAGTCCATTGGTGTGCATGGATCTTTCGCAGTTTGGCCCATTTTTCTAGGACATCATCACGGGCCCTCCAAATCACCGCATCCTACAATGGAATCCTAAAAACAAGTTACATTTCCCTTTTTAACAATGATAAAAACAAAATAAATGATTCAAACATGGAACGTAACTTGTCATTATTTTTATAATTTTCAATATGAAAAACGTTTAGCACAATGGTGTAAAGGTGAAAATTACACAACGAATCATGGTACGATCACACCCCCAAACCTATACATTTACACTCCTAGGAAAAGTCACATATCCAAATAAAATGATGCACATATATATTCTCATCATCATGATGATTTAACATTTGAGGAAATTTTAATTCGTTTTTGTAATGTGATCTATGCACGAACCACACAAATGTGTTTTTCCTAGTGAAAATTGAAATGGATGTCTCATGAATCATATCACAATGAAATTCAAAGAGATTCCTGACACCAACATGAGCAAGGACTTAAAAAGTAAACCATTCCACTAGCTCTCCATGTGTGCTTATGAAAACCATTCCATGCTATTCATTCCACTTTCTGTCCAATAAATAGATTTTATTTTAACATTTTCCAACTTTAAATGATTTTTTTCACTGAACATGTCCTACATCATTTGAAATCATATTTCAAGACCCAATCACATAAGAATTCCTAGAATTTAAACCACAAGCTCCCAAACTATACACCCCCCTATGTTTCACAATTCATCACTCCCATCATTTATTATTATTTTTTTGTTTTTTAGAAGATGCATTTGGAATAAAAATCTCACACTCATCTCTCAATCCTTGTTTGATGTCCTCACAACACGAATTGAAATAGTTATAACAATATAAAATGTTGTGGAGGAGTGTTTTTTGACTTTTCCAAGACACAACAAATGTTTATGAGGGCGTACAATAGTCAGACATTAGGTACACCCGCAAAGGTCAATATGGTACAGTAATGAAACAGATATGATAAGGAACTAACATTGGGAAATAACATTTAAAACTGAAAAATATTAACTTAACATATATTTACCTTATATTAAGAAATAAATATTCATAATTTATGGTTTGGTGCAAAAATGTGTGGAGATATTAGTGAAACAGTTTTCCCAAAAATTACTCACACAAGGGGCAACAATCATCTCAATTGTTTAATAGTGATACAAGCATTTATATCATTGAAAGAAAACCAATTCACTAAAAATCACCCCCAGATGTTAAATTCATACCGATATTATTTTTCACCTTCGTTATGGTATTTTTAAATTCCCCCCTTTACTGTCACTAAACCATGGAACCATGAAATTTTTTATGGGGAAAAATGAAAATACCATAAAGAAGGAGAAAAAGAGAAGAAAGGATAAAGACAATAACATCCTAATGAACCCAGAAAGATGGGGAAAAGTGAAAATACCATAAATAAGGAAAAATTAGTTGAAAGGATAAAGGAAATCGACATCCTAATGATCCCAGAAAGATGGTGAAAAGTGAAAATACCATAAAGAAGGAGAAAAATAAAAGAAAGAAAACCAATACGATTAAAATTCCAAACTAGCCTAGGATTGTACTCATCCCCCACACCTAGAATGTGTATTTTCCTCACTATAATAATTGAGATTGTGAGAAGGAAGGATAAAAACTGGTGTGTTTCACTAGTATGTTGCTTATTTAACATGGAGTTCCTCCATCTGGAACTCTGGAAAGGCTTCGTGGAAGTGCTTCATCTGCTACCCATTGACAGTGAAGATTTACTTGGTTCATCATTTTAAACCTGAACAACACCCAAAGGAGATACATTTATAACAGTGTATGGGCCAAACCAGTGGGATGGATGCTTACATGGATGAAACATAAGCCATGCATTATAATACATGACCTTCTTCCCAATGTGAAACAGACGATGAAGGATGAAATGGTCATGGGAGGCCATGGTATGCTCTTTATAAATCGAGGAGTTATCATATGCATATCTTCTCATTTCTTATAGCTCTTGAATCTGCAACAACCTTTGAGCACCTTTACTATAATGATTTCAATTGCATTGTTTGACGGCCCAGTAGGCCCGATGCTCAAATTCAACAGGGAGGTGACTTCTTTTTCTAAACAGAAGACGATAGGGGGACATTCCAAGGGGAGTTTTTTAAAGTAGTATGGTTGGACTATAATGATTCATCAAGTTGAAGACTCCAATATTTTCTATTGGGTTGAATAATTTTTTCAATAATCTATTTTACCTCTCTATTTGACACCTCGTCTTGACTATTGGTCTGTGGGTGATATGCATTAGGCACTCTATGAACAACCCCATACCAATGCAAAAGTTTTCACATTTTTCAGTTAAAGAAATGATAACCTTGGCCACTAATTATGTACCTAGGTAATCTAAACCTACAAAAGATCTGAGTTATCAAAAATTCACCAACTGTTTTGGAATCATCTGTCCTTGTGGCTCGAGACTCTACCCATTTTGACACATAATCAACCTCCAGAAGAATGTATATGTTTCCAAAAGAATTTGTAAATGGACCCATAAAGTCAATTCCCCAAACATCAAAACATTCATTAAAGAGCAATCGTCATTATGGAATTTCATTTCTTTTAAAGACATTCCCCATTATTTGACAACGAGGAAAATATTTTCAAAAGTTATGGGAATCCCAAAAAAGCGTTATCCAAAAGAGACTAGAATCGAGGACCATGCGAGCGGTCCATTGGAGACCAAAGTGTTCCCCACAAGCAAGATTGTGACAGAATATAAAGATAGATTAAAACTCAGTATAGAGAACACAATTTATAAGGACATGATTACTACATGTGCAACAGATGTAGGGGTCACCCAAATTTACTAACGAGGATCATGTTTGCGATGACTAGCTTGGTTTTTGTTGAAATAAGTAGTAATGCAAGATTCTAGCAAATAATTTACAATTTCAGCATACCAAATAATAAAATCCTGCACTCGGTACAATTTCTCATCAGCAAACATGTAATTAATGGGAATACATGGGGATGAGTCAATTTTTGAGGATGCGAGGATCGTACTGATATGTTCAGAAACAACATTCTTTTCCCCTTTTTTATCTCTAATTTATAGAATAAATTCTTTAAGTTGGATCATCCAGCAAATGAGACGTGGTTTGGATTCCATTTTCTTAAGGAGATACCGAAGGGCTGCATTGTCTGAGAACACAATGACCATGGACCCTAAAAGATACGACATGAATTAAAAAAAGAAAAACACAATGGAAAGAATTTTTTTTCCAGTCGTGGTGTAGTTTTATTGGGCAAGGTCTAATGTACGTGAGGCATAGGCTGTGACATGTGGAGTTGGGTCGATCCATTGTGACAAGACTACCCCAACTTCATAGTTAGAGGCCTCAAACATGAGCTCAAATGGTAAATCCCTCTGAGGTGATTGGATTACCAGTGGTGACGACAGACTCCATTTTATCATATTAAAAGCTTCCTCACATTCAATATCAAAAATAAATTCCTTTTCTTTTTGGAGTATCTGGGAGAGGGGGAGTGCAATATTTCTAAAGTCACGAATGAAATGACAATAAAATCTACTGTGACCTTGGATAGAATGCACATACCATGTATTTATTGGGGTTGTTAAGTAATAAATGACATAGAATTTTTATTTATCAACATGGATACCATCCCCATAAATGACATTCCCAAAAACTATACCTTGTCGCACCATGAAATGGAATTTCTCATAATTTAATATAAGATTATTTTCAATACAAAGATGTAGGACTAAACCAAGACTACTAAAACATTCATCATTAGAGGATCCATATACAGTGAAATCATCAATGAAAACATCCATGCAATTCTCCAGGTAATCTGATAATATAATAACCTTACATCGCTGGAAAGTACCTGGAGCATTTCACATACCAAATGGAATACTATTATATGAAAATGTGCCAAAGGGACAAGTGAAGGTAGTCTTTTCTTGGTTCTCAGGGGAAATATGGATATGAAAGTATCTAGAATACCCAACAATGAAAAATTAGTGGGACTTACTTGCTACCCTTTCTAGAATTTGGTTAATAAATGGAAAAGGGAATTGGTCCTTCCTAGTTTGTTGGCTTAGTCAGCGATAGTCTATACAGACATTCCAACTATTCTTTACATGAGTTGGAACCAATTCATTATTTTAATTTTTTATTATTATAAGGATAGTCTTTTTAGGAACTACTTGAATGGGACTGACCCATTGGAAAACAGAGATGGGGTAAATGATTCCAGCATCCAATAATTTTGTTACCTCATTTTTCACAACTTCTAGGAGGTTTGGGTTCATCCAACATTGTGGCTGCCTCAATGGTTTATCCTCATCATTTAATAAAATATGATATGTACAAATTGATTGGGTAATACCAAGAGTTTCATCAAGTTTACATCCCAATGCTTGTTTATACTCCCTCAAAAGTTCAATCAGTCATAATTCATGCTCAAGAGGGAGTGAACTAGCAATGATGACAGGAAACTTGTTTCCATTCCCAATATATGAATATTTTAAATCTTGAGGCAATTGTTTTAGTTCCCATTCATGTGAATTTTGGATTGATGGGAGTGTGTGAAAGTGAGAGGTCACTGATCTCATATAACTTCTCAATGGTATCATCATCAATAGATGAATGAGCTTTTACAAGCATAGAAGTATCATTGTTGCTAAGTGGATCCTCATTGTTCAAGAAATCATCGCTCAATGAACATGCATTACACTTTTCTAGACCGCTACAACAATCAATGCATAAATCATATCCTATCATTTTTATCAATGATGAAAACTCAGAAAGTGGATAATGGTAATGAAAAAATGTTTTTTAGGGTTAGGGAGTACATCAATTTAATTAACAGAGAGAGAGGAATGTTCTTAAGAGGGGTGATTCATGGAATCAATGATGTAGAAATGGAATATGTCACCACCAAATTCCATAGATAATGTACCATTTTGGACATTAATTATTGTTTTGGTAGTTTTCAAGAAGGGTCTCCCCAATATAATCGGGGCATGTTCATTCATCCTATCATCCTCCATTTTAAGCACATAAAAGTCTGCAGGAAAAATTAAATTTTGGACCCACAGGAAAATATCCTCTAACAAAACAGAGGGGTGTGTGGTACTCCAGTTATCTAGTTGAACAATAAGCCTAGTGGGATTTCGATCCCTGAACTTCAATGTTGTGTAAATAGAGTGAGGCATCACATTTATAGAAGCACCTAAATCAAGCATGGCATTAGAAAAAGAATACTCCCCTATGGTGCATGGAATTGAGAATGTTCTAGGATCATGGCACTTGGAGGGAAGTGATGGCTCCATAAATGCTGAAACATTCCTCCCCAAGATCACTTTCTCATCACCTCGAATTAACCTTTGGTGTGTACACATATCCTTTAGAAACTTGGAATACCATGGAATTTTCTTCACAACATCAATCAATGGGATGTTAACATACACTTTCATGAAAATTTAGAATATTTCATCATCAAGTTAAGTTTCCTTTTTTTTCTTGGTTGGGGTTCCCTTTGAGGAAATAGAAGAGTAATGGTTGGGCTAGGTGACTCATCAATGTACACACTCTTTCCTTTGTAATGGATTCTCTCAGGACAAGGTTCTTCAACATTTTGAAATTTTTTAATGGTTGGGATGGAGGTTTCCTCAGGACAGGATGACTCTAATAGAGGTATCATTTTACTTTCTAGTCGTATTCCACTCCTAAGGGTGATGGAACTAACATTTCATTTGTCCCTAGGGTTAACTACTGGTTGAGAGGGAAATTTACCTGACCCATGACTTTGAATTTCATCCACTGAGTTAGCTAGTTGGCCTAATTGGGCTTTGAGGTCTTGTATGGATGCCTGAGTGATTTTTTGGAATTGGATATTGTTGGCAGCCATTTTTTCTTCATATATTCTAGGCAAGGCTCGGATTTTGGAGGGGTTTGTTAGAAAGGCCTTTCAGGTGGTTGAGGATTTCTGGGTGGTGGTGGTGGATGACTAAATTTCCCCAGATGGTTCCATTATTGTTGAGGTTAGTTTGAATACCCCCATTTCCTATAGGATTGGTTCTCCTTATACCCAGGGTTGTATGGATAGAAAGGTTCACTACTAAAAGGTTGGTTATAGGGGCAACCTAGAAATATTTCCTAACAACTCTTAGAAGTTTCTCTTAATTGAGGACACTGGTTAGAGTAGTGGGTGTCAGAAGAACATATACTACAATAGATGGGAGGATAATATTGGGATTTCCCTAGGGAAAGAGAAAGTTTTCGATGAAGGGTAGATACCTCTTAGAACCTTATTTCCACCTTCTCCTCAAATTCAGTTCTTTTCCCCTCATGGAAAACTTGAATCGGTACATTGGACCTTGAACAAAATTGTTGTGTGTTTTGCGCCATGTTCTCAATCATGGTTCTTACAGAAATTGGGGTTTTACTAGAAGACCCCTAATAATAGAATTGATCATATTTCGTTCAATAGGGATTAATCCTTCATAAAAATATTTAATTAAACATTGTTCACTTATTTGGTGGTGTGGGAAACATGAACATAACCTTTTAGAGCATTTCCAATTTTCATGTAATTTTTCCCCTTGAGATTGTCTTATCCCACATATATATTTCCTTATTATTGCAGTTCGAGATGCTGGGAAATGTTTTTCCAGAAAAAGGTGTTTCATGTCCGCCCAACCTCTTATTGGGGAATTAATATAACGTAACTAATTTTTTGTTGTATATTCTAAAAAAGGGGAATTATATAAGATTTAGATGTTCATAATCCACTTTTTTAAGATTCAATGTTGAACACACAGTATGAAATTATTTTAAATTCTTGTGTGGGTCCTCTCCAGAAAGTCCATGGTATCTTGGTAATAGATGAATTAAACCAGATTTTAGTTCAAAATTGGGTGCCTCGCCTTGTAATTGAATATAAGTGGGTTGGATATCAACACTAGGAGAGGTTAGTTCTTTTTGTGTTTGACTGTATTCATCCATATTATGCAAGTTTATTTCAGTTTTAATGTGGGTTTCCAAAGAAGAATAAGAATGATCAAGAAGAGTGTTGATGTCTTGTGCGTCCTCCTTCAAAAGATCCTCTTGTGTATCTCGGGGGTTGATGATGTAGAATCCTCCCTGGTTCAGGTTCGAAAGGTTGTAAGTCTCTCAGAGTACATCACATCACACAAAGAACCTATATAAGAAATAAAATAGAACACAAAAAATCTAAAGGTAGAAGATAAAAGAAACAATCATTCACAAAATTTACAAAGAAAACTATCAAAAACACACACTAAAACCAAAGCACTCCTCGGAAACGATGCCAAAATTTGATAGCGCTGTCATGACACATCAAATTTATTATGATTTTAGATTTATTTATATTCTAGGGAAGAACCTAGGTTTTCCCTCAAGGATTGTTGATAGGTATTGAGTATTTATTTTTAATAAGAATTACTAAAAGAGGGGAGTGGTTTTGAAAACAGACTTAAGTAAATTACTAAATTTAAATAGTTTAATAGTTGATAAATAAAAGTGTTTTTTTAGAATTATGAGATAAGGAGATCATTTCATGTTCACTACAAATATTGGTGAATTAATAATTCTGAAAAATACACATGGTTTAATGGAATCCTTTGGTTGAGGGTTGTCAAGATCTCACTTCCCTCTTTCCTCTTAAACGATGCTCAAAGAACCACCCCTTGACACAAAAATCATGCTGTCATGGTTTGGGTATCATGAATAGAGAATAAAGGATACCAAATCATACATAAATCTTAATTATGTGTGAGATAAATAAGACTCTTGTCTTGACCAATCAGAACAACCCAAGATTCCCACTTGAAATCTCAACCCAATTGGTGTTGAAATAAAAAGTGTTTCATTTAATTTTAACTTTATTAATTCAATTAGAGAAGAATCATGTCAAGATATGAAATAAGTGAAATATTTAGAACACAAATTTCACTAAACCAGTAGACTAAAAAGTGCTGGAACTCCCTCCCATGTGTGTGTAGCTCCCTCTAAATGACCATCCACCGTTTAGATCGACATCAGGAGGAGGAGGAAGCTCGGGTGGAACTTCATCTTCATCCATGATTCCCCTATAAAGATAGGGGCCTCCAGAACACTTGGGATGATGAGAGATATTTTTTGGGTATCTAAAATACCAGTGCATTGCCTCCTGGCCGAACTTAAAAACTGGGATCCCAAGGTTCCATTTTATAGGAAAATGGGATGGTGGTTTTGATCACACTGATTTCATAAAACCACTTGTCACATGAGTTTCGACCTCTATAAAGCCTTATCTATATTTGGAGAAAATAAAAAAGTTTTATTTCGACATCTTGGATGTCTCCACCAAAGGTGTGGCACAATTTGGACACCTATAGCCTGAGATATGGACAGATCACAACACACCACTTTTGACTTCGTGCATATGGGGTGTGCTAGACAGATCAGGTAAGTTGGGAAAAAAATGGACGAATGAGTATTGGGTTTCCTTATATGAAATTTAGCCCAATGAATTCTGGACTAGATCCCAATATAGAAGCCCACTTGGATGTACGGTTCAGGAGAAGTGTGTCGATGAGTCCACTGGAGTTCATGGATCTTGCGAAGTTTGGCTCATTTTTCTTGGAAATCACCATGGGCCCTCCAAATCCCCTCCTCCTACAATGGAATCATAAAAAAAAGTAACATTTCCCCTTTTAAAATTGATAAACAAAAAATAAATGATTCAAACATGGAATGTGACCTGTCATTATTTTTTTAATTTTCAATATAAAATAAGTATATCACAGTGGTGTAAAGGTGAAAATTACACAGTGAATCATGGTACGATCAGGGACCTAGTGGGTACCTTTTTTTGACAATCCATGATGTATTATGCTGGGATTAGGGTAGAGATGGTAGTAGGTGTCACATAAGAACCTATTCAAAACATGTAATACTAAGAGGTTGTGATAATAGTGGTGTTATTAGGCATTCGAACACCCTCACTCGTTTATTTATGCATTCACCGGTTTATTATTGATTCAGCGATGTTTACAAGAGGTTATTTCAAGTTAGTGGTTTATGAGCATGACACAATGAATCTTTTTATATCCTGGGGATTCTCATAAATATAACCTAAGAATAATCTTGTTAATTTTTTGGGATGCGAGAACACATTTTCTAGAATTAAGCATTGAGCCTTTTTATTGTTTTTATTTTATTAGGATACCTGGAGGTACTTCCTGGGATTAAAAATTTAATCTATATATGTTTGTATGTTCTTCACATATCGGCATATGATGTTGAGGATTATTCTACTCTCCATGATTTTTTTGATGATTATTACATTCTAAAAAGTTTGTGAATAGTGTCCCTAGGATTAGGATATATGGGCCTGGCATCCCTGTTGGTAATTCTTGTAAAATATTACACTCCTCTAATTAATGAGGATGACTATTCTATCCCTGATCAATTACTTATATATGGTGTTTTACATAGTTTTCCACATCATTGGATACCCATGGGTGATTATTCTCCCTTGATTGATGGGGATGATAACAATATTGATGATCATATACCTTGACGAGTGGCCATGAAGAATCAATAGTGAAATATACTTATATATCTTCTAAGGGTTAGACCCATTAGGATTATTTGAGTCATAAGGTTCTAAATGCCTATGGACCAGGACATATGTCTCAACCATTACCCTAGATTTTCATTTAAGAATGGCATGAAATCCATCCCAATGATCATATGGAAGAGTGCCCGTAGGAATATGGCATCCATAATTATTGTGTTTGGAGGAGAGTACAGGTTAACCCAGTGTTAGGATGAGTATCCACTAGTGGTGATATAGCTTGCTCAGAGATATTTCCTGCTCTACCAAACAAATTATTTTTAATGTGGTTATAGACCCAGAGATGGACATAATGATACTTATCTTGAGTGGGATTACAACTTGATCAATTCCCATCTCACAATATGTCCAGGTGGTCAGGATTATGGAACCAATGATTGAATGTTATTCATTTATTATATATTTCACCATAATCATGTATATACATATTTATGTATGTATATATATTTATGGGAACACACACACACACACAGTCATATATATATATATATATTATGGAACATTCCATAGTTTACCAGAATTGCGATACTAGGGATTGACTATAGTTTCATATTAGTTTTTATTTTATTTTATTATTTTCTTAGATAGGATAAAATATTTCTTAAGAATTCAATTATAAAAATTGATTTTTTTTGTTATTCATTGGATGGACAAATGAGATTATTTCACACCTCTATATGTTCACCTTGATGAGGATATATATTTTATCTCTACTTTTAAGGTTGATCACAAATGCATGGTAGATAGGGCCGATTTTCATAGGTTAATGATCTAGTGTAACTGCTCGTTTGGATCTTTTTGATTGGGTTTGAGAAGATTAATATAGTCATGGAGACTAGGAAAGTGTTCTTGCTCTAAATTAGTATTTGTGCCTTATACTTTTATTTTTGGTTATTTTAAGTACTCAAGCATGTATGTTCATCCTAGTGGGTCACTAATGTTGTATGTATGACATATCTATTCAGGCATTTATAGAAATTCATTCATTATTATAGCATTTTATATTATAGATAATTTTTTTGCTTACACAATATATTTATTTAATATATTGGATGATATCTTGTTATTTCCATTGTGTTTACTCTTATTTGATGGAATGGTCTCTCCATATATTTATATTAGGCTCTCACTAATAGTTAGTATTCTATAGAATATATAGAGGAATGATTAAGGCCTTACAATGAACTAGCTCTAGGTACCATTTTAGTGGCTTCCAGGTCGAGATGTTACAATTTCTATATGCATGAAATTATTATGATCTATATAGAGTATCCACTTCTAAGTTTTATCACTCAAATTATTCACTAAAATAGAGATCAAACCAATCCCATTCCATGGTGTCTCATGTTTCACTATTAAGGATTCCTAGATATTTTATGCTAATGAAATGTTTATTTATCCATATTTGTTAAATATAATGGAAAAAACAACTCGGGATACATAATGTTTTAAGAGTTATAATTTATTTAATATATGGAAAATTTAAAATATGAAGGAAATTTTTTTATGGATAAAATTTATTACTTCCACCTTTTAAAATATCTAATGGATGAATATGAAGGTTCTTAGATTCTAACACAACTATTCTTACCTCAATTAAATTTATTTTTTATCATAATAATTTTTTAATCTCATCCCATATTAGTCTTAAGGTTACTATAATACTATCATGTATTTTTTTTAAATGTCTGGTGAGCATTTCTATTTCTTATGTGTGGTAATATCCAAGATCTATATAATGGAGATATGATAACCCAAGGATAAATCCTTATATTAATATAAATTTTCTTAAAGTATCCTCCCCATATATGTTCTTTTCGTTTAATACCCCTCTGAATTAAGTAGAAAGGCATGGTTTGGGATCGTTATAGTCCACTTAATCAATGTTTTAATTTTTTTATACTTAACTTCTTATTTTATATTATCTATGTTCTCTAAAGTAGTGGTACATTATTGATCTAATGACATTGTAATTATTTTATCATGGTATTAAACTAGTGGGGTATTTATTTGGATTGATCTAGGGATGTGGAGTTTTCACATTCTATATATCGAGGAAAAAAGTGTGTAATGCACTAGAGGTGTGTAGTGTATTTAAAATCTACACCTTAAAAAGGTAAGTGAGATAAAAATTCATATTTAAATAAATTATAAATGATTTATATTAGGCGAATTTTAAAAAAAATGACTACGATTGATTATTTTGTATGATAGCTAGGAGTAATTTTCATTATTACTAATTTCATTTTATTCCCATTTAATATTCATATTTTATATTCTCTTCAATTTTCACAATCTTTGAATGTATTTTCAACCTCTAATTTTCAATCTTAGTTAAATACCCTAATATTTTATATGTATTTCCTTTTAAATAAACTTTATTTATTTGATAACATGCTTTATAAGAAGCCTAGAGCCTAAATGAACCTATAATATTGAATGACTTTATAACATACCCATTTAATTCGAGGATATGAATTTGATTAATCAAATTATAAAAAATATATAATTGTATAGGATGATAAAAACATATTTCTATAAACTCAATTTCAATCAAATCATTTAACGATTAAAAGACCAATTTTTTAAGAAATGTATTTTTTACAAGATATATAAATTTTATATAAATAAATATATTTTTAACTATCGAAAATTTGTTGCAATAAAATATATTGACAATGAATATGAATTAATGAGTAATAATAATTAAATTAGTTAACAAATGTTTTTTAATGAATTTAATATAATCTAAAGGTAAAAAAAATTATTTTTATAAACCAATTTTTATGTGTGATCAATGTTTTTTTGATAAAAAATAAAATAAATAATAATTATATATTTTTTAAGTGAATTTATGTATTATATATTTATTAAAATATATTATCATTCATTTGATAGATTTTCTAGGGATGTAATAAATTTATATATAGTTTCTTTCATTAAATGAATTATTTATAGAAATGATTTTATGATGTGTATTTCATGGAAAGTATATATTTTTTAACCCTATTAAAATTTATTTTGATAAAATAAAATTAATATTTTGAATAATCATGTACAAATTTAGAAATGATTCCATGGTCATATTTTTTTCATAATGAATAGTTAAAATAGTCAACCAATTAACATGGTTATGGTTAAATCATGTTTCTTTTGGGGTAAACTAATAGATAATGCTATGAATGCCTCATAATCATATCTAAATCTTATTGGGTTAATATATTGAGACCCTATATTATATTACATTATGATACATGCCTATTTATAATAATCATAGATGAGAAATACATTAATTATATTAAAATATCTTTTAAAATTCAGAAAGTGTCCTCTCCTCACTAATAAAGTGTTACCACCTCTCATACCTTATTAAAGAATTATGAGCCTTATATATTGGCCAATACATACACCACAAACATACTAGATTACTTAACCTACTCTAACATACCCTTTACTTCTATTAATAAAAATCATTTAAGGCTTATGGAGTAAAACATTGGAGGTCTCTCAAAGATGGAGTATAAATCTTAACTGAGATCTTTTAATTTTATTTTATCTTCTACATCGTCTAAATTAGTTTCATCCATCCTAAAATAATAACTATGGTTTCATAAATATTATTATATGTAATTATTAATTTGGTAAAATTATTTTCAATCCCATTTTATCAAATGGTAAATGATAATATAACTTGTTTGGGCATGTGGACTATAACCTCTACATAGTGATATTATTCATTTACCATCCCCAAATCACATTGATTTATATGATGATGTATTTAATAAATTTACATGATATTATTATTATTATTATTTAATTATAAAATATCTTTATATTTCTTTTCTCTCTTTCATTATGAAATGAAACCCATGTGCATGCATACGTATAGACAACTGCCTCCATAAATGGTGTTATTCATTTTCTATATATACAATTTATGGAAAACATTAAATAAGTTAAATAGGAATATATATGATATTTATATCATTATTTTAATTTTAATTTTCATGTAACTCTCAACAAATTTAATTGAAAATTATAGACGAGTCGAAATATACATAAAAACAAAAGAGTTATCACACAAAACACTTATTTTTGTAAGGATTTATTAATGAATGGGTGATATAATGTTATATGTAAACAATATATTTTATTATAAGTATTAATATGGTTTTTATATATAATTAAAATAAATTTTTATTTATTTTAAATGTTTTTATATTTCTTATGATGAAATTGAAACATGATTTAAGGGTTTTTAGCTCACTATTTCTTCTATGTGAGATATACCATATTAAACACGTGTTTAATTCATGTGGTGTATATACTAGACCTTTGATATGTTATATCCTGAATCTATTTACATACATAATATTTAATATATTATTCTAATACATATCTTTCCTGAGGTTTTAGATTTTTTATTTAACAAACTAGTAAAGGTTCTCTATCACAAATTCATTTTTAACACAAATTGTTTATAATTACATTTTCTAATTAAGAAAATATATGATTTATCATTTAAAAATATTATGAAAATTATTTTAATATATTAATTAATATAAATAATTATTATTCCATTAACTTTATTTCTCCAAATCACTCAATGCTGTGAATGAATGTTTTTAAGATAAACTATTGTTTTTCTATTATGTCATGAATTGTTTATTTCATGTCCATATTTTATTTGAATTATTTGAATTAATATTTTCTAAAATTATCCAAATATTTACTAAGTTAATTTTTACACATGATTTAATTTCCATAAATAATGTTAAAAATAAATCTTCATCATGTTTACCAAATAAGGTTCCTCTTTAAACAATGGGGTACGAAAATCATTATCCTAAAGTAAAAAAGATGAATGAAAAATTATGACATCATGAGTATTGTTTTATTTGAGTCATCCATTACGAGTAAAAATGAATTGTTAAAGAATATTTTTCCAAAACATTTTGTAAAATTTTAAATTTTAAATAAATTATTTCGAAATTAAATGGTTGTTTTCCTCAAAAAATATTCCAATGATGTTTTAATGGAATTTTTTATTTATGATAACATCATTGGATGTTACTTAAGATTCACTAGGGATATCACCATATGACAACATCCATATTATTTGTCTATATGGATTATGAATATTATTATGAAATATCAATGTGACTCATTTTATTTTATATCATTTAAGATTTTATTAAAGGATAAATGTTTTTATGATCTTGTGGCATAAATATGAAGGGATTATGATTATGTAAAAAAAATTATACCACACAAATTAATTGAATAATGCTTATTTTTTATGAGATTAATGGGTATAAATAGGTTATCCCAATTCAACAAATAGTTCACAGGTGTTTATTCCCAGGCCCAAAATGGGTACAAAAGAGGTTATCTAAATCCCAAATTACGAACATGGATTGTTATCCAATGCCTAACATGTAATTAATGTCTTGGTGGTTAGTGAGGCATACAATTTCTATGATTATTACTATAAAATAATTCATAACACTCTTTTATTACATGATATTATTCAAATGTTAGTTTCATATAGATCTTGTTATGTGATTCAATTATAACTCATTTCTTATTAACTTCCATGATTTATGAAATTACTCATGATTATGATATATGGATTTTTTAGTATTATTTTAAATGATACGATCATTTTTTTCATTACATTATTCTCTGGATATACTTAAATATTATTAATGATTGACGTGTCAATTGTATACCCTTATTTAGAATCTCATCTCATACTTTAATATGAATCCATTTTTAATGATATGAATATTGGTTTTACGAATGATATTTCTATTAAAGGTTCTAGTTTTGAAGAACATAATGGGGTATAATGTGGATATTTTATATATTAGATGTTTATGTATCCATATTTCCCAAGTCACTAAAACATTATAGATTTCATATGGATCAAAATGATATGTAATGAATATTCATCTAATAAGATGTAATATTTATGTATGTAATGTGTGGGACACATCAATTTGTATTAGAGCATGTTTATTTTTTAGAGACTAGGATATTGAAGAATTAGTGAGATTATATAGGACATGGATAAGTATAAATGAACATAATATTTTATTGTAAATAAATAAGTGTTGGTTTACTAGAAAGTACATCCCTATTTGAATACTATAATGTGGATGGGGAAACATCATAGATTCCGCTAGGGGCTACAACTCAGAAATGGGTAGATTTGGTATTAACATGATCATCACTAGTTCAAGATGATTAGACCTAAGACCACGCATATTGACAGATACTCTTTGGAGATATTCTTGGGACAATTAGAATTTTCTATTTGAACCATTATAAATTATTTGAGTAGATTATGACCAAGAATGAATTGCGATAAACATATGGTTTCATAGATTGAAAAGGGGGTTTCATAAATTTGACATACTATAAATTACTGTCCTGATTATATGGTTTCTCACTATGATTATAATTTCATAAACTATATGTTTTGGTTGTAGAAAATGGGTGGAACTAGAAGGAACCATGTTAAATCTTAATATTGAAAAAAAGGAAATGATAGTTTTTATAGAAAACCAAATGTTATAGGAGATAAAATGGAAAAATATCATTAATATGATTATGAAACCATCACATGTTATGAATCATGTTGATAATCTATAATATAAAAGGATGAAAGAATTTACAATTTTGTACATAATGGGGAAGCATAGAAATTCATTAAGTGGATCTGAAAATGAACTAATTTTTGTGAAATATTTCATTACCAAATGTTTTTATGGCCCTTTAACTTGTTTTTAGAGCATAAAAAAATTATTTTTGCCATTTGTCATTTAGACGTTAAAGAGAATCAATGCTGGACTCTTATCAATAACATGGGGAAACAATGATAAATTTACTCAATGAATTTGTATGATTTTATAATTTTATTTTTCAACAAGTAATTTTCAATTATTCAACATATGAAAAGAGAGATGGAATTCCACAATGTAAAGATGAAGGAATACGAATTGATTATTTCATATAATGAAACAATTACAAGACATCATTGCACATTTCATATATTATTATCCAACCTAAAAGAAATATTGATTGATTCTTCAGTGGGGTAAAACTATGTCTCTTATGTGTGTTAGACATAAGAAACTTTGCTTTCTATGGAGATATAATTATATGTTCTCTCAATGTAGAAATGGTGATCGGATTCATCCATCGATCTCTTTATTTTGATAAAAAATGAAATGGGTATTTTAATAGAAATTATAATAATGATACCATAGAGGGAAGATGTTGAGAAATAATTTATACTATAAGTGTGTAAAGAAAAATTTAAGAAATTTTCATAACTGGATATTAAATACACTATGTTTATAAAGAATTTTATTTGGGAAATCGAAGGTCAATGTTATTTGAAGAAGATACCTTATGAGGAAAAAACTAAGAAATCTCCACAGAATATACCACACATGCTCAACTGTTTCAAATGCAAGGAGTATAGAAATTATGAAATATAGTGCCTGAATATGGGGGTTAATGATGATGATAAATTTCATTAATCTCTTAATCCTAGACATAAAGCGGATTCACATTTGATCACAATTTATGAGGTGCATTATGAAAATGATGTAGTGAAGAACACATTTACAATATAATATAAATTTGATAATGTATTATTGGGTTTTCCAACTACCCACTCATTTATATTGGATTGTTTTTATAAGGGTATCACATTATAAAATAATTAATTATATATTTAATTTGTAGTGGAAAATCCTAATGGTATGATTATATATGTCATGTCTATTATTATACTCCAATTTATGTTTATTGGAATATGATTCATTCAAATAAAATTATTCTCCTTCTATTTAAATTTTAGGTTATTTTGGGAATGGATCGGATTTTATTATATAGATGTAATATCAATTACTATGTGATAGAAGTGAAATTTGATATACTAAACCAAATTATGATTATTTATTAATGCAAGGATAAATTTGAACATATAATTGAAATTACATCTATTATATGTATCTTTATTTCTATCTGAAGAGGGTATTTATCTTAGATGGTTCGGGATAACAATGTCATTCAAGATATGTATATTATACTAGAGTTATGGATCTTAGTTATCAATACTATCAATTAATGGACAAATATTAATAGGTACCCTAGACAACATTCCATATAAGGTATGGAGACTGTGACTTTACAATGATTATAATTTTTATTAATAATTTATATGGACGAATACTATTCATACATAGATTTTACATTTTAGTATATGAATAATAATTACAAAACATAATGATCCCTATTTTAATTTTGTAGGTCAATTTACATGTGAAACATATACACATAAATATATGGCTCATAAAATATCTACATCATCTCCCAATAAGATCTTCATAACTATAACCCTTCTTAGATATATAATAATTTATAAGAAAGGTAAAGGAAATATAATAAAGGGTGATCTTAAATCATCAGTAATGGTAAATAAGGGAGATAAAAATGATCCCTTTATTATAACATGAACATAAGCGTATGCGTACATGAACATAATAGTTGAAAATCATATTCTTTATATCATAAATCATAATTTTTGATTCATGGAATAAATAATTGATGTTAATAAGACATGAATCATAAAGGATTTAAAGAGAATAAACCATCGAATCCTAACATTATCACAATATAAGGATTTTTTCTTAATGGCAGGAAAATAAAATAATCTCCTTAGTTAAAGAGAATATTATCTTTACTATCACATGGGATTGGGATCACTAACCAAACCATCATAGTAGTAAACATTCAATCTCAATAGTATCATATTTTACAAAGTACATTACTAAACTAGGTTCATTCCAAATTTTAGTCATGATTATATCATGAGATATTAATCTTTATGCAATGAATTGGAGGTATAAATAGGTCTCACACATTACATAAATAAAATAATACATATGTTTACCACAAAAACAAACATCATTCATCATATCAGATCCATGAAATGAAATGGGTTTCATAAACATTTTATCATTGAAAAACCATAGAAATGTATGATATTGATAAATTTATCATTATGTCATCACTGCATAACATATGGAAATGAAATGGGTTTTATAAAAATTTCATCATTTTATCATATCACAACACACATAAAAGGAATTAGTTTGATAAAGACATTATCAACACAAAAAGAAACCATCAAGATAAATAATAAGTATTATATATTTTGAATATATCCATAGTATAAAATAGGTGAAATAATATTTTATTGTATTTAATGAATAAAAATATCTTTATAATATCATTAAAACATTCTTTATGAAAATATCCATTATATTTTGAAATCGATCATTTAAAATAATTTATTTTTAAAAATATTACAGAAACAATTTTTGTTTTTGAGAATTATATTGGAAACATATCAAGTAACATTAAAATCATTAAACAATCATGATGGGTGGAAATTTCATTCATCCCATATAATTTTAAAGAATATTTCATTCCGATTTTTTTAAAAATAAAAAAGTACCTCCATGAAAAAAAATATGAAGAATAATTTTTTATCATTTAAATTAATCAAACATGGGTATGAATCACTTTAAAAATAATAGTAGAATAGTAGAAAAATTATTTAGACCAATTTTATAAAACATGGATATCGTAGAAAATTATTTTTGACCAAAGATGGAAACAAAATCGATTTTACTTAAAAAAATATTTTCAATATTTTTAGTACATGAGATAAGAAAAATGAATGTAAAAATTTTATTATTATATAATTAATATAGGATTATAATATTCATTAATTTGTCAAGATATATATCTTATGATCTCCTCAACAGAGACTTAATCACTAAAATCAATGTGACTGGATCCTAAAACCCTTACAACTTTATTGTCATTTGAATAATAAGAACAATGACTGAAATAAAATTATTAGGATATGTATATAACCATATCCTTAGTATGTTTCACCAAAAAATAAATTAATGGGTTGTATACACACTACATAAAATAAATAAATGGGGAATATGACATATATCCCATAGAAGTAATTCGGAGATGTAAATCCCTTACTGTAATGGTAATATATTGAACCATAATCCCCATAATAGAATAATATAAAATGAAACATTAGACAGCATGGAAATGGGGATAATTATCATATAACATGGAAATGGGTAAGTATATACATGAAATAACATGTATTAGGTGTATAACAATAAAATGTGTCTTAATGAAGGAAAATTGAGATGAAATCTATTACCTAGGGTTTAAATTTATTAGTAGGGGTTGGAAAATATTATATAATAAATATATTTATTAAAAATATATTAAATAACCATGATAATATATATAATACTATATATGTTTTACTTATAACCTTTTAGAACCTAATTTTAACACTACTGTAATTAATTTTTTTCTGGGTGATATGTGTTTAATTTTTCATATATGTTTTGGTTCGTTAGTTTTGGTCCATGTATTTTATTAAGGTATTAATCATATCCTAAATTATAATAATGATATAGTTATAATATATATTCATCCTATAATTTTTTATAATTATTCATAAAATATAGATATAGAAAACCCAATTACACCGTTCATGAGGATGGTAGGTTGTACGTAATCCTAAACATGGTTTCCATTTTTTTATAGATGGAATTAATCAAAGGAAAATAATAAATAACATTATATAATAATTATTAAATCAGTTATTTCATATAAATTCATTGAATATGTTGTTATTACCATTCAAATAAAAGATAAATGAAAAACAAATCACGTCACTTCGTGGAGGTGGAAGTCCACACATACACCTCAAGCAGCCCGAAGGCCATCTTTTTTTTATTATAGATAATCCAACTTTTAAGGGATGAAGGAGAACCCATACATGACCTGTATGCCTAAGGCGCAAGGCCCGACATGACCCGTAATACATGACCCTAAGTCCCAGAGGCATACCATGCCTATAACATGATATGTATGCCCAGCCCACTAGAAACGCCCCTCCCCAGCTTCTCCATTATTGATCACCTTTTAGCTACCCACCTGCATTGTTGATCGGCTAGCATTGCCCCATACAAAGCTGCACGGTGCCTGGTTCCGAAGGCGGTTTCCATACACACGATTGACATTATCATTTTACAATGGTTTTGAAGGTATGAATGTATAGATTATATTATAATTAAAAAAATAACAGTGTCATATTTATCATATATAGTCATTAAAATATTCATAATACCGAAGCAAAAAAGTGGTGATGAAAACTGAGTTGTATTGATACATTGAGATGGTAAGTCGTGCATATGTAGGAGCGATATTAATACTTCCTATTTTGAGTAAGGGAGTGAATTAAATTGTATAAATAATAATAATAATATAATTATAGTGTAATTTTGATATTTATGTTTTTTTTGAAGTGTAAGTAATATTTAGAGGATGTAAAAAAATAATTTTAAGTAAAGTGCTCACTTAAGGCGATTACCTTGTCTTTGAAATAACTCTATTATATAACTTATTATGGTCTCTAGGATTTATAATTTAAGAAGAATAATATCCATAGAATTCATATTGTGTAGTGGATAAGAGAATATTGTTGAGTATTTTCAGTATAGAAGCCTCAGAGTGGTGTGAAGAATATAAAGGAGGGGTTCCCTTTTTTAATTTCTAGGAGGAGAACCCATGAAATTTATTTAAAAATAAAAATATGTTAAAATTATTATCAATAAAAATGGTTCCAAAATTTCTATAAATCTAAAAGGGATTCAATTTTACATCATATATTATCCCACTTTTACTATATTAGTTTTTTTATGTTTTTTAGTTAATTTAATAAAATATTATTTTCTTATAATAACATTATTGAAAATTTAGACACTATTCATTTAATTTGATGTAAATGGTTTAAACAGAAGATGAAATTTTAATAAAATTATTTAACATAACACTTATCTATTTTAGTAATCATAAAATTTCGTGCTACAACTTACCTCTATGAAATTAGAATATATTTAATTTTTTTTGTCAATCATATATTTAATTTTTTTTTAATTTGAAAAATAATGTGTCGGTGTTGAATAAGTATTTAAATTCATTATATAATTACTAGGAATTAGAAATAAATTTAATAAATGATGATAATTTCATTATTATAAAAATAAAAACTTAAATTCACTCATAAATTTCTTTTTTTTCTTTATATCGATACATAAAATATATTAAAGTAAAAAAGAGTGCCATTTTGTAACATTCTTTCATTTAAATATTATATTGGCCAATTTCATGTGAATGTGTCAATTAAAAAACTCCATTTAATTCTTAAGGATATAAGGCTATAATTAATTTCATCCAATAATAATTAGGATTAAAAACTACGAGCTCACCAGTTTTCTAAACCTAAATTTACCCTTTACTAAGGTGTTAAATTCTAACATGGTTATTATTCATATTGATAAAAAATAAAAGATGCATGGTTAAAAAATATGAACATATTGACTCCAAATAAAGAAAACATTTTTTGAAATTTAATATCTCTATATAGAATAAATGAATTTTAAAATTATCATTCAATATGTCCAGAAAATTCCATTGAGAAAAATAAATTTTTATGCAAAAAACTTGGTATTTTCTAATTATACCCCTAGAAAACATTAAAATGAATGATAAAGAAATTATTAACTATAATATATATATGTCATTAAAATTAATCACCAATAGTAATATTTTAATTTATTAATATGAAATAAAAATATGTGCTGAGGAAAGTTTATGATAAAATATATCCTTTACTATCAATTTGTTGTTATTTTAATTTTTAATTAATCGATAACCAATGAATTCATTTAAAAATATGTAAAAGATATTATGTTTATAATCATTTTATTTTTATGTGTATCCATAAATCCAATGACAAGGTGATAACTATCCCTTTAAATAATAATATTTTTATAATATAACAAATTCCATTTAAACTCATTGTTGTGTGTTATGCTTTTTATCTATGAAATTAAATTTTTATGACATTTGTTTCATAAAATTACACCGTTCTAAATTAAACCATGTTAAAATTAATTTATACCTTATAAAATATAACTCTAATATAAATATATTATGATATATTTGTTTTATTACATCCTTATGTTCCTAGGCATCTTTTGGATTTTGTGATTAATCTAGGGAACTTTATTCAGGTGAGTTGTATTTTTATTATGTAATTTAACTTTATGATCAATGAAATATTTTTTTCATTACTCATAAGAAATATCATGTTCTAGTGTTATGAACTCTAAATTTATCACATGTTATGGATCAGATATCTACTTCCTCAAGAGATATACATGGAACACATCATGAAAATGAGAGAGCTTTTCTGGAAGAAGCAGCTGATAAGCTACCATCTCTACTCGAAATAGTGTCTCTAAAGGTCCAATGTACACAGAGATCATCTTTATATCTATTATAATATCATAAAATTATTCAATATAGAAATTATTAGAAAACATTTATTGAAATCATTAAATTCTTGGTCATCCGGATGATTGGAAAGAAAGCCTTTCAATTTACACTGAGCTAATTTGATGTTTTGACGAGTGGATATAAATTTCTATGTCATTTAATAATCCATATGAGGTATTAATATCTTTAATTATCTAATAGAAATCTAGAATGTAGTATTTATACACTTAATTCCATAAATTGAATCATCAGGTTCCATACTAACGCTTAATTGGAAACTATTATTTTTAATGTATCTCAACCTGAAGAAGGTATTAATCCAAACAACCATTTATGTATATAAAACAAGATCTCATCATATCCTCTAGGGTTTTAATTGTTATTATAGTATGACTGTCTATCTAATGATGATATTACATTCAAAAATTCAACTTTTAACCATAACCTGGTGAATAATTTACCATAATTTCAAGGTAAATCTCAGGTATAGATCAAGTATAGTAAAAAGCTATACTCCCTATTACCTTACCACATTCATAATATAAATTACAGAAAGTTGATTATAAGAGAAATATTTTATAATGGAAATTATGTATTCTCAATTCATAAGGACATCCACTGCAAACCATATAACATTATTCCCTTTTGATGTTTGAGGAGTCCAATAATAAAATACATGATGATGTTTTCCCATTTCTATTCCAGTATGAGTAATGTTTGTAACATCCCCTTATAGTTTTGTCCCTCATCCTTATCATTATGACATACCAAGAAAAATGTTAAACACTTAGAAATATCTACTTTTATTTTTCCCACCATAAATACACTTTTATATCCATATAAAACATTACAATTCATGTATTAATAGATAATGGTAAACTAGAATCTTCACCCGACATATCATTCTTAAAATATGGTATAGAATGAGCACATGCATGGTTCCTGAATCATACCATACCTTTATAATAAAGGTTAATCTTAAGAAAATTCCTCACCTTCTTTGGTTTCTCCATATGTTCCTTTATTTCTTATTTAATCATCACATGTATTGATGGTTAAACCCAACTTTTATAAAGATAATATTTATCCCCATCCGTCATGAATTCATGATCCATCCGTTGAAAATATTGAAATATTAGATCTTTTGTGATCGTCATCATAGATAATCTAAAGCGATCCTTTCAGCTCAGATCATCTGTAAGATTTTTCACATTCCCATGGTGGTATTGTTCAATATAGTCATAATACTTAAACAACTTCACCCATATTCAATGAAATATTCAACTATTTCCATGTAAAAATATACTTTAAAAATTTATTATCATTATATATATCAAAACATTATCCATAATGGTAATGAATCCAAATAATTAATGAAAAATACCTCATCTAATAAGAAATCGTGTGTTGGGAATTTTTTCTCATGAACATTCAATTGGCATGAGGCATAATCTATAACCATATCATTCTGTAAAATAACACATCCCAATAATTTATTTGATGCATCAGTATTGATTGAAATCACTTTTCCTCTTTATGGTAAAGTAAGCATAGATGAACTAAAAACCTTCTATTCAGTTGCTTAAAATCTTCTTCACATTAATCTATATAAAGGAACATTATTCCCATCTATGTTAACTTGGTCAGTGGATTTGATAGTCATGATAAATTGTCCACAAATCCATGGTAATATCAAGTGAAATCAAAGAAATCAATGGGTCTCAGTCATAGTATTTAGTCTAGGATAACATTTCATATCATCTAAAGTTGAAATATCTACAAATATATTCTCACATGAGATTATGTGATAGATTAGTTAAACCTTATGATTCCAAAATTCACACATGGAAATGTTTTCATAAATTTTTTACTTCCACTTGGTCTGCAGCACCATTCTCAAATGATCTTCATGCTCTTTATTTCTCTTTGATCATATATGTGTATCATCTATAAATACATCCCCAATCCTATCAAGGTAATCACTAATTAATTTACTCATTATATTTAAGTATACATCTAGGGAATTTGTAAATCCAAATTCCATCAATATATATTCATAATGCCTAAACTATATAAAAAATGATGTCTTGGGTATATCCTCCTTCTTGAATCTAAATTTGTAATTTCTATAATAAAGGTTATCCTTATTAAAGTATTGATCTCTAAATAGTTGATCTAAGAAATAATCAATATGTTTTATATTAAACTTTTTCCTGATAGTGTTTTTTAATGTTCTTGATAATTAATGAAAAGTATCATTGATCCATCATTCTTCTTATAAAAATGACTATTTCACCCCATGGGGACATGCTAATCCAAATAAATCCATTTTCCTGATTCCCTTTTAGTTTCTTCTTCACATGTTATAATAAAATTAGATACATTCTATATAGAGTCATTGATATTTTTTAGAACTAGGTATGAGACTATCATGAACTCAATTTCACGGTTCAGTGTAAGACTAAAAAATTATTCTTGAAAGACATCAATAAACTCCAACAAAATAGGCATATCATTGATGTTATATTTATTCACATTGATATGAGATAAACACCACCATTTAATATGAATCAAGACCCATACAATGGTTGTGATTTATATTAGATGTTTATATTTACTGTTACACTGATCGATGATCATATGTTGGTTTGAAATATAAAATGTGACTTCAGTTCCATGTAAATTGTTTTGGGATTTATATAAAGAAAACCAATCCATTCATAGGGTAAAAAAACTAAATATAACGAGAATAATAGGATTTATAGAAAACATATTCCCACAATCATCAATTAGAGAACAATCATAAATATGATATGTGATAATTGTACTATTGTGAGGTTTCACTACTAATTCAACATCTAATCATTAAGGATATATATTATCATTCCTTGAAACATTTCTTGATTTAGATGAATTTATATAAATATTCTATAAAGGGAACTTAAATGTTTTAGAATACTTATAACAATATTGACATCTTCATTATATCCTCAATCAGTAGAAAAACCAAAATTGTTAGCATGACCATCATAAATCATTGAACAGAGTGATGAATCATGGAAAATAATTTATAGCATGTCTAAATCATGATGAAATACTTTAAATCTATGAAAACTTAAGTTAAACCAAGTTCAAACTTGATCACTAACAAAACATTAGGATGTTATATTGTACATATATATATTCTAAGGGTTTTCATTAATGTTTTATCACTATAGTTTCTAATGTATATATAAATAATTATATAATGCCAAAAATATTAAGTCATACATTTCATAAATTAATATCACATATTATAAGATAAATATTCTTTACATAATATAATTATCCACACTAGAATCTTATAGGTCTAGTGTTTTTTGAAAAATGGATTCATAAAAAATCTGGTTCATAAAAGGTCTACATTCTCCCCTATTTATTGCATCACTATAGATCCAAGATTGTTAAGGCCCCCTTAGATAGAGCATCTTTAAGAGTTTGAAATTAATTACTGAAACTCAAAATTGAATCTATATATCATTGATTACTTTAACATAACATCAAGGTAAAACTCATATCTAGATCAAATAAAATATAATGTGGTACCCCAATAATCCTTACCAAATCCAAAATGTATATTCTATCAATATGATCTAGCATGAAGTATAATTTTATATCAATTATGGGTTCTAACATCATTATATAATCGAATACAACCAAAATAGTATTATCCTCTTTTTAGAATTTTGGGATTCCAATGAAGAAATACCTGGTGATGTTTTCCCATTTCTATTCTGGTATGGATTAGGGCTGTAAATACTATATACTTCATTCTGTTATCCTCAGAAAACAATCATACAATGTACAAACATACATACATTGCAATATACCTTTAAATATAATAACATATAGAATTAATATTTCCAATTCATATGCATCTTCATAATTCATGGATTAATATATAATGATGAACTTTGAAGTTCATCAAAGAACACCTTCTTATATTCTTGTATTGATGGAAAAAATAAACAGATCCTAAAACATATAATTCTATCAAGATCATGTTTGAACCCAAGTTAATTAATCACTCAATTATATACATTAATATCTTCCTTCTTCAACTTCTTAATCCTATGATGTATGTATGGTGGATAATACATCTGATAAGTATGAGATAATTTTCATTTCCTTATGATTTTAAGAAACATTTTTTTCAATTACATAAATATTGGATAAATTTGAATCATTATCATGGAAAAAAATCATGTTATTCCAATCATGGAGCATCAACCACCCTGATTATCTTCCAAGGGTGGTAATGTATTGTTAAATCATAATCATTAATTAAATTCAACCAACATATTTGGGGCATATTCAAAAATTATATATTTAAATATATGATAGAATATTTTATGATCTGTATATATATCACACCTTTCGCTATATATATAATGTCTCTCAATGTTCTATGAAAAAGTTACAGCTTCCAAGTTTAAATCATGAGATGGATAATTTTTTTCATTAATTATAAATTGGTGAGAATAATTTTTCAACACCAAGTCCTTCTATAGGAGAAAACATCATAGCACCTTATTTATTGCATCACTATAGATCCAAAACCCTTCTCCACTATATGCTAGTGTAAGAATATGCATATTGGACAACCATCACATCATTTATTTTATATTCTCCTTATATTGACTATTCTCTATGAACTTAACCCCCTTTTAAATTTACTTGGTGAGTTGATTATATGGTCATGAGAAATATATCATAAAGTGTTAATAATATACATCCATGTAATAAGACTATATATTTATATTACTATTGTTTATTTAATTAATTATTTAATAACTTCTACCTTAGAAGGGTCTACCGATTAACCCTCACTTGAAATTATATTACCCATTAATGAAACTTTAGAAACAATAAATTCACACATGGGAAGTTTGTCACATAACTTGTCATTACTTATGGTCTTAATCAAAATTATCAAATTTTATTAATGCTCTTACATTCTCTTTAAATAAATTATAATATCATCCAAAAATTCTACCAAAAACTGATCAATTTATTCTCTAGATATTATATTCATTAAATATGTGACAAAACAAGGAGTATTAGTATGTCCAAATTGAATTACTATAAATTCACAATGGATATACCTCATATGGATGGTGGAATTTGGTATAATATCCCCCATGACCCAAATATGATGATATTCATATCGAAGATTAATTTTTGAAGAATATATATCTCATAGTAATTCATAAAATTATTTATTGATACATTTTAAAGTATACATGTTCTTTATTGTGATCTTTTTATATTCCAAATAATCAATTCAAAGATTCATCGACCCGTATTACATAGAAAAAATGAATTGGTGCACCCTAGGGAGAAACACTCAGCCAAATGAATCCCTTTTCTAGATTCTTATAGTGTAACTTTTTTAATTCCTACAACTCAATAAGGGATATTATATTTGGATTCTTTGAAATAGGTGTTTCAAAATTTATGAGTTCTACTAAAAAACACTATTATTTAGGGGATGAAAAGGAATTTTCTTATGAAATATGTCATTGAATTCATGAATAATAGGTATATTTTTAATTTTGAGATTCTCCTTAACTATTTGAGATAAATATCCCTAATGAATAGGAAGAAAAATCTATATAAGGATGTAACTTCCATTATGTGTTCAGGTTCATTCTCACACTAATATATGATTGAAGGTTGATTCATAATATTGAATATAACTTCAATAACAAGACAATTGATATTGGATATATATTTTTAGATCCAATCCATACCCAAAATGACAAGAAATTCAAATAGAGTACGAAAAAAATATTCACCTAGGAAAACATCTGATATACATATATAAAAATGGAGGTATAGACATGATATGTGTCTATCATACCATTAATTGTTCTTACCATTAACTAATCGTCTAGTTATTTAGTTGGTAATGTTATACATATAGAAAAGTTCCTAGATATAAATGATTAGATAGAACAATAATCAAATAAAACATTTGAAATATCGGAGTTGTTGATAAGAACATATTTCACTATTTCAAAAGGAATGTCCTCATAGATAGTAGTAATATATTAATCTCATCCTTCTTCCCCAAGGATTTTGTTGTGGTAATTTTACTTTATTTTTGGATAATTGGTTTGAATGGTCCCCATATCATCATAGTTAATGAACAACAATTTTATGGATACTCTATTACACTTTCATTCATCTTCATGATGGCCTTTTTAAACAAATGAAGAGAAATCCTCTTCCTTTTAGAAATGTACTATAGTGTTTCCATCCCTAGGTATCACATGTTAGAAAATTTCACTTTTACATCATCTTCCTTTTCATCTTTTCTATGTCTACCTATTCATCTCATTCTTTCATTCGAATTCATAGGACTTCGAGAATTCATTACCTTTCCTAATATAACTTGATACTATATTCAAATATGGTCACGTTTTTTTAGACTATTTCCCAACAAAAAAATAATTAACCCAATAAAATGTTTCCAATGTTTTTATTTTTATAATAATCATAGTCTATGGCATTCTATTTTACCATTTTAAATTTAGACTAGTACGTAGAAATATTTTCCTACTAATTTTTGAAAAGAATCATGAATTACCTCCCTATATCTTCTAATTTTTCTTGATGAGAATACGCTTTGAAGGAAAGTACTTTAAAATCATTCCCCTATGGGCTGGTTATTTCCTTATCATCCTTAGTGTTTGAATCATTGACCACCATTGATCTTCCATCCTAGTGTGATGTTAAACATCTTTGAATTTTTTTTATATCATTACTTCCCAAAGGGTGATATATCCCTTCTAATGAAAACCACATAATATATACCTTACCAAAACATTATCATACTATCTTACACATAGATTTATCCTCATAGTCGGTTGTAAGTTTACGTTCACTAGTATATGATTTCATTAATCTAGCCCCCAAGGATTCTACTAAATTTCTTATGATACAAAATATAAAGACATAAAACATACTATCCTTGAGTTGATTGTGTATTTATTACATTGGAACGAGATAGAAGAAAACAAATCCAAATTGGAATAATGGTTAATAGTTTCTTTTAAAACTAGAAATATACTCAAAACACACATTACATTTAAAAACATAAAAATAACTTAGTATTTTCATTGACAATATCATCATTCCTTCTAAAATATCCTTTAATATAAATCATAATACACATCAAAGAATATTAGGGAAGGGAAACATAATAATAGTTTAATATCAGATGCTAAGTAAGGGCGTGCTTATAGCCAAATTTAATATGGAATAAATATGGAATGAATAATATGCTATGTATAAAATTATCAAAAAATTTAACATAGATAACCATAATATATTGAAAGTTTCCATGGATATCATAACTAATAAAATAATTACATGTGTAACAATAACTGATTTCTTAATAAAGGAATTCATAATTTTAGATATCTAAAACATATTATTTAGTCCTTATTCTAGGATATCTGCATAATTGGGTAATTCATCTATTAAATAGCCTACCTATTTTTATTTATAATACCTACAAATTAATCAAGGAGATATGTAATTTTATTCCCCTCCCATCACATTTTAATTCAAATTCATTAATCATATAAATAATTAATACATGTTAATAAACATTACTTATAAAACAATGATTTTCCTTATTGGAAGAACATTCATATATACTATAAATATTTTCCCCTGTAAAGCTGATAATAAACCATTCATTTAAATATGGTGGATGGAATCATTCGATTATATAATCAGAAAATAAGAATATTATTCAAAAGGTATTTACATATAGAAAAAATAATTTAACAAATTAGTAAAAATTTTACTGAGTGAATGTTATTTTCAATTTCAAATAAAATTTATCAAATATACATTTTAACAAAAATAAGGAAAATCATTACATTTGAAAACCTTTGAAACTTGTAATGGTTCTTGAAATCACTAGCTAGTCTTGATGGCTAAATTTTTTATGCAATGTAACATAAAACCAGTATCCCATTATCATTTTCAATAACAGTCAAAAGATACTCATTATGAAAACCACAAGAGGATTCATTTTATTTTGAAAAAAAAATTATGAAAATATATTTAATAAATAATTTTGGAATATTTATAATGTTATTTAATTTTTTTGATAATAAGAACATAGAAGAAAGCGATTTCTCTCTAAGTAGAAAATAAAGTATATTTTTCATAAAAGTCTAATTTCCATATCTTGAGAACCTAAAGAGTGGAAATGTATAGTAAAAAATTTAATTTGTATAAATAAACATCTGGGATGAAATTATATTTTTATATTAAAATTTGAAAATAATTCCCCTTGAAAATACTTAAACTGAAACTATATGGAATAACGATTATATTACCAGTTAAACCCTTACCTTAGAGGAGACAACATTCATATTTTTATAACCTTATATAATATTAATATAGATTAATTTTAAATAAATTATAGAACAATATTAATATATATTATACTATGTATGATTTACTAATAAAAGTTTATCACATATTGGTTAATAATTATTTATTAAAATCACTATTCCAAGAAATAATTGCTTCGTATTTCATATATGTTTTGGTTCATTAGTTTTAGTCCTTACTATTTGATTATTATTCCATAATATCAAGAATTTATTTCATGATATAAATATAAGATATTATATATATATATAATTAAAATCATCAATAAAAGTTTATATAGAAAAATAAATTATACCATTCATGGAGATGATATGTTGTATTTATACATAAATGTTGTTTTCACTTTTCATCATATAGAAAAATGAAAGGTAATTAGAAATTGACCTTTCCAAAATAATTTCTATATCGTATATGTAATTTATATTTTTTCATACTTTCCGTATTACCATCAATGTAAAAAAAATGAAGAATAAATCACATTGCTTTGTAGTGGTAGACCACAGATACCCACGAGAAACATTATTATATTTCACTGGATTAAAAGGTAATAGGTTTTAATTGTAATTATAATTAAAATAACATAATAATTTCATAAATATAATATCTAGTCATATAATACATTATAATAATCATCCATTAATTTTGTTAAAGGAAAATAAATTGTATAACTAAGTTGAGGAGGTTGTCCACACATACACATGAGTGATGAATGTTCTTCCCATTTGATAGAAAATAGAGTGGATATAATAATAATACATATTAAGTATATTTATGAAACATATTTTATTATCATATTGGAGATACTATTGAGTATGTGGAGGTAAAAGTGAATGTAAAAAAATAATACAATCGGTTAAAGTGATTACCACATTTCTGATAGAAGACCTTTAGATATCTACTTAAGAGACACATGGTTGGTCGTTTTGAAAGAAAAAATGCTCAATAAAAATTATAATTATATTAGTGAGTGATTTTGGTAGGTATTAGTAAATTTAAATGTCCTAAAATGACTAAATATGTAACATGAGGATGTTCTATTTTATAATTTAGGTGAATGGAACACAAGTAATATTTCAAAATTTTAAACAATTATTACGCCACTTTTTGGGGAGTGTGTTACCAAAATGAATCATATTATATGTTAATAAGGGTAAGTTAAAAATTAATCATAAAATGGGATTTATTAGTGTTTTTAGGTTATTTTTACCCCTATTGTTTTGGATTTTCCTTTTATCAACAGGTTTTAACCTTAACCACATTAATAGATTTTTCAATCTTAAAGGGTTATAGTTTTACTTATATGAAAATAAATTTGATCATGTATTGTAATTGGATGAAAATTTTAACACATTATAATCATACATGTCATACTTCAATATTTTTATTATTTTTAGATAATTTTATAAATTATTAGTTTTCATAAAATATATTTAATGTCATTTTTACACAATTTATTTAATTTGACCTTGAAGACATCATGTAAAATATGGAATTGTAATATATTTTTTCCACCATAAATAATAAATTATTAATGACAGTAATATAATTTGAATAAAAATTCATCTTTAAACCTTAGTTTTACTATTTTTAAAATTATTTACATTGATTGTTCCACTACATGGACATGAATTATATCAGGGTTTTATAAGAATTAGTTTTAATTATTTCATTACTCATAATTAAAAAGGAATTACAATGATAAAAAAAATCAAATGATATTATAAATAATCATTTAAAACATGACATGCACTTCTTTTATAATTGTTAAAAAATATTAGGGATATTATATTCAAGAGAGTGAAATTTTGTATTAATTCATTTTATAAAATATTATAAAGATAAAAATCGAATAAAAATAGCACAAAGTAGCCATATTTTTGGTAATTGGACATAAATGTGAGAACTGCATTAAAAATATATGATATAGGAATGTATCACAAAAATATCAAAGCCTTATCCCAATGTTTAAAACATTTTTTACCCATTTTAACCTTTCCGAGGTGAAAAGTATTTACCAAGATACTATTGATAATGAAAAATAGGCAACTATTTACAAAACATTGATCCTCTAGATTCCAAATATATAATAAAATTTTTAACAATCAATTTAATGAAGTGGTAGAATTTAATTTTAAATTTATCTGACAAAACACGAAGAAAAGTTGTCTTCCGAGAATTTATTTATGTTGTATAAAATTTAGTATGCCAAATTCCATCATAAAATTTCTTCCAATTCCCATAAATAGATTATAAATATAATAAAATAACATAAGTTTCTTTTAAATCATTAAGAACATAAATTATCTTTGTAAATGTTTCAAATGAAATGATGTTTTAAATAAAATGTAGTTATTTTCACTATCCATTGAAAACTCAATATTTTATAAATTTGTAAAAACTTAACTATATTATAATTATGAAATGATCATTCAAATAATGATGTTATATTTTTAATTGAATTTTATAACTATGGTAGGAATTAATTATATTATATTTTCAAAAAATAAAATAAAACCCATTTTTCTGGAAAACTATATTTTGAGGCTTATATTGTCTTTGAAAATAATTGAGTATTTATTTATCAATATATTTTCATTATCTAAAACCTTTATATGTAATATTAAAAACTTTGTTATTCCAATTATGTCTAATAATTATTATTTTTAGTACATTGTGGTTCATTGAGACATTGTGTTTCATGTGATGCAAGATAACAATGTAATAAATTTAATTTAAAAAAAATATATTTTTTAAATATTAGGGTGTTACATATATCATAGATTTTGGGAATTGTCATAAATTATATTTCTTGTCCCCCTGTATTGAAAGATACACCTACTGGTCCATCAATGATAGAATGCAGATAATGGCCCGAAGAGTCCAGTATCAAGTATCCCTGGGATTAGTGAAAATCATAGAGGGTATAAAAATATATTGTATAGAAGGAATTACCCTCTAAAATAAAAAATGATTGAGTAATTGGATAAATAAAAAAATAAACTATTGAAGAAAAGAAAACCCCTACCATCCTGCAATTCATGAAAAATATAAATATATAAAATAAAATTTTCTAAATAGCAAAAGAAAATCCCTATAGTAGTGACTCAACATCACATCTAATACTCAAATAGTAGTTTTAAACTCGATCCCCAGAGACACCCTGAAACCCAATAAACTATTTTTTATATATATAGGGTGAGAATAACAAGTATTGTTAGTAGGGTCACACCCAATGTCTATAGTGAACATCCTAAACGATCATAAAAATGAATCAGTGAATAAAAATTAAAACCAAAATGTTTCAAAAACATCAACTAACTAATATCTACCTTAAAATGTCATGAACTACAAGAAAATAACCCTATAAACTTGGTTTATAACCATTGGTATAAACAATAAAACTATGGGTATATGTTATATCCACGGTTTAGAGAACAGTGGGATATTAATCCATCAGTATAGCTTTGAGCTATAACCATGTGTTTAAAATTATATACCCATGCTTATGAAATATGGGAATAGGTGTATTATTTTATTCTAATAACCCTATACACACAATTTTGATAATTTGGCTATAGGATTTAAAAAATTTCCTTCCACCTATTTCGATCACTAGACAACCTATATACAATCATGGAGCTTAACCACTACATCACATTGTGTTATCGGTATGTAAATATATATCTTATCTTATTTATTTATATAAACTATGGCTATATGTGGAGAATTTTGGTAATAGGTTTTTACACATAATTTATTTGTACCGTGGGAAATTCCCCCCCCCATAATTACAAGAATAAGTTATAGGCATAGTTTATCAAAAATGTGGCTATCACCATGACCTATAACCAAGGTATTTGGAGAACCATGTGTATATGTTTGACCTAGTCCCACAGTTTTTTTGGTAATAGTGGGTATAGGTCTTGAAAAAAACCCTATACCCACAGTTTGGTAATAAATATAGTTATACAGATGAACTATACCCATGTTTTTTCCAAAATGATGGTTATAGGCGGGACATTACAACCTATACCCAGAGGTTTACCAAAACCATGGGTATAGGTTCTAATACAATCCATGTACCCTTGTTTTTTGGAAAACTTTGGGTATATGACCATTTTCCTGTAGTCTCACTCACCAAATGATGTCCCCAATATAGTAAAATTATATCAAAAACATAAAAATGGAACCGATATACCACATACAAACTAAATTTCTACTCTCACACCAAAACATTAAATATCTTATTCTCCCATACAATCTATACATATCAAATTTCATAACAAAACATATCTAATATGGGTCATGAAACAACCATTCCTACCTCCCATAGAAAGGTCTAGAATTCAGTGCTAGCATAATTCATAATTCAACCACATAAAATCCTCATCAAATCACATAAATAACAAATCACTTAATTTTTGGTGCTAAATCCTGCATAAATTGACAAACGTCTAGCTTTGGGTAAACTGAAGACTTCATCCAATACAATGGAAAACCCCAAAAAGGAAAAGGAATACATGCATAACATTCATGTTGTACATAAAATAATGAAATCTACCCATAGTATCCTTTCACAACCAATGTGATTTCAGATATTATCTTCCATGTATTCCACTCAAATTGCTAATGTAGGTGCACAAAAAAGGTTTGTACTATGCACAAGTTTCCCAATCGGGTGTGAGACTCTTGTTCACCAAATATAACTTCAACCAACCACTTGCATGACCATTCTCCTTGTATAAGGATGTAGTTTCATGGATAACATCTTCTATTAAAAAATCCTTTCCTACCATCAGTGAAGTCTTATTCTATATTTTAAAGGTTACCCCCTTCTCCAGGGTGATCCTCTAAAAGTCGAACCACAGCTCTACCATGCATAAGACTGATCTTCTACGACAACATCAATGGATAGAACATTCAAAGTAGAGATCTATCATGATAGGTTCCTTGTGGGTCCAATATTGAGTGGGCCCATAGTTTTTTAATAATTTCCCAACCACTTTCATCTTATTTTATGTGTATTCAAGGGATACTACTATGAAAAACGTTGACCTAACACATAATACTATAAAGTTGTGTGCAATACTGTCCATGAACCCAAGCACCAAGTCTTGCATATAACCGTTTTTTGAGCTTCAAATATTTAATTTATATGAAATAACCATGTCTGAGACCCCATTTCACACAAATACCATGCCTTGCTTTCACCCCTAGTGTGTAAACCTCTAAAATTTCATATAATAAGTTTTTTCTTCCTCATGAGATATCACATATTCCCTAAATGCATGTTTCTCCCTAAAATCTGATTTTACACATTTGTATGCTATTTAACTTTTCTTTTCATCATATTCACACTATTGTGGACTTTAGGATTGAAAAATCCTATATGCTATTGCAACCTGGAATTTTCAAATCCATGCCACACCCAGGGGTTTATGTGCTGAGGTTATGTAAGCCAAAGGTGTGAGAAGTGAGTCCACAATGTCCAAACTACATGATGTGATACTACCTATCACCAACATCCTCAACACATGTTGTTAATCTATAGTCTTACCTTGTGTTATTAGATTGTTATTCCCCTTGTAGGACCATCATGGGATGCTACCACCTTCCTCACCACAGAGCGATCCGCTTGCATTAGGCAGATTCCATGTGTAATCCCCTCACACCCTTTATAGGATACTCCATGTATGAGTCATAGGTAATGAGATCCTCGTCAAAAAAAAATTATATCCTCCTCACAAGGAATGAAATTCTCCTTAGGAAGTTTCCACTTGTAAGCTACAGAACACCTCTTGTCGACATATCTCTCACAAGACGGGTGGTAGGTCTATTTATTCCTCTTATTTATCACATTGAGAATGATTCACATGGGATAATAGGTTATTAGTGACCATAAAACCCATCCAACTAAATAACATAGTCATCATCCTGAGTGTAATCTATAAAAACCATCCATAATTCATTAATGGGTAGCCTTTATGCGTGTGCCCTAACCACATGGGCCTCCTCCTTAGGTGTAGGGCCCAACACCAATCTTAGAACTATGTGTATTTGATTCCCAAATAATTGTGATATGTGGGATGACACTCTAAGTTACAAACCAATGATTCCACTCATTCCATCCATTTCATCAATTCAACTCACTCCCAACACTTCACCGATATCCACCCTAATTATGCCCAAGCCTCCAAATCTCAGAAAGATCACACCACTCAATTTAGACTCTCCATCAATTAATCCCCATCCACATAATCAGATATCCTAGTTGATCTCGAGAAACTCATAACCAAAATCCACACACCATTAAACCAAAATAAATATTCTTGTGAAGGTAACATTCTATGCGTAAGCCCCACACCATTCATCAAACTACAAGAGTTTAATCCATTTATCCTAAACAAGGTATGTAGGAAACCTATATGAGGTTCATTCCAAATCAATGGTAAACCTTGGTGCCCCCTCCTTTGGGTTCACCTCCTTGATCCACCTCAATGGTTGTCTAGATCAACCTTCATGATGTGACATATTCCCATTATGGGACATAACTTATGGGTCCTCCCCCATAGGGAATTTTTATCCAGCCACTGGAAACAAATCAAGGTTCCACCTCTTAGGTATGAACCTACCCGATCCACCTATAATATTTTATAGATCAACCTTAATGATGTATCATATTCCCTTTATGGGAAACACCTCATGAGTCCACCTCAATGCATAATTTTGATCCATCAACCAGTAAATCTTGGTTCCCCATCCAAAGGGGTTCACCTACCTAATCCACCTCTATGGGCTTCCAAATTAATGTTCATGGTTTGAAATCATCCTTTTATTGGACAAACCTCTAGGATACTCTAACATGGGGTGTTTTTATCCACCCACTGGTAAAACATCAAGGTTCTATCTCCTTGGGAAGCACCACCCTGATCCGCCAATGTGGGGTATCTTGATCAGTATCGTTCTTTCTCGACAAGATGTTAGACTCATGTAATGTCTCATAATGATACCTAATGATAAACATGGGATGTTTGATGTGAAATCCTTGGAAGATATGAACCTATTGTGTTAGTTAACTCATGATAAAAATGCTATGTATGAGGTTAACTAATTGGAAGATATGCCTTAGGCATCAGATACATCATGATTGAAACAAGGTACCTTGGGTTCCACACCTATGATGCCTCCATGAGATTCCATAATATGAAGAAGATTACAGTTTTCAAATTTTCATATCGTCTAGAAATTCTTGTAATTCTCAATATGACTACTCCCCATATTGAAGGTTTCTTCCCAATCATGACCCTATGGAATGTCCAGACAGATGCAGCATAATTAACTTGCATCCACAAAGATATGAAACCGAGAATGAGATCTAAGAGCAAGACTTAACTCTATGAGGTAGACCCAGACTAGGAGACGAATTCCATGGAGGAATCAAAAAAAAGAAAAAACTGACATCCAAGCATCCCATTATGATCAAGGGGAAGACATCACCAATTAAAGAGATAAATGTCACCTTCCATTGGAAAGTGGGAATGCAGGGTGATAAAAAGTGATTCCAGCACATGTTAACATGTGGAGTCCATGCAGCCCAATGAAAGCATTGGAAACATTAACATCACATCCTAAAAACATAACTAGTAAAATATTATAACATGAATGTGAATGCCGTCAACATCGTACCCACCTCCTACCATGAATGTCCCCCAAAAATTATCAACTCAACATGACTACATAGTAATAAAAAACGCCAACATATATCATCACATTTGAAGGAAGTGAGGGAAAGAGGGTGTATCATTCTATCAATCTCACAACCACCCTATATGTATTGGAAAACACCTAGAATGCATGACCATCCAGCGTTGGAAATGTTATTCAACTATATTGGGAACATATATAAACTTTTAAAAATACATGATAGATCGATAGAACATAATACCCAACCTATGTGTTCACATAAACATCAACAGAATAAAACACAACACCAATAATACACCACACAACATCTTCTAAAATGGATACCACTTGTCATTTTATTACACTACACACCCCGTATATAAATTCATGATAACCCACATTCTCTTATATATGCCACATTTTTTTCATATTTAATATGTTGAAACTCACACCCATTTATTACTCCATATCATTTCACATCTACATAGCCCATTATTTTATAATTAAAATTAATTAATCCAGTTACCACAAGAAAATTCCATCCTATTATTATTCATTTACTAACCCATGTAAATTCGTTTCAGTATTACTATTAATTACATGGAAGATCAAACAATTAACACATCCAACCCCATGAAAAACTCACCCATCTCACATCATTCTATTCCACAATACCACATAAGACAATCCATCTCATCATAATAACCACTCATCTTAAGCAATGCACAACACAAGCACTATGTAGAATCGCACCTCACATCTTTTTCCAACCAACCATCATATCACTGAAAAAAAATTCACAACCCTCCTAGTGACCACTCTCAATGCACAATAACCCACATCATTGAAGGTAACAAATTATGTTGGAGGATTTAAATTACATCACTTCATTATTTACCATGGTAACTATAAGAAAACTATATTTCTATTCAAAACTAATTCATTAGTTATATATACAATCTTATAATTTTATTCCAGGTGGCAATAATAAAAAAATAGCAAGGGTCTTATAATCATATCAATTAAAACATAATAAAGGATTCCAATAGACATGATTTATAGTAATATAAATAATCATATATAATCTCATCAACAATATCATTAATGCAAAAAACATGGGATTTCTCTTCATTGAAAAAAATTTTAGATTATAAAAATTAATTTTCCTTGTTAATTTGATCATTAATATCTACCTAATCGAGGTAAAATTCAAGTATTACCTACACATTCTCATATATAGGCATTTAATAAGAATACCCAACCTCAAATTTGCTTTTTGATTCACTTCTCATAATAAGAAGAAGGGGAAACAACCCAGAAACCCAAACCATCCAATTAATACCTCACATAAACATTTATCACATAAATGGGTCATCAAAATGAATTCTAAACACTTTTCAATCTCAAGATACATCACTTTTATGAATCCCTGAAGCATGAAAAATGGAATCAATGTGATAAAAGGTTAAAAATCACTTTAACCTACCAATCCCAGCCACCAGAACCCAATGATCAATGTAGGTGGAAAGGGGATAGGGGATCCTCTAAAAATTCTATGGTCTGATAAAATACTGAGATGATCAAGAATTGAATGATAGAATTTAGGAAAAACACAAATTTATAAATAGGTTGTAACTCCTCTTATTAATGTTGTGAATCACATATTTTTAGCATGAATTTTCATGTTTACTACAAATTCAAGATTTGAAACTGATTTATGTTATGAATTCCATAAAATAAGAACTCAAAAAACTTCCAGTAAAATTCATGGAATCTTAATGGGATTTAATTGGTGTTATAAATTTTCCTTTCACATAATGTGTTCATTAATTTTCAAACTACAGGCATAAGTATAATCTCTGATTTACGAACCACAGAAGCCATGAATCATAAACTCATGTCAATAATTAAACTATCATACCTTGAACTGACTGCTATATAAAAAAACTCTAACGTCCCCATAACCCTCTTTGATCCTCCTCTAAACACCAAGGAATCCCTAAATGGGAATGTAATGGTCTTGGGAGAAAGGTACTATTACCATAGATACCTCTCAAAAAATTATCCTTTTAAATAATCAACCAAATCCAAAAATATGGAGGGGTCTATATAATAAATCCACAAGATACCACTTAGGGATATTATTATACAATAACCACTATCACCATAAAAAAACTAAACAAAAATATCCACAAAACCCCCAACACTACTACATCACATTCTATTATTGAGAACAACACCACATCATTTGAAAAAATCCACAAGCCATGTCCATTACACATAAGCATCCACACTACCTTTTCAACCTCTATATAACCCATGAAAACAACCTCCCCAACCATTACACAATACTATCCTGAGAATACGAATAAATGATGACCACCTTCTATATTAAGATATATTATTATTTGGGAAGAACTATATCTCCAAAAGGGTTTTAAAACATTTTATAAGAATAAAACCTCTTGATTAATAAAGGGTTTCCCCTTTTTATATTCAGGAATCAATAACACACATCACTTGAAAGGGGAAATAAATCACATGTCATAAAATTACAAAGTATCAAACATCACATCATCAATGAAAAATAAATATTAATAAAATTCATAAAAATGATGGGTACTAGGCACACATATGAATCAGAAGCTCCCAATTACTCCCCACCATGAAAACATGCTTCAATATCATGGGAAATAAAAGGATAAATGGTACTATTAGATGCTTCTCTTGATGATCTTGCATATCTTCTAATCACTATAATATTTTTTTAGAATCCTCAACATCCAACTTTCCCCATTAAATGACTTGGGAGTCATAATGAAAATACCAATGAGGCTCGGACACATGAAATGCCTCATGGATCATCTATCATTACAATGAGAGTGCCAACCGTTATGAAACCTCCCCAAAATTTCCAACTCCTCGAATGTCCCAATGAACCTGGGTGAAAGATTATTACCCCTTCCAATCCTCTATATCTCATTGAGGTTAAACCATGATGAATTGTTTTCTATATCACCAAACTGTAGGGGCCTCTACTTAAAATCAACATATTCCCTATGATATTTTTTATTCCCTTAACCAACCTTAGACCATCTATATCTTAAAATTAATGGACTATACTACATTAGGACCCAAAAATTTGGAATCCCCAACCTCCATCTAGCACAATAGAGAATGACACAACCACCAATAAAATGCCTCTATTAGAGCCATGATAATGGATGAGAAATCATTGTTATTACAGTAGAACTCAACGAATGAAACATTCTATATAAATTTTCTTCCAAATTCCATATTATAGGCTCAGAAAATATACACTAGCCTCTGGATGGATTAACCCATTTTACCATCTATTTGAGGGTGGAAATCTATGTGAATGTGAAAATAGGATCTAAAGGAATTCCACACTCCAATACAGACTAATAAGGTAAACTGAGGATCATGATCAAAGACCATGGTCCTAATGTCCATGTATATCCTAAACACAACCTCCATATATTTTCTTTACAATACATCCATGAAACCCAAATAACTGATTTCTATAAAATGATCTAAATTCATTAATCAATCCGCTGTCACCAAAACTAAATCACATTCTACTGGAGATTATGGTATCCTAGGGATTAAATCGTTAATGATACGCTAAAATTTCTATTAAGGAACATTAATGTGCTGAAACTAACCTCTTGGAACATGTTTTCCTTCCATCACCTTCTGAACAATCTGAATCATATCCCCAAACTATACTATTGACCATTTTATCCTTAGTAAAACATGTTGTCTCCCCAAACCATGAAGCAACTATGTCGCACTAGAACATACTACTAATGGTAAGAAGTGAAACTCATGGGTAACTCCACCTCACATTGGATATGGAAAAACATCACCCCTTAGAATAATATAATGTTTTGAACATCATCATTTCATCCCTCTAAAGAATCACAGTGGACAAAATAGTAACCTATCAGCTCTTCGAATAAATCTCCACACAAATAATACTCAACATTCCATATCAAGGTTGAAATTTCAATCATATAATAAAGATAACAATGGAAACCACTCTCCCATACTTGAATATTCGTCAATGAAAGATCCTTCACCCTTTTCCCAACATAGTAATACCCTTGAACCTCATCTCTTTTGGACTTCAAACTTTGTACATCCAAAATAGCATTCCCCTTTATAGGGGATGACTGGATATGAAAATCATAATCCCATAGAAACATAATCCACATAAAGTAGTTCAAATTTAAACCCCACTAATATAAGATACATTTCGAGATCTTGTGGTCCTTGAAATCCATAAATTACTTATTGAAGAGGTAATGTCACCAATGATTATATGCAAACATAACTACTACTTTCTTAATATCATGGTTGGTATAGTTATTCTCATTGGATATTTTTTTCCCTATACCCATAAAAGGCAATTAAACTCTGATCCACCATGAGTCATCCCAAGACTAGATGAGAAGCATCACATAAAACCTCAAACACCCCCTCTCTTAAGGAAACTGAAGCACTGGATCATTGATTAACATTTCCATCAAGTAACTGATTGTTTTCTTGAAATAATAATCCCTTAATAAGGTATAGTTCTTACTTTAAAATTATGTTAGTGAGGTTTAATCCCAATAGAAATTCATCATAAACATCTGATAATATTAGGAATGACTAAGAAAATGGTGAACACAATACATTTCTTGGTTGATGCCCGAGAAACAAATCCTCAAAATTTGATTATTATACAACCACACCCTTATAAGAGACCACATTCCTAGGGAAAATACATCTCACATATAGAACCCTCAATTGGAAAAATTATCATTGAGATATTATTATCGATGGACCTACAAGATAACTAAAAGTTATTCGGTATGCTCTGCCTTTGACATTGAGTAAATCATGTTATTTTCAACAAATAATATGGACATCTATTCTTAGAACTGAATGAATATAGAGTTAATGAGACCCATTAACAAAAGTGGATCACTCATAACACCTAATTAGATGACCAAAATCTTAACATGGCCTTACCTGCACCTGAAGGTAGTCTTCAATATACCATCCCCTTTTACCCTCATTTCTTGATTTCAAGACCACAAGTCGCCCTTATAAAACCATATGGACCCCTTTATATATTTTATAGCACACTAGGTTTTTTTCACTAATCAATTACCAAACCTAAGAGCCACCTATCCTCAAGAGTACCTCCCTATATCCCAGAGGATTTCAACTTACAGTGAGGGCCTTCTATTGTATTTCGGGGAGACTATATGATCATGATTAGAGTAAATCAAAACAATATAATAAATAGATAAAAATTGGAAACATGTATAATTATAAGGTAACAAAATAAGAAAATAATCCAATTACAATATAAAGACTTGAATGAAAAAGGAAAAACAATAGAGCATATCTCATACTAAAATGATGATCATGACAAGCCATACAAAATGTGGAGGTATATGGGAAAATTGAAAAAGTGTAATAAACCACATGATATTAATGAATGAAGAAGAGACCAAAAATATATCTCCACTAGAATCACTTGAATAATCTATGTCCTATTCTCAATTACTCCATCCTAGAAAAGTATAATTGTGCATTCATGGGGGGACCCTTCCCTTAATCCCTAACTATAACTTGGAAGTCTATTTGGGTACCAATTTTTGGCCTAAACAGGTTCCAAAATACCCTCATTTGTCCACTACCAATGGTGTATATGGACTATAAAGTCCATGAAATTATGTCATAGTAGTGTGAAGGTATAAAAAGAATAAATATTTAATTGATAGAGTGATATAACACATTCTTTAAGTACATTAGGTAATAATTACTCTATGAATAGAGGGAAATTTACACAAAAGTAAGCAGTTTCTATGACATATGATGATGAAATATGCATAATACCTGTGAGTTTAATGACCTAAGGTCCTTAACTAAGGCATCTTATTCAACTACATGGTGTTAATTCATAGAGACCCCAATATAATATAGATGTTCATGGTCAATGAACCAAGGCTATTCGGTAGGGAATTATCTTAAGTCTATAGAGTTCCTCCATATAAAACTAGTGATAATCATGGGTGGATCCCAAGGATAAATTCCAAGAAATTACATGAATACTAGATCCAAGGTAAAATTCCAAGGAATCAAATATAATAATTCATTGGTTCCATACATTGATTTTGGTTCCATAGCACAGTGTTGTTTCCAAATCTACGTATCTACCATAAAACCTTTTATACAAGTGGGTTAAAAGGGACATGATAGTGTCCATTATATTATCAATAATTAATTTATAATGTTAAATTTATTAGTCTACTCACTTTCATGTGATAAAGCGATGGGCCATGTTTTTTTCCATGCCACATTACCATCCATATGAATAATGTGTTAAATCTAAGATGTCATCCACCTCAATTCTTAATTCACAATTAATAGTTTTTATCCCCCATTATATTTATTAATGGCATGGCTATATAAGAGGTATCCAACCTTTAACATTTACAATTAATTCTCAAATGGATTTCAATCAAGGGTGTAAATATTATCGCACTAAAAGCTGTGCAATTGTTATTAGTATTTAGATGAAAAAACCTCAAGGGGTAGTTTGGATTGATGTAGATGACCTCAACCCGTGTAAAATGTGAAAATTGATCACCTAAACATGTTTTACAACATTTTAATTTATGTTATTACTAATTTTATAAGTAATTTATAGAGGTTCCTATGTGGTACACTATAAATAAACATATAAAATATGATGACTTTATAGGAAAAGATATATTCCACCCACCATTGATGTTTAGTAATCTCCTAATATATTATTAGATTTTAAAAGGGGATATAATAAGAGAAATCAAAGAAATAGAAAAATTACCTAAAATAGGGAATATTATCTCTTATATAATTATAATTCCATGTAGAAAGATATATGAGGAAATGATGTAATAATATAGAAGAGATTAAAAAAAATAGATACAAGGCAACAAATGGAACATGATTATAAGATCATAACAAGAAGTTCATCCAAATCCTAAGGTAGAAGGACTTTGGAGCTCTCAATCTAAGAGGAGGTTCTACATGAGGATGATGAGAAGAGGGGGGATAAAATTATAAAGAAGGAGGGGTAAAAAAGGAAACTTCCCCATTTTCTGAAGGCATTCATGGTTTGGCCACATGGTTTGGCCAAAACATGATACTCCACCACCTATGGGGAGCTAAGAGTGTGTGATAGATGCATATTTAAACTAACTATTCATAGATAGTGTACCATATTATAGTATATTATAGTACCCCACATGACTATGTATCCTCTTTTTCATAGTCAAATTAATCATGCAACTCCTCCTAATAGGCTACACAGTTAAAGGACATTATTACCACTAACCATGTTCTCATAGTTCACCTAATGTTTTTTATTAAAAAATTTGAGATTTGGGCTCTGAATAAGCCCCAGCCTCTCCCAAAACATTCCATAAACATTCAAGGACTTTTATTAAAGGAAGAAAAGAGTTTGATAATTATTTTTTAATATCCATACCACATCAAAATCCCATGCATGTTACAACATCCCCTTCTTAAAACAAATTTTCCCTAACTTCACATTATGATGATGGTAAAGAATTGTTTGGGAAATTTTACATCCATTAAGAAAATAAATTATCATCTCACTCCTAGGACTCATTCTGTACAAGGTCGTGATGCCATAATCCCAATACCATAAGAACTGACTGGACTGAGAGAGTCTTTGTGATCTGAACAACAAAAAATATAGGATGAACATCAATGGAAAAATATACCCGTAACTCAACACCATTAGGTTGGAATATGTGATATGTGTATGAATGATAAAGAAAAATCTATAAAACATGGGAGACATCATTAATGGATCAGTACCTCAACGGTAATTACAACCGATAGGCTATCAGCCCGACTCTCTCTATGATCTCCAAGTGTTTAAAAACTCTATATTATAGCTTTCCTTATCACATAAACCATAAATTCCACTGTCCAGTAAAAACATAAATGAAGACATAATCCATAACCTTGAACTCTTTGTGTAATCAATGGTAATCCACATATAGAGTCTTGCTAGCCCGAGATGTAGAAATAAATTTCCTAAAAAGATAAGCATCCTTGAAAATATAAAGTATGAGATGAGGTCTCAATAACAATTTCTACCTATCTCTAACAATCATAGGGGTGAATAGAATATGAAATAATACATATCCTTATAAGGAGACATATGTATAGTCATTCAAAAATGGTTATTATAAAAAACATTTGTCAAGTGGTAGATCTTTCTCCTAAAAAAATAAAAAATAATGGGGACATTCCAATATAATTTCCTCTAAAACCTATATCGAATGTGATAATTGAAATATGGTTGATATTATATAATCAGAAGTAACTATGAACATAATGGTCTCAATAACCCATACTGGAACCAGGATGTTAAACATGCATCCCTATTGATATGACAGTGTATGGAACTTCATGGAGGCATATGATATCCTAACCATATTGTCATGCTATCTCATCCATTGGAAAGGTCTCCCTGATATGTAGGAAGTTAATATCCATTTTCATCATATCTATGAGCACACATACTGCATCACAACCTCAAGGTGACCTAGGTAAAACCATAAGAAAATATATATTGATTTCATATCTTTTATCCTCTAAATGGGTAGTGTCTAAAAAATCCTCATATGTCTATGGTGTTCTAAATTCAATTGTTTAATGGGGGATCACTGACTAAAAAACACATGATCTCCCTTTTTATACGAATCCACCAATAGTGGAATTGTATTTCATGAAAAATGTTGGTAAGGCCTTTATGTACTGACCATAAGGAGGAATGCGACTCTCACATCTTCTCATATATCTTCCAGAACCCAGATATTTTAATGAATGAAAAATATCTCATTACCATCATGAAACAAACCAGGTGTCTAGTCCTTCCATGTAATTATCTCCCATAGGAACTATCCCTCGCTATATTAAATCTCCTCATCTTTACGATATCTAGAAGCAAAGAGTCCACTATAAATGATGTTTCTAAAGTTTATCTCTTATAGTACTGTTCCATAGGATGAATATAAAAAAATAAGTCCATCAGATTTTATTCACTACTGGACTACTATAAATCATGTGTCTATGAGTTCCATATAAGAGTGTTATCAATGACATTTCAATTTTCGAATATATAATAAAGCTCAATGTTAAAAAACTATTGAAAGTTCACCCATAATTAGTGAAAGAGACTCATTTAGTTTTGTATAAGGATATAATTGAGTATTTTTTATTCTTTATACAACACAAAACAATCTCCCAATAAGTAATTCATCCTTCAAAGAAATGCATAGAGCATATCTAAAAACCCAATATCATGTGTGGGGTAATTACGCTAATTAGTTATCAAATAATGATACATTTCCACCATGACATGATCTACCTACATCAAAATGGATCCCATCATGATTCCCAATGCATCAAAATAAACTGTGTATCCTCTACTAGGATCGGGTACTATCAGGATCAACACTAATACAAATCTCCCTTTCAATGTTTAAAAGGAACTCTCTAAGGATAAAAACTATTTATACTAGACACATTTTTGGAGAAGCCTCTGGGAAATGCTATAAGATGTATGAAATATTTTATAATGTTACTGTAATATCCAATCATCCCTAATAAACTCTATATGGAAGAGAATTTGTTAGGAATCTTCCAAGAAACCCTGAAACTCACATTCTCTAGATCAACTAATTCTCTTGTATCTGAGATGATTTGACCTATAAGTGTCCTTTATTAACCCAAAAGTGGAACTTTTCAATCATATCACAAAATATATTCTATATTAGTTTATTTAGTGTGATCTAAAGATGTTTGTTAAGGTTTGTATTGAGTATGAGAATACACCAATATTTCATCCTTTAAGACTATACCAAATGAATCCATATGAAGGTGGAAAACCCAAATCATCAGATCCATGAAAATTGTATTTGAGTTCATGAGACTGAATGACATGAAAAAATATGAGTTCATGCCATATCTATTATAGAATGGTGTACGTTGTATATCTAATAGTATAATATGAACATAATGGTAGCCTAACCTCAAATCAATCTTGGAGAAAACCCATGATCCTTATATTTAGCCAAAGAGGTCATCTATAGGAGGTAGCGGATATTATTTCTTGATATTTAGTTGGATCAACCGATGATAACCCAACCAAATACTAAGGGTCCCATTAGCATTCTCAAAGAATATCATAAGAGAACACCATGGTGAAGTACATATTTACATGAAACCCTTAGTATAAAAATAATCTAGTTGTGTCTTAAGCTCCTGAATCATAGTAGTATCTATAATGTAAGGAGGAATGGATACTGGTAATGTTCCTAAAACTTGATCAATACTACAATAAATGTCTCTTTCAGGTTGTAGTCAAAAAATATATTCATGGAAGGCATCCTCAAAATGATCTACTACATGTGGGAATATAGGCTGAAACATTCTGTGATAATCTAAAATAGTCTATAAATCTGGATTATGACCCTGCCCGCGATATGTGGGTCTAGCTTGATATGACATGACATCCCATTCAACCTTTTTAATATTACTACCACACTCTGATGATGTGAAAAAGAAACTTAATTTATAGAAATCAATATATTTGTGCTATAGAACCAATAAATCAATCTAGAGAATGATGTAAAAACCTATCATCTTGAAGATAAGGAGGTTTCATAGAAAATGATAATCTCCCACGTCAAGGGGGGGGGGGGGGTCCTTATGATGTTGTACATTTTCTAATAAAACATAAAATAGGTTATTGAGAATCATCAGACCACAAAATAATTATTCTCAATCCCAATACTCTCTATAATTTCCATTGATATAAATATTAGTAATATCTCATATAAAATGGAAAAGACACTAGAGAAGAGGATACTACAACTATTCCTCAAATTGTAGAGGGACTGGAAGTCTTCAAATTTTTAATTAGCTACAAAACCTATATTTGGCCTGAACAATGACCCTATGAAATAACATAACCACCCTTGGATGGTCCACTCTACTTGTGATATAAATTATTTATTGGGATCCCTTGATCATGTCCACAAACGTATCCCTAACAACCAATTGTACTCCCACATTCTAAATGGAGAGGAGATACTAATCCTATTCCTATGAGGGAGGGGGATGGTGAATGTCCTCTCCAATTAGAAGTTTATGTAAAGGTCTAAAAAAACTTTTGAAGAAAACATATTATACAGAAGGTCTGACATTCAACTGGGTTTCTATCATAGTGTGGCATCATATAACACTTCATACCAATGTGAGTATAGATAATGTGGCTTTTAAGGCATACACTAAGGATATTGTTTCCTCCCAAGGAAAGAACAAAATGAATCTTCCATCCACTCTGAAAAACTACAACTATATCAAGTTACTAAACTTTCAATCCTAATACCTCTATCCTATATAAGGTTATTTATATGGATGAGGTGATAATTTACTATCTCAGTGACAATATTAAAATGAAACATGTTCACCTGATACTAGATGGTGTATAAAATACCATCCTAAAAATGTTAATTCCTATGAATTTCATCAAGAAGGAGAGAACGAATTAAACACTAAATATCTATGAAATTGGATTAATAAACCATATGAGATCGCGTTCCATTCTCCAGGTGTATAAACCCTCTGGCTTGGTCTTCTCTCGCTATCTCATGTCAAAAGTAATAGAAGATAGATGTTTGGAAATACTTTTATATTTTAACAAGATACTATAAATCATGGTAAAAAACAACCCACTATCTATATTCTGAACCATAATAAATATATTTTATAATATTGATCCTAATATCTAGATGCATATCTAGATGTTAAAAAATAGGTAACATGGCATCTATGTATGACCCAACAGCTCAAGGACCACTATCCTAAGAAATCATATGTAGATAATACCAATGAAACACATTTTTAACTCTTTTATTGTAGGGGAAGATCACAGTGATTATTGCATGGTTTGTATAAGTAATAGGAAACCCTCTTGAAACTAAACAACAATAACCACAGAAGGAATTGTTTGAGGTGCCGCATGTGGAACTACCAGAGGTAATTATGGTTTTTCTAGTACCACCACCATCAGTTCTTGGTTGTTTCAACCCTCAGGGAGTATGACTGGAGGATATCAATAAGAAATATCTCTATCGTTCCAAGAACACACCTCAAAATAGGATTCAATAATACAATAGTTCAATAAATCAAGAATATGAAATCTATAAGAATTATAGTAAAAAGTCACAACACTATTCTTGCTCCTATAGATAGGTTTGTGTGGTATATAACACCATAAAGATGATGAGATAAACTCTATACTCACCCCACTAAGGTTGGGTTGAAGGAATGGTCTCTTATATCACAACATTGTCCACTTATATAGAGAGTAAATTGTATGTTATAAATGAAATACCCTATTAGTTATAATTATATCCCTAATCAACAAAAACAATTTCACTTAATAGTTTCAATTCAACTATTCAAAGATTCGTATATATCATGATCTAATAAGATAAGTTGCCATTCTCATGATATTGAGTCCTAATATTAATAATGTAAAAATGTAATGTCATGTAACTGTGAACAACATTTTACAATGGTTTAATAAAATTTATCACCATTAAAAATTTATAGAGGTTAAAACTATTTTTTAATTTTAATTTCATACATTTAATTGAAAGAACCAATGTTTCAGCTCATGTGACATATATATACTTCATAAAAAAAATACATAATTGGCCAATTTATGGTTCCACCATTATGATATACTAGAATACCCAATTTATGATGATTCATAAACTTTTAATAACCAACTATTTTTCTCATTTATCAGTTAAAAAATTATTTAGATAATAGGTATAGTAATCAAGGAACCATACCATGCTGCAGAAAATGCACATTGTAAAGTTGATATGTCATGGAATATGAAAGACATGTGAATTTTTAATTTCATACTGTCAAATGTGAACCAACACTTTCTTTTCATAATATTCTAATGATAAAAATCGATAATAACAATAATAAACACCACATATAATTTACGTCACCTAATGGGAAAATAAAGAATACTATAATCGGTATAATCCTTCACTATTATTCCCTTTCTAGGTAATTTGGATGTTCCATGTACGTGGGTTAGCTACTCCCATACATAGACTCATTACAGAATTGTAACACATTCCTAGTCATATTTCTACCAATCCAAAATCAAAATACAAAAGGAAAGGAAATCTATGACACCATTTGTATCACCCCAACCCCAGTTTACTAATACATAATTGAACACAAGAGCCACCTAGAAATAAATATTCTCCCTACTCCCAGGTTGTTGACATGAAATGATAGTCCTTGATTGTACATATAGCGAGACTATATCCTCAAGATTAGAGTGACACATATTTGTATAACAAGAAGATAAACAATATAAATAGATATAATAATAAGGTAGCTATCATGATCCAACCTAGGTACCATAGTAACCTGATAACTGAGCTAACCCTAACATGGACTGAAAGGCATTTCCAATCCCTATAGCTTGGTGACTAGCACATAGGAACATAAAACACGAATATATGAACTAATTTTTCAAAAAAACATACTAGATTCTAGATAAAATAGACAACATGAATACAAAATAAACTTCACTAGGAGTAATGTACCTAAAGTCAACAAGCCATTAAAGCCCAAAGTACTACAAACCAAGAAACAAAACAGAAGAAAACACCCAAAGTCCCCCATGACACAACTCATCGCATCCAAGATTCTATAGTTGGATCATCCTCTAAGAGATCATTCAACTTGCTTGAACCTGGAAGGAGATAATCAAGAAACACCTAAAGGAAAAAGTATGGTGTATTCCAAAATCCAAGTAAGGTATAACTAAGGATTTTGTGATATATACTAATAATAGATTATCCAAATAAATTCATTCAATTTTTAAAATAAACAGGTTTGGCGTTTTCAAAGAATATTTAATCAAATCAAGAAATATAGTTCAAATGAAGGAAAAATTCTTTAAGAAAATGATTTATAGTTGATGTAAAATTTCTAAACCAATTGAATAAAACAAAAAATTTATATAAAATAGTTTATATAAATTCAAAAGGCTTTTAAATAATTTTTTGAACATTTGAATACATTTATATCTCAAATATAATACAAGTGAGAGAAAAGTTCTTGTTTCCAAATATGTATGAAAGTATCATCATATAGGACATTATACTTTCTAAGTGATCTCAGATATATGTGTATAGACATGTACCACCGAAACTATCCAATGGTGACTCATTACCATCCAATAAGGCATGTGACCCGCAGCATGTATGTTTTAGAAAATTGTACTAGCATAGAGTGTGTCCAAATAACTCTCCATTTACCTAAGGCTTGAAAGTACTCTTACATAATCAGTGATGGGAAATTTATTTTAAGACTACTTAAAATAAAATTAAATCCCACTCTTCTATTTCAATTTCAATTTTCCATTTAAAATCAAATGAATTCTTAACAAAAGGAATACCTATTTAACAAGATAAAACCACTGGGTTTCAATCAGAACATTTTAATCCATTTTATGAAGATTGAAATCTATTGAAAACCAATTAAATTAATCTCACAATTCATTTCCACAATTAAATTAAGAAATTTAATTAAATTAATTTCCATCAAAAAACCAATTTAAATTATCCAAATTAAATCATCCAATTTTCATAAACATATCCAAATTCAAAGGATTTGAGGGTTTTCGAAATTTTCATGAGAAAAAAATTTCAAATATCCCAATTAATTAGAACTGTATTTTATTATATAATCAATTTAAAACACATTTGAGAAATTTTATTTAAATGAACAGTTGAAATAAATAAATCATATTCAAAGTTAATAAATTTTGCTAAACAAGATAGAGTCACCTATATTTTCCCGAAACACAACACTCTCAATGACACCTATTAATGATAAAAAAGGAGTATAAGACCTCTAAACACATCCTAGAGACGATATCTTGTAATTAAAAGCATAGATACATCAATTTTAGGATGATCTATTGAAATTACAAAGGAGGAGAATGAGATAAAGGTAAAGAAAGAGGGAGGAAGCATACATGTGAATCACATTTCCAGCATTACAACAATCGACTGCCAAAAGAGAGGATATGAAAGGTTTGTAAAGATCCAAGATCACATGGGCAAGGCCTTGGGTCGAGATAAAGAATACAAGAGAGTATGGGAAAATATATCTTGGCAATGCTTCCCATTTAAAAAACTGCTGTTGGGGTATTATATGATTTGTAACCACACTACACATTGTGAAATAGTTAATATCTGAAACCACTGAAAAACGCATCACCTTGATCAAAAAAGGCATTCTGAATTAAAATGATCATTCATTCATTTATGACAAGTAAAATATCTTCAAATCATGTACCCTTCACAAAATAAAGACATTCATGACTTGCCTCCAGAAACAATTACACGTCATGTAACCCAGTTTCATGGCATGTCACCTTCCACCAGTATGTTGAAAAGGTCGATTAAAGTTGAGAGTCCAAAACATTTCCAAATTCACCACTATAGGCATCCTTAAAATTCATTCTCAACCCTACCTAGTCAATAAGAAGGAAAAATCCACAACAAGGTTAAAGGCATACCTATCATATCCATAATAGGATGTCACAAACTCCTCACCATAAACACTTTTATATCCATAGAAATCATATAAAGAAGCTTCCATTCCAAAAAAACTAAGGCCATTTCTCTCTCATCATTTTTTCACATTCCCAAATCTCATGATTATGAGAACCATACAACCATATCATATGAATCAAATGTATCATCCCCCCATGAAGTACCTTGGTCTCAGAATCAACTATCCTGATAGGCTATTCAATCAGAGATAAATTAGGTTCAGTCTCAACATCACTCCAAAACAATATATGTATCATATTAAAACATCCTCAGATATGATACATGGAATTTTTTATGTATAGAAATCACCTGTTGTGGATGTTTTAAATGGCATAAAGCTTTCCCTGGATTTTCCAAAACCATTAAAGGTCCCAAAAAAATGAGGAGTAAGCCTCCCTTTACTCCCAAGACATCGATGACCCAACCGGGGTGAAACATTCAAGAACACCTAGAAAAAAACTATGAAATAAAAAGGTATTCAACGATGATCAGTATAAGACTTATATCAGCTCTATACAGTCAACATTCTCCGATGAATCATCTAAATCTTTTATGTTGTCTCTTGCACCATGCTTGGTCCGACAAAGGGCATTTTGCTAATATCATACCAACACAATAGATATTTATAAGTCTGACCATACAAGGTCTAAAAAGGTGCCTTTATGATCTCATACGACTAATTATTATTAAAAGAAAAATAAACCATCCCCAAATGATTATCCCAATCTCCACCAAAATCTAGAACACACTGAGAAAGAGTATCCTATAAAATATTTATATCTCTATATATGGTCATATGACTGTGTATGGTAGACCTTGCTAAAATAGAACTGAGATCCTAGTTCCTTATAAAGGAATCTCTAAAAGTTACAAGTTACCCAAGGATCCCTATCAGAATCTATAATACATGGAACCTCGTTCAAATAGAAAATCTCATTCACATCAAGTTTTCCTAACTCCTCAACCTTGGTTGTATCTCGATTGGATAGGAAGTGAGTCAACATGTTGAGCTTGTTGATCATAACCCATATCCCATTATTCTACCTATAGGTATGAGGAATCCCAACCACAAAGCCCATATATATTTCATACCACTTCTATGTAGGGACTGGAAGTGGATGAAGAAATCACAAAGGTTTCTGATGCTCGACCTTTACCTGTTAGAACATATAGAATTCAAAGACAAACTTAGAAATGCCCCATATCATCTATATCCAACAAAATTGTTTCCACATGCCATAGAACATATTACTGGCTCGAGTTGCATAGACCACTGGGAATTATGACAATCCCCTATCATAGCCTCTCTTGCTACTAATGGCACAACGAAGAGATTCTGATAGAATTGAACACCCTCTTTGGAGAATGAGCACATGGAAACTATCTACCCAACATAAAAAGAGTTTGTAATTCTATGAAAGTCATAATAAATCTCTTGATCCTGAAGAATCTACTCAATAAGAGATGAATTCAACTGAATGTTGGTTAAAGAAACTTCCGCCCCTTTCTCATGAACATCAATTTGAAACATTTTAAAGAGAGCCATTAAATTCCATTCATCTGAATATTTTTTTACTTCCCATTGTTGTATGTTTCTATATCAATGCATTTTTAATTAAATTCCCTCTATACGGGGTGTTGGTGATGTCAATGATGAACGATTGCAGTTACTCCACCAAACAACTTTGGCAGAGATTGAAATATTTTTGAGAAAAAATATAACTAAATATTTTGTGGTATGAGTACACAGTAACCCTTTCTTCAAAAAGGTCATGTTTCAAACACGTATGCTCATTCTTCATAGCTACATGTTCAATGTCATGGGTAGGATAATTATTCTCATGTGGACTAAGATATTGGGATCCATAATCCAATATGTGACCACAATGCATAAGAACAAAACCCAAGCCAGAAGTTTATGTATCACATAAGACCATATAACCCTACCTGTCCTCTAGAAGGGTCAAAACTAGTGTAGTAGTCAAATGTTGTTTCATCTCAAAAAAATTACTATGAAATTTATCATTCTAAGAGAACTTCACCCCTTTAGAGTCATAGAAGTCATTTATGAATCCGAATTAGATAATTCCTTCTAGAACCGATGAAAATATCAAGAAAATTCCATGAATCTTATAATCTCAAAGACATTTTCTGGTCCCTCCCAAGTCATAAAAACCATTAAATTATCTTGATCAACTAATATACCCTAATAAAACACCAAGTGTCTAAATAATTTTACTTCCTAAATCAAAAAATTACATTTTGAAAGCTTATCATAGAGTTAGTTATTTCTTAGAAGACTCATTACTATCCCCAAGTGATGCACATGATCCTATTTGGATTTATTGTAAAAGCGAATGTCATCCAAAAAAGTCCACCAGAAAGGTATCGAGATACTCAAGGAAAATAATTTCATTAGAGCCATGAAATCTATAAGATCTTTCATTAGACCAAAGGGAATAACAATATACTCATAATGGTCATAACTACTCCAAAAAGATTTTTTTTTGAATGTCAGATTATTTATACTCAACTGATGGTAACCAGATCATAGTTCGTTCATTGATAACTACTTCACCACTTTCAACTAATCAAATGGATCATAAATTCGAGTAAACAAAAACTTTTTATTAATCATTACTTGATCGAGGTTTATTTAGTAAACACAAAAGTAGATAGAACCATCATATTTCATAGAGAAGAGAAATAGCGCTTCCCGAGGTGATACAATGGGGTTTATATATCCTTTCTCAAGAAAATTTTCCAACATGGACTTCATCCCTTTCATTTTAGCTAGATAAATTCTGTAAGAGTGAATTTAAACAGGTTATGTTCCAGGCATTAAGATCAATGAAAATCAACCTCCCTTAGTAGTGTAAATCTAGAGAAATCAGAAGGGAAAACATCGGGAAACTCGACGAAAACCAGAGGGAGATCATCCCTAAAAGATTAACTCTCCAAATCAAAAGTATACAAGGACATTACCTTCCGAAATCTGAATGAGAAGGTTAGGCCCTACTCAAACATGGGTCTCATTCTCTTTAATTGACAAGAGACACAATACTTGGTGTAGTAAGGTACACCCATCAAAGATAAAATTCAATCTTGGGTTTAATAGCAATGTGCCAATCCATCCCCAATATGATGTCAAGATATTTTTTGTGAAGTTCCAAAAAACACTTAGCCTGGCCGACATTGGAAAAAGAGGAGAAACATGTAAGACTATGTAGACCCCACTCTCTCTTTTTTCCTAGGGGTGTATTAATATCCATTAAAAAAGATAATAGATCTACTGTAATATTAAGAAGATTAACAATACGGGTTGAAATAAATGAATTTGAAGCACTAGTATAAAATATAGTAGTCTCTAATGATGCATATATAGTAATGGTACCTCTCATAGTGGATAGACCCATGTCTGATTCCTCTGGAGACTCTTCCACTGCATGATGTATCTTATCATGGGATTCATGTTGCTAGAACCCCTTTATACATGAAGAATATAATTTCCCCTTATTTTTAGGAGAAAATAATGATCATGTTCTGAAATGAAAAGTAAAAAAGATATTATAGAATCTATGTAAGTGTCCAGAACATCCACACGAGCTTCAATTCATGGTTTCCTCGGTGAAAACCCTCCAAGAAAATGTTATGATTCAATACTGATAGAAATTTATAGGCCTTCCTCATGGAACTTTAGGAGGTCTAGAATGAACATGCCATGAAGAACTGTTGCGAGAATAATCATGCTTCTTTTCTCCCTTGAAGTAACCCAAACTAATACTTAGATATAAAGGAACTCCAAATATGCATGACTTTCCATCCATGTACATCTCAAACGTTATCGACCTATCTAGTACATCAAGATAACTGGGTAGATTCGGCAATAAAACCCGAGAACATATATTTGATCCATGTCCCAACTCATACCATCGAGTCATCATCATCAAATTAGATACATTTTTAGGTATAAACTGCATGAGTTCAATAAAGATATTTGAATACTCAGTCACTATTCTAGTAAACTACTGAACCTAGAAAAACATAACAACCTTGGAAAACATCATATACTCTAGATAGAACTAGTCGGTGGAATGAGCCTTGATGTCTTCTTACTCTAAGCCCTCATGTTTCTTAATCATCTCCATTGTGTCACACAATCTCTCCCCTAGTCCTTCTAGAATAAAGGTTGCATATTTTACCTTGATCTTATTTGGCGTCTCCATAAACTCAAAAAGAAGTTCAATTATTCCCATGAATTCTTTCTCATGTGGAAGATCAATGGATCCTTTGAAAATATGGAGTCTTCTAGTGAAGGAACTTTGGATAATGATATCGTAGGACATCCCCCCTGAGGGTCCAAAGCTAGAGCATGAACAGTAGGATACAGGAACAATAGTCCGGTACTGCCGGACCCACATAGGATACAAGAACAGTAGTCATCACCGTTGAACCCACGGAGGATTCCAGTACGATCGTCGTCATTTCCGAACCCACGGTGGATCCCAGTACAGTCGTCATCGTCAACGCAGTCGCAGCCAACTCTAGGGTTCACGCACACAGCATGCTCGATTCCGGGAGGGTCTGCTCCTCGAGCCAAGGGGGGTCGATACATCAACTGACACAAAGTTTGGAGTTAATGTATCCCAAAGTTCCGTCTCGTCAATAGGAACTCAACACGACAGACGACACATCAATCAGACGACCAGTCTGAGAGTTATTGGCCTTTTCGTCCCAGGGGCCCGATTGGTTTTAGGCCAAAACCAACCCAACCATACTCCAACTGCATCCAAACCTCTAGAGGAGTAAGGAAAAAGAACCGTTTCACTGAGAAGTATCCAACAAATTTGACAACACGTCAATCGGATGTCCAGAGCTCAAGTTATAAGCGTTTCCGCTCCGAGGGCCCGGTTGGTATCGTGTTCAAAACAACCCGGTCGTACCAAATGTTCTCAGAAACCTTGAGTGTAATATAACTAAACGACCATCTCGATCTAAGGAACGCTACACAACTGACAGTGCGTCGATCAGAGGTCTGTAGCCCATGTTATGGGCATTTGAACGGATCTGTCCGAAAACCGGGGGTTTGGGCCCGGTCCGACCCGGCCCAATACCCCCTGGGTCGGTCCGAACCAGTTTGACCTGACCCAGCTCTGGGTCCAGCCTGGTTGGTCGTGGCCCGACCCAGTAGGCGCGGCCTGGCCCGGCCGGTTTGGCCTGGCCCGACGCGAGGGTCCGGCCCGGCGCGGGCGGCCCGGCCCGGCGCGGGCGGTCCGACCTAGGTGCCCGCACACTTAGTTGACGTAGGGGGGGGGGGGCACTACCCCCATGCTTTGAAATAGTGTCCCCCCACGTAGATGGGGCCCTCCATGTCTGCCACTGGGGGTTACAAACCCCCAGCCCTTCCGATTCGGGCCAGCCATGATGGCCAGTCGGTGAGCCGCCGCGGGATCCCCGCGGGTCCCGCCTTCCCTTGCGTTGATGGCCAGATTTCGGGCTGCCCTTTCCTGCACCACCATGACCCTCCGCTATGGCCCGACTCCGGCTGCTTCTTCTTTCAGCCTCAACTACGCAGCGCGATGGTGCCCCACTCCTTTTCCGCATGTTATTTCTCGTTCCCGCGCAGTTCTGTTGCACCGCGCCACCTCTGTTCCAAGCCACAAAATATTCAACAAAAAGGGGAGGAGGTTCGGCCATGTTCGTGCAGTCCGAACTCCTCCGTTATTTTGATAACATTTGGCTTAATTATTTAACATCAAAAATTTGTTAAATAATACCCGAAAAAAGAAGAACCCCTACCTCAAAGTGATTCCCAAAAACATGCATCACGGAAGATGGAGTCACGGTGTGAGGCTCCGTAAACATCGTCGGTGTAAGTCTGAAGAAGTTTTGACATCTGACACCGGCTACAAAGAGGAGAAAAACGGCATGTCGATCTCTCTTCGTGGTGACGACGTTATTCATCGAAGTCTTCGCATTCTTTGCGATGAAGTTGAAGTTCTTCAAGAAAACCTCCAAGAGTACTCTCCTCAATTCCACACACAACAACCAACCCAAATAAAATAAGGTTCATCCTTATTTTATTAACTCATGCCATGAATTCAAAAAATACAAAATTTAAACTCTTATTCAGTTAATTTAATAAAGTGAATTGGCATGCAATTTATGAGGGTGAGAGGGTGAGTTACAAAATAATTAAGAGAGGGTGTTTGATGGGTAGTTAGGGAATTTGAGAAGGTGGGGGCTCGTGTGGGCCCCACACCAACTCCATACCATGGATGTTAAACCACAAAGTAGAGAGGAATTAAGTTGTGACACAATTTAATTTCACTTATCTCTTAAACCACCTAGTAAAGAAATAAAAATAAAATTGTAAAACAATTATATTTTTATTCCTCACTTTTTATTGACATCTCCTCCCGAGAAAATTCACCTTTGAAAAAGGTGTTCCTAAGCAATTACTGGCACTACGGTTTCATCGGTGCCCTCAGATTTCGATTCCGAGCACCGGTTCAAAAGTTAGGAAAACCCGCTCGTTCGTTCACTTAAGGTACCCGAGCTAACCTTCGGAAATTGATTCCAGGCACACCGGTCCTCGGAATCAGGTGCCGTAAAAAACTGCGCACTCCTAAAATTCCAAAAAAATTAAGAAAAAAATTTCCTTGAAATTTATGGGTCTTTACATTACTCCCACCTCAGGGCTTTACGTCCCCATAAAGATACGTCACAAACTAGGGGAACAAATGAGGGTACTGAGCACTCATCTGAGCCTCCCACTCCCAATTTCTCTCCTGGAGGTTCCCGTGCTGCCACCTAATGCGCACTAGAGGAATCGACCGCCCACGTAGGACCCACTCCTGTAGATCCTCGATCTCCACCGGGACCTCCGAAAATGTTGCCCCGTCATCAATGTCCATCTCCCCATGGTTGATGATATGTGTCGGGTCGTGCACGTATCTCCTCAGCTGAGATACGTCGAAGATGTCATGCACCCAGTGCAACTGAGGTGGTAGTGCCAAGTGATAATCCACCTTGCCTATCATGCTGAGAACCTGGAATGGTACGATGAAGCGCGGAGATAACTTGCCGCCCCGGCCAAATCTTCGTAATCCACGTCGAGATGAGACCCGCAAGAAATAATATCCCAAGATCAAATTAATCCATTTCATAATTAGTTACCATAATTCTCATGGAAAATTCATCTACATAAATTCAATTACCAAAAAATTAGAAAGAAGTTTACTAATTTTCCAAAATCAAATTTAAATTTGATTCAAAAAAACATAATTTTTCTCTTATTCTCACATTCCAAATATTTTATCACCATACAAACTATAATGAAAACATCCACGTTTCCAAATCATTACAGAAGAAGTACTTTAGTACAATCTTTATTTATTACATAATTCTTATGACTAATACATCATTGTGAAAACATTCAAATTACATAATTATTGAATCCAAAAATATTAATATTAATCCTTATTATTATTCTTTTGTAGTAGAATAATCATAAAGATGATCTATTTTACTCATAATAAGACAGGAATAAAAGGTGATAAAATAATGCCTTATAAATAATCACATGATAACGAAACATAACTATGGATATTTAACTAGTTTAATAATCACCTGTAATATCAATATCCAATCTCATAATGATGTAATGCATAATTATGGACATATGAAACATACCGATAATGTATTATCAAAGAATTCTGAAAATAAATGGGTAAGGCCACAACCAAATCCCAATTTTGTTTGTCTCATGAGACCCACTATTGAGTTAAGGAGATATATTGGGCCCAAATAGTCACTTACTAAGAATGATTAATTTTTCATTTGAATGAGGTCAAATATAAAAAAAAATATAAATATATATATGAAATATAAATAACTTTCCCCAATCATTAAACCTTATCATAAACCATTCTGAGTAATATGGTGAATGGTATAAAAATGAAACATACATGATCAAACTGATCATAACACAGTTAATAAATATTATAGATTATATCATAATGGACCAACCTCAATAAATATTTAAATTCAACCAAGGATTTTGAAATTGAAGAAAATACTCTAATAAAATCATTGGAAATAATTGAGAGATATATAAATTTTTTCTCCTTTGAAATAATTTATTTAAAAGTCCATACAATTTTAAAAGAAAAAATTATTATTGAATAGAACCTCTTAAACCTATAAAATAAGCTTCAAGACATCAAGACATCGTGAAGGTGAAACTATCTGACCATTCTACATATGTTAAAAATTTATTCCTTCTTTATTTTTCACGAAAAGGATATAATGTATCTCATTTGGAAGACAACATAAAAAATACATTCAAACCATTTTATAAAATTTAAAAAAATTATAAAATATTTAATCATTTATATGATAACAGTAAAAACATTTTTTGAAAACATTTTAAGAAAACACAAACAAGGAAGAAAAATGTTTCCATAGGGAGACATAAATATAAACAATCACCAATGATAATGAGACTATTAGATAACCATTAACATTCACATTCCTTTAGTTAAATTTACATTAAACATTGTTATAATTGTTTAATTTTTTTTATATCTATACTCAAAACATATCCATATTTATGAAAGCATACATGGTACTATTATATATTTGTTAATAATATTTCATTATTATCATTGTTTTGAGTGTTATGTGCTTCATTTTTCTAGGAATGTTTTGTCATGTAAGTCATATTTATTATGAATAAGAAATATTTAATTCATCTCCATAATTATATTATGTTAATTGATATCATATTTATTAATTATATAATTTTTTAAAATAATTCTTGAATTGTTAAGGTGGAAAATGAATCACATCACGTCATCGAGATGGTAGACCGCACGTACGAATGAGCGATGATATCATTACATTAATGGTGAAAGGGTAAGGAAGTGGATGGTATATTAAATTTCTAAAAAATAAATATAATTTAATAATTATCACATATATACATTATTTACATCATTATACCCATCCAAGTAAAGTAGGTAAGATAAACATATTACACCATGGCGTTGAGATGATAAGTCATAAGTACACACACACCCACACCATGATTTCATTTCTCATAGGATAAATATAAGGAATAATATGTTTTTCCCTTAATCATAATAAATATACGCATATGGATGATACTTTATTTATTAATTTATCATGGAAACACCATATGAAGAGGAACTATAAGAGGAAACACACTTCAAATAGTCGATAAAGATGATTACCTCTTCTTTAGAATACTTCCTTTAATCTCATCTTAAGTGATCTAGAGTATATCTTTTGGAAGGAGATGACCCTCAATAACATAAATATGAATTTTTGGAATATAAATGTGTTGGGTTTATCAAGATATAAGGTTCAATGTGCTGTGAAGAAGTGAGGGAGGAGGAGTCCTTTTTAATTGAGGTGAGGAGAACTTTTGGAACTCTAAAAATATTAAATTAATATAAATTAATTATCATTAAAAAATGGCTACAAATTGATTTACATAAAATATAATAATATTATGGGTCTAAATCCTCTCAAAACATAATCTTTTGATATGTTTAGGTAATATTATTACATTTTATTTTAGATTTAACCGTTATTCAATCCCTTTAATTCTTACCATGGCATTTTGTTTTTTTACTTCTTAAGGGTTAATATAGATAATATAAAATGAAAAAATTCATAAATGGACAATTTATAAAATTTTAAACTTTATCCAGATCATTTTCTTGAATTTTATATATTTTTTTTAATTTTATATCATGTAATAAAATATTATCTATTTTAAATTATAAATAATTACAATTTTGATAATATTCATTAAATTATTTTTTAAAATATTTCAACTAAAAAATATATTCAAAAAAATAATTTTAACATTTAACTACCATATTTATTTCACATATTAAACTCATATATGATATTATTTATCTCAAATTATATATTTATTTTATTATTTAATAATCATTTATTTGATATTCCCATTAATTAAACAATTACTGCATCATTATTGCGTAATCCCATAGGGTATTTATTTATTCCTTAATTTTTTTTAAAAAATATCATGATTAATATTAAATGATTATATTTAAAATTACTATTTTTAGTTAGAGATATGTTCTGAATAGCCACATATTAAAAATGTAATACTTTTTAAAAACATGAGTATGACATATTTGACTTTTCTTAAACGAAAATACTATTAATAGAATAAAGTCATACAGGTGGCACCAAGAGGTCATAAATCTGTCAAAGGATGATTTTGGATGAAAATAACTTATAAAATAAATTTTTTAATAATTTATGATACTTTATTAATATTGATAATATAATTTTTAGCCTTAATTACATGATTTATAATTAACCTTAGAAATAAATATTGCTGCAATTATTATTCATATTGTTAAAAAATAAATGGGGCCAAGATAAATTTTTTCCCATTATAATTCCAAATATGTAATCCATTTTTAAAAATTCAAACCACATAATTGGATAAAAGTAATTTAAAATTAATCATGTAAATCGTGTGATAAAATGGGTTATTAAAATTAAGAAAAATATATTTTTACACAATAAATTATTTAGATGAAAAAGTTTTTTTAAATTAACATCCATTATTTTTCATTATTCATCAAAACAAGAATCTTATTTGTGAAATACCAAAAATTCAATCAAAATAAATTTTGATATTCTAATTTCCAAAATGATTTTTATTTTTTCCACAATAATCTATTTAGGTTTCAAAAGTATATTTAAATAAAGTGCTCCTTCAAAAAGTGGAAATACTACATTTAGAAAATATAGTTTTTATGCGTAAATATTAGATTTATTTTTCTATGATTTATCAATAATCAAATAGGATGTCTATTAAACATTATTTTAAATATATTGTATAAAAATTTAATTAATATCATTCACTGATAGTAATTAATTTAATTTATTAACATAAAATACTATTAGTGCATAATAGTGGGTTTTATATAAAATATCATTTATTTTTAATGGGGTTTTATATTTATTTATAATTAATTTGTAATTAATGAAATAAATAATATATTTTCATAAGTTAGTTAATCATATTCAAAACTTCCAATTTACTAGCTAAGAGATATTTTCATTTTAAATAATAATATTAATAGTATATCATGATTTCATTTTAGCTCGGTGTTATGTGTAATGTAAGATATCCGAGAGGATAAATTTAAAAAGAAACATACCTTAAAATATTAGGGTGTTAAATCATCTATAGAAAACTCAGTGTGATATAAGAAAACATGTTCTAGGAACAATTTCTATAGACTATGGAACCATCTTCGACTCTATATAGTTCATCCATAAAAACATGGGATAGATTTGAGTGGATTCGTAGGAGAAAGTCCATTACTAGACATGAAAGATGGATCCAAGGTAACAATAAAAGGAATAATGTTTAATTTTAGGTCGTAGAGGGTAATTTAAATTGGTGTGGAGGGGGTTGAATAGACCTGATTAACTTTTTAAAAGCATTGATTAAATAAAATAATTATTAATGTTAATTATTAATGGTAATTTGTAGTGAAAAAATAACAGAAGGATGTTTTTTATAGTAGTTAGGTCCAATTTGGGCCAATTATAATATTATACCTCTCCACTCGGTAAGAGATACATGTACACTAATTTTTTTTAAGGGAGTATCATATCTCAATTACAATAATCCTTTTCAAGTGGAGGGATAACCATGACCTTGACTTTTATATGGGGAGTCACAACCCTTACAACCTGACTTTAGAAAGTGGGAGTCACAACCCTTATATCATGGATTTTGAATCTACGAGTTACAACCTGTTGAAAATGAATAACAAATAATGCTTATGTGTGAAAAAGAATAAAAAAGAGTGTGTCTGGGTAATGAGAAATAACATTATAGACTTAGAATCAGATGAATGAGAAGATAAAAAATTGAATCACAAGTAATAGTTATATAGGATTAGATCATATAATCTCATCAATGTAGTATGAGTTAAATATAAAGAAATTATACCCTTGAAAGATTGTGTACGTGATGAAACAGAGTGTCGTATGACGTCACAAATGCATTGTAGGTTAAATGTTCACAACACATTCTCTTTGAAAATAGACTACCAAATATGTAAACCTATGTGCCCTCTTTTCATTTGTGATATATATATATAATAAATATCCATCATAAATATCTCCCCACTTCTTTAAAATATTGAAAATAAATTAAGTCCTGAGAATTTATAAATACCGCCACAAAAATCATAGGACCAGTGTTTCTTTATTATTTTAGAATGAATCTTAAATAAAAGAATTCAAAATAATTTGAATAACCATTCCAATAAAATATCTAGAATTATAATAGTGTTGAATTAATTTAAAACACCAGTTTTAATCCATTCATACCTATTTATACATAGTAAAAATAGTTCCTAAAAACTACACATACAAACTAAAAGTAAATTGAAATATTTGAATTTAATACTCTTGTAAACTCTAATGTTATTTAAAAAATATATTGAAATAATGTATTAAATTTTATCTTCAAATATTTTAGAAAAATCATAAAAATATCTTTGATGATAATCCTTATATTTAACTTGAATTTATCAAACCAGAAAAACCACTGAAAGCAATACCTATATATGTAGAGCAGATTAATGTTAAGCATAAAAGAACAAAGTGGTAGTAGAAAAGTAGGGGACAAAATTTAGTGTAATTGAAGGGTAAAAAAATGTAGGGTACTCTAAAGAAGTTTACATGAATGTAGGGAAAACAGAAAGTATGGTTCACCAAAATTAGGGCACATGAACAATACTTTTTTAAAATTAGCGTAGTGTGCATTAGTAAAGTAACATAGGGTTCATTACAAAATTAGTATGTGGTTCATCACAAAAGTAGGGTTGTCAAGCCATACCATGAACTATTATTAAAGTAGTGTTTTCTAACCATACATTGAACTATTTGGAAGTTAGGGTAGTCAAACCATAATTTGAAATGTTTGGAAAGTAGGGTTATCGAACCATACTAGGCACTATTTTGAACGTAGAGTTGCAGAACCATAATTTTAGAAAAACTGAACAACATACTTTGACAAAATTTAATGAATTCTAAAAGTATCTTAACATCATATTAATAATTTTACGAGTAGAAATAATTGTATAAAATCTTATTAAATATCTATAGAATTTGGAATCGAATAAATCTGACTTCTAATGGTCCTGAAATTATCAAAATTAGAAGCAACAACAAATAGAAAAACATTAGCTATGAAACAACATGACAGAACATCAGATACTTTATTAATGATCCAATGCACTTTTTAGACTTAAAATTAAAATAATGAAATTAATAAAAACATTGTCGGTTTCTATATAATTTTGTTTCATGTGAATCAGATATTTGTCGAACATGAAGTAAATTAAATAACGTAAATTTTCAGAACAATAGACTATAGAGTTTGTAAAACCATAGTAGAAACTTCTTTTATTTTTTAGATTATTATAAAATCATATTCATACTTCCTCACACACTAATTAAGTTTATATAAATATATTATATATTAAATGGTATAAGGGTCACACAAAACTGTTCACTCTGGATTGAGATATCATCAAAATATAGATAAAAAATGTAGATTATAGAACAAAATTTCATTGGAGACTAGATAAAAGAATCATGTTAGGGGATAAAATGTGATCATATAATAAAATAAAATCATAATGTATTAAGAAAAAATATATAATCATATATAATCAATCAAAAGAAAACATAAACATGAAAAAATAATCTCCCCCTTTTTGTTTGATTACAAAACCAAAACATTTAAAACAATTTTATTTCTCCCCCTTTTTATAAATAAATAAAAATAGAAAACATAAACTCCCCCTAAAAAATAAATTAATAAAATGTTAAAAACCAATATACCATGATCAAATTTAGTTTTATTAAACTGCAAAAAATATAAATTCTTAGTAAAAAATATCTTCTAGGAGATTTTTAGAAGGGATAAATTCTAAAGCAATATCTCCATTGTTCACATGATCTCTAATAAAATGAAACATAAGATCAATATTTTATGTTGTAGAATGCTATAAGGGTTTTTTAGAAAAAGAAAATGTAGAGGTATTATCAAAATAAATAGGAAGTTTATCAAGATAAACACTAAAATCACATAATGTTTTATTAATCCATAAACATTGAGCTCAACTACGAGAACCATAGTTATACTCATCTTCTATAGTAGATGAAGAAATAAATATTTATTTTTTAGATGACCAATTTTTTTTTATAAAATGAAACAAACCTGATGTTAATTTTTGATCAATTGTATATCATATAAAATTAGAGTCAGAATATGATGTTAAATCAATGTATATATATTTTGGATAAAATAAATTAGAGTCAATAGTTCATTTAACAGGTCTAAATATTATTTTTATAGAATTTAAATGAATTTATTTAAAATAATCATGGAATATAAAACATAAACAAACACTAAACATAATATCAGGTTAATGTATAGTTAAATAAAGTAAGCTACCTATCATTCCTCAGTAAAAATTAAATATCAACAGATTTACCAAATCTATAAACATCTAATTTATAATAACTACCCATAACCGTTTTCATGTATTTAGATAATATGAGACTATAAGTTTTAACTAACCATTTAGCATACATAGATTGACTAAAAAAATCACATCTTTTATTTGAAAAATTAGAAGTCTTAGAAAGAACTTTAATTATCCCATTAGACTAATTTCAAACTCAGAAGACTTACAGAAAATAATTACATATTATATAACTATATGATCAAAAAAACTATATCATCAACATAAATTTATATAATTAAAATATCATCAAAATCTCATTTAATAAAAATAATATGGTCTACATTTCCTTTTATGAAATCATTTTCTAATAAAAATAAATAAATCCTTTCATACCAAGCATGAGGTTCTTGTTTGAGACCATAAATATCTTTAGATAATTAAAAAACACGAGTAAGGAATATTTCATTTTCAAAACCAGGTTTTTGAAAAAACATAAAATTCTTTAGTTCTAAAACCATTTAAGAAATCCATTTTTTACATCTATTTGAATTAATTTAAACCCATGAAAACAATCATAGGCTAAAAAATTATAATAGCCTATAACCTAGGACTCAGTGAAAAATAATCATCAATGTCTATACCTTCTTGATATTATCCTTGATCAACAAGTATGGCCTTGTTTTTTAACAATTTGTATAGATTCATCCATATTATTAAAACATATCTAATTAGATCCAATCACCTGATTATCCTCAATAAATTATACAAGAGTCCAAAAATTATTTCTAATAAACTGATTTAATTTATCCTACATAGAAGCAATGTAATTTTCAACTTTTAAATCATCATTAACTATAACATGAACAAATTAAAGAATAAAAGAAAAATTGGCACAAAAGATTAAAATAGATTTTCTAGTCTTAGTACCAGAATCCACAAAGCCAATTACATTTTCAATAGAATGATATTTATGAATTTTCCATGATCATGGATCATGTTGATAAGGATTAATATCCACCTTAGTTGATTCATCATTATCAAGATATTTTTCTTTTCCAAAATTGAAATCTCAAAACTCATCACCGATATCATTTGAATTAGAATTTATTTTAACATTATATTAATCAACCAAAATATTAAAAAAAATATTCAATTACCATAGTACATTATTTATAAACTATATAATATTTACTACTATTTGAATTAACATGAAAATACCTTCTTCACTTTTATCTTAAAAATTATCTTAATTATCCTTTGAATTTAAAATAATTTTTTTAACCAAAATCACTAAAATATCAAACATTAGTACTTTTCTTTTTAAATAATTCAATAAGAGTTTTCTTTGAAAATAGACTATTAAGAATTCTATTTTAAATATAACATGCATAAAAATAGCCTCACCATAAAAATATCTATGAAATATATATCCATTTAACATAGTTCGATCCATTTCCATAAGAGTTCAATTTTTTCCATTCTACAATACCATTTTGATTTGTTTTTTTAGTAGAATAAGTTTTTTGAAAATATCAATTATTTTCAAAAAATTATTTGAAATAAAAATTATGAAATTAACCTACTTTATTACTACGTAGTGAGATAATTATACAACCTTTTTCATTTGGAACTAAATTATAAAAAGTAGAAAATATAAAAAATTTACGATTTTTATTATCAAGAAAGTATAACCATTTAAAAATAATATAATAATCCATAAAAAGTAAAGTATATTTCCTTTATCCAAGGGTAGATATTTGAGTAGGGACAAATAAATCAATACACACTAACTATAAATGCCTCTTTATAGTTATCTAATAGAGAGGTATAATTTTTTTCTGTTTCTTCTCATTCTTGCAAGCATAACATACATGAAGATGTTCTTTTTTCAAGGAAGGAATTTTTAACACATTCTCATGGTTTGAGCATTTATGTAACATTAAAAAATTAACCTAAAATAAATGTCGATTCCAAAGGATGTTTTTATTCTATAAAACATTTAAACACTTAACAAGTTACACATTTAGTTCAAAAAAATCAATAGTATCAATATTTTATTTTCTATTAGCATAAAATAAAAAAGAATAATTTTTAAAAATTAAAATTTATAATTTTGAAATTTAATATCCATTCCATCATCACATAATTGTGATATAATAATTAAATTATTTTTAAACATTCATCATATAAAACATTAGAAATAAAAATAGAATTCAAAAAACCAACTTTACCATTAAACTTTTACTTTTCCATTGGAATTGTCTCCAGTAGTAACCGTGCCTCCATCACATATGTTCTACGTGGTAAATATTGATGGGTCTCTAGTAATATTCATAGATCATGCACTTTCCATGTACCATATGCTGTTCTTGAGACATCTAATGCATTTTTTCCTACAAATATCAATTAATCGACAATTTTTGTACCCAAGCTACTTTGGGTCTAATAGGATTAGTTATAAATATTTTAGGAACCCATATAGAATTTAAACATTTATTTTAAGGTACTATGGATAATAAGGATTTAGAAATATTATTTTTTTTAAATCCCAAATATTTTTCAATCTAAGTGAACCAAATTTTTCATAGTAACCTTTCATATAGCATTATAAACAAGTAATACCAGAAGTACAACCATTTTCTCTTTAAAAAATTGGTTTTAAACATTTAAGATAATTTTATATCATATGAAAACTGTATTTATTTTTATCAGTTTTATTCAAAGACATCATCTCATGACAATTTTCAAAACCTTTAATAAAAGTAGAAAAACATTGTTTAATACATTCAAGTTCCTTTTTCAAAATTTCTTTTAAAGCTTGACCAGTTTTTAAATTATCATATACTTTGGAATGAGAAGCACAAGTAGTGTTTATTAATTTTTCTTTTTCTTTTAAAATTACTTTATTTTTAGAAAAATATTTCATATTATTTCCCATATGATTATTATATAAATCCTTGTCTCTAAATGTATCTTTCCTTAATAATTCAATCTATTTATTTAATTCAAAAACATTGGTATTTTTAGAATCATATTCAAAATCAAATAAATTAGAATAAAAAATAATTACTAACCTTATCCAGTGATGCCATGAAGCACATGTTAGCTATTTCTTTTTCATTTCTAGATTGTTCACAAAAATCATATTTTTCTATACAACTCCGACTAGTGATAAATTTATTTTTATCCTTATTTTTTGACTTTATATTTAGTCTTTTGTTGAGGACAATCAGGTTTCAAATTACCTTTCTTTCTTCACGCATATCTAGTTACATCCAATGCATTGTAATACGTAAAACCTTTCTTGTCTTCCTTATATTTTTCTTTTTCATGGTTTCATCTAATCTAGATTTTGAATACTTTATTTTTATTACTTTTAAGAGTCCAATTAAAATATGATACTGGTACTCCTATTCAATATCTTGTAGATCATAATTAGAAGAGTTAGTAGAAACAAAATTTACCAATTTAAAATCTACACCTTTTTTTTGCATCCTCGATAGCTATGTTTTTGAATTCCACTTCATATTGTAGTAGTTATACAATCAATTCATAAACTATGTGCTCATTAAAAATATTTATTTCATAAATAGAAACATTCTCGGCATGACATTTATTTGTAATTTTCCAGAGGTGTAATTCACCAAGTAATGGGTATTGGAGTTCCTCACCAAGTGAATTCATTCCATTCACAATTCTTGTGAATCTATAAAACTTTTGGTATACTGTTTCATCTTCACCCATCTTGATGTATTGATACACATCAAGTAGAATTCAAAGCTTGGTTCAGATCAATTTTTTAGAGCCAACATGAGTTAATTGTAAAATATTCCTAATTGGATATGTTTTCTTATGACCATAAACATTAATAAAACCACTTCTATTAAAATAAAAATATAAAATATTAACATCATTTTAATTTAAAACATATATAGTAGCATCATTTATTGTAAGTGTATCTGGATTAGCTTCTAAAAGTGTGTACTGTTTTGACATGACAGACCAGTAGCCAATGACTAAATATTTTAGGTATTCCTCTATTTGGGATCTCCATTAGCCGTAATCACTACCATTAATGTGCGGTGGATTTTGAGGAATCCAAGCATCATTTGGTATCAATCATTCCATCTTATAAGATCATTTCCTTTGACTGTGAGGTCTAGGAATAGGTTACCATAATTAAATATAAAAGCAGTTTGTATTGTGGGATTGGCTATTCCAAAAGTAACAACTTATGAAAACAATGTTTGGTATCATGAAAAGAGAATGACAGAGGTAAACTATTCTTCTTAAGGTTATCCTATAATACTAATTGTTAGGTCATATAGGGTAATGTTAGATAGTCTATGGGGGGTGAATAGACCATAATCAAAAATTTAAACAAAATAATTAATTAAATTAATTAGTTATCAATGTTAATTATTACGGTTAATTATAAGTAAACAATCAACATAAGGGTGTTTTTATAGTAGTTTTGACCAATATGGGCCTACTATAATCTTATACCACTCTATTCTATGAGAGAAACATATACAGTAAAAATTATTCATAAGGGGGGTACATAACCTAATTAAGAACCATTTTCTAGTGGAGGGATAACCTTGATAACAACTTCTTTATGGATATTCACAACCCTTAAAACCTAAATTTTGACACTATGAGTCACAACCTGAATAGTCCTAACTGTATATAGTGAGTCACAACCCTTAGAACCTAACTATAAAATCTGGGAGTCCCAAAAAGAGAAAGAAGAATTAAATAATACTAGTTCTTTTTGTAGTATAAAAAATAGAAAAATAAAAAGTGCTTGTGAGATATGGGAAATAGTGTAATAGACTTAGAACCATACAAATAAGAAGATAAATAATTAAATCACAAGTACAAGTTATTGAGGAATATATTGTATCATATTGTCAGGGAAGTAGAAGTCTAAGAAGAAGAAATTCATCCCTTTAGAGATTGTGATGGTTATGAAGTATAGTATCACATGACGTTGGAAATTCATTACAGGTTTAATGTTCACAACACATTCAATTTGAAAAATAGAGTATTGAATATGTTAACCAATGTGTCTCCTTTTCCTTCCAAATATATATATAGACCAAATATCTCGCATAAATAGCTATCTTCATCCTTTAGATACTGATAATAAATTGGTTCAAAAAATTTTATAAATATCTCCTGAAAAACCATAGCACTGTTTCCACTTTATTCTTGTAGAATAAATATAAAACAAAAGAATTTAAAATAATTTGAACCAATCTTCAAATAATTTCTCAATAATAAAAATATCTTTGAATTATTTTAAACCACCTGTTTAAATACATTCCTACCCGTATAAACATAGTAATAATAGTACCTAAAAACAATCCTAACAAATTGAAAGTAAATTCAAATATATGAATTTAAATAATATTGTAACCTCCGAAATTATGGGAAAATGATGATGAATTAATTTATTATTTTTTCTCCTTAAATATTTAAAAAAATCATAAAAATCACTTCAGTATTAATCTATAATTTAATCCAAATTTATACAATATATCAACCATTGAAAATAATATATATATATATATATATACATATATCAGATCAATATTCAGTGTAAAAGCACAACGTGTCACTAGAAAAGTGTGGTACATAAATTAGGGAACATGAAATTAGGGTACACAAATGTATTATACATGAATGTAGTGTACAAAAATGTAGGGTACAATGAATGTAGGGTTAATTTAAAGTAGGTTTCTCCAAAAGCAAGGTATATGAACCAAACTTTAATAAAAGTAGTGTAAGTTTTATTACAAAAGTAGCACAGAGTTCATTTAAAAATTAGTGTAGGGTTTATTTAAAAAGTTGCATAAGGTTCATTAAAAAATTACAATAGGGGTCATTACAAAAGAATAATACATTTCATTACAAAAGTATAATATCATTCATTACAAAAGTAGTATAGCGGTCATTATAAAATTAGCACAGAGTTCATTACAAAAGTAGGGGTTTTGAACCGTATATTGAACTATTCTAAATGTAGGGTTGTCGAACCATAATTTGAAATATTCAAAAAGTATGTTTTCTAAAACATATTTGGAAATGTTCTAAATGTATGGTTTTGAACCATACGTTTTACTATTCTGAAATTTGGTTGGTTTAACAATACATTTAAAACAATTGGACATCATACTTTAACAAATGTACTGAATTTTTAAACGCTATTAAAAATAGATTCAGACTTTGGTATAGAATATTTATTTGTAAAAAGAATTATTAGTTTAATAGTGAATCAATAATTGAATAATTCTACATCTACTACTCCAAAAATTGATAATAAATAAAAGAAATAGATTTCTGAATATTTTGCAGCTATTAAAAACAATTGAGGAACTTCAGATAATTTAATGAAAATACAAATGTCCTTTTAGACGTCAAATTAAACTAATAAAGTTATGATAAACATGTTTTATTTATATATAATCATGTTTTGTGTGAAAAATATATCTTTAGAACTTTTAGTAAATTAAATACAATAGCTTTTATAAACTACATGCTATAGAGTTTCTAAAACTGTAGTAGAAACATCATTGAATTTTTAGAGTACAATAAAAGAACATTAAACATCCTTATAAACTAATTTTTTTTAGATAAGTATCATATCTATCCAATGATATAAGTTTCACACAAAACCATTCACAATGGATTGAGATATCATCAAAATATAGAGGGAAAAATTTTAGTTTGTACTAAAAAATAGTATTAGAGATTTTTTTCAAAAAAATCTTGTTTGGGATGAACTGCATAGATGTAATAAAATAAAATAATAAAGGATTAAAAATTATTATCATATGTAATCAAATAAAATAAAATATTCACATGAAAAAAGATAAAATAATTCATCAGTGATGTACCAATATGTCGATTCCATACTACAATGTTGGTACTATACTAAAGTATCCATCATAAAAATATATTCAATAGGGTTCCAAGGGCCATGATTGATTTCATTCTTTTGTTAAAATGTAATTTATGACATTCCATTCATTATTCAACTCACATACATGTGATAAAAGTAGGTTCCATGTTACTTTCCATGCAACATTAAAAAATATTTGCATAAATTACATAATCTAAGAGGTTATCCACCACAATTCATAATTTTCAATTAAACATTTTCAACTTTTCATTCATTGAAAAATGAAGAGGTATAATAACTGGAATAAAACCATTCATATTCCCATTTAATTCTCAAACATCTACCATTCAGGGTTGGATATCTTATCACACCCAAAGGGGTTCCATTATCATATCCATTTATATATGCTCACCTCAATGGGTAGCTCAGATTGATTTTGATGACCTCTAATAATTTCATACAGTTCAATGTATTTCACTAATAATCAATATATAAAACACAAATAAATTAAGTTATGAGGTATTTTACACTACCATAGATGTATAGTAACCTCATTTTCTATTATCAACCTTTAACTCAGTTTAGAATGATACAAATAAAAAAAATAGTTGAACACCCTAAAAATAAGTAATAATATCTCATATAGATTTAGAATTCTATATGGAATGGAAAATGAGAAAAGTAAGGAATATAATTTAATATCTTACTGATATGTCTCCAACACAAAAAACAACAATTAATTCTGAACTCAGATTAATAAGTTCTTCGAAAGGTTAGGTAAGAAGAAGGTGGGAGGTCTCAAGAGTAGAGGAGGGTTTTAATTGGTTGGATAAGAAATGATAGGAAAATATTTTAAAGCATTACTGATACAATGGAAATATACCCATTATATATAGGGTCCCACTATATAACTATACAATTTTTTCGAATCGTACACCAACCACTTAGATCAAATGTTTATGTGGAATTAATCATGTGGGCTAGGAGAAAGTTTTGACTAACCTTTAATTGCTCATGTAGATCTTTTTAGTTTATTTCATCACCCCTCATAGCCATGTATCCTCCTAGTCATGATTAAAATAACCATCCACCTCTTCATAATAGGTGCATGGTTACTACTATCTATGTTCCAAAAATGCACCTTATGATGCTTCAATAAAAACCGGAGTTCCATGCTTTGAATAAGACTTATACACTAATGAACCCTTCCATAAACATTTAATCACTTATATTTAAGGGAAAAAATAGTTTATGCTAATTTTAAAAAAAATACTCATACCACATAAATAATATTGGATGATACATGGTTTAATATTTCACAAATCATCAGAAGGGGTAATGGTTCTTGACCATTTCCTGATTCAATCTTTTTCAGTCTATACAAATCCTCAAACTAACATTTGCCTTATTAGTGTACAACAGTGGAGGATGACAAGGAGACACATTGGGTTAGAAAAAATTCCTACTACATTAAGTCTTCCACCTCAAATCTCAACCCACACAACCCTATAAGATACATCTGGTATGCACCATAAAAATTGGAGATACACCCGATTGAATCTCTCTCTCAAACTCAACATTACAATTGGGGGAGGGCAGTGTGATAACCTAACATAGGAAAATATACAAACACTTTTCCATGGTTCTGGGAACATCCTCTCCCTATCATTACCCCAAAATATCAACCTTTTATTACACAAAGGTATACATTCCCTACCACTAATTTGATATCCTTTCTCACAAATGAATGCCTCTCACTGGACCTCTACATTAGAAAAAACCAACATAGGGAATAATTTCATGACTATATACATAGAATATATCTCAACCTTGTGAATGATAAAATTTAATAGTAGTATCTCTATCAAAAATAAATAGAAGGTCGACTAGTGTTTTCCCTTCACTAGTCAACATCCCTGAAAGACATTAAACAAAACACCCTAAACTCTCACCATTGTAGACTTAACCAGGGGAACTAAAAGTATCTCCCAATCCAGTCACAAGGGATAGACCAGGGTAGGACAATCAATGAGTGTGCGACTCCTTAATCAAATGGGTCACACAAACGTGTATATGATAATATTATCCCACCTATTAAAACTTATGTTCCGATGGAAGTCACTACATACCACACATACATCCAAAATGTCTTAGAAACTATGCATATCTACTGTCAACCTCGAAATCCATGCTATGGTATATGACCCTATAGAGGAAGAAAATCATAATTATTAACCCACATTATATCTTCTCCCCTCAACCAACGGATAGTAACTAGTAGTCTCTACTAGTAAAACATATATAGAATCAACTATTTTTCCAACAAATAAGGGGCATGATCTCCCATCATAAAGTATAATCACTAAGAATATGCGATATAATATGGTTGTTTAATATGGTGGCATAAGAATAACATGAAAAAATAATCCCTTGACAGATTATTAAAATCAACTTATACTAGAAATATGGGAAAAGACCTACTATAGTATGTTCCCTACATGTCAATACCTCAATTGGATAAAAATTCATCACCCTATATTTCAATATTAACTCATTAAATAACCCTTATAGCCACATTCTTGAGGCTTAACTCTTAGATAAGGAATGAACTTGATAATATCCCACATCTTTTTTACCATTACGTATATAGAAATATTAGATGGCTTGACAAAAAACATGATCACTCAGAAAAAATAAACCTCTAGAAATCATTATATAGATTCCCCATATTGAAATACTTCTCAGAAAATGTTCAAGAGGTCCATGAACATGATCCCATCTTCTTCACACTCTGGATCCACTATTGAAGTGTGATTAACTCATAACACTTCAAATCATTTTTCATTGATGATTGGAATTCCAAACGGAACTCCTTATGAATTTCAATCCACCCCACATCCACTTCCCTATGGTCATGAAGATATATTTCCTACCATAATCACATTGCTCCCTATATCTGACTAACTTACAATAGTACCAAGATCAGGGAATATGATACAATTTGATCAAATATGATATTTGTCTCTTCCAACAAGTACTCCATCTCCATATCTGAGTCCCTCCCCACATGTTTCCCAAAAATCTATCGATAAAAGGCACACATGTCCCTCTAAAATGCCTCATACTCCACTATCGAGTCTTTTCTCTGATGAAAAACTGGAACATCTGGCTAAAACTCCTCCACATGAGATGTTCAAGGATGATTACTAGGTTCCAAAAATTGAAAGTATGGAATAATCCTAATTTTGGTTTCATGGAATTTTATAAAGGATTATTGAATTATTTATTTATTCATTTAACTTCCCACAGTTACCCAATTCCAACATGTGAACAATAAATCCTGATGCATGATCCTCTCCCAGGTCTCTACCAAAGAAATATTTCCACCTCTATTATTTGTTCAATAAAAAAAATTCCTTACATCATGTTACAAGGGTTGTAAAATCTTGTTTTCAATCCAATATACCTGAACTATGTTAGATTCCAAGGTCAACTAGAACTATTTACCTACGAACCCATGAAATACTCACACGTCTTAACCCAATAATCCACCCTATCTCTCAAACTAAATCTCTAAAACTAGTAGGTCAAGACACCCTTCCTCCAATGTTATCCCTCATAGGACTAAAATGATGGAATAATGATAATATTCTTGGAGCCCCAAATCTAATTGGCCCCATATTGGAGACAATCATTGAGGGTATACAAATATCACATAAAGAATCCCAACATAAGTGAGACAACAAAAAAGAAAAAACCCATGGTAACTATTTCTATCTCGGAACACAAATTCCATTAGGAAACATAAAAAATAATAGTTTATACATAGGGTGACTATAAAATTTATATTATGAAAAATCATACCAAAGGTCGCCAGTTCACCTGTAAAAAGATCATAAAAAAACTCCAGTGAATAAACTAAAGAACCAAAAAGAACCTAAATAGTTTAATAAACCCATCCTTGACACACCATGGATCTCTCACTAAACAATGCATCCAATATGTTAGCATAGAATAAAAAACATAATAATGGCACCCTACTACCACATCCCCACTGATTCAATCCTATAATTCTCCAATGTCAGACAACCTCTTATCTCACCGCATCCATACATATCGCACCACATAACCAACCATCTCTTATGTGGGTTGGGATGTCTCCATACCAACGACACCCTCACAGGGTCTAGACCCTTGTGATAGAATCAATCATCATCACATCACATCACATTTTCATCACATCACATCATGGTCTCAACACATCACATCATAACCTTATCACATAACCAGTGTAGTGTAGTACCTTAAATGTTATGGAAATTGACCTCGAGCCTTCCTTCTACAACAAATATACCCCATAATATATCACATCCTCATCATTAATGGGTAATCATTTAGAAAAACATGTAACATCTCTACTAAAGGAAGAGTGTATAATTGGGGTTTTTAACAATATGTATCATTTCCATCATGGATATAGGAAAAAACACCCAGAACCCAAAACCATTGGGAATTGGTAATATTTTAAAAATTAAATGGGCCTAAATATATACAATAAAATTAATGATATATATTTATTAGAGAATACCACAACATAATGGTTTACATAAATTACACTAGCGTACACCACACCTTCTCCCTTACAACATGAAACCTATATTACAAACACCTCCTCCAAAATATTTATTAAACCACAGACCACCATATAATGTCACAAAACCCCCCTTTCAAATATATATTCCACCATTTTATAGATTTTATGACTTCTAAATATCTCTCATTCCCTGATCCCTCTTAGTTTACATTTAAAAACCAACTCATTTGTTATTCTGAATTATGAAATCCAATCGCCACATGAAAATTTGAGAACATTTGTATTCATTTACCAACCCGTGACATTTAGTTTCTGGAATAAAGTTTCTTCCATGTATAACAAAAAACTAACATAACCAAAACACATAAAAATTCATCCATCTTGGATGATTCATTACCACAATGTGACTTCTGTGAAAACAAAAATCTCATTGCAACAACCATCCAACTTAACCGCTCAACCACACTATGATCGTATAGCTACCCAAATCGCATCTCATGCCAACCAACCATCACATCACTGCACAAAATATTTCAAAACTGATTTGGTCATTTCAATAACTGCACAACATACTATATCACACTAGGAAAAAAAATCATTATCACATAATAAATCACATCACATCTTTGATAAATTATTTTTAAGGCTTATGCTACATCACATAATTATTTATAATGGATATTATCACACAAAAAAAATATACCTTCAAAACTAATTCATTTGAATATATACATTGTTTTTTTTTCATTCCAGGTGGAATTAGAAAACAAAACTACAAGTTTAATTATCATATAAGCTACTATAAAATAATGTATCCTAATAGTCTTGAAATTTAGTACCACAACTAACATATATAATGTTATCAACAATATCATAAAAATGATAATAAAAGAAATTTCCCCCAATTATAAAAAAATTATAATTATGGGAATTCATTTTCTTTGATAAAGTAGCCCATAATATCTTCCCATTTGAATGAAAAAGCATGAAATATCTACACATGCACATAAATAAGGAGATACAAATTATCCCATACATTAAATATGGCTTCTAATTCAATACGAACAACAGGTCAAAGGGGAAACAACCTGAATTCCACAACCATTTAATGAAAACCAAAAATTAACCTGGCTCACACCTTGGGGTCATTATCAAAAAGGGAAAACACTCCCTTGACCAAAAAAATATCACCATTATAAATCCTTGAAATAATAATAAAAGGAAATAATGGGATGAATGAAAAGAAATAAACTTAGTCTACAAAAAATATTTCTTCATTAAAAAAGGATTGATGTTGATGGATATCGGTAGTAAAATACTCGAGAAATGTATACAGTTTCCTCAAGATCTCGAAGGCATGAGAACCTAATAAGAGAGTTTGTCTAAAAATCATATTTAAAAACATGACATGGCTAAATTTTTTCAGATTGTGAATTACATATTCATGATGTGAATTATAAAAAAACATTTAAAAACATGAGAATGATTTAATCCATGAATTCCACAAAACTCAAACCTAGATAATATCCACTATAATTCATAGTCTCTCAACCGGATTTAATTCACAAAGAAAAATCACCTTTCACATCATGACATCGTTCTGTGCCAAATTCTCTACATGAACACAATACATTTCCCATGATATATAGAAGACATGCATCATAATATCATGCTGTGAATTAACCTTTCACTTCCTGAACTACACATTAATACATAACTACAACTCTACCCTCCTCATAACCCTCTTGAAGACTCCACTAAACACCTCCTAGCCCCAAACTGGTAATATAACAAGCTGACAAGGCACACACCATTAAAAAATATATGGATTTAAAAATTATAAAACAATTTTAATGACTAAATGTTTATTTTTATTATAATATTATTCATATAAAAATACTATTTCCAATTTATAAGACCAATGTTTATCATTTTAAAACATCAATAATATTTATATTTTTAAAAAATACTTTTGCTACCATTCTTTTAGTTAATTATCTAGATGGTTGAATATGGCTTTTTCTTCATTTTAAATCCAAATAACACTTACATAATTTAAATTAATGGAATTAATAACATCTATATACATAAAAATTACAATTTTACATTGAAAATAATTTTTACCCTTATAAATATTTAGTTTTTTAAAACAAGTCTTTATGCATTATATATGCAAATATTAATTTTAATTTTTCTTAACCATATATTTTTTATTTCATAAAAATTGTTTTAGGTCTAAAATGATTAATATAAATTTATGTAATAAATTTATTTTAATTTTTAGTTATAGAAAATATTTATTGAAGATAAAAAAAGTTACCATTGTAAAGATAAATTATGATAAAAATGTTGTTAAACATTGATAAATGAACGAAAAAATATCCCAAGAATCTGAAAAAAATGATTTTTTATGGTTTGGATCTGCTAAACCTTATCTCCTATACATTATTATTTACCTTGGGGTCCACTTTCCTTGTGAAAAATGTTTTATGTTTACAGAAGGAAATTATATCAAAAAAATTGGTATTCCATCAACTAATAAAAGGGCTCTTCCACCACCCCTTCAAGTACACTATAAAAAATATATCCCTACACATTTTACCATTCCAAAATTACTCTTCCGTGACCATAATACTCTAGTCTATAGATACTATCCCATGTCCTCTATTTCCATTACGTTTAATAAGGGAATTAAAAGGTTATTAACATGAGTACTAATCACTCCCCAACAAATTTTATTTTCAATATTTTATATTAAATTATATTTTTAAAATTAATATTTAATGAAATCAGTATTATTTTTGAGATTAATTTTATTATTTTAATGAAATTATCATTATCACCCAATCCACGTTTCCTATATAAAAAAGCATTATTCTTATATATGTGAACACAACCACCTCTACAAAGTTACATGTTTCATTTACCATCACCTAATTACATAGCCAGTTAAAAATGTAATTTTTCTATAAAATATTATATTTATAATAATATAATGTTTTCGAAAATATAATCATTTTCTTAATGTTCATCTGTTCTATGGAAAATGAAAACATCATATGCGTGTATGTGCAGACTACCACCCACATGAAGTCATGTATTTCATCTTCCTTAACTAAATTATTTTATGATTTATATAAATATTATTATATTACATTAATAAAATTTAAAAAATATTGATTACATCATTAATATTCTATTATAAATATATTAAACAAAATTTATCTCTATATTTACCATACCCACCCATAGATTATATCATGTTCTAGTATGGGGCCGTTAAAAAACCTATATAATAAATGATATGATTTTCTATCTTGGATACCCATAAAATAATAATAATTTTCACTATTAGAAAATAATGATAAAATATTATTAAATAATTAAAATAATATTTTACATATTATTAATGTACCAACAATTATTCATTAAACTTTTCTGAAACTCGTATTTGATTCCATAATCATTAATAATATATAAAACACATGTGGAATGAAATTAAGAACTATATAAATCATTATAAATCAAATATTCAATAAACTATAATAAAATTGGAATTATTAACTTGGGGAAAATGACTGATGATTGAAAACGGAAATACAAAGCGTATCCGAAACAATTAATATTATTAAAAATCACTGAAAAAATAATCAATACTTGACTAATTTATTTATAATATCATTTATAATTGAATTATATAAAATATATTATATTAGAATTAGGTTTAAAAAATTAGTCATTAAAATAAATTTTTTTATTCTATGTGAGGTTACATCATGTTCGACTACGTGTAAATATAAGGTAAGGGTGTATCTTAACTCATTACCCATGCATTGACTTACAATGTTTCATTAATTATTTTTTCATAAATATATTAGGACAAGTATTCCATAATGATTTCATTATGTGTTACATAATATATTTTTATATTTAATTACACTTATATCATATAAACCCTTTAAATATTTTTTACTTCATAAATTAAGATGTCTTTAGGGGTCTTCGTATAAATTTTCATTCATTGATTCTTTTTTTCATATTGCATGCCTATTCTTATTATTTATTTCTTAAATACATTATGATGGATTGTATTTTATTTTTTGATTATTATTTTTTGGATTTAATGTTTCATTTAATTACATTTCACCCATAATCTTTAATTTCCATTAATATCAAATTGGTACATTATTTTTGGGAATCTTTTTTTCTTGAATCATAATAAAAAATATTTGAATATTGTTTTAAAAGATTATTTATTGTATCTTATAATGAATTTTTAGTTCCTTTTCCTCCTTCATTTCATTGATATTAAATTATCTCTTCAAAACCATATTTTTTTATTTATTTCTTATTAAAATTTCAATATTTTTTTAATATATCCCATCGATTGAGAATAAGTTTATTTTATTGAATATAAAAATTTAATCATCACAAAATAAATCTTTTTTATTATTATGAATTGAAAATAGTTATTATTTAGGGTGATCTTCATATTTTTCTTTACCTTTTCAAAAGTGATGTTTTTACGTTTTTTTTGTGGGCTTCAATAATTGTATTTTAAAATATCAATGGTTTTCTTTTCATGATCACATGTTTTTCTTACACACTAAATTTCAATGGATAATATTTATTTAATTATCAAGGATCCATTATTAATTATTTTTTAAAAGTTATTTTTTCTAATATTTAAAATACTCTTTCAAGAATTAATGTTTACACAGTTCTTTTACTTTATATTTTATTCAATTATTAAATATGATTCCCAAAAACACTTTAATGATTTGAAATATATTTATTTTTTATCTCATTTTTTTATTTCTTGTGAATTATTTTTACAGGAATATAAATCCAAATGACTATATAAAAATACTCTTTTTTGACGATTGATTTTTACATATTGACATATTAAATCCATAATGTCAATTACGTTGGTGATATTTGTAAATTTTCGAAAAACAAATATTCAAGTATTTGTTTATGATATAAAAGGAAGGTTATTATTATTTTTAAATGTGATTAAAAAAATGTTATTAAAATGCAATTTCATTTATTTGAAAACAAATTGATTTTTAAAAATTTCATATGTAATGATATATCATGTATTATATTGTACTCTGACAATTATTCCTTGACATATGATAGAATTACCTAGTTTTTTTATGTTTAAGTTTTATATTTCATGTTAATAATCCTTGAATAAGATCATGTACCAATATGTTTATCATATTCTCACGTATGATAATAATTTTTTATCTCTTAAATTTACTAGTTCTAAGCATCTGAGCTATCCCTTCTTTTGTACAGGTCTAGGGAGTATAGGTTTGTGGTGACTCACCCATTTTATACAATTATAATCGATTGAAATATATTTGATATTTTATTCATATTAGTTAGTAATATCATGAATAGAAATAATAAATTGGGAATTTTTTTTACATTTTCATCTAATAAACCACGTATTTCTAAATATCTGGAATGAAAAGAAAAAAAATAAAATCATTAACATGGTAAATAAATTGAATAAAGGTTTTAAAATAATGATCTTATATTAAATGAAAAATATAAATCCTATTTTTTATGTTATATTGAACATATAAATAATTAACATGATGATAATTAGAAAATACTTTCTTCTCTAATAATTTTTTCTACAAACAAAAATGACTATATTTCTGTAAGACCTCAATTTTAATAGAATGTGATCATTTTCATAGAAATAAATAGTAATAAAATACTAAAAATCATTTTAGAAACAATTTTTTTACATTAATGAAATTATAATCACCAAAATGTATTCAATAGATTCATTACCTTGGAATTTGTGATATACTACTTGAACATTGAGAATATTATCCTTCTTCCATCTTTGATTCCCTGGGTTGTGTTAAAAATATCATAGTCTCCTATAATATCACAGGAAATTATATGACTTTTTTACATAAATATATATAAAATATATATAGTTGTTTCAATAATCATAGAATAATAATTTAATATTAATTTTTATTCCAATAGTTTCAAAATTAATAAATTAAAATAAATTTAAAACTATACTCGATTTAGAAAAATTATATCATAGTAATATTAATTATATAGTAGTTCCTTTATCATATTTATTAAAATATTTTAACAACAGTGAAATACCATTCCGCAATAAAACTAAAAAAACATTTCATTTTACCATTTTATAGAATTATATTCCAATATCTAAAAAACAATCAGCAGGAAAAATATTTTAAAATAATAGTTTCGAACTTCTATAATTAAAAAAACATGATATTCCTTTACAACATGACCTATTTCCCCTTATTTACTATATCTATAATAATTGTTTCCAACCATAATATCATTGTAAATTGAATTATACATTGAATATGTAACAAACTCAACCATTTATATAGAATGTATTAATAAAAATCATGATGTAACATCTATTATCTTTGAAACATTTCTTCTATAGATCTTAAAAATCATTAAACACTTCTTTCATTACTTCAAATCATTCCCAAATTTTTATACAGATTATATAACAAATTAATCAACATATATTGATGATTTATGATAATAATTAAGTTAAAACAAAATCAAACACTACTTGCTAACATTTCTCTATATCAAACTATAATTAATTTATCAAATTCATCCTATTCCACTTTCAGGTTTTCCAAACATTATGAGTGTTTCTCTTTAAAATATTAAAATTAAACATCAATGAAAAATTCTTTTTACCTAATAATAAAATCCCATTAAATATATATTTAAGGAATTCACATAAAAAATTATATTTTATAACCAATCCACTTAGTAGATAATGAACATTTTCCAACCACTTATATTATAACTCATAATTCCCAATATATATTTATATATCTCCCTTAATCATTTATCTTAAATTGATAAAATATTATAACTCTATATGTATGTGTGTTGTATATCTAGTATCTCATATCCATGATCCAGAAATAGAAAATTTTGATTTTTTATCATACATTGCATTATGATTTTGATATTTATCATCATAACTGATAATAATTCAGATGTTATTATTCAAATCATGAATAATATATCCTTAAAACAAATAATTCAATAAGAAAATTTTCAATGTATTCATATATGTAAGCAATACTTCCAAAAAATCATATATTATAGTAGTATCATTTTTTAAATATATTAAATAAATGGTTATTTATTATATTTCAACTAAAATTAATTTATTTTAACAAAATTTTTATTAGTATCCCATTATCAAAATTTCATTAAGATTTTTTAAGATTTGTAATTTTTAAAATCAAACTAACATTAGTGTTAGCTGTAAAATAATTATATCATATAAAACCCTTTAATAGTTTTTTTTGGAAATAACTTTAATAATTCCATCTGATGAATTATCCCAACACAATTCTTCTAGATTCTAAATTGTTAGGGTTTAAAGCTATGTGAATCAAAAATTTCATATTTATTATAATTATGTAATTATGGGGGTTTCTAATAAATTATTACCTAATACATACAAATTGATTGGTACCAATAATTTGTGTTGAAAAAATAGAAAGATAAAGATTTTTATAATCTCCAATTATAGAAGGAATATAACATTTTATATATTACAATTTTTTAAATGTTACCATATTTTTTTTAATAAATATCATTTATATTTAAAATCATTCATTATATATGTGTATGAAAACTAAATATTATTTAAATTATTAATATCTTATGGTAATATAATTATTAGGGTCCCTTATATTTGTTTCTTAGTTCACAATAAAACACCTATGATCTAAAACTTTGGGTCACCCATATTTAATAATCTGGGTCATGAAGAGTTATTAAATTTGAAAGAATCAAATACTATTTATTTTATGGGATTTTAATAATTCAACCACATAATGAATATATAAATCTAATTTAAATTTCATCTCATGAATTATTTAAATTAATTAATACTTCTAATGATTCAATTTGTGAATATTGTGATTTTAAGGAAGATTAACATTTTTCAATCACATTAAAATATAACTAGTATACAACATATGAGTTTACTTATTAATAGAAAATAAAAATTATAATTATATAATTCAAAAATTAATCATATGAATTCAATTTAAATGGTATATGGATTATTATTCATATAATTTAATGAAATCATAATAAAACAATTTGACCTAAAATAGAGTATATTGTGATAAGAAGATAAATTGTACCTGTATCGGTAGAGTGAAGTCCCTTATGATTGTTTGGATTTCAACCCAATTTCAATAAATCCATATTCCATTTCTCAAGGGCAATTTTTATAAAAAAATTTCAAATAAAAATTTTTATGTTTAATTTTAATTAATATCTAATTTAAAACTTCCAAAAAACTCCAAAAATTTAAGAGAAGACAAATTATTTTTCATTTGAAAATAATCATGCATGTCCTTAAAATCATGGTATGAATTATATAACATTATATTAAATAAATTATAAACAAGATAAATATGATTCAATAAAATATTATAAAATATTGAAAAAATATAAAATTCATAAATGGATATTTGTAGATTTTAATCATAAAAATTATGAAAAATTCATAAATTTAGCATGAAACAAAATTAAAAATCATAAAGTAATTCAAAATAATTTATATTTTACAATAAAAAATTATATTTCCATTCTATATATAGGAAAAAAATATGAAAGCTTCATATTTATAAATTCAATGATAATTAAGAACCATTCATAAGTACTAAAATATATAATCAAGAAGAAATATATTCATTTTATGAACTATATATTAATATGAAGTAACACATTTTACTTTATAATATGAAAAATTTAAAATATTTAAAATTATATATTTTTACTTAATCAAATTTTACACACCACATTAGATATATCCCATATTTTCAAAAACATGTTTTTAATATGTAACTTTAATTATATCTAAAGTACATCGTATGGACCTACAATAATGGGGTTTTAATGAAATTTATTTTATTAATGTATTAACATGAAGTCCCACATTACACCCAATGGGGGAAGTGAATTAATATTACACGAAAGTTCATTATATCATATATTCAACTTCATCATGTCCTCAGGTTTCAAATGTCACATTGAATATAAAATAATGATTACACATAAGGACACCAAAATATTGAAAAATAAATTAGGTGGATAAAAAAATACCTTTTGTTAGTTCACCATCACAATGTGAGATTCAAGGAACCTAAATCCATGATGTGTTGAAAATCCAAATTATCACTACTATATTTGTTTTTTTTATTACAATCATCATGGTAATATTATTTCTTATCCAAGATATAATACCTTTTTTTATTTTACTCACTTATTTACATGATGGTTACACAAGGATATAACATCATAATCTAGTTAAAACTAAAGAATATCACAATAGAAAATATAACACCAAATAATATTGAGTTTTGTCCATTATTCTATAATACTTACTTCTCTTCATTATACACACAATAACTAATTGCTTCAATGATTGAACATTAACATAATTAAATCCAAATAAAAATAAATCTTTAATAGCATATAATCATTAAATTCTATTTCTTTTTCACTCTAATTTTTTTCTTATATATATCATTTTTCACCACTCTGTCATGTTTATTCTTTTAAAAAGTAGTGTCTAATTTTTTATTTTTTATTTTGAAATTCAAATTCAAAATTTGGAAATCAAAATTCTCATAATTTCTTATACTTTAAATTGATCAATTATATTATTTTCACGTTAATCTATTCCATATATATTTAAATATGTATTTAAGATTATTTCCCAAAAAATTCCAAACATTCATGATGGTGCAAAGTCATAAATTTTATTTCAATAGTCACCCATTTAAAAAAATTGTGAGATAATATTCATCAAATATTGAGACTTTGTTTCCATAATGCCCAGTTCTTAAAATTCATGTTGTATCATAGTGTGACAGGTAATTCATAGTGTGTTCTTTAATTATGTTCCTCAATATCCCAAAATGTTACCTTTGTGAACACACATATTTATTAATTCAATAATTATTATAGTATGGTTCCTTTAATATTTTTTTATTGTAACTTAGCATAATAAAATTATAGATATTTTGGATCTCTAAACATTTTATTATTTTCCTCTTCCATGGAAATTGAATTTCTAAATAGGAAGAACCATGAAAATATTATTATGTTTCTCTACTATTTGACATACATTCCATGAAAGGAATTATAATACATGAATATGATAATAATACGCAACCCTTATATATAGAAAAACTCCTAAATAAAATGAATGTTAGCCTTATATGTGGGACTTTTAAATTTTTTTAAAACATCATTAAAAATATGACTTTCATGCATTCTTCATCACTCATCCATATGAGCATTTTTAATTCCACTTAGTACTGATTACCCTTATATGTGTATTACATTGTCAAAATTATACTATTAAAAACTGATGTATCATGTCATTCAACTTTACATACATAGGAAATTACTTTTATGTATCACTTTGTCTTCCATAAAATCTATGATTTTGATAGTTTTATTCACTTCCACTCATGACTTTATTCATGTGCTCAAATTATGATCAACAATTATGAGAATAACAATAATATTTCTCCTACCATTTTTACATGATTCATAATATCTAAACTCATATAAAACATTTTTGAAATACATTATATTATCTTATAATTAACAAACATATCTTTTATAATAACATGTGAGTATAATATTTTACTATTTTGGATGATATTATCAATCATATATATTCCTTATATTTCATATTATTTTCAATCTATTTCCCATATACACATAACTCTCCTATTATAGATATTCTACATTTTTGAAAATAAAATCCTAATGGGTTATCATTTTCATATATCTGATGATGTATATAAAATTATGAAACATAAATTTCACTAGAAAAACTAGACAAAGTGAAATTAAAAAATTATATAGGAGTATAACAGTCAAAGATCCTCACAGGAAAGATGTAAAAACATTAATTATATATTTTTCAATAAATTTTCTGATCAAAACCATATTCTTGTACCAATTAAACCATCGATTATATCTCTTCCATTATTCTTAATATGAATAAATATAAAAAAAATTATTTTATTAAAATAAATCATTATCTGTAATTGGGAGATGGGGTTTTCAAACCACCTTCATTTTTGGAGAGTATTTGAACATATTGGAACAAAAAATATTCAAAAACACAAGAAAAGAAATAATTTTGGTATCAATATCATGCACCTAAAATTGACTTCCAATATAATCAAATTCCATAATATTTTTCTACACATTCTACTTTTTAATGTGTTAATATATATTAATGTGATTTTAAAAAGGGTTTTGTGTCTGATTCCTTTTAACCATAATAGAACTCTTGTTGTCACATGGTTCCAACATTATTGATTTAACCACTTCTCTTAGATCATAAAACTATTTCTTCATCGATATAAATGGTGTACAATCCATTATAACTAGAATACATTCTCCCAATATTATTCTCATAGATAAAAAATCATACTTACATAAACATCCCTCACAATTTCATTCAATAACTAATTCTTTATCAAATTGGATTTATTATCAATAACACATACAACCCTATGAAAACTACAATATTCCACAAAAATATTGATCCTTCACAATTTTTAATAAACAATCCATAATTTCGTGTTCTATGTTTGTTCATCATTATATACTTTATTACAATATTATTTTTTCCTTTAAATAACTATGGACATTTATTTCCAAGAACATAACATATTATAAATGAGTACTTCTTATTTTATGATATAGGACACCCACAAATGAATATATATTAAATGTTGAGTCCATTCCCTTTTTTCCTCACATTCTCTACGATTCATTCGAACTACTATCTATATTTTTAATGGCTTATATTCATCAATTATGAACTTATCTAACATAACATTAAGTATAATTTATTATTTAAATAAATACCTTTCAATTATTTTTATACACCTAATGATCGAGAATGTAAGAAATCTAATACTTGAGATATCAAATTAATCAAATCTCCATTATACAACTATTCAAAAGAAGTATTCTTATTTTGGTAAATACTATATCATCTACATACATTGTAAACATTAATTTAATGACATATAATAATTAATGTTATATTTTTTGTCAAACAATCATCTCAAAAATCAAAACATTCTTAGATAACTGCCAATATATAAATTCTATGTATTTTGTGATTATGTTAGTCCATACATCTTATTTTTTAATTTACAAACGTTTGAATCATAATATTCAATATGAAATCTAAAAGGTTGTGTGACAAATTATTACAAACTTTTAGGTATCTTTCATCCCTTTTCATTGATCAACTTTTACTATGTGTTGTACTCTGTCCCTTTTATAGTTTTTTTCAAATTTATGGGAGTTCATTAGGGACTATACCATAGAGGAGGTATCCTTCATCATGGAGATAGTGATTCTGGTGTAGATAGTTTGGATATGTTATAGGAATTTTAGATGAATCTTCCAATTATATCATGGCTACGATGTAGGGCGTTGGATGCGACATGGAGGATTTTTTACCCTTTTTACATTTATACGTGACTACATTGTGAATGGGATTTGTGGCATATGAGAATATTTAGGTTACTAAATAATGGTTTAGTTATCTATAGAGTTTTTATTGGTTATTCCATAGTCCTTCCCTTGGTATATAGCATACGGTCGAGGTATACCTCTTGGATCCAGGATCAAGTTGGATTGGGGATGGATTCATCCCAATCTCATGTACTAGGCCACATTATAACCATTTTTCCACACTTATATAATTTGGTTATAGGGGTGTGTCATGGGTTTTTTTTTGTTTTCTAATATATAAAATCCCAAACCCATATTTATTATTTAAACTTCCACTTATTCATTTCTATTTTACTCTATTGTATTTTGGAGGAACTAAATAGTGTATTTTAACCCTTCATCTCATTTCCTCATGGATCAAAGTACGGGTGGATAGAATTGATCTCTCTTGGAAAAGTGTATCCCTCTTTGAATTCGAAGCCCTCTATTTTTTCATGTTAAATTTTTTATAGAGTTTTTAATACTCATTGTTATTATATATTGGATCCATTCTACAATTGATTGTGATTTTAAGGACTTGAATATGACCTCCCTCAACATTGACTCTCAATTGGTATATTTTGATATAGGTGCTCGATTGATAACCTAATAAATATATAGGTCATTCTATAATCCCTTTACCTAAATTATAACCATGGTTTCTTTCTTGATTTTAAATTTATTTTCAATTATTTTAAAGTCTAGGAACTTTTATGATTGGGAGACTGATTTCAATGTAATGATATTTGTGAAATAAATCCTATTTTAGAACAAATTTGAAATATTTCTTAATTTTAGAAAAATGTCATTAAATGATTTGTTGTTGATTATTGGGTAATATTTCTTAAAATGAATTATATTATGAAGGAAATTAACATGATGAAAACCTCTTATAAGGTATTGGAATTGATATGGAAGGTTGTAAATGAAATATTGAATATAAATAATAAATGAATAATTTAATGGAAATGAATGTTTTTACTATGAGTTTTTGATTGATCGATTGAAGAAAATGTGATATTGGGTAATTACTGGTTGATTTTTACAAGAACATTGGGACTCTAACCCACCCTTCAAATAATATATTTATGAGGAAAGATCTATCTAAACACACCTTATAATGAATTTCATGATGGGGAGTTGATTAATATTATCCCAAAGTCATGATCATATGGATGTGTGTACACACACTGAGTCATGATTATTAATTGAGTACTATGTGGATCGTATATCTTAGAGTTGGCTAACCACTGGTCTTGTGACATAATTTATGTTTATACATGATTCTTACATGCTATTGATTATATAATATCATTATTCATATCGATTCTTTTATAAACAAATATTAATTTAAGCCTGTATTGATATATTTTCCATCTATTTTAGTTGATATATTATTGGTCTAAAAATGTGAAAATTTATTTTTATGTGTTGTTTATTTAAAAATAAGTTATAAATTTTTTAACTCTATGGGATTTCTTATTGAATAATAAGTGTAATATTAATGTTATATTTTTTTCACACCCTACCTTTTCCATTTGGGTGTTTTTATGTTTAGTTATGACCAATCACAGAGAAGGGAAAGTCCTACATGTAGGTGGATATTGTTATTAAGCATGGGACTGTTGTGTGATTGTTGTAACCAGTGGAGCTATGATCCCCTAACTGAACAAAGTTTTGGGATCATGGCTTGATTAAGATATTTCAATTTTTTGAATGAAATATAATGTTCGGAAATCTATTTTCCTATGATAATTTCTCATTGAAGATTATTTTCCATAATTATGGAGTATTTGTTTATTATCTATTTTTCAATAATTCTTTTGGAAAAATCATTTCCATTGACATCATGTTGATTAAAGGTTTTAGTCATCAATAGATAGGGATTATAAATCCCCTATAATCTATGTTATGATAGGTTAGGGAACCATTATACCATGAAATCAAGGATGGTTTCAGAAAGTGTGGTATTAGAGGTCCAATGTTAACCTCACCTCTTTAATCTTCGTATCCAGTCTGGGATTTCCTTGTTGATAGGTCATTGGATTTTTGGGACTTAAGGGGTAATTGTGAGAGGGTGTGTATATATATCTCATCATAGAGATCCTTAAGTTCCCTAGGCTGTTTGGGTAATGTGTTATTAAAGAATAAGTTTATCATAATATAGTCCTTTCCCTAACCAAATATAAGAATCTTGAAATTCCAAAAATTAGAATTCTATCTGATAGAAATCATATTCCAACTATTATTCATTGAGTTCATGATCATAGAATTATTTCTCATTTTTTTGTTTCTAGTTGATGTTGTGTAGTACCATTCCCCACATAATATGTTTTTTAGACCTTTGTATGGAGATATAGATGAAACATTGAAAGATAACACACTTTTTTATTATAATAAAATTTAGATAGTGGTTTGTTTCATCCAATATCATGGATGGATAGTCATAAACATTTTCATTCAGGCACTACAGATGGAATACTAAAGGTTTAAAACTATATATCATTATTAGGGATTTCTTTGGTAGAGTCCAATATCTTTCCAAGGATTAAATGTTCCTCATGAAGAATAGGATTGGTTGAAAAATATTGAGTTTCTTTTTTATTTCTTGGAAACATTAATCTCTATAAAGGTACAGGTTGGAAACATGATGTTTGAAAAACCTTGCATGATGTGGTGGGATTTGATAGTCTTGGTGATGAAACTTGAAGGTATTTGGTGAAAAGGATTTAGAGATATTTTTTTACATATCATTTATTTATAGAGTTAATTTTTTTAGCAATTTCAATGAAATTTATTAGCATCCAACAAGATCATAATACTCTAACGTAGCCTGTGAACCTATTTTCTAAACATGATATTGTTTCAATAGAGGTAGTGATGAATGAGAATCCGAATACAAGAATATTGAATATGGTTATTATATATGATATCCAATCATATGTATTCATGGTGAAGACAACTTATTATAAATAAGTTCTATATATACCATTGATGGAAAATCTTTACTAGTATGGTCATTTAGGTTTGACGTGATTTCCTCTTACTCCCAGGGTTAATTATTTTAAATAATTTATTGGATATAAGATGATTGATGAGTATTTTAGTGAATCATGACAGTGTGAAACCTCCATATATTCTATATTTTTTGTTAGAGGACCATTGACTTGATTTCAGTTTGGTATGTTTTGGTATTTGAGTGGGTTTTTATTGATACACAAAATAATTGTAATCTATGTAGTCCCTAAAGAAACCTGCATATGTTCTATCATATCTTTCATACCATTCATAGTGTAATATGATCATCATCATCTGAAATTACTATGTTCCAATTATATTTTACAATAAATAAGTGGTTTTTGCTACATACATTTAGAATAAATCTTCTTCACATAGCGAAATAGTCTCATTAAGAAGTTGATGATGGTCCAATGACAATGGGAGGTACCATCCCTATTTATTTATCTTTAGTTTCCTACCTATTTTAGATTTTTTCCCAATCAATCATATCAACTAATATTTTAATTTTTTAAACCTTACTATGGAGATTATGTGTTAAATGATGGACATGAAAACTCCCCTTGGAACAATGAATGGGTAGTGTCTTTAATTCCCTTAGTATTCCTTCTCATTATCATAGATTAAGATAATTTTTTATTTTTAAGTCTCTTATATAAAACCTCTTCATTTCAATCTTGGGATGGGTTGGATTATTTTCTAAAAATACCCGATAGACTATTCAATTTGACGAGTGTCATATACTACATCAGAAGGGGTCTTCTATATTTTTTAGGGAGAATGGGACTCAAGATAGAGTACATATTGGAAATATATTCTAGATTTTTTAGTGTGATATCAATATTTTATTCTTATATGGAAAATAATATTTTATTTTTTATCTTTCTATAATGGTTTTCAAGATTCTGATCATGTTTCTTTCTAACATATGTAGTTTACCATCGGTAAGAGAAGTAGTATTCTCAAATGATTTGATACATGATACCTAGGATAACTCTATTATTTCGTACCAAAGGGAACCATATTAATTTAGATTGTTGAATACTTGGTTTTGATGATTTTTTGTATAGAGTCTTCATATTATCGAGTGTATAAACATTGGAGAGCAACTATTCCATTTGAAAATAAATATTAAGGGTAAATTTTCCATTCTATTGATTATAAAAAAATCTATCAATTTTATGTAATGAGTAAGTATATAATTCTAGAGAATAATGATATGTCCAACATGTGGAAATTTTTGATGGTGTTATAAATGTTTAATCATCAATTTGGATACCAACAGGCTAGAATCAAGGAATCTAAAACCCATAAGTACAATTTCAAGAGTAGTTATGGACATTATAAGTATGTTGTTATGACTCTTGGACAAAATTATGGTCCTACCATTTTTATGGAATTTATGAACAACGAATTCCATGAATATATCGATTCATTTGTGGTGGTATTTGTAGATTTTATCCTTAATTACTGTAAATCTGAGTAGGATCATGTACATGATTTGAGATTAGCTTGAAAATTATTTAAATATCACTAACATTATGTTAGGTATTCAAAATTCTATTTATGTATTCATGAAGAGATTTTCTTGGGAATTTTTGTATTGGAACATGGTATGTCAAATGATATTGAGATGGTGGAGGCTGTTAGGACTTGGTAACATCTATGTAATGTATTTTTTCATTTTCATCTTCACTTGGAATGTGGGTAATTACCAATGATTCATCAATGATTAATTGAAGCTGGATTCTACAATGGCCAATATCAATCAGAAAGGTGGAATGTTCCTATGGGATTAAGAAATTTATAATTATTTTAATGTGTTATAACATCATTATACTTTTTTATAGTGTTGACTCTTTTAGCATTCAGGCATGGTTATGTGGTCTTTTGTGATTTATCGGGTTTGGGTTTGGGTTGGGATTGGGTTTGGTCTCATATAGTGTGATCAATTTTTTTAATATAGTTTTGTAAATATTTGAATGCATGAAATGAACTATCCTAATAATGATATTTATCTTGTAGTTGTGATGAATTAATTTAAGAGTTTTTCACCATTCCTTTTATGATAATGGTTTACCATGTTTTTTAATTACAAGAGTTTCAGTTATATAAGATATAATAGTTATTTCAATCTTCATCATAGGTGGTGAGTAGAGTCCCTATAATAATTTTATTTTTCTAATTTCCTACTACCTTGGTAAGGGGAATTTAATTAAAGATACTTTTAGAAGAAAACCTTCAATATAGGCCATAATGGACTCATCATTAGAGTGGACTCTTATAGACCACTTTTATCGTACCCATTTAGGAGTTTAAGAGGATTACACCAACATTATTCTGGTGATCATTAAATTGAACTCATCTCTTCTCAACATGTATTTTTATGATTAGTAACTTTATGATGAGTTTTTTCACATTATGAAGTAAAATTATCTTGTGGAGATCATCAAGTAATATTTTTCTGTTCTAATGACTTCCTTTCATACCATAGATAATATTTAATACCTTTTAATTTCGGAAAACCTATGATGAGGTATTTCCATAATTAATAGTGGGAAGTGCACTAAGATTCTTCAATGATTGTCTATGATATGAGATGATTATTTTGGTCACCATGTTTGAGACGAGATATTGTTAGTTTTTTATCATTGTTATACATTCCAAAATATTCATGTCTCACCACCAAAGTTCTTTGTGTTTTCTTTATCCCCATCCAGTGATAAAATTAATGTGGGATAAATATTCAATGTAATTTTTGGTTGGGTTGCTATGTACCCATCAAGGGAAGAATTTAATATGGTAGGAGATTGATCAACTGAATAAATCAACTCACTTTATACACTATCATAATATTACTAATGTTGAGGACATCAGAAGCCTGCATGTAGATGAGATTGTGAGATTTCATAGAGTTTCATCTGTTATAGGTTCTAATAGGGACATCAATAATCTTCTAATTTATGGATATCTATCCAAGAAAATATAATATTCTAGGGTAGTTTTAGTATGACATATCATTTTCGAATAAATGAACATAAATAACATGTTCTATATATCCAGTAAGACTTGATTTGTTAATGTATTCTTGAAATTGGTGGACATTCAGTTGAAAAAAATGTGATTTGATTCATTTTCCTAAAACACTATTCATTGGTTATCCATAATGATTGATCCCTTTTATGGAATTTCATGGCCTTCCATGTAAATATTGATAGTGTTGGTCATAAATTAGTAAACCATCCTTTCATGGACAATGTTTGTACCTATGGTGAAAACAATGATGGATTTGATTCATAAAATATTTAAGATGTATTAGAGAATTTATATTTCTTATGTTGATCCTCATAGAATCCCTTTTGTGGTTTTGGATGGTGACGAAGTATTTTTGAGAGTTTCACCATGGATGGGTTAGGCTTGGGAAATAGGGGAAAATGTACCAAGATACGTGGAACCATTTGATGTTACAGAGTATATTATAAAATTGTCATACCACTGGGTGTTTCCACATTAGTTGAAAATAATTCATAATGTGTTCCACGTTTCATTTAATCAATAATATCTCTCAAACCCGTCTCATGTTTCGAAAATAGTGGAACATGATTTTGGACTTGATTTATATGTGATTGAGAAGCCAAAATGTATCATTGATTTAGAGACAAAGGATCATAATAAGATGTATATGCCTTTTGTTTTAGTGATATTAATGCATGATTTTTATTCATAGAATACATAAAAGAATGAGGTACTAATGAGAGAGAAGTTCCTCATGTCTTTAACATGTAGTATCCTTATAATATTTCATTGTGAATAAAAAATTTATTCTGGGTTGATTATAATATCATTATACTTTCATTATGGTATCATCCATCCCTTTTCAAGGATCACCTTTTTTGGGGTTATTTTGGGTCTCCATTTATAGTTTTTGGATATTTATGAGTTTTTTCACATTGGGATTAACCATAGAGGAGGGATCATGTAGAGTTGAGAGAATGGAAGAGACATGGATGGTTCGACTTAGGCATAGGTCATTCGGATTCCGATTCCAATTATGGAATGGTTCAAGCAAAGGTAGTTGGATAGGACATAGATCATATTTGGGACTCTTTGAATTTTTTCATTACTACAACATGGAAGGGATTCATGATGTCATTTTCATTTTTGGTTACTCTTCCATTTTGTGGGTGGTTAAAATGTGGTAGGTGAGACAACACTATAGTCTCACCTAGGTAAATTGGATCTTGGTGAGGTCTTCATCATGGATCCAAGTACAAGTTTGATTAGGGGTGGCTAAAGTGTATCCTTATACACTACATTGTGGTCTAGTTTTTTTATATCTCTTTCGTGTTATGGTCATGGGAGGATATGGTGTGGTCACTTATTTTCCTTTATTTAATATCCAAGTACCCCATTTATTTTTCCAAATTTCTCCCGTTCAACTATATTCAAACCCTTTCATTTTTATATCTCCCAAGAGAGTAATTCTCACCTTCAACATGTTTCCTCTAATATTCAACTGTCATTGGATGCAATTGATCTCACAACAATAGGTGTATCTCTCATTGAATTGGATCCCCTCTCTTTCCACTTTTCACTCATTTCCATGAGTGGCCAATCATCATTTTTTATGGATTGGATTCTATCTTTGAGTTATTCCTATTTTATAGGATTCTTTACGAACTCCCTTATCTTCAATCTCTATTGGCTATTTATGATATGGATAATTGATTGATCTCATTGCAACACTTTGGTTGATCCATAAAACATTTCCCAAAAATTAATTCAATAATTTATAACATGATATAAATATGATTTTCAAATTTTTCCTAAAAATTAAAATTGGATTATACGATGATTTATTTCGAAGTTACGATATTTTTAAAATAAAACCTATTTTAAAATGATTTGGAAATATTTTCTGATCAGATAAAATATAACTTGAGTATATTTTGTTTTTATTCGGGAGAAAATGGTTTAAATGAATCTTGATTTTGAAAGGAAAAACTATGATGAAAATAACTGTTGGTTTTTTGGATTAAAATGGAATATTTAATTTCCAATTGTGAATTCGAAACCTAAAAATTTAAGTAATATGAAATGAATTTTTTCCCAAGAATGAATGAATGATTGATTGAAGCACATGTGAGCCTGAGTAGTTAGTAGGTGATTCGAAAAAGAACAATAGGAATTTGACACCCTAGAAATGCATTAATATTGAAAACAATAACTAAAAGTAGTTCATCTTGATTTACCTGATGTGATTTGGATTGATATTATCCAAATGACCTGATCCTGGGGTCATGTGTATAAAAATTGGGCTACGATGTTTGATTGAGTAGTGTGGGGATCCTAGAGTATGTGACTAACATACCACATGGCATATGGTATGGTTATTTTTTAACTTGATTATAAAATTACATTGATTATAGAAATAAATTATTCTATTACTTTCCCTTTAATAGATAAATAAATGAAGGACTCTTTCAATATATTTTCAATCAATTTTATTTGAATGATAATATTATTGAAAATGTTAAAAATAATTTTCATGTATTATTTATTTAAAATTAATGGATAAATGGTTTAACTACAAAAAAATTGCATATTGATTTTTTTTAATCCTACTGGGCTATTTTTACAACACCTAACATTTTCTATCATGAGTTTTTAGATAATGTAATGATTGGTCCGCTAAAGGGGAATTTTCGACTAAAATGATGTAGTTAGGATTGAGAATGGGACCCAAGAGTGATGTTGGTATCCCGTGGATCTCCATCCAATCATTTCATTGAGTTACATGATCTTTTATTGATGATGTTGTGTCATCTTATTAGAGGATATGTTACTTAGGGATATTTATAACGACCTATACCAATGAATCTCATGTCGTGTCTCCTCAATACAACCTCTAATAGGCCAAAGAATAGAGACTAAATCCGATTTGACATATCATTAACACAGGATGCCTTAGCCTAAGTATGTGTACACACATGCACACACACATATCAAGGTCCATACATTTTTGAAATTTAAAAAAACCCAAAAAATCATGAAAGAAAACATATAAGTCTCACAAAAAAGTATGATAGGATGTAATGTAAAGTAAAAAAGGTTAAATTAAAGCCCACTACATAGAGTCTGAAAACAAATCAAACCTAAAAATAATCTTGGGACTACTGTCAAGATACCATAAGAAAACACCTCAGTCTATCAGGTCTCCCTAAGCACTGCATGGACATGGTCCCTTGGGGACTCTGTAAAAAGGTCGAATGACTACAAATGACAGGATATATGTGGGAAAATAAAGTGTACAGTTGAGTATAAAAATATATAATATCTCACCCTCAAACTATAATAAATATAAAAAAATAACTGTCATCACTAAACTGAAATATATCTACAACACATTTAACTAAAATATATAGATATAATTAATAAACACACACAGTCTCAAGGTAAAGTCACAAAATTATTTATAGAATAGTATTACATATTGAAAGCTCCCCAAAGAACCCATATTGGAGAACATACTACATAAGTTAGATAACACAAATAATGTTTGTATGAGAGGTAGTGATCATCAGGTATTACTATTTGCTGTATACACTCAAAGTATGAATATATATGATACACATATGAGGTTATAAAAAAATGTAATTGGGTATTCCAATAACACAATATTGATTTACCGTATAAGTAGATGATAGAAACCTGCATAGTGTTCTTCATTACGATACCAAGAACTCCACCTAGTATAATAAGACAATAGAGAATCTTGCTCTGAGCCTCATGGAACGATTCTAACATCTATTTCAATGAATTATTGCTGAAGTTATTTATATCTTATATGTAGAACTAAATTCCATACAAAATCATATGGAATGGACATAGGTAACACACCCTAACAAAATGATTGCATGATATAGAGGAAAAGGGCTCCTAGCCAAAACTTGAGGAGTACATAGTGTGTAGTTGGAGTACACGCCGTTACCCTTCAACCACGATTCATTCCCATGTAAATGGATGGTTTGCAAGTCCATATAGAATTACAAGACATATGGATGCCTATTTACTTATGAGCATGTATGAGTACATGGTTTAGAATGTGTATGGATGTCCTGACCATGTTATTGTAGGAGTACATGGCGTGCCCATGCCCGTGTACTTATGGCCAGTGTCTGTGTACCCTTTGATGTATATACCAATCCTTCAGGGGGGTTCACATGTAGTGTGAAAAGATCATACTCTATGTGATATAAATATTTATCCTGAACCCATAGATTCTAATATGAGGGCCCCACGTGAAATGTAGCTCTGAATTACACACCATATTGATCGAGTTTTTTCAGAAACCCTAGTTATTACTTCCTCATATTCTCACAACACCTCCGACCCTTATTATGGAATAAATATCACTCAAAATCATATATATACTCTTAATGGGACATTAAATCGCTGCTCACTATATTCTGACCTTCGAACCCATTGGGGATATTCCACTGTAGGTACTGGTTTCCATTCACACACACAACTCGATTCGGGGGTATCCAATCCAGCCTAATATTTAGTAAACTACCAAAATAATATCATTCTCACTTTATAACAGGTATAAAAGTATTATATCACATCTTTATTCCATGAAACAGGTCCGAAACATTTGATTCCTCGGTATTTGGGTCGAATAATAAACCATGTAAGAATGCCCACGTAGAATTAAGAATTGGGGGAGAAAATATAAAAGAAAAATCAGGAAAAAGGAACCATGGATGATGTACATGTTGACCTCTATTTTTTAAATAGAATTATGAATTAAGAAATAAAAAATAATCACAAAGAAATTATCACAATAAATAAATGCAATAATCACATCCTCTAAAACAGCAGATCTGCAAACCAATACTTCATTTGATTGATTAATGTTTTTAATAGAAATGAAATATGGTGAAAGAATACAAATCAAAAAACATATTACATTGATATGGATCAATCAATGATGAAGAAATTATCTTCTATATGATCATTACTACTATCCTATTATTACATATCACACTAGTCATTTATCTTTGATCATGACGTCATCCACCAATGGAATCTCCTCCAACAGCTCCAATGAATCTCATTAATTTGTAGCATAATGCAGTTAAATCAGAAAATTCTCCAAAATATCATATTTAATGATTTAAATCATGTCACAACATCAATGGATAAATAATAAAATTTATTTAATTATTTTAGTTATTTTATTCCAAGGAAAGAAATTTCAAAACACCCTGCACTGAAAAATATCATGTAACACCTATAATAATACCAAAATTCTGAACTCAATAGTGACCTCATATTAATGAGCTGGTCCCCTTTTTTATTTTATTTCATTTTTTCAAAAAAATTGTGTGTGCATAATATTTTATATATTTAATTTATTTCATACACTTATTCTAGGAGTAACGGGTGCCAAGTATGAACATATTCTATGTCCTAGTCTTGGAAATAATCCATACAATATCCAAAAATTATACAAGGGAAATCAGAGTTATTAAATTCTATAAAATCTTGGGCATTATGTCTTGAAAATTCATAACAAGGGTTTTACAATGATATGTGAGTACTGAGAAGCTATCTAATACTACCACTCCTAGGTTCTCTCTTGAAGATTCACGTGCTTCCACCTACAACACACTAAATTAATTTCTCATCCATGAAGGATCATCTACTATAGATCCCCAATATCAATTTGGAACTTAAAAAAGTAGCTCCATCCTTAGTGTCTATCTCTCCCCAGTCGATAATGTGTGATGTATCATGGACATACCTCATCAGCTACAACACATGGTATAAGTCATGTACCTGATCTAACTGTGGTGGTAGGGCTATGTAGTACCCCACGTCCCTATGTTTAGAATGTATCACAAAAGGGACAATGAATCTCATAGATATCTTGTCACCCCATAAAAACTGTATTATCCACATCGTGTTGAAACCCATATGAACACGTGGTATCCCTCCTTAAACTCCAGAGGCCTCCATCATCTGTCTGGATAAAATTATGATGGCTCTATGTAGTATTCATATGTTCCTAGATGATCTGCACCTTTTCAACTATGGAGAGCCCTAACTCTAGGCCCATGAGTTCCAAATCTCTTAGTTTAGTCCAAAAAAAGGGGTGACCTATAGGGTACCCCATAAAAAGCCTCAAATAGTTCCATATCTAAAATTGAATGATAGATTTTGTTTTAATAAAACTAAACCCTTGGTTGGTGATCATCCAAGATAATAGAAAAGTCCAAAATTCATGCCCACAACATGTACTCTAAGACTCTAATGTTTTTCTCCGTCTGACCATCAGCAGGGGTAAAATGATATACTCAAGAATATTTCAGTCCCAAAAACTTCATGCAATCTCTTAACGTAAAGGCGTTCGAAGCTCTCTACTGATCTCTTCTCTCTAATGGATTAGAAGTGGACTGAAAGGTTTGTTGGTTTACAGTCTCACAGAAGGCATTGTATCCCATGGATATACATTGTAATCCATTCATGAATTCCATTCATATCTAATTATACATTAATTCTGGAACCTCTTTATTTTTTTTAATCTGTAACGACCCAAACTTTCATTAATTGAAAGTCATCTTGATATAATAAAATGTCTTATTATGGTTATATAAAATCTGAACCTCCTTGGTTTTATGTTTCTAGATTTTAAAATATCGTTATGATTTGTGTCCATTTATAATATAGTCGTTGAACAGAGATCACATGATTAGTATAAATATAGGGCTTTAAAAAATCCAATTTACTCAGAAAACAGAAGCGATGACCTCACCCAGTTGACTTTCCCTATATGAAGCCCATTTGTCGAAGCTCAGAGAGGAGGTGGCGTCATTGGGCTTCACTCTTGACCAAGCCCAATCCTTGCTTGAACACATTAATCTTGTGCGGAACCGACTACGAGAGAAGTGGAAGTTAATAGAGATTACTACCCAAGCGATGTTATCCGAGCCACCCCCAAAGTCTATCACCATCACACACATTACCCTTTAGTCTTATGTGGGAGTTATAAGGGGTTATGTAACAATACCCTATCACTATGACTATGTACATTATTTTTGTTTAAATAATGTTCATTCATTTTATTATTGTTACTCTGTAAATAGTTTTTAAATCCCAAATAGTATTTTTTTTATATTCAACTGAGAAATATATTTTGATGAATTAATGGATTTTTGAATTAAAAAACCTTTTAATAAAATATTATTATTATTATTAAATCTATTTTTATTAAATATAAATTATCATAAAATTTTATGAAGGCAGTTGTAAATTTTATAATAGTTTGAAAGCAGTTGTTGTCAAAACCCATGAAATTTTGAAAAATGTCGGGTCTTATTTTTAAAGTGAAAATTCACATATTTAGAAAATTATTTAGTTAAAATGTATATTATTTTTGGAATCAAGATTTCAAAATTATCCAACATTGAATTTTACAAAATTTTCTGAGACAATCAAATTTTGGGGTAAAAATTAAATACCGTTTAAATATATAATGGGTTTTATGACATTATAATGACCAAATAGTGATTTAATAAAGTATTATAAACATTATGTTAGGAAAATATATGTTTTATAATTAATGTGATTTTATATTTGTTTGATTTATTTAACAAAGATTTAGGGCACCCTCCATGACTTATAAATCATTTTTCCTTTTCAAATTATTTTCCTTGAGAGTGTGACTCACCTCCACCTAAGAAACCCTATTATTTTAAGAGGTGTGGACATTTTCCTTATAAAATAATTTTTCCACTCCACTTTTGAAAAAACCATGGGATGGTTTGTGGTTTTTATTAGTTTAATGTGAGGTGACCAAAACATAAATAATAATGAATTCCCTATGCTTTCCTATATAAACCCACCATATATTTCATTTCCTCTTCACTCACAGCCTTTGGATTTGGACCAACCCCTGCCCTTACTTCTCTAGAATCCTCCCATGGTGCCCCATGCTCCCAGGAAGCCTCTCCCAAGCCTCTCCCAAGACTTTGGGATGACAATACCAAGTAAATAATTTCTTCCTTTCTCATTTCCGTCCAATTTTCATTTAGTTGTTAAGCCCATTTATTCAATTAAAAAGGTTTGGGTATGATTTTGCGCCTTTCCCATACTCTCCTCTTTATTTTTGGATTATGGGAGACTTCTTTCTCTCTCATTAATCCCTCCCATGTACACCCATTCCATGCTAAAATTCCTTGAGGGATTTCTCTCTTCTCTTTTACATCCAAGTAATTATTTTTTATTATTCATCTAAATTCCATTAATTTTATTGAGAAATACATCTATATGACCCCACATACAGACCATTTCATGTATATATGATGAGACACCCTTTTACAGCTCATCAACCATTTTCATGAATCCATATGTTGTGCTGTTATGCTGCCTAAATTTGCACCATGTTTTTCCAAGCCAAGATTATTCTGTTGTGAATACCATACCCTTGTCTCTATCAAGGGTATTCACCTTTATGCACATATAAATATTGAATGGTACTTTCATTATTTAGTCTACATTACTTAATCACAGAATAACTTATGATGTTTTTTATTCGATGTTATATGATCCATGTGTCACACTTATGCATGGAATGAAATGTTTATGAAGGGTGCTCCCTGATAGCCCTCCAATGCATTGGGTAATGTATAGTATCATGATATGTCACATGCAATGGTTTTTGACTCATGTTAATTCAAGTGAAATGAGGTTTTACTCATGCTTCATGTGCAGTTAGGGTTTACTCATGCTCTATGTGCAATGATCCTTGGCTCATGATAATTCCCTGTTAAGTGTTGTTGCCACATTTCCATGTAATGATTATCATGCTTTATCATGCCTTTTTGTTCAGGTTTCTCTTGTGCTCCATTTATATGACTATTTTATAACATGTATTTTACTACTCATTTTATTCCATGTTTATTCACTTATTGGGCTTTACAACTCTCCCTTTTCTTATGCATGTCCTCATTTATCCCATGCAATGCTAAGTACGAGGGAATGTAGTGGTCATGTAAAGGAAGTTTTCAATAAATTTGTTATGTGTTTTATGTTCTAACTTGTTATGTAATGTTTATAATCCACAAATAAACTAGAAATATTGATATTCTATGTTGTATCAAGTGTTTATTTTATTTAATAAATAATGTTTAAGTGTGTAATAAAAAACCAAGGTTGTTATAGTTGGTATCAGAGGGTAGGATTAGTTTTTTTTGGATTAGGATTAGAAAACCCTAGTAAAGACTTAGATACAGGAATAAGTATAATAAAAACATCCCTATGTATTTATGGTTATTTATTATTAGGTCTATCAAGATAATATATCCATGTCTGGATAGAGAAGGTAGAGCCGGCTCTGGCACAAATGTATCATACGGGTAAAACCTAAAAACACCGCTTGGAGCTTGAATCGAACGGGAACTGGTGCATGAAAACTGTCCTTGATGCACTATTGGTTACCAAACTCTTGGGGGATACGCTTTGGTAAATTCACAAGATTAGTATAAACCCTTATTAAGGGAATAAAAAATATGCCCCTAAGAATATATGTTAGAAAGTAGAACATGAATATCATAGATTGAATCCTATGGATTCATAAGTAAAAGAAATAAATGTTATTTATAAGTCATTAGTTTTGACCTTGGATTACATTTTTATGTGTGACCCCTAACTTTATTTTTATTCCATCCAATGGCTGGTAATAGGAGGACTTAGGCTAACAATTGATGTGAAGATCAATGCGAAGACTGTGCAAATGAGATTCCCAATCCAATGGGAGTGGGAATCCCAAACCATTTCATGATTTTCTCTCATTTAACTCAAGATTTGAATAGAAACATGGGTCAAGAGGAACTTACACCCCCCCCCCATAAGAAAGAACAAGTCACTATTGAGAGCTTCATGAGACAAAGGCCTATTACTTTTAATGGATCATCTGATCCCTCAATCGCTAATCAATAGATCCTCTCTATTGAAAAGATCCTCTCCAGCCTTAAATTTTCTTAACAAGAGAAGGTTCTTCTGGCTGCTTATCATATGGAGGGTGAAGCAGAACAATGGTGGAAATTGATCAAATATATAATGCCTGAGGAGGAGATTGAGGTGTTGGAATGGAAGGATTTCCAGAAGATGTTTTTTGATAAATATTTTCCGCACACCCTCTGACTTATGATGGAAAGGGACTTCCTTTCCCTTAAGAAAAAAAGTCGACGAATCTGTCAGAGCGTATGATGAAAACTTTAAAAGGATTTCACGATACGCCTCCAGTTTTTGTGTTACCCCTGAATGCAAGGTTGACCACTTCTTTGGTGGGCTAAAACCTGGCCTATGGAAAGTGCTGGGGGTCCGTGACTTCAACTGTTATGAGGAAATTGTCTGATGTGCCCTCAAGGTCAAAATGGAGATCAGAGAATCTCAGGTGTATCACGTGGATAAGAAGCATAAGGTGGAGATCAATGCTAGTGGTTTGATGGATAAATTCTAATGGTGGTAAAATTATCTAACACCCCACTTACCAAAGGTTCGGAAATAATCACCCCGGGAATTGACTGAAGGGGATGAGGAAGTGCTTTAGGTGTGGAAGAGAAGGTCACCTACCTGTTAACTAATGATAATAAAACCCGTGACAAGAATAGAGGAACTGAATGCTCCATTCACACCTTAACACGTTTTTCATTTCTATAACTACAAATAACTAGGGAATCTTTCAAATCAGTTCCCTTTGCCAAGGGTTTTTGGAGGCAACCAACAACCTCCAAGGCATCAAGGGAGAGATATTTCAATCACCGCTACTGATGTGAACCACAACAATGAAGTGGTGATAGGTATGATAGTTATTCATTCAATAATAGCAAACATACTTTTTAATTCAATTTCAACGCATTCTTTTATATCTAAAAAAATTAGTAGAACAATCCCAACACCCCCAAAATTCATATAAGTAAAGATTTTGGTGAGTACAACAAATGGTGAAATCCTTGCATCACATGAATATAACTCCTCCCCAATCATAGTTTTTGGATTGGTTTTCTTATATAACCTCATCATAATCCCTCTGGTGTAATTTGAATCAATTCTTGGCATGGATTGCATTTCTTTATATAGAACCATCATAAATTGTAGTGAGAGGGAAATCACTCTACATGTGAAGAATCGACCCCCGATTCTATACAAGTGAATGGAGGAAGATGAATCTTCTTTAGCTCCATTATCTCAAGAGTGGATATTACTTCCCTATGAGCATGTGTATATAGCTCAGATTGTTGAGTCTAAGAAGGAAACCATCTATGAAGACATGTTTATTGTGAGGGAATTCGGTGAAGTGGTTCCCGAGTAATTTCCTGGTCTTCCTCCAAGAATGTATGTTGAATTCTCAATTGATCTTATACCTGGGGAATTTAAAATATCCAAGAATTCATATAGAATGTATGTTGTGGATCTTGAGGAGATGAAGAAACAACTACAGGAGAATCTGGATAAATGGTTTATATTCCCAAGTGCTTCACCATGGGGTGCATGAGTCCTCTTCGTCAAGAAGAAAGATGGGTCAATGCACCTTTGCATTGATTTTCATAAGCTTAACAAAATCATGATAAAGAACAAGTATCCTCTTCCATTAATCAATTACTTGTTCAATCAACTATGTGGAGCATAATACTTCACTAAGGAGGATTTTCTATCAGGGCATTATCATGTATGGATGAAGAAGGAAGATATCACCCAGACTACTTTTTGTAATAGATATAGGCACTATGAATTCATAGTAATGCCTTTCGGACTCACTAATGCTCCAAAAATTTTCATGGACTTGATGAATAGAGTCTTTATGGATTACCATGAAAAATTTGTGGTAGTATTTATAGAGGATATTCTGTTATACTCCAAAACCAAGGAGGATCATTAGGAGCATCTAAGAACTACACTAGTGACCTTGCGAAAGGAGAATCTCTATGAAAAGTACAACAAGTGTGAGTTCTGATTGAAAGGGGGTCTTATTCTTGGGCCATATCATCACATGAAATGGGATATCTATGGATCCCTCCAAAAGAGAATCAATTGAGGTATGTCCAAGGCCAACATCGGCAATTTATATCCCTAGCTTCTTGGGGTATTCTGGATATTATCGACAATTTGTGAGAAATTTCTCATGATTGTCCAAACCTCTTACCAAGCTAACTCAGAAGTGTGTATTGATTTGTTGGAGTGATTAATGTGATGAAATATTCAAGGAGTTAAAAAGTAGGCTTATCACAACTCCCATGCTCACTTTACACACAAGTGGAGATCTTTTTGTGGTATTCAGTAATGATTCGAAGAAGGGAATGTGATGTGTGTTGATGAAAAATGACAAAGTCATTGCCTATGGTTCAAGGCAATTGAACGTTCCAGAGTATAATTATCTAACATATGATTTGGAGTTGGCTATGGGGATCTTCGCTTAAAAAATTAGGTGTAATTATATCTTTGTGGAGAAGTGTGAAATATATACGGACCACAAAATACCCAAGTATATATTCACACATAAAGAGTTGAACATGCGCTAATGAAGATGGTTAGATCTAATCAAAGACTATGACTTATCAATAAATTTCCACCATAGGAAAGCAAATAAGGTGGAAGATTCTCTAAGTAGGAAGGACCCAACAATTCTATCATTGATGAGAATTTAGAAGGATCCAATCTTCTTATATTTGATGAAGTTGGACATCGGAATCATAAAGAAGGGAACATCATCAATCCTTTCAAAAATGATTTCTCAATGGTCTCTTTTGGAAAGGTTAAAGGATGCTCAAAAGGATGACATGGGAATTCAAAAGAAAGTGGAAGCTATCAGAAATGGGAAATCCTTAGAGTTCAATGTTAATGAAGAAGGAATTATGAGATTTGGGAAAAGACTATGTGTTCCATCAAGTTTAGAGCTAAAGAAGGAACGTTGGGATTATGCACATTGTTCAAATTTCTCTATTCACCCAAGAAACACAAAGATCTATTGAGATCTCCTATATCATTATAGGTGGGATAATATGAAGAAGGAGATTGCTGAATTGACATCAATGTGACTAGTGTGTAAGCAGGTGAGGGATGAGAGATAGATTTCTAAGTGGATGATGAAAACATTTCCCATACTGGCATTGAAATGGGAGAACATCACCATGGACATTTTCACCAGACTTTCGAAGACATCCAATGACAACAATGCAATTTGAGTGGTTGTGCATCGTCTTACAAAGTCTGCACACTTCATTGCAATTCGAGAGGATTTCTCATTAGATAAAATGGCACAAAGATACATCAGAGAAGTGGTAAGGATGCATAGAGTACCACTATCTATTGTATCTGATCGAGATCCAAGATTCAACTCCAAGTTTTGGAAGAGTCTTCAACATGCTTTGTATACTAAACTTAACTTTATTATAACCTATCATCCTCATACTGATGGCCAATCTGAGAGAACCATTCAGACACTAGAGGATATGTTAAGATCATGTTCTACGGACTCCAAAGAGGGTGGGACCAACATCTTCCACTGGTTGAATTCACCTACAATAACAGTTTAAAATCAATCATCCGAATGGAACCTTATGAAGACCTGTATGGGAAGAGACGTGGAACACTAGCATGTTGGGATGATGTCGATGAACGTAAGCTGCTAGGACCAGAAATGGTCGACAAAATGGGGAGAAGGTGAAAACCATTCAGCAGCATATCAAGGTAGCCCAGAGTCGACAGAAGTGTTATAAAGATAACCGTTAATGAGACCATGAGTTTAATGTTGGAGACATGAAATTTCTATGCATATCTCCATGGAAGAAGATCATGTGGTTTGGAAAGAATGGAATGTTAAGTTCTAGGTACATCGAACCCTTAGATATTCTTGATCATGTTGGGGTTGTGTCATATAGACTAGAACTTCCACTTAACTTGGACAAAGTACAAGATGTCTTTCATGTATCCCTCTTAAGGAAGTACATACCAGACACTTCACATGTACTCTCTTCAGAGGTAGTACAACTAGGGGATGATATTTCATATGAGGAGAAACCATTGAAGATCATATATCATAGGGAAAAGTCCTAAAAATAATAAAATTCCCCTTGTGAAGGTGTTGTGGCAAAAACACTTGATTGAAGAAGTGACATGGGAATCAGTGGAAGTGATAATGTATAGTTACCCTCATATTTTTAGTGTTGAAAAAGATAACTTCAGGGGGGAAATTTCTTAAGGTGGAAGATTGTAACGACCCAAACATACATTAATGGAAAATTATATTGATCTAATGAAATGTCTTATTATGATTAAATAAAATTCAAACATCAATGTTTTTATGTTTTTGGATTTTAAAATACCATTATGAATTGTGACCATTGCTAATATATACATTGAAAAGTGATCACATGATTAGTATAAATACAGGGATTTATAAAATCCAATTTACTCAGAAAAAGGTAGTGATCACCTGATCTAGTAGAATTGCCCAGTACAAAGCCCATTTTTTAGTTCATGGAAAAGAGGTGGCATCATTGGGCTTCACTCTTGACCAAGCCACATCCATGCTTGAACATGTTAACTTTGAGCGGAACTGACTATAGGAGAAGTGGAAGTTAATAGAGATTACCACCCGAGCGATGTTATCTGAGCCACACCAAGAGTATGTCACCATCGCACACCATACCCTTTGGTCTTATATGGGTGTTATTAGGGGTTATGTTACAAGACCCTAGCACTATGACTATGTAATTTGTTTTGTATAAATAGTGTTCATTCATTTTTTTATTTTTACTTTGTAAATAGTTTTTAAAAGAACAAACAGTATTTTTAGGTAATATTTTACTAAGAAATATATTTTGATCAATTAATGGATTTTTTAATTAAATGATATATATAAAAAATATTATTATTATTATTAAATTAATTTTTATTAAATATAAATTATCAAATAATTTTATGAAGGCAATTGTAATTTTTGTTAAGGTTGAAAGAAGTTTTTTTCAAAACCCATGATTTTTTTTATAAATGTTGGTTTTTATTGTAAAAGTAAAAATTCATATATTTAGAAAATTATTTAGATAAAATGAATAAAATTTTTTGAATCAGGATTTTGAAATTATCCAATGGTTAATTTTTCAAAATTTTCTATGACCGTCGAATTTTGGGGTAAAAATTAAATACCGTTTAAATATATAATGTGATTTATGACATCATAATGACCCAATAGTAATTTAATAAAATAATATAAACATTATGTTCAGACAATATATGTTTTAGCATTAAAATAATGTGATTTGAAATTTTTTTGACTTATTTTACAATGCTTTATTGGACCCTCCAAGACTTATAAAACATTTTGTCTTTTTAAATTATTTTCCATGAGAGTGTCCTTCACCTCCCCATAAGAAACCCTATTATTTTAAGACTTTTTGCCATTGGCCATATAAAATAATTTCTTACACTCACCTTTGAGAAAAACCATAGGTAAAAACTTTGGGCTGGTTTTTGGTTTTGATTAGTTTAATGTGAGGTGTCCCAAACCTAAATAATAAAGAATTTCCTCTCCTTTACTATATAATCCCACCCAAGATTCCTCTTCCTCTTCACTAAAAGACTTTGGAGTTCGACCAACACATGAAATATTTCTCTATAATCCTACCAAGGTTCTACAAGCTCACAAGAAGCCTCTCTCAAGCCTCTCCCAAGCCTTTGGGATCACATATCCAAGTAAGGGATTTCTTCCTTTCTTATTTTTGTCCATTTTATTAAGTTGTTATGCCCTGTTGTTTTCAATTAAAAATGTTGAGGTTTGATTTCACACCTCCTCCATACAGTACTCTTTTTTTTTGGATTATGGATACCCCTTTCTCTATCATTAATTCCTTCCATGTACAGCACTTACCGTGGCGAAATTCTTTGAGGGATTTCTCTCTCGTCTTTTACATCCATACAATTCTTTTATATTATGCATCTAAATTGCATTACATTTTTTGGGACATGTACATATATGACCCCCATACATTCCATTTCATATATATATGATGAAACACCCTTTTCTCTCTCATCAACCATTTTCATGAATCCTTATGCCAGAACGTAATGCTACCCAAATTCCACCGTGTTTTTCCAAGGCTAGATAATTGTGTAGTGAATACCATACCTATGTCTCTATCAAGGGTACTAACCTTTTTGAACATATACATATTGAATGGTAATTTCATGCATTTATTCCACATTACGTAACCATGTAATAACATATTATTTTGATTGATTCCATGTTATATGATCTATGTGGAACACTTATGCTAGAAATGAAATGTTTAAGAAGGGTGTGTCCTGATAGTTCTCCAATGAATTGGGTAAAGTATAGTATCATGATACATCATGTGAAAATGTTGTTGACTAATGCTAGTTCATGTGAAATGATTTTTTACTCTTTCTTCATGTGCAATGAGGGTTTACTCATGCTCTATGTGAAATGAGCCTTGGCACATGCTAATTACATGTTATGTGTCATTGCCACATTTCCATGTTATGATTATCATGCTTTATCATGCCTTGTTGTTGATGTTTCTCTTGTGATCAATTTATATTCTTATTGTTTGACATATATTTTATTCCTCATGTTATTCGATGTTTATTCCCTTACTGGGCTTTATAGATCACCCTTTACTTATGCATGTCCTCATGTTATCCCATGCAATGCAAAGTACAAGGGAATGTAGTTCTAATGTAAAGTGTGTTTTCAATAAATTTGTTGTGTGTTTTATGTTCTAAGATATTATGTAATGTTACTAAGCCCCAAAGACACTAGACCTCTCTATCTTCTATGTTTTATCAAGATAATATTTTATGTAATAAATCATGTTTAAGTGTGTAATAAAAATCAGGGTTGTTATATAATTTTTTTAGAATATGGGGATTATCCTTTACTTGCTGATAAGTAAGGCATCGAGAGACAACCTATACAGCTCCCTTTATCATCCATGGACAAAAAAAATTATATTAGACGTCCTGATACATCTTTTAAAAACCTGGATGTACCAACATTCAATATGCATGCAGCTATCATAGATCCTCTTCTCTCGACATCACTGGTACCATCAAGCATCCTATTAAAAGAAAAACATACTTTCCACTTTAATTCAATCCATCTAAAGAATTACTAGTGGATATCTAAGTATGTCAAGACTAATTTTCACCATCTTCAATTTTTACTCCCAAAATCGACCTAAAATCACATAGGTAACAACCATCATGTAGAGGAAATCTGATAAATCTCCATATAAAAAGGATTACTATAACTTAACCAACTACTCTGATGTATCATTAAGAAATTGGGAACAAGGTATAATTTTGATAGAATATTCTATCATATTCCCCTTTTTAGGAGTATAGAAATGTTATAATATATTATCCTATAGAAACTATATCCATCACATTTGTCTCATGTTATGATTCTTCGGATATAATATGTACTTGAGAATATAGTGGTTAGAATAGATGATAAATGACCATCCCTCAGGTAGTGTCACCACATCTTCAATGAAAATACTACCCCCACTAACTTAAGATATTTTGTCACATACTTCTTCTCATGTGGTATAAAAAGATGTGAACCCTAAGAAATCACTTTGAACTTCTGTATTAAAATATAAACAATATTGGTTGCTAATGCATCATAGAAGACTACATACTCGACACCCTGCTAATGTAATTTTAAGAAGAGATAGTTCATAATTATCTACCTCAACTATTGAAAAGCCTATTGGAAACTCTATTTCTACATGAAAGGATACCCCTTTAGGGTAAAAGATATAATGGGTGCTGATATCCTAGAGAAATCCAATATGAATCTATGGTAATAGCCTTCGAACCCAAGAAATCTCAACACTTATTTAACGATCTCGGGTGCCTCCCTAGCTAACACTACCTTTAACATTGTCAGGTCGACTACCACATCATCTACTGAGATAATATGTCCTAAAAAGTGGATACCCTATATCTAGAACAATTACTATGAGAGCTTCCTGTAAAGATGGTGATCTAAGAGTTTGTCCAGAATCATCCCCAAGTGTCTCGCATCCTCCTCTTCAGACTAGGAGTACTCAACGATATCTTTGTTTAAATATTCCATGAAATGATCAAAGAAAGGATGGAATATCTAGTTCATGAGTCCCATGAACACTTTTTTGGATTATTTCATTCCAAAGGGTGTCACCAAATACTCATTGTTACTGTAGTGACTTCTGAATGTCGTTTTCAGTATATCCTCATCGTAAACTCGCAATTCGTGATAGTCTAACATGATTTCAACCTTCTAGAACCATTGTTACTCTCTCAAATGATCAAATAGAACATAAATACTCATTAGTGGACACCTTTTCTTTATATTCACCTATTTCAAGTGTTGGTAGTACACACAGAACCCCAATATTCAATCTAGCTTCTTCGAAAAAAATCGGTTCTGCAGGGGGGGAACACCGTGTCTAATGAGGCCCTTCCTCCACAAATCCTTGAACTGTACCCTCATTTGGGGATGATATATTGTTTCCATACAATATGTGGGAGTATATATAACTGTCATTCCGAGGTATAGATCAATTCATAATTATATATTTCAGGGGTAAGCCTGAGACATCCTCCAAGTAGACATCATCGTACTCCTCCACCACTACAAGGAACTGAGAACACACAAAATCTACTACACCATGGGTCATTCTAGCCAACTGAAGAGTAATCTAATCCACCCTCCTATGCATGAGCCTATCCTATAATATATTTTTTTCCTCTTTATCCAGAAAGGAAAAGCTAGCCCCATTAATGAAGACCCACCATATCCTCCACCAGAAACATTAAATAAAGAAAATAACAATAGATAACAAGTCCAAACATAATATGATATCTTAAGGCATGATAACTTATATAAATATATCCCAATAAAAATCATTGTTTCCAATATTCAGGTTACACTATCAGCCCAAGTTTTTTATCCCTAATCTGTCTCCAGTAAGAGTCTCCAAGAGAAAGGGTTGAGCCAATGACTCAACCAGAATCTCTATTTCTCAAACCAAATATGTAGAAATAAAGGAAATAATATTTCCTATTTTAATCAATGATATAGATATGCTATAACTGACACATATCATACCGTAAATCATTCCTAGAGCCTCTAGTTCATAATCCTCAACCACATGTAGCTGCCCTGCCCCTACCCTCGAGCTCCCTGTGCCTAAGGTAGACCACTAGTGGGTGGTGGTGGTAATAGGTCAAAGATTCTACAAATTCTTGCTACTCTCCTGGTTAATATGACACATATTACACCATATAGACCTATTTTATCCTGCCACTTCATATGCCTTGGTGGCCAATTTATGGTCTCCCTATCAGCAATACAATGGGAGAGAAAATATTGAGAAATATGTCCCCTTCCATCACATGAGTTGAATTACCTCTCCCTAGGCTAACTAAACCAATAATATGATCCCAAAATCATATACCTTATATCATATTATTTCCTCCTAAATAATATTACACTTCCTAGTCCTTGATACTGATGTCATATCCCTACTTTTGAGGCCTCTTATCTTTCTTACCCACTTCTGGATACCACTAGCTATGTCTGCTCAGCTATGAAATTTTCAACCACCAACGATCACTCTTGCATCCTTGCATATTTAATAATGCATAGATGTATAACAATGGTCCTGATGACTATATACATTCCCCCCCAAAGGTTCATGCCTAGATGAATTGACCATGAACACTATCCCTTGAGTACGTGGAGAGGTTGGTAGAACTCGATGAATACTCAGCTAATATCATAATACCTTGATGGAGCTAAAAATATCTTAGAAACATACATTCTATAGAATATATGAAAAATAAATACTCTCTCAAAAGGTTACCAAACATTAACCATTCTAGATTCACCACATCATAAGACTGGGTCAACGAACACCAACATCGGTCTATTGAGACATAGATAAGGCTTTCCATCAGGCCCAAAATTTGGTCTACCGATTATATAACTAGATGGAAAACATTTTTACACACCTAAATCCAATCCTGAACCTCTTGTGGGTTTAACTCTCTTGGAAATATTAGGGGTCTCTTGAACTAAATCTCATAAATTTCACTCAGCCTGTGCACATCATCTCTAATTATTATCGGTATCATCTACTTCTCTACATGTTGTGGTATAACTGGTACACAATACATAGGTAATATCTTTAGAACTGGTCCATGTATCGATTCCTCATCACAGAGGGGATCATCCTTATGATCCTGAAAATGAATCATAGATGGAATACTTCATAGAGAAATCTTGAAATAGATAAGATGTACAATGGACAATGTGCATATCTGGAGAGCTGACTCAAGAAGGACATAAATACTTACAACCATTTGTATATGATGCATGTAACATTGTTTTCCCTATAACCTGTGTTCTCATGCACCATGTTGAAAACCCAGTGGTCACAGTCGTGCAGTATAGATATGTCAACTAATTCACCAACACCAGAGTCTCAATCATAAAAGATAAAATCAATACACCTAACAGTATTTACCCAAACCAATATTAAAAACTCTTGTCCTAAGGTATAATTGATCGCTTGGATACCACTCTATCACAACCCATACCAAGGTGGCCAATCCCGAGACACCCCATTCCGACCTTCAATATTCCATAGGAAGGTGACTGGAACTGAGTAGGCATATCACTAACTAGGTAGGCTTTAGCCTATGTACTTTTACACACACATGCATCTCCAATCCCATAAAATGATGAACGTTAAATACAACTGAACAACCATGCATGCATACATCTCGATCCGACAACCATATTATTAAAGGATGTAAAGGAAAGAAAATAGGGACAAATAATAGAAAACCACAAGGTGTCTAAAAATATGTCATGCAAGAAAATATAATGGGGTTCACTATCAAGATACCACAATAAAACACATCTCTTTATTCGGTATCACTAAGCACTTCCTGGTCTTGGTCCGTGGAGGACATTGTAGAAAATTCAATCATCATTAAAAGGTATGACATGTGTGGGAAAAAAACATTTAGGGGTGAGCATAAAAAAGACCTGTAGAACACCCCAAAACCACAAATTATATTACAAAATAATAACAGTAAGCTTGACATATGTCAATGTATACAAAATATATAATAAAAAATACATATATATTCAAAAAATATACACAATCTATAGGTAAATTCAAAATTTAAATGATAGCCTAGGATTATAGATCAAACGTTCCACAATGAACTCATCTAGGAAAACACACTCTATAATTCATATATCACTGATAAACTCTGCTCGAGCGGTAGTGATCCTCAGGTCTCTCTATTATATGTATTTACCAAAAGTATGAAGAGATATGATACACATATGAGGATCACTCCCAAGGTCACGGGGTATACTAAAAAATAACTATGGATTAAAAAAATAAGTATATAATTAGTTCCTGCATTGTTTTGTTCCTGATTATACCATAAACACCACCTATGGAAATAATATGATAGTGGATCTCACTCCGGGCCTCATAGATGGATTCCAACAACTCAATTCATGTTGTCTTCCAGAAAGGATTGTTATCCTATCTGTAAGAGGAAATTATGTATTAACCCTCAAGGAATGAATATATGGAGTAAAAACTAACAAGACATGGAAAATATATAGAGTAAAAGGTCTCTATGAAAACGTTTACAGAGTACCTGACCTGTAGTAGGAGTACATGTCATGTCCCTTCAACCCCAGGTCTTTCCCATGTAAATGCTCCACAGCTGTTTCTATATAGAAGTACACAGTGTGTTTCTAACCATGTACGTATTCCACTTTACTTTTATAGGGATTATCATATTCATTCCATGCCTATTCATGTCAATGTAGGAGTACAAAAAATTAATGTGCATGTGTACTCTATCACAAATCTGTGTACCCTCTGAGGTACATGCCAACCCATTATGGTGGGGTCAGACCCTTATGATAAGGTCACATACCATATGATTCTTATCTTCATCTCGAAACCCTAACTAACTCTAGGAGGTCCCCAAATAGAATGTAGCTCTGAAGTACATTCTGAATTGATCGGTTTTTTGAAAAAAAACCTTGTTCTTCCTTCTGTGTGTTCTCAACCACTGATTCCTCATATTTTATCCTCGATCATTCCAGAAATCCTAGATCTACATTGATCAGACCTCACCATGAATGATCACTAGAATCCAGCCTTTGAACCTTTTTTAGAAATGTAACTTATCTTCTTATGACCATTCACATTCCCTACTCAAATTGGTGGTCTCCAATATGGTTCGGTCTATGCGCCGCTACCATCGCCACATGATGCTCACTCTATACTAAGTTAAGATGTATGATATCATATCATTATTCTAAGAAATGGCTGCGTAATGAATGATTCTTTGGTAATTGGTTCGAACCACTGGACATTGCATAACACCTCTAATGAACAAATAATCTGGGGATAGAAGCATGCCATTCAATCATGGGAAACAAACCTCGTTCGATGATCATGTGGAAAATGATCTGTATCTATTAGGATGATGAATAAAGTGATTATAACTAATAAAAAAAATTATACCAATAAATCATTATATTTATACCATCCCTCAAAACAATTAATATTCTAACCAATCCGTTGGTCGATTGATTTGATTTAATCGTAGAAATAGAATATGGGGAAATAATACAAACAAAAAAAAACATCTTACCTCGATTCAAACTGATCTTTGAATAAAAATGATGTTGTTTTATGACCACTGGTCATATCCTCTTATTTTTTGTACACCATTCATAGATCTTAGATTTGGTCATCATCCACCAATGGAATCTCCTACAACAAATGCTATGGATATCTTTAATTTTCATGGTTACGTATGTAACATTATAAATTTTCTATAAGCTATTATTTAAATAAAAAAAATCTGGTCACTGCATCAATGGATAAATAATTTTTTTATTTATTTTTTTTATTTATTTTACACCCTGATGACTTTTCCTCAAACATCTTGTGTCGATAAGTGTTATATCATTCCTAGTGTAAATTTCACATTGTGTACATAACAGTACCCTCATATTTCAGGTCTGGGACACCGTTTATATGTTAGTCAACATTTTCATGAAAGATTCATGTGAATCATATTTAATATATTTAACATTTTTCAAATAATTATTCTAGGAACACCAGGCCCCAGAATCATACATCGCCTGAGTGCCTAGTCTCAAAAATAATACATACAATATCAATGAATAATACATGGAAAATATAAGTCATTAATGTATCTATATGATTATGGTAATTTCTCCTTGAATAGTGTTAAACATACTTAGTTGGTATTGGATAATATTATATTTTCCAATAATTATTGTGGAAAAAAATTTAACATTTGACTTATTATTGATATCGAGTGCTAATCACAAACTCGTAGAGATCGAAAAAACTGTACGTGGAATATCGGGACAAGAGTGGTTACCTGTATACAAGGTTATCTATTATTGTTCATAATAGGTTGTTATATTTAGAAAACTTCTTTGAATATTCTATATAGAAATGTTATCATCCCATGAATTTTATTAACTCCAAATCATCAGTGAAGAATCCATAGTAAAAAGAGTTATATTGATACCATCCATAAAATTAAAGAAACTTTTTACCTAATCATTAACTCATATTAGTTGTTTATATAATTTAAAAAATATTCTATTTTTATTCTAGACCACTATCCCATGTGCATCAAACATGTTTTTGATGTCCCATTTTGTTCCAATCATATTATGATGTTGATGATTATCCAAAAGTTCCCTAGATTGGTTCTTATAAATTTGGTTATAAATATTCTTTCATATATTTCACGCAAAACTCCTCTTTTATTACTTCTTCATATCACATTCGTTCTAACAACACAAATAAAGAACTATTACCAATTCATCTCCTTATATAGGTTTGTATTGTTGTATATTTCTCTTAAATAATTTATATTGGATCAAATTTAATTCTAATTTTCCATTTTTATTCACAATTTTACAACCTACATATCTATATATTCCTATAAAACAATTTTATATTCTTCATCAATTAAGATATTGTGTAAAATTTCTTAATCCAAAATTATCTCTTCTTCACTCACATTCACTTTTTTAGAAAAAAAAACAATCTAGAATACACTCTAGCTTCTTATTCATCTAAATTAGCATCACATATTTAAAATATTTTTTTAAACATTATGCATGATCATTAATAGTTATTTCTCTCTACTGAGTAGCCTAAAAATATTCCTTTATATACTATATCAATATAATATATCTAATATCCCTTTAAATATAAAATAAAACATATACTTCTAAATTATCGATGATTCTTCGGTGTGGGTTTCCTATCATAATGCATTTCATAGGGTGTATTCTCTTATATAAGAATGAGTAATTGTCCATTATGAATGTATGTATCCATATTCACAAATTCATTAAAATATTGGTGGAAGATTTCAATTTTTGTCAACAATTTCCTGGAATGTTTATTAAAAATAATATTCCTCCATTCAATAAATCCATATTACAGAATAATCGTTAATTTTGACACTTCATTCTTTATTCCATACTTCTTTGTGAATATTTTTCTACTTTAGTAGAATTATATTTAGTGCCAGTAACAAATCAGAAGATCTTTATTATTCTTATGATTTCATTACTGACCATAATTTGGAATATTTTGTAGTAATCAACCACTTTTCTCTTAAGCAATATAAACATAGCTCATAAAAATATTTCCCACCATGATTTTAATTCCTAATAATTATAAAATATAAATTTTTGTGGACAATTTTCAATAGATTTGGTGCTCAATTAATCTATAAACTATAATTGGTTCTCACCATTTTACCTCAATCATGAATCTTAAGTATATTTTATATTCCTCTTTAGTAATAGAGTGTTTACAGAAAATTTCACTATTCATAGAATCGGTATAATCTATTGATGAATGTGACCAACCACCTATACCATAAACTACACTACTCCTCAAATGTAATGAATAAAAAATTCTTCTTCTTATTCAATTAATACAAGTAACAATTAATTATACATACCTTCATATGATAATTTCATGCCTTTATTTTAACATGAATCATTTTTTGAAAAATGTATCTTCCAATCATGATTTACCTAATTATATTACACTCAATAATTTATATTAAATGTAATCAATATATATATATATAATATTCTTAACTCTATTTACAACTAAGTTATTTTGAACATGTTAATGATGAAATCACTATCATTTTCAAACCGATGAGTTATATTAATTCATTATTTCAAATTCCTGATATGATTTAGGATTCACGAATTTATGTTGAAAAACAATCATAAAAATCTAGTTACTAATTTTAATTGTATCCTTAAAATCTACGAGAATATCAATAAATTTCTGCTCCATTATTTCATGTATTTCCATGAAACTCTAGAATTAGTTGAGGCATATTTCATTTTATTCTCCTTTTATTCAATAAAATAAATCTTTTCATATTCATATTCATATAATGGATAAATTCAATATCTCAAAGGAAATTAAATTAGATTTAATCACATCTATTCTTCTATGAAATTCATTGAAATAACATATATCACGTTTTAAATAATTGACTATATGATAATAAAAATAACAATAACTGAACTAATATCAATAAAATGAATATATATTTTGATATTAAGGATATGTTTCGATTCTAATTTTTTTTGAATTATAATTAAATATATTTTCATGTGAATTTTAAATTCATTATAGTTTGAACATTTATGGCCTATGTGACTGTATAATTTGTAATTCTTAATATTACCAAAAATATTAGTTTCATTTATCTATATAACCCCAACATTAGTATAACTCATTGTTTTATTTTATGTTATGAATGATTGTGAAAATTACCCTTTGACCTGATTTCATTTTCAATTTATAGTTTTTGTTGATGTTGATTATTTTCCATCATATAAAAAATGACTTTTACCAATGAAATTGGTACTTTAATCACTCAACACTTACATGAAACATATATTACATTATCTTCCAGTTTTATTAGTACTTTATCGAACAACTTTACAAAAAATTACATCAACCTTAAGAAATATATTTTGTTTCAAACAAAAATATTTTTTATCAAATACACAACATTATCATTAGTTTTTAAATCTATTTTTCATTCTCTTTGATGGATATATTAATGACATCAACTATCTTATCTTATTCTCTAATCATTAACCTTTAATTCCGTACATCTCTATGATATAATTTATCATTTCCATTTCCATACACTAAATTCACTAGGTGAAATACATATACATTAATATCATCATTATAACTTGAGTATTCCATTATAAATCCTTCATTCATCATATTATTCTTTTTTATGGATCAAGATCCTCATGATCCTCCTAAAATTCCACCTTGATACAAAAAACACCCTCTAGTTGATCATTGACTTCTACATAATATTTACATTTATCCATTATATCTACTATATAATCATTCATGTTTTAGATTAATTTGATTTCAACATATTTTAAGGGATCTTCAAGGGAACCTTATTCCACTTTAATCACTAACACCATTATTAGAAATTTATTTCAATAAGAATGTTAAAAATTATTTTTTCTTATATGGTAGAAATTAATTATTTATGTTTGTTGTAATTTGAACTCACCATCAAAAAAAGTAAATAATTATAGAAAATTAGGTATGATTCGACCTATCTTCATATAATAATAATAACAGGATAGGGGAACATTATATTAAAATATTCATTTTCCTCCATTAAAGATCATTGAAACAAGAGATCTATAATAACCTTAATAATCATCTTGGATTTCAATTTTATGAATATTCATCAATTTTAAATCAATAAATTCCTTTTAATTATATTATTTTTTAAAATAATAGCCAATATTCAACCAAATTTCACTAGAAATCAGATTTATGTGTAGATCATCAATGGAAAATTCCCCATGATTTATTTATCTTTATATTGATACATCGGAAAAAAAAATTTATAGTAATTTTGGTAATCTATTCTTAACTATATCCACATATTTAATATCATGACCTTTTTTATTAATATGCTCATAAAAGTCAATAATAATATGGAATATAATACAATCATTTTCACTTGATCCCATTTTCAAATCAATTAATATTTTATGAAGAACCTACAGATCTACATTATTCTCATTATTATCAATATCATAAATATTTGAATTATTGTACAAAATTTCATTGGATCTTGTTAAATTATAATCAATAATTTAATTATTATTAGATAATTATCTCAAACTGTAAAATTGATCGTCATTATCTTCATTCAATAATTTCATATCTCTTATATCATTGATATTTTGGTAGAAATACTTATTTAAATTCCATGAACAACTATGGAGTAAACATTCCCAAGAAATCATAAATGATATCTCATTATATTCTTCAATTCTTACTAATTTCAACCACATAATTGGGGAATTTCCATTGCATTCATAATTTTATTTATAGTGAAATATCTTTGTAAGAGATTCAAGATATAAGACATGCCTCTAATACCAATTATTGCAATATCAGGTCATATTATTCATCTAAAGAGGCTTAGAAATAGGGAGACTTTAATGTTATTATTATTTTATCAAAAACTCGATCTTATCATCCTGTTTGAAAAGAAAACATAAATAAATCAGAATTATTATATAAAATCACAACCAAATGTTGACTTATATTGAATTATGTACATAGATATATTTACATAGTTCACACACACACCATGATATTTCATAAGAGCACATATAAATGATTAATTTATTCAAAAAATAATAACAAATCAATTTTATAGTGATTATAACAATTAGTGTAAGATCACTTCCCATCCAAGGCCCATATCCTCTAACTAACTTTCACTCACTACATTCTAAAAGGGATACACAATAAAATAATTATAGAATGTCGATCAAAATCACAAAGAAAACATTTTAAACTTTAACACCAAACATAATTTGGTATTATCCATTATTTAATGATATTTACTTCCTAGTCAATTGAAATATTCTCAAAAAATATTAACAAAAAATCAATATCTTCAATAGAATTATTTTGAGACATACATCACCCAATAATACCATGAATTTACAAAATTAAAAAATTAGTTCACTCTACTTTTCATCATATAGATATAATGTATCCCATATTTATTCTCTTTTTTCTTATACATATTTTGTTTTATTTAATCCATGAAATTAAAAAATTTAAATTCAAAACATAATATTCATCTAACATTCAACAGCCTCTACATTAATGCTATAAATTATATTGTTTCCATGTGAACCACCACTATAATAATTCATATCGGTAGTTAACGATCATTATATAAAAAACACGACAACATAATGACAGTGATAAGTCAATATTTTTATTTGAATCCCCAAAAATCAATAATAATTTAGTGATAACGTTCCTCATAAAAATTTGGATTGGATAATTCATCAATTTTTCCTCAACTTCTAAAGGTATCATAGAATGATACAATAAATCACAATGTGACTTTGGTTTATGTTTCTTTATAGAATGTTAATTATATTTATTTTTCATAATCCATTCTTCTTGGTTTAAAAATTGCATCATGGACCCTTTAATTAAGGCATGATCTTTGTATCATGGAATGATGAAATTTTAGGTATTATTGAAATCCAACCCTATTATGGTGTAAACCTCCTCCATCATAGGGAAATATGTAGATATTAATAACCTCTAAAACCCAATTATGGGTTTTCATGATGTTATCTACTTCAAATTGAGTGAACTATTAGTAGCGGCATGAAAAAATGAATAACCATTACATATGGGATAAAAATTATCTAAAATTCTTATGACCACTATATATGGGACACTGTAAATTTCCAATAACATTATACAAGTTTCAATCAGTAAGATTTCACCATGACTCCTACAGACAACACTTATGTATTTCCATCAGCATTGGTTACTCTTATGTATGCAACTTTTTTTAAATTAAAATAGATGAAACTTATGAATGCTTTTTATTACCATTACACATATAGGTAATTTAATCAATTTGTTAATCTATCTACCCTCATATGTGAATATTTTTTTGAATTTTGGATCTTTTATTAGTGGCATAGTCCATTTGGTTATAGAATGACATGAAATTACCTTAACATATATAGATATTAAACCCATTTTATTTGTCTTTAATATTTTAGGAATAATTATTGTTTTAATTATGTTCCCATATATGGGTGATCCAAATATTTTTTAACCTTTTCTCAGACAAAAAAATACTATTTTTTGTGTGAAAACTATCATTTTTAAAAACAGTGAAAATAATAATACCATATTGATCATGATTTGTTTATTAAAAATAAAAAAGAATAAATAACATTTATTATTATGTGTATTTAAATTTTTTATTATTAAAGATGAATTTTCCATGAACCAAATTAAAATCACTAATAATTATCATATATCTCTTACCTCCATTAAAATTAATTAGTTATATGAATCATGGATAATATCCATGTGTCATCCCTCAATCTATGTCATGTTAATACTTTTAACAGTAATGAAAAAATAAGTTAAAATATTTTCATGACAAAAAATAGTTGGATGAAGAAAATTATATATCATATAATGATATCATGATCCTATTTCAATATATTTTATTAAATAAATTAATTATTCTCTATATGTAATATTTATTTTAAAATTATCACTGTTCATAAATATATAAAAATATAATTTTTTATAGATTTATTAGAATTAATCTATACATTATTGTTTATTTTTTTAAAAAAATTTATGAAATTCCTTAGTTACCCATTAAAAAATTAACTATTTAATTGGTACCCAAAATAATTATATCTAAACAAGAATAAATTAAATGAATTGAGGATATGAAGTAAAATATTTCATCATACCCTCACTTATATATTCCACTAATATATATGTCATCCTATAGTTTATCACAAAAAATAAATTGAGAATAAGAATATATATGATTAAAATCCATTATAGAAATATTAAATTAAATTTTTTTCACTAATATAGTTGTAATTGAAACCAACCAACAATGGTTTAAAATAATCATAGTAAACATGAAATATTTCTTTGAATGATAACATAATTCCATGAATTTCATTTTGATTCTTAGTAGTTTATGTTGATAGAAATATTATAAAAAATATATTAAGTTAAGCTAATTTAAAATATAAATAAGGGTGAAGTGTCTTTGTGTAATGGGGAAACTCTGGAAATAAATTTAACAATGTGTTGTTATATGTTGAAATATATTATATCATGTTTAATATATTATTTAACATTACCAATAGGCTTATATAAATCTTAAAAACATCCTTAATTCCAATTATGAAATGTTTTTATAACTTCTACAATGTAATTATTCTACAACATGTTTCTTGAGAGAATACATTATTGGTAGATGATGATGAGTTACTGTTTTATTTATAGATATCAATATTATTAATGGAGTATAGGTTATTTTAATATGATTTAAAATAATTGAAATAATGAAATTTTGGGGATGCATAGTTTCGTTGATGGAATTGAAATGAACATGGAATATTGACAATGAGTGAAATGGATTATAAATTAATGAATGGAAAATAATCATTTCATAGGTTATTATCACATAAATGTTTTTCCATGGGACATTTGTAGGGCTGAAATGGCCATGGACCATATATACTATATTTTATTCAATGGCTAAAAATAATATAGTAAGGATATCCATGATTATAGATAAATAATGGGGAGATATAAGAAGTTAGAATATATAATTTTGATTTGAAAATAGGTGAAGTGTATTGAGTGGTATAATTAGAAATCCATTCACTACACACTCATAAAGGATGTTCCAACATCAATATCTATTTAATATAGATATTGTCATGAACTATGAAGGGGAATAATTAACTATGGGATAATGATTAATTTAAAACATATAAAAAAATTTAATCAAAATTGCATAGGATAACTTGATGATGGGGAAACATATTTGTTCATGTATCTCAAATCTGGATGACACTAGTAGGAAAACCCAATGAAAAACCATAACACATCATGGTGGGGTTCAGTTTATTAAAAAATAAGTAATTACACATAGAGAGTCATGAAACCATATTGATATTTATTTATAAACATTCCACATAGTTTACTATAGCGGATTATGCTACATTTGAAGAGAAAGATAATGGATTTAACATGATCCAACCATGGATTCACTTAAAAGGAATGTTAGATGATCAATATACTTGATGAAACTCAATTATTTTTTCATTATAAATGGAAATAATGTATATATACACTCCATATTTGTTTTCTTTCTGAACATGGCCTATATTATTACATCCATTGAACACCAAGGATCAACCAATAGATAAAAAGAGTGTTCAAACACTATGGAAACTTTTTTTATATTTTCATTACATATCTATATATATTATATCATCTTGAATTTTTTTCTTGTGATCCAATAATCTAGAAAATAATTGGAATGCTTATATTGGATTTATTTATATGATTCCTACTAATGACCCCCAACAAGTGAGGGGTTTCTACCACTTAGGCTAATCATTTGGTATCTGCGAATTTTACAATTCATAAAATTAAATATATAATATTTACATGGAATACATACACCTTGAATGGGAAACAAGAAAGTTGGATGGAAATATAATTTATAAAAAAAATATAGGATTGTTTAAAATGGGTTCTTAGGAAACACCCCCAATTCATCATTCAGAGCATAACCCCATCATTTTGGAGATCAAAACCAAGATTAATTGGTATGTACCTCTCCCACATGACTTTATTAAGTGAAGTATTTTCACTACTTGATGGTGAGAGGTTATTTTATAGGCTTGAAAAATTCAAAATATTGGAGTCCCACTACAAACCCTTTATAGAAATGTAAATCATAAAAATGAATTACTAAGGGATTTGAAGTATAAAACCCTTACATAAAATTGACCATGAAATTAGGGTGGGGAAAAAGCATATAAAATTCCAAATTAGGAACTTAAACCTATTTATGCTTCTAAACAAGAAATACAAGATCATTCCGAGCTAGATGATCTTCTAACAATTAATGAATGGACATATTATAATAATTATAATGTAAAATAGATTAAGTATAGAGATAGGAATTAGAATTTATTTCATATACTATATAAATAAAAGAGAATAGTAATAGGGAATAATTCCATGAGAATTGAGGGATGCAAGAACACCTCAGGGAATGGAATTTCCAAGGAAGTGGTGGAAAATTTCATGTTATTCTATTTCGATGATGAAATGGAAAACACACTTAAAATGATTTATAACATAACCCCTATATATAAGGTCATAAAAATATGGATAAATCATATATCCTTAAAAAGATGAATTCAAAGTGGTTCATTTTACTCAAAATATTGATTGTTCTACTCATCCAGATGGTTTCAAAAATATATTCATTATGTATAAATGGTATATTATGAAAGAAGATATAACTAATGTTGTGAGGGACTTATTTACTAATTATTTAATTACTTATGGAATCCACAAATAATTTATTTCCATTGATTCCAAATAAATATTGTGAAATTGAACACAAGGAGTGTTGGAGAGTTAAACTTGGGAAAATTATACCAAAAATTATTAGTAGGATTCACATGAAAATATTGGGAGGAATAGTTAAAGTTCAGATCAGTCCAAACAAGGTTGGGTTTGATCTTATTAGAAGAATTCAAAATTGTATATTCATAGCCAATGAAATTATTAGTCAAATGAATAGGAAAAGTAAGGAAGGGGACATTTCACTCAATATTGACATCACTAAGGTGTATAAATCATTGAAGTGGATATACCTAGGTTTCTTCCATTGAAAATATGGATTCTTAGGGAATGTTTTCAATTTATTTAATACTGTACTCACATCATCATGGTTGTCTATAATCATCAGTGGGTCACCTAGCAGTTTCTTCCAATCCACTAGAGGATTTTGAAAAGGATATACCTTCTCAAGGAGTTGGTTTTCTATTTCTCAAGAATACCTGAGAAGATACATTAATTATATTTTATATTTTTTCATTTAAAATTGAATAAATTCTAGTAATAGTGACTTCACTCCATCACATGTTTTATATAGTAATGATATTATCCTCTTTGAACAGGCCTCAAAGGGAACCATATCATTGATCAAATCCAATTTTCACATTATGAGGAAGTGGTAGTACAATTCATGAGTTTGAAAAAATCATTTATCGTGTTTGGTGATGGAAATTTTTTGAAAGAAAAATATGATCCGTAGAAGGATCAAAGTGGAGAAGTGATCTCATCCATTTCATTAACTTGGTGTCCACTTATTTTTGGGAAAGGTGAAAAGTCAATACCTTAGGAATATCTTCTATGGAATCATCAATCAAATGGATAGATTGAAAGGGAAATCCATGTATCAATAGGGAAGTGTGTGTCTTTGAAACTTTGAAATCACATCTAATTTTTTATTCCTTCTCTCTTTATAGGTGTCCAACAAACCTTTTCTATGAGCTTGAAGTTATCATATTAAATTTTATTTTGATTGGGTTGATGATTGAGAGGATGTTTATAAATTTTTCACAGAAATAATTCATCAAGCCTGTGTAAATGTTAGTCCTTAGAATTAATGTTATAAGGATCCTCAATTTTAGCACCCTGAGATTTTATGAGAAATATTTTGTTTTTATTTATTATGTTATATGAAAAACCAAAGGAATATTTCACTACACACAACACTGTCTTGTCTTGTGTTACACGCAAGTGCAACCTTCCTCTATAGCTTGCGTTGTACGCAATACCGAGTTTTACTAAACAATGATATGTTATTAAAATATTATATAAACTAGACATTATGAATAGTAATATCCACTTTTTGAAATTTAATAATTTTTAACTTTCAAAATGGACTTCTTTTTTGGATTCAGAATATCAAAATTAGCTTAGGGTGAATGTTTGGTATTTTTCTGAAAACTTTCAATTTTTAAAGAATAGTGAAAACACTCAGTTATAGTTTAAAACAAAATTTTTATTTAAATATTTATTTATTTTATTTAAATTTATTTTAGGTCAAAATAGATACATAATACCTATATAAGTTCAATGTAATTCATTGGATTCATTTTATAACAATTTCAGATATATAAAAATTTTATTTAAATTTTTACCATCTTTTACCCACCTCTTAGAAGAATTTGAAAATTTACATAAAACATAATTTTACTACTTCTGTGAGCTAAATTTTAAAATTCCGAGAGACATAGTTAATACAAAGGAGTAAAATGTGGTTCAATTAGATAAAAATAATTTTTGGTGAATAATAACTTGTTACTTTTATTTAACACGGTTAAAAGTAAATTGGGTAATTAAGGGTAAACATGATATTATTATTACCATAACACATGTCCTAATTCTATTGGATAAGTTTAATTCGACAAAAACTACCATAGGAATAAACTATAACCATTTAGGTCCACTTGGATTAGATGCAGACATTTATTATTATTTAATTCAAAGAAGAGTTAAAATAATTAAAATCAAAGATTAATAAGTAAAACATTTTTAATATAGAGTTATACATAAGATAAATTCGACTATAAATATTCATTATAAATTTAAAAATATTTCCTATATAATTGTATTTTATTTATAATTTTTAAAAATTAAATAATTTAATTTATGTATGACACAATGATGATGCAGTAATTACCTTATTAGTGAAATATTAACATAGTTGATATTATAAATACTCAAATAAATGTAATTTGGGACTTCTATGAATTAAACTAATTTTTGAATTAATATAACATATTAGGGTTGGTTAAATGAATTTTTTTCTAAGTAATAATGCTTTTATGAATTTATAAAAAACAAAATACCTAATAATGTCAAAATTGACATAAAAGGGTTTTTAACACAAATATTAAATTATTAATTGATAATATATTCCTAAAAATAAAAGGTTCGGCCAAAGGACTTATATAATAATATATTTGACATTAATGAACCAATTAGGGTTCTATTGGAATTTTATTGTATGTTTGTTAACAATATAGTGTAATAATACAAGAAGACACCGTAAAAGTTAAATTATTTAACTTAGAGTTAAATCTAAATGATATGGTTACAATGGTAACCTAAACTTGTCTAAAACCAATTGGTTTAGAGTATTTAGAGCCATACCCACCCTATCCTTGAATTAATTCAGTTTTGAGCCATTATTAACCGAACATGAATTTATTATAAAATAATATTTTAAGTTTTTCCTAACGTGCCCCTCACCCCTTTTATAAATGGGCACTCCTCCTTCTATCTAATTCACACCTAAAAAGCCATTTTTCTCGGCCAAAACCTGCCCAAATACCCTCTCAACAGTCCTCCCTTAACCCTAGAGGCCTTCCCATTGTCAGAAAGCGAACCTATGGAGCCATTTTGATCAAATCAAAAGGAAGAACCTGAAGAAGAGGTAAATATCTCACCACCTATCTCATGTTCATTTCTTCTTCCACTTCCTCCTTCTTTGTTGTTACAATTATAAAATTATAACTTCAGTATCTTATATATACTGTGATTTTGTTATAAATATTACAACCATATTAGTTATTTTATCCATCCTATGAATGAAAAAGTCACCACAGGTGCATACGTACGTCTTACTGTCTCTACGTCATGGTGTAGTTTGTCATTCAAACATTTCATCATTTGGAAGGGTATGATAATTAGTATAAATGATATAAATAATAAATATAACATTATTATGATTCTATATATATGATATACCATCCAATTATAAACTATTTTAATATCAAAAGAATGATATCATCGCTCGTGCGTACGTACGAGCTACCGTCTCCACGATGTGATGCAACTCGTTATACATGATCTTCTTTGTATAATGATTATATAAATGAATTGAATGAATAAATATGATATATATTAAACTAATACCATTCTTTAAATGATGTATCTATAACCTAAAAAGAGTAATAAGAATTTATTCGACAAAACATGCACAAGAACATAAAGCAATGAACACCCGAATAACAAGTAGCAATGAAATATTACTAATAAGAAGATAAGAATATGACCATATATGATATCATAACAATGAATATGATTCTATAATAAGTTAATGACATCATTTAAATCATTATACTGGTGGTTCGGATATGTACAAAGCATATCAGACCTAAGGTAATGGAAAATATCACAATCTCATTTTAATCCGAGATTGATTATACTTCGGAATTTACTGGGGCATATTTACCATCCAAATCCATGTTTCCAAAATATGTAATATTATTTCTACCCCCCTATAATTTTTTAAATCCAATATTACCTATTGGTGAATTTTTAGTAAAATATGTGAATGGAATCTTTTGTTGTTTTCAGTACGAGATACTTTTTTACTTTTCTGGACAAAGTACGAGAAGAATGTTTTTAACCTATACAACATGAATGTATTTTTATGATTTCATAGAACATTATTTAAAAGCAACTTCATTTACAAATTTTCGAGTTTATTTTTAATTAACTTATTTTAATTTTAAATTGTATGCCATTTTAACAAAGGCAAAAAAAATTTGAAGTAGAAAAAGATATTTTCCTCCAGAATGGAGTTCAAGTGTTTTTTCAAAATTATTTTCCATATAAGATAATATAGGGTTCTGTTTCTATCCTTATTTTTACATTGATTTGATTATGTCAGGATGGAATTATTTTTATGATGTCTTTTTATCTTGTATGGTTTATGTTATGGTGGCATGATGTTTAAGAATCCCATTTTATTAAATGGGTTATGCTATGATATATGATTTATGATTTTGTTCCACACATAAGAATGGTTTCATTATGAGATTGGTAGGATCTATATCTCCCTCCAATGAATTGGGTAAAGATTTATATCTCATGAGATAGACATGGCTGGAATGGAGAGTTAATCCAGTTCAGTGATACAGGACTAGAATGAGGAGTAACTCGGTTCAAAAATGGGATTTGTCCACTATGATAGTCTTGGAAATGAGTCTTGACTGATAAGAAATGGTTTTCCATGATTATATGTTTATGTGACAAAGTTTCATGTTTTATGTGAAGATTATTGGGATTACATTTCACTACTATTATTTATCCGATGTTATGATATTATGATCTCTTTTGTAGGTTATGATTTTCAAAATGTTATGTTCTTATGAATATGATATGATTATTATTCCTTTTTTTAACCTTAATGATCATTTGAGCTCCCCCTTTGGTGTGTTTTCTTTTCCCCAGGTCAGGAAGAAGGGTATTAAGTAGGATATTCCAAAAGAGACTCTAGATGTGATGTAATAAACAGGAGACAATGTAGATGCTTTATGACCCAGTTGTTTATGTTTCCTAGTTTCTAAAGACACTATACCTATATGGTCCTATCATGGCTTTCTTATATGTTATAACAAGTATTCTTCAATTATGAATTAATAATAATGTATGTAAGTTATGGGTCGTTATAGTTGGTATCTGAGGAAAGGTATACTCAACCTTTGGAAACTAGGATGCGAATGCCTTAGTAAGAACCCAATGGTTATGTATAAGCATAGAAAACAATATTAGTGTTTTATAAATGTCTATGAATAGCCTATGATAAGACCTTAATTGTGAAATTTTATTCTTCATTACGTGGCTTTCCTATTATGATTAGTGTTTGTCACACTATTCTTATCAGTTTTAGTCAATGGATGGAACCCGAAGGAACCTTGTTAATGCTGAATGCGACAGGAAATGAAATGATTGTCCCCCTGAGCAACCAAACCTTATGGGAGATGTAATGAAAAATCTTATATCCATGATCTCAAAACTTTCTCAAGCTAGGAATCATGAAGGACTTCCAAACGAGCAAAGGAAGGAGAAAAATTCTGTTGAATCCTTCATGAGGCAGTGTCAACCCTCATTCAGCGGGTCTACTAGTCCATTAGTGACTGAATAATGGATCAGTACCACTGAAAAGATATTTTCAGTTCTTCAATGTTCTAAAGATGATAAAACGATCTTAGCAGTATATCGTTTGGAAGGTGGATCTAATCAATGGTGGAATCTTATCAAGAATACGAGGCAAAGAGATGAAATTGAGTCCATGGAATGGGACGACTTCAAGAACATATTTTTCAATAAGTACTTCCCTTGTATTCTTTGAACAAAGATGGAGAAGGTGTTTCTTGAACTAAAGAAAAAGGATGATGAATTTGTTGGTATCTACGAATAAAATTTTACAAGATTTGCAAGGTATGCTTCTGGAATTATTATCCAACCTAAGAGTAAGATCGATCAATTCTTTAGTGGCTTAAAACTAACTCATCAAAGGGTATTAGCCATAAGGGACTTCAATAGCTACAAGGAAATTGTTTGATGTGCTCTCAAGGTTGAGATGGAGAATAGATTAACCCAATAGTCATATGGGTTTGATAAGAAGAGTAAAATGGAATTCAAAGGGAAATATAAAGACCACACTGAAAAGAAGATGAGTTTTACCTTATGCTCAATGTGTTGAAAGAAACATGGAGGGAATTGTTTTAAAGGGACAAGTAAATGATTCAAATGTGGAAAAGAAGGTCATCAGGCATTTGATTGCCGCAATGATGGGAAAAAGATTTCTAGTGATGCGAACAAAGAAAAGGCTACACAGAATGCACCTCCAACACTTAAATGTTACTAGTGCAAGGAAATGGGGCATTATGCTAATAAATGCCCTAATCCAAGGGTTGTTGATGATGATTGACGTCAACAAACTCTTAAGACCAAAGACAAAGGAAGGTCACATGCAATCACTATTGGCGATATGGAGTACGATAACGAAGTGGTGAAAGGTACACTTACCATCCACTATAAAGTAGAAAATGTTTTATTTGATTCAAGATCCACCCACTCTTTTATTTCTGAATAATTTCTTAAGGGTATCCCCATACCACCTCAACAATTAGTTGTTGAGTTAGCTGTGACAAATTCTAATGACACAACGGTTGCATCAAAAGTTTATAATTCTTCTCCAATAGACATTTGTGGGAAATTGATTCCTGCAAATCTTGTGATCCTTCCCATAGTGGAATTTTATGTGATTCTTGGCATGAATTTGTTTTTCTTATATGGAGATCATATCGATTGCCAAAGAAGGGAAGTCACATTTCATATTCCTGATCAATCTATGATAATCTATTGATACAAGGATGAATATAACCTTCCAGTGGAAATTTATTCCATCTTATGGGTCTTGATTCCAATAAATGAAGGATATTTATCTCAAATGGCTGGAGAGAATCTCATGATTAAGAATATGCCCATTTTATGAGAGTTTGATGATGTATTTCCAGAGGAATTTCTCGGTCTTCCACGAAATCGTGAAGTTTAGTTTTCAATTGAACTCATACCGGGTGCTATTCCCCTATCAATGACACCTTATAGAATGACCCCAAGTGAGTTTCATGAATTGAAGAAGAAACTCCAAGAGAATCTTGATAAGGGATTCATATTCCCTAGTGCATCACCTTGGGGAGCACCTATTTTGTTTGTTAAAAAGAAAGATGGATCAATGAGACTCTGCATTGATTACCGAGAACATAACAAGATATCTATCAAGAACAAATATCCTCTCCCACGCATTGATGACTTATTTGACCAATTACACGGAGCTCAATACTTTTCCAAGATTGATCTTTGTTCAGGGCATCATCAATTAAGGGTAAAAAGAGAGGATATACCAAATACAGCTTTTCGTACAAGGTATGGACACTATGAATTTATAGTGATGCCATTTGGTCATACTAATGCCCCTGCTATCTTCATGGATCTAATGAATAAAGTCTTTAGAGACTATCTTGATTAGTTTTTGGTAGTCTCTATATATGATATTATTGTCTATTCAAAGGGCAAGGAAGAACATGAAGATCATTTAAGAATTGTATCGAAGACCCTAAATAATGGGAAGCATTATTCCAAATTTACCAAGTCTGAATTTTGGCTTCAAAAAGATTCATTTTTGGGTCACATAATCTCAAAATAGGGGATATTTGTGGATCCAGCAAAAAAAGGTTATCAAAAGTTGGTCGAGACCAACAACAGTAACTGAGATATGAAGTTTTCTTGGTTTGGCTGGATATTATCAACGTTTTGTGAAAGTTTTTTCAGGATTATCTAATCCACTCACTAAGTTGACTCGAAAAAGAGTTAATGTTTATTTAGACGGAGGAGTGTGAAGAGAATTTTTTGGAGTTAAAAAGAAGGTTATCAAGTGCACCTGTGCTCACACTGCCTTGTAGTGGATAATGGTTTGTGGTCTATACTGATGCATCTAAGAAGGGATTGGGGTGTGTTCTCCTGAAAAACGATATGGAAATAGCTTATGCCTCACGACAGTTGAAAATCCATGAGTGAAATTACCCAAATCATTATTTGGAATTAGCTACGATAATCTTTGCATTAACGAATTTGAGGCATTATCTTTATGGTGAAAGGTGTGATATTTATACTGATCATAAAAGATTAAAGTATATTTTCACAGAAAAGGAGCTGAATATGCACCAAAGTAGATGGTTGGAGGTAATTAAGGATTACAACTGCTCAATTCATTACCACCTTAGAAAAGCAAACAAGGTGGCAGACGCAATAAGTCGACATGACCATGCTAGATTATCCATGATAAGGATCACAAAAGATCCAATATTTATTGATTTATAAAGGATGGATCTTGGAATTATAATGGAAGGAGAAAAATCATATCTTTCTCAAATGAATGTTCAACCATCTATACATGTGATGATTAAAGAGGATCAGAAAGAAGTTGTAGAGTTACAAAAAAGGTGATAAATGTTCCTGAATTCCACTTTGATTGTGATGAAATAATAAGGTTCCAGAATCGGGTTTGTGTTCCTCCCATCCCAGAATTAAAAAAGGAAATATTGGATGAAGCTCATAGTTATTCATTCTCTATTCACCATGGAAGCGCGAAGATGTATAGGGACCCGAAGGAGTAATTCTGGTGGGATGGAATGAAAATAGATGTTTCTGAATATATCTCTTGATGCTTGGTTTGTCAGCAAGTTAAAGCTGAGAGACAGAAGTATAAGGGGATGTTACAACCATTACCCATTCAAAAATGGAAATGGAAAAACATCACTATAGACTTTTTCAATGGACTTTCTAAAACATCCAAAGGAAATAATTATATCTGGGTTATATTTGATCGTCTTATGAAGTCGACACACTTCATTGCTATTAGAGAAGATTTTTCTCTTGATCAGCTTGCCAGGATATATTTAAAGGAAGTGGTGAGATTTCATCGAGTAGCACTTTCAATTATATCTGATCGAGATCTGTGTTTTACCTCTATGTTTTGGTGAATCCTTCAGTATACTCTAGATACAGAGTTGCGTTTCAACACTTCTTAACATCCTTAGACAGACAATCATTCAGAGAAGACAATTCAAACTCTAGAATACCTGTTGAGAGATTGATTTATGGATTTCAAAGGTACCTGGGATCAACACCTAACTTTGGTAGAATTTTCTTATAAAAATACCTTTCACTCCTGTATTCAGATGTCTCCTTATTAATATCCCTATGGAAACAAATGCAGAACTCCAAATTTATGGGATGAAGTTGGGGAATGAAAGCTATTCAGACATGATCTTGTTGATGAGATGGCAGAAAAGGTAAGATCTATTCAACAACATATAAGAGCAGCCTAGAGTCGACAAAAAATTTATGTCGACAACCGAAGAAAAGACCTAGAGTTTGAAGTTTGTGATAAAGTGTTCTGATGAATATCTCCTTGGAAGAGAGTATTGAGATTTGGAAAGAAGTCCTTGCTGAGCCCTAGGTATATTGGTCCTTTTGAGATACTGGATCGTGTTGGGAAGGTAGCTTACTGATTGGAACTTCCACCGAATATCTCTCAAGTTCATGATGTGTTCCATGTATCTCTCCTGAGAAAGTACATACCCGATACTTGACATGTACTAAGCTTAAGAGTTGTACTGTTGGAGCAAGATCTTTCTTATGAAAACATCCAATAGAGATTCTGGATCATAGTGAAAAAGTTCTATGAAACAAGACCACTCGCTTGGTTAAAGTTTTATGGAGGAACCAAAAATTAGAAGAAGCTAAATGTGAACTTGAGGATATGATGATGGAGAGGTATCCTCATCTGTTTGTTACGAAGTGACGAATTTTGAGGGAGAAATTATTTTTAAGGGGGGTAGAATGTAACACCCTGAGATTTTATGAGAAGTATTTTGGTTTTATGTATTATTTTATACAAAACACCAAATGAATCATTCAATACACAAAAAATGTCTTGGCTTGCGTTACATGTAAGAGAAACCTTCCTCTATAGCTTCAATAGTACGCAATACCGAGTTTCACTAAATAATGATATGTTATTAAAATGTTATATAAACTAGCCGTTATGAAACGTAATACCCACTTTTTGAAATTTTATAAATTTTATCATTTAAAATACTCTTTATTTTGGGATTCGGAATATTGAAATTAGATTAGGGTGAATTTTTGATATTTTTCAGAAAACTTTCAATTTTTGATGAATAGTGAAAAACACTTAGTTATAGTTTAAAATTGAATTTTTATTTAAATATATATTTATTTTATTTAATTTTTTTTAGGTCAAAATTTATATATAATACCTATATAAGTTCAATGTAATTCATTGGGGTCATTTTATAATAATTTTAGATATATATAAATTTTATTGAACTTTTTACCATCTTTTACCCACCTCCTAGGAATATTTGAAAATTTACATAAAACTTAATTTTACCTCTTTTGTGAGCTGAATTTCGAATATCCAAGAGATTCAGTTAATATCATGGAGTAAAATGTTGTTCAATAAGAAAAAAATATTTTTTTTGTGAATAGTAACTTTTTTCTTTTATTTACCACATATAAAAGTAAATAGGGTAATTAAGAGTAAAAATGATATTATTATAACCCTAAAACATGTCTCAATTCTATTGGATAAGTTTAATTCGACCGAAAACAACCTTAGGAATAAAATATGACCATTTAGGTCCACATGGATTAGATTAAGACATTTATTATTATTTAATTCAAAGAAGAGTTAAAAGAATTAATATCAATGTTTAATAAGTAAAACATTTTTAATATAGGGCTATAATAAGATAAATTCAACTATAAATATTCATTAGAAATTTAAAAATATTTCCTATATAATGGTATATGTTTTATAATTTTTACAGTTTAAATAATTTAATTTATTTATGACACAATGATGATGCAGTAATTACCTTATTAATAAAATATTAACATAATTGATATTATAAATACTCAAATAAATTTAATTTGAGACTTTTTATGATTTAAACTAATTTTATAGGTTATTATAACATATTAGGGTAGGTTATATGAATTGGGTTCGAAGTAATAAAGCTTTTATGAATTTAGGAAAAACATAATACCAAATAGTGTCAAAATTGTCATAAAAGAGTATTAAAAAAATAATAAATTATTAATTGATATTCTATTCATAAATATCTAAGGTTCAGCCAAAGGACTTATATAATAATATATATGACATTAATGAACCAATTGGGATTCTATTTTCAGTTTATAGTAAGTTTATTAACCATATAGTGTAAGAATACAAGAAGTCACTGTAAAAGGTAAATTATTTAACTTTGAGTTAAATCTAAATTATAAAGATAAAATGGTAACCTAAACTTGTCTAAAACCTATTGGTTGAGATTATTTAGACCTATAACCACCCTAGCCTCGAAATAAGTCACTTTGGAGGCATTATACACAGAACATGAATTTATTGTAAAATATTATTTTATGTTTTTCCTAAGGTGCCCTTCACCCCTCTTATAAAAGGGAACTCCCCCTTTTCACTATTTCACATCTACAAAGCCATTTTTCTCGGCCAAACCCTGCCCAAATACCCTCTAAAATTTTCTACCTTCATTCTAGAGGCCTTTCCTCAGTCAGAAAGTCAACATATGGATCCCTTTTGATCAAATCATATGGAAGAACCCGAAGAAGAGGTAAATATCTCACCACCTATTTCAAGTTCCTTTCTTCTTCTACTTCCTCCTTTATGGTTGATTCCGTAATAAAATAATAACTCAAGTATCTTCTATATAAAGTGATGTTATTATAAATGGTATAACCATATCAGTTATTTTATCCGTCCAATGAATGAAAATGTCACCACACGTGCGTACGTACGACTTACGGTCTCTACGTCGTGGTGTAGTTTTTCATTAAAACATTTCATCATATGGATGGGTATGACAATGAGTATAAATGATATAAAAAATAAATATAACATTATTATGATTCTTTATATATGACATACCATCCAATTATATAAGATTTTAATATCAAAAGAATAATATCATCGCTCGTGCGTACGTACGGCCTACTGTCTCCATGATGTGATGGACTCATTCTACATGATCTTCTTTGAATAGTTATTATATATATTAATTGAATGAATAAATTTGATATATATTACACTAATAACATTCTGTAAATGAGGTATCTATTACCTAAAAAGAGGAAAAAAAATTTCTTCGATAAAACATGCTTAAGATCATAAAGCAATGAACACCGGAATAACAAGTAGCAAAGAAATATTACTAATAAGAAGATAGGAATATGACCATATATGATATCTTAACAATAGATATGATTCTGTAATAAGTTAGTGACATTATTTAAATCATTATACAGGAGGTTTGGATATGTACGAAGCATATCGGACCTAAGGTAATGGAAACTCTCATAATCTCATTTTAATATGAGATTGTTTATACTTCCGAATTTAGTGGGGAATATTTATCGTCCACATCCATGTTTCATCAATATGTAATATTATTTCTACCCTCCTACAATTTTTTAAATTCAATTTTACCTATTGGTCAATTTTTAGTAAAATATATGAAAGGAATCTTTTTTCGTTTTCAGTACGAGAAACCTTTTTACGTTTCCGGCCAAAGTACGGGAAGAATGTTTTTTTAACCTATATGGAATGAATAGATTTTTATGATTTCATAGAAAATTATTTCCACTAAGCTTCCTTTACACGTTTTCGAGTTTATTTTTAATTAAATTCTTTTAGTTTAAAATTGTATGACATGTTAAGAAAGGAAAAATGTTTTTGAAGTAGAAAAGATATTTTCCGCAAGAATGGAGTTCAAGTGTTTTCTCAAAATTATTTTTCACCTAAGATAATATAGGGTTCTGTTTCTATCCCTATTTTCACATTTATTTGATTATGTCATGATGGAATTATTTTTATGAAGTCCTTTTATCTTATATGGTTTATGTTTTGATGACTTGATGTTTAAGAATCCCATTTTATTACATGGGTTATGATTTGATATATGATTTATTATTTTGTGGAACAAATAAGAATGGTTTCATTATAATATGGGTGGGACCTATATATCCCTCCAATGCATTGGGTAAAGATTTATATCTCATGAGATAGAAATGGTTGGATCGACAAGTTAATCCAGTTTAGTGATACATGACTAGAACGAGGAGTGAACTCAGTTTAGACATGGACGTTGTCACTATGATATTAATGGTAATGAGTCTTGTCAAATAAGAAATTGTTTTATATAATTATGCATGTATTCCATAAAGTTTGATGTTTTATGTTATGTTTATTAGGATTACATTTCACTACTATGATTTATCCCATGTTATGATATTATGAACTCTTTTGCATGTTATGATTTTCAAAATGTTATGTTCTTATGAATATGATATGATTGATATTTACTTTGTTTACCATTACTAAGAATTTGAGCTCACCCTTTTGTATATTTTCTTTTCCCCTGTTCAGAATGATAGGTATTAAGTAGGATATGCCAAAAGGGACTCCAGAGATGATGAAATAAACGGGAGACAATGTAGATGCTTTATGAACCAGTTGTTTATATTTCCCAGTTTCTAATGAAACTATACCTATACGGTCCTATCATTGTTTTGTTATAGGTTGTAATAAGTATGCTTCAATTATGAAGTAATAATAATGGATGTAAATTATGGGTCATTATATCAATGATGGTATTATTTGGAAATTCGTATGGAACTTCACAACTTATAATGACACTTCTTGAAAATTCCTTTTAATCTAGGTTAAAATGAAATTGTTTGATGTATACCCACATCACAATGAAAATAATCTATTTTTAATTCAATCAAGAACTCTTTTAAATATATTATGTAGGATACAATTTTTTGGTTGAGAAGGCAATCTAACCTCAACCACTGGAGAACATTATGGCATAATACCCAGACAACGATGCCATTAGTGTTCCATTAGAAGAAAACAATATGTTTATTACTAATTTTATAATGGAAATAATAGATCTAATTGTCTTGTAAATCTTAAAACTAGATTTTATATTTAGAAATATACATTCATGGATGTGAAAGCACTGATCTAGAGACCCAACCGAAATATAATATTCAATGCTAATGTATTCTTCATGATGGAATATGAAGGATCCATTCTACCCCTAACATGGATGATAATGTTCAATGTACATTTAGTACATCCATCGTCATTTTTTACTTTTTTGGATGAAATAGAAAATAGGTTTCCCAAAAATGATTAATTAAGGAAAGATAGATAGTAACTTATCTCAACAAGCCACTTATGCCTGATGGGTGAAAAAATAAACAGAATATTTTCACAAACAGTGGGTTTTCACAAGATTTATGGAGGTATGATGGTAAAAATTTTATAATCCAATTATGCACTGATTTGTTGCTCAGGAAACTAATATCGGTACTTTACTCAACTAGAAAATGATACTAGATCTTTGAACTACTATTGGAAGTAAACCCTTCAGTCATTACAACTGTGTGGAAAGAATGAAAATATTCATCATTTGACAATCTAACACCTTAAATTCACAGCAGAGGAATTGAAATTCATTGAGAAATTAATGCATCTTGAAAGATGAAAATTAGTGTTTTGAACAATAGCATTGAGGATCTAAATAATATGAGAACACTATGTGTTTTGGGAAGACCTTGGAAACCTATTATACTCATGTTTATATAATGGATCCATAATAAAAATTCATATATAAATGTTAATGTTTATGGTAAATCCTCTAGAATTCCAGATCCCACAATCTGTGGAGGTGTATTTCAAACCCACCATGGAATTGTTAATGGTTATTTTCATCGTTATATTGGCATTGAAATTTCTTATTAATATGAATTATGTACTATGTTACATGCTATTAAAAAATTCTAACCTAATGGAAATCATTAATGTTTTTAATCTGATTCTAAAATTTCCGTAATGAAATTGAAATAATGAACTAGGAATGTCCCATGAAGGATTAAACTTCAATGAATTTAGTGCATGACTTGGGTGAAGTACCTCAACATGATTATCTCAAATTTCAATAGGGAATCTTATCAAGTGGTAGATGATTTATTAATTTTAGAAATAATTGGAATGAACATGGTTTGGTACTTTATAACCATATATTACTACACAATAATGGTGGAGGATGATATGTGGGAGTGATTCACTCCCACTGTTTCAAAATTCCCTGTATCATTTGATGTTACATACATTTTATTTAATAAAATTACAGGGACTATATTTTCCCATATCCTAGAACTACATGGAAATATATAAGAAATATTTTATTAGGGATATTAATAGGTATATATTTAGCTGTTATCAAGTATATATGTATTTTGTTTACTTATTATATATTTTGATCGATGAGATCTATAGAGAGTAAGAATTTAGTCAAGAGAAATTTAATGCATATGGTTAATGGTAAAAAGTTTAATATATGATGGTTCAAAATATTCTATATCTTTTCGTGGATATTATTTATAAAAAGAAAAATTGTGTCCATAATTACAATGTTAAAAATACCAATATTTTAAATGAAATGAAAAATATCAAAGATAATCCAATATTTTATAGTGGAATACTCTCATTCCACTTAAATATTAATTTGACATTGGTTATGGGAAAAAATATATTTAACGGAATTTAGAAACACCCCATGATATTCATGAGGGAGTTTATAATGTTAAAATATATCAAATATCATAATTTTACCTTGGTATATAATTTTTCATATCCCTAAAAATCCTGCATTATGTGTTCATTTACTATATTTATTGTTTATCAATAAATTATAGAAAATAATTGAAAACCCATACAAAATTGTGATTTTATGGGATTATTCCATGAGTTTATATTTTAACCATGAACTTTTAAATTTATATTTCGTTTTTTTAAATGATGGAGAGGACAATGTTGGTCAACCACATATGAGAAAACATTGTATTACAGATTTTATGAAATAATAAAGTATGAATTTCTAACATTCAAATGATATTTTCTTTATATACACTTAAATAAGTTCCTAGGAGTATATTAAATTTTTAACCTAAAAAAAGTCTATATAGGACTAAAAAGAAGACTCGTAACCGAAAAAAACCTACATAATAGTATGTTTGATTCATAATAACCTACATAATTATTTCATGATGCTCAGGTAAATAATATTAAAAATTCATTTATGTGTAATAATAAACTAAAATTATACACATTAAAGATATGAATAAATTCAGAATTTCAATTCTAATGTCTAACTATTTAGAAACAATATAATTTTGACCCAATCATAAATCTTTTTTTCACTTATAAAAATTATCCTAGGAAGAAAGTAGATCATGTACTATAGATGAATATGGAAATCCATGTGGAATAAATTGATTAACTCTTTCCCATAAACTCACCTGGATATTATCTACCTAATTATATTAGGTAAATATTCAACAAAAAATCCATGTAGAGGATGATGAAAAAATGATATGAAGAGAATATGATGTTCAAAACATAACCCCATTCTTATTAGATTCATGAAGAAGTATTGAGAAGATGTATCTATATATTGATCTAGGAAAAAAAGAATTCAAATAAATACCCTTTACCTTAGGAAGAAAAATAAACATTGGTACTTTATATTCATTTTATAAAAGGGGAAATATGTTTCTATTTTCTAGCTAGTACACCTTGGAACTATTTTATATATGTATTTCGTTTTTACTTTAATTCTATGTCACTTATATGGCTCTTCTGTAAATCAAATATCATAGAGTACTCACCTCAGAGTTAATTATAAGGGGGGGGGTTGTTTTTATTTTCATTTAACTAAACATCAATTATCTTACATTTTATTTTTTATTTATGCTATTTTTCTGGTCTTTTAGAGGGTGGGTTATATGGTTATCAACAAATTATCTATATTGTGGGATATATTTTTTCATCGACTAAATCACTTGTTCCAACATTCATTTATATTATCAAATACGCAGTGGAATTTGGTTAGTAACATTATTATTTAAATATAGTTATATTATGTTCTAGGTATGTAAATAACCAAAATTTAGGTTATTTTATCATCGAATCACTATATATGATGTGGGATCAATGTGTTATAGAGGTATCCAAATCACATTAGGTTCCCCAATTAATATAGAACATGAAAATATATGAACACTATTGAGTGGGTTATTAAATGAGTTGAGAATAATAGAGGAGGATATTAGACCTTCTATATTAAAACATATAAATCATCTCCTTTCTTGTTAAAATATTTTTAATTTATTTTTTTTCTACGTATTTTTTCACTACACATTATATTATGTTTTTATTAAATTTATAATTAAAAATTCATAATTATATATAAATTTAGTATGAAATTAATTATTTCCTAGATTATTTGGAATACAATTATGGTTAGGAACTAGGATATATTAAATGTTTTTTATAAATACTATTTAAAGAGGTTGATGATATAAATTTCATCTAAAATTAAATGAGAAATGATCATAAATATACAATTGAAATTTTTATATTGTTCAAATGGATAGATATTAATTTTTGAATTAATACTTATTTTGTGTAAATAAAACTATGGTCATGATTCAATACTATATCTTCTTGTGGATTACATAGAGATAAGTAAATAAACAATGATTGCCCCTGAAAATTTTAATCAAAAAAATTATTTTCATTAATTTTAGTACTCAAATGTGGGAACCATTGACAATAGAAGTAATATCTTGATTGAATATGAGATTAGGAGTGGCACACCATGGGGATGAAATTAAAATCTGAAAATGAAACTCTATTCGAAGCATTAAAATTGTGGAAAATACATTTAGAGAAAAAGGTATCACATTGAGGTAACATATTCTGGGGATGATTACATGAATTTTAATATGATTATATTATTGTTTTTAAAAGGGTTTTAGTTAGAAAATTATATATATAAAGGTAAAATTTGTTTTATTTTATTTATTTTCTGACATCTAGAAAATTTTCTATCCATTTTCTTAGATAAATAATAAAATGATAAAGAGGGAGACCATTGCAAAATATTATACACATTAAAAAAGAGACAGAAAAAGGTAATAGTGATGTGTAGTGTAGTGATGGGGAGACAATATTGATGTTTTAACTAAGTAATAGAACATGGTCTACATTGAAGAATATAGTACTCTTTAAATTGAAAAGTCACTGTTGAAAAATGGTAATGATTCATTTAATTACTCTCTTTATAAATAAAATTCTAATGATTTTTTATAGATAGAGACATAGTTCACATCGATGATGGTTGATATCAATGTTATAAAAAGATTATAATATATAATGGTTGAAAATAATATAAACAATATCAAGGATAACAAATAGGTGGTGAAGTAATTTAAGGTAAAGGCTCTTAATGGTAGAAAAAATTAAATGAATGAAATCTAGTATATGGAGTCCCAATATTCTATTAAGAAATTTTTAGAGTATTATAAATAATCCATAAACATTTTTAATGCTACCATGAAAATAGAATATTGTATGAATGTATAATGTTACCAAGTAACATTAATTTATATTATTGATGTTGCATCCAAAATAGTTTATTTTTGAAAAGAAAAAATAATAATATAAAAATTTCTCCTATAATTAATAATACATCCATTTTTAACCCAAGAGGTAATGTTAAAAATTCCAAAACACGAAGAAGTGTTGAAGGAAAAAATAAGATATATGATTAAGGGAAATTAAACTATAAGGTAAATCACCTATAAGAATTTTCACGTTAATTGAACCAAACTAATTTTAAATTAAAAGTAAAATAATTTACTAGATTTTGATTAACTAAATTTCTCTCCATGGTTACATGTTAAAGGAATTCATTTGTTTTCTTGATATATATGGACATTAATACTATGAATTTTGGAGTAATTTCACACTCTATAAATCAAATGGATTCCATGAATAATGGTTAAATAAGGTATATATTTATATAATATAGTTAAAACAACATCAAGAAGAGAATTTGAATCTTTATAAAACATATTATTCATTTAATGCGAGTAGTGGGATATTTAATTATCCAAACAAACCACCAATAAGTGTATCACTATACTACCAAATAAATTGAATGGGAATATTAACTATAATTCTATCAAGTGGAGTAGTACTCTTGAAAAATAATTAGAGGCTGAGGTAGATTACAATGCATTTAAATGTTTAAACCCTTAGATTCATGACATCAGTTTCACCGAACATATGATTAATAAAAAACTCTTTAAATATATCCAAAGATATTTTCTTAACATAAAAAATTTAATTTTTTTTAAAGAAAAGGGATTTATAAGCCCTAAAATTTTTTAAAAGAAGTTTTAATATTGTGATTTTCTCTTTATTGATGAGATGATCTAATATCAATTTCTTGTTTCTATAAATAGGGACAATGTGAATGAGCTCATTTTTGGTATTAACATATATTTGATTATAAATATTGGGTACAGAAGAATTCTTGTTAAAACAAAACATACCATATTCAGTATATTTTAAGATTATAATGATTAAAATAACAATTTAATGAGTATAAAGGTGCAGAATGAGCTTTAACATAGAATAAATAGTCATCCAGGTCGAATTATGTTGCTATTCATATTAAATATTCTATGTTAAGTAATTTACTTAATCTAAATCAATATATACTCATCACTGGTTATATAATTCATATAAGTTCGATGGTTAAAAATATTCTAATGAAGATGGAGATGAAAACCATGAACCAAATTGAATTAACAGAGTCCAATGTTTTTGGTTAGATGAGACAAAAATCCACCATCAAATATACAAATTTTATTGGTGATTTCAGTTTTATGAACTATATTTAATTTGGTTATGTAAATCACAAAATCGTTAGAGGTTTAGTAACATTGAGGGGTATACAGAAAATCATGTTTCATATTTCATTAAGATATTTTGGTATTAAAATGGATTTAAATATAATAAAAAAAAGTTGATGCACGACATGAGATGCATTTAACATGAAATTAATATAAGGCTCTATAAACCCATAAAAATGGAAAACTTGAGACAGGAGATCAAATTTGGGTGAACATATGAACAACCAAGTTATCAAATCATAGATTCTCATAATTATAATGAACAAAAGATACATCAATGTCTATCTACACACATAAATGACTGCTACTCTGATAAAATGTAGTGAATATTCCTTATGGTATATTATTGGGAATAAAATTAATTTCTAATGTAACATAATATTTAGAATCTCAAATTATATAAAAATATGGAATGAAATTTGAGAAATTTACATGAGGGAATTTTTGGGGTGATAATTATTATATATATACCTAGTTCATGTAGTTTCTTGTATTATAAAAAGTATTTCATTAAATTATGAATATTACATTGGAAAATAAATAATTCATTACAGAAATCATTATCCATTGATATTTATGTCAATGAAACATGATATAAATTTTTTATAAATCATTCTGTAGATTTTAATATTAAAGTAAATTTTGAAAGTGTCATGGTTTATTTTGAAAATTACAAGGAGAAATAATCCTTTGATAATATTTGAGACTTCAGAAACATTTGGATCTAAAATAAACCATTAATATAGATGGTGTTGAATTTTATTGAATTGTTTTAAATTCCAATCATAATATCATGTTTATGATTATTGAACAAATTTTTATTGTAATGGAATTGAAACCATATGTATTGAATCCAATAATGGAATAATATATATCATTGGATTATGTAATGATAAATATGTTGGAATCATGAGAAAACCGCTAATGATGTAGTCCTTCAAGAATTTCGTGTGTATATTTTGGAGTCCATTCCATCCAAAATATCTCTATATGTTCTTTATTTAACTTTTACTTTTCATTTATCTTCATACATTAAAAAGGGGATGAATACAAAAGAAATATATAAAAAATAAGTGAGAGACTAATTTTTTTATATTTTATTTTATAAGGGGAAAATAAGATTTTTTTTCTCCTAAGTGGAAACATGAGGTGATAGTAGCTTGATATTGGAGTTTTCTGGGAGATTATTACAATTAATATTACAAGATGTTTCATGACAATAATTAATATGAAGTGGTAGATTGAACTAACCTTTGAAAATGAAACAAATTCGTGAATTGAATTAACAATGTGGGAGTTGGGATTTGATATAAATTAAGACATAACCAATATAGTTTAAATCATTACACGTAATTTTGGAGAACTCCTAAAAAGAATTTATTCCAATGGATTGGTATTTATATATCTTTGACATTGTAAGATTTCTATTAATTATTTTAGGGAATATTTCGTTGAAGATTAGTAATGTTTGGTCCATGATGTATTTATTTTCTATATTATATTGCATATATGAGAGGATATTAGAGTTATGTTATAAGAAATGGACTAATGAAATTCTAAGGAAATAGTAGTATGAATTCTTTAAATATTACCCTGAATAAATATGTGATTGAATTGATTCAATATATTTAACATTGTAAAACTATAAATATTATTGAAATTGAGAAATTAAAGAATTGAGCTTTGCTAGAGAATCAATGAAATTTCCCATGCTTAGAAAAGATAATTCAAGTATGAGTGGAAAAGTATTTACATTCCTAATGATGAATTAAATGATATTTTCATATTATGTATTACTATTTATATACCAATTTATATATAATCCTAAAATAATTGGTATATTAATATATTTGGGGGAGAGAACCATCCATTGGGGCCAGGTATTCGATTCACACATTGTTTAAACATGGTGCTGAAGCATCAAAATCCTTTGTAGAGGTCTTATAAGCACTATTTTTTTCATATAAAGAACCATTCTTGGGTATATAAATTGTTTATAGGGACATATTTATATTATCATGAATATATTTGACTAGTTTTCAAACCAATAGAGATATATATATCAAAATATAAGTTTATTTGATGTTCAGATTCATTTCAAACAAATGGGTAAATTATAATTTAAGGAGTTACACCAAGGAACATGAACACAACCTTAGGGAGAAACTCCAGGGTGTATTCCACCCACCCAAAATATTATTAGACTATGATGTGTCAAGGATTCCTTTCAATGTGACCTATATATTCTCTTCTCCCAACCTAGAATTCGAACCTCACAGCTTCAAAGTTCCCTTTTGTGATGCTCCGTAATGTCCAACCTCACAACATCATGGAATCTTTTTTTGACGCTCTAAAAATTTAAAAAAAATTGAATTATTGAATCTTTATATTACACCATATAAGGACCATTGATGTATTTTTATATCACTCCAAATAATTCATGTGTGAAATCTATATTTTCATCAAATTTTTGAAGCCACCGAATTATATATATCTACAGACACACCACCTTATTTTCCAAAAAGAACACATGGTCAGAGTGATAAAGATGGTATCTTGAGTAAACCCTTTGACTCTTAGTGAAATTACCTGGTAATTCTAAAATCAAAACATAGAAGACTTGACACACTATGTGGAGGAGTCTCATGAAGGTCACATTTCAAAGAAACTACATTAAGTCAACTATATGACTACATCCCTATATAAGTTTCATTTCATGGATTCATTCCTATATGAGCTCTAGTCTATAAGGTCCCTTCATGAAATATATAATGAAGAAAAAAATTCCTTCTCTGTAAACTATTATGATTCACCCCCAAGAACATAATAAGGCATTCTACACCTGTCCATGATCTTTATTACACCGACCAGCCTCTACATGCTCAAGTATGTGAGGTCGACCTCATATTAGACATTTAGATTGACCAATATATAAAAATACCATGAATATCCTCTCTATGAAATCAATTGATGAAACATTTTCCACAAAATCCGCTTATAGGTCCTCCTCATAGTTCCTACCAAGAGGATCCCATCTCCTATATCCAAGCATGCGATGAAACTTATCAGTGAAATCCCCGCTCATGGAACCTATTATTTGATGTAACCCCATGTGACCCCTATATGAACTCACATAATAGACTATTGTAACATCCTAGGTAAATAAAAAATATAAAATTTTCATATTTATTAATATTAGTGAATTAAAAATTAAAATTACATTAAAGGAGATGCTTTGTTTGATATTCAGATTCATTTCAAACAAATGGGTAAATTATAATTTTAGGAGTTACATCAAGGAATGCGAACACAAACTTAGGGAGAAACTCCATGGTGTATTCCCCCCACCCACCATACGATTAGACTATGATGTTTCAAAGATTACTTTCAATGTGATATATATATTCCCTTCTCCCAACCCATAAGCCGAACCTCATAGCTTCAAAGTTACCTTTTGTGATGCTCCGTAAGGCCCAACCTCACAACATCATGGAATCATTTTTTGACGCTCTAAAAATTAAAAAAATTGAATTAATGAATCTTTATATTACACCACATTTGGATGATTCATGTATTTTTCTATCACTCTTAATAATTCATTTGTGAAATCAATATTTTCATCAATTTTTTGAAGCCACTGAATTATATATGTCTACAGATACACCACCCCATTTTCCGTAAAGAACACATGGTCAGAGTGATAGAGATGGTATCTTGAGTAAATCCTTTGAGTCTTAGTGAAATTATCTGAAAATTATAAAATCCAAACATGGAATATGTGACACACTATGTGAAAGAGTCTCATGAAGGTCACATTTCCATGGAACCACATTAAGTTATCTATATGACTACATCCCTATATAAGTTTCATTTCATGGATCCATTCCTCTATGAGCTCTAGTCCATAAGGTCCCTTCATGAAATAAATAATAAAGAAAAAAAGTCCTTCTCTATAAACTATTATGATTCACACCCGAGAACATAACAAGGAATTCCACAACTGTCCATGATCTTTATTACACCAACCAGCCTCTAAAAGCTCAAGTATGTGAGGTAGACCTCATATAAGACATTTAAATTGTCCAATCTATATAAAAACCATGAATATCATTTCTATGAACTCAATTTATGAAACATTTTCCACAAAATCCCCTTATAGGAACTCATCGTAGTGCCTAACAAGAGGATCCCATCTTTTATATCCAAGCATGCCAAGAAACTTATCAGTGAAATCCCTACTCACGGAACCTATTCTTTGATGTAACCACATGATACCCCTATGTGAACTCACATCATAGACTATTGTAACATCCTAGGAAAATAAAAAATAAAAAAATTTCATATTTATTAATATTGGTGAATTAAATATTAATTTTACTTTAAAGGGGATGCTATGTTTGATGGAGTACCTGATACACAACAATGAGTTTCTTTGAAATCTTACGTGGCACACAATGTTCAGTTATACTGAAAAATAATTTAATAATATTATTAATATTAAATAGTATTTAACACGTAGATGTTGTATTGGAAGGAATTAAAAATATGATTATATATGTTTGTTAAATGTTTTTTCATTTATCCATTAAAAGTTAGAGGTTTAAAATGTGAACGAATTTAAATTTAAGCATAAATACTCTAATATTCATTAAAAGGTCGATTTACAGCCTTCTTATGGAGAACCCTCTTTAAATATAGTTTTAGTAACTTTAATACATTCTATTTGAAAAAAATATATTCTTTATAATCAGGGCATCAAAATTTACATTCAATAAAGTTTTTGTATTTTATGATAAAATTCATTTTTTAATGAATAGTGTAAAATACTGTATTTTAATTCACAACTACAATTTAATCTAAAATTTTTATAAGGGTATATTATATATTTAATTGTTTTTAAAGTGTAATTATATTATGCTTTTAACATTTAATCCAATGTTGGTCATTAGATGAAATTTCACTTTGAAATTGGACATAAATAAGTGTCAATCTTTTGATTGTTATTATTTCTTAAAAACATGCTTTTTGTTTTGATAGTGGGAATTAATTTTGTATTAATTTTTTCCACTTTTCTGTTTTGAATTTTAAAAAATGGATTCCATATTTGGAATCAGGATGTCCAAATTTTTCTAAAAAGGTAACGTTTTTTAAGACAATATGAATATTTATTTTATTAGAAAGTTTATTTACCAAGGTTAAAGGGTAAATATATTAAATAAGGGTAACAAAATATTATTATAATAATCTAAAATTACCCTAACATGTGTCTTAATATTATTGGTTAATACATTTCCGACCATGGGAATCCTTAGGTCGATTTTGGGACCCCATTGAGCAACTCAAGAGTGATAATGACACTTTATATTAATTAATTTAAAGTAAAGAACTAAATGACATAAACATATATCTTTTAGTTATTGAATTTTTACATAGTTTTATATAAGGTATCTCTTCGAATATAAATATTCATATTAAAGAAAAAAATATTTTATACATCATGCTATTTTTATTTAAAATTTTATAAATAAAATAAATAAAAGTACTTATGACATAATAATGATGCAGTGTTTACCTCATTAATGAGTGATTTAAATAAAAAAGATTATAAAGATTAAAAAAATATCCAAAACCAGTCCAATTATTATTTGACTATTTTATTTCGAACCTAACTCATCTTATCTTAGACTTTAGTAAGTTTTGGACCTTTAGAAACTGAAAATCATTATATAATAAAATGATATTTTTAAACTTTTCCAAAGAGCCCCTCCCCCCCTTATAAAAAGACCTCACTTCTAACCCAATCCCAACACATCTTGTAACGCCCCGACCCCAGTTACCTAGAGTCGGTGCATTATTACATAACATTGGTATGATCACAAGAAAGATCAAATCTCGAAAGACCGATTGGTTTAGTATCCTTGGAAACACTAGATATATTCATAAAGTTTTACATTACATCATAAAGTGAAAAACTACTAAAACAACATAGTCTCCATATTCCACACTCATATCCCCACTTAAAATCCCTGCAAGTCATTCATAACATACTTATTCACATCCTGGGAAAAATAAAACATAGAAAAGGGGTGAGCTCAAATGCCCAGTAAGGATAACAATATAGCGGAAACTTTCAAAAATAAGCATAAACATTTAAGGCAATGCATTACTAAAACAAAATCCTTTTAAACTTGAACTTCAACATAGTATGGAAAAAGTAAAATGAAATAATGCCATTTACTTATTCACATGGATATTCTACTAATTGAATAATCACATGCAATATCAATAACCACTTTCATAATGATGGAATGCATAATGCCAGACTATCATAACCACATAGCCAAGGCCTCGTGCCAAGACTACAAATAAGATTTTTCCAAGGCCTTGTGCCAAGACACTAGTTTGTCTCATGAGACCTACCGATGCATCGAGGAGCTATAGCGGGCTCCACCCGTAAATTACTAAGTCCAATGCATTCCCATATGAAAAGGTTTAAACATAACATAAACATTCGTAATAAAACTAGCATACGAAATGTCAATACTTTCTCCATAAACCATGAATGGTATAAAAATAACACATCCACAGTAAAACATATCACAAAACTTTCAATACAATACAATAGTTTTGTATCCTAATAAATCAACTTCAAATAATCTTAAAATCCATCAAAGGATGTTGACATAGATGAAATAAATACTATTTGAGAGAAATATATCTTTTCTCGAAATCATTGAAAAGTCACAAATTTATAAAGGAAGTGATTTAAAAGATATTTTTGAATCAAAGTGTCCCATACCACTTTGAAACTCTTGAAAAGAGATATCATTTCAAGACATTCATGTCCATGTAAATAAATCCTTAAAATCATTTTGAAAACATGGACATTAATTAAAATGATTTAGAAAGATAAATCTTTAAGACATTTAAAATTATGATACTGATAAAGAGTAACTTTCACAAATTCTTAAAATATTCATTTTGAAATCATTTAAAAGTAACATAATTATAAAATAAAACATTTATTTTGAAAATATTCGTATAAGCTTGTAAGGGAATCTTTGACGATTTATAACGGCAGTAAATAGCCGCACCCGCCGTATATGTTAAAAAAAAGACATTCTTACCTTAAATTTGTTGAAAAGGTTAAAAGTGCCTTGTTTGGAAAACGACGGAAAGATTCCTTTCAAAACACATAAGGGTATAAATGACTTTAACCCATTGTCTAGTAAATAGTAAAAATGTTTTTAAATATATGTTTAAGGAACATGAAAGTGGATGATAAAGAGATCCCAGTAGATAATTACGTATAAACAACCTCGGATAATGAAGAGATTGTGAAATAAACCCTTACCTTGTACTTTTCCTTGTTTGGGGTAGGTTAACCTCCTGTATAATAGTGAAATAATTGTTATTAAATTATACAAGAATCATATACATTCATATTATATCATATATGATCTTTTAACATTGCTTTGTTAATAATATCTTAGTATTATCGTTGTTTCGGGTGTTAACTTACTTGTTTTCTTTTATATGTTTTGTTACGTAAGCCATGTTTATAATGGATAGGTTGTATCTTAATCATATATAGAATTATATCAAGTCCTTAGATACTATTATTAACCATCAAATGAGACTTATACTTGAATGGATACGATGGAGAATGAATCTCATCACGTTCGTGGAGACGGTAGTCCGTACGTACGCAGGAGCGACAATATCATTATTTTGAGATTAAAATAATATATAAACGGATGTTATATCATATATACATAATCATTAACATGTTATATTTATTATTTAAATGAGTTACACATCATTATTATACCCATCCAAATAATAATATATTGAATAACAATTACTCCATGACGTGGAGACGGTAAGCCGTACGTACGCACGTATTGTGACATGTTATTCAAAGGGTGGATAGAATACTGATTATGGTTGTAACATATTTATAATAACATCACAGTATATATATGATACTGGAGTTATTATTTTACAATGGTAAAAACAAAGGAATAAGAAGTGGAACAAGAAAGGAACTTGGAAAAGGGTGGTGAAATCATTACCTCTTCTTTGGGTTCTTCCTTTTGATTTGATCAAAAGGGCTCCTTAGGTTGGCTTTCTGATCAAACTAAGGCCTATATGTTGTAGTGAGGGAAGTTTTCAGAGTATATGGGCAGAGTTTGGCCGAACCAAAAGGCTTTGAAGGTGTGAATAAATGAGAAGGAGGAGTTCTCTTTTATAAGAGGGGTGAGGGGCATCTTTGGAAAAGCTAGGAATATTAATTTATAATAAATTCATATTCGGTTTATAATGGCTCCAAAGTTTATTATTTAAATTTTAAGGTGGGTATGGGTCGAAAACCACTCAACCAATAGAATTTAGACAGGTTTGGGTACTTATATTAACCTTATCTTTAAGTATTAACTCTCAGTTAATTAGTTTCACTTTTACAATGTCTCTTTGTATTTTTATATAATATGGTTAATAAACTTACTATATACATCCAAGAGACCCCCAAGTGGTCTATTAATGATACAAATATACTTATAAAAGTCTCTTGGCTGAACCTAAGATTTTTAGGAATTTATTATCAATTAATAATATAATAGTTTTTTTAAAAACTCTTTTATGTCAATTTTGACACTATTCAATAGTCGATTTTTTTGATACTCATAATATAATGATTACTTAGAAAAAAGTTAATTACATCAATCCTAGTATGTCATATTATCCTAGAAAATTATTTTAATTCATTAAAAGTCTCAAATTATATTTATTTGGGTATTTATAATATCAATTATTTTAAATTTTCACTATTATGGTAATTACTGCATCATCATTGTGTCATAAAGAAATTAACTTATGTAATCTCTAAAAATTATAAATAAACTATCATTATATAGGAAATATTTTTACCTGTCTAATGAATATTTATAGTCGAAAATCCAACATATATAACCCTATGTAAAAATTGTTTTTCTAAAAGATATATGCTTGTGTCATTTTTGTACTCATTTTAACATAATTAAAATAAAGTGTCCCTATCACCTACAAGTGGCTCCATGGGGTCCCCAAATCGACCCAAAGATTCCTATGATCGAACGTGTATCAACCAATAAGGTTATGACACGTTTTAGGGTAATTTAGTATTATTATAATATTATTTTTTAACCCTTATTTACCGGATTTACCCTTAACCATGGTAAATAAAATATTTACCGCAGTAATTATTCAAAATGTCTAAAAATCAAAGTTACCTATTTACACAATTTGAACATCCTGATTCCAAATATGGAATCCATTTTTCCAAATTCAAAACACAGAAGTGGAAGAAATTAATTTAAAATTAAATCCCGCTGTCAAAACAAAAAGCGTGTTTTTAAGATCTAATAACAATCAAAATATTGATACCTGTTTATGTTCGGTTTAATTGTGAAATTATGTCCAATGACCATCGTTGTATTAAATGGTAAAAATATATTCTAAATATACTTTAAAACCACTCAAATTAATAATTTATCACTATTAATTATTTTGATTAAAAAAGTTGTTTTTAATTAAAATTTAGTAATTTTCACTATTCATCAAAATATGAAAGTTATCCAAAAAGTACCAAAATTTCACCTTAGGGTAAATTCGACACTCCGAATCCAAAAATGAAGTCCATTTTGAAATATAAAATATATATAATTTCAAAAATTAGGTATTACTATTCAAAACGGCTAGTTTGATCGGTTGTGGTGTGTGTTAAAATTCGAAGTTGCGTACAACACACGCTACTGTATTATTCAAAGGAAAGCGTACCGTGGAAGCTTGAGATGTTTTATCTTAAATTTTTTGATGTCCCCATTTAGTCAAAAAGTTTAAAATATTGTATTTAAAAAGGGTTCACTATTAAAAGTTAATAAAAGTGCAATACTGAAAATGAATTTGTTCTCATAATATGGATTCTAAAATTATAAGGATTATATAAAGTTTAAAATTTAGTTAATACTATTCATAAGCTCTTTTGAATGGATTTTTTTGGTAAGTCATGGTGCGATTGAACTCGGTGTTGTGTGTAGTGAAAGTTATTGAATTATTTTTGAAGAAATAACACACTATAAAATCTTGGGGTGTTACATTCTCCTCTCCTTCATTAAATTGTGTCCTCGCAATTTGAAATTGTTCTTCGAAAATAAAAGGTTTAAAATAGAAAATATATTTGTGGGAAAAACCACATCGGAAATTGGGTTAATAAAATTTAGTCTTAATATGAGGAAAAGAGAAATGAAAGGGTCACCACCAAATTATGATCTCGATTAGGAGAACATTGGTGGCAATTGGAGACATATAATTGGAGGAAAAACGTAAATATTTATAGGTAGTGATTGAGGTCATCAGTCATAAACAAATGTAAAATTGAGGTCCTTAAATTCATTAATCTATGATGATTTGAAATACCATCGGTTCAACAAAACATGGGGTATTAGGATAACACATTTTTTACGTTTCAAAATATCTTAGTTTAAATCCCACATTGAAAAATGAATTAATGAGGCCTCTATTTTAAATAAAGAGTGGAAAGTATGAAAATTAAAGAAAATAACACATGCTAGGGTTCCATGTAGTAAAATATGGATATGGAAGAGAAATCTAACCATCAATTATCTGATTAAGAGTGGTAGAGAACATGGCTATGAAAAGGCCAACAATCCCAAAGCCATAAATTAGTGATGATTTAAGGTACCATCTAGGACAACATTTTTGTTCTATGTTACTTTTATTAATATTAAGGAATTTATTTATGAGATTGGATAAGATCATAAGGAGATATAATTACTTTATAATTAGAGTTTTATCCATTAATAAATTTCTACCACAAACTCATCTTTCACTCTAAAAGAAAATAGAACGTAAAAAAAATTCTATTTATACTATTCGTACAGGGTTCCAAAATAAACGAATTTATAATATATCTAGCAGATCTTTTAATAAAAACTACATTATTTAATATAGGACATCTCATGGGCCAGTGGTAGGTGATACAACCTTGTCGCCCTTCGGTTGCGGGTTTAAGTCTCACGGCCTTGCTGGTCACGACGGGTTGTCGCCCGACCTCCGGGTTATCCTTTTATGGCAATCCAAAATTAATCTCAAACTAGAATTTATCCAAAATACTTCTGTGCAAACTCACAGTCCAACATTTATAAGGAAGGTAAACATAATGTAGATCCTTTTTACCCCGTAATAGCATATTAATACCTTCATCATGTATTCTTTTAAAACACTGAAACATCCTGAATTACCATAATCCTTATTGATTACATTCATGCTCCCTTATTCCATATAGAATGCTGGATATACTTCATCAATCCAAAAATGTTTTAAACCCCAACAATTATGGAATATACAAATCATTAATCAGCTTCAAGGTAGTCAAGAATATCCAATATAATTTATCCAAATCAATCATGTATTATTCTAAAATCACTACCTCGGTATCAGAACCATATTATGGTTTATCTTTCTCTCAACCATATATTTTCCAAAAATTTAACCTGCTATTGAGTCACATTTCTTTGTTCCACACAATCTCAAGTCCATAATGAAACAGTACTACAGTACAATCCTTATATACTAAATAATTATTATAATAAGTACATTGTTGATACAACACTCAAATGAAATAACCAACATAAGAACTCTAATCATTCCTCTTCATCTGTGGTCGTATCATAACTTGATTGTTATCCAATAGCATCATTTGCAGCATAGTATGATGAATGAGACATAGGTTCGTGTAGTGTCCAAACTCCTTGCAAATAAAGCACTGTACATTTGAAACCATTTTCTTACCCTTACAGTCACGTACTTTGTGTCCTTTTCCTCTACACTTATAACAAACTCCCATTCCTTTCAGGCAAGTTCCAGGGTGTTTCTTCCCACAGTTATCACATATGGGAAAATTCTTCTTTTCCCTCTTCCCTTTATCCATATTTCCCTCTTCCATCCGTTTCTTCTCTTGCTTCCCTTCAAAGCCATAGGACTCATTAAACCCTTTACTTATCTTATCAACACATGATATTATTTCTTCATATGATGATAATACATGGGAGACTATTTCTCTTATAAATTCTAGCTTAAGACAATGAAAGATATGATCCTTCCTTCTATATGGATCATGTGCATTGCTAGGGTTCTCATTACTTCTACGGGGCGCCATTTCTAAACAATGGCATACACTAGATCAGTTTATGAATCAAAATACATAATCCCATACGTACAAAACACTTAACATAAATTGAACTATTTACGGTTATAATCCATAATCATAAGAATGTTTTCTTTGAGGAAGTATATACTCATAAACCCTTCATAATGATTTGTAAAGAAAATGAGAGTTATCCTAAGCATATCCACTGGGAGTGTCATAAACAAGAGTGCAGCAAGGCCCGTTGTCGTGCACCAGTTCCCGTTTGAGTCTAGCTCAAAGCGGTGTTTTCGGGTTTTACCCCTAGGTACATCTGTGCCAGAGCCGCCTCTACCTGCTCGTATCCAGGGAGGGATGTATTTCTCGGAAAACTCACAAAATCTCTACAATACCAAAATTCTAGGAAGTTCTTCTATACTAATCCTTAAATTTCATCTTAGTTCTATGTGCTCTAATGAGAGTTTATCTAAATATAGCTTCCAAGGTTTGTACTAAACTTCCTCTGATACCAACTATAACGCCCCGACCCCAGTTACCTAGAGTCGGTGCATTATTACATAACGTTGGTATGATCACAAGAAAGATAAAATCTTGAAAGACCGATTGGTTTAGTAGCCTTGGAAACACTAGATATATTCATAATGTTTTACATTATATCATAAAGTGAAAAACTACTAAAACAACATAGTCTCCATATTCCGCACTCATATCCCCACATAAAATCCCTACAGGTCATTCATAACATACTTCTTCACATCCTGGGAAAGATAAAGCATAGAAAAGGGGTGAGCTCAAATGCCCAGAAAGGATAACAATATAGCGGAATCTTTCAAAAATAAGCATAAACATTTAAGGAAATTCATTACTAAAACAAAAGCCTTTTAAACTTGAACTTCAACATAGTATGGAAAAAGTAAAATGAAATAATTCCATTTACTTATTCACATGGATATTCTACTAATCGAATAATCACATGCAATATCAATAACCACTTTCATAATGATGGAATGCATAATGCTAGACTATCATAACCACATAGCCAAGGCCTCGTGCCAGGACTACAAATAAGATTTTTCCAAGGCCTTGTGCCAAGACACTAGTTTGTCTCATGAGAGCAACCGATGCATCGAGGAGCTATAGCGGGATCCACCCTTCACTTACTAAGTCCAATGCATTCCCATATGAAAAGATTTAAACATAACATAAACATTCATAATAAAACTAGCATACGAAATGTCAATACTTTCTCCATAAACCATGAATGGTATAAAAATAACACATCCACAGTAAAACATATCACAAAACATTCAATACAATACTAATGTTTTGTATCCTAATAAATCAACTTCAAATAAGCTTAAAATCCATCAAAGGATGTTGACATAGATGAAATCAAAACTATTTGAGAGAAATATATCTTTTCTCGAAATCATTGAAAAGTCACACATTTATAAAGGAAGTGATTTAAAAGAGATTTTTGAATCAAAGTGTCCCATACCACTTTGAAACTTTTGAAAAGAGATATCATTTCAAAACATTCATGTCCATGTAAATAAATCCATAAAATCATTTTGAAAACATGGTCATTAATTAAAATGATTTAGAAAGATAAATCTTTAAAACATTTAAAATTATGATCTTGATAAAGGGTACCTTTCAGAAATTATTAAAATATTCATTTTGAAATCATTTAAAAGTAACATAATTATAAAATAAAACATATATTTTGAAAATATTATTATAATCTTGTAAGGGATTATTTGACGATTTATGGCGGTAAATAGCCGCACCCACCGTATAAGTTAAAAAAAGACATTCTTACCTTAAATTTGTCGAAAAGGTTAAAAGTGCCTTGTTTGGAAAATGATGGAAAGATTCCTTTAAAAACACATAAGGGTATAAATTACATTAACCCATTGTCTAGTAAATAGTCAAAATGTTTTTAAATACATTTTTAAGAAACATGGATGTGGATGATAAAGAGATCCCAGTAGATAATTAGGTATAAACCACCTCGGATAATGAAGAGATTGTGAAATAAACCCTTACCTTGTACTTTTCCTTGGTTGGGGTAGGTTAAACTCCTGTATAATAGTGAAATAATTGTTATTAAATTATACAAGAATCATATAAATTCATATGATACCATATACGATCTTTTAACATTGCTTTGTTAATAATAACTTAGTATTATCGTTGTTTCGGGTGTTAACTTACTTGTTTTATTTTATATGTTTTGTTACGTAAGCCATGTTTATAATGAATAGGTTGTATCTTAATCATATATATAATTATATCAAGTCCTTAGATACTATTATTAACCATCAAATGAGACTTTTACTTGAATGGATACGATGGAGAATGAATCTCATCGCGTTCGTGGAGACGGTAGTCCGTACGTACGCACGAGCGACAATATCATTCTATTAAGATTAAAATATTATATAAATGGATGTTATATCATATATACAGAATCATTAATATGTTATATTTATTATTTACATGAGTTTCACATCATTATTATACCCATCCATATAATAATATATTGAATAACAATTACACCACGACGTGGAGACGGTAAGCCGTGCGTACGCACGTATGGTGACATGTTATTCAAAGGGTGGATAGAATACTGATTATGGTTGTAACATATTTATAATAACATCACAGTATATATATGATACTGGAGTTATTATTTTACAATGGTAACAACAAAGGAAGAAGAAGTGGAAGAAGAACGGAACTTGGAAAAGGGTGGTGAAATCATTACCTCTTCTTCGGGTTCTTCCTTTTGATTTGATCAAAAGGGATCCTTAGGTTGGATTTATGATCAAAATAAGGCCTCTATGTTGTAGAGAGGGAAGTTGGGAGAGTATTTGGGCAGATTTTGGTCGAACCAAAAGGCTTTGAAGGTGTGAATAAATGAGAAGGAGGAGTGCCCTTTTATAAGAGGGGTGAGGGGCACCTTTGGAAAAGCTAGAAATATTAATTTATAATAAATTCATATTCAGTTTCTAATGGATCCAAAGTTTATTATTTAAATTTTGAGGTGGGTATGGGTCGAAAACCACTCAACCAATATAATTTAGACACGTTTGGGTACTTATATTAACCTTATCTTTAAGTATTAGCTCTTAGTTAATTAGTTTCACTTTTACAATGTCTCTTTGTATTTTTATATAATATGGTTAATAAACTTACTATATACATCCAAGAGACCCCCAAGTGGTCCATTAATGATAAAAATATCAATATATAAGTCTCTTGGCCGAACCTATGATTTTTATGAATTTAATATCAATTAATAATATAATATTTGTTTTAAAAACTCTTTTATGTCAATTTTGACACTATTCAATAGTTGATTTTTGTGAAACTCATAACAGAATGATTACTTCTAAAAAAGTTAATTAAATCAATCTTAGTATGTCATATTATCCTATAAAATTATTTTAATTAATTAAAAGTCTCAAATTACATTTATTTTGGTATTTATAATATCAATTATTTTAAATTTTCACTATTATGGTAATTACTGCATCATCATTGTGTCATAAATAAATTAAATTATGTAATCTCTAAAAATTATAAATAAAATATCATTAAATAGGAAATAGTTTTATATTTCTAATTAATATTTATAGTCGAAAATCCAACATATATAACCCTATGTACAAATTGTTTTGCTAAAAGATATATGCTTGTGTCATTTTTGTACTCATTTTAACTTAATTAAAATAAAGTGTCCCTATCACCTACAAGTGGCTCCATGGGGTCCCAAAATAGACCCAAAGATGCCTATGATCGAACATGTATCAACCAATAAGGTTAGGACACGTTTTAGGGTAATTTAGTATTATTATAATATTATTGTTTAACCCTTATTTACCGGATTTACCCTTAACCATGGTAAATAAAATATTTACCGCAGTAATTATTCAAAATGTCTAAAAATAAAAGTTACCTATTTACACAATTTGAACATCCTGATTCTAAATATGGAATCCATTTTTACAAATTCAAAACACAGAAGTTGAGGAAATTAATTTAAAATTAAATCCCGCTGTCAAAACAAAAAGCGTGTTTTTAAGATATAATAACTATCAAGAGATTGATAGTTGTTTATGTTCGGTTTAATTGTGAAATTTTGTCCAATGACCATAATTGTATTAAATGGTAAAAATATATTTTAAATATACTTTAAAATCACTCAAATTAATAATTTATCACTATAAATTATTTTGATTAAAAAAGTTTTTTTTAATTAAAATTTATTAATTTTTACTATTCATCAAAATATGAAAGTTATCCAAAAAGTACTAAAATTTCACCTTAGGGTAAATTAGACCCTCCGAATCCAAAAATGAAGACCATTTTGAAATATAAAATATATATAATTTCAAAAAGTAGATATTACTATTCATAACGGCTAGTTTGATCGGTTGTGGTGTGTATTAAAAATCGAAGTTGCGTACAACACATGCTACTGTATTATTCAAAGGAGAGAATACTGTGGAAGCTTGAGATGTTTTATTTTAAAATTTTTGATGTCCCAATTTAGTCAAAAAGTTTAAAATATTTTATTTAAAAAGGGTTCACTATTAAAAGTTGATAAAAGTGAAATACTGAAAATGAATTTGTTCTCATAATATGGATTCTAAAATTATAAGGATTATATAAAGTTTAAAATTTAGTTAATACTATTAATACCCTCTTTTGAATGTTTATTTTTGGAAATTCATGGTGCGATTGAACTCGGTGTTGCGTGTAGTGCAAGTTATTGAATTATTTTGAAGAAATAACACACTATGAAATCTTGGGGTGTTACACATCTCATGCCCTTTGGATTGTCCATCCTCTAACCAGTTAATTAACCTACATACCTCTCCTCCACCTTTAATCCTTCCCCTAGGCATAAGGAAAAACAAGTAAACCTTTTGGTTCAATCCAAATGGAGATACAAGATTTACTGGTAATGTTTTCTCTTAAGTTCTTTTGTTTTATTTTACTTCTACAACCCCATAAACTCTTTTTATTCCATTATTTTATAACAACACCAATATAATTTATATACTAAGTTGTTAGTATTAGAATTATTCCAACTAGAATTACATGCACATACATCTAATGGGTAAAAGAACATAGTATTTCTATAGATGGCTAACTACTGCCTCACAAAACGATAATTGTTTAATCTTCTCCTACCACCTCCCATGCTGGCCATTATGATGGCCCTGTATTTATATATGATATTTTTTTTCTTTCTATGCTTCTGTAATTTTTATTTACAAACATACCTTTATGCTTTGATATGTGTGTAAATATAATAATTTCATTTGAGAAAGTGCAGACTACCGCCCACTGAAGGCGATATGATTTCTTCATGACATACATGGAACATATAAAAGATGGAATTACTAAAATTATGTAAAATATATATCATATGATATTATATTGGAATTATAATACACCTAAGTATCATTATGTTTTTGTTCCAATAAATATTTAATAGAAATTAAAGTAGTGTTTATGAGTACGTACGACTTACCGTCTCCACGAACATCGCATTTTATTTCAAACCTTCAAATGTTATGTACAATTATAAATACATTTATATAATATATATATATATGATATATATGATATATAAGATATATTAATCTTTAATACCATTCTAGATATAATGGACTTTTGACAACATGAACAACTTTTAATTATAAGAAGTTCATTTTTGACTCAAGTACCGAATATCGACAAAAGGAGCATTATTAACATCAATGATTGAATAATGTTTATAACAAGGTAATCAGTGATATAAAATGAATAATAAAATTAAAAAAGGTTCTTAATGATGTAGAAATTTACATTAGATTATTATTCATGAGATTAAAGAATGAACGGGCCAAGTCGGACATGAGGTAAGGGGTTTCTTATCTCATTTTTAATTTTGTGAGAATTTCATTGTTCGTCCCTTATTTAATTCATGTAGTATTTTGTGTATGACCATTTGGAATATATTATAATTATTCTCTTTATGTTCATGCAATTAAGTGATTCATTTAGTGGTTATTATCTTTTGGTCGTAGGACTCCATTGATCACAACGTGGTAAGGGGTTTTCATCTCACTTTTTTTATTCTGGTGAGATTCATGATATATTTTCCACTATTTCCATTTTTTTGGTGGATTTAATGACCATGATTTTTTTATTTTTGTAATATACTTTTATTTATGGGGATTAACCTATTCATTGAATTATCCTTCTTTCATGTGGTGTATGTTTTGTAAGTTACTAAATCGGTAAGGGAACCTTTCTCCCTCCTATTTTTAAAAGACTTATTTTGTTATGTATTTTAGTTTAAATCATCTTATGTTGGGATATGTTATTATATATCCTTATTTATGTAAATTTTATTTCCAAGCAATGATATAACCTTGTTTCTCTCAGCTACTTATTTTATTAATTTTAATGTGTCGTCGTTAGGCTGTCGAATTTCGGTAAGGGACTTTGTATCAATCTCTTTTAATTGAGGAATATTTTGTGTTATGCATGACTTTATTTTATAAAGTGTATAAAAACATTTTAATTATAATTTCATTCAAAAGGAATCTTTTTCTATGAGGATTTTTACTAAATGAAAAAGAGAATGTTTCTTTTTACGGTATGTGGTGACAATGACCTTTTCCACCGTTGTGAGTATTATTTGATCTATAGTTTCCTTAACAAGACATAATGTTTTTAAAAGGGAAATAAATACCTTATACTCTTTTAATTATTTTGGTATTGAAAATTGATTTGATAATGAATATGTTATGTCAAAATATTCAAATGATATATTGTGATTTAAATGTGTAAATTTTATCTTTCCTTTTTTTTGTTTTATGTGTTATGAATATATTATTGTTCTTGGGAATTATTTACATATATGGGTGGTTATGTGATAAACCTAGGGTGGGTGAGCCCAAGATTTCAGTCCAATTAAATGGGTTAAATGACGAAGGTAAATGTTAATGTTTCTCTTAAGATATTTAGGAAATATATTGTGATGGGTATTCCAACGTAACTCCCTATATAGCTGTGATGTCTACAATGTAGGTATGATATGGATGCTACACATTACCATTATGATTTATGATTTTTATGTGTTATTCATAAATCTTATGATTTCACGAGGTATGTTATGATTGAAAAGTATGTTTTCATTGATTTTTATTTATTGACAGGATAATGTTTACTTTCTTTATTTTATAACCCTTACTGAGATTTTTATGCTCATCCCATGTTTTTGAAATGTTTTTAACAGAACATAACGAAGAATAGGGTCAAGTATGGGATCAAAGAAAAGTGATTCTATCTAAAACATGGAACTAGACATGTTTCTTTTTATGAGTTTTTATTTTTATGAAAAAATGGATACTGAATAGTAGGGTATACATGTAATTTAACAGTTGGTATGTAATAATTATAGAAAAATTCTCTAAAACTCTCAACCTGAAAAGATCCTGATTGTGAAATATTAATTTAATTCCAGATTATGTAATGTTTTAAGGATGATTTCTTGTAGTTGGTATCTGGGGTCAGTTTAGAAAACATTAAATGTTAGGGTGTTATTTCAGATTAAGTGACATAACTATAATGGTTAGCATATTAGAAAGAGTCATAGTTATTTTAGAGATGATAAATGTTTATTACAGTTTGAGGTGAAAAATTAATGGTATTATATAACATTTGAGGATAAGATATTTTATGGTTATTTTCGAGGTATTTGTCTCTTCTTTTTGAAATGTTATGAAATTGTATAGTTTTTGAAAAAGGACAACATGTTGACCGTGTGACAACCCGTCACGATAGACATAGTTGTGGGAATCGAACCCTCAACCAAAGTGTGATTGGGATTTATTGCATAACACTGGACTACATGAATTACCTGGTTAGTATGACTAATTATTTTTATTTAAATTATTTCATAGATCAAGAATAAGTTTATTAAGGATCTTATGTTTAATCCAATGTACATCCTTAGTATAGGAAAATGATTTGGTGATTAAGAAATAAAGGTTATTTTGGAAGACATTATCTCTTTTGGGAAAACAATATGCTTAAGAAAAATAAATTACTAGGGGATTTAATTTGTGGAGTAATGGTTGAAATATTATTTTAGAAGAATCTGTGTTTCAATTATAGACATAAAGTTATTTGGGTTATTTATGGAAATGATTAATCTATCATAAGAATACATGTTTAGTTTAATTACACTTCAGTATGAGACTTTAAGAGTAGTCGATGTTTTTGGAGATAAATGTTAAGATTCACTGTAGAATAATATGTGACTAAATCCTTCTATATTTTGGGTTTCAATCATATTTAGGATTAGTTTGAAGAATTTTACGGAGTTTTTTATATTGAATTGTATTTATTTAACTTTGGGTTCTTTTTGTTGAGTTTTGGAGATTAAGAGTAGTATTTCTTTTTATTAAGGATTTTCCTTTTGGGGATTATCTGATCTTGTACTAACCAATTTTGGTTTTGGTTGATTTCTAAAGATAGGGGTAATATATAGTTCCTCATTTGTAGATTATTAGATACTATATAGGTTTATTATAGTACTTTAGGTGTGACCAAGTCATCTTGAATACTTACCGTTTGGAGAAATGATGAGTTAGTCATAGAAATTTTTAAAGGATGACACTCTGCATGACAAGCAAGTATATTTACTTACAATCTTAGCCTAGTTATTAATAAAGATATTGGAATCTATGAAAAGGATCTTGAAATAAAATATTATAATCTCTCTTTTATCATCATAATTTTACCCACCCACAAATTTATGGTATCGTGGTTGTAAACATTATGTGATCAAGTTCTCTATCACCCTGTATTAATCTATGAGAGTTAGTTTCTCTTCAATATCCATGTTTTCATGTAATCCTTTCATCTCTTGTCTCGGATGACCTTTGTAATTCTCTTCTTTTAGTTTAATGTTGTATTCTTATTGACTCATTTTCAGATATCTTAATTTCAATGATGTTTCTAAGTCCAATTTTAAAATGGAAAGGAACCAATTCCTAATAGGGGGAATGATGCAACATCCCAGGTAAATAAAGAATATTACATTTTCATATTTATTAATAATTTTGAATAAAATATTAATTTTTAATTTAAAGTGATATTTTTATTGACTCTTTTTCTCTTTTACATCCAAGTAATTTTTTTTATTTTGCATCTAAATTCCATTAATTTTGTTGGGAAATGTATCTATATGACCCCCCTTATAGTCCATTTCATGTATATATGATGATACACCCTTGTCCAGCTCAATAACCATTTTCATGAATCCTTATGTCATGCTGTTGTGCTGCCTAAATTTGAACCGTGTTTTTCCAAGACAAGATAATTTTGTAGTGAATACCATACCCTTGTTTCTATCAAGGGTATTCACCTTTATCACATATAAATATTAAATGGTAATTTCATTATTTATTTTACAATACTAAATCATAGAATAACTTATATTGTTTGTTGATTCCATGTTATATGATCCATGTGGCACACTTATGCATGGAATGAAATGATTAAGATGGGTGTGCCCTGATAGTGCTCCAATACATTGGATAATGTATAGTATCATCATATGTCACGTGCAATGGGTTTTGACTCATTCTAATTCAAGTTCAATGAGGTTTTACTCATGCTTCATGGGAAATGAGGGTTTAATCATGCTCCATGTGCAATGATCCTTGGCTCATTCTAATTCCATGTTAAGTGTTGTTGCCACATTTTCATGTAATGATTATCATGCTTTGTCATGCCGTTTGGATCATGTTTCTCTTGTGCTCCATTGATATGCCTATTGTATAACATGTATTTTATTCCTCATGTTATTCCATGTTTATTCCCTTATTGGTATTTATAGCTCTCTCTTTTCTTATGCATGTCCTCTTGTTATCCCATGCAATGCTAAGTACGAGGGAATGTAGTGGTCATGTAAAGGAAGTTTTAAATAAATATGTTATGTGTTTTATGTTCTAACTTTTTATGTCATGTTTCTATTTCCCAAAGACACTAGACCTCTCGATCTTCTATGTTGTTTCAAGTGAATATTTTATTTAATAAATAATGTTTAAGTGTGTAATAAAAAAGCAAGGTTGTTATAGTTGGTATCAGAGGGTAGGTTTAGTTATTTTTGGGATTATGATTGGAAAACCCTAGTGATGACTTAGAGAAAATAATAGGTATAATAAAAACTTCCCTAAGTATTGATGATTATTGATTATGTGGTCTATCAAGGAAATATAACCATGTCTGGATACGATCAGGTAGAGTCGGCTCTGGCACAGATGTATCATAGGGGTAAAACCTAAAAACACCACTTGGATCTCAACTCGAATGAGAATTGGTGCATGACAATGGTCCTTGCTGCACTCTTGGTTACGATAGTCCTGGGGGATATGCTTTGGTAAATTCATTAGCTTAGTATTAACCCTTATTAAGGGAATTAAAAAAATTCACTTAAGAATATATGTTAGAAAGTAGATTGTGAATATCATAGATTGAAGCCTATGGATTCATAAGTAAAAGTAATAAAAGTTATTTATAAGTCATTAGTTTTGACCTTGGATTACATTTTTATGTGTTACCCATAACTTTCATTTTATTGCATCCATTGGATGGTAATAGGAGGACTTAGGCTAACAACCGATGTGAATATCAATGTGATGACTGTGAAAATGAGATTCCCAATCTGATAGGAGTGGGAATCCCGAACATTGTCTTGCTTCTCTCTCAGTTAACTCAAGCTTTGAAAAGAAAAATGGGTCAAGAGGAACTTCCACTACCACATAATAAAGAACAAGTCGCTATCGAGAGCTTCATGAGACAAAGGCCTCCTACTTTTAATGGATCATCTGATCCCTCAATCGCTGAACAATAGATCAACTCCATTGAAAAGATCTTCTCCATCCTTAAATTTTCAAAACAAGAGAAGGTTCTTGTGGATGCTTATCATATGGAGGGTTAAGATGATCAATGGTGCACATTGATGAAAAATATAAAGCCTGAGGAGTAGATCGAGGCGTTGTAATGGAATGACTTCCGAAAGATGTTTTTTGATAAATATTTTCTGCACACCCTCTGACTTAAGATGGAAAGGGACTTCCTTTCCCTCATGAAAAAAAGACGACGAATCTGTCAGAGCGTACGATGAAAACATCACAAGGCTTGCACGATACGACTCTAGTTTTTTCGTTACCCCTGAATGCAAGGTTTACTGCTTATTTGTTGGGATAAAACATGGCCTATGGAAAGTGCTGGTGATCCGTGACTTCAACAGCTATGAGGAAATTTTCTGATGTGCCCTAAATTTCAAAATAGAGATAAGAGAATCTCAGGTGTATCATGGGGATAAGAAGAATAAGGTGGAAATCAATGCTAGAGGTTTTATGGCTAAATTATAATGGTTTTAAAATGATCTAACACCCCACTTGCCAAAGGTTCATAAATAATCACCCCGGGAATTGACTGATGAGGATGAGGAAGTGCTTTAGGTGTGGAAGAGAAGGGCACCTACTTGTTAACAATTGACAAGAAAAACCTACGGAAACAGTAGGGGAAATGAATGCTCCGTCCAAACCTCAAAGCGTTGTTCATTTATAAAACTACAATGAACCATAGAATCTATCAAATTAGTTCCCTAAGCCAAGGGTTTTTGGAGGCAACCAATAACCTCCAAGGCAGCAAGGGAGAGATTTTTCCATCACTACTGCTTAAGTGAACCACAACAATGAAGTGGTGATAGGTACGCTAGTTATTCATTCAAGAATAGCAAACATACTTTTTAATTCAGGTTCTACACATTCTTTTATATCCAAATAATTTAGTAGAACAATCCCAATACCACCAAAAATCATATAAGTAAAGATCATGGTGGGTAAGAAAAATGGGGAAATCATTGCATCCCATGAATATAACTCCTCCCCAATCAAAATTTGTGGATTGAATATCCTATAGAACCACATCATACTCCCTCTTGTCTAATTTGAAGAAATTCTTGGCAAGTATTTCATTTCATTATATAGAACCATCATAAATTCTAGTGAGAGGGAAATCACTCTAGATGTAGAGAATTGACCCCCCGGTTCAATATAGGTGACTGTAGGAAGATGAATCTTCTTTAGCTCCATCATCTCAAGATTGGATATTACTGCCCTATGAGCATGTGTATCTGGCTCAGATGATTGAGTCTACGGAGGCAACCATCCTTGAAGACATGCCTACTGTGAGGGAATTCACTAAAGTGATTCCCGAGGAATTTCCTGGTCTTCCTCCAAGAAGGGATGTTGAATTCTCAATTGATCTTATACCTGGGGCATTACAAATATCCAAGACTCCATATAGAATGTATGTTGTGGATCTTGAAGAGCTGATTAAACAACTACAGGAGAATCTGGATAAAGGGTTTATATGCCCAAATTCTTCAACATGGGGTGCACCAGTCCTCTTCGTCAAGAAGAAATATGGGTCAATGCACCTTTTCATCGATTATCCTAAGCTTAACAGAATCATGATAAAGAACAAGTATCATCTTCCATGAATCGATGACTTATTCAATCTACTGTGTGGAGCACAATAATCCTCTAAGGAGGATTTGCGGTTAGGATATTATCAAGTAAGGGAGAAGAAGGAAGATATCTCCCAGACTAATTTTCGTACAAGATATAGGCACTATAAATTCATAGAAATTCCTTTCGGACTCACTAATGCTCCAGAAATCTTCATAGATTTGATGAATAGAGTCTTTAGGGAATAACTTGAAAAATTTATGGTAGTAATTATAGATGATTCTCTGTTATACTCCAAAACCAAGGAGGATCATGATGAGCAACTAAGAACTTCACTAGAGACCTTGCGAAAGGAGAATCTTTATGAAAAGTACAAGAAGTGTGAGTACTGATTGAAGGAGGTATTATTCTTGGGTCATATAATCACAAGAAATGGGAGATCTGTCGATCCCTCCAAAAGAGATGCAATTGAGGTATGGCCAAGGTGAGCATCGACAACATATATCTGTAACTTCTTGGTGTAAGCAGGATATTTTCAACAATTTGTGAGAAAATTCTCACGATTGACCAACCCTCTTACCAAGCTAACTCAGAAGGGTGTAAATATTTCTTGGAGTGATGAATGCGAAGAAATATTCAAGGAGTTAAAAAGGAGGCTTATCACAGTGCCCATTATCACTTTACACAAAAGTGGATAACTTTTTGTGGTATTCAGTAATGCTTTGAAGAAGGGAATGGGCTATGTGTTGATGAAAAATGACAAAGCCACTGCCTATGCTTCAAGGAAATTGAAAGTTCCTGAGTAAAATTATCCAACACATGATTTGGAGTTGGCTATGGTGATCTTAATTTTAAAAATTAGGTTGAATTATATCTTTGGTGAGAAGTTAGAAATATATACGGACCACAAAATCCCCAAGTATATATTCACACAGAAAGAGTTGAACATGCGCCCATGAAGATGGTTAGATCCAATCAATGACTATGACTAATTAACAAATCACCACCCTGGGAAAGAGAAAAAGGCGGGGGATTCTCTATGTAGAAAGGAACCAACAATTCTATCATTGATGAGATTTTAGAAGGATCCAATCTTCTTAGATTTGATGAAGATGGACATGGTAATCATAAAGAAGGGAACATCATCAATACTTTCATAAATGATTGCTCAACCGTCACTTTTGGAAAGGTTAAAGGATGCTCAAAAGGATGTTGTGGGAATTATGAAGAGAGTGGAAGCTATCAGAAAAGGGAAATCCTTAGAGTTCAATGTTAATGAAAAAGAAATTATGAGATTTCGGGAAATACTATGTGTTCCATCATGTTCAGAGCTAAAGAAGGAACTTTGGGATTATGCACATAGTTCAAATTTCTATATTCACACAATAAACACAAAGATGTATTGAGATCTCCTATATCATTATTGGTGGGATAATATGAAGAAGGACATCACTGAATTTACCACAAAGTGCCTAGTGTGTAAACAAGTGAGGGCTGAGAGACAGATGTCTAAGTGGATGATGCAACAATTACCCAAACTGGAATTGAAATGGGAGAACATCACCATGGACTTTGTCCCAAGACTTTCGAATACATACAAAGGCAACAATGAAATATGGGTGGTTGTGCATCATCTTATAAAGTCTGCACACTTCATTGCAATTCGTGAGGATTTCTCATTGGATCAACTGGCACAAATATACGTCAGAGAAGTTGTAAGGATGCATGGAGTACCACTATCTATTGTATCTGATCAAGATCCAAGATTCAACTCCATGTTTTGGAAGAGTCTTCACCACACTTTTGATACTAAACTTAACTTTAGTACGACCTATCATCCTCAAACTGATGGCCAATCTGAGAGAACTATTCAGACACTAGAGGATATGTTATGATCATGTTTTATGGACTTTAAAGGAGGGTGGGACAAACATCTTCCACTGGTTGAATTCACCTACAATAATAGTTTAAACTCAAGCATCTAAATGGAACCTTATGAAGCCTTGTATGGGAAGGGGTTCAGAACACTGGCATGATAGGATGAAGTCAATGAACGTAAGCTGCTAGGACCAGAACTGGTCGAAAAAATGGGGAGAAGGTGAAAACCATTCAGCATCATATCAAGGTAGCCCAGAGTCGACAGAAGAGTTATATAGATAACCGTCGATGAGACAATGAGTTTAAAGATGGAGACATGAAATTTCTATGCATATTTCCCTGGAAGAAGATCATGTGGTTTGGAAATAATGGAAAGTTAAGTTCTAGGTACATCAGCCCCTTCGAGATTTTTGATCATATTGGGGTTGTGGCATATCAACTAGAACTTCCACTTACTGTGGACAAAGTACAAGATGTCTTTCAGGTATCCTCTTAAGGGAGTACATACCAGACACTTCACATGTACTCTATTCAGAGGTAGTACAACTAGGGGATGATATTTCATACGAGGATAAACCATTGATGATCTTAGATCGTAGGGAAAAGTCCTAAAAAATAAGACAATGCCCCTCGTGAAGGTGTTGTGGCAAAAACACGTGATTGAAGAAGTGACATTGGAATTAGTGGAATAGATAAAGTAGGGCTACCCTCATCTTTTTAGTGTTGAAAAAGAAAACTTCAAGGGGGAAATTTATTAAGTGGGAAGATTGTAATGACCCAAACATTCATTAATGGAAAATCCACTTGATCTAATTATATTTCTTATTATGGTTAAATAAAATGTGAACATCAATTGTTTTATGATTATGGATATTAAAATACCATTATGAATTGTGACCATTGCAAATATAGCCATTGAATAGTGATCACATGATTAGTATAACTATAGGGCTTTATCAAATCCAATTTACTCAGAAAAAGGTAGCGATGACCTCATGTAGTAGACTTTCCCCCTACGAAGCCCATTTTTCAGTGCTTGGAAAAGAGGTGGCGTCATTTGGCTTCACTCTTAACCAAGCCACATCCAAGGCTGAACACGTTATGTTTGAGCAGAACTGACTACGGGAGAAGTGGAAGTTAATAGAGATTACCACCCGAGCGATGTTATCCAAGCAACCCCAAGAGTATGTCACCATCAAACACCTTACCCTTCGGTCTTTTATGGGTGTTATTAGGGGTTATGTAACAAGACCCTTGCACTATGACTTTGTAAATTATTTTTGTGTAAAGAATGTTCATTCATTTTATTATTTTTACTTTGTAAATAGTTTTTAAAGCAAAAATATTATTTTAATTTAATATTATACTAAGAAATATATTTTGATGAATTAATGGATTTATGAATTAAATGATATATTAAAAACAATATTATAATTAAATTAATTTTTATTAAATATAAATTATCAAATAATTTTATGAAGGCAATTGTAATTTTTGTTAAGGTTTAAATAAGTTTTTTTTCAAAACCTGGGAATTTTTTTATAAATGTTTGTTTTTATTGTAAAAGTAAAAATTCACATATTTAGAAATTTATTTAGATAAAATGAATATTATTTTTTGAATCAGGATGTCGAAATTATCCAATGGTTAATTTATCAAAATTTTCTGCAACAGTCGATTTCAAGGGTAAAAATTAAATACCATTTAAATATATAATGTGTATTATGACATCATAATGACCCAATAGTGATTTAATAAAATACTATAAACATTATGTTTGGACAATATATGTTTTAGCATTAAAATAATGTTATTTGAAATTTTTTTGATTAAATTTACAATGCTTTAGTGGACCCTCTGTGACATATAAAACATTTTGTCTATTTAAATTATTTTCCTTGAGAGTGTGACTCACCTCCCCATAAGAAACCCTATTATTTTAAGATGTTTGGCCATTGTACATGTTAATTTTTTTTTACACTCTCCATTAAAAAAACCCATACGTTAAAACCTTGGGGTGGTTTGTGGTTTTGATTAGTTTAATGTGAGGTGTCCCAAACCTAAATAATAAATAATTTCCTCTCCTTTCCTATATAAACCCACCGAAGATTCCTCTTCCTCTTCACTAAAATCCTTTGGAGTTCGACCAATGCATGAAATTTTCTCTCTATAATCCTACCAATGTTCGTCAAGCTCCCAAGAATCCTCTCTCAAGCCTCTCCCAATCCTTTGGGATCACACATCCAAGTAAGGGATTTCTTCATTTATCTTTTTTTTCCAATTTTTTTAAGTTGTTATGCCCTTTTGTTTTCAATTACAAATGTTGGGGTATGATTTCACACCTCCTCCACACTATACTCTAAATGTTTGGATGATGGGAGACCCCTTTCTATATCATTAATTCCTCCCATGTACTACCCTTACCATACCGAAATTCCTTGAGGAATTTCTCTCTCATCTTTTACATCCATGCAATTATTTTGTATTATGAATCTAAATTCCATTAAATTTGTTGGGACATGTATCTATATGACCCCCATAATTTCCAATTCATGTATATATGATGAGACACCCTTTTCTCTCTCATCAACCATTTTCATGAATCCTTATGCCATGCCGTAATGCTTCCCAAATTGCACTATGTTTTTTCAAGCCTAGATAATTGTGTAGTGAATACCATACCTATGTCTCTGTCAAGGGTGTTAACCTTTTTGCACATATACGTATTTAATGGTAATTTAATGTGTTTATTCAACATTACTTAACCATGTAATAACATATAATGTTGATTGATTCCATATTATATGATCCATGTGGAAGACTTATGCATGAAATGAAATTCTTAAGAAGGGTGTGTCCTGATAGCGTTCCAATGCATTGGGTAAAGTATAGTATCATGATACATCATGTGAAATGGGTGTTGAATAATTCTAGTTCATGTGAATTGAGTTTTTACTCTTTCTTCTTGTGCAATTAGGGTTTACTCTTGCTCCATGTGCAATGAGCCTGGGCACATGCTAATTCCATGTTAAGTTTTGTTGCCACATTTCCATGTTATGATTACCATGCTTTATCATGCCTTGTTGTTGATGTTTCTCTTGTGATCCATTGATATGATTATTGTCCAACATGTATTTTATTCCTCATGTTATTCGATGTTTATTCCCTTATTGGTCTTTATAGATCACCCTTTTCTTATTCATGTCCTCAGGTTATCCCATGCAATTATAAGTACAAGGGAATGTAGTTGTAATGTAATGGGTGTTTTCAATAAAGTTGTTGTGTGTTTTATGTTCTAAGATATTATTTAATGTTACTAAGCCCCAAAGACATCAGAACTCTTGATATTCAATGTTTTATCAAGTTAATATTTTATGTAATAAATCATGTTTAAGTGTGTAATAAAAAGTAGGGTTGTTATACAATCTTTATGGAATATAGGTATTATACTTCACTTGCTGATAAGTAAGGCATCAAGAGACAACCTATACAACTCCCTTCATCATCCCTGGACACAAAAATTTATATTTGATGTCCTGATACATCTTTTAAAAACCTGGATGTATCATCATTGGTTATTCATGAAGCTATCATAGAACCTCTTCTTTCGACATCACTGGTACCATCATGCATCCTATTAAAAGAACAACATGCTTGCCACTTTAATGAAATCCATCCATAGAATGACTTGTGGATATCTGAGTATGTCAGGTCTAATTGTAACCATCTTCAATTTTTCCTCCCAAACTCGACGTAAAATCATATGGGTAAAAACCATCATATGGAGGAAATCTGATCCATCTACATCTAGAAAGGATTACTACAACTTAACCAACTACTCTGATGTATCATGAAGAAACTGTGAACAAGTTATAATTTTGAGAGAATCTTCTATCATATTCCCCTTTGTAGGAGTATATAAATTTGAGAATATATAATCCTATAGAAACTATATCATCACATTTGTCTCATGTTATGATTCTTCTGATAGAATATGTACTTGAGAATATTGTGGTTAGAATAGATGATAAATGACCATCCCTCGGGTAGTGTCACAACATCTTCAACGAAAATACTACCCCTGATAACTTAAGATATTTGGTCACATACCTCTTCTCATGTGGTCTAAAATGATGTGAACTATAAGAAATCACATTGATCTTCTGTATTAGAATATAAACAATCTTGGTTCCTAATGCATCATAGAAGACTACATACTCGACACCCTCCTAATATAATTTCAAGAAGAGAGAGTTCATCAATCTCTACCTCAACTGTTGAAAAGCCTTTTGGAACCTCTCTAATTACATGAAAGTATACCACTTTAGGGTAAAATCTATAATGGGTGCTGATACCCTGGTGAAATCCGATATGAATCTATGGTAATAGCCTCTGAACCCAAGAAATATCCACACTTCTTTCACGATCTAGGATGCCTCCCTAGCTAACACTGCCTATTCCTCGGTCAAGTCCACTACCACTCCGTCTACTGAGATAATATGTCCTAAAAAGTGGATACCCTATATCGAGAACAAGTACTATGAGAGCTTCCTGTAAAGATGATGATCTAAGAGTTCTTCCAGAATCATCCTTAAGTGTCTCACATCCTCCTCTTATGACTAAGAGTACTCAATGATATATTTGTTTAAGTATTCCATGAAATGATCAAAGAAAGGATGTAATATCTAGTTCATGAGTCCCATGAACACTTTTTTGGACTCATTCATGCCAAAGGGTGTCACGAAATACTCATTGTTACTGTAGTGACTTCTGAATGTCGTTTTTGGTATATCCTCATCGCGTACTCGCAACTGGTGATAGTCTAACTTGATCTCAACATTATAGAACCATTGTTACTCTCTAAAATTATCAAATAGAACATAAATTCTCATTAGTGGATACCTTTTCTTCAGATTCACATGTTTCAAGTGTTGGTAGTCCACACAAAACCCGAATCTTAAATCTAGCTTCTTTGAAAAAAAGCAGTTGTGCAGGGGGGAAACACAATGTCTAATGAAGCCCTTCCTCCACAAATCCTTGAAGTGTACCCTCATTTGGGGAGGATCTATTGTATCCATACAATATGTGGGAGTAGATATCAGTTTCATACCGAGGTGTAGATCAATTCATAATTATATCTTTCAGGGTAAGCCTAATATATCCTATAAGTTGACATCATCATACTCTGCCACCACTACAAGGAACTAAGAACACACAAAAGCTACTACACCATGGGTAATTCTAGCCAACTGAAGACTAATCTGATCCACCCTCCTATGCATGAGTCTATATTATAATATATATGTTTCCTTTTTATCCAAAAAGGAAAACCTAGCCCCATTAATGAAGACCCACCACATCTTCCACCTGAAACATTAAATAAGGAAAAGAATAATAGATAAAAAGTACAAACATAATATGATATCTTAAGGTCTGATAAATTCTATAAATATAGCCCAATAGAAATCCTTGTTTCCAATATTCAGGTTACACTATCATCCCAAGTGTCTGATCACTGATCTGTCTCCAGTAAGAGTCTCCAAGAGCAAGGGTTGAGCCAATGACTCAACTAGAATCTCTATTTCTCAAACCAAATATGTAGCAATAAAGGACTGAATATTTCATTTGTCAATCAATGATACAGATATGCTATAACTGACACATATCGTACCTCAAATAATTTCTATAGCATCTAGTTAATAATCCTCAACCACCTATAGCTGCCCCGCCCCTACCCTCGAGCTCCCTATGCCTAAGGTAGACCACTATTGGGTGGTGGTGGTAATAGGTCAAAGATTCTAAAAATTCTTTCTACTCTCCCGGTTCATATGACACATATGCCACCATATGGACCTATTTACTCCTGCCACTTAATATACCTTGGTGTCCAATCCCTGGTCTCCCTATCAGCAATACAATGGGTCAGACAATATTGAGAAATATGTCCCCTTCCATCACATGAGTTGAACTATCTCTCCCTAGGATAACTAAACCAATAATATGATCCCAAAATCATATACCTTAAATCCTACTATCTCCTCCTAAATCATCTTACACTTCCTAGTCCTTGATACTGATGTCATGTCCCTACTTTTTAGGTCTCTTATCTTTCTTACCCCCTTCTGGATACCACTAGCTATGTATGCCCAGCTATGAAATTGTCAACCACCAAAGATCACTCTAGAATCCTTTCATATTTAATAATGCATAGATGTATAACAATGGTCCTGATGTCTATATGCATTCCCCCCCAACGGTTCATGCCAAGAGGAATTGGCCATGAACAAAATCCATTGAGTACGTGGAGAGGTTCGTAGAACTCGATGAATACTCAGCTAATATCATTATACCTTGATGGAGCTACAGAATATCTTAGAAACATACATCTTATAGAATATATGAAAAGTAAATACTCTCTTAAAATGTAACCAAACATTGGCTATGCTAGATTCACCACATCATAAGTCTGGGTCAACGAACACTATCATCGTTCTATTGAGGCATAGATAAGGCTTTCCATCGAGACCAAAATCTGGTCTACCGATTCATAAATTTCACTCAGCCTGTGCACATCATCTCTAAGTATTGTGGGTATCATATAATTTTATAAATGTTGTGGTATAGCTGGTACACAATACATAGGTAACATCTTTAAAACTGGTCCACGTATCGATGCCTCATCACTGAGGGGATAATCTTTAAGATCCTGAAAATGAATCATAGATGGAATACGTCACAGATGAATCTTGAAATAGATATGATGTACAATGGAAAATGAGCATATCTGGAGAGCCGACTCAAGAAGGACATAAATACTAAAAGACATTTGTATATGATGCACGTACAATTCTTTTTTATATAACCAGTGTTCTCTTGCACCATGTCAAAAACCCAGTGGTCACAGTCTTGCAGTATAGATATGTCAACTAATGCACTAACACATGAGTCTCAATCCTAAAAGAAAAAAATCAATAAACATAACAGTATTTACCCAAACCAATATTAAAAACTCTTTTCTTAATGTATAATTGATCACTTAGATACCTCTCTACCACGACGCAGACCAAGGTGGCCAATCCCGCGACACCCCATGCCGACCTTCAATATTCCATAGGAAGGTGACTGGAACTGAGTAGGCATATCACTAACTAGGCATGCCTTAGCCTATGTACTTTTACACACACGCGCATCTCCAAGCCCATAAAATGTTAAACATTAAATACAACTGAACAACCATGCATGAACACATCTCGATACAACAAATATATTATTAAAGGATGTAAAGGAAATAAAATATGGCCAAATAATAGAAAACCCCAAGGAGTCTAAAAATATGTCTTGCAAGAAAATATAATGGGGTTTGCTATCAATATACCACAATAAAAAACCTCTCTCTATTCGGTATCACTAAGCACTTCCTGTTCTTGGTCTGTGGAGGACGTTGTAAAAAATTAAATCATCATTAAAAGGCACGACATGTGTGGGAAAAAACATTCAGGGGTGAGAATAAAAAACCCTGTAGAACACCACAAAACCACAAAGCATATAACAAAATAATAATAGTCATCTTGACATATGTCAATGTCTACAACATATATAATAAAAAATATAGATATATTCAACAAATATACACAGTCTCTAGGTAAATTCAAAATTGTAATGATATCCTAGGATTCTAGATCAAAAGTTCCACAATGAACTCATCTTGGAGAACACACTCTATGATTCAAATATCATGGATAAAGTCTATTCGAGAGGTAGTTCTCCTTGGGTCTCTCCATTATATGTATTTACTATAGGTCTGAAGAGATATGATACACATATGAGGATCACTCCCAAGGTCATGGGGTATCCCAAAAAATCACTATGGATTAACCAAATAAGTATAGAATTAGTTCCCGCATAGTTTTGTTCCTGATTATACCATGAAACCACATATGGAAATAATATGATAAAGGATCTCACTCCATGACTCATAGATGGATTCCAACAACTCAATTCAAGTAGTCTTCCAGAAAGGATTGTTGTCATATCTGTAAGAGGAAATTATGTATTAACCCTCAAGGAATGAATATATGGAGTGAACACTAAAAAGAAATGAACAATATATAGTGTAATAGGTCTTTAAGAATACTTTTACGGAGTACCCGACCTGTAGTAGGAGTACACGTCATGTCCCTTCAACCCCGGGTCTTTCCCATGTAAATGCTCCACAACTATTTCTATATAGAAGTACACAGTTTTCTGCTACCCATGTACATATTCCACTTTACTTTTATAGGGATTATCCTATTCATTCCATGCCTATTCATGTCCACGTAGGAGTACAAAAATGAATGTGCATGTGTACTCTATCACAGATCAGTGTACCCTCTGAGGTACACTCTAACCCATTGTGGTGGGGTCAGACCCTTATGATAAGGTCACATACCGTATGATTCTTATCTTCATCTCAAAACCCTACCTAACTCTAGGAGGTCCCCAAACAAAATGTAACTCTGAAGTACATTATGTGTTGATCGGTTTTTTACAAAAAAACCTTGTTCTTCCTTCTGTGTGTGCTTAACCAGTGATGCCTCATATTTCAACCTCGATCATTCCAGAAATCCTATATCTACATTGATCAGACCTCACCATGAGTGATCACAAGAATCCAGCCTTTGATCCTTTTTTTAGAAATGTAACTTATCTTCCTATGACTATTCACATTCCCTACTCAAATTGGGGGTCTCCAATATGGTTCGGTCTATGGGCAGCTACCATCTCCATATGATTCTCACTCTATACTGAGTTAAGATCTATGATATCAGATCATTATGATAAGAAATGGCTGCATAATAAATAAATATTTTGTAATTGGTTCGAACCACTGGCCATTGTATAACACCTATGATGAATAAATAATCATGGGATAGAAGCACGCCATTCAATCATGGGAAACGATCCTTGTTCAATGATCATGTTGAAAATGATCCGAATCTATTAGGATGATGAATAAAGAGATTATAAATAATAAAAAAAATCTACCAATAAATCATTATATTGATACCATCCCACAAAACAATTAATCTTCTAACCAATCCGTTGGTCGAAGGATTTGATTTAATCATAGAAATAGAAAATGGGGAAAGAATACAAACCCAAAAAAAATCCTACCTCGATTTAGACTGATCTCTGAATAAAAATGATGTTGTTTCATGACCACCGGTCATATCCACATATTTTTTTGTACACCATTCATAGATCTTAGATTTGGTCATCATCCACCAATGGAATCTCCTATAATGGATGCTATGGATATCTTCAATTTTCATGGTTATGCATGTAACATTATAAATTTTCTATAAGCTAATATTTAAAGAAAAAAAATCTGGTCACTACATCAATGGATAAATAAGTTTTTTATTTAATAATTTTATATATTTTACACCCTGATGACTTTTCCCCCAAAATCTTGTGTCGATAAGTGTTATATCATTCCTTGTGTAAATTTCACATTGTGTACATAATAGTACCCGCATATTTCAGGTCTGGGCCACCATTTATATGTTATTCAACATTTTCATGAAAGATTCATGTGCGTCATATTTAATATATTTAAAATTTTTCAAATAATTATTCTGGGTATAGTAGACCTCAGAATCATATGTCGCCTGAGTGCCTAGTCTCAAATATAATCCATATAGTATCAATGAATAATACATGGAAAATATAAGTCATTAATGTATCTATATGATTATGGTAATTTTTCCTTGAAGAGTGTTAAACATACTTAGTGGGTATTGAATAATATTATATTTTTCAATAATTATTGTGGAAAAAAATTATCGTTTGACTTATTATTGATATCGAGTGCTAATCACAAACTCGTAGAGATCAAAAACACCATACATGCAATATCGGGACAAGAGTGGTTACCTATATACAAGGTTATCTATTCTTGTTCATAATAGGTTGTTATATTTTGAAAAATTATTTGAAGATTCTATATAGAAATGTTTTCATCGCATGAATTTTAGAAACTCCAAATCATCAGTGAAAAATACCTAGTAAAAAGAGTCTTATTGATACCAACCATGAAATTAAAGAAATTTTTTTACCTCATCATTAACTCCTATTTTTTGTTTATATAATTTACAAAACATTCTATTTGTATTCTAGACCACTATCCCATGTGCATCAAACATGTTTTTGATGACATATTTTGGTCCAATAATATTATGATATTGATCTCTATCCAAAAGTTCCCATGATTGGTTCTTATAAATTCGGTTTTAACTCATCATTCATAGATTTCACACAAAATTCCCCTTTTACTACTTCTACATATGACATTGGTTCTAACAATAAAAATAAATAATTTTTCCCAATTCAACTCCTTATATAGGGTTGTATTGTTGTATATTTCTCTTTAATAATTTCTATTGGATCAACTTTAATTATAATTTTCCATTTTTATTCAAAATTTTACAACCTACATCACTATAATATTCCTATAAAACAAATATATAATCCTCCTAAATTAAGATATTGTGTAAAATTTCGTAATCCCAAATTATCTCTTCATCACTCACATTCACTTTTTTAGAAAAAACAATTATAGAATACCCTCTAGCTTCTTATTCTTCTATATTAGCATCAAATATTTAAAATATTTTTTTGGACATTATGTAGGAACATTAATAGGGATTTCTCTCTAAGGAGTAGCCTAAAAATATTCCTTTATCTACTTTATCAATATAATATATCTAATAACCCTTTAAATATAAAACAAAACATCTACTTCTAAATTCTCAATGATTTATCATTGTGGGTTTCCTATCATAATGCATTTCATAGGGTGTAATCTCTTATATAGGATTGAGTAATTGTCCATTATGAATGTATATATCCATATTCACAAATTCATTCTAATATTGGTGGTTGATTCCAATTTTTTTCAATAATTTCTTGGAAAGTTTATTTAACGTAATATTCCTCCCTTAAATAAATCCATATTATAGAATAATCATTAATTTTGACAGTTTGATCTTTATTCCATACTTCTTTGGAAATTTTTTTCTACTTTAATAGAATTATATTTAGTTCCAGTAACAAATCAATAGATCTTTATTATTCTTATGATTTCATTACTGACCATAATTTGGAATATTTTGTAGTAATCAGACACTTTTCTCTTAAGCAATATAAAAATAGCTCATAAAAATATTTCCCACCATGATTTTAATTCCTCATAAATAAAGAATATACATTTTGTGGAAAATTTTCAATATATTTGGTTCCAAATTAATCTATAAACTATAATGGGTTCTCACCATTTTATCTCAATCATGAATTTTATGTATTTTTATATTCCTCTTTAGTAATGGAGTGTTGGCAGAAAATTTCACTATTCATAGAATCGTTATAATCTATTTATGAATGTGACCAACCACATATATCATAAACTACACTCCTCCTCAAATGTAATGAATAAAAAATTCTTCTTCATATTTAATTGATACCTGTAACAATTAATTATCCATACCTTCATATGATAATTTCATGCCTTTATTTTAACAGGAATCATTTTTTGAAAAATGTATCTTCCAATCATGATTCACCTAATTATATTACACTAAATAATTTATATTAAATGTAATAAATATATATATATATATATATAATATTCTTAAATCTATTTACAACTAAGTTATTCTGAACATGTTACTGATGAAATCACTAACATTTTCATACCGATGAGATCAATTAATTCATTATTTCAAATTTATGATATGATTCAGGATACCAAAATTTATGTTGAAAAACCACTAATAAAAATCTTGTTACTACTTTTAATTGTATCCTTAAAATCTACGAGAATATCAATAAATTTCTCCTCAATTATTTCATGTATTTCCATGAATATCTAGAATTAGTTGAGGCACATTTCATTTTATTCTCCTGTTATTCAATAAAATAAATCTTTTCATATTCATATTAATCTAATGGATAAAGTCAATATCTCAAAATGAATTAAATGAGATTTAATTACAACCATTATTCTAGGAAATTCATAGAAATAACTTCTATTATTTTTTCAATAATTTACTTTATGATAATAAAATTAACAATAACTGAACTCATATCAATAAAATGAATATATATTTTGCTATTAAGGATATGTTTTGATTTTAATTTTTTTAATTCCAATTAAATATATATTTCATGTGAATTTTAAATTCATAATAGTTTGAAAGTTTATAGCCTCAGTGACTATATAATTAGTAATTATTCATATTACCAATAATATTAGTTCCATTTATCTATATAACCCCAACATTAGTATAACTCATTGTTTTATTTTATGTTATGAATGATTGTGATAATTACCCTTTGACCTGATTTCGTTTTCAATTTATATTTTTTGTTTATGTTTATTATTTCCCACTATATCTAAAATGACTTTTACCAATGAAATTGGTACTTTAATCACTCAACACTTCCTTGAAACATATATTACATTGTCTTCCAGTTTTATTTGTACTTTATCAAATAACTTTACAAACCATTAAATCTTCCTTAAGAAGTATATTTTAATTTAAAAAAAATATTTTTTTTATCAAATACACAACACTATCATTAGTGTTTCAATCTATTTATCATTCTCCTTGATGGATATATTAATGACGTCAACAATATTATATTATTCTCCAATCACTGACCATTAATTCACTGCATCTCTAGGATTTAATTTATCATTTCCATTTCCATCCACTAAATTCCCTAGGTCAAATACATATACTTTAATATCATCATTATACCTTGTGTATTCCATTATAAATCCATCAATCATCATATTATTCTTCTTTATGGATCAAGATATTCATGATCCTCCTCAAATTCCACCTTGATACAAAAAAAACCCTCTAGTTGATCATTGACTTATACAAAATCTTTATTTTTATCCATTATATCTTGTATATCATCATTCATGTTTTAGATGAATTTGATTTCAACACGTTTTAAGGGATCTTCAAGGGAAACTTATTCCACTTTAATCACTAACACCATTATTAGAAATTTTTTTCAATAAGAATGTTAAAAGTTAGTTTTTCTTTTATGGTATAAATTAATTATTTATGTTTTTTATAATTTGAACTCCCCATCAAAAAAAGTAAAAAATTATAGAAAATTAGGTATGATGTGGCCTATCATCATATAATAATAATAACAGGCTAGGGGAACATTATATAAAAATATTCCTTTTCCTCTATTAAAGATCATTGAAACAAGAGATCTATAATAACCTTAATAATCATCTTGGATTTAAATTTTATGAATATATAGCCATTTTAAAACATTAAATTCCTTTTAATTATATTATTTTTCAAAATAATATCCAATATTCAACCAAATTTCACTAGAAATCTGTTTTATGTGTAGAGATCATCAAGGGAAAATTCCCCATGATTTATTTAATCGTATACTGATACATCACAAAAATAAATTTATAGTAATCTCGGTATGCTATTCTTAACTATATCCACATATTTAATATCATGAACTTGTTTATTAATATTATCATAAAAGTCAATAATAATATGGAAGATAATATAATCATTTTCACTTGATCCCATTTTCAAATCAATGAATCTTTTATGAAAAACCGACAGATCTAATTTATTCTCCTTATTATCAATATCATAAATATTTGAATTATGGTACAAAATTTCATTGGATCTTGTTAAATTATAATCAATAATTTAATTATTATTAGATAATTATCTCAAAATGTATAATTCATCGTCATCATCATCATCCAAAAATTTCATATCTTCTTATATCATTGAAATTTTGGTAGAATTACTTATTTAAATTCCATGAACTACTATGGAGTAAACATGGCCATGAAATCATAAATGAGATCCCATTATATTCTTCAATGCTGAGTAATTTCAACCACATAATTGGGGAACTTCCATTGCATTCATAATTTGTTATAGTGAAATATCTTTGCAATAGATTCAAGATATAAGATGCGTCTCTAATACCAATTGTTGCAACATCAGGTCATATTATTCATCTAAAGAGGATTAGAAATTGGGAGACTTGAAAGATATTATTATTTTATCAAAAACTTGATCTTATCATCCTGTTTGAAAAGAAAACCTAAATAAATCAAAATTATTATATAAAATCACAACCAGATGTTGACTTATAATGAATCAAGAACATATATATATTTACATAGTTCACACAAAAACCATGATATATCATAAGATCACATATAAATGTTTAATTTATTCAAAACACAATACCTAATCAATTTTATAGTGATTAGAACAATTAGTGTAAGATCACTTCCCATCCAAGGTCCATATCCTCCGACTAACTTTCACTCACTACATTCTAATAGGGATACAAAATGAAATAATTATATAATTAAGATCAAAATCAAAAAGAAAACATTTTAAACTTTAACACCAAAAATAATTTGGTATTATACATCAAGTAATGATATTTACTTCCAAGTCAATTGTAATATTCTCGAGAAATATTAACAAAAAATCTTTATCTTAAAAAGAATTCTTTTGAAACATATATCACCCAATAATACCATAAATTTAATAAATTAAAAAATTAGTTCACTCTACTTTTCATCATATATATATAATGTATCCCATATTTATTATATTTTTTCTAATAAATATTTTGTTTTATTTAATCCATGAAATTCAGAAATTGAAATTCAAAACATAATATTCATCTAAAATTCAAAATCCTCTACATTAATTCTATAAATTAGATTGTTTCCATGTGAACCACCACTATAATAATTCATATAGGTAGTTAACGATCATTATATAAAAAACACCACAACATAATGAGAGTCATAAGTCATTATTTATATTTGAATCCCCAAAAATCAATAATAATTAAGTGATAACGTTCCTCACAAAAATATAGATTGGATAATTCATCATTTTTTCCTCAACTTATAAAGGTCTCATTGAATGATACAAGACATCATGATGTGACCTTGGTTTATGTTTCTTTATAGAATGTTAATTATATTAATTTTTCATTATCCATTCTTCTTTGTTTAAAAATCGCATCATGGACCCTTTAATGAAGGCATGATCTTTATATCATGGAATGATGAAAATTTAGGTATTATTGAAATCCTAACCAATTATGGTGTAAACCTCCTCCATCATAGGGGAATATGTAAATATTAATAACATCTAAAACACAATTATGGGTTTTGAGGATGTTATCTACTTCTAATTCACTGAAATATTTGTAGCAGCATGGTGAAATGAATAACCATTACATATGGGATAAACATTATCTAACTTTCTTATGACCACTATATATGGGACATTGTAAATTTCTAATAACTTTATTCAAGTTTCAATCAAAAATATTTCACCATGACTCCTCTAGATGACCCTTATGTATTTCCCTCATCATTGGTTACTCTTATGTATACAACTTTGTTTAAATTAAAATAGATGATACTTATGTATGATTTTTAATACCATTACACGTATAGGGAATTTAATCAATTTGTTAATTTATCTACCCTCATATGTGAATCTTTTTTCAATTTTGCATCATTTATTGATAGCGTAGTCCATTTGGTCGTAGAATGATATGAAATTACCCTAACATATATAGATATGAAACCCATTTTATTTGCCTTTAATCTTTTAGGAATAATAATTTTTTCATTATGTTCCCATATATGGGTGATCCAAAGATTTTATTAACCTTTTCTCAAACAAAAAGATACTATTTTTTGTAAAAACTATCATTTTTAAAAATAGTGAAAATAATAATACAATATTGATCATGATTTGTTTATTAAGAATAAAAAATATTAAATAACATATATATTATTATTTGTATTTAAAATTTTTATTATTAAAGATGATTTTTCCATGAACCAAATTAAAATCACTAATAATTATCATCTATCTCTTACCTATATTAAAATTAATTAGTTCTATGAATCATGGATTATATCCATGTGTCATCCCTCAATCTATTACATATTAATACATTTAAAAGCAATGAAAAAATAAGAGAAAATATATTCATTATAAAAACTATCTTGGATTAAGAAAATTATATATCATATAACGATATCATGATCCTATTTCAATATATTTTTTTACATAAATTAATTATTATCTATATGTAATATTGATTTTAAAATTATCACTATTCATAAATACATACAAATATAATTTTTTACAAATTTATTAGAATTAATCTATACTTTATTATATATTTTTTAAAAAACAATAATGAAAATCCTTAGTTACCCATTAAAAAATTAACTATTTAATTGATAACCAATATAATTATATCTAAGAAAGAATAAATTATATGAATTGAGGATATGATGTAAAATATTTCATCATACCCTCACGTATACATTCCACTAAATATTTTTCATCCTATAGTTTATCACAACAAATAATTTGAGAATTAGAATATATATCATTAAAATCCATTATAGAAATATTAAATTAAATTTTTTTCACTTATATAGTTGTAATTTAAACCAACCAAAAATGGTTTAAAATAATCATAATAAACACGAAATATTTCTTTGAATAATAAAATAAATCCATGAATTTCATTTCAATTCTCAGTAGTTTATGTTTATTGAAATGTTATCAAAAATATATTATGTTATACTCATTTAAAATATAAATAAGGGCGAAGTGTCCTTGGGTAATGGGGACACTCAGGAAATAAATTTAACAATGTGTTGTTATATGTTGAAATCTATTATATCATGTTTAATATATTATTTAACATTACAAATAGGGTTATATAAATCTTAAAAACATCCTTAATTCCAATGATGAAATGATTTTATAACCTCTACAATGTAATTATTCTACAACATGTTTCTTGAGAGAATACACTATTAATAGATGATGGTGAGTTACTGTTTTATTTACAGAAATCAATATTATTAATGGATTATAGGTTATTTCAATATGATATAAAAGAATTGAAATAATGAAATTTTGGGGATGCATAGTTTCTTTGATGGCATTGCAATGAACATGGCATATTGACAATGAGTGGAATGGATTATAAATTAATGAATGGAAAATAATCATTTCATAGGTTATTATGTCATAAATGTTTTTCCATGGCACATTTGTAGGAATGAAATGGACCTGAACCATATATACTATATTTTATTAAATGGTTAAAAATAATATAGTAAGGATATCCATTATTATAGATAAATAATGGGGAGATATAAGAAGTTAGAATATATAATTTTGATTTCAAAATAGGTGAAGTGTATTGAGTGGTATAAATAGAAATCCATTCACTACACACTTATCAAGGATGTGCTAACATCAATATCTATTTAATAAAAATATTTTAATGAACTATTAAGGGGCATAATTAACTATGGGATAGTGATTAATTTAAAACATATAAAAATTTTTAATCAAAATTGCATAGGATAACTTGATGATAGGGAAACAGGTTTTTTCATGTATCTCAGATCTGGATGACACTAGTTGGACCACCCAATGAAAAACCATAACACATCAAGGTGCAGTTCAGTTTATTAAAAAATATGTAATTACACATAGAGAGTCATGAAAACATATTGATATTTATTTATAAACATTCAAAATAGTTTACTATATTGGATTATGCTATATTTGAAGAGAAAGATAATGGATTTCACATGATCCAAACATGTATTCACTTAAAAATAATGTTATAAGATCAATATACTTGATGAAACTCAATTATTTTTCCTTATACATGGAAATAATGTATATATACACTCCAAATTTGTTTTTTTCTGAACATGGACTATATTATTACATCCATCAGACACCAAGGATTAACCAATAGATAAAAAGAGTGTTCAAACATTATAGAAACTTTTTTGATATTTTTATTACATCTCAATATATATTATATCATCTTACATTTTTTTCTTGTGATACAATCAATTAGCAAATAATTCAAATGGTTATATTGGATTTATTTATATGATTCCTACTAATGACCCCCAACAAGTGAGGGGTTTCTCCCACTTAGGCCAATAATTTGGTATCAGTGAATTTTAAAATTCCTCAAATTCAATATATAATATTTACATGGAATAAGTACACCTTGAATGGGAGACAAGAATGTAGGATGGAAATATGATTTATAAAAATAAAATATAGGATTTTTTCAAATGGGTTTTTTGGAAACACCCCCAAATCATAATTCAGAGCATAACCCCATCATTTTAGAGATCAACACCATGATTAATTGGTCTGTACCTCTCCTAACTGACTTCATTAAGTGACGGATTTTCACTACATGATGCTGAGAGGTTATTTTATAGGCTTGAAAAATTCAAAATATTGGAATCCCACTACGAACCCTTTATAGAAATGTAAATCATACAAATGAATTTCTAAGGGATTTGAAGTATAAAACCCTTACATAAAATTGACCATGAAATTAGGGTGGGAAAAAACATATAAAATTACAAATTAGGAACAAAAATCTATTTATGCTTCTAAACAAGAAATAAAGATCATTCCGAGCTGGATGATCTTCTATCTATTAATGAATGTGCATAGTTTAATAATTTTAATGTAAAATGGATTAATTATAGAGATAGGAATTAGAATTTCTTTCATATACTATATAAATAAAAGAAAATAGTAATAGGGAATAATTCCATGTGAATTGAGGGATCCAAGCACACCTTAGGGAATTTAATTTCCAAGGAAGTGGTGGAAGATTTCATGTTATTCTATTTTGATGATGAAATGGAAAACCCGCTTAAAATGATTTATAACATAACCCCTATATATAAGGTCATAGAAATAGGGATAAATCATATCTCCTTAAAAAGTTGAATTCAAAGTTGTTTATTTGCCTCAAAAGATAAATATTTCTGCTGGTCTAGATGGTTTCAAAAATATATTCATTATGTATTAATGGTATATTATGAAAGAAGATATAACTAATGTTTTGAGGGACTTATTTACTCATTATTTAATTACTTATGGAATCAACTAATAATTTTTTCCTCTAATTCAAAATAAATAAGATGAAATTGATTACAATGAGTTTTAGAGAGTTAAACTTGTGAAAATTATACCAAAAAGTATTAGTAGGATTCACATGAGAATGTTGGGAGGAATAGTTAAAGTTCAGATCAGTCCCAACAAGATTTGGTTTGATCTTATTAGAAGAATTCAAAATCGTTTACTTATAGCCTCTAAAATTATAAATCAAATGAATAGGAAACGTAAGGGAGGTAACATTTCACTCAAGATTGACATCACTAACGTGTTTAAATCATTGATGTGGATATACCTAGTTTTCTTCCATAGAAAATATGGATTCTTAGGGAATTTTGTCAAAATATTTAATACCGTACACACTTCATCATGGTTATCTATACTCATCAGTGGGTCATCTAGGGGTTTCTTTTAATCCTCTAGAGGATTTTGACAAGGATATACCTTCTCAAGGATTTGGTTTTCTATTTCTCAAGAATACCTGAGAAGATGGAATTAATTATATTTTATATTTTTTCATTTAAAATTGAATAAATTCTAGTAATAATGACTTCACTCCATCACATTTTTTATAGAGTAATGATATTATCGTCTTTGAACAGGCCTCAAAGGGAACCATATCATTGATCAAATCCAATTTTCACATTATGAGGAAGTGGTAGAACAATTCTTGAGTTTGAAAAAATCATTTATCATGTTTGGTGATGGAATTTTTTTTAAAGAAAAATATGATCAGTAGAAGGATCAAAGTGGAGAAGTGATCTCCTCCATTTCATTAATTTGGTGTCCACTTATTTTTGGGAAAGGTGAAAATTCAATACCTTGGGAATATTTTCTATGGAATCATCAATCAAATGGGTAGATTGAAAGGGAAATCCATGTATCAATAGGGAAGTGTGTGTCTTTGAAATTTGGTAATCAAATCTAATTTTGTATTCCTTCTCTCTTTATAGGTGTCCAAGAAGCCTTTTCTATGTGCTTGAAGTTATCACATGGAATTTCATTTGGATTGGGTTGATTCTTGAGAGGATTTTTATAACTGTGTTACAGAAATAATTCATCAAGCATGTGTAAATGGTAGTCCTTAGAATTAATGTTATAAGGATCCCCAATTGTAACACCTTGTGATTTTATGAGAAATATTTTGTTTTTATGTATTATGTTATATGCAACATCGAACGAATATTTCACTACACACAACACTATCTTGGCTTTTGTTACACGCAAGAGAAACCTTCCTCTATAGCTTGCATTGTACGCAATACTGAGTTTCACTAAACAATGATATGTTATTAAAATAATATATAAACTAGCCATTATGAATAGTAATAACCACTTTTTGAAATTTTATAATTTTTATATTTCCTAATGGTCTTCATTTTTGGATTCGGAATATCGAAATTATCTTTGGGTTAATTTTTGGTATTTTTCTGAAAACGTTCAATTTTTGATGATTAGTGAGAAACGCTGAGTTATAGTTTAAAACCGAATTTTTATTTAAATAATTATTTATATTATTTGAATTTAATTTAGCTCAAAACAGATACATAATATCTATATAACTTCAATGTAATTTATTGTAGTCATTTTATAATAATTTTAGATATATAAAAATTTTATTTAACTTTTTACCATCTTTCGGCCACCTCCTAGGAGAATTTGCAAATTTACATAAAACATAATTTTACCACTTTTGTGAGTTGAATTTCGAAAATCCGAGAGACACAGATAATATTATGGAGTAAAATATGGTTCAACAAGATAAAAATAATTTTTAGTGAATAGTAACTTGTTACTGTTATTTACCACGGTTCAAAGTAAATTGGGTAATTAAGGGTAAAAATGATATTATTATTACCCAAAAACATGTCCTAATTCTATTACATAAGTGTAATTCGACCAAAAACAACCTTAGGAATATGATATTACCATTTAGGTCCACTTGGATTAGATTAATACATTTATTATTATTTAAATCAATGAAGAGTTAAAAGAATTAAAATCAATGTTTAATAAGTAAAACATTTATAATATATAGATATACATAAGACAAATTTGACTATAAATATTAATTAGAAAATGAAAAATATTTCCTATATAATTGTATTTTATTTATAATCTTTATACATTAAAAAATTTAATTTATGTATGACAAAATGATGATGCAGTAATTACCTTATTAATGAAATATTAACATAATTGATATTATAAATACTCAAATAAATGTAATTTGGTACTTTTTATGAATTAAAATAAATTTATAGGTTAATATAAGTTATTAGAGTTGGTTAGTGGAATTTTTCTCGATGTAATAATGCTATTAAGAATTTTGAAAAAAAAACAAAATACCAATTAGTGTCAAAATTGACATAAAAGAGTTTTTAAAACGAATATTAAATTATTAATTGATATTTTATTCTTAAAATCTAAGTTTTAGCCAAAGGTCTTATATCAAAATATATATGAGATTAATGAACCAATTGGGGTTCGATTGGTAGTTTATTGTTTGTTTATTAACCATATAGTGTAAGAATACAAGAAGACATGGTAAAAGTTAAATTATTTAACTTAGAGTTACATCTAAATGATATGGTTAAAATGGTAACCTAAAATTGTATAGAACCATTCAGATGAGAGGATTTTGGACCTATCCCCACTCTATCCTTGAAATAAGTCACTTTTTAACCATTATAAACTGCACAAAAGTTTATTATAAAATAATATTTTACGTGTTTTCTAAGGTGCCCCTCACCCCTATTATAAAAGGGCACTCCCCCTTCTCTCTAATTCACACCTCCAAGGCCATTTTTAATGGAAAAAACCTACCCAAATACCCTATCAACAGTACTCCATTCATCCTAGATGCCATACATTTTTCATAAATCCAACCTATTGAGCCATTTTGATCAAATCAAAAGGAAGAACCCAAAGAGGAGATAAATATCTCACAACCTATCTCAAGTTCCTTTCTTCTTCCACTTCCTCCTTCTTTGTTGTTTCCATTATAAAATTATAACTCCATTATATTATTTATACTGTGATGTTATTATAAATTTTACAGCCATATTAGTATTTTTATCCATCCTATGAATGAAAAAGTCACCACACATGCGTACGTACGGCTTACCGTCTCTACGTTGTGGTGCAGTTTGTCATTCAAACATTTCATCATTTGGATGGGTATGATAATGAGTATAAATGATATAAAAAATAAATATAACATTATTATGATTCAATATATATTATATAACATCCAATTTTATACTATTTTAATATCAAAATAATGACAATATCGCTCGTGCATACGTATGACCTACCGTCTCCACGATGTGATGCGACCCATTCTACATGATCTTATTTTAATAATGATTATATAAATGAATTGAATGAATAAATATGATATATATTAAGCTAATAACATTCTTTAAATGAGGTATCTATAACCTAAAAAGAGGAATAATAATTTATTCGACAAAACATGCACAAGAACATAAAGCAATGAACACCCGAATAACAAGTAGCAATGAAATATTACTAATAAGAAGATAAGAATATGACCATATATGATATCATAATAATTAATATGATTCTTTAATAAGTCAATGACATTATATAAATCATTATAATGGAGTTTTGGATACATATAAAGCATATCATACCAAAGGTAATGGAAAATATTACAATCTCATTTTAATTCGAGATTGATTATACATCAGAAACTGGGGCATATTTATCATCCACATCCATGTTACCTCAATATATAATATTATTTCTACCCTCCTAAAATTTTTTAAATCCAATTTTACCCATTGGTGAATTTTTAGTAAAATATATTAAAGGAATCTTTTGTTGTTTTCAGTACGAGATACTTTTTCAGTTTTCCAGCCGATGTACGAGAAGAATGTTTTTTTAACCTATACGGCATGAATTGATTTTTATGATTTCATAGAACATTATTTAAATAAATCTTCCTTTACATGTTTTTGAGTTTAGTTTTAATTAACTTAAATTAATTTAAAATTTTATGACATGTTACTAAAGGAAAAATGTTTTTGAAGTAGAAAAGATATTTTCTTCAAGAATGGAGTTCAAGTGTTTTTTTAAAATAATTTTCCATCTAAGATAATATAGGGTTATGTTTTTATCCCCATTTCTACGTTGATTTGATTATTTCATGATGGAATTATTTTTATGAAGTCATTTTATCTTATATGGTTTATGTTATGGTGGCATGATGTTTAAGAATCCCATTTTATTAAATGAGTTATGCTATGCTATATGATTTAACATTTTGTGGCACACATAAGAATGGTTTCATTATGACATGGGTAGGACCTATATCTCCCTCCAATGAATTGGGTAAATATTTATATCTCATGAGATTGATATGGATGGAATGGCAAGTTAATTCGGTTTTGAGATACAGGACTGGAATGAGGAGTGAAAACGGTTCAGAAATGTACATTGTACACTATGATTGTCTTGGAAATGAGTCTTGACTAATAATAAATGATTTTCTATGATTATATGTGTATGGAACAATGTTTCATGTTTTATGTTAATATTATTGGGATTACATTTCACTACTATGATTTATCCCATGTTATGATATTATGATATCGTTTGCCGGTTATGATTTTCAAAATTTTATGTCCTTATCATTATGATATGATTAATATTTCCTTTGTTTAACCTTACTATGAATTTGAGCTCAACCTTTGGAATGTTTTCTTTTCCCCAGGTCAGGAAGAAGGGTATTAAGTAGGATATTCCAAAAGGGACTCTAGATGTGATGAAATAAATGGGAGACAATGTAGATACTTTATGAACTAGTTTTTTATGTTTCCCAGTTTCTAATGAAACTATACCTATATAGTCCTATCATGGTTTTGTTATATGTTATAATAATTATTCTTCAATTATGAAGTAATAATAATGTATGGAAGTTATGGGTCGTTATAGTTGTTATCAGAGGAAAGGTATAGTCAACCTTAGGAAACTAGGATGTGAAACACTTAGTATGAACCCTATGTTTATGTCTAAGCATAGAACAAAATATTAGTGTCTTAGAAATTTCCATGAATATCCTATGATAAGACCTTAAGTGTGAAATTTTATTCTTGATTATGTGCTTTTCCTATTATGATTAGTGTTTATCACACTATGCTTATTAGTTTTAGTCAATCGATGTAATCCGAAAGAACCATGTTAATGATGAATACGACGGCCAATGGAATGATTGTCCCCCCTGAGAAACCAAACGTTATGGGAGATGGAATGAAAAATTTTGTAGCCATGCTCACATAACTTTCTCAAGCTAAGAATCATGCATGACTTCCAAACGAGCAAAGGAAGGAGCAACATTCTGTTGACTCCTTCATGAGGCAGTGTCCACCCTCATTCAGCGGGTCTACTGATCCATTAGGGGTTGAACAATGGATTAGTACCACTGAAAAGATATTTTCAGTTCTTCAATGTTCTAAACATGATAAAGCTATCTTAGCAGTATATCGTTTGGAAGATGAAGCTGATCAATGGTGGAATATTATCAAGAATACGAGGCAAAGAGGTGAAATTGAGTCCATGGAATGGGACTAGTTCAAGAATATATTTTTTAATAAGTACTTCCCTCATATTATTTGAACAAATATGGAGAATGAGTTTCTTGAACTAAAGAAAATTGATGATAAATATGTTGGTACCTACGAAGAAAATTTTACAAGACTTGCAAGATATGCTTCTGGAATTAATATCCAACCTCAGAGTAATATCGATCGATTCTTTAGTGGATTAAAACGAATTCTTCGAAGGGAGTTATCCATAAGGGACTTCAATAGATATGAGGAAATTGTTCGCTGTGCTCTCAAGGTTGAGATGGGGAATGGAGTAACCCAACAGTCATATGGGTTTGATAAGAAGAGGAAAATGGAATTCAAAGGGAAATCTAAACACCACAATGAAAAGAAGATGAGTTTTACCTTATCCTCAAAGTGTGGAAAGAAACATGGAGGGAATTTTCTTAAAGGGACAAGTAAATATATGAAATGTGGAAAATAAGTTCATCAGTCATTTGAATGCTGAAATGATTGGAAAAGGATTTCTAGTGATGAGAACTAAGAAAAGGATACACAAAATGAACCTCCAACACATCAATGCTACAAGTTCAATGAAATTGGGCATTATTCTAATCAATGACCTAATCCAAGGGTTTTTTATGATGATTGACGTCAACAAACTCATAAGGCCGAAGAAAAAGGATAGTGACATGCAATTTCTATCGGTGATGTGGAGTACATAACAAAGTGGTGAAAGGTACACATACCATCCACTATAAATTAACAAATGTTTTATTTGATTCTATATCCACCCACACTTTTCTTTCTGAATAATTTCTTAAGGGTATCCCCATACATCCTCAACAATTAGTAGTTGAGTTAGCTGTGACAACTCCTAATGGCACAATGGTTGCATCAAAAGTTTATAATTCTTCTCCAATTGACATTTTTGGGAAATTGATTCCTGCAAATCTTGTGATCCTTCACACAGTGGAATTTGATGTGATTCGTGGCATGGATTGGTTTTCCTTATATGGAGCTCATATCGATTTCCAAAGAAGGAAAGTCACATATCATATTCCTGATCAATCTATGATCATTTATTGAGGCAAGGATGAATATAACCTTCCAGTGGAAATTTAATCCATCTGATGGGTATTAATTCCAATAAATGAAGGTTATTTATCTCAAATGGTTGGAGAGATACTCATGATTAAGAATATGTCCATTTTAAGAGAGTTTGATGATGTCTTTCCATAGGAATTTCTAGGTCTTCCACTAATTCATGAAGTTGAGTTTTCAATTGAACTCATACCAGGTGCTATTCCCATTTCAAGGAATCCTTATAGAATGGCCCCAATTGAGATGCAGGAATTGAAAAAGAAACTCCCAGAGAATCATTATAAGGGATTCATATTCCCTAGTGCATCACCTTGGGGATCACCCGTTCTGTTTATTAAAATGAACGACAGATCAATGAGACTCTGTATTGATTATCAAGAACATAAAAAAGATAACTATCGAGAGAAAATATCTTATCCCATGCATTGATGACTTATTTGACCAACTACACAGAGCTCAATACTTTTCCAAGATTGATCTTCGTTCAGGGTATCATCAATTAAGGGTCAAAAGAGAGGATATACCAAATACGGCTTTTCATACAAGGTATGGACACTATGAATTTATAGTGATTCCATTTGGCCTTACTAATACTGCTACTATCTTTATGGATCTAATGAATAGAGTCTTTAGAGACTATCTTGATCAGTTTTTGGTAGTCTCTATATATGATATTCTTGTCTATTCAAAGTGCAAGGAAGAACATGAAGATCTCTTAAGAATTGTGTCGAAGACCTCGAGAAAGGGGAAGCTTTACGCCAAATTTACCAAGTGTGAATTTTGGCTTCAAAAAGATTCATTTTTGGGTCAAATAATCTCAAAAGAGGGGATATATGTGGATCCATAAAAATAAAGGTTACCGAAAGATGGTTGAGACCAACAACATTTACTAAGATCTAAAGTTTTCTTAGTTTGGCTTGATATTATCGATGTTTTTCGAATGATTTTTCACAATTATCAAATCCACTCACTAAGTTGACTCAAAGAAGAGTTATGTTCGTTTGGACGGAGGAGTGTGAAGAGAATTTAAAGGAGTTAAAAAGAAGGTTATCTAGTGCACCTGTGCTCACACTGCCTTGTACTGGATAAATGTTTGTGATCTATAGTGATGCATCCAAGAATGGATTGGGGTGTGTTCTCATGAAGAACGATATTGTGATAGCTTATGCCTCACGACAGTTGAAAATACATGAGCGAAAATACACAACTCATGATTTAGAATTAGCTACTTTAATCTTTGCAGTAATGATTTGGAGTCATTTTCTTTATGGTGAAAGGTGTGATATTTATACTGATCATAAAATTTTAATGTATATTTTCACAAAAAAGGAGCTGAATATGCACCAAAGCAGATGTTTGGCGCTAATTAAGGATTATGACTGCTCAATTCATTACCAGCCTGGGAAAGCAAACAAGGTGACAGATGCATTAAGTTGACAAGACCACACTAGATTATCCTTGATGAGGATCACAAAATATCCAATATTCATGGATTTACGAAGGATGGATCTTGGAATTATAATGGAAGGGAAAAAATATTATCTTTATCAAATGAATGTTCAACCATATATACATGGGAAGATTAAAGAGGACCAGAAAGAATATGTAGAGTTACAAAAAAAGGTGATAAATGTTCCCGAATTCCACATTGATTGGGATGAAATAATAAGGTTCAGTAATCGGGTTTGTGTTCCTCCCATCCCAGAATTAAAAAAGGAAATATTGGATGATTCTCAAAGTTCTTCATTCTCTATTCACCATAAAAGCATGAAGATGTATAGGGACCTGAAGGAGTACTTCTGGTGGGATGGAATGAAAAGAGATGTTTCTGAATATATCTCTCGATGCTTGGTTTATCAGTAAGTTAAAGTTGAGAGACAGAAGTCTAAGGGGATGTTACAACCATTACCCATACCAGAATAGAAATGGGAAAGCATCACTATGGACTTTTTCAATGGACATCATAAAACATCCAAAGGAAATAATGTTATCTGGGTTATAGTTGATCATCTTATGAATTCATCACACTTTATTTCTATTAGAGAATATTTTTCTGTTTATTAGCTTGCCAGGATATATGTGAAGGAAGTTGTAAGATTGAATGGAGTACCACTTTAAATTATATATGATCAGGATCCGAGGTTTACCTCAATGTTTTCGCGAAGTCTTCAGTATAATCTAGATACAGAGTTGAGTTTCATCACTTCTTATCAGCCTTAGACATATGGTCAGTCAGAGAGGACAATTCAAACTCTTGAGGACATGTTGATAGCTTTCTCAATGGATTTCAAAGTTGGTTGGGATCAACACCTAACTTTGGTAGAATTTTATTATAATAATAGCTTTCACTCCTATATTCAGATAGATCTTTATGAATCTCCATATGGAATGAAATGCAGAACTCCAAATTGCTGGGATGAAGTTGTGGAAAGAAAGCTATTAGGACCTGATCTTGTTGATGAGATGGCAGAAAAGGTAAGATCTATTCAACAACATATAAGAGCAGCTTAGAGTCGACAAAAAAGTTATGCCGACTACCGATGAAAAGACCTAGATTTTGAAGTGGGTGATAATGTTTTCTTATGAATATCTCTTTGGAAGAGAGTAATGAGATTTGGAAAGAAGGGAAAGAGGATCCCTAGGTATATTGGTCCTTTTGAGATACTGGATCGTGTTGGGAAGGTAGCTTACCGATTGGCGCTTCCACTGAATCTCTCTCAAGTTCATGATGTGTTACATGTATCTCTCCTGAGAAAGTACATACCTGATCCTTCACATTTACTAAGCTCAAGAATTGTACCGCTGGAGCAAGATATTTCTTAACAAGAACAGCCAATAGAGATTTTGGATCGTAGTGAAAAAGTTCTCCGAAACAAGACCACTCACTTGGTTAATGTTTTATGGAAAAAAACACCAATTAGAAGAAGATATATGGGAACTTGAGGATATGATGAAGGAGAGGTATCCTCATCTGTTTGTTACGAAGTGACGAATTTCTCGAGAGAAATTCTTTTTAAGGGGGGTAGAATTTAACACCCTGAGATTTTATGAGAAATATTTTGTTTTTATGTATTATGTTATACGCAAAACCAAAATAATTTCTCACTGCACACAACAATGTACTGGCTTGCGTTACACACAAGAACAACCTTCTTCTATAGCTTGTGTTGTACGCAATACCGAGTTTCACTAAACAATGATATGATATTAAAATGTTATATAAACTAGCCGTTATTAAAAGTAATACCCACTTTTTGAAATTTTTTAAATTTTATCTTTCAAAATGATCATTATTTTGGGATTCGGAATATCAAAATTATCTTACGGTAAATTTTTTATATTTTTTAGAAAACATTCAATTTTTGATGAATAATGGAAAACAATAAGTTATAGTTTAAAATCGATTTTTTATTTAAATAATTATTTATTTAATTTAAATTTATTTTAGGTCAAAATTGATATATAATACCTATATAAGTTCAATGTAATTCATTGGAGTCATTTTATAATAATTTTAGATATATAAAAATTTTATTGAACTTTTTACCATCTTTTACCCACCTCCTAGGAGAATATGAAAATTTACATAAAACTTAATTTTACCACTTCTGTGAGTTGAATTTTGAAAATCTGAGAGACTCGGATAATATCAAGGAGTAAAATGTGGTTCAATAAGATAAAAATAATTTTTCATTAATACTAACTTTTTACTTTTACTTACCACAGTTAAAAGTAAATAGGGAAATTAAGGGTAAAAATGATATTATTATTACCATAAAACACGTCCTAATTCTATTGGATATGTGTAATTCAACCAAAAAAAACCTTAGGAAAAACATATGACCATTTAGGTCTACATGGATTAGATTAAGACATTTATTATTATTTAATTCAAAGAAGAGTTAACAGAATTAAAATCAATGTTGAATAAGTAAAACATTTTTAATATAGGGTTATACATAAGATAAATTCAACTATAAATATTCATTATAAAGATAAAAATATTTCCTACATAATGGTATATGTTTTTTAATTTTTACACATTAAATAATATAATTTATTTATGACACAATGATGATGCAGTAATTACATTATTAATGAAATATTATCATAATTGATATTATAAATACTTACATAAAAGTAATTTGAGACTTTTTATGATTTAAACTAATTTCATAGGTTATTATAACATATTAGGGTTGGTTATATGAATTGTATTTGAAGTAATAATGCTGTTATGAATTTAGAAAAAACAAAATACCAAATAGTGTCAAAATTGACATAAAAGAGTTTTTAAAACAAATATTAAATTATTAATTGATATTATTTTCCAAAAAATATAAGGTTCATCAAAAAGACTTATATAATAATATAAATGACATTTATTAACCAATTTGGGTTCGATTGGAATTTTATAGTAAGTTTATTAACCATATAGTGTAAGAATACAAGAAGTCACGGTAAAAGTTAAATTATTTAACTTAGAGTTAAATCTAAATGATAAGGTTAAAATGGTAACATAAACATCTCTAAAACCTATTGGTTGTGACTATTTTGATCCCTAACAACCCTATCCTTGAAATAAGTCACTTTGGAGCCATTATAAACCTAACATTAATTTATTACAAAATAATATTTTATGTTTTTCCTAAGGTGCCCCTCACCCCTCTAATAAAAGGCCACTCCCCCTTTTCTCTAATTCCCACCTGAAAAGACTTTTTTCTCAGAAAAACCCTGACCAAGTACCCTCTCAACTATCCTCCCTTCATCATAGAGTCCATCATTTCTTCATAAAGTCAACCTATGGATCCCTTTTGATCAAATCAAAAGGAAGAACCCGAAGACGAGGTAAATATCTCACCACCTATTTCAAGTTAGTTTCGTTTTCCACTTCCTTCTTCATTATTGTTTCCATAATAAAATAATAAATCTAGCATCTTCTATATACAGTGATTTTATTACAAATGGTACAACTATATTAGTTATTTTATCCATTCTATGAATGAAAATATCACCACACGTGTGTACGTACGACTTACCGTCTCCACGTCGTGGTGTAGTTTGTCATTCAGACATTTAATCATTTGGATGTGTATGATAATGAGAATAAATGATATAAAAAATTAATATAACATTATTATTATTATTTATATATGATATACCATCCAATTATATATAATTTTATTATCAAAACAATGATATCATCGCTCATGCGTACGTACGACCTACCGTTTCCACGATGTGATGCGACTCGTTCTACATGATCATCTTTCAATAATTTTTATACAAATGAATTGAATGAATAAATATGATATATATTACACTAATCCCATTCTGTAAATTAGGTATCTATAACCTAAAAAGAGTAATAATAATTTATTCGACAAAACATCCTTAAGAACATAAAGCAATGAACTCCCTAATAACAAGTAGCAATGAAATATTACTAATAAGAAGATAAGAATATGACCATATATGATATCATAACAATGAATATGTTTCAGTAATAAGTCGATGACATTATTTAAATAATTATACAGGAGGTTCGGATACGTACGAAGCATATCGGACCTAAGGTAATGGAAAATCTCATAATCTCATTTTAATCCGAGATTGTTTATACTTATGAATTTAGTGGGGAATATTTATCATCCACATCCACGTTTAATCAATATGTAATATTATTTATACCAACATAAAATTTTTTAAATCCAATTTTACCTATTGGTCAATTTTTAGTAAAATATATGAAAGGAATCTTTTGTCGTTTTCAGTACGAGATACTTTTTTACTTTTCCGACCAAAGTACGAGATGAAATTTTTTTAACCTATATGGAATGAATGGATTTTTATGATTTCACATAACATTATATCCATGAAGATTCCTTTACATGTTTTAGAGTTTATTTTTAATTAACTTCTATATGACATCTTAGGAAAGGAAAAATGTTTTTGAAGTAGAAAGTATATTTTCTTCAAGAATGGAGTTCAGGTGTTTTATCAAAATTATTTTCCATCTATGTTAATATAGGGTTCTATTTTTATCCCTATTTTTACATTGATTTGATTATGTCATGATGGAATTATTTTTATGAAGTCCTTTTATCATATATTCTTTATGTTATGATGGCATGATGTTTAAGAATCCCCTTTTATTACATGGGTTATGATATGATATATGATTTATGATTTTGTGGCACACATAAGAATGGTATCATTATGAGATGGGTGGGACCTATATCTACCTCCAATGAATTAGGTAAGGATTTATATCTCATGAGATAGACATGGATGGAACGACAAGTTAATCCGGTTCAGTGATACAGGACTAGAACGAGGAGTGAACTCGGTTCAGAAATAGACTTTGTCCACAATGATAGTCTTGGAAATGAGTCTTGACTAATAAGAAATTATTTTTATAATTATTTGTGTATTCTATAAAGTTTCATGTTTTATGTTAAGATTATTTGGATTACATTTCACTACTATGATTTATCCCATGTTATGATATTATGATCTCTTTTGCAGGTTATGATTTTCAAAATGTTATGTTCTTATGAATATGATATGATTGATATTTCCTCTGTTTATCATTACTGAGCATTTGAGCTCACCCTTTTGTATGTTTTCATTTCCCTAGGTCAGGAAGATGGGTATTAAGTAGGATATGCCAAAAGGGACTCTAGATAGATGAAATAAATGGGAGACAATGTAGATGATTTATGAACCAGTTGTTTATATTTCCCAGTTTCTAAAGACACTGTACCTATATGGTCTTATCATGGTTTTGATATATATTGTAATAAGTATGCTTCAATTCTGAAGTAATAATAATGTATGTAAATTATAGGGCATTATATCAATGATGGTATTATTGGGAAATTCACAACTAACTTTACAACTTATAATGAATCTTCTTGAAAATTCCTTTCAAACACGTTCAAAATGATGTTTTTGGATGTATACACACATCAATATTAAAATAATATATTTTTGAATTTAATCAAGAACTCTTTTAAAGGTATTATGTAGGACACAATTTCATTGTGGAGAAGGAAATCTAACCTCAACCACTGGAGAAATTTATGACATAATTACCTTCTCAACGATGCCATTAGTGTTCCATTAGAATAAACCAAGATGTTTATTACTAATTTTATGATGGCAAAAATAGATCTAATGTCCTTCTAAATCATAAAACTAGATTTTATATTTCAAAATATACAGTCATGGATATGAAGGGATTGATCTAGATACCCAACCAGAATGGAATATTCAATGCTAAGGTTTTCTTCCTGATCAAATATGAAGGATCCATTCTACCCATATCATGGATGATAATGTTCAATGTACATTTTAAACATCCATCATCATTTTTTACTTTTTTGGATGATATAGAAAATAGGTTTCTCAAAAATGATTAATTAAGGAGAGATAGATAGTAACATATCTTAATAATCCACTTATGCTTGATGTGTAAAGAAAATAAATAGAATATTTTAAGAAAAAGAGGGTTTGCACAATATTTATGGAGGTATGATGGTAAAAATTTTAGAATCCAATTATGCACTGATTTGTTTCTCAAGAAACTCATATTGGTACTCTACTCAACTAGAAAATGATACTAGATCATTAATCTATTATTAGAAGTAAACTCTTCAGTCATTACAACTATGTGGAAGGAATGAAAATATTCATCATTTGACAATCTAACACCATAAATTCAAGGTATAGGAATTAAAATTCATAGAGAAATTAATGCTTAATGAAAGATGAAAATTAGTGTTATGAACAATAGCATTGATGATCTAAATAATCTGAGAAAACTGGGTGTTTTGGGAAGACCTTGGAAACCTATTATACTCATGTTTATATAATGGATTCATCATAAAAATGCATATATAAATGTGAATGATTATGGTGAATCATCAATAATTACAGATCCCTCAATCTGTGGATGTGTATTTAAAACCCACCTTGGAATTGTTAATGGCTATTTACATCATTATATTGGTATTGAAATTTCTTATTAATATGAATTATGTAATATGTTACATGCTATTAAAAAAATTCTAACCTAGTTGAAATCATTTATGGTTTGAATCTGATTCTAAAATTTCAGTAAGGACATTGAAATAAAGAACTAGGAATGTCCCTTTAAGGATTAAACCTCAATGAATTTAGTGCATGACTTGGGTGAATCACCTCAACATGATTATCTCAAATTAAAATAGGGAATCCTATCAAGTGGTAGATGATTTATTAATGTTAGAAATAATCAGAAAGAACATGGTTCGGTACTTTATAACCATATATTACTACACTAAAAATGGCGGGGGATGATATCTGGGAGTGATTCACTCCCATTTCAAAATTCCATGTATCATTTGATGTTACATTCATTTTACTTAATAAAATTATAGGGACTATATTTTCCCATATCCTAGACCTACATGGAAATATATATAAGAAATATTTTATTATGGATATTAATAGTTATAGATTTAGGTATTATCAAGTATATATGTGTTTTCTTTACTTATTATATATTTTGATGGATGAGATCTATAGAGAGTAAGAATGTAGTCTAAGGAAATGTAATCTATATGGTTAAAGGTAAAAATTTTAATATATGATGGTTCCATAAATTCTATATCTTTTCATGGATATTATTTATAAAAATCTAAATTGTGTCCATAATAACAATGTTAGGAAGACCAATATTTTAAATGAAATGAAAAATATCAAAGATAACCCTATATTTTATAGTGGAATAGTCTCATTACACTTAAAAAATAATTTGACATTGGTTATGGGAAAAATATATTTATTGGAATTTAAAAACACCCCATGTTATCCATGAGGGAGTTTAGAATGTTAAAATATATTAAATAGCTTAATTTTACCTTAGTATATAAATTTTCATATACATAAAAATCCTGCATTAAGTGTTCATTTACTATATTTATTTTTTATCAATACATTGGAGAAAATAATTGAAAAACCATCCAAAATTGTGATTTTATCAGATTATTCCAAGATTTTATATTTTAACCATGATCTTTTAACTTTATATTTCGTTTTTTTAAATGATGGAGAGGAAAATGTTGGTCAACCACATATGAGAAAACATTGTTTTAAATATTTTATGAAATAATAAAGTATAAATTTCTAACAGTCAAATGATATTTTCCTTATATACACTTAAATAAGTTCCTAGGAGTATATTAAAATTTTAACCTAAAAAAATGTCTATATAGGACTAAAAAGAAGACTCGTAACCAAAAAAACATATATAATAGTATGTTTGATTCATAATAATCTACATAAGTATTTCATGATGCTTAGGTAAATAATATTAAAAATTCATTTATCTGTAACAATAAACTAAAATTACTCACATGAAAGATAAGAATAAATTCAGAATTTCAATTCTAATGTATAAATATTTAGAAACAATATAATTGTTACCCAATCATAGATCTTTTTTTCACTTATAAGAATGATTCCAGGAAGAAAATTTATCAGGTACTATAGATGAAGGTGAAGATCCATGTGGAATAAATTGATTAACTCTTGACCATAAACTAACTTGGATATTATCTACCTAACTATATTAGGTAAATATTCTACAAAAAATCCATGTAGAGGATGATGGACAAATGATATGAAGAGAATATGATGCTCAGAATATAACCCCATTCTTATTAGATACATGAAAAATTATCGAGAACATGACTCTATGTATTGATCAAGGAAACAAAGCATTCAAATAAATACCCTTGACCTTATGAAGAAATATAATTATTGGTATATTATATACATTTTATAAAAGGGGAAATATGTTTCTATTTTCTAGAAACTACACCTTGGCACTATTTTATTTATGTATTTAGTTATTAATTTAATTCTATTTCACTTCTATGGCTCTTCTGTAAATCAAATATCATAGATTACTCACCTTAGAGTAAATTATAAGGTGTGGTTTTTGTTATTTTCATTTAACTAAACATCAATTATCTGACATTTTTTTTATTTATGTTATTTTTGTGATGTTTTAGAGTGTGGGTTATATAGTTATCAACAAATTATCTATATTGGGGGATATATTTTTTCATCGACTAAATCACTTCATCCACCATTCATTTATATTATCAAATACACAGTGGAATTTTGTTAGTAACTCTATTATTTAAATATAGTAATGTTATGCTCTAGGTATGTAAATAACCATAATTTAGGTGATTTTATCATACCTTCACTATATATGATGTGGGATCAATGTGTTATAGAGGTATCCAAATCACATTAGGTTCCCCAATTAATATAGAACATGAAAATATATGAACACTATAGTGGCTTATTTAATGGCTTGAAAATAATAGAGGAGGGTTTTAGACACTATATATTAAAACATATAGATCATATCATTTCTTGTTAAAATCTTTTTAATTTATATTTTTTCTACTTATTTTTTCACTATACATTATCTTATGTTTTTATTAAATTTATAATTAAAAATTCCAAAATATATATAATTTAACTATGAAAGTGAGTATTTCATAGATTATTTGGGATAAAATTATAGTCAGGAACTAGAATCTATTATGTGATTTTTATAAATACTATTTAAAGAGGCTCATGATATAACTCTCATAAAAAATTCTATAAGAAATGATCATAAATATACAATTGAAAGTTTTATAATGTTCAAATGGATAGATATTAATTTTCTTATTAATACTTATTTTGTGTAAATAAAACTATGATAATGAATCAATACTATATCTTCTTATGGATAACATAGAGATAAGTTAATAAACAATGATTTTCCATAATAATTTTAATCAAAAAAATTATTTTCTTTAATATCAGTACTCAAATGTGGGAACCATTGAAAATATAAGTAATATCTTGATTAAATATGAGATGAGGAGTGGAACACCATGAGGATGAAATGAAAATATAAAAATGAGACTCTATTCGAAGCATTAAAAATATGGAAAATACATTTAGCCAAAAAGTTATCACATTGACGTAACAGATTCTGAGGATGATTACATGAATTTAAATATGATTATATTATAGTTTTTAAAAGGGTCGTATTTAGAAAATTTTATATATAAAGGAAAAATTTGTTTTATGTTATTTGTTTTCTGACATATTGAAAATTTTCTATCAATTTTCTCCGAGCAATAATAAAATTATAAAGAGGGAGACACCTGCAAAATATTATACACATTAAACAAGGTACATAAAAAAGGTAATAGTGATGTGTAGTGTAGTGATAGGGAGAAAATATTGGTGTTTTAACTATGTTAGAGAACATGGAGTGCATTGAAGAATATAGTAATCTTTAAATTGAAAAGTCACTATTCAAAAAATGTTAATGATTCATTTAATTACTCTCTTTATAAATCAAATTCTAAGGATTTTATATAGATAGATACATAGTTCACATGGATGATGGTTGATATTAATGTTTTCTATAAATTATGGTATATAATTGTGGAAAATACTATAAAAAATTTCAAGGATAACAAATAGGTGGTGAAGTATCTTAAGGTAAAGGCTCTTAGTGGTAACAAAAATTAAATGAATGAAATCTAGTATATGGAGTCCCAATATTCTATTAAGAAATTTTTAGAGTATTATAAATAATCCATAAACATTTTTAATGCTACTAGGAACAAAGAATATTGGTTGAATGTCTAATGGTACCACATATCATTAATTTAAATTATTGATGTTGCATCCAAAATAGTTTAATTAGTGAAATGAAAAAATAATAATATAAAAATTTCTCCTATAATTAATAATACATCCATTTTTAACCCTAGAGGTAATGTTGAAAATTCCAAAAATCGATGAAGTGTTGAGGGAAAAAATAGGATATATGATTAAGGGAAATTAAACTATAAGGTAAAGCACCTATAATCTTTTTCACATTAATTTAATGTAACTAATTTTAAATTAAAAGTAAAATAATTTACTAGATTTTGATTAACTAAATTTCTCTCCATGGTTACATGTTAAATGAATTCATTGGTTTTCTTGATATATATGGACAATAATACTATAAGTGTTGGTGTAATTTTACACTCTATAAATCAAATGGACTCTATGAATAATGGTTAAATAAGGTATATATTTCTATAATATAGTTAAAACATCATCTAGAAGAGAATTTGAATCATTAAAAACATATTATTCATTTAATTTGATAAGTGGGATATTTAATTATCCAAACAAACCACCAATAAGTGTCTCACTATACTACCAAATAAATTGAATGGGAATAGTAAATATAATTCTATCAAGTGGAGTAGTACTCTTGTAAAATAATTGGATGTTGGGGTAGATTCAAATGCATTTAAAAGTGTAAACCCTTAGATACATGACATCAGTTTCACCAAACATATTATTAATAAAATAACTCTTGAAATATATCGAAAGATATTATCTTAACTTAAAAAATTGTATTTTTTTAAAGAAAAGGGATTTATAAGCCCTACAATTTTTTAAATGAAGTTTGAATATTGTGATTTTCTCTATATAGATGAGATGAGCTAATATCGATTTCTTGTTTCTCTAAATAGGTACAATGAGAATGAGCTCATTTTTTGTATTAACAGATATTTGATTATAAATATTGGGTACGGTATAATTCTTGTTAAAACAAAACATACCATATTCAGTATATTTTATGATTCTAAAGATTAAAATAACTATTTAATGAGTATAAAGGTGGATAATGAGATTTAACATAGAATAAATAGTTATCCCGGTCAAATAATGTTCCTCTTCATATTAAATATTCTATTTTAAGGAATTTACGAAATCTAAATCAATATAGACTCATCACTGGTTATATAATTCATATAGGTTCGATGGATAGAAATATTCCAATGAAGATGGAGATAAAAACCATGAACCATTTTGAATTAACAGTGTCCAATGTTTTTGGTTATATGAGGAAAAAATCCACCATCAAATATACAAAATTTATTGCTGATTTCAGTTTTATGAACTATATTTAATTTGGTTATGTAAATCACAAAATTATTAGAGGTTTAATAACTTTGAGGGGTATACTAAAAATCATGTTGCATATTCTATTAAAATATTCTGGTCTTAAAATGGATTTAAATATAATAAAAGACAGTTTAAGAACTACATGAGATGCATTAAACATGAAATTAATATAATGCTCTATAAACCCATAAAAATGGAAAACTTGAGATAGGAGATCAAATTTTGGTGAACATATGAACAACCAAGTTATCAAATCATAGATTCTCATAATTATAATGAAAAAAAGTTACATCAATGTCCATCTACACACCTAAATGACTACCACTCTGATAAGATGATGTGAATATTCCTTATGGTATATTATTGGGAATAAAATTAATTTCTAATATAACATAATATTTATAATCCCACATTGTATAAGAATATGTAATGAAATTTGATAAATTTACATGAGAGATTTTATGGGGTGATAATTATTATATTACCTAGTTCAAGTAGTTTCTTGTATTATAAAAATTATTTCATTAAATTATGGATATTACATTGGAAAATAAACAATTCATTACAGAAATAATTGTGCATTGATATTTATGTCAATTAAACATGATATAAATATTTTGAAAATCATTCTATTGATTTTAATATTAAAGTAAATTTTGAAAATGTCATTGTTTATTTTGAAAATTACAAGGAGAAAGAATCTGTTGAGGAAATGTGAGACTTCAGAAACATTTTGATCTAAAATAAACCATTAATATAGATAGTGTTTAATTTTATTGAACTGTTATAAATTCCAATCATAGTATCAAGTTTATGATTATTGAAAAAATTATTATTGTAAAGGAATTGAAACCATATGTTTTGAATCCAATAATGGAATAATAGATATAATTGTATTATGTAATGATAAATATGTGGGAATCATGAGAAAACCACTAATGATGTAGTCGTTCAAGAATTTCCTGTGTATTTTTTGGAGTCCATTCCCTCCAAAATATCTCTATATGTTCTTTATATTAATTTTACATTTCATTTCTCATCATACATTACAAAGGGGATGAATACAAAGGAAATATATGAAAAATAAGTGAGAGACACAATTTTTTATATTTTATTTTATAAGGGGAATATAAGATTTTTTTTCATAAGGGGAAACATGAGGTGATAGTAGCTTGATATTGGAGTTTTATGGGAGATTATTACAATTAATATTACATGATGTTTGATTTCACTAATTAATATGAAGTGGGATATTGAACTAACCTTTGAAAATGAAAAAAATCATGAATTAAATTAACAAAGTGGGAGTTGGGATTTAATATAAATTAAGACATAACCAATATAGTGTATATCATTACATGAAATGATGGAAAACTCTTAAAAAGTATTCATTCCAAGGGATTGGTATTTATATAGAATTGACATTGTAAGATTTATATAAATTATTTCATGGAATATTTCATTGAAGTGTAGTGAAGGTTGGTCCATGATGTATTTATTTTTAATATTATATTGCATATATGAGAGGATATTAGAGTTATGTTATAATAAATGGACTAATGAAATTCTAGGGAAATAGTACTATGAATTCGTTAAATATTACCTTGAATAAATATGTGATTGAATTGATTGAATATATCAAACATTTTAAAATTATAAATATTATTGAAATTGAGAAATTCATGAATTGAACTTTGCAAGAGAGTCAATGAAATTTCCCATGCTTAGAAAAGATAATTCAAGTATGAGTGGAAAATTATTTACATTTTTAATGATTAAGTAAATGATATTTTCATATTATGTATTACTATTTATATACCAATGTATATATAATCCTCAAATAATTGGTATATTAATATATGTGGGTGTGAGAACCATCCATTGGGCCCACGTATTCGATTCACACATTGTTTAAACATGGTGTTGAATCATCAAAACCCTTTGTAGAGGTCTTCTAAGCACTATTTTTTCATATAAAGAACCATTCTTGGGTATATAAATTTTTTATAGGGACATATTTATATTATCATGAATATATTTGACTAGTTGTAAAACCAATAGAGATATATATATGAAAATATAGGTCTATTTTAGTTCAGATTCATTTCAAACAAATGGGTAAATTATAATTTTAAGAGTTACATCAAAGAACGTGAACACAACCTTAGGGAGAAACTCCATGGTGTATTCCCCCCACCCACTATACGATTAGACTATTATGTGTAAAGGATTACTTTAAATGTGATATATATATTCCCTTCTCCCAACCCATAAGTCGAACCTCACAGCTTCAAAGTGCCCTTTTGTGATGCTCCGTAAGGTCCAACCTCACAACATCATGGAATCATTTTTTGACGCTCTAAAAATTAAAAAAAATTGAATTAATGAATATTTATATTACACCATATATGGACCATTCATGTATTTTTCTATCACTCCTAAAAATTCATGTGTGAAATTAATATTTTCATCAATTTTTTGAAGCCACCGAATTATATATGTCTATAGATACACCACCCCATTTTCCATAAAGAACACATTGTCAGAGTGATAGAGATGGTATCTTGAGTAAATCCTTTGACTCTTAGTGATATTATCTAGAAATTCTAAAATCAAAACATGGAAGATGTGACACACTATGTGAAAGAGTGTCATGAAGGTCAAATTTCCAAGGAACCACATTAAGTCAACTATATGACTACATCCCTATATAAGTTTCATTTCATGGATCCATTCCTCTGTGAGCTCTAGTCTGTAAGGTCCCTTCATGAAATAAATAATGAAGAAACAAAGTCCTTCTCTGTAATCTACTATGATTCACCCCCAGAACATAACAAGGCATTCCACAACTGTCCATGATCTTTATCACACTGACCAGCCTCTACGAGCTCAAGTATGTGAGGTAGACCTCATATAAGACATTTAAATTTTCCAATATATCAAAAAAACCATGAATATCCTCTCTATGAACTCAATTTATGAAACATTTTCCACAAAATTTTCTTATAGGTCCTCCTCGTAGTGCCTACCAAGAGGATCCCATCTTTTATATCCATGCATGTGAAGAAACTTATTAGTGAAATCCCTGCTCATGGAACCTATTCTCTGATGTAACCACATGAGACCCCTATGGGAACTCACATCATAGAATATTGTAACATCCTAGGTAAATAAAAATATAAAAATTCATATTTATTAATATTGGTGAATTAAATATTATTTTTACTTTAAAGGGGATTCTATGTTTCATGGCGTACCCGTTACGCAACAACAGGTTTCTTTGAAATCTTATGTTGCACACAATGTTCAGTTATGCTGAAAAATAATATATTATTATTATTATTTTAAATAGTAGTTAACACATAGATGTTTTATTGTAAGTAATTAATAGAAGTAACAAAAATATGATTATATATGTTTGTTAAATGTTTTTACATTTATCCATTAAAAGTTAGAAGCTTAAAATGTGAATGAATCTAAATATAAGCATAAATACTGTAATATTCATTAAAAGGACGATTTACAACCTTATGATGGAGAACCCTCTTTAAATATAGTTTTAGTAACTTTAATATGTTCTATATGAAAACAAATATTCTTTAGAATCATGACATCAAAATTTTCTTTCGGTAAATTTTTTGTATTTTGTGATAAAATTCATTTTTTAATGTATAGTAAAAAATAATGTATTTTAATTCAAAACTGCAATTTAAAATAAATTAATTTGTTTTAAAGTGTAATTATATTATTTTTTTGACAGTTAATCTAATTTTGGTCATTGGAAGTAATTTCACTTTGAAATTGGACATAAATAAGTGTCAATATTTTGATTGTTATTATTTCTTAAAAACATGCTTTTTGTTTTGACAGCGGGAATTAATTTTGTATTAATTTTTTCCACTTTTCTGTTTTGAATCTTTAAAAATGGATTCTATATTTGGAATCAGGAGGTCCAAATTCTGTAAATAGATAATTTTTTGTAGACAATATGAATATTTACATTAGTAAAAATATTATTTACCATGGTTAAAGGGTAAATATGGTAAATAAGGGTACCACAATATTATTATAATAATGTAGAATTACCCTAACATGGGTCTTAATCTTATTGGTTAATACATTTCTGACCATGAGAATCCTTGGTTTGATTTTGGGACCCCATGGAGCTACTCAAGAGTGATAATGACACTTATATTAATTAATTTAAAGTAAAGACCTAAATTACATAAACATATATCTTTTAGTAAGTCAATTTTTACATTGGTTTATATAAGCTATCTCTTCGAATATAAATATTCATATTAAAGAAAAACATATTTTCTACATCATGGTATTTTTTTAAAAAAATTTATACATAAATTAATGAAATTTAATTATGGCATAATAATGATGCAGTGTTTGCCTCATTAATGAGTCATTTAAATAAATAATATTATAATGATTAAAAAAATATCCAAAACTAGTCCAATTATTATTGGATGATTTTATTTCGAGCCTGACTCATCTTATCTTCTACTTTAATAAGTTTTCAACCTTTAGAAATTGAAAATATTTATATAATAAAATGATATTTTTAAACTTTCCCAAGGAGCCCCTCCTCCCCCTTATAAAAAGAACTCACTTCTAACCCATTCCTCACACTTCTCAAGCCCTTTGGCTTGTCCAACCTCTACCCAGTTAATTAACCTACATCCTTCTCCTCCATCTAGAATCCTTCCCCTAGGCATAAGAAAAATCATGTAAACCTTTTGGTTTAATCTAAATGGAGAGACAAGATTTAATGGTAATGTTTTCTCTTAAGTTCTTTTGTTTTATTTTACTTCTACAACCCCATAAACACTTTTTATTCCATTATTTTATAAAAAAACCAGTATAAATAATATACTATGTTGTTTGTATTAGAATGATTCTAACTAAACTTACACACAACGACATCTAATGGGTAAATAACATACGATTTCTACAGATGGCTAACTACTGCCTCACGAAACGATAATTGTTCAATCTTCTCCTACCACCTCTCATGCTGGCCATTATGACAGCCCTATATTTATATATGATATTTTTTTCGTTCTATTCTTCTGTAATTTTTATTTACAAACATACCTTTATGCTTTGAAATATGTTTAAATATGATAATTTAGTTTGAGAAAGTGCAGACTACCGCCCACTAAAGGTGATATGATTCGTACATGGCATACATGGAACATATAAAGGATGGAATTAATAAAATTATGTGACATATATATCATATGATATTATACTCTAATTATAATATATGTACGTATCATTGTGTTTTCATTCGAATAAATATTAAATAAAAATGAAAGTAGTGTTCATGCGTACGTACAACTTACCATCTCCACGAACAGTGCATTTCATTTCATATCTCCAAATCTTATGTACAATTATAAATACATATATATACAAGATATATATGATATATATGATATCTTAATCATGAATACCATTCTAAAGATAATGGAATTTTGACCACACGAACAACTTTTAATTATAAGAAGTTCATTTTTGACTCAAGTAACAAATATCGACAAAAGGACCATTATTAACATAAATGATTGCATAATGTTTATAACAAGGTAATAAGTGATAGAAAAGGAATAATAAAATTTAAAAAGGTTCTTAATCATGTATAAATTTACATTAGATTATTATTCAGGAGATTAAATAATGAATGGGTCAAGTCGGACACGAGGTAAGGGGTTTCTTATCTCAATTTTAATTTCATGAGATTTCCATTATTCGACCCTTATTTAATGCATGTGGTATTTTTTGTACAGACATTTGAGATATATTATAATTATTCTCTTTATGTTCATGAAATTCAGTGATTCATTTGGCAATTGTTATCTTTTGGTCGTAGGACTCGTTTAATCACAACGTGGTAAGGGGTTTTCATCTCATTTTTTTTATTCCCGTGAGATTCATGAAATATTTTCCACTATTTCCATTTGTTTGGTGGATGTACTGACCATGATTGTGTTATTTTTGTAATATAATTTTATTTATGGGTATTTACATATTCATTGAATTATCTTTCTTTCATGTGGTGTATGTTACGTAAGTTACTAAATCGGTAAGGGAACCTTTCTCTCTCCTCTTTTAAAAGACTTCTTTTGTTATGTATTTTAGTTTACATATTATTATGATGGGATATGTTTTTATATATCCTTATTTATGTAAATTTTATTTCCATGCAATGAGATACCCTTGTTTCTCTAAGCTACTCATTTTATGAATATTAATGTGTCATCATTAGGCTGTCGAATTTCGGTAGGGGACTTTGTGTCAATCTCTTTTCATTGTGGCATATTTTGTTTTATTCATGACTTTATTTTATACGGTGTATAAAAAAAATTTATTTATCATTTCATTCAAATGGAATCTTTTTCTATGATTTTTTTACTAAATGAAAAAAGAATGTTTCTTTTTAACGTATGTGGTGACAATGACCTTTTCCACCGCCGCGAGTATTATTTGATCTACAGCTTCCTTAACAACCTATAATGTTTTTAAAATGGAAATAAATAACTTATACTCTTTTATTTATTTTGGTATTGAAAATGGTTTTGATAATGGATATGTTATGTCAAAATATTCAACAGATATATTGTGATTTAAATGTGAAAATTTATCTTTCCTTTTTGTTTGTTTTATGTGTTATGAATATATTTTGGTTCTTGGGCATTATTTTTCATATATGGGTGGTTATGTGATAAACCAAGGGTGGGGGAGCCCAATATTTCTCTCCAATGCAATGGGTTACATGATGAAGGTAAACATTAATGTTTCTCTTAAGAGATTTAGGAAAAATACTATGATGGGTATTCCAACGTAACTCTCTATGTAGATGTGATATCTACAATGTAAGTATGATATGGATGCCACACATTACCTTTATGATTTATGATTTCAATGTGTTATTCAAAAATCTTATGATTTCATGAGGTATGTTATGATAGAAAAGTCTGGATTCATTGATTTGTAATTATTGACGAGTTAATTTTTAATTTCTTTATTTTATAACCCTTACTGAGCTTTTTATGCTCATCCCATGTTTTTTAAATGTTTTCAACAGGAATTAAAGATAAAAAGGGTTAAGGATTGGATCAAAGAAAAGTGATTTTGTCTAAAACATGGAACTAGGAAAGTTTCTTTTTAGAGTTTTTATTTTAATGAAAAAATGCATACTGAGTAGTTGGGTCTTCATGTAATTTTACAGTTGATATGTAATAGTTATGGCATAATTCTCTAAAACTCTAAACCTGAAAAGATCCTTATTGTGAAATGTTCATTTAATTCATGATTATGTAATGTCTTAAGGCTGATTTCTTATAGTTGGTATCTGGGGTCAGTTTAGAAAACATTAGAGGTTATGGTGTTATTTAATCATAAGTGACATAGCCATAATGGTTAGAATATTAGAAAGAGTCATAGTTATTTTAGAGATGATAAATGTTTATTATATTTTGAGGTGAAAAATTAATTGTATTAGATAACATTTGAGTATAAGATATGTTATGGTTATTATTGAGGAATTTGTCTCTTCTTTTTGGAATGTTATGAAATTGTATTGTTTTTGAAAAAGGACAACACACAAACTATTTTACAACCCCTCACGACAGACACAGCTGTGCGAATCGAACCCTCAACCAAAGTGTGATTGAGATTTATCACCTAACACAGGACTACATGAAGTCCCTGGTTAGTATGACTAATTATTTTTAGTTAAATTATTTCATAGATCAAGAATAATTTTATTAGTGATCTTATGTTTAATCCAATGGACATCCTTAGTATAAGAAAATTATTTGGTGCATAAGAAATAAAGGTTATTTTGGAAGACATTATCTCTTTTGGGAAAACAATATGCTTAAGAAAAATAAATTAGTATGGGACTTAATTTGCGGAGTAATGGTTGAAATATTATTTTAGAAGCAACTATTTTTTAATTATGGATATAAGGTAATTTGGGTTATTTATGGAAGTGATTAATCTATCATAAGAATACATTTTTAGTTTAATTAAACTTAAGTATGATACTTTAAGAGTAGTCAATGTTTTTGGAGATAAATGTTAAGATTCACTATAAAAGACTATGTGATTAAATTATTCTATGTTTTGGGTTACGATCATAGTTTGGATTAGATTGAATAATTTTAAGGAGTTTTTTATATTGAATTGTCTTTATTTAACTTTGGGTTCTTTTTGTTGAGTTTTGGAGATTAAGAGTAGTATTTCTTTTTATAAAGGATTATCCTTTTAGGGATTATCTAATCTTGTACTAAACAATTTTGGTTTTGGTTGATTTCTAAAGACAGGGGTAATATATAGTTCTTCATTTGTAGGTTATTGGATACTATATAAGTTTATTATAGCACTTCAGGTGTGACCAAGTCATCTTGAATACTTACTGTTTGGAGAAAAGATGAGTTGGTCAAAGAATTTTTTTAAAGGATGACACTCTGCATGACAAGTAAGTATATTTCCTCACAATATTTGTCTAGTTATTAATAAAATTCTTCACATATTTGAAAAATATATTAGAGTAAAAATGTTATAATCTATCTTTTATCATCATACATTTAACCAACCACAAATTTATGGTATTTTTGTTGTAAACTTTATGTGATCAAGTTCTCTATCACCCTCTATTAATCTATTATAGTTAGATTCTCTTCCATATACATGTTTTCATGGATTACATGCATCTGTTGTCTCGGATGACCTTTGTAATTATCTTCTTTTATTTTAAAGTGATATTTTTATTGACTCTTTTTCTAATGTGGTAATTTCAATGAAGTTTACAAGTCCAATTTTAAAATTGCGAGGAACAAATTCCCAAGAGGGGGGAAAGATGCAACATCCCAGGTAAATAAAGATTATTACATTGTCATATTTATTAATAATTTTGAATAAAATAGTAATTTTTACATTAAAGGGGATTCTATATTTGATGTCATACCTGATACCCCACAATGGGTTTCTTTGAAATATTACGTTGAACACAACGTTGAGTTATACTAAAAAATAACATAATAATATTATTATTTTAAATAATAGTTAACGTATAGCCTTTGTATTGGTAGGATTGAATAGAACTAACTAAAATATGATTATATATGTTTGTTAGATATTTTTAAATTTATCCAATAAAAGGTAGAGTCTTAAAATGTGAATGAATCTAATTTTAAGCATAAATAGACTAATATTCATTAAAAGATCGATTTACTGATTTTTGATAGAGAACCATCTTTAAATCTAGTTTTGGTCAATTTTATATGTTCTATTTTATAAAATAAAATTCTTGTTTATAATCATGAAAAAAAAAGTTTACTTTGGGTAAATTTTTGGTATTTTTCTGATAAAATTCCTTTTTAATGAATAGTAAAAAATACTCTATTTTAATTTACAATTGCCTTTAATCTAATATATTTATAAAGATATATTATCTTTTTAATTGGCTTTAAATTTTAATTATATTATATTTGTATCATTTATTCCAATGTATGGTCATTGGATGTAATTTCACTTTGATATTTGAGATAAATAAATGTCAAACATTTGATAGTTATTATTTCTAAAAAACACGCATTTCGTTTTGACAATGGAAATTAATTTTAAATTATTTTCTACCACATAAGTGTTTTGGATTTGTAAAAATGGATTCCATATATGGTATCAAGATGTCCAAATTGTGTAAATAGGAAACTTTTATATTTTAGACAATATTAATATTTACTTTAGTAAAAAGTTTATTTACCAAGATTAAAGGGTAAATCTAGTATATAGGGGTAACAAAATATGATTATAATAATATAAAATTACACTAACATGTGTCCAAATAATATTGGGTAATTTAATTCCTGCCATTTGAATCCTTGGGTCAATTTTGGGACCACATGAAGTCACATAAGAGTGATAATGTCATTTTATATTAATTAATTTAAAGTAAAGAAAAAATGACCTAAACATATATCTTTTAGTAAATCAATTTTTACATATGTTTTCATAATTTATCTCTTCGACTATAAATATTCATTTAAAATATAAAAATAATTCCTACATCATGGTATTTGTTTTATAATTTTTAAAATTCAAATTAATAAATTTATTTAAGACACAATAATGATGTAGTGTTTACCTCATTAATGAATGATTAAAATAAATAAGATTATCAATATTTAAACAATATCCGAAACATGTTCAATTATTATTTGGTGATTTTATTTTGAGAATTATTCATATTATATTCTACTTTAATATGTTTTGGACCTTTAGAAACCGAAAATCATTATATAATAATATAATATTTTTAAACATTCCTAAAGAGACCCTACTCCCCCTTATAAAAATCCCTCACTTCTAACCCATTCCACACACTTCCCAAACCCCTAGTCTTATCCAAATTATTCCCAATTAATCTCCCTACAACACTATACTCATCCTAGAAGCCTTACACTAGGATGAAGTCAATTCAAGTAAATGTTTTGGTTCAAACCAAAGAGAGATACCCGATTTAAAGGTAACATCTTCACTTATGTTTTTTTGTATTATTTTACTTCTCCAACCACATAAACACTTTTTATTCCTTTATTTTATAACAAAAAAAGTATCCTCAATATAATAGGTTATTTTTATGAGAATTATTCAAACTAAACTTACACACACGTCCATCTAATGGGTAAAGAACATACTGTTTTTATGGATGAAAAACTACTGCCTCACAAAATGATGATTGTTCAATCTTCTCCTACCACCTCTCACGGAGGCCATTATGATGGAACTGTATAGATTTGATATATATTATGTTTATTGTTTCTCTATGATTCAGTAATTTTTATTTACAAACATTCCTTTATGCTTTCCAATATGTGTAAATATGACAATTTCATTTGAGGAAGTGCAGACTACCGCCCCCTCAAGGTGATATGATTCCTTCATGACATACATGAAACGTATAAAGGGTAGAGTTAATGAAGCTATGTAACATATATATCATATTTTATTATAATGTAATTATAATATACCTATGTATCATTATGTTTTAGTTCCATTAAATATGAAATAGAAATGGAAGTAGCGTTCATGTGTACGTACGACTTACCGTCGCCATGAGCGGTGTGTTTCATTTCTTACCTCCCAAATTTATGTAATATTATAAATACATATATATACTAAATATATATGATATTTAAATCTTTAATATCATTCTAGAGATAATTTAATTTAGACCACTTGAACAACTTGTAATTATAAGAAGTTCATTTTTGACTCAAGTACCAAATATCGTCAAATCGAAAATTATTAACATAAATGATTGTATAATGTTTATAACATCATAAAAAGTGATATAAATGAAATAATAAACATAAATAATTTTATTAAGTGAGTAGAAATTAACTTTAGGTTATTATTCATGATATTAAAGAACAAACGGGTCAAGTCGGACACAATGTAAAGGGTTTCTTATCTCACTTTTAATTCATTGAGATTTCCATCGTTCCCAACTTATTTATTTCTTGTGGGGTTTTTTATACTAACATTTGATATATATTATGATGATTATGTTTATATTCATGGTATTTTGTGATTTATTTGGTGGTTTGTAACTTTTGGTCATACGACTTGATTGATTACAACATTGTAAGTGGTTTTCAACTCACTTTTTTTATTCCCGGGAGATTCATGCTATATTTGCCACTATTTCCTTTTGTATGGTGATAGTACTGGAAATGATTACATTATTTGTGTAATATATTTTAATTTATTAGTATTTACATCTTCATTTAATTATCCTTTTTTCATGTGGTGTATGTTTCGTATTTTACCAAATCGATAAGGGAACCTTTCAGCATCCTCTTTTTAAAAGACTTCTTTTGTTATATAGTTTAATTTACATCATCTTATGTTGTTATATGTTCTTCTATATCCATATTTCTGTAAATTTTATCCAAGTGATGAGATACCATTTTTTTCTCATCAACTAATTTTATGAATTTTAATGTGACGTCGTTAGGCTGCCAAATTTCTGTTCGGCACATTGTCTCAATCACCTTTCATTGAGGAATATTTCTTTTCATACATGAATTTCTTTTATACAGTGTATAAAAACATTTGAATTCTCTTTTAATTCCAAAGGAATCATTTTCAATGATTTTTTTTACTAAATGACAAAAATAATGTTTCTTTTTAATGTACACGGTGACAATGGCATTTTTCTCCACTCCGAGTATTATTATATCTATGGATTCTTTAACAAGCCGTAATGTTTTTAAAAGAAAAAAATACCATATACTCTTTTATGTATTTTTTTACTGAAAATTATTTTGATAGTGTAATTGTTATGTCAATATATTAAGATGATATATTTTTATTGATATGTGGAAATGTTATCTTTCCTTTTTTGTTTGTTTTATGTGAAATGAATATGTTATGGTTCTGGTGCGTTGTTTACGTATACGGGTGGTTCCATGATAAACCTTGGGAGGGTGATCCCTAGATAGCTCTCCAATGCATTGGGTAACGTAAAGGAGGTAAACTTTAATGTTTCTCCTAATATATTTAGGGAATATATTGTGATGAGACTTACAACGTAACTCCCTACGTATCTATGATAGCTACAATGTAAGTATGATATGGATGCCACAAGTTACCTTTATGATTTATGATTTCTATGGGTTATTCATAAATCTTATGATTTAATGGGGTATGTTATGATCTAAAAGTATGGTTTCATTGATATGTATTTATTGAAGGGTTAATGATTTAATTCCTTATTTTATAACCCTTACTGAGTTTTTTATTCTCTTCCCATTTTTTGAAATGCTTTCCGAAGGACTTAAAGATGAATAGGGTTAAGGATGAGATCATGGAAAAGTCATGTCGTCTAAAATTTTTAATTAGACATGTGTCTTTTTTAGTGTTATTATTTTTATGAAAAAATGGATACTGAGTAGTAGTGTCTATATGTAATTTTCAAGTTGATATGTAATAGTTATTGCCTAATTCTCTAAAACTCTAAACCTGAAAAGATCCTCAATGTGATTTATTCATTTAATTCTAGGTTATGTAATGTTTTATGGTCGGGTCCTTATAACTATAATATTTGAACATTATACATGAAACAATATTCAATAAAATTTCTACATGTTGATCTATAAGGGTCCATTCAAAGGAATCCATTGACTTTGAACGCTAACCCCACAAAAAATACCTAACTTTTAATGGATTTATTTTAGATTGGGTCACATATATTATTAACTAAAATAAGGATTACCCCATCCAAGATTATATACAATGAATTGAGGTGGTATATTCCTATTTGTTATTTAAAGTTCAATTTTCCATTTTACACCTTTGGGGTATCCATACGTTGTCCTCCACATATTTGGTATAACAACCCAATAACATTCTTTAACCTGACTCACATGTGAGGTTGGATATCTCATGTTTCCTCACATGTAGTCCTCACAAAATTTCTTATTGCCTCTACATTTATGGTTCATAAATAAATACATGGGCCTTTTTTACATATAATTCTAATAATATCTCAATGAGTACCACCATTACGTAACCCCCCTTAGTCTTTTTTTGGGTTCCCTTCGACAACATAAGAATACCACAAACGTAGCTCAATGTGTATTCCACACCCAAACCCATGTTGTGTGATCCAATAAAATAAAACTATTTTTTTCTCCTTTTTGAAAAAATGATCATGAATAAAAAGGTATTATATGTTTATTTGATAATCAATTAAGCATAGTTAATATTTCATATTGGAAATAAATTTATTATGTTTTTTCTATGAGAATCTACACTGAATATTTCATATCATTGCTACATGACATTAAAATACATGGATATAATTTCACATATGAATTTAAAACATTGAAAAAAAAGAAATGGAATTTTATTTATATTCTCACAAGATATTTTGGATGTCTCTTTGAGTTTAGAACCAAAAAATCTGAAAAATATTTCATAACATTTGTAACGATCATATGACAACCTACCATTTGTACATTCTATATGTTAAGATATTCCTCCTGACTTCCTAAAATATTCATCAATTTGAGTTGATCCTCTTGGTTCCTATACATGCACCTCTTATTTGGTGTATTTCCAGACATGAGTAGGCTACATTATTTTGGGAGACCATAGGCAATTCTCATGCCGATGATTAAAATGAGAATCATACCCCTTTGTTAATGAGATAATGTTTTTCCGAGTTGTAATGCCCCGTCCCTAGATTCTCAGAGTTGGTGCATTATTTTAATAGATTTCCATGATTACAAGGAATCATGTCCCGAATGACCGATCAGTTTAGCAGTCATGGAAAATATATAACATACATGAACGTTAATTTACACTTTCTAACATACAATAAAATAATAATCCATTGATAAGGCCATTGTTCCCATAGAATAACCTTGCATCTCAAACATAAAATACTTCTAGGGATCCTGGGAAAAAATCATAAGAAATTGGTGAGCTCAGATGCTAAGTAAGGGTATATAATTTAGCAGAAGATAACATAAACAATAGGCATGGTGAATAATTGAAAACACATGACTTTACAAATAATAAACATGAACACTTAAGAGAAGAAATATGGCCTCAGTAAATAATGAGATAATAACAAATAGTCATGGGTATTCTACTAGTTGAATAGAAACATGAACCATCAATATTATTTTCATAACGAGGGTATGTATAATGCTAGACATTCTGAAACATTTTTTCAGTGACTCAGCAAAGACTTCTAAGAATGATTATGGCCTCATCCAAAACCATATATCAAATTAGGAAAGGCATCGTCCAATTCTACATCTACTTGTCTCATGAGCCCTACCAATGCATCTAGGAGCTATAGCAGGCTCCACCCGTCACTTTCTATGTCCAATACATTCCTCATATGAAAAGGTTGAAACATAACATAAATATCCATATTAGACCATGCATACGAAATGTCAATACTTTAACCATAAACCACGAATGGTATAAAAATAAAACATCCACAGTCAAACATATCACAAAACCTTCAATACAATATGGAAGATTTTTATCATAATAAATCAACTTCAAACAAGTTTAAAATCCATCAAAGGATGTTGACATATATGAGAATGATTTGTAAAACTCTTTGAGAGAAATATCCATTTTTCATGAAAACATATAAAAGTCACATAATTTAGAACGGAATATATTTAATGAAATTTTTGAATCAATGTGTCCCATACCGCTTTGAAAATTTTTAACGGAATTAACATATTAAAAATATTCATGTCCATATAAATAAATCCTTAAAAACATTTTGGAAACATAAACATTAATGAGAATGATTTAGAAGAATAAATATTTATAACATTTAAAATTATGTTTTCATAAATGTGTACCTAAAAATAATCCCATTGAAAACTCTTTTAATAAACATGGAAATGGATAATAAATATGTCCCAGTAAAAACATACCCATAAAAAATCTTGAATAATAATGAGATTGAGGAATTAACCCTTACCTTGCACTTTCCTTTGGTCGAGGTTACGTTTAACCTCTTTTATAATGACTTAGATAATAACAGAACCATATTCACATTTTTTATATAATACATGATTAATTTATGACTCTAAACTACCCATTTAATAATGGTTTTCATGTTAAATTAACATTTCAGGTAATAATCGCTTTCTTTATCATACGTTTTTAACTTCTTATTCTTGACCGTATCATTTACATCATGATTTAAATACTTCCAGAATAAAAACCTTGATTCATATATCATATATATTTAGAATATAAATATTTATAATATATTGATATATGAAATGTAAAGCACCTTTTATGGAGACGGTAGGCCGTACGTACGTATAAACGTTGTTTCTTTTTTCATATCATATTAAACGGAAGTAAGCGAATAAGATATATGTAAGTTCATAAACACATACATACATACATTCATACATATATATATATATATCCATTGGCATTACTATGTCATATATTACATACTTATTAGTAATATATATTTTTATAATCGTTGATGAAGGGTGAACGGGGAAATGAATCTCATCACGTCATGGAGACGGTAATCCGTATGTACGCACGAGCGACAATATCTTTTCCTTAAAGGTATGGAATTGGATGGTATATTAATTTTACAGAGACATTAGCATGTTATTTTAATTATTTATATACATATTAGTAGTCATTATATCCATCCAAATAATATAGTGTTGTATAACAAATTACACCACAGCGTGGAGACGGTAAGCCGTACGTACGCACACATGGTGAAATTATTATCCATGGGATGGATAGAATAATTAATATGGTTATTAAATAGTTATAATAACATCACAATATATATAAGGCTCTGGATTTATTATTTTGGTATGTTAATAACAAAGAAAGAGTAAGTGGAAGAATAAAAGAACTTGAAAGATGGTGGTGAAATCATTACCTTTTCTTCAGGTTCTTCCTTTTGATTTGATCAAAAGGGCTCCATATGTTGACATTAAAACCAACAGAAGGCCTCTAGAATTAAGGTACGAGAGTTGGGAGGACATTTTTATATGTTTTGGCCTAGCCAAATGGCTTTGGAGATTTGAATTTGAGAGAAGGAGAAGTTCCCTTTAATAAGAGGGGTGAGGGGCACCTTAGTAAAAACATAAAATATTATTTTATAATAAATGAATTTTTGGTTTATAATGGCTCAAAAATGAATTATTTAAAGGATAAGGTGAGGATGAAACTTAAACCACTCAAAAAATAGGTTTTATATAGGTTTAGGTCGCCATATTAACCATATCTTTTAGATTTAACTCTTAGTTAAATAGTTTGACATTTACCACGTGCCTTTGTATTTTTATACTATATGGTTTCTAAAATTACTATAAAAATCCAATAGAACCCTAATAGGTTCATTAATTTCATATATATTATTATATAAGACTTTTGGCTGATTCTTAGATTTCTTGAAATAGAATAACAATTAATAATATAATATTTGTTTTAAAAAATCTTTTATGTCAATTTTGACACTATTTGGTATTTTGTTTTTTCTAAATTTATAAAAGAATTAGTACTTAAAAAAATATTCATTTAATCAACACTAATATGTCATATTTACCCCTAAAATTAGTGTAATTCATAAAAAGTCTAAAATTACATTAATTTGGGTGTTCATAATATCAATTACTTTATTATTTTATTTATAAGGTAATTACTGCATCATCATTCTGTCATAAATAAATTATTAATATTTAATGTCTAAAAATTATAAATAAAATACCATTATGTATGATATCTTTTGATCTTTCCAAATAATATTTATAGTTGAAAATATGACTTATATAACCCCATGTAAAAATTTATTTACTAAAAGATATTTGATTGTGTCAATTTTTCCTTTACTTTATGTTAATTAAAATAATGTGTCATTATCAATCATAACTGGCTCCATGGGGTCCCACAATCTACCCAAGGATTCCCATGGTGGTCCATGACTCATCCAATAAGGTTAGTAAAAGTGTTGAGTTAATTTATTATTATTATAATTTTCTTTTTACCTTGAATTGCCCTATTTACCATTAACAATGGTAAATAAAAGTCAAAAGATACTATTCACCAAAAATAATTTTTAACCTATTGAACCACATTTTAATTATTGATGTAAACGGTGTCTTGGATTTTTGAAATTCAACTCACAGGAATGAAAAATTATGTTTTATGCAAATTTTCAAATTCTCCTTGGAGGTGGGTAAAAGATAGTAAAAAGTCCAAAAAACATTTATATATATCTAAACATATTATAAAATGACTCCAATGAAGTAAATTGAACATATATTAGTATTATGTATCTATTTTGACATAAAATAAATTTAAATAAAATAAATAATTATTTAAATAAAAATCCAGTTTTAAACAATAACTCAGTGTTTTTCACTATTCATCAAAATATGAAAGTTTTCAGAAAATACCAAAAATTCACCCTAAGATAATTTTGATATTACTAATTCAAAAATTATATCTATTTTACCAAATTCAAAACATAAAATTTTCATTTATTAATTCAAAATTAATTCCTGTTGTCAAACCCAAAAGGCGTATATTTAAGAAATAATAACTATCAAAAGATTGACACTTGTTTATGTCCAATTTCAATGTGAAATTACTTAAATTGACCACAATTGGATTAAATGGTAAAAATATAATCTATTTATACTTACAAACCATTAAAATATATAATTTATCACTATAAATTATTTTGATTAAATAAGTTGTTTTCAGTTAAAATATATTATTTTTCACTATTCACCCAAAAATGCAAGTTATCAGAAAAACACCAAAAATTTATTGAAACTAAAATATTATATCTCTATTATAAGAAGAAGTTTATTTTGTCAAATTTAATATATAAAACCATCAACTTTTGGATTTAAAAAGGGTTCACAATTAAAAGGCGATAAAATTGAAATTTTTGAAAAATACTTCTTTTATCAGAAAAAATGAATTTGTTCTTATATTATGTCTGAGAAACACATAATATAGATGTTAAAATTATAAAGAGTACATATGATTCTAAATAAAGATAATACTATTTATAACCGCTTTTTGAACGTTTAGATTGGTAATGTTGTGGTGCGGTCGAACTTAGTGTTGCGTGTAGTGCAAGCTATTAAATTAATTTAATGATATGATGTACTATGAAATCTTGGGGTGTTACATTCTCCCCTCACTCCATAAATTGCATCCTCGCAATTTGAAATTTTTCGTTGAAAATAAAATGTTAAAAAATAGAGGAATACCTTTGTGGAAAACTCAAATCCGAAATAGGGTTAATATAATTTAGTTTTAACAAGTGTGAAAGGGAATTGAAACAATTACCACTAAATTATGATCTCTATTTTTAGAACATTAGTGGAAATTAGAGACACATAATTAAAGGGAAAACATAAATACTTATAGGGAGTGATTGAGGTTATCAATCACAATATACCATTTAAATATCTTGACATAACAAATCCATTATCAAAACCATTTTCAATATCAAAATACATAAAAGGAGTATATGGTATTTATTTTATTTTTTTAAAAGAACATTTTGGCTTGTTAAGGAAGCCAATGATCAAATTAAACTCGCGGTGGTGGAAAGGTCATTTTCACCGCTTACATTAAAAAACATTCTTTTTTTGTCCTTTAGTAAAACGATTTGTAGAAAAATATTTCCATTGATATGAAAATTCAAAGGGTTTTATACACCGTATAAAAGAAAGTCATTTATAAATCAAAGTATGCCTCAATTAAAAGATATTGAGACGATGTCCCTTAACTAATGTTTAATAATTAATTTATTCATAAAATAAGAGGGAATATATATATATATGTATATATATATATATATAATTGACATGTAGAGTTACATATTTAAATTAATTCCTACCACAAACTCATCTTCCACTCTAAAAGATTTCAAAAAAGAATATTCTATTTTTCCTAATCGTATAGGGTTCCAAAAATAATGACTTTATAATTCACCTATGAAAAAATTTTAAAATAAACTACATTATACAATCCAGGACAACACATAGGTCAGTGGTAGGTGATGCACCCTTGTCGCCCTTCGGTTGCTGGTTCAAGTCTCGCGGTCTTGCCGTACGCGACTGGTTATTGCTTGACCTCTAGGTTGCCCTTTTTATGAAAATCCAATAATAACCTTAACAATTATATCCAATTTCAAAATTAATCCATTCCAACCTTCAGACTTATCCAAAATACTTCTATCAAAACTAACAGTCCAAAATTTATAAGGAAATTAAACACAATGAAGATCCTTTTTTGCCACATAATAACAAGTGAACACCTTAATATTGTATTCTATTAAAACATGGTAACACACTAGATTACCATATAACCTTATTTATTAAATTAATTCCCCCTTATAGAATACTGGATATATTATTTGTATCCAAAATTTTTGAATATTCATACAATATTGAAAAAAATAAATTGTTAATCAGTTCCAAGGAAGTCAAGAATATCCAATATAATTTATCCAAATCAACCATCTCTTATTTCAAAATCACTACCTCATTATCAGGACCAAATTAAGGATCACATTTCCATCAATCATGTATTGTCCAAAAACTGTAGCTTACTATTAAGTCACATTTATTAGAACCTTAAAATCTCATATCCTCAATAAAATATTACTGCAGTACAATCCTTATTTATCTCCATAATTCATATAACTAGTATATTGATGATACAACACTCAAATGAAATAATTCTATAATAAAAACATAAGAACACTAATCATTCCTCTTCATATGAGGTAGTATCATAACTTGATTATTATCCAATATCATCATTTGTGGTATACTCTGATGAATGGGACACTGATTCGCGTAGTGTCCCAATGCCTTGTTGATGAATCATTTTACATTTGAAACCTTTTTCTTACTATTGAAAAAATGTACTTGGTGTCCTGTTTCTCTACACCTATAACAAACTCTCATTCACTTCAAGCATTAACCAAGGTGATTCTTTCCAAAGGTATATCATATGGGAAAATCTTTATTTTTCATATTCTCTTTATCCATCATTCTCTCTGTAATCCTATTCTTCTCTTGCTTCCCTTTAAATCCATAGGACTCAAAGAATTATTTACTTATCTTATTAACACATGATACTCTTTCTCCATATGTTGAAAATACATGGTAGACTATTTCCCTTCTAAATGTTGGCTTGATACCATGAAAGATATGATCCTTCTTACACTTTTGGATCAAACGTATTTCTAGAGTTCACATTTCTTCTACTGAGTGACATTTCTATACAATGTCATACACTAGGTCATTTTATTAATTGCAATTAATAATTCCAAACTTGTAAAATACCTAACATAAATTGAACAGTTTATGGATATAATCCATAATCATAAAAATGTTTTCTTTGAGGAGGTATATACTCAAAAACCCTTCATAGTGGTATGTAATAAAATGAGAATTATCCTAAGCATATCCCCCGGGAGTGTCGTAACCAAAAGTGAAGCAAGGCCCGTTGTCGTGCACCAGTTCTCGTTCGCGTCTAGCTCAATGCTGTATTTTCGGGTTTTACCCCTAAGTACATCTGTACCAGAGGAGCCTCTATCTCCTCGTATCCAGAATAGGGATGTATTTTTTTTGAAAACTCAAAAAATCTCTACATTACCAAAATTCTAGGAACTTCTTCTATACAAATCCTTAAAGTCTATATTATGGAAATGTGCTCTAATCCTAGTTTATCTAAATCTAGTTTCCAAGGATATTGCTAAACTTCCTCTGATAACAACTGGAACACCCCGAACCTAGATTCCCAGAGTCTGTGCATTATTTTAATACATTGTATTTATTACAAGGAATCAAGTCCTGAAAGACCGATCAGTTTAGCAGTCTTGGAAAATAGATTTCATACATGAACATTACATTACACTTTCTAACATAGAAAAAAAAATAATCCTTTGAGAACTCCATTGTTACCTTACATTAACCTTGCATCTCAAACATAAAACACTTCTTGGTATCCTGGGAAAATAAAACATAATAAAGAGGTGAGCTCAAATGCTTAGTAAGGGTAAATAATTTAGCAGAAGATAACATAAATAATAGGTATGGTGAATAATTGAAAACACATGCCCTTATAAATAATAAACATGAAGACTTTATGGAAAAAATATGAGCAGAGTAAATAATTCCATAATTCAACATTGTCATGGGTATTCTACTAGTTGAATAACCACATGATCCATCAATATTATTTTCATAATGAGGGAATATATAATGCCATATATTCGGAAACATTTTTTCAAGGCCTTGGCCAAGACGTCTAAAAATGATTAAGGCCTCAGCCAAAACCATATATCAAATGGGAAAAGTCCCCGACCAATTCCACGTCTAATTGTATAATGAGAACTACCGATGCATCAAGGAGCTATAATGGGCTTCACCCGTCACTTATGATGTCCAATATATTCCACATATGAAAAGGTTGAAACATAACATAAACATTTTTATTAACACTAACATACGAAATGTCAATAATATAACCATAAACCATGAATGGTATAAAAATAACACATCAACAGTCAAACATATTACAAAACCTTCAATACAATATGGAGTATTTGTATTATAATAAATCAACTTCAAACAAGTTTAAATTCCATCAATGGATTTTGACATAGATGGGAATGATTTTTCAAACTCATTGAGAGAAATATCCCTTTGTCATGAAAACATTTAAAAGTCACACAATTAGTAAATGAAAACATTTAATGGCATTTTTTGAATCAAATTTTCCTATACCACTTTGAATCTTTTGAATGGAATTATCATTTTAAAAACATTCATGTCCATATAAATAAATCCCTAAAAACATTTTGAAAACCTGGACATTAATGAGAATGATTTTTAAGTATAAATTTTTAAAACATTTAAAATGATGTTTTAATAAAATACTACCTTAAAATAATCCCATTGAAAACTCTTTTATGAAACATGGACATGGATAATAAATATTTCCCAGTAAAAAACAAACATAAACAATCTCGAATAATAATGAGATTGAGTAATTAAGTGTTACCTTGCACATTCCTTTGGTCGAGGGTCTGTTTAACCTATTGTATAATGACCATTGTATGTTATTATATTTTTCCAAAACCATATTCATATTTATTATATCATAAGTGATACATTTATGACTTTATACTACCCATTTAATAATTAGTTTCATGTTAAATTAAAATCTCGGTCAATAATAGCTTTCTTTATCTTATGTATTTTAACATGTTATTCTTGACCATATCATTTAGATAATGATTTAAATAATTTAAGAATAAAAACATTGATTCATATATAATATATATTTAAAATATAAATATTTATAATAGATAGATATATGGTGTGGAAAACACCGTTTATGGAGATGGTAGGACGTACGTACGCATAAGCATTGTTTCTATTTTCATATCGTATTGAACAGAAGTAAGTGTATAAGATATATGTAAGTACATAAATACATGAATATATAGATATATATATCTCCAGCAGAATTAATATGTCATATATTACATACTAATTAGTAATATATATATATTTATAATCATTGATGAATGTTGAATGTGGAAATGAATCTCATCGCGTTGTAGAGACGGTAATCCGTACATATGCACGAGTGAAAATAAAATTTCCTTAAATGTTTGGAATTGGATGGTATATTAATTTAAAGAGAAATTATCATGTTATTTTCATTATTTATATACATATTAATCATCATTATATCCATACAAATAACATAGTGTTGAATAACAAATTACACCACAGCGTGGAGATGGTAAGTCGTACTTACGCACGCATAGTGACATTTTTATTCATAGTATGGATAGATTGATGAATATGGTTATTCCATATTTATAATAAAATCACAGTATATATAAGGTATAGTTGTTATTATTTTGGTATGGTAATAACAAATAAAGAGATAGTGGAAGAATAAAAGAACTTGGAAGAGGGTGGTGAAATCATTACCTCTTCTTACGGGTCTTCCTTTTGATTTGATCAAAAGGGAACCATAGGTTAGATTTTAGACAAACAGAATGACTCTAGGATGAAGGAAGAATATTTGGGAGTATATTCGGGCAGGTTATGGCAAAGCCAAATGGATTTGGAGGTGTGAATTTGAGATAAGGTGAAGTTCCCTTTTATAAGAGCTGTGAGGGGCACCATAGGAAAAACTTAAAATATTATTTTATAATAAATTAATTTTCGTTTTATAATAACTCCATAAAAATTATATAAATTATAAGGTGGTTATGGGTCTAAATCCACTCATCCAATAGGTTTTAGATAGGTTTGGTCGCCACATTAACCTTAACTTTTATATTTAACTCTTAGTTAAATAGTTTGACATTTACCATGTCTATTTGTATTTTTATATTATATGGTTAATAAACATAATATAAAAGGCCAATAGAACCCCAATTGGTTAATTAATGTCATATAAATTTTAATATAATTCTTTTTTCCGATCCTTATATTTCTAAGAATAGAATACTAATTAATAATATAACATTTGTTTTAAAAACTCTTTTATGTCATGTTTGAAACTATTTGGTATTTTGTGTTTACTAAATTCATAAACTCATTATTACAACTAAAAAATTCCATTTAATCAACAATAATATGTCATATTAACCAATAAAATTAGTGGAATTCATAAAAAGTCTCAAATTACATATATTTGCGTATTTATAATATCAATTATTTTAATATTTTATTAATAAGGTAATTACTGCATCATCTTTGTGTCATAAATAAATTAAATTATTTAATGTCTAAAAATAATAAAAAAAATACCATTACGTAGGAAATATTTTTATAATTACAATGAATTTTTATAGTCGAAATGATGAATTATATAACCCCATGTAAAAATTTATTTACTAAAAGATATTTGTTTATGTCATTTTTTCATTACTTTAATTTAATTAAAATAAGGTGTCATTATTGTTCTTAAGTTACTCCATGGGGTCCCAAATACGACCCAAGGATTCCTAGGGTCGTCCATGACTCATCCAATAAGGTTAAAACAAGTGTGAAGGTAATTTCGTATTATTATATTATTATTTTTACCTTGAATTACCCTTTTTACCTTTAACCGCGGTAAATAAATGTCAAAAGCTAATATTCATCAAAAATTATTTTCATATAATTAAACCAAATTTTAATTGATGAGGTAAACCATGTCTCTCAGATTTTTTAAATTCAACTCACAGAAACGGTAAAATTATGTTTTATGTAAATTGGCAAATTCTCCTTAGAGGTGGGTAAAAGACTGTAAAAAGTTCAATAAAAATTTTATATATCTAAACTTATTATAAAATTACTCAAATGAATTAAATTTAACTTATATAGGTATTATTTATCTATTTTCACCGAAAATAAATTTAAATAAAATAATTAATTAAATAAATAAAAAGTCAGTTTTAAACAATAACTCAGTGTTTTTCACTATTCATCAAAAATTGAATGTTTTTAGAAAAATACCAGAAATTATCCCTAAGATAATTTTGATATTCCCAATTAAAAAATGAAGTCTATTTTACCATATTAAAATCATATTAGTTGCATTTATTAATTTAAAATTAATTCCCATTTTCAAAACCAAAATCCGTATATTTAAGAAATAATAACTATCAAAAGATTGACCCTTGTTTATATCCAATTTCAAAGTAAATTACATACAATGACTAGAATTGGATTAAATGGTAAAAATATAATCTATTTATACTTTCAAACCATTAAAATTAATAATTTATCAATAAAAATTATTTTAAATAAAAATGTTGTTTACAGTTAAAATATAGTATTTTTCTCTATTCACCCAAATATGAAAGTTATCAGAAAAACACCAAAAATTGATTGAAACTGAATTATTATCTCCTAATTATGAAAAAAAAATTTATTTTTTCAAATTGAATATAGAAAAGTTTCAAATATTGGATTTATAAAGGGGTTTTCATCAAAAGGTGGTAAAATTGTCATTTTTGAAAAATACTTTTTTTATCCGAAGAATATGAATTTGTTCTTATATTATGTCTAAGAAACACATAATATGGATGTTAAAAGTATATAGAGTATATAAGATTCAAAATTTAGTTAATACTATTTATATCCTCTTTTTGAACGCCAAGTTTGGTAATGTTGTGGTGCGCTCGAACTTAGTGTTGTGTGTAGTGCAAGCTATTAAATTACTTTAATGAGATAACATACTATGAAATCTTTGGGTGTTACACTAGTGATAAGACCAAGATGATAAAATAGTTTTTCTATAGATTTTCCATTAATCAAAATGACCCAAAAGGCCCCCATTCATAAATCACACAAAAACCATTTTATATATCCTCTAATAAAGCCGTCCATTTATAATGACAGTAAACTCCATAAATGTTTTAATTGTCGCGTGACCATAAAATATGAAATGTGTCCTTCTAAGGGGAAATAAATTATATATTTATTTTATTCCTATTTTCATATGATATATAGGACACCTACTCATGGATTAATACAATATTTTTCCACATCCATGGATGGCGATAAACACTATAGTCTCCATCTATGCATCTTTAAACACTATCTTCACTAACAAATAAATTCAAAATATAGAAAAAATGATACATATAAGCATTAAAATATTCACATTGTATGATTAAGATAATTGAAACAAGGGATTCATTTCCCATACAGGATATTAGATGTATTCATATCATATCATAATTCTACAAAAGAGTCCAAGACTAGGAAGTAATTCCTGTCAAATGACTGTGATGAGATTGACCTTCCACCTTAGTGACTAATGCGGGTTTTGAGGAATAACAGATAAAAACCCCATTAACCACATGCCTTTGGATTGTCGGTTAAAAAACATTTATTTTCATATTTACAAGAATATTTTGGTGATACATGTTTTTCAAACAAACATTTCTAGAGACTAAGGTAAATTAACACTTATAATCTCCCCTTTCTAGAAGTATTCCAAATTGTTCACCTTTATTTTCTCACTTATGAATTTAAAATATAAAAATTAAAAAAATAAGGACATAAGGTGTTTTTATAATGATTATTTGCTTTTTATTAAAATATAATAATATAATATACCAAAATCTAAATCAATAATGGATTTTTATTCATATCATTTTCCTAGGGATGTCATAGGTGAGAGAAATTCATTAAAAATTACATTAAAAAAATAATAATAAGAAAAGTTTCAAAAATCTTACCAATAATTCTTTTTTAATCCCCACTCCTATATAATGTAAAATAATTCCTCACTCTATAAAATTTAAAGGATGTTGATTTTAATGTATTGTAGATAACATGAAATTTTATTTGTACACTAATAAGTGATTAAATTCCCAAGAAAAAACAAGTGTCTCTATGTTATATATTTTAAAGGATCTATAATCATATCATTAAATTAAATAAAATACATTGTTGTAGTACACATTTTTTGAACTTCTTCATATTTATTTTCAATCAAAATGTGAAATAAAAAACAAATAATAGTGTTTCTTGAATAATACTACAATTCATATATTCTTTTTGGAATTTTTACATGAGTGTGTCCTATTGGTTTCTTGATAGAAATAAAAAATATAATATCATGAAATTAACTAAGTATGAATAATCATCAATCCCCTCCATGAAAAGAGGAATTTTGATAATTTTTAATCTTCTTTATTCAAGAAAGAATGGATTTTATATAATTGGTCAAACATTTCCAAAATGTTACACCATTGAAAATGAAGTACAATGGAGTTGGGAAACATTCTACTATAAAATATTAATGCATATTCTTTATGAGAATATCTAATATTAAAAATCTATATGGTTTGTAATATCTTCTTCATTTTAAATATCATATCTAACATCTATCATATATGGTTCACTTATGACTTTATATTACCCGTTCTTTTGTAAATTCCATGTTAAAGAGCATTTTGGGTAAAATTGTTTCATTTGTCGTCCGTGTTTTGACTTGTAATTATTCATATGATTACTTAGATCATGATTAATTAATTCTAGAATATAAAACATGATTTATATATATATATATATTCAGAATATACATATATATAATAAATCAGTAAATGGAAAGAAATACACCGTTCATGGAAACGGTAGGCCGTACGTACGCATGAACGCTGTTTTCGTTTCCTTATTGAGTTGAACGGAATTAAGTAGATGACATTAATATATATAAACATAAATCCAGTATCATTATTATGTCATATATTTCATGATTACTTATTATATATACATTATAATCATTCATGAATGGTTAAAGTGGAGAATGAATCTCATCGCGTTGTGGAGACGGTAGTCCGTACGTACGCACGAGCGATGATATCGTTCTCATGATCATGGGACTGTATTGGAGTGTTTGTATACTATTTAAGAATCAATATCACTTTAAAATAATAATATATAGTTATTATTTACACCATTATACCCATCCAAGTAAGGTGGTGGCGGAAAATAGATTTCACCACGGCGTGGAGACGGTATTCCGTACGTACGCACGCGCGGTGATTTCGGTTTCCGTAGGATGGATAGATGGTGAAATATGATTGTTTCATACTTATAATAACATATCAGTATATTAGTGATACTGATGTTATTACTTCATAATGAAACAACCTAAGAAGAAGAAGTGGAAGAAGAAATAAAGGTGAAACAATCGGTAACGGAAATTACCTCTTCTTTGAAGCGCCTCTTTGAGACCTCCTCTTAGGACACTAAAATTGGTCTTTGAGGAAGACCAGAACCTCTAGGATGTTTCTAGGGAAGTGGAGAAGATAATTTGGTAGGGGTTGGGCGAGCTTGAAGGCTCAAAGTTGTGTGAGGAAGAGAGGGAGGAGGTGCCCTTTTATAAGGGAGGAGAGGGTCACCTTTGGAATAACTAAAAATATTATTTTATTATAAAGTCAAGTTCGGTTTTAAATAGCTCCAAATTGATTTATTTCTAGGCTAAGGTGGGGATGGGCAGAAATCCTCTCATCCAATAGAATTTAGACCAGTTTAGGTTCCTATTTTAACCTTATCATTTAGATTTAACATTAAGTTAAATAATTTTACTTTTACCGTGTCTTCTTGTGTTCTTACACTATAAGGTTAATAAACTTACTATAAGAATCCAAAAGAACCCCAAATTGTTTATTATTAATATATATAACCTTATCTAAGTCATTTTTCCGAACCTTATATTTTTAGGAATAAAATAACAATTAATAATATAATATTTGTTTTAAAAACTATTTTATGTCAATTTTGACACTATTTAGTAATTGATTTTTGTGAAATTAATAACAGAATGATAAGTTCGAAAAAAGTTAATTAAATCAATAATAACATGTCATATTAACCTATAAAATTAATGGAATTCATAAAAAGTCTCAAATTATATTTATTTTTGTATTTATAACATCAATTATGTCAATATTTCATTAATAAGATAATTACTGCATCATCTTTGTGTCATAAATAAATTAAATTATTTGATGTCAAAAAATTACAAATAAAATACCATTATGTAGGAAATCATTTTATATTTCTAATTAATATTTACAATCGAATTTATCTTATGTATAACCCTATATTAAAAATGATTTATTAAATAAACTTTGATTTTAAATCTTTTAACTGTTCTTTGAATTAAATAATAATAAATGTCCTAATCTAATGAAAGTGGGCCTAAATGGTCATATTTTATTCCTAAGTTTGTTTTTGGTCGACTTACACTTATCCAATAGAATTAGGACATGTGTTAGGGTAATAATAATATCATTTCTACCCTTAATTACCCTATTTACTTTTAACCGTGGTAAAAAAAGTAAAAAGTTACTATTCACCAAAAAAATATTTTCATCTTATTGAACCACATTTTACTTAATGACATCAACCGTGTCTCTCTGATTTTTTAAATTCCAATCACAGAAGCGGTAAAATTAAGTTTTATGAACAATTCAGTTTTTTTAACTACCACTTAGTGGTTTCACTATTCATCAAAAATTGAAAGTTTTCAGAAAAATACCAAAAATTAGGCCTAAGACATATTTGATATTATGAAATCAAAAATGATTTCTATTTTACCAAATTCAAAACATATCAGTTGCATTAATTAATTTAAAAATTAATTCCCGTCGTCAAAACAAATAGAGTGTTCTTAAGAGATAATAACTATCAAAAGATTGACACTTGTTTATGTTTGGTTTAAATGTGAAATTACATCCAATGACCAACATTGTATTAAATTGTAAAAATATATTCTAAATATACTATAAAACCACTCAAATTAATAATTTATCACTATTAATTATTTCGATTGAAAAATTTGTTTTTAATTAAAATTTAGCAATTTTCACTATTCATCAAAATATGAAAGTTATCCGAAAATCACCAAAATTTCACCCTAAGCTAATTTCGATATTACGAATCCAAAAATGAAGTCCATTTTAAAAATTAAAAATTACAAAATTTCAAAAAGTGGTTATTACAATTCATAACGGCTAGTTTTAATAATATTTTAACAGCATATCGTTGTTTAGCGAAACTTGGTGTTGCTTACAACACACGCTATCGTGGAAGGTCGCGATTGCGTGTAATTCAAGCCAGGTCAGAGATGTGTGTTGTGAAAGCTCCTTTTGGTGTAGCGTATAACACAAGACATTAAAAGAAAATTTTTCATAAAATCTCGGGGTGTTACATTCTACCCCCCTTAAAATGAATTTCACCCTCGAAATTCGTCGGGGTTATAAATGGTTTACTACTCGAAAGTTTCTTTAATAGAAACCCACATCGTAAAAAGGAATAACAAAACCAATCTTTAATAACAAAAGTATGAAACGTAACAGTTAACCAAATAAACTAATCACTGGGTTTCCACATAGGTGAAAATATGGATATGGAAGAAAAATCTAACCATCATGTTCTGATGGAGAGTGGTAGAGAACATGGCTATGGAAAAGCCAACAATCACAAATCCATAAATTTGTGACGATCTAAGGTACCATCTGATTAATCAGATATAAGAGCACTAGGACAACATTTTTGGTTTTTAAGATCGTTTCCCTAAAGTTGAAGAATTTGAATTAGAATAAATACTTACTTTATTTTGGTACAATCTCACTGTTGTTCATGCCTCGAACAATTTCCACTTCATCTCTTAAATAAATGAATTTGAATTTGTTATTTGTGAAGTGTTAGCAGATCATGTGATAGAATGACGGGTCATTCCATCTGTCTCAAACAAAAGGTTAGCAAAAGTTATTAAATATGCATAAGTCATTCTATAGTGAGATTAATCATATATGGTTCCTAAAATGGACTTATACTTCATATATCATACTGCTTAATATAATAAAACTAGTTTCTACTAAACAGGGACTTCCTGTAGGCCAGTGGTAGGCGATAAAGGCCAGTGGCACTTCGGTTGTGGGTTCGATTCCCACAGCCTTGTCCGACGCGATGGGCGGTCGCCCGTCCTGCATGTTGTCCTTTTTCTAAAGCTATATTACTATAACATCCCATCAATAATATCGAAAAACGTTTTATCCTAACTTATGTCCAACATAATCCATTCTAATCTTTAGGCTTATCTAAAATACTTCGGTCCAAGCTCATAGTATAAAGAAAATGATCACTTGAAATGTCACAGAACAATCACGTGAATTCCATCATTTATCCCCCATATATCATAAGATATATCTTGTTGGTCAAATTACAAACATTTGAATACCTTAATCATGTATTCTCTTGAAGAATGAATACCCATTGAACCTTAGTGAAATCATGAATGCAGTTAAAAATTAACACTTTCCACATACGAAAATCCTCAAAATTCTATATACTCAAACCATGATATCACTTAGTCCTTATATCAATCATGAGCTCATGAATACTGTTAAACATTTAATTTTCTCGTTTTCCCTTCATTATGCGCATATCATCTTATTTCCAAAAATATCTCAATCACTTTGAATACCACATTAGACCAATACATAAATATTCCAATACTCCATGATACAACATTATTTTGGAATCCCATTACATAAACACTTAATCATTCCACTACATCGTTGTCATATTCAACATCGCCAATAGTGATCGCATGTGACTTCCCTTCGTCCTTTGCCTTAAGCGGTTGCTCATGTCGATCATCACTAACCCTTGGATTAGGGCATTTATTAGCATAATGCCCCATTTTATTGCACTTGAAGCATTGAAGTGTTGGTGGTGCGTTCTCTGCAGTGTTTGCTTTATTCACATCATTAGAAACCCTTTTTCCATTACTTCGACACTCAGCTACTCGATGACCTTCGTTTCCACATTTAAAACATTTTCTATTCCCTTTAAGACAATCTCCACCATGCTTCTTTCCACACTTTGTGCATAAGGAAACATTCATCTTCTTTTCAACATTATTCTGAGGTTTCTCCTTGAACTCCATCTTTCGTTTCTTGTCAAAACCATGAGATGGATATGTAACACCAACTTCTATTTCTACCTTGATAGCACAACGCACAATTTCTTCATAGCTACTGAAGTCCCTTATAGCTAATGCCCTTCGAAGACTTGGTTTTAAGCCACTGAAAAATCGATCAACTTTACTTTCAGGTTGGATGATAATGCCAGATGCATACCTTTCAAGTCTTGTAAAATTCACTTCGTATATACCAACGGATTCATCATCCTTTTGCTTTAGTTCGAGAAACTCCTTCTCCATCTTTGTTCGAAGAATATGAGGGAAGTACTTATTGAAAAATAAATTCTTGAACTCGTCCCATTCCATGGACTCAATTTCATCTCTTGGCCTCGTATTCTTGATAAGATTCCACCATTGATCAGCTTCACCTTCCAAACGATATACTGCTAAGATGACTTTATCATGTTCAGAACATTGAAGAACTGAAAATATCTTTTCAGTGGTACTGATCCATTGTTCAGCAACAAGTGGATCGGAATTCCCACTGAAAGAAGGTGGACGTTGCCTCATGAAGGACTCAATAGAATATTTTTCCCTTCTCTACTCATTTGGAAGTCCAGAATGATTCATAGCTTGTGTAAGTATAGAAATAAGATTTTTCACTCCATCTCCCATAACATTTGTTTGTTCAGGAGGACAATCATTGCATTGTCCATTACATTGATCAACACGGTTCCTTCGGGTTCCAGCCATCGTCTAAAACTCAAAAAGAATAGTGTGAGAGGAAAAAATCCTAATAAAGGGGGAGTAACATCAATATCTAACATCTTTGGTTAAATCTAATATCGTTACCATAGTTCTAGGACTATATCCTATACGTATACTTATCCTTAGGGACATCCCTAGTCATACCTTAGAAATATCTCTAGGGATCTCACTAACGCTTTCACATCCTAGTTTCCAAAGGTTGACTAAACCTTTCCTCTGATACCAACTGTAGAGACCCGAAGCCTGACGTACATTTACATTACATTACTTTTGCGGAATACTTAGTACATTACAAAAACACACACACAAGACCCGTAATAGTTTAGTGTCTTTGGAAACTCGGAATATAATCTTCTAATCGTGGTGAAAGATCTTCAACATCTCCCATAAAGATCTTCCTTTTTTTTACCTAAATCCTTTCTTTATATCCTGGGGAAAATAAAACATAAAAGGGTGATCTCAAATGCTCAGTAAGGGTAAACAAAATAAATATCAATCACATCATATTAATAAGAACATAACATTTTGGAAATCTTAACCTGCAAAAGAGAGCATAATTTCATAACATGGGATAAATCATAGTAGTGAAATGAAATCCCAATAATCATAACTTAAAACATGAAACATTTTGGCATACACACATAATCATAGAGAATCATATCTTATTAGTCAAGACTCATTTCCAAGACTATCTTAGTGGACAAAGTCTCTTTTTGAACCGAGTCACCCTCGTTTCAGTCCTGTTTCACTGAACCGGTATAACCTACCATTCCAGCCATGTCTATCTCATGAGATATAAAATATTTACCCAATGCATTATAGGGAGATATAGGTCCCACTCATATCATAATGATACCATTCTTATGTGTGCCACAAAATCATAAATCATACATCATTGCATAACCCATGTAATAAAAATGGTATTCTTAAACAACATGACATCATAAAACCATTCATATAAGATAAAGGAATTCATAAACATAATTCCATCACAACATAGTCAAATCAATGTAAAAGTATGGATAGAAACAGAACCCTTTATTTTCATAGATGGAAAATAATTTTGATAAAACACTTGAAATGAATTCTTGAGGAAAATATCCTTTCTTCTTCAAAATCAATTTTTTTCACAAAACATCATGCAATTTTAAAAGAAAGAGATTTTATTGAAAATAGTCATGAAATCTTTTGGAGGAAGCTTCATGAAAATTAGGCTTTATAAAGCCGTAAAAATCTGTTCGTGCCGTTTAAGTTAAAAAAACATTCTTCTCGTACTTTTTTCAGAAAAGTCAAAAAGTACCTCGTACGAAAAACGACAAAAGATTCCTTTCATATCTTTTACTAAAAACACACCGAGGGGTAAAATTGGATATAAACTATTGTATAAGGATATAAATATTACATATTGAGGAAACATGGATGTGGATAATAAAATACACCTCAGTAAATACCAAAGTATAAACAATCTCGGATAAAAGTGAGATTGTGATATTTCCCTTACCTTAGGTCCGATATGCTTCGTCAGTGTCCGAAACTCCTGTATAATGATTTAAATAATGTCATTGACTTATTACAGAATCATATTCTTTGTTATGATATCATATATGGTTCACTTATGACTTTATATTACCCGTTCTTTTGTAAATTCCATGTTAAAGAGCATTTTGGGTAAAATTGTTTCATTTGTCGTCCGTGTTTTGACTTGTAATTATTCATATGATTACTTAGATCATGATTAATTAATTCTATAATATAAAACATGATTTATATATATATATTTTCAGAATATACATATATATAATAAATCAGTAAATGAAAATAAATACACCGTTCATGGAGATGGTAGGCCGTACGTACGCATGAACGCTGTTTTCGTTTCCTTATTGAGTTGAACGGAATTAAGTAGATGACATTCATATATATACACATAAATCCAGTATCATTATTATGTCATATATTTCATGATTACTTATTATATATACTTTATAATCATTCATGAATGGTTAAAGTGGAGAATGAATCTCATCGCGTCGTGGAGACGGTAGTCCGTACGTACGCACGAGCGATGATATCGTTCTCATGATCGTGGGACTGTATTGGAGTGTATGTATACTATTTAAGAATCAATATCACTTTAAAATAATAATATATAGTTTTTATTTACACCATTATACCCATCCAAGTAAGGTGGTGGTGGAAAATAGATTTCACCACGGCGTGGAGACGGTATTCCGTACGTACGCACGCGCGGTGATTTCGTTTTCCGTAGGATGGATAGATGGTGAAATTGGATTGTTTCATACTTATAATAACATATCAGTATATGAGTGATACAGATGTTATTACTTCATAATGAAACAACCTAAGAAGAAGAAGTGGAAGAATAAATAAAGGTGAAACAATCGGTAACGGAAATTACCTCTTCTTTGAAGCGCCTCTTTGAGACCTCCACTTAGGACACTAAAATTGGTCTTTGAGGAAGACCAGAACCTCTAGGATGTTTCTAGGGAAGTGGAGAAGATAATTTGGCAGGGGTTGGCCGAGCTTGAAGGCTCAAAGATGTGTGAGGAAGAGAGGGAGGAGGTTCCCTTTTATAAGGGAGGAGAGGGGCACCTTTGGAATAACTAAAAATATTATTTTATTATAAAGTCAAGTTCGGTTTTAAATAGCTCCAAATTGATTTATTTCGAGGCTAATGTGGGGATGGGTCGAAATCCTCTCATCCAATAGAATTTAGACAAGTTTAGGTTCCTATTTTAACCTTATCATTTAGATTTAACATTAAGTTAAATAATTTTACTTTTACCGTGTCTTCTTGTGTTCTTACACTATAAGGTTAATAAACATACTATAAGAAGCCAAAAGAACCCAAAATTGTTTATTATTAATATATATAACCTTATCTAAGTCATTTGGCCGAGCCTTAGATTTTTAGAAATAAAATAACAATTAATAATATAATATTTGTTTTAACAACTATTTTATGTCAATTTTGACACTATTTAGTAATTGATTTTTGTGAAAATCATAACAGAATGATAAGTTCGAAAAAAGTTAATTAAATCACTAATACATTGTCATATTAACATATAAAATTAGTGGAATTCATAAAAAGTCTCAAATTATATTTATTTTGGTATGTATAACATCAATTATGTCAATATTTCATTAATAAGATAATTACTGCATCATCTTTGTGTCATAAATAAATTAAATTATTTGATGTCAAAAAATTACAAATAAAATACCATTATGTATGAAATCTTTTTATCTTTCTAATTAAAATTTACAATTAAATTTATCTTATATATAACCCTATATTAAAAATTATTTATTAAATAAACTTTAATTTTAACTCTTTTAACTCTTCTTTGAATTAAATAATAATAAATGTCCAAATCTAATGCAAGTGGGTCTAAATGGTCAGAGTTTATTCCTAAGTTTGTTTTTGGTCGAATTACACTTATCCAATAGAATTAGGACATGTGTTAGGGTAATAATAATATCATATTTACCCTTAATTACCCTATTTACTTTTAACCGTGGTAAATAAAAGTAAAAAGTTACTATTCACCAAAAATTATTTTCATCTCATTGAACAACATTTTACTTACTGATATCAACCGTGTCTCTCGGATTTTTGAAATTCCACTCACAGAAGCAGTAAAATTAATTTTTATGAAAAATTCAGTTTTTTTAACTACCACATAGTGGTTTCACTATTCATCAAAAATTTAAATTTATCCGAAAATCACCAAAATTTCACCCTAAGCTAATTTCGATATTTCGAATCCAAAAATGAAGTCCATTTTGAAAAATAAAATTTCAAAAATTTCAAAAAGTGGTTATTACGATTCATAACGGCTAGTTTTAATAATATTTTAATAGCATATCGTTGTTTAGCGAAACTTGGTGTTGCGTACAACACACGCTATCGTGGAAGGTCGCGATTGCGTGTAATTAAAGTCAGGTCAGAGATGTGTGTTGTGAAAGCTCCTTTTGGTGTAGCGTATAACACAAGACATTAAAAGAATATTTTTCATAAAATCTTGGGGTGTTACAGAAACTGTATACCAATAAGTCCCCATTCGACCTATGTGAATCACACTATATTAATGAAGGTTTTTATGAGCCGAAGGCGAAGTGACTTTCGTTCGATGGTGTTGATTGGATTTCCACCCCCAAACAGTTTAGAAATGGGTTCTTCTAATCCATTCAAGAAACTTGGGAAGAATATATATTGTCCATCAATTAGATTGAGTGAAAAGTTCTAAATTTGGATGTGTATTCAACAATACTCATGATTTCAGTCATGACTACCTAGCCTAGTAATACTGAAAAGCTGACTGTATCCCAATATTATGGAGGGGTTTGGATTAATATTTCCTCGAACTGTCATTAATACTCCAAAACATTTTTGACTCATGCACTAAGAAAGGAGGTAGTGTCTCATCACACAGAGAATATGAGGAATCTCCTTTACCCATCACATCATTTTCCTAGTGAATCACCCACTGAAAACTAATATAGAAGTGGATGCTTCACCACCCAGACTACAAAATTGTAACTCTTACCAAAACTATGGAATGATCGTATCAAGAATTGTTTCCCTATATTAAGATGAGGAGGAATATGGAGAGTATGTATAATAGGAATAAAAAGACCTAGGGGATGACCCTATATCATTTGAGGATAGAATCTCAAACTCTATTGATGAACGTAAGGAAATCATCTTTGGAACAGAAGAAGACCCACGACCCACTTTGACTAGAGCTACCATGACTTCTAATGATAATGAGGTATACACCATATTAATGAAGTAGAATAAATATTTTTCTTGCCTATAATGATACATAAATATTAGGCCTTGAACCAAGGGTGGCCACTCACCACATGGGCCTGTTAGAAGACCACCATGGTTACAAGCAAGCTGCTAGAAGTGTAAACCTGACACCTGCTTCCAAAATAGTGGATGAAGTCGATAAGATCATTAGAGCCAACATCATTCAGTAATTACAATACCACATCTGTCTAGAAAATAGTAACCCCATGAAAAATTAAAATTGTTTTATTAGAGTATGCATTGATTTCAGGGACCTGAATCGACATTTCCCAAAAGACGATTTCCCAGTCCCGATCATAGATTCACTGACCCATGGAACCTCTACGTAAGAGGCTCTCTCATTTATGGATGGTATTTCATGTTATAATGAAAATTTAATGGCCCATTTAGATGTATAATATTCCCCCTTTAGAGATCTTTAGGGAGTTTTTTCTATAAATTAATGCCTTTCAGGTTGAAAAATGTCAGGCCACATATTAGCATTCCATGAATAAAATTTTAATACCCTTCCTGAGAAATATCATCAAATTCTATGTTAATGATCTAGTGGTTAAATCATGAAAATTCATGGACCACCTAGAAGATCTTAAAACCATATTCAACAAACTATGACAAAACAATCTAAAAATGAATGACCTAAACTGTTCTTTAGGTGTTACCTTAGGAAAATTTCTTGGCTTCTCCATACTCTATCATAGAATCAAATTAGAACGTGATAAGACAACGAACATTCATGGAATGTCACCTCCTCGCAACCTCACCGAGTTTAGAGGACTTTAATAACATTTGGACTAAATTAGGCACTTCATAAACAACATTGCAGGAAAGTGTTTTCATTTTACTAGGTTGATTAAAAAAAGTGGTCACGTATCAATGGACACAAAATTTTCTAGATTCTTTCAAAAACCTCATGAAATACCAATTGATCCCACAAGTTCTAATGCCACCTATCGAAGGAAGACCACATATTCTTTACAAGAATGCCTTGGAGAGATCAATCGGAACCTTCTGTGAATAGAACAATGATGTTGAAAGTGAGAATAACCTATATTATCATAGATGAACCATGATTGACACAGAGACTTGTTATTCAAATATCAAGAAGTGGAAACTGGCCTGAATATTTTTTGTCCAAAAGATGACACACAATCTTCAGCACCATGAGTTCTATTTTAGCTCCCAAAGCATGCCACTCAAGTTCATTCTCAACCATCTGATACTGACTGGATGTGTATCAGGATGGGAGGTTATTATACGATAGTTCAATATATGATTTTTGTCTCAGAAGGCTATCAAAGGATAGGTGTTAGCGTACTTTATAACAGAAAACCCCTCGGTAGTTATGACTTTGTTAGATGCTAAACTACCAGATGAGAGGATATTACTTGTTCAAGAGGGTTCCCAGACATGGGATATGTATTTCAATAGTGCTTCTAGAATTGTGATATGGAAAAGGATCTAAGACCTCATGTTAAACAATGTGAGGTTGGGATTCATACTTATGTCTCTAGAAAAGGTAGTCATTCCTTACATCTTCCTGCTATCAGAAGGATGCACAATCAATGAAGAAACGTACCATGACATCTTTTCAATCCTTGAGTGGTAACATCATGCACATGTATAGAATTTAAATACAAAAGTTTAGTCAAAACTGGTCATCGAGCATGTAAATAGAGAATATTCTATCCAAAAAGTGGAGCTAATACATTTTATGGACCACATATGAGAATTGATGGTGGAATTTCCATCTGATCCAACTTTTACTCATATTACCCCATCAAAAAATAAACCAGATGATGTGTTAGAAAATGTAGCCCCAAATTTGGATGATTAAAATAGAGATGAGACAATTACAAGAATTTCCCACCAATGGATAGTACAACCATTGGTTTTGAATAAGATGGAGGAAATCGATGAGAGTAGTCACTAAACCTTACTGTCATACCTCTGGATGGATGAATCTAACCAAAAATTACCATTAAAGCGGAGAACTCCCACCAGATAGGACAACAAGGAAGAAAATATAGAGATAGGAATCCAACATCAAGATATATTACCGGATGAACTAGAGAAAGGTTCTCTATAAGAAAGGACTTGATGGGATCCTTCTCAAGTGCATCGATGGAGAAGAGATCATTGCAGTCATGAAATAACTACATGCTAGAACATGCAGAGCCACTCATTCAGAATCCAAGCCCTCTCATCAAATCCAATGGCTCAGATACTATTGGACCACTATGACACATGATTACAGAGAATTTGAAAAAAATATCCATTTTTATCAAGTTCCTTCTAATTTCATCCACAAACCCATGTAGTTAATTCACTTCTCTAAGAACTCATGGCCATTTTATATATGGGGAATGGACGTCGTGGGACCATATCCTACAGCTACATCCAAAAAATTTATGTATATTATCACAGTGACTGACTTCTTTTCCAAATGGGTAGAAGCTTCACCACTCAATAAAGTTGCAGAAAGAAGCATTATCAGCTTTGTGAATTCCAATATCATCAACAAATTTAGTCTCCCTCATATAATACTAACATATAATGGATCCTATTTCTACTCTTATGAATTGTATACATTGTATCATGAGTTTGTAATAAAAGAGAACAATTCATCCCACTATTATGTTATGGTCAACGGTCATATAGAGGCCTTCAATAAGACTTTATCGAACATTATGAATAAGATGGAAAAAAAGACAAGAAATCATGGTTGGAAAATCGCCCCCATTCACTATGGGCATACCAGAACATGACCCACACTTCCACACAAGCAAACCCATACACATTAGTATACAGGGTAGAGGTGGCCCATCCTATCGATGTTCAACAGCCACCACTATATGTGGCCATATGTGATCAACTATCCACTGATGATCAGTTTTAAAAATGTTTTGATAAGATAGAGCGGTTGGATGGGAAAATATTTTACACTTTGAACCCTTTGGAAGTTTACCAGAACCAAATTGCATGATCCATCAATAAAATTGTTCGCCTTTAGTCTTTCCTTAAAAGATAAACGGTGATGGTCCTCAGAACTATGACCATACTCGACTGAAAACCTCCAAAACTAGAGCCCAAATTGGAAAGGGCCATATGACATAAAAAAGTATACTCCAATGGAGAATATTACTTAATTTCAATGGATGTAAATATACCATAACTCCAACAAATGTGAGGTTCCAAAATAATTACTTTGTGTAATCATATAAATTCCTTCTTAGCAGTATGATGATAAACTACATAACACCATATGCATCCATGATGTAAGACAATGTCAATGATGTAAGAAATTAAACTACATAGAATCATCTTCCATACCATGGGATTTTAAACTACATGGTGATCATTGTGTCCTAAATAATGATTCATTTCACATAGGCCAGATCAGTGCAAAATAAAGACCAAATTCCCCTATTCCTATGTGAGGGTCTGATCCACATGGCAACACATTTTCTTTAGAACTTTGTGTTGCTTGATTCCTTCCATCATAGGATAATTAGTGATAGATGGTTCATTTATACTATTCTAGCCTCCAAAAAAATTTGTGTCCCCCCCCCAAATGTTTGGGTCAAACCATCGTAGGGGGGAATTCAAGAACTATGTATGGCGTGATTCATGCCCTCACAAGATATGTAGAGACACCGTGACCCTGTGTCTTGGTCCATCCACCACATGATACAAATTACCCCTATCTTTCCATAGGTTAGACTATAATACATAGTTTTTAATAGCTATGTGTGGTTTGATTCATACCCTATGAGGATACACATTGACACCACGATCCTTCATTCGGGTCCATCCATCATTCAAAAAAACTTCTCATGTCCTATTCATGGCTCAGACCGACATAATGACCTTATTATGAATAACTATGTGTGGCATGATTAATTCCCTTGCAAGATATGTGGGGACACCCAGATCATTCATATCGGCCTAACCTCCATTACAAAGATTTCCCCTATAGGGGTTAGATTAATACACTGAACGTGTTTTTAGAACTATGTGGACTTTGATTCCCTTCTAACTGGGATATGTAGGCATCCTCCATGAGGATCAAGCCTGAAACTTCTCCCACCACATCCTTTTCACATCAGTTTAATCTCACCTTTACTTTATGACATTAAACTACATGGGATACCAGTACTATGTTTGTATTTATTCCAATCATCATAGGATATATAGTGAAACCTGGATTCTATAACTTGACCCAGACACCGTTAAAAAGTAAATTCGTCCAATACATGGATCATACATATATAAGGAACATCGTTTTAGAACAACATATGTCTTGATTCTTTCTTTTTTTGGGATACATAGTGATGCCTAGATCCCATATCCTAGTCAAACCACCATTAAAAAAATGCCTCCCCCAACGAACATGCCATTCTTGCGTAGGGAAATTTATTATTCCTAACTGCATGATGTTAAATTGCATGTACAATGAAGTCTTAACCAGAAAAATATTAAACTATAAGGTATCCCAAGAACTGCGTGTGTCAGTATTCTCGATATAATGAGATATGTAGTGACACTTAATCCTTCCCTTGTCTATCATTGTGGAAGACAAAATACCTCCATTTCCTAAATGAGAATTTAAATCTGTGTGGAAGATTCCAAACTTTGATCCTCACAATAAATATTAGTAAGAAGATCATGACTCCTACATACAAATCAGATCTATATAGAGAATATCATACCTCATAAATAATCATGGTATATATATTTCTCACATAACAAGATATCCCCTTTTCATTCAGCAATCTACATGCCCTAAGAAATCTCAAATCCCCGTAATCAACATCATTTTTCGAAAAAAATATAGTTAGTGAACTACAAAAACCTTTTTTTGACGATTCACACACTTCCCTATAGGCTCTACTTATATTTCCCACAAAAATGGCATGTCAACCAACGGTAAATTTTTCCTCTTAAGATTCTTTTCCTACTTCTCTATTCCCATCGGCTCTTAAGCCTTACATCATCCCACTTAATTTGATGGCTCTTAGAATCATGGTTTACACTTTCTTCCCCCACTCACAACCTGGGCATACCAGGGATATCTCGACTTTATTAGCCCATACATACACCTGATTACATTGGTATTTTATCCCTATAACATGATGTTAAACTACTTAGTCAACATACATTATAAAAGACATAAAACAACATGGACCCCCATCAACTATCTTTTTCATGTTGAGTTTCCCACATCCTCGCCACATGAAGTTAAAATTCTGTCCCAATAATGCTCCCTTATTTGATCTTCTATCCATACGTGGTGGAGTGAAGCCATTACTACACCTTTTTTCTCACACCGAATATAAATCGCATATGCTTCGGTATTTTGGCATGTTATTACCCACATATATAGGGAAAATCAATCCACAATGATTGATCCTACTCGGAGGATTTTAAAAGGAATAATAGAGTTTCCCATCAATTTTGGGAATCCTAAAGTCCTAACCATATGAAATTAATGTTCAATGTACCCCAAATATAGCTAAAATTCACCACTCCACGTGCACGAACCAAACCTATACATGGATACTGATTTTTGGACACAACTCTCTTCAAAATCAGGCCCCGCTCCATTAAGGGAATCAAAATTCCACACCCTACGTGTGAAATGTATCTATGTAGGATATTTCCCAACTATATGGGTGATAATGTACAGAATGATTCTAACATATCCCGACACATTTTTTCCATCTATCAAACTCTGTGCTTCAAGTGATTTCAAATCCTCATATACCTTCCTGGCCATTAGATATGGGAGGCTACTGTCTTCTGGACCCCTTTGTTTGACTATGTACACAATTCCTCAGTGTCTTTGCATATGTTTCCCATGAAAATGGCCTATAAACCATAGGAAAATTCATCACTGGGAGAGGCTTTCAATATTAATGTATGATCAATGGATTCTAAGACCTGGTTCATCTCTTCTAATCCATGATCCCTTGAAATAGTGGTTTTCACTTTACTACCTATCCACATCTTGAATGTGTTTGGAAACATTGTCTTGACCATCCTCCCATTAGTCATGGATTCCACATGAAATTTCTAATCACATGTCATTAATGATGCATGATGCTCAAATTCTTTTGGTCATTCTTGGTCCCTGACACACCAATGGATATCCCCCGATTTTCCAATGAATGAAAAGAATCATCATAGGAATGTTCAGTGTGGGTCCTAATTCATTTTTATCCCCATCTAAAATAAAATAAAACATTTCCCATTCATATGTGTAAACCATATCCTCATATTCATAAGCATTAAATTAACAATGTTTGGCTCGATTCCTATCATCATAGGATACATAGTGAGACCAGTGTCTCATATTTCGGTTCTATCCTGTAGAAACATTATCCCATTCATTCCCACTAAACGTTCATACCTACATGTGGAACAAACTCACACCTTCATGAGAAGCACATCTTCACATATTCAATAGACTTTGACCTTCAATTCCCCCCTTTTCTGGTTCAGACACCCCTTTTCAGAAACCATACTCTCAGTCCAGAAAGGTATGAATCCCCATAACCATCAATAGTTATTGAAAATGGATGGGTAGGGTCATGAGGACACCTTTTTTAACTATACACACAATTCCTCGATAGATCTTCATATATTTTAGAGAAATTATCATGTCAATCAAAGGAAAACTATTCCTCATGAGTGGATTTTACTACCTCTGTATGACCTAATGACTTTTACATCTCCCCTCATTCCCCAATTTTAGAAACCCCCCAAAATAACAATTTACATCATTTCTCCCCTCTCATGCTGAAATTTGATAAAAGAATTTTAGACCACCATGAGAAAGTAAGATCATTTCTCTTCTAGCTAGAGTAATATTAATTCAAATCATAAGTCTCAAATTTTCCATTTGTACTACGTTAAACTGCATCATTCTCCAGACCTCCTTTACCTAATTAAAAATCACATGGGGCCAGGTTGTAGACCAGAACCAATAAAAATGAATTGATTACATCAAGAAATCCTTCCCCCAAAAATTCACCTACTATGGCCTTATAAACATTAAATGATTCTAAAAATCAATAAAAATTCCTAGCCATATGATATAGAATTCATGTGTATTGTGGACACCTTTTCCTGAATATGAGCATAATGCCCCGACGGCTCTACAGAAGTGGACCCACAAAAAATGTCTATCATCCAACAACAAATTAATCATCTAGAGTGTTTTTTCTTATCTCTATATTCTCCATTTCTTCTAAGCCGCATGTCATATACCATTCCCAGAAAACACAATATTATGGTAATAAAATTCATTATCTGTGTCTGAAAAGTATTGGGACCTCCTTTGTCCATAAACCCTAATTCAATCCCTTTCCCTAAAAATAATGGTCCCGTATTTTTGACCTAAAACATTAGTCTTCGTCAAATTTGTTCGAACTAAAACATCACTAATGATAGTCTGGTTTTTTAGACATTAAACTGCCTAGGAAAAAGGGAAAACACTCCCCAGGATGAAAATACACAAAGGGAACCCTAGATAAAAGTAATTTTCAAGCTCACTAATCCTATGAATCATATGGTTTATAAAAAATATTAAGAAATCATTAACCAAAATATACCTAAATTTTATTACATCAAAACCTGCAAAGGGTTGCTCAAGAAAAAATCATGTTACACGTGCTAAGATGACAATATAGAGGGTTTAGGAGAACCTTAAGGTAATAATGAAAAATATATAGAGTTTTTGGGTTCTACAAATAATCCTATTAATAGTCAATGAACACTCCATGAGTCCCTTTGCTGAGGAAAATATTACAGCATCATTTGACCATTCAAAACGAGATAACTTCTACATCGGAATAGCCTTCTCTTTATCTCGATTAAAGCCCATTCTGATGGGGGAAATTTGTAGGGTCCTGAAAATTCTACATTCAAGATGAAGATAATTCCATATAACTTAGAAAAGGATATAAATAAAATGATGAAGAATATTTAATAAAACTAGACAATGCAAGGGCAACCACGAAATCAAAATTCTATTTTGTACCACTGCTTTGCATGGCAGTCTGCGGCTTCACAAAGCCATCTATAAACCAAGCAGTTTGCAGAATGGAGGTGATGGTTCTGGGTTGTGGGAACAGATTCATTGGGGAAATGGAGGAAGATAATTCCACCACTACATACAATTTCCCACGTGCACAATATCTCCCCCAAACTCAGCAGTTCATGCGATGAGGTACCATCTCCAGTGCCTGTAAATGATGACCCCCATGGACAAAGTCCTCCGTAGATCAAGAAGTTATCAATAGGATTCCCGAAAAATGAGCTAGGAGGAAAAAAATGATCCTATATAAAGACGTTGACATGGGATCTACAGGAAAAATTGATGTAGAAAAAAACTCTCTCAAATGGAGGGTAAAAGGAATGAAGCGTGGATAAAAATGTAGAGGGTATGGGGGAAATTTATCTCCCACACGTAGCTGCTCATAGAAAGCATGACATGAACCATATTGATAGAGAAAATTTATGGGCCTATTTTTTATACACTAATAATGAATTTTTGATGTTTTTAAATGATAAAACCCATGTATTTAAATGTTTTATAAAAATAATAGGAAATTTGGATTATTGAATAAAAATGAGATAAATTGTGAAGAATGTTTAATTTAGGATTTTTGACCAATTTTTACATCAAGGGTATTTTGGTCATTTTATAAAACATATAATTCCAAATTGAGTTATTATTATTTTTTCAAATCCTTATTGAATTTCCTTTATTTATGTCATCTAGAGCATGGGTTGAACTGATCTTCTAAAGACTATAAAAAACTAATGGAATTGAAGTGTTTTCCTGGCGGACAACGTAGACCCCACCACTTTAATGGACATGCATCTCTTCCTACACACCTCCAAATGCGTTGATTCTACTTGAGGATGAAAGAGAACTAAAATAGGCTTTCCCAAAATAAATTAAATGGAGTTTTGAATCAATTAAGGTAGTCATTGAAGTGAATATTTTTTTAATGAAGCTGTCAGGATCCTTCATCCAGAAACAGAATCTACCACTAAAAAAATAATAAATCCTACAACATGTGGCCAAATGAGCTGAACATTGGAGGGTGAACGGAAAAAACATAAATACAAAACTTTCATGAAATGGACCATGCATTATTAGACCAATTAATTGGTCCAAAACGCGAATCATTGGAGAGGAAAGAATTCTACCTATAAAAGGAGAGGGGCTCCTACCTCTCATATCATTCCTTCCTACACCAAAACCATCCAGGTCACAAAGGGGAGGAGGCCAAGAGCCTATTTGGATTTTTATTGTTTCATTTATTTTTAATTTAGTTTTCTTTTCTCATGTAATTCATTCATATTTTATATATTAAAGTGTTTCCTTTTCCTTCTTCCACCCCTTTTCTATTCCAATCTCAATCTCATTCCCTCTCTACCAACTTTCCATCGTGATCTCTACGCACTTATCTATGGAATTTGAATAACACGGGGTTTGGACCTAGGGGAGGATTCACAGTGTTCTTTATTATTATGCTTCATTTCAAAAAATGTTTATTCTATTTGTGGTGGAGGTGGGAATATTACAAGGGTGCGGCGGTCGTCCAACATGACAATATTTCAAAATCTATTTATTTTCATTGATTAACAATTTTACATCTCTTATCTTAAGAAAACCGTTCATATAGTGGATTTGGGGTTTCTATAAGGGATGAAACAACATATGGTGGAGCTGAGTCTTGTAGGAATAACATTCTCGGTTGAGGAGTTACCATACTTGATTACTGGAAGAGGTGTGGTTTGGTGTGATGGACGCATTCTAAAACCACACACTTAATAAGTCAATGGAGTGTAATTCATTAAGGATGATTCACTAAATGAATTATCAATTTGAATTTAAACAATAAAAAAAATAATGATTGAACCCGTGTTATCCAGACCTAGGACCAAGACCTTTCTTCTATAATTTCAGTCTGTCTGCATCCGTATCATCATTTAGATTTCAATTCTACGTTGAATTATTTTAATTACATATTTTCAAAAAAATAAAACCATTATTTTATTAAATATTAAATAAGAAAAAAATAATAATTAGATTAGGCGAACAAGAATAAGTGATTTAACTGACTGTAACGCTCCCCAATTGAGATGACCCTGGCCTGCCACTGTGTTGTATTAAGAATATTTATTTTCTTTTGGCATGCCCTACGACATGCGTGCGTCAAAACTAGCACCGATGCTGGGAGCTAAGTAGTTATTTTGATCACTTTTAAAAAATTCACATTTTTTTTAAATATTTTATTTTTTCATTAAGAAAAATATAAAAAAATATTTTTTAATGATGTATTCAAATTCAAAATTTTATGCATGGGAAGATTACTCACAGGTGAAATATCAAGAACTGGAAATTGATTATCATGATCTAAATGAATAGGTTGAAAGGATTAGTTATAATCTGGATGATTTTTGGAGAAAAATGGAATGGGTATTTGACCATATTCATTCAAGGATGGAGAAACTTGACCCTTAGCTAGAGCAAGAACCTGAGATAGTTGTGGAAGAAATTTCCCCACTCATAATTGAAGAACTATAGGAGGTAAATGTAGAGGTACCTAAGGATAATTAATCCTCACTCATCCAATTCAACCTAAGATAGATAAAAAATAAGATGAATTTATTACTGAGATATATGTGGGAGATCAACAAGAATTGGATGATTTAAGGAATGAATGTGAGGAACTGCTTGATCTACCAAATCATTGCAAAGAAGAAGAGGCAGCACCACTGAAAAAAGACACCACCCAATTAGTGTATTTTGATGTCATGATGGAGGAGACCAACTTCTTACCTCCATCTAGTGAAAAAAAAAATCCAAGAGACACTTTCAAATGAAGTTGTTATTGAACCAGAAACAACTCAGGGAGATTATCCTTCCATGAAATCTAACTTTTCTGATTTCATTCAATCCGATTTGAGCATCACCCCTTTTAATTTTGACTTTTCAGATTTGTTCAATCGTTACCTTGCCTTACATGAAGATGAAACAGAATATGCACCTGTTGAGGAACACCTGGAGCGCCAAAAAGACATTGAATATTCTTTTGAGGGAACAAAATAAGGAGAGGGAGATTTTTCACAAGTAGAAAATAGGAAGGATGGGGAACTGTACTTTTTCATACCCCCACCATGCAGGTATTACCACATTGCAAAGGGGGGTGATATAGTTTACTGTATCCATGTCTCTTCTTTAAAGAACAAGGATGAAGCAAAAGATGGGAAAAGCCACATGTGGTGGTTCAAATTAAAGAAGCTTCATCCACCCTCGGATTTTGGATAATTTCGTGTAATGCCCTCGAGATGTTGTAAACATTCACGGCCCACTTTGGGGATCATACCAAGATTTATCTTTACATGGTTTTCATATTTAAAATTCCATTCATAGAATACACTAGCATGAGGCCCACTCCTCCTTAACTTTTTGAGCTTTAATGACATGATACATGTTCTTCAGCAAGAAATTCTCTTTTGTAGGTTCATATTTGGGAAAAGGAAGCCTTAAATAGAGGAAGAGGACTGAAGCCTTATTTTAAAAGAGAGTTTACTTTTAATGTTTAAAATTTTAGAATCCTTATATTTTTTTAGTCCAAAACATGTTTTGAGCATTAATGATAAAATTTCATGTCCACAATTGAATTATCAATTTACTTGACTTATCTTGGACATATGAGTTTCTTATAAATCCTATGGTTCCATGTTTTAGATTTCGATGTTAATGAGAATGAATAATTAAAATGAAAAATTGAATGTTTAAACAGACGCATGTATATTGAAATTATGATTCATGATTTATGGGAATTAGGTGATTTATGTAAATGATATTTCCCTACCATTTTTCATACTTTGTATTTCTAAAATTCATGTGAATTGATTTTTTTATTAGTAATCATGCCTTGAGTGATTTCGTAATATCATATATCTCATCCCCAAGAGTATTTCTAGACCAATTACTTCCTATTTATTCTTGATAATATTTCATGATTGATCTTGGGACATGTCACTAGACAGAACATGCATTTGAACTTTTCAAGGTTATGACTGTACAAAATCACGTTTAAAATGATTGAGGAAATTTTGAAAAGCCCTTATCCCTAATGACCAACTATACATCAATCCTTCTTTTAGACCATAAAGACCATGAATAACCATTATAAGAATGAGAAATTGCTTCAATACATTTTTATTAATTCCCAGCCTACACTGAGTATATGCATGATATTTTGAAAATGAAGTGTGGGGGAGAATAAAATAATGGTAGGAGAGATGTTATACATTGTAAAGAAAATGTCTGGGGGTTCTATTGTGGTAATTATAAAGGTTTTTGTAATCATTCATTGTACTTCATTATTTTCCCCTCTTTAATTTAAATAAAATAAATAAATGACAAAAAGAACCCAAAAAATGGGAAAAATTGTGTGTGATTTGGGAAAACCAAAAATCACCATTTTCCATACCGATGGTCATATTATCATATGTGGTTATGTTATGGATGTGATGTTGGATCTAAAAACAACTTTCGAAAAAATAAAAAATGTATAAAATTAAAAAAATCAAGATGGCGCATTTATAATTCATTGTGCTTTACTTTGATCATGACCTTACTTTGAGTTTTGGGGGAAGTGGGTGTTGGTGCGTTGAAGGGGAGAATTTCTTTACACCTTTTAATATCACGCATTGTACTTGAGAGAGAAAACTCCTCCTTGAGCCTTAATTTTTAACATCCAATCCTACCAACATTAAGCCTCAGAGTTATTTGAATATCTATTGAAATGTCCTCATGATTTTATGTGCCTTTTGTCTTCAAAAAGTGAAGAATGTTGATCTTTTACAAGCCTGTAGATAAGTTTCTTGTTTTCATGATAGGATCATAACTATACATGAATTATATCATGAGAGATGAGAGTTAAAATTCAAATGTGAGGTAAATCATGATGTGTAATGTTTAATAATAATTAATAGAGAAGCTTGAACGACTGAAAGAATATGTTCTATTGCTTCTCAATAGGGAAAAGTAAAATATTTGAATTAATTGTTTGTTCAAAAATTGAGAAATTAAATTTATATTTTATGTGGAATTTTGAAAATTTTATTTTACATTGTAGATTTTTTGATTTTATTTTTTTGAATTTTTAATATTGGTAATATTGGTGTCCTCTAAATTCCATGTTGAGATTTTATGCATGAGGGCAAGAATGATTTATGTGTGGAGGCATTTGAAAGAGCATATTTATGTGCGTATTTTTAATACAATAATAATGAATTATTTATGTTTTTAAATGATAATACCTTGGTAAAATAAATAATTTATAAAAATAATGGGCAATTTGGATTTTTGAATAAAAATTAGCTAAATTGTTAAGAGTGTTTAATTTTGGATTTTTGATAGATTTTTATGTCAAGGGTATTTTAGTCATTTAATGAAACATATAATTCCAAATTGCATTATTCCTTTTTTGTTCGAATACTTAGTAAATTGCCTCCAATTTTCTCTTCTGGACCAGAGGATGAATATCTCTTTTTGAGGCCGTAAAAATCAATGAAGTTGAAGATTTTTCATGGAAGACGTCGTGGACCCCACCACAATAATAGACATCCCTCTGAACCAACAAAACTCCAAATGCATTGATTCTATGTGGGGATAAAAGAGGACTAAAATAGGTATTCCCAAAATAAATTAAATTGTGTTTTGAATCCATTAAGGCTATCATTGAAAATAATATTTTTGAAGGAAGCTGCCTGGATACTTCATCCAGAAACAAAAGCTGCCAATACAAACATCATAACCCCTACCTCAAGTGACCAAATGAGCTATAATTTGGAGGTTGAATAGAAGACACAGAAATGAATATTATTAATGAAATGTTCCACGCATTATTGGACCATGTAATGGGTCCAAAATGTAAATCCTTGTGGATGATAGAAATATGCCTATAAAAGGAGAGGAGCTCCTACATCTGAAATCATTCCTTCACATCGCAACACCATCAGGGGAACCATCAGCAGGTGGTGAAGAGAAATTTTGGATTTTTATTCTTTCTTTTATTTTTTATTTTACTTTTCTTTTCTCATGTAATGCATTCAAATTTTTTATATTAAAGTGTTTCAATTTCCTTATTCCACCCCCTTTCTCTTCCAATCTCAATCTCATTGTCTCTCTTCCATCTTTCCATTGTGATCTCTATGCAATTCTCTATGGAAATTGACTAACTTGACACTTAGACCCAGGTGAGGTTTCTGTTGTTGTTTATTATTATGCTTCAATTCAAAATGTTTTTATTCTATTTTTGGTGGAGACGGGAATATTGAATGGGGGCGATGGTCTGTCACCATGACACTATATCCAAATCTATTTATTTTAATTAATTAATCATTTTCCATATTTTTCTATTAGGAAAATTCTTCATTCAATGGATTTGGGGTTTCCATATGGAATTAAATGACATATGGTGGAGCCGGGTCTTTTAGGAATAACATTCTTGTTTGTTGTGTTACCCTACTTGATTACTGGAGGATGTGTCATTTTGTGTGCCAGACACATTCTAAAACCACACACTTAATAAATCAATAAAGATTAATTAATTAATGAGGTTTCACTAAATTAAATATCAAATTAAATTTAAACAATAAATAAATAATGAATAAACCCATGTTATCCAATCCTAGCTCCAAGATGTTTCTTCTATAATTTCATTTTGTCTACATCACCATCAGCATTTATATTTAAATTATACATTGAATTATTTTAATTACATGTGTTCAAAAATTAAAAAAATTATTTTAGTAAATATTAAATAAAAAAATAATTAGATTAGGTGAACTATAATACGTGATTAAACCGACTACAATGCTCCTGAAGTGAGACTACCCTAGTCAGCCACTGTGTTGTATTAGGAATAAAAAGTTTCTTTATCCACACACTAAGATTGGCGTGTTTTTCATCGAATTGAGGCATATTTTTCTATCCCTGTGAACAGATAACAAATAATTTCATAGAATACCCTTGGGGGAAAATAGTTTGTAGAGAACCGTATGGGGAAAATAGTATTTGGACACCCATATGTGGATGGTCCAGTATAAACTATAGTTTTTGGAAGACCCCCTACATTGAATACAATAAGTGACTGAAAATACGTGGATCCTCCTATATGGACAGCCCTATGTGGCTAGATCCTACACATCCAGCTCTTATGCGGCCAACCATATAGGAAAAACCATTCATGCTTACTGGTCTACACCGTGGGGGTTCTGCCCATGTACCCCTGATTGAGATCTGTGTCGAGATGCAGTTTTGGCCTCCATGGACAATTGCAGTATTAATGTTTCTTATATTCCAAGACACATCCATTCTATTCATCAAAATCTATGACCTAAGAAATTTTGGATCTTAATAAACCCCTCAAGACATCAAAAATGGAAGGTTAGTGTCCAAAGTCCACATCTTATTGACTATGTCAACAATGCCTTGGTGGCTTTTCAAACATTTCCCACAATAGAATACCTTCAAATAGAGACAAATTCATACCTAAGAGAGTATTTTATTATCTTCATAAGCCCTAATGGATTCCAAGCTCCATTTCATTTATCTTGATTCGAGAATACCCAGAATCATGATTTACACTTTCATTCCCTCCCATATTTGAGGCATGTAAGAACATCCTATCCCAATTGTCCTTTGGTTAATCATGGTTTTTATAACAACTGGTCCAAAATCAATGACCTTAAACAATGAGTTATCATCCTTGGAAAATAAAGATAAATTTTATGCTTTCAATCACGTCAACACAACATTAAATTGTGATTCCATTTTCCATGCTATATGAATTTAAACAGCAGTATATTGGGAGATTTCAGATCTTCAAAATCCACCTTGACCATCGGATACAGATGGAATTCGTTAAGAGGATACTTTTGTATGACTATTCATACAATGCCCTAATGGATCTGTATATGTTTCCCACAAAAAAGCTTATCAAATAGAGACATATTCTTCCTCAGGAGAGGATTTTCCTACCCCGGTACGCCATACATTCTCCCATAACTCTCTTTATTTATCCATATCTGAGATCCTCTAGAATCATTGGATTACGCTTTCATTCCTTTTCATTATCGAGGAATGTCATAACATTCCAATATCATTATCTTCTAGTTAATAATCATCTATCCTAAATGATCTTATACTTTAGTATACCCCATATGATTCTCAATAGGGCACTCCCACTGATCTAATCTCATATCTTTTCTTACAGAAGGTTGCATCAGTGCTCCTCTCAGCCTCCACCTTGGGCATACCTAGCTAGGTTAATCTGACTATCCAGGGTATGAAAACATTGGGGGTATTGGAAAATTCAAAGCCCTTTTTCTCTCTCTCTCACTTTGGGTTCCAGTAACATCTATCAATAGATTATTTGGGATATGAAATCATCAAATCCACTACCACCCCTTGTTTCTAACACCGAACATGACTCATGTGGGCTTAGTAGCATTCAATGATCATGACATTCACATAAACAAAAATCATGGGCCTCCTATATGGTGTAATCCCAAAATTCATGGAACTACGAGAACAACGATTCCTTCTCCAACTAGGTTATGTAGAATTTCTATCTAAAGTCCCAAACATAGTTGGAATTATCCTAAGGAGTATGCCCCAGACCTACCAAACCAAACCACATAATGAATCCTTAATGCATATGGCCTAAAAATGAACTACTAGAACTATGATTTTTTCTCTGATCAGGATACATAGGGCGCCTACCTAAGTCTTGAGCTTGAGGGAAATTCTCTTTTAAAGTAACTCCCTAGTAAAAATTCCCCCCAACTCATTAGGTAATCCCTTTCAAGAATAAGTCTCAATTTAATTCTCTCAAACATGGCCTCCTCTACGGTATATGTCCTAACTCAAACCGAACTATGAGGGATATATTACCAACGTACTTTGATACATATGATTCCACTTTGAGGTCAAACCTGATGCCCAAATCAGCTTAATGTTCTCTTGTCCATATCCCCAGTAGGGTCATTTCCACCTGGGAGACAATGTCTCTTTTGGGATTCTTGGTCCTCTTCAGTGTATGTCTCAGAAAACATTTTTACTAAGAGTATTCCATCTTGATTTACTAACCGGATGATGTTAAACATCATGGATGAGTCCTTTTTCACACGACCTTAAAATGTGATGTTTCCAGTAAAGATACACCAAACAATGTGAAATATGATTCCTCTCAGGAGGATATATAGGAATAAAATTTGGTGGGTTCATTCCAATTTATTGAAACAATCCATATCACCTCAGGATGATGATAAAATCCAGATCACCTCATCACATGACTTAAGCTAGGTTTGCCTCAGTATTCCATGACCCATGTATTTCCATGATTGATCTTGTGACCTCGGTGTAATCCACTAACACATGATGGTGAATGAAACAAGGATTCTTGAACATATGTACATTTCTTAAATCTATAAGAGAGGCCCAAAATAGGAAATAATTCTCTCTTAAAGGATGTGATGAGCCCAACCTATCATCCTCTCAACTAAAAAATTCCAAAATTTTCATTGGAAAAATCATCCAATGAGCTCCTATAATTGGAAATATGGTCCAAGAATCATCGATGAAAGGTCCAATAAGTGATTCACGCTCTGAAAATAAATCTATTAGAGACCATATGAGGACATCATACCCAACATTGGATGATTTCACACATAGTGAACACCCTACAATCACCCACTAGGACCACTCGACTATGAAACCATCTTCATAATAAAAGAAGGATATACCTCTCACTCCCAGTGAAACCATGTTTCCCACCAAAAAGGGTTACTATACAAAATAGGTCAAACAAAAAATGGTGAACTCTACATGAAGACATAACCATGGTGGCAGGTTAACCCATATCAGGCCCTTTTCGCATTCAAAATAATGAGGTCCATTCAAGATCATCCATTATATCTATTATCAATAGATTCCACCTTGACTGGGTTTTTTTATTTCTACTTGTCATATATATTGCAGTTGATTCACAAATTAACCATTAATACAATTTCATCCCAACAACTTGCACACACATGTGCATTATCGACCACATAGGCAACTGGGTCCCCAATGAAGAACATTACTCCATCGTCTACACAGCATCTTTAATGCTGGGTTTCAAACATGCTAATCAAGGATTACCTCAAGAAGGGTACTCTCCCCACAATGGAGCATACAATACATGCCCTCCATTTTATAAATGTTATCCCACCACCTCTTCATCCATGAATAGTGTCTCAGTACAACGAAGATCTACTGGCCATTTCCAATCGATTTCGGAGCCTATCCCTGGAGTGTTATAGTGAGTACCTCCATTACCTTTGGGAGGAGTATGAGGATGTTTCCAATAACTTCATATATACTATAAATGATCCCTTATCAAGGACCTCAACCGGGGAACATCACCACTAGTGCTACACGACCAAAAATCCTTGCTCTGAAGTTGATGTAATACCATGTGCTCCTACCGAAGTCCAATTAACATAGGCACCTCAGACAGCCTGTTGATAAAGATAAACTTTCTACTGGGAATAGGTCATCAACCTTTTTCATGAGAAGCAGATCTACCAAACAAATATGGTGGTAGACTAGGAGTATGAATATATCCATATACCCTCTTCTGAATCCCAATAAGGAAATATGGTGGAAACCTATGAGTGGACTGTAACAACTTGAACATTTATGAATAAAATTCCATATTGAGTCTTATGGTTATTTAAAACACATGAAATTATTAATTTATAACCAATTGTATTATAATTTACTATTAATTATCATTAACATTGATAATATATCCATTGAAAAATGATCACATAACAATTATAAATATACAGTTTTCACAAAACTTATTGACACATATAATGGAAGTGATGGCTTCAACCAGTAGGATTGTACCCTATGATTCCCATTTATTAGAGCATCTAAGAGGGATAGAAATTATAGTATTTTCTTTATACCAATCCCACGTCGAGATCCAATAACAAACGCATGGTCAAAACCATTTATGGAACAAGTTCAAGTTGATCAAGATCACAACCTGAATCATGATCACCGAACAACCCCATGAAAGCCCCACAACCACACTCCTTAAAATTCAAGTATATTATAGTGTAATAATGGGATATGTATAATGACCCTATATATAATATTATTTACATTTTTTTTATAAAATAATGAATATATTTTTCTCTGTATTACTTTTACTTTGTAAATGGTTTTTAAAGCATTAGTAATGTTTTTGATTTATATTAAAATTCATATAAGAAATCAATTTTGATGAATTAATGTATTTTTGAAATAAATAAATTTTTAATTAAATATTATTACGGAATATCTTTTATTAAAAATAAATGATCATATAATTTTTATGAAGACAAAAGAAAAATGTATAAAAATTTGAAAACTGTTTTTATCAAAACCTATAAATTTCCAAATAAGTGTCGGTTTTTATTTTAAATGTTAAAATTTTCTTTTTTAGTAAATTATTAATATAATGGGATTATTATTTTTGGAATCTAGATGTCAAATTAATCCAATGGTTAATTTTACATAAATTTCTGACACAGTTAAATTTTTGGGTAAAAATTAAATACCATAAAAATATACATTTTGTTTTTGTCACATCATAATTTCCCAATAATAAAGTAATAAGTACAATAACAGGTATCCTCAGAAAAATTTATGATTTTAGTTTAAAATAATGTACTTTTATGTTTATTTTATTTATTTTATAAATCCTTATTGAAACCTCCATGACTTATAATATATTTTAATATTTTAAATTAAGTTATTTTAATGTGTGACTCGCCTCCACATAAACAATAAAAATATTTTATTATATTGATCCAATGGCCTTATAAAACAATGTATAAAAACACCCTTTTTTTAAAACTATGGCAAAAATACTCAGATGGTTTATGGTTTTTAAAATTTTATTAGGTAGTGTCCAAAATCAAAATAATAAAGAAATAACCCTCCTTTCTAATATAATGCTACACAAGATCTTAGATATCATCGGTAAAACCCCTTTAATTCCATACAAAAACTTATATGTACTCCTTAGAGTCCTCCCTAGTTTCCCTATGCTCCCAATAGGCCTCTACCAAGCCTTTGGAGTGACACTTCCATGTAAGAGAATTCTCTATTCATATTTCCATTCAAGAACTTATTTTTTATTATGATTCTTCAATTACATTTTCATATGTTGGGATATGATGTTCAATGATCCTATTGCTATCAATTTGATGTATAAATTATGGGATCTTCCTTTCACTACCATTAATCCCCCCTATGATCTTTTATTCCCACCCGTTAATATACATAAATTCTCTAAGGGATCTTCCACCTGTCTCCTTTATCAAGAATTCATTTTATGTTACATCTTATAATTTCAATTTTTGACTATATTGGTATGTTTTCTGAAATGTTCTTCATAATTTATATTTATTTTATATCTGATTGGAGACCTATTTCTCTATCATCCACCAATTTTATGATATTCTATATGACATCGTTATACTGCCGAAATTTCACCTAGATTTTTCATGCAATGATAATGGTGCAGTGAATACCATATCCATTTATATATCAATGGAATTCACTTTTATGGACCTAATTCTATTTATTGGGGAATTAATTGTATGAGTTTTACATTTCTATATTGTAGAATAAAATTATGATGTTGAATGAATCCATGTTATATGATCTATGTGGCACCCTTAAGAATGAGATTGAAATGTTTATTAAGGGTGTGACCTGATATCACTCCAATGCATTGGGTAATGTTTAGAATCATGATACATATTGTTGGGATAATGTTTTACCTATTTCCTTTATCAAAATATTTCTACCATGAAGTCTTTGTGGTTTATCTTTCACTTATTTTTGTGATGCAATGTTTTATGTTGTTGCCACATTTCCCATGTTATGGTTTTCAGGATAAATCATGACTTATTATTCATGTTACTTTCTACCTCATTGATACGACTTTTCAAACGTGTATTTTTATCCTCTTTATATTCCTTGTTTACTCCCTTTATGGGATTTATAGCACAACCGTTTATTATGTATGTCCTCAGGTTACCCTATGTAGTGTTATATAATAAATGCTTTGTTCATGTCAAAGATGTTTTAAATAAAGACTTTGTTATATTAAATGTTTTAAGATGTTATGTAATGTTCATAAAACAAAAATACACTAGAACACTCGATATTCAGCATTTTATTATGTGAAATCTTATGTAATAAATCTTTCATAAATATGAAATATATATCATAGTTTTTTATAGTTTATATCAAAATATATGTTTAGATATATTGTGATTGGGATTAAAAACCCTAGAGAAACACCTTATGGATAAGACTATGTATCTGATACATTCCATAAATTTTGGATAGTATATAGGAAGTGATTTATCATGAAAATAAATCCCTATATAGATACTACAATTGGATGTGTTTCTAAAACATATGTACCTAGGATTAACAACACGGACTAGGTATTCTGGGCTTGACTCTGGGTAACCTGTTACATGACAACTGGCATTACTGTGCACCCTGTCTAACACACCCGGTGGATATGACTTAGTAAATTAAAAAGATGATTATGAATCTTTATTTAGGGAACAAAACATTTTCCATAAGAATATATGTTAGGAAGTAGATCATGGATATCATAGATTGAATCCTAGAAACTAACAGTTTAAGAAGATAAATGAAATTTATAACTTATCCCTTTAATGTAATTGTATTCCCCATTATGTGTTTAATAGTCTAAAAACATTACAACCTATGTCTACATTGGATAAAGTACAACCAGAATCAAAATATTGAAAGGCAGGGTTATTGTATTTAGTTTTAGAAATTATTTTATATCATGAATGTTTATTTGAACTATTCAAACACCAAAAAAAAAAATAGATGTAGAGGTGTATATGAAGATGGAAGATAATAACATTATTCAATCCCATGAATATAACTCCTCCCCAATCAATTTTTACTAATTGAACTTCCTATCAATCCATTTCATACATTCCTTGGTGGAATTTGATGCAATACTAGGCATGGATTGGCTTTCCTTATATAAGGTCGACATAAATATTTTCAAGAGGGAAATCACTCTCCATATGGTGAATCAACTGCACCCCCCCCCCCCAAATTCTATATAAGTGCATAGAGGAGGATGCATATTCTTTATCACCATCATCTCTTTCATGAATATTATTTCCCTATGATCAAATATATATAGCTCTAATGATTGAGTATGAGGAACAAATCATTCTGAAAGGCATTCCTATTGTGAGGGAATTCACTAATGAGATTCTCGGAGGAACTGTTTGGTATTCATCCTAGTTGAGAGGTCAATTGTTTGATCAATCTTATACCTGGAGAATTTCCAATGTCCAAGAATGCTTATAGGATTAAAATTTTGGTACTTTTGGAACTAAAGAAAAAACTATAGGATAATTGGGATAAATGGTTTATATGGCCATGGGAATCCCCATAGGATTCATTATTCATCTACATAAAAAAGAAGGATAGGAGAATTCGCATTTTCATTTATTATCATAAGATCAATAAAATCAAAATAAAGAACATTTATCCTTTTCCCTAAATTGATGACTTGTTTAATCATCTATGTGGAGCACCATACTTATCCAAGGTGGATATGTAGTATGAATATTACTAAGTAAGGGTGAAGAAGAAGGATACCCCCCAAGAGTTGTTTTTGTAGAAGTTATGGGTACTATGAGTTCATAATGATGAATTTTAGACTCACTAATGATACATCAATATTCATAGACTCACTGAATAGAGTCTTTCGAGATTGCCTTATTAAATTTGTGGTAGTCTTTATAGAAGACATTCTAATATACTTCAAAACCACGGTGTATCCAAAGGATCATTTGAGAACTATGAAAGAGACATTGCGAAAGGAGAAGCTATGTGTAAAGTACCACAAGTGTGTGTTGTTGTCGAAGGAAGTCTCATTCTTGGGAAATTTCATCACAAGAAATCGGATATTTATAGATCTATCCATGAAAAACAAAATCGTGGGATAGATGATGCCAACATCTATGGTAGAAATCCATTGTTTCATTGGGTTAGCTAGATATTATCACTAATTTTTGAGAAATGTCTCATCATTTTCATACCCTCTTACAAAGAAAACTACGAAGAGAGACCAATTTTCATGGAATGGGTAATGTGAAGAAACCTTCATGGAGTTTAAAGGGATGCTTTTCACTACTTATATTCTCACACTACCAACAATAAGGGAACATTTCATAATATTAAATTATGCTTCAAAGAAATTAATGGGATGTGTGTTGATGAAAAATGACCAAGTCATTGCCTATGCATCAAGGTAGTTGAAAATTCATGATAAAAATAATCCCACGCTTGATCTGAAGTTAGAAGATGTGAACATTGCGTTCAAAATAAGGTGGAATTATCTCTTTGGGGAGATGTAAAAAAAATATGGACCATAAAAGTATCATATATATATTCACACAGAAAGATATAAATATGTATCTACGAAGATGATTAGTACTCATCAAGGATCTCAACTGCTCAATCCACTACCATAATGGGAAAGAAAACAATGTAGTGGATGCTATAAGTAGAAATGAACCATCAATTATATCATTGATGAGAATTAAGAAGTATATGAGCTTCTTTGACATGAAGAATATGGACATGAGAATCATAAAGAGAGGAACAACATAAATCCTTTCACAAATGATTGGTCATCCGTCTCTTTTGGAAAGGATAAAGAATTATGAAAAATATGATGTGGGAATTTAAAAGAAAGTGTAAATTATCAGAAAAGGTAAATCCTTAGAGTTCAATGTTAATGAAGAATGAATTATGTGATTTGGGTTATGAATATGTGTCATATCCATTCCTGAGTTAAAGAAAGAACTTATGGATGATGCATATAGTTCGACTTTCTCTATTCACCCATGAAATACAAATATGTATCAAGATCTCTGATAGCACTATTTTTTGGAATACATGAATAAGGATATCACCGAATAATCCTCAATGGATAATCCTCAATGGATATGGTATGTATGCATGTTATGGTTGACTGGAAGAATTATAAGGGGATGATGAAACCATTTCCAATACCAACATTAAAATTGGAAAACATCACCGTGGAATGTTTCACTAAACATCTAATGAAATCCGAGGGAAACCATGCTATTTAGGTTGTTGGGGATATTCTGAAAATGACTACGCACTTCATTGTGATGGGAGATGATTTCTAACTAGATAAACTATCATGGATATACATCATATACGTGGTAAGGCTGCATGGAGAACCACTATTGGTTATATCTAATTGTGGTCAAAGATTCACCTGTAGATCTTGGAAAAGACTCCATTAATATCTAAAAACTAAGATGAATTTCAGTATAGATAATCACCCTCAAACTGATGGCCAACTGATAAGACTTTCCAAACACTTGACGACAATTTGATAGCTTTCTTAGGGGAATTAAAAAGTTGATTAGACCAATATCTCCCTTTGGTGGAGTTCTCTTACAACCAAAGATTCCAATCATGCATCCTAATGGACCCCAATGAAGAAATTTATTAATAGAGGATCAAAACATCGGTACATTGGAATGAAGTTGGGGAAAAAACTTATGGGTCTAGAAATGGTTGAATAAATCATGGAGAAGGTTAATACCATCCAGCCACACATCATAGTAGTTCTGAGTTGACATAAGAGCTCTGATAATAATCATCAATGGGACTGATTTTTTGATTTTAGAGACAACTGTTTCATCCACATAACTCCATGGAAAATATTTATATGGTTTAGGAGGAAGTAAATGCTTAGTCCAAGGTACATCGACCCTTTTGAGATCCCTGATCACATCAGATAAGTGGAATATCGACTAGCACTCCCACTAAACCTATCTCAAGTACATGATGCATTCCATGTCTTTATTAATGAAGTAAATACCATACTACTCACATGAATTCAATCTAGAGGTGGTTCCATTGGAGAATGACCTTTCCTATGAGGAGAAGTCGGTGAAGATCTTATATCGTAGAGAAAATGATCTATGAAATAAGGCAATTCCCCTCGCTATAGTGTTGTGGTGATACCATAAGGTTTAAAAGGAAATGTGGGAACCATAGGAGGTGATGAAGCAGAGTTACCATCATCTATTTCATTTCAGGAAAACGAAATTTCAATGGAAAAATTTCTTATGAGGGGATGGTTGTAAAAACCTGAACATTTATGAATAAAATTACTTTTATTATTTTATGGTAATAGAGAACACATGAACATATTTTATTATATCCAATAGGATTTTAAATGACCATTATGCATATTTATCATTGAACATATATCATTGTAAAAGTGGTCACATGACTAGTATAAATATAGGGTTTTAATAAATCTTTTTGACATAGAAAATGGATGTGATGACCTCAACCACTAGGATCATACCCTATGAAACCCATTTTTCCGAGATTCCAAGGGATACATGATATATATTCCTTCACCTAGACCAATCCCAATATGAGACCCAAAAACATAAGTATGGGAGAACCCATTTACGAGATAAGTTCAATCTCATCATGATCACGACCCAAACCATGTTCACCGAACGGCCCCATGAAAGCCCCACAATCGCACAACTTACTATTAGGGAATATGTTGGCATAATAAAGAGATATTTATTAAGATCTTAGAAACAAGATTATATTATATTATATTATATATAATAATTAATATTTTCCCCCTCTTCATTTTTAATTAGTAATTTATTTTTAATGCAATAGTATAATTTTTTTTTATAAATATTCAAATTCAATTAAGAAATGCATTTTTATTAGTTAATTTATTTTTTAAATAAATAAAATATTAATAAAATACTATAATAAAATAATGTTTCTTAAATATATATGACCATATATTTTTCATGAAGACAAAAGTAATTTTTATTAATATTTCAAAAATATTTTTATCAAAACCCATAAATTTTCCATAATGGTTGATTTTAATTTTAAAATTGAAAATTAAAATATTTATAAAATTATTTAGATAATATTTATATTATTTTCAGAATCAGGATTTTTATAATATCCAATGGTTAATGTTTCAAAATTTTCTGCAACAGACAAATTTTCGGGTAAAATTTAAATACCGTATAAATATACAGTGTGTTTTATGACACCAAAATAGACCAATAGTGATGTAATAAATACTATAAAGGGTATCCTAAGACAAATATAGGTTTTTTCATTAATATAATGTAATTTCATGTTTATTTAATTTATTTTATAAAGCTGTAGTGAATCCTTCAGGACTTATAATATATTTTAAGATTTTAAATTCATTTTTTTGAAACTGTGACTCATATCCACATAAGCAGAGACAATATATTATTATAATAGACCCTTGTACTTATAAATTAATTTATACCACTATCTTTTTTTAGGAACCATGAGATAGTTTGTGGTTCCGAATATTTTATTATATAGTCACCAAAACCGAAATAATAAAGAAATATCCCACCATTCATATATAAACCAACCTAATCTCTCATTTATCTTCACTAATTTTTTAAATCTATTACACAATATTTTCTATACTCCCTAGAGTCTTACCATGGTTCCCCCAAGCCCCTAAGAAGAATCTCCAATGTATTTTGTGTCACACATCCAAGTAAGGGATTTCTCTATTCACTTTTCATTTCAAGCGCTACTTTTGTATTATGATTCTTAAATTCCATTTCCATATATTGGGATACGATGTTCCACGATTCCATTTACCTTCCATTTGATATATAAATTATGGGAGCTTCCTTTGACTCCATTAATCCCCCTATAAGCCTTTAATCCTACTTGTTACTTTTCTTAAATTCCATAAGGGATCTTCCACCCATTTTCTTTATCATGCATCACTTTTATTTTATGTCTTTTTATTTATTATTTTTACTATTATGGGATTTGTTTTAAAATATTCTTCTTGATTACCATTTCATGTCTATGTGATGGGGTACCCCTTACAATCTCATCCACCAATTTTATGAATTTCTATATGATGTCATCATACTGCTGAAATTTCACCAAGATTTTCCATGCTATGATAAGGGGATAGTGAATACTATACTCATTTATACATCAAGTTATGAACATAATCATATTGAATGGATACTTACATAAATTTATTCAAAATTTCTATATCATGGAATAAAATTATGATATTGAATGAATCCATATTATATGATCTAGGTGGAACACTTATTCATGATATTGAAATGTTTATGAAGGGTGCACCCGGATAGAGCTCCAGTGCATTGGGTAATGTTTAGTATCATGATATGTCATGTTTGGATAGGGGTTTACCTAATTCTTTATTGTAGTTTTTTCCACCATGATGTCTTGGCAGTTTGACATTGAATTATTTTTATGATGATTTGTTTTATGTTTTTTCCACATTTCCCATGTTATGATTGTCATGCTAAATAATTCCTTATTATTCGAGTTCTATTAGGAATTATTTATATACCTTGTCCAACATGTATTGTTATCCTCATGTTATCCCATTTTTACTCCCTTACTGGGAATTATAGCTCACCCATTTCTTATGTATATCCTCAGGTTATCTGATGAAGTGTTAAGTATGAAGGAACATTGTAGTCATCTCCAAGAAGTTTTTAATAAATATTTTATTGTATTTAATGTTTTAAAATGTTATGTAAAGTTCCTAAACCCCAAAGACACTAAAAATATCAATCTATAGAGTTTTATTAAGAGAAATATTTGGCAATAAATCATTTTTAAATGTAAAATAAAGATAAAGGTTGTCATATGGACAAATATCACAACTCTTTCTTATGAAACACACCATGGAAATATGGTGGAACATTACAAAAAATGCATATTTCTACAAACACTATCCAATCCTGCCACTAATTCGGGGAGAAAACTTTTCAGAAGATGAAAATCTCTAACACCACACAAGAATCTGACCATTCAATGAGGGTGGTAACCAGCTACAACTAGGCTCAAAATTCATTATTAAACGTGAAAATTTCCCAATCTAAGAAATGAGAAAAAATATGTCCAGTCTTAAACTATTTCCATGACATATGAAGCCCACCAGTCAAATGTGGTGGAAATCTACAGGAAAAAAATTCATGCCTAAGAGAACAAATCCTACCCTTCAAATATGGTTGCTAGAAAATATAAGTAGAGTCAAATTTCTACAGATGCACATATATCCTATGACACAAATACAGTGTAAAATGAAAAGACCCAATTTATATCTCACAAATAAAAATCCCACTAGTCAAATATAGTGGTAACCGAATAATGTGGCCTAAATATCCTAACTACATGTTGGTGGAATACTTGTTCCTCTAAACCCACATAGGAGAACTACCAGTACCCAATGGAAACACATGAGAGACTAGAGTAGGAACAAACTGTTGCTCTGACATAGAAATTGGATTTTATACATGTTCCATCTAAATATGTATCTTAGAACATCTGGGAAATTATGGAAGATAAAATTTCATTTCCCGACCATATCCTCCAAACCTTTCAAGATGTCATTGCATATATGCCAAAAACGAGGAGTTGGGCCCATGATTCCCTCTCCAAGGGTGGTGTGATTCATCCACAAAATAAGATGGTTACACCAGGGAAGAGTTGTATCCCAACTCTAGTCCAGGGGGTCAATAGCTATATTTCGTGATAGAAGGACCACCAGATTAGGAAAAAACACCCATTCTAAATGGGAGACACTGGTCTAATGTGGTGGATGCTCCAGGAAAGGAATAAATCCCTTTCAAAAATCAATATTCTCATAAGAGTATCTCAAATACATCATGAGAACCAACCAAATAGTTACCCATCTATGAAGGTCATTACCAATAACAATGGCCCATTTTCGTGCAAGACAACTCCCAAAAATTAAAGGCACCAAAGGCAGATGGAAAATAAAAAGCAGATTCTTGATTCTTCCCTGTATGAAGTTAGTGTTCATGATGTCATTAGATATCTATCAATAGGGGATCAATATCCTAACAATCCATTACCAAATTATGGAAGTTATAGTATCAGTTGTAAAGGTCATCCATGCAATGTTACTACTAGTAGATCTTAAGCTCTTTTTGAGGTCACCCATGTGGGCTTACTCTATGGGCTAGAAATGATCAATCGTGACAGTTTATCTCTTGATGTGTGTCAGTGAATCCATGTTGTTGACCAAAAGGTCAAACAGTAATGAGGTAACCCGCTTGCGATCTAACACACTAGTAGTCCTACCATAGTTATAAACTGTAGATATTGTTTTCCATCCGGTCAAATGTCAAGCTATGATTGAAGTCCTTACCATGATTATTTTCTCTATGAAGTACCTTCCAACAGTGACATCAAGAATGTAGAAATTCCTCCAATAATTGTAGTATATCCTGATGGTCATCCTAAGAATGTAAAATGTTAATATTCTCCCTAGAACCAGACGTCAATCCAGAATGCTTTCACTTATCATGATGGAAATCATTGGAATAGTCCTCCATAAAATGTCAAAAATATGCTAGAAGATCCAACCATTACTAAGGTCCACCCGGAATGTCCTCCCTAGGGTTCACACCATGGAAAATCTCCTCGCATTTAGATTCTAAACTACATTGGTAGTACTCACCACCATATCCTCGACTTCCAATTTTCTCCCTGCACCTCAAATTCACACTAGCAAGAAGGTCCTCCCCATGTCAATCCAAATACAAGAAACCCATCAAATTTTGAGGCACTTTGTAGAATAGGCTCAGATAATCTAGAAACTGTGTAGATGAATAGTTAAATCTTTTCTCATCTAGGAGACGGCCTGGGGCCATGCACGTCCTCTGAGCCACACCTGAACTATTTTTTCATCAATGAAATACCTACGATCCTCACTACTCAAGATTAAATCATCACAATGCATCCAAGTGGGGAACCACCAGTAGAGGAATACCTATTATAAGAACAACATAATATGTTTCTCATGAGAAGATAGCTATCCAGGGATGACATATTGGTTATGTTTTGGCCCATAACCTCTTCTCAGTTTAGCATTCCAAATGAGTTATTGGAAGAATGCTTACACAACATTTTCCTTAATGATTGGAAAAATCTCTACTAGTTAAAAATGAAATTTATACCCAATGATGTGTATGAAGAACATTTCATTATATTGGGTGATCTTCATCAGAAAATTAAACTAGAATCTCATCCGTTTGTATGATAACCATGATAAAAAATAAAAAAACTAGTCATCTTGACTCCACACGCTGCACAAATTTCGTTTCCTCATCGGTGACGCCCCATCTACAATTCACATATGAGGGAGGGGAGAACATGGTTTTATACACTTCCCCCAAGTATAGTCTACATGATCCCACTGGAAATGGCATCCTGCAATTTCATCATCCTATGACGGGTGAAAAATTACGTACCAATTTAGGAAATCTAAGACAGTCAATTAGAATTGGCCTTGAGTTAGTCTCAAAAGCATGAGACATGATGAGTTAAATCCATTGAAAAACTCCAAACTCAGGCCACAAAGAAAATTTAGTAGGATTCTCTCCTAAGGGAATCCATCCAAATAGCATTTATCATGTCCTCATAAGCGAACAATTCATTTGATTATTTGGAACCATATACTGACCATGCCCACATTAGAATGCATGAGATAAAGAAGATAGAAATAGCATCAATAACTACCATATTATGGGAGATACCCCAACCCATAGGGACAGGGAACATTGGACACAATTTTCCCCCATATGACCATCAAATCTGGGATGAAACCCATCAATAAGAGAACTAGAGGAATCATAGCCCATAGGGATGGGGGTATTTTTACCTCAACCACATACCCAGTGGAAGTCCGTATTTTCTTACATGGGGAGGAAAAAATAAAGATGTTAATTGTTCTATCCCATCTCGCAAATCATCTCTCCTGGGGTGGAGCAAATAACACGGTCATTTCAAGGCACCCATCGAGTAACTCTTCACCAAGAAACTCAAATAGGATCGTAGAATTGGAAGAGAAGATATGATAAAGGACTCAAGATTCCCTCATACCACTCAACACCTAGTGTGTCACCTGCAATGTTGTATACATTAGTAAACTTCATAGAAAAATCCGCACAAATCACATGGAAAACAATATAAATTTGGAGGATGAAAGAGAAGATGTTTCCCTCTTGGAGGCGATGCACACCAAGCTGGATGGTGTGCATACCTGAAACCAGTAAGCTGCCTAAACATGGGAACTCCTTCCGCTAATACATCACTACCGCCTTTGAATATCACTAATAAGTAGAAGAATAAAACAAGGTAATAAATGACCCAGCTCCTCCTCCTCATGAAAACATGCCTATGATGCTCAATAAGGGATTCAGTTGATTAGAGTAAAAAATTAAAGAGCTAAGGAGAATCAATGGTGGGATACTCCAAGAACGTCATACTACTGGATATGTTACTCAGGCAGAACATCAACATACACTCCTTATAGAGGTTCCACTTCCATAAGGGCTCCTCCTAGAAAATAAATCAACACATTGATGATTGTCCATAAAGGAATCAAGACCATATATCTATATGAATACAACACTGGGAGGATACCAAGATTTCACTCCATTGAGAAAACAACCAGAGTTGAACTAGGAGAATCCCCAAAGGATGGCCTTGTCCAGGTATCTTCTTTATGTACCAGCAGAGCTGGCATACCCACTCATGCCCCCTAATATACCAACCAATGATCAAGTCCAGCAATATAGGAATTAAGGCATCTTGAGTGCCATCGAGTCATTTACCACGAGGATGGAAGTTATGGAATGGATGTGCACTATGACACAAAAAAAATAGAATCGTTAACCAAAATGGTTCAGCATTTCCCCACCACTGCTAAATGTAAAGAACCCCATGTTACCAGTGTTCATATGCTCAAGTAACATCAAGAATCACATGGTTCATTAATCATCGTACTATGATCCCATGATTGGAACATTGAAGTAGCAGGAAGTTTTGAAGATTAGATACTTTGTGTAATCTCTAAAAAGATTTGCCTTTTTGTGGTACACCTGGTTTCAAAATAACTCAAAAATAGGATGGACATATCTTTGATGCCAATTATTATTCATTTTTATCTCGACGCTACCAAAAACAATAGGTAGTGACCTCATGAACTACAAATAGTGAGGGAATGAGATATTTTAAGACATCGTTTCCTGTTGGAAGGGTCCGACTCACTATTTCAACCAACCACTCCTTCGAGATGAGATTTTGGCCATGTGCATCGAAAACCTTTATGATGAGCTACAAACACCACTTATTCTAGTGAAATATACAAGTGGGTTATGAGACATATCCACAATTTCTAAAAATAATAGAATACTACTTTCAACAGACTAATATTATGTTCTAGGAAGCCCCATCATCCCTAGTAAAAAAATAGGAATATATACAGTTCATTCTGTTAGTCTTAAGCCACCCCCTAAGCTGGCTCTAGATCCCATGGCTTATCCAAATCGTGTGGGGACCCTGGAAATATACAGCAACCCCCACCTCATAAATATGATCAAAGAGGAACTCTAAGAAATCAATTCATGAAATAAAATAATAATTTTTACTCATTCTAGGTCAACCATGTTTGTGGATACTTCATACCCACCATTAAATGAATCATTCTTCAGCTTCCTAAGTATAAGAAGAATAATGAATTAGGTCCTTGTAGCCATCCAGATTACTTTACCATCCACCAGATATTGGGGAAACACATTTAGGAGTTATTTTTCATTGAGGAACTCTTAAAACGAATGATACATTCAAAATAAGTAATTCTAAGACTACCACAAGCACAAGTGGCACATGTTTCCTCCATTGACACAGATTAAGGACGGGAGTGAAAAAAGTTATTAACAATAAGGAGAAAAATATAGATAGTTGGATGAATTGGATGATAATAAACTGATCCCCCAATATCCTCCAACCATAGTTAAAGAAACTGAAAATTCATAAAATATCTCTTGATGGGGCACAACCAACATCCCCAACCTTATAATCCTTTGGTGGTCAAGACGATCAGGTACAAGAAGATGAATATAATCAATGGAAAAAGTTGACTTTCACACTCTCATATTTCATGCCAATAGATCTAAAGATATGATAACCAACCCTCCAAATTTCACAATGCCCCTCCCCCAAATGGCACCACCAAAGGTAGATGATGAGGAAACATTATCATCTAAAGAGGAGATGATATTTGGCTCCGTCAATGTCATCCAATTAATGGATATCTTCTTTAATGATAAATATGGTTATGAACAAAAAATCTGCACACCCAATTGGGGGGCTAGATGAAGACTATTTAGAAGCCAGGTATGTCATGGGGGTAGGCATCCATGTATAAATGAATCATATGACAACACCCCCGCAAAAACTGTTAGAATTTCAGAAAACCCATAGAAGGACCCACCTGTAGATCCAATAGGGGCATGATAATTATCCATCCCCACAAGAAGCCACCCTGGTCGAATATTTATAAAATATGCATCATAAGAAGAATTGGTGAATAATTTCTCTCAGCATGTGTGCATACCTACCATGACCAATCAAAAAAGGATGGAATCTCCTTCAGCTCTGATCCCAAGGGTCATCCCGCCATCATCCAATTTTCAAGCCACAAAAGTGACCATGAAAGAGTATCTCCGAGCTAGGAAGTGACAACCTTTAGATTTTAAATATAATATTCTTAAGAATTTAGCTTTAGTACCAGCCAATATGTCATACTTGGATGCACTAAATCGATCAATAGATCTTTGTGAAGCCCTCATATAATATTTTCTAATTCCCTAGAAGTTTGATTCCAATGTAGCGGCCACTATAGTCTACCGGAAAGAGACAAATCATATGGAATACCGTAGAGTTATCTCTTTCCTAGACCAAGATGAATATTCCATCATGCAATGACACATAAACCCCATTTATTAGTCTTGAAGGATAAATTTTGTTGATATCCGAAAATTATACATTGAAAATGGATCTGGAGTTAATATCCTTCCACTAGGACACTTCATCGACTAGGCTGCAATGTGGATGATCTGACACCATGAACCCTGACTCTATTGGGATATGAGAAAAGCGAAAAGAATTTGTTATAAAAAAATTATCTGGAAACCCATTTTGGGGACCTCATAGTTCACCTAGAATTTTTGGGGTCTGAAATAATATGACCTGCAATGCCCTTCTAGGAAGGCCCTTGCAACATCAACAAACATAAATCCCCTCCTCTCACCCTTAATTCATGAAAGATAGAAGTAATGTATAGAGGGGGAAACTGCATGGTAATAAGGCCTCATTTGAACTTTTTGAATCAAACTATATTAATGAAGAGTTCTATGAGAAAAGGGGAAGTGACTTCTAGTCGACGGTTTTTATTGGATTTCTCCACCAAATGATTTTGAAATGCTTCTTTCCCAACTCCACATGCAGCTCGAGGAAAAATATGAACAACCAATCAATCAGATTGACTGTACAAGTCCAAATTAGAAAACAAATTCAGTATTCCTCATGATTTCGTTCATGGACACAGATCCTAATAATGTTGAAAATATCAATGACTCCCATGATAATAGCAGGGGCTTGGATAAAAATTCAACAGAACCATCATCAAATCTCCAGAAAATTCGTAGATCACCCACTTTGTTAAGAGGATGTGTCTCATCACTCGAAGAAGATGAGGAAAATATTTTACCCTTCACTGCATCTTCTCTGGATAAGCCCCCACTGATGGATCAGGTAGAATCGGTGACTTCAACCCCTAGACACAAAAATTGCAAGTCTCCCCTCATTTATGGAACAATCATATGAAGAGTTATTTCCCCATCTGATGAAAAAAAGGCATATGGTGAGGATGTAGATGAGGAAGAAGTAGACCAAGGGGATTCCCCTACAACATTTGAAGAGGGGGTCTCTACCACCATTGATGAACTCATGGAAATCAACTTTGGTAATTAATAAGACCCGTGACCCACTATCATTAGTGAAACCTTTCTTTCAGAAGAGAAATTGGAATACACCTATTTCCTGAAGAATAATCAAGAATGTTTTCACCTTGAATTATACAGAAATTCTAGGCCTCAATACCAAGGTGTCCAATCGCCACATAGTCCTTCCAAAAGACCATTGTGGTTACATGAAAGCTTCCTAAACGATGCACCTGATGCATGCTATCAAAATAGATGCTGAAGTTGACAAGATCATCATAGGAAACTTCATTTAGTAATTATAATACCCCATCCTTCAAGAAAATATTTTTCCCATCAAAAATGAAAAATGACGAGATCAGAATCTGTATCGATTTTAGGGACCTCAATCATTATTGACTGAAAGATAATTTCCAAACACTACTCAAAGAATTTCTGATCAATGAAACTACTGGGTACGAGTCTCCCTCATTCATGGATGTTTATTCATGTTACAATAAATTCCAAATGGCATATGATGATGACAAATCCACCACCTTAAAGGCTCCCAAATAAGTTTTTTGAAATAAATTAATGTATTTTAGTTTGAAAAATGTCATTTACACATATCTACATTCAATGCATTGAATTTTCAAACCCTTCATTAGAATGTTATTCAAATATTGTGTTAATGATATCTTGGTTAAATGATGACAACCCTCACACCACCTTGAAGATATATAAATTATCTTTAATAAACTAAGACAACACCATCTTAAAATGAACCCCCAAAAGTGTGCTTTCATTGTTACCTTCAAATCATACATAAAATTCATTGCACATGACCATGGAATCGTGGTTGACCCTTAGAAGACAAAGGACATCATTGGCATGTCACTTGGACATAACCCAACTATTTTGATAGGACTTCATAGAAATTTTTCTTATATTCAACGATTCAAAGCTATCCTTACAGGAAAGTGTTTTCCTTTCCCTAGGTTTATCAAAAAAGAGGTCACGTATAAATGGACGCAAGATTATCAAGAAGTGTTCGACAACCTCAAGAAATACACCATGAGCCCACCATTTCTAGTACAACCTATTGAATGAAGTCCAATTTTTTTATATGCGCCTGCCTTATAGTGATCACCAGGAACCTTACATGAATAGAAGAATGACACTAGAAACCAGAATAGTCTCCATTATCTTAGTGAAACCATGACTGATGCTAGGTCTCATTATTCAAATATTGAGAAGAGATTCATATACATAATTTTTTTGTCCAAAAGCTGAGGCACAATCTACAGCACCTTGAGTTCCACATGTACTCTCACAGAAACCTATTCTAGTACATTCTCTATCATTATATGCTAAAGGGAAGCTTGTTATGATGGTCCATCATTCTATAGTAGTTCAACATAAGATTGTTTCCTTAGAAATACATCAATGTATAGGCTTTAGTAAACTTCCTAGAAGATCACCCCTTAGAATAAATGACTTTGTTAGATCATGAACTACCCAATGAAGAGGTATTCTCTATTCTAGAGGGTTCCCAATCATGTGAGATGTATTTAGATGGTGCATCCAAAGCTTGATAGGTAAAATAATAGAAGATCCCACATTCAACAATGTGTGGTCAAGAGTAAAAATTATATCTCTATAAAATGTTGTCTTTTATTACTCCTTCATAATGTTAGAAGGTTGAAAAAACAATAAAGCATTGTACCAAGACCTCATTATAGGTCTAGAGTAGACTCTTTAAGAAAAATAAGACCATTTAAAGATAAGAAGTAACTCGGAAATGGTCATCAGGCACATCAATGGTGACTTTGCTATCAAAAAAGAGGAGATAATACCTTTTATGTACCACTTTTTATAATTGGTGGAATAATTTCCATCAGAGATGAAATTAACTCATAATCCCCAGTCACAAAATGAACAAGACAATGTATTAGAAATTGCAGCCACAACTTTGGTTGACCCAGAGTAGGATGATATAATTATCAACATTACCCACCATTGGATGGTCTTACTGTTTTTGCAGAACAAGACAAAGGAAATATATTTGACTATTCCCATCATTGAATCTTATGGTCAAAAATCCATCTTGATGACTGTAGTTAAAAATTACACTCAAAGGAGATAATTCTGAGCAGATAAGGTTTTAAGTGAGAAAATCCATAGACAGGAAATATACTTCAGGATTTACGATGGAATAATCCATCAAAAGGTCCTTTATAAGTGAGGCCTTGATGGGATCCTTATGAGGTGAATATATGGAGAGTAGATTGATTCCATCATGAAGGAAGTACATTCCTAAACTAGTGGAGAACATTATTCATCATCCAAGATATCTCATCAAATTTAAAGGATTGGATACTATTGGGACACTATGACATTGTATTGCATTGAATTCACCAAAAAAGTTCTATTCCTATCAAGTTCATGTTAATTTCATTCACCAACCCCCAAAGTTACTTCACACAGCCATATACTTCTATCCATTTTTTATATGGGTAATGAATGTCATTGGACTGTATTCCCCTATTACAACAAAACAAATTATGTATATTCTCATAGTAGGAAACTTTCTTCGAAATGGAAAAAAGTCACACACCTCGAAGTAGTCAGGGAAAAAGTATTTTTATCTTTGAGAAAGACAATATCATCATCAGATATAGTGTCCCTCATACAATACTGATGGAAAATAGAACCAATTTATACTCTGATAAATTGGATAAGATATATCAAGAATGCTACATCAAAGCCACCTATTCATCCCACTATCATGTATCAGACAATAGTTAGAAAAGGAATTCAATAAGACCTTATCACACATTCTCTAGAATATGGTATGCAAAGACATGAAATCATGGTCGGGCAAGATCCTCCATGCTCTGCGGGTGTACAAAAAATGACCCCCACGGCCACACAAGCAACCCCATGCTCATTTGTATACAGAATAGAGGTGGTCCTTCCCATATAAGTTCAACTTTCATCATTCCGTGTGGCCATCTCAGATGAAATATCTGTTATTAACCATCCCCAAAAACTGTTGGACGAGTTGGAGTGGGTGGATGACAAAATATTGAACACTCTTTACCATTTAGATGTTTACTAGAACCAGATTACACAAGACATCAATAAAAAATTTATCCTTCAATCTTTCTTTGAAGGATAATCGGTGATGATCCTCATAACTCTGATGATACTCAAAATGAATCATCTAAAATTGGATCCAAAATGGGTAGGTCCATATGTTAGACACTAGGTCTACTCCAATGCTGCATATGTCTTCATTTCATTGAATAAACAACTCACCAAAACTCCCCTCAATGAGAGGTTCTTGAAGATATACTTTGTGTAATCATATAGTGTTCACATTAGCTGCAAGAAATTAAACATCATAGCTCCATATGTGTCAATGTTGAATGAAATTAAACTTCTTTGCATATTCATTTATACTGAATGACGTAAAACTGAACAGTTATAATTATTTCCGAAATAATGATTCTTCTCACATGAGTCAGATCAGTGCAAGAGAAAGAAAACATGCCCATATTCCTATGTCAGACTTAGACCCACATGGAAACTATTTTCCTCTAGAACTATGTGTAGCTTGATTCCTACCCTCATAGGATACATAGTTACACCTAAATTATTCATCCAATTATAGCCACCAAAAATAAAAAATGTGTGTCCCCACTATGTATGGTTTATATCGACACCTGAGGAATTCAAGAACTACGAATGACTTGATTCTATCCCTCAGAGGATAAGTAGAGAAACATTGACACTAGGTATTGGTATAGCCACTATATGATACTAGTCCCCCCCACTCTATTCAATGGTCATAATAGAATGAATTGATATCATGAACTACATCTGGCATGATTCCTGCCCATGCAGGATATATAATGACACCCAGATCCTCCATCCTTGTCCATCCATATTTTATAATAAAATGACTCATTTCATGTGTGTGGGTCAGAACAGTATAGAGAACATTTTTTCAAGAACTATGTAGGGATTGATTCCTTCCATCGTAGGATATGTAGGGATTCTCATAACATTCACCATAGCCCAGCCCCCATTCAGAAAAATAACACCCCTTCTACAAGGGTGAGATCAATACATGGAACTTGTAATCCTGAATACGTTGACATTCATTCCCAACTAACCAGGATACATAGGAAACCTCCTTAAGGTTCAAGCCCGAAAATTCACACACCTCATCTGTTTCATGTTGGTTCAATATTATCCTTACCATATGATGTTAAACTACTTTGGATACCAGGACAACATGTGTCTAGATACATATCATTAGAGGATACATAGTGACACTTAAATTATATATCTTAGCCCAACAACCATTCAAAAATAAAATATTCCCCACCTATATGAAGATCATACCAGTACATGGAACATGTTTTTAAAACTACATATGTGTTGATTCCTACCTTTGAAGGGTATGTAGTGATACCCGGATCCCATATCCTAGTCCATCAGCCATAAAAAAATGTCACCCCTACTTTTAGGTCAAACTTGCGTAGGTAAATTCATGGTTCCTAACAACACGACATTAAACAACATGGCCAAATAAGTCCTAACCTCACTAAATTAAACTATAGGTTATCTCAAGAACTATGTGTGGATTTATTCTCAGTATAATGAGATACAGAGTGAAATCAATACCTTCTTAGGTCTAGACACATTGAAATAAAATACCTCCATTTCCTACATGAGAATGTAAATCTTTGCAGATGATTCAAATCATTTTTCCCCACAGTAATGATTAGTACAAAGATTACGCCCCCAAATTATGAATCATATATATGTTGATTATCTCGTACTTCATAACTAATCACATTCCCTATATTTCTAATATACCTAGATATCCCCTTTTCATCCATCAAACTCCATGCCCCAAGAATTTTCAAATCCCCATAATAACCCAAAACAATCTAAAATGGACGGTTAGTGTCTGACAGAAACCTTTTCATTACAATGTTCAAATTTCCCTGGTGGATCTGCATATGTTTCCCATATAAATGGCATTCCAACCAAAAGAAACGTCATCCTTAGGAGAGTATTTTCCTTATTTTTTCACTCATTATCCCCTCGTCCTTAATTCATCCCTCCCAATTCAAGGAATCTGGAAATCATGGTTTAAACATCCTCCCCCACTCACATATGTGGCATAACAGGGATATCCTAGCCTTATTAGCCCCTACATAAGCCATATTCCATTAGAATTTAATCCTAAAAACATGTTGTTAAATAATGTTGTCAAGGTCCTTTCTTCGAGACTTAAAAATTAATGGACTCACAACAGCTATCTCATTCACATTGAGTCACCCACATCCTCACCGCATGAAGTTAATATGCATGACCCACCAATTCTCCCTTCATTGATCTTACCATCCCTAGGTGGTGGAGTGGAAACATTTATACCCCTTTTTACACCAAGAATAACTCATACAAGATTAGTGATTTAGTCTATGGATTCCCCACATAGCCAGGGAAAATCTATCCACAATTTCTGATCCTACTGGCATGACATTAAAAGGCATATTAGAGGTTTCCCTCTATGTAGGGAACCTAATGTCTGAACCATATGCATTAAACAACAATTTAACTAAAATATAGCTAAAATTACTTACTCTTCTTTTCATGGGCCAATCCTATGCAGGGAGCCTAATTTTGGGACTCCCATATCTTTTAAAATGGGACTTGCTCCAGAAATGGAATACAAATGCCTCACCCTGTGTGCGGGCTATATTTATGTAACAGAGTTCTCGAATATATGGATAATGATGGACTGAACGCTTCTAACATATCCAGACATGTTTTTTCCATCTATCAAACTCCACAATTCGTGTGATTTTGGATCCTCAAATACCTCCCCCGCCGCCAGATATTGGACACCAATGTCTTGTGGATACCTTTGTTTGACTATGCACACAATACCATCGTGGCTCTGAATACGTTGCCAAAAAAAATGGCCCATCAATTGAAGGTAAATTTGTCCTTAGGAGAGGCTTTTACTATTATCAATTTCTTAATGGATTTTAATCCCCATATCATCTCTCCTAATCCATGATCCATTGAAACAACAACTTTCACTTTCCTACCTATATACGTCTTCAACATGTTGGAAAACCTTTTCCTGATAATCATACGGTTAATCAAGGCTTCTAAATCAATTCCCTAATCTCATTACATTAAAATTACATGATAATCGACAATAATTATTCTTTATTGGGGGCTAGCACTCCAAATAATGTCCCCCATATTCCTATAATGAATAGAATCCACAGAGGAACATTCAACACGAGTCATGCTTCATTGGTAACCCCGTGAGAAAAAAATCCCCCATTTATATTCATGAACCAAATCCACATATGGATAAACCTTATAAGAACTATGTCCAGCTTGATTCCTATCATCTTCAGAATCATATTGACCTCCGAGTCATATATTTTATGTCCATCCAGGAGAAAACATTGTCTCATTATTTCTTGTGCAAGGGTTAGACCTGTGTGGGGAACCTACTCACATATGTATTGGAACCATATTTTCACCAATTCATGATAAAATTAAACTTGTGATTTCCCCTTTATTAGGATCTAGAATCCCTCTTCACTTAATATACTTTGTGTGTATAAATGTTAGAATACCCATTACCGTCCATAGCCATGGTAAATGGATTGATAATGTCACGCGTACACATTTTTTTGACTATGAACACAATGCCCAAATGGATCTGCATATATTTCCAAATATATGGTCTATCATCCAAAGAAAAATTAGTCCTCAAGATAGTCTTTAATTACCTCCATATGCCCCTATGAAATTTACATATCACCCCATTCCCCAGTTTCAGAAACCCCCGGTGATTACAATTTACATCCTCTATCCCCATTCATGCCTAAGGATGATAGAACATTTCTTATTAGATAGCCATGATAATGGACGATCATTTATCCCCTAATTTGAGTAAAATGTAGTCAAATCATAATTCTCAAAATTTCCTATTTGTATGATGTTAAACTGCATCATGCTTCATTGCTCCTTTACACAAGTCAAAGTCATGTGGGAGTGGCTTCTAAACCATAACCAATATAAACTCCCCAATTACATATAGATATAATTCCCAAAAAATGTCCCTGTTATTGTCTTACAAACAAAAAACAGGTTTAAATTTCCATTAAAAATCTTGGTCATATGATTTGGAAGTCCCATGTCTTGTGGACACATTTTCCGGACTATGCGTACATTACCCTGGAGGCTCTACAGATGTATTCCAAAAAAAATGTTCTTTCATCCAACATCAAATTATTTCTTAATATTTTTTTTATATCTTCATACAACCTATGTATTCTAGGTCATATGTCATATTCCATATGAAAAAACCACAAAATCAGGGTCTTGAAATATACCATATTCAAGTCTAAAAAGTATGGGGACATCCTTGGTCCATAAAACCTATTTAGGGACCTTTCCCTGAAAATCATAGTCAAAATTATTTGACCCAAAACAAAGGTCTTGGAAAAATCTGTGTGACCTAAATCATCCGAAATGATTGTCCATTTTGTAAGACATTAAACTGCCCATGAAAAAAGAATCAATGCTGGCCAAGATGAAAATATTTAAAGGGAACCCTATATAAAAGCTAAGTTCTAACTTTCTAAACCTATGAATCACATGTATTATAAAAAATAATAAGATATAAAAAAGATACATAAAGCTTGTTGGGTTGATAACTCCCAATGTTCGGTCTATGAAAAATTCACATTACACCTGCCAAGCCCACACCAAATTGGGTTTAGGGAAAATAGGGTAATAATGGAAAAGACAGAATGTTTATAGTGTTTCCCAAATAATCCTAAAAATAGTAAAGAAATTATCACTGAGTAACTCGCCATAAAAAATTAGTGAATTATTTGACCTTTCAAACCAGGACCACATATACAATGGAATCACCTCCCCTTTATCCTGATAAAAGACCATTCTGATGGGGGGTATTTTATTGGTCTGAAAAATTATACATTCTATGTGAAGATATTTCGATCGAACATGAAAAAATATTGAAATAAAATGATGAAGAGGATTGCAGAAAAAAGATCAAAAGAAGTGCGAATGTGAAATGAAAATTCATTCAGGGACCATCGCTTTGCATGGCGGTCTACAGCTTCACAAAGCCATTGACAAACCAATAAGTTCGCGGAATAGAAGTAATAGAACATTCTCCCACGAATGTTGTCATTGAAAAAATGGATGCACGTAATTAAAACCCCCACATATGATGCCCCCCATGTACAATATACCCTTCGAACTAAGCAGTTCATGGGATGATGTGCTATCTCCAGTGCCCAAAAATTAGGCCCGCTGCTGACAATGTTGTTCGTCGATTAATGGGTTCTCCATGGGATTTATGTAAAAGGTTCTATGTGGCCCACTATTCTCTTATATAATAATTTGAAAAGGTATATGGTGGAAAATAGGACGGAGAAAAAAGAGAAACTCCCTCGAAAGTGTGAAAAAAAGGAATGAATAATAGATAGAAATGTAGAGGGTGTAGGAAATTTTTTTCCCATGACCAAACCAGTTTGTAGAAACCATCCTATGAGCCATATGTGGGTGGCCATTAATGGAACTCCACCCTATGAATCATATGTGGTTGACAATCCACAAAGGATAATACATGGTGGTAGTGTCTTTCGTGGAATTGAGGTGTCATTTTATGACCCCGTGAATGAATAATAAAAAATGTCATAGATGACCCTTGGCATAAAATAGTTCACGAAGGACCCTATATAGAAAATAGTACATGGACACCCCTATGTGTACACCCATATGTAGATGGTCATATATGGACAAAAATTCATAGATCACCCCCTACAAAGCATACAATACATAACTGACTTTATGCAGATTATAGTAAGTGGCTGACCATAGACGACCAACTCCTATTCTACCTGCTCCAATGTAGCCATCTATTTGTGTAAATCCATACATGCCCACTGATCCATAGTATTGGGGTTTATCCCATGCTCCCCCACCCAAGATCCCTACCGAGATGGGTCATCGACATTTTTTGTTGTGCACTTTTACCTCGCAAATAGCAGTAACTTAAATACCCTGAGTCAAGATACTCCTCATGAGACTCCTAAAACCACATCACCAACCACCTCTACTAGGTTGGTTTAGAACTCCATGGACAATAACAGAATTAATGTTTCTTACATTCCTAGACTAATTTGTTCCATTCATCAAACACTGTGTCCCAGGCAATTTAGGATCTTCATAAACCTCCACGCCCATCGTAAATTGATGTCCAGTGTCCTGAGGAAACCTATTATTGACTATACTCATAATGCCCTTGTGGTATTGCATACACTTCCAACAAAAGGCTCGTCAAATAGAGATAAATTAATCCTCAAGAGAGTATTTTCCTACCTCTGTACACCCTAAGGATTCCATTTCACATTATATTTCTCTTGATTTGAGATTACACATAATCATAGTTTACACTTTCATTCCCTATCAAGTTTGAGGCATGTTAAAACAACCCGACCCGATTATCCTCTAGTTAATCATGGTTTCAATAACAAGTTGTCCAAACTATGGCCTTAAAATATGAGTTATCATCCTAACCACACGATGTTAAACTGTATGGTGTCAGTTTTTTCAACACGACATTAAATTGTGATTCCATTTTTGAAGCTATAAGATTATACTATAGTATAAAAAGTGATTTTGGATCATTATAAACCTCTATGTTCATCAGAAATGGATGGACAATGACCTGAGGGAACCTCTTCCTGACTAGGCACACAATTCCCCAATGGATCTTCATATGTTTCCCAAAAAAGGCATATCAACCAGTCGAATATTCATCCTCATGTGATGCTTTTACTACCTTTGTATTCCATAATGGATTCCATGACTTGTATCATTTATCTTGATCTGTGATCCTCTAGAATCATGGTTTACAATTTAATTCCCTCTCATGTTCGAGGAATGTATGAACATTCCATCATGATTATCATCAAGTTAATCATCATCCAAGAAATACAACATTAAATTGTAGTATAAACCATATGACTCTAAAAATGTCACTCCCATTGAGATAAGACAATAACTTTTTGTAAATAAGGTTTTATCAGTGCTCTTATTTTCCTTCGCCCAAGGAATTAAATGATATGATAATCTGACTATCCAGGGTATGAAAGGGGAAGGGGATTGGAACATTCAAAGACCTATCAATCTCTCTATCATTACCCTTGGGATCCATTACCATCTATCAGCAAATGATGTTAGATGTGTGATCTTTAGGTACATGGTCTCCTATTTTTTCCCACAATTGGTGAGAATCATGTTAGATTAGATGATAGTGGAGATCATGAAATTGGCATAACCCAAAATTATCATCCCCTAGAAGGTGTATGCCCAAAATAAAATGAACTATGAGAACATTGATTCTCTCTCCAACCAAGTTATGATGGATTCCTGTCTAATTCCCCAAGATAAGTGGGAATTATCATCAAAATTATGCCTCAGAAATACCGACACAAACCACATTGGGAAGGCATAATACGTAAGACCTCAAAAATGAACTATAAGAACACTGAAACCTGCCCTAATTAGGATAAGTTTGACACCATTTTGAGGCCTGAGCTCGAGAATCATTCTCCTTTAAAGTCAGTACCTAGTAAAAATTACACCCCATATTAATGACTCATGGACTTCCAACAACCAAGAAGATAACCCTCTCAATTTCATTACAAAACAAGCAATTCTCAAAATCAATTTAAATATCTAGAGCAACCAGAAGTCCTCATTTATAGATAAGCATATTGACACTTTGGGAAACTCTCTGCTTTCTTTATAGCAGTCTAATACTCCCAATGACTTCACTAGAAAACCATCAAAAGATAATCAAACAGCCTCTAATCTGGATAACCTGATTAATCTTAGGGATAATATAAATAAAAAATCTCTTAAGGTGCAGTGGATTAATGATGGTGAACATAATAATACTTTTTTCAATACCCTGCAAAGGGTTAGAAAAACTAACAGCCTGCTATCACTCCTTAGGGATGGAAATAGTATTCTTGACACTGGGCCTATGCTTACAAATCACATCGTGTCTTATTACATGATCCTTTTTAATGCTGGTGAAACAACCGGGAAAATTAAATAGGGAATTATTTTCAGATTACTCAATAATGATGATATTCTAAATATAATTGCTACTCCCATTGATTGTGAAATCCAAAAATCTATCTTTAGCCTTAATAAGGAAAGAACTCCATGTCTGAACGGTTTCACTAATCACATCTTTCAAGCACACTAGAATGTGATCCAAATCGATGTTTGTAATATGGTTAGGCATTTTTTCAAAGACAGTTCTTTTAGTCATTGATTCAATTATCAATTTTTAACTCTCATACCTACGGTTGACAATGCTAGGGAACTTTCACAATTCAGTCCTATTTCTCAAGTCAATACCATCTATAATATCATCACCAAGATCTTGGCTATCCCACTAGATGATATTTCCAAGAATATAAACTCTTGGAATCAGTTATGTTATATCAAAGGTAGGAAAATCCAAGATTGCCTCCTCACTGCTTCTGAGTGTGTCCATATTTTTTAAAAAACTTCTAGGGGAGGTAATATTGCACTTAAAATTGACATTCGAAAGTCCTTTGACATAATGAAAAGGAACTTTATAAGTCAAATTCTCCTCGATTTTGGATTTCACACCAAGTTCATATAGTGGGTTAAATATTTGCTAAGCTCTGCTCATATCTCTATTCTTGTTAATGCATCCTCAGAAGGATACTTTAAATGTTCCAAGTGTGTCAGGTTGGGTTATCCCCTCCCAGTCGTTATTGTTGTCATTGCCCTAGACTATCTTAGTAGGTTACACACCAAAATGGTCTTTACGGGGGAGCTTCTTACTATCAATGCCTCTATAGGTGTCTCAGATCCCTCTCATCTTCTCTTTGCAGATGACATTATCATTTTCGCTCAAGGTCACACAAATAATATCCAAAACCTTAAGAATTGTTTTTGCCACTATGATTTGATCTATGGACAAGAAAACAGTTGGAATAAATAGTTCATTTTATTTGGAACAAACATTTCTAACCCTGGAAAACATGATCTTATAAACTACCTGGCTATCCATGCTGGTAGCTTTCCATTCAACTACATAAGAGTTCCTCCCTTCCTTGGAAGACCAAGATCCTCTTACATTGTTGATGTTTTCAACAAAGTCATAAAGACCCTCTCTTATAGGAAAGATAAACCCCTCTCAATGGCGGGTCATATCATCCTTGTTAAACATGTGGTCATTTCCAAACTTTTCTACTCTTTCATGGTCTACTCATGGCTTGCCGCTGTTATTAAAATCCTAAACACTATGATGAAAAACACTATGTGGAGCGGTAGTACGATTAAAAAAATATTTTCAATGTCTCAGAGGAAACCTGTTGTTTAACCCTTTCAAAAGGAGGCCTGGGAATTAAAAACCTAAAATTTTCAATCAGTAACTTCTTTCCCAATTCATATGGTGTCTCATTAATCAACATGATAATTCCCTAAGATTTCTGAGAGATCAGTTTTAAAAAAAATATTTTTAATGGGAATATGACCTATCTGGATCCTCCATCTGGTCCATACATAAAAAAATATTCTGAGACATAAACAATAATGCAAGATGGTCTTTTAATGCTTGTTCCTCCCTTATCTTTTGGATTCAAAATTGGACTGAAAGTATCCTGATTGATAAAATTGATACTACTAATTCCAATGTGGAACTAAAATCCCCTATTAAGTAGCAATTATAAAAACAACATCTTATCCCCAATAACATTGCTAAAATTGTTAAAATATATTATTTTCTAGAAGATAATGATATTCATGTTTTGGAACCTTCTACAGATGGACTATTAAATTTCAATTCTTACTACAACCATGTCATCCATGGTGATTAAACTTGCATCGATAATTTTTAAAAGAAGATAGCTGATGCCTTCCCACATCACTCTTCTTTGGAGACTTCACTTTGATAAACTCCCTCTTTAGGAGAACCTCCAGCGGGTTGGTATATCCCTTTGTTCTAGATTCCCATCTTCCTTTAGCACCGTGAAAATGTTAACCATATTTTTATCTCTTGTAATACCTCTGATTCACTGTGGAACTATATTTTCCATTACTTTGAGTTGAATCAGATTCAAAATAGGAATATTACCCTATGGAAGCAGGACATCTTTCCCATTCAATTCTCCAACCAAGTACGAATTCTTTTCCTTGTTGTTTGTGCTGAAAAATTTCATATCATTTGGTATAGAAGAAACAAGGATTTTCATGGAGGGAAAACCATTAGTCAGAACTCTTCCATTCAAAAGATCCTCCTGGATGTTCAGAATGCAAACTTCCATCATAAAAGTAGATACTCTAATTCAGTCACGGATCTTATCATTTTGAAAAAACATCAAGTTAAAGGTAATTTTCCCAAAACCCTGTCTATTATTGATGTTTTCTAGCATCCTCTCTTTATTAACTAGATTAAATAAAATTCTGATGGCGCTTTGAGAGGAAACCCCATCCCTACTGGGTATGACTTGGCCTTTAGAGATCGTAACGGAGACTTATAGAGAGGTTAATCTTGTCCTTATGGAGAAGACACTACAATTAAAGATAAAATGTATGCTTTTATAAAAGCAGATCATCATGTTCAAAAGAATAACTGGAACAAGGTTTGGTTTGAGTGTGATTTGACCAATATTGTACATGCTGTTTCGAAGAATCAACTTAATCTTTCCTAGATCTACATTAATAATTAGAGAAATTGATTAAAAATCCTTGCCTCCATGACATACATTATCACTTAAACACATCGTGAGGCAAATAAACTTGCGGAGTTACTTTCTAATAATGGAGTAACTGAAGGCACCAACATATTCTACTCTTCCATTCCGGATGATTGGATTTGATTTTTACTCATGACAAATTTACTCTTCCTACCTTTTGACATTTGTGACCTTTTTCTTTATTTAGGCCTTATGGATTTTCCTTTTAAAAAAATCCCTGACTCAATTTTCTCAAAAAAGGGCTTCCTCTACAATATAATCCCCAACTCTAACCAAACTATGAGGGATTTGATTCCCAACTTAATGGGATACATAGAAAGACTCTATGAATTCCAAACACGACACCAAAATCACCCTAATGTTCTCCAGGGCATATACCCAGTAGGGTCATATTCACCTAGTAGACCATATCTCTTTTGGCATCTTAGATAGCTTCGTCGTAATTACCAAATGAAATTTTTACTAGGCATCTTTTATATAGATGTTCTAGCCACATGACATTAAACTACATTGATTGGTCCATATCACCCAACCATAAAGGGAAATATGTCTAGTAAGTACACATCGAACTATGTGGAATCTAATTCCTATCATAAGGATATATATGAATCATATCTTGTGGGTTTTATCCCAATATCAAAACGATATCCGCCCCCTCAATAATGATAAACTCTTGATCCCCTCATCAATTGGAATAAGCTTACCTTTTCTCAGTAATCCCCAACTCATTTCTACCCATAATTGATCTTGAAACCAAGGGGTAATCCGTGGACACAGGATTTAGAATGAACCATGGATTCACGAACATATTAACATTGCTTAAATCTATAAAAACGCATATAAGTAGGGAATTATTTCCCCCGAAAGGGTTCGATGAGCCCAACCTCTAATCCTTCGACCAATGGAGACCTTAAGTATCTTTGTCCAAATCATCCCATGAGCACCTACCTTTGGAAATTAGGACCATGCATCATGGATAATAGGGTCATTGGTTGTTTTTGGATCTGCAAATAAAACCACTAGAGACCATCTGAGGACATCATACCCGATGTGGGATGATTAAGGAAATACATATCCCCCAAGAATCCCTTTATGGGACCACTCAACTAAAGCCCCTCCTTCATAATATAATAAGGAAAAATTGTCCAATCTCAATGGGACCATCTCACCCACTAAAAAGGGTAACGATTCAAATCAGGTCAAAATAGTGAAATATATATATAGATCCATTGAATTATTACACCATATAATAATAATAAATATATGTATTATTTCAATTACAAATTACCATTTTAATCAATTTATTTATGAAAGGACGAATGATTATTTTAAAAAAGTTACTCTGATAATATTATAAGGAATACATAAATTATTATTTGGTATGATTATTTTAAGAATACACAATTATATAATTATTATTTTATGTGAATATCAATTAATTATTTCTATGGGAAGGTTATAAACATTCATGTCATTATTTTATGTATAAAATCATTTAATAAAAACTATCTTCAATATTATTATTCAATATTGAGTTTGAAATGATAAAATTTGTCACTTTATATAAAACCTATTCCATTAATTTATGAATTAATGTTTGAAAAAATGAAAATTAAATTTTATTATCATATTGCATACAAGAAACTTGACATGAGTTTTTCTTGTATCAGAACTTGCAAGTTATTTACAATGAAATCTTATACTTACATATATATATATATACACACATATATGTAAGTAAAAGTGTGTGTGTAATTAATGAATTATTATGCTTCTAAAGAAAAATCAATGGGAAAATTATATATTTTTATAAATATCAAAATTTTTTAATAAAAATTGGCACTTGGACATGGTTAATATGACAGGGAGTGGGGACTGAACCCATCCCTCCTGAATGTGGATAGGCCTAGATAGCCTTCTCTGTTTCATGTGGCCTCATGGTTTTGTTTTCAAAATCATTCTAAAAGTTTTCCAAATATCATTTGATTATTTTTAAATCATTTTAAAAGAATAATTATTGTTGGATTATGATAAAATTTGATAAAGGTATCTTAGAAAGGTATTTTTCACTAGCCTTTTAGAAAACTCATGACAGGGAAATTATTCTCACCCTTTATTTTAAATTTATTTTTCATTGGTTTGGTTGAATATTTCTTAATTCATTAACTTCTCTTACAGAGTTAGTGAAGACGATTCCATTTAGTCATTTTATTAAATTTCATACCACACTAATGTTTTTTAATGTATATGTCTAATCCTTCAAAACATATACCAGAAAAGGTTATGTTGTGTAAAAAGAAATTTTTTATTTTCTAGGGTTCTTTTATAAAATAATACACATAATTTATATTCACTAAATCTGGAATGATGGGTTTAGGGATTCACTAGAACACCTTCATAGACATTTCCCATGTTCATTGGTAATGTTCTGGTCTAGTAGAGGAATTATAAATCTATAAAATTTGTGTAGGATCCCAAGACATGTGGAAAATTATAGAGGATCTTGGAAGATTAAGAGTTCTTGAAGGGGGTATTCTACCCAATATCAGTTTGGTATTTCGTGTTGTTCTTGATGTAGCATTTGAGGTATTAGACATGGTACCTCAGGTAAACAATGCCCATATCAGTAGAGCGGTGTAGCTTAGGGGACTCAAACTTCCACATATGAGAGAGGGGAAGTAAATTTCCATGATGATCAGCCTATACTTGTATAAAATGAGGTTGGACCATCAATAATTAAAGGGATTATTCTTATGGATTCCACATTTCTAATGCCTTATTTGCTATTGGTTCATCTAATTCTTTTATATCTACAACACTTGGGACCATGTAGAGTCTAACTGTGGAGTTTTTGTGTGGGGTTATGATGATGACACACCATTATGAGTATGGTTTAGGGACACCTGGTTATGTATGTGGGGGTCTCTTGAGATTGTGGAGTATCGTTTCTGTGGGGTTATTTTCATACTTTACATTTTGGTATTCAACTTGATAATGGGTATAGACTAGTCTCTATCATTTTGATCCCAAATATATTTTTAACAAAGTATAGTGACCTTTACATCTCTTGGGGGTAACAGTTATGTTAATCGTGGAGAGTGGGATAACCTGGTAGGTCATGAAGGGCTAGTTTATAAAAAATTGGGGGATCCCACCACCTAAGTTGTAGTCTTTTGATAGATGATGGGGGTGTAAAGAATGATGTCATTCCTCCCATAGTAGAATGGTTAATGGAAATATTTCTCATGGAATTCTCAGGACTTCCACTTAAGAGGTATGTGGAGTTTTCAATTATGCTCATGTCTGGAGCTAATTCAGTTTTCATTCCACCTAACAAAATGGAACAGATAGAGATTACTGAGATTATGACTCAATTGGGAGAGTTGATATATAAGGGATTTATTCATTGGAGTATAAAACTTTGGGATTCTCTGGTCTGTTTTTCGAAGAAGGATGACAGGATATTGCATTTATGTATTGATTACCAAATGTTGAACTAGATGATAGTGAATAAAAGGAATTACATTCCACGTATCAATGATCTATTTGACTATTTGAGAGGATCATATTTTTTTTGAAGATTCCATTGGGATCAGTGTATAATCATTTGAGAGTTCTAACTTATGATATAGAAAAAACAATTTTCTAAAGTAGATATGGACTATAAAAGATTTTGGTGATGTAATTTATGTTGAAGAATGATCTAGAAATATTTATAGCCCTGATGATGTGAATCACTCACCAATGCATGGGTCAGTTTGTGGTTTTTTTCAGATGAAATATTTTTGTACTCCAAGACACATGATGATCATTTCCAACAAATTGGCATCATCATTATTACACTAAGAGATCATCATATATATGCGAGGAAATCTAAGTGTTAGTTTTGGATCGACCAGGTACATTTCATGTGCCACACCATCTCATGTGATGGTGAGTCTATGGACCTAGGGAGATTTCTTTCATTTTTCCCAATAGATTCCCAAAATGTTTTTGATAATAATAGACCTCTAGGTTTGTTAAGTTATAATCAGAGGTTAATCCATGTCCTATTCATATTTGAAACACTTCTTTCGAGCTTAACCAAGAAGGGGTTAAATATTTAATTATATAAAGATTGTGATAATTCATTCTATGACTTAAATAATCAATTGACTACTACCCTCATTTTGATACTACTCAAACTAGGTGAGGATTATGCATGTTTTTTTAATGCATATTTGATAGGACATAGATAAGTGTTGATACAATGAGATAAAGTTATAGAGTATTGGTCATGATAGTTGAGGAAACATGAATGAAACTACCCTATACATGAACTCAAGTTAATTATAGTGGTTTATTTCTTAATGTGATGGAGACATTATCTGTTGGGTGAAAATTTTACTATGTATACCAAACACAAAAGCATAAAGTATATATTTTCATAGTGGGACTATTATCTATAGTAGTCGAAGTGCTTTGAGTATATGAAATAAATTTATTTTGAGAAATAATATACACCTGGGAAATGAAACATTGTTACAGGACCATTAAGATGGAATACATAGACTCCTACAGTTTACGAGTCTAGTTATGATTGTTATATAGTGACATTGATTGATGAGATGCATGTTGTGGTTCTAGAGGCCCATGATTAGATAACCCCCATCTCTATATCATTGGAATCCAAACCTTTGAGTTAGGTCTAGGAGAAGAAATATGAGGATTCAGAGTGTCGGAAATTGAAGGTGGGAAGTCACCATCCAATTGGACTATAGATGAGGGTGAGATCATCAATGTTAAGAACCATGTTGTTGTTCCGAAGAGTATATAGGAGGAGGTAATAAATGATTTTCATGCGTCGAAGTGGTAAGTAAAAGATGGTTTGATACAATTATACTGAAACCTACTTCGACAGTAATGGTTTTCGAGATTGAAAATAGGATATAGAAGGGTTCATGGCATAGTGATACAACAATAAATTAGTGAAATACCCTCATTAATGACCCTATGGTTTACTACTACCAATACACATTCCAGAATGGAAGTTGGTTGACATTACCATGGATTTGATGGTGGGTCTCCCAAGGGTTCCTTGAAAGAATGAATCTATTTGGGTTATTGTGGATTGATTGATGAATGATTCACATTTCATTCCTATCTAAAAGAATTTCTCAATAGATAAGTTAGAAGACCTGAATATTTGAGAGATAGTCCATCTAAATGGTTTTCCATGGAGTATAGTATCATGCAGTGAATAACGATTCACATTGCTCTTTGGGATGAGATTACAAAAGGCACTTGGTACCTAGTTATTTCATAGTATGAATTTCCACCAACATAAAAATGTGAAGTCGGATTGTATGATACAGGTTTTGGAGGATAAGCTACATGTTTTGGTCCTAGACTTCGTTATATCCCGAGAAAAGAACCTAGAACTTATTGTGATCACCTATAAAAAATATCCAAAAACATTTCAAAGGGAACCATATAATTAACTTTATTGTTTTCTATGTATTACCCCTCTGTAGTGGATGTAGGTAAGTGAGTTGAAGTTGTTGGGATTTATTCTCATATAGGAGACATCAAAGATTGCCTATTAGTTTTAGAATCATATGGCTACTAATCAGAGTAGTTCGAAGTTGTTTGTAGATTGATGTTGATGAACCCTTGAGTTTATAGTGGGTGATCATTTTTTTGTTTCAACTAGATTGGGTCAATAATGAATTGAAAAGCATGGCATGTTGGTGCCAAGGATTATTGGGACTTTTGATATTATGGAGAGAATAAAGATAGTGGAATACCGAATGGATCTTCCATAATGGTATAGTTCTACACATGATGTTTTTCATGTGTCACAGATTCAATGGTATCATCCCAACCCTTTGATTTGATATATTTTGATGAAGTTGGTCCTGAGACTATTATGTCATTTACAGAGCATCTAATTCATGTTATGGATCATAGTGGTAAATTGTTGCAGGGAAAATCTGTGATGATAGTTTAATTATTTGGAAACAATTTCATGTTTAAGAGGAAACATGGGGGGAGAGAAGTAGATATTATTGCTTAGTGGCATGATATTTTATCATGTTTTTAGCCTTTTCATGGGGGTATTTTTGATAATTATTGATATTTTTAGGGATTTTGGGCATTTCATGGTTGGAAAACTATTTTACCAAACCTTTAACCCACCACATAAAACCATATATTGTCAAACAAATGGTATGTTCATAGTTTTTAAATGACTTGGAAAATCATTTTTTTAATTAGTAGAAACTATGAACCAATAAAGAGAGGCACATAGTTGAGGTGCCCAGTTTGGAAAACCGTGTGCACTGGCCTTGGCAGCCTTTAGTGTGTGTTTTCAATCCAATGATATTTTATTAAAAATTCAAGAACACCAAATTTTTAACCCATATTTACCTTGGATTTACTTGAGCCTACTATTTAGAAATTTATAAGCCCTCCATAGGATTCAAGGCTTCTCAAAACACTGTCTTGAAAACCAAAATATCTTTTGAATGATTGTCTCTTTGTTCGTAGGTAATTTATTCCATGTTTGATTTCCTATCTCTCATCTCTCTTCTAGATGAAGAGGGAAGAGTTTTACTCCATTAGTGGTTATTTTGGTATTGGTTTTGATGAATATCAATACATTTTATATTGATCTTAGGGTTTTTAAATAGATCATTTCTTCCATTGTGTTTTCCGCCACTCTGAATCAATTTGGGGATTCTGATATAGAAAAGGAACATCAATAAACATTATATATTTTATATTTTTAAATTCACATAGTGTTGAATAATAATTTCATTTGTTTAATTATGTAATTTCGATTATCAGATTTGGAAATTTTACCATGAATTAAATTAATTATTTATCTAATTAATTAATGTGTTTGTGGAAGTTGTGGAATATTATGATTTGAAATTGGGGAAATGGTAATTATTGTATTGGTTGATTAATTGGATAGGGTACTGTTTGAAATTAGGAAACAAATTATTAGTTGGTCTAACCATGAGGGGTTAATGGTTTATGAATAAATGTTAAAAAATAGATTAATGGTAAAATGTTCATATTAAACGATTATTTAAATTGAAGTACCATGATTGATTTGATAAATTGAAATAGTGACCCATGATGGGAATGAATGATAATAAGGTTAAAAATGATACACCTAAATGAATAAGATATATGTGATATATGTTAATGGTTGAATAGTGAGTTGTGAATCATGGACTAATGATCCAAATACCCATGGGGTTCCAGACTAGAGATCTTTTCCATGAAGCATGCCTATAAATATTAATGTATGGGACAGGGATTGATGCTTTAAATGCCCATGAGGTGTGTGACATAGACTGATGCTCAAGTACCCACAATGTTTCATACATTACATTCTAGGCCCTGTGATATTAGAATAGGACTAGGGTTCGATGTTGTAGTGATATTTATGTGGAATTAAATTAATAATGAATCCATGAAATAATGGATTTTAATTCTTTGTAATATATAGTTTAGAATACATCATGGGCCAAAGAAAGTATTTAAGGTTTTGAGTCATCATGATCTCAAGGATTTTATCTGGTTAATTAGTGAATAAATTAATGTTGAAGATATTTATTTATTTATTTATACTTTATTATTTAGAAAACTCCATACACTGTTATAGACTATATATTATTTTAGATTTTATTTTTTTTGGCCTAATGAGTTGTACTCACACCCTACCCGGGTTTCCAGTTTGATACCTGAATACACTTCATGTTTCCATGATATGATACTGGAAAGATCCCTATGTTCGATGGATGATATTGGGCTGGATTATGGATCAGGGAACTAGAAACAATATTAGGACCTATATAAGAGTTATCAATGTATTTTTTTGGTTTTTTATTTGACACTTGAAACATATATGGAATGAAATATCTAATTCTTGGGTTCATATATTGTTTTATTTTTATGGGTTGTCATGTGATACCCATATGTATTGGATATTTTATTATTCACGTTATTGGTTTTTTTCATTTGGCTATTATTTATTTATTTCCGCAACTGTGCTTCTTTGATAATGAGGGCATAGTCTCCCAATGTTATTTATTTGACCAACACAACTAGTTGGAAGCCTTTAGCATAGTGGTAGCTGTGCCTAATGTCATGTGACTACCTATATATGTTCACTGATATGTGGCACAAAGGCTGTGACATTATAGATAAATAGTTTGATGGGCATGATCCACAATGAGAATCATATGATGAGGTCTGATGAACTATAGTTGATGGTATTGACAGTTATCTATGAAAAATGAAATAGTTTATATACCTATGTGGGATCCACCCACTAATGAAATGATATTAGGGTTCACAAAATATGATTATATCACTCTCTTATGAATCAGGTTTTTGGAATGATAATGTTTTATTCCAAGACTCATATTTATTATCTATGAAATGTTGGCTATGATCTTTGTATGTCAAATTTACAATCTCATACTATTATTTTTATCTTATAAATTCATATTATCATTTAATTATTTCATTCATGTTTACCCATACATGGAATCTGAGCTCACACTTTCTTATCTTTCCCTTCCCCGAGATATGAAGAATTGTTTTCGGTAGGGTATTTTTATGAAGAGATGAAAAGGGGATGTTATTTATGGGATTTATTGAAGATATTTCATTAAATAATTTTATTGTGTACCTAGTATCCAAAGAATATAAATTAGAATGGTACATGGGTGTGTATTTGTGAAATTTATTGAATATTTATATTAAAATATGTGACATTTACGTAAGAAAATATTTAGTCTTTAGAATATGATTTTTTTACATTCCCTTACATAACAACCCATACATATTCAACGTTATATATGGAAAAGTTTATAAATAATAATAAATATATAGTATAAATATAAATATATACATAATATTCATCCCTTGAAAAATAAAAAAAATTATATAATTTTTCCAAGCTCGAAAAGATACATAATATTCATCACTTTGAAATAAGTTTTAACAAAAGATAAAATTGAAATATTTTTTAATACATATGAAATATTATTATCGACATAATATTTTTAACTTATAATCTAATATAGACATTTAATATGATAAACAAATAATAATAAGTTATACAGTGGAAATAATTATTAAAAACTATTAAATCACTATAAATTCACTTAATGTAAAATAATTTGTAATGTAAAGAAGGAATTTGTGGTCATGAAAACATATAATATATTTGAGTATGTTCATACGAGGATACTATCAGAAAATATACCCTTGTTTGATGATAAACATTCCATTATATTAAAACATGAAATTTTAAAAATTAAGCAACATTAAATTTGAATAAAATAAATTAGTCGAATAAAATATTTCCCTAAAATTTCACATCATCCCCCTTTTTCAAATATAAATGAATTATTCTCAAGTGGGTATAAAATAATCAATTTTTATTAATAAACTAAAAACTACTAGAATTTGACACAAAATAGAATTTAAATATAGTTGGGACTTATATTAGGTCTTAATACTAGATATTCATTGTTAATTTTAATAAATAAATAAATAAATAAAAATTACTAAACAATAATTATTTTAAAATGGATTTAATTATCTGAGAAAAATATAATTTTATATATCAATTATGTGGTTCTTATTGTTGGAATCATGGTCGTTATATGCTGGAAATGGAGTATGGATTGTGTTTTTTGTCTGTCCTCATTAGAAGTTGAGAATTTTTTCTAAGAAGGGGTTCATACAGTACAAGTAGACAACAATATTGAAGGTGGGGTCGTTTCCCAGTGTTTGACATATTTTTGGGCATAAAGATCAAGAAATGAAGAAATGCCTGTTTGGAAAAGGGATTTTACCAAAATATTTAAGGGTGTTTAGAAACATGCGCATAAGGATTGTTTTGGGATCTGTGCATCAAAATATGGAAAAGGAAAAAAGTGTCTTCAAGACATAGATGTGTGAAAAAGATGGTGTTGTGCGAAAGAATATTATGCACCCATTGGGACGTCAAAAGGGTTTCGCATGCTCGGAATGATACTTACACACACCAACAAATATGTATCTAGTTCTTACATGTGGGGTCATCAAAGGCCTATAAATATACGGATACCCCCATAGAAGACTTACAGATATTGAAACTAAAATCTAGATGCTCATCCATGGGAAATATTTGTGTGTTAAAGATAAGAAGAATGTTACTATAGTGTGAAAAGTGATCATTTAGTATGAAAATACCATGTGAACCCTTTGGTATAGTTGTGCGAAAGACAAGGGTTACAAAAAAAGTTGGGGTTGGGTGAAAGTCATAATTCACGAAAATTACCAAATATTGCGTGCAAGTTGAGGCATTGCGTGTAAGTTTGGTTTTATGCATCTGATAGGTTATTGATTTTCTGATTCGCGTGATTAGTGGCTTAATGTACATCAATTCAGAACATCAATGCAAGTAGTTTCTAGTGCTGAATAGAGACAAAGACTTCAATGCAAATATATTAAAGATACCTTCGAGTCGATAAACTGAGTTTAAGTTCTCTCAAGGAAGTGTGCTAGGGGGAGTCAAGGGAAGTGATCCAAGGTACATAGTGATCTATTCTTGAACCTTTGTAAAGGTAGTGTGACTAAAACAGTGTGACTGTGACTGAATATTGTAACCCTCAAACTAGTGAAGATTAGTGGATTTAGGTACGACTGACAAATTTTTGGCATATGCTCCTTGGACATAACCCTTTGCGGTGAACCAAGTAAATTTGTTGTGTCATCTACCTCCTATCATTTGTTTGAAAGATTTAAAAAGTTCATTCCAATGTGGGAACAAGATCCAAAACATTATAAAGAATAATTTCACACCCTGATTCACCCCTCCCCTCTTAGTGTGTTCAGGGGTCCTTCACTTTTTCATCCAGTAAAGATATATAATACTATACAAAATGATAATAATTGGATATGGGGGAACCATTTTTTTATTTGGAAACTCTAATACCATTATGTTCATATATTTTCCTCAATATTATTTAATTTTCTTTATTTATATGAGATCGTATTGGTATTTTCATTGATGTGAACCTTTCTTCATTATAAAAAAATATTTTAGTTTGAGATATTTTAGGTGCAGATCTTGATGTTTGATTTGGTTTTATAGGTTTCATCAATATTCTTTGGAGTATTTCCTACATATATCATACCTATTCCCCACAAATAATTAGGATCCCCTATTACTCTATCAGGATATTAATTTTTATGTCGATAAATATTCTACCGTTGATTTTTTGATGTTTCTAGTTTCCTAAGTGAAACTACTTCATTTATATTGTCTATAATCTCATATTAATCTCACCTAAATACCTAATATATTAGAAAATTTAAATCCTTCATATAGTTAATAATATTTTCATATCTATATCTCTAAATCTTCCATAATCCTTATATAGTTTTTCATAAAATATCTTCTAACATAATTAATATATAACTGATCTAGATTTTATTTCTATATCTTTGTACACTTTTCCATATTCACATCTAAAATATTCACAATCTAGTGATATATTGTGTAGATAAAATGTTTCATAGCATTCACATTTTCCAAGACTTCTCTAATATCATAAATTTTCATTTATGATCAAGAAATATTGTCTTACAATTTCCTCAATATGGAAAATTTATTCTAAAACACATGGAATCAAGGAATTGCATTTTTATAAAATTATAGGGATTTGTAAACTACAATATCATTTCAACTTACTAATATTTATTCCTTTTTAGATTTAGATTTTGATATTTTATCTTAATAAGACTCATATTCAAATGAATTTAATTCCTCTTCATTCTCCAAAGTATGTATCTATTCATCTAAAAAACTATATTCTTTTCATTTAGAGGGAATTATAATAATTATATTTTTCATTAATACTCAGTAATATGTTTTTTAATGTTTCACAAATGTTGGTATATATTTTATGTTAAAATTACCTACCTTTATATAATTATTATACTATTTAATACTCTTACTAACATGAATAATAAATTTCAGAGACTTAGATTCAGATACTGATATCATCATTTAAATTTTAGAAATATTTTCTTTTATTCTATCTTGTTAGGCTTCGATATGTAACACACTTCTAAAATATTGAAATTTCATTAAAGTGAAAAAATAAATATGCAATATTAAAATCCTCTCATTTACCATTTATATACATGAATATGAATTTAATGTAAAAATAATAATCATTTTTAGATTTAATTTCTCGTAGAACCAATAGAAGAAAAACTATTAAAATATATATCAATTCATTCACAAAATACTCTTGATCCATTTATATTTCACAAGGTTTATTTCTAAAACAATATTATAAAACATTTGAACATTTAGTTTTCCTTTCACAATTCAGATTGTCCAGGCATCAAATCAAAATATATTTCTTTCATCATCACTGCCTGTTTGAGAGACAATGTAATATTTTATATCTTTAATTCTAGATATTAAAATTGATATATCTTTCTATATTTTCAATAAATTTATTCCATTAATAAAAAATGTTCAAACAAGTAATTATATCATGTAGTTGATGAAAATATGATTATATATCAACTTTATATTGATTTGAATTTAAAATTATTTACCCTTTATATAGTTTTTGGCTGAATATCATAACCCCACACCACATTATTCCCCCAAAAAATGAATCCTCCCTATAAACATCAATATTTTCGGTCTCTAAATTTCCATGATTATTATTTTTTATAAAAAATTATTCTTCTTCTAGTAGTATAGTATTTTCAACATTTTTCCTTCCTAGTATAATTTGAAAACCAATCTCATTCATTGAACTTTGACATGCATGTTTACGAAATTATTATCTTCATTGTTAACATCATTATATATGTCTAGTTTTTTATAATTAATTATTATAGAATCAATATTTTCTCAAAAAAATTATCAATTGTTGTAGTTTGAGCATTAAATTTAATCCCATAATGTTCTTCTTCAGTATAGGAATCTTGATCTATTATATCTTTATATAGGAATTCTTTTAAAAAGTAATGAAATCTATATACTGAAATCTAAACCTATAATTTCATACACCAACATGATGCTCCCCCATAATGGAAATTGGGACTTCTTCATTCTCTTCATATTAATGTTTTGTTAATACCTCTACTACAATTTCCCAAAAAAGAACCATTATAATAATAGATATTTTTAAAATCTATAAAATGTTCCTCAAAACTCCACCTATGATTATATTGTGGTGATGAAACCTATTGGCCTCCATCTTATTTAGAAAAACTTGTTTCTTCTCAAACAAAAGTTTATGTAGTAAACTTTATAGATGTAACGTAATTTTTCCTCTATATTCTACCATGTTATATTTAACTTAACTTATACCTAGGAAGATTTTTTCACATTAAATTTTATATAAAAAAACTAAATATCGTGACAACTAATCTTTTCAATCTCTCCATCTATTTGGGATATTATGTATTTATGAAATATAAAATAAATATTATTTTCAAGTTTAATATCATGTGGAAACAATCTATCAATGCTTTTTGATATAAAAATAATTAACACGGTGTTCATTAGAATAAAATTTTTATGACAACAAATTATTATTATTTAACATGAAATATTAATTATTTGGATATTCGAATCTCTAATTAATTTTAGAAGATGAAAATAAGTAACCTTTAAATTTTTAATTGACATATTATAATATTTTATATTTTTAAACAAGAACTAAAAATAGATAAAAAATTCCCTGGATTATTTCTAAAATATAGATTCATTATTTTTCTCATCAAGGACAAACTCTAATTCCTAAAAACTCAAACTTATATAAAATATAATTTTATTAAGAAAAAATAAATTGAGGGCTTTACAAAGAGGTAATGCTATATTAAAAGTATCTACCACAAATATCTTATATGATAATAAGGATCCCTTATTTTCCATCATTTATTTTCACATTATCAAACATTTGTATAATGTTCATGTTTTAGGCAATGGTAATGAAATAAATATTCTACGTTTTTATTTATATTTATTTTTCTATAGGACAAATAATATATTTTGTTAATAAAATATTAAAATAATAATTCTCATCGTCACTTTACGTGACATTGAAATATAAACAATTATGTACAGGCCAGATTTTTCCCTAATAAGACTTTGAAATATTTCTAAGAATATTTCCAGATCTAGGTACTGAGATGGCGTGCAATTCCAAGACCCGGTGTGCCCATAATTAATTTTATTAAAATGTTAAGTTTTTTTATATTATGCACGTCCTTTTAACTCAATAAAACAGGATATCTCTTAAACAGTTGATCGGATCAGAAATATGAGACCACGATTGGGTCTAGAAAATAGTGTTTCTCCTAGTCGCGACATAAAATAAGTAGACACGGGATGTTCAGACCCCTCCCTCGTTGGCGATGTATTAAATGGATAATTTAAATTATTAATTTATTCATTTAATATCTCAAACCTGAATATATCTCGAACATGGAATCAGATGAAAAATATTAATCCACCGATGAGCTCTGAATGTAGGCTTTACCCTAAAAAGGGTGTAGCATTTGTTGGTGTTGTGTGTTCGGCGTATGCGACATCCTGAGAGAATAATTAAATAATTACATAATTTTTATTCAATTATTTAATTAATTTCTCTTAACCTGACGGGAGGTGATAAATTCATGGTTATGAGATCTTGGCCTCACAACCCTTTTCTGGCAACAACACCTTCTCCTCTCCTCTCTTATCATATCCGTTGATGAACGACAATGAAGCCTTGGATCCTAGTGATTTGATGATCGAAGAATGTATCATCTTCTTCTCATCATTGAGCAAGTGAGGTCTTCATCAAAAATGAGTGGTTCTTGGAGAACACGGTCTTCACCAATGATTGATCCAAACCTAAGGTAGGATTTATCTTTGTGAACTCCTTACCCGGTTGAATTTTCATGTCAAACACAAATTAAATTAATTAATTCACAGATCGAAAAAACAGTGGGCTGAATCAAATTTTATTCTCTTTCATCTTGATATTGAAAATATTGAAGTTTGATAACTATATATATGTGAATTTCTCATGTTCTTGATGTTCAACGTCGGTTGTCAAACAAACACGACCATCAATCTGCCTGTTTACCATGCTCTTTTCTATTTCATCCTACGCGCGTTCTTTGACATGCCAAATAATTAAGCACGATGGAAACTTAATGTTTCATTGAGAACGACATATGGACACAAAGATCTCGACATGAGGATCACAGATCCGAAATCGTCTCAGTTTTTACTAGTTAAATAGATGCTGGAATGGTGCGCGAAAGGATCACGTTGTGCTGGTCTGACAAGGGTTTCAGCGGTTCAAGGCGGCGGTTCGGTGAGGCGATCAGGCGACTGTGGAAGCTGGGTGAGGTAGCTCTGGTGGCACGCGTGGTGGATCTTGATGTTCGGGTGATGTGGAAGAACTGGCTGACAAGAGTAGGGTTTTCCGGCGGAGTGAGGTCGGCAGGGCGAGGCGATCCGGTCAGCGGGACAATGTGGCTGAGCAGGGTGGTCCGGCTTAGCTGGTGTAGGTGGTACGATGGTGTGAGCGGGATGCCAGGAAGAAAGATGAATGGAGGCGGCATATCCGATGGAGGAGGCTGTATGCGTGAAGGCATGGCCGGTAGGGTTTGGAGGAGAAGAAATCGTGATATTTCTTGGGATAAGAGTTAGAATGGAGAGAGAATAGAAAATAAGAGAAGTAAAAAAAAGAAAAAAAAGAGAAAGCAATCAAAGAAGTGATGGGGCGTGCTCGACATGGAGTTAAGGAAAGGGAGTCACCACTTTTGGTGGTGCATTTCTTTTGGATGTGATAATTTATGGAATTAAATTAAATTAATAATAATAATAATAATAATATAATAATGTGATTATTATTTTTGTTGGGAAACCCATATTTTGACTGCATCTTCTTCATGCGACCTCAGTTTCACAAACCGTCAACGAAAGTGCGACCCTGACTTCGAGAAGGAATTTATGAGTCCAATATTGGATGTCTTTTTTCAGGTTTTCGGATCGGTTACCCGAAGTGCTCGGAACATAATATATTTAATATTATTATTAAATCTTTGACCAACCATAACTCAAGCGTGTGACGTCCGATTGACATACTGGTAGTGGTTATGTGATCATGTCATTAATATGGTCGATTAAAGTCTAATGTTTGATACTAAATTCTTTTTTTGTGGCTCAGGTCCACGAAAGACCCAATATTATTATTATTATTTTTATTACGGGATCTTGTATCTGACATATCTCCCTTATACTGTGTCAGAATGACAAACTGTCTATGACGCTGCAACCCTAAAATCAAGATGGATGTTTCAAGACCAATTTTGGAAATTTTACGTCGAGGTCAAAGCACGGGCCCCATGAGGCCCAGTTCACGCGTGTTGTGGTGAAATTCAACTTTTTCACTGGCTATCTATTTTGGACAAATGGGTAGTCCATCTAGTGTCTTTTTCCATATGAATCGCAATGGTGTGATGGGTTTGTTTAACTAGTGTCATTTTAAGTATGACCGGGATGGATCGAACATGATTACGACCGGGACCTCGGTACTAAAATGCCTATAACATACAGACTGGGAATCAGATAGATGAACCGTCTATCGTGTTGGAACCTTTATGTTATAGTGGTCATTCAGATTGCTCCCTTTTGAAACATCATGGCGTTTGAGGTATGAACAACAACCTCTGGAGTAGAACCATTGTGTTTCTTTTAGTAAGAGCTAGTATAGCTACTCCCTTTATGACTCAAGGAATGGGCATTCCTTACTCTACTCCTGTAGAGCGGGACTCCCCACCTCATGAGTGCAGGTTCATTTTCCTCTGAGATGGTTTTCTTATCTTCGGAGTCGGTACTCCACCACACGGTCAGACCCAGCCGGTTTCATGGGTCACCCTGTGTTCCGATTATAGGGGTAGACACACATGGGATGTGGCTTTGTACGGGCACATGTCCAGTGTACACGGAGTGGACCCTAGATACTTTGACACGACAGGTGATCCTTTCTACATGCTGTGTAGTTGCGTTTTACACGACCAGCCTTGCAACGTGGGCCGTTGTACACGGGTAGTACCCGGGGACAGAGAACAGGGCGTGTAACCTTTCGACACGCCGTGTACATTTCAGTACATGGTTTGTTCTTCCGGTCCACCATATCTTGTACATGGTTCGTTTGGGTAAGTGCCCCTTCTTCTCATTCCCCTGAAGGTCAGGCGTCATTTCCTTCTACAAGAGTGTTATCCCTTCAGTAGGACATTATTTGATAGAGTCAGGCATCCATCTGAGAGGCCCGAATCGAGATCCACTATCCATTATTGACCCTAGGTAGAGTCAGGTATTGACACGACCAAATAGAGTGAGATTTGATCCTCTACCAAGCAGGTGAATCTGGATGAGTCACGGTATCCACCATGGCCCTGGAAGCGATCCTCATCTGTGTATCCTGATATTTCCCCAGTCAAGAGTGTGTCTCCCATAATAAGTGTATCTATCTATCATGATCTTTCCCACTCATGAGTTTTCCCCCCATAATGAGTGTGGATATCTATCATGGCTTTTATCAATGAATAGCGCTTCTCCGAAGGACGCTATCAGAGCAATCTGACTCATGGAGTGAGTTCTCCCAGACGAGTGCTTTGTGGAATCTTTGAACTGGATCACTAGCGTGGGTATGTGGTTGTGTAACCTGTTTCTAGACGGCAGGTATGAGGTATGAGTATATCTATTTTCCCTGGGAATATGTATGGGCATATACCTAGTGTGAGCTGTGAGATGAAGATCCCCTTACTCTCTCGTTTGGGTTTCTTTGAGAAATCATATCTATTATTGGGTGGTCATGTACTCTTTTTGTTCACTCTTTTTGTACCTTGTTCTCTCTTACTACTATCATCTTCAGTACATGTCTTGATGCTCCCTCGAGCCTTCGGGGAATCCTACTGAGTATTCTTATACCCACCCCTGCATGGGATTTGCCCGCATTTGGAGTGCCCTTACAGATGACGAACATGTTGATCGTGACATCATATGAGCTTTAGGATACAGGGTTCTTGGACCGCATGTGGTGGTCGTAGCTTGGGATTCAGGAGTGGGACCCTTCTAGCTATTTTACTTTTTCACTTGTTGCCGGGTTGTGTCACTTTTCTAGTTGGGTTTGTATTTTTTCCCCTTTCACTCTCTGCTTACTTTTCTTGTACTTGTACTATTAGAGGTCGATGCATTTTTATTTGGTTCACTTTTTATAGTAGTTTGGAACCATACTTTCTTCTCTTTCTCTGCACTTTTGAATTATGTTAGTTGCGTTTGTGTGTGTACAAGTTCTTTGGAAAAGGACTCCCCAAGTTTTTTGTGCCTTTGGTGCTAGCAGTAAGCCCCTAGACTATAGAGGCATGCTTAGGTGTAAAGACCCGAAAATTTCAAGTAAATTGTTTTCTTAAAATTTTTTGGAATTTCACAAGAATGCATTTTCTGACGGTGTCTAAATCCGAGGCCCGGTGTGCCCGGAATCTTTTTCCAAAGATTGGCTCGGGTATGTTCAGTGGACGAACGAGCGGGAATTTCTAACTTTTGAACCGGTGCTCGGAATCAAATTCTGAGGGCACCGATGGAACCGCATCGTCGGTATTTTCTTAGGAACACCTATTTCGCAGTTGCGTTTTATCGAGTTTGGAAGTTAGTTTTCGGGGGTTTTTAATTAAACTGAATAAAAATATGTGTTTGCCATATTTTTATTTGAGGTGGTAGTTAGAACCTCCTAGGGGATGTTAGTAGAGGGGCCCACCCGCACATAACCTCCCTTGGGTGGATGTTATAAGGTGGGGCCCACATGAGTATCAAACCCCCTTAACCCCCCTTAACTCTTGAACTCTCCATTTATGTGGATGAAACTCTCTCTCATTAAATGAGTCTCCCCACCTCCCTCCCATTTAATTTGACAACTTGAGATATTTAATTATGTGACTTAATTAAATTTCAAACTCTTGAAATTCATAAGCTTTGTTGTGTTAATAAAACAAGTTAAGAACTTATTTTATTTGGGTTGGAGTTTAGTTGATTGGGAGCCTTTGGAGAAAAGCTTAGGAAGTCTTGAGTTTCTTCTTTCTCTACGACGAAGAACATGAAGAACGTCTCTTCCGCCACTGAAGCACGACGACGCCATCTTCTTCATCGTTCTTCAACCGAGGCAAGGAAAGGGAAGTGATGCCCACGTCATCTCCAACGACCTTCATCCGCGTCAAAGGAGAAGATGTCGCCCGCAAAGAACGTCGTCAACGACGATGTCACCTCCGAACGCTCCTCCACCAACGACGAGTACCCTTCTTCCTTTCCGATGCATGATCATGAGAATTGGGAGTGTGTGACGAACCCGACAATCAAGGAATCGATATTCGCCCTTTTTTCCGAGACCGTCAACGAACGACAATTACGAGGTAGGGAATATAAATTGTGATTGTTGGTGAACCCTCATTTACCCCCTTCTAAATCTAAGAACACGGTTCAACTAAATATTAAGTTGATCTGCGAAGATTATTTTGCAGGTTGGGATTATTGTTATGATTCTTTTTATTTAAGAGGTTGAAGGGGATTGTCTTTACTTTATTTTGTTCGAGATTACTCCCTTGATTTTTATTCTTCGTGAATATGTCCAACTGCTATCGTTTAACGAGAGGGGGCCAAACCGCACAAACACGGCCGACCCACCTCCTTTTTCCATGTTGGATTTCTTTGTGGTTTGGTACGGGAAGGCGTGCTGCCGTCGCACCACGTGGAATCATGCGACAAGGAAATGCGCGGCGCCGTCGCGCCGCGTCGTGAAAAACAAACAAGGGCGCGACATCATCGCGCCGCGTCGGAGAAACCCAAAGACATCCGCGGACGGAGTCGGGCCACGATGAAGGGGCACGACGCCAACGCGTCACACCGGAGAACCACGAAGATGGAGCGTTTTGTTAATTGATGTGTGGATTGACGAGCGACGACAAAACGGGGCCGCAAAGTATTTTTGAAGCTTGTGCAGTAAAGTACGAGACCCGAGATGAACACCGGCTCAGACGGTTTTGAAAACGGACCACCGGAGCAACTCCGGCGGCCCGCGGAAATGCCCGGAGGCGCGGGTCACCGGGAGCGCCCGAGTGCGCCGCCGGAAGAATTGGCGGCGGCGGTTGCGACGCCGCCCTCAATTAACAGCAAGGGTCGGGCAGCGCGTACCCCCCGCTTCCCGACTTCGGCTCGGCCACGCCGATCCGCGGCCGGCTGGTCGGGCCGGACTAAGCCGGCCGGGCCGGGCCGCGCCGGCCGGGCCGGGCCAGGTCCAGTCGGGTCGACTCGGTTCGGGCCGACCCAGGGGGGGGCGGGCCGGGTCGGTCCGGGCCCAGACCCCGCGTTTCAGACCACTTTCGGTCAAATGCCCATATCTTGGGCTATTGACCTCTGATCGACGCACCGTCAGTTGCGTAGTAATCCTTGGAATGAAGCGGTCGTTTTGCTATATCGCACTCAAGGTTTTGGATCACTTTGGGTTCGGCCGGGTTGGTTCGGATACGAAACCAACCAGGCCCTCGGAGCGGAAACGCTTTTATCTTGAGCTCTGGACGTCCGATTGATGTGCCCCCGACTTTGATGGATTCCTCTAAGTGAGACGGATCTTTTGGCTTAATCCGCTCAAGGTTTGGATGCCGTCGGAATGCGGTCGGGCTGGTTTGCTCTTGAAACCAATCGGGCCCCTGGAACGAAAAAGCCAATAACTCACAGACCGGGAGTCCGATTGACGCGCCGTCTATCTCATTGAATTCCTTTTGATGAGACAGAACTTTTGGCATACTTCGCCCGAGTTTTGGTTGCTATTGGATAGTGGCCGGGTTAGATTGTACCCGAAATCCAACCGGGCACTTGGAACGGAAAAGCTGTTATCTTTCAGACCAGACGTCCGTTTGAAGAACCGTCAGCAGCGTTGGTGATCACGTTGAGAAAAGGTCCCTTTGAGTATACCTTATGTGTGTTAAGGGTACAGTTGAGATACGGCCGGGTTGGTTCGCACACGAAACCTTCCGGGCCCCTGGGACAGAAAGGCTAATAACTCACAGACCGAGCGTCCGATTGACGCGCCGTCTGTTGCGTTGAGACCCCTATGACGAGTTGATCCTTTGAGATACTTCTTAGTGAGACTTTGAGATACTTGGAGTATCGACCTGTAGCTCGTGGAGCGGACCCTCCCGGAGACTAGCGTGCGGAGTACGAAGACCGTGTAGCCGACAAGACCTGACGAATGCTTGACCGACTCGACTTGGAGTGAGTCGACTAGACCAGTGGACGGAGCAATACTTTGTGAGGTGCATACCCATGATGGATGGAGCACTACCTGTGTGACAGTGCAGACCCACGGTACTCGTCCGGAGAGTACCTCAGCAGGCTACTAGGGGGTGTGCACTACTGTGTTTGGGTGACATACCTCGGCGGGAAGCACTACTATGTCTGGGTGGCTGACCCGCGGTACTCGACAGGAGAAATACCTCAGCAGTCTTAGGTTAGTGAGAAGTACCTCAGAGGCATGACAGGACCACTGTACACTCTAGAGACGGAGCTCTTCAGCAGTTACGGTTTCGATAATGAAAATCCTGGTTTGAGCTGAGTCTATGAACTTTGTGTTTCCTCATGATTGAGAAGGGTTACTTGATAACTTAGGTTTATGTATGGGCATATACCTGGGTAGTGTTTATCCATTGATTTCATAATCCTTGTGTTTCCTCATGATTGAGATGGGTTACTTGATAACTTAGGTATATGTATGGGAATATAGCTAAGTATAGGTTATCTGTGGAGATCTTCTTTGTGGTTATCCTTGTTGGTTTTAGTGAGACCTTGAGGGTCTCGGGGTCCCTACTGAGTATCGTTATACTCACCCCTGCACGGGCTATGCCCCCACCTCGTTGTGTTGGTTGCAGACGACAGACAGTGCTGACGGAGGCCGAGTGTTCGAGGACTGGACGGTACCCAGAGGTGGACTACACGACGAGTCAGTACCCGGAGGTGGACTTCACGGCGAGACGAAACTCGGAGGAGGTTGACGGGTGAGAGATTTGTGGAGGCTATCTGTACCTACCCTTCAGGTAGAATCCGTGGTGGATGATCTAGGAGCTTCGCCATCTGTACCTACCCTTCAGGTAGGATCTGAGGAGGACGACCCAGGAGCCGTTTCCGTTCATCCAGCTGTTGTACTTTTTTTAGTTGTAGTTTTACTTTCATTTTTGTTTGTATTCTGGCCCACTTACTTTTCAGCACTTCTCTTGTACTTAGTGTTTTGATTCCGCTTGTACTCTGTGGTGTTTTGTTTACTTTTATAAAGGCAATGCCTTCCCAGTTATCTGGATTTACGCCTTTGGTGCTAGTCTCTAGCCCCTGGCCTATGGGAGGCGGGCTTGGGGTAGTCACGACACGGGCCCCGAGGACGGGTCGTGACATTAGGGTTGTTGCGGTTCGAGATCTGGTATGGGTCGGGTCGTGAAAGAGTGGTATTAGAGGTGGTTCGACCCTTGTGATGTTGTCCGGACATTTCCCTAAAACGGTTTTGGTTGGGTTTATGGAAAAAATGTAAATGTGTCTTGAGAGTAGCTCTCAAGCTCGGGTGTCTAGTGATGGTATGGGTAGCCGACGTATCCATTCACTAGGACCCTCATTACCTTGTTGTTGACTCGGCACCCTAAGACACATGTTGCAGGGAATAATGGTACATGCATCATATATGATTGAGTCTTTGACTGTCCTTGTCAAGTCATCTCACCATCAATGTTGATATATATAGATATTCTCATCTGACTGTATAACTCCTGGATAATATTCACGATGTCTCTGCGATAACAACCATCCAGGATAGTAGCTACGGTTCATGGTGACAATTCTATGAGCGACGATAGCTCCGTTCAGTACCCATCATGTGAGCCCCTTTCTCTAGGTGGGCAGGTAACAACACCCATACGTGTTGGAACGAAGACAAGCCCAGTTGAGTAGGATGAGGATGTGTGTAGGTTGAGGGCACTTCGTGAGTTCTAACACCAGAGACCACTTAGGTTCTGCAGTAATCCAGGACCACAGATAGTAGAGGTTTGGCAATAGTCGTTGGTCCTCGGGTCTATAACAGTAGTTTCTGAGATCAAACGTTCGAGCAGGGTCTCTGTAGAGAGATCTATGCTATTATAGTGCCCTTTTTCATTCCCACCTAAGAAAAGGTGTGAGAGTAGGCACTAGTGGTAGAAAGCTTCCTGCCACACCATACTACTAGTTGTGATAGTGAGTGAAATAGAGATGGGATGTAAACTGTAGCTAGAAGACGCCAGACGATGAGATCTCAACAAAGGAGATCTTATCATGATTAGTTAAAGGCATGTGGTTATGTGGGACCCATGAAACGCAGCCAAAGCATGATGGAAGAATCATGCAGACTTGTGAAATCAAGGTGCGGTAATGTAGCAGATTCCCTTAGTGATAAGTGCGGGATGTCCTAGACTCACCTAGTGCCGGATGTTTTAGAGCAGTTAACATCCCTGTAGCTGAACCTAGTAGAGCATGAGGGTAAAACATTTCTTCAATCGATGGTGTTGACTCCTTCGGTTCTCAAGCGTGGAAGAGAGTCTTAGTTGTGATTCATCAACTATGAAATCTTGTGTGACCAGATATCCTTAGGTGTTTCACCATATGGATATTATGAAGGAGGTAATCATGATACTCTATCCTTGTGACAAACCGTGATTCCAGTTGGGACATGTAATGTAGAGGTTCACTCGGAGTGGCAAACATTCCCCCAAGTTCTTTCAAGTCGTATGAGACTCTACAAGGATATGACAAGGTTGCATACCATCATGCCTTAACCCAAATAGTAGGAGTGGGTAAGCGATTCCTTACACATATCGCAAATAAGAAGATATGTGTGTGTTTCTACACACGTCATCAACTGAAGAAATCCTTATGAGGGTGGACCACCCATTCGGTCCATATTTCTTTGGCAGCACAGAAATGTACATGTTTCCCCTGGAGCGGGAGAGCTACGTGCATGCTTGGTATCCCAAGTGGTTTCCCTGGTTTTGCTTTTTGATGAAGAAAATATTGAAGGAGGGAATAATGTAGAGACCCGGTTTCTGGCCTAATAAGACTTAGAAATATTTCTATGAATATTTCCAGAGCTAGGCATTAAGATGGTGTGCAATTCCAAGGCTTGGTGTGCCCGGAATTAATGTTATAAAAATGTTAACTATTTTTATATTACGCACACATGGTTAACTAAATAAAATGGGATATCTTTTAAACGGTTTATCAGATTTGAAATCCAAGACCACATTTGGGTCCGGAATGTAGTGTTTCACCTAGGCGTGACATAAAATAATATGGCGCGGGATGTTCGGGCCCCTCGATCGTTGGCGATGTATTAAAGGGACAAATTAAATTATTAATTTATTTATTTAATATCTCAAACCTAAATATCTCTCAAACTGGGACTTGAATAAAAAAATCTGAGGCCATCGATGAGCTCAGAACATAGGCTTTACCCTAAACAGGGTGTAACCTTTGTTGGCATTGGGTGTTCGGCTTATGCGCCATCATGGGTGAATAATTAAATAATTAAATAATTATTTATTTAATTATTTAATTAATTTATCATAACCTGATGGGAGGTTATAAATTCAGGGTTATGAGATCTTGGCCTCATAACACTTTTTTCCAACGACGCCTTATTCTCTCCTCTCATATTATCTCCGTTGACGAACGGCGATGATGCCTTGGATCCAAGAGATTCGAAGATCGACGAACACAACTTCTTCTTCTCATCGTTGTACAAGTGAGATCATCATCAACAATAAGTGGATCTTGGTGAACGCCGTCATCACCAACAATCATTCCAAACCTGAGGTTGGATTTATCTTTGTGAACTCCTTACCCGGTTGAATTTTCATGACGAACTTGAATTAAATGAATTAATTTACGGATCGAAAACAAATGTGTTGAATCAGTTTTACTTCTCTTTTAGCATGAGATTGAATATCTTGAAGTTTGATAAATATCTACATGTCAATTTCTCATGTTCTTTATTTTCAACGACGATGTTCAAACAAAAACAACCATCAATCCGGCCGTTTACCATGCTCTTTTCAATTTCATCCTACATGTGTTCTTCAGCATGAAAAATAATTAAGCACAATGGAAACTAAATGTTTCGTTGAGCGCGACGTATGGACGTGGAGATCTTTATCCAAGGAGCATAGATCTGAATTCGCCTCTTTTTTTGAGACTTATATCGAATTTGGAATGGTGTGTGAAAGGATCCCATTGTGTTGGTCTGACAAGGGTTTCTGTGGTTCAAGCAGGCAGTTCAGTGAGGCGATCAGGTGACCACATAAGCTAGGAGAGGTAGCTCCAGTGGCATGCGAGGTGGCTCCCGCAGTTCAGGAAATGTGGTTGACCAGGCTGGCATGAGTTGGGTGGTCTGTAAGAGAAAAGTCGGATGGGTGGGGCGGTCCAGTCAGCGGGACAACACAGCGGAGCAGGGCGGTCCGGCTCGGCTGGTGAAGACGGTGTGGCGGAGTGAGCAGGAGGTCGGGACGATGGAAGTCTGGAGGCGGAATATTCGGCAGAGGAGGCAGCCCGCATGAAGGCCTAGATGGTGGGGTTTGGAGGAGAAGAAATCGTGAAATTTTGGGGGATAAAAGTTAGATTAGAGAGAGAATATAAAATAATAGAAATAAATTAAAAGAAAAAAAGAGAAATCAATCGAGGAAGTGATGGGGCATGCTCAACATGGAGTCAAGGTAAGGGAGTCACCACTTTTGGTGGTGCGTGGCTTTTAGATGTGAGAATTTAAAGAATTAAATTAAATTAAAAAAATAGTAATATAATAATGGTATTATTATTTTTTTTGGGAAAACTGTATTTTGATGGAATCTTCTTCGTGCAACCTCAGTTTCATGAACTGTCAGCTGCAGTGTGAACTTGACATCGAGACAGAATTTATGAGTACAATATTGGATTTCTTTTTGGGTTTTTAGGTCGAGTACCCAAAGCACTCGGAACATGATAGATTTAATATTTATAATAAATCTTAGACCCTCCATAACTCAGTTGTGCGGCATCCAATTGACTTGTCGTCAATGGTTATGTGATATTATCATTAATATGGTCGATTCAAGTCTAATGTTTGATACTAAATTCTACTTCATGGCTCGGGTCCAAGAAACACCCAATATTATTATTATTATTATTATTATTATTATTATTATTATTATTATTATTATTACGGGATCTTGTATCTAACATATCTCTCTCATACGGTGTCGGAATGACGAACCGTCTATGATGTTACAACCCTGAAATGAAGATGGTTGTTTCAAGACCAATTTTGGATATTTTACATCGAGGTCGAAGAGCGGGCCCCAATGTTTTCTATATGGATAACAATAGTGTGATCGGTTTTGTTAACCGGTGTAATCTGAAGTATGACCGAGTTGGATCAGACATGAATCCAACTGGGCCCTCGGTACTAAAATGCCTATAACTCACAGACTGGGCATCAGATTGTTGCACCGTCTATCATGTTGGAACCTTTATGACATAGCGGTCCTTTGGGTTTCTCCCTTGTTGAACTTCATGGTGGTTGAGGTATGACCGATATCCTAAGGATCAGAACAAGGGTGTTTCTTTTAGTAAGAGCTAGTATGGCTACTCCTTTGATGGATCCAGGTGCGGGCATTGCTTAATCTACTCCAATAGATACGGGACTCCCCACCTCATGAGTGCAGGTTCATTTTACTCTGAGATGGTTTTCCAATCGTTGGAGTCCGTACTCCACCACACGACCATACCAGGCCGGTTGCATGGGTCACCCTGTGTTCCGATTACACTGGTTGACATACATGGGTTAAATTCATGTATGGGCACATGGCTAGTGAACACAGAGCCGACCCCATATATATTGACACGACAGATGATTCTTTCTACATGCTGTGTAGTTACGTTTTACACGACCAGCCTTGCTATACGGGCTGTTGTACACAGGTTGTACCTAGGGTCATAGGACATGGCATGTAACTTTTATACACGCCATTTCCTTTTTAGTGCATGCCTTGGTCTTCTTGACCATCATATCTTGGACATGTTTTATTTGGTTATTTTCCCTTCTTCTCGTTCCCCTGAATGTCCGGCATTATTTATTTCTACAAGAGAATGATCCCTTCAGTAGGATATTCTGTTATAGAGTCAAGCATCCATCCGATAGGCCATAATCGAGATCCTCTATCCATTCTTGACCCTAGTTAGGGTGAAGCATCGACATGACCAAATCTACTAGGTGTTGATCCTCTGGCCAGCAGGTGAATCCAGATGACATGCAGTATCTGCCATGGCCCAATTAATGAACATCTTCTGTGTATCATGATCTTTCCCCACTCAGGAGTGTGTCTCCTGTAATGAGTGTATCTATCAATCATGATCTTTCCCACTCAGGAGTGTGTCTCCCGTAATGAGTGTGTCTATCTCTCGTGGAATTTCCTGACGAACATCGCTTCTTGGACGAATGTTATCAGAGCTATCAGACTAATTGAGTGAGTTCTCCCGGACGAGTGCTTTGTGGAATCATAGAACTGGATCCCTAGCGTGGGAATGTAGTTGTGTAACTTATCTAGAGACTACAGGTCTAAGTAACGAGTATATCTGGTTTCCCTTGGTATATGTATGGGAATATACCTACTGTGATCTAGGAGATGATGATCCCCTTACTCTATTGTTTGGTTTTTATTGAGCGATCATATCTATTATTGGGTGGAGTTGTACTCTTTTTGTTCACTCTTGTGGTACCTTGTTCTCTCTTACTGCTTTCCTCTTCAGTACCTCTATTGCTGCTCCCTAGAGCCTTTAGGGAATCCTACTAAGTATTCATACACTCACCCCTTCCTGGGCTTTGCCTGCATTTGGCGCACCCTTACAGACGACAAACAGGTTGATGGTGACATCATAGGAGCTTTGGGATACAGGGTGCTTGGACCACGTGCAGTGGTTGTAGCTTGGGATTCAGGAGTGGGACTCTTCCAGCTGTTTTAATTTTTCACATGTTGCCAGGTTGTGGGACCTTTCTAGATGAGTGTGTATTTTTTCCCCTTTCCCTTTCAGATTTACTTTTCTTTACTTTTACTGTTAGAGGTTGATGCATTTTTGTTTGGTTACCTTTTTTATAGTAGTGTGGAACCTTGCTTTGTTTTTTTCTCTGTAATTTTTCATTGAGTTTGTTCCATGTGTGTTTAGAGGTTCTTAGCAAAATTCCTCCCCGATAATGTTGTGCCTTCGGCGCTAATCGCAAGCCCATGGCCTATGGAGGTGGGCTTGGGGTAGTTATGGTTTGATCTCTAGTACAGGTCGGGTAGTGACGATTTATATATTAAATACATGATATAAAATAATTATATCACATAAAGAAATTATATTATATTACTCAAAGTAAATGATATTTATCAAATGAAAAATAATACATCTATGGGAAATATATTATCTATGAAATTTTTATATTAGATATTTGGAAATTAATTATTTCCAAGATCATACATAAAAATGATACATATATAACTAACAAGACACCTAACTAAAAAAACCTAAAATAACGTAGCCACATAAAAATCTTAAAATAAGATAAACATAACCATGTCAACTAAACATATTTAAATTAAAACAATCCCAACTAACTCTTAATTTTTAAATTGATCTAATGTAAGATACTTAATTAATATATATAATTAATGGTTCCCCCGAGAGTTATACTAAAGATATAAATCCAAACTTTAATTATGATCACCTATGAAATGAGGCCTTACATCAATATACAATGTTTACTAATGGATTAATGGATTTTTTTGAATATTTTTAACAATATTATAATTACTTTTGATTAGAAAATTTTAAAAATTAAAACCAATAACCATTAATTTTCTTTTCATCAAAAACAATTGCGAATAAATACTAGGTGGAACATATTGTACATTATAAATGCGAAAGGAAATATATTTTAATTTCATTCTAGGAAAATATTCTCAAGATCTTTCCAAAAAATGTTATGTTCTTAAGGTAATATTATAATCTATTGAAAAACCCCCCAATGTTAGCATCAGGATATGAATTAAATCAAATAATGTTTTTGTGAAATAATAATGAAAGAAAAAACAAACCATAAAGATAAATTAAAAATATATAGGTAACATTAAAATTAGATTCATTAGGTTTTTTATGTCTTTCACTAAGAAACATAACAAGCATAATTTTTGATATAATAGAAATTTAAAATAACTAGATACCAATTATTCCTTTATATAACATGATTTATTTAAATTTCAAATATTTTTTCATATCTTGTTTAATATTGTAACTCATAGAATTTAAATATTCATTACTTTATTTAAGACCCAATTTTTAATATATCATGCTTGTAGTTCCAATTATGTATTACATTAACGATGTCTTATAATGAAATTGTTTAAGAATATTTCAATTAATCACACCCATATTCAACATTTCAACCTCATTTTCCATTATTTTTGAAAAATCATTAAATAATTTATGTTTTAAGAGCCTAAAAGGTTTTAACAAAAAAAATTGAATAATTAAAAGTTTTGAAGATGATTTATTCATAAATAGAGTTATATTTAGCAAGACTATAAAAAATATTTTCAAAAACTAAATGATCTATGTAATGAAAACCAAGCTATAGATTCTTATACTATAGTATATAATGAATTTGTATGTTTTGAAAAAAAAATTTAAAAATATTTTATTTTTAAATCAATGATGTTTTTAAACATAAAATTCCTCTAAAAGAATTTTTTTAAAATCATAATTTCACATATATATTGAATGGATTAAAATTAATTTGTGATTAATTTGATTAGATAATTGTAATGGATTTAAATTTAACATTATTTCCAATGTTTAATTCATAATCAATACCTTCCTATTGATCATAATCTGTAGCCACTAAACTTTATATATTCTTAGTGAACACTCCTTAACCATCATTGATAATACTATAAACCCTTATAGTATATATAAAAGGACACAAATAGGGTATATAAACTAATCCTCAAACCCTTATTCTATTAATTATGTTTAAATATTAGTATATGAAAAAATAAAAAATTTGTTAATAAAGAACCTTTTATTGTTTTCTATGAAGGCCATGAAATAAGTGAAAAACATAAGAATGATTCAGATAATTATTATTATTTTTACACATTCATTTAAACCACCAATAATTGTCTCTTAGGGATTAAATTTTAATGATCTAGGATGCATTGAGATCACAATATTAGTTTTTTCTATTTATAAATTTTTAGGTCTTGTTTGTAAATGAACATGTTCCTTGATGTCTCCCTTTGTAGTTTTCATAGGATTATCAAGTCTGGTTTTTTCCATTGATTCATAAATGTCATCAATATTATATTTCCTTTGGAAAATTGTTTCATAATAATCAAACATCATAATAATTTATTATTTTACTATACATGAATTTTCAATGAAATATATTTAAGATTCTGATGTATAGGAATAGCCATGAAATATTACTTCTTCAAGCATTGGATCAAATTTACCATGATTGTCCTCTATTTTGATAATCAAGCCATCCATACAAAGTAATTCATGTAACCAATTTCCTGTTTTGTATAACCACATTATATATTGGGTTGTTTAATTAAAATAATCCAAATTAGAGATCTAGTAATAACATAGAAGGTTGTGCTAACAAAATATGGAAAAAGTGCGAAGAATATGATTATTCACAGTTCATGTTTCTAGTAATTTCAAACAATGATTTTTTTCACATTTCAAATTAACATTTGTGTTGATGTTTTCTAGTATTAGTTATTTTTTAATACTATGTTATAAAAAAGTTTAACTTGTTAATTTAAAAATCCCTTTCACGGTCACATATTATGAAACAAATTTTTCTATCTTTTTCGTTCTTAATAACTTTGGAAAAAATAATTAAAAATAATATATTTTTTACATTTAAGCATAAAAATTTAATCCCATGTTAATATTGAGAAATAATATTCTAAATAGAAAAAAAATGCTTTATCTATATATTTATATTCAATCTAGTATAAAATCCATGAGAATATGTTTTAATGGTCTTGAAGTAGTAACCTCGTTAATTTATTTGAAAGATGGACAATGTTTTTTTTTCAATTGACATGCATCGCATTGCCACATTTCATCAGTCTTTATATTTGGAAATTTAGAAATAATATTATATTTAGATAATTTAAAAATAGAATTATCATTATAATGTAATTATCTTCTATATATAAATTGACTGACTAATATTTCAGTTTTATTAGATTTTTAGAACCACCTTATGGATGAGTGGTAACATACATACCAAGAGAAAACCAAAAACAAATGTTACTCCATTTCACATTTCAAAATTCAAAAAATTCCCAACACCTGAGGATATCAAGTTATGGGAATAACCCATGTCACTCAAATTCAATTCTCTAATCATGACAATCATGAATAATCCACACTGTCATCAACATCTATCATTGCATAGAAATCACCATCCATCAACCACATAAAATACTATAGACCTACGAAGATCATTGGTGTCAAAAAAAACATCTCTCTAATACTTCGACATTAATATAAAAAAATTTGATTTATTAATTTCAATATTTAAATAGTATATATATTTTCAAAAAAATGAATATATATTGAAATTTTATACATATTTAGTTCAAGGTGATTTAAATATAAAAAATTTATCTTACAAACAAATAAAAATTATTAAAAATATAATATAAGTAACCATAATCACAAAGTTATGAAATTATTGACCTGATGCAGTTTAAACTTCTAAAATATATGTTTTTCTTAAGAGGAATGATTCTAGATTTACAATAGTTCTATATTCATTTATCTTTCATCATATATTGTCTCTAAATGTGAAACGACCTCCATTATTTTATGATAATTAACAGAAATGTGATAAACCACCACCCAATGTATTGAAAGTACACTTCCGATATAGTTTTTATATGTTTTATATTTATAGCTAATTCCATATACAATTTTAGCCAAATAGTGGTTTTGGTACCCATTTTATGGCACCACCCTGGTTCGTGATAATGTAACTATAATGGAGTTCCATGTGACCTAAGAGGAGCCTCCCTATATATAAATTCCACTAAATAGTAATGATGGTCTAAGGTAATACCATTGTGAGAATATACCAACATATCAAAGTGACTAAAAAATACAAAAAATTACCAAGAATGAAGCATAATTAAAAATAATAGTAAAAATAAAAAACACGCCAAACATGATAAAACAAATTGAAAAATAAATAGAGTCATATGGTAATACAAGAACATGTACTAGGGGATATCCCTTTACGGAAATCACATAATCAAAAACATCAAACAAAATTAAATTCAAAGGATTATTTACATCAATCATTGTAATTTTCCACAATCACAATATCTAAATCACATCCTAGGTTATCCCACATGATAAAAAATACTAGGACAATACCATATCCACTACATAAATCATTCCCAACATGAAAGTCGATATATGTTTTTCCCGTTCATTAAGGTGTCCATGTAATTGATGAGGAGAAAGTTCTTATTAGGATACACCCAATATTATCCATATCATCAATTATCATAATAATATGCATTCACACTAAATATACCTAGCCTATCCAAGTAATAATTGGATCAAATAAAAAATTAATTTATTATTTTCCCTTGGTTTATAATAAGGGATATGTGATCTACCATATATGATTTGGACAGTAACATATGTATCTAAACAAGTGGAATTTCTATTCCAATGGGATGTTAATATTTTTTCTAGAGTATCATCAGGAGTATATATAATCACTTGGGGTGTAGATAATCCTAACTAGATCATATCATATATATATATTAGGCATATACTATCACTCAGAGGGTCATTCATTCCATCTATATATTGATATATATACATCTCATCAGTGAGAAAGCACAAAACCCCACATATCCCATATAACCATTCCAGGGGGAATAATTCAATGACTGAGAATATAATATAGTTTTTATAGGGGTAATAGTTCCCCACCTTGTAATATATTTTTTAAAAAATATTTACCATCTCTTAGAAACTCATAATATTTCCAACGGTTATAATAGCCCACATTATAATCACATCAAGGGGAATAATTCCCACCTTTTAATATCTTGACATTTTTTCAAGTGGTAATACTTCCCCAGAGAGTAATATCCTATATCACTATATATAATCACTAGATCCAAGGATACATCCTCGAAATAAAAAATATCATCATTAGTGATCCTTTGATCCTAGGAAACATATGTGGAATACTATATATTATTAAGAATAATCTCTGGATCACCAGAATGTTTCCTTGGATTCTCATATATTATCTTGAGTAATTTATAAATCATAAGAAGCATCCTAGACATCATATATATTGTCATGAAAAATGTATTGAACCTAGAAAAATTACATGGAATCCTATATATAATCAGGTGTAATATATGTATTATAATAATTGTCCTAGGCATACCATATATCATTAGGAGTAAAAAATGATCTTAAAAAAATATCACAGGTTTCCCATGCATCATCACAAAATTAAAGTGTATACCCACTCTCTAGTACATCATGTCACTATTTCAGTGCCTAATCCTCTCAATTTAGGTAAGAACAATGTCCATCATATCATTAGTATCAAAAATTGTGCATTATTATACAAAAAAATAGGGATCCATGGCCCATAATATGATATTATTAGTTCATCACTAGGACTCTAGTCACTTGATAAATAGCAAATCATATCAAACCACACCTCTTAATCTATATAACAACATGGAATATATCTAGATGATAATATAGGTTGAAGAAAATTATAACCCAAAACCTGTCAACATTTTCATATCATAGTCACAACAACCTCTAGGGACCACAAGAGTCATTTCAATCTCAACACATTAATACCATATCTTATGGAACACCCATAGTGTTATCTGAACTCAATGGTTATATAAGAATCCATCCTCAATATGGTATCTGAAATCCTTATCCAATTACTTATCATATCATAATACCACTAACTAGGGACTATTTGAACTATCAAATTGTAAAAATAATGTAAATTTTATTTCATGTCATCTAGTTAATCTAGTGACCCTCACGTAGGTCTCATATCATGTCTCCCTTATGGGAGATCTTTATCCATCATCTAAAAGAAATTAATCTCCATCATTACACATCATCCCCGATTCATATCACCAATAGACACTAATAGCTGTGATGTCCTGGAATTCATGTTTTATATAGATACATAATTTAAATTGACTCCCCATTCTTTTTATTCATGCTTCAGTGAAAAAAAATACACACAAAGTAAACAATATTTAATTTGTTATTTATTGTACACAATGTGTACTCCCAATACACCACTATTGAAGAGAATCTGATCAAATAATGTTGTTCATATCCCAAGTAAATTTTTATTAATAAATTCACAAAACATAAAAACCACACATCATATTGGGCCTTGTAACTCATATAGGTTATACTGAATAATTCGCATGGAGTCTGGACATGTTTGGATCATGGGGTCTTAAAATTTACCTCAAAAACTATGTACCATAGCTAAGATTCCTTTCCAGGCACTCATCCACAACCCAACTTATTTATATAAGTCACTAAATTGTATTTCTATGATGACTACATTCCACGTAATCAATTACATACAACTTTATTTGTAATAAAAAAATATGCCGATTTATTGACCAAATTACTTAAGCTTTGTTTTTCGAAAACAAAAACCTATCAATCACGTTGAACCCTTTTTTCACCTTAAATATTAAAAATATTATATATAAATCAACTCATTTTTAAATATAATATATTTAAAATATAAAAATTATAATATCAATGATAAAGTAATGAAAACTGAAAACTATCCCTACCTCAAGATGAAGTCATGGATGCCTCCATCCAAAGCAATACGTTTATTAAAGGAACTTGTTGGAAAAGTAATATCAAGGATGTTTAATATAATGATGTCCGATATAATCCAAAAATCATGATTAACACACTTTGGGGGGAGCCCATACTAATATAACTAGTTTGATGAATGTACTAAGTACAATTTTTAATACATGAATTAAACAATGTGGTTATTTTCTCTACATTTGTTTTAAAAACATATATTGGTTACTTTTCCAATTATTCCTTGAAATGAAGTAGATGATGTATCATGCAATAGAAATTTGAATTGGGAGGGATCTGATAATAATAGAGGAATGTATTTCAATATCATCCATCAGGATATCGTGTGAAAGGGAAACACGAATACCAAAAAGAACTACCGTTAACACAGGAAGAGGATAGTCACCACATTCATAGAAGCTACTGAATGAAATGTGAACTAAAACCCTGTAGTAGTAAGACACACATCCTTTTTGAATGACCAAAATATGGATGGATACATCAATATTGTATCTGTACCCACTACTATGTGGATTCAATAATATTCATTTACTATCACGAGTCATCCCATGCTTTGATGGAATGGAATTACTTCCCGACATAAACATCCTCTTTGAGGGATATTTCTCACCATATATAAAGAGTGTACTTAGTTTTTCAGCAAGACAACGATCATAAATCTAAATTTATATGAAAAAGGTGGATACATTTTAACTATAAGATCTTCTCTGGGTGTTCAAGATACATGAATAGCTATCTTACATCATGATAATTGTCCCCTCCATCTCAAGAATATTGTACCCCACTACATTAAATAAATTCATTAGTAAATCATTAAATGTTATTTACTGATCTATGATCCCAATAAAATCACCCAAACCCCTCTTCACAGTGGATTCTCACTCCCCTATAAAATTTTATGATCCACTATATACGGCTTATAGATCCAACAACAATTAGTTCTTTAAACAATATTATCTCCCCTTATATTGATCAAATCATTTATAAAGTCTACATGATTCCAGATACTTCAGAGAATAATGTTATATTTATCTATTATTTCATTTACCATAGATAATCACCCCATTAATTCTTTTCTATGTTATCATAGAGGGAGTACCAGTATTGTTTGGATGAGAAGGCTCCTGGTGAATCAACCGTGAATATGATCATATCATGATCAGTAGTAATTGGGATGGATTTGAAGGTTTCACATTGTTAATGATCTAGGATGAAATCAATGAATTAAACATGTCTAAAATATGATGAAAATGTGATGTTGAGAGTTTGAAAACTGAAGAATACAAGCATAACACCCACCAAATTTTTCTTACTGAAATTGATCTCCCCACTTCCAATAATCTACTAACATTTCCTATGAATATCTAGTAAATGATCTCGTGACATCTATTATAAGATGGAAATTCCCCCATTTGGTTCCTCTATATCGACCATGTACTTCCCCTCATCAAACAGTACCTCGAGAGAATACCCTTCCTAGACTTCCCACACTATGTATACTTGAAGGTACGGTTCCCACAACACTATAAATATTGATGCATTTTGCATTAACTAGCTTGTCTATCCTGCTCTAGGAGGCCTAATGGCATCATTATTGTACATTAACATCCCAAATGAAGGATTTATTAATCCTCTCAATGTTTATCACCACTATATTTGGAATCCTAATCATAGATAAAATATTCAGGGGAATTGAAGTGTTGACATAATTAATAAGGGTGATATTCCACCCAATGATAAGAATAGATTCTTCCAATTATTTATACGTTGATAAATGTTTTCACCATTCCCTTGTAATGAGGAATACAAAACCATTCAGTGAAGGTAGAAGATTATATGTATTCCAACTACAATTAGACTCAATGGATGAGGATGAAAACATAACATACACATTATACTCTCTATTTTACCTATGGAAAATGTGGAAGCCTCCCCCTCTCACACAAGTTGGTGGAGAAAGTATGGGGAATAAAAAATGGGTAATGGAAATTAAAAAAATATAAATATGTATTTGAATACGTAAGCCAACTATCGAAACACACATGAAATATATACCCCACCTATACGAAAAAATGCTTTTCGATCTAAGCCAAAAAGTCATACATTTATTGCTAGACTGATTCTAGTAGAAATCAATGTTCATACATGTGAGAATAATTAATATTTATTTAATAAAAATTAAAATATTTCAAAAATTACAACCTTCTTGGAATCTCACCATTTTCCTTCCCACAGATAAAAACCCCAATTTATATATTAGTAAAAATAGCATAAAATATTTCATGGTTATTATCCTGGTAAGATTTACAGTTTTAGTTCATTACCTCTTAAGAAAAAAAATTAATGCATAATTTTATTTTTCACATTCCGTTACGGCATGGGTTTTATCTCCCACACACTTTTTGGTATAATGGGATTGTAATTGAATACATTGATAACTAAACCATCCCTATTTTTGGAAAAATTATATCCTTGAAATTTTATAAAATTTTATACTCTTGTACGTCAATGAATCAACATATTTTAGGAATGTTAATGTTACAAGCATTATTATAATGTTCACTAAAATAATAGAGTAAATGAAATACTATAGATATAATTTTTTATATATATTACGAGTGTCATCTCATTAAATATTTGTCTTTTGGTAATTGGTTTATGTTCTTTTGTTACAATCATCATACTTTTGACTTCTAATATAATTATTGAGGTATTAATCCCCCAAAAAACATTTATATAGAAAATTTCAAATATTTTTTGAATAAAACATTTATTTAATTCTCATAAATAATAAGAGTAGTTTTATATTTATCAATATTGGATTTTGTGTTAGAGAAAATGTGATTATAGAAAATAATATTTTCCACAGTATAATAATAAAATGATTTCAGAAGATATTTATGGATTTTTAGTATATCATTTTTATTTAGTCATTGAAATAATTCACATTAATATGATTAATTTATTTAAAATTTATAAATAGTTGAGTATAATGAATATACGTCTTTAGTTAGGAAAATAAAACACATGTAAAATTACTAGTGTAAATTATCAGCTTCCAAATTAGTTTTTTAACTATAATACTCAGAAGAAAACTAAGTATATTTCATATATTATGTTATTTATTTCAAGAAGTGTTTTTTTATAAAAAACATTTTATCATATTTATTCATGTATTTATGGTAAGGATTTTCATGCATGATATACTTGTTCTTCTTATATTCATATAATCTAAATTCAATGGTATTTTTATCATTTTTTGGAATATATGAATGGGTTTGCAAAACCTATTCTCGTTTTTATTAAAAAATTATCCCTTTAAAGAAGATGAAGTTCATACCCAGTGTTTTAATTTATTCAATATATCATTATCAGATGATTCAAAAAGCAATTATATTTTCCTTTATTCATACATTGAATCCAGGACATGAACATTTTCATTATCCATCTTGACTGACATACGATAAACTAATTTATCTTTTATTTTATATTTATATATCATGATTTTTCAAAATTTACTTCTCATTATTAAATGTTTGATAGTTATGGAATGTATATTTTTAATATAAATTCCACTACATCTTATTGTGATAACTCTTAAAACATACAATGATTGATCTAATTCTTATATTACAACTACAAAAGTTTCCACACTATTTATTATCATATTTAATCTCCCATTGATATCAGTGAAAAATTATGCATACAATATACTGAAATAACTATATTATCATTTAGTGGTACTATACTGAAAATGTCTCACATTATAAGTTCCCTCACAACTAACCAAACATGTTTTACAAATATCATATGTAATCTCACATTCCTAAACACAGTTTAACTCATACAGAACTAATCCAAATAAGATATCATTCATTGATTTTGAGTTTTGAACATAATCATTCACGTGATAAGTAATCCATAATTTATGTTAATATGTATGAATTTTATATCATTTAACCCCAATTATGTAAAATTTTAAGATTTGATTTTAAAGTTAAATCGTTATTCACATTTTCTAATAGTCATTATACTCACCATTAAAAAAATTATATCATTAAATTGACACACATACCTTTTTGTATTCCAATAGAGTATAAAAAATCATTTTTTTAAACTAACTAGTGTAGATAAAAATATAAATTATAAAAAACTGAGTTTCGTTAAAAACATTATTGTTATAATGAATCTAGAAGGATATAAATTGGGTTCCTGAATTTCACTGTATAAATTTATGAAAAAATTCGTGATTCCCATTTATGATAAATATTTTTAAACATCCACATTATTTTAATCGGATACGTACTAGATATAAAACAAATTAAAATATAAGGACTCAAGATGATTTAATAGTTTCCTAGAATTTTTTATGTATGTTCCCTAAAACACACCACCGACACCCATTTTAGGTATAGTGATTTTCATTGAGATCATTATCCAAGAGACCCCACAGTTGAGTGAAAAAAGAAGACACATGGTTTGTTAAATATTACAATAAGATATTTCACTAAACTCTTTTTTATGTAGATTTTACAATTCCTCACTCTAACTCATAGAACAAGAAGCGCATATTGAAGAAAAAATAATGGATATATATATATATGAAATTTTAATTTATATATCATATATTTCTTTAAAAATTATAAATGATAGTAATTATCAAAAAATAAAATATTTATCTCTATTGAATCTTTTAAAAGATCTTCAGTCTAAACTTATAATTCTAAATAGAACACAATATTAGTATCATTTTTTCTATATAATTATTATATATTTTTTATAGTACTAAAAAATAAGAATATAATAGAAGAATTTTTTAAATAATTATAACATTTCAAAATTAGAATTAATTATTTATTTAATCTTCTATTTATCTTATTAATATATATATTTATAATATATATTATCCAAAAATTAATTATGTCAAAATAATCCATGGAATCCTTTATAGAAATGATAATTTATATAGTTTTCACTCTTCTTTATTCTAAAATAATTGTTTGTGAATACATTTTAAAATTCTTCCAAAAAGTCATACATTTGAAAACAAACTTCATCAAAGATGAGAATGTATCTCTAATAAACATCCAATGAAACAGTCACCATGGGGATCTATGAGATTTAAAAACTACTTTATATGTAATATTTTATATATATTAGATTTTATAGGTAACCTATTCTTAAATATATATGATATTCTCTTTAGAGTATATAACATATTTACATGTGTGAAATCTATAATAAATACGAATCATTCTATTGATGGAAAAACATTATGACTAAATATGTGAGATAAATATCTTTTTAAATTAGAGTCTCCCTATATGAGATAACTAATATATTATATTTTTCTGAACATTAATAAATCTCTAAGATTTGGATATTGAAATAATTCTGGACATAAGTGAAATTTATATTATTTTTTAAATAACTGTGAAATAAAATTTTATTTATAATATTTAGTAGATTTAAAAATTATTAAAGATAAAATATGATAAACTATTAATAATAATTTCATCATTTTGAAAATTTAAATAATTATGAATAATTAAACTAAAATTCATATAAAGTTAATTAATTTTTGAAAAAACATGAAGATTTTTGAGAATAAAAATGTGGAACATATAAGTGTAATTTTATTTATCATTGTTCCTCTAAGAACATATTGTGGTTTGTTTGAGTAAATTGACTATAAATAAATCAATTTGAAATGTTAATTATATATTTTCTGACTTCATATATTCTTGGATGTGTACCAAGGTTAAGAACGATATGGGAATGGTAAAATTACATCATTGCAAAGATTAAGGGTGACATTTCCATTGTAAATAAAAACATTTCAATAGGAAAAATATGGGTAGATACCAAAGTTCCCATACAGGTGGTTGAGGTGATAATTGGAAGAATGTATCCAGTTTTCTAAAGAAAACCCTTATAAAACACACTTAGGTATGATGTTTATATAAAAAATTTTATTTTTTCATTAGAATAGGAGAACACTACAAAATGGAAAAATTTATAATTTCATGATGTCTAATTGAATATATTTTTTGAGGATTGAAGAAAATTTAGTAAACTGATGATGGGGATTCATATCATTATGTAGTTATAAAATTTTCTTAACACCAATAGAAACACCACAAGCTAGCCCTAACACACCGTATTCGAGTTATATTTATAATTAAATGAGTAACATCACATAGAAATGTGTTATTACACGTTGATATATTTTACATATCATCCCCATGAGTATTAGGATATATTTTATGAGATAAATGAAGGTTGGAATGTGATCTGAACATATAAAAATTCACAAGGAAAGAGTTACTATGAATAGCTTATTGAAAATAATATGGATGTTCTTTATTCATGAAATTTAGAATATTAATCCAACATTGTTCCTCATACATATTAATTAATGGATAATAATGTGGTTAATGGTTCTATAATTATTCAACACCAAGGATTTGTAACTCAGTAAATAAAGAGAGTAGTCATTTTAAAAACACATATCATGGCTTTTCAATTAATTTTTTCCACATCGTTATTTTTATTAATTGTTTTTCATAGGGATTATCAGGTGTTGGAAATATTTGTCTGAGAATTTATATTCATATAACCATGGAATCATCTCAACCCCTCACAAAGTTGGTATTCTCTCAACATGGCCTATCAAAGGGAATGTTGATAATATAGAAACATTAAACACTATATCAATAGAGAAATGAAAAAAAAGATCTTTTATTTATTTCTCAACTGGGGATTATGATTCTATCACGAAATACATGATGTGAAAATATTAATTTTATTTATGAGGATTGTTATAATAATTTTTTTAAGTAAAGCTATAATATAATATTAACTTTACATTATTTTTAATTGGTTTTACTTATTTGATATTGGAGTTATATAGGTCATCATAAAATATTTATTATGGTCAATTATTTGAGGGTTACATTGTTTATTATTAATATTTCATGTTTACAACTAATTTTATATTTATTTCAATTTCAAAACAAATGATTTCTATCTTTATCAATATTTGTTCTCAATGTTTTATAATAGTTATACTCTTCAATCTCATGTGAAATGTTTTATTAATTTTAGAGATTATTTAAATATATTTATTGTTTTTCATCTTAATAAGTAATAAATGAGTGGTGAAAACAAAACAAAGTATATTTAAATTTTTATGTATTTTTAATCATAAAAGTTTCTGGAAAATTATAATTTTGTATCACATGAGTAAAAATAAAAAAAACATAACCCTTAAATAATGAACAAAAAAGAAGAAAAAGTGTTGAATTTTGTATGAAATGATCCAAAATTGGAAGATAATTTATTGTTTCCAAATTCATTCTATGATAAAAATATGTGTCAAAATAACATTACAACCTTTTTAATGATATTTTTGATAATTCTAAAAAGACCATATCATCTAGGTATACTATATCACAATTGATTCATTATAGCTAATCAAAAATTAAAATCCCATAAAAATAATAACAAAATAAATAATGGTAGTTGGTTGAAAAAATTAACTAATTAAAATTAATGTGATGTCATCATATATTAATTGAATTTCATGACCTGACCTGGGTTATCCAGGTTCTATAAATATTATCTGGCATGTGGAAATTCCTAAAGGGCATTCCAAACCCCCATGGGAATGCAACTAGAGTCTAGGAATGAAGAACCATCATTGGAATGAGTATCACCCAAAATTTTAAACCCATGAAAATGAAAATAAAATTTATATACGATAAATTCTAGAATACATTGTAGAATCAATACTAAACATGTTAAAACTGCAATGAATAAAAAAAAGTGCTAAACCAGTACACGTAAACCCAAGTACAAAAAATAAGATATAACACATATTCATCTAAACCATGTCACCATAGTACCCCCCACCCTACTAAAAAATAAAAACTCTAACCCCATAATGAAAATTTAATTTACATTAATCAATAATTATAAGATGAAGACATTCACAATGGTTTGTGCATGGTCTTGGAAAACATTACAGACAGGGTTACACTAACTATTTCAGAAGTAGACATTTTAAGGTTAATTAATTATTCATATAAAATAATACAAAAGGAATAAATATATATTTTAAAAATTTATGACTCTTGATTCACACCAAATCAGAATCGTAAAAATAAATAAGGGATAAAATATCTATAGTATTGGTATTTTTTCTTCTCAATGAAACGGAAGATAAGTAGGCCAAAAATCATACAGATTGTCTTACCCACAAAAGACATGTGATTGGATGACCCTATGGTGAAAATTCGAAACAACTATGTGTATTACATGAGATCCTCTTAATTACATGGATCCAATTAGACAATCCACTATGTTATCATTTACCCGCCCAATTAATCATTTTTGGTTGTGTAGAGTTTTCCAGATGAGTTCCACCGAATCAGGCAACTTTTCAATCGATGGGCACATAAAAATCATCCAAAACACCAATGTAAAATAATGGTGGAATACTCATGTGGGGGGGAGTTAAAAAGTTATCATCCAATCTTAAAGAATTCACGACGCTCATGGAATCATGTAATACTTGTCATAGAAGATCATGATAGCAAGTCACATTCAGCCTGAAAAGGGTCTCAAACATATCCATGTGATGACCATTCAAATCCATAAACAAAAAGAGGGGTTCTCTATAAAATAGCTTAGGCATCACCACAATATCCATTATTGATCACTCAATGCATCATAGAGAAGCAAATATATTTTTCTCAATATCATTTTCACGACTGCTTGAGATCTTCTATCCTTGTAGAATAAATAAGGAAATGAAAATGACAAATATGGATGCTTCTTGTGAAGCGATGATATGATGGACATCATGTGAAAGGGGTCATCATCCCCAAGATATCAGCATTGATCACATGATGACCCCACTCAATGAGACATCATGATATTGAATAGGCCCATATACCTAACATCATTATCTGATGAAGGATCCCCTGACAAGATAACTTATTCTTGTGAATGAATCTAGATAAGTCATCTTTGATCACATGAAGGCCATCCTACTGGAATACATATGTTCCTAGGACCCCTATACAATCCTTACAAACCTTATTAATTACCCTTTACATGGATTTTTTATGTAAAATCCATTTGATAGGATAGTGTCCAAAAAGGTTGGTCATGGGAGATCATTCTTACGATCATTGTCATCAACAACACCATGGATGACCCAAGATAGGATCATGAAAACTTGCGAACTTAGAATCCATCTTCCAATTAAAACTCATATATGTGATATATGTTATATTCATGGATTTTTATATAAATGGAGTGTATACCTATATATCCACCACCACCATCACAAAAAAGGCCTCCATCACAAACAAATGAAAGATGACTGCTACACAAGAATGTATGAGTGGAATTATCGGAGAACCTATCATATAATCAGAAATGTCTTCTTCCATGTAAAGTATTGTGAATGACTTAAAGGAATACACAACATGCACAAGCCCTTGTATGATCACTCTGTTGATCACATAATAGAATTCTAATTTTACAACCATACTATTTGAAGGTGGTCATGTATATCTGCAGGGTAACATGAAATCTAAAAAAAGATAACATTAGAAAAACCATGATGTATATATGAAATAAAGTATGGAATAAAAATATAAAATAAAGGAGACTTAAGAAAGTTGGGATATGATGATATTCATGTGATTTTCATGACTAACCCTAATCATGTGATAGAAGAAGTACATGTCACCCAAATCATGGGTTACCCCCCAACATGCTATTTTTATCATGAGATGTCCCTTTGGTGTGTCAAGAAATTCATTGGACACCCTATGGGAATGACACCCAAGTCTTGAGACATCCTCTTGCCTTTCCTTCCAAATCATATAATGCCCTTTAGAAATTTCCTTTAAGATATGTGGCGACACCCCGAAAAGTCACTAGGTATCATGTTGTCACCAAGACATGTCAGTTATGTCTCATGATGTCCTCTGGAAAACTCATACAGATTATCCGACATCGACAAGAAATTTTAATCTATATCTCACGAGGTCATCCAGACAAGTCACCCTGGTCATGCGATACCCTTGAGACATGTAATCCATGTCAGGTGAAACCATCCATACATGTCATCCAAGATCATGCGATGTCCCCGAGACCATCCATTCATATTATACGATGAACTTTATAGAAGTCAAATGGATCACATGATTGTCTTTGAACATGTAATGTAAGTGACCAAGACATGTCAATACATCTTAAAACAAATTAGGAAGATCATAAGAACATGTTAAAAAGACAATCATGAATTGTTAGGAAGACATATCAAGACATGATAACTCATTCCAGTAGTTATACTTGGTCATCCCACCTACTAAACTATGAGATTTCAGATTCCTTCTAAAATCATGATACATAATCTTGCTTCTAATTTCCCGTGATGAGATGAGAATCCTCCTTAATGCATGTCACCTAATTTCTCCGACATCCCATCCCTCGAGACCTAATCTCTCACAGGGGATTATCCTTCATCCTCATCCGCCGGTGGATGGAGAAGGCAGTTTAACCCAGAGTGTAACATGTATGAACTAGATGCCACTGGAGGTTTCCATGAGCCGAGTTGGGCTCCTGGACTCAGACGCATCTCCCCAAATTCTAGAGGCTTTTGACTAATAGTGAGATTCTTCGATTTTTTCTATGTGGTGACTATGCCCTCGTCACCATAGTAAAGCACATCAGATATACAATAACAGATAATGAGAAGATGTAGTAAATCAATGATACATATTATAAATGATCTAGACCAAAATATATTAATAAATCCAGAAGAAATATCATATAAAAACATTGATGATAAATTACATTTTTCTAAAAAATCTAAATTTGGTATACCTTTTAGTTGTACATTACTTGTAATAGAATATGAAAAAGACAAAAACTACTGCAGCTATCATCACGGGCCTCAAATCGGTCCAGTTCACCCTTGATCCTATGAAACAATAACAAAAATGTATAACAGTGCTATCCTTTATACATAAATGCATCCATAAAGCCTATTCGGGCACCCGATGGTGGACTAAATAGGGTTTGAGATAAAATCCCAGTAGCCAACCACCCATAAGTCCAATTCTATCTAGTAATTGAATATGAAATATTCACATTTTTCATGAAGTACTAAAATATTTAAAAGAAGTACTGAATGTAAACAACCCATAATGATTCGGGATCCCTTGGACACTCATCCTATGCTACATATTTCAGCCTTATCTGGATGTTTTTGAATAAACATTATGTCATCTCTCATTTCATAATGTAGTTCATTTAATTAATTAGTCTAATTTAATTAAAAAATCATTGGACTTGGAACATAGATCAGTATCCCCCATAAGGATTTGATCATGATATACCTAAGTAGGACATCTATAAGGTGTGTGACAAAGGCCAAATCCAAAGTTGTGATTTATATTGGTATACAGGTCATAAAAATAGTTTCATAAATTAATAAATTAAGAACCATATCCCATACAAGGCATTAATTATCTCGAATATAGGCATTACTCCAGGTGAAACATAAAATAAAAACCATACAATCACTTCCAAGGCATTATCCACAAGCATCCGGATATCATTTTGGGTGTGGTATAACATTATTTACACTTGATTCTATCATTGGAGGTCTACTAAGCGAGCACATGTATCACCCTTGTTATATATTCTCAAATTCATGTTGTTTTCATCTTTGTAATGCTATAAGGAGTTCAAGTACCACTCATGCATATAACAATAATCCATAGTGAGTCCATCCTTTGAAACCTATATAATGAACCCATGTTAAACTTGGGCATAAGAAAGGTAGTATCAAAATGAGTCCATCCACTATGCTTGTATAAGAACCCATGTGTCACCCAAGGAATGTATCAATTAGTCAATCAATATCCTTTAACTATGTATAGGTCACCACAAAGAACATTTCTTTTAAATATCTCGTCAACATGGGTCTCAATTTATGTGCTTATCGTATAGGCTTATCCTCTATATTGTAACACATGGGAATTTCATTATAAGAAATACCTCAAGATTATGGAATAACACACATGGATATAGAATAGGGTCATGGTCATTCCATTCCCATTATTTAATAAATTCAATTAAAATTTAAAATAAATCATTTAACATACCAGGGAAGGGGGAAAATTGAAAAACCAAACCTGATCAATTCATATTACACCCATGGGGTCCCATTTAAATAAAGAACTCACCCAACTGTTGTTTCCAATTTGGGGTTAATAAGCATTAATCCTTTATCAATAGGTCTTATTAATTACATAGGTCACCCCTACCAAATATAAATCTGTATTAAATTCCATTTCAGAGGTGATTCTCAGAAAAAATGAGTTCACATCAAAACAACGTACTTATAAACACTCCAAAATTATGGAAACACATGAGACCACCTACTTTAGGTCCATAATAGAGTGATCATCCAGTATTAGATTTGAATTCAACTTATATTGGGAGGAAAAAGATAATAGGTGATAATACTGAGAGTAAACAATTTTATCTTGAACCTAAATAACATCATCTATTCAATGTTAAATGAAGAATGACACAAAAAGAATGTAGATACAACTTTGATAGATCTGATTATTCTAAAAAATCTAGATTAAAATTAGGGATGAAGAAGATATCCCACTTCTTATATTAGGATTCAAGGAGTATCTCACAATGGGTGAGGTTTCTACTTAGAAGTAACAACAATTAGGTTTGAAATATGACATTAATTATGGTAAAAAATATCAATTTGATGTAAAATATTGGGCCGTATGGATGGAAAAACCGTGAGTCAACCATGCACCCACTGCTATAAGATGGGGCACCACATAGGATTACTATGCATAGTAGGGAAACCTATGTGAAAATAGTGTATCATCCCACTATGAATAAATGATGTCTTCCCATATTGGTGTGTGCCAAAAATAGCATGGTATTAAAAACCTTGTGAGATCCTCCTTATCACTATCCATCCTAGCACAATTTATAATAACCATGCAACCTAACCCTCAAAATATCTATAAACCATTAATCCTATCATTTTCATCCACAAAGCTGGTATTTGAGATCTAATCAAGCCCCTGACACCCCTGATACACCCCTAAAAACGTGGGTAATCACATTAGTCTATAATTAAGCATTTAAAAAAAATATTGATGGATGAAAAATATTACATTCCTCAAGAAAGAACCGAGTACATGAAAGCTTCCACACTTAAATAAATTCATCCTCGAATGTCCCTATCGAGGGTGGTCATGAATCACTAGAGTATAACCACTATGCCTATACATCAGCCTTCTCCTCCAAGGTATCATTCTATACACAGTCGTGTATCCATATAACCCTTACTAGGGGAACATACCTACCTCATAGAACCTTCATGCTCTAATCCACAGTATGAATTTGAGGCTCTTCAAAGGATGTATGTAACTATAACTCTACCTATTCAATATGAAAAGAATGAGATGTGTCTAAATGATAAAAACTCATTTGTGATATATGGAAGATGTCGTGCATGGATACATACCTCAGAGGTAATTGAAACTGATAGAATACCGACCTGACTCTATCCAGAATCTCAAATAGCCCGACATATCATGATGAATGTTTACCTAGTATCCAAATCCTATTGTCTCCCAGACTCAATGAGACATGAAAAAAACCCAGTCTTTGAAATTGAAATGTTGACATCATCGACGATGATTGAACTAATATTTATTTTGATATTGTGATGTATCCAATATCTTCTAAATCATCTATACATTCTCTATACTCTCCTATATGATATTAGTCTTAATCATAGATGCCTCTCGCACCTCTAACCAAAATATGGGTGATGAACATTTCCTACCATAAAAGCTTCATATTTCACCATTTTAATAGTATCCTGAAATATATTATAGTAGGAAAACTCATCATGGGGTATATTCCTCTCCCAAGACCCCCTGAATCCTAGACGCATGCTCACAACATTTCATTAATAACATACATCATGCACTCTGACTAACCATTGATCTATGGGTGTTATGATGTAATTATGAGAATTTGTTTTCTCAACACCCTCTTATATCTTTTCAGAATTAATAAGTAAACCACGAATCCCTATCTTAAACGATAGTATGGGAGACCTTGTGATTTTTTAAAATCTCACAAATATACAACCTCCCAAGGTCATCTTCTGAAAATGTCCCCTTAATAGGAAATAAATTTGCAACTATAGTGATCCTTTCAACACCAAAACAAATTGTGTCAATACATTGGGGTGGCCTTGCTAAATCTGTCATAAAGTACATTGTAAAATCATAAAATTCCCACTTAATAAAGTGAAGAATGTATAAAATATTGTTATTTCCTTAGTATTCCACCATCACCAGTTTATATTTTAAATATCTCCTGAAAAAACATTACAAATATATTTTATTACCCATCAACTATTATTTTCGATGAAAATCATGATACATCTTAGTGATTGCAGGATGAACTAACCAAGATTAATCATGTAAGTCTCAAATCATCTCCTCATGCATGTCCACTAAAACCCATATGGGACCATGTATATGTGTTGGGAAAAACTCCCTCAAGGTAACATTGAAGCATTTTTGGGTTGGTTGTGTTTGATGACAAAGCATGTTTCCATGGAGAATTGTCATGTTCCAGAGATGTTGTTAACAATCAATGTTGGCAATGAACCATAAAAAAGGAATGGACGATCTGGAGGCAGTACAAAAAGTGCAGTACAAGGTGGCGCCGTTTAAAATATGGAAAAGGCATGAGTTTTTCAAAGATTGGCTACATGGATTGGATTTTGAGAAGACCAAAAAAATGATGGCGGTGATTCTTCATGATTATGTCAAGCATGTAGAATGATAGAGTTGAAGAGAATTGTGGCGGTGAAGGGTTTCACGAGTGGTGCTTTGTGGATAAATCGTGAAGTAAATAACAGAATGCTTCATGATTTCGATGAGATATGCAATCGGAAAATTTCTGCAATGCTTCGTGTTATTGAGAGAATTTCAGCAGAATTTTCAGAGCTTCGCAATTTGTGCTGACGTGGTGTTGACTATGCTTGGAAGGTTCGAGGGTATGTGGAATCACCTATAAATATGCCTCCACACTCTCGGGAGAAGGGAGAGTGTTTTTCAGAGAAAATATTTTTCTCTCGGTTCACAAAGGTAGTTCGCGAAAGCAGTGTGATTCGTAAAAGAAGAGCTTCACGATGACTAATTTAGCTCTGTGAAAGTTGCGAGCTCAGCGTTGGCTCAGTGAGCTTCGCGAGGGAAGTCGCTCGGTGATGACTTGATCATCGAAAAAGTGCTTCATGAGAGTGATTCGTGAGAGTGATCCACGAAAAGGTAGGAGCTTCGTGAAGGCTTTTTTGAGCTTCGCTAAATTGGGAACCTCGCAAAGTAGGGTGCTTTGCAAAGGTGTTTCCAAAGTGAGTTGCCCGGTGTTCAGGGGAATAGTGGTATTCATTAGTGGATGAACTTTGATCTTCAATAGAGCATCTATCAATTGTTGAGTATGCATTCTTTCATGCGAATTAAGTGACGTACAAGTCTATAAACTTTGAGTGGATCTTCTAAAGAAGCAGAGAGCTCACTTCAGTTGAGAGAGCAGTGAGTTCTCAAATTGTGAGTGGTTGAAAATCAAGAGGGTTAGTGAGTCCACATAGAACTTGTAAATAGTAGTGTTCTAATAGTGTAATTGGAACATCTGCACACTGCCGGGGTATTCTCTTTGGACGTAGATCAGTGAGGGTAAACCAAGGAAAAATTGATGGGTCCTATGCATGCTTTAAGTTTTATTCATACTCTGTATTGAGATGGAGAGTGAAGATGGTTTGGTCTGACAACAAAACAAGATCAAAATGGAAAATTTTATTAATATGTTATACCCTGATTCACACCTCCCTATCAAAGTATCTAGCCTTGTGGACCTAATAATATGTATGATATCATCTTCATATACAATCCATCTAAGAGATATGTCCTCACCTTCCACACTCTTTTGTAGGACTAGGACTATATATTTCGATAGCTTCTTCATCCTAACTCAATGCATTAGGGTAGATATCACAACTAAGGATAAAGGAATGTTATTCCCCTAACTATCATGCACCTCCAAATGAACATCAAAGAACAAGGACATAAGATTCCACTTGATACTGTCATGATAAACTACTTTTATTAGATTCCTCTTATATAGTGAATCATCAACCAAATTTTATTTACGTGGATATTAGGGACGTTTGATGTCAGAATACAATAAGTATTCAACCCACCTTCACTACCTCTTATTTAAGACATATTGTTTAGTGATCTATTTGAGGATTTTGTTGTCCATGTATACTAGAGAATACTATCTCAGTAAATACGGTCTCTAACTAAAAAAATCACACACAAGAGTGTCTAGATCAAGATCAGGAATTTGGGAATTCATATTGTGTGGCCTCACCCTTTGAGACTTGTACACAATGAATCTATCACCATGCAAATTAATTTATCCAAGACTAATAATTAATGAATCATAGTAACCAACTTAGCTCCTTCCTGGATCTAGAAAAATCGGTATTGGTGATGAATTAAATCTCCATTTCAACTCCTAAAGGTCTAAATCACATGCATCGAATAATACAAAATTCACACTATTTGTAGTCAATATCATGTCCAGTTTTTCTAGGGATGAGGATTTACATATGAAATTCCAATAATACCCAACCATCCCTAAGAAACTCCATACATCAATGACATTATTATGGTTCTCCTAGAAAACTATATCTCAAACCTTCTCTAGATTAACTAATACTCAGGTATTAGAGATAATGTGACCTATGAAGTGAATATGATCCATCCAAAAGAGGAAATTTGTGTGATTAGAATATAAATAATGCTCTCTTAGTTTCTTCAATATGGTCTCTTGATGGTTTCCATTATAATTTCGATTTTGAGAAAACACAAAAAAATCATCCATCAAAACTACTTCAAACAAATCCAGATAAAGATGGAAAACATAGTCCATCAGGGCCATGAAGACTATTTTCACTTTCATGAAACCGAACAACATAACCAAATACTCATATAGATCATACATACTATAAAAACTATTGTGAGCTATTTTTGATGGTCTACCATACAATTGATGGTAACCTAATCTCCAATCAATCATTGAGAACACTCGATCTCCTCATAGTTGGTCAAATAGATCATTTATCCTTGGTAGATGGTACCTATACATAATATCTAGGTAGTTAAATTTCTAGTAATACATTCATAGCCTAGGGATATAGTCCACCTTTTTTTGAAAAAGGATCAATGAACCCCACAGAGAAGTACTTGTTCAGATAAACTCATTTTCCTCTATGTCCAATAATAGCCTCTTGTGCTCCATTGTCTTAATAGCAGCCATCATGTAAAGAGGAATGGTATCACCAACCACTACAGATCTTGGGACTCTCTTAATATATAATACTACATATATCCCTAGAAGTAATATGGAAAAGTCATCCTGCAAAATGTCCAAAAAAATGATCATCCACTGAATGGAAATCTACCATATGTTTTTTCTAATAATCCATATATAGAATCATAATCTAGGTTATTATCCCACCAATCCCACAATTCTCGGGTGGATCTTGGATTTCCTAGACATCCCATTAACCCATGTGAATAAACTCTCTTCCCATTGGTGATGTGAAGGTGAACCTATGACAATAGAAATAAGTGAAATCAAGGAAGGTAGCCAAATAGTCCATCCTAAGAATAATGTCAAAATATGTCATCTTAAGGAAAAAGAGATCACATATGACGCCAAACCTTACAATATCAAGGATAACTCCTTTCATTGATATGCATCCTCCATTATAATCCCTATAGAAGTGTCCAATGTGACAATTTCATTATAACACTAAATGTTAAGCCCAAGGATCTCCATAATTGGGGAAAAATAAATCTATGAAAACACCCTATATCAAAAAGAGAATATTCTAAAGTAGAGGCCACTAAAGTAATAATTATTACAATAGAAGGTCTATGATTCAATCCCTTAGGTGTTAATTTCACTATCTATATCTAGCCTAATCAGTAACCCAATGTTATAGCCTAACTACCCTATGTAGATCAACCATGTTCTTGCTGTAAATCATGTGCCTGACTAACACGACCACGATCACCACCTCGATCTAATCGATTAACTATACTTTGTATCTATAACTAATGAGAATATGATGACCCACCACTATATATGGAGTCAGTTTAGACACTCTCTCAGTGGATACTATATGATTGATTCTGCAAAATCACTATAGATTCCCCATCATGTTATACGATTTACCCTCAACTGGGAATCAAATGCACTGAGGTCTCATATGACCTAGTCTACCATACTGATGGAATATAACCTTGAAACCTGAGTATGTTATATGAATACTAATAGCACCATGTGGTAGATCCAAATGATACATTTTACTATTGATATATGTATCACCTGATATAGATGTTGAACTGTACCGGCTTGCACCCAAGACTCTAGCATTTTACCCTCAATGATAACAACCTAATTCACTATTCTAAATCTATATTCATTATAAATACATTCACCTACTATCCTATTTACTACATGATACAAACCAAAAATCACATGATATTATATAACTCATCACCCATAAGAATATATGTAATTTTATGGATCTCTATAGAATATGCATAATAATCCATAACTGATAACATGCCCTGTTCTAGGTGCATGAACTCCCCTTCTCTACTGGATATCATCATCTCATTATAAAAGTAATCATATAAGACATTATGAAAATCCCTTCAAGTCACCTCCCGATAAAAATATGTTTGAGTAATGACATCACAACAACTCTTTGTGGAATCATAAATCATATAAGTAGTGATATTTACCATTATTTTTGAAGGTTTCTCTAGATCCAAAAATATAGATAACATGTCCTCTACCCTAGACCCTCCATCTATGGCATACATCCCAAAAAATGGTGGAGGGTGTTGTTTTTTGGAAGTCAGACATCAACTTCTCAATAGTCATTTTAGGTCATAAAACTCCCTGAACGGTATGCATGAAATGCATAAACCCTTCATGGAATTATGCTTAAACACCAATTTTGGGTACAACAACTGCTTCATCAATTGGAACTACTGGAGGATCTACTACTTTCCCATCGAACACCACATCTTGAGTAAGATTTCTACCACCCTCATGGCATTCCATTGTAGGATTTCATAGTGGCATGCCTCTACAAATTCCAGGAACACGCCTCAGATCAAGAATATTATCAAAGCTCACTTCTGAGGGTGCATATATTGAAATAGGGACTGTAAAAGCCTTTGTATATAAGTACACACCTCTTTGTCTACTCCTTGATTCAATTATGGGTTATGTAAAGATCATATAAAGGAAAGAGAAACTACACACTTCCCACTAATAATTTTAGTTCTGGTTCAAGTTCTCTGCGATTAACAATTTTAGTTTCCATTACATTGATTTCACAATAATATCACAATTGATTTTAAATGTTTCAAAAAATGGTTTCACCAATTTCCCATCCAAAAGGGCACATCCTCCTTATGAACCAAAGTATGGAAACTACCTAATCCTTTCTATAACATGTTCCAGTCAATGTGACTCATGGTCTATGAATCAATATTCCATAATTAACTTCTTTGGGCGTATGTTGTAGCCTAATCCAAAAAAAACTACGTAGTCTAGAACATGTACTCTAGGTATCAACAGTGTATCTCAATTACACACATATAATTTCTATTAAAATAGTAGTTATATCAATCACAGATCCCATCAAAGCATCATGAAACAAGTAATTCTTCATAAATGGTATTCCACAATGCATGGTATGTGATTCCTATAAAGTGCCTAAAATGATGCATGAGATTGAATTCCTTATTCTATTCATGTAGTAACAAAATATAACCTATAATCATATCAATAATAACATCACAATTGAATATCATCATTTAATAGTAGAATTAAATCAACCACAATAGCAAAAATCCATGAAATTTAGATTTTTATTCGAGGAAATTTCAGTTTTTTAATGTACGTGAGTTAGTTATGTCCAGAAAAATATCATTAACAACCACATCTTCCTTACTATCCCATTATATTGTATAAAAATAGTAATTAAAACCATAATATAATCCTAGAATACAAATTTTAAACATCTGATACCTCGATTCTATTGAATGGTTCCCTATGCCTAGTTGGCCAGATGGCCTCAAGCATATCTCCCCAAAAGTAAGAGTCCATTGACTAGTAGCGAGGGTCTACGATTATTTTTGGGGAGATAATGAAGTCATCACTAGAGTTTGTAATATGATATATACAATAAAAGATATTTAACTGATGTATTAAATCAATTAGATATATGATAAATGAACAAGACATGAATATATAAATAATTCTAGAAGCAATATCATGTACAGATTATGATGATACATGCCATGTATCAAAAAAATATCTAAATGTGGTATATAAGGTTGGAGTACAATAAATTTAAAAAAAATACCAAAATGACCAAAATAATCCCAACTAGAATCATGATCCACAACTCAGTCTTATGCTTCACTATTCTAAAGTAGAAATTAGAATCCTTTAGTAGGGAACTTTTCCTTTTCCATATGTGCATCCATGAAGTTTTTCTGGGTACCCAAAGATGCCCGAACATGGTGTTAGATACTATCCCAGTAAAAGACCACCAAAAGATTCAATTAAATCCAGTTATGGAATATATAATAATGAAAGTGTGCATTCCATAATATGATATTTAAAGGAAGTACTGAATGTAAAAAACCAACAACGGTCAGGGTTCCAATGGACACACATCCTCTATTACATGTTTTAGACTTGATCAGAAGTCACTAAATAAATAGTCAACCCTGTATCATTTCACAATAAATTCCATTTAAATAATCATTCTCATTTAATAAATAATCTCTGGACTTCAAATGTATCCTACATCCATAGTAAGGATGTAATCAATATATGCCAATGGATGCCATCCATAAGGTTTTAGACAAAGACCAAATCTATTCTCGTTCTTTTTCTGGGAAGATTTGGTTTGAAAAAATTCATTAAATAATTAATTATGAATATGAGACCATCCTTGGGATTATTTATTTGGAATCTATGTATCAATATATGCATAACATTAACTAAGAACCAAATAATCCCTTCATAGGAATTTACCAATTGGAATCATGGTATCACTCTAGGTGGGGTATAATATAATTTCCACATGAGTATATCCTTGAAAGTAAACTAATGGATCCCATGTTTCATGCATGGTGTATATATTTAACTCCCATCTATGTATATCCTTGGAAAAACATAAATATTCAAAGTATCACTCGAGTGTATAACAATAATTCCCCATTAGTCTTTCATTTCCAATCTATATGAGGAATCCAAGTATCACTTAGGAGTAATATATGTAGTATGAAAATTTGTCCATCCATGGAATTTGGATTTGAACCCATGTGTCACACAATTCATAAGTCAATCAATAAATCAATATAATCTTACTATGTCAAAGTCACCACCAAGAACATTTCATTTAAACATAACCTTAAAGGTGGATCAAGGAATGGGTGATCCTTAGAAGGCTTATCCTTATTATTATGTCACATAGGGATTTCATTATAATAAGTAACATATGTTTAAGAAAGAAATTATATGTAAATAGGTTATGTTCAGGGTCATTCCATTCCCTTTCATCAATCAATTCAAAAAAATTAATATTAATCATTTAACATCCCTTAGAAAGTGGAAAACAACATGGAAAATGTGATCAATTCATATGCCACCCATTATAGCCCATTAAATTAAAAAATTCACCCAAGGGGTGGTTCCAATTCAATGTTAATAACCATTAATAACTTATCAACATCTCATTATTAACACAGGCCACCCCCATCCAATTTAATCAATGATTAAACTCCTTTTCAAAGGTGATTCTTGAAATAATGTTTGTGTTCCACAATGAATTGTATATAAACACTCCAACATTAAGGGAATTAATGGGACCACCTAAAATAGATATGTAGTGGAGTTATCATCTAGTATCAACTAATGATTTGACTCATATTTGGATAAAAATGAATAATAAATTTAAGTCATGAAAATAGTGAATATTTTATTACACCTAAATTACTCTATCAATCTGAATTTAATCAAATAATGGAATAAAGGAATGTAGATATTATGGTTATGGATATGATTATTCCCAAGGATATAGTTTCTTAGCTCAGACGGAGAAGATCTCTCACATCCTATATTTTTTATCATGGAAGAGATCTCAAAGGGTAAGGATACTATGCGTAAGAAGAATGAAAATTAGGTTTGAAATACAACATTAATTAAGGTAAAATCTATAATTTTAACAAAAATACTAGGCCATAAGGATAGACCCCATGATGGGGAAGACATTGCACCAATTGAAGATGTTACAAGGAGGTCACTGCATTCCGTGGGATTTGACTTATCTCATTCGTAGATTCAAGGCGGAGATGGACGATGGAAGGGAAATTCACCATAGTTGGAGGGAATCCAACTTTGCAGCAGATGCTCTAGCTCTCTTGGGCAGACAGGAAGAGCCTCTTGTCATTTTTGGAAGTTTGAACTCCCTCCCCAATGAGTGCCTTACTATTCTGCAGGGAGATTCCCTTGGACTCCATCACTTTCGACCTCCTTGAAGGGAGGCCTCTTGTTTTGTAGTTCTTTTCTGAATAATAATAAAAAGTAACTTGCAAGAAGGTAACCTTCCACAGTTAGTTTTCATAGTTTATAAAACATTGTCTTATTCCATTTTCAATATATTCAAAGCCCCCACATAGGTTTTTGCCTCAAATCACATGGTTATTCAAACAATATTAGCTTCTCTAGCCCACTATCCTACCTTTCACAACATGTAGTAACAATGTGGCCTATCCAAAATGGTTTCTATTAACTGTGTGACCTATCCATCTATCTTACAAAGACATGTTTTAGTATCAAAACAAGCCCCAGACAGCACTAACACACTTTTGACCTCATGGGTAATCACATTAGTTCATAATTAATCATTTAAAATAACGTTGATGGTAGAAACATATTATGTGCCTCAATAAATAACTGGGTTATTATAACAAGGACAGTGATTCCTACTATAATAAGTATATATAGGAAACCTTCCTATGTACTGAGATCAAATGGGAATCCACCTCATTGTATGTCCTGCCATTTATCTGACAATCCAACCATCGTGACTGAATCACTCTCATTGGTTTATCAATCTGCCTCATCCACCAAGAAATTGAGAATGAAACAGAACTATAATAACTATGATTCTTTCTATAATTTATGTACATAATATTCCTTCCTAAAGCCCATTTTTAAATGAGAATCTCCCTTGATGTATTCCCCCATGTTTATGACATTCCAACAATCAGGACCCAATCCCTCCCATTGGCTTATCGTTATTCCACATCCATAAACAGATTTAAAAGTAACATATACTCCAATGAATCTGATTATTTCCATAATCTATATTAGTAGGATGCCTTCATATGGCTCTAACTCCATAGATAACATCCCAAGGGCCTCCACCATGCATAATTTCCACATTAATGTACAATGAGAATGATTACATGATATCAATTGTTTCCCACACAGAGCATTAAAATTGTGAGCTTATATGTTTTAAATGATAATATCATTTTTAATATTATTTTCTCCATCAAAGGAATCCTTAGTGTGTAAGCCACGTTTAGTTGAATGATATTACTAACCCCATATAAGGGAATCCATCTCAAGGAAACTCCTAGGGGCTTGACTTAATAATGATGAGTCTAATTCCTTCCATAAGAATGATACACCACGAGATCAGTACCTCGTCATTATGTACCATCATATATGTAATTCCCCAACCCAAGTTACCTAGATTCAGTGCATTATTACATAATATTTTCATGATCATAAGGGTTCAAATCCCAAAAGGCCAATCAGTTCAGTAGCCTTGGAAGTACTAGATACTAACATAAGATTTACATTACATTATGAAGTAAAAAACAACAATGTTGTGTCTTATATTAACACAATCTCCTCCCTCCAACAATCCATTTAGGTCAATTATAATTTACTTCTTCTCATCATAGGAGAAATAAAACATAGAAAGGGGTGACATAAGGTGCTCAGTAAGGATAACAATATAAAAGAAACTTTCATAAATAAGCATAAACATTTAAGGAAATGTATAAGACTAAAACACAATCCTTTTAAACATAATCTTCAGCATAATATGGAAAAGATAAAACAAATAATTCCATTACATTATTCACATGGATATTCTACTAGTCAAATAATAACAAGAAATATCAATATCCAATTTCAAAATGATGGATTGCATAATGTCGGGCATCATAACCATACATTCAAGGCCTCGTTCCATGATTAAAAATAAGATTATGCCTAGGTCATGTGTCGAGACACTAGTTTGTCTTAAGAGATCTACTGATGCATCGATGAGCTATTGTAGGCTCCACCCATCACATACTAAGTCCAATTCATTACTCATATTAAAAGGATGAAACATAACATAATCATTCGTATTAAAACTGGCACATGAAATGTCAATACTTTAACCATAAACCATGAATGGTATAAAAATAAAACATCCATCGTCAAACATATCACAAAACTATCAATACAATATGGAAGAATGTGTCAGAATAAATAGACTCCAATCAAGTTTAAAATCCATGAAATGTTGTTGACATAGATGAAATCCAAACTGTTTGCGAAAAATATCTCTCTTTATTTTGAAATTATTTAAAGTAAAATAATTATAAAAGAAAATATTTATTTTTAAAATATTCAAATAAGATTGTGATTGTTTGGGAAGCTTCGAAGGTGTTATGATGGTGGAAAATAGCCGCACCCGCCATATATGTTAAAAAACATTCTTTCCTTCATTTTTTCGAGAAGGGTGTAAAGTTCCTATTTTGGAAAATGACGTAAGGATTCCTTTATAAACATTTTATAAAAAGTCAAAAAAGGGTATAAATAAATTTATCCCATAGTCTAGGAAATAGTAAAAATGTTTTGAAGTACATTTTTAAGAAACACATATGTGGATGATAAATAGGTCCCAGTAGATACTCACATATAAACCACCTTAGATAATGAAGAAATTGTAGAATTAATCCTTACCTTTCACTTTTGTTGATCGAGGGAACATTAACCTTCTCTTCTTTAGGTGCTTCCTTTTGATTTGATCAAAAGGTCTCCCTAGGTTGGATTCGGATCAAAGTAAGGCTTATAGGTTGATGTGTGTGTCGTTGGGAGATTATTTGAGGAGGGGTTGGATGAGAAAAATGGATTCGGAGGTTTGAAATTTATAGAAGGGGAAGTACCCTTCTATAAGAGAGGTGAGGGTCACTTTAGGAAAAGCATGAAATATTATTTTATTATAAAATCATTTTCGGTTTATAATAACCCCAAAAGGATTTATTTCGAGGATAAGGTGGGGATGGGTCAGAAACTTCTTAACCATTAGGTTTTAGATAGGTTTAGGTCACCATACGAACCGTATCTTTTAGATTTAACTCTTAATTAAATAGTCTAACTTTTACCATGTATTCTTGTATTATTATTATAAATGGTTAATTAACATACAATAAAAAATCCATGATAACCCCATGTGGTTCATTATTGATATATCTAACCTTATATAAATCCTTTGGCCAACACTTGTATTTTTAGGAATATTATATCAATTAATAATATAGTATTTGTTTAAAAAACTCATTTATGTTAATTTTTACACTGTTTAGTATTTTGTTTTAGTGGAAGTCATAAAAACTTTATCACTTCGAAAAAAAATTATTTAATCAACCCTAACGTGTCACATTAACAAATAAAATTAATGGAATACATCAAATGTCTCAATTTTCAATTATATTCATATTTATAATATCAATTATTTTAATCATTCAACAATAAAATAATTACAACATCATCATTATGTCATAAATAAATTTAATTATTTAATTTTTCAAAATTATAAATAAAATAAAACTATGTATCAATGCTTTTTATATTTTTAATGAATATTTATAGTGGAATTTATATTACGTATAACCCTATATTAAAAATGGTATAGTTATTAAAATTTGAGTTTAACAGTTTTAACCATTCTTTAAATAAAATAATAAAACAATTTCTAATCTATTACAAGTGGTCGAAAAGAATCATATTTTATTCCTAAAGTTGAATTTGGTTGAAATACACTTATCTAATAGAATTAGGACATGTTTTAGGGTAATTATAATATATTTTTACTACCTTTAATTACCCAAATTATTTTAATCATGGTAAATAAAAGTCAAAATTTACTATTCACCAACATTTATTTTCATCTTTTTGAACCACATTTTACTTACTAATGTCAACTGCATCTATGAGAGTTTTTAAATTCAATTCATATAAGTTGAAAAATTATTTTTTATGCAAATTTGCAAATGTTCCTAGAAGGTTGGTAAAAGACGGTAAAATTTCAATAAAATTTTATATATCTAATATTATTATAAAATGACTCAAATGAATTAAAATGAGAATATATATGTAATATATATATATATTTACCAAAAATAAATTTAAATAAAATAACTAATTATTTAAATAAAATTGGTTTTTAAACCATAACGCAATGTTTTTCACTAATCATAAAAAAATTAATGTTTTGAGAAAAATACCAAAACATTATCCTACGCTAATTTTGATATTCCAAATACAAAAATGAATAACATTTTGAAAAATAAAATTAATAAAATTTCATAAAATGGTTATTACAATTCATAACTACTTGTTTGATTGGTTATGGTGTGTTAGAACTCGAAGTTGCATACAACACAAGATACTGTATTATTCTAAGAGAAGTGTACCTCGGAAGATTGGGGTGTAACATTCTTCCCTCTGTAAAATTATTTCATTCACAAAATTTCTAGAATACTACTATGAAAAATGATTCGGGTGCTTCTTCATCATAAGCTCCACAAGTTCCGACATTGCTTCTTCCGTCTTACGGTTTCTCTGTAGAATATTTACCATACAAGTCATCTGGTTTCTCAATACATGTTCTATAGTATCAGTAATCTTGACAGTATCTTAATAATAAGACATATCGGTTTCCTATCCTATTTCTTCATATTTGAGTACATGTTTTGGATCAGGCCTGTATTTTCTCAATAGTGATACATGGAACACATCATGAACTTTGGAGAGATTTGGAAGCATTTCCTAACTGTAAGCTACAACTCCAATTCATTCTAGAATTTCAAAAGGTCCAATGTACATGAGAATTAATTTACCTTTCATACTAAATCGTACAATACCCTTCCATGGAGATACCTTCAAGAAAACATGATCTCCTACTTGAAATTCTTATTCCTTCCATTGATTATCAACAAATATCTTTTGCATAAATTGAGCTACATTGATGTGGGTTTCGATAACCATCACCTTTTCTATTGTTTACTCAACATGTTCTGGGCCTACATGTTTTCTTTTGTAAAGACCCAAAATTTTCAAGGAAATTTTTTTCCTAATTATTTGGAATTTTATGAGTCATTGGCATCTGACGGCACATGATTCTTATGCCTGGGGTGCCCGTAATCAATTTCCGAAGTTTTTTTCAGGTACGTTCAGTAAACATACATCCAGGTTTTTCTATATTTTAAACCGGTGCTCAGAATTGAAATATGAAGACATCGATGAATTCGAAGCACTGGTATTCACTTATGGGGACCTTTACCATAGTTGTGTTTTATGCGGGTTTAAAGTTAAATATTGGGGTTTAATAAAAAGGTTAAATAAAATTTGTTGAGAACAAATTTATTTATCCTGGTAGTTTAATCAAAATGGAAAGTTATTGGTGGGGCCCATACCCACATAATTTCCCATGTGTGGATATTTGTGAGGTGGGGCCCACACGAGCCCCAACCTTTCATCTCCCCATAACCAACCTTTAACCCCCAATTTTTTTAACTCACCTTTATTTAATTCTTTGACAACCCCCTTAATTAAGGGAACTCCTTACCTCCCTCTCCCTCTCTGAATTATTTTCCAAAACATTTTAATTAATGAATTCAACCTCTTCAATTAATTAATTAAGTTGTTTGAGTTATGAATTACATGTCTGAATAAAAATAATAGCTTGAACAATTATTTTATTTTTGGGGAATTCGTTGTGTTAAGAGGATTTTTAAGAGAGCTTTGGTGAAATAGAGAAGGGTGTTCTTCTCTCAACGAAGAACACCATCCTTCCAACAAAGAACCGCCGAGGAACGTCAATCATCACCTTCGATCTTCGGCCAAACCAAAGGAGAGGGAGACACCCGTGAGGAATGCCGAAGACGTTCCATCCTCGACCCTTCTTCCCCGTCATCAACGAGTTGATGCCATCTCCCCGCGACGTCGTCTTCCGTGATGCTTGACTACCATGAACCTTATCTCAAGTTATGGGTTGCGTGTAATTTATAAATGAATAATTATCTGGATGGTGTTAAATTATTTAGAATTACTCCAGACCATTGGATACCACCTAACGCGGAGGGAGCGGGTCGAACGAACATGGCCCGATGACCCTCCAATTGTTCTTGGTTATTTTGTTGGCAGCAAGGAGAGGCGATGGTGACGAATGGAAGCGGCGGTCGTGCGCCCGTCCCATGCAGAAGAACCGAAACCCGCAACTTCTTGCCACTCGGTCAAAGGAGAACCAGCTGGCCGAAGCCGGCCGGGCCGAATGAAGAGCACGTCCCGCATTCTTCGGGCCGCTCGACGATCAAACCGGCCGGCCGACCAGCCTGCCAGGCGAGAAAGACCCGCGACGCCAGGAGGGCACCGCGCTGGAGAATCTGCGGACTGTCCATGTGGGCCTCTAGCACCGTGAAGGCCGGCCAGCTTTGGATGGACGGTTAGGGAGGGTGGCACCGCCGGCTCAGGCAGCCAGGGGGCCACCCCCCCCCCCCCAATGGACGGCTCGGCCCCTTCGGGATGAGCCGCGGCCGGGTCGTGCCGCGCCGGGCCAGAATGCGTCGGGACAGGCCAGGCTGCACTCTTCCAGGTCGGGCTGCGCCCCTTCGGGCCAGGCCGCTCCCCTCGTGTTGGGCCACGCAATTCATTGGTCCAGTTCACTCTCTGCCAGGTCGGACCCGCCAAAGCTGGGTTGACGTGGTCCGTCGGCCCACTCGGCTTAATAGGCCGGGTACGTTGTCACTCAAACGTGAATATCATTAAGACTGTGGGTCCGATCGAGGGGCCGTCTATGGTACTGGGACCCTTATGATAGAGAGGTCCTTCCGCGATACTCTAATTGAGTTTTGGACGACTTTGGAAAATGGATGGGTTTGGAATGAGCATTTTTCCAACCCATCCCCTAGAACGGAAATGCCAATATCTTTCAGACCGGGCGTCCGATTGACACGATGTCTGTCGCGTTGGGTTCCTTTTGATGAGACGGAACTACGGGATACATCAACTCTGGACTTCGTGATAGTTGATTTATCGACCCCTCGGCTCGAGGAGAGGACCCTACCGGAATCGAGCATTATGTGTGCGAAAACCCTAGAGCTGGCATCGACATCAACGACTACGGTACTGGAATATTCAATGGGTTCTCCGACAATGACAACGGTACTGGAATCCTTCGTGGGTTCAGAAGCGACGAAAACTATACTGGAATCCTCTGTGGGTTCAGCTGCGCCGAAAAATATACTGGAATCCTCTGTGGGTTTGGCAGAGATGATGAATTAGTGACTGCATCTGATCATCTCTACCTGTATACAAAATATGTATACCTGCATGAGCTGAGTCTTGAATTTCAGACATTATCATCCATGTGATTGACTTATTTCTTGTGTGGACTGGGTCGTTCTAGAGCTCAAGAGTTGGAGCCGAACTGGGATTGATGACTTAGGTATATGTATGTGCATATACTTAAGTATATTTGGTTGATACTTGATGATTCCATGTTTCATTTTTGATTTATCCTTCATGGATTTTAGGAGACCCTTGGGGGTCTCGGGGTCCCTACTAAGTATCGTTATACTCACCCCTGCATGGGCAATGCCCGCCCTACGTTGTGTTAGTTGCCGATGACGGACATCACTGATCGTTGTTGAGGCTTGTGGAGCTGGACGATACCATGAGGTGGACCACTCGGTGAGATGTACTCGGAGTTGACGGACGGACTCGAGTTGCTGAAGAGACTATATGTTCCCACCATTCATGTGGGATCCCTAGAGGACAACTTAGTGGTTTTTATTTTCCTTTATTACTATTGTACTATCTTTCTAGTTGTACTAAACTTTTAGTTGGGTTTGTATTCTGGCCCATTTACCTTCCAGCACTTACTTTGTATTCAATATTACATTGTTCTTACATCAGCTTGCGTACTCTGTTGTGTTTCTTTACTATCATAAAGGCAATGACTTCCCCATTTATCAGGATTTACACCTTTGGGGCTAGTCACACCCCTGTCCTATGGAAGGTGGGATTGGGGTAGTCACGGCACGTGCCGTGAGGATGGGTCGTGACATCTTTCACCAACATCATCTCAAGAATTCGGTGTGTGACATCTCTTTCCATGTAACACTTAATATGGTTCCATCTAAAAACATGAATGGAAGCTATTGTTATAGGAAAATTTTAGCAGTGGTAAATACTAATCCCACCTAACATGAATGTCATGTGAGAAAGAACTCAACAAGACATCTATGGTTTGAATAGTCCATTCTAATTGTCCATCAGCTTTAGGGGGTAGGCAGTGCTCAAACAAAGATCAGTATCCAAGGATTTATAATGAATTTTCTAGAATCAAGAAGTAAAATGGGGATGACAATCAGAAACAATTGATAGGGTTACTCCATGATGTCATACAATTTTTTTAATATATAGTCTTGATAAATTTTCAAGTGGTAAATCATCTCTAATAGCGAGAAAATGTGCTGACATGGGAATACGATCAATAATGACCCATATTGCGTCATTCCTTCTAAGAGTCTTTTGTAGTTCCATGAAAATGTCCTTTCCAATATCATCCCATTTCCAATCCAGTATGGGAAGAGGTGCCATGAGTCTTCTAGGACATTGTCTTCCATCCTACACCTATTGACAAACCATACATCTTGATACATAACCATCAATCCCCCTCTTCATGTTGTCCCACAAAAAACGTTCCTTAAAATATTTGTACATCTTAGTTCTACCAGGGTGTATAAATAAATTAGTGCTATGATCAACATCCAACAATTCCCTATTTAGATCAGGCATGTCAGGAACCCAAAGTCTCTTGCCAAATTTCAAAATTTCATCTTCATATATGAATTCAATCAATCTCCGATTATTTATAGCTTTAATTTTCTTTTAAAACTTCTCATCATCAGTTTGAGAACTTTTTTATCCTTTCTATTATAGATTGTTTGGAAACCATTAGAAAAAGTATTGATGTTTCACCTTCCATGATTATTAACATATATATCTTATCAAGATCCATAAACATAATATCCCTTTCAACTCTCATCTTGTTCAAAACTCCAATAACTGTTCTGCCAAATCATCATCCTCCTTGTTTTTACTTCTCTTGTAGGTAGTTTATAGTGCAATCACAATCTTTCAGTAGTTTAAACCATTATCCTGGCCTCATGTTGAGTTATTTTTGTGAGAAAATGTACTTAAAACTATTGTGATCGGTATACATCTCACATTTTTTACCATAGAGATAGTGTCTCCATATTATCAAAGAAAAGATTACAGATGATAAATAATGATCATTAGTGGGATAGTTTTAATCATGAATTTTTAGATGTCATTTTTCATAGGAAATAACTCTATCATCTTTAATAATGACAAAAAAATGTCATTTCTATGAAGCATCACTATAAATAACAAACCCATCATTCCATGATGGTAGAGTCCTGATTGGAGAATTGACTAATCTTCTCTTCAGTTATTCAAAATATCCTTCATAATATTTTTTCACAAATATATTTAACCCCTTTACGTGTGAGCTTGGTTATTGGGTTTTCCAATCTGGAAAAATTCTGCATGAAACGTCGATAATAACCTGATGAACCATTAAAATTGTGTACCTCAGTTTTACTTGTCGGTGGTGTCTATTCATGTATATCTCTTATCATAGAAGGATCAATAGTGATTCCATACTTAGAGACAATATGTCCAAGAAAAATAAATCTCCTTTAGTCAGAATTTACAGTTGCTAAAGTTCGCATATAATTAATTTCTTCTAAGAGTCTTTAGAATAGAGAAGAAGTTATTTTCATGATCATCCTAGTTTTTGGAGTAAACAAAGATATAATTAATAAATACCCATACAAAGTCATCATGACATTCCTTGAATACTCTATTCATTTGACCCATGAAAATAGAGGGTGTATTGGTCAGTCCAAAATGCATTACTGTAAACTCATAATGCCCATACTTGGTACAAAATGTTGTCTTCAAAATGTATTCCTTCTTTACAAACTACTGAAGATATCCTGATCAAAGGTCAATCATTGAAAAATATTGTGCTCCATGGAGTTAATAAATAAATCATCAATGTGACGTAGGGGATACTTTTTCTTTATTGTTATAGCATTGATCCCCATGTAGTCAATGCACAACCCCATAAATCCATCATTATTCTAAACAAAAAGAACTGGGGCTCCCCATGACGAAACACTAGGGAGAATAAATCATTTATTACTCAATTCCTCTAGTTTTTTCTTTGTTTCTACTAAATCCACAATGTCCATTCTATAAGGGGTCTTCTATATGGGCCTTGAATGAGGAATTAAGTCAATTGAAAAATCAATTTCACATTCTGGAGGATGTTCAAGTAAATCCTCTGGAAACACATCAAAATATTCTTACACAATAGGTACATCCACTATTTGTACATTCCTTTCCTCACCCATAGTTATTTCACAAGATTCATCCAAATATTTGAATTTAGTAGTGCAACATGGGTGGATCTAGATAATATTATGAAGGTGATGGTTCTGCTCTAAAGATATGGTCCACCTTATCATCATTGAAAATTGTAACCTTCGTCTTCTTATAATAAATTTTCGCATCCCGGTCCGAAAGAAAATCCACACTTATTCTTATATAAAATTCAATATTGGGTATGATGTTGAGGTTAGTAGATAAGCACATTTATATGCCATAATGGGAACTGATTCATAAAACATTATTGCAATGATACTTCCCTTCAGAGTATTGTCTGAAAACTCCCTTGTCAAATAAAATTGGAAATATCTAATTTTCTTACAAAACTAGGATGATATGAAATATTGAGATGATCTAGAATAAAATAAAGTATTTTTTAATCTTGAAGAAGCCATTAAATTTCCCTCCACCACATCCTTCAGAGCATCAACCTCTGTAGTACTGATCGCATCAGCTTAGCCTTGCTCCCATGGCCTTTCTATGTTATGTTTCCTTGGGGAATGGGAAATTCATTTGCATGCTGACCCATTTCTCAACAATTGTAGCATTCAACATTGATATCCTCTTTCTTTCCCTTGCAATCAAGAGTTTGGTGGAATTTTTTACCACACTTATAACAGACTCTCATTCACTTCAGGCAAGTACCAGGGTGTTTCTTCCCACATTTTCAACTAGATGAAATTAATATTTTCCCTTATTCCCATAATTTTCATTTCTAGAGTGTTCAACAGATTTTTTTTCTCTTGATTTACTTTGAAGTCATTAGACATAGAGATTTGTTTTTCTGTCTTGATAGCACAAGAGGAAATATCTACATACGATGATAAGGATTGTGAGACTAATGCTCAGCCGAGAAATGGTTTTAACCCATCAAATAATATATCAATCTTACTCCTTCGGTTACATATATAATATTCTGTAAGCCTTTCTAACCTTGTAAAGTTAGCCTCATACATTGTGACATTCTAATCCACCATTTTCCACAGACTCAGAAGTTGTCTTTCCATATCTGATGAAGGGTCACACGAAAATTATTTTTCTAAAAAAATCTCTTAAATCTCCCCCCATTCCATATATGAAACTTCTTCATCTTCCTTTGTGTTTTGAATTAATAACCACCATTTATCTTCGTCTCCCATTTGGAAATAAACTACCATGAAAACTTTTTCTCATTCACTACTCCCCAAATCATGTAATATTTTCTCTAAAGAAATTATCCATTACTCAGCTACAAATGTATTTTTAGTCCCATTGAATTGTGGTGGTTGTTTCCTCATGAAGTGTTCTAACATTAATCCTTCACATTGTGGATCACGGGGCTCCATACAGATATGGTTATTATTCATAACCTGATTGAGTTTTCCCAGTATGGTTATAAGTTGTTTAGCACTGGTTGCATCACCAGCTCCACTATAATTATATAGAGTAGGAGGGAAATCCATACATTGATAACATTCATTGATAAAGTTTCCATTCCTACCACTTGGCACCATTTCTAAACAATGGAATACAATAGATTTGTTTATGAATCACAATACATAATTCCAAACTAGTAAAATACCTAACATAAATTGAACAGTTCATGTATATAATATATAATCATAAAAAATGTTTTCTTTGTGGAATTATTTAGTCATAAATCATTCATATGGGTTTGTAATAAAAATTTGAATTATCCAAATCATATCCCCAAGGATTGTGGTAACCAAGACTGTAGTAAGGCCCGTTGTTGTATACCAGGATACCACAGGTCAAGCCCAAAACTTTTTGTCGGATTATTCACTCCTAGGTACATCTGTGCTAGAGCCACATCTACCTGCTCATATCTAGATAGGGATGTATAGTTTAGAAAACGTACAAAATCTCTACATTACCAAAATTCTAAGAAGTTCTTCTATACTAATCCTCGAAGTCTATCTTAGGGTAATGTTCTCTAATCAATGTTTTTTTAAATATAGTTTCCATGGATTGTACTAAACCTCCTCTGATACCAAATGTTACACCTCGACCCTAGTTACCCAAAGATGGATCATTATTAGATAACATTTTCATTATCACAAGGGATAAAATCCCGAATACTGATATGTTTAGTAGCCTTGTAAGTACTCGATACAAACACAATTTTTACATTACATTATCAAATAAAAAACAACAACATTTTGTCTCCTATTCACTCATTCATCTCCCTTAGACTATCCATGCTGGTTAGTCAAAATATAATTCTTATCATCTTGGTAAAAATAAAACATATAATGGGGTGAGATGAAGTGCTGATTAAGGATAACAATATAGTGTAAACTTTCATAAATAATCACAAACATTTAAGGCAATGCATAAGACTAAAACACAAGCCTTTGAAACATAAACTTTAGCATAATATGGCTAAGATAAATCACATAATTCCATTTATTTATTCACATGGATATTATACTATTTGAATAATCACATGTAATATCAATAGACAATTTTATTATGATAGAATACATAATGTCAGACATCATAACCACTTAGTAAAGGCCTCATGCCATGACTATAAGTATGATTATTTCAAGTCCTTGTGCCAAGATAGAAGTTTGTCTCATTAGACCTACTGATGAATTGTGGAGAAATAGTGGGCTCCACCCATCACTTACTAAGTCAAATGCATTCCTCATATGAAAACGTTGAAACATAACATGAACATTCATATTAAAAATAGCATAGACAATGTTAATACTTTAACCATAAAACATGAATGGTATAAAAATAACACATACATAGTCAAAATTATCACAAAACCATCAATACAATATGGAAGATTGTATCATAACAAATCCACTTCAAACAAGTGTTAAATCCATCAAAGGATGTTGACATAGATGAAATCAAAACTGTTTGAGGGAAATATCTCTTTCAATTTTGATATCATTTAAAAGTTAAGTAATTATTAACAAAAACGTTTATTTTGAAAATATTTTTGTAAGATTGTAAGTGAATCTTGGAAGATGTTTTAATGGTGAAAAGGTCGTAAATGACCTTGTTTTGAAAATGACAGAAATATTCCCTTATAAACAATTTATAATAAGTAAAAAAATGGGTATAAATGACTTTAAACCATAGTCTAGGAAATTTTAAAAATGTTTAGAAATAAATTTTTAAGAAACACGAATGTGGATGATAAATAGTTCCTAGTAGATACTCACATATAAAGAACAACAATAAAAGAAGATACTGTAGAATTAACTATAACCTTGTACTTTTCCTTGATTGACGGTACGTTAACCTCATCATCTTAGGGTGATTCATTTTGATTTGATCAAAGAATGTCTTGTAGGTTAATGTGGGTGTAGTTAAGAGGATATTTGAGTATGGATTTTCCAAGCCAAATGGCTTTATGGGTGGGAAATTAAGATAAGGGGAAGTACCCTTTTAAAAGAGAGGTGATGGTCACTTTAGGAAAATCTTGAATTATTATTTTATTATACAATCATATTTGGTTAATAATTGCTCTAAAGGGATTTATTTCATGGATGAGGTTGGTAGGGATCAAAAACCTCTCAACCAACATGTTTTAGATAGGTTTAGGTCACCATATTAACATTATGTTTTATATTTGACTCTTAGATATATACTTTTAACTTTTACCATGTATTATTTCATTGTTATAATAAATAGTTAATAAACATACTACAAAAACCAATAAAACACCATGTGGTTCATTATTTATATATCTAAACTTATCTATGCCGTTTGGTAGAACCTTATATTTTTAGGAATATTATATCAATTAATAAAATAGTATTTGTTTTTAAAACTCATATATGTCAATTTTTACACTATATAGTATATGGTTTTTGGAAGGTCCTAAAAACTGTATCACTTCAAAAATATTATTTAATCAACCCTAACATGTCATATAAACCTAAAAAATTCATGGAATATATCAAAAGTCTGAATTTAAAATTATATTTATATTTATAATTTCAATTATTTTAATCTTTCAATAATAAAAAAAATACTACATCATCATTGGGTCATAAATAAATTTAATTATGTTGTGTACAAAAATTACAAATAAAATAACATTATGTAGGAAATATTATTAAACTTATAATGAATATTTATAGTCGATTATATATTATTTATAACCAAATATTAAAAATGATTTAGTTATTGAACATTGAATTTAACACTATCAACACTTCTTTAAAAAAATAATAATAAATTTCCTAATCTAATATATGTTTACCAAAATGATCATATTTTATTCCTAATGTTTATTTTTGTAGAGATACACTTTTCCAATACAATTAAGACATGTGTTAGGGTTATTATAATATCATTTATTACCTTTAATTACATTATTTACTATTAACCGTGGTAAGTAAATGCCAAATGTTACTATTCACAAAAAAGTTCATCTTATAGAACCAAATTTGAATTACTGATGTCAATCGTGTCTCTCAGATTTTTTAAATTCAATTCAAAGAAGCATTAAAATTAAATTTTATGCAAATTTGTAAATGCGCCTAGTATGTGGGTAAAAGACAGTAAAAAGGTCAACAAAATTTTATATATCTAATGTCATTCTAAAATGACTCCAATAAGTTACATTGAACATATATAGGTATTATGTATATATTTTTACATAAAATAAATCTAACTAAAATGACAAATTATTTAAATAAAAAGTCATTTTTAAACAATAACTTAATGGTTTTCACTATTCATCATAAATTGAAAGTTTTTAGAAAAATACCAAAAATTCCCCATAAACTAATTTTATATTTCGATTCCAAAAATGAGGTCTATTATGAAAAATAAAATAAATGAAATTTCAAAAATAGGGTATTACTATTCATAACAGCTAGTTTTATTGGTCGTAGTGTGTTAGAACTCGAAGTTGCGTAAAACACAAGAAATTGTATTATTAAAAGTGAAGCATACCGTGGATGCTTGGGGTGTTACATATATTTATTTTCTACACGATGTTAAGTAGCATGGTTCTGAAAAACAATGCTTATTTTGATTTTACTGAAAAACTATATATGTACGATGGCTAATTCATGTTTAATCCCATACTTGAAATGTTAGTCACCTCCCTCTATGATAGTAAATGTTGGATTGCCTGGTCAAATAGATTAAAGATATAAGAATCTACCCATTAATGAGAAATAGGTGAAGAAAAACACACACACACAATATATACAAATGGACTCAGTAAAATACCACCCATTACACATAAGTGGATTCAATAATTGATCATTTTCTCAGGGTAAGGATCCCCATATTAGGTTTAGGAGGAGATTTATGAATAAATATTAAATCTACAATAGAGTCATAGAGTAGGTAAAAATTCCCCCAAAAGTGTGTGATGAGCCCAACCCCACATCTTCTCAACCAATGTGATTTCCTAAGTTCCATTGGTTCTGAATCCACAATTGATCCCCTTCCTTTGGAAACATGGTCCATACTCAGTTATGGATGTGGAGACCAATGAATGTTTCTTTGAAAATCACAAATGGTGTAGCCTGCATGTTGAAATGTGCAGCACATTTAACCCCCCTCATAATAAATTGTTTGGATTTCCCAAATTCTCCTTTTTTGGAGAATGAAAAATGCTGATTATAACATTAAATCATTTGACTATGACATTACCTTTTTAGGTTAAAAATGATTGTATTACTAGTTCATATTTGACCATTATTTTCCTACTGTGTGGGTGGTCTTTGAAAGCGTGATCGATTGTCGCCTATCGACCATTCAATGTTCCGATGCTATACTAATGTGTATAGCAGCACTTGGGTTTAATCCTCCGTGATGATCCTTTTTTAATAGTCGAATGTTTTTAGTTGATAGTGTTTTGATTGGGGGGGGGGGGGTTGCAGAGCATAAAATAAGTGATTAATGTTCGGTGTTTGATTTTAAAATTTGATAAAGATTTGGGGGAGTTCATTTTTAGAGAGTCAATCTTGTGATATCCTTGAGCTTTTCTTTATATTTCAATTAAATTAACACCCATTTCACAAGATAACGTAGATTGGAATTCCTAAGTGTTAAGGCTCTAGTAAAAGCCATAAATTATCTTAGGGTTATAGTCTAAATCTGATATTGTTTATGGTAGTTTATCTATGAATCCATTAATCCATGGAAACCACAAGTTAAACAAAACAAGTCATTAATCCATGACATGTTAAGTCCAACATACATAATGTTACATTAAAGAATACTATTCAAGCAAAAGATCCCAATCACTAAACATATCTAAATTAAAAATCACCCTAATGATAGATTTACTTAGACATTGAAATAATTAGTAATCTGGTTATATTGATTATCATGATAAATTAATAATATAAGAAAAATAAATGGATAAGAAAATATAGGTGCGTCGAACACCCACATGATCGTTTAAGAGAGTTAGAATAAGACATTAGATTGAATGTTAAAAAAAAACTATGAATGGATTTTAACATGATTTAAACTACTTTAATAAAAATAATATTAAACTATAGAAGGTGGATTAGAATAAGAGATATTGAAAAAGAAAATGGGATTAAAAAAATTACAAATCACAATCATTGAAATGATTACAAACGAATAACAACACAAAAGTAAATGAAAGAAAGCAAGGAGGAATGGTTTCTTAAGTAAAAACATGAGTATGAAAGATACCCCCAAGCCTTGGGCAGAGCCTTGGTTGTGCCAACCTATCCTCCTTTTCTCTGAAATGCCAACCCCTTTGATGGAGAGGAGGGGGATGTGTTTATAGCCCATTGAAGTGGACGGTTTCCATTCCCAATCTTCACATCCACTTCCATCATCAATATGGATATAAAGAGATCCGAATCTCGAGGTAGCCTCTTCTACAATGTTGTAGAAAATAATTCTGGATGACTTCTCTAAAAATGTGCAGTGATTTTGACTTATGGATCCAATGTTATGGCGTTTTGATTAAAAGATGTTAAGAAATCGATTTCAATCCTTACTTTTTAGAAGGCTGAAATGTGAATGGGATTATAAATAGGAAGATTCCTTCAAATCCGAACACATTCTTCAAAAATGTAGGCCTCTTATATATCCTCTTTCACACTAAAAAATAATGGCTTGATATGATTATTACATCATGTGATATGTCATGAATACTGTACTGATTTTATTTCCTGGCCATATTGGTGGGATGAGTTTAAATGAATTAGTTGGGCCCCATGTCTTTGGATTTGGGAATTGAAAATTTTATCCAAAAAATAACTACATTATACCCCAAACATTGGAGGTGAATAATGGAATTTGGACTTCTTAATTGAGCCCAAAAATTAAATCTTCATGGATGGTCCAGTTTCTTCACAGATTCTGTAGGGCTTCTTGCGTGGTACATATGGGCCTTCAAATGGTAGAATTGGCCCACGATCCATTCTAATGAAATGTTTGAAATTTAATAAGGAATACTAAAAAATAAATACCACACAATTCATGTTAGTATGGTGATAGGTATAAATAAAATAGTAAATTGACTCAATTGGACTACTTCTAAAAATGCTCAAAAATTAGACATAGTATTAAAACATTAATATTTCACACAAATTATGCACATTTCATATAAAATAAATTATGTGAGTATATAATAAGTCATGAAAATATCAATAAAATAAACTCCCCCATACTTAGTCTTGTGAATGTCTTCATGTGCAATAAATATAAAAACATGACAAAATCATTTTCACTCACCAACAAATATAAAAATTTTGTTTTCCCCAATCAGGGGAGGTTTATACAATATCACTCTTCCGTATTGAATTACCCCAGAAGTTGTTAAAAAAAATATTCCAAAAACAATTAATTTTGTCATGCTCAAATTGAGAAATTGAAAATGGTGGCACACAAAAATTAATTTTCTTAAGATGTCAAAATTAATTTATAGAGCTTCGCTCATTCACCAAACAAAATTTAAAATATTAGAGTTTTTGAGAGATCTCAGATTCCACACCCTATCATAAAGTTCTCAAAAATCAAGAGGATTTTTTGGGGTCTTTCTATGGCTATGGGATGGTAGGAATTTGATATCCAAAAGATATGAAAAAGGTGGTAAAACACCGACATAGAAAAAGCAATGCACTTTTTTTTGAAATGAAACATTGATGGAAATGAAAACACATATTAACACGGGAATGATTGTGTGAAGAAAGAAATAAGAGAGGAAGAAAATTTGAAGGGGATGAGAAGATGAAAAATTTACAAATCACAAAACTTCTCTCAATGACATAAGTGTTCATCATTTTTCTTTTCTTCTTTTTGTATTTTTTTCAATAGTTGATCTTGAAATAGATCTCACATTCATCTCCAAACCATTGATTGATCTTCTATCAAATCTAATTGTAATATTTATAACATTATCCAAGGTTGAGGAAGAGTGATATTTGAACTACCCAAGACACAAACCATTTTTTTATTTCTTGGATTTTTTTTATTTTTTGAACATTTTTCGATAATATTTAAAAAATTACATAAATGAAAGTGCATTACATTCTCCAAAACACACTAAACGAAAACCTCTCCCCCACACTGAAATGGATGCATAACCTCAAGAATATGATAACATGGTGAAATAAACAAAGGGTACAAAAATTTAAATGCATTCCCCCAGACATAAATTTCAAATAATTATGAAATGAAAATAAATTTTGATATTTGCTGGGATAAGGTATTGGGATTGTAATATGTCTATCAAATAAATGGTTTTCATAGGCTTTAAGTGGCTATCAAAAGGAGTATTAATGTAAGAAAAATGGGAGCCTATTTGGATATTGTGATTCTCATGTGGTTTAGAAAATGCCTCTATCATATTAAAGCACACTAAAGTAGGAAACTCAGATTGAAGGTCCACAAACTCAAGATTCACTAATGGGGATGAAAAACACACATTTTAAAAAGATGGTCATGGGTGGCCTTGTCATGAAAGCTAATGTTGGTTCTCACCATTGGGGAAAATCATTTTCCAAATAAAAAATCGAGCGTTCGAATTTTTTTGGTTTTGACACAAAATTCTTTATCCAAAGTCATGATGAAAATACACAATTTTTTAGATGAAAACATGTCTTTTGACTCCCTAAAATGGTTGGACAAATTTTGAAAATTGGAATTTGAGTATTTATGACTCTTGATTTTCCATATTTTCTTTAATTTTTTTTTTTGGATTTTTAGTTTTTTAATTTTTTTTATAAAGACACCCCCCAAAAAAAGAGTAAATAAAAACGGTGATGAGGAAAGTGGTAAAAAAATGAAAGATAGGGCAAGAAGAATAAAGAGGGAGAGAGAGGAAGAGATAGTGAGAGAATTAAAGGGAATGAGGTGCCCCTGTTTTGGATTTGGTTAGTCGTCATTCCCATATGGTGGTGGGTCGATGGAAGTTGTGGATTCTTATGTGGGATGTTACCTGTAAAAGAAAAATCATTATTCATCTAATAAAAAACTAAAAATAAATTAAAATTTCACAAAATTAAAAGAAAATGTGGTTTTCCTCCCAAGAAGCAATACATTTATTTTATCTATAGTTAGACAATTGTAGTGGACTACCCAGAGTCCTATTGTGGCGACCGTATTTTGTCAACTCCAGTATGCTTCCGAAAACAATTTCTCCATTGGGAGGCCTGATTGTTCATTGGATAATATATCCCCTTCCTTGATTGTTTTCTTGAAATTCAATGTTGGTGGAATAAGAATATGACTATCCTCCCTTTGGTCTTCAACATGTAGAATGATTTTATCCACAATGTGATGGTTTCTTATGCTTGGAAATTCAGGAAGATGTCTCAATTCTAATATTTCCTTTACGTAAGGATCAGATAACACAAAACTAGAGTATGATATCCGAATTGTTTTTGACTCATTTATTTCATCACATACCGATGTATAGTAATGATGATTAATGGAGTCCTAAGACTTAATAGCTTTTTCAATATCCATTATATTATTAGTTTTTGCAAAGGAATGGTCAATTTCAACCTCACATTTGATCACTTTATTAATTAAGGAACAAATATCACAAATATCAGTACCATCAGGACAATATATACCTATTGGTTTAGGGTTCACCTCACAAATAACAGAATTTTCATAATCATGGATAGGAAAAGATGAATGTTGGATAATCATATCTGAATCAAAAATTAAAAATGGTTCTTTGTTTTCCCCATTACCATCCATGTTGGAGCCATGGATGTCATAGGTGAGTTGGGATTACAAATAGTTTTCAATATCCTTTAGATCAATGATGTTTTCAATTGTAATGTCAACATCATCTTCTATATATATGACATGGTTAATGATGATGCAATATTCACAAACTCATCTATGAGTATAACATTAAGAACATGATTCATTGGGATTCAAGAAACTCTCAGAGAGACTTTTGGAAGCATGGATATTGAAAACATATTGATTCTATGATGGGTATCGTATGGATTGAAAAATATTTAACTTGAACAGTTGTTCCTCAAATTCCATGGATATGATGTTAGCATGGACATAAATTTTCGTTTTATATGTCATAAGGAAAGGTCTTCCAAGAATCCATGGTGATTGGAAAGAAGCTGTCTCACATTCCATGTTAAGGACATAGAAGTCAGTTGGGAGGATAAGATCACTGAATCTGACATGGACAACCTTAATTATTCCCTCAGGACTTGTAGTACATCGATTGGCTAACTGAATGAAAACACCCGTTGGGTATAAGGGACTAGAACAAGGATGGGGAATATGGATTTGGGCATGACATTAATATAGGATCCTAGTTCTATGAGTGCATCATCAAAGTTGGAAATTCTAATTTGGCATGGAACCATAAAGGTCCTTGGATCTTTGCAAATTATGGGAATAAACTACTGGGTGGAAACATTTTTGAAGGTCCTAAGTTGTCTCTTGTGGGAGCACAATTCCTTAAGATACTCAGCATACATAGGGATTTGTTTTATTCCATCTAAGAGGGGAATGTTGACTTCAACGCATCTAAACAAGTCAATCATTTCAGGATTGGTTTAAATGAATTCTTTGTCTTAGAAATGTCTTGATGAAAAGGAATTAGGTTTTTAAGTGGAATGGAAGGAGGTGAGGGAATCTATTTATATTCTTTTTTGGGTATCTTGTTCTTTTCATTTTATAGGTAAACATTCAAAGGAGGGTTATAGGACTTATCTTGGGGAATATCAATTTACTTTCCCAATCTAAGTGAAATTGCACATACAGTACCCTTGGGGTTGGGTAATGTTTCAGCTAGGTGTTGGGAAGAATTTGATTGTGGTTGAAGGCTTAGGTGGGATAAAAGTTGACCAATTTGGGATTCAATGTTATTGAACCAAGAACTATTGAAGGAGGCAAGATCTTCCACTGCACGTTACCATGTTTGATTGGAAGAAGAGGTTTGTCCCATATTGGGATTAATTGAGTTTGGTTTTTGGGAAAGTGATTGTATTGTTTTGGGAATTAGGAAGGCTCACTGGGATAGTGGATGGATGGAGGAGGAAGAAGTGGATTGATCCTTTGAGGTTGAAGAACAAAAGTGTGTGGTTTTTGGAAGTTACCAACACCTTGACCATATTGGAACTGGGTTGGGTTTGGAAGAAGGTATTGAGTGGGATGAGAAATGGGATTCCCATATCTCATGTTAGGGTTATATGTAAAAGAGATGGTCTTATAATGGGGTTTGTTTATGTTTATAAAAAACTGACCTGATTATTGAGGGTTGGGGTTCCACTAAGCATATACTGCATTGAGATCCATCGGTCTAGATGAATCAGTTTGATAATCTTCATGTTTCGAACATGTGTCTATTGGATGAGATGGGGAGCTAAAGATTCCACGGTTCTTGATAGGTCTAGGGAACAGTGATTGTGGAGAAGATGATTTTGGGGATTTGGATTCCACTGCTAGTTGTCGTACAAGACCTGTATGTTTACTCATCCACTCAGTCATCATGTTCGACTCTATGGATTAGTTGTCTAGGAATATTTTTACTTGAGCATGTGCTAGATTATGGAATTGTTGTGTGCTTGCATCCATGTAACTTATACGATCTCTTGAAGCTACAGGAGTTTTATCCATAAGAGCACCGCCACATGCGACATCAATGAGAGTTCTCTCCCAAGACAATTACCCCACATAGAGATATTGGATCAAGATTTGCTCAGAGATTTAGTGGTATGGGAAGTTTGAAATAAGATTTTTGAACCTCTCTTAGTGTTCATGGAGTGATTCACTTGGGAACTGATAGATACCACTTATTTCTTTTCAGATAGAAGCAGCACAAGAAGCAGGAAATAATTTATACAAGCAGAGTCACTTCAGGTCATTCTATGTGGTTATAGAACCAGGAGGAAGGCAGTAGATCCATGACTTAATAGTGTCAGCTAGGGGGAAAGGGAATGCGTGGAGTTTGATTTGTTCCTCAAAAACCTTTCAGGCATCATGGTAGTGCACACCACTTGGAACTCTTTAAGGTGGAGATGTGGATCCTCACTAGCTAGCCTGTGGTAATGAGGAAGAAGATGAATCAAACCCGATTTGAGATCAAAGTTAGCCCTTATATTTGGATATTGAGTACTAATAGGTTAGTGATTCATATAAGGGGTAGAATGTTCTTTAAATGTTTATTCCATAAGATTTTCCATTTCTAATTCAACTTGTTGGAAAAGGACTGGTTCTTGAATTATTTTATAATATCTTATGTTCCTCTTAATTCAGTGATGTGTTCAATCAATTTTAGGGTCATCAAAATACAAGGGATTGTTTATAAGACTACAGGGCATTTAGAAATATTTTAGAAGAAAGGGGAAGATGATTTTTTTCTTTGGGTGTTTTTCTTTTATGATTCTTATGAGAATGCGTGTTTTTCTTTGTGTTATTTTTTCAAATTTTAATTTTTTTTTTGAAATAACCAAAAACTAAACACTATTAAATTGCACCATCTCCATCAACGAAGCCATTTTAAAGTGTGGCTGATTGTCTCTTATCGACCGTTCAAAGTTCTGATGCTCTTCTAATGTGTATATAAGCACTCGGGTCGAATCCTCGGCGATGATATTTTTATAATAGTTGAATGTTTTAAGTTGATTGTATTTTTATTGGGGGGAGGGGTTGTTAGTAAAGAATAAATGAAGTGATTAATGATGGTGTTTGATTTAAATATTTGGTAAATATTGTTGTGAGTTTATTTTTACTGAGTTAAGCATGTGGTATTCTTGATATTTTCTTTATATTTCATTTAAATTAACACCCACTTCTCAAGATAACGTAGAGTAGAATTCCTAAGTGTTCAGGATTTTATCCAAGCCTTAACATAACTTAGGGTTCTAATATCAATTATATCATGTGTATGGTAGTGTATTTATGGTTCCAATAACCCATGGAAACCACATGTTAATCAAAACAATTCATTAATACATGACATGTTAAGTCCAACAGACACAATGTTAAATTAAATAATACTCATCGACCAAATGCTCTCAATATCTTAACATACCTAAATTAAAACCCACCCAAATGAGAGATTTACACATCTATTGAAATGATTAGTAATATGGTTATAATTACTAGGTTGATAAATTATGAATATAAGAAAGAAAATGGGTATGAAAATAGTGGTGCGTTGAACACACACACACTCGTAGAAGAGAGTTAGAAAAAGACTTTCGACTGAATGAGGATGAAAAATAAATAAAAGGGTTTTAACTAGATTGAAACAATTTTAATAAAATTAATATAAAACTACTCTAGGTTGATTAGAATATGATATATTGAAGAAGAAACTTTCATTAAAACAAAATTACAAAACACCGACACTTACACGATTGCAAACGAATAACAACACAAAAGTAAATGAAAGGAAGAAAGGATGAATGATTTCTCAAGTAAAAACATGAGTATGGTAGATCCTCTAAAACCTTTGGGAGAGCCTTGGAAGTGCCAACCTATCATCATTTGCTCTTAAATTCCAACCCCTTTGAAAGAGAGGAGGGGGGTGTGATTATAGTCTAATGAATTGGACTGTTTCCAATACCCAATCGGTCCCTACACTTGCATCGTCAATTTGGATATTAAGACAGAAGAATATCGAGATAGACTCATTTTAAATGATATAGAAAATAATGTTGGATGAATTCTCTAAAATTTAGAGTCATTTGGACTTATGAAGCCAATGTTATGGTGGATTGATTAAACAAAGTTAAACTGTCCATTTCAATCCATTCGTTTTAGATGGCCGAAATGTGAATGGGTTTATCAATAGGAAGATTCCTTCAAATCCGTACACTTTCATCCAAGACTCATTATATTATTCCTTAGACTTTGGATAAGAATAAAGGAATTTTGAGTTTCTGATTGAGCCCATCAATTAAATCTTCACGACTGGTCGAGTTTCTTCCCTGATTCTGTAGTCCTTCTTGTGTGATCCATATGGGCATTCAAATGACATAATTGGCCCATGATCCCTTCTAATGAAATGTTTGAAATTGAATAAGTAATCCTAATAAAATGAACCAAATAATGTGAATCAGTGGGGTTATAGATATAAATAAAATAGTAAACTGACTAAATTGGACTACATCTAAAAATTCTCAAAAATTATACTTATTATTAAAACATTAATATTTCAGACAAATTATGCACATTTCAAATAAAATCTGTACAAGGAGTATATAATAAGTCATGAAAATATTAATAACATTAATATTTCCCTTGAACAAATATTGAAACGGATGCGGTGAATTGTATTTCACATTCAACCCCACTCATAGTGAACTTTTGGGCTTTCCCAAAGACCTTCTCTCCCAGGAAACAAAATTTTTGAATCCAATGTGAAATATTATTACAATAAAATATTATTTACAGGTTTAAAAGGAAAGGATTCTAGGTTGTTGTTGGACCATTTTTTTCATACCATGTGGGTGGTATTTTCCATGAAAACAAATCAGGAATCCAATGTTAATCCCTTAAATAATAAAAATGATCAGTTGGTCATATGTAATCTGGGTTCTCATGAAATAAGTCTATCCTCACTATGACAATTCCATGTGATCATAATGGTCAGACTGGAATCAAGAAATGAAAATTTTGTTAGCTGCTCATATTAGATTGAGCATATATTGTGTCTATAAGTATTCAATGATTGGTGGCCTTGTTCATTGTATTCATGATGACTATAGATACTACAATCGCCAACAATTAAGGACAAAAGATCATGTCTTCATCTTGCGATCATTCAAGAAAATATGTTACTGATGAAAAACCTATAGGTCACAAAATAACCTCACCTTCCAAACAACATAATCCTCAAATGGAAAATTTAATGGTCTAGGAATACCACTAACAAAGTACAATTCCAACCCATGAGGCTTCATTCAAGGGTATTCTGATGTTGAATCCATGGAGTTTAGATCATCCAATGACATGTATATAACATCCAATCTTACTCGTTTCTACCACCATATACTTCATAAGAATATCCCCATAGCACTACAATCAACTCTGTTAGTTTCTAAAGAAGGTGGATCAAGGAGTCAACTACAACTATATTCTAGATTAGGGGTCACAAATTTGGACTCCTATGAACCTTCATCACTAATCCCATCCCACTAGAGCCCCCTATTTTCCACTGAGGGAACCACCAGACACATAGCCACATCTGACACTAATTGGAAATAATTATTGATGTCCCATCAGGAAAGGAACACTTCGGATAAATGGGAGTGGTATCATATCGCCACTTCTACTAGGAAATCCCACCAATGTATTGAAGTCATATCCAATGAGAAAGCTCAAATCCTTGATCACTTAAAGAAAGTTTGTGGGAATATTCCTATAGAAGTCATGGAAGAGGTGGATATCCATACCCCCATGCATGAATCCAATCCTCATATTATAATAGCACTAGGATGAAATAAGTTTGATTATATCCTTTCTTCAATCAAAGACATCTTCCAGTATATATTAGAGATAGAAAATGGGGAGGGTTAAATTCCATTTCACACTTTTCTAAAATTTCAATACATCATAGAAATATTTTAATAACTTTGGAATCATATATTGGAACTGGTACAAATAAATGGATATTATTATACTATTTTCCCTTCAGCCAGGGTCGCATAACACTCTAATATATACAAACATGTTTTTTCACTTGTGTAAGCATGTATTTTTTCTTCTATCTAAGAGGATTGTTGAAATATTTCAATAGAGGATAATTCATCGGTAATGACCTATATTCCTATTGAAATTAAAACTCACCATGTGAGTGTGACACATGCCTCATGAAAGGCACACCTTCATATTGAAAAATTCCAGTGGGATTATCCATATGCACCAAAATGGGATCATATTTCAATTCCATATGGGGCTCAAAAAGTGAAATTGGAATAAGCCTTGGGAAATGATCATATACCAATCAAAAATTAGCAATTACATATTGAAAAGGTGCTAGAATGATATAATTTTATCATTTTAACCAGGGTTCACCATGTGAGAGAGAAAAATTCCCAAGGACAAGCTCATTTACTTGTCAAAAAAGACTTGAAACATACTCCAAATACATTGGATCATACTTTTATCCCCACTCTAATCAGGGCCAACTAGGTGGTGTAGCTACACAAATTGGTGAAGAATCATAATCCTATCAGTAGAGATAATTGGAATATTCTAGTAGTTCATGGAATCCCTTCTCATATCCCTACTTCCATCAATGAAATACAGCACCAGAATGATTTAAAGAATATATAGGAAGTGGATCATAACAAATGTCCCATTCAATAGGTCAGTCAGTATATTTCATAAGGGAATTCTAATTTAAACCAAGCCCATTTCCCCAATTTATTTAGGGTTGATAAAAAAATTCTATAATTCACCCAAAAGTAGGCTCATGTTCTTACCACAATGAAAATTTCCATTAGAATATTACTACATCTTCTTAATTGTTAGGTCATATCCCTACATCAGTATACAATTAAAAACATATTATTGAAGGCATCCTAAAACATGCCCATATTCCCACAAAACCCCAAAAGGAAGGTTAGAATATTCTGGCCACTATATAGAATGAGGCCCATATTACTAATATTCCCAATAATAGTGTCTATGAGGTTTTTTGTGACACATTATCAGCACCCGAAGGGTCTGTTTAATCTTTAACTGAAGAAAAATGTGTTCATTACCATGATAGTCCCTCTTCTGGAAGGGTGGGGATGATTTTTATAGACTCTACTCCTTATGTCACATGCGGTCATCCTCCCCATGGTGATGTCTCCCACATACAATTAAATTATCCCCTTACTCAAAAACCTCTATTCAGAGAGGTTCCCCAAACTCTAACGCCTTCACATAGAGAGGTGCTCAAAACACCTAGGATAACAATATATGGTCCGGAATAAACTTCTATAAACTCATCCTTAAATACTGTAGGAAACATTGAGAAGAATGTTTTCAAGTCCTACCAATTATATTTGTGTAATTATAATGAAGAGTAATTTGATACAGACATATTTTGGACCCTTTCTACTTCTGGATATGAAATCCCAAATGAGGTTTAGAATTAGTGCATGCCAAACCTACATAAAAATATATTGGAAAATCAACCTCAATTGATGTATGGAAACCTCCCTTATCCATTAAATTAGGGTCACTACAATTCCATCAATATAATCTTTTTTAGCTAGTCTTGGATGCTATTTCAATGTCATAAGACTGAAAACCTAAAAATCGTTATGTCAATTTTTAGCATACCTCCTAAAATTTCTTCACGACTATTTGGAAACTGATCATCAAAGCCTCATTTTTTATCCATACCCAATGAAGGTGAAATTATATAGAGCTGCACTTCACCACATCACTATAATTGTATAACTCCCCATACATGATGTCCTATAATTTCATAGACTCTAATGACTCTGTGTACAGGGTGACACTTGATACATTTGGTCACTACAACATAATTACCCCACTATAATGATGCCAAGACATTACGAATGGAGGTTGATGACTTCAAATATAATTAAACATAGACCCTTGAATAAATGAGAATTATTTTCAAACTTGGATGTCAAAGTTGATGTCAACCCAACATCTTCCTGTAGAGAATGACTCATTTCATGGGACTCCATTCCACCCAACACATACACCATCATAGATATTCCAAATAAAACAGGTTGTAAAAGTATATTCCATTGTAGTCATTTAGGTGAAAATCCATTCCACTAGACCAGAGGAATATCTACCACTTCCTCCACCCCTTAAATCGTAAATCTATGAGAGGATACAAGATTCATTTTCAACAACATCAATCAAACCCTATCACATTGGGATGGTGGAATTTATATCTCAATTGTCAACACAAATATCCTCACCCAATGATTGAATGCTAGGGAAGTAAACGGAGGTTAATGATCAACACCATCTCATTAGGATATTATCATTTATATATCAATTTCTATAATCATATTAATCAAATTCACAACTAGAATAACTGAATACTCAAAAAAAATATCATAAAATACCAATTGTGTCCTCGAATGGGCCCCATCCCATTGAGTTTGGGGAAATTTCATCGTCACCATAATGGTTGTAATCTACCATCTCATGGTTTAGAGGTAAAACATGAATGGTGTACATCCCATATAGTCCTCCCACCATAAGATGAACCTACTATATTGGAGGACCATTTGGAAACATCATCTGAATACACACTCAATTTTATTGTTCAAGGGTAAATATAAGAAGGAACATGCAATGAAGTAAATCAAACCCAGTTTGGGTTGCAAGACAGAATTGTCCAACATATCCCTGGTTTTGGGAAAATATATTAATTAAAGATATGTCGAATCATCCTATTCCATTAAGAGTAATGTAAAATAAATAATTTCCTAATATAATACTATGAATTTTATTAGTGTTAGTAAAATAGATAATTTGGATCAAGTAGTAAATGTAGAGGGATGAAAATATTGAAAATATAGCACTAGAGAAGGATCTAGATTCCCCCACTGAGGCTGCACTACCTAGAACTAATGGAGAATCCAAAACCAAGTACCTTTGAATATTTAGTTTCCACCTCTACAGAAGAACACATATATGGATAAAGGGAATGAAGTTGTAATATCCACGTCATCCCCTAGAAGAGCTAAAATGTCTTATATGGAGGAGAAGTTGACATAATATTAGAATGATACACAAAACATGAGACATCTCAATAAGAAGCTACTATATAGAAACATTTCTAACTTGTATTGTATTCAGGTAGAGATGTATATACCACCTCTAGTATATCAGTAATGAGTCGATTCACATGAAGTAGTAGAATTTTAATTTTATACCTTCTCTATATAAATGGAGTAATTATACATAGATGAGGAAGACAAATATGATTGAGACTTCCATCTGTTATAGGGACAACCTCTCCACTACAATGTTGATCAATCTATATCAACCATCCACTTTATATCACATTAATACATGATTTATTACATAATATATTACCTAATAATACCTCGAAGATCAATAAGTATAGTTTCCCTAGTAATTAGGTACATTACATATACACTTAAAATATGAAAACATAATCTTTGTCAAATGCATCCTTAACAAGATCACTCTTAAAACTGCATGGGATAAATAGGGGATATATATCGGAAATGGATGAGCTATAAAGTCCAATGAGGTAATAAACATGGAATAACATGAATAAGGTGAATATTTTAGATAATATTCATAAAAATTGGGAGTAAATGGAATGTGAACCATAAACATGAAAAGTGAAGCAAGGTATTGTATGATAATCCTAAAGGAAACATGGGAAATGTATAAGAAATTTAAAACATTAAATCATAAACACAGGTGAAGGATAAATGCAGATACATCGTGATGGAAAAATTCCCATAATGCTATTAGGAACACTCCATATCCAAAAATTTAATCTCATGATATTAAACATTATCCAATGCATTGGAGCACTATATAATTCCGGGTGAACATGTCACTTTCATTTCACTCTCATGCTTAAGTTGGACACATATATCATACAACAAAGGATTCATCTATCTTAAAATTTCATTCCATTATCAAGGAATGTGGAATACATACATGTAAGAACCAAATAAAATAATTATAATTGTGTAAATATTAATACCCTTTTATGTTAAATGATTATGGTATTTACTACATAATGTTTTTAGCTAAGAAAATAACTATGAAATTTTTGCAGCATAACGATGTTGCTAATTTTATTAAATGGGTTGATGAATGAAAAATGGGTCTCACATAATTGGTATAAAAAATATGTATTAATAATTACATGTATAGACATATAAAAAAACTTTTAATTTTAAATAAGAGGCATAAGATAATAAAGAAACATTAATAAAGAGGAGAATGCGAGGATTCTTTACTTGAATGTATGACTCCAAATTCTTGGAATGAGTTTTTTGAGAGATTTGGGTATCTTGAAAGGAATCTATATAGGGTAGGGAATATTAATTTTATGATCCAAGTATTTTTAATAAAGACAATTTGGATCTTGTGAGGGTTTATATAGGAAATGATTGGGGAATTCGTTATCATTTCTAAAAAATAATGTTTTTGACCCTATAAAATTAAATAATCAAAACACAAAAATGTAGCATGGTTTATACCCATGTTTTATACCAAATGGGAGTTGTTTTCATTATTTTATAAGGATAAGGTCAGAAATTATTAAAATATTTCCTTTTTATGTGGAGTTGAGTCGTACTATTAATGATATGATTTTAAAACCTAAAAAAATATTATAGGTTTTAGAGGCTTTATAAAGGGTTTACAAAATTAATCAAAAAATCATAAAACAACATTATTTTAAATGGAAAAGTTGGTTTAGTCATGGATACCAATTATATTATTTATTATATCATGTCTAGTTCATTTGGATGTCATAAAACATACCATATATTTATATGGTATTTAATATTTGCTGAAAATTCAACTATCACATAAAATTAAGAAAAGTTAAAAATTGGATAATTTATAATGTAGTGATTCCAAAAATAATGTTCATTTTATAATAATTTTTTCAAAATATGTGAATTTTATATTTTAAAATAAAAAACTATATTTATTATCAACTGTTGGGTTTTTTTTTATTAAAATGGGTTTTAACCCTTATAAAAAATAAATTTCACCTCATAAAACATATCTAACCATTTATATTTAATAAAAATTACTTAATTATAATATTTTTTTAAAATAATTTTTATTTCCAAAATCAACTAATTCTTTAAATTAAATTCCTTAATTAAATTTGAATATTACCCAAAAATAAAATTTGGGTTTTATTGTATCAAAATAAAAACAATTTATAAATTATGAATAATTGGAAAAATATATATTCATTATCATTTAAAAAATAATTCACATACTCATGTTTATAGTTTCTTGATATATATCCCAATAATACACCAGAAAAAATCATTATACATAGTTTGGTTCATAATCTTGATGAGCCTGAAAATCTCCTATAAATAATCTCACTCATACATGAGCTGTTTAATATTATATTGGGATTCGTAAATGAAAAATCCTAGTGACTATATATCATTATACTATTCTAATAAATGGCTTCCATGGGGCATGATCCTATAGTTTGAGATTGTCACACCATTTTTCTCTATCATTTGGATTTGTTACAACCCTATATTTATTCTAATCATGTGATTACTATTCAATAGCTATATTATAAGTGGTAATTATGATTAGTGGTCATTTAAATTTTACTAGATATAATAAATCCACATAAGTTCAGGTTTTTTTATATCCAAATTACCGAATAAGGAATTTAAATTAATCTCAAGAGTAATTTTATTTATAAGAGTTTTGGACTGTAAATAATTCCCCCCTTCCGAAATTTCATCCCAAAAATTTTCATTTCCCAAAATAAAATAGAAGAGGGTAAATATTTTTCATCACTTACTCCATATCCCATGTCGCTTCATTAAACATGGGTTTTCTCTACAGTAATTTGACATGGAGAATTGTCTTTTTTCATTGAACATTGTCTCTAAGGACTTAGTTCTTCACCAGCTTCTATTTAGGTAAAAGTTCATTCTATAATTGAATGACATATTAATTGAGTAAACGTGAGGGGTGTAGTATCTACTTACTCATGTAAGATATATAGAATATACCATGTAATTGGGATAAGTTAGATGGGGTTTTTTGTCAATTGGCCACTACTCCAATGTGATCAAGGATCTCAAAGGAACCAATGTATCTCAGATTAGGATTTTAGATATATCAAATATCATTAATTTATTCCACAGAGATATTCAGATGAATTTTGTGTCTACAACATCAAAATCTAGGTCATTTTGACAATTTTTATCATAGATCGTCAACCGACTCGTAGAATCATTATTCTGCTTATGAATGGTCTTGACCTTTTTCAAAATTTCCACAACCATTTCAAGACCTAGAAGATTTTGTTCCCCAACAATATCCCAACAAATTGGTGTTCTGGCCATCTTCTCATAAAGGTTTCAAAGAAATATATTTTGATTCTTGTGTGGAAAAAATTATTGGGTCAGAAATCAACCATAGAAATATGTTAATCCCATTCTATTCTGAAGTCAATTGATAATTATCTCAATATGTCATCATGTTTTTGGATAGTATGCTTCTATTGGATATCCCTTTTAGGGTGATCAACTATTATTATTTTCAATTCTATATTTAGAGGTTGTTGGAGACACTTCTAGAACATAGAGATAAATATTGGTTCTTGATTAGATACAATTGATAATGGTGTTCTAAAAAGCCTCACATCATCTCTAATTCATATTATTGTATGTTCATCTAGTGAAAAATCCTCTTGAATCAAAATGAAGTGTGAAATCATTTTAAGACTATCTACTAAAACCCATATATCATTATTTAATCTTGATGTATTTTTAAGACTAGTGAGAATGTCTATGGTGATTTTTCCCCTCAACATATATGTATGGGTAATTGTTACATCACGCCCTTTGAATTTTTTTTTTCCCTTTAATTTTCATAAATACCTGAAATATTAATGTATATTCCATGACCTCTATATAAAACATGGTCCACCAATAATTCTCTTGATGATCTCAATATTTTTTTTCTTATTGGGTGGATGTAGAATGTTTAGTTGTATGCATCATCCAACAACTGATTCTTTATCTCAGGATGTGATGTTACACCTTGTCTTGACCCAAATCTCACAAATCCTTAATTATTATCATTTAACATTGAGTATTTCTGTATTTTAGTAGTTTCCATTTTCTTCTAAATTACCACATCATTTCTTTGAGAATCTTTCATCTTCTCTACAAGGGATAGCTGAGAAATCATTTGGGAAATGATTGATGATGTTCCTTCATTTATGATTCCCATGTCCATCCATTATAAATATTTGAAAATAAGATCCCTCTATATTATCATCAATGATTGAATTTCAGGATCCTTTTTTAATATATTGTTTTCCACTATACTCACTTTATCATGAAGGGAGTTAATGGTACATTCATACTGTAAAGACCTGAAGCTTAATGTACATATACATTAGATTACTTTTGTGGAATACTTAGTACATAACAAAAATACACACACAAGGACCGTAATAGTTTAGTGTCTTTGTAAACTCGGAATATAATCTTCTAATCGTGGTGAAAGATCTTCAAAATCTCCCATAAAGATCTTCTTTTTTTTTACCTAAAACCTTTCTTTATATCCTGGGGAAAAGAAAACATAAAAGGGTGATCTCAAATGCTCAGTAAGGGTAAACAAAATAAATATCAATCACATCATATTCATAAGAACATAACATTTTGGAAATCTTAACCTGCAAAAGAGAGCATAATTTCATAACATTGGATAAATCATAGTAGTGAAATGAAATCCCAATAATCATAAGTTAAAACATCAAACTTTGTGGCACACACACATAATCATAGAGAATCATTTCTTATTAGTCAAGACTCATTTCCAAGACTATCTTAGTGGACAAAGTCCCTTTCTGAACCGAGTCACCCTCGTTTCAGTCCTGTTTCACTGAACCGGTATAACCTACCATTCCAGCCATGTCTATCTCATGAGATATAAAATCCTTAACCAATGCATTGGAGGGAGATATAGGTCCCACCCATCTCATAATGATACCATTCTTATGTGTGCCACAAAATCATAAATCATACATCATTGCATAACCCAAGTAATAAAAATGGGAATCATAAACATCATGACATCATAAAAAAATTCATATACGATAAAAGAATTCATAAAAATAATTCCATCACAACATTATCAAATCAATGTAATAATAGGGATAAAAACATAACCCTTTATCATCTTATATGGAAAATAATTTTGATAAAACACTTGAACTTCATTCTTGAGGAAAATATCCTTTCTACTTCAAAAACACTTTTCCTTTCTTAACATGTCATACAATTTTAAACTTAAAGAAGTTGATTAAAAATAAACTTGAAAACTTGTAATGTAAGCTTCTTGGAAATAATTTTTTAAAAATCCATTCATTACGTATAATTTAATAAAACATTCTTCTCGTACTTTTTTCGGAAAAGTCAAAAAGTACCTCGTACGAAAAAAACGACAAAAGATTCCTTTCATATCTTTTACTAAAAACTCACCGAAGGGTAAAATTGGATTTAAACAATTTTAGGTGGATGGAAATAATATTACATATTGAGGAAACATGTATGTGGATGATAAAATACACCCCAGTAAATACCAAAGTATAAACAATCTCGGATAAAAATAAAATTGTGATATTCCCCTTACCTTAGGTCCGACTTTCTTTGTAAGTGTCCAAACCTCCTGTATAATGATTTAAATAATGTTATTGACTTATTACAGAATCATATTCATTGTTATGATATCATATATGGTTCACTTATGACTTTATATTACCCGTTCTTTTGTAAATTCCATGTTAAAGAGCATTTTGGGTAAAATTGTTTCATTTGTCGTCCGTGTTTTGACTTGTAATTATTCATATGATTACTTAGATCATGATTACTTAATTCCAGAATATAAAACATTATTTTTATATATATATATATTCAGAATATACATATATATAATAAATCAGTAAATGGAAAGAAATACACCGTTCATGGAGACGGTAGTCCGTACGTATGCATGAACGCTGTTTTCGTTTCCTTATTGAGTTGAACGGAATTAAGTAGATGAAATTAATATATATACACATAAATCCAGTATCATTATTATGTCATATATTTCATTATTACTTATTATATATACTTTATAATCATTCATGAATGGTTTAAAGTGGAGAATGAATCTCATCGTGTCGTGGAGACGGTAGTCCGTACGTACGCACGAGCGATGATATCGTTCTCATGATCGTGGGACTGTATTGGAGTGTATGTATACTATTTCAGAATCAATATCACTTTAAAATAATAATATATAGTTGTTATTTACACCATTATACACATCCATGTAAGGTGGTGGTGGAAAATAGATTTCACCATGGCGTGGAGACGGTATTCCGTACGTACGCACGCGCGGTGATTTCGTTTTCCGTAGGAAGGATAGATGGTGAAATAGGATTTTTTTCATACTTATAATAACATATCAGTATATGAGTGATACTGATGTTATTACTTCATAATGAAACAACCTAAGAAGAAGAAGTGGAAGAAGAAATAAAGGTGAAAGAATCGGTAACGGAAATTACCTCTTCTTTGAAGCGCCTCTATAAGACCTCCTCTTAGGGCACTAAAATTGGTCTTTGAGGAAGACCAGAACCTATAGGATGTTTCTAGGGAAGTGTAGAAGAGAATTTGTCAGGGGTTGGTCGAGCTTGAAGGCTCAATGTTGTGTGAGGAAGAGAGGGAGGAGGTGCCCTTTTATAAGGGCGGAGAGGGGCACCTTTGGAATAACTAAAAATATTATTTTATTATAAAGTCAAGATCGGTTTTAAATAGCTCCAAATTGATTTATTTCTAGTCTAAGGTGGGGATGGGTCGAAATAATCTCATCCAATAGAATTTAGACAATTTTAGGTTCCTATTTTAACCTTATCATTTAGATTTAACATTAAGTTAAATAATTTTACTTTTACCGTGTCTTCTTGTGTTCTTACACTATAAGGTTAATAAACTTACAATAATAATCCCAAAGAACCCCAAACTGTTTATTATTAATATATATAACCGTATCTAAGTCATTTGGCCGAACTTTATATTTTTAGTAATAAAATAACAATTAATAATATAATATTTGTTTTAAAAACTATTTTATGTCAATTTTGACACTATTTAGTAATTGATTTTTGTGAAAATCATAACAGAATGATAAGTTCTAAAAGAGTTAATTAAAACAATACTAACATGTCATAATATCCTAGAAAATTAGTGGAATTCATAAAAAGTCTCAAATTTTATTTATTTGAGTATTGATAACATTAATAATGTCAATATTTCATTAATAACATAATTACTACATCATCGTTGTGTCATAAATAAATTAAAACATTTAATGTCTAAAAATTAAAAATAAAATACCATTATGTAGGAAATCTTTTTATCTTTCTAATGAATATTTATAGTCGAATTTATCTTATATATAACCCTATATTAAAAATGTTTTATTAAATAGACTTTGATTTTAACTCTTTTAACACTTCTTTGATTTAAATAATAATAAATGTCCTAATCTAATTCAAGTGGGCCTAAATGGTCATATTTTATTCCTAAGTTTGTTTTTGGTCGAATTACACTTATCCAATAGAATTAGGCCATGTGTTAGGGTAATAATAATATCATTTTTACCCTTAATTACACTATTTACTTTTAACCGTGGTAAATAAAAGTAAAAAGTTACTATTCACCAAAAATTATTTTCATCTCATTGAACCACATTTCACTTACTGACATCAACCGTGTCTCTCAGATTATTGAAATTACACTCACAGAAGCGTTAAAATTAAGTTTTATGAAAAATTCAGTTTTTTTTAACTACCACTTAGTGGTTTCACTATTCATCAAAAATTGAAAGTTTTCAGAAAAATACCAAAAATTAGGCCTAAGATATATTTGATATTATGAACTCAAAAATGATTTCTATTTTACCAAATTCAAAACATATCAGTTTCATTGATTAATTTAAAAATTAATTCCCGTCGTCAAAACAAAAGGCGTGTTTTTAAGAGATAATAACTATCAAAAGATTGACGCTTGTTTATAACTGGTTTAAATGTGAAATTACATCCAATGACCAACATTGTATTAAATTGTAAAAATATATTCTAAATATACTTTGAAACCACTCAAATTAATAATTTATCACTATTATTTATTTCTATTGAAAAATTTGTTTTTAATTAAAATTTAGTAATTTTCACTATTCATCAAAATATGAAAGTTATCCGAAAATCACCAAAATTTAACCCTAAGCTAATTTCGATATTCTGAATCAAAAAAATGAATTCCATTTTGAAAAATAGAGTTTACAAAATTTCAAAAAGTTGTTATTACTATTCATAATGTCTAGTTTTAATAATATTTTAATAGCATATCGTTGTTTAGCGAAACTTGGTCTTGCGTACGACACACGCTATCGTGGAAGGTCACGATTGCGTGTAATTCAAGCCAGGTAAGAGATGTGTGTTGTGAAAGCTCCTTCTGGTGTAGCGTATAACACAAGACATTAATGAAATTAAAAAGAATATTTTTCATAAAATCTCGGGGTGTTACATTCTACCCCCCTTAAAATGAATTTCGCCCTCGAAATTCGTCGGGGTTATAAATGGTTTACTACTCGAAAGTTTATTTAATAGAAACCCACATCGTAAAAAGGAATACCAAAACCAATCTTTAAAAACAAAAGTATGAAATGTAATGGTTACCCAAATAAACTAATCACTGGGTTTCCACATAGGTGAAAATATGGATATGGAAGAAAAATATAACCATCATGTTCTGATGCAGAGTGGTAGAGAACATGGCTATGAAAAAGCCAAAAATCACAAATACATAAATTTGTGACGATCTAAGGTACCATCTGATTAATCAGATATAAGAGCACTAGGACAACATTTTTGGTTTTCAAGATCATTTCCCTAAAGTTGAAGAATTTGAATTAGAATTAAATACTTACTTTATTTTGGTACAATATCACTGTTGTTCGTGCCTTGAACAATTTCCACTTCATCTCTTAAATAAATGAAGTTGAATTTGTTATTCGTGAAGTGTTAGCAGATCATGTGATAGAATGACGGGTCATTCCATCTGTCTCAAACAAAAGGTTAGCAAAAGTTATTAAATATACATAAGTCATTCTATAGTGAGATTAATCATATATGGTTCCTATATATTATACTGCTTAATATAATAAAACTATTTTCTACTAAACAGGGACTTCCTATAGGTCAGTGGTAGGAAATAAAGGCCAGTCGCACTTCGGTTGTGGGTTCGATTCCCACAGCCTTGTCCGACACGATGGGTTGTCGCCCGTCTTGCAGGTTGTCCTTTTTCTAAAGATATATTACTATAACATCCCATCAATAATATCGAAAAACGTTTTATCCTAACTTATGTCAAACATAATCCATTCTAATATTTAGGCTTATCTAAAATACTTTGGTCCAAGCTCATAGTATAAAGAAAATGATTACTTGAAATGTCACAGAATAATCACGTGAATGCCATGATTTATCCCCCATATATCATATGATATATCTTGTTGGTCAAATTAAAAACATGTGAATACCTTAATCATGTATTCTCTTGAAGAATGAATACCCATTGAACCTTAGTGAAAACATGAATGCAGTTAAAAGTTAACACTTTCCACATACCAAAATCCTCAAAATTCTATATACTCAAACCATGATATCACTTAGTCCTTATATCAATCATGAGCTCATGAATACTGTTAAACATTTCATTTTCTCGTTTTCCCTTCATTATGCGCATATCATCTTATTTCCAAAAATATCTCAATCACTTTGAATACCACATTAGACCAATACATAAATATTCTAATACTCCATGATACAACATTATTTTGGAATCCCATTACATAAACACTTAATCATTCCACCACATCGTTGTCATATTCAACATCGCCAATAGTGATCGCATGTGACTTCCCTTTGTCCTTTGCCTTAAGAGGTTGCTCATGTCGATCATCACAAACCCTTGGATTAGGGCATTTATTAGCATAATGCCCCATTTCCTTGAACTTGAAGCATTGAAGTGTTGGTGGTGCGTTCTCTGCAGTGTTTTCATTATTCACATCATTAGAAACCCTTTTTCCATTACTTAGAAACTTTTCTGCTCGATGACCTTCTTTTCCACACATAAAACATTTTCTAGTCCCTTTAAGACAATCTCCACCATGCTTCTTTCCACACTTTGTGCATAAGGAAACATTCATCTTCTTTTCACCATTATTCTGAGATTTCTCCTTGAACTCCATCTTTCATTTCTTGTCAAAACCATGAGATGGATATGTAACACCAACTTCCATTTCTACCTTGATAGCACAACACACAATTTCTTCATAGATACTGCAGTCTCTTATAGCTAATACCCTTCGAAGACTTGGTTTTAAGCCACTGAAAAATCGATCAACTTTACTTTCAGGTTGGATGATAATGCCAGATGCATATCTTGCAAGTCTTGTAAAATTCGCTTCGTATATACCAACAGATTCATCATCCTTCTGCTTCAGCTCAAGAAACTCCTTTTCCATCTTTGTTCGAATAATACGAGGGAAGTACTTACTGAAAAACAAGTTCTTGAACTCGTCCCATTCCATGGACTCAATTTCATCTCTTGGCCTCGTATTCTTGATAAGATTCCACCATTGATCAGCTTCACCTTCCAAACGATATACTGCTAGGATGAATTTATCATGTTTAGAACATTTGAAGAAATGAAAATATCTTTTCAGTGGTACTGATCCATTGTTCAGCAACAAGTGTATCGGAAGTCCCACTGAAAGAAGGTGGACGTTGCCTCATGAAGGACTCAATAGAATATTGTTCCCTTATCTACTCATTTGGAAGTCCAGAATGATTTATAGCTTGTGTAAGTATAGCAATAAGATTTTTCACTCCATCTCCCATAACATTTGTTTTTTCAGGAGGACAATCATTGCATTGTCCATTGCATTGATCAACACAGTTCTTTCGGGTTCCAGCCATTGTCTAAAACCCAAAAAGAATAGTGTGAGAGGAAAAAATCATGCTAGGGAAAACAACATTATAAAGGGGGAGTATCCTCAATATCTAACTTCTTAGGTTAAATTCTATGATCCTTACCGTAGTTCTAGGACTGTATCTTATACGTATACTTATCCTTAGGGACATCCCTAGACATACCTTAGAAATATCTCTAGGAATCTCACTAACGCTTTCGCATCCTAGTTTCCAAATGTTGACTAAACCTTTCCTCTGATACCAACTGTAAAGACCCGAAGCTTAACGTACATATACATTACATTACTTTTGCAGAATACTTAGTACATAACAAAAATACACACACAAGGACCGTAATAGTTTAGTGTCTTTGGAAACTCGGAATATAATCTTCTAATCGTGGTGAAAGATCTTCAAAATCTCCCATAAAGATCTTTTTTTTACCTAAAACCTTTCATTATATCCTGGGGAAAAGAAAACCTAAAAGGGTGTGCTCAAATGCTCAGTAAGGGTAAACAAAAGAAATATCAATCACATCATATTCATAAGAACATAACATTTTGGAAATCTTAACCTGCAAAAGAGAGCATAGTTTCATAACATTGGATAAATCATAGTAGTGAAATGAAATCCCAATAATCATAACTTAAAACATGAAACTTTGTGGAATACACACATAATCATAGAGAATCATTTCTTATTAGTCAAGACTCATTGCCAAGACTATCTTAGTGGATAAAGTCCCTTTCTGAATTGAGTCACCCTCATTTCAGTCCTGTTTCACTGAACCGGTATAACCTACCATTCCAGCCATGTCTATCTCATGAGATATAAAATCCTTACCCAATGCATTGGAGGGAGATATAGGTCCCACCCATCTCATAATGATACCATTCTTATGTGTGCCAGAAAATCATAAACCATACATCATTGCATAACCCAAGTAATAAAAATGGGAATCTTAAACATCATGACATCATAAAACAATTCATATATGATAAAGGAATTCATAAAAATAATTCCATCACAACATAATAAAATCAAGGTAATAATAGGGATAAAAACAGAAACCGTTATCATCTTAGATGGAAAATATTTTTGATAAAACACTTGAACTTCATTCTTGAGAAAATATCCTTTCTAGTTCAAAAACACTTTTCCTTTCTTAACATGTCATACAATTTTAAACTTAAAGAAGCTGATTAAAAATAAACTTGAAAACTTGTAAAGTAAGCTTCTTGGAAATAATGTTTTAAAAATACATTCATTCCATATAATTTAAAAAAACATTTTTCTCGTACTTTTGTCGGAAAAGTCGAAAAGTACCTCGTACGAAAAAAACAACAAAAGATTCCTTTCATATCTTTTACTAAAAACTCACCGAAGGGTAAAATTGGATTTAAACAATTGTAGGTGGATGGAAATAATATTACATATTGAGGAAACATGTATGTGGATGATAAAATACACCCCAGTAAATACCAAAGTATAAACAATCTCGGATAAAAATGAGATTGTGATATTACCCTTACCTTAGGTCCGAATTGCTTTGTAAGTGTCCGAACCTCCTGTATAATGATTTAAATAATGTTATTGACTTATTACATAATCATATTAATTGTTATGATATCATATATGGTTCACTTATGACTTTATATTACCCGTTCTTTTGTAAATTCCATGTTAAAGAACGTTTTGGGTAAAATTGTTTCATTTGTCGTCCGTGTTTTGACTTGTAATTACTCATATGATTACTTAGATCATGATTACTTAATTCCAGAATATAAAACAAGATTTATATATATATATATATTCAGAATATACATATATATAATAAATCAGTAAATGGAACGAAATGCACCGTTCATGGAGACGGTAGGCCGTACGTACGCATGAACGCTGTTTTCGTTTCCTTATTGAGTTGAAAGGAATTAAGTAGATGACATTAATATATATACACATAAATATAGTATCATTATTATGTCATATATTTCATGATTACTTATTATATATAATTTATAATCATTCATGAATGGTGTAAAGTGGAGAATGAATCTCATCGCGTCGTGGAGACGGTAGTCCGTACGTACGCACGAGCGATAATATCGTTCCCATGATCGTGGCACTGTATTGGAGTGTATGTATACTATTTCAGAATCAATATCACTTTAAAATAATAATATATAGTTATTATTTACACCATTATACCCATCCAAGTAAGGTGGTGGTGGAAAATAGATTTCACCACGGCGTGGAGACGGTATTCCGTACGTACGCACGCGCGGTGATTTCGTTTTCCGTAGGATGGATAGATGGTGAAATCGGATTGTTTAATACTTATAATAAAATATCAGTATATGAGTGATACTGATGTTATTACTTCATAATGAAACAACATAATAATAAGAAGTGGAATAAGAAATAAAGGTGAAAGAATCGGTAACTAAAATTACCTTTTCTTTGAAGCGCCTCTTTAAGACCTCCTCTTAGGGCACTAAAATTGGTCTTTGAGGAAGACCAGAACCTCTAGGATGTTTCTAGGGAAGTGGAGAAGAGAATTTGGTAGGGGTTGGCGGAGCTTGAAGGCTCAAAGTTGTGTGAGGAAGAGAGGGAGGAGGTGCCCTTTTATAAGGGAGGAGAGGGGACCTTTGGAATAACTAAAAATATTATTTTATTATAAAGTCAAGTTCAGTTTTAAATAGCTCGAAATTGATTTATTTCGAGGCTAAGGTGGGGATGGGTCGAAATACCCTCATCCAATAGAATTTAGACAAGTTTATGTTCCTATTTTAACCTTATCATTTAGATTTAACATTAAGTTAAATAATTTTACTTTTACCGTGTCTTCTTGTGTTCTTACACTATAAGGTTAATAAACTTACTATAAGAAGCCAAAAGAACCCCAAGTTGTTTATTATTAATATATATAACCTTATCTATGTCATTTGGCCGAACCTTAGATTTTTAGTAATAAAATAACAATTAATAATATAATATTTTTTTAAAAAACTATTTTATGTCAATTTTGATACTATTTTGTAATTAATTTTTGTGAAAATCATAAAAGAATGATAAGTTCGAAAAAAGTTAATTAAATCAACACTAACATGTCATATTATCCTATAAAATTAGTGGAATTCATAAAAAGTCTCAAATTATATTTATTTGAGTATTTATAACATCGATAATGTCAATATTTCATTAATAAGATAATTACTGCATCATCGTAGTGTCATAAATAAATTAAATTATTTAATATCTAAAAATTAGAAATAAAATACCATTATTTAGGAAATCTGTTTATCTTTCTAATGAATATTTATAGTAGAATTTATCATATGTATAACCCTATATTAAAAATGTTTTATTAAATAAACTTTGATTTTAACTCTTTTAACTCTTCTTTGAATTAAATAATAATAAATGTCCTAATCTAATTTAAGTGGGCCTAAATGGTCATATTTTATTCCTAAGTATGTTTTCGGTCGAATTACACTTATCCAATAGAATTAGGCCATGTGTTAGGGTAATAATAATATCATTTTTACCCTTAATTACCCTATTTACTTTTAACCGTGGTAAATAAAAGTAAAAAGTTACTATTCACCAAAAATTATTTTCATCTCATTGAACCAAATTTTACTTACTGAAATCGACCGTGTCTCTCGGATTTTTGAAATTCCACTCACAAAAGCAGTAAAATTAAGTTTTATGAAAAATTCAGTTTTTTTAACCACCACTTAGTGGTTTCACTATTCTTCAAAAATTGAAAGTTTTCAGAAAAATACCAAAAATTAGGCCTAAGCTATATTTGATATTATGAACTCAAAAATGATTTCTATTTTACCAAATTCATAACATATCAGTTGCATTAATTAATTTAAAAATTAATTCTCGTCGTCAAAACAAAAGGCGTGTTTTTAAGAGATAATAACGATCAAAAGATTGACACTTGTTTATAACTGGTTTAAATGTGAAATTACATCCAATGACCAACATTGTATTAAATTGTAAAAATATATTCTAAATATAATTTAAAACCACTCAAATGAATAATTTATCACTATTAATTATTTCAATTGAAAAAGTTGTTTTTAATTAAAATTTAGTAATTTTCACTATTCATCAAAATATGAAAGTTATCCGAAAATCACCAAAATTTCACCCTAAGCTAATTTTGATATTCCAAATCCAAAAAAAATGAAGTCCATTTTGAAAAATAGAGTTTACAAAATTTCAAAAAAGTGGTTATTACTATTCATAACGTCTAGTTTTAATAATATTTTAATAGCAAATCGTTGTTTAGCGAAACTTGGTGTTGCGTACAACACATGCTATCGTGGAAGGTCGCGATTGCGTGTAATTCAAGCCAGGTCAGAGATGTGTGTTGTGAAAGCTCCTTTTTGTGTAGCGTATAACACAAGACATTAATGAAATTAAAAAGAATATTTTTCATAAAATCTCGGGGTGTTACACATACTCCTTGATTAGATCTAACCATATTCATTATTGCATATTCAACTCTTTCCGTGTGAATATAAACTTGATGATTTTTTGATCTATATATATTTTACAATAATAAAAAAAGATATAATTACACTATATTTTCAATGTGATGATCATTGTATCCAACTCTATATCATGTTTTGGGTAGTTCTATTCTTGAACATCGAACTGCCTTGAATCATAAGCTACCACTTTTTAATTTGGCTTTATCACACATCCCGACACCTTCTTCGATGAATGTATGAATACAAAGAAATGTATTCAACAATTGGGTAGTATGAGTACATGTGTAGTGATAATCCCCATTTTTTACTCTACAAATCTCTATTCACATTTATCATTCAAAGAAAACATGACTAAATTTATTATTAGCTTGGATATAGGGGTTTATAATCGCATGAAATTTCTCATAAATAAATTTTATTAACCCGATTATCTAAGAAAACTATTGATATCTATCTCAATTGTTATCCTCAAACATCATTCAATTTATTTTTTTGAAGGGTCCATAGATATCGAATTTATTGTGATGATATTCCCCATGAATGTGACATCCTTAAACCAGAACTCAAATGTTTTGTACATTTCATAAATCTTCTCTTATTGTATGGTCCTTAGCATAGTTTTAAGATGATCATTATGAGTCTCAATGGTTATTGAGAATATTATAATATCATATATAAATACAATATAAAATATTTTGAGGTAGTCTTTAATGACTCTATTCATCAGGTCTACGAAGATTTATGGATAATTAGTGAGTCGAAATAGCATTACTATAAACCCATAGAGTCTATACCTTGTATGAAAATCAATCTTGTGGATATATTCCTTATTCACATTGACTTGATAATATCCCAACCACATATCCACCATGGATAAGTATTGTGATTGATATAGTTAATCATACATGTCATAAATTCATGGTAGATGATATTTATTCTTTGTCATGATATTGTCGAGCTCGTGATAATCAATGAAAATGTCTATTGACCCATCCTTATTTATGATAAAGAGGATGGGTGCACCCCATGGTGAAGCACTTGGGCATATGAACCCTTTATCTAAAGATTCATATAGTTTTTTCCTAAACCCCTTAAGATCCAGAAAACCGATTCTATTGAGTGTCTTGGATAATGGAAACTCCCCAAGTATAATCTCGATTGAATGTTCAACCTCTTAGCTAGGAGGAGGACCAGACAAGACATTTGGAAACACATTAGCATGTTCCCTCACAATGCACATTTAATCAAGGATTATATTTCCATTAGAATAAATCATTTGATCTATAGAATCATACTCACAAGGAAATAATATCCATTCCTAATATTTTGGTTCTAAAGAAGATCCATACTCTTCCTTGCCCTTGTATAGAATCTAGGTTGACTCACGATATATAGAATGATTTCCTTACAAATTAAATTTCTATTATGTATATAAAAGGAAAAACATTCCAGGACATATAATATTCATAGAAACCTCAACATGTGATAAAATATATATAGAAGTTTTCCCTGGTGATATAAAATTATTTTATGTTTTGATAATATGTTCTTAGAAAACATACAAGATATCCTAATAGGGAATTAATTGAAATACAACTTCATAAATAATACTATTGAGTTGTGGTTATATTTACTTAAATCATCATAATCCAATTCAGCATAGAACTTTTCTTATTCTATCTATTATGGGGAATGTAGATTCTCATCGGGCTTGGTATCATATGGCATAGAGAATTGTTTTGTATTATGCCTGAATTCTATTGATTTACAATATTGAACTCTTTATAGTACCATATATTGAACATTATTTATATCCATAATATTATCTATTTTCCAAGGAAATTCGGTACTTTATTCCCTATCATTCTTCAATTCAATCATCCCCTAATTCCATTGTTTCATTTCCCATAGTGTCCTTTGCTACACTTTTTTACACAAAGAAAATTGAGCCTTATTTCCATTATAACCTTTATTAGATGAACTTCCTTGACATGTCATTTTAATTTCCTTGAATTTTATTTTAATACAAAATATTCTTTTTTTAATGGTGATTTTTTATATCTGGTTTTAAATAATCACTTGACATCCTACTTGAGCTCCAATTATGTTAGGCATCTCATTTGGATTCTATCATATTTCCCATTAAAGTGGATGTTTACCAAATTACTCATATTTTTGGCCATTATCTAGAATACATGAAAAAATATGGATGTTTATTTTTGAAATATTAATCACATAATTCAGAATCAAATGAAATTTTAGGGATAAGATAAAAATTATATTTATTTCTTAAACATATCATTTTTTGGTTGTAATATTTATTATCCATGATATATTTTCTAACAAGTGGCCTTATGGGTATTTTTTTCTCCCTTGATAATAGTTCATAATAATATTATTAATTTACCAAAAATATCCCCTGGGAGGGTCCAACATGTGGTGCATCTTGGCCCATTGTCATGCACCCTTTCTCGGATAATTCTAGCTCAACGTGTTGTTTCAATGTTTTCCGTTATTTACATCTCTTCTAGACCCACATAAACATATAGTATCCCTATAGGGATGTATTTTATTTATAAAACACTTTCTATGTAATTACATAAATTTAAGTGTGTTTTCTTATAATTTTTGTTATCTGTAAGTATTTCTATAGGGTCTTCTAATCCTAATCCAAAAAATAACTAATCTTTTCCTTCGATACCAACGAAAAAAACCATTCACTTTATTTAATGTCAATACATGATTTATAAAATCATAATTAACATTAAAAAACATGAAATATTGTAAATATAGTGTATTTTGGAATTAGTTACATTACATAAATACTTAAAAAAGGAAAAATCATATTTATTGAAAACTTCCTTAACATGCTCACACTTTAAACTGCATGCCATATCCTGGGGACATGCCTAATAAATAAGTGAGATATAAATCCATGTAAAGGAATAAAAATTTAATAACATGTATAAGCCAATAAATGTAAGATAATAGGTGTATAAATGGGGTATAATAGTAGTGATAATCATAAACATGAACAATGAGGCATGATATGACATGATAATCATAACTAAAACATGGAAAATTTGGAAACATCTTCAAAACAACATCATAAATATAGTTTAAGGATAAATACCAATAAATAATGAAGGAAAAGGCTCATAAATCAATCATGTTCACTCACTATCCCAACATTATCACTCATTAGACTAAGAATTATCCAATACATAAGAGGACTATATAATCTCGGGCACACCTGTCAATTTCATTTCATTCTCATGATTATGTGTTAAAAATAGATCACACACAATGGATTCAATCATAATTATATTTTATTAAATTACTAAGGAGTTTTTAATAAATAAATTAAATTCCTAATTTATTGTATTATATGTGTAAAAAGGTGAAGACCCTTGATATTAAATTTGTATGGTATTAACTACACAATTGTATTGGCATGAAAAATCAAGGTGAACTTTTATCATCATAATGATGTCAATTTAAAAATAATAAATTGGGTTTATGATAGAGATATTAATCTCTAATTCTTTTTACATAAAATGGGTAGCGATCGGGATATGTTAGTACATATCCAAACATTTGAAATTGGAAATAAAAGGGAGAAGATAGTAATGAAACTTTAAAAAAGAGGAGAATGAGAGGAACTCTTATGCATGTGTATAACATCAAATGATTGGGGGGAGCTTATTAGAACTTGGGTCACCATTGGGGAAATTTAGAGGTGGGATATAAGATTAAGAAAGTTCTTAAATTATTTTTAGTAAAGTAAAGTGGGATCTGGTCTGGCTTTATATAGCAAATGGATAGGGAATTGTACACAATTTCTCAAACGTATGTTTTCAACTCTATATAATAAAATAACCTATAAAAAACCTACCAATTGGTTTTCCCATATTTTCTACCATAGGGATGTGGTATTAATTATTTTATAATTCCATAGTCCTAACTTATTAAAATATTTCCCTTGTTGATGTTTAGGTGAGTCATACTATTAAATAAAAGATTTTTAAACTATAAAATGTATTTTTGGTTTTCAAGGATTCATAATGGCTTTATAAAATTAATAAATTAAACATAAATTCACATTATTTTAATGGTCAATAATATTTTGGTTTTTTTACCCTTTATAATATTTATTTCATCACTTTTGGGTCATTATGATGTCATAATACAGACCATATATTTATATGGTGTTAAAATATACTTGAATATTTGGTTATGTCAAAAAATTTAAAAAAAACATGCTATTGGAAAATCATGATGTATTTATTCAAAAAATAATCATCATTTTATAAAAATAATTTTATAAATATGGGATTTTCACTTTTGAAATAATAATTTAATTTTTTTAATAAACGATGGTTTTTTTACAATATCAGTTTTTGAATCCTTTAAAAAATTAAATTTGAGTTCATAAATATTATTTTATCATTTATATTTAATATTTTTCGATAATATTATTAAGAAAAATCTGTTCTATTTCAAAAATCCATTAATTCATTTAAATAAATTCCTTAAATGAATTTTAATATTACCCAAAAAAACTATTTTTGTTTTATTGTGTCTAAATAAAAAGCATTTATAAAGTAACAACAATAGGATGAAAATATATTCATTATTACACAGAAAATAATTTACATACTAGTATTTATAGGTTCTTGAGTCGTATCCCTTTAATACACCATAAAATTCATTAAGATTATGGTGCATGAGAGTGAAACATTCATGGAGTGGTTCGGTGTACAAGGTTTGGGCCATGATATCTATGAGCATGAAATTCTCCTGTAAATAGTTTTACTCATGATTAAGTTATTGGATCTCAACATGGTAATAGAAAATTAAAAATCCAAGTGATGTTATATACATCAAAATCTTTAATAAATGGGTTTGATTGGGTATTATTCTACTGGTCGAGGCCATCAATTACTTTGTCTTTGTCAATTTGATTTGTTAATACTCTATATTTATACATGTGTTAAATGATCAAAAACTATATTTTCATTGGTAATGACACTTATTAGTCAATTAAATGTAATACTATGTAATAAAACCAATGAATTGAATCTATTTTATATTACCATATAACATAATAATAAATTTAATTAAATCACTAAGGGAGTTTTATTTATAAATTTTTATGTCATTAAAATTTAATCTTTTAATGAACTCGGAATCAAGGGAGAAGAAATAGAGGTCATCTCATCAAGCCTCACCTGCTCCTTGTAAATTAGTGGGATCATATATAGCATAACATCCAAAACCAATAAATTTCATTGAATCCATGGATTCATTAATGTAATCCATGGAAGGGTTATGCACACCTATGATTCCCGAGATGATGCTTTATCCAAAATGGTTGGATGACACTTACCCCCACCCAATTTCTGACATCCTACATTCTCCACCATGGATGATGTGTGAGATCCAGAACAATTTCTCACGAATTTCATATCCTGATGTGTTTTAATGATGGGACTCATTATGAAAATTAGGTGACCAATATGAGGTGTTTTTCTATAGACTGTGATAGACCAATCCATTGTTTTTTTACAACAGTCTTCCAGAAGTATCCGTTGCTAGAAGGAAAGTCCTTCATCATCAATTAATTTACTAGTTTAGCTCCCCGATGAGGAAAACAAAAAAAAATAAACTATATAACAAAAAGGTGTTAAAATGATAATTTTTAAGACTTCATATAAATATGGAAAGGTTTTAATAGTTCACTTATAATCCATATCTCACAAGCTAGAACAATGTGCTGAAAATCTCTAAGATGAGCTGCCGAATCCTCTGATCATAATGAAATATATCAGTGGATCCCATGAGTTTATAGAAATGTAACAATCATTAGAAACACACCATTTAGAAAACCAAATATATTTTTATAGTCATTCTCTCAACAAAGGGGAAACTTTTATTCAATGTAGATACTAGAACTATTTCCCACAAGCTAATAGTAGTTCATATTCAAGAACCTATGAAGATCCTGAACCACCTAGGGCCTCCAATAATGTATAAAAAACAAAAAATATCCATCACACAGAATAAAAAATGGATTGGGGTAGTGAAATATTTGAGAACTAGATGAATAAATCACAGTCTTTCCAAAATAAGAAATTCCCTTGTTATATTCTGGTAGCCATGGATAATAGCCTTCTCGAGCTTCCATATACAAGGAAACTCAATGACGTTAACTTACTAATCATATAGAGTACTACCCTTTCTGTATAAGTCTAGGTCACAAAATCCACTATTTCTTCATCTTCAAATACATATTATCAATTATGGTCAATTCCCGAAAAGTGTTTTTGGAAAAATAACCAACATAGTTCACTTGTGTAACAATCACCCAAACAGAAGAATAATGTTTTTTAAAAATCATTCCATCTAGGTTTGGGTAAAAGTTCTACAACTATATGATTTGAATAATAGTTGAACATAAAATTTACACCCTGAGAGCACAACTTCAATAACCCATAATGGTCCCATCACCATGGGGTGTGAAATTAAACACAGCTATCAGAGGTTAACATGACCACCATACATAAGAAGATACAAAAGAGGAAGAGTCATATTCAGGTTCGACACATGTTATGAATCATGAAAATTTCTTCATTATGTCATCTGAATCCTGGGAACTGCACCACCAAATGGAACACTCATGAGAAAAAAATATTATCTTTGTTTTGGCTAACATGATACACATGAAAAATCCCTTCTCTTATGATGAATATGACTCCACGTATGAGTTCCATATACCTAACTAGGGAGGTAGGAGAGAACTCAATACATCCAAAAATATACATCGTGTTGTCCCAAAACTGCCACCAGTAGTCGTCAATCCCAAGTAATCTTATACGTCTTCCTGGTGAAGCTGTGATTGTCTGTTTATCCTAGACAACAGGGAAGGATGGTGCATACTATTCCACTGGAAAAAGATTCTCACTCAAAATCTATACTAGAACCAATCTTATTTAAAAGAAATTCCCCATCTCTTAAATGAAATAATAAGGATAAACCCCAATTTTGTGAGCACCAATCCCTAAAACCAATGTACGGAATTTTGTAGTTGATGGAGGTGGCCCCAAAAAAACTCTCAAACATGGAAGTTCTCCATCATTCATAAAAATTCATTGAGTCACTCATAAAATCCCCCTGATCCCATGGGTATTGAAGAAAACATTTATTATATCTAGGTTTATTAAGGGGAGACTATACCATCATAATTCCATGTGACTATCTCATTCATAATGTATGATAGAGAAGAGTTCATCCATGGAAACATATAACACCCATATTTTATAAGCCGACTTGACAATGTCAACATCTGAATAGATCTGATTGAAAATGGTTTTGGGATCAATATCGTTTAGAATCGTATCATTTTACATTTGGAATATAGAGAGGGAGATTTATTTCCCAAAAATCTGACCATTTGAGGGTGTGATAAGAGTGAGCAATGACCTCTCATGAAGATCCTTTTCAATGATCAATTTGTATATCTCACATCCAATGACATGTTAATTATTATATAGTAAGACACTCCCTATAGAATCCCACATGGAAGACCGTATCTTCATATCAATGTATTTATACATTGAATATTTCATCAATGATTAAAATACCCCATCAATTGGAAGGATGGAATTCTACATGGTAACATCCATCCCTTTGAGTCTTGGGAAGCCATATATTATGAGAATGTTTTTTTATAAAAGGTAAGGAAAAAACCCAATGGTGGATGAAAATATATAGGTTTCATCCAACATATAATATGGAAAACTCCTACAAATCCTTGGAGTATGCTTGAGAGAATTTTTTGATACACATAAATCTGATTGAGGAAATAGACATGATCGGAGATATCTAATATCCTTCTATCCCTAACAATATTGTCAAATAAATTATGATATGGAATCTCTTTAAAATTATTATGGTGGCAGGGAATGACAGTTCATCTTCCCATGGCCTCTCTCATCAAGACAATGATAGATATGACATCATATTTCCTACCTTAACTAAAAATTCATTATCAAATTTATAGGAGGAGGAAGAAGATGATGACCATTAGAATGCACATCTTTCATTTGAGGAGGGAATCTAAACCCCCATTAACGAGATCCATTAGGGAAATCTAAAAATAGTTGAATAATCATGACCTATATTGATTTTTTCCACCTCGTGTCATGAGGTGCAAGATATGTACACTACATTTCTAAATAAACATCAATATGTGTTCTCTTATAATTATATAGAAATGATCTAGCTAAACCTTGATATGGCTACACACTGATTTGGTTTACCCAATGTCCATCGAGGATTCAAGAAGGTAACCCTGGGGATTTTCCCCTTTTATACCCCTAATATAGAATCTGCAGTTGACAATTTGATGAAAGACAAATTTTTGGGTGTTGAAATACCCACGATGGCTCACAAACATCAACCCTATCAAGGAAAGAAATTGTTTAGATTAAGGTATACACCAATTTTAGATACCTTACACAACATTACATAATTAAAATTCCCTATTGATGACCATATAACTATTCATTTATGTATCTTCTGGATTCCAATCCATTTCTTTCAAAGACATTGAATCAGGGTTCAATCCAATAACGATAGCCCCCAAAGAGGAGAAATACACTACCTTCATCGAACCATGGGGATATTTTCTATCATGACAATATATTTATATTAAATAATATTGGTACAACTAATCTACACACCACACACAATATATTTAAACCCTTATTGGAATGAATATTTGAATGCTATGTCAATGACCTGGAGGTCAAATATAGAAAGTGGAGTGATCACATCATAAATCATAAAATAGTGTTTGACAAGTTCAGGTAGCCAAATATTAAGATGAATCCTCTGAAATTCACATTCATGTTAACATAAAGGGAATTATCCTGGGTTTTTGGTACAGAACCATAGACTCTATGCTGATCCTAAAAATATAGTATAATTTTTTTATGGTCACCCCCTTAGAATCTCATATAGATGAGGGAGATCTAAGGAAACCTCACATACATTCGGTATTTCATAGCCAACCTTGCTAAAAATTTCATTTTCATTACTACTATAATGAATAAGGGAATAATATATCGGTGGAATGAGGAATGCCAAGAAGCCTTCGATGGTCTCATGCAATACAATCTTTACACAATGGTATTAATGCCTTTGGTGTACGAAAATCCACTCATCTTATATGAGGCCTTCATGGAAATCCACTTATATAACTCCTCACACATAATAATGATGTAGGGAATGAAAATATTCTTTATTACATCATTAGAATAAAGCTAGGATATATGAACTAATATTCTTTTGATGAAAAGAAATACCTCACTCTTATATTTTTAGTCAAAAAGAGCAGGCATTACATGAAAATCCAAAAAGTCTGCTTTCTCTCTCACATCAAACTGATAAAGTACATTATTGGACATCCCATTATTATTGGGAATTTGTCCTGATGGGATGTTATAATATAATAGTATAACATCTTGTTTATGTCACAGAAGTCAGTGAAAGGGTATGCCATTGTTGATTTACATACAACACATCCTGCACAAGAATGTACACACACAGACCTTGATCTTCTCGATGAAGAGGGTTTCTATTCCCTTGATACCCACCGGGACATGAGAGATGTATTTTGATGGAACCTCCTGAAGCCTTATCTGAAATAAAATGGAATAATTAAAACTCTAATGGGTTATATTGTGGACTGTATTTATTTCTACTAACAAGAAAATACTTCCCTATTATTTCTAACATCTAGAAGTCTACACAAATAATGATGTTAAACACCAAGCCTCTATTTTAGTCTTGGAACATTCTATACAACTGAAAATAGCCTACCTGAGCATCATGAGGGATTCAATGCTAGTGATAAAGAAGATCAATGGTGAATATGAATTTAAAAAGGAGGACATTCCCCCTCTCACTGGCAATGTCAGAGGAGTGATGGAAGAGTTCCCTTATGATCCCATGTTTTATCATGTCCTCCAATCATATAATGCTCTGTTGATTCATTATCCAATGTATCCATAGACCTGGAAGACTGTGACTAGGAATAAGAGATATTATACATCATGAACTAATGATTAATATCTTGAATCATTTTATATTACATGGAATAAATCAACCTTTTCAACACCACCTGAGTATGTGATGATCGATATCCACCTTTGTATGATTTGGTGCATAATTGATAATCTCTAAAATAGGATCCTCCTAATAGACTAAGCCAGAAGGAAATATATTTGGCACCGAGTAGTGAACTTTACACTGTGGCGTGGTCCAAATGAGAATAAATCACTCTAAATGTGAGGATTCAACAAAATCCACCTCATACACGTAACAAAAATAGAGATTCCTACCATGATTGATGAATCACATGATGTATCATATAGATCTCCTCAGTTGGGGAGTAGGATATCCTCGTATATTAAGAGGTTATATTTTAGATGAAAAAAATGATACAACACTATGTGGAATTATATAGTAAATGTGTTGCATGCCATATTCATTAAAACATCATCAATAATCCACTCGAATTATAACATCTCGATAAATATTCATGGTCATTTTTCATGTGGGTACTGGATGTTGTTGGGCCATATCCCCAGGAAATAAGTAAGAAGTTTAGGTATATCCTTATGAAAATTCACTTATTTACCAAAATGGACTAAAGGGATACCCCACAAGGATGTTGGGATAAATAATATCATCAACTTCATGAACACCAAAATAACATCTAGATTTGGAGCCCCTCACAATATATTTATGGAAACATCACAAACTTATGTTCTTCTGTGTTGATAAAATTTTACTTGGAGTATAATATACAGTACAACAAATCATCTCACTATAATGTAGTGGAAAATGGGGAAAATGGACTTTTAGTAAGTCTGTATCAAATATAATCTAGAAGACGATGAATAAGGACAAGAAATCCTTGAAGAAAACACTCCTCTAAGATTTGTGGCCCACCATAACAGCACTCACACTTTAATACAAGCTATTGAATATTCATCAGCATACATAATTGAGGAGGTGTTTCTAATAGAAGTATAGTTTCACTCACTTTTAATTTCCATTTCTGACCGATACTAGGATGATGAGAAATTAAAAGTGAAGATGGATTAATTTGAGCAGTTTGATGATAAAATGTTTTATTCATTACACAACCATGAAGTCCATCCAAATCAAATATTATAAGCCTTCAATAAAAAGGTTCTACTCTACTTGTTCCATCAAGGAGAACAGGTATTGTCTATAATAACCCCAACAATACTTTGTAAAATACTCCTAATCTTAAAACCAAATGAGAATATTCTTATATTTTATATAATTTTTATCACACAAAACTACACACATTGGCCATAATAGATGGGGAAAGTGTCATTCCCTCGACAAATGGGAGGTTTCTCAAGAAATAATTTTCAGATATTCTATCAGACATTATTATCATCAAGGTCTCATGACATTAATCAATATAAAGTATTCTTATCCACATGAAGTTAATATCTTTAGAAAATTTCCTTGAAGAAAGAATTTAAAATGCATAACATCCCACATCATTACCACATAATGTGAAACTACATAGAATATTCCAGGATAACATGATGTTTAATTTCATCTGAGACATCCTCACCTCTTGAAATGAGGCCTCATGCGAAGCACCATCTAAAAAATGGCTCAATGCACACAAGAAAGAATTATGGAAATGAAATATGAAGTTCTATTTAAATTTTTTAAAAGTCGGATCCATATAAATATTCTCCCAATCCAAAAAGTACATGGGTATTGATTCCTTCCATCAAGAGAAATGTATTGACACTCGTATCCCCAATCCCTGGCCCAACCCCAACATATATCATCTTGGTCACAATAAACTACACTACATGAAAATGTTCATGCCTTCTTTTACACTACGAGTGACCCTGTTCTTTACCATATGAAGTTAAATTTTTTGGACGATATCCTTGCAGAATGACACTAAACTACATGGTTTCCCATAACTATATTTTCCTTTATTCCTTACAAAAAATATAAATAGTGATTCCCAATCCATTATTCTTAGGATAAACCATAATATTACTCTTGTTTCATGTCAAGTCATTTTTTTCCTTAAAACATAATGATAATCTACATGACTGTTGTCCTCACCAAATCACAAAAAACTAAATGATTTTTCAAAACTATGTATGGATTTATTTTAATTCCAATTATATGTGTAAGGATGCGTAGATCCTATATATTTTTCCTACAATCACCTGGAAAAAAATTACCCTTAAATTAATTTCCTCCATCTTGAGAGAGAAGACATTTCAATTACTTATTTCTCTCACAGAGCACGAATAATGTGAGCAAAGGAATTCCAGTAAGGTATTCACTACTTGATTGAGAAATATCTGATCATGAATGGGTTAATAAGGTTGTGGATTCCAGACCTTAAATGGAACACCATAAGTCATTGTTGCATGAATATAAAATGCATGGTTTATGTCTCTCACATGGCATAATATTGTGAATTTCCATAGTCCTCACCAGAGAGGAACACTATCCTTGGAATTGGCCTCTCACCAAACATATATTCAAGAACTATGGGTGTCTTGACTCATAACATAATAAATTATGTGGTGACAATCGGATCCCCAATCATGGGTCGAGCTACAACCATCAATGAGAAAAATTCCCATGTTTTTTTATAGGTGAGACCTATATAGAGAGTTTTACATTCATGAACTACATGTGGATTGATTCATATCGTCATAGGATACATTTTTATTCTGAGTTCTCTAATAATGGGTCCAACTTCAATGATCAATGGGACCAATTCTCCCAGTAGTGTATGGTAAAAAACTGTATATAGGGTTTCCTATCCAAGAACTATATGTGTCTTGATATTCATGTAGTTCTAGGATATATAGTGACATCTAGATCTTCATTCATGGGTCCAGTCATAATGTTCCATTTTCACATCAAGGAACCTATGTCTTTTTTGTGTAAGGATAAACTACATGGTTTTTCCCGAACTACATGTGTATTTATTCCTGTAATCACATAGTATATAGTGACTCCTAAATCTCTAATTCAAGGACATGATAAAACAATAAATGATAAAAATTCCCCCTTTTTAATATGGTTTAGTAATGAATTGTGTGCTTCCCATTCAATAACTATATGGGGGTTGATTCCTTTTTTTATTGGATATATAGTGACACCTAAATCATTAGGCTAGGGGTCCATCCATAATAATCCAACATATCCCCCTCTCCTATGTATGGATCCATTCTCTTCATGTAATATTCATCTAATAATTATGTAGGGATAGAAACCTATCATCACATGATATGTAGTGCTACCTATACCCCCAATCCTAGTTATAGATGGAAAATATAAAATTTTAAAAATGAACCCCTTACTGTATATAGTCTAGACCTATGTAGTAAATATCCTAGCACCATGATGTTAAAATGAATGAAAAAATTTGTATATAACTATTTTCAAGAATTTCAAATTCATTCAAGATCTTTTTTCATACACAAATATCAAATCCATCTCTGAATTTCATGTCCATAAGATAAATCTATTAAAAAGGAATCTAAAATATGGTTATCCATCGATAAGCCTTTTCTAGGACAAAATATTCTCCCAAATTCAAAATTCATTAACCAATAAAAATTGTATCCATTGATATCTTACAAAATATTCACAGAGATTCCAACATCCATACCAAATGACATTAAACTATAAGGGAATGTCCTTACCACCTGATGTTAAACTGCTAGGAATGGAAAATTCCATGCTCACATGAAAATAAAACAATATTAAAAATACTTCCATATTACATGATGTTAAAATATATAGTCAATTACCCATCATCAAACCTTATAAATGAATCCAAATATAATAACCATAGTCTAACATAATATCAGGTCCTTCTGTCATCTTTTATGCCCCTCATCTAATAAATCACACTTCATGTCTTGAGCAACTTAGGTTTCCACAAACATTCCATGGACCTTATAAAAAAAATAGATAAATCTGTTTGAACTTACAATCAACACATAAGAATTTTGACCTAATAGACACATACATATTGGCCAAATAATATATGCTTTAAAATCCTTTTGAGCCTGATATCACCACAAATGAACTCAAAACATTAGGGTTTTCTGGGCGATCCTCATTATGACTATCCCATATCATTACATATGACCTAAGAACCTCATACCCTGATTAACAACATTTTCTTATCACAATAAAAAGGTTTTTGGAGTATTCTTCGCCATGTATATCCAAATTAGGTTGTTGTGAATCATTATTCCTATATCAGGTATATGAACATCACAAAATTAAACATCCCACACATTTTTCAAATCTATAAGACTTGAAATCTAGTCTTTGATTTTCCAAATTGTATGACCCCAGACTGTTGATAAAAAATACTTAAAACTTTTCATGTAGGAAACCCTTCTACTAAAACCTTGTTAAAATTAAATTCTCTACACACTGAACTCTTAATAATTAGAGTTTAGGAAAAAATTAGAGTGTAAATGAAAGAGGCATAAATATCATAAGTCCCACATTATTGGCCTAGTAAAAGTGATTCCTTTCTTGCTGGACCCTCAGGTATAGGAAAATGTTAGAGACAAGATTTTACACATCTCCTCTCAATGATAATGTGTTCACTATAAGGTGGCATAACATTTTTAGTTCTTGAAACCTTCTTGAATATAAAATTTACTACAAATCACACATCTTATTTTGTGCATCCTGAGTTTCTAAAAACCTTCCATGGCCCTTGGAATGGAAAATTGACCTCTCATTTTGACCATTCAATAAATAAATTAGGGCTTTTACCTACCATACAAGGACATCGTGGCCCCATAAGAAGGGGGTTACGATCCTTACGAACCTAACATCATCATGGTAGAACTCAACACCATAGACTATTTTTGGCCTTTTTCGGCAAGATTTCCCATATAATTACTAATGATCTAAGTACATTGGACCATGATTTAATGCTCCATAACAAAAATATTCAATAATATTTTACATCCTTGACGTTACATCATTCTGTATTGTAACTCATCTAGAATTAGGAATGTGAAACTCCATTACCCATGTTTTTGATGGCCCAAACTCCATGACTTGGGACCACATGACATAGGGATCGATCTTCCAAACTATGTTCTAAACATCCATAGGGTTCTGTAATTCTTATAGGATAGATATTACTCTACATACCTCTTCCTTTTCAAAACATTTTAACCTTAAAAACACATTCATATCCCTTGGAAAAGAGTGGGGAAACCATTTTTTGATGATTCTATTGACGAATAATGGATTTAACCTATCAAATATAACAACATACTACTTCTAGGATAAAAATTCAATAATTGTGAGTCTTGGTAACACTATTGAAAAAGTATACATATTATAGTTTTATGGGTGATATATGGTATATATTCCCCATACCATATTCATTGAATCAGATGTGTGGGTTATAACATCATAAAGACATAATCCAACTATACAGGTCGACTTACCATAATTAATATTACTCCATCCACCCATACCATTTAGAAAAGTAATTCACGACCCTAGGGATAGAGTGGGGGAACATCTGTTTGAAAAAATTTTCAATGAACATAGGATTTGATCTAAAAACCATAGTAATATCATCCTTACTGGAAAGGAACTGTAATAATAATGATCCCAAGAAACATACATCAAGTTGTTTTGATTCATCCATGGAATTTATGCCCCCGTCCATATTCATTTATCATCCCATAAATGCATGACTTCAAAATGAATATAATATTTACATCCCTACAACATTATTTTAAACTAAACAATTGATGTTCAAATAGTAATACATTATCTTACATAACATATTTATATCCTTACCGCATGAGGTTAAAATGCTTGGTAGATTTTCTAGAAGCAAGATATTATAATGTATAGCTTATTTTGTTCCTAAATGTATGTTGTTAAACTATACAAAAAATTTCATTACCTCATGATATTAAAATTTCTTAAATATATCCTTACTACAGGAAGTTAGACTACTTTACTGATGTCCTGACCACAAGACGTTAAACCACACAGAGAATAATACTTTGTGAATAGTATAATAACAAAAATAGAATGTGTTATCAAAAAGTATCTAAAATATAAAAATAAAATATTGGGAAAAAAATACCATATACTATAAAATAAAAATGTTTTAGTTTGAAAAAATAGAAAACTTCACAAAACATGTCATGCCAAAATATGTATGTGGATGTCCAAGAAATAACTAAATCCATTCCCTATAAATATTCCCCTATATAAATCCCAAGAAAAAATTAAGGAAATGCAAAATAAAGTTATTAATATTGAAAGAATCATAATTTCCCTTAGTAAAAATTAATCAATTGTTGCTAAGTCCATTGAATTTAGAAAACGATGGATAATTACTCCTTCGGGACTTACATTTTACCCAAATTATCAATAGGAAATGTCAGGTTTTTCGGAATTCAGGATCAGTTATCGAGAAAAATATGTGTTGATTTATATATTAAAATCATAGAATTTTTTTACATGAAATTATACAAAGGACACATATCAAAGATGATTCATTAAACATCATATCAATGAAGCTTCATCTTCATTAAGAATATATTAAAATTGGAAAATATAGTGTAATGTTAAAATATTTCATTTATTAAGAAGATGCACTAAATGGAAGAGTATTTATATTTTTGTGCCTATCTTAGGATTCCATCCTTCTATAGTAAGAGTTGATCCAGAAAATTTTTCATGTTAGTGTGATTCTGATGAGAAGAATTTGTCAAGTGTTGAAGAGCTTCATTCCCTACTTCTTATACTGATTCAGGAGGTAAAGGATCCTTAATAAGAGAAAATATCTACTCAACTCATTTTTAAGTGGTCGTTAATAAGAATGATGATGCGAAAAGAATATATTTTAAGTGGGATATGATGTCCTAATTTATTTATACCTAAAAAATTAATACATCTATCTAATTGTTAAGGTCATATATTATCTGATTAATCTCATCGGACACCTCCAAAGCTTCACTCATTAGTTCGACTTAGGAAGTTACATCATATAAATAATACAATACCATATCTCTAGTATCCAATTATTACAGAGAAATTTTGATTTGCCACATGATGTCAAAAAATGGATGACTGTCAAAGGAACCTTCCCAAGTCATGATATATCCAGTGAAAGACACTCCTCTTTATCATGAAATGTTTCTAGGGGAGTCTCAGTGATCTAGTTATGAATCTACTGCTAGATTATGTAATGCCATGTTTGATCCACTGGAATTTCTAGAGTGGGTAATTCAAAAGGGGGAATGAAAGTTTTAGAAGAGATATAAGAAATAGAGGAAGCTTCATAATAACTCCCCAAAATATATTCATTATTTATTTCTTATATTTAATAAAATTATTGTTACACAATGTGTTCTTACGGACCATTTTTTCGAATAAATTAAATTTTTAGTAATTCAGGCAATGAATTAAGTCGAGAACTGATTTAACATGGAATAAACTTAGTATATATTACACGACACCAACTATTCATAAATTATATGTAACATCGACTCGGTGTATGTTACATGATACATCGACCTTGTGTATGTTACATGCAACAACGTAGATTCTATGAAACATCATTTTATAGTTAAAATTATTTAAATGAGATAATTATAACCTTATTATTCAACATAGTTATATGAATAGTAATAACTCCTTTTGAAATATTTATTATTAATGGTTATATAAATAAACATATTGATAATGAATGATATTATTTTTGTTAAAGTCCTTTTATGTTTATCATTGTATTTTCTCAAATGAACTATTTTTTATGTCCTTCTATGAAAAATAAGATAATTAATTTTATACACATTTAGAAATTGATTTTGATAAAATAAAATTATTTATCTAATTTATAAAATCCAAATTATCTTAGAGTGAATTTGTGGATTTCCTTCCGAGAATATTCATTTTTGACCAATATTGAAAAATACTAATTCTAATTCAAAACTACTTTTTCATATAAATCATTTATAAGGATAAATATATTTTAAATTGGTTTAAACATTTAATTAGAATATATTTTTATCAATTAATATAAATTTAGGTAATTTTATCAAATTTCACATTGAAATTTGATAAAAAATGTAGTAAACCTTTGATCATTTTTTTACATTAAAAAACCTCATTGTCAACTCGATTACGGGACTAATTTTAAATTAATTTCTATCAATTTTGTGATTTCAATTCGGAAAAATGGATTAAATATTTGGAATCATTATAATGTATAATTTATATGTAGTTAAAATTATTATTTTTTAAAAGCATTATATTGAATGTAATTAAAACTAATTTCATTGATTAAGGTAAAATTAAGCATAACTAAACACTAAACCATATATTTATGAACAAAAACGACTTAGAAAATTGTCAACATCCCATTTCCTTGCCTTTATTCGTCCATTAACAATCCAATAATAATTTGTCTTCGTTTTTATGGATTGTTTTAGGTACCAATATGGGTACACCGAACTTGTTTACATAAATACCAAGTGAGTCCTTTTACTTCCCTATAAACAGCCACTATCTCTCCAACTTTCTCACAACACTCCAACCTCTGAATCTTGACCATGATATAACCAATCCACTTCCCAAAAATCGTCCCTTACTCCTAGAATCCTTCCCTATGTCTTAAGGTAATCCAGTGATCCCTTTTGGCACAAACTAAACTGAGTTACTCAATTAAGTGGTAACATCTTCTTTCCAGTCCTTTATTTTTTTTCTTTTGGCACCCTACACATTATTTTTTCAATGCTTATATAAAAACACCAGTATAAGAAATATACTAGGATGTTATTATTCTACAGTTCCAACCTACACTTACACACACCTCCATCTAATGGATAACAAACATACGGTTTATGTGTATAGAAAACTACCAGCTTGCTAAAGGATGATTGCTCAATTTTTCATACCACCTATCATGTTTGAAATTATGACAAACACTATGTTTATTTTTGTTATTTATTATTTTTATTATTTCTTTAATCATATTTATTTCTTTTACACCACAAATCTTCTTTACTTTACATTTGGTGTCAATACGATAACTTCAATTGACGAAGTGTGGACTACCACCCCATTAAAGGGATATGATTTATTCATACACTACATGAATTGTATTATGTATGGTTTTAGTGAATATATAAGACATATAAGATATCAATAATATAATATGATAATTATATATATATATATATATTACTTTATTTCGTTCGACATGACAATTAAACATAAATATCATTCATGTGTATGTACGGCCTAACATCTCCATGAATGGTGTATTTCATTTCTTAAGAATATATTCTATAGATTATTATAATAAATATATAATATATGAAAATGATATTCATATCCTAGTTTAAATTCCTTATATCAAGATATAATGTATAAATACCAAATATATAAAAAATTAAGTCACATTAGAAGAATAAAGAGAATTTTACCTGAAGTGAAACCATAACATTGGATTGTTTACAAGCAGTTAATATAGGGTTGTAATAAAAAAATATATGGTATTATATATAATATTATGAATCTTTAATATATTTATAATAAATTCATATTCATTATACATGTGTTTTTAATAGGTATGGTTGAAGTCAATACATATGATATGGGGATTTCATCTCACTTTTTAGTTCCATGAGATACATGTCTTCTTCACAGGTCTTTCATTTTGTGTAGTGTTTATACATACCATGATTTTATTATAAGTATATTATAATTAAATATATTATTATTTAAATATCCATTTTATGATCTTTATTTCATGAGTTTTATGTTTAAAAATCTAACAAATCAGTAAAATAGTTTCATCTCAATTTTCCTCTGTTGAGACTCATATATTTTTATGAATCTAAATTCACATTCAAGGTGTAAATAATTCCATTTTACATGTTATATAATTATTTTTAATTATTTAATGGTATTTTAATCTTTATTTAATTTGTGTTCCTCACATGGAGAGTATGATCCAATGGTACCAAGTTATAAGAGTCTAATGAGATGATCTCATGGTGTTTTCAAGATTGTTTATGTTCAAAATTAATTTAATGATATATTATTATCCACCTCACAATAACACTCATGATTTTAATTCTCCTTTGTTTATTTAGGAAGTCCTCTTGTATTAGTACGGTTTTCCTCTCTTTGGTACTTAAGATAATTTTTTTAAGTAAAAAATGGTCATCTCTCTCTAGTCTGAAATCTGTTATATACAAAAACCATGTTTAAAAAAGGTTTTCCAAAATTTTTTAAAAAGGTATTTGAATCCCATTATCAAGGAATAAATATTTTAAAAACGTTTTATTGATTTAAATTAATCCATTATACATTTTCAAATCTATTTTCAAAGAAAAAGGGTTTTTAATGTTTTAAAATGCGTTCTCAATGAAGAAAGTATATTTACCACAAAAATTGATTTTTTAAAAGATTTTTAAAAATTATTTCCCATCTATGATAACATTCATAGGTGTTACTAATTCCATTTAGGTGGAAAGTATTTATTTTTTCAATTCATATTCATTCTATGAATAGATTATGTTTTGATTTTGTGATGTTGATGAATCCTCTTTCTCTTTCATAGGTTATATGATTTTCAAATCTGATTCATTTCATGAGTTATAATTATGATGAGATGATTATGAAACATTTCTTTTTCCACATTTTATGATATGATTATATTTTTATAATAGAAAATTCATTTCATGGGATATGATATGATTATTTTCTATCTTGTGTAACATGTATGTATCATTTCATTATGAGATGGGTGGGACCTATATCTCCCTCCAATGCATTGGGTAAAGATTTATATCTCATGAGATAAAATAATATAATATTTTATGAACCATGCCTTCATAGATGGACAAGGGATTGAACCCTGGATACCAATATGGTATGATGAGTGAACTCATGCTACTAATATAGATAAGGGAGTGAACCGTTTTTACAAATATAATAAAGGGAGTGAACCTATAATACCGAGATGGTGATGGATGTGATCCCTTTTCTAAAATGGAAATCTTATTGTATATTCTTATGTGTTTCCCAAAATTCTTTGTTTTTATCCAATGTTATGCTTTCATAGTTTATGTTTTTTATTTCATTATGATTCATTTATTATAAAATTCTAATCATTATGCCATGTTTCATGTATATGATCTTTGATATACAGGGTAAAATCTTCTATTTTCATGATCAGGTTCTTGTAACCTAATGTTCATGAATATTATTAAAAATATCACTTGTTTACCCTTACTCATAATTTGATCTCACCCATTTTTAGGTTTCCTTCTACATGATATAAATATATGTATTATTTTTGATGTTTCTATGTGGGGTTCTAGTCAAGAAGAACATAGTGGGAGATATTTTAACTCACTTATATATGAGTTTTTATGTTCCTAAGTTTCTAAAGGTACTAGACTATTACGGTCTTTGGGCATGTGTTTGTAAAATGTTATGAGTATTCTTCAAATGTTATGTAATTTTAATGTTTTAAAAGCAAGGATCATTATAGTTGGTTTAAAAAAATGGTTTTATTTAACCTTGGGATGCTAGGATGAGAAAACCGTAGTGATAACCCTAAGGAAACGTCTAAGGATAATTTTAATAGTAAGAAAAATTATAAGAAAATGTACTAGAATTTTGGGAAAGGATAGATTTTGGGTTTTCCTAGAAAAACATCCCTGTGTGGATACTACAAGTGGATGTGTATATAGAATAGATGTACCTAGGGTTGGAAACTATGAGAAGATATTTTGGGACTGACTGAGGGTAATCTGGTATATGACAACGGGCCTTACAGAACACCTGGTCTGACATTCCAGGGGGATATGCTTTGGGAAATCAAAAACATATCATGAGACATTATGATGTATTTAAATATAGGTTGGATATTAAAAGATGAGGATAAGCCTATGGTTTCATAGATTAATGAAGATTTCATAACTTCGACATCATATAATTTACTTTTCATGATAATGTGGTTCCTCATTATCATAATTATTTCTTACATTATGCTTCTTATTTTATTCAATTGCTAGAACCTAAAGTAACCATGTTAATGGTGATTCTGACACACAATGTAATGATTGCCCTCCTAAGAAACCCAATGTTATTAGATTTGGAATTGAAACCCTCATTCCTATGCTCACATAGCATTCTCAAGATATGAATCATGGTGGACATCCAAATGAGAAAAGGAGGGAACAAGATTCTTTTGAGTCTTAATTCCCACCTTCTTTCAGACGGTCTCCTAATCCACTTGTTATTCAATAATGGATTTTTACTACTGAAATGATATTATCTATCCTCTATTGTTTGTATCATGACAAAGTAATGTTGTTTTACTATCAGTTAAAGGATAAGAGTACTAGTGGTGGAATCTAATCATGAATATGAGGAAGTAAGATGAGATTGAATCCAATAATTGGTATGAGTTCAATAAATAATTTTTCAATAAGTACATTTCATATATTTTTCCCACCAAGATGGATAAATAATTAATTGAGTTTATGAAAATTGATTATGAATATATTGTTACCTACGTGGATAATTTCACAAGACTTTCATGGTACACTTCAGGAATTGTCATCCAGCATAAAACTAATGTTGATATGTTTTTCAATGGCTTAAAGACAAGTCTCAGAATGGTTTTGGCCATAAGATACATTTTTTTCAATGAAAATATTGTGTCTTTAGTAATCAAGGTTGAAAAGGAGGTTGTATTCATGTATCAATCTCTTGGTTTTGATAAGAAGAAAAATATGGAGTTTAAAATATAATCTAAAACCCATGAAGATAAGAATATGATCTTCCCTTTATTCTCTATGTGTGGGTAGAATCATTGAAGAAATTTCCTTAAGGGGTTTAATAATTTTTTTATGTTTGGGAAGGATGGTCGCCAGGTAATTCATTTCTAATATTCTGGAAATAAGTTAGAAAACATTTTGAATAGGGAAAAGGTGCATAGATTTAACCACCCACAGTTCGTGATATAAGTGTAAGGAGAATGGGAATTTTGATAACCACTACAAAAACCCAGGGGTTGGTGATGATAATTGATGTGAACAACCCCTTGACCCAAGAGAAAATGGAAAATATCATGAAATATCTAAATAATATGAGGTGTGAAATAATGATGTGAGGAAAGGTACCTTTACCATCAACTATAGAACTACTAATGTCATACTTGATTCGAGATCTACCAACTCTTTCATATCTAATGAATTTAATAAGGGTGTTATTATTCCACCAGAATAATTAGATATGGAATTATCAGTGAAAACCACTAATGGTATAATGACTTCATCTAAATTCTATGATTCCACTCCAATTGAAGTTTGTGGGAATTTTCTTTTTGAAAAACTTATCATTCTTCCTTTGGTTGAATTTATGTCATCTTTTGCAGGGATTGGATTTCTCAGCATAAATCCCACATCAATAGTTATGAAAGGGAAGTTACGTTTGATATTTAAAACCCTCCAATGATCTTAAATCAATGTGATGATACGTATGATATACCTATGGAGATTAAATATAGTTAATGAGTCTTAATTACTATTTATAAGGTCTTTTTATCTCAAATAGTTGGGAAGAAAATGGACACCAATGATATTCCCAATATTTAGGAACTTGGGGGTGTCTTTTTTGAAACTTTTCCAAGTCTTCCACCAAAACATGAAGTTGAGTTCCAAAAAGAAAATATAATTGGTTCCACAAAAATTTACCAGAATCCTTATATAATTCCCTTGATTGAGTTAGAGGAATTGAAGAAGAAAATCAATGAAAACATTGATATGGGGTTCATTGGGCCGAGTGTGTCACCTTGCAGTGCCCCTGTAATTTTTTTTTGAAAAAGGGTGATGGATCAATTTGGTGCTGTATTGATTATAGGGAGTTGATGAATATCACAATCAATGAAAAGTATCCTCTTCCATGTATTGATGATTTGTTTAATCCACTTACTGGAGGTCAATACTTTTCAAATAATGACAATCATTCTGGAAATCATCAATTGAGGGGTAAAAAAAGGATAGAACCAAGATTACATTTTGTACCATGTATGAAGACTATGAATATATAGTGATTCCTTTTGGTATTACTACTTCCCCTACTATATTTAGGAATTTAATTAATATAGCCCGTAGATATTACCTTGAAATGTTTTTGGTAGTCTATGTAGATTATATTCTTATATATTAAAAGTGAAAGGAAGAGTTTTGAGATCACATAAGAATTAAACTAATGATCCCATTAGTGGGGAATCTAGATGAAAAATTAGAAAAGTGAGTATTTTGGAATCCAAAGGTTTCAATTTTGGGTCACATGATTTTAATAGATTGTATTGAAGTAGATCCATCACAGAGAGATGTTGTTGGATGCTATCCTAAACCAAACACGGTGACTAGATTTCATGTTTTAGTAGGAAATTATCGATGTGTTGTGGAAAGTTTCTCATGACTATATAATCCTTTGTTCAAGTAAATTTAGATGGGTGTTAAGCTCATTTAGATAGATGAATGTGAAGAATGTTTCAAGGAACTGAAGAGAAGGTTAGTCAGTGCACCAATGCTTAATTTACCCTATAGTTGAGAAGGGTTAGTAATTTATAGGGAGTAATTCATGAATGTATTGAGATGTGTTCATATATAGAATAACATGGTTTTCTCTTATGCCTCATCATAGTAGGCGATTCATGAAATAATTTACCTAACACTTGATTCAGAGTTATAAGCGGTATTTTTTTAATTAATGATATAGAGGCATTATCTTTATGAGGAAAATTATGATATATATACTGATAATAAAATTCTGAAATATATATTCACATAAAAGGATTTGAATATGTTCCAAATTAGATGTTAAGAACCGATAAAAGATTAACTAATCAATACATCACCACCCTAGGAATGTGAACAAGGTGGAAGATGCATTATATAAGATGGATCATTCTATCTTATCCATGGTGAGGATCACAAAAGATCCAATATTTATAGAATTGAAAAATAATGGATCTTGAAATCCAGAAGGAAGTGGGAAAATATGATATTTACTAAATGAAGGTTCGACCCTCTATCTAATTAATGATCAACGAGGAGTAGAAGGATGATTTAGAGATCAAAAAAGATGTTACAAATGTTCATGAGTTAAACTTTATCAGGATGGAATGATGAAGTTCCAGAACCTTGTGTGTGATCCTCATATACCAGATCTGAAGAAGGATATGTCAGAGGAAGCTCATAGTACTTCATTCTCCATTCATCCTGAAAGTATAAATATGTATAGGGACAAGAAATAATACTTCTAGTGGGATAGAATGAATAGATATGTTGCAAATTTTGTATCTCGGTGCTTGGTGTGACAACAAGTTAAGGATGAAAGAAAAAAGTCAATGGGGATGTTACATCCATTACCAATAACATTATGGAAATAGGAGAACATCACTTTGTATTTTTTCATGGGAATAACCAAATCCTCTAAATGGTTTTAGGCTATATGGGTTGTAGTCGATCCTCTTATTAAGTCATCACACTTCATTTCTATCAGAGAAGACTTATCGCTAGATTAGCTTTCTCGGATATACATTATTGAAGTGGTAAGGTTTCCTGGATTACTAGATTCTATTATATCAGATCAGGAAATGAGGCTTGAATATTTTTTTGGAAAATTCTTCAGCAAGAACATAATAGAGAATTAATTTTCAGTACTTATTATCCTTAGATATATGGTTAGTTTGTAATATAATTCAAACACTATAGGATTTGTGGAAGTCATATTCTATGGATTTAAAAGGTGGTTGGGATCAATACCTTCATATAGTTGAGTTTTATTTCAACAGTATATTTCACTCATTCATTCATAAGAAACCATATGAATGTCTCTATTGGAAGAAATGTTGATCTCCAATGTGCAGGGATGGGGTTGTTGAAAGAAGGCAATGAGGACCTAATATCGCTGTAGAAATGGTCTAGAAGGTTTGAACTATTCCATAACTTATCAACGAAACTAAAAGCTGGAAAATAAATTACGTTGATAACTATAATTGTTATCTGGAATATGAAGTTCGTGAATAGGTGATTTTATGAATATTTACTTGTAATAATGATGTGATATTCTTTAAAAGCGAAACTAATCCCTAGGTATATCTGTCCCTTTGATATTGTTGATCATATCAATGCAGTTTCCAATTGCTTGTATCTTACTACAAATAGATATAAAGTCTGTCAAGTGTTCCACGGTTCATTCTTGAGGAAGTAAATACCAAGAGCTTGACATGTAGTAAACTCCTAGGTCATACCATTGGTGAAATATCATTATTATTAGTAGCAACCTATTGAAATTATTGATTTGATAGACAAAGTTCTATGAAATTGGACCAATCAACTAGTCAATGTTTTGTAGAGAAATCAACAATTATAAGAATCTATGTGGTTACTTGGGGATACGATGAAGTAAAATTTTTCTCATAAGTTTTTATCTGTGTGAAAATAATTCATGGGAGAAACTCATTTTATGGGTGGGTAGAATGTGACACCTCAAGTTTTTATAGATAAGGTTTTTTGAATAAATTAAATTTTCATTAATTTCATACAACGGAATAATTTAACGATTCCTTTCACATGAAATTGACTTGGCATACATTAAATGAAACCAAATCATTATACATTAGAAACTACATATATTCGGTGTATGTTACATGAAACACCGACATGGCGTACGTTACACGTAACAACAAAATTTCTGATAAACAACATTTTATAGAAATAATTATTTATACTAGATAATTATAACCTAGCAGTTAAAAATAGATTTATGAATAGTAATAAATACTTTTAAAATATTTTTTATAAATTTTTTATATAAATAAAATGTATTTATAATGAAATTTAGGTAATTGGAAAAATTCATTTTAGGTTTAAAAAAACCATTTTCTAAAATGAGCCGCCTTTAATTTCCTTCTCTAAAAAATAATAAAATCAATTTTTTACACATTTAGATATATAATATGATACAATAAACATAATTTTATAATTTATATTATCTAAATTATATTAGGGTAAATGTCAGGAATATTTTTGAGAAACATCATTTTTGGATGAATAATGAAAATTATCGTATTCTAATTCCAACATTATTTTTCATCTACATTATTTATAAGAAAAAAATATATTATAAATTGGTTTAAAAGTATAAATATATTATATTTTTATCAATTAATACAATTTATGTAATTGTAACCAATTTCACATTGAAATTGGATATATAAAAATTGCAATCTTTTGATCGTTTTTACATTAAAAACTCGTATTGTCGACCCGACTACAGGATTAATTATAAATTAATGTCTTCCACCATTGTGATTTGAATTTGGAAAAATATATTTCATATGGATTAATAATAATTTATAATTTCTAATAAGTTAAAATTATTTTTTCCCAAAAATATTTTGGAATATAATTAAAATTAATTACATCGATTTAGGTAAAATTAGGCTTAACTAATGACTAAACCTCATATTTAAAACCCAAAAGACATTTAACATTATAAAAACCCATTTTATGGCCATTTATTGTTAATTATACTTCTATTATTGAGTTTTTTTGTATGACTATTTTTAGGTAAAATGTGGGTACACCTTTGTTTTTAAAAAAAATACAGTGTGAGTCCTTTTCCTTTTCTATAAAAGGCCACCACCTCTCCCACTTCCTCAAACTTATCAAACCTCTTATGTTTAGAAAAGATATTCCAAATACACTTCCCATAAATCATACATTCCTTCTAAAATCCTTACATTGGTAAGATGGAAATCTAAGGAAGCCTTTTGGCACAAACCTAATGGAGTTATCTGATTAAGAGGTAATGTCTTCTCTCGAGTCCTTTCTTTCACTTTCTTTCAACACCATTCTACTTTATTTGTCCATGATTTTATATAAAAATAAATTATCCTCAATGTATTAGTATTGTTTTTATTCTATATTTTCATGCTATTAATACACACCCATTCATCAAATGGATAACGAACATACTTTTCTTATGTACGACGAACTACCACCTCACAAAACGATGATATACAAGTTTTCCATTCCTCCTATCATGGTGATGATTTTGATGGAAAATATATTTATATAATTTATATATTATATTTATTATTTATTTAATTTATTTATTATTTTTTAATTCATATCCTTTTTAATTTCCATTTGGTGTTAATATGATAATTTAGTTTGAGGAAGTGTGGACTACTGCCCCTCAAAGCGGTATGATTTGTTCACACACTACCTGATTGTATTAAAGTTGGTTTTTGTGAATATATAACTAATATATGATATCATAAATATATTTTAAAAATGATATATATATACATATACATATATGTATTTTATATTATATCTTTAATCAAGACAATTAAACGGAAATAATATTCATGTATACGTATGGCCTACCGTCTCCATGAATAGTGTATTCCATTACATACTTATATATTATATATATTATTATAATAAAAATATAATTTATATAATTTGTATTTATATAGTGATTTATATTCAGTAATTCATGATATAATGTAGAAAAACCAATGGTATAACAAATTAAGACACATGCGATGAATAAAGCGAATATTACTCAAAATGAAACCATAACAAAAGATTGTTAACAAGTGGGTTATATAAGGTCATAATAAATTCATATATGGAATTATATATAGGAATATGGTTATTTAATATATTTATAATTAATTTATATTATTTAAATAGGTGGGTTGAATGTATACGATGAGAGTCAAGACACATGGTAAACGGATTTCATCTCACTTTATATTTCTGTGGATAAATGCTATGTTTGACACTCATTCCTGTTGTATGGTGTATATAATAAACATTATTGTATTATATGTATATTATACTTAAATTTATGGTTATTCATATATCCATTTTATAATATTTCTATCATGGGGTTTATGTTTCAAATGTTACTAAATAAGTAAAATAGTTTTGTCTCATTTTTCGGTCATTGGGACTTGTGTTTTTTATGAACCTAAATTATCTTTTGTGGAGTATATAATAAAATTTAACTTGTTATATCATGAATTTAATTTCCATCATGATATTTTAATATTCATGTTACTTCTATTTCCTAGATGGATTTTATGATCCCACGTTACAAATTTATAGGGGTTTATTAAAACAACCTCATCATTTTTTATATATTTTTTATGTATATGATTCCATTGATGAAATATTGTGATAAAACTATCAATAACACTTATGAAATTCGTTATCCTATATTTATTCAGGATATAATAATTTTTAGTACAATTTTTTTCAATTTTTGGAGTATAAGACATTGTTTTTAAGTAAAATATTACCACCTATCTCTCTCCGGTCTAAAATCTAGAGTATTGAAAAACCATGTTTTCAAAAATATTTTTATAAATTTTTTCAAAAGATCAGTGAATTACAATTTAATTTAAAAAGGATTTAAAAAATTTATATGATTTTTAACGCATCCATTACATGTTTTCAAAGATATTTTAAAATAACTATTTTTCCAAAAGGTTTTATGTTTTGAAAATCATTTTCAATGAAGGAATTAGATTCTCTTCATGATTTTTTTTAAAATCATATTTAAATATTATTTACCAAATAAGATAACATCCATTGGTGTTACTCATGGATTTTGGGGTAAATTATTCAATGTCTCCATTTATATTATTTATATGAACGGAATATTTTTGATGGCATGATGTTCATGAAACTCATTTCTCTTTTATAGGTTACATGCTCTTGAATCCCAATTATTTTCATTGGTTATGTTTTTAATGAAATTATTATGAAACTCGTCTCTTTATATATATTATTATATGATTACATGTTTATAATACCCATTTATTTTTCTAGGGTTTGATATGATTATTAATTATATTGAGTAACATGTATATATAATTTCATTTTGAGATGGGTGGGATGCATTTGTCCCTCCAATGCATTGGGTAATGATTTTTAACTCATTAGTTATAATTAGATGGTATTGAGAATTAACATTGACTACTAATATGGCCATCTGAATGAACCATGACTACTAATATGCTTTGGGGAGTGATCTCAGGCCACTAAGATGGCCAAGGGAGTGAGCCATGGAAACCATGATGGTATGGGGTGTGCACCAATATTACTAAGATGTTCTTAGAAGTTATTTCTTAGATACTATGAAATCATATTATATATTATTAGTTTTCTACCAAAATTCAATGTTTTACTACAATGTTATTGTTTCATGGATTATGGTCTTTATTTCCTTATGATTCAACTCTTATGAAAAACGAATCATTATGCCATGATTCATGTATATGATCATTGATTTGAAGGGCGTGGTATTATATTTTCATGACAATGTAATCATAACATTATTTATTAGGATTATTCTTACATATATCCCTTATTTACCGAAACTGTGCATTTAAGCTCACCTATTTTTATGTTTCATTATCCAGGTTTTAAAGATATGTACTATGTTTGATGTTTTTAAGAAGGGTTATAGAAAAGAAGAACCTAGTGGGAGATAATGTAGATCACTTATTTACCATTTTTTATGTTCCCATGATTTCCAAGACACTAGACTAATACAATATTTGGGATTCTATTTGTAATTTTTTTTAATTATTCTCTAAATGTTTTTTAATGATAATGTTTTAAAATAGAGGGTCACTATAAATATTAATCAATAAGTTATTCCCCATTAATGGTATAGTCATGCATAATATGTGGACACATCCTCGATGGTTCACTAGAGTCTTGAATAACTTCCATCTTAGCTATGTGTATGGGGGTTGGTGAAGCACATGGATTTTCCATCTTGTGGACCAACCTATCCAGCACACTACATGGGAAGGCATACATCCATGACTAGGAATAATTAAGGGATATAATTATAGTCGTGGAAACTAGACAAAATATAATCTCAATTTTTGTTTACTCACATGCCAATATAAGCCAAAATTGATAGATAATCCTGGAATGCTATTCTTCACACATGCATTCTAGGGGGAGGGAATAAACATTTTGAGTGAAATTGAATTAGAGAGTGAATTAGTATTTGGTGTATGGATCAAAAATTATTATCTTATCTACATTGGGTATGAGAATACCATCACAGAAAAAGGATCTTGTATTAATGTTCCTTAGGGTAACCACTGCAACTATCTACAATTGACATGGTCAGTGTATGATAAGGAAAAAATATGAAATGACCAAACTAAAATAGCATGTCAGTGGCCTCATCAGGACCTAATGACATTGACACAATCTAGGAAATGGCATGTAGCATGGGATAGAATTAAGCTCCCAGAATCATGGTACTGCTTTGGTACTTGAAGTAGTATTAATGCTCCCATGGCCTGCAAAATAGAACATGAAAAGTACACCAATATTGTAAAGAATGTTTCACTATTTGATATGGGAAAAAATATGGTATATAAGTGCATGAGATGATATAGATAGATTAATTGTCCATCACTATACTAGTCAAGCTGCCATCACTACTATGCCAACTCTGATTCCCAAACATGCATCACCGGCCTAGAAAAGTAACACATTCAATAAAATGGCCAAGAATCCCAGCCGAAGGGTTGGAGATATCATTGGTCTCACATTGTAGCCTCGTGTAGTATAATACCCAATCTCTTGGATTTCCTAATATGAGTTGACACTATCACAAAAATACCGGGAAGGTCACCGGTGAGGGAATATGGTATCTCACAGAGATATAATGTGGAAGAGAAAATGATAATTATGTATTTAATAGTTTTTATTGATCCCATCTTAATATCCTTACATAAATGTTAGTTCACAGTGTTTTTCGTGTCCCTTAACAAAAATGGATTCTCTTCGGGGTCATCCCAGACATCCAAGATATGATGGAACACATCATACATCTACCCAAGGGGGGATATCCCACCAAGTTGGTAGATATCCCATACACTTCTCAGATCATTTATGGAATAGGAAAATATGCTTGAATATCATTTAGTAATATGATGGTGGATGAAATCATAGCCATCTCGACCTAGAGGGGAGTTCTCCAACATGTTGGACTACCATTGGGGATGTACAATGAAATATTGAATGCCTTCAGAAATAGTATCTTGAATAAAATCTAGGAAAAATGATAACTATCATGGAGACAAATTTTATTCAGGTGAGGGAATGGAAACATCATCCATTACGCCAAATCAATAGAGGGGGAGATGATGTGATATGGGGTTACTTTGAAGATCATACAAAAGAATTGTCTTCCAAGGAAAACATTCCGAGTACAAATGAAAATAGGGGTTAACATTATGATTCCAAATAATTGTAACCCTCTAGATGGTCATATTGGATGCTTCATGGGGATCAGAAGTAATCTATATAAAGTTATGAAGTATATTTCAGAAAAATTAAAACAGAATCCTGTCAAAATACATGAATAAATTCAGCAACATCATAAAAATAACATGAACCGCAAAGGAGTTCATGATTATATGACCAAATAAAGGACTCTTAAACCACATGACCAGTGGAAATGTTATAGATTTTATTACATACAAAATATCTCATCACCATGAGACCGGTCATGAGACTCAAAATCATGTTACCCTAACACAGTCACCCAGTTTATATGATGTTCAATCGATAATGTGACAGATCTAGTGGATCTTGCGAACCTACAAGACAACTATACAGAACATGGATTAGGCCAAGGATCATATAATTACTATGATTTGATTCATTATTGGTTCAATAAAGTGTCTGAAAAAAACATTTGATTAACATAATCATGGAATAGTTCTTATAAAGAAATATTATGATACATGTCTTCCAAATTGTTCTCCTAAAGTAGTATTTTGGAATATATATCTCAAATTAATCTCACGGAGAGTTCTTGTGAATATAATGTTATAGTGAGGTCATGCGAATTGGTCACATGAACGAAGCAATTTCTAGAGCATGATAAATTATAATTCAATGATGAATGATCCTCTCCTTCAGAACCAATTTATAGGAAATTGTTCAGAATACCATTATTCAAATGAAATGAAAAATATCACCCAAGGCACCAATTAGAGGTATCTCTAATGTGATAGATGGGACTTTATATTCCTTAGAACCAATCCCTTTTCCCGGTAGACATCACCCTTGGGTGGGATTTTGTTCCACCCAATTGAGCATCAAAAAAATCTACAATAGAATAAATATACCAATTATGAGTCTTATTGTTTCAAAAAAATGGAATACAAGTTCGACAATAGTCACATAGATCATGTAATAATCAAAAGTAAAGGTGATTGAATGACCCTCTAAAGTACATGTGAGAGGATCAATTATAGTTCATGATCTACTCTTCACCACAAAGATCATCATTAACAAGACTCTCATTTCTTGTGAAGGCATATTTAAAAAAATTTGTGATCATGCAGAAGATTACAAATGGGTTCCTCTAAATCATAAGAATTATCAACCAGTGGATGCCTGGATATCAGTAAAAAACCCCTTATAAAATTTAGTCAAAACAATCATGAATAGAGTAGTTATGAAGTGTTGACATGGTATATAAGACAAAATTGGGAAATAAAATTTCTTAATTCAAAACAACCTTTGATCATATATAAGTGTGATGATGTCTATGAGCTTTCTTGGAAAATATATTATCTATTATAGGACTCATGATACATAATCATGGGAGATGATTATCTAAAATTATTGTTTAAAAATATAAATAACTGAGAAAATCCTATTACAAGTAAACAATAATTGTTTGGTATGTTTATAAGGTTGATATCTCTCTAGAAATTTATTCCTGAATCATGAGTTTATTTGAAATACCCATATATATTATCTTTATTAGATGATAATTAAAATTATCATTATGTGATTTATTTATTGGTTCAAGAACATAAGGGACAAAGATTTTATTATATATTCTTCTTTTAAATAAATATATTCTGTTTCATAGAATTATTGATAATAACAATTGAAGTAAAAGGGGAATTATTATATTATATAGAAAATATCATGAAAATAACATGATTAATTAATCTTATTATAAATAAATAAAAAAATTTCATATTAAAATGTTTTTCAATTTGAGGATTTATAGATAATAATATTATCCCTTCTGAAATATATTATTAATATAATAATGTATTAAAAAAGATTAATTTTAAATTATTAGTATGAAAAATTATAATCATTCTATAATAATATTATTTAAATTAGAAATTATTATTAAATTATATATAGAAAAACTAATGTTTGAGAAGGATATTTTTTATAGAAAGGATTTTCTATTTAAATTTTTCTATTTCTTGTATATGATAAATTTATAAAATTTATATTTTAAAAAATACTTTATTTTTTTAATTCCATAAATTTTATTTTGTCCTAAAATTTATTAATGATATTTCTATTATTAAATCATATATTTTTCTGTGAATAGTGAAAAGTACATAATATACTAAATTCAGAGTGTTTATCAATACATTAGGGGATAAAAATATCCTTAAAATTTATAAAAAAATAATAATTGTTATAGATATAGTAAAGGAGTAAAAAAAATAATTGAAAAAAGATATATCAAATTTATAAATCCAATATTTGAATATTTAATTATTAAATTCCAATAAAAACTATTTTGGTATTTTCGATAATTTTTTTTGATAAAATTAATTTTATAAGTTATTTGAAAAACATATAAAGATTATTTATTTATAATTAAAAAATTTATATTAAAAATATAAAATAAATTTATAGTTGTATCATATAAATAAATTTTGATCTTAAGAATTCACATTTTCTAAAAACGTTTTTTACATGTTAAATCTGACAATATTAAAAATAAATTCTATTTACTAATAGAAATTTTATTTGATAAACTAGAATTCAAATTAAGAGTAATATGGTGATAATTATTAAATTAAATTTATTTTATATTTCAGTATTAGAAGATGTACATATGTAAAATTGAGTTACCATGGTTAAAACAAAAGTAGTAATGTTGAATATTCTAGGATGAGTGGACTTAGAAACATGTATAAAAAATATTTGAAAATTTATTGTGGTGGTGTCCTTGACCCTAATTCACCCACTCTATTATTTTTTGTTTTTCATTATTATTCCATATGAAACATGTTCTATCTTTATATTATATAGAAATATTTAACAAATATCCATTCTAAGAACTTATAAAAGGGGTTTGTTTCCAACCATTCATGTTCACTTAACAAATTTATTATATTTATGAAACAGTCACCTTTTTAATTACACTATAATAATATTCATTTTCCATGATTATCTTTTCGAAATATAATAGCTTTAGGCCTCTATTACCATGTTATCATTTGAGTAAATCACATGTATTTCTACACAAGTACTCACATAAAATAATTTATTCCATATTAAAGAATATTTTTTAATTATATTTTTCTCATTTTTTGTATTTAAATTTTTATTATGATTATAAATTTTTATTATCATTTTTTGGAAATAATTATTAACCACATTTCCACTTTTACAGTAATAAAAATAAAACTTTCACTCAAATATTATGAGAACTCCCACCACCATTGAGTGAAAAAAATCTATTTTTCACTAGTCCAAATAAATGTGACACATATAATATAAATATTATTATTAAGAGGATAATTATAATCTACCCTCTTTCACTCTCATTCTTCATGAAATGAAAATATTAACCATATGTTTTGTAGTGTTCATCCTCCAAAATGTTACGTATAATTTATATATTATATAATAAAATATATTCCAATTTAATCCACCATATTAAAAGTATCTAAATAATTTAATTATTCTTCTATAGTATTGATATTATTCCAAAATAAACCAATTTCATCATAATTATCATCAATTAATAATGGTGTGTTTATGTTTGGCTCAGTTTAACCACCAATTTATACAATTCTATAATATAATATCATGTATGAAATTGATAATACAATTACTAATTATATATGATATAATAGTATATTAATATTTTACTTTTATTCTATAATATTAACATTAATGTTAAAATAATTTATTAATATACCATCAACATTTTGTTAATGGTCATTGAAACAAACATGTATTTTATTCATACTACATGAAATGTGACTAAACATTTCATATAATGAATCTGTAAATTTATAAATTATCACAATGTAAATATAATAGTATTTTTTTGATCTGTGAATGATGGATTATGGGAGATGAATGAATGAGCACACTGCTATAATGAAAATAGTACAAAATGATCAATATTACTCTCACATGATATTCATTAAAAATAACAAACTAACACACATGTATATAATAATTATAAATTATATTTATAAATGTTTATACACATGAATAATGTTGTAAAATAGTTTGTTAATATGGTTATGTTTTTTGTTTGATTATGTATAAACCTTCCCCATTTTACTAAGAATAACTCATTTTTTATATTTTTTTAATCCAATTCCTTGTTTCTTAAAAGATAAATATATTAATGGAAAAATAACAAAAATTGAGCATTGGAATGACCATAAATAATATAAATTCAGAATATATACAGTGAGTTTGAAAAGTTAAAATTCAAATTGCGCTGAATCAACCGCATAAAGAATCTATAAACCATATTAGTAAATATGGATAATCCATATCTGAAAAGTATCAATGTGACAACACAATAAGTGGATTATCCACATGATTATCTTATTGACCATGGATATTTTCTCACAAAATCTATAATTTATTACATGATAAACATTTCCACCACAAATATAGTTGTAAGTGAGTAGTTGATATCCAAAAATTTAGAAAAGTATTGGAGTGATTGTACATAGATTTCGGATCAAACAAACATAAAAACTAGAGAGACCATATCAAAATGTCGATATGAAAAAACAGACCAAAATGTTTTATGATTCTAGATGACCTCATGTTAAAGTGAAATAACTCTATGGAAAAACATTTCTTTTAGAAATTTCATGAAGTGGCCACATTTATAGTTGAACAAAGAATTAATACATTATTAATTTTAATTGGTTCTAGATTAACCATTAGTTCATGGTGATTGAAAGTATCTATATATAAGGAATATGTCCATAATTCTCAAAAAAATTCCAAATATTCCACTCATGTTTAAGTGCCACACATAAGAAATAGTATCTAAATTTTTATATGATATTTGATAAATATAATATTTTAATAAATATTTATATGCATATTTAAATGTTTTTCAGAGGAATATAATGACCCTAAATTTCATGATGAGTAAAAGGATATATAATTATAATTTTTAATGGATCTATTCATTGGATTTTTTCATTTTTTTGTATACCATAAAACGAGATTCACAAATCAAAATAATTCACAACAATAAAAAATATTCACTGATCTATTTTATGGTCTATACTACTATTTTATCTCTTGAACATCATAAAAACACCTGAAAACATTTTACTATAATCTTACAACATCTCTCAACTGAAGGAATAAATCTAGAAGATAATAATAATTTGTATATCAATATAACTATAATAGTCACTTTATTAATATTATTTTCTATTCTCTATCCCTAATTTAATTAAATTTTAGTTGTGATTGATGTAATTGTTTTCTTTATTGAGAATACTTTTTTTTTATTTTATTATATATTAATCTAATATTATCTCTACTTTTAATTTATAAGTATTATCACTTGATAAATATAAATTATGTTGTGTATTGACTGGAATGGCTATGAATAGTTCATTGTATAACACGATCAATGTTTTTAATCACTTTTGTTTTTATTAAATTTTCAAAGAATTGGGTGAATTTCCAATGGTTTAGAATTAGTTATTAGCATGAGAGTGAAACTATTGAATTTTTATAAAACATTTTGATTCAATGATATAATTAATATGAATTTCTAAAAACAATTTTTTCTAATGAAAATATTCTATAATAAACTGCTCTGACTGAAAACTATCATTTTAATTGATTTAGAAATGAAACACAAGATACTAAAGAAACCACGGTGGTCAAAAAAAGTGGAAACCCATATCATCATTAAAAAAAACATCATCGCCTCATTGGGAAATGAGTATATTATAAAAAAAATATGACATACATTTATTTGGGGATGTCACGGATGCCACAAAATTGGCCACATGGTTCCCCTCCTGCCATGTGTGGGTGATCTCAATGTAATTACCCATGATCTATTTTCACATTCTAATTAAATATGCACTATTACATAGAACCCAACATGTACCTACTAGTGGTCTGAATATAATTAATGAATCTATTTCCACCACCTTAATCAAGATGTCCATCTTCCTGCATAGCTACAAACTCATGATCATCGCTTGCGATTCGGCCTGTAAGACATCTTCCCTACCAAAGAAGGAATAGAATGCTACTGTAATAGGGACCACCAAGTTCCTAATGGAACCTATTCCTTGCATATCCCCTTGATAAGAGATCCATTAATGGTGATCTTAAGCCCATGGTGTAGAGGGTCCCAATATACCCAATGCCCCCATCCCATCTCCCAGACCTGATTGGAAAGAAAATGTTTCGAGAAGATGGATTTAACTAACTATGAATCATGTAAATATGCATATAACCAGTCCATATCCTGGAATGATTTCTCATTTTAAATATAATTTTATCTTGAGAACATCATATGATTTTTTGTCTCCCATAATTTCAATCATTCCAAACGGTCTAACAATCCACTAATAGGATAACAACCCTTGCCTTCCTCTCAAGACCATGGTAACCGGTTCCATGAAACCATAAACTATGAAGAGTTTCATGCATCCCCCCTTAACTATTCCATCTTGTGAAAATTTTTAAGTCATTCCAAATTAAACTATAACATTATCTACAAAAAAAATACTTTCCCTACCTTTTTTGGCTTGGGATTGTGGCAACACCGGTGCCTATAGGTGATGATCATGCCCTTGCATTGAATGTTATCATCGATGGGAAAATATAGATTCCTCTCCCACCACAAAAAAAATTCAAATATGGAGGGAACCTCCTGAAACCACATAGTAACCCCCATGTATCATCATTGGATTCATCCCTCCTCACATGAGAAAATTCATTTAATGAAAACTCACCCAACATGCAGCCTATAAAAATGGGGTTACTAGGTTCTTCATTAGTAACACATCATGTTTATTTACCAATATATATATATATATATATATTTATATCATTTCTAAATTTATATCATTATAGATAATAATATGTTTTTGGGTACTGATACAAATAGACCTTCATTCATTAATGGAATAAAATGAACTAAATAGAAAATTTAAATAAAAATAAATCCTGGAAGAATTGAGTTCGATATCTAGATTGTAATTGAAGATAAATATGAAAAAACCAATAAATTTCAGGTATAATTGGATGGATTCCCCAAAGGCTTATTATGATTTTAATTTCAGATCTTTTAAAAAAAAAATTCATGCATTAGGAGAAGATGAATTTAGTACAATAATTGTATATGAAACTACCTTGGATACTTCAGATATATTATATGTTTCTCATTAAGTGACATAAAATAGAAAATAAATTTTCCCAAATATATATACATTTAAATATAATACATTTATAATGAATGAAAGGAAAAAATTTTTAATAATTATTTCCATTTAAATGAGATCTCTAATTTGTTTCATAACTTAGGAATGAAAATTAATAAAAAAATATAAGTGCTATGAATTATAATATGCTTACCTAAAATATTGAGAGGCCCAATTCAATTTATCCAAGAATCCAATAATGCGAGATAGATACTAATAATGGAGTTAATTTGGATATTCCTGATGTATGAAGAAGATATAAAATTAAAAAAATGAAAATGTTGAACTAAAAATGTCAATTACTTTCAAGATATCTTAGCCAATGGAAACATAAATTGTCTTAGAGGATCACACCAGAATAAGTTATAGTGATTTTGATTGTTATGGGTAGTTGTATCGACTATAAAACTTATTTATGAAATACAATTGTTTCAAAATTTTCTTAATGAATTGAATCATTAAATGAATTAATGCCATGAAATGGGAAAGGAATAATTATGAAGACTTTGATGTTACCAACTTTGATTAGAAGAGGAATGAACATATCGAGGATGAGTCTAAAAAAATTAAATTCATTAAATATAATGTGGATAAAGGGAATAAATACATTATGTAAATGAAATTATCCTAGACTATTTTTCGGAATTGTTATAGTGAATAAGATTCATGTCAGTAAGATAAAAATCAAATGTCCAATATTTATTTTCTAGAAAACACATATAAAGTAATAAATACTATATCTACATCTCCTAATAATATTTAAAATATATTTGAAGATGAATATAGTTATTAAAATATGACCAGTGAATATTTATTTGAATATTGAAATATTTCAAAAGTCACTTTTAATTAACATAAAGATATGTATAAAAATTAAAAGAAACATTTGGGAACAAATTTGTTAGCCAGATGTGGATTCCTAAGGATTTAATTACTAACCTATCCAGACAGATGAATATATGGGTACCAAAGTTGATGTGAATTTAATTAATTTCATGGATCATGATTCAAGAGCTCATATAAAAGGCTATGATATCTTGATAGTGGGTTTTCAGATATATAATTGAATACTTCATATTTTTTCCAAAATCTAACCAGAGTGGATGGTTATCATGTAAATTTTAGAGTCGATGTAAAAGTAAATATTATCTCCCTTGGCAAACCAAGTAACTCTAAAACATGATTAATTTTTAAACTTTTATATTTTGATGGATTATAGTATAATATTCATATCATATCACAATTTTTTGATGATTTAAATCATTCAAAATTTTGGACTTATGATTTTATGAGATATGATTAAATATTTACAGTAATATTTATTTCCTTAATGGATGATTATGGTTATCCCATAGATTTATGTTCATTTTTTCTTCTAAAAATGTTTCTTGTTAAAATTAAAATCATCATAGATGTTACATATTTAAATTATAAAAAATTAAAATTTCATTTTATAGAATATGTAATACACCCTACCAATCTTAAATAACCTACAAAATGTATTCCTTTTAATTTAATCCCCTCGATAGCTCACAGAACACAGAAAAGTAAGTCTAAATGAAATTTAATATATCATAATGTAATAACCTAGTATTTATATTGGATGGTACAACTTATAATTACCAAATTAGGACTTTTTATTTGTCTGATATAATTAAAATAATAATCAATAAAAATAAAAAAAAATGTTTTTTTGAAATTAATTATTTTTCTAAAAATACGGTTTACATTCACATTATGAAAATATTTTCAAATTATTTTTAAAAAAATTATTAAAATATTTTGGAAAAATTTATATTTATAATTTAATTCATAATATCAAAATCAATTTAGGATTTTTTTTTCTAAGAAGTTTTATTTTTTGATGAACATTGAAAAATACTAAAATTTAATTGAAAACCCCCTTTTCATGTACCTTATTTATAAAGAGAAATTTTTTTATAAATTGGATCTGAGTAAATATTAGTTAAAAAATATATATATATACCCAATTTAGGAATTTTGAAACATTTTTAAATTGAATTTTTATACACAAACATTGTAATCTTTTGAACATTTTTTCTTTGAAAACCCACTTTCTCATTATGTATAAGATAATAAGTTTAAACTATATTTTTCCAATTATATAAATGTAATTTGATAAACTAATATAAATATTATAAAACATTTAATATATAATTTCTAATAATGTCAAAATATTTTTTTACCATATTGATTGGTCAAAATAGTAAAATAAAATTAACAATGTTAAGGTAAACGATGGATTTACTAGGGGAAAAGTAAAAAAGATAAGTGTTAAAATAAACTAAAAACATATCTAAAGTTTATTTGATGGAAATATTTAGAAATTATATATTATAGGATCCATAATGGATAAGGTTTTTTAGTTTAGTTTTATTTTAACAATGGTTATGATTGAATATTTTTGAACCACATGCATGTGTGCCACTCACCTCAAATATATAAGGTCATCCCTCTCATATCCTCCTTACACATTCAGTCTCTTTTGGATCTGAATATACCTAACCAAATAACATCTTAAATTACCTCCACTAATCATATAATGCTTATTTTGGTCATAAATTCAGCAGAGGAAGGATTTATTTCAATCCTATGGAGGATACTTGAATAATAGGTAATGTTCTTCAATGGGTGTTTTTATTTGATTTCTTCCTCAAACAAAAAAAAATTATTATAAAAATATTATGATATCATAACCTATGTATCATCCATTTAATTATATTTTTTATAATATGTGCATCACCTTGAACCATATCCACTTCAATCGAAAAGATTATGAAATCATCATTCATATGTATGGCGGACTACCTCCTCGCAGACTGATGGCATTCATTTTTTCATAACTAATATTCAACGTTGGGTACGATGATGGATATAATTAATATATATTATATATATAACATAATTATACCTATGGAGATAATATATCATTTATAAAATTTTAAATTCTATTCTGTAGGAGATACTATAACATCGCTGATGTGTTAAGAAGACTATCGCTTCGCAAAGTGATGTGATTCCTCTTTCACAAATGCTTTAAATGAAATATGATTAGGATAAAGTAAATTATTATATATTAAATACATGATATTATTATGAAATTGATAGATTATTTGTCATTATTAAGAGGTAAAATATTTCATCTTTTTTCTTAACATTTCACGTAATGAAAAATAATAATGTCGTTTATATACACCTAGACTACCACCTTCATGAAATGATGTGGCAATCTTTTCTACACCACACCCCGTTGTGGATATATATAAGTTTATTTTAATAAATAAAATGTTATATATGGTATTATTGTCATTATATTAATATAATATATTACTTACTCTCATTCCACATTTATCATTGTTAAATTTAATCATTACTCGCATGTACATACAACCTACCATCACCATGATCATAACATACTTCATTATTCAAAACCTTATTTCATGATTTTCTATAAAACTATAATTTATGTTTAAATATGTTAATTTTGACATTATTATTATTCTAGATACGAAATAACTTTATAATATGTGCAAGAACCAAATATTTCATGAGGAAACATGTACGAGAGAACAAGGAAATTAACACTCGAAATAATGAAACTTGTGAAGGATAATTAACAAACAGGTGATACGATGTCATATAATGATAATATAGGATATTATAGTTATTAATATGGTTCTGGTAGACGTTAAAAAAATTAATACCACTATATAAGACGTTAAGTCATGATCAACTAAAATGAAACATGAGGTAAGTGGTTTCTCCAGAACATCATTTAATTGGAGCATATGTTAATGCTATGCACCTATTTTCTTTTTTATATATATTGTATATACTATAAAATTTTCATTTAATATCACTAATAATTAATTATTCATTATATTTTATGATTTAATTTTGAATTATTTCATTTAATTTTATTTGACATAAAATATACCAAGTGGTAAAGAATTTCATAACTCAATTAATTTTTATTAGGTTATATTACTTCTTCACTGTCTTTCATATAAAAATATTATGTGTTTAATTAATCTTGAACATATTATTTTTATTCCCACTTCAACTATATTGAATTACATTTGATACACAAAATTATTTTATTTATTAATTATTACATCAATGTTATGATCTTTGTGAGGGTATATTTCACTATCCCATTCTAATCAAGAATATAAATACTTATATTTACATTAAATAAAATTAAAAAGGTATTTTTCCAATGAACCCATTTAATTTTATCCCCCCACAACATATTCAATATATTATCAATTAATATTATAATTTTTCAAATTATTAGTACTAAATATTGTTTGGTAAATGTTTTTATGAAAATATAACATCATATCCTCTTCGATTGAAAATTTATTCTCTTCTAAAAGCATTATTTCTCAAAGAAAAAATAATAAATATTCCTAACATGTTCAAAATGATTTATTAATATATTATTTAACCATTTTTATTTTTTAATTTGTTTTAAATAATATTCATTTCACTTTCCAAAAAAGGTATTATTCTAAACATTTTACGATGAAGAAGGTTTGTTCTTTTAAACATGTCAAACATATAGAGTGTTACCCATCATTATGATATAAATTTAATTTATGTTTCATTTTAAAGTTTATAAGGTTCCTTTTATAGTAATGGTTTTCCAAATATTCTTGAAATCATAGTTTTGATAAGTTATTTTCAATAAAAAAGATTTTTGAAATTATTTATGTTTTATAAAGTGATTTCCAAAGAATTTGTTAAATATATTTCTATAGTATTAATATTAATTAATGAAAAAAATCTTTTATTAATAGAGTAATGGATATATTTTTTTACCATATATATTTTTCTTCCATATGGTTTATTAGTGTTTTAAAAAATGATCATATTGAAATTAAATTCCGTGCTTAATTTTTTTTGGTAATTAAATTACCATTAAAATAATCCCTTTTATATGATCTCTAGACATTTAATTACCCATAAATATCATTATTATTTATCATGGATATGATTTTTTCTTAAACTATATCTCATTTCTATATATGTTGTTGTAATTTAAAATTTATTTTATTAACTCTGGAAATATTGATAAATATGTATCCTTTATTCAATATAAAAATTTGATTTTAATGTATGCAAATTCGTTTATAAAATTGTTTGTTTGATTTATAAGGAATTTTTTGGACATACATTGATGGTTGGGTCCTAGTAATATATAGACCCTTGATGCTTTGGGATGTATCATAATAAAAATATGTATTCTACCATTAAATGGGTTTCTACATATAGTTTTAAATCATCTTGTGAAATGTCGCAATGGTAGAGGTATCATGATGTATTCGATCATGGTGTCCAATAATAAAGCATTTCCTTATATAGTAATTCATTTATTATTATCCATGATTTTTCACACTACTATTATTTTTACATGCATTTTATTTTGGGTTTATTCATTAAATTTCATGATTTTCACTTATTTACTTTTCCATATTGATTATGCATTATCCAGTTCTGGTAGTGTTTATATTGATTAAATGGAATGTGTTTTAAAAAATTTAAATATATATATATATATATATTATCCATTATATTTACACTGTGAAATTATCTATGGATACACTTTATTCACAAATTACTGATTAAATGACATGTGTGTTTACTTATTTAAATTTACATGGTAATTATTCTTATTGATTCATGATATCCTCCACTATACACAATCCTTCCTAGGAATTTTATCTCACCCTTATTTCAATTCCTTTCATAATATTCCATGAAGTTTACAATGATTGATATTCATGAATATAGTATGGGGAATAATGTTATTTTCAAAAAAAATCTAATTTTTTTATTCAAATGTAATTTAATACTCATTCATGTTTCTAGTTTACCAATAATACCAAATAGATTAGCATATCATGATGTGATTCCTTGTATCTTGTGCCAATGTAATATAGAATAAATTGGTTCTCGGTTACTAGGGTCGGGGTGACTATGGTTGGTATAAACTAAATTTAGTCAAAACCTTGATAACTAGATTTAGGGAAATATATATGAGGGAGCTCAACCCTATGATATAATATTAGGACAACTATATAATAACATCATAATGTTTTGATATAGAATATTTTATGTGGTTTTTCCTAGAAAAACATCCACCTATGTTTACTAAAAGTGGACATGATTATTGAAAATATGAATTTTGGGTTAATAACTATGAAAAGGTAATATTGGTATTGACCCAATCATAACACGGTGCACAAAAATGGGCCTTACTGTGCGCCAAGAATAAACTCAAAGGGGATGTGATTAGGATAATTCCAAACATCCTCTAATAAATTATAAATTATTTTTATAGATTACGAAAATGAATGAACTATGTTAAACATGATGTGTCTTATATTGAAAATATTGTGTCGTTATTTATACATATTATTGATGAATATATGGTTTTACCACTATGAGTATTGTAGCTTATAGTATAATATTTTGGATTTTGAAATTGGTTAGAACCCAAAGTAATGAATTTATCATTCAACATAAAGTACAATTTGGTGTATATGAGATACCTAATGGTTTGATGAGATGAATGAATGATATGTTGATTATCTAACCGATTTTCCAAAAATATGAATAAAAAAATTTACATTAACCAACTCCAAAACTCACTAAAGAAGGTAATGATTTATTTCATTTAGTTCTTGAGTGAAAGGTACCATGGGGTAAAGAAGGTTTGATATCCATAATTAACAAAATTTAGATGGATAAACATAATAATTTTAACCACTATATTTGTAAATTTCAATATATGTAGAAAGGAATGGAATAAAGTATTGAATTTATAAGAAACTTTTTAAAATAATGATGAATGTATTTTATTCAGACTGTGAAAAGGTTATGAAAGAAACTACTATATGATTCCTCTTGGTTATGACACAAATTTCATTTAAAAATAAACTTGAAGGATCTCCTTGACTGTAATTTTAAGAAGAGAAATAATTAATCTATTTTGGAGAAAATCAACACGGAGATTGATAATTTTTTTGGTAAGGTTTCGTAATGCTTGGAGTGATGGTCTCTTCAAAACACATGATGGATAAGGAAATACCTTACCTAGTAGGTTAAATGATATTTATAGGTTACCCTATGAAATATCATGATCTCATTGCATTTGTAAGGAAAATAAATTACAATTTTTTTAGGATTGTATGATGGAAAAAAGGGTTTCTAGAATAATTAATCTTCGGGTCAATGATGGATTGTTTTCTAGGGGCATGGTTGTGGTAGGGGGGATGTTTAAAGAACCATCGGTAGTCCTTCCTCTAGGCCATAAAATATGGAGGTTTGGGGATGTTCATGGGTTTCCCTGGAGGGGTAATTTTAAAGAACATTCCTAGGTTGGTTTTCGACGAGGATAATTAATATTTGGAGTACATTCCAAGGGAGGAAGAGATTATATATGTTCTTTACATCAAAAATGTTGAAAGAGATATACGCATGACTAGATTTCAAGGATCATTTTTTGTATATTCATTAGAAATTATCAAGGATCATGAGGTTGAATCTATTCTTATGTTTTCAAAGGTGGGTTTGTCACCATGTTCACTTGTGCTTCAATTGTGGTGTTGATACAAATGATCAAGGAAATTATTTCTCTAGACTAGTTCTGACTAATTTTCTATGTATGTTTGCTAATTGTTTCTAGTATTTCTAATAAAAAAATGGAATTGTTTGGTGGTTAAAAGTGTTATATCCTTGGAGAAACACAGTTATATTATGTGACATAACATTTATGTAGCTATAGGTACAACTACAAAAATGGTGGATGACATCAATAAAAAGAAATTAGGTATAAAAATCATCATCAAGGTTGACGTGGATAATAATCATATCCAACTATAGTTTTATTTAATAATTTAGCTTATGAGGTTTCATAGTTTCATGTAATTGGTATGTAAATTATTTTTTTGGTGTTATCCTTTACTTTGGATCATGGTGTTTTTCATGGGCAGGATCTTAGAAGTATTTAAAACTATGTGTCATCTGAGATCGGTTGAAATGATGTCCCTTATTATTATTTTTTTCTCAAGAGGTGCTCAGTAGAAACATCAATCATGATTTAGGGGAGATGATGATCATTACTTATAAAAAATTTTATAGATCTAGTCTTTTTATCACCTCATGCTTGTTGATGATATTTTTTTTTCATCAATGGAAAGAAAATATAGATTATTTTATTTAACATGATGATGGGAATTTATAGTGGCCAAAGTGGGAAGTGAATTAATCAAAGTAAAATATTCATATATATTTCAGAACACTACATTCAAATGTATATTACTCGAATTTAGGACAAACTAGTAATTCAAAAATAAATCAACTAATTGGGTATCAATGATCACCCACTTCTAATGGCTGGATAAAGAAGGTTTATTTCGAACTCGTGGCTATTCTTATCACATCACACATCCAAAAAATGGTGAATAAGTTCCTTCCATTTAGATGTAGGATAATTAAAGTAAATTATATTCTTATTTCCATTCCAATTCACATTCATTCTGTGATCCGGGAGCATAACAGAACTATAATCAATTTTGAAAAAATTTACTTCGAAATTCATTGGGGATTCCAATAAAAAAGGTAAGTGTCATTGGTCACCATGAGGTCCGTTAGAGAGGCTGATCAATGATAGATGTGAATATATGTAGTATATTAGAAACCATGTTATTCATGCATGTGAGACATTCATGGAATATCATTAAATAGAAACCCCTCTAGTTGATGTGTATGAATACATGGTCTATAGAATATTTTCTAGGTTGGGTTAAAAAATAAAAGAAAAAATATTTTCCTTATGATATGTATGATGAAAAACCATGACATACTAAATTAAAAGGCATGTTGGGTTGCCATGTGTGAAGATATCAAGTATCATAAGGATACTTTTTGGGAAATGTAATATATTTTCCAAGTTTCCTAGTCCTTTATATATTATTTAGAGGGGTATTTTTTATAATGGATTCACTTTTGGGACCATGTTTCCAGTGAAATATGAAATTTATTGGATTATCACTCTGGTTTATGATCCATGTAGGTGTCTTTTCACTAGAAAAGTATTTGTACTATTCAAGGTAAAAGAAAATCACTCATTTTGTACATTTGTTCATGAGGTTGATGAATTGGTGAAAAAGAGTTAGTGTCCTGATATACCTAAAAAAGTATCATTTCATGGACTATAGGATGATGAATAAAAAATCCCTATGGATAATAATGATCAATGTAGAGTAGTTATCATGGTTTCATGGTGCTGGTTGTATGAGAATTTATGTTTAGAATAATTATGGCATATTTTTTTCAAATGTAAATGGGCTAGAACAATTTAGAAATTCACTGGTCAATGAATGTGAATTTGTTTAGGGAGAGATGACAAATTCCTTATAATGTTCTTGGTTTCCTAAGGAGGGGCACCATGGTATTGATATTAGTGATCACATTTTGGAATTTAATGCAGCATGCTAGGTGCAATTGGAGGTTAAGAATAATTTAAGAGTAATTAGGCCTTCTACAAACATTGGTATCCTTGTATGAGTGAGAAATCAGGTATCTAAACATGAAATAGACATTCTAGGGGTATTAATGGAGAATTTATTTGATGAAATATCCTTGGCATGGTGTTTCTCTAGGGGATCATGGAACTTCTTCATCACAATGATGGATGAAGTGGGAACATCTTATTTAAGGATTGAAAAATAATTTTTAGAGCTCTTGTATTGATCGAAATATGAGGGGGATGGTTTATGACGGTTGGGATCACTAATCCTTAGGGATATAGCCTTATAATGCTTCAAAAATCCCATGGGGTATGAGGTAAGATCTCTCTATATTGGACTTTCAATGGGAAAACTACAAAACATTCATCTCTCTCTGGTGGAATCTGATTCTGAAATATTTTTGGGACCTAGAAAAAATACATGAATATTCATTATGATTTAATATATTTAATTATAGGATGCATGATTCTCATCGATCAAGGAAATGGGGTATATTAGTCTTAGATGGAAGGGAGTTTTTTAGCAGATATCCTTGTGAAGAAAGGGGGATCTAATGATAGACTTACTCTTTATCATTATATTGGATCTTTTTTTCTCATTATGTTTCAATTATTTGGGGTGATTCCCTTGGTCTGCATTACATTTTCCCTCCCTGAGGATTAGGTTCATTGAATAAAAGGACTATTATTAGTGAGTGACAATATAATAATTATAAAATAGTATTATTAGACTTCGTAAAAAAATGTTGGAATGAAAACCTTATTAAAATGTTTATTCAATGAATAATTTTACTCCCCTGATGGACATCATAATTTTTTGGGAATGTTTTTTGGGATTTAATAGAAATTGTTTAGAAAAAATACTACAAACATGCTGGGTGAAACCCCATAATATCTGGAAAGGTTAGAGGGATTTAACCCATGACCAAAGGTTAGTAAGGGGTTTGAACCTAATACTAGCCTACATGATATCCTGGTTAATAGCTAATTGTTTTTAGTTAAACAATCATTAAATACATATTAAGGATGAATTAGTGGTGTTACATTTAAGGATTGGACCTTAATTTTTTATATTTTGTAACATGAGAAAACCATATTTGTTTTGAAAAAATATTTATAGATATATAGAAATACATGTCCTTTATTTATAGATCCCACAATCCATTAATAGTAATCTTTACTGATCTAGGGAAAAAAGATTTTTTTGGATATTCATTTCATGCATTAAGGGATGAATTTAAAACTAATCAATAAACAACCAAAGAAGTAAATTGTACTTATGAAATTTAAATGTTTCAAATAGCCATACTACTTTATATTTTTAGATAGTAAAATAATTCCTCAACATTTCGGAAATGATTATGAAACAAAAATTTAACCACATTACATTTATATACAATTAATCATATTATTATTTAAAATAAAATTGATTTATGGTTTTATGCACCTTAACATTCCATTGATCATTCACTTTCTTGTGATCAATGACCTATATCACTCTATATAATTATTTATTATTTTCATCTATTATCATATCTTCAAATTCCACCAATTTCCTCTTATATAGTAGTGTAGATATGTGTTATTACATATGACTCTTTTACATCCTTATCATGGTTCGGTATGATGATGATGTATATAAGGTATGTGTTGTGTCATAATGGTGACGATGAAGATAATGACACGAGAGGTGGGGAATTGTGTATTTTAAACACTTTATAAAATAATAAACATCTCACTTTTTTATCATTTAACCATTTCTTATGTCATAATTTTGAGAGACAAATGAATATAAATAAATAAATTAACATAGATATTTATAGTGGTTCAAGGAATAATGTTCCCTTGTCCACTCCACTAACACTCACTTCAAAAATCATTGTGATTTTCACTAGGTCCTCTTATCCTAATCCATATTAATGAATTATAGAGTTAAGGTATTTGACAACTTTACAATAAAGATATATAGAGCTTTATAGTTCTTTTATAGGGAACCTAAAGTCCACAACATAGTGAAGGAAGCTGAATCTTAAACCGGGTTGAGTCCATTTAGTCTAAAATCTTCCAAAGAAATAGAGATTGATTTTTTGAGGATATAGATTGAACTTCATATTTTTAATAAACACTCAATGATTAATTCTTATCTTTAATATTCAACAGATGGAAATTTATCTTCAATATCACATATGATTTCTTTAAACATAAATAGTGAAAACACCAGACATATTTCAAAACATTTATGTATCCAAAGTAAATCTCTGGAATATACTTCTTCATTTTTTTAGAAGATGATATAACGATAAAGTTTTTGTATTAGGAACGGAAGAAATAAAAATATGATATATTAAAGCATGTATGTCACCAAAGTTTATCTCTAAAAGAAACAGCACATAGATTTGTATGTATATATCTTTTTCTATGAAATATGTCATTTCTAATGATAAGAATCTCGATATATATATTTTTGGCTGAGAAGATCTAGGTTGAGCCAACTCTAGAAATATTTTAGATTAAATCCTAAATACATGAATTCCAAAAAATAATCAAGAGAGTAACAACTTTCTGTAAGAATAGTAATGATTCACTCTATTGAATATGAGTCTTTAAAATTATCATAACAATCCTTAGAATTGGTCATAAAATTACTTATAATAAATTTTTTACTTTCATCAAGACCGTTGAATAAATATAGGAAATAATCATGGATTTAAATCTATATTATTGAATATTTAAATGTATTGTTCCTTCATATGATGACAAAAATTGAAATGTTGGTTTGACAAAATAGGATAAATGAAAATGTATGGTTGATGAACAATATGTTTGTTTACTGAAATTTAGGGTTTATTAAAAATATAGGGTATTTTAAACAAAATTACGATTTTTACAAATAATTGGTCCCATATAAATATAGGTTTCCTTAACTATACATTCTTGACAGTGTAGGGTTGATGATCCATACACATTGTTCTAAACATAGGGTTCTTTGTTTATGTTATGCTTACGTATGTAGGGTATGGACATTGTTTCAAAAATATGTAAAAACCCATTCTATACTAGTCAACAAATATTCCTTGTGGATAAATTACATTATTATAATTGCAGAATAAATATTTACATGATTAATAAATTCCATAAATCAACTTAATAGTTAATTAATTAGATACAAAAAAGTGTCCATTTTTGAGAATCAAACCCAAAAAAATAATGAAATTTTTGAATCAATCCATTCATTATAATATCTCCCTTTTTGATTGTCACAAAACCCTTGTCAAAAACCCTATTGAAATAAATAAAATTTACAATACTTTTTTTTATTAATAAAATTCTCATACACTCTCCCCTAATACCCCTATATAATATCTTCACCTGATTATTAGGATTCAAATTTTAATATAAGTCAAAAAAAATAATGTAAAAATAAAGTCCCTCAATATAAATAGAAATTATATATTTTTAAAAGATAAAAATAAACACATATATTATAAAATAATAAATAAAAAATATATAAAATTACCCCCCTTTGTGACATAAAAAAGATAAGTGAAAAGACTATTTAAAGTAAACTACCCCTAAAAACATGGTTAAATCAAAGATAAGAATTTTAAAGAGCATAATAAACTAATTATATGGTTAAATACTCCCCATAAATCTTAGATGTTAGGATATTAAAATATTTTAGAAAATTTTGACTAATTTTCACAATTATTAATTAAAAAAAGTTTAAAAGAATTTTAAATTTATTAAATTTAATGTCTTGTATTTTTCCATGCATTATTTTTAATAATTTGTGGGAATTATTTTGAGACCAGTCTTCGAGACGGAGTGCAGTTCAGAGGCCTGGTGAGCCACGAACAAATGTTTGAATTTAATTAAATAATTAAATTGTGTGTGCATGTGGTTTTCCTGAAAGAGTGGAATAACTCAGGAATGGGTTTCCAGATCAGAAATATGAGGGCGCTGTTGCGTCCAGAGCAGCGGGTTTACCCTAGAAGAGAACTGAAATCGGCTGGGGTAGGTCGGTGGCGAAATCTGGTTTTTAGACGAAACCATAATAAAATATTTTATTTAAGAAATTTTATTAAATCTTTGTTGCAGTGAAATATCCTTTTTCTTTTTAAATATAGATTTCTCAAGGGATCAGTGTTACATTTCTCATAACCATGAATCTCACTAGAGAGCTCTGGAGAAAACACCCCAACACGGCGACGATGTTCTTGACGAGCTTCACCGGCGACGACGACAACACGTCGACCAGATCTTCAAATGCCGCAAATCTAGGTAGGATGTTTTTTTGGTGATTTCCTTTTCTCATTCATGATTCCTGTGAAGAACGTGGACTAATCCACGAACATATTAGCCCATGGATCAGTCATTTTGCAGGATGGGCTATTTGAGGGAATCCTGGGATTTGATTCTTGAAATTAATTTGGTTTCGGTTAACCTTCTAATGGTGACAAACCAAGATCAAAATGAACATCGATTGAGGTACGTCCCTCTTGAATTGTGGTGCTTTTCTTTCTCATGTTCTTCATGTACGTTCTACGTGTTCTTCGCGGGGGTATGAACGGTGGATCGTTGCTTATCTTTTGTGCAACGCAATGATCCCAAACTGAAGATCTAGCATCGGGACAACCCCACAAAGGTGCGACGACAGTTTCGGCGGACGGATCGAAGCAGAACAGAAGATATCGTTCATCGAGTGATTTCCACATGGGTGGCCAGAATCAGATTTTGGAGCTGATTGAAGGCCTGAAACCCATAGATTTGGTATCAAGACGATGAGGCGACCCATAATCCTGAGTTTCGTGATGATCGCGTGGTTGGATCATGAACCGGAGGATTGGATGAGGTACGTGGAGGAAGACATTGATTCTAGAAAAATCCCAACTACACGGCGTGTAGTATGGTCTACACGACGTGTGTTCATCGGCGGATTGCTTGGCGTGTACTCCGGGATTACACAGACATGGGTTGGGTACACGTCCAAGGACATACCATGTATACCCTTCCCCGGCGAGACCTGGCCAGATACACGGGATACCCCGTGTACTGGTACATGGGAAGGCGACACGGACACAGACACTATGTACGAGCATCCGGCCAGAGTACATGGGTGTTTCCTAGTTAGAAGGACATGGCTTTTGCATTGACTTAAATGCTGTGTATATTCTTTCCTTTACGATCTTGACTACTGACACGGGCTGTTTACACGGGCAGTACCCAGAGTCAAGGAACGCAGCGTGTAAGCCTACTACACGATGTGTAGTCTAGTTTTACACAGCCTGGACGGATGGTACGGGCCGTTACACGGGCAGTACCCAGGGTCAAGGGACACAGAGTGTAACCATACAACACGCCATTTAACCAATATCACATGGCTTGAGCCAGTTTCCTTCTGTGACATGGGCTGGTTTCCTTAGGGTTCGTCCCCTCGGTATTTTTCATGAAGGTTCCCTGTATCATTTCCTACATATAGGAGTATGAGACCGTCAGCATGACATCCTTAATATAGTTGTTGGAATCCCCTCTCTGAGACTTGGTGTCGAATCCTCTATTCATTTCTGGACCCCTAGGTAGAGTTCTTGGTATCGATGTGACCAAATTTACCCGGGCGCTGATCCTCTGCTTAGCGGATTAGTTCAAACTGAGTTGTTGGAATCACCCCATGACTATTGGTTGTGATCCTAATCTGAGCATCATGTTCCCAAGTACTTGTGTAGTGTTTTCTCCCGGAATGAGTACTTCGTATATCTCCTCAGACCTTGGAGTGTGTTCTCCTTGTTACGTGCTTAGTGCAATCTTTGAGCTGGATCTTAGTGGTAGTTTCGCAATGGTCAAATGTGTATGAGTATATCTGGATATTCTTGTTATATGTTCTATAGACATATACTATGTAGAGTTGACTACATCTTTCCTTTGTGATTTTTTCCCTTGTTGTATTCCTTTTGGGTTTGGGGGTGTCCGATTGGGTATTGTTATACTCACCCATGCACGGGCTTTGCCCGCACGTGTCGTGTCTTGTGCAGACGAGAGAGATTGTGATAGGATTCTAGGCAGACCAGGACCAGACGGAGCTCCGTGAGACCAGGCGGTCTGAGGTGTGTTCCTACGGCTAAAGATCGTAGTCCCAGTACTTTTTCTTACAGGTTGGACTTGTTACAGACTCTCTTTTGTTGGGCTTGTACTTTTGGCCCAGGGTTTTACATTCTTGTACTTTACATTCCTATCATACTCTATTGGTTGGGTTTTAGTCTATGCATGCATTTCCCTTCTTGTAGTTTCTGTTTTATCTGTTTCAGGTTCGTGGGTTTGGAGATGTGTGTGTGTGTTTACAGGTGTATAGGCAATGCCTCCCGTGTTAGTGATATTCCTACTCGGTGCTAGTCACCAGCCCCAGGCCTATTGGAGGCTGGTTTAGGGAGTTGCGGCTCGGGTCCCACTAGGATGGGTCATGAAAGAGTGGTATAATAAGGGTTGGTTCTACCATAGGACCGAGAGTCTGTGAGTCATTTTGGGGGCAACAATGTTAAGTGTTTCAAGTTCGGCTTTCAGGCCAGGGACCCCAGTGTTGGTGCGGGCGACTGATGTATCCATACATCAGGGCTCTGATAACTAGCTTTTCAACTCGGAACATGAAAACACCGGTTTCAAGGGAAAATAATGGTACATGCATCATGTAGGAATGGGTTGTGGTTTACATGTCCTTCTTGTGTCAGCTTTCCAGATATACTCACTGACCGACATACATCTTGTTTCCTTATAGGATTCCTCCGCAACGCGCACCCTCTAGGATCCAACATCTTGATCACGAGGCTGACCCCCTTAGTGATCCGGCTTCGATACATGGACCAGATCCCCTAGTTTTACCTTTAGGTGGTGTTCCAGTTATCCCACCACCTGTGGTGCAGTGTTTAGTGCATTCCATACTAGTGGAGGAGGAGGTAAGGATGAGCGCACTCCATGAGTTTCAGAGACAGAGACCTCTCAGGTTTCGAGGCGGGCCTGACCCTTAGGCAGCAGAGGACTTGCTTGAGGCAGTGGCCAGAGTCTTCCGTTTGGTCAGGACACCAGCAAATCAGATGGTGATCCTGGTAGCAAGCCTTCTACAGGGCTCGACAGGGCGATGGTTGAGTTTGGTTATCTAGACGCATGACGAGGCGACTCTTGCATGGTCAGAGTTTGAGCATCCCTTCAGAGAGGAGTTTTTGCCGGTTACCCTAAGAGAAGTACGTATACAGGAGCTTCTTAAGCTCCAGTAGGGAACCATGATGGTGGCTGACTATTCATTAAGGTTTAACGACCTCTCACTGTGTTGGATGGATATGGTCAGGGATCAGTATTTTAGAGCTTGGACTTTTAAGAAGGGATTGCGTAGATATATCTGAGCTAGCATAATCCATATAAGCATTCCTACATATGATGGGGTGCTCGAGCAGGCTTCGGCGGTTGAGAGCTTCTTGGAAGAGAAAAGAAAGCCAGTAGTTGTCGGTAGTGAGCAATCTGGAGCAGAGAACTTGGCAGCAGGGAGCCGACGTCAGGGACAAAGGTGTGGGAGATGTTTTCAGAGGAAATCCCAGGATAGAGGATCTGCTGTGCAGGGTTCACAGGGTGCATCCAGCCATTCTTGAGAGAGGAGATGCTACTCATGTTATGGTAGGGGAAATCTCGATCAAGACTGTCCGACCCACCGTACTTCTGACACGGGAGCAGTGGATCGGCCACCGAGGCAGAGGCAACGTGTGGAGCAAATAGATCTCTGTGGTGGTGTATATGGTAGGGGAGCTAGGAGAGCAGCTGAAGGTGGTCGGCATTTTGATCATTTACCACCACCACCCTAGGAGGTCTACCCCAGGTTTAGGGAGATGGTGGAAAGAGGTAGGGATAGATACAGGCGGCAGAGGCTTATGACCCAGGTACTCCCGGAATGATTAGAGGTACAATCTATGACTTTTCAACTTTGGATTCTATACTGATAGACACAGGGTCTAGTCATCCCTTTCTGGCAGCTTATATTTTTCAAGACCTTGATATTTCAGTTGAGCTATTGACTCGACCCTTACGCGTATAAACAACGTCGGGAGACGATTCATAGATCACACACCTCTATAGACAGTGTGACCAGACCCTTCGAGGCAAGAGTTTCAATTGGAACCTCTTGGTGGAAGCGTAGAGGCCTTACAATTTCATTCATGGTATGGATTTGCTATACATAGTTCATGCATAGATTGACTATTTTAGGCGAAGGGGGCAGTGTGTCCGCAGTGATGGGACGAGGTTCTCCATCGTCAGTGAAAAGGAGACCCAGGCAGCGCAGGATGGACTCGTGCATAGGAAGGAAGAACTGATTTCACATCACTTGGGTAGACTAGCCCTTGGCACATCATATGTTACTAGTTTCTAGTTTTCATAAGTAGTGGCTGAGTATGACGAAGTCTTTCTGGAGGATGTCCACGGACTACCTCTCCGTCAGGAGATATATTTCTTCATTGACTTGCAACCTAGGATGACACCGATATCAGCATCAGAATATCAGATGGCTCCTGTAGAGCTTCGTGAGCTGAGGGTGCAGCTACAAGACTTGCAGAAGAAGGGCTTTGTGAGACCCAGTGTTTCACCCTGGGCGGCCCCAGTACTGTTTTCCAAGAAGGTAGACGGGAGATTGAGGCTGTGTGTGGATTACCGGTGCTTCAACTAGGAGACCATGAAGAATCAGTATCCACTACCAAGGATCGACGACCTCTTCGACCAGTTTAGAGGGGCACGATGGTTCTCGAAGGTTGATCTACGATTAGGATATCATCAGTTGCGAGTACGGATGAGGATGTACCCAAGACGGCTTTCAGATGTCTCTACGGTCACTATGAGTACTTGGTGATGCCCTTTGGTGCGACGAATGCCCCGACATTGTTTATGGGACTCATAAACCAGATCTTTCAGCCCTATCTGGATTGGTTCGTTATGGTATCAATCGATTATATCCTTGTGTACTCTACATCCGAGGAGGTGTACGCGAGACACCTGAGGATGGTTCTAGACACACTCTGAGAGCACCAATTGTACGGGAAACTCTCGAAGTGTCAGTTCTGGTTATAGGAGGTCCACATTCTGGGACATGTTATCTCAGCAGATGGTGTGGCAGTGGACCCAACCAAGGTGGAGGCAGTGCTAGCATGGAAGCCACCCCAGAGCCTAATGGAGGTGCAGAGTTTCCTTGTGTGGGAAGGCTACTATCAAATATTCATTCTTGATTTTTCTAGGATTTCAGCACCCATGACAGCTTCGACCTAAAATGGGAATCCTTTTGTGTGGACTGAGGGATGCCAGCAGGCTTTCAATCAGTTCAGATAGAGTTTTACGAGAACCCCGATCTTGAGATTACCAGATGAGGGTGTCAAGTAAATAGTGTTATGCGACGCTTCGGGAACCGGGATTGGTTGTGTCATGATGAAGAGGCAAATGGTGATTGCATATTTTTAGCATTAGTTGAAGCCACACGAGTAGAACTATGTGACCCATGTTCTTGAGTGGGAAGCGGTGGTCTTCGTGCGGAAGATGTGGCGGCACTACCTGATGGGCGAGAGGTTTACCATCTACTATGATCACAAAAGTATCAGATATATCTTTTCTTTGAAGGATCTGAATTTGAGACAAATAATATGGATTGAGATCCTCCAGGATTACGAATTTGTGATCGTTTACACACTTGGGAAGGGGAAATTTGTGGAAGATTTTCTCAGCAAGAAATCTAGTTCGCAGTTTCTGGATGAGGCGACAAGGCAGTTGGCCTCCTTACAGTAATCCTTCGTGGATAGAGAAGAGGGAGCTTACCTTCAGTTGATGATTGTTACCCATCCACTCTTGCAGCGAGTCAGGGAAGCACAACTTAGGGACGCTAGCTATGAGACTCTACGTGCTCAAATATCCGAGGGTGATGCTGCCGATGGATATCCAACAGGTGGGGAGAACGTTTTTCTTTTTAGAGGGTGTGTGATAGTAACGGTGATATTTTGAGATGAGGTTCTGAGGGAGTTCCATAAATCCCATTTGGAAGTGTATCCAGACATTTTAAAGATGTATCAGGACCTCCGACGTCAGTTCTGGTGGTTAGGAATGAAGAAGAGTGTGGCAGAGTTTGTTTCTCGATGCCTTGTCAGCAAGTAAAGGCTGATCACCAGGTGCCAGCATGTTTGACTCAGCCCCTTGAGGTGCCAGAGTGGAAGTGGGATAGGATCTCCATGGGATTCGTGATGGGTCTACCACGTATGTCCAGGGGACACGATGCCATCTTGGTGATTTTTGATCGACTCAACAAGTCGGCCCACTTCCTAACCATACGAGAGCAGAGTTTAGTAGAGTGTTTGGGACGCCTCTACATGCAGGAGATAGTTCGACTTCATGGAGTGCCATCAACGATCGTCTCGGATCTTGATTCTCGTTTCTCATCCAGGTTGTGAAAGGGATTGCATGAAGCTTTTGGGACTCGGTTAAGCTTGAGCAAAGCGTTTCATCCTCAGACTAATGGTCAGACGGAGTGGACCATCCAGGTTCAAGTGGATATTCTACAAGCTTGCGTACTTGACTTCGTTCGTAGCTAGGAGGATCACCTACCACTGGTGGAATTTTCTTATAACAGCAGTTATGATTCCACTATTGGTATGGCACCATTAGAGGCTCTGTACGGGTGACCTTGCAGGTCACCACTTTGTTGGACTGACCCAGGAGAGTCGGCACTCATGGGCCCTGAGATGGTGTGACAAACTACGGAGAAGGTGCAGGTCATCCAGGAGTGGATGAAGACTGCACAGAGTTGGAAGAAGTCTTATGTCAATAGTAGACGGAGGCCCTTGGAGTTCGAGGAAGGAGTCCATGTGTTATTTCGGGTCTCACCTCGACGGGGATTGCAGAGATTTGGCTGAGGCGACAAGCTATCTCTAAGGTTCATCGGCCCTTTTCAAATTTTGAGTATATTTGGTGAGGTGGAATACCACTTAGCTCTACCTCCTCTGATGGACCGGGTACACAACGACTTCCATGTGTCACAGCTTTGGAGGTACATGCATGATCCATCTCACGTTATCGACTGGGGTGAGCTGGACATCGATGACGGAGCGACCTTTGCTGAGTACCCATTGGAAATCAAGGATCAACATGAGAATATCCTTTGTGGGAAAGATATTCCCTTGGTGCATGTCTAGTTGCAGCACGGGAACCTCCAGGAGAGCACGTGGGGGTGGGAGGCTCAGATACGTGTGTAGTACCCAAATATTTTTGAATAGCCCTTGTTTTGGGTTTTCGGGGACGTAAAATCCCTATGGTGGTTGTGATGTAATGTCTCGGATTTTTCCATGCTTAATTTTTAATAATTTGTGGGAATTATTTTGAGACCAGTCTTTGAGATGGCGTGTAGTTCCGAGGCCCGGTGAGCCTAGAACAACTGTGTGATTTTCATTAAATAATTAAATTTCACGTGCGTTTGGTTTTCCTAAAAGAGTGGAATAACTCGTTAATTGGAGCTCGGATTGGAATTCTTAGGGCATCGTTGTATCCAGAGCATCGGGTTTACCCTAGAAGAGACCCGACACCGGCTGGTGCAGGTCGGTGGCGAAATCTGGTTTTTGGACGTAACCGTAATAAAATATTTAATTTAAAATATTTTATTAAATCTTTGCTGCAGCAAAATATCCTTTTTCTTTTTAAATATAGATTTGGCAGGGGATCATGGTTACATTTCTTATAACCCAGAATCTCCCTGGAGAGCTCTGAAGAAAAACTCCCAACGCAGAGACGGTGTGCTTGACGAGCTTCACCGGTGACGATGATGACATGGTGACCAGATCGTCTCTAGAAAATGCCACGAATCTAGGTAGGATGTTTGTTTGGTGATTTATTTCCCCATTCTTTATTCCTATGAAAAATGCGGACTAATCCACGAATAGATTGGCCCACGGATCGGCCATTTTTCTAGGTAGGCTATTTTCAGCAATCATTGGGATTTGATTCTTGAAATTAATATGGTTTCAGTTAGCCTTTCAATAGTTACGAACCAAGATCGACACGAACATTGATCGAGGCTCTTCCCTCTTGAATTGTGGTGCTTCTCTTTCTCGTGTTCTTCATGTATGTTCGATGTGTTCTTCATGGGGGTATGAATGGTGGATCATTGTGCATCCTTTGCGCAATGCAATGATCCCAAACTTAAGATCTAGAATCGGGAGAACCCCACGGAGGTTCGACGATGGTTTCGGCGGACGGATCGAAGTGGAACGGAAGATATCGTTCGTCAAGCGATTTCCACACGGGTGGCCAGAATCGGATTTCAAAGCTGGTCGAAGGCCTGAAACCCACGAATTTGGAATCATGACGACTATGAGACCCTTAATCATGAGTTTCGTGATGATCAGCCAGCTGGATCAAGAACTGGAGGATTGGTCGAGGTGCGCAGAGGAAGACAAAGATTCTAGAAAAATCCTGACTACACGGCGTGTAGTAAGGTCTACACGGCATGCGTTCGTTGGCAGATTACCTGGCGTGTACTCCGGGAGTACACAGACACAGGTTGGGTACACGGCTAAGGACACACCGTGTATACCCTTACCCAGCCAGACCCGGCCAGAAACACGGGATACCCCGTGTACTAGTACACGAGCAGGTGACACGGACACAGACACCATGTACGGGCATCCGGCCAGAGTACACGAGTGTTTCCAAGTTAGCAGGACACAAAGTGTGCTTTGACTTACACGTTGTGTATAAGATTTCGTTTACAATCTTGACTACTGACACAATCCATTTACACGGGCAGTACCCAGAGTCAAGGAACACGGCGTGTAAGCCTACTACACGCCGTGTAGTCAAGTTTTACACATCATGGATGGAAGACACGAGCCGTTAAAAAAGCAGTACCTGGGGTCAAGGGATAGGGTTTGTGGCCATACTACATGCCGTGTAACCAATCTCACATGGCTTGAGCCAGTTGCCTTCTGTGACTTGGGAATGTTTCCTTAGGATTCGTCCCCTTTGTCTTTCTCCTGAAGGTTCCTCATATCACTTCCTACATAAAAAAGTATGATCCTTTCAGCAGGATTTCCTGAATAGAGTTGTTGGAATCCCCTCTGTGAGACTTGGAGCCAGATCCTCTATTCATTCCTGGAACCCTAGGTAGAGTTATTGGTATCGAGATGACCATCTTTACCGAGGCGCCGATCTTCTGCTTAACGGATTAGTTCCTACTGAGTTGTTGGTATCACTCCACGACTATTGGTTGTGATCCTCATTTGAGCATCATATTCCCAAGTACATGTGGAGTGTGTTCTTCCAGAATGAGTACTTTGTATCTCTCCTCATACCATGGAGTGTGTTCTCCTTATTACGTGTTTAGTGGAATCTTCGAGCTGGATCGTAGTGGCAGTTTCGCAATGGTCAAATGTGTATGAGTATATCTGGATATTCTTGTTATATTTTTTGTAGACATATACTGTGTAGGGATGAATGCATCTTTCCTTCGTGGTGTTTTATCTTGTTGTATTCCTTTGGGGTTTTGGGGTGTCCTATTGGGTATTGTTATACTCACCACTGAAGGGGCTTTTCCCGCATGTTTCATGTCTTGTTCAGAAGAGTGAGCTTTTGATAGGATTCTTGGTGGACCCGGACCAGACGGTGCTCAGTGAGACCAGGCGGGATGAGGTGTGTTCCTGTGGCTATGGATCACACTCCCAATACTTTTCATTATAAGTTGGACTTGTTACAGACTCTCTTTTGTTGGGCTTGTACTTTTGGCCCAAGGTTTTACATTCTTCTACTTTACTTTCCTATCATACTATGTTGGTGGGGTTTTAGTGTATGCATGCATTTCACTTCTTTTAGTTTCTGTTTTATCCCTTTCAGCTTCGTGGGTTTGGAGATGTGTGTGCGTGTTTACAGGTGTATATTCAATGCCTCCCATATTAGTGATATGCCTACTCAGTGCTAGTCACCATCCCCTAGCCTATTGGAGGCATACTTGGAGAGTTGTGGCTCAGGCCCCACTGGGACGGGTTGTGACATTAAATTTTATGAAATAATAATTAAATAGTAAATACAATATTATGTAATGTGATTAGACAAAGAATTTATGAACTAACTGATAGCACATATTTTTGATGAAATATGTTTTACAAATATTACAATGAAATTAAATAAATAGAAAATAATAAATGATATAAAAAAGTGGATGGTTCATCCAAACATCCAAATCAATGAACATTATTCCATAGAGAATATAATACTCTTGATAGTTCTTCCAATATTCCTTGAATATTGATTGATCTTTAATCTGATGAACATTAAAACTATTCAACTAAAAATAATTTTTACATAACAAGATCCAGTTTTACTGAAGAATAATTTATAAACAATTCCATTTAGATTAGAATTTCATCATTAAAGACGTAAAAATATTATTTCAATATATAACTAGTTCTCATAGTTTGATACTGCTATTTTAAGGACTATAATAAAATTATCAAAATGAAATATTTCTAGATATTATCATTCAAAATTTTGGATGCTTTTGAATCATCTCTTATATTCACATTTTCATCATTTAAAGTTTCAACTTCGAATATAATATTTTTATTAGTCAATTGAGAAGAGGATACTTCTTCTTCTTCATTAATTTGAACTTCCTTATTCCTTATAGAATACCTTTCATGTGAATATTAAACATATGAAATAAAAAAACCAGTAGGATTACCTTTCATCCTTTTGTGAGAAAGAATTTCTTATGAACTTGAAGATCTTGATTGCTTCAGCTTGCTTCACCTAGTTTTGTAAAATCTATTGAACAATATATTTTGAAAAAGAAAATTTAATTATTTTAAATATTTTAAGAAGAAGATAAAATTTTATAATATATCATTGGATATGATGATTCATATTTTTTAGTGAAAAAAAATATAGGACAATAATTACATAATACGTAAGAAGAGTATTCCAGTTTTCATAAAAAATATTTTTTTAAGAAATGAAATATAATAATATTAAAATGTGAATATAAATATTTTATTATAAGTGCTATATTTTTAAAATAGATAATTAAAATTGTTTAAAAATTTTATATAGTTATATTTAAAAAAATATAAAAAGTAAATTTAACATAAGTATATATGAAAATTTAAATGAAATACTCCTTGTGTGATTGTCTTGACTATTGAGGATTTTTTTATAGAAATATTATTTAGTTTTCTACACTCCTTTAGATAAATTAACATATATAAATCGATCCAGCACATTAAATATTTAACAATGCAATTTAGTTGTGTAATCCTGAAAAATGTCAAATTCATTTTTTTGGTACCCATAAACTTTTGGGACCATAAGTGTTAGAAATTAAATTTATTGGTATCCTAACTTGTTTATTTTTTTACAAATTATACTATTTTAGTTAGACAATTCTTATGACCAATAAGAAAATTTAACAAAAATAATTAAGGTTTTTTAAAACAATAATAATTGGTATAGTTACCATTTATACCACAATAAATACACTTAAAAATACTTATGCCTTAAAATTTTAACCTGGAACAAATTAATTTCTATATAAATTTTATATCTCAACATTACTTTATGTTCCAAATTTTCTTATGTTACTTTATTTTTACTAAGAATTTTATTTAATGAGTTTTCTCCTTTTATTAGAATTTTAAAGGCCTATTTTAGGTCATCAATCTCCGCTAATAGTTCATTAATTTTAATATCATGTAGATCACTTTATTTAGATGAGTTAGATTTTAAATCTAAAATATGTTTTGAAAAAAATTTGATTCTCTAAAAGAACAGTATGAAAAGGTTTCTTAAATTGTTATGATAATTATTTAGATATTCATAGTTGTCTTGTAACAAAAAATAATATTAGTTCAATTATTCATAAGATAATTTTCACATCCAGAGTTTGGAGAGTTAGAAGATTGTACTTCATGATTTCTCTATTCCATTAGACATAGCATTTTTTCTTTATGCTCTAAATCAGAATCTGTAGAAGATTTATTATGTGATACAAAAGTGTTACTCCAAGTATCCTTCATAATTCTATTACCTTTTATTTTGTAGATATTTTTCCTTTGTGCTTTTAGTAAAGGATAATATTATTTTGAATTACCTTTTCTCATGAACTCACAAAATCTGTTATCATTAGTCTCTTTATTCTTTTGTCAATATATATTTTCAAACATCATAGCAGGATATTATAGATATTAATCGACTACTGGATTATTTTAATTAGTTGATTCATTCATAATCATTTTAAACGAAGCATCTTTAGGATTCACATGATTTTCAGCTTGAACCTCTATATCGTCTTTTTATATCATTAGAGTTCCAACACACTACTTCATTGATAAAATTATCACAGGTGTAGATTGACATATATATTCTGAAATTCCATTCCACTGAGTTTAGTAATCATAGTACTATTAACACTTGATCTTTTTGTAAAATTATATTTACCAAAGAATCAATATCATATAATATTTTTGACTATATTCAATTCAAATGGGTGATGGTTTCAACCCCACACATTCTGAATGTATCAAACATTATTTTCATATGTGTGTAAAATAATTGTCTAATGTTTTCAGTCCCCTTATAGGAAACAACAATTTTATTCCACATCTCATATGCAGTAGGACAATGGGATATTGGATTGAACTCATCAGCTTCTAAACCATTCACAATAGCATTCACATATTTTAAATTTAGATTGCATTCCCCTTTTTGATCATTAATCCAATGTTTAAAATCTATTGTATTGATTTCATAATGTTTAACTACCTTCAAGTTAACCATTATTCCATAATTTTTCAAGTATATGATCATACAGATTTTCCATGGTCTATAATTATCAAAATTATAATATAAAGAATGTATCATAGACATAACTTCTCTAAAATCATCCATTTATAGACATCTTTATCTGAATCATTAAATTATCTTTATTAGAACCAGTAAAAAAATCAAATACCACATTGTTGAAGATGAATTGATCGACCAGAATATTCCAAAAATAAAATAATAGAAAAAGAACACTTATTTTTATTTAAATAGTTGATATTATTAATAAAATTTTCATGAAAAAAATATACCAGTAGACCCCTGCATTTGATACCAATTATTTTCTAAGGATGACGAAGAAGGAGATAAGAACATTAGGGGGTGAATTGTTTATTTGAAAATCATTAATAAATTATATAAAACTCACTTATTTAGATGAAACCCTATTATTTTCTCCCAAATAATTGTGAGAAGTGGAAATAAATAAATGGAATGAACACAATGATGTATAGTTCCTCAGGGAACAATGATACCGTAGTCTACTCCACCAATGCTCAACTCTATGAGCTTGGATATTTTCACTAGGACCCCTTATCCTATGACATTTTAATCAAAAAATGAATGAATTTAGTTTAAACCTTTTCAATAAGGATGTATATATCTTTATGGTTCTTTTATATAGAACCATAAATCCGCAATATAGTCCAAAAAGATGACACTTAACAATGACTATCTCCAAGCATTAAAATGTCTAACCACTCAATAGAGATTTATTTTGTTTTAAAATACTGATTGAACACCATAGTTTTAGTAAAAATTGACAGATGTATTCAGATCTTCAATAAATAAAAATATAAAATAGATATTTAATATCGTGTTGGCATTCATTAAATTTCAATAGAGAAAATGGCAGACATATATTAAAATATGTATATCTCCAAAGTGTATCTCTGGAAAATATTTCTGTGTTCTTATAGAAGAATATTTTATGATAAATTGAAATAGTAGATAAAATAATAGTTAATAGATGATAGATCAAAATATGTATGACAATAATGTGTAACTCAAAAATCAACGACAAAAGTATTTTTATGTATATCACTTTTTTATATGTGTATCTTTTTTTCAAAGAAGAATATCTCAACATAATTACTATTTGTTGATAATATCTACGTCAAACCAACTACATATTTATCAAACATTTAATCATAAATATTTGGATTCAAGAATGTATTCAAGAGAGTTTTTTCATCCCATAAGAATAGTAATGAATCACTTTGTTGAATACACATCTTCAAAATATTTATAACGAGCCTTTGAATATGACAGAAAATAACATCTAATAGATATCTATGTTCATCAAGAACAATTCACAAACTTTGGGTATTATCTTGAATTTAAGTCTTAGTTGTTGAATAATAAATCATAGGGTTCATTCATGTGATAAAAAAACTCCAAATTTAGTGTTGGTAATGTATGGTTGAATAAAAAGTAGGGTTCATGTATCATACGTTTTTTCCTCAAACGTAGGGTTGCTTCTGAAAATTGGGTTTCATAACTAAATATTCCCTTCTTATAAAAACAAAGTTCCACACTAACATATAAATTCTTAACCATTCTTTCTTGATATCATAGGTTTGATGATCCATAACGTTATTTCGATTATAGGATTCCATCCTTATGTTATGCTAACATACATATAGTATAAATACCGTTTCTAGAGTACATAAAAACACATTATTAATAAATTAAAGAATATTCCGTGTTGATCTATAAATTGATTATAATTCGAGAATAAATATTTCAATTAATAATAACATCATTAAATTCACTTCAATGTAAATTCATTATTATCACAAATGTGGGAATTTGTAAGCATCAAAAAAAACAAAATAAATTAATGAAATTGTAGAATCAAAACATGCTCAATAATATATATATATATTAATAATTTTATAATTATACCACTGGTTTTATTATATCATATATTCAGTTTTACAATCCATTCAATATTATATATTACAATATCACTCATTTTCATATCATTTTACATCCTCACGAAGCGATTTCATTCATCTTTCACTAACACTTTTCATGGAAGGTGATAAAGATAAATTTAATGATTATATGTTTAATCCTAAAATAATTATGATAATCATTTTTTATTTATCATTATGATAATATAATATAATTCATTGTTTCTTAACATTTCACACAATGAAAATTATAACGTCATTCGTATATAGGGTGGACTACTACCTTCATGAAATGATGTGACTCTCTTTTCAAACCCACACCACATAGATGATATATATTAGTATACTTGAAGAACTAATATGTTATATATTATATTATGATAATACTTGAAAGATAATGTATTACATTCACCCTTTCTATTATGATCATTGAAAAATGTCAATGTTACTCATATATATGTATAACTTACCATCTCCATGATTATAAAATAATTCATTTTTGATAACAATATTTAAAAATTGATTTTGAAAGTAAAATTTTATGTATAAAATGTGTAATTATATCATGAATATTATACTGTATATGTTATTATTATATAACATGTGTCAGTTCCAAATCATTCATGACGAAACATGCATGAGAAAACATGGAAATTAACAGCTAAAACAATTAAAATAATGAATGATAATTAATTAGCAAGTGATAAGATGATATAAAAGGATATTTTATCATATTATAAATTTTAATATGGTTTATTAAGTTAATAACATGTTTCATGCCACTATACATGATGTTAAAAACATTCAACCGAAATGAAGAATGAGGGAGGGATTTCATCTCAATTTCAATTCATTAATGCATATTGTAATGTTATGAACCAAATTTTTATATATGGTGTATATAGTACCATTTTATATTTTTTTATCACGAAAAATTAATTATTCATGTATTTTTAGTTTCAATTTTTTTTATTTCATCTAATTGGATTTGACTTAAATGATATTAAATGGTTAAGAGTTACATAACCATGTTTTCCTCATTTGGTTATATTACTTCATAAATTTATTTTATATACTTTGAATATGTTTGTGATGAACTTTGATCATATAATGTTGTATTTAAACATTATCTACATTTATTTATAATTTATAGACATATATTTTTCATTGATTAATTCTCACTTCAATGCTATATTATTTGTGAGGGTTTATTTAATAATATCATTCAAATCAAGACAGTTCATACCTGTATTGTTGTTGAGGAAAATTAATTGACTATGGTATAATAAGTCCATTATATTTTATCAACCTCTAATTATTAATTATATTTTTATGTAATATTATCATTTTTAAACATTGATTCATAAAACTATAGATAATTTTTTTAGAAAATTAGACTGTATTTCTCTCTTTGGCCAGAAGATCGTCTTCTTCCAATTTTTTTTAATAAATTGATAATAGTTTTATGCACATAAAAATTATTTATTATATAAATTTTCATCCATTTTTACTTCATATTATTTTTTTAAATGGAATCATATTTTCATTTTCAGAAATAGTTAATTTTCTAACCATTTTTCAATTAATATTTAATGTTACATTTAACTTGTATGGAATGTATAAAATTACACGAAATAATGACTGTAATTATTTTGTATCTTACATTGAATGTTTAGAAGTATATTTTTAAATAATATTCTTCCCCAAATATTCTTTAAATTCATAGTTATTAAATGTGATTTTCAAATAAATGTTTTTTCAAAATGTTTTATGTTTTAAAATTTGATTTTCTAAATGAAAATTATACTTTCCTCAATAATGTTTAAAAATAGATTTGTGGTATTTCTATTCATTAGTTAAAACAACCCTTTATCCTTTATAAAATGGGTATATGTTTATAAGATCGTAATTCTTCCTCTGTATTTTTTCATAATATTTTGAGAAAGGATATTTTTTAAAATCACTCAACTGTTTTAATTTTGTTATTATTAACATACCCATGAAATATTGACATTACTTGGAACAATAGAAATTAAATTTCTAATAAATATCAATATTATTTGTCATGGATATTATTATTTATAAAAAAACTATCTCATTTATACATAAGGTATTTTAATTTTAAATTTATTTTATTTAATAAAGTGAAATTGATAAATCTATATCCTTTACTAAATATGTATACTTTATGTTATGGAATATTAATTCATGAATTAAATATATTATTTGATATATGAGGAATTATTTGGAACTATAGTGAAGGGTGTGGAATTTTATTACATATCTCTTCGATGCATCGATAGATCTCATGAGAAAAATAAGTTAACAATTATTAAATGGGATTCTACATGTTATTTAGAACATTCTTGTAAAAGGTCTCGATAGTATAGGTATCATGATGCATGCGATCATGACATCGAATAAACATAAATTTCATTCATTAAGAATTTAATTATTATAATCTATGGTATTTTTATAATGATATTATCTCTGGATTAATTTCATTCTTTTTTTATTTATTATATGTCATGTGTTTTCAATTATTTAGATTTCTATATTGATTATTCCTTATCCAGTTATGATAGTAATGTTATTGATTAAATGGAATGTTGTTTTAGTTATTTTACATTCCATATTGATTATTATCCTTTACACATCATAGGTTTTTTAGAACAAACTATGGTAAATAGATATATGAAAACATATATCAGGGAACATAACCTTGTGATATAATTTGTGGATATGTATTGAATAACATCAAAATGTTTTAGTAAGTTTGGATTATGTGATCTTCCCTAGTAATACATCATGGTGTTGATACTAAAAGTGGAATTTGTACTAGAACAAATTAAACTTGGGTTAATAACTCAGAAAATAGTGTATTGGGCTTCAATCGACCATGACTTGGTCGATGACAATAAGCCTTACTGTGCACCTAGTTTGAAATTTCAAGAGGATATATTTAGGATAAATTATCTTTTTTTAAAAACAGTTTTATATTATTTGAATAGATTATGATAATGGATGACCAAGGTTAAACATGATTATTATTCTATAAAAATAATGTTTCTTGATTTAAACATCCTATAGAAGATTATATGGTTTTCTGTGTATAAATATTGTTGATTATAGTATAAATATTTGTCTTATTCAATGTGTGGATCTGAAGTATCCAAGTTAGAATTCAATATGAAGGACAATGAGGTCACTGAAAAAAATGGGATTAAAAATGTAATGAATAATATTATGATTATTCCAAATCATTTTTCAAAATATATGATTAAAAACATATACCTTTACCAACTCCCTAGCTTATTAAATAAGATAAGGTTGGTTTTCACTAAGGGATTGAGTGGTGTAGGCCATGTATGAAAAAGTAATTATTTCAACTATGAATATAATTTTGAAGTAGTCACCAAATAATGTGTCTTAATATATCATGAAAATTCACTATATGTGGAAATTAATGGCACAAAGAAAACAAATTGCAAGAAAAAAATAAAGGGCATGATGGAAATATTTTCTGAAAATGTGTAAAATGATATGGGAGCAACTCGTATAATGTTCTTGTTGGTTAAGAATTAATGATCCAATAAAAATACTCAAGTAGTTTTTTTAGGGGTGTCGTTAAAAGATGGAAAATATTAATTATAATTTGGATAAGATCATAATTGAAATATATTATTTTGAGGCAAGGATCGTAGAAGGTTGGACGGATAATCTCTTCATCACCATATGTTACAAGAAAATACCATGTCTGAGAGGTTGATTGAAATTTAATGGGTTTTGAGGGAGAGAAAAATATATCATTGTGTTCATGAGGGTGAAAAAAATATATCATATTTATAGACTTTATTTATAGAATAGAGGTTCTCTAGAATAACTAGAATTCATTTAAAGGATATAGCATTTACTAGGGACATGTAGGTGGAAGAGAGGATACCAATGGAAAAATTAAATTGTCTTCTCTTTGAGCCATCCAATATAGATGGTGGGGGATAATTAGTGGTGTGTAGGGGGGTTATTTTTCTAAAATTTTACATGGACGGTGTTGGAAAAAGAAAATGAGGATTTGGAGGACATTCTGAAGGAGGAATATATTAATGACGTTATTTTTATCTTTTATCTAGAAATTACTCAAGGACCAGATGAATTAAAATGCTCATTTTTTATAGATTTATGATAAATTATCAAGGATCATGAGATTGAATATATTTAATATTTTTTTCCAGATGTGGACATCACACCTGGGAAACTTGTGCTTCTACTATAGTGCTGATACTGATGATCGAACACCTAATTTCTCTAGACCAATGAAGATAATTTTTTTTGATTAACTTTTCTTACAATATTTTTTATTTTATACTCAAAATAATACCTTATTTTGGTTTTTAAAGGGGTTATATCATAGGAGAATCAGTTTTATATAAGAGGTAATTGAATTAATGGGTTAATCTATATTGTGAATTTTGTGGTGGATGACATCAATAGAAAGTAATTGGGTTCAAATATCATGATCAAGGTCGAGATAGATAAATATTATTACTAGATGGAGTGGGAATTTATAATTAATTTAATGAGGAATGTTCATTTAAAGTAATGGGTGTGTGATATATTTTTCAACTTTAATTATTCTCCATGAATCTTGGTGTCAATCTTGGGGAGGTTGTTCAGATAGTTTAAAATTGATTGTGGTTTCATATTGAGAAATTTCGTATACTATAGTATTTTTTATTATTTCTCAATAGGTTATTAGTCGAATCATTGAACATGATTTGGTAGAGATTAGTATATTTATATATTTAAATATATATATTCGACCATGTTTATTAACTCATATTCCCCGATGATATATTGTTTCTAAAAAATGGAAGGTTGATTAAAGGACATAATAAGATTACAGACACAAATAGTGCATGGAGTGTCTTTTATATTAATAGTACTAAAATCTACTCATGTATTTCATAACAGAATGATAATAGGTGGAGTACTCAAAATCTAGACAATCATATAACTCAAAAGTGGAATCAAATGATGGAGTACCTGGGTGATCTTATTTCGGATGGTAGGATCAAGAATGTTTATTTAGATAACATTGTTAATTATATTATAGATCCCATTTGTATCTAGATGAAAAAGATCCTTTCATTTGGAGGGATAGTCACACTAGTGAACTTATTTTTCATGTCCATTTAGATGTAGATTCTTTCTGTGATAATGGTTCCCCAAGGAACTATCAGGGAGAATGAAAAAATTACCTTGGCATTCATTTGGGACTCAAATATAGAAGGTGAGTGTTATTGTTCCTCTAGGGATTAGTTGGGGAGTCTAATAAAGGATTGTTAGTGAACATATGTAGTATCTCTGACAACATGTAAATATTTTAGGTGATAATTTGATAGGAGATCATTGAAGGGAAAACACTCTGGGTGAAGAGTATAAAATATATGTATGGTGGAGATTGAAGGGGATGGTATGACCTATCCAAGAGATAATCCCTCCTTTGGAGATTTATAATCAATCACCAAGACATATCAATGAACAAGGAACATTGGGTTGTAAGATGTGGGGATATCAAGTATTATAATGATAATTTGGTGGGAAATGATCTGTATTTTTCATGTTTTACAATCATTTAGATTTACTTTAGAGAGGATATTTTCATCCTTTCATCCCGGGTGAGATACATTCATTTGGGTAATAGGTCTTTCATGAGATTATCAAACTTATTTTTAAAGACTCATTTTTTCTTTGTAAGACTTTTAAACATTCATATAAATATTTCAGGAGTGAGGAATGGTGATACAAAGCGATTCCAAGGCCCATTGTTCCCAGAATTGATTTTATAAAAAACATATTTTATTACCATGGTTAATTAACAAAAATAGTATATCTATTTGATGGTTTATCATATCAGTTATTTGAGACCATGATTGTGTCTATAATTTTTTCTTTACCTATGGTGTGACATAAATATAGTCAACGTAGGAAATTTAGACCCATCAGTCATCGGCGGTGCATTTAATGGAAAAATTAAATAACAACAAAATTAATTCGTTTTTTACAGTACAATGGATAAATCTATAAATATATCATTATTGATTTTTGAATAGGGTTGTTTGCATAACCATACAATCACCAGCAAGATATCTCCTACCCTTTCTATTGGGGGATCATGATGAACAATGATTGAACGTTATATCAGATCAGATCAAGGCATGGTGAATGAAACACGTCCTCCTTATTTTTTTCTTGAATTCATTCTTCATCTGCGATCAATCAAAAATAGAGGTGAGACTTGTAATTTGGTATTTTTATACCTTTTGATTAAAACATTTAGTATGTCATTATTCCATCATCATTATGCATCATGTTGTGGCGTTTTCATGACCGAAGTTAGAGATTTCATATTTTTTAATCAATGTTCCTACCCTGGTTCCCCATTATTGATCAAGGTACAATAATTCTTCGATAGTGATATTTGAGAAAACTTATACTGATTTTCTCCTTAAATTCTTTATGTTCAATGTCAATTGGATCCTTTCGGTCCCGGATTGGCATTTTTAGGAAGCATCGAGTTGATTGGGCTCCCAACTTTCAGGTTCAGTGACGACGGGACAAAGGTTTGACAAGAGAATAAAATATTTTAAATCCATATGGTACATGGATGGTCTATATGTTAGATTGAGATATGAGATATAATATACAAGATATGAGATATTATATTGAAGATATAATATAAAAGATTTGAGATATATGATATATGATATAATATCTATGATACGAGATATGAGATATAAGATATAAGATATACAATATGAGATATGCGATATGGGATATAAGATATATGATACTGAATATGAGATATAATAATTGAGATATAAATCATGGATAAATAATATTATATAAGTTATATCTTTTAACAAAGGTGTCCATTTTACAAACCATCGACTACAACATGATCCTATAATTGAGACAATCATATCAAGGCCAATTTTGGATAACTTTTTCAGACTACTTCCTCTGGGAAAAAACACCGAATAATAATAAAATTATTATTATTGTAGAATCTTGTATCCGACATATTTTCTTCCTATGATGATGGAATGAGAACCATCTACGATGTCGTGACCCTGGAATTTAGGCAAAATTTTCAAGATAAATATCGTTTATTTAATCTATTCTCATGGATGAGGCCCATGTGATGCTATTAGAACATTATGTAGTGAAATGCAACTTTTTCACTAGGTGTTTGATTATGGAAAGTGAATATCCTTTCACAAGTGTTATTCCACCTAGAACATGATAGTTTCATCCAATATGGATTTTGTGATATGATGTGAGGCATTCTGATAATGTAGCTTCTTAAGGTGACAAACGATAAAACCCATGATCGTGTATAACCACTAGAGCTTTCTGAGATTACACTCTAGTAGGGATGTGCAGTGGAGTTACTCAATAATAATTTCTAGTTACCCTCTAGAATGTATAGGTAGTGGAGATCCCTAATATTCTGGGCTTACCCTCTAGTATGGATGGGAAGTGGAATTCCCCAATGATCATTCTTAGTTACCCTTCAGTAGGGCTGGGTAGTGGAGTTCCTCAATGTTTTGAGCTAAACATTTAGTAGGTCTTGGTAGTTGATTTATGAGATGAACACACTAGGATAACTCCCATTTGGACTAGGAAGTGGAGTTCCCTAAAGGCATTCTTGAGAAATAACCTCTAGTGGGACTAGGGAGTGGAGTTCCTCAGTGACTATCAGAATAGGACCCTTATGCCATACAATAGAATGAGATACTGACCAAGAAATTGTGGCCCCTAGAATGTGTGGAACAGAGAAGAGACATGGTTTTATGTAACTTTGTTCTCAAAATAAATTGGGATGATTTCCCCATCGAGATTCATTCCTATGATACGACCTAAAACCATCTGTGCGAGTCAGTTCCACCCAAAGTGGATATTATCAGGGTGTGGTGATTTAGAGTCTTAGACTTGTGTGTTTCGGTAAGATGTGTGAGGTGATGGGAATCCTTAATATAGTCCTTTAGGAAGTGTTGTCTACTCTTCTTCTTTGTATGGGGTGTGAGATGGATTTCCCCATACACTATCATTTTCAATTCATTTATTGAGAATATATTTATATATATATTCTTTCTAATAGATTCACGCATTGTTTTTTGATACTATCCTTCCAGTAGGGGTGAAGAGGCACAACATATGACACATCCTTTTTTTATAGCTTCTCATGGTTGGATGTTTCTACTCTTCTATTTTAGTTGGTAAAGGCTCGATGGGTAGTTCATATACTCCCCATGTTTATATCCCTGTTCATGGATGAGCATACATACACGCTCTTGTTGGGTTAAGTTGTACTCATTCATTATAACTCAATATATCTAATTCTTCACTCTTTAGTTTTCTCTTTTATGGATCCCCCTTCAACCTATTTGGGGCATTCTACTGGGAATATATGTTCTCACCCCTACGTGGAATGTTCTGACATATGTTGTGTCTTTGGTAGAATATGGCCAGGTGGATTGTGAAACTAGAGGAGCATAGGGATACATGGTTCATGGATTGTGTGAAATGGTCATATTATGGGATTTAGGATCTGAGATTTCATTCAGTAATTTATTTTTCCATGTTGGGATAAATTTCTGGTTGGGTGTGTATTTTTCTATATTTTCATTTTAGTTTCTTCTACTGTATTTTTATACCATCAAGAGGTTCATACATATTTTGATTACTTTATAGTTGTGTTGCATATTTTAATTTATACATGTAAAATTTTTCATTGATTTGGTTGTGTGTGTTTGTGTAGGTATTTAGTTTATGGCCTCCTTGAGTTATTTATGCCTTTGAGCACTTCTCACCACCCCTTGGTCTATAAAGGTAGGCTTGGGGTAGTTTCATCTTGATCCATGGCTTGTGTCATGTAAGTGATAGATTGGTATCATATGAAAATAATTCCTTGGAATTTTGTTCATATGTATCCCCTTAAGAAGATTGGTTGGGTTTATGGAAACATTTTCAATGTTTCTCGGGTGTGGCTCTTAGGCCTAGGAGTCTTATGATGGTATGGGTGGCCATCCTATCATTTCACAAGGACATTTATTATATTCTTTTCGACTTAGAATGCTGATAAATTTGTTATTGGGATCAATGGTACTTGCATCATATAGTATTTATTATTGGACTATCCCTCTTGAATAATCTCCCAATTATATATATATATATGATCATCCAACCACGATACAGCTTGATAACATTCATGATGTCTCTAAAATGATAAATATCTAGGATTACAACTACATTTTGGGACAATAACCCTATAAGAAATGAGGCCTTAATTCAGGGTCAATCATACGATCCCCTTCCTCTAGGTGAGAATGTAAAAGTACCTCTACCTATTGGTTAGTTGAATTTCCAAAAAAGAGTATGATGAGGAGATGCACAAGTTGAGTCACTCCATGAGTTCTATTTTTATTGACTGATGAGGTTCTGTGGTGAGGCCATCATCATGCAGTAGAGGATTGGCTTGTGTCAGTAGACCATAAATTTAAACATATTCAGACACCGATGGATCAGGTGGTGGCACTACTAGCTAGCCATTTCTATAAAGAACATGGGCATTGGTGGAGCCATGTTACTCAGATGTATGATTAGTTTACACTCTCTTGGGAATAATTCCAGTGGTTTTTCTGGGAGGAGTATTGCCTATATTTCATATGATCAATAAAGATTATGGAACTACTTGAGCTTCGATAAGGCAGGATTATAATAGATGAGTACATGTTCAGGTTCATAGACCTTACATGTTAGTTCCTTGATCTTCATCTTGGGAAAACTCTAATATCATCTGTGACATATTAGATGGTGCCTAAAAACATTGGGAGTTTTAGTTGTAATTGATGTACCTTCAAGAGAATGGTTTCATTAGACCTAGAGTGTCCCCCTGGGAAGCTCAAGTATTATTCATTAAGAAGGAAGATGGGATATTATGTATTTTTTGTATTATCATCACCTGAATCAGGCCACAACAATGAAATAGTACCTATTTCCAATGATTGACATCCTCATTGACTGGTTGCGAGATATGAGATGGTTTGGGAAGATTGATCTCAATTCCGGCTACCACCAGTCGATGGTTCTCGAGGATGATAATACAAAGATAGAATTATGATGTCGATATAGACAATATGAGTTTTTAGTGATTCCCTTTTATGAGGATGAATTATCTCACAGTTTCCATGGATTTCATGAACTAAATTTTCTAGTTTTAGATAGACCAATTTTTTGTTTTCTTCAGTGATAACATACTAATATATTTCATATCATAGGAGGTGCATGTTGAAAACTTGTGTATGGTTCTATATTTTCTTCAATTGAACCATATTTATATAAAACATTTAGTGATACCGTTTTGGATACATGAGGTTAACTTTATGGGGACTATAATTTCTGAGCATGATATAGACATAGATCCTGAAAATATTGTAACAGAGATCACTTGAGAGCCACCAAAGAATGTGTCAGATGTGCATAGCTTTCTTGGCTTGGTGGGGTTGTATATGAGATTTTTGGTTGACCCCTCTAGAATTAAAGCACCTTTGACGACCCTGACAAGGAAAGGGAATCTATTTACCTGGTCTAAGTAGTTCCAACAGTCCATTAGGTGGTTTAAGGATAGGATAACAAGCACTCTAGTGTTTAGACTAATAGGGGAAGACATTACGTTCATATTGTATTGTGATGCCTTAGAAGATGAGATAACAAAGTGTTGATTCATTGGAAGGAAGTGATTGCATATAGGACAAGTCATTTGAGACCCCATGAGTAGAACTATGTGACTCCTGACCTCGATCTAGTAATGGTAGTCTTTCCCTTGAGGATGTGGAGTCACTAACGTCTGTGTGATCACCTTGTGGTTTACTCCAATCACTAGAGCCTGAAGTATGACTTCAAACTAATGAACCTGAACATGTGGGATTGATAATGGTTGGAGTTCATATTGGAAAATAAACTAGATATAGATTATACTCTATGAAAGGAGAAATTTCTAGAAGATTCCTCAACCATGAAGTTTTTGCACCACCTGTTGTGGCATACTTTAGAGTGGTTTTGTTCCCTAAAGCTGACCCTGATGGAGTAGGAGGGTGAATTTTTTCTATAGTCGATGGTTTTGAATCCTTCTCTCCTCAAGTGTGTGAGAGAGTCTCAGCTGGGAGAAATCTACTATGTGTTCATTCACGATTAAATATCCATATTTGATAGACCATATGGATATTCTGAATGAGGGAATCATGACATCTTATTCTATGGGTGAATAGTGGTTCTAGTCATGATGCGAGGGGAGGTAATGAAGGAGTTCAAACCATTTCCTATTGCTATACTTCGTAGAATGGGGAAGATGTAAAAATAACTTTACTAGAATATTTGTTTGTTCATCTTGATAAAAATCATGAAATAGTTCTTCTCACCTTACCTCACTTGTCCGAAGGTGAAGTCAGTGGAAAATGTTTCTATACTTTTTTTGTAGGCCCTAAAGACCCTGAAGTAGAACATTGAAGGTCCAAAATTCCATCTAGGGGATCATTGACCAACTCAAGAAGTTGGTGCAGTTCCATTACATTAGGGAATATATTTCGGTGTAGATTTCAGGGCAGTTTTCCATACGATAGATCATTATCCCTCATCGGTTTCCCTAAACGATTATCTATGATCATGAAGCTCAATTTACATCACAATTACAGTGAGGCCAGTAAGAGGCATTCATGACCCAGTTGAGGATGACTATATAGTTTTAACCCTAGACGAATTGGTATACTGAGTGTAAAATCTAGGTGAGAGAGAATATGCTACAAGCTTTTGCCTTAGACTTCATCCAGATAAGGGAAGATCACCTACCATTGGTATAGTTTTCATACAACAACTACTACTATACAATTGGAATGACACATTTTGAGGTCGTTTAAGGGAGACCCTTGACAGTCACCCATGTGTTGGAGTGAGATTAGAGGGTCATCTCGTATGGGCCCAAAGTTGGTTCTAGAAATAATGGAGAAAGGCCCAATCATCAGAGAGTGGATGAGGATGGCACCAAGAATATAGATCACTTACACAGATAATCATTTTAGGCCACTAGAATTTTAGCAAGGAACCCACATTTTCTTTAAATTCTCCCCTTGGTGAAGAATTTGAAGGTTCGGGAGGGAGGAAAGCTATCTTCAAGGTTCATCATGTCGTTCGAGATCATGCAGAGGGTTGGAGAGGTTTCCAAACACCTATTCTTGCCCCCATAATTGGAGTGGGCTATTAACCTCTTCCACACGTTGAAGCTAAGGATATGTGTAAAATACCCACACACATCATCGAATAGGGCGTAAAGATGGAGGCACCTATAAAGAGAACCAATTTGTGATCATGGACAAAAAGGAGTAGACCCTATGTTAGCGAACCACCCCTTTGGTTTTTTTATATGGCTACTTGGGATTGTGCAAGAGAGATCCTTGGAGAAAGAGAGCGAAGTGCGGGCTCAATATCCAAAATTGTTCTTCTAGTTATTCTTTTTAGGGAAACAATATTGAAGTATGAAATGATTTAAGGACCCTTGTTTTTTCTTGTAAGACTTTGAAATATTTCTTTATATATTAATAGAGAGAGGCACTATGAGGGTGTGTGATTCTGAGGCATGTTGTTCCTGAAATTGATTTTATAAAAATAATAAATGTATTATAAATTTCATGTGGGGTTTGTTAAAGAAAACAATAAAACTCATTAATGGTTGCTTAGATCATAAATCCAAAAACACAGTATAGTAAAGAACATTTTGTTTACCCTTGGAGAGACCTAATGTCAGTTTTCGCGAGATGTTTAGACCCATCCCTCTTTGGCGTTGCGTTTAATGGATAAAATAAATTATTTACTAAATTAATTAGTTTATTTTCCAATGTAATGGATAAGATTATAAATATATTTTCAATAATTTTTTGATGGTTTTTGTCTCATAGACCTGTAATTATCAATGAGATCTCTCCTTTTATATTCATTAGTTGATCCTGAAAAACAATGACATGATGGTAGATCAGATCAGATCAATATGCGGAAGACACAACAGATCCTCCTATATTAATGGAGAATGATTTCTTCATCAATGATCAATTCAAAATAGAATATGTAATGACCCAATGTTTTATCAATGTAAATTTATTTCTCATAATTATTTCATATAATCATATGGAATCACAACAAAAATAATTACTAATTAATATGTGATCTCAAAACATAAGCTTTTCACTTCTGTGATTTGAATTTCGAAAATCCGAGACACACTATTGCGATCATTAAGTTATTTGGAGTCTAATATGACCAAAATAATATTTTGTGAATAGTAACATAACCTTTGGAATAGAAATATTGACCTTATGAATAGTGAAATTCCATAATTAATAGTAACTTTATATATGATTGTATATAAATAAGATTCATGTGGATGTATGATATACCTATATCTGGGAATACGAAAATAAATGTTTTTCGAGTAAATTATGATTTTAATTAAAAATTTAATTAATCATATCTATAAAAATATTTTTTAAAAATTCATTTCATTTTTATATTGTACACAGCGAAAAATGGTTAGGCTGAATTTTTGGGATTTTTTCTAAAATACTTGATTTTTTGTGAATAGTGAAATTCAATAGTTTACAAAATATACTAAATAGATGAATTTTTGTATCATGATTCAGTAATGGAATATTTAAATGGATGTTGTTTCTAAAAAATATTCCAATATTACTATTCTTATTCATGGAATCATCAATATTGCTTTTCTTGTGGAGAAATAATAAATTAATGATTATATTTTCTGAAAACCCCTCTACCCAACTCAATAAATTCCACCATTCAAACCCTCATTTCCTCACACATCTCAGCCTTAAATCCTTTTATAAACACTACCCAACATATTCCCTAGCCCCTGCCCCATTTCCCGCATCTTCTTGCCTCATCAAAAGACCAATCCAAGGTGCTTTAAAAAGGATTCAAGAGGTAATTCCCCTATAAATATTTTCTTTCAATTACCTTTCAATTTCAGGTTCTTTTCTTAAACATATCCCCACCAATCCTCCTCCACATTGTATGGTAACTTCATTATCATACATATACTATAAAATTATGATAATATTGGGAGAATATATCATGCAACCCCCTTCTCCTCTTCTTTTCCTTTTAGAAAAGAAATTGTTGTTCGTGAGGTGTTAATTTATATCCTTCAGGAATAACATGTTTTCATTTTCCATTTCCCCCTTCAGATTTGGTCATGAAACAATTTTAATGGTTGAACCAAATTATATTATTTTGATTATATCCTATTTAATTTTCTGGATCTAACTTATGTATATTTTACTAAATGATTAAACAAAAAAGTTCGTCGTCATCGAAAAAACACCAGAATTAACCTAAACAATCACCATTAAATTCTTATCTAATGATTAATTTTCCTGGTATATTAAAAAAATATTTACAAGATCATTTAATGTTATGTAACATAATCAATAAAATTTAATTACCATTTTGTATTTTTATCCACATTTTATATGAACTCTCATTCATGAATACAAGTTAATAGTTCAAGAAAACTATAAAAAAACATTCCAATGCCATAAAATTGAACAAATTAACCAATTAAAAAGGACAATAATGACTTCAAAAATGGGACAATAAATCATTAAAATATATAATAGGTTATGTAATTATTAATTAATAATTCTAATTTGTTTATTCAGGTCATTAATAACAGGGTAAGAACACTTTCAGACATAAGGTATGGAATCCTCTCTTTCTCACATTTATTAAAGAATTTCCTCTTTTCTATGACATATTATGTGTAATACCTAATGATGGGAATTATTATTAACCTCCCCCATATTTTCCTCATGATTTATAAGTTATGATAAACCCCTTTCTCTCTCATGAGTCCCTCTTAAGTAAACCTGATACCATGTTGATAATCCGAAATGAATTCTATCTGAATCTCCTTTATTCATTTGGGTTTCTGTATTATTCATTCTACCAAAATGAATTTGTCTTATCTATTTATGTTCATCATCTAAACTAAATGTATATTTACTAGATTCATTTATCAAGAGCCTTCCATCTTTATATTTTTGGTATATACATGTTTTTATGTGATTCCCTCCTCAATACTTCTCATAAACCAACCCATTTAAAAAGGACTTCAAGATTTCTTGCCCGATTTCAAGTGGACTCTATCCTCTTTTTTAAGTCACCATTGAATTTATAAAATCATTCCTTCATATTTTGAAAACATTTTGGGTGAACATCTATTTTTTTATAAAGTATTTACCCCTCTTCTATTTTAAAGGCACTATAGTATTTCCTTTAAAACCACTCAAAGATGTTTTAATGGTAAAATTTATTAAATACTTTTGTTACATGTTGTAAATTTTACATGAAATCACTTCCCATGATATGTATCTATTTTTCCTCATGAATTTCCATGTATATTTTAGTTTTCATGGAGACTTTTATGATACTCCAATTTGTGTTTCTTTTTGTTATGATTATGGTACCCAATCCGTTCCATGGGTACCCTTGTGACTATATATTATTGATTATGCATGATTAATTATGTGGAACGAATATTGATGTAATGTTAAGATGGTTGTTCCCATATATTACTCCCATGCATTGGGTAAAGATGGTTCTCATGAGAAATTATGTGCGACAGTCTTGGCTGTTAGCCTTGGCTTGTGCTACTATGTGGAACTGTCTTGGTGATTAGCCTTGGATTATGATACTATGGGAAACATTCTTGGTGGTTAGCCTTAAATCATACTAAATTCATGTTTTTTTCTACTACATTATTATGGCTCCTTTTTTATATGTTTTTTTTTATATGTTAATATTCCATAGGTTAAAATCCATTTTATATCATCATGTCATGCCTTCTATCCCTTGTGCTAATGCTTTGTTCTTATGGTTATTCCCTCACTAGGCTTTTAGATCATCCAATTGTTCATGTTATCATTAGGTTATCTTATATAGATGTATCAACACAGTGGGCGATATGATCTCATTATAGTGTTTAAATAAAAAGTAGTTTTTATGTTTGATAATGTACCTAGCCTTCCAAAAAACAAGACATTACGATCCTAGGCCTGTACTCTGATGTATAATTATTCATAAAATCATTGAATGTTATATATAAAAGGCTAGGGTCTCTATATAAGTAGGACTCGTCTTTTTGTGTTTTTATGCCTTTGGATTAAAATATTGAGTAGATCATTATTCCTTTTTCAATCGACATATTCATATGAACTTTTCATGAAGCCAAGTACCCGATTTCATATTGTTAAATCATTTTTCTCTCCCAAGTGCACCACTCTTGATCATCAACCAAGAATGGTTTTCTAGTGATGTATAAAACGGTGGATCATTGTTCTTTTCTCCCTCACTTCTTCTCATTCTTCACCGATTTTATCCCAACATTCCTAGATCGACATTTTCAGGTGTCAATGAGCTAACTAGGCCCTAAGATTCACATCAGATCAATGATGTGAAAACGGTTTGGAGAGCGAAGCATATATCTAGAATCATTGTGGTAGATAGATGCTCGATCTGTTGATTTTATATTTGATATATAAGATATATGGTATATGATACTAGATCTGATATATGAGATATTATATATTATATAGTGGTTATAAGATATGAGATATTATATATTATATATTGGATATACGATATGAGATATGAGATATGAGATAAGAGATATAGGATACGAGATATCAGATACAAGATATAATATATAAGATAAAAGTTAAGAAACAAGTTATATAATTTATAGGATATGAGATATGAGATATAAGATATAATATATGAGATATGAGATATAATATATGAGATATAAATCTTGGTTAATTAATCTTATATCAGTTATATCATTTAATTTACGTGTATATTGGACAAACCGTAGTCGACAACAAGATCCTTGAATTGAGATGGTATTTTTAAGACTGATGTTGGATACCATTTTGGATTCCTACCATAGGAAAATGAAATATCCAACAAAAAAATATTATTATTTCAGAATCCTGTATCAGAAAAATTTCCTTCATACATTGTTAGAATGACAAACTATCTTCCATGTTGTGACCCTGAAATTTACAAAAATATTTCAAGACCAATATAGGGTATTTAATTTAGACTCAATTCTTGGGCCCATGAGATGCCATTTGAGAATTATGTGGTGAAATGTGGAAATTTCACTCGGTGTCCAATTAAGTTAATTGAATATCCTATCATGAGTATTTTTTCACATAGAATGTGATAGTTCCATTTGTTGTGTATTTTGAGATAAAATACCAGATTTTCCGATAATGAAGCTTCTTGAGGTGACGCCCAATAATGAAAATGATTGTGCAGGATCAATAGAGCTTTCGAGTCTTACCCTCTTTGATAGGGCTGGGAAGTGGAGGCCCTCGATGATCGTTCAGAGTAACCATCTAGTAGGGATGGGAAGTTGAGTTCATTAACATTCCAGGATTATCATCAAATAAGGATGGAACGTGGAATTCCCCATTGATATTTTCAGGTTACCATCTTGAAGGTGTAACGTCCCGACCCGAAAGCCACTAAATGGGTGTCCCAGCCGGTTCGCCACAAGGCCTCAAGCACGCCTCCTCGTACGCCAGAGGCTGCCGACTAGCAGTGAGGGCCTAGGGTGTGATAGTGGGGAGACTATTCCTTCATACCAGAGTAAGAAAATAGTGGAAATATCTAAGTATCATACACAGTGGAAAGTAAACAGAGTGTGGAAGCAATAATCAACTGAACTAGAACAAGCTGTAATAGTAAAATGCTGTAAAAGCCCGAATAGCTATGCAATACAATACAACACTAATCACCCACTGGGCCGACCATAAAGACAAAAGTACAAATAAACTGAAAGTAAAAGTACAAGGCTCTGCTACAACTCTGAGCCAATCCACGTACCCGATCTCCGGACAAATCGAACTCCAGTAGCCCGATCAGCAGAACCACTCGAGCAGCTCCACTCAATCATGCAACAATGGGCCTCAGCCCTATCCACCATGAAACTCATGCTCAACCTGAAAAGTAGACATAAGGTCTACATGTACACTGAGGTGCACGTGCAGGGGTGAGAAATAATCTCAATAGGGCACCCCGACAATCAACCTATAACTGTGCTGCTAAAAGTGTATGCAACAACAATGTGCTCAGCCTAGCTGGAACACAACCAAAAGGAAGTAAACCCAACGTACAACCACAGTTGAACTTAGGGTGTGTAATCCCTGTCAACTGGGCAAGTTCCACCATGGATGTCCATATCTATATACATACACATGTATAGTCCCATACCTATACACATATACATAAATATGAATATTCATGATGAAGTGATTCAGGTAACAAGAAATAACATCAGCATCGATCCTTGGGACCATAAGCCCGATCTCCGGACATCCTGTGCAAGGGTACTGAGTTGGACATTGTGCCACTCATGCCGTGTATCAATAAGTCGATCTATAGGTCTGTAATCCCATCGACATGTACCTGCTTCGGCCAATGCCGAAAATATGTCTCTGAACAAGATAACACAAACAAGTAACCCTCTGAGAAGTACTCACAGCCTATCCCCTCTAGTTTAACCAAACAAACACAAGCAAGCAACTAACACAACAGGTAACCCTCTGAGAAGTACTCACAGACTATGCCCTCTGGTCCTACCTAGCAACACAAGCAACCCTCTGGGCAGCACACACAGTCTCACCTCTCTGGTTTAGCTAAAGCATAGACTCTCTGGGAGGCTCAAACTAGTAGACCCCTATAGTCAAGTAAACATACAAAGGCACAGACACTCTGGGAAGCTCTCACCGTCAATTTCCATGTGGTCTTGCAACGATAGCTATAGACTCTCTGAGGAAGCACTTATGTCTAATTCCTCATGTGGTCTCGATACGTGCGTAAACTAAGAACACTCTGGGGAAGTACAAATTCCAATTCCTGTAGGTCCTGTGTACGAACTAATTTATAACAGACTCTCTAGAGAAGCCCTTAATCATCAATTCCCTCTTTAGTCTACTGCACCAGGTTCACACAGCCCTGAGTAGTCCAGTCGTGCGTAATCGACTATCAGCAGCCCTATGTAAGTTCAACAAACTACGTGGCTAATAGCTAAAAAGCATTAAAAGTAGATAATCATCAGGCAATACATGCAATAAACTATATCAAGGTATGCAAGCAATGCAACAAGGTCTGCCTCTCGGGCAACCTAAGCCAAACGGTGATAAACAACCAAAACAAGGGAAAAACCCATGGGGTGATCCTCAAACATGCTAACAAGAAATCATTATTCACCTAACAGCCACAAGAATACAATCAGTGCAAGGCAGATAATAAAGCAGGATCAAAACCCTAACCCGAGATACCCGATGCTTGGGCATCTGTCACTTCTTCACAAAAACTCAAAGACATTCAATGTAAGGAAAAAAACCACCTACTCAGGAACACAAGGAAAAGTAGGCATCCAAACAAACAAGAAATATGCATTGCGTTAGGCTCAGCAGCCACCAACCAGGAAGCACCTCTGGTAAACACTACAACATTAGTATCCAAGTAATATATAAACAAACTATGCGGGTGGCCCGAACGCCCAACCCAACAATACATCCAAAGACTAAAGGGATTACCAGTTTGGCACAGGTACTAGGTGACACCTAATCACTATATCTACCCAAACCCAACATAACAACTCAGGGTCAGTCAAACAACGGGCACCCACTAGGTCCCTTAGGTCAAACACAGATGACGCATCATACTTGGGATCCTCCAGGTAAACACGAGTGAAGGCATCCTACGCGGGATACTTAACATAGAGAAAGGGCGGAATCCTACACGATATCCTCAGAGGAAGGACACATAGGAATTTCATAACATGGTTCCTGAAAAGGTAAGGACAAGATAGAGATCCTACAAGGGACTCCCTTGGTCAGCACACAAGCAAAGGCATCCCTCAGGGGATCCTTAGAAGTATCTGGTATCAAAGCGTCATAGGCCAGAAGGGAACGTCTCACAAGGGAAACACCCTCTAAAGCATGGGTTTCAGAATATAGAACATAGATCATCTCCTATTAGAGGTCTCAACTAAGTTGGTCCAAACACCCAACCTATCATCTACACCATGTCTCACTCTCAGGTGACAATTGAACTCGATAAGTGGAGGAAGAACCCATCCATTTAGATAGAAACCCCAAAACACCTTAAATATGACCTTTAAAAGTCGGAAGGATTCCACCATTATGATCCACGTGGAAAAACACTCAGAATCGACTACTCGCACACCGACTTCTGACTTCCATAGCCCAAGATATCTCTAAATTACTAAACTCAAGCAGTACATGGCCAGAGTACATGGCCAGAGTACATGGCCAGAGCATAAGGCCTGCCTGTGTAATAGTACACGGCGTGTACATTACTGTACATGGCATTTAATGTTCACAAAAAGTCACGTCGTGCCCATTTGCACCCGAACAGATGCTCATGTACCACTACACGATGTGTAGTCCTTAAAAACCACTATTTCCGTGTTCTACTCCACACGGCCAGCCACACGGCCACCCACTATAGGGCGTGTACTCAAAGTACACGGCATGTACTTAAGAAAACTTTGTCTTCCACGAACGGGAAGAACATACGGCGTGTACCCCTGGAATACACACCGTGTATTCTGGGTTTTCTGACGGGAAAACACCAGAAACACCCGTTTTCGCCCCCGAAACATTAGATGTAGACGTAAGAGGACAGAATAAAGAAATATAAGGCTTAAAAGACTTAAAAAATATGTTTAATGGGGATCTATGGCCAAAACATAAATGGACCTACCTCCAGGCGGAAACCGCCGAAGCTTCCGTTGGTTTTGCAGCTCGCGGATGCCGCACCCCGACTCAGCGCGTCGAGAGCTTCGAATCGGTACCCTTCTTGCCTTCGAGCTCCCCCTCTTTCTCAAACTCCAAATTCTCCCTTTTGTCATGTCCAAGGAGGATAGGAGTAGGAGATGTGCACAAGAATGATGAGGAAATAAGAGAGAAGAAAATAAAGGAAGGAAGAAAAGAAAAGGAAGAAAAAGGGGCCCGAGCCGGCCCCGACGCCTAACATGAGTTTATGCCTTCCCTAGGATAAACTCCCCATTCCAGACTCAATGGAGTAGACATAATCTCAATCCAATGCTCCGTTTAAATGTTATTTCCAAACGAACCTACGCGAATAATTTAATATTTAATTAAATAATATTAAATATTAAATATTCCGCTAAAATTCAAACAACTTAGATTTCCTCCAAACTCTTATCCTAGGGTAAACTCTCTATTCCAGGACCAACGGAACTGTCAAGAAAAATATCTGAGATCAGTTGGTCTGGAAAAATGACTGTTTTACCCCTCACGAGCATCCAATAGAAAAAATTCAAATTTCTTCTCAAAACGACCGTCCGAAAAAACATGGGTTATTACAAACTCCCCCCCATAAACCTTCTCCTCCCCGATAATCCCAGTGAAGGAAACAAAACCCATGCTCATAACCCGAGCATCAGCACAACCAATCTACCTAGACTATCCAACAACCTGCCTTAGCATTATCAACCACCTTCTACACAGAAGATCTTTAACTATAACCAAACTGGTACTCCCCACCATAGGAATACCCTTATTGTCATCTTAAAAGAAAACTTCGAGTTCAAAAGCCTACTGGAAAACACTGATCTTTAACCTAAAAAAGGAAAACCACCCTAAAAAAGGGCCAATGGTGCACTCCCCACCATATGGATTTCCTTACACCACTCCGAGTGAACAGCTAGAACAGGTTACATCCACCACAAAGATTAACATTAAGAAAGAAAAAGGAGCTCGACTTAGGGTCGAAGCTCTCTCAGCATACTCAAGACGAATCAAGATAGCGCATGATCGTCTCTTACAGGAGTACACTAAGATTTCACCAAAGGCGTGCCTAGTTACCTCCGAGCCACACTAACATCCCACCAAAACCCAACCATGATTCAATCATGGGTCAACCATTTCATGATAACCTGGAATTTCACAAGGTCACATCTACAACAGCAACATCAAAAACACTATTCGACTAGGCTAGGCACCTGAACAAGAATGCTCGTCGAAACCATTCGCGAAAACAACTACCACAAAAAAGGCATTGGAAATCGTTGGTCAGCCTTCTCATCCAAGTTTCCTTGAAATGGAAGAGACATCGATCGAAAGGGTTTGGGTCCAAACCCAGCATCTCTAGGTCCTCCACCTATCCCTACAGAAAAAACCTCACAACTGGGTCACAAGGCCTAACCACCTAGCCCAAAAGATCCAAACCCACTCAGAAGATGGTAAAGATCACAATGACCCAAGAAGGTCAAAACCAAAACACAACCTACAAGGGCCCCGATCCTCTCTGAGCATCCTTAGAATGAACGACTCATTGGAGGTCACAAACAAAACAGAAGAGACAAGTTGAGCTAACACCCATTGGGTATCTGTATACAGCAACACCACAAGGAGGTCCAGTTCACATGAAAAGTCATGGTATCTATCGGCATCATTCTCAACGATCCAACTAGATAACCACAGAGTAGAGAAACAACACCCAACAAGGGGTTAAACAAAAAGGAATCATGTGCCACATAGACCACAAGGGTCACTACACCACCTGTGCAAAAGGACTACGTCATCAGCCCAATCAACGCCTTAACGTAGATCCATGTAACCTTCCATCAGAGTAAAAAGTATGTGTAAGCATACCCAAAGGTCTCAGTTGTCAGTAAAAACACACACTAGCAGGCCTAGATGTTGTGGATACTACATGCCAAGTATGATGCATGAGACGCCTCTTACCTTTTCCAGCCAAGAGTCCAAATCTATCCCTCGCATCTTACCAATGGCCAAGAGCCAGAGATCCATGGTAAATCAAAACACCACACAACATGTGAGTCTCTCAAGGAGAAAATCATATACAACCGTAACATCGCAAAATCAGAACAACAATCCCAAACCATGGAAACCAGGGCTTCTTACCGGAACAAGTGTTCTCGACGCACTAGCCCGATATCCATCATAGGTTCTGACACATTCCTAATACTATTGTCTACCAAATCCCAAATAGTAATGACCAAGGTGGAAAACTCCTCTGATACCACTTTGTAACATCCCGACCCGGAAGCCACTAAACCGGTGCTCCGAGCCGGTTCGCCACAAGGCCTCAATCGCTCCTCCCCGTACGCAAGAGGCTGCCGACTAGCAGTGAGGGCCTAGTGTGTGATAGTGGGGAGACTATGCCCTCATACCAGAGTAATAGAAAAGTGGAAATAAATAAGTATCATACACAGCGGAATGTAAACAGAGTGCGGAAGTAGTGATCATCTGAAATAGAACAAGCTGTAATAGTAAAATGCTGTAAAAGCCCGAACATCTATGCAATACAATACAACACTGGTCACCCACTGGGCCGACCATACAGATACAAGTACAAATAAACAAAAAGTAAAAGTACAAGGCTCTTCTACAACTCTGAGCCAATCCACGTACCTGATCTCCAGACAAATCGAACTGCAGTATCCCGATCAGTAGAACCACTAGAGCATCTCCGCTCGATCATGCAACACTAGGCCTCAGCCCTATCCACTATGCAACTCATGCTCAACCTGAAAAGCAGACATAAGGTCTACACGTACACCGAGGTCCACGTGCAGGGGTGAGAAATAATATCAATAGGGCACCCCGACAAGCAACCTATAATTGTGCTGCTAAAAGTGTATGAAACAACAATGTGCTCAGCCTAGCTGGAACACAACCTAGAGGAAGTAAACCCAATGTGCAACCACAGTTGAACTCAGGGTGTGTAATCCCTGTCAACTGGGCAAGTTCCACCATGGATGTCCATATCTATATACATACACATGTATAGTCCTATACCTATACACATATACATAAATATGAATATTCATGATGAAGTGATTCAAGTAACAAGAAACAACATCAGCATCGATCCTTGGGACCGTAAGCCCGAACTCCGGACATCCTGTGAAAGGGCACTGAGCTGGACATTGTGCCACTCAAGCCGTGTATCAATAAGTCGATCTATAGGTCTGTAATCCCATCTCCATGTATCTTCTTCGGCCAACGCCGGAAATATGTCTCTGAACAAGATAACACAAACAAGTAACCCTCAGGGAAGTACTCACAGCCTATCCCCTCTAGTTCAACCAAACAAATGCAATCAAGCAACTAACACAACAGGTAACCCTATGGTAAGTACTCACAGACTATCCCCTCTGGTCCTACCTAGAAACACAAGCAACCCTCTGGCCAGCACACACAGTCTCACCCCTCTGTTTTAGATAAAGAATAGACTCTATGGGTGGGTTAAACTAGAAGATCCCTATAGTAAAGTAAACATTCAAAGCCACAGACACTCTGGGAAACTCTCACCATCAATTCCCCTGTGGTCTTGCAATGATATATATAGACTCTCTAAGGAAGCACTTACGTATAATTCCTTATGTGGTCTCTATACGTGCGTAAAATAAGGACAGTCATGGGAAGCACAAAGTCTAATTCCTGTAGGTCCTGCGTACAAACTAATTTATAACAGAATCTATAGGGAAGCCCTTAATCGTCAATTCCCTCTTTAGTCTACTACATCAGGCTCACACATCCCTAAGAAGTATAGTCGTGCACAATCGACTGTCATCATCCCTATGTAAGATCAAAAAACTAATTGGCTAACAGCTGCAATGCATCAAAATCATATAAATAGCAGACAATACATTCAATCAACTATATCAAGGTAAGCAAGTAATGCAACAAGGTCTGCCTCTCAGGTAACCTAATCCAAACCGTGATAAACTGCCAAAAAAAGGGAAACACCCATGGGGTGATCCTCAAGCATGACAACAAGCAATCATTATTCATCTAACAGCCATGAGAATACAATCATTACAAGGCAGATAATAAAGTAGGATCAAAACCCTAACCCGAGATACCTGATGCATGGGCATCTGGCACTTCTGCACAAAAACTCAAAGACATTCAACGTAAGGAAACAAACCACCTACTCAAGAACACAAGGAAAAGTAGGAATCAAAACAAACAAGAAAGATGCATCGCATCAGGTTCAGCAGCCACCAACTAAGAAGCACCTCTGGTAAACACTACAACATCAGCAACCAAGTCAGATATAAACAAACTATGCGGGTGGCCCGAATGCCCAACCCAACAATACATGCAAAGACCAAAGGGATTACCAGTTTGGAACGGGTTCTAGGTGACACCCGATCACCATCTCTACCCAAACCCAACATAACAACTCATGGTCGGTCAAACAACGGGCACCTACTGGATCCCTCATGTCAAACAAAGATGAGGCATCATACTTGGGATCCTCCAGGTAAACACGAGCGAAGGCATCCTACGCGGGATCCTTAACATAGAGTAAGGGAGGAATCCTACATGAGATCCTCAAAGGAAGGACACATAAGAATTTCATAACATGGTTCTTATCAAGGGAAGGACAAGAGAGAGATCCTACAAGGGACTCCCTAGGTCAGCACACAAGCAAAGGCATCCCTTAGGGGATCCTTAGAAGTATCTAGTCTCAAAGCCTCAAAGGACAGAAGGGAACGTCTCACAAGGGAAATGTCCTCTAAATCATGGGTTATGAAAGATATCTCATATCTCATCTCTTATTAATGGTCTCAACTATGTTGGTCCGAACACCCAACCTATCATCCACACCATCTCTCACCCTCAGGTGACAACTTAACTCGATAACTGGAGGATGAACCCCTCCATTTAGATAGAAACCCAAAAAACACCTTCTATATAACCTTTAAAAGTCCAAAGGATTCCACCATTGCGATCTACGTAGAACAACGCTCAGAATCGACTACTCACACACGCCCTTCTGCCTTCCAGAGCCTAAGATATCTCCAAATTACTAAACTGAAGCAGTACATGGCCAGAGTACATGGCCAGAGCACAAGGCCAGCCTGTGTAAGAGTACAGAGCATGTAATTTACTGTACATAGAGTGTTCTGTTCACAAAAAGTCACACCGTGTCTGTTTTTACCCAAAAACATGCCCATGTACCACTACACGGCATGTACTTAAATTACACGACGTGTAGTCCTTAAAACCCACTATTTCTGTGTTCTACTCCACACGGCCACCCACTACACAATGTGTACTCAAAGTACACGGTGTGTACTTAAGAAAAATTTGTCTTCCCCGAACAGGAAGAACACACAGCGTGTACCCCTAGAATACACGCCGTGTATTCTAGGTTTTCCGACGGGAAATCCCTGAAAACACCCGAAACACCCGTTTTCGCCCCTGAAACATTAGATCCAGCCGTAAGAGGACACAAGAAAGAAGTATAAGGATTAAAATACTTAACAAACATGTTTAATGGGGATATATAGTGAAAACATAAACAGCCCTACCTTCGGGTTGAAACCGCCGAAGATTCGGTTGGTTTCGCGGCTCGCGGATGCCCACGCCGACTCAGCGTGTCGAGAGCTTCGAATCGGTACCCTTCTTGCATTCTAGCTATCCCTCTTTCTCAAACTCCAAATTATCCCATAGGTCATGTCCAAGGAGGAGTGGCATAGGAGATGAGCGCAAGGAGGAGGAGGAAATAAGAGAGAAGAAAAGAAAGGAAGGAAGAAAAGAAAAGGAAGAAAAAGGGGCTCGGGCCGGCCCCGACGCCCGACATGAGTTTATGTCTTCCCTAGGCTAAACTCCCCATTCCAGACTCAACGGTGTAGATGGAATCTCAATCTGATGCTCTGTTTAAATGTTATTTCTAAAAAAACCTATTTGAATAATTTAATATTTCATTAAATAATATTAAATATTAAATATTCTGCCAAAATTTGAACAGCTCAGATTTCCTCCAAACTCCTGTCCTAGGGTAAAATCATTATTCCAAGACCAACGGATCTGTCAGAAAAATTATTCGAGATCACATGGTAGGGAAAATGACCGTTTTACCCCTCATAATCATCCAACATCAAAAATTCAAATTTGTGCTCAAAACAACCGTCCGGAAAAACACGTGTTCCTACAGCAGGGTTGGGCTGGGGAGTTCCTAAAACACACATTATTACCCTCCAGCAGGTTAGGGTAGTAGAGCTCCCCAGAGATCTTATCGGTCTTACCCTCTAGTAAGAATAGGCAATGGAGTTCCCCTAAGACCTTTATGAGTTGCACCCTCAAGAATGATTGGGGAGTGGAGTTTAGCATTGAATATTATAGTAATACCCTTCTCTCATACTAGTTTATATGATATTAACCAATAAATTGCGGACCATGATTGTTCTCCATAGGGTTTATAAGTGGTTTCACATACCATTTCTCTCACATGTAAGAGGTGTGCATTCCCCACCAAGATATGTTCTTGTGGCATGCCCTTAAACCGTGTGACCGAGTCAGTGTCGCCCGAAGCAGGTAGTAGAGAGGTTTGGGGATTTAGCCTCATAGAATTGTGTTTTTTGGGTAGATATATGACCTATTGGGTATCTTTGATTGACTAATTTTAGAAAATTTGGAAACTACACCTCTTGGGATGTAATTTGTGATGGAGACACCCTTACTCTCTTGTTTGAGATTTTTTTAATGTGAATATATATATATTATTTATTCAAGATTCACACTCTGGATTTTGATACTCTTCTTTAAAGAGAGGCGAAGTCACATGGAGTATGCCACATGATTTACATTTTTAGCTTCCCATGGTTGGATTGTACTAATATCTTTATATATTTGGAGAAGGCTTGATGGGTAGTTCATTTACTCACCATTTTTATCCCCTTGTGCTTGGGAATGCTTAATTTCACTCACTTATTTGGTTGAGATGTACTTTTTCCCTATAATATGATCTATATATTATTTATCTCTTAAATTTTATGTCTTACTTCTCCCCCTTCATCCAATTTTATGGAATTATACTACATATGTTTATACTCACCCCTGAATGATATTTTCCCACATATGTAGTGTATTTTTATGATGATAGATAGGTTTTTCATGACATCATAGGAGCATAGGGACACAAGGTTCTTGGACCACATAAGGTGGACATAGCATGGGATTAAAGAGTGGGTCTCTCATTCCGTTGTTTATTTTTCAAATTTTCTATTATGTTAAGACACTTTTCTGGCGTGGTTTGTAATTTTACCCTCTTAATTTCAGAATAAAATACCGTACTTTAGAACCATCTAATGGTTTGCGCATGTTGGGTTTACTTCATACTAGTGTTTCATATTATACTTTCTCTATCTTCACATTTTCATTAAGTTGTTTTTGTGTGCATGTAAGGGATCTTGTGAAAAGGCCTACCCGATTTAGTAATGCCTTTGTGTTCTTGTTGCCAGCCCCAAGCCTATCAAAGTAGGATTTTGTTAGTTGTTTCTTGAGACCCGACTTGGGTCGGGTTGTTACAGGGTCAATGTTATAGAATAGTGTGTTTTCACAGGGACGATGTCTGGATTATTCAGTGCAAAGTTTTATCTTACATTGACCCAAGAGTTTTTTATAGTAGATGAATGGATGAGAAAGATTTAGTGTCCAAGATGTGTGCAATGAATGATTTTTTTGGTCTAGTGGACATGGAATCAAAAAATATATACAGATGTTATTATTTCAAAAAATGTGGAGTTTTACAGGCATCGTAGTGCTGGTGCTATTATAATTCAGATTTAGAATCGATCTAGTATCCTTTTTCCAAATTTGAATTGTATAGATCCATCTAGTATTTAATTGTTCAGTGAATGCGAATTTTTTTCACCCAGAGATTATAAATTACATCTTATTTCCTTCTTTATGGGGTGAGAATAACCAAGGAAGTGTCATCAAGGATCATAGTGTTGTATTTAATGCAGTATGTTCGGTGATGTGGGAGGTCATGTATAATGTGAGAGAAGGTAAGACTTCTTACCACCATGGTATCCAAGTGCAGATGGTTAATGTGTTATCTAAATATAAAAACCTCCTTCTTGGTTTGAGGATGGTGGATTTCATTATAAAAAATCTACATCATCCTAGTCTTTCTCTCTGGGATTATGAACCTACATTTTCAAGGTGATTGGTGAAGTGGTAACCTTCAATTTTATAATTTGAAATTGAATGTCCACGGATCTAGTGTTGAGAGATAGATTGGGGGTAGGGTTTTTATTGTTTGGGATCATTAATCCCTGTATTTGGTGCCTTATACGGCCAGGGAAACTCCATGGGGTAAGTCCAAGGGCTCTCTACTATGGAAAATCATTTTGAAAATAGAACCACTTCTTCATCTATCCAGTTGATTCTGATTCAAAAAATTTGGTGACATTTTTAAAGTAAAAAATAATTATTCCATTGGATTTGATATATATCATCATAAGATTTATTATTATCATTGATCAAGGAAAATTGGAACCTCATTATTATAGATAAGGAAATTGTGCGGCTTATATACTTTTGGAAAAAGGTAGATCAAACGACAAACTGACTCTTTATCCTTATTCATGCTCTTTTTCTTCTTTCTATATTACCATTATTTACTGTTATTCCATTTTTCTAAATTACATTCATCTTCAATGTGTCTCATGTTCGTTGAATAAAAATTTAATTTTGAGTTAGTGATTTTGTAATAATAGTAAAAAATATATTAGACTTTTTAAAATATGATTTATTAGAAACCATAGTAAAAGTTTCTTTAACGATTAAATTTATTTCAATGAGGACTATAATATTTCTTGAAAATTTTATCATAATATTATTAATAAAATTATGCAAATAAAAACCTCATGGTTGGTGATAACCCATCACATCCGGTAAGGCCGCGAGGCTTGAACCCATGAGTGAATGATGATAGGGTTTTAACACCAATCACTAGAATATGTGATGTCATAGTTAATATTTCATTTTTTAGTTAAATAAAAAAAATACTAATGAAAAACCAATGGTATTACTATTGAGGATTAGATATTATTATATTATTTTGGTTAATGTGGGTTAACCATATTGGGTTTGGAATATTGTTTTTGACATAATAAATGAAATGTCACTCTTTTATGGATCTTATAAAATAGTAAACCTGAATTTTAGTTTATTGTGCATAAAAGAAATTTGATATTCATTTCTTGGGGTAAGAGACGAATCATAAAATATATCCAATGCCAACCAAAGGATGAATTTTTTTGAATGAAATAGAATATATCAGGTCAGTATATTTCTTTACATTCATTGAAAATAAAAGAATTTATCATATTTTTTGAAAAGGATCTTGAAAAAAACAATCCTATTAAATCCAGATCTGATGAATCATATGTTATATTAAATTATCATAGATTTATTGTTTTAGGCCCTTAAAATTCCATTGATCTCTCGCATTATTGTTATTAATGACCATTAACAAACTATATAATAATTTATGATATTATTCCATGTCCATATCATTTAATTCCACCATATTTATCCATCGTAGTAGCCTAGTTATTTTATACTCCACATTACCCTTGAACAAACCTATCCTTATGTTTTAGAGGATATTTTATTAACACTTTTTTAAATGTTTGGTTTTTCAAAAATGGTATTTTGAAATATCAAACCCTAGATTTCTAAAATGAATTTTCCATTTCAAGGATGACCTTTTATTTAACATGGGGATAATGTAAAACCCCATAATTATAATTGGAAAAAAAAATTTCAATATTGTATGTGACAGGCAACATGAAGCTTAGATAAATCAAAAAATATATTTCATTAAACTAAACCCATTCAATATCTTATGAAACATGAAACCCAAATTCTAAATGAATCATAATATAATATAACATTATAACAACTCCATTAAATTTTTTGGTATGAATAGTAATAACTATATTGTGAATTTTAGGGTTATCAATTGTTTTCAAATAAAATATGAATCATTTAAAATAAATGAAAATTCTTTATGAATTTTTTATAAGGATGGTTTAGTCACACATTGGTAACCATGTTTAAATTTAATTTTTTTTTACCAATTTTATAAATTTTATTTTAAAAAACAAACATCATTTTTTATGTTGAATTATTGAAATTATCTTGTAGTAAAGTTTTGGTATTTTTCTACGGTTTTTCATTTATTAAGGAAGAGATAAAAATACTGAATATCAATTACAAAAATGCCTTTTTATATAACATATTTATAAAGATAAAATATATTATAATTTTTTTAAATTCTATATTTGTTGAATTTTATTTTAATTAATCCAATTTTGGTCAATTTAATCATTTTAATAATGATTTTTTATGTAAACCCATTGCAATCTTTTGAACATTTTATCTTTGAAAACCACATTTCATATCACCTCTATGGGATTAATTTTGAAATAAAATTTTCCACTTAAGTGAATTGAAATTAGAAAAATGGAATAATATTTTTAGTTGGAATACTTTATAATTTCAAATATATTAAATTGACTTTTTATACAAAATGAATAGTGAATATAGTTAAAATTAATTACTATGGTAATTGTAAAAAATGGTTTTATAGAGGTTAAACTAAAATAAATAGGGTTATAATGACTAAAAAATTTGTCTGAAATATATTTTTGGACATATTTATACCTTATATATTCTTTTATCAATAATAGACATTTTTTGTCTGTTGTATTGATAAAAACATTGGTATGATTGAATCTTTTAAATACATTACAAGTTTGCCACTCACATAACTTATAAAAGGTCACCCACTCTCCTCACTTCCTGACACATAAAAATCTTTTTCAGAATACAATTCCTAATATAATTACTAACCAAATACCACAATATTATCATATAGTCTTTATTATTTGATTAAATCCATCATTGGAAGCTTTTAGTGAATACCAAAGGTGGATACCCAAAGAAAAGGTAACATTGTTCAATGAGACATTTTATATTATTTCCTACTATAACTCCCTCAATTATTATTAAACAGGGATGAAATTATATCATCATTACCATCCAAAGACACAGATTCTTTTCAAGGATGGTAATTACCTGCAACCATCTCCACTTCCATCAAATGCTTTTTGAGGTCATCATTCGTGTGTCCAGCATACCCCCGCCACACGAACCGATATCATTCATGTTTTTATAACCACCATTCATAGATGGGGGTCATGATGGATATAAAGTAAATATATGATATTTATAACAAAATTATACAACTAGATTCATTATTTAATATATACCTTTTTAATATCTATTCATTAATATGTTGGATAATTTCGCACGTGTGTCCGACGGATTATCGCCACACGAAGCGATGTGATTAGTCATTCCCTAATTATTTACAAGGATGGTGGAAAGGATAATTTTAATGATTAAATGTGAAATAAATTAAATTTCATTGATATTCGGGAAATAATTATCATTAATAAAAGATAATATATATCATCTTTTTTCTTATCTTTTCACTCAATAAAATATGATAATGTTGTCCGTGTACGTGTGGATAACCGACTTCACCAAACGTTGTGACTCTATCTACATCACCAAAACCCATGGAAAATATATTTAAGTATATATAATGAGATAATTCGGTATATATGATATTATTAGTGTAATTTAATTTTAATTTAAACCACCTTTCTATTATTATCAATAGTAAAATTGAAACGTTACTCAAACGTACGTATGACCTTCCCTCCCTATAAACATAACATACTTCATTTCCCATTACCAAAATTCATGATAGGTTTTACTAATATAATATTTTTTATTGATATGATAATTATATAATTATTATTATTCATTGGTTGATATAACTTTATAATGTGTGGGAGAACAAGACCTTTTTTTATGAAACTCGCTTGAGAAAACAGGGAAATTAACACCCGAAAGTGTAAAAATAATGGAAGATAATTAACAAGATGGTGATAATAATCCATTAAAATATCATATATGATATTATAAATATAAATATAGAAATTTTACAAGTTAATATTTTGTTATTAACCACTATACATGTAGTTAAATAATGTCCAACCAAAATAAAGCATGATGTAATTAATTTTTTCTCAATTTCATTTCATTGAGGAATATTATAATGTTAATAACATAATTTATTTTATATTGTGAATGTAATAAACCTTTATTCATGTAATACAATTACTAATTCATAATTAATTGAATTTTAAGTTTTAATTTTAATTATTTCATCTAAGGGGATTTTAATTAAAATGTATAACGTTGTAATGAATTTCATAAGTCAATATATGTTCATTGGGTTGTATTTATTCTTATTTGTCAATGATATACTATGATTATGTGTGTAGTTAAATTTTGTATTATTATATTTAATTTACACTTGTATTATTAGGATTTATAATTGATAAGAATAATGGTTTCATTAGGTAATTCTCACTTCTATGTTATGTTTTTTGTGTGGGATTATTTCACAATCTCATTCTAATATATGTTGTTTATACATTTATTTCCATTGAAAGAAATTAATTGATCATTATCTAATAATCCAATTTAATTTTATCTTACAATGGCTATTAGTTAAAGTTTAGGTAATATAAAATTTTCCACTCATTGGTACGTAAAATGTTTGATAATACATTTAAACAAATAGGCTTCATTTCTTTCTTCATTTGGAAATATATTTTCTTCCATTTTTTTCAAAAACTATTTAATTTTTTTAATCTCTTATAAATAATTTATTAAATAAATTTTTACCCATATTGACTTTTTAAATTTTATAAAAGGAAAGTTATTATTTTTTTCTGAATAAGGAACTTTTCTAACATTTTAATTGGGAAAAATGAATGTTTATTTATAAATATATGACATATAAGAAATTACCCACTATCATGAATGTTATTTAATTTAACCATACTTTGAAAGGATTAAAGGTTACATTCTAAAGAATAATTTTCCATAAAATTATGGAAATTCATAGTTTTTAAAAGTGATTTTAAATGAAAATAATTTTTAAAATGATTAATGATTTAAAAAAGCTATTTTCAAAATTAAAAGATTATTTTCTTCAATATCGTTTTTAATGATATTTTTATATTATTTATAATGATAAATGATAGAAACACATTTTTATTACTCTAATGGGTATATGTTGATACCATCATTACTATTCCCATAGATAGCTTAAAAATATTTTCACTAAATATATTATTGAAAATGAATTCCCTGAATCATTTTTTAATAATTAAATTTCCCTTGAAATGTTAACTTTCAAGAGATAATTAGTCATGAAATTTCCCAAAAATATTAATATTATTTATCTTTGATATTCTTAATTATTAAACTATGTCTCATTTTTAGATATGATGTTTTATATTGTATGTTATTTTCTTGACTAGGGAAATATTGAAAAATATGTATGCTTTTCTCAATATTGATATTTGATGTTAACACTTATTCATTCATGAATTAAATCAATTATTTGATATAAGAGTAATGAGTTAGAAATATAGTTAATGGAGGGAGAAAATATAATATATACCCTTGATACATCAGTATGTCTAAAGGGACAAATAAGTAATCTTGCTTTAAATGAATATATACCTATAGTTTTAAATCATCTTATGAATGGTATTGATGGTAGATATATTATGATGCTTGAGATCATGGAATCCTATAATTAAGAAATATATCATTAATAATTCAATTTTAATTATCCATGATAATTCATATTGATATTATCTGTGGCTACATTCCATTCACATTTTATTGATTTAAAGGAATATTTTTAAATTTATTTACCATTCCATGTATATTTTTCCTTATCTAGTTATGATTTTTAGTTTCTTAATTAAATGGGATGTGTTAAAAAATATTTACCTACCATATTAATTTTTATCTATGATTTTATTACATTTACATTATCTTAGAATTCAATTCCTTCTCATTTAATTTATTGCATGGCATACACGTTCTAGTCTTTATCTTTCCATATTGATTATTTTTGTTATTTCATTATAGATTCCACTGTACATAACCCTTATTGAGAACACGAGATCACCCATATTGTTTCTGATGAATCTATGAGGTTTACTGTGATTAACATAAAATGATCTTTTAGAGAGAATAATATTATTTAAAAAATTAATGTTTGGTAATTCATATATTAAAATATAATACACGACTCATGTATCTATCTTATTTACTTCGAATAAAAATCTGCATAGTTATTCTGGATTTGATTTCTTGTATATTATACAAATTTAAAAAAGAATATATTAGATCTAGGCTAATGATATCAAGGTTGATAAAATAAATTTTGGTTTCCATATAAGATAATAGTTTATAGTAATATATATTTTCATAAAATGTTTTACAAAAACAATTTATTCCTTGATATACCTAAACTATATTCCCCAAACTCAAATGTGTGAAATCCATATTAATATCCAAAAAAATCTGATATTTCTTTCTAATAAAATATATAAGTTTTAGCTTCTTAAAAACAAGAATTGGTTCACTTGGATTTGTTTTCACAATATGCAGTTTTTAGTTTGGTAGGAAAATATGATTATTATATAATTATTCAGTTCTATTAAAGGAAAAATGGGTTTATTTCCAAACAAACAAGAGTGAATCACGTATATATTTTGAAAACTATACAAAATTAGTATAATGTTTTTTGGAATTAGCATTATGATTTTGATAAGTGATTACTGTGAAGATTTTGAGAATCACGATTTTGAATCCCTATTATCCAACATGGCTATAATAATAATTTATATAATCCTCAAACAAGTAAATAAATTTGGGTTCTTAAGAAAAGAAAAAAATATCTTCTTTTGATAGTTCATACTATTCATAGGGAATATGACTGACCAGTCTATCATTAGGATGAAGATGTAAGTATAGATTCTTCTGTAATTAACTAAGTCTTAACGTGACATCGTTTAAATAAAATTCCATATTAATTATACACTACTAGAAAAACTAAAGTAACGTATTCAAAAGTTGTTTCCTATGACATTTATATTCTCAATAAAAATGTTAATCATCCAACAGTGTTGATGGAATTTCACTTTGATATTCCATAACTAGTCAATCATATAGAGTTCCAAATAAAAGAATGATGATTATGGAAGAATGTATTCATATAAAATGTTATGTGACATTTCCTCATGAGCCTAGTGTTTAAAAATAAAATATGTATAATGATACACCAAGTTTGAATATCAATAAAACCTCTAATGCCCAAAATATTTTCACTGATTAATTAGAAAAATCACCCACTATAGACCATTTAAAGGGCTGATATAATGAACCAGACTCTATAAACATAGATATGTTGTTTATATTATTAAATTTGAAGCAGATATAAGGTCTCACATCCTAATGGACTGAATTGTTTATTTTCCTTGGTAAATTTGATATATACTATATTTTCACATAAATTTTAAAACATCAATTACACGACTAGTTTTCTTTGAGAGTCATTATTCTTCATAGAGTATCCCTACATATCAACCCTAAAAGAAATCTGGTTATCTTAGAAAAACTAAAATATAATAAATATATGAGCTCATTTTCTCATTAAGGGTAGTAATATAGCGTGTGATATCATTAATAAGTAAGAATAATAAAATTTTAATGGAAAAGAATAGAAACACATCCCATTTAATAAATAAATTGAACATAATATGGTAGAAACAAATGAAGATCAAATAAAGAAAATTAAAAAATTATATAACCTTGAAACATACATACAGATTTTATATAATATAATATTTTAACATGTAAATAAATAACTAATCTAATAAAGATGGAATGAATAATGGTGGAAATATGAAACTATTAAGACCTCCATCAAGATAGTTTAAATCTATCGCAATAAACTCGTTTAGTTTTTCCAACTGTTTTGTGTTAGGAGAAATAAAAATGCATCGAGGGGATATATGTAACATTCCCCCACCCATAACATACTAAATCTAATTCATTCCATATATGAAAGGGTTGAAAAATAATCAATATAAACATTCATACTAAAAAATAACATTTTAAATGTTTATACTTACCCCAATCAAATAAACATCATTATAAACCACCTAGAGTAATATCATAAATGGGAAAAAAATTAGTTCATGGTCAAATTGATCCATAAAAAACCCAATAAAGAATCTGAATTATTTTGAAATAACATTTCCCAGTGGATCAAAAGTTCAGTAATGTATCTATGTCATCTATAAATATAAATACCATTAAAATTTCATTAAAAATTTTTTGATGGAAATAAGATTTTCACATGGAAATCTCCTTTTAAAATAAAAATTTCTTAATTTTTTAATTATTTTCATTGAAATATAATTTCCCAACATGTTAAATAATATTTCAAAAATTCAGTGGGAATGACAGTGGGAAATTGTTTTTAGGTTATACAAATAAAAATAAATATTCCTTTCACATTTTTTTGACAAAAATCCAAATGTGCATTGATTTGAGGAAAACATAATGATCCCACTCCAAAAATCATATAAAAAATAAATTGGGTAAAAATAATATATTAAATCATTTTTAATGGGTTTAAAAAAATTCTACAATTTTTTTAGAAAACATGTTCTTTATGGAAAATGATTATTTATTGAAGAGAGAGATAATGTGATATTTTCATAATAACATTTTTTGAGTCATTTTAATTAAAAATATGCAGTGAAATGGTATTAATACTTGAGAAATTTTAGGAATAAAAATATTATAATAAAATATATTTATTTTAATATTGAGATATAAAATAATTCCCCTAAGGTATATGCAAACAAAATTACTCCCAAATAACAATGGAATTGTGAAATAAGCCCCTGCCACTATTGTAACATCTGAATCATAATCATCGTGAAATAAATAATATTAAATTAAAAATTAACTACCATGATGACTAATATATTTATCATATTACATATTAAATGTGTATTATATAAACTACACGGAGTAAATATGTGGTGAAGGTCTCATATTTCTCATGATAGTAAATATGAGATGAGAAACCCTTATATCAAGGCCGATTTCCTTCATAAATGACTGCATCTCTTGAATAATAAATATTGGATTATTATATATTTATTTAAAGAATAATATTAATATTTATCACACCATATATGATACTCTTAAAACATATTACCAACAATTTTTATTAATATTTCATTGATTTCATTGTTCTATATGTCAATTGTCCTATTTTCTAATTTGTGATATGTATGAAAGTTATAGTTATTGGAAACATGATATATTTAAATAATCACTATAATTATATTTGTTTTATAAATATTATTCTTTAATTATATTCATCCTTAATATAATTATTTAATATTATACATATAAAATGAATAGCATCACCTTTTGAAGGCATTATGTCATACGTATACACGACGGACAATATCATTCCCATAAACTATGGATGGTTAAAAATAATTATGATATATTAATTATATATAATTTATATCATGTCGTATAAAAACATTTATTCACTATTTTTATCATTACTATCTTCCATATAAGTCTTAACTGAGAAACAAATCACATCACTTTGCAATGTGGTAGTCCACTGTATACATGAGCGATGTAATCATATCCCCCACAGAATGAAAATTAAGAAGTTATAAATTATATACTAATTAAATAAGTATAATAATATTATAAATATCATATTAATATGTTGATTTAATTACTATATCCATATATTAAATATAGTACTGAAAAATGAACAACATCTACCCGCAAGACATTAGTCCAATATATAGACGATCGATAATTTCAATTACCACATAATGGAGGAGGATATTGGTAAATATTATTCCATTAACATAATAATCTATCAGTATATGGGTGATAATTTATTTTATTATATTCTAATTTTTTTGACATAATTAATGGTGGAAAAAAATAATGAAAATGAAATAGCTTTATTGAGACAGTTAACATCTCTTGGAGAAACGTTATTTAGATCTCCTCTAAAGGACCCTGAAGTGTTTGTTTTGGGATGAAAATCATAAAAAAAAATTATATGGATTTTTTGAGTTATTTTTCATATTTTTTGTTAATACAAAGCTCATTGTATATATGATCAACTAAATGGAGGGAGTTCCATTTTATAATTAGAGAAACAAAACTCTCTTGGAAATTATATGAAAATTTTCCAAATAAATCCAAAACAATAAAGCTATCCACAAGAAAAAAAAGAATATTTATAAACATGGGTCTTAATTTCTGATATGATAAGGTAATTTAATCTAAATATTATAATATTTTAAAAAGATGAGAATAAATAATTTTAATTTAGAAATATTATTATTTAGAAAACAATTATTTTACATTAAAAAAGATTATTATTTTATTTGTAATATATATGTATATTTAATTTATTATATTCATTATTAAACAAGAAAACATCGTAATTTAGTTAATCTTATTCATACCATCAAATTGAAAAACTTGGTTATAATTTTAATGTTTAAATAATAATCTTTTAATATTGTATCATGTTTTTAAACCCATTGTTGTGTGTATTTAAAGATAATGATGAGATTGAATTCATTTACATATATATATTCCATAATTTTCTAGGAAGTTATGGTTTCTTATAATCATATAATTTTTTATCATATTCTTTATTGAACATGATGGTCCTATTTTAAAATCTTAGGGTGTCACATTCAACCCCTAAAATAAATTTCTTCCTTGGAATTTAATCATGGTATTGGTATTGAAGTTTTTGAATTTCAGAAATATCTTTTTAGGGAACCAACATCATTAAAAGAATTAATAAAACTTTATCTTTGTATGATAAAAATACAACTATGAAGGTGATCTGTAATAAGACATTACTTGGTTTCTGTGTAGAAGAATAACAGTGGGAATGGAAAATAGAGATATGGATGAGATAATAATGACAATTGGTTAATATAGAGTGATAGGGATCACTGATCACAGGAATGTGGATAATCTAGTGACGGTTCATAAACAAAAACAACATATATCAATGATGAGTTAGAAGAACATTTGATTCATCGACAATAAATGTACTAGGATAACACATTTTCTATGATATTTTTCCTTGAGTGGAGGAATTTGTCCACTATATAGACTACGAGAATAAAAAAATATTGTTACTTTATATCTTTCTATAGGAAAACATTTAACATTTTTTGTCTGGTTAAATCAATTCATACTTCATCTATTACTCTATGACATTCATATTCAATTGGTTTTTTTCTTGGAACACTGAAATTGATAATTTGCATTTCATTATCTAAAAAAAATAATTACAATGCATTACCTATATCTATATATATTTTTTCGAACAAAAAATGGTTAGTACATGATTTAAAATTAACACAAAATTTATGCTTAATCTATTCTATAAATAGTTAACATGAAGAATCATCCAAAATTTGATTGTCCAAATTAAATGTCCAAAAATATTATTTTAAGGTCACTAAATAAACATTATATTCCTCAAATAATATATTGTTTCACTTAATATTAAATTCCAAATATCAAAATACCATGATCACAAAAAATCATTAATTAAAACATGTGTTCCACCAAATATAAATTCCCAGGTGTTCCAATATATATTACATAAATCAATACTTCCAGTAATATCCCACATATATGACTTAAACCATCAACCCATTAGGCAATGTCATGATCAAAAACATTATCCCAAAAGATTATAAATAATATAGAAGCATCAAAAACATATTAAGGGTTATCCTCATTCAATCATGAGTTTTCTAAGTGATTTAACTTGTCATTTAATAACATTTATTTTTCATCAGTATCATTCAACCTATTCTCTCAAATCCTTTATGAAATTGTAGTGTAGTACAATCCTTCTACATTTAATGATTATTATAACCCTAATTTCTTTAATAGAATACTATCATAATATAATTTAAGAATCCATAAATAATATCATTAATCATTCAACTTAATCTGTTTTATTACATAAGCTTGACCAAGGTCACATAGCTTCTTTAGAGGTATGTTACCTTGAATATTAGGTAATTCGTTTTTTGTAGTGCCCCATATCCTTATTGTTGAATCATTGAGCATTAGAATTTTTTTTAGTCCCTGAAATTATGAGAATGGTGGCCTTTCTCTATATAATTTTGACAAATAGTCAATCCCCTCAACAAGTACTATGGTATTTCATTCCTAAATATGTACATATGGGAAAAACAAGATTCAATTCTTCCCTATATACCTTTTTTCTCTGAAATACTCTTCTTTTATAGATTCCCTTAAAATCCATAATATATAGAGAATTATTTCTATGTCATGAGAGCACATGATATAATTTCCTTATATGATGTTAATAATTTTATGACTAGTTGTCTTTGAAAGATTAGATTAAACTCATAAAAAATTGATCATTATTACTTATTGGATTGTGTTAATTGATATCATTCCCATTTTTTCTCATAGGAATTAATTATAAATAATGTAATTCACTATCATAGATCATAACATTATGGAACATAATGTATAATCCCGATATTAGTGAATCAATAATCAAATATTGAAACATCTATGTATATATACTCTTATAAGGATAATCATGGTTTCTTTAGGGATATATTTATTTTCAATAACATAATAATGGTTAGAAAACATAATTTAAATTTTCCTATAAATATCCCTACTGGGTGTCAAACCAGGTCAGAGTGAGGCATGTTTTCTTACATGCGGAGATGATATGGTCAAGCCCAATGTTCCCTTTTCGGAGTTATTTCCCCTATGTATATGTAAACTGAATCAAAATCAACTTGTATTATAAATATATTGATGTATTTATAAAGAAAATCACATAATATATTCCTTAAAAAATCATTAAAATTTTCTTATATACTTGTCCTCATATTTTAAAACAATGTTATGTTCCCTAATATATCTTTTCCAAAATTTATTTTCCATGGTTTCTGTAAAACATTCCTTAAAACCAAAAATAATGGCCATGACTCTAGAACTATAAAATTGATTTCTACTTCATTAAAGTTTCCCTATATATTAGGTATAAAATATTAAAGGGTAGATTAAATTTTTATTTTTGATAAACTAGACAAATATTTGAATTTTTCACAAATTACAAAATCACATACAAAATGTGTTTTCTTTGATAACATTGTTATTCCCCTTAATCTGTCCCTATATATCAATCACAAAAACTTCATGTTTTCTTGGAAATAATAAAACATAAGAAAGGGTTGAGATAATATGGTCCATGGGGGTATTCATATAGTATAATTGATCATTAATAAATAAGAATAATCAAAATGAAATAGTAAATATCAAAAAAATCCATTTAATAAAAAAACTCATCATAATTTTGAAATAATGATGATCAAATAAATCCATATAAATAATCTCATAAGAATTAAACATTCCATATCTACTATAAATAATTGAATATTCTTATTGAATGTAATATATTATCCCACAATGAAGGAATTTATAATTCCGTTCATCGGAAAATATCAACACCTTCTTCAAGACAGTTTAAATCTATGTGTAGATACCCATCTAATTTGGCCTACTAATTTTTCTCATGAGACAAGTCAATACATCATGGTGATTTTTATAAACAGAATCCACTCATAAAATAATAAGTCCTATACATTACTCATATGGGAGGATTGAATTATATATGATATAAATATTCATATTAAAAAATAAAATATGAATATTTAATACATACCCCAATAAAATTAACAAAACCATAAACCATCGAGAGTAATATCTTTAATTTTAATAAAATTATACATCCTCATTCAAATTTATCATAATCCATCCAATGAATAAATATTGAAAATTTAAATTTAACATATCCTTATTGGATCTTATTTATAATAAAGGATTTATGTCACTGATGATTAAAAGTGCCTTAAAATGACATTAAATCTTTTTTATGAAAATAAATAATTCTCTATGAAAATAATCATTAAAAATTTAAAAAAACATTTTCAAAAAACATTTATCTAAAAATATCCTCTATAAACATTTAAAATAACATTTAAATGATTTATTTCTCATGAGAGTGAAAAATTAAATTCATGACTACACATTATAATAATTATTCATTCCACATTTATAGTAAAAGGAAAATGACCATTATTTATAAAATGACTTGAACATTCCAATTAATACATTTTTAAATAGTAACAATGGGAAAACTGACTTTAATAACTAATTTTTAAGACACTATAAACATTTTCTATAGGGTTTTTAGAAAACATGGAATTTGATGAATACGATTTTCTACCGAAGAGAGAAATATAGTTGAATTTTCTAAAAAAAATATCAACCATTTTACACAAAAATGAATAAAAAATAACATTGTTACATGAAAAAGATCATGAATAAACATTTTATATTCAAATATATATAATTTTAGATAGATATATCAAGAAAATTCCCACATGGAAATATTAAACCAAAATAATTACGAATAATGATGAGATTGGGAAGTAAACATTTACCACATTGGTAACTCTTGAATCATAACCTCATGCACGAAATAACATAAGATGAGTCTTTAAATTCCATGAGGGTAAATATATTCATGTTATAACATATTATTGTGTAATTATATACCCCACACAAATAAATTAAGTTTTAAATATACAATATGTCTCGTGGAAGTAAATGTGATAGGAGAAACCCTTACCATAGGGACACCTTTCATCATATGTTTCTATAAATCCTATATAATAAATATAGGTATATTATAAAATTATCAATGAACCATATTCATATATATATTTATTTATTTAACACTATATACGATCAACTAATAAAATTTTAGTGCCTATTCTAAAATAATATTTCATTATTTTCATTATCTTTGGTGTTGATTGCCATATTTTATAAATGTGTTTTTTTCATGATTTTAATGGCTAGTATACATTGGATATAGTTCAATCATCTTCATAATGATATTAATGCAATAAATATTTTTTTTATTTCATACATCCATATAAAATTTTTTAAAACAAGGACATACAAAATGAATCACATCCCTCCAAATATATGGTAGGTCGTATGCATGCACGAGCGAGGATATCATTCCCTTAAAGGGTGAAAGGTTTTTAAAATACATGATATATTAATTTTTTGGAATTTATATCATGTAATATATTTTAAATATATTCATTATATTTATCTTTACCACTTTCCATTTAAATAATAAGAAAGAAACAAAATCACATCGTGTTGGGAGACGGTAGTCTGCTGTATACAAGAGCGGTATTATTATATCCCTTACTGAATGGTATATAAGAAGGTATTTGTGATTTAAAAATTTCAAAAAATATTATAATTTAATAAATATAATATATAGAGGTTAAATCTATCAATACTTACCACCTATAATGGTTTTTCTAGAAAAATAACTATCGCGGTTCATAAAATGGTAGTCTATAGTATACACGGTCGGTTATCTATTTCCCATTAATGGATGATGAGATGGTTTAATATTATGAGATCAACATAATAATATTTTAGTATATGGGGGATAATTATTTTATTTTATTGGTTGTGTTATGAAATAATTGATGGTGGAAAATAAGAATTAAAATAATAGATCTTTATTAAGGTAATGACCCTATCTAAGAGAATTCACTCTTGTATCTCCTTTTAAGGACCCTATGGTATGTAATTGGGGAGGTCTATAAACTCTATAATATTTATAGGGATTTTGGGGAGGTATTTTGGTAGATTTTGGGAGAGACAACATATATGGTATGTATGATGAATTAAAGGTATTTGGTTATGAAGTGCACTATGTTGCATTTGTTGTCAATGAGACATGAAGTTGTCTTGGAATGAATGGAAGTCAGGGAATGACAAGATGTGAATGACAAAGGTTGTTATGGTGATGGTGATGAAGGAGAATGGCCATGGTACTAAGATGCATGTCACTTAGTAGATTCACTAAGTGGTATTGGAAATTGTGGTTGAAACATTCTCCATGAAAATCAGACGATTGTTGAGCTGTTCTTAAAGTTCCAAGAACTTGTATCCTGATGATACAATGTCACAACATTGTTTGAAGACCATGCATTGTACTGAAAATGCATGAGGAGATGAAAGCTGATCCATCCACAACTACAAAGTGGATGAAGTGGATTAAAGAAGTCCATGAGCTAACTCTTAAGTGCATGTGAATTGGAAGTGATCCAACTTGATCTCTGATTAGATCAATAAAGAACATTGAAGATTATAAGTGATTCAGGAGTTCGATTGATGAAGATGAACCTTTTGAATTCCATATCCTAAGTGAAGATCATGTGAGGAGAAGAAATGGAGGAATTCTTAAGAAGAAGAAGAAGAATAGAGATGGGAAGAAGAAAGGCTTGAAGTGGATTGGCATTTGGTACTTTATATGGCTTGATTTCATGGAGGACTTTGTTTTTTGACAAAGTCTTATTCAAGACTTCGCCAAAAATTAGGCCACCAAGGGCCAGCCTTAAGGGTTCAACCCCCAAGGCACATGTGGGCCTAAGGCGCCATGCCCAAGGGAGGATCCCATGTGGCCAGCCCGAGAGGCAGGGGGGTCGTGTGTAAGCCCCGGGCCACGCAGGGGATCAGTTCCTGCGCAGCATGGGCGCCTGAGCGCGCGCCCGAGGTGCATAGTGGGTGCTAGAGCGCGCCCGCGGAGGCAAGAGTGGGCGCAGAGCGTGCCCGCAGGGAGAACACGGTGCGGGGCGGCACCGTGGAGGGAGAGAATTCAATTGAGGGGGTTGGGGGAGCGCTTAGTTGATAAGCCGCGGCAAAACCGCGAGCCGATTCGATGTGGGACGCGGAAATTTCACCCGGGACAGATCTGAGCCGTCCGTCTCATCGCGCGCTTGATCTGCACCGCACGATTCATCTGCCGCCGGCCGCGATCTGATCCAGCCGTCCGATGTCTTTCGATCACCTGATCCGACGGCTGCCGCACCATCCTCTACCTCGAGCTCGGCCGAAGGCCACCCGCGAGCAGCCGCCGAACCAGAGCCCTCCAAGCAAGCCAAATCGAGTTCCCGGCCACCATTTTCGATGCCGAAGGCTCCATTGAGCTCGTCTGGACCTACTGAACATGTCCATGCATTAAAATGAGCCTGCATGCAACAAATGAAGATTTTCGATGTTCGGCCGAGGCAAGCAAAGCTTCCGAGGCCACGTGGTTGGTGGTTTGCATGGTTTGGACCTAAACCGAAGGCCGTGCATGCGTTCTGAGTCGCATGCACGTAGAGGAAAATAAAAAGAGAATACCCGCTTGAAACAGAGAGTAAATTCAAGATTTGGAAAGATTTTAAAGAACCGAAACTCTCGGGGATTTGAGATTTATCCCACGCGGAAGTTTTGAGGATTCTCTACCTATAAAAGGAGAGCCCATGCTCTCGGTATGGTTTGCTGATGCGCTGAAGTTCTGTTGAATACCCGAAGTCCCGCGTGTGCTCTGCCTCGCGAAGAAAAAAGCCACTGCGCAAAACTTTGCGCGGCTATTGTTCTCGGTGCCATCCTTGGCCCGAAGGAGTCCCTTGCGCGCAACTTCTTTGCGCGACAAGAAGGAGGAGGAGGAGGAGATCCCCTGCGCGCCTAATCCTTTGCGCAGCAGGAAGACCTCGTGGCCGCAACACCTTGCGCACCCGAGGCTTGTTCCCTCTCTGCCCGCACCCTTGCGCGGCAAGAGGAAGACCCCGCGGGTGTTGCACTTGTGCGCCCCGCGGCAGGAGGAGCTTGCGCGCCGCTTACCACATTGAAGACTTGCGCGGCTAAGGCAGTGAGGTCGTGGCTTGCACCAAGACCCCTTGAGTGCCCTCCTTGATTTCTTACCATTCGGGCAGTGTGTGCACAAGAAGTGGGAGGCCGAGACCACACCATTGTGTGTGTGTGATATAGTGAAGAAGTAAGCCGAGGCCAAGTGTATGCAAGTGGGTGAAGTGAAGACCACACATTTGTGTGTGTGTGCAAACTTGAAGAACCACCTACGGCCCAAGTGTGTGCAAGAATAGAGGAGTAGTCCAAGATCAAGTGTGTGCTAAATGAAGAATTTGTGTGTGCTTAACAAGTGACAAGTGAAGGCCGAACCTAGTGTGTGCACTAAGAAGTGTGTATACACATAGAAGAAGAAAAGGGAGGACTCACACTAGAGTATAACACACTTCTAAGTGTGTAACAAAATTGAATAAAGTGTGTGAAGTTCAAGGAGTTGGTGTGTGCTTAATGTGTTACACCCTTCAAGGGTTTATTGCACCAAGAGAAGAAAGAGGGAAGTGCATGCATGCATGCATGCACGTGCACACGTGAACAAAGCTAAATCAGGCTGTGTGCATTTGAGGAGTCCAAGACAAAGAGTTCTTGAAGAATTAGAGATACCATGCACTCAGTGCATGAAGATGATTTGAAGTGAGACTGGACCAGACTGAAGTTAAAGACATCAGTTGTCTGAGCATTCAGTAGTTTAAGAGAGAAGCCAGGTCATCCTGAAGAAGGAGATAAAGCCTGAGCTAGACGAGAAGCCCTGATCAACCACAAGTGATCAGAAGAGAAGAGCAAGGCCAGCAGCCTTTATCCCAGGCTGCTGAAGTTACTTGAAGAACTTAAAGTGAAGAAGAGCTACTCGTGTGACTCGAGGAGCCAGGAGAAGACCCTGTGGGACTCAGGGAGAAGAAGACTTCAGTGGGATTCTGGAGCAGGCCAGTGGGACTCTGGTAACACTGTGTGAAGCAGTATAAAGACCCTCCTGTGGGACTCAGGAGAGATACAGTGGGACTCTGTATCGACCATTGTAATTTTAACAGGTTATAATGGAGAATCCATGCTGGGAGAGCATGGCAAGGATGTAGGCCTTTGGTGCCGAACCTTGTAAATCCTTGTGTCCTGTGCCTTTTCATTACTGCATTATCCGGGAAAGGTTGAGAGATACAAGAAGAGTGGATCGAGGCTTTAACCAGCCATAGAGGTTTAATTGATTAAGAATCAATTAGTAAAAAGTTTTAATGGATCACTGATTCACCCCCTCCCCCTCTCAGTGATTCACACTGATCTGGGCACTTCAATTGGTATCAGAGGGAGGTTACCTCTAAAAGATCCAAGGGAGTCTTTATGAAGTGCAGATTTGAGGAAATGAGTGACCAGCCTCAAATGGAGATATCTGCCAAGACTCAGAAAAATAGAAAGAAGAAACAGGCCAAGAAGATGAAGAATGCCTGTACTAGCTGTGATGATGTTGGAACAATGAAAGATCTTCAAAGTGCAATCGAATATCATCAGAAGACAGTCCCCAAGGAAGTGGCAATGTTTATAGCTACAGGCATCCTTGATCTTCAAGAAGAAAAATCACAGTTAGAAGAAGAAGCCAATGCAATGGAAGATCAATTGGCTAAAAGGGTTGGCATATCCAACACTCTCAGAAAGCTAGTGAAAGCCAAAGATGAAACAATTTCCCTTTGCAATGAAATGTATGAAGACACTGCTGAAGAATTGCAAAGAAGCCTTTCTGAGAAAGAATTCTTTATGATAATAGTCAAAGATGTTGTCCATGCACTGGAAAAGAGGCACAAAGTGTCAATGGTTGTCAGAGATGCTCAACTAGAAGACAAAGTCAAAATGGTGAAGGAGCTTGACAATTCATTGCAAGAATTGAAGAAGGTGCATGAATACCAGATGAAAGAGCTGAAAGAAAATTGGGAAAGAAAGCTAAGAATTGTTGAGGATGAGAAGAACTCCCTCAATATGAAATGCATAGAACTGGAGGTGATATTGAAAAATCAGCAATCACCCAAAGCCAAAGCCTCCCAGTCAGCTGAAAGAAGAAATGTTGCTACTCAAGTGAGCTTTGAGCAGGATGATTCTAAAAGAAAGACATCCTCTAATAAAAAGGCAACAACTTCTAAAAAGAAGGTACCATCCATCCCATCTTGTACGCATGCCTCTAAATGTGTTTCCACAAAAAGTGCAGGATGGAAGAATAATTCCAAACAAATATGGATGACGACAGTAAAGAAGCAGAGCTCTCCTGAAACAGCACAACAGGTCAAGAAAAGTATCCTACAATCAGAAGGACTGAAGAGGTCAAGATTCGTGGGACAATGCTGGTGTTGTAACAAGTATGGGCATTGTGCAAAGGATTGTTCGTACAATCCACTGAATGCAAAAGCACAGAGGAAGTCCATGCCTAGGGGGAGCAAGCCAGAAGAAAAGAAGCAGCATCCACAGGTCCAGAGACATCTGTTTACTGCAAATAGATTCGGATTACTTGACAACATCTGGGATGATTGGAAAAGTGGTCAAAAAGATACATGTCAGTCTCCAACTATATCGAGAGCTCAAAAGAAGAAAAGATCACAGAACCTGGCTCAGAAAGATTCCTTGGGAAGCAAGAAGAAAGTAGAAAATGCTCCCAAGAAGGTTTTGAAAAAGGAAAAGAAGTCCTTGGAGTCTAGATCCAAGAAGGGTGATGCATCCAGAAGGACCAGCAAGAAATTCTTCTACTGTGGAAAGAAAGGACACACCATGGATCTTTGTGAACAAGCCATGGAACTGAATAGAAGCAAACTGGACTCAAACAGACAATCAATCCAGAAGAAGCAGAAGGGATTGATTGAAAATAAGTTGCCGAAGAGAGGTAGCTTCACAGCATTAAAGGAACCATGTGGGACTTCCAAAACTGAGGCCACACTTCCAAGTGACTTACTAGTCATATGGCCACATCAGTTGCAACTTGCCAGAGAACTACAAAGAGTTGAAGATGAAGCTCTGGAAATTGCTAAAGCAAAAGGGAAGAAGAAGGTTTCACATGAAGATGTTTTGAGAACCACACCAGCACAATCATCAATGAAGATCAAATGTGCAAGTGTGAAGAATGGTGAAAATGGGACATCTCGGTTGAGAGAATCTTCTCAACCTTGTTGTTCACATTGATGAACCAAGGAGGTTCCATCTTATTCCCTTATACTCTTCTAGTATTTACATGTGCTGACATTGCAGGGAATTGAAGATGATGATCATTCTCAACTGGAGGATGGTTTGGACAGAATGGAGTGCACCCCTTGAGGGGGAGCCAATCTGGAGAAGATGATGTTCTGAAATTAATATCATCTTGAGAAAGTAGATGAAAGGGGGAGCTTTATCTTTGCACTGAACTTTCTAATGAGTTTTGTGAAGTATGTGCAGGATTTAGCAATTCATTGTTATATCTGAAAAATTTCAAACCCCTGAAGCATGATCTCACATGTGTAGAGAATTGTGGACATCATTGAAAAATCTTAGTTATATCACTCTTGTTTTCTACACCGGGTTAGCCCAATTAGACTTAGAGTTGATTTACTAAAGGTTCTTTGCTAAAGAAGAACATGTGGCATCATCCCTCTCTTAGTGATTTTCAAGAAGATGCTATTCAAAGGGAGGAAGAGATATTTTTGAAAAAGTGAACCACACCACACCTTTGCATTTGATTGCCAATAAGGGGGAGAAAATATTGGCACACATATTGACCCATTCATATGTGCTGAAGGAGTGTATTGACAACAAATACAAAGGGGTAGATTGAAGTGCACTGTGTTGCATTTGTTGTCAATGAGACATGAAGTTGTCTTGGAATGAATGGAAGTCAGGGAATGACAAGATGTGAATGAAAAAGGTTGTTATGGTGATGGTGATGAAGGAGAATGGCCATGGTACTAAGATGCATGTCACTTAGGAGATTCACTAAGTGGTATTGGAAATTGTGGTTGAAACATTCTCCATGAAAATCAGACGATTGTTGAGCTGTTCTTAAAGTTCCAAGAACTTGTATCCTGATGATACAATGTCACAACATTGTTTGAAGACCATGCATTGTACTGACAATGCATGAGGAGATGAAAGCTGATCCATCCACAACTACAAAGTGGATGAAGTGGATTAAAGAAGTCCATGAGCTATCTCTTAAGTGCATGTGAATTGGAAGTGATCCAACTTGATCTCTGATTAGATCAATAAATAACATTGAAGATTATAAGTGATTCAGGAGTTCGATTGATGAAGATGAACCTTTTGAATTCCATATCCTAAGTGAAGATCATGTGAGGAGAAGAAATGGAGGAATTCTTAAGAAGAAGAAGAAGAATAGAGATGGGAAGAAGAAAGGCTTGAAGTGGCTTGGCATTTGGTACTTGATATGGCTTGATTTCATGGAGGACTTTGTTTTTTGACAAAGTCTTATTCAAGAAATCGCCAAAAATTAGGCCACCAAGGGCCAGCCTTAAGGGTTCAACCCCCAAGGCACATGTGGGCCTAAGGCGCCACGCCCAAGGGGGGATCCCATGTGGCCAGCCCGAGAGGCAGGGGGGCCGTGTGTAAGCCCCAGGCCACGCAGGGGATCAGTTCCTGCGCAGCATGGGCGCCTGAGCGCGCGCCCGAGGTGCATAGTGGGCGCTAGAGCGCGCCCGCGGAGGCAAGAGTGGGCGCAGAGCGTGCCCGCAGGGAGAACACGGTGCGGGGCGGCACCGTGGAGGGAGAGAATTCAATTGAGGGGGCTGGGGGAGCGCTTAGTTGATAAGCCGCGGCAAAACCGCGAGCCGATTCGATGTGGGACGCGGAAATTTCACCCGGGACAGATCTGAGCCGTCCGTCTCATCGCGCGCTTGACCTACACCGCACGATTCATCTGCCGCACGCCGCGATCTGATCCAGCCGTCCGATGTCTTTCGATCACCTGATCCGACGGCTGCCGCACCATCCTCTACCTCGAGCTCGGCCGAAGGCCACCCGCGAGCATCCGCTGAACCAGAGCCCTCCAAGAAAGCCAAATCGAGTTCCCGGCCACCATTTTCGATGCCGAAGGCTCCATTGAGCTCGTCTGGACCTACTGAACATGTCCATGCATTAAAATGAGCCTGAATGCAACAAATGAAGATTTTCGATGTTCGGCCGAGGCAAGGAAAGCTGCCGAGGCCACGTGGTTGGTGGTTTGCATGGTTTGGACCTAAACCGAAGGCCGTGCATGCGTTCTGAGTCGCATGCACGTAGAGGAAAATAAAAAGAGAATACACGCGTGAAACAGAGAGTAAATTCAAGATTTGGAAAGATTTTAAAGAACCGAAACTCTCGGGGATTTGAGATTTATCCCACGCGGAAGTTTTGAGGATTCTCTGCCTATAAAAGGAGAGCCCATGCTCTCGGTATGGTTTGCTGATGCGCTGAAGTTCTGTTGAAAACCCGAAGTCCCGCGTGTGCTCTGCCTCGCGAAGAAAGAAGCCACTGCGCAAAACTTTGCGCGGCTATTGTTCTCGGTGCCATCCTTGGCCCGAAGGAGTCCCTTGCGCGCAACTTCTTTGCGCGACAAGAAGAAGAAGGAGGAGGAGATCCCCTGCGCGCCTAATCCTTTGCGCAGCAGGAAGACCTCGTGGCCGCAACACCTTGCGCGCCCGAGGCTTGTTCCCTCTCTGCCCGCACCCTTGCGCGGCAAGAGGAAGACCCCGCGGGTGTTGCACTTGTGCGCCCCGCGGCAGGAGGAGCTTGCGCGCCGCTTACCACATTGAAGACTTGCGCGGCTAAGGCAGTGAGGTCGTGGCTTGCACCAAGACCCCTTGAGTACCCTCCTTGATTGCTTAATATTCGGGCAGTGTGTGCACAAGAAGTGGGAGGCCGAGACCACACCATTGTGTGTGTGTGATATAGTGAAGAAGTAAGCCGAGGCCAAGTGTATGCAAGTGGGTGAAGTGAAGACCACACATTTGTGTGTGTGTGCAAACTTGAAGAACCACCTACGGCCCAAGTGTGTGCAAGAATAGAGGAGTAGGCCAAGATCAAGTGTGTGCTAAATGAAGAATTTGTGTTTTCTTAACAAGTGACAAGTGAAGGCCGAACCTAGTGTGTGCACTAAGAAGTGTGTATACACATAGAAGAAGAAAAGGGAGGACTCACACTAGAGTATAACACACTTCTAAGTGTGTAACCAAATTGAATAAAGTGTGTGAAGTTCAAGGAATTGGTGTGTGCTTAAAGTGTTACACCCTTCAAGGGTTTATTGCACCAAGAGAAGAAAGAGGGAAGTGCATGCATTCATGCATGCACGTGCACACGTGAACAAAGCTAAATCAGGCTGTGTTCATTTGAGGAGTCCAAGACAAAGAGTTCTTGAAGAATTAGAGATACCATGCACTCAGTGCATGAAGATGATTTGAAGTGAGACTGGACCAGACTGAAGTTAAAGACATCAGTTGTCTGAGCATTCAGTAGTTGAAGAGAGAAGCCAGGTCATCCTGAAGAAGGAGATAAAGCCTGAGCTAGACGAGAAGCCCTGATCAACCACAAGTGATCAGAAGAGAAGAGCAAGGCCAGCAGCCTTTATCCCAGGCTGCTGAAGTTACTTGAAGAACTTAAAGTGAAGAAGAGCTACTCGTGTGACTCGAGGAGCCAGGAGAAGACCCTGTGGGACTCAGGGAGAAGAAGTCTTCAGTGGGATTCTGGAGCAGGCCAGTGGGACTCTGGTAACACTGTGTGAAGCAGTATAAAGACCCTCCTGTGGGACTCAGGAGAGATACAGTGGGACTCTGTATCGACCATTGTAATTTTAACAGGTTATAATGGAGAATCCATGCTGGGAGAGCATGGCAAGGATGTAGGCCTTTGGTGCCGAACCTTGTAAATCCTTGTGTCCTGTGCCTTTTCATTACTGCATTATCCGGGAAAGGTTGATAGATACAAGAAGAGTGGATCGAGGCTTTAACCAGCCATAGAGGTTTAATTGATTAAGAATCAATTAGTAAAAAGTTTTAAAGGATCACTGATTCACCCCCTCCCCCTCTCAGTGATTCACACTGATCTGGGCACTTCAGGTTACAATTAATATGTGGTGAAAAGGAACCCTCTTGGAAATTACTTAGAAGATTCCCTTAATAATATAAAATGATAGTCATTAACATGAAAAAATCTTCAAAATAACCTTTAATATAAATAATGAATTTATACGATTTTCACTACTAATTTTAATCAAAAATTACGTTGAAATTGTTATATAATATATATTATGTTTATTCTAAGTGTAGAATCCCTTTTTCCAAAATCAATTAACAGAACTGTTGGGATTTTATTTAAAATTATACCCATAGATATGAGGAAAAAACAGGTTCCCATTATATAAGTCACATAAGTATAGAAGGTTTTATATCCAAATTTGATATAAAACTCATTGAAAAAACTAAATTTTTATTCTTTATAATATAATTTTATTAATTTTACATTAACATTAATTTAATATATAATTTAATTTTTCATATAATTTGAATGAAAAATGAAATTTTCAGTAATTGTTTTTAATTTTCATTATTCTTAAAAAACGAAACATCTTAGAAAAATCCAAAAAAATCACCGCATGCTATATTTTTTTATTATAATTTCAATAATGAAGATAATTTTTTTAACAAATTAGTAATAAGATATAAAAATAAATTTAACGAAAGTGTGAAAAAAGAGATAAAACAATCTTATTTGAAATACAATTGTCTAAAAGATATTTTTTTACATTAAAATGATAATTATTTTATTTATAATCAATTGATATCAATTTAAATTATTTCATTTAGGTGTAAATCATATTATTATATAATTTATTTATCATTATTAATACTCTCCAATTTAAAAACTTGTATATAATGATCATGTTTAAATAACACTATTTTTATAAAGTATCATGTTTTTAACCAAATGTTATATCCATCATAATATATTTAAGAGATAGAATATATATATAATTAAATATATTATAATTTTTTAGGGTGTAATATTTTGTTCTCATATTGTAATTTCATGTCATACACACTTTATAACATGATATTCCTATTTGAAAATATCGGGATGCTACAATCCCGAACCAGAAGAAATCCTAGAAGTATCTTGTATACCTAGAACCATTAAAACCCTTGTATATAATCCTTTAGAAATAGTATTTGGAGATATATATAGAATATGTAAAACATGATTTTCAATTAGAAACTGGGTTGAACATCAAGCATTATTATAATAGCTTAAAATCAAAGATATCATTGAAGTCGTTTTTATTAACATTGGGTGATGGCTATGAAAGATAATTTAATCAATTTGAAAGCAATAATGTTAAATAACTAGTTAAGTTATATAAAAAAATTTACCATTGCTAATAAATTGTATATAAAATCAAATTTGATGACTTTTTAATTATTATTAGAAATAAATATAGACTATGACCATAAATTTATAGTTAAGAAGAAGGAATTAACTATAAATAAACTATTCCTCATAATGTTATAATTTACTCTATAACATACTGATTCCTTTTGTAGGAGATCCAAATTTAATATAATATAAATGGATGCTAATATTTCATTAGGTTAGGGTTATATTTTTTATGATTATTTTTTAATGAAACTCAATCCTTTTGAATCCACATATTCCAAATAATGTTTTAAAACTAACTAAATAATTTTTATGGTTTTAGACAATAACATTGAGCATTGTATTATAGGTTAATAACTTATGGTATTTCAAATCGATTTTTAAAAAGGATATTTAGATAATAAATTATTTTTTAAAATAATATTAAAGGATTTTTTAGTGGAACAAATATATGTTGATTGTATTTTATTTCATTTACAAAAAAATTATTTTTATATTAAATTTTGAAAAAAAGTAAAAATGAATTTAAAATGAGTATGAAAATTTTGAATTAATATTTTTAATCTCGTGGTAAATATATTTATAATATATGATGGGGAATGTAGCACTAATATGTATAGTTGAATTGTTGAGTTAATAAAATATGCTTCATCCATAGAAAACTCTATAATGAAATATGACATGGTCCTTAATGTTCTTAAAAATATTCCATGTAAGTTGATTGAATTTTTTATGGCCATATTTCAATCCAAAATAATTAAATATTAAAATATAAAATATTTAATTCAAAATCTCATGATGTATAAAGTTGAGATATTCAATGAGAATGAAAATCATGTTTCTATCAGAAGAAATAAATATTCACTCAATGATTAAATGTTTGAATACACTGATTCAGATTCAATTAGTTCATGATCAAGTGATTAATTATAATAAATTGATTTAATGATTGTTGAAGAGTATTATAAATTAGTAAATAAATCAATGAATAATGATGAAAAATAAGTTGAGTAATATGAGTGAATAAAAAAAGGTCACTTTAGACCAGACTACCCTCAACAAAAATCTTAAAGTAAAGATTAGTATAAGATAAATGGTAAGATATTTATAGAGGCTAATTGAAGTTCCTTTGTATACTCTATGAGTTACTCTACTTATAACTTTGATACTGATGATGGAAATGAAACTAAAATCAATATATTTGTCTCAAAAAAGGGGCAAATCATCTTTTTATTATAAAAATTATATTTTTGAAAATTAATCATTTAATTACATTGATGAATATTTTTTTAATAATAATGAAACATTTTATTATTGATTGAAGTATAATAAATTTTTACTTAAATATTCAGTTGTTTACTTTATTTAAAAATAATCTTTATGTAAAATAATTTTTCATTTAAGGAAACATTTTTATGAAAATCCTTGTGTTATTGATGATAAAATAATTTATAATAAACTTTTTTAAATAAAATCCACGAAACCTGATTCTATAATGTTCAAAAATGTAGAGAATTATTTAAATTAAATTAAATAAGGAATAACGGTAATAAAGTAAATCTTTGAATCAATTGTTGTGGTATGGAAACAAAACACTATAAAACATTTTTTTCATATCTATATGAGTAAAATCATGTATAATGGTCAGATGGGTTAATTATGGTATCAATGGTCATTATAGGAAAGACTACTTATTCAAAATTAATAATTTTTTTGGTGATATTTTTTTATTTTCCAAAATATTTTTCAAAACTCAATGGAAAAATTTATATAATAAAAAATCATTTTGTTAACTAAATTAATTTTTTATAGTAGTACCAGAACAAAAAATATATGTGTACAAAATGGAACTTGTGCTTGATTTCCTTCAGGTCCATGTCACTAGATATTAATGTAAAATATTAATTCCACTACTTAAAAAATTAATAGAAATATTTAAATAAGAGACTATAAACCATGGATCATTTCATATCAGTTTTAATTTTTAAAATAAATTTTATTTGATATAATTAGTTAATATTTTATGAGAATATTATATATGTTTTCTCTTCCATTAATATATATTTTTGTTCATGATCTGGATTGTTAAATATTTCAAAAATGAGTCTTGTTTTAAACATTTATGTATTGTCCATGATTCATGTATATTAAATTTTTATCTAATTCAATATGGTCATGTTCAGATATGTATGTTTTTATAATTCTAGTAAGAATGTGTTTATTGTTATATTAGTTGTCATCATTGCATGAATTTTACAATCTTTTTAATTCCTGGAGAAAATTGATTTATCTATTTCATGAATTGGTTTGTTGATAATGTTGAAACATAATATGATATTCTTTGTGGTATATAAATGTTTTTTCATGGAACCTTGTATTTATATGTTTTATAAAGGGGGTTCAACTTTATAAGAATGATCAATTCACTATCTTCTCAGGAAAATAATAATATGATATTAGATCTTTTAAATATAATGAGTTTACATTAAGAGAAGTATTCTGTTGTTTTTTATTTGTGACAAAACATTTTATGTGAAATATGATAGTTTTATTTGTTTATAATGAAATATATTCGTGAATTGGTATTTTTAACTGTTTAATTATGCTTTATAAAATTTTTATTTTTTACATTAAAGTTCATTATATTATTTTTAATTTATTTAAGCCGTAGAACCATGTTTGTTAATTTTTTTTTGTGTTTATGTAATAAAATTGAATTAATTTGGGAAATAGAGAACGTTTATTCTATTGAACCATGATTTATCAATTATTGTAAATTAAATTAAAATAAATTTTCTCTTAATTAACTATTGAATAAGGGATCATGATAGTTCGATGTAATCACTATTATATTTATCTTGAATTTAATTTACTATAATTTGGGAATTGTTTTGCATGAAATTTGGGATTAAATTATGACTTTTAATTTAGGGTTAATTTGTTCATATTATCCTTAGATTGATCTATATATTAATCCTTTTAAAATATTTAAAGTATTATAAATATAAGTACATCAAAAAAATTATAAATCCTTTGATTAGAAGTCATACATATTGACTGAACATTACAATATCAATATAATATTGAATATTAATGTGTGGAAGAGTATTTGAAAAGAGAAATTATATTAAAGGAATGCATGAAATATCCAAAAAAGTAGTTCATAGAGAAATATCCTACTGTGCTGGAGGAAAACTATATTTTTATTAAAATTCAAAATTTTATTAAATGGATATTCTAAATAATATTATATATGAATTATATTACAAAAGATAGGTTAAGAAGAAATTTAATAGACAGTTATTCTGGGTGAATTAACATATTCCATAAATATATTATGGTAATTATTCAGAATAATATCTTATATGAGTTAGAAACACAACTCTAGGACATAGATCTCATATACACAACTAATTCAATATTTTCTTAAAAAGGTACTCAACTGAATATGAATCGAAATGTCCTGATCTCAGTTTTTTAAATGTTTCTATAAATTTGATATCATCTTCTTATAACCAGCATCATGTAGAAATTTTTATAAAATATGGGCGAACATATGCTATTACAATGCGACAATTATTTATACAGTACCTTCTTAATAGAAATTTTGTATTGAACTGTGAGACATAGTTTCAGGATTTATAGGTATAATCATGGATGATGTAACCTAAAGGAGTTAATGAAAGTGGAATACATAAACAAATATTTTTTATAATTAGTTTTAGGATTCCATAATATAGAGGATGGGGTATGATGTATTAAATGGGTATAACCTATATAATACAGTAGATAAATGATTCATATAGAACTTGAGATGTTGCATGAATATGAATTTCATGACATCAATTCATCTTGAGTCTCATAAAATCATATGATCGAGTACTCTATGTAGGAGCATTACTCAAAAAAATTAGAAGTTACTCACATTATATAGTCTAATAATAGAGTATATATCCACATAAATATGATACAATGTTTATTATAAGTATATTGTGTTCATGATTTCAATTTGGATGTCCATAGAAAATATTGTATCCATTTCATTCTATAATAGATCAATAAAAAAGGTTTAACATGCTATTGTTATATTTCTAAAAGACAAACTATAAAAAGGATTCAATATCATATGTCTTATCAGATATGATTTTATAGACTATGTTGGTGCAGTATCTTGAAATAAAACACATATATCATGTATTAAAAATTTATATTTTAATACATCTCCAATTTTACCCATACGATATAAATTTCATGATATTTAGAAATTAGTTATATTATTTATGGATTTAGTTAGTTATGATACTGTAGATGAGAAGCGATGAAACAATGTTAGAATGCCAATATTAGAAGACATAATACTCTTTTTTTGAGTTTTTTATATTTATATTTTCTATAATAATGTCGTAATTATTTTTTCTAGATTATTAATTTTATATTCATTGACGATATTTTATCATGTTGTATGTTTCAAAATGCTGTCTTTTCAAATAGTAGACAATTGCAGAATTTTGGAAGAAGGTACAATACATTTTTATCAACAATAATGTGAGCTTTTTTAATGGCCCGAACCTCTCAGGTATATTCCTTTGCAAAAATCCGGCGTCTGAGGTGTTTCGGGAGGTCAAGGTGACGTATCCCCAACACTTTTCAATTTTTCCAGTTCTTTGAATAGTGAAATGGTATCCTTATGTGAGTAGTTCCATTAGTGAGGTTGAGGTGAATAGTTCTATCAGTGAGGTCAATGTGAACGGTTTCATCAGTGAGGTTGATGTGAACAATTCAATCAGTGAGGTTGAGGTGAAAAGTTCCATCAATGAGGTCGATGTGAACAGTTCCATTGGTGAGGTTTATGTGAACAGTTCCATTAGTGAGGTTGGGGTGAACAGTTCCATTTGCGAGGTCGATGTGAACAGTTCCATCAGTGAGGTTCATATGGTACCCACTTTCATTATCCAAATTTTTAGATTACGAACAATGTTTCCAGAATGGTGAGGTTCATAAACAGTGTTTCCAGAACGCTGAGGTTCCAACAGTGAGGTTCATAAATAGTGTTCCTAGAACGGTGTGGTTCTAATGGTGATGTTTCAATGTTGAGGTTCATCAACAGTGTTTCCAAAATGGCAAGGTTCATGAATAGTGTATCTAAAATTGTGTGGTACCAACGGTGAGGTTTCAATGATGAGTTTCATGAACAGTATTCCTAGAATGCTAAGGTTCCAATGGTGAGGTTTCAATGGTGATGTTCATGAATAATTTTATTCCTTTTCCAAATTTTGAGTTCATGAATAGTGTTTCCAGAACGGTGATGTTTTAATGGATAGGTTTCAATGGTGAGGTTCATGAAAAATGTTTTTCCTTTCTCTAATTTCGATTTTGTGAACATTGTTTCCATCGTCCTACTATTCGCCCCTTTAATATTTAATTTGACGTAAAATGAATTCAATGGATAATTTTAAGGACTCTAAGGCCAATTCAAAGACCATAAATCCAATATTAATTTTTCCTAAGGCTCGGGATGTTTTTACATTTTCAAACCACATGGTTTCATGTGATCCAATTTTAATAGAAAATCCAATGTATCTTAAACTGTTGCACCATCAAATCTTCTACAGGGATGAGATGTCTTCCTCCATAATCCTTCTTCCCTATTCCCGGTTGTGAGATGCTCGATCCTTCCATTCCTTCCTGTAGGAGTATTGTGATCAAACTTTCCTCTTGGATTGGTTCCCCTTTGTATTGATGAAACCAAGTAGTATCGATCCATCTTCGATATAAGTATGAACTACCGTCATTATTTTGGGTTCATCTCCTTCTGTTTCTCCTTTACCTTTCAAGGGAATGTTATCTCTGTGTTCCTAATGTTCTTTTCTTTGGTGTTGACTAGTGTGGTGGTGTCCTTTCATGCTCGGGTGGATACAGTTGTCATGGTGGGAGGAGATTGTAACCCGTTGTGTAGCTCGTTCTTCAATAAATAACATCATGAACCATTCAAGGAAGGGGATTAATTGGTTCTCTTTTAATTTATGTGCAACTATATAGTTAGTATGTTTTATCACACTAGATCAGAATGGAATTTTCATAATAAATATTTTAATCTGATTAATAAATTCATATCTATCGTATTCTATTGCCTCTTTTTTTTCTAGATAGTGTGATATCTGTGATTTCTTGTTTAGTTTTCTATTCTTGATGGAAATTATTAATGAACATAAATCTAGAATTAATTGATAATCATTTGGCTAATGATAAATAGGCATGTGAATGAATATGATTATTGTTGTTGTAATTATATTAATTCAGTAAGCATGTTTAATCAAACTGTGATAGCTTACTATTTTGGATTCCTGTTGTTGGAACCTGCCAATAATAAATCAGTTAATTCACGATGGATTAAAGAACTAGTTTTGTGATAATAGATAATTCCTTTTTGGGTTTAGAGTTACCCTCTTTCTTGTTTAAGGGACAAGATCTCATTTGATATGATAGTTGTTTTCTTACTGCATGTGTTGTGATGTGAGCCTAGAAGGTTGTTTTTATATGTGGGGGCAGGGAGACCTATTGGTTGTGGCTGCTGCTGACACCTTGAGTGGAAAGATTTATGGTTTTATGCTTGTGGGTGTCGAGGAGGACACTAGTGATGATGAAATGGTTTGGATGTGAATGTTTTGATACTTTCCGATTCTTATTGGTTGTGTATCTTATTTACATTCCCCACTGCTCAAGTCATCTAGTCTTTCGTACCCTTCTTCTAAAAGGGGAGAAGATATTAGGGGTATTCCATGTGAATTCCATGTTTACCTTCTCAAGGGAGGATTGGTCTATGATCTTTCTATAGGTGGAAAAGTCTCGACATGTAGTCGATCTATTCACCGTGTTGAGCCCCATTGTGTTTAGTTGTATTAAATGTTTTTCTAGAATGCCTAGGAATATGGGTAAGTAATGCTATAAATAAATAATTGATTAAATTATGTTAACACATGGGGTTTGAGCTTGCATGGGAGTAATGCTAAGGTTGTAATTTAAAGGAACAATGGACTGTGTTTGTGATGATAATGAAATATTTTGTGGAATTGTTAATGGTTGATTAATGTTTAAATAATTAATTACATAAAGTTCAACTGATAAAAATGGAATGGAGTAATGTAATAAATCACATTAAATGGTATGGTGATTATAGGATACCTATTCTTAGAAGTGGAATTCATGAGTCCAAGATACATTAGCTGCAGTTAGGTCAATTACTAGGTTATTCCCATAGTGTGGTTGTGAGCTATAGTGTATTCTGTACTTTTTGTGTTTCTTTATGCTACTCCACCATGTCAATTGGGGACACATACATCTCGAGCATTTTGTGCCATGGGGGGTGTTTTCCCCAAAATTCTTGTGGGAGGATGGATGGCTGACTACCCCCTTTGGCCTCGCTCTTTTCTCATGGGAGTTACTTGTACTGGTGGGAACAATGGTTAGTGTTCCCCTTATATGTGTGTAGAGGGTTGTAATGGCTTGTGGTTATTCACACCCATATATTCCAGGTATAGATTCCTATGAACTACTATATGTGTAAGGTGTATAGCCTATAATGGCATGAGGATCCTTACTCGGTGTATGGAATATAATTATAAGGACCCGGCCATAAAAAATTACATAATCATTAGTTAAATGAATAATTCACATTGTGAATCTTTTCAGGTTTATAGTTTTAGAGAATTAGGACATGTCTATTACATCTCAATGATTACAAAGTAGACACATCTACTAAGTTTCCATTTTTTCACAATATAAAAACTCTTGACCAAAAGAGTCATGTCTAGTTCCATGTTTTAGATTGCATGAAATTTCTTGATCCCATCCTTGACCCTATTCCACTTTATGTCATGTGAAATATATTTCAAAAACATGGGATGAGTATAAAATGCTCAGTAAGGGATATAAAAATATTGAAAGAAAACATTAGTCCATGTATAAATAACAATAAATGAAATCATAATTTACTCATAAAACATAAGCACTTTTACGTACCTCATGAAATCATTAGATTAATGAATAACACATAGAAATCATAATACATAATGGTATCTTGAGGCATTCATAACATTCTTACGTATGGAGTAACCCTCATGGTTATGTTTGGAATACCCATCACAATATATTACCTAAATCTCTTTGGATAAACCTTAGAGTTTAACTCCTTTGTGTTAGCCAATGCATTGGAGATCTATATTGGGCTCACCTTCCCTTAGTTTATCATAGAACCACCCGTCATCAAAAACAATGCCCAAGAACCATAACATATTCGTATCACATAAAACATGCATAAAGGAAACATAACATTTCCACATTTCAATCAAAAGTTATCAATACAACACATTGATATAATAAAAACATTATCAAAACCATTTTTAAAACCAAAATAAAAGAAAAGAAAAACATAGTATTTATTTTTCATTTAAAAAAAAGGTATGGCTTGTAGTGGAAGACGAAACTCAAATAATGGTCACGAGGGTGGAGAATTCATTGTCACCGCATACCTAAGACAATAAAATTCCTTTTGTCATTTAGTAAAACACTTCATGTAAAAATATTCCTTTTCAGTGAAATTAAAAGTCAAAAGGGTTTTATACGCCATATAAAATGAAACCATGTAAATATCAAAAAATGCCTCAATAAAAGGAGATTGAGATGAAGTCTCTTACAAAGATGATATCCTTAGATTAAAGATAAATCAATTACATAATTACGTGTGAAAAATATAAATACACTCAATATAAGTGGATATTAAGTGTAAAACAATCAGAGGTCATACACACATATTCATAGCACGACATAATCAAGAAGTAGATGTTTAACCCAAAGAATTGAAATTGGGTTAAGAAGTTCCCTTACAGAAATTCGACAGCTTAACGACGTCACATAAAAATTCAGAAAATGAGTTGATGAGAGATAAAAAGTGTATATCATCACTTGTACATACAATTTAAGGCAATAAGGATATATAAGAACATATCCCAACATAAGAATATGTAAATTAAAAGACCTAACAAAAAGAAGTCTTTTAAAAAGGGGAGGGTGAAATCTTCCCTTACCGATTTTGGTAACATTCGAAACGTAAACCCCCTGAAAGAAGGACTGTACAGAGATGATGTAAATACCCATAAAAGAAATTATATTACACAAAGTGTATAATAATGGGTCGAAAAAACACCACTCAAAAGAGATATTGGCAAATATACCATGAATCTCATAGGAATAAAAAGTTTGATAAAAACCCCTTAACTTGTTATAATAAATTGAGTCGTATCACCAAAATATAATAAACACCAAATGAATCACATAATACCCTTAATATAAATAGAATAATGATAATATATATCTAATGGAAGTACACAATACACCACATGCAATAAATAAGTGGCGAACAAATGGAAATCTCTTGGAATTAAAATTGAGATAAGAAATCCCCTTACCTTAAGTCCGACGTGTCTTGGTTGTTTTTTTATATTCCTGAATAATAAACCATGGAAAAGTTATAATTTATTAAGGAATTACTTTAAAGTTTATTATTCAATTAATATCACATATTATCATGTTATAATAATTAGTTAATTATGTGAGTTCATAACATATGTTTTGTTGATGTTCAGTACATAAGTCAACAATGAACTTGTTTGAAGACAATTATCCATGTAGTTATAATTACATCATCTCTGGAATGGTGTTAATGATTTAAATATCATATATATACATTATATATGTATTTAATAATATTCCATAATGTTTGGATATAAGAAATGAAATGTACCGTTCATGGAGATGGTAAGTTGTACGTAGGCATGAATGCTACTTTCATTTTTTGTCATATTAATGGACTTTAAAAATAAATGAGACATAGATATATTATAATTCCAGTATAATATATATGTTATATATGTAACATAAGTTCATTAATTACATTCTTTATAAATTCCATGTTTGGCATGAACGAGTCATATCACTTGAGGGGGCGGTAGTCCACACTTCCTCAGATGAAATTATCGCATTTTCACAAAATGTAAAGCATAAAGGTATGTTTTAAATATAAAATACAGAGCCATTGAGAGGAAATAAAAAAATATAGATCCATCATAATGTCCACCATGAAAGGTTTTAAAATATGATTGAACAATCATCGTTTTGTGAGGCAGTAATTCGCCACCCACAGAAACAGTATGTTCATTAACCATTAGACGGAGGTTTGTGTAAGTATAAATAGAATCCTTATCATAACAACATCCAGTATATTTAGGATAGTGGTGTTATTATGGGATCAAATAACAAGAATATAGTGGTGAGTTAATAAGGCAAATAAATGAAAGAAACTCAAGAGAATACATTACCTCTATATCGGGTAACTCTTTTTTTGGTTTGAGCCAAAGGCTTCCTTAGAAAGAATTCTACTCAAATTGAGGCCTCTAGGAGTAAGAGTGGGATGTTTATAGATAATAAGAGTATAGTTTAGACTATCTAAGGTATTTAGAGGTGTGGGTAAGGGGGTAGTGGTGGGGGCCTTTTATAAGACAGAGGAGGGTCACTTTTGGAACCTCTTGAAATGTTACTTTATTATAAAATAGTTTTCAGATTTTAAAGGTCTCATATTGATATATTTTGAGGATAAGGTGATAAGGGTTATAAAGCCACCCATAAAATAGGTTTTCGACAAGTTTATGTCTTATATTTTACCTTATCTTTTCATTTTATTTATATCATTCATTAATGAGGTAATCATTGCATCGTCATGGTGTCATAAATAAGTTTATTTATTTAATGTCTGAAAATTATAAAAAAATATATCATGATGTAGGAAATAGTTTTAGCTTTACAATGAATATTTATAGTCTAAGAGATCATTTATGTAAAGAATATTAAAATTTAATTACTGAGGATATACAATCCTTTGTTATATTTCTCTTCTTTTTTTAAAATAATGTCATAAATGTCACTATCACACCCATGTGACTCCATGGGCCCTCAAGTTCGGTAAAAAGTTTCCCATGGTCGGACATGACTCCAAAAAGAGGATTTGGACCCATGTAGGGGTCATTTTATATTATTATGATATTATTTTATTACCCTTAACTACCAGATTATTAATTAATCTTGATAATTAAAGATAATTGTCATCGTTACTATTCATAATGTCCATAAAAAAAGACTATTAATTCCATAATTTGGACCCTCTAATTCAAAATATGGAATCCATTTTACCAAATTCCAAACACATAAATTTCAGTAATTAATTTAAAAACAATTTCCATTGTCACAACCAATGATGGGTTTTTAAGAAGTAAAATTCAACAAAAGATTGACTTGTTTTTACATCCCATTGAAAAGTGAAATTACATCAATGAACAACATTGTATTAATTGATAAAAATATAATTCAGTTACTCTTTAAAACCAATCAAAAAGATAATATAACTATATAATTAAATTAGATGAAAAAGCAGTTTTGATGTAAAATGCAGTAATTATCACTATTCATTAAAAATGAACATTTGTCAGAAAAATACCAAATATTTATCCAAAATAAATTTGATATTCCAAATTCAAAAAAGATGTGAATTTTAAAAAATTCAAAACATATAATTCGCGTTACTTAATTTTATAATTAATTCCTGCTGTTAAAAAAAAGTGTGTTTTTAAGAAATAATATGTATCAAAAGATTGACACTTGTTTATGTCCAGTTTCAAAGTGAAATTAATTCCAATGACCACCATTGAATTAAATGGTAAAAATATATTTTAACTAAACTTTAAACCAAATTAAAAAGATAATATATCCATATAATTAAATTAGATTAAAATGAGGTTTTGAATTAACATAAAGCATTTTCAGTGTTCATAAAAAAATGATCATTATTAGAAAATTAACAAAAATTTACAGAAAGTAAATTTTGATGTCCCGATTATAAAGAATGATTTTATTTTTCCAAACATAACATATAAAATTAAAAAAAAGTATATTTATAAAGTGTTCTCCATCAAAAGGTTGTTAACGAAATTTTAAAGAATATTAGAATATTTATGCTTAAAATTGCATTTATTCACATTTTAAGCCTCAATCATTTATTGGGTAATTGTTAAAATATTTAACAAACATATATAATCATTTTGTAGTTAGTTCTGTTCATTCCCGCCATTACAACGGGGAGGCGTTAACTACCATTTAAAATAATATTATTATATTATTAGTATGCAACGTAAGATTTCAAAGAAACTCATTATAGCGTATTGGGTACGCCATCAAACATAGCATCCCCATTAAAGTAAAATGAATATTTTATTCACAAAATATTAATAAATCTTAAAATGTCATATTTTTTATTTACCTGGGATGTTAAAATAATGGCATGAGGTTTAATACCTGACATATGATACATGTTATGCAATTTTTGGTAGCTCCCAGAAACTACATGATTACTTTTCTTAGGTGGATGTAGTAGTTTTGTTACATGTGGAGCATGTTGTGGTGCTTCTCCCCAGTTTCTATAAGTAAGACTTTTTGGATAGAGATTCTTAGGATGTGCGATGTTGGGAAAAATGGAAAACTAGTGTGTAAGTAGTTACCGTGTACCCTTGATATTATTTATTATATTATATACTCTTATATGGGTTACTTAGAAAGAGTATACATTATGAGGCTTGGAACATAGTATACATGTTTCAGTGAAGAGCTAGTTTCACTTGTTATTCACTGTGTTTTAGCATGTTTTCATTACTTTTTCTTGAGAGGCGCTGTGGAGGATCTTACTGAGTATACTATTACACTCACCCAATGAATATATAAACTATTTTTAAGGTAACATTGTGCAGGTTGATGATCAAGTTGGTTTCTACTAACTTGGGGTTGCAGGAGCTGTGCGAGCTTCGTGGTCGATGATGTTTTCACCTTCTTTTGGGTACATGTAGTTTTCACTTTCAGTTTTAGTAGATTTTCATGACATTACATGTGTGTACATGGGATTTATTTTATATTGTAGTCTTACATGGAGTCGTTTGAGGTCTTTATTATCTATCCATTTTTCAGGTGTTCTCTTAGAGGGTAATGCCTCCAATTTGGGTGTTTAATATACCCTTGGTGCTAGTCTCCAACCCAGGGCATACTGGATGTGGGACTCGGGGGGTGATTATCTCCCTTCTCACATTTCCTAAGAAAGAGGGGTACACTTTTTTGGGAGAGGGTCATGTCAGAGTGTTATTATAGGTCTATTTTAGAGATTGGATGGAGTTTGGTGTTAGGCATAATTGAGGTTACATTGGATGGTAGGGAAACAGTGTCAGTCATGATTAGAAAGAGATGTAAACACTAGAGACCGGCTAAGACATAGGTGTTTAGGCCCCCCTATGATCTGATGTTCAAAGATTTATGTTTACAATGGATACTAAATGAGGTGATACCAGGTGTAGGGTGGAGAACTAGGAAATGATCATGCATCATTCATTCTTGTTCATGTTTTTGAATGGGTAGACCTTGGAATTGGTTAACATGAAATTAAAAAAAAGGAAACAATTAATTAATTAAAGTTGAGTCATACATATTCCATGTTTAGGATATCTATCTATTTTTTATTTTGTCGGTACGGATCCAGGTCAACGTCTTCATCAGGACCACATATAAGATGTCTAACAGGCTGTTGCAGCAGATTGCCAACAGGTAGAATATGACGATGACAAAACATTGAGGAGGACACTCCGAGAGATTCAGCACCAGAGTATGCAGAAGAATGAGGGATCTATTTCAGATGTAGTCACAAAAGACTGGTTGGACGATTTCAATATAGGCTTCAGTTCGATCTGTGATCATAAGAAGCATTGGGTGTCCTTGGTTGTGACGATGCTGCCTGGAGAAGTGAGGTAGTGGTTGTTCTTATTACTCTGGGATCGTGAGGAGTCATTAATCTCAGGGGAGGAGTTCTGAGAAATGTTAAGATTCGACTTTCATTCTTTGACCACCAAGGTGTCTAGTCACCAGGAGCTTCATACCCTTTGACTGGGGAGCCCTAGTGTACGAGATTCTGGAATCCGTTCCAGGAACCTTTTACGATATGCTACATACTTGTTTCCAGATGAGGAGACGAGGGCAAGGAATTTTGAGGAGGCTTTCTGTCCAGAGATCCAGCGCCATGCCACCCAATTTATGCTAAAGACATATCATGAGGTCCTAGAAAGGGTAGAGGTCGTCAAGAGGATATTGGCCAGAACTGGATCATCACGAGTGGGGAGTCATCATGATTCCTCACGAAGCATAACAGTGGTCTGGGATTCCCTATTTTCAGGGCTGAAGAGTTTCCATTTGGATAGGGGTAGGTACTAGCCCTCAGCATCTCATTTCTCTTGGGGTGGTACCCCTCAGACATATTCCAAGGGATTAGGCGCTTTTTTTTCTTGTGGTGGTCGAGGTCAATAGTAGCGAGAGAGCCCGACCTTTCAGAACATTCATTGTGCACCAAGTTTTCTACTCTGGGTTCCTCTGTTGATGCAGTTCCAACCGAGGCCACATTAGCAGGTTGCACCAGCTTTGGATCAGCAGAGGGTAGATGGGGCATGCATTTGAAATCCCTATGACACTCCCCATCCTTAGAGAGAATAGTGTGGTCGTGGTGGTGTTCGTCATCGGGGTCAGAGTGGCCGCAGAAGATGTTGTGGTAACCTTCACACTTTAGCGTTGCCATATCCAAGACATCTAGATATCATTCGAGGTACCCTTTTATCGTTTTCTACCTTGTTGTATGCCTTTTTTGATTCAGGAGAGACACACACCTTCATATCACCTACCCTTGTCCCTGCATTGGGACTTGAGGTAGAGAGGCTTCCAGTTCCCTTGGCGTTGTCTACACTAGTTGGAGGCCGACCAGACTTGTTTGAATTATGTAGAGATTGTGATCTAGTGTTGGGGAATCATCGCTCTTGGGGATATTTTCTATTATTATGAATAAAACCATATGATGTCATCCTTGGCATGGATTATTCATATTCAGTGTAGGATATCATGGATTGCTTCGGGATACAGGTTGTGTTCTTTGATGCGGATGGAGAGTCGGTGGTGTTCGTTGGAAAGAGAGGACTTCAGATGGGTCAGAGGCATGTTCTGTCTGTATCATCGATGATTTTTGAGCTGATTCGGAGTTCTTTAGAGGTTCAACAGTTGGGGTTTCCTAGGGTTGTAGAAGAGTACCCTGATGTCGTGCCAGAAGAGGTTGTAGAATTATCCCCTCGATGAGAGATTTTGTTTGTGATCGAGCTACCAGTAGAAGTGTCTCCTAACTCAATGTCTCCATATAGGATGGCCCCTTCTAAGATACAAGAGCTATGTATACAGCTTGATGTTCTATTAAAGTGAGGTTTAGTTCAGTTGAGTGTGTCACCGTGGGGTGCACCAGTTTTGTTCGTGAATAAGGTCGATGATAGTTTTCGTTTGTGTGACGATTATCATCGCTTAAACAAAGTGACAGTAAAGAATCGCTATACTATTCCATGTATTAATTATTAATTCAATCTAATGAAGGGTTCATATTGGTTCTAAAAGACTGACTTGCAGTCAGGTTATCATCAGATGCGTGTGAAGAATGAGGATATCCCAAAAATTTCTTTCTATTGACGTCATGGGCATATGAGTTTGTTGTAATGTCGTTCGTTGTGACAAATTCTCCATATTTGTTCATGGGATTGACGAATGTGGTGTTCTGTGGGTTCCTGGATAAGTTCATGGTAGTTTTCATCGATGAAATCCTTGTGTACTCCATGACTGTGTAGGAGCATACTGATCATCTACACACCATTTTGCGAGTTCATCATCAACATAAAGTATTTGATAAATTCTTGAAGTGTGAGTCTTGGGCTCAAGATTATCATTTCTTTGGGCATGTTCTGTCCCATCATTGCGTAGATGTGGATCAATCAATGATATTAGCAGTTGTTTCTTGGGAAGCCCATAAGACAGTGTCAGAGGTGCGAAGTCTCCTTGGTCTCATAGGCTACTATAGGAGGATCATAGCTGATTTATCTCGAGTTGCGACTCCTATGATATCTTTGACCTGGAATGTTCAAGAGTTCATATGAACTGATCAGGGTCAGGTAGCTTTTGAGTATCTAAATGAGAAGTCATAAAGTGCTCCAGATCCTTGTCTTCTAGGGGAGGGAGTTCAATTTTATGTTTTTTGTGATGCTTCACATATGGGGTTAGGATGTGTTCAGATACAGAAAAGATCAATTGTTTCTTATGGGTCTCAATGGTTACATCCCCATGAATGTAACTATTCCACCCATGATATTGAGATTGTTGCCATCATATATTCTCTAATTTTGTAGACACATTACCTCATCGGTGATCGCTTTTTGGTTTTCACTAATCATAAGAGCCTTAGAGATGTTTTCTTCCAGTATGCATAAACTTGCGAAAACATTAGTGGATAGAGTTCTTATAGGAATACGACTTCAAAATATCATTTACACCTAGAAAATAGAATGTTGTAGATGATTCACTGATTAGGAAGTCATTTAGTGATGAATTACATGAATCTAGTGACTCTTGGAGAGTAATGGAAGAACTATCAGCTTTACATCTTGATATGAGAGACGTTGGGGTCAGATGGTGTATTTTTCAGATGAAGGTGTAGTTATCTCTATATTATTTGGTGGAAGAGTCCGAGTTGGGGGATCTATAGGTGGTGGTATGGAGAGATCGAGTTGTTTGTGGAGAGGCCCCTAATGGTTGGTCTGGGGATGAACAACACCAGTTGTTGTATCACAGAATGCTATTTATTACTTTGGAGATACCTGAGATGGTTTTTAAAGAGTGTCTTAGTTCACCAATAGTGGTTCATCCTTCCATGAGAATGATGTACTGATCCTTGAGGAGTCAGTTTTGGTGGTATGGGTTGAAGCATGCGGTTTCGAAGTTTCTGTCTTGATGGTTGGTCTTCCAGAAGGTTAAGGCAGTGCATCGTGTCCCCAATGGTTTTCTCCAGCCATTAGATATTCCTCTGTGGAAGTGGGAGGACATCTCAATAGACATTGTTATAGGTTTACCTTCAGCTCATGGAGTACATGATTCTATTTGGGTGGTAGTAGACTGTTTAACAAAATCATTCCACTTCATAGAAATCATGGAGTCAATCTCTGTGAAATTTTTGTCGAGGCTGTATCTGGAGGAGGTGGAATGACATCATGGAGTCCCAAAGACGCCCATTTCTGATCGAGATCCTCGTTTTAACTCAAGGGTGTGGAGGGTTATCCAGTATGATTTTTGTTCTCAGATATGCCTTGGCACAACTTTTCATCCTCAGATGGATGGTCAGATAGAGTGGACCATCCGAACTCATGAAGACATGTTACACTATTGTGTCTTGGATTTTTGAGGTTCATGGTTGAGGCTCTAACCCTTGGAAGAGTTCACTTATAACAATAGTTTTCACTCCACCATCGGTATGGTGCCGTTTAAATATTTGTATGGCTGACCTTTCCATTCTCCGTTATGCTGGACTAGGGTTAGAGATTCAGCAATTCTCAAACTGAAACTAGTTCAGAATACAATAGAGATGGTTTAGGTGATTCGTGAGAGTTTGAATACAGCACATGATCATTAGAAATCATATTCCGATCAAAGGAGGAGTCGTGTGGAGTTTGATATTGGGGATCATGGGTTTTTGAAGGTGACTCCCCATCATGGGAAGTAGAGGTTTCTTTTGTGGATGTAAGCTTTATCCCCAGTTTTTTGGGCGTTTCTATGTCTTATCTCATGTTGGAGCCCTTGCGTATCGTGTATCACTTCCCCCATAGATGAGTTAGATACATGATGTTTAACATGTATCATAGCTCTGCCATTATCTTCATGATGACTCACATGTCATCGATTAGGGAGAAATCGATGTTGATGATGATGCAATCTTCGAGGAGTAGCCTGTGGAGATCCAGGACCTCAAAAAGAAGGTGTTTTGTGTGCGTTCTATCCCCTTGGTTTGTGTCTTGTGGAAACACGGTGGCATGGAGAAGAGTACCTAGGAATGTGTGTTGCAGATACATATTCAGTACCCAGAGTTGTTTGATGTTTATCTATTTTCATATAATGATTTCCCCATTGTGGTTATATACCTTTCATGTTTATAATATGGATTTCTTTTAGTTCATTCATGTGGCATTCTCCATTTTTAGAGGTATCTCGATGGGTGGCTATTCAGGAATCTTTTCTGCTTTATTTTAACTTGGTTTCAAATTCTCAAGGAAAAGAATTTTTTGAGAGGCATCTGATGTAATATCCTGGACCTCTCTTGAATATTCATTTGCGAAACGTTGGTCTCTGAGGTGTTATGGGAGTTCAAAGTGACTTATTCCCAACACTTTTTGAAGATTCTAGTTCTGTGAATAGTGTGATGGTAACCATATAAGAACAATTCCATCGGTGAGGTTGAGGTGAATAGTTCCATCGGTGAGGTTGAGGTGAAGAGTTCCATCGGTGAGGTTTATGTGAAGAGTTCCATCAGCAAGGTTCCAATGGTAGCCTCTTTCCATTTCCAAATTTTGAGTTCATGAACAATGTTTCTATAATGGTGAGGTTCAGGAACAGTGTTTCCATAACGGTGAGGTCCCAATGGTGTGGTTTCAATACTGATATTCATGAACAGTATTTCCATAATTGTGAGGTTAATGAACAGTGTTTCCATAATGGTGAGGTTCCAACGATGAGGTTTTAATGGTGAGGATCATGAATAATGTTTCCAGAATGGTGAGGTTTCTACTATAAAATTCAAGAACCGTGTTTTTCCATTGACAAATTTTGAGTTTTGGAATAGTGTTTCCAGAACGATGAGGTTCCAACGGTGATGTTTGAATGGTGAGGTTCATGAGCAATTTTTCCTTTGCCATATTTCAAGTTCTTTAACAATGTTTTAAGCTTCCTATTGTTTCTCCCCTTTAACATTTCCTTTGACATAAAATGCGTTTAAATCCTTGTTTTAAGGACTCTAAGGATGATTCAATGGATTAACTCCAATATTAATTTTTCCAAAAGATCAGGATGTTTTTACATGGTCAAGCCATTTGGTTTAATGTTATCCTCTTTTAATGGAAAATCTAGAATATCGTAAACCATTGTTCCATGAAATCTTATAAAGGGATGAGATATAATCCACCCTAATCCTTCATCATTGTTCTTGGGTGTGAGACATTCGAGCTTCCATTACTTCCCGTAGGATTCATGCGATCAAACTTTCCTCCTTCGATTGGTTCCCCTCTATTTTGATGGAGCTATGCAGTATCGATCAATCATTGACATAAGGTATGATCTATAGTCATTATTTGGGGCTTATCTTATTCTGTATCTAATTTACCTTTTTATGGAATGTCATATCCATATTCTGAAAGGAATTTTAATGGGTGGTGACCAGTGTGGTGGTGTATCTACATACTCAAGTGGATACATTTGTCATGGGGGGAGGAGATCATAACCCACTGTGTGGCTCATTCCTATATAAAGAATGTCACGAACCATTTGATGTAGGGGATTGATTAATTCTATTTTATTTTATGTGATACTATATAGTTAGCATGTTTTATCCTAATGGATCACAATGGAATTAGATTAATAAATATTTTAATTAGATAAATAAACTGATATCGATAGTTTGTTATTGCCACTTTTTTTTCTAGATAGTGTGATATCTATGCCTGCTTGTTTAGATTTTCATTCATGATGGAAATCTGTAAAGAAAGTAAATCCAGAATTAATTAATAATCATCTAGCTAATGATAAAGAGTCATGTGAATGAATCTAATTGTTTTATTTTTGTAATTTGAATGATGTAGTAAGAATGTTTAATCTAATTATGATAGCTTACTGTTTAGGTTTCCCATAGTTGGAACCTATGAATAATAAATCAGTTAATTCATGAAGGATTAACGAACTGGATGTTTGATAAAAGATAATTCCTTGTAGGGTTCTGAGTTACATTCTTTCTTGTTTAAGGGCCAAGATCCCAATTTATATTATGATTGCTTTCCTGCTTCTTGTGTTGTGATGCGAGCCTGGAAGGATGTCGTGATATGTGGGGGAAGGGAGGCCTATTGGTTGTGGTAGTAGTTGACTCATAGAGTGGATAGATGAATAATTTTATGCATGTGGGTGCTGGGGAGCACACTAGGGATAATGAAACAGGTTGGATGTGACTATTTGGATACTTACATATTCTTATTAGTTGTTTTACTGATTTACATTCCCCACTGCTCAAGGGAGCTGGCCTTTCTAACCCTTCTTCTGAAAGGGGTGAATATGCATGGGGAATGGCACCTTCTTTTCCATTTTTAGCTTCTCAAGGGAGGATGGGTCTACTCTCTTTCTAATGGTGAAATAGACTCAACGGATAGTCCATATACTCACCATGTTGTGACCCCTTGTGTTTAGTAGCATAGAATTCTTTTCTACAATGCTGGGGAATAATTGAAATTAATGATATAAATAAATAATTGAATAAATGATTTTAACCCTAGGGTTGCATCTTTCTTTGGTGCAATGTTGAGATTGTAATTAGAAGGAACAGTTTTTTGTGGGTGTGATGCTAATGAAATATTATGTGAAATTGTTAATGGTTAACTAATGTTTAAAGAATTTAATACGTAAAGTGAAATAGATAAAAGGGAATGGTGTAATGTAATTAATCCCTTAAAATGGTTGTGTGATCATTCGATTCCTTGTCTTAGAAGTGTAGATGGTTGTCCGAGAGATGTTAACTACATTTGAGTCTAAGACTAGGTTATTCCCATAGTGTGGTTGTGAGATGTATTATATTTTGTACTTCTTGGTATTTTTACTCTACTCCATCCTTTTAGTTAGGGAAACTGACACCCCGGGGATTCTACGCCCGGGGGGTTTTTCCCCCCAACAATATAGTCGATGGATGGATGGCTGACTACCCACTTTGGGCCCACTCTTATCTCTTGGAAGTTAATTGTGATGGTAGGCATAGTGGTTAGTTTTCCCCATATATGTGTGTAGAGGGGTTTAATGGATTTTGGTTATCCACACACATATATTCTACATATATTTTTTTATGAAATACTATAGGTGTAACGTGTATAGGTAATGATGACATGAGGATCCTTAATTAGTGTATGGGATATAATGGCTTGAGGTTTAATACAAGAATTATGTTACCCATTATGTGAGCTGTGGTGGCTCCCAAAAACTACCTAGTTACTTTTCTTATGTGTACGTGGTGGGTTTCATGCATGAGGTGCATGTTGGGAGTGCTTCAACCAAGTGTCTGTGGGAAGCTCCTTTTGAAGTGAGATTCTTAGGACGAGCGACATTGGGGAAAAACAGAAAACTGGTGGGGAAGTTTTAGAGAGGAACCCTTAATATTCATTACTATATTATATATTATTGTATGTGTTAATTGGTTAGAGTATCCATGGTTAGGCTAGAACTTAGTGTACCCATTTAGGTGGTGAGTTATTTTCACTTGAAGTTCACTGTGTTTTAGCATGCTTTCTTTACTTTTTAACGAGTGGTTCTGGGGGATCCGACTGAGTACACTGTTATACTCACCCTAATTATTTATAAACTATTTTTCAGGTCACATGGAGTAGGATAGTTATCATGATGGTTTCTACTAGCTTGGGGTTGCTGGATCTTTTCAGGCTTTTTGGACGTTGCTATTTTTACTTTCTATTTGGTACTTGTAGTTTTCCCCTTTCAGTGGTAGTCGTTTTAGATGACATTACACATGTGTTCTTGGAATTTATTTTATATTGCAGTCTGACTTGGATTTGGTTGGTTTATATCTTATCTCTATATTTCGCATGTGTTATATTAGAGGTTAATGCATCCCATTTTTGTGTTTATTATACCCTCGCTGCTAGTCGCAATCCCGGGGCCTACTGGAGGGGGGACTCGGGGGGTCATTTTCTCTATTCTCACATTGCCGGAACATGAGTGGTACACCTTATGGGGAGGGGTTAGGATAACCTTATACTTTATACAAATAGTAAACCAATTTAAATATAACTCACTAGATCAAATAGATCAATATATATAGATTCTTACAAATATGGTTAATGACTACTCTGGGATGACACATTTTCAAAATATAGGATAGTTTTTCAAGATGGACATCTAAAAGAATGTGAAAATTTCCAAAGAGATACGAAATTGTAACTAGAAAAAAATATTTTTATATAATTTTTTGGATACTCTATTGAATAATAGAGAGGTTTTGTATATATATTCTTTCATCTAAAGAATAAATATACTGTGTTATAATGTTTTATATTTTTATTTTCTTTGATACAAGAAACAGTGATAATAAGAACAAATACTCTACATATCTATATTCTCTACTACGTGAAGTAGAAGAATATAACCAAGGATATAATAATATTATTATTTTAAAATTATTCAAATGTGGAAGGTATCTAGTATTATTCATAAAGATATTTTAATTTTTTTTGTGATTTTTTGAAGATCCTTATGTTTTTTTAGTTTTGGTGGAAACTATGTGTTAATGCTTGATCAACCTTCTATATCTTTTATATTTGATCTAACTATCTACTATTTTTACATTGTTAGATTTTGGTACTATTCCAATGAGGATACCAATAAAATAAATAGAGTTCCTAGTGAAAGACTTGGGACGAGTTATGGATTCATTTAATCAAACAAAGAAGTCACTGCGAAAAACCATTTTTCATCAAAAATCATCAATCTTATTGATTATATTGTAGGTGGATTGTGTAGGGGGATTTATATTCCCTAGAAAACTATACATAGTTTTCCCTTTTTCGTTTATTATTTATATTATCAATTATTTATTTTATTAATGATAAAAATAATAATTAATAATGCTCGAGGGGTTATTAAATCTATAAAAAAATAATGGAATCAATTAAAAACACTCTTGTTTCTTCCACTTCTAATATTTAGTAAAACGATTATGATACATTATCATATGTTCCCTCATAAGTATATTCGATAGTAAAATAATGTGTTTGAACATCATCAATACTATATTTTTTATTATATTAAAATAGTTATATATTTTTCAAATATGGTGTTCAAATTTTATAAAATATGATTTTCCTACTTTATCATCATTTTATATCTCTGTCTGAGTTCCTTTATTTTTAATTAATTAATTTTATTATGATCCACATTATTAAAATATTAATTCATGACCCAAGAGACTTAAAATCATTACTCCTTTTAATAATTCTAAAAAAGAATGGATATATCAGGTACATTACTAAGAGAACTGATCTTCTCACTAATTTCCCCTATTCACCTTTAACTGATTCTGGGAAAATTCTCTTAATAGATTGACTGGAATTAAAAATTTCAGACTAATGTGTCATAATTTCCCTTAGAACATCGATTTATCCTTACATGACTTAACTAGTAGAGATATATTTAGCATATTTGTTTAATATTTTAATAAGTCCTTGATTGAATAATATTATAACATTTATATATTATGAAATTTTAATTCCAAATAATTATATTTTAAAATATAATTTTCCTTCCATTATATCAACTCTTCACTTAAATTCTTTAAAAAATATTTTAAATATGTAATTTCTTCATGTTACCGAAGAATATAATAATTTATTCCAATAATGAACTAGTTAATAATCTATTCAAAAAGACTGTCTTCCATTCTCATTAGTTAGTGATTATTAATAATTTCAGTCCATAAATCCAATATGAACTGTTCTTTAGATTGTTGTATCTTGTGCAGAAATATTTATGAATGATGGTAACTTATCATAATAGTTTTGATACATCTATACCCCATATTTACATGGTAATATCATCAATTTGTTTTTCATCTCTATAGGTTGTAGTAGTTCTGAGAGATAATTTGTACCTTTAGATACTATGACAATAATCATAATATTTGTACCCAAGACATTACGATATTTTCCTTTAGATTTTTTTGATTACTTTTCAATACCCACAACACCTAATTTTGATAGAACAATACATTGTCACATTTTTCATATTCAATTACATTGTAAAACATTTAAATAGTTTATATAGAAAATTTATATATTATATAACATAAATAAAATTTACACTCTTCTAATATATTTTATATAGTCCTAAGACAAGATAAAACCCAATACGACACATAAAATACTATATTTTTATTAAAAGAAGTTCTCCCACCTTTTGATGGTGAAACCATTTTAAATCAAAATTTTTACCCATCTATAAATTTAATATTCCCAAAAAAACATCATTTTTGAAATAGAAATAGCAAAATTATCATAGTGCTAATTTTTTGTAATTTTCTATGATGTTTAATTTTTAGTGAATTGTTAAACCTATTGAATTTTAATTCAAAACTACTCCTTTAATAATTTATTTGTAGTTTTAAATTAAATTTTTAAATGGTTTTAAATTATTTATATATAAAATATATATCTATTAATCTAATTTAGTTCATTAGAATCAATTTCACATTGTAATTGAATGTAAAAACATATTAATCTTTTGGGCATTTTTTTCTTTAAAACCCCTCATTGTTGTCCTACTTGTGGGATGAATTTTGAATTAATTACTTCCAATTATGTGATTATAATTTAAAAAAAATCCTTACATGAAATCATCATAATATTTAATCTCTAATAAGCCCTAATTTGTTTGACCAAAAAGGTTAGTCGATGTAAATAAAATCAATTATAATTATTAACGTTTAATTAATCTTACTAATGGACTAATCTTTTATATTATGGGCCCAAATGACCTAGCCACATGTCCAAAATCCATTGCAAGTCCATAAATATTCCTTTCAACTTACATTATTTATTTCTTTTTATTTTTAAAAAGAAAATTATGAAAAAACGTGGGTACACCAAACATCTTTTAAAAAATACCAAGCGAGTCCTTTTCCTCCCTTATAAATGGCCACCACCTATCCTAATCCCTCACACCTATAAAACCACTTAGGTTTAGCCATTATTTTCCAAAATAGCTCCCCAATATCCATATACATGACCTTCATGTCTCTCATTGGGTAGGAATCCATCCAAGGATTCCCTTTGGTAAAAACCAAAATGAGTTATATGATTTTTAATGTAACGCTTTCCAACAATCCCTTTTCATTCATGTACTTTTTCACCACCTAAGATATTCTTAATCAACGTTCATATAACAACAATAGTATCCAAAAAATATTTTGATGTTGTTTTATGAATGATTCTATCAAAATAACACAAACATCCATCTAAAGTGTAACAAAGCATACTGTTTCTGTGTACGATGATCTATCACCTCACGAAATAATGATGGTTCAATTTTCACTTTCCATCATTCATGGTTTTCCATTTTTAATAAAACTATATATATATATATGTATATATGTATAATATTATTTTAATAATTTTTTATGATTCTATAATTTTTATTGATAACATTCCTTTACACCTTCCATCTTATGTTAACACGGTAATTTTGTTTGAGGAAGTGTGGACTACTGCCCGCTCAAAGCAATATGACTCATTCATGCCATACATAGAATGTATAAAGGATGGATTTAATAAAAATATGTAACTTATATAACACATATATGATACAGTAATAAAAAATTACATATTTATCATTTAGCTTTAATTCTTATAATAGAATAATGAAATGAATGTATCTTTCATGCATACGTATGGCCTACCATCTCTATGAACAGTGCACTTCATTTAAAATAATCAAATATAATAGAATACAATAAATACATATATAATGATTATATTTGATAATTAATTCATTTTTTACATTCTAGTGATGATGAAACCACTTTATAATTAATGATAACAACAAATAAAAAGATAAAATATATTCAACAAACTAGGAAATTAACATCCGAAATAGTTAAATAAACAAATGTTTGTTAATAAATGAGTAATGATATATTATAAATAATAAATATAAAGTATAATAGACAATATTATGGTTATAATATCAGTAATTAAGATATTTTAAACCACCGTACATGAAACTAGAGACCTCACTACAAAAAGGATCAATATGGTAAGAGATTTTTTCAGAATATACATTTCATTGAAACATGTTTGTTGTTGTATGCCAAGTCACTATTATATAGTGTATATACATCTCTTTTAATGGTATACCATGATTAATCTTATTCTTATAATAATATATGATTAATTTAATTCAGTAGTAATTATGATTTAGATTTTTCTAAGTGATATGGTACACTTTGTAATGTTTAAAGATTATTTATCATCAATAATGTTATAATGTCAAGGTCACTTGTTGTTACTTGTCCTCTATTGAGGTATTATTGGTAAGATAAAATTATTTTTCTATATGGATATTTTATAATTCAGTTTTTTTTAATATATGAGGAATTATTTGGAAATGAAATACATGGGATGGGGACTATTTAATGAAATCAGTACGGGTTGGGGATCAGTAAATAAAAACCCATAAATGGATCGGTTGTCTCATGAGATGAAATAGATGGCCAAAATAGATGGGTTTCTAAAGGATATGCTAAATTTTATTACGAAATATTTTGAAGGAACTAGTTCTATGTACCTAGGAAACACGACATCCAATAATTTAGCATTCCTCTCCTTTGGACTTAATTATTATTTATCCACGCGATTTTTGTGTCGAAATATCTATGGATTTAATTCATTTTTATTTTACTTAATAATAGAATTTGGTTCAGTGTCATAACTTTAACTATTTTTTATACCTTATCTAGTTTTTTAAATGGATTCCATGTTATGTTATTTACCTTCCCATATATATCAAATCATTATTGATTCCTTTTTATTTACCCTTAGTGATCATTTTAGCTCACCCTTATTACGTGTATTTCCCCATGTTATGAAGAAAATAAAACAAATTAAACGTTCAAAGACACATTTTTTATTATTTTATTGTGTAGTATATTTTATTTTGTTTTCCTAATGTATTACGGCTATTATGTATATAAACTGGCCTTCCAAGTAAGCTAAATTGACCAGTCCTTCATGATTTGATTCCATATAATCATGATAATGTAATAATTTAATGCACTGGCTCTGGGCTTCTGGGGTGGGGCATTACAGTTTTTATGAAAATAAAATTTTCAAGAACCTTGGAAACCATATTTAGAAAACATATATTAGGGAACATAACCCTAATACATTCCTTCAGTTTGGGCATAGGTGAATATTCTACAATTCTAGTTAGGTAGATATTATATGGGTTTTCCTAACAATGCATCCTTTTCTGGATACTAAAAGGGGATATGGTTCTTTCATAGATGTACCTAAAAGTAAAATCATTGACATGGTGTTCTGGTCCTGAATCAGAGTAACCTATTACACGAAAAGGGGCCTTACTGTGCACCAGTTTTGACACTCCCTGGGGATATGCATAGAATAATCCACATTTTATTAACCAAATATTATGAATGATTTAAAATTAAATATTCCCCTAATGTATCCAATGTTTATCATTATAATATTTATGATGTATAAATTTATGTTATCAGCTATACCATATTTATAATTATATATTATGAAATAATACATTGAATTCCATTTTATTGAAAGGGTGTCAGAAAGGAATAATAGTATCAATAATCATTGAAAATTCAAAGATGGCCTCTTGAGGAAACCAATATATAAAGGTAATATAATGAAAAAAAATATGGAGATATATGGTGAAGTTAATCAGGTTATGACAAATAACTTGGTGAATATGTAGAAACCTATTTTACAGAGAGAATCTTATATTTGGGATTGTTTTATACAACAGAATCCACCATCATTTAGTGGGACTAATAATACAATTGTATATGAGTAATGGATTAAGGTTTTTGAGAAGTCATTTATAGCATTGGAATTCAGAAAAATTGAAATAAGTTACACTTGTAGTCTATTTTCTCTAGGGCGATGTCGATCAGTGGTGGTCTCTAATACGAAATAAAAGGGAAGTGGAAGAAACTAAAAACGTGTAAGGGATAACTTTTAATGAGATAGTTTTTTATAAATACATTCCTTGTGGTTAATAAGTTGAGATGACAAGTAAGGTCATCTTATTAGATGAAAATAAATAATAGTGTGTCGTAGATTATGAAGCTACCCTTACATAATTATGTAGGTATTCGGTGGACTAAATAGAGAACACATAGTGTAATATCAACCACTACATTGAGGTTCTTAATACAAATCTCCAAATTTCATTGGTTTCTCAAAACATTATATCATATGAGGATATAGTTTTATGCACCACGAATATGGAAAAGTAATTTTATTGAATCAAAATATTCAAAGGAAACCAAGAAAATAAGAGTCCATCCAAGCATCATGAGAAAGGGAATACATTAAAGAAGAAGAAGAAGTTTGAGTAATTTCCATCTTATGATACTATGGAAAGAGTTAACCGTAGAAATTCATGAAGGGAATAAGAGTTTTCTATAAATTCAATGATAGGGGTCACCATGTTAATGAATTAAAGGGTTGAATTTGATAAAAGATTTCCTATGAAATAATTGTATAGATATGGGACATTATGCAAATGATTTCCCAAACTGTTAAGGGAATCTACCACATAAGAGGTCTAGGGGAAATAGTTTAGATTATGAAATCACAACAATGGAGGTAGAACTTCAAAATGATGTGGTGGAAGGTACCTTAATCATATTGTAAAATTATCCAATGTGTCATTTGATTTTGGATCTTATCACTCTTGTATAACTAGTCAGTTTTCAAAGATAATTACATTTCATTTTTTAATTTATAAGTGTATTTTTAGTCAAAACACCTAAGGGAAGTATTATTGAAATAAGGGTGTGTCATGGAGTCCCAATTAAGAAACAAAAATTGGATTTATGTGCTAACCTGGTAATCAAAACAACGATTGACTTTGATATAATACTCAGTATGGACTGGATTTCAAAATATGATACAAAAAAACGTTTTGTACAAGAAAGAAAGTTACGATTTGTGAGGAAAGTTTTAAATCCCTCTTCTTTTGAGTAGAAGTTTCCTCAGATAATTCTTATCTATATCCACCCCTAGTAGCTCTAAAAAATAAAATTCATATTTAATAATAGAAAATAACCCCTAGTTACAAATAAGGTAATCTTGATATCATGGATGTACCAATTGTGTAGGAATACGTTGATGTATTTCATAAGGATTTTCATGGACATCCCCCGAAATGTGGGGTTTAATTCTGATTTAATCCCTGATGTAAGGCCAATATCAAATAGTCCCTATATAATTAGCACATTGAAATTGTAATAGTTGAATAAACAACTTTGGGGTTTGGGTAATAAGGGATTTATTCACCCTATTATTTCCACATGGGGAGTCGTTGTCCTCTTGGTTAAGAAGAACGATGTATCCCTGAGGTTGTGCATTGATTATAGGGAAATAAATTTCATTAAAATAAAGAACATATATCCAATAACTCACATTAATAACATGTTTGATCAACTTGATGGATACCGATGTTTTTTTAATGATTCATCTTTGTTTTGGGTGTCACCAATTATGAGTGAAGTAGGAAGACATTCCGAATAAAACTCTTTGGATGAGGTCTGAAAATTCAATGTTTATGGAAATTCCATTTGGAGTGACTAATTCACCATATGCTTTTATGGATATCATGATCATAGTACTCAAGTAATATATTGATGATTTTTTTTGGCATTCATTTATGATATTCGGGTGTAGTCTTAGAGGTTTGATGACCATTAAATTCACATGTGGATCATTATAAAAACTCATACAAGTAAACGGTGATATGGGAAATTTAATAAAAGAAATTTTTGGATACAATAAGTTTCTTTTCTTAGCCATATTGTCTCTAAGGATGGAATTCATGTTGATCCTACAAAAATAATGGTAGTAATAGAATGGCCTACAAAAATTAACATAACAGAAGTACAAAGATTCATAGATTTGGCTGGTTACTAACTACAATTCATTTTGAATTATTCTTGTTTGGATAACCAGTTAAACCATATTAAATGAAAAGGGTTTAGTATTACTTGGATGAATGAATTTTAATAATTAATCGATGAGATAATGTGAAAATTGGTTAATTATATAATTTTATATCTAGCATCTAGAAGTGATGTGTTTTTTATATATAGTTATAAATCATATAAGGGACTTGGTTGTGTTATGATAAAAATGATAAAGTAATTGCTTATAAATAAAGGTAACTAAAAACACATGAATATAACTATCCAAACTATGATCTCAAGTTAGAAATAGTAATAGTTTCTTTCCCTATATGCTGACATTATCTGTCTAGTGTGAAATATGAGATGAACACAGATCATAAAATCCAGAAATACATCATCTTATAGAAATAGATAAACATGAGAAAAAGGTGATGGATTCAGTTACTCAAGGATTTTTATTTCTCAATACACAAACACTCATGGAAATAAAATAAGGTGGAAGATTCAATAAGTAGGATTGATAATGGAGTTATAAAATAAATAAAGATTGAGAGGGTTATTTTGTTTAGGGATCTTGTAAAGGTGGATATAGACATTTCTAGGGACTTGGTGACATCAATCATCTTTGAAATGATTCAAAACCAATACTTATTAGAGAGGATAAATAATTTCCAATCGGATGATGAGGAAATTAATAAGAAAATCAGTGGTGTGACGGAAGGGAAATTAGGAGACTTTTTTTGTGAAGATGGTATTGCAAAATTTGAGAAGAGGATTTTTGTTCCATCTATAACTGAGATAAAAAAATATTATTGTTTGATGATTATCATTAATCATATTTATCTATACACCTTGGAATCAAAAATATGCATAAGGACATGAATGAACTATTTAGGTGGGATAAAATGAAGAAAAAAATTGTTGATTGCTTTTCCATATTTTTTTTCAATAAGTGAAAGATTTAAGGAGTCATCATAAATGATTCATGTAACCTCTTCCTATTACTATGCAGAAATAAAAGTAAATTATTATGGACTTTTTTCATGGGATATCCAATGTATCCTCAAAATAATGATTCAATATGGTTTATAATTGATAGCCTAACCAAATATGTGCACTTCCTTCTTGTAATAGAGGATGTGCCTCGTGAGGGCCCCACAAAGATCTATATAAATTAAGTGTGAATACTTCATTGTGCATCTATGTCAATTTTCTCTGATTGGGACCACCGTTTTATATCAAAATTTGGGGAAAGTATTCAAAAGGCTCTCGACATTACACTTCATTTTACACCTCATACCATCCTCAATTTAATAGAAAGTCTGAAATAATAGTTCAAGCAATGGAGGACATGTTGAGTCCATTCTCACTTGACCATCAAGGAATGTGCGATCAATGCATACCTTTAGTGAATATTTTGTATAATAATAGTTTCTATTCAAGCATTTAAATGGAACCATATGAAGCATTATATGGAAAAGAGACACCATAATACAAATTTTAGGGAAGAAGATAGTGAGTGGAAACTCCTATTACTAAAAATTTTTAAACAGACAATTATAAAGGTAAAGGTTATTCAATGTTCATATTAAATCAGCTCAAACTAAGGAAATGTGGTATGTAGATAATAACTGGAAATATTTGGTGATCTAAGTGGGGGATCCCATTTACTAGTTGGTATCTCAATGGAAGGGTTTTATATGGTACCATATAAAATGTAAACTGTGACTATTGTACATTTGACCCTTATAAAGTCTTGAAGGAGTTGAAATCGTTGCTTATCGATTGTAAATTCCACAAAATTTTCAAAAGAATGTGAGGTGTTCCATATATCTCTATTGAGGAAATATATTCCTGACCCAACACATGTTCTCCCCTCTAAGGAGATATATTTGGAACCTGAAATTTCATATTTTAAATATCCCATCAATATTCTTGATGCAAGAGAGAATGTATTAAGAAATCGTACAAGTCGTCTAGTAAATGTACTCTAGATAAATTACTAAATAGAGGTTGAAACATGGGAATGATAGGATCCTATGAAAGAGAAATAACAAAATATTTTTGAAGGTAACAGGCCTAAAATATCTAGGAAAAATGTTTTTTTGGAGGAAATAATTTATCACCTTGATACTTTACCATATTTTCCATTAGCTTTTGTTGACACCATTAAAATACACATAACAGCTGATTTAAACAGAACAATACTTAGTCAAATTATTCATAGTCAATTAAATTTTTAAACATTTATAGATTTTAAATAGTAAATTTATATATTATATATTTAAAAAGATATTTTTACACCCATATAATATATTTTAGTTATGAATAAGATAAGAACAACCCCAATATTATACATAAAATACTATATTTTTATTAAAATTAGTTCTGAAAAATTTTATTGGGGAAAACGTTTTAAATAAATATTACCCTATTTATGAAATAAATATTCCAAAATAAACATCATATTTTATAGTGAAACATAAAAAGTATCTTAGAGAGGATTTTTGGTAATTTATCTCGAAGATTAATTTTTTAATGAATAGTTAAAAATACATAATTTTAATTCAAAATTTCTTTTTCATATAATTTATTTTTAGGGTCAAATTAAATTTAGAAATGGTTTTAAAGTCACATTATATCACATATATACAAATTAATCCAAATATATTTATTGGGATCAATTTCACTTTGAAATTTAATGTAAAAACTTATCAACCTTTAAGAGATTTTTGTTACTTTAAAAACCTGTATTATCATGCCATCTACAGGATATCTTTTAAGATAATTAATTCCACTAATGTGGTTGAAATTTTAAAAAATAGATTCTACATTTGGATTAAAAATAAATATAATAATACCTACATATTTTGACCAAAAATGATAGTGAATGTAATAAAAATTATTTGCAAATTTTTAAGGTATAATTAATCATAATAATTGACTAAGCCTTTAACATAAGGGGCCAAATGACCTATACTCTTGTCCCAAACCCATTTTCTATCCATAATGCGTCCAATAACCTTACATTAATGATTTTGGTTAGTTTTTAATGTCATAATTATGTAAAAACGTCAGTACCCCTAACTTCTTTTCCAAAATACAAATTGGGTCCTTTTCCTCCTTTATAATGCGCCACAACCTCTCTCAATTCCTCAATCCTATAAAACCACATAGGTTCATCCATGATCTACCCAGATTTTTTCAAAAAATCCATCCCCTTGACCATTAATCCTTCTGTTTGGCAGGAAACATTCCAAGGATTCTCATTTATATTAACTAAAAGAGTTACCTGATTTTTAAGGTAATACTCCAATGATATCTTTTGTTTCATTTACATTTCCACCACCTCCAATATTCTTCTTCCACATTCATATAATAACACTAGTATTGTCCATATACTTTTATTTTCTTGTATTAAGAGTTATAACAACTCTAATATGCACTTTCTTCTTATAGGTAATGAACATATTATTTCTGTGTACGGAGAAAAACATCCTCACGAAATGATAATTGTTAATTTTTTCCTTTTACCAACATTTATGGTTGGAAAAAATGATGGAATAAATATTTATATATTTTATATGGTATATTTATTATGTCTTTATTATTTTTTAATTTTTATTTAGAATTTTCCTTTATACATTCCATTTTGTGTTAATATGATAAAACCGTTGGAGGTAGTGTGGATTACCGCCCCCTCAAAGTGATATGACTCGTTCATTTCATACATAGAACATATAACTGATGGTTTTAACAATAAAATGTAACATATATTACAACAATATGATACATTAATTAGAATATAAATATTTATCAATTAGTTTTCATTCTTCCAACATAATAATGAAATGAAAGTAGTGTTCCTGTGTACATACGACCTAGCGTATCCATGAATGGTGCACTTAATTTCTAATATCCAAATATAATATACTATTATAAATACATATATAATGATTATATATGATAATTATGGCATGTTTTTCATTTTATATATGATGAAAATTTGTTTTATCTAATGATAACAACAAAAAACAAGTTAAAACATATTTATCAAACTATGAAAGTACTACTTAAATAGAAAAATTAATGAATGTTTGTGAAAAAAGGTTAATGAAAAATTATAATATGTTGATATACAGTATTTTAAACATGATTATGGTTATTATATTAGTTATTAACATATTTAAAAACACTATACTGGAGGATAAAGACCACACAACAAAAAGAAGGATAATATAACTGATTTTATCTCAATTAACATTTCATTGAGACTTGCTTTCTATTATACCGCAACTCACTATTATATAGTTTATATACCTCCCTTATAATGTTATAAAATGAATTTTAATATTTTAATAATATTATATGGTTCATTTAATTTATGGGGAATTATGATTTAAATGATTCCAAGTGGTAAGGGACACTTTGGAATGTTTAAAGATTATTTATTCTCAATAAAAATTTAATGTCAATATCCCTTATTGTTACTTGTCACCCTTTGAGGTGTTGTTAAAAAATACATATTCTTTATTCAATATGGATATTTTATAAGGCACAATTTTTTGTAAATATATGATGAATGCTTTAGACATGCAATACATTGGTTGGGGACTGTTTAAGGAAAACCCTACAGGTTGGGGTCTCATTAATGAAATCCCATAGATACAGGGGTAGTCTCATAAGATGAAATAAATGTCAAAAATTGATGGTGTATTACTGGATATGTTAAACCAACAAGTGAAGCATCTTGAAGGTACTATTTCTATTTTCCTAGGAATCATGGAATCTAATAATTAAGCATTACCCTCATTTATACTAAGTCATTATATATCCATGAGATTTTTGTGAAAAAAAATCTATGTATTTAATTCATGTTTAGTTAATTGATTAAGGCAATATGTTTCAGTTTCACACCTCACCACATTTATTATTCCTTATATATTTTTCAAAATGGAATGTGTGTTTAGTAATTTACCTTTCCATATACATTGATTTAATGTTTCTTCCGTGGTATTTACACATATATAGAATTTGAGCTCACCCTTACTATGTTCCATTCAATAGGTTATGAAGAAGAGGACATTTAATATGCTTTCATGGAAAAAATTTTTAGTATTTACCATATTTTATTTTGTTTTCTCAATGTATTATGTTCATCATGTATGAAATATTTCATTCCAATACTACTAAACTGATCAGTCTTTCAGGATTTAAATCCTTATAGTCATTCTAATGCAATAATTTAATGCACTTGCTCTGGGGTTTTGGGTTGGGGAATTATAGTTCGTATCATTGGATGTTTAGAAAAAACCTTGGAAACTATATTTAGAAAACATATATTATGGTACATAACCCAAAGATATAGATTACATAAGAGTTTATAGGAACATTAAAGAATTTTGGTATGGTAGATATTATGTGTGTATTCCCAAAAATACACCCCTCCCTAGATGCTAAATGCATATATGGTTCTGGAACATATATACGTAGGGGAAATTTTTTTGATAATGTGCTATGGGCATAACTTTGGGTGACCTGGTATACAACAATGAGCTTTATTGCGCACCATGTTTGACAGTACAGGGGATATTCTTAGGATATTTCACTTTTTATTTACCTACCATTATTAAAGATTTAAAAATAGTTATTCCCCCAAAGTAAAAAAAAGTTATGATTCTATGATATATGATTCGTTAATTTGCGTTATCAGCTATAACTTATTTGTAATTATGTATTATGAGCTAATCTAGTGAATTCCATTAGATTGAAATGGCACCTGTAAGGTTGAATGTTATAAATACTCATGGAAAATTAAGATAATTATTCTTGAGGAAACTAATATAGTAGGTATTCGAATGGAGAAAATCATGGAAATATTAGGGGAACTTAATAAAGTTATAGAAAATAACCATGATATTATAGAGAACCATATTACACAAAGAGAATATTCTAGGATGGATCGCATTATGTGGTAGAATACCATTTCATTAAGTGGGACTTCTAATATAATTGTAGCTGAGAAATGGATTAAGTCTCCTGAGAAGAAATTTATTTCCTTGGAATGTACTGAAAAGTAAAAAGTCACACGTCAAGTTTATTGTCTATAAGGTGATTCCAATAAGTGGTGATTTTTAATAAATAATGCAAGGGATGTAAAATAAATTTAACTTATGTAACATTAGACTTTTAAGGAGACATTTTTTTGATAAATAATTCCCTCACGATGAACAAATTGAGATGAAGATGAAGTTATGTATCTTAATAAAAAATGATGAAGAGAGTACTATGGATTATGAAGATACCTTTATAAGGTTATATAGGAATAATACAGATTATATACCCATCACAGAGTATATGATAGACCAATTCTTATATGGTATGAAGAAAAATCTCAGAAGGGCACTGGTTTCTATGAATATTTTATCACATAGAGAATTAGATTTTTGTTCCATCTTGATGAAAAATAAATATTAAAGAATCAATATACTGAAAGTATATCAATAAAATAATATTTCATCCAAGAATCATGATAAAGGGAATTCATCACATAAGAAGAAGCTTGAGCAATTTCTATATTGTGATACCCATCTAAAGAGGTACCCTATATAATGCCTAAAGGGAATGGGAGTTTTCTTTAAATATGGAGATATGGGTCAAGTTGCCAATGAATTCAAGGTGATGAAGATAATAAATGACATTAAATTATATAATCGTAAAGATATGGTAAATTATGAAAATTATCTCTCCAAACATCAAGGAAATCTACCAAATAAGAAGCCAAGGGGACATGGCCACGTATATACAATAACTACAATGGAGGTCAAAGTGAAAAATTACATTGTGAAAAGTAAATTAATCATATATTTAAATTTATCCAATATGTTATTTGATTTTCTATCATCGTTCTCTTTAATATGTATCTCGTATTACATGAAAATTATAAATTCCTTTTTTGATTTAATAATATCGTTTCCATTCAAAACTCTTAAGGGAAGTATCATTGCATCAAAGATGTGTCAGAAAGTCCCAATTATGAAACAAAAATGTGATTTATGAGAGAACATGGTTATCAGAACTATGGTTGTCTTTCATATAATACTTGGTATATAATAGTTTTCAATATACAATAAAAAAATTATTGCAATCAAAATGAAGTTCTGATTTGTGATAAAAATGTTGAATCCTTCGTTTTTAGAGAAGAAGTTTACTCACATGATTCTTATCTAGATCCACCTCTAGTATACATAGTAAATAAAATTCTTGAGTAATAAGAGAAAACAACCCCATGTTCTGAAGAAGGTAATCTTCAAATCGATTATGTACCAATAATATAGTAATACATAGATGTATTTCTAATGGATTTACCTATACATCCCCCGGAACATGAGGTCGAATTCTCCATTGATTTAATCCCTGATGAAAGGCCAATATAAAATACTCCCTATAGAATGGCCACTACGGAATTCATAGATTTGAGGAAACAACAATGTTATTTCAGTAATAAGATATTTATTACCCCATTTTTTCACTATGGGGAGCCCATATCATCTTTTTTAAGAAGATACATCTATATGTGAGGTTTTGCATCGATTATAAGGAAATAAATGCCATTAAAATTAAGAAAAAATATCTCCAACCAAGCATTTATATCTTTTTGATTAACATCAGGATACCATTGTTTTTCAAAGATTGATCTTCATTATCGGTATCACTAATTACAAGTGTAAAAGTAAGTCATTCCGAATATAGCTTTTAGAATGAGGTATTTGAGTTATGAGATTACGGAAAATTCCATTTTGACTGACTAATGAATCCTCTGGTTTTATGAACAAAATGAAAATAGTATTCAAGAAATACATTCATGATTTTTTTTGTGGTATTCATTGGTGATATTGTGTTCTATTATATGATCTTGTAAGACTATTAAAATCATCTGCGAATCATTATGAAGAGTACTAGATGGGAGGAGTTATAAGGAATTTTTAGTAAATGGGATTTTTGGGATCAATATGTTTATTTTCTTGTCCATATTGTTTCCAAGGATGGAATATCAGTTAATCCTAAAAAATAAAGGCATACATAGAACAGTCTATCCTAACAAACATAACTAAGGTATGTAGTATCATTGTTTTGGCATGTTACTATTGGAGATTCACTCCTAATTTTTCATGATTGGATAACCCTTTAAACAATATTACATGAAAAGGTTTTAGGTTTATTTGGATGAAGGAATGTGAAGAATTAGTCGATGTGATAATGAGAATATTGGTTAATGCTACAATTTTGACTCACTATATATATGTGATGTGTTTTTTAAATATAGTGATGCATTGAAGATGGAACGTGGTTGTGTACTAATGAAAAACGATAAAGTTAATCTATTTGAATTAGGGAAATTGAAAACACATGGACAAAACATTACATCCCATGAGCTTGAGATAGAGACTATGATCTTTTCTTTGATGATATAGAGACAATATCTATATGGTGAAAAATAATAGATATAAAAAGATCATAAAAGCATGAAATAAATATTCTCATAGAAATTGATCAAAATGAGACAAAGGATATGACTTGATCTACTCAAGGATTATGATTTCTCAATACAATACCACCTGGGGAAAGAAAATAAGGTGGAAGATACACTAAGTTAGAAGGATCATGGAGTTATAAGCCCAATGAGTATTGAGAAGGATCAGTCTTTAGGGATCTACTAAATATAGATATGGGAATTTATAAGGAAGGGTAGAATTTTCCATCTTTAAATGATTGAAACTTGATCATTATTATATAGGATAAAGAAATCCCACTTTGATGATGAGGTCTTTCAGAAGATAATCAACAGCCTGAACGGTTCACATAATTTATAATCTCCAAATATGGTGGACCATTATAAATAAATATATATTGATTATACATGATAATGAATTTATGTTTTAAATTGTTAATATTATTAAACTATGATATAATTAATTATAACAAAAAATAACCAGTTAAAACATATTCCATAAACTATGCAATTAACACATGAAATAGTTAATGTAATGAATTTTTGTTAACAAATGGGTAATGAGATATTATAATATGTTAGTATATTGTATTTAAATGATATTATGGTTATGATATTATTTAGTAACATATTTTGATACACTCTATTGGAGGATAAATAACACACTAAAAATGAAGGATAAGGTAAGGGATTTGTTTTCAATTTAGATTCTATTGAGACTTGTTTGTTTTTGTACACCAACTCAATCTTATATGGTGTATGTAATTCCATTATATTGTTATAACATTATCTTATTATTATCATAACATTTATTGATTCATTTAATTAATGGGTAATTATGATTAAAATGTTTCAAAGTTGTATTGGACACATTGGAATGTTTAAAGTTTATTCATCCTCCATATTGTTTTAATGTCAAAAACCATTGTTGTTACTTATTCTCCTTTGAGGTTTTATTTGATAAATCCATATTCTTTACTTAATATTGATATTTGATTAGTCATGTTGTTTATTCAATATATAAGGAATTCATTGGACATGAAATACATGGGTTGGGGACCGTTTAAGGAATGACTTACAGGTTGGGGACCCGTAAATGAAAACCCCTTAATGCATTGTTCGCCTCATGAGATAAAATAGATGGCCATAATATATGGGTTTTTACATGATATTTTAAACAATATTGTGAAATTATTTGAATTTAATCATTCCATATAACTTAGAGACATGGAATCTATTAATTAATCATGAACCTCATTTTGACTTTGTTGTTATTTAGACATGAGATTTTTAGGTCGACATATCTGTGGATTTAATTCATTTTCTTTTTATTGATTAATAGAATTTGTTTTAGTTTGTTACCTTTCGATATTGATTATGTCGTATCTAGTAGTTTTAATGGAAAGTGGGTTTAGTTATTTTCCTTCCCATATATATTGATTCATTATTTCTTCCATTGTATTTACACATACTGGTCATCTAAGATCACCCTTATTAGGTTTCTTTCCCCGGGTTATGAGGAAGAGAACATTTAATAAACTTTCAAGTATGTAGTTTATTTTAGTTTGTGGTGTAACATCTTTTATTTTTTCCTAATGTATTATTCATATCATTTATGTAATCTGGCTTTCCAAGACATCAAAACGGATTGGACCTTCGGGGTTTGATTCCTTGAAATCCTGACAATATAATATGTTAATACATCATATCAATTCTTCTGGGGTTGGTAGTTACAATAATTATATTTACTATAGTCTATAAACATTTTATGGATTGGAAACAGATGATGTCTGGCTATCGGGTGATGGTTGATTCATAATCATTGAGAATTATTACCTTGACGTCTTGACATGGTGGTTATGTGTTGAGGAGATCCTGAGGACTGGGTCACCAATTGTAACACCATAATATTTGGGGTTCATTGATTCTTACAATATAAGAGAATGTGTTTTGGTCTCATGAATTGAGAATGTTATGAGTGTGATACTTATGATTGTATACTTTAATTAAAGTAGAAAAATGGAATTTATCCTTTTAGAAAGACATATTACATTGGGTGACTCATTGGTGGAATGGGATTTCTTGATTAATTAATAAAATATTTTACACTTCCAAACAGATGACATTTGTCGATCCCAGTTGGATTGTATTGTAGTTCCTTTTTATAACCCAATAAATAGTGATAGAATAGAATTCTATCTAGTATGGTCATGAAATTAATATTCAAGGATGGATATTTACCAAAAGACTAAATCATGCTTCATGTGATATTGAAATAAAATGAAATTATATTACACCATGAATTATCTAAGGAGGTTGTCATTGCTATAACAAATACTTATCTTTTTAGGGGACATGATGTGTCACTTGATACCACTCTTAATATTTGAGTATGAATCATTGTTATCAAGATGAGATCTTATAGGGTCACGTTCAAATAGTATTCATAATCATGGAAAATTATAATGAATTAGAGCTTAATACATAATGGTCCATATGACGGGGGTATGGATATGTCTAGGATTGATGGATGTAAAGAATAAATAAATTCATTTTTATTTGTGTTTTAAATAATGAAAAGGGAATTTATTTACTCATGTAATAAAAATTTCATGTGAATACAATAAGGGAAAATATATTTTATGAAGGAATTATAATATTTATTTAAGGTTCATACATATATTTTTGGGAGAGAAGAGTCGAGTGAATGAATCATATTTTATCATGCACCGTTATTATAGAAGGTCCATGAATGTGAGAAAATATTTATGATTATGGAGTCTTTTTTAATGGTTCATAAATAATCTTTAGTACTTATTTGGTAGGTTAAAAATATGTTTGGGTGAAAGTTAAATTTTTTAGACTTTACCCTATCAATTTAATCCCTGATAGGCTCAAATTTATCAAAAATATATATACCTCAATGTTCAGAGCTCCTCACTCTTCTGACCTATACCATGATAGATATAGATCTTCTTTAAGCACCATGATCTACTTTTCCTCCCCAAATAGATTTAATGGTATTTTAGTAATCATAGAGACACCATATGGTTCATTAATTCTCTACAATAATACATGAAAATTTATTAATGTACAAGATGGATTCCTATGTGTATGTGTATGTTCAAGATGGTTAATTCTTAAATTTCTTTGAACAAAAATCATAGTAAATGAGTCAAACAATGATTGATAAAAAGTTAATGAGGTATAGTTTTTATTTTTATTGTACATGTTTAATTTGATTCACATTCAACCCTCGTGGTTTTAACTAGGTGCACTATGTGGGAAATGTTTTTATAACATTCATGTAGCTAATAAATGTAATATTCCTACACCACACACATCTGTCAACTACCCATGACAAAAAAATTTATCAGATTTATCATGTTATTAATTAAGTAAAATTGGAATTATAATTTCCTGAATTCAAGTATAGGGTGTCCTTGTAGTCTCTATAAAAATAAAATTTCTTTGATATGATGTTATCTGGTAAAATTATGGCCATGTAAAGATATGAGAAATGAATTTTAGGACAGAGAAAAAATACAACACATACCATTAATGTGTATACTTCCATAGATATGGATAATATTAATAGAACCAAAAGTAAGTCATATATTATAAAAAAATAAAATCTATGATATGGACTGTAGACGCCGGAAAAGTCCGTTGTTCCCAAACGAAGCTCCGGATGCGGAAAGCGAAGTGATATTTGGAGTCAGAGGCACGTTCCGGAGGGCCCGGAGGACTTGCGCGAAATTTCAGAGGACTGCGCGCAAAGTTGAGTCACGGCGTGCAATCCTCCCGGGATGCGCGCAATGCGCTGGCCGGCGCGCTATTTTTCGCGCCCGTGGCCTGCGCGGCTCCCTTGCGCGCCGGGTCCTGATTCCGCGCCCGCAAAGGGAATTCCGCGCCCGAGCCCGGATTCCGCGCCCGGGGTTGCCTATAAATATAAGGCGACCCCCGACGTTTTGAAGGTTGCCAGAATCCGAAGCGTCGCTCGTTCGCGCAATCCAACCCCTTCCGCGCGCAATGCCGATCTTCAGGTAACCTCTTTTCTTTCGCGCAATAGAGCCTTGTGGTTCGCCTTCGCGCGCAATCCCCTTGGCTCCGTTCCTTTGAATAATCCTTAACCCGAAGGCCTTTGCGCGCAAAAGAAGCCTCTTGTGCGCAATTGCCCCCCGGGTGCGCGCAATCCAGCCCGATTGCGCGCACCCCCCATTTTCAAAGTGGCCATTCGTTAGAGAATGAGCCGTTGCCCCCGCGCGCTACCCGAAGCCCGGTGCGCGCAATCCCAATCATCCGCGCGCGAAGCGCTGGCCCAATTGCGAACCAGCCCGCCATTTTGCGCGCCGACCCGCGGTTTTGCGCGCAAAGCTCCTCTTTTGCGCGCAATCCGCCAGGGTCGCCTCCCTTGACCCCCTGAGGGTACCCGCCTGCGTGGCGCCCGATGATCTTCATCCTGGGTGCCCGCACCGTGCGTTGTCTTTCCGTGCGGCCCTCCAGGCTTGCGCGAAGTGACACGGACCTATGTCCAGCATGACGTTAAACTGCATATACGTCCCGCATGACGTTAAACTGCGCATTCGTCCCGCATGACGTTAAACTGCCCATACGTCCAGCATGACGTTAAACTGCACATTCGTCCAAGCTGCACGACGCTAAACTGCCTAGCCCCCATCGTCCGCGCTGCAAGATGTTAAACTGCCAAGTGTTTCGTCCTCAACACACGACGTTAAACTGTGCTTCGTCCGGCAAGACGTTAAACCGTCCGCTTCGTCCTCAACACACGACGTTAAACTGTACTTCGTCCGGCAAGACGTTAAACCGTCCGCAACCTGATCCCGTGCTCCGCACACAGGGTCCCCCCGGTTTGGATGTGGCCCCCACCCGCTCGTCTCTGCAGGGATGTCGGGATTGTCCCGCTTTTGGGACGATTTAATGGGAGTGGCTTTTCCCTACGGGGGCAGGGTATTACAAACCCCTAGTTTCTTGTGGGGGGCTGCACATGTGTATCTCCATTGCGCTTCCCCACTGCCGAAGCCAGTAGAGGGTGTGACTGGGATCGAGGTGTCTCCTACTTTCGGTCCAAGTCCCTTCCAACTGAGTTTTGCCGCATCCGGGCTGCCTCAAGTGCGTAAGTCCTGACAGAATGAACTACGTGGACTTTGATCCCTGTCTTCTAAACAGGGTACGTAGGAAGCCTCCCTGAGGTCCAAGCCCACCACCTGGTCGTCCCGGTCGTATTTACGTCGGTTCGTCCATCAGTGGACCCCTCCAGGGTTCACGCTTGCGTTGATTCACCTATGAATCCGCCCCTGTGGGAGACTGCCCGTGTGTATCTCCACTGTGCCTCCCCACAGCCCCCTTTTTTCCATTTCTCCTTTTATCGTCCAGCATGACGTGAAACTGTGATCCACCCGGCCGTTCCATCCCCCTCTGTGCGTGGTGGTTCGGTTCAATCCTCCGCCCGGCGGCCTAGACCTCTTCGTGAGTCGGCTTGCCGACGTCCAGCATGACGTTAAACTGTATACCCGAACTACGTTGACTTTGATCCGTGCTAACGCGCGGTACGTATGAATCCCCTACGGGGTCCAAGCTCTTCACTCCATCATCCATCCTGATCCTTACCCGGGCCGCCACATCCCGGTGGGGTCATGCCACTTCACTCCACTCCATGTTACTTGGGAAGCCGCCCATGTGCTGGCCCCAGCGTCGGAGGTTCCCCGCAAGGGGTTCTGTCATCTGATCCACTTTTCATGTTGGTCGGTCTGATGCCGTCCCCGCTGGACGTTAAACTCGCGGCATACCCCGTGTTAAACATGGGAAGCTGAGGAAAACCTCAGGTGACACAGTTCCCCGCACCCATTACGGGATGCCTCAGGCCATCATGCCTTCGAGAAGCCCTATTAGGGACGGAAGACAGACGTGCAGAGCCGCAGTGTCACGACACGCCCCCAGCACCCAGAGCCACCCGGCCTTCTCACTGCAGGTTGCTGCCCCGCCCAGACTCCTTGGAGCGTCCGGGCGGAAGCAGCGTAATTAACCGGTGTCCATGAAGATATGGCGCCGGGAACGAGATTCACGAACATTCTTAAGTCTATGAGGGAGACCCGGATTAGGCGACGAGTTCCGAGGAGACGTCCAAGGAAGGAGGAGCCGACATCCCATCATCTCGGTTTCGATCAAGGAGCAAACGCCCCTGAATAAGGGACGAATGACGCCCGCCCTTGGAAAGCGGGACTGCGGGACCACAAGCCGCGCGCCCATCCCTTCGGGTTGACGGGTGCACGCGCGAACGCGTCCTGGCGGAACAGCGTAACCCGACGCACATCCGCACCGAAACAGAAAAATGGTGAACCCGACGTGAATCTCTTATCCTCGATACGAGGACCGATGGCTTTCAGAGGTGTTGGAAGACCGGCATGTTGCCCGGCCAAGAATTCAGTCTTACCCGCCAGGGGCTGGGGAAGGGAAATCGGGAACTCCGTCTCACGACGTCGATGGCCTGGGTTCCCCCCCACAGATGGCGGGTGTTGGGTACGCTTCGGTTACTACCGTCGAGCTGGTAAATCCCTTTTCGGTTCCCGACGTTGAAGAACACCAAGTGGACCTCCCTAGTGTCCCCGGTCGTCGCTACCGTCGGAAGAACCGCAGCAACAGGAGTCGCCGGGGCACAGCCGTTGGTACCTCCAGTCAGGCCGTGCACGCCACTGAGACTAGGCAGCAGGCTCAAAATCGAGCTCAGCGCGCGCAGCCCCCCCATCCGGGGATGACGGATTCGCCTCCGCCACTGTTTGTGGTGTGGGACCAGGCAGAACCGCCTCAGCCGCGTCGCGACCAGCTCCGCCCTGCCACGGGTCCATCCCGGCCTCCTGACTCCAGTACGGTGACCATTTCCCGGACTGCGACCAGTGAACAGCGAGATGCGCCAAGTACCAGTCGGCCGCCGATCCAACCGGCAAGGCCCGTCATGCCACCAACCACAGAGCAACCTCCTGCAACCAGGGGCTCGCGCTTGGCCAAAAAGTATGATGTCCTGAAGCACTTGGCCGACATCCCATCAAGGCTCTCCATCCTTGAGGCTCTGCGCACGTCATCTGAGATGCGCGAGGCACTCGCTGAAGCCCTGAAAAGCCCCCTCCAGTTTGAGACAGAGGTTGCGGCTGCAGAGGCCTTTCACGCCGAAACGATCGAGGACGCCGAATGTCAGGCAGTTATCTCGTTCTCCGGTAAGGATGAAGACCCTCCTATACAGGGACATATCCGTCCGCTGTATGTCACTGGCCAGTTCAATGGCCTTGAAGTCCGGCGCTGTCTTGTCGACACGGGGTCCGGGATTAACCTGATTCCAACTCGGACGCTCCAGAGATTGGGGTTATCTGAGGATGACTTGATTCCCTCCGACCTCAGGATCCAGGGGTACGACCACACCGAGCAAACCCCAGTCGGCAAGATACGTTTGAAGACCCAGTTCGGTGACTTGGTTGCCAACACCGAATTCATGGTAGTCTCTCAGGACACTGCGTATAACGCATTGATGGGCAGGCCATGGCTTCACCTTCACGCGGCGGTTCCCTCGTCATACCACCAATGCCTCAAATACTCCCTTAATGGTCGAGTAGGCGTGCTTCAAGGAGATGCCTCTCCTTTTGCCTCATGTGAAGCCCGCTATCTGGACGTGGACTATTACAAGAGCAAGGATAAGCAGATCCTGGAAGGTGAGGTTGAGCCTGTCGTTGTTGCAAGCGATCCCTGGGCAAGTCTGGATGACGCTTACGTCCTACCGATTCACCGGTTGGACGTCGCCATGGTCTTGACGGTCCGCGAGTCTCCTGATGAGATGGCCGCGACCGCCCGCGCCAGCACCAGTGGCCCAGCAGGATTTGGTAGCCCCAATGCAGTTTCCAACGCAGTCTCTCCCGTGGACGATCCCTCCCCGAGCGGAGAGGATATGGAAGACGCACCCCCAGCCTTTGAGGAGGGCGTCCCCGCCACGGTCGATGAGTTAATACAGGTGAACCTTGGAACCGAGGCCGATCCAAGACCCACATTGGTTAGTGCCGCCATGCCCTCTGAGGAGCAGCAGCAGTACGTGGACTTTCTCAGGCAGCACCGTGATGTGTTCGCTTGGGGCTATGACGAGATGCCGGGGCTAGATCCTCAGGTAGCCGTCCACCGCCTTGGTCTCCCGGCGAACCATCGCGGGTTCAAGCAGCCTCCCAGGAAGATGCACTCGTCCCACGGTGCCATGGTTGAGGCCGAAGTTGACAAGCTTATCAAAGCCAACTTCGTGAGGGAAGTTCAGTACCCCAAATGGCTGGCCAACATTGTGCCGGTCAGGAAGAAGAACGGGCAGATTAGAGTCTGCATCGACTTCCGCGATCTCAACCGCCACTGTCCGAAGGATGATTTTCCCCTCCCAGTGACAGAGCTGTTGATTGATGCCACGGCAGGGTTCCAAGCCCTCTCCTTCATGGATGGATACTCCGGATACAACCAAATTCGGATGGCCCCTGAGGATGAGGAGTTCACTGCCTTCAGGGCCCCCCAAGGTACCTTTTGCTACTGGGTCATGCCCTTCGGCCTGAAGAATGCAGGTGCCACCTATCAACGGGCGATGCACCGCATATTCAAGACAATCCTCGGCACACTGGTGGAATGCTACGTCGACGACATGGTTGTCAAATCGCGCCAGCGTCAGGACCATCTCAAAGATCTTGAGAAAGTGTTCAGCTTCCTCCGGTCTCGTTGCCTGAAGATGAACCCGTTGAAGTGTGCCTTTGGGGTCACCTCCGGAAAGTTCCTTGGATTTGTGGTAAGATACCGGGGTATTGAGATCAACCCAGAGAAAATCAGGGCGATTAGCCAGATGCCTCCCCCAGGTACCGTCTGGGAACTGCAAGGGTTCCAAGGCCACTTAGCCTATATACGCCGATTCATCGCGAATCTGGCCGGCAAGTGTAAGCCCTTTTCTCGGCTCATGAAGAAAGGTGCCACCTATGTATGGGATGAAGAGTGTCAGACCGCTTTTGAGGAAATCAATCAGTACCTGCTTCAACCTCCGGTTCTGATGCCGCCTGTATCCGGGAAGCCGCTGGTCCTCTATGTGACCGCCCTGGAACGGTCCCCGGGTGCCCTTCTCGCCCAGAAGAACAACGAGGGAACGGAGAATAGCCTCTATTACCTCAGTCGCATGCTCCTTGATGCGGAAGTTAGGTATTCCCCCATCGAGAAGAGCTTCCTGGCGCTCGTATTTGCCGTACAGAAATTACGGCACTACTTGCAGCACCATGAGGTACAGTTGGTTTCTCGGGTAGACCCGTTAAAATATATCCTGAGCCGGCCTATGTTGACTGGCCGTCTAGCGCGGTGGGCTGTGATTCTCCAGCAGTTCGACATCAGGTATGTGTCTCAGAAGGCCATCAAAGGGCAAGCATTGGCAGACTTTCTGGCTGCTCACCCAACCTCCGCGGATCAGCCGCTGGATCTAGGCTTTCCTGATGAGACCATTCTCTCGGTTGATCGAGCCGATCCATGCTGGCAGATGCACTTTGACGGTGCATCCCGGAGCCCCACCGGTAGAAGACTCGATAATCCTAAGCTCAACAGAGTGGGCTTGGGCATCGTCTTCATTACCCCGGAGCAAGCCGTGCTGCCATACTCTTTCCTGTTGTCAGAGGGCTGTACCAACAATGAGGTGGAATACCATGCCCTCATCACCGGCCTCGAGTTGGCTCTCGAGATCGACGTGCCCCATCTGTGTGTGAAAGGGGACTCTGAGCTGGTCGTTAAGCAGATCAATGGCGACTACGTTGTCAGGAAGCCGGAACTTGTGCCGTTGTTGGAGTGCACCCTCCTTCTGATGGCCCGGTTCCCTTCTCGGCCGGAAATTGTCCATGTTCCCCGGTCGCAGAACGGTCGAGCAGATGCTTTGGCCAGCCTCGCTGCGTCACTTGCGGAGCCTGAACAGGACAACCTGATCGTCCGCGTGACGCGCCGCAGGCTCATCGCTCCCGTTATCCCGGAAGAAGATCGCGGCCCGTTGGTAAGTAACCTCACCACGGTTGCCCCTATGCCCGGAGCCCCGAGTACCCCAGATATGGCAGTCGGATCAGCCCCTGATTGGAGGACGCCTTTGGTTGAGTACCTCCAACATGGCATTCTTCCATCGGATCGGGCCGAGCGCGAGCGAGTTCGACGCCGCGCATCGCAGTTCGTCCTCCAGAGCAGTCCCGGCCTGGAGCAGATCCTCTACAAACGCGGATTTGATGGTGTTCTCCTCCGTTGCCTTCAGGGAGTTGACATCCCACGGGTCATGCAAGAGGTTCATGCTGGTTCATGTGGCGCCCACCAGACTGGGCCGAAGCTGTCCCACCAGATTCGGAGGTTGGGATACTTCTGGCCCTCTATGATCCATGACTGCATCGAGTATGCCAGGAGGTGCCATGCGTGCCAGGTTCATGCGAACTTTGTGCATCGGCCGCCGGAGCCTCTCCATACCACAAGGTATTCCTGGCCCTTTGCAGTCTGGGGACTGGACGTTGTGGGACCATACCCGCCGGCGACAGCTCGCCAGTGCCGGTTCATTCTGACCGCCACAGACTTCTTCTCCAAATGGGCAGAGGCGATTCCGCTCAGAGAGGTCAAATCCTGTTCGATCGCTGACTTCGTGACCTCCAACATCATCTATCGATTTGGAGTGCCTCACGCTATCCTCACGGATAACGGAACCAATTTCCGAGCATCCGAGTTGAAGAAGTTGTACGCCAAGTATAACATTCGCTCGAACCATACATCTCGCTATCATGCGCAGGCGAATGGATAGATCGAGGCGTTCAACAAAACCCTATCTAACATTCTGCAAAAGATGGTTGGTCAGAACAAGAAGAGTTGGCCGGACAAGCTCCCCAATGCCCTCTGGGCTTATCGGACGACGACTCGCAATTCCACCCAGATGACCCCTTATTCCCTGGTGTATGGAGCTGAGGCCGTCCTGCCCATCGAGATCCAGTTTCCGTCCTTGCGCACTGCGATCTACGACCAGCAAGCGCCGGACAGAGTTGTTGAAGCCCGTCTGGTCGAGTTGGAAGCACTGGATGAGAATAGACTTCACGCTTTGCACAACTTGGAGAGGCATCAGAGCAGAATGGCTCGAGCTTTCAATAAGAAGGTTCGCCTCCGCTCCTTCCTGCAGGGTGATCTAGTGCTAGCCCTAAGAGCGCCGATGATCTCCGGCAGGAAGCCGCCCAAGTTGGAGCCCAAGTGGGAGGGACCTTTTGTTGTCCACAAGATCTATCCCAATGGCGCGTACTCCCTAGCGACTATGGATGGTGAGCGTGTCACTCCTCCCACAAACGCTAGGTTCCTCAAGCAGTACTTTGTCTGAGTGTGCCCACGTCCTGCACGACGTTAAACTGCATTCGTCCAGGCTACAAGACGTTAAACTGTTCAGCACTCGTCCGCGCTGCAAGATGTTAAACTGCCAAGTGCTTCGTCCTGCATGACGCTAAACTGCACTACGTCCGAGCTACAAGACGTTAAACTGTTCAGAATTCGTCCTGCATGACGTAAAACTACCCCTCAAGAACTACGTGCGGCTTGATTCCCATCCTTATGGGATACGTAGGACCGCCTGAACATTCATGTTTCAGGCCCAGCCCCATCCTTCGGGAATTTTCATCCCACCTCGGGCCCTTGGCCCAGTTGTCTCTGGGTATGTGGCGTATGGTGTGGACGCGGGGCTACGCCCTCATTCACGTCGGTTTGCTGGCCATGCTGTACGCCCCCCACATTTGGGGACGCCTCCTGCTCCCCCCTTCTTTTTTCTCTCTCTTCGTCCTGCATGACGTTAAACTGCCCCACAAGAACTACGTACGGCTTGATTCCCATCCTTATGGGATACGTAGGACCGCCTGGACGCTTATGTCTCAGGTCCAGCCCCGTCCTCTGGTTGATCACGGGGATCTGCCCTCTTTTGGTTGCTCTCAGGGTGAGTCCTCCGACCCTTTCCGGAGATCTGTTAACATGTTTTGGGTACTTCGGTCTATGACTCGTAGTGTCAGATTCAATCCCGACAAGTCCTGTGTTGCTTGTCAGGCCTCGCGCTTCCTCTTGTTCGAGCCTTCACTCAAAGGGATCCTCATTGGCGGTTTGGGTACGATGCCTCAGTGCTCTCCTACCGCTCCGGGTCGATTTACCGGCGAGTCCTGGGCCGCAAATCGATATGAATCCTGCGATTGAGCGGTTGATGCTCGTTTTCTTGCCCCGTCTTAGGCTGACGCGATCGGATGTTGTGTCGCGAATATGGTCAGCAACGTCCTTGATCGCCATGTCGGCTCTTTCAGGCTCTGAACATTGGATTGCGCAGTCCTCATCACACTCCGCCTTTATGCGTTGTAGTGGAATCTCGACACTCTCTTCATACTGACCTCCAGTACACCTCTACACGTTAGGCAGACCAACCAGGGTAATGATGTCGTTCGAGGCTCCCATGATCTGAGCACCAGGGATATATGCGGATATCCTCCCTAAGGGCCATGCGTAGCTGGACCCTCGTCCCCATAAGGAGGAGGGAGTCGCCCGAACAATCGCGTTCTGGGACCAGTATATCTGGAGGCTAGCATCTCTGCCCCTCGGGTGATGGACATATGCAGACCCCTATCCCAAGACTCTTCTCCGGGAATCGTGCGTGACCGCAGGGCTGGGTATGTTCCCACCTCCGCCGTGTCCGCCGTACCGCGATAAGCGGATTCCTCCATGGTCCGAACCACACGACCTTAAACTGTGTTGTCTGGTCCTACCACACGACCGTAAACTGTGATCATCTTGGCCGCCCGACGAGAAACGGCACTACACCGTGATGTTCTCCTCGGGGGACACTCATGTTGGGCGCTGGCTAATAACCAAGCCATTCATCAATGCCTTCCATGGCTTGATTATTGTGGCGACACCAGAGATTTCTCAATCACAGGCGTGTCGCCGCACAAAAAAAAACCATTCATCTTTAAGGACAAACAAGACATATCAAATGCCGCTCCTTCTGTGTGCGAGGGTCAGACCCGCACTCCTCCCCGCGCTGGTGCCCGATTGTGTTGCGCCGCGCTTCAAGAACTACGTGCGGCTTGATTCCCATCCTTATGGGATACGTAGGAACGCCCGGATGTTTGACACTTCGGGTCCATCCCCCCACCTCTTAGAGATTCCCCCTTCTCTGGGGAATCCGCCGCCTTCAGGTCACCCTCAAGGCGTGTTCCCCGACCCCTTGCAGTGGTCCACTGGTGTCAAGAGTACTCTGGTTTATTGTCAGGAGGGTCAGGATCCGCTTGGTCAGGTTTCCTCCGCTTTTCAGGCTTCGTGCTCCCTTTCATTCGGACCCATCGTCTACGCCCTGGGTGGAGCCCCCGTGAACTGTTCGGACACAATGCCTCAGTGCTCTCCCACCGACTCGAGCCGGTACCCCCAATGGCCTCGTGCAGCAAATCGATATGAATCCTGCGATTGAGCGGTCGATGCTCGTTTGCTGCCTCATTCCACCAACGGTTAGTACGATATTGATGCTGCTTTTCCGCCACGGTCGGCAGTACTCCCATATCGTTACGCCGGTGCCCCCAGTCCTTGAATGAATGGCCGCATGATTCACATTTTCCACCCCCCATTCCGGCCAGGCGAAACCTCGACACTCTTGACACTATCCCTCAGTGCATCTTCGCATATCCAGGGGATATGACCACGATGTGGCGTGCTTTGAGGTCCTTATGGTCCGAGCTCTAAGACCCTAAACTAAGATCTCCCCTTATGGTCCGAGCTCTAAGACTTTAAACTAAGATCTCCCCTTATGGTCCGAGCACTAAGACCTTAAACTAAGATCTCTCCTTATGGTCCGAGCTCTAAGACCTTAAACTAAGATCTCTCCTTATGGTCCGAGCTCTAAGACCTTAAACTAAGATCTCTCCTTATGGTCCGAGCTCTAAGACCTTAAACTAAGATCTCTCCTTATGGTCCGAGCTCTAAGACCTTAAACTAAGATCTCTCCTTATGGTCCGAGCTCTAAGACCTTAAACTAAGATCTCTCCTTATGGTCCGAGCTCTAAGACCTTAAACTAAGATCTCTCCTTATGGTCCGAGCTCTAAGACCTTAAACTAAGATCTCTCCTTATGGTCCGAGCTCTAAGACCTTAAACTAAGATCTCCCCTTATGGTCCGAGCTCTAAGACCTTAAACTAAGATCTAGCCCTTATGGTCCGAGCTCTAAGACCTTAAACTAAGATCTACCCCTATGGTCCGAGCTCTATGACCCTAAACTAAGATCTCCCCAAATGGGGTCCTACGTCCTGCATGACGTTAAACTGCACTCTCAGAACTACGTGTGGCTTGATCTCCAGCCTGATGGAGTACGTAGGAACGCCCGGGCATTCCGACTCGGGTCCAGCCTCAGGGATCGTTAAGTCCCGCCCCTCCTCGTCGCCGGCCGTCTGGCCTGACTTCGGGTAGAGTGGTGCAGTTGTGATATTCTCCCCGATTCAGCTCGGGATGCCCCATCGCAAGGATGGGAAGCGACGGTTTCCTCGTCAGAGAGGTGCTGTCTGAGAATTGAGGTGACTCACGGCCAGATTAGTGCATCCGCCTAATACGCTTTCCCCACAGTGGCACAATTTTGAGAGCGTTGGATTCTGTCCGAACAAATCGTCACTTCGCCCCACGCTTCGCATGCCCTGTTGATCTGGATTTCCACCCTTGTGTCTGAAGGAACCCCAAAGCGGTATTCATGATGACACGTGGTCCGCCTCCTGCAATATGAATGATGGCCTTTTTCGGTCCGTCTATTGCAGTTGTTATGGTCGATCCACTGTCCGCCTACCGTCTTGGGCATTTCCTGGAAGGCCGACCGTTGTGGATGTCCGGATTCGGGACACGCGATTCACCCTTTCTCATTTCCCTATGTTCGGATAAAATATCAACGCCCCTAGCATTGTCCCGCTCGTGTGTTGGAACAAGTTGGGGGGATGATACATTGATTAGGTCTGAGGTCTCCTTTCCTAGGAATGACCTCCCTCTTTTCTCCAGAAATCCAGGCCCAATTATGGATGCCTGATGCTTGGTTAACACTCCCGCAAGACAACGAATTGTGGTTGGGCATGTTAAGCCAAAAGATGCAGATAAATATGTTGATTCATACAAATGGATCAAAATATTGAGTAGCGGAAGCAAATGTTCTAGGAATGGCAAAAAAACAAAGCCCCTAGGGATTAGCGTGCTGGATAAGTCTTTCTAATGCCGCTACCCTTTGGCTGGCGGCCTCCAGAGCTGCTTCTCGCTCTCTGCGTGCCCTCTCCTCGTCGGCGGTCGCAGCACGCAGTTCGTCGATTCTGGCCTGTGCATGCTCCCGCTCGACTTGAATTGTCACCATCTGTTGGCCCGCCTCCGTCAGCTGTACTTGGGCGTCAACCAGCTGGGCTGCTAGTTGCTCCACAAGCTCGGTGCATGTTGCGACGAAGGCCTCCTTCTCTGCCGCCTGCCCTTCGAGACGCCGGACTTCCTGCTCCGCCGCGAGGAGCGCCCGCGTGCTCTCTGACATGTCACGACTTTGTGCGACGTCGGCACGCTGGCGGCTCTCGTGCATCTTCTCGGCCATGAAATCACGGACCGTCAGATGGAGGCGTTGAGCATCAGCTCCCCCGGCACACAGGAAGCGCAGCCAGGTTTGGAGTGACCCCATGCGCCCCAGCCACTCCGAGGGGTCTCGCTTGAGGAAGCGCTGGATGCACTTCCACCCCCTTCGGCGCGCTATCCGGCTCTCCTCAACCGCCTCCGTGTCTGAGTCGTCCATCTCCTCGGGATCGGCAGGCCGGTAGGCAGGGAAGGCAGCCAGCAGGTCTGCTGCAGGGTCCGCCCCTGGGAGGTCCTCACGAGGGATAGGTTCCCCAACATCCGGGCGACCTTCTTCTCTCTCCCCAGCGGCGCTGACACCCTCGTCAGCCCCCAACCTCTCTCCGATGGCAGCACCGCCGACGTCCGCAGCCCCTTGATCAGCAGTTGGTGGGGCCGGCTCGGTTTGGGAAGTCTGTTCCGGAGCAGGCGGCATGTCTGCCACCGGTCCACTCGTGGATGGCCCGGGTTCGGCAACCCGATGAGCCTCCAGTGTTGAGATCACTGCGCAGGGCATGCCATGGTTAGTCACGGATCGTCAACGGCAAGCACCAGCAGTAAAGTAGGGAGACTTACGGGAGTTCGGAGCGTCATCTTCCGCTGCCCCGGCCGCCGCAGGAACAGTTGCAGCAGGGGACCCTTCCGTGCTTGTCAGTTCGATGATGGGTGTCTGGCCCCCGCCTTGTCCCGCTGGCGCCTCTCTTACTCCCGCTGAGGACGCCTGACCAGCATCCGTGTGCTCCTGAGAAAGGTGGAGAAATGGGTTAGAAGCTGCATAAGAGAATGGATGAAGCAGGTTGAGTAGGGATAGAAGCGGACCTCGAGGAGCTCAGCGACATCAACGTTGTCAGAGCCGGCCACCTCGCCGCTCTCCCGCGGGCTCCCCCGATGAGACTTTCCCTCGGAGCCTTCATCCTCCCCCGTTTCCTCCTCCTCCTCGGAGTCGCTACTGTCATCTTCTCCCGGCGACATCTGTTCTGGAGCGGGCTCGAGACCGAGCATCACCTTCACCAGAAGGGATGGCTCCGCACGCTGACCACGTTGGCGCGCGTACTCGTCCATGGACGTCAGATACGCATACTGCCGGTTGAAGTCCACCCTGCCGGCGATCTGGAGGCGCCCGACCTCTGGCAGATCGATTCCTTCTCTGAGTATCTTTCGCCAGATGACGTCGGTCCCCAGTGACTGCCGCAGCGTCATCCAGGCCGACCACAGCGCCGGGAAGACTGCATCGCGGGAGGGTTCGAGCAGACGCCTTACCTGCTTCCCGGGCCGCTCTTCGACCACCGCACGCGCCCCCTCTCTGGGCGCTGAGGTGGTAGTGGCAGCCTGCGATGTATCCGCCGCCGAAGTCCCTGCTCGCGCCGGCTCCGCTGTTTGGCACGCCTCCGTTCTCCCCCGTGTGGCGGCGCCTCGCCTCCTTCCTTGACGCCCGGTCTCCGCACGGGTAACCTCGAGCCACCGAACTAGCTTCCGAAAAAGCCCCTCGGGGTACGCGATGGCCCAGTGTTCGGCGTACTCGGTTGCCAAGCCTGCGTCAACTCCGGTGGGAGGGAGAGTGATGACGTCGCCAGAGCCGAAAGCGGCAAACATCAGCCACATCTGGCGAAGGACACCAGGGTTCGTCTCCTCCCGGACAGCAGTGAATACCCTCTTCGGCATCCGTTGAAGGCACCCGAACTGCCTGGCGAAACGGGTTGGCACGTAAGGCTCGCAGATCACCTTCCCGTCGATCCGAGCCACGAGCACCCCGCCCCGCATGTTCAGGAAGTACTCATGCTGCTCCAGCGGACCCTGCCCGTTGTCGATCATCTGGCCGACGGGAGTGGGGAACGGACTGAAGTTGAAGTTGGCATGATTGCCAATCCGGATCCGCACGCCCTCCTCACTTAGGGTCATCGGAGCGACCCCCGCAATGTTCAGCAGGGAGGGTCGCAGGCCGTTGCCCGGAGGAATGATGGCGTTCGGAAACGTGTACCCACCGAGGTGAGCAGCCACCCAGCCGTGGAAGAACTGAAAGGTCCCACAGATCCTTCGTGGCGACCCCCCTCGTGAGATGCGTCCCAGGATGGCATACAGCCTCGCCAACACTGGGACCCCGAGGTTGTATCTCTTGTTGGCGGCCATAGCGCCCGCCATCGCCAGAGTCGCCGGGCGAACGCCCATTCTCGCGTCCCGCACTGGCAGGAGCCACCCACTCAGAAAGGCGGCCAGGAACGCCGCGTACCGGACGTTTGGGTCCCGAGCCTCGATGACGCGGTACCCCCATGAGCGGTAGTCGCCCGTCTCCAGGACCCGCCAGTACGACCCGTTCCGGCTCCTCTGAGCTGCGGTCGGGCACCGCTTCCCCCTGCCTGGAATCTTGACCGCCGGGTCATGCTCCAAGAACTGGCCGAACCATTCCTTGTAGGCTATGTCCTTCTGGAAGTCTTTGATCCCGAGCCGCTGCGTAGCCAGGTCAAGCAGATGCCAGGTCAGGATGGGAGTCTGTGACCTGTCCTCCCAGGTGTTCTTCGGTGGCAGGAACTCATCGTATTGGTAGCCCTCCAGCGGGATACCTCCGATGCAGTGGATGTCCCAGAGACCGATGCCGACCTCCCCATGGTGAAGATGGAAGGTGTTGGTATCCGGAGACCAGCGGGTGAACAGCTCCGGCCCGAGCTCGGACTGCTGGTAGAAATGGAACTGCGACGTCCACACCGCCTCGAACAGGCCGATGTACCGCAGCTCCTCTGCGAAGTGATCGCAAGTGTGGCGTACCCAGAACGCCCAGGCCCACTCACTGGTGAAATTGCCCCCAGACCGTAAGTCCCAGTCCTTCAGCCAGCCCTTGGTGTCGTCCGTGACGCTCTGGCGATATATGCTCGAGTAGAGGGCTGGAGAATTCTCCGCAGTAGGCTCACCCCCGTCAATGGTTCGCGTCCTCGGGTTCAGGACATAGACGTCCAAGTGTCTGGTCTCCCTGGCAGGATGCCCATTGTTGGTGATGTTATAGCGGAGAAGCTCGTCCTCCCGGGTCACCCAGGTCCGCGGCGCATCAATCTCGAACCCTGGCACCGGGACCTCATCTAGGATGCCGAAGTTCCAGAGCGGCAGGTTGTCCGACAACGGATATGTCTTCTGGGCCGGCGTTAGTAAGTCGAACAAGGATTGATTGTTGGAAACAATCTCCTTGGCTCCGTAAACCTCCTCATTCGTCGCCATCTCAGCCCTGCGAGTGGCGGCATCCCCCTCATTTCCTCTGTGCGCGGCCATCTCAGAAGTTTCGGGAGTCGTGCGTGTTAAGGGATGAAGCGTGCGGGATCGGATGAGGCTGGTAGGGAAGTTTGAAGGGTGGCGCGCAATCCAAGTGGACGGCGCGCAATTGGGAAGAATGTCGCGCAATGTTCCGGGTTTTCGCGCAAAGACAGGCGAATTCCGGACGATTTTGCGCGCCGATCGGGCGAATTTCGCGCCGGAAAAAGGCAATTTCGCGCACGAGAGCGTTGGAGCTTATCGCGCGGAAGGCTTGAGTACGGAACGCGGGACCCAGGGCCCCCATTTATAGGCGAGGCCGGGGTCCGCGCTGCGCGGAAAGCGCTTTGCGCGACCGCAGCGGCGAATTTCGCGCCCGGCGCCCCTTTTTGCGCGCCTAAGTCCCGCGCCGCCCAGGACTTCGGCATTCCGGCGTCTCCCTCGGAACCCGATCGTTGCGACCTCTCGCCGATCAGATTCCGAGGGGGGGCTTTTGTAGATGCCGGAAAAGTCCGTTGTTCCCAAACGAAGCTCCGGATGCGGAAAGCGAAGTGATATTTGGAGTCAGAGGCACGTTTCGGAGGGCCCGGAGGACTTGCGCGAAATTTCAGAGGACCGCGCGCAAAGTTGAGTCGCGGCGCGCAATCCTCCCAGGATGCGCGCAATGCGCTGGCCGTCGCGCTATTTTTCGCGCCCGTGGCCTGCGCGGCTCCCTTGCGCGCCGGGTCCTGATTCCGCGCCCGTAAAGGGAATTCCGCGCCCGAGCCCGGATTCCGCGCCCGGGGTTGCCTATAAATATAAGGCGACCCCCGACGTTTTGAAGGTTGCCAGAATCTGAAGCGTCGCTCGTTCGCGCAATCCAACCCCTTCCGCGCGCAATGCCGATCTTCAGGTAACCTCCTTTCTTTCGCGCAATAGAGCCTTGGGGTTCGCCTTCGCGCGCAATCCCCTTGGCTCCTTTCCTTTGAATAATCCTTAACCCGAAGGCCTTTGCGCGCAAAAGAAGCCTCTTGTGCGCAATTGCCCCCCGGGTGTGCGCAATCCAGCCCGATTGCGCGCACCCCCCATTTTCAAAGTGGCCATTCGTTAGAGAATGAGCCGTTGCCCCCGCGCGCTACCCGAAGCCCGGTGCGCGCAATCCCAATCATCCGCGCGCGAAGCGCTGGCCCAATTGCGCGCCAGCCCGCCATTTTGCGCGCCGACCCGCGGTTTTGCGCGCAAAGCTCCTCTTTTGCGCGCAATCCGCCAGGGTCGCATCCCTTGACCCCCTGAGGGTACCCGCCTGCGTGGCGCCCGATGATCTTCATCCTGGGTGCCCGCACCGTGCGTTGTCTTTCCGTGCGGCCCTCCAGGCTTGCGCGAAGTGACACGGACCTATGTCCAGCATGACGTTAAACTGCATATACGTCCCGCATGACGTTAAACTGTGAATTCGTCACGCATGACGTTAAACTGCCCATACGTCCAGCATGACGTTAAACTGCACATTCGTCCAAGCTGCACGACGCTAAACTGCCTAGCCCCCATCGTCCGCGCTGCAAGACGTTAAACTGCCAAGTGTTTCGTCCTCAACACACGACGTTAAACTGTGCTTCGTCCGGCAAGACGTTAAACCGTCCGCTTCGTCCTCAACACACGACGTTAAACTGTACTTCGTCCGGCAAGACGTTAAACCGTCCGTAACCTGATCCCGTGCTCCGCACGCAGGGTCCCCCCCCGGTTTGGATGTGGCCCCCACCCGCTCGTCTCTGCAGGGATGTCGGGATTGTACCGCTTTTGGGACGATTTAATGGGAGTGGCTTTTCCCTACGGGGGCAGGGTATTACAAACCCCTAGTTTCTTGTGGGGGGCTGCACATGTGTATCTCCATTGCGCTTCCCCACTGCCGAAGCCAGTAGAGGGTGTGACTGGGATCGAGGTGTCTCCTACTTTCGGTCCAAGTCCCTTCCAACTGAGTTTTGCCGCATCCGGGCTGCCTCAAGTGCGTAAGTCCTGACAGAATGAACTACGTGGACTTTGATCCCTGTCTTCTAAACAGGGTACGTAGGAAGCCTCCCTGAGGTCCAAGCCCACCACCTGGTCGTCCCGGTCGTATTTACGTCGGTTCGTCCATCAGTGGACCCCTCCAGGGTTCACGCTTGCGTTGATTCACCTATGAATCCGCCCCTGTGGGAGACTGCCCGTGTGTATCTCCACTGTGCCTCCCCACAGCCCCCTTTTTTCCATTTCTCCTTTTATCGTCTAGCATGACGTGAAACTGTGATCCACCCGGCCGTTCCATCCCCCTCTGTGCGAGGTGGTTCGGTTCAATCCTCCGCCCGGCGGCCTAGACCTCTTCGTGAGTCGGCTTGCCGACGTCCAGCATGACCTTAAACTGTATACCCAAACTACGTTGACTTTGATCCGTGCTAACGCGCGGTACGTAGGAAGCCCCTACGGGGTCCAAGTTCTTCACTCCATCATCCATCCTGACCCTTACCCGGGCCGCCACATCCCGGTGGGGTCATGCCACTTCACTCCACTCCACGTTACTTGGGAAGCCGCCCATGTGCTGGCCCCAGCGTCGGAGGTTCCCCGCAAGGGGTTCTGTCATCTGATCCACTTTTCGTGTTGATCGGTCCGATGTCGTCCCCGCTGGACGTTAAACTCGCGGCATACCCCGTGTTAAACATGGGAAGCTGAGGAAAACCTCAGGTGACACAGTTCCCCGCACCCAGTACGGGATGCCTCAGGCCATCATGCCTTCGAGAAGCCCTATTAGGGACGGAAGACAGACGTGCAGAGCCGCAGTGTCACGACACGCCCCCAGCACCCAGAGCCACCCGGCCTTCTCACTGCAGGTTGCTGCCCCGCCCAGACTCCTTGGAGCGTCCGGGCGGAAGCAGCGTAATTAACCGGTGTCCATGAAGATATGGCGCCGGGAACGAGATTCACGAACATTCTTATGTCTATGAGGGAGACCCGGATTAGGCGACGAGTTCCGAGGAGACGTCCAAGGAAGGAGGAGCCGACATCCCATCATCCCGGTTTCGATCAAGGAGCAAACGCCCCTGAATAAGGGACGAATGCCGCCCGCCCTTGGAAAGCGGGACTGCGGGACCACAAGCCGCGCGCCCATCCCTTCGGGTTGACGGGTGCACGCGCGAACGCGTCCTGGCGGAACAGCGTAACCCGACGCACATCCGCACCGAAACATGGACATTGAAAAAAATTCAATAAAAGAAAATATATTTTTCAAATTATGTTGATTAATATTATAGTTATTGTTAATCCACATGAATTGAAACCATGAGAGTATTCATGATTTAAGAAAAAACCCAAGAATCAAAAAAAATTGAGAAAAATTTCTATAAAATGTTTCAATTATTTCTACAATTAATAAAATTATTCATATGACCGTGTAATAAGAATGTTATGACCAAATATTAGTTCAATTTATTTTAATTATTATTAAATTCATTTGAGAATAATAAAATAAAATTCTCATATTATTTTGAAATATTATTTCCAACCAACTGATCTTGAATCATTTAATCGATAACTCATGTTTCATATTACTTTTTTATTTATTTAACTATTTAATTTCATAATTTATAGTAATTAGTTATAAAGTAAATATATGTACACTGTCTCCCGACTCAATATATGTATAAGGTTCTTCATCGCTTTGATAAAACCCATTTAACTATATTACAGATTCTCAAGACCATCTCACATGCATGTGACTATTATTTATCTATAACAAGGAATGATATTGGTGATGTAGTTCGCACTGGAACACAACAACACACAAAGTGGGTTTTCCACTCATTATGTGGGGTGAGTGCTACAAATGAGGTCTGAGTTGATGTGATTCAAGGATTTACTCCTATGATAAAAGTTATAATACAAATATTATTTTACAATAAATGTGTAGAATAAATAAATAAAATATGATCGATATCTTTCTCATATGTATCATAGAAAAAATGAACAATGAAACCCTTTATTAAAATTAATATAACCATTTTACAGTAGTTATTGAATTAACATGTTTAAATAGGGCTAATTATTTTATAATATTTATATTTAAATATTAAAAAATAATTACAGTTCAACAATAAAATTTAATTTTTATAGCTAAATTTACAATTATTCGTTTTATACGTAAAAATATATTTTCATAAAAACGTATTTTGTTATGTGTGACATATTTTATTATTATATTTTTCTATAATGTTTTTAAAGAAACATTTTTATAACGTATACAATAAAATAACTCAATAACCTTACAATTCATATTAGTATGTAAATAAATAATTTAATTAAAACCTTGACATTTTCCCTAGAATTTTATTTTTCATTTTTATATTAAAAATATTTTTTATAAACTTTTTTTACTTTTTATCCACATAAATTAAATTGTTCTATTTTTAGTGATGAATCTCATATGATGTTTAAAATTATAATGAATTTAAATTATAATCATTAAATTGTAAAATAATGTTAAATGTGATTTAAAACACTTAATGATGTAAGCACATTTTTAAAAAAATATTTTTATACATGTTATTTTTTTTATTTGCATATTATTTTTTTTATATTTAAAAATTTTATTTGGTTTAATGGAGCCTATAATTTGATTTAACTTGTTCAAATTTTGTATGAATGGATAGAATATATTTTTTAATAACAAAATAATAACAACATTTAATATTTAACAAACATTCAAAATTGTCAAAATGAGTAATCTAATGTGGATGAAATATTACAAAAAAATTACACTTAAACCTTGTGGATTAAACTTTTATGCGGGAAATACATACCTAATTGTCCCACCCTAATTTCCCAACCAAACCCACCGAACACAATAAAATCATAATGGAGTTCCATTCTATCACAATACCAAGAATTCTTTTCCACTGATTTCCCACACTTATTCATCTATAAAAGGAGCAAACATCCACCCGCATAAATAAAAAACTCTTGTTTGAAATTCCCATAAAACAATAACCATTTTAATTCCATTATATCTCCTTTTAAAAATTTTAAAACCCTCTTCTCAATAATAAATTTCATGTCCTTCATTTCCGAATGATACATGAGGATAAGGTCTAAACACATAATGTGGGTATTACTTTCCCTTTAACTTACTTTCATTAACCTTCTCTTCCACCCTCCTCCAAAATTTTCAAACCCACATATATATAATTATACCAATGAAAATAATATACTAAAATGTTATTATGTTATTTATATAACCGTTATCTATTTATATCACACTTAATCAAAAAAATGAAAATATTTCTTATACGTACATGCGAAATGCCACCACAACGAATGATGTGGTTCAGTTTTCTTCATCGCCTTTCATGGATTGTTATATAAATTTTTCTAGTTAATATAAATTTTATTAATATCACAATTTATTTTCTATAAATATAATTTACACATTTTCTTTTTATTGATAGAAAAAATGACCATTATATAACTAACCACATAATGTGAATTCACCAAGATGAAACCGGATTTAGTTTTTATAACAAATAACATATTATTAATTAAAATTATTATATTAAATATTCAAAAATATTATTTAACACTATAATAACATCTAAATGATTCCTTTATAAATATGTGATCAGGATATCATAAAAATAGAATCCCATCTATGGATATATTTACACATAAATTGTAACATATTCTTGTTTGGTTTGGTTTAACCACTAAAAATACAATGTTGTAAATTTAAATCAAGTGCGTCTACAAAAATTTAATATTTTATAATAATAATAATAAGTAAATAAAAAATCTTTTTGTTATGGAATGATAATAAAATCATTTGACACACTAATTTTGATACCAACATTCCTTCATTAAAAATAATTGAAACAAGATCATCACTAATTTCTTCCTATAGAATCAAAATTAGATATATAATTAAATAAATGAATTAAATTTAAATAGAATAAATTTAAAAAATCCTAGTAACAAAAAATATCATTAAATTATTAACATCCTAAAAGATGTAATCATTGGAACTATTATTATGAAACTAGTACAAAATAATTGAAATCACTAACATCTAATGGTGAAAGTGGATAGTAACTAAATAATAAACATGTGAAGAATGATAAAAAATAAAAAAATATAAAAGGGGATATATATTTGAATAATTTTTTGAAATAATTGATCAATATAGATATTCATATTAAATATGAGGTTAAAGAAGCGTCATGAATTTCTGAAATAAAGGTATGGTTTTCTTTGTATCAATTTTGACACTTTGAGGCATGTTATAATTTGTGAAACAAAATTCGATATGTATCATGATGGTTGGATATACATCCCATTAAATTTTTTTAATATATTTTTCATGTATTTAATGGGATATAAAAGTCAAAAAAATTATTTATTTATTCATATTTTAATTAAATTAATCTCAATCATGTAAGGGTTTTAGTTAACTCGATTTTAAATTCATTGAGTTATGGTTTTTATAATAGATGTGTAAACATATGTGTTTCCTATATTTATAAATTTTAATCATTACCTTGGGAATTCCTTATTTTCTCTTGGTCTATAAAACATTTTAATGGAATAATTATTCCCTTATGTGATTTATTCTTTTAAAAAATATGAATACATTAATAATAACTCTCATATTCTATAATAGTTATTTTTCTTATATTTGTATATTTTTCCTACACACCAATGATCTCCATTACAGTTTGAAAACCAATTATTTTTTTAACTCATATGAACATTATACTTACTTCATCACATTTTAATGGTTTGTTTGTTACTCTTTTTATGATGTAGTATTTCAATAATGGTATATTTAAATATTAATATCTTATTCCTTTACTGTTTGTTTTGATTATATTAACCTGAATATGAAGAAGACCTTCTTTGTTTATTAATTTTTGATAACCCCTAATTCATGTTATGAGGGGGAACTCTTACATGGACCATAGGCTTAGTGATTACATAGCCCATAGGCTTATGATACATTACATGATGCAAAGGTCATAGGGAATTCAACCAAACAATAACTACAAGAAACTATCCCTCCCCAACATCTGCATCGTGATGGTAGTTATCCACATTTTCAGGGTCTTATGGATAAGCTCCTCGTGAAATCACAAGTTGGTCCCGATGGTATTTCCATACCCTCTCATTATTCCAAATCCATTGGTTCTGCTTCGGTGGGTGTTCCTACTCTGAATCCTCCTTTAGGAATACGTTTTTTGTAAAGCATGTCCGGGTAAACTACATTGATCTTGTGTCTTGAAGGCCTTGAGGGGGCCTGAAGGGTTTCTGGTAGCCTGAAAGCCTTCCTAGTCTAAATTCCTTGGGTGGCCCAAATTCCTGGAAGGGCCCGAAGCCCCAAACTGGTGAATAGTTATGGATGCTACAATACATAATAGTAGCTGCTACAGTACTACTCCAATACCTTGTAAAATATCCCTCTTATTGGTTTTGATCTCGGGTCTCATTGATGCAATTTTTGAGTCCTCACCAATTGGGTTGAGGTTCTGGTGCTTGTTTTTTATATTAAATAACACATTTCTTCAATATTGTCCTTATTTATTTATCTGGTATCCATTATAGAAGGTTATTTTAAAAAAGTAATATTTTTTAAAAAAATATTCACTTCTCCTTTTCAAAAATGAATTTCTAAAGTGACCCATAACATTGTGTTATATGACAATGTTTAAAATATTTTGTGACATGTCCTTTTAATGTTTTTCCTTGTTAAACATTATTTTTTACCTTAAGAATATTTACTAAAAGAATATTCAATTAAATATTTTCCATATTTTCCTAAATAAACATAACTTATAATAATTGAAAAATGGAATTTGTTATTTCCTCATATTTTTCATGTAGACAACCCAATTTTCATGGAAAAATATTTTCCATATGTTCCAGATTTCTATATTTATTCCTATAATATTCTCTTGTGATAAAATCCATCATCATTTTCTATTTGAATTTTATTCAAGTTTTGTATTATAATTAAATCCATTCCCTTCCTTGATAAATTCTTATTTGGTGAAAATATGTATGATTTTCTTATGTGGATCACATATGCATGTAGATATTATGAATTTAAAGAGTTTCCCCTAATAGTTCTCTAACATGATGGGTAAAGAATTACTCATTAGAGATAACATTTTTATGAAACCTCAAAAGTAGGCCTTATTAATGTTTTATGGTACCTTTGTGTACAACCTTGTTAATAATAATTTAAAACACCATAGTAATTAAATTTGGTTATATTCTTGAAACTGTATCATTTTTATATTATTTCCAAACATCCATATTATGCTTCATGTCTATATGATAAAAATAAGATTCATTATTACATGTTCACATTAATTTTTTATTCCCCATGTTTATCTTTTATTCCATGATCTTATGAAATATATTTCATTATTATAAAATACATATTTGATGGTTATTGGATAATAGATTTATATGTTATTAGGTACAAATCGATTATTATTTTTCATGTTTCTTTATTATACTCCCTCACCCGTATGTTTTTCTTCTAATCAGTCATGTTAAATGACTATTTTTATTATTTATATACCATTAATGATCATTTGGTCACAACCCATCTTATGATAACATTATCCTTTGATATGAATAAATGTAATATTTGTTTTATGTCTATAAGCATATTTTATATAGTTAATTTATGTGAGATGTTGTGGACTTATTATTGATTAAGCATCAAATTTGAATAGTGGAGAAAATATTCCTTAGATGATTTTATTTGATAGTTAATATTTTTACAACTCTCTAATAAACTATAAATAATAGGTTGTGTGAGTGTAATTAATGTATTATTTCTCATCATTCATGTATCTTGGAGATATGTCTGTCTTTCCTATTATATTTCATATGAAATTATGATTTAGATGAAATTATAGTTTATGATGTTATTAGTTGAAGATAATTTAAATTTTATAAATTTGATTCTATTTTGATAATTTATAATTGATCATAGTTTCAAATGTATATATACCTATTGGAATAATTGAGAGAATGTTTTTTATTTTATGTTTTTTTTAATTATGATGGTAGCACATTAGTGAAATATTTAGGAATAAGATTATCCTAAAATTTGATAATGTATATTTTTTCTGATTCTCTTAGAAATTATATAACTATTTGGATATTGAAATGTTGATGAACCTATTTCATTGATACTCATTAGGGTAATCACCCTAAAAAGTCTGGTCATATATAAATTCAATCATCACTCAATGACTATTGATTGAACCAAAGAATAAAACCATGGATTGACACTCCCAAGGGGTATTATTTGTTTTATCATACTCTCTTTACTAATAATTATGAGGGTTTTAAATACTGGTAATTTTGGTTATTAGGTTTATATGTATGAGAGAAACGAACATAAACAACCATTTTGAAACCATGGGTGATAAAAAATGAATGGTAAGATCTATAGGCTAATATAGGGGTGTTATAGAGTATGAATTTCATATAAAAAAATTTCTCAAAATATATTGATAGTTTAACACTATGATATTATTATTTATAAATCATGTAAACATATTTGTATTTATATTTGGTTGGAGTTAGGTGGAATGAAGTTAATAATGGGCATGTTGGAAAATATCATGTTTGTTTGAACATGATAACTAATGGGGTTGGAGATTTAGTGAAAAATAATATAATTATTCCTAACCAACTACATTGAATTATTATTAACAATTTGAGATTTGTTTTTGTTTCCAAAACACTATATATGATAAGGATGAAGTTTTATGAATGTTTAGGTGAAAATATGTTAGAAAAATAAATGTTTGATTTTTTATTTATAAAAAATATAGAAATAATTAGAGGAGAAACAGACATAAAGGGATAGATAAGTGGTAAAATTGTGAAGTTATAAATCATTAACAATATATTTGAAAGAAGATATTTATTCCATAAATCATAGTTACAACATTTACATGGAAATTGGAAATTGTGAAAATCAATGCCTCAAACCTTGAGGTGATAATAAAAATAGGCAGAAAAAAAACTAACAAACCCTAGGAATAAGTAAAACCTATGAATAATAATTATTTAATAGGTTAGTTATTTTTCAATAAATATTTTATAATATATTATTTCAAGTATATTTTCACCACCTAAACTATTAGATACTGGTTTATAAATAAAAACACCTAGAGGTATGTTTATTTTATTTGTATTATAAGATTCTTCTTCAAATATTTTGGGATGTTTCTCCTTATATAACAATATAATATTTACTTAGATTAATTTAGTGTGATATTATAGATGTATTAGACCATTAAAAAATGTTCACAAATAAATATTATTATAGGGAAATATTAATTCTTATCTTAAATCAACCAATGAACATTTATATGTGTATTCTTAACTATGTTCTAAATATATAAATTACACCCATAGTATTAATATTAAAAAAATTAGTATTAATTTGATTTAATAGGGGAGAATGTAACACCCAAATATTTCATAATATACCATTCTGGATTATAAATTTAAAATGATTGATAGAATTGTCAATAAATATCACCAAATGAAAATGAACCATGACTAATTTTATTAAAATTAATATCAACTATTTAATTAATAAATATAATAGATGGTAATAAATTTGGGTAACAACATTTATAAAATTATAAATAATGAAAAGGTAACAATGCTAATTAATTGATAAAAATTAGTAGGTATTTTTAAATATGAAATTAATAATTTTATTCATAAAATGATATTTTTCTATAAACATCCATTTTTATAGACTACAAATTCATATATTACTATTATATAATAATATTAATGGGAATTTATAGTAAGAAGAATAATAATATAATAAAAAAATCATGTAGGGATGTATAAATTTTATATAATATTAGATGATATAGTTTTCCAAAATATTTTTCATGAATATGTAAATTATTTTTTTATAAAGATTATATGAAAATAATATAAATTAATAAAAATGGACAATTTTTAATATTTAATACAATATATTGTTTAATATTACAGTCAACAAAATTAACACCAATTTATTTGAAAATTAATGTTAAATAATATTAAGAACACTTAACAATTAAAGCTCTATTTTTATAAAAAAACGTTTTCCTATACATTATATTTTGAGTTAAAAATTTAATTATCACTTATTTATAAATTGAATTAGGTTAAATAGATCCAAATTTTGGTTTAAAAAGTTCTATATTAAATATTAAGTGACATCTTGTATTTTTATTATTTATATCAATTTTATGGAAACATTATAATAAATATTAGTAAGTGTTAAAATGTGTAATCTAATGTAGCTCTATGTTCACAAAAAAACATGAAAAATATACCTGAAGAATAATTTTTTTGGTTTTAAAAAAATAACTATACGTATTATTTAAATCCCTCAACATAACTCACATAACTCTCATGAAATTCTATTCTTACCAATTACCCTAAAATCTCATCAGAGGATTTGTAAATCTTTTCCACCTATAAAAGGAGCTCATATCCACCCACAATGATAAAAAATTATAATTATAAATTATTTTAATAATTTAACCATTATATTTCCACTAAACCCACTCTACAAGTTTAGATTCACCTAGTCTCAACAATATGACCCAATTCCTATATTTCCAAAAATACATCAAACAGAATATCCAAATTTTCAACGTGAGTATTACATACACATTAACATAATTTATTTTTCCTTATCATCCACCCTCATCCAAACCTATTCTAACTATATGTATATATATTAACAAATTAGTAAAAATATTTTTGTAAATATTTTTTTATTGATGGTTTAGATAATGTTTCTTCCCCTCTAATTTAATCATAAAAATTAAAATGTTTCTCATGTGTTCATGAAAACCACCACATCCATGAATAAAAGGTTTCATTTTTCATCCCCTAGTTTCATTTATGGTTCTATAAACTGATTTAGTTAATATATAATTTATTTATTCCATGATTTAAACTCTATAAATATGAATTATCCATTATATAAAAAATATTATCAACTAAAGATCATTGTAAAACTAGCTTCCTAAAACTAACTTACAAAGATGAAAAGTTCTTTTTTCAGAAATTACAATGTATAATTATTTTACATTATTATTATATTGATTATAAATTCTAATTCATCACCTTAATATAATAGAAATAAAGTAATTACACTTTATTGATAATGATATTATAATAATAGAATGTCATACACAGTCATAGTGAAACATACATCTCCACATGTTCTTATTTGGGTTAGATTAACCACCTACATGAACAAGGGTATAAATTACTATCAAATATTTTAAAAAAATTAAATTAAAAAACTGCTTTTTTCTATAATTTTATTATATCATGCAACTCATTAATTAAGATATCTTATTATGATAAAAATCACTTCAAAAATATCAATATGGGTTTCTTCTTCATAAATCATATATAAACATATCATGAAATAAAGTTATAAATTTATATACAGTTATTAAAGATTTATCTCAGTACCACGAATTATCCTGGAATTATGAACATCATAAAAATAATAATAACTGACATTGTTATTATGAAACTCGTTTAAAACGATTGAAACTACAAGCTCCTGATGTTAAATGTATATAAGAACTATCTAAAAGACATGTATAATTTGATAATAAATTAATAGTGTAAATTTTATAGATATTCATAATTTTATTGAAAAATTAATTTTTCATTAATTTTTATTATTAGGAGGTTAGAGAAAATTCATGGAATTCAGAAACAAAAATAAGGATTTCTTGGTCTTACTTTTAACTCATTGAAAACTGTTATATTTTGTTTGAAATTATTACTTTTATATAGTTTTAGTTTTATATAATTATAATGAAATTATATTACTATATTATTATTATAATTTATGCAATATAAAAATCCATATTTAATTTCATTCATCATTTATATGTCGACTCATGTGTTTCCCGATGCATGACAGTTTTTAACATAATATTCTGTCCATTGAGTTATGATTGTTCTCATTGAACTTAATTATTATAAGTATCCTTAATTTATACATTTTCATTTTTAAAAAGGGAATTTTATATTTAAATTTAGTTAAATAAAATTATTATTCAAATAATCTTCTATTATATGTTTTCTTCATTCAAGAAAATGTATCATTGTGAAGAATGATTCCTGATATCTCGAACATCTATATTCTTTCTATAACTACATTTTACTTCCCACCAAAATCATTAAATATATTTTTGTAACCATTTTTTATTTTTCCTTTTGAAATTAATATGTACACTGTCTTATTTTTAAAATTATTTTTTACTACACTCTTGAGGATATGAGATTTAATGAAATCTATTATACAATTAGAAAGCTACAATCCTTTAAGGGCCATATATTTTACATTTTACTATAAATTTAATTAATATAATATTTCTTTCTTTCTAAAGGATCTATTTGATATTTTAATATTTAAAAGGAATATATTTCAAAAAAATAGTTCTCGTTTTTTTAAAAACATTTCAATGAGACTCCAAACATCATATTTATATAGAAATGATGATAATGTTTTCAAAAATATCATTTTATGAATTTTCCAAGATAAAAAAATATTTAATAATTATATAAATTTCTTCCTTGAAAACTCATTTATATATTTTTAAATTGTATTCAAATAAAACCTAAAACATAATGATATTGAAATGGAAATTGTTATTTTTATCGTTTTTCATTTAATTTACCGAACGATCTAGAAAATGTGTTTCCCATATATGTAAAACTTTTAAAATAATTCTAATAATATTCAATAATTATAATATAATATCCAATGATTTTAAAATAATACATTGATTGATAGAATGTACAACATGTAACACTGAGCTTATATGAACCATGAAATATTATTATTTAAATATGATTGTTATAACATGGCTGTTGAATGGTCTAGTATAAATTGGAATAACTGTTTTATGATATATATATATATGTATTTATATATATATAAATGGAATAATCAATACAAATTTATTGATTATGGATTAGAAAATTATAACCGAATTTTTTAAAATAACCTTTTATTCATCAAAATATGTTTGCATAAAAATAGTATTTATTGCTTCTTGTGAGCGAATATTGTTATTAATTTAAAAAATATTTAAAAATTTAATTTGATAAAAAAAATATAATTTTTTATATAATCACAAAAAAATTATCTTCCATTGAATCTTTATTATTTTTCTAAGAAGGATAGATTTTTAGTAAATAGTGAAAAATGAATTTTCAAATGGTGTAATATCATTTCTTTGGATAATGTAATTTAAAATAACCAGTATATTTTACATTTTTTTATTGATGAAAAATATGATAAATTTTATTTATTATAATTTAAAGTCAATCAATAATTTTTCATATTTTCTTAAAATTAAATCATGTTTATAAAAACCCCATTTTTTGAAAATTGTTTGTCATTTGATTTTATGAATTTATATTAAAGAAAATTTAAAAAAAATCTAGAAAATTAATCTTGAATAATTTATTCCATTTTTTGGAATTAAGAGGATACAATTTTGTAAATAGTTATCCTTTAATTTTTGGCATTATTATCTGTAATCATAAGAAAAAAATCACATTAGTAAAGTGTAAATCAGGTAATTAATGAAAAAAAATATTGTGATAAGGCATTAAAAATCAATCTTGCAATTGTAAATATTTAATATCATGGATTAATTCTTCAGTAGAAATCAAAAAATCATAATAAATCCTATTGTAGATATATTTGACCTTTGTAGTGGAATTTATATTATTTTTTGTAAAAAATTTAAAAAATGTCACTCTCTTGCATTAAACTTATTTTAAAAGTTCACATAAGGATGATAATATGTTATAACCGAATTTAAAATATTTTATGGAAAATAATTATTTTATATTTATCATGATAATTTGTTTTTAATTTTTAGTGATTGAATAATTAACTTTAGTGATTACATAACATTGATAAAATATTTATTCAAATAATTGAGTAATAATATGTATGATATTAATAATATTTTAACAAATAAAATATGTATTAATTACTGTGTTCCCATTATTTTTAGTATTTTTAATATATTAATGATATTCCTAATGACTATATTCGAGTTCAATCTTTTAGTGATGTTTATAAAGTCAAAATAAAAGAATATTGTTAAAAAAAGTAATAATGTTTTATGAAATAATATTATATAAAATTATTTAATGATAAAAAAACTAAAATATGAAATTGAGAAAATATATGGTCTAAAATATCATATCTCTGTCATTTATGACCAAATTATCCTTTTATGGTAACATTCTTCACACATAAAGTGTAGAAAATCATTATATTCTAGTAATTTCTAAAGGTTTAAGTGGGGGTAAAATTAAAAGTTATAGGTGAAAATATAACTAAAATTTATCTACTTTTTTCTATATTAGATTATTTAAACTCACCATCATCTTATGTAATACAGTTTTCAATTTTTATCGATTTTTAAATTTAAACAAATTTCTATTAAGTAATGAAATTACAAAAATGTCCCTCCCCTAACATACAAAAGAGAAATTGATTATCTATTTTGTATATGTAACATTTAGAAAATTATCCCAAAAATATTTTAACCATTTCAATTTTAATCATCCATATCTATGTTCTAGAGGCTCTGGAAAACCAAAAATGACAATCTGAAGTCCTGTATGAGGAGATCTAAAGGATGTCTATAGAAAAAGATGTAATCATCTTTAATGAATCTTTTAATATTATCTCTTCTTATTCATCCAACTCATGGGTTTAACCAAAATAAAATAATAACATTTGTATAGTAAATATAACGGTTTGTAATTATAATAATATGGTAACCATATTCCATGTCTTTCAATCGTACGATAATTGAAAATATCGCTCGTGCATACGTACGACTAACCATATCCCCCGAGTGGTGTAATTTTTATTTAATTGACAAATTAATTAGATAGTAATAAATATTAAATTACAGATTTATATAATATCTTATATAACTTATTACCTTTCAATCCATTAGAAAATGATAATGTCACTCATGCATATGTGCGGATTATTACCTCCATGAAGTGATGTGACTCGTTCATTTCATACATAGAACATATAACTGATGGTTTTAACAATAAAATGTAACATATATTACAACAATATGATACATTAATTAGAATATAAATATGTATCAATTAGTTTTCATTCTTCCAACATAATAATGAAATGAAAGTAGTGTTCCTGTGTACATACAGCCTAGCGTATCCATGAATGGTGCACTTAATTTCTAATATCCAAATATAATATACTATTATAAATACATATATAATGATTATATATGATAATTATGTCATGTTTTTCATTTTATATATGATGAAAATTTGTTTTATCTAATGATAACAACAAAAAACAAGTTAAAACATATTTATCAAACTATGAAAGTACTACCTAAAATAGAAAAATTAATGAATGTTTGTGAAAAAAGGTTAATGAAAATTTATAATATGTTGATATACAGTATTTTAAACATGATTATGGTTATTATATTAGTTATTAACATATTTAAAAACACTATACCGAAGGATAAAGACCAGACAACAAAAAGAAGGATAATATAACTGATTTTATCTCAATTAACATTTCATTGAGACTTGCTTTCTATTATACCGCAACTCACTGTTATATAGTTTATATACCTCCATTATAATGTTATAAAATTAATTTTAATATTTTAATAATATTATATGGTTTATTTAATTTATGGGGAATTATGATTTAAATGATTCCAAGTGGTAAGGGACACTTTGGAATGTTTAAAGATTATTTATTCTCAATAAAATTTTAATGTCAACATCCCTTATTGTTACTTGTCACCCTTTGAGGTGTTGTTGAAAAATACATATTCTTTATTCAATATGGATATTTTATAAGGCACAATTTTTCGTAAATATATGATGAATGCTTTAGACATGCAATACATTGGTTGGGGACTGTTTAAGGAAAACCCTACAGGTTGGGGTCTCATTAATGAAATCCCATAGATACAGGGGTAGTCTTATAAGATGAAATAAATGTCAAAAATTGATGGTGTATTACTGGATATGTTAAACCAACAAGTGAAGCATCTTGAAGGTACTATTTCTATTTTCCTAGGAATCATGGAATCTAATAATTAAGCATTACCCTCATTTATACTAAGTCATTATATATCCATGAGATTTTTGTGAAAAAAATCTATGTATTTAATTAATGTTTAGTTAATTGATTAAGGCAATATGTTTCAGTTTCACACCTCACCACATTTATTATTCCTTATATATTTTTCAAAATGGAATGTGTGTTTAGTAATTTACCTTTCCATATACATTGATTTAATGTTTCTTCCATGGTATTTACACATATATAGAATTTGAGCTCACCCTTACTATGTTCCATTCAATAGGTTATGAAGAAGAGGACATTTAATATGCTTTCATGGATAATTTTTTTAGTATTTACCATATTTTATTTTGTTTTCTCAATGTATTATGTTCATCAAGTATAAAATATTGCATTCCAATACTACTAAACTGATCAGTCTTTCAGGATTTAAATCCTTATAGTCATTCTAATGAAATAATTTAATGCACTTGCTCTGGGGTTTTGGGTTGGGGAATTATAGCTCGTATCATTGGATGTTTAGAAAAAACCTTGGAAACTATATTTAGAAAACATATATTAGGGTACATAACCCAAAGATATAGATTACATAAGAGTTTATAGGAACATTAAAGAATTTTGGTATGGTAGATATTATGTGTGTATTCCCAAAAATACACCCCTCCCTAGATGCTAAATGCATATATGGTTCTGGAACATATATACGTAGGGGAATTTTTTTTGATAATGTGCTATGGGCATAACTTTGGGTGACCTGGTACACAACAATGAGCTTTATTGCGCACCATGTTTGACAGTACAGGGGATATTCTTAGGATATTTCACTTTTTATTTACCTACCATTATTAAGGATTTAAAAATAGTTATTCCCCCAAAGTAAATAAAAGTTATGATTCTATGATATATGATTCTTTAATTTGCGTTATCAGCTATAACTTATTTGTAATTATGTATTATGAGCTAATCTACTGAATTCCATTAGATAGAAATGGCACCTGTAAGGTTGAATGTTATAAATACTCCTGGAAAATTAAGATAATTATTCTTGAGGAAACTAATATAGTAGGTATTCGAATGGAGAAAATCATGGAAATATTAGGGGAACTTAATCAAGTTATAGAAAATAACCATGATATTATAGAGAACCATATTCCACAAAGAGAATATTCCAGGATGGATCGCATTATGTGGTAGAATACCATTTCATTAAGTGGGACTTCTAATATAATTGTAGCTGAGAAATGGATTAAGTCTCCTGAGAAGAAATTTATTTCCTTGGAATGTACTGAAAAGTAAAAAGTTACACGTCAAGTTTATTGTCTATAAGGTGATTCCAATAAGTGGTGATTTTTAATAAATAATGCAAGGGATGTAAAATAAATTTAACTTATGTAACATTAGACTTTTAAGGAGACATTTTTTTGATAAATAATTCCCTCATGATGAACAAATTAAGATGAAGATGAAGTTATGTATCTTAATAAAAAATGATGAAGAGAGTACTATGGATTATTAATATACCTTTATAAGGTTATATAGGAATACTACAGATTATATACCCATCACAGAGTATATGATAGACCAATTATTATATGGTATGAAGAAAAATCTCAGAAGGGCACTGGTTTCTATGAATTTTTTATCACATAGAGAATTAGATTTTTGTTCCATCTTGATGAAAAATAAATATTAAAGAATCAATATACTGAAAGTATATCAATAAAATAAAATTTCATCCAAGAATCATGATAAAGGGAATTCATCACATAAGAAGAAGCTTGAGCAATTTCTATATTGTGATACCCATCTAAATAGTTACCCTATATAATGCCTAAAGGGAATGGTAGTTTTCTTTAAATATGGAGATATGGGTCAAGTTTCCAATGAATTCAAGGTGATGAAGCTAATAAATGACATTAAATTATATAATCGTAAAGATATGGTAAATTATGAAAATTATTTCTCCAAACATCAAGGAAATCTACCAAATAAGAAGCCAAGGGGACATGGCCACGTATATACACTAACTACAATGGAGGTCAAAGTGAAAAATTACATTGTAAAAAGTACATTAATCATATATTTAAATTTATCCAATATGTTATTTGATTTTCTATCATCGTTCTCTTTAATATGTATCTCGTTTTACATGAAAATTATAAATTCCTTTTTTGATTTAATAATATCGTTTCCATTCAAAACTCTTAAGGGAAGTATCATTGCATCAAAGATGTGTCAGAAAGTCCCAATTATGAAACAAAAATGTGATTTATGAGAGAGCATGGTTATCAGACCTATGGTTGTCTTTCATATAATACTTGGTATATAATAGATTTCAAAATACAATAAAAAATTTATTGCAGTCAAAATGAAGTTCTGATTTGTGATAAAAATGTTGAATCCTTCGTTTTTAGAGAAGAAGTTTACTGACATGATTCTTATCTAGATCCACCTCTAGTATATATAGTAAATAAAATTCTTGAGTAATAAGAGAAAACAACCCCATGTTCTGAAGAAGGTAATCTTCAAATCGATTATGTACCAATAATATAGGAATACATAGATGTATTTCTAATGGATTTACCTATACATCCCCCGGAACATGAGGTCGAATTCTCCATTGATTTAATCCCTGATGAAAGGCCAATATAAAATACTCCCTATAGAATGGCCACTATGGAATTCATAGATTTGAGGAAACAACAATGTTATTTCAGTAATAAGATATTTATTACCCCATTTTTTCACCATGGGGAGCCCATATCATCTTTTTTAAGAAGATACATCTATATGTGAGGTTTCGCATCGATTATAAGGAAATAAATGCCATTAAAATTAAGAAAAAATATCTCCAACCAAGCATTTATATCTTTTTGATTAACATCAGGATACCATTATTTTTCAAAGATTGATCTTCATTCTCGGTATCACTAATTACAAGTGTAAAAGTAAGTCATTCCGAATATAGCTTTTAGAATGAGGAATTTGAGTTATGAGATTACGGAAAATTCCATTTTGACTGACTAATGAATCCTCTGGTTTTTGGAACAAAATGAAAATAGTATTCAAGAAATACATTCATGATTTTTTTGTGGTATTCATTGGTGATATTTTGTTCTATTATATGATCTTGTAAGACTATTAAAATCATCTGCGAATCATTATGAAGAGTATTAGATGGGAGGAGTTATAAGGAATTTTTAGTAAATGGGATTTTTGGGATCAATATGTTTCTTTTCTTGGCCATATTGTTTCCAAGGATGGAATATCAGTTAATCCTAAAAAATAAAGGCATACATAGAACAGTCTATCCTAACAAACATAACTAAGGTATATAGTATCATTGTTTTGGCATGTTACTATTGGAGATTCACTCCTAATTTTTCATGATTGGATAACCCTTTAAACAATATTACATGAAAAGGTTTTAGGTTTATTTGGATGAAGGAATGTGAAGAATTAGTCGATGTGATAATGAGAATATTGGTTAATGCTACAATATTGACTTGCTATATATATGTGATGTGTTTTTTAAATATAGTGATGCATTGAAGATGGAACGTGGTTGTGTACTAATGAAAAACGATAAAGTTAATCTATTTGAATTAGGGAAATTGAAAACACATGGACAAAACATTACATCCCATGAGCTTGAGATAGAGACTATGATCTTTTCTTTGATGATATAGAGACAATATCTATATGGTGAAAAATAATAGATATAAAAAGATCATAAAAGCATGAAATAAATATTCTCATAGAAATTGATCAAAATGAGACAAAGGATATGACTTGATCTACTCAAGGATTATGATTTCTCAATACAATACCACCTGGGGAAAGAAAATAAGGTGGAAGATACACTAAGTTAGAAGGATCATGGAGTTATAAGCCCAATGAGGATTAAGAAGGATCAGTTTTTAGGGATCTACTAAATATAGATATGGGAATTTATAAGGAAGGGTAGAATTTTCCATCATTAAATGATTGAAACTTTATCATTATTATATAGGATAAAGAAATCCCACTTTGATGATGAGGTCTTTCAGAAGATAATCAACAGCCTGAACGGTTCACATAATTTCTAATCTCCAAATATGGTGGACCATTATAAATAAATATATATTGATTATACATGATAATGAAGTTATGTTTTAAATTGTTAATATTATTAAACTATGATATAATTAATTATAACAAAAAATAACCAGTTAAAACATATTCCATAAACTATGCAATTAACACATGAAATAGGTAATGTAATGAATTTTTATTAACAAATGGGTAATGAGATATTATAATATGTTAGTATATTGTATTTAAAGGATATTATGGTTATGATATTATTTAGTAACATATTTTGATACACTCTATTGGAGGATAAATAACACACTAAAAAATGAAGGATAAGGTAAGGGATTTGTTTTCAATTTAGATTCTATTGAGACTTGTTTGTTTTTGTACACCAACTCAATCTTATATGGTGTATGTACTTCCATTATATTGTTATAACATTATCTTATTATTATCATAACATTTATTGATTCATTTAATTATGGGTAATTATGATTAAAATGTTTCAAAGTTGTATTGGACACATTGGAATGTTTAAAGTTTATTCATCCTCCATATTGTTTTAATGTCAAAAACCATTGTTGTTACTTATTCTCCTTTGAGGTTTTATTTGATAAATCCATATTCTTTACTTAATATTGATATTTGATTAGTAATGTTGTTTATTAAATATATAAGGAATTCATTGGACCTGAAATACATGGGTTGGGGACTGTTTAAGGAATGACTTCCAGGTTGGGGACCCGTAAATGAAAACCCCTTAATGCATTGTTCGCCTCATGAGATAAAATAGATGGCCATAATATATGGGTTTTTACATGATATTTTAAACAATATTGTGAAATTATTTGAATTTAATCATTCCATATAACTTAGAGACATGGAATCTATTAATTAATCATGAACCTCATTTTGACTTTGTTGTTATTTAGACATGAGATTTTTAGGTCGACATATCTGTGGATTTAATTCATTTTCATTTTATTGATTAATAGAATTTGTTTTAGTTTGTTACCTTTCGATATTGATTATGTCGTATCTAGTAGTTTTAATGGAAAGTGGGTTCAGTTATTTTCCTTCCCATATATATTGATTCATTATTTCTTCCATTGTATTTACACATACTGGTCATCTAAGATCACCCTTATTAGGTTTCTTTCCCCGGGTTATGAGGAAGAGAACAATTAATAAACTTTCAAGTATGTAGTTTATTTTAGTTTGTGGTGTAACATCTTTTATTGTTTCCTAATGTATTATTCATATCATTTATGTAATCTGGCTTTCCAAGACATCAAAACGGATTGGTCCTTCGGGGTTTGATTCCTTGAAATCCTGACAATATAATATGTTAATACATCATATCAATTCTTCTGGGGTTGGGAGTTACAATAATTATATTTACTATAGTCTATGAACATTTTATGGATTGGAAACAGATGATGTCTGGCTATCGGGTGATGGTTGATTCATAATCATTGAGAATTATTACCTTGACGTCTTGACATGGTGGTTATGTGTTGAGGAGATCCTGAGGACTGGGTCACCAATTGTAACACCATAATATTTGGGGTTTATTGATTCTTACAATATAAGAGAATGTGTTTTGGTCTCATGAATTGAGAATGTTATGAGTGTGATACTTATGATTTTATACTTTAATTAAAGTAGAAAAATGGAATTTATCCTTTTAGAAAGACATATTAAATTGGGTGACTCATTGGTGGAATGGGATTTCTTGATTAATTAATACAATATTTTACACTTCCAAACAGATGATATTTGTCGATCCCAGTGGGATTGTATTGTAGTTCCTTTTTTATAACCCAATAAATAGTGATAGAATAGAATTCTATCTAGTATGGTCATGAAATTAATATTCAAGGATGGATATTTACCAAAAGACTAAATCATGCTTCATGTGATATTGAAATAAAATGAAATTATATTACACCTTGAATTATCTAAGGAGGTTGTCATTGCTATAACAAATATTTATCTTTTTAGGGGACATGATGTGTCACTTGATACCACTCTTAATATTTGAGTATGAATCATTGATATCAAGATGAGATCCTATAGGGTCACGTTCAAATAGTATTCATAATCATGGAAAATTATAATGAAATAGAGCTTAATACATAATGGTCCATATGACGGGGGTATGGATATGTCTAGGATTGATGGATGTAAAGAATAAATAAATTCATTTTTATTTGTGTTTTAAATAATGAAAAGGGAATTTATTTACTCATGTAATAAAAATTTCATGTTAATACAATAAGGGAAAATATATTTGATGAATGAATTATAATATTTATTTAAGGTTCATCCATATATTTTTGGGAGAGAAGAGTCGAGTGAATGAATCATATTTTATCATGCAACATTATTACAGAAGGTCCATGAATGTGAGAAAATATTTATGATTATGGAGTCTTTTTTAATGGTTCATAAATAATCTTTAGTACTTATTTGGTAGGTTAAAAATATGTTTGGGTGAAAGTTAAATTTTTTAGACTTTACCCTATCAATTTAATCCCTGATAGGCTCAAATTTATCAAATATATATATACCTCAATGTTCAGAGCTCCTCACTCTTCTGACCTATACCATGATAGATATTTATCTTCTTTAAGCACCATGATCTACTTTTCCTCCCCAAATAGATTTAATGGTATTTTAGTAATCATAGAGACACCATATGGTTCATTATTTCTCTACAATAATACATGAAAATTTATTAATGTACAAGATGGATTCCTATGTGTATGTGTATGTTCAAGATGGTTACTTCTTAAATTCCTTTGAACAAAAATCATAGTAAATGAGTCAAACAATGATTGATAAAAATTTAATGAGGTATAGTTTTTATTTTTATTGTACATGTTTAATTTGATTCACATTCAACCCTCGTGGTTTTAACTGGGTGCACTATGTGGGAAATGTTTTTATAATATTCATGTAGCTAATAAATGCAATATTCCTACACCACAGACATCTGTCAACTACCCATGACAAAAAAAATTATCAGATTTATCATGTTATTAATTAAGTAAAATTGGAATTATAATTTCCGGAATTCAAGTATAGGGTGTCCTTGTAGTCTCTATAAAAATAAAATTTCTTTGATATGATGTTATCTGGTAAAATTATGGCCATGTAAAGATATGAGAAATGAATTTTAGGACAGAGAAAAAATACAACACATACCATTAATGTGTATACTTCCATAGATATGGTTAATATTAATAGAACCAAAAGTAAGTCATATATTATAAAAAAATAAAATCTATGATATGGACATTGGAAAAAATTCAATAAAAGAAAATATATTTTTCAAATTATGTTGATTAATATTATAGTTATTGTTAATCCACATGAATTGAAACCATGAGAGTATGCATGATTTAAGAAAAAACCCAAGAATTAAAAAAATTGAGAAAAATTTCTATAATATGTTTCAATTTTTTCTACAATTAATAAAATTATTCATATGACCATGTAATAAGAATGTTATGACCAAATATTAGTTCAATTTATTTTAATTATTATTAAATTCCTTTGAGAATAATAAAATAAAATTCTCATATTATTTTGAAATATTATTTCCAACCAATTGATCTTGAATCATTTAATCGATAACTCATGTTTCATATTACTTTTTTATTTATTTAACTATTTAATTTCATAATTTATAGTAATTAGTTATAAAGTAAATATATGTACACTGTCTCCCGCCTCAATATATGTATAAGGGTCTTCATCGCTTTGATAAAACACATTTAACTATATTACAGATTCTCAAGACCATCTCACATGCATGTGACTATTATTTATCTATAACAAGGAATGATATTGGTGATGTAGTTCACACTAGAACACAACAACACACAAAGTGGGTTTTCCACTCATTATGTGGGGTGAGTGATACAAATGAGGTCTGAGTTGATGTGAGTCAAGGATTTACTCCTATGATAAAAGTTATAATAAAAATATTATTTTACAATAAATGTGTAGAATAAATAAATAAAATATGATCGATATCTTTCTCATATGTATCACAGAAAAAATGAACAATGAAACCCTTTATTAAAATTAATATAACCATTTTACAGTAGTTATTGAATTAACATGTTTAAATAGGGCTAATTATTTTATAATATTTATATTTAAATATTAAAAAATAATTACAATTCAACAATAAAATTTAATTTTTATAGCTAAATTTACAATTATTCGTTTTATACGTAAAAATATATTTTTATAAAAACGTATTTTGTTATGTGTGACATATTTTATTATTATATTTTTGTATAATGTTTTTAAAGAAACATTTTTATAACGTATACAATAAAATAACTCAATAACCTTACAATTCATATTAGTATGTAAATAAATAATTTAATTAAAACCTTGACATTTTCCCTAGAATTTTATTTTTCATTTTTATATTAAAAATATTTTTTATAAACATTTTATACTTTTTATCCACATAAATTAAATTGTTCTATTTTTAGTGATGAATCTCATATGATGTTTAAAATTATAATGAATTTAAATTATAATCATTAAATTGTAAAATAATGTTAAATGTGATTTAAAACACTTAATGATGTAAGCACAATTTTAAAAAAATATTTTTATACATGTTATTTTTTTATTTGCATATTATTATTTTTTATATTTAAAAATTGTATTTGGTTTAATGGAGCCTAGAATTTGATTTAACTTGTTCAAATTTTGTATGAATGGTTAGCATATATTTTTTAATAATAAAATAATAACAACATTTAATATTTAACAAACATCCGTAATTGTCAAAATGAGTAATCTAATGTGGATCAAATATTACAAAAAAATTACACTTAAACCTTGTGGATTAAACTTTTATGTGGGAAATACATACCTAATTGTCCCACCCTAATTTCCCGACCAAACCCACCGAACACAATAAAATCATAATGGAGTTCCATTCTATCACAATACCAAGAATTCTTTTCCACTGATTTCCCACACTTATTCATCTATAAAAGGAGCAAACATCCACCCGCATAAATAAAAAACTCTTGTTTGAAATTCCCATAAAACAATAACCATTTTAATTCCATTATATCCCCTTTTAAAAATTTTAAAACCCTCTTCTCAATAATAAATTTCATGTCCTTCATTTCCGAATGATACATGAGGATAAGGTCTAAACACATAATGTGGGTATTACTTTCCCTTTAGCTTACTTTCATTAACCTTCTCTTCCACCCTCCTCCAAAATTTTCAAGCCCACATATATATAATTATACCAATGAAAATAATATACTAAAATGTTATTATGTTATTTATATAACCATTATATATTTATATCACATTTAATCAAAAAAATGAAAATATTTCTTATACGTACATGCGAAATGCCACCACAACGAATGATGTGGTTCAGTTTTCTTCATCGCCTTTCATGGATTGTTATATAAATTGTTCTAGTTAATATAAATTTTATTAATATCACAATTTATTTTCTATAAATATAATTTACACATTTTCTTTTTATTGATAGAATAAATGACCATTATATAACTAACCACATAAAGTGAATTCACCAAGATGAAACAGGATTTATTTTTTTATAACAAATAACATATTATTAATTAAAATTATTATATTAAATATTCAAAAATATTATTTACAACTATAATAACATCTAAATGATTCCTTTATAAATCTGTGATCAGGATATCATAAAAATAGAATCCCATCTATGGATATATTTACACATAAATTGTAACATATTCTTGTTTGGTTTGGTTTAACCACTAAAAATACAATGTTGTAAATTTAAATCAAGTGCGTCTACAAAAATTTAATATTTTATAATAATAATAATAAGTAAATAAAAAATCTTTTTGTTATGGAATGATAATAAAATCATTTGACACACTCATTTTGATACCAACATTCCTTCATTAAAAATAATTGAAACAAGATCATCACTAATTTCTTCCTATAGAATCAAAATTAGATATATAATTAAATAAATGAATTAAATTTAAATAGAATAAATTTAAAAAATCCTAGTAACAAAAAATATCATTAAATTATTAACATCCTAAAAGATGTAATCATTGGAACTATTATTATGAAACTAGTACAAAATAATTGAAATCACTAACATCTAATGGTGAAAGTGGATAGTAACTAAATAATAAACATGTGAAGAATGATAAAAATTAAAAAAATATAAAAGGGGATATATATTTGAATAATTTTTTGAAATAATTGATCAATATAGATATTCATATTAAATATGAGGTTAAATAAGCGTCATGAATTTCTGAAATAAAGGTATGGTTTTCTTTGTATCAATTTTTACACATTGAGGCATGTTATAATTTGTGAAAAAAAATTCGATATGTATCATGATGGTTGGATATACATCCCATTAAATTTTTTTAATATATTTTTCATGTATTTAATGGGATATAAAAGTCAAAAAAAATTATTTATTACTTCATATTTTAATTAAATTAATCTCAATCGTGTAAGGGTTTTAGGTAACTCGATTTTAAATTCATTGAGTTATGGTTTTTCTAATAGATGTGTAAACATATGTGTTTCCTATATTTATAAATTTTATTCATTACCTTGGGAATTCCTTATTTTCTCTTGGTCTATAAAACATTTTAATGGAATAATTATTCCATTATGTGATTTATTCCTTTAAAAAAATATGAATACATTAATAATAACTCTCATATTCTATAATAGTTATTTTTCTTATATTTGTATATTTTTTCTACACACCAATGATCTCCATTACAGTTTGAAAACCAATTATTTTTTTAACTCATATGAACATTATACTTACTTCATCACATTTTAATGGTTTGTTTGTTACTCTTTTTACGATGTAGTATTTCAATAATGGTATTTTTAAATATTAAAATCTTATTCCTTTACTGTTTGTTTTTATTATATTAACCTGAATATGAAGAAGACCTTCTCTGTTTATTAATTTTTGATAACCCCTAATTCATGTTATGAGGGGGAACTCTTACATGGCCCATAGGCTTAGTGATTACATAGCCCATAGGCTTATGATACAATACATGATGCAAAGGTCATAGGGAATTCAACCAAACAATAACTACAAGAAACTATCCCTCCCCAACATCTGCATCGTGATGGTAGCTATCCACATTTTCTGGGTCTTATGGATAAGCTCCTCGTGAAATCACAAGTTGGTCCCGATGGTATTTACATACCCTCTCATTATTCCAAATCCATTGGTTCTGCTTCGGTGGGTGTTCCTACTTTGAATCCTCCTTTAGGAATACGTTTTTTGTAAAGCATGTCATGGTAAACTACATTGATATTGTGCCTTGAAGGCCTTGAGGGGGCCTGAAGGGTTTCTGGTATCCTGAAAGCCTTCCCTGTCTAAATTCCATGGGTGGCCCAAAATCCAGGAAGGGCCCGAATCCCCAAACTGGTGAATAGTTATGGATGCTACAATACATAATAGTAGCTGCTACAGTACTACTCCAATACCTTGTAAAATATCCCTCTTATTGGTTTTGATCTCGGGTCTCATTGATGCAATTTTTGAGTCCTCACCAATTGGGTTGAGGTTCTTGTGCTTGTTTTTTATATTAAATAACACATTTCTTCAATATTGTCTTTATTTATTTATCTGGGATCCATTATAGAAGGTTATTTTAAAAAAGTAATATTTTTTAAAAAAATATTCACTTCTCCTTTTCAAAAATGAATTTTTAAAGTGACCCATAACATTGTGTTATATGACAATGTTTAAAATATTTTGTGACATGTCCTTTTAATGTTTTTCCTTGTTAAACATTATTTTTTACCTTAAGAATATTTACTAAATGAATATTCAATTAAATATTTTCCATATTTTCCTAAATAAACATAACTTATAATAATTGAAAAATGGAATTTGTTATTTCCTCTTATTTTTCATGAAGACAACCCAATTTTCATGGAAAAATATTTTCTATATGTTCCAGATTTCAATATTTATTCCTATAATATTCTCTTGTGATAAAATCCATCATCATTTTCTATTTGAATTTTATTCAAGTTTTGTATTATAATTAAATCCATTCCCTTCCTTGATAAATTCTTATTTGGTGAAAATATGTATGATTTTATTATGTGGATCACATATGCAGGTAGATATTATGAATTTAAAGAGTTTCCCCTAATAGTTCTCTAACATGATGGGTAAAGAATTACTCATTAGAGATAACATTTTTATGAAACCTCAAAAGTAGGCCTTATTAATTTTTTATGGTACCTTTGTGTACAACCTTGTTAATAATAATTTAAAACACCATAGTAATTAAATTTGGTTATATTCTTGAAACTGTATCATTTTTATATTATTTCCAAACATCCATATTATGCTTCATGTCTATATGATAAAAATAAGATTCATTATTACATGTTGACATTAATTTTTTATTCCCCGTGTTTATCTTTTATTCCATGATCTTATGAAATATATTTCATTATTATAAAATACATATTTGATGGTTATTGGATAATAGATTTATATGTTATTAGGTACAAATCGATTATTATTTTTCATGTTTCTTTATTATACTCCCTCACCCGTATGTTTTTCTTCTAATCAGTCATGTTAAATGACTATTTTTATTATTTATATACCATTAATGATAATTTGGTCACAACCCATCTTATGATAACATTATCCTTTGATATGAATAAATGTAATATTTGTTTTATGTCTATAAGCATATTTTATATAGTTAATTTATGTGAGATGTTGTGGACTTATTATTGATTAAGCATCAAATTTGAATAGTGGAGAAAATATTCCTTAGATTTTTTTATTTGATAGTTAATATTTTTACAACTCTCTAATAAACTATAAATAATAGGTTGTGTGAGTGTATGTAATGTTTTATTTCTCATCATTCATGTATCTTGGAGATATGTCTGTCTGTCCTATTATATTTCATATGAAATTATGATTTAGATGAAATTATAGTTTATGATGTTATTAGTTGAAGATAATTTAAATTTTATAAATTTGATTCTATTTTGATAATTTATAATTGATCATAGTTTCAAATGTATATATACCTATTGGAATAATTAAGAGAATGTTTTTTATTTTATGTTTTGTTTAATTATGATGGTAGCACATTAGTGAAATATTTAGGAATAAGATTATCCTAAAATTTGATAATGTATATTTTTTCTGATTCTCTTAGAAATTATATAACTATTTGGATATTGAAATGTTGATGAACATATTTCATTGATACTCATTAGGGTAATCACCCTAAAAAGTCTGGTCATATATAAATTCAATCATCACTCAATGACTATTGATTGAACCAAAGAATAAAACCATGGATTGACACTCCCAAGGGGTATTATTTGTTTTATCATACTCTCTTTACTAATAATTATGAGGGTTTTAAATACTGTTAATTTTGGTTATTAGGTTTATATATATGAGAGAAATGAACATAAACAACCATTGTGAAACCATGGGTGATAAAAAATGAATGGTAAGATCTATAGGCTAATATAGTGGTGTTATAGAGTATGAATTTCATATAAAAAATTTCTCAAAATATATTGATAGTTTAACACTGTGATATTATTATTTATAAATCATGTAAACATATTTGCATTTATATTTGGTTGGAGTTAGGTGTAATGAAGTTAATAATGGGCATGTTGGAAAATATCATGTTTGTTTGAACATGATAACTAATGGGGTTGGAGATTTAGTGAAAAAGAATATAATTATTCCTAACGAACTACATTGAATTATTATTAACAATTTGAGATTTGTTTTTGTTTCCAAAACACTATATATGATAAGGATGAAGTTTTATGAAAGTTTAGGTGAAAATATGTTAGAAAAATAAATGTTTGATTTTTTATTTATAAAAAATATAGAAATAATTAGAGGAGAAACAGACATAAAGGGATAGATAAATGGTAAAATTGTGAAGATATAAATCATTAACAATATATTTGAAAGAAGATATTTATTCCATAAATCATAGTTACAACATTTACATGGAAATTGGGAATTGTGAAAATCAATGCCTCAAACCTTGAGGTGATAATAAAAATAGGCAGAAAAAAAACTAACAAACCCTAGGAATAAGTAAAACCTATGAATAATAATTATTTAATAGGTTAGTTATTTTTCAATAAATATTTTATAATATATTATTTCAAGTATATTTTCACCACCTAAACTATTAGATACTGGTTTATAAATAAAAACACCTAGATGTATGTTTATTTTATTTGTATTATAAGATTCTTCTTCAAATATTTTGGGATGTTTCTCCTTATATAACAATATAATATTTACTTAGATTAATTTAGTGTGATATTATAGATGTATTAGACCATGAAAAAATGTTCACAAATAAATCTTATTATAGGGAAATATCAATTCTTATCTTAAATCAACCAATGAACATCTATATGTGTATTCTTAATTGTGTTCTAAATATATAAATTACACCCATAGTATTAATATTAAAAAAATTAGTATTAATTTGATTTAATAGGGGAGAATGTAACACCCAAATATTTCATAATATACCATTCTGGATTATAAATTTAAAATGATTGATAGAATTGTCAATAAATATCACCAAATGAAAATAAACCATGAATAATTTTATTAAAATTAATATCAACTATTTAATTAATAAATATAATAGATGGTAATAAATTTGGGTAACAACATTTATAAATTTATAAATAATGAAAAGGTAACAATGCTAATTAATTGATAAAAATTAGTAGGTATTTTTAAATATGAAATTAATAATTTTATTCATAAAATGATATTTTTCTATAAACATCCATTTTTATAGACTACAAATTCATATATTACTATTATATAATAATATTAATGGGAATTTATAGTAAGAAGAATAATAATATAATAAAAAAATCATGTAGGGATGTATAAATTTTATATAATATTAGATGATATAGTTTTCCAAAATATTTTTCATGAATATGTAAATTATTTTTTTATAAAGATTATATGAAAATAATATAAATTAATAAAAATGGGCAATTTTTAATATTTAATACAATATATTGTTTAATATTACAGTCAAGAAAATTAACACCAATTTATTTGAAAATTAATGTTAAATAATATTAAGAACACTTACCAATTAAAGCTCTATTTTTACAAAAAAACGTTTTCCTATACATTATATTTTGAGTTAAAAATTTAATTATCACTTATTTATAAATTGAATTAGGTTAAATAGATCCAAATTTTGGTTTAAAAAGTTCTATATTAAATATTAAGTGACATCTTGTATTTTAATTATTTATATCAATTCTATGGAAACATTATAATAAATATTAGTAAGTGTTAAAATGTGTAATCTAATGTAGCTCTATGTTCACAAAAAAACATGAAAAATATACCTGAAGAATAATTTTTTTGGTTTTAAAAAAATAACTATATGTATTATTTAAATCCCTCAACATAACTCACATAACTCTCATGAAATTCTATTCTTACCAATTACCCTAAAATCTCATCAGAGGATTTTTAAATCTTTTCCACCTATAAAAGGAGCTCATATCCACCCACAATGATAAAAAATTATAATTATAAATTATTTTAATAATTTAACAATTATATTTCCACTAAAACCACTCTACAAGTTTAGATTCACCTAGTCTCAACAATGTGACCCAATTCCTATATTTCCAAAAATACATCAAACAGAATATCCAAATTTTCAATGTGAGTATTACATACACTTTAACATAATTTATTTTTCCTTATCATCCACCCTCATCCAAACCTATTCTATCTATATATATATATATATTAACAAATTATTAAAAATATTTTTGTAAATATTTTTTTATTGATGGTTTAGATAATGTTTCTTCCCCTCTAATTTAATCATAAAAATTAAAATGTTTCTCATGTGTTCATGAAAACCACCACATCCATGAATAAAAGTTTCATTTTTCATCCCCTAGTTTCATTTATGGTTCTATAAACTGATTTAGTTAATATATAATTTATTTATTCCATGATTTAAACTCTATAAATATGAATTATCCATTATATAAAAAATATTATCAACTAAAGATCATTGTAAAACTAGCTTCCTAAAACTAACTTACAAAGATGAAAAGTTCTTTTTTCAGAAATTACAACGTATAATTATTTTACATTATTATTATATTGATTATAAATTCTAATTCATCACCTTAATATAATATAAATAATGTAATTACACTTTATTGATAATGATATTATAATAATAGAATGTCATACACAGTCATAGTGAAACATACATCTCCACATGTTCTTATTTGGGTTAGATTAACCACCTTCATGAACAAGGGTATAAATTACTATCAAATATTTTAAAAAAATTAAATTAAAAAACTGTTTTTTTCTATAATTTTATTATATCATGCAACTCATTAATTAAGATATCTTATTATGATAAAAATCACTTCAAAAATATCAATATGGGTTTTTTCTTCATAAATCATAAATAAACATATCATGAAATAAAGTTATAAATTTATATACAATTATTAAAGATTTATCTCAGTACCACGAATTATCCTGGAATTATGAACATCATAAAAATAATAATAACTGACATTGTTATTATGAAACTAGTTTAAAACAATTGAAACTACTAGCTCCTGATGTTAAATGTATTTAAGAACTATCTAAAAGACATGTATAATTTGATAATAAATTAATAGTGTAAATTTTATAGATATTCATAATTTTATTGAAAAATTAATTTTTCATTAATTTTTATTATTAGGTGGTTAGAGAAAATTCATGGAATTCAGAAACAAAAATAAGGATTTCTTGGTCTTACTTTTAACTCATTGAAAACTGTTATATTTTGTTTGAAATTATTACTTTTATATAGTTTTAGTTTTATATAATTATAATGAAATTATATTAATATATTATTATTATAATTTATGCAATATAAAAATCCATATTTAATTTCATTCATCATTTATATGTCGACTCATGTGTTTCCCGATGCATGACAGTTTTTAACATAATATTCTGTCCATTGAGTTATGATTGTTCTCATTGAACTTAATTATTATAAGTATCCTTAATTTATACATTTTCATTTTTAAAAAGGGAATGTTATATTTAAATTTAGTTAAATAAAATTATTATTCAAATAATATTCTATTATATGTTTTCTTTATTCAAGAAAATGTATCATTGTGAAGAATGATTCCCGATATCTCGAACATCTATATTCTTTCTATAACTACATTTTACTTCCCACCAAAATCTTTAAATATATTTTTGTAACCATTTTTTATTTTTCCTTTTGAAATTAATATGTACACTGTCTTATTTTTAAAATTATGTTTTACTACACTCTTGAGGATATGATATTTAATGAAATCTATTATAAAATTAGAAAACTACAATCCTTTAAGGGCCATATATTTTACATTTTACTATAAATTTAATTAATATAATATTTCTTTCTTTCTAAAGGATCTATTTGATATTTTAATATTTAAAAGGAAAATATTTCAAAAAAATAGTTCTCGTTTTTTAAAAACATTTCAATGAGACCCCAAACATCATATTTATATAGAAATGATGATAATGTTTTCAAAAATATCATTTTATGAATTTCCCAAGATAAAAAAAATATTTAATAATTATATAAATTTCTTCCTTGAAAACTCATTTATATATTTTTATATTGTATTCAAATAAAACCTAAAACATAATGATATTGAAATGGAAATTGTTATTTTTATCGTTTTTCATTTAATTTACCGAACGATCTAGAAAATGTGTTTCCCATATATGTAAAACTTTTAAAATAATTCTAATAATATTCAATAATTATAATATAATATCCAATGATTTTAAAATAATACATTGATTGATAGAATGTACAACATGTAACACTGAGCTTATATGAACCATGAAATATTATTATTTAAATATGATTGTTATAACATGGTTGTTGAATGGTCTAGTATAAATTGGAACAACTGTTTTATGATATATATATATATGTATCTATATATATATAAATGGAATAATCAATACAAATTTATTGATTATGGATTAGAAAATTATAACCGAATTTTTTAAAATAACCTTTTATTCATCAAAATATGTTTGCATAAAAATAGTATTTATTGCTTCTTGTGAGCGAATATTGTTATTAATTTAAAAAATATTTAAAAATTTAATTTGATAAAAAAAATATAATTTTTTATATAATCACAAAAAAATTATCTTTCATTGAATCTTTATGATTTTTCTAAGAAGGTTAGATTTTTAGTAAATAGTGAAAAATGAATTTTCAAATGGTGTAATATCATTTCTTTGGATAATGTAATTTAAAATAACCAGTATATTTTACATTTTTTTATTGAAGAAAAATATGCTAAATTTTATTTATTATAATTTAAAGTCAATCAATAATTTTTCATATTTTCTTAAAATTAAATCATGTGTATAAAAACCCCAATTTTTTGAAAATTGTTTGTCATTTGATTTTATGAATTTATATTAAAGAAAATTTAAAAAAAATCTAGAAAATGAATCTTGAATAATTTATTCCATTTTTTTGAATTAAGAGGATAAAATTTTGTAAATAGTTCTCCTTTAATTTTTGGCATTATTAACTGTAATCATAAGAAAAAAATCACATTAGTAAAGTGTAAATCAGGTAATTAATGAAAAAAAATATTGTGATAAGGCATTAAAAATCAATCTTGCAATTGTAAATATTTAATATCATGGATTAATTCTTCATTAGAAATAAAAAAATCATAATAAATCCTATTGTAGATATATTTGACCTTTGTAGTGGAATTTATATTATTTTGTGTAAAAAATTTCAAAAATGTCACTCTATTGCATTAAACTTATTTTAAAAGTTCACATAAGGATGATAATATGTTATAACCGAATTTAAAATATTTTATGGAAAATAATTATTTTATATTTATCATGATAATTTGTTTTTAATTTTTAGTGATTGAATAATTAACTTAAGTGATTACATAACATTGATAAAATATTTATTCAAATAATTGAGTAATAATATGTATGATATTAATAATATTGTAACTAATAAAATATGTATTAATTATTGTGTTCCCATTATTTTTAGTATTTTTAACATATTAATGATATTTATAATGACTATATTCGAGTTCAATCTTTTAGTGATGTTTATAAAGTCAAAATAAAAGAATTTTGTTAAAAAAATTAATAATGTTTTATGAAATAATATTATATTAAATTATTTAATGATAAAAAAACTAAAATATGAAATTGAGAAAATATATGGTCTAAAATATCATATCTCTGTCATTTATGACCAAATTATCCTTTTATGGTAACATTCTTCACACATAAAGTGTAGAAAACCATTATATTCTGGTAATTTCTAAAGGTTTAAGTGGGGGTAAAATTAAAAGTTATAGGTGAAAATATAACTAAAATTTATCTACTTTTTTCTATATTAGATTATTTAAACTCACCATCATCTTATGTAATACAGTTTTCAATTTTTATCGATTTTTAAATTTAAACAAATTTCTATTAAGTAATGAAATTCCAAAAATGTCCCTCCCCTAACATACAAAAGAGAAATTTATTATCTATTTTCTATACGTATCATTTAGAAAATTATCCCAAAAATATTTTAACCATTTCAATTGTAATCATCCATATCTATGTTCTAGAGGCTCTGGAAAACCAAAAATGACAATCTGAAGTCCTGTATGAGGAGATCTAAAGGATGTCTATAGAAAAAGATGTAATCATCTTTAATGAATCTTTTAATATTATCTCTTCTTATTCATCCAACTCATGGGTTTAACCAAAATAAAATAATAACATTAGTATAGTAAATATAACGGTTTGTAATTATAATAATATGGTAACCATATTCCATGTCTTTCAATCGTACGATAATTGAAAATATCGCTCGTGCATACGTACGACTAACCATATCCCCCGAGTCGTGTAATTTTTATTTAATTGACAAATTAATTAGATAGTAATAAATATTTAATTACAGATTTATATAATATCTTATATAACTTATTACCTTTCAATCCATTAGAGAATGATAATGTCACTCATGCATGTGTGGGGATTATTACCTCCATGAAGTGATGTGATCAACTTTTCTATAAAGGCACGGAAATTTCATGGAAAATTTTCTCTTAAATTCTTTAAATTTTTCGAGTCTGCAATTTCTGACAACACCTGATTCTGAGGCCCGGTGTGGCTGGAATCAATTTCTGAAGTTTGTTCTAGTACATTCAGTAAACGTACGTGCGGGTTTTTCTATCTTTTGAACCAATGCCCGGAATTGAAATCTGAGGACACTGATGAACTCATAGCACCGGTATTCGCTTAAAGAGACCTCTATCATAGTTGCTTTTGGTCGAGAGTGGAAGTTATAAATTGGGGTTTCTAATTAAAAGTTAAAGTTTGAATAAAAATGTGTGTGTAACAATTTTTAATATGAAGGTGGTTAAAGTTTTTGGGTGGTGGTTGTCTTGTCCAATGGGAGTTGGAGGTGGGGCACACCCCCTCAAATAACCTCCCATGGAAAGATATTGTGTGATGGGACCCACAGGAGCACCTAACACTTAAACTCCCCTTGAACACCTTTAACTCCCCTTTGAATTAATGAGGCCACCACACTTCATTTCTTCAGGGTGAACTCTCCACCTTCCCCCTCTCATTTTTATGACAACCAACTAATTAATGAATTGAACTTATTCAATTAAATTAATTATATATTTTGAATTTTGAAAAGCTTTTCAGCAATAAAATAATAGGAGAGCCTATTATTTTAGTTGGGTGGTGGAACTTTGAGAAGGATTTGAGAGAAACTCTTGGTGGAATATTATTCCCCTAACGAAGAACACCATTCTTCAATGAAGAACGCTCCACATCTCGAGGAACGTTAAGCAAGTACTTCTAACATTTTCAACCGGGGGAATGAATGTGTGGCTAGGCCCACGAAGAACGCCTGTCATCCTTCCTCTTTCTCCGCGTCAAGGGAGAAGACGCCGCCCGCAAAGTACATCGCCAAAAACGACGCTTCCTCCTCAGACGCACCCCGACGAAAAAGAATCGACGTCGTCATCAATGAATGAACTGCGAATCAAGGTAGGTGGTTTTTTTGTATAATTTTAATGGAATAAAATTATACCCTCATTCTTGATGATTGCTTTGGATTGTGTTTGGCTATTTGATATCACCAAACGCGGAGGGCGCGGGATGAACAAACACGGCCCAACGACCCTCCATTAATTCATGTTTGTATTGATAATGGAGATGGAGCTGGTTGGGCGTGGTGCCGTCGAAACATGATGGATTAAGGAGGCCGCAGCTATGCAGGATGTGTCGATTGGAAGAGGTGACGAGGATCGGAGGCGTCGACCGCGCACCGGCCGCGTGGAGGAAAACTACGGCCTGCATCCGCGGGCCGCTTGGGCTGAATAACCGGTCGGCTACTACTGGTCGGGTTGGTGGACCACGGCACCCGAAGGTGCCACATGGGGGAAATGCGACCTGAAACCACATGCTTCTTTGGCTGAGTGATCCGTCCATCTTCGACTGGTCGGGCAGAACAATCACGACGCCCACAGGCACAACGCGATAGGGGAACCGCGGCCCACAATCGCTGGTCAATCACCGGCGAATCGACCGGGTCGGAGCTTCCATACCGGGCCAGGCCGACCCCCTAGCCGAGTCGGACCCTCCATACTAGGCCGGTCTGACCCCCAGCCGGGTCGGACCCGCCGAGCCGGGTCGGGCTGACCTACCAGCCGACTGGGTTTGACGGGTCGGGCCCGACTTTGCTTACTTGTGAATATCTTCAAGACTGCGCGTTCGAATGACATGCCATCTTCGACACTAGGAACCTTGTGAAAATTATGTTCCTTTTCAATACTATTAGTGATTTTTGGATCACTTTGGACAATGGATGGGTTTGGATTGAGCGTAAATCTAACATAGTCCCTAAAACGGAAAAGCCAATAACTCTTAGAATGGGCGTCTGATTAACGTGTCGTCTATCACGTTGTGTTTATTATGATGAGGAAGAACTTCGGGATACATCAACTCAGGACTTCGTGATAGTTTATGTATCGACCCACTATTCTCAAGGAGAGGACCCTACCGAAATCGAGCGTGCTATGTGCAGGAACCCTAGAGCTGGCTGCGACTGCGATGACTTCAGTACCGGAATCCTGTGTGGGTTCGACAGCAACAACTATTGTACCAAAATCATCTGTGGGTTTGATAGTTCTGAATTCTGTTCTTTTATCATGTGTTGGTCTGACAGAATAGCTGGCATTTATCTTATGCGGGTCCGACAACTTAGACGAGATTGCTGGTCATGTATCCTATGTGGGTCCGACAACACAGACGAGATAGCTGGTCTTGTATCTTGTGTGGGTCTGACAGTATAGATGATCCCGTGGATACATCTGATCATATATATCTCTCTATTATTGTGGCATACCTGTGTGAGCTGAGTAATGTCTTTCATCCATTATCATCATGGTGATTTACATTACTTCCTTTGTGGACTAGGTTACGATTGGGCTCGAGAGTTGGAGTCATGCTGAGATTGGTAACCTAGGTATATTTATGGTCTTATACCTAAGTAGGGTTGGTTGTTACATCGTGGTTGTATCTTTCTTCTTTTGTTTATACATAGTGGATACAGTGAGACCTTACGGGTCTCGGGGTCCCTACTGAGTATTGTTATACTCACCCCTGTATGGGCTATGCCTACACCTCGTTGTGTTGGATACGAATGATGGACAACGCTGACGGAGGCCGAGAGTGCCACGACTAGACTATAACCGTAGGGGGACCTTGCGATGAGTCGGCACACAAAGTATACTGGCGGACGTGAGTGCTGAGCTGGCCATATGTACCTACCCTTCAAGTAGGATCCCCGGAGGATGATCTAGGAGCATCTCTTTACATCAAGGTATTTTTCCATTTTTTACTTGTACTTGTTGTTCAATTGGATTTGTATACTGGCCAGTTTACTTTCTCGCAAACTCATTTGTATTCAGTTTTACTTAGTGTTTACTTTTTGTTGTGTACACTGTGGTGGTTGTTTACTTTTATAAAGGCAATTCATTCCCATCTTAGGGAATTATGCCTTTAGTGCTAGTCACCAGCCCCTGGCCTATGGAAGGTGGGCTATGGGTAGTCAAGACATGGGCCCTGATGAAGGGTCATGACAAATTGGTATCAGAGGATCCGGTTCTACCGCAGAACTTAGACTCTATTTTTTTAACGACAATAGTGTTATGTGTTTTTAGTGTGGTTATCTTATTAGGGAAACTGGTGTTGGTGTGGCAGCCAACATATCCATACACTAGAACTCTAACTTTTGATTACTGACTCAGTGCACGAAAACACTGATTATATGTATGTTTTCCATTGAAAAACTTTTCTTTGTGATTACATTGTGTCTGCTCACCATGTATACTGTTTTGACTATGGAGCACCTATTTATTTTTAGGATGGCCCCACAAAGGCAACCATCTAAGTTTCCGAGTTACGTACGAGATGGTATCCCACCGTGCGACGAGGCCTCGGTGTAAGGACCTATCACAACAGAGGCACTAGCGGTACCACTACACACTGGGCCACTGATACCACCATCCCTAGAAGCATAGAGTTTACACTACCTGAGTGTGTTGCACGAGTTCCAAGAACAGAGGCTACCCAGGTTCTTGGGAGAGACGAAACCACAGGCAGCTGAGGATTGGATAGAGGCTGTTGTGAGAGTTTTTAGATTGGTAGGGACACCAGCCGACCTTATGGGGATCCTTGTCATGATTCTCCTACACGTATCAACAAGTATATGGTGGGGCCTAATGATATAGGTGCATGACGAGGCATCACTACTATGGGAAAACTTCGAGAGCCTGTTCCAGGTGGAGTTTGTTCCAGCCACCCTTCGTGCGGTGCGGATTCAGGAGTTACATCATCTATAGCAGGGCAGCATGACAGTATCTCAGTACTCAGGGAGGTTCACTGACCTCTCACACTACTCCACTGATATGGTACAACACCTGTTATTCAGGGCCCGAACCTTTGAGTAGGGTCTCAGGCATGTGATCGAGGCTTTGACGATTCCCCTCAACATCCTCACGCAGGCGGGGGTACTAGAGCAAGCCCTTCTAGTGGAGAGTTTTCTCTCTGAGCAGTCACTAGTAACGAGACCAACCCCCAGGATACACATAGTGAATTATTCTATAGCCGGCAGTAGACAGATGTCATAGAGTTCCAAGAAGACCAGGCCATCAGGTGGGTGATCCCAGGATGCAGGTTTGGTTGTGTGGGGCACACGAGACAGAGTCAGCTATACGACGAGTAGACAATGCTATGCATGGGGCGGGCAAGGCCACATGGCTCGTGACTACCCGACCAGCCATGAAGATGAGTATAAGACAGTAGAGGGACCTCCCAGGCAGAGGCAGAGGTTCGACTGTGGTGGTCCACTAGGAGCTGGCGGAAGTGGCAGAGGAGCTAGCCGAGCAGCGGGTGGTGGACGATGTTTTGAGGATCTACCACCACCACCACCAGGAGGTCCACCCTGACCACCGGGAGCTGGCGGTCAGAGGTGGGCTCATCTCTAGGAAGTCAAGGACTATGACCACGATGCACTTGAGATGATTTGAGGTACTATCTGTTTCTACTCCACCTTTGCTACAGTACTTATAGACACAGGTGCGAGTCGTTATTTCATTATCGTTGCCCTTGTTCGGAGCTCTGAGATTTTGATGGAGTCGTTGGCTCGATCCTTATAGCTAGAGACTTTTATAGGAGAAAATGTGATGATTACGCACTGGTACTGGCAGTGTGAGCTTACTCTAGGATTCAAGAGATTTGGTTGGGATATTCTTGTAGCGGCGTCGAGGTCGTGCTACATTATATTGGGTATGGATGGGTTATCCATAGTTCACGATCATATTGACTATATTAGGTACAAAGTGCAGTGTATCCTCAAGGATAAGACTAGGTTCACCTTCACCGGTGAGAAATAAGCCATTTCAGCACATGATGGACTTACACAGAGGAGGGGCCAGCCGATCACACATCAGTTGGCTAGTCTTAAGCACAGGGCAGTTGGGGTTTGGAGTTCGATTTTTCCTGTTGTGGGGGATCAGTACGCGGATGTTTTTCCTGATGATATTCTAGGACAACCTCCTCATAGAAAGGTAGACTTCTACATTGACCTGTACCCCAGGACAACACTGATATCTACTCCAACATATCGGATGGCTCCCGTCGTGCTTCGTGAGTTGTGGGTACATCTAAAGGACTTTCAGGGAAAAAGATTTATCTGACCCAGTGTTTCACCCTGGATATCACTAATTTCATTCGCCAAGAAGGCGGATGGGAGCCTGCGACTGTGTGTCGAATACCGTCGCCTGGATCAGGTGACCATGAAGAAAAAGTAGCCACTCCCGATGATTGACAATCTCTTTGAACAGATCAAGGGAGCCTGATGGTTCTCAAAGATATACCATAGGTCAGGCTATCACTAGCTCAGAGTTCGAGATGGGGATGTGCAGAAGATGGCCTTCAAGTGTCACTATGGACACTACGAGTTCTTGTTTACGTCATTCGGCATAACCAATGCTCCAGTAGTGTTCATGAGCCTGATGAAAAGGATCTTTCGGCCTTACCTCGATTGATTTGTCATAGTCTTCATCGACGACATACTGATTTACTCAACTACTGAGAAGGATTTCACCTACCATTTGCGGGTGGTACATGATACACTTTGAGAGCACTATATTTATGGTAAACACTCGAATTTACAGTTCTGGATTCGATAGGTTCACTTCTTGTGACACATCATCTCGGATGCTAGAGTTGTAGTGGATTCAGTGAAGATCAAGGCATTACTTGCTTGGGAGCCACCCAGGAGTGTGACAGAGGTGCATAGTTTCCTAGGACTGGCTGGATACTATTAGATATTTGTTCCAGACATCTCCAAAGTTGCATAACCATGTTCATATTGGACGAAGAATGGGATACCGTTGGTGTGGTTAGAGAGATGCCAGTAGAGCTTTCAGAAGTTGAGGCAGAGGTTGACCAGTGCACCCATCTTGAGGCTACCAGAGGAAGGCGTAGGGTACATAGTTTACAGCGAGGAATTAGGGACCATACTCGGGTGTGTCTTGATGTAGGAGTGGGAAGTGATCGCATATAGTTCACAATAGTTGATACAACACGATCATAACAACGCTACCCATGACCTGGAGTTAGCAGCAGTGGTATATGCTTGGATGATGTGGTGTCAGTATCTGATGGGCGAGCGTTTTATTGATTATTCTGACCACCAAATTCATAGGTACATCTTGCCAAATAAGGACCTGAACCTGAGATAGTGGCAATGGCTTGGGTTCCTCCAGGACTATGACTTGGAGATAGTCTATACTCTTGGGAAGGGGAATGTTGTAGCAGATGCTCTCAGAATTAGATGAGGCATTCAGCTCCTAGGAGAGGGGACAGATCAGTAGGCCACGTTTAAGATATCCTTTGTGGATAGAGATGGAGCAGCCTTTCTGTAGTCTCTCATAGTCACTCCTCCACTCCTTCACCTATTGAGGGAGGCACAACGTGGATATGTTGACTGTGAGAGCCGACGTTCTCAGATATCCTTAGGGTAGGAACCTGATGGGTTTTCTGAAGGTGGGGAGCACGTCAATCTCTTTAAAGGAGGTACCATGGTACCCGTTTCACTACAGCATGAGGTGTTGAGGGAGTTCCACACTTCTACTCTAGCGGTACATACAAGAGTGGCGAAGATGTATCATGATCTTAGACGACAGCACTGGTGGCTGGGTATGAAGAAGTTGGTAGCAGAGTTTGTCTCACAATGCCTCACTTTTCAGCAAGTCAAGGTGGAGCAACAGGTCCCAGAAGGCTTGGTTCATTCCTCAGAGGTCCCAGAGTGGATGTGGGATGGGATATCCATGTATTTCATGATGGGGCTTCCCCATAAATCCAAGGGGCACGACTCAATCTGGGTGATTATCGACCGACTCACCAAGTCGGCCCACTTCCTACCGATCAGAGAGCAGGTCTCAGTAGAGAGCTTGGGAGGCCTCTATATACATGAGATCGTACGGCTTCATGGTTTGAAATTGACGATCGTCTCTGATCAAGATGATCGTTTCACTTCCCGGTTATGGTATGGGTTTCAGGAGGCTTTTGTCACGCATCTTTGCTTGAGAACCGCCTTCTATCCTCAGATGGACAGTCAGACTGAGAGGACCATTCAGACTCTCGAGGACATACTCTGTGCATGTGTCCTTGACATTAGTCGCAGTAGGGAGGATCACTTACCCTTTTTGGAGTTTGTGTACAACAACAACTACCACTCCACCATCGGGATGGCTCTTTACGAGGAACTGTATGACCGACCTTGCAAATCACATCTGTGTTGGACTGACCCAGGCGAGTCCACACTTGTAGGACTAGAGATGGTGCAGGATACGACAGAACAGGACCAGATCATCTAAGAGCATATGATGATTGCACAGAGCAGACATAAGTCCTATGCTGATAGGAGACAGAGGACACTGGAGTTCGAAGATAGCGACCACGTCTTCCTACAGGTCTCACCTCGAAGAGATCTGCGGAGATTTGGCCGAGGCGGCAAGTTATATCTGCATTTTATCGGGCCGTTCTAGATCCTTAGCAGAGTAGGCAAGGTGGCCTACCTCCTGGCACTTCCACCTCAGTTACACCGGGTGCACGACGTCTTCCATGTATCTCAGCCGAGGAGGTACGTGCACGGCCCGTCCCACATCATCGACCACAGGTAGCTAGATATCGATGATAGGGAGACATTCACGAAGGTCCCAGTGTAGATCGAGGATCTACAAGAACAGGTCCTACGAGGACGGTTGATTCTTCTATTGCGCATTCGCTGGCAGCACTGGAACCTCTAAAAGAGCACATGGGAGCGGGAGGTTCAGATGCATGCTCAGTACCCCCATTTGTTTCCCTAGTGTGTTTTGTAGCTTTACGGGGACATAAATCCTTGAGGTGGGGGTAATGTAAAGGCACCAAAATTTCAAGGAAATTTTTTCCATAAATTATTTGGAATTTTACAAGTCCGCGGTTTCTTGACAACACCTGATTCTGAGGCCCGATGTGCCCGGAATCAATTTCTGAAGATTTTTTCGGGTACGTTCAATAAAATTATATTCAGGTTTTTCTATCTTTTGAACCGGTGCCTGAAATTGAAATCTGAGGGCACCAATGAACCCGTAGCACCTGTATTATTTTAGGGAGACCTCTACCACAGTTGTGTTTGGTTGAGAGTGGAGGGGCCCACATGAGAAACTAACCCTAAAACTCCCCTTGAACCCCTTTAACTCCCCTATGAATTAATGATGCCACCAACCTTCATTTATTCAGGGATAACTCTCCACCTCCCCCCTCTCATTTAGTATTCCATTCAACTAATTAATGAATTCAACTTATTCAATTAAATTAATTCTAGGTCTTAAATTTTGAAAATCTTGTCAAGAATAAAATAATAGGAGAGCCTATTATTTTTGTTGGGTGGTGGAACTTTGAGACGGATTTGGGTGAAAATCTCGGTGGAATATTATTACCTAAAATAGCAGTTCCATTCTTCAACGAAGAACGTTCCACATCTTGAAGAACGCGAAGCAAGTCCTTCTACATTTTTCAACTAGGGCCATGAACATGAGGCGAGGCCCATGAGGAATGCATGTCATCCTTCCTCTTTCTCCACTTCATGGGAGAAGACGTCGCCCATGAAGAACATCGCCAACAACGGCGCTTCCACCTCAGAAGCACCCTGACAATAATGAATCGACGTCGTCGTCAACGAATGAACATCGAATCAAGGTAGGGGGGTTTTGTAAAATTTTAATTGAATAAAATTATACCATAGTTATTGATGATTGCTTTGGATCGTCTTTGGCAATTTGATATCGCCTAATGCGGAGGGCGTCAGCCAAACAAACACGGCCTGACGGCCCTCCGTTAATTCAAGTTTGTGTTGAAAATGGAGATGGAGCCCATTGGGTTCGGTGCCGTCGCACATCGCAAGATGAAGGAGGCCGCAGCCATGCAGGCTATGGCGATCGACAAAGGTGACGGCGACCAGAGGCGGAGGTGACCAGAGGTGGCGGTCACGTTCCGGCCGCGTGGAGGAAAACTGCGGCCCGCATCCGCCAGCCGCTCGGGCTGAAGAACCGGCCGGCTACTACCAGCTGGGCTGGTAGACCGCGACACCCGCAGGTGTCGCGAGGAGGAGAGGTGGCCCACAACTGCGAGCCTCATGGGCTAAGTGAACCTGCTGGCTTCGGACAGCTGGGTAGAACAATCGTGGTGCCCGCACGTGCCGCATGACGGGTGAACAGCTGCCCGCAACTGTGGGCCGCTCGCCGGCGAACCGGCTGGCCGGCTGCCTGCCGGGCTGAAGACCCACGACACTGCTTGGCGCCCCGTGGGAAGGACTACGGCCCACTGTGCGGGCCCCTCCCACCAGATAGAACCGGCCAGCTTCTGTAGGCCGGGCAGGGAGAGGCGGTGTCGCTGGGCACCGCCGGGCGAACCAGACCAGCCCCCTCCGCGGGCTGGGTCCGCTGGTGGGCCGACCCCCACGGAAAGGTCAGACCTGCAATATCGGGCAGGGCTGACCCCATCCAGTTTGGACCCGCCGAGCTGGGTCAGGCCAGCCCGCTAGCCCACTGGGCTTGATGGGCCGAGCCCATCTTCGCTTAATTGCGAATATCCTTAAGACCGCGCGTCTGAACGACACGCCGTCTGTGACACTAGGACCCTTGCAACGAGGCGGTCCATTTGTGATACTCTTAGTGAGTTTTGGAAGACTTTGTAAAAAGACCGGTTTGGATCGAGCGTCAATCCATCTGGACCCCTGAAACGGAAAAGCCAATAACTCTCAGATCGAGCATTTGATTGACGCTCCGTCTTTCACGTCAGGTTTCTTATGATGAGACAGAACTTCGGGATACATCAACTCAGGAATTCATGATTTTTGATGTATCGATCCTCTTTACTCGAGGAGCGGACCCTCCCGGAATCGAGCGTGCTGTGTGCAGGAACCCTAGAGCTGGCTGTGACTGTGACGACTTCTGTACCGGAATCCTGTGTGGGTTCGACAGTGATGACTACTATCCAGAATCTTGTGTTTGTTCGATAGTTCTGACTTCTATTCCTAAATTCTTTGTGGGTCTGACAGAATAGATGGTGTGTATCCTGTGTGGGTCCGATAGCTTATACGAGATTGCCGGTCTTACATCCTGTATGGGTCCGACAGCTTAGACAAGATAGCTGGTCATGTATCCAGTGTTGGTCAAACAGTTTATACGAGATAGCTAGCTTGTATCCTGTGTGGTTCTGATAGCTTAGCTGGTCTTGTATCATGTGTTGGTCCGACAACTTAGATGATCCAGTGGCTACATCTGATTATCTATATCTATCTACTATTGTGGCATACCTGTGTGAGCTGAGTCATGTCTTTCAACCATTATCATCATGGTGATTGACTTTACTTCCTGTGTGGACTGGGTTGTGATTGGGCTCGAGAGTTGGAGGCGAGTAGAGATTGGTAACTTAGGTATATGTATGGGAAAATACCGAAGTAGGGTTGGTTGTTACTTTTTGGTTGTATCTTTCTTCTTTTTTAATCCTCTGTGGATATTATGATACCTTGGAGGTCTCGAGGTCCCTACTGAGTATCATTATACTCACCCCTACATGAGCTATGCCTGCACCTCATTGTTTTAGATGCAGATGATGGACATCGCTGATGAAGGTTGAGAGCGTCGTGACTAGATGATACCTGGAGGTGGAACTTGAGAATAGTCGGCACACAGAGGAGACTGACGGACGTCAGTGCTGAGGTTTCCATGTTTACCTACCCTTCAGGTAGGAACCCCAACGGACCATCCAAGAGCTAATCTTTACTTATAGTTGTTTGTCCCGTTTTTACTTGTACTTTTTTTTAGTTGGGTTTATATACTAGCCCATTTACTTTCTAGCACACTCTTTTGTATTCAGTTTTACTTAGTGTTTAAATTCTGTTTCATACTCTATTGTGGTTGATTACTTTTATAAAGGAAATGCCTTCTCAACATAGGGAATTATACCTTTGGTCCTAGTCGACAGCCCCTGGCCTTTGGAACGCGGGCATGGGGTAGTCCCGTCACTGGCCCTGAGGATGGGTCATGACATTTTCGTTTCTAGATTAGATGAATTGTAATAAGGACTTGTTTAATGAATATATGGTATTAATGATATAATAATTGTTTCATAAAGGAGAACTATTACTTATCTATATTTCATTCCATCTTGAGAAATGGGAAAATAGTGTTCTTACATACACAAAACCTACTGTCTCCATAAGAAGTGTAATTCATTTTTCAATATCTACATTCTATGGATTTATAGAAAAAATATATAATGATTTTATTATATATATATATAAATAATAAAAATTAATAGAAAATGTAACCATGATCAATTTAAATTTCTAAAACCACTGAACAAAAATATATGTAAAAAACAAAGAAGATATTATAAAAATTAATTTAAATAAAAGTTGTTAATAAAAAAGTGATAAAACGTTATAAGTAAATCATATATGGTATGATATATATTATTATGTCTCTATAACATATTTATCATAAATATATATTTGTTATAAAATATTTTCAAACACATATGATGGAGTTCAGACTAGAGGTAAGAGTTCTTCATCTTAAATTGTCTTTTTTGGGACATCTATTATGTTATACCCATATATTATTTTATGATGTATATCTAATACCCAATTGATTTTTTAATATAATTAATCCAATTATATTTATGGTATTTAATATTTCATTTTATTTATTTATTTATTGGGGGTATGATTTGAATTTACCAAAGTGGTAAGGGTTTATTTCACAATCTCATCATTATTCAACATTTTTTATGTTTATGTCTACCTTTGGTAAGCTATATTATATTTTTCTCTTAGAATCAATGTAAATTCTTCATCCCATGTTATTTTCATAAATTAAAATATTTCATTCCACTTTACTTTATATAGTTACTCGAGATAATGAAATATTTGTTTCCAGGAAAACATACATTGGTTTTTTACTGGGTAATGTATCTTTTTCTTCAATAACAAAATTTTACAAAAAAAAAAAATAAAAAAATTTGAATCTTATTATATTTTTCTGAATGAATTACTTTTTGACTTCTCATACAGGTGTGATATGAATATTTTTTAACTTATATCGATTGAATCAAATTTCACACTGTCCTGACCAATAAATGTTTTGAAACTTCATTTAAATTTTTAGAAATTCATTTCTAAATAACATATTTTTTCTAAATATTTAGGAACTTTTTTTATTTTAAATAAGTGATTTCAATATAGAATGGGGAAATTTAATATAGAAATTTCAAAGTCATATTATTAAATTATTATTTCCATGTCAACATAATTTTTTTAATATTATGATATATTGAGGATATAATCCAATGATACATTCCATCAAATTATTATATATGGTTTATTTTTTTGTATTTCTAGAGAATGTATTAAAATTCTAGAAGATAGTACTTCCAATATATATAGTCATTGAATTGTAATGTTAATTGATTAAGTTATATTGTCTATTCATATGATAAATAAAATTGACATATTAAGAAATAGGTGCAGACTATAATTATATATTCCCTATAGTAATCAGTAGGTATCATGAGATAAGCTATTTGGCTAGCCTCATTAAATGGGCTTTTTGGTGACACACCCATAGTTTATAATAAATTTGAACAAGGCCTAAAATGTAAATTCTAGATGTCCAAAATTATGCATTTCATAATTATGAAATTATTTATTGATGTCAAATTGATTATTTTGAATAATATCCATGAATAAGTTTCATGCCCATGTTATTAATAATATTTAATCATTTCATCTTCAATTAAACCACCAATATTTTTTCTCATGCATAAATTATTGATTAAATTTAATTTGTTTTTACTTATTTATCTTATTATATTGATTATTATTAATTTTTATATTGATAGGATGCCCAATATAAAAGTCGTACTGAGTATATGAACTAACCCTTATTTTTTTCTATTTCTCCAGTTTTTGAAGAAGGAATATTTGAATGTGTTAAAGGATGAAGAACAAATAATTTCACTTTTTTTATTTTATGTTTTCAAATGTAATGTGAGATTCATGTATGTATCTAGATTACAATGAGTAATAAACTATTTAGTCCTTTGGTATTTCATCCAATTTATCTAGTTCCAATTAAATAATGTATCCATAGACACTAGGACTATATGTTTCATGTCATTACAAATTACATTGACCATCTTTGTCTATATGTCTTATGATCTTGTAGTGTTTTATAACATAACCCATTATCTTCTCAGGTTTATTATTAATTTATAAAACAATAAATGTTTTCTTTATTTGACACACATATTCATGTAAGTGTTATAAATGTGATCAATATACCCTAAAAGAAGTAGAATGAATTAAGTAAACAATTATTCTATAGATATGAAGTATTTATAATACCTTGGTATCCTACATTAGTAATGTTTTATGATTCCATAGTGAACAACCATGGTAATATTCTTCAATGAAACCATATTTATTAATATTGGTGATATTCTTATGAATGTATCATTTTTATGGTATTTCTAAATTTTTATGACATTATACATGTTCTTATGTGCATATAAAGAATCATAATATTTTTTTTCTTATTTATATGTTATTCCCCATTTTTTACTTACGATTTCACGATCCTGTAATATTAATTTATTTATGCTAGCTGCCTCATCTATTGATTCATATATTATGAATACATGTTTAATTGGGTATGAATCCTTTATTATGTGTTCATGTTCCTTGATTATATTCTCATACCCATATAATTATCGTATACTAACTTATGATCTTTTAATATTATAACTCATGATTTCCCTTTCCGAGAATTTTAGATAACCCCTTTTTATGATTAAGTTTCACTAGGTTTTGGAAACATGTAATAGGCTAGATATATCTAGAAAAAAATATTTTGTAAAGAAACTGTGGGAGATGTTTAGGAATTGGTATAGATTATTTTTCTCCTAGTGTAGTTGAAAAAATGATTATTTAATGAGAAATACATGATGTTTATTAGTTAATAATTTTCATAACACTTTAAAACTATAAAGCTTTAAGCTCAAGGGAATTATTGAAATGAAATATTTCATATAAATCATTTATTTATGGTATAATTATGTTTCTTATTTTATATAGGTTTACAGTTTATTCACTCATGTTTTTAATGATTACAATTAAATAATGATCGGGTATTTTTTATATTTTGTTTTTGTATTTAAGGTGCTGACACATGATCCCATTGAATAATAAACATGAATACCTAGATAAAATGAACATCCTTGGTAATTATTTTTATATTTTATGAATTGATAATATTTCATTGTGATCTCATAGAAAAATCATGGTAAATACAGGAAGAATTCAATTACTGAGATAAATATAAAAACCTACAATAGAAATACTATGTCATCAAATTCCTTTAATCAAACGGGTTTTATAAAAATAATTGAATGATCCGATCATCATCCCTTGTTGGGTATACATTATCTCGTTGGATATTTCTAACATGGTTTTTGGGAAAAATTAACTAAAATTATCATTAAATAATTATCCAAATCTTTCTTGATGAAATTTTATAAACAAATCATTAAGTAAAACAATGTAATGATTTATAAATGTGGGATATCTTGGTGTGGATGGACTCAGTTGGTTGTCTTGTGGACATAATGAATGATTTTAATTAATTATTTTGAAACATTCTAATGAATCAGCCTCAATCCCCTTCTGATATTGGAGTTTGGATATATCCATTAGATTTCTAGGGTCTAGCATTTGATCCCCAAATGAAATGACCTTTTTCTCATAAATCATGGCCTTTTATGTATGTCTAGAGTAATTCTGGGGATCTAGTGTGATGATATTAGAGGATTCATGAACATAGGATCCCATTATTTGAAATTTATCACTCTAAGGTGATGCATTATGATTAAAGACACTCCATCATTGGACAAAACATGTATATTCAACCAGGATTGTGGATCCTAGGATATATAGTGGTTTATATTTTATTATTTATTTAAAGTGGTTTTTTATTTTTTTAAAGCATGTAAAATGAACTTATTATTTAATTTAAGACATTTATTTGACCACTTTAAAAGTTCTCTACTATGTTTTCTACTCACACACAACTTAGTCCATCATTTCACTTGGGTACCTGAGATGAATCTCAACAAGATACCAGTATAGGTTGGAATGATTCTAATGTTTTCATAGTAGATCATAATATCATATATTTTTGACATTATGATATGAAGAGGAATTTAATTTGTGATTGGATCAATTTTTTAGTCCTTTTTCTTTTATTTATTTACTTCTTGTATGTGATCAGTTAGAAGAAAATATTTTTTGTATGTTATTTTGATCATTTGGGTCTATATTACATGAACATTAATTTTTTATTATTGGATAGGATTATTTATTTTGTGAAATCCAAAATCAGGATTAGGAAGTTATTTAGTTTTTATCTATTTTTTCACTATAATATGGATGTATAGTGTCCCCACAGTGACACCCTAAACTACCACTAATAGTTGGAAACCTCTGTCATATGGGGAGGTGTGAATCAATTTTATTTACAACAAAGGTCCTGAAACTATTGCAGTAGATTCTAGAGAAATAATTCATATATTAATATACATGTAATTCTTTTAATTTTATCTTAGTATTGTAGATATGGTATACAGAAGAAACTCAAATGTGAGAAATCCTATCATGGATTCCATGTTGGTGCATGATGAAAAATTGTTCTTGTTGGCCATCAAATCTAATAGGTGATTTGGATTACTATTCATAGTATTCCATTCTAAATTTATAGGATTATTAATTTGGATGATGCATCTGATGGTTTAGTTTTATGATTTTTTTTATTTTTTCCTTGTCCCTTTGAGGAGTGATGAGTCTCATGCATTATAATTAGGCATGTAGACTTCACATGACATGTATGTTCCTCCTAATTTGTAATTATATCATATATGTGAGGGTTGGATTTTTAAATTTTATGTAATATATCATATAGTGTATTACTATATATGTCCTTGGTGTCATTATACAATGTTTGATTGACATGCATACATTTCCTTTTGGAGGTAGATCTTGTTGATCTACAGTGAGACACTCATAGATGGTGTGGACATAGTACCATAGTGTATAGGATACATATATATGAACCATGATAATTGGAGAAAGCATATGATGAATTTTCATCAGACTCAAGGTGAACTATTTGGGAATATGTTCAATTATTTAGATTATTAGTAACAACCACAATTGTATTTTCCCCTATTTATTGGAATGACATTCTATCTAATTAAACCATGTGAAAATGTTTCATTCACATTGGATTTATAGGGTGATTCTATTGTGTGTGTGTGTGTGTCTATTTTGGGACCATTGATAAAGTAATCATCAAGGGGGTGAATCTCTCACACACACACACACAATCACACGCACATATATATATACTTGATAGTAGATTTTGGATATCATGGTTCTCATGGTGCCAGTCTCATACGTGGATTTTTCTTCAGAATTAGTGCCATGGTAGGATGATGAATGTACATGAGGTACTTGACCCATGATTATGTTAGACCCATCAGTATCCTTTTAAACATATGTTTATATGTGTTTTCACAGGTTAATAGGATGTTTCTTGTCAGTTATGGCCTTATGACATGTGTTATTTCGGCTAGGTGGAAGGATGTTTTGAGAAATGAGAAGAACATTTGTATTATATGTTAGGTATTTTCCAGTTATGTGATAGGGTATCAAGTTAGGGTGGTTATTTGTATTTGGTGTGTTCATTAAAAATTGGAATCCTACTTACATGAAATCATTTGATATTGAATCATGGGTGGGTGTTATTGAGTATATGATAATGGTATGGATATACATTTCCTATCCAAGCTGAATAGCACCATGGGTCACCGTGTTTTGGAATTTCAGGAACATGTAGTGCCTTGGTAGTAATGAAATATTTCGATGGAATGTATGTTCATGTTCCCCACCCTAAAGACTCATGGAATACTCTACCAGTGTTGTTTGAGAAAATGTTCATGTTAGGGATTGGGACCAATGAAAATTAACATGTGGTTCTTTGATTAACTATTTCCAAAGTGACATGTGTTTTTGTGAATATAAGTCCCTGCACAACACAATTCAATTTGAGTAGAAATTATAGTACAGTATGGTCAATCTAGTTCAATGATTTGAAACTCATGTTCTTGTGAGTCGGGTTTCAATTATCTAGGGGTATAGATGCATAACCCATTTATCTATAATATAGATCTATGTAGTGGATATTTTCATTTATTAATTTGATTCAATTTTAATTGGGAGATAATAAATAAATGGGTGAAGAACGATGTGATTTTATGGATGTTTTATGGGCCTAATAGCATAGTAATTTATGAGTTTTCTTAGGGAGGAGAGACACATGTATGATTATAGATGAACCTGAAGAGGCTCCTCTCAATGAGTGGAATAATTAATTCCATATGGTGGGGAGTGCAACGATTGAATATTAGGGCGATAACCAATGTAATAAATTGAATTTTGGTGGAATTCCATTGTGAAAATTTCATGGGCATAGAATATGAATCAATTTGATGTTTCTCTTTAGCCCTCGGTTATGAGAAACCTTGGACATGATAGTTCTCTTGTTCAATGATGGATGGGGTATAGTCCAAAATAATAATAAATTCATATTTTTCATGAGGCAACAAGGAAACTCATTTTTTAAGAAAAAATTACATTATTTATGAGTCTAATGTACCTTATGTAAAATGTGTTTTAGATGTATAGGATTAGTTATTTGATTATTGTTTAGGAATTGGGATGTAGGATAGTATACAGTGAAAAATTCATCATGATTTCTTATTTAATTCTACGTGTAAATTTGGGTATGTTTACAGATTGAGTCTGATCGTCATATGTTTTCTCCTGTTAAATTGAACTCATATGAATTTGATCAAGTTGGAGTTATAATGGTGACTGTGTCATGGTTGTGCATGACTTCTTTACTTGGCCAATTGAGGATTAACCAATATAGTTGAATGAAATTAATTAATGAAAATATAATGTCATATTCAAATTGTCACGGGATACCTCCAGGGATAAAGGCATTCTAATTGTGTAATTGGGAATTACATCATCAACTAATGATAAGGATCATTAAAACATGTGGCGAAAAGGTGTTATGACAAGAGATATTTCAACTAATTATATTTAGTGCTATGAAAAACACATCAGGTTGATCATTTTCAATACATAGAAGTTTCATTAATATTTATTAGATTTTAATGGAGAATATTTCATGTCAATTTTATTATTTGATGGTAGAAGTGTGTCTCTTTAGCCATGTATATTAGAAGTATGAGTTATTAAAAATGATCAGATGGAATTATTATGTGTGATGAAGTGAGGTTAGTTGGGAACTACACCATGTTTGATTATGGACCACAAGAACTGTGTTTTTATTGACTAATTATAATAGTGGAAACTACTATGGTAATTAAGTTGGTGTAATGGGTTAAGATCAGTGGTTGGGTACACCATATTCATAGTGATCAATCAGATGAATATTCCATTTCTATTTCATGATATTGAGTATCATGACTACTATCCTTGTAACACCCGAGATTTTTATGTGAAATATTTTGTTTTTATGTTATGTAAATCAACAAAGGAATATTTTACTACACACAACACTAGCTTGGCTTGCTTTACACGCAACTGCGGCCTTCCTCGATAGCTTGCGTCGTACGCAATACCGAGTTTCAGTAAACAACGATATGCTATTAAAATAATATTAAAACTAGACGTTATGAATAGTAATAACCACTTTTTGAAATTTTATAATTTTTATTTTTCAAAATGGACTTCATTTTAGGAATTGGAATATCGAAATTAGCCTAGGGTGAAATTTTGGTATTTTTCTGAAAACTTTCAATTTTTGATGAATAGTGAAACCACTAAGTGGTAGTTAAAAAAACTGAATTTTTCATAAAACTTAAATTTACCGCTTCTGTGAGTGGAATTTTGAAAATCCGAGAGACACAGTTAATATCAAGGACTAAAATGTGGTTCAATGAGATGAAAATAATTTTTGGTGAATAGTAACTTTTTACTTTTATTTACCACGGTTAAAAGTAAATAGGGTAATTAAGGGTAAAAATGATATTACTATTACCCTAACACATGTCCTAATTCTATTGGACAAGTGTAATTCGACAAAAAACAACCTTAGGAATAAAATATGACCATTTAGGCCCACTTGGATTAGATTAGGACATTTATTATTAATTTATTTAAAGAAGGTTTAAATAGGTAAAATCAATGTTTAATAAGTAAATAATTTTTAATATAGGGTTATACATAAGACAAATTCGACTATAAATATTCATTAGAAAGCTAAAAATATTTCCTACATAACAGTATTTTATTTGTAATTTTTAGACATTAAATAATTTAATTTAGTTACGACACAACGATGATGCAGTAATTATCTTATTAATGAAATATTGACATAATTGATGATATAAATACCCAAATAAATGTAATTAGAGACTTTTTATGAATTAAACTAATTTTATAGGTTAATATGACATGTTAGTATTGATTTAATTAACTTGGTTTGAACTAATCATTCTGTTATGATTTTCAAAAAAATCAATTACTAAATAGTGTCAAAATTGACATAAAATAGTTTTTAAAAAAAATATTATATTATTAATTGTTATTTTATTCCTAAAAATATAAGGTTCGACCAAATGACTTAGATAAGGTTATATATATTAATAATAAACAACTTGGGGTTCGTTTGGCCTGTTATAGTAAGTTTATTAACCATATAGTATAAGAAAACAAGAAGACACGGTAAAAGTTAAAGTATCTAACTTAAAGTTAAATCTAAATGATAAGGTTAAAATTGATACCTAAACTTGTCTAAATTATATTGGATGAGATTATTTATACCCCTACCCACCTTATCTTCGAAATATATCAATTTGGAGCTATTAAAAACCGAATTTTAGTTTATAATAAAATAATATTTTTCGTTATTCCAAAGGTGCCCCTCTCCTCCCTTATAAAAGGGCACCTCCCCCCCCCCTCTTCTTCACACCACTTTGAGCCTTCAAGCTCGGCCAACCCCTGCCAATTTCTTCTCTCCACTTCCCTAGAAACATCCTAGAGGTTCTGTTCTTCTTCAATTACCTATTTTACTGCCCTAAAAGGATGTCTCAAAGAAGCACTTCAAAGAAGAGGTAATGTCTATTACCGATTCTTTCATCTTTATTTCTTCTTCCACTTCTTCTTATTTAGTTGTTTCATTATGAAGTAATAACATCAGTATCACTCACATACTTATATGTTATTATAAGTATTAAACAACCCTATTTTACCATCTATCCATCCTACGGAAAAAAAAATCACCACGCGTGCGTATGTACGGAATACCGTCTCCACGCCGTGGTGTAATCTATTTTCCACCACCACCTTACTTGGATGGGTATAATGGTGTAAATAATGACTATATATGACTATTATAAAGTTATATTGATTCTGAAATAGTATACATACACTCCAATACAATTCCATGATCATAGGAATGATATCATCACTTGTGCGTACGTACGGAACACCGTCTCCACAATGTGATGCGACTCATTATACATGATCTTCATTTCATAATGATTATATAAATTAATTGAATGAATTAATACAATATATATTACACTAATTACATTCTGGAAATAAGGTATCTATAACCTAAAGAGAAGAATAATAATTTATTCGACAAAACACGCATAAGAACAAAACGTTATAAACACCCAAATAACAAGTGGAAATGAAATATTACTACTAAGAAGCTAAGAATATGACCATATATGATATCATAAAAATAATTATGATTCTGTAATAATTCAATAACATTATTTAAATCATTATACAGGAGGTTCGGACACTTTCGAAGCAAATCAGACCTAAGGTAAGGGAAATATCACAATCTCATTTTTATCCGAGATTGTTTATACTTTGGCATTTAATGGGGTGTATTTTATCATCCACATCCATGTTTCTTCAATATGGAATATTATTTACATCCACCTAAAATTGTTTAAATCCAATTTTACCCTTCAGTGAGATTTTAGTAAAAGATATGAAAGGAATCTTTGTCATTTTTCGTACGAGATACTTTTTGACTTTTCGACAAAAGTACGAGAAGAATATTTTTTTTAACATAGACGGCATGAATGGATTTTTAAAACATTATTTCCAAGAATCTTCCCTTACAAGTTTTCAAGTTTATTTTTAATCAACTTCTTTTAGTTTATAATTGAATGACATGTTAAGAAAGGAAAAGTTTTTTTGAAGAAGAAAGGATATTTTCCTCAAGAATGGAGTTCAAGTGTTTTATCAAAATTATTTTCCATCTAAGATAATATAGGGTTTTGTTTATATCCCTATTATAACTTTGATTTTATTATGTTGTGATGGAATTTTTTTTATGAATTACATTATCTTATATGAATTGTTTTATGATGTCATGTTGTTTAAGAATCCCATTTTTATTACATGGGTTATGCAATGATGTATGATTTATGATTTTGTGGCACACATAAGAATGGTATCATTATGAGATGGGTGGGACCTATATCTCCCTCCAATGCATTGGGTAAAGATTTTATATCTCATGAGATAGACATGGCTGGAACGGTAGGTTATACCGGTTCAGTGAAACGGGACTGAAACGAGGAGTGAACTCGGTTCAGAAATGGACTTTGTCCACTAAGATAGTATTGGCAATGATTATTGACTAATAAGAAATGATTCTCTATTATTATGTGTGTATTCCAAAATGTTTCATGTTTTAAGTTATGATTATTGGGATTCCATTTCACTACTATGATTTATCCCATGTTATGAAATTATGCTCTCTTTTGCAGGTTAAGATTTACAAAAGTCATGTTCTTATGAATATGATGTGATTGATATTTCTTTTGTTTACCATTACTGAGCATTTGAGCTCACTCTTTTGTATGTTTTCTTCCCCCAGGTCAGGAAGAAGGTTATTAAGTATGATATGCCAAAAGGGACTATAGATATGATGAAATAAATGGGAGACAGTGTAGACGCTTTATGAACCAGTTGTTTATGTTTCCCAGTTTCTAAAGACACTATACCTATACGGTCCATTCGTGGTTTTGTTATATGATGTAATACGTACGCTTCAATTTTGAAGTATTAACAATGTATGTAAAGTATGGGTCGTTATAGTTGGTATCAAAGGAAAGGTATAGTCAACCTTTGGAAATTAGGATGTGAAAGTCTTAGTAAGAACCCTACGGATAATTCTAATCATAGAACACAATATTAGTGTTTTAGAAATGGCCATGAATAACCTAGGATAAGATCTTAAGTGTGAAATTTTTTTCTTGATTATGTGGTTTTCCTATTATAGTGTTTCTCACACTATTCTTCTTGGTTTTAGTCAATGGCTGGAACCCGAAGGAACCGTGTTAATGCAGAATGCGACGGGCAATGCAATGATTATCCCCCTGAGCAACCAAACGTTATGGGATATGGAATGCAAAATCTTGTAGCCATGCTCAAACAACTTTCTCAATCTATGAATCATGAAGGACTTCCAAACGAGCAATGGAAGGAGCAATATTCTGTTGAATCCTTCATGAGACAACATCCTTCTTCATTCAGCGGGTCTACTGATCTATTTGGTGCTGAACAATGGATTAGTACTATTGAAAAGATATTTTCAGTTCTTCAATGTTCTGAGCATGGTAAAGTCATCTTAGTAGTGTATCGTTTGGAAGGTGATGCGGATCAATGGTGGAATATTATTAAGAGTACAAGGCAAAGGGATGAAATTGAGTCCATGGAATGGGATGAGTTCAAGAACCTATTTTTCAATAAGTACTTCCCTCGTATTCTATGAACAAAGATGGAGAAAGAGTTTCTTGAACTGAAGAAAAAGGATGATGAATCTGTTGGTACCTATGAAGCAAATTTTACAAGACTTGCAAGGTATGCTTCTGGTATTATTATCCAACCTGAGAGAAAGATCGATCGATTCTTTAGTGGCTTAAAACCAAGTCTTCGAAGGGCCTTAGCCATACGGGACTTAAATAGATACGAGGAAATCATTCGATGTGCTCTCAAAGTTGAGATGGAGATTGGAGTAACCCATCAGTCATATGGGTTTGATAAGAAGAGGAAAATGGAATTCAAAGGAAAATCTAAATAGCACACTGAAAAGAAGATGATCTTTCCCTTATGCTCAAAGTGTGGAAAGAAACATGGAGGGAGTTGTCTTAAAGGGACAAGTAAATGTTTCAAATGTGGAAAGGAAGGTCATCGGGCATTTGAATGCCGCGATGATGGGAAGAAGATGTCTAATGATGCAAACAAAGGAAGGTATACATAGAATGAACCTACTACACTTAAATGTTTCAAGTGCAAGGAGATGGGGTATTATGCCAATAAATGCCCTAATCTAAGGGTTTATGATGATGGTCGGCGTCAACAAACTCTTAAGGATAAAGACAAAGGAAAGTCACATGCAATTTCTATCAGCAATGTGGAGTACGATAACGATGTGGTGAAAGGTACACTTACCATCCACTCTAAAGTAGAAAATGATTTATTTGATTCTGAATCCACCCACTCTTTTATTTCTGAAGACTTTTCAAAGGGTATCATTGAATTACCTCAACAATTAGATGTTGAGTTAGATGTGACAACACCTAATGGCACAACAGTCACATCAAAAGTTTATAATTCTTCTCCGATCGAAGTTTGTGGGAAAGTGCTTCCTGAAAATCTTGTGATCCTTCATATAGTCGAATTTGATGTGATTCTTGGCATGGATTGGCTTTATTTATATGGAGCTCATATCAATTTCCAAAGAAGGGAAGTCACATTTCATATTCCAGATCAATCTATGATCGTCTATCAATGCAAGGATGAACATAACCTTCCAGTGGAAATTCCTTTTACCTTATGGGTCTTGATTCCACTAAATGAAGGTTATTTATCTCAAATGGTTGGTGAGAAACTCACGATTAAGAATATGCCCATTGTACGGGAGTTTGATGATGTCTTTCCGGAGGAATTACCAGGTCTTCCACCAAATCGGGAAGTTGAGTTTTCAATAGATTTCGTACCGGGTTCTTTGCCTATTTCAAAGACACCTTATAGAATGGCCCCAATTGAGTTGCAGGAATTGAAGAAGCAACTCCAAGAGAATCTTGATAAGGGATTCATACACCCTAGTGCGTCACCTTGGGGAGCACCTGTTCTATTTGTTAAAAAGAAAGATGGATCAATGAGACTCTGCATTGATTATCGAGAACTTAACAAGATCGCTATCAAGAACAAATATCCTCTCCCACACATTGATGACTTATTTGACCAACTACGCGGAGCTCAATACTTTTCCAAGATTTATCTTCGTTCAGGGTATCATCAATTAAGAGTCAAAAGGGAGGATATACCAAAGATGACTTTCCGTACAAGGTATGGACACTATGAATTTATAGTGATGCCATTTGGTCTTACTAATGCCCCTGCTATCTTCATGGATCTGATGAATAGAGTCTTTAGAGACTATCTTGATCAATTTGTGGTAGTATTTATAGACGATATTCTTGTCTATTCAAAGAGCAAGGAAGAACATGAAGATCACTTTAGAATTATATTGAAGACCCTGAGAAAGGAGAAGCTTTATGCCAAATTTACCAAGTGTGAATTTTGGATTCAAAAAGTTTCATTTTTGGGTCACATAATCTCAAAAGAAGGGATATCTGTGGATCCAGCAAAAACAGAGGTTATCGAATGATGGTCGAGACCAACAACAGTAACTGAGATCCAAAGTTTTCTTGGTTTGGCTGGATATTATCAACGTTTTGTGAAATATTTTTCACGATTAACTAATCCACTCACCAAGTTGACTCGGAAAGGAGTTAAGTTTTTCTGGACGGAGGAATGTGAAGAGAATTTCAAGGAGTTGAAAAGACGGTTATCCAGTGCACCTGTGCTCACACTTCCTTGTAGTGGAGAAAGGTTTGTGATCTATAGTGATGCATCCAAGAAGGGATTGGGGTGTGTTCTTATGCAAAATGATATGGTGATAGCTTATGCCTCACGACAGTTGAAAATCCATGAGCAAAATTACCCAACACAAGATTTGGAGTTAGCGGCGGTAATCTTTGCATTAAAGATTTGGAGGCATTATCTTTATGGTGAAAGGTGTGATATTTATACTAGTCATAAAAGTTTAAAGTATATTTTCACACAAAAGGAGCTGAATATGCGTCAAAGAAGTTGATTGGAGATGATTATGGATTATGACTGCTCAATCCATTATCACCCTGGGAAAAAAAACAAGGTGGCAGATGCATTATGTTGACAAGACCATGCCAGTTTATCCATGATGAGGATCACAAAAGATCCAATATTTATGGATTTAAAACGAATGGATCTTGGAATTATAATGGAAGGGGAAAAATCTTATCTTTCTCAAATGAATGATCAACCATCTATACATGTGAAGATTAAAGAGGCACAGAAAGAAGATGTCGAGTTACAAAAGAAGGTGAGAAATATTCCTGAATTCAACCTTGATTGTGATGGGATAATAAAGTTCCGGAATCGGGTTTGTGTTCCTCCCATCCCCGAATTAAAGAAGGAGCTACTGGATGAGGCTCATAGTTCTTCATTCTCTATTTATCCTGGAAGCACGAAGATTTATAGGGACCAGAAAGAGTACTTCTTGTGGGATGGCACGAAAAGAGATGTTGCTGAATATGTCTCTCGATGCTTGGTTTGTCAGCAAGTTAAATCTGAGAGACAGAAGTCTAAGGGGATGTTACAACCATTACCCATACCCGAATGGAAATGGGAAAACATCACTATGGACTTTGTCACAGGACTTCATAAAACATCTAAAGGCAATAATGCTATCTGGGTCATAATTGATCGTCTTACCATGTCTGCACACTTCATAGCTATTAGAGAGGATTTCTATCTGGATCATCTTGCCAGGATATATGTAAGGGAAGTGGTAAGATTGCATGGAGTACCAATTTCAATTATATCAGATCGGGATCCGAGATTTACCTCGAAGATCTGGCGAAGTCTTCAGCATACTCTGGATACAGAGTTGAGTTTCAGCACTGTTTATCATCCTCAGACAGACGGTCAGTCTGAGAGAACAATTCAAACCCTAGAAGATATGTTGAGAGCATGCTCTATGGATTTCAAAGGTGGTGGGGATCAACACCTACCTTTGGTGGAATTTTCTTATAATAATATCTTTCAATTCAGTATTCAGATGGCTCTTTATGAAGCTCTCTATGGAAAGAAATGCAGGACTCCAACTTGTTGGGATGAAGTTGGGGAAAGAAAGCTATTAGGACCTGATCTCGTTGATGAAATGGCAGAAAAGGTCAGATCTATTCAACAACACATAAGAGCAGCTCAGAGTTGACAAAAAATTTATGCCGACAACCGAAGAATAGACCTAGAGTTTGAAGTGGGTGATAAAGTGTTCTTACGAATATCTCCTCGGAAGAGAGTCATGAGATTTGGAAAGAAGGGGAAGTTGAGCCCTAGATATATCGGTCCTTTAGAAATACTGGTTCGTGTTGGGAAGGTAGCTTACCGATTGGCACTTCCACCGAATCTCTCTCAAGTTCACGATGTGTTCCATGTATATCTCCGGATAAAGTACATACCTGATCCTTCACATGTACTTAGCTTAGAAGTTGTACCACTGGAGCAAGATCTTTCTAATGAAAAACAGCCGATAAGGATTCTGGATCGTAGTGAAAAAGTCCTACGAAGCATGACCACTTGATTGGTGAAAGTTTTATGGAGGAACCACCAATTAGAAGAAGCTACATGGGATCTTGAGGATATGATGATGGAGAGGTATCCTCATCTATTTGTTACAAAGTGACGAATTTCGAGGGTGAAATTCATTTTAAAGGGGTTAGAATGTAACACCCAAGACTTTTATGTGAAATATATTGTTTTTATGTTATATAAATCATAAAAGGAATATTTTAATACACACAACACTATCTTGGCTTGCTTTACACGCAACCGCGGCCTTCCTCGATAGCTTGCGTCGTATGCAATACCGAGTTTCACTAAACAACGATATGCTATTAAAATATTATTAAAACTAGCCGTTATAAATAGTAATAACCACTTTTTGAAATTTTATAATTTATATTTTTCAAAATGGACTTCATTTTTGGATTTGGAATATCGAAATTAGCCTAGGGTGAAATTTTCGTATTTTTCTGAAAACTTTCAATTTTTGATGAATAGTGAAACCACTAAGTGGTAGTAAAAAAAAACTGAATTTTTCATAAAACATAATTTTACCGCTTCTGTGAGTGAAATTTCGAAAATCCGAGAGACACGGTTAATATCAAAGACTAAAATGTGGTTCAATGAGATGAAAATAATTTTTGGTGAATAGTAACTTTTTACTTTTATTTACCACGGTTAAAAGTAAATAGGGTAATTAAGGGTAAAAATGATATTATTATTACCCTAACACATGTCCTAATTATATTGGACAAGTTTAATTCGACCAAAAACAACCTTAGGAATATAATATGACCATTTAGGCCCACTTGGATTAGATTAGGACATTTATTATTAATTTATTTAAAGAAGGGTTAAATAGTTAATATCAAAGTTTAATAAGTAAATCATTTTTAATATGGGGTTATACATAAGATAAATTCGACTATAAATATTCATTAGAAAGATAAAAATATTTCCTACATAATGGTATTTTATTGGTAATTTTTAGACATTAAATAATTTATTTTATTTATGACACAACGATGATGCAGTAATTATCTTATTAATGAAATATTGACATAATTGATGTTATAAATACCCAAATAAATGTAATTCGAGACTTTTTATGAATTACACTAATTTTATAGGTTAATATGACATGTAATTATTGATTTAATTAACTTGGTTCGAACTAATCATTCTGTTATGATTTTCACAAAAATCAATTACTAAATAGTGTAAAAATTGACATAAAATAGTTTTTAAAACAAATATTATTTTATTAATTGTTATTTTATTCCTAAAAATCTATGGTTCAGCCAAATGAATTAGATAAGGTTATATATATTAATAATAATCAACTTGGGGTTCGTTTTTCTTGATATAGTAAGTTTCTTAACCTTATAGTATAAGAAAACAAGAAGACACGGTAAAAGTTAAATTATCTAACTTAAAGTTAAATCTAAATGATAAGGTTAAACTTGATACCTAGACTTGTCTAAATTATATTGGATGAGATTATTGCTACCCTTACCCACCTTATCTTCGAAATATATCAATTTGGAGCTAATAAAAACCGAATTTGACTTTATAATAAAATAATATTTTTAGTTATTCCAAAGGTGCCCCTCTCCTCCCTTATAAAAGGGCACCTACTCCCCATCTTCCTCACACCACTTTGAGCCTTCAAGCTCGGCCAACCCCTGCCAATTTCTTCTCTCCACTTCCCTAGAAACATCCTAGAGGTTCTGGTCATCTTCAAAGACCTATTTTAGTGCCCTAAAAGGAAGTCTCAAAGAAGCACTTCGAAGAAGAGGTAATGTCTGTTACCGATTATTTCATCTTTATTTCTTCTTCCACTTCTTCTTATTTATTTGTTTCATTATGAAGTAATAACATCAGTATCACTGAAATACTGATATGTTATTATAATTATGAAACAACCCTATTTCACAATCTATCCATCCTACGGAAAAATAAATCACCGCGCGTGCGTACGTACGGAATACCGTCTCCACGCCGTGGTGTAATCTATTTTCCACCACCACATTACTTGGATGGGTATAATGGTGTAAATAATGACTATATATGACTAGTATAAAGTGATATTGATTCTGAAATAGTATAAATACACTCCAATACAATTCCATGATCATAGGAATGATATCATCACTCGTGCGTACGTACGGAATACTGTCTCCACAATGTGATGCGACTCGTTCTACATGATCTTCATTTCATAATGATTATATAAATGAATTTAATGAATGAATATGATATATATTACACTAATACCATTCTTGAAATGAGTTATATATAACCTAAAGAGAAGAATAATAATTTATTCGACAAAACATGCATAAGAACAAAAAGTTATAAACACCCGAATAACAAGTGGCGATGAAATATTACTACTAAGAAGCTAAGAATATGACCATATATGATATCATAACAATAATTATGATTCTGGAATAAGTCAATAACATTATTTAAATCATTATACATGAGGTTCGGACACTTTCGAAGCAAATCGGACCTAAGGTAAGGGAAATATCACAATCTCATTTTTATCCGAGATTGTTTATACGTTGGCATTTACTGGGGTGTATTTTATCATATACATCCATTTTTATTCATTATGTAATATTATTTACATCCACCGACAATTGTTTAAATCCAATTTTACCCTTTGGTGAGATTTTAGTAAAAGATATGAAAGGAATATTTTGTCGTTTTTCGTACGAGGTACTTTTTGACTTTCCGAAAAAAGTACCAGAAGAATGTTTTTTTAACTTATACGGCATGAATGGATTTTTAAAACATTATTTCCAAGAAGCTTACCTTACAAGTTTTCAATTTTATCTTTAGTCAACTTCTTTTAGTTTAGAATTGGATGACATGTTAAGAAATGAAAAGTGTTTTTGAAGAAGAAAGGATATTTTCCTCAAGAATGGAGTTCAAGTGTTTTATCAAATTTATTTTCCATCTAAGATAATATAGGGTTATATTTATATCCCTATTATTAAATTGATTTGATTATTTTGTGATGGAATTATTTTTATAAATTCTTTTATCTTATAGGAATTATTTTATGATGTCATGTTGTTTAATGATCCCATTTTTATTACATGGGTTATGCAATGATGTATGATTTATGATTTTGTGGCACAAATAAGAATGGTATCATTATGAGATGGGTGGGACCTATATCTCCCTCCAATGCATTGGGTAAAGATTATATATCTCATGAGATAGACATGGCTGGAATGGTAGGTTATACAGGTTCAGTGAAACAGGACTGAAACGAGGAGTGACTCGGTTCAGAAATGGACTTTGTCCACTAAGATAGTCTTGGAAATGAGTGTTGACTAATAATAAATGATTCTCTATGATTACGTGTGTATGCCACAAAGTTTCATGTTTTAAGTTATGATTATTTGGATTCCATTCCACTACTATGATTTATCCCATGTTCTGAAATTATGCTCTCTTTTGCAGGTTAAGATTTCCAAAAGTTATGTTATTATGAATATGATGTGATTGATATTTCTTTTGTTTACCCTTACTGAGCATTTGAGCTCACCCTTTTATACGTTTTCTTTCCCCAGGTCAGGAAGAAGGTTATTATGTAAGATATGCCAAAGGGGACTATAGATATGATGAAATAAATGGGAGACAGTGTAGATGCTTTATGAACCAGTTGTTTATGTTTCCCAGTTTCTAAGGACACTATACCTATACTGTCCTTTTGTGGTTTTGTTATATGATATAATAAGTACGCTTCAATTTTCAAGTATTAACAATATATGTAAATTATGGGTTGTTATAATCCTCGTGTTTTGTTATTGATTTTGATAACTGGATTGGTTTTTTGGAAACACTTTCTCTTATGTCATTTTTTGAGAATTAAATTATTTTCTGGCATTCAACGATGAATTGCGTCCTTTTAGAATTGAATTGATAATAGATGTAAGTTGAGTGGTTTGATTAAGTTATCACCAATACATCTAGGAATGATAATTTTTATGGTGTTGTGATTTTAATACTTATTCCCACTTAGTTGTGGAAATTATAGAGTGAACATAATTTTTTATCCCAATGAGAGGAAAATTTTAAATTTATCATTACAAATGAAATTTCATGATTTAATCATCCAATAAATGTTTTTTGGACCTAATCGAGGCTTGATGGGTATCCCAAAGGGTTTTTGATTCACTGAAGGTGTGTCTTGTTTTTTGGGGCTACAGTCTTTAGTTATTGGACACATGGTGGCCTTAGAAATTACCATAAAAACATCCAAGGATCATTATCTAGCAGTTGTTTCTGTTAGATATTTTATTAATGCCATAACAACTACTATTTATGGCTATAATACCTCTCAATTATAAACAATAATGGTATTGTGTGATCCTATTCTTCCAAAAGCTTTCCTATTTTCCCCTCATTTAACCCCCAATCAATGGGACATGTGTTGTGACTATTTCATTATGAATTCATGGTGTGGTGTCTATTTCTCCATGATTTCTCCACCATTTCCTTCCATTTATATTTTTTTTCTTGGTATTAATTTTCTAATGATTCCATTAGAACATGTTGTAATAAACAATGTTTAGTTGGGATATCATACTAATTGCATTTTTTGTTCCCCATAATTTTGTATTCACACTATCATATTTCGATTTAGTGGGTGTATGTTGTGCCATCTATTTTATGATAGTTTTTCACCAAAATAAAAATATGAACATTATGGAATTTGTTCTGTTTTATAGGTATTTTTTCTAGTGTTAGTTATATAGGCATGGAATGGACCTCTGTGGGGTGGTTAGTGGTGGTTTCAGGGGGATGGGCTTATACAAAAAAAAATCAATTTTTACTTTTTTGATGAAAATAATGTGGAAAAGGCCATGGAGGACAAAATTAGTGAAGCCTGAGAGAATAACCTATAATAATATCCACGCATTAAGAAGGAAGAGATACATGTATATAAAATTAAATACACTTAATTAATGATTGAATTCTTGTAGCCAACCAAACTGTAGATTGATTCCCAACACAACATGTATGGAGAAATTTTCTACTGATATTGATCAGTGATTTAGTTCTACAGATACATTAAGTGATTAACTAAGTAACACTGGTCTAACCTTATAATGAGTGAAAGATTATTTATAATTAGTTTCTACCATGTTCATATCAAAGTTATCCCTCTTACACATTTCTAGTCCACTATGCATAGATTATGCTCCTTTAGATAGTGAGTGGCCTTGCCCTTAAGATGCATTGAAGGAAAAGAGTACTGAACCAGTATGATCTCGAAAGATAAAACATTCACACATGAACCAATCACAACATTACACATCAAAATTATCATTGTAAACACTGGAAGGGGAACCCACATGATCTATTAAATATTGGAATCGATTCACTACCCTAAAAGAGGGGATCATGAATCTGCATAATGCTCCTAAAGGATGGGGATTTCTACGAATATTTTATTAGAGGGACCAGAAAAATATAAAATCATTTGTTTTTTCAAACTATATCCCAACAATATCCAAATATTACGTCACAACGGGATTTATTTCTAGCTTTCCATAAAAACGAACAACAGAGTTCCATGAGGGGCTCCCTCCCCTTCTTATACACACTATTTCTTGTACCCCCATGAACCAGAGATGAAAATACTTTTCTCCAATATTATTTTGAGGTTTGAATCAAGTTAAATTACTAATAATATTGCAAATAGTAGTATAATAATCACTTTTTTAATGGATATGGGTGGTAGCCTCCTCGTGAGGGTTCCTACAACATAGGAATTTTGAAGCCAGCCAAATACCTTTACATTTGTTCTCTTCATTTGTGGGGAGTTCATGGTTCTGTGTCCACCATATCAAAAAAATTAATTAGGTGGGATGTATTTTCACCACCAAGTAGTCCCCCAGGAATCATGAACCAAATTATCTTATAGGATCCTTTGATATTTGTTCAATAGGAAGATGGCCAACAGAGCTCCCATGGACACAAAATAATCAGGATCATTATTCAGGTGAATACTATTAAATAACTCACATTGATGGGGGTTCAATAAAGTGATGATGAAATTTATATAGTGAATGGATTTATTAAATTATAAATATGGGATTGGTCAATCAGTAAATCCATGTGAAATACAAACCTTATTATGGATATAGAAACCAATCTCTCCATGACCAATGCTATAATAAGAACTATCATGATTGATCCAGATGAGTTTCTATAGATGTTTACAGAAACTAGAAACCCACCCCCTTAGAATCCACAATTTATACCCCCATTTATTCATGATGAATCTACTCTAGAGTATTTTTACATAAAATTCATCCAATTCCAATTTTGATTTTATTCAATACATAGTTCCTGATACGTCCACCAAGATGATGCATCCTTCCTCCTAGCTCCTATCTAACCTCTCCCATAAAGGAAAATGATTCTTCCTATCATAATTAGAATCCATGATGAATGAAAAAAATCAGTTTTAAATATATCTAACTGAAAATTAATTTTTTATTAAGATAGACACCCTTTTGATGGGTAAGGGAAACCCAACAGACTTCAAATAGATAAAGACAAACAAGCTCCACGGTTCAAAGATCCAGAGATAAAAACAAACCAATTCATTTTTAAATATCTCTAATAACTACATTGTGAACCTTACAATCTAACTCGTCAAAATTGTGGATAAGAGTCCTTATGGGATAAAGAGGATCTCTCAGGTAATCCATGGTAATAAATCTACTACGGTTCCTCTGAGATTTTTCCATCGGTATAGAGCACCTAACTGAGTAAAAATATAAAAGGTACATGTTTCTCTTCTCCAAGTAAAATTTTTGGCCGCACGATTTTCAATAATTTTTTGAAACATTATTGACTATAGAAGTGATATTTTACTTCAAAACACAAAAAACACCATGTCATCAACAAACATGAGGATATAAACACATGTACAATTTACCCGACAATGAAAAAGACATATATCACAATGGAGAATTCTTTGAGCCTATAATATGATAAAGAAATCCTACACCAAAATAAATGAGTTGAGATAAAACAGTTCCCCATGCATCAAACCCCTGATCTTCTTCATGAAGCCATATTTGTAGCCCCTAAATGATATGTATATTCATGTTGAGTTATTGCACCTTGGGTAATGATTTGAGACCCATGTAGAGAATCCAATAAAACCCATAAATTTGAGAATAAATATCCACTTGAGTATGTCATATGATTTATTAATATCTACATTGATAAAAACATTGGTGCCAAAATATTTTAGGATGATGTACCCTATCATCTCTGGGGAAATTATGATATCACCTTGGATATAGTTACCCTTGATAATCCCATAACGCTACTAAGAAATCCAATTGGGAAGAAGACTAGATTAAATTTTATTGAACAATAGTCATTAATTTGTTAGAAAATTTACACATACTATTGGGGGTAAATAGGATATGATATGAGGGGTTGTTCACCTTGGGTATAAGAACTAGTATGCTACAATAGGGACCCGAGGAAGTCACCCACCCTAGATGAATTCCTAAATATCTCTAGTAAGGTATTTCTTCACCCAATCCCACTCAACCACATCAAATTAACATGGGAACTAGTCTGGTCTGTGGATTCTATCCAGATTGAGGTACCCAACCACCTCCCATATATCAAATTCATGGGTACTATGTCCAAGAATATCATAGTTAGATTCAGACCCCACAAATGGAATTGAATCCAAAATTACTGCCTGGATTCATGGATAACCTTCCTGCATGAATGGAATTATATCTACAAGAAGAGATGTAAAAAAAGACTTGACCATACCCCCAACAATTTCAGGATCATTATTAAATGATTTTTCATCTAGGAATATATTTTAGATCATAAATTGCCTCTTCTTCTCAATGAATGCAAGGAAATCGTGATTATTTTGATCTCCTTTTTTGATCTATATAGACATAGAATTATCCCGAGCCTCCCTTTCCTACTCCATTAAGATCTATCTAATTCTGTTATACTTCGGTATAACAGATTCGTAGTGAACATCATTTCATACATCGTCATGCTGAGACTCAAAAATAATCATCTCTTCCAAAATAAATGTTTGGCCTAAGTTGTTGGAAATATTTTTTAGAGTTCCATATATGGAGGGTACATTCCAAATGCCATAGATTATTTTACATGAAAACCCATTAAATTCCATGTAAGGGTTCCCCCAAGATTCTCTTACCTTTTAAATGATACAATGATATTAAGAATAATGTTTATATTATAAAAAATCACCCACCACTACCCCTCCTATCAGCCAACTTACAATGATTCAATGATTGATCAGATAAAACCTAGGAAAGTTGATCCACAAAAGCATTTGTGTACTTAGATATTGCATGAATATTTTCAAAAAATATATCTTTCCTTCACCACATATTCATATCTTCCCTCTATTCACTACAACAAATGAGATGATTTCCATTATATTCTATATCAACTAGTCCTACCCAAGAAACAAATTCATGTAATTTCCTTCTTACATTTCTTTAATACGCCCCTTTAATTTCAAAAACCTATATAATCAAACTAAAACCCCCTCCTAGGATACAAATATATGATCCTATGTTAAAGGATCCAGGACCATACCAAAAAATAATTCTCCCTAACTATTAATTCATTTATTAAAAAATAAAATTGGATCGATAGAGAATAAAAATGACCTGAATAGTAATAAATTTTTCCAAGGAAGCGACCATGTCATTTATGATACAACTCTTCCAAAAAATCAAAATGTTGTTATTAATAATCTCACCATGAATATAATTCCTAGATCCCAGTATTCCAATGGAATACATGACCATGGAGGAGTCATTATTAAGTTCTATAATTGAAACAATTGTGGTACAAATGTGTCAAAATTTAGAAGAAAATAAAATATTTTTTACCTAAGTGACAAGGCCCCATGAAGTCCATGGGATGATTTAAATCATTGGATAGCCAGATGCCTTACATAGAGTCTTAGTGTCATGGGTAGACTATACCTTGGTTGGAGAACAGATAATATTCTTCGTGGATTGAATGTATGTACATACCAGACTTGGAGAAGATATCTCTACATGAACTACTATTGTAGGAACTTTCATCATTGATGATATGGGAAGGGGATTGGAAAACAAATCAATGGAGTTGAATAGTGGAAGAGGTATGGATCTGAACGATTTTGGAAGCCTTTTATATACCCTAATAGTTTATGTGAAGGGGAATCCTTATCTTTTTTTGGGATACCACATAGGGATTAGATCTAGAGTAGAGGTGGGCATTGCATAATCCATTGAGACTGGAGGGGTGTTCAATGGGAGAAACATAGAAACATCCATGAAGAAATCCCACTTTACACAAGGTAGAAAGGTGTCACTAAAAGGAATCTTGGTGGGAATAGAAATCACTAACATATGAGACAGTTGGAGGGGAGACTGTCTGAATAAAATATCAAGGGAATCGATTGAAAATGATGCCATGTTTCCCTCCTAACCAGGCCCCTTTTTCATGGTCACATCAAATTCTTATGTGGAAAATGATATATTGGCCTTAAATCCATAACAGAAATTCCAAAAAATTGACAAAAAATTCCCCTAGAGATGAAAATTTAAGCAGAAACATGCTGGAGAAGCTGAAAAAATGTGTTACCAAAAAAACTAATCCACATGTACTAAGAAGAATGGGGGATGGTAGTAGTATAGATATGTCTAACTACATGAACATATGATGTATATAATAATCCAACAAACCGAGTGAGTAATTATCAATGGAAAAGAAATAAATTATAGAATATTCAATGCTTTGAATGAAGGAAGGGTTGATTAAACATAGGGGAAGACGATGGAGATTAAGAAAAAACACCCCCTGAGTGGATTCAAGACCTTCATGAAACTCCATGGGAATCCTTAAAAGGTAGAATCACAATTATATCAATGATTGATGATAGTGAAACTATGGATTCATGAATTCCACCCTATATCCTAGAAAGACAAATAATTACTTCCAATGAAGTACTGAAACCCACGTCTATGAAGATCAACCCCATGAACTAACAATCACCATAATATTCAAAAGAGCGGTACACTCTATGATAAAAAGATCCACCAATGTCAATTTGTGTATGTTGACAACTTCTTTGATGGAACCACCCAAGAAAACAGGCATTATAGGACCCTACACATAGAACATCCACCATGCCTCCATTGTTGCTTCAGGAATTTCTCATAGGGACTCCAAATGATGGCATCCCATGAGAACCTCCTTCATCCCAGGTATTATAGGCACATATCTGTAGGTAACATAATAAGGAGAACCATAATGGTTACATAGAGAGCATTATGGGATGTTGTCAGCAGATGTTGAAGAGAAAATAACTGAGTTGAAATGAAAATGAATGACATAATGATTAAAAAAATTAAAGGAAAGAGGGTGAGTGGGGTTGTTTCTTTGGGATGAACAAGAGAACCATTAGTGTGAAGGGTTTAGTCAGTGAGTAAAATGTAATTATGAAAAAAATTACTGATATTGTAATTGGGTATTTTTTATTAATTATGAAATTCACTATACTTAATTGATTATTGATATTCAATATTGGGATAGAATCATGAGTGATAGATCAATATTGGATGAGAAATTGTTGATTCTTGAAAGGAACTATTTAAATATGTAATCAAATAAACCATGATACTCTACTAAGGTATGTCATTACTTTGACATATATTATTACTGAAAATGACTTGGTTTTGACCATCCATGTTTAATTTTTATTAAAACCATTTTTTAGGAAAAATGGGAAACCAGAGTTCACAAAGAGTTACCACTACGTGCTGAATGAGCTCACAAACTGGTTAAACACAAGACTAATGTTACTTGACCAAGCTATTCTGTAAAGCTCCCAGTGCACCAAACTAACTTGGGCACCAGGATCTTCTCCGATGAGCTCTTCAAGATGGGAGATCATCCTTTTCATTGTCTATATAAATTCCTCTGAGTTGATTTTCCTCTCGTGAAAGCCTCGGGCCAGAATTCTATCTTGCTTATCTATCCAGACTTCTTTCTCCTTTGTAGAATCAACTTGAAACATTCATTCACAAATCCTCTTGAGTTCCTCTTCTGATACATTGAGTCGTAAGACATTCTCAAGCATGTCTTCCTTGGAGTGAAGAATTATTTGTATGCACTCCACATCTTCTCCCATATTTCCATTGTTCCTTCCTTTCTTGGATGATCGAGTTTCCAAAGGTTTTGGTAGGTGGGATTAATCCGTGCATCCATTTTCCTTTTACATAGATTATGGTTTGATGATTTATTTATATTTCATGAGATTTTAATTCAATCAACAAATGATGTGTAGTTTTTTTGAGTAATTTATGTACTTGTTAAATATAATTCCATTCCATAAGTAAACAGACTAAAGTTCCAAATACACGTGGTTCGTTACACATAGGTTGTTTTAAATTCTTTATAAATGATTAGGATGTGATTCCATTGGATTCTCCATGATTCTAGAACATTCTATAGAGGTGCTCCTAGTTTAAATATGACATGGTAATGACTTTTTGGTCCTCTCCAATAGACCCATAAACACATCCAAGATGGGTAGTGAGATGAATTGAGTTAAGTGGACTGAGTAGGTCATGTAATTACCTATAAGACACTTTAGATCCTTATAGATCAATGGTATGGATTGGGTGAGTAGTCTATCCTAGTAGAACATAGTTTTGCAAAATGGTCATGTTTTATCTATAGTGTGCTTCTAATGAAACATTCCCCATTAGGCATGTGTGGTCATAAGATATTAGTGACTGGGTTGTTGGATATGTTATACCCTAGTGATGTGTTTTGAAGCTAGTGTGAGATTTCTTTATGAAAAAAATATATTTGTGGTTCCCCTACCATGTGTTGACAAAATGGAACTTGGGTAGTGTTTCTTAATTACGTTTTGACCCAAAGACTCCATGTTAGGTACCGTTCATGTTTTGTATCCTTGGGGACCCCTATAAGTATCGATAAAAGACCAAGCATGAGTAGGTGTGTTTGGGGATGGGTAAATATTTTTAATGATTTCACTGTAGAATATTTACCATGCTAGTGAGCTTCATGATTTATCGGTAGTGGTAATTGTTTTAAAAATTTATCAAACCCTTATATTTAATTTATGAATTAATTTATTTAGTTGTATTTGAGATATATTTAAGGATTTATAAATGGTCATCATGTAATTCTATTTTTGATAATGATAGGATGTGATTATAGTGATATTCGGGATACCAATAGGTGATTATTAGGATATATATTTTGATCCATATATGATAGGATAATATCAATATGATTTCAATGATATGCTTCCTAGGATAAACTTGTTGAGAGATGTGATAAATGTTTGGGACGTCGGAATTCAACCATGAAACTATATAGGCCAGAATTTATACTAAGGGTCCCTAGGATTCCAAGAATCTCTATGAATTTGGTGCTCATGCTTCATGTACTATTATTATATTTATTATTATGGGATTACCATGTCACCCCTACGAATTGACCAGTTTACCATAGTGACATTACATGTACTAGATTTGGATTCCCATGATATCTAGGATTTGTGAAGTTTACCTGGTTACATAGGGGATTAATTTGATCAATTATTTAATGAGTTTCTTAATAAATATCCACATTAAATAAAATATATTTGAGTTTTCATAGATTCCTAAGACAACAAGGATCTAGCTATTTAATCCTTGATTGCAAGAAGTTTGGTCAATTGATCATAATATTTTATGTATGCCTAGATAACTTCCATGTATATGGTTTTAACATATTTGTGGAGGCAAATACATGGGATCCTATGGTTGGGAATATATCCCCAAAATCAGATGGATTATGCTCAAAGACACTAAACCCTTAGAGATGTAGTCATAGTCAATTGGTTTCATAGACCTGAGGATTGATGATGGAATATTTATTTGTTTAATATTTTTATTCAGTGATTTTTTTATTCAGATCATGTGACATACACATATCACTACATTTCTTGTATGTAATTGATTTTTTGGGGGTTATAGTTTTAAATTTTTACTCACACGCAACTTTGTCCACCACTACACTCAATTAAGATAGTAGAATCCAACATGGTTTTGGGTGCATGTTGGGCAGAGACCAGTGGTTTTATTGTCATGAATGATAGCTCATAGTATTGAGATTTGGATGAGGTGAAGCACAGTGTACTTGGTAGGTACTATTTTATAGTCTTCGTTTGTCTATTAAAATTTTATAGGTCATCCATTAGTGGGTGGTATGTTTTATATGACATCATGACCATTTGAGTCTTTATATCTTTTGAATTCACTTATTGTTATGGGATATGAATATTCCATAAACCTACTCTAATGTGATGATGTCAATTGTATTTATAAAATTATCAATTACACATTAATATGATATGGGTGTATAGTCTCTACAAAGTCACACCCTAGAAATCTACTACTAGTTGATAGATTCTATCATATACAGTGGTGTCTCTAAGGATATATAGTACAGAAGGATGGAAAATTAGATTAGTGTCATGCAGAGTAAGACATTACAACATATGATTTTCTATGAATAATATATTCAACAAAAAAATATTAAATTATAAAATATAATATGATATATAAATATGAATTTTCAAAAATTCATTACACATAAAAGAATCATGTATGTATTTATGAAGATTATATAATTATTGTAAAATTTCTCATGGGTAATAAAGAGAAAAAATATATTGATTGCAGAATAATGGTACCAAATAATGCTTGATTGTTTTTTTAAAATTTCATAATACCTAAATCCATTAGTATTATTCTTATCATTAACCCATTTAATGATCAACATATTGGGAATTGGATGTTAACACCACCTTTCTTGGAATATTTATAAATGGTGAAACTAGAAAGGTTAGTGAAATCATAGAATAGCAATGTTAAATGTGTGTTGTCTATATCCTATTATGGATTAATGAATTCTTCATGATCATAGAATATTCATTGGGAAAGAATGATTGGCATTTTCCTATAATATGTTAGTGATAGAGACACCATTTTCTATGTGAAATGTGTTGAGAACATATCGAAAACATTTTTTAGTTATACAATTGGTTAGGATTTGATTGAATGAATATTTACAGGGATTGAAATAATGTAGCAACCAATTTTCTTAGGAAAATATGTGAAATTATATATCTATGGGATTTATAAACTAAGGAAAAGTTCATATAATGAAAATATATTGATTAATACATGTTTGACCACATTAAGAGGGAATTGTTCCCAATGTCACATGGCATAAATATCTCTAGGAAGAAATGTATAATGTAAAGGTGGAGACAATAGTGGGGAGTATAATGATATATGTTTCTATGGTGGATCTATAATTCCATCCCTTCTATGAACTATGTATGATATTTCAGACACAATAATTATATTCTAAAGATGTCTGTCAGATCCCAAAGAACTTCTTGGGAATATGTTAAGCTAAGGAAATGAACAAAACATTTTCATTCAAGCTAGCGGTATCCATATCTACAAAATAAAAACAATATCTTTCATTACGCTACATATAAAGAATAAGTACGACACAAAAAATTATTTTCCCTATTTTATGAATTTATAAAAATGATAATTGATAATATTGTAATAATAAGAAAAAGTAATTAAAGGTAAATACATAGAGATGTAATCATTGAAGAAGATTTACTCAATGAGGTGAAATTGAAAAAAGAAGAGTAGCATCGCAAGAAGATACGAAAGACCCAATGACTAAATCTATTTCTCATATGAAACGTGATTTAATTAAGTAAGGGATGAATAATTATTCTCAAGTAGTAGGTTATAGTAAAAGTGGGATAATAGTGAATGTGAGTTCCACATTCCGAACATGAATTGTATATGTCAATTACCATATCATATGTATATATATTTGGGAATTATGTTATATTGCATTATTAGTGTTAAAACATATTCATCGACTATTTTAATGGTAATTTACATAGAATATTATCCATATCAATAGCCCTTATAAATTCTTGGTTATAACAGGGACCTTGAGAAACAATAATAGTAATCATAAATATATGTCATGTGGTCAAGATAAATTATAAAAATAAGATAGAGACGATGTCTGAATATCAGGTCTTAGGGTCTCTTAAGCATTAATACAGATTCCTATGAATTATCCACACGATGATCTGGAGTAGAGGTGATCATGTGGTTTGGACCTCCAATAATAACACCCCATGTTTTTGGTTTCACATTTTGTACTCATCTATGAAAAATATTATTGGTGTCATGACTTCTGATTTGCATAATTGTGAAAATTTTATTTGAATACTTTAGCACAAGATGAAAATCATGGAATTTAGGCATCTAGAAAGGTATCATGCATTGGGTGTTTCATTAGTGGTATTTCATTGGTTGAATGATCGAAATGATATTTTTCACTTCCAAAGAGAAGATATATATTGGGTAGGGTTTTCTAATGTATTGTTATGTTTATTAAGTCCATGGACCTGGTGAGTGAGATTAAGTCCATCATATATGGTCTGAATATAATAGATAAAGGAAATATTATGATACATAGTGTGAATACTACTTTATGAGATATTGAGAAACCACAATATTTTATTTCAAAATTCTTCCTCATAAGAGGTCATAGTCCCTATCCCTAAAACATATCTGTTAAGGGTTATAATGTGTTTATAGAAACCAATATTGATATGTGGGTATGACTAATTGATATCAATATACTAATCTTGATGATAACATATAAATAATATTCAAAATAATGACAAATTATAATGAATTAGGGGTAATGATATAGTGTTCCCCAGAGTGGGGGAGAGGATTTTATATATTTTAAATGATCTCAAAAAACAAAGATAGAAATTATTAATTAATTTTAAAATATTATGATGTGAAATTATTGACTTGCGTATTCTCATGTTTTTTGGGAATATAATAAGGAATTATATTTTTTATAAATGAATAATATTTTTATTCAATAAAAATATATGTAGAAGAGCCTATTCAAGTTAATGCTTATTAGTTTATTACATTACATTTTAATATATTTCTCAAGTATGTGATAAATTATTTATAAATTTTGTACATGTTTACGAGGCCTTAAATATAGTTAGGTTCATATTTTGGGGGATAAATATATTCCGGGGTTAGAATATTTTATACATAACCAAGTCTATTTAATCCAAAAGAGGATCAAACTCAGGAGAATTATTCATCCTAGGAATTTGAGAGCTCTTCTGTCCACCCACCCCCAATTACTAGATATAAAAGGAGATTATCTAATCATCTTGATCATTTTTTTGTACTATTTTTGAATGAACTATGTTTCATTGATCATTGTGACATAAAATGTTTAATTGGATATCCATGCTATCCCCCCTAACCAAGATGATTGTGGTATGAGTATATTGTTTTAGTATATATAGAGAATATAGAGGGTTCCCACCACAGTTACATCATGTAACTATATCCTATAGTCAATGGACACACATTAGATAATTATTGAACAAGGAACGGTATCATTTTTTATTTTTCATTTTTGGTTTCAATCAGAAAATATCTATAGGTTGTTAACTACGTGTTCCATATTAGAGATAATGTTATGTAATTTATAATAGAATTAAAATATTTATTTTCCCTATGACACATGCTTACATCACACATAAGACCAAGAATGATGATATCTATTCATCAACTACCATAGTTTCTCTTTTGAAAAAGGATATTTCCATCTAGTAATGGAGTGAGACAACACTAATAAAAAGATTTTTTACCATCTTATTGAGATTTTTATTTTTTTAATCAAATAACCCCATTCCATTGTTGAGTTATTTATAAGGATACCACATTCATGGTGTTATTATTCATATGGTAATTTTCAAATTTGGTGGACATGTATACTAGTCCATTGTTAGATCATAATATCATAATTGTGCACCTCATATTATTTTCATTTCTCATTCAATATATCTTCACATATTCTAGGAAATATCTATATATCAGTGTATATATAACATAGGAAATTATATTATAATAATAAATTAATATAATTAATTACCCATCTCTAAATGTTTCATGTTTGATGATTTCAATATATATGAAAATATTGACCAAGTCAATATTAATGGCTTCTATATTCTAATTTTGATTAATTTTATATTGTACCATTTTCCCCACATGCATAAATCACATTTCATTTCATAATTACCCTTTTTATTGGGTATACCCACCATATCCTTCATCTTGTATATTTTTTATGTGAATATTTTTCTTAATTTAGCCATGAAATCAATTCAATAAATTATTATTCTCTTAAAGAGTAAAGTTACTTAAATTTTCATTACAAAACATATAAAATATATTTCCTTTAATCTTATATATTTTCATTTGAGAGTCACCATCATTGCCTGTGATAATCCATCCTTTGGGATTAAATGGGACCTCAAATATAGAGTGATAGATATGTCTTATACTCACAAGGTTCATTCACACTACATCAATAAAGAGAACATCTATTTTCATAAGTTCAAATCTAGATAATTAACTATCACCACTACCATTAATCTAAAATGATATACCATTACTAAAAACACTATTTTATCTACTATTAATCATATATTTTTAAGAATTATTATATTCACTATCATATGGGATGAGCACCCTCTTTCAATGAACAAGGTGTTGTTGTTATTTATATCATTGTGACTATTCTCTACTATATCATACTTCTTTTAGTTCTTTTTTCATTTCAAGATGATCCAAATTGAGATAAGGAATAATATGGCATATCCTATTTTGTTTTAAGGAATTAAGTGTAATTAAAATATTCTTCTTCTTATTAAAATGGAGAAAATTATTTTTATATAAAATATTATTAGATTTCATTGTAATCATTTATCATTGACTTTTATAGAGGAAACATCTTCTTATTTTTCTCCGATAATTAGATTCTTTATAAATAAATATATATTAATTAAAATAATAGTCATAGTAATAATTTCTTTTATAATATAATTGATATGATATCATTCATATTTATTTTATTATTTGTGAATAATTATTCAAAAATATCCTTGAATATTAACAATAGGATATGGTGTGGAAAATGAAGTTAAAAAATGTGATTTTATTAGGGGATATATCCTCTATAATGTTCCATTAACATATACCTACCCATTGAGAAGGTCCTCATTTTTTTATTACAAAATTATGATTGAGATAAATTTATAACTCTCTTATTAAATTTAATTGGATATATATTTTTTCATATAACTCGTGTTTTATTGTTGACACTTGAATCATGAACCATCTTCTTCCTTAGCTCTGATCTAAACCTATTTTCTTTTCCTACTGCCATTTCCTCATAAATGACTCCACTTTTACCAATGAACATGAGTCTTTGTTCAATACAAATTTACCCAAAACCTATTAAACCTCACTTGAACCTTTTTGGAAAATTTTAATCTATTACTACCATGATGTGATTATTCTTATTTGAATCAATTATTTTTACATCTGATGAAAAAAAAATCATAATGGAATGACATCTTCATAATGATTTTCAACATTATTATTTCTCTCCTTAATTTAAAATTAACATGAACACATACCTTATATTTTTCCTAGATAATTAGCTGGAAATTCACTAATTCATCTAAATTTACCCGACTGAGAGTCTGATCATCCATTTCTCATTCTAGTTGATAAATCATATTTCAATGTTCATCTATATATATAGAACATTATTTCAACAAACTAATGAATATTTTACTTTTATTCTTTGTATGTCATTCTTTTAATGACCCCCATAATGTTCTATAATTAGTTTAACCAAACATTCCTAGTGATCATATTCCTCTTGTAATGTTTGTTATATTTCAACTATTTCAATCATATAATCCTCAGCATCCAATTTTAATATTGGTTCCACTTCATATACATGTTATTTTTCATCATCAACTTTATTAATCACCAATATATTACAATGTTACTTATTAGAAGAATTATTTACAGGTTTGATGTAACACACCAAGCTTCCACGATACGCTTCTCTTTGAATAATACAGTAGCATGTGTTGTATGCAATTTCGAATTCTAACACACACCACAACCAATCAAACAAGTCATTATTAATAGTCATACCCAATTTTTGAAATTTTATTAATTTTTTCTTTCAAAATGGACATCATTTTTGGATTCAGAATATCGAAATTATGAACGGGTGAATTTTTGGTATTTTTCTGAAAACATTCAATTTTTGATGAATAGTGAAAAAACACTGAGTTATAATTTAAAACCGAATTTTTATTTAAATAATTATTTATTTTATTTAAATTTAATTAAGGTCAAAATAGATACATAATACCTATATAAGCTCAATGTAATTCATTGGAGTCTGTTTAGAATAATATTAGATATGTAAAAATTTTATTGAACTTTTCATCGCCTTTTACCCACCTCCTAGGAGAATTTGGAAGTTCACATAAAACATAATTTTACCACTTATGTGAGTGGAATTTCAAAAATCCAAGAGACATAGTTAATATTAAGGAGTAAAATGTGGTTCAATGAGAATAAAATAATTTTTGATGAATACTAACTTTTTACTTTAATTTACCACGGTTAAAAGTAAATAGGTTAATTAAGGGTAAAATGATATTAATATTACCCTAACACATGTCCTAATTCTATTACACAAGTTTATATCAAACAAAAATAAACTTAGGAATAAAATATTATCATTTAGGTCCACTTGGATAAGATTAGGACATTTACTATTATTTAATTCAAAGAAGAGTTAAAAGAGATAAAATCAAAGTTTAACAACTAAAATTTTTTTAATATAGGGCCATAAATAAGATAAATTATATTATAAATATTCCTTAGAAAGATAAAAAACTTTCCTACCTAATCGTATTTTATTTATAGTTTTTATATTTTAAATAATTCAATTTATTTATGACACAATGGTGATGCAGTAATTACCTAATTATTGAAATATTAAAATAATTGATATTATAAATATCGAAATAAATGTAATTTGAGACTTTTTGTAAATTACATAATTTTTTAGGTTAATATGACATATTAGGATTGGTTATATAATTTTTTTTGAAGTAATAATGCTGTTATTAAATTATCAAAAACAAAATACCCAATAGTGTCAAAATTGACATAAAAGTGTTTTTAAAACAAATATTATATTATCAATTAATATTATATTCCTAAAAATATAAGGATCTCCCAAAAGACATATATAATGACAGGTTTATCATTAATGGACTATATGGGGGTCTCTTGGAGGTGTATAGTATGTTTATTAACTATACAATATTAAAATACTAAGAGACAAGGTAAATGTCAAACGATTTAACTACGAGTTAAATATAAATGATAAGTTTTATATAGTGAACCCAACCTGTCTAAAATCTATTGGTTGAAATTATTTAGACCCATACCCACCTTAATCATTAAATAGTATACTTTGGAGCCATTAGAAACCGAATATGAATTTATTATAAAATAATATTTCTAGCTTTTCCAAAGGTTCCCCTCACCCCTCTTATAAAAGGGTACTCCCCCTTCTCTCTTATTTACACATTCAAAGAATTTTTTCTCGGAAAACCCCTACCCCAATATTCTCTCAACTTCCCTAAATCCAACCTAGAGGCCTTATTTTGATTAGAAATCCAACCTAAAGAGCCCTCTTGATCAAATCAAAAAAGAAGAACCCCAAGAATAGGTAATGTTTTCACCACCCTCTTTCAAGTTCCTTTCTTCCTCAACTTCTTCATTATTTGTTAGTTCCATTATAAAATAATAACTCCAGTATATTTTATATCTTGTGATGTTATTATAAATATGGTACAACCGTATTCAGTATTCTATCCATCCATTGAATGGCATGTCACCATACGTGTGTACGTATGGCCTACCGTCTCCACGTCGTGGTGTAATTGTTATTAAATACATTATTATTTGGATGGTTATAATAATTTTGTGTAATTCAAGTGAATAATAAGTTTAACATGATAATTATTCTGTATATATTATATACCATCCAGTTATATATGATTTTAATATCAAAGGAATGATATTATCGCTCGTGCGTACGTATGGAATACTGTCTCCATGAACGCGATGAGATCCATTCTCCATCACATCCATAAGAGTATAAATCCCATTTTATAATGAAAAATAATGTTTAAGGACTAGATATCATTATTTATATGAATAATATTCAACCTATCTATAACAAACACGACTTATGTAACAAAAAATATAAAAGAAAACGAGTAAGATAACACCCAAAACCACGATAACACTAAGATATTATTAACAAAGAAATGTTAAAAGATCATATATGATATCATATTAATGTATATGATTCTTGAATAATTCAATAACAATTATTTCACCATTATATAGGAGGATAACCTTCCATTGACCATGGAAAATGTACAAAGTAAGGGGTTTCTAATCTCACTTTTAATTCTGTGAGATTTCCATTGTTCCCCGCTTATTTATTGAATGTGGTATGTGTACTACCAATTATTGTATTAATTTTGTAATATAATTAAATTTATGGATATTTACATCATCATTGTATGATTCTTATTTCATGGGTTTATTTTTTGTAATTTACCAAATCAATAAGGGAATTTGAAATTTCAATTTCCATTCATTCGGCTTTACGCAAACTTCATTGATTATTTTTCTCCAAGATTATTTGTAGAATCACTATTCATTTGCTTATGTCATAATTTCCACTCCCATTTCTGTTGATATATTTTTGATACACATAATCACTCCATTGATAATTTCTCAAGTCATCGATATGAACTTGATAAGAGCAATTTTTAACTCATTCTCCATTTGTTGAGTTAAATATCCAATTCATTGGTGTTGTATTTACAAGAACATGTGTGAATGTACTATGATTGATTTACATTGAATATCCAATCATATTGAGTGTATTTATATTTATGTCACATAATTATGTCATTTATTTATACTTAACCTAAGGATATGGTCTTTATAAGAGATTTCATCTCAATTTACATTCCATTGAGACTTCTTTGTTGTTATACACCAAATCACTTTTATATGGTGTATATAATGTACTTTGACATAGTATATCATGAATCCATTTATTCTCATGATATTAAAATGTTTTTATTACCTCAATCACTTTTATTCAAGTGTCACTCTTTTGGTTAGGATCTATAACTAAAATATCATTTTAAATGATTTAAATATTTATTATTCTAAATTGTTCTCATTAATGTCCATGTTTTAAAAATGGTTTTAAAGATTTATTTTTATGGACATTAAAGTTTTAAAATTAAAACTGCTTTTAAAAGTTTCAAAGTGGTATGGGAAACTTTGTTTCAAAAATCTACTTTTAAATGGCCTCTTGACAAATAGTGTGAGTTTTAAATGTTTTCATGAAAAACGGGGATATTTCTCTGAAATTGTTTTGTTGGTTATTTTCATCTATGTCAATGTCCTTCATTATTATCAATTGAGGTTAAAATGTTACAATACAATCTTACTTATTGTGTTGAATTAGTTATGTTTTACTATGGATGTTCTATTTTTATACCATTCATGGTTTGTGGATAAAGTATTGACATTTCGTATGTTATTTTTAATACGAATGTTTATGTTATGTTTCAAATTTTTTAAAAGAAGAATGTTTTAGACATAGTAAGTGACAGGTGGAGCTCGCTATAGCTCCTCGATGCATCTGTAGGTCTCATGATACCAACTAGTGTCTTGGAACAAGGCCTTGAAAAAATCTTATTTGTAGTCTTGGCCCAAGGCCTTGACTATGTGGTTATAATAGTCTGCAATTATGCATTCCATCATTATGAAAGTGGATATTGATATTGCATGTGATTATTTGACTAGTAGAATATCCATGTGAATAATTAAATATAATTACTTCATTTTATTTATGCCATATTATGTCGAAGTTCAAGATTAAAAGGCTTTTGTTTTAGTTATACATTGCCTTAAATGTTTATGCTTATTTATGAAAGTTTTCACTATACTGTTATTTTTACTGAGCATCTGAGCTCCCCCCTTTCAATGTTTTATTTTTCCCAGGGTGCGAAGAAGTATTTTATGAATGACCTTCAGGGATAGTATACGGGGATATGAATACAAGATGTTGTTGTAGTTTTTTTCACATTATGTTATAATGTAAGACTTATGAATATATCTGGTGATTCCAAGGCTACTAAAATAATCAGTATTTCGAGACTCGATATTTGTTGATCATGCCACTGTTATATAATAATGCACCAACTCTAGGTAACTGGGGTCGGAGCATTACAGTTGGTATCATAGAAATTTTAGTACAAACCTTGGAAACTAGATTTAGATAAAGTCCGATTAGAGAACATAGCCCTAAGATAGACTTTGAGGATTATAATAGAAGAACATCCTGGAATTTTGGTATTGTAAAGTTTTGTGAGTTTTCCAAGAAACATATCCCGGTCTGGATACGAGTAAGTAGAGGTGGCTCTGGCACAGATGTACCTAGGGGTAAAACCTGAAAACACCGCTTTGAACTAGACTCGAATGGGAACTGTTAAACGACAACGGGCCTTGTTGCACTCTTGGTTACGACACTCCTGGGGGATATTCTTAATATAATTTACATATTATTTAAAAAAAAATTGAAATATTTTAATATAAGATGAGAATAAATGACCTTGGTTAATCCTAAGTTGTTTCAAATTAAGAATATGGTGTCATGATATTCTCTAAATGATTTTATGACTACTGTTACTCACACAATGCTTTATGGTTTTAGTCAATGGATGGAGTCCAAGGAAGTCATAGTAACTTTTAGAATGATGTACATGGTGGGAACAATGTTGGAAATGAGAAAAAATGGAATTTTGATAGGCGTAAAAGATTTCGTGTTCATGCCAAATCAGTTTTCCACAAATATGATCAACATATATATTAACCAACTCCCGGACTCAAAAACGATGAGAAAGGTGATGAATGATAAGAGCTCCAGTAGTGGAGACCATGGAGAAAAGAATCCTAAATTTCCATCACGTAGGATGTGTGGAAGCGGACACCCAGGAAATTGTCTCAATAGAACAAAGAAATGATTTACGTGTAGGAAAGAAGGACATAAAGTGAAGAATTGTCGAGGAAAAATGAAGAGTATTATGTATGAAAATAAAAATGGTCCCAAGAATCCATTTTCAGTCATTTTATTTAAATTTAGGGGACCTGGACATTACCCGAGTGCATTCCCTATTCTATAGGATATTTTCTTGGTCAAAGAATAAGCTATGTGTAAATAAATGGTTGGAGAAATGTTGAAAAATATTAGTGCTCCTTATTGATGGGATTACTTTGGAATAAATTTCTCTTGTATTTGTAACCCCGCAGTTTTCCATGTGAGAATGATATTTGAGTAAGACTTATCTTTTCCCTTGTGGATATAGTTATATATAACCATTTGGTTTTATATTAACATTGGGTTTGAGGAAATGACAAGTTATTATCATTTGGGATGAAAATGCAAGGTATGAGATAACATTTCTGGTTAAAATTATGTTATGGTTATTTTGAGGAATTTATCTCGTTTTGGTAATGTTATAAAATATAGTTTTTGAAAAAGGACAACACGCAGACCGTCTGACAACCCGTCATGTCTGAAAAAGATGTGGGAATTGAACCCGCAACCAAAGTGCGATTGGGATTTATCACCTACCAATGGACTATGTGAAGTCCTTGGATAGTGTGACTAATTATTTTTAGTTAAATGATGTTATTGATCAATAATATGTTGATTTTTGTTCTTATGTCTTATCAAATGATAACCTTATTATAGGAAAATGATTTGGTGATTAAGTGATAAATGTTATTTTGGCAGATTTTCGCATTTTTGGGAACACTATATGCCCAAGGAAAATAGAATTCTATGGGATTTCATTTGAGGAGTGATGGTAGATTTTTCTCTACGTTTTTAGTGTGGATTTATCGGGATTTGGGTTATTTATGGAAATGATTAACCTATAATAGAGAATATGCGATTATGTTAATTACTTTTAAGTATGTGACTTTAAGATTAGTTGATGTCATTTGGTGATACAATTTAACGTGGAAGACTACATAACCAAATTCTTCTATGTTTTGGGTTTCAATATTAGTTTGGATTATATTGAGGATTTTAAGGATGATTGATTATTGAATGGTATTTATTTTTCTCTGGGGTATTGTTGGTTTAATTTTAGAAATTAAGATTTGTGTTTCTTTCTCTAAAGGAATATCCTTTTGGGGGATCATCAGATCTTGTACGAACCATTTTGGTTTTGATTAATCTCAAAAGACAAGGTAAATATAGAGTTTATCCTTCGTGGATCATGTGATTCTATAGAAGTTTATTCTAGCTCTTCCAGTGTGACCAAGTCTTCTTGAATACTCATCATTTAAAAAAATGAGTTAGTGGGGGAAATTTATTAAAGAACGAAAATCTACTTATAAAGTAAGTATATCTCTTTATTTTTATAGTAAATATCATAAATAAATTCCTCATCTTTATGTAATGTAACTTAAAAAATGTTGTTCGTATACTTTTCCTACTGAGAAACTAATGATTGTTTGTCCCATCACATGTTTGATGCTTTCATGTTGTTAATTTTCTCCGGATCATGTTTTATATCCCTCTCCATTAGAACTTGACACTTAGTTTATCTTCAATATCCATGTTTTCCTAAATGAAATCATAGTATGAGTAATATTGGGTGACCTTTGTACTTCCCTTTCTTTCTTTAAAGGTGATAGTTTTATTAACTCTTTTTCTGATGTGGGTCTTTCCATTATATTCCCAATCCCAATTTTAAAAATTTCAAGGATGAAATTATTCGGAGGGGAGAATTTAACACCCCAAGTTTCCACGGTATGCTTCTCTTTGAATAATACAGTTGCGTGTGTTGTACGCAACTTCGAGTTCTAACACACACCACAACCAATCAAACTAGCCGTTATGAATAGTAATACCCACTTTTTAAAATTTTATAAATTTTATATTTCAAAATGGACTTCATTTTTGGATTGGGAATATCGAAATTATATTAGGGTAAATTTTTGGTATTTTTCTGAAAACATTCAATTTTTTATAAATACTGAAAAAAACACAGAGTTATAGTTTAAAACCGAATTTTGAAATAAATAATTATTTATTTTATTTAAATTTAATAATGGAAAAATAGATTCATAATACCTATATAAGTTAAATGTAATTCATTGGGGTTAGTTTAGAATAATTTTAGATATATAAAAATTTTATTGAACATTTCACCGTCTTTTACCCACCTCATAGGAGAATTTGGAAATTCACATAAAACATAGTTTTAATGCTTATGTGAGTGGAATTTCGAAAATCTGAGAGACATAGTTAATATCAAGGAGTAAAATGCGCTTCAATGATAAGAAAATAATGTTTGTTGAATAGTAACATTTTACTTTTCTTTTCAACGGTTAAAAGTAAATAGTGTAATTAAGGGTAGAAATGCTATTAATAATACCCTAACACATGTCCTAATTCTATTGGAAAAATTTATCTCGACCAAAAAAAACCTTAGGAATAAAATATTATCATTTATGTCCAATTGGATTAGATTAGGACATTTATTATTATTTAATTCAAAGAAGAGTTAAAGGTGATAAAATCAAAGTTTAATAAATAAAACATTTTTAATATAGGGCTATACATAAGATAAAATAGATTATAAATATTCATTATAAAGATAAAAATATTTCGTACATAATGTTTCTTTATTTATAATTTTTATATATTAAATAATTTTATTTGTTTATGACACAATGGTGATGCAGTAATTACATAATTAATGAAATATTAAAATAATTGATATTATAAATATCAAAATAAATGTAATTTGATACTTTTTATGAATTAAAAAAAATTTCTAGGTTAATATGACATATTAGTATTGGTTAATTATATTTTTTTAGAAGTAATAATGCTGTTATGAAATTATCAAAAACAAAATATCCAATAGTGTCAAAATTGACATAAAAGAGTTTTTAAAACAAATATTATAATATTAATTCATATTCTATTCCTAAATATCTAAGGATCGAAAAAAAACTTATATAATGATATTTTTATCATTAATGGACCTTTTTGGGGTCTCTTGAAGGTATATAGTAAGTTTATTAACTATATAATATAAAAATACAAAGAGACAAGGTAAATCTCAAACTATTTATCTAAGAGTTAAATACAAATGATAAGGTTAATATTGTGACCCAAAACTATCTAAAATCTATTTTTTTAATTTATTTAGATCCATCCCCACCTTAACCTTTAAATAATCCACTTTGGAGCCATTAGAAACCGAATATAAATTTATTATAAAATAATATTTCTAGCTTTTCCAAAGGTGCCCCTCATCCCTCTTATAAAAGGGTACTCCCCCTTCTCCATAATTTAGACCTTAAAAGCCTTTTTTCTCGGCCAACCCCTGACCAAATATTCTCTAAACATCCCTCAATTAATTCTATAGTCCTTAGTTTGATCATAAAGCCAACCTAAGGAGCCCTTTTGATCAAATGAAAAGGAAGAACCCGAAGAAGAGGTAATGTTTTCACCACCCTCTTCCAAGTTCCTCTCTTCTTCAACTTCTTCTTTCTTTTTTATTTCAATTATAAAATAATAACTCCAGTATATTTTATATACTGTGATGTTATTATAAATATGGTATAACCATATTCAGTATTCTATCCATCCATTGAATGACATGTCACCATACGTGCGTATGTACGACCAACCATCTCCACATTGTGGTGTAATTGTTATTCAATACATTATTATTTTGATGGGTATAAAAATGATGTGTAATTCATGTAAATAATAAGTATAACATGATAATTATTCTTTATATATGATATATCATCCAATTATATATGATTTTGATATCAAAAGAATGATATTATCACTCGTGCATACGTACGGACTACTGTCTCCACGAACACGATGAGATTCATTACCCATCATATCCATAGAAGTATAATTCTCATTTTATGATTAAAAAAAATTAGGACTTGATATCCTTATGTATATGAATAAGATACAACCTATCCATAACAAACACGACTTATGTAACAAAACATATAAAAGAAAACGAGTAAGTTAACACCCGAAAAGACGATAATACTAAGATATTATTAACAAGGAAATGTTAAAAGATCATATATGATATCTTATTAATGTATATGATTCTTGTATAATTAAATAACAATTATTTCACCATTATAAAGGAGGCTAACCTACCCTCGAACAAGGAAAAAATAAAAAGTAAGGGGTTTCTAATCTCACTTTTATTTTTGTGAGATTTCCATTATTCACCACTTATTTATTGAATGTGGTGTGTGTACAACCCATTATTGTATTCATTGGGTAATATACTTAAATTTATGGATATTTACTTCATCATTTTATGATACTTATTTCATGGGTGTATGTTTCGTAAGGTACCAAATCGATAAGGGAATTTGAAATTTCAATTTCCATTCATTCATATTTACGCATACTTCATTGATTATTTTTCTCCAAGATTATGTGTAGAATCATTATTCATTTTCTTATGTCATAATTTCCACTCCCCTTTATGTGGATATACTTTTGATACACATAATCACTCCATTGATAATTTCTCAAGTCATCGATATGAACTTGATATGAGTAATTTTTAACTCATTCTCCATTTGTTGAGTTAAATATCCAATTCATTGGTGTTGTCTTTACAAGAACATGTGTGAATATCCTCTGATTGATTTACATTGAATATCCAATCATATTGATTGTATTTATATTTATCACACATAATTATATCGTTTATTTATCCTTAACGTAAGGATATGGTCTTTATAAGAGATTCCTTCTCAATTTACAGTCCATTGAGACTTCTTTGTTGTTATACACCAAATCACTTTTATATGGTGTATATAATGTACTTTGACATAGTATATCATGAATCCCTTTATTATCATGATATTAGAATGTTTTTATTACCTCAATTTTGTTTATTCAAGTGTCACTCTTTTGGTTAGGAACTCTAACTAAAATATCATTTTAAAAGATTTAAAGATTTATTATTTTAAATCATTCTCATTAATTTCCATGTTTTAAAAATTATTTTAATGATTTATTTATATTGACATTAATGATTTAAAATTAAAACTCATATTAAAATTTTCAAAGTGGTATGGGACACTTTTATTCAAAAATCTATTTTTAAATGGATTCTTGACAAATAATTTTAAATGTTTTCAAGAAAAAGGGGGATATTTCTCTCAAATAGTTTTGATGATTATTTTCATCTATGTCAATATCCTTCATTATTACTGATTGAGGTTAATATGTTACAATACAATATTACTTATTGTATTGAATGAGTTATGTTTCACTGTGGATGTTCTATTTTTATATAATTCATGGTTTGTGGATAATGTATTGACATTTCGTATGTTAGTTTTAATACGAATGTTTATGTTATGTTTTAAACAATTCATATGAGGAATGCATTGGACATAGTATGTGACAGGTGGAGCCCGCTATAGATCCTCGATGCATCTGTAGGTCTCATGAGACAAACTAGTGTCTTGGCACAGGGCCTTGAAAAAATCTTGTTTTAATCTTGGCACACGGCCTTGACTACGTGGTTATGATAGTCTGGCATTATGCATTCCATAATTATTAAAGTTGTTATTGATATTTCATGTGATTATTCGACTAGAAGAATATCCATGTGAATATTTAAATGGAATTAATTCATTTTTTTTTCCATATTATGCTGAAGTTCAAGATTTAAAGGCTTTTTTAGTTATATATTGCCTTAAATGTTTATGCTTATTTATGAAAGTTTCTGCTATATTGTTATCCTTACTAAGAATCTGAGCTCACCCCTTTCAATGTTTTTTTCCCAGGATGTGAAGATGTATTTTATGAATGACCTGCAGGGATAGTATGAGGGGAAATGGAGACAATATATTGTTGTAGTTTTTTTCACTTTATGATGTAATGTAACACTTATGAATATATCTAGTGATTCCAAGGATACTAAACTAATGGTCTTTCAAGACTTGATATTTTGTGATCATTCCATTGTTATGTAATAATTCACCGACTCTAGGTAACTTGGGTCGGCGCGTTACATTTTATGTCTCTTTTAAGAGGTAACCTCCTTCATATCATCATTAAAAATTGTTCATAATGACTATCATTAACATATTTCCAAGGAAACCAACTTATAATTCTTCCAACATTACCACACAACAACAAAAAATCAGAGGTATCTTTCTATTTAATATATTATTTACTCTATAGATATTTCATGATACTAGAAAACGGAATTATCTTTCCACATTATTTTTATCAGATATTTCTTAAATAATGTATTATATTTCCATTCCAGGAAATTATATCTTTTGAAATATCTTATTTGATCTACATTCCTACTCTATTATAATTTCATAAGTTCTAAATTTCAAATTAAATAGTCAGGAGATAGCATGAAAAAATCCCTCTCATCAAGAGTATATATGTTCATAATATATAGAAGTATAAGCCACCATAATACGTACATTACAACAAAAAATCTACGATTTATTTACTAAGTCCATTAATATCTCTAACATATTGGTTTATTTTGTTTAATAAATTGTTATAATTTTTATTATGATTCATTTTTATCTCGCTAAATTTATTATTCACCGCTTGAAGCATAATATCATTCACTTAACTATTTTCATTAAAATATCATCCATTTTTACCACTTTTAATTGAAATAAATATAGTTCATTACATTTTTTTAGACTTACTTAATAAAGCATTAGATAAGTATTTTAAATCCTTAGAATCGTAATGGAGTAGCTACCTCACTATTTAAGTCATTGATAATTCTAATGCATCACTAACATGTCTCCCATGTATTTTAGGGAGAATGCATGTAAGAAAAGTATATATAGGTGAGATATTACATTTGTGTTTGAAATATAATAAATACTTCCATCAAAATATAAAACCCCTTTATCATTCAATATGTTCTATATAAATAAAAAAATGATATATTCATGGTCAATAACATCACAATTAATAAAACCTGATGCTACTTGAGACACCCTCAGAAGGATAGGGGGAATAAAGAGGTCAAACTGTTTTTCAATTTCATTTGATATTCTTCTCAATGTTGTTAGTATGTGCTAAAGATATATATTTTTATGACACATGTAGTAAAAAAACAAATTTACAAAATAAACCAAGGAACATTCATTTTTACATGTTTCACCACGAATCGTTATTATAAGAAGAATGAAAACTAGTTTTTTCTCTAATTAAATAGAATCTACTAAAATTTACTAGTTTTGTGGATATAATTTATTTTTCATGATCAGAATATTCCATGATTACTACCTAAATAATTATGTTTATGGAATAAATCCCTACTTCCCATGGATTACATCAGCCAACTCCACAATTCTACACTAATTTAAACAGGGGATTTCTCATTTTTTTAAATTGAGGTTTTCACCTATATTATGAGAAATTATTTTGATTTATTTATTAAAAAGTCATGAGTATGATTATCTAATGAATTTTTAATATAATGATAACTGCAAGAAAACAATACTTCATTTATCTCAGGAATGTTTACCCAATCACCTTCTTATGGGTATAGTCATACACACCAGTATATTACCTAATGCAATATTTATTGTACAACTAAATTAAAGACACTAATTTCACCCATGATTACCTTGTCAATAATTATTTCTACTAAGGAATGTTTTTTTGAATAATATTCTCTTAGGATTGGATCTCATAATAATTTTCACTGAACATAATTTCACGAAACATACCTTACCTTGAAACTTCACTCATATTTATTTCATTATAGTAATTCCAATGAAAAAAAAGAGAGATAAAAATCCTCCATTTCTTTAAAATTACTGTAAATTGAGTGGGTTTTTTTCATATTTATAGTAATGCAAAAACCTTCATGAAACACTTCAATCTCTATATTTTGTAGCATGTCATTTTCTCAAGTTTAATTCCACATCACCGCTACTTTCACAATATGTTTTCAACTCCCCATATGTTATATATTCATGTAAATTACTCATATGATATTGAATTTATGATAAGTGTGAGTTTCCATAAAATGTGGATAACACCATGACTAGAGTTAAAACATCATAATAGTTAAAAATCTATTATAATACAGTAAAAATAATACTTTTTCTTAAAAAAACACTAAAGTGCCAATAAAAAAATTCATGAATTTAAAAAATACACCAATAAATTCGATTTTTATGATTAACCATTATAACCTAAAGAAGCCTTAAATTATAAAATATATCATTTTCAATATATAAATTTTAATATAAAATAGAATCTTTAATCATTATCCTCTATAAGAGAAGTGAAAATAATCACAATATTGGTCTTCATCATAATACATCTGGGTTATAATATTATTTATAATTATTATTTTTTTAAATAAAATTTAAATTTAAAATAGAAAATCATGATCCAAAAATTTATGATGGAAACAAAAAAATTTATCTACCACTCTAAGTCTACATGAAACTATCATTTTTAGGAAAACATGTTTTCTAGAGATTATTCCATTCCTTGGGTCTCTACAAATTCTAGATCATACTTAACATTTATTCATTATCAATTATCTTACCTAAGAATGAAATATCACCTTGAATTTAGAAACATAAAATCTTACTTGATGAGAAAACAATTTCACAAAAAACGTGATGGAATAAAACAACTTCTAGGAAAAATGTAATTATTTCCATTAGATATTAAATATCACCACTATCTTCCAATGAATATCACCATTCATTTTTCCCCATTGAAAATAATCACAATTTAAAGAAACAGTTATTCATAATGATCATATAGATTTTCACTATTAATTCATTACACCAAAAGGATAATATATCCTCCATTAACCCTACAAAACATCTTAAATAGTTTGAATAAACTAATTCATGGGGATATGGGTAACAACTGAACCTCATAATGTTGAGTGATGTGGTTAAAAAATGAGGCTCAACAAACTCTTCTAAAATATAATTGATGAAAATGACTTGGTCATGATATCTATCACTTTTGAATTAGTTCCAACATCCTACCTTCTAGTCACTTCTTACTCAAACTATTCATTCATAAAGTGAAAATATATTACAATGTGGTCAGTATAAGAGGATTTTTGTAAATATTCATGATCACAATCACACTCTTATTATAATATAATATCACCATAGTTTGGTTCAATTATTTAGCAATATAATGAAGCTGTTAATTTATCGATAAAATTTAAATGTATTCCTTGGTGACTAAGATGTAATTTTATTATATCATACTCAGTGACATTATTTTCTAATACATACTCTTCTAGTAAATACATTTTCCTCTAACAAAAAAAATTATATCGATGGTAGAATTTTGGTCTACCAGATCATTATCCTTGTACACATTAAAAAGTTTTGATCATTCATGATCGTTTCTTATATCAAATAGAAGTCTAGAAATTAGTGTCTATTAGATGTATCTCAGGATTTGAAAAACTATTAAAAAATTCTATTCCCATAGCATACTCATGAAATGTATGAATAATGTTTTCACAGAAAAATATCTGGATATGTTTCACTCATATGAAAAAATATAGTTAATATTCTCTACGGTGTGGGAAGCAGAGCTTTCTAATCAATTTTCATTCTATTCTTGGTACCAACCCAAAATATGGATAATGTTTTCATGGAATATTATAATTTTAATTTATTTAGAAATTTACTCTGGCACATCACTTAAGAGATTAAATTATATCACTTTTTTGAAATTACATTCATTCCTAACAAAATAGTTTAGTTCATAAATTTGGGTTATTTCAACTTTTATACCCATGGGATTAGAAAACACGCCAACTAATTAATGTATAATTCTACCAATACTTACGTCCTCCACAAATATGAGATCTATGAACCATTGATACTAGGAAAACATTCTAATAGAGATGTGATAAATTCCACCTTCTTCAACTTCAAATGTTTTCACGTATAAGTCAATATAATCATACCATATTTGTTTTGTATTCTTTAGACTATGCCATGCCTCCTTTAATCTTATCACTTTGGTTTCACCATTTCTAATAAAAAATAACATAGGATATTTAATGTAATTGTCTTATTAGGGAAAGAAATTTAGGATCATATTTTTATAATCCATATAATAAATCTTAAAGTCTCCTTGCATTTTTATTTTGATGAAAATATAGGTTGAGTGAAGATGATACACTAGTGTGAATATTTTTTAAATATCAATACATTCAATACAAGCATAATATTTTCAAACAAGTGAAGAATTATTTTAGATTAGTATTCCACATTAATTGAATTTATTAGGAAATATTCTGTTGTTCCAAATATAATTTTTGATGTTTTCAATACTTCAACATTTTCCATGTCTAATTTTTTCTAATATGATACAATTCATCATTCAAAACTCTATTCCATGATTCATCATTATCACTTTGTCAAATGATTTTTGTTCCACTTTTGAAAATAGGGTAGTATTATCTATAAGTTTCATCCTCTATATCAATTTTAGTTTAGTTTAATCACTAGTTATATTGGATAGATTAACCGTTACTCTCTTGTTTCATCGTTGAGGAGAAAACTGACTTCTTTAACAATGGTCCCCCCCTATGATTCATCATTGTAGTATTTATAATTTTTATAATTACTCACAACCAAAGTATTTTTATCAATATTATCTTATTATTAACCTAATTCATCAATTTTAGAAATTCAATTTTTCATTATATCTTTTCAATAATGAATCTGATATCACTAAATTCTATAAATTTTCATTGGCCTTTTATTAAATCATTTGTATTCCATACTCATTATTGAGCAACCAAAGAATTGTCCTTCATCTATTGAAACACTATTCATTACTTTATTTACTTATTTTTTTGGGATATTTGATTTTAATATAAAGGGAAAATTGTTTTAGTGAGAGAATCCATCTATACCAAACTTTATATGGTTTTGTCCCTCCCTTGAAGTTTAGCACAACAATTGTTTTAATATATACAAAAACTTTTATGTGGTACTTTCAGTAATGGATAGGGGAATCACTTTACCTAAGAATTATTTTCCCCATATGATATACATTTTGGTTTCTTCACATAAAAAAATAATTCATTGAGGATGTTATTATTGAGGATACTCCATGATTGATGTTGTGCTTCTCATAGAAATGTTTGAACATCATGGATCTATATTATATATATTATAATATTATATGATAGTGATTTAAAAACAAGTATAATTTTTTTATCTCCTTCAATACCATTTCGTGTCTTCCATGACTTCACTTCTACTCTACAGAAACATAATATATACACTATTACTATAAAAAATAATAGTAAAAATGATATAACGCTCTCTATGTGTGTAGGGATGGATAATTTGAATGTATAAATTAGTGTGGAAAAGGAAAATATGCATGGATTCACATTTATTCTTCAATCAATATGGATTTCATAATGTAATTCTGTAAATTTATTTGTAAAAATTATTTACATGATCAATCATATTATTAGGGATATCTATTATATCATTTACCTTGAATAGGTTCTTTATGAATTGTTAACGAATATAGATATTCATTTAATGCCAAAAAATATTCCCTTATACCATATAAATGAAACCTATTTTATCTTACTAGTCTCTTAATATTGATATACATTAATGACCTATTCTCTCATGAAAGGGTTCTAAATGTTTCAATTGATAACTCCACTTCTAATTATATGTAATATTGGGTTTAGACTGACCATGTTGAATCACAATAAAAAGGTTATATTTCACACCAACCATATAGATAACTTCTATGTTCTTTAGTTTACCCCTACAAAGTGGTTATTTCCTCTATATATACTCCTCAAAGCTCCATCATTAGAAAAACACATTATTGATTCTATTCATTCATTCACATTGTTCATAAGGATTATATTTCTTATATTGTGGGATGATAACCTACTATCATGGATCCTGGTTTTTTTATTCGTATTTATAATTTAGATATATTACTCTAATATTTTCCTTCTCTAACTTCTTATATTATTGCTAATGTGTTCCCATTTGTTTTGGGATATATGATCACATTGCATCTATCACTTAAATTATGGTACTATAATAAAACCCAACTTATTCATCTCCCATAAAAGGCTTTAAATTTTGATTGAATCATTATTTGGTTATTTTCCAATTAAATAGAATTTACATCTATGGAGGAACAACTTTTTTCTCACAGCCTACAATAAAAAATATTATGCCAAAATTGAATCTATTGAAAATAGTATATATTGAATGAATTTATTGTATGGGATGAAGGATATTATAAAATTAATATTTGTTAACTACATGGTGTTTTGACATTCAAAGTTCTTTTTACTGCATCACAATAAGAAATTTTATAGCCTAGAAAGCCCAAAATTAAGACATTATAAGTGGAAATATCTTATATTATATATTCTTAAATATGTCCCCAACCTTTATAAAGGCCCTTTGTTATTAATTAATCCTCAAGGACTATGAATGTTTTCCAACAATGTGTTTCTTATTAATTGGTGCTATATTTTTGTCAGGCGATTTTAATCTCAATATTATCACCAATATCACCAAAATTCTACTTCCCCTTCTTATGATAGTTATATATTTCAGTTTTTGGCATCTCACCCTCGCAGCTAACCCCAAAATTACATATGAACATGAGTTTCAATTCATTAAAAATATTCTCTACACCTTTTGGGTCTCACATGAAACAATCCAGTTGTTCCTTATTTTAAACCTCTCATATTATAACTTCTTCATTAAGTTAATTCAAATCACAAATTATTATATTTTTTACATAATGTTGAAACCTATTCTTTAGGATATTCAATGTTTTTCGATTTATACTTTAAACTATAATTAATGTCTTCAATTGATTTAGTATATTCTACGATAATTTTCATAAAATTATCAACATCATATCAATTCACTTGACTGGATATTTAAAAATACAACTCCATTTCTAGTCAACAAATCTGAGCATAAAGAATATTCACATATTTGGAAGATTTATTTAAAAAACCAATAATTTTTTATTATTTATTTCATTTAAAATATATATCTTTGGTAGTTTAAAAATGTTCCACATTTATTTCAACCCCATTTTTAATAGATTTGATTCCTATTATAAAATTTATTCTTTTTCAATTACAGCCTCAATTTCATCATTAGAGTAAAAAATGATTTTTTTTATCTTCCCCTTCATATGGATAATTTAATACTTCGATTATAATAAATAAAAAAACCATTTATAACTAACATATATAAATAATTTAAATGGATAAATATTTTTTAGGTGAGAAGAAACACGATGGATTTTGAAAACATTCATCATCACCTGATGAGTAAAAAATTCCACTTAAACCTTTCTATAATATTTAAGACTTTTCAATACTATAAATTTATCAATGGAAAGGTGAATTCAATTATTCCCCTTAATTTATTGAATGTTAAATCAAGTAGATAATGTGATTCAACATCGATAAACTCTTCTTTCTATCTGAAGTAATAAATGTATAGTTTTGGGGGATTTAAAGGCCATATTATAACTAATGAGATTGGATATCCATTTTGGATTACCTCTCATTTTATAATCCACTAAACTACTTAACCAATAATCAACTGGAAATATACTCTAATCTATCCCTTTAAAATCTAATACATTCATATTATATATAGGTTACAAACACAATAATTCCTTCTTTAAAATATCCATATAAATAGTTTCTCTATCAAATACTTTAATATATCAATATATATTATTGAATATTCTATTGAAATTGATATTATTTTCATATAGATATATTTTGATTTCATCAAAGTTATTGTGTTTTGATTGATGATTAGAATCATTTACATTAATTTTAACTACATATTTGTTTCCCAATTTGTCCTACATGTCATTAGAACTATAAAAACTCATAAAAATCATGTTTATTGTATTTTTTTGTTTTTCTATATAAATAATTAGATTCCGTGGAATTAAAATCTAGTATCTTTCCCCATTTATTCATAGATTGTTTTGACAGACCACAAAATATTCTATCAAGTAAAGTTGAAATAAAAAAAACTAACCCAAGTGACTATAAGTGATATACCATCATGGTATTCCACATATAATAATTGGTTCCAGAAAATAGTGGAATCTCATTATCATTCACCAGGTTCTATATAAAGAGTATAAAATTAAATATTCATTACCACTATCATTAGATCTATTACTAGTTGTTGCTTCATGACACACCCTGGAAAGAGAGGGTTGAATGAAGGTTTCTTGTTTTTTTTTATTTCTTTCCCATGTTGGTAGGATAACAAAAATCTATATATTTCAATTGAACATATACCATAAAAAATTCAAATAACAATGAATATCATAATATTTTATTCATGGATCACAACTAAGGGCTAGTCCTATACGTATAAAAACCATGTTTTTCCAGTGTACCCAAATATACTAATAATCAAAAATAATGTTCATAAGAATTATAAATCATAGTTAATATATGTCATTTTCACTAAAATTAAATATTTTTTAAAGAATAACTCACTTCTCACATAAATTTATTTCCACCAACTCATCTATTGTAAACTTCTTAAAATAATTGACTTATCAGTTTATCGACATGAAGGTCACTTATATATTATCTTGAATTAATAGATGCTTTTCATCATGAATGGATGGGTATAATTATCAATTAATATCTCATAAAATAACAATAACCCCCAGTATAAATAATTCCATCATCATTTTTATTTTTTATCATGTACATTGGGTCTTGTATAGTCATTTTTCTATACCTTGTTTCTCAAAATAGTTCACTCACATACAACTTGTGAAACTGTCTCCATGATACTAATCTCAAAAATTTGTACACTCCCTACTACTGGTCATGAAACTCTCTTATCTATGTTTAAATATCCTTCACATGTTCACTTAAGTTTGGTTAAAATAAGTATATTTTTTTTTACTTCCTTTAGGTCACAATAATTCACCCATATATTTCAATTAACTTATGTTCATGTAAGAGATTCTTATGAGAACTCGAGAACCATTAGACCCCCTTTTTTGTCATTATAAGTACCAAATGATGGGGGTTTCCTAACATTTTTAGGAAATGAAAACCTATTCACAATTCGTTAATCTTATGATTTTTTGGTATATCATTCACCCAAATCTACTTCCATGGAACGTCCACTTTAACATTTATCATGAAAAGTCACATAGACACAATTTTAAAGAAAATTATACTTTGATGACAGCATACATAACAATAGATAGTGTCCATATAATTTATATCATGCCCATAATAGTTTTAAAACACCATACATTCTTAAAATAACTATATCTAATGGGAAACATCTTCCATACCTAATTAATCCCCGGACAACCTCCAATAGTCATCCAAACAACCACTATGACATTCTATTTTTTGTATAAACATCCATAACATGAAAAATCATTATATTTTAAAATTCTTCAATTCCAACACTAGTTTTTTCATAAACAATTTAATCACTACTACATTCTCCAATATTAGAAGATTGAAAAAAACACACACCACTAATATATAGCTCAAATAAACCATCATTCTAAGTTAACGATCTTGTCTAATAACATTATAAAATATGTTACCCAACATATTATATATTAAACCAAAAAACAAATCATCAAAATATTTTTTAATAGCAAAATATTTTTATCATATGTTTTCTTAAACTAATATAGATCTTCAAACACTACATAAAAATTATTTGACAAAAGAAAAGAACTGAAGACTTCATAAAATTATCTATGAATTTTCTATAATAATATAAATAATTAGTAGTTTTGAAAATAGAATATACAAAAAAGAGGATATTTAAAACCGATTAGTTTCTCTATATAATCTTTATCCACATAAAATGCATTTCAAGAAGAATATTTAATATCCAATTAGATAATCTCATGGTTTATTTGAGATGCATAAGATAGAGGACTCAAGTAGCTTCTAATATAGTAATTCCTAAAAAATAATCTTTATAATATATCAATTATTATTTAATATAATAAAATGGTAGAAACATATCTATATTCTTAGTAATCACACCATTGTCATCTCTCCTATTTCTATAAACCCACCTAGATCATATAACAAGATATTTTATGGTTATCTCCACTATTTTGTAAATTTAATCATTTTAAACTAGTTTATCCATCCATCAAATGGCCCAAAAGCCTTCATCTTTTATTGATTCTTGATAATCCTTTTCTCAAGGGGAGAGGTGGAAGCCTTACAAGGCCCGTATATGTTAGTATTACATGGGTCATAGGCCTTAGATTGCCCATAGGCTTCAAAAATTACAAAAAACCTAGACTAACTACATGGAACTGCTCCTCCCCAGCATCTTCATCATGAATCAGCTCTCCACCTTCACATGGCTATTCAGCTAGGATATCTCGTACAAGCACAGGGTTGTCCCGATGGCAGGTGTCATACCCTCTCATTCTTCCAATCCTTGTAGCTTCTGCTGTGCTGACATATCCTTGCTCATCCTCTTTATAGAGGTTGTTCCTTATAGGTTGGCTGGTTTGCATTGGACATAAGGTGGCCCGAAGGCCTTGAGGTGGCCCGAAGGCCATACTGGCCCGAAGGCTTGGGTGGCCCGAAGGCCTTAAAGGACTCAATGACCAAATCGGTGTCCCGAAGGACCAAATGGGTTAAAATTCATGGCTGCTACAATGCCAAACAATGTATGCTACATTACCTTCTACAGTACTACACAGTCCCGCTACTATACTTCTACTGTACTTCTACAGTACCCTGGAAATTATGCCTCCACCTGGATTTGATCCCAGGTCACCTGGATGCACTTAAGAGTCCTAACCAATCAGGTTGAGGCTCATGTGCTTAAACAAGTTTATAACTTCTTATATAACTGAAACCCAAAATTCAATAGATATGGAATCCCCTATAGTACAACCTATGAGATATATTTATAAAAATTATATTTATTTATTGAATTTTTTCTTCTTCGGACACCCTAATCTAAACTAATAATAATTCTTTCTAATGGATGGCCTTTTATGGTACTTGGTTTTCTAGGATGAAACATTATGGGTTCATTTTATTATCACTTTTATATAATTTATGTTATTTTAAATATTCCCCATCTTCATCTTTTTTAGTATCAATAGGATAATCAAGTATCATGTTATTATAAGGTTTATAAAGGTCAACAATGGAGTATTTTTATGACAAAAAAGATTCACAATCAATTATATTATCAGGATTTTATTTGTCAATTATCCTTGAATTTTTATTGAAAAATATATATTATTTTGAGGTAGTAAATAACTTGGAATGATTCCATTAGTATTTTTGGGATTAAATTTAACGAGATTATCCTTGTTTCATCACATATAAAACATGTATCTTGGAATATCAAATCATTCAACATTTTCATTTCTTCTATTACATAAATCATATTGTCAATTCGTTAAAATATATTTATTAGAATAAATTTTATTACACAAAACAATGAATTTATCTACTTTGGAAAAAATTGAGTAGTGAATTAATATTCATATACCATAGTTCTAATAATTTACTATTATATCCAATTATATTTTTTAATAACTCAATTGTGTTGAGCTATTATATGAGATTAAAACAATATATAAGAAATTTATTTTAGTAAAATAAGTTATACTCATTACTATCAAAGTAATTTCAATGATAAGTTATCCAAAAAATATATATTTCTTCTATCTCAATGAAAATAGGTATCTTGAAATTCATGAGTTTATTATAAGAATAACTTTTAGTGCTCAATAATTAAACTATGTAACTCTAAAAAATTCAATAACTAACATAAAAATAATATGTTCTCCATTATGTATTGTTATTATAGTAAGTCCATAAAAATGGATGAGGATAAGTTCAAATTATATAAATGTTACAACCTCAATTTTTTATTTAAAATAAATTTTTTGTGGAATCCCTATTTAGAATGCAATAAATTTTTAATTAATAAGAATTATAATATACTCCTCTTCTATTAAAAATTAAAGATTCATTAATTAATATATTTAAAAAATTTATATTTTAACTATATAAATAATCAAAATATAATGTATAAAATTTTTAAACACTATAGATTTTGTGTTTTTAAAATATATACTTATCAAAAGAAAAAGAAATATTTGAACAATAAATATAATATCCATCATCATAGAGTTGAGAGATACATATTAGATTGAGCTTCAACACTTAAGTAATGAGAAACTATGTTCTAAATTTGGATTTAGAAAATCCTAAATACTAATAATTTTCAATTTATTATATTTTAAAAATTTTACATGACTATATTTAATCTTTTCCAGAGAATATAAACATAAAATTTTTCTTATTATATGTATTTTATGGATCAATTCATACAGAAAAATCAATCTAGTTAGTTTTTTTGTATACATATTCCTTTGGGAATTTCTGTGATAGAAATTAATGTCAATAATATAATTATATATCTACATTGAGAAAAATACCTAGAATTATTCGTATTTAAATCCTAAAAAATAGATATTCAGAACAATAATAATTTGACCACATCTCGAACTACAATAATTATCCTAGTATCTAGAAATTATATCATGAAAATAATCTACTATAGAACTTCTTTTTCTATTTAATATAGGGAAAAAATATAGGTATTATGATTTGGATTTTGGCCATTTATTCTGTTTCACATTATCATTATTTTTACTACTTTTAATTGTATTTATTTATTCAACCAATGGGTAAATTTAGGAAAAAATTAATTTAAACCTGAGAATTCGTCTAATAATTCCTTAATTCTATTATCATTCATCACTTAAGATGAATCAATATTATGAAATTTAGATTTTAGATAAAAACATTATTTATATATGGCACAATTTTTAGAAACACTACTTTTAAAATTATTTTTAATGTATTTCTATTCTTTCATTAATGAATCAAATCATTAATCAATCGTAGATAAATATGAACAAATCTCATCAAAATAATAATCTTAATGTATAATTATAGGATAGAAAAAATAACTTCCCACATAAATTTTATCTATAAGATACATATTATATATATTTTTGATTTATAATCATCAAAGTCATAATAATATTCATCACATGAATACATAGAATAACTTGGAATATCTTTCAATGGTATGCTTTCCCTACTTTGGAAATATGAACTTCATTAAATATTTATTTCTGATTTATTACTTATTATATGGTGGGGAAGTAAGGATTCATAAGAAAAATATTTTATTTTTATTCATATAATCTCTCCTTGTTTTAACTTCCATCATAATTTTTGAATTTATTAAAGAATTATTTCAAACACATGTTTATTTTTCTTGACAATTATTAAATATTTTAAAATTTCAAGAAATTCCATCACTAAAATTTAAAATACTAGATGCTCGTCTAGAAAATGATTCCGAACAATTTATTTTGATTTATATTCACCCTTTAATGTAGAAATATTATGATAAGTTTAATGTTCTGTAATTAATTTTTGTCATCATCTTCATCTGGAATTTCAACTTCATATATTACGAGATTACCAATCAAATGTTTCATTTTAAAATATTTAATAGGTGTAGATTATCTAATTTCAATACTATATTTTCTCTATCTTATAGGTGAATCCCAAAAATATTTAATTTTTGATCAAATTATAGAAAATTAATACATAATTCAGCTGTATTATTTAAAATTTCAAGGAGTATTCCCTTTATCTGTGTGATAATTTTTCCATTACACATCTTAAATGTGTCAAGATTCATTTTTTTTGTATTTTACATGAATTATATCACAATATCACGTCCTTCATTATCTATTATAGTTTTCTCCCAAATATAATACACAGTACTTTATTGACAAGTCATACTAAACTCATCATATCTATATCCATATATAACATCATTTATCACCATTAAATTTAAATCATAGTTAACCAGATGATCGGAAATACAAAGTTCATGTTTAAAAAAATATCTTTTATGGTTTAACGTCAATTATAAAAACATTCAATCACAAATTCAAAATATAAATAATTATAATTTACCTATAGCTATAATATTACAAAAAAGTAAATTTGGGGATCTAACCACATACACACCATCTCTTAAATAATGCTTTGTAGTACAATTAATAAATATTTAAGATTCAACTTACATGATTTAATATATAATAGTCGTAATTTAATCATTTTACCTCAATCGATTATATATCCCCTTAGAAATGTAGTGTAATTATTACATAAGGTTTTCTTTTAAAGAAGATGTACACTAAGTTAAAAACTATTAAATTTTAATTCATTTTTATAATGATTAGAATAACAAGGATTTTAAATGAATCTAAATAACAAGAAAAATAAAAAATCCCAATTTAATTGCAAATTAATGTGATAAATTTGTATGGGATTAGATTGGAATGGATTGAGAAAAAATATTTTATGTTTCAACTATCAAAAACATTTTATTCTTAGACACTCCCATTATCTTTCTATACAAATTTTGTCATATTAAATTACTCAATCTATAAATTAACTGAAAGTATAAAACTAAATTTCCAGTAAACCATATATAAAATTAATACATAGTTTTCTATCATCCTATGAAATTGATTTAACTACATAGAAACCCCCTCCTAAAAAAACCTAATCGAATTAATTTTGATTATTGAAAATACATCAACCTAAAAGCTTAAATAATTAAAACATCCATTATAAATTGAATAATTAAACAATTATTAATTGGAAAATAGAATTAATTGAAATAAATAGATAAAAAATATATACATTTATCATGAAAACTTTTTCCTATATAATTCAAAAAAAATTAATTTAAAAAAAGGGTGAAGTATTCCGATCATTTCTTCCCCAAGGCGCAAGGAAATTTTCCCAATATGTCAATATTATATCAATTCAAATTACTATTTTCTAACTAATCCCATATTTGCAACACAATATCTTTACTATCATAAACATCTTTAATACCCAAGGCCCCACTCTCAGACCATACATTACATGGATGTCGAAAGTTATATTTACAAGGAAAATGAGTGTGGAATTTTCCATGCAAAAACTGTAATTCAAATATTTGGGATATTATTATAGGTAAACATAAGAATATCTAAAGTTTTACTTTTTTAAATTTTGTTCCCCTCTATCATACACATATACCACAAAAATATTAGATTAATTTTGTCTATTTATCCAATGTTAAATATTTTTAAATTTTGAAAATCTCTCTACCTAAGAAATTTACCATTCTCCAATTTTATGCATTCATTGAATGCATTAATGAAATAACTTCTCAATGAAATTTACTTTTCAAGAACAACTCTATGTGATATATATTTGAAACATATAAAAACCAAAATTATTTTTACATATCATGGGGGTATTCAACATGTATTGAGGAATTTCAAGATATTTCCTCCAAAAGAGTATCCAAGTTGAACAAGTCAGTTGGGACTCATCTATTTTGAATCACCTCTCATTATTGACAAAAAAATTGAATCCCAAAAACCATATCACACTAGTAAATGATTATGGTTTTTTACCAATATAAAAAAAAGTGATAACATAAATACCAGATTGATACGAAACCAATAAAAATTAAATGATCAATCCATTGTTTAGTACCCCTTATTTGAGGTATGTAACCCTTATATATGTGTTTTTATGTATGTAATGTTGTTGGGTAATGTTTGGTAGAGTTTGTAATGGTTTTGATAATGTTTTCAAGCTTTTATAAGGGTGAACAATTTGATAATAGTTAGTGTAAACCATGCAAACAATCTAGGTAATTGTGCAAGTTGAGGCAGTGGAACATTAGATGGCATGTAGTTAAGGTACAAGGTTTCTTACCCATGAATGCTTACTTGTTAAAACATTACACATGATATATTGGATTTTATCATGGTTGTGCCCAATTTTTCTATACAATAGTAGGAGCCACCCTCTTGAGCTTTCCTAAGGTGAAAATGTTTCACACTATTTGTCTCAATGTGTAGCTAAAACATATATGGCACTAAAAATGGGTTTAAAAAATGTGGTTGCTCATGATTTTACCTAAAATACCAATTTCATTTCTGATATGAACTCAATAGAGGATTTAACCTTATTGGGGTTTAGGGAACCTATCCCACTCATTTTAGAAGAAAATCGAAAAGTTTTCATGGTACTTTGAAGACCATTTATCCCCAATATGTCTCATATCTTTTTTATTTCTTGGTTTTCCTTAGATCTAGTTATCTCTCACTCCCAGTTTCCTAGATCTACTATTATAAATTTTAGATATAGGATTTTTCTTACCTAAAATTATGAGTGTTGAGAGTTTTGATTTTAGGAAAGGAGATCTTAGGCAGTTTTGTGGATTTTTTTCACCCATATTTTAGGGGATGTTTTGCATTGGTTGATTTCACTAATACCCTAAGGTCTATGGAAACTCTACTGACTCCATTTTGATAGAACCTGAAGTCTTTAAATAAAAATTAATGGTTATTTATTCAAATTGATTTCTATATTGATGTACTATCATTATTGGAACCCATTTTGGGATAATTTATGGACTTGAAAAAAATGGGTTATTATTGTAAAAGCTCCATGATGTGGTATTTTAAAAAAGATAATTTTAAAATCATCGTCTTAGTTGATTTATGGAAAAAGGTTTACAAAAATGGTTTTCAATAGAAAGGTATGTTTATTAAAATTTTATTCGATATTTATGTGACCTAATTATATTTTTGATGTATTGTTTATTTTACTGAAAGGATATTTTTTCATGTTGTTGGAATTTTTTTGGATTATTGAGTGTTTTGGATTGGCACATAATATTTTGAATGGTTTATTTGTTCATCTATTGGTTGCTGTGATTTTTGAATTTTGATTGGCATGGTTTTTTTCGTCTGTGTTTGAGAAAGAGTTGGATGGGATGGATCATGACCATGAATTACCACTTTCAAGTGGTTGTGATGTACTAATAGAAAATGGAATGGTTTATGGATGTCACAATCCACCATTAGTGAACACTGATATGATGTGTTTGGTTTTCATACACGGTGTTGTTATTAATACTTCCACGCAATATGAATTCATATGCGCCAATATGTGGTGGGAAATAGTCAATGACATGTTTGGATGATTTCCTTGGTTTTGTATTGATTTTGGTAAAATGGTGCAGTAAGGGTGTGTTGGGCTTTATTGAAATTGTTTCCTTTTTTAATGGTTTTATATTAATTGTATATATAATGTGCAAATCAGTTTTAACCTAGTGGAGTTTGTAGGGAAATCTCTTGGGAAAATACTACTTGTATTATTAATCACCCATTCTTTTTCACATGGGTGCTTTTGTAGATATTGTATTGTGAGACACAAGTATAGGTAAATCATCTCATTTCTTGAGTGGTTTACTATAATGCTTGGGAATTCTTGTGGTCCTTGGAGCGTGGAGCTTAGTGTGGAGCTATGGAGTTATGTTTTAGAATAATTGAGTTTTATTGTTCAGTCTTCCATTTGGTACTATAATTCTATATTATTGGCATTTTTTGTCCTGGTATTGTGGTATTGTTTTATTTTGGATCCTTTTTGAACATGGATCGTGTAGTTGGTTAGTGGGTTTTGATAAAGGGGTGTTTGGTTGGATATTTTCATTCGAAGGGAAAGATTTTCCTCAACATTTCTTAAATCCATCGTTATTTGTTTCCATCAGTTGGAACCTTGGTAACATCACATAAGGTCAAGCTTAATCCTTCCTCCATTTCAAGACATTGATAAGGTGTAGGATGTTACAAGTGGTATTAGTTTGTTCGTTCTGTGACATTCAAGTGAAAGTAGTTTCTTCTGTCATTTGGAATCAGTTGTCAATCATGAAGATGGAATTCATTCTTGTTTTATTCCTCAAGTTGGGATGGTAAAAAGGAGTGGGATAGTTAGTACACGAAATGTATAGAATAAAAGGATGTAGATAACCCTTTTATTCAGAACTCTATGTTACTAGAGTGTTGGGAACGATAGTTCTTTAGAGACACTTATAGGTGAGTGATATCATTTTTGTGGTTGTAGACAATGACTTGATCATAGAATTCATGGAATAAAGGAATTTACAATAGGATTTCACATTATATTGGGAATATGATTTTTTGTGTGGTATGGATGTGTTGATCTTTTAAAAAACATTCAAAAGTGTGGTTTTGAAAAGTGAATGTTTTCGGTTTTTGGAAAATGGGTCGAATTTCAAAATATTGTGGATTTTTTAAAGAATGTGTGTACAAAGAAACATGAAATTATTTGAAATCATGCTTATCATAGTTGCAATATAATTGATTTTGAAATTTTCCGAATTCAGTTTATAGTGAGTAGGATTCATGGTCACTCTTGTGTTGATATAAATTGCACCAGGTTGACGTCTTATAAACGAACTAAAGAATTTTTTAAAAACAATTATTACAACTGAGCCCCATGTAGACAAGAATCTAGTAAAAATCATATTTCAAGATTTTGAAGGTGTGTAATGTGGGAATAGAATGGAATAGATGAATCATTTGGATCACTCAGTTTGTTTTCAAATCCTGAATCCACCAATTCTTTAGGATGATTCAAAACCAGAAATGATAGAAGAATGGATAAACATGAAAAATAGAATCATTAATTTCCTAGGATAACCGGTGGATTTACAAGAGAATATGGTGAAGTACATGTTGGGGGACCTTGTGCCTTAGTGGTTTGAGTTCGTGGTCCAGAATGGAACACATAAAGGTATAACATGTGCTGGTTCTGAGGAATTGTTTAACAACTAATTTCACCCTCACACATTCAAGATTTAGTGAATATATGACTTCTTCATCTCAAATTAATAGAACATGTCTTTAACATATTATAAGGATAGATTGAAAAATTTACTCTGGTTTTCACCATAGATTGGGGTTATTGCGTCATTATAGTTAAGCATCATTGAATTGGGCATTATGTATGAATTTTGTAGAAAAATTGTGGTCCTCTATAGGAGTGACTATATAGAGATGGTTAATATAGAAGTTTTTTTTTATAAATGAACATTTTTTCCCAATGATAGGGGGGAGAATTTTTATACCCATAGGAAATAGTGGGAACTCAAAAGTAGGTAGCTAAAAGAAGTGAGACACTTAAATTCATGATGGGAGTGTTGCTCAGAATCTGAAAACTGGATCGGTGAGTCTTTCTTTGAATCCTCAGACTAAGGAATGATGCTTCCACTATGGTTATCTAACCCCCATGAAGAGATACTGTATGATACAACCTCAATAATGTCATAACATCATGTATATGGTGAATCTCTAGCATTGTTATCGCAGTGCTCTGAGTTCAGTGCTCATGACACTCCTCATGGGTCACATGCATCATATGCCTCAATGGGACAATGGAAAAACACACCCCTAATAAAAAAAGAATAATTTTACATGGTAATTATAGGAACTCCCTGAATTCTCATCATGGGAATTTTCCACATGTTAATAAAGAGCAAAGTGTGGCCAATAATCATTTTTTTAGAGTTGAGAAGGTTGTGGTAGATGATTAGCTGAGACAATCCATTGTATGAGATACAATGATTTCTAATTATAAAAGTATTCAATTGTTTTCTAATATGGTTGAGTCTAATTCATTTATATATTCTCATGATCTTGATTCATTAGGTTTATGTGTTAAAATGATACCTCATTTTATAAAACATCAAACACATCTTGGTGAAAAAAAAGTGTTGATCCTTCTTATGTAGACCATGTTTTTTAGTCTTGGATAGGGTTGAGATGATGTGTGACTTCTCTGTTCCTAAGCTGTATGTATATGATGTAATCGTAGGAATGGATGGGTTGAGGCTTTTTAGTGGCCACATTCATTGTTATGTGTGAATAATGAGTTTCATGATGGATGATATTGTCGAATCACATTAGATGAGAAAAGACTAAAAGGGTGTGTACGATGGATTTATTATCATCTGTGGTTGGGATGATTTCATATCCATTGGGGGAATTTTAATTTGAATCAATTAAAGATTTCAGGAAAAGAAGTTGTCTTGTAGTGGTTTATCATTTTATGGATGTCATTTCTAAATAATTATTACGGTTTCTACCCATGAGTGATGTGAAGTTTATGATTGATCTCAATTTGGGGGCCTTCCCTATCTCACATTTATCTTTCCGAAGGGTACTAGTAGAATTCAGTTAATTGCAAGATAAGTTAGAGGAGTTAGAAAAAATGATTCATCTGGACAGGAATGTTCATGTGGGTAGCTCCAGTTTTTTTCATAAAAAATGATTGTGGAGCTCTCCAATTCTGTTTTGACTATCATAAGATTAGACAAGTTATGATATGGTACCAATATTCAATCCCACACATTGATGATTTTTTCGATCAGAATAGGGGAGCTTGGTGGTTCTCCAAAATAGAAATGCAATCAAGATATCATCAGTTGCGGTTGTGGAAGGATGATATTCCCAAAATACCCTTTAGGAGTAGATATAACCATTAAGAGTATGTGGTTATTACCTTGGGTCATACAAATACACCCATGGGGTTCATGGAATTGATGTATCATATATTTTAGAGGTATTTTGATCCTTTCATTGGGGTATTCATGGTTGATATATTGGTGTATTCATGGATAAGGGTAGATCATGAGAAATACTTTGTGGTAGTATTGAGAATCTTGAGATACCATGTGTTGCCTTTCATATTTTCAAAGAGTGAATTTTGGATAAAAGATATATGGTTTTCGGGCCAGGATATTTCTGACTAGGGTATTTAAGTGGATATGGAGAAAAACAAAGGTCATTATCTATTAGAATCTAATGAAGAATGCTTTTGAGATATGGATCTTCCTTGGTCAAGATGGGTTTATGAAAACCTTTTTTCATGACTTATCAGGATCATCTTTGCTGATGGTATCTTTGATAAGAAAGAAGGTTTCATTTTAATTGAATAAGTAGTGCTAGAAATATTTTGAAGAATGTAGCGATTGTCATACACCAGCACTAATCTTGGTTTTTCCACGAAGAAGGATAGGGTATGTGGTGTACTGTGATGCATCTGAATCAAGGCAGGTGTGTTTTATTATTAAAGTGGTCTATTTGGATGCAGATGACTCATGGATGTACATGTTTTGTGAGAAGAACTACCCAACACATGATTTATAGTTGGTAGTGGTGGTTCATTCTTTGAAAAACGTTCTTTAGTATCTCTTTAGTGAGAAATTTGTGGTGTATATAAACAAATGTATCATGAGGAATATTTTATGATAGTGTGATTTGAATTTGAGGCCAATTATATTGATGTAGTATCTCTAGATGTTTTACATTGACTTTATGTACACACCATGTAAGGTAAATTGGGTCATATATTCATTAAGTTGAAATCCATATGCTCACATGGTGAAGAAGGAATCAGATATGTGGCAGTTGATGTAGGTCATCATAGACATGAGGTAAGATTTTCAAGACTGAGGTAAAATAATGGTGTTCTTTCCATTTTCATTGGTTCCAGAATTAGTTATTTTGGTTTTAGAGGTGTAGAGGTCTGATTTAGAATGAGTGGATATGAGGTCAAAACTCAATGGTGGGGAGACCATTGAGTGTTGTAAACATGATGAGAATTCAGTGTCGTTCCTTCAGAATCAGAGGGTTGTACTAGTGGGTTTTTTGGACCAACTCCTCAGTTCTTATCATCATTTCAAGTTTTATATTCATCCAGGAATTCAAGAAATGTTTAAGGTGTTGAAATCATAGTTCTTGTAGGATGGCATGAAAATGAACATAGAAGAGTTTTTTTTCGAGATGGTTGACTTATTATAAATTAAAGGAAGATATTTTGTGGTTGACAAGTATGTGGTTATATTTAGCTATACCTATGTGGATGTGGGAGTAGATTGTGATGGTTTTCATTATAGGTCCCACAAGAAAGGATAGAAAACACAATGCCATATGGTTGAATGTGGATCTTCACAAAAAGTTAAATCATTTCATCAGTATTAATAAATTTTATATAGTGGAGGATATGTCTAAAACCTGTATAAGTGATGTGGTAAATACACACGGTGTACTAGTTTTAATTGTATCAGATAGAGATCTGAGGATCGCATATTGTGTATGGAAATCCACGTAACAAGCCACTAAAATTTTTTTGACAATGAACATGACATATCATCCTTAGATGGATGGGAAATTCTAGAGGATTATACAAACACTATAGTATATGTTTTAGGATTGTGTGATGGATTTTGATGGATCATGGGATGAGCACCTTCTGTTTGTAGAGTTCTCATATAATAACATTTACAATCCTCGATACATATATCCCCATTTGAGGCATTGTTTGTGTATCCATTTCATTCTCCACTTTTTTGGTGGAAATAGAAGAAACACCATTGGTTGGACTTAGCCTTGTTCAAGAAGAAATAGAGAATATCCTGCTAATCAGGAAAAGTATAGAGATAGCTCAGAGTTGTCAGAAATAATATGTAGACTATCATGGATGGTCATTTCTGTTCATGGTGGGTGATCTTGTGTTCTTTATAATTTCCCTGAGGATAAGACACTGTCAATTTAGAAATTTGGGTATGTAATTTATGAGGTTTATTGAACCTTTTGATATACTTGAGAAGGTTGGAGAGGTTCCATATCGGTGGATTTTCCACCATGGTTTAGTGCAATGCACAATGTGTATCAAGATTCGCATTTGAAAAAGTATCAGTTAAATCATGGACATGTGACTTGTTGGGAAAATATAGAGCTAGAGCTGGATGCCTCTTTGATTCACCTGCCGACGCTGATTATTGATAGGTGAGAGAAAGTCCTGTTTGGAATGTTAATCGGAACAACTACAATTAATAAGTCGTTAACAGTACTAGAAATGACCTTTATCAATACTAGAAAAGAACTGACAATGTGATAGATGTTAAAAGCCCATAACTTTTAAAAGTTCTAATAAAAGAACTGATAAATGAAACATTTATCATCACTTTGTAAATCACATATAAAAACACAATTATCATCCCTTCTTAAAGTTACACTAACATATTTCATTATCAGCTTTTTTGAAAGAATTTATAAAAATCTATATTATAGTATTCTCTAACATCACACTGCAGTGCCACTATAATGTGTTGTTACAGTACACCACAGCACTAGAGGCACTAGAAACACACCTGATATATCAAAAAATAGGTCCCAATAAAAAATTTAAATGAAATGACATTTATAACCCAAATACCCAAAAAAACGTTGTATTCTAGAAATTGCAATCATTTTTTTTATAGAATTACTTTAAAAAAATACTTCATACAATGAAATACAATCCTAACTAACAATGTTACCAGGATTTCCATTGAAATTCTTTATTGAACTGCCAACGCTGCATGATAATCTTCAATCAAACCATATAAAATTGAACAAAATAATCCACCTGTATAAGAACTAATTATTATACGAGTAATACAAAAAAGAAATTAATTAACCATATATATGAAACAATAAATTAATTACATGGACAATAATTTTACTATAAAAACATCAAGTTGACCTCTATGATTGAGTGGTGGTAGAATCGTTTCTCTTCCTATAAATGAAGTGGAGGTAAGTTGATAGAAAGTGATAAATACATCACTAACTGGGAGAAAATATTTTAAGGTAGAAGAAGCATAAAATTTTGTTAAACCACCCCTACTCGATCTAAATAATACTTCAATATAAGAAAAAAATTATTATATGAGTAATAGTAAAAATAAAATGAATAAAAATAAATATAAAAATAAGAAATTAATTCTAGGGAAAGAGATTTTACAGGGGGAAAATATTACCTCTCTTATTGAGTAGAGGCGACGTCGTTTCTCTTCATGCAAAGGAAGTGTAGGTAACTTGAATGAAATTCATAATTACACAACTACATGGGTGAAACAACTTTAAGGTAGAAGGAGCATAAAAGTTGTACAGATCACCCAAACTTGATCAAAATAATTCACATTTATAAGAAAACAATTATTATGTGAGTAATTCTAAAAATAAATTAATTGAACATATATATAAAATAATAGATTAATTCGATGGGAAATGATTTTACAATTAATATATCAATATTTCCTCTTTGATTGAGAAGAGGAAATATCATTGATCTTCTAGAAAAGGAAATACATGTAACATGAAAGAAAGTGATAAAGGCACCACTACATGGGTGAAAATATTTTATGTGAGAAGAAGCATGAATTTTGGAGAGAGCACCCCAAATAGAACCAAAGAATCCACCGATTTAAGAAAAAAAATTATTATGTCAGTAGTACTAAAAATAAATGAATTACTAATAAATATGAAACAACACAATAATTATAATTAAAATGATTTTATAATGAAAAAAATAATGATTTCCCAACACAACACATTCATGTTACCTAGTTACCCATGATTCCCTTTTATATGTGCTCAATCATGTTTCATATTCACATGTCACTAACACAACATATAACAACCCTAGTTTTTATTACACACTTAAACATGATTTATTAAATAAACTATTAACTTGATACAATATAAAGGATTGAGAGGTATAGTGTCTTTGGGGATTAGTAACATTAAATAATAACTTAAAACATAAAACACCCAACATATTTATTGAAAACATTCTTTACATAACCACGACATTCTCTCATACTTAGCATTGCCTGGGGTAACCTGAGGACATCTATGTGAAAAGGGTGAGCTATAAAGCCCATTAAGTGAGTAAACACAGAATAAAATGAAAAATGAAACAGTTGCTAAGAAATTGAGATACCAATTCATAATAAAATAACATGAAGATAAAGGTATGATATAAAATGATTATCATAACATAAAAATGTGGCAAAAGCACATAACATGGAATTTTCATGAGCGAAGGCTCATTGCACATGGGCCATGAGTAACCCGTAATTATAATTGAATTAGCTTGATTAAATCCAAATTTCACTTTAATTATCAGGAGTAAATCCTTATTGAACTTTATATATCATGATATTAATACTTACACAATGCATTGGAGCGCTATTAAAGTACACCCTACTTAAACATTTCATTTCATGCATAAGTGTGCCACAAGAACATACAACATAGATTCATTAAACATTAGAATTTTTTCCATGGTAATGGAATGTAGAATTAATACATCAAACTATTCCATAAGTAAGTAAATGTGAGTAAAGGTGAATACCCTTGTTAGAGAAATGGGCATGGTATTCACTACACAATGATTTTGGATTGGAAAATGGCAGTGCAATTTTGGCAGATTAACGACATGACATAAGAATTCCTAAAAAAAGGTTGATGAGAGAGTAAAGGGTGTTTCTTAATATTTAAATGAAATTTAGTGTAAGAGGGTTTCATAGATACATATCCCAATATAAGTAATGTAATTTGTATTTATAATACAAAATAATTTCTTGAATGTAAATGAGGAGTGTGATATTCCTTACAGAATTTTAGCATGGTTAATGGTGTGCATGGGAGGCATTAATGAGTGATAAAAGGGGTATAACATAATTAAAACATAAAGAGGGAAGTATAGGGATGTGAGAAATCATACCCCAACATTTATAATTGAAATTAGAGGGCATAAAATCTTTATGAAATATGGATAAAATGAGAAAGGAATGAATCCCTTACTTGGAAGTGTGACGCCAAAGGCTTGGGGAGGCTTGAGAGAGGCTTCATGGGAACTTGGGGCGCCTTGGGATGATTCTAGAGAGGTTATGGAAGATTTTGGATGAACTCCAAAGTCCTTGAGTGAAGAGGATGTGGGATCCTGGATTGGTTTATATTAGAAAGGAGAGGGAGTTCATTATAATTTAGGTTTGGGACACCACACATTAAACTAACCAAAACCAAAAACCAGCCCATGGTTTTTTCCCATGATTTTAGCCAATGGGTAGTGGAAAAAAATATTTTATAAGGCTAATGGATGAACGTCTTAAAATAATAGGGTTGCTTATGTGGAGGTGAGTCACACTCTCAATGAAATCGATTTAAAAAGCTATAATGTTTTATAAGTCTTCGAGTGACCACTAATTCTTCGTAAAATAAATAAAAAAACCTAAAATAACATTATTTTAATGGTAAAAAATATATTGGCCTAACATAATGTTTATATTATTTTATTACATAACTATTGGGGATTTATGATGTCATAAAACACAATATATATATAAACGGTTTTTTATTTTTACCCAGAATTTTTTCTGTCTCGGAAAATTATGAAAAATTATCCACTGGATAAATTCAACGTCCTGATTCGAAAAATAATATTATTTTTATCTAAAAAATTTTCTAAATATTTTAATTTTTACTTTTAAAATAAAAACCTACATTTATCCAAAATTCATTGGTTTTGACAAAAACAGATTTCGAACCATAATAAAAATCACAATTTTATACATAATAATTATACGATCATTTATATTTATTAAAAGATATTTTTTTAATAATATTTAAATAAATTATTATTTAATTCCCAAATCCATTAATTCATCGAAATAGATATCTTAATTAACAAAGAATGTTTTTTTCTTAAGAAACTATTTACAGAGTAACAAAAATAGAATGAACGTATATTCTCTATACACAAATAATTTACAGAATCATAGAACTAGGGTCTCATTTAATAACACCTTATAACACCTGTATATGACCTAAGGGTAAGGTATGTGATGGTGATAGACTCTTGGGGTGGCTCAGATGACATCAGTCGGGTGGTAATATCTATCAACTTCCGCTTCTCCCATTAGGCTTTCCTCTCGAGCTTAACATGTTGAAGATCAGCATGGGCTTGGTCAAGAAATAATACCAATGTTTCCACCACCGTTCCAAGCTTTGACAAATGGGTTTCATACGGGGAATGTCTGAAGGATGGGGCCATTGATTCTTTTGTCTGAGTAAATTGGATTTTTTAAAGCCATATATTTAAACTAATTACGTGTTAAATGTTAAACTAATATAATAGCAATAGTACCAATCCTAAAATGTATTTTGAAATCCAAAATCATAAAAAAATGTATGGGCATATGTTATATAAGGAATTTAATTAGATCAAAAGGAATTTCCATTAATAAAATTTTGGGTTGTTACAATCTACCCCCTTAAGAATGTTCGCTGTCAAAATTTCCTTTTCCCAAACTAGAACATATGTGGGAAACTCTACTTCATCATTACCTCTGATTCCCACATTGCCTCTTCTAACATTTGGTTTTCCCACAACACCTTGATGAGGGGAATTGTATTATTTTTTAGATCTTTTTCCCCACAATCTAAGATCTTCACTGGTTTCTCCTCATTAAAAATTATAATCTTCTAACAATACTACCTCTAAAAGAGTATATCTGAAGGGTCTGGTATTTTATTCTTTATGAGCGATACATGAAAGACATCATGTAATTTGGCCATGGTAGGTGGAAGTGCTAGTCGACAGGACACATCCCCAACATGGTCAAGAATCTTGAAAGTGCAGATGTACCTAGGACATAACATCACTTTATTTTCAAATCTCATGACCTTATTCTATAGAGATATGCATAGAAATACCATTTCTCTAACATTGAACTCAAGGTCTCATCAACGGTTATCTGTATAACTCTTTTGTCAACTTTGGGCTGTCATGAAATGTTTCTGAATGGTTTCCACCTTCTCCACCATTTCTTCGACCATTTTAGGTCCAAGCAGCTTATCCTCCCCGACTTCATCCCAACACGGTGGTGTTATGCACCTTTTCCCACAAAGGGCATCATATGGTTCTATTCAGATGCTTGAGTGGAAAATGTTATTATAAGATAATTAATCTAGTGGAATATGTTGGTACCATTCTCCTTTTAAGTCCATAGAACATGATCATAACCTATCTTTCAGTGTCTGAATAGTTCGCTCATATTGTCAATCAGTTTGTGGATGATAGGCTGTAATGAAGTTCAGTTTACTGTATAGATATTGTTGGGGACTTTTCCAGAACTATGAGGTGAATCTAGGATCACGATTGGATATAATAGATTATGCTACACTATGCAACCTTACCAATTATTTGAAGTAAATTTGTGCATGTTTCTCTAATGAGAAGTCCTCTTGAATCACAATAAAGTAGTCTATCATCATAACATGATCCACAATGACTCATTTATCATTTCTTCCTCTAGATGTCCTAGGAAGTATATTGAAAAACTCTATTGTAATGTTTTCCCTCTTACATGTTGGTATGGGTATTGGTTGCATCATCCCCATAAACATTTCTCTATCTACCATCACTTTCTGACATACCACGCACTTTGATATATATTAACCAATTTCTCTTTTCTAATTGTCTGGAAAAAAGAATTTATCAGATATCTCGATACATCATTGTGCTCCCTGGGTGAATAGAGAAGGTTAATCTATGTGAATCTTCTAAAAGTTCCTTCTTTATCTCTATATCAGATGGTAGAGATAATCGTGACCTATATCTCACAATTCTATGGTTGTTAGTCACAATCACTAAGGATTTCCCTTTTCTGATAGCTTCATCACTTTTCATAATTTCCATATCTTTTCTTTCAGCATCCTTAATTTTATCCTTGAGGGACAGTTTTGAAATCAATTGAGAAATGATTGATGATGTTCCTCCTTTTATGATTCCCATGTCCATCCAATTTAAATCTAAGAAGATTTAATCTTTTCAATTCTCATAATTGATATATATGTAGGATCCTTTATACATAGAGCATCTTCCACCTTATTTGCCTTACTGGGATGGTAGTGGATTGAGCAGTCATAATCCAAGATGAGTTATATCTATCTTCATTGGAAAATATTAAGATCTTTTACTGTGAATATATATTTTAGGAACTTATGATCAGTATATATCTCACACTTCTCTTGATAGAGATAATGCCACCATATTTTTACCTCAAAGATCGCAGTTTCCAATTCCAAATTATGCGTGGGATAGGTTTGCTCAGATATTTTCAGTTTCCTTGAGGCATAGGCTATCACTTTATCATTCTACATCAACCCAAAACTTAGTCCCTTCATTGAAGCATCACTAAATACCACAAAAATTTATCCACTTGTGGGTAATGTGAGCATCGATGTAGTGATAAGACTTATTTTTAAATCCATGATTCTTTCGTCACATTCATCACTCCAAAAAACATTACTCTTTTCTATGTTAGCATGGTAAGAGGGTTGGACAAACAAGAGAAATTTATCACAAATCTGTAATAATATCCATCTAACCCCAATAATCGATGGATATCTATTACCGATTTTGGCCTCGACCATCCCTCTATTGCAGTTGTGTTGGAGGGATCCATAGATTTTCCATTACTTTTGATGATATGGCCCACGAATGAGACCTACTTCAACTAGAACTCACATTTTTTGTACTTTTCATATAGACTCTCCTTTTGCAAGGTCCCTAGCATAGTTCTTATAAGCTCCTCATGATCCTCCTTGGTTTTGAAGTATATTATAATATCATCTATAAATACTAACAAATATTTGTCAAGGTAATCTCTAATGTCTCTATTCATCTAGTCCCTGATGTTTTGCGGAGCATTAGTGAGTCAGAAAGTAATTACTATGAATTCATAGTGCCCGTATGTTGTACAAAAAGCTGTCATGGGGATATCTTCCTTCTTCACCCTTACAAGATAATATCTCAACCACAATTTAACATCAGATAAGTATTATGCTCCACACAACTAATCAAACACGTCATCAATTCATGGAAGATGATAATTGTTCTTTATCATGATTTTTTTAAGCTCATGATAATCGATGAAAAGGCGCATTAACCCATACTTCTTCTTAATGATGAGGACTAGTTCACCCCATCGTGAAGCACTTGGGTGTATAAACCATTTATCCAGATTCTCATGTTGTTGTTTCTTCATCTCATCATGCCCCAAAACAGCTATTCAATATGGAGTCTTGGATATTGGCAACACCCTGGGTATATGGTCAATTGAGAATTCATTATCTCTTCCAGGAGGAAGACCAAGAAATTCCCCAGGAAACAATTCAGTGAATTCCCTCATAATAAACATGTCTTTAAGGATGGTTACCTTCTTAGACTTAATGATTTGAGCCAGATACGCATGCTCATAGCGTAGTAATATCAACACTTTAGATTATGGGGCTAAAAAAGATTAATATTCCACCTTTCACTTGTATAGAATCGGGGTTGATTGTCTATATAGAGAGTTACTTCTCTATCAAATCAATTTATGTTGTCTCTATATAAGGAAATCCAATCCATGATCGTAATTGTTTCAAATTCTACGAGAGGGAGTATGATGAGGTTCTCCAGGATGTTCAATCCAACGATTAAGATGGGGGTGGAGTTATATTCATGGGATGCAATAATTTCCCCATTTTTCATACTCACTGACATATTTACATCCATGATTTTTGGTGGTGTTAGGATTAATCTACTATACTTTAGGGATACAAAAGAATTTATAGAACCAGAATAAAGAATTCATTCTCTATTCATGAATGAATAACCAGCGTACCTATCAACACTTATTTTTGGGGTTCACTTCGTCGGTAGTGATAGAAAAAGATCACCGTAGCTACCTTATAGGTTGTTTGTTTCCCCTAAAACCCCATGGAATATGGCACTGATTTTCATGTTTTTTTAGTTCTTTGTAGGAACTGATTTTCATGGTTTCTGGGATCTTTGTAATTGATGCAATGAACAACGCGTTGAGGGTCAAACAGAGTCTTCTTATCCTCTTTCATAGACACGGGTTATTCTTCATAGAAGCTAAAAACTCGGTACCCTTTTCTTTCACACCTATAGCATTTCCTCATTCCCTTCAAGAAATTTCGAGGGTGCTTCTTTCTGCACCTTTGGAAATTGGGGTGATGAATTTTCTTAGTGCCATTGGATTTATCTATCAGACCACTAGAATGGAATTCCACCTTACGATTCTTATACCCATGATTCCCCTGTGATTTTTCATTCCTCATTTCGACTTTGAGGGCACATCAGACAGTATGATCATATTTATCGATGTCACGGATGGCCAGAACTATACGTAGGATAGGTTTCAGCCCACCAAAGATGTTTTTAACCTTGAATTTGTGGGTAATGACAATGCCAGAGGTGTATCGTGCAAGCCTTGTGATGTTTTCACCATATGATATGATGGATTCATCATCATTTTTCTTGAGGGAAAGGAATTACCTTTCCATCTTTAGATGGATGGTGTGAGGAAAATATGAATCGAAAAACATTTTCCAGAAATAATTCCATTATAATACCTCGACCTCCTCCTTAGATGTCGTATTTTTTATCAATGTCCACCATTGATCGGTTTCACCCTACATACGATAAGAAGTGGGAGGAACCTTCTCATATTTGAAACATTTAAGGATGGAGAATATCATTTCAATGGAGTTGATCCTTTGTCTGACAATTGAGAGATAATATGATCTATTAAAAGTTGAGGGTCGTTATCTCATGATGCACTTGATTGGGAATTTTTCTTTCTTAATGAGGGTTATAATTTCCACTTGACCCATATATCTCTTCAAATTTGGAGTTAACTGATAGAGTATGAAGAAAATTTTCATGATTACTTCTCCTATAAGATTGGTCATCTCATTAGAACAATCATCACATTGGTCTTCTCATCGGTTGTTAGCATATGTCCTCCTATTACAGGCCATTGGCTAGAATAAAGGGATTGTTAGGGGTAACATGTATAGGGTAATCCAAGGACAAAATAGATGACATAAAAATAACTTTAATTTCCTTAACTTATGAATCTATAGGCTTTAATATATGTTGTCTATGATATACTTTCTAACCAATATTTTTAGGGGCATATTTTTAATTCCCTTAATAATGGTTCATACAAGGCTTGTGAATTCACCAAAGCATATCCCCCGGGAGTGTCATAACCAATAGTAAAGCAAGGCTCATTTTCATGTACCAGGATACCCTGGGTGAAGCCCAAAACGCTTTTTGGGGGTTTTAACTCCTAGGTACTTATGTTCCAGAGCTGCCTCTACCCACTCGTATCGATACAGTAATGTATTTTCTTGATAAACCACTTAATCAATACTCACAAAAACTTTGGGATATTTTTATGATACTTATCCTTGTCTCTAAGGCTTAACTAGGGTTTCTAATCCAAATCCCAAAAATAACTAAACCTATCCTCTAATACTAAGTATAACAACCATGTTTTTTATTACATACTTAAACATGATTTATTACATAAACTCTTCACCTGATACAACATAGAATATCAAGAGGTCTAGTTTTTTTGGGGCTTAATAACATTACATAAAAACATAAAACATAAAACACACCACATCGTTATAGAAAACTATCATTACATAACCATGACATTACCTCGTACTTTTCATTGTGAGGGTTAACCTGGGGACATGCTTGTGAAAATGGTGAGCTGTAAAGCCCAATAGGGGAGTAAACAAGGCATAAAAAGAAGAATACGACACATGTTCAGAAATATGAATATCAATGTATCATAAAAGAACATGAACAAAAAGGTTTGATTTATCATGATTATCATAACATAAAAAAGTGGCATCAATACTTAATATGGAATTAGCATGAGCCAACGCTCATTGTATATGGAGCATGAGTAAACCCTAAATGCACTTGAATTAGAATGATTAAATCCTCATTGAAATTTAATTAGAATGAGTAAATCCTAATTCCAATAGGTTTATTAAGATACTAATAATTACCCAATGAATTGGAGTGCTATTAGGGCACACCCTTCATAAACATTTCATTTCATGCATAAGTGTGCTACAAGATCATACAAAGAAGATTCATTAAACGTAATAATTTATTACATGGTAATGTAATGTGGAATTAATACATGACTATCTTCCATCACTAAGTAAATTTTCATAAATGTGAGTACCCTTGATTGTGAAATGGGTAGGGTATTCACTACACAATGATTTTGGTATGGAAAATGGTGGTGCAATTTCATTAGTGTAATAGCATGACATAAGTCTTCATAAAAAAGGATGATGAGAGAGAAAAGGGTGTCTCATCATATGTACATGAAATTTACATTAAGGGGTCATATAGATACATTTCCCCATATACGTAGTTGAATTTTTCTTTATAATACAAAAGAATTCATGAATGAAAATGAGGAGAAGGAAATTCCTTACGGAATTTGAGCATGGTAATGTGTGTACAAGGGTGGCATTAATGGGAGATAATAGGGGTATCACATCATTAAACCTTAAATAGGGAAGTTTTGTGGAGGTTTGAAATCATACGACACCATTTATAATTGAAAATAAAAGGGCAGAACAATATTAAGAAACTTGGATAAAATGAGAAAGGAAGGAATCCCTTACTTGGAAGTGTGATCCCAAAGGCTGGGGAGAGGATTTAGAGAGGGTTCTTGCTAGCATGGAGAGCCTAGAGAGTATTATAGAGAGTGGAAGAAAGAGGTTGGACGAACTCCAAAATCTTTGAGTGAATAGTGAGTGGGAGCTTCAATTGGTATATATAGGAAAGGAGAAATTATTCTTCATTATTTAGGTTTTGGGCACCACACATTAAACTAATAAAAAACACGAACAAGACCATGGTTTTTTCACATGGTTTTTTCCAAAGGGGTGCGAAAAACAATTTTTTAAATGTTCAATGGACGAAATTCTTAAAATAATAGGGTTTCTTAGGTGGAGGTGAGTCACACTCTTAAGGAAATCAATTTAAAGAAATAAAATATTTTATAAGTCTTGGATGGTCCACTAATGCTTTGTAAATTTAATCAAACAAACCTAAAATCACATTATTTTAATGGTAAAATATATATTTTTCTGAAAATAATGTTTATAGTATTTTGTTAAATCACAATTGGGTCTTTATGATGTCATAAAACACATTATATATTTAAACAATATTTAATTTTTACCCAAAAATTCGACTATCTGAAAAATACTGAAAAATTCAATTTAGGATAATTTCGACATCTTGATTGCAAAAATAATATTAATTTAATCAAAATAATTTTCTAAATATGAAAATTTTTTACTTATAAAATAAAAACCTACATTTATCGAAAATTCATGGGTTTAGACCAAAACAACTTTCGAACCTTAATACAATTCAAAATTATATTCATAATAATTATATGGTCATTTATATTTAATAATGATTAAATTAGTAATATATTTTAATTAAAATACTATTTAATTCAAAAATCTATTAATTCATCAAAATAAATTTCTATCTTAACTAAAAAACTATTTTGGCTTTAAAAACTATTTACCAAGTAACAATAATAAAATAAAATTATATTATCTACACAAAAAATCTAAATAATCGTAGTACTATGGTGTCATTTCATAACCACTTATAACATTTGAATACGATTGAAGGGTAAGGTGTGTGATGGTTATAGACTCTTGGGGTGGCACTGATAATATCGCTCGAGTGGTAATCTCTATCAACATCCACTTCTCCCATAAGCAGTTCCACTCAGGCTTAACGTATTGATGCTCAACATGGGCTTGGTCAATAGCAATGACCAATGATAACACCTCCTTTACAAGATCTGACAAATGGACTTTGTATGGAGAAAGTATACTAGATGAGGACATTTCTTCCTTTATCTGAGTAAATTGGATTTGTTAAAGCCCTGTATTTATACAAATCCTATAGTCACTGTTCAACAGCTATAATAAAAACTGTAACAATCCTTAACCGTATTTTGAAATCCAAAGACATAAAACAAAGGAAGTCCATATATGATATATCCATTCAATATATTAATACATATATTTAGATCAATAGAAATTTCAATTAATAAAATTTTGGGTCGTTATATAGCTTATTTACAAACCCAAGTCATGAAAAACAAAGTACACATAGTGTGAAACAACATGCACACCAAAACCCCATTTAATAAAATAAACACAAAAAATAATTTAACAAACATAGCTCTCACCCATTAGTTATGTTAATAATTATTTTAATTTGTCTTCTAAAATAACTCCTAGAGGCACCACAAGTCTTTACTTCAACATAGCCATGTTCACATGAAAATGCTACTTTTAAAATCAAACTCACTGCATAACTAAATCAAAAATAATTTTCAACAGTTATATAATATAATAAATCTATTAACTAATATTTAGAACATATCCAATTAAAAAACTATAGTTTACACTAATTCAAAACCAATTCTATATCAAGTCCTTTTTTTACAAATTTGTAGAAAACCTAAAATCATTTTCAAAACATGTCTTCCATCCATTAAAACGATTTACAATTCACATTTTAAAAATTAGTACAACATGTTCATCATGGATAAGTATATAAATTTCCATTAACAACTTAATTAAAAATTAATCATCCTTTAAGTTCCTTTGAAAAAATTATTTTGAACTTTCAAACAACCCATATAACCCTTTAATGAAACACCACACCAAAACACACACACAAAACATATCCATTTTTTTATAAAACCCAAAACGAACACAAAGACGCCAAACCATTTGAAAACACATTTCACATCACTCACACTATTTTTAAACCATTTAAATATCTCAAATTTATTTTTTAAAACTAATAATTCTGTATTAAAACATATCACAACTCATACTCAAAAGTGCACAATAAGAATATTAGTCCCAAAATGAATCATTTCCCATCAAAAATCATTTCTCAACATACATACACCATATGCACCCAAAAAACACATCTTCAATGCTCATATAATTAATTGAACAATTCCACTAATTTTTTTATAGCAAGCCCAATATAGAAACATAATAATTTCTCTTTAGAATATTTATTTTCAATAAAAACGAATGTCAAAACATTTCCAAAAACAAGTTCGAACAACCAAAATAAACTATAGAGAATGAAAAAATTAACCAAGTGAGAATATTAAATTATATAAAATCATTATGGTATAGAACCACCTACATTGGGGAGGGAAATTTCCAGAAATTGTTGCAAAAACCCACCCGCATCGCAACCGAAATTGAAAACCAGATGTCGAACGACCTGTTCATACAACCAGAGAGACGATAATAGTCAATTGGTGTGAATTGAGTTTCGATTCACTAATGAGGATCACCAACAATAGTCAAGTCCTGTGAATCAAACTTCGATTCACCAAGGAGGAGCGCCGGCTGCGGGTGGCTTCCGTGGAAATATCCTGATATCATGATGAGTTTGCAAATGGTTAGTTTTTTTAAAATAGATCGGGACACTTTTAATAGCTCTTATAAATACGTGAAGCTAGGAACCTAATTTATTGAAGAAAGAATTATAGCGGTGATATATCATCAATTTATTAGGGAATTATTTAGCCTTCATAAATCCTCACCACTATCATCGCTTGTTAACGAAGAGTTGTCTAAGTATTTGAAACTATGAATATAAATAAAAATTTAATAAAATTATAAATACATAATAAATATATAAAAATATCAATGTAGTAAATATATTCATTTTTAAATATATTTATTATAAGTTTATAACAATTTATTTATAATTTAAAAAATATATATAAAAATATTATGTAAATAATTATATATATTTAAATAAATATACATATTTATTTAATAAATATATTTAAATATAGATATTATAAATATATTTTAGTGAATTTATTACAAATTTGATAATTATTTAAATATAAATAATTATTTATTTATAAATATAGAAATACACTTAAAATTTAATTATTTATTTATAATTATAAATATATACTTGTATAAATTTTGTGACTATACATTTATAATTATTTATATTTACAAATATTTCTTTACAAATATTTTTTTAACATTTTTAATGAATATATCATTTTATGTGCTTGAATCTATGTTAAATTGAGTGATATTGAATAAAATAAGATTTACTACACATTAACAATGTTGAAAAATAGATAACATTGGATTCTGTTTATTGTATATAAAAAATGTATTAATTAAATATTTGTAAAATCAATATAACACACATTTGATCTTTGTTTAATTGAAAAATAAAATGAAATTCAATTATATGTTGAGTACTATGAAATTATAGTTATTAGTTTTAATTCATATTAATTTTTAATTATAAACCATTATTCAAAAAACATACAACAAATTAATGTAAATTGAATAATATTTTATTATATATATATCATATTTATATACATTAATATATATCTACATATTTAATAAATTCAATTTAATTACATTAATTATCAATAATTTTATAATTAATAAAATGATTAATGATTTATAATGTATAATAAATATTTTCATTTTTATCAATAATTATTTAATTAATATAATCTGTAATATTTTTTTATTAAACAAATTTTCTTATATTTTATTTTTTTAATATTGCATAATATATATATAAATATTATTCAACACTAAAAATAATGAGTTGATAAATGATGCCTTATATTAGTACTAAAATTAAAGTGCAGATAAAGGATTATATGTATCAGCATTATAAATAAATCACTGATAAAGGATAGAATTTATCAGTGCTAAAAATAAGACATCTATAAATAATACCTTTATCTCTAATAAAAATTAATCACTAATAAAGGTTTTCTTTTATCAGTGCTAAATAAAGCCATGATAAATATGCATTTATCAGCATTTTTTATAGCGTTGATAATTACCATCAATTTTAAAGGATTGTTTTGTAGTAGTGTGGTATACTAGAGGTTTTTTGGAAACACATTCAAATTCAGGAGGAGACAAGGGAATAGGAGAAAGAACCGACTGAGAAATAGCTCCAGATTTTTTTGGGAATATGGAGATTTTCTACTTTTGTGGATGGAAGTTATAATAGTGGGGATAATATAGTATCCTCGGTTCAAGGTATATAACCCTTATTTATTTCATTTAATGGATCTAACGTTCTTTGGGTAATTTTTGGAAGAGTTTGGAATGGTATTGGGAAGGATGGGAATCTTTTCTAAGGGTGCATGGTTTGAGCACAGTTAGAGGAAACACTACAACAAACCTAGGTAATGCACCCTCCTAAGATAGTTTCATGCGAACAGTTTGCACTTGGTTTTTCTAACCTTGTAGTTAAGTCATGCACGACATTTAAACGGTGGTTTTAAAATGGGGTTCCTTAGGATTTTCCATAAAATACATTTCATCTCCCATAAAAACCCAACTCAGGGTTTCTTCTTTTAAGAGGTCAAGGAGGCTCTCCCATTCATTTTAGAGTGAATAAAAGGGTTATCAAGGTACTTTGAAAGTGATTTTCCATTAGTAAGTCTCTTCACGTGGTTGTTTCTTGTTTTTCCTTAGATTTAGTTCTCTCTCTCCATGTTTCCAAGATATACTTGAATCTCATGTAGATATAGGGTTTTTGTTTCCTAAAATAATATAAGTTGGTCTTCTAGATGTTTGAAAAATATATTTAAGGAACTTTTGTGGTGTTTTTTACCCAAATTTGAGGTGATGTTGTGTGTTGGTAAATATTTCTAAAACCATAAGGTATGTGGCTTCTCTCATGACTCCATTTTGATCAATCTTGAAGACTTAAATTTCTTAAAAATGAATGTTTCTTGAAATTTATTGAGATATTGATGTGATAATAATTCATGGAACACCTTTTGTTAATATATATAGAAATTGGGAAAAATGGGTTATTGTTGTGAAAGGTGCTTGACGTGTGATTTTAAAATTATAATTTTAAAATAATAGTTATGGTTGATTTATGGAAAATGGTTTCAAAAAATAGTATTCAATAAAAATGGTAGTTTATTGAAATGTGGTTTCGAATGGATGGGGCAGAATAATGTTTTCAAAAAATGTTTGATTTTATTGAAAGGATGTTTTGAAATATTGTTGGAATTTTTTTGGCTTAATGAGTTGTTTGAATTGGCACATGTTGTGTTGTGTGGTTTCATTGGGCATGTATTAGTTGATGTGATTTCTGAATTGTGAATGTCATGGTATCTTGGTTAGGTGGTTGAGCAAGAGTGTGATAAGATGGATCATGGTTGTGATGTACCATGATCAAGTGATTGCGAAGTACCATTATAAAAAGGGGATGAGTTATGGATTTGAATTTCCACTGAACTCGTGTGGTTGGATTGTGGACATTTTTTTGTTATGTGTGCATCCATGAAATATTAATTTTGGATGTTCCGATATGTGTTGGGGACTACTTAATGGCATGTTTGGTTGTTTTTTGTGGTATTGTGTTGATTTGGGTTTAATGGTTTGGTAATGGCATGTTTGTCTTATTGGAAATTTTTCCATATTTTCATGGTATTATATAAAACTGTTATATAATGTGATAACATGTTTTATCCTAGTGGAGTGTGTATGGAATTAATTTGGTGATATCTAAATGAGTATTATTACTCACCCCTTACTTTTTCAATTTTTTTCTTTTGAAGATGTCGTATTCCAATACAAAGTTAAAGGTAAATCATCTCATTTCCTGAGTGGTGTATCGTGATGCTTGTGTGGACTTGTGGTTCATGGATCATGGAGATTTATGTGTAGATATAGGGTTATTTCATAGTGTATTTGGGGTTTATTATTTAGTCTTCTTCTTGGTACTCTGATTCTGGATTGTTGTGGTTTGGATATGTTTGTCTGAAGGTATTTTTTGTATTTTGGTACTTTTTCTAGACATGTATGATTTAGATGGTTAGTAGATTTTGAAAAAGGTGTGTTTAGTTGGTCACTTTCCATCGAAGGGAGAATTATTCCCCAACTATTCGTGAATCCCTCAACTTTTATTTCCAGCCTTTTTTTCCTTGGTAACATTCCTAATTTCAGGTATCATCCTTCCTCCTTTTCAAGAAAATGATAAGGGGTAGCATGTGACACATAGTCACAGTGATGACCAAAATTCACAAAAAATAAAAAAAATAATATAATTTCACATAAATATAATATTTAGTATGGATTAAATCATTGGAATAAATATAGAAAAGTAAATATATATTTGGATCTATGAATTCCCTACCACTTATTCATTAGACTCCTTGATAAGTGAGCATCAAAAATAATATGCAATAAAATTTAATTGTACATACACATGATATCTAACTATTTAGAAAAATGAAAAAAACTCATTCCTAATCAAGAACTATTTGTTCATGTTCTCCACAAAATAATGTAGATATTCCACAAAATGTAGATATTCCACAAAATGTAGATATTCCACAAAATTTTTCACTACTAAACACATACAAGGGAGGAAATAGTATTTATAATTTCTTATATCTCCACCCGTTATGATTCATGATGTTATTTTTAGAATGAGTACTTTTCATGGTATGTTGCGTATCATAAGGATTATAGTATTTAAAAATTAAAAATTTCAATGGAAGAATAAGGAGGGTTTCACACTTATATATGTAATAAAAAATAATATTATTTATAGTTAGTAATGGGTCCCCTCCTCACTCCCCTCATTCACATATCTACTCCAGTAATCTTGTAAAATCCATGGAAAGTGAAAACCATTCATCGTTTCTGAAAAAAAACACCATATCTACTAAACCTTAAACAACACAATAGATTTATCATTTATATTTTCATATTCAATATAACATGATTTTTTTAAATTCGTGAGGATGTTATTAAAATACTACTATTATTGTGACCTCCATACAATTTTTAAAATTATTATATATATTTTCATTTATAGAATCATGTATTTTGATTATTTTACTATCAATTTCAACAAAATGTTTTCTCAATATTATTTCTTTGAAACTATTTTCAAAACAATAGAAAAAAAATAAAATTATCATCCCCAAAATCATCATTTTATCTTTTTATTTTCCTCCCAAAGTAACTCAAAATAATATAAAACATCACAGCATAGTCTACCTCAGACAAAAAATCAATCCAATATTTAATATTACTTCATAAATAATGGTGTATATGGATGATTCATTTGTGATCTGGCTACCTAACAAAGTGGTTCATTGATTTATAATTGATTAAAATGATAAAATGTATTGGTTAGTCCCAAATAGAAAACATCGATTTATCATGTGTATTTTTTATCAAATAATTCATTATAAATTTTGAACATATGAACCTCTAACACTTATGTTTTTAAAAGAAATAAATTAAATTATACTTAATAAATCATGATTCAGTTCTGTCAATAAATAAATGGATTTTGAATAATATTTCACAATGTTTTAAAATCTTATAAATAAGGATATTTCAAAGAGAATTTTATGTATATGTGGTATTGGAAAAAAAATATGAAGACCTTTCATGAAATTCTCAAAAATCATAAAATGAAACCATGACTTCATGTTTAAAATTTATGCTCAGTTTCAATTTTCAAATACGTTTAGTCATTAATATATTTTTCCAAAAATTGAAATGATTATCATTTAATCTAATAGGATTCGAAAAACATATAAAATATGAATGAATTATAGAAAATTTCAATTTTAAAAGGCAATTTAATTTTATGAATAAAAATAAATTAGAAATGGAAACCTACAAGATAACTATATACGATGGATATTCTTACACTAAATATACGTTATATAATATCCTCATATTTTATTGTTTTGATGATTAATGAATATATAAAACTTTATAAATGATAAAAAATAATGGTAGGGAAAGTGAAAATCGATTTTATTCTAGAAAAAAAATCATTGATCTAGTATATCAATGATTATAAAAAGAAATCATAGAGGAAAAAAAATATTCAAAACATAAAATTCTTATTAAAGGTGGGAAAATAAAACAAATATAAATATATAATTTATTTTAATACTAGTTTTAACACTAATGTAGATGTTGTGTTTTATGTGATCCACATAATTTCAACTTTAGGAATGGAGTCCTATACTTACATGATATTGATTCTTGAATGTTATTTTTCATCAATATCATCTTGGAAAATATTTATACTATTTAAAAAATATTGGTACGACTATCCCCATATAAAAAAATATAGAATTATATTAGTAAATCCATTAAATATTTATTTATATATGTGAAAAACTTTTAGAATCTAATGTAGTAGGAATAAAATTGACATAACATACTTTTTTTTAAAATTAATAAACAAAATTATATGAAAAAAGTTGATGAAAATTTGAGGTTTTCCTTATTTTCTATTGGTTACGTGTTTTTTTGTGTTTGAAATTTATTTTTACTAAATTTAGGAAGCAATATGAGTTCCTACAAAATTTATCTAAATGTGAATGGATATAATATCACTTCTCCAATATCCACAAATTAATGTAGTTTATCCTAATTTTCTACTTCAAAATTTTTAGTTTCAAATATAATTTTAACATAAAAAATTTATGAATAAAATGGAAACAATATTATGTTACGAAAGTCACATCATCTAAAAATATAATTATAATTTTTTTTGTTCATAAGATTAATTTTAAAAACTAAATTGAATTCATGATCAAATGGTTATTCAATATCAAAACATTATTGGAGAAGGTATTGTTTTTCTAGAGATTAATTTTAAAAAATCATTTCTTTTAATACATTTAATGATGTTTGAAAATTTTAAATTTGTTTATTTTATGTTGAATCATAAATGCATTTTGTAGGTCTTAATTTTTATGATGAAGAAGATTTATAATAAAAATAAAAAACTCATAAAACCCCACAGATGAGTTTTCTTCATTAGAATAGATTTTTTATTATAAATAAGTGTTTAAATTGATATGGATGAAAAAAATAAAACATGAAAACCTAGGAAACTTCTATAGAAATAAATGAATTTGATAGTGAATATTCAGTCATGTTACCTCAATTATTAATTTATCCACTATGAAATTCAATACATGGGTGACCATAGGGTTATCTCATGAGTAAATTTCAATCTATATTTATAATAATTACTTTGTTAATTTTTGTAATATGTGTTAGTAAATTGAATAACATAAGTACAGATAAATGAATTTAATATATAAATGTGTTTTCCTTAGAAATTAATTTTTTATATAAGGATAATAACATATTGGGAAGTATATAATGGTTATATTTCAAGTGATAGATATAAAATAACACTTACCCTTGAAACAAATATTTATCATTGTTTACAAATGTTATCGAATTGAATTATAATAAGTAAACATTATGAAATCAGATTATGCACCTAAATTTCAAACACACCATATAGAGAACTCAAATATGTGTACTTATACTCCTATTAAAGCAACTGAACTACTTAGAGACCTCCCCATAATCAAACCAAATTGATCATATTATTATAAAGCGAAATATCTAACCCAATATGCTTAAATAATAAGAACAATAAAATTTCATTGATTAATTTAAAACCCATAAAAACAAAATAAAATAATTATAAATAAGGGTAGAAAAAATTACTACATAAATAAATAAAATAGAATCCAAAATTATTAAATAATATTTTACCTAGAAATGAAAGAAAAATCAAAAATTAAAAAACATCAAATCTCTTATAACCATGGTCCCTAAGAGTATAGTCTAAAATGGATAGGTAAACTCTATTTGAACTCCTCTTATCTAGTTTATCCCATCCTTCCAAAATTATTTATTCTCTTACATTCCCTACTTTCACATCCCTGGCCTCCCAATATTACCATAATTTGAATGGATGTGGAAAAAAAATTATAATGGAATGTTGTGTAATAGATCTCCTATAATGTATTCCCTTAATACATGGGTTACCTTTTTCCATTTAAATGGTTAAATATCTTTCATCCCAATATAAATAAATGGATTATTATTATTATTTTACTTGAATAATAATTCCATCCTATAATTAGTTTGATAGCGCAAATAAGAGAAGGTTTATTAACTATATATACTATCTAAATAAACAAAATATTTTATAACACACGTCAACATTTCATCATAACTGGTCAAATCTAATCCCCATTCTTAATATATGATAAATGATACAAACCTATATATAGTGGGGAAGGAAAACAAAGGAAAGTGGTAATATGAAATTCTCAGTATGGGTAACCATAGGTAATAATGATCAAATATAATTTTTGAACATACGATGATCACAAGGGTATATTTAAAACAGATAATAAATTAATATCTTATAAGAATATATAATAAATCTTGAGTCATGGAATAAGGCTATTATAACCCTTGACATAAATAAAGTGAGTGTAGAATAGTTTTTATAATAAATATGATAAATGGGAGTATAACATAGGTATGATAATATGCATAAGAGTGTAAAATAAACACCATAATATAACCATATGTCAAGTCCAAATACTAAGGAATAAAAAACATAGTTTTCATTGGATAACCCCTATATAAATTATTGGTCTTTGGATAATTCTCTTGTTCATTGGAGGGATTGATAAAATACCTTATGTTTGCTCGTTTGGCTTCATATAAATCCTCTTGTGTACTCTTTGGTCTGGTATAAATTCTCTAATGTACTATTTTTCTTGAGATAAATCCTCTCATGTGCTCTTTTTCGTGGGATAAAACCACTTGTGTGACCATTATAGATTTTGAGACATAATCTTCATCTATTAAATTGGAGGATTATATAGGACCCCACCCATTATTTTCCACAAATTAGTGTTCCACATAAAAATAATCATCATTATTCCATAAATTTCCTAATTAAATATAATGGGTTTCATATTCAACTAAACTTTAATAAAACATGGAAAACATTGGTAATTCTATCAATAATTGTAAGATGATATAACCACAGAAAATAAATTTTTATCCAATGAAATTTAGTAACATTTTATGTAATGAATGTCTAGTCTAGAATGATTATCTTATTGATCTTATTGTGTATATTCTTAGGGAAAGGATAAAATATTAACAATTTCCACAATCTATCTATGTATAGGTATCTAGTTTGACACCCTTTAAACAAAATAATCCATAATATGGTTTTGATGAGGAATGTTATTGGATGAAAAATTAGGGTTATACAAGGAAGATAACTAGATTGAAAAAATTAATTAGTGGATCATTTATATTATACAGATTTAATGTTCATCATTTTTGAAAACGTATCTAAAATAACTGATATATAAAGAAAAATTATAGTCCAATATCAGATCATCACTTTGAAATTAATCTTGAATTTTATACTTTTTAAATGAAACCCATTTTATATAAATCTATTTGGATAATTAGATGATAATTTTCATTTCAAAAACATGGGAAATAACCTTCTAAGAGAATAAACATATATATTTTTTGAAAATGTTCTTATAATGACTTTCTCTTATTAGTTTAATAATAAATTACCAAAGTAATCATTTTATTTTTGAAATAAAATTTCAAAATGGTTAGAAAAATAATTTTAATAAATATAAAAAAAATAATTTTCATTAAATATCCTATAATTTATCCTTTAAAATTCATAATGTGTTCAAATATAAAACATGGTGTGGATGATAGTAAAATGTAATTTTTAAAGGATATAAAACATTTCTCATAATTTGAAATACCTTGGTTTCTAACCTGCATCATAGAATGAGTAAACAAGTAATTTTTAAAATGGGTATGGAAAATATATCGTTCAAATGAGAAAAAACATAAATATGTTTAGAATTATAACAGAGAAATTGGATGGAAATGAAAATATGGATATGGAATGAAAACCTCAATTAAAGAGAATAGAAATTTGATGATTATATAATTCCTGTAAATAAACTTTTTAAGGTAAATGATCTTATTAAAATGGTAATTTTCCACTATAGTGATGGAGAATGTATGATGAAATAAAATAATAAATTTTAATAACCCAATCATGGTTGAATTATGATCATGGAGACGCATCGTGTCTCAATGGAGAGTGACGACTTTAAAAAAACCATTAAAAATTGTAACTTTTTAATCGAAATCCATTTAAATAGAGACCATAATATTTCTCTAAAAACCTTGTGAATTTGACTAAAAAGATAATATAAATTTATTGGGAATTAGATACACTATTCAAAATAAAACATTATTTATAATAAAAAATATATTTCCTGGGATGAAAATTTGATACAAAAAACCATTACAAAAATTCATTCTTAGATGAAATGCACTTTAACCTCCTTTATATAAAATTGGAAATTCTTACCAACCTATTTTAGAAACTTTTATATATCTATAAAATTTATAAAAATCATTTATAATTATTATTTTCATATATATTAGTTAGTTATTATATATCTTTGTTATAACTTGTGATAAATCCAGATCATTTTTAATTAGTTTCATAATAGTGGTGTTTTCTTCATTATTCTAAAAAAATTATTCGTTAACCAATTATAAAATTTATTTTTATTTATTTTTTTATAATTGTTCATATTATTATACATTTATTCTATATTTGTCGTATGACTCATAAAGATAAATTTGGTGATTTAGCATGTTTTGACGATTGCAAGAGAACAGTGGGTTTTTTATAACATAATTATTTAGTTAATAATTTTTCATAGTTGAATAAAAATAATTAATTATTTACTTATTCATGCTATATTATATAAGATAATTAATTGAAACATCCATCCTTGATTTAAATTTTTACATTGTTATACTAGGTGGCCAAATAATCTCGAACACGAATATACCATAATTAATGGATGATTAAGAAGTGATTTATTTTTAATATCCTTATAAAATAATCCTAATAATATTTTTATTATTTATTAATGTAATATATCAAAATTTTAATAAATAATAAGAAGAATATAAGATAAAGAATATTATTACAAAGAATTCTAAAATCATTCTTTTTGGTTCTTGTTATGTTCTCATGGATTGATGAATTTAACAATAATGTTTATTGCTCATATTGTTGATAGGTTTACCAATTGTTCATCCAAAACAATGATAATTTCATTAGAATCATTGTTATACACTAAAACTATTAATCTGAAATGCCATGTCACGTGGTAATGAAAAGAAAAATAGAAATCAATCATTCAATTAATTCTATTGTCAACACATACAAATGGATGTTTCTCTTTCCACATAATGGGGAAAATGAAATGTAAATTTTATCATATAACAATATTAAATATTAAATAAAATCATAATAATATATCAAATTTTCAATTAAGAAAATCCTTATATGTAAGTTATTTGAAATGAAAAATTTTGAGTCCTAAAGGCTGCAGTCAGCACAACACATGAAATGTGGATTCATTTTTATCAATAGAAAATGGATGGGTGGTTAATGCATTAACCATAATTATCATAGAAAAATTATATGCTAATGAAACTGATTATATCATTTTAAGATAGTTTAATTGTAATGAACTATCTTGGCATGAACTAAGGGGTCACCCTTTCTCACCGACCTCGAGGCCTCAACAGTGCTTCACCGTACGCGAGAGGCTTTCAACTAGTTGCGAGGATCTAAAAAACATAGTCGGAGAATATACCCTTTAGATATAGTGAAATAAACCATAGAAATAAACATAACATAAATAAGAATTAACATTATAATATGCCTAATAAATATACTAAAATAGACACATGATATAATAAATGTAATGCAACATACATGCATAATTAATAAAAACAAAAATATATATGATCTCCCACTGGGTTGAACACAAGTACAAAATAAAAAAGAGAATAAAACAATTAGGTTCTACTTCCAACAATCTAGATGAACCACATACACATCATCGATGGTGCTCAAGATAAACCAACCCAATATCGAGACATCATATGGGAAGCACCACTCGATGAAGAAACATTAGGCCTCGACCCCGTAAATCATGTAACTTCTGATGGAACCGAAAATAAAAATTCAGATATGCATTCATATCGAGTATCATGTACAGGCTATGATAAATTAATATTAGTATGTAACCCTTGATAGTAAACATGTAATCTTTTATCATAACAAGTAGATTGGAACATGATATGTGAAACCCTACTGAAAAAAAATTCATAGAAAAATAACAACTATATAAAAATAAATAGTGAAAATAAAAAATAAATAAAAAACTAAATATTGGTTATTGCTTAACACTGTAGGAAAAACTATCCCACAGTAGCCCACACCAGATAATTTAGTACTCTTAACTCATTTAGCCTTGTGACATCTGGCGTGTTCCAATATCTATACTAGATATCCAAGATTTCTATATAGAAATAAATAAATACTAGTCCACATTGATTAATAATTAGGGTCCACATGAATACACACATCTACCAGGATCTAAGATTCAAATGGAATAATAAGAACATTAAATAGAGTCTCCACACCACTCTCTAGAGAAACTGTTATATACTAAAAGTCCATAATAATGAATTGAGCTCAAACATAGATCCAAAAGATACATCTACCTATGTGATCTATCTGCATGGACATGACAGATACACTATGTATGGGATCAATATAAAATAAAAGGTGTTCAATGAATCTATAGTACATGGAACACTACAACATCCATGAAAACTATATATAACCTCTAGATTGAGTGTATTCTCAACTACATGGGGTGAAATTATCCTCGATCATACATTATATCTCTAAGACCATCAAAAAACAACCAACCAATTGTTGGGAGAACAAAATCAAAACGCATGTCCAATACCTGATAAAACATATCCAAAGGTTCTCCTCCTAAAACCATTGTATTTAGAAAGAACTTCCATAAACATCATGGACAAAGACCATGAAAGCATTGGAATATCCAACTCTTAGAACCATCATCCGGACATCTAATCTATAAACATTAATTAACACACATAAAAAATAATGATTCCTCTACTGATCTTATGGATCTCATATTATAGTAGAGTACCCAACATGATCTCAACATAACCCATATCAGGGTTACAAAAATACTAATGGATTCCATTATCCTTTGGGACATAGAACAACATGATTCCAAATTAGGGACTCCCTAGATACAACCAAGATATTGGGCCAGACATTCCCAAAGATAAAAAAATAGTTAAGTCCCTAACAAGATTTGAACGCAATATAAGAGTTTCCCTTAACTCGTAATACCATGGGGACTCACCCATTGTAGAAACCTACCAAATGGACCTCATTGGCCTCAAGTAGATCCCCTTTTAAAAATATACCCAAAGAGGAATCCCAAAGAAAATAATACCTATAATGTAATCCCTAATGATCCACCTAACCACCTCAAAAGTCAAACCGTTCAATGGATCATCAACCAAAAACTACTTTTGGAAAACCCCAATGTTTGAAAACCCTAACTGGCCTCCTCAAAATTCAACCCAACCTTGTTAACTAACATTACCAAAATGGAATCAAAGAGAAACATCAAACCACACTTCATTTCACAACTTCCTAATAAAGAACCCACTATTCATTTTTTTGTAACTAACCCACAATGATATCCCCAAGAGTCCCTCAAAGTCATATCAAAACCACAAAAAACCTGGATATGACGACCATCCAACATATTCATCAAATACCAGAGGATCCAACATCACTTATCCTCAACCACATGATCAATTTTTCAAATTCTCTTACCATGGGTAAATGGTCCCAACATTCAGGGATAAATAAATAACTCTTTATAAATATTATATCATCCTACCTACTATATTTTTTCTAAATAACCTCAAAAAATAACCATGAAACACATGATCCAGGTTTATCATTGACCTCATGATCCTCACCCTGGCCTCACAACTCAAAACACAACCCACATGAAGATTCTAATACCAAACATCATATAAATTCTTCTAATAACTATATTTTCCCAAAACACCATCCATACTATCTCTAAATGAGAATATTATTCCACCTTTGTGATCTACATGGAAAATACATTTAATATTCTAGTCACAAATTGAATTCTGATTTAATGGTCAAAAACAATAATAATGTTCCAAGGAATATTAAACAATGTATACATTTATTACATTGTTTGTAAAACCAAAATTCCTCTGTAACCATGTTCTAATGGCCACATAATGTATATTGTTCTAATGTACTTGGAATGGTCTACCTGTACATGTCTAGTACCCAATATGAGTTACATACCATTGTACCTATGTAACACCCCAGGTAAATAAAGAATATGACATTTCCATATTTATCCATATTTGTGAATAAAATATTAATATGACTTTAAAGGGGACGCTATGCTCGATGGCGTACCCAACACGCAACAATGAGTTTCTTGGAATCTTACGTTGCACTCTAATAATAAAATAATATTATTTTAAATGGTAGTTAACATGTAGCCGTTGTATTGGCGGAAATGGATAGAAATAACTAAAATATGATTATATATGTTTTTAAATGTTTTTACATTTATCCAATAAAAGATAAAGGCATAAAATACAGAAAGAATTCAATTTTAGGCGTATATGCCCTAGTTTTCACTAAAGGTTCACTTATCGCCTTTTGATGGAGAATCGTCATTAAATATAGTTTTGTTCACTCTTATACATCTTTTTGGACTAAATAAAACACTTCTTAAGAATTGGGACATCAAAATTTACTTTGTGTAAATTTTTGGTATCTTTCTGATAAAGTTCATTTTTTAATGAATAGTGTAAAATGTGGTATTTTAATTCAAACCCTTTTTTTAATCTAATTTATTTATATGATTAGATTATATTTTGAATTGGTTTTAAAGTGAAATTATAATATATTTTTACAATTAAATCCAATAGTGGTTGTTGAAATTAATTTCACTTTGAAATCAGACTTAAACTAGTGTCAATCTTTTGCTACTTATTGTTTCATAAAAACACGCTATTTGCTCTGAAGCGGGAATTAATTATTAAATTAATTAATGTGACTTATATGTTTTGAATTTTGTAAAATAGACTTCATTTTTGAATTCGGAATATCAAATATATCTTTGGGTGAATTTTTGGGATTTTTCTGAAAAACATCAATTTTTGATGAATAGTGAAACCACTAAGTGGTACTTATAAAAACTGATTTTTCCTTTTAAATGAAATTTTTCCATCTTTGTGTTTTGAATTTAAAAAATACTACATACATGGTTGTCATTAAGAAGTATAATGTGGTTCAATGGGATAAAAATAATTTTTTTGGTGAATAGTAACTTATTAAGTTTTTAATCGCGATTAGAGGTAATTAGTGTAGTTTAAGGTAAAAATAATGTTTTAATAATATGAAATGAACTTGACACATGTCCTAACCTTATTTGATGTGTCATGGCCGACCAAGAAAACCCATGGGTCCACTTGGGGATCCCATGAAGCCACTTTGTATGGAAAATGACATTAATATCTTTTTTTTAAAGTTAAAGTAAGAATGAGACAAACATTAAATGTTTTACTAAAACAATTTTTACATGGGGATATAAAAATCCGATTTTCGACTATAAATATTCATTTGAAAGATAGAATTATTTCCTAAATCATAGTATTTGTTTTATAATTTTTAGACATTAAATAAATTAAATTATTTATGACATCATAATGATGTAGTGATGACCTCATTATTTAACGATTTAAATAAAATGGAAATATAATGTAATATCTAAGACCTACACATGTCCAAAACCAGTTGGATGAGTGTATTTAGAACCCTTATCACCTTAGCCTATAAATACATCAATTTGGGACCTCTTAAATCCGAATAACATTTTAAAATAAAGTAACTTTTCTTTACCTTCCAAGAGTGCCCCTCCTCTCCTCTTATAAAGGGCCCCCACCTCTACCTCCTTACCCACACTCCCAAAGCCTTTGGCTCGGCCAAACTCTGCCCATATTGTCTCTACACTTTCCTCTCTTACTCCTTGAATCCTCACTTTGGTCAGAAGTCTTCCTAAGGAAGACTTTGAGCTCAAACCAAAGGGAGTTACCCGATTTTAAGATAATGTGTTCACTTGATTCCTTTTGTTTTATTTTGCTTCTCCAACCCCCTAAACTCTTTTTATTCATTTACTTTGTAAAAACTACAGTATCATCAATATACGAGGATGTTTTTATAAGAAGTATTAGAGCTACACTTTCACACACCTACATCTAATGGTTAAAGAACATACTGTTTCCGTGGATGGAGAATTTCGGCCTCCCGAAACGATGATTGTTCAACATTATTTTAACACCTTAAAAGGTGTCCATTAAGATAACACTATATTTATATATGATATATAATATGTTTATGTTTTCCTTAAGCTTATGTATTTTTCATTTTTGGCATACCTTTATGGTTTCCATTATGGGTAAACGCGATATCTTCATTTAAGGAAGTCCGGACTACCGCCCCCTCAAAGTGATGTGATTCGTTAATGCCATATGTGGGACTTATAAAGGATGGATTTAAAGTTATTATATATGATGTTATACTGGAATTATAATATACCTCTATATCATTATTATTCCATTCCATAAAAATATGAAATATAAATGAAAGTAGCGTTCATGCGTACGTACGGCTTACCGTCTCCATGAATGGTGCATTTCATTTCTTATCCCCAAATGTAATGTACTATTATAAGTACATGTATATAATGGATATATATGATGAATGATACTTATAAATGATGAATATAATTCTGGAATTAAAATATACATACCTCTCATTTAGTTTTAATTCCATTAATATGACATAGAAATGAAAGTAGCATTCATGCGTACGTACGGCTTACCGTCTCCATGAACGGTGCATTTCATTTCTTACCTCTAAATGATTATGTAATATTATAAATACATGTATATTATGGATATATATGATATATATGATATCCAAATCATGAATATAATTCTGGATATAATGAACATTTGACCACACGAACAACATGTAATTGTAAGAAGTCCACTTTCGACTTAAGAACCAAATATCGACAAAACAAACATTATTAACTTAAATGATTACATAATGTTTATAACATGGAAATAAGTGATCTAAAAGTAATAATGAACTAGAAAAAGGTACTTAATAAAGTTTAAATTAACTCAAGTTTATTATTCAGGACGTTAACAAATGATCGAGTCAAGTCGGACCCGAGGTAAGGGATCCTACTCCTCTCTTTCTTTTTAAGTACACTCTTTTATGTCATTACTTCTAAACTCATCTTTCTTGTTATTGGGATGTTATTTTATATTACTCTTACTGTAATTTTTATGTTCATATGATGAGAAACCCTATTCTCTCTCATCAATCCATTTTGGAAGTTTTGATTGGCGCCGTTAGGCTGCCAAATTATCGTAAGAGATCTAACCTCTCTCTTTCTCTTTAAGTACTCTCCTTTGTGTCACTTATTTTAATCTCCTCTTTGTTATGATGGGGGATGTTATTTTATATTCCTATTTCTGTAAATTATATTGTAATGTGATGAGATACCCTATTTGATCTCATCAATCCATTTTTGGATGTTTTAAGTGGCGTCGTTAGGCTGCCGAGTTTTCGTAAGGGATTTTTCATCTCACTTTTATTCCCGTGAGATTTATGCTACATTTTCCACAATTTCCTCTGAGTGGTGTATGTACTGACCATTATTTTACTAATTGTGTAATATTCTTTCATTTATGAGTATTTACATCAATGTTGTATTGTCCTTCTTTCACGGGGCGTATGTTTCGAAAGATACCCATGTCGGTAAGGGAACATTTCACCCTCCTCTTTTTAAAAGACTTATTTTATTATGCCACTTAATTCACATAATATTATTTTGGGATATGTTATTCTATATCCTTATTGATTTAAATTTTATGTTCAAGTGATGAGATACCCTTTTTATCTCTCATCAACTCTTTTTCTAAATTTTGAAGTGACGCCGTTAGGCTGTCTCATTATTGCAAGGGAACTTCTTAACCCAATTTCGATTATTTGGGATAAACTTGTACACCTTGAATATGTCGTTCTATGATTATGTGTGAATGTCCTCTGATTGTTTTACACTTAATACCCACTTATATTTCGTGTATTCGTTTGTCACACATAGTTATGTAACTGATTTATCCTTAATCCAAGGATATTGTCTTTGTATGGGACTTCGTCTCAATATCCTTTCATTGAGGCATATTTTGTTTTATTCACAACATTATTTTATACGGTGTATAAACCCCTTTGACTTTTACGTTTATCCAAAAAGAATATTTTTATACGAAGCGTTTTACTAAACGACAAAAGGGAATGTTTTTGCCGTACGTATGCGGCGACAAAGACTTCTCCGCCACCGTGACCATAATTTGAGTTTCGGCTTCCTCTACAAGACACACCTTCTTTTTAAAAGAAAAATAAATACCATGTTTTACTTTTCTTTTATTTTGGTATTGAAAATGGTTTTCATAATGAATTTATATCAATGTGTTGTATTGATATCTTGTTATTGAAAGGTGGAAATGTTATGTTTCCTTTATGCATGTTTTATGTGATAAGATTATGTTATGGTTCTTGGACATTGTTATGAAGACTGGTTGTTCCATGATAAACTAAGGGCGGGTGAGCCCGATATAGCTCTCCAATGCATTGGGTAACGTGAAGGAGTGAAACGTTAAGGTTTCTTCGAAGAGATTTAGGGAATATACTGTGATGGGTATTCCAAACGTAACCAAGAGGGTTACTCCCTACGTAAGAAGGTTATGAATTCCTCAAGTTACCTTTATGTCTTATGATTTCTATGATTTATTCATGGTTTGATGAGGTATGTTAAAGTGCCTATGTTTTATGGGTAAAGTATGATTTCATTCTTATGTATATATGAACTCATGTTTCCTTTCCATATTTTTATAACCCTTACTGATCTTTTTATGCTCATCCCAATTTTTTGAAATGTTTTTCACAGGTCAAGGGAAAGGTACATGATGTAATGATAGTGTCAAGGATGTGTCAAGAAAGAATCAGTGTTTTATTTTAAATATGTTTCCGTTGATGGGAATAATGAATATTGTCTTTTATGTAACCACTTTGTTTAAATGTGGAATGTAATGCAAGTTTAATGATCTAATTCTCTAAAACTCTAAACCTAAAAAGATCCTCAATGTGTAATATTGTAATAACTCAAGATTAAGTAAGGTTTAAGGCTGGGGCCTTATAGTTGGTATTAATGGTCGGTTTAGATAACTTTATCGGTTAGGGTATTCTTTAAGCATAAGTGACATTACCATAATGGTTAGGATTTCAGAAAGAGTGCTAGTTTTAGATAAAGTGAATGAGTAAGTATATCTTAGTGTTTACCTTCCTCATTAGTACATGATGGTTTTGTTGATATACTCATACTGACATTTCTGTTTTTAGTGAATGGATGGATCTAGAAGTCACCAAAGAGACAACAGGTTTGAAGGAAACTGTGGTGGTTCTCTGATTAAGATACTAGATAAAATGGATGATTCAATGAGGAAAATCGTGGTTTTTCGAAACCAAATATCAAGGAGTCATGATCAACCACTTGATCCTTGGTATGTTCTTTAATGCATCATGTACGAGATGACCAATCAATGTGGAAGTTCAGGTAATAATTATAAAGGTAACCATTAGAGTTTATATGATCCTTACTTTTGAGGTAATTATGGGTTATTATATAATATGATGGAAAATGAAAGGCATGAGATAAACATGAGGTTAAAATATGTTATGATCATTTTTGATGATTTTATCTATTTTTGGGGAATGATTTAAGAATTATATAGTTTTGGAAAAAGGACAACACGCAGACCGTGTGACAACCCATCGCGTCGGGCAAAGCTGTGGGAATCGAACCCACAACCAAAGTGCGACTGGTATTTATCGCCTACCACTGGACTACGTGAAGTCCCTGGTTAGTTTGACTGATTATTTTTAGTTATATGATTTTATGAATTAAGATTAAGTTGATTTTGGGTTATTTATGAAAATGATTAACCTATCATGGAGGATATGTGATTAGGTTAATTACATTTCAATACGAGACTTTAGGAGCAACTGATGTTGTTTGGAGATAAATGTTACGATTTAACTTGGAAGACTATGTGACTAAATCCTTCAAATATTTGGGTTTCAATCTTATATTGGTTTACTTTGAAGAATTTTATGGACAAATTGTTTATCGGATGGTCCTCATTGAACTTTGGGTTTTGTTGGACAAGTTTTGGAGATTAAGAATATATTTTATTTTTAATGGGTTATCCTTTTCTGGATTATCTGAACTTGTACTAACCTTTTTGGTTTTGGTTTTGGTTAAAGCCTAAAGACATGGGATGTATATAGTTCTCTTTGGTGGATTAGGTGATTCTCTAGAAGTTGATTATAGTACTCTTAATGCGAACAAGTCTCCCTAAATACTCGTCTTTTGGAAAAAAAATATGAGTTTGATTAAGGACTCTAGTAAAAGTTGAAAGTCAACATGATAAGTGATTATGTTTCCATATGAATAAATTCCTCAATAAAAAGTAACTTAAAACAAAAATGTTGTCTATTAACTTTTCCTACTGGGGAATCGAATACCGTTTAACCCATCACATGTTTGTGATTTTCTTATGGTTAACTTTCACCTAGACATGTTTACTATCACTCTCCCTCAAGAACATTACCCTTTTATTTTTCATCCATGTCCATGTTTTTCTACATATGGACTAACTCGGGTGACCTCTGTACTTATCTTCCTTTATTTTAAAGTGATTCTTTTACCGACTCTTGTTCCGATGTGGTACTTTCAAGGATGTTTCCAAGCTCAATTTTAAAAATTGCGAGGACGCAATTCCCAAAAGGGGGAAGGATGTAACACCCCAGGTAAATAAAGAATATGACATTTTCATATTTATCCATATTTGTGAATAAAATATTAATATGACTTTAAAGGGGACGCTATGCTTGATGGCGTACCCAACACGCAACAACGAGTTTCTTGGGAATCTTACGTTGCACTCTAATAATAAATTTATATTATTTTAAATGGTAGTTAACATTTAGCCGTTGTATTGGCGGTAATGGATATAAATAACTAAAATATGATTATATATGTTTTTAAATGTTTTTACATTTATCCAATAAAAGATAAAGGCATAAAATACGGAAAGAATTCAATTTTAGGCGTATATGCCCTTGTTTTCACTAAAGGTTCACTTATCGCCTTTTGATGGAGAATCATAATTAAATATAGTTTTATTCACTCTTATACATCTTTTTGGAACAAATAAAACTCTTCATAATAATTGGGACATCAAAATTTACTTTGTGTAAATTTTTGGTATCTTTCTGATAAAGTTCATTTTTAATGAATAGTGTAAAATGTGGTATTTTAATTCAAACCCACTTTTTAATATAATTTATTTATATGATTAGATTATATTTTGAATTGGTTTTAAAGTTAAATTAGAATATATTTTTACAATTAAATCCAGTAGTGGTCGTTGAAATTAATTTCACTTTGAAATCAGACTTAAACTAGTGTGAATCTTTTGATACTTATTATTTCCTAAAAACACGCTATTTTCTCTGAAGCAAGAATTAATTATTAAATTAATTAATGTGACATATATGTTTTGAATTTTGTAAAAAAGACTTCATTTTTGAATTCGGAATATCAAATATAGCTTAGGGTGAATTTTTGAGATTTTTCTGAAAAACATCAATTTTTGATGAATAGTGAAACCACTAAGTGTTACTTATAAAAACCGATTTTTCCTTTTAAATGAAATTTTTCCATCTTTGTGTTTTGAATTTAAAAAATCCGACATACATGGTTTTCATTAAGAAGTAAAATGTGGTTCAATGGGATAAAAATAATTTTTTTGGTGAATAGTAACTTATTAAGTTTTTAATCGCGATTAGAGGTAATTAGTGTAGTTTAAGGTAAAAATAATGTTTTAATAATATGAAATGAACTTGACACATGTACTAACCTTATTGGATGTGTCATGGCTGACCAATACAACCCATGGGTCAACTTGGGGACCCCATGAAGCCACTTTGGTTGGAAAATGACATTAATATCTTTTTATTTAAAGTTAAAGTAAGAATGAGACAAACATTAAATGTTTTACTAAAACAATTTTTACATGGGGATATAAAAATCCGATTTTAGACTATAAATATTCATTGGAAAGATAAAATGATTTCCTACATCATAGTATTTGTTTTATACTTTTTAGACATTAAATAAATTAAATTATTTATGACATCATGATGATGCAGCGATGACCTCATTATTTAACGATTTAAATAAAATGGAAAGATAATGTAATATCTAAGACCTACACATGTCCAAAACCTATTGGATGAGTGTATGTAGAACCCTTATCACCTTAGCCTCGAAATACTTCAATGTGGGACCTCTTAAATCCGAATACCATTTTAAAATAAAGTATCTTTTCTTTACCTTCCAACAGTGCCCCTCCTCTCCTCTTATAAAAGGCCCCCACCTCTACCTCCTTACCCACACTACCAAAGCCTTTGGCTCGGCCAAACTCTGACCATATTGTCTCTCCACTTCCCTCTCTTACTCCTTGAAGCCTCACTTTGGTCATAAGTCTTCCGAAGGAAGCCTTTGAGCTCAAACCATAGGGAGTTACCCGATTTTAAGATAATGTCTTCACTTGAGTCCTTTTGTTTTATTTTGCTTCTCCAACCCCCTAAACTCTTTTTATTAATTTATTATGTAACAACTCCAGTATAATCAATATACTATGATGTTTTTATACAAATGATTATAGCTACACTTTCACACACCTACATCTAATGGTTAAAGAACATACTGTTTCCGTGGATGGCGAATTTCGTCCTCCTGAAATGATGATTGTTCAACATTATTTTAACACCTTCAAAGGTGTCCATTAAGATGACACTATATTTATATATGATATATAATATGTTTATGTTTTCCTTAAGCTTCTGTATTTTTAATTTTTGGCATACTTTTATGGTTTCCATTATGGGTAAACGCGATATCTTCAGTTAAGGAAGTGCGGACTACCGCCCCCTCAAAGTGATGCGATTCGTTAATGCCATTTTTGGGACGTATAAAGGATGGATTAAAAGTTATTATATATGATTTTATACTAGAATTATAATATACCTCTATATCATTATTATTCCATTCCATAAAAATATGAAATATATATGAAAGTAGCGTTCATGCGTACGTACAGCTTACCGTCTCCATGAATGGTGCATTTCATTTCTTATCCCCAAATTTAATGTACTATTATAAGTACATTTATATAATGGACATATATGATTAATGATACTTCTAAATGATGAATATAATTCTGGAATTAAAATATACATACCTCTCAGTTAGTTTTAATTCCATTAATATGACATAGAAATGAAAGTAGCGTTCATGCGTACGTACGGCTTACCGTCTCCATGAACGGTGAATTTCATTTCTTACCTCTAAATGATTATGTAATATTAAAAATACATGTATATTATGGATATATATGATATATATGATATCCAAATCATGAATATAATTCTTCATATAATGAACATTTGACCACACGAACAACATGTAATTGTAAGAAGTCCACTTTCGACTTAAGAACCAAATATCGACAAAACAAACATTATTAACATAAATGATTACATAATGTTTATAAAATGGAAATAAGTGATCTAAAAGGAATAATGAACTAGAAAAATTTACTTAATAAAGTTTAAATTAACTCAAGTTTATTATTCAGGACGTTAGAGAATGATCGAGTCAAGTCGGACACGAGGTAAGGGATCCTACTCCTCTCTTTCTTTTTAAGTACACTCTTTTATGTCATTACTTCTAAACACATCTTTCTTGTTATTGGGATGTTATTTTATATTACTCTTACTGTAATTTTTATGTTCATTTGATGAGAGACCCTATTCTCTCTCATCAATCCATTTTGGAAGTTTTGATTGGCGCCGTTAGGCTGCCGAATTTTCGTAAGAGATCTAACCTCTCTCTTTCTCTTTAAGTACTCTCCTTTATGTCACTTCATTTAATCTCCTCTTTGTTATGATGGGGGATGTTATTTTATATTCCTCTTTCTGTAAATTTTATTGTAATGTGATGAGATACCCTATTTTATCTCATCAATCCATTTTTGGAAGTTTTAAGTGGCGTCGTTAGGCTGCCGAGTTTTCATAAGGGATTTTTCATCTCACTTTTATTCCCGTGAGATTTATGCTACATTTTCCACAATTTCCTTTGAGTGGTGTATGTAATGACCATTATTTTACTCATTGTGTAATATTCTTTCATTTATGAGTATTTACATCAATGTTGTATTGTCCTTCTTTCACGGGGCATATGTTTCGAAAGATACCCATGTCGGTAAGGGAACCTTTCACCCTCCTCTTTTTAAAAAACTTATTTTATTATGTCATTTAATTCACATAATATTATTTTGGGATATGTTATTATATATCCTTATTGATGTAAATTTTATGTCCAAGTGATGAGATACCCTTTTTATCTCTCATCAACTATTTTTCTAAATTTTGAAGTGACATTGTTAGGCTGTCTAATTATTGCAAGGGAACTTCTTAACCGAATTTTGTTTCTTTGGGATAAACTTGTACACCTTGAATATTCCGTTCTATGATTATGTGTGAATGTCCTCTGATTGTTTTACACTTAATACTCACTTATATTTCGTGTATTCGTTTGTCACACATAGTTATGTAACTGATTTATCCTTAATCCAAGGATATCGTCTTTGTATGGGACTTCGTCTCAATATCCTTTCATTGAGGCATATTTTGTTTTATACACAACATTATTTTATATGGTGTATAAACCCCTTTGACTTTTACGTTTATCCAAAAGGAATCTCTTTATACGAAGCGTTTTACTAAACTACAAAAGGGAATGTTTTTGCCGTACGTATGTGGTGACAACGACTTCTCCGCCACCGTGACCATTATTTGAGTTTCGGCTTCCTCTACAAGCCACACCTTCTTTTTAAAAGAAAAATAAATACCATGTTTTACTTTTGTTTTATTTTGGTATTGAAAATGGTTTTCATAATGAATTTATATCAATGTGTTGTATTGATATCTTGTTATTGAAAGGTGGAAATGTTATGTTTCCTTTATGCATGTTTTATGTGATAAGATTATGTTATGGTTCTTGGGCATTGTTATGAAGATGGGTGGTTCCGTGATAAACTAAGGGCGGGTGAGCCCGATATAGCTCTCCAATGCACTGGGTAACGTGAAGGAGTGAAACGTTAAGGTTTCTACGAAGATATTTAGGGAATATACTGTGATGGGTATTCCAAATGTAACCAAGAGGGTTACTCCCTACGTAAGAATGTTATGAATGCCTCAAGTTACCTTTATGTATTATGATTTCTGTTATTTATTCATTGTTTGATGAGGTAAGTTAAAGTGCCTATGTTTTATGGGTAAAGTATGATTTCATTCTTATGTATATATGAACTGATGTTTCCTTTCCATATTTTTATAACCCTTAATGAGCTTTTTATGCTCATCCCAATTTTTTGAAATGTTTTTCACAAGTCAAGGGAAAGGTACATGATGTAATGATAGTGTCAAAGATGTGTCAAGAAAGAATCCGTGTTTTATTTTAAATATGTTTCCGTTTATGGGAAGAATGAATATTGTCTTTTATGTAACCACTTTGTTTAAATGTGGAATGTAATGCAAGTTTCATGATCTAATTCTCTAAAACTCTAAACCTAAAAAGATCCTCAATGTGTAATCTTGTAATAACTCATGATTAATTAAGGTTTAAGGCTGGGGCCTTATAGTTTATATCAATGGTCGGTTTAGATAACTTTATAGGTTAGGGTATTCTTTAAGCATAAGTGAAATTACCATAATGGTTAGGATTTCAGAAAGAGTCCTAGTTTTAGATAAAGTGAATGAGTAAGTATATCTTAGTGTTTACCTTCCTCATTAGTACATGATGGTTTTGTTGATATACTCACTCTGACATTTCTGTTTTTAGTGAATGGATGGATCTAGCAGGAACCAAAGAGACAACAGGTTTGAAGGAAACGGTGGTGGTTCTCTGATTAAGATACTAGATAAAATGGATGATTCAAGGAGGAAACTCGTGGTTGTTCGAAACCAAATATCAAGGAGTCATGATCAACCACTCGAACCTTGGTATGTTCTTTAATGCATCACGTACAAGATGACCAATCGATGTGGAAGTTCAAGTAATAATTATAAAGGTAACCATTAGAGTTTATATGATCCTTACTTTTGAGGTAATTATGGGTTATTATATGATATGCTGGAAAATGAAAGGCATGAGATAAACATGAGGTTAAAATATGTTATGATCATTTTTGATGATTTTATCTCTTTTTGGGGAATGATTTATGAATTATATAGTTTTGGAAAAAGGACAAAATGCAGACCGTGTGACAACCCATCTCGTCGGACAAAGCTACGGGGATCGAACCCACAACCAAAGTGCGACTGGTATTTATCGCCTACCACTGGACTACGTGAAGTCCCTAGTTAGTTTGACTGATTATTTTTAGTTATATGATTTTATGAATTAATATTAAGTTGATTTTGGGTTATTTATGAAAATGATTAATCTATCATGGAGGATATGTGATTAGGTTAATTACTTTTCAATACGAGACTTTAGGAGCAACTGATGTTATTTGGAGATAAATGTTACGATTTAACTTGGAAGACTATGTGACTAAATCCTTCAAATATTTGGGTTTCAATCTTAGATTGGTTTACTTTGAAGAATTTTATGGACAAATTGTTTATCGGATGGTCCTCATTGAAATTTGGGCTTTGTTGGACAAGTTTTGGAGATTACGCATAGATTTTCTTTTTAATGGGTTATCCTTTTCTGGATTATCTGACCTTGTACTAACCTTTTTGGTTTTGGTTTTGGTTAAAGCCTAAAGACATGGGATGTATATAGTTCTCTTTGGTGGATTAGGTGATTCTCTAGAAGTTGATTATAGTACTCTTAATGCCAACAAGTCTCCCTAAATACTCGTCTTTTGGAAAAAAAATATGAGTTTGATTAAGGACTCTAGTAAAAGTTGAAAGTCAACATGAAAAGTGATTATGTTTCCTTATGAATAAATTCCTCAATAAAAAGTAACATAAAACAAAAATGTTTTCTATTAACTTTTCCTACTCGGGAATCGAATACCGTTTAACCCATCACAAGTTTGTGATTTTCTTATGGTTAACTTTCTCCTAGACATGTTTACTATCACTCTCCCTCAAGAACATGACCCTTTTATTTTTCATCCATGTCCATGTTTTTCTACATATGGACTAACTCGGGTGACCTCTGTACTTATCTTCCTTTATTTTAAAATGATTGTTTTACCGACTCTTGTTCCGATGTGGGACTTTCAAGGATGTTTCCAAGCTCAATTTTAAAAATTGTGAGGACGCAATTCCCAAAAGGGGGAAGGATGTAACACCCTAGGTAAATAAAGAATATGACATTTTCATATTTATCCATATTTGCGAATAAAATATTAATATGAATTTAAAGGGGACGCTATGCTCGATGGCGTACCCAACATGCAACAACGAGTTTCTTGGAAATCTTACGTTGCACTCTAATAAAAAAATATTATTATTTTAAATGGTAGTTAACATGTAGCCATTGTATTGGTGGGAATGGATAGAAATAACTAAAATATGATTATATATGTTTTTAAATGTTTTTTACATTTATCCAATAAAAGATAAAGGCATAAAATACGGAAAGAATTCAATTTTAGGCGTATATGCCCTAGTTTTCACTAAAAGTTCACTTATCGCCTTTTGATGGAGAATCGTCATTAAATATAGTTTTGTTCACTCTTATACATCTTTTTGGACCAAATAAAACTCTTCTTAATAATTGGGACATCAAAATTTACTTTGTGTAAATTTTTCGTATCTTTCTAATAAAGTTCATTTTTTAATGAATAGTGTAAAATGGGGTATTTTAATTCAAACCCTCTTTTTAATCTAATATATTTATATGATTAGATTATATTTTGAATTGGTTTTAAAGTGAAATTAGAATATATTTTTACAATTAAATCCAATTGTGGTCGTTGAAATTAATTTCACTTTGAAATCAGACTTAAACTAGTGTCAATCTTTTGATACTTATTGTTTCATAAAAACACGCTATTTGCTCTGAAGCGGGAATTAATTATTATATTAATTAATGTGACTTATATGTTTTGAATTTTTTAAAATAGACTTCATTTTTGAATTCGGAATATCAAATATATCTTAGGGTGAATTTTTGGGATTTTTCTGAAAACCATCAATTTTTTGATGAATAGTGAAACCACTAAGTGGATATTATAAAAACTAATTTTTCCTTTTAAATGAAATTTTGCCATCTTTGTGTTTTGAATTTAAAAAATCCGACATACATGGTTGTCATTAAGAAGTAAAATGTGGTTCAATGGGATAAAAATAATTTTTTTAGTGAATAGTAACTTATTAATTTTTTAATCGCGATTAGAGGTAATTAGTGTAGATTAAGGTAAAAATAATATTTAAATAATATGAAATGAACTTGACACATGTCCTAACCTTATTGTATGTGTCATGGCCTACCAAGACAACCCATGGGTCAACTTGGGGACCCCATGAAGCCACTTTGGTTGGAAAATGACATTAATATCTTTTTATTTAAAGTTAAAGTAAGAATGAGACAAACATTAAATGTTTTACTAAAACAATTTTTACATGGGGATATACAAATCCGATTTTAGACAATAAATATTCATTGGAAAGATAAAATGATTCCCTACATCGTAGTATTTGTTTTATACTTTTTAGACATTAAATAAATTAAATTATTTATGACATCATGATGATGCAGCGATGACCTCATTATTTAACGATTTAAATAAAATGGAAAGATAATGTAATATCTAAGACCTACACATGTCCAAAACCTATTGGATGAGTGTATTTAGAACCCTTATCACCTTATCCTCAAAATAAATCAATGTGGGACCTCTTAAATCCGAATACCATTTTAAAATAAAGTAACTTTTCTTTACCTTCCAAGAGTGCCCCTCCTCTCCTCTTATAAAAGGCCCCCACCTCTACCTTCTTACCCACACTCCCAAAGCCTTTGGCTCGGCCAAACTCTGCCCATATTGTCTCTCCAATTCCCTCTCTTACTCCTTGAAGCCTCAATTTGGTCAGAAGACTTCCGAAGGAAGCCTTTGAGCTCAAACCAAAGGGAGTTACCCGATTTTAAGATAATGTCTTCACTTGAGTCCTTTTGTTTTATTTTGCTTCTCCAACCCCATAAAATCTTTTTATTCATTTATTTTGTAACAACTCCAGTATCATCAATATACTAGGATGTTTTTATATTAAGGATTAGAGCTACACTTTCACACACCTACATCTAATGGTTAAAGAACATACTATTTCTGTGGATGGTGAATTTCAGCCTCCCGAAACGATGATTATTCAACATTATTTTAACACCTTCAAAGGAGTCCATTAAGATGACACTATATTTATATATGATATATAATATTTTTATGTTTTCCTTAAGCTTATGTATTTTTAATTTTTGGAATACCTTTATGGTTTCCATTAGGGGTAAACGCGATATCTTCATTTAAGGAAGTGCGGACTACCGCCCCCTCAAAGTGATGCGATTCGTTAATGCCATTTGTGGGACGTATAAAGGATGGATTTAAAGTTATTATATATGATTTCATACTAGAATTATAATATACCTCTCTATCATTATTATTCCATTCCATAAAAATATGAAATATAAATGAAAGTAGTGTTCATGCATACGTACGGCTTACCGTCTCCATGAATGGTGCATTTCATTTCTTATCCCAAAATGTAATTTACTATTATAAGTACATGTATATAATGGATATATATGATGAATGATACTTCTAAATGATGAATATAATTCTTGAATTAAAATATACATACCTCTCATTTAGTTGTAGTTCCATTAATATGACATAGAAATGAAAGTAGCGTTCATGCGTACGTACGGCTTACCGTCTCCATGAACGGTGCATTTCATTTATTACCTCTAAATGATTATGTAATATTATAAATACATGTATATTATGGATATATATGATATATATGACATCCAAATCATGAATATAATTCTGGATATAATGAACATTTGACCACACGAACAACATCTAATTGTAAGAAGTCCACTTTCGACTTAAGAACCAAATATCGACAAAACAATCATTATTAACTTAAATGATTACATAATGTTTATAACATGGAAATAAGTGATCTAAAAGGAATAATGAACTAGAAAAATGTACTTAATAAAGTTTAAATTAACTCAAGTTTATTATTCAGGACGTTAGAGAATGATCGAGTCAAGTCGGATTCGAGGTAAGGGATCCTACTCCTCTCTTTCTTTTTAAGTACACTCTTTTATGTCATTACTTATAAACTCATCTTTCTTGTTATTGGGATGTTATTTTATATTACTATTACTGAAATTTTTATGTTCATATTATGAGAGACCATATTCTCTCTCATCAATCCATTTTTGAAGTTTTGATTGGCGCTGTTAGGCTGCCGAATTTTCGTAAGAGATCTAACCTCTCTCTTTCTCTTTAAGTACTCTCCTTTATGTCACTTCTTTTAATATCCTATTTGTTATGATGGGGGATGTTATTTTATATTCCTTTTTCTTTAAATTTTATTGTAATGTGATGAGATACCCTATTTGATCTCATCAATCCATTTTTGGAAGTTTTAAGGGGCGTCGTTAGGCTGCCGAGTTTTCGTAAGGGATTTTTCATCTCACTTTTATTCCCGTGAGATTTATGCTACATTTTCCACAATTTACTTTGAGTGGTGTATGTACTAACCATTATTTTACTCATTTTGTAATATTCTTTCATTTATGAGTATTTACATCAATGTTGTATTGTCCTTCTTTCACGGGGCGTATGTTTCGAAAGATACCCATGTCGGTAATTGAACCTTTCACCCTCCTCTTTTTAAAAGACTTATTTTATTATGTATTTTAATTCACATAATATTATTTTGGGATATGTTCTTCTATATCCTTATTGATGTAAATTTTATGTCCAAGTGATGAGATGCCCTTTTTATCTCTCATCAACTCTTTTTCTAAATTTTGAAGTGACGCTGTTAGGTTGTCTAATTATTGCAAGGGAACTTCTTAACCCAATTTCGATTCTTTGGGATAAACTTATACACCTTGAATATGCCGTTCTATGATTATGTGTGAATGTCCTATGATTGTTTTACACTTAATACCCACTTATATTTCGTGTATTCGTTTGTCACACATAGTTATGTAACTGATTTATCCTTAATCCAAGGATATCATCTTTATATGGGACTTCGTCTCAATATCCTTTCATTGAGGCATATTTTGTTTTATACACAACATTATTTTATATGGTGTATAAACCCCTTTGACTATTACGTTTATCCAAAAGGAATCTTTTTATACGAAGCGTTTTACTAAATGAAAAAAGGGAATGTTTTTGCCGTACGTATGCGGCGACAATGACTTCTCCGCCACCGTGACCATTATTTGAGTTTCGGCTTCCTCTACAAGCCACACCTTGTTTTTAAAAGAAAAATAAATACCATGTTTTACTTTTCTTTTATTTTGGTATTGAAAATGGTTTTCATAGTGAACTTATATCAATGTGTTGTATTGATATCTTGTTATTGAAAGGTGGAAATGTTATGTTTCCTTTATGCATGTTTTATGTGATAAGATTATGTTATGGTTCTTGGGCATTGTTAAGACGGGTGGTTCCGTGATAAACTAAGGGCGGGTGAGCCCGATATAGCACTCCAATGCATTGGGTAACGTGAAGGAGTGAAACATTAAGGTTTCTCCGAAGAGATTTAGGGAATATACTGTGATGGGTATTCCAAACTTAACCAAGAGGGTTACTCCCTATGTAAGAATGTTATGAATGCCTCAAGTTACCTTTATGTCTTATGATTTCTATGATTTATTCATGGTTTGATGAGGTATGTTAAAGTGCATATGCTTTACGAGTAAAGTATGATTTCATTCTTATGTATATATGAACTCATGTTTCCTTTCCATATTTTTATAACCATTACTGAGCTTTTTATGCTCATCCCAAGTTTTTGAAATGATTTTCACAGGTCAAGGAAAAGGTACATGATGTAATGATAGTGTCAAGGATGTTTCAAGATAGAATCTGTGTTTTATTTTAAATATGATTCCGTTGATGGGAAGAATGAATATTGTCTTTTATGTAACCACTTTGTTTAAATGTGGAATGTAATTCAAGTTTCATGATCTAATTATCTAAAACTCTAAACCTAAAAAGATCCTCAATGTGTAATCTTGTAATAACTCAAGATTAAGTAAGGTTTAAGGTTGGGGCCTTATAGTTGGTATCAAAGGTCGGTTTAGATAACTTTATAGGTTAGGGTATTCTTTAAGCATAAGTGACATTACCATAATGGTTAGGATTTCAGAAAGAGTCCTAGTTTTAGATAAAGTGAATGAGTATGTATATCTTAGTGTTTACCTTCCTCATTAGTACATGATGGTTTTGTTGTTATACTCACACTGACATTTCTGTTTTTAGTGAATGGATGGATCTAGCAGGCACCAAAGAGACAACAGGTTTGAAGGAAACTATGGTGGTTCTCTGATTAAGATACTAGATAAAATGGATGATTCAATGAGGAAACTCGTGGTTGTTTGAAACCAAATATCAAGGAGTCATGATCAACCACTTGAACCTTGGTATGTTCTTTAATGCATCATGTACGAGATGACCAATCGATGTGGAAGTTCAGGTAATAATTATAAAGGTAACCATTAGAGTTTATATGATCCTTACTTTTGAGGTAATTATGGGTTATTATATGATATGCTGGAAAATGAAAGGCATGAGATAAACATGAAGTTAAAATATTTTATGATCATTTTTTATGATTTTATCTCTTTTTGGGGAATGATTTAAGAATTATATAGTTTTGGAAAAAGGACAACACGCAGACCGTGTGACAACCCATCGCGTCGGACAAAGCTGCGGGAATCGAACCCACAACCAAAGTGCGACTGGTATTTATCACCTACCACTGGACTACGTGAAGTCCCTGGTTAGTTTGACTAATTCTTTTTAGTTATATGATTTTATGAATTAAGATTAAGTTGATTTTGGGTTATTTATGAAAATGATTAACCTATCATGGAGGATATGTGATTAGGTTAATTACTTTTCAATACGAGACTTTAGGAGCAACTGATGTTGTTTGGAGATAAATGTTACGATTTAACTTCGAAGACTATGTGACTAAATCCTTCAAATATTTGGGTTTCAATATTAGATTGGTTTACTTTGAATAATTTTATGGACAAATTGTTTATCGGATGGTCCTCGTTGAACTTTGGGTTTTGTTGGACAAGTTTTGGAGATTAAGCATAGATTTTCTTTTTAATGGGTTATCCTTTTCTGGATTATCTGACCTTGTACTAACCTTTTTGGTTTTGGTTTTGGTTTTGGTTAAAGCCTAAAGACATGGGATGTATATATTTCTCTTTGGTGGATTAGGTGATTCTCTAGACGTTTATTATAGTACTCTTAATGCGAACAAGTCTCCCTAAATACTCTTCTTTTGGAAAAAAAATTAGAGTTTGATTAAGGACTCTAGTAAAAGTTGAAAGTCAACATGATAAGTGATTATGTTTCCTTATGAATAAATTCTTCAATAAAAAGTAACTTAAAACAAAAATGTTGTCTATTAAATTTTTCTTACTAGGGAATCGAATACCGTTTAACCCATCAAAAGTTTGTGATTTTCTTATGGTTAACTTTCTCCTAGACATGTTTACTATCACTCTCCCTCAAGAACATGACCCTTTTATTTTCCATCCATGTCAATGTTTTTATACATATGGATTAACTCGAGTGACCTCTGTACTTATCTTCCTTTATTTTAAAGTGATTGTTTTACCGACTCTTGTTCCGATGTGGGACTTTCAAGGATGTTTCCAAGCCCAATTTTAAAAATTGCGAGGACGCAATTCCCAAAAGGGGGGAAGGATGTAACACCCCAGGTAAATAAAGAATATGACATTTTCATATTTATCCATATTTGTTAATAAAATATTAATATTACTTTAAAGGGGACGCTATGCTCGATGGCGTACCCAACACGCAACAATGAGTTTCTTGGGAATCTTACGTTGCACTCTAATAATAAAATAATATTATTTTAAATGGTAGTTAACATGTAGCCGTTGTATTGGCGGGAATGGATAGAAATAACTAAAATATGATTATATATGTTTTTAAATGTTTTACATTTATCTAATAAAATATAATGGCATAAAATATGGAAAGAATTCAATTTTAGGCGTATATTCCCTAGTTTTCACTAAAGGTTCACTTATCACCTTTTGATGGAGAACCGTCATTAAATATAGTTTTGTTCACTCTTATACATCCTTTTGGACCAAATAAAACTCTTCTTAATAATTGGGACATCAAAATTTACTTTGTGTAAATTTTTGGTATCTTTATGATCAAGTTCATTTTTTAATGAATAGTGTAAAATGTTGTATTTAAATTCATAACCCCTTTTTAATCTAATTTATTTATATGATTAGATTATATTTTGAATTGGTTTTAAAGTGAAATTAGAATATATTTTTACAATTAAATCCAATAGTGGTCGTTGGAATTAATTTCACTTTTAAATCAGACTTAAACTAGTGTCAATCTTTTGATACATATTGTTTCATAAAAACACGCTATTTGCTCTGACAGCAGAAATTAATTATTAAATTAATTAATGTGACTTATATGTTCTGAATTTCGTAAAATATACTTAATTTTTTAATTCTGAATATCAAATATAGCTTAGCATGAATTTTTGGGATTTTTCTGAAAAACATCAATTTTTGATGAATAGTGAAACCACTAAGTGGTACTTATAAAAACTGATTTTTTCCGTTTAAATGAAATTTTGCCATCTTTGTGTTTTGAATTTCAAAAATCCAACATACATGGTTGTCATTAAGAAATAAAATGTAATTCAATGGGATAAAAATAAATTTTTTGTTGAATAGTAACTTATTAAGTTTTTAATCGCGATTAGAGGTAATTAGTGTAGTTTAAGGTAAAAATAATGTTTTAATAATATTAAATTAACATGAAACATGTCCTAACCTCATTGGAAGTGTCATGCCCGACCAAGAAAACCCATGGGTCAACTTGGGGACCCCATGAAGCCACTTTGGTTGGAAAATGACATTAATATCTTTTTATTTAAAGTTAAAGTAAAAATGAGACAAACATGAAATGTTTTACTAAAAAAAATTTTACATGGGATTATACAAATCCAATATTTGACTATAAATATTCATTGGAAAGATAAAAATATTTCCTACATCAGAGTATTTGTTTTATAATTTTTAGACATTAAATAAATTAAATTATTTATGACATCATGATGATGCAGCGATGACCTCATTATTTAACGATTTAAATAAAATGGAAAGATAATGTAATATCTAAGACCTACACATGTCCAAAACCTATTGGATGAGTGTATTTCGAACCATTATCACCTTATCCTCGAAACAAATCAATGTGGGACCTCTTAAATCTGAATATCATTTTAAAATATAGTGACTTTTCTTTACCTTCAAGAGTGCCCCTCCTCTCCTCTTATAAAAGGCCCCCACCTCTACCTCCTTACCCACACTCCCAAAGCCTTTGGCTCGGCCAACCTCTGTCCATTTTGTCTCTCCACTTCCATATATTACTCCTTTAAAGCTCACGTTGAGCATAAGGCTTCCCAAGGAATCCTTTGAGCTCAATCCAAAGGGAGTTACCCGATTTTAAGGTAATGTCTTCACTTGAGTCCTTTTGTTTTATTTTGCTTCTCCAACCCCCTAAACTCTTTTTATTCATTTATTTTGTAACAACTCCAGTATAATCAATATACTATCATGTTTTTATAAGAAGGATTCGAGATACAATTTCACAAACCTACATCTATTGGTTAGAGAACATACTGTTTCCGTGGATGGTGAATTTCGGCCTCCCGAAACGATGATTGTTCAACATTCTTTTAACACCTTCAATGGTGGCCATTAAGATGACACTATATTTATATATGATATATAATATGTTTATGTTTTCCTTAAGCTTATGTATTTTTCATTTTGGTCATACCTTTATGGTTTCCATTATGGGTAAACGTGATATCTTCATTTAAGGAAGTGCGGACTACCACCCCCTCAAAGTGATGTGATTCGTTAAAGCCATATGAGGGAGGTATAAAGGATGGATTTAAACTTATTTTATATGATGTTATACTGGAATTATAATATACCTATATATCATTATTATTCCATTCCATAAAAATATGAAATATAAATGAAAGTAGCATTCATGCGTACGTACGGCTTACCGTCTCCATGAACGGTGCATTTCATTTCTTATCCCCAAATGTAATGTACTATTATAAGTACATGTATATAATGGATATATATGATGAATGATACATCTATATGATGAATATAATTCTGGAATTAAAATATACATACCTCTCATTTAGTTTTAATTCCATTAATATGACATAGAAATGAAAGTAGCGTTCATGCGTACGTACGGCTTACCGTCTCCATGAACGGTGCATTTCATTTCTTACCTCTAAATGATTATGTAATATTATAAATACATTTATATTCTGGATATATATGATATATATGATATCCAAATCATGAATATAATTCTGGATATAATGAACATTTGACCACACGAACAATATGTAATTGTAAGAAGTCCACTTTCGACTTAAGAACCAAATATCGACAAAACAAACATTATTAACTTAAATGATTACATAATGTTTATAACATGTCAATAAGTTATCTAAAAGGAATAATGAACTAGAAAAATATTCTTAATAAAGTGTAAATTAACTCACATTTATTATTCAGGACGTTAAAGAACGATCGAGTCAAGTCAAGCCCGAGGTAAGGGATCCTACTCCTCTCTTTCTTTTTAAGTACACTCTTTTATGTCATTCCTTCTAAGCTGATCTTTATTGTTTTTGGAATGTTATATTTTATTACTCTTACTGTAATTTTTATGTTCATATGATGAGATACCCTATTCTCTCTCATCAATCCATTTTGGAAGTTTTGAGTTGCGCCGTTAGGCTGCCGAATTTTCGTAAGAGATCTAACCTCTCTCTTTCTCTTTAAGTACTCTCCTTTGTGTCACTTCTTTTAAGATCCTCTCTGTTATGATGGGGGACGTTATTTTATATTCATCTTGCTGTAAATTTTATTTTAATGTGATGAGATACCCTATTTGATCTCATCAATCCATTTTTGGAAGATTTAAGTGGCGCCGTTAGGCTGCCGAGTTTTCGTAAGGGATTTTTCATCTCACTTTTATTCCCGTGAGATTTATGCTACATTTGCCACAATTTCCTTTGAGTGGTGTATGTACTGACCATTATTTTACTCATTGTGTAATATTCTTTCATTTATGAGTATTTACATCAATGTTGTATTGTCCTTTCACGGGGCATATGTTTCGAAAGATACCCATGTCGGTAAGGGAACCTTTCACCCTCCTCTTTTTAAAAGACTTATTTTGTTATATCTTTTAATTCACATAATATTATTTTGGGATATGTTCTTATATATCCTTATTGATGTAAATTTTTTGTCCAAGTGATGAGATACCCTTTTTATCTCTCATCAACTCTTTTTCTGAATTTTGAAGTGACGCCGTTAGGCTGTCTAATAATTGCAAGGGAACTTCTTAACCCAATTTCGATTCTTTGGGATAAACTTGTACACCTTGAATATTTCGTTCTATGATTATGTGTGAATTTCCTCTGATTGTTTTACACTTAATACCCTCTTATATTTCGTGTATTCGTTTGTCACACATAGTTATGTAACTGATTTATCCTTAATCCAAGGATACCGTCTTTGTATGGGACTTCGTCTCAATCTCCTTTCATTGAGGCATATTTTGTTTTATACACAACTTTCTTTTATACGGTGTATAAAACCCTTTGACTTTTACGTTTATCCAAAAAAAATATTTTTATACGAAGCGTTTTACTAAACGACAAAAGGGAATGTTTTTGTCGTACGTATGCGGCGACAATGACTACTCTGCCGCCGTGACCATTATTTGAGTTTCGGCTTCCTCTAAAAGCCATACCTTCTTTTTAAAAGAAAAATAAAAACCATGTTTTACTTTTCTTTTATTTTGGTATTGAAATTGGTTTTCATAATGTATTTATATCAATGTGTTGTATTGATATCTTGTTATTGAAAGGCGGAAATGTTATGTTTCCTTTATGCATGTTTTATGTGATAAGATTATGTTATGGTTCCTGGGCATTGTTAAAAAGACGGGTGGTTCCGTGATAAACTAAGGGAAGGTGAGCCCAATATAGCTCTCCAATGCATTGGGTAACGCGAAGGAGTGAAACGTTAAGGTTTCTCCGAAGAGATTTAGGGAATATACTGTTACGGGTATTCCAACCGTAACCAAGAGGGTTACTCCATACGTAAGAATGTTATGAATTCCTCAAGTTACCTTTATGTCTTATGATTTCTATGATTTATTCAGGGTTTGATGAGGTATGTTAAAGTGACTATTTTTTTGGGTAAAGTATGATTTCATTCTTATGTATATATGAACTCATGTTTCCTTTCCATATTTTTATAACCCTTACTAAGCTTTTTATGCTCATCCTAAGTTTTTGAAATGTTTTTCACAGGTCAAGGGAAAGGTACATGATGTGATGATAGTGTCAAGGATGTGTCAAGAAAGAATCCGTGTTTTATTTTAAATATGTTTCCGTTGATGGGAAGAATGAATATTGTCTTTTATGTAACCACTTTGTTTAAATGTGGAATGTAATGCAAGTTTCATGATCTAATTCTCTAAAACTCTAAACCTAAAAAGATCCTCAATGTGTAATCTTGTAATAACTCAAGACTATGTAAGGTTTAAGGCTGGGGCCTTATAACCTAAGCCCCATTGGACATGTAAACTACCAGACTATAGGACATGTATCGAGAACTCATGGTAGGTGTCCTACATGGTGTACCTATCCATGTCCCCCATAGGGGTTCTATCCATGTATCCACTTTTCCACTACCACTCACATTGAAGGTGCTCTGGTTGTGTACCCAACATGTCCATGTGCCCCCCCAACATGGGTTTCTTGGACCTTCCTGGGAAACACACTAAGTCACTATACATGGTTTGTTCATTAATTTATATAAAATATACTTCAATATAGATGGAATTTACTCTCTAAAATCCATATTTTTTAAATAGGAATTACACACAACATGTGTTCCCTAAACTATATTCATGGTACATGGGTTCTCTAGAATAAAAAACCCCCAAAATTCATAAAACCCTTTTTTCTCCCTAATAATGAATTTATAGACCCATATGGGGTCCCCAAAAACCAAAAAAATATGATTTAAAACATAAAAATAATTTTTATTCAGATATAGGTGAAAGAATTTAAACCAACCAACTTATGGTTGTAAAATACTAACACATTTGTCCCAGATTCATGAGATACATCAGATGATACCTAATATTACTCCATTGATTCTTCTTGGTGAAACATCTTCCTCCAAATCCCACTTATCTACCTCTCCATATCTCATTCATGTGACCCAAATCTCCATGGGGGTCTTATATGAGAATCCCAAGGGGGTAAAGTAATAGAGAAAAGGATAAAATGAAATGGAAGGGAAAATAAAACATAAAATAGAAATAAATGGGAATCTAATCAATTTCCAACAATGTGATTATAACACAGCCATTAAAACCCACCCATTCAAGTCTCTCCCATGGAGACCGAATCTAACTCTGATGGTCCATTAAAAATATAAGACAAAAAATAAACTATTTAATTAATTAAGTATTAAATATTCCATTAAATTTCAAACAGCTGAGTTTTCCACCAAAATCTAGTCCTAGGGTAAAAACCCTATTTTGATACCAATTGAGTGGCTAAAAAAGTTATATGAAATCATATTATAATCTAAATTACCATTTTATCCCTGAATACATTCTCAGTGCAAAATGTTTAAATTTCTTTTGACATAAAAAACCTACGAAGACTCAGTTCATCCAAAACTCCCCACCAAAAACACATATCACCCCTGAATAAGATTGGTGGCCAACAAGTGTCCTTATAATAAACCAATAATTGCGAAATATAATACAATACTGACCCTTCAAAGACCTATCATACATCTTCCAAAATTCTCTGTCATCATGAGATACATTTATCCATTAACAATATGATTCTCCATTTCATGGGAGTATCTTTATCATCACCCCATTACCCAACTTGAAGACCAAATACACCATACTACAACTATCTCTAAAGGAAATAGATACAAATGGTCAAACTACACATTCAAGAGCCATAGAAGCAAATCTGGAACAACCAATTCTCATTCCTATATCACCAAGAACAATAAAGTTTTTCTCAAAAATCACTAAAAATGATTTTTAAAACCTATAAAATTTTATTTTTCTCTCCCCACAACAATGATTTCCATAAACTTCTCTTCAATGAGAAATAGGAATAACCCTCATAAGGTCCAAGCCCTAATAAAACATGGCTAACATTATTAAAACCACCAAACCTATTGCAAATGTTGGCCAGCTCTAACAGACCAAATCAACCACATCACCCCCATAAAAATCCATCCATCTACCTCGTACCATGATCATCCACATTAACACCCCCACTCAGATGTGGATTTGTATCTACAAGCATCTAATTATGGTCCCACATCGCTACCCAATGAACTACCAAAAAAGGAAGGGATAGGGGACCAACCAAACCATCCATCTCATGTTAGCTACGAGATATCGAGAACTACAATAATTATAATTCTCAAACACTGTGTATCAACGTACGAAACCAAACCTCACTTTAAGAAAACCACAATCGACCAACAAGGTAAGAAAAACCACACCCACCCAATTCCATTGGTTATAGCAAGAACATGGGCCCCACAAAGTGACTCAATAAAAAATACATAAAAAATAATAATTATATCCCATATAACTATAATTTATATCTTTAGGGGATCTACCACCGTAGTGAAACACATTCTCTATCCAAATAACTCATTTTAATATTTTCCATCATCAATCCACCAATAGGGAACTCAAATTCTATTATCAAACAATCAGGGTCTCCAAGCATCCCTCGATGAAGGGAATACATCTTCATCACCATAGAACCTCCCCTCGTAACACTCACCAAAACATTCATAAGATGAATACATATATAAATATGGTTTAGTTCCACCAAGAAACTGAATGTAATGCACCATATTTGTTGTGGGAGACTCTTTCAATTACTAAACATCAATTTCAAATAAATCCACACATAGAGAGTGGAATATATCACATAAATCATATGTGCCAAGAATGATGCATGAACACTAGTCTATTACCCTTTATCTAAGATCCAAAAACATGAATAAAACATAAATCCCCAAAACCAAATACATCAGACTCTGTGAAACCACACAACCGTAAATATTGAATCCAAATTAGTAATCACAAGCTAGGGAAACATAAACTTGTAATCAGAAAAGTGGATCAGGACATAATTATCTGATATCCATCAAATGTTCTGACACACTCGTGAACCACCTCTACCAACTCCGAAAAAAAAACTAGAACAACATGTGGAGATATTTTATAATGAACAAGCCCTAGATGACCTAACATGTCACCTGATTCAGACCACCACATGACCTAAATTGGAACCCCCTATATATCAGAGGATGTAGGAATGTAGTGAGGTTATGATAGATAGAGTGAGGAAACAATATTATCTTTTCATAGTGTAATTATAATGAAAAACAACCAAAACATATACAATAATAAAAATTAGAGTATGGATAATAAATAAATAGAAAATGAATCATTTTATAATAATTATAATCCATCATATAATAACACATACTCAAAGCATGAAAATTGAGAAATAGTTGATCACCCACTGGGATGACCACATATACAAAATAATCAGACTAAAAATAAAAGTATCACACCCTACTATGGACTCTGACCCAAACCAAAAATCCATCCTCCATTATGATCAAACTAAACTATCCCAATCATGATACTCCATATGAGTGACTCCACTCGATCAATAAATACTGGTCCTCATCCCCATACTTTATTAATCTTGTGGTCTAAACTATAATAAGATATTTTATCAATATTAACGTCGAGGGTCACATAATGGGTTTGAGAAATAAATCTCAGTAGGCCACCAAAATAGGGAACCTATGATCTTTTATCATAACAATTCAATGCCCAAATGTTTTTAACAGTCTAGATGAAGAATAAAATATACAGAATAAAAAGAACAACAACATAAAAATAAAGGAGGTAAAATGAAAAATAAAAAAATAGTCAACCATTGGTTCAACCCAAACAACCATGGTGAATCTACCCCCACTCTATAACACATAATAGTATTTAATGGACATGGATAACTTAAAAACATGACATCAAAAATGGCTTGAGATATAAACAACTGACAATCATCTAAATGAAAATGCATAAAAGATAGATCCTATAGTGTAACTACAGGTACCTAGAATAAAAAACACAAGTACCTAGATCTATGACTCTAATGGAACTATCTAAACTAGAGAAATATTTTCCATGTTGGACAGTAATGAAACATTTATTCCTTAAAAGTATTATTGAATGAATCAAACTCAATAATGGACACAGAAAATATTCTACCCTAGGGGCTCCATCCACATAGACTTTATAAGCATAATTCACATGGGACCCATACACATAACAAATTGGTCTAAACATCTAATGTAACAGGAGCTCAATAGAATCCACAACAATAATATATACCCTATCAACATGGTGCATACACATATTGGGTTTTTTCACTCTTCCAGATCATGATTTTTTACACTACACCAACCTAACCATAGATATTCAATAGAAGTGAAAACTGGAAAAATAGTCTAGTCCAATTTCTGATCCATGATATCACCTGGTTATTATGCTTAATCCAATCTAATGATCAAAAAATAGAAAAAAATAAATGACAAAATCCAAATGAATGTGGGATGATCCAAATGTCGAAACCTAATATATCTATTTCATGTATATATTTTATTGTATTTTAATGTTATGAATTGTTTATTTCTATGTATAATCTTTTCAATTTTGGAATGCATTTACATGTTTTATATTTTGTGGTTGGAAATAATGGATTTGTGAAAAAGCGACGAAGGGGGTGATATAAGAAGAACAACCCTTTGTAGAGTGAGTGAAGCGAAGTTGCGTGACACCAAGTTTTGGTGACTAAGAGGTGATGGAAAACTAAAGAAAAATCAACAACACGTCGTGTAACAAAATTTTATGTCAGGACCATTTCATGTGAAACAGATCTGTGCACGACAACTTGTGATGACAGAACACACAATGAACTTCAAGTTCATGTCATGTACCACCAGTAGACGATGTGAAAATAGTCAAACAAGAATACAATGACTCCACATATTAAACATTTCAGATGAAAACCAGATATGAAGTTCACGTCATGTACCCCTGCTACATGGCATTTACTTTTGGATGCATATAAAAAAAATAGGAGATTCATACTGCGGTTTGGACGATTTCACCTAAAAAAGGATGGACTCGTCCACTATTCCAAATCACTCTCAGACAAATGAAGGCCTAGTGACCCCAATGGACAACCACCAGATGACCCGGAACCCAGCTATGCTATCATTACTTCTTGGGTACCCATGCCACTCTCCCTCTTCATGAGAGAGTATTCTCCTAGTGTCAGGTGATGTGATTTGTAGGGGGAGTGTTTCTAGGGACTGTTTTCATTTAGTATTCCTGTGTTGGACTGCTAAAAACTATTTATCAATTCCCATGAATTATCTTTCTATATTTCATGACAATTACTGTGTTCTTAGGTTTTCCAACCTAATTTCATTAATTAATCAATTTGTTTTGTGTATCACCATTACACAACATAGGTCGGTTTTGATTAAACATGTGTTTGGGTCACTAATCCCTATGATTCGATCTAGTAGATGGCCATTCCAATTGTACAATCATTAGTGTCGGGCGGGATACCATGCCCAAGAATCCATGCTATCCCAATTCTAACAGAAATAATGAATAAAAACACTTTAATGTAAATTGCTATCACACAAACCCAAAATCATTGAACATGGAAGGCCTCTCATATTGAGTTTCCAACCAATCAAACTTGATTTTATTTCACATTCCTTTAAAACAACCAATAAATTGAAATTTGGAATAACCTAAGTAATTTTCAACATATGGACCATCCCTATGGGTTTGATACCTAGACATATTAAGTAATACACTTTGAGTTAGGATTGTCTGAGTTTCATATATTTTATATTTTCAAAGGATCATAGAGAACTAACGATGCCTTACGAGCAGTCAAACCCACAATCAAAATAATGGGAATATAAAATCCGATAAACACAAGTCCAATACATCATAGATCATCACCTGAACCCCGATGTCACCTCCTCCAGCATAGAAATCATCACTGGATCTCCATTCCCCTCCGTAGGGACAAAGCAAAATATTGGACTCTAACTATCCCCGTGGTGACAATATAAATTATAATCCCACTAAAAACTCCCTAAATAAAGCTAAGATCCTAGAACCTTCCAGTAAAAATATCTATAATAGGCCCAAATGATGTTTCAAGATAAATAAACCCTTGTACAAGCTCCTCTAAATCATCCAAATCAGAGGGACATACCTAGTGTAGAAACATCTCGAACTTCATAAAGTGACCTCCAACTAATATCCAGTTCCAATGATCCCAAAGGATCATCCAAATGAAATTAATTCATTAAAATTAATTCCCAAAACGTATCATGAACACCTCTGCAGAAATACCCAGCTAGGGATCCTAATAAAATAAAATCATCAAGAAATTCCAACAGAAAAATCCTAAGCGAACATCCATGAAAAAAAATCCATCATTAGGTACGAACTCACCCAAATGGGCATCCAAAAAAATAAAAAAAACTATTCTATATTTCTTTATTTCACAGTAAGACATGAAATAATCACTCAACAAGTAACAATCCCATCGTCGAATCCTAGATATTCCCCCATATGTACTTTACCAACCCAATGGAACTAGTCTATAATGATAATCCCATTACATTAACCTATCGTGAAGGTTCTAACAGCTCAGACCCTCAAGGAAAAAGGCCAAAACATAAAAAACTCTAACCATTCAAAATAATTCCCAACACTTACGGAAAAAAAGTTTCTCCTCAGGGATACTATAATATACTCCCATCTTGGATCCATCAAAAGAACCTCAAACAAATCTTCCTAAAACACTCGATGCAAGACAATAATTGAGTTCACAACCCTCACTCGGGCTTTGCATCTCACAACCCAACACACAAGAATATTCAAAAACTAATCCATCATTGAAATCCTACCAATGACCATTCTCTATAAAAAATACACATGGCCTCTAAATGATTAAAGGTTTACAACAACATTACCTACATGAAAAAACACTCAAAATTGATTGAGTCCAAATCTAATTATAACTAAATCATGAAAAAATGGAAAATGATCCAAATAAATGTTCACACTATAATCATTGGATACATGGTGTTTAACCCAATAGGTCTTCACTAGTCATGTGCCACTATCCACTCTGAATTTACTAAATTATATTATAAGTCTTATGTTTCATATACATGATGTTTCCCTGCATGGGGCACATGCACATGTACCCTAGCCCCATTATGTATGTGAAAATCCACCTATGTTTCATGTACTAAACAAACATGGGGTGTTTCCCACATGGGGTACCTAGCAATGTACCTCACATAGGGTGTAACCAAGTACCCCATTTGTCAACTACGTGTATGTCCCATGATCGCTAGTCATGCACCCTATATAAACATGTTTCCCTTATACGGAGTGTCCATTCATTCCCCCAGCCACATCTTGAGTCACCCTTCATGGCGTGTTCCCTCAAAACCCCATATCCACCAAATAATAAGAACACATGACATGTGTTATCTCTACTAAATTCCCTGTAGATGGGTTCTCCCAAACAAAAACCCACCAAAATGGCCCAAATCCCTTATTCATCCCCTCTTAAGATCAGATATAACCATAGGGGTCCCCAAAAACCCAAACAAGTAATTAAAAAATTAAGACATCAATATTTAAGAGATAGAGGAAAAAATTAAAATTTCCATACCTCTAGGTGTAAAATGCGGATACTTCATTTATGGATCCAAGTGATACATTCACTGACGCCTAATCAAGACCCCAGTTTAATGACCCAATGTTTTATCAATGAAATTACCCTCTTATAATTATGTTCTATATTATAATGATATAACATTACATATATAACACAATACAAACCTTATAAATGATGAATGAGTGAAACAAAAGGTATCTCTTGCATTTAAGGAATTTAAACTGGTTATATATTAACTTAAACTTTGGAATAGTAATGTGACCATTATGAATATTAAACAAGACAATTGATTAGTAAAATCACTAATGAAAGTATAAATAAAATTTATCCGTCTTATAAGTGAAAATATGATATAATTATATCATAATACAAGTAACTAAATATTTTTAAAATAATTAATTAAGTGTTGGTATTTTTGTAAGTCTTGTATATTTAATTATAATTTTATGATAAATTTTATAAACTAAAAGGAAATTTATTTTTATAATATGTATTCCTAAACAAGTAGTTTTATGAATAATAATTATAATATAATTTTATGTGACTTTAATTAATTTTTCAATGTGTTACAAAAGTAGTTTTATTTTTAAAATTAGTATTTGTCATGAAAATTATGATTTTCATGAAAAATTAAATTTCACATATTTTTAAAATTAATTTCATAAAATAAAGTCAAATTTGTAATTATACATATCAAAAACGTTCTAGGTGACTTATTGAGATTTTTCTAAAAAACTTGAATTTTTGGTGAATAATAAAATAAGATAATTTGTGATAAATGATAAGTAAATGAAGTTTTCTGTAATTATTGAGTCATGGATGATGTAAATGGATTTTGGTTCTAACTAAAATGATCTTTTTACTGTTTTTTCACAATAATAATGACTATTCTTAGTCTAGAGAAAAAATGTTAAACTAATGATTAAAATAATGGGAAACCCCTCCTCTCCTCCACTATTAATAACACCCCTCTTTACCTCTTCTCTTCACCCCTATCAAGACTCGTGCCATGTCTATATTCTAAAAAATTATCCTTCCAAGACCCTCCCCACATCCATAATCCATTCGTCTCTTCAAAAGAAAAATTAATCCCCCCTAAATAGGTCTCAAGGAAGTTATATTCAATATATAAATTCCTCTTTTCGTTACTTTTATTTTCATTAACGTTCCTTTCATTGTTTTTCATTCCTCGCCAAAATTCATCCGAATGTTATAATAACTAAAATACCATAAATGAACTATAATTTTGTTATTATTATGGAATTATTCATCATCATATCTCATTTTTATCCTTTTTTACTAGAAATTAAAACACCATCCAATAATTGTTAATGTATCACATTGAAGGAAAACAGGTATTCAATTATTATTATCTTCTTCAATTGTGGTCATGAAACCATTTGGATTGTTGAACCAAACATTATTATATGTAATATTTCAATTTATGGTTTTTGAATCTTTAGTACACATGATATTAATTTATAATGAAAAATGTGTTTGATGTGATCAAAAATCACCAATTAACCAAAATAGTTATCATCAATATTTTATATTGTGATTTTTCTTCACTTCAAATAACCAAATGAATTTTATAACATTGTAAAATTATGTATGTTAAAATATTACATAAAAATTCAATTTTGTACCACCATTCTCATCTTACATGTCTGTCCTTACATTTATATAAGTAAACTAATCATGAAAATTGAGGAAACACCCCTCCCAAACAACGAAATTAAACCTCTTAACCCATTAAAAAGGATCATGAATTAACATCATAAAGTTATATTAAATAAATTAAATGAATAATAAGTTTTTTAAAAACTAATTTAAGAATTTAATTTTTTTTATACATGAAATTAAGATCATGTGTAGTGCACCATCAGACTTATGGTAAGAGATTTTACCTGAACCTCCATTATTCATTCTTGTTGATCTATCTGTCTTTTTACCCTGATGAAGTTATCTGTTATTTTTATGTACATGTTAAAAATTATATATAATTGTCCCAAACTCATGTATCAAGGTCCATTCATAATTCTATTACTTGGATATACATGTTTTTAAATGATTCACTTCTTAATAATTGTTGATAAGAAAACCCGTTTTAAGAAAACTTCTCGAATTCATACCCATTTTCAAGTACACAATATAATATATTTTTAAAACATCTTTTTTTCAACAACTCTTTTTATTATTAAATCTTTCTTGGTTCACTTTTGGTTTTATATAAAATATTATTTCCTTCATTGTTTTAAATGACCATTGATATGTCCCTTTAACCGCACTAAAATGTTTTAATTCTAAAGTTTCTTAAGTACCATTTTTACATGTTAATACTTTGTGTTGACATAACTTTTCAATACATATACCTATGATAACTTATTATTGACCATGAATTCTATAATTACTTTCCTCCATGGACACTTTTATGAAACTCCCATTTTTCCATTATAACAAGATTATGATACCCAATTATTACTATAGGTAACCCTTATGTTTATGTATGATTGACTTTCTAAGATTATGTATGTGAAAAGCATATTTCTGAACATGTTATCATGGGTGCTCCAAGATGTCACTCCAATTAATTGGGTAATTTTTAGTCTCATTAGTCATTATGTGCAATAGTCTTGGATGTTAGCATTGACTCGTGCTACCATGTGCAACGGTCTTGGTGGGGAACCATGACTTCTTGTCCTCTATGTGAAACGAGCCTTGACTCATGCTAATTAAATGTTTTATGTTGCTAAAAAATTACTATGATACCATTATTATATGATCCCAGGTTTATATGTTATGATTACAAATGATCCATCTATTTTTTTATCATTATGGCATGCCTTCTCAACCATGTTCTAAATCATTGTTCTTATGTCTACTTACATAATGGCCTTTTATCCCATCAATTTATTCATTTTATCCTTATGTTAACCTAGGAAGATGTATGAGAATAATGGATCTTAATAGCTCTTTATGAATACTAAATAAATAAATTTTTTATTTAGTCCACTGTTTTCAGATTTATGTACCTAGTCTTACAAGACACTATACTTCATGATCCTTGGATTACACTTTTATGTTTAATTACGCATAAAATAAGGAAATGTTATGTTTGAAAGGATATAGAATATATATTTTGTATCATATAATGGTTTAGTTTTTTTAGAGATTATGAAAAGAGAACATTAGTATGATCCATAAGAATCAGACTATGTAAAAGAAATAATCCCTAAATTTTTGTATGCATAGAGTAAGTGGTTTATCAAAAAAATGCATCCTTATCTGGATATGAACAAGTTGATGTTTCTCTAAGAAGATGCATCTAGGGTAAAAACTGAAAACAACGCTTTGATCTAGACTCAAACAGGAATTGGAGCCCAAAAACGGGTTATTCTGAAATCATTGTTTGACACTACTATGGGATATGATTTGGTAAATTCGCAAGAATTATATGAACCATTATTAAAGGAAAAAAGTAATAATCCCATAAGAATAAATGTGATGATACAGATCATGGAGAAGTGAGATTTATACATAGGAAATCACAAGTTACGATATACTTTTCCTTTAATAGTTTGTGATTTTATGTTTAGCATTTCCTTTTTATGCTTAATATATAAGAATTCAAGCACCCTAAATGTAATTTGTTTTTATTACATAATGGTGGGAAATAATGAACATGTTCCAAAAAACAATGTGATAGGAAATGTGATGGTTTCCCTAATGATATTCCAGATATGATAGGAACGGGTGCTAAAAAATATATGATAGTACATACTTAGTTTCTCTATTATTGAATAGTAAAATAAATCATTATAATTCCCTCCTCATATAAGTAATGATCAAGTTACCATCGAATTATTCATATAGAAAAGGACTCCCATGTTATGTGTATATTCGGATCCCATCCTCATGGAACAGTGGATTAACTCCATTGAAATTATATTTTATGTCCTGCAGTTCTCAAAATAAGAGAACGTCGTACTAGCGGTCTATAGTTTTGATGGGGAAACTAATCAATGATGAAAAATGATAAAAAAAAATATGAAGTCCCAGGAGGAAATAGGTCCTTAGTATTGGGAGGAATTCAGTAAAATGTTTTTCAATAAATATTTTCCCTGAACCCTCTGCCTCAAGATGGAAAGAGAGTTCCTCAGACTCAAGTAGAAGGGAGATGTGTCCATCTAGGCTTATGAAGAAAACATAACAAGTCATGAAAGATAAGACTTAGTATTTTTCATGAGCACATAAGTCAAGGTGGATATCTTATTTTGTGGAATAAAATTGAGTCTATGAAAATTGTTGGGGATTCAAACCTTCAATAGGTATGCGAAGATTGCCTATTTTTTCCTCAAGGTTGAAATGGATATTAGAGACTCTCAATTTTCTCATAGGCCCGGTGACAAAAAGTGTAAAATATATTCAAATATGGGTGGTTTTAAAAATAAATCTCATGATTGAAATGATATCGAAAATCCAATTTTTCAAAATTTTCATAAGAAGCATCTTGCGAACTATCTAAAGGGAACCATAAATTACTTCAAATGTTGAAGAATTGGACATATGGCTAAAAATGGATAATGGGACATGAATAATTCCACTAATGTGAAAGAAGAAAATATATGTTCAGATCAACACTAAGCTTATAGTGTAGTGATACAACTACAAGGAACACGGGAACTATTGGATCAATTTCAATAAGCCAAGGGTTGGTGGACGAAATCAATAATAACATCCTAGGAATCAAGGAATGGATTATGGTATCACTACTGATGAGGTGGAGTTGGAAAATGATGTGCTGATAGGTATTATTGTTTTTCATTTATGAATAGCGATCATACTATCTGATTCTAGTTCGATGCATTCTTTCATATATTTCCAGTTTAGTAGAAATATTCAAACACCACCTCAAAATTTGGAGGTTTAGTTATTTTCAAGAATAGATAATGGAGAAATCATTGAATCCAAAGTATATAAATCATCCTTGATTAACGTTTGTCGACTAAACCTACTGAAATATCTCTTTATAAATCCTTTAGTGGAGTATGATGTTATCTTGGGCATGGATATTCAATCTTTATACAAATACAACGTCAACTATCGAGAACTAGAGATCACTCTTCACATCCCAAAGCTTCCTCAAATTCATTAACAGTGTAAAGAGGAAGATGAATATTTTTTAGAATCATTTTATCAAGTTTATATATTACTAACTTATGAGAAATCATATAAACAATAATATATTGAGACAAATGAGATGATACTTCTTAATGACATGCCCATCATGAGGGATTACACTAATGTATTCCGTGATAAATTTCCTAGCCTTCCTCTTGATCAATATGTTGAATTATCAATTGAACATATTCTTTGATCCCTACCTATATCAATTATGCCTTATAGAATAGACACATTTGAGCCTGAAGAGAAGAATAAGTAGTTACATGAGAATCTAGAGAAGGGTTTTATATGCCCGAGTTCTTCACCATGGGGTGTGCTAGTCCTCTTCGTCAAGTAGAATAATGGACCAATACTCTTCTACCTTGATTATCATGAGCTTACTAAAATAATGATAAAGAACAAGTATCCCCTAACTTGGATAGATGACTTCTTTTATCTGCTATAGGAGGATAGTTATTTCTCTAAGTTGTACCTCCGTTCAGGATATCACTAATTAAAGGTGAATAAAGAAGATATTCCCAATACTGTCTTTCGAACAAGGTGTGGGCATAATGAGTTCATAGTGAATTCCTTAGAACTCTCTAATGATCCATAAATATTTTTGGATTTAATGAATAGTATCTTTAAAGATACCTCAACAAATTTGTGGTTGTCATCATCAATGATATAATGATATACTCAAACATGAAGGAGCTACATGATGATAATTTGACTACTGTGCTGATGACTTTCCAAATGGAAAAACTATATTAAAAGTATTGTAAATGTGAGTTCTGGATGGAGGGAGTAACATTATTTGAGCATGTTATCACTAGAAAGGGAATATATATAGACCCTTCCAAGGAAAAGTCTATTGAAGAGTGTCATAGGGAAACATCTATAATGGGGATCTGAAGCTTTCTAGGTCCATTCGAGTATTATCGATGATTTTTAATGAACTTATCATGATTTTGAAACCCAATGAACAAGATGAAATTTAAGGGGGTGATGTGTTCCAAGACTCAAGAATGTTAGGACTTCTTTAAGGAGCTCAAAATGATTCCTATCACTATTCCTCTACACAAACTCCCAATAAGTCGACAACTATTTGTGGTGTACGATGATTCTTAAAAGAAAGGCTTACTCTATGTACTAATAAAAATTTTAAATTGATATCCTATGACTCAAAGCATTTGAAAATCCATGAGAAACAATATCACACACTTTATCTGGCATTGGTAGTTATGATCATTTCTTCGAAAATATGGTGGAATTATCACTATGGAGAGAAGTGTGAGATATATAATAATAAAAAGAGTCTCAAATATATATTCACATAGAAAGAGATTAATATACACCATTGAATATTGTTAGATCTCATAAATGATTATTACTACTCAATCCACTACTATCTCAGTTAGGAAACTAATGTGTTAGATTCTCTAAGAAGAATAGATCCTACAAATTTATTTATGATGATAATTGAAAAGGATCCTATATATGTAGATTTGCAGATGATGGACATGGGAATCAATAAGGGGGTAATATCATCAATCCTTTATCAATTGATTTCTCAACCATCCCTCATAGAGAAAATAATGGCTGCTCCAAGAAATGATGTGGAAATTCAGAAAAGGCTGGAATCTATCAGAAACGGTAAATCCTTTGAGTTCATGATTGATGAATAAGAAGTGGTAATATTTGGGTCACAATTATATGTAACATCCTATACATAGATAAATAAAGATCCTCTGAATGACCCACATAGATAAAAAATCTGTATTCACTTAGGGAGCACAAAGATTTATTGAGATCTCCAAGAGAACTTTTGGTGGGACAAGATGAAGAAGATGATTGATAAGTATACATAAAAGTGCTTGGTATGTCTGTAAGTGAAGGATGAAAGGAACAAATTCTATGAGGATGATTAAACCACTACCCATACCCACATGGAAGTGAGATAACATCACCATATACATTATCAATGGGATTCAATGGAAATCCAGAGGAAACAATGCTATATGGGTTATTGTGGATCATCTTACAAAGACATATCACTTTATCACAATTCTAAAGGAATTATCATTAGATCAACTTGAATGGATATATATCAAATAGGTGGAAATTCAATATAGAGTACCACTATATATTATATCCGATATAGATCCATGATTCACCTTGATGTTCTGGAAAAGTCTCCACCATGCTCTATGCACTGAACTGAACTTCAATAAGTCCTAGAATCCTCAAACTGATGGAAAATATGTGTGAACTATTCAGACATTGAAAGATATGTTGGGGGCATGTTCTTTGGAATTAAAAGGAGGGTGGGATCAATATCTTATGTTGGTAAAATTCTACTACAATGATAGTTTCCACTCCCGCATCTGAATGGAACCATATAAATCCCTTTAGGAAAAAAGGTGCAGAACATCGGAAAGTTGGGACCAAGTGAGGGAGTGTAATATTCTAGGACAATAAATGGTCAAAGAAATGGAGAACTGGAAAAACATTTAGCAGCAAATCAAGGTATCCCAAAGTTGAGAGATGAGCTATGTAGACAATCGTCGATTGGACCATGGGTTCAAAGTTGGAGTCATGCTATTCCTCTGCATATATCCATGGAAAAGGTTAAGAGGTATGGGAAGAAAGGAAAGATAAGTCCTAGGTACAATAGCCCCTTCATGATTTTTGAGCATGTTGTAGTTGTGTCCTATTGACTAGAACTTCCAAATACCATTACTAAATTATCTTTTGTATTTCATATATCCCTCATAATGAAGTACATACCAGGCCCTTCACATGTACTCTCTTTAGAGGTGGTAAAGTTAGAGAATGATATTTCTTATGAGGAGCAGCCAGTGAAGAATATGGATTTTAGAGATAATTTTCTACATAATAATACTACTAAAATTTTAAAATTAATATCAAAAAACATTAAGTACGAAGTGGAGACATGGAAACTGGAGGAGGAAATGAAGAGAAATAACACATATCTGTTTACGGCGTAGAATGTATACAAACATTTTGGGGAAAAATTTTCATTAGGGGGAAGAATATAACGGCCCGATGTTTTTTCCACAAAATTCCCTTATCATAATTATTTATTATAGTATAATCATATAATATTGCATATATAACACAATACAAACCTTATAAATGAAGATTTAGTGAAACAAAAGGTATCTCTACATGTTAAGGAAAATAAACCGATGCAATAGTAACTTGACCATTAGAACAATACTTTGACACTTAGGAATTTTATACTAGCCAATTGAATAGTAACCTAACTAAAGAATTTATAAACAAAATATATCCTTATTATAAGTGAAAATATGATATAATTATATCATAGCATATGTATGTAAATATTTTAAAAATTATTAATTAAGTGTTGGTATTTTTGTAATTCATGTATATTTAATTATAATTTTATGATAAATTTATTAATTCAAAATATTTTTTTTTCTTAATATGTACTCATAAATAATTATTTTTTTGAGTTATGACTATAAGATAATTTTGAGAGAACATAATAAAATTTTCAAATTGTTAGAAAAGCAATTTTAATTTTAAAAGTTTAATTTCAATAAAAATTATGATTATAATTAAAAATTAAATTTCACATATTTAGAAAATTATTTTTCATAAAATAGAGTTCATTTTTTAAATATATATATCGAAAAATCTTTGGGGTTAATTTCTGGGAATTTTATAAAATACTTGAATTTTTTGTGAATAGATAAATCTGGTAATTTATGATACCTGATAAATAAATTAATTTATGCATCATGATTGAGTCATGTACAATGTAAATGGAAATAGTTTTGAACTCCAATGATCTATTTATGTTTTTGGTTCAAAAAAATCATTATTATTCATAGTTTTGTGAAACATATTAAATAATTGATTAAAATAATGGGAAACCGCTCCTCTCCTCCTCTTAAAATACCACCCCTCTTTACCTCTTATATTCACTCCTCTCAAGCCTTTTTCATTTTCTAGATTCAGTTAAAATCTCTTCCCATGATCCTCTCTATGTCCTTCATCCCTTTTTCTATTCAAAATAATTAAATCCTCTCCCTAAATAGGGTCTTAAGGAAGTTAAATTCAAGAGGTAAATTCTTATTTTAATTTCTTTTATTTTCATTCAAGTTACTTTCTTTCTTTTTATTGCCTCACATAATTTCATGAAAATGTTATGATAAATCCAGTACCTTATATGTCCTATAATTTTTTTATGATAATTATATAATTCATCATCATATCTCCTTTGCCTCCTTTTATACTAGAAATGAAAACACCATCCGAGATATATTAATTTTTCACATTCAAGGATGACATGTTTTCGATTTCTATTACCATCCTTAATTCTGGAAATTAAACCATTTTGATGGTTGGAATATACTGTAATATATTTAATATTTCTAAATTATATTTTTTTAATCTTTTTTTCACATGATATTAATTTATAATAAAAAATGTGTTCGATGGGAACAAAATATGCCAATTAACCAAAATAGTTATCATTAACGTTTTATATAATGATTAATCATTTCTCCAAATAAAAAAATGAATTTTATAACCAAGTAATATTATGCATGTTCACAAATAAAATAAAATATCAACTATAGAAAACCATTATCATCAAACATCTTTATCCTTACATGTATATAAGTAAACCATCTATGAAAACCATGGAAACAAACGCCCCCAAACAATGAAATTGAACTTCTTAACCCATAAAAAAGGATCATGAATAAACTTAATAAGGTTATACTAAATCAATTATAGGAATATTACAATCTTTAAATTATAATTAAATATTTTAATTTGGTTATCCAAGACATTAAGGTCTAGAGAGGGGCACCATCCTACTTAAGGTAAGAGATTCTACCAAAACCTCCATTATTCACTTGGGTTTCTCTAAAATTATTTTTATGCAATTGATTATATTTTTTCTTTTTGTGTATATCTTCTATGTTCTATTTACATGCTCCTAAATCATGTATCATGGTCCATTCATGATTTTATTTTGGGGATATATATCTTTTTAAATGTTTCCCTCCTCAATACTTCCACACAAGAAAACTCATTTTAAGGGAACATCCTGAATTCTTACCCATTTTCAAGTACACTATATAATATATTTTTAAGCAACCATTTTTTTAAAATCACTTTTTAATATTAAAACCTTCTTTTTTAAATTTTGGTTATATGTAAATGGTTGTTCCATTTTATGTTTTAAATGACCTTCGATATTTTCATTTAATTGCACTAAAATGTATTAATTCTAAGGTTTCTTAAGTACTCTTTTTTATATGTTAATACTTTATGTTGACCTCAAATTTCATTACATATGCCTATAATAACCTATAATTTTCTACACATGATCTAATTCCTTTCCTTCTGGTAAATATTTATGATACTCCCGTATTGTTTCTTTATGACATGATTATGATACCCAATTCTTACTATTGGTAACACATATGCTTATGTATGATTGATTATGTATGATTATGTATGCGGAAATAATATTCATGAACATGTTATGATGGGTGAACCAAAATTTCACTCCAATTCATTAGGTAAGGTTTAGTCTCATGAGACCTTTTGAGTAACGGTCTTGGCGGTTAGCCTTGACTCTTTATTCCATGTCAAACAGTCTTGATAGTGAACCTTGACTTATGCTTCTCTATGTGAAATGAACCTTGACTCTTGAAAATGTATTTTTTCTATTTCCACCACATTACTATGATTCCATGATTATATGATCCCATGTATATATGTCAGGATTCCATATGTTCCATTCCTTTTTAAATCATTATGTCATGCCTAGTAATCTATGTTCTAGAGCATTATTCTTATGTTTATTCTATTAATGGGATTTTTAGTTCATCACTTTTTTCATGTTCTACATAGTTTATCTTATAATGATGTATGAGAATAACAGAATTTAGGATCTCTTTAGGAATATTAAATAATGAAATTTTTTATTTATCCCCATGTTTTTAGTTTTAGGTACATAGTCTTCTAAGAGAATAGACTTCATGATCCTTGGATTTTAATTTTATGTATAATTATGATTAAAATCATGTAATGTTAAATGATATATGATAAGGTTTCCATATATGTATTAGTGAACTATCTAGTTATTTTTGGAGTTTTGGAATATAGAAATTTAGTAAGAACCTTATGGATGAGACTAAGTAAAATAAAACATCACTATATTTGGGTATGTATTTAGTAAGTGGTTTATCAAGAGAATGCATCCATGTCTGGATATGAACAATTGGATATGACCATATCCCAGATGTATCTAGGGGTAAAAACCAAAAGTACCTATTTGACATAGATTCGAATGGGAGCTAGTTCCTGATAATAGGTCTTGATTCCCTCATGTTTTCACACACACGAGGGATATTTTCTGATTAATTCACAAGCTTAATACAAACCTTTATAAAGGGCAAAAAGAAAATAACCCAATTAAAATAAATTTTAATAAATAGATAGTGTATAAATTAGATTGAAACCTAGGGAATCAAAATTTAGGATATCCTTTTCCTTTAATAGTTTGTCCTTATATGTTTAAAGTTTATATTTTATGCTTAATAGCTACATATTCAATATCCCTAATTTTACTTTTTTTCATTCTAATGGAGGGAAATAGAATAACACATGTCATCAATATATGTGATAGAAAATGTGATGATTTACATAATGATTTTCTTGATTGACCGTAACAGGTGCTCAAAACTGTACGATATTACTTGCTCAATTTTATCAAGTTATGAATAATACATTGAATCAGGTGGGATTCCCTCATACTCAAAGGAAAGAGAAATTTTTCATTGAATCCTTCATAATGAAAAGGTCTCCCATATTAAATGGAGTTTATGATCACCTCCTCTCAGGATAGTATATTCACTACACTGAAAATATATTCTCTATCCTTATGTGATGAGAAGAAAAGATAGTCGTACTGGTAGTATATCATTTTGATGGGGAAGCTAATTAGTTTTGGGAACTAACCAATAATACGAATTCCCATGAGGAAATTGATTCCACGGATTCTGAGGAATTCTAGAAAATGCCTTTCAATAAATATTTTCCAGGAACCCTCCGCCTCAAGATGGAAAGAGTGTTCCTCATACTCAAGCAGAAGGAAGATGAGTAAATCAGGCCATAAGAAGAAAAAATCACAAGTCTTTATAGATACACATTTGAAATTATAATGAACACTAAAATAAATGTGGATCACTTCTTTATAGGAATAAAGTCGAGTCTAAAAATATTTTTGGGGATTCAAAACTACAAAAGTTATGAAGAAATTGTCTATTTTTACCTCATTGTTGAAAAGGAGATCAGAGATTCTAAATGGTCTCATAGACCTGATAATATAATGTTGAAAATGTAGTCTAATATTGGTGGTTCGGAATATAATTCCAATGATGGACAGAATATCAAACATCACAAATGTGAAAATTTGGGAACAAATATCATGGGAGCTATCTAAAGGGAACCAATAAGTGCTTCAAATGTAGAATAATGGAACATCAGGCTAACAAATGCCAAAGGGATTTAAATAATCCCAGTAACATGGAAGTATAATGGAAGGTTCAAGTAAAAAATAAGCCTATTAATTAGTGTTACTATTGTAATGAACATGGGAATTATGCGAAAAATTTCCCTAATCCATGTTTTGTCAGAGGAAATCAATAAAAAAAACTAAAGAATAAAGGAATGGATAATTCTATCACTACTGATGAGGTGGACCAAGGAAACTATGTGGTGACAAGTATGCTATTTAATTATTTGGGAATTAAAAACATACAATTTGATTCTAGTTCTACACCTTCATTCATATCTTGCATGTTTAGTAGAGAAATTCAAACACCACCTCAAAATTCGGAGGTTGTGTTATATATGAGAATAGAGACTATGGAAATCATTAAATCCAAAGTATATAATTCCTCCCCATTTTACATTTTTGGACTGAACCTCCCGTAAAATCTCATCATAATTTCTTTAGTGCAGTTCAATGTTTTCTTAGGCATGGATTGGTTATCTTCATACAAATCCAACATTAACTGTCCGGATAGGGATATCACTCTTCACATCTCGAAGAATCCTCAAATTGTAAAGAGGAAGATGTATTTCCATTAGAGTAATTGTATCATGTGCGGATATTACTACATTATGATCAAGAATGTCTAGATCAAATGATTGAGCCAATTGAGACAATACTATTTGAAGACAAGCCCATCTTGAGGGATTACACTAATGTGTTCCCTAAATAATTTCAAGGTATTACTCCCACCCAAGAGGTTGAGTTATCAATTGATATTATTCATGGATCCCTGCTAATATCAAAGACACCTTACATAATGGACAACATTGAGATGGAAGATCTTAATAAGTTGTTACCAGAGAATCCGAAGATGGATTTTATATACCCATGTGCTTCACCATGGGGTGAACCAGGAAACTTTATTTGGAATAATTATGGATCAATGCACGTTTAAATTGATTATCATGATCTTGATAAAATTATGATAAAGAACAAGTATCCCATGCCTCAAATAGATTACTTGTTCAATCAGCTATGTGGGTACATTTATTTCTATACAGTGGACATTCGGTCGGAATATTGCTAATTAAATGTCAGGAAGGAATATATTTCCAACACTTCCCTTCAAACAAGGTATGGTCAGTAAGAGTTCATAGTTATTCCCTTTTGACTCACTAATTATCTAGAAATATTCATGAATTTAATGAAAATAATCTTTTGATATTACCTCAACTAATTTGTGGTAGTCATTATCGATGATATTCTGAAAGACTCTAAGATTAAGGAGGAACATGCGGAGCATTTGAATACAATACTGATTACATTTTTAAGGGAGAAACTTTATGCAATTTATAGTAAATGTGTCTTCTATAAGGGTGATGTATCATTATTGGGGAATTCTATCACTAGAAAAGGAATATATGTGGACCCTTCAAATAAAAAGGCAATTGAAGAGTGGCCTAGGCCAACATCTGTAATAGAGAACCACAGACTTTTGGGACTATCTGAGTATTATCAGTGATTTATGAAGAACTTATCATGATTTCCAAACCCAAGGCCTAAGATGATACAGAAGGGGTGATGTGTTTCTACATTCAAGAATGCGAGGAAAGATTTATGGAGCTCAAAAAGAGGTTTAATATTGTGCCAGTACTCAAAGTCCAAACAAGTGGAGAACTCATTTTGGTTTTTAGTTATGCTTTAATGAATATATTAGGCAATGTACTAATATAAAATGACAAAGTAATAGCCTATGCCTCAAGGCAGTTGAAACTCCTTGTGCAATATTATCACCTACATGATCTGGAGTTCGCAGTTGTGATCTTTGCTTTTAAAATCTAGAGGTGTTATCTCTATAGGGAGATGTGTGACATATATAATAATCACAAGAATATTGGAACAGTGTTTAGTCCCAAACCCTAAAAAGTGAAAAAAGGTAATTCCTTTGAAAACATAGGAGAATACACATAAAGAAAATCAATATTTGAAAATTCTTGAACATTAGATCGCCTTAGTCTTGCAAATAAAATATCAGCACATAGGGTACCAATGATCCATATATCCTTTCCCCCATGGTCTTATTTCTTTCCTATAAATAGACCCTTGGGGGTTTCATGTGTATAGACGAATTTCCCTTAAGCCTAATTGCCACTCTAGTCTCTCTAGTGCATCTCCAAAGTCTTCCGAAACATTCAAGGTATTTATTTATCACCAAGAGTATAGGATTTGAAGGAGGATCATTGTACTTAAGTCCTTTTATAATTTTATATACATAACACATGCGTGCCTAAAGCGCACGACCTCCCTAAATTATAAAAACTTCTCTTCCACCTATTCCTCTCACTAGAACTTGAGCTCCCCAATTCTTGTAATACCTAGAAATTCTCGTGAAGGATTGAGCCTAGTCTCACCCAAGTATTAACATCTAGGTTGTTCATTACATATGTGGAAATCAGCTCACCCAAGCCTACCCTTTCACCCATACATGTGTGCTAGTACTTACTTGGTATCCCTCTATTGATTCACATATTCACTTCAGTCTACAAGACATCAAGACTTCCTTAAATAAATTCATTGTAAGGATTATTCCTCATTGGATCCCTTGTCTGAAAGAGATTATTTTGGAAATTCCACCAAAACCTCCAGACTTATCAATCCATTTGGAAAGGCATATCAGCATGCCTCATATTTTGGTTTGAATATCTGTTGCCAGAGGTTTCCCAAATTTTGTTCCAAATGGGGTTAGGATTCATGGAGTGTCTATGAATATGTTTATCTACAGTCACATGTAACTATCTCCCTAGAACAGTGTTGGTTTGTTACTAATTTTGAGGAGTAGGGTTTGGGCTTTGACCTCCCCTTATCATCTCTAAAACCTTGAACAACATGTCTCTCACAGGGATGGTATGGTTCACAATTTCTTTTCCAATCAACAAAATGAGATTTCTCCCGCCTCTACCAAGATATACAATAGAAGCCTTCCTGGTGTAATCCCATAACCTTGGAAGTATATGGTTTCAGTCTTTATCCTCTATACTTTCTTAACCTTCACTCTTTCCTTACATTAGACCCTTGTCCAATGTATTGTGAATAGAGGGAAGGATTGTCGCCTCACCCTCTTCCCTAGTCGCCTCTCCCTCTTCCACTACCGCCACTATAGGAGCATCATCTTCCCCTAGTAGAGGATGAAAAGTGTTGGTGCCTTTGTTGAATCATTCACACCCGCTTGTTTCTCACATCGAGTGTGAATCACATGGGCTTATAGATTCCGGATGATTACAAAATTTTCACAAACACCCATGGAGAATAAAGTATGACAACTCTGATTCCCACCATAATTGGGATACGTAGGAAGCCTTCTTAGGGCATGAGCTCACTGGATATCCTTGTAACATCCCGACCTAGATGCCACTAACCGGGGCTCCAAGCCGGTTCTCCACAAGGCCTCAAGTGCATTTCCCCAAATGTCAGAGGCTTCTGACTAGCAGCGAGGGTATTGGTTGTGATAGTGGGGAAACTATGACCTCATTGGCAGAGTATACAACAGAAGTAATAAACATGCAATATCAGAAGCAGTAAATAACAAACAATAATAAACCATGGAAGACTAAATCAAAAAAAATGGATAACATATGTATATATATAGAATGATGCAAGATACATATCTAGGAATATAGCCAAACATGTCAGAATGCTGAAAAAAATCACAGTACCAAAACAAGTACAAAAGAAAAGTAAACAACTCCTCAACATCGCAATCCAAATCTTGGTCCCTTGCTCTCCTGCTCCAAGCAATCAACTACCAGAAGTTGAATGGCTCTTTCCCTTGTCTATACCTACAACAGCATCGTCTATTTTGGTCCAAAATAATGACCCAAATAGGGTGTGAGACTATATCCCGGTAGGAATTCACCCGAAGATCTGTGCCTAACGGTCCGTGAGTATTAGCCGATAAAAGTTCAATATGCAGAAAACAGCAACAGCAAAGAAGTAGGCAGTAAATAGTAAGCAGTCAAGCAGGATGATACACATTAGTAATCAATCCACAACCAACAACAGCAGTGATACAAATAGCTAACAAGAATGAAACCCTCTAGGAAGTACTCACAGTCATCCCCTCTGGTCCTATCCAAGAAGTACCACAATCCTCTGGGCAGTGCACTCAGCCTAACCCCTCTGGTTTGGTCATACAAATTTATGGGACTCTTTGGGGAAGCACACTCGGTCAATTCCCCTTATATTTTAGGGTAGTCAGGGACTCTATGAGGAAGATCACATGGTCGAACCCTCTTATCACCATGTTCTATAGACTCTCTATGGAAGCTATCTTGGTCAATTACTCCTATAGCCTCAGGTATACCATAGTTTATCTGAGAAAGCTCACTCGGTCAATTCCTCCTCTAGACTGGGAAGGTTCTTAAAAATATTCAAGAAAAGTAAGACTCTCTGAGGAAGCTCACTCGGTCTACCCTCATGTAGTCTATAATATCTGAAGGCACTCTGGGAAGCTCACTCAGTCTATCCCTTATGGCCTATAATGTCTAAGACTCACTGAGGAAGCTCACTCGGTATACCCTCCTGTAGTCTATAATGTCAAAGACTCTTTGGGAAGCTCACTCAGTCTATCCCTTATAGTCTATAGCACCAGGTTCTCCCAGCCCAGTGCTAGTCAGTGCATAATAATGATATAAGGACAAAGTACACCTATAGAACCACTTGGATAAACAAAGTCCACCTATAGTGATACTTGACTAAATAGTCTACAAGGAAACAAGCATGTAATGCAAAAAACTCTATCATATTGACACAAGGCATGATAACAGTTGTAACGGCCAAAGGCTAACAAGACCCAAAGGTAATAAATAGAGAAAAGCATGGTAAAAACATCCAAGAACAAAAAATTATCGTCCAATATGTTCAGTTTACCTCTACGCAAGAATACTACCAAGGAAGGAAAACAACAGGGGTAAAACGGTAAACACTCAATACCCCATTCATGGGTATTGGTGATATTTTCACATAAACTCAAGGACATTGAACGGTAAGGCACAAACCACCTACCTCGATCCTAGGAGATATACATGAAACACGACAATTGATTCTCCCCCGAATGTCTTAGATCTGAGAAAATGTCCAAAACGCTCAACCTTCGATAACTTGAGAGAGAGGAAGAAACAAGGAATGAATCACCAGAAGAAGGAACAACTCACCGCTGTGATTCTAACGCAATCGACGTCGGTCGAATTGGCCAAAATATGGAGGTATGGGAAACCAGAGAAGTTTTGCGGCCATACAGTATCTCTCGGTCAAACTAGACCTAGAAGAAGACGTTTATGGTGATCAGGACCGACCCTGGTCACGAAGTGCATCGCGACATCGTTCCACTTCCACTTGGGAATGGGTAACTGTTGCAAAAGCCATGCTGGTCGCTGATGCTCGGATTTCACCTGCTGACAAGTAGAACATCTCATGACAAACTAGCAATATCTTTCTTCATACCTGGCCACATGTACTGGCAGTGTAGATCACAATACATCTTGGTGACGCCAGGATGAACTTCCCAAACCGAGGAATAAAAATCCTGCATCAGCACCTCACGTGTGTCTGCTGGCACCCATACGCGTTCCTAAAAACGCAAGATCTCATCCTCGCCCACTGTCCATCCAAGAGAGGGTCCCCTCCTGACACACTCTCCCGCTGGACTAAGGACTCTGAATCTGATAGATGCCTTATCTGTACCTGATCAAGAAGTGTATAGGTAATAGCTACTGAATATTGGACAGTCTGTCCCTACCTGTCATGCACTTCTAAGTGCATCTCAGAGAATAGAGCCATAAGCTTCCACTCACTGCTGGCCTCCTGAACTGACTGAACCTGAGTTCTTCTGATCAACGCATCTGCCACTATATTGACCTTTCCTGGCATATAGGTGAGCTCGAAGTCAATGGACTGAAGATACTCAACCCACCTACTTTGTATCAGATTCAGATAATGCTGACTGGAGATATACTTGATACTCTTGTGGTCAGTGACAACCATAAAGTGCTTTCCCAGAATGTAGTGTCTCCAACAGCGTAAGGCATGAACAACTGCTGCCAACTCTAGATCACGTGTAGGTTAAATCCTCTCGTGTGGCCTCAACTGCTGAGACCCGTACTCAATGACTCTATCTCCCTGCATAAGCATATCTCCTAGCCTGATACCTGAAGCATCACAGTAAATAGTGTAGCTCTTGCATGGCTCTGGAAAGACTAGTATTCATGCTGACGTCAACCTCACCTTCAGCTCCTGAAAGGCGGACTCACAAGAATTTGACCATAAAAACATTCCCCCCCTCTTGGTCAGACCTATCAACGGTGCTGCTAGGCACGAGAAGTCCTGAATAAAGCGTTTGTAGTATCCAAACAGCCCTAGGAAACTCCATACCCCAAAGATGTTCTTCAGCTGCTCCCAGGAAACTACAGCCCTCACTTTCTCTGGGTCCACGGATACTCCAGCCTTTGAGATGACGTAACCCAAGAAGTGAAACTGATCCATCCAAAAGTGGCACATTGCGAGATTAGCATAAAGCCGATGCTCTCTCAGTGTACTTAGAACTATCTCAGCATGGTAAGCATGATCGTGTCTAGTACAAGAGTACAACAAGATATCATCCACAAATACCATGAAGAAGAAGTCCAAATAAGTATGGAACACTTGGTTCATTAGTTCCATGAAAACTACGGGCGCATTCGTGAGACCGAACGACATGACTGTATACTCGTATAGACCATTCCTGCTCCAGAAGGCTGTAAGAGGTATATCCGATGGTCTAACACACAACTGATGATAATCGGACCTCAAGGTGAACTTCGAGAACAACCGACCTCCTCGAAGATGATCAAAGAGGTCATAAATCCTTGGCACGGGATATCGGTTCTTGACCATCAACTAGTTTAGCTTCTGATAATCCACACAATGTCGAAGTGTGTCATATGCATTTTTCACAAACAGGATAGGAGAACCCCAAGGAGAAGTACTGGGTTGGACGAAACCCTTTTCCTGCAACTCCTCCAACTGCTTCTTGATCTCTAGCAATTTATGTGTAGCCACCCTATAAGGAGGAATTGACATTGGTGCCACTCCTGGAACGAGCTCAATCGAGAAGTCTACTTCACGCTCCAGAAGAAAACCTGAAAATTCCTCTGGAAAGGCATCCCTAAAACGATACACCACTATAGGAATGTCTAACTGTGAAGTCCCCTGGTCATCCAGTTAAAGACTGGAAATCTGAGATGTAACTCTTCTTAGCCCATGATGCTCGGGTCCAGCTCTACCTACCTAGACATCCCACTCGCCTCTATAAAGAAAAGTTCATCCCTCTAGCGATACAAAGCTCAACCGACGGCAATAGAAATCGGCGAATTCCTAGAAAGGAACCAACCAGTCCATCCCGAGAATGACTTCATATCCCGACATCTCTAAGACATAGAGGTCCCATTAGAAGTGACACCCCACAACCTCAAGAGGGAACTCTCTACACTGACATACGCTAGATGTCCTTCTTCCCAACGGCATGTCAAGAGTCAAAAAGTCGACATACAAAAATATACAGATCCCAAGGCTCTCCACAACTGAAATAGAGATAAAGATATGGGAAGAACCAGTATAGAAAAGAGTGGAAGATAGAACTGGGGCTACTATGATCATACCTCAAATTGTAGAAGGGTCGGGATCCAAATCATGATAGGTCTGCTCCCCGGTGAAAGACTGGACTGCACCCCGGCCATGCGCCCCTGGCTGACTACACTGAGCTGATCCACTCTGCTATCGCTGAGGACCAGGTGATTGACCACCACGGTCGTGACCTCCACCTCGACCCGAACGACCGGAAGAACTCTAGTTCCCGGACTAGTGGGAAACTGGTGAAGCATCTCCAGAACGCGGGGTCATAGAGGAACCCCTACCACCAGCTGAAGGTGAGAAGATCTGACAAAAGCGCTGAAGATGGCCCATCTTTCCGCAAGAGCAGCACTCCATAATATCCCTCTGGAACTGAGGCCTAGTATGCCCACTCCTACAACACAGGTTGCATACAACTTGGCTGCAAGAAGACACACCTCGTGAACCCCGATCTCCTCGAGAAGACTCTATACGACGCTACCTACTATCCATATGAGGAACACCAGCTCTGGATGACGAACCGTCGTGGCTCACTGCCCCAGAGTCTCTCAGATTGCACTTAGTGATCAGCGCCTGGTTGATGATAGAAGACATCGAAGTCATCTGTAAGATATTCACCTGGGAACGAATCTTCTGCCTGAGACTGTCCTCGAACATCCTAGTAAGGAAAAACTCATCACCTGATAGGATCAACGTGAAACGCTGCTGCTTAGTGAAGCGAGACGAGTACTCCATTACAGAAAGAGTACCTTGCAGGAGACTCATAAACTCCCGAGCTTGATCGGCCCTCAGGGTCTCCAGATAGAAGTAGTCATAGAAGGTGCGTTGAAACTCGTCCCAAGACATACCCTACAGACACCATGACTGTGAGATCACCTCCCACCACCTCTTGGTAGTTTGTCGGAGCATATAGGTGTCCGGATTTACCCTCTTATCTTGGGGTATCTCCATATTCTCAAAGATAGTTAGGGTGGCCTCGAACCACGACTCTACCGCCTGGGGTCCTCTATCCCCTGAGAAAGTAAGAGGATTCTGCTGCTGAAAAACTGTCATCAACTCAACCATTGACGGGGTAGGAGGCGACGCTCTCTGAAAGGTCTGCATCATCCTCATGAAATCCACCCTGAACTGCGCATCAGCGCTTATGACGGGTACCACTATTGGTGCCAAGGCTGACACAGCAAGAGGATCTGTAGGAGGTCCCTGATCGGCCATATCCAGTGTCTGATCACCATCTGGCAACTGACGTACGACCGGAGGACGTCTTGGAGGCATAGCTCTCAAATATCAAAAGCACACCTTAGATCAGGATTAACAAGGACTAATAATACTAGAGTAAAAAATGTAAACAGGGGAAAGAAACTATCAAGTCTTACAAAACACGACTACACGACATGTATAAAAACTACACGACGTGTCTTCTTTAGCCATTAAAATGGGCATGTACCCATACCCGATGGGTCGTGTAACACCCCATACTACATGGCATGTTGTCCCCACACACGGTGTGTACTTGAACTCTAAACCTCTACCTGATTCTCCTTACACGGCTAACCCACATGGTCCAACTAACCCCAGACTATACGGTGTATTCCCTAGGGACACGATGTGTTCTAGACACGGTCTCAGTGGCCCGTGTTTGTAACACCCCAAGCTTCCACGGTACGCTTCTCTTTGATTAATGCAATAGCGTGTGTTGTACGCAACATCGGGTTCTAACACACACCACAACCGATCAAACTAGCCGTTATGAATAGTAATACCTAATTTTTAAAATTTTATAAATTTTATCTCTCAAAATATACTTCATTTTTGGATTCGTAGTATCGAATTTATCCTAAGGTGAAATTTTGGTTCTTTTCAAATAACTTTAATATTTTGATGAATAGTGAAAATTACTAAATTTTAATTAAAAACAACTTTTTTAAACAAAATATTTAATAGTGATAAATTATGAATTTGAGTGGTTTAAAAGTATATTTAGAATATATTTTTAGCATTTAATACAAGGTTGGTCATTCGACATATTTTCACAATTAAACCGAACATAAACAAGTATCAATCTTTTGATAGTAATTATATCTTAAAAACACACTTTTTGTTTTGACAGTGGGAATTAATTTTAAATTAATTTCTGCCACTTCTATGTTTTGAATTTGGAAAAATGGATTCCATATTTGGAATCAGGATGTTAAAATTGTGTAAATAGGTAACTTTTATTTTTTGGCATTTTGAATAATTACTTCGGTAAATATTTTATTTACCATGGTTAAAGGGTAAATCCAGTAAATAAGGGTTAAAAAATAATATTATAATAATACAAAATTACCCTAAAAGGTGTCCTAACCATATTGGTTGATAAATTTCCGACTATGGGCATTTTTGGGTCGATTTTGGGACCCCATGGTGCCACTTGTAAGTGATAGGGACACTATATTTTAATTAAGTTAAAATGAATACAAAAATGACACAAGCATATATCTTTTAGGAAATATTTTTTACATAGAGTTATATATGTTGTATTTTTTACTATAAATATTCATTAGAAATATAAACATATTTACTACATAATGGTATTTTATTTATAATATTTAGACATTAAATAATTTAATGTTTTATGACACAATGATGATGCATTAATTACAATAATAGTGAAAAATTAAAATGATTGATATTGTAGATACCCAAATAAATATAATTTGAGACTTTTTTTGAGTTAAACTAATTTTATAGGTTCATATGACATGTTAGTAATGATTTAATTAACTTTTTTAGAAGTAATCATTCTGTTATTATTTTTACAAAAATCAATTATTGAATAGTGTCAAAATTGACATAAAAGAGTTTCTAAAACAAATATTATATTATTAATTGATATTAAATTATTAAAAATCTAAGGTTCATCCAAGAGACTTATATCATGATAGGTGTATCATTAATGGACCACTTGGGGGTCACTTGGATGTATATAGTTTGTTTATTACCCATATAATATAAAAATACAAAGAGAAATTGTAAAAGTGAAACTAATTAACTAAGAGTTAATACTTAAAGATAAGGTTATTATAGTGACCAAAACCTGTCTAAATCTTATTGTTTGAGCTTATTTAGACCCATAACCACCTTAACCTTTAAAATATCTACTTTGGAGACATTAGAAACCGAATATGAATTTATTATAATATAATATTTCTAGCTTTTTCAAAGGTGCCCCTCACCCCTCTTATAAAAGGGCACTCCCCCTTCTCATTAATTCACACCTTCAAAGCCTTTTGGCTCGACCAAACTCTTCCCAAATACTCTATCAACTTCCCTAACTTCATCCTAGAGGCCTTCCTTTAGTCATAAAGCCAACCTACAATCCCTTTTGATCAAATCAAAAGGAAGAACCCGAAGAAGAGGTATTGATTTCACCACCCTTTTCTAAGTTCCTTTCTTCTTCCACTTCTTCCTTCTTTGTTATTACCAATATAAAATAATAACACCAGTATCATATATATACTGTGATGTTATTATAAATAAGGTACAACCATATTCAGTATTCTATCCATCCTTTGAATAACATGTCACCATACGTGCGTACGTACGACTTACCGTCTCTACGTCGTGGTGTAATTGTTATTCAATAAATTAATATTTGGATGTGTATAATAATGATGTGTAACTCATGTAAATAATAAATATTACATGATTATGATTCTTTATATATTATATAACATCCAATTATATATTATTTTAATATCAAAAGGCTGATATTGTCGCTCGTGCGTACGTACGGACTACCTTCTCCACGAACGCGATGAGATTCATTCTCCATCGTATCCATTCAAATATAATTCTCATTTCATGATTAATAATAGTATCTAAGGACTTGATATCATTCTGGATATGATTAAGATACAACCTATCCATGAAAAACACAGCTTACATAACAAAACAGATAAAAGAAAATGAGTAAGTTAACACCCGAAACAATGATAATACTAAGATATTATTAACAAAACAATGTTAAGAGATCATATATGATATCATATTAATGTATATGATTATTTTATAATTTAATAAAAATTATTTCATCATTATACAGGAGGTTAACCTACCCTAACCAAGGAAAAGTACAAGGTACGGGTTATTTCACAATCTCTTCATTATCCGAGGTTGTTTATATGTAATAATCTATTGGGATTTCTTTATCATCAACATCCATGTTTCTTAAGAATGTTTTTCAAACATTTTTACTATTTATAGGAATATGGGTTAAAGACATTTATACCCTTGTTGAACTTTTTATAAGAGGTTTATAAAGGAATCTTTTCGTCGTTTTCCAAACAAAGTGTTTTTTAACCTTTTCGGCAGAATTAATGTAAGAATGTTTTTTTTAACTTATACGGAGGGTGCGGCTATTTTCCACCATTATAAAATCTTTGAAGATTCCCTTAGAAGCTTATAAGAATATTTTCAAAGAAAATGTTTTATTTTCTAAATATATGATTTCAAAATAGAAATAGATATTTCTCTAAAAAGAGTTTGATTTCATCTATCTCAACATCCTTTGATGGATTTTACGCTTATTTGAAGTTGATTTATTATGATAGAAAACTTCTATATTTTATTGAAGGTTTTGTGATATGTTTGACTGTGGATGTTTTATTTTTATACTATTCATGGTTTATGGATGAAGTATTTACATTTTGTATGATAGTTTTAATACGAATGTTTATGTTATGTTTAAACCTTTTCATATGGGAATGAATTGGACTTAATATGTGATGTGTGGAGCCCGCTATAGCTCCTCGATGCATCGGTAGGTCTCATTAGACAAATTACTGTCTTGGCAGAAAGCCTTGACAAAATCTTATTTGTAGTCTTGCAACGAGGATTTGGCTATGTGGTTATGACAGTCTGGCATTATGCATTCCATCATTATGAAAGTGGTTATTGATATTGCATGTGATTATTCGATTAGTAGAATATCCATGTGAATAAGTAAATGGCATTATTTCATTTTATTTTTTCCATAATATGTTGAAGTTCAAGTTTAAAAGGATTTTGTTTTAGTTATACATTTCCTTAATTGTTTATTCTTATTTATGAATGTTTCCGCTATATTGTTATCCTTACTGGGAATTTGAGCTCACCCCTTTTCTATGTTTTATTTTTCCCAGGATGTGAAGAAGTAAATTATGAATGACCTGCTGGGATAGTATGAGGGGATAAGAGTGTAGACTATGGAGACTATGTTGTTGTAGTTTTCATTTTTATTATGTAATGTAAAACTTTATGAATATATCTAGTGTTTCCAAGGCTACTAAACTAATCAGTCTTTCGAGATTTGATCTTTCTTATGATCATGCCAATGTTATGTAATAATGCACCGACTCTAGGTAACTGGGGTTGGGGCGTTACAATTTGTATCAGAAGAAATTTAGTGCAAACCTTGGAAGCTAGATTTAGATAAACTCTGATTAGAGCACATAGACCTAAGATGGACTTTGAGGATTAGTATAGAAGAACTTCTTAGAATTTTGGTATTGTAGACATTTTGTGAGTTTTCTGAGCAATACATCCCTGTCTGAATACGAGCAGGTAGAGGCGGCTCTAGCACAGATGTACCTTGGGGTAAAACTCGAAAACACCGCTTTGAGCTAGACTCGAACGGGAACTGGTGCACGACAACGGGCCTTGCTCCACTCTTGGTTACGACACTCTCGGGGGATATGCTTAGGATAACTATCATTTTCTTTAAAAATCATTATGAAGGGTTTATGAGTATATACTTCCTCAAAGAAAACATTTTTATGATTATGGATTATATCCATAAATAGTTCAATTTATGTTAAGTGTTTTATAAGTATGGAATTATGTATTTTGATTCATAAACTGATCTAGTTTATGCCATTGTTTAGAAATGGTGCCTAGTGGAAGAAATGGAAACAGTATCAATGCACGCACTCCATGTAGGGACTTCCCTCCGGCTCAAGATAATTATAGTGGAGCTGGTGATGCAACTGGTGTCGACCATCTAATCACCATACTGGGACAACTCGCTCAGGTTATGAATAATAACCTTACCCGTATGGAGCACCCTGATCCGCAGTGTGGAGGATCAATGTTAGATCGATTCATGAGGCAACAACCACCAATTACCAATGGGAGTACAAATTCCTTAGTAGCTGAGCAATGGATAAATTCCCTAGAGAAAATATTTCAGGCTTTGGGGAGTAGTGAAAGGGAAAAAGTTATCATGGCAGTTTACTGCCTCACTGGAGATACTAATCAATGGTGGTCATTGATTCAAAACATGAAAGAAGATGATGAAGTATCAAATATGGAATTAAGGGAGTTCAGAGATCTATTTTTAGAAAAATACTTTCCTCGTGACCATAGAGCAGATATGGAAAGGCAATTTCTGAGTCTGAGACAAAAGGAGGATGATAATGTCCCAAAGTATGATGCTAACTTTACAAGGTTAGTAAGGTATGATGGGGATTATATACGTAACCCAAGAAGTAAGATTGATCGTTTCTTTGATGGGTTAAAACCATTTCTCCATCGAGCATTAGTCTCGCAATCCTTCTCGTCATATGAAGACATTTTCTCAAGTGCTATCAAGACAGAAAAGGAATTATCTAAGTCTTATGACTTTAAAGAAAAGCAAGAGAAGAAAAGATCTGCTGATCAATCTGGGAATAAAAATAATGGGAAGAAGGGAAAGGTTGAATATCCATCCTGTGGTAAATGTGGTAAAATACACCCCGGTACTTGCTTGAAGGGAATGGGTGTCTGTTACAAGTGTGGTGAAAAAGGCCACCAAGCTCGTGATTGAAAAGGGAAGAAGGAAGATACCAATGTTTAGTGCTAAAATAGCAGGGATATGGGACATTATGCAAATGAATGTCCTAATATTCAAGGAAACATACCTCAAAAAAGGACAAGGGATCAAGGCCAAGATTTTACTATCACTACTGCTGAAGTAGAAGCTCCAAAAGACGCGGTGGAAGGTAATTTAATGGTTTCCTCAAGTTTAGCAAATGTGTTATTTGATTCTAGATCATCGCATTGTTTCATATCTTCCCAGTTTGCTAATAAAATTAGATATTTCCAATTTGATTTAATAAGGGAGTTGTTAGTTAAAACACCTAATGGAATTATCATTGCAACAAAGTTTTGTGAATCAGTCCCCATTAGAGCACATAAATGTTCTTTATCTGCTGATCTCATCGTCATACATTTTATTGAGTTTGATATAATCTTTGGTATGGATTGACTTTCGTACTATGATGTGAAGATTTATTGTAAGAAGAATGAGGTTACGATTTTTGATGATGATGATAAGGAACACCTTAACTTTAGAGCAAAATCGTCATCACCTAATTCTTATCTAGATCCACCCCAGTAGCTCAACTAAATTCAATTATTGGGGAGGAAGAGGATGAAATTACAGTGGGTGAGGAAAGTAATGTTCAAATAGAGGATGTACCTATTGTGAAAGAATATGTAGATGTATTTTCGGATGATTTACCTAGACATCCTCCAGAATGAGAAGTTGAGTTTTCTATTGATTTAATTCATGGACCAAGGACTATGTCGAAGACCCCTTATAGAATGGCCACTGTAGAATTAGTTGAACTAAAGAAATAACTAGAGGAATTGAGTAGTAAGGGATTTATTCTCCCTACTGTTTCTCCATGGGGTGCCCCTGATCTTTTTGTTAAAAAGAATGATGGATCTATGAGGTTATGTATCGACTATAGGGAGATCAATGCTATAACAATAAAGAAAAATTATCCCCAACCTTGCATTTATGATTTATTTAACCAACTACATGGAGCTCAATAATTTTCAAAGATTGACCTTCGATCTGGATACCATCAGTTGTGTGTAAAGATAGAAGACATTCCGAAGACAGCATTTCGAACCAGTTACGGGCATTACGAGTTTACTGTAATGCCTTTTGGATTGACTAATGCACCCTCTATATTCATGGATCTGATGAATAGAGTTTTCATGGAATATCTCGATGAATTTGTGGTGGTATTAATTAATGATATCTTAGTATACTCCAAAATCTATGAGGATCATGAAAGTCACTTGCTCATTATCTTGAAGACTCCGAGAAGACATGAATTATATGGGAAGTTTAGAAAGTGTGAATTCTGGATTCATGAGATTTCATTTCATGGCCATATTGTCTCTAAAGATGGAATCTCTGTTGATCCTTCTAAGACGAAGGCAATACAATAATGGCCAGCACCTACGAGTATAACTGAGGTACGCAGTTTTATTGGTTTGGCAGGTTATTATCGACGTTCATCAAGAATTTTGCCGGATTGGCTAACCCATTAATGAAGCTCACACGTAAAGGGGTTAAATTTGTTTGGAAAAAAGAGTGTGAAGAATGTTTCGATGAAATGAAGAGAAGATTAGTCAATGCTCCTATATTGACTCTACCATCGGGGAATGATGGGTTCGTTATTTATAGTGATGTATCGAAGAAAGGACTTGTTTGTGTCCTTATGCAGAATGATAGGGTTATTGCCTATACATCATGAAAGTTGAAAATTCATGTGTAAAAATATCCTACTCATGATCTCGAGTTAGCAGCTGTGATCTTTGCTTTGAAGATATGGAGGCACTACCTCTATGGTGAAAAATGTGATATTTATACTGATTACAAGAGTTTGAAGTATATTTTCTCACAAAAAAACTCAACATGAGGCAAAGGAGATGGCTTGAATTACTCAAGGATTATGATTGCATGATACACTACCACCCGGGGAAGGAAAACAAGGTGGCAGATGCTTTGAGTAGAAAAAACCATGGAGTTTTGAACAATATAATAATTGAAAGGGATCCAATTTTTATGGATCTAGTGAAGATTGACATGGGAATAACCATGGAAGGTGAAACACCAATTCTTTTTCAAATGGTTTCCAAACAATCTTTACTAGAAAGAATTAAGAGTTCTCAGACCGATGAGGAAGAATTTCAAAACAATATTTAAGATGTGAATTATTGGAGATTGAGAGACATTGTGTATAAAGATGGAATTTTGAAATTCGGGAAGAGACTTTGTGTTCCCGATATACCTGATCTAAAAAGGGAATTGCTGGATGATGCTCATAGTTCCAATTTCTCTACACACCCTAAGAGCACCAAAATGTATATTGATTTGAAGGAACATTTTTGGTGGGACAACATGAAGAGGGTGATTGCTGATTTTGTGTCAAGATGTATGGTTTGTCAACAAGTGAAATCTGGAAGGCAACAGCCTGGAGGAGTCATGCAACCTCTTCCAATACCGGAGTGGAAATGTGACAATATTACGATGGACTTTGTCATGGGGCCACCATAGACTCCTAGAAGGAACGATGAAATATGGGTCATTGTTGATGGTCTTAACATGTCACCACATTTTCTTGTTATAAGAGAAGATTTACCACTAGAACGTCTAGCAAAACTATATATTGAATAAGTTGAGAGACTTTATGGAGTACCCCTATCGATTGTTTCTGATCGTGATCCCCGTTTTACTTCAAGATTCTGGAAAATTATTTAGAAAGCCTTGGATACTGAACTTCATTTGAGCACTGCCTACCACCCTCAAACAGATGGACAAACAGAACGAACTATTAAAACCTTGGAAGACATCTTGAGAACCTGCTCACTTGACTTTCAGGGTATGTGGGATCAATATTTACCTCTGGTAGAATTTTTCTATAAAAACATCTTACATTCGAGTATTCAGATGGCACCATATGAAGTGTTATACAGAAAGAGATGTCATACACCAACCTGTTGGGATGACGTTGGTGAAAGAAAACATGTAGGCCTATAACCAGTGGAGGAAACGATGGAAAAGGTGAAGGTAATCCAAAATCACATCAAAGCAGCTCAAAGTAGGAAGAAGAGTTATGCTGATAATCGAAGGAAAGATTTGGAATTTCAAGTGGGTGATCTTGTTTTCCTGAAGGTATCTCCATGGAAGGGAGTCATACATTCTGGTAAGAAAGGTAAATTGATCCCCAGGTACATCGGACCTTTCGAAATTCCAGAACGAATTGGGGTTGTAGCTTACCGATTGGCAATGCCGCTAAGTCTTTCCAAAGTTCACGATGTGTTCCACATATCTCTATTGAGGAAATATGTGCCTGACCCAATGCATGTACTCACCTATGAGGAATTGGAACTGGAACCCGATCTGTCTTATTGCGAAGAGCCCGTCAAGATTCTTGATATGAGAGAACAAGTACTGAAAAACCGGACGACGCATCTGGTAAAAGTTTTGTGGAGAAACCATAAGATGGACGAGGCAAAGTGGGAAACCGAGGAACTTATGATGAAGAACCACCCGAGTCTTTTCATGTGGTAGTATTCTAAAAATTTCGAGGAAGAAATTATTTTAAGGAGGGGAGAATGTAACACCTCAAGCTTCTATGGTATGCTTCTCTATGAATAATTCAATAGCGTGTGTTGTACGCAACATCCAGTTCTAACACACCCCACAACCGATCAAACTAGTCGTTATGAATAGTAATACTTAATTTTTAAAATTTTAGAAATTTTATCTCACAAAATGGACTTCATTTTTGGATTCAGAGTATCAAATTTAGCCTATGGTGAAATTTTGGTACTTTTCGGATTACTTTAATATTTTGATGAATAGTGAAAATTACTAAATTTTAATTAAAAACAACTTTTTTTAATCAACATAATTAACTATGATAAATTATGAATTTGAGTGGTATTAAAGTATATTTAGAATATATTTTTACCATTTAATACAATGTTGGTCATTGGACATAATTTCACAATTAAACCGAACATAAACAAGTATCAATCTTTTGATAGTTATTATATCTTAAAAACACGCTTTTTGTTTTGACAGCGGGAATTAAGTTTAAATTAATTTATGCCACTTATATGTTTTGAATTTGGTAAAATGGATTCCATATTTGGAGTCTGGATGTTCAAATAGTGTAAATAGGTAACTTTTATTTTTAGACATTTTGAATAATTACTTCGGTAAATATTGTATTTAACATGGTTAAAGGGTAAATCCGGTAAATAAGGGTTAAAAAATAATATTATAATAATAACAAATTACCTTAAAACGTGTCCTAACCCTATTGGTTGATACATGGCCGACCATCAGCATCTTTGGGTTGATTTTGGGACACCATGGTGCCACTTGTAAGGGATAGGGACACTTTATTTTAATTAAGTTAAAATGAATACAAAAATGACACAAGAAAATATCTTTTAGAAAAACAATTTTACATAGGGTTATATATGATGTATTTTCGACTATAAATATTCATTAGAAATATAAAGAGATTTACTACATTATTGTATTTTATTTATAATTTTTAGACATTAAATAATTTAATTTATTTATGACACAATGGTGATGCAGTAATTTCAATAATAGTGAAAAATTAAAATGATTGATATTGTAGATACCCAAATAAATATAATTTGAGACTTTTTATGAATTAAAAAAAATTTCTAGGTTAATATAACATGTTAGGAATGTTTTCATTAAATTTTTTCAAAGTAATAATTCTGTTATGATTTTTACAAAAATCAATTATTGAATATTGTTAAAATTGACATAAAAGAGTTTTTAAAAACAATATTATATTATTAATTGATATTAAATTCATAAAAATCTATGATTCGGCCAAGAGACTTATATCATGATAGGTGTATCATTAATGGCCCACTTTGGGGTCTCTTGGATGTATATAGTATGTTTATTAACCATATAATATGAAAATACAAAAAGACATTGTAAAAGTGAAACTAATTAACTAAGAGTTAATACTTAAAGATAACGTTATTATAGTGACCCAAACTTGTCTAAATCCTATTTCTTGAGTTTTTTTCGACCCATACCCACCTTAAAATTTAAATAATACACTTTGGAGCCATTAGAAACCGAATATTAATTTATTATAAAATAATATTTCTAGCTTTTCCAAAGGTGCCCCTCACCCCTCTTATAAAAGGGCACTCCCCTTCTCATTAATTCACACCTTAAAGCCTTTTGGATCGGCCCAAATCTGCCCAAATACTCTCTCAAATTCCCTCACTTCATCCTATAGCCCTTCCTTTTGTCATAAATCCAACCTAAGATCCCTTTTGATCAAATCAAAAGGAAGAACCCGAAGAAGAGGTAATGATTTCACCACCCTTTTCCAAGTTCCTTTCTTCTTCCACTTCTTCCTTCTTTGTTATTACCATTATAAAATAATAACTCCAATATCTTATATATACTGTGATGTTATTATAAATATGGTACAACCATATTCAGTATTATATCCATCCATTTAATAACATGTCACCATACGTGTGTACGTACGGCTTACCATCTCCATGTCATGGTGTAATTGTTATTCAATAAATTAGTATTTGGATGGGTATAATAATGATGTGTAACTCATGTAAATAATAAATATAAAATGATAATGATTCTATAAATATGATATAACATCCAATTATATATTATTTTAATATTAAAAGAATGATATTGTCGCTCGTGCGTACGTACGGACTACCGTCTCCACGAACGTGATGAGATTCATTCTCCATCGTATCCATTCAAGTATAATTCTCATTTTATGATTAATAATAGTATCTAAGAACTTTATATAATTCTGGATATTATTAATATACAACCTATCCATGACAAACACAGCTTACGTAACAAAACATATAAAAGAAAATGAGTAAGTTAACACCCAAAACAACAATAATACTAAGATATTATTAACAAATCAATGTTAAAAGATCATATATGATATCATATTAATGAATATGATTCTTGTATAATTTAATAAAAATTATTTCACCATTATAAAATATGTTAACCTACCCCAACCAAGGAAAAGTACAAGGTAACGGTTATTTCACAATATCTTCATTATCTGAGGTTGTTTATACGTAATAATCTATTAGGTTTTCTTTATCATCCACATCCATGTTTCTTAAGAATGTATTTCAAACATTTTTACAATTTACAAGAATATGGTTTAAAGAAATTTATACCCTTATTTGACTTTTTATAAGTGGTTTATAACGGAATGTTTCCATCGTTTTCCAAACAAGGTTCTTTTTAACCTTTTTGGCAGAATTAAGGTAAGAATGTTTTTTTAACTTATACGGCGGGTGTGGCTATTTTCCGCCATTATAAAATCTTTGAAGCTTCACTTACAAGCTTATAAAAATATTTTCAATGAAATTTTTTTATTTTATGAATATATGATTTCAAAATAGAAAGAGATATTTCTCTAAAAAGAGTTTGATTTCATCTATTTCAACATCCTTTGATGGATTTTACGCTTATTTGAAATTGATTTATTATGATACAAAACTACTATATTGTATTGAAGGTTTTGTGATATGTTTGACTGTGGATGTGTTATTTTTATACCATTCATGGTTTATGGATGAATTATTTACATTTCGTATGCTAGTTTTAATACGAATGTTTATGTTATGTTTAAACCTTTTCGTATGGGAATTCATTGGACTTAATATATGACGGGTGGAGCCCATTATAGATCCTCGATGCATCGGTAGGTCTCATGAGACAAAATAGTGTCTTGGCACAAGGCCTTGACAAAATCATATTTGTAGTCTTGGCACGAGGACTTGGCTATGTTGTTATGATAGTCTGGAATTATGCATTCCATCATTATGAAAGTGGTTATTGATATTGCATGTGATTATTCGATTAGTAGATTATCCATGTGAATAAGTAAATGTCATTATTTCATTTTATATTTATCATATTATGTTGAAGTTCAAGTTTAAAAGGCTTTTGTTTTAGTTATACATTTCCTTAAATGTTTATTCTTATTTATGAAAGTTTCCGCTATATTGTTATCCTTACTGGGCATTTGAGATCACCCCTTTTCTATGTTTTATTTTTCCTAGGTTGTGAAGAAGTAAATTATGAATGACCTGTAGGGATAGTATGAGTGGATAAGAGTGCAGACTATGGAGACTATGTTGTTGTAGTTTACATTTTTATGATTTAATGTAAAACTTTATGAATATATCTAATGTTTCCAAGGCTACTAAACTAATTGGTCTTTCGATATTTGATCTTTCTTGTGATCTGGCCAATGTAATGTAATAGTGCACCAACTCTAGGTAACTGTGGTCAGGGCATTACAGTGTTGTTAGTTACACAGCCATCTAAATGGCTGCCCTTACATGTCGTGTTTCAAACAAACATGGCGTGTATAGAAGAAGCTAACACCGACCCGTTTTGTTCGTGACAAGGATGGGTACCTGGGACAAAACTACACGGCATGTTCTTTACCAAAACGGCATATTCTACTCGAGATTCTATAGCCCGTGTTGTTAGTGACACGACAAGGTACACGACTTTAAACTACACAGCGTTCACCTACCATACACGGCATGTTCCTGAAGATACTTTCATGACACCATGTTTCTATCACACGGTCAGTGACACGGCGTGAAAACTACATGGCATGTATCCAGAAAGTACACACTGTGTATTCTAGGTTTTTCCGGGCAGTAGCTTAGAAACTGCACAGAAGACCAGAAAACACAGAAAACAACGCAAGGGGGTGCCAAATTCTGACCCATGAGGGCCCATACTCCCCACGAATCAATGCTTGACATCTGATACAGTCATATATTAGGAAAAAAAGGATCTTGTTCCACCAAATTCTGATTCAAGAGGGCCCATAACACCTCAAGAATCAATATTTGGCATTCATTTAAGAAACGTAAAACACAATCAATTTCTCTATCACAATAGCAGGGATTCTATCAAGCATCCATCACAAAAGCATACCGAATCTACAAAGAGTCTCTCACAACAACATGCAATCGCTAATGCACCCTAGATGGGATGGAAAAAATGCATGACATGCGATTTCTAAAAAGTTCCTATATGATGCATGAGATGTCATACCCTCATCTCATCAGGTTTCGACAAAAATATAACCGTAATAGACAACTATAATAACAACGCAAGTCATGTGAATCACTCTAGGTGAAATCATATCAACCATGAAATCTCAAAACCATAAAATTGCAGTAACAAGGTAGTATGGATTTTCTCAGTACACGGGTTAGCTACTCCCCAGCAAAGATTAATACCAAATACCAAACCCGTCCTATCCCTGACTAAAGGCTCAAAATAGTAAATCAAGAGAAAAGAACCACCTCTGATTAAACATTGTAATGTCCCAACTTGGATTCCACTAACCGGGGCTCCGAGCAGGTTCGCCACAAGGCCTCAAGCGCATTTCTCTAAACTCTAGAGGCTTCCGACTAAAAGCGAGGTCATTGGGTGTGATAGTGGGGAAAATATGCCCTCATTGGTAGAGTATACAGTGGATGTAATAAACATGCAATAGCAGAAGCAGTAAATAACCAACAATAATAAACAGCGGAAGACTAAATCAAAAAACTGGAGCACATATGTTTATATATGAAATTATGCAAGATAGATATCTAGGAAAGCAGCCAAATGATTCACAATGCTAAAAAACACCATAGTACCAAAACAAGTACGAAAGAAAAGTAAACATCTCCTTAGCATCGCAAGCCAAATCTTGGTCCCTTGCTCTCCTCCACCAAGCAATCAAGTACCAGAAGTCTAAGGGCACTTGCCCTTGTCTATACCTGCAACAACATAGTTTGGTTGGGCCAAAAATCATCACCCAAACAGGGTGTGAGATTAAATACCAGTAGGCATTCACCCGAAGATCTATTCCTAACATTCAGTGATTATATGACAGGTAAAAGTACAATAAGAAGTAAACAGCAATAGAAAAGTAGTAGGCAGTAAATAGTAAGCAGTAAAGCAGTATGATACACAATAGTAATCAATCCACAACCAATAAAAATAGTGAATCAAATAGCTAACAAGAAGGAAACCATATGGGAAGTACTCGCAGCCATCCCCTCTAGTCCTATCCAATAATTACCACAACCCTCTGGGCAGTGCACTCATCCTAACCCCTCTGGTATGGTCATAAACATTTATGAGACTCTCTGGGAAAGCACACTCGGTCAATTCCCCTTATAATCTAGGGTAGTCAAGGACACTCTGGGGAAGATCACGCGGTCTAACCCTCTTATCCCCAAGGTCTAGAGACTCTCTATGGAATCTATCTTGGTCAATTCCTCCTATAGCCACAGGTATGCCACAGACTCTCTGAAGAATCTCACTCGGTCAATTCCTCCTCAAGCCAGGGAATGTTCTTAAAAAGATTCAAGAAAAGTAAGAATCTCTGAGGAAGCTCACTCGGTCAACCCTCCTGTAGTCTATAATATTTGAAGGCACTCTAGGAATCTCACTCGGTCTATCCACTATGGCCTATAATGTCTATGACTCGCTGAGGAAGCTCCCTCAGTCTACCCTCATATAGTCTATAATGTCAAAGACTCTCTGGGAAGCTCACTCGGTCTATCCCTTATAGTCTATAGCACCAGGTTCTCCCAGCCCCATTCCATTCAGTGCATAAAAATTCTGTAAGGCCAAGGTACACCTATAGAGCTACTTGGCTAACCAAAGTGCACATATATAGCTACTTGGATAAACATTCTACAAGGCAACAAGCATGTAATGAAAAACACTCCATCCTATAGACACAAGGCTTGACAACAATCATAACAGCTAAAGGCTAACAAGACCCGAAGGTCATAAACAGAGAAAAGCATGGGCGAAACATCCAAGAACAACAAATTATCTTCGAATATGTTCAATTTACCTCTACACAAGCATTCTAGCAAGGCAGGAAAACAACAGGGGTAAAACGGTAAACACGTAATACCCCATTCACAGGTATTGGTGAAATTTTCACATAAACTCAAGGACTTTGAATGGTAAGGCACAAACCACCAACCTCGATCCTAGGAGATCTATATACTTGAACCACGATGACTGATTCTCCCCCGAACGTCATAGATCTGAGAAAATGTCCAAAACACTCAACCTTCGATAACTTGAGAGAGAGGAAGAAACAAGGAATGAAACTCAAGAAGAAGGAAGAACTCACCGCTGCATTTCCAATGCAATCAACGGAGGTCGAATCGGCTAACAGATGGAGGCTCGGAAAACCAGAGAAGTTTCATGGTCGTACGGCGTCTCTCGGTCAAACCAGACCTTGAAAAAGAGGTGTATGGAAATCAAGAGCGACCCCGGTCCGTTTAATGAAAAAAAAGTACACGACATTTACTTTTAGAGTACACGGAGTGTACTAGGTCTTTACGTACTCCGCCAAAATCAGCCTCCACATCACCACTACACACCGTGTCTATGGCCCGGACACAACTAGTACACAGCTTCGAGTGGGAAAAGAGTACACTGTGTGTACTTCAAAAATTTCCAGAAACTCCATTTTTCTCAGAAACTCCAGAAAAAGGAAATACATACCTGAAACAAAGATTCGGGTTCATACAATCCTCTTCATGAATCTGACCATAATTACCTTAATCTGGGAGACCTCTATATGAGTAAACCTTTAATTAAGAACCCAAATAACCAAGTCATCATTTTTAGGAAGTAATCCCAAACTCATTTCTCTCAATGGACTATACTCTCCAATGAGACACATAAAACTACATAGGCTTTGATTCCCATCCAAATGGAGTACGTAGGTATCCTCCGTGAGGTTCAAACCCAGCACTTCAAATCAACACTATTCATTTTGGTCCATATTCCTAATTGGGTATAATCTTACATGGAAACCCATATTCATTCCAAGTTCCTTCGGCAGCTTAGGCATAAGTCCCACACCAAACCATTACTAACAATATTTCAATTAGATAACCTTTCCATATGACATTAAACTCTATTTATAGGTCCTTATCATAGGAACTTAAAAGGTATGATGTGTCCCATTAAGTGGCACCAAACTATGAGGGTTCTGATTCTTTTCACAGGGATAATTGGGTAGCACATTTTCTGGGAACGATCGCAACATCAAAAAAACCTTCATCTCCTTGGTTGATAATAAATTCCAGAGTTCCCTACTAAGTGGATTAAAAACTAGTATCATCATAATGATGATTAATATAATCTCTAAATAGTATATGAGAGGATACCATTGATGGAGATCCTAGAATACATATAGATGTCTCCATTAGTGAAGATTCTCGAATACGTATGGATGGTTCTAAATTTCACTCATGCTAATAATTGATTTCAAATTGCAAGAGAATCCTATATTATACTTGAAGAATTAATAAGGATTCATGAAAATATCAAAAATTTATAAAGAGAGCCCCATAGTAGACAGTAAATCCCCCAAAAAGGGTGTGATGAGTCTGACCTCCCATCCTTTCAAACAATGTATGTTCTTAAGTATCGTAAGTTCAATCTTAATGAACTCCTGCCCTTGGAAACTATGTCCCTTTGGGGTAAATAATTGTTGGATGTTTCCAGTTCCATGAACAAATCCAATGGAAACTACCTAGAAGTAGTGATTCTTAAACTAGAACACACATTCCAAGGAACTATAAAATAGAAATAGTGAACCTGATGTGAATCCTTAACCAAGTTAATAAGGATACCCACCTGTCAGGCCCCTATAAATTGACGATGGAAGGCCATATAAATGAATCCATCATGTATGTATCCATGTAAATGATGTTTCTTTAATTGATTTTATTATTTATTTCACGTTTTCTCAGAACTCACTTCACTCTCAATGGATTCCTCCAAGCTTTCACATGTGAATTCCCCAACTGATGCTCAAGATGGATCCTCTTTCAATGGAAGGATTTAATAACCAAATCCATGTCTTAAACAAAGGGTTTCCAATGTGATGGTATGGAAATACCATCATCATGGTACTATCCCAACCATGGAGGCTTCCTGATAGGCTCTCCTGGTTAATAACATCCCTTGATCATTCGTTCAATGATGCCCGATGATCATGAAGCATATGTTGCCAACCACCATTTTCAATCATTTCACATCCTTATCCATGGAATGTAACAACAATTCCTTACCATACTATAGGGATTTTGATTAAGAGGCCACTCATGGCCTCAATTAAAATATATAGGGGTCCTTCCAAAGGACTCCCACCAAAAATTGCCACCAGCTGAATAATGCGGCAGTGAACCCCCAACATAATGAGGGTGTTGCCATCTGTTGTTCGGTCTAGGTCCCTCAAACCTTGGAATGCAAGGAAAACCACCGGGGAAAACATATGGACAACATGGAGTAGTTTTTTTACCTTTTCCCCATCTAGATAAGTCCATCAACCTAACTTTTTGGAAGACAACGAGCAAGCACATACACCCATCTGTCCAAATTCTGCTGCCCATTAGACTCGTTTGTATGCGACCCAACAATCCTACCATGTAAATAAAATAGAGTACCTTGAATAGGGACATAGAACAATTTACATATTATACGCCATTCAACAGACTCATCTGACAGAATTCATGGAAGCCCGACAATAAAAGGTGGTGGCAACTGGTAAACAGGAACATACACCTTTTTAAAGTCATCAATTCTACAATAAGTCTTGTCAACCAGTATTGAATGAAGTACTTCAACCATGCTTGATGGAAAACAACCACCAGACACATACACCTTCCATCATTCATCGAGCCTGCCAATAGTCTTGTCTGGAAGCACCCTGATAAGTCAGTCAAAAATTCCTGAAGACAAACATGGGGAAGACTCAATTTTCTCCCCCCATACATGAGTACTGTCAGTATCTACTAATAGGAAAATGAGGATAGGTGTAGGCACATACACCATCTCAAGATACAGAATGGACTTATATTCCAATTCTATCTTCTAAAGTCACCAAACACATCTTAATAATGGGGAATGGGAAGATACAAATTCCAACCCATATTCTGGAAGACATCTATAATATCATAAAAACAAATTTAGAAGTACTAGGGAAACAGAATCATAACTCTATCCCCAAACATGGGATAAAACATTGACATGCCATCCCAGATAAAATACAGTACATTGTTCTTGTTTGTGAGGGTTATGGGGCATACACCCCCATATCATGTGGACAACTGGATCTAGAATATATACTCATTCCAATTCGAGGTAATCAACTCATTTGGATAACCAATCCAAGGTAAGGACATACACCATCCCATGATAACCACTTATTCCAGCAAGGGTCCCCATTAAGTGTGAGAGAGCATCCAATATAAAGTCTCACCAAAAAAAGGTGAAAAATCAAGAACCATTATGTGATGTATATTCTCTTAATGTTGTAGATCTTGATTCCCTCATACAATAATCTATTACAGCTCAAGATCCCACCTTATTATTTCCAAATTATGGGAGTAGTAGTGGTAATTCTTAATATCCCCATCAAAAACTTCATCATGATGTATTTATTAATGATAATTTGATTAATCCAGAGATCCCATCTATGGATGAGAGCCATTAAAACCCTCGGTATTTCTAGAAGAATAAGGAACACGAAGATTTATCCCTTAATTTAATCCACCATTATGTTCCTCCCCATGATGAAATTTCTTCTGAAATTTCTCTCTATATTTGTATTTTTTATTGTCAAGATAATTTTACAATTGAAAATGTAGTAATGAGAAATCCCATTTATCTCAATGCATTTTCTATCAAAAGACAATTCATGTCTGACGCATTGCCATTAATGGGTGAAATACTTCCTCAATCAGAACACATATTAATGGAATGATCATTCGCTAAACATCCTTTGGGTCATTTTTCTTCTAATAATGCAATGGAAAAAGTGACTGATTCCATTGTTTTTAATAAAAATATAAAAAACTGTCCACTTTAGTAAGACCAAGTGGAATAACCTCCAGTAAAATATGATGAAGATATGTTAAACATCAAAAAAATTCTAAAGAAGAAGTGTCATTCATGTTCTGTCCATTAGGAAACTCTCAATAAAACATTCAAGATTTGATCGCAGAAGATAACATTCATGATGTCCCCCTCAACTCATGGAAAACTCATGATCATTTGAAAGACAATGTATTATGATATGACAAATATAAAAGTCATGTAAAGGTAATAAAAGGGTTCCAATGAAAAATTAACTTTATATCTATGTTAGTTTACTGACATCCAATGGTTGACCAGAAATAGAGAACCATTTAGTGTGCATTCCTTGATGCATTTAAGAGGGTACCACAATTAATTTTTGATACTTTATTAGCTGTTTATTTTTTATGATGTGGTGCAAATGGATTATTGCATTTCACTTTGATCCAAAATCATTAATGCCCAAAAAAATTTGTCTCATGCAATGTAATTCCTCATGTCCATAAAAAATCCACATATTTTGTTTGTAATCATGTATATGTTCAATAAAAGGACTTAACTAGATCTAATCTCCATTAAGACCAATGAAAACAAGATGTTGTTAAATTTTTACATCAAGAATCTGAGAATCTTATGAGGGCCTACCACTTAGTTGATTTTTTTTATTAGATGATGAAAGTTTTTGAAAATTCATAGCAATCTTCTGAAATAGGGGATTTGAGTAGTTGTTGGATACTGCACCCAGCTAATGTCCAAACAAAAATTCACAAAATCCGAAGAGCGGATGAATGAATCTCATCCATATTTCTTGAAGAGCCAACCCATCTTATAGGGCTGGGGGATTTTATAAATCATCCTTAGAATTCAACAATTTTTTTTAAGGTTTGAAGAAGAAGAATAGAAACATCCCTAACCTATAGGTCTGGGGGATTTTTCACATATACCATCCCCTCTTCATCGGATGCCAGTTTTGTCCAGATTAGGGAAGAATAGACAAATAGAATTCACAACTGAATTATCCAAGGAATCCCTTTGGGTTACTATCCATCTAAAATATCACTAAATTCATCATATATGATAACAAAGTCTCATGGGAGATAAAGAAGGAGATGACCATACAAAGGCTCACATATAATGTCATCAATACAATACGTGTCAGTAAATGTCATTAACACCATTGCAGAATATCCAAAAAAATGAGTCTAGTTTCAGGTAATTTGAAGATTAATTTATTATCCATAATATGGTACAAACTGAATCAAATTAAATAGGTGTACGTAACCAAAATCAATGGCTTTCCCATAATCTAGGTATGCGCCTCAAGTAACCAGCTCCCACCCCTTCAAGATGAATCTATCAAGGGAAAAAGAAAAGGTCACATCACGTCTCACTTATCCACTAGAGAAGGTAAACATATTTTGAATGAATAAAAATTTTCAAAGTAAGAAGATGAGATGAAGTAGTTAAAAAAACATAATACAGAGTTACTTCGAAGCAATATTTCTACTAGACATGCTCCACAAGAAGATCCTTACCTTGAACATCCTATAGGGGTACCTTAGCAAAGAGGATTTGTGGTAACTACAGATACATACAATGAATTTCAAACATTGGGTACACAACTAGGGCCAGATCGAAAACATCCTTATATCCATATCCCTGTGGGTTATCAATGAAAAATGGAAACCACACACCACTAGTTGTCTTGTCGGTCGTTGCACCAGTTCATGCTCCAGCTGTTGTACCTGTATAGGTCCCAGCTCATTTGGATATTTACCAAATTCTTATGAACATAATTGAGCCATTAATAACTCGATTGGAAGCTAAGGAAGAACAATGTGTGTCATTTAATCTATAAAAGAGATCTTACCCAGAATGGGTGCATCCGATCCCTCCCCCACCAATTTTTTTGAATACTACATTCTCAATATTTAAGGGTTCGGGAGATCCATAACAACAGTCAATGCATTTCATTTCCTGTTGTGATCCCATGATGGGAAATCCTCAACAACAAGAAGTAGTAATTCTTAGGTGCATTGTTCAATCATTACAGGGACCAGCTTTTGACTGGTATACAAGTGTTCAATCTTGATCAATTACAGGATGGAGAGATATCTGTCCAAAATTTCTTCTTCAATTCAGCTCAATGCTGCCGAAGACAACATTTTTTTATAAGTCAAATTGTAACAAATAGAAAATGAATTATTTTACGATTTAATTTCTATATGGATAAGATTAACATATTCCTTAAATATGAACTCCTAGAAAATGATTTGCTTCCAATTTGTGTGGAAAATTAGTGTGATATGTTATGCACACCACTGATCCTTGTGAAATGCACATATGAGTTTGGGGTCTTTGATTCAATTTCCCAATAGGTGGAGGATTACATTGCAGAAACTAAAATTAAATCTCATGTAATTTCAGCTGTTCTAGAATGGAGAACAGGAAAAGTAGAGGCTGCTACAGTCACACTCATGCAAGAACCTATACATTCTTGTAATTCAAAACCATCGTCATATTGAAGGGCTCTACCTACTGAGCATTAGAAGCAATGACTGCCTCATCAAGATGATCATAGAGATAAAAGGAGAAAATAATTTGAGGAGTTAAAGAACAATGTTTATTTTTTTTGGAATGAACGGGATCCCAGTTAATTCATCTCAGCTTTAGAAAACAATTTCCCTTAGTTTCTAGGGCCGAAAAAACCAAAACAATTAGGACATGAAGATATTCCAAATTATTTTCCCTTTCACCAGATGTTGGGGAATCCCATTTAGGAGTGTTTTTTTCAGACACCTCCTGCAAAAAATGGATGAATCCGGACAAGTGAAACTAAAAAGTTAATCATCCCAAGTAGCATCTGTTACTGCTACTAATCCATAGGAATAAGGTGAATGGAAAGAAGTCAAAAGTAAAAATAAATACAAAAATAATGATTGGATGATTAGTAAAATGATCAACCGAACTCATTCCATTATACACAAACATATGAAATGACTGATTGTGTCTTCCACCACTCCCTCCACAGAAAAACAACATTCATCAAATGATCAGTCCTCTAAAGGTCAATCCTCAAAGAAGAGATGTGATCAGAAGGAAAAAGAGCACTCATAAGAAGACCGGCTCATATCAAGGCCAAATTCCTCCTTGACTCTGGAAGATTTGATGCAATATGTTTCATAATTTTGGGAGTTTCCCCCCAAAAAATCACAACCAGAACCATCCAATCCAGAATAATCTTCATCAAATGAAAAATTGATTGTTGGTTCCATTATCATTATCCACTTAACTGATCCCTATTCTAATAGTGATTCTACTTATGATGAGACTGATTTCACTATAACTAACATGGGAACTAGAGGAAAGATCTAAGTTCAATGATACATGGGAAGACTTAGGTATTATAGAAGCCACTATTTTATCTCTACCCCTGATCGAACCATATATGTGGAAGAAGATCATGGGAGATCCCTTCAGCAGGCTCAACAAAAATAAGGATGTTCTCCCACACATGAAAGAATCAGTACTGACATGATTATTTTGGAAGACTGATTATAGGATACACCATCATTCTCTCAGTCATTAGATAGACCTAAATAGTCTAATTTATGAAGACCTGAAGTATTTCTAGCTTTTGCTCCGACATAGGGTACATCCACATCAGTAGCATCAACATATAACGAACCTGCAAAGCTGCATCCCCATGCTCAAAAATGAAGACCTCTAGATCAAAAGTACAATGATTTGAAATATCTAGCCCTTGTATCGGCCATTTTTTTCGATATTTGGTGCCTCGAATTTTTAAAAATCTCTTTGAGAAGCAATCATTTTGGCTTTATCATGTCCTAAAGAGTTTGAAATTGAATTTTATGATGCTGAGGTTTACCATATAGAGAATGATCTATTAGAATGTCATGCAGTTATATCTTTTATGTATTAAGATGAAGATGATGTTGTACATGGAGATATTAGGCCCTTGTATCCATCGGGTAAGATCAATGATATAGACATCCAAGGAACCATCGTTGATAATGGATTAGGAGTCAACCTCATTCCTATTTGTACACTTCGTCAATTGGGACTCACTGAATCTTACTTATCTCCTTCCACATTAATAATGCAATGTTATGAAAACAATAATCAAGAACCACAGGGAGAGAATACACTCAGAACTCAGTTTGGAGATTGTAGGTCTAATTCTGAATTTATGGTTGTCTGTCTGGACACAACCTTTAACATTCTTCTTGGATGGCCTTTGATACATCAACATGAGGTAATTTCTTCTTCATACCACCAATGTATCAAATAATATTTCAATTTTCAAATTGGGAAATCATATAGTGACAAGGCCTATTCAAAACGTGTGAATCTCAATAAATTGAAGCATACTTTTATCACATGAAGGGAACAAGGTCTGTGAAAAAGGAGGTAACAAGAATAAATTATCAAAATGGCCTAGAAAATATCCTATCAAACCCATTAAAAATCTGAGTATAGATTTTGTGTTTCCTATCAATTATATTTAAAGGATAAATCCAAATCTGATTACACATCTAGTGACTTCCATAATTTCAATTAAGACAATTGTGTCTGCTAGCATGAGAGAAATTGTTGATTCCACATGAAGTAGTTAAATCTTAAATGGAGATGTCTTCATTTCTTCCACCAAACATCATTATGTCTCTACTTCACCAATAAGACTACAAGAAGTAGTAGAAATACGATAGGAAAACAAGGTTGTTGATTCCCTACACATCATACCCTATTCAATTCTCCTAAAAGACCCATCATAATTAGTAGGGTCATAAATGGTTTCCTCTTCTTATGGATGTTCAAATACTGACTCCTCCCATAGCTCTAAATGTTTCTCTTCATAACCTAATAAGCATGTATAAATATAAGAAGTGACGTGTAAATAAGAAGAAGAATATCTCAAGTATGCTCCTCCAGCATTTGAGGATGTTTTCTCTACTACCATGGATGAGCTCAAGGAAATATATCTAAATACATAAGAAGATGTATGCCCCAATCTAATTAGTGCAGCCATGAATTATGAAGACTAAAATATGTATACTTTATTTGTAAATAAACACTGATATATTTTTTCTATGAAATATATGGAAATTCTAGGCCTTAATTTTGATGTAGACACTCATCATTTGGGTTTACCAAAATAACATAAAGGATTTAAGAATGTAGTAAGAATAACACTCCCGACTCATGCCCCTAAAATTGAAGTAGAAATAGATAAGCTTATAACGAGTATCTTTTTCAGGGAGGTTCAATATCCAAAATGGTTGGCCAACATTGTCCTAGTGTAAAAAAAGAAGGTGAAAATCAGAATTTTCATTGATTTTAGAGATCATAACCGAAATTGTCCAAAAGATGACTTTCCAGTTCTGATCATATAGATTTTATTTGATGAAAAAAATTTCTATTAATCTCTTTCGTTCATTTATGGCTACTATGGGTTCAATAAAATCCAAATGGCCCCAGAGAATGAAGATTTTATAGCCTTCAGTGCCCCTCAAGGTGTGTTTTTTATTGCGTAATGCCTATTGGCTTAATGAATATGGGTGCAACGTATCAACTCTCCATGTACCATATCTTCAAACCCTTCTTAAGAAAATTTTTCGAATGTTCTTAGGATGATATGGTGGTTAAATCAATAAAACTTTTAGATAACTTTCCTTGTCTTGAGACTATATTCATTAAACTTCAGCAAGACAATTTTAAGATGAACTCCTTGAAATGTTCTTTCGATGTAACCTTAAGAAAATTATTCTATTTTGTTGTACAACATTGTGGAATCAAAGTTCATCCTGAGAAGACAAAAGCAATATGTGGGATGTCACCTCCTCAAAATTTGAATGAATTAAGAGGACTCCAAGGACACTTGGCATATATTCGACATGTTTTCACGAATTTGGAATGAAATTGTTTTCCCTTCACTTGATTAATGAAGAAGGGAGTGACCTATCAATGTACTGAAGATGACCAAGATGTATTTGATACCCTCAAGAAATATCTATTGAGTTCACCAATTTTAGTGACATATTTTGAAGGTAGACCACTTATTCTCTATGATACGTCTTTATAGCGATCACTAGGTACCTTCCATTCCCAAATGAATGATGCTGGGAATGAAAACCAACATTACTATCTCAGTTGAACTATGCCTGATATCGAGACTCGGTATAAAAGTATTGAGGTGTGCTTCCTTGAATTAATCATTGTAGTTCATAAATTGAGGCACTACCTACTACCTAATGAGGTCCAATTGGTCTCTGTTAATAACCTGCTTAAATTTATCTTCAATCATCTTATGCTTACAGGGTGTTTGGAACGGTGGGAAGTTATTTTACAATAGTTTGATATCCAGTTTGTACCTCGGTAGGCAATATAAGGCCATGCTCTGGCTGATTTCCTAGTTGAACACCCATCTACAAAAGATACATCATTGAATACTGAACTTCCTAATGAAGAGGTATGCACTATTCAATTTAATCCTCAAATGTGGAAAATGTACATTGATGGTGCCTCCATAAGTACAATAGGGATGAGAATGGAAAACCCTAAATTCAACAAATTTGGGATAGGAATTGTACTTATCTCCCTAGAAAAGGCAGTGTTACCATATTCTTTCATATTTTTATAAGGTGGTACCGACAATGAGGAAAAATATCAAGCTCTCAACATAGGCCTGGAATTGGAATTCAATATATAAGTGAACCACCTGAATGTGAGATGTGATTATGAGTTGGTAATAATACAAATCAATGGGGATATGCTATCCCAAAAGAAGATTTAATCTCATTGTGTTATTACATTAGAGGGTTAATGGATGAATTTCCCTTGTAGACATCATTTTCATTTGTCCCACAATCATAAAATCCCCAAGATGATGCACATGCTAATGCAACCATAGCCCTAGAAGATCCAAATAGGGATAACACAATCATCAACATTTCCCATTGTCATGTGGTATCACCATTTTATCAAACTAGAATGGGTGAAATAAATGTAATTATCTTTATTCCTAATCATTATTTTCATACGATGAGATTGATGACAGTCAACATGGAGTACCTTTATATCAAATCCAACTATTCATCCTACTATCATGAAGTGTCCAATGGACAGATAGAGGTTTTCTGTAAGACCTTATCAAATATACTCCAGAAGATGGTGGATAAAGTTAGGAAAACTAGGGCTAATAAAAAAAATCACACTTTATGGGCTTATTAGACTACTACCCGTACTGCCACTCAGGCAACACCATTTTCATTGGTGTACAGAATATAATTTTTTTTCACAATTGAAATTAAATTTCCTTCAATCTGAGTTTAAATCTATGATCCGTTATGTATAGATGAATAGTCTCAGAAATGATTTGATGAACTACAATGATTAGATGAAAATAATTTCAAACTCTGCATCATTTAAAATTTTATCAGAATAGAATATTAGGAGCTATTAGGGAGAAAGTTCATCTCCATTCATTTCTTGAAGGATAATTGGTATTAGTCCTCAAGATTCTAATGATTCTAAGAAAGAAACCTTCATTGCTTTATCCAAAGTGGGAAGGACCTTATTCCATACATAAGGTCTACTCAAATGGAGCTTATTCCCTAATCTCAATGGATGGATAGATTATTACAACACCAAACAATGAGGAATTCTTCATGTAATACCTTATGTAACTCCATCATGTCCTCACTACATGACTTTAAACTACACAACACAATTTCCTCATTTAAAGACATTAAACTTCTTAACAACCATATATATCCTCGTTTCATTACTTTAAACTGTAAAACACAATGTCTTAGTTGTAAGACATTAATATGCATAACAACCATACACGTCCTCGCTATATGACTTTAAACTGGAAAACACATAGTCCTAGTTGAAAGACATTAAACTGCATAACAACCATTCATGTCCTCACTACATGACTTTAAAATACACATCACAAAGTCCTAGTTGCAGGACATTAAAATTCATAAAAACCATACATTTCCTCACTACATGAATTAAAACGGTATAGCACAGAGTCCTAGTTGACGGAAATTTTACTACATAACAACCATACATGTCCTCGCTACATAAATCTGTATTGGACAACACAAAATCCTAGTTGCAAGATGTTAAACGACATAAAAACCATAAGCATCCATGATACATCATGATAAATTGAATAACATCATTTTCCTTGTCGCACAATAATAAAATACATGAAATCATTTGTCCTCGTTACATGACATTAAACTGTACAGTTAACGTATTCTTTGTTTTTTGTTAAGAGCTTCAATATGCAAGAAATATTGACTTCATTGCCACTCCTTAGTGGAAAATGAGTTTAATTCCTCCCTTTGAATGAATCATCTCTGTATAGGGGCATCATTTCAAGAACTATGTGTGGCTTGATTCTCATCCATATGAGATATGTAGAGGTGCCTCGATCTCAAATATTAGGACCACCTACAACCACAAAATTTTTAATTTTTCTTTTCTACTCCTTTCTATGAACCAGATCTATCATAGTTCTCTTTTAAGATACATGGTTGATTTTCATATCATCTTGTGTCTGATATTTAATCATTATTCTAAAATGTGTTAAAAGCCCCCATCTCCCACATCAAACTCAATTTTTGTAAGAATTGATTGTTCAAGAACTAAATTTGGATTCATTCTCATCCATATGAGATACGTAAAGACACCAAGATCTCTAATCATTGGCCCAATAATGATAAACCCCCCTTTTATTCCATATGTTTGAATCAAACCTGTATATGGAATAGTAAAATAACTATCTTTGGCTTGATTCTAATCCATATGAGATACATAGTTACACCTGGGCTTAATTCCCCGATTAAGCTGCAATATCCCCTTTTTATATCAAATCACTTCAAGACTTTGATGCACGAATCTAAACTACACAACCCAAAGTTCATGTTTCATGAAATTAAAAATACAAAGCACCTAAATAACTATGTATGGATTTATTCTCATCCCATTTAAATATGTAGTGAATTCTAAGACGCAACTCCTAGTCCCAGTCATGGGATACTTTTTTATCTCTCCTTCACATATAATTAACAATCTAGGTCGGAGTCTTCATTTTAGGTTCTCTCTATATAGATCCCACAAATTAAATAAGAATATCCTCATTTTACATATGGTCTGGATCTGTGTAACGGAATCCAAAATCATGGCCAATATTGAATAAAATATTTCTATTGTGCATTTATAATTACCCCTTTAATATCTCAAACTCTTAATATCAAATATTTTAAGATCTTCATAATATTTCTTATGGGTTTTGGTGAAACAGTCTCTGATATCTTAGAACTCTTTTTTCCACTATGCAGTTTGTGCCCCTAAGGGGCCCTGCATATGTTTCTTACATACCGAGCCTTTTAGTCCAAATATACCTCTATTTGGGTATACAATATATGTTCTAGATGTCCCTTCCCAATATGGGCACAGTAACGGGGTTTTCAAATAATGGTAATTCCATTCATGGTTTAAGTGTCTTTTGTCCCCATAAAACATTAACAAAAATATACCAAAATCTGTATTTTAAAGAAATCATTCATGAAAATTTTTCCCATTACCTGTTTCTCAATCTAAAAGTCTTCAATACCATGGTTCACACATTCCCCTCTTCATGTGTTCAAAGAAATATGAATTAACCTTGGATCACTTGACCACATATCATATATAGTTTTCATTGTTTTCCTATTCGTATGACCTAAAAACTACAGACACCATAAATCCAAATTTTGGGTCAAACATTCATAGAAATCATATGCCCCCAATACTTAGGAAATCTTGATTGGAAATATTCTATCTATATTGAATTACCTTTCAACATAAACCAATCACTTTACTTCGTAAAATATGAATATCTATAAACATTGTTCATATTATATCAATAGAATGTCAAACATTTGAGATCTCTTTTGCATGACTACGTAGTACGTTACCTTAGTTAGCCTTACACGTGTTACTTACATAATAGAAGTGTTAGTCAAAGGATGCCTCTATTTGGTTATGCAACAAATTCACTAGCCAGCCCGGCATAATACAACCCCCATAACGGGTTCCTTAAATAAGGGTATCTTTGATCTTAGGAAAGACTTTATATAATGACAGTTATCACTTTTTTCCATACCATTCTTTGGATCCCAAAATTCCCAAATCCGAGTTTAAAATTCATCCCTTCCATACTTGAACATGGTAGTATGTTTCCAAAAAAATATGAAGAAATTTAAAGTCTCAAACATTTCATCAAAGCTGAGTTCCTTAAATTAAATAAACCCAATGTCCTCACTGTATGACTTAAAACTGTACAGTATAATGTCCCCACTACATGAAATAAAACTTCATAGTATGATATCAGAAATTCTGATTTCTGAAAAATTTTAACTATTACTCATACTCCAAATTTTTATTGAAGTGGATTTCATATTTATGAAATATGTTGGCATAGAAAACCATTTCTCTTAAAATACCTTTCCTTGGAAAACCCACCCACTGTGGTATTGAGTCACCCAAATCTTATTTTACCTTGTCTAAAAATTGTAAAATGATAAATTCCTAAGAGCTCTATTTTTGGATTATGCAGTACTTGCCCCCAATGGCCTTACATAAAATTTTCCTACATAACAGGCATGTAAGTCAGAAGATTACACTATTTGGATATGTATCACATTCCCTAGTTGTCCTTGCATAACACAACCCCCATAATGGGGTTTTCAAATAATAGTGACTTCATTCTGGGAAGATACTTCTTTTATGATTATACAGGTTTTAGATTTTGTTACTAGGAAAAAAATACTAACTAAAGATTCCCCTTGGAAATATTTAATGAATACTTGAGAAATTCTTATCCATTGAGCCTTTTTTGGGATCTAATTTCAAAGTCTATGGTCAATGTTGTTCAACCATAAATAGTAGCCTTTTCTAGTACATCATGCATGAATCTAATCTTCTAATAATAAGATACATGGTTATCACTAGATTGGAATCCTGCAAAGGTCACTCTGGACAACACTTGAGTCCCAGATCACTAAACATACATTTTAGTAGGGTTTAGGTAATATTGAGTAATAAAAAGTAAAAATATAAATATTTTGTGGGTTATTTGGTATAAACATAGTGAAAATAAAACTACGCTTACTAGGCCCATTCGATTAGGTAAACAAGACCTAGAAACATTCAAAACAGAGATGATTAATGATGAAATGCTTTTCCTTTGCGAGTGGAAGAAATTCACAGAGGAGAATCCACAAATTAGAGTCTCTGTTCTGTCATAAATCCCAACAGGTGTCCTACGTTATTTTTCATTTGGTTAATGAACTCTTTATCCCCATCTACTGCCTGATGATGTTCGCTTAGTTGTCCATATTCGTTCTCTTTGACATGACGAAGTGCTTACTTAGCATCTGCAATGGATTTTTCACTAACCTTATGGACTAATCCTATTGATTTGTGAAGCTGGTGAAGCTCCCATGTGATGATATCAAATTTATGTTGAAGATGCAGCTGATGAAAAGAAATTTCTTTGATCTTCTGCTTCACCTCTTTCAACTTTTCAGTATGATTGTCCTCATCTTGGGATAATGATGCTTGTAATTCGGCAGTATTGATCCAAAAATTAGTTTTGATAAGATCTTTCTGAAGCTACGACTCGTCCTCCCTCCTTAAAATAATCTCTTTCACTACTATATTAATTTCACTATATTCCAAACTTCCAAATACAAATGTAATGAATAGAGATGAATGTCGTGGCATTCATGAAGTCAGTTCCTCAAGGGAAATTTCAGATATTATCTTCCATATATTTTCCCATGCCTTGCAATGTTCATGTAGAATGGAATTTTGCAGTTATGGGTGTGATTCATAATATCTATCATAAGGAGAGACATATTTTGTTATTAATACACTTAAATAAGTTCCATCTTCTGCTTCTTCCTTGGTAGTGGTCACATCACCTCATAATACTATTTGAGATGACATAGAGGCTGCGCCTATGGACCAAGCCATTGATGTTGATATCCCTATATGGTGAATTAAATTTTTTTAATGGTTACTTTTAAGATATAATAAGAGTGAGCACAATCACAATACCCGGATCTCTTACCAAACAATAGGTTGTAATATTGAGAAGACTCCTCCCCAATGATCTCAGTTTTGATGGGTTTTTTGATGTCTCTATATGGGTAATTATCTCATTAATTAGATTAGGATTCTTTTGAATGAATATTGGGAAAATTTAATGTCTCAAGAATCACCTGGTCCAATGTCTTTGCAATGGTAGGATTGACAATAATGTCGAATCATCCTTTAGGCATCGTCATAGAAGTAGTTTCTTTACATGGAACTGCATATTTCTACCATTCATGGATATACTTTTAGTAATAAAAATATTAATTTGACAAAAAATGAAAACTCACATCCAGTTTGTTCTATACAAGGAAGTTAAAAATATTTTAATGAATTTTGGTATATTAAAATGTTTTAATAATTAATCAATAGACTTTCCAAAGTTCACCATAGAATCCAATGATATCCTAGATCCCATGTTAGTCTCACACATGGGAGTACTCGATGTGGTTGCTTCACAACCTTCCTCCGAAAACCTTTATCCCTGGATAGATTCCTCCGCAACAGTTGTGGGGTCAGCACCAGTTGTCGAAGGTTGTTCTAGTGCATGGGATGAACCAAATGTATCACTAGATGGAAATCAATTTTTGTTACATTTGGTGTCTTATGAAGCACTGTTGATTTACCATAGGTCACCTTTCTTCTGATAGCAGTAGTAAAAGTAGTGTTGGGAACATGCGTTGGTTCCTTTGATCTCAATGCCACTTTATGAACCACTGGGATGGAAGGAATTTGTTCCTTTCCAGAAGCACCATCCATAGTTCCTTTAAGCTTATCCGTAATTTCATTAACAGCAGATACAGAATAAGCTCCTACAATTCCACGATGTTTAAAACATTTTAAGGAATAAGGCTAAAATTAAAGTTTTCAAGAAGGATTACCAGTATAAGAAAATGTTAAACCATGGTATTCTTTCATCTATGTTTTTGTTTCATTTCCTTCTTAGAAATACTTCCATCATCATCTCCAAAAATAGGTATCGAATACTGCAATACCCTTTCTTTCACATCCTCCATGGCATTTTGGCCAGGAGATTTTTTTGTAGATTCAGAAAGTGATCTATTATGTCCAAGAGTAGTTCCACTAGGGGTATATTGAGGTGATTGAACTTCAGTTCGTTTTCCATGAGATAGCTGTAAGTTAAAATGATATTTCCCAGGAGTAACAATGATTTGACTAAATTCAAATTACAAAGAAGAATTGATTTCGAGAAAAAGGAATCTTACTTCTTCATGATCCAAAAATTCATGCCATTCTTTATCTAATGAAAGGTCAATCCCTTCAGTGGTACAATGATCTATCATTTACTTCACCTTATTCATGGTGGGAATTGATTTTTTGGTTGTGTTTATGATCATTTCTAGCTCTCAGATATATGTTCTTACTTCATAAAGATTGTTCTTAAATATATTATCAGAAAAAGTCCATAGATCCTCTATAACTAGAACACGCAACCCTTGACATAAATCTATCAACTCAATTTTATTATCACAATGTAAACTTTTCCATGATTGAATAGACTCTTGTTGTATATATTCAGAGTACACGCACGAGGGTCGTGAAGGGGATCCTACAGTTTTGGATTTAAGTTTTTTCCCAATTTCTGCATTCACAGGCGGGGAATGTGACAATGGGACTCATCGCCCATCAGAATAATGGATACTAGACCGCCTTGGTACATCCTTAGTACAGATTTATGGGGTGTCTCTCTTAACTGTGACAAGTGGATTATATCATGTACGAGGTTGCATCAGTGAGCATGGAGCCTCCTCGCCTCCACCCTTGGACTCCAATGATTTATCCACTAACATGGAAGAATTACCTTGTAAATGAAGGGGTCATATCTCACTACCTCTCTTTAACCCCACTCAAGGGAAAACATGGTTTAATACCCCCTAAGGGTATGATGCAATCAAATTTTCATCATTCAATATATTCAATCTGATTATTGCATCAAGGATAGGTAAATTAAAAATTTCCCAAGTTTTCTCCACAGATGTCAACAACCGTAGTTGTCGGGAAACAATCAGATGCTTCTCTAATATGACATGCATCGGATGGGATACAACAATTTTTTGTAGTCATTTAAATTGGAGAATGAATGTATAAGGATCATAAGCCTCACATAAGAATTCCTCGTCAATCCTAGTGTTCAGTACGCCATCTATGCAAGATAACATGTATGACCATTGCTATAAGACGGTTATCCCATCATCAATGAATCTCCCTGTAGATGGATTCCAATAAGGAAAAATATAAAATTCCTTATACATAATCAACTTGGCCTTGATATCATAAGTGTTTTGAGACAAATGTGAAATACCATAGATATCCTGAACAGATGGTCGTAAAGAACATCCAAAGACTAGTACACCCCTTTTCACAGCATACGTTCTTAAATGAGTGGTGATCCACCCCCGTAAGACCAAGAATAGTCCCACTATTACGAAAGGTAACTTCTCACAGTAAATATACCATACGATCAAATTAATCATTTCCAAAATAAGGGTATCCAGCCCTACCATCCACTTCTCGGCCATCTTGGTCGTGATAACTAAAGTTCCTACCCTTATGCATCCCTTTGAATCTTGAACTGGTAATAGATACAAGCTGAGCCACAAGGCCATGAAACATGAAAGACCTGTCTTCACAAGAATTTTGTAATTGACTTGATACCCCCCACTTGTCAAACTCTCCTTTCTCATTTTTTGTCCAAAAGGTTTTAAGTGTACCTCTCTAATCTTCCTTTGGACACCTGATCAGACGAGTGAAGGTGGGATCATTTTCCTTATTATTTACCAAGAATATTTCCATCCACTCCTTTGGATGAATATCCCTTATTGTGTGGGACTTCCTAGTAGTCATATTCTCGAGTTTATAAAATATTTTCAAAAAATAACAAACCAATACCGATGGATTTTCTCAGTTATTACATGTCACCTTGGGAGGAATAAACTCATCATACATATCTCTAATTATTAGAGCTCTAGAGATAATATATACATCCAATAAATTGATGCCCACTTATCCATGTTTCAAATGGAATGAGTTATTTGCTGGACTCCATCGACTTTGTAACTCAGGTACATAATCATCATTCTTATATATGTAGGTTTACCTGACCCATATAGCAACATAAATTCCAAAACCTTTTATGTCATTCGTAAATTCCGCACACGTCTTTCCAAACCAATATTCCCACATTCATGTGAGTTTTACACCCCCTCTTGGTCGGACATCCCAACATCTCTTCCATCATTTTGATTGATCCGTATAAAAATCTTGAAATATAGATGAAAAATAGTGTGTCTATAACTCTGGTGATTGTGCAATGAAATATGTATCACACTGGATGTGATGCATGAAATGGTCTTTATCTTTTGTCCTAGCATTAATATATGATCTCTCTAAAAGAAGATGCTCAGGGACATCAACTTCAAAACCTGTGGATCTAATATGGCCATCAAGCTGGATATGAACAAGGCTTATGACTGCATGGAATGGATCTTTATCAATAAGGTTATGGCAGGTATGGGATTTAATCCTTGGAACATTGATCTAATTTTTCGGTGATTTATTTTTGCATGGCTTTCGGTCAATTTTATGGGGAAATCGTATGGGTTTTTAAAAACAACTCGGGGCCTGAGGCAAGGGGAGCCAATACCGCCGAGTCTTTTCATCCTGGTTCAGGATGTTTTGAGCAGACACATACATAGAAGCATTAGCATGGGTGGCATTCTGCCTTATAGAAGGAAGTTGAAGGCTCCAATGGTGTCCCATCTCATGTTCGTTGATGATACCTTACGTTTCTTAAACGCATCAAGATGTTCCATATGGGGATTGAATAGAGTGTTGGAGGGATACTACCATTGGAGTGGGCAACTCATTAACAATAAAAAGAGCAGTTTCTTTATCTCCAGTGGATGTTCCTCCCGGCATATTTCTATTGGGAGCAACAAGTTGGGCATGCAGCAAGGGGTTTTCCATATGGAGTATTTTGGTGTTCCAATCTCACTCGGAAGAGTTCGCATTCGTGACTTTGATACACTCCTCAGTAGGATCAATGACCGGGTTCTTAATTGGAAGAACATTTGTCTATCCTTTGGGGGTCGGATCATGCTGGTCAATAGCGTGCTTCTTGCTACCGTAGTTCACGCATTGTCTGTGATTAGAGCCCCGAAAACAGTTGTCAAGAACATTCACAGGCTTCTGGAAAAGTATATTTTGGATCCATTTTATGAGGGAAAAAAGAATTGGGTCTCCTGGCACAAGATGGTGCAACTGGTTAGATAGGGTGGTATTGATGTGCACAATCTTGCAGATACTGTACACTGCATGCATGTGAAGCTCGCCTGGAGTATTCTGGATCAGTGCTCTTTGTGGGGGCTAACCATGCACACCATTGGATCAAGACATCATGATACAAGATAGGACCAATACTAACCTCTTAGTAAGGTCCTGGCCCCCCTAGTTAAAGGCCTCCGACTACTATCCCATTGGATCTTGGGGAGAGGGAACCTATAGTTATGGCATCAGAACTGGTGTGGTGAATGTTTAGGCTTCCCGGGGTGCCATGTTCCCACCATTTCATTTAGGGAAGCCAGTAGGTTTCCATCCATCATAAAAGCGTTGTTGAATAAGGATCATTAGGATTTTTTGGATCTCATTGAACTCACACCAGACATCTAAAGATGTGTGTTCACACCTTTTCCATTAGGATTTTTCTTATCTAAAGATTATCGGTGTGCCTCATTTGTTCAGGCCCATGCAAACGATTGGGATGAGATCAACTGGGTTAAGAGAATTCCTACTAAATTCATCTTTCACAGTTGGAGGATAAGGAATGGAGTGGTGCCAAATGATGATAATATAAATAGATGTTGTGTTAATCTATCTTCTAAATGTGCGTGTTGTAAGTCTCACAATAAAGAAACTTTGAACCATCTATTTTTTGAAAGAGAATGGGAACGCGATGTATGGTTTTATTTTGGGGAATTAAATGCCTTTTCTTGGATTAGTATGGCTGATCGCCACTTCCTGGTGAAATGGTATCGTGGATCGGGAGGAGCTCGACCAGGGAGGATGGCCCGAACAGCCATACTACAGGCCGGTTGCTGGTGTATGTGGAGGGCAAGGAACAGAATGAGGCATGAAGGGTGAAACATGTCGGCTGCGGTGATCATCGTGTGGATAAGGAATCTATTAGTTGATCTGGTCAGGGTGATGTGAAACTAGAATGAAGCCCCTTCAATGTGCCGGTTCTGCTCGGGGTATAGGGTTGTTAACCACACTGAGAGAGGGGACAATTGGGTTTGTTGCCGACACCAGCAAAACGGCCTGAAGCTCAACACAGACGGGTCTTGTGTTATGGGAAATGTACGTGGTGGTGGGGTGGTACGTGACACTAGCGGGTCTGTTTTCATGGCGTTTACTGTCAGGCTTGGACAGAGCTCTTAGTTGACGGCAGAAGCTATGGAAATGCTTACTTGGCTGAGGTTATGCTGACATAGGGGCTTGGTTATTACGGAGGTGGAAACAGACTCATTGATTGTTCACAACTCTTTACAAGCCAGTGGGAATCCACCTTGGGGGATTGACTATATCATCAGGAAGTGTAAACGCATCCTCGTCGACAATACTAATGTTTCACGCACATGGATGGAAGGGAACAAAGTAGCGGATCATCTGGAAACACAGGATTTCAATGGCTCATAGAATGTGTGGGTTCATACTAGGACCAGCCTGAAGCCTCAAGGAGTGAATTTGATTAGAGGGGATACCCTTGGCCTCCATTATTTCAGGCCCCCCCTAGGAGTCGGTCAGCTTATCTTGTTTCACCTTTTTGCCTGTTTTTTTTTCTTATTCTTCTATCTCCCCATCATTGAACAAAAAATTACTTTTTGATGATGATGAATGCAGATGTTCATAACTATAAAAAGTTAAATAAGTGCTTTGGGGAAAATTGATGTGGTATTTATTTAGATAATTTTCCAAGTCTGAGAGGGTAGTGTCATAGATATAAATGTATTCATGACCAACAACATTCATTATGTCATCAATTATCTTACTAGACAATATATCAGTGGTTCCGATTATTTTGGGAACCATTGAACCTTAAAAGGTATCAAAAACCATCTATAAAGTGAGTTGATTTTGGATGTTTTGACAAAGGAATTGAGAAAAATTGATGATGGCATTATGGAATGCAAGTATAAACATGGATCAGAAGAAGAAAACCAGTGTTCAAGTATGGCTCCCTAGTTGTGGAGAAAAAATAAAAAACATACATAAGAAGCATGACTAATCATGTGAGTCGGAGTGAAAAGGAATTGCGTGTAGGGATCTATATTTCCAGAAGTTTTTATAAATTTTTCAGAAGAAAATCTTATATATATGTGTGATGTGAGTTACCTTGTGTGCCAGAATCTTGCACGCCACAACGTTTGTGAACCATTTACCTTTCACGCTACCACTTGCGCTCTATAGTAACCTCTTTTTCATTGTTCATAACTTTACCTCAGTATAGGTTCCTGTTTTCATTCTAGAACCCATTTGGAGGGGGGATTTTGTTAACACTCAGTTCATTCATAGAGTCTAAAAAGTGAAAAGGGGATGTGGCTTAGAAAAAAGAGGACAAAATAGATGAATGAAATCAAGATTTGTAAAGTCTTAAAAATTTTATTTTCTTAGTCTAGAAAAAACATCATCAGCATGCAAGGTCCTTGTGTGCCACAAATTCAGCGTCCAATCCACTTGCCCTTCCAATCTACTCTTTCTAAGGGTTTTATTTTTTCCTATAAATATGCCCATGGGGCCTTTATTTGTACGGACAAATTCTCGGAAGCCTAACTTCTTCTTTCGTTTTCCTAGTACCTTTCCCAAGTATTATGAAAATTTCTATGTAGTTCCATAATACCAAGAGTGGAGGATTTGAAGGAGGGTCATCGGAAATTAGTCCTTTCAGTTTTTGAAATCCAAAACACTTGTGCACCTAAAGAACCCAACCTCCCTAAATTAGAAACACTTTCACTCCACCTATTCCTCTCATAGGAACTTGAGTGGCCCACTTCTTGGAATACATGTGAATACTCCTAAAGGATTGAGCCAAGTCTCTCCCATGTATTAACATCCATGTTTTTCGTCACTTAAGTGAATATCAGTTCCCCCAAGCCTACTTGTGTTCCCATACATGTGTTCCAATACTTTCTTGGGCTCCCTCCTTTGACTCACCAATTCTCTTCAGTCTATAATCCATCAAGACTTCTACAATGTTGTTCATGGAAATGATTCTTCTTCATTGGATCCCTTGTCTGAAAGAGATTATGTTGGAAATTTTACAAAAATCTCCTAACCTATAAATCCTTTAGGAAAGGCACATCAGTGTGACTTCTATTTGGGTTGGTAAATACACATTCAAAGGTTCACCATATTTATTTCACAATGGGTTTCAGATTCATGGAGTTCATCTGGGTTTGTATATCTACAGTCACATGGACCTATCTCCTAGAAACAGTGTGGGGAAGTTCCCAGTTTGGATGATTGGGGTTTTTATTTTGACCACCCCTTCTCATATCTAAGAACTAGAACCACAGGTCTCTTGTAGGGACGGTGGGATTTACACATTATTTTCAATTCATGTAAATTAGAAGTCTACATCCTCTTCAGTGATCTACTAGAGAAGCCATCCTAGTGTATTCCCCTAACCTTGGATGTATAGGATGTAGTCTTTCTCCTCTCTAAATCCATAACATTCAATCCTTCCTTACATTAGACACTTGTCCAATGTAATGTGAACAGAGGGAAGTCTCATCGCCTTTCCCACTTCCCTATTTACCTCACCCTAGTCCATCGTCGTCATCATTGACGCATCATCCTCTAATAGCTGAGGATGAAAAGTGTCTGTGCTTTTGTTGATTATTTCACATCCTCTCATTTCTCACACCGAGAATGAATCGTGTGGGATTAGAGATTCATTATGATTACAACATTTTCACATACACCAATGATGAATGAACTATGATTACTCAGATTACCACCACAATTGGGATACATAGGAAGCCTTATTAGGGACTGAGCTCACTGGATATATTCTATAGGAATCTAACCCTAATTCCATTAATCCAGGACACCTCCTTAGGAGTAAACCCTGAATTAAGCCCCCCAAATAACCAAGTCATCATTTTTAATAAGTAATTTAAAAAAATTCATTCAAAGGATTATACTCTCCTATGAGACTCATCGTACTATATGGGCTTTGATTCCCATAAAAATGGGACACGTAAGAAGCCTCCTTGAGGTTAAAACCCAAAAATTCAAATCAACCCTATTATATTTGGTCCATATTCCAAACTGGGTCAAATATTACATGGAAACCCATATTCTTTCCATGTTTTTTATTCTTCATAGGAATAAGTCCCACACAAAATCATAACAAAGCACCTTTCTCTTTGATCTCCTTACCATATGACATTAAACTGTATGGCTAGATCCTTATCACAATACCTTAAAAGTTATGACGTATCCCATTAAATGGAACCAAACTATGAGGGCTCTGATTCCTTTCACAAGTATACATAAGTAGTCCATTTTATGGGTACGATACCACCATAAAAAATCCATCTTGTCCCTTGATGAAAATACAATAAATATTTCATCACTGAGTGGCTAAAAACTAGTATCATCATAACAATGATTAAAAGAATATCTAAATAGTATATGAGATGAAACCATTGATGGAGAACATCGAATACATACGAACATCTCCATTAGTGATGAATCTGAAATACATGAGGATGATTCTAAATTTCACAAAAGCAAATAATTGATTGAAAATTCAACTTGAATCCTATGTTAAACTTGGTGAATTATTAAGGAATCATGAAAATATCTAAAATATATGAAGACAATCCTAATGTAGACAATAAATCCCCCCAAAAAGGGAGTGATGAATTTGACCACCCTTCCTCTCGACCGATTTATGTTCTTAAGTATCATAAGATAAAACATACCAAATTCATGCCTTGGAAATGTATGTCCCTTTTGGATAAAAAACTATTAAATGTTTCCAGTTCCATGAATAAATATAACGGAACCGACCTGGAAGTAGTGACTATTAAACTAGAACAAATTCTCCAAGGAACTATGAAACAAAGTTTCCCAAATATATATTAATTTAGAAAGAGATTAATATGTGCCCAAAAATATTCTTAGAGCTAATAAAGGATTGTGACACTTCAATCCACTACTACCCTGGTATGGAAAACATGGTGTTAGTTTCTATAAGTATAAAAGATCATGTATCTTTATAAATTATTTGAATTGAAAAATATCCAATCTTCGTAGATTTGGAGAGGATAGACATGGGAATCATTAAGGTCGGAACATCATCAACCATTTCTCAAATGATTTCTCAACCATCAATCATAGAGAAAATAAAGGATGCTCAAATAAATGATGTGAACATTCTGAAAGGGTGCAAGCTATAAGAAATGGGAAATCCTATGTGTTAATGATTGATGAGGAAGATTTTGTAAGATTTGGGTCACGATTATGTGTACTGTCTGATGCAGTGATAAAGAAAGAGATTCTGAATGACGTAAATAGCTCAACCATCTCTACTCTCCCAAGGAGAACAAATATGTATCGATATCTCTGAGTGAAATATTTGCGGGACAATATGAAGAAATTGATTGTTGAGTATACATCCGAGTTACAGGTATGTTAGCATGTCAAGGCGGAAAGGAAAAATTATATGGGGATGATGCAACCACTGACCAAACCAACATAGAAGTGGGAGAACATCACCATTGACTTTTCATTAGACATCCAAGGACATCCAAAGGAAATAATGCTATATGGGTCTTTGTGGATCATCTTACAAATATATCCCACTTTATCATTGTTCGAGAGGAATTCACATTGGATCAACTTGTAATTATATATATCAAATAGGTGTTAAGTCTGAATGGAGAACCACTATTGATTTTATTCGATAGAGATCCTTGTTTTTCATTGATGTTCAGGAAAAGACTCTTTCATTCTCTAAGAACTAAACTAAACATCATTACATCCTATCAACCTCAAACTAATGACCTATATGTGTGAACAATTCAGACATTGGAAGATTTGATGAAAGAATGTTATATGGAATTCAAATGAGGATGGGACCAACATATTATACTAGTTGAATCTTCTATTAACCATAGTTCACACTCTAGTATCCAAATGGCAGTATATGAATCCCTTTATGGGAAGAGGTGTAGAACCCTGGAATGTTGGGATGGTGTCAGTGAGCATAAACAACTTAGACCGGAAATGGTCTAAGAATTGGTGGAGAAGTGGAAAACTATTCTGCATTATATCATGGCAATGTAAATTCTACAGAATTTTTATTCATACAATAATTAATGGGACCTTGAGTTCAATGTTGTAGACATGGTATTCCTCTATATATCTCAATGAAATAAGGTTATGAGGTTTATGAAGAAATGAAAGCAAAGTCCTAGGTATATCATCCCTTTCAAGGTTCGTGATCATGTTGGAGCTTTGTCCTATCGACTAGCAATTCCACCGACCATGTCTAAAGCACATGATGTATTCCACGCATCCATCTTAAGGAAGTACATACCGGACCCTTCACATGTACTGTCTTCATAGGTGGTACAATTGAAGAATTGTCTATCTCATAAGGAGCAGACAATGAAGATCTTGGATTGTAGAGATAATGTTCTACATAATAAGACTACCCACCTGGTCAATGTAATTTAGCATAATCATAAGTAGGAAGAAGAAACATGGGGAATAGAATATGGAATTAAGGAAAGGTATTCACACCTGTTTATGCCATAGAATGTAAAATGAAATTTCGAGGGAGAAATTTCATAAGGGGGGAAGAAAATAATGACCTAATGTTTTATCAATTAAATTATCTTCTTATAATCTTGTCTAATTGTATAATAATATAAGATTACATATATAACAGAATACATACTTTATCATTGATTGATGAGTGAAACAAAAGGTATCTCTAGAAGTTAAGGAACATAACTGGTGAAATAGTAACCTGACCATTAGAATAGTAATTTGACCCTTATGAATAGTAAACTTTCCAATTGAATAGTATCTCACTAAAAAATTTATAAATAAAATATTTCTATCTTATAAGTGAAAATATGATATAAGTATTTCATAGTAAAAGTCTGTAAAAATTTTAAAAATTATTAATTTAGTGTTGGTATTTTTTAAGCCATGTATATCTTATTACAATTTTATGATTAATTTAATAATTTGAAAGATAATTTATTTTAATAAAATGTATTCATAATTAATTATTTTGATGACTTATGGTTATAATATTATTTTATGAGACCTTAATTATCTAATCAAATTTTTAGCAAACAAGTTTTAATTTTAAAATTTGTAATTTTCAAGAAAATTATGATTTTACTTAAATGTTAAATTTTACAAAGTTAGATTATTTTATTAATAAAATGGAGTTAATTTTTGAATTGTAAAAGTTTAAAAATGTTTGGGGTGATGTTTTTTGGGTTTTTAAATAATACTTGATTTTCTGGTTAATATTAAAATGCGACAGTTATGATAAATTCTAAATAAATTAAATTCTACGTCATGCTTGGGTCATGGATGAAGTAGATGACCATTGTTTCAAAATAACATGATCTATTTACTATTATTTCTCAAAATAATCAAGACTATTCATCATATTGAGAAAAAATATTAAACTAATGATTAAAATAACTGGAAAGTCATCTTCTCTTCAACTATAAATTATAACCCACATTACCACATCTCTTGACTCCTATAAAGCCTTGTGCCTTGTATAGATTATGCAAAAATATCCTCCCACCCTTCTCCCCACATTAATACATCCTTTTTCTCTTCAAAAGACCAAATTATCTCCCTTAAATCTATTATCAGGGAAGATATATTCAAGAGGTAAATTCTTATTTTCATTTCTTTTATTTTCTTTCATGTTCCTTTCTTTCTTTATCATTACTCAACTACATTAATCCATATGTTATGATAACTCCAATACCTTTCATGTACCATAATTTTTATTATTATCATGTAAGAAATCATCATCATCCCTCATTTCCCTCATTTTATACTAAAAATGAAAACACCATCTCAGATGTGTAATGACCGAGCCATTCAATGTTGATATTGTTTTTCCTTCAGTCAAATTAAATTCCCTAACTTGGACTAGTATAGTAGGAAAGTACGGGGTTGTTCCACAGGGAAATGAAGTTGGTGTTTATGTTTAATGAATCGGAGTTATTCGGTGAAGATGCTCAATTTAAATACATTTGGTTTGTGGTTCATGTTTCAGATATTAAAAACAATGACTTGTTACTGAAACTTATCTAATTCACTATTGATTACTTTAAAACTGAAATTTTATAAAACCAAATTTTACTGAATGATGATAAAAATGTGCCAGGGCAAGATATTCATGTGATACAAGAACCTTAACCCCTATCATGTTTTATTGTTCATAATAACTCAAATTTTTGGGTTTCATATTTGTATGAACTTCCTTGGTTCGACAAGTTCCGATCAAGTTGGTAGAAATCAATTCCTTGTCCTGGAAATTGATTTTTAGTAACTTTTCCTTAAGATCCATCCTCTAGAAATGACAAGAATATCCAATGGCCATGGATATTTTCATCGTATATCTCTCAATGATCCCTGTAAATTTCATTCTGGGTTTGACATGGAGGTTTCCAGTGAAATAGAAAATAGAAATGTTGGAAGATTTAGATGAGATGTTATGAACAAATACAATGATAAGGGGAAGGATTCTAGAGAACCCGAATTTCTCCCAGCCCAAACAAAAAAGGGGGGTTTAGCTACTCATAATCAAAGAAGTAGAAAACTTACTATTAAACATCAAGGAGTTCAATGCCATAAAACTGGACAAGAAAAAAAAGAATAAAACATACCAGAACTAAAAACAAGTTTCTAGAACTAAAACTCTCCTCTTCCCTCCAATCCCCCCTATTTGGAAAATACTCCTTATTTCCTTAAGTCTCTAAGGTCTTCTAGGTCAAAAAGGACCTTTTTCCAGTTGTCAAAAGGTAAGTCTCAAAGGAAAACCCGAATCCAGGAGTTGGTGGAAAGGGGGAATGAAAAAAGAAAAATCTAAAGTGGGGCACACAGTTTAGGCACACCGTTTCGTAAACCGTGTGCAAACCGTGTGGATGGTTCTTCCTTGGATTCTTCAGCCGCACCATTGGGGCGCACTGTCTGGAAAATTGTGCGCAAACCGTGCCATAGCTACTGTCCAGAATTGCTTGAGCTACACATTTTACCCTGTAGGGACTGCACCATTTGTAAACTGTGTGGAAATTGTGCGGACCCTTCTGTAAGGGTAATCTCCTCCCACACGGTTTGCCCATGGTTTGGGTAAACCATGTGGCAGCCGTGTGGGTCTGCTTGGCCTTTTAAATTACACGTTCTCTGCCCTTCACGTCAAGTATTTGATCTGAAAATCTCCCATCCAGCATCATCAGAGGGAAAAGGGTCCTTACGCCTCCAATTCCCTTCTGTATATCCAAACATCAAAGATTCTGTGGTTTATCCTTTAATGAACGAAGAACCTATCAAGATACATTATCTTTGTGAAAATAAAATAAAAACCATCCACAAAACCAAATTAAAGATGTTAAACTAGGTGTAAATGTCTTATGAACAGCAGTGCATCAAACTCCCCCACACTTGATCAGTTGTTTGTCCTCAAACAAAAGCATAACAATCATGAACAAGGTATCACTAATGAGATAGGAAAAAATATCACAGATTATACCATTTAAGTGAATATGAATTTTGAACTAATTATCGATAAAAATTACAACATTCATACTTCATGGATTCCCATGTCTATGAAGTTAGCCAACAAAGTAATATTAATCCAAAAAAGTTAATCATTCATTCAGAAACTAATGTTTGCTTAAAAGTTCCTTTTACCTTCTTCATTCAAAGAGAGTGGCTACCTCCATTTTCATCTAGTTATACACTCAGATGAGATAAGTACAGGTTTCATCGTCGCCAATTGGCGGGCGATCACCTTTCTAGGTCACACGGCCTCATTGACTTGCATTTTGGAACATGATAAAAGGTTATCAAAAGTAGTGGGAATTCCTTTGCATATCACAAAATATATTTTTCTATAAAGGTGTGAGATACTAGCATCAAATTTTTCCCAATATGATCATGCCAATACATGATGAATTTTTTTGAGAAAGTCAAGAGTTCATGGAATTAAGACCGCGCAATAGCCACTACTGTGACAACAACAATTCCTAAAACCTCACCTCTCTTTATGAACGATTTGACTTCCATTTTAAGGGGGTTTCCATTTGAATTACTCCATCACAAAAAACCGTCTTTAAATAGATTTTTTTTGCAAAATGATTGGTTAAATTCTCCTCTTCAATATTACAGGGTTTATTCACATCACAAACATGGTTCACAAATATGGACATATGATCCATTTTCAGAGATAATTGTCAAAAATCATTTTTAACTAAGTGGTATAAACCCATGATATCTATAAAATACCTTTAGACACACCTAAGAAAATATTCTATCCTAATGTAATTGGTCAATCAATCAATCAACATGGGGTGCTAATTAAGGGCGCCCTCCCCCATACTTAAAACTGAGCACGGTCCCCCGTGAAGGTAATAATGTAGAGAAGGGTGGGCATGTGGAAGTATGACAAGGGAGGGAAGAGAAAAATGAAAAGGTTGAAAAGTGAAAAAATCCCGCGAATCATGTGACGTGTGAAAAGAAGATGATGTGCGAGAGCCCGATGAACAGAAAAATGGCTGGCATGGAACAGATGAAACAACTGCTGGAAAAAAGAACCATACAAGTGAATCCAGAAAACAAAATAGTACCAGTAGTAGGAAATAAAGAACAACACATTATCACACCATAACAAGTGAAAGAATCACACCATTGGAAAATAAGATGAAAGTTTAAGTCAAGTAAAACAGGCACATCACAGGATAAAAAAAGAACATGAAAAACATCTTTTCAGGGGGCAGGGGGAGTTAAAAAGTAGTCATGTGCAGCCGAATCCCAGGTCGGATCAGTGGAAGGAGGGGGAGGGTCCATAGGGTTGGTAGGAGCTGAGGTAGTGTATGGCCCGCCCGTAGAAGCTCTGGCTCCGGACAAGTATTACGATGGGGGTTGGTGGGGCACAACTTCATATAAGGTAGGCAGACAAAGATCTGCAAGATTTAAGCCTCCTACCTCCATCCTCATCCATTCCAACTGCCAATGGAACATTGAATACTGATCCTGCTGCCACCTCCAGTAGAGTTCAGGGTCAGCTTAAGGGGTTCACTACAAGGCTGGGTAAAATGGATACAGCGGATATAATGGGGGATTCCTGGATGGATGAGAGGCAGCTACATGAGACTGATGAGGCTCCTGGGATGGAGAGTGATGTGATGAAGTAGGCTCAGCTGGGTCATCATCTCCTTCCTGGCCCTCATTGACTGGTTCAGCTGGGGCGGCCTTGAGTACTGCAAGTAGACGGGGTTGCACGTTGTTTGGGTCCATCATCCTCATGTGGTGGAGCATGGTGATATCATAATAAGGCGTGTGTGGCAGTTCCACGAACTCTGCTGCATTATACCATAGGTGCAACTTATCTTCCAACAGTGTAATGTAGGGACACCAAAGATGGGCCATTGGCGTTGGTGAACATCTGGTGTAGGTACTGAGCAAAGATGTAGGCTAGGTTGATGGTGTTTCCCGTCACCATGGACTCCACAAGCAACAGATCCTTTGTAATCACCGTGCCATGGTTGTCCGATCGGACCATAAAACATGTAGTAATGAGTCAATGGAGGACCCGATGGATAGGGTTTCGGAATTTGGAGGCCTTGGCACTCTGAGGCACATATGTGCTGCTGACGGCAATAGTGGCCCAGAAGATTCTAGCCTGTTCGGGATCCCATTCCAAAGGGGCGAGAAGGTATTCGTCACTCTAGATGTAATCCTTGTCATAAAGGCCTGTGAGAACTGTGAATTCACCGAGTTTGACGCTTTGTCGGTGGTTCATTAACCGATGGGTGACATCTTCTGCAGTATCTATGGTAAAACCCTCAGGAGTTGCATTGTAGTGCTCCTGACATTGAAATGTGGCCCCAAATTCCAATACCATTTCCTTATATATTGGTTGGTGTACGCTCAAAGCACCAGCCATATTTCCCTCGACATGGTACGTTTGGAGCTCGTCATTGATTCCCAAATCTTCAAGGTGGTCCAGGCTGAACTCGTGGTTAGGGATAACCTCACAGTTGGAAAAGGTACGAAACCTCATCGCTTCTTTCATTTTGGAAAATTTGAGTTGAGGTCCATGGTCAGACTACAAGCCGAAGGCCCGGGGGAATTTGGATGTGTACATTGAGGGTAGGGTTTGAGGGTTTTATGGATAGGGGGCGCCTGTAGTAAAGAACAACAGTACAATAGGAACAAAATCCCAACAAGTAAAGAGAGACATATAAAATTCTAAAATTCATGTATACACACCCTATGGAAAATCCCAATTTGAAAATATTTGGTCTGGAAAGAACACATTCATTGAAAATAAGTTGATCATTTGTGTGTAATGGAAAATCCTTGGAAAATAAAAAATAAAATATGGAAGGTGAATGGCCAAGAACTAGGAAGAAGAAAAGAAAATAAAAATGAAAGGTGGAGAGTTTCTTAACCAAACCTTAGGGAGAAGATAAATGAAAAAGGAAAGAAAAGAGGAGAAATGGAGAAAGGAAATCCAAGAGAAGGAGAATAAAAACCTTTAGTGGAGGTTCCTTGGTAGGAAATTAGTGGAGGAGAGGAAGAATAGGAGAGGAGAGGGGAGGGGTTCCGCACAGATTGGAGCAGGGAGGGGAGGTCGTGCATGGAAAGGGGATAGGGTGGGGAAATCCCGTATTTTATAAAAAATTTGGGTGTTAAGTGGCTGCACGGTTTGGCCGCATGGTTTGGAAAACCATGCACAAACCGTGCAGATGCCACTGTCTTTGAGAGCTTAATGGGAACAGTTAGCGCATGGTTTGGTAAACCGTGCTCCAACTGTGATGTTGGTTCTATGTGATTTTCTTGCCCCATTTGAAAATGAAAACACACCCTTTTCAGTACAATTTTTTCCCCTTTTTATTAGAAAAGATATTTTGAGATTTTCCATTGAATGAGTAAGAGTTGCATTGAAAAAATTCATATGTCACTCTGACTTTATGTGAGAATTCTATTTATAACATGCATGAAAAGAAAATCACACTATCATTCAATCCTAAGAACACTCAAACAATCAAGACATTGGGATATAAATTTTTTGAAAATGGCAGGTTACCTCCCGGTCAGTGCAACGTTTTAAGTCTCAAGCTCGACTTACCTGGGACTTGAGCTACCCAAATTACATGGGGGAAACGATTCCCACCATGTCATCCATGATGTAGTATGTTTTGAGGCGCTGTCCATTCACTTTAAATTCTCACCCATCTGCGTCCGCCACTTCCACCGCTCCATGGTGGAAGACCATAAGCACCATGTAGGGTCCCGAACATCAGGACATTAACATTCCTAGAAAGAATTTAGGAGAGGAGTTAAAAATCTGAACCTTGTCTCCTGGCTGGAAATTCTCCTGGGATATTATGCGGTCATTGAATGCCTTTGTCTTCTCCTTATAAAAGGCTGCATTCTCATAGGCCTCCCGCCTAATCTCGTCTAGTTCTATCAATTGAAATTTTATCCTTTCCTCGGCTGCCTTAAGATCAAAATTGAGGGCCTTGACTTCCCAATATGCCTTATTCTCCATCTCCACGGGAAGGTGGTAGGGTTTTCCATAGACCAGTCGAAACAAGGACATGCCCAGGGGTGTCTTGAATGCTATCCGGTAAGCCCATAAAGCATCGTCCAACTTCTTGGACCAATCTATTCTTGAGGTGTATACCGTCCTCCCAAGTATCTATTTCAGCTCACGATTGGAGACATCTACCTAACCAATATATTGAGGGTGGTAGGGTGTCCCTTGATTATACATGACTCCATACATTTCAAGCACATTCCTCATAAATGTGTTATCGAAGTGAGTATCGTGATCGTTGATCAACACCCACGGTGTCCCAAAATGATTGAATATTTTTTTTTCAGAAACGAAACAACCACCTCAGCTGTATTTTGAGTAGTTTCCACCGCTTCCACCCACGTAGATACATAATCAACGCATTTCAGGATGTATGTGTGCCCAAAGGATGGGGAAACAGACCCATGAAGTCGATTCCCCATACATCAAATATTTCCACTTCGAGGATCGAGTGTTGAGGCATCTCAGCTCGACGACTGACATTACCTGTCCTATGGCATCGATCATAGCATGAAATGAAATGACTTGTATCCCTATGCATGGTCAGAAATAATAAATCGGATTGTAAAAATTTGGCTACTCTGTGATCTGGTCCATGATGCCCTCCCATAGGAGAGGAGTGACAGAACTCTAAGACACTTTTAATTTCTTCCTACGTGATGCAACGACGGATGATGTCATCGTCGCATGATCTGAACAGTAGAGGGTATTCCCAGAAATAGCATTTCACATATGAAAAAAATAGCTTCATTTTTTGAAATGAGAAGTCCAGGTGGACAACTCTTGTCGCTAGGTAGTTGGCAAAATCAGCGAACCATGGCCAAGGTGGGACTTCAACAGAAAATAACTGCTCATCGGGAAAATCCTCATTTATTTCATGGTCTTCATCCATTTCCAAGTGTGGTAGCTCTATCTGAGAGAGGTGGTCATCCACCACATTCTCACTACCCTTCTTGTCTTTTATTTCCAAGTCAAATTCTTGCAAGAGAAGCACCCAATGGATGAGCCGTGGTTTAGCGTCCTTCTTGTTCAATAAATACTTCAACGTGGCATGATCCGTGTAAACCACTACTTTGGAAAGCACCAAGTAGGTGCAGAATCTACCAAAAGAAAAGATGATAGCTAACATATCCATCTCTATGGTAGTATAGTTTAGTTGTGCTTCATTTAATGCACGACTGGAATAGTGGATCAGTCTAAAAATGTGATCCATCCACTATCCCAGAACTTCTCCCACAGCATAATCACTTGCATCGCACATCAACTCAAACTTCTCCTCCCAATTCGGAGCTATCATGATGGGTGTGGTGATCAATTTCTCCTTCAAAATTTGGAAGGCCTCAATTCATTTACCATCAAATTCAAATATTTCATCTTTAGAAAGTAGATTGGTCAAAGGATGAGAAATCCTAGGAAAATCCCGGACAAATATTCGATAGAAACTCGCATGCCCCAAAAAGCTCCGAATTGCTTGGACTGATGTAGGAATGGGAAATTGTGAGATCACTTCTATTTTGGCCGGATCCACATGAATTCCTTGCTCCAAAATCCTATGGCCTAACACAATGCCATGTTGTACCATAAAATGGCACTTCTCCCAATTTAAGACCAAATTTGTGTGCTCACACTGCTTAAGAACCAGCTCCAGATTTTCCAAACAAGTAGTAAATGATTTCCCGTATACCGAGAATTCATCCATGAAAACCTTAAGAATTTGTTCTTCCATATCATGGATGATTTACAGCATACACCTCTGAAATGTGGCTGGAGAGTTTCACATCCCAATTTCATACAGCGGTAGGCAAATGTGCCATATGGACACGTGAAGGTGCTCTTTTCCAGATATTCAGGAGCAGTTGAAATCTGGTTGTAACCTGAATAACCATATAAGAAGCAATAGAATTCATTCCCCATCAATCGTTCAAGAATCTGATCCATAAATGGGAGGGGGAAATGGTATTATCTTTTTGCGTCATTTAACATCCAATAGTCGACACATACCCTACATCCCGTGACTGTCCGGGTTGGGATAAGCTCATTCTCCTCATTTGTGACCACCGTGATGTCGCCGTTCTTGGGCACCACTTGGAGAGGAATCACACATGGGCTGTAGGAAATTTGGTAAATTATACCAGTATCAAGTAGTTTTATTACTTCCTTTTTGACCACTTCTTTCATTGGAGGGTTCAATCTTCTCTGTGGTTGGAGAGATGCTTTTGCCTCTTCTTCCATAAGCACATTGTGAGTACAAATAGTTTGGATTATACCCTTGATATCAGAAACTGTCCATTCGATGGCCTGCTTTCGCCTTCTAAGGACTTGCAAAATAGCATCCTCTTGATCTTGTGAGAGTGATGAGTTGAGGATCACCGGTAGGGTATGTTTCTCTACCAAATAACCATACTTCAGGGAGGAAGGAAGGGGTTTTATCTCGAGCTAGGGAGCCTTGGTAATAGATGGTACAATATGTTCAACCTCTTCTCGCTCTAACCAATTGGGGACAATTTCCCATTTCCAATAGTGGCCACCTTGACCGTCAATCAAGATTACTTCCTCTCGTGTCTCTTTAAGGTTGTCATCCTCTAGAACACATTCTTTATTGTATGGATATGATTGCATATCACCGTCCTCTAGGAAAAAATGCTCAGCCATTATTGTCAGAGCACAACAATCTTCATGCTCCATTGGTGAAACTTTCTTGACCTCCTTTAAGACATTATAGGATACATTTTCATCACCAACATGGAATATTAACTCCCCTTGGTGGACATCGATTAAAAACATCCCGGTAGTGAGAAAAGGACTTCCCAAAATTAAGGATGCCTATGGGCCTTCTTCCATATCCACGATGATAAAATCGGCCGGTAGAATCAACTTCCCCACATTGACCAACACATCTTCCAACAACCCCTTGGGGTATTTAATAGAACAATCGGAAAGTTGAAGTTCCACTCGGGTTGGATTTAGATTGTTCAATCCTAACATCTTAAATACCCCAAAGGGAATTAGATTGACACTTCCACCCAAATCACAAAGAGCTTTACCAAACTCTCAAGGCCCGATAGTACAAGGGATAGTGAAACTTCCCGGGTCTTGGATCTTTGGAGGAAGAGTATGTTGTACAACAGCCGAACATTCCTCAGTAAGGGGAATGGTTCCCAAATCTTCCATTCTCATTTTGTTGGACAGAATTTCTTTCATAAACTTTTCATAAGTGTGCATTTGACTTAAGGCCTCCACAAAGGGAATATTAATGTGGAGTTTCCGAAAGATCTCCATGAATTTAGTGAACTTCTAATCCAAATTCCTTTGCTTCATTCTTGCTCGGAATGGAAAGGGCAGTTCGTATGCTTTGATCCCATATTTACCCTTTCCCTATGGGACTGCTGGTTCTTCATCTTTCTCATTTGTGGAGGAAGGTTCCTCAGCTGCAAATTCTTCATTTGATGACATAGACTGCTTTGGTGTTGGGGAAACCATGCTCATTGTAGCATTTGGCATCAGTTCCTTTCCACTTCGTAGAGTAACTGCATTTTCCTCCTCCCTCAGATTTCTTTCTGTGTTGCTCCGTAGTTTTCTGGGCTGTCTTTGGTACAACTGATTGGCCAGCTGCCTAATCTGATTCCCGTGGATTCATATTGATGCCTCTTGATTCTGAAACCTTTACTTAGCAGTTGTTATGAACTTAAACATCATCTCCTGTAGCCTTGAAGGAGGTTCATGCTGAGGTTGTTGGTTGACTTGGGGTGGAGGTGGCTGTTTAAATTGTGTACCAGGATGAGGGTTTTGATACCCTTGCTACTGATACGTGCCTTATTGATGCCTCGGGTACTGATTTTGATATTGTTGTTGCCCATAACCATGTGGTATTTGTCATCGGGGTTGAGGATTTTGTTGTTGCTTCCCCCACCCTTGATTTTGATTTTCTTGCCACCCCTAGTTCTGATATTGAGGGTAGCTACTTTTTCCTCTGTTCTGAGCAACGTAATTTATCTCACTTGTTGAAGATCCGGTATTGGCATAGGGAAATTTCCCATTGCATGGTTATCTCCACAAGCCCCACATGATGGTGAACTGATGGCTTGAACTGGAGAAGGATGCTTTAGATTCAAAGCATCAGTCTTCTTGGAGACGGCATCAAGATGATCCACGATCATGGTGGTGGCATCTATATTGTACATGGCTCTTTTCTGCATACCTCTTTCTGAGTGCCACTGAAAACGGTTTGCTGGCATGCCCTCTAATAAGTCAAACAATTATTCTGGTGACTTTCTCATAACTGTTCCTCCAGACGCAGCATCAACCACGAACTTGGTGGTTGTGGTGATACCACCATAGAAATTTTGTTCTTGCATCCATAAGGGTAGTCCGTGGTGTGGGAACTTCTGGAGCATCTCTTAAAATCGCTCCCATGACTCGTACAATGATTTTGAGTCATGCTAATTGAAATTATGGATTTTATTTCTCAATGTGACTGTCTTTATCTGAGGAAAACATATAGATAGAAAGGCCTGAGCCAACGCCTCCCATGTTAAAATGGATCGCTGATTCAATCCATTAATACAATCCTTCACCTTGTTCCTTAATGAAAATGGAAACAGCCTTAAGCTGATGGAATCTTTGGAAACCCCGTGATATCGAAAGGTGTCACAGATCTCCAAGAAGTTATAGAGGTGGGAATTGGGGTCTTCACTTGGTAAACAACCAAACTGAACTATGTTCTGAATTAATTGCATGATGGATGGTTTTATTTCAAATTGCAGATCATGCACCGGTGGTCTGACTATTCCTGTGTCTGCTCCCTGAATGGAGGGCAGACCATACTCCATGAGAGTTCAGCGCAGAGGCACTAGTTCCTGAGGTGCCTGGATAGCATACTTTTGTTTAACTTTCTAGTAATAGTCCTCCTGATTTGGAGGAAAAAATGGGGGTTCATCCCATTGAATGTAATGCCTCGGCAGTGGCTGACCGAATCCCGACACAAATTGGGCCGGTGGCCTCTGTTCATTTCTTGGCTGGTACACTATATACAATTCTGGTGGGTTAAACTGCTTATCTTCATCTCCACCCCTATGTGGATTCACTTCAATTTCAAATGGTTGTCCAACAACTTGGAAAGCCCCTAGTTCATCCTCCTGATGCATCGTGCGATCGTCTGCATTGTGATCGCCCAATAGTGCACGACATCGCCTAGATAGCATTCATTCTATTTCTGGGTCTATCGGGTATACCTCTGATGACTCAGCAACCTGGGAACGGGTGACTCGACCACTCATGTACTATGTCCTGCACACTTGCAAACAAAATACCCAGTGTAAAAGAGAATAAACAAAAGTTGAAAAACAGAAATAAGATGAAGAAAATAATTTTAGGAGATTTTTAATTTTTATTTTCACAGAATAATTTCAATTCAATTAACATAAAAAACCGTCGCGTCCCTGGAAATAGCGCCAAAATTTTACCAATCCGTTCAGTGTTGATATTTTTTTCCTTCAGTCAAATTAAATTCCCTAACATGGACTAGTATAGTAGGCAAGTACGAGGTCAGTCCACAGGGAAACGAAGTTGGTGTTTATGTTTAATGAATCGGAGTTATTCGGTGAAGATGCTCAATTTAAATATATTTGGTTGATGGTTCATGATTCAGATATTAAAAACAATGACTTGTTACTGAAACTTATCTAATTCACTATTGATTATATTAAAATTGAAATTGTTTCAAACCAAATTTTACTGAATGATGATAAAAATGTGTCGGGGATGGATATTCATGTGGGACAATAACCTTAATCCCTATCATTTTGTATTGTTCATAATAACCCAAATTTCTAGGTTTCATATGTTTCATAACTTCCTTGGTCCGGCATGTTTCGATTAAGTCTGTAGAAATCAATTCCTTGGTCCAGAAACTGATTTCTACTAACTTTTTGTTAAGAACCACCCTCTAGAAATGAAAAGAATATCCAATGGTCATGGATATTCTCGTCGTATTTCTCCCCAAGATCCCTAGAAATTCCATTCTTTGTTCAACATGGATGTTTATAGAGAAATATAAAATAGAAATTTTGGAAGAATTAGATGAGAGGTTACGAACAAATACAATGATAAGGGGAAGGATTCTAGTGAACCCGCATTTCTCCCAGCCCCAACACAAAAGGGGGGGGGGTTTAGCTAATCATAATCAAAGAAGTATAAAACTTACTATTAAATATCAAGGAGTTCATTACCATAAAACTAAACAAGAAAAAAAGAATAAATCATACCAAAACTAAAAACAAGTTTCTAGGACTAAAACTCTTCTCTTCCCTCCAATCTCACCCTGTCTGGAAAATCCTCTTTCTTTCCTTAACTCTCTAGGGTCTTCCAGGTAAAAAAGAACCTTTTTACAGTTGTCAAAAGGTTATTATCAAAGGAAAACCATAGTCCAGGAGTTGGTGGAAAGGGGGAAAGTACAAAAAAACTGAAGTGGGGTGCACGGTTTTGGCGCACTGTTTGGTAAACCGTGCGCATACCGTGTGGAGGCTACTGCCTTAGATTCTTCACCCACACCATTTGGGTGCACGGTTGGGCAAACCGTGTGCAAACCATGTCGTAGCTACTATCCATAATTTCTTGAGATACACGGTTTACGTTGTAGGGACCGCACCATTTTTAAACCATGTGAAAATCGTGCGGACCCTTCTGTAAGGGTAATCTCCTCCCACACGGTTTGCGCACGGTTTGGGTAAACCGTGCAGCAACCATGTGGGTCTTCTTGGACTTTTTAAATTCCTTTTTTCTCTATCCTTCACGTCATTTATTTGATTTGAAAACCTCTCATCCAGCATCATCAGAGGGAAAAGGGTCCTTACGCCTCCAATTCCCTTCTGGATCTCCAAACTTCCAAGATTCCATGAATTATCCTTTAATGGTCGAAGAACCTATCAAGATACATTCTCCTTGTGAAAATAAAATAAAAACCATCAAAAACCCAAATTAAAGATGTTAAACTAGGAGGAAATGCCTTATGCATAGTAGTGCATCATATAAATTTATCACATTCCTGGATGAGAGGTTTTTAATTTATATTATTGTGTTCAATTTTGGTCATCAAACCATTTTTATGATTGAATCAGACTATAATATATGTAATATATCTATTTTATATATTTTAATCTTTTTTAGACATGATTTTAATTAATAAAGAAAAATGTGTTTGATGGGATAAAAAATAGCAATCTAACCAAGACTTTTATCATTAAAATATTATATAATGATTCATCATCACTCCAAATAACCAACTAAATTTTATAAACAAGTAATCATATCTATGATCACTAATGACATAAAAATTCAATTCTAGAAAACCATTATCATCGGATATGTTTATCCTTACATGCATATAAATAATCCAATCATGAAAACCAAGGAAAAATGCTCCCAAACAATGAAATTTTACATCTTAACCCATCAAAAAGGGCCATGAATGAACTTAATATGGTTATACTAAACTAATTAAATTAATAATAAGTTATTTAAATACAAATTAATCAATGTAATTTTTAACTAGGACATTAATATCTTGTGAATGACATCACCAGACATAAGGTAATGGATTCTATGTAAACATCCATTATTCATTTGGGTTTCAAAATCATTATTTTTACCCAAAGGAAGTTATATGTTTTTATTTAAATAATATAAATACTATTTAAATTATAAAAAATCATCTATCAGGTACTATTCGTAATTTTCTTTTAGGGATAAAAATTTTCTTAAATGTATCCCCCCTCAATGCTTCCCGATAAGCAAACTCGTTTTAAGGGAACATATCAATTTCTTACCCATTTTCAAGTACTCTATTTAATCTATTTTTAAACCAATATTATTTTTTAAACAAATATTTTTATAATGAAAACCTTTTTGGTTCACTTATGGTTTTATATAAAATAGTATTCCCTTTTATGTTTTAAATTACATTTGATATTTTCCTTTAACCATACTAAAATGTTTTAATTTTATAGTTTCTCTAGTACTCATTTTACATATTAATAATTCATGTTTAAATGAATTTTCATGATATATTCCTAAACAAACCTATTATTTTCCACTCATGACATAATTAATTTACTATATGGAAATTTTTATGATACTACCATTTGTTTTTATTTATAACCTGATTATGATACCCAATTCTTACTATCAGTAACCCTTATGTTTAGGTATGATTTATTTTTTATGGTTCTATATGTGAAAATTATATTCATGAACACGTAATAATGGGTTAACCCATATAGCACTCTAATGAATTGGGAAAATTTTAGTCTTGTGGGACGTTATGTGAAAAGGTCTTGGAAGTTTTCCATGTCCCATGAGACCATGTGAAACTATCTTGGTGGTGAACCTTAACATGTGCTCCTCTATGTGATACAATCCATGAATCATTCTGAATTCATGTTTTATGTTTCTTCTACATTACAATTAATCCATGATTATATGATCACATGTTGATATGTCAGGATTTCATATGATCCATGATTTATGATATCAATATGTCATTCCTTCTAACAAGTGTTCTAAAGAATTATTCTTATGTTTATTCCCTTACTGGGATTTTTAGCTCATCCCTTTTATAAGGTCATCCCTAAGTTATACTATGAAGATGTATGAGCGCAATGGAATTTAAGATCTTTTTATGATAAGTAAATAAAGAAATATTATATTTAGCCCATTTTTTTAGTTTGATGTATAATGTTTTCCAAGACACTAGCCTTCACGATCCTTGGATTTTATTTTTATGTTTAATTTTCTTAAAATAATGTAATTTTATGAGTGAATGGAAAGGGTAGCCAAACTATATATCTCCATAGGTGATGCCTCCTCCTCCCTCTCTCTCTTCTCACCCCTCTCCCATACGTGTAAAACCCAAGCGCAAAGGGGGAATGTATTGGAATTAAATGGATATAAAGGAAATTTTAAAAGAGAAAAAGGAAAAGGAATAAAAAGAAGAAAAAATGAAAATGGGACCATAACTAGCCCCATGGAATGGGATGGTATTATGCCCAACCTAGTTAAAACCCCATATCCAAGACTCATCCTTGATGATTAAATTTCAGTATGATTATCTTTTTAAAATATATGAACAAATCCATATGTCAAAATTAATTAATATTTAATTAATTAAATATTAAATATTCTATGAAAATTTAAACACTAAAGATATCCACCAAACTCCTGTTCTAGGGGAAACACAATATTTCAAGACAAACAAACTGATTAGAAAAAATATCAGAGATCATATTATATTATTAATTACAATTTAACCCAAAACACTTATGGGAATTAAACGTGAAATGTTCTTCTAATTTACACAACCCACAAAATTGTTTATTTTCATAGTAATAGAATAGATAAGTGTATGTAAGGAGATAATAATTATAAATGGGAAGTTTTAAATTTGTACCTCATTTTTTGGATTATATTATTTGCAAATGGGATTAATCATTTTATGGATGGAATTTTTAGAAGACCATATCCACTTGATGTGGGAAGAAATTTTGAGAAAAGTATTATGTAATGTTTGGTTTGAAAAATGTAGGATTTAGTGTGATGGGAATTGAGGAGTGGGGATCCTATTCTATAAGTGATAATAGAAGTAATTATTATAAATACAATAAACATATTAATAATGGGAAGCCCCTATCAAAGATATTATATCTATAATTTTAAAAACAATGGTGATGAGACGGGATAGGATCGACTACACCATAAACCATAAATACCCACACATGATTGAAACTTTATATTGTATTTTCTTATAGGATATACCCTTTTATGCATTTTTATATTTACAATTATAAATAGTTTTTATCAATTTAATTTTTTTATTATGAAATAATATTAATTTTTCATTATTACATAATATACACCTAGTTGTTCAAAATTTGAAGAAAAATTATTATATAAATTTTCATTAAGTGATACAAGTAAATTTTAAAATACTTTGTTTATAATTTAGTAAAAGAAGTTTTTTGAAAAATAAAACTTCTGTTTTATAATTTCAAATATGGTTTCATAAATTATAACTAATTTTTTTAACATTTCAATTTGACTAGTAAAATAAATATTTCATCTTAAAATATATTCCATATTTCAATCCAAACTTATATATTAATAATCTCATAAAATACAAGTTATTTATTAAAATTATATTATTCACTATTCACCTAAAAATAAATATTTTAAGAAAAATAAAAAAAATATTTGAAATATAGTGTTGAAATTATTAATTAAAAATATAATTTATTTTTATCAAAATAATTTTATATTATTTATATTATTTTTATTTAAATAAAAATATAATGTAAAAAAGTAATGTTGTTTTATTTAAAAATGGCTGCTTAAACATTGAGTGACTTCATTATTATTTAATGTAAATTTATAAATAATAAAATAATTAAATTATAGATTAAAAATATATATTATTTATATTATACGAATCTTTTAAAATTATAAAATTTAATTTATTATTGAAATAAATTATAACCTTTTTATGTGGTTCTTCGAACAGAATCATTTTTATAATATTAAATAAAAATAAAAATATATAATTATTTTAATTTATTATTATCTTTTTATATTATATTAATTTCATTCCACATTTAATTTTAATATATCTAAGTTCATTTTAGTATATTGTTCTGTTAGATTTGTTTTCTAGGTAATGAGGGTTTTTAATTAAACTATTAAATTAATGTATCATAAATCTTTTGTTATTGTAGAATAATGGAATGGTTTCTTCTTGAAAGTGGTTTCTCTCTTTCTTTCACATAAACCCTAAAAATATTAACTTCTTCATGAATTTTTGGATAAGGATGTGAATATTTTCACATTATAACACATTTTTAGTTGAAGTGACTATTCAACTTCCTTTGATCTATTATGTGAATCAGCTACTTTAATGAATTAATTTATCTATAAATGTTAATGTGCTTACGTGACTTTGAGATCTTAATTTTTTCAACTAGAATCACATACTATAAATTTTTGTAGTCGGTGATGTCTCTAATTTATTGATTTGTGGTCAAATATATCAACCAAAAGAATTTAAAATTTTTATGAATTTTTTGGGGCCAATCCATTTCAAATCAACTCTTGGTCCTTTTAATGAAATAAAACCCCATTCAAAATATTATACTAAAAAAATATTTTTTCTTACTATATTAGTATATAAAAATATAATTTAAAAAAAAATAATTAAAAAAAAGTTAGAATTCATGAATTTATAATTTTTTATATTAACAAACTATAATTCACCAGAAATCAAAACAATAATTTAATTGCACATAAAAAAAAGTAATGATATGTTCATATCTATATGTATTAAGTTCCCCAAAGATTGTAAAATAAACTTCCCCCATCTTGAGATCCCTATTTTGGATTAATTTTTATATATCCTCAAATAGAAAGTCTATTTTATTAAATGTTACTGACCCTGGTAACCATCCCATGAAATATTTTCTAAAGAGAAGACAATATAAGTAGTTCTGAAACATCATTCTAGAATGTTATAATCATTACTTTAATAAAACCAATGTTCATATTTTTTTTCATTCACCCAATATGTTATTGGTATTCCTTTTAATAGTATTAATCTATAAAATGAGAACATCTTATAATTTTGTTAGGTTTTATTTGTTTCTCATTCATAACGAATAGTTTAATCATTAAATCCATAGTATTTTTCTTTTCTATATTGTTAAATAAATATTCTCTACTAAATATATCCTCACCAACACTAGTTCCTCTTCATCCTTTCATTAAAATTCATCTATTTATAGTTTTTCTAGATATACGCATTATATTGTAATATAAGGCTAGTTTTGAATAATATGGTTTTTAAATTACACTCCCTAGAAGTAAGATTTTTTTCCGTAAAATGTATTTATCCGGATTTATCCGTAATATGAATCCATAACATTCATCTATAGTATACTCCAATTGAAATATGGAAATAAAAAAAGGAAATAATGAGAAAATAGGATTTTTCCCTGATAAGGTAATTGAAAATTTCCCCACTAGCTAATCTCTTATACAACAAGATGGGAGGGTGGTTTATGGTGTAACAATCAGAAGTTTGATTCTCAATCTAAAAAATTTCACACACTAATTATTTAGCGTAATAGAATATATATATTTGTATATAAATATATGTAAATTTTTCCATCCTTGATTAAGTTTACAAGATATAGGAATTAAATGTACCTAACCCATCACAAATACTCAACCAACGACACTTCTAAAACAATGCTCACAATAACTAAAAATAACATAAATACCATAAACATAAGAATAAAAAGTAGTAAAGAACAAAAAAGAGATTATTGTTTTCTAATAAGGTGTCCTACATACACAATTGAAACACTACAGCTCTCCTTATATTCACTAAAAGAATAATTATTATAATCATTTGACATGATAGTTACAAAGAAATAATTATATAATATTAACTCCCTATAATATTATGTTAAACTAGTAACATTACTAATACACTATGAATTCAATTCGAGTACTACGTAGATGGTCCCCAATCCATTTTATTACAGCTTGATGTGACCTATGTAATTGTTAATGGAGGATATATTTATTTTAAACTATATAATTAGAATAATTTTAAATGAAATTAATTTTTTTTTTTGAGATTTTATATATGATGAATATTGGTTGGTGAGAATTTATATAAATTATAATTTTTTTGATTATTAACACAAAATCTATAGTAGGATTTATTTTAATTTGAATAGTTACATTAATGTGATATTTTAATTGATATTCCATATTATGTTAATTTTTTATGGAATTTGCTTGTTGTGTTAAACTTGGATATGTAAATATCATGGTTGGGTCAAATTTTTAAGTAATATTTATTTCTATATAGTAAAAATAAATAAATCCATGGTTGAAAATCTAAAAAATGTGGTACCTATCCATGAATAAAGGTGGCTAGCCCAATGATCGGTTAAAGATGATCATATGTGAGGGTCATATAGCATATTGGTTAGCATGAAGGAAAAGATATGTGGTTATCCATATATATGTTTATAGAACATGAAATGGTAGTATACAATCAAATCTTGTTTGATTTCATTAAGTTATAAGGGAGGGTATCCAATTTTTAAAAAATACATCCCCAAACAAAATATCTCTTTCAAGAAGATGTTCTTCAGTGGGCCTTATTACCCCACCAAAGGATTATGGGAATTTTCCTTGAGAAATATTTTCTTAAAATGGCGGCATTTTATTTCAATCATCAATATCTTTATCATTTGTCTTATATTCTTGAATACATGATATAGATCATTCCATATGCTACACATCATAGGATCATATAAAGAACTGACGCATGAGATTCCTTGATGGATTTATATATACAAATGATTTCACATGTCATGCAACCATATAAGGAGATCTTAACGTCCTCAACTGTGTGAGACATGATAGGCTACAAGTAGGTGATTTTCCATTTGAGGTACTTAAGTAAAATTTGTTTTGGTAAGGAATCCAACATACTAGTTATGGAATTTGAAGACAACAAGGGGTATTTTGTTTAACGATCCATTTGATAAATGAGTGACCAATGAAAATGGGTTATCAAGCATCAAAATTGATAAGGGATTCCATATATATATATATATATATATATTTCATGATGGATTTTTTATAAAATGATTATTCACATTGTTTATTAGTAAAGAGGGATCATGTATATGAATCATTTATAAGAACATATTGTACGATATGTGTGGTATGTTTCTCTCCATGTAGAATTTCAAAGATATTATGTGAATATATTTTATGATGATAATATTAAATGATGATATTGAAGAATGTTTTTGTAGAACACCATGTATTTGAACATAAAATGTGATGAACGGATAGCTATGTTTATAAAAAATATCATAAACTAATCATTCATATTATATCATATAAATACATGTTAATACTATAATTTATTCTAATAATTACTAGGATAAGAGATTCACAACATAATTGAAATTATTTATTTATAAATTCATTTTCCTATATGATAAAAATGTATAGGTGAAATATCACATGAGAATAGTATGTGATAAATGGTTTATGATCCTTAGTTCTCATAGAAATTATTTTTTGATGTGGTGGTCTATGGGAATAAATAATTAACAAATCAGTGGTACCAGGTGATGCTATGATGAAAATGAATTTTTATTATAGGTTGAAAATATTTGATTGATAATTTTAAAAGCAAGAGTATCAAAGTGTGTATGATATCTCTAATGGAAAATATTTTGATTTAAAAAAAATGGTAAGAGAGGATTATGTGAAGTCACCTTCTATTTAAATATTTGGTTAGTCCAAACCCATTCATGATAATATTTATTATTTTAAATGTTCACATCCTACAATTATTAAATATCATATACATCATTGAGGGGAAGGATAATGTTCATAAACTAGTGGTTCTTGTAAAAAATGTTCCATTCAATATTTGGTGAAGTGGATGATACCATCCTCACTTAAGAAGTTGGTGATATCTCCAAATATATATATATATACAAATTTTATTTCACTTAAAATCAATATAATTTTCTAATGATAAATTAAAAACCACATCTTAAATAAATTTGAATACGAAAAGTAGTAGGCTCTCAAACTAAGGCTGAAAGTTGTAAAATTGATGTGTGTATTTTAGTTTCATATTTGAGTGATACTTGTGAAGGAGATAATTATAAAATTTATTTTATCATGAAATACTCATAGGTTTTTATTTTTATGCATAACTTGTTAAAAAGTATGATTTTTCACCACTTGTGCTTCACCAGTGATATCGAATAATCAATTTGTATCATAACCCTATTCATATATAATATCTTATTATTTAAAAATAATTAAATATAAACAAATAAATCTATGAATAGAAAATGATTCCATTTTTACGGAATAAATTTTCATGGTTTCAAGAATCACAGTCTTCCCTGTTGGTTATCTTGATGACTGAAGGTCAATGGTGTAGTTTTAGTGGGCTTTCCTCCTTTTAAAATATATACATTGATGATATTTGTAGAAAAAATAAATATCAAATATGATTGTAAAGGAGAGAATTTAGTTATATATTATTTTTATAATTAGGTACATACTAATGTTCTTTGACTTAATACTGGTAATGATATATATAATTAATTAGAGAACACATATATAGGTAACATTAACATCAAATAATCAAAATTGAAAATATTTAGTACTAAATTTGATGACATCATAATTATTCAATGTGAGATAATTTGTGACTAATTAACTAGGTTAGATGATATTTTCAGTCCCATTAGAGTATTACGAGAAAATATTAAAGACTTCTATTATAAAAAAATTGGAAAAATTTCTAGATATGTTTGATGAAAAATTCATAGAAAAAAATTGTAGGTAAGGTCATTCCCTTGAATAATTACATAATAATCATTCTATATATTAGACAATAAAAATATTTTATATAAGATGAATAATAAAAGGGAAGATACATTACAATCCATGAAGAATTTAAAGTTCAAGGAGGATTATGTTGAATCTTTAGCTGCTTTTGAAAAGGAGAATGCGAGATATGAGAGTTAGAGAATAATTATATCCATTATTCTAAAAGTAAAAACATAAAATGGAAATGGATATTACAAAGAAAAAAACTCACTCAAATACATTATTTGGATAGGTATTGGGAACATTTTAGATAAATTTTAATGGAAGGAGAATATTGTAGAATTAAAATATAAGGAGGATGTAGAGAATCCTCAAGGGAAGAAAAAAATTCAGTAGCTCCAAAGAATATTAAAATTAAAATGAGACTGAAATAGGAATGAACAGATATATGTTGAATAAATAAGAATATTATTTTTCTTCTTCAACTACTAGTTTTGAAGAATATTGGAATAAGAAATCATTCCACATTAGGGTTTGTGTTGATATAAAAAATTGTCAAATACTAGAGGAAATAGAGCTAAATACTAATATATTGATCAAATGCTAAGAACAGAGCATGAGGTATTACTTGAGATGAACACCAAACTTCATTGGGAAGATAGTACTCTCATGAAGGAGATCAATAAAATCAATAAAAAAAAATTAATATCATTATAGCGTGAATGATCAATGTGAAGAACTTATCCTCTTTAAGATAAATATTTCTTTATATGATTGAATAAAAAAACAATTTGAAAAGATGATCATTACATAAGAAGAAGGTCTAGTAATAGTAAATTGAAGGTGTATTATGGCTCATAAAATACATGGAAAGATAATGAGTGAACATGACACAAAAATAAACACAAATCCATTTCAAGGTATTGAAATATATTTTTCAAGTCTAGCTAAATTTTAACCTATAAACATAGATACTATGAAGTCTATTTCACTGAACCATATAATTTCAAAAAGTAAATCTGGGAAAAATGAGTTAATAAAATTATACGTATGTTGAAACCTCTAAATAAGGAAATTCTATGTATTTAAAAGGAAGTAAATTCTTCCAAACCAAAAATAACGAGGTCAAAAATCCTTAGAGATGATCAGTATAATTTCAGAAGTAGGCTAAATTATTTCATAGAATATGTATCTTTAGTCAACATTATTAGTGATATTGTGTCTAATGAAAAAATCAATGTTATATAATTTACATTATTCCGCTCCCATTGATACATACTGAGGAATAATATCAGTGGGTCCATTCATAAAATATAAGAGATAGCCCTATGAGAGGACTAATAGTGAATGGAGACTCATATGTGATGCATGTCCAAACTAGTTTGGATTGCCTAAAATAGATCTATAGGATATGTGATCCAAACGTTTAATATGTATAATAATTCATGACCATGATTGTAGAATAAAAATAATAGATTTATAATGAAGATATGTTTTTAAAGAAAATCTTGGATTATATGTCCCTAATTATTAAGGTATCTCTTAAAACAGAACAAAACAAAACCCCGATTTATTGAATTTTTCCCATAATTTATGATTGGATATTACAAAGATATAAATAATTTTTTATAACATGATGGTGGAATGATATTATTTTTTAATAAAGGATCCCTTAAAATCATAATTATGGGAAATAGTAATATTAAATCACGAAAAATTGAAATCCAAATATATTATGTTTGTCAATGGACTCAAACATAACTTTTTGAGTGTATATTAAATGTTTGAAAATGGTATTGAACTCATATTCATAAAAAAAATTACTTATTAAAATAAATAAACATGGAAAAATTATCAGAAATGATAGTTAACCAGTGGGAATCATTTTTACATTGTAGATCCTAACAATTTAGGTTATCTTAGTTCTATTGATTGAAGTAATCTATGTTATAGAAGACCTGGATACCATGGAAACAAATTTTGTGGGAAAATTTTGTGAGAGATCCACCTCAACTATTTTTAGATTTTTATTTAATTTTTATCCTTAAATAAAAAGGTTAATATGGTTCAATTAATGTATAAATGAGTGAAGATACTTTCAGATAGGCCACCTGGGTTGATACACTCAATTTTATGTAGACCTGTGAGATTCGAATATGCGAATGTTGACTTATATTTTATCATATTAATTGATAAATACTCAATAATGAAAATTTTATTGTCCATTAAAAATTTGACACATGAATTGTAAATGTTTAATCATTTTAGATGATATATTGATAGAGAAATATGTGTTCATTTCAAGAAGCAAATAACCAATAATGGGATGGAATTCACCAGAAGGTCATTTGAAACATTTATTTATAAAAACAAGATTAATAATTATTATGTCACTACCTAAAAATATCAATGGAATGTGGATATTTTATGAATGGTTAGAATCATTTTATAAATAAGAAGAATTATGCTGGTCATGTTTGAATGATCAAAAACATTTCAACAAATTAGTTTTGTGTGTTGTTTTTCATATCCAGAAAAAGTTCTTTAGAATAATTCAAATACATCCTCATATAATATAATGTATAATAGGAATCCTGTTTTGAGTAATTTAAATGTTATTTGAATCCCATGATAAATGGATATTAAAGGTGTTAACCCAGGAAAACACATTGGGAAAGAAAAAGAGGGTGTCATTATTAGATATTAATCTAATTGGAAAAGATATAGATGTTGGAATATAACAAATCACATTATTGTTTGCTATTTTTGAGTAAATTTATTGAAAAAAACATAATAGTCTTCCAAATGTAGTATTCTATAAAAAATTATGTTTAAAAAGGTAGTATATTTTTTAAAAACATAGTTTAATATAGATAGAAACCAATCCTCAGCAAGCTAAAATTGAATCTGTTTAAACTAATGATGAGGATGATGCTAAAAAAATTCAACACCAAAATATCATAGGTTTAATAATCATTTTTGGGTCATAAAATATAATTATAAATCAAAATTTCCCATTTTGAAAAAAATGAAACTAACTTATGATTAACATACAGTAAAACCATCTATAAAATTATTAATGTTTGATAATCATGTCTCACTCACATCATAGATTTGACCATGATCTATTGAAAAATTTATCATGTATTAATAATGAATTAGTGTTATGAATTTTTAATTACGATAAATAGAGTTGAGAAAATATTTTGTTCTCATGCCATAACCAAAAGATAAATTTTTTATTTAGATGAAGAGATATTCGAGACTAATATGAATTAGTAAAAGGGAAATCATGAGAAAAATTCCAAACATGATTTCATATGTCCTTAATAGGTGGTGGGATATGAATTTGGGAAAACAATTGTCCTATGGAAATAGTGGAAGTAATTTCAATGTTTCTTATTATTGATTCTCAAGGAAAATTAAAACAATTACATCTATAATAAAAAATTAAATGTTTAATATTGACCTACAATAAATAATTTATATTGATAATCATGATGGTTTTTTCGTGGTAGTTAGATTTTTATGGTATATAATCTAAATAAGTATTTGAATAGAATAAAACATGTCATTGGGTCTTAGTATTCTAAAATAAAAGAAATCTTAAAAGATATTAAAATCTATAAATAAAAAGTGGATATTGATCTTTAGATCATAGACAATAATTAAAGTACTCTAATTTGGATTGTATGTGTTAATGACATATTTGTTATAGGTGATAAAGAGAGTTATTGAAAAATGATTACCAAAAAAGGAAGACCCATAATGATATGTTCATGTTGAGGGATAAGATAAATTTTATAGGATTATATGTATTCGAAAATAGAAAATATTACCTTCTTATCCTTAGAGATGGATCATATATAATTATTAAAAAATTAGTTTATATTTAGGAAACTAAAATTTTATATAGAACTATTAAATATGGGATTGAAATTTCCAAAGATAAAAATAGTGACATTACATATCATTGGGAGTTCATAAAATAGATTGGAAACCTACTCATTATCACAACATTAAGACCTAATATTGTTAATGTTCAGATATTTTTTTCCGGGAAACATTGTGATCCAGATGAAACTCATATTATAGTAGCAACAATAGGGTGTAATTATATTTGATAGACATGAAATGATGGGTTACTTTATAGGATATGGAATACTCTTAATGTATAATTGTATACATATGCTTATTAAGTTGGTGATAAAAATGATATTAGGTCCACACCATATGGAATATTTCTATTGGGGGAAATATGTTTTTGTTAGAATTGTATAAAATAAAACATAGTTACATTAGGCACCACCTAAATTAAAAATGTGGTATATGAAAGAATTTTAAAAAAAATTATAAATTAAATAGCATGTTTGTTATTATAATATGGTAATTAAAATAACTCTCAAAATAATATGTGATAAATATATTTTTATAGGCATCTAAAAACCCCAGTCATAACAACCTTAACTATAGTCACCCAAAGCTAGTAGTTAATTTTTTACATTATCATAACAGAAAGGGGATCTCATCAGGAAAAAATGAGTTAATTTTCCATAAATAACTAGATACATACCTAATTAATTTTTTTGACATTGGAAATTAAATATAAAATATAGTAGGAGAAAATATCTAATATCCTTGAACTCATTCAATGAATTCTTATTTATATCATGAAGAAAAGAAGATAAATAATATTATGATGAAATTATCATTATGGATAACATAAAACAGAATCTATAATGAGTAAATATAGAATAATCAATACATAAAGGTAACTAACTAAAAAAATCCATTTAATCAATTAGTTGATCATAAAATAAGTCCTTCAACAATATAATGTAATTATCAAATGGATACTAATAACTAATTTCTCAATGATTGAAATGGAAAACATCAGATGTCATGGTATCAGATATCACGATATCTATACCATCAAGACCTTATTCCATAACAGTTTAATCATTTGGAAGGTACACACAAAAACCCATTTAATTTGGATAACTAATTAATCTCCTGAGACCTTATGATGTATCCATGGGATATATTTAATTATTACACATGTGTCACTACATTTCCAATCCAATCCTCTTATATCAAATGATCAATTCAATTCATAAATAATATTCCTTGCCAAAAATATATATTTTTAGTATAGAGTAAGGGATTATAATAATTTTCCTAAGTCAATCAAATCATTTTCATATTAAAAATCTATATGTAAAAAATGTTATATGTTTCAAGAAATAATCGTTTAAATGATATATTTTTTGGGATATTTAGGAGAAATTAAATATCTAATGATCACAAAGAAAATCAATTATTCAAGAGAACTTTAACAAGTACAAATTTAATAATATATAAGATATTACCATTGGTTCATCAGAAATGTAGGTTTTTAATAGAATCATAACCCTTGGAAAAATAAATAAAATTGAATTAGAATATTAAAATAAACTTGAATTACATAGGTTTATTTATAAAACCATTCAAATAATCAATATGATGTTATGTATCATAAAACGGTTCCAATGGTGAGGTCATCGGTTAAATATTTATATATTGAAAACATTTCTTTTGATTATTTTTAATGAATGTTTATAATAATTCATTCCTAAAACATTAGAAATATTAATTTCTAAACCTCATAAAATAAAATGATACAATTATATTTCCATAATAATTTAAATTTTTAAAAAAAAAGTAAGTAAAAAATTAGAAATTAAAGACATTGAAGGAAAATGTATCTTATTAAAAGTGGAATAATATTATTTTTTTCTAAAATTTATTTCGAAAATTAATGTTAAAAATATATGAAATCATCAAAGAAATATGGATACTACTGGAACAGCCAAAGGAATTGAAAATATATGGATTTTGAGAAGCAGGTATTATAATATTTACTCTATGAAAATAAGGAAATAAAAAAAATTAAGTGACAAATCAAAACAAGTAGGAGGGATCATGGGAACTGGTTAACCAATGGGATAAGAGGGGGTTAATTATATATATATATATCTTTGTGGGTGTGTGTGTGTGTGTGTTAGGATAAAATCATTTGATGATTTTATATTTCTTTATGAATCCAAATATAGTTAGAATTTTATTTGTGGGTACGAAAGTTGACTCCCATGAAAATGAAAAAAAATACTTATTACACTATAGAGACCTATGTAAAAATCCATATGATTTTTTGGGTATATATCCTATGTATAATGTTCAATAATGGTTTTTTGAAATTCCATTTTTCATAGATATATTCAAATTTAATTATTTATCCTCTAAACTGGTACAACCCTTAATTAAAATTCTATATTTTTTATATAAATTCATTTATAATTTTTCTTAACCTTACAAATCTTCCTTATGAAGGAAATAATTTTATTTCCTTGATGAAAATAGCGGTAAAAAACATATGAAGGTTATATCAAGGATATATATGTTTCACCGGGGAAAATAAAAAATAAAGTTAGAAGGGTTTCAAGATACTCTATTTGTTGTTCTATCAAAATGGTGATATCTTGTTATGGAAATAGATGTAGATGAAGATGAATCTTGGATCTAGTGTATTGAGGATGGAGAAGTAATATTAGGAATTCAGGTATGGGGAATGAGACACTTAATATGAAAATATATCTCAGATGAAAGTGATTAGGATTACATGTTATAATGTAGTTTCTTTAAGAAGGGTTACAACAAACCATGAGTTCATATCCGTCATCGATAAAATTATAATTTGATAACTTTTATGAAATATTTTTTAATAAAAACATGTATCAAGACACAGAAAAGTTATTGGAACCAAGACACACATGTAAACAAGACATGGGTAAGGGTCCAACCACTTAGCCCCTTGTGCACCTTCGGGCGCACCATGCACCATGTGTGCACTATTACCAAGTCTATTCAATGTAGTTGTTTAGTTTTCACATAAAACATTTAGACTTCTTAGGCTATACCATCCCTGTAGGTTAAGAAATGTCCCACCAATAGGGTATAATTTATTTTTACCCTGTTTATAGTATGGTTGGATTTTTTTTGTTACCATGTTTTATTTATTATATATACAAATAATATGACTTAAAAGATAACTACAATATCATTCATTACTATCATTTTTAGAAGATATAAATTTACTATCATTCTATCATTAAATTTATTTTTTTATACGGTATTATTTAACTTATTATAGAAATATATATTTTTTATAAAAAAATTATTTCAAATTACATTTTACCTATTTCATATATGTAAAAGGTTATATTCATATCCTATATTATAATTTCTATTCTGAAAATTTATTATAGTTGGAGTCCAATGACCATAAATATTTACAATATTATATAAATAATCCTCATTAAAATCATAATTTCATAATATGAGTGATATGTATTTTATTATTCTTCCTTGTGAGGATGATTCAAATTTTTTGAATTCAATGTATTCTTGGCACAATCATTTTTAGAGGGATCCTATTTATTGTGCATCCAAATAAAGCTACTTTCAATCACATTGTTGGCATGTTTATTTTAATTTTACAACATTTATTAATAATGGTTGTTATTTATTTAAAATTATCAACTCATTGTACTAAATAGGTGTTATTATATAGTATTCATATGTGTTTACATCTTATTTAATAAAAATTAATTCTTTATTATTTTTAGAAAACTAATTAATTTAATTTAAAAAAATGAAAAATCTGGTAATATCCTGGGATGTTAAATTCAACCGTAAATATATGCTATTATTCCCTCAAAACAATTTTATACATAAACTCACTATAATTCTTACTCCATATGACTTAATTCAGAGATTATTAATCCAAAAAAATATATATTATTATTATTACCCAACGTAAAAAATAATTAATGTTTCTCTTGAAAAAAAATCATACATTTAAAATACTCTATATTATTAGAAATTCTCCCAATGTGAAACGGATTAGGAGTAGTAATGGTACCATTGGGAATTTTAAAAATATAATATTTCATTTATCCAAATGAAAAATCTTCAATTTGGATCAAATTGATGAAAAAATAGGTAAATGATTAAAACAATTAATGACTAATATACAATACCAAACATCGATTTGGTCCTATTATTTATAAAATTACCTTGTAGATTTATCATCAGAGGTTTTGATATTTTTCTTTGATAATTCCATAAATTATAAATTTGATAATTTGATACATAAAGGGTGAAGGTAGTTCACCCTCTCCTCTACCTCCATAAAAATTAGAATTTGTTTCACATTCCTTAGTTTCAAGGGAATGTTTAAAAATAACATGATATTAATTTCCACACATTGAATAATAGGAAATATGAGAAAACATTATTTTTCATATAAAAAAATGATCCCCAAAATAAATGTGGTATAGTGGGGGTAATAGATTTCTCGTAATGCTGTTTTCAATAACATTGATATTGATTAATGTTTCAAATTTATAAGAGCATGACTTCCGGATTATCCATGGAATCTGATAAGTTGGAAGAGAGGGAAGTGTTTCTTGGTATATTATTCCATCTATTTTGATTCTTCCCCATAACTAAAAAATAAATAATAAGGATTATATGGAATGAAATTATACTTGGAAACATAACATATTTTCAACCAAAACATCTTACTGTACAAAGTTATCCAAACCACTCGATTAATACTAACTATAACATCTCAATAACCGAGATGTTAGGTTATTAGATAAATATTATATATATATAGTTTTAATAAAAATTAGTTAAAAATATATATTATTTTACAAATATAAGGATAATTTCCCATTTTGATTATGAAGAATTATTGAAATTCCTTACAAAAATTTAGTGGCTAAAAAATTAGCATCTTTTATTCAAATTTACTCATTCTAGCACCTTAAATGTAACCTAACACATTTGAAAAAATTTATTATGATATGAATTTTTTTTTGAAATTTAGGGTGAGCATAAAATTTCCCAGTAATTGGGTTTAAAACCATTGAAACCCCTTTTATAAATACTGTGATAATTTATTTTAAATGAATAATTTTGGAAAATTTTCTCTTTATATCAAATATAAAAATTTTTAAAAATAATTTTCCACAATGTGAATATAAGGATTCCAAAATATATGACCATAGAAAAAATTTCCAATACCATTTCAAATATATATAATTTTGAAAACCCATTTAATTTCAAAATATAATAAACATTGAGAATACCTGGATTTATACTTGAAAATTTATAAAATAAATACATTGTAAATAATTATTTTTTTTCTTATAGAATATACAGATACATAGAAATCCCTAAAAACCCAATTATAAAAGTAGTAACATATACATTAGGGTAACTTCCCCTTGAGGTCATTGGTTACTCCATATTCTTCGTCATCTCATTTGATACCCAGGTGATAAATTTTTAAATGATTTTTTTCATTGTCTTCCCATATAATTCAAATTACTCTAAAATATCCTTTGAAATCCGTATAACTTATTTTCAGAATGAAAATGATTTTATTTCAAATATAATTTTAGATTATATATCTTTTACAAAAACACTATTCTTTAACAAATATTTTGAGAAATCAATCATTTATAAATAATTATGTCTAAATAATGCATGTAAAAGATTAATTGATCTCATAAACTTTCTTCGACATATATGATAGAAATATCACGAATAAATATTTTTTATGCACACACCTATTTTTATGTATGAAATTCATAAACATGTTTGAATACATTATCTATAATATGGTATCTTTACTTCCAAATATAATTTTTAAACCAAATTTAATTATTGTAAAGGAAATTAATCAATCAATTGTTTTGAAAAGGGTTTTAAAAATATAAAAACATGTTCAATACCACAGTTAGGGTATTAAAATGATTTTATGAAAATCATTAACATTGTTACATAAATATTTTATAAAAATACAGTATATTAATTAATCTAAATTATTTATTTTAGGTATATATAATACTCTAACAAAATTGAATTCAATCCCAAATAAATTAGTTGTTCATATAATCATAATACATAAAATTTCCATTTTTATATAACAAATTTCCCTTACAAAAAAATTAAAAATATAAATACCTTACTGAATGGGTTTTTAAAATAAAATACATAGATTCCTCCATTAGATAATATAATTTGTTTTTAAATATATCTATAGATTATATGGAAAAAAATCCTACCAAACAAAATCACCTCTAGATAAAACATAAATTAAATCCTTTGAAACAAATATAACTTAAATAAAATCATAGTATAATTAAAATTAATTCTTTTCATTAATGTATTAATTTTTAATAAAATAAACGCGTATAAAATAATTTTTTTGATATATATTTATAAATACTTTTCTACAAAAAAAATAGTCCCCTTACTGTCATGAAATCATGTTTGGGTTACAATGTTTATAAATAAAATTATAATTCCCTTACCTGAAACTAAAAACCAAATTGAACATGAAAAGGTCTTTTTAGATATTTGAAATAAAGGTAAAAATCAAATAATTAATATGTTTATTGGGTAGGGTTATACTAATGTGTGAAGAGGGATTTATTTCTATATAGTTTAATATATGGGTTCAAATAAAATCATCTGAAAATTCTATGTTATGTCATAATTCCAAAACAAGTTTTCATTTTATTTGAGGGTATGAAAAATGTTTCCCATCGATATGATAACAACATTATTATTACTATATGGACACCCAAGAATGATGTTTTGTGGTTTTTTATAGTTTTTTCTTATAGAACATTTTTAGTAAAAATAATAGAATTGAAATGTTTTATAAATATATTCACATATATTTATTTCTCCATTTAACTAGTATAACACTTAATTTAAATTACATCGTTTATATATATATATATATATATATATATTCTTATTATATTCCTTTTCAAAATTCATCAAGTAGAAAAGCATAGAATTGGTGTTCGATGCTCAATGTTGGAAACAAACAAACTAATTGTAGATTGATGGTATGGATTGGTCACCATTGAATGTCAATAGTGGAGGTAGGGGTTTCTAGATATATAGTTTATAGTTCATTGAAATAGGTGATGTAATGTGGTGGAAGAGGATGGAGATGAATACAAATCTTATATCTTCAATATCGAGGAAGGTGAAATAATAATAGGCATTCATCTTTAGAGAAGATGATACTCATGTTGATCAGACAAAACATATGAATGTGATCAGAAGGATATGTTATAAATGGGTATCCTTAAGCTAGTCTATTGTAACCCGGGTGTTCTTATCCCATGTAAAATAAATGTCCTTCCAAGAACTTCTATGTACTATTTTTCATATTGATTATTGCTTGATCCATGAAATTGGGATCAACACCCATACACACTTATACACACCACAGAGGGACGGTTTGACCCCTTGCAATCATTCGATTGCACCACACACCAGGTAAAAACTATGAACAACCTTATCTGCTGTAGTTTTTCAGTCTTCCTAAACTCCTTGTGGGATTATTAGGCTATCCAACCCCCATGGGTTGAGCATGCTCCCCACAATAGGGGAGAATGGATTGGACCCCTCTGTCTTGCATTGCAAGAAATGTTTTTTAACTGTGTTTTAATTATTATATATAAATATAATATTACATAAAAGTGTACTACACTATTATTAATTAATATAATTATAATAATTTATACTTTTTTATCAATCTAAGATTAAATTGATATTATTTCTGGCAATATTATTAAAAATATCATAAAATTTTAAATATATCTTAAAAAAATAAATTAATTCAAATAATATTTTAAATAATTCATATACAGAAATGGTTCTACTCATATAATAAATTTTTATTTTCATTTAGAAATGTTTATAAAGTCTATTATAAAATAGTTAAAAATATTTCAACTATTATATAAATACTCCAATTTTAAAAAAATTATAATATGAGCTTTATGTATATCAATATTAATTCTCAAGATAATGATTTATATTTTCTAGTTCTATGTATTCTTACCAACATTCTTATTTGAGTGACACTACTTATGATAGATAAAAATAAAGAGATATATAGTCATTTTGATGGCATGTTTATTTTATTATGTCCTAATTTGTTGATAATGTTTTTTGTATATTTATTATTAGGAGCTATTTAGTCCAAAGATACGTTGTTTCACTGGATTCATTCATGTTATCATTGGTTTTAATCAAATGTTCATCTATTTTTTTAGAATACTTATTAAATTAATTTAATAAAATTTTTATTCCCTTAAAATTCATATATTTTATAATATGTGTAATACTAGGAATTTAGTAAATTAATTATTAAAAATATCGACTTTGATGAGAAATAGATCCAATTACAAGATATATAAAAAAATTCTCTTTTATACATATATTTTATTGAATCATGATCCAAAAATAGTAAATAATTAAATAAAATATTTAAATCCCATAAATATGCAATGTATAAGAAAATATATGGATTTTGTGAAGGTTGTATTATATGTTTCCTACAGTAAAAGTTAATGCAATCCCAAAAATTAAGATATTGTTTAATAAATCCATACATCTTTGATAACGTTTTAATTTTAACCCATGAAAAAAATTGAAACATTTATCATAATAAATAAATTCGAATTCATGTTGAATATATCAACGGTTTAGTACATACATTACATAAAACTAAATTGGTTCGTAATGTCAAAAATGTCTCCAAGGAATAGAAATTGAGATGAAATCTATGACAAAGATCATATCACAGAAGTGAAAATTAATCAATGAATTTATTAATTGTAATAAATGTAAATACACAAAGAATAAGTTAAAATACAACACATAAAAAACAAAAATCATTACTGATATAATCAATGAATATCAAAGAAAACAAATAAGTAATATGACTCAATGAAAAGAAAATGAGTTATAAACCACTTACCGAATGCTTCCAATTAATTCAATATACACTAACCTCATATATATTTTATTTAAAAAAGTTATTAATATATAATATAACCATATTCATATTTAAAATAACATATATTACCCACTTATAACATCATATCACTCATTTATAAAAAATATTCCATTACTTTTATAGTTTTGGGTGTCAACTAATTCATTTTCTCATTTAATTTTTACCATGTAGGTTCTGATTCATGTCAATTGATTTAATTAAATAATCTAAAAAAATTATATTAATTTCATAAATATCATATTTATTCATTATATAATATTTAAGAATCATTATTGATACTTGAACATGGAAAATTAATCACATTGCTTTGGGGAGATGGAGGGTCGTATATACACATCAGAGATGCTATCATTTATATAATTGGTGAAAGAGTAAGGATTTATAATATATAATAAAATTAAATAATAAATATTATATAATTTTTATAATATATATTTATTTTTTAACATTACTACTATCTGTACAAGTCCATGATGGAAAACATAATACATCAGTTCAAGAGGGGGTAGTCCTCTGTACAAATGAGCGATTATTTATTTACCATTTGAAAAATAAGGAGATTGATAAATATTATTTGATCAATATATTAAAATGTCATAATATGAAATATAATAGTGTTATTATATTGTAATTAGTAATTTATAATTGAATGTGGTAATAGAAGAAGTAAAAAAGTAAAGAGTTTGGTTGAGATAATTGCCTTCACTTTGAAAAATATCATTTGGATCTCTTATTAAGGATATTATGGTTGTTTTTTTCTAGGAACGTTTATATTGAAAATTGATATTGAATTTTAGGACAGATTTCTTTTATGGTTTTTAGAAAAATGTATTAATATGTGTAAATTATTATGGGGGTATGCGGTCTTTTATAATTATAGGGAGTGGTTCACATATAATTTTCGAAACTTATGAAATATTGTCAAGTCACATTTAGGGAAAAAAAGAAAAACATGCCCCGTATTATAATGTGATAAGGTAAATTTTAAAAAATAAATAAATAAATGGTGGTTCAGAAAATTATTAGGTCATTTTAACCCTTGTCATTTTCTGTTAACCCATGGTAATCTTATTTTAACCATAATAGTGGTTATAAATTTTTACTATTTTTACTATTCATTATTAACAAAAAAATAAAGTGCCCTTATTAAAAAATTTATAACTTCTTATTATATACATGGAATCCATTTTTTAAAATTTAATTCACTGAATTATAATAATTTTATTTCATAAAAATCCTTCAAATCATGTCAAAAACTGATTTCTGATAAAATTCATTTTCTAGCATAAGATGATCATATATTTACTAAATGACTAGAATTCATAATTATATGTATTTAAATCAACACAGTATGATATATAATATATATATTTCATTTAAATAATTCATTATCAATAAATTATTTTAATTAACATATAAATGCATTATTTTTTTATAAAAATCAACTTTTCGAAAAATATCTGGTTTTACATCCATATGATCATAAGATTATTTTTATTAAAGTGTTACTAAAGACAATTTTAATTACAAATATATTAAAAATAATTTTAAATAAATGGATTTATATTTAAATACTACATTTTTATGTATTTATAGAGGCTAATTTCAGAGGAAAATTATCAAAAACACATTTTAGGTTTTTTAACCAAGTATGTTTAAAATCAATATCTATCATATCAAGTTATAATCATTGTTATTTGAAATAATAAAATTTTAATCCTATTATAGCTTTATTAAAATATAATTTTCACTAACATTAATAGAATATTAGGTTTTGCATCAGGTGAACACTCAAGATATACGAACACGGACATTAGGCTACACTTTATCAAATAATAGGATTTTGATAGTTATATAGAAATGTGATTTATTACTACAAAAAATAAACATATTTATATATATTCCCTAAGTAGATGTCATAATTCATATTTTTCTTATTAATGCTTAATATGAGTGTTATATCCAACCCTTTCTCTTAATATTCATTGAGAAGTACCCCCACATGGATTATGATTATACGTTCAAAGGGGGAGCAATGATTTAAAAATACTTATAAAGAAATATACTAATTATATTATATCAAGTAGTTTTTAATGGTAAAAGGAGGGAGATATTATAAGTGAGTTCATGAATTAAGTATGAGAGAATCATTATCATTAGTCCAATCAATACCTATCTCTGATGGATATAATTATCTTAACACTACGGCAAAAAAGGCATTTAGCGGCGGTTTTTTTCGTTTCGCGGCGGTTTAAACCGCCGCCAAATCGATTGGCGGCGGTTTTGAAAAACCGCCGCGAAATCGTGCGTCAGGAAACTATTCACGGCGGTTTTCAAAACCGCCGCAGAACGTTTCGCGGCGGTTTTTTAGCGGCGGTTTTTTATTTTTTTATTTTTTTTTTATTTTTTTATAATTTTTTTATTTTTTATTTTTTTCTTTATTTTTTTTATTTTTTTTATTTTTAATTTTATATATTTATTTATATATTTATTTATTTATTTTTCGTATTTATTTATTTATTTATTTCGTATTTATTTTTTGTATTTATTTATTTTATTTATTTATTTTATCTATTTATTTTATCTATTTATTTAATTTATTTATTTTTCATATTTACTTATTTTATTTATTTATTTAATTGTATTTATTTATTGTATTTATTTATTGTATTTAATTTATTTAATTTCGTATTTATTTTTTATTTTTTTTATTTCGTATTTATTTTATTTATTTATTTTATTTCGTATTTATTTTATTTATCCATGCATGCACATCCCATGCACATGCACATGCACATGCACATGCACATGCACATGCACATGCACATGCATGCCCATGCAATATAAAGAAATTCTGCGTTTGGTGAGATTTGAACCCCAAACCTCTTGCATATTTTCCAAATACTTTACCACTCCAGCAAACTCGCCATGTGGTTAATAAACCGAATTTAATATACTTATATATATTAATTGAAAAAACAAATAATACATAAATAATAGATATAAACTCAATAATAATAAATAATAAATAATAAATAAGGAATAATAAATAATAAATAATAAATAATAAATAATAAATAATAAATAAATATAAATAACAAATAATAATTAAATATAAATAATAAATAAATAATAAATAATAAATAATAAATAAATATAAATAATAAATATAAATAATCAATAATAAATAAATATAAATAATAAATAAATATAAATAATAAATAATAAATAATAAATAATAAATAATAAATAATAAATAAATATAAATAATAAATAATAAATAATAAATAATAAATAAACATAAATAATTAATAAATATATATAATAAATAATAAATATAAATATAAATAATAAATACATAATAGATATAAATAATAAATAATAAATAATAAATAATAGATATAAATAATAATAAATAAATAATAATTATTAAGTTTTAAATTTTGATTAATGAATAATAAATATTAAATAATAAATAATAAATAACAAATAATTAATAATAAATAAATAAATATCAATAATAAATAATAAATAATAAATAATAAATAAATATAAATAATAAATAATAAATAAATATAAATAATAAATAATAAATAAATATAAATAATAAATAATAAATAAATATAAATAATAAATAATAAATAAATATAAATAATAAATAATAAATAAATATAAATAATAAGTAAATATAAATAATAAATAATAAATAATAAATAATAACTAATAAATAAATATAAATAATAAATAATAAATAATAAATAAACATAAGTAATTAATAAATATAAATAATAAATAATGAATACTAAATAAATAATAGATATTAATAATAAATAATAAATAATAAATAATAAATAAATAATAGATATAAATAATAAATAATAAATAATAAATAATAAATAATGAATAATGAATAATAAATAATAAATAATACATAATACATAATAAATAAATAAATATTAATAATAAATAATAAATAATAAATAATAAATAATATATAAATTGAATTAATAAATATTAAATATTAAATATTAAATAACAAATATTAAATAAATATAAATAATAAATAATAAATAAATATAAATAATAAATAATGAATAATGACTAAATATAAATAATAAATAATAAATAATGAATAAATATAAATAATAAATAATAAATAAATTTAAATATTAAATAATAAATAAATATAAATAATAAATAATAAGTAAATATAAATAACAAATACTAAATAAATAATAAATAATAAATAATAAATAATAAATAATAAATAAATAATAAATACTAAATAATAAATACTAAATTATAAATATAAATAATAAATATAAATAATTTATAATATTTAATAAATAAATATAAATAATAATTAATAAATAAATATAAATAATAAATAAATATAAATAATAAATAAATATAAATAATAAATAATAAATAAATATAAATTATAAATAATAAAGATAAATAATAAATATAAATAATAAGTAATAAGTAAATATAAATAATAAATAAATATAAATAATAAATAATAAATAATAAATAATAAATAATAAATATTAAATAATAAATAATAAATAATAAATAAACAATTATAAATTATAAATTATAAATTATAAATAATAAATAATAAATAATAAATAACCAGTAACAAATATTATTATTATTAATAATATTTTATTATTTATAATAATATTTTATTATTATTTTTAATAAATAATAAATAATAAATAATAAATAATAAATAATAAATAATAAATAATAATTAAATATAAATAATAAATAAATAATAAATAATAAATAATAAATAATAAATAATAAATAAATAATAAATAATAAATAAATATAAATAATAAATAATAAATAAATATAAATAATAAATAAATATAAATAATGAATAAATAATAAATATAAATAATAAATATAAATAATAAATATAAATAATAAATATAAATAATAAATAATAAATAATAAATAATAAATAATAAATAATAAATATTAAGTAAATATAAATAATAAATAATAAATAAATATAAATAATAAATAATAAATAACCAGTTACAAATAATAGAAAATAAATAAATTAAAGTATACTATAAATAATAAATAATAAATAATAAATAATAAATAATAAAGGAAACACATGAAAAAGTATGAAAAGACGTGATAAGGGATGAAAAATTATGGAAACGCATAAAAAAGGATGGAGAAGCATATAAAGAATGAGGCATTAGAAAGAATGAGAATGCATGAAAACTCATGACAACTCTGGAAATCTCCTTAATAATTCAACATAATCATCATAATAACCCACAAAAAACCATTGATAAATATAACAAGTCATTGAAACCCAAATAAACAGTATCAAATGGAGCAACGGTTAAAACCCGTCAAAACGGTCATAAAGAGACAAAAACATTGGACTCACATTAACGGAGATAACTTATGATCCGAGAGTCCGTTTTAGATTCGTGACCTGTCAAATCAATGATCCTGAAATGATCTTCGACCTGAAAGGTGAAAGTGTCCGAATGGACAGGCGGATCGGAAGTTACGACCATTTAAAAAAAAGATGACGGGGAACGGGTGCTAGAAACGAGGCATTGAAAAACATAACAGACCTGATACCCACTAAAAAGGCCATAACATATGATCTAGGAGTACATGTAGGCTCCGCAACCAGTCAAACTGAATCTCATGGAATGAGCTATGATCTGGTAGGTGGAGGAGGCCGAACTGACACGCGGATCAAAAGTTGGGTCCGTTTAAAGACAAGTTCGACGGGACATCGGTGACGGAAACGGGGTTTTGGAGGCCTTCGGAGGTGTTTTGGTGTCAAATTACAGGACACAAGCTTGCTTCTATTGAACTATTGTGTAGCTCTCTTCGCTGGCTTCGATTTGATATGTGGTAGAGCCCAAACGGACACCCGGAGCGAATGTTATGGCCATTTGAAGTTGGAGAACTTTTTTCAACATTCTTCTAACTCTAATATCTTCCTAACCATAGACCATCTCACGGTTTTGATTATATGTGCCTCTAGATCTCATCATGAGCTTCAATTTGACCGGTCGTGGCGCTTCAACGGACGCCCGGATCAAAAGTTATGGTCGTTTTAGTGATTTCGGGGTTTCTCGTGTTTTTTTATTTTTTCATTTCATTTCGTGGCGGTTTTACCAAAACCGCCGCTAATCCTCTAATAAAATAAAAAAAATAAAAAAATAAAATAAAATAAATTTTATTTTTGGCATTTTGCGGTGGTTTTTTCACGGCGGTTTAAAAACTGTCGTGAAATGGCGGCGTGAAACGCGTTTAGCGGCGGTTTTAAAAACCGCCGTGAAGAAACCGCCGATAAACGGAAGTTTTCTTGTAGTGTAAAAACAAAAAATTATCCTACGTTCTTTTTCCATGACATATATCATTTGATATAGGTTTTGATTTGGGTTTTATTATATAATATTCTTAGTTTTGGAATGATAGTTTAAAATGTTGTGTTTGGTTAATAGAAAATCTGATGTTGAAGATTGATGTTTCTTATAGAATTACTGAATTTGGATTTATTATTTGTTAACCATCTAATAAGTAGAATATTTGAATATAACAATTTTTTTGAGAAGTTATATTTGATGATTATTTTTGAAATTGACTTTATATAAATTCTAATTGGTGAGGATTGTGATCACATAAAAGAATATATGATTCCCTAGAATATGATGAGTTATTTATAGTAGATACTAAAATTTAGGAGTCACCCTTCGATCAGTTTTTTATTTAATATTATGGGGAATTCAATATGGAAGAAATTTTATCATGTATTGATGAAATTGTTAAGGATTTTCTATTTCCACTTATTAAAAAAAGTTTCATACTTGTTTTACCAACTAGAAAAGGTTCCACCATTCAATGAATAATGGTTTCTACATCAAAGACCAGCTGAGGAGATTTATAATTGAGGGGAATAGAGAATATGGGTCTATGTGAAGGATAATATTGGTGGTCAGACGTATCGATGTGGGGTGGAATGGAATATAGTGGGATACCATTGGTTTTGATATAATTTTGGTGGATGGCTAAGGGATCATGGATATTTATTAAGAATCCCCCATCATAGCCAAAAAAACAGGTGAAATAGATGTTTTTATGTATGAATTATTACTCTTCTTAGGACATACATGCATTTCCCATTTCATGTGTTTCAGTCAAACATTATATTTTCATATTAAGCAATATCATTTCATTCCTAGGGAAAGGTTTTTCAACGGTGAAAATGATATAATTTCATAATATTTATAAAACAGATATTATTAATAACTCATGGATTAGAATATCTATATTATTTATTTCTAGTAAATGTGATCTTATAGTGTTCTAAAAATAGATAATATCTCAATAATCTCAACCGTGCGAGACAAGCCAAGATCGATGTAAGTTAATTTTTATTGGATGCAAAGATCGAAACTATATAATAGAATGGAAGCCTGTGTACTAGTTATACCCCATGAATGAAATTTGTGAGGCTTTCCAAAAAGGATTTATTTTTCAAAATGTGTCTTTTGTGAATGGGTTTTCATGTACATAGTCTATCTGAGGGGGTTTGCAAATGTACCTTGAAAATACATTTCTATATGATTCATTTTTCCTATTTTGTTCGTAATGAGGATGTAAATATTAAGTATAGTGAAAATAATTCCATATGTAGTATCTGAGGTTTTCTAGCTTCCCTGAAACCATTAGAAGAATCAACACAAAGAAATTTCATGGTGAATGTAGTATGCAATTAGCACGAGTCTTGTAGTTATAGAACCATAAGAATTTCAAAAACTGCTTATGATTAAAGGATATCCATGATAATTGGATATATCCTGATCGAATTATGTTCATATTATTATATAAAATTTAATTGTTTATGTTTATAAGGATTAGGAGAGTATATTCATGAGTGAATTTATATTATTGATCTAAATGTCTAGAGGCCCTACCTAGTATGTCAATATGAGATATATAGTATTTTAGAAATGGTACATGAGTAATAATTCTAAATCTTTAGTTTAAAAACTATAGAATTTTGAAATCAGTGGACTAGATGAATCCATACCTTATAAAGTAGTGGTAACATAAGAAGATGGAAAATGAATTTATTTTATTTTAAAGAAATAAAAGCAGTGGATTGATAAATTTAATGGAAGAAAATCAAAGAGGGAATTCATTGTCTATTGAAAACTCTGGTTATTATGATAAACATAAGAAGATGACTTAGTGTGTAATATTATTCATTAATAATTTTTTTATGTTACACACCATTCAAAAGAAGATCAATTATTTGAATCTACGACATCATGAAATTCTCAAATATCATATCCATCAATGATATCAAGGAGAATCATGTAGAACTTCTGGTTCTACTATAAATATTTTCTTTCATCATTGAGGTATATAGATGATTCCTAGACCTCTAAATAAGTGGATGATAACTTTTTAAAACATTGTATTCAAATTTTACTAAAGCTTTAATCATTACAATTTTATATTGGGTAGTTATGATATTTGTCCCAATAGATGTTGAACACAATAAATATTTGTCTGTCACATATATGGAAACACTCATTAAATTATTATCTTCTTTATAGTTTATTATTTATATCATATAATTAGGGAGGAAATTCTAATATATAGTGGATCATGGTCTTAAATAGTCATAAGTGTTAATTTTTCAAATAAAATATAAAATAAGTATTGTTGATTCGTCACTACCACCATCCAGTTGTGGTCCACCATTGATCCCATATATATAATGTTCCTAGCTAGGTTTCTAGACATCACTACCTTCCAACATTCATGGAAATTCATCCATTTTTTATGTGATATATTTTATCTTGTAATCCATTACCCTCGATCGCTTACACCATTAGGAGATTCCAAAAACCACATTCTAGAGACATTATGTCTGATAACATTTTACCTCCTACTTGATTCCATCAGAAGATGTGAACTTCTAAATATATTATTTTCCCCTTGTTTATTTCTCCTAATAGAACATGAATAATATGACAATTAATCTTCTAATGAGTTCAATTATAAAGAATAATATATGATGACCAGAAATTTGGGTGAACATAAACTAGTCTTCGTGTCTCATTATTATCCAATAAGGAATACTCTTAAAGTCTAATCATGGAATAAAAAACACGGGTGTTTACACGATATCAGAGATTAAAAAATTCCTATCTAATATATAGATATTTTTTCTTATAATATTTTCCAAATATCATTGATTTCATTTTGTTTAATTTCTCTCCTCATCATATTATCTAAATATTCAATATCAAAGTCACCATAATCGATAATATATTTGTTTAGAATAATTTCAAAATGAATAAAACCAAAAAAACATAACATTAAATAAGGGAACATTTAATCATTATTTTTTTGAAAAGGAAAATTCATAAATACCGAAACATAATGAAATTATACATGTTGTATATAATAAAATATAAGTGAAAATAAACAAATAATATCACTTATAAATATAATTTTATGATTTTTTTGTAAATTATCTCTTTTATTCCCCTAAATACGTTCCCCTTATTGTTCATTAATAAATTTCAATATAATATTTTGAAATATGTTGATAAAATATATAAATTAGGATAAAATGGGTTGTTTATTTAAATAGTACTTATTGGTGATGTTTGAGTATATGAAATGTCATAATATATTATTATACTAAATTTTATTCCCACATCCCATTTGAAAAAATAAATGGAATCCTTATGTGGTTAAGTATGAGTTCGAGGGATGAGTGTTGCACAAGTTGATGATTTGGTTATATCTATCATATTCCTAGTTGATTATTCAAATATGGATAAGGAATTTTCCACCATGGGATATTATGGGATTTTGAATATGGTGTATATTAAATTATTATCACATTGATTCTCCATTAGATATATTTCACTACATAATAGGCAAATAATGTCTTATTAGTTCCTAATAAGTCATCCAATGAAACATGAGATATTATTATCATTTATCATTAATATTTGATCATATATAATCATTTCATTATTTAATAATTATTTATTCAAAAAAATATTTTTAGTATGTACTGGAAAAATAAAATTTATTTAATATTAATGGTGTTCTATTATAAATTAAAGTTTTATTTTTTATATATATATTCAACCAAATTTATAGTATTCCTTATTGTTATAAATATTATTTTCATTCATCATTAATGTCTTGAAAATAGTTTAATTTTTACTGAAACTGTAGTTTCTAAAACAATTTTTAAACTAAATTGAATATGGAATTATAATTATCAATTAATTTATTATCTAAAATAAAATACACATTTCTATTATTAATATTTCAAACGTTTATCAATTTAGTTATTTTATAACGGTTATAAATAGATAATATACTAGAATCATAATGAGGATATATTCTCACAATCTACATAGCCTCATAATTTATATATGGTCTGAATCTCATTTGATACAAGTACAGGAAATGAACCATTTTCTGTTACAATATGTTCATTATATTTTTTGAGGTTTGAAGACTGTGAAAATTAGTGGGAGATATCCTATCACAAAAAGTTTGGGAGAATTAGATTTTTCATGTTATATATTTGTCTTTAATAATGAGTTTGTTATATTTCGATTTCTTAAATATATATATATCTTATCTTTATATCTCTTGAATTATTTAAATGTTTAAAATGTTATGTGGTTGACTTTATATTTTATGTATTGTTGATCATTTCACATCTATGTTACACCCTATTTGTGTTTGATTATTTTTTATGTTTTTATTTAATTGCACGACATATCCAACAAATAGAGTGTTCATTCAATTTTTTTAGATGTAAGTAATGTTATTTATTGTCAAATGGTTGAACTAAATCCTGGATTTAAAATTATTATGTCCTTAAAACATTTTACAATACCATAGTGATTAGAAATACACATTAGGACATATGGTTTACTAACTAGATTACAAGGATAGATTAGTTTGGTAGGTTAAATATAATAATGATATCAGATCCCAAAATAAATTATGTAATTTTGGAATTAAGGTACACTGGATATATGATCATCATAAAATAATAGTTATGTTTCGACGCTATTTTGGGCTCATACCATTCATGATGAGACTTCATTTTATATAGGATATTGAAAATATGACATTCTTTCTTAAGATTAATTCTGTAAATAAATAATGATTAATTTCATCATTAAGAAGGATATTTGAGTGAATTTTTATGCCTAGTATTTATGGTGTACTAAGTACACAACATGAATCAAAACAATACATGCTAATTTTGGGGACAGGTAATAAATTTATGGTCAGTGAATGGATTTACTAACCGTCTAGTTAGTCTATGAATCTCAAAAGACAAGTCATGTTTTTTAATTTCCCTCCTATAATGACATAATTTGATATTTTATGTCATTTATTAGATTTTTATTTACTTATTTTGATATATTTTGTATGATTCTAATTTTAATTAATTTTTATCGAAACAAATTATTTTTTTGAAATATTTTCATATCATGCCGCCTAGATGAGTCCAAGTGAAGTCTCAATAGTAGTCTATGGATGGTCCCCCATTGGTAAATCATTTTTGGTATTATGGTTGATATAATTATCAATTATTAATATCCATGTTATATAAATTATTTTAATTATAGTATGATATAAGATAAATATGTGATTGTTGAAATCCAAGACTATAATTTTCTTAACTTATGATTATATTACGAATCCCAAAGAGTATATGTGTTGTTGGTAGAGAATGAGTAGCTCGTTAAAAATATAAAACTCTTAGAGACTAAAAATATCATGTTCACAAAATTATAACTTGTTATCACAAATTAAATTTTTTTTGTTAATTATTTGTACTATTCATACAAAAGAAATTTGGGTATGTTTTAAGGAATTTTTTATAAAATAATGCATCCTAGATACTAAAAAAGTGGTGAGGAGGAGATATTTTTTTCAATATTCATGAGATTATATAGTGATATAGAACCCTAATAATTTTACTAACCTTGATAAATATATAATTTAGTCATCATTATATAATGTTATAATTTCATTTATGCTTTTTTCTAGAGGCTTACATCATGTGTGATGAAATTAACTAGTAAGAAATTGAAATTGATGAATTTATCATTTAGGATATTTAATGTCAAATGGGATTATGGAGTTCAGATATTATCCAATATTAAGGGTGTTTTAATCATCTTGTATTTAGTCAAGAAGAGTAGATATAAAACCATTAAGGTAAATGTATGCAAAGAATTAAAAATATTTGGTAGAGCACTAGTGAATTACTAATTTATATTTTTGTTTCTATTCATGTAATGAATTTATAAAGGGTTATATTATTATTCATTTTAGAAAATGAAAAACAATTTCTTTTATAATCTTTGGAATATTCATCTAGGTCGATCCATGATATGTTGTTACGTGAAATTTTAGATCTTTGTATAGGAATAATTTTAAAATTATGATCACAGTACCATTTTTCTCTTATTATAAATTGAATATGGAATGGGAGAAACCCTTATATGTGTTTCTAATCCTATCCAACCCTACCCAAAAGAATAATGATGTATTTATAATCATAATAATATTTTTTTTACAAAACTCAATGTAAAATAAATGTTATGTAGTAATCATTTACATATTAATGAATAACATTTTATTATTATTATAACGAGACTACATTTAAAATAAAAACATGTCATACATATATCATGGTATGTTGATTCATCGAATTCCATACCATTTATATATAAATAATTTTAATGGATTTTTAATTAACTAATTTGATCATTTCATGATGTGTTATCCCCAAATCAGGGATTAATTATATATTATGATTAATCCTATTAACAATACCTTTATTGGGTATAAGGTTTTATAATATTCCCTTAAACACAATAATATAAATATTTTTATTAGGTTATAAAGAATTAATTGGATCATTTCTTGATATATTATCCCAAAATGTTTGTCAATTAGGAATATAAAATAAACATGTCCCAATATAAATTATAATTGTATTTATTTTACAAAAACAAGTCATTGGTTGAGCTATCATGTAAAAAATGGCAACCAAGCTTCATTGTAGTTAATTTCATTCAAATAACTTGACATTATATCAAACTAATCTCAACAGAATTAATTTTCCATAATATATCCTTTTATATAACATGGTATAAAGTAGGAGACTATGAAGGATTATTATTAAATTAAAAATGATAATGTGTTTTAAATGATTTTATGAAACAAATACAAAGTCTCCAAACAACCCATTAGGAAAAATTATGTGATTTTTAAATATAAATGAATCTCATAGACTATGGAATTTATTAAACTAGAAAGTAAAGTAACTAATACCGAGTAATGTAAAACCATTTGAATTTGTTAAAATTATTAGAATAGTGGTATAATTGATTATATTACTTTGATAGATAGATATAAAAAAACATGTCCATATTTCCTAGTCTTATAACTATCATCCTATTAAAATTCCCCTCATTATTGAATATATAATAAATTGGAGATTAAAAACCAATTTAGAGAAATAACCAGTCCAAATTTTCATTCATTATACAGTTTTGTTATAATTGAAATTATTCATTCAATATATATTATATATTAATGTGGTAATTGTTATCCTATAAGTTGGAGCGAATTTTACCAATACTAGATACTTTAAATTTATTATTCTTAGTTCAAGGATCTTTATAGAAACCTTTTTGGTGTAAAATTAACAATGTGGGGCGGGGAATTGTGACCCCCCTGATCTCATTTCATGGAGAATAGTATGACATTATTTTTTATACTTTTTTTATTCTATGATGAAATTTTAGAACATTGAGAGAAATTACCATAATTCACAATTATGGTTCATCATTACCATATGCTTGGGACCCCCATAGATTTTATTATATGATTCTTTTAAAATTAGTTTGATTTCATTGATATTTTCCAATACATGCAATAATGTTTTTAAGAGAATTGTGGTAAACCCCTAAAATATTAACATTGAATACGATTTTTATTTCCTAGGATATATATTCTCTAGTATTAATAATATCAACTAAATCTTTTAAAAAAAAGTTATAAATGTGTAGAAAATCAACCCATTAGTTATCATTTTTTTGGAAGAAAGAATTAAAGCGTCCAAAAGTAAAAAAGATATGTTTTGGGGGAAAATGTTTTTATGAATGAAAAGTGTTTCTTATTATTAAATTTAATATATCACCAATTATGACTTATTTTAATGTAATTATTCTATAATATATCTAACGGAATATTCTAATATTCATTTAATCATATTTACTCGGAATGTAATTAGATTAAATATAGATTTATACATTAAAATACATTTTCTAAAAACCAATTTTATTTCATTTTACACAATTATATTAAATAAAATTTTAGGAGATAATAGAAATTGAAATTTAGAAAAATTGTTTTCATATTTGGAATTATCATTTAAATTTTTTAATGTGAATCAATTTTCATTTTTAGTCATCAAGAATACTTAAAATGGGAATGTATGCCTCTTTAGTGGAGGATTAAAAGGGTTAATAATTGAGTTAAAACTAAAAAATTTGGTAAAAACTATCAATTTGTATTGTCTAATTTTGATTATATGAATATATGTTTACCTTAAATTATCATATAATTGAATGTTTTTCTACTTAATTCCACTTTCTCATGAATATGAAAATAATATATTTTTGTCTTTTATTTTTATTTTCCAGGCTTCTAACCATATAACATAGAAAATGAGTTTCTCCACCTATCAATACATAAATTTCTTGTTAATATATATCTAAAAATAAAATAAGATAAAAATTAGTAACTCTTTTCCAACCATTATAGAGCTTTTGGTCAATGAAAAATTCCCACCTTTGAAGGCTTGAGTTGTTATCCAATAGAAGTTTCTTTAAGAAGACGTAATTAACTATGCCAACCTATTTTTAGTTTATTTCATCCTTAACATCCTAAAAATGTTCTATAACCATACTAAAATGATGAAATATGTTTATTTTCTATATTCAATTTTTTTCATTCTAATTTTACATCTATTTATGTTTCCCAATTCCCATCCTATGTAAAATGATAAAATTGTGCATGCATACTTATGGACTACCACTTCCATGAAGTGGAGTAATTTTCCTTAATATCTTCCATACAAGGTTGGTCATATATATGGAAATAATTAATATACAAGATATATATGATATTTTAATTATTATATAAATATATATAATTAATTACTTTTATTTATTTCGATTCATTGGAAAATGAAAACATAACTCAAGCATACACACGTACTATAGTCTCCATGACATAATTTTATTCACTTTTTCCAAAACAAAATTATGAATTGTTATAAAAGTGTATATAATGAAGAAATATGATACTAATTACAAATATTATAATTTTGTATATAATGGTTCCTTAAAAAATTTTGTAAGGTATGTGACCCTCGAACTGAAACATACAAGGAAAATGGGACATTTTCACCTTTATAAAACCAATTTAATAAGTGTATAACTTGAAATTATAATGGAATGATACATTATCATATAAAAATTAATATTCCCTTGTTATATATTTATAATATATATAAATTCATTATAAATAATATTAAGAGTGAATATGAATAATTTAATGACATGAGTTAAGGGTTTATGTCGTAGTATAATTTATTCTATAGAATTTCTATGTAATAATTCATTGAGAAAAATAATAGGATCCATAAAAATTGAAGAAAATATTTCTATAAAAACTTAAGAGTTCATAATAAGAAATTTAGGATATGAGGTATTTTTTTTGTAAAAATATAATTTGTTTTCTAAATTTTCTATGTTAAATTTCATTGAGAGAAATTATATTATCCCTAAATACTGAAAATATATATATTTACTTATAATTTAATTTTTTCATGTTTTATTTTATTCATTTTATTTTCAACAATTTGGTACCTAAAATATTTTAGAAAATGTTTTGAAGAAAAGACTACTATATTTCAAATTTGGTTGATAAATATTTTCTTCCATGTATATGTTCTTTAAAATAAATTCTACAGTGTTCTTTTATATAGGAAGATGATTATTTAGATTCATTTTCATCAATTATTTAATATATTTTTTATTTTTTGAATGGAATATTCCTATCATTTTCTAAATGATGAACATTTGGACATTGTATAGGAACTGTATAATGAATTTTTTTATGTTAATCAAATGAATGAATTTACACATCAATTTAAATATTAATACCATTAAAGATTTATTAAATAATTTACTTGATTATTTTAAAATAAATCATTTTTCTCCTCATATGAGAAATTTTTATTTTTAATGATATCATAGGAAAAGGATATTTTACCCATCCATCAGAGAAATGGTTAGATGATCATTTAAAGATGTTTTTCATTTATGTTAAACTCAATTAATTTTAATTATGCTTCACTGGGGATGTGATATAATGATATTTTCCATGAACTTTGTTTTTTATTCATATGTAATAATTTACATTTTACAAAACCTATTTTTTTACATGCTTTATTATGTGATAAAGTAATGAATGTTATTATAATCTTATGGAATATATATGTGTCGATTTCATTATGTGATGGGTGGGACTATTAAATAAAATCAATCCATTGGGTAATTATTTTCATATCATGCGATAATATGGAATTCAAATGTGTTTCAACCCAATTCATAAAGGGACTTTGTCCATTATGATAATCTGGGTAGTGATCCGTGACAAATGTAAAGACGGAATTTGTTTTAAACTAATATAATCTTGGACTTTTTACACTACGGATGTCTTGGTACTGATCCATGACTACTAAAATAAATTTTTATAATTATGATTGATCTAAATAATTCTTATGACATATTTTTATAATATGTTATTATGGATAAATATTAATAAATGATGATTTCTCACTCTTATGATTAGTGTATTCTTAAATATTAATACTTATCCCATGAATAAATATTTATGATCAATGATTGATTGGTTATGTTATATAAAAGTTATGATAAATCCATCTTACCCTCATAATTATCTTGTGGAAACATCCGATCATCGATTGAAATCTCCCATATTTACCCTTTCCATGATTCGGTGATCACCCTTTCTTATGTTTCCATTTTCCCTAGGTTATTTTTAAATGAATTATGGAAAAAAATTCTTATAAGGGAAAAATTGGTTAAAAACATTGAAGGATATACTTAATATATTTAATTAAAAAAGTTGATTATTTATCTGTTCTCTAAATACATTAAAACATTAGGATTTATGTAATGTATTATGATTAAATGTATTGAATATTAATTTTAAATGAGGAAATATTTTTGTATGTTATACTCAAGTAACATATATTAGTATCAGTGTAGTGTTTTATTATTTTCCATATTTTTGTATTAGATAAATTTGTTGAATATCGTGGGCATGATTTTATGCATATGATAACACCCTATAATTTTAATAAGGTAAATAATGTAGGTTTACTAGAAATTTCATCCCTGTATCGATTCTAGAAAGTGGATACAAATGTGTAACATTTTATCCACGGTGTAAACCCTCTATAAAAGGTTGGTTACGTGTCAAATATATCTTCACATGATGCATGGTGATTGGTACAAAGACTACACACCTGGAAACACACTCACTCTAGATATTTAAAGGATAATTCACATTCTATTTAAAAAAAATGAATGATAGGAAAGAATATATTACAACCTATAATAATATATTTTCATATGAGATGATGATAATGAGTCATGTGTTAAATGAAGGCATATTAATTGAGTACATATCGATAATTAAATTCATTACTATATGATAGATCACTTTTAATATAGTATCGTGATTCTTATACTATGAATTTTTTTGATTTATTTAATTGAAGGATCAAAGATGATTCATGTCAATAGTTAATGTCAAAGTCATTTTATTGATATTACTCTTGATTAACTAAATAACATGGGGTGGAATGATAACCATTGATGTTATACTCATGCTACTCTCCTAATAAATCCATTATTCCGAGTTTCCAAATAAGATAAGAAGGATCCAACATACCATTGATTCTTTCATTAGGAAATATCCACCTTGTTTTAGTGAGTCTGATGATCCACTAGTCATCAAGCAGTGAATATGTACCACTAAAAATATATCCTCCATTCTCATGTTCTTAGATCATTAAAACATTTCATTTATAATATATCATTTGGAAGGGAAATTATACCATTAGTGATATCTTATAAATAATAAGAAGCAAGATAATGAAATGGACTCCATGAAATGAGATGTGTTTAAAAGTTTATTTTTTCTAGTGCATTCCTCATACACATATAATAATTATATAAATTTAATTCAATAAGTATAATAAAAAATATTATGATTCAATTATTACATATGAGAAAAATTTAAAAAACATGTTGATTAAGGATCATGTTTTATCATTGATTTGGAATGAAAAATTTCTTAGTTCATTAATAGATTAAAATAAACTCTCCATTATGTGCTATACATATAGGAACTTAGTAGCTATGAAGAAATCAATTGATGTCATCTCAAGGTATAAGTAATGAGTTTTTATTTCCATCATTCTCCTAGTTTTTATAAGAAGATAAATATTTAGTTTCAAGGAAATTCTAAAAATAAAAATAATGGAGGAATAAAAATGAATCTTCCTTTATACAAGATGTTCGGAAAGAGAAATGTGATAATTTTATTATTGTAATGAGTACCAGTTTTATGTTTTTTTATAGAATTCCATATATTTAATTATTGCAAATGATAGGTAAAGAGTAAATATAACAAAATGAATTAGGAGATAAGTCCAATGAATATAGAATCTATAAACCAATGTTAAAATTTTAAGTAGTATGGGAATTATGATAAAATATTTCCAAATACAAGGGTTAATGATGATCATTGGTGTGAACAATAACTTAATACAACTGATAAGAGAAATTTTCATGTGATAATATCAAAAAACTATGGGTCATGAGAATGAATTACTGAGACGCACACTTAGCATCAGTTATAGATTTATAAATGTTTTATTTGTTTCTATTTTTATCAACCATTTTATAGAAAACAAAATTTATAAGTGTCTCATATCACCAACTCAAGGAATATATGCAATATAACCAGCAAAGGCTTATAAGTGTATTATGATCATATATCATGAATATAAGTATCCCATATAATATTTTTTGGTAATATGTTTCCTTGAAATCTTTTGATTCTCCCTCTAGTTGAATTTAATAAGAATTTTGGAATGAATTGTGTCTCTCTATATAGATACCATAATAATTTCTGATAAAGGGAATTCATGGTGAATTTTCGAAATAAACTGACACATTTCTATATTTGTGGGAATTAATATGAAAATAAAATGGAAAAAATCCATTTTAGGGTCTTATTACATTTTCAGGAGGGGAATTAATATCTAATGGTCAGGGAGAAAATAGAACATTAAGATGTGCTTATTATGTGTGTGTATGTTAATTTAATTCCTGAAGTTGTTCCTAGTCTTCCCCATTTATTTATATTATATTTTAACTATAACTCATACATAGTGAAATTCCTATTTCAGTTAATCCTTATAGAATGGACCTGATTGAGTAGAAATAATTTAATAAGAAAATAAAATATTATCATGAAAATGGATTCATCAATCCATGATTTTCACCATGGGGTACACTTCTTCTTTTTGTTAGGAATAATGATGGTTCAATGCATATTTAAAGTAATTTTTGACAACATAACATGATTACTATCAATAATAAGTATCATATACCCCATATTAATGATTTCATATATCCATTTTTGGGACCTCATTAATTTTTAAAGAATGAATTATGATCTGGATAACATCATTTGAGGGTCAAAAAATTGGAAATATCCAATAAAACCATTCATATAATTTATAGAAAAAATAAATAATTGGTTATTCCATTTGGAAATACTTATTCCCCTAAAATCATCATGTATCTAAAGAATATATTCTTTATATACTACATTGATTATTTTATTCTAGTTATTATAGATGATGTTATTTTATATTCAATATATATTAAATAGAATCAATATAATTTAATGATTAGGTTGAATACCATGAGGAAGAAAGTTCTATTCAAAATATTTTGAATGTGAATTATATATATATATATATATATCATTCATGGGTCATGTAGTCCCTAGTATGAAGAAATGGTGAATCATTTAAAGACTAATGTTTTTATAATTTATACCAAAACGAAAAAGGTTACCAAAATATACAGTTTTATTATATTTCATAGAAACTATTGAATCATTGAAAAAAAATTTACATAGATATCCAATATACTATCCAAAATGACATGGAAAAGACCCATGTTAATTTAGATAGATAAATGTGAAAAGAATTTTAATGAGTGGAAGAAATGGTTTTTATGTACTCCTTTTATCATACTACCATGTCGTGGATAAAAATTTGTGATATATAGTGATGCATCAATGAAGGTATTGGGGTTTTTTCTCATTTATAATGACTAATAGTAGATTATGATGCATTATAATTGATGTTTTAAGATAAAAATTACTCTAATCATGATTTAGAACTAGAAGGTATAATTTTCTCGTATAAAATATAGGATCATTATCTATATAGTGAAATATGTGATATATATACTGTCTATAAAATCCAAAAGTATATATTCAAATATAAAGAGTTGGATATTCAACAAAAGAAAATTATTAGAACTAATTAATTATTATTATTACTCAATACATTACCACCCTTAGATAATGATCTAGTTAGCTATTTATTAAAGTCAGAAGGACCATATTAGTTTTTGTTTAACAAGGATTGAAGGAGATCCAAAACATATAGATTTTATGAAAATATACCTTGAAATCATAAGGAAGGGATAAATATCTTATCATTATCAGCTAAATATCCAATCATCTATTCATAAGAATATTATATAGGCATGAATGGAAGATATAAAACTATATAATATGAGAAGGAATGTATTTGATTTTAATCATAGTATTTATGGAATGGTGAGAATCATAGATATTCTATGTGTCTCATCAATTTCATAAATTAATAAGGATTATATAGTTGAATAACTTTTTTTCATTCTCTATTAATCCAAGTATAAATATGAATAGTTATTTTAAAGAAAAAATTTTATGTGATAACATAATGATGGATATTGATGATTATATATATCAGAGTTTGGTATGCCAATGTTTTTTGAAAGATTGAAATCTAATGGGATTTAAAAACCATTACCCATACCTATGTGCAAATGGGAAAACAACACCATGGATTCCATCACGGGACTCCGTACGAAATATAAATGTATAATTATATTTGGGATATATCTAATCACATTTTAATATTAGTTTATTTCATTACTATCATAAAATATTTATCTATCGATTATATATATGTATGCTATAAATTAAGAAAATGGTAAGGTTTTATAGATTAGTTATCTCAATCATATCTTGTAGTGATCTTAGGTTTACCAATATGTTATAAAGAAATATTCAGTATCATTTTATCTTGATGTTCATATTTAGAATTGCATATCATCCTAAGATAATGGTCAATCATAAAGGACCATTCAAACCATATAATATATACTGGCATCTTTCTTTATGGATTTCAATTGAGGTTGTAATCAATACTATCCTTTGGTCAAGTTTTCCTGTAACAATACATTTCAATAAATAATTCAAATGTTTCCTTATAAATCTATATGTGGAAAGAAGTGGAGGAATCTAAAATGATTGAATAAATTTAGTGATTGAAATCTATTTTTAACTAATCTATCTGCAAAAATGTTAAAGATTTTTAGATTAATTCAGCAATAAATCTAGGAATCTGTGATACAATAAATAATTTATCCAAATAATCATTGGAGATCTCTAGAGTTAAATTTTGGTGATCAATATTTTCTATGCATATATCTGTGAAAGAGGTTTATGATATTTTGAAGTAAAGAGATGTTGATCCCTAGGTATATTAGACTCTATGATATTTTTGATCACATTGGGTTGGTATTTTATTTCTTGATGCTTCCTCCATACCACTTCCAAGATCATGATATATTCGAGGTATCACTTATGAGAAAGTACAAAACAAATACATCACAAGTGTTAAACTCAAATTTCATACCATTCGAGCATGATCTTTTTTTTGAAGAATAATTAGTAGAAATATTTGATCATATGGATAACGGGGTATTTAATATGACCAAATAGAATGTTAAGGTTCTCTGGTGGAATAAAAAATGTAAGGATTCCACATGGTAACCTGAGAAGGTGATGAGGTAAAGGTATCCTCGGTTATTTTATTTAAATGTAATATAATTTTGAAGGAAAATTTTATAAATTTGGGGTATAATTTAACATGTTATGATTTCATTATATATTTTTATGTATATATTAAAGATTACATTGAGAGATATATTTACACTTCACACTAAGTTAAAGAATATCATGATATAAAATTGAAATATTATTATTTGATGTGACTGTTATCACATGTCCATTGTATTGGTGAGTATGAATAAGACTAACTAATTTATAAAAAAATTAATTTTTCATACATATTGAAAGATAATTTATTGGTTATCAATTTCATTGAAATAAAACATAGTTTCATCTGAAAGTAACTTTTTAAAAAAAAATTGGGTGCAAAGTATTTTTATCTTAATAAATTTAATTACTCAAATTTTTTGAAGTATTTTAACCAAATTTTTTAAATAGTATATAAAACCAAATAGTTTAAAAATATTATAATATTTTTTATTAGGTAGGGAATCATATTAAATTCATTTTTATCCTTAAAATTTATTTTTATAAAATAAATAATTATTTTTTCATGATAATTTTAAAAATAATTTCAACCGACTAATGGAGTTTAATTTAATAAGATAGATTAAATATTTAGAATCAATATGTTTAAAATTGGTAATGAGGGAACATTCTTTTTTTGTCATAATGAATAGAAACTATGCTTAAAATTTTTCACATTAGTTATAGTTAAAAAGGGTTATTAAGGGTGTTAAAACTAAAATATAAGGTTTAAATGATCATAGAAACTAGCGTTTATTTGATTTGATAAAAAAAATTAAACCTTAATTTATCTTATCTTTTAACCTTTGGATACATGGTTCCACTTGAACTTTAAAATTTCTTTATTATACTTTAACATTTTATAAATTTACATGGTTTACACCCACCACAAATACAAAATGATGTGCTCTCCCTTCACTCCATCAAACATTTTTGAGACCTCTATATATTGAATCTTATATTTCATGAATATTAATTAAATCATTATAGCTGATTATTTAGTACCAAAAATTATGATACATGACAAAACTATAATGATTTAGTGTCTTCGGAAACATGGATACTTATAAAATTGGTTCATAAAAGAACCCCAACATTTACAAGATATAACACTTATGATTTATACCCTATATGAAACCATTATTCTTATCTTGAGGAAGGGAAAACCAAACGAAGGTTGATATCATATTATCTATATGGGTATAAATAATAGATATTAATCAATAATAAAACATGATAATAAGATATGCATAAGGGTATGAGATTATGATCATAAATTACAATGTTCATGCCCATTATATCATAGATTGTAAACATGAGTCGTTTTATAAAACTTTATCAATGTCCGATAAAATTTTCAAAAGAGTGTGGAATCATCTTAAATAAACCATTTTCCATAAGAGAATAACATATAGATAATAATATGGAAACAACCATATGATTCTAGAATTGTGAACTTGTATAAATAGAATCAGGTTCACTTATTATGTTATATCCTTGAAATTAATCCCTATAATAAACTTATCAACATGATACCAGGTCAACGTATAATTTTATGGTCATGAAAACAAGGTCCATGCATAATCTTATAGAGATAATATCCAGGTCCATGAATAGTCCTATAGACATGAAAACTTGGTCGATGTAAGAAAATTGTAAACATTAAATCACGATCTTATGTAACATATTATTTAAAAGAGTTATCCATCATTACCAAATTAATTTTTTAAATATAATTGAACCATAAATTAAATAAAAAATCCTTTCATAGGCATGCTAAAATATCATGAAAATATTTAACATTTCATCATAACATAACCCAATGAAATGTTGGATTATATTTTAAATATATCATAATACTAAAAATAAACTAACTAGATAAGAATAAGGATATAATTGTATAATCATATCCCTATTGATACATATTTAACAAAAAAGTATGTTACTATTGATGAAAATTACATTACAATATCACTCGAAACTCTCTTGTGGAAAATACCATTTTCATTTTGAAACAACTTCTTAAAAAAGAAAAATACTCACCAATATCATGTAACACATTTATAATTTAAAAACACATTAAAAATAATAAAATAATCGTTAAATAATTGAGTGTTCTTGGTGGAGGGAAAATTTTTAATTCCATATATGTAGAACTAAATATTACATTTATATTTTCAGTAAAATGTAAAAAGTTCCATTTACAGTAAAAAATAATAATATTAAGTTTAAGACATGTTTTAAAATTGTAAATAATGTTAAAAATGAATATAAAAAAATATAATAATATAAAACCATTTTTAAAAAATATAAGTCATGCATTTGGAATATAAAATATTTTCTTGTGAAGTGAAAAATAAAGTCATTTTGATTGAAAACAGTATTTCAGTATATTGAGTACGTAATGTGAGGAAAATAAATGTAAAAAATGTATACTCAAGAAATAGATATCAGAAATGAAAAATAAAATGGTTTATCCAGAGTGAATGATATATTTTTTTCCTTGGAAATTGAAACATTAACAATCCCATATAAAATGAGTTTGAAACATAAATACCTTACAACATTGTTTAATATTAAATAAAAAACATATGAAGGAAATAAACATAGATTTTTACATGTATATAAATAATTTTTATGATAATAATAATAATAAAATTCATTCTTGCTATGTTTAATCATGAAATATAAGAAATAATTTGTTAATATTACATTTGGATCATATAAATGAAAGTGAATTGAAATTCTTATACTCAAGCTTAACAATCATCATAATAAATATAACCTATTTTATATTAAATATAGATTTAATATAATTCTATAACATATCCATGTACATAATTTTAATATCAAAAATGATCCACTGATAAAATTTCCACACCCATTTATTTGAACTTAAATATAAAATTTTGGTTGATAATTGTTTCATTTTTGTTGAGAATTTCAGTTTTGTATATTTGGTCCTTTAACATGGTTCATTGTTCCATCATCTCAAAAATTCAAACAATGATATAAATATAATATATATTCATTTTATTTATAGAGAGTTATCTACAGAAGGTAGATAGAGAAAAATGACTGACACTATTCATGGTGATGGTAGGTCATACATACGCATGAACACTATTTTAACTTTTTAATGGATGAAAAGAATGAAAGGTAAATAATAATTTAACTAACATAAATAATTATCATATATATGTATATATATGTATTATAAATTTTAATTAAATTCACACTAACAAACCATGTAAATCAGAATCTAATAATGAATCTGATCACTTCATGGAGGTGGTAGTCCACATGTATGCATGAGAAACGTTATCACATTATATGAAAATGGAAGGTAAGAAGGTATATATGATAAAAAAATTTAATGTGGAATAATTAATTCAAAAATATAATATATAAAAATTATATGCATAATAATATCCATCAATGAAGTGCAGTAATGGAAAGTTAATTTTATCACTACGTGGAGGTAGTCCACATGTACACGTGAGTGATATATTAACTACACATTTTATGGAATAGTGGATTGATATTGGTGGATCCATAATAATGATAATATTTCAGTACATTTAGGATTCCAAATTTGTTATTTTATAATTAATAACAAAGATTTATTAGAGTTATAAAAAGAAATTAATTGAAATAGGCTGGGTAATATATTTTCATCTTCATCAGTTGGCCTCCATTAGGTCCGTTATTAAAGTCCCTTGGTATTTTTTTTAAGGATACCATAAACTAAAAATAATTTATATTGAATTTGAGAATATAAATGCATAGGGTTTAATCACGGAATTTGTGTTAGAGGGTGTGATAAAAATAGGAGAATATGTTCCCTTTTATAAGTGAGGAGAGGGTCACTATTGAAATTGCATAGATTATTGAATTAATATAAATTAGTTTTATGTTATAATTTTGACAAAATTAATATATCACATAGGTGGTGTTTTAAGACATATCTCTCAGTTTTTACCCCATAGTTTGTCTTTTTTAAATTACAATAATTTCAATATTTTTTACTTTTTAACGGTTAATATACTTACCAAAAAAATACATGTGACACATAAATTATACATGGATGATATTTTCAACCATTTCCTAATAAATTGGACGAATATATGTTATTGTTAATTTTATATCATTTAATAAAAATCATAATTATAAAATATCAATAATATCATCCTTATAATTACATGAAAAATTATAATAGTTCATTTGTCTAATTTTTGAAAAATAGTTCCAAATTGTGATAGATTTGATGATAAAGAAGATATTATATTAATAAAACCAAACAATTAAATATTAAGAGGTTTATATGATATTTTAAATAATATCATTTTGATGATCCCTGTGATTAAATAATTTTAACCTTAATATTGGTGATGACCATTTTAACTGTAGTGGTTCTTAATTAGGATTATAAGTTAATAACTGGATCATAAATGGCCAATGATGAGATAATAGACAATTTTTAATACTAACTAACTTAATATAAAAAAATTATTAATTTAGAATAATTAATTAAAATATATTTATCATTAAGTACATTTAATTTCCTTTTAATAAATATTCATATAATTTTACTTTGAGAAACATTTCACTGTAACAGAATTCAAATATAAACCAATCAAACATCCCTAGTTTTTTTATCTGTCCATAATACTCAATGAAGAGAATAATTAAATCAAATTTTATTACTTGTAATTTTTTAAAATTCATTTACTTTTTTTATATTTATTGAATATATAATATGTCAGCGTTTGATAATCATCTAAGTTAATTATTAAATCAGTAAATATTTAATAAAAATTAAAATGGTATAAATAATAATTTATATTTCAAATAAACTTGTAAAACTAAAAATATCCTATTTTCTTCTATATAAAAAAGTTTTTGAGATATTTAATTCAGGAGATTTAAATTTTGTGTTAATTCCTTTCATAGAATAATAGAAAGACATAATCTGTAAATGGAACCAATTTAAAATATTTAGAAAACATGGATTAAAATGGAAGAACACATTTCATCAAATAATAAAAAGGCATGTGTGAGATAAATTTTAATTTCTTATCCAAATGTATTCACTATGTGTTACCCATTTTACTCTTTCTATGGTTACAAATATCTACCAAGGTCACTTTTCACATTAACCAAAAATAAAAAAATGAATATTTTCCAAATTTCATTTTCTGGATTACAAATATGATAATAAATTTTCAATATTTAATCACATAAGTGTTATAAAATATATCAATATTAAACAAAAAAAATATGACAAAAACTTGTTTTCTATAAATTTTTTTAAGTAAAAATTTTTTTATACCAAAATACATCATATAATTTACTCCAATGAATAAAATTTTAAATTTCATGATAAAATATTTCTTTATAATGAAATTTAAAAAAAACTGTAATTTTTTAATTCTTTAAGAAAAAAAATAATCTTTAAAAAATTAGTATTATTACCTATTCATCGAAGAATTAATCTTTTCAAAAAAAATTACAAAAAATTCATACACATTTAATTTTGAAAATATTTTTAAAAAATGAATATAATTTCGAAAATTCAATTTATAATTGTTGAATAAATTAATTATATTTTTAATAAACAAAATAATATAAAAAAATATTTGAATAAAAATATTTTTTGAATCATGAAATGACTTCAATAAACATTTAGTGATTATTTTTGTAAGAATTTACCATTATAATTGTATTGATAAGGACCAGCATTCAAATATTTCATAATGAGGTTACTCATATTCATTACTTCCAATTAAATAGCTTGGTTAAATTTAAACATCAATATATTTATAATACATATCAATTCGCATAAATCTTGGTGGTGCATTTTATGAAATTTATTGAGCTTGTTATTATTTTATAATAAATTTTAAGGGTGTTACATTCTCTCCTCCACCCACAAATACATTTTTCCATCACCATTCTTTCTTGATCGTAAAATGTTATTTTTTAAAATACATTTATTGAAAACTAAAATTAGACAAACTGATAACAATAAATATTTTAAAAATTGGATGTGGGTAGGAAAATGGTTAATGTAACGCCCCAACCCCAGTTACTTAAATTCGGTGCATTATTACAAAACATTGGCATGATACAAGGAAATTATGTCCTGAATGACTGATCAGTTTAGTAGCCTTGGAAACACTAGATACATTTATAAGTTTTTCATTACATTATAAAATGAATAACTACAACAACATTGTTTCCATAGACAACACTCATATCCCCTCAGACTATACCTACAGGTTAGTCATAAAATACTTCTTCTTATCATGGGAAAATGAAACATGAGAAAGGGGTGATCTCAAATGCTCAGTAATGGTAAGAAATATAGCAGAAGATAAAATAATCTATAGGTATGGTGAATAATTGAAAACACATGCCTTTACAAATAATTAACATGAACACTTTATGAACGGTATATGAGATGAGTAAATAATTCCATAATAAAACATAGTCATTGGTATTCTATTAGTCGAATTACAACATGAAATATCAATATCTAATCTCATAATGATGTAATGCATAATGTCGTACATCATAACAACATAGTAAAGTCCTTGTGCCAAGACTACAAATAGGATTTTGTCAAGGGCATGTGCCAAGACACTAGTTTTCTTCATGAGACATACCAATGAATCAATGAGCTATAGTAGGCTCCACCCGTCACTTACTAAGTCCAATGAATTCCTCATATGAAAAATTTGAAAACTAACATAAAAATTTGTATTAAAACTAGCATATGAAATGTCAATACATAATCCACAGAACATGAATGATATTAAAATTGCACATCCACAGTCAAACATAACTCATTAAATACAATATGGAGGATTGTATTGTAATAGATTAACCTCAATCTATAATAATGAAGGATATTGACATAAATAAAAATAATCATCAAAACTATTTGAGAGAAATGTCCCCCTTTTATTGAAAACATTTTAAAGTCACGCTATTTTCCATGAAGTCATTTAAAAATAGATTCTTGAATCAAAGTGTCTTATACCACTTTGAATCTTTTAAATGGAATTTTAATTTTTAGACATTAATGTCCATATAAATAAGTCCTTAAAAACATTTTTAGAACATGGACATTAATTAAAAATATTTTGAATAATAAATATTTATAACATTTAAAATGATATTTTAGTTAGGGTCCCTAATCAAAATATAGACACTTGAATACAAATAACTGAGGTAATAAAATCATTATAATATCATGATAATAAATGGATTCATGACATACTATGTCAAAGTACATTATATACACCATTATAAAGTGAATCGCTCTATAACAACAAAGAAGTCTCAAAGGAATGTAAATTAAGATGAAATGACTTATAAAGAAAGTATCCTAAGGTAAAGGATAAATCAATGACATAATTATGTGTGAAAAATATAAATACATTCAATATGATTTGATATTCCGTGTAAATCAATCAGAGTACATTCACACATATTCTTTTAAAAACAATACCGATGACTTTGATGTTTAACTTATTGAATGAAAATTGAGTTATGATCAAGTTTATATCAATGACTTGAGAAATTATCAATGGAGTGATTATGTGAATAAAAATTATATCCACACAATGGGGAGTTGATATTTCTACATAAATAATAAATAGTGATTCCACACATAATATTGGAGTAAAATAATCAATGAAGTATGCGTAAAGCTCACTGAGTGGAAATTGAAATTTGAAATTCCCTTACCGATTTGGTAACTTATGAAACATAAAACCCCTAAAATAAGGTTCACACAATGAAGATGTAAATAAAATTAAACTAAAATATATTACACCAAGAATACAATCATCGACAGTACATACACCACACAAAAGTAAATAGTGGCCAATATAGCATGAATCTCACGGGAATAAAAAGTGAGATGAAAAACCCTAACTTTGTTGTAATCAATCGAGTCGTATGACCAAAAGTTAATAACCACATAAATAATGAAATAATACCATGAATATAAAGAGAATCATGATAATATATATCAAATGTGATTACACAGTACACCAAATTCAATAAATAAGTTGCGAACAATGGAAATCTCAGGGAATTAAATGTGAGATAAGACACCCCTTACCTCAAGTCTGACTTGTCTTATATGTTCCTTGTTCTTCCTGAATAATAAAATTAAGATAATTTCTACTTGAATAATAAAAATTTTCAAGATTATTATTCCTTTTATTTCCGTAATTAACTTTCTATAACAATTAGTTAATTATTTGAGTTCATATTGGATATTTTATCGATGTTCGGAACTTGAGTTAAAAATGAACTTGTTATAATTAAAATGTTTCCATGTGGTCAAAAGTCCTTTATATACAGAATGATATGAATGATTTAGATATCATATATATATATATATATATTATATATCTATTATATATATCTATTAATAAAAATACATAACATTTTGAGATAAGAAATGAAATATATCGTTCATGGAGACGATAAGTCGTACATACGCATGAACGCTACTTTGATTTCATTTTGTATTTTAATGGAATTAAAACAAAATGATACATTGTTATATTATAATTATAGTATAATATCATATATAATATCCTTATTTACCACCTTTATACATCCCACATAAGGCATTAATGAGTCATATCATTTTGAGGGGGTGGTAGTCCGCATTTCCTCAAATGAAATTATCTTGTTTTACCAATAATGGAAACCATAAAATGATGATAAACATTTAAAATACAGAATAATAAAGAAAATAAAAACATAATATATATATATATATATATATCATACAAAAAACAGTCTCATCTTAATGGACACCATGAGAGGCGGTAGGAGATAATCGATCAATCATCATTTCGTGAGGCGTTAGTTTTCTATCCACAGAAACAGTATGTTCATCACCCATTAGATGGAGGTGTGTGTAAGTTTAGTTCAAATACTTCTCAAAACAACATACTAGTATATTTAGGATACTATTTTTGTTATAAAATAAAGTAATAAAAAATGTTTGGGGGGGTTGGAGAAGTAAAATAAAAGAAAATAAAACAAATGAATTTTAGAGAAAGCGTTACCATTAATTTGGGTAACATCCATTGGTTTGAACCAAAAGGACTTCTTAAAGTGCCTTCTATCTAAGGTAAGGATTCTATAAGTAATAGGGGATATTTAGAGATTATTTTGGAAGGGTTTGGATGATCCAAGGGGCCTTATAGGTGTGTGTAATGGGTTAGAAGTGGTGTCCTTTTATAAGGGGGGAGGGTTTCTTTAGGAATGTGTGAAAATATTATTTTATTATATAGTGATATTCAGTGTCTAAAGTTCCAAAACTAATAATAGTAGAAGATACGATGACCCATGGTAAAAATAAAATCATCCAATAATAATTGGACTGGTTTTGGATATTTTTTTAATATTAATAATCTTATTTTTCTAAATCATTTATTAATGAGGTAAATACTATATCATTATTATGTCATAAATAATATAATTTATCTGAGGTCTAAAAATTATAAAAAAACTACCATGACCTAGGAAATCCTCCTAAATTTCTAATGAATATTTATAGTCTAAAAGAAAATTTATATAACCCCTTGTAAAAATTAATTTACTAAAAGATATTTGTTTATGTCTTTTTTTCATTACTTAATGTTAATTAATATAAAGTTTCATTATCACTCCCAAGTGGCTCAATGGGGTCCCAAAATCAACCCAAATATTCCCATGGTCGTAAATTACTCAACCAACAAGGTTAGGACATGTGTTAAGGTAATTTTGTATTATTAGAATATTATTTTCACCTTGAATTACCCTATTTTCCTTCAACCATGGTAAATAAAAGTAAAAAGTTACTACTCACCAAAAATTAGTTTCATCTCATTGAACCACATTTTATGTATTAATAACAACCATTTATGTCAGATTTTTGAAATTCAATTCACATAAGTGGTAAAATTTCATTTAAATGAAAAAGCCTGTTTTTTAACTACTACTAAGTGGTTTCACTATACATCAAAAATTGATGTTTTCAGAAAAATACCAAAAATTCAGCATAATCTATATTTGGTATTAAAAATTAACAAATGATGTGCATTTTACCTAATTAATAACATATGATTTTCATTAATTAATTTAAAATTAATTTCCATTGTCAAAACAAATAGCGTGTTTTTAAGAAAAAATATATATCAAAAGATTGACACTTTTTTATGTCCAATTTCAAAGTGAAATTAATTCCAATGACCACCATTATATTAAATGGTTAAAATACAATCTAATTACTCTTTAAAACCAATAAAAATATGATCTAACCATATAAATAAATTATAATAAAAGGCACTTTTGAAGAATAATATATTATTTTTCACTATTCATAAAAAATGAATTTTATCAGAAAAATACCCAAAATTTACCCAATGTAAATTTTGATGTCCCAGTTCTAAAGAAGAATTTAATTTTGTCAAATTTAACATATAAAAGTGCCCAAAGCTATATTTAAATGGGTTTCATCATTAAAAGGAAGTAAATCAATCTTTTAATGTAAATTATGTTTAAAATTAGATTTATTCACATTTTAAGCCTCTATCTTTTATTGGATAAATGTAAAAACATTTAACAAACATTTTTCAATAATTTTTTAGTTATTTATATTTATTACCGAAATTATAATGGCTTTGTGTTAACTACCATTTAAAATAATAATATTATATTTTTACTGTGCTACGTAATATTTCAAAGAACCCATTTTTGGGTATCGGGTATTTCATCGAAAATAGTATCCCCTGAAAGTATAATACATATTTAATTCCAAAATATTAATAAATATGAAAAATGTTTTGTTCTTTATTTACCTGGGATGTTACATCCTTCCCCACTTTTAGGAATTGTGTCCTCACAATTTTAAAACTGTGCTTGGAAATTTAATTAAAAGTGCCACATAAAAAAGAGTCAATAATTCTATCAGTTTAAAAGATAGAAAGAAAAGTACAAAGTCCACCTGAGATAACCCATACTAGTATTCCATGTAGGAAAATATGGATATGGATGATAAACAAATTGTCAAGTAATTATGGAGAGGGATAGGAAACATTATCAGGAAAAAGATAACAATAGGAAAACCACAAAATTGTGATTGGATAAACGGTCATTCGTTTCCACGTATGAAAAGTAAAAGAATAAACAAATTTTGTTTTAAGTTCCATTTCAAAAATATGAGTACTTTATTTAAGATATTGACTATGAACATAAAGAAATATTCATACTTTTTCAGTAGAGTTTCATTCATTAATAAATTTCTACCACTAATTCGTTTTTTTTCAAATGATGAGTATTCATGATGACTTAGTCACACCGGAAGAGCTAGAATCAACTTATAGACAATAAAATTATCCAAAAAGTATAACAAATATATTTACCTTGTCTTTATAGATTGACCACCACCAAAATGGTTAGTACAAGATCATATGATTCCCGAAAATGATAATCCTTTGAAGAATGAAATGCTAATATTAATTTCTAAAATTAAACCAACAATACCCCAAAGTTAAATAAATACTATTAAATAAACAATTGACTTTAAAATCCTTCAATATAATCCAAACTAATATTGAAACCCAAAACCTAGAGGAATTTTGTTATGTAGTTTTCCACCTTAAATAGTATCTCCAAATGACATCGACTACCCTTAATGCCACATTCTCAAAAGTAATTAACCTAATCACATATTCTCTATGATAGGTTAATCATTTCCATAAATAACCCAAAATATAGATAAAATTACACCATTACTCCATAAAAGAAATCCTATTTTATTCTATTTTCATTAGGTATATAGTGTTCCGAACAGAGCTAACGTCTTCTAAAATAACATTTACCACTTAATCACCAAATCATTTTCCTAGACTAAGGATATACATTTGATAAGACATAAGATCCCAAATCAACATATTATTGATCCATAGAATTATTTCTCTAAAACTAATTAGTCACACTAACTAGGGACCTCACGTAGTTCAGTGGTAAGCGATAAATCCCAATCGCACTATAGTTTTGGGTTCGATTCCTGCAGCGTTGTCCGATGCGATGGGTTGTCACACGATCTACGTGTTTTCCTTGTTTAAAAACTATATAATTTTATAATATTAACAAAAATAAGATAGATTCCTCAAAATAACTATAACACAATTTCATCAGAAATTTTATCTCATACCTATAATTTGTATGCCAAAATTTAATAACATGTAATTTCCTTAAACTCAATGATCATATAAAACCAAATGGTTATTTGTAACTATATCCACAATTGAAAAGATAATTCTTCCTCAAATATCATTTTCACATGACAAACTGCATGATTACAAATACAAGAGAAAAGTATTCCAAAGTAATCCCATCAACAAAGAGCATTAGTACTTTTTAAACATTTCTTCATCCGTTTATTTTAACATAGCTTCTTCCTTGACCAAGAGGATATCCTATAGAATAGGGAATTCAATCGGGTAATGGCCAGGTCCCCTACATTTATGGAAAATGACTATAAATTGATTCTTAGGACCATTTTTATTTTCTTCCATAGTACTATTCAATTTTCGTCGACAATTCTTTACTTTTAGTCCTACTTTCCTAAACATAAATCATTTCATTTGTCCATTAAGACACCATACTAGGTGTCTCCTTCCACTTTTCCTAAATCATAGAAATGAACTTTCTTTTCCCCATGGTCATCAATTCTAGAGCTCTTATCATTCACCGCTTTTCTCTTCCTTGTTGAGTCCGTGAGTTGGTTAATATATATGTTGTTGATCATATTTTTTAAAACTGATTCGGCATGAACACGATATCTTTTGCACCTGTCAAAATTATATTTTGTTGTTCATTTCCACCACTTTTCAAACCTTGTACATAATGTTCAATGTTATAAGGACTTCCTTGGAATCAATCCATTGACTAAAACTAGAAATCATTGTGTGAGTAATAATAGTCATAAAATAATTTATAGAATATCATAACACCATATTTTCAATTTAAAACACCTTAGGATTAACCAATGTCATTTATTAGAATCTAATATTAAAATACTTCAAATAGGTTCGTAAAGAGAATGTAAATTATCCTAAGCATATCCTCATGGAGTGTCGTAACCAAGAGTGCAGCAAGACCCGTTGTCATGTAACATGATACCCCGAGTCATGCCTGAAACTCCTTGTCAGAGTTTTCACTCCTAGGTACACTTATGCCAGAGCCGCCTCTACCCGGTCATATCTAGACCTGGGATGTACTGCTTTGAAAAAACACAAAATCTCTACATTGCCATGATTCTAGGAATTTCTTATATACTAATCCTAAAAGTCAATCATAGTGTAATGTGCTCTAATTAGAGTTTATCTAAATCTAGTTTCCAATGTTTGTACTAAACATCCTCTAATACAAAATGTAACGCCCCGACCCCAGTTACCTAGTGTCGGTTCATTATTGCATAACATTGGCATGATACAAGGAAATCATGTCCCAAAAGACCGATCAGTTTAGTATCCTTGGAAATACTAGATACATTTATAAGTTTTGCATTACATTATAAAATGAAAAACTACAACAACATTGATTCCATAGACCACACTCATATCCTCTCATACTATCCCTGCACGTCAGTAATAAAATAATTCTTCATATCATGGGAAAATGAAACATGAGAAAGGGGTGATTTCAAATACATTGTAAGAGTAAGAAATACAGCAGAAGATAAAGTAAACATTAGGAATGGTGAATAATTAAAAACGCATGCCTTTACAAATAATTACCATGACCACATTATGGCTGGTATATAAGATGAGTAAATACTACCATACTAAAACATAGTCATGGATATTCTACTAGTCAAATAACCACATGAAATATAAATATCTAATCTCATAATGATGGAATGCATAATTCCAGATATCATAACCACATAGTCACGGTCTTGTTCCAAGATGAGAAATAATATTTTGTCAAAGCCTTGTGCCAAGACACTAGTTTGTCTTTTGAGACCTACCAATGCATCGAGGAGCTATAGAGGGCTCCCCCCGTCACATACTAAGTCTAATACATTCCTCATATGAAAAGTTTGAAACATAACATAAATAATTGTATTAAAACTAAAATAATAAATTTCAATACTTTATCCACAAACCATGAATGATATAAAAATAGCACATCCATATTCAAACAAAACTCATTCAATACAATATGGAAGATTTTATTGTAACAGATTAACCTTAATCATGAATAATGAAGGATATTGATATCGATGAAAATAATCATCAAAACTATTTGAGAGAAATATCCCCCTTTTTCTTGAAAACATTTAAAAGTCACGCTATTTTTCAAAAATCCATTTAAAAATAGAATTTTGAATCAAAGTTTCCTATACCACGTTGAAACTTTTAAAAGGAATTTAAATTTAAAAACTTTAATTTTCGTATAAATAAATCCTTAAAAACATTTTTATAACATGGACATTAATGAGAAATATTTAGAATAATAAATCTTTAAAACATTTAAAATGATATTTTAGTTAGACATCCTAACCAAAATAGAGACACTTGAATACTAATAATTGAGGTAATAAAAACCTTATAATATCATGAGAATAGAGGGATTCAATATATACTATGTAAAAGTACATTATACATATCAAATAAAAGTGAATTGGTGTATAACAACAAAGAAGTCTCAATGGACTGTAAATTAAGATGAAATCGTTTATAATGATAGTATCCTTAGGTAAAGGATAAATCAATGACATAATTATGTGTGAAAAATATAAATACACTCAATATGATTGGATATTTAGTGTTAATATATCAGAGGACATTCACACATATTCTTATAAAAACAATACCAATGGCATGGATGTTTAACTCAATGAATAGAAATTGTGTAAATATCAAGTTTATATCAATGACTTGAGAAATTATCAATGGATTGATTATGAGTATCAAAAGTATATCCACACAAAGAGGAGTGTAAATTACTACATAAATAAAAAATATTGATTCCACATATAATCTTGGAGTAAAATAATCAATAATGTTTGTGTAAATCCCACTGAGTGGAAATTGAAATTTGAAATTCCCTTACCGATTTGGTAACATATGAGACATACAACCCGTGAAAGAAGGATCACACAATGAAGATATAAATACTCAATAATTAATTTATATTACGCCAAGAATACAATCATGGATAGTATATAAGCCACACAATAAGAAATAGTGGCAAATACAGCATGAATCTCACTGGAAAAAAAAGTGAGATGAAAAACCCTAACATCATTGTAATCAATCGAGTCTTATGACCAAAAGTTAATAACCACCAAATGAATCACAAAATACCATGAATATAAAGATAATAATGATACTATATATCTAATGGTAGTTCAAAATACACAACATTCAATAAATAAGTGGCGAACAATGGAAATCTAAAGGAATTAAATGTGAGATAAGACACCCCTTACCTCAAGTCTGACTTGGCTTGTATGTTCATTGTTCTTATTGAATAATTAATGTAAGTTAATTTCTACTTGAGTAATAAAATTTTTAAAGTTTATTATTCTTTTTATATCAGTTATTACTTTTCTATAACAATTAGTTAATTATTTGAGTTCATATTGGATATTTTATCGTTGTTCGGAACTGGAGTCAAAAATGAACTTGTTATAATTACAATTTTTCCATGTGGTCAAAAGTCTATTATCTCTAGAATGATATACATGGTTTAGATATCATATATATATATATATATTATCTAGTATATATATATATATATAATAGTACATAACATTTGGAGATAAGAAATGAAATGTATCGTTCATGGGGACTGTAAGCCGTACATACGCATGAACGCTACTTTCAATTATATTTTTTATTTTAATGGAATTAAAACATAATGATACATAGTAATATTATAATTCCAGTATAATATCATAAATAATATCATTAATTCCATCCTTTATATGTACCAAATAAGGCATTAACGAGTCATATCATTTTGAGGGGGTGGTAGTCCGGACATCCTCGAATGAAATTATCGTGTTTTACCCATAATAGAAAACATAAAATAATGAAATAAATTGAAAATAAAAAAGAATAAAGGAAACATAAACATAATATATATATATATATCATACATAAAAATAGTATCATATTAATGGCCACCATGAGAGGCGTTAGGAGATAATCAATCAATCAACATTTCATGAGGCATTAGTTTTTCATCCACAGAAACAGTATGATCTTCACCAATAAGATGAAGGTGTGTGTAAGTGTAGTTTGAATCATTCTCATATAAACATCCTAGTATATTGAGGATACATTATTTGTTATAAAATAAAGTAATAAAAAGTTTTTAGGGGGTTTTAGATGTATAATAAAAGAAAAGAAAACATACGAATTTAAGAGAAAGTGTTACCTTTAATTTGGGTAACTACTTTTGGTTTGAACCAAAAGGACTTCTTGAAGTGCCTTATGCCTAAGGTAAGGCTTCTAAGAAGAAGAGGTGAATCTTGAGAGATTATTTTATCAGTTTTTGGATGATCCAAGTGGCTTGAGAGGTGTGTGGAATGGTTTAGAAGTGGTGTCCTTTTATAAGGGGGAGGAGGGTCCTTTTAGAAAAGTGTGAAAATATAAGGCCCCAGCCTTAAACCTTACTTAATCTTGAGTTATTACAAGATTACCCATTGAGGATATTTTCAGGTTTAGATTTTTTGAGAATTACATCATGAAACTTGCATTACATTCCACATTTAAACAAAGTGGTTACATAAAAGACAAAATTCATTCTTCCCATCAATGGAAACATATTTAAAATAAAACACGGATTCTTTCTTGACACATCCTTGACACTATCATCACATCATGTACCTTTCCCTTGACCTGTGAAAAACATTTCAAAAAAACTTAGGATGAGCATAAAAAGATCAGTAAGGGTTATAAAAAATATGGAAAGGAAACATGAGTTCATATATACATAAGAATGAAATCATAATTTACCCATAAAACATAGGCACTTTAACATACCTCATTAAACCATGAATAAATCAAAGAAATCATAAGACAGAAAGGTAACTTCAGGCATTCATAACATTCTTACGTAGGGAGTATCTCTCTTGGTTACGTTTGGAATACCCATCACAGTATATTCCCTAAATCTATTTGGAGAAACCTTAACGTTTCAATCCTTCACGTTACCCAATGCATTGGAGAGCTATAACGGGCTCACCCGCCCTTAGTTTATCACGGAACCACCCGTCTTCATAATAATGCCCAAGAACCTCAACATAATCGTATCACATAAAACATGCATAAAGGAAACATAATATTTCCACCTTTCAATCACAAGATATCAATACAACACATTGATATAAAAACATTATGAAAACCATTTTCAATACCAAAATAAAAGAAAAGAAAAACATGGTATTTATTTTTCTTTCAGAAAAAGGTATGGCTTGTAGAGGAAGTCGAAACTCAAATAACGGTCACGATGGCGGAGAAGTCATTGTCACCGCATACGTACGACAAAAACATTCCCTTTTTTCGTTTATTAAATTCTTCGTATAAAAGAGATTACTTTTGAATAAACATAAAGGTAAAAGGGGTTTATACACCGTATAAAATAAGTTTGTGTATAAAACAAAATATTCCTCAATGAAAGGAAATTGAGATGAAGTCCCATACAAAGACGGTATCCTTGGTTTAAGGATAAATAAATTACATAATTATGTGTGACAAACGAATACACCAAATATAAGTGGATATTAAGTGTAAAATAATCAAAGGTCATTCACATATATTCAAAGGATGACATATTCAATAACTACATGTTGAACCCAAAGAAATCGAAATTGGGTTAAGAAGTTCCCTTGACAGCCTAACAGCGCCACATCAAAATGAGTTGATGAGAGATAAAAAGTGTATCACATCACTTGGATATAAAATTTACATCAATAAGGATATATGAGAACATATCCCAACATAAAAATATGTAAATTAAAAGACCCAACAAAAGAAGTCTTTTAAAAAGAGGAGGGTGAAAGGTTCCCTTACCGACATGGGTATCTTTCGAAACATACACCTCGTGAAAGAAGGACAATACAACATTGATGTAAATAATCATAAAAGAAAGTATATTACACAATGAGTAAAATAATGGGCAGTACATACACCACTCAAAGGAAATTGTGGCAAATGTAGCATAAATCTCATGGGTATAAAAGTGAGATGAAAAATCCCTTACGAAAACTCGGCAGCCTAACGGCGCCACTTAAAACTTCCAAAAATGGATTGATGAGATCAAATAGGGTATATCATAACATTAAAATAAAATGTACAGAAAGAGGAATATAAAAGAACATCCCCCATCATAACAAATAGAAGCTTAAAAGAAGTGACATAAAGGAGAGTACTTAAAAAGAAAGAGAGAGGTTAGATCTCTTACGAAAATTCGGCAGCCTAACGGCGCCACTTAAAACTTCCAAAATGGATTGATGAGAGAGAATAGGGACTCTCATAATATGTACATAAAAATTAAAGTAATAGTAATATAAAAGAACATCCCAATCTCAATAAATATGAGATTTAAAGGAATGACATAAAAGAGTGTACTTAAAAAGAAAGAGAGGAGTAGGATCCCTTACCTCGGGCCTGACTTGACTCGATCATTCTTTAACGTCCTGAATAATAAACTTGAGTTAATTTCCACTTTATGGAGAACCTTTTTATAGTTCATTATTCCTTTTAGATCACTTATTGTCATTTTATAAACATTATGTAATCATTTAGGTTAATAATGTTTGTTTTGTCGATATTTGGTTCTTAAGTCGAAAGTGGACTTCTTACAATTACATGTTGTTCGTGTGGTCAAAGGTTCTTTATATCCAGAATGACATTCCTGATTTGGATAGCATATATATCATATATATACAGCATATACATGTATTTATAATATTATATAATCATTTAGAGGTAAGAAATGAAATGCACCATTCATGGAGACGGTAAGCCGTACGTACGCATGAACCCTACTTTCATTTCTTTGTCATATTAATGGAATTGAAACTAAATGAGAGGTATGTATATTTTAATTCCAAAATTATATTCATCATTTATATATATCATTCATCATATATATCCATTATATACATGTACTTATAATAGTACATTACATTTGTGGATAAGAAATGAAATGCACCGTTCATGGAGACGGTAAGCCGTACGTACGCATGAACGCTACTTTCATTTCTATCTCATACTTTAATGGAAATAAATAATAATTATATATAGGTATATTATACTTCCATTATAACATCATATATAATAACATTAAATCCATCCTTTATACGTCCCACGTATGGCATTAATGAATCACATCACTTTGAGGGGGCGGTAGTCCGCATTTCCTAAAATGAAGATATCGTGTATACCCATAATGGAAACAATAATGGACTGCCATAAATGAAAAATACAGAAGATTAAGGAAATCATAAACATATTATATATCATATATAAAAATAGTGACATCATAATGGCCACCTTTGAAGGTGTTAAATGAGTATTGAACAATCATCGTTTCGGGAGGCAGAATTTCTCCATCCACGGAAATCGTATGTTCCTTAACCATTTGATGTAGTTGTGTGAGACTGTAGCTAAAATAAATCTTATAACAACATTCTAGTATATTGAAGATACTGGTGTTGTTACAAAAGAATTAAATAAAAAGAGTTTAGGGGGTTGGAGAAGCAAAATAAAACAAATGAACATGAGGGAATGAATTACCTTTAAAAGTGTAACTCCTTTTGATTTCAGCCTAAAGGATTCCTTTGAAAGGATTCTGACAAAGGGAATCCTCTAGGACGAGGAGAGGGATGTGGAGAGAGTAAATGGGCAGGGGATGGCCGAGCCAAAGGCTTGAGGAGTGTGTGAAATGAGGTAGAGATGGGGGCCTTTTATAAGAGGAGAGGAGGGGCACTTTTGGAAATCATGAAACTATTATTTTATTTTCAAAAGTGTTTAGAATTTATAAGGTCCCACATTGATATATTTCGAAGAAAATATGATAAATATTCGAAATATTTCCATCCAATAGTTTTTGGACAAGTGTAGGTGTTAGATTTTATATTATCGTTTAATTTTATTTAAACCATTCATTAATGAGGTCATTGTTGCATAATCATGATGTCATAATTAAAATAATTTATTTAATGTCTAAAAATTATAATAAAACTATCCTGATGTAGGAAATCTTTTTATCTTTCCAAAGAGTATTTATAGAAAAAAATTTGATTAGTATAACCCCTTCTAAAAATTGTTTTAGTAAAACAATTTATGTTAGTGTCATTTTCACCTTTATTTAAAAAAAGGCATTAAAGTCATTATCCCACCCAAGAGGCTCCATAGGGTCCCCTAAATCAACCCATGTCTTGTCTCGGTCGGCCATGACTCATCCAATAGGGGTAGGACAAGTTTCATGGTGTTTTCATATTTTTATAATATCATTTTTACCTTAAATTACACTAATTACCTCTAATCGTGATTAATGAAAAAAAGTTACTATTCACCAAAAAATTATTTTCATCCCATTGAACAACATTTTACATACTAATGACAACCATGTATGTAGGATTTTTAAAATTCAATACACATTATTGGTAAACGTTCATTTAACTGAAAAATCAGTTTTCTTGATTACCACTTAATGGTTTCACTATTCATCAAAAATTGGAGTTTTTCAGAAAATCACCAAAAGTTCACTCTAAGCTATATTCGATATTCCGAATTCAAAAATGATTTTTATATTACCTAATTCAAAGAATATAAGTATAATTAATTAATTTAATAATTAACTCCCGCTGTCAAAACAAATAGCGTGTTTTTAAGAAACAATATATATCAAAAGATTGATATTTGTTTATGTCGAATTTCAAAGTAAAATTAATTCCAAAGTCCACCATTGATTAAAATGATAAAAATATTTTATGGTTTCACTTTAAAACCAATTCAAAAGATAATATAATCATATAAATAAATTATATTAAAAGTGGTTTTGAATTAAAATACAACATTTTTCACTTATTCATAAAAAATGAACTTTATCGGAAGAATAACAAAAACATACACAAAGTAAATTTTGATGTCCCAATTATAAAGAAAGATTTTATTTGGTCCAAAATAATTTATAAGAGTGACCAGAACTATATTTAAATAGGGTTCGCCATCAAAAGGTGATAAGTGAACCTTTAGTGAAAACTAGGGCATATACGCCTAAAATTGAATTCTTTCCGTATTTTAAGCCTTTATCTTTTATTGGATAAATGTAAAAACATATAAAAACATATATAATCATATTTTAGTTATTTCTATCCATTCTCGCCAATACAACGGCTACATGTTAACTTCCATTTAAAATAATATTATTTTATTATTAGAGTGCAACGTAAAATTCCCAAGAAACTCGTTGTTGCGTGTTGGGTACGCCATCGAGCATAGCGTTCCCTTTAAAGTCGTATTAATATTTTATTCAAAAATATGGATAAATATGAAAATGTCATATTCTTTATTTACCTGGGGTGTTACATCCTTCCCCCCTTTTGGGAATTGCGTCCTCGCAATTTTAAAATTGGGCATGGAAACATCCTTGAAAGTCCCACATCGGAAGAAGAGTCGGTAAAACAATCACTTTAAAATAAAGAAAGATAAGTACAAAGGTCACCCGAGTTAACCCATACTAGGATTCCAAGTATGAAAACATGGACATGGAGGAGAAAACATAGGGTCATGTTCTGACGAAGAGTGATAGAAAACATGTTTAGGAGAAAGTTAACCATGAGAAAATCACAAACTTGTGATGGTTTAAACGGTATTCGATTCCCCAGTATGAAAAGTTAATAGACAACATTTTTGTTTTAAGATACTTTTTATTGGGGAATTTATTCATAAGGAAACATAATCACTTATCATGTTGAATTTCAACTTTTATTAGATTCCTTACACAAACTCATATTTTCTCCAAAAGATGAGTATTTAGGAAGACTTGTTCACATTAAGAGTACTATAATAAACTTTTAGTGAATCACCTAATCCACAAAATAGAACTATATACTTCCCATGTCTTTAGTCTTTAACCAAAACCAAAACCAAAAAGGCTAGTACAAGACCAGATAATCCAGAAAAGGATAACCCTTTATAAAAATAAAATCTATTCTCAACCTCCAAAATTTGTCCAACAAAACCCAAAGTTCAACGAGGACCATTAGATAAACAATTTGTCCATAAAATTCTTCAAACTAAACCAATCTAAGATTGAAACCCAAATATTAGAAGGATTTAGTCACATAGTCTTCCAAGTTAAATCGTAACATTTATCTCCAAACAACATCAGTTGCTCCTAAAGTCTTGTATCAAAAAGTAATTAACCTAATCACATATCCTCCATGATAGGTTAATAATTTTCATAAATAACCCAAAATCAACTTACACTTAATTCATAAAATCATATAACTAGAAAGAATCAGTCAAACAAACCAGGGACTTCACGTAGTCCAGTGGTAGGCGATAAATACCAGTCACACTTTGGTTGTGGGTTCGATTCCCGCAGCATTGTCCGACGCGACGGGTTGTCACACGGTCTGCGTGTTGTCCTTTTTCCAAAACTATATAATTCTCAAAACATTTCCCAAAACGAGATAAAATCTTAAAAAATAAAAATAACATATTTTAACCTCAATTTTATCTCATGCCTTTCATTTTCCATCATAACATATAATAACCCATAATTACCTCAAAAGTAAGGATCATATAAACCCTAATGGTTACCTTTTTAATTATTACCTGAACTTTCACATCGATTGGTCATCTCGTACATGATGCATTATCGAACATACCAAGGTTCACGTGGTTGATCATGACTCTTTGATAGTTGGTTTAGAACAACCACGAGTTTCCTCATTGAATACCCCATTTCATCGAGTCTCTTAATCAGAGAACCACCACAGTTTCCTTCAAACCAATTGTCACTTTGGTGCCTGTGAGATCCAGCCATTCACTAAAAATAGAAATGTCAGTGTGAGTATATCAACAAAACCATCATGTACTAATGAGGAAGGTAAACACTAAGATATACTTACTCATTCACTTTATCTAAAACTAGGACTCTTTCTGAAATCCTAACCATTATGGTAATGTCACTTATGCTTAGAGAATACCCTAACCTCTAAAGTTATCTAAACCGACCTTTGATTCCAACTATAAGGCCCCAGCCTAAAACCTTACTTAATATTGAGTTATTCCAAGATTACACATTGAGGATCTTTTCAGGTTTAGAGTTTTAGAGAATTAGATCATGAAACTTGGATTACATTCCAAATTTAAACAAAGTGGTTACATAAAAGACAAAATTCATTCTTCCCATCAACGGAAACATATTTAAAATAAAACACGGATTCTTTCTTGACACATCCTTGACACTATCATCACATCATGTACCTTTCCCTTGACCTGTGAAAAACATTTCAAAAAAACTTGGGATGAGCATAAAAAGCTCAGTAAGGGTTATAAAAAATATGGAAAGGAAACATGAGTTCATATATACATAATAATGAAATCATACTTTACCCATAAAACATAGGCACTTTAACATACCTCATCAAACCATGAATAAATCAAAGAAATCATAAGACAGAAAGGTAACTTGAGGCATTCATAACATTCTTACATAGGGAGTAACCCTCTTGGTAACGTTTGGAATACCCATCACAGTATATTCCCTAAATCTATTTGTAGAAACCTTAATGTTTCACTCCTTCGCATTACCCAATGCATTGGAGAGCTATAACGGGCTCACCCACCCTTAGTTTATCACGGAACCACCCGTCTTCATAATAATGCCCAAGAACCTCAACATATTCGTATCACATAAAACATGCATAAAGGAAACATAATATTTCCACCTTTCAATCACAAGATATCAATACAACACATTGATGTAAAAACATTATGAAAACCATTTTCAATACCAAAATAAAAGAAAAGTAAAACATGGTATTTATTTTTCTTTTAGAAAAAGGTATGGCTTGTAGAGGAATCCGAAACTCAAATAACGGTCACGACGGCGGAGAAGTCATTGTCGCCGCATATGTACGACAAAAACATTCCCTTTTGTCATTTAGTAAACGCTTCGTATAAAAAAGATTCCTTTTGAATAAATGTAAAATTCAAAGGGGTTTATACACCGTATAAAATAAGGTTGTGTATAAAACAAAATATGCCTCAATGAAAGGAAATTGAGACGAAGACCCATACAAAGACGGTATCCTTGGTTTAAGGATAAATCAATTACATAATTATGTGTGACAAACGAATACACAAAATATAAGTGGATATTATGTGTAAAATAATCAAAGGTAATTAACACATATTCAAAGGATGACATATTCAATAACTACATGTTGAACCCAAAGAAATCGAAATTGGGTTAAGAAGTTCCCTTGACAACCTAACAGCGCCACATCAAAATGAGTTGATGAGAGATAAAAAGTGTATCTCATCACTTGGACATAAAATTTAAATCAATAAGGATATATGAGAACATATCCCAACATAACAATATGTAAATTAAAATACCCAACAAAAGAAGTCTTTTAAAAAGAGGAGGGTGAAAGGTTCCCTTACCGACATGGGTATCTTTCGAAACATACACCTCGTGAAAGAAGGACAATACAACATTGATGTAAATACTCATAAAAGAAAGTATATTACACAATGAGTAAAATAATGGGCAGTACATACACCACTCAAAGGAAATTGTGGCAAATGTAGCATAAATTTCACGGGTATAAAAGTGAGATGAAAAATCCCTTACGAAAACTCGGCAGCCTAACGGCGCAACTTAAAACTTCCAAAAATGGATTGATGAGATCAAATAGGGTATCTCATCACATTACAATAAAATTTATAGAAATAGGAATATAAAAGAAAATCCCCCATCATAACAAAGAGGAGCTTAAAAGAAGTGACATAAAGGAGAGTACTTAAAAAGAGAGAGAGAGGTTAGATCTCTTACGAAAATTCGGCAGCCTAACGGCGCCACTTAAAACTTCCAAAATGGATTGATGAGAGATAATAGGGTCTCTCATCATATGTAAATAAAAATTACAGTAAGAGTAATATAAAATAACATCCCAATCACAAGAAATATGAGCTTTAAAGGAATTACATAAAAGAGTGTACTTAAAAAGAAAGAGAGGAGTGGGATCCCTTACCTCGGGTCCGACTTGACTCGATCATTCTTTAACGTCCTGAATAATAAACTTGAGTTAATTTACACTTTATTGAGAACCTTTTTCAAGTTCATTATTCCTTTTAGATCACTTATTGTCATGTTATAAACATTATGTAATCATTTAAGTTAATAATGTTTCTTTTGTCGATATTTGGTTCTTAAGTCGAAAGTGGACTTCTTACAATTACACGTTGTTCGTGTGGTAAAAGGTTCTTTATATCCAGAATGACATTCCTAATTTGGATAGCATATATATCATATATATCCAGAATATACATGTATTTATAATATTACATAATCATTTAGAGTTAAGAAATGAAATGCACCGTTCATGGAGACGGTAAGTCGTACGTACGCATGAACACTACTTTCATTTCTTTGTCACATTAATGGAATTAAAACTAAATGACAGGTATGTATATTTTAATTCCAGAATTATATTAATCGTTTATATGTATCATTAATCATATATATCCATTATATTCATGTACTTATAATAGTACATTACATTTGGGGATAAGAAATGAAATGCACCGTTCATGGAGACGGTAAGTCGTACGTACGCATGAACGCTACTTTCATTTCTATCTCATACTTTCATGGAAGGAAATAATAATGATATATAGGTATATTATAATTCCAATATAAAATTATATATAATAACATTAAATCCATCCTTTATACATCCCACGTATGGCATTAACGAATCACATCACTTTGAGGGGGTGGTAGTCCGCACTTCGTAAAATGAAGATATCGTGTATACCCATAATGGAAACAATAATGGTATGCCATAAATGAAAAATAAAGAAGCTTAAGGAAAGAATAAACATATTATATATCATATATAAAAATAGTTACATCATAATGTCCACCTTTGAAGGTGTTAAATAAGTATTGAACAATCATCATTTCAGGAGGCAGAATTTCGCCATCCCCGGAAACCGTATGTTCCTTAACCATTTGATGTAGTTTTCTGAGAGTGTAGCTCGAATAAATCTTATAAAAACATCCTAGTATATTGAAGATACTGGTGTTGTTACAAAAGAAGTAAATAAAAAGAGTTTAGGGGGTTGGAGAAGCAAAATAAAACAAATGAACATGAGAGAATGAATTACCTTTAAAAGTGTAACTCCTTTTGATTTGAGCCTAAAGGCTTCCTTTGAAAGGATTCTGCCCAAAGGTAATCCTCTAGGATGAGGAGAGGGATGTGGAGAGAGTAAATGGGCCGGGGATGGCCGAGCCAAAGGCTTGAGGAGTGTGTTAAATGAGGTAGAGGTGGGGGCCTTTTATAAGAGGAGAGGAGGGGCACTTTTGGAAATCATGAAACTATTATTTTATTTTCAAACGTGTTTCGAATTTCTAAGGCCCCAAATTGATATATTTCAAAGATAAGATGATAAGGCTTTGAAATATTCCCATACAATAGTTTTTGAACAAGTTTAGGTCTTAGATTTTATATTATCGTTTCATTTTATTTAAACTGTTCATTAATGAGGTCATCGTTGCATCATCATGATGTCATAATTAAATTAATTTATTTAATGTCTAACAATTATAACAAAAATATCATGATGTAGTAAATCTTTTTATCTTTCCAAAGAGTATTTATAGACAAAAAATAATATTATTATAACCCCTTCTAAAAATTGTTTTAGTAAAACAATTTATGTTAGTGTCATTTTCACCTTTATTTTAAAAAAAGGCATTAATGTCATTATCTCACCTAAGAGGCTCTATAGGGTTCCCTAAATAAACCCATGGGTTTTCTTGGTCGTCCATGACTCATCCAATAGGGGTAGGACAAGTGTCATGTTGTTTTCATATTTTTATAATATCATTTTTACCTTAAATTACACTAATTACCTCTAATCGCGATTAATGAAAAAAAGTTACTATTCACCAAAAAATTATTTTCATCCCATTGAACCACATTTTACATTCTAATGACAACCATGTATGTCAGATTTTCAAAATTCAATACACATTAGTGGTAAACTTTCATTTTACTGAAAAATCAGTTTGCTTGATTACCACTTAGTGGTTTCACTATTCATAAAAAATTGGAGTTTTTCAGAAAATCACCAAAAATTCACTCTAATCTATATTCGATATTCCGAATTCAAAAATGATGTTTATATTACCTAATTCAAAGAAGATAAGTAGAATTAATTAATTTAATAATTAACTCTCGCTGTCAAAATAAATAACGTGTTTTTAAGAAACAATTTATATCAAAAGATTGATATTTGTTTATGTCGAATTTCAAAGTGAAATTAATTCCAAAGTCCACCATTGAATAAAATGGTAAAAATATTTTATGGTTTCACTTTAAAACCAATTCAAAATATAATCTAATCATATAAATAAATTAGATTAAAAGAGGTTTTGAATTAAAATACATCATTTTTCACTTATTCATAAAAAATGAACTTTATCGGAAGAATAACAAAAACATACACAAAGTAAATTTTGATGTCCCAATTATAAATAAGGTTTTTATTTGGTCCAAAAGAATGTATAAGAGTGACCAAAACTATATTTAAAGAGGTTTCACCATCAAAAGGTGATAAGTGAACCTTTAGTGAAAACTAGGGCATATACGCCTAAAATTGAATTCTTTCCGTATTTTAAGCCTTTATCTTTTATTGGATAAATGTAAAAACATTTAAAAACATATATAATCATATTTTAGTTATTTCTATCCATTCGCGCCAATACAACGGCTACATGTTAACTACCATTTAAAATAATATTATTTTATTATTAGAGTGCAACGTAAGATTCCCAATAAACTCGTTGTTGCGTGTTGGGTACGCCATCGAGCATAGTGTCCCCTTTAAAGTCATATTAATATTTTATTCACAAATATGGATAAATATGAAAATGTCATATTCTTTATTTACCTGGGGTGTTACAGAAAATATTATTTTATTATATACTGATATTCGGTTTCTAAAGGTCAAAAACTAATTAAAGTCGAAGATAAGTTGACTCATGGTCAAAATAAAATCATCCAATAAGAATTGGACAGGTTTTGTATATTGTTTTAATATTACTAATCTTATTTATTTAAATCATTTATTAATGAGGTAAATACTTCATCATTATTGTGTCATAAATAGTATAATTTATTTGATGTCTAAGAATTATAAACAAAATACAATGATGTATGAAATCAATATATATTTTTAATTAATATTTATTGTATAAAATATAATTTATATAAACCCTTGTAAAAATTTATTTACTAAAAGATATTTGTTTTTGTCATTTTGGTCTTTACTTTATGTTAGTTAATATAAAGTGTCATTATCACTCCCAAGTGGCTCAATGGGGTCCCAAAATCCAGAAACATATTCCCATGGTCGTAAATGGCTCAAACAATAATGTTAGGACATGTGTTTTGGTAATTTTTTTGTTATTATAATATTATTTTTACCTTGAAATAACATATTAACCTTTAACCGCGGTAAATAAAATTAAAAAATAAATATTCATAAAATATTATTTTCATCTTATTGAACCACATTTTAATTATTAATAACAACCATGTATGTTGGATTTTTGAAATTAAATTCACAGAAGTGGTAAAATTTCTTTTAAATCCAAATGTCATTTTTTTAACTACTACTATGTGGTTGGACTATTCATCAAAAATTGATGTTTTTCAGAAAAATACCAAAAATTCAGTCTAAGCTATATTTGGTATTAAAAATTCAAAAATTCTTTCTATTTTACCTAATTACAATCATATAATTTTCTTTAATTAATTTAAAATTTATTTCTATTGTCAAAATAAATAACTTGTTTTTAGGAAACAATATCTATCAAAAGATTAACATTTGTTTATGTCCAATTTCAAAGTGAAATTAATTTCAATGACCACTATTAGATTAAATGGTAAAAATATAATCTAATTAAACTTTAAAACAAATTAAAAAGATAATATAACCATATAAATACATTATATTAAAAGGCACTTTTGAATTAAAATATTGTATTTTTCACTATTTATAAAAAAATTAATTTGGTTAGAAAAATACCAAAAATTTACCCAAAGTAAATTTTGATGTCCCTATTATAAAAAAGAGTTTTATTTTTTCAAATGTAACATATGAAAGTTACCAAAAAAATATTTAAATAGGGTTCACCATTAAAAGGTTATAAATCAATCTTTTAAAGTAAATTATGTTTAAAATTAGATTCATTAACATTTTAGGCCTCTAAATTTTATTGGATAAATTGTAAAAAAATATAACAAAAATATATAATCATTTTTCAGTTAGTTCTATTCATTAACGCATTACAATTACAAGGTGTAAACTACCATTTAAAATAATAATATTATATTATTAGTGTGAAACGTAAGATTTTAAATAACCCATTGTTACGTATCGGGTATGCCATCGAACATAGTGTGCATTTAAAGTAGAATTAATATTTATTACCCAAATATTAATAAATATGAAAATTTCTTGTTCTTTATTTACCAATGATGTTACAGTTAATGTATAATCAGGTTCTGAGATAAGGAGAACAATGGTGAGAAGTTAAAATATTGACATGTAAGAGAAGAGTACCATCTAAGAACTGAACCAGAGTGGAAAAAATATGGTCATGAAAATTTTAATTACCATAAAAACAATAAATTAGTGAGGGGAGAAAAGGATATAAAATCATAAAAAATGAAGGCCAAGGGATAATATTTTAATTTCAAGATACCACTTCTGAAGATATTGGATTATTTTACAATTAAGATAGAGAAAATAAGAAAATGCACTTATTTGATTTATTTTAATTTCAAAATATCAATCTTGTCCATTGGATATGCATAGTTCAATTTCCACATCATATCATACTCACAGAAATTAATATTCCATCTGAATTTATCATTCATGAAATAATAAAATTAATTTTCTACTGATTATATGATCCCTAAAATAATGTTAATTAATTCCTTCTTTCTATAAATTTTTAACAAAACCAAAAGGGTTAGACGATGTTTTACAATATGGATAAATATAATTATTTAATATCTATATAATCTATATTAACCCTTCATGTTAAAATTAATCCATTACATAAAAAATTATCATTAATATTCTAACAAATTGTGTTAGGAAAAATTAAAAACCCAAAAATGTGAATTTTTTTATCAAACATTTATCCTATATAACATAAAGTAGCGTGTAAGTTAAAATATCATACATGTAAATACCTTGATCAAATATGCTCTAAAAAATCCAAATGACCTAAAACACTATAAAACATCAATAAAAGAAATAAATATTTCATATATTTCATAAATCCAAAAATGATATTAAATTCATCAATAATGACCAAAATCACATATTTATCATATCACTATCTGATTTCAAGGTTAACAATAATATCTGATTTTCTTTGTCAATTCCTATTAGATATTTATGCATACTAATCCTCATTAACTCAACATCAGGCACATATTATGGGTTATTTTTTCCTTCATCACTTATTGTCCAAAAATATCATGTTACCACTAAAAAAAATTCATTGTTTTTAGTACCACTGATCATATATTTTCAAATCTTAAAAGAAATACAAATGTAGAATAATACATATATTTTTTAGGATTCATATAAATAGAATATCATTGTTATGATAATTCTATAATATAATTCATGAATACCTATTTATACACACTACAAACCATTCACTCTAATAATATTCATAACATAAGTCCTTCCAAATTATATAAAGTAATCCTATGATTAGTGAATTGACTGGGATAAAATACATATTCCCCATAAATCATACAATGGACTATAAATAGTACCATAGAATGGAATTCATTTCCATCCATTGATATCTTCATTTTTTTATAAATTACTTTCTCTATATCCTTTTCCACACAGAAAACATCCTCTATTCCTTTATCACATTCCCTTTAGTGGTTATCCCCAATTCTTGAAAAGTTGGAAGAAAAATAATCCTTCTTCTATGGCCTTCATGAAACTTCATTTTCTCATATTATATATGTATGGAAGCTCTCCTAGATTTTGGTTGATAATCGTATAAATGGATAGTTGATTATGTATAATCCAAAGGTTTTTCATTCCTTTCCTATTTCAATTAGTTGATCATGAGGAACATATTTCTTATTTCCACCAAATTCATGTTTGAAACAATTCTTCATGGTTCCATCCAATTAATAAAACCCAAATTTATACTATGAGATATAATATCCATTGTAAAAAATCATCAAAAATGTTTCAATGAATATTTAAATAATCACACCTTATTGTAAATCTATAACATAAAAGGATTATCTAAGGATGTCCTTGGTTTTCATTAATTCAAATACATCATTATGGTATATAAGGGAAAAATGAATTAACCCAACATATCCCCCCATAAAAATAAACTAGGTGTGTGTTAATGGAACACTCACCCTTTCCAATAATGATAGCCAATATATACTCAACAATTCCATTTCATTGTTTTACCTCTATCTGTGTCTATGTTAAATCTGTGTCCACTTATAGTATCCAGATGGGGAATTATTTTCAAGGAAAACCACAAAATATAAACATTATGAAAAAATAGGATATTTTCCTATACATAGATTTATAGTAGGGACTTTTTACCAGAGTTATCTAATATTAATCTATAATGATTATCTAAACCCTTCGCTATTACTAACTATAGTGACTCATACTTTTTATAAGTATATATTACATAATTTTAGTTGAATATTCAATATATTATAGTACAATCCATTATATAACTATAATGGTTTAGTTTCTATGGAAACATTGATACATAAAAAATTAGTTTATAAAATATCTCCAACATTTCCCATATAGAACAATTATTATGTATATCCTCATGAAATTTTTTATTCTTAACCTAGTAAAGGGGAAAAAATGAAATGGTGTTATCATATTCTCATTAAGGGTAAAAATATTAAAAATCAATCAATTATCATACATAGGATTATCATAAACACAAGGAAATAATATCATGATCACAAGTTAAAAAGTTCAAACCAAATTATTTATAGATCATAAACAAGATTCATGGAATAAAACATTATCATAATAAAATAGATTACTCAAAATATTGTGGAATCATAAATAATCACTCATGTTCCATGAGAGCTTAACATAAATGTTGTAATATAGAAAATTCTAGGAATATATCATTTAGAACAATTATAAATAGTAACAGGTTTTCTTATTAATTTTATAATGTAAAATTAGGTGCATAAATAAACCGATGAACATAAAACCAGGTCCATGAATAATATTATGAACATGAAAATCAGGTCTATTTGTAATATTTTTGTTATGAAAACCCGGTCTACACATACTATTATGTATATGAAAACAAGTTCAATGAACAATATTTTAAAAATTAAATTATGTTCACATACAACAAATTTTCCCCATCATTTACCCATAATTACCCAATGCATTGTATTTATATAAAGGATACAACCATTTCATAACTATAATCTATGCATATGAATATAATAAGACCAATAAAACACTAAAAATTCCTTCATAACCTCACCATTGGAAACTAAAAGTGGTTTCATAAACATCTCATTTTGATAAAAATAAACCATTAAGAGATTCAATAAGAATGGTATCATAGTACCATATCCCTAGTGATTATTTAGAAACCATAAAGGATGTCATCATAAATGAAAATTCTTATACAATATGGTTCAGAATATTTATTTAGGAAAATTACTTTTTCGATTTGAAAACACTTTTGAATATATAATAATATAAAAAATTATATAGTCAAATTTTATTTGAAAAGAGACTTGTAAAATTCTTAATGAAGCATAAATGCATTGATTAGTCATGATGGAAGGAAATTTTATTCATTACATAAACATTAAAACAAAGATTCCTTTCATATTTTCTATAAAAACCCAAAATACATCATTTATAAAATGTCTATGAGATTTATTTAAAAAATTTAGACACATCAATGAATGGTTAAAATGAATTTATAAAATTATATATGAATAAAAAAATTGAAATTCATTTAAGATAGCATTGATATTGAAGAAAAATTATTTTCGACCAGAGATTAAAATAATGTTGTTTTTTATTAATTTTTGAGTCAACTGAAAAATTAATTTGTCAATAACGGAAGGAAAAAATGTATTATCAATAAATAAACATCGAAGAAGACAAATAAAGGTGTCTAATAGGAATGTATTTTTTATTTACTTATTTATAAATTAATGAATAAACAATAAATATTAAAATAATATTAAATCATAAATCTCATACCAATTTGGTAACTTTTAAAAAAATAAAGTAAAAGAGAAAATTATATGGGTATAAATATAAGCATGATTTGAATTATAATAATAATGAAATATATTATTGTTTAGTATGTACACCTCATAAATGATATAATTTTTAATGTACCCAAACATTCATGTCAATTTTTGTTAAATTATATGGAATTATTCTGAGACTAGACGCTTTGACGGCGCTTCATTCTTGGTCCCCGTGAACCAGGAATAGAATTTTGAATTTTTTTAATGTTCATTCAATTAAACTTGAAAAATAAATTCTTATTCTAAAATGGTGCTCAAATCAAAAATCAAAGGTCACCATTGAACTCAGAATGGTGAGATTCACCTAGAATGGACTTTACATTGACCTGTGAGGGTCAACCGAAAAAGATAGTTTTCCAAAGTTTCATAAAATAATATGATAAATAAATTGTTTTTTTTCTCACCATTGTGAGGTGGAATGCCAGCACTGCGGTACGATGATAAGGTGGAGAACAACCCCTTTAATGAGACTATTTAACGAAAGAGAAACTGACAAGATTTTTCATTAATGAAACAACGTAACGATGTAGCGATGCAGCATAACAAAAACTATGTGATGTGTTTCTTTATTAATGAGATAACACGTTGGAGAATCGTGTGGGGATTTCCTCTAACAAACCTATGGTTAATAATCATTTCTAATAATGAACTATGAATTTATTAGAATCGTTAGCAATGTCAAACACCTCGAAGAAGGAGACTGGAGGGCGATGAACATCGATGGATTAGAACATAACTTGAATCGTCATGGGTGGATCGCTCCAATGACGAACACCTTTGAGATAGTAAATTGTTTTTGTTTTAATCTTCCCCATTCATTATCATAAAAAATGAACGTAGATCAACCCATGAACAGGGTGATCAATGGATCTGTTGTTCTTTCAGGTGAGTAGTTTTCTAGGAGTTTAGAGCTGGGGTTACTTGACTAAATTATGATAGAACATCATATCATTAACCCATGTTTTCTAAAACTATAATGTGGAGGGCACATTCCGACTCAAGAAAGAAACAGAGAACCACATCCTAGAGTGTTTTGTCCATTCTTCGTGATGGTGTCTTCGAAGTGTCGACACTAGGGATTTAGGGCCATTGAAGGGAAGATGGAATCCCCAGGAGGTCGTAGGTGCAAGCGGTATGATGAACAGACCATCGGAATAGACCTGATGGTCTGTGGAAGATCCCAATAGCACTGGAGGTTGCCAATGGTGGCCCGTGGCGGCAGACATGGGAAGGTGGTCGCACCCCACAACGGCGCGCTGAAAAGATCATCATGGCTAGGTTAGGCCACAATTGTGTAGTTGAATCTGTCGGCCACCGTACTGGTGGTCCAACTGTAGTCACCGGCCTCCATGACAACGTTGGGTGGGGGGTGGACGCGGCCACAAGGCCATGGTCAACCATCCAAATTGGAGGATATATCCCTGTTGATGACCCGTGGGGAAAGGGTAGAAGACGTGGCTTCCAGCCGCATCCCGAAAAAGGAAAACCTTTTCTTTTATGGTAGATTGGGAAGGGCGTGGGCCGAACCTACCCCATCATGCTAGACCCGCGGCCAACAGGCCGGACTGAGGCTGGGCTAGATCCGGGTTGGGTTGCTGGACCTGATTTGAGTTGGTGGACCCTAGGTCGGGTCGTTGGACCCTTGGTCGATTCAGGTTGGGTCAAACTGGCCGGGTTAGACCAGACCTAGACCCAACCATCCCCATTTTGGAAAAACATAAATAACATACTAATCAGGGATCCGATTGATAAGCCGTTTTTTGATTTGGTACCCTCGGAATGAACAAGAAATTTTGGAATATAGTATGGAGGATTTCATGGAATTTTAAATATATTCAATGGTTTGAGGAGTGGTTCTCCCTGAATTACGATCACGGCATTGCGAAACCCTGCAGTTGGATAAACATGAAGACTGATGAAAAGAGACCCTATGTGGATCAACTATGATGGAATAGTGGGAAGTATCTTTTTTGTGACCCAAATTTCCGAGAGTGGGGAATTTCCTTATGTGACGTGGCAGAACCATGGTACTCAATCGGTGGATTACCTTAGTATGGCCAAGGTGGGAAGCAACTTATGTGTGACTAGTCATTCCCATAGTGGAGAGAGGCTTCTATATGACCTATTATACCCAAGGTACTTAATAGGGATGACTACAAAAAATGACCAAGGCTAGTGGGAAATAGATTCTATGTGATCTGATAGGCCCACTGTAATCATTGAGGAGGAGTTCATCAGCAGCCCAAGGTGTTCAATTATATGACTGATGATCTTACTTCCTTTATTTATATTATACATAGTGTGAGTTTTCTTGCTTCTTGATCATGTTTTTTGGTTTTATCTATGTATTGCTTTGTAATTTTTTTATTGGTGTTTTGAGGTCCCTACTATGTATATTGTTACTCACCCCTACAAGGGCTATGCCTGTACATGTTGTGTCTAGTGAAGATGACCGCCACTATGATGGTGGATGTTGTGGCCCAGGACCAGGTAGTGCCTTGTGATATTGGGAAAGTATGGAATACTTCTATGGCTTCTAGCTGTAACTCTACACATACCCATCATGTGGGGTTTTCAGTGGACGAATTTCATATTTTTCCTTGTACATTCTTGATTTCAGTTTCTGTTTTGTCTGGAATGTATTCTGGAACATTTTACCTAAGGTTTTTACTTCTACTCAGTAGTGGTTTAATGGAATGCGTGGTTACATTACATGTTTGGGACATGGTAGTGTGTCTATGCATAAAGGTACTCAGGGAAATGCCTCCTACTTGCAGATTGATGCTTTTGAATTTATTTTCTAACACCAGGACATCATGAGGCGGACATAGGGTAGGTCACAACACGGTCCCCAGAGGATGGGTTGTGATAAACTGGTATCAGATGTGGTCGGTTCTACCTCAAAGGTCGGGGTCTGTAATTGTGTTTTTTGTAAATACTGTTCAATCTTATGATTTTGAATTTTTGATTCGGGGAGTCCAGTGTTGGTGAAGCATTTGATATATCAATACATCGGGAGATTGAATTCTGTTTTTCGACTCTATATCTAAAAACACAAGTTTCAGGAATCATATAGGTATTTAGGGTTTCCTTATGTTCATCTTGAAAAAGAGTAATCTCACTAGGTATAATCTATATATTGGTGTATATATTGATCTTTTTTAGGATTTCTCCTCGCAGATAGCCATAATGGATTCTGATGTGTGACTGTTAGGATACCTCACATAGTGATGAGGCGTCAGTTCAAGGACCAGTGCTAGTGATGGCCCCGAAGGGTGTTGCAGCAGCATTACCACTACCCATTGATTGGTAGTTACTATTGGCATTACTAGAAGAGGATTCACACAGGCTCATCACCATGCATGAGTTCTAGAGACACCGACCTCCCAGGTTCAAGGGGTTGATAGATTGAATGGACGATGAGGACTGGCTGGAGGCAGTGTCATGGCTCTTCCGCTTAGTGATGATGACCCTCGACCAGATGGAGATCTTATCTACGAGCCTTCATTAGGTCCCAACATAAAGATGGTGGAACCTGACGATTAAATATCATGATGAAGCAAACCTCAAAAATTATGACATAGAGTGGGTTTTCTGGGAGGAGTTCCTCCAGACCCTCTTATGCTCAGTGCGCATAAAAAAGCTTTTTCACTGAAAGAAGGGTAGAATGTCATGGCTGAGTACTCTGTGAGGTTTATAGACCTCTCTAGATACTCCACAGGCATGGTGAGGGACTCTTTTTTCAGTGCCCAGACCATTTATAAGGGACTCAGAGGGGAGATCAGGTAATCAATGGTGTGTCTAATCATCCCCACTCTAGATGGAGATCTAGATAGAGCCCTTATTGTGGAGAGATTCCTAATAGATTAGTCACTGATAGCTAGAGCCTCCAACAGATAGGAGGAAGTAGAGTCATTAGAACTGAGCAATAGGAAGTAGATTTGGGGACCCATGTGGGTCAAATCTCTCATGGGACGACCCTAGGACTTGGGGTCAGTAGTTCGGGGCTCCCAGAGTAGAGGGATTTAGCAAGGAAAAATGTTGTGCTTCATGTTTGGTGGGCATAGAAAGATTGCTTGTGACTGCCCGACCCGCCACACAAATTATCAGTAGATGGTCAAGGAACCTCCAAGGAAAAGGAATAGGTTTGAGTGAGGGGTTTCACATGGTGGCAGATAAGGAATATGAATACGTCGAGCGGTAGGTGGTGGGATACATTTCGAGGTGCTACCACCACCACCCCTAGGTGGTCCAGCATGGTCTTAAGGAGATGGAGGTCAGGGGTGAGACTAGCTTCAGATGATGTAGGCCTATGGCCACAGATCTCCAAAAATGACTAGAGGTACGATCTGTATCTTCTCCACCTTAGATTCATTTCTTATAGCCATTGGTTCTAATCACTTTTTCCATGTTATAGGCCTTATTCGAGGCACACGGATTCTGGTAGAGTTGATGGCTTGATCCATATGATTAGAGACTCTTATGGGAGGGTATTCGATGATTAAACACCAGTATTAGCAGTATGGTCTAACTCTAGAAAGAGTGAACTTTGAATGGGATTTGATAGTAGTGGTGTCAAGGCCATTTGATGTCATATTGGGTATGGACTGTTTATCTATAGTCCATGATCAGATCCAATTTATTAGGTTAAAAGTGTGGTGTATCCACGAGGATGGGACCATGTTTTTATTTCACCAGCAATAGGAGAATATTTTCATCATAAGAAGGCCTTTCTAGGAGGAGGGTGCAGCCAATCACTCATCAATTTTCCTGCATCACTCTCAATGCGGTGGATGAGAGGAGTCTAATTTTTCATGTTGTGGTGGACTAGTATGATGATGTCTTTCCTGAGGATGTTCTGGGACTACATCCCCATATGGAGGTAGACTTATTCATCGATTTGTACTCAGGGATGATACCAATATCCACACCAGCATTTCGGATGGCTCCTGTAGAGCTTCGTGAATTGACGGTACATTTGGAGGTCTTTTAGGAGAACGATGTCATGTGGCTCATCGTTTCTCCTTGGGTAGACCCAGTGATTTTTTCCAAGAAGGAAAAATGGATCTTGAGATTATGCATGGACATCATGTTCTTGAACAAGGTGACCATGATGAAAAAGTATCCACTTCTAAGGATTGATGACCTCTTCAATTAGCTAATTTTATCATGGTGGGTTTTTATGATAAAACTCATATTCAGCTATCATAAGCTTCAAGTATGGGATGAGGATGTTTTGAAGATAACCTTTTGATGCTGGTATGTCCAGTATGATTTTTTGGTGACACCTTTTAGTGTGACAAATTCACCATCTGTGTTCATAGGACTCGTGAAAGAGATCATCCAGCCTTACCTAGACCAGTTCATCTTAGTCTTCATTGATGACATCTTGGTGTACACGGTGTCAGAGGAGGAGCACGCTAGACAGTAGTGGATAGACCTGGATACAATCTGAGAGCACCAGCATAACAGTAAGCTATCAAATTGCTAGCCATAGATTTCGGAGGTCCAGTTTCTATGACATTTCATCTTATGGGATAGAGTTACTGTCGATCAAGATTTGAGAGAGGCATTTCTTTCTAAGGATCCACCCAGAAGTGCGACTTGGTTGATAATATTCTTGGGGTTGTCTTGATACTACTGGAGGTTCGTTCCTGAATTCTGTAGAGTAGCAGCACCATTATCATCTTTGAAAAAAAGGGAATCCATTAGTGTGAATGGTGAAGTGCCAGTAGATTTTCTATGATCTGAGGTAGAGACTGATGTCTGCCCCTATCATGAGACTACTAGAAGAGGTAATTGGGTATGTAGTCTTCTGTGACACATCCGGGGCCTAACAAGGTTGTGTCTTGCTGTAGTAGCAAGTGGTGATCACTTAGTACTCATGGAAGTTGAGGCGGTATGAATAGAACTTCGCATCCAATGACATCGAGTTAGCAGTAATGGTATTTTCTTTGAAGTAGTGGTCGGACTACATGATGGGTGAATGGTTTAACATCTAATTAAACCACAATAGTCTACTGTATATCTTCATATACAAGGACCTGAACATGAGATAGTGGTGATGGATGGAGTTCCTCTAAGAATATTACATTGAGATAGTCTACACTCTTATGAAGGGGAACATGGTGGCAGATGCGCTCAGTATGAGTTCTAGTTTACAACTCCTGAGTGAGATGATGATGTATTTAGCCACGATACATATATACTTTGAAGATGATGATGGAGAAGCTTGCCTTCAATTGACAGCAGTGACTCCTCCACTCTTATAGCGATTTAGGGAGGCACAACTTTTGGATGGTGACTTCTAGGCCCAACAAGCCCAGTTATCCTCAAGACAAACTATTAATGGATTTTTTTATAGGTGTGGATCACATCATCCTTTTCAAAGGATGTACCGTAGTGCCATTGAATTTGCAGGAAGATGTGTGTAGGGAGTTTCATGCATCTATTTTAGCGGTACATCCTGGTGTGGCGAAGGTGTACCAGGACCTCCGATGTTTGTATTGGTGTCTAGGGATGAAGAATGTTGTGGTATATTTTGTTTCACAATGCTTCACTTGTCTGCAAATGAAGGCCAAGAATCAGGTTCTAGTAACCTTTGCCCAGCAAACTTAGTAACCAGAGTGTAAATGGGAAGGTATCTCCATGGACTTCATGATGAGTTTACCATGAAAATCCATGGGACATGATTCTATCTGAGTGATCATTGACCAACTCACCAAGTCCTATCATTTTCTACCCATCCAGGAGTATAGATCGGTTGATGGATTTGGATGCCTCTATTTCTAAGAGAAAATATGACTTCATGGGGTGCCTTTGACGATTATCTTAGACCATGATGCACGATTTAAATCCTATTTGGGGAAGGTATTTTGAGAGTCATTTGTGACTCAGATGATCTTGAGCATAGCCTTTCACCCCCATATATATGGTTCGATGTAGCATACTATAAAGACCATGGAGAACATGCTTCATGCTTGCGTCCTTGATTTTAGTCGTAATGTGGAGGACCACCAGCCAATGGTGATCTTTTCATACAACTACATCTATCAATCCATCATTGGAATGGCACTGTTTGAGGGCTTGAATAATTGGCCATGCAGATCACCTCTGTGCTAGATAGACCACAAGGAGTCAACACTAATGGGTCTAGAGTTTGTACGAGATATCACCAAGAAGGTGCATATCATGTAGGAGGGGATGAGGACAACATAGATAAAGAATAAATCATATTTTGATAGGAGATGGACACTCGTGGTGTTCGAGGACAGAGACCATGCTTTCCTACATGTCTCAACGCGATGGGGATTGCATAGATTTTGCTGTAGTTGTACGTTAACTTCAAGGATCATTAACCCTTTTCAGATTCATGGAATAGTTGGTGAGGTGATGTATTATCTAGATCTTCCACAACAGATACATCATGTGCATGATGTTTTTCATGTGTCACAACTGAAGAGGTATGGGAATGACCTATCACACGTCAATGACTAGTGGGAGATTGACATTGACGATGGGGTGACATTTGTAGAGTTTCCAGTGGAAAAAGAGGACCGAAATGAGTGAGTTTTTCATGGTCAGTTGATTAATATTGTGGAAGTTCAATGTTAGTATAGGAATATCCTGTTGGAACCAGGGTCTTCAAATAATGATTTGGCGTATGGTTTGTGTTTTTTGTCAATCCTCAGTGGAAGTTCAGGATGTTTACCAACAAAGAGATCATACCGTTCAAGCATAAAACAGTAGTGAAGGTGGCGCTGTTTCCTAGTGTTTGCCAAATTTTTGGGCCTGAAAATCGGCCAATAAAGTAAAGTGTTTTTGGAAAAGTTACTTGCGCGTCGAGGTCTTGGAGGATAAAAGACTTGCGCGCCATATATTTTTGAGGATCAGAACTTCAAAATTTGGCTATGGAAAGAAGGTCGCGCAAGTATTGGTTGGGTCGCGCAAGTGATTTGCGCGACAGAAGTTGTGGGAAACGAGACTTGCGCGCCAATGATGGACTTGCGCGCCTCCGTGCAGGGGGTCCAGTTTTCCTATAAATACTGGACCACCCCTCCTCATTTTTCAACGGAGTTCAAGACTGGGATATTGTTCGAGCTCTCGTCGCGCAGGTGGTTGAGCCGCACAGGTGGTAGTTTGGTCGCGCAAGTAGAGCTTGCGCGCCGGTTCTCTGCTGTGCGCCCAAGGTGGTTTGAGAGAGAAAGGAAGTGAACCGTGCAACTTTGTTGTCGGGGAAGGAAGCGTCATGCAGGTGCGTTGGTGACACTTGGGCGCTAGTTTGGACTTGCGCGCTGTACTGGGACTTGCCCGTCCGGCTTGGAGAAGCGCGCCAGGTTTTTCTGAAGCCCACCAGCCTGTTCGGAGCTGCACGAAAGCCAGGAGACTACCTGATACATTCGAGGAAAAGTGATATTCTGCTTCTGGTGAGAATAGGACTTCAATAGAGCATCTACATAAAACAGAGGATGCATTCTTATGAAAATGATGAAGAGACCTTTACGTCTATAAACTGAGTGGGACTTAACCAACGGCAGTGAGCCAGGGGGAGTCAACGGGAGTGACCCGAGGGGAGCAGTGGGATATCCCTGAACCTTTGTAAAGGCAGTGAGCCTGGGATAGAGTAACTATACCCGAACTTTTATAATCTACCTCTAGTGAAGCATAGTGGATTTTGGTACGACCGACAACCTGTCGGCGTATGCTCCTTGGACGTAGCCCTTAGTGGTGAACCAAGTAAAAAGTGTTGTGTCTTCTTTGTGCATTTGAATGTTTGCTTTTTGATCATAATCATCATACAGGTTCAACAAGTTCCTACCAACGTGGGAACAAGATCCATCACATTAAAAGAAAAAGTGGTCACCCTGATTCACCCCTCCCCTCTCAGGGTGTCCCGGGGTCCTTCAAGTGGTATCAGAGGGTAAAGGTTGCTGGTGTTGAATCTGACCTTCTTCATCATGGAAAACGCGGTCAATATCAGGGGAGTCCCTCACTTCGATGGAAGAAATTTCCAGATCTGGAAGAACAAAATGAGATCTCATCTAAGATCTCTTGGAATGGAAGTTCTTTTTTCTATTGTGCAAGGAATACAAGTCACTAATCCAACAGGTTTGGTTATGACTGAAACAGATAGAAAACCTCTTGATGAAGATGCTAAAGCACAGAATGCTCTCACTGCAGCCCTTTCTGATCAGATCTACCTGAAGGTGATGAATTGCACCTCAGCAAAATCCATGTGGGATAAACTTGAGAATATTTATGAAGGAGATAGAAAAGTGAAGGAGGCGAAACTACAAGTGCTACACAATCGGTTTGATGATCTGAAGATGCATCCAGACAAGAATGCAGACTCTTTCTTCAATCGAATTACTGAAGTGGTTGGAGCAATTCGGGGTCTAGGCGAAGAAATCAAAGACATTGATATTGTAAAGAAAATATTAAGAAGACTTCCACCTCTGTATAATGCGAAGGTGTCAGCCCTTGAGGAAAGAGAACTTTCCAAACTTTCTCTAGATGATCTACTGAGCAGCTTGGTAGCATATGAAATGAGAGTCAAACCAGAAGATGCTACAACTCGGGTGAGAAAGTAAATGGCATTCAAGGCCATGGTTAAATTGAAAATATCAAAGGATAGTAGCGGTGATGATGATGAAGAGAAAGAAATTCTTTCTCTCATTGCAAAGAAGTTCCAGAAAGGGAAAGGGAAATTCAAAGGGAAGTTACCTCTCGCATGTTTCCGTTGTGGAAAAGTTGGGCACATTGCCTCTCAATGCTTGAAGAATATCAATGATGATGACAGTGAAGATGAAAACTTCAAGAAACCTCAGAGAAGGTTCTTCAAAAAGGGAGACTTCAAATCTGGTAAGAAAATTCAAAGGAAGAGTTTTGTCTGTGAAGAGGAAGAAGATGACAATGAATTCTATGATGAAGAAGAACCAGAATTCAAAACTGGGAACCATGCTTCTATGATGGCAACTGTTGAAAAGTCAGAAGATACTGATGGAGAAAAACAACTGAGAAATTGTGTAGATCCTGAGGTGAAACTTGAGGATGCAGTTAGTAAGCTTAAGATTAAATGTAAGAGCTGCAATAAGTGGAAATCAATTGTAGAATAATCAACTGAATATGTTGATCAACTTGAAGCTGAAATTGAATGACTAGAAGAATTTGTGAAGGTACAGTCTAAAATAATTGAAAGCAATGATGATATAGTTGATCTGAATCTGAGAATTGAAGAGCAGGAAAAGGTCATCAATGACCTCACATCCAGACTTGATGAAAAATCCAAGACTGCTGAGGGTCTTGAGGAGGAAGTAGTTACTCTAAGGAGTAAACTGGAGACTGAATCAGTTCCAAAAGAATCGAGGAAGAAAATACAGTTCGGAAGATTCTCAGATGCAGAATTACTAGCAAGAGACAAGTGTGGTTCAGATGGGGTTGGAAAAATCTTGAGTGATCAAAGACCCGCTTGCATGGGAAAGAGTGGAATTGGCTGTGAGGCTGAGTCATCAACTGCTAGAAGTGAAAAGATCCAAAAGAAAGATAAGATGAAAGTTGAACATGATGAAATGTTACCTAGAGTGCTGAAAAAGGAACCCTCAATCCAAACTAAAAGGAGACCCGAAAATTATCCTCAAACTTTCAAAAATGACAGACAGTCTTACTATTCTCCCAAGGAAGAAGGTATAAGGAGAAATTCAAGTGAGAAGACATTTCCTCTCATGAAGTGTCAGTTCTGTGGCTATCTGGGCCATACCATGTCTTATTTTGAAGAGGCAAGAAGCTATCTGAATGGAGAAGATATAGATGCTCAACAAAGGAGAACAATCTCATATCCTAATTCTCATAGAAGAAATAATTTCTATGGATATTGTTTTCATTGTGGTAACTTTGGTCATAAGGTCGTTAATTGCAGGCAGAGAAGGGACATAGACACCTCATACTGAAGTTCAAGACAAGTCAAGTCTCGTCAGCAAGACAGTGTTGCTCTTTCAAATATGTTCTCACCTCTCAAAGAAGACTTTGACTATGAAGAACCTGGGTATGTGGAAGAGATAGTTGAAAGGACATCAGTTCTATATATTCAATCTAATGTCTCATGGAAGGAAAGGAAGAAGATTGAGAAATCGAACCTTGCAGAGGTAGCCCTCAAAGCTACAAAGAACAATAGTACATGGATTCTGGATAGCGGCTGTTCATCTCATATGACAGGTAATGCCGGCCTACTAACGAATATCATAAAGAATGTTGATGGTACAGTAAGATTTGGTAATTATGGGGCTCTAAAAATCAAAGGGAGTGGAAGTACCCAACTAGCTAATGGAGAACTAAAGAAGACTGAAGTCCTTTACATAGATGGCCTACGTCATAATCTCCTCAGCGTGAGTCAACTCTGTGACTCAGGACTTATAGTTACTTTTAATCAGAAAGGCTGCACTATCAAGGGAAAAACTGGCAATTCACTTATGAAAGGATGCAGAACAGAAGGTAACTTGTATCAGGTTGATAGTGAAGAAAATGTATGTTATATGACAGTTGAAGAAGAAAACAATTTGTGGCATCAGAGATTGGGACACATCAATCAACAAGACATGGAGAAAATATCAAAATTGAGAATTGTCATGGACATCCCCAACCTGAAGCGTGAGCGTGAAAAATCTTGTGATGCTTGTATTCGTGGGAAGATGGTCTGCAGTTCATATCGGCCAAAGAAGAAAAAGGCATCTCACCTTCTTGATCTGATTCATACAGATGTTTGTGGTCCAATAAATGTTGCTGGAACACATGGAGAAAGGTACTTTGTCCTTTTCATAGATGATTACAGTAGAATGGCATGTGTGATGGTCATTCATAGGAAACGACAAGTCCTTGACTGCATGAAAACATATCGGCGAATCGCCGAGAATGATACTGGACAAACAATCAAAGTGTTGCGATCTAACAATGGAGGATAATACACGTCCATTGAATTTGAGAATTATCTAGAGAAGCATGGGATACAGCATGATGTAGCTATTGTGAGAACTCCACAACAAAATGGAGTTGTTGAACGTAGGAATCAACAGGTGAACAACATGGCACGAACTATGCTGATTGAGAGTTGTATTCCACGACATTACTGGAAAGAGGTTGTTTAAGCTGTAGTGTACATTCAGAATCGAACATGACTTTATATGGGTGAGACGAAGACACCACATGAATTGTGGCATGAAAGGAAGACTTATCTAAAATACTTTTGTGTCTTTGGAAGTAAATGATTCATCAGGAACAAAGAAGGAAATCAAGGGAAATATGGCGACAATGCAGATGAAGGAATTTTCTTTGGTTACTCAATGAACAGAAAATCCTACAAATGCTTCAACAAGCGTTTGGGAAGAATTGTGGAAAGCATTGATGTTAAGATATTTGAAGAGAAAACCACGAATGCTTCAAGGACATCATATACTGATGTGATAGAAAGTCAAGAAGAATGTGAACGTGAAGAAAATAAAAATGCAGAAATAGATGAAGTTGTTCAAAACACTCAGCAGACACATCATGATATTGACTCAGAAGAAGAATCTGAAGAAGAAACTATGGCTGAAGAAAATGATACTGAACCTCGCAGGAGAAATCAAAGAGATGAGATTGATCCATCCAACATAATTGGGGATAGGAGTGCACCCACTCAAACAAGGAGAATAAGGAATAACACGCAATATTTATTTCTATCAGTTGTAGAGCCATCCTCATTCGAAGAAGCTGCTAATGATGAATCTTGGGTGAAAGCCATGAATGATGAATTAGATCAGATTGATAAGAATCAGACATGTGATCTTGTCCAGAGACCCAAAGGTCAAAATGTGATTGGTACCAAATGGATCTTCAAAAATAAGTTTGATGAACATGGAAGTGCCATCAGAAATAAGGCACGTCTGGTATGTAAAGGATACTCTCAGATTGAAGGCATTGATTTTGAGGAAACCTTTTCTCCATTGGCTAGACTGGAGTCAATCAGGATTTTCCTTGCAATGGCACTCCAAATAGGATATAAAGTATATCAAATGGATGTTAAGACAGCATTCTTGAATGGTGTACTCGAAGAAGAAGTCTACATTGAACAACCAGTGGGATTTATTTTGGGTACTGATGAAAAAAAGGTCTGTAAACTGAAGAAAGCTCTATATGGTTTGAAACAGGCACCATGGGCATGGTACTCACGGCTGGATTCATATCTCAAGAAGTTGGAATTCAAAAGAGGAGGAGTTGATCACAATCTCTATGTGAAGAATTCTCCAAAAGATCAATTCATGGTTCTTGTCTACATTGATGATATCATATTTGGTGGCAGTAGGCAGAAATCAGTGGATGAATTTTCCAACCACATGAAATCAGAATTTTAAATGTATATGATTGGGGAGATCACATATTTCTTGGGGATGCAGGTGATTCAAAAGAAGGAATACACTTTCATTTATCAGGAAAAATATGCAAGAGAGCTACTGAAGAAGTTCAATATGCAAGACTCCAAATCAATGTCAACTCCTGTTTCAGTTGGAACTAAACTTGGAAAGCATGAGGATGGGGACTCTATTGTTCCCACCATGTACATGAGGATCATTGGAATCCTACTGTACCTGACAGCGACAAGGCCAGATATTGTCTTTGTCGTATGCCTTGCAGCCCGCTTTCAGAGTAATCCAAAAGGGGAACATAAAGCAGTAGTAAAAAGAATCATGAGATACATTCACGGTACACATAACTTCGGGTTATTTTTTGCTGCAGGCAGGGACAGTGAATTATCCACATTTTCAGATGCAAACTGGGCTGGTGATGTGGTAGACAGAAATTCCACTAGTGGTGGAGCTTTCTATATTGGGAAGAAATGTGTTGGCTGGTTGAGCAAGAAACAAGAAAGTACTTCTCTTAGTACGACTAAAGCTGAGTATATCCCTGCCACAAAAGCATGCACTCAACTTCTTTGGATGAAGCATTAGCTAACAGATATTGGTTATAAGGTGCAGCAACCAATGGTGATTTATTGTGATAACAAAAGTGCAATTGATCTTACGAAGAATTTGGTTCAGCATTCTTGTACAAAACATATTGAGATACGGTATCATTTTATCAAAGGAATGGTTGAACAAGGTGTGATTAGAAAGGATCATGTTGGAACTGATGAGCAAGTGGCTGATCTCCTGACCAAGCCATTTTCCGCGGCTGTGTTTGAGAAGCATCGGTTGAACCTCTGTGTTCAACCACCTCCTACTACATAAGGAGGCTCCGGAAATCCCCTCTCCCCGTTTGTTTTTACTGTTTTTATCTGCTTATGGATGTGATGCAGGATTATGGGGGAGATACTATTCAGGGGGAGTATGGATTGAGCTGAACTTTGAACAACTTATTGGTCTTTGGTTTTATTGTCAATGGGGGAGAACAAAATAAATTCATGGCACGAAATTATTCTGTGATGAGAAGTATAAGAAGGATAACATCGGGCGTCATGGAGAATTTCAACACACTGGAACTCAATTCAGGCTTCCTCTCTTGTTTTCTACACCGAGCATTGCTCACGTAGACTTAGAGTGTTGGCTGAGTTGATTCTTGCGTTTTGGGTTTGCTCATGGTTGGAGATCTATTGAATTTATTCTGATTTCCAACAAACCCAAAGGGGGAGATTGTTGGAACCAGGGTCTTCAAAGCATGATTTGGTGTATGGTTTGTGTTTGTTTTCAATCCTCAGTGGAAGTTCAGGATGTGTACCAACAAAGAGATCATACCGTTCAAGCAGAAAATAGTAGTGAAGGTGGCGCTGTTTCCCAGTGTTTGCCAAATTTTTGGGCCTGAAAATCGGCCAATAAAGTAAAGTGTTTTTGGCAAAGTTACTTGCACGCCGAGGTCTTGGAGGATAAAAGACTTGCGCGCCATATGTTTTTGAGGATCAGAACTTCAAAATTTGGCTAAGGAAAGAAGGTCGCGCAGGTATTGGTTGGGTCACGCAAGTGAGTTGTGCGACAGAAGTTGTGGGAAACGAGACTTGCGCACCAATGATGGACTTGCGCGCCTCCGCGCAGGGGGTCCAGTTTGCCTATAAATACTGGACCACCCCTCCTCATTTTTCAACGGAGTTCAAGACTGAGAGATTGTTCAAGCTCTTGTTGCGCAGGTGGTTGAGCCGCGCAGGTGGTAGTTTGGTCGCGCAAGTAGAGCTTGCGCACCAGTTCTCTGCTGTGCGCCCAAGGCGGTTTGGGAGAGAAAGGAAGTGAACCGCACAACTTTGTTGTCGGGGAAGGAAGCGTCGCGCAGGTGCGTTGGTGACACTTGCGCACCAGTTTGGACTTGCGCGCCGTATTGGGACTTGCGCGTCCGGCTTGGAGAAGCGCGCCGGGTTTTGCTGAAGCCCCCCAACCTGTTCGGAGCTCCACGAAAGCCAGGAGACTACCTGATACATTTGAGGAAAAGTGATATTCTGCTTCTGGTGAGAATATGACTTCAATAGAGCATCTACATACAACATGGGATGCATTCTTATGAAATTGATGAAGAGACCTTCAGGTCTATATACTGTGTGGGACTTCACCAATGGCAGTGATCCAGGGGGAGTCAACGGGAGTGACCCGAGGGGAGAAGTGGGCTATCCCTGAACCTTTGTAAAGGAAGTGATCCTGGGATAGAGTAACTGTACCCGAACTTTTGTAATCTACCGCTAGTGAAGCATAGTGGATTTTGGTACGACCAACAACCTGTCGGCGTATGCTCCTTGGATGTATCCCTTAGTGGTGAACCAAGTAAAAAGGGATGTGTCTTCTTTGTGCATGTGAATGTTTCCTTTCTGATCATAATCATCATACAGGTTCAACAAGTTCCTACCAATTTGGGAACAAGATCCATCACATTAAAATAAAAAGTGGTCACCCTGATTCACCCCTCCCCTCTCAGGGTGTCCCGGGGTCCTTCATCTCCAAGAGAGAACATGCGATTGAGAGGCTCATATTCATGCTCAGTACCACCATTTATCTGTTTAGTTTTGTTTTGGCTTATGAGGATGTGAATCTCAAAATGGGGAAGTAATGTAATGTCTCTTAACTTCTGTGTAAATTTATTTTAAATTATATTGAATTATTATGAGACCAGATCCTCTGATGATTCTTGATTATGAGGCCTAGTGAGCCCAAATAAAAAAATTTGAACTTTTCATAAGTTCATTTATGTAAATGTGGAAGCATGATTTTTTAAATAATAAATCGGTGCTCAGATAAAAAGTCCATGGGCATCGAAGAACACATAATGGCCGGATTCCCCTAGAATGGACTTAACTTCAACTGGTGTGGGTCGACCGAAAAAGATTATTTTTCTGACATTTCATAAAAAAGTAAAATAACATAAAAAGAAATTTTATTTTATTTTCTTACCATTTAGAGTTATCATGCTAGCACTGTGGTGCGGCGCTGAGGCGGTGACAATACACTTTAATGAGATTCCTTAATTGAAGTGAAATAGACATACGGTTTTATTAATGAATCATCATAATGATGTGGCAATGTAGTGTAATAAAAATGTTGCAACCAATTTATCTATTAATGAGATAACACATTGGGGAATCAAATTAGGATTTCCTTTGACGATATTATGGGAAAAAATACTCTCTAGTGATCAGAAATGAACATAATCAAATTCCTAGTAACGTAAATGAACCTCAAAGAACGAGACCTGAGGGTACTGAATACTGACAGCTTTGAACGGAACTTGATTCCTCATAGGCAGATCACTCCAATGACAAACACCTTTGAGTTAGGGTTTTTTTTAGATTTCATGTTCTTTATTCTAAATGATGAACATGGATCCACCCATAAACAAGATGATCCATTGATCACTTGTTCTTTCAGCATGGTACTTCTCTTGGGGTTTCGCAGCAGGATTACTTGATTAAATTGTGATATAAAATCAAATCATTATCAAATGTTTTGTAAACCATTAACTCAGAGGGCATGTGCTTAAATGAACAAGGACCATGCCCAACCACCTGGTGTGTTTTGTTCATTCTTTATGACCATGTCCTATAAGTGGCGGTAAGGGGGATTCGATGACATATTAGGGAAGATGGAATCCTCAGTAGGCATTAGGCACACGAAGTGTAATGAAAGGACTACCGGAGAGGACCCGATGGTCTGTGGGTAGGGGTGGGGGGTGTGCCATGCCAGTTCAGCAGAAAGATCGTCTTGATCAGCTCAGGACGTGGCGGTGCGGCAGTAGCCGCCAGCCTCTTTGTCGAAAATTAGAGGTGGGCGGATGCGGCCACCTGGCTGTGTTGATGCACTATGGACGGGGGGGGTCACGCGGCATTGCATGCGTCAATCCACACACCACCGACCTCGGCAAAAGATCTATTCTTGCGGACGACCTACATGGTAGGGTTTTCGGATGAGACTTCTAGTCTCCTACTAGGAAAGCATTAACATTCATTCTCTGGAAGACATAGTAGTGGGTGGGCCCCCTAGTGGGCCATACTCGCCCCAGTGGGGTGGGACAACCCCATGACCCAACATGCTAGACCCAGTCCGGATCCTGGTCTGGTCGGCGGACTCGGGTCGGGTCAGTGGATCGCATGCTAGGTCAGTTCAGGTGTGTTTTACTGGGTTGGATCTGACCCAGAATCTAGCAACCCCATTTTGAAAAAACATCAATAACATACAAATAGGGTGTCTCATTGATGATCCATTTTCATCATTGGAACTCTAATGAAAAGGCCAATATTTTGGCCTTCTCTATGGAGTCTTCCATTGAAGTTGAAATATGATGAATGTATTGAAAAGTGGTTCTCCTGAAATCAATTTCACAACGTGCGGAAACCCTATGGTTGGCTGATACCCAAAGACAGTTGACAAGAGACCCTGTGTGGATCATCTATGATGGCCTAGTGGAAATCGGCTTCTACATGACCCAGTAAGGCCATGGTATGGAGTGGCACATTCTAACCCTGCAGACCCACATTACTTGACATGAGAAGTACCTTACTGTGGTAAAGGTGGGAAGAAGATTATGTGTGACCCGGCATGCCCATGGGGGGAGCAGCTTCTGTGTGGCCCAACATACCCATGGTACTCATCATGTAAGAGTACTACATCCATCCAATGTTTGAGGGAAGCAGCTTCTATGTCACCCATAAGGCTCACTGTATTCATTGCGGAGGTGTTCTATTACAGCCCAAGGTGTCCAATGATATGAATAACAACCTTACTTTTCTACTCTATATTATACTTGGTGTGATCAGTCTTGCTTCGTGGTCATATGTAGTTGTTTTCTTTATGGTTTTCTTTGTGATATTTCCGTTGTGTTTTGGGTTCCCTACTAAGTATATTGTTCACCACCACTACACAAACTTCACACGCACATTTTGTGTCTGGTGTAGACAACCGTCGTTGTGATAGAGGAAATGGTGGCCCCAGACCCAGTGGTTCCATGTGAGACCAAGCAGGACGGACGTACTTCTACGTCTTCCAGCAACTACTCTACACTTACCCATATTTCCATAATTTCATTGTAAAACTTTCTGAATTTTCCTTTTAATTTCATATTTTTAGTTTGTCTTTTGTTGGGTTTTTATTCTGGAAATCTTGACCTACGGTTTTTACATTTACTTTGTGGTTATTTTTTGGCATGCATGATTACTTTTATAGCTTTGGGATGTGGTTTTCTTTTCATTAATACAGTTACTCAAGAAAATTCCTCTCACTTTCAGGTTGATGCATTCAGCTCTAGTCCCCAAACCCTTGACTTTGGGTGGCAGGCTTGGGGTATTTTACAGCATGGGCCCCAGGGGATGGGTCATGACATAATTTTTTAATATAGAATGTGTCTCATAGAAGTAATAATGGGTGAAAATCTTAAACCTCTTGCTTGAATTTCTTCATAAATGGTGTATTCAACTATATCATAAATTTATATTTATTAAAATTCAATAATAGAACCATTTAAATAATTTTAATATCTTAAATTATCCACCTATAACTTTTTAAAATCCATTTATTAATAATTCCATACTAAAATCATTATTTATAGTTGTTAACTATTTAATTGTTTCATTAGAATTTTTGTTCTGTAGTTTTTCTATTTTTATATTTTTCTTTGTTACATAATATAGAAATTATTAATTGATATAAATATAATATATATTAATTTTATATATATTTAGAGTTATCAATAAAATTTATAGATATTTAAATGTATTATAGTGTTCATGGTGACGATAAACCATTTGTACGCACAAATGTCCTTTCAAATTTTCAATGATTTGAATGAAAGAATGATAAATAAATAATTAAAATTTTATTAATCATATTTATATCATATATTTCATATATATTAATATTAGTTTACCCTCTTACCATCCATTTATTGGGAAATAAAAAAAATAAATTGCACCACTTCTTCGAGGTGTCACTCCACACATATGCATGAGCAACATTATAGTTTTCCAATGAATTGGATTTTAAGAAGGTAGATAAGAAAATATAATCCTAGAAGGAAACATTTATCTTAAATATCATTTATAAACATTAAACCAGTCATCATAAACATTCATTAATGATGGTGTTGGAAAATGAAATGTATAGATATGTGGAGACGGTAGTCCACATATACACATGAGTGATACATTAACATTCTATTTAACAGAATAAAGAGTGGATATCAGTGGTTACATAATAAAAAAACATTTCAGTATATGTATTACATTTAATTTATTATTTTATGGTGAATACCACATATTTATTATATATATAAGAAGAAATATATTGAAATATATCAACCAAGATGATTACCTCTTCTTCGGTAAGCCTCTGTTAGATACTATCTTAAGGACCATTGAAATGGTATTGAAATCATAAAAGAACCTATAAATCAAGAATGTATAGTATTATAAGATAATTGGGTAGTTTTTGGTCAATATAGATGGCACTAAGGGTCTGAGGAAGAGAGAACTAGAGGTTCCCTTTTATAAGTGAGGAGATGGGATCTTTTGCAATCGTATAAAGTATTAATTTAATATAAATTAATTATCAGGTTCATGTGGATAAAAATAGATATATTAATAAGGAAAGAAAATTTTGTCTCAATTTTTTCTTCTAAAAACAATTCAGACAGGTTTTGGTTCTTTTTTTACTCTTAGATATTTTTTTAATATATATTAACCCTTCTTTACAATTACCGCAATTCCATAGTTTTTTACTATTTAATGGTCAATGGAGTTTCCATAAATAACAAGTGAACTATAACTATATCATGGTTGATATATTTAACAATATCTAATCACATTGGAATGTTAAATTATTTTTATAATTTCTAATTGTATTAGTAATATATTTTTAATTAAAAAAGCAATTAATGTCTCTTTGTGAATTACATAAAACATTATAATATAATATGTGTCTAAATAATGTAAAATTATTCAAAAATGATATAGAAGAAATGATAAGGGAGATTTTGTTTTAATATAATACTAAAATAATTTTTTATGAGTTTAGATATTATTTTAAACCAAATATATTGGTTTACCAAATAGTAATACAATTATAACCATAACTGTGGTAATTTATTTTTTATTATTAATGATTTATAATTCTACTTATAATGTAAAAAATTTCTCATAAATGGAAAATTTATGAAATTTTCATCAATTGGTAATATTAATTTCCCTCTTTCATGGTATTTATTATTTTTAAATAATTTAATATAATATATATGTCCTAAAATACTATTAACTACATTTTAAGAACTATTCAGATAATTTAACTTCTAGAACAACATAAAATAAATGGAATATAAATATAAACAATTAAAAAATATAATTTTTTTATATTTAACTATAAAATTCATCTTATAAAATAATCCTGCTAAATTAAATTATTTTAAAATTTTAAAATTAATTTTTTTATTTTTCAATTAATTAAACAAATACTTTTTCAGTGTTGTGTATGAATTTTATAGTTTGTATTCAATTAATAAAGATTAAAAATAAATTATTTATTTGAAAAAATAATTCATTACTAAAATAAAAATTTATAACTAAAAAATATATCTTTTTTGTCTTTGTGTGCACAATTTAGACTTATTAAAGACAAGATAGTGATATTTGTTTATCATTTTATCATAACAATATAATGGTCTTAATCAGAGAAAAATTGAACCCAGTTTATAGTTTCATAAAATATGGACTGAAATGGAAAAACTCCACTCTACCAATAGGATAACAGAATGTGTTATAGAATGGTGAAAGACATATCCTAATGTTTTAACTATGTTTTACTCATTTAAATATTACCATGTTGACAAATATTCACCAATGTTACTATTATTACCAACAAAAAATAAAAGGGACCCATTTACCAAATATAATCTTTTATATTTTAAATATGAAATCCCCTATTTAATATTCAATTAATATAATTTTCATAAAATTATTTAAATATATACCCCGTAAAAAGTGATGAAAAGCGGTTTCCGGGAAAATTATTTTATAAAATATAAAAAAATTATTATACCAAAACCCATTATAAGTTATAATGAAAATGGATTATTAATAATAAAAATTAACTAATTATACATTTTAAAAAAATTAAAACCAATTTTAACTTTTAAAATAATTAAAAGAATGATATAATATTCTATAAAAATTAGTATTCATCACAATTCATTAAAAAATAAATTATTTCATAAAATCATCAAAATCGTTATAAGATAATTATGACCTGAGAATTTCCAAAACTAAGTTCATCTTATAAAAATAAATTATTAAAAGTGGTAGAAAAAAATAATGATTTCAATGGAATAAAATGAATAAAAAATATTTTTGATGGAAAATAAATTTTGAATCACAAAATGAATTCAAAAAAAATGGAGTGCTTATATTACTAAGAATAAAAAAATAATTTTTTATTTATTAAGAAAACTATTAATATATTTAAAAAATTTCAATAATAATATTTCAACCCACAAATTCAATGGATAGGTCACATTTAAATAATAATATTTTTATAATTAATCCCAATTCACATAATGATTGATGTTTCTTGTTAAGAAAGCTATGAAACTTATTATTAATTTATAAAATGTTTTCTAGGTTTTTCACTATATCTCCCACAATATCAACACAAATTAATTCCTAAAATCCTTACAAATGTCTAAGAGCATCGATTAAATCCAAAATACCATCCATTGAAGGTGTATGGTGCAATCAAAATGATGTTTCCTGAAAAAGGTGGAATTGTCATTACTAATCTATTTTATGTTTTTTTATTCTATTAGCATATAAAAATATTACATATCAAAATTAACATAGTTACATGAATATATATACTATACTAAGGCTTTTTGATGTTATTTTTACATCCATTTTTACCACTTTTCCATCTTATGTGAAATGATAATGTTGCTCATGCATATGTGTGGACTGTAACCTCTTTGACTCGGTGTGATTTTTTTTCATTACTACATACAATGATGTTCATATAAATAAATTTAATTATAATATATGTTATTTAGGATATATTTATTAGTTTATAAATACATAACACTATTCACATTTCTTCTCTTCAATATATTTGAAAATGAAAACAATTCTTCTATGTACATACGTGCTACCATCTCAATGAAGTAGTGTTATTAATTTTTCCACACTAGATTATATGAATTGTTATAAAATTGTATATATAGAATAATTCTGATACTTATAAAATGATTTAGATGTTTTATGTGATAAAACCACTAACATGGTGGATGTTAGATAACCTTATAACAAAAACATGTATGAAACATGGACTAGTTTTCAACAAATGAATATTTTAATGAATAATTGTTAATAAATGGATAATTGGAAATTATAAAGGGATGATATATTATAATAATATATGAATATGGTTCTGTTATATATTTATAAAAAATATAAATATATTATATGGTAAAAAATGAGTGTGTATGAAGAAATTCAAGTCCCGATGTATAGGTTTATGTTACATTCTCATTTTATTTTATGGTTGTCAATGATAAATTCCCATTAAGTAAAATTAGATTACCCAAAACATTTAAATCCAATAAATATTCCTACAAACGTTTTATTTTTTTTCACGTTATCCATTCATTTGATGTTAGGTTTTACTTAAATAGTTTTAGAAAAATTAATTAATTAAGGAAGAACTTATTTCCTCTTCGGTTAAAATTTTTTCCCTCCATATACATGTTGTTTTAAATATTTTATAGAATATTATCTTCTATTATAAAATGATTTTTAAGGTAATTTCCAAACATATTTTACATTATATTCATTTTTTAAAAAATAAACATATTTTTACTTCATAAATGTTGTAGTTATGTAATTTTTACAAAATGTGTGAAAGGAATAGTTCATTTAGAATTCTCAAATGAAAAACTTTTCATGTATTCAAAGTTAATATTTAATTTGAACTATCCATTATAATTTTACATGTTTATTTTGAATTAAAATATTTTTCCTAATATACTGAATTTTCGTTTATTAAAATATAAATATGAAAAATCATATTTTCGACTATATTCAATTAAATATTGAAATAGTATTTTTATAGGTATTTTTCAACAATATTAGAATCATTAGATATTTCTTATATTTCACTAGGGATTGGATCTAATGATATTATCCTTTTTCATTATATATAAGGATTATGTTTATGTGATAATGAAATAGTTAGGAAAACATTATCTTTCCCACATGATACATAATATTGAATTGTTGAATATTTTTATGATATTTTGGAACACTATTGTATGGTTTACATTATATAATTTTGGTATTTGTAAATGCCTCTAATGCATTGAGTAATGATTGAAATCTGATGAGACTATATGTACTTTAATGGAGAGGGAATCCTATTTTCTAAAAGAATCATTCTACTATGATAGTGTGGGGATTAATCCCTAATTATGTAAATTATGGAATGGGGTGTGAACTCGATATACTATGGTACTAACCCCATTATTAAAGTCATAGTAGTGATTGATAACTAATAAAATTAATTTATATGCTTATAAATATTCCAAAAAATAACTATGACATGTTTTTTTGGATTTAAATTGATTAATTTTAATTCATAAAATTTATAATTCATGTCTTTTGAAATGAGACAGTTGTTACCAAGACTCAAGATATATGACCAATAATTTATTAGGTATGAACTTTTTAACATATGATCATTATCTCCTATCGTTATTCTTATCTTATGAATTTTTATGATCATTGAATGTTATCTCAAAAATTAAACCTTTTTGAGAATATGATCTCACCCTTTATAATGTATCTATTTATCATAGGTTATGAAGAAACATATTGAGGAAGAAATTTCAATAAAGGGTAATATGAGAAAACATTGTGGGAGATATCATTGATTATTCATTATATTTGTTGATTATATATCTATGGTCTAATAAAAATAATACATTAATGTTCTAGGTATGGATTATTATGAAATGTATTGAATATTAATCTATTATGATGAAATATTTATATAGGTTAAGCTCAGATCACCAAAATATGTGTGTATAAACTATGTAAGCTATAATTTGGATACTGGTAGTAATATTTGGTAAGACACAACGATTTTCTAACTAAGAAATAAAAATATTATTCCCCATTAAATAAAATAAATATCATTTTATAACCATACTTTTAATGGGGATTATCGCATTTTTCCCTATTCATTGTATAAACCTCTGTGCTTCATCAAATCTTTTATTTCATAAATTTTTTCCTTCCTCTTTGGTGAATAATTATCGATGTAATGTGATTTTTGCATGTAAGTTTCTCCAAATCCAATCCATTAATCATTAATCTCTTATTTCTTCAATGGTTATGTCATATAATAGTTATGATGACCTAGGGTTCTATATTACTATAATTCTATATGCGGTTTTCCAGTATTAGGGTTGTAATATATTTTCAAGGACTCATCCTCTTATCCTTTTGTTGACTAACATAATTCATTTAAGATTACCCCTCAAACCAATTAGTGTCTATATAAATTTTCTTATATCAATAAAACCATGAGTTATTTACAATTTTAATTCATGTATTCTATATAAAAGTTCTAATATTAACCTATAAAGATGCAATTACTTAATGATTTTTTCTATTTGTTTTCAATTAACATGGTAATGGTTTTTGATAAAAATATAAATTATATTTTTAAATAAATTTAACAAAAATTGTTTTTTTAATATTTCAAGAAATATTTTTAGTAAAACTATTGTAATAATTTTTAATGGAATGATTTATTATAGTTTATATGCATAATGTATCTTGTTTTTAATAATGTTTTTCAAAATAAAATAATGGGGTATTTATTTTAGTTTGAATTAATTATATATGGTATGTTTAAATTTATTTTTCTTATCATTGTTGTCCATAATGGTTTTAGTTGATCTATAAAAATAATACTAATTATTCTTATTCTTATTTCTAAATATTATTGATTTTTTATATGAATTTGTTATTTAATTGATATTTATTTATAGCACTTCCTTGAAGAAATACCACATGGTTTTTTTATTTAATTGTAGAATCATCTTTTGATATTAGTATTTTATTAACATATATTATTTTTAAAGGTGTTAATTTGTGGAACGGTGTTCATAAGTGATGTATATACTGATGAAATGTGTTATTACATTATTATATTAAATTTTTTCTCTCCACACTATAGTAATATACTTATAAGACATGGGTTTATATGTATGAATTCACTGGACACATGATACACTATTTTAGGATTCTTATCTAACTAGTATACCCCCTTGTGGATGATACCTCTCTATATTAGGGTTTATCACCCAAGCTGGTGATGTTAGTGGGAATCGTGTGGATGTATGAATAATATCACATTAACAATCCATTAATTGATTCTAATTTATCATTGCAATATATTTTCCATTATATTAAATTATTTTACCAAATTATAAGTGAGATATAATTATATTCTAGGTTTATTATTTAATAACTATTTATATTTTCATTTTCAACTATTTTATATTATAACACAATTTATATGTATTTAATGAAAATATACACATATTTTACATAAAAATGTGTTCTAATATAAATTGATGTTTTATTCGAATTGTATATACAAAATTTCTTTCAAATAACAACTCCTTATAAAGGTTTTTTTCATTTATATTTTATTATGTCAAAAATATTTCATTTTAATTGAAAATATAATACTATAAATTATTTAAAATGTAAAATATATATGTGACATTATTTTTATACATTTTTCTTCTGAAATAAAATAAATGGTTTTCCTAAAAAAATATTTGATATCGTGGTTTAGTTAATATAGGTTATATAATGACAATAAACTAAAACCCAACATGTAATATTTTCTCACACCCTATATAGATACTTAATTTGAATGTAAACATGAAATAAATAGATGTGGGTAATGGAAAGGTAGTATTTTGAGTTATTAGATGCTCATTATTAATAGTTCTTGTTTTTATATGATCAGTAATAAAGGGAGTTCTAATATCACAAATATTAATATTTCTTTATCTTTTACTATTTGTTATATATTCTTTATGTCTTATATATATCATATTTTTCTATACTCCCTCTTTGTATCTTTTCCCAATATCTTTATATCATATGTGATAGAATATTTAAAAGAATGTATTTATATTTTGGTTTTTTGATAATTTCTAATTTGTTTCTAGCTCATGTTTCTTATTATATAATTTTTAAAATTGATTCTTCATAGGCATGATAGACCCAACCAACAGAGTGTTCATATCAGATTTTTGGGTGGAATTCTACTTTTTCCTTTTTATAAAATTTATAATATTCATCAATGATAAAATGACAATGTCTTTGGAAAATATGTATAGGATATAGAAATATTATAATTACATTGGGACTTCTTATAATCTGGTTCGAGTATTAGGATATATTGTCTGAGGTTGTTTAGTTACATTATAGAACAACTACAAAATGTATTCCATGAAAATCCTAAATTTAAATATTTGAGTTATATTATACCTACATTGACATACTAAATTTAATTAAACATCAATCATCCACCAAACATCTTTATTTTCTTAAAAATAAGTGAAATAAATATCATGTGAAGAAATAGCATGGATATGATTATTTCAACCTAGATCTACAATATTGCAATTCTAAACACCTATTCTTTTATTTTATCGGAACAACAAGAACAAAACATCTAACTTATTCTTTAGGTTATAACGATTCCTTTGAAAATGGATGGGTTTCATGAATTTCTCTTCTTCAATAACACTCGAGTGTATTTTATTGTAGAAATGTCTTTAGTTTTCACGTATCAATTAAAAATAAGATAAATGAATGAGTTGACTACATATATTGGTGATTGTTTGTCTTGGAATGATGTAGTTATATTCCCTTATCTAGTGGATCTTTATTGTAGTGGGAGTCATTCATCTGGACCAAAAACGTTTTTTATCATATACATTTTTGATCAAATGTCTTGATTTAGAAAAAATTTATAAAACTCCATCTCTAGAAATAATCTATAATCATTGCTTAAAATTACGATGGGAAAAAATTAAATTTATTCTGTATAGAATTAAAATACACATGAATACATTAATACTAAATAAGAAATGATCATCAATTTCATATAAAATGTCAAAACGTATTCAATAATATATATATTATCCATTGATCACAGAAATGATATTTTTGGAATATATTTTTTTAATATTTATCTTTATATTTTAAATGTAGTATTATCATTAAGGTAGATATATTATTTTTTGTTCAGTTACTTCCATAAAAACACATTAAAAACAAGAATATGGGATAATTAACATCAATATAATATCAAATAATGGAATTTGTTGAGTGAATTGAAAAATAAAAAATAAAATAAAAACCATTATTTATCATATTTATATTTATTCTATAGTTAATAAATCCTAAATTATTTGTATATTGTATTTTTATATTATTGTTCGTCTATATGTTATAAATTAAAACCAAGTTACAAGTGTGCTTATTGGATGCAAATTATGAATCAATATGATCATGTATATTTACATTTTAATTTTTACTATTATGTAATTCAGTCCTTTAATTCATTTATTTTATTTCATTTTTGAAACATCAATGCATGGAAGTAGATATTTCAATGGTATTAAATCAACCTACACACATACTATTAATTTAGAAATCACATTTGTGCTAAGTATATGCTATTTCATATATAATACTTCGAATAACATTATAATGTAATTTTAATTCCATAAACTTTTTATCAAACAATTAATTATTAATTTTCATTATAAAAAAATTATAATGGTTCCCTAGTTTGGAAAGTAAAATATTTCTTATTAAGTAATAAAAATCCATGAAAAATTTAAGTAATTTTGTTATTAAATAGATTGTATCATATTTTTAAAATACCCCATTATATCAAATCAAGGATAACAATTCTATTATTTCTAAATTATGCCTACCACCATGCCTGTTTAATTTGGTTCATATTTTCAAGATTTTTCTGTATATAATTAACATATGAACGAAAATACATCAATCACTGTCATTAATATTTAAATAGTCACAACTATCAAAATAAGTTCTATTGAAATTATCCTTTTTTGTTTAACTATAAAATTTATTTATACTATTACCCAGATTTTTATTTTGACCATAAATGGACTGTAAGTAAGTATTCATTTCCAAAAATATTTACTTAAGATAATCATTTTAGGATTCATGAATATCCTATTCCTATATGTCACAATAGAAAAATTCTTTGTCGATATCCATTTTTATTAAATAAAACATAACAGGCCTATAACTTATTAAAAATATGATGGTCCTCTGTTAAAACTTTAGTGAAAATATATCATCATAATCATATTCATTTTATTGGGTAAACCAATTTACCACTAATCTGGATTATGTATTATATTCCCCTTTCTATAAATATACATCCTCGATTTTGTAAATAAATTTTGATCCATATATTTTAGCATTTTATAATTTCAAAATAAATAACCATGTATTATTATTAACAAATGATTTCATATCATCACCCATCTATTTCATCCATTTAAAGGGAATCCTTACCATTTCATTCTTATTCATAATATATTTGAATAACCTAAAGTATATATCTAATAAAGGGAAAGGTAAAAGTAATCAAAATAATCTTAATCATATCTCATATGATGTATACCCTCTCTCATGGATCTACCATATGTTAATTTTTTCTCATATAATATAAATTTAGAAATAAAAAGAACAATACTTGGTTTAACCTCATGATTTAAAATTATCACTTGTTTATATTGATCTTTATGATATACCTAAATCTGAACATCCATATCACTGTCTTATAAAATGGTTTTATTCAAGTGAATTAGTTTTTTTTGGAAATTATTTTAATCAAACATGTTATTGTTATTTATTATATTATAATAAAACACTAGTTTTGACCCAATTAAAAAATATTTTACCCTGTAAAGGTATCCAAAAATAATACTATTGATTTTCACAATGTTTACGTTTTATAATTATTTTCATGCGATCCATATATAACAATTATATGGTTTTAATAAATTTTTATTTTTCATGTCCATATTTTAAACCAAATTTTCATATTATTTCTTGTCAATAGAAGCATAAGAATAAGAAATATAATATCTCTACAAAACCATTTCAAAAAAATTATTAAAATTGTATAAAAAATTTACCTTTCACTTTTTAGGATGGTTATATTCATTCATTACAATATTTTAGTTTATTATATGTCTCTATAATATTATTATGATTTAAAACTAAATAATTATTTTATAATTATAATGGATGGATATAAAAGTACACGAAATCATTTTAATTTTTTTTATTTTAACATTGTCTTTATTATAGTTTTAAATAGAATCATATGAGATTTTAAAACATTCTAAAATTTGATATTTATTTTAAAAAATGTAATCATACACTTTTAAAATCATAATTATTAATATAGTATAAATAACATTTCAAATATGATATAAAACTATATTAGGGGCCTAAAAACCTATATATGTTATTTTTGAACTTTTTTAGAATTAATTTGACATTTTATAACCAAATGATTTATTTTTTCGAAAATTGATTCCTCTATAAGGTGTATCTCATTGTGTGTAACATTTTCAACAACCCATGTTTTCCTGAAACATTAATTCCATATCGACCACAATATCAAACAACATATTTCAAAATTGTGTTTTAATATTAGAAATAAGAATGATATTTAATCTCTAATGTAATTAAAACTATTTTAGAAAAACTAATATTAATATATTATCTAACCATATTTAGAGATATTTTATAATTCCTAATAGAACATGACAATGAAATAAAGGTGTAATCATCCATATCAATCATAATAAAATAAATTATATTTAACATTATATTAACATCCCATTTAAACCAATTAAAAGTTTTATTGATTCATCTAGTATTTATATCTTGATATCCCACACACATATCATAATATTATTTTTACTATTTCATAATATTAAATTTCAATATCCCACATAAAAAATTAATATAATCCACAGTTTAATTTGTCAAAAATAGATTGGGAACACTTAATCATTTATTCATTTACTTCTCATAAAATCAAAAAATATATTACCGTTGCACAATCCTTACATTTTTTAAAATGTAATGTTATATCATTGTGTCCTAGTTTTTTTTGAAATTATGATTTTTTATGTTTTGATAATTTATCCAGAAATTCCATATACTATTTTTACTAATTTATTTAATGGTTTTTATTTAAGATTAATATATTCTACCATTAGTATGTTCATTTTAATTAAATCAATTATTAGAATTTATCCTTTTCCTCATCCTCTCTCTCTATAATATATTTTTGACTTCATTTAATGTTCCATATAGAGAAAGGGTCATTTCATTTCTTCTATGTTAATGTTTCGTAGTTATCCAACATGGTTAATATAATTCTTATAAATAATAGTTCAAGAGATGGGTGTAAAATAATTTCCAATTAATTTTATTAACAATAAATTTATTTTATAAATAAATAGTTATTTTATTAAACTCACTGAAATGATCCACTATATTTTTTTAGGATAATATTTAAAAAAGGTAAAACTAATTTTAAAAGTTCTACTAATATGGTGTGTTTCTTCATGTAAAATTTTTATATGTTAAATAATAATTTTATAGTATTTTTTCTCTCAAAATATCTCTATGTAATTTATCCCATAATTGGAGAATGTATTCAATGTTCGGATCATTAAATACTGATGAGGAAACATCAAATTATTTTCACTATTAGAGGATTATAATGTTTTGGGCCAAAAGGGGGAATATTCAAGGATGTTATGAATAAGATTTTCCATGATCTATTTTATTTAGAATCTCCCTATGTTAGGGATAAAACCAACTGTGATCCCCAATGTCTATCTCTAATAGTCCACGTGTTTATGAGAAACACTCAATGTATAAATGTAAAAAATTGGAATTATAACATTTAAATATAAAATCATTATCCACTAATAATAAAAATATCTATATAAATTGATGATAATATTTGGAAGTATATAAAACATTATATAGCATAAAATAATTCCCAAATAAATGAATTCACCTCCAAAAACTAATTAAAATGACATATGTAAATCCATTATACTAAAATTTGTATAACACATCCATTAATTAAATCCAATATTTTATGTGATAAAATGTAATAATATATAATCTAATATCATTCTTATAAATTTCACTCATAAATTTAGCCTAAAATCAACTTTCTAAATTTTCCCAATATATTATGTTATTTAAAATGACTTAATCATAATATTATCAACAAATTATAATGTATCATTGGATAAAATTAATATTTTTAAAAATAAATTGAAATATTTTCCAATTAAATTCATCATGCATCCACATTAACCATTGACCAATCAAAAATATCCCTACCACATTATAAAAAAACAAATATCATCAATTTTAATCATAGTTAATTATCTTTGGATTAAACACTAAGAAAAAATATATTATTATCATTATTATATCTCATATTAGTAATTGAGAGATGAAAATTTGAATTTCTATTAAATTAATCGATATCATTCTTTGTGAATAAATTCTTGTATTAATATAGCTCTAATACCAAATGTAAAATTGAATCAATAATAGAACGATAAACACATATCCTAGTTTACATTACACCTTACATGAATCATTATTAACTATTGAAAACAAATAATTAATAATTAATGATAGTTTATACGTGATAGGGAAAATATCAATTCCTTGAAAGGAATAATTTCCCCCAAATGCATAAATTTAAATTAAATAAATACTAAAAATAAAATATTATTAAAATATAACCATTTATATAGAATTAGTATCATAAATAAATTAACATAATAATCTATAACATTTTAATTATTATTTATTTATTAATATTTAAAAAAAATAACCTAAAAGACAAATAATGGAATGAGAACAATATAGACATAATTTTCTCAATGTATATCCATCACTAATCTATGTATCAAAGACTCTAAGAGAGAAGGTGAGTCCCCAAGTAATGTAATATTTATCTAAATCATTTTTTCCTCTAAGGTATGTGGAGGTATGTCGAACATGCTCAGAACAATTTACTAATATTAATCAATAATACTCCACATCTGAGTTATAACTACTAATATAATTGTTATTGTCCCGGGATTCATATAATATATATTTAAAATGATATAAGAATTAATCTCATGGAAATAAAAAATATCTGTGAATTTTTTTAAAAAAGTGTATTAATAAAGATGATTGTATCTATAATAAGTAAATATTCATACATATTACACTTGGGTTATTATCAAAAGGTAAATAATGAATTAAAATTTAAAATAAAAGTCACATCATTTATAAATCAAAATATAAAAAAAGTGTCAAACATAATGGGGTACAAAGATTATTTAATTAATTGTATTTGAACTATTTCATAAATGGGAATCATTAAACCCTTGACAAAGTGATATTATTCTTATAACGCTCTACAATAACAGAGCCCTAAATGGGTAACATATGAAAATTATCATGGGTCTTGATACTGGATTGAATATAATATCATTATATACTAGTTGAATCATTACATTGGTGATAAAAATATGTTTGTTCACCCGTACAATATTTGGAAACTAAATAATAATTTTTTGAATGAAACATCTAGTTTTCCTATTTCATAATCCAAATATTTCAAATACAATATTGATAATAAAAATTAAAATTTTTATGTTTAGTCCCCATTTATAACTTGTAAATCATCTAAAATTATATTCAATGAATGAAATTGAAGAAAGAAACATTCCATAATATCTTTTATAAATCATCTGAATTTGTTTTTAATGTTAAAAATATCATAAATAATTCATTCCCAATATATTGATATTAATAATGAATGAATAAAAATATAATTATAAAAAAAATAACATTAAATGGATTTACAAGATTAAAAGTAATTAAAATAATCTAATTGAATCATTATATAATTTAAATATTAAATTCTAATTTTAATAATAGTAAATTTAAAACTATTTATATATTATATAGTTGTTTTAATCTACTTTTTAAACAAAAAATGATTCCACCAAACCATAATTTATAACATTAAATTAATCCCCATGATTATGATCCTCATATTAATTTACGTATTACATTATATCACAATCAATAGTTTCAATAAATTAATAAACAAAATAAATAGGGTAGGTTTACATAAAGTCAATGACTACTTACCAACACCAAAACAATGATAGATAGGAATGTTAATGATAGTCATTTAGCACATATCAATATCATTGAAATTTTTTTCCACCTATTTGAAAATCAATTTGATACTCAATTGTTTATGTATGTAATGATGAAACCCATAAATTCTAAATTAGTATTTTTTTAATAAAAGAAACTCATGGGTATGAGAAGAGCATAGAGAAGTGGAAAAATATAAAGAAGATGAGGAGGGAACCCTAACATAGACTATATATAGAACAATAAAAAAATATAAAGGGGGTTAATTACATAGTAGAAACCATCACATTTAGAGGCACACCTTACATGTTCAATAAGACGGGGTTTTATTTTTTTTGTCATTAAATCACTCAAAATAATATTTATTATTACTAAAAAAATAAAAAACACCCCATTCATAGTAAAAAAAACTCAAAAATATCCAAGAACATTATATAGATAAAAATATTATTTGAACAATTAAATAGATATCTTATAGTTATAAAATAATAAATTTAAAACATGATTTAGGATAATTTACTACTGGATATTTTAGTATTAAAAAAAATTGGATGACATGGTTTTTGGATAGATCAACATACCATTTGAAAAACAGTATTTCCCTAATAAAATTAAAAACATTTAATGTTAAAAAATAATTTTATAAATATTTAAATTTTAAATATGAATTAAAATTCATATTTTTAAGGAAAATGTGAAAAAATCTGTAATCACAAAATGATTTTTAAATTCAATCATAATGAAATTAATATAAATATCATATATGAAGTTAACATTAATATTTTCTTACTATAATTTATATAACATTATAACATTGTTAAATAAGTTAAGATCTATATAGATACGATATCCCAAGTGACATTTCATGTAGATTATTAAAATAATGATTCAAATAATAAAAAAACATTATAGGAGAACTATTAAGTTAGGTAATATCCTATCATAATTAAAAATCAATCTAATTGATTTATAAATAAAGAATGATATAATTAGAATACCAAAATATGAATAATTAAGATGTAAAAAAAGGATTTCACATTCCCCTAACAATCCTGGGTGGTCCATGATCATTATTGTCCAAGCATGCCTCCTAAAATCCATTCATACTTTCTAAATTTTTTATTATTTTCCCTTTTTATTCCTCCTCACAGGCCCAAAAATCATTTTTATCCTTTATCTATTTATTTTCCATCACCAATGGATCACTTAAATATAGTATCTCAATAGATATTTCTTCTATCATTACATATCATTATCATTATACATTATTGGAAAATTATTTAAATATTTATCCCATAGTGGTTAAAATTTTATATATTTGAGAACATTATTATAGGTATTGAATAAGTATATACATGGTTTGTTGTCTTTTGTTATCAACTACATAAATAATATAAGTCTTTTAGATCATGATTATCTATAATAATAATGATGATTATGAATATTATATAGATATTTAAGGAGTGAATTAGGGTAAAGAGGAACACCTGGTTAATGGTGAACATGATGTAAATAAAGAAGTAATGAAAATAGATTCTATAAATGATGTTCAGAAATAATTAAAGGACTTTTAAACATTTTATATTATTTAATTTAATTTATAAAATGTATTTCCATGTTGTGTATCAGTGTAAGCTTCCTTTTAATGGCTTTGTAAGAGTTAAGTGAGTTTAGGTGGATACATATGTGTTATCTGTTTATTTTAAATGAGAATATAATTAATTTTAAGGGCTATATAAGAGTTCATCATGAGGAGAATATTTCCATAAGTTCAATGATGTAATTAAATGATTGTTTATATGTAATGTGTGTTGAGTTAATGTATATAACAGTTCTATGGTGTCTGTGTAATTCTAAACCCATAATATTAATGGATTTATAAGATTTCTATATAATGGAAAAGTCATAATAAGAGTGTTATGAAATAGTGACATACTATTAGAAATTAATATGAAGTAGTAGATAATAATTTAAAAAATATAGAATTTAATTTTGTAGAGGTTTTATATGGTTGAGAGAATTATATCATATTGTTGAATGAAAATCATTAGGCACTATGTAAGACAAAAAGAAAAAAAAAATCTACAATTTTGAAAAAAAAAATTATTAATCCTTTTCAAAAATCAAGGATTTATGAATTCATTTAAGGGGATTTAAATATACTCTTATTATCCTTAAATATTAAATATTATTATATTAATTTATATTTGGTTTACACTATTTAATGTGGAAACTTGATATTAAATTTTATATTAAATAATTTTCTTTATTTATTATAGATGTAATGATATAAAATTATAGAAGAAGGATAATGAATTGGTTGTTGGTTTGATTCTGATTATTGTATGATACCAAGAAATGAGATATAAAAAAGAAAAAGTAGATGAATATTACACTAATTTGAGGTAATCAATAAAAACATGTATAAGGACCCAACATAAATCATTACATAATCGAGTAAATTCATTTATAATTCAATTCATTACATTTCTAATGATATTTTTAGGTTATAGTTTTGAAAATTCCAGACAAAATTAATACATATAAATCCATAAGCATAAAAAGTGAATATTAATAAAACTATAACAATTTTTTAATATAAAAAGATCTTTCATTAAAAACGTAGAATCCTTTCATAAAAAGTATTCAAAAGATTCATCTTGGATTCTCTTTTTATCTTAACCTTCCTTAAATGTTGTGAAAAAAAATTAAAATATGGTTTGGACATAAAAATATTAGTAAGGGATATAAAATTAGGGAGGGAGACCATTAGTACATGAATAAATATAAACATATGAAATCATTTCCAAAAATACATACTTCTCACCCATAAAGTATCATGTACTTACATTATGAAACAATAGAGATTCATAAAACATTGAAAACAAATATAATTACTTGTAGGTAACTTGGTAAATTACTAACTTAATATTGTAAACATCACGACTACCTTATAATTTTTCACCCTCACAATTACCTTATAATGTAACCCTCACATCTACTGAATGGTGTAACCATCACACTTACACTTGAAATAACTAAACGGATGACCTCCCACTTAAAAATTCCCAATAAATTAGAGGGTGATATAGTCCCCCTATCATCATAAACTATTTCAAAGAATCATAACACAATCATAGAATGAAATTACTTTATTCATAAGAATAAGTGCTTTTAAATTTGGTAAAAATAGATATTATTATAATAGTTTTAAAGAAAATTACCATACAAATACAACATCATTGAAAATAGAAATAATCAAATGAATGGAATATGTATGTTCACAAAAAATATACATAATAAAAAAATTATAATCAATATTCATTTCACAAATAATCTTATTACTACATAATTAATAAAATTGATGGTTTACCCAAATAATGGAATTTGAGTTATGAATTCCCTTACCACAAACTATTCTTAATTAAAATGTGTTTAAACCCAATATATAATGATTAAAAGAGCGTTATTAATATTTTAATGAAACATATTCATTTTTATAGAACATTATATGATCATTTTATAACAAAATTATAACCATTTATTAAAAATATTTTGTTATTTTCCTTCTTTAAGGTGTGTTCTTTACATGGTTTCCATGGTCAGTTTGTAATGTATTTTCTTGTTGATTGAATAAAAACATTAGAAGTTGAATGAAATGGTATTAATATATTTCCAAAATAGTAAATGATACCATAATTTTTTTTTTCAAATATTATGATGAATAATTATATTAAACATTAATGAAATTCGTTTATATCATTTTAGCGGCACTTCAATAGTCATAAATAAATTTCGTTATATAATTTAATATTATGTATATATGTTAATTAAAGAAAATAAAAGGGTCTATATCATACACATTAATAAAATTCAACCATTTAAATGTTTTTATGGACATACATGAAGGTGGTAATAGAAATTGAAAACAGTACATCCATGATGTTGGTAATTCCTTACATCTCGGATGATGTTTTTATTTTTAGAATAAAAGGGAGAGGAGAAATCATATGATGATGATTTTTCCATTGATATGATAACATTCCAGCATATTTAAGATACAAGAGATCTCATGACTCTAGTATAAGGGGAGCTTAATGGATTATATGAAATTGAAAAATAAAATAAAATGAAAGAGGCTTTATAGCTCTTGAATTATCCCGCTTGAGAACCTCTTTACGGCCTTTGGTATTTTTCTTTTTCGTGAGAGAAAAAGGTATTGGATGCGGGTAAGAGGCTTGGGAAGTTGATAGAGTAAAATTTGGAGAATTATGAAAACTTTAGAGGTGTGAGAAGTGGAGGGGGTGAGGGGTGGCATTTAATGTAGAGGAGAGGAGGGTATTTTTGATTATTTTATACTTTAGTTCATTAATTTGGATCAAGACTATGAATAGTTTCAGAATTATCAAAACTTATATTAAAATAATAAAGGGGGTATATATATATTATGGTTATTACACCATTCATGATGTTATGAATAGTGTATTTAACTTCTAATGTATATATATATATATATATTAAATTACCATATTTCACTGTTCACAAAAAATTCTTGAATTTCAAAAAAACCCAAAAAAATAAACCCCAACCATTTTTCTCCATGTAGAATCAAAAATGAAAATTATTTTTCAAACAAAAATTCTAAACATGATAAATTTATCATTTAAATAAAATAAAAAATTATTTCAAAAATAACAATTTTAAAACTCTAATTGATTTTATAACACCATGAAAAAATAAATCAACGTCCCATAAAATTATGTTATTAATAAAAGACAATTAAATATTAATTTACAACTATATTTTATGAAAATAATTTTTTTAATCGTTAAATTATTTATAAAATTTAAATTAAATATATATGATATACAAAAATAACAACACATAATTTACCATTTACAAAAGATTTATTTTCTTATTCCGTAATAAAAATTTATCCTTACAAAAATTATAAGATAAAAAAATATTATTTATACTCTCATCGGTGAGATTATTCATCTATTGGACAAAAGTTTTATTCTTAATTTCTATTTTATTATTTATAAGGTCATGTTACTATTCCATCAATGTAAATTCCTTAATTTCAATAAATATAAATTATTTAATAATAAATTTATAATGAATTGAAATATTCAATTACAGTGTGAAAAATTATATATTCTATAAGTACATGGGTTTTTAAATTATACGAACCTTCTAGAAATTATGTCCTCATAATTTTTATTTATCTATTTAACTGGCGAGGGTACCTTTACCTCATAGTATTTTCAGATTTCTTTGCTTCTTCAACCATGTGGTTTCTACACAAAACATTATCCTTGTAGATTACATTATTCTATAATACATTCTCTCTATAATCAAGAATCTAAATAGGTTTCTCTTTATAATAAAGGTTCTCTTCCAACAAAACTACTTTTGTGATTATTAAATGGTTTGAATGTGGCACATACGTTCTCAACATTGAACTATGAAAAACATTGTATACCTTGGATATACATGGAGGCAAATCGATTTGGTAGGAGAATGCTCCAACTTTTTATAGTATTTCATAAGGTTCAATTAATGGTGGAATTATCTTTCCTTTGTAACCAAAACACATAACACTTATCCAAAGAAATATTTTAAGAAACACATGATCACTTTCTTCGAAAGAAAATTCTTTCCTCCTCTTACCTGCATAACTTTTCTACCTGTTATAAATTGTCCTCATTTGTTCATGGATCATCATCACTTTCTTAGCCACTTCCTCTACTAATTCTGGTCCCATAAAATTCTTTTTTCTAACTTCATCCCCAAAATATAATGTTAGACAACACTTTCTGTATAATGAATCAAAAGGTATCATCTGTATAATGACATGAAAATTTTTATTATCAGAAAACTCAACTAATGAAATATATTGATCTCAACATCTCTAATAATTCATGGAACAAGACCAAAGTTTATATTCCAATGTATTAATTGTTCACTCATTATGTCAATTAGATTAAGGATGAATGTCTGTGAAGAAATTTAATTCTTTTCCCAACGAATTCTAGAGTCCTTTACAAAATATATAAGTGAACCTAGGATTATAGTCAGATATATTAGAAGGGGAACTCCATGTGACCTAAATATATCAATGAGTTATAATCGAGAAATCTGATCCAAATACATAATATATCGAATTGGATAAAAATTTGCATCTTTAGTTAGTTGGTCATCAATAACCCAAATCACAATGTTACCTTGAGAAGTATTTTATAGTCTCACCATGAAGTACATGGATATAATTTCCCATTTACTCTCTAGCATAGGAAATGGTTGAAGTTTCCACTTTTGTAATTGTCTCTATGCTTTAACCTATTGACAAGTCAAACATTTCATGGTATTATCTATAATATCTCTTTTTATTCCCTATAACCATTAATTCTCCCTAATGTCTTTGTACAAGTCTGTTATTCCACAATGAACTGAAAATGGAGAACTTAGAGCTTCAAACAACAAATATTTCTTCAGATGAGAATCACAAGGCACATATAATATTTTTACAAATATCAAAACAAAATCATTATCTACATTAAATTATGAAAACTTACCCTTTTCAACAATTCTACCATTTTATGTAACTCACTATCTTCCTTTTGTACTTGGATAATTCTTTGTGATAGAGATGACTTGCACTAAGACATGATTAAATAGAGTATACCCCAATACAAATATCATCCAAGATAAAATCCATCAAATCATTAATCTAGGGGTAATTTTCCAAACATAACATGGTTAATGATGCATGAGGGATTTTACTCAAGGCATTAGCCACTTTTTTTTTCATTTCATGGATAGTAATTGATTAAATAAAAAAATACTTTATCAATTCAAGAAATATTCTATACCTCATGTTTAATTCATTCGGATTGAATATATAATTCATAGAATTATGGTCAATATATATTTAACATTGGATTCGTATAAACAATTCCTCTAAACTTTCAAAATAAAAAACAATAGCTACCAATTCCTAATCCTGAGTGGTACTATTTAACTCTTGAGTTTTTTGTTTTATTAAATCATAAAAAATTACCTAATCATTCTATATTAGAAAAAAACCATTTCCCTTCAATGAAGAATCATTATAGATGACAAACTCACCATTTCTGGAATACCGGTACAAAATAGAAGCATTCATAAATCTATTCTTCTATTCTTGAAAACAAACATCACATGCTTCAATCTAAAAATTTTTACCCCTTTTATGTTAACATAGTTTAAGGTATATATAACCGATAATGGTTTTTAAAAAACTATAGGTAATAAATTTTTAATCCAAATAGACAATTAATATCAGAAAAAAATTTAGTTCTTGGAAATTCATCAGCCACTTTTGTTTTGAAAGGATCAAATTTTATTCAATCATTGTTTATAATGTTCCAAATGAAATAAATCCTTTGCAAAAAAATAACATTTTCTAAATTTTCTATATAACATATTTGCTATGAGAGTTTTCTATAAAATCCGAAATATGTTTTCATGATCCTCATAACTTTTTAAAATAACTAAAATATCATCAATAAAAAAAGCATAAACATAAAAATATTCATGGATTATTCTATTCATATGATCCATGAATAGAGTAGGGGAATTCATAAAATCAAATAGAATAACAACAAACTCATAATTCCCACATCTATTATGAAACACTATCTTCAAGATATCATCTTCCTTCACCTCTAGTTTATGCTACCCATATCGGAAGTCAATCTTAGAAAAATACTATGCTCTTTGTAACGGATAAAAAAGACATTAATATGCAGAAAAGTTTACTTATTATTAACTGTAATTTTATTCAAATCACTATAATCATTGCAAATCCTCGTGTAACCAAATTACGTTTTTACAAACAAAATAATATCACCCAATTGTGAAGTACTAAGATGAATGAAACATTTATCAAGTAACTCATGTAACTAATTTTTCAATTCAAGAAGTTCCACTTGAATCATTTGATAAGTGGGTTTTGAAATTTTCCATTTAATTAGGAACTAATTCAATGGTAAATTCAACATCGAAATTTGGTACAACATCGTGAAACGCATCCATAAAAACATCAAGGTATTAATTTTCCACAGAAACATCATTAATTAGAACAATTAACTTATTTTCTAGAATATGGGAAAGAAAAAAATCATATCCATATTTTAATAGTGTCTTAGTTTCCTGATATCTTATCAGATTTATGTGTTCATTCTTGAATACAAAAAAAGTATTCTAAAAACATTTATCTCTAAAATCAATCATAGCCTGATAAACTTCAAGCCAATCCTCACCCATAATGACATCTAACTCTAATAAGGGTAAAATGACATGGTTTTTAGGTAATTTATTTCCACAGACATAAATAGGAATTCTCCTATAATGAATTTTTGTAGCAAAATTTACCCAAATGTTTTAACCATAATTTATGGTCTCGTTTCTTGAGGTAAAATTTCTAATTTACATAACAATTTCCTATAAATAATGGAATATGTAGACCCTGTACAAAACAATACATTAGAAACATATGAGTAAACAATGTACCTGATACCACTTTATTGGATAGCCTCACATCTACTTCCATAGTTGAAAATAATCTCACTAAAACTTTCTTCTAATAATCTGGTCACTTTCCTTCATCTGGATCCTTATTTGGGTAATTATTTGAATAATGAATCATCTCACCATATTTAAAACCCATTATAGTTTTTTTATCAAAATTTATCATAAGATCATTTTCATTTCAATCTCGAACCCTATTTTGAAACTTACCACATTTTAAACACTTCCTAGTTTTTTTCAGGCATTCCCGATGGTAATTTTTACCACACTTTACACAAACTAGTATATACAAATTCTTACCTTAATATTTATTTGAATGATTCTTACCCATCACTTATCATATAGAAATTTTCTTATACTTATTTTCAAAGTGGATGTGTTCATCAACAAATTCTATTATTACCCTATCATTACATTGGACAATTTTATCATAACATTGGACAATTTTATCATAACATTAAAATTCTCGAGAGGCCAATTCCCTTCAGTATCTTATCATTAATACGGAGTAAAATTGATTGATTTTGATATCAAGATCATGAATATGGTTGGGATCATACATTTCATGTTGGTTGAAATTTTATTCATACACTGACATTGAATACTCTTACTTTTGTTTCAATTCAAGTAATTTATTTTCTATACTAAGGTGAACCATCTTAGAAAAGTATTTTTCAGTGAAATGATTTTTAATTTCATCTCATTATAAGGAATCAATCTCCTCACTGTCACTGATATTCTTGATCATTTACCACTACTAGTCAGCTTCACCTTCAAAATGATAATTCGAATTACTTTCCATTTGATTATCTAAAACCCCCATAACATAGAATATATTTTGAAGGGCATTAATCCCTCTATCAGTCTCTACTGGGTTAGAATATCCATTGAAAGCCGGATGGTGTTTCCTAATAAAATGTTCTAATATCATCACGTTTCTTTTTGGTAGCTATGTTTGATCTCTTGTATGGATCCCATATCCTTTTATTTCATTCTTCAATTTAGATATTACACTCAAAAACTACACAGTTCTAATTCCCACCATTCCAAGATGTAGATTTGGATAGATATCAGCCTCTTGGTTCTTTCTTACTTTAGCTTACTTGTTTATTCTACAAAAAACCATTATGAAAAAACATATCCTAGGCAAATAAACCTAGTAATATTCAAATTAAATGTTGTTTCAACATAAACCTAAGGATAAATCTTTTCTGGGATTCTACTAACTTCATCCTAACCCTTAATGTTATCTAAACAGTGATCTAATTCCAACTATAAGGAGATTTCCTTAATCATTAAATAATCTATTAAATTCCTTTTAATTCCTTTCATTACATTTTCAAGAACTTTTCTATTTATAGTTTTACAAAACCATGATATATTTCATACATATCAACCCATAATAATAAAAAGTAGATACAACTAAAACAATATCTATTTTTTCATAATCAAAAATCATTCATAAAAAACATGAAATATTTTCATGAAAATTATTCAAAATAATAATCATGGAAAATCCTTTTATATTAACCATTATTATACTCTATTGAAAACATTTTAAAACAGGGTATGAGCACAAAAATCTCAAAAAGGGCTATAAAATTAAGGACATAAACCATTTTTCAGTGAATACTTTTAAACACATGGAATCATTTTCACAAAGAAATGCATCTCACCCATAATGTATCATGTACATACTTTGTGAAACAATATATTTCCATAAAACATAAATAAATACATGAAGCTAACTTGGATAATTACTTACTTAATATTGTGACATAGAAAACTACCTTATGATTTGTAACCCGCATTACTACCTTACAATGTAACACTCACAACTACCTTATAGTGTAACTATCGGAGTTTCTTTTAGAGTAACAATATAGTAAACCTCCAAAATAAACATAACCAATGCATTAGAGGGAGATATAGGTCCCTCTTTTCATAACAAACAATTCACAACAACAAACATAATCATAGAACAACTTTACATTCATCATAAAAAAATTCCTTTTAAATTTTTTAAAATGAGAAGTTATGAAATGATTTGTAATGAAAAGTCAATTAAAAATACATATCATTGAAAATATAATTAAAAAATGAAAGGAATATTAATATTCACTATAAATACACATAATAAAAAAATATAATCATAATTCATATCACAAGTATTCTTATTATAACATAATTAATGAAGTTGAAGGTTAACCCACAGAATGGATATTGGGTTAAGAATTCCCTTACCTCATTATTTTTTACTTAAAATGTGTTTAAACCTTATGTATAATAGTTAAAAGAGTGTTATTGATATTTTAGATATAAATTTTTATTTTTATAACAACTTATATGCTCATTGTATTACATCATTTCACCCATTTATTAATAATATGTTGTTATTTCAATTGTTTTGGGTGTGTTCTGTACGTGGTTTTCATGGTCAGTTCATAATGGATTTTCATGTTGAATCAAAGAGAAACTCCAGAAGTGGAATAAAATGGTATTAATATGTTTCCAAAATAGTAAATTATACCATAAAGCATTTTTAGATATGATTATGAACCATTAGATAAAACATTAATGATGTTCTTTTAGATCATTTTTGGGGTTCTCCGATAATTGAAAACTAGTTTCATCGTATAATTTTATATTATCTATATATTTTATTTATAGATGATAAAATAGGTTATATAATGAATTTTAAAAAATCATCCAATAATATGTTTTTATGACCATCCATGAAGTCAGTAATGGAAACTAAAAACACATTATCCATGATGTCAGTAATTAGACACATCACAAACGATGTTTTTATTTTTGGAATAAAAGTGAGCGGAAAAAAAGTATGATAATGAATTTTTCCAAAAACATGATAAAATTTTATTATATGAAATATTATATATTTTTACTCCTCTTGTATATGGGTAGGTGAATAGATTATAAGTAAAAAACTAATTAAAAATAAAGTAAAATGAAATGAAAGAGTATTTTTACCTCTGGAATTATACTCCTTCAGAACTTTATTAAGGCCCTTTGATTTCAACATTTGGTGATACAAATAGATATTGGACATGGGGAAGATGATTATTAAGAGGATCCAATATAATTTTTGAAATTATGAAAGATTGTTATGTGTGAGGAGAAGAGGGGGTTAGGGGTGGTATTTATATAGGAGGGGAGGAGAGTTTTTTGATTGTTTTATTCGTTAGTTTATTAATCTGGATCAAGAATATAAATGGATTGGGAATTTTCATAAAATATTTTAAAATAATCAAGTTATGTTCTAGATTATTTTTCTTAAATTATACATTATATTATGAATATTGTATTTAACTTACAATGTATATATACCGTAAATTATTGTATTTCACTATTCACTAAATATTCAAGTATTTCAGAAAAATCCCAAAAACTTACCCCTCACATTTCCGACATGTATAATTCAAATATGAACTCAATATTATCAAAATAATATCTAAATTATGATAAATTTTATTTTTAAATAAAATAATAATTTATTTAAAAAATAATTTTTAAACCATAACTGATTTTATAACACCTTGAAAAATTAATAAGGGTCCCATAAAACAATATTATAACCATAAGACAAGAAAATATTAATTTATCATTATATTTTATGAAAATAAGTTTTATTTTAAATCATTAAATTAATTATAAAATTTTTATTAAATATTTATGAATTAAAACAGTATCAACACTTAAATTATCATTTCCAAAACATTTATTAATTTATTCTTAGATATAAATATATCATGATTGCACTTATAAGATACAGTTTTCTAATATTCTCATAGTTGAGGTTAATATTCTATTGGCCATAATTACTATTCCTAATGGTCATTTTACTATTTCTAAGGTCATGTTACTATTCCATTAGTGTAAATTCCTTAATTTCAAAAATATTAATTATTTAATTATAAATTTATAATGAATTTAAATATTTAATTCTATAATGGGAAAAGTGATTTTATAAGTATATGGGATGTTATAAGATGCATGGAATAGATTTAGTAATAATATAATGATTTTCATTATAAATTGTCACACAATGATGAATAAGAATATGGTGTGGCCTTTATGGAAGGCTCTAAATCATATTATGAAAGTAACTTATGATACTAATTGATGTCACTCAATTTTATATCTATATTACCACACATTATATTCAGAGAATAAATATTTAAAGGGTACAATCTTATCCCCCTAACCTATTGGTATATACTTGGTTGAAACATTAAAACCTTGTGAAATTGGATAATAACAAGAATACACCAACAAATAAAAACTCACATTTAGTAGAAGTCCATTTAAATCATTGTTTTAATTCATTTGGATGTGTAAATATTTTGTTAAATGATTTTAAATTAGAAATAAAAAAATCCCTTTACTTAATTGAAAAAATGATAGTTGAATTGCCGGATTTCATGAAATGGGAGATTAGATATACTCACTAATTTACCCCCTTTATCTTATTGTTCCCATATATTACATATAAACCAAAAAAAATGTATTCTATATATGGATATGGTTCTTATTTGATGTAAAAAATTTTTTTGAATATAATGGATTTGTCTTATAAATTTTGTACATTTATTTATTTATTATTGGATAATATATAAAAAATAATGTTTTCTATGTTTAAGGAAGTGTCATTAATTTTATTGAAAATTCCATAATTGTCTATACAAAGCTATCTTATAAATTTTATTCATCATATATATAGGAGATCATCTCTATTAATTTCCAAATATTCTTTCCATTTATCCAATGTTATTTCTAGGGATTTTGTGATTTCATTCTATTATATCCAAATTGTCCAATGTTATTTGATGAGAGGGGTCTTCCAAAGTATTGTTTGGTTGTTCGTGAATCTTTTGGACATTATATAGGTGTTACGATTAATCATTTGTAAAATCGAAGGGTAGATGAGCATGTTCATTATAAAAGAGATAAAATTTTAATTTCCAAGAATCATTATGGTTCTCGATGTAATACATTGAGAACCTATAGATATAAGAAAATTGTAACACGCTGAGAATTTCTGAAATAATTTCCTTCAAATTAGTTTTATCTTTATAATAGTTTTCATTTCACACTGCACTGATAATTGTTTTTTCTATTACATAACTATGTGTGGATTGAGTTATATGGAATACCAAGTTATTTTCACTTCCCACAACATAATGTTTAACATGATCTGCACATAACATCGAGGTTAGCATACATTTCACGCATGATCGAAATTCCACCATGGCTTGGATAACAAGAAAGACCAAGGGTTGCCAAGTTATAATATATTATTAAAAATGTTCTTATTTGATATAATAATATATAACTTATCTCTTAAGTTGTCGGTTTTTAATATGATTAATTAACTTTTGATAATACATGGATGAATTTATTAGTTACCAAGAAATTAGAAATCAATATAAGAACCAATTGAATATTAAGGGAATATTTTTATACAAAACTATTTGTATCCTCGCAAAGATATTTTATCCTAATAAATTAAATTAATTATAATTAATTAGTTTTATTAATTTAATATAGATATTAAATATTCAATTAAATAATTTTGATATTCATCCAATATATTTGATAAACATAATATAGGAAAAAATTCAATTTCACAAAAAACAATTATTTTAATTAAGACATATTTACCAGCTTTTTAGGGAGAACAAATTTTAAATCAATTTTTTGAATTTTATAAATCATATATTTATATGTAGACATAATAATCGAAATGAGAACTTATTGATTTTGTTAGGGTGAATTTTCAGTATTTTTTTTGATGTTTCATATTTTGATGAATATTAAAAAATACAGAATTTTAATTTAAATATTCTTTTTCATGAAATTTATTAATGTGGTTAAATTATATTTATAAATGGTTTTAATTTTTAATTATATTATATTTTTATCAATTAATCCACTTTAGTCAATTAGAATTAATTTCACATTTAAATTAGAACAAAAACATTTCATACTTTTGAACATTTTCACTTTAAAAACCTGCATTAATGTCCTTTTTGTGGGATTAATTATAAATTAATTTCTACCAATTATGTGATTTAATACTAGAAAATGGGATAAATATTTTTAATAATCCTAATTCATATTTTTTAATGATCTAAAGTTAGTTATTTCTAGAAATATTAGTGAATGTAATTAAAATTAATTACAAGGAATAAGGAAAAATTTAGCATAACGAGGGAATAATATTTACACTTAAATGACCTATACACTTTTTCAAACCCCATTTTATGGACATTATTTGGCCATGAACCTTCCATTATTTAATTTTTTTCTATTTTATTACTTTTGTTAGCTAAAATCATTTGTTAAACCTAACTTTTTTTCAAAAAAAACCAAGTCAACCCTTTTTATCCCCTATGAAAGGTCACTATCTATCCCACTTTGTCACACCTCTCAAACCACTTGGATTCAGCCATGATCTATCCATTAAACTACCTAAAATAAGTAAATTCCTCCTATAATCCTATATTAGGTATGAAATCAATCCAATGAATCGCTTAAGTTAAAATTAAAAGGAGTTTCCTGAAGAAGATGTAACATCCTCCCGTAAGATCCTTTATCGTATTTTCATTATACAATCCCTACACTCTATATATTCAATGATTATACAAAAAATAGTATCCTATTTATATTGATATTTTTTTCTATGGGGTAGAACTATACTTACACACACTTCCATCTAATGGGTAACAAACTTATTGTTTATGTGAACAGCGAACTACTACCTCACAAAATGATGATTGTTCATTTTTCCTTTATACCTTTAATGGTTAGGAATTGTGATGGAAACCCTATTTATATGTGGAATATAATACAATTATTTTGACTTTAATCTTCTATAATGTTTTTATAACCCATGCCTTTATACATTCCATTTAGTGTAAAAATTATAATTTTGTTTGAGGATGTGTGGACTACCGCCCCCTCAAAGTGATGTGATTCGTTCACAAACAACATGGAATGAATTAAGAATGGGTTTAGTAAAAATAAAATGTTATATATTATATAATAATTATAATATAAAAAGGATATATATATATATATAATTATATGGTATTTTCTCTCTTTCTTTCAATATGATAATAAAACTGTAAGGACGGTCATCTGTACGTATGAGCTACCATCTCCATGAATGGTGTATTCCATTTCATACTTATGTATTATATATATTTTTACAATATAAATATAATAAATATAATTTATATTTATATCATGTTTTACATTATAAAATTCATGATATAAGTTCGAGGACTAAAGATATAACAAATTAAGGCAGAAGCGAAAAAAGAGAATATTACCCAAAGTGAATCCTTAATATATAATTATTATCGAGTAGGTAATATAACATCATAATCAAACCAGATATGGTATTACAAAAAAATATATTTCTTTAATAGATTAACATTAAACTTATGTTTACTGTACAATAATTTTGTATGAGTACGGTGGGAAACAAGGCACCTGGTAAAGGAATTTTGTCTCAATTTTGTGTGTGTGAGATACATGGCTTATACACCACTCATTTATTTTGTGTATAATAACCATGGATGTAGTATATTATTACATTAAATAAATTTATATTTTGTAATATAACTATTATATGATCTTTATTTCATGTATATTATGTTTCAAATGTTACCAAATCGGTAAAGTAATTTTGTCTTAATTTTCCCCCTTAGAGACACATGACATGTTATACACCTATATTTTTTCATGATGAGTTTATAATGACATAAAATTGTTTTATGATGAATATAATAGTTTTTTAATATATATTAATCTTCAGGTAATTTTATTTCTCCCATTTTTTATGATACAAATTTATCGAATCAGTTACATTTTATAGTTACAATCTCATCGTTTATCAATATTGTTTATCATTATTCTCTTGTTACTGAAATATTCTGATCCATGTCTCATGAACCCCCATGAGTATTCATATACTATTGTTATTAATACAATATATAATTAATGGTGTCATTATTACACCGTTTGGTATATAAAAATATAAGAAATTATTTAAGAATGTATGTATTTACCTCTCCCTTTGGTTGGAAATCTTTTCTAATTAAAAACCATGTTTTCTAAGAAGGATCCCAAAAATGTTGTACTATTATATTATGATCATTAAAAAAATTAACCCATGTTTTTACATTTAAACAAATGGTTTTAAAATTTTTATCTTCTCATCATTTTCCAGTAAAGTCACTTTTCTAAACTTTTTATGATGTAGAAGGAATGTTCAGCATCTATGGATTTACCCACTGGAATAACCAATATTCCAATAAAGCATTCTATAAAATATTTAATTTTTTTTATATAAATTCATTTATAAATTATATAAATTCAGGGTTTTAAATTGATTTTTCAATGAAAATGGTTTAAAAAAATGTATTATGGCTATCAATACATCCATTGTAAGTTTTTAAAAATATTTATAAAGAAAAATATTTTAACAAATATTAAATTGTAAAAAACATGTTTTAAACATTTTCAATATTTATAAATAATTTTTCAAAATATATTCAATGATAGAGGTTTTGAATTTTTTTAATATTTTTTTATAAGGTTTCAAGGGAAAAAGTTTTTAAAAACCCTTTCAAGATTTATTTATATGTTTTTAAAAAAAATGTTTTAAAAATGTTCTCAAATAATCCTTTATAATTTTTTCAGGTTTATTTTCTTGAAAATGGTTTTTAAAATGTTTTAGGATTTTAAATTAATTTTTAATTAATAAATTATAATTTCAACAATAAATGTTTTTAAAATAGATTTCAATATTATTTTCCAACTACGTTGATACTTATTGATGTTATGCATTCCCTTATAAGAAATGATCCAAAGGAAATATTCATATTATTTGTTGAACGGTTTCTATTTTTATTTTATTGTACTTATGACACATATTGCTCATCCCCATGCTATATTCTTTTGAGAGCAATTTCTATTCTCTATTTATGATTTAATGAAATTATTAGGAAAATATCATTTTTTCATATGTTATGAAGTGGTAAAATGTTAATGACACCCATGTCATTTCATGGGTTATGATTTGATGTTTATAAAACCCATCTCTTTTAAGGGGCCATGATATAATGAATGTTTTCTTTATCATGTGGCACATGTATGTATGATTTTATTAAGTGATTGGTGGGATTGTTATCTCCCTCCAATGAATTTGGTAATGATATGTTTTATATGTTCTCAAAGGGTACACAGGTTGCATCCCAAGCTCAATAAACAAGAAGGTATATGGGTTGTAGACCAACCCTAAAAGTAAGAGGGTACATGGGTTATATTTCATGCCCCAATACAATAAGTTAAATGGTTTATATCCCAATATTGAGAGTTAAAGGGTAGACAGGTTGTACCCCTACCCCAAAAGTAATAAGGTGCATGGGTTTTAGCCCAAGAATGAAAGTGATATTATTCATTAGTTTTAGACCAATCTTAAAAAAGGTAGAAGGGTTGTATCCCAATTATATATGTAAGAGGAAAAAATATCGGTAGCCCAAGACTAAATGTAATAGATAACATGGGTTGTTAGACTTGTCCTAAAGCAAGTACACGGGTCTTAGCCGAAGCCTAACATATTGGGAAGGTCTTAGTAGTCATCCTTGAAATATGATTTTATATGTTTATGTATATTCTAAAAATCCAATATATTATTCCTATGTTTATATATTATGGATTATATTCTTAAATATTCTGTGACTCATGTCTTATGAACTGCCATGATTTATTCAATGATTCAATATTATGAACGTTGATATGCATGGTATGATCTTATAATATTATAATCACATTATAATACTCCTATGTGAATTTTTATTCTTACATGTCACCATTGTTTACCCATACTGAGAATCTAAGATTACCCCTTTTTTTCCTTCCCAAATTATAAAGATATGTATTTAGTATGATGGTTCTAAGAAGGGTTTTATTCATAAAGAACCTAGTGGGAGATAACATAGATCACTTATGTACCACTATTTATATTTCTATGTTTCCAAAGGCACTAAACTAATACAGTCTTTGGGTAACTATTTGAGTGATGATTTGTGTATTCCGTAAAAGTTATGTAATCTCAATATACATTAAGATAGGGTCATTATAGTTGCTATCATAGAAAATGATTATTCAAAATTTAAAAACTAGGATAAGAAAAATTTAGTGAGATACCGTTGTATATTTCTAAGGATGATTCTCAGGAAGTATATAAGGATAAGTCTAATAATGATCTAATGTTTTCGAAAATGTACTTCAATGTCGGTAAAGTACAAAGTGTGTGGTTTACTATAATTAAATCACTATCTAGATAATATAAGTGGATGAGGCTCTACAAAATATTTACCTAGTAGAAACAACTATGAAAAGTTGTGTAGGGCCAGACTTGGTGTAACTCGGTACACGACAACAAGTCGTGCTACACACTTGGTTTAACACACCTGGGGGTATTCTTTGTAAGTTAAAAAACTGTTTAGGAACCATCATGAATGATTTTAATATAATATGACTATTTATAATCTAGGATAAACATAAGGTTATATATATTAAAAGTTATTTGTAATGATTAAGACATCCTATTAGTAATGTTTTCTGATTATGTGTTATTCTTCTATGATATGTGTGTCTCAACCAATGCTTTCTGGATTTAGTATATATAGAGAACAAAAAGGAAAATGGTAAAAAGTAAGTATTTCATATGTTGAAAGTTTTGGAAGTATAAAAATATATTTCCCAAGTGGAAATTTCATAAATAGAATTAAAGATGTGGTTTGGGTATTGGTTATTATTCTAAAGATAAAGAGACCATAAATGGCATGTGAATGTTATGTAATGTTTTTACAATATTATTTACAGTAAACATAAAATGGGTGATTATATTGATGTCTAATAATATTAATACCTGATTCATATTTAATTTTCTTGGAAATATGTACTAACGGTTATGTTTTTGAATCCTAAGTAATGGTTTTGGAATAAATTTGGATGAATTAATTATTTATGTTTTGGAATTAAAAGAATATGTTATATGAATCATGAAGTATATAAGTATTTTAAGTATAAGTTTTCATTAATGATTGGAGTGGATATGTTTAATGGTGATGAAGAAAGTAAAATTTTGATTAAGAGAAGGTAACACTTAATATGATCAATGTGTTGAGAAAATTGTGTTTAGCCTGTATAAAATGATGTTTGATTTGCATAAAGTAAATTTTGTATAACTGATTACCCTAGATATAATTTATGATTTGTTAACAATGTGTTTTATATCATCTTAGATGAAGTTTAAAACTTCTTGAATTTAATGAATGTATCCAGTAACCTTTGGAATAAGTAATCATGCAAATTTTCCAATGTATTTATGATAATTTACATTATTAACATGTTTCCAGAGAATATATCATGAGGGTATTCACATGTTTGGAATGTGAAATCTATGAGATATTTTGTGATATAGTGGGGATCAATGTTAAGATAATTTATTTTCATTTTTTCTAATGTTTTGGATTCTCATCATTTATAATGGTTATAAGGTTATCTATTTATTGGATGGTTAAGTTAAACATCAGATCATGATTGGGAGATTAAAGTATTATATCATCACATGATTATTTATGCATATTGGATAATCTACAGTAATAATTTTGTGTCCATGGTATCTAAAGAGATATTTGAGGACTTTTCATAGATCTCATGATCATTTAGTGCTTTAGTAATGAAAAAATCAACTTTATTTTTAGAGAAAGAGGTTATGTTAAAATTGGTAATGACATGACCAGAGGTTGGGATTTTACATATGAAAGAGAATGAAATAAATTAAGTATAACATCTCACAAAAAATCTTCAACCTTAGGGAATGGATATTGAAACCCAAAATGTAATCCTAGTATCTTCTTTTTAGATAAATCAAATGGTGTCTTAGATAATAACAGATTTATGGCCTTTTGATTGTTAACTTCTCCATGAAAAATTTCTCTATCACCCTCCTCTAGAGAATGATGGTTATATTTTTCATCCATGTTCATGTTTTTACATGAAACATATGTTCTCCAACATATAAAACTAATTATGTGTTAATCTGGGTAATGTTTATGGTTCTGAAATTATTTTGTAAAGTAATTTTTAGAGTTAATTATGAAGATGTGGTCTATTAATAGATCATAAAATTATTAAACCTTTTATAACACAGAATAATTTATGTGGTGAAATTAATATTATCAGGGTATAACATAACACCACAATATTTTTTTAAATATATTTTTTCAAATTAATTTTATCTTTTTGATATTTTTCATATCACTCAATACTGAAAGAAATTTTTTTATTTTAAAGAACTATGTTTTTATTGAGCTATAGGGAGCTCCAAGTTATCATGAAATACATGCAACATAATGTTTAACATTATACACATAGAACACCAAGGTTAGAATACATTATAAGTAGGATTTAGTTTCCTCAATGGCATGTGTAACACACAACTCCTAGTGTTCCCAAAATGTAATATACTATTAATAATATTTTAATATTATAAAATAAGATATGACCTAGTCATTAAGTATATGGTTATGAATAGTATTAACTAAACCCATAAAAATACATGGTTGAATTCATTAGTTACGAATGAATTAGAAATGAATATAAGAACTAATTGAATATAAAGGGAGTTTTTTATAAAAATTATTTTTATGATCACATAGCTATTTTTTCCTATATAATTAAATGAATTAAAAATAGTGAGTGATATTAATATAATACAGATATTCTATGTTCAATAAAATATTTTTTATATTCATACAATATATTTGTTAAACATAAGATAAGAAAAAACCCAATTTACCATGTAAAAACCTATATTTTTATTTAGACACATTCTCCATCTTTTTAAGGAAACCCTATTTTAAATAAAATTTTGGGACATTAATAATGATTATATTTCAAAATAAAAATAATATTTGAATAAGAAACATAAAAAATTGGTTAGGTTTATTTGTTTATATGTTTTTCTATGAAGTTTCATATTTTGATGAATAGTGAAAAAGTATTGAATTTTAATTAAAAAAGTGTTTTTAGTATAATTTATTTATACGGATAAATTATATTTTTAATTGTTTTTAAAATTGAATTATATTTAATATCTTTTCAATGAAAAAAAATTATTTCATTTGAATCAATTTCATATTGAAATTGGAAATAAAAACATTGGAAACTTTTTATAGTTTTAACTTTAAAAACCAACATTGTAGTCCCTTTGGTTAGATTAATTTTCAATTAATTTCTGTCACTTATGTGATTTTCATATGTAAAAATGGATTAAATATTTGGATAATCATATTTTATAATGTCTAATAAAACCAAATAATTTTGTGACCAAAATATTAGTAAAACTAATTAAAATTAATTACAACAATTAAAGAAAGGTTAAGGTTAACAAGGGATCCAACCTTAAACATAAAGTCCCAAATGGCCAAGAAACTTTTACAACACATATGGGATGTCCATTATTAATAAATTATCCTTATATGATTTATTAATGTTGTTTTTTGTGGAAATTTTTACGGTAAAAAGTTCGATAAACTTAACTAGTTTACAAAAATACCAATTGAGTTGTTTACCTTCCCTAAAAAATGAAAACACCTCTCACACTTCCTGAAACCTATAAAACCACTTAGTATGGGCCAATATCAACCCAATAAAATTAAAAAAAATCCCTCAATTACTCCTTGAATCCTCCGTTTTGGATAAATGTAATCCAATGACTCCCTTTGGTAAAAACCAAAATGAGTTACCCAAAGAAGTGGTTACATTTTCCCTCAAGCTCATTTATCATATTTTAATTCAACACCCCACACACTATTCTTATTCCAAATTTATAAAACAAAAATTTTATTATATATATACTTAGTTTTTTTAGGACAAAGGTTATACTTAAGCTTAAAAACACATCTATCTAATGGGTAACGAACATTATGTTTATGTTAATAGAGAACTACCGCCTCACAAAATGATGATTGTTAGTTTTTTATTTAACACCTTTAAAGGGTGGGAATTATGGTATATATTATACTTATTATTTATTTAATCATTTTTAATAATTTTACATAATGTTATTTTGAACTTTCCATTTTGTGTATGGACAATCCATGTGGCCAATCATTGTAAGGTAAAAACTAATTCCATATATTTGGGGATCTAATTATTTTTTTCCATATGTTTGATATATTTCAACCAAAATCAACCCTAGCACAATTTGGTTCTCCCAAAAACCCTGAAGTAGGTTCTCCCATTGATTTGGAAGTGATCTGAATATGTTCCTTAGTGAATCGAAGGAATATTCTTATGGTACCTGCTCATTCTTCATCAATTTCTTCAAGATTTCTTAGATCTTCTCCTCCTATCAACTTTTTTTCATTAATATTTATCTCCTATGGGTATATCAAAGAGTTTTGAGGCCAAATAATGTTATATATAGTGTTTTTAATGATAAGGGAGTAGATCTGGGTTGGATTTGTGGAATCCTAATCCAGATTCTTGAGTGTCCTTTGTCCGTTGTAGGTTTTCATCAAAATGAGTGAGGTAGGTGGATTCTCTCTCATCTGAATTTACTAGAATTGATTGGAATGCTGTTAAATTTAGTTTTTTATGAAAATTAAATTGTGATTTTTATGTTGTACAATTTTTAAACCCTCTTTTGTCATGAGTGGTGGAAAAGGATGCAAATTGGTGGGTTTTGTGAAAAAACCAATGTTTTTTATTTTTAATGGGGAGTTTTAAATTATTGATCTTCAAGAAATTTTTAAATTTGTTTTCTTTAGAATTTTTATAGTATATATATGGGTTTTTTAAATGATTTAATGTTTTGAAATTGGATAGTGGGGAAGTTTTCAATAAACAGACACTCTTATTGAAACTTGTGAAATTATTTTAAAAAAGTTTTGGTTTTATGAAAACATAGTGTGTGTATCATATTTTATTATTAGGAATGGTTGAAATATGATCATGTTATTGGTTACAAATTTCAAATGTAACATGGTAAATAATTACCCAGGGATGAATTGGTAGACTGATAACAAACTACTCATGAGTATGGAACTATAATCACGATGAATGTGTTTATAGTAGTTGTATTTGTGTGGAGTTTATTGGTTTTTAAATTTAGTTTTCAGAATGTTTTTTAAAAATTTATTTAAATTTTAACCTGGACTATATCTTTCTGTAAAATTGTTTCTCATGGTTTGAGTTTATATTTAGTTATAAATTATTTTGAGAAGTGTTTAGTTTTTTTATAATCTATTTTCAGAAACTATTTCATGTAAACTATTTTATATAAAATTGGATAACTCTTATATCCTAGTGGGGTGATAAGGGAAGTCATTGGGGAAATCCTACTGTATTTTATACTCACCCATGATTTGGCACATTGCTGTTTTTATAGATGTTATCTTTTTGGATGTGGGTAGTGGATTGGTCCAGCAAGTTTTTAGCACTACATCTTGAGTTGTTGAGATGTCTTGTGGTGGTGGAGCATGGAGTTGGTGGAACCTAGAGTCTTTTGTTTATTTTTGTGTCATGGTGATTTATCTCTCACTATAAGTTTTATGTATAGCTATCTTCCGTTTTATCACTTTAGTTTGTTCTCACTTCGGTATAAAAGATTTTTTGAATTGTCATTATTTTGTTCATGCATCATATAACAACAATGGATTTTGATTTCATAGTTTATATTTCATCTTTAAAATGTTAAATCATCCCTCAATATTCTTTTAAAACCTTCAGAATTTATTTCCATCCTTTTGTATCATGGTGATGTCGCCTATGGACCAAGAATTACCCATTTTATTCTCAATCAAATAAGATTAGTTGGTCAACAAAAATGGTATCAGATTGGTCCCCTCGTTGTGGAATAAGTAGTCTTGAGTTTTCTTGGTCTTGGAGTGGAAATCCTTTTAGTATATTCCTTGGGTGGTCTTCTTAGAACAGAGTATGATTTTTGGGATTTAAAATATACTGCATAAAAATTCTTTGCAATCCTTTTTATGTTGAACTTCATGGTACCGTGGAGATGGGTACATAAGTGTTTTGGAAACACTAGTACTATAGTGGAGTCTCATTTTCATGGGTTTATCCTATCAGACCATCATCACATGTATTGTATATGAATGAATTCCCTCTAGTATTTCATATCCCATATTGAGTTGTGACATATGATTTGGAGTGTGGTTTTCGTTTTTGGAAACGATTTAAAGAATTTATTTTTCAAATGAATGACTTTGAAAAGGAAATATTTGATGTATTTTGAAAATGTTTTGATTATTTAAAAAAATAGTGGTTTTAAAAAATGGTTTAATTTTGAATGAAATTTTGTGATATTTATGTTATATAATTTTATATGTCAATCCAATCAATTTCTAGAAGAGTTGGACTTAGAGAATGTGTTTTTTGTTTAGAAAATAGAACCTGGTAAGAGGCATAGAAACCAACAGGGGGAAGCTACTGAAAATGTGGTTTCACCTCATCAATAGGTGAACCAATAGATAGTGAAAAGTATATTCAAATCATTCCAAATGGTGTACAAGGGGAACCGAAGGGAGGAGCCAATGTAGGTGGACCACTTCATCTTGTTTGGGAAGTATAATCTACCCATATTCTAGATTTATTCCAAACCATAGAGGGAAGAGGGTTTGTTGAACACGATGAATTGAATATTTGAGTTCATCATCACATTAGAGGACATGAAGGTCAAACTGGAAACTTATATGTTGGAGGATATTTCATGCCAATGGTGGGATTTAGTGGTGAAAGATAGATTGAATCAAGGCTTCAGTTGGGAGGATTTTTAAGAATTGTTTAACAATCAATTATATCCTCACAGTTTTGGAATACAGCAATCAATAGACTTTTTCAGCCTAATGAAGTACAACCTCTCTTTTACAGAATATGTGGCTAAATTCATGAATTTAGTGCTCTTTTCATGAGATGTTGTAGTAACTGAGAGCTTGGTGGCACGCATCTTCGAGTCGGGACACAAGAAGGATATTCGGTCAATGATTTTGTTACATTGTATCTCAAATTATATGGAGATGGTAAACTAGCCATTAGTTGCTGAGATGTATATCTCTACATCTATGGGAGGAGGAAGCATGATGATACCAACATGAAATAGTGGGAACTCCAATTCCAAGAGATAAAAGGAAGAGGGACACATATTTCCAGGGATCAAATTGGAATTAGATTCAAACATCTAGATCATTAAATCATCCCCCTAAACCAAAGGGTCAGCTAGGATGTTTTCAATGTGGTTCGTTCGACCACATCAAGAGAGAGTGCATTGAAAAATCTCGAAAATGTAACAACTGAAAAATAAAATAGGACATCTTCATTGATATTTCAGTAGTGATCCAAGGATTGGTACTCAGGATACTTCTTAGGTGTCACATGCATTATATTATTTGACTAGGAAGGGCTAGAATAATTCGATCTTCTTGTAGAGAAGAGATATCCATGGTGATTCTAGTAACACCATTACTCCTTAATAGGGAAAATCTCACCAAGGAAACAAAGATACATGTGTCACGACAATGCAGTTATATGCAGCAGAGTAGGGTAATATAAATGATTGTGATACACCCTCTATATTGCAAGGTTCGATTCTACTATATTCTACCCTTATGAAAGTGTTTTTTGATATGGGTGCATCACATACCTTTATATATTTGTATACTATTGATTTACTATGTTTGAAGCTTGGATTGATACCTCCTGTGATAAAACATCAAACCCGTATTAGTAAAATAGAATGTCAAGCCTTTGTTAGTATATCCTATTCTATAACTATTGATGGATCTGAGAAGAACTGGGATTTCTCAGTGCTGGAGGTGGATGTCTTCGATGTAGTGAAAGGAAAGGATTTGTTGACAGAATTTAAGGATAATATTGACTATTATAATAGAATAGTTATTTTAACAATTGAGGATGGTATTAAGAACCTTTTGGTAGGGGAGAGGGTTTCAATGAAATTTAAAATTGTCTTTTTGTCACAAACGATGTTAATGATCCCTTACCAATTGGAAGTGTTGAATTTTAAATCGATGAAAGATATTGAGGATAGTAGTTTTCCAACAACAGTGGATCAATTTATAGATGTGTTTCATAATAATTTTTCTAGGTTACCAACTATAATGTAATTGGAGTTTATGATTGATATCCTCTCAAATACTATTCATATATCCCTTATATATTATACGATGGAGAAAACAGAATTAATGTAGATGAATGTACAGTTGGTGGAGCTAGAAAGAAAATGTTTAATTTGGACCAGTACGTCTCTTTGGGTAGAACCAGTCTTGTTCGTGAAGAAAGCATATAGAACTCTTCGGATTGGTGTTGATTATCAAAATCATAACCATGTTGAGATAAAGAATCAGTATACCCTTCTACACATTGATGATTTTTTTGATCAATTTAGGGGAGCATAGTGGTTCCCAATTATTGACTAGTTGTTATGATATCACCAATTAAATGTTCATAACGATGATGTTTCAATGACAGCTTTCAAAATAAGATATGGACACTATGAATATGTATTCATGACTTTTAGTCTAATTAATGTACTAGCAGTCTTCATGGATTTGATTAAACATATATTTCATCATATCTAGACTCTTTTGTTGTGTTATTTGTTGATTAAAACGTGGTGTATTCAAATAAAAGGGTTGATCATGATGAAAACCAATTGATAGTATTAAAAATATTGAGAAATCACCATTTGCATAACAAACTATCTATGTGTGATTTTTGGATAAAAGAAATATTCATTCTACGCCTCAAGATTTCTGAAAAAAGTGTTGTAATGGATCATGAAAAGATTGATATAGTTATCTCTAGGAAACCACAAAAGAACTTTATCGAGATACGAATATTTCTTGGTCTTGCTGGGTATCATCACCATTTTGTTCATAACTTTTCACAACTAGCATCAGTAATGACATTTTTGACAAATAAAAATTTTCCTTCACAATTGAGTTAAGCATTTTAGAAGACTTTTCTGGAGATGAGAGTATATCTGACATTATAACCACTCTTGGTTTTTATAGAATAGGGACAAGGATATGTTGTCTACTATGATGATTCGAGATCTTGGTTAGGATGTGTTCTCATGCAGGGAGACCCTATGGTTGTTTAAGGTTCGAGACAGTTTCGATTTCAGGAATAAAATTACCCGACACATGAATTGGAGTTAGCTGCTGCTGTTAATGTGTTAAAGACATGGTGTCGCTCTCTATATGGTGATAAATTCATTATGTCCGCCAATCATAAGAGCATAAAAAACATTTTCTCACAAAGGAATCTGAATATGAGGCCAAGGAGATGGATGAATTTTCTCCACTTTTTAAACTTGAACTTGATGTGTACACCGGGAAAAGAAAATTCAGTGGAGGATGCATTAATCATGAATTCTTATGTTCAATTGGAAAATAAAGATTCAGAGGAGTGGTAGTTGATGTCAATTTTAGTTGATATGCATGTGAAATGAAAAAACAGAGGTGATGTTCCGGTTTTATTCTCTGTTTCAGTAGTTCCTAATTTGGAAAAAAAATTAAATAGGAAAAGAAATATAATTCCGAATGATTTCTTATGAGTTCAAAACACAATGTTGGGGAGACCATTAGGTCTATTAACATGATGAGACATCATTTTTTGGGGTCATAGATTGGATGGTTGAACCTATCTATTTCTATGAACAACTTCTTCATGGCTACCACAATTTGAGATGATCTAAAAAATGTGGATATAGAAGAAGTATAAGGCATTGAAGGCATAGTTTTGGTGGAATGGAATGGATTGAAAATGGATGAGTTTGTTTCAAAGTTCTTAACTTGTCTACAAGTTAAGCCATAACATTAGTAACCAGCCGGTATGTTGTAGTCATTACCTATTCCAGTGTGTAAATGTGAGCAGATATATATGGATTTTGTTTTAGGTCTCCCAAGAACATCCAGAAATATGTTGTTGTATGGGTGATAGTGGATAAACTCACTAAGTCATACCATTTTAGTCCAATTTGTGAAACTCATACGGTGGATGATCTGTCAATAACCTATATCCATGAAGTGCTAAAGAGAAATTGAATACCAGTATCAATAGTCTTAGACATATATCTGAGGTTCACATATTGTTTCAGGAAATCCTTATAGAAATACCTCGGAACATAGTTGACTATGATTACGACGTATCATCCACATACAGATGGAAAATCCAAAAGGATGATACAAATGTTGTAAGACATGTTTTAGTCTCTTATAATGGATTTTGGTGTCTCATGGGAAAAGAACTTTCCATTTGAGGAGTTCCATTACCATAATATTTGTCGGGCTTTCATACATATGGCCCCCATTTAAGAGCCATATGGGTGTCCTTGTCATTTAACACTATATTTGTTGGTAACATATGAGATCTCATTAGTCGGCTTGAGAATTTTCCATGAATCAACGGAGAGGATCTCGTTGATCCAAAATAGAATGAAGATGACTCATAGTATAAGAAATCATATTTGGATAATCACTAAAGACTGTTGGTGTTTTTTGTGAGGGATCATGTGGTCTTTTGGATCTCTCCAAGGCTTAGACATTTCCATTTTGTGAAGCAGGCCAAATTGTCTCCTCAATACATTGGCCTTTTTGAGATACTGGAACTAGTTGGAGAGGTGGAATATCGGTTGTAATTACCACCATGGTTCTATTTTATGCACAATGAATTCAATGTATCTCAGTTGAAAAACCAGCATCCCAATCCTACCCATGAGATCAGACGGGATCATGTTGGCTTAGAGCCGGATGCATCATTGATAAATATATCAGTGCTAATTGTGGATGGGAAGGAGATTGTTCTTCATGGAAGAAGCATCGGTCTAGTGTGGATTTTATGTAATGTGTTCATATTCTAAAGAGACTTGGGAACATGAGAAGTAAATGAAAGATAAGTGGCTAGAACACTTTTAGGGAAATGATCTCTTTCAACCATCCAAGGATGGAAAGACCAATGGAGGGGGAATGTAGAAACCCTTATTTTTGATATGTAACCAATATCTAATGATTATCATATGTTTAATGGATTTGTGAGAAGATGGGGGTGTCATTGGAGTACTTTTGGAGGGTTTTTCATTTAAAAAGGGGGTTATAGTCAGCACACGGTTTGGCCAAACCCGTCAAGGACAAAAATAATTCCCTATCATGGTGGATCTAATTCGATTTGGCCATCTGTTTTATATATTTCATCCCAAATCAACCCTAACACAAATTTTTTCTCCCCAAAAGTCAAAGAAGGTTCTCTCATCAATATAGAAGTGATTCAAGCACATTCCTTAGTGAATCATAGGCCGATTCGTGTGGTATGTTCTCTTTCTTCATCCTTTTTTCATAGTTTCATAGATATACTCCTCCTTTAATCTTTTTTTTCTTAGATTTATGCCTCATTTGGGTAGATATTGACGGACCCCAGAACACCCTGAGAGGGGAGGGGGGAATTATGGTGTAAACTTTTTATTTTTAATGTTATGGATCTTGTTCCCATATTGATAGGGACTTGTTAAATCTATCAATCAAATGAAAGATGGGAGATTACACCACAATTTTACTTGGTTCACCGGAAAGGGATATGTCGAAGTAGAATATGCCGATAGTGTGTCCGTCATACCTATATCCACTAATATTTACTATTTCGAAGATTACAATATTTGGTCATAATCACTATGTTCTAGGAACACTAACATTACGAAGGTTTACTGATATCTCACTACGTCCCTCATATCAATTCCCTCAACTACCCCTATCTCACTATCATGAAAGAAGTCAAACTCGGTTTATCCACTTGATGGTCATTACAATAGATTTGTATTTATGTCTTCATCTCTATTCATCATGAGACACTACTTGTATCGAAGTCCTAAATTGATGCACATGAAAGCACTGAACCACTGATCCGGATAACCAGAACATGTAATCAGACGACACTGAAAATTGGAAGCCACACATACCCTATGCGCGCAAGATCAGACATTTGGGCCCATGATTGGGTTTTTCGCGCCTAAAAACATTTGTGAAACTTCACCCTTAACGCGCAACTATATATTTTTTCATGTAAATTAAATATTTTGTGTGAAAAAATAATTTTCCATGCAACTCTATCTTTTCCACGCAATAATAATTTCTCGGTGCGACTCTTGCTTTTCTGGGCAAACATAAATTTTCCATGCAGCTCTAAATTTCCTAGGTAACTCTCTTTTCGTGCCTCTTTTACGTGCATCAGAACTCAGATCTTCTCTAAGTCTGCATTTCTTCTAAATGAGGGGGTCACCACTTATTTATAGGCAACATTGACTCCCATGCACAAAACCCACATTGTCGCACAAAACCACTCATTCTGCATGAAATTTTTTTCACACAGGAACCATTTTCTGTACAAACTCGAGATTTTTCACGTAGCTCATGCTATTTCCATTTTTCGGCATTCTGATCCCGAAACACATTTTTCATGAAAAAAATGAAAAACTAATTTGGCGCACATTCCATTATTTTTTGCACACCTTCCTTTTCCATGAACACATCTCTCAATTTTCTGATTTTCAGGCCCAAAACGTTAGCAAATAGTGGGAAATGGTGCCACCTTTAGTATTGTTGTTTGCTGAAACAGTATAATCCCTTTTCTAGAAAACATTCTGAAAATCCAATGAAGATTGACAAAAAACTCATACCAAACTCCATTACTGGAATAATATGGTAATGGTTCCAACATATATACTATTTTTTAGGCTAATTAATGTTATATCTACATTTTTTCATGATAGGGGAGATGATATTGGGCGGTTTTCTAGAATCGTGACCCAGATTCGTGAGCATTCTTCATCTGTTGTCAGTTTTCATCGAAACGAGAAAAGTATGTGGCTTCACTCCCATATCCCATTTCTATAATTTATTGTCATGCATTGAAATTTATTTTTTGATGCATATTTAACTATTTTCTACATTATAAATATTAAACACTCTTTAGTGATGAGTGTTGGAAAAGGGGGAAAATTGGCGGTTTTGTGAAAACCCAAGTTTATTACGGGGAGTTTTCAATTATGGGTCTACTAGAATTTGGTAAAGTAGATTTTTTAGAATTCTTCAAGTAGATAATTAGGTTTTTAAAATGCTTTAATGTTTTGAAATTTGGATGTTTGGAATGTTTTCAATGAACATGGAATTTTTATTTAAATAAGTGAAATTGTTTGAAAATGATTTTGGTTTTTGGAAAACTAGGGGTGTGTATCATATTGAATTACTAGGAATGATTTAAATATGATCATGTGCCATGTTAATAAGTTTTAAATTCCCATGGGAAATAATTACCCTGTGATGAATTGGTTGATCGACGAGAAACTGCTCAGGAGTATGGAACTATCATAAAGATGCATGGATTTTTTGTAGTTATTGTTGTGTGGAGTTTATAGATTTATAAAATTAGTTTTAAGAAAAAATTAATTTAAATCATTCTTTAATTTTTAACCTGAAGTATAGCTTGATAGAAAATTGTTTCACATGGTTATAGTTTATATTTAGTTATAATCTATTTTGAGAAGTTCTTATATTTAGTTATAATATTTTTTCAGAAAATATTTTATATAAATTTTTTTATATAAATATGGATAAAGATTTTATCCTAGTGAAGTGAGTATTTAAGTCATTGGGGAAAGTCTATATAGTTTTATACTAAACCCTTCTTTGGAAATTTGGTGATATTTCATATGTCATCTTCCTGGATGTGGGTAATGGTCGGGTGAGACATGTTTTTATCGCTACTTCTTGAGTTATTGAGATGTCAGGTGGTGGTGGGGCACAAATCTGGAGGATCCTAGAGTATTTTGGTTATTTTTATGTCTTTTTGAGTTATATTCCACTTTTATGTGGATGTATTGTTTTCTTCCAATATATAACTTTTGTTTGGGCTCACATTGGTATAAATGATTTTCAGAATTTTCATTATTGTGTTCATGCATGATATAGCTACTTTTGATTTTTTTTAGTTTGTTTAATTTTTTCTTTAAATGGTTAAATTGTCCCCCATTATTCTTTGAAGTAGTTTGGAATTTATTTCTAGCCTTTGGCATCTTGGGGATGTCACCTAAGGCCTAGTAATGACTCATTGTGTTCTCAAGACAATGAGAATGAGTGGGAGATTACAAAAACTAAGTTTACTTTATTAGAAATTATAATTCTTGATGATTCTAAATATGGAATCCATTTCTCCAAATTTTAATCACGTAATGGGTATAAATTAATATAAATTCAATCCCATATACGGGACGACAATGCAGATTTTTAATGTAAAATGTTCAAAAGTTTTCTATGTTTTTATAGTAAATGTAAAAGTAAAATTAATTCCAATGACCAAAATTAGATTAATTGATAAAAATATAATATAATTAATCTTTTAAATAAATTATAATTATAATTTAACATTATAAATATATTATATTAAAAGTTAGTTTTGAATTAAATTTCAATACTTTTTACTATTTATTAAAAATGAATATTCAAAAAAATACAAAATCATTCCCCTAATAGAATTTTTCTTGTTTTTATTTCAAATATGAAGCTTAATTTTATATATTAAATTTATAAAATGGATAAAATTGGATTTAAAATTGTTTTCACATTATAAGGTAGTAAAAGTGCACTAATGAAAATATTGGTTTTTATCATTAATAATTTTTTATCATGTGTATATCAACTATATTGGATGATTACCAAGAATATTTTATTGAATAAATAACATATATATTTAATTAATACAATTCAAAAATTGAAATTAATTTAATTTAGTAAGAAAAAAATCCCTTAAGAGCATTAAAATTAATAATAGTTTTTAATATTCAATTGGTTTGTATTTTCATTTCTACTTAATTTGTAACCTATTATTTCTATTTATATTTGTGTAAACCATATATTTACTTAATTTTTTAAATACTTTTCATAACAGATAATTTAACACCTACGGTAAGTATTATTATATTAAATAATAATATTTTAGTAATATATTATTATTCAGCAAAACATAGTCTTGCATGCAATGAAAGTCGTCACAGAAGGTTTCTCTTGCGTGTAACACATGCTAACTCGGTGTTCCTTATATTTAAATATATAAAATATATTATAAACTGTAAATATATTATAACATATCCAAATATTATATTCCATTTCATTATTGGTGTAACATTCCATACACGGGATTCAATACAATACTATTTTAGATTTTTGGCGCGTTACATTTTCCCCACCTTAATTATATTTTTTAATTACAATTTAAAATTATCATGATAATATATTGTTTGATATTTCATATTTTGAAATCCCACATCACTAGGAGGGCTCGTACAGAATCTTCTAGAAAAGTTATTGTGTGAATTACAGGGTTCACATGGACTAACATGTAACACAGTTTCTATGCAGTAGAACATCATTGGAAAATAAATATACTTACTCATAAGAAAAGTGTAAATATTTATAGGGAGAAATTGATGGAATCAATCCCAAATAATTGAATGATCAATGGATATTTGAGGGCCTCAAATCCAAAACTCTTTGATGATTTGTTAGACCATCAATTAGACAAATATTATGGTATTAGAACTACACATTTTGTATCATTTTCCTAATATTGAGTAATTATTTTACATCCTTCTAATACAAGAAAAAATATTTCTCAATATATTTCATATTCATAAGTAAAATTTCATATTTTTGTGGTTCTTAAATAAAATTTTAATTCATCCCTTCCCTCATGAAATGGGTATCTGAAAACTACCATTGATCTCAGAAGTGATAAAACATTTAAGAGATCACAAAGCCCATAAAAGAGTTACAAGTATAACTAATTTCCTTTAACTATTATCCATGGTCAATATGGGTTACATATTAATCTGAAAACATAAAAAGTAATACTATTTGTTCATAATTAATATTTCTTCATTAAAATTTTTAAATAATTACACAATAACAAGGACATGGTGTAGGCCACTGGTAGGCACAAAACCCTTATCATAATTCAATCTTGGTTTTATGTCATGCAGTCTTGCCAAACATTATTGGTTTTCACCCAAATTTTTTTTTTCAAATTCTAGAACCATATTAATATGACATCAATAATAAATATAATGGACATCTTTGAAATAAGTCAAATCACTAAATATTCTTTTTACTGATCTTTTCAATAAAACAAAAATACATAAATAAAAAAATACATTGGCCATTTATTTTTACATAGATCCTTCAATGTTCTAATGTTTATCCATAATATCATATAAAAAATTCCAAAAAAATGAATCCTTATATTCAATATAAAATACATTTCGATTAACTAAGATTTTTCACAATAAAAATCCTTCATAATGATTTTTATGGAAAATGGACATTATCCTCGATGAATCCCCTAAGAGTATCAAAACACTTGCGTATTTAGGCCCGTTTTTTGTGTACTATGATACCCTGAGTCAGGCCCATAACACCTTATAGGGGTTTTTACTCCTAGGCACATCTATTACAGAACCACATCAACATCTATTATCCATAAATGGATGTATCACTCAGAAGACCCACATAATCATTACTTTAAGAAAATTTTATGGTGTTCATCTATAATTATCCTCCAATTCGACCTTAGGGTTATGTTATATAATAAATTTTTTTACTAAATCTAGTTCCCATGTTTTTTACTAAACTTTCTATAAAACCTAATGTATCACCCTGGACCTAGATAAGCCCAGAGCCGGTGTCTACTACTATTAAATTGGCATGATTTCAAGGAAGCAAATCTCAAAGCACCAGTCAGTTAAGTAATCTTGGTAAATCTGATACATAAATGAGACTTTTATTACAATTTAATATACGAATTACATAATAATTTTTTTCTTCTTTCTAAATAAACAACTTTTAGAATAACATTAATCCATCTAGTAAATACCAATATATATTTTATTATATTCATCTTGTATTCCTGGGAAAATTAAAATAATAAGGGTGAGATCAAATTCTCTATAAGGGTAATGTATAATTGAAGAAATAATGAATCAATGAGAATAATAATTATGGCCTCGAAAAAAATAGAACATGTATACCATATAATCAAAAAATGGAGAAGGATGTGTAAAAAATATATATCAAGGTTAGAAATACAAACACATTCCATTCAAATAACTAGATAATGAAAAATAAAAATGGAAATGTAAGAAATCGAAACACAATTAATTTAATCAATGAACTGAATATTAACTGTATTTATAGATATTCTAATGAAGTATATCATGGATGAATAATAACTAAAACTAATTTGAATTAAATTCATGATTATTACATGACATGTTTCTTAAGTACCCGATACTTATACTGTAAAGACCTTTGAAAAGATGGTTTACAACATAAAGGTTAAAAACCCATCAAAAATAGGTTTCCAAAAGACTCATCCCATGAGACTACTAATGGATCAAGGGGGTACCTATACTAGGCCCCACCCATATCGTACAATTCCAAAGAAATCCCCATATATCAAATAATCGATTTAACACAGTGACTTGTCCAATATATGTATTGGGTAAGAGATGAAAATTTATAAATACATACCAAATAATAAAATAACATTCAATGTGAATACGATAAAAAATTTGTAAATTATTTAGACAATGAACATATCTATGATAAATGATAGGGGAAATTCAATATTCAATGATCCAAGGAAATTTAATATTTCAAGGGACAAAACGAATCAAGGAAGTTAATGTGAATACTATCCTTGTAAAAATCAATCATACATTGTCAAGATGATGATTAAGGATGGAATCAATACAACATACCAAAAGTGGAGTAATATAAAGAGTTTTTTTTGTTGATGAATAGAAATACTATAAAAATATATTTTAAATACATTCTTTGGGAAAATATCCTTTTATATTGAAAAACATTTTGAAAATTCTATTCTATGAAATTTATTTTTGAGAGCACATTATTTAAAAATTATTCCTTTAGACATAAAAAGGTATTTTCAAGGAAATGACATCAAGTAAATTATTACTTGTTGTACGGGGTAAAAAAATATTCCTTTTTCATGGTATAATGGTTTGAAAAATGCATTGTCGGTAAAGTGATAAGAAGCTCCCTTTGAAAAAAATTGTAAAAGAAAGAAAGGATAAAAATTTCTTTACAATTTCATTTTAAAATAAATTTTGAAAACATTTTAATAAAACATGGGTTATAGAAGAAAATAGGTTCTCTGACTAAAGAGATAAATACTTTTTTTTCATAACAATATTTTCTAAAATATTTTTATTACCAAAGAGTGTGAAAATGGTTATAATACTTGAAAATGGTCATGAATAATCAAATAATAATTAAAGGTTTTATTAAAAAATGAGTATATAATTTCTTTTTAAGGAAATTCCATTGAAAGATCATTCGTATTATTCTTGAGGAAAATAATCATTAAACATCCCAAAGTGACCCATACCACTTTGAATCCTTTTAAGTTATAATATACAGGAAGGAATAATATTACATGAAACTTATAATATTATAAGATTAATGGGACACATGATATAACATGTCAAAGGAAATATATAAACCATATAAAAGAAACCAAATGTATAAAAAAATTAACTCTCAAGTTAATGTAAATTGTGATATAAATCCCTTACCTAGAATTTCCTTTCAGTTTAAAATCATTTAACATCCTATATAATACACTTATATTAATATTTTACATTATTGCGAATTGTTTTCATGTTTATCATTACATTAATCTCACTTATTAGTATGTTGTATACAACTACTTAAACAATTATGTGTACATTGGGTGTTTTGAGGAAAATTATGATAATGTGTGAAAACAATATTGTTATGTAAACTATGGTAAAAAGGGTGTCTAACCAATTAGGTTAAATACACATAGAGGGGTGGTGAATTGGGGTATGCAAGACTAAAAATTATACTACTTCAGATATTTTTTCGTCATTAGACAAAACACTCTTCTATCTATTCCTCATAGTAATGTTTGAACATAATTGAAATCATACATGAGACACCTAAATTTTTACTTGGTGCACCCTTAGTGTGCTACATTCAAGGAAAATATAGTGATAATTAGTTGATCGTACTAAATCCACTAAGGTTCACTGCCATGAATGGAGGTTCAGGAAAGATCTTGTCAATACCCAGGATCATTGCCTTTTCTAGGATTAGGGTTTCCTCACTAAATTCCCAAGGGTCACTCCCAATGTATCTTTTTATAGCTCACTATTATATCAAAATATCATCTTCTTCCTCTTTGTTTTCCCACTTCTCATGTAAGGGATCCACATATAGTTTGTGGAATTTTATATTCCTTCAATTTCTTGAAAACATGCATCCATTTCTATAGTTATAAGCTCTATTGAAGATCTACTTTTGACCAATTGATAAATACTACATTACCTATGGTATACTGGCCAACTTAAATCTTTCGTGCAACTCTTTGGTGTCTTACGTTCTACTTTAATTCCTAGCACGAAACATATGCCATTATTATGGAAAAATCACCTGTGCACCACATTATACTTTATCGTAACTCATTACTTTTTTATAACTCCCTTCTGGAGCACAAATCCTCTTCTTATATGAAACACCCTTATGGCGCGCAACTCTTACAAGAAACTCACTAATTCATGCAACTCACTTCATGAACTCAACTCACTACTTATGAAAAAACCACTAAATGAACAATATAGAGCACAAATTTTTCTTTAAGTGTTGATCATACTCAAATGAGGGGGTATACTCAAGTTTATATGAATTTTTTTATCCTATGCACATTTCTCTGAACTTTCCCCCAATAAGAAAACATCATTTTCACAAGTCTCATTTACCCAATCTCACAAAAAATAATCCTCCATTAAAAATATAACATGTTCGAACATCATTCCTTTTCAATAATTTGGTATAAAGATCATGATAAATTGAATTTTTTAAGCTTTAAAAATCTCCTGAACACTTTTTCAGAACAACTTTTCCAAAAAACACTTATATCCATTCTCAAATGTTTTGACCCAAAATGTTAAACAACATTGAGAAAAAATACCACCTTTTTTGATATTTTTGTACCACCTCTAGGTCATCCATACCTTAATCATGGATCCTTGTTTACATAGTTTTTCAATAATATATCTAGAACTCCAAAACATACCATGGAAACCCACTTTGTCAACAAACACAATCAACCCAAAAATGAATCAATGTTACATTGAGGTATTTTTCCCAAAAAGGGTTCATTATATAATATCTCTAGAATAATAATAATTAAATAATTATCATATTTATATATCAATTATAATATTATAACCAGTCATTAAATATGTATAAGAAAAATGAATCAACATTATGATCATGGATACGGTGGACTATTCATACACAAGAGTAACGTCCTCATTTTTCAATGATTGTTATAGAATTTAGTTAAGTATCATTATATATTTCCATACTGATAATTATGTCATAAATAACATATTATTTTGTCTTATATACTTATATATTGTACTGTTGTCCTGTAAAAAATTAATTGCATCATGTCGAGGAGGCAGTAGTCCACACGTCCACGACCGAAATTATCACTATTTTCTGTGTGAATGGATAATAAAGACAATGTTATATATATCCGAAAGGTTAATTATGTTAGGAATATAATATAGAGGTCATTTATTTATAAAAAATTAATTTTAATGATTAGTTATAAATTATAGATATCTTGTGAACAAATCATATCACTTTGGGGGTGGTAGTCCACACATCCACAAACAAAGTTACCGTTTTTATAAAAAATGAACAGTATAATGACATGTGTTGTAAAATATTTATACAATCATAAACACATAATAAATATTATATATAAACCTATATAAACATACTTTCCTTTATTTTTATTCCATTAAAGGTGATAATGAAAAAAATTTAACAATCATCTTTTTGGGAGGTGATAGTTCAGCATGCATGTTAAAATTTCATTCATTACCCATTTGATTTAGGTGTACGTAAGTGTAGGTTAATCCCTTCACATAAAAACAACCTAGTTTATTTATGATAATAGAGTCTCAATATTATAATTAAATAATAAGTGTTGAGGTGTAGAGAATTGAAATAAAATTAAAGTTCTTTAGGAAAGATGTTACCTTTTAATCAGCTTACTCCTTTTCATTTTCACCAAAATACTTCCTTGGAATTTGTTCTAAAAAAGATAAGCTTCAAGAAAGATGGTAGAGATGTGTGGATCTATTGGGGTTATGTTATTATAAACATAAGTTTCTTTATGTGTGTGAGAATGTGGGAGGAACGGAGGCCGATTATAATGGATTAGAAGTGGCACTCTTGTAATATTTTAAAAGAAAGGAACCCCACCCATGTTTTTTATTTCAAGTTGATTAATAATGGTTCAATGAAGATAAAATGGAGTATAAGGTCTAAATTTGTGCATCCAAAAGCTTTGGACAATCGTATTGGTCGTTTTAGGCCTTATGTTTATGGTTCAGAACCTTATGAAGTTTAATTTAACCTTAAATGTTGTAATTAATTTTAATTACATTTTCTAATATTTTCTGTCAAAAAATAAGTTAACCATATTACTTATTATAAATTATGATTATTCATAATATGGAATCCTTTTTTCTAAATTTTAGTCAGAAAATTGGAATAAATTAATTTAAATGTAATCCTCCATACATAACGACAATATGAGGTTTTAATGTAAATATTTCCTAAAGTTTTCTATGTTTTTATAGTCAATTTCATATTGAATTGATACCGAAAAACTAAAGTTGATTAATTTATAAAAAAATTATCTAATTTAACATTAAAATAAATTATAATTATAATTCAACATTATAAAAAAATTATATTAAAATTATAATTCAATTAAATTTTAGTTTTATTCGCAATTCAATAAAAAATGAATCATCACCGAAAAATACCAAAACATTACCCTAACCATATTTATTTGTTTTTATTTCAAATATGAAGCTTATTTTTATATATTAAATTTCTAAAAGTTTAAATAATTTTATTTAAAATGGGTTCTCCATTAAAAGGCGTTAAACATGCCTTAATAAAAAATAGGTTTTTATGTGTAATATTGAGTTTATTTTTATCTTATGTCTTTTTAATATGTTGGATTATTATCAGAAATTTTATATTGAATATATAAAATATATATTAAATTAATATTAGCCACAAATTGTAATTAATTTATTTTTTTAAGACAAAAAGCCTTTGTGAGCATAATAATAATAATATTTATTTTATATTTAACTGGATTGCATTTTTATTTCGAATTAATTGGTAAACTTTTAATTCCATTTTTATTTTTGTAGACCATATACATTCATATGTTTCTTGATAATATTTATAACTACTAATTTAATATCTAGGATAAGTATTATAATGTTAAATAATAATATTTAAAAAATATATTATGGTTCGGTAAAACCCAGTCTTGCATGTAATGCAAGCCATCGAAGAAGGATTCTCTTGTGTGTAACACATGTTAACTCTGAGTTGCATTAATTGAAACATGTAATATATATTTTAAACAGTAAATATATTATAATGTATCTAAATATTATATACCCTTACCCAATTGGTCTTATGTGTCATACACTCTATTTAATACAATAATCCTACTTTAGAATTTCAAGGCGTTACATTATACCCACCTTAATTAAATTGTGTCCTCACAATTTAAACTCAACACTGAAAATATATTGTTTGATATTTTATATGTGTAATTTTTACATCCTGATAATGGTAATTAATAAATACCATATAAAAGAGAGAGTGGTAAGTGCGAGGTTCACGTGGACTAACATAAAACTAGGTTTCTAAGAAGTAGAAAATCAATGAAAAGTAGTGATACATACTCAGAGGAATAGAGTAAATATTTATAGGGAGTGATTGAGGTCATTAGTCTCAAATAATTGAATTATAAATCGATATTTGAGGGCCTTAAAGCTATAAATCTGTGATCATTTAGAATTTCATTAGTTCAACAAAAATTAAGGTATTAGGAAAACACATTTATTTCATTTTCCAAATATTGAGTAATTATTTTAAATCCTAAGAATACAAGGAAATATAATTTCATGATACATTTCAATTTCATAATAACAATTTCATCTTTCGTTTATACTTATTTTAAATAATAATTAATCCCTTACCTCATGAAATGGGTAACCAAAAATTAATTATGATCCTTGAAGCACTAAAAAATTTGGTGGATCGTAAGGCCCATAAAAGAGTGGAAAGTATAACTATTTGTCATTAAATATTCCCCAAAAAAATATGGTTTATATATTAATCTCTAATCTTAAAAAGAAATACTACTGGTTCATAATTAATATTTATTCATCTAATTGTTTAAATTACACATTAACTTGTACATTTTGTAGGCTAGTGGTACGTGAAAAACCCATATTGTCCTTCAGTGATGGGATCAAGCCCAGCGATATTACTAGAATTCATTGGTTCTCACCTAGAAAATAGGTTTTCATTTTTTAAAACCATATTAATATAATGTCAATAATAAATATAATGGACATCCTTTAAATATGGATAATGACTAAATAGCCTTTAAACTACGATTTTTAATAAAAACTCAATATATAAATATAACGACCATTTATTTTCACATAGATCCTTCCATGTTCTAATGTTTATACATAGTACTATTTATATGATTTATTAATAGTGAAACATAATATTATATCTAAAACCCCATTGGTATAACCTAGTTTATTCATTTTCAAAATCCTTCATAATGATTTGTAAAGAAAATGTGAATTAGCTTAAGTGTATCCAGCAGGAGTGTCAAACCAGTTGTGTAGTATGGCCAATATGCAGTTATCAGGATACCCTAAGTTATTCCCAGAACACATTATCACATTTTTTACTCCTAGGTACACTTGTTCCATATCAATATCCATTTTTAGTATCCAGACTATGATGTATTTCTAGAAAGACCCACATAATCTATACTTTACCAAAATTCTATGGTGTTCTTTTATACTTATCTCTAAATTTGACCTTAGGGTGACATTCTCTAAAATATTGTTTTCCTAAATCTATTTTCCAAGGTTTCTAATAAACTTACTTGGATACCAACTATAGTGCCCTGATCCCTAATAAGCTTGAAGCTGGTGTCAACTACTATTACATTGGAATGATTTCAAGGAATCAAATATCTAAGGACCAACCAGTTTAGTAGTATTGGTAAAAAAGATATATAATTTTGAATTTTATTAGAAATGAATACACTAATTACATAATAATTGTTTCTTCTTTATATATAAATATCTTTAATCCATCTTGTAAATCCCCACATATCATTCATAGCATGCATCTTGGATTCGTCTGGAAAGAAATATAATAAGGTTCTGCTTAAATGCTCGATAAGGGTAAAGAATAGTGGAGGAAATAATAAATCAATGAGAATAACAATTATAGAATTCTAAACAATATAACACACATACCATATTATCAAGAAACTAATAAGGAAGTGAGTAAACAATATGGTAAGGTAATAAAAAAACACATTCCATTCAAATAACTGGATAAGGAAAAATGAAAATTGAAAGGTAAGAAATTGAAACATATTATATTAAATCAATTAACTGCAAATAAAATGTATCTATATATATATCAATGAAAAATATCATGGATGAATAATAATAGAAACTAATATGAAGTAAATTCTTGATTTTTTGATGTCATGTTTCATAGGTACATGGTACCATTCCCGTCAAGACCTTTTACAAGACGGTTTAAAAAATATTGGGTAAAACACCATATAAGGTATGTATCCAAATGAGTCATCACATGCATATATTGATGCATCACAAGGCTACATATATTGGGGCTCATCTATGTCTTTCTATTCCAAAACATTCTTCATATATCCAATAATTGTTTTAAAACTATACCTTAAACAATATCCGAATGGGGTAAGAGATACAAATTTATAATTTTTTACCATATAATAAAATAACATTCCAATTTAACACCATATAAAAATTATATATGGTTTTAAAATGAACATATCCATGATTATGAAAGGGGAAATTCAATATTTAATGATCATAGGAAATTGAATATTTCAAGAGACAAAAGGAATCAAAGAAGTGAACATGAATAATATCGATAGAAAAATCTATCATAAACCATTTAGAGGATGATTAAGAATGGTATCAATAAAACATAACATTTTTGGAGTGAAAAAAAGTATTTTTTTTCATTAATTTATACAAATATTATAAAAATTTATTTCTAATACATTCCTTAGGGAAATATAGAATTATTTTGAAAACCATTGTGAAAAAACTCATATTGTAAATTCAGTTTTGAAAACAACTTATTTGAAAATTAACCTTTTATACATGAAAAGGTATCTACAGTGAAATTATGGTGATTAAATCCATTCTTGTTGTATGGGGTAAAATAACATTCCTTTTTCATGGTAAATATTTATGAAAAATGCATTGTTGGGAGAGAAACAAGAAGATTCCTTTAAAAACCGTGGTAAAAGAACAAATTTTAAAAATAACTTTACAAAATAATTTTAAAACAATTTTTGAAAACATTTTAATAAAACATGGGTTTTAGAAGAAAACACGTTCTCCAAATAAAGAGGGAAATAAAGTAGTTTTTTCTTTAAAACATTTTCTAAAACATTTTGAGTAAAAAAGGGTAAAAAATGGTAATAATATTTCGAAATGGTCATGAGTAATAATAATGATAGAATAATGAATGTGTTTATTGGAAAATGGTTACATAATTTCCATAAATGGAAATTCTATTAAAAGATCGTTACTATTAGTCTTGAGGAAAATAATCTTCAATCATCCCAAATTGTCTTATACTAATTTGAAACAATTTAAGTCATCAGCTTGAAGAAGGATTAATATTAAAATAAACATATTCTATCATGAGAATAATGTTATTAGCGATATAAAATGTCAAATTTGTTATATACAATGAATAAAATAAACTTGGTGCATAACAATAATTAAGTCTTAATGGAATGTGAATTGAGATAAAAATGCCTTACCTTGTGTTTCTTTTCGGGTGAACATCCATTAAAATCTTGTGTAATAAAATTATGATAATTTTCAACTTTCTTGAGAAATTTTTTTAATTTTATCATTACTTTTACCTCACTTATTATTATGTTGTAAAGAGTTACTTAAACAATTATGTTTAAAATGGGTGTTTTGACCATAATTTTGATTATGTGTCAAAAGCAACTTGTTAGGTCAATAATGGTCTGTGGGGTCTATATATAATATCTCAAATATAATAATAAAGAAATAAATATAATATTTATACCTAAATTATACATATAAAACCAGTCATTAAATATGTTAATGAAAAATGATTCAATGTTGATATCATGGAGATGGAGGACCGTAAGTATGCACGAGTAATGCTATCATTTTCAATGATCGATATGGAAAGAAGTTAAGATGAATTATATCCTTAACAACTTATTTTTATATCATAAATTACTTATTATATTGTCATATATACTTATGTATAGAATTTTTGTGTTGTAAAAAGTAATCACATCATGTAGTGGATGAGGTATTCCACACATCCATTACTGACATTATCACTTTTTAGAGTATAAAAGGATAATAATGAAAATGATATATATATATATATAAATATATATATATATATAAACAGAAAGGAAATTACATCATGAATATTATATAATTATTTTTTTATGTATCATATGTTTAATTATAATCATCTTTTTAATATCCCATGGATCATGTGAACTAATATTATGTATATATGTTAATTAAAGAAAATAAAAGGGTTTATATCATACACATTAAAAAAATTCAACCATTTAAATGTTTTTATAGACATACATGAAGGTGGTAATAGAAATTGAAAACAGTACATCCATGATGTTGGTAATTCCTTACATCTCGGATGATGTTTTTATTTTTAGAATAAAAGGGATAGGAGAAATCATATGATGATGATTTTTCCATTGATATGATAACATTCCCGCATATTTAAGATACAAGAGATCTCATGACTCTAGTATAAGGGGAGCTTAATGGATTATATGAAATGGAAAAATAAAATAAAATGAAAGAGGCTTTATAGCTCTTGAATTATCCCGCTTGAGAACCTCTTTACGGCCTTTGGTATTTTTCTTTTTCGTGAGAGAAAAAGGTATTGGATGCGGGGAAGAGGCTTGGGAAGTTGATAGAGTAAAATTTGGAGAATTATGAAAACTTTAGAGGTGTGAGGAGAGGAGGGGGTGAGGGGTGGCATTTAATGTAGAGGAGAGGAGGGTATTTTTGATTATTTTATACTTATTTCATTAATTTGGATCAAGACTATGAATTGTTTCAGAATTATCAAAACTTATATTAAAATAATAAAGGGGGTATATATATATTATGGTTATTACACCATTAATGATGTTATGAATAGTGTATTTAACTTCTAATGTATATATATATATATATTAAATTACCATATTTCACTGTTCACAAAAAATTCTTGAATTTCAAAAAAACCCAAAAAAATAAACCCCAACCATTTTTCTCCATGTAGAATAAAAAATGAAATTTATTTTTCAAACAAAAATTCTAAACATGATAAATTTATCATTTAAATAAAATAAAAAATTATTTCAAAAATAACAATTTTAAAACTATAATTGATTTTATAACACCATGAAAAAATAAATCAACGTCCCATAAAATTATGTTATTAATAAAAGACAATAAAATATTAATTTACAACTATATTTTATGAAAATAATTTTTTTAATCGTTAAATTATTTATAAAATTTAAATTAAATATATATGATATACAAAAATAACAACACATAATTTACCATTTACAAAAGATTTATTTTCTTATTCCATAATAAAAATTTATCCTTACAAAAATTATAAGATAAAAAAATATTATTTGTACTCTCATCGGTGAGATTATTCATCTATTGGACAAAATTGTTATTCTTAATTTCTATTTTATTATTTATAAGGTCATGTTACTATTCCATTAATGTAAATTCCTTAATTTTAATAAATATAAATTATTTAATAATAAATTTATAATGAATTGAAATATTCAATTACAGAGTGAAAAATTATATATTCTATAAGTACATGGGTTTTTAAATTCTACCAACCTTCTAGAAATTATGTCCTCATAATTTTTATTTATCTATTTAACTGGCGAGGGTACCTTTCCCTCATAGTATTTTCAGATTTCTATGCTTCTTCAACCATGTGGTTTCTACTCAAAACATTATCCTTGTAGATTACATTATTCTATAATACATTCTCTCTATAATCAAGAATCTAAATAGGTTTCGCTTTATAATAAGGTTCTCTTCCAACAAAACTACTTTTGTGATTATTAAATGGTTTGAATGTGGCACATACGTTCTCAACATTGAACTATGAAAAACATTGTATACCTTGGATATACATGGAGGCAAATCGATTTGGTAGGAGAATGCTCCAACTTTTTATAGGATTTCATAAGGTTCAATTAATGGTGGAATTATCTTTCCTTTGTAACCAAAACACATAAGACTTATCCAAAGAAATATTTTAAGAAACACATGATCACTTTCTTCGAAAGAAAATTCTTTCCTCCTCTTACCTGCATAACTTTTCTACCTGTTATAAATTGTCCTCATTTGTTCATGGATCATCATCACTTTCTTAGCCACTTCCTCTACTAATTCTGGTCCCATAAAATTATTTTTTCTAACTTCATCCCAAAAATATAATGTTAGACAACACTTTCTGTATAATGAATCAAAAGGTATCATCTGTATAATGACATGAAAAATTTTATTATCAGAAAACTCAACTAATGAAATATATTGATCTCAACATCTCTAATAATTCATGGAACAAGACCAAAGTTTATATTCCAATGTATTAATCGTTCACTCATTATGTCAATTAGATTAAGGATGAATGTCTGTGAAGAAATTTAATTCTTTTCCCAACGAATTCTAGAGTCCTTTACAAAATATATAAGTGAACCTAGGATTATAGTCAGATATATTAGAAGGGGAACTCCATGTGACCTAAATATATCAATGAGTTATAATCGAGAAATCCGATCAAAATACATAATATATCGAATTGGATAAAAATTTGCATCTTTAGTTAGTTGGTCATCAATAACCCAAATCACAATGTTACCTTGAGAAGTATTTTATAGTCTCACCATGAAGTACATGGATATAATTTCCCATTTACTCTCTAGCATAAAAAATGGTTGAAGTTTCCACTTTTGTAATTGTCTCTATGCTTTAACCTATTGACAAGTCAAACATTTCATGGTATTATCTATAATATCTCTTTTTATTCCCTATAACCATTAATTCTCCCTAATGTGTTTGTACAAGTCTGTTATTCCACAATGAACTGAAAATGGAGAACTTAGATCTTCAAACAACAAATATTTCTTCAGATGAGAATCACAAGGCACATATAATATTTTTACAAATATCAAAACAAAATCATTATCTACATTAAATTATGAAAACTTACCCTTTTCAACAATTCTACCATTTTATGTAACTCACTATCTTCCTTTTGTACTTGGATAATTCTTTGTGATAGAGATGACTTGCACTAAGACATGATTAAATAGAGTATACCCCAATACAAATATCATCCAAGATAAAATCCATCAAATCATTAATCTAGGAGTCATTTTCCAAACATAACATGGTTAATGATGCATGAGGGATTTTACTCAAGGCATTAGCCACTTTTTTTTCATTTCATGGATAGTAATTGATTAAATAAAAAAATACTTTATCAATTCAAGAAATATTCTATACCTCATGTTTAATTCATTCGGATTGAATATATAATTCATATAATTATGGTCAATATATATTTAACATTGGATTCGTATAAACAATTCCTCTAAACTTTCAAAATAAAAAACAATAGCTACTAATTCCTAATCATGAGTGGTACTATTTAACTCTTGAGGTTTTTGTTTTATTAAATCATAAAAAATTACCTAATCATTCTATATTAGAAAAAACCATTTCCCTTCAATGAAGAATCATTATAGATGACAAACTCACCATTTCTGGAATACCGGTACAAAATAGAAGCATTCATAAACCTATTCTTCTATTCTTGAAAACAAACATCACATGCTTCAATCTAATAATTTTTACCCCTTTTATGTTAACATAGTTTAAGGTATATATAACCGATAATGGTTTTTAAAAAACTATAGGTAATAAATTTTTAATCCAAATAGACAATTAATATCAGAAAAAATTTTAGTTCTTGGAAATTCATCAGCCACTTTTGTTTTGAAAGGATCAAATTTTATTCAATCATTATTTATAATGTTCCAAAGGAAATAAATCCTTTGCAAAAAAATAACATTTTCTAAATTTTCTATATAACATATTTGCTATGAGAGTTTTCTATAAAATCCGAAATATGTTTTCATGATCCTCATAACTTTTTTAAAAAAACTAAAATATCATCAATAAAAAAAGCATAAACATAAAAATATTCATGGATTATTCTATTCATATGATCCATGAATAGAGTAGGGGAATTCATAAAATCAAATAGAATAACAACAAACTCATAATTCCCACATCTATTATGAAACACTATCTTCAAGATATCATCTTCCATCACCTCTAGTTTATGCTACCCATATCGGAAGTCAATCTTAGAAAAATACTATGCTCTTTGTAACTGATAAAAAAGACATTAATATACAGAAAAGTTTACTTATTATTAACTGTAATTTTATTCAAATCACTATAATCATTGCAAATCCTCGTGTAACCAAATTACGTTTTTACAAACAAAATAATATCACCCAATTGTGAAGTACTAAGATGAATGAAACATTTATCAAGTAACTCATGTAACTAATTTTTCAATTCAAGAAGTTCCACTTGAATCATTTGATAAGTGGGTTTCGAAATTTTCCATTTAATTAGGAACTAATTCAATGGTAAATTCAACATCGAAATTAGGTACAACATCGTGAAACGCATCCATAAAAACATCAAGGTATTAATTTTCCACAGAAACATCATTAATTAGAACAATTAACTTATTTTCTAGAATATGGGAAAGAAAAAAATCATATCCATATTTTAATAGTTTCTTAGTTTCCTGATATCTTATCAGTTTTATGTGTTCATTCTTGAATACAAAAAAAGTATTCTAAAAACATTTATCTCTAAAATCAATCATAGCCTGATAAACTTCAAGCCAATCCTCACCCATAATGACATCTAACTCTAATAAGGGTAAAACAACATGGTTTTTAGGTAATTTATTTCCACATACATAAATAGGAATTTTCCTATAATGAATTTTTGTAGCAAAATTTACCCAAATGTTTTAACCATAATTTATGGTCTCGTTTCTTGAGGTAAAATTTCTAATTTACATAACAATTTCCTATAAATAATGGAATATGTAGACCCTGTACAAAACAATACATTAGAAACATATGAGTAAACAATGTACCTGATACCACTTTATTGGATAGCCTCACATCTACTTCCATAGTTGAAAATAATCTCACTAAAACTTTCTTCTAATAATCTGGTCACTTTCCTTCATCTGGATCCTTATTTGGGTAATTATTTGCATAATGAATCATCTCACCATATTTAAAACCCATTATAGTTTTTTTATCAAAATTTATCATAAGAGCATTTTCATTTCAATCTCGAACCCTATTTTGAAACTTACCACATTTTAAACACTTCCTAGTTTTGTTCAGGCATTCCTGATGGTAATTTTTACCACACTTTACACAAACTAGTATATACAAATTCTTACCTTAATATTTATTTGAATGATTCTTACCCGTCACTTATCATATAGAAATTTTCTTATACTTATTTTCAAAGTGGATGTGTTCATCAACAAATTCTATTATTACCCTATCATTACATTGGACAATTTTATCATAACATTGGACAATTTTATCATAACATTAAAATTCTCGAGAGGCCAATTCCCTTCAGTATCTTATCATTAATACGGAGTAAAATTGATTGATTTTGATATAAAGATCATGAATAAGGTTGGGATCATACATTTCATGTTGGTTGAAATTTTATTCATACACTGACATTGAATACTCTTACTTTTGTTCCAATTCAAGTAATTTATTTTCTATACTAAGATGAACCATCTTAGAAAAGTATTTTTCAGTGAAATGATTTTTAATTTCATCTCATTATAAGGAATCAATCTCCTCACTGTCACTGATATTCTTGATCATTTCCCACTACTAGTCAGCTTCACCTTCAAAATGATAATTCGAATTACTTTCCATTTGGTTATCTAAAACCCCCATAACATAGAATATATTTTGAAGGGCATTAATCCCTCTATCAGTCTCTACTGGGTTAGAATATCCATTGAAAGTCGGATGGTGTTTCCTAATAAAATGTTCTAATATCATCATGTTTCTTTTTGGTAGCTATGTTTGATCTCTTGTATGGATCCCATATCCTTTTATTTCATTCTTCAATTTAGATATTACACTCAAAAACTACACAGTTCTAATTCCCACCATTCCAAGATGTAGATTTGGATAGATATCAGCCTCTTGGTTCTTTCTTACTTTAGCTTACTTGTTTATTCTACAAAAAACCATTATGAAAAAACATATCCTAGGCAAATAAACCTAGTAATATTCAAATTAAATGTTGTTTCAACATAAACCTAAGGATAAATCTTTTCTTGGATTCTATTAACTTCATCCTAACCCTTAATGTTATCTAAACAGTTATCTAATTCCAACTATAAGGAGATTTCCTTAAACATTAAATAATCTATTAAATTCCTTTTAATTCCTTTCATTACATTTTCAAGAACTTTTCTATTTATAGTTTTACAAAACCATGATATATTTCATACATATCAACCCATAATAATAAAAAGTAGATACAACTAAAACAATATCTATTTTTTCATAATCAAAAATCATTCATAAAAAACATGAAATATTTTCATGAAAATTCTTCAAAATAATAATCATGGAAAATCCTTTTATATTAACCATTATTATACTCTATTGAAAACATTTTAAAACAGGGTATGAGCACAAAAATCTCAAAAAGGGCTATAAAATTAAGGACATAAACCATTTTTCAGTGAATACTTTTAAACACATGGAATCATTTTCACAAAGAAATACATCTCACCCATAATGTATCATGTACATAATTTGTGAAACAATATATTTCCATAAAACATATAAAACATAAATAAATACATGAAGCTAACTTGGATAATTACTTACTTAATATTTTGACATAGAAAACTACCTTATGATTTGTAACCCGCATTACTACCTTACAATGTAACACTCACAACTACCTTCTGGTGTAACTATCGGAGTTTCTTTTAGAGTAACAATATAGTAAACCTCCAAAATAAACATAACCAATGCATTAGAGGGAGATATAGGTCCCTCTTTTCATAACAAACAATTCACAACAACAAACATAATCATAGAACAACTTTACATTCATCATAAAAACATTCCTTTTTAATTTTTTAAAATGAGAAATTATGAAATGATTTGTAATGAAAAGTCAATTAAAAATACATATCAATGAAAAGATAATTAATAAAATGAAAGGAATATTAATATTCACTATAAATACACATAATAAAAAAATATAATCATAATTCATATCACAAGTATTCTTATTATAACATAATTAATGAAGTTGAAGGTTAACCCACAGAATGGATATTGGGTTAAGAATTCCCTTACCTCATTATTTTTTACTTAAAATGTGTTTAAACCTTATGTATAATAGTTAAAAGAGTGTTATTGATATTTTAGATATAAATATTTATTTTTATAACAACTTATATGCTCATTTTATTACATCATTTCACCCATTTATTAATAATATGTTGTTATTTCAATTGTTTTGGGTGTGTTCTGTACGTGGTTTTCATGGTCAGTTCATAATGGATTTTCATGTTGAATCAAAGAGAAACTCCAGAAGTGGAATAAAATGGTATTAATATGTTTCCAAAATAGTAAATTATACCATAAAGCATTTTTAGATATGATTATGAACCATTAGATAAAACATTAAAGATGTTCTTTTAGATCATTTTTGGGGTTCTCTGATAATTGAAAACTAGTTTCATCGTATAATTTTATATTATCTATATATTTTATTTATAGATGATAAAATAGGTTATATAATGAATTTTAAAAAATCATCCAATAATATGTTTTTATGACCATCCATGAAGTCAGTAATGGAAACTAAAAACACATTATCCATGATGTCAGTAATTAGACACATCACAAACGATGTTTTTATTTTTGGAATAAAAGTGAGCGGAAAAAAAGTATGATAATGAATTTTTCCAAAAACATGATAAAATTTTATTATATGAAATATTATATATTTTTACTCCTCTTGTATATGGGTAGGTGAAGAGATTATAAGTAAAAAACTAATTAAAAATAAAGTAAAATGAAATGAAAGAGTATTTTTACCTCTGGAATTATACTCCTTCAGAACTTTATTAAGGCCCTTTGTTTTCAACATTTGGTGATACAAATAGATATTGGACATGGGGAAGATGATTATTAAGAGGATCCAATATAATTTTTGAAATTATGAAAGATTGTTATGTGTGAGGAGAAGAGGGGGTTAGGGGTGGTATTTATATAGGAGGGGAGGAGAGTTTTTTGATTGTTTTATTCGTTAGTTTATTAATCTGGATCAAGAATATAAATTGATTGGGAATTTTCATAAAATATTTTAAAATAATCAAGTTATGTTCTAGATTATTTTTCTTAAATTATACATTATATTATGAATATTGTATTTAACTTACAATGTATATATACCGTAAATTATTGTATTTCACTATTCACTAAATAATCAAGTATTTCAGAAAAATCCCAAAAACTTACCCCTCACATTTCCAACATGTATAATTCAAATATGAACTCAATATTATCAAAATAATATCTAAATTATGATAAATTTTATTTTTAAATAAAATAATAATTTATTTAAAAAATAATTTTTAAACCATAACTGATTTTATAACACCTTGAAAAATTAATAAGGGTCCCATAAAACAATATTATAACCATAAGACAAGAAAATATTAATTTATCATTATATTTTATGAAAATAATTTTTATTTTAAATCATTAAATTAATTATAAAATTTTTATTAAATATTTATGAATTAAAACAGTATCAACACTTAAATTATCATTTCCAAAACATTTATTAATTTATTCTTAGATATAAATATATCATGATTACACTTATAAGATACAGTTTTCTAATATTCTCATAGTTGAGGTTAATATTCTATTGGCCATAATTACTATTCCTAATGGTCATTTTACTATTTCTAAGGTCATGTTACTATTCCATTAGTGTAAATTCCTTAATTTTAAAAATATTAATTATTTAATTATAAATTTATAATGAATTTAAATATTTAATTCTATAATGGGAAAAGTGATTTTATAAGTATATGGGATGTTACAAGATGCATGGAATAGATTTAGTAATAATATAATGATTTTCATTATAAATTGTCACACAATGATGAATAAGAATATGGTGTGGCCTTTATGGAAGGCTCTAAATCATATTATGAAAGTAAATTATGATACTAATTGATGTCACTCAATTTTATATCTATATTACCACACATTATATTCAGAGAATAAATATTTAAAGGGTACAATCTTATCCCCCTAACCTATTGGTTTATACTTGGTTGAAACATTAAAACCTTGTGAAATTGGATAATAACAACAATACACCAACAAATAAAAACTCACATTTAGAAGAAGTCCATTTAAATCATTGTTTTAATTCATTTGGATGTGTAAATATTTTATTAAATGAATTTAAATTAGAAATAAAAAAATCCCTTTACTTAATTGAAAAAATGATAGTTGAATTGCCAGATTTCATGAAATGGGAGATTAGATATACTCACTAATTTACCCCCTTTATCTTATTGTTCCCATATATTACATATAAACCAAAAAAATCTATTCTATATATGGATATGGTTCTTATTTGATGTAAAATATTTTTTTGAATATAATGTATTTGTCTTATAAATTTTGTACATTTATTTATTTATTATTGGATAATATATAACAAATAATGTTTTCTATGTTTAAGGAAGTTTCATTAATTTTATTGAAAATTCAATAATTGTCTATACAAAGCTATCTTATAAATTTTATTCATCATATATATAGGAGATCATCTCTATTAATGTCCAAATATTCTTTCCATTTATCCAATGTTATTTCTAGGGATTTTGGGATTTCATTCTATTATATCCAAATTGTCCAATGTTATTTGATGAGAGGGGTCTTCCTAAGTATTGTTTGGTTGTTCGTGAATCTTTTGCACATTATATAGGTGTTACGATTAATCATTTGTAAAATCGAAGGGTAGATGAGCATGTTCATTATAAAAGAGAAAATTTTTAATTTTCAAGAATCATTATGGGTCTCGATGTAATACTTTGAAAACCTATAGATATAAGAAAATTGTAACACGCTGAGAATTTCTGAAATAATTTCCTTCAAATTAGTTTTATCTTTATAATATTTTTCATTTCACACTGCACTGATAATTGTTTCTTCTATTACATAACTATGTGTGGATTGAGTTATATGGAATACCAAGTTATTTTCACTTCCCACAACATAATGTTTAACATGATCTACACATAACATCGAGGTTAGCATACATTTCACGCATTATCGAAATTCCACCATGGCTTGGATAACAAGAAAGACCAAGGGTTGCCAAGTTATAATATATTATTAAAAATGTTCTTATTTAATATAATAATATATAACTTAGCTCTTAAGTTGTCGGTTTTTAATAGGATTAATTAACTTTTGATAATACATGGATGAATTTATTAGTTACCAAGAAATTAGAAATCAATATAAGAACCAATTGAATATTAAGGGAATATTTTTATACAAAACTATTTGTATCCTCACAAAGATATTTTATCCTAATAAATTAAATTAATTATAATTAATTAGTTTTATTAATTTAATATAGATATTAAATATTCAATTAAATAATTTTGATATTCATCCAATATATTTGATAAACATAATATAGGAAAAAACTCAATTTCACAAAAAACAATTATTTTAATTAAGACATATTTACCAGCTTTTTAGGGAGAACAAATTTTAAATCAATTTTTTGAATTTTATAAATCATATATTTATATGTAGACATAATAATCGAAATTAGAACTTATTAATTTTGTTAGGGTGAATTTTCAGTATTTTTTTTGATGTTTCATATTTTGATGAATATTAAAAAATACAGAATTTTAATTTAAATATTCTTTTTCATGAAATTTATTAATGTGGTTTAATTATATTTATAAATTGTTTTAATTTTAATTATATTATATTTTTATCAATTAATCCAATTTAGTCAATTATAATTAATTTCACATTTAAATTAGAACAAAAACATTTCATACTTTTGAACATTTTCACTTTAAAAACCTGCATTAATGTCCTTTTTGTGGGATTAATTATAAATTAATTTCTACCAATTATGTGATTTAATACTGGAAAATGAGATAAATATTTTTAATAATCCTAATTCATATTTTTTAATGATCTAAAGTTAGTTATTTCTAGAAATATTAGTGAATGTAATTAAAATTAATTACAAGGAATAAGGAAAACTTTAGCATAACGAGGGAATAATATTTACACTTAAATGACCTATACACTTTTTCAAACCCCATTTTATGGAAATTATTTGGCCATGAACCTTCCATTATTTAATTTTTTTCTATTTTATTACATTTGTTAGCTAAAATCATTTGTTAAACCTAACTTTTTTTCAAAAAAACCAAGTCAACCCTTTTTATCTCCTATGAAAGGTCACTATCTATCCCACTTTGTCACACCTCTCAAACCACTTGGATTCAGCCATGATCTATCCAATAAACTACCTAAAATAAGTAAATTCCTCCTATAATCCTATATTAGGTATGAAATCAATCCAATGAATCGCTTAAGTTAAAATTAAAAGTAGTTTCCTGAAGAAGATGTAACATCCTCCCGTAAGATCCTTTATCTTATTTTCATTATACAATCCCTACACTCTATATATTCAATGATTATACAAAAAATAGTATCCTATTTATATTGATATTTTTTTCTATGGGGTAGAACTATACTTACACACACTTCTATCTAATGGGTAACAAACTTATTGTTTATGTGAACAGCGAACTACTACCTCACAAAATGATGATTGTTCATTTTTCCTTTATACCTTTAATGGTTAGGAATTGTGATGGAAACCCTATTTATATGTGGAATATAATACAATTATTTTGACTTTAATCTTCTATAATGTTTTTATAACACATGCCTTTATACATTCCATTTAGTGTAAAAATTATAATTTTGTTTGAGGAAGTGTGGACTACCGCCCCCTCAAAGTGATGTGATTCGTTCACACACAACATGGAATGAATTAAGAATGGGTTTATTAAAAATAAAATGTTATATATTATATAATAATTATAATATAAAAAGGATATATATATATATATAATTATATGATATTTTCTCTCTTTCTTTCAATATGATAATAAAACTGTAAGGACGGTCATCTGTACGTATGAGCTACCATCTCCATGAATGGTGTATTCCATTTCATACTTATGTATTATATATATTTTTACAATATAAATATAATAAATATAATTTATATTTATATCATGGTTTACATTATAAAATTCATGATATAAGTTCGAGGACTAAAGATATAACAAATTAAGGCAGAAGCGAAAAAAGAGAATATTACCCAAAGTGAATCCTTAATATATAATTATTATCGAGTAGGTAATATAACATCATAATCAAACCAGATAATGTATTAAAAAAAATATAGTTCTTTAATAGATTAACATTAAACTTATGTTTACTGTACAATAATTTTGTATGAGTACGGTGGGAAACAAGGCACCTGGTAAAGGAATTTTGTCTCAATTTTGTGTGTGTGAGATACATGGCTTATACACCACTCATTTATTTTGTGTATAATAACCATGGATGTATTATATTATTACATTAAATAAATTTATATTTTGTAATATAACTATTATATGATCTTTATTTCATGTATATTATGTTTCAAATGTTACCAAATCGGTAAAGTAATTTTGTCTTAATTTTCCCCCTTAGAGACACATGACATGTTATACACCTATATTTTTTCATGATGAGTTTATAATGACATAAAATTGTTTTATGATGAATATAATAGTTTTTTAATATATATTAATTTGCAGGTAATTTTATTTCTCCCATTTTTTATGATACAAATTTATCGAATCAGTTACATTTTATAGTTACAATCTCATCGTTTATCAATATTGTTTATCATTATTCTCTTGTTACTGAAATATTCTGATCCATGTCTCATGAACCCCCATGAGTATTCATATACTATTGTTATTAATACAATATATAATTAATGGTGTTATTATTACACCGTTTGGTATATAAAAATATAAGAAATTATTTAAGAATGTATGTATTTACCTCTCCCTTTGGTTGGAAATCTTTGCTAATTAAAAGCCATGTTTTCTAAGAAGGATCCCAAAAATGTTGTACTATTATATTATGATCATTAAAAAAATTAACCCATGTTTTTACATTTAAACAAATGGTTTTAAAATTTTTATCTTCTCATCATTTTCCAGTAAAGTCACATTTCTAAACTTTTTATGATGTAGAAGGAATGTTCAACATCTATGGATTTACCCACTGGAATAACCAATATTCCAATAAAGCATTCTATAAAATATTTAATTTTTTTTAAATAAATTCATTTATAAATTATATAAATTCAGGGTTTTAAATTGATTTTTCAATGAAAATGGTTTAAAAAAATGTATTATGGCTATCAATACATCCATTGTAAGTTTTTAAAAATATTTATAAAGAAAAATATTTTAACAAATATTAAATTGTAAAAAACATGTTTTAAACATTTTCAATATTTATAAATAATTTTTCAAAATATATTCAATGATAGAGGTTTTGAATTTTTTTAATATTTTTTTATAAGGTTTCAAGGTAAAAAGTTTTTAAAAACCCTTTCAAGATTTATTTATATGTTTTTAAAAAAATTGTTTTAAAAATGTTCTCAAATAAACCTTTATAATTTTTTCAGGTTTATTTTCTTGAAAATGGTTTTTAAAATGTTTTAGGATTTTAAATTAATTTTTAATTAATAAATTAAAATTTCAACAATAAATGTTTTTAAAATAGATTTCAATATTATTTTCCAACTACGTTGATACTTTTTGATGTTATGCATTCCCTTATAAGAAATGATCCAAAGGAAATATTCATATTATTTGTTGAACGGTTTCTATTTTTATTTTATTGTACTTATGACACATATTGCTCATCCCCATGCTATATGCTTTTGAGAGCAATTTCTATTCACTATTTATGATTTAATGAAATTATTAGGAAAATATCATTTTTTCATATGTTATGAAGTGGTAAAATGTTAATGACACCCATGTCATTTCATGGGTTATGATTTGATGTTTATAAAACCCATCTCTTTTAAGGGGCCATGATATAATGAATGTTTTCTTTATCATGTGGCACATGTATGTATGATTTTATTAAGTGATTGGTGGGATTGTTATCTCCCTCCAATGAATTTGGTAATGATATGTTTTATATGTTCTCAAAGGGAACACAGGTTGCATCCCAAGCTCAATAAACAAGAAGGTATATGGGTTGTAGACCAACCCTAAAAGTAAGAGGGTACATGGGTTATATTTCATGCCCTAATACAATAAGTTAAATGGTTTATAGCCCAATATTGAGAGTTAAAGGGTAGACAGGTTGTACCCCTACCCCAAAAGTAATAAGGTGCATGGGTTTTAGCCCAAGAATGAAAGTGATATTATTCGTTAGTTTTAGACCAATCTTAAAAAAGGTAGATGGGTTTTATCCCAATTATATATGTAAGAGGAAAAAATATCGGTAGCCCAAGACTAAATGTAATAGATAACATGTTTTGTTAGACTTGTCCTAAAGCAAGTACACGGGTCTTAGCCGAAGCCTAACATATTGGGAAGGTCTTAGTAGTCATCCTTGAAATATGATTTTATATGTTTATGTATATTCTAAAAATCCAATATATTATTCCTATGTTTATATATTATGGATTATATTCTTAAATATTCTGTGACTCATGTCTTATGAACTGCCATGATTTATTCAATGATTCAAGATTATGAACGTTGATATGCATGGTATGATCTTATAATATTATAATCACAATATAATACTCCTATGTGAATTTTTATTCTTACATGTCACCATTGTTTACCCATACTGAGAATCTAAGATTACCCCTTTTTTTCCTTCCCAAATTATAAAGATATGTATTTAGTATGATGGTTCTAAGAAGGGTTTTATTCATAAAGAACCTAGTGGGAGATAACATAGATCGCTTATATACCACTATTTATATTTCTATGTTTCCAAAGGCACTAAACTAATACAGTCTTTGGGTAACTATTTGAGTGATGATTTGTGTATTCCGTAAAAGTTATGTAATCTCAATATACATTAAGATAGGGTCATTATAGTTGCTATCATAGAAAATTATTATTCAAAATTTAAAAACTAGGATAAGAAAAATTTAGTGAGATACCTTTGTATATTTATAAGGATGATTCTCAGGAAGTATATAAGGATAAGTCTAATAATGATCTAATGTTTTCGAAAATGTACTTCAATGTCGGTAAAGTACAAAGTGTGTGGTTTACTATAATTAAATCACTATCTAGATAATATAAGTGGATGAGGCTCTACAAAATATTTACCTAGTAGTAACAACTATGAAAAGTTGTGTAGGGCCAGACTTGGTGTAACTCGGTACACGACAACAAGCCGTGCTACACACTTGGTTTAACACACCTGGGGGTATTCTTTGTAAGTTAAAAAACTGTTTAGGAACCATCATGAATGATTTTAATATAATATGACTATTTATAATCTAGGATAAACATAAGGTTCTATATATTAAAAGTTATTTTTAATGATTAAGACATCCTATTAGTAATGTTTTCTGATTATGTGTTATTCTTCTATGATATGTGTGTCTCAACCAATGCTTTCTGGATTTAGTATATATAGAGAACAAAAAGGAAAATGGTAAAAAGTAAGTATTTCAGATGTTGAAAGTTTTGGAATTATAAAAATATATTTCCCAAGTGGAAATTTAATAAATAGAATTAAAGATGTGGTTTGGGTATTGGTTATTATTCTAAAGATAAAGAGACCATAAATGGCATGTGAATGTTATGTAATGTTTTTACAATATTATTTACAGTAAACATAAAATGGGTGATTATATTGATGTCTAATAATATTAATACCTGATTCATATTTAATTTTCTTGGAAATATGTACTAAGGGTTATGTTTTTGAATCCTAAGTAATGGTTTAGGAATAAATTTTGATGAATTAAGTATTTATGTTTTGGAATTAAAAGAATATGTTATATGAATCATGAAGTATATAAGTATTTTAAGTATAAGTTTTCATTAATGATTGGAGTGGATATGTTTAATGGTGATGAAGAAAGTAAAATTTTGATTAAGAGAAGGTAACACTTAATATGATCAATGTGTTGAGAAAATTGTGTTTAGCCTGTATAAAATGATGATTGATTTGCATAAAGTAAATTTTGTATAACTGATTACCCTAGATATAATTTATGATTTGTTAACAATGTGTTTTATATCATCTTAGATGAAGTTTAAAACTTCTTGAATTTAATGAATGTATCCAGTAACCTTTGGAATAAGTAATCATGCAAATTTCCCAATGTATTTATGATAATTTACATTATTAACATGTTTCCAGAGAATATATCATGAGGGTATTCACATGTGTGGAATGTGAAATCTATGAGATATTTTGTGATATAGTGGGGATCAATGTTAAGATAATTTATTTTCATTTTTTCTAATGTTTTGGATTCTCATCATTTATAATGGTTATAAGGTTATCTATTTATTGGATGGTTAAGTTAAACATCAGATCATGATTGGGAGATTAAAGTATTATATCATCACATGAGTATTTATGCATATTGGATATTCTACAGTAATAATTTTGTGTCCATGGTATCTAAAGAGATATGTGAGGACTTTTCATAGATCTCATGATCATTTAGTGCTTTAGTAATGAAAAAATCAACTTTATTTTTAGAGAAAGAGGTTATGTTAAAATTGGTAATGAAATGACCAGAGGTTGGGATTTTACATATGAAAGAAAATGAAATAAATTAAGTATAACATCTCACAAAAAATCTTCAACCTTAGGGAATGGATATTGAAACCCAAAATGTAATCCTAGTATCTTCTTTTTAGATAAATCAAATGGTGTCTTAGATAATAACGGATTTATGCCTTTTGATTGTTAACTTCTCCATGAAAAATTTCTCTATCACCCTCCTCTAGAGAATGATGGTTATATTTTTCATCCATGTTCATGTTTTTACAAGAAACATATGTTCTCCAACATATAAAACTAATTATGTGTTAATCTGGGTAATGTTTATGGTTCTGAAATTATTTTGTAAAGTAATTTTTAGAGTTAATTATGAAGATGTGGTCTATTAATAGATCATAAAATTATTAAACCTTATATAACACAGAATAATTTATGTGGTGAAATTAATATTATCAGGGTATAACATAACACCCCAATATTTTTTTAAATATATTTTTTCAAATTAATTTTATCTTTTTGATATTTTTCATATCACTCAATACTGAAAGAAATTTTTTTATTTTAAAGAACTATGTTTTTATTGAGCTATAGGGAGCTCCAAGTTATCATGAAATACATGCAACATAATGTTTAACATTATACACATAGAACACCAAGGTTAGAATACATTATAAGTAGGATTTAGTTTCCTCAATGGCATGCATAACACACAACTCCTAGTGTTCCCAAAATGTAATATACTATTAATAATATTTTAATATTATAAAATAAGATATGACCTAGTCATTAAGTATATGGTTATGAATAGTATTAACTAAACCCATAAAAATACATGGTTGAATTCATTAGTTACGAATGAATTAGAAATGAATATAAGAACTAATTGAATATAAAGGGAGTTTTTTATAAAAATTATTTTTATGATCACATAGCTATTTTTTCCTATATAATTAAATGAATTAAAAATAGTGAGTGATATTAATATAATACAGATATTCTATGTTCAATAAAATATTTTTTATATTCATACAATATATTTGTTAAACATAAGATAAGAAAAAACCCAATTTACCATGTAAAAACCTATATTTTTATTTAGACACATTCTCCATCTTTTTAAGGAAAACCTATTTTAAATACAGTTTTTGGGACATTAATAATGATTCTATTTCAAAATAAAAATAATATTTGAATAAGAAAAATAAAAAATATGTTAGGGTTATTTGTTTATATGTTTTTCTATGAAGTTTCATATTTTGATGAATAGTAAAAAAGTATTGAATTTTAATTAAAAAAGTGTTTTTAGTATAATTTATTTATACGGATAAATTATATTTTTAATTGTTTTTAAAATTGAATTATATTTAATATCTTTTCAATGAAAAAAAAATTATTTCATTTGAATCAATTTCATATTGAAATTGGAAATAAAAACATTGGAAACTTTTTATAGTTTTAACTTTAAAAACCAACATTGTAGTCCCTTTGGTTAGATTAATTTTCAATTAATTTCTGTCACTTATGTGATTTTCATATGTAAAAATGGATTAAATATTTGGATAATCATATTTTATAATGTCTAATAAAACCAAATAATTTTATGACCAAAATATTAGTAAAACTAATTAAAATTAATTACAACAATTAAAGAAAGGTTAAGGTTAACAAGGGATCCAACCTTAAACATAAAGTCCCAAATGGCCAAGAAACTTTTCCAACACATATGGGATGTCCATTATTAATAAATGATCCTTATATGATTTATTAATGTTGTTTTTTGTGGAAATTTTTACAGTAAAAAGTTCGATAAACTTAACTAGTTTACAAAAATACCAATTGAGTTGTTTACCTTCCCTAAAAAATGAAAACACCTCTCACACTACCTGAAACCTATAAAACCACTTAGTATGGGCCAATATCAACCCAATAAAATTAAAAAAAATCCCTCAATTACTCCTTGAATCCTCCCTTTTGGATAAATGTAATCCAATGACTCCCTTTGGTAAAAACCAAAATGAGTTACCCAAAGAAGTGGTTACATTTTCCCTCAAGCTCATTTATCATATTTTAATTCAACACCCCACACACTATTCTTATTCCAAATTTATAAAACAAAAATTGTATTATATATATACTTAGTTTTTTTTAGGACAAAGTTTATACTTAAGCTTAAAAACACATCTATCTAATGGGTAACGAACATTATGTTTATGTTAATAGAGAACTACCGCCTCACAAAATGATGATTGTTAGTTTTTTATTTAACACCTTTAAAGGATGGGAATTATGGTATATATTATACTTATTATTTATTTAATCATTTTTAATAATTTTACATAATGTTATTTTGAACTTTCCATTTTGTGTATGGACAATCCATGTGGCCAATCATTGTAAGGTAAAAACTAATTCCATATATTTGGGGATCTAATTATTTTTTTCCATATGTTTGATATATTTCAACCAAAATCAACCCTAGCACAATTTGGTTCTCCCAAAAATCCTGAAGTAGGTTCTCCCATTGATTTGGAAGTGATCTGAACATGTTCCTTAGCGAATCGAAGGAAGATTCTTATGGTACCTGCTCATTCTTCATCAATTTCTTCAATATTTCTTAGATCTTCTCCTCCTATCAACTTTTTTTCATTAATATTTATCTCCTATGGGTATATCAAAGAGTTTTGAGGCCAAATAATGTTATATATAGTGTTTTTAATGATAGGGGAGTAGATCTGGGTTGGATTTGTGGAATCCTAATCCAGATTCTTGAGTGTCCTTTGTCTGTTGTAGGTTTTCATCAAAATGAGTGAGGTAGGTGGATTCTCTCTCATCTGAATTTACTAGAATTGATTGGAATGCTGTAAAATTTAGTTTTTTATGAAAATTAAATTGTGATTTTTCTGTTGTACAATTTTTAAACCCTCTTTTGTCATGAGTGGTGGAAAAGGATGAAAATTGGTGGGTTTTGTGAAAAAACCAATGTTTTTTATTTTTAATGGGGAGTTTTAAATTATTGATCTTCAAGAAATTTTTAAATTTGTTTTCTTTAGAATTTTTATAGTATATATATGGGTTTTTTAAATGATTTAATGTTTTGAAATTGGATAGTGGGGAGGTTTTCAATAAACAGACACTCTTATTGAAACTTGTGAAATTATTTTAAAAAAGTTTTGGTTTTTTGAAAACATAGTGTGTGTATCATATTTTATTATTAGGAATGGTTGAAATATGATCATGTTATTGGTTACAAATTTCAAATGTAACATAGTAAATAATTACCCAGGGATGAATTGGTAGACTGATAACAAACTACTCATGAGTATGGAACTATAATAACGATGAATGTGTTTATAGTAGTTGTATTTGTGTGGAGTTTATTGGTTTTTAAATTTAGTTTTCAGAATGTTTTTTAAACATTTATTTAAATTTTAACCTGGACTATATCTTTCTGTAAAATTGTTTCTCATGGTTTGAGTTTATATTTAGTTATAAATTATTGTGAGAAGTGTTTATTTTTTTTATAATCTGTTTTCAGAAACTGTTTCATGTAAACTATTTTATATAAAATTGGATAACTCTTATATCCTAGTGGGGTGATAAGGGAAGTCATTGGGGAAATCCTACTGTATTTTATACTCACCCATGATTTGGCACATTGCTGTTTTTATAGATGTTATCTTTTTGGATGTGGGTAGTGGATTGGTCCAGCAAGTTTTTAGCACTACATCTTGAGTTGTTGAGATGTCTTGTGGTGGTGGAGCAAGGAGTTGGTGGAACCTAGAGTCTTTTGTTTATTTTTGTGTCATGGTGATTTATCTCTCACTATAAGTTTTATGTTTAGCTATCTTCTGTTTTATCACTTTAGTTTGTTCTCACTTCGGTATAAAAGATTTTTTGAATTGTCATTATTTTGTTCATGCATCATATAACAACAATGGATTTTGATTTCATAGTTTATATTTCATCTTTAAAATGTTAAATCATCCCTCAATATTCTTTTAAAACCTTCATAATTTATTTCCATCCTTTTGTATCATGGTGATGTCGCCTATGGACCAAGAATTACCCATTTTATTCTCAATCAAATAAGATTAGTGGGTCAATAAAAATGGTATCAGATTGGTCCCCTCGTTGTGGAATATGTAGTCTTGAGTTTTCTTGGTCTTGGAGTGGAAATCCTTTTAGTATATTCCTTGGGTGGTCTTCTTAGAACAGAGTATGATTTTTGGGACTTAAAATATACTGCATAAAAATTCTTTGCAATCCTTTTTATGTTGAACTTCATGGTACCATGGAGATGGGTACATAAGTGTTTTGGAAACACTAGTACTATAGTGGAGTCTCATTTTCATGGGTTTATCCTATCAGACCATCATCACATGTATTGTATATGAATGAATTACCACTAGTATTTCATATCCCATATTGAGTTATGACATATGATTTGGAGTGGGGTTTTCGTTTTAGGAAACGATTTAAAGAATTTATTTTTCAAATGAATGACTTTGAAAAGGAAATATTTGATGTATTTTGAAAATGTTTTGATTATTTAAAAAAATAGTGTTTTTAAAAAATGGTTTAATTTTGAATGAAATTTTGTGATATTTATGTTATATAATTTTATATGTCAATCCAATCAATTTCTAGAAGAGTTGGACTTAGAGAATGTGTTTTTTGTTTAGAAAATGGAACCTGGTAAGAGGCATGGAAACCAACAGGGGGAAGCTACTGAAAATGTGGTTTCACCTCATCAATAGGTGAACCAATAGATAGTGAAAAGTATATTCAAATCATTCCAAATGGTGTACAAGGGGAACCTAAGGGAGGAGCCAATGTAGGTGGCCCACTTCATCTTGTTTGGGAAGTATAATCTACCCATCTTCTAGATTTATTCCAAACCATAGAGGGAAGAGGGTTTGTTGAACACGATGAATTGAATATTTGAGTTCATCATCACATCAGAGGACATGAAGGTCAAACTGGAAACTTATATGTTGGAGGATATTTCATGCCAATGGTGGGATTTAGTGGTGAAAGATAGATTGAATCAAGGCTTCAGTTGGGAGGATTTTTAAGAATTGTTTAACAATCAATTATATCCTCACAGTTTTGGAATACAGAAATCAATAGACTTTTTCAGCCTAATGAAGTACAACCTCTCTTTTACAGAATATGTGGCTAAATTCATGAATTTAGTGCTCTTTTCATGAGATGTTGTAGTAACTGAGAGCTTGGTGGCACGCATCTTCGAGTCGGGACACAAGAAGGATATTCGGTCAATGATTTTGTTACATTGTATCTCAAATTATATGGAGATGGTAAACTAGCCATTAGTTGCTGAGATGTATATCTCTACAGCTATGGGAGGAGGAAGCATGATGATACCAACATGAAATAGTGGGAACTCCAATTCCAAGAGATAAAAGGAAGAGGGACACATATTTCCAGGGATCAAATTGGAATTAGATTCAAACATCTAGATCATTAAATCATCCCCCTAAACCAAAGGGTCAGCTAGGATGTTTTCAATGTGGTTCGTTCGACCACATCAAGAGAGTGTGCATTGAAAAATCTCGAAAATGTAACAACTGAAAAATAAAATAGGACATCTTCATTGATATTTCAGCAGTGATCCAAGGATTGGTACTCAGGATACTTCTTAGGTGTCACATGCATTATATTATTTGACTAGGAAGGGCTAGAATAATTCGATCTTCTTGTAGAGAAGAGATATCCATGGTGATTCTAGGAACACCATTACTCCTTAATAGGGAAAATCTCACCAAGGAAACAAAGATACATGTGTCACGACAATGCAGTTATATGCAGCAGAGTAGGGTACTATAAATGATTGTGATACACCCTCTATATTGCAAGGTTCGATTCTACTATATTCTACCCTTATGAAAGTGTTTTTTGATATGGGTGCATCACATACCTTTATATATTTGTATACTATTGATTTACTATGTTTGAAGCTTGGATTGATACCTCCTGTGATAAAACATCAAACATGTATTAGTGAAATAGAATGTCAAGCCTTTGTTAGTATATCCTATTCTATAACTATTGATGGATCTGAGAAGAACTGGGATTTCTCGGTGCTGGAGGTGGATGTCTTCGATGTAGTGAAAGGAAAGGATTTGTTGATAGAATTTAAGGATAATATTGACTATTATAATAGAATAGTTATTTTAACAATTGAGGATGGTATTAAGAACCTTTTGGTAGGGGAGAGGGTTTCAATGAAATTTAAAATTGTCTTGTTGTCACAAACGATGGTAATGATCCCTTACCAATTGGAAGTGTTGAATTTTAAATCGATGAAAGATATTGAGGATAGTAGTTTTCCAACAACAGTGGATCAATTTATAGATGTGTTTCATAATAATTTTTCTAGGTTACCAACAATAATGTAATTGGAGTTTATGATTGATATCCTCTCAAATACTATTCATATATCCCTTATATATTATACGATGGAGAAAACAGAATTAATGGAGATGAATGTACAGTTGGTGGAGCTAGAAAGAAAATGTTTAATTTGGACCAGTACGTCTCTTTGGGTAGAACCAGTCTTGTTCATGAAGAAAGCATATAGAACTCTTCGGATTGGTGTTGATTATCAAAATCTTAACCATGTTGAGATAAAGAATCAGTATACCCTTCTACACATTGATGATTTTTTTGATCAATTTAGGGGAGCTTATTGGTTCCCAATTATTGACTAGTTGTTAAGATATCACCAATTAAATGTTCATAACGATGATGTTTCAATGACAGCTTTCAAAATAAGATATGGACACTATGAATATGTATTCATGACTTTTGGTCTAATGAATGTACTAGCAGTCTTCATGGATTTGATTAAACATATATTTCATCATATCTAGACTCTTTTGTTGTGTTATTTGTTGATAAAAACTTGGTGTATTCAAATAAAAGGGCTGATCATGAGGAAAACCAATTGATAGTATTAAAAATATTGAGAAATCACCATTTTCATAACAAACTATCTATGTGTGATTTTTGGATAAAAGAAATATTCATTCTACGCCTCAAGATTTCTGAAAAAAGTATTGTAATGGATCATGAAAAGATTGATATAGTTATCTCTAGGAAACCACAAAAGAACTTTATCGAGATACGAATATTTCTTGGTCATGCTGGGTATCATCACCATTTTGTTCATAACTTTTCACAACTAGCATCAGTAATGACATTTTTGACAAATAAAAATTTTCCTTCACAGTTGAGTTAAGCATTTTAGAAGACTTTTCTGGAGATGAGAGTATATCTGACATTATAACCACTCTTGGATTTTATAGAATAGGGACAAGGATATGTTGTCTACTATGATGATTCAAGATCTTGGTTGGGATGTGTTCTCATGCAGGGAGACCCTATGGTTGTTTAAGGTTCGAGACAGTTTCGATTTCAGGAATAAAATTACCCGACACATGAATTGGAGTTAGCTGCTGCTGTTAATGTGTTAAAGACATGGTGTCGCTCTTTATATGGTGATAAATTCATTATGTTCGCCAATCATAAGAGCATAAAAAACATTTTCTCACAAAGGAATCTGAATATGAGGCCAAGGAGATGGATGAATTTTCTCCACTTTTTAAACTTGAACTTGATGTGTACACCGGGAAAAGAAAATTCAGTGGAGGATGCATTAATCATGAATTCTTATGTTCAATTGGAAAAGAAAGCTTCAGAGGAGTGGTAGTTGATGTCAATTTTAGTTGATATGCATGTGAAATGAAAAAACAGAGGTGATGTTCCGGTTTTATTCTCTGTTTCAGTAGTTCCTAATTTGGAAAAAAATTTAAATAGGAAAAGAAATATAATTCCGAATGATTTCTTATGAGTTAAAAACACAATGTTGGGGAGACCATTAGGTCTATTAACATGATGAGACATCATTTTTTGGGGTCATAGATTGGATGGTTGAACCTATCTATTTCTATGAACAACTTCTTCATGGCTACCACAATTTGAGATGATCTAAAAAATGTGGATATAGAAGAAGTATAAGGCATTGAAGGCATAGTTTTGGTGGAATGGAATGGATTGAAAATGGCTGAGTTTGTTTCAAAGTTCTTAACTTGTCTACAAGTTAAGCCATAACATTAGTAACCAGCCGGTATGTTGTAGTCATTACCTATTCCAGTGTGTAAATGTGAGAAGATATATATGGATTTTGTTTTAGGTCTCCCAAGAACATCCAGAAATATGTTGTTGTATGGGTGATAGTGGATAAACTCACTAAGTCATACCATTTTAGTCCAATTTGTGAAACTCATACGGTGGATGATCTGTCAATAACCTATATCCATGAAGTGCTAAAGAGAAATTGAATACCAGTATCAATAGTCTTAGACATATATCTGAGGTTCACATATTGTCTCAGGAAATCCTTATAGAAATACCTCGGAACATAGTTGACTATGAGTACGACGTATCATCCACATACAGATGGAAAATCCAAAAGGATGATACAAATGTTGTAAGACATGTTTTAGTCTCTTATAATGGCTTTTGGTGTCTCATGGGAAAAGAACGTTCCATTTGAGGAGTTCCATTACCATAATATTTATCGGGCTTTTATACATATGGCCCCCATTTAAGAGCCATATGGGTGTCCTTGTCATTTAACACTATATTTGTTGGTAACATATGAGATCTCATTAGTCGGCTTGAGAATTTTCCATGAAGCAACGGAGAGGATCTCGTTGATCCAAAATAGAATGAAGATGACTCATAGTATAAGAAATCATATTTGGATAATCACTAACGACTGTTGGTGTTTTTTGTGAGGGATCATGTGGTCTTTTGGATCTCTCCAAGGCTTAGACATTTCCATTTTGTGAAGCAGGACAAATTGTCTCCTCAATACATTGGCCTTTTTGAGATACTGGAACTAGTTGGAGAGGTGGAATATCGGTTGTAATTACCACCATGGTTCTATTTTATGCACAATGAATTCAATGTATCTCAGTTGAAAAACCAGCATCCCAATCCTACCCATGAGATCAGACGGGATCATGTTGGCTTAGAGCCGGATGCATCATTGATAAATATATCAGTGCTAATTGTGGATGGGAAGGAGATTGTTCTTCATGGAAGAAGCATCGGTCTAGTGTGGATTTTATGTAATGTGGTCATATTCTAAAGAGACATGGGAATATGAGAAGTAAATGAAAGATAAGTGGCTAGAACACTTTTAGGGAAATGATCTCTTTCAACCATCCAAGGATGGAAAGACCAATGGAGGGGGAATGTAGAAACCCTTATTTTTGGTATGTAACCAATATCTAATGATTATCATATGTTTAATGGATTTGTGAGAATATGGGGGTGTCATTGGAGTACTTTTGGAGGGTTTTTCATTTAAAAAGGGGGTTATAGTCAGCACACGGTTTGGCCAAACCAGTCAAGGACAAAAATAATTCCCTATCATGGTGGATCTAATTCGATTTGGCCATCTGTTTTATATATTTCATCCCAAATCAACCCTAACACAAATTGTTTCTCCCCAAAAGTCAAAGAAGGTTCTCTCATCAATATAGAAGTGATTCAAGCACATTCCTTAGTGAATCATACGCCGATTCGTGTGGTATGTTCTCTTTCTTCATCCTTTTTTCGTACTTTCATAGATATACTCCTCCTTTAATCTTTTTTTTCTTAGATTTATGCCTCATTTGGGTAGATATTGACGGACCCCAGAACACCCTGAGAGGGGATGGGGGAATTATGGTTTAAACTTTTTATTTTTAATGTTATGGATCTTGTTCCCATATTGATAGGGACTTGTTAAATCTATCAATCAAATGAAAGATGGGAGATTACACCACAATTTTACTTGGTTCACCGGAAAGGGATATGTCGAAGTAGAATATGTCGATAGTGTGTCAGTCATACCTATATCCACTAATATTTACTATTTCAAAGATTACAATATTTGGTCATAATCACTCTGTTCTAGGAACACTAACATTACGAAGGTTTACTGATAGCTCACTACGTCCCTCATATCAATTCCCTCAACTACCCCTATCTCACTTCCATGAAAGAAGTCAAACTCGGTTTATCCACTTGATGGTCATTACAATAGATTTGTATTTATGTCTTCATCTCTATTCATCATGAGACACTACTTGTATCGAAGTCCTAAATTGATGCACATGAAAGCATTGAACCACTGATCCGGATAACCAGAACATGTAATCAGACGACACTGAAAATTGCAAGCCACACATACCCTATGCGCGCAAGATCAGACATTTGGGCCCATGATTGGGTTTTTCGGGCCTAAAAACATTTGTGCAACTTCACCCTTAACGCGCAACTATATATTTTTTCATGTAAATTAAATATTTTGTGTGAAAAAATAATTTTCCATGCAACTCTATCTTTTCCACGCAATAATAATTTTTCGGTGCGACTCTTGCTTTTCTGGGCAAACATAAATTTTCCATGCAGCTCTAAATTTCCTAGGCAACTCCCTTTTCGTGCCTCTTTTACGTGCATCAGAACTGAGATCTTCTCTAAGTCTGCATTTCTTCTAAATGAGGGGGTTACCACTTATTTATAGGCAACATTGACTCCCATGCACAAAACCCACCTTGTCGCACAAAACCACTCATTCTGCATGAAATTTTTTTCACACAGGAACCATTTTCTGTACAAACTCGAGATTTTTCACGTAGCTCATGCTAGTTCCATTTTTCGGCATTCTGATCCCGAAACACATTTTTCATGAAAAAAATGAAAAACTAATTTCGCGCACATTCCATTATTTTTTGCACACCTTCCTTTTCCATGAACACATCTCTCAATTTTCTGATTTTCAGGCCCAAAACATTAGCAAATAGTGGGAAATGGTGCCACCTTTAGTATTGTTGTTTGCTTAAACAGTATGATCCCTTTTCTAGAAAACATTCTGAAAATCCAAGGAAGATTGACAAAAAACTCATACCAAACTCCATTGCTGGCATAATATGGTAATGGTTCCAACATATATACTATTTTTTAGGCTAATTAATGTTATATCTACATTTTTTCATGATAGGGGAGATGATATTGGGCGGTTTTCTAGAATCGTGACCCAGATTCTTGAGCATTCTTCATCTGTTGTCAGTTTTCATCGAAACGAGAAAAGTATGTGGCTTCACTCCCATATCCCATTTCTATAATTTATTGTCATGCATTGAAATTTATTTTTTGATGCATATTTAACTATTTTCTACATTATAAATATTAAACACTCTTTAGTGATGAGTGTTGGAAAAGGGGGAAAATTGGCGGTTTTGTGAAAACCCAAGTTTATTACGGGGAGTTTTCAATTATGGGTCTACTAGAATTTGGTAAAGTAGATTTTTTAGAATTCTTCACGTAGATAATTTGGTTTTTAAAATGCTTTAATGTTTTTAAATTTGGATGTTTGGAATGTTTTCAATGAACATGGAATTTTCATTTAAATAAGTGAAATTGTTTGAAAATGATTTTGGTTTTTGGAAAACTAGGGGTGTGTATCATATTGAATTACTAGGAATGATTTAAATATGATCATGTGCCATGTTAATAAGTTTTAATTTCCCATGGGAAATAATTACCCTGTGATGAATTGGTTGATCGATGAGAAACTACCCAGGAGTATGGAACTGTCATAAAGATGCATGGATTTTTTGTAGTTATTGTTGTGTGGAGTTTATAGATTTATAAAATTAGTTTTACGAAAAAATTAATTTAAATCATTCTTTAATTTTTAACCTGAAGTATAGCTTGATAGAAAATTGTTCCACATGGTTATAGTTTATATTTAGTTATAATCTATTTTGAGAAGTTCTTATATTTAGTTATAATATTTTTTCAGAAAATATTTTATATAAATTTTTTTATATAAATATGGATAAAGATTTTATCCTAGTGAAGTGAGTATTTAAGTCATTGGGGAAAGTCTATATAGTTTTATACTAAACCCTTCTTTGGAAATTTTGTGATATTTCATATGTCATCTTCCTGGATGTGGGTAATGGTCGGGTGAGACATGTTTTTATCGCTACTTCTTGAGTTATTGAGATGTCAGGTGGTGGTGGGGCACGAATCTGGAGGATCCTAGAGTATTTTGGTTATTTTTATGTCTTTTTGAGTTATATTCCACTTTTATGTGGATGTATTGTTTTCTTCCAATATATAACTTTTGTTTGGGCTCACATTGGTATAAATGATTTTCAGAATTTTCATTATTGTGTTCATGCATGATAAAGCTACTTTTGATTTTTTTTAGTTTGTTTAATTTTTTCTTTAAATGGTTAAATTGTCCCCCATTATTCTTTGAAATATTTTGGAATTTATTTCTAGCCTTTGGCATCTTGGGGATGTCACCTAAGGCCTAGTAATGACTCATTGTGTTCTCAAGACAATGAGAATGAGTGGGAGATTACAAAAACTAAGTTTACTTTATTAGAAATAATAATTCTTGATGATTCTAAATATGGAATCCATTTCTCCAAATTTTAATCACGTAATGGGTATAAATTAATATAAATTCAATCCCATATACGGGACGACAATGCGGATTTTTAATGTAAAATGTTCAAAAGTTTTCTATGTTTTTATAGTAAATGTAAAAGTAAAATTAATTCCAATGACCAACATTAGATTAATTGATAAAAATATAATATAATTAATCTTTTAAATAAATTATAATTATAATTTAACATTATAAATATATTATATTAAAAGTTAGTTTTGAATTAAATTTCAATACTTTTTACTATTTATTAAAAATGAATATTCAAAAAAATACAAAATCATTCCCCTAATAGAATTTTTTTGTTTTTATTTCAAATATGAAGCTTAATTTTATATATTAAATTTATAAAATAGATAAAATTGGATTTAAAATTGTTTTCACATTATAAGGTGGTAAAAGTGCACTAATGAAAATATTGGTTTTTATCATTAATAATTTTTTATCATGTGTATATCAACTATATTGGATGATTACCAAGAATATTTTATTGAATAAATAACATATATATTTAATTAATACAATTCAAAAATTGAAATTAATTTAATTTAGTAAGAAAAAAATCCATTAAGAGCATTAAAATTAATAATAGTTTTTAATATTCAATTGGTTTGTATTTTCATTTCTACTTAATTTGTAACCTATTAATTCTATTTATATTTGTGTAAACCATATATTTACTTAATTTTTTAAATAATTTTCATAACAGATAATTTAACACCTACGGTAAGTATTATTATATTAAATAATAATATTTTAGTAATATATTATTATTCAGCAAAACATAGTCTTGCATGCAATGAAAGTCGTCACAGAAGGTTTCTCTTGCGTGTAACACATGCTAACTCGGTGTTCCTTATATTTAAATGTATAAAATATATTATAAAATGTAAATATATTATAACATATCCAAATATTATATTCCATTTCATTATTGGTGTAACATTCCATACACGGGATTCAATACAATACTATTTTAGATTTTTGGCGCGTTACATTTTCCCCACCTTAATTATATTTTTTAATTACAATTTAAATTTATCATGATAATATATTGTTTGATATTTCATATTTTGAAATCCCACATCACTAGGAGGGCTCGTAAAGAATCTTCTAGAAAAGTTATTGTGTGAATTACAGGGTTCACATGGACTAACATGTAACACAGTTTCTATGCAGTAGAACATCATTGGAAAATAAATATACTTACTCATAAGAAAAGTGTAAATATTTATAGGGAGAAATTGATGGAATCAATCCCAAATAATTGAATGATCAATGGATATTTGAGGGCCTCAAATCCAAAACTCTTTGATGATTTTCTAGACCATCAATTAGACAAATATTATGGTATTAGAACTACACATTTTGTATCATTTTCCTAATATTGAGTAATTATTTTACATCCTACTAATACAAAAAAAAATATTTCTCAATATATTTCATATTCATAAGTAAAATTTCATATTTTTGTGGTTCTTAAATAAAATTTTAATTCATCCCTTCCCTCATGAAATGGGTATCTGAAAACTACCATTGATCTCAGAAGTGATAAAACATTTAAGAGATCACAAAGCCCATAAAAGAGTTACAAGTATAACTAATTTCCTTTAACTATTATCCATGGTCAATATGGGTTACATATTAATCTGAAAACATAAAAAGTAATACTATTTGTTCATAATTAATATTTCTTTATTAAAATTTTTAAATAATTACACAATAACAAGGACATGGTGTAGGCCACTGGTAGGCACAAAACCCTTATCATAATTCAATCTTGGTTTTAAGTCATGCAGTCTTGCCAAACATTATTGGTTTTCACCCAAAAATTTTTTTTCAAATTCTAGAACCATATTAATATAACATCAATAATAAGTATAATGGACATCTTTGAAATAAGTCAAATCACTAAATATCCTTTTTACTGATCTTTTCAATAAAACATAAATACATAAATAAAAAAATACATTGGCCATTTATTTTTACATAGATCCTTCAATGTTCTAATGTTTATCCATAATATCATATAAAAAATTCCAAAAAAATGAATCCTTATATTCAATATAAAATACATTTGGATTAACTAAGATTTTTCACAATAAAAATCCTTCATAATGATTTTTATGGAAAATGGACATTATCCTCAATGAATCCCCTAAGAGTATCAAAACACATGCGTATTTAGGCCCGTTTTTTGTGTACTATGATACCCTGAGTCAGGCCCAGAACACCTTATAGGAGTTTTTACTCCTAGGCACATCTATTACAGAACCACATCAACATCTATTATCCATAAATGGATGTATCACTCAGAAGACCCACATAATCATTACTTTACGAAAATTTTATGGTGTTCATCTATACTTATCCTCCAATTCGACCTTAGGGTTATGTTATATAATCAATTTTTTTACTAAATCTAGTTCCCATGTTTTTTACTAAACTTTCTATAAAACCTAATGTATCACCCTGGACCTAGATAAGCCCAGAGCCGGTGTCTACTACTATTAAATTGGCATGATTTCAAGGAAGCAAATCTCAAAGCACCAGTCAGTTATGTAATCTTGGTAAATCTGATACATAAATGAGACTTTTATTACAATTTAATATACGAATTACATAATAATTTTTTTCTTCTTTCTAAATAAACAACTTTTAGAATAACATTAATCCATCTAGTAAATACCAATATATATTTTATTATATTCATCTTGTATTCCTGTGAAAATTAAAATAATAAGGGTGAGATCAAATTCTCTATAAGGGTAATGTATAATTGAAGAAATAATGAATCAATGAGAATAATAATTATGGCCTCGAAAAAAATAGAACATGTATACCATATAATCAAAAAATGGAGAAGGATGTGTAAAAAATATATATCAAGGTTAGAAATACAAACACATTCCATTCAAATAACTAGATAATGAAAAATAAAAATGGAAATGTAAGAAATCGAAACACAATTAATTTAATCAATGAACTGAATATTAACTGTATTTATAGATATTTTTATGAAGTATATCATGGATGAATAATAACTAAAACTAATTTGAATTAAATTCCTGATTATTACATGACATGTTTCTTAGGTACCCGATACTTATACTGTAAAGGCCTTTGAAAAGATGGTTTACAACATAAAGGTTAAAAACCCATCAAAAATAGGTTTCCAAAAGACTCATCCCATTAGACTACTAATGGATCAAGGGGGTACCTATACTAGGCCCCACCCATGTCGTACAATTCCAAAGAAATCCCCATATATCAAATAATCGATTTAACTCAGTGACTTGTCCAATATATGTATTGGGTAAGAGATGAAAATTTATAAATACATACCAAATAATAAAATAACATTCAATGTGAATACCATATAAAATTTGTAAATTATTTAGACAATGAACATATCCATGATAAATGATAGGGGAAATTCAATATTCAATGATCCAAGGAAATTTAATATTTCAAGGGACAAAACGAATCAAGGAAGTTAATGTGAATACTATCCTTGTAAAAATCAATCATACATTGTCAAGATGAAGATTAAGGATGGAATCAATACAACATACCAAAAGTGGAGTAATATAAAGAGTTTTTTTTGTTGATGAATAGAAATACTATAAAAATATATTTTAAATACATTCTTTGGGAAAATATCCTTTTATATTGAAAAACATTTTGAAAATTCTATTCTATGAAATTTATTTTTGAGAGCACATTATTTAAAAATTATTCCTTTAGACATAAAAAGGTATTTTCAAGGAAATGACATCAAGTAAATTATTACTTGTTGTACGGGGTAAAAAAATATTCCTTTTTCATGGTATAATGGTTTGAAAAATGCATTGTCGGTAAAGTGATAAGAAGCTCCCTTTGAAAAAAATTGTAAAAGAAATAAAGGATAAAAATTTCTTTACAAATTCATTTTAAAATAAATTTTGAAAACATTTTAATAAAACATGGGTTATAGAAGAAAATAGGTTCTCTGACTAAAGAGATAAATACTTTTTTTTCATAACAATATTTTCTAAAATATTTTTATTACCAAAGAGTGTGAAAATGGTTATAATACTTGAAAATGGTCATGAATAATCAAATAAGAATTAAAGGTTTTATTAAAAAATGAGTATATAATTTCTTTTTAAGGAAATTCCATTGAAAGATCATTCGTATTATTCTTGAGGAAAATAATCATTAAAAATCCCAAAGTGACCCATACCACTTTGAATCCTTTTAAGTTATAATATACAGGAAGGAATAATATTACATGAAACTTATAATATTATAAGAATAATGGGACACATGATATAACATGTCAAAGGAAATATATACACCATATAAAAGAAACCAAATGTATAAAAAAATAACTCTCAAGTTAATGTAAATTGTGATAGAAATCCCTTACCTAGAATTTCCTTTCAGTTTAAAATCATTTAACATCCTATATAATACACTTATATTAATATTTTACATTATTGCGAATTGTTTTCATGTTTATCATTACATTAATCTCACTTATTAGTATGTTGTATACAACTACTCAAACAATTATGTGTACATTGGGTGTTTTGAGGAAAATTATGATAATGTGTGAAAAAAATATTGTTATGTAAACTATGGTAAAAAGGGTGTCTAACCAATTAGGTTAAATACACATAGAGGGGTGGTGAATTGGGGTATGCAAGACTAAAACTTATACTACTTCAGATATTTTTTCGTCATTAGACAAAACACTCTTCTATCTATTCCTCATAGTAATGTTTGAACATAATTGAAATCATACATGAGACACCTAAATTTTTACTTGGTGCACCCTTAGTGTGCTACATTCAAGGAAAATATAGTGATAATTAGTTGATCGTACTAAATCCACTAAGGTTCACTGCCATGAATGGAGGTTCAGGAAAGATCTTGTCAATACCCAGGATCATTGCCTTTTCTAGGATTAGGGTTTCCTCACTAAATTCCCAAGGGTCACTCCCTATGTATCTTTTTATAGCTCACTATTATATCAAAATATCATCTTCTTCCTCTTTGTTTTCCCACTTCTCATGTAAGGAATCCACATATAGTTAGTGGACTTTAATATTCCTTCAATTTCTTGAAAACATGCATCAATTTCTATAGTTATAAGCTCTATTGAGGATCTACTTTTGACCAATTGATAAATACTACATTACCTATGGTATACTGGCCAACTTAAATCTTTCGTGCAACTCTTGGGTGTCTTACGTTCTACTTTAATTCCTAGCACGAAACATATGCCATTATTATGGAAAAATCACCTGTGCACCACATTATACTTTATCGTAACTCATTACTTTTTTATAACTCCCTTCTAGAGCACAAATCCTCTTCTTATATGAAACACCCTTATGGCGCGAAACTCTTACAAGAAACTCACTAATTCATGCAACTCACTTCATGAACTCAACTCACTACTTATGAAAAAACCACTACATGAACAATATAGAGCACAAATATTTCTTTAAGTGTTGATCATACTCAAATGAGGGGGTATACTCAAGTTTATATGAATTTTTTTATCCTATGCACATTTCTCTGAACTTTCCCCCAACAAGAAAACATCATTTTCACAAGTCTCATTTACCCAATCTCACAAAAAATAATCCTCCATTAAAAATATAACATGTTCGAACATCATTACTTTTCAATAATTTGGTATAAAGATCATGATAAATTGAATTTTTTAAGCTTTAAAAATCTCCTGAACACTTTTTCAGAACAACTTTTCCAAAAAACACTTATATCCATTCTCAAATGTTTTGACCCAAAATGTTAAACAACATTGAGAAAAAATACCACCTTTTTTGATATTTTTGTACCACCTCTAGGTCATCCATACCTTAATCATGGATCCTTGTTTACATAGTTTTTCAATAATATATCTAGAACTCCAAAACATACCATGGAAACCCACTTTGTCAACAAACACAATCAACCCAAAAATGAATCAATGTTACATTGAGGTATTTTTCCCAAAAAGGGTTCATTATATAATATCTCTAGAATAATAATAATTAAATAATTTTCATATTTATATATCAATTATAATATTATAACCAATCATTAAATATGTATAAGAAAAATGAATCAACATTATGATCATGGATACGGTGGACTATTCATACACAAGAGTAACGTCCTCATTTTTCAATGATTGTTATAGAATTTAGTTAAGTATCATTATATATTTCCATACTGATAATTATGTCATAAATAACATATTATTTTGTCTTATATACTTATATATTGTACTGTTGTCCTGTAAAAAATTAATTGCATCATGTCGAGGAGGCAGTAGTCCACACGTCCACGACCGAAATTATCACTATTTTCTGTGTGAATGGATAATAAAGACAATGTTATATATATCCGAAAGGTTAATTATGTTAGGAATATAATATAGAGGTCATTTATTTATAAAAAAATTAATTTTAATGATTAGTTATAAATTATAGATATCTTGTGAACAATTCATATCACTTTGGGGGTGGTAGTCCACACATCCACAAACAAAGTTACCGTATTTATAAAAAATGAACAGTATAATGACATGTGTTGTAAAATATTTATACAATAATAAACACATAATAAATATTATATATAAACCTATATAAACATACTTTCCTCTATTTTTATTCCATGAAAGGTGATAATGAAAAAAATTTAACAATCATCTTTTTGGGAGGTGATAGTTCAGCATGCATGTTAAAATTTCATTCATTGCCCATTTGATTTAGGTGTACGTAAGTGTAGGTTAATCCCTTCACATAAAAACAACCTAGTTTATTTATGATAATAGAGTCTCAATATAATAATTAAATAATAAGTGTTGAGGTGTAGGGAATTGAAATAAAATTAAAGTTCTTTAGGAAAGATGTTACCTTTTAATCAGCTTACTCCTTTTCATTTTCACCAAAATACTTCCTTGGAATTTGTTCTAAAAAATTTAAGCTTCAAGAAAGATGGTAGAGATGTGTGGATCTATTGGGGTTATGTTATTATAAACATAAGTTTCTTTATGTGTGTGAGAATGTGGGAGGAACGGAGGCCGATTATAATGGATTAGAAGTGGCACTCTTGTAATATTTTAAAAGAAAGGAACCCCACCCATGGTTTTTATTTCAAGTTGATTAATAATGGTTCAATGAAGATAAAATGGAGTATAGGGTCTAAATTTGTGCATCCAAAAGCTTTGGACAATCGTATTGGTCGTTTTAGGCCTTATGTTTATGGTTCAGAACCTTATGAAGTTTAATTTAACCTTAAATGTTGTAATTAATTTTAATTACATTTTCTAATATTTTCTGTCAAAAAATAAGTTAACCATATTACTTATTATAAATTATGATTATTCATAATATGGAATCCTTTTTTCTAAATTTTAGTCAGAAAATTGGAATAAATTAATTTAAATGTAATCCTCCATACATAACGACAATATGAGGTTTTAATGTAAATATTTCCTAAAGTTTTCTATGTTTTTATAGTCAATTTCATATTGAATTGATACCGAAAAACTAAAGTTGATTAATTTATAAAAAAATTATCTAATTTAACATTAAAATAAATTATAATTATAATTCAACATTATAAAAAAATTATATTAAAATTATAATTCAATTAAATTTTAGTTTTATTCGCAATTCAATAAAAAATGAATCATCACAGAAAAATACCAAAACATTACCCTAACCATATTTATTTGTTTTTATTTCAAATATGAAGCTTATTTTTATATATTAAATTTCTAAAAGTTTAAATAATTTTATTTAAAATGGGTTCTCCATTAAAAGGCGTTAAACATGCCTTAATAAAAAATAGGTTTTTATGTGTAATATTGAGTTTATTTTTATCTTATGTCTTTTTAATATGTTGGATTATTATCAGAAATTTTATATTGAATATATAAAATATATATTAAATTAATATTAGCCACAAATTGTAATTAATTTATTTTTTTAAGACAAAAAGCCTTTGTGAGCATAATAATAATAATATTTATTTTATATTCAACTGGATTGCATTTTTATTTCGAATTAATTGGTAAACTTTTAATTCCATTTTTATTTTTGTAGACCATATACATTCATATGTTTCTTGATAATATTTATAACTACTAATTTAATATCTATGATAAGTATTATAATGTTAAATAATAATATTTTAAAAATATATTATGGTTCGGTAAAACCCAGTCTTGCATGTAATGCAAGCCATCGAAGAAGGATGCTCTTGTGTGTAACACATGTTAACTCTGAGTTGCATTAATTGAAACATGTAATATATATTTTAAACAGTAAATATATTATAATGTATCTAAATATTATATTCCCTTACCCAATTGGTCTTATGTGTCATACACTCTATTTAATACAATAATCCTACTTTGGAATTTCAAGGCGTTACATTATACCCACCTTAATTAAATTGTGTCCTCACAATTTAAACTCAACACTGAAAATATATTGTTTGATATTTTATATGTGTAATTTTTACATCCTGATAATGGTAATTAATAAATACCATATAAAAGAGAGAGTGGTAAGTGCGAGGTTCACGTGGACTAACATAAAACTAGGTTTCTAAGAAGTAGAACATCAATGAAAAGTAGTGATACATACTCAGAGGAATAGAGTAAATATTTATAGGGAGTGATTGAGGTCATTAGTCTCAAATAATTGAATTATAAATCGATATTTGAGGGCCTTAAAGCTATAAATCTGTGATCATTTAGAATTTCATTAGTTCAACAAAAATTAAGGTATTAGGAAAACACATTTTTTTCATTTTCCAAATATTGAGTAATTATTTTAAATCCTAAGAATACAAGGAAATATAATTTCATGATACATTTCAATTTCATAATAACAATTTCATCTTTCGTTTATACTTATTTCAAATTATAATTCATCCCTTACCTCATGAAATGGGTAACCAAAAATTAATTATGATCCTTGAAGCACTAAAAAATTTGGTGGATCGTAAGGCCCATAAAAGAGTGGAAAGTATAACTATTTGTCATTAAATATTCCCCAAAGAAAATATGGTTTATATATTAATCTCTAATCTTAAAAAGAAATACTACTGGTTCATAATTAATATTTATTCATCTAATTGTTTAAATTACACATTAACTTGTACATTTTGTAGGCTAGTGGTACGTGAAAAACCCATATTGTCCTTCAGTGATGGGATCAAGCCCAGCGATATTACTAGAATTCATTGGTTCTCACCTAGAAAATAGGTTTTCATTTTTAAAAACCATATTAATATAATGTCAATAATAAATATAATGGACATCCTTTAAATATGGTTAATGACTAAATAGTCTTTAAACTACGATTTTTAATAAAAACTCAATATATAAATACTACGACCATTTATTTTTACATAGATCCTTCCATGTTCTAATGTTTATACATAGTACTATTTATATGATTTATTAATAGTGAAACATAATATTATATCTAAAACCCCATTGGTATAACCTAGTTTATTCCTTTTCAAAATCCTTCATAATGATTTGTAAATAAAATGTGAATTAGCTTAAGTGTATCCAGCAGGAGTGTCAAACTAGTTGTGTAGTATGGCCAATATGCAGTTATCAGGATACCCTAAGTTATTCCCAGAACACATTATCACATTTTTTACTCCTAGGTACACTTGTTCCATATCAATATCCATTTGTAGTATCCAGACTATGATGTATTTCTAGAAAGACCCACATAATCTATACTTTACCAAAATTCTATGGTGTTCTTTTATACTTATCTTTAAATTTGACCTTAGGGTGACATTCTCTAAAATATTGTTTTCCTAAATCTATTTTCCAAGGTTTCTAATAAACTTACTTGGATACCAACTATAGTTCCATGATCCCTAATAAGCTTGAAGCTGGTGTCAACTACTATTACATTGGAATGATTTCAAGGAATCAAATATCTAAGGACCAACCAGTTTAGTACTATTGGTAAAAAAGATATATAATTTAGAATTTTATTAGAAATGAATACACTAATTACATAATAATTGTTTCTTCTTTATAGATAAATATCTTTAATCCATCTTGTAAATCCCCACATATCATTCATAGCATGCATCTTGGATTCGTCTGGAAAGAAATATAATAAGGTTCTGCTTAAATGCTCGATAAGGGTAAAGAATAGTGGAGGAAATAATAAATCAATGAGAATAACAATTATAGAATTCTAAACAATATAACACACATACCATATTATCAAGAAACTAATAAGGAAGTGACTAAACAATATGGTAAGGTAATAAAAAAACACATTCCATTCAAATAACTGGATAAGGAAAAATGAAAATTGAAAGGTAAGAAATTGAAACATATTATATTAAATCAATTAACTGAAAATAAAATGTATCTATATATATATCAATGAAAAATATCATGGATGAATAATAATAGAAACTAATATGAAGTAAATTCTTGATTTTTTGATGTCATGTTTCATAGGTACATGGTACCATTCCCGTCAAGACCTTTTACAAGACGGTTTAAAAAATATTGGGTAAAACACCATATAAGGTATGTATCCAAATGAGTCATCACATGCATATATTGATGCATCACAAGGCTACATATATTGGGGCTCATCTGTGTCTTTCTATTCCAAAACATTCTTCATATATCCAATAATTTTTTTAAAACTATACCTTAAACAATATCCGAATGGGGTAAGAGATACAAATTTATAATTTTTTACCATATAATAAAATAACATTCAAATTTAACACCATATAAAAATTATATATGGTTTTAAAATGAACATATCCATGATTAATGAAAGGGGAAATTCAATATTTAATGATCATAGGAAATTGAATATTTCAAGAGACAAAAAGAATCAAAGAAGTGAACATGAATAATATCGATAGAAAAATCTATCATAAACCATTTAGAGGATGATTAAGAATGGTATCAATAAAACATAACATTTGTGGAGTCAAAAAAAGTATTTTTTTTCATTAATTTATACAAATATTATAAAAATTTATTTCTAATACATTCCTTAGGGAAATATCGAATTATTTTGAAAACCATTGTGAAAAAACTCATATTGTAAATTCAGTTTTGAAAACAACTTATTTGAAAATTAACCTTTTATACATGAAAAGGTATCTACAGTGAAATTATGGTGATTAAATCCATTCTTGTTGTATGGGGTAAAATAAAATTCCTTTTTCATGGTAAATATTTATGAAAAATGCATTGTTTGGAGAGAAACAAGAAGATTCCTTTAAAAACCGTGGTAAAAGAACAAATTTTAAAAATAACTTTACCAAATAATTTTAAAACAATTTTTGAAAATATTTTAATAAAACATGGGTTTTAGAAGAAAACACGTTCTCCAAATAAAGAGGGAAATAAAGTAGTTTTTTCTTTAAAACATTTTCTAAAACAGTTTGAGTAAAAAAGGGTAAAAAATGGTAATAATATTTCGAAATGGTCATGAGTAATAATAATGATAGAATAATGAATGTGTTTATTGGAAAATGGTTACATAGTTTCCATAAATGGAAATTCTATTAAAAGATCGTTACTATTAGTCTTGAGGAAAATAATCTTCAATCATCCTAAATTGTCTTATACTAATTTGAAACAATTTAAGTCATCAGCTTGAAGAAGGATTAATATTAAAAGAAACATATTCTATCATGAGAATAATGTTATTAGCGATATAAAATGTCAAATTTGTTATATACAATGAATAAATTAAACTTGGTGCATAACAATAATTAAGTCTTAATGGAATGTGAATTGAGATAAAAATGCATTACCTTGTGTTTCTTTTCGGGTGAACATCCATTAAAATCTTGTGTAATAAAATTATGATAATTTTCAACTTTCTTGAGAAATTTTTTTAATTTTATCATTACTTTTACCTCACTTATTATTATGTTGTAAAGAGTTACTTAAACAATTATGTTTAAAATGGGTGTTTTGACCATAATTTTGATTATGTGTCAAAAGCAACTTGTTAGGTCAATAATGGTATGTAGGGTCTATATATAATATCTCAAATACAATAATAAAGAAATAAATATAATATTTATACCTAAATTATACATATAAAACCAGTCATTAAATATGTTAATGAAAAATGATTCAATGTTGATATCATGGAGATGGAGGACCGTAAGTATGCACGAGTAATGCTATCATTTTCAATGATCGATATGGAAAGAAGTTAAGATGAATTATATCCTTAAAAACTTAATTTTATATCATAAATTACTTATTATATTGTCATATATACTTATGTATAGAATTTTTGTGTTGTAAAAAGTAATCACATCATGTAGTGGAGGAGGTATTCCACACATCCGTTACTGACATTATCACTTTTTAGAGTATAAAAGGATAATAATGAAAATGATATATATATATATATATATATAACCAGAAAAGAAAATTACATCATGAATATTATATAATTATTTTTTTATGTATCATATGTTTAATTATAATCATCTTTTTAATATCCCATGGATCATGTGAACTAATTATAACTCTTTGAGGGCCGGTAGTCTACACTTCCACAAATGATGTTATCATTTTTACACAAAATGAAAATTATAAATATATGTTTTGTAAATGAATTAAAGAATCTTAAATATATAATAAATAGAATATATAACATATATAAACATATTTTATATCATAATGGTCCCTATGAGAGGTGGTAACGTAAAAAATAAACAATCGTTCTTTTGCGAGGTGGTAGTTCGTCGTATATGTAAATAGTTTGTTCGTTAGCCATTAGATTGAGGTATGTATAAGTGTAGGTGTAAACCTTATCAAATAAAATAATTTTTTGTTGAATATTATATATTTTCTATACAAAAATTGAATAATAATAGTTGATTTGTGTGAAGAATGTAGATAAAATTAGAGAGCTTTAGCAAAGGAATTACCTCTTAATAGGGTAACTCCCCTTTGTTTGCTCCCATCACTTACTTGGATTTATTTATGCCCAATTCGATGTATCAAAAAGTAAGGTTGATATGTTGAGGATATATTTTGTCAAATTTTCTATGATCTTAAGTATCTTGAGGGGTGTTACGAAGTGGAAGGAAAGGAGGCACTTTATAATGGAGGAGGAGTGGTACTCTTGTAATAGATTAATAGAAAGGAACCCCACAAACGTTTTTTTATTTCAAGTTGTTACATAATGATCCAAGGTCTATCCAAGGATGTATAGGGTCTAAATATAGACATAAAATATATTTTTTACAGGTGTATAGGTCATTTTAGGCCTTAAGTTTAAGGTCTAGTCCCTTATAAAGCTTAATTTAAGCATAATCGGTGTAATTAATTTTAAATACATTCAATAATATTTTTTGTCAAAAAATAATTTTAACTTATTAGATATTATAAATTTTCATTATTTTCAATATGAAAAACAATTTTTCAAATTTCAATCAATGAAGTGGAATAAATTAATTTAAATTTAATCTCGTGTATGGGGTGACAATGCGCATTTCTAAAGTTAAAACATCCTAATGATTTCTAAGTTATTATAGTAAATTTCAAAGGGAAATTGATTCCAATAAACTAAATTGGATTAATTGATAAAAATATTATGATATTAAACATTAAAACAAATTAATAATATAAATTAAAATTATAAATAAATTAGTTTAAAAAGTTGTTTTGAAATAATTTTTTCTATTATTCATTAAAAAATTAATCATATCAAACAAATACCATGACATTACCCTAGAATAATTTTTATGTTTCTATTTCAAATATGAATCATATTTTGAAATAATAAATTTTTAAAATGTCAAAATTGGATTTAAAATGGGTTCTCCATTAAAAGGCAGTAGTAGTGTGTCAATAAAATTATAAGTTTTTATGTGTAATATTGAGTTTATTTTTATCTTATCTATATCGAATCTATTGAGAAATTATCAAATATATTTTATGTAATATATAAAATATATATTTAATTAACATCATTAATTAATTGTAATTAATTTAATTTATTAATACAGAACACTTTTTTGAGAATAAGAGTAGTAATATTTCCATTACATTTAATTGGTTTGTATTTTCATTTCTAATTAATTGGAAACCTATTAATTAATTTTATATTTTTGTAAATCATATGTTTTTATAATTTAGTTAATATTATTCATAACCACTAATTTAAATTATAGGTTTTTTATTATTATATTAAATAATAAGAATTAAATAATATATTATTTTTTGGTAAAACTCAGTCGTGCATGTAATGCAAGCCATCAAAGATGGTATCTCTTATGTGTAACACACACCAATAAGGTGTTTTAGTCATTTAAATATATATAATCTATTTTAAATAATAACTATATTAAAAACTATCCATATATTATATTCCCTTATGATCTTGGGGTTACGTGTCATACACACTATTGAATACAATATTCCTAGTTTAGATTTTTAGGGTTTTACAAAAAAAAGCATAAAAATGCTTTGTGAACATGAGAATGAGGTGTGAGAAGGATTATATATGAGCCATAAAAATAGATTGTTGTCGATGATTAGCATGAAAATTCTTTATATGTAGGACACTTCTTTGAGGTGGATAAATAGTTCCTTGATTCTTCGTAGATGAAATACTTTTTCAGTGTTGTTATTTTGTGGGTGAAGTTATATTGAGGATAATGAATTGTTGTGTTAGGAAGGTGTGTTCCTGAAAAACCATTCTAAATGAAAAATGGATTTTATGATCCTATGTGGATGAAGTTTTTTTGCAGTGAATCCCCAACATGCTTTTCACTGAGGTTTTGTGAATGAATCAATATATAAAAACATTATACAGATTTGGGTACTTCATAGATGATCACTGCTTGAGTATTATACCTTGTGGATGAATTTTAGATTTTCCAGGCTTCAGTTTGTTACCATATAGATTTCTATGAAAATACATTATGGCAAGACCTATATAGATAAGGATTTAGGTTGTGAAGAATGATGTGTGGTACATGTAGAGGGAATTATCTTTGGGTAGAAAACACATTTATCTAAATGGAAAATTTCAAACTACTTCCCATCAAGTGATAAACCACTTCAAAAATTGTTGAGTTTATGTTTATAAAATAATGGGTATCTTTATAAATAATAAGTTATAGATGAGAGATGAAGTAAAAAAAGATAGAATTTTGTTATAAATTTGTTTTTTATCACAACTTCATATCATGGTTGTGAAGAAATAAAATCACTTAAAATTAGTATGAGTCATTGTAGGTTATCACCGATGTCAATTCACGAGTAGTATTTTATTGTATAGTTTGTTTTCTAAATGATACAAATTCTAGGTGATAATAATTTAATATATATAAATATAATTTCACATACTATATGAGTAGCATATTTTTATGAAGAAGAACATTTTCGATGATGTTTTTAATAAGTGATCATATGAAATTTTATATATCATGAAGGATCAAAATAAAGATCATAATCAGTTGTTGCAAAATTATTCAGAATTCATAAATGGTCTTTATTATAATTTTGTATAATTAATTCTTTTAATTTGTGTTGTGAAATGTTCATTTTATTAGGACTATGTAAAGAATAGGTGGACTCTATTATTCTGAAGATATGTATATTGTAACAACTTGTGATTATAGTTGAGAATCTGTGATTGGGGAGTCTCACCAATCATATAAATGAGTAGGCTGATTTTGAGATTGAACCTTGTAAAAAGTTTGTGTTCCAGTTACATTTATATTTATGTAATTGGGGTGGGTTTTAGTTACCATAATTTTGGGTTGTATCCAAAGTGTTCAAAAGAGGTTCATTTTAAAAAGAAAATTAAAATTTAAAAATCACCACTGATTCCCCCTCCCCCCCCCCACACACTTTTTAGGGGTACAACTCATCCAAGGGAACATCAATTAGTATCAGAGGGTTGGGTTCCCTCGTTCATGATCTATTATGTACTCAAGATGGATAGTATGAAATCTATCAATAGTTAGGGTATTATTACTTTCTATGGAAATATGTACCATAGTTGGATGAATGGGATGTTTCCCTATTTTATACATCTTCGCCTTGAAGATAATGATGCACTTTTTTTATTCCCACTAGATTCGGATGAATCTCTTATTACTTTTACCAAGAAGACAATTCATAAGTTTGCAAAAATGATCAAAATTATATTTTTATGTATCTTTCAGATAATGATTACACAAATATTATATTATAAAACAATCTTAGGAACATTGGGATAAATTTGAAATAATTTAGAAGCAAACATGAAAGTTAAAATGATCATGCTGAAGATTTGGAGGAAATTGTTTTAAGATATAAAGATGACTGAAGAACAAAATATTGACGAATATATCACAATACACAATGAAATTATTAGTAATATTTATGGTCCTGGTGAAAAGATGGATTTTTCAACTATAATAAAAAAAGGATGAACCATTTTCCTAATAGGTTTAATTATTAAGTATCAGCTTCGAAAGATAGATATGACATTACTTTTGATGAGTTAAATAACATAATCATTTCATATAAAATGAAAAAGAACCCATTCATCAAGAATATGATCAAATATGAGAATGATTTTGAAGACATGGAAAATATCAAAACTAGAGATGATGAAATATCAGAATCAAGTTAATTTGAATATGAAAATGAAGATGATTTTTAACAGAATCGTTTCTATTATATAGAAAAGAATCAATTTGGTAAAATTTAGAGTTAAAATTAAATTACCACAAAGGTTTTACAATTTAAATGATAATGTACATTTTTTCTATAAATTTTCGTAACAAGAAGTCTCTAGAACCGAAGACACATGATGAAACCCCAATGAAAAGGAAATGGGGGATGAGATCATAAGTCATAAAAAATTTTGATTGATGAAAAAATGAATTCCCTAAAATTAAAAGTATAAATTTATTAAGAAATGATGATAATGAAAACTCCAACTCAAGTAGAAAATAAAAATATTAAACTATCTTTATGGATCACATTGAAAAATTATTTTACACCTCCAGAATTGAAGATTATGAAAGTCAACTAATAGGGATTGAGAAAATGTTGGAAATTTGATTTGAATCTCAACTTGAAAAAAACATAAATTTGAATAAAAAATAATAACTTTTTTGATATAAAAAGAAAGTATTATTGTGAAAAATGAATAATTTTCGTAGAAAGAGATTCTTTACATAGAATAATTCAAAAGACACATCCTAAAAGTGTCTAAAGTAGAAAATATGGTAATGTACTGCGATGTAAAGCTTAACCTAAAATAACAAGAATAGTTAAAGAATAAGTATAAACTTATTAAATCATAAAATAACTTGAAAAATATTACAAAATATTTCAAAAAGGCTGTTGAGTTCAAGTAAGAATCATCAAAAACATGAAAAAATAGCATTTTAAAGAGCTCTGTTAATCTATAACTCAATAAATATGAAAATAAATCTCTTATCTCTAATAATGAATGTCAAAAAAAAATTCTTGATGTATATGGAACATGAATATTGGGGATAAATTGTATTATAATTCAATGGAAGAAACAAATTACACAAGAAGTTATTATCCCTAGAATAGATACAGTCTCAGTAAATGGATAGACAACAACAACAATCTTCATGAAATGGATAATATCAATTGGGAAGATCATGATCTAGATGACACTTATGGTGTTGTGGAGTATTTGGTAAAAAACAATATATATATTGGTATAACATTTCTCTAATATATATGATACATGAACCAAAGGGTGCTATTCTGAAAGAAGAAACAATTTCAAAATTAATCATGTTGTTAATAAGGACATGTCATATCATCCAACATAAAACAAATTTTTCTATTTAGGATAAATTTGTAGAACTTCTGATCAGTAAGTTTATATTTTAGAGTAGTGAATGATTATTCTCCCTAAAACAACATCTAATATTATTAAAGGAATGAATGTTCAAAAATTTAGTGATGAGTATTTATGTTTCACTGAGGTAACATTGAATGACGACGGAAAAACCAATTCATGGATTCTAGATAGTGGATCTTTATCACAAATGACTCGTGAAAATAAAATATTTTCCACATTTTGAATTCTGAAGGAGGAACAATGACAATTGGAAATTATTATGAAATGAAAATTTAGGGAGTTGGAAAATAAATGATTGAATCTGAAATTCTAAAGTCTTATAATGTGTTAATTTTTTGAGGGATGAAGCACAATTTTCTTACTACGAGTGTACATTGTGATTATGGACATGTTGTTATTTAAAAAAATGATTAATGTATCATTTAAAGCCAAATGGATTGAAGATTTATCACTCGTGTAAAAACAACCATGGTAATCTATTTCAAATTGGTTATTCTACCAATTAATGTAATTTTAGTTCCAAATATGAAAAAAAATACTTTGGCATAGAAGGCTTCTCCATATTGGTCAAATGAGAAAAATTTAAATCTTCAAGCATGATATTGTGAGAGATTTTACCAAGATTAAAAGAGAATGGGATAAAATATCTCAAACATGAAAAAAGGGTAAATTTTATCATTAATGGAACAAAGGGGTAGATATCATATCTTATAGTCCCCATGAACTTATTCATACTAAATTATGTGGCCCAATGAAACAAAATTCTACTAGATTTGGTCTGTATTTCATTATATTTATTTATTATTATACTCGGATGACTAATGTCAGGTTTAAAAAGGACCAGTCATATGAAATAAAGATATTAAATAAATTTAGAAGGTAGGATGAGATGGATATGGGTCTTTATATAAAGATATTGAGTTCAAATAATAGTAAGAACATTACTTATGATGATTTTGAAAGTTATCTTTCCAAACATGGAGTCATGAATTAGTATAACACCCCCTATATGCCATAGAAAAATGGGGTAGCTAAAAGAAAAAAATAAGCATAGTTGATATTAATAGAACTATTTCATCTTAAAATAAAATCTCTAAGTATATATATATTGAATACGTAATTACATACATAAATATACAGAATAGTTGTCTACTAAGACCATTAACAAAAATGACATTATATAAAATTTAGAATAACAAAAAAATCTGCTGCTAAATACGACAGATTTTTTGTAAGACCTATCATTTTAATGATCAAGATCATAAATTTGGGAAAATATGATGAATGAATTTTCATGGGCTACCTATCTAATATTATAGTCTACATATGATGGAATAGGTGGATAAACAAGTTAGATGCCCATAGTGATGTCAAAATTATTAAACGCAAGATCAAATCAAATGTTAGAGTTGATACAGACTCATATGTTTGCGCATAATATGAAGATATTGATAAATATAAAAACATTTCAAATATTTATTATTAATATTAGAGTGATGAAAATGAAGCTGGTGAAAATAAGAGAAAATGGTAAATAATAGATGAAACATGTTGAGGCTAAAAATATCATTCACATTCAGCATGATCTAGTTCAAACAATAATAATATTAATAATTGAAGATGAAATTGTACTTAATTCTCAAATTTAACCATGTAAAGTGGAAAAAGCTACTGAGGATGAAGAATGGATACAAGATGTGAATGAAGAAATTGATCATATTGAGAATAAGTCCACCTCATATTTTTACCATGACCTAAAAATAAAAAACTTATTGAGATCAAGTGGGTATTTAAAAATAAACTAAATGTCAAAGGTAAAGTATAAAAAAATCCAGAGTGGTGTGAAATGATATAGTCTAAAGGTATGGAATTTAAATTAAAGAATCAGTTGCCCATGTAAAAGGACTAAAAACTATTAAAATGATCAAGGTAATAGTAGAGTACAAACATTATAATGTTTATAAAATGGATGTGAAATATACCTTTTGAAATAGTGACCCTAAAAAATAAATCTATATTAATGAAAATGAGGGTTTTGTTTTAGAAAATTATGGAACAATGGTATTTAGATTCGGGAAATATTTTTAAGGGTCTAAAAAGGCCCCTACAACGTGGTATTCCAAAATAGATGGGATTTTAAGATATATGAATTTTATAAAAGGAAAAATTGATGGTAGTATCTTTGTGATAGAAATTTAAATAGGTACTCTCATAGTCATTTTATATGTGGATGTCATTATATTTTCTTGTGATAAGAGATTTCTATGGGATGATTTTTTTGAGAAAAAGAAAATAAATTATTAGACGGGAAATCATGGTCAAATGAAACAATTTCTAGGATTTCTGTTTCTCTCTGGAATCGGGGATGACCTCATTGATTGAATGTTCAAACATTCCAATCGGTTTATAATGGGTTTGTTTGTAGAACCGGAAACATCCAATGATTCCATATCCATTTTGACCTATATTCCAAAGGTAGGCACTCATTAGTTGTGGACTGATGAGGCTTAGGAATTTGCATTGGTTGAGAGGATGGGAGGTCGGACTCGTCACACCTTTTTGAGGGGAATTATTGTCTACTCTGGGACTCTCTTTATATATTTAAGTTGTGTTCGTGAATCCTTATTACATTACCAAGTATAAAATGACCTTTCCTCTAGATCTGACAATCAATGATTTATATGTAGGAAATTTATCGAATCTTTTATATGTATTCGAGGTTCGTCATCGATAGAGAATCATCTGTATTTGTTTAGAGATTATTAGCCAATGGTGACCTTCAATACATAAAAGTCTCTTGGTCATTATGATGACCATACTGGTTTTAATGCCACTCAGCGGGGCACTTGAAGTTTATTGTCATTCAGGAGGACATGGATTATTTCAGAGTTGGGATCGTACCTGTTGATGGGCTACCTATGTATCCTTTGTTTTGGAAAAGTAATCAGAACCCACGTAGTTTGATTAAGAGAGTATGATGCTTATGCATGATTGATGGCTTAAAGTAAGAATTCATGATTACTATTACACTCTAAGCTCATGTGAGTCATGCTCGGTGTGAGAAACAAGAGGTATTGGTGAAACCAGACAATTTTTTCACGAAAGATGCAATGATGTGGGGCTTATGTGTTTATGACTGCCCAAAATAGATGAGGATTAAGATTTACTTCAGGGAAGAAATCCAAGAACATGGACCATAAAGGTATATGTACTTTATCGAGATTTGGATACTCTAATCTTGGGGTATACTCCTAAGGAAGATTCCCATGTTAGGAGGGGACTTATGATTGGGTTTTACTCCTGAGAAAGAAACCCCAAATCAAAATTAAATTAGAACTGGTTAAGAGAAATTAAGACTGGGGCTTACTCCGGAAAAGGAGGCCCAGTTTAAGGTACTTGGGGCTTACTCTTGAGGAGGATGCCCATATTAATGAAAATTTGGACTGGGTCTTACTCTTGAAAAGGAAGCCCATATTTGAGATTATGGCTTACTCTTGAAAAAGAAGCCTATATTAAGGATTCTCTCATCTTAAAGGATGAGGTTGAATTAATGAAATCTCTATTTTTAGTGACATAAAGATCTTTAAATTACTACATTTTAAGAGATTTTCCATGGAGTTCCTTTCAGATGAGGAAGCCAAATAAAGAAATCATGCCATAAATGGATTTGAAGAGTGTCATTAAGATTGAATCTTGAATTGGAGAGGAGGAATGACATAAGAGGGGTGAAATGGGCAGGAAAGGCACCCAAAAAGGTAGGGGCGTGCAAGTCCTGGAAGGCGCGCAGGTACTGCGTGGGCGCGCAAGTCCTATTCGCGCACGTATACCTGCGTGACACATGGGTACTTGTGCGATTTTCATCCCTTAGGGTAATACTTGGGTGAGACTTGGCTCAAACCCTTGGTATTATCCCTAGAGGCTTTCCAGAAGATGGTGCGCAAGTTCTGGTTTAAGAAGTAGGGCGGTGGGCAAGTGTGTCCATTTATCTTAAGGGTAAAACCACTAAGGCGGGCAAGTGTTAGTGAATTCTAACACTTAGACCTTACTCATATTGTTTAGACATTCCATTATAGGTAAAGAATCACCTTAGAAGTGTTAGAAAGACCTGAAGAAGAGACTTGGGTGTTCAGAGCTTTGTCTGTGAATTCTGGAAAAATTCCTCCTAAAATGGGGGGCCCACAGGGTCTATTTATAGGCTGAAGAAGACCCCGGGCAGTTATACTTTTGGGCATGCAAGTCACACGCGTGACCATTAGGTGGCGCGCAAGTATACTTGCACGATAGTGATGGAACTTTTGTGACCCCTGTGCATTTGAAACGTTATTCATGCCTTTGTCGATTTTTGATGTTTTCTTTAAAGGATGAATCTATTTGTGCTAAGTCATTTACCTTTCCATTCGTTTAGACAATTTGACAAAAAGGAGTGTCAACAAAATTCCCCCCTAAAAGTTGGATCTGAAAGAAATGAGGATGTGACTCTGAGGAAAAGAAGAAAATGAAAGGAAAGGTAGCGCGCAAGTGTATGGCGTGCCTGCTGTGGCGCACAAGGTATGGCGCGCAACTTCTAGCTGGAAAGACTTCGGTGTGCTGGGTATGGATGTGGCCTATAAATATGTGGCCCCTTTTTCGTACAAAGCATCCGGATTTCAAACTTTCGAGCTCTCGCCGCGCAAGTGGCCTTCGCCGCGCAGGTTTCTCTGTTTTCCGTTGTTTCTTTGTTGTCACGCTGGTGTAGAGGTAATAGGACTTGCGCGGTGATACTTGCATGAAAAAAACATGTGCGACACATTAACACTTGCGCGACACATCCATACTTGCGTGCTAAGATTTAGACTTGTGCACCATAATGCCTTTTCCATTTTTTTAAATTTCTTCACAAATTTTATGAAAAATCAACTTACTTAAAAGTTAATTTATTCAACTTTGGTGTAGAATCAATGGCTCTTAAAACCGGAATAGCTGATGAACTGGCTAGAAAGCGGATTGATGACATGATAAACATTGTTGGCCATGATTACTATGATATCTGCCACAACACTCTCCTAGATTTGGCTAAGTACATGAAGAAATATCATCTTAATTTCCCACAGAGAATCTACCTATCTCTGTATGGTCATGGCCATCTGCAAGTAGTCAATGTTCCAGATGAAAATAACTATATGCCTGAAATGCAGCTGCACTGGTACTCCTCTATTTTGGTTATGTTGTGCATTAGGAGCAACAACAATGGTGTGAACTTTCAAATTTTCCTTCCATGCCATTTCCTTGCAGATATGAAAATGGAAAACCCATGGGCTGAAATGTTTTCCGTTGTCAGTTGGTGGAGAGAAGACAAACATGGCATTAGAGAAATATCTGAAAAGAGTAGTCTCTCTAAATAGATCATTACTTCCAATGCTCCATTCTCAAATCCATGTATCCATCTTCCAAGTCTCTTGGATAGAAACAGAGTCGTTGTTTGATTAGTAGAAAATTTTCTCAAACCGCACTCAAGAACATCCTTTTACATTTGTTCCAAGAAGAGCTGGTAGCACTGCATCTCTTATTGTATCTAGTTAAATGAATGAATTCTAGGTGGTTGCTAATGAAGCTCAGGATGTCGTAAATCAAATGAAGAGTTGTGTTGAAATCCTTTTGTAATTCCTGAAAAAAGTAAGAGACTGCAGTATGTGGATGTCCTTCTATGTCCTGTTTATCACTGAAAAAAAACTTTCATCTTCAATAATTCGTACCTGCATTCTTTTTCTACATGATTTAAATTTTACCTAAGCCAATAGGCCTAGTAAGCATAGTTTTATTTTTACTAGGATTGTTATAAATAAACCTACAAACTTTGAATCTTTTAATTTCCTCAATATTACCTAAATCATATAAAATGTATGTTTAGTGAGCTAGAACGTGACTTTTATTCAGAGTTCCTTTGTCTTTTGTGGGTAGTTTAAAGTGACGCACATCGGACATACAGAGGCAAATGTTTAAGGTCAAAAATATCTTTGACCCAATGAATTAGAATTGAATCAATTCTTTGAAAATTTATCTAAAAACATATTACCATACTCAAGTATGAGGGAAAATATGTAAACAATGGCTTAAGAATATATGAATCTGAGGAATGATATGAAAAAAGAGCTAAAAGTCATCAGAAGAAGTAGTTTCCATGAATAAAGTTACTATTATTTAACAAACCTATTAGGGGGATGAATTATGAAGGGACACCTAAGGGCATTGGATGCATAGTCAAATAAATAGCATCTTTTGGCTAACAAGTCTGTTATGTAGACTGTTTATGCAAGGCCACCTAAGGGAACGTGCTACATATTCAGGCAAAAGAACTCTCGTAATTTTACTTTCCTAGTGCTAAAAAGCCATTGAATGTTTATAGAGATTCAAATTTTCCAAAGTATAGAGTTTGCTATATGGAAAGAGGTACCTGAATATGGAGAAGATATTTCCAAACAAGATTATCAAAGAACTGAATGGATATCACTCCTACGAAGGTCTGACCCAAACGTAGGGAAGGAGAATATAAACCATAGACTTGAAATACTTTCAGATCCTAAAAAGGACATGGGACAAATATGTTAAGGATGGATATTTTTTTCAGATCCCTACATACTGTCATTTAAGACCAATAAGGAAAAAAGAGGATTTCTTCCTTAGAATGAAGTTACCAGTATCCGGTAAACCTGTTAGGGGTTTGAATTATGCAGGTCCACCTAAGGGAATTGGTTTCATAGTCAGATAATAGTATCTTTTGGCTGAAAAATCTGTTATCAAGACTGTTTATGCAAGGCTGCCTAAGGGCACGTACTGCATAGTCAGGTAAAATAAATCTCATAAATTTGACATTTTTGTGACTAAAAGTCATGAAAAGGGTTATGAAGATCTGAAAATATTTAAGGATAGGATTATGAAACATAAATATGGGTATTGTCCAATGTATACGGAGATAAAAAGATCAATTCTAACCATAATCATGTTATGGCTGGGTCCTAAATAGAAATGTTAGACTTCACTACGTATCTCATAAGGATGGGAATCAAGTCATGCATAGTTCTTAAACTACAGTTTAACGTCATGTGGGACAAAAGGGTTAGAGATCATATTTTAGGGTCATAGAGCTTGGACCATTATAAGAAATACACAGTGTGTGTTTTCATGGGGACTTTTCAGCCAAGGGACTGAAAGTCGAATTTGGGGTTAGGCCCAAAAGACTTGGGGCTGGATTTGAGGGACACTCAAATATTCCTACATATCCCATAAGGATGAGAATCAGGCCCACATAGTTCTATAAATACCCTCTGTACAAATTTGGTTCGTACAGGTGAAGGGTGAAAAAGGACTTTAGTGCAATGATGGTTTATCCCAAGATAAAAGGTTTGGGCATTTCCATGTATGCATGTCGTCTTTGAAATGAAACATGATTGAAAAATAAATTTAAATAATGGTTCCCTCTCATGTGAGGGTATCAAAGAATATTTTAAGTTTATTGTCATACTAGACAAAACAGTGCTGTATAGTTTAGCATCGTATAGCAAGGACGAAAGTGAATCAATGTAAAGATATTGATTCTAGGGGCAGTTTCACGAATAAACATCGTATGAGATGGAGGTGAACTGATGTGAAGATATTGGTTTTGGGCTTGAACATTGGGAGGTTGCCTACGTACCCAACCCGGAAAGCAAGGATCAAAGTCCGCCTAGTTCAATTAAAGAATGAATTAATGATCAAGTTGTTCTTGGGGACAATGACCTAAAAAAATGACGTTGTTGGGACTTTCACATGGTTAGTAGCCCAGAGAGAGTGTTATGGCTGGGGTTTTCTCTAAGCTCATGTGAGTCATACTCGGTGTGAGAAACAAGAGGTAACAACAATATTAATGACACATAGTTTAATGTCATGTAAGACATATAAAGGGACTATGCAGTTTAAAGTCTTGTAGTTTGGACTATTGGTGCTGCATAGTTTAGTATCATGTAGCAGGGACAAAGTACAATTTCATGTCATGTAGGACGTATCAATGGACTCTCTGTATATTTTAGCGTCATGTAGTTAGGATGATGGAGACAACACAGTTTAACGTCATGTTGGACAAAAAGACGACTGTGCAGTTTAATGTCATGCAGTATGGACAAAAGTGTACACCATTTAACGTCATGTTGGACGTATTAGGGACTTTTTTCAAAGTTTACCATCATGTTGGACAAAAGTAACACAAATAGTTTAAGGTCATATGTATGGACCATTGCTGATGCTGTTTAACGTCATGCTGGACGTAAGGGACATTTTCACAGTTTAACATCATGTGGGACAAAAAAAGGGATGATACAGTTTAGCATCATGTTGGACAAATGTGAAAATAGTTTAAGGTCATATGCATGGACCGTGGATGGTGTAGTTTAATGTCATTCTGGACGTAAGGGACTTCTGTACAGTTTAGCGTCATGTAGTTAGGACGTTATAGTTTGACGTCATGTGAGAAGAAAGGAATACAAACAGTTTAAGGTCATATGTATGGACTATTGCTGTATAGTTTAACATCATATAGCAAGGACGATGAAGGGGATACAATTTAACGTCATGTTGGATGTATGTGTAAATATTTTAGGGTCATATTCATTGACCGTTGATGATGCAGTTTAACGTCTTGTTGGACGGTGGTGCAGTTTAAGGTCATACTGGACCATGGATGATATATTTTGTGTTTATACAAAATACTTCTTCAAAAATATGGCATTGTTTGGAGTAGTGATGAGTTCTCCATCCATCGAGATTAATGAATAAGCTCCATTAGAGTAGACCCTATGTATTGAGTAAGGTCCTTCCCATTTTGGCTCAAGCTTGGGAGGTTTCTTTCCTGGTATCATTGGAGTTCTGAGAACTAATACCAATTCTCCCTGAGAAAATGAACGAAGACGAACTTTTTTGTTAAAAGCTCGTGCTATTTGATTCTGATAGACTTCCAAGTGGTGCAAAGTGCACAATCTTTTCTCATCTAACCATTCTAATTCATTCAATCGCTTTTGAGATTGTTCATCTGTAAGTTATTGATCACAAATGGAAACTCTAAGCGAGGGTAGTTGAACTTCAATTACAAGACTGCTTCCGTTCCATATACTAATGAATATGGAGTTGACCGAGTTGTAGTGTGGGTGGTAGTCCGATAAGCCCATAAAGCATGAAAGAGTTTATCATGCCATGATTTCTTATCTTCATCCACCATATTTTGCAGTATATTTGATAGAGTCTTGTTTAAAGCTTCTATCTGGCTGTTGGATGCTACATGATACTGAGATGAATGGTTTGATTTGATGTTGTATTCTTGATACAATTTCTTCACCTCTGATGAAAAAAATTTGGTGCCATTTTCCGTCAATATGGTATGAGGGACACCAAACCTAGTAATGATGTTAGAATTGATGAAGCTAAAAATGAATTTAGAACTATCTTCCTTGAGAGGTATTCCCTCTGGCCATTTGGAAAAGTAATCAGTAGTAGCAAGAATATACTTAAACTATTTGGCCGTTGTTGAAGGGTAAGGTCCCACCACATCCACTCCCCCTGTGGCAAATGGACATGATTATTTAGCTGTATGAGGCAACTCTGGAAGTTAATGAATGAAGTTGGAATGTACCTGGCATGAATGACACTTCTTTATGAAATCAACACAATCTTGTATCATTGAAGTCCAAAAGTATCCAAGCCTTCAATTATGATCAGACAGTCTATGTCCAGACTGGTGGGCACCACAGACTCCTGCATGCACTTCTTTCATTACAGCCATTGTCTCTTCACCATCAATGCATCTGAAGAGAACTCCATCAAAACCACGTTTTTTGAGAATTTTTTCTAGGTGATCTGGGCTATCATAAAGAGTAAAATTGACCACATGTCGCCGGATTTGTTCTTTCTCAGCTCTATCTGGTGGAAGTGTTCCGATTTGAATGTATTCCCTAATAGGTGGCATCCATCCAATAATATGACCATACGGTTTAGGAATGGGACTAATTTCATTAATTTCCTCTATTCTGATTCGAACATAAGGTGAAATTGCACGACGGTGGGCAATACTGATGGTTGTCTCGTCCCGATTTTGATCTGCCAGAGTTGTGGCTATATTAGCCAGTGCATCAGCTTGAGCATTTTGTGATCGCAGGACATAAAAAAATGTCAGTTCCGAAGGGAATTCCACCATTAACTCTCAGACGTAATCATAAAAAGGGATTAGTTCTTCTTTTCTGATGGCATAATCCCCATTGACTTGTTTGATTTCCAGGTCTGGATCACCTTTCACCTTTAAGTGATTCACTTGTGCTTAAAGCTCCAATTCCAAGACTGTGATGAGATCTTGGTATTCTACTTCATTATTGGTACCACCTTCCCACAATAAGAAGGAATAAGGTAACACTTACTTTTCTTGAGAAACGAGCACAATTCCTAAGCCAAATTTGTTGAATTTAGGATTTTCCATTTTCCTCCCGGTTGGACTTCTATAAGAGCCATCAAAATACATTTCCCATGCCTGAGGACATTCTTGAATAGAGAATATTTCCTCATTAGGGAGTTCAATATCTAAAGATGTGTCTTCCACTGAAGGGTGTTCAGCCAGGAAATCAGCCAGAGCTTAGCCCTTTATTGCCATTTAAGACTCATACTAAATATCAAATTGCTGCAAAATAACTGCCCATCTTGCTAGACGTCCTGTAAGCATTGGACGAATAAGGATGAATTTGAGCAGGTTATTGTGAGACACAATTTGGACCTTGTGATGTTGCAGGTAGTGTCTAAACATCTGAACTGCAAATATTAATTCCAGGCAGCACTTCTCAATACTTGAATACCGGATTTCTGCTTCAAGCATAGTCTGACTGAGGTAGTAGAGGTTGTTTTCATTCCCAACGTCATTCTTCTGAGCAAGAAAGGCACCCAATGATCACACTAGAGCTATCACATAGAGGATCAGTGGTCTTCCTTCAACAGGTGGAATTAGTACCAGTGGACTCAAGAGGTATTTCTTGAGAATATCGAATGCTTCTTGACATTCTTCCGTCCACTGATAAGTGACTCCCTTCTTCAGCAATTTGGTGAAGGGTAAACTTTTTCCTGCCAAATTTGCGATGAAACGCCGAATATAGGCTAAGTGTCCTTGAATTCCTCTTAATTCTTTCAAATTTCGAGGAGGTAACATACCAAGGATTGACTTTCTCTTCTCAGGATCGACCTCAATACCACGATAGCGTACAAAAAAGCCGAGATATTTTTCTCAGGTTACCCCAAAAGAACATTTTAAGGGGTTCATCTTCAAATTATGTTGTCGAAGCTTGATGAATATGACTTCCAAATCAGCCAAGTGATTAGAACGTTGTTTGGATTTAACCACCAAATCGTATACATAGAATTCCACAAACTTCCCTATAAAGGGTTTGAAGATAGGATGCATGGCACGCTGATATGTAGCGCCCACATTCTTTAAGCCAATTGGAATTACCCGGTAGCAAAACACACCCTGAGGGTCTCTGAAGGCTATGGATTCCTCATCTTCTGGGGCCATTCGGATTTGATTATATCCGGAATATCCATCCATGAAGGAAAGTGCTTCATAGCCACCTGTTGCATCATTTAAAAGTTATGTAATCGGAACTGGGAAATCATCCTTAGGAAAATGCTGATTAAGATCTCTCAAATTGATGCAAAATATAATTTGTTTGATCTTCTTCTTTACAGGGACAATATTAGCCAACCACTTGGGATATTGAACTTCTTTGACGAAGTTACCTTTGATAAGATTATCCACTTCAGCTTCAATTTTGGAAGCCTAAGTTGGGTGTGTTCTTCTCATGGCTTGCATAAATCGTCGATTCTCTTCTGGTAAACCCAAATTATGAGTAGCAACATCAGGATCAATCCCGAGCATTTCTGTATAGTTCCAAGAAAATATATCTCTATTTTTCTTTAGAAAGGAAATATAAATCTCTTGCTCTTTAAGAGTCATGGCCGCACTGATTAAAGTGGGGCGTGGATCTTCTTTTGTCCCCATATTTATTTCTCTAAGTTCATCCACGGTGGTAGAGATACCCTCTTCAAATGCTGGAGGAGCATCTCAGAGATCTTCCTCTTATTCTTCTTCATGTGTTATTTCTTCCATTTCTACTTGCATAGTAGATGATAAAGACGAATTTTCATGATCGAAAGAGATGTCAAAATTTGCACATCTTGAAGAAGAATCTTCCATTTCCGACCCGATTGATGATGAAGGGTCTTCTTTGGGTAATAAAGAGGAGATGATGGATTGAGAATTGACATCATTGTTCACCTCTGATGTTTCTATAACTTCTTCTGGCCTAATTGGATAATTATAGACTTGTTGTATTTCAGCAGATGAAATGAAGACGTCACCATTTGGGCTTTCATCACTACTTGGAGAATCACCAATTTCTCCCATGTTGTTTGGCTTGATTGACGTAATTGACATTATGGATCTTTCCATAAGAGTATTTTGATTTGGGTATATCCCGTCAATTTGACTGATAGGAAACACATAATCTGTACTCACATGCGCAAATGGATTTACTGAAATCTTTTCCAAACCATATGGAGCATTAATTTTGGTAATCTCCTTTGTTGTGGATTTCTCCCTTCCCTTCATGTGATAGAATTCCGCCTCAATGTATTGAGACTCGCATGTCTTGAATGGGGCCTTATCACCATACAATGTCCCAAATTGACCATCAAAACAATATTTGAGACATTGATGGTATGATGAAGGGATAGTCGCATGTTGATGTAGCCAGGGTCTTCCAAGCAGGATGTTGAAGGCTGAGTCTTGATCAACAACCATGAAATCTAAATTAAATACAAGATCTCCAAACTGATTTCTGAGTGTAACTTCACCCAGTGGTTCTTGTTCATTTTTAACATATCCTTGTAACGTCATTTTAGAAGGAGATAAATCAGATTCCATGAGGCCCAATCGACGAAGTGTACGAATGGGCATGGGGTTGAATCATGAATCATTGTCAATGAAAGCTCTTCAGACGTCTACGCCATTGACCTTTCCAGATAAGTAAAAAGGTCTAATATTCCCATGCACAACATCATCTTCAGCTTCAGCAGTAAAAGATATTATTGCATGGAATTCTGTAGGATTATTCTCTATGTGATAGACTTTAGCTGCAACAGTTTCAGTTTCAAACTTCTGGGGACTTAACAAAGCCTTGATGAGTGCCTCCCAAAGATCCTTTGATAGATTTAAAGCATCCAGAATTGATAATTTGGCCGGTACTTGGGCCAAGTGTTTTAGTACATCATACTTTTGATCCAGAGGTCTGTGTCTCCCAACAGGAATATGTGGTTTCATAGGTGCCTTGGAAGCAGATTCTTTGTAGGTTGATGCATCTTGTATTGGGATAGGAGTTGGCAATATTCCTGGTTTTGGAAGATTAGACTGATTAGATTCATTCACTTGCTGAGAGGAAGAGGATAGAACCTTCAACCGGTCTTCCATAATAATTGTGCCAGGACTGAATTTGCTATTGGTAGAAGAACTTGCTTGTTCTTGTTGAGCTCGCTGAAGGGTTGTACCACGAGTTTCTACTGCGTACACAGTTCTAGCAGGGGTAGAATTGGAATAGTGGCTTCTGAAAGATCCACGTCTTCCCCTATATCCTGAGCCTCTGGAACTTCCTCTGATTCCTCTGTTTGATACAGGGAATTCAGGCTCATCGAAATCAAAACTGCGACGGGCATATGGATATGTTAATTGAACCATATTAACAGAACCAAAAATCAACTCTTCATCAGATAAAGACTCTGCCTGACTAGCCAATTTAGGTTGTTCCGTTTGGTGGGGCGGTGCCCATTTATTTGAAGTAGATGGCATGAAGTTCAGCAGAGTCAAAGACAACTTAGGCTTTGACACATAATCATATTCTTATGATTCTTTCTCTTTCTTTGAATCATGTCGTTTCTTTAAGTATTTTCCCCCTGATGAAGAGGGTTTTTCTGCGGCATTCATGGAATAAGGTACAATTAGTTTCTTCAATTACGTTCATAAAATATCATGAGTTTTGTTGACCGTCTTTCTGATCATCCAATCATAATATTTTTGTGCATTTTTGCTTTTGACTTCTTGCCACTCGCATTCCTCCTCTGGAACTGTAGCAGTGACACATGCTACATGGGATGAAGATATTTTCAGTTTGACTTGTCCTGAGTCGACCAGCTTTTGCAGGAGGTCTTTGAAGACAAAACAATCCTGGATGGGATGCCCAAATATTTGATGAAAGGGGAAATAATTGGGACGGTCTTCAACTCCTTCCTTGTTTGGCCTCTTGGGCTTTGGCAGTTGTACCAAATTATTCTCTAGGGCCGAAATGAAGTAACCAAGAACATGTTCATTTCAGAAAGAGTATGTTCTTCTCTTTAGATCCTCAAATTGATTTTTTCTTTGATCTTTTTTATCGTCTTGACGAAACGGCATTTTTGTTGGCACTCAGGAGGTGGAGCCCTTCAAAAAGATGAAGGTTTTGAGGTAGAAGCAGGTATAGGTGCTTGTTTAAGCATAACTGTAGCATTTTCTGCTTTACCCATTCTCCTTCCTGGAGATAATGGAATTACACGAGATTTAGCCTTAGTCTGTATAAGAAAATCTTCAATTTGTTGAGCTATTGAAGTAAGGTCTCGAAACACTCCTGTGTATTTCACAGGGATCAGTGGTTTTCATAATTCGTCATTCAGATTTGTCACACAGATTGGCAACAGTTCTTCTTGAGGGAGTGCTAAGCTCAGGGAATATGTTAATCCCTTCCAGCGAGTAATGAAATCATAGACTCATTTATTCTCCCTTTTCATAGAGTTTGTAAGACCGAAAACTGTTGTCTTTGGAAAAGTTGAGCTGAATTGAAGAAGAAATTGTTGACGGAGATCTTCCCATCCGGTAATTGACTGGGATTTCAAGCTTGTGTACCAGACAAAGGTAGGTCCTTGCATGGTTCGCCCAAAGAATCTGAGTTTCACTGCTTCTTGCTACTCTGGAGTTCACATAATAAGATCGCAACAAGACACGTAATGAGTCAAATGATATTCAGGGTCGCTTGATCCATTGAAAATAGGGAATAAAGTATTCCCAAAATTTGATGGGTGAGAGAATGAATCTACCCATTCAGGGTAAACATTCTTTTCCGGTTGAACCTGAAGACGCTTCCCTTCCATAGTCTCTAACCAAGTTGTAAATGACTCAATGGTAGTTATTAAATTTTGAGAAACATCTGGTTGAACTTGGACTTGGGCAGGTGCAATGACTGGAGTCTGGACAGGTATGGCAGTTGGTACTGCAACTGAAGGAATCACTGCCAATTGTTGTTGCACTTGACATGTAGGATTAGACCTGTGAGGGTGTACTGATAAAGGAGGATATTCTTGATCCATCTTAGTAGCTGCAACAAACTCCCTTGGCTAACTGACTTCATCATGCTTAGGAAAGAGACTACCTTGAAGTAGTTCTGTGTTCAACCTCATCAATTCTTTCATTTCTTCCTCCTGTTGCGCAAATCATTGCTCTAGTGAGAGCGATTGGCCTTCTCTAGAGGAAGGATATGTAACCTGATTCTTTCCCTTCCCCTTGTTTGATCCCTTTCGGAGAGGGGGAAGTGGTTTATTTGAGGGAACACCCAGATTCTGGGTAAACCTTTGATTTCGTGTACGCACACCTTCTTCATTTGTGTTTGTGCGTACAACTTCCTGAGCAGGAACCTCTTCATCTAAGTCCCCTGAGTGAGCCTCATCTGGTAGAGCAACAACGGAATTGATGAAATTGATTGATGCATAACGCATCACATCCCTTCTATCATCATTTTTGTGATATTGTCTTCATCCATGTCTTTGATGAGATATTTCCTTTTGTTGACTCAATCCCTCAAGAACTTCTTGACGAACCGTAATTTGGAGAGAATCTTCTATTTATTTGTATCTTCGTTCCTATTGAGGCTTCTTCCCCAATCGAGAAAAGACCTACTTTCTCTGAGGAGGGGATTGATGATTTGAAAAAGTCCCCAGTCTGATGTACTGGGGCTGTTCCTGTTGTCCTTTCTCAACTCCTCGAATCTTATTTGTTGATTCTGAGGATTTGTTTAAAATATTCCCCAGTCTGGCAAGCTGGGGTGGCTCTTGACATGCTATGTATGAGACTTTCTTAAAATCTCTCCTGATCTTGTGGACCTTAGTCCGAAAATTAGCTGGATGCATCAACCTGTATCCACTTTTGTCACCCGGTTTGAATGACAGTTGGATGATTTCTGACACTTATGTCACTTGATGATGTGCTTGCTCTATACGAGAGGCTTGTTCAATATTCTTGTTTGCTTGATACAGAAGTAATTAAACAACACATTCTCTATATTCTTGATTTTGAGAGGAACTAGTTGAGACCTGTTCTTGGGAAAGCTTTTGATTACAATCAAAGCCCATTGACTGTGGCCGGCCATGGGCAATAACATTGAATGAGACCATTTTCAGCGGGCTTTGCTGACAAGAGAGTACTGTGAAATGTATTACTCCATGAACACCCCATCCTCTGACATGAATACCTGATGGGGCACTGGCAATTAACTGGTGAAATATTCTTAGTGCACCATGGAATGAATGTTGAAGGGAGCTCTACTTCTTTTGAGCCTTCGGATATCGAGAGACTGATAGAGATTCCAAATCAATCTAACATTGTAACCCTTCTATTATCTTAAGATTATTTTCATATTCATAATAAGATAATACTTTATTTTTCAACTGATAATGATTTTTCCATATGTTGAGACGAATATCATGAATCCAATCTTTTGTTAACATCTCTGGAATGTCATACTGAGAGTCAGCCAAAGGCCATAACATAACTGGAACTTCACCTTTCGCCAGTTGTGTTCTCATGTTTAGTATTTCCTCTTTATCATCCAAAGAAGATTCTTCTACCTGATTTGACTAGAGTTGGTGCATCCTTGTTGCTCTATCGGATTCAACAAGATTGGTAGATAAATCACTGATCAAACTAGAAGATGCATGACTTAGGGGTGGTTCGAAGAATTACCCACACCCTGGGCAATCTTCTGATTGAGAAATTATTTCACCTGCTAGCGATGAAGCATCAGACATGACTGGTTTCACATTTGCATGTGCCTGAAGATAAGAGGGCTTTCTCGGCACTACATTTTCCACTGGAGCATTTTCCGGGCAATGTGCATCACTACTGCAGAGAGGACTTTCACAGCGAAATTCATCATCATGGGGAGGACCACCATGATGGGTTACAGTAAAATATGAGATCTCTTACTCCTTGGTCTTCTAACCACACAGAGGGTTCATGTGGCTCTCATTTGAAGATGAAACTTCGAGATCGACCGAATTTTCATGAAGCAAGCCTTCATGAGGAATTGTCTGTTGAAGACCATCAGAATTAATGTTCCCACTATTGGGAAATGAGGGAGTAGAATCTTGAATTCCAAAAGATAACTGTCTAAGGGCTTCAAGAACTCCAGCATCGAGCAAGGCCTTTCTACAGATTAGCTCTTGATCTCCTGATTGTGTTGGGTGGGTCTTCTTCTTAGATGCCTTCTTACTCACCTTAGAAACCACTTTTTGACGTAAGTTGATGCTCTGAGCAGGTGTATATGCCTGATCAGGAAAGATGGCCAGGTTAGGCTGACGATCTCCACTCAAATTAGGTGTATGTTCCTGACTTGGTTGTCCGTATGATATGGGGGAGTATGCCCCACAACCCTCTTGGATTGGAGCAGATGTGTGTGTCTGTTCCGGAGTGAACTTTTGATTTGTCACTCCACTGTTAGGGATAGAATTATGTGTCTTTCCATGAGATGCTACTGAAGCTGTTATAATATCCTGGAAAGCATCCAGAATATGAGCAGAGATTTGCTTCTGCTCTTTCACTATTGATAAAATATGGTTGGTGACTTCAGCTGCCGGAACGGGGATATACGTCGATTCCGTTCTTAGAGTAGGTATATGTGACTAATCATGTCCTCCTTTTCATATTAGTTAGTCCTGACAGTACTCAAGTGTGGGGGCAGAGAGTTGAGTCTGCCTCCTGTTTGTCGCCAGAGCTTTCCGTCTGACTTCTCTGTGTGCTACCAAGCGCGATTTTTGGTAGGCTTGATTAATAATAGTCGGTGTATGTGCCTAATGATTTCACTTCACTGAACGTGGTTGACGAGCTCCATCAAATGTAGTCAGACGATCCTACTGACTAGATAATTATGTATAAACAGGTGTATGTTCCTGCCTATAGTACTCCGCCGGAATTGCCTGGCGGGATTGATGTGATGCTTCTAGATGAGTCTGCTAGACATCAGAATTAAAATGGGCAGGTGTATGTGCCCGCTCGTTTCTTGCTACCAAGTTAGGTTGTTGGGATTATCCGGAAATGGCAGAGATGAGAACCTACTCACTGTTGACCGGATTCCGCCTCTGGCGGTTCGTCTTGCCTTCTTGGGTTCGATGAACTTGAGCTGAACGCCTAGAGTCGGTACCCTCATCATGTTGAGGGTGTACTGCCACATGATTCTGGCGGTGATTGTTGATAGGATCCCTTAGAAAGGACTCCTGCTTCGTTGAATTAAGGCCCTGAGGGACCTGCTCATTCACCTCCCCAGAATATGGGAGTAAATGGTGATTGTGTTCCGGGGATAACGACCCGAAACGGTTGGAGACGGTAGTTAGCATCGCCTTTTTCTTGATCGTTGGTCATCATTGTCTGGATGACCTAGTTGAATTGTTCAAATAGAGGGCTTGTCAAGCAGCCTCTAGAGTTGGAATGGTGTTGTGTTGATGGTACTCTTTAACCAGCGCATTTGATACCCAGTGTTGAAGATGCTGAGTAGGTGATGTCATCCACAGAGCGGATGACGTATAACGACCCATACTTTACATACATTATTAATACCTCAAAATTGAAGTGTACTTATTACATCATATAACAAAACCACGAAAGGACCGTAGAGGTATAGTGTCTTTAGAAACTGGTAAACATAAACAAATGGTTCATAAAGCATCTACACTGTCTCCCATTTATTTCATCATATCTATAGTCCCTTTTAGCATATCTTACATAATAACAATCTTCCTGACCTGGGGAAAGAAAACATACAAAAGGGTGAGCTCAAATGCTTAGTAAGGGTAAACAAAAGAAATATCAATCACATCATATTCAAAAGAACATAACTTTTGGAAATCTTAACCTGCAAAAGAGAGCATAATTTCATAACATGGGATAAATCATAGTAGTGAAATGGAATCCCAATAATCATAACATGAAACATGAAACTTTGTGGAATACACACATAATCATAGAGAATCATTTCTTATTAGTCAAGACTCATTCCCAAGACTATCTTAGTGGACAAAGTCCATTTCTGAACCGAGTTCACTCCTCGTTTCAGTCCTATTTCACTGAACCGGTATAAACTACCATTCCAGCCATGTCTATCTTATGAGATATAAAATCTTTACCCAATGCAATGGAGGGAGATATAGGTCCCACCCATCTCATAATGATACCATTCTCATTTGTTCCACAAAATCATTAACCATACATCATAGCATAACCCATGTGATAAAAATGGGAATCTTAAACATCATGACTTCATAAAACAATTCATATAAGATAAAGGAATTCATAAAAATATTTCCATCAAAAAATAATCCAATCAATATAATAAGAGGGATAGAAACAGAACCCTATATTACCTTAGATGGAAAATAATTTTGATAAAACACTTGAACTCTATTCTTGAGGAAAATATCCTTTATACTTCAAAAACACTTTTCCTTTCTTAACATGTCATTCAATTCTAAACTAAAAGAAGTTGATTAAAAATAAACATGAAAAATTGTAAGGGATGCTTCTTGTAAATAATGTTTTAAAAATCCATTCATGTCGTATAAGTTTAAAAAAACTTTCTTCTCGTACTTTTGTCGGAAAGTCAAAAAGTACATCGTACGAAAAATGACAAAAGATTCCATTCATATCTTTTACTATAAACTCACCAAAGGGTGAAAATGGATTTAAACAATTGTAGGTGGATGGAAATAATATTACATATTGAGGAAAATGGATGTGGATGATAAAATACACCCCAGTAAATACCAAAGTATAAACAATCTCGGATAAAAATGAGATTGTGATATTTCCCTTACCTTAGGTCCGATTTGCTTCGAAAGTGTCCGAACCTCCTGTATAATGATTTAAATAATGTTATTGACTTATTCTGGAATCATAATTATTGTTATGATATCATATATGGTCATATTATTAGCTTATTAGTAGTAATATTTCATTGCCACTTGTTATTCGGGTGTTTATAACTTTTTGTTCTTATGCATGTTTTGTCGAATAAATTCTTATTCTTATCTTTAGGTTATAGATAACTCATTTCCAGAATGGTATTACTGTAATATATATCATATTCATTAATTCAATTCATTTATATAATCATTATGAAATTGAGATCATGTAGAACGAGTCGCATCACATCGTGGAGACGGTATTCCGCACGTACGCACGGGTGATGATATCATTCCTATGATCATGGAATTGTATTGGAGTGTATGTATACTATTTCAGAATCAATATCACTTTATAATAGTCATATATAGTCATTTACACCATTATACCCATCCAAGTAAGGTGGTGGTGGAAAATAGATTACACCACGGCGTGGAGACGGTATTCCGTACGTACGCACGCGCGGTGATTTCTTTTTCCGTAGGATGGATAGATGGTGAAATAGGGTTGTTTCATACATATAATAAAATATCTGTATGTGAGTGATAATTATGTTATTACTTAATAATGAAAAAACTAAAGAAGAAGAAGTGGAAGAAGAAATAAAGATGAAAGAATCGGTAACGGACATTACCTCTTCTTTGAAGTGCTTCTTTGAGACCTCCTTTTAGGGCACTAAAATAGGTCTTTGAAGAAGACCAGAACCTCTAGGATGTTTCTAGGGAAGTGGAGAGAAGAAATTGGCAGGGTTTGGACGAGCATGAAGGCTCAATGTGGTGTGAGGAAGAGGGAGAGGAGGTGCCCTTTTATAAGGGAGGAGAGGGGCACCTTTGGAATAACAAAAATATTATTTTATTATAAAGTAAAATTCGGTTTTTAATAGCTCCAAATTGATATATTTCGAAGCTAAGGTGGGTAGGGGTCGAAAGAATCTCATCCAATATAATTTAGACGTGTTTAGGTATCAATTTTAACCTTATCATTTAGATTTAACTTTAAGTTAGATAATTTAACTTTTACCGTGTCTTCTTGTTTTCTTTCTACTATAAGGTTAACAAACTTACTATATCAAGCCAAACGAACCCCAAGTTTTTTATTATTAATATATATAACCTTATCTAAGTCATTTGGCCAAACCTTATATTTTTAGGAATAAAATAACAATTAATAATATAATATTTGTTTTAAAAACTATTTTATGTTAATTTTGACACTATTTAGTAATTTATTTTTTTGAAACTCATAACAGAATTATTAGTTCGAAACAAGTTAATTAAATTAATACTAATATGTCATATTAACCTATAAAATTAGTTTAATTCACAAAAAGTCTCGAATTACATTTATTTGGGTATTTATAACATCAATTATGTCAATATTTCATTAATAAGATAATTACTGCATCATCGTTGTGTCATAAATAAATTAAATTATTTAATGTCTAAAAATTACAAATAAAATACCATTATGTAGTAAATATGTTTATCTTTCTAATGAATATTTATAGTCTAATTTATCTTATGCATAACCCCATATTAAAAATTATTTACTTATTAAACATTGATTTTAACTATTTAACCCTTCTTTAAAAAAATTAATAATAAATGTCCTAATCTAATCCAAGTGGGCCTAAATGGTCATATTTTATTCCTAAGGTTGTTTTTGGTCGAATTACACTTGTCCAATAGAATTCTGACATGTGTTAGGGTAATAATAATATCATTTTTGCCCTTAATTACACTATTTACTTTTAACCGTGGTAAATAAAAGTAAAAAGTTACTATTCACCAAAAATTATTTTCATCTCATTGAACCACATTTTAGTCCTTGATATTAACTGTGTCTCTCGGATTTTCGAAATTCCACTCACAGAAGCGGTAAAATTAAGTTTTATGAAAATTTGAGTTTTTTTAACTACCACTTAGTGTTTTCACTATTCATCAAAAAATGAAAGTTTTCAGAAAAATACCAAAATTTCACCCTAGGCTAATTTAGATATTTCGAATCCAAAAATGAAGTCCATTTTGAAAAATAAAAATTATAAAATTTCAAAAAGTGGTTATTACTATTCATAACGGCTAGTTTTAATAATATTTTAATAGCATGTCGTTGTTTAGTGAAACTCGGTATTGCGTAGGACGCAAGCTATCGAGGAAGGTTGCGGTTGCGTGTAAAGCAATCCAAGATAGTTTTGTGTGTAGTAAAAGATTCCTTTGATGATTTATATAACATAAAAACAAAATATTTCACATAACAGTCTCGGGTGTTACATTCTACCCCCCTTAAAATGAATTTCTCCCTCGAAATTCGTCACTTTGTAACAAACAGATGAGGATACCTCTCCCTCATCATATCATCAAGCTCCCATTTAGCTTCTTCTAATTGGTGGTTCCTCCATAAATCTTTCACCAATCGAGTGGTCTTGCTTCGTAGGACTTTTTCGCTACGATCCAGAATCTCTATCGGCTGTTCTTCATAAGAAAGATCTTGCTCCAGCGGTACAACTTCTGAGCTAAGTACATGTGAAGGATCAGGTATGCACTTTCTCAGGAGAGATACATGGAACGCATCTTGAACTTGAGAGAGATTCGGTGGAAGCGTCAATCGGTAAGATACCTTCCCAACATGATCCAGTATTTCGAAAGGACCGATATATCTAGGGCTCAACTTCCCCTTGTTTCCAAATCTCATGACTCTCTTCCAGGGAGATATTCGTAAGAACACTTTATCACCCACTTCAAAATCTAGGTCTTTTCTTCTGTTGTCGACATAACTTTTCTGTCGAATCTGAGCTGCTCTTATGTGTTGTTGAATAGATCTGACCTTTTCTTCCATTTCATCAACAAGATCAGGTCCTAATAGCTTTCTTTCCCCAACTTCATCCTAGCAAGTTGGAGTCCTACATTTCTTTCCATAGAGAGCTTCATAAGGAGCCATCTGAATACTGGAGTGAAAGCTATTATTATAAGAAAATTCCACCAAAGGTAGGTGATGATCCCAACCACCTTTGAAATCCATAGAGCAAGCTCTAAACATATCTTCTAGGGTTTGAATTGTTCTCTCAGACTGACCGTCTGTCTGAGGATGATAAGCAGTGCTGAAACTCAACTATGTATCCAGAGTATGATGAAGACTTCGCCAGAACTTCGAGGTAAATCTCGGATCCCAATCAGATATAATAGAAAGTGGTACTCCATGAAATCTTACCACTTCCTTTACATATATCCTGGCAATCTGATCCAGAGAGAAATCATCTCTAATAGCAATGAAGTCTGCAGACTTGGTAAGACGATCAACTATGACCCAGATAGAATTATTGCCTTTGGATGATTTAGGAATTCCTGTGACAAAGTCCATATTGATGTTTTCCCATTTCCATTCGGGTATGGGTAATGGTTGTAACATCCCCTTAGACTTCTGTCTCTCAGCTTTAACCTGCTGACAAACCAAGCATCGAGAGACATATTCAGCAACATCTCTTTTCATGCCATCCCACCAGAAGTACTCTTTCAGGTCCCTATACATCTTCGTGCTTCCAGGATGAATAGAGAATGAAGAACTATGAGTCTCATTCCGTAGATCCTTCTTTAATTCGAGGATGCGAGGAACACAAACACGATTCCGGAACTTTATTATCCCATCGCAATCAAGGTTGAATTCCGGAATATTTCTCACCTTCTTTTGTAACTCGACATCTTCTTTATGTGCCTCTTTAATCTTCACATGTATAGATTGTTGATCATTCATTTGAGAAAGATAAGATTTTTCCCTTTCCATTATAATTCCAAGATCCATCCGTTGTAAATCCATAAATATTGGATCTTTTGTGATCCTCATCATGGATAAACTGGCATGGTCTTGTCGATTTAATGCATCTGCCACCTTATTTACTTTCCCAGGGTGATAATGGATTGAGCAGTCATAATCCTTAATCAGCTCCAACCATCTTCTTTGACACATATTCAGCTCATTTTGTGTGAAAATATACTTTAAAATTTTATGATCAGTATAAATATCACACCTTTCACCATAAAGATAATGCCTCTAAATCTTTAATGCAAATATTACCGCAGCTAACTCCAAATCATGTGTTGGGTAATTTTGCTCATGGATTTTCAACTGTCGTGAGGCATAAGCTATCACCATATAATTTTTCATAAGAACACACCCCAATCCCTTCTTGGATGCATCACTATAGATCACAAACCTTTCTCCACTACAGTGCAGTGTGAGCACAGGTGCACTGGATAACCTTCTTTTCAACTCCTTGAAATTCTCTTCACATTCCTCCGTCCAGACAAACTTAACTCCTTTCCGAGTCAACTTGGTGAGTGGATTAGATAATCGTGAAAATTCTTTCACAAAACGTCGATAATATTCATCCAAACCAAGAAAACTTCGGATCTCAGTTATTGTTGTTGGTCTCGACCATCTTTTGATAACCTCTGTTTTTGCTGGATCCACAGATATCCCCTCTTTTGAGATAATGTGACCCAAAAATGAAACTTTTTGAAGCCAAAATTCACACTTGGTAAATTTGGCATAAATCTACTCCTTTCTTAGGTTCTTCAATATAATTCTCAAGTGATATTCATGTTCTTACTTGCTCTTTGAATAGACAAGAATATCGTCTATAAAGACTACCACAAATTGATCAAGATAGTCTCTAAAGACTCTATTCATCAGATCCATGAAGATAAAAGGGGCATTAGTAAGACCAAATGGCATCACTATAAATTCATAGTGTCCATACCTTGTACGGAAAGCCGTCTTTGGAATATCCTCCATTTTGACCCTTAATTGATGATACCCTGAACGAAGATCAATCTTGGAAAAGTATTGAGCTCCGTGTAGTTGGTCAAATAAGTCATCAATGTGTGGGAGAGGATATTTGTTCTTGATAGTGATCTTGTTAAGTTCTCGATAATCAATACAGAGTCTCATTGATCCATCTTTCTTCTTAACAAATAGAACAGGTGCTCCCCAAGGTGACGCACTAGGGAATATGAATCCCTTATCAAGATTCTCTTGGAGTTGCTTCTTCAATCCCTGCAACTCAATTGGGGCTATTCTATAAGGTGTCTTTGAAATAGGTAAAGCACCCGGTACGAGTTCTATTGAAAACTCAACTTCAAGATTTGGTGGAAGACCCGATAATTCCTCTGGAAAGACATCATCAAACTCCCATACAATGGGCATATTCTTAATCGTGAGTTTCTCACCAACCATTTGAGATAAATAACCTTCATTTAGTGGAATCAAGACCCATAAGGTAGAAGTAATTTCCACTGGAAGGTTATGTTCATCCTTGCATTGATAGACGATCATAGATTGATCTGGAATATGAAATGTGACTTCCCTTCTTTGGAAATTGATATGAGCTCCATATAAAGAAAGCCAATCTATGCCAAGAATCACATAAAATTCCACTATAGGAAGGATCACAAGATTTGCAGGAAGCACTTTCCCAAAAACTTCGATCGGAGAAGAATTATAAACTTTTGATGTGACTGTTGTGCCATTAGGTGTTGTCACAGCTAACTCAACATCTAATTGTTGAGGTAATACGGTGATACCATTAGAAAATTATTCAGAAATAAATGAGTGGGTGGATCCAGAATCAAATAAAACATTTTCTACTTCAGATTGGATGGTAAGTATACCTTTCACGACATCGTTATCGTACTCCACATCGCTGATAGAAATTGCATGTGACTTTCCTTCGTCTTTAGCCTTAAGAGTTTGTTGACGTCGACCATCATCATCAACCCTTGGATTAGGGCATTTATTAGAATAATGCCCCATCTCCTTTCACGTGAAACATTGAAGTGTAGTAGGTTCATTCTGTGTATCCCTTCCTTTGTTTGCATCATTAGACATCTTCTTCCCATCATCGAGGCATTCAAATGCCTGATGACCTTCCTTTCCACATTTGAAACATTTACTTGTCCCTTTAAGACAACTCCCTCCATCTTTATTTCCACACTTTTAGTATAAGGGAAAGCTCATCTTCTTTTCAGTGTGCTCTTTAGATTTTCCTTTGAATTCCATTTTCCTCTTCTTATCAAACCCATATAACTGATGGGTTACTCCAATCTCCATCTCAACTTTGAGAGCACATCAAACGATTTCCTCGTAGCTATTGAAGTCCCTTATGGCTAATGCCCTTCGAAGACTTGGTTTTAAGCCACTAAAGAATCGATCGATCTTACTCTCAGGTTGGATAATAATACCAGAAGTGTACCTTGCGAGTCTTGTAAAATTTGCTTCATAGGTACCAACAGATTCATCATCCTTTTTCTTTAGTTCAAGAAACTATTTCTCCATCTTTGTTCGGAGAATACTAGGGAAGTACTTATTGAAAAATAAGTTCTTGAACTCATCCCATTTCATGGACTCAATTTCATCCCTTTGCCTCGTATTCTTAATAAGATTCCACCATTGATCAGCATCACCTTCCAAAGGATACACTGCTAAGATGACTTTATCATGCTCAGAACATTGAAGAACTGAAAATATCTTTTCCATAGTACTAATCCATTGTTTAGCAACTAATAGATCAGTAGACCCGCTGAATGAAGGAGGATGATATCTCATCAAGGATTCAACAGAATGTTGCTCCTTCCTTTACTCGTTTGGAAGTCCTGCATGATTCATAACTTGAGAAAGTTGTATGATCATGGCTACAAGATTTCGCATTCCAGCTCCCATAACGTTTGGTTGCTCAGGGGGACAATCATTGCATTGCCCGTCGCATTCCGCATTAACACGGTTCCTTCGGGTTCTAGCCATTGACTAAAACCAAGAAGAATAGTGTGAGAAACAATAATTATAATAGGAAAACCACATAATCAAGAATAAAATTTCACACTTAAGATCTTATCCTAGGTTATTCATGTCCATTTCTAAAACACTAAGATTGTGTTCTATGCTTAGAATTATCCTTAGGGTTCTTACTAAGGCTTTCACATCCTAGTTTCAAAAGGTTGACTATACCTTTCCTCTAATACCAACTATAACGACCCATAATTTACATACATTGTTAATACTTCAAAATTGAAGCGTAATTATTACATCATATAACAAAACCACGAAAGGAACGTATATGTATAGTGTCTTTAGAAACTGGGAAACATAAACAACTGGTTCATAAAGCGTCTACACGGTCTCCCATTTATTTCATCATATCTATAGTCCCTTTTGGCATATATTACTTAATAAACTTCTTCCTGACCTGGGGAAAGAAAACATACAAAAGGGTGAGCTCAAATGCTCAGTAAGGGTAAAGAAAAGAAATATCAATCACATCATATTCATAAGAACATAACTTTTGGAAATCTTAACCTGCAAAAGAGAGCATAATTTCATAACATGGGATAAATCATAGTAGTGAAATGGAATCACAATAATCATAACTTAAAACATTAAACTTTGTGGCATACACACATAATCATAGAGAATCATTTCTTATTAGTCAAGACTCATTTCCAAGACTATCTTAGTGGACAAAGTCCATTTCTGAACCGAGTTCACTCCTCGTTTCAGTCTTGTTTCACTGAACCGGTATAACCTACCGTTCTAGCCATGTCTATCTCATGAGATATACAATCTTTACCCAATGCATTGGAGGTAGATATAGGTCCCACCCATCTCATAATGATACCATTCTTATGTGTGCCACAAAATCATAAACCATACATCATAGCATAACCCATGCGATAAAAATGGGAATCATAAACATCATGACTTCATAAAACAATTCATATAACATAAAGGAATTCATAAAAATATTTCCATCACAAAATAATCAAATCAATATAATAATAGGGATAGAAACATAACCCTATATTATCTTAGATGGAAAATAATTTTGATAAAACACTTGAACTCTATTCTTGAGGAAAATATTCTTTCTACTTCAAAAAAACTTTTCCTTTCTTAACATGTCATTCAATTCTAAACTAAAAGAAGTTAATTAAAAATAAACTTGAAAACTTTTAAGGGAAGCTTCTTGGAAATAATGTTTTAAAAATCCATTCATGCCGTATAAGTTAAAAAAACATTCTTCTCGTACTTTTGTCGGAAAGTCAAAAAGTACATCGTACGAAAAACAACAAAATATTCCTTTCATATCTTTTACTATAAACTCACCAAAGGGTAAAAATGGATTTAAACAATTGTAGGTGGATGGAAATAATATTACATATTTAGGAAACATGGATGTGGATGATAAAATACACCCCAGTAAATACCAAAGTATAAACAATCTCGGATAACAATGAGATTGTGATATTTCACTTACCTTAGGTCCGATTTGCTTCGAAAGTGTCCAAACCTCCTGTATAATGATTTAAATAATGTTATTGACTTATTCCAGAATCATAATTATTGTTATGATATCATATATGGTCATATTCTTAGCTTCTTAGTAGTAATATTTCATTGCAACTTGTTATTCGGGTGTTTATAACTTTTTGTTCTTATGCGTGTTTTGTCGAATAAATTCTTATTCTTCTCTTTAGGTTATAGATACCTCATTTCGAGAATCTTATTAGTGTAATATATATCATATCAATTCATTCAATTCATTTAAATAATCATTATGAAATGAAGATCATGTAGAATGAGTCGCATCACATCGTGGAGACGGTATTCCGTACGTACGCACGAGTGATGATATCATTCCTATGATCATGGAATTGTATTGGAGTGTATGTATACTATTTCAGAATAAATATCACTTTATAATAGTCATATATAGTCATTATTTACACCATTATACCCATCCAAGTATGTTGGTGGTGGAAAATAGATTACACCACGGCGTGCAGACGGTATTCCGTACGTACGCACGCTCGGTGATTTCTTTTTCCGTAGGATGGATAGATGGTGAAATAGGGTTGTTTAATACTTATAATAACATATCATTATGTGAGTGATACTGATGTTATTAGTTCATAATGAAACAACTAAAGAAGAATAACTGGAAGAAGAAATAAAGATGAAATAATCGGTAACGGACATTACCTCTTCTTTGAAGTGATTCTTTGAGACCTCCTTTTAGGGCACTAAAATAGGTCTTTGAGGAAAACCAGAACCTCTAAGATGTTTCTAGGTAAGTGTAGAGAATAAATTGGCATGGGTTGGCCGAGCTTGAAGGCTCAAAGTGGTGTGAGGAAGAGGGGGAGGAGGTCCCTTTTATAAGGGAGGAGAGGGGCACCTTTGGAAGAACTAAAAATATTATTTTATTATAAACTCAAATTCGGTTTTTAATAGCTCCAAATTGATATATTTCAAAGCTAAGGTGGGTAGGGGTTTAAATAATCTCATCCAATAGAATTTAGACAAGTTTAGGTATCAATTTTAACCTTATCATTTAGATTTAACTTTAAGTTAGATAATTTAACTTTTACCGTGTCTTCTTGTTTTCTTGTAATATAAGGTTAATAAACTTACTATATCAAGCCAAAAGAACCCCAAGTTGTTTATTATTAATATATATAACCTTATATATGTCATTTGGCCGAACCTTAGATTTTTAGGAATAAAATAACAATTAATAATATAATATTTTTTTAAAAAACCATTTTACGTCAATTTTGACACTATTTAGTAATTGATTTTTGTGAAAATCATAATAGAATGATTAGTTCTAAACAAGTTAATTAAATCAATACTAAAATGTCATATTAACCTAGAAAATTAGTGTAATTCATAAAAAGTCTCTAATTACATTTATTTGGGTATTTATAACATCAATTATGTCAATATTTCATTAATAAGATAATTAATGCATCATCGTTGTGTCATAAATAAATTAAATTATTTAATTCCTAAAAATTACAAATAAAATACCATTATGTAGGAAATATTTGTATCTTTCTAATCAATATATATAGTCGAATTTATCTTATGTATAACCCCATATTAAAAATGATTTACTTATTAAACGTTGATTTTAACTATTTAACCCTTCTTTAAATAAATTAATAATAAATGTCCTAATCTAATCCAAGTGGGCCTAAATGGTCATATTTTATTCCTAAGGTTGTTTTTGGTCGAATTAAACTTGTCCAATAGAATTAGGACATGTGTTAGGGTAATAATAATATCATTTTTATCCTTAATTACCCTATTTACTTTTAACCGTGGTAAATAAAAGTAAAAAGTTACTATTCACCAAATATTATTTTCATCTCATTGAACCACATTTTAGTCCTTGATATTAACCATGTCTCTCAGATTTTCAAAATTCCACTCACAGAAGCGGTAAAATTATGTTTTATGAAAAATTCAGTTTTTTTAACTACCACTTAGTGTTTTCACTATTCATCAAAAATTGAATGTTTTCAGAAAAATACCAAAATTTCAACCTAGGATAATTTCAATATTATGAATCCAAAAATGAAGTCCATTTTGAAAAATAAAAATTATAAAATTTCAAAAAGTCGTTATTACTATTCATAACGGCTAGTTTTAATAATATTTTAATAGCATATCGTTGTTCAGTGAAACTCGGTATTGCGTACGACGCAAGCTATCGAGGAAGGCCGCGGTTGCGTGTAAAGCAAGCCAAGCTAGTGTTGTGTGTAGTAAAAGATTCCTTTGATGATTTATATAACATAAAAACAAAATATTTCACATAAAAGTCTCGGGTGTTACATGACGATCCAGGAGGAGTAGCAGCAGTGGCATTTGCAGCAGCGGTATTCACAGCAATGGTATTCATAGGTGTGAACTTGAGAGCAGCCATTTCTTAGAATGCATAAAATCTTGAAAAAGAGTGCTTGTTTGATGTCACAGACGTAATCAAGATAAATTCAACCCCTACATCTTTTGGAAGAGTACATATGTCAATGATTTTTTCATTGACCCTCTCATTGAGTTTTAAATAGGAGCCTAACAAATAAGAAAAAAATTATTTTAACTTGGTTAAGGATTCACGTCGGGTTCACCATTTTTTGTTTCCCTCTGGAATCTGGGATAATCTCATTGATTGAAGGTTCAAACATTCCAATCAGTTTCTAATGGGTTTGTTCATAGAACCGAAAACATCCAATTATTCCATATCCATTTAGACATACTTTCCAATGGTAGGCGCTCATTAGTTATGGATTGATGAGGCTTGGGCATTTGCATTAGTTGAGAGGATGGGAGGTCGAACTCATCACACCATTTTTAGGGGAATTATTATCTACTCTGGGACTGTCTTTATAGATTTAAGTTATGTTCGTGAATCCTTATTAGATTACCAAGTATAAAATGAGCTTTCCTTTAGATCTGACAATAAAGGATTTATATGTAGGAAATTTAAAGAATCATTTATATGTATTCAAGGTTCTTCATCGATAGAGATTCATCTGTATTTGTTTATAGATTCTTATCCAATTGTATCCTTCAATACATAAAAGTCTCTTGGTCATTATGATGACCATACTGGTTTTAAAGCCACTGAGCGGGGCACTTGAAGTTTATTTTCCTTCAGGAGGACATGGATTATTTCAGAGTTGGGATCGTACCCGTTGATGGGCTCCCTATGTATCCTTTGTTTTAGAAAAGGAATCAGAATCCACGTAGTTCGAATAAGGGAGTATGATGCTTATTCATGATTGATGGCTCAAAGAAAGAAGTCATGATTACTTTTACACTCTAAGCTCACGTGAGTCATGCTCGGTGTGAGAAACAAGAGGTATTTGTGAAACCAGACAATTTTTCCACGAAAGATGCAATGATGTGGGGATTATGTGTTTATGAATGCCCAAAATAGATGAAGATTATGATTTACTTCAGGGAAGAAATCCAAGAACATGGTCTATAAAGGTATATGTACTTTATGGATATTTGGATACTCTAATATTGGGGCTTACTCCTAAGAAGGATGCCCAAGTTAGTAGGGGACTTATGATTGGGTTTTACTCCTGAAAAAGAAACCCCAAATCAAAAGTAAATTATAACTAGTTAATATAAATTAAGACTGGGGCTTACTCCGGAAAAGGAGGCCCAGTTTAAGGGACTTGGGGATTACTCCTGAGGAGGATTCCCATATTAATGAAAATTTGGACTGGGGCTTACTTCTGAAAAGGAAGCCCATATTTGAGATTGGGACTCACTCTTTAAAAGGGAGACCATATTAAGGATTCTCTCATCTTAAAGGATGAGGTTTAATGAATGAAATCTCAATTTTTAGTGACATAAAGATCAATAAATCACTAGATTTTGAGAGATGTTCCATGGAGTTCCTTTCAGATAAGGAATCCAAATCAAGAAGTCATGATTTAAATGGCTTTGAAGAGTTTCTTGAAGACTGAATCTTGAATAGGAGAGGTGGAATGACATAAGAGGGGTGAAATGGGCAGGAAAGGAACCCAATAAGGTAGGGGCGTGCAAGTCCTGGTAGGAGCGCAAGTACTGCGTGGGTGCGCAAGTCCTGGTCGCACAAGTATACCTGAGCGACACATGGGTACTTGCGCGATTTTCAACCCTTAGGGTAATACTTGGGCGAGACATGGCTCAAACCCTTGGTATTATCCCTAGAGGCTTTCCAGAAGATGGTGTGCAAGTTCTGGTTTAAGAAGTAGGGCGGTGCGCAAGTGTTTCCATTTCCTTTAAGGGTAAAACCACTTAGGCGCGCAAGCGTTAGTGAATTCTAACACTTAGACCTTACTCCTCTTGTTTATACCTTCTATTCTAGGTAAAGAATCATCTTAGAAGTGTTCAGAAGACCTGAAGATGAGACTTGGGTGTTTAGAGCTCTGTCTATGAATTCCAGAAAAATTTCTCCTGAAATGGGGTCCCACAAGGTCTATTTATAGGCTAGAGAAGACCCCGGGAAGGTATCCTTTAGGACGCGCAAGTCACTTGTGAAACCATTAGGTGGCGCGCAAGTATACTTGTGCGACATTGATGGAACTTGCGCGACCCTTGTGCATTTTAAGCCTTATGCATTTTAAGCCTTATGCATGCCTTTGTCTATTTTTTATGTTTTCATCAAAGGATGAATCAATTTGTGCTAAGTCATTTCCCTTTCCATTTGTTTAGACAATGCGACGAAAAGGAGCGTCATCAATTTCATGTTGAGAAAAGAAAAAATTCCATATTTCAATCACATGAAAAGTATTCTTGGTAAATAATAAGAAATTTTGGAAAGAAAAACAAAAAATAAGTTTCAACACATATTTTTATTGGAACAAAATTATGTGAGGATGAAGTTAGAAATAGTGTTTATCAGAAAGTCTCCAAATGAATCATTATAATTCTTATTTATCAAATATCTTTAAAGAAATTTATAAATTAGGTGATGAATCTTTGTTCAGGATTTTAGAGTGACCCAAAAGAGTCTCAATTTTTGGATGCTATGAATATTATGAGATATTTGAAAAGAACTATGATCTATGGTAACTATATAATCATAGTGTTTATTAGAAAATATTGGGATTTATATATACTGATTAAGTTGGTTATTATACCGAAAGGATATCAAAGTTATGTGGAGTATTCTTTCGGGGATAAGGAAGTTATCAGAAGAACCGAAAGATGTAGATTTCTATAACACTAAGAACGATTGAGTCTAAATATGATACACTTATATATTAATGTTACTAGATGATTTTGATGTATTGTTATAATTGGAGTATTTTAAAATTCAGACTGATAACCCACTCAAACATTCATGGGATAATCAAAGTGTTATTGGATAAATTAAAAATCATTTAAAAAATTAATATACAGTAATATTAATATTAGGTAACATTTTATCGAGGGAAAGGTGGAAGGTGGATATTTCATGAATGAATAAATTTATTCCAATGATCAGGTTGCAACTATTTTCGCCAAAGAAATTCCAAAATAGAGTTTTATTGATATAAGGATGATGCCACATGCTTAACCCTATCCTCTCACTTGCATTTTCTCATGAGTTACCTCATTATTCCACATTATTGAATTTTTATTGTGCTAACAAAGAATTTAATTGAAGGAGAAGTTTTATTCATCAAGGATTTCATAGTGAAAGTGGATGCATTTCATGAGGGGTCCATCATGAGGTTTAGGAAATCCAATCACACTCTCATACTTCATTATAAATTTTATTTTTTATAGGGGATTCCAATATTGATAACAAGATTATAAAATATGCTATTATTCTTATGCATTGGAACTTTCTGATGTATTTGAAAAATTGCGTGCAAGATCTTGTATTTCTTTTTGAGACATTATATGCTTTATTTCACATTCTTTAATATTTAAAAGATTACTTAGATACCCTTGGTTATATATCTCTATTTTTCTACACTAAGTAAGTCCATGTATACTTAGAGGTGAATAACTAAAGGCTCTTTTTAGAGTAGCGTGTTATGTCACAGCTGTTTTTAAAAAAATAAGAGAAGAGTTTTTTTAGAAGACATATAAGATAAAAAGACCCCACTTACCATTTTCATTTGATTGTCATTAATTTTGAGTAAAGATAATACACACATATTTTATTTTATGTGAGGGAATATATGTAATGGAATATTCACAAAATAAAATACAATGGGGGGTATTGTGGAACCTAATTATTGAATTTCTTATCTTAATGTGTCAATACATGATTAGTGATTTTGGAAGCAGGGGTGATACATGGAGAATATTTATAGATGAATTGTTGATTCATGGAGAATTATTATGGACCCATCTAATATAATTAGAAGTATCCATTCGAAAATTCGTATTTATATGGAATTGGATGTCCAACTAGGTATTTTTTTCATGGTATTTAAATTTGATAATTGTTTGTGTTGATCTTTATGTTCAATATGCATTTTAAGAAGGAAAAATTATTTATGAAATCATTTGGATGATAAAATAAGGACATGATATATGAATTAAATTTTTCATGAAGACACTTGAGAAGAGAAGAAGTAAGGACAAATTTTTTTGATGTACTTATTTGGATAACTCTGTATGATTTTACTATAAATTGTTTTGATCTAATCTCTCTGGGTAGGCGAACAAACCCTAGGGTAGTCACTGATGAGGTGGGAAAAGGGTCTATATAAATTCATCACTAAGGAGGAAAGGTTCTATGTATAGAACCACAGAAGTAACCCCATGAATAAGGGTCTCGTATATGCAGGTAGGCCCATGCATAAGGCATAGATAACGGGCTCCCACATGCACACAAGGGTTAGTCTGATGTATTCTTGGTCGTAGGCCCATGGTATGTGCATGTGTAACTAGTTCCAATCCTAGTATCTAATATAAAATTAAACCCACAAGACTTAATTGATATACTGAAGAAGCTAGCATTGGATATTTTGATATGGGGAGAGTTGTTTATGGGTACATTTCAACAATAAATAATAATTTTGGGAACATTGATAGTTGTCTGATGTGGTCGATTGTATAAAATGGATCCATCTGATACCATATGGATTTTTTCAATAACATACCTTATATAAAACCCATTCTAATGAGGGTTTCTTCTAGTATAAACCACAAACAAAAAAACTTCTATTCGATATTATACTACACTCTTTGAGAGTTAAAACTTTAGAAATGTACAAATTAGCACAACTTGTGAAAATGAGTTTAGATATTGAGAATGTGGTATGAAAAGTATACTATGTGAGCTAAAAAATTAGTTCATGAGAGAAGAGGAGCATGCAGATTTTTTCCATATAGGATGCTACTTTTCAATGGATAATTTGTCCCACGGATAACCATAATACTAAATATCTTTCAAGTGATTCTTATATGTGGGTGAAGCCCAACTAGGGATGATATGTTACTATATAGATAATGTGAGTTCACGTATATCAATTATATACACAATAATATATTTTTATATGACATAATGATGCATATCCTTTCTAGGGTAGCCACTTGAATGCTTTTCAGTGATGGTTTCGGAAAGAAGCTACATAGAAAAAAATTATGCAAAGTAGGGTGCTTCACAGATAATGATACCTCATGTAGTCTTCATTGTGGATGAATTTTTGAGTTTTTATAAATTAGTCTGTTACCATATAGTTTTTAGATAAAATGCCCATTGATGATAGTTATGTATAGAAGGTTGTATAAGGTGAAGAATTCTGGGTTGTATTTGGGCATTTGATGTCCTTTATGGTGAAAATACTTCACTGTAAAAAGAACTGATTTAATTAAATTATCATAATGGGATAAACCAATTGAATAATAATTCAGTTGATTATATTACAATAGTTGATTATTTCATAGAGAATAAGATTTAGATGAATGATCACTGATGTTAAAAAAAGATACTTTTTATGAAATTAATTTGCATCTCTCAGGTTGGGATCATGCTCACGATGAAATAAAATCTTTTGTTGTTAGTATGTAGTAGTATATGTGATTGTATACATTAGTTCATGAAGAAGTATTTTATTTTTCCTTCTTTTTCTCTAAACAATATATATTCAATGTGATAATCATTTAATAAATAGAAATAAAATTTTTATACAATATGAGAACTGTCTTGTTTTGAGGAGATTGTTTTCAATGATGTTCTTCAAAAAGAGATCATATGATATTTCATTTTTCATTAATTCTCAATATAAATTTCATCATCATTCTTTTAAAAGAAGTCAACATTCATAAGTGGTCTTTATTATATTTTTGTGTAATCATTTCTATTAATAGGCAGTGTGAAACTGTTGTTCCAGTGTGACTCAAGAACACATAGTGGGACTCTATTCTAGTGAAGAAATTTAAATTTATAACCTATAGTGATTATAAAGTAGAATAAATTATTGAGGAATCTATCCTATCACAACATGTATTATCCTCATTTTAAGATTGAACCATGTAAAAATATTCTGTTCATACACAATTTATTTCTTCTGAATTGGGGTGATATCAAAATTATCATAAGAGTGGATCATATCCTAAAATATCAATACTAGATAATTTGAAAATGAATAAAAATTATACAAAACACAACTGATTCACCCCGTCTATATAGGGTGAAAATCTTCCTTGGGAGGTTCATAAATGTTAATTCATTTTGTATCAAATATTTTAGGTATTAGAAAATTATTATAATGTTAAACATGCACAATTATAATTGGTATTTTGGGTAATTAGAGAATTCTATTTTAGAATTGAAGGTTTCATTTTTTACCATAAGATAATCTATCTCATGGATTTGAGTGTGGGGTCAAGACATGGTTGGCGTTCCATAGGTGTGTTTTTAAGTGTCATGTTTCAATTATTATTGAATGAATATTGGGGATGATAGGTTTTATAGTTGGTAGGTTGTAATTTCTTGGTATGTTTGGTTAGTTAATTAATATCTAAATATTACTAAATCTGGTTTATATACTTTTATTTTGAGTGTTAATGAGTTAGAGAATACTTATGGTATATATTTTAGTAATTATACCAAAAAACGAACTAAATATTTACTGCTAGATTAAGTTCATACCCTAACATAAGTCATCATATCATGGAGAAGGAATATATGGTATTAAAAAAATCGGATGGAAGATGGTAATTTTGTATCGCATTATTATGGAGGGTAATGTCACAAAGACAAGAATCACCATATTTCAGGTCGGTAGTATAATCTTAGTACAAATAGTAATATGAGAATTTCACATTGAAGGTGTGAGTCACATTGTATCTCGGACCAACAATGGGCATTGTGTTGTGACCAAATGGTAATCTCATGATAAACAGAATATATATATTTTTTAAGTTCAATTAAATTAAATAGAAATGATTAAATCCAAAAACCTCAAAAGGGGGGTTCAACATTTTTCTACCCTACATGCACTATAATTTGTCTATTATCTTTTTTCTGCATTATCTATGATTGAGTTCTTCTTTATTCAAGGGAAAATCTTCATGGAATCATTCTCTAGTGATTGAAATAGATTTTGTGATTTACACCTATTATAAGTGAATAATCTAATTATATTCAATGAAACGTGTAATATTGAATCAATGAAGGTGGTTCTTAAAAAATTCTACCAATATGTATGTGTTATTTATAATTACTCAAGGAAAGAGATGGTGGATGTGTTTTATAATGTCAAAATTGAACTAATATTAGTTTTTATAGATATTGATGTGTCCTAGGATAATGTTTAGAGCATTTTGAAATCCAATTTTTTTTTAATTTCTTGATTTTTAAAAATGGGGATGGTATAAAGTTAAAATTGAGGTGGGAAGTCAAATTTATACACCAAATTGTTTTTTCGAGTTGATTGAGAGATAAGGATATTATTATGGGTTCCTAAGGGAAGTTGTGAGTTAATGTGGGAATAATTTTTTGGATTCATCCTTGTGAATTATTTATAACATGTAATTAAAAAATTTGATAATATATTTAATTGAAACTAATGATTATGTATGAATTTAGTGGTTTGATGGGGTTTATTAAGTTATGAAAGTGATAATTGGGGTTGTAAGTGTGAATATCTTAGACGCATATCCTATGAGGTATGAATTATCTTTAAATAGATAGATATTAAATTGAATTATAACTTGTAGGGGTTTTCATAGAGTCATCCAAGGATTAAGGATTTTTGTTTTTTCCCCATAATAATAATGGATATAGATGGTTCCTGAATTTTTAATCTTGTGATTCCATGTTTCTATGGAAACTCCATCATCCGTTGGGAAGTGATATCCATTGGAAATGGATTTTTGGGGTGAAATTTGTCATTAGATGTGTGGAAATGATTTTACACCTTCATTTTGGAAGCAGCATGCTGGAAATTTATCTCCTAATTAAGTATCAAGATAATGGGTTGTGTGAAAATAATAGAGGATGTGTTGACAAGAAAAAATATGGTGGGATTCCCCATTGTTTTGAGAGATATGGTTATTATGTTAATAAATTGAAAAGGGGATAGATATGGTTTTGATTTTGACCATATATTTATGTGTTTATTTTGAACAATAGGTTACATGGAGCCTTCAGTTATAGATATGTGGAGGGGAGATACCCCATTTTTAGTGACATAGTCATTTTTTTCTAGATGTCAAATATTATAATGAATTTGTGGAGGATTTTTTTTAGATATATATAGTTATATAGATATCAATAACTTTGGGATTGGATACATGGTATATATAGTGGTGACATGAGGTCTTTGGTGATGAGATGATGTGTGGGGAATGTCTTTGGATCATCCATGTGTATTCAAACTATATTTATATCATCCCATTCAGACACTTCAGAAACATGTATGATATTTCATAAGGGTGTTCAGATAGTACCCAATGTATCAAGAGTGTAAATGGGAGTTTATTTTCATTGAATTTCATATTATTAAATAAAAAATTTATTATTGGAATTTCTTGGGGAAATATTATTAGATTCCAACTGAGTGGTACACTCACTCCGTACACATGTGTCTTAGTGAATGAGAAGATGTCATGTTTTTTTTGATAAATTATAACCGTGGGGAAAGTGTTAGAGAATGTAGGTGATGGATTTATTGTATATCTATGTTCTATGGTATATATCCATGATACAACTATATAGATCCTTAGTATTTTGTTGATATAGTCACCAATTTCATTTACCTTGTATTCTAAAATAATATAATGTTTTATGATAGGTAATTTTTTAGGGAATGTAGTATAATTTTCTTATGGAGAATTTAATTTATTATGGAATTTGGTTGTTTAGTTATATTATAAATATTTTTATATTATCTTATATGGTTATTTCTACTATAATTGATTTGTTTTAGAATGAGGTTGTAGTGTCTTCATAATCCCTTCTTGAACATCGCTTCATGTCTATAGCCTCTAGAATTTGGGAAGATAGGTTGGAGTTCATGTGATGGAACTCAGCATAGATCCATTTGAGCTAACTAGTATAAGTTCATTACCTGTATGTTTTTCACTTATATGGTGAATATGATTAGTAATGGAAAATGATCAATAATATTAACACCAAGGATAATATTTTCTAAATACAATAGGTTAATTTCCTAGGAATATTTTTCATCAAATACTATCACCCCACACTCCACATTAAAATACTGAGGTAATTTCATTTATTTATTTAATTGTATAACAAATTAATGAAATAATATAAATTTAATTATACATATCTCGAAAGGTACACCTCGTTATTTTTCATCAATGTTGAAAAAATGTTGATAATTTAATTACTGATTGAATACGAGTATTTGAATATATATAGAATTTTGGGACGTTGATATATATACGTAATTAATGTAATATAATAAAAGGTTGAGATAGATAATAAATATTATCAAACTCCTTGATATGGACGGTGAAAAGAATAAGAAAATGGTTTATTATTAAGGTTTATTTGATAAACAACATTGATAAAAGGGGATACAACATTCCACATGATAAATATTTGGTAAAAAGAAACCCAAAAACTGCCTCTATTGAATAAAAATGTGTTTCAATATTGAAGGAGGGATACAATGTCAATATTATCTAAGGGATATAAGTAAAATATAAAAATAATGTTTTGAAGGAATATTCTAGTCAATCCACAACCTATAATCAAGTTCACCAACTATTAAGAATATAGACACTATGAAAGTCATTACACCATGATAAGGGTCATTGAGGATAACTGACATCATAAATATAAAAATGCGAGTGAAAATTGATGAGATTATATTATGACTAATGAATAGGTGAATCATGTATAAGAATGTTTTATGTTACACTTGTTATTAATTCATGTATCTTAAAGTTATAATTACATTATTGTTCAATGAATTCTTTTATATTGTGAATATTGTTTTGAAAATTTCATAAACCACTGTAAGGAATGGTGGTTATACAATTATTTAAAACATTACATGATGAAATTATTACATTTTATGTAAATAAATCTTACCAATTAACATTTTTTGGAATAATATCTTAGTAAATAGAGTTACTCTCACTTTGGTAGAATTAGATGATATGCCATTCATGAAATTGGTTTCCTAATATGGATCTAATATCAACTTCTATGACCACAAAATTTCATTACATATCCCAATCCTTCCATTACATATATATATTATTAAGGATAATTTTCGATCTCTATTGTAAAATATCTATCATGTATTGATTGATTTCTTTCTAATAAAGAATATTTGGCTATGATGGTTATGATAATGGAATGTGTTGTACTTAAATACAAAACCATTATAGTGGAATATATCTATGTCTTCTAACAAAGAGTATATTGTCTTCCTCATAACCATTTTGGTTAGTTCCAAATATGATTTATACTCTCATATCTACCCACATAAAAAATTCCTTATAGAATTACCCTCTATGATATAGAAAAATTAAAGAATTAGTAATAATGAAATTTAGACTTGGGATTAATATACCCATGTGGTCAACCATGGGGTACCCCAATCCTCTATTAAAAATAAGTATGAGTTAATGTGACTCTATATTTATAATGAAAAGATTGAAAATATTAGTATATAGAAAAGGTATAATCTATTGAGAATTGATATTTTTTTAATCAAAACATGGGGATTAATACTTCTAAGAGATTTAAATGTCATTATGATGTTATTAACTTAATGGGAAAGGGATGTTATTCCAAATACTACCACTCACACAAGAGAGTGATATTTTGACTTCATAGTAACGTCATTCAAACTCAAAAATTCTACATTAGTGATTATAGACATGGTGAATATTACCTATTGAGATAATATCAACAATTGTTAAGTGATTTTTATATATGATATTTTCTATAAAATATAAAATCAAGGATGAAAAAGTTTACCATTTGAGTATTCAGTCAAATAATTTCAAAATGGTAAATTATTTATCAAAGTACATAAAATGTAACTTTAATGTCGAAAAATTTATATTTGTGGGGCGTGTAATAATTAGAAAGTATACCTGTACTAATCCTTATAAGATAATCAAAAATAATGATTGAACTAGACTTATTTTTCTATTACAGATTAATAGTTTCATTGAAATTTATGGGAATGATTTTAATTTTAGAAAGACTTTGTTATCATTATTAAGCCCATTATAAAATTTAACAGCAAAATGAATATTTTTTTAAATAGAGGATAATTTAATATATCACTAAGGAGCTACTGGAGACACTTTCACAAGACAAGTACTCACATTAACCTCAATTGAGGAGAGTTTGGTGATATATAGTTTTGTTTTAAAGAATATGATGGGTTTTGTTCTTAGGAAAAATGAAAAAAATGATATCTTATGCCACAATATAGAAAAATATCATTGATAAATAATATTAATGCATTATTTGTGGATGTAAATGGAAATTGTTGAATTAATGATGTGAACGTACTATATCCTTGGTGATATGTGTGATTTATATAATTTTAATGTAAGAAAAAATATATATTCAATTATAGAGATAATTATGGGTGATTAATTTCTCATGAATTTTTATTGACATTCATTTACTAAATACTCAAATATTAATAATTTTTTATTCTAAATAACATTTTTTTGTAATTTTTGGGATAAATGGAATTTTATGAAACAAATAATGAAATTTTGATTTTAATTGCTTCATTTTTATAGATGGTATTTATAAATATTGTCTATTTAAAAAATTAAAAATTTGAAATATATTTATTGGAAATAAACAACCATTTATGACATGATCATGTGTTTTCTTAGCTATATATGATTAATGAGAAGTATGTACAAGATTTAATGTGATTAAAATATAATTCCATATGTTCACATTGGCCTAAAATATATCCTATACACTACACCACAATCATATTTATAGACTATTGATTGAATAGGGATAAAATTTGTGGCTATGGAGCCGTATAAAATTGAAAATAAAGAATATGGGGATCAGATCAAAATGATTTATTGTGGTTGAGATCTATGTATGGGTAACTTCATGGATTAGAACCATGTATAAAATCAATCGTGTATAAAAAAGTTGTGTTATTAATGTTTTATGATATTTATTTATAATTGGGAGGTTTTTATTAGATTACATTCCTCAATTGGGACCTCATATAAAGTTAACTCTGCTAGACAGATGGAAAAAATAAATTAAAGGAATATCAAATGAAATATTCACCATTTTCCGTCATCTTTATAAAAAACATATAGATACATAAAATAGTTCATATTCAATACACTAGGCTTCGTTTCTCAACATATTAAATTGGATCATCCATGAGTTGAAAGTGATTAATTCAAAATTTTCAATGGTCATGTTATCATAATATAACAATTTGTATGAATAAATTTGTGTCAATATATTCATGTTATATTAACCCTTGTACCCTATACTTTTTTAATAATCATAACTTAAAATTGTTATATCTTGTTTCAGGTCTATAATACATTTTATTCACCACCAATATTGTGGATCATTGTGAACATCTAAAATATATTGCATGAGACCATGAAAAACTCAAGAATATATGACAAAGATCGAGAAACTCCATTAAATTAATTTATCACATACAAATACTTGTTGAATCTATGAAATATGTGATGGAGTTTTTGAATATTCAATGTATGATTTTTTTACCATTTCAATATCAAATTAAAAACTAATTCACCTAACGAGCATGAAAGAGAAAGGAATTAAATACACATGAGTCTATTGGGAGAAGACTTTAGAGGAGGGGATAACATGATTTTAAAATCCATGGAAATTTATTGTTTCAAGATAACATAGAGTGATCCTAGTAGTTGGTGACATGTGATATATCCATATTAAATATGAGGTTTTGATAGTTGTTAAGGAGCCTATATGGAGATAAAAAATCATTGTGGTCGGGGTTCATCTCCTCACCTATTGTAGTGTAGTTCCACAAATTTTTATTTACATAGATTCATTATCCATTATTTTCTTAAAATTATCACGTTTCATTGTATGGTTTCATTATATTTTTATAAAATAAAAATAATAAACCATGACTTCCAAGTCTATGGAGCGATTTATCCAATCCTAAGTGTTCTTATCTATTCTAATTTCTTGTCTTATTTTCAATTCAGGGTGCGGGGAGTCATGGATGTGAGTGACTAGGTTCAATTCCTCATCTCTATGACTACCCATGATAATGATTGTGTGAATGAAGTGATGTTTGTTGTCACTCTTCATCTATATTTCTCATCACTTGGGATGAATTATTTTTTAAAATACTCAATCACATCCTATTTTATATTAAACCATAATATTCATATATATATATATATCATATCATATCATAGTATATGAAAATTCATTATATAACATAATGGTCCATTCCATAATCGTAAAGGTCTATTGACTTTATAAAAATGGAAATCATAAATAATTGGTTCAAAAAAGATCTACATTTTCTCCCACTAAGTTCGTAATAGGTACCATAATTTTTAGAATTATCATAATTCATATCATAGGGAAAGGAAACATAAGAAAGGGTTAGTTTAGATGACCAGTAAAGGTATCCAAGGGAAATATCAATGATCAATTTTGTATAAAATGAATATAATGGTATAAGAACATGTGAATAACATTTGAAAATAGTACCCTACATATCCTCAATCATAATATCTAGTGGTGGAAGTAATATTGGATATTTTTAAGATATTAATAATAATGGAATCAAAGAAAAAATTCCATAGAATCGTAACATCAGAATAATTCCTTAAAATGTGGAATACACATAAGAAAAGAAAACAATTTCTTTAGCAGTCAAATATTATTTCAAATACTATCATAGTTGATTGTTTTTAATCTTAAATCAAACATAGTTCTCAATTATTGCTCTCAATACTATAATAGTTTATTTATTTCATTTTTAATAGACACCACTCCCAGTTTTTGTCCTTTTATATCATAAGATATCAATCTTTATATAACTGATTAGAGAGGGAAGTTAGTCCCACCCAAAACATAATTAAAATAATACATATTTGTTCCATAAGATCATAAAAATTTCATTATATCCTAACCAATTAAAATAATTGGTTTTCATTAAAATTTCACCAACGAATAAACTATGTAAAAAGGATAGGTTTCATAAACAATTCATTATTTATTCTTTGAATAACCTATGGAAAATGAACATGTTTCTTAAATATATATTAATTATAAAAATATAGCATCTATAGATGGAATAATTATGATATACTTGGTTCATATCTCAGTTAGACAATATTTTAAATCAAGGGTAGTTGTTATTGATGTATATTAATTCCATTAAAATATCATTAAATTCTTCGTGAGTAAAATACTTTTTCTTATTTAATGATAAAAATTATTAATATAAAAAACATCTTCAAATTTTTTGAAATAATTTTATATTAAAATGAACTTGGATAAATAAAAAGTAATAATCATAAAATTGAGCTATCATGATTATAGAAAATTGTGTTCATGTTGTATACATTAAAATCATTACTTTCAAACATTTTGAGAAAATTAAAATGAAAATAATATAATTTATATATAATTTTGAATAAAAAGTCAGAATGGTAAAAATTAATTAAAATAAACCTTGTATAATATTAAAAACATTACTAAAATCATTTTTTATAAACATAAACATAGAAGGGAAAGTGTCTTTTGACTGAACATGGAGTGAAAAACTAAAATTTCTTTAAAAAATTGTTTTTTGTGTGTATTTTATGAGGGGAAAATGAAATGAAAACAGGAATTCAATAGGTATAACAAGAGGTGTGAAAAATTAATTATATTCAGGACAGAAATATTATAATATTTCTTCATTAGATTTGTTATCATAAATAATCGAGATAAATAATGAGATTTTAACATAAAAATCTTACCTTAAGATCCCCTAGTTTCCAAAGAACTCTCACCCCATATATAATATATTTATATTTATTATAAATCTATAAAAAATCATTCACAATCAAATAATATCATATATGATACCTTTATAACATTTCAACGCCCCTTTTTTCAATAATTCCATTAATCATTATTTTCATGTGTTAACAATTTTTTATCATGATTATTTTAGTTTGCTAGTTTGGGTCCAATTACAGTAATCATAGTTAAATCCTCTTAAATATGATAAAATTTTTATAAATATCATATATATTCATTTTATATATATTTAGATTAATATGTAAATGTTAGAGAGTGAAAAATTAATTTCACCATTAATAGAGACGGTAGGTCATACGTATGCTTGAAGGCTATTTCTATTTTTAGAAGGATTGAATGAGTGAATGGTAAATGATAACTCAAAATTATATAAACATTATTATACATCATATATATTAATTAAATCATTTTTTATTACCATATGAATACTAAATGTGTGAAAACCCAATCACATCACATAGTAAATGTGGTAGTCCACACATACGCATGATCGATGTTATCGTTTTCCAATGGTTTGGAAGGTAAAAAGGTAGATTTTTTATTAGAATTTAATATGTATAATTATTTAATAATGATAATAATTTTACATTAATCCCATCATATTAACCATTAATAATACAGGTTTATGAGAAATTAATTGTATCACTGCAAGGATTTTTTACGTTGTGAATACTTATTACCAATATGTTCACCATACATTTGCTGGAAAGTGGGTAAATAAAAGTTTTTTGACAATCATAATAACTTCTAGGTTTATTGTGTATAATGAAGTGAATATTTTATAAAAAATATAATGTATTTATCGGAGATAAAATAATAATTTAAAATAAAGTTGTTGATTGAGGTGATAACCTCTTCTTCGAAATAAATCATTTATACCTCCTCCTAATGTCTCTAGGATTGGAATTTTGGGAATATTATCACCTATTGAATTTGAATATGGGTGAGTAGAAGATAAATTTGAAGAGTTTTGTTAATGTATAAGGATCAATGTGGTGTTACAAAGATAATGTAGGGGAAAACTTTTATAATTCATGTGAGGGGAACCTTTCGAATTTCAAAATAGATTAAAATAGATAAAATTATTTCTCAAAACAAATAGATTAAAATGAAATATAAACGGTAAGGGGATGAAATTTTATGAAATATATTATCACATTTTCCCTATTTTAATATTTTAATTATTCAAAATTAATTTTATAAAATGTTATCTTCATAATATATAATTATTTCCAATTTCGACACTATTCATTTAATATGACTTCAATGAAATAAATACAATTTTGGAATTATAATATAATTCAATAAAATAACTCCAATATTTCTGATGCATCTAATATTTTTTGTCACATTATAACTGACAAAAAATATAAAACTTTTAATATTCTTAATATCATTAAATTTATTTTTTTCATTAATTGAATAAATAATGTCTTGGCACTATGTATGCATTAAAGTAATTGGATAATATGTAAAAAATGAATTTCTATCAAAAATATAATTTTATTACTAACAGAATGATAATTGATATTCCTTTATAACCATTTTTTCCCTGTATGAGCACATAATGGACATTTAATACTAACAGAGTCATTTTGTATCTATATTTGATTTACAAAAAATATAAGTTATTTTCATTGGAAATTGTCCATTAAAAACATTACTTAGATATTATGGTTACAAGAATCGACTAAACATCATATAATAAGAATTAGGATAACCAATTATGACCTTATCACTTATTTTTTACCTAGATTGTCACAATATACCCTTTATTGATGTGATATATTTTTTAACTATTACTATTCAAATTGAAAAAAAATAAAAAGTTCTTATTAAACACATTTCAACCTAATATTTCCAAAATTTTGAAACCATTTTTTAAAATTTAAATTCTATAATAGGTAAAAATTAATTTTAATATAATCGTGCAACACATAACGAAAAATGTATTTTATATAAATGCATTATTAAGCTCAAAATAATTTTACTTATTATCTAATGTATAAATAATATTAAATGGATGTTAAAAATTTTATTAACTATAATATTTATATAATAACCTCAGATAAGTAAAAAATATTTAATAATTTAATTTATTAAAATAAATGCATATTATGTGTATAAATAAATTTCCTGAAAATATCTCTTTTAATTTAAAATAATTTGATTTTTATTTATACATAATAGATAACCAATGAATACTTTTTAATCATATGTAAACCATATTTTTTGATAATTTATTTCATTATATTCAAACCCATAAATACAAACCCTATTCTATAAGTGTTACTTTAGATGATTGTATTTTAACAGTATATTGTGGTTTGTTTAATCTGAGTGTTGCATGTGACACAATTTATCAAAGAAATTCAATTTATATGAAATCAATTCATAAAATCAAGGGATATTATATTTAACCCTTAATTAAATTAAATTTTTCTTCTAGATTTTTCACTTTGATACAAATATATGAGGATTATTTTTCTCATTATATCCCTTGGTTCCCATGTTGCTTCCTTGATTTTATGATTTATCCAGATAACTTTCACCATGTATGTAGCCTTGTTTCATAGTAATTTTTCACTATGGTCCATGGCTTATAATGGTTTTCAAACTTTTTAAATATCAATTTATAGTGTTATTTGTTTTAAATTTAGTTAATTTTATTCATCAGGTATGTACTTCCCTGTCGGAGATACATCGAACACATCATGGACTGGAAAATGGTTTTTTGGAAGAACCAAGTGATTAGTTGATGCCCCTACTTGATCAAGAATCAAGAAAGCATAAATTTACCATGGAAATATAATTACCTTCTTTAATAATGTCATAAAACTATTCCATGAATACATTCATAGAAAAAATTATCACCAACTTCAAAACCATAGTTGCACCGATGATTGTCAACATAACATTTCTATCGACTATGAGCTATCTTATTGTCTTGCTGAATGGTTCTAAAATTCTCCATCACTTCCTAATTTATCTCTAATCATAATTTATGTCATTCTAAAATATTATCCCAAAAGTTTTATGTTCTATAATAATTTCTATAGGGTTCTTCGTAATGTCCCATCTAAATGCTCAAGTGAAATCTACTATTGTATGAAAACTCAACTAGAAGAAGGTGTTGGTCCCAACATCCATTAAAATACAAAGAACTAGATCATGAAATTTCCTCTGGGGATTGAATATTTCATTCATAATAACCATATATTTAGGGATGATACACCATATAGAAACTCAACTCCATATTTAGTTCTTATGGATGTCTTTTCCAGCACATCAAGGTAAACCTCAAATACTGATTAGTTTCAATAAAAAGTGGTACTCTATGCAACCTTACTACTTCTTTAATATAAATTATATAAATTTTATCAAGAAATAAATAATAAAAAATCTAAATTAATAGTGTTTAACTCATAATTGGATCGATTATAAAGTATGTATAATTGTACCGTTTTTATTTTTTTGGGAAACCAATGATATAATCCATAGTTATTTTTCTCATTTCCATTCTTGTATGGGTAATGTTTGTAACATTAACTTATAATTTTGTCTCTTGATATATATTTTTTTACCTAAAAGAAACCTGTATACATTCTCAAAATATACATATTCATGATTTCCCTATAGAAATAATATTTTAGATCATTGTATATATATTTAGTTCTAAGATGAATATAAAATGGTGAAATGTGAGCTTCATCCAACAACTCCTTCACATCTGGTATGGACTGAACCCATACACAGTTCCTAAACCTTATTATCCCATAAAAATATATGTTAATCTTGATTACATTTGTCACCATATTTTTTAGTGTCATATCTTCATATTTTACAGCTTTATTCATCACTCTAATGAATGGTTAAAAAATTATTTGAGAAAAGCAAATACTTTCCCCATTGCATCATGATTTTAAGATCCATATTATAGAAATATAAAAATATTGGATGTTTTTTACACCAATAATATATTATAAACCTATATTATTTTATCTTATAACATCTTACACCTTATTCGATTTCCCAGGGTGGTATTTTATTGAGTGGTCATAATCATTAATCAGCTCCAACCATTTTGTCTTGTGCATATTCAATAATTTCTGTGAAAAATATACTTTAAAATTTTATTATTAGTATATATATCACACATTTATCCATAAAGGTAATTTCTCCATAAATATAATGAAACAATTACTAAATTTGACTCAAAAATTATGATTTGTGTAGTTATTGTCTTAAACCATCAATTGGTATGTTGTATAATCTGTCACCATCTCATTCTGCAAGATAACACCTCCCAATGCATTCATTGATGCTTCAATATTGATTATAAACCATTCTTAAATTTAGGGTAAGGTATGAATAACAATATTTAATAACCTTCAAATCATATCATTGAAATTGTCTTCTCATTCATCTTTCCAAAGGATCGTAGATCCCTTATGAGTTAACTCGTTTTGGGTACTATTAATTCATGATAAATTATTCAAAACAATAGATAATAATCCTAAAATAAATAAAACTATTGATCTAGATTATTTTGGTTGGTCCATGCCAATATTCAAGATCCTTTTTGTTTGGAAGATCTAATTATATACACTAACTTTAGATTATATAACCCCATAATGAAACTTTCCAAATCCAAAATCAAGGCAATGCAAAATTCACAAAAATATTCTCCTTCCTCAGGAACTTTAATACAATTATCACGTTACATTCATTCATGTCTTTTCTGGTGGAATATATAATAATTTCATCTATACTGACTACCAAAAAATTTACAAGGTAATAAATTAATAATCTATTAATTAAACCTAGGAATTTAGAATATGAATTAGTTTGACTAAATGGAATCAGACTAAATGGAATCACTATAAATTCACAGCGTCTATAAATTATAAAGAATGGTGTCCTAGGAATATCGTTTTTCATTAACCTCAATTGATAATATCTAAAATTATGGTCCATCCTAGCTAAGTTATTTAACATTGTGATGTTTATCAATCAAGTCAACAATATAGTGTAAATCATACTTGTTTATTGTAGTGATTTTTTATTTCTCAATAATCTAGGTAAAGTCATATTAACATTTCATAATTCTTGAAAAAAATAATATTTACACCCCATGATGACACAATTTCTAGAATGAATCCCTTATCAATATTCTTAGGGAGGTTCTTCTTCGATTTCTATAACACAATTGGGGAAATTATATAAGTATTGTTTCAAATATGTTTAGAATCAGGTATCAATTTTATTGAAAACACAACATCACGATTTGGTGGAAGACTAGAAAATTCATTGAGAAAGAAGTCAAAAAAACTCCCCCATAAAATGAATATCATTGATGTTGAATTTATCTCCAACCATATGAGATAAAAATATATTCTAAATATGATTCATAACCTATCAAAAAGGATGTAATTTTGATCAGAAGTTTATATTTATCGTCACACTATTATACGATCATAGGTTCATTTGAAATATCATATGTGACTTCTCTTACCCAAAACTTGATGTGGTATTTATGAAGGGATATCTAATCCATTCATATAATAACATCAAAATTAACCAATGGAAGAATAAAAAGATTTATAAGAAGAATTTTGCCTCAAAATTAAACTGAATAAGAATCATAAACATCAAATGTGATCATCGTAAAATTATATATTTTTTTAAAAAACTCAAAATATAATCACTATGGTTGTAAAAGGATTCCATTAAAATTTTATTTTCATAAAACATAGTGCACAGATCTATAATAAAATATGAAATTATTAGTTCTAGATTAGATTGTAGGTGTAAATTTTAACACATTGTTACCATACCCCTCATCTAAAATAATGACCACATTATATTTTTTTCAGTTGGCTTAAGAGGATATTAATTTTGATCATCGTCATTATCTATTAGATTTGGTCACTAGTTGAAACAATGTAAATAAAACTTTCATTTTATACATTGAAGTGTCATTGGAGAAATCTGTGATGATTTCTTTTCATTTACATTGGTAACTAATTTAGCCCATTAATTCATCACTTGATTTTTAGATGACCTTTTATTCTACACATAGAAAATTTACCAATTCCCATAAGATAGTTTCCTCCATATTTCTATCCATACTCTGAGAAAAATGGAAGTCGAACCATTTTCTCTTAATGGTTTTTAGAATTTCCTTTGAATTCCATATATTGTTTCTTATGAAATACATGAGATTGATGGGAAATTATAATCTCTATATCAACATTTATGGAACATCAAATGATTTATTCATAGCTACTGAAGTCCATTATAGATAATAACTTTATGATATTTGGTTTTATGAAACTAAAGAATCGGTCAACATAACATTCAATTTGGATGAAAATTCAATATGTTTACCTTGAAATTCATTTAGACATTTCCTCATATGTATCAATATATTAATCATCCTTATGTTTGAGTCCAAGAAATTAATTCTCCATTTTTTTAGTAAATAAAATAAAGAAATTAGTGAGTTAAAAATAAAATCATCAACCCATCCTAGTACATGGATTCAATTTTTTCTTATCACTTATTGATCTTGATGAGATTCCTCCATTGATTTTGTTTTCCATATAAATGATCAACATATTAAATAATATTCCCATGTTCCAAACATTTTATAATGAAAACTAAATTTCCATTGGTACTAATCCATTACTCATTGACCAGTCGAATAACAAACCCACTAAAAGAAAGTGGATGTTGCCTCATGAAAGATTCAACAGAATGTTGTTACCTACAATGTGCATTTGCATTCTCAGCATGATTCATAACATGAAAAAATTTTGTGAGCAATGCATAAATATTTTTCATTCCAACTCCCACAAAATTTAGTTTCTTAGGAGGAAAATAAATTTACTATCAGTCACATTTAGTATTAACAAGGTTCCTTTGGGTTATATCAATTAACTAAAACCAAAATGATTAGAGTAATAATGATCATAGTGGAATACCACAAAACCATGAAAATTTATGTATAGGATGTATATATCATGACACATTTTGTATTAAAACTTAGTTTTAACCAATGTAATTCATGATTTAACAAAAACATTAGTATTTTTCATATATCATACTTATCCCCAATGTTTTCCCAATAGTTTTTCATCCTATTTTAAAATGAATAACTCTACCTTTCCCTAATAAATACCATTGTGACCAATAGTTTTCATAGAAAAATATCACATCTTGGTATATGAATATTAAATACATAACATACAAAACTGTGAAAGAATCTTATCTTTCTAGTGACTTTGGAAACATGGTCACAATAATGAATAATAAATAAAATTACTACATTGTCTCCCATTACGATCATCGTAACTAGCACCCTTATTAAATATATCATACGTCGTAAACTAGGTAAGGAAACATATGAAAGGGTGAGATCAGATTCTCAGTAAGGTTAAAAAATGAATATATCAATGATATCCTGAGCATAACATCAACTTAAGAGAATGAGAAAAGTAAAATAATAGTCGAAAATCATTCCTCCCATATCATAAATCATAATCATGGGCTATGTAATAAATCATGTCAGTTCAAAAGAGATAACACATAATGTAATCATATATTAAAATCCATGGAATGATAAATTGGAAAAATACATGGAATATTAGTATACACATAATTATAGAGAATCATCTCCTTTATAAAAATGTCTTTTTACTGAGACAGTTATAGTGTATTGTGTTCACTACCCAAACCATCATATTAGTCATGGATCACTCATAGTACTATAAAAGTGTACATGTTCTCATACTAAAATGGGTTCACTCCACATTAATAACCCTTTTCCTTTATGATATATCGATCTTTACCCAATGAATTGGAGGTAGATATAGGTTCAACCAATCACATATTGAAAATAATACAAATTATTTCCAAAATATCATAAAACATTCATCATATCAAAACCCATGATAAAAAATCGTAAACATTTCATTATAATATAACCCATAGAAAAGGAATATGTTTCATAAACAGTTCCTCATTTCATTATTTCATCATAGCATAACCTGTGGAAATGGAATGGGTGTCATAAATACCTTGTCATAAAAAAAATATTCTATCCCAGTAATATGGATGGTATAATTTTATATTACCCTTAATGGAACATAAGTGAATGTAGCGGTTGTCTTCGTCGATGAATAAGAATACCCAAATATATTTAAGACTCAATTGAGGAAAATACCCTTTCAACTTTAAAAGCAACTTATCAAAATATAAAACACATCAAACAAATTAATGAAACCATTTTTACAGAATATATCCCAGGAAACTTATAAATGAATCTTTAAGTAATTTATCATTATATATAGTGGAAAATAATGTTCATGTCATATAACATAAAAATACACTCCTTTCAAACTTTTAGAAAAAAATTCAAAAGTGACTCATTTAGAAAATAAAGAGAATTTTCATTTTAAAACATTTTTTATAACATATAAAATGGTTAAAATGAATTTAATAAACCCTTTTATAATATTTAAAAAATACATGAAAATATTTTTCAAAAACATGAACATTGAAGATAAAGGGGTTTTCGACCAAAGAGACAGATAATTGTTTTCATCAAAAAAATCTGTTTCTTGAGTTCTTTAAAAGAGGAAAATAAAAATAAAACATTTATTCATTGGATATATGTATTTGGAAATAAAATTCATGATATTATTGAGAGTTATATCATAATATTTCATCAATATAATCCTCATCATAAAAAAAATCTTGATAAATAATGAGCTTGGCCCATAAAACCATTTCCTCGAGTTCCCCTTTTTTAAAAATCGCAATACAATCTTTTATAAAAAAAATATCATTTTATTTATTCTATAAAATAATAATAAATTTAATTATATTATCATATTTGATCTCTTTATAACATTTTAGAACCCCTTATATAATTACTTGTGTAAAATCCTCATTTCTGAGTGTTAACTCTTTTGTTTATGAAGAATATTTCAATATGGTAGTTATGGGCCACATTATTTTTTTTCTGGCCAATGACCAAAACACCATATACGATTAAAAAAAGGGGGTTACACGAGTCTAAAATTTGTGACCTTTTAACATCCCTAACATAACGCGGGAGTAACTCAGGAGGAAGATCATCCCTCCAATGCAGATCATGGGTAACACCTAAATTGGCAAGCCCATCAGAAATCCTATTAGCTTCACTATAAGTGTGGGTGGCGATGAAGCTAAGACCATCCATAGAGTTCAAGAAATCCATCCCATGAGAAGTGAGATTCCAAGCAAGGTGGATGGTGTCGTTCCAAATAGCATGTATGATGGTAGTGGAGTCTCTCTCAATCCAGATGTAGTTCTAATTGTGAAGCTTGGAAAAAGAAATGGAATGAATGACGGCCATCATCTCAGCTTCAAGGGAATTTGAGGATCCGGAGGAGCCATAGAAGCAACCAAGCATCTAGTCCAAATGATTTCTGAAGATGGCGCCATAGCCCGCTGGTCCAGGGTTTCCTTTAGAGGCTCCATCCTCATTGACATTATTCCATCCTGGGGGGTGGGATCCAAAAAACATCAAAAGTATATTTAGGGAAGGGATATTTCCCTTCCACCCTAACGCATCTGAGGATCTCAAAGTCATGAATCGAGTTGTTGCAATGATCTTTTTGGATCGAATCCGCTTCTCGGATGGCCATGAGAATTCTCGCCTTTCCTGCATTAATTTTAAAAGAGTTATTACAAAAAATAATTTCATTTCTACCATACCAGATTACATGAAGAAGCTCCGCTACGGCAGCAACCAAAATATTTTTGGGCCACATATATTTATCATAGTTAAACCATAATAAAGAGTTTAATAATAATGATAATATAAAATATTTTCATTATAAACATATTTAGGTTCATCCATAAACATTTAATATGGATAAAAGAATTACATCTTTCATAGAGACAGTATGTTGTACATACGCATCAACATTTCTTCCAATTTTTTGAGGATATAATAAAATAATGGTATATAATAGCTCAAAATTATATAATAATTGTAATTTATTATATAAATTCATTAAATATATCCTTATTACCATCTAAATAAAATATACATGTAAATCAAATCACATTTTTTCTTAGAGGTGCTAGTTTACACATATGGAATGTCGACGTTATCATATTTTAAAGGTTTGGAAGGTAAAAAGGATGATATTATATTATAATTATAAATGTATATTTATATAATATGTATCATATATAAAAATTATACACATCCTAATACTCATCCATAAATTATGGTTATGAGAAATGAATTGTATCTATATGTGGATATGAAACTTCATACATACACACGAGCAATATTTTCACTTCCCATTTGATGGAACGTGGGTGAATAAGGGTAGGTTCATAAACATAATAATTGTTTGTACACTAAGGATACTAAATTTATTATTTTAGGATGAATATAATTTTCTATAGGTGTTAAAATAAAAATAAAAAATAATGTGATTGATTAAGGAGAGTACCTCTTCTATGAAAAACGTTTTTTAGATATCCTTTGGTGGGATATAGAGTTGGTATTTTGAGAATACACCAACTTATGTAATGTTGAAAGAGGAATTCATAAGATATATTTGAATATTTTCTTTGATAGGGATGGATCCTATTTGTTTGAAGAATAAAAAATGTAGGGTTATCTTTTATAATTGAGTGGAGGAGAGCCCTTGTACTTTCTAAAACAATTAAAATATATTAAAGTCATTATCAAGTAAAATAATTCCAAATAGACAGAAATGGGAAAGTGGAGCCATTTTCAACAATATATTTTCCCTTTATTTCAAATTTTCAAATTTTTATCATTTTTATATAATTTAAAAAAATATTATTTTCATAAAATATCATTATTTCTAATTTAGACACTATTCATTTATTTAGATGAAAACAAAACAAATAAAAAAATATAATTATAATATAATTATTGAACATAAAACAAATATTTCATATTCATTTAAAAATATTAGGGAACACTATACCTTACTCAAAATATCACACTTTTATTATTTTAAACACCATTTATATTTTTCCATTAATTGAATAAATAATACTTTTTTGTTGTGTAAGATTTATGTTAGTTATACAATAACTAAGTTTAGAAATAAATTTATATCTTGATGATAATTTTAATATTTAATATATTTTTAATTTAAATTCATAAATAACTATTTCTTTATCATATATGAACACATAATGGTTACTTAAAATCTAAGAGAGTGATATTTTATAACTTTCATTGATATAAATAAAAGGTAAAAAATATTTGCAGACAGGTTTCCATTAAATAGCACAATTTATATCCAAATGTTATATGTGTAGAAATAAATTCATAACAAAAGAATTATAATGAAATATAATGGTCGTATCACTTAATTTTCACCTGGATAAACCTCATTTACCCTTTACCAAGCTGATAAATTTAACCACATTTGAAACTCATACCGGACACAAATAAAAGGGGCCTCCGTACAAAATTTAATCCTCTTAACTAATGACATTGAATAAATTTTCATAAATAAATTTTCCCTTAGTGGCATAAAATAATTTCTAAATAAACTCGCAATATGAGATGAAAATAAATTTTTTGGAAAATACAATTTTAGCCATAAAACGTGGTTTTTCTAATCTCATGCCATGAATAATATTAAATGAATGTCAAAAAAATTTCTTAAATAATATATATATATATTACATTAAATTATTTCAGTAATTTTGAATAATTTAATTTATTAAGAAAAATAAAATTATGCATATAAAAAATTCTTTTTAAAAAATAAATCTTTTACTTTCAAATTCATTTTATTTTCATTTATAATTAATATAAAATAAATGAATTAATTTTAGTCATATGTAATAAAAATGTTTTCATAATTTAGTAATACTACTCAAACCCGTCAATCCAATGACTATGTGATAACTATCACATTAAATAATAATATTTAAAGATTATATCATGATTAATTTAATATCTATGTTGTGTGTAATGAATGACGTTATAGAAATTATACTTATTTGAAAAAAAAACATTTCAAAAAATCATAGTGTGTCAAATGTTGAGAAAAAAACACATTTGGTGGACTGAGTTGTATGTGATAATAGAACATCATGCGGTTTAAAATATAATATGTTGAATTAGTGTATAATTAAATGTATTGTTTTGTGTGTTTTATTTATCTAATTATTTGAAATTATAATATTAGGAGGGTAATTAATATAGATTCAAGCTAGTGAGTTACTAATGAAATAAATCAACTCCCACTATATATGAATGACTAGAAAGGTAGATTCCTTACTTTAGTCACAACTCATTCTCGGTTTGTATACCATTTCATTTTTCTCCGAATTAAATTATTATAGAATAATTTTAATTTTAATTCATTTAAAATTAAAAACACCAAAGAGTAATATAAAAAAGGTTTCATTAGGATACAATTGTGTCTTATTAGAATAACGACCATGGGTTTCATTATACGTCATTCATCTGGTAGTTTTAAATTCTTATTTAGATGTTATGAACCATAAACATGATCCATGTATCAAAATTTGGCATCAATATAATGCGGTTCTTAACATTAGCATTACATTTTCCTCAAAATCTTCTTTTCCATGGATTTTTAAATTAAATATAAAAAACAAAATGTATTTAGATTCACCTTATTTAAGTGATATTGTGGAATAATTCCATATAAAAATTTGATTGATATTCAAACATGGGATTAATGCATCATTATAAGTGATTTCGAACAAAATTAAACAAACTTTTGACCAATAATTTTTGAAATCATTATTAAAATAACCAAAATTGTCAAAATATATATACTTTAAAATATATGTAGGATTGGTTTCAGAGTATCTTATGACACATGAACAAGAATATTTCCTTCAAAACCTGAAGAGGATATCATGGAAGCAGTGGGTCAATAAGAGAACAATTCACCACCATGTTCAATTAATCATTCAAATTATTGAAAGGTGGTTTTGACCAATTTTGGTTTATTTTGGGAGAACAGAATGTTCTACATGATTTATTCTATGGATATTGGTAAAAATATCCAATGGTTTTGTTTCAAGATCCTATTATCTTCAATAAATATGATTTATCACTTTTAATCTCTCTTCAAGAATATGAATTTGAAGACACACTGTAGGAGAAATTTCTTTCTTGAATTGTTAATGATCTTCTACCCACCAAATGGCCATCTAATATACCTGAGGTACTCAGAAATATAAATCTTAGAAGCAGATGCATCATGGGTTTATTATCTCTTTATGAATTTATTTTATATATATTTTATTAAAAAAATTAAATATGAGTTCCCTATTCAATAATTGATGAGCCAGCCTCACTCATGCAGAACATGGAAGTGGAAGATGGAAGAATAAAAAACATAATATATTTTTGTAGAATTCTCAAGGAGATTTATAAAATATATCCCATAGATACTCAATATTTTATAGAGCTACCATATGTTATACCCTAGAGCAGTTCATTAAGACTAAGACTATGTGCCACATTACCTCATTTTCACAGTTCATACATAATAGGTTATTGACTAGAAGTATGGTCCAATGTCATATAGTGCAGAGAATATGCCTTAAATACCAGATATCCCTATATATTAAATATATGAGAATAAATAATTACTAAATATTAAAAATTAAAACATATATAAATAACTTGACTCAATTATAACATTCTATAAAAAAATATGACACAGTCTTTTATATATAGAGAGAAGAAGGTTCTCTACTTAGGATGAATCAATACAGATCATATAAAAAGAGAAAAATAATATTCTAATAATTATATAAAAAATATCACAATTTATTTCATTGTATTTCTTCAAATATTGATCCAAATCAGAAACTAAAAAGCCATACATTGGCCATTTCCTTGGTATAAAACCTCGATAACAAAATATGCACACACACCAAGGTTCCAGTGAAGTGTGTGAGTATTAAACCCAGTAAGAAACTAGAAAAACATCATTATCATAATTTTAGTAAATATATAGAGTTTTAAAAAAACATAAAATTTTAAATATAAAACAACAACATAATTCTATTTGGTCATCGGGCACTAACAATGCCTGTTTGGACACCATAAATACATTTTCCCTCATTTTTGGAAGGAAGATAGAACTCATATCATATACCCATTACTAGTAAATATATAATGTTAAAAATAAGGAACAAAAATTTCTAACATTGGATGTAATTAATGTTTTTGCTTGGGAAATGTCCCATGGTTTAATCCCAGAACTATTGAATCTAATTTTTGTGGTCTTTGGAGGGCATCATAATATCTAATCTCTCACATAAATAGAACTATTCACTTAGTAATATATCCATGGAAACATTATAAGGAATAATTATGAGGAATAAGTCATAGTAGAAGACATTTCATACACACTAAATCATTATTTTAGGGAAATTTCGCATTATTACATCATATATAGATTATCTCAAATAATAAAGAAGGAATCATCCAGAGAAAAACCTAATACCCACCATCAACTTTTCCCTCTTATCAGTCATCCAGTATCATTAGGAAACAAATTCCTTAAATCACTCCCCAGCTAAATTAATCATAGCATCCCACACTATCCTTTAATTTTCACTAACTATACTTACTTCTAGATGGAGTCACTTCTTATTACTATACTCTAATCTGGGAGTCCTTCTATGCCCCTAACTATCCAAAAGAACCCACAATAAACAATAAAAATCAAATTTATTACCCTATTATAATTCTTCTAAATATAGATAGATTAATCACACTAATATGCACTAATATATCCCATTATGGGGTTAATTATATCATTTGAAACATAGTTTACTACTTTGATACCAAATAAAAACATAGTTCTAATCCACACTCCTATATGAAAATCAGACCATATGACCACATATTGATTCTATAACATCTTTTGTACATCATAACTAAATATTAATTGAGAATAATTTCTAACACATTCTCATTAAATATTTCATGATCAATCAATATCTAAAATTAGCTTGATACCTTCACAACCATTTATTTACAATGAAAAAAACAGATAAAGAAGATGCACCTAGGGCATGGATAAAATTATATTTACCTAGTTTAAACCTCAGAAATAAAATTAAAATTAAATATAAATGAATAAATTAAGATTTATCATTAGGTATGAAATAATTAATAAGATAATGGGAATACAAATTAGTCAATATTGTTTTATAAAATAGTGAAGTTATCCCTTCTTTATACATATTATATAAATTAATGATCATTTACAAACAAATCTAGAAAAAATTCATCACACTAAATTCATATAAAACACTAAGACCAAAACAATGGGTACCCATAAATATTACACACTTACATATCATCCATATGGACATTTATATACCAAAAATTACATACCAACCATGAAATTTTTTCAAAGTTTGGTTTTTTATTTCTGTGTTCAAAATTCTCCTTCAAGAAACTATCTTCCCAAAATAGTCCTTATTTTCAAATATTAATCTTCTAAAACTACATATCATTCTCTAATTTTAAAAATCATCATCAAGATAAACACTAATTATCTTATATAAAAATTATTGTGAAAGTTCTATATAACCTAAGCTAACCGTTGTATAATAAAAATGTTACTCATACGTATCATGGTGAACTTAAAAACATATATATTTTATGGTCAACACTAAAGGACACTAGTATGTGAATAATTTCCTCATTCATATTTCATTTTTTTACAAATTTACTCTTATATAGTCCAAGGTTACTCTTATATATCACACTATGTTATCCAAACCATAACTATTATCTTACATAGATTCAAGGTGCTACAAATATTATGTGACGTACCTCATACAAATTTAGTCTACTAATAAATGACAAGGGATTAAAAAATCATTAGTAGGATGACTATACATTTTTAAAAACACCGTTATTGAGATAAAAATATAAATATCCCAATCAAAACAATATTTTTCGTGAAATGTTGTGAGAAAAACAAAAAAAAATACTAAATACAAAAAATTTAGAGTTTGATTACAATGAAAACTAAGATATCCATAAAAAACTAAAATATATACTAACATAGAAACAAATATGTGGAAACCCTATAATAACCCAAAAGAGTAAATCCATTCTCCAACCACACTATGGATAATTAAGCTTAAACTTCTCCCCTTGAGACATGAGAGACATTTATTTTACTTGTGCTTTGAAGAACAATGTCAGCATATACACTAACATAAATATATAGGGGTGAGTATACAACCCAATAGAAAATTCATAACAGACTTCCCAACTCATTCCACTTAGACAAGAATAATTTTTCTCACATTTCAATATACCTATAATTATAAGAATTAAGAACCAATTAACTTCATTAAATAAATAATGTTAATTTAAATATATAAACTATTAATTCAATCCACATGGAATATCCAATTCCACATCACACACATGTATGAATTCATCCAACATGGATAAGCCCTTACTAATAAGAATAATATGTTCCTACCAATCAAGTAATTAAATTTCATGATTCCATGGTACCCCAATGACACTAACCCAATATTTTGACCCAAAAGGTGTCATCCAATACAATATAAACTCCCATAATTCCAAGCGAATTTCAATGTCAAACACCCATTCATTTATTCAAATAGATTAATACTTTAAAAAAATTTAATCAATTTTCATTCATGGGTTACACAACAAAAACAAACATTCAAAACCATGTAACAAATTTGGGGTTTTCAGAAACCATTAAAATTCCAAAAGTTTCATATCATAAATCAAAATAGTTTTTTATGAAGAATTCATCCAAATTTTAAACACAAAACATGGATAAGAATTTATGAAAAACTAATCATTAAATTTCATGAATAAGTGTAGAAAAAGAATAACCACCTATCACACAATGGATCTCAATGAACATAAATAATGAAGTTGTGATCTATCCGACCTTGTAATGACCTTAACTATTTAAAAAAATTCCTCTAATGTTTTAATTAAATGTATTATTAAGTAATAGGGTTATAGAAAACACATACACTTATTTTTTTAAAATTATATCCTATTGTATTTAAATATACATCAATAATCATTACTATTGATAATATATTCATTGAATGATGATCACATGCTTAGTATAAATATAATGTTTTTACAAATCCAATTGACATAGACAAAGTAAGTGATGACCTAAAAAAGTAGGATCATACCCTATGAAAACCATTTGTTGGACCTTTCAAGGGATATAGTATCATTGGTATTTTCCCTTGACCAAAACAAAATGAGATATAACAAATTAAACATGAGTAAATTTTCCTAAACCATATTCGTCAAACCACCCCTTGAAAATATCATTATCGCGCACCTAACTCTTATGGGATTTATGGGGTATTAAAGTGATATATATAAATACCCTATAAATATGATTATGTTTTTTATTTGTTATAGAATAATGGATATATTTTCATCCTTTTTATTGATACATTATAAATGATATTTATTTTGAAACAATAAAACACAGAGAGTATTTTTAGGTAATATTGAAATCCAAATAAGGAATTTATTTTGAAGAATAAATTTATTTTTTAAATAATAAATATATAAAAAAATATTATTATTAAATGATTTTTATTAAATATAAATGATCATATAATTTTTTTGATGTTAAATGTAAATATTTAGGGATTTAAAAACTATTACTGTTAAAAAAACCCAACATTTCTTAATAATGTCGATGTTATTTTAAATGTGAAAATTAAAATATTTAGATAAATTGTTAGATTTTATTTATAATATTTTCTGAATCATAATGTCAAAATTATCCAATGGTGACTTTTTCATAATTTTCTAAGACAGTCAAATTTTCAAGTAAAATTAAAAAACTGTATAAATATACATTGTGTATTATAGGATTATAATGACCCAAAAGTGATGTAATATATACTATAAATGGTTTCAATGACCTAATAAATGTTTTCCAATTAAAATAATATGATTCTAAATTTATTTAGTAAATTTTATAAATCATTTATGAATCCTCCAAATCCGATAATATATTTGAAGGTTTTAAAATACACTCTCAAATGAATCTTTTTTTGAATATAATCCAAGATTAGGGGGAATGTTAAAATCCTAGATAAAAATAACATGATTCAATTGATAGATTTATGTGATAAAGGTATTCGACATTCAATGGGCTATTTAATACCTTAATCACGGAACAATGGATCAACTCCATTGTGAATATAGTCTTCACCATTAAATTTTCCAAATAAGAGAATATTCCACTAGTAGTTTACCATATTGAAGGAGAATCTATTCAATAGTGTACATTGGTCAATAATACAGATCTTGAGGAAGATATTTAAGTGATGGTGTGGAAGGAATTCTAGAATATGTGTTTGGATAAATTTTTTCTTTGTGCTCTACTACATTAAATCTAAATGTATTTCCATACCTTAAGAAAAACTAGGATTAATCCATAATGATGTATGAGAAAAACATCACAAGAAATTCATTATACGCCTTTGTCCTTGCCGTTACCCCCAAATACATGGTTGACTGCTTCTTTTGAGGGATAAAACCTAGTCTATGAAAATCCATTATGATAATAGATTTTGATAGCTATGAGGAAATTGTCTAATGTGGCCTCAAAGTTGAGATGTTTATTAGTGAATCACTAGGGCATCTTAGTGATATAAAGTGGAATGTGTTGTTTAATTATTTTTGTCCTATAGAGAAATCCACAGGTGCTATGAAATTGAAACATACCACTTGTCAATGTTGTGGAAAGAAGAACTTAGAAAATAGCCTAAGGGGGTGAGGAAATGATTTAGGTGCATGGAGGAAGGACACCTGTCCAATGATTGTCGAAAGCAGAAACCCAGTAATGAAATGGAGGAAAATAATTCTTGGGACAACACTTAATGAATTTTTTATTACATTAATTTCAATGAATGAGATTAATTTTTAAACCAGTGCACAAAGCTAGGGGTTTTATTGGAAACCCAAAAATCTCCAAGGAAGCAAGGGAAATCATTTTCCATCACAGCATTAGAGGTGGATCCCAAAAATGAAGTGGTGATATGTACGATGGTTATTCATTCAATAATAGAGAATGTATTGATTATGGTTTTATGCATTCCTTCATATCTTGAATGTTTAGTAGATCTATTCAGACACCACAATAAAGCATCGAAGTAGAGCTATTGATGAAAATGGAAAATAGTGAAATTATTTCATCTTAGGTATATAAATCCTACCATATAACAATTTTCGGGATGAACTTCCATTGAATATTTCCATACATCCTTTATTATAATTTTAGTCAATTTGGGAATGGATTGCCTTTCCTTATATATATCAAACATAAAATTTCATGGGAAGTAAATCATGCTATGTATTTTTAATCAACCCTTGATTCTGTACAAGTGCAAGGATGATGACAAATCTTATTTACCCCCAACATCTTAAGCACGTATATTATTTCTCTAAGAGAAAGAGTATATTTCTCAAATTCTTCAGTATATATAAATAACCACCCACGAAGACATGCCTATTGTGATGGAATATACTGATGTGATTCCCAAGGAATTTCTTGATCTTCCTCCTAGATGATAGGTTGATTTTTCAATTAAGCTTCTGCCTAGGGTTTTTCTATTATACAAAAATCTATATTTATTGGTTTTTTTATAACTTATGGAGCTAAAGAAAAAACAATTGATAATATGGATAAAGGGTTCATATGCCCAAGTGCTTCACCATTAGGTTCACTAGTCATATTCTTCAAGAATAAGGATGGGTCAATGAATCACTGCAGTGATTAACATGATGTCAACTAGAACACAATAAAAGCAGTATCCTCAGCCATAGATTTATAACTTGTTTGATCATATAGGTGGATCTAAATACTTATTCAAAGTTGATATACAATTGGGATATTAACTAGTTAGGGAGAAGGAGGATATCCCAAATACTTCTTTTTATAAAAGGTAGAGGCACTATGATTTCATAGTAATTCCATTCGGAATGAAAAATTCCCCAGAAATCATCACAGACATGATGAATATTGTATTTAATGATTACCTAAAAATCATACTCTTTATATATGATATTATAATATTCTATGAACCAATGTAGGTGCATGAGTGCATCTGAGTACTGTGCTAAAGACTATACGAAAGGCAAAGCCTTATGCCAAGTACACCATATGTGAGTTTAGGTTGAAAGAAGTATCATTCATTTGGAATATCATCACAAGAAATGGGATATCTATAGACCACAAAAAATATAAAAAAATGAAGAATGGATATGGCCAACATCTATAACATATATTCATAGTTTTCTTGTTTTAGGTGGGTATTATGATTGATTTTTGAGAAATTTCGTAGGATTTTCAAACCACCTAACCAAGACAACATGGAAGGGATCCATGTTTTCTTGGGATAATGAATCTATTGAGAGATTCAAGTATATGTAAAGTAGGCATATCACTGAACTTGTTATCACACTACCGACATGTGGATAACATTTCCTTGTGTTCAGTGATTAATTGAAGAATGTCCTAGGTTGTTTTATAATGTGTAATGACAAATTCATAGCCTATGCTTCACGGAAGATAAATTTTCACGAACACAGTTGACCAATAAATGACATAGAGATGGTTATAGTGTTATTATCTTTGAAAAAATAGCAGTATTATCTATTTTTAAGGATGTTTCAACTATATAAATTTAAAAAAAATCAAGTATATATTCACATATAAATAGATGAATATTATCCAATGAATATGGTTAGAGCTGATCAAGGATTGTGAATTCTTAATTCAAGACCATCTATTGAAAGTAAATAAATTTGTAGATGCTATACGTATAAAGGATCTGCCAATTATATCATTGATGATAATTTATAGGGATCATGTGTTTTTAAATTTGAAAAGGATGGACATGGGAATTATAAAGAAATGGACATCATCAATCCTTTCAAAAAATATTTTTCAACCATATCATCTAGAGAGGTTAAAGGATGATAAAAGAGATTGTGTGTGAATTCAAAAAAAAAGTGGAAACTATAAGAAAAGGTAAAACCACATAGGGTGTTTTAAATTAAGGAGTTGTGATATTTGGATCAAGAATATGTGCACCATCAAATCCTGTGACAAATAAGGAGTTGTTGGATGATGCAAAAAGCCAAAAATTCTCTATCCATTCTGGAAGCACAAATATATTTCAAAATTTCCTAGAGCACTATTTTTTGGACAATATGAATAATGAGATCTCATAATATACATAATTATTTATTTTATGCTTGTAGGTGAAAGCGAAAAGGAAAATATCCACGGGGATGATGCAACCATTACCCATACCTTCATAGAAATGGGAAAACAACACCATGCACTTTTTGACTAGTCTTCCAAATACATAAAGAGGCAATAATGATATCTGGGATTTGGTGGATCATCTTATTAAGACTAGACACTTTATTTTTATTCGATAGGACTTATCACTAGATGAACATTCATGGATAAACATCAGAGAAGTGGTAAGGTTTTATGGAGTACTACTATTGATTATATCTAATCAAGATCCAAGATTTACCATTAATTTCTAGAAAAGAATTCAACATGATATAAACACTGAGTTAATATTCATCACATATTATTACCCTTAAACTAATTTCAAATCTGAGTAGACTATAGAGACAATTGATTACATTTTAAGATCATTCTCAATTGAATTTAAAAGAGTATGATAGCAAAATCTTCCTCAGGTTGAGTTCTTTTACAACCCTAGATTCCACTCAATTATCCAAATGGATTCCTATGAATACCTTTTTGGGAATTGGTGATATAAACCTTCATGATTTGGTGATGTTGGGAAAACAAATAGCTTGGTCCTGAAATGGTTTAAAAAATGCTGGAAAAGGTTAATACCATTCAGCAACACATCAAGGATGCTTAGAGTCGACCGAAGTTTTATGCTGACTATCATTAACAAGAACTAGAGTTTTATGTTAGAGACATGGTATTCTTCTATATATCTATATAGAAGTAAGTGATGTGATTTTTAAATAAGGTAATGCGTAGTTTAAGATACATAATCCCCTTCCAGATCCTTGATCGCATCGGAGCGGTGGCCTATTAACTAGCACTACAACCTAACATATCTCAAGTACATAATGTATTACATATATATATATATGTGTTGATAAATTATATATTATAATCCTCACATGTACTATATTCATAGGTGGTACCATTGGAGAATGTTATTTCCTATGAGGAGAATCAGATTAGATCTTAGATTACAGAGACAAAGGCCTACAAAATAAAGAAATTGACTATGTCCAAGTGTTGTGGATAAACCACATGTTAGAAAAAGATACATGGGAATCTAAGGATGTGATTAAATAGAGTTACCATAATATATTCTATTTTGGGGAAATAAAATTTAGAGGATGAATATTTTTTAAGGGGGGATGATTTTAATGACCCAAACTATTATAAATCAAATTCCTATTGTTTTTTAATTGAATGTATTATAAAGAAATATGGTTATAGAAAACACTAGAAATTATTTAGTTTTATTATATAATGTCAGATTTAAATTATCATAACAAATTATTACAGTTGAAAATATATTCATTGAATAGTGATCACATGAATAGAAGAAATTAGGGTTATAACAAATCCAATTGACACAAACAATGGAACTGATGGCCTCAACCAGTTGGATCATACCCTATAAAGCCCTTTTATCAGAGCTTTAAAGGGAGATAGAATCACTGTTATTTTCCCTTCAACAATCCCATGATGAGATAGAGAAACATAGGTTTGTGAAAACACATTTATGGGAGAAGTTCAAACTCATTGAGATCACAACACAAACCATGTTCACTTAACCACCCAATGAAACTCTCACCACCACAGACCTTACTATTATGGATTTTTATAGAGTATTAAAGTGACATGTATAATGGACTTTGTAAAAAGATTATGTATGTTAATTTTTATATAATAATTGATTTATTTTCATATTAATATTCTTCCATTATAAATAATTCTTATTTTTATACAACAAAATAAAAACAGTGTTTTAGGGTATTATTAAATTTCAATTAATGAATTTATTCTGATAAATTAATGGATGTTTTAAATAAATAATATGATAATAAATTACTATTAATTAATTAATTTTTATTAAATATATATAATTATATAATTTTTACGAAGTCAAATGTAATTTTGATAAGGGTTCAAAAATTGTTATTGTCAAAAAACCCAATTTTTTTTAATAAATTTCGATTTTATTTTAAATTAAAAATTCACTTATTTTGAAAAATATTTAGATAAAATGGGTATTAGTTTTTGAATTTTAATGTCAAAAATATCCAGTGGTGAGTTTTTCTTAATATTCTAAGACAGTTGAATTTTCAAGTAAAATAGAAATACTATATAAATATACATTATGTATTATGAAGTCATAATGATCCAAAATTGATGAAATAAATACTATAACTGGTATAAAAGATCATATATATTTTTAAATTTAAAATAATTTGATTTATTTATTTGGTTAATTTTATAAATCCTTTATAAATACTCTCAACCCATTAGTATATTTTAAGGTTTTAAAATCATTTCCTTAAGAGTATTAATAATTTCCACATAATCAAGGGTATTATTTTATTAAGTTCTTCCATTTTCCTTATAAAATAAGGAAAATATTCCAATTAGTTATAAACCATGTGAGAAAATCTTGAAAACGTTTTTGGTTTTGGTTGTTTTATTATATAGAGTCCAAAACCTATGTTTGAGAAATAATAAACAAATCCTCAATAATTCCCTATATAAACCCACCAAAGCTCCCATTTATCTTCCCTAAAACACATTATATCATACAGTTACTATTCCCTTCCCACTCTAGAGTCCTCCCAAGGTTCCATAAATCAATCAAGAATATCGTCCTTAGTATTTGGAGACCCAAACTCATGTAAGCGATCTTCACCTTATATTCTTTATTTAGATTTCTTTATTATCTTATGACATATATTTCCTATTCCAATTGTTATAAGAAGCTTTTACATGTCCCTAATATTTGAAATTTTATTTACAAATTAAGATATAATATTTTATCTCTCATCAACTTATTTTATTATTTTTAAGTGATGTCATTATGGTGCTGAAATTTCACCATGATTTTCCATTTAAAAATAACTGGGTAGTGAATACCATTCCCATTTCATATCAATTGTTTACAACTTTATAATTCTTTGACATGGAACTTAAATGAGTTTATTCCACACACTCCTTTGTCTTGGAATAAAATATGATGATGAATGAATCCATTTTGTTCTATCTATGTGGAAAACATATGCATGAGAATGAAATGAAAGTAATGGGGGCACCTCGAATTGTATAGCACTGCAATGTATTAGTTAATGTTTAGTCCTATGAGACATTATGTTGGGATAAGGATTGAAAATCATTCCATTATGTTACTTTTTCCATCATGATTTCCTAAAAATTATACTTGACCAATGTTTATGATGAATAGTTTTATGTTGTCTTTAGATTCCCCATGTTACCTCTGTGATTATCATACTACATAATGTCTCATCATTCATGGTTATGGATCCAAATACTTTTTATATTACTATTGTTTAAATTTTATTATTCTATTCATGTTAATCCAGGTTTGTTCTCTTGCTGGGATTTGTAGCTCACCCCATTCTTTGGTATGTCCCAAGGTTATCACATGCCTTTTTTAAGTGCAAGCATGTTAAAGATGTTTTTAATAAAAATGATGTTTTTTCTATTTTAAATTGATATGTATTGTACCTATTTACCAAGAACACTACACTTATCAATCATATAGGTTGTATCAAGTGTAATATTATGTAATAGGTCATGTATTGATGTCAAATAAAGAGAATGTTTTATTTAGAATAACACTCCCTTTATCATTTCATCAACACATATCAAAAATGAATTTAAAAAACAGATCCAATATATCATGGAATTGTACCTTGGTATATGGTTCCATTCAATTGAAAAAAGTGGATATATAGATTGAAGATCAATTTGGAGAGGATTTAACTCTTACCTACATCATCATCACCATAGTGAATTTTTATTAAAAATGGAAGAGATACAACTAAAACCACACCTAAACACACACATTTGAAAGGTTCCAATGGGGGTATGATATAGTGATATCTGATTGCATCCCCTTTAACTAGGTTGACACCCTTGGGTTTAAGGGATCTCACCATATGTAGGAAGATTGGGTTAGGGCCCAAAACCTCTAAAGAAGAAAGATAGTCCGCAACTTGGTTCCCCTATCTTCAACTGTGTCTCACCTTGATGTTGTTATTTAGATATTCCCTATACATTATGATGATGTATTTGATAGACCACAGAGAGTGGAAAAGGCCATGAAGGACATCATAGAGAATCTTGGAGTAAGTTTCCGCCTCTTCAACCCGAAATGTCTTAACTTAAATTTTCTAGATCTTATTATCACGAACCAGAATTTTATCAATAATACTTTCCACTTATAATTATGTTATATAGTAAAAAACATATAAATGATAGAGATAACCTAATAAAAAAATTATTTACAAAAAATAAGATGGAAATAAATGGTATTTATAGAAATTGTAGAACATATACTAATGGAAGGGTAACCTGACTGTTGGAATAGTAATGTGACCATTAGGAATATAAAAACAACCAATAGAATAGTAACTTCACCAATTAAAGTATAAATAAAATATAGTTTTCTTATGAATGAAAATATTATATATTTTAATCATTGAATGTGTAAATATTTTTTTAAAAATGATAAATTAAATATTGGTATTTTTGAAAAACATAAATATTTATTTATAAGTTTATAATTACAATAATAATTTCAAAATAAACTTTATTTTCATAAAATTTATTCATAAATTAATATTTTAATATTATAAATATAAAATAATTTTATTATACTGCAATTATTTTTTCAATAAGTTAGAAAATCTGTTATATTATTAAATTAGTATTTTTTAGTAAATGATGATTTGAATTAAAAATGTAATTTATCATATTTATAAAATTATTTTCATAAAATGGAGTCTTTTTTTAAACTCTACACATCAAAAAATTGTTAGGGTGAAATTTTGGGACTTTTCTAAAATAGATGATTTTTTGTGAATAGTGAAATATGGTAATTTATGGTATTTAACAAATACATGAATTATGGAGTCATGGATGATGTATGGATGAGGTAACAAACAATTGGTTCAAAATATCTTGAAAAATTTACTCTATTTTTTAGGGGAATCATCTCTATTTATGTGTTTATCCAATATAATAAACAAATGAATAAAAAGATCAAAAACACCTCTCTCCTCCCGCTATAAATACTACCTCACAGTACCTATTCATATCATACATTATAATAATTTAAGGTTAATTATATTATGATAAATTCCTCTCCCAAACCTCCTCTATATGTTATGGTCTTTCCGGTCTCACCAAAAGTTCATTTCCTAGTGCATTAAGGACATTTTCAAGGAGACAACACTCAAGAGGTAAAAACCTCCCAATTTCTCCCTTAATTTTTTTGTCTTTTATTTATCCTTCTGTAGAATCCCTTATCCAATGTAACATTATAACTCAAGTATCATATATATATAAATATTTTTTTTATTAAATTAATATTCTTCACCAAATCTCTTCCCTTCTAATTTTTTCTTAAAAAGGAAAAAATCACCCATGATGTGTTGATTCACTGCCTTCGGGGATGATGAATTTTCGATTTATATTACAAGCTTCATGGATGGTCATAAAACCATTATAATGGTTAAAAAATTATAACATTTATATTAAATATTCTTTATGTTATTTAACTAATATATATACATAATATTGTATAATAAAACAAAACTGATTTTTGATAATCGAATATTCACTGTATTAAACAATAATTCGTCATTATAATTTTATCTAATAAATAAATATCAAATATGAAAAAACATTATATATAGGAAAATTTAATATTATGGAGGTCTATAAATATCATATAATTCCACGTTTGTAGGTTTTCATCCGTTTGACAAGAACTATCATAATTAAGCTCTAGGGAACGTATCATAAAATCGTGAAACAAATGTAACTAGAAAAAAAATTATAACTCATAAAAATTAATATAAATGAAATTAATAATATTATATAAAATAAAATACATGCTTAAGAGGTTCAGAATTAATTAATTAATTTATTTTATTTTATTTTATTGTCCTTTACATTAATTAAAAGTGCATAACACTTTCAAAAGTAAGGTAAGGGATTATCTCTCAACATCAATTTTTTCTTTTAGGTTACGATTTTTATCTCTTTAACCCAATGAAATTATTAATTATTATGTTTTACTCCTCATAAATTCTAAATGTTTATTACAAAAATATGTACCTACATTATTTTTTCATTTTTTATGGGAGATTACATATTTTATAATGTTCCATTTTCATTTACTTTCGATAGGAAAGCCCAATTAAAGGAAACATCAATTTTTCATACCAATATTCAAGTATACTCTATAATATTTTTTGAGACAACATTATTTTTCTAAAATAAATCTATTTATCATGAAAAGAAATCTTAATTATTATCCGGTTTTTTAAAAAGAATATTTAATTTTATTCTTTAGATACTCTTCTATATTTCCCATTAAACTACACCGAACATGTTATGATGGGGTCACGCAGATACACATTGGCATGAACATGTTATGATGGGGTCACCCCGATAGTGCTTGAATTCATTGGGTGATGTTTAGTCTCATGAGATGTCATGTTGGGATAGAGAGTAAACATAATTCCATGCTGGTAAATTTCCCACCATGTGAAATAGTTTTGGAAATTATCTTTGGATCATGATTATTTCATATTAGATATTTCATCCATATTACTTTTTTTTCATGATAATATGTTCACATTTTATATGTGATATGATTCCATATGTTTTTTCATGTTCCATGCCTTTTTATGGAATCATGTTATGCCTTCTAACCCATGTGATATGATTTATTTCAATGTTTATTCCCTTACTGGTCTTTTTACCTAAGTCCTTTTGTCTATGTGTCCCCTAGGATATCCTATGAATATGTCAGAGCTCTAACAATGTCTTGACTTCATTATGGGTTATTTGTATAAATAATATTTGTTTTTTTTCATGTTTTTAGTTTTACGTCACTAATATTCCAAATACCCAAGACACTATGATCCTTGTTTTTTATTTGGAGGTTAATTATGCCTAAGATCGTGTAATAATATGCGTAATGGGATAGGGAAATTATAGCTGGAATCAGAGAATGTTATAGTTATTTTTGGATATTTGGACATAACACTTTATTGTAATCCCAAGGGATAATTCTATCACCATGGATAACCTTGATTGAAACATAGGGAATCAAATTTAGAATATAATTTTCAGTTACACATTTATCCTTCTATGTTCAATGTGAACTTTTTATATTCTTATTAGATAATTATTAAACCACTCAACCAAATTGTAGTTTATTTTCATAGTTAATAGATAGAATTTGTAAAACCTGTTCCAAAAGAAAATGTCATACAAAATGTGATGATTTACCTAAGGAATTATTGAATCTGAGGGGAACAGATTATCAAAATTACATTGTAATATGTGTAAAAGGTATGGACATTATAGTTGGTTTCAAAGCACAATATATTCATTTTTTGGATATTAGGACTCAATGACTTTAGTAATAACCCTGAGGATAATTATGTCACCATGGATAAAATAAATTGAAACTTGGGGAATCACATGTTAATATATACTTTAAATTTACTTGTTTAACCATCAATTTTTAAAGTATCACTTTTTATAAACATGATAGCTATTAATTCAAGGCCCCCTAATTTTAATTTTTTTACTTAATTGATGGAAATATTATTACATTTTAAGTCAATCAATGTGATAGGTAATGTGATGATTTCCCTAATGAACTCCAATATATGATGGGAAAGGGTGCTCCAAACATCATGAAAGTACGTTATCAACTGGCTCAAGTTATGAATATTTACTTTAATTCTGTCGAACACCCTCCTTCTCCTAATAATGATCAATTTTCAAATGAGTAATTCATATGAAAAAGGTCTCCCATCATCAGTGGCTCTTCTAATCTCATCATCACGGAACAATATATTAACTCCATTTAGAAGATATTCTCTATCCTTCAGTGCTTAGAAGAATAGAAAGTAGTATCGTTAGTCAATCATTTTTATGGGGAAGTGGATTGGTGGTGGACACTGATCATCAAAACAAATTATATAGAGGAAGTTGATTCCATGGAATGGGATTATTTTAATAAAATATTGTTCATTAAATATTTTCCATGAATTATCTATCTTAAGTGGGAAAGGGAGTTCCTTTAACTGATAAGAAAAGAAGATGAGTCTATCTGGGCGTATGAGGAAAACATTACCATACTCCCATTATATATTTCTAGATTTTTCAGACATTTAAAGCTAGGTGGATCGCCTATTTAGAGTACTAAATCAGAGTATACCAAAATTGTTGTTGAATTGGGACTTTGACATCTATGAAGAGATTGCTCGTTGGGCACTTAAGGTTAAAATTGGGATTAGAGACTCTCAATGGTATAATGCTCCTAAAGATAAAAATTGGAAAAAAAATTAATATGGGAGGATCAATTGATAAATCCCATGATGGAAAGATAACCGAACATCCGAACTGTGAAAAGTGTTAGAATATGCATTCTAGAATCTCCCTAAGGAGAACCAGGTGATTCTTAAAATGTGGAAGAGAGGTACATCAATACAATTAGGTCTAAATCGATTTGAATAGGCCTATAAATTTGGAATTATAAATGGAGGTTCAGATCACCCCTTAGCCTATAGTATAGTGTTTCAACTGCAGGGAACATCTGCATTATTTGAGCCACTTCCATAAGCCAAGGGTTATTATAGGTAATCAACAATACCCTCTAATGTATAAAATAAGGTCATATTCTATCACTACTACTAAGGTGCATCCCATTAATGATTTGGTGATAGGTACCAATGTTATTCATGAAATAATAGTAATCATACAATTTGATTATAGTTCATTATAGTCATTCATATCAATCATTTTTATTAGAACTATTAAAACACTACCTCAAAATATGAAAGTTAAGTTATCTATGAGAACTAAGATTAGAAAAAAATATTGCATCAAATGTATATAACACCTCCAAGATGATTTTTTTGGGCAGAACCTCCTAAAAAACTTTTAATACCTCCTTTGGTGGAGATTGATGCTATATTATGCATGGATTTGATATATTTATATAAAGATAATATCAATTTTCAAGAATGGTATATCACACTTCACATCTCGAGGAATAATTCTATTATGTATAATTGTAAGGAGAAGGATAAATCTTCTTCAGAATCGTCAAATAAATTATGGATATTTTTACCTTATGAGCAATAATATATATGTAAAATGATTGAGATATAGGGGATAATCATGCTCGAATACAAGAACATTGTGAGGGATTACACTAATATTCTCCTGGAAGAAATTTTTGGTCTTCCTCCTCCTCAAGACATTTATTTACCAATATTATTTGATCTCTTCTTATATCAATGACTCTATATATAGTTGACACCATTGTGTTGGATAAAATAAAGAAATAGTTAAAAGATAATCAAAAATGGTTTTTTACTTCTAAGTGATTTACAATGGGCTACGCCAACAATCTTCATATAGAAGAAAGATGTATCGATGGGCCTCTTTAATGCTTATTGTGAGCTCAAAAATAGTCATAATGAAAAATTACAATCTTTTTCGGTATATGAATTAATTGATCAACTACGTGGGTGCCTTTTATTTCTCAAAGGTGGACCTTCGGTCGGGATATCACTAATTAATGTTCAAGAAGGAAGATATTCCAAAACCGTACTTTCAAACATGGTATAAGAATTATGAGATCAACTTGATGCCCTTTTAGACTCACTAATTCTCAGGAAATTTTTATGGACTTATATAATATTTTCTTTAGTGATTACATTGACTCATTTTTGGTAGTATTCATTGATGATATTCGGATATACTCCAAGAGCAAGTAAGAATACAAGGAGAATTTGAATACAATGATAAATACATTGAGATGGGAGAAACATTATGATAATTAAATTTGATTTCTAGATGGTGGAAGTATTTTTCTTTGGTAATTTTATCACTAGTATAGGAATATATATAATCCATTCCAAGTCAAAGTAAAATGAAGAGTGGCCCATGCCAACATATGTAATGGAGATCTACAGTTTCCTTAGTCAATATTAGTATTACTGATGAATTGTGAAGAACATATCATGATTTTCAAACCAATTAACCAAGATGACTCGAAAGGGAGTAAATTTTATCTGGGGCATTGAATGTTAAGACTACATCAAAGAGTTGAAAAAGTTGTTTATCGGTGCACCAGTACTCACACTTCCAATAATTAGGGAACTCTTTATGGTATATATAGATTCTTAAAATAAGGTAATAGGATTTTTACTTATTTAAAATGATATAGTGGTAGAATAAAAATAAAGGATATTGAAAATTCTTGATAAACATTATCCCATGAATTATCTAAAGTTGGAAATTGTGATCTTCGTGTTCAAAATCTGAAAAAATTTGCTTTATGGGGTAAATAATGAGATATATACTGGTCATAAGGTCCTAAAAATCTATTCACATTAATGAAAATTAATATGCACCATAAAAGATTATTATAGGTCATCATGGATTACAACTACTAAATACACTACCATCCTGGTAAAGTAAATAATGTGGCGGGTGATCTAATTAGAAACGATCCTGCAACTTTATCAATGATGTTAATTGAGAAGGATTCAATATTCTAATAAAGTAAAAGGATGTATATGGGAATAATTAATGAATGAACATAATCAATCCATTATTATATGATTTCTCAACAAGAACTTATATAGGAATTAAATGTTGGTCAATGAAATGATGAATAAATTCATAAGATAGTGGAAGCTATTTTGAATTAGAAATCCCCATATTTCAAAATTTATGAGGAAGAAGACATAAGATTTGGGTCACGATTGTGTGTACCATCCATTATAGAGATAAATAAATATATTTTTAATGATTCACATAGATCAACTTTCTATATTCACCAAAGAAGCACAATGATTTATCAGTATATCTAAGAGAAATATTGGTGGAACAATATAAAGAAGGAGGTAACTAAATATTCCTCAAAGTGCCTAGTATGTCTGTAAGTGAAGGTTGAGAGAAAAAATTAAAAGGTGTTGACGAAACCATTACCCATAGAAACATGGAAATAGAAAGACATCATAATGGGCTTATCACTGGATTTCCAAAGACATACAAAGGAAATAATTCTATATGGGTTGTTTTGGATCATCTTACAAATATATCTCACTTCATCGTCATTAGAGAAGAATTTTCACTGGATAAACATCCACATATATATATCAAAAAAGTTGTAACAATTCATAGAGTACTAATATCAATTGTATTCGATCGTGATCTGAGATTCACCTCTAATTTCTGGAGTGGTATCCAATATGCACTCAACATTGAGTTGAACATCAATATAGATTATCATTCTCAAACTAATTGAAAATATGAATGGAATATTATGACAGTAGAAGACATGTTGAGAGCATGTTCTATGGAATTCAAGGGAGGATGGTACCAACATCTATATGTGGTCCAGTTCTCCGAAAACAACAGTTTCTAATCGAGCATCCAAAATTGCTCCATATGAATCCATTTTTTGGAAAAGATGCATAACCATGAGATGTTGGGATAAAGTTGGTGAACGTAATCTTAAATGAACTAAATTGGTTTATTAAATGGTAGAATAGGTTAAATTAATTCAGTAGTGTATCGGGGCTGCCCAAATTTTCTAGAAGAGCTATATAGACAATCAATGTCAAAACATAGAGTTTTTGGTTGGTGACTCGGGATTACATTACATATCCCTACAGAAGAGTATCATGAGATTTTGGATGGAAAGATGAGTCCCAGTTCTATTTACCCCATTTAGATTCTTGATCATGTTAGAGATATGGAACATTGAATAAAAATTCCTCCAAGAATCTCACAAGTACATGATATATTCCATGAATCCCTCATGATGAAGTCCATTCCAGATCCGTCACTTGTATTGAATCGGAAGGTGGTACAACTGGAGAATGGTCTCTTGTATGAAGAGTAGCAGATGAAGATATTTAATCAAATAGATAAATTTATACACAAAAGACTAATATCATTTTCAATTTAATATGGTATAACCATATGTATGAAGAGGATACATGGGAACTAGGGGAAGAAACGAAGGATAAGTACCCCCACCTATTTTCCACAAAGAATATTAAACAAAATTTCAATGGAAAAATTTAATCAGGGGGAATATTGTAATGACCCAAAAAATATTCAATCTAATTTCCTTCCATATAATTGTGTTACATAGTATAAAAAATATATATATAATTGATAGAATAATAAAAACATTATTTTCATAAATTAATAATTAAATAAGTTGTATTTATTGAAATTGGGGAACCTATACAAATGGAATTTTAACTTAACTGTTCAAATATTAATCTAAACATTAGGAAGAGTAAAGTAAAAAATAGGATAGTAGCATCCCTTAAGAATGTATAAATAAAATTTTAGTATCTTCTGAATGAAAATAAAATATATCTATATCATGGAATAAGTAAATAAATATTTTAAAAAAGATAAATTAAGTACTGGTATTTCTAGGGAAATGTAAAAGTTTAATTACAATTTTATAAATAATAAAATATTTTTATTTTTATTTTTTTTCATAAAATAGATTCATAAATAAATATTTTGGTTTCTTATAATTATACCATTGTTTTATGAGGCCTTAATTATTTTTTCAAAGTGTCATAAAATCAGTTATAATAATAAAATCTATATTATTCAAGTAAATGATGATTTTAATTAAAAGTAAAATTACTCATATTTAGAAAATTATTTTCCTAAAATATAGTCAATTTATCAGTTCTACACATCAAAAAATAGTTAGGGTGAATTATTCTGATTTTTCTTAAGTAGTTTCATTTTTGGTGAATAGTAAAATATGGTAATTTACGGTATTTAACAAATACATAAATTATTGAGTCATTGATGATGTATAAATGAGGTATGTTCCCATTAGTTTTCACTCCCCTGAATCATTTTTTTAATTTATTAAAAGTATTAATAACGATAGATAGTCTTGAGATAAAATAATAAACAAATGAATAAAATAATCAAAACACCCCTCCCCTCCCAATATAAATACAACCCTCACCCAATATTCTCATCACACATTTTAAACCATTGATTTTTATTATATCCTCCCAAATTTCTCTCCTAATCCTTCTCATTACATATTTTTCATTTTGGTATCACCAAAATATAATTTTCAAGTTCCTTAAGTAGTTTCTTAAGGAGACGACGATCCAGAGGTAAAACCCCATCATTTCTCGTTTAATTGCTTCTCTTTTCTTATACATCCATCACCTATCTAATAAAAAGTAACATCATTACTCTAGTATCACATATATATTTTAAATTTATTTTTATAATATAATATTTATCATAAAATTTCTTTTCAACTCCTTTTATTTTAAAAATGAAAACATCATCTGTGATTTGATGATTCACCATCTTTCTAGATGAAGAATTTCAGTTTTCTATTACCACCATCATGGATGGTAATAAAACCCTTACAATGGTTTTAAAAGATTACACAATATTTATTATAGCTTTTTATGTTCTCAAACTAATATATATATCTAATATTAAATAATTAAACAAAATTTGTTTTGGATAATCAAATATTCACAAAAATAACCTAACATTCATCATTAAAATTTTTTCTTATAGATCATTATTGTATCTAAAATAAAAATGATATATGAGACCATTTAAAATTATGGAGTTGCATTAATATCATATAAGAATAGTTTTTTAATTTTCCTTCCATTTTATAAGAACTCCCTTAATAAAACTCAAAGTAACTGATCATAAAATCTTGTAAAAAACACACCAAGAACAACAAAATTATACACTATAACTCATCTAAATGACCATAAATTATCTTAATAAAAATATATAAAATAAAATAAATGTTAAATAGGATCTAAATTAATTAATTATTGTATTTAATTATATTATCAATGACATTATATACCAGGGAAGAATGCTTTCTAACATAAGATAATTGATTCCCTTTGAACCACCATTTTTCCATTAGGTTGGGATTTATATCTCTTTATCATCTATGTAATTATTAATTATTATTATGTAATCCTCCTAAATTATATGTTTATGATCCAAACATAGGCATCTATCTTAATTTTTCTTTCTTTTATGAGTAAATACATGTTTTATTATGTTTTATTTTTTATTCCTTCCGATAAGAAAGACCACTTAAAGGGGACTTCTGAATTTCAAACCCACTTTCATGTAAAATAAATAATATTTTTTAATCCACCAATATTTTTCAAAAATAGAAATTTTTCAGGGAAGTAAATCTTTATTCATTTCTAGTATTATTCAAAAATTATTCCATTGTCTATTTTAAAGGTTTATTTATATTTTCCCTTAAAACGCATTGAAGTGTCTCTTTTCTAAAGCATCGTAAACTCTATTTTTACATGTTTTAACTTTAGTTTTACATAATTTATCATTATCTATACCTATTTTACCTTATTAGTGTACATGTATGTTTTAAATCAATTCTTTCAATTACATTATTATGATGCAACAATTTTTTATGCCTTATGATATGATTATGATACCCATTTCTTTTTATAGGTAACCCTTATGCTTGATTATTCATGTGGATTGCATATGCATGGACATGTTATTAAAAGTGAACCTAGATAGAACTCCAATTCATTGGGTAATGTTTAATCTCATGAGACTTCATGTTGGGATAATGGGTAAACATGATTCCTTTATGGGACATTTTCCACCTGGTGATATAGTTTTTGTAGTTAGCCTTGTATAATGTTTATTCCATGCTATATTTTACATCCACATTCCTAGGTTTCCATGATTACATGATACCATTTTCTATATGACATTATTCCATATTTTTATTCATGTTCCATGCATTTTTATTTCATCATGTTATGCCTTCAAACCCATATGTTGTTCATTATTTCTATGTTTATTCCCTTACTGGGAAATTTATCTAATTATATTTTTTTATCTATTCCCTAAGTTATCATGTATAGATGTGAGAGCTCCAAGGATGTTATTATATCATTATGGTTGATTAATATAAATATTGTTTTTTTCTGTTTTCATGATTCTATTTTATGTAACTAATCTTACAAAGACCCTATATTTTCTGATCATTGGTTTGTATTTGAGGGATAATTATGAATGAGGTCATGTAATAATATTTGTAAAATTATAGGGCCAATATAATTATGAAAATTGATATGTTGAAAATGAATGATAGTATGAGGATATTTTCTAAAAGCGTCTATTTAAAGGTTATGTGTAGAGTTCCTAGGATAGTAATGGAAAATGTGATTTTTAATGTGATACATGGGATTAAAAAATAAAAAATTTATTTCATTAATGTTTTCTCATAGTTAGGCCACATTTTTTAATAATATATATGTTCCAACATTGTGATCATTATTAGAAAAAGACAAGGTCTTCGTTTTTATTCCACATGGTTTAGATAACCTTGAACCAAACATAATTGAATAATTTATCCAAAAAATTCCCAAATCCCTTGGTTTTTTATACATTTTGGTTAAATAACAAACCTAATGATATACTCATATATTCCCTTGTACTATTTCTTGGAGAGGATACATGGTTCCCCCTTAACATTCCAAAATTACATACCCATTAAAATGGATCCAAATATTACTAAAACCAACTAAAAACATTAGGAAGATTACCCAAAAACCATATTGAAAAATAAAAAATAAAATGGTTATGTACCTCAAATGGTTGGTGTTATGTTTACCCAATAATTTGTTTATAAATCACTAAAAATATATAGATTTATGTTGTTTTGGAATTGTTTTTTTCATTTCTACAACATCTCCTTCTATTATTCCAATGTCTCCCCTTCATTTTCACCTTGTTTCCAAAGTACTCGAACCAAACATATTAATTTTCTACATAATTCATTATCTTTTCATACCATTATAAGAATCATTGTAAGAAAAATATATAATATTTTTAAAGATCCATAAGATCCCATTTAATTATATGACATTTATCAGACTGGTACTTCCTCAATTGAGATAAATAAAATGCATTATGGAAAAATTGAACTATGGTGGTAAATATAGCTAATATGAAACATAAAAAATTAATTAAAATATATCAAAATGTCTAATATATAGTGAATTCAACATTATTCAATTACCCAATCGATGATACCGTAGCCATAGAGAGACTTTCTAGAATACATGATTACCCATGGAAAAGGTTAAATGGTGATGATGATGATCCACATAATATTTATCACTATTTTGGGCTAAAACGAAGTTTATCCTAATCCATGTAATTTTCTCTGTCATTTTCTATATAGGGCTATGTCCTTATAGTATTGTTTCTCCTATCACTCCCAAAAAAACGGATTTCTACATGGAAAAACATATAGTTCATTGAAGAGATCCATTTGTATCATTTAATTACAATTTATCTGTTTGTTAACTATATTATGGTAAAATGATACTCTTATGAGACATAAAATTCCCTAATACATGGTTTGATCATGGATTATGGTGTCTAAATCATTTGTTTTGATAGTCCATCCATTTAAGAATGAAATTATATGCTAATGGTCAATAATGACCCAAAATCATGTTGAAAAGATGAATAAAAATGATAGGTAAATAAATGATCATGATTGGAAAGGATCAAAATGGGTATTCCCTTTATATTTAACCATTTACCAAATGTTTAGATTTTTTATGTCATATATTATAATTTATTATTTGATCGAAATGAAGTGGGCTGATTTTTTGTGCGAGTATAAAATCACTAAGATTGAAACATTTTATAGATTAGTTCTCAATAAGCCTATAAAAATTTCCAATGTGATCTACTCCCATTTATATATTTTCATAGGTAAATATTACTACATTCTAGATGGCCATTTATTCTCAAAAATAAACTATGGATATGTAATGAAATTTCTAACATAATTAACTACATTATATTTCATACCTGACAAAAAAATGTTTCCTATCCACCTTGTAAATATTTTTGATGCCTATGTGAATCTGTCACGACTCATCCCCGGGGCCTGTGCTGTGACTACCCCAAGCCCGCCTTCCATACGCTAGGGGCTGGTGACTAGCACCAAAGGCGTAAATCCCGATTAAAGGGAAGGTATTGCATTTATATATGTAAAAAACGCAACATAGTATGAAAGCCGAAGTAAACACTAAGTAAACTGAGTACAAAAGTAAGTGCTGGAAAGTAAATGGGCCAGAATACAAACCCAACTTAAAGTATAGTACACGAGTAAAGAAAGAACAACTGTAGTAAAGTAAACCGACAATCATTGAGTCATCCTCCGGATATCCTACCTGAAAGGTAGTTACAAATAGTCTCCTCAGCTCTTTGGGTCTGGTCGTCCGCTCCGTGTATGTCCCGCCAAGTGGTCCACCTCTAGGTACCATCCCGGTCCACAAGAATCCACCTCGATCAGTGATGTCTGTCGTCTTCATCCAACACAATGTAGTATGGGCATAGCCCGTGCAGGGGTGAGTATACGATACTCAGTAGGGACCCCGAGACCCACGATGTTCTCCCAGAATCCACCAAGGATAAACTAAAAGGAAAGAAACAAACACAAAGTATCATCCAACTATCCTTAGGTATATTCCCATACATATACCTAAGTCACCAATTCCAGTTTGGCTCCAAATCACGAGACCAAGAACAACCCAGTCCACACAAGAAAGCACAACCCATTCCACACAGGAAAGCAAGTCAATCATATCGATGATAATGACTGAAAGTCTAGACTCAGCTCACACAGGTATACTACTCATGAAGAGGGGTGGAGTTTATAGATGTATCCTCTGAATCATCTCCCCTGCCAAACCCACATAGGATCCAAGTACAGAAGTAGTCACTGTCGAACCCACATAGGATCCAAGTACAGTAACCATTACTGCCAAACCCACATAGGATCCAAGTACAGTCATCATTACTGCCGAACCCATAGAGGATCCATGTATAGTCATCCTCGCGGAAGAACCCACGTAGGATCAAAGTACAATTGTCCTCGCCACTGAAACCACATAGGATCCAAGTACAGTCATCATCGTCATCGCAGTCGCAGCCAGATCTAGGGTTCCCACACACAGCACGCTTGATTCTGGGAGGGTCCGCTCCACAAGCCAAGGGGGGTTGATACATCAACTACCACAAATTATATAGTTGATGTATCTCGAATTTCTTTCTTGTCAAAAGAAACTCAACGCAACAGACGGCCCGTCAATCGGACGTCTGGTCTGAGAGATATTGGTTTTTCCGTCCCAGGGGCTGGTTAGAAATACGCTCATTTCTAACCCGGCTGATATCCAAATTCATCCAATACTCACTTACAGTATCGCAAAAGGACCGTCTCATTGAAAGAGTCCCAGTTCCGTAGATGGCGCGTCGATCGGTTGTGCAGTCCTTAAGTTATTCACGTTTAAGTTAATAACAGGGCCAGTCTGTTAGGCCCGATGGGCTGACAGATCGGGTCGACTCCGTATTGGCGGGTATGACCCCAAAAAGGGGTCGGACTGGCCCAGTGAGTTGTGCGGTCGGGCCCTAAGTGGCGTAGCGCGGCCCGGCCCGCGTGACCTGCGGCTGGCCCGGCCCATGCGAGCTACGGCCCGGCTCGGAAGCCAGCTGCGGCTCGTCCGCTGGCCGAGCGGGATGAAAAGAGGGCACGACCCCCTGTTTTTGGAAATGGCGGACCCAGTGGGATCCGCCCTAGCAGCTGGTCGGGGGGGTTACACCCCCCAGTTTCCGGGTAACGTCCGGCCATTAAGGTCGGCCGGTTTGTGAGAAGTCATGGGACCCAGAAGGGGTCCCACCTCTTGGAGATGCAGGCGGCCGGCTCGGCCGGTCGCCCCTACTGGTCTGTAGTGGCCTTAGGTCGTGGATCGTCTCACCGGCGTGGTGCGATGGTGCCGCGCCCCTCCGCCACAGCCCGCCCTTGTCGTGGCCTTCCTCCGTCTCTCTGGAGCCGTGTGACGGCGCCGCGCAACCCCGCTGCGTCCCGCTCCGGCCGCCGCCCTCTACGTCTCAAAACGGTGCAATGGCACCGTGCCGCCTTTGCTATGGCCTTGCATGGCCATGGTTCTCTGTCGATCATCGGACAGTGCAACGACACTGTGCGCCTCCACCTCCAGCATTAATGAAGATTAACAAAGATGAGGGGAGGAGAAACGGTCATGTTTTTGTGGTCTGAGCTCCTCCCAATACGATGATATCATGCGGCCAAACCTTAAGCAACAAAGAACGATGATAAAGACTTGAACAAAAATAACCCCTACCTCGATAAAAGATATCGAACGTCGGGTGTCGCGGAATACGGCGTCGCATGGTGAGGTTCCGTAAGCGACGACGGAGTGCACCCGAGGAGGAAGCGACGTCTCCTCTTTTGTCAGGGAGAGAAGATTTTAAGGCGAGACATCATTGGCAAGATCCTGTATCGGTGTCTCCTCCCTTGTCACGGAGGAAGAAGGTGATGGAGAATCCGGGGTCGCCGAGTGGATGTTCTTCATCGGAGAGTTGGCATTCTTCAACAAAGGAGATGAAACATTCTTCAAAACTCAAGTGCTCTCTCCGCAAAATCTCAACACAACAAGCCAACAAAAAATAAAATAAGGATTATCCTTATTTTATTTAATCATGCCATGCATTCAAAAAATTAAAATTCAAAACACTTAATTAATTAATTGAAGTGGTTCAATTAATTGATTAAAGTGTGTTGGCAAGAGTTAAGAGGGAGAGTGAGAGGAGCTGGAAAGGTTTCACAAGTAATGAGGAGTTTACAAAAATTAAGAGGGGGTTTAAGGAGTTTTTGGGAATGTGAAGGGTTGGGTCTCGTATGCGCCCCACCTCACATTTATCCTCACATGGGTAGTTAGGTGCTAGTGGGTCCAAGCCTAACTCCCCCATATAGGATAAAACTACCTTAGATATAGAATTAAAATTGTTCCACAATTTTATTCACTTCTCATTTAATCAATAATTTTAACTTCTCTTCTCGTGCAAACACAACTACAATAATGGTCCCCTTAAGAAATTACTGGCGTTGTGAGTTCATCGGTACCCTCAGATTTTAATTCCGAGCACCGGTTCAAAAGATAGAAAAACTCGCTCATTCCTTCACTGAATGTACCTGAGCTAAACTTCAGAAATTGATTCCGGGAACACCAGGCCTCGTAATCAAGTTCCGTTAGAATCCACAGACTCGTAAAATTCCAATGTATTTAAGAAAAAAATTACATGAAATTTCCGGGTCTTTACATTACTCCCACCTTAGGGATTTACGTCCCCGGAAAGATACATCATAAACTAGGGAAACAAATGAGTGTACTGTGCACGTATCTGATCCTCCCGCTACCATGTGCTCTCCTGGAGGTTCCCATGCTTCCAACGAATGTGCACCAGAGGAATCGACCATCCATGTAGGACCCGCTCCTGTCGATCCTCAATCTCCACCGGGACCTCCGTAAATGTCGCCTTGTCATCGATGTACAGCTCCCTGTGATCAATGATATGTGTCTGTTCATGTACGTATCTCCTCAACTGAGATATGTGGAAGACTTAGTGCACCCGATGCAACTGAGGTTAAAGGGCCAGGAAATAAGCCACCTCACCTACCCTGCTGAGAACCTATAATGGTCTAATGAAGCATAGAGATAACTTTCCGCCCTGTCCAAATCTCTGTAATCCACGTCTAGGTGAGACCCGTAAGAAAACGTGGTCGACATCCTCAAACTCCAGTGGTCTCCGCCTCCTATCAGCATAGGACTTCTGTCTACTCTATGCAGTTCTCATCCTCTCCTGGATGATCTGCACCTTCTCTATCATAGTTTGAACCATGTCTGGTCCTACGAGTCCTGACTCCCCAGGGTCTGTCCAGCATAGAGGTGATCTAAATGGTTGGCCATAAAAATCCTCGTATTGTGCCATCCTGATGGTGGAGTGGTAGATATTGTTGTACACAAACTCTACCAAGGGTATGTGATCCTCCCAGCTATGAAAGAAGTCAAGGACACATGCACAGAGCATGTCCTCGAGTATCTGAATGGTCCTCTCTGTCTGGCCATCCTCCTGAGGATGAAAGGCGGTGCTCAGGCGTAGCTACATCCCAAATGCCTCCTAAATCCCCTTCCAAATCTGGGAAGTAAAATGAGTGTCTCAATCGGAGACGATAGATGATGGAACACCATGAATCTTCACGATCTCCTGAATGTAGAGGCTTCACAAGCTCTCCACTGAACCCTGCTCTCTGATAGGTAGGAAGTGGTCCGACTTGGTGAGTCGGTCGAAAATCACACAAATAGAGTCGTTTCCTCTAGATGTACGTGGAAGCCCCATCACGGAATCCATAGATATCCCGTCCCACTTCCACTCTGGAACATCTAAGGGATGTACCAAACCTCTCGGTACCTGGTGCTCTGCCTTCACCTGCTGATAGGTGAGGCATCGTGAAATGAACTCTTCCACAGCCTTATTCATACCTAGACACCAGTGCTGTCCTCTGATATCCTGGTACATCTTCGCTACTCCTAGATGTACTGCAAAAGGGGAAGTGTGAAACTCCCTCAGCACCTCCTCCTGTAATGAAATTTATTCCATGGTACGTCCCCTGAAGAGGATGACGTGCTCTCCTCCTATAGAAAATCCATCAGGTTCTTGTTCTGTGGATATCTATGCACGTCGCGTCTCACAGTGAACGTCCCCATGTTGTGCCTCTCTGACCTGCTGAAGTAGTGGAGGAGTGACTATGAGTGACTATAGAAAGGCTACTCCATCTTATCTATGAAAGATATCTGCAACGCGGCTAGTTTCTTCATCGCCACTCCAAGTAGTTGAATGCCTGATCACTTGCTGAGAGCATCAGCTACTATGTACCCCTTCCCAGGAGTATAGACAATCTCAATGTCATTGACCTATAGTAACTCAAGCCATCTCTTTTGTCTCGGGTTTAGGTCCTTCTGCGAGAATATGTACCTGAGACTCTGGTGGTCAGAGTAGAATGTAAAGTGCTCGCCTATCAGATAGTGCTACCACATATTCAAGGTGAAGACCAGTACTGCTAACTCCAGTTCATGGGTAGAATAGTTCTACTCGTGCTACCCCAATTGTCTTGAACCATAAGCGATCACTGCCCGCTTCTGCATCAGGAAAGACCCAAGTCCGGCCCCTAATGCATCACAGTAAACTACGTACCCTTTGCCCTCCTCTGGTAGCCTCAAGATGCGTGCACTTTTCAATCTCTATCTCAGCTCCTGGAAGATCTGCTGAAATATATCTGACCACACGAAGGGTTTCAGCGTATTTGTCAAAGCTGAAAGTGGTGCAACATCTCTGGAGAAGTCTGGCACAAATCTCCAATAGTACCCAGCCAGACCTAGGAAAATCTACACCTCCGTCACACTCATGGGTGGCTCCCAAGCAATTGCTTCCTCGATATTTACAGGATCCACCGCAACTCCCGCCTTAGAGATAACGTTCCCCAATAAGTGGAACTCTCGAATCCAAAACTGACACTTTGAGAGCTTACCATAAAGCTGGTTCTCTCAGAGTGTGTCTACTATAACCCGCAAGTGGTAGGCGTGATCCTCCTCAGTAGTCGAGTAAATCAATATGTCGTCGATGAAGACTATGAAAAATCGATCGAGGTAAGGCTAGAAGATATTCTTCATGAGATATATGAACACTAATGGAGTGTTGGTTATGCCTAAAGGCATAACCAAGAACTCATAGTGGTCATACCAACACCTGAAGGTCGTCTTCTGCACATCCTCGTCTCGAACTCTGAGCTCATGATAGCCTGACCTGAGGTCTATATTTGAGAAACATCGTTCTCCCTTGAGCTTATCAAAGAGGTCGTCTATCCTTGGGAGTGGATACTTGTTCTTTGTGTTCACCTGATTCAGGTGACGGTAGTCGACACATAGTCGTAAGCTCCCATCCGCCTTCTTGGCGAATAAAATCGGGGAATCCAAGGGTGAAACAATAGGTCAGATGAATCCCTTTCCATAAAAATCCTCCAACTGTACATGAAGCTCACGAAGCTCGGTGGGAGCCATCCGATATACTGGAGTAGATATCGGTGTTTTCTTGGGGTACAGGTCAATATAGAAGTCTACCTCTCTGCAAGGAGGTAGTCCTGGAATGTCATCAGGGAAAATGTCCAAATAATGATCCACCATAATAGGAAAACACGGACACCGCACATCAACCGCTCTGAGGATGAGACTAGCCAACAGATGTGTGATCGGCTGCCCTCTCCTCTGCGTAAGTCCATCCTACACTGCAAAGGCTCCCTTCTCGTCGGTAAAGGTGAACCTACTACCATCTATGCGGACACACCGCACTTTTCACCTAATACAGTCAATCTGGGCATGGACTGTAGATAAACGGTCCATACACAAGATGGCGTTGTAAGGCCTCGATGTCGCTACAAGAAGATCCCAGCCGAAGCTATCGCCTCCTAGAGTAAGCTCACACTGCTTGCACTAGTGTGTAATCATCAAGTCTTCTCCCGTAGAAGTCTCTAGCCATAAGGATCGAGCCAACGGCTCTGTCGGAATCTCTGAGCTTCAAACAAGGGCAGTGACAATGAAATAATGACTCACTCCTGTGTCTATAAGAACTGCAGCAAGGGTGGAGTAGACATAGAGGGTACCTCGAATCATCTCTGGTGCACTGTGGTCGTAAACCTCCACTGCCTGAAGCTGAGCCTGCCTCTCTCCGCCAGCTCCCTTTGGTCGGGGTGGACCTCCTGGTGGTGGTGGTGGTAGAGCCTCGAAGCGTCATCCACCACCTGCTGCTTGGATAGCTCCTCTGCCTTGTCTGCCTGCTCCCTACGGACCACCACGGTCGAACCTTTGTCTCTTCCTGGGTGGTCCGTCAACTGTCTGCTGCTCCTCTGCATGGCGGGTCAGGCAGTCACGAGCCATGTGGTCCTGCTCGCCGCATGCATAGAACTTCCTACCTCTTGTATGGCTGGCTCTACTGCATGTTCCCTGCACATCCGAACCAGTATCCTGTGGTCACCCAAATGATGGCCTGGTCTGCTTGGACATCTGCGATATCTATCTACTTCGGGCTGCTGAAGACTCCGCAACGTGTCGCCCTGCGGTAGGCCTCACTACTGGCATCGGCTTAGAAAGGAATCTCTCCACAAGAAGGGCTTGCTCCAGTACTCCTTTATGTGTCGGACTGCTGAGGGGGACCATAGAAGCCCTGATCTCATGCCTCAGTCCCTGCTCGAAGGTCTGGGCCCGGAAGAGTGGGTCTCCTACCATGTCCGTGGAGTAGCGTGAGAGGTCGGTAAATCTCGCTGAGTATTGGGCTACTGTCATGTTGCCCTACCGTAGTTGTAGTAACTCATGGATGTGCACCGCATGAAGGGTGGCTAGAAAAAACTCATAGAGGAAGAGGCTCTCAAAGTCCGTCCAAAGTAGTGATGCCTCATCGTGCATTTGGAGCATCAGGCTCCACCATCTACCTGCTTCTGCGTGCATGAGACTTGCCACAAGGATCACCATACGGTCAGCTGGTGTCCCTAATAATCTGAAGACTCTGACGATAGCCTCCAGCCAATCCTCAGCTGCCCGAGGGTCCGTCTCTCTGCGGAACCTTGGTGGCCTCTATCGCTGAAACTTGTGCAACTCACTCAGGTGGCGTGCACTCTCCGCTGCTAGGGCTGGTGGTATCGATGGCCCAGCGGGTAGAGGTACTGCCGGTTCCTCCGCTGTAATGGGACCCTGCACCAAGGCCCCATCACTCGGTGGGCTTCCATCTCGCACAAAGCTCGAAACCCTAGCTGGTTGCCTTCATTGGTCCATCCTAAAGAGTAACAGGTGAGCCATGGTTAATACAGTATACCTCGTAAGCTGACACAAAGTAATCACAAAGAAAACTTTTCAAACACACATGCAATCAGTGTTTTCGAGCACTGAGTCAGAAATCAGAAGTCTGGTTCTTGGTGTATGGATACATCGGCCTCCTCACCAACACTGGACTCCCTGGACTGAAAACCACACTCAATACTCATAACATTATTGCTTCACAAAATAAATTATCATATTCCTAAGATCTGCGGTAGAACCTACTCCTCTAATACCAATTTGTCACGACCCATCCTCGGGGCCCGTGTCGTGACTACCCCAAGCCCACCTTCCAAAGGCCAAGGGATGGTGACTAGCACTAATGGCGTAAATCCCGATAAAATGGAAGACATTTCCTTTATATAAGTAAACAAAAACAACAGAGTACGCAAGCTTAAGTAAACACTAAGTAAACTGAGTACAAAAGTAAGTGCTGGAAAGTAAATGGGCCAGAATACAAACCCAACTGAAAGTACAGTAAAACCGTAAAGAAAGAATATTTGTAGTAAAGTAAACTAGCAACCACTGAGTCATCCTCCAAATATCCCACCTGAAGGGTGGTTACATATGGTCTCCTCAGCTCCCCGGGTTCGGTCGTCTACTCAATGTATGTCCCGCTAAGTGGTCCACCTCTAAGTACCATCCCGCTCCACAAGACTCCACCTCGATCAGTTATGTCTGTTGTATGCATCCAACAAAACGTAGTGCAGGCATAGACCATGCAGGGGTGAGTATACGATACACAGTAGGGACCCCGAGACCCCCGAAGGTCTCCCAGAATCCACAAAGGATAAACCACAAGGAAAGATACAAACACACAATATCATCCAACTCTACTTAGTTATATGCCCATACATATACCTATGTCATAAATTTCAGTTCGGCTCTAACTCATGAGCCCAAGAACAACCCAGTCCACACACGAAAGCACAACCCAGTCCAAACAGGAAAGCAAGTCAATCATATCGATGATAATGACTGAAAGTCAAGACTCAGCTCACACATGTATACTACTCACGTAGAGGGGAGGAGTTGATAGATGTAGCCTCTAAATCATCTCCCCTTCTGAACCCATGTAGGATCCAAGTATAGAAGTCGTCGCTGCTGAACCCATGTAAGATCCAAGTACAGTAACCATCACTGCCGAACCCACGTAGGATCCAAGTACAGTCGTCATCGCTGCTGAACCCACGGAGAATCCAAGTACAATCCTCCTCACTGCCGAACCCACGTAGGATCGAAGTATAGTCACCCTCGCTGCCGAACCCACGTAGGATCCAAGTACAGTGGTCATCGTCGTTGGAGTCACAGCCAGATCTAGGGTTCCCACACACAGCACGCTCGATTCCGGGAGGGTCCGATCCACGAGCCAATGGGGGTCGATACATCAACTTCCACAAAGTCTAGAGTTGATGTATCCTGATGTTCTGTCTCGTCAAAAGGACCTCAACGCAACAGACGGCGCGTCAATCAGACGCCCGGTCTGAGAGATATTGGCATTTCCATCCCTGGGGCCCGGTTGGAAATACGCTCGTTTCTAACCCTGCTGATATCCAAATTCAACTGAAACTCACTTAGAGTATCACAAAAGGATCGTCTCGTTGAAAGAGTCGCAGTGCCGCAGACGGTGCATTGATTGGATGCACGGTCCTTAATTTATTCATGTTTAAGTGAATAACGGGCCCGGTCCATTAGGCCCGATGGGCTGACGGATCGAATCGACTCAGTTTTTGCGGGTCCGACCGACAAAGGGGTCGGACCGGCCAAGAGATTTGCGCGGTCTGGCCTGAAGTGGCGCAGCCCGGCCCGGTGGGGCGCGGCCGGCCCAGCCCGCGTGGCCTGAAGCTGGCCCGGCCTGTGTGGCCTGCGGCCCGGATCAGAAGCCGGCCGCAGCTCGGCCGCTGGCCGAGCGGGATGCAAAGGGGGTGTGGCCCCCTGATTTTGGATACGACGGACCTAGTGGGGTCCGCCCTAGCAGCTGGTCAGGGGGGTTACACCCCCCAGGTTTCCGGGTAATGGACATCCATTAATGTCGGCCGATTTGTGAGCTGTCGCGGGACCCAAAAGGGGTCCCGCCTCCTGAAGATGCTGGCGGTTGGCTCGGCCGGCTGTTCCTACTAGTCCACCGCGGGCTTCAGCCTCGGCTCGTCTCACCGGCACGTCGCAGCGGCGCCGCGCCCCTCCATGGAAGCCCGCCCCGGCCATGGCCTTCCTCGGTCTCTCCAACACTGCGCGACGGCACCGCGCACCACCGCCGGGGCCCGCTCTAGCCGCGGCCCTTTACGTCTCGGCGTGGTGCAATGGAACTGCGTCGCCTTCTCCACGGCCTTGCATGGTCGTGGTTCCTTTCCGATTACCGCACGGTGCAACAAAACCGTGCGCCTCCGCCTCCAACGTCAACAAAGATTAACAAAGATGAGGGGAGGAGAATCGGTCATGTTTGTGCAGTCCAATCTCCTCCCATTACGATGATATCATGCTGCCAAACCTTAAACAACGAAGAACGATTATAAAGAATTGAAAAAAATAACCCCTTCTTCAACAAAAGATATCGAACTTCGGGCGTCGCGGAAGATGGCGCCACAGTGTGAGGTTCCGTAAGCGACGATGGAGTGCGCCCGAGGAGGAAGCGGCGTCTCCCCTTTTTTCACGGAGAGAATATTATAAGGCGAGACGTCATTGGAAAGATCCTGTGTTGGTGTCTCCTCCCTTGTCATGGAGGAAGAAGGGGATGGAGAATATGGGGTTGCCGAGTCGATTTTCTTCTTCAGAGAGTTGGCGTTCTTCAACAAAGGAGATAAAGCATTCTTCGAAACTCAAGAGCTCTCTCCCCAAAATCTCAACACAACAAGCCAACTAAAAATAAAATAAGGCTTCTCCTTATTTTATTTAATCATGCCTTGAATTCAAAAAATTAAAATTAAAAACATTTATTTAATTTATTGAAGTGGTTAAATTAATTGATTAAAATGTGTTGGAAAGAGTTAAGAGGGAGAGATAGAGGAGGTGTAAAGGTTTCACAAGTAATGAGAAGTTTACAAAAATTAAGAGGGGGTTTAAGGAGTTTTAGGTAACGTGAAGGGTTGGGGCTCGTATGGGCCCCACCTCACATTTATCCTCACATGGGTAGTTAGGTGCTATTGGGTCCCACCCTAACTCCCCCATGTAGGATAAAACAACCTTAGATATAGAAAAAAAATTGTTCCACAATTTTATTCACTTCTCATTTAATCCTCAATTTTAACTTCTCTTCCCATGAAAACACAACTACGGTAAAGGTCCCCTTAAGAAAATACCTGCGTTGTGAGTTCATCGGTTCACTCAAATTTCAATTCCGAGCACCGGTTCAAAAGATAGAAGAACCCACTCATTCATTCACTGAACGTACCCGATCTAAACTTTGGAAATTGATTTCAGGCATACCATGCCTCAGAATCAAGTGTCGTCAGAATACACAGACTCGTAGAATTACAAATTATTTAAGAAAAAAATTCCTTGAATTCTCCGGGTCTTTACAGAATCACCCACATATAATGGGGATATGTAGAAAGTCATTTTAATTGATAAGATTTGTGAATTAATATTTTTATAAAAAAGAGAAACATTGAGATTATATCTTGTTTGCATCTGTCAACAGCCTCCCCACTATTGTGTTTTCATATAATGGTAAGGGAATTAAGATTTAATAATTGAACATCCTTGAATTTTTCAACCACATTGGGTATAAGAGTCCCCAGAAGGAAGATTGTGACTTCATTCCTCTATGTGAAATCCAAATGTATATTTGAAATCATACTCATAAATTTCCACTAAACATTAGTTTTTATCTCAATTTTTATAAATTATCATCCATAATATTTCCCTTTCTATGTATATAAACCATGTGAAATACAAACATATAGAGATATTCAATAAATCATCTTTTTACCAGGTTCAAATCCTTTTGTGAAAAGATTCCTTACAAGATTTTGTAATCTAGAAACACCATAAAATTCCCACTATTAAAATTATGACCACTTGTTTTAAAATCCTAAATCACCCCAAAATATTATGAATCATGAATTATATAATTTATTTCCTGAATTTGTAATGGTTATGATCCATAAGTGACAACACGATCTCCTTTACTGATAACCTTGTATTGTCTAGATCCAGACCTTCAATAATAAACAATAAAACCTATCACTATTTATAGTATGGTTTGAATTTGTGTCTTAGTGATTCTTGCCTTAATCTCTACAAAATTATTTATGAAAACCATCAATCCACTAAAATGGAGTTCCATTTCATATTAACACTGATATATGATATTTAATATGTGATAAATCATGAGGATAGTGGTGATACTAACCAAATAATCCCATAAAGTTATTTATGCAAAAGATGTTATTTGGGGGTTTCCGAGAGATAGAAAATTCTACCTTATTATTGTTTATTGATACACCAATAATATAATTGACCTACCCAAGGACGTGAACATATTATATCTAGGAATAAAATTTATAAAATCTTATATAAATTTAGTTCTCTCACAAAGTACTCAAAAAAAATCTCAATACCATATTCATGGAATTTTTAAAATCAATAATAAACCATAATTTCATCCAAAAATACCAAAATAAAGGAGTCAATATACATTTCGACCAGAATAATCATCAATTCCATGAAAACCACACGTTCATTTGTAAGACAAAAAATTGAATGACCATATTTCATAATATAACTCTGGAAAACCCATATTTCTATTTTCGAAATATCCTCTTACCTAAACTAGAGTTAGTAATAACTTTACTGTATAAAAAAAATATTTTATAACCATTGTGCTCCATTAAATTAATAAAATAGATCACCTATTTTCAGAGGAGGATTTATGTTTTTTATTATAACCAAATTTAGTTTTAAGTAATCATCAGAGAGTCATAGTGAACCATCGTAATTATTTACAGATAGATGAATATCATTACAATATGATGTATGTGGCCTTATGAAACAAATAATTTCTAATTACTCCTATTGGGCCTTCAATTACATTATTTATATTCATTCTATTCTATATATTTGATGGTAAATATTAATTTTCCCCAAAAGGGGATCAAAAAAAACTTCAAATTACCATTCAGTTAGAAAAATATTGATATTATTGGGATATACATCAGGATGATGATCCACAATGTTAGGAAATTTTATAGTCTCTATTGTTTAATTAGAACCAAATGTAACTACTACTAATTGAATAAAATTAATTCTAAACATCATTTATAAAGTTCATTATCTTTCTATATTCACATACATATATCTTTTAAATAGAATCACCATCCAATCATGGTATAAAAAATTCACTCAACGTACAGAACTATCGATATGAGCCTTGAAAATGGTTAACCAGTCAATCCCAAGGGTACAATCAAATATATCTATTTAAAAATTTCAAATATTCCAAACAAATTAGACTCCACCAATGGTTAAAAACCTGTATATTTAAATCATTAACACTCTCATTTTCCAGGAAGAATTTAAATAATCATCACATATTTTTTCATCATGATATGAAACACCATTTTATTAATAAAATATGATTTAATAAAAGAGTGGGATGATCTAGTATCTATCAGAACACTCATTAGACTTCATTTATGAAGAATAGAACCATGTACTTTTGAAGGAAAAGAATAATCCTTCGTAATAATCTTCTCAGTACCATAAAACAACATACTTGTTCCAAAATGTTCCTTTTTTCCCCCATCTGGTTGCATTGTTTTATTATTCATTGTATACTGATAATAACATGATCACTCAATTATAAAGAATATAATTATTCTGATGTGATCACCTAGTAAGAGAATAATATAACCGAAGCATCAATGATTTTTTACCAGTAGTAGTATTTGGATTGTTATGATACTAGCATCGAGGATATCCTATTTTATTATAGTTGTGACATTCATTTAGTGGTTTCCTATAATATTGATTATTATTCTGTAAATAATCACATTAGAATCATTCAGGATTAGTACAAGGGAGTAGTGAATGTTTAACTATTCTTGTGGGTTGATTCTGTACGGCACTTCCTCTATAGAAGAATTTTTCCCTCTTTCTATTTTTTCCATCATAAAAGTTCCTATAATTACCTATTTAGAAGAATTTTATCCCTCCACTAGGATTCAAAAATAATATCCCTTCAACCATTTTCACTTAATGATTCTTTTATATATAATATTTCATACAAAGAATAGTAATTTCAGAATAAATTTATTGGAACAATCCAGAATCAAATATACATTCTTTAAATGACTCACAATAAGCCACATCTGTAGTAAGATGAACTATGTCCATACACTCAGATTCATATTCCCTCACTAATAGATTATCTTGATATATTCTTAATAAATGCATCATTATATTAATATTGTATGTATGTAGGTAGAATTTCTTTCAAACCATTCTACTAAAAAATCCCATATAACACCTTTTTTAGATTATCTTGGAGAGATAAACAACAAAATTTTCCTTCATGGTCTTCTAAAAGGTATAGTAATAAATTTACCTTTATATCAGCCAATGTTACATGAATATTAATGACGTTGTTCATTCTACTAAAGAAAACTTCTGCATTTAAAGATACGAACCCCACAATATTGTTGGATTATATTTCAAAAACTAAATTGAATGATCTGGGAGTTAGGGTATATTATTTTGATTTCCTTTATAAAAGGAATTATATTTATTTTACTTTTTTGAACAAGCTGTTGGTCCACATGGGGTTCTAGTGGGACCACATTTTTAGTGGTCTCATCTTATAGGTTTTATTGGTCACCTAACCCATTCCACTTCACTATAGATAAACAAAACAGCCCTTATTCACCTCTTAACTAGTAATTTTTTGTTCTAGGATATTATAAATCATAATTCATAACAATCATTACAACTAATTTTCAAAGATTATCAAACAAAAATATGGTAATCCAATATCAGTCATAAGACTCATTACTAAAATATTATATGCTACACTCATCATTTAGAAACACAATAATTATATTAAAACATGATAAGAAGTTTTTTAGTACTCCTTTTCACCATCAATTATCTTGTAATATATAGTTCAACATAATTTGTTTAGCTAAATATTTTTATTCTACATGTTTCATGTTTTAAAATTCTATATCTCCTTACTACCATCCTAGAATAAAAGACTTTCCAAACTAATACTATTTATAACATCCTGACCCTAAAAAATGTATTATAAGTGGTTGAGGTGCCACTTACTATAGGTGACATCACCCGGAAACTAAAGTATGTAAATATAAGTGGAGGCCTTACATGATGATAAATTTCCATTTTATAGAAACTCAATCTTTAAATACAAAAAACAGAAAGTCACGGTGCATGAAATGTAAAAAGTAAAAATCAAAAAGAACACCACTAACCAAAAATATCAGTATAGCCTAAAATTGTGAATTAATACTTTTAAAAAAATATACTCTATCAATGATATGGAATCACTCCAATCACCCATAAGAAACCACCCAAGATTAAAACCACCAACATTACAATGTAGAATCATGAAGCTCCACTTACTAAATTTTATAATTTTCTTTTAAGAGTGTAATAAATAACAACATATTCATAATTACCATTGTTTAAATAATGGGAAGTCTACAAAACCTAATAGGATATTCGTAGGAGACTTGAAAACTCACTCCACTATTATAAGAACATGGTGTCTCATTATTTAATATACATGTAAATAAAATGAGAGAATAAAAAAATAAGTTTACCAAATATATAAAGTTAATTTAAATAGAAAAATAAATTAATTCTATCCACATGAAAAACCCAATTCCACATCAAGAAAACACACATCCATGAATGCATCCAACAAGAAGCAGTGTTAACTCATGATCAAAATCATGTCGTGCTAGTCCAGTAGTTACTTGGTTATGAGTCTAGTGTATCCTAACTAAACTAACATCTTGTTTGAAACCAACAAGGGTTATTCCAATGTAATATGAGCATACATAAATAATTTTGAATACCAATTTCTCCCATCCATTCATTTATTCAAATAAATCAATATTTTTAAACGTCACATAAAATGTACTGCTTGCATTAAACCAAACCCACATTTCCAAACCATGTCAGAACAAGGGGTTTTTTAAACACAATTAAAAATCCATCACTTCCAATTCATAAACATAAATGGTTATCTAGAAATAAATCATTATCATATTCCTTTATAATATTATAAAACATTTATGATAAAATATTACATTAAAGTCAAAAACAATTTAATAAAAGTGAGAGACCACAAACATAACAATAGAGATTGATGAACATAAATAATAAAGATGTGATCTACTGATCTAGACTCCCATTCCAAATTCATCAAAAATACAAAAAATAATTATCAAAATATTTAATATCAATATATTAGAGCTTAGAAGACGAGATTTATGGTTCCATTCAATTGAAAATGGTACGATCTATAGAGAAGTAAATAATGAGGAGAGAATAGGGATCTTACGATTATTATACTTAATCTATGAAAATATCATTTTATAAAAATATTTTCTTATGGGTGGTGAGTCTCCAAAATTACATAGTATAAGGACGGGAGATGAGTTCCTTGTATAAGGAAGGAAACATGATATATTTCATGTGACAACTGTTATAAAATCCAATTTATAGATGTTTTTAATATCATCGCACAATTCTGTCAGACAGTTTAATAAAACAAATACCAACTCTATGAGTGATATAAGACCAAAACTAGGGTTTTACAGTTGGGTTTAATGGCTGGTAAAATCATGTTCCAATTGTGAGAAATGAATATTCCCCAGACAATTCCCATATTGAACGTTTTGATAAAAATATGTGCCAACTCTACACCAACATGGTAACTACAATATTCATTAGCATGATTTACTAGATATGATTCATGCTTTCCATAAACATTTAAAATCAATAAAGCCTTAAAAACCATTCCAAAAAATATAAATATTATCCAAAAAATCCTAGAGCTCAATTCATACAATATATTAATTAAAAATACATAATAAAAGGGTGATACACCTCAAACTAAGGGTTTCTCAAGAGGGTGACTTAATACATTTCAAATTCAACATCATAAAGAAATTTTTATGCATGGGACTACACTTACAGGATATATTTATCATAAATTATTATTATTGACATAAAATATTCTCACAAGATATATACTTCAAATAAATCCACATCAACTAGACCTACCTATATTCTTTCTACTATTAATAGATCTTTTGTGAGTAAATCCACTTCCAAACTCCCAAACATTAGTTTTTATGATCCAATTTCATAACCTAGAATCAAAAATTATGTTATTTATTCATTACATTTGGTATTTCCCATAGTTAATGATAGAAAATTTTATATAAATGTGTCCTTTGAAAATTTAAACATCTAGACCACATAAGATTTACTCTTTCACATGGATAATTTAACAAATTATTATTTTACCCTTATGTATTGGATTTTAACAATTTTATAGAATTATTTCACAACTTTGAGATTAGATATAGCCTACAATATAAAGTAGTTTTTTCATATATCTAAGATATTAAAAATTTAAAAAATTCCAAAATGTCTCTAAATACATATATAATTCCATCCTCGAGGCCTCCCCAAATCTTAAGAATTTGTTTTCAGCATACCAACCCTACCATCCCCCCTCAAATGAATGTATTCATCCATACTCAATATATTAAATAATCTGTAAGAAAATAACCTTTATATTTGTGGGGAATTATAAACTTCTCATATATGGGATTATTATCCCCAAGAAGGATCTCTAGTTGTCCTCAATGAACAGATCTGGCCATTGGGTGAACATATCCTACTCCCTTTCATAGAAATCCTCTCGGATATTTCAATAGTTGAATAACACTCAAACAATATAAAATAGATTCCATAATTTCTCACATAATTATAATATACACACAGTTAATTCCTAAAATGAATCATTTTCCACTAACTTAACATCTTCATCGCTAATCACGTGGTAGGTGATAGCTCTTACTTGTGGAAAATAAATATTCTATATACAGCATGCATGTCGTTATGACATGGAGGAATATCTCATTGATAATATACAACCCCAATTATTTATGAAATAATAAATGGACCAACACACCAATGAACAAGATTTCCTTTCCTCTATTGATATTAATTCTACAATCAATGATAAACTCACAAGAATTCCCAATCTCCCATAAAAATTTCTATTTTGTCACATATAATCATTATAATATTGTGTCATTCCATAAGAGGTGACAAAATTATTTTAGATTAACTATACCAATAGTGTAATCTATTATACCCAGATCAACATGATCACTGCTGATTTACCAGCCACTAACTATCACAATGATGAGTTTCCAGGTCTACCATTAAGTTATTCAATGTGCAATATCTAAATAAAATATTGAAATATGTTTGTATATGTGAACACTAACAAAGAATTATGGTTATGCCACTATTTTAAAAAATGAATCATTCATGTCCTAATAATGTCCTCTTGTTTCTAGATTATCCTATTAGACTACCAGCATATCTCCCGGTGATATGTTTTACTCATCATCTAGAAATACCCCATGCAAGTCCTCAAACCCTACCAAAATTTTGATGTTATATGAGTATCCTAGTCTGATACGATTCACAGAAGATCCTAATAGAGGAATACTATATCAATTACATATAAAATGACAATCTCATCCAACAATTGATCCACAAAATAGGAATGAAGTTTGAAATATTCATCCATCAATCAACCACCACCCATACTACACATTAACACCATTGATTCATTGTTAATGAAGTGTTGAACTCCATAGTTTCCTCATATTACTTACACCCTCACACTAAAATGGTTTTTAGTAAATAGCCATGTCACTTGTTATCCACTTTTATCCTATACGAGGTAAGGCAGTGAGTGAAAACCCCTATGATATCCTTCCTCATACTCAACCACCAGAAATGGAACCTCATTTTATGGTACACTTGGTTAACCCAATATTCACCACCCATTATTATACATGGGTATACCTCATCATTTATTCCCACATAAAAGGGGGTATATTAGGTCAAAATTGGGTAAAATATAATGTTGAGGGTGAATTTTTCCTTTATAAAATCTAAGGAAATAAATAGATTCTTCAAGACTAAAATCCTTTTTTAGAAATATAGTAGAATGTAAAAATAACAGAATATGTTAAAAATGAATCAATGTTGAATGTGTAATGATATATTTATATAGTATATATAAGTGGAGGGATAAAAAAGAGTTATTTATAAATTAAATGGTTTTTCTTCTTTGAATTGTTGAATAATTGAATAATTGGAAAAATGAAAGTGATTAATAAATAATAAAATTAGTAATAACATATGGTACACAATTTGGTAAGGATATTCAGAAATAGATCAAGTAGTTCCCCTACACCTACCACATAAATTTCTTTAGTATTTAATGTATTTTTTCCCAGGGTTTATTAGTATCCAAGATACTAAAACTCCGATTATTTATTAGGTTATAGAATGAAAACCAAAAATAATCAACACATGTTTTTTAATGGGTATAGATAGGAACATAAGAAATAATAGTCCATTATATAAAAATGGTTATTGAAAGAATAAATAAGTCCCTAAATTTAAAGGTAATGACCGCAAATAATATAATATATAGAAAGAAGGGAGGATTTTTTGGGATTAATCACATTTTAGTAAAGTCTCAATTAACATAAACGAATATGAATAAAAACTTGGAGAGAATGAGAAATAATTTGAGAGTGAGAAGATATTATAATAAGAACACAAAATGATTTGTAAAAAATAGAATATAAACAATGAGAGCATGTTGATATTAAATAATATATTGTAGCATATTATCATTCAAATATGGATTCTTAGTTATGTTTCCAAGGACCCAAATAGGTCTATTTATAGCCTAAAATGTGATGAAAAGCTTCTCAAATTCACTAGGGGTAACTAATATATTAATGTCCAAAATTAATGACTAATGAACATAATTAAATATATTATTTTTTATGATATACTTCCACCATTGGTTACCCCAGTAGAATTCACTGACTAGATCATGGAATATCTATTATTGTCCAAAAAACTAGAAGATCTCATTAAATAGCTGGTGAGCTCCCGCCAAATTACTGATGATAAAAATCATTAAAAATATCTAATTTCCATTAACATTGGTTGGTGTTTGCTCCTCCATCAGCTAGTCAATGGGCTTCTTCTGGATGGGGATTCCACTAATCATCCCACTAACTGCTAGTGGAACTGCACCAGTTAGATAGTGTTACATGCCACTATGGGATTCAACAACTGTCTCTTAAGCTTCCATAAATATCATTCTATGTACCTCTTAGCATGACATAAATAGTTAAATACATATATAAAGTCATATATAAGGATCCATCATGGTTCATACCAAAAAATATCATGATTTATTAAAGACTAAATAAATGTCAGTTAAATGAGATTTTTAAACACTTTAATATGTTTTTTTATAATTAAAACATCATATTTTGATTAAAACAACAACCACTCTCTTTTGGTGGTAAAAATGATATGAATATTACAATAATATAATGAGATATAATTTTAAAATATTTTTCATCATAAATAAAAAATCAAAAGTTATAACAATAATATTTCCCCCATAATAAGGTTTAATATGATTTCTCCACTTTAACAAAAAAACTTCTCTTCTAAAATTGAAAATAAATTAGAAAATTTATTACATAATATTACTTCCCTTTTGAAAAATTAAAAATTTATCTACATTAGAGCTTATCAAAAAGGGGTCATATACTGGGATAATGTTAATAAAATGGATAATATTCAAAAAAAATCATCATTATTGATATTTCAAGCGAGAATAACAAAATATTTGAAAATTTGAAATACAAATTATAGGGTTTTCAATACAACTCGAAGAAAAACAATCATTTTTAACTTTCTTAAAAAAACTCTCAAGGGATAAATAAAACTTTTGAAAATCTATATTAAAATTATCCCAAAATTCATTTAAATATTATGAAAAAATATAAGAAATTTGTCTCTTCTGGAATCATTTGAATATTATTATGATTAACACACACTCTAATAATTAATTAGGTGAGGTAAATGGATCACAAAGAGTAAAAAACAAAATATGGAAATAAAATATTATAAAATATTTAAAAAATGATTCCATGATTACGGTTTATAAATAGCGGTATAAATAAACCAAAAGAAAATTACCTAGGAGTGTCAAACTAGGTGTGCGGTAAATCCTACTGCATGTGCCCACGGTTAAGATCAAATTAAAACTTAATGTACCCATTTTCAAGGTATAACCATGATGTGAATCTATACCTAAACTACACAAACTTGTTTTTAAATTGAATGAAATTTTTTTGTTTTAGTATTACACTCAGTTATCTTTACCAAATATTGAATAGTTTGAAATCATTTTTATTTTAAAAAAAACTTATTACTAATTTAATTTTTTAAAAAAATTTGAAAATATTCAAAATAGAATTTAATAATATCAAACATTCCAATATTAAGATATACATATAACAAGATAATCATGAATAACCCCGAAGTTAAAAACTAATTATAGGAAGGGGTTTCATCATGTAACATAAATTCAATCATTTTTTTAAAAAATAAAGATATTTATCACCTTTTAGAATCTGATCTCATACACAATGACGTATCATATCATTGTGTTTAGTATAAGCATGTTGGGTATGGATTCTAGCTATATTAACAATTTTACTAGTGTTGTCATTCTTGGTAGGGACCTAAGAATATGTTATTATGATGTATAAGAGAGTACATTGCACCCATATAACCTGGGAAAAAATACTCATAGTGTCAATGTATTTAATATCATTGGTATATTTCACAATAGAGTTTTAATTATTACTACTCTATGAGGTATGGAATTTTCCTAGTAGGTGGATATTCCCACTAGTACATTTCGTATCTAGATGGTAACCTCCAAACACAACATTTTAAAAACAAGTTAGTTCAGAATTTGTTTCATTAAGATAAAATAATCAAACTATTTTAGAAGAAATAAAATTAAAAAAAATACTTCTGAGAACATTAAAATTAGTTTTTTTGGGATTTCATTAAAAACACGCACAAATACATACACTAAATATTATGATAAACTGTGTCATATTAAGGTAACACATACTTCTAATCATACTGTTATAAAACATTTTTTCGATCGACTGAATGGCTCCATCCAATGTTAAAATAAATGTTACACACATGGGTATTATGGATTTGAAAAATGAGAATGGTGAAATGGTTTTACCGTAATCAATATCGACTTCTTGATTATATCTATTAGAAAAAATTTGATTGTTATTAATAATGGTAATTCCTTAATCATCTTAGTTGTTTGGAAGACCCCTCTTAGTTTTAAAAATAATATGATTATCTGGTCATTCCATAATAGCAAAAACAGTTCCTATTTGAAATTGGATCAAGAAGCCTTACAAGGAATGTACCCATGTTTCATCCTTAATAGTGTTATTACGGGATTGTATCTCATGGTGATAAAGAAAAGACTGATTTTCATCCAAATTTAAGACTAACCATAAAGTACGAGTCATATACAGTAATTCACTGATAACATTATCATGGGTATGGAATTTGTATTGAACCAATGCCATGGTTAAATGAGTACAAGTGTGTTCTCTAACATCTTAAGTTACATTATAATATTTAGGTTTAGGTAAGGTCAAGCTATGTTTCTCTACATCATCATCACCATAGGGATGTTATTCTGGAATAATATCAAAAACTTTTATGTGAATTTTCTCTTCAAAGATCATGGTCCACTTATTAAAGACTAATGAAGCTTTACATGATTTGGATTACCCAATAAATGTACATACGTCATATTTAGATACAAGAATTAAAATATTATACAATTCATTAAGGACAATTTAATTACAACCAAAATCATTAAAGAATTTATCATTTTGAGTTTTTTATCTCTTAAGATAATAAGGGGATTTTTGAATTTTTTTTTTTTTGAGAATAAGGTCATAAATCAAGTGATTGATAATGACCACCTAATCCAAAAATAATTTAGGATGGTGAAACTCCTTCAAGGGAGTCCTATAAATTTCTCAAAGGGTGTTAGGTCAACTTTTTACTATCCTATTTTTTCTCCATTCATGAAGTAGGGTAGAAGTGATGATAACATTAAGAATAAAAATTATCATTAAAGTCATTATTTTGAAATTCAAAACCATGGTAACTCATAAATGGAAATAGTTTGTAGAAATTTTAATTATAAAATTTCCTTCAAAATTTCATAAATACATTGTAGGCCTCATTTTTTAGGTAAGAATAATAAAAATGTAAATATACTATATTACTCAATATTATAAAAGTTCTAAGAGTTACCTCTGATATTAGAAACATGGGTTGGTCCAGATTGATAATGGTAGAAATGATTTAACGATTTAAAAGAAGAAACAAAATTTCTAGATTTTAAAGAATATGTGGGTTTCATTTATGTTTTTATAGTTCCAAATATATGATGTTTTCAAAAAGAATATTTTGGTAAATATAGGACTAGTAATTTACAGTTGTGCTTGATAGGAGAGTTAATATTATAATGATCTATAAACTGATGTTATAGCCAAGATTAATTTTATTTTTCACTTAAAAGATTATCATTTAGAATTAAAATTGCATTTAATCATTATTATAAATACACTTTAAAATAAATATGGTAAAAAAATATTTCCTTTAGAATTAAAAACATTTAAAATGAATTTTAAAAGTAATTTTGAAACTAATATCCCATAATTTACTAATAATTAGTAAATTACACTTGAAGATATTGAAAATAAAATCATTAATTGGAGAAGATTTAAAAAAAGGTATCATAAATATACTTGTAATTTTTTATTATTAATCTTCTTTAAATGTGACATTTCCACCATTGAAGTCATCTGTATGAATGGCCCAAAGACCTTATTTTTTTATTGATTTTTGATAATCCCCATTTCAAGGGATGAGGAGGAACCCTTACAAGGCCCGTAGGTTTAGAGATTACATTTCTCGTAGGATTGGAGACATTACAGAACCCATAGGTCTTAAATAAATCATACTGACTATTACCTCTTGAATCCACAGCTCCCTAGACTTTACATCATGATTAGCTCTCCACCATTGCATGGTTGTTCGGCTAGCTATCCTATGGAGCTATGTATAGGCCTGATACCGGTGGAAATTTCATACCCTCTCATTCATCCAAATTCGTTATCCCTACTCTGGTGAATGCCTCATTCTCTTGAATCCTACTCTAGAGCTAGTTCCTTGTAGAATCTGTCTGGGGATCTGCATATTAGGTGGCCCTGAAGACGTTGAGGTGTCCCGAAGGCCTTTAAGTGGCTCAAAATATCACTACACATGTTTCTTAAGAGCCTCATATCCATATAACAATTATAATATCTATTTTTTTTCCTCAAACCAGTTTCTTATAAACTATTTTGAGACCAATTCATTTGGTACCCATATCATGGGTTCTCTTAAGATAATTAATAAAGTATTTGTAATCAAAACTTTTATAGAATTCTTTTTTTCATTATAAATTAAATACAGGATATGAAATATATTTAGTCTACCGTATATATAATTTTTACAATTTCATTCATGGATAAGTTATAAAAAATAATTAAAATAATTACAAAATTTATTTTTGGATATTCCTTTCATAGAAGTTGTGTTTTTTTGTTAGCTAATAAAACTAGATTGATTCGTAAAACCAATCATGTATTTACTTTTAAAAACATTCCAAGAGACAAAAATCATATGAAAATATTTATCACCATGTGTAAATAGATAACGGGTATTTTTATTATATTTACATTGATATTCCAAATTTTCAATATTTCAATTTTCATTTTGTTTTAAATCAAAATCCAATTTTTCATTTTAATTTTGACCATATTAAAAAATAATAAGTTTTTGTTTCGTTTTATGATCATTAAATTTTGAAACAAGTTAACGAAAACCATTTTAATTTATATATAATGCATGTAAGATATTATAATAAGCTATAAAATGGGTTCATTAAGTAGAATAAAAAAGGTATAATATGAATAATTTAGTTTTTTTTCATAAAATTATATCATCTAGGATGAATTTAAGACTTTCATCACTTGATTCAGATTATGAAAACTATTCCTCACAATCATTCCATGTTAAATTTTTATGTTCTTTATTACTCTAATTATTATCTTTATACTTATTATTATTTACTAAAAAAATTCTTGATATGGACCTTATTTTTTAAACTGAATAATGTAAAATCCATTTAATTATTTTGAATTTTAAGCATTGATTAGTTCTTTTCTTATTCATGTTCTTTTTTACCCCTTTGGAAATTTTTTCTATTTAGGTTTCCTTTTAAGAGGAGTTTTTGTTGATTTATTTTAAATAAAATTACTTTTTAGTTTTTTTAGAACACTTTTCTAATTTTTTATTGTGTTATAATTATTATCTCATGTTTTTTTAGAGAACTGATGAGATCCTCAGCCATCATCTTAATTATATTGTTAACTTATTATACTATAGTGACAGTGGGTGCCCAATTTATTTGTAAAACCCTAATTATTCAATTGAATAAAGATTCCATTGAAATATAATCACTATATAATTTGGAATATTTCAAATATCATTGAATCAAGTATTAATTGTATTAATATATTCACTTGGAAGCATAAAAAACATTCAATGTCTTCTCTGGACATATAAAATTCTATATCATTGCTTTTATTTGTTCCATAAGGAATTTCTGTTAAGACTTTCCAAATTTCAAGATCAATGTTTCATGTATAAATTTTATTAAATTTGTTTTTATCAAAAATATAATATAAGGCATTCATTTCACTCACATCTAATTTAAATTCATAAATATTAATCGAGGTACAATTATCTTCTTTTCCAGAAGTAGAGCTATAACCCTTCATAATAATTTTCTTTATGGGGTAACTAAAACATATTTCAAATGTTGAAATGTGATTTTTCTAATAAACATTTTTATTATCATAAAAAAGGGGAGAACAACTTGTAGAGTTTCCTTCAAGATCACCATGATTGTGTTAAAATCCATTTTGAAAAGACTTTTTCCTAAGAAATTAGATAATATATGTGAAAATTAAATGATCTTTGAATGAAATTTATAACAAATAATTAAGGAAATTAATTAAATCCCTTGACCCTATATTTCAGTCAGAGTACGGTTAAATAAAAATAGGCATGGTTAATTTCTCTTTAAAAAATCTAATAAAAAAACTAAATACTTAAAGACAAAAACCCGCATTTAGAATGAATTAGGACAATTAAAACATTTGGAATGTAAAAATAAAAGAATTAATTTTGAAATAATAATAATATAAATATATAATTTATATAATTTTTAGAATAATAGAATGACACAATTAAAAATAAAACTTCTTATGATGGTTAGATAGATTAAAAAATTAATTAATTTTATGGAGTAATGGGATTAAAAAATCAAATTGTGGAATGAAAAAAAACCACAAATCAAGGTAAGGATGTTTAAAAACCAATCAAGATGTTCACCTACATCGACCAAATCATCCGAATTAGTAATTAATGTACTAGCCCTCGGTATTTAATAGAAGATAAGATATTAACACTCCATTTATTTTTAGGGGTTCTCAGTAAACTTGAATACAATTCCCTACTTGATTTTTAAGGCGTATAGCTGTAAACCCAAAATAGGATTTTCCATTTCATTTTAACTATTTTTAAATAGAAACTCCAATACCTTACTTTAAAGGTTGTATTAATTAATAATAGAGGACAGTAAAAGAAATGATATTTTCTTAGGTGAAATCAAATTTTAGTGCTTTCTTAATTATCATAAATAAAACTAACAAAAACTATGATATATTGAGAAATGATATGAGAGGGGAAAGATATTAAAATAAATTTATAGACTATATTGGATAATAGATCATTTATAATATAAGCTAAAATTGAGAGAAAATTAGTGATTTTATCATATTGGTGTTGGTAAATATAGGATAAGGTAAGTTTCTAAGGAAAAAATATCTATTTATATCATAAAAATGATTTAAGAACCTTTTGGAAATTTTTAAACATAAATAAGATATTTAATAAGGAAATTATTAACTTTTTTCCATTATTAAATACAGTCTCATAGTTATTATCACAACACCACAAGATACCTTGTAGCCTCCCCTCGATAAACATTATACTAACTTCTACTGTCCAAAAATTTATAGAGACCCATAGATGGTCATTGAGCTCTAAACGGATGGCTGTTGAGCATGATCATTGAACTGAGATATTTTATATCTTAATCGTCTAGTATCTCGTCCCTCATTGGAATGTATCTGGGTTTCTATTGGATGGGGATTCCACTATCTTTGACAGTGTCTGGTCGGTGGTATGACATTATCTCATCTATGTTACCTAATACTTTGAGCTTGAAAAGGTTGATATTTCACTTACTTAATCATCATTATAAGGATTCAAAAACACCACTTAGAGTAAAATTCATAGACTCTGTCTTATCCAGTGATCATTCAGTGTTATTACAATATTTTAACATGAATTCATCAAGAAAAACATTTAATTACTTAAATGTTATTGTTAACCACTTTAAAGAGTATTAGTGTTCATTAAAAAAATATGGTGAGAAGCACAATAGGGACCACCACCCTATAATGAATTTACATTACATTTTAATCATTCTAAGACTATACTAAGATTTCATAATGTCTAATTAGTTGTTCTTACCACACATGTCAATTAGAATTAGTCTTCTGGTTTTCCTTCAACCAATCCACCAAAGAAAATTTAATTAAAAAAGGAAACATTGGGAACACCTCTTTTCACTCCATCAAATTAATCTTTAAGAAATTAATCATGATCATAAACATAAATTTATCACCATAAATTCAAACTCACTACTTCTGATTATTCCTAGTAAGAGAATCTATGTTAAAATTTCCCTTAACTAGGGAATGTGTAGTCTCAAAGTTAATGGTCTCGTGGTACACGACTAAATACCATTATTACCACATCAAATCCCATTGAGATAATATATATTGTAAGATATTTAGAACTATTTAAATTAAAATTCAGTGACCAAAAAGATAATTATTGAACACATTTATGAATAAAACTATAATGCTTTATCTAAACTGTACTTAGGGTTTTTATCTCATTGGGTTGTAGTAGACGTGGCCCATAAGTGTCCACATATTCTCCATGAATTATAAAATCTCTCAGACCATCACATATGGAATTAAAATTGATGGTATAGCCATTTACTAGATCTAAATGGATCATAATCATATTGGAAATCAAAATATTTATTAACTCATGGAAAGCCTCTTCGTACAAATCTTTCAACTCAAACATTACTCCCCAATTGGATAGACATTTCAATGTTAATAACAAGTGATATGTGTCCTAGATAAATCTATTTTAAAACCCATACAACCAAAGTAAACTCAAATTCTGGAACACATTCCTAGTTCAAATCCATTATATCTCTACATACACTTTATCAAGATCAATCAAATATCCAACAATAATGATCATATTACTAGGTAATCTAAATATGAATGTCTCACATTTAGAAAATTTAATAAATCAAATTTGTTTGAATAGTACTTGTTACAATCTATATCGACTCGCAATGAAACTCCTAGGTCCATTAGTATATAGTTATAAGATCTACAAACCTCATTACAAAGGAGTTATAGTAGTGATAGGAAATCCAGTTTATTAGTTCTACAAACACCACTTCTACTATTATCAATCCAAATGGAATCATTAGGTACATGTATAACTCAACCCTTCACTTGAAAAATAATTTTTATATATCCGCCCCCATGAATCATTATTTATGATAGCACGACCATAGTTCCATATTAAAAAACCACCCTGCTTTATGACTCTAAAAACTGTTTATTTCTAACTGGTAATAGATATATATTCATCATTACAACCAACTTCAGCCTTCATTAATACATTAAAAACCTATTTCTACCACCTTCCATCATAGAAAATAAATACAAGGAAACATAAGGGGTTGTACATGGGATAATAAACTCATTTTCCTCAAGGACCTCAAGCTGTATTTTCAACTCTCCCAGCTCAGTTGGTGCCATAAGATATTAAGGAATTGATATGGGATATACTCCATGTAAAAGATCAATACAAAAATGAATCAACTTTTGAGGAATTATATTAGAAAAAATTACTCTAAAACACACCCTAATTAAATTTACCCTTTAGAGGATAAGTATCTATAAATTTTACTTGATTCACTATTGGAACCATACATGAAGACATTGTTGTAATATCTCTAATTTAATTTATGTTATTAATCTCTCAAATAGTATCCACATTGAAATATCCAATAATTAATTACTCCACTCCATTAATTTTGTTTATACAAACCCACCTCAAGTAGAAAGCGATGTGATCCTGGAATCATGTTTTCCAAACAGTCCTAAAGATGACAAAAAATTTCATTATTTAAATATTCAATAACTCCAACAGATATCCATATTCTGAACCACTATAGCGCATATTATGAGCCTATGATACGATTAAAACCTATTTCCTAGAGGTGTATCATGATTTATCATCATAGGGGATAAATATATTAAAAGATATTAAGCCTAACACAACCCAAGAGGAAAACAAGAACTAGATTCCTCATTTTTCAAACAAAGTATTTTAAGTCCTTTATGTAGCAAAAATCATATCCCGAATGGTTGATGACTTAAATTATATATAAAATGAAAGCTAATAAATGTTATATAAATTAAATATTCTAAACTCATGTACATAACATCTTGATCAATGTCTTCTAAGAGAAAGTTACACCAAAGGTGCCTGGGACCACTATTTCCTCTTAAAACCTTAGGCAACACTTTGGCATGGCCTTCCAAACATTACACTACCAAAATTCTGTTATTCTCTAGGTAATATATTGAATCCTATATCTACAAAATTATACTAGATAATTCACTCTAATAAATTTTAAATATAACTTCTAGATATTCCCAATCCTACTAGACATATGGAACTCCCATGGATAGCTAGTATATGATTTTCAGTAATTTCTTACCATCGCACACTGAAAATGCATTGAATAAGATCATCATTTGGAAGAAACCAATGAACCATTACTTTGAAAAAATTATTTCAAGACACTCAATCAAAAATAAACTAGCCTCATCTTCATATGGCTAGAATAATTAATAATAGAAATTCTAGGAATAATAAAGTCGTGGAATTAAACAATCCATAAATTTTATCTTTTGGAATGAATTCATTTTCTTTCATTAACAAGTATATTATAGGTTTATAGTTTTAAATAATTTTCCATCACCCTCAAAAAATTAATATTATATCACATATTTGAAACATCCACTGAGTTTCCTTTTTCCGAGAATAAAAAACTATTTAAGATATTAAAATTTTTCTTTTCTATAAATATCATGATAATTTTTTGATTGATCCCATCCATGAAGCTAATCATCCTTACAACCACTTGAAAAAAATTAAAAATATCTTATGACAACATAAAACTCAATAAGGGTAATATAAAACTATATATTTAAACTTTTTATACCATGGATACTCATAAATATTTTCCATTTTGGATATAATCCTTTATCATAAAAGATACATTTTCTTACCCAAAAAAACAACTTCTCAAACCAAATATTTTCATAGAACATTTCATATGAAAATATTTATGTAAAAAATTAGCACTTATAATTGTTTCTTTGAAAAATGTAAAATCATGACAACATTTTTAAATAGTTATAAATTTCATCATTAAGAAGTAAAATGAACTTTTCTTTAGATATAATTGCAATAGCTTACCTTGTGAAATTTTAAGACATGTGAAAAAAACCATATGAAGAATGGATAAATTTAAAGTTATATAATGATATAATTTTCATAATACTCCTAAAATAGGTATTATTAAATGAATATACTAACTAGAAAATCCAAATAATCACTTAGGAAATAAATTAAACAACACCCTTCATTTACTCACTATATTGGAGAGAGATATCTGGCTCACATATCATTATGATCTATATCAGGATACCCTATAAAAATAGGCTATATCAGGCTCAACCGTCATCTTAAAAAATTACCCAGAAAATAACATAATCACATTACTTGAAATATTTTACATTCATCATTACAAACATAAGGTAATTATCTCCATCCATAATAAAAAAAAATTTCTAGGTATCGGAATAACCATTTCATTGATTACTATTTATGAAATTACCTAGAAAAATGGGGAGGGGGATTTTACATTGAAAAAGATAAAAAAAAGTATTATAAATGAATATAAACATAAAATAATGGTTATGGTATTGGGAAAAACATTGATGAAATATATGTAAAATGGAAACATTCATTTTTTAATTTTTTTAAATATTGAATATAAAATACATAAAAATATTCCTTTTGAGAAATATTCAATGAAAGTAAAAGGTAAAAAAATCATTTAAAAATAATTTTATCCATATAAATAAATCCATGATATAATATTAGGAATATTTTCATGGAAAAAATAGTAATTACAAAATAAATTGTTACAACATTTGAAAAAATGTTTTTAAGGAAAAATGTCAGTTAACTCAGGTATAAATCCTCACTAACATTCATTATATTCCTGAATAATAACAATATTTATAAAATTTATATTCATAAAATTAATTTTTTTTTATTATTAATTTTTATTTATTTATTATCATTCTAAATTAAATTACTTATTTTATTTCGTTCATGCCTAACATTTTGATGATATTCTACTCATACATTCAAATTGACATTAGTTTGTCAACTATGGTCAAAGTGTCAAATATTATATAATATAAGTAATATAATCATGAATTAATTAAAAAATTTATAAATTAATTATAATTTCAAAACAAACCATAAAATATTGTTATGATAGATGAGTTTAATTACAATCCTAGAGGTGGAAGGTTGTGTGTACACATGTGAAATGTTTTCATTTCTCAACGAATGTGAAGGAAACCAGGTTATAAATGTTTTTACATTATATAAGATTATTATTTCATAATTATATTATTATATATTTATTCAAAAATATATAAATCAATCACGGGATGTGATGATTAATAATGAATCGCATATCTTTTTGGAGGTGGTAATTGGACACTTACGCACAGATAACATAATAATTTTTCAATTGATGGATTGCTAAGAAAATATATGATATATTAACTTTAAACAATTATTATTAATCCATTAATAACATATAAATATATTAATCCCATAATTATAATCATATGTGATAGGTAGTGATAGAAGTGTAATTTCATAGGTTCACGAGGCGTAGTCCTCCACACACACGAATGAAGGTTACGATTACCATTTGATGGAAGAGAAATAGATATAGGTTATTAAATTAATAAAATTACTCATAAGTATATGGATGATTATTATTTTACTATTTCATCGTGTATTATGATTTTTTGAATGAGGTATAAGAACAAACAAAATATTCTCGAATAATAATTATTCCTCTTCTTCAAAAAAACACTTTTGGGTTATATATAAATCAAAACTAAGATGGATTTATGAAAATTAAAAGATATATAGGATATGGGTAGGTATGTTTGGAATGCATTTGGGAAGGTATTGGATGAAAAAAATCTTGTGATGTGTGTAGAGGAGAGGATATGGGTGTATTTTAAAGGTGTGGGTGAGGAAACAGTTAGAATTCTGAAAAATATTAAAATATATTAAGGTCTTACATAATCAAAACAGATCAAAAATAAACCAATTTAAAATGGTAGATTAAATAGGTCTAATATATTTTCATAAAAATGTATTGATACATTTTTTAATTATTTTAACCATTATCACGTTAGTGTAATCCCCAAGTAAATTTCTTTTAGCATTAAATGTGGTAATACTTATTTATTATTTTTAGTATTCATTGTGAACAAAAATTAAATCTACCTTATTAAATAATATTAAAATTTTTAATTAAAAATATTTACTCCAATTTAATAAATCCAATAGATTTAAGTGTGAATCTTTAATTTGAAATTAAACCCAAAAAATACGATGAAAATAGTTCTTTTGAAAAATTTCTTTTAAAGTACAATAATTTTTTTATACCAAATTCAAGTATAATGTTGATTAAAATAAATTTACTAGAATATATATAAGGAAAATTAACTAAATAAATTTACAAATTTGGCTAAAAATGAATTTTGCTTTGTAATTACTTGAAATGACAAGAGGGTTTTCAATGAAAATTGATATTTTCCCTATTCATTGAAACAAAAAATATTTTAGAAAATTATAATAAATTCATGCTAAGATAAATTTAACATGATGAATCCAAAAATTAGTTTAATCTTCTAAAATTAAAATTATTTATTATTTAAATCATGTATTTAAATGAAACCATATAATGCATGAAACCCCAATTTTGATAGAATTATAGAATTTTTCCATTTGAATAAAAACTTAACTAATATTATTTTAATTAATATAACATTAGAAAATATAATTAATGAATATTAATAAGTTATGAAATTGAATTTATATTAACATTATCTATGATGTTATATTTTCTGCCATTTTTTGAAATTGCATCCTCCTAATTGTTTTCATTAAGTATGGATATTTTTTATTCATATCATTTTATAATTATCATGTTTATAATTATATAATTTTGTATTCTATAAAAATTTAACAGGTTAAATCACATTATTATGAATTAATATCTCTCTATGATAACGAAATATGTATAGTTTGTTCCTTATTGGAATGGGTTTCTTCGAACTTTACTACTTCAATGCTCAAAATATGAGATGCATCCGAAACATCTTTTCATAACAAAAGAACATAAAATAGGTCATATACCTAATATAAAAATTAGAGAGTAAAAATTAGTAAGAAACCAGTAACATATTCTCTATAATATAATATGTTCTAATAAATTTGGGACATAACATTCAATTTTTTCCAAAACACATACCACAATTATATGGAAATACATTAAAAAAACATGATCACGTACCTAAAATGAAGATATTTCTATAAATTACCAACATAAATTTTTACCTACTCTGTGTCATCCTCTTGTGATACTAAATAATATTCACCTCTTCAATTATTTCTTCTAAAAATTATTTTCCCAAAAACATTCTTTACATGACTACATTACAACAATGTGGAGTCTTACACCACATTCTATATAATACTTCAAAAGTTTCCATCTATATAGCTCAATAAAAACTATTATTATAAGAGAATCTAAACCAAAGACATATTTTGATCTAATAATCCTTGATAATTCATTGAAATAGCTCAAAACATATCCTCGATAGTCTAAATAATTTAATAAGAATATCTTTCAATTTTTTGAAAAAATGATGTCCTTAAATTTATTTTACTACCAAATGAAATTTTAATTCCATTCCATAAATTGATGGTGAATCCTGGATTATGATCAGATACAATATAAATAAGGACTCAATGTAATTTGAATATCTATTTAACATATTTTTATAAAGTTGTAATAAATACATATTATCTTGAATTGGGGGAAAATGATGTTATTTTTTCAATCAATCAATAATTAACCTAGATTAATTATCACCTCGAGTTTTCTATAGTAATTCCACCACAAATTACATGGATTTATTTTCCAATTTCCATTCAAGCATTAGATAATTTTGAACCATCGCCTTTGGTAGTTTATTCAGAATTAACCTTTTGAGAATTCAAACATTTATTTTCTAAATTATAAATATATTTCATCATTATTAACAAATATAAATGTTTTTTAATATATCCATATATATTTTCACTATGGGGATTCATCGAAAATATAGAGTTTTGGGCCTCACTCAAAATTTATATCTTTAACTAGGAATCACATGGAATAGATTAACATTTATTTAATCTCAAAAAAAAATATTAACTAATATTAAATTAATGAAAAATTCCTTATTAACCAATTATACCACTTCCTATAATACATTGATTCCCTTACGATCTTGCATAATGTTTTCTGAAAAATTGTCAATATTAACACCTAAATCAAAATAGATTTATTTCATTCATTCATAACTTCAAATCCAAAATACATAAAATAATTAACCAATGTATCATGTTCTAGATATATAATGGTTAATTTAGCATTATAATTATTACTTAATGTATCAGTACATTTTTTTCCATTCTTGGGTGTTAAATAATTGTGAAATTTTAATATTTTATCAAATAAAACCATTTCTTATGTCTCATGTTCAGTTCTTTTTGAGATAATGTATATGAAGAAAATTTATGATAATTATATATTTCACACCTTACTCCAATAAACTGATGTATGGAAGTTGTTAATGAAAACACTAATGCAACCATTTCAACATCATGTGTATGATAGTTTTTCCCACAAGGTTTTATTTGGTATAAAGAATAAGAAATTACCTAATAATTAAAAAATAACCCAATCCCTTGAATGAAGAATATCTGTAGATTATTAGGTCACAATTTTTAGATGGTAGGACCAAAACTATAGTATTCACAAATCTTCATTTCAATTTTTGGAAACATTCTTAATATTTAGATTATCATATGAACCTGACTTCTTTTTGTATTAACATGGTTACTGGGAAAGATAACTATAAAAAGTGTTCAATAAGCCATCATTATTAGCTAATTAATTTTTGAAATTTAAAAATACCAGTCACATTTTTCGTTCATCCCATTCATGAACCATTTTTTCACTACGATCAACAATCATGCTATCTTTATTTATGATACGTCGTTGGAATGAAATATGTTTCCACAAAAAATCACATTTAAAAAATCATTCATATGGTTTCTTTTTTTATATTCTCCAACCAATCATTATATTTTTCAATAAACCTTTGAAATAATAGAATAAATCATAATATCATCAATAAATAAAACCAAAAAAATATCTAAATATTCATGGAAAACACTATTCATATCATCCTTGAATACATCTAGAGAATTCATCATCCCTAAATATATGACCACAAATTCATAATGCCCAAAACTATTATGAATCATTTCCTTGGATATTTCACTGTCCTTTACCTCCTATTAATGGTTCCTAGACCTGAGATCTGCATTAAAAAATCTTTAAATCCATGTAGTCGATCAAAAAAGTCAATGATAAGTGGAAATGGAAACTTATTCTTAAAATTAATTATTCAATTATCTATAATCAATGTAGATACTCATGGAATAATATTCACATTTAAAAAAATATGATCTCCCAAATGTGATGTTATATGTTAAATTAAATTCTTATAGATCTAATATTATTACTGATATTTCAATTCAACATGTTCTACGTAAGACATTGAATAAGGGGGTTTTGAAATTTCCTAATAATCATGTACTAAGTCAATAATAAATTCAACTTCTTGATATGGTAAAATAAAGGGAGACCCATTGAGAAACATATCCTGATATTCTTTTACTACTGTCACAACATTAATCCAAAAAGTTCGCATATGTTCAACAATATGATCAGGATAACATTCATTTCAATCATTTAATAATTTCATAGATTGTTGATATAATATCTACTGTATGAACTAATACTTATTTTATAATTGAAAATAATATTGTAAAATAACTTTTTGAGTACTAAAACAAGTCATAGCTAAAAAACTAAAAGTCAATCCATGCCCAAAATAACAACAAATTCTAAAATTATAAAAATAAAAAACCTTGTATGGAAATCCCATCAACATATGATACAATGAATATCTATATAAATGTTTTTACATTAACAGAACACCCATCTGCTTTTATAAAATGTTTCATGAATCGAAAAACAGGCACACCACCTTCATTGTTAGTAAGTTAAAGATAACACCGCATGACCACCTTCAAAAGCCCAGGGGATGGTGAAAAGTACTAAGTAGGTATATAACTAAAATGGTATGCCTTATCATAATTCACCTGTAAGAATTCACATGACTAACATCATGAAATAATGATGAGATATAGAAAATGACTAGGGCATCTATGGTGTGATTGATGGATTCAAAAATTCATGGAAATACATAAAGGTGCAGTAGGGAAATAAAAATTATATAAAGGGGAAAAACATACCAAACCTAAAATGTGGTCTGAACTTAATAGCCACTATGAAATGGGGAAAATGAAGAGGGACCAACTCACAAATTATAAGGATAACCACAAAACATGTGTAGAACCTTTAATACTAATATGTTCCTCACACATTGGGTCCGCATAATTCATCATCAATCTACCAATCATCTGTATGATAATACACATTTGGGGGAATATCTCATACATGAGTGAGTTTACACATACCCAGTATGATGGCTCAAAAACAAGTTGTGTGGAAATATAAATAACTATTCATCTCTAACCATAAGGTAATTGGGTAAATGATTAAAATAATAGATATGCTCAAAATGAAACCCAGGTGAATATAGAACAGAAATATCCATCTTCACAGTCAACTGAGAATGATGATGAGTCTTCCTACAGCTCCCAAGTCCCTATATCTAATGCATATAACCATGAACATCCTTAAAATAATTATATGGTAGGTTCTTCTCCTCACTACTGTGCTCTATAAATGAGGGGGAACTACATCTAGTGGGGGACTTGTACCCCACCAATGATCGATAATGGGGGTGTATACAAAACATGCACCTATTTTACAATGACGGTACTGATTCAATAGTATAAAGAGTATAGGAACCCGCACTATGGTGTGATAGGGGAATACTATCTTTGGAATATCTCTGATGAAAAGACCATATTTTTTCATCAAACAAGAATCTGTGAATGATGTTTATTTCTAATAATACCTCATTTCAATTCATTTATTCCAACAAAAATAAACCATCATGTCCTCCATGTTGAACCACTCAGGATTTCAAACTCATGGGCCCAGATATGAGTCTTGAAGAAGGAGATAGACATGGTAGATATCCTTGGTAATTTATATAGTGTATTCATATGGTTACACAGTGTGTGACCTCACCCGGACTGCTGGACATGTCCCCCTGGACATGGATCGTAAAACCATGTGTATTAACATAGAATTTACATGGAGTTTCATGATATGTATATTTATCTGAGGTCCTAGGAATGTGCCTTTATTACATGACTCGGATCGCCATCTACCTCCTCACAGCATGTCCCTAGGGTTACAAGGAATTTATATCAACCCATGGGATTTTTCATGTTCTCTCCATACACATCTCAGGTAAACATATACACATACCTAACATATCTATCAGTGTACATGGAATGTATTCTTATATTGTATCATGGGCATGTACCATTAGCATATACCTTGGCTTCCCAGTTAGAGTAACATATAGTTTGGTGCTAAGAACAGTGTGTGTGATATTTTACTCAGGACAAAACCCTAGATATTGTAGAGACATGAATTACACTATGTGCATATCTCCAGGGTATACGACATGAAGTCACATATTTTAAAAACTATAAATCATGTCATCAAACATATTTCAGATATGTGATTTATTTCACCTTCAACATCATTTGACTCACTTTAAATAGAATATTTTGAAGGTGAATCACAATTATTGTTGATTGAGTGCCCCTAATAGCTAGTAATTTGATCTTCAGTCTCCATCATATTAGTCATCATGCCTCATATAAGGGTTTGGGGGTCCCAATCCATGAATTCATTACCCACATTCTATAAACCTTCCCAAGCCATACATTAATGACTAATCCATATGTGTTTCTCAAATCCACTGTTAATATGAGGAGTAAATCATAATTGATTCTAACTTGAAAATATTTAATCACAACCCCATGGTCCTATGAAGAAAAATTTTAGTGGGAAAGGGAACTTGAACAAGGTAAGATAAATAATTCCAATGAAATCCTAGTCAACAATAATAAGTCATGGAAACAAAAGGGATGATAAAAAATCACCAAAAATATAAATTATGAGTTCTAATAAAACTAATTAAATTGGAGCTTATGAAAAGAAAAAAATCACATAATATAGTTGATATGCAATCAAATCTTGAAAAATATATCAATGGGTTTAAATACACAAAATATAGAGTCATACCTTATGAATATATTGATTATCAATGTTTTAGGGAAGACTGTGAGGATCCTATTGCTTTCATCATCCATCTCATAATTCACCTCAATGATTGTCATAAATCCACATTCATTGGTAAAAAACGAAAAAGAAGATCTCATTTCCCTCACTCTGATATATTGGGGTGATGGGCATAATAATGGATATTTGTAACAATGAAATATATATAGATAGAAATTTTTTAATTATGAAAACCTTTAAAATAAATAATAAAATTACTTGATGGACCTACCAAAACATTCTCACAATCTAACACCTCATGTTGAGAATCATTTTTTCATTTATAATGTAAGCCCCATGTTATAGAGATAACCAAGGTCTTAGATTTTCATCCAAGGTCCCAGTCAATGGAAAATCCTTTAATTCTAAAAATATTCTCAAGTGTGCTGTCAAATAAATTAATATTTTTAATATATTATTTTCAGGATATTATGATACTATAAACATAGTACAAAATATATGGAAATTTCCAAATATATATACTAAAATTTTTAAATGATCAAACTATAGAAACTATAGTCATTACATTATCCCCTAAATTGATTATTTTTAACCTAGAATGAAAATTCTGAAGGACCCCGAGACACCCTGAGAGGGGAGGGGTGAATCAGGGTGACAACTTTTTCTTTTAATGTGATGGATCTTGTTCCCACGTTGGTAGGAACTTTTTGAACCTGTATGATAAATATGATCAGAAAGAAAACATTTACATGCACAGAGATGACACAACACTTTTTACTTGGTTCACCACTAAGGGCTACGTCCAAGGAGCATATTCCGAAAAGTTGTCGTTCATACCAAATTCCACTAATCTTAACTAGATTTGGATTAAAATGTTTTGGGCACAGTCACTCCGTCCCAGGATCACTTCCATTACAAAGGTTTGTGGATAGCTCACTGCTTCCCTCGGGTCACTCCCGTTGCCTCCCCCTGACTCACTGCCCATGGTGAAGTCATGTGCAGTTTATAGACGTGAAGGTCTATTCATAATTGCCTAAGAATGCATCCTCTGTCGTATGTAGATGCTCTGTTGAAGTCCAACTCTCACCAGAAGAGGAATCTCACTTTGCGCTTAGGGTACTGGGCGATTTTCCAGCTTTCGTGGAGCTTCAAAAGGACATATAAACTTTAATAACCCGGACGCGCTCCTCCAAGCCCGGTGCGCATGTTTCAATCTCGGCGCGCAAGTCACTTGCGCGGTAAAAATACGGTGTGCAGGTGACACCAAACTACTTGCGCGACACTTCCCCCTTCAACACCAATCTTGTGCAACGATGCGCCTTTAACTCCCTAACTGCCTTGGTCGCGTAGCCAACAATTGTTGCGCAGCCTCTACTTACGTGACCCAAACCGTGCGGAGTGGGTATTGGAGGCAGTGGCTTCTACACGGTTGGCGTACATTTTGCCTAACCGTGCGGCCAAACCGTGCGAGATGTGTGGTAGAGGCAGTAGCTAAGGCATAGTTAGCGCACGGTTAGTCAAACCGTGTGAACTAACTATGTGGCCACATAAAAGAGATCCTATAAAAGTGGATCTCACGTGTTTTTTCCTCTATGTGGCTCATTTCTCCTCCTAAGTGGCCCTAACTCAGTATTTTAGTTCTCCTATGGTCAAAGAGGGTTCTCCCATCATTCTGGAGGCGATCTGAAGGATTCTCTTGGCGAATCAAAGACGGTTTCTTGAGGTATGTGATCATTCTTGAGTGGTTTCTTATATCTACTTAGATCTACTTCTCCTCTTCTCTCGGTTTCATAGATCTATGCCTCTTTTGGGTAGATGTAATTGTGTGGATGAAAAATATGACAAAATTTTGTTTGGTTGTCTTAGGAGAAGAAATCTAAAGAGTATTCTTGGAGAATCAACCCGGTTTTCTCATGCATTCTTCATTTGTTAGGGTTTTCTTCAAAACCTTTGAGGTAGGTGTCTTCACTCTCAATTCCTATTTCTTAGAACTTGAAGGCTTAGTTCAAATTGATTTAATTTCTTGGTTTTGATTGTGAAATTGTGGTGAAAATCATGTTATAAATATTCTTTAGTGATGATTTTAGGGTTTTGATGGAATTATGGAAAATGAAAAAATGGTTTGTGCAAAGTGTTTTGGTTTCATGGTTTTAAAATGGTGATTTTAAAATATGGATTTTCTGGATTTGGAAAATGGATTTCGGGAAAGAGGATTTCAATAAAAGGGTTGTTTTATTGAAATAGTTTTGGCATGGTTGGAATGGTGTGGTTTTTGGGCGTACTGGGTGTGTGCATTCATATTTCATTTATGAGGCTTGGTTAAAATATGAAATTGTGCTCAAAGCCAAAATTGTAATGGCACATAGGGAATAATTACCTTGTGATGACTTGGTAGATCGTCAAGAAACTGCTCATGATTATAGAACTATCATAATGATGCATGCGTGGTGGATTTTACGGGTTTTGAAATGGTTGGTTGTGTGGATTTCTGAAATGGAATGCTTATGCCAAAGTGGAAATGTGGATTTGATTGGAAACTTTTCTTGGGTTCTTTTCTTGAGAAAGATTTTTTTTTTGGAAAATAGATTTGACGTGGAACTTGTTATATTTTGAACTGTTTTTGGAATTTTTTTATATAAATTGTTTTATATAAATGTGATAACATGTTTTATCCTAGAGCCATGGGTAGGGATGTCATCGGGGAAAACATATTGAGTTTCATTACTCACCCCCTACTTTAGCACGTTGGTGCTTTTGTAGATGTCATATACCGGGATGTTGGAAAAGGTAAAGTGTCACATGTTTATAGCACCACTTCTTGATACTTGGGCTGCTTCATGATGTTGGATCATGAAGTTTGTGGAGCCTCGGAGTCATTGTTGTCTTTGAGTCTTTCCGGTTGCCTTTCCGCTGTTTACTCTAATTTATTTTTGGTTTCTGATGTTGCACTTAGGTTGGTTTATTATGAAATAAATGGTTGAACCATCTTGGTTTTAAATCATGCATAATATAGTGGTTTCTTGGAGATTTTTATCTAGTTTTCTTTCTTGTTGGTTTTCTTCTTTTAAAGGGTAAATCGTCCCCCATTTGTTTTGAAACCATCGGCATTTATTTCCATCCTTTGGCGCCTTGGGGTTGTTGCTTAAGGCCTAGTAAAGACCTGTTGTATCCTTAATCCAATAAGGGTAAGCAGTTCATTACAAAAATGAACTATGTTACAATCATAGAGATGGAATGTCATATGAATTCCTAAGTAATGTTTCCATTTTCAAATGATAATTTTAGAAAGAAGGTAAGTATTATTTTATATTTTTGGAATGATAATAATATAACTAATATCATATTAAACATTTAAATATAGGTATATGTATCATCCATTTGATATGAGGATGAAAAATTAATTACATTGCTTCCTATTGGTGATAGTTCACACGTACATGTGAACGTCGTTATAATTTTATATGCATGGAAAGATAAGAACAAAAAAAAATATAATGTCTTTTAATAATTATAAATATGTCTTGAACATAATATATATATATATATATATATATTAATTCCATCATTATATCCAGTCTTGAGATATGGTAATGGTAAATTAATTATATCAATTCACGAGGTGGTAGTCCGTCGTACACACGAACGACCAATTCATTTTTCCATTTGATGTAATTTTAGATGGGTTTAGGTTATCATATTAACATAATAAAATAATTTTAAATTTTGGATATTTGTTTTTTTATTTCATTATAGTGGTTTAATATTTAATTGAAGTACAAGAATAAATAAAATAGAAATACTTGATTAAAAATGATACTTTTACTTCAGACAATCTACTTTGATTAACACCTTAACACGTACAAGGTGACTGTTATGCCTATAATAAGAGCTCTATAAATATGGTTGGTATTATAGGAAATTATTTTTGTAGATATTGTCCAAAAAATTGTTTTTTATGTTTATTGAATTGAAAATAATGCATTCCCTTTTTTAGGAGAGGAGGGGGCACTCTTGGAATTTTTCAAAATATTAAATTAATATGAATTATTTATCTACTCCAAATGGATCCAAAATTATTAATTTATAATACATGATAATTTTGTGTCTAAATCCCTATGTAAAATAAAAATACACTAGTTTTGACTATTTTTCTAATCCTTATCTTTTTTTTAACCCTTATTAAACCTTCTAAATTCTTACTATGATATCTTGTACTTTACACTATAAGGGTCAATATTATTACCATAAACTTCCAAGAATAACCATAAATGAGTAACATATAACATTTTAATACTTATAAAAATCATTTGGATAAATTTTAGTTTTTTATTAATTATATATCATTTAATAAAATTTTATTTATTTTAAAATATCATTAATTTCAGTTTTGACATTATTCCTTACATGACTTTTGAAAAATATCATAACTACATGATGTATTTTAAAAGAATTTTTTAACACATCAATAACATGTAAAAATTCCCTTTAAAATTATTTAATGACATTAATTATCCCAAATTATATTCATTTTAATATTTTTAACATAAATTTTTTCATAATACCTTTAATTAAACAATCATTGCAGCATCATTGGGAAAGCCTTTAATTTAATTATTTATTCCCTAAAATTTAAAAATAAAATATCTTGATGAAGATAAACATTTTATCTTAGAAAATACTATTTATAGTTTAACATATCCATTAACCACTACTAGAAATGAGACCAATAGCGACCGCCATTGGGGGTCGATATTGGTCTTTAGAGACCACTTAGAGGCCACCAATGGCAGTCGAATTAGGCCCGTAGTAGTAAGGAAAAAGCGACCACCATTGGTTGGCGCTGCAAGTGACCAAAGGCGCGGCCAAATAGCAGTCTCTATTGGTCCGAGCTATAGAGACCTCTAATGGCAGTCGCTAACCTAAGAATTGTTTTTGAAAAAATTACAGATCTGCTTCTCAGACAGTAGATGCAAAGAAAAAATCATAAAAAAATCAATTCGAAATAGCAGAAATACCATGATCCTCAAAATCAAAAAAGGAAAAACATACTCCTTCATATGCAGTGATCCAAACAGCTCCAATCCATTACAATATTCTACTTCAATAAACCTACAATAAGATACAAAATAAACAACTAAACAAAGAAATTAAAAATTGGAAATATTTATTCAGTTAGCATATATATATATATCTATAATAATCAAATTGGGTCGTTAAACCATTAGGACATTTGAGAATTTGTAAAATTGGCCATTCTACATTTATCCTATTGTCCATTTAGCTAATTAGTAATTAGGCCAATACACTAATATGCCAATTTTCCATTTGGTCATTATGCCAATAGGAAAATATTCCATTCGGATAATAGCCTAATAGGTCATTAGGCCAATAAGTCATTAGGTGATTTGGATTGTTGTCCATTAGGCCATTCATCCATTGGGCTGTCGATAGGTCGTTGGGATGTTGTTAGGCCGTTGGGATGTTGGGACATTTTTAGGCTGTTGTTAAGCCGTCGTTAGGCCATTGGGTCATTGTTAGGCTCTTGGGATATTGTTCGGTCGTTGGTCCGTTGTTTTCCCGTTTGGCCATCTCTCAGTTGTTGGACCATTTTTCGGCCGTTGGTACATTAGATCGTTGTTGAGTCGTTGGGCCATTGGGGCATTGTTGGGTCGTTGGTCCATTAGGTAGTTAGGCCGTTGAGGAGTTAAGGTGTTAGGGAATTTGGTCATTTGGCCAAGTCTCCTTTTAGCCAATTGGCCATTAGGCTAATAGTCTAATATGGCATTAGGATATGTGGTCATTAGACCAATTGGATAATATGTTATTAGGATAATAGTATATTAGGTAATTAGAATTGTATTCCATTTTACCAATTGTTCATTCAGCCGATAGGTCGTTTGGGCGTTGGGGTGTTAGGTCTTTGGGGAATTAGGCCATTTATCCAATTCACCAAGTCTCCATTTAACCAATTGGCGATTAGGCCAATTTGGACATCAGGTAAATTTTGACATTAGGCCATTAGACTCAGTACTCTACTCTAGTAGGGACCTACTGTGTTGCTCATACATGATGAGGTGGTTTGAAAAAAAATTTGGACAACCATTCGGCTATGTTTTCTCGACATTGAACTACATAGAGTAATGTTCAGTAATAAATATCCCCCAACCCCCCCCCCCCAACTCACCTCAGACAGCCCGTCCCCCACATCCCCCACCCTAGAAAAAAAACACTCCTCGGATAGCCCCCCCCCCCCACTCACCTCGGATAGCCCCCCCCCCCCCCCCATAAATTCCCCTAGGACAGCCCCCCACACCCAGATATCCCCCACTCCCCCCCGGACATCCCCCCTAGACAACACAACCCACCACTCAGACCCCAAACCCCCGGATAGTCCCCCCCACCACACTCAGCCCCCACCCCCAGAAAGCCCCTCACTTTCCCCCTGGTCACCCCCCCCACCCGACAGCCCCTACTCCCTCGCACCCGGACAGCCCCCACCCTGAACAGCCCCCCCCCCCCCCTCCACACCTGCCACATACCCCCTATCCCCCAAACCCCTGGACACCACAAACCTCCGTAAAGAACCCCCCCCCCCCCCCCCCGAACAGCCCCTCATGTACCCCCTGGCCACCCCCCCCCCCCAATCTCCCCCAGGACATCCCCCACTCCCCCCAATACAAACCCCACCATGAACACCCCCTCCACACCCCACACCCCCCCCCACCACATCCCCCCACCTCGGGACGCCCCCCCACCCACCCCCAACACCCCCCCCCCCAAACAAACTCCCCCGGGATTGCCTCCTCCCCCTCCGAGAAAACCCTCATCCCCCCTCCCCCAGATACCCCCCCCCCAAACACCCCTGAGATATCCCCCCCCCCATAAATCACCCACACACCCTGTAATTCCCCCTCACTTAGGAGTACACCCCCCCCCCCCCCACACACACACATTCCCCCACCTCCAGATAGCCCCCCAACCTCCAGACACCCCCCTCCCCCACAGATCCAGACATCCCCACACTACTCACAGTAAACTTCCCCCCACCGGACAGCCCCCACTCACCCAGAAAACCCCCACCATGAACACCCCCCTACCACACCATGCACTGCCCCCCCCCCCATCGTTCACAACCCCCAATCCCCCACACCTCCAGACACCCCCACCTCTTGAAAACCCCCACCTCCGGACAACCCCCACCTCTGGACACCCCCCCCCCCCACACACACACACACACACCGTACACCCCCCCCCCCCCTCCCCACCCACCCAATAAAACTCCCTCGGGACAATCCCCCACACCCAAATAGCCCCCACTCCCCCCGGACATCCCCCCTGTACATCCCCCACCCTGAACACCCCCCCCCCCCTCCACACCCAGTACCCCCCCATCCCCCACCTTCGGAAATCCCCCCCCCCCCACTCACCTCAGACAGCCCCCCCTCCCTCCCCCCATCAAAAAATCTCCTCCCGGATATCCCCCCACCCCCACTCACCTCGGACAGCACCCCACCCTCAAACCCCCACCCCCACCCCTAGACAACCCCCACTCTAACCCCACAGACCACCCCCACCCCCCTGAAACCCCCCCCCCTCCCAAACAGTGCACCCCCCCCCAGACAGCACCCTCCCCCCACTCACACTAGAAAACCCCACCCCCTGTATAAGAACACTGACAAGGAAAAAATCTATAAGAGGATGGACCCCAAAACACATCACATGCCACCACTAAAATAACTAGAAATCATAGAAGGGAACTATACCAACTGAGTTGCACTATATATAATGAATGTATCCACCAACACCATAAAAACCCACTAAAAACACTTTTATAAAAAACTGATATGGGGACTAACGTAACATGATAGGTGTAAGTGGAGTGGAGGGAGAACATGCCAACCGGAATTCATTATAAATAGAATTATAGAAAAACTGTGGAGTTTTTAAAAACATTAATTGTTTTAATATCAAACAATTCTATATTTAAAGTCTAAATAAATATATAACATCAATTCAATAATAAATATAAAATAAACACACATAGTGGATATGATGTGTGATGTGTGGTCATGCCTTCTACCTCCATCTGGTGTGCCAGGGGCCTACAACAAACCAAAATTATAAATATTTTAATAAATAAAGTAATAGAAAGAAAATAAATAAATTAATTATAATCCTATATTGTATGATCCCTTGTACCATCACCCGGACACACATATTCCAACAGTTTTCTGACCTCAGTGATCAATTTCTCATTTACTTCATCAGAAGTGTGAAACCGTTCTGCAAAATCTGACAATTGTTGTATCATCTGAGAAATAGCAGGGCCATCAACCTTTGCACATGATACTAAAAAATGAGGAATCCCTATTCTATAGGCCAAACTATATCCATGTCTGTCATGACCAATAATACGATGGAATATCTCATCCCATCGCATGGGAAGCTATCTATGGACCTCTGTGAGCTGTTCTAACTCACCTTCAAATTGATCATGGGAAATATATATATATATATATATATTCATATATGTATTGGTAATGATTAGAAGCACTTACTATAATAGTTGTATCCTCTGGATCATTCAATCATGAGTTCTCAACCACACTGACATTTTATTAGTCTGTGCACATTTCTCCCGTAACCGTATACCAATAAAATATAAAAATATAACACAAAACCATATTAAATAATAATTTAAAAAATACAAAATAAATATATCATGTCGGACTTGAGACATGTGATGAGTCTCGAGCATGTGTGGTGGTCCTTACAATGCTCGATTCTCAAAATAGCGTGCTGAAACCTCCTACATTCAATTAATTCAAATTTCAAACCAATATAATGTCACACATTCTTGAAAATATATATACCAAAATAAAGATACTAACCGCAGAGGCCTCAATATAACAATATGCAACTATGTCACACCACTGAGCTGGGAGAACACCTCTCGGGACATTTTCCAGACTGTCTGGGGCACCCAAGTTGGGTACCCAGTTCTCCCTCTTGATCTTTCCTTTAAAATATTTCCACATCTTATGACATTTTCCCATACACACCAATCGAATCTCATCAGGGAACACTTTTATATTACTCTATTTTAGAAAAAAATCACACATTTAAATATTTTTTAAACATAGAAAATAAACTAAAATGATCTTCTTACTGGAACTTCCCTCCAAAGATGATTTAATTTATCCTGAGGGATCGAAGCCCAGTCACGTCTGGTCAATGGAAATCTATGTGGGCCGTGTATGATATGAACCCGCTAATGGATAAATGTAGGGTTTGTCAGTCCCACAGGATGAAATCTCTCTTTAAAAGAAACATCAATGGGCGTGTCATAATTCTATGATGAAATGCCACGACCAGGGCCTCTCTTGCGGGAGGAAGAAGTGGTCGAGTCCAATCCCTTTGAAAATAATTTTTAAAATAATTTGATAGATGTGGATATATATATATATACCAATTACATAAAAATATAAAAATAGTTACATTCAAACATACCTTGACTCTGAGATGAAGATGGCTCAAATGGATTATGTGGGTGTGCTACTTGTTCCCCGGACATGACTGCAGTCGTAGAAAAAATTAGTTAGGGGACCATCCAAAGTGTCAAAAATATAAATTAGATTGTTTTTTAAAAATCAAAATTTTATATTTGTTAATAAAAAAATGTTATCGGACTATAAAAAATCATAAACTTAAGAGAACAGAAATAAATTTATGTACAAAAAAGGAATGTATTTAGGGGATTATTTTATCGTGAAGTTATTTAGGGGTGGGATGTCCGGGAGGGGGTTGGGAGTGGGGTGGGGCTGGGTGTGTGGTGGGGCTATCCAGGGGTTTTATGGGGGGGTGTTATGGGAGGTGGGTTTATCGGGAGGGGGGTTGGGAGTGGGGAGGGGCTAGGGGTGTGGTGGGGCTGTCTGGGAGGGAGTGTGGTGGGGCTGTCGAGGGGTTGGGGGTAGTCTGGGGGGGAGTAGGGGTTGGCCGGGTGTGGGGGGGCTGTCAAGGGGGGGGTCCGGGTAGGGGTGGGGCTATCCAGGAGGACTGGGGTGGGCTGTCCTAGGGGAGTGGCCTGAGGGGTGTGGTGGGGTTGTCCGGGAGGGAGTGTGGTGGGGCTGTCGAGGGGCTGGGGGTGGGAGTTGTCTGGTGGGGGGGAGTGGGGATTCCTGGGTGTGTGTGGGGGGAGGGGGGTAGTACAGGTAGGGGTGGGGATATCAAGGGGGAGTGGGGTGGGGGTGGTCTAGATGGAGTAAGGAATGGGGTAGGGGAGGGGCTGATGTAGTGCAGGGGGAGGGGGCTATCCAAAAGGGTGGTGGACTGTCTGAGAGGGGAGCTGTCTGAAGGGGGGGTGGGGGCTATCTGGGGGGGGAGTGGGGTGGGGCTGTCCAGGGTGTGGGGGGCTATCCGGGGGAAGTGGGGTGGGGGATGGCTGGTGTAGGGCAGGTGGTAGGGGAGGGGTTGGTGTAGTTCATGGGGGAGTGGTGCAGTCGAAGGGGGTTGGGATGTCCAGGAGGGGTGAGGGCAGGCTTATCCAGGGGGAGTGGGCTGGGGAATTACAATGGGTGGGGGTGGGGGGGATGTCTGGGGGGAGTTTTGTGGGGTGGGTTGTTCGGGAGGTGGGATTTTCTAAGGGGGGGGTGTCTGGGGGTTGTTGTCCATGTAGAGGGGTTATGCAAGTGGGGGTGGGGTTGTCCAGGGGGAGATATTATATCTATAGAAACACATATGTGTTTGAAATATGAATATTTTAAGCTCAATGTAGAATCATAATCCCATAAAAAAATTATAAATCCAATTAAAAATTATAAGAAGGATTTAAAAGATATGGAAATCGAGAGGGGGACTTTAAAATCGAACCCACAAGGTCAAAAAAACAATTAAATACTTTGAAAATACCATCTTTTTCCATTACCCATAACTATGGTAAAATCAGCTTATTTAAAAAATTATTTTACTCAAATTAATCAACCTTTTCAATTTGATCTTTAAAAAATCTTATAAAACCAAATAAATATAGTTCATCCAATGAATTATAGAGATGGAACTAAATACCAAAATCTATGATCACATATGCTTGTAAGGGAAGCCATCAAAATGGATCGAACATAAGGTTATTTCTGAATAATAATAAATAAAAATACTCATGTACCAAATCTGTTTTCGGTTGTTTTAAACAATTTAAAATAAAAAGGCTTTTAGCTAAAGAGCTAGAAAATAATTATACATTTCATTTAACATACAAATCGACCGTTTCTCCTTCGACAGACACTCTAACCCAATAAGTATCTTCTTCATGTTGAGCTATGGTGTGTGGATCAAGCTATTGGGAAACAAAGGGAATAGTCATGGGTTCATCTTGTTCAAATAAAAACACTCCTCTTCGGGAAATTTTCACAACAAATTTCCAACTATCATTCGAAGGCAAAGTAACGAAAAATATGTGTTCTTCTTTTGATGTCAAAATGAAAAGTTCGTTGTCAACTCGTTCATTTCTATATAACATATAGTTAAAATTCACCAATGTAAACTGATATTGATCGACTTTACTTCCACGCACTGGATCGACCCCATTACACTTTAACAATATGTACTTCAACCCGTGTGTGTATACAACTTCAATGATGTATGTCAGTTGACCATAGTAATAACTAGAATCAACGAATGGACAACTGATTCCACTGTTTTGTGTTTCCCGTTTTTTATTAACATCTTTCATGCGAAATTGAAAACCATTAGCATCTATAGATTTATATTGACGATCCATTATTGATGTACCCTCAATTAGTTAGATAAATTATTTACTTAGCATGGGGTCACCTAGATCCCTCAGGTTACGAACCTATATAATTCACATAATTAAATAATGATTTCTGTAGAAATAAATTATTATAATACATCACTCATAATGGAAATCAATTTATACCCACCAAATGATAACGCGATGTTTAAATGTTCAACTTATGAAAATAAAACATGTAAAAGTTAAACAATAAAAGTGATAAGACACTTACTGCATTAATGGTGAAACCGATGGAGTACTGAACAAGATATATCGATTTGCTTTTATCCACTCGATGTTGTCCATATCAAATATGGTTCCTTCTCCAACAGGACCATCAATAATCTGATATGTATTATTTAATTTTATTTCAGCATCTATATGATATTCTGCACAAAAATTTGTACAGACATCCATCAAATACCCATTGTCTAGTGATGCCTCAGGATGAGCTCTGTTTCATACAAATCATTTCAATGTATTCATATACTGCTCAATAGGATATATCCACATGAATTGCACTGGGTTAGCAACCATTACTTCATCAGTTAGGTGCACTATCAAGTGAACCAAAACATCAAAAAATGGGGGGGAAAAGAGTTTCTAGAAGTGACAAATAGTAATTACAATTCAGTCATGAAATGTTTTTAAATCACTCATTCATTTATTTCATAGACAAAGCTGTCAATAAAAGATACTCATCTCAATCAAAGGTGGAACAAGATTTGGGGATTAGCATTTGAAAATTTAAATTGGAATCAACTACTGAAGTTGTGTGTGATTTTCATGACTTTTCATCCCTTGCAATTTCCTGCTCGAAAGATTCAGACAATTTGAAATATTAGAAGAGTAACCATCAGGCAGCTTGAGCATCTTTGAAAAGGAAATAAATGTCTATTTTCCATTTGTAGTCATTGTATACTGTGTAGCTGGAATATATGCCTTGTGTCCATCATCTAACTATAAATTCAACTGCTTCCTTAAACCCATTTCTTCCAAATCACAATGTTCATTAACACAGTCATTTTATTTTCCATTTTCACCAAAAATTGTCCACAATATATTATCACAATCGTTTATTTCAATGTGCTTGACATCCATATTATGCCTTAGCATGTTAGTTTTCTAATAGGAGAGGATGTAAAAAATACTTTTATTTTTCCAATTGATATTGTGTTTTCAACCCGCACCACGAATATTATGTAATGGATAAGCCACAAAATCCGAAAATTCATATACTGTGCATATGTTTTCTTCCTCAATCTATGATAACATTTTGACTCATGTCATGATCTTTTGTGTTGGGATAAACTCTATAGTAATATAAAATGTTTCTCTGTCTTTTCTGAACCTATGCTGAGGCGGGATAAAATGTTTGTTACCCATGTATTCCCATTTTCTAGAATTTTTATTCCATATATATTATTTACTTTTATTACAACAAGGGTAATAAAATTCCCCTTTCATACTCCATCATGATAAATTTGCATAAGCTGGGAAGTCAATGACTGCCCATAATAAAGAAGCTTGCAGTTTGAACATTTCATTCATTACACAGTAAAAATTCATCACACCATCGCCCCAAAATTCATTCAACTCACTCATCAATGGCTGAAGGTAAACATCAATATTATCTCCTAGACTTCTAGGACCATAAAGAAGAGTGGAAGGTAATATAAATTGTTGCTTCATACAAAGCTACGGAGGAAGATTATGGAACCAACACCATGGGACAGTATCCATGAGTTACACCAACGATAGACTTGAATGGATTGATATCATCTGCTGCCAACCCCAATCAGACATTACGAACTTCAATAGCATAATCCGGGTGTCTCTTATCAAAATCCTTCCATGCACGATAGTCTACCAGGTGGGCTAACAGATCACATTCCATATTTCATTCAACATTCCATCTCATTAAATTTGAAAACATAGATGACATAAAAAATCTTTTCAACATCAACTTTAGGGGAAAGTAACACATTTTATTTAGAGAAATCGGTTTTACCTATTTCACAGTATGACTTTGATGTGTCTAATTTCCCATTTTCTCTTTCCACCAGGAAGCTCCACAAACCATACAAATATCAAAATGGGTAGTTTATTTTCTAAATAATATACAGTTGTTTGCACATGCATCAATAATATCATATGTAAAACCTATGTTCTCTGTCAACTTAAGATCATTTTAATACAAGTTAAGAATCATAGTGTTGATAGGAAGAAGCTTTTTCAACAAAAACATCAGCATGTCGAACGATGTGTCTGACCACTGATTCAAAGTCTTCAAATGAAACAAATCCATAATAAATGACAATTCATTGTAAGTATTACATCCGGGATATAATTCTATTTTTGCATCATCATGTGCCTCATAAAACCTCCTTGAATCATTATCTGCACCAGAGCGCAAATTTATCTCACCTGTCTCTACATTCTGGATGTCAATGCCTTTATGATCCAACCCACATACCATTTCAGTAAGCATTTCATGCATTGGAACATTCATCCTCACATCAACATCTATCTTAAATGAATCTATATTTTGATAATGAATATATTCTTCCACATTTCTAGTCCAACTAATATAATTTTTCTGAAATCCGTTCATGAAAAGGTGCTCCCTCACGGTATCTCGTTTGAATTGATATTTGTTTTCACATTTTATACATGGAAAAAAATTTCACTTTAAATTTCTCCAATGAACTCAATAAAATGCATAATTCCCTAGAAATATTTCCTAGATATTTGATTTAGAAGATCAATCCAACTCTTATCCATAATAATATCTGTATGACAATCATTTACACAAGGCATCATATTACATGCATTTTTCATATCAAATATATTTAAAATAAAGACTATCCAATTTCATATGGACCATTGATAAAATAAACAATTTATATCTTTAAATAATAAACAAGAGAATAGATTATGGAATTGAAGTGATATCCCATGTCATCACCACCATGTTAGTATGGTAAATCTAATGATGATTCTATATTCAAGAATCTATATTAAGAATGAATTTGGTCTATAATCCCATAGAGGAAACTTTTTTTCAAGAATAGAATACTATAACATGCATGTATATGTGGTACATGAAAAAAAATATTCAAATACCAATCTTGAACTATCAACCCTAGAGACTAAGTTAATGCCTACCAATAAATCAACAAAAATAATTTGTAATGAAGGTGCCCAAAATCAATTAGTGATAAACAATCTTCTCAAACTCAGAGAAACTGTATCATTGTACTAATGATTTTTCACTGCCTCTTGGATTCACACATCCATTGGTCCCTCAGAAGAAGTTATGTTTAACCCTCAAATATAGCAATAAATCATTAATTTATGGAATACTAACTAATCTATATCATGGATAACATGATATAAATCCAATTCCAGAAGAAAAAAATACCAATATATCTTCAGTTATGTTATCAATAGAGAATATTTCATACAATGAATGTGATGCCCCTTGCTAGATCACATGGTCTAACATAGTGTTATTCATGGACTCATGTAGGTATATTTTTATTTAAGATGTTTGTTACTATCAGTAAGGGTTTGAATGTCATCATTGTAGAAAATATACCTTTGGTATCAATAATTAAAAGGATAAAAAATAATATAATAGATTCAATAAACAATGAAAAATCATAATCTATGTTAGGTATCTCAAGTCATATAGTAAAAACTCAAATACCCCCAAAGTGTTAGGTCAATAAAATTGTGGGAAATAACAAGAATGTGAAAAAGTATTGATACATCATTCTAAATCCCATCTCAATTATACCTCTAAAATATACACAGTAAGTCACATTGAAACATTGATTAATATCATATAAAAGAACATCATATAATATTAACAATAACCTGTAGTATGGAAACACTTGTGATTAAACTAAATAATGGGTCTCATGGGCTATGCAAGAACACACACATGGTCAAACATCAAACATTTTCTCATGGGATACACACACACACACAATGACAATTCATAAACTCATTAATGGTATAAATAAAATAACAACACAACTTATAATATCAATCCAATCAACAAATGCATAAACACGTCATTATATGTAACTTTAAACTTCACGTAAAGTGTGAAGTATTCTCATTCACACACATTCAACAAACATTGTTTCATAATTCTTCATGAACACAAAACTGTATACACATGAAATTCCATTTCCACAGTTTTTATTCACACAGAATATTCATATAACCTTCATGCATGTCAAATTTATGCTCTAAATTTCCCAAAATTAAAACCTTAAAACCGAAATTAGAGCATACCTTATAGCGCGACAAATTTGAAACCGAGGGGAGCTGGAGGTGGTGTTGTGAGGGAGAGGAGGGACAGCGGAGGGGAGACGAAGTCAGAGGCTATGCGGAGAGGGATGGGACGGGTAGCGATGATAGCGGGGAGTTAGAGGCGAAGGCGATGAGGTGGAACTGATGTAGCGAGGGATAGGATGGGCGGTGCGGTGAGGGAGGGGATGAGGTACATCATCATCAAAAACTAGAGGCAGAGCCGGTGCGGTGTCGGCAGTCCGGTAGCACTGGTGCAGCGAGGGAGGGGAGGCGGTCCGGGGTAGTCGGTGCTAGATCGGCAAGGGAGGGGACGGGTGGTTTCAGGGCTGTGGGGGGTTGGGGTAAGGTTTGGGTACGGGATTGGGGGTTGGGGGAATAATATTTTTTTTAGAAGTATTGTGGCCGCTGTTGGTCGTCGCCTATGTAAGCTGTCTTCAAAACCCCATTTTCTAGTAGTGATATAACCACATAATAAAAATATTTCACATCTCAAAAATAAGAGTATGACAAGATAGACTTTTATTTGAATTATATACTATAAATGGCTTAAAGTCAACCAAGTGGCTCCAAGAACTCATAAAATATTCCAACAGATGACTTTGGTTGAAAATAACACATCCAGTAAAATTAGGACAACTATTATGGTAATTTTATTATATTTATAATATTATTTTTACCTTCAATTACCCAAATTACCTTTAACCATTATAAAACAAAATATTTCCAATGTCACTATTCATAATGTCCAAAAAATAAAAGGGACCTATTTTATAATTTTGGAAATTATTATGAAAAATATGGAATAAAATTTTCAAAATAAAAAACATAGAATTAAGATAAATTCATTTAATATTAATCATGTTGACAGATCGATAAAATGAGTATTTAATGTAAAAACATTCAAAATATTGAAAGGTTTTTATATAAAAATTAAATGTGACATTGATTAAAATAAAAATAATTAGATTAAATGATAAAATATTGATCTAACTATACTTGAAAACTATTCTGAAATATGTTCTATAAATATAAATACTATCGACAAAAAATAACTTTTCAATTAAAATAGAGTATTTGTACCACTATTCATCAAAAAATGAATCTTAACAAAAAAAAATTAAAACAAATTAAATTTTATTCCATGATTTAAAATAAGAAGTTTATGTTTTCAAGTATAATACATAAAAATTTAAAAACACTATTTAAAACAATTGCTTGATCAAAATGTGGTAAAACGATTTTTTTAGAAAAACACTTCTTTTATATTTAAAATTACATTTTTTCTTATATCTTGTATTCAAAACACATAATAAGAATGAAAAATATTTGATTGAATATTATATATATAGATATATATATTTTTTTATTTAATTAATTAATTTAATCCAACCAGAGTGATTTTATAATTTATTGGTACAAAACACCCTGGTCCGCATTTAAATTATGTTGTTTGAAAAAAAAATATTTATTTTTAAAAGGGTTTTACATTCATTTATAATTAATTATTCACCATTGAATTAATTAATTATATATATATGTCTGAGTGTGTGTGTGTGTAAAACATTCTTTAATAATTCAATTAATCTTTTTCATACCCATCATTATAATGGAATGATTAAAAGGGTAACATTTAAACAATATTTAGTTGTTCTTTTAAGCTCGATGTTGTGTATCATGTATGGTATCGAATATATTGTTTCATTTTAAAATATAACTATATTTAATTCTACCAAATTTAATAAATTATTTCCTCACAATTTGAACTTGGGCATGGTAACCGTGGCACAACTAATCAAAATAAGTTTTATGAAAACACACAACAAAATAAGGATTAATGAAACTTCCACTATAAAATACAGAAAGGGAAGTAAAAAAGGTCACCTGAGATAACACATTCTAGTTTTCCTTGTTGGAAATCATGTAAATGGAATAAAAAATAACTCTTAAATACTAATAGAGAGTGATATAGAACAAAGTCATCGTAAAGGTAACCATCTCAAAACTATAAATATGTGATGGTTCAAGATACCATTGTTAAAAGAAACCATATAACATATTTCTTTGAAGATCCTTTACATAGTGTTGGTGAATTAATTTACATCTTAATATATGATCATAGGTAAGAACCCTTACATGAAATGTTGAGTTTAATCCTTTAATCAATTTCTAGCACAAACTCATGTTTTCTCTAAATGAAGAGTATTCAAGATTAATTTTTCATGTGTGAGGCACCATAATCAACCTATAGAGAATCAAATAATCCCTAATATATTAACTATATATTTATAATATAATAAAAAAATAACCAATTTTTTTTTATGATATCATAATTTAATTCTCTAAAATTAATAAACATTTATATGATGAGAAACCAATTCAATCTCCAGAATTCAATAGTGATACCCAAATTTAAACATAGATCATTCAACCGTCCGTAAAATTCCTAAAATAAATATTATATAATAAGATTAACATCTAAATATGAGAATTATTTTTTCCCATAATACTCCAAGATAAATTTTAATAATTATCTCTAGATAACATCAATCACTCTTAATGTCTCATACTAAAAAGTAATTTCCCTAATAAAATATTATGCAAGGTAAGTAAAACATATCCATAAATTACCATAATAACCATAAGTCCATATTAAAATAATAGCTTTTTAACAACTATAATCCAAATTTTTCATCTTAAATACAAACCCATAGTATTATATTTACATTAACATTATTTTATTCCAAAAATAGTGAACGCCTTCTAAAACCACATTAATCACTTAATCACCAAATCATCTCCCAATCCCAAGGTTACCTATTCGACAAAACATATGGTCCCAAAATCAACTTATTATTAATCCATAAAATTGTTTAACTATAATGAATAACTCTTACTAACTTAGACTTCATGTAAGTCTGTAGTCGGTGATGCACCCCAAATGCCCTTCGGTAGTGGGTCAGATTCTCACAGAATTTCTGGAAGCAATAGGTTTTCATCTATCCTGTGGGTTTTCCTTTTTTTAAAACTATATAATTTATAAAAAATTCCCAAAATAAGATAAAATCTTTAAAAAATTATCATAAAAAGTTTTAACCATAAAGGATATCTCTTACCTTTCATTTATCGTCATAATATGTAACAATCCATAATTACCTCAGAAATGAATGTCTCCAAAAATTCCATTAGACCCCTTAAAATTTCTAATTTAATGCCTAAAAAGAGTTTCTAAGATATTAATGAAATGATAAAACTTAAAATTATAATCCTGTGATGATATTTGTAACTCATAAGAAAAAATCCTAATCTTCAATGTTGTCTAAACCATGATCTACTACAAACTATAAGGACTCAAACATAAACATAACTTATTCTAGTTATTTTAAAATTTTAGATCATAGTATTTTCCAAAATATATTTTAAGTCTAGAGTTTTAGAGAATATTGAAAAGCTCTTATAGTAAACCCATACATTACAAGTGGACACTTATACTCATTATCCATTTTAAAAAAAATAAAACCCTTTTAAAATAAAACATGATTTATTTTCAAGACACATATTCAATAATTGTACCAGGAAATATTATTTTTTCTTACAAATATTAATACCAATAAAAAAAATTTTAAAACATGGTATGTGCACAAAAATCATTGATAGTGACAAAAAAATAATGGAAACAGTTTGTTCTGTAAAAACATGAAAACTCATATAAAGTTTACCTTTATCATCATAGTTATATAATAATATGAAATAAAAAATTCACATGATAAACAAACATTTTTCTAAAGGAAAATCATTAATAAAATTTAAATGGAATTAAAAAACATCTTGGTGAATTGGATAACCATGTAGATAAAACCTTTTCAAAACCCTTTAAAATTGAATAACCATATGGTTGACTTCAAAATACGTTATTATAGGATTACCCAGCTCTCTCTAGGCCAACCCATGTTATCATTAACTTAACTGGAGAAAATGGTAAAATAGTGGGTGATATATTAATCTTACAGAATCAATATCAACTCATATATATCACATATATTCATTAAATTTATCCACATTACTTTCCATTTAAATAGTAAGTGAAATAAGAATCAAATCACATTGTGAGGTGATAATCCACTGTACATAACAATGATGTTATCATATTTTAAAAGGCATGGAGAGTATGATGATAAATGTGATATTATAATTAGATAATCATAATAATCTCATAAATAAAATATAAATGTCTTTTACCCATCATTATATCCATCATAGAAAGGTTGTGATAGAAAAAAATTACATTGGTTCACAAAACAGTAGTCTACTAAACAAATGATCGACGGTTTCGTATCCCATTTGTTGGAATATAAAATTTATATGGTTTATTAAATTAAAATAATAACATATATTTATATGGGATATATGGATGTAATTATATTATAATGATTAAATAATATTTTTAGTGAGGTGAAAGAAGAAATACATTGAAAACACTCCATTGTTAATGTTACCTCTTCTTCAGGATAATTCTTTTTATTTTCACAAAAAGAATTCCTAGGCTGGATTTGTTATGAAACCAAGGGATTTAGGATGTTTTTAAGAGATTAAAAATGTGTTATTTAAAGTTACTTTCCAATAAAAATGGATTTTTAAGTGTTAATAAGGGATGAGAGTGGGTACCCTTTCATAAGTGGGGAAGATGACACAGATATAATATTTTAAAAAAATCAATTACCAAATTTTTTTAACGTAACACAAATTTTAAAACTAGGTCCTTATCAATCCATATATTTTATAGGTCAAAATATATCTAAAAATATTAGTTTGGGCATGTTTTAGGTAATTTTTTAACCCTTATCGTTTTACTTTACCCCATGGTAATTTTTTAAACCTTCAATATGGTAATTAGTTGTTTCTTATATTAATATTCATAATGGAAAAATATTAAATTGATATAATAAGATAATATAAATTTTTCTTATTCCAAATATTGAATCCATTTTTGAAATTCAATTCACAATTGATTCGTAATCCAATTTAAAATTATACCCTCAAATGCAATCAAAAAACAGATTTTCAAAGTGAACATTCTCATAATTATAAAATATTTTTATATCAATATTCAAAATGGAATTGATTCTAATGACCTAAAATAGTTAAACTGTAATATAATTGAACTCATTTTACATTAAAATCAATTTAAAATGTAATCTAAATGATTTAATTTTTCAAATTAAAAAGTTTCACTCAATATAAATCTGAATTTTTCACTGTTCATCGAAAAATGAAACATTTCATAAAAGTCAAAAAAAATTCACCCTAAGAAAATTTTGGTATGAATATTTAACCAATAAATTTCATTTTATCCAATATTTTTTCTAAAAGTGGTAAAAAAATAATTTTATATTATTTTCTTAAAGCGTGATCAAACTGTCATTTAGAATATTACAGTTTTTTAAAAGAAATTTATTTTTCTTTCAAATGATTATTTTTTATATCATATTAGTAGATAAAAAATTACATTAGTTTAATGGGTAAACCATATACTTATCATAATTTTTTCATTACTATTCATACTCTCTAATTTTATAGCTAGGTTATAATGGTATACTATATTACGGTTCATTGAGACTCAGGGTTGTGTGTATCCTAAGCTTCAATAGAAATTAATTTTTAAAAAATATATTTCTGGGGTTTTTAGGCTTAGTGTTGAATGTCCCATAAACTATAAAATTAAATTTTCTTCTTTTATAATTTTTTCTTAATACATTCTACCAACCTTAAATTAATTTCATCCTCTCAATTTTATTTAACACTCAAAAATCAATGGTTTGATATTTGAATATTCATTTGTAGAAAGACTACATTGAAAAAATGGCTAATAAAATATCCTCTTAATAAAGGGGAAAGGTAAATAAAAATTCCATATATAATAACACATAACTAGGTTTATATATAAGATATTATTGGTTGAAAGTGATGATATGGACATTGAAGAGAAGTGTAAATAATTATAGAGAGTGATAGAGGTCATTGATAAAAAGACAGTGAATGGTCAATGGAATGTTAAGGAACACAATACCATAAAACATTGATGATTCAAAAGACCATTTGATTCATTGTATATGGATGTAATATGATAAATTTTTTGTTTCAAGATCCTTTTCCAGAAGTTGAGGAATTATTTTATTGTCTACGAATAAAAGGAAATATAAATAATTTATACCTTCAATTTAATAAGCATAATTTCAACCTTTAGTTATTCTGTGATCAATTTACAGTTTATGGATTACTTCAAAAAATTAGTATCCAAAATTAAATTTTTTTATTAATGAAGAACTAAAATTCACTTTTAACGAATTTTAAGATATATAAAATACTGGATATTTTTTATATTTGTCTCACTATTTTCCAAAACCAATATGGTTAGAACTAGTCATCCAATATAATATATTAATATCTAAAACTAAATAGAAATTCTACTAGTTCATAAATAATATTTATTCCTAAAATTTATTTACTAAAAATGAAATATTAACTAGTACATCACAAAGGAAAATGGTAGTTTCTAAAACCATTTCATCTTTTAGTTTTCTGTTCAATCCAAGTGGCCACGCCATAAGGGATGGGTTCTCAACTAGTTCATGGATTATCTATTTTCAAAAACTATATTAATATAATTCCAATAATCATCCAAAATTTTAAAAACCCATAAATACCTCAGCATTAGGATACAATAACCACTAATGGTTACCAATACCATTTAACATATTACCAAAAAGGTTAGGGAATTATTCCTTAAATAACATTTTCACTAAAACCTATACTAAACCAATGTATTGTATTGTAATAAATGTTTTCGAAAATATCCTTATTTTGGGTAAACACCCATCACATAAAAATTTAAAAGGGGTTTTATGACATTGATATTGTGATAAATCTTAAAATAATAAACCCATAATTTAATACATAACTCAAGTTAATGAAGTCATATATTATTTCATAATTAAAACATTTCAAATATGTTTCATGATTCATATAACCAAAACACAATTGGTAAAAATTATTCTTTAATATAATGATATAATCTGAATAAATACATCAAAAATTTTATTTCAACATAATTCCATCCTTGGTCTATAATTTGACTTTTAAAAGAGTCCATTATCATGGATAATACCCAGGTTCCCCACATTTTTTGAAAATGAATAGTTAATGGATTCCTATGAAAAAATTTATTTTTTCCATCATACTCTTCATTTCTCCTCGAAAAATTATTATTCTATACCAATATTTTCCACACACAAAACATTTTACAATTCAATTATGTCACTTTTCAACGTGTCTCTTTCCTCATTTCATAAATTAAAGAAATTGGTTTTTTCCTCAATGGTCTCCACCACTTGATCTCTTAGAAAATTACATTCTTGTCATATTTAGTGAGCCTGAGAGTTTATTATGGTATAAATTTTTGATCATATTATTCGATAAAGGATTAGGCATATTCCCAAAATATTTTTACTTCATTCATCATCTGATTTTATTTCCCATAGTCACCACATTTGCCTTCATATTCAATGTCAAAATGATTCCTTCATCTTCTATCTATTCAAAATAAATCAAAAAACCTACTGTGATAATAATAATCATAGTGGGAATTAAATATAATCATTTATAATATCTCTTAACCATGACACGTTATTTTCAAACTAAGAATACATAGGTTTAAACAAGATCATTTATTACCATCATCTACTCAAATCCTGCAAAATAGTATATAGTGAAAATGTGAACAATCCAAACAATATCCCATGGGAGTGCCAAACTGGGTGTGCAGTGAAGCCCATTTTTTTGAACAAGTTAATTCTTGAATCAAGCCTGATGTTCCTTTTTCTGTGTCAGTCCCCTAGGTATATCTATTCTAGAACCATATCCATTTATATAATCTAGATATATGTTTATATCTAAGAAAACCTACATAATCTCTATCTTACCAAAACATTTGGTTGTTCTTATATACACATCGTAATGTTTATCAAATTTTTATGTTCCCAAACCTATGTATTACTAAATATAGTTCTAAGGTTTCTACTAATAATCTCTAGATACCAACTACAATAACCCCAACACCAGTAACCCAAAGTCGGTGTCTTAATTTATAACATTAGTATGAGATACAAGGAATTTAATCCTAAAGGACTGAATATTTTAGTTTTTTGATATATTAGATACATATATGATACCAATGTTAGATATGGAAAAAACATAGTAACATGAAAAATTTGACAACCTTCAAATCATTCAATGAACTCATCTTCATATCTAGAAGAATGTAAAAAAATGTGTGAACACAAATTCTTAGTGCGGTTTATGTACAATGAAAACTATCATTAATAAATAAGAATAATAATTGAAACATAAATAAATATAAAACATTTCATTTAACCAATAAACTGAGAAATAAATGCATCTAGAGATAATATCATAAAGAAAATAAAATAGATACTAATAACTAAATTATCAATGAATGAAATTCATAATAATTGGATGACCTGATCTCATACATCATGATTCCTCTACTTTCAAGTCCCTTCTCAAGACAATTTAAATATAATGGGTTTATATACAACATAAACCCATTAAACTATGTTTTTCCAACTTGTTTTTCTCTTTTGACTACTAATTCATTGAGGGAATATCTATTAACGGGAACCACCCATATCTTTATGTCCAATTTATTCATCATATATTTTATATTCAATTTAATTCATGAATAATATCCATTATCAATAAATTTAAATATGAAGTAAAGAATACAAATTTAACAATATCCCAACGATAATCAAATAAATATAAAAGTAAAAACCATATGTAAAAAGGGTGTATGTTTTTTGAAATAATAATATACATGATATAAAGAATATTTATTTTTGATAGATATATAATTTCCAGTGAAAAAAATTGACAAGAAATAGATTGTCTCAAGATAAATTTGACAGTCACAAAAATAAATAAGAAATGAGAGGTTCCTAGGGATTCATCAGGAATATAGTGTTTTATAAAAATAACCTTAATAAATAGGTATTAACATTATATACATAAAAGTCTTAGTATATATACCACAAGAATGTGAATAGTTCCATATTAATATATAGGTCTCAATGAAATGGAAATTGAGATGAAATCCCTTACAGGGATCATAAAATTGAAGTGAGAATTAATCATTGAATAGATTATGTATATGAAATATAAATATACATAAATCAACTGGGAATAAAAAAAGTTATTAACAATCCATTTCAAACATATTATAATAATATAAGACATAATGACGAAGATATATAGCCGAATGAAAAGAAATTGAGACATGAAATTATTTACCATTGTGTAATTTTCAAGTAAAGTCTATTTAACGAAATAATTAAAAATGAAATTTAAAATACAATTAGTTATTATGTAATCACTATATAACATGATAAGGGGGTAGTATGTAAACCATATAAACAAAATTAGGTGTATAACATTACAATATGACATAATGAAGGGAAATTGACACAAAATCTTACACCTCACACTTTCATTTGAATGAATGTTATTTAACTTCCTATATAATGGTTTAAAGAATATTATATATTTTCAAAAATCCATTTTAAAATATATAATATCATATTTTATCCACTTATAACATCTTATCACCCCTTCACTGTTCATCTTTCATTATTTTTATTGTTTCGAGTGTTAATTTCCATGTTTTCCAAAGTGTGTTTTGTCATGAATGTTCTGGTTCACGGATATAGGATATTCACCCTTCATCTATAAAATTATATTAATGTTTTTAATATCATTTTTATCCTTATATAAATTTTTATATTCATTATTAAAATTTGTACAGAGAAAATGGATCACACTGTTTTGTGGAGACAGAAGGTCGTACGTACGCATAGGCGACATTATCATTCCCACAATAACAGAAAAGGTTAAGTAAGTGGTAGATATATCAATCATAAATAATTAATATCATATCATATATATATATAATATTCATTAAATTTACCCTTATTATCTTCCATTTAATAGGTATGTGAAAAAACATATCACATAGCTTCGCGAGGTGGTAGTCCATCGTACACACAAGCGAAGTTATCATATTTTTAACAACATGAAATGTAATAAAATATGTGGTATTATAATTCCATAATTATAATAATATCATAAATATCGTATAACTATGTTAAAATAATAATTATATCTATCCTTAAAAGGTGGTGATGTAAAACGAATGACATTGGTTCATTAAGCGGGTGTCCTCCGTACACACTATTGATGGTTTTGTTACCCATTTCAAGGCAAAAGAGATGAATATAAGTCATTAAAATTACATAAAGACATATATGTATATGCGATATACATTTTTTATTAAATCATATTTTTTAAATAATATTTTAGGGAGCTGTAATAATAAGTAAAATGAAAACGCCCCATTATGAAAGTTATATCTTCTTTGGTGAACTTAATTTTCACACCAAAATTCTTTTTAGGATGGATTTATGATAAAACCAAGGTATCTAAGATTTTTTATAAGAGTAATAAATTTATGTGGGGAGGAATGTTCCACAAAATAAAATATTTTTATGTATGAATGGGGGAGGATAGAGGTACCCCTTTATAAGTGGGGTAGAGGACACACATGAAATTTTTGAAAAGAAACAATTAGAACAACGTTTTTATCATTAAAAATGCCACAAATATGGGTAATTATTGACCTTTAGAGTCTATATGGTCTAAATATTTCCATTAAATGAGAGTTGTACATGTAGGTAAGTCATTTTTAACTTCTATATTCTTAGATCAACCACAATCAATTTAGTTTTTAGATTAACCATTATAATTAATTTTTATTAATTATACTATTAATAATGGTAAAAACAATATTCAGAATATATTAGAAAATAGAATTTATTATGATTCCAAATATGGAATCCGTTTTTTCAAATTCATTTCCCAAAAGTAGAAGAATCCATCCCCCATATGTGATGAAAAATTAGGTTTTTAAAGAGAGAGTTATCATAAGTATAGAATGTTTTATAATAAAAATTAAATATAAAATTTATTCAAATGGCATAAAATAGTTAATTTTTGATATAATATAACAAATTTTAATTTAAAAATAATTTAAAATTTAATTCATCCGATGTAATTATTTAAATTTACATGATGTTTTAAATAAAGATTAGTATTTTCAATAATTCGTCGTAAAATAAATCATTTCAAAGAAAACCCAAAAACTCACACTTAGATAATTATTATATGCTAATTTAAAAAATGAAGATATTTTTATCAAATAATTTTCATAAAATTGATAAAATTTCATTTTATATTATGTGCGCAAAGCACGACTAAACCATCATTTAAAAAAATACGTTTTCCAGAAAATATTTCTTTTTCATTCATATGATTCTTATTTTGTTTATAATAAATATATAAACAATTAATTTTTTATTAAATATCCAAACCATATAATTTTCATAATTTATTTATTATTATTAATAGTCACTAATTTAACATCATGTTTGTAATAGTATTATATATTACTATTAATTTCGAATCGGGGTTGCGTGTTCTATGAGATATCAAAGACGTTAAATTTAACGAAATATATTTAATGGTATGTTTAAGATATGTGTTATCTATTTCATTCAATATAAAATTAGATTTTATTGATTTATAATATTTTATTGTAACATTATACCCACCATATATAAATTTCATCCTCACTATTTGATCTCACGATTGAAAATCAATGTTTTTATATTTGAAATTTATTTATAGAAAACCCATATTGTAAAAATGGATAATAAAATATCCTATTAATAAAAGATAAATGTATGTACAATGTTCACTTGTAATAACACATAACTATGTTTACATGTATGATTACGTTGGTGGAATGTGAGGATATGGACATTCAATAAAACAATAAATAATAATAGAGAGTGATAAAGGTTTTTTATCACAAGAAAGTGAATGATAAATAGAAATTTAAGGATCTTAAAACCGTAAATATTTGATTACTTAAAATACTATTTTGTACAAAAAATAATAATGTAATAAGATAATATGTTTTTCAATATCCTTTTCCTAAAGTATAAGAATTCTTTTACATGGTAAGAATACAATTAAATATACTTACTTGAAATGTTTCTATTTCATAAGAATAATTTCACCCTTTTCTTATACTTCAATAAATTTTTTATTAATTTCTCAATCCATGAAATGAGCATCTAAAAATGAATTTTTTATGCCCGAAGCACTAATTTTTTTTAGCAGATCGTAAGATCATTAAAGGTGTGATAAGTCTTTATATCTATCTTTAACTCTTTTCCAAAAACAATATGGTTAGCTGAAGTTATCCAATATAATACATTAATGTATAAACCTATATAGTAAAACCATTGGTTCATCATTAATATTTATTCATATTTTTTTAAATAAAATGATATATTAACTAGGACATCATTTAGTCCAGTGGTAGGCACTAAACTCTTATTTCCATCCGTTGTTGGTTCTAGCTCTCCGACCTCACTGAATGTGATGTGTTTTCACATAATATGTGGGTTATCATTTTTACAAAACAATATTTATATAATTAATATACTATTCCCAAAGTTTAATAAACCATAATTACCTCAACATCATGAGAAGATAAACCCAAATGGTTTCTAGTACACTTAATCTTTTTCCCATAAAATGTAAGGTAATTCTTTTTTAAATAAATTTTAAAATAAAGAATTTAATAAATAAATGGGTTATATTGTAATAAATGTTTCCCAAAATATCATTAACCATTATATACTACCATCACATAAATCCTAAAAAGGGGTGTTTTGAATTTGAACTTGTGACCAATATTAAACTAATAAACCCATGGTGGTATCCATAAATCTTATGTTAATTAAGACATAAATTCTTCCAAAATTAGCGCAATCCTTATATGTGTCATGATTCATATAACCAAAATACCATTTGTAAAAATTATTATACAATATAATTATAGAATCACAATAAATGCTCCAACCATTTTATATCTACATAGAAACTTACTTGATTTATTAGTAATCCTTTAAAAGACGGCATCGACACAGATAGTTCCCAGGTTCCCCAAAATTGAGAAAAGAACTATTAATGGATTAAAATGATGAAATTTATTTCCTTCCATGATAATATTCATTTTTCCTTGTAAATTCATTTCATTTTCCCCTTTCAATCCACATTTAATTCATTTTATTATTCTGTTGAGACATTATTAAATGAGTGTCATTCCACATTTCTGACATAAAGTAAATATATCCTTCTTACCTCTATAGTATCCACCACTTGATCACTTAGTGAACTCCATTCATCTATTATTTTATGAGATTGTGATTTTATTAAGGTATAAGTGGTTACTCAAATTTTTTGTTAACTAATTAGGTATAACCATGGTATCATTAACTTTAGTCATCATCCCATTTGGATGGTCATAGTTACCACAATTTCTTTTATATTCAATGTCAACTTGATTACTTCATATTCCATACATTAACTAAATCTAAAAAGATAAGTGTGATTACAAATAATCATAGTGGTAAAACCATATAATCAATCATATGAAAAATAAATCATGATACATTATTTTCAATATAAGACTCCTTAGGCTTAACCAAGTTTATTAACTATCATCATCTATACAAATCATGTATAATGATTTTTAAAGTAAATTTTGGTTATCCATAGCATATCCTTCTCTAGTTTCAAACTAGTTGATCATTATGGCCCATTTTGTTTTACCAAATAATGCTAGTGTCAAGCCTGAAAAGCCTTTTTGGGAGTTATTACCCCTACATACTTCTTTTCTAAAACCACATCCACTTATCCAATCTAAAAATGGATTTATTTTTAAAAACCACACAATATATACCTAAAGAAAAACTCAGGTTGTTATTCTATACATATCCACAAGGCTTTTCATATGGTTATGTTCACTAACCTATGTTTTCCTATATTTAGTTCCCATGGTTTCTATAAAAATTTCTCTGATACCGACTATTACAACCCCAACTCTAGTATCCTAGATCCAGTGTCATATTTTATTACATTGGAATAATATATAAGGAATTACGTCCTGAAGGACTGAATAGTTTTATAGTGTTGTTAAACTATATATATAAATGATATCAATCTTATATCGGTAAATAAAATAAAAAAATCCTAATAGAAAAAATTTTACCTCCTCGAAATCATTCCGAGAATTCATCTTCAAATCATGAGGAATAGAAATAAAATTAGGTTAATATAAAATTCTCAGTAATGGTTAATTATAACAGAATCTATCATGAAATAATTAGAATTATCTTACCAAGGTAAATTACTAAAAACACAATCCATTTAACATATTAACTGAGAAATAAATGAATATATATATAATATAATTGTGAAAAATTCATGGATAATAATAACTAAATTCCAAATTTAAGGAATTATTATTTATTAGACATAAGGATCTCATGTATCATCATACCTCTATTATCTATATGTTTCTCAACGCACTTTAAAAGTAATGTGTTGTTATACACTTGAAATCCATTTACCTAAGACTAGAAAATTGATTCATCGAATGAGAAAACTGATGCAAAGATGAGACATATTTAACTAATAACTATACATACTTTCATTTCTAAATCATTATTTATATATCAAATAATTAATTTAATGCATGAGAAATATGTATTATCAATAATTTTTATATGGAGTAAAAAAGACAGATTTATCAATATTTCCCCAAATAATAAAATAAATTCACTAGTAAATACATTATGTAAAAAATTTATATGGTTTACGAAATAATCTTATCCATGATATAAATAAAATGGATATTTAATAAAAATTTAATTTCTAAAGAAAAAATATCTAAATAATGTGACTGACTAAAGAGAATGTTGACAACAATAAAATTAAACAAAAAATGAGAGGTGACCATCTATTTATCAGGAATATATGTTTTTGTAGTAATATAATGAATAAATATAAAATCATGTTAAATAGATCAATGTGTAAATATATAAAACACATGAAATTGAATAAGTGAATATTAAGTAATATGTCTTAATGAAATGGATACTTAGACGAAATACCTTACAGTTATCAAAACGTTGGTATAGGAATTAATCAATGTATATGTTATGTGTATAAAATGAAAATCCACATAAAACATGTGGAAATATAAAATAAGATATTCAAATGTATTTAAACACATGCTCTAATTATATCAAGGATAATGAAGAGGTAACATAATCTAATGAAAAGAAATTGGTTTATAAAATTTTGTACCACATTATAATTTTTATGTCAAATCCCCTTGGATGAAATAATTATAATTGAAATATAAAACAATATGAATTATTATGAAATAATTATATTATACTGAAAATGGGTATTATATAAACCATATAAAATAAATTAGGTTCATAAACTTACAATATGTGTTAGTTAAGGGAAATTGTGACAATATTTCATGCCTCATGCATCTTTTTGGTTGAACATGATATAACATCATGTGTAATGGTTTTTATAATGTTATTAATTTATAAATGAACCATTTTAAAATTTATGATATCATATATGAACCTCCTATAATATCTTATCACTCATTAAGTATTATTCATTTAGTATTTTCATTATTTCATATGTTAATTTCCATGTCTTCTCTTATGTGTTATTCATGAAATCTCCAGTTCATGGGTATAGATGATATAGGAATTTCATATATATATATATATATTTCTTGGAATTTTAATTCCATAATTTATCTTAATAATAAATTAATATAACCAAATCACATACTTTTTATGTTTTTTTGTGATAATTGGTAACTTAGAGAAAATATTTTCCACAGTAACAAAAGGGGTGAATTTGGGGAGAAAAAGACACCTAACAACACATCATGAATCAATGGAGCGTGATACTAGAGAAATAAAGTTTTACCATTAAAACGGAAACCTATGGAACACTTTATAGGGTTGAAACTAAATAAAAATAGATAAATGAGGATTTCATTGCATGAAATTGACATTATACGTTGTGCAAACATTACACGATGTGAAAATATTACAATATGTGAACCCAAGTCATGATATAAATTGAAGAAAGTGGACGCTAGGTTATGAAAACATGGGATATGGTGTAAAAAATATGGTCATGTCATAAAACATCAGATGATGACACTGAAGTCCTATAGGTCATGAAATACTTACACGTGGTACAACACATACGTGGGGTGAAACATTTACGTGATGTGAAAGTGTCGGGAAGACCCATAAATGGATAGATTCAATAAAAAGGATTATAGTGACATATTTTAATACCTAGAGACCACTTAGGATCACTTTTTACGCATTATAATTCCATTTAATTTTATATGATCCCTTTGATAGTTTATAAAAATATGGTTTAATTGTTTCTGCTATGGGATTCCAAAGACCAATGTTTTTGGAGAAACTTTTTACTGTTAGAGGGTCCTCCACCACATTATCTCCACTTTTAATTATGTTTTCTTTCGGTTTCCTCATTCTGTATTACACTATAATCACTATGTTGAGGGGGTAAACTCCTCCTTGTTTTAGTGTTATATAGCAGAAGGATGAAGGCATCATTGGATCAATTTCTTAATCTTATTCATGTATTTGGTTTTCTTTAATTTTCTATACAATCCAAATCTCTTTATTTTTGTCAAATTAAGAAAATTTGTTAATAAATATGAAAGGATCAATCTAACTAATAAATTTATTACACTGAATTAGGGCATGAATATTGCCTCATTCAAGGAAACTGGGTTTAAATATGGTATTGAGAAAAAAACTATTCTGAAATGCCTAAATTGCATGTCCATGGGAAAATTTCAATCACCTTGTTGAGGTGGGAATACCCTGACCATTGTATCCAACTCATCTTGTGAACAATTCCAATCATGGATGAATAATTTAATTTAAAACAACCAACTTCACTTAAACCCTAAAACTACAAAAACCCAAGACGCTTTGAAAATAATATTTTTTCAAACAAACCAATATGCTTCCCCTTTAGTTAATATTTTCATCAAACTGCATTAAAATATTATATTGATTAATTATCATTTCATTAATCAATAAATAAAATAATTTTCATTTTAAAAAAAGAATAAAATTATTTCATTGCCTCTTTGGGTTTGACATCGAACTATTATATACTATATTTTAATTAATTGATTTCACTGGTCTGAGTTTTATAAATTGTGTATTTTGATTAGACCTATGGAGAAATAATACTTCCATTTGGATCCATCAATATGATACAAATACATAATCTAGAAAATGATATTAGTTTTATAAATATCATTCTTCAATTAGATACAGTTTTAGAATCATTGTTGAAATTTAAAGATGGAGAATATATCACATCGATTCATTGAAATGGTTGGTTGTACGTATACACAAGTGAAATTTTCATTCCCAAAAAAGTGAAAAGGGTAATAAAAAGGTTGATATACTAAAATTTTTTAATCAATTTCATCTCATATATCACATATATTCATTAAATTCATGATTATTATTTTCAATGTAAAGCAAAAGAGGAAAATGAATCGCATCGCTTAGTGAGGCGGTAGTCTACCGTACCCTCGAGCAACATTACCATATTCTATATAGAATGGAATGTAAGAAGTTATATGTGATAATATATTTCCATAAATATAAAAATTTCATAAATACCATATAAATTTGTTAAATTTATCATTATATCCATCCTTAAAATATGGATACAGAAAAATAATTACATCAAATCATGAAGTGGTAGTCCTTTGTACACAGGATCTACGGTTTCGTTTCCCATATGATAGAAGAGTATATAGAAATAGGTTGTTACATTAAAATAATAAAATTTATGTATACAAGAGATAATTTTTTAATATATTATCATTCTTAAATAATATTTTATGGTGGTGTAGGAATACATAAAATGAAAAACTAGTTTAGAAACATTATCTCTTCTTATGGTAACTTCTTTTCATTATCACCAAAAACCTTCCTAGGTTAGATTTATAATCAAACTAGGAGTTATATGATGTTGGTATGGGAGTAAGTATGTCATTTTTGAAGGTATTATTTGTCAAAAATGTAATTTTATGTGTGAAGAGGGGTGGAGATGGGGTTACCATTTATAAGTGGGGGAGAGGACACACATGGATTTTTTGAAAAAAATAATTTGGCCAACAGTTTTATCATGAAAAAACCACAAAAATGAGTCATTATCATCCTATATTGGTTCTATGGTCTATCTATGGCCATAAAATGGGTTTTGAAATGGTTTAATAGTAATTGTTAACCCTTATCTTCTTAATGTACCCACTAGTAAATCAATTTTTACCTATACCATAATAATTAATTTTTTCTCCTTTTACTATTCATAATAGTAAAAAATTATGTTTAAATTATTAGATAATATATATCATGCTAATTACAAATATGGAATCCATTTTTCACAAATTAAATTCACAAAAGAGTACGAATCCAACTTAAAATTATACAGAAAGACACGACAAAAAACATGTTTTCAAATAGAAAATTCACATATGTATAAACTATTTTAATATTCATGTTCAATATAAAATTTATTCTAGGGACATAAGCTAGTTAAAAATTAATATAATAGAACTTATTTCACTTTAAACTCGATTTAATATGAAATTTAACCTTCAGAATCATTTAAAAAAATGCAGTTATCAATAAAAACCAGTGGTTTCACTATTCATAAATAAGTGAAATACTTCAAATAAATCTCAAATAATTACCCTGAAATAATTTTTATATATGTATTTTAAAAAACATAGCATGAGAAATAATAATTTTAGTATTAAAAACATATCATCATTTATAGAATGTTTAGATCATGACACCTTTTTTCAGTCAAAGACACTGTATATTTAACCTAGATGATTCATTGGTATCTTCCATTAAAATTATACATAAAGGTTTATAAAGAAAATTTTAATTATCCAAATAATTTCCCATAGGAGTATCAATTAGTTATGTATTGTTCCTTGTTATTGTGTACTAGGTAATGCTCATGTCTAGCTTAATCCACGATTTCAATATTTATTACCACTAGGTACATCCGTGCAAGAACCATGCCCACTGGTAATATCTAGACTGGTGTCTATTTTCTGAAAAAACCTCATAATATCAATCTTATCAAAACATTAGGTGGATTTTTATACTTATCCTTAGTTTATATCACATGGTTATATTTCCTAACCTATGTATTTCTAAATCTTGTTCCAAAGGTTTGTATTAAAATTCTTGCGATACCAACTTTAATGACCACAACTCCAATAATCCAAAGACACTGTATTACTTTATTACATTGTCATAAGATAAAAATATGCACATCATAAAGGTCTATATAGATTGGTATTTTCGGTATACTAGATACATATGTGATATACATTTTACATTGGGTAATAAAATATAAATCATAGTAATGTAAAACATCTTACATGCTTTAACTCATTCTAAGAATTAATATTCTTGTCCTGGGGAAAGGAAACCCAATATGGGTGATCTTAGATTCTTATTCTATGTTATTGACATTGGAATATATCAGGAATCAATAAGCATAATCATGGTAAGGTAAATAAATGAAAACACATTCCTTTTAACCAATAAATTGAGAATGAAATGAATCCATAAATAATATCATTCTAAATTCTCAATGATGGAAATTATTAATTATTGGACTTCATTATCACATGAATCATGATTCCAATACTGTCAATACCTATCTTGAGATAGTTTAAAACTAGTGGGTTGGTATACACTGGAATTTCATTTTACTATGGTTATCCAACTAATTCATCTCAAGAGACTAATAATGCATTGAATCGATATCTATGAATGGTCCCCACCAATATCTTCATGTCTAAATAATTACTCATATATTCAATAATTAATTTAATTCATGAAAATTATGCATTATCCACAAATTTCTATACGGTGTGGACAATACAAATTTATCAATAATTCCCTGGATAATCATATAAATATCAAAGAAAACACAATATGTACAAATGGTACAACTTTTTTCAAATAACCATATCCATGGTATAAAAAATATGTATATTTAAGATAATGATTAATTTTCATTGAATAATGATCAAAAAAAGTGATTAATTCAAGTGAAAGTTGACAATCACAAAATTAAATAATAAATGATTTGTGACCATCGATTCATCGAGAATAATTGTTTTAAAATAAAATCATTAATAAATAGGTATTATTGTTAAATAAATAAATGGGGAAGTATATAAACCACATGGAATTTAAAAGGATCATATTAACAAACATGGCTCAATGAAATGGAAATTGAGACAAAATCCCTTACAGTGATCACAATGTTGAAATGGGAATTAATAAATGAATAGATTATGTGAACACAATTTAAATATAGATAAAAAAGTGGAAAAATACTAAGATATAAATAATTCATTACACACATATTCTAATAATATAAAAGATAATGAAGAATAAATATAACTTGATGGAAATAAATTGTCTTATGAAATTATTTACCACTTTGTAATTTTTGTGTCAGATCCCCTTGGATGAATTAATTCCAATTGAAACAAAAAAACCAAAAATTATTAATTAAAAATGATATTAAATTAAAAATATGTATTATATAAACCTTATAAAAGAAACTAGGTGCATAACATTACAATGTACCTCAATGAAAGGAAATTCAGATGAAGTCCCTTCCCTCACAATTCCATTTGTTGGAAGATGGTTTAACAATTAGTGTAATAGTTTTATAAATATTATTAGTTTATAACAGAATCATAATCATATTTTTAACATCTTATATAATCCTCTAATAACTTCTTGTCACATTTTCATTTCTAATATTCCATTATTTCATTGTTGTATGGGTTAATTACCTCATTTTCTATGACATGTTTTTTCATTAATGATCCAGTTATTAGGTATATGATACAAATCTATCATCTAAAGAATTATATTAATGTTATAAATATCATTTTTTTCATTATACACATTTTTATAATCATTTTTTAAATTTGAACATGGATAATGGATCACATCGTTTTGTGTCGTTGGTAGGTCGTGCGTACGCACGAGCGAGTTTATCATTCCCTTAGCATGTGAAAAGGGTTTGTAAGTGGGTGATATATTAATATTTTATAATCAATATCACATCATGTATCACTTATATATTCATTAAATTTACCTTTATTATTTTCCATGTAAAGAGTACTTGTAAAATGAATCACATCGCTTCATATGATGGTAGATTTTCATTCACACAAGTGACGTTATCATCTATTAAATATCTTGGAAAGTAAGAATTAATATCTAAATATATAATTAAATTACTATGGTAATATCATACATATCATATATATTTTTTATATCATTCATTATACCCATCCTTTAATGGTGGTGATGGAAAACCAAATACATCGGTTCCTGAGGTTATAGTCCACCGTAAACACAATCAACGGTTTTGTTTCCAGTTTAATGAAATATGTGATGGATATGTGTTAATAAATTAAAATAATATCATATTATTAAATTTAAGATAATTTTTTTTTATATTACCATTATTAAATTTTATTTTATGGAGGGGAGAAGAAATGAAATGAAAAAACTCATTTACGAACGTTACCACTTCTTCGAGAAACTTATTTTGGTTTTCACATAAATCTATTCTAGGATGGACTTAGGATTAATCCAATGGATCTTGGATATTATAAGGGGAGTATGTAAGTAATATAGTCAAGGTTTTTTTGATAAAAATTCCATTGGAATTCTAAATAGTATAGGAGAGGGGGTGGCCTTTCATTAGTAGTGGAGGGGACACACATTGATTTTTTTAGAAGAATCAATTACACAAAAGTTTTTATCATCCAAGAAGCCTCCAAAATGTGTCTTAAAAACTGTTATAGGATATAATCTTAAAATATGGTCACAAAATATGTGTTTCATAATTTTATGATCATTTTTAACTTGTATCATCATAGTTTACCCCAGGAAAATCAATTTTCACTTAAATCGTGGTAACTAATTTTAAAAATTTTACAATTGATAATTGTAAAAAATTAAGTTGACCATAATTGATAATATAAATTTATATAATTCAAAATATGTAAAATATTTTTCAAAATTCATTTGTCAAATTTAAAAGAATCAATTATAAAATTATACACACAAATATGATGAAGAATTGGGTTTTCATCCAAAAAAACTCATAAGTATATATGGTTTTAATTATAAAAATTTGACATAGAATTGATTAAAATGATCTAATGTAGTCAAATTATAGTATAATTAAACTAATTATATTTTAAGACAAATATAACATTTAATTTGACCTAGTGAATTATTTAAATTAAAAAATAGTTTTTAATAAATAATTTCATTTTCAATATTCCTTGAAGAAAATATAATTTTTATATAATGATTTAAAAATTATGTAAATATTAATAAATAAATTTTAAAAAATTGGTAGAAAATTAATATTAAATAATGTGAAAAATGTTCGACTAAAAATTCATTTAAAAATATCGAGTTTTGTAGAAAATGTTTCTTTTTATTTCAAATGATTATAATATTATTTTTATCCATAGAGATCAAATGACCTTTTTTACATGAGTAAACCATAAATTTTTTACAGTTTAGTTATTACTATTCATACCCTCATATTTAACATCTAGTTTATAAAAGTATACTATATTTTATTTCATTTAGACTTATGGTTTTTTGTTCTACAAGCTATCAAATAGATTGAATTTAAGTAAATATTTTTTGTGGGTTTTTTATGTTTGGTGTTGTGTGTCACATACTCTACAAAATACAGTGTTATTATTTTATAATTTTAGGTGATTACAACCCAAATTCAAGTAAGGGAAAATAATAAAATCAATGAACTTAAATTCTATTTTAAGAAAAATATATAGAAGAACCCCCACCATTCATTCCAAGAAATACATTTATATAATGTATAGATCAAGAAAACATTGAAAAATAATGAATTATGTTCATTGAAAATATTAAAAAAACTACACATTAAAATTCATTTTATAGAATATTTCTCTAACAAACCAATATATGTGAAGTTTAGGAAAGATTTTTTATCCAAAAAGAAGATGTTATATGAAGTCAACATGATGGCACATTCATGGGAGTGATGAGATATGATTTTAAAGGTCACCCAAAGAATGTTCAGACCTAGGTATATTTGTATTCAAACAATCATTGGGTCCAATATATTGGGGGGGTTTACATAGCGTTTAGTGTGAAAATCATGCAACATAAGACATTCAATAGCCAAGGAAATAAATATGTGGATATAAAACTTGTCTCACTTTCACTGGAAGACTCAAAAATAAACTAACCATGATAACTCATCAAAGAAATTCTAATCAAGTTAGAAAATTTTAACATACCATTGGAATTATTTTCCTCATGGATGTGGATATGACACTCCTTATTCTATAGAGACTATTCTTGGTGACTAGATGGAAATTGAGCGATTCCTAGTGAGGGAATTAGGTCTTGAGGATCAATAATAAATAGGATAGTTTGATAATTCATTAGGAAGTGAAGAATTATGGTGTATTCTATAGAAACATTGAATAGAAAATATTGCCTATGTTAGAAGAGGATAATATTATAGTTACTATGAAAAAATAATTTAATGTTTAGAATAACAACCAGAAACATTGAGAAATGATTATCAATGATTGATGAACTCCCAAAAACTAAATGTTTTCAATAGCTCCACATTTATGGATGGTGAAAAATATTTCTACAAGTTTTTAATATCAGGTGGACTACTAGTGGAAAGTATCTACGTAAGAAGAGTAGATACTTCCCAAAATATGGGTAAAATTGATGTCAAATAAAATAAGGGGGCCATATATGTAGAGATGACCAAATTAATACTATTTATTGATTTGGAAAGGTATAAATTTTGAAACCCTTGATCACTTTCACTAAGTTGAAGTATGTTTTAGCAAATGTTGTCAAAACAATTACTTCTGGGAGGCAACCATAATTTTTTAAATTTTTATCATTCTATTTTAAAAACCCTCTATCCCCCAACAATTTCAAAATTCATTTCAAAAGGTTATTCAGTTTATCCGGTGCATTTTTATTTATATTTCGAAAGTGGAGGCACAAGGTGGTCAAGAAAAATTATTCATAATAAAAATTAATAAAATGAAACTAATGACAACATTATTAAAAATCCATAAAATCGTGGATAACATGTTTTAATTTTAATATTTTCTTTTATTCCCCTGTAATTATTTTCTAAAATTTAAGTGAATATGCCTTCAGTATTATTTTATTTTCTCTTTAATCATCGATCAATGAGGAAAACTCAATTTAGAATATCCATTATTAAAATTTTATTATTTCATGGTGGATTAATTTTAATCTGAAAATATAGGGAAATTTTAGAATATATAAGTATTTTTTTTTGATTTAAAAAGTCATTAAATGAGAGACTTGTTAATTTTTTATAGTTGAATGTCTTCTATGAAATTTCTATTATTTAAAAATATGGTATTTATATTAATTAATTTTATTTTTGTTGAAAAATTCCATTTGGGGTTTTATAAACCACATTACCTCATTCCCAATAATTTTGTAGGAAAATATTGTCCATTCTTTTCAAAATAAAAAATATTTAAGTGAAACAGGGGTATGTATTTTACCTAGAAATTGATTTTCATATTATCATATCTATTATTGCACAAAATATATAAAATTTTTTAGTTAATATTTGATAAAACCTTCTCTTAAGATATACCTTTACCTTAATACTTCATAATCCAACAGATTCCTTGAATTGTCTTGATAGGGAAGATATGTAAATCCAATTTCATCATTTCCTAAAACGCTTTAAGTATTTTTCAACATTTTAAAAAAATTGTATTTAGGTAAACTGATTCAAGATATAAGTGGTTTATATTTAGTAAATAAATAAGTGTGGGGGTATTTCAATTGAAATTTTGATGGTTAATGAATATTCATTTATTGTATTTTATTTTACACCCTCTATGAAAAATGTGTTGTGTTTTTCATGGTCAATAATAATTATTTTCTTGAATATATCTATTTATAATTTATCATTGAGTAGTGGATGTGTGAATTTTTTATTCCAAAAAATAAAACAAATCAATAATAAAAAATAAAAAATAAAAAATGAAATCCAAATGAAAAAAAATTATAAAATTGGATGCATTTCTTTCTACATTATAACTTCATGAACGTTTCGTTGAGTTTCTTTGAAAAATAGGATATGTAATTTGAAAGGCATAAAATTTCATTGACCCTTTAATGACTATCATAGAAATTTATTTACAAGTTTAGTCTTATTTTGAGAATTATTTATATTTACATCATTTAACCACAAATACAAAATCCTCCGACTCATATGATACTAAATGGTGAGGAACTCATGATTAATTGTGAATTGATCTCTACAAGGTGGAAAACATTGATGCATTGTAATCCTACGGTAATGATCACCATTTAAGATTTGTGAAAAAAAATTACACATGATCTATTTATATTGGGATAAAAAATAAATTAAATTATAGAAAATTAAAAATACAAACAATATTGAAAATAAATTGAAAAATATTTATTGAAGAAAATAAAGAAATGTTTAATTCAAAAGAGAAAAAAGTAAAATACATGATTGATTTGTTTCTCTAAATAATTAGATGTTGATAAAAGTTTCCCATGAGAAATTTTGATATTTACTTATATTTTTAATCAATTAATTTTATTAAATTTAAATAATGTTAAAATGGCCATCCTTTATAATTTATTGATATTTCATTTTTTAGTTAAAGCATGAGATTATTTGGGGGGAATTTGATAATTAAATTTCATTTTATATGTTTTCAATATTTAAAATAATGATTTTTATAATTAAATTAGTAATTATTTTCCAATAGTTATAGCATATTATGGTGTGGGTCCCTATTGAATAAAAAACATCATTGGAATTTACTATTTTATCTTGGAATGTGTGATGATTTACAAGCAGGAAGACATGATCTGAATGTCGGCATAAAAAATGGGTTTCAATATAAACACATGAAAAGTCACTGCATGATACTATGTGTCATGTCCTGAAACATGCACAAATAAGGCATTAAACTATGATGAGGTGTATTATTCAATGTGGACCCAAATCTTAATAGCCAATAACTATCAGAGTTCACCAGAATAGATTTAATTCATGACTATATGAACCCGAGGGTCTTCTACACCCATAAATATATGGCTTGGGTGATCCTCCAAATCATTCCATAATGGATGGATATTTTCCCTAGATGGATTTATACACTATAAAATCCCTCTAGAATAATTTATTTCATTCTTTTCTTATTTCACCCCAATCCTATCGTGACTACAATTTTGGGGTAATCCCATTTTTCTTTCTATTGATGTAAATAATAGAGAAGTGTTCGTGTGATTTTTTTTCATTTCCTTCGCTCACATTCTGGGTTATTTTGTTTCTTATTGTTATTAAAATACTTTATTATTATAATTACATATCATTGAAAACATGATTAATTGTAATGCCCTGACCCCATTTACCCAAAGTTGGTTCATTATTACATAACATTTGCACGATCACAAAAGATCAAGTCTTGAAAGACCGATTAGTTTAGTAGCCTTAGAAGTACTAGATACATTCCTAAGGTTAACATTACATCATAAAATTAAAAACTAAAAGAAAATTGTTTCCATAGACCACACTCATATCCCCTCAGACTATCCCTGCAGGTCAGTCATAAAATACTTCTTCTCATCCTGGGAAAAATAAAACATAGAAAGGGGTGAGCTCAGATGCTCAATAAGGATAACAATATAGAAAAAATTATCATAAATACACTTATAAATTTAAGGGAATGTACAAGACTAAAACAAAATCCTTTTAAACTTGAACTTAAGCATAATATAGAAAATATAAAATCAAACAATTTTATTTACGTACTCACATGGATATTCTACTAGTCGAATAATCACATTTAATATCAATAGCCACTTTCATAATGATGGAATGTATAATGCTAGACTTTCATAACCACATAATCAGGGCCTTGTTCCATGACTACAAATAAGATTTTTTCAAGGCATTTTTTTAAGACACTAGTTTTTCTCATGAGACCTATTGATTCATCGAGGAGCTATAGCGGGCTCCAACCATCACATACTAAGTCCAATGCATTCCTCATATGAAAAGGTTTAAACATAAAATAAACATTCATATAAAAACTACCATACTAAATGTCAATAATTTATCCATAAAACATGATTGGTATAAAAATAATACATCCACAGTCAAAAATATCACAAAACATTCAATAAAATATGGAAGTTTTGTATCATAATAGATCAACTTCAAATAAACATAAAATCCATCAAAAGATGTTGACATAGATGAAATCAAAACTTTTTTTAGGGAAATATCTGTTTCTATTTTGAAATCATTTAAAAGTCACGTAATTATAAAAGAAAAAAAAATTATCTGAAAATAATCATATATGCTTGTAAGGGAAGCTTCAACAATGTTATAACAGTGGAAAATAGTCGCACCCGCTGTATAAGTTAAAAACATTCTTTCATTAATTTTTTCGAAATTGTCGTAAAGTAACTATTTTGGAAAACCAAGGAATGATTACTTTCAAAACATCTTATAATATGTAAAAAAGGTTATAAATGACATGAACCCATTGTCTAGTAAATATAAAAAATGTTTTGGAATACATTTTTAGGAAAACACAGATGTGAATGTTAAAGAGGTCCCAGTAGATACTTACGTAAAAACAACCTCAAATAATAAAGAGATTGTGAAATTAACCCTTAAAATTTTATATTCCTTGTTCGAGGGTAGGTTAACCTCATATATAATGGTGAAATAATTGTTATCAAATTATAAAATAATCATATACATTAATATGATATCATATATGATCTTTTAGCATTGCTTTGTTAATAATAACTTAGTATTATCATTGTTTCGGGTGTTAACAGATTCGTTTTCCTTTATATTATTTGTTATGTGAATCATATTTGTTATGGATGGGATGTATATTATTTATATGCCAAATTATATCAAGTATTTAAATAATATTCTTAATCATCAAATGAAAATTAGTCTTGAATGGATAATCTAGGAAATGAATCTCATCGCGTTCGTGGAGACGGTAATCCGTACATACGCACGACCAACAATATCATTATTTTGATATTAAAATAATATATAATTGGATGTTATATCATATATAAAGAATAATCATCATGTTATATTTATTATTTACATCAATTACACATCATTATTATACCCATCCAAATAATAATGTATTGAATAACAATTACACCATGACGTAGAGACGGTAATCCGTATGTACGCACGTATGGTGACATGTCATTCAAAGGATGGATAGAATAATGAATTTGGTGGAACCATATTTATAATAGCATCAAAGAATATAGAAGATACCGGAGTTATTATTTTATAATGGAAACAACAAAGAAAAAGGAAGTGGAAGGGGAATGGAACTTGAAAGAGGTGGTGAGATATTTACCACTTCTTCGAGTTTTTCCTTTTAATTTGATCAAAATGGATCATTAGGATGGATTTATGACTAAATTAAGGCCTCTAGGATGAAGGGATGAAAGTTAATAGGGTATTTGGGTAGTTTTTGGACGAGCCAAATGGCTTTGAATGTGTGAATTAGAGAGAAGGGGGAGTGCTTCTTTATAAGAGGGGTGAGGATCACCTTAGGAAAATCTAGAAATATTGTTTTATAATAAAATAATTTTCGGTTTTTAATGGCTCAAATATTATTTATTTAAAGTATAAGGTGGGGATGGGTCGAGAACCACTCAACCAATAGGGTTTATATAGTTTTGGGTCACTATATTAACTTTATCTTTTATATTTAACTCTTAGTTCAATTGTTTGAAATTTACCATGTCTCTTTTTATTTTTATATTATATGGTTAATAAAATTACTATATACTTCCAAGTGACCCCCAAGTAGTTCATTAATGATACATATATCATTATATAAGTCCTTTGTCTAAACCTTATAATTTCAGGAATAAAATATTGACTAATAATGTAATCTTTTTTTTAAACTCTTTTATGTCAATTTAGACACTATTTGATATTTTGTTTTTTATAAATTCATAACAGCATTATTACTTCAAAAACAATTCATCTAACAGACCCTAATATGTCATATTAACCTATAAAATTAGTGGAATTCATAAAAAGTCTCAAATTACATTTATTTGGATATTTATAATATCAATTATTTTAATATATCATTAATTTGGTAATTAATGCATCATCATTGTGTCATAGATAAATTAAATTATTTAATGTATAAAAATTATAAATAAAATATCATTATGTAGGAACTCATTTTATCTTTCTACGTAATATTTATAGATGAATTTATCTTATGTGTAACCCTATATGAAAAATGGTTTAGTTATTAAACTTTAAATTTAACACTTTCAACTCTTCTTTGAATTAAATAATAATAAATGTCCTAATCTAATCCAAGTGTACCAAAGAGGTACATATTTTATTCCTAAGGTTGTTTTTCATTGAATTAAACTTATCCAATAGAATTATGACATGTGTTAGGATAATATTAATATCACTTTTACACTTAATTTCCCTATTTACTTTTAACCGTGGTAAAAAAAGTAAAAAGTTATTATTCACCAAAAATTATTTTCATCTTATTGAACCAAAATTTTATTACTGATATCAACCATGTCTCTCGGATTTTTGAAATTCCACTCACAGAAGCGGTAAAATTAAGTTTTAAGTGTATTTGAAAATTTTCCTTGGAGGTGGGTAAAAGATAGTGAAAAGTTCAATAAAATGTTTATATATCTAAAATTATTATAAAATGAATCCAATGAATTAAATTGAACATATATATGTATTATGTATATATTTTTACCTAAAATAAATTTAAATAAAAATTCAGTTTTGTACTTTAACTCATTGTTTTCACTATTAATCAAAAAATTGAAAGTTTTCAGAAAAATACCAAAAATTCACCCTAAGCTAATTTCAATATTCTGAATCCAAAAATGAAGTCCATTTCGAATGATAAAATTTATAAAATTTCAAAAAGTGTGTATTACTATTCATAAATTCTAGTTTGATTGGTTGTGGTGTGATAGAACTCAAAGTTGCGTACAACACACGCTACTGTATTATTCAAAGAGAAACATACCGTGGAAGCTTGGTGTGTTACATTATCCTCTTCAAAAAAAAATTCCTTGAAATTTCTAGAGTATTACTGCGTAAAAAGACTTTGGTGTTTCTTCATCATATGTTCCTTGGGTTCCCACATTGCCTATTCTATCTTATCAGTTCTCCATAGAACTATTACCAGATGATTCGTCTGGTTTCTCAGCACTTCTTCTCTTGTATCAAGAATCTTGATAGGCTCTTCACAATAAGACAAATTGGGTTCCAGTTCTAATTCCTGATAGGTGATTATAGGCATTGGGTCAGGAATGTATTATCTTAATAGTGATATGTAGAACACATCGTGATCTTTGGAGAGACTTGGCAGCATTTCCAAACGATAATCTACATCCCCAGTTCATTCTAGAATTTTAAAATGTCCAATGTACCTGGGACCCAATTTACCCTTCTTACTGAAACTTATAACACCCTTCCATGGAGATACCTTCAAGAAAATATGATCTCCTACCTGAAATTCCAAATCCTTCCTTCGGTTATTAGCATAGCTCTTCTGTCTACTTTGAGCTTCCTTGATGTGGGTTTGGATTGCCTTCACCTTTTCCATCATTTCCTCCACAAGTTCTGGGCCTATGAGTTTTCATTAAACAACATCACCCCAATAGGTTGGTGTGTGACATCTCTTTCTTTGTAACGCTTCATACGGTGCCGTCTGAATACTTGAATAGTTGTTTTGTTATAGGAAAATTCTACTAGAGGTAAATATTGATCCCATATACCTTGAAAGTCAAGTGATCAAGATCTCAACATGTCTTCTAATGATTGAATAGTCCGTTCGGATTTTCCATCAGTTTGAGGGTGGAAGGCAGCGCTCAAATAAAGTTCAGTATCCAGGGCTTTTTAAAGAGTTTTCTAGATCTTGATATAAAAAAGGGATCACGATCAGAAACAATCGATAGTGGTACTCCATGAAGTCTCAAAACATCATTAATATATAGTATTTCTAGACGTTCAAGTGGTAAATCTTCTCTTATAGCAAGAAAATGTGTTGACTTGGTAAGACGGTCAGCAATGACCCATATTGCATCGTTTCTTATAGGATTATTTTTTAGTCCCATGACAAATTCCATCGTGATTTCATCCCATTTCCACTCAGGTATGGGTAGTGGTTTCATGAATCCTCCAGTTTGTTGCCTTCCAACTTTCACTTGTTGACAAACAATACATCTTGACACAAAATCAGCAATCTCCCCCTTTATGTTATCCCACCGAAAATGTTCCTTCAAATATCTATAAATTTTGGCACTACCAGGGTGTATAGAGAAATTGGAACTATGAGAATCATTCAACATTTACCTTTTTAGATAATGTATATCGGGAACACAAACTCTCTTCCCAAATTTTAAAATTCCATCTTCATAGACAAAGTCACTCAATCTCTCATCATTCATAGCTTTAATCTTCTTTTGAAAATCTTCATCACCGGTCTGAGAACACTTTATCCTTTCTAGTAAAGATGGTTTGGTAATCATTTGAAGAAGTATTGATGTTTCACCTTCCATGGTGATTCCCATATCCATATTTAATAGATCCATGAAAATAGGATCCCTTTCAATTCTCATCTTGTTCAAAACTCCATGATCCTTTGTACTCAAAGCATCTTCCACCTTATTTTCCTTCCCTGGGTGGTAGTGTATAGTGAAATCATAATCCTTGAGTAGTTTAAGCCATATCCTTTGCCTCATATTGAGTTCTTTCTGTGAGAAAATATACATCAAACTCTTATGATCGAAATATATCTCACATATTTCACCATAGAGACAGTGTCTCCAAATCTTCAAAGTAATTTTTAAAGCTTCTAACTCAAGATCATGATTAGGATAGTTTTTCTCATGAATTTTTAGCTATCATGATGCATAAGAAATAACCCTCTCATTCTGCATAAGGACACAACTAAGTCCTTTATTTGTCGCATAACTATAAATAACAAACCAATCATTCCTCGATGGTATAATCAATATAGGATAATTGACTAATCATCTCTTTAGTTATTTAGAACATTCTTCACACTCTTTTGTCCAATAAAATTTAACCCCTTTTTTGTGAGCTTTGTGAATGGGTTACCCAAACAGGAAAAATTCTTGACCAAACGTCGATAATAACCTGCTAAACTTCTTATACAATTCATGTCTTCTAAGAGTCTTCAGGATACTGCGCAAGTTATTTTCATGATCTTCGTAGATTTTTTAGTATACCTAGATATCATCAATAAAAACCACTAAAAATTCATCAAGATATTCCTTGAAACCCTTATTCATTAGGTCCATGAAGATAGAGGGTTCATTAGTCAATCAAAAAGGCATTACTGTAAACTCTTAATGCCCATAAATAGTTCGAAATGCTGTTTTCAGAATCTCTTCCTTCTTCACGCACAACTGATGATATCCAGATCGAAGTTCAATCTTCTAAAAGTATTAAGCTCCATGAATTTGGTCAAATAAATCATCAATGTGAGGTAGGGGATACTTTTTCTTTATTTTTATAGCATTGATCTCCCTATAGTCAATGCACAACCTCATAGATCCATATTTCTTTTTAACAAAAAGGATAGGGCCTCCCCATGGAGAAAAACTAGGTAGAATAAATACCTTATTACTCAATTACTCTAGTTGTTTCATTACTTCCACTAATTCCACAATGGCCATTCTATAAGGGTTCTTCGATATGGGCATTGTATCAGAGATTAAATCAATGGAAAACTCAATTTCTCATTCTGGAGGATGTCCAGGCAAATCTTCTGGAAACACATCAACATAATCTTTCACAATAGGTATGTCCTCTATTTGAACATTCCTTTCCTCACCCACAATTATTTCATTCTCTCCCCCCCCCCCAATATTTGAATTTAGTTGAGCTACTGGGGGTGGATCTAGATAAGAATTAGGCGGTTATATTTCCTCTCTAAAGATAAGGTGTTCTTTATCATCATCATAAAAAATTGTAACCTTCTTCTTCATACAATAAATTTTTGCATCATGGTCTTAATGACAATCCATACTGAGTATTATATCAAATTCAATCATGGTTATAATGATGATATCAGAAGATAAAGAAAATGTATATGCTCTAATGGGAACTGATTCACAAAACATTGTTGTGATGATACTTCCCTTAGAAGTTTTTACTGACAACTCCCTTGTTAAATCAAAATGGAAATATCTAATTTTCATAGAAAACTAGAAAGATATGAAACAATTCCATTATTCAGAATCAAATAAATAATTTCCTAAACTTGAGGAAACCATTAAATTACCTACCACCACATCTTTCGATGCTTCAACCTCAGCATTAGTGATATCATAAGCTTGGCCTTGATCCCTTGGCCTTTTATGAGGTAATTTCCCCAGATTCTTAGGACTTTATTTCTCATAATTCCCCTTTTCTCTGCAATTTTTGCATTCAACATTGACAGCCTCTTTCTTCCCCTTGCAATCACAAGCTTGGTGTAATTTTTCAATACACTTGTAATAGACTCACCTTCCATTTAGGCAGGTACCAGGGTGTTTCTTCCCACATTTACTGCAGGATGGATATTCAACCTTTCCCTTCTTCACCTTATTTCTATTTCCAGAGTGCTCAGCATATCTCTTCTTCTCTTGCTTTTCTATAAAGTTGTAGGACTTAGATAATTCTTTTTCTATCTTGAAAGCACATAAGACAATATCATCGTATGACGATAAGGATTGTGAGACTAATTCTCAATGTAGAAATGGTTTAACCCACCAAAGAAATGATCAATATTTCTTCTTGGGTTACGTATATAATATGAATCATGTCTCGCTATCCTTTTAAAGTTATTTCATATATTGCGACATTCGAATCCTCCTTTTTCCTCACACTCATAAATTGTCTTTCCATATCCGGTCGATGGTCATGAGGAAAGTATTTTTCTAAGAAAATTTCTTTAAACTCCCTCCATTGCATATTTGATACTTCATCATCTTCCTTTGTGTTTTGAATCTATGACCACAATTGATCAGAATCTCCAATGAGGTGGTAAACTACCATAACAACTTCTTCTCTTTCGCTACTCCCTAAGTCCTAGAATATTTTCTCTAAGGAATTTATCCATTTCTTGGATACTAATTGATTTGTACTCCTATTGAATGTTGGTGTTTGTTTCCTCATAAAGGACTCTAACATTGATAATCCATGATGCAGATCAAGGTACTCCATATGGGTAAGGTTATTATTTATAACCTGAGTCAGTTGTCCCAATATAGTGATAAGCTGATCAGCACCAGTTGTATCAGTAGCTCCACTATAATTATCTTTATTAGGAGGGAAATACCTACATGGAGTGCATGCATTAATACAGTTTTCATTCCTTCCACTAGTTTCCATTTCAAAACAATGGCATAAACTAGATTAGTTTATGAATCTCAATACAAAAATCCAAACTTGTAAAACACATAAAATAAATTGAATAGTTTATGGATACAATCCATAATCATAAAAATGTTTTCTTTGAGGAAGTATATACTCATAAAACCTTCATAATGGTTTATAAAGAAAATGAGAATTATCCTAAGAATATACCATGGGAGTGTCATAACCAATGGTGTAGCAAGGCCTGTTGTCATGCACCAGTTCCCGTTCGAGTCTAGCTCAAATCGGTGTTTTCGTGTTTTACCCCTAGATACATCTGTGCCAGATCCGCCTCAACATGCTCACATGTAGACAGGGATGTATTTCTTGGAAAACTCAAAAAATCTCTACAATACCAAAATTCTAGGAAGTTCTTCTATACTAATCTTCAAAGTCTATCTTAGGGTAATGTGCTCTAATCAGAGTTTTTCTAAATCTAGATTCCAAGGATTGTAATAAACTTCCTCTAATACCAACTGTAATGCCCCGACCCCAGTTACCTAGAGTCGTTGCATTATTACATAAAATTGGCATTATCACAAAAGATCAAGTCTCAATAGACCGATTAGTTTAGTAGCCTTGGAAGGACTCGATACATTCATAAGGTTTAAATTACATCATAAAATGAACAACTACAACAACATTGTTTCCATAGAACACACTCATATCCCCTCAGACTATCCCTACAGGTCATTCATAAAGTACTTCTTCGCATCCTAGGAAAAATAAAACATAGAAAGGGGTGATCTCATTTGCTCAGTAATGATATCAGTATAGCGTAAATTTTCATAAATAAGAAAAAAATATAAGGCAATGTATAAGACTAAAACAAAATCCTTATAAAATTGAACATCAACATAATATGGAAAAGATAAAATCAAATAACGCTATTTACTTACTCACATTGATATTCTACTTGTAGAATAATAATATGGAATATCAATAGACACTTTCATAATGATGGAATGCATAATTCCATACTTTAATAACCACATAGTCAAGGCCTTGTTCCAAGACAAAATATAATATTTCGTCAAGGCCTTGTGCCAAGACGAAATATAAGATTTCATCAAGGCCTTGTTCCAAGACACTAGTTTGTCTCATGAGACCTACCAATGCATCAAGGAGGTATAACGAGATCCACCTGTCACATACTAAGTCCAATGCATTCCTAATATGAAAAGGTTTAAACAAAACATAAATATTTGTATTAAAACTAGCATACGAAATGTTAATACATTATCCATAAACCATGAATAGTATAAAAATAACACATCCACAGTCAAACATATCACATAACCATCAATACGATATGTAAGTTTTGTATCATAATATATGAACTTCAAATAAACTTAAAATCCATCAAAGTATGTTGAAATAGATGAAATCAAAAGTTTTTTTAGAGAAATATCTCTTTTTATTTTGAAAATCATTTAAAAGTCACGTAATTATAAAAGAAAAAATTTATTTTTGAAAATATTCTTATAAACTTGAAAGGGAATCTTCGATGATGTTATAATAGTGGAAAATAGCTGCACCCTCCGTATAAGTTAAAAAAACATTCTTTCCTTAATTTTTCCGAAATGGTCGTAATGTACCATGTTTGGAAAATGATGGAATGATTCCTTTCAAAACATCTTATAAAAATTCAAAAAAAGGGTATAAATTACATTAACCCATTCTCTAGTAAATAGTAAAACTATTTTGGAATATATTTTTAGGAAAACATGGATGTGGATGATAAAGAGGTCCCAGTAGATACTTACGTAAAAACAACCTTGAATAATAGAGAGATTGTGAAATTAACCCTTACCATGTAATTTTCATTGTTAGAGGGTAGGTTAACCTCCTATATAATGTTGAAATAATTTTTATTAAAATATACAAGAATCATATACATTAATATGATATCATATATGATCTTTTAACATTGCTTTGTTAATAATATATTAGTATTATCGTTGTTTCGGGCGTTAACTGATTCGTTTTCCTTTATATTCTTTGTTATGGGAGTCATATTTGTTATGGATGGGATGTATCTCATTCATATCCAAAATTATATCAAGTCATTAAATATTATTTTTAATCGTAATATGAAAATTAGTCTTGAATGGATATGATGGGGTATGAATCTCATCGCGTTCATGGAGACGGTAATCTGTGCGTACGCACGAGCGACAGTATCATTCTTTTGATATTAAAATAATATATAATTGGATGGTATATCATATATATAAATAATCATCATCATGTTATATTTATTATTTACATCAATTACACATCATTATTATACCCATCCAAATAATAATGTATTGAATAACAATTACACCACGACGTGGAGACGGTAATCCGTACGTACGCACGTATGGTGACATGTCATTCAAAGGATGGATAGAATAATGAATTTGGTTGTACCATATTTATAATAACATGATAGTATATAGAAGATGCTATACTTATTATTTTATAATGGAAACAACAAAGAAAAAGGAAGTGTAAGGAGAAAGGAACTTGAAAGAGGTGGTGAGATATTTACCTCTTCTTCAAGTTCTTCCTTTACAATTGATCAAAAGGGCTCTTAAGGTTGAATTTATGACTAAAAGCAGGCCTATAAAATGAAGGTAGTATAGTTTAGAGGGTATTTGTTCCAGGTTTGGCCAAGCCAAATGGCTTTGAAGGTGTGAATTAGAGAGAAGGGGGACTGCCCTTTTATAAGAGGGGTTAGGGGCACCTTAGGAAAAGCGAGAATTATTATTTTATAATAAACTCATATTTGGTTTCTAATTGCTCAAAAATGAATTATTTAAAGTATAAGGTAGTTATGGTTCTAAATCCAATCAACCAATATTTGTTAGACAGGTTTTGGTCACTATATTAACTTTATCCTTTTGATTTAACTCTTAGTTGAATAGTTTGACATTTACCTTGTCTCTTTGTATTTTTATATTATATGGTTAATAAAAATAGTATATACTTCCAATAGAACCCCAAGTGGTTCATTAATGATTCGTGTATCATTATATAAGTCCTTTGGCCAATCCTTAGATTTTTAGGAATATAATAACAATTAATAATATAATATTTTTTAAAAAACTTTTTTATTTCAATTTTGACACTATTTGGTGTTTTGTTTTTTCTAAATTCATAACATCATTACTAGTTCGAAAAAAATTAATCTAAAAAACCCCTAATATGTCATATTAACATAAAAAATAGTTTAATTTATAAAAAGTCTCAAATTACATTTATTTGGATATTTATAATATCAATTACTTTAATATTTCATTAATTAGGTAATTACTACATCATCATTGTGTCAAAGATAAAATAAATTATTTAATGTATAAAAATTATAAATAAAAAATAATTATGTAGGAAATATTTTTAACTTTCTAATTAATATTTATAGTCTAATTTTTCTTATTTGTAACACTGTATTAAAAATGGTTTAGTTATTAAACATTGAATTTGACACTTTTAACTCTTCTTTGAATTAAATAATAATAAATGTCCTAATCTAATCCAAGTGGACCAAAGAGGTTCATATGTTATTATTAAGGTTGTTTTGGTCCAATTATACTTATACATTAGAATTAGGACATGTTTTAGGGTAATAATAATTTCCTTTTTACACTTAATTACTCTATTTACTTTTAACTATGGTAAATAAAAGTAAAAAAGTTACTTTTCACCAAAAATTAGTTTAATCTTATTGAACCACATTTTTCTTACTGATATCAACCATGTCACTCATATTTTTGAAATTCCATTAATAGAAGCGGTAAAATTAAGTTTTATGTGAATTTACAAATTCTCTTAGGCGGTGGGTAAAAGACGGTGAAAAGTTTAATAAAATTTTTATATATCTAAAATTATTATAAACTGACTCCAATGAATTACATTGAAATTATACATGTATTATATATATATTTTGACATAAAATAAATTTAAAAAAATAAGTAATTATTTAAATAAAAATTCGGTTTTAAACTATAACTCAGTGTTTTTCACTATTCATCAAAAATTGAAAGTTTTCAGAAAAATACAAAAAAATCACCCTAAGATAATTTCAATATTCTGAATCCAAAAAAAAGTCCATTTTGAAAGATAAAATTTATAAAATTTCAAAAAGTGGGTATTACTATTCATAATGTCTTGTTTTATTGGTTGTGGTGTTTTAGAACTCGAAGTTGCGTACAACACACGCTACTGTAATATTCAAAGAGAAGCGTACCATGGAAGCTTGGGGTGTTACATTAATAAGATAAAAATAAAATGAGGCAACTGGTCATTTTAAATCTTACATTTCCACTATTTCATCTCAAATGATTATCAAGAAAATTAAATCAGTAAACCCTGAATGACTGACCCAATAAAAACCAATTTTTAACATTAAAATGGAGATAACAAGGTAAATTATCTCCATAGGTCTTGAATTCTATAATAAAAAGGATAAATTTATTTAATTACAAAAAATTATTTGCATATGAACCAGTAATTTACAAATCTAAGCATGATTTTTCACATTGATAAAAAATCAATTCATTTATTCATTCTCTTTTTCAGTCAATCACATCCAAAATGGATTTAAAATAATTATCTAAAATTCCAAAAAAATTAATTTTATCCATATCATGGTTATGATCTTGTACTCGATATTTCCTAAATAAAATTTGTTAGTTTCAAAATATTATATTTTTATAAATTATTAAATTTGATTAAAACCATAAGTATTAACAAGTCCCTATAGGCCATCATGTTTTTGGAAACTTTTCTGGGGATAGTAGCGAATAATTTGAAAATAATATATTTCAAAAAATTTAAATTTTTTGTTATTTTATTTTATTTTATTTTCCCTTTTTATGCTTGGAGTGCTTAATTTTTAATTTTATTTTTAAATTATTTATACTAAAGAATTCAATTTGATCAAAGGCAAAGATATTTCTCAGTATGACATCAGGTTAGAATAAAGCCGAAGAATGTAGAATAAAGAAATCATGAACATGAAAGGTATATAATAAAATAACGTTTTCACGATACCTCAAAGAGATCCAGAGGTGTGATCAGTCCCTTACTATGGGTTTCCATAAACATAGGACTACAACAAAAAATCCAAGTACCATGTGTCATAGCAATCCATTTTGTGATCAAACCATCTATCATCCAAATGATTTCTTATTTTTTGTATTTCTTTCACCTACCACATAAAAATCTGAACTCCCATAGGATAAGTTTTGTTCAAACACTATGACATGTTTCAATTCCAAAAATATCAAGTTGTGTGGTAAGGTTTCAACTATTTATATTTTCATTGAGTGATCAAGCTCATGAATAGTTTTATATCATTTTTACTCATTCCGTCCCTATACGGGATGAGTTGGAATGAAATTTTTTAACTCATTTTTTCCAACCATTAATTTCCATGTACATAATTTTAAGAATTATAAATTTCAAAAAAAAATTAAGATGAACCACATTACAATTCATATGAACATTTCAAATACATGATTCAAAAATTCTCTCACCATGGAATTCATTCATTGTTATTAATTAAAAAAAATTATTTGGGTTTGTTTTAAGGTAACATTTCAATCATAGATATTGTGGTAGGAGGATCCCTAATTAATAAATCCCTAGAATGATGTTATAATATACTCAATGATATGGAAGGAAATAGTTTTTTTTTGCTAGGTGAAGAAACATATTAAAGAGGTGTTTACATGATCTATAATAATGAATTGATGGTAGTAAAAATAGAATATATCTAAAAATGGACCCCATAATGGTTCAAAACAAACCTAAAGTATGTTTGTCGAAAAATTTATTTATCATGAGTATAATCAGGGTAATAATTTTTATGGTTGGAAGTGATAACAATAAGGAAATGGTTTTCAACAAAGGAATTGTTCTTCAAACAATACCAAGGATAATCTCACTAAATCAAAATCCACACCCTAGAAGAGACATAGGACTTCTTCAGGATGAACATGGGAGTATATTTCTAGGAATATAATTCCTACTCAATAAATGAAGGGGAATATATTAATTATTTTAAGTATGTCTCAAGATACTAGAGGGCATCACACAGAAAACTAAAATTTTAGGTCGATAAAATTACATAACTACTACAGTAGAGGTCGATAGGAGTGTTTTAGGGACTCCAAGATGTGAAACCCCATTATGATCTAAAATTATTCACCCTAAAAAAATGAATGATGAATGAAGAAAACCCTAAGATAATTTAGGTTTAAGAAAAAAGAAATGAAATGAAAGTGTATCTGAAGAATAAGAAAGTGAAGATTCCCCACATACAATCTAGGATTTCCATTTCCAAGAATGATGTTGAAAGGAAAATTTCATGGAAAATAATTATGTTAAATGAAAATATTTAAAAACCCACTTATTAACATTTCTTATGATGAATATTTTTTCAGAATGCTGACATATGTAATGTTTAATAATGATTTGGTATCAAATAAGATGAATCATGAGGAAATTGACACGATTACACTCACATGTGAGTCATCAGTTGTGATGGTAATGTATTTACCAAATACAAATATTGACCTAAGTAGATTTTTAATTCCAATAAACACCTGGTCTATTATATTTTATAGGTATTTATGTGACATAGGACCTTGCATCAACATCATGTACGACATTACATTCTATAGCCTATAACTAGAAGACATGAAGAAAGTTGATATCTTGCTAAAAATAGAAGTCTCAATAATACAGTAGACATGAGGACTCATCAAAGATATTCCAATAAATGTAGGAAGGTTTTACTATTCATTGGACATTCACATTCACAACATGGATGAGGTGATGACACCCCTTATTCTTTGGAGACTGCTATTTGTGACTAAGAGAGGATTGATTGATGTCTTTAGAGGAAATTTTTGCTTGATTATAAGACATGTACATGTTATTTTCAACAGAAATTAGGAAATGATAATTCCGGACATGCTATATGAAGATGTTGAAGATGTCAATATGCACATATTGTAAGAGGAGGATATCAGTGTTACTAAGAATTGGGAAGTGATAGTTGAGAAGAGTGATAGGAAATAGTAAGGCATCATCCTCGATGATGATGGAACATCTTGAAAAGAAGATTTTGAAGAATTTCAACATGTATATACATACATGGTTGTAATTAATATGAAAAATGTGGTCTAACAGGATCAAAATAATTTTTGGTGAATAGTAACTTTTGACTTTTATTTACCATGGTGAAATGTAAATAGCATAATTAAAGATAAAAATAATATTATAATATTATAAAATTTCCACAACACATGTCTCAATTTCTTTTGATAAGTGTGTTTCAACCAGAATCAACCTTAGGTAAAAAATTGGATCCTTTTTAAGCAACTTGTGTTGGATTAGAACATTTATTTTATTTCATTTAAAGAATAGTTAAAAAATCCATATTCAAATTTTAATAACAATATCATTTTTAATACGAGGTTATATAAGTGGTATGATCAACTATAAATATTATTTTGAATGAATAGATAATTATATAAAACACAGTAATTTATTTATACATTTTAGAGATTACATAATTACAATTAATTATGATACAATAGTGAAGAAGAAATTATTTTATTAATAGAAACATAAACAAAATGAAGTTAAAAATATTAAAATAAATTTAATTTAACTTAATTAAAGACAAAAACGTATTATATTGATAAAATAAAAATTTTATTGACATATTTTACTTGTTTTTTTATGTTATCATGTTGTATTCATATTTTTAAAAATAATAATATTGAAATGTATCAAAATTGTCATAAATGCAATATTAAAATAAAAAATATTTTTTTAAATGTTATAAAATTCATCAAAATGAAAAGTTTTTATAAAAAACTTGGATAGTGTAAAATATGTCATAAATGATCCAATTGGGGTTTTTTCGGATTTTATAGTAACTATATTAACAATACAGTATAAAAATACAAGTAGACAGGGTAAGAGTTAAACTGTTTAACTAAGGGTTAATCCCAAAAGATCTGGTTAATTTTGTGACCTAAAATTTTCTAAAAAGAATTTTTTTAGATGATTTAGACCTATAATCATCTTATAATCTATATAAATGATTTCATATCTATTTTAAAATGAAAATAAATTAATAGTTTTGGAGTTTTCAAAAGTGGCTCCCCCATCTCTTATAAAAAAGAACATCTCTTATTTTACTCTCACCTATAAAGACCTTTGGCTCGACAAAGCCCTACCCACTTATACTTCCAAATTATTTAAATTAATCCTAGAAGAAATAATTTGGGACAAAATCCAACCTATAGAGTCCTTTTTTTCAAATCAAAATAAGATACCAAAAACTATTTAATTATTTTATCAACTATTTCAAAGTTCTTTTCTTTTTCTACATCCTATTCCTGTGTAGTTTTCATACCCAAGCAATAACTCCAGTAGCATATACATTATGATATGTTATTATTATTATTATGTTACAACCATATTACCCTTTTTATCCATCCTACAAATAACCAAAATCATTGTGTGTGCGTACGTACGACTTAAAAATCTCCATGTTGTGGTGTAATTTATAATTTGAAAATACTTTATTTGGATGGGTATAATGATTAGTATAGTGGATTTAAATAATTAATATAATATTATAATGATTCTTTATAATTAATATACCATTAAAATCCATAATATTGAATCTATTAATGGAATTATATCGTAGCTTGTGCGTACATATGTCAACCATCTCCATGACACGATAAAATTCATTCTCCGCCATAACCGTTCAAGAATGAATACCAAATTTATGTGAGGAGTAAAAATAATAATTATGAACTTAATATTACTCTGTATATAAATAAAATACTTCCTATTAATGTCAAATAAGACTTATATGATGAAACATGAATGGAAAAATGAATCAGTTAACACCCAAAACAAGGGTATTACTGAAATATTATTAACAAAAAGATATAATAGGATCATATATGACACCATAAATATGGATATGGTCATGGTATAATTTAATAACATTTTGTACCCATTATACAAGAGGTTAAAAAACCCTCTACTAAAGGAAAGTATAAGTTATGGTTTAATTTCACAATCTCATTATTATTATAGGTTGTTTATACATAAGTATCTACTGGGAAATCTTAATCATTCAAGGCCATGTTTCTTAAAATGTATTTCAATATATCATCAACAATTGTTTAAAGTCATTTTTACCCATGTTTTAAATTTTATAATTTCTTTGAAAGGTATCTCTCTTTCTTTTTCTAAACGGTGATCTTTATGACCTTTTAAATAAATAATTGAATGCATGTTTTTTAAAATTATATAACACGAGTAGCTATTTTCTGAGGTTTTAATGCCTTAACATTTTGAATATTCACATATAATATTACAAGATTATTTTCTAAAGAAATTTTTCCTTTTAAAATTGAATAGCTTTTAAATTGTTACAAAATAAAGGGATATATCTTTCAAAGAGTATTAATGATTTTATTATATTATTTTAATCTATGTCAACATCCTTTATTTGATTTTAGGCTTAATTGAGGTTGATTTATTACAATAAAATCCATCATATTTTTTTAGGAATTTATTATATGTTTTTCTATGGACGTGCTATTTTTATACCACTCATGGTTTATGGTTAAAGTATTAACAATTCATATGATAGTTTTAATAGGGATTTTTATGTTATGTTTCACCATTTTCCTATGAGGAATGCATCAGACATAGAATGTGATGGGTGGGTCTATCAATAGCCACTCGATGCATCAGTAGGACTCATTAGAAAAACTATTATCTTAGCAAGAGGCCTTGATGGTGTGGTTATGTATGGTCTTGGAACAAAGCCTCAACAGTATGGTTATGATGTCTGACATTATGCATTCCCTCCATATGGGATTAGTTATTGAAATTACATGTGATTATTCAACTAGTAGGATATCCATGTAAATTTTTAAATGGAATTATTTTATTTATTGTCACCATATTATTCGGAATATTATATTTTTAAAGAATTTTGTTTTTGTTTTATCACATGGATTAATAGATTATGCTGATTTATTTTAGTTTCCATTATATTTTTTATCCTTACTGAGTATATGAGCTCACCCCTTTCTTGTGATACCTTTTTTCTAGGATTTGAAGAAGTTTATTATGACTAACCTATTGGTATAATCTAAGGGATATTAGTGTTTTCAAAGGAGACACTATGTTGTTTTTCATTTCAAGCTGTAATAAAGAAAATTTTGTTTGAATATAGTTTTCTTCAAGGAAAATAAACTAATCTATCCATCGATATTTGATTTATTGTGATCATTATAATGTAATAAATAATGCACAGGCTTTGGGATTTTGGGTTTTGTGAATTAAATTTTCTATCAAAGTAATATTACTACAATCCTTAAAACTAGATTTAGAAAAATTCTTTAATTAGAGGAAACTACCCTAAGAAATACATTGAGGATAAGTATAGAAGAACATCCTAGAATTTTGATAATGTAGAAATTTTTAGGGTATTCTTAGAAAATACATACATATCTAGATACTACTAGTAGAATTGGTTCTTTCACATATTTACCTAAGATTAATAACTCTGAAAAGGTGTTTTGTGCTTGACTCGGGGTAACCGGGTACACGACAACAGGCCTTACTGTGAACCTAGCTTAACAATCCTAGAGTATATGCTTAGGATAATTCACATTTTATTTGTGAATAATTATGAAGGGTTTAAAATTAAATACTTACCCCATAAACCATGTTTATGATTGTGAGATTACATATGCATAAAGTTTTCAATTTATGATACATATTTCAAAATTACACATTATGATTCATAACCTAATATAGTAAATGTTATTGTTTACAAATGGTTCCTACTGAATGAAATTGAAATAATATCAATTAAAATAATCCATATAGGGATTTTCCTACTATGAAATAAAATTACATTGAAGCAGGAGTTTTGATTGGTTCTGAACAAATTATTACTATACTGGGAAAATTGAATCAAGTTATGAATAATAACCTTATCCATATGGAGAAGCCTAATAAATAATGTATATGATCAATTTTAGACTCATTCAAGATATAAAAACCTCAAACATTTAATGGGACTACAAATCCATTTGTGTTTTAAAAAAAGATAAGTTTTATAGAGAAAATATTTCTTACTTTCTGAATTAATGAAAAGGAAAAAGTTGTCAGGGAATTTTATCATCTCTCCAATGATTTGGATCATTGGTGATAATTAATTCAAAACATGAAAGTGGATGAAGAAGTAGAAAATATGGAATAGAGGGAGATTAATGAACATTTAATAGAAAAATAATTTCCTTACGAACAACGAGATGATATGGAAAGGAAATTTCAATGTCTGAGACAAAATGAGGAGGAAAATATTGCGAAGTATGAGGAAAATGTCATAATTCTATCAAATCCTGCTATAGACTAAAAATGTAACCCAATAAGTATGGTTGATCAATTATTTTATGGTCTAAAACCATTCCTCTGATGGGAATTTATCTCACAATATTTCTCATTATGAGAATATATAGTCTCTTGTGCTATCAAGATAGAAAAGAAATTTTCTTAGTCATTTGAATTTAAAGAAATTAAAGAGAATAAGAGGGTCACTGAGCACTCTGGAAAAGGAAGTAAGGGGTATAAGGGAAATTTTTAATTTCCACCTTGTGGTAATTGTGGTAGAAAACACCTCAGTACTTTCCTATAAGAAATGAGAGTTTGTTACAGGTGTGGAGAAAAATGACACCAAGATCTTGATTGTAGGGGGAAGAAATAATCTTCCAATATTCAATTATATAGTTATAAAGATATGGGAAAGTATATAAATGATTTTCCAAAGTTTCAAGGAATATTTTCCCAGAAAATTCATTTGAGAAAAGACAGGCTTTTGAGATCATAACATCTAAGGTTGAAGTTCCTACTGATGTGGTGGAAGGTACTTTAATAATTTCCTAAAATTTAGCCAAAGATTTATTTGATTTTGGTTTCTCTCATTCCATTATATCATCCTCATATTCTTTAAAAAAATTACATTACTAATTCACATTAGCAAGGTATTTGATTTTCAAAACCCTAAGAGAAGTCTCATTGCAACAAAGATCTATCAGGTAGTTATGATTATGGTATATAAACAGTATTTATCTAGTAACATTATAATCATACATATACCCAACTCTGATATAATCTTTGGTACATACTAGCTATCCAAATATTATGTGAAAATTTATTGCAAGAAGAAGGAAGTTACGACTAGTGAGGAAGATGTAGAATCTATTATGTTTATACTAGAAACTTCATCATCTGATTCTTATATAGATCCACCTCATGTAGTTCTTCTAAATAAAATTATTGGAGAATAAGGGAAGATAAAACCTACTAATATTAAAATTGATTATTTATCCATTTCACAAGAATAAATTGATGTATTTATGGAGAATTTACCTAGACATCCTTTAGAGCTGGTTGTTGAGTTTTCTATTCATTTAATCCCTAATGAAATTCCAATATCAAATAATCCTTATAAAATGGCCATTGTATAATTACTAGAGATGAATAAATAACTAGAAGAGTGAATTTAAAAATTTATTAATTAACCCCTAGTGTTTCTACATGGGGACCCTAGTATTTTTTTCTATGTAGAAATATTGATCAATGAGTCTATGCATTGACTATAGAGAAATCAATGTTATTACAATAAAAAAAATTATCTCATACCTCTCATTGATGATTGTTTTGATCAAATTCATAGTGCTAGATATTTTTCAAAGATTTATCTTCATTCTGGATATTATCAGCTATGTGTAAAGAAGGAAGATATTCCAAATTCAGTATTCCAAACCATGTATGGGTATTATGAGTTTACAACAATGTCGTTTGGATTGACTAATGCACCCTCTAATTTCATGGATCTAATTAATTGTGCGTTCAAGGGATATATTGATTATTTTTTCATAGTATTTATTGATGATATCTTTGTATATTATAAAATCTACAAATACCATGAGAACCACTTTTGTATTTTTCTGAAGACTCTTAGGAGAAATAAACTATATGGGATGTTTAGCAAGTTTCATTTTTGGATTCAGAAAATTTCCTTAATTGTTCATATTGTCTCCAAGGATGGAATCTATATTGAACATTCAAAGATAAAGGAAATCCAAGACTGACAAGAACTAATGAACATAACCTAGGTACACAGTTTTATTGGTTTATCAGGTTACTATTGGCATTTCAATCATAATTTTTCCCAATTGGCTAACCAATTGACCAAGATCACACATGAATGGGTTAAATTAGTTTGTACAAATGAGTTTGAATAATTTTTTGAAGAATTGAAGAAAATATTATTCAATAATCATATCTTGACATTACCATCTAAGAATGATGGGTTTGTGATTTATTGTGATTCCTCATGGAAAGGACTCGGTTGTGTCCACATGCAGAATGATATAGTTATTGCTTATTCATCAAGGAAATTTTAAACTCATATAAAAAAAATTATCCAACACATGATATTGAGTTATCTACAGTAGTCTTTTCTCATAATATATGAAGACAATATCTCTATGGTAAAATAGGTGAGAAATATACCAATCATAAGAGTTTGAAATATATTTTATCACATAATGAACTCAATAAGAGACAAAAGAGATTTATTGAGCTACTCACGGATTATGATTTCACAATACTCTACCACCTAGTGTATAAAAATATGTTGGAAGATTCTTTGAGTGGAAATGACCCTATATTTATGAAGAAAATGAGTTTTTAAAGGGATCATAGGGTAATGGATATAGTAAAGATGGATATGGGAATTATCATGGAAGGTGAAACATCACTATTTTTTAAAATTGTTTTTTAACCATGTTTATTGGAAATGATACAATGTTTTCAATCTGATGATGATGATTTTCAGAATAAAATTAAAGTAGTGAATGGTACAAGATTGATAAAATTCATATATGATGATAGAGTATTGATATTCAGAAACTGGTTTTGAGTTATATCTATAGCTGAGCTAAAAAAGAAATTATTGGATTATTCTCATGCTCCAATTTCTCTATACACCCTGGTGGAACTAAGATGTACAGAGATATGAAGGATCATTTTTTGTGGGACAACATGAAGAGGTAGACTGCTAATTATGTGTCAAGATGTTGGTTTGCCAATAGATGAAGGTTGTAAGACAACATCCAAAAGGATATGCATCCTTTTACTATAGACGTGTGTAAATGGGATGATATTATGATGGTATATTTAATTGGGCTACCAAAGACTCCCAGAAGAAATGATGCGAGATGATTTATTGTGGATCATATTACCAAATGATCACATTTTATTTCCATAATATAATATTTCCTACTTGAATATTTAGCAATAATTTACATTAATGATGTTGTAAGACTTAATGGTGTACCCCTAACAATTGTTTCTGACTGTGATCTCTATTTTACATCAATATTCTGGAAAAGTCTTCAAAAATCCCTATATACTAAACTTTGTTTGAGCACTTCATACAACCCTCAAACTGATGGACAATCAGAAAGAACAATTCAATCTTTAGAATACATTTTGAGATCTTTATCAGATGAATTTAAGGGTATATGGGTTCAGTATTTACCTTTGGTATAATTTTTTCCTACAACAATAGCTTCTATTCATGTATTCAGATGGTACCGTATGAAGTGTTATATGGAAAGAGATGTCATACACTGACTTGTTGGGATGGTGTTGGTGAAATAAACTCATAGGACTAGAACTGTTTGAGGAAACAATATAAAAGGGGAAAATTATTCTAACCCATATAAAAACGTATCAAAGTAGTTAAAAGATATATGCCGATAACTGAAGGAAGGATTTCAAATTCCAAGTAAGAGATCATGTTTTCTTGAAGTTATCTCCAAGGAATGGTGTTATAAGATTCGGTAAGAAGTGTAAATTAAGTACTGCATCCATCAACCATTTTGAAATTCTATGACAAATTGGAGTTGTATCATACCATTTGGCAGTGTCTCCAAGTCTCTCTAATGTTCATGATGTGTTCCACGTATCACTGTTAAAAAAATGTATGCCAAACCTAATGCATGTACTCAACTATGCCGAAGTAGAACTAGAACCTGATCTATCTTACTATGAAGTGCCTATAAATATTCGTAACACTAGAGAACTAGTGTTTAGGAATCAAATGACACGACTGATAGAGGTTCATTAGAGAAACCATAAAATGGAAGAGGCAGCTTGTGAACCAGTAGAACTTATGATGAAGAACCACCAAAATATTTTTATGAAGGGATATTCTAGAAATTTCAAGGAAGAAATTATTTGAAGGAGTGAATAATTTAACATCCAAAGTTTCCATGGTATGATCCTTTTAAAATAATTTAATAGCTTTCTCTATAGGTAACACAGAGTATGAGCACACCATAACCTATCAAACTAGCCCTATAAAAAGCAATTATGAATAGTATTAATCACATTAAAAAAATTATAAAATTTATTTTTCAGAATAGACTCAAATTTTGAATTCATAATATCAAAATTATCTTAGGGTGGAATTTTGGTAAATTTCTGAAAATTTCCAAATTTTTAAGAATAGTGAAAAATACTGCATTATTGTTCAAAAATGACTTTTTCATTTAAATAATTATTTTAATTTAAATTTATTTTAATGTCACAATAGAAACATAGTACATATATTAGTCCAATGTTGGACAATGGAATCATTTTTATAATAGGATTAGATATAAAATATTTTGTTGAACTTTTAAACGTATCTTTGACTAGCCTTCTAACAACATTTGTGAATGAGCATTAAACGTAGTTTTACAACTTCTGTGAATTGATTTTCAAAAAATTAACATACATGGTTATAATAAGTATGAAAAATATGGTCTAATGTGATCAAAATAATTTTTGTGAATATTAACTTTTGAATTTTATTTACTAGGTTTGAAGGTAAATATGTTTATTAAAGGTAAAAATAATATTATAATAATTTAAAATTACTCTTACACATGTCATAATTTTATTGCATAAATGTATTTGAACTAGAATAAAAATTAGGTTAAAAATAATATCCATTTTTATCCACTTGTGTTATATTAGGGCATTTATTATATTTTATTTAAAGAAGAGTTAAAATTTTCATATTCAAATTTTAATATCTATATAATTTTTAATATGATGTTATATAAGTGAACACAATGAATTTCTCACAAAAAAGGTAATGATTCCATTTCATAAAATCATGGATCATATCTTCCAATTCCCAATCTAGTTTTGGGTAGTTCTTCTCATGATCCTATTACATACATAAGCCATGTGAGACAATATGATCTCTCTGCATAAGAAAACATCCCAACCCAGATCATGATCCATCAAAATAGACTAAGTGTTCCTTTCTAGACTCTGGAAATGTGACAATAGTTGTTTATATTATCCAAAACATAATTTCATGAAATGATTTCTAAAATGTATCATTCCATTGAAAAGAAACTCCTTTCCTTAGAGAATATTTCATCAGTGAATCTAGATGATAAAAATCACCAACAAAGCATCTGCACTATCAATATAAACAAAGGAAGCTATATATCTCAAAGACATTCCACAATCCATTTTTTCTTTTATTGAAATCCACTTTGAAGGTTAGTGATAACCTGTAGAACATCCTCCAACAATAAGCCACACCCAATAAAACCATGCATTATAGAGTACGAAGATCACAAAATAAAAAATAGACATTCACCGCCCCAATCCCCTATTTAAAAATTTAAAAGAATCCATCATCACAAGAAATCCCACAAGTCCCACGAGAAGACAGAGATGTGCCTCCTGAGAAACCTACCATCTAGGACCAAATCAATGCCATCATAAAATCACAAGAAAAACACCATCACCTCCAACACAACATCCCATCACCACGGTCACCCTCATCAGCTAATTTTCATCGGCCTCTCTCTTACGTTTACCACCTGAACCAGACACATTTGATTCCATTGTCACCTCCCACAACCAGATTGTCGTCAACACCAAACTACAACCACCAATATATTAATAGTTCAAACACAATCACATGAGGATCATGACTCTTGGGACACCAATCTTCATTTGAAAGTCACCTCCCAATGCGTCAAGGAACACCGCATTGCCAGAACAACTTGGGGAGGAGAGATAATACATGAATCTAGAGAAGACTAAGATTAGAAAGGATCATTTATAGAGATATGATATCATCTCCGACAATGCCCAAGAAGATTGATGCCCCAATACCGCTGAAACATTGGTTGGACTGCCTAGAACCCCCCACCGTAACACACAACCCACCCCAAAGCCTATTAGAATCCAATGGACCCAACCAACCTGGAATATCATGATCGACTCGAAGGCCAGAGAGGAGTACGAGTGGGTGAAACCTCCAAATCTGAACACAATTGAGCATTCACCCACACACTCATCAAAAATTAGCAACAACAAACCTTCTCCAGCAAAACCCGGACCACCACACCATCAAAAACCCATAATAGCAACAGATCCACAACTCATAACCACCATAGAAGGGAAAAAAGAAAACATAATGAAACCCTACATGAATATGGAATTGAAACCCAAAATAAAAATTGGGATAAAACCCTAACCACCAATGGAATAAACATCAAAGGAATAAAACAATATGAATAAGAAAGGACATCGGGGAATGGAACCATAGGAAGAAGGATGGGGAATGCTCCACATTTCTCGTTAGGAGAAAGGGGGCCAGAAGAGCACTATGGCACTAGGGGAGAGAGCTAGGGAAGGAGAGAAATGTGCTTGATGGAGTTCTCCAAAAAAAGGTGGTGCTCTTCATAGATACCCAACTCTATATTCAAGTGTTTCTATAGATCCGTTTATATGCTAGAATACACCAGAATGTTAAAAAATGATCACCATAATGGAATCTAGATAACTCTTCTAAATATGAACCATCCAGTCCATAAAAAATGGCTGATAAATTCGTAATACCAAAAGGTATAATCACATATTAATAATGGAAATATCTACTTCTAAAAGAAATTATTGGTATATTCCCCTTCTAAACTCATAGTTTTTGATATCCATAATATAGGTCAATTTTAGAGAAATATAGGCCCCCGTCAATAGGTAAAATAGATCGTTGATTCTAGGAAGATCATATAGATTCTTTATCATAACATGTTTCATCCTGTGATAATCTACACAAATCCTAAGAGTTCCATCTTTCTATTTCACAAAATAATTAGTGTTTCCACAAAGACACGCTTGGTCAAATGAACCATCTACCTTCATACTCTCTCAACTACATTTTAAATTCATTTATTTTCATTGATTCTATCATAAAATATGGAAGTGAAATAATATTGGTTCCATGTATGAGATAAATCATAAAATGTACTTCTAGTTTGGGTGGAAACCCAATGAAAATGTTAGAAATATTATCAATAAATTTTTCAATGATAGATTAAATATAGAAATTTCAAATTGTATTTAAAAATACCAAGGTATGAACTTCTTAATATTAAGATATGGTTTCAACCACTGGTTCCAAATGTCTTACTCTACTTTCCTTTGAACCGTAATCACCACTAATGTGATATTCGATGCCATTTAGAGATGTTGAACTTAGCATTCATACCTAATAGTCGATTTATTCCTTAATCGAGGTCAAACAATCCATGCCTAAAATTTAGTCATATAAATCCATCACAATAATTGAAAAATACCAAAGTAACTTATCCCCATCAATAGTAATTGATACAAATTTATGCATATATTTATGAAACAATATTTTTACTATAGGATTTTGATGTTTCAAAATATAATGCATTATATCAACATGAAAGGTTGTATGATCAATAAAACATGACGTAATAAATGAGTTGTATATTCCCATATCCAAAAATTCTTTAATAGGGGAAGAATTTAATAGAATTATACCTCTAACAATTGAAGTTTTTTATTAATCATTTGGGATTATGTTTTCATCTCCATACAAGTGATTACTCATTACACATTTCTCTTTGATACCCTATTGAGATTTAATAGGTTTAGGAGTCATGGATTTCCTTGAATCGCCTTAGATTTATTGATTATGATGAGGAGAGTTATTATCTTGAGATTATCTAGATAAGGAATATAATGTTTGAGTACTATTTTATGTGTCCCTAGAACAGGACCCTATAGCACTATGATAATAGTGCTAATGATGTCCCATCTTATTACAATTGTGACAATATCTATGTTTTTCCACACAATCCTGCTTCAATGCTTGAAATAACCACATTGAATAAATCAAGACATACCTTTTGGTCGAGGATGAAGATTTATTAATCTAATAGTCTAATTCTGAAGAGTCGCACCACTTTGCAAGTTGGTTTCCCTCATCCACATTCTTCAGCATTACAGTTCCCACTAGTTCCCATAAGAATAAACTCGATTCCTCTAACATTATTCCATGAGATATCCTTTTCTACCACCATCACTCTATTAACCATTGTATTATATTCTATAATATAATGAATGATAATTTTTTATTGAATATCCCATTGTAACTGTGACTCGAAAATGTGTTCCTTCAAGGATGCCCTTATTGAAACATCTTGGGAAAATTCGAGTAATTTCATACATTTAACAAAATAATCTATTATTGAATGATTGACCTTAATTTGGATAAATAAATATTATGTCCTCAAAATCTGAATGGAGTGACTACAGAATTTCTTCTTAAGAAATCCCTCAAAATCAACTCACATCTTTCCTTGACCAAATTTACCCAAAAAACCAAAATCCCACCATTGGTGAGATAGATCATCCTATGTTTCAAACATTACATTCAACTTTTTTAGTGTCCCTACAAAATCATAGTTTACATTCTTTTTATTCAATCATACTTCTACTTTTTGTGTCATGAAATCCCCTAAACAAGTTGTTGGGTTCTTCTTTTTGAATTAAATTGAATTTTCCACATTTTGATGATCATTATTTTGATTACCTATATACATAGTCTGAAAATATTGTACAATTCTTTGAAAAACTATTGGTTAACTTATTGATCAGGTGAACCATCATTTTTATCATCCTCTTTCAGTTGATGCCTATGATGTCTACATTGTTCCATTCTCTATAACCTAGGAAACTCTATTTACTCTCACTCATTAGAAACTAAAGGCTTAGAAATTCCAATTTACCACCTCATGAATTATCTTAATCAATAATTCCAATATCCAACCACTATCAACATTTTAATAATTTCTAAAACACTACACCGATGCTCTTCAAAATTAACCCATTTTAACTATTTTACAAAATCAACACTTTTTCATCATTCCAAAAACCAATAATCTTATTATGAACAATACATTCCTAGTATAATTTCATACAATCAAATCATGGAATTTAATTCTCTTTGGATAAATCCACGATGATGAGAAGGCAAGTAGCCTAAAAGTTTCTTAAAACACATATATTCCCAATCACTATAGTAACATGAAGTTCCAAATAAAAAGGATAGTTAAATCTTTTTATGTAATACATTTCATGTTCTGATGCACTTATCTTCTTTCTACCAACCCAACATAATAACTGAACAATAATGATAGAATTTTTCTGAAGAACATATATGGACTAACCCTGAATGATATCATTTCCTACTAAAAAACTGAAGAAATATAATAATATTTGTAATATTCAACCGCTCTTCATTGGCATGTTAAGTGACGTGGGTTCTATAATGACTTAGGTTAAATCCCTAAGACTCCAATGAATGAAAATAAATTTGAATTGTTTCTAATAAAGTTGGTGTATGATTTTCCTTTTTCCAAAAAATTAACATATGAATATAAAAAATTAAAATCTAATCCTCTATGTTATGAATGAATAGAAAATAGAAGAATAGTTGAACCAAAAAATACAAAATAATATCAAAATTCCAATGGAATCCAAAGTCATCAAACTAAATAGTTTAAAATATATCTAAACCCAATGACACCAACTCACATCAAGTCTAAAAACTTCCCATGAGCTCCAAGATCAAACTCCACATACCTCACCAACGGTATCAAGAAGCACCACTAAATAATGGAGATACCTTTTTTTACCCGTGTCCTAATAGATGACATATAAAAACTTATTGAAGTTCCATAAAAGGTGTGAGTACAAACTCAATAGTATTTTTTGAAATACTTACCAACACACACCACACGGAAAAATATTGTGAGCACAATTTATATAAAATAGATTCAAAATAAGATAAAAAGGTTTTTATCAATGTAGTAAATAAATTTCAGGGAAAATATTATAAAAAGAGTAACACCATTATCATGTATTTTTTATACCAATAACTGTGTCTCAAAACACACCCATATTTTCCTATGTGATTGTTATATAAGCATCAGAGGTCTCATATCAATCCGAAAAGTTGTTACAAGTTGACCTATATTAGTTGTCCCAGTGGCATAGACCCCTTATACAAGAAAATGTCAATAAATACAATCTCACTAACCATGTATTTAAAATTCCAATCCAATTCATATTTTATAGAACCTTTCTTTCTTAAATAATTTCAAAAATCATTTTTTATTCATCAAAACAACATAATAATTTTGAAATCATCATTTTAATGTTATTTCCAAATTTCATTTTCCATGAACTGATCCAATTTTCAAAATTTCAAAGCCAAAACCGAAATGTGGATTCCACAAATAATCACACAATGATTTCAAAAAAAATTAAATAACCCTTTAATTAAAACAATGCCTTCTAGTTTCATGTCAAGTGGATATGATATAGAATTTACCTACCTTTTAATAGTTAGAAGAAATAAAGAATAATGGTTAATAATTGAAGATCTGATCACAAACCATGTTCTACTCAATAGATCTAGCATTATCATACCAACATTAACATAAAAAAATATAAATCTATAAATAATGGAATTGATATAATATTCTAAGATAGAGAAGAACAATAGATATAGGAAGAATATGTAATAACTTTCACTTGTTGATGATTTCTGGTATCCAACACATTTTGATTTTCATATGAAAATCCTCCAAATCAATTGGGATCATCTCATTTACCAAGGGAGAAATTTAATTTTGGGATATTGAGAGAATATTAGATTATTTCGGGTTATAGTACTTGATTCTAAATAGATCCAAACAATTTTGGGTATTAATTGTACACCACATGGTTAAGAGGCATGATTTTTTATACTGTACCAAAATGGTGAAATCCAATTTTTTCAATCCCACCCTTTGCATAGTTGGTTCACATATTTTGAAAAACCATACACAAAACATTCTATCCCTTATGTTACATGTTTTATGGTTTACCCATAATAAATTCATGGTTTCTCCAAACCATGATCCAAACATGAACATCCCTAGAAACCATTCTTCTCCCTTGTATAGTTTTGTTGATAGAGTTCATAGTTTCTACTAACCATGACAAAACTATTCACCTCCATAAATTCCTCCAAAACAATCCAAAAAACCCTCAAAACCTATTTAAACATAAATCAGAATTTATATATACTCAAAATATGTATAAAGAATAATTGACCAAAAACCCTGGTTAGTAAAGCTACTCGTCTTCTCCCCCTAAGATTTTGTTTCAACTTAAGTTCCCTTTTTGAAAAAAATAAATAAAAAAATAATGGTGTAAGGTGGATCCTTCATTATTCATAATGATAAAAACAAGTTTGATATTATTTTATGATCCAATTTTTTCCATTTCCTCCACTCTACAAGTTTTCACATCTAAAAATCAATTATAATTTGGGCTAAATGTATCTTCCCAAAATAATACTTTTGTATTGTGGGGTGAATATTTATTCTTAATTAATTTCATAGATGATAATTCTCAATCCTTTTAAAGATTGATTACTATTGTGGTATACTGGTTAAAATACCTTTTTTACAATGCCTTTATTTCTTACCTATCTCATGTTTGACACCATGAAAATAAGATTTTTATTTTATTGACCATATCTCATACACTTAGTCTTCATTATGATAAATCTTTTCTTTTCCATTTTCACTAGTATTTTTTTCTTCTTCTTACATTTGCATTCTTCTCTTCAAAAAAACTATCTACATTAGTAACATTTCACAAAACATTTGGAAGCATTTTTCTATTTTCTATAAGGAATCATCTTAGTTACATCCTTTTTAGTAGTTATTTTTTATCATGTACTTTTCTTCAACTTCATGGATATAGAATACAAGTATTTCTCAAATTTTCTTCATGAAATATTCTCAAAAGAATTTTGGCATACAATATTCTTCTTCTTAACTACCAAATTTAATTCATCATTTTTAACCAACATATGCAGTCTTCTTTTCTGATAAACTTTTACTATAAATCAAGGTGAACTTGTACCAACTTTGTGACCACAATGATTTTATACATCATATATATTTCCAATATATCCAATTTTTTGAAGGGCACAAATAATTCTTTACCTATGTATTTTTCTTATTCATCTATGGATTTATCCCCATGATATGGGATACATTAGTGCATTTTCATTTTGAGGATCAAACCAATAATTCAATGCACAATTCCTAATTTTTTTGAAACAACAAAATTGACCCATAAACATTATAATTTTTGTATAAACTATCTAATTTTTTGGGTTTTCTATATAACTAGTTGGAATGTTGATGGGTAACTAGCTTCCTCAATTTTCTTATCTAGTTTAGATAAGGTGGTAGATTCATTCTCACTTTTATTCATCATTACATGTCCATATTTTATTTTCCAACCTACGTTATTCATTAAAATTGATTTAGAAACATTATTACAAGAATATGTGGATAGTACATCTTTCTTCATATCTATTTGATATGGATGATTGAATAAAGTAATAATCTTATCATAACATTTTTGAGGTATTTTAACATTAAATTACATCAATGATCACTGAGTAGAAGCATCAATATTCTCATTATTTTTTGAAGTATCAAAATGTTTCTTTTGAAGATTGGATAACATAACATTAAATTCTACATCTCTTATATTTAGTGTGTTTTTATGATGATAAATCATATTTAAATTCTATTTACAAATATTATTCATTTTATAAAAATACACATTATGCAATATATTTTGGGTAAGAATGATTCATATTCCTAGATTATTTTTAATTTTACTTCTAATTGTAATCATTGATATCAGTTGCTTTTTTCAACATTCTATTAAGATAATTTATCTTTTATTGCATATTATTATAGACTTAATCTCTCTCATTAACTTATTTGAGTTTTTTTTACCCTGACATTTAAGTACTTATTTCAATGTCCACCTTACCAACATTTTTGGTGAGAATTATATATTCTATAACTCTCAATTTTAAATCCTTCTCTATATTATCGGCTTCTTCTTCCAGCTAGGTGACCACTTCTTGCAAACATTAAAAGACTCCTGATCAAGGGATTCTATTTCATTTACAAGAAAATGTATAATATAAATAAATATACAAGCCGATATATCATGAGAATTTTTTGATAGATAATCACCACCAGTTTAGATAGTACTTTCTTCTTGAGGATAATTTATTCAATAATATTTTTACATACCTCATGAAACTTAATATTCATTTATCAGTTGAGGTAGAAATTTTCCCCTTCTACTTGGATGAATCTGGATCAACCTGATATTCACTTTCCACACTATATTTTTCTTATTTTTTATCATGTCTTTGAAAAACATATACTTCCTCTTCCTTAGTAAACATGAAAAAAACAACAATCATTTCTATTTTTTCCCATATTCATCACTATCTTATTAGAAGTAAAATTCTTCTCTGAGATAACTAAATTTTCCCCATAACTAAAAATAATTGTTAATTTATGAAGCAAATTTAAATTATCAATAGAGTATAAATTCATCATATATAATCCAATAGAGGTAAACCAACCCTATAATACAAATTGAGAAGACAAATACATGATATACTCAACACTAAGATGGAGATGAATTAGTATGGTGAACGTTTTAACAAATTAAAGATACTTATCTCTATTCTTATTAGGCCTGTTAGGATCATTATTATTATTTTTCTATTTATATTATCATATCAATGTATTTGAAATCAAGTAAAATATGAAAATGATATTTTTACATGGTCCACTTCCCAATATGAGTAACTAGTCCTTACCATGTATGGTGATGACCGGTACAGAGATTCTTTACTATAATGGGATACATGTTATATAGTGACACATGCTTTTTATATATTAACACTACATAATTTTTTCAAAATACTTAATACATTATACAAACCTATTCTCATAGTCTGTTCAATTCTAGTGTCATTTGAAACATAGAAATATAACATTGGTACATAAGTCAGAAACCTTATTTCCAACTAGGTTCTCCATGACTAGAACCCTTATTATAAACATAAAACATAATACATATATTCATTATAAGGGGAATGAAACATAAAAAGGGGTGATCTAAGATACTCATTTAATGAAAACAAGTGAAAAATGTAAGCATATACAGAGAATATAGGTATGAGAATGTGATCATAACATTAAAAGATCATACCCTGCATATCATAAGACCAGAAACATGAATCATGTAAAAAAGCTTGGAAGTTTATAAGACATGAAATATAGAGAAATAAATAACATAATCCATGAAGTCTTATCATTGTAATAAAACATGAAATTTTATAATACCAAAACAAGTTATACAATTTCCTATATGTCAATATGCATAGCTATAACTTATCAGAGCACTTCATGGGAACTACACATGTTGGGTGGGACACACAAACAACCCTAGTTTTAGTTCATTCCTTGTAATGAATCATGTTTCTTCATCTTCCCATAATGTATTGAGTTTTCCCATCTTCCTTCATCATGCAGACTACTCTTACTGTGTGGGACACACCTCCATCCCCAGTCACAGTCCTTTACTTTTAAACGAATGAGTTTCCCATCATCCCATATTGGATAAAGCCCATCAACATGATTTCCATAATATATCATGAGATATAAATCATTATCCAATGAATTGGAGTGATATATAGTTCTCACACATCTCATAATAAAACAATTTGTACATGTTTCACAAGATAATAAAACTTTCATCATATCATAACCCAAAAAATAGATGGGCTCTATAAACATCAAATCGTAACCCATGAAATGAAATGGGTATCATTACAATTTAATCACATAATAAACTATGAAAAATATATAGGATTCATAATCATTTCATCAAATCATAATCCATGAAGAGAAGTGGGTATCAAAATCATATATCATCGTGGAAGAGAAATGAGTGTCATAAGAATCATTATATCAAAACATAAACCATTAAAGAAAGAATATGAATGTAAACATTGGATAATTTAATATAATGGAATGTTTAAAATTAACAGATATTATATTAGATGTAAAAAATGTGGAAGTATATTTTGAAACATCTTCTTGAGGTAAGTATGATTTCTTCTTTTAAAAATGCTCGTTAAAACATAAAGCATTTTGAAAACCATTTTCTCATAAATAAAAATAAAAAACAATAAGAAATATTTGAAAAAAATGTGTAAAATTTTTTATTTGAAAACATATAAAGAGATATTTAAATTATTTTTAAACCCATTTTCATTAAAAACATATAAAATAATCTTCAAAACATTTTGAAACCCATTTCATTAAAAAAATAATCTTGAAAAAAAATTGAAAACAATTTTTTTGAAAATACTTTCAAAACTTATGGAGGAATATTGAAAACCATAAACCCCTTTTTTAAAAACTTTTCACTTTAAAATGATCCTGAAATTTCTTTTTTTAAAACATTTATGAAAACATGGTTCTTTAATTTCATGGAATGTGTCTCAAAGAAGACAAATTGAGACAAAACTACATTATCCGTTTGGTAACTCTTGAAACATATACCCCATGAAAGAGAGATCATAATATAAATATATAAATACACATAAAAATAAGACTAAAAACAATATAATATATTCATGGGAAGTATAATCACCACACAAAATAGATGAGTGGTGAATAATGAATAAATCTCACACAAATAAAAGTGTGACTACAAATCCTCGTACCATGTGCTTTGAATCTCTTCAATCCCATACAAGATTACTATATAATAAATTTGAGTATATTATAAATATTTTATAGAATAATATTATTATATATAACACCATATATGTTTTGATTATGACATTATATGACTCGCTTCTTAACAATTCTATGTTAAGGTTTCACTTTGGGTAATATCCTCTTTGTTCTTCACATGTGTTTTAATTTGTTTTATATTTGGTCCTTAAACATATATCATGATTTATAGAATGTAAAACATTATATAAATATCATGTATATTCATTATATCTATATAATAATAATCTATGTAATATAGATGTATGAAATGGAATACACCGTTCTTGGAGACGGTAGGTCGTACGTACGCATGAATGTGGTTTCAGTTTAATAGTCGTATGGAAAGAGAGTAAAAACATATAAGTGTATATATATATATATCTTTATTACTATAGATTTTATATATAATATATGTTATATAAGTTTACTCAAAATATCCTTAATGCATTCCATGTAGTGTGTGAACAAATCACATTGCTTTGAGGCGCGGTAGTCCACAATTCCTCAAATAAAATTATCGTATTTTCATAAAAGGGAAAGTATAATTGTATTTGTTATAATATAATTACAAAATAATAAATAAATACTAAATATAATATATATAATATGTAAATATAGTTTCCATCCTAACGACCACCCATGAATGGTGGTAAAGGAAAATTGAACAATCATCATTTTGTGAGGAGGTAGTTCGCAATACACATAAACAATATGTTTGTTACCCATTAGATGGAAGTGTATGTAACTGTAGGTATAAAAATTAGCATAAAAACAACTATTTATATTAAATATATAGGTTTTTTAAAATAATATAATTATAATAGTGTATATTCAGATAATGAAAATAAAATAAAAGATCTTGAGGAAGGATGTTATCTCTACTTTGGGTTACCCCATTTGGTTTTCACCAGTGGGATTCCATAGATTTCATTATTCCTAAAGAGAGAATTCAATGAATAAGGGAGTGGTGTTGTGAATTAAATTAGAAGATATTTGATGATCTTAAGTGTTTTTAGACGTGTGAAGAAGGGGGATAGGGGGTGTCCTTTTATATGGGAGGAAAATAACTCACTTGGTATTTTGGAAAACAAGTTAGGTTTATCCATCTTTTTACCTAAAAAAAGTCATCACTGAACAAAAAAACATAGTAATGGAAGGTCCAAGTCTGATTAATTTCCATAAAATGTGTGTTTTACTGGTGTAGAAGTTAGATAGTCCCTTAAGTTTAAGGTTTTTTTCCTTGTTAAGTATCATTTTACCTTAATCCTTGTAATTAATTTTAATTGATTTCAGTAATATTTTTGTTCAAAAACAAATTTGAAGTTATATTAAATTATAATTAATGATTATTTGAAATATGGAATCCATTTTGAAAAATTATAATCATATAATTGGTAGAAATGTATTTAAATTTAATCCTTCTGATGAGATGACACTACTGGTTTTTAAAGTAAAAAACGTCAAAAGTTTGCTGTGATTTTATATCCAATATTTATATGGAATTGGTCCCAATGACCTATATTGAATTAATTGATAAAAATTATATCTAATTAAACTTTAAAAAATACATATATAATTTAACCTTATAAATAAATTATATTAAAAATCAGTTTTAAAATAAAATTCTATATTTTTAATATTCATCAAAAATGATGTTTCTTAGAAAAAATCCAAAAAAATCACCCTAACCTAAATTTGAGATTATAAATTAAAAAATGATGTTTATATTATTAAATTAAATTTCTAAATGTGTCTGAAATTAATTTTATTGTTTTTTATATAATTATATAAAAATAAGTTCATTTGAGAAAAAATTATTTTAAAACATATAAATACATTTCCAAGAAATATACTTTCATTATAGATGTGTTTTATTTATATAAAAACATTATACAAAATGATGTTTCGTAGAAACTCTCTGTTGTCTGTAACGCATTCCAAGTCAATGTTTCATGTGGAAAACCAATGTTAGTTTCAATTGAAAAGAATGTTTTACTTAGTCCATTATAAGAAATAAATGAAAATTAATTTATTCTAGAAAAAAAGGTCTATCAAAACTCAGGGTGTTACATTCTACCCACCTTAAAATTAATTTCACCCTAGAAATATTTCATTTGGGTAAAAACAAATAAGGATTATTCTACTTTATCATATAATTATATCCCCACATATCTTCCTCTAACTGGTGATTTCTCCACAAAACTTTTACCAGGTGAGTGTTCTTGTATGATAGAACATTCTCTTTATGATCTAGAATTTCAAATGGTTTCCCCTCTTAAGAAAGATCTTGGTCCAACAGTATGAATATTTAGTTCATTACATGTGAAGGGTCAGATATGTACTTCCTTGGGAGATATACATAGAACATATCATGGATTTGAGGGAGATTTGAAGGAATTTCCATGTGATAGGATACCATCCTAATAAGATAAAGAATTTCAAAGGGACTGATATACAAAATGGCTAGTTTCCCTTTCTTCCAGAATCTCAAAAATTTCCTACATAGAGAGATTCATTGAAACACCTTTTCACAAAATTCTTATTTAAGATCACACCATAGATTATAAACATAACATTTCTTCAAAATTTGAGCTGCTAGTATATTCTTCTAAATGGTTCTAACCTTCTCAACCATTTCATCAGTGATCTCAGGTATGAATAGATTTCAATATCTAACATCATTCTAGTATGTTGGAGCTCTAAATTTATATCCATAGAGGGATTCATAATGTTCCATCAGAATACTTGAGTTAAATCTATTATTATAGGAAAACTCAACTAGATTATGGATTTGATCCCAATCAAATTTGAAATCCATAGAACAAGATCATAGCATATCCTCTAGGGTTTTAATTGTTCTTTTAGACTAATCATCTATCTTACGATGGAAATTTCTACTGAAACTCTATTTTGTATATGGTTAATTCTAAAGACTTTTTCAGAACTTTGAGGTAAACCTCGGATCCTGATCCAATTAAATGGAATGCTGTACTCCATGAAACTTTACCACTTCCTTAATTTATATCTTAAAAAGATGATCCAGAGATATTATTCTCTGATAGTGATGAAATGTGCTGAATTTTTAAATAAATTTACTAACACCATATAGAATTAATCCATTTAGAGTTTTTTTTGTTGTGAAATGAAAAAATCCATAGTAAAATCCATAGTGATGTTATCCCATTTCTATTCTATTATGGTTAACGGATGAAAAATCACTTTAGACTTTTTTATTTTATCCTTAACATTTCATCATACAAAGTATCGAGATAAAAATTATATGACATCTCTCTTTACGTCATCCCATCCGAAGTATTCTTTTAAATCCATATATATCTTTGTACAATCGGGTTGAATTCAGAATGAAGAACTATGATCTTCCTCTAATATTTCCTTCTTAAAATCGGGTATGGAAGAATCACATACATGGTTCCTAAAAATTATTATTCCATCCTGATAAAGGTTGAACTCTGAAACATTCTTAACTTACTTTTGTTGTTATACATCTTCCATCTACACCTCCATAATCATCACTTAGATATAGGGTTGAACATTAATTTGATGAAGATAATATTTTCCCCTTCATTCATGATTTATAGGTCCATACATTGAAAATCCAAAAATATTGGATCTCTTGTGATCATCATCATGGATTCACTAGAATTATCCTTTCGACTCAAAGCATCATCCACCTTGTTCACTTTCCAAAGGTGGTAATGTATTGAGGAGTCATAATCCTTTGTCAACTATAACCATCTTCTCTGGAACCTGTTCAACTCCTTCTATGTGAATATATATTTCATGATTTTAGTATTTGTATATATATCATACATTTCTCCATAAATATAATTTCATTGTAACTTTAATTCAAAAAATACCATGGCTAACTCCAAATTATGAGTGTGGTAAATTTTCTCATGAATTTCCAGATTCTATAAGGGAAAAGGGAATAACCATGTCATTATTCGTAAGAAAATATCCCAATATGTTCTTGGATTCATCACTATATATTACAAACCCTTATCTACTATAAGGTAATTCCATAATAGGTGCATATACCAACCTTCTCTTTAGTTCCATGAAACTTTCATCACATTAAACTTTCTAGAGGAACTTGACACCCTTCTGAGTTAAGTTTTTCATATGATTACATAGTTATGAAAAATAATTCAAAAAAAATCCATAATATCCATCTAAACTAAGAAATATATAGATCTTAATCAATGGGGTTGGTCTACGATTTCATTTAATAGCCTCATTCTTTGATGAATCTACTAATATACTATCTCTTAAAATTATGTGACCCAAAAATGAAACATTTTGAAGAAACTATTTACTCTTTTTAAATGTTTCATATAATTTTCCCTTTATATGGGTATTTAATTAAATTCTCAAGTGATCTTCTTCCTATGGATTTTTCTTTTAATATATAATAAAATCATCTATAAATACTACCAATAACATGTCAAGGAAATATCTAAAGACTCTATTCATTAAATTAATAAATTTAGAAGGGGAATTAATAAGACCAAATGGAATCAATATATATTTTTAATGTATATACCTTGTATGGAATGTCATATTGGGTATATCCACATTCCTTACCCATAATAGATGATATCCAGAATGAAGGTCAATCTTGGAAAAGTATTGAGATCCATGCAGTTGATCCAAAAAGTCATCAATACAAGTATGCTTATATTTATTCTTGATTGTGATATTGTTTTACTCTAGATAATCAATGTGGAGTCTCATTGATCCATCTTTCTTTTTCACAAAATGAATAGGTTCATCCCCAAGGTGACAAACTAGGTCAAATTAATCCCTTATCAAGGTTTTCTTAGAGTTTCTTCTTCAATTCCTGCAACTCAATTGAGGCCATTCCTTAGAGAGTCTATGAAATTGGTGCATAACCAAGTATTACTTCTATTGAGAACTCAACATCATATTTTGTTGGATGGATAAGAAAATATTTCCTAAATACATACCCAAATTCCTAAATAATAGGAATATAATTTATTTTGATTCCCCCCCAACTATTTGAAAAAAATATCCCTTCTAAATAGGAATTAAGAAACATACACTGGATGTAATCTCAAAAGGATGTTCATACTTATTGTTGCATTGATGGAAGATCATAGGAGGGTTTGAAATATCAAATTTAACTTCCCTTTATCTATAATTAAAGTGGGATTTATGCATAGATATAAAATTCATTTCTATGATGACATCAAATTCAACTATAGAATGATATGATTTTCTGAAAGCACATTCCCATAGACATCAACTAGTGAGGAATCATAGACTTGGGATATAATCATTATACCATTTGGGGTTTGAATTTATAATTACATATCCAATTATTTTGTTATAATCTTAACACCCTTATGAAATTCTTTTGATATGAAAGTGTGGGTATATCTAGATTCATATTGGGCATTATCATTTCAAGAGCGGATGGTAAGGGTACCTTTCACCATGTCAATGTCTCATCCTTCATCAGAAATAGGTATTTTATGAGATTTTCCCATTCCCCTTGTATCAAGAGGTTGTTGACATTGATCATCATCATCAGCCCTTTGATTTGGAACTGGTTATCATAATTATCATTCTCCTTAATCATAATGAATTATAGTTTCGGAGGTTCATTCTATTTATATTTTCTATATTTCCATCCATGGACAACTTCTTCCCATCAGTGTGGCAATACATTCCCTAATATCCTTATCTTACCCACTTAAAATACTTAATATATCCCATAAGACAAGTCCCTCCATGATTATTTCAACATTCAGATAATAAAAGAAGGATCTTCTTCTTCTCTTTATGTTTTTTTGATTTTCTATAGAACTACATCTTCCTTTTATTATTAAATCCATGATATTTATATGTAACTCCAACCTATATTTCAACATTTATTTCACAATTATTAATATATACTTAGTTAATAAAGTCTCATATGGAAAACAACCTTCTAAGACTTGTCTTTATTCCACTGAAGAACCTATCAACATTTATTTCATGCTGGATAATAATTCTAGAAGCATACTTTGAAAGTCTTGTGAAGTTAGCCTTGAAGGTACTGATGAATTCATAATCCTTTGGATTCAGCACAAGGAACTCATTCTCAATAATCATATTAAGAACAAGAGGAAAGTAAATGTTGAATAATTAGTTCCTGAACTTGTTCCAATCCATGGATTCAATTTCATATTGATTCCTTATATTATGGATCAGATTCCACCATTTTTATGCTTTATCTTCTAACCGATAAATAGCTAGAATGAATTTCTCAGGGTCTGAACACTGGATGATGGAGAATATGTTTTCAGTGGTAATAATAAAGAGTTCAACAAAAATTGGATTTGAAAATTCACAAAAATAAGGTGGGTGTTTTTTAATGAATGACTCAATAGAACGTTGTTCCCCCTTTTTTCTCACATGGAAGCTCAGCATTGTTCATATCTTGAGAAATATGTGTGATTGTATCCATGAGGTTTTGCATTCTAGAACCCATTACATTCTGATGATCAAGAGAAAAATCATTTAATTTTCTATCTCAATCACCATTAACATGATTCCTTTGGGTTACATCCAATGAATAGAACCACAAATCATAGAGTAGGATATAATTTTCATAATTTGTGACCACATAATCATGAAAAGCTTCTTATATGATATCTAACTTATTAAACCTTATTTAATCTATGAAACATACTGTATGTCCTATATTATTCATATACTATGCCAATTTAAATCCCTTAATATGGTTAATGATGAGTTTGTGAATTTCTAAAGCATATCCCTTGGCTGTGTCAAGCCAAGTGTGTTGTAAGGTTCATTGTTGTGTACCAGGTTACACTATGTCTGGCCCAACACACCATGTCAAAGTTTTTACACCTAGACATATTTCTTCCAGAATCATGTCGACTATTATAATCCATATAGTGATGTATTTCTAGAAAACCACTCACTCTACCCTTTAATAAAATTCTATGAAATTTTATTATACTTTAAATTATCCATAGGCTTATCCTTAGACATGTACATAGGGTTCGCACTAAGGATTTCTCTTCCTAGTTTTCAATGGATAACTAAATCTTTTCTATGATTCCAAATATATCTTCCCAACCTTCTCATAAATTAACGTTACATAAATTTATTAGAATTCATAAAATTTAATACAAACTTTTTCATAAAGACTATACTAGTCTACTGCCTTTTGAAACATGGAAACCTAAACATCAGTGCATAATTGAGCTACATTATCTCCCACTAGGATCTCCATGACTAGAACCCTCCTTAGACACATAAAATAAAATAAATATATCTTTATAACTTGGGGAAGGAAACATTAAATGGGGTAATAACATATTCTCTGAAAGGGTAAACAAGGGAGCATGTAAGAAGACACTTTATTATATGGGTATGAGAATTTGATCATAACATTAGAAGATCATACCCTCTATATCATAAGATCAAAAACACTAATCATGGAATAAAACATGGAATTACATAAGACATTAATAATAAAGAAATAAATATAAATGACATTAAATCATGTCATTGGAATTAGACATGAAATTTTGGAATACATAAACATGTGATGTCATTGCCTATAATTCAAGACGCATAGCTAGAACTTATCAAGTCACTTCATGGGAACTCTACTTACTATGAGAGATGCACCACCAACCCCAATCATAGTTATTTCTTTATGAGGGATCATGTTTTACTGATATTATCATAATGGATTGGGTTTCCACTTCTTCCATCTTCATGTTGACTACACCTTTTAGGCGAGACACACCACCATCCCCAGCCTTAGTCCTTTCTTTGTAAGGGATCGAGTTTCCCCATTTTCACATGGTGGATCAAGCCCGTAGCCATTATTTCCATCATTATATAGTGAGATATAAATCAATACCCAATGAATTTTATGCAGATATAGGACCCACCCATATTCTAAAAACATCATTCATATATGTTATGAAAGGTAATAAATATTTCATCATATCCTGACCCATAAAAAGAGATGGGATCTATAAACATCATATCGTAAACCCTTAAATGAAATGGTTATAACTAACATTTCACCACATCATATCCTATTCCAAATAGATAGGTTTAATAATAATTTGATCATATGATAACCCATGAAAAGAAGAATGTTTTAAAACCATATAGCTCATAGAAGAGAAACAGGCTTCATAATCATCATTTTATCAAAACATAAACCATTAAAAAAATATGAATGGATCCTTTGGATCATTTCCTAGAAGGTAATTTTTAACAAAAATGGATGTTTTCTTCAATGGAAAATAACATGGAAGGATATTTGAAAACAATTTTTTAGGTATGTATCCTTCTTTGAAAAAGGAACTTTTAAACATAAAACCTGTTGAAAAACATTTCTTGGAAATAAACCTAAACACATATAAATATTTATTGGAAAATAAAAAATATTTCAAAACATATAAATATATCTTGAAAACATTTTGAAATCAAGTTTCCATAAAATATTATATAATAATATTGAAAACATTTTGAAAACCATTTTATTAACAAAATAAGCTTGAAATTTTTTTTTAAAATACATTGAAACATATAAAAGAATATTTAAAACCATTATAACTTTTTTTTAAACATTCAATGAAAATTATCTAAAAACGTCATCCTTGAAAACATTTTCTAAAATATGGTTCTTGATGTTCATGGAATGTGTCTCAATGAAGGAGAACTGAGACAAAAATGCTTTACCGATTAAGTAACTTTTGAAACATACACCCCATGAAAGAGAGATCATAAAATATATATGTAAGTACCCAGAAAATTTATTATAACTACCATATAATATATTAATTGGAATTATAATCACCACATAAATGATTTTAGTGGTGAATACGGTGAGAATCTCACAGAAATAAAAGTGATACTATAAATCCTCATACCTTGTGACTTGACTCTCTTTGTACTCATAAAAAATTACAGTATAATAAATATATATTTGTTATATATATTTTAAATAAGATTATTTTTATATCAAATACCATATGTGGCTTTATTATGACTTTATATTACCCACTTTTTAACTATTATATATTAAGTTTTTACTTCATATAATATTCACTTTGTTTTTCACATGCGTATTAATTTTTTATATCTTTGGTTCTCATATTATATCATGATTTATAGAATTTAAAAATAATATAAATGTAATGTATATTAATTATATTTTTATTATAGTAATCTATTTAATATAGAAGTATGAAATGAAATACACCATTCATGGAGACGGTAGGCTGTACGTACGTATAAATGTTATTTCTGATTACTAGTCGTATTGAATGAAATAGAGTAAATAACACATAAGTGTATATATATATAATTATAATTATTCTATTAGAATTATTATATAATATAAATAATATATTTTTACTAAACAAATCTTTAAGACATTCCATTTAGTGGGTGAATGGATCACATTGCTTTGAGGGGGAAGTAGTCCACACATTCTCAAAAAGAATTATTGTATTTACACAAAAATGAATATATATGTGTGTGTGTGTGTGTGTGTGTGTGTTATAAATAAAATAAAGAATCATAAAGATGTAATAAATATAATATATATCATATATTAATAGTGTGTACATCTTAATCACTATCCAATAATGGTGGTAAATGAAAATCAAACAATCATCGTTTTATGAGGTGGTAGTTCATCGTACACATAAACAGTATGTTCGTTAACCATTAGATGGATGTTTGTGTAAGTGTTGGTATAACCCTTATCAAAACAATATATCAGTATATTTATAATAATGTTTCTTTTCTATAATCTTAGAATAATAATAGTGGATTGGTGGAGAATGAAAATGAAATAAAGGATCTGGAGGGAGGATGTTACCTCTTCCTAGGGTAACTCATTTTGGTGTTCACCAAATTGCTTCCTTGGATTTCTTTCATCCTAAAAAGACGCTTCGTGGAGGAATTTAGGGACACTTAGAAGTTAATTTGTAAGATATTGTCCGAACCATAGTGGTTTGACTGGTTTGAATAATGGGGAGAGGTGTTGGCCTTTATAGGGGAGGAAAGGGACTCACTTATTATTTTTGAAAACATGTTAGGTGCTCCCTTGCTTTTACTAAACAAAAGTTTTCCCAAAGAAAGATAAATCAAGAATGGAAGGTTATGTTTTTATGCATGGATAGACACTGGGTTTTGGAAAAGTTTCTAGGTCATTTTTTCCCTTATGTTTAATGTTTATTCTCCTGTGAAGCTTAATTTTACTTTAATCATTTTAATTAATTTTACTTAATTTCACTAACATTTTTGTTAAAAAACTATGTTGTCCATATCGAAAATTATAAATTATGATTATTCCAAATATTTAATCCATTTTTCCAAATTAGAATCACATATGTGTAAGAAATAAATTTAAATTTAATCCTACTAATGGGACAACACTACGGGTTTTAAAGTAAATAAGATCAAATGCTAGCTAAGTTTTTATATCCAATTTCAATGTGAAATTAGTTCGAATGAACTATATTGGATTAACTAATAAAAATTTAATATAATTAATCTTTTTAATATTTTTAAAATAAAATTTATCCTCAAAAATAAATTATATGAAAAAGAAGTTTTTAATATAAAATCAGTATTTTCTACTATTCATCCTAAAACGAAGTTTCTCAAACAAATCCCAAAATATCACCTTATGATAAATTAGACAAGATAATTTAAAAAATAATGTTTGGTTAATCAAATTCAATTTCTTAATGTGTCTAAAATTAATTTTATTATTTATCATAGAAGTACATAAAAATCAGCTCATTTGAGAAATAATATTTTTAAACATATAAAGACATTACCAAAAATTATAATTTTCATTATAAGTATGTTTTATTTATTTAGAAAATTATAAAAAAAATTAAAATTATTTAATACTATTGAAATTATTATATTTAATGGCTAGGATATAACTATCTCATTTAAATAATTTTAACAATAAAAATGATATTTTGTATAAACTCAGTGTTGCATGTAATGTATGCCAATTGGTTGTTTCTTGTTGCGCAAACCAAGTTGGCGTCATGTGAAAGGGATTTTTGACATAGTGAATTATAATATATAAATAAAAATTAATTTATTCGAAAAAATATGTCTATAAAAACTCTAGGTGTTACATTTTATCCCATTCACAATGAATTCTTCCCTCGAAATTCATCATTATGGGAAAAAAATGAGGATGGTTTTGCTTCACCATATCCTCAAGTACCCACATATATTCGTCTAACTAGTGATTTATCCACAAAAAATGGACCATGTGAGTGGTCTTGTTGTTTATAAACATCTTTGTATGATCCATAATTTTAATTGGATATTCCTTGTATGAAAGATCATGCTCCAGCAGTATAACCTTTGATTTCAGTACATGTGAAGGGTTATGTATATACTTCATCAAGAGAAATTTATGGAACACATCATGGATGTGAGAGAGATTTGTAGGAAGTTCAATGAGATAGGATTGCATACTTATATGATTAAGAATATAAAAGGGACTGATATACCTACGACTTATTTTTTCTTCCATCTTAAATCTCATAAATTTCATCTAGGGAGAGATTCATAGAAACAAATTCTCACCAACTTCAAATTTTAGATCATGCAGTCGGTTATTAGCAAAACGTTTCAACTGATTTTTTTCTTACCTTGATATGTTGTTAAATGGTTCTAACAATATCAACCATTTATTCAACGATCTTAGGTCCCAATATCTTTCTTTCTGAAAATTCATCCAACACATTGGATGTCTACATTTCTTCCCATAGAGGTCTTCATAAGGTTCAATCTGAATAGATGAGTGAACACAATTGCTATAAAACTCATCTAGAGGAAGGTTTTGATCCCAAAATCCTCTGTCATCCAGAGAAAAAGATATCAACATATCCTCTAGGGTTTTAATTTTTTTTTAGACTGATCATGTTTATGAGGATGATATGAAGTGTTGAAACTCAATTTCATATCATGTGATTTCTGAACATTTTTCAAGAACATGGATGAAATCCTTGGATCCTGATCTGATAAAATGGAATGTCGTAATCCATGAAACCTTACCACATCCTTGATGTATATCCTAGAATGAAAATCTAAAGATTATCCTTCTTTTATATTGATGAAATGTGAGGAATTTGTAAGGTAATCAACTACCACCCATATAACATTAAATCCTTTATAGGTTTTGGGTAGTCCGATCACAAAATCCATAGTTATGTTATCCCATTTCCATTATGGTAAGGGTAGTGGATGCAACATCCATTTAGGGTTTTTTATTTCATCACTATTTTTTTGGCATACAAAGCATCAAGATAATAAAATCTATGATATCTCTCTTCATACCATGATACAAAAAGTATTCTTTCAAATCCCTAAACATATTTTTACTTTCAGGATTAATAGAGAAGTAATAACTATGAGATTCCTCTAATATCTACTTCTTAAAATATGTTATGGAAAGAACACATACATGGTTCATGAACTTTATCATTCCATCTTTATTAAGGTTAAACTTAAGAACATTTAAATCTTTATTTTTTATCTACACATATTCCTCTTGTGCCTCCTTAGCTTCACTTGGATAGAGGGTTTAACATTCATTTTAGAAAGATAAGATTTTCCCCTTCCTTCGGGATTTCTAGGTCCATCCATTAAAAATCAATAAATATTAAATCTTTTATGATCCTCATCATGGATAAGTCTTCATGATCCTTTCGACTCAAAGCATTAACCACCTTGTTCTCTTTCCCATGGTGTTAATGTATTGAGTAGTCGCAATATTTTATCAATTTTAACCATATTATATAGTTCATGTTCGGCTCCTTATGTGTGAATATTTATTTAATTCTTTTATGATTGGTATATATATATCACAATTTTCTATATAAAGATAATGCCTCCAAATCATTGATGCAAAGAATTATACATACTAACTCTAAATCTGGAGTTTTATTTTGATCATAAATCTTCAACCACCATGAGAGATAAGTGATAACCATGTTATTATTCATAAAAATACATCACAACCCCTACATGGATGCATAACTATATATTACAAACCATTCTCCCCTATAGGGTAATGTATGAATAGGTTAACTCACTAACCTTATATTCAGTTCCTTGAAATGTTTCTTACATTCATCTGCCTCGGGGAACATGATACCCTTCTGAGTTAACATGGTCCAAGGGTTACATTTTCTTGAGATATTATCCAAAAATCATAGATAGTGTCTAGATAAACCATTAAATTTCCATATCTCATTCATCGTGGTTGTTTTAGGACAGTATTCAATGGCCTCTATCTTTATTGGATCTGCTGGTTTACAATCTCTTGAAATTGTGTTAGCCAAAAATGAACCTTTTTTATTCCAAAATTCACAATTTGAATATTTTTCATATATTTTACCATTCCTTAGGGATTTTAGTACAATTATCAAGAAATATCCATGTTCATGCATTAACTTTTAATAGATAATAATATCATCTATAAATACTGTCACAAAAAGATCAAGGTGATCTCTAAAGACTCTATTCATGAAATCTATGAATATAGAAGGGGAATTAGTAAGACAAAAAGAAATAACAATATATTCATAGTTTCCATACCATTTAATAAATTTCTTCTTGGGTATATCATCTTTATTGACCCTCTATTGATGATATCAGGTACAAGGTTCAATCTTTGAAAATTATTGGGTTCTATGTAATTAATCAAACAAGTCAATAATACAGGGAAGAGGATACTTGTTCTTGATTGTGTTATTGTTCAACTCCCAATAATCAATGAAGAGTCGCATTGATCAATATCTCTTTTTTCCAAATAAGAATATTTATTCCCCAAGGTGACACACTTGGCAAAATGAATGACTTATCATGATTTTCTTAGAGTTGCATCTTCAATTCTTGAAACTAAATAGGGTACATTCTATACAGTGTATTTGAAATTTTCATGGAACTATGTATGAGTTATATTGATAAATCGACTTCACATTTTTGTGGAAGGCTTAGAAACTCTTTAAAAAATAAAATCCACAAATTTCTAAAAAATTGGCATATCATTGATGCTAATTTTCTCCCCAAACATTTGACATAAACAGTCCTTGTAAATAAGAGTTAAGACCCATCCACTGGATGTAATATTCATAGGAAGATCATACTTATTGTCCCATTGATGTAAGATCATAGGAGGGTTTTAAATATCAAACATAATTTCCCTTTCTTGATAATTTATTTGGTATTTATGTAGAGAAATTCAATTCATGCATAATATGACATCAAATTCAACTAAAGGAATAATGATGAGATTTTTAGGAAGCACATTACCACAAATTTCAATGAGAGAGGAATAATAGACTTGGGATACAATCATAATACCATTAGGGGTTTGAACTACTAATTTCAAATCTAATAGTTTTTCTGAAATATTAACACCCATATAAAATTATATTTATATGAATGATTAGGTAAATACGTAATAAAATTAGACCTCAGCAATTCTAGAGTGGATGGTAAGTGTACAATTAACCACATCATTATCACACCCTTAGTCGAAAATAGATATTGCATGATATTTCACATTTTCCCTAGGCTTAAGTGGTTTCTAACGTCGATAATCATCACAAGACCTTCAGTTTGGGTACTGTTTAACAAAATTCCCATTCTCTGTACACTTAAAGCATTGTAGTGTGGGGGGTTAATTTTCATTAGATTTTTCTCTATTGGAATCATTCTCCAACTTCTTCACATAAATTTAGTATTAAATTGTTTGATGGTCATCCATTCCGCAATTAAAACACTTATTAGATCCCATAATACAACTCCATACATGCTTATTTCCACACATAGAGTATAAAGGAAGGATCATCTTCTTCTATTCCTAGTTTTTAGATTTTCCTTTTATCTCCATCTTACGTTTCTTGTTAAAACAATGAGATTAATATGTAACTCCAAACTCCATTTCAACTTTGATTTCCTAAAACACAATCTCTTTATAGCTACTAACGTCTCTTACAGACAACACCATTGTGAGACTCTGATTTAATCCACTAAAGAATCTATCAAATTTACATTCTGATTGAATGATAATCCAGATGTTTCCCTCACATGTATTATGAAATTAGACTCATAGGTACTGATAGATTCATCATCCTTTACCTTCAACTCAAGGAACTCCTTTTTAATATTTATATGAAGAGCACAACAAAAGTACTTATTGAAGAATATGATCTTGAAATATTCCCTATCCATGGATTCAATTTCATCTTGATTCCTTATATTTTTTATCAGATTCCATCACTAGTCTCCATCACCTTCTAACCAGTAAACATATATAATGACTTTCTCATGATATAAACTTTGTAGAATGCATAATATATTTTCAATGGTGCTGATATACTGTTCAACAACAAGTGTGTTATAAGACCCACAAAAATATGTTGGATGTTTCCTCATAAAAGAATAAACATAACTTTATTCTCTCTTTTTCTCGTTAAGAAAATCATTATTGTTCATAGCTTGAGAAATATGTGTAAGCATAGAAATGAGGTTTTTCGGTCCATCTCCCATAGAATTTAGATTCTAAAGAGAAAATTTCTTTCATTCTATATCTTAATCACCATTAATGTGGTTCCTTCAGGTTCCAGCCATTGATAACCCCCAAATAGACAAGAGTATGAAATAGTTATCTTAATGAGGAATCACAAAATCATGAGAAGTCACCTATTGTATTTCTAACTTATGAAACATTATTTAATCTACAAAACCATATGTTTTTCCTTTATTCTTCATACCAAAAAGATATTTAAATACTTCATGGTGTTTGGTGATGTGTTTGGCAATTTCAAAATCATATCCCTCAAGAGTGTCAAACCATGTGCACATTAAGGCATGTTTTTCTATACTTGGTTACGGCAAGTCAGGCCTGACACACCTTGTCGGAGTTGTTACTCCTAGGTAAGTCTATGCTAGAACCACATCCACCTATAATATCTAGATAGAGATATATTTCTAGGAATACACTCACTCTATCCTTTACCAAAATCCTAGTAAATTATCCTATACATTTCCTTATATATAGACTTATCCTTGGACATGCACTTAGTGTTCTCACTAAGATTTTCTCATCCTAGTATCTGATAGTTAACTAAATATTTTTTATGAGACCAACTATAGATAACCATGTTTTTCATAAATTATCATTACATAAAATTTTTCAAATACATAAAACATTATACTAAGAGGATCCCAAAAACTATGATTGTCTTGTTCCTTAAGAAACATGGAAACATAAACATTGATACATAATTGAGCAAAATTATCTCCCATCATCTTTTCCATTACTACAACCCTTTTATACACATCAAAAATAATATTTATATTCATAACCTAGGGAATGAAACAAAAAATGGGTGAGTGAAGATGCTCAGTAAGGGTAAATAAGGGAGACATGTAAACATAAACATGAGTATACGGCTATGAGAATGTGATCATAACATTAGAATATCATACCCTGCATATCATAAGATCAAAAACATAAATCATGGAAAAAATATTGGTAGTTGATAAGACGTGAACAATAAGTAAATAAAGAATTTTATATATGAAATCATATCATGGAAATAATACATGAAATTGTGGCATACATAAACTTGTGATGTCATTCCCTATAAGTCAAGATGCATAACCAGAACATATCAGAGCACTTCATGGAAACTCCGCCTACTGGGAGGGATACACCACCAACCCCAATCACAATTATTTACCTATAAGGGATCATTTTTTCCCATATTACCATAATATATTGGGTTTCCCCATCTTCCATCTTCATGTTGACTACACTCACTAGGTGGGACACACCACCATGCCCAATCACATTCATTTCCTTGTAAGGGATCAAGTTTCCCCATCTTCCCATAGGGAATCTATCCCATTGACATGATTTACATTATTATCTAACGAGATATAAATATTTACCCAATTCATTGGAGGGATATATAGGTCCCAACTATATCATAATAAAGTCATTCATACATGTTCCACAAGATAACAAAACATTCATCATATCATGACCCATAAAAAGATATGGGTTCTATAAACATCAAATCAAAACCCATGAAATTAAATGGGTATCATTAAAATTTCATCACATCATAACCTATGTAAAGGAGATAGGTTTCATAATCTTTTCATCAAATCATAACCCATGAAAAGAATCATGTTTCAAAATTATATAACACATAGAAGAGAAATGGTTTTCATAAGCATCATTCTATTAAAACATAAACTATTTAAGAAATAATATGAATAGAAAATTTGGATAATTTACTTTAAGAACATGTGTAACATCAACATGTGTTATCTTATATGTAAAAAACATTGATGTGTATTTTGAAAAAAATTTATTGAGGTATGTATCTTTCTTATTTGAAAATGGATCATTAAAATATTAAACTTTTTTAAAACCATTTTTAGGTATATAAATATGAAAACAAATTAAGAAATCATTGAAAAAAAGTGTAAAAAAATTTATTTAAAAATATATAAATTGAGACTGAAAAAATTTAAACTCAGTTTCCTTAAAAACTTATAATAGAATCTTGAAAACATTTTGAAACCCCTTTCACTAAATAATATTCCAGAAAACATTTTTGAAAACCATTTCATTGAAAATACTTTGAAAAATAATAATGAATTATTGAAAACCATAAAAAATTTAAATTCCTTTTTCCTAGAATATGAGATTAAAATATCATATTTGAAAACATTTTTGTAAAAATTGTTCTAAAAGTCCATGGCATGTGTCTCAAATAAGGAAAATTTAGACAAAACTACTTTACCAATTTGGTAACTCTTGAAACATAAACTGCATGAAATATAGATCATCAAATGGATATTTAAATACTCATAAGAGTAATAATTAAAAACAAAAAATATATTCTTGATAGGTATAATCACAACATAGAATATATGAGTATTGAATATGGCCTAAATCTCAAAGAAATAAAAGAGAGACTAGAAATACCTTAACTTGTGTCTTGACACTCTTCATACACAAAAAATCCTCTTGTATAATAAATTAATTATTATTATAAATATTTTAAATAATTATATTCTTATATCTAATAACATATATGTTTTTATTCTGGCCCTATATAACCTGCTTGTTAACAATTCTATGTTAATATTTCACTTCGGGTAATATATTCTTTGTTCTCGGCATGTGTCTTAATTGGTTATATATTTGGTCCTTATAATTATATCATGATTTATTGAATGTAAAAAACTGGTATAAATATATTTTATATTCAGTATATTTTTATTATAATAATCTATATAGTATAGATGTATGAAATGTAATAAATTGTTCATGATTACAATCGGTCGAACGTACACATGAATGTTGTTTCTATTTTAACAGTCATATTGAATGAAAGATACTAAATAACATATAAGTATATATATATACAAGTATATATATAATTATTCTCTCAGATTTATTATATCATATTTTTTATATATATTTTCTAAATCTATCTTTAATATATTCCATGTAGTTTGTGAACGAATCACATCCTTTTGAGGGTTAGTAGTCCACACTTTCTCTATCGAAACTATCATATTTACACAAAATATAATGTCTAAAGGTATGGGTTATAAAATAATTAAGGAAGCATAAATATGTAAAAAATATAATATATATCATATATATAAATATTTTTTCTATCCTAATGGTCAACAATGAATAGTAGTAAAGGAAGAATCATTATTTTTTGGGGCGGTGGTTTTTCATACACATAAACAATATGTTCGTTACCCATTAGATGGAAGGGGGTGTAAGTGTATGTATAACACTTATAATAAAAAACCTCAATGTATTGAGAATACGTTTTTTGTTGTGTAATCATTCCATATGTAGAGTGGGTAAGTGGAGAATGAAAATAATATAAAGGAGCATAAAGGAGGATGGTACCTCTTCTTTGGGTAACTCCTTTTGGTTTTCAGCAAAGGGATTCCATGGATTGATTAATACCCAAAGTGAGATTTAAGAAGTAAGGTAGAGATTTGGGGAAGTGAATTGGGTATATATTGGACGAAACAATGAGGTCTGAAAGTTGTGATGAATGGGGAGAGGTGGTGGCCTTTATAGGGGTGGAAAAGAACTCACTTGGTATTTTTGAAAACAGGTTCTGTGTACCCACGTTTTCACCTAACAAAAGTCATCCCAATCCAACAAAACAGAAATATGTAAGGTTAATGAATGAATAATTGATACAAATTTTGTATTTTATAAGTTTCTAGGCTATTTGGGCCCATATGTTAAATGTTTATTCCCTTGTTAATGAATATTTTAACTTAATCATTGTAATTAATTTTAATTTCATTCACATGTATTCTTGTTAAAAAAAATATGTTAAATTTATTACAAATTATAAATTATTCTAATTATAGATATTTAATCCATTTTTACAAATAAAAATCATATAATTGGTAGAAATTAATTTAAATTTAATCTTCCATATGAGACGACACTATGAGTTTTTAAAGTAAATATGATCAAATGTTTGATAAATTTTTATATACAATTTAAATGAAAAATTCCATCTAATGTACTCCATTGTATTAATTGATAAAAATTCAATCTAATTAAACATTACAAATATTTAAAAATATAATTTATCCCAATAAATAATTTAAACAAAAACGTAGTTTTGAATTAAAATTCAGTATTTTCACAATTCATCCAAAAATAATGTCTCTCAGAAAAATATAAACAATTCAACCTAAGATATATAATACATTATAACTTAAAAAATGAAATTTATTTTATCGAATTCAATTTATAAATGTTTGAAAATAAAATTTACTTTTTTAGAAAAGAACATATAAAGTAGTTCATTTTAGAAAATATTATTTTTAAACATATAACATCTTTTCCAAAAATTATACTTTTCATTATAGATATGTTTTATTTATATAAAACCATTATGAAAAATATTTGGAAAATATTTATTACTATTCCTATTACTATGCTTAATGGTAGGCTATAATTATCTCGTTTATCATAACAATAAATGTGTTGTTTCGTAGAAACTCAATGTTGTGTGTAACACACACCAAGTCGATGTTGCATGTTTTACAAATCAGGTTTTGTGTCATGATAAAATATTGTTTGAATTAGTTAATTGCAAGAAATAAATGAAAATTAATTTCTTCAAGAAAAAATATCCCATAAAACTCGGGATGTTACATGTTACAGTTGTTTAGCTATAAAAAAATCCATGTAGTATGTGTGGTTATGTACACTGTATAAGGGGGATGGAAATAATTTGAAAACCCTTAACTAGTAATAACCATGTAAGACTTAAAGCTTGTTATATGCTCTTTATATTTACCTTTTCGATAATCTCCTACTTCTTTTGTACCATTGTAACACCCTGAATGTATTACACCATTTGATACTTAAGTTTGATATCACAGTGATGGGTTGTTCTCATACTTTTTATCCACTTTTTACTTACACAATAGTGGGAAAATCTTTCTTTCTTTGTAGTTGGGGTTTGGCTTAGTGGTAAGCACCCCTTAATTCTACATCAAAAATGGGGGTTCAAAACCCATTGGGCACAAGTACTGTAGCAGTACTGTAGTGTACTGTAGCAGCGGAAAAACTATAGATATGACGGCACTGTAGCGACGGCAGAGCACTGTAGCAGCGGCGGGTACTATGCATTACTATAGCAGCGCAGGTACTGTAGCAGTACTATTCACAGAAGGTGCTTTGGGCCAAAAAAATGGGCCTACGGGCCATGTAATGGGATAAATGCCCACTGGGCCTTCGGGCTATGTAATGGGTCTCCCTCTACCCAGTTAAAGTGGTCTTTTCTTTGCTTTAATAATAAATGAGGCTTCGGCCCCAACCTTTTAAAAAAATAATATTTCTTTCTTCTTCTACCTTAATCTAGAACTTATAAATATAATCCTCTCTTCAATCATGTGAGTTTAATCCTATCCATCCCAAGATGGTTCACATGGTGGTTGTTTTTCTAATCCCTTCTTCTTCACCATATTCATCTAATACCAACACTTAAGAAAACTCTCTCTAGTCTCACTTATTCTCATACTTTTTTGTCTAATTTTGAAACTCCATATGAATATTCTTTGTTCATGTGGTACATAATCATCTAATCACATTTTAATTTATTCATATAGTGAAAGATTGATCTAACAATTTCTTTAGCTCTGTCTGGTAACCCTTCTTTTTCATGTACCTCTTCTCGCTAAACATTGCCCAAATGATAATTTCTGTAATGCTCCAGGAATGAAACATTCTTATGGAACATCAAATATTTATCATAATGAATTATCCAAATTAAAATCTTTATTTCATAAAACATTTCTCAATGCATATGAATCATTGTATATAGGTAGTGGTTTACTGAATTTTCTTGGTGAGGTGTGTACTTCAAATTAAATCTTCCAACTTAATCATTGAGAATATCACTTAATGCTTTAAAAGTTACACCAACTTAAAATTTCAAAAAAAATATAGGATCTAACCAATATTCATAGGAGACGTCTTTTGAAAATATAATTAAATTTATTCTGTAATAATCATGAAACCATGGATAGAATAATGATCCCCCTTCATGATTACCAAAATATATTCCATCCATCTCAGCATCACCTCAATTAATGACCCTATGAAAAATACCTAATCATCGTTAAACGTTTTGTCCGGTAAAAATTCATAAGAACTATTCCATTTAAAAAATAATAATCTGGTTTTCCTTCATAAATTTATAGGAGCATTATAGAAATGGATCACAATCTGCTTCCTCTTACCTATGAAATTATTTGTAATACATTTATCTGATAATTTCTTGTTCTAGTAACAGTATTTGATATACCATTTAAATTTATATTTTATTACATTCATACGGATATTCCTCTTTAGGATATTATCTAATATGTTTCTTAGTATACCTCAATCTTGGAAATATTCTATGCTCATTCTATCTAATGGATTTGTGGAACTCCTTTAAATGAATTTGTAATTCTAAACTTGATGCCTTTGTGGAAATTATTATGGTAATATCACTTGGAGAAATATGTATGAATTAGATATTTTAAAACCTTATCATACCCTATCAGATGATCAACATTGAAACATCGGTAAGATGTACATCACATAGAAACCCCTATATGATATCTTATATAATGAATTCTTCATTCGATGACCTTAATAGATTTTTTCATTATTTTGACTTTTTATGAAAATTATTCAATATAATTCATTACAATATGTCTCATAGATTCAATATAAAGATTAAATAATCTTTTCTCACAAACTATATCCTTTAATTAATCAAATAAAACATCATAAACACTTTTTATATATGGTTGTTCTAACCTCAAAACATTAATTTTTTGACCTATGTACTCATCAATCAAATGGAAGTCATAAAATTATGCATTAAAATTATGTTGTCTCTTCTCAGTGTTTGCGATCCATAGTTCCATTGGTTTCTACTATAAATTTAGTATTACCTTGACTTGAAAATTGTATAGATTCTCCTTAAATCCCATTTGGACTTAATAATATAGAATTATATTTCAGAAATATTTCTCTTAATTTAGACTTCAACTTGAATCATGGACATAAATAATTGTGATGGTTGATCAATGAAAAAGGAAACTCTTAGAAATATCTGATGTTTATTTACTAATCTTAATTTATCTATTCTAATCACAGCATTCGCATCAGTCCAATGTCACTATGAACATTCTTCTAATGATCTCTGAATATTTCCTTTAACCTACAGAATTTGTTTCCCTGTATGACAGATGAACTATGTAATTAAAACTTTATAAAGATTCATGTGATTGAATTTTTATAGAATAATTCATAAAAAATAATCCATTGGAAATTCCATCTAATGACATGATTTTTAATCCTTAATTTGATGGTACAACATTGAAACCCTCATCTAAATACTTCAATATGATTAACTTCATCTGATATCTTTAGTTTGGTAAACTTTTTCCAATCACCTCAGTATGTTGGCCTCTATCCCAAAGTCATTACTACCTCCATCCATTAATCTTAATAAAAATATTTAAGTATCCTTCATCGTATTGATAAATAAAATGTTTCTCTAAACATCAATTACATTTTTAAGATATTAAATTCAGATCATACTAAATGATTCATCTTTAATGTAATGAATAATCTCGGTCTCAAAGGAAAGAACACCATTTATTTGTTTCTTAAAATAAAATGACTTGAGAAATTCCTTTCTTCTTTATCCATTCAACCAAGTGGCATCAACTTTGTTACCATGCATGGATAGTTCAACAAAACATTCTAGAACATTATTCATTACATCCACAACAAAACAAATTCATATCTAAAGTATTATATATAGCATTGAAAATCATTTTGAACAAAGGAAAATTATTGAAAAAAAATTAAACTGAAACACCAATTAATATAGTCAACATTTAATGTTCAATTATCATTGTGTTTTGAATGGTTTGTCATGATTTGAATATAATTATTTTTGCATCATATTTATAGCCTAAATTTTTATACATTGGACCCATCATACCTTAGCCTCAATGTGCACATGTGAAAATTATCATGACTGGGACACAATTTATTACCATTTGTATAGATATTTAGGATTAAATTTATATCATGGTATGAATAGAATGAATTTTTTTTTAGAATGAAATTTCATATTTTTCACACTTGAGATATGAGTGATATTAATTCATCATGATATAAGTTTCAACATGTGCAATTATTGTACCCAGTGGTCCTACTGTACACGCTAAGAGGGTGGTGAATTTGGGGGTATTAAATTTCCATATTTTTTATCCTAATTATATTAAATAAATAATATATTAATGTTTGAAAAAACAACATTAATATATTTTATAATAACAACCAAATTAAAAATATTATAGATCATGGACACACAATTATATATGTCTTACATATAAAAGGCTACATCCAAGGAGAAAACATCAAAAACAATTTGATATTGTAATTAGTTTATACATCACTATAATGTTAATATAACCATTAAAAATATCTCACTACTAAATCAATGTCCAAAACCTATTTATCTCTATAATTCACTATATTTTGGAGGAATACAAAGTTAAAGTCAACAAATAAGTCAAAATAATAAGATATCAATCAAAGGAAACAAAAATGTCTGTTTTCAATGAATTGTATACCTTCAATTATTGATATTTAAATTATATGAATTATGGGATTATTTTTCACATCATGGTCTTTAAAAAAATAAACATGATCACACTTCACATCTTAACATCATATATTCAATGAATTTCACTTTTTATATTTTGATTTTAGATTATCTTGTATAAAAAACTCTATTTTTTCTATGTTTGATACTATTATCCCCCAAATGGAATTATTTGATAGATATTATGATTGTTGGGGTGAATTAGGGTATGATAATTTATCAAATTTTCTTTCTCTACCCTTGAACTCACACAACCTTAATTAATATGGGCCTCTTATTTGTAAGAATCATTGTTTTTTCTCTATTTTTATATTGATCTGATTTCTTAAACATCCATTTAATATCAATTTGTCATGTAAAATTCCTAACCTAATTTCTGAGATTATTTCATGCACTATGTAATGATCATAAATCTTATAAGTCATGTAGTTTCTCAATTACATCAACCCTATGTGATAATGAAATGACTATAAAATATCAAACTTTATTTCACCAGAATTACTAAGCTCTCTATTTTTAGGGTTTTGGATCTGTTATTACTAACTAGGATCACTATCCTTAAAAACAAATTTGGGTGTCCTCACTAAAATCAAGGTCTTGCTACCCTCTCACCTCTCTAATTATAACTCACTACATTATGATAGGATACCTAAATTTTATATGAATTTATGTCGATACTTTAAAAACAATTGGGAAGAAAGATACATCCTTGAATATGTGTAGATGCTCTAATGAAATCCATGTGGGATACTCTATTATAGACATGATAAGAGCTCATACTCAAATAATAACTCATTTTCCACTTATCGCTTGTCTGGAATTCTTTCTTTACTTTTTTATAGAATAAATCACAATCACTTTGAGATCTTATGTCTCAACTAAAGTCCTTCTCCTTAATAAAATATCATATCCTCACGATGGAAAATGATTTACACATCTTATTCCTTCTCCATAGGTGAAAATAACTTCTATGATGACCACATATTTCATAAAAATCTATTTTTAATGAATAAATTCCTTATTAAGTAATGTAGATATAGAAACCAGATACATTAAATTAAAATTTTAGACCATTATAAAATATAGCCTTCTATATTTGAAATACCATTCAGCATTATAACCACTGTTAATACAATCATTCTATAGTTATTGTTACGATTAATATATATTAAGGGTTATAGTATAATCTAAATGTCACTAATTGAAGAAATTATGGCCTCGAATAGCTGAATCATATCCTATAGATCCCATTTTTCAGACCTACTAAGGGATATGGAATCTATGGTCATTTCCCTTGAACAAGAATATGAAAATATTCAACATCAACATCTTGAGATAATCTATTTATGGAAGAAGTCCAATCTTAACCAGATCACCACCCAAACCAATTTTGTTGAACAACACCATGAATGGACCAGCATCCCACACCTTACCCTTAGGGAATACATTGGTGTAATAAGGGGTTACAGAACATGACCATAGTAGTATGGATTTTTATATTTGATTTTTAATAAAATAATGATAATATTTATCCATTTTCAGTATTACTTTTCACATGATTATATATTGAGTATGATAAAAGATTTATTTTGATACATAGAAATCAAAATATTATTTTTATGTAATATATAGTTCCAATTAAATCAATTTTTTTGAAAATATCCTATGTTTTTTAAATAGAAATTATTTTAAATAACTATTATTACTAATTATTATATATTTAAATCTAAATGGTAATATAATTTAATGAATCCAAATGTTATATTTATAAATATGTGAAATTCTTTATTCTTGCAACAACTAGTAGATTATAATAAATAAGTTTTTTATTTAAAATATTATATTCACTTATTTAGATACATGTTGTTATAATAATTATTATTTTAAAATTAAAATGGAGGATTTGGTTAGTTATGATTTTTTCATAATTTTCAAAGATAATATAATTTTTGTTTAAAAATGAAATATTTATAGATATTCAGTATATATTATGAAATCATAGGGGCACAAAAGTTATGTACTAAATACAATAATGGGTATCCATGACATAAAAAAATTTTACCATAAAAATAATTTGTTTTTGAAGTAATTTTATTAATTTTTTAAAAAAATAATAAAACCAACTAAAACATATATTATATTTTACAGTTTTAAAAATAATTAATTATTAAAAATAATCTCATCCAAATCATGAATGGTTTTATTCTAATTATTTTTTTTCTCAACACTATAAAATATTGAAAACCACTCATTTTTTGTAGAAAAAATGGGAAAAATCATCTAAAGTTTTTTTTGATTATTTTATTACTTAGATTCCAAAAACTATATTAATATTTTTATAAATAATTACCCTATATTTTTCACTAAATACCCCCCAAAACACACTTCTATTTACATAGACCATGTGTATAATGAATTTACACTCCCTATTCTTCTCTAATGTTAAACCAAGGAGTTCCCATTCTCTAAATAGGCTCATCTCAATCATTTATAAGCACCCATTCAAGGTAAAGGATTCTCTCATATTCCTTTTTATTCATATAATTTTTTTGTATCACATTTATATGGTTAATTACATTCAACATGTTATCAATTCACATAGATAGCCCATTTCTACATTTAAATAGAATTACAACAATTTTAAACCATTTATATCCATTTAACCACGCATACATTCATCTTTAATTATTTAACACATTCACCAATTTGAATACATTACTCATTTATCTCATTCTAGTTAAGCCAAACACCCCTCTATTTCATACTAACAATCTAACAAAAATTAAAATTATTTCATCCCACAAATCCTTTGAAACCAATTTTGAAAACCCATTTCAACACTTCTAAAGGAGTAGAACACACCATGGGTGACCATAGGGATAGTTTTATCATATTCAACAAACCAAATGGTATAGAGACCCAAGCCTTTTACACATATTAATTCATAATTAACCTACAATTACAAGCCAAGGATCGTTAAGCCTAGTGTATTTAGAAGATTAGGTACATTATTAAACATAATGAAACCCAAAAAAATATTTTATTTAATTTATATAATGATCTCATAAATGCCATTGATATCATACATCTACACAGGTTAACCTAGGTAATACATGAACAAAAGGGATGATATAAAAATTCCAGTAAAGAAATGGCCATAGAAGTAAAATAGAGCACGTGGGGTAAAATGAAAAACATGATTACATAAAGGCATGGAACATGAATAAACATAAGAAATTATAACCTGTATAACATGGGAACGTATAATAATGGAATTATAGGAATAAGGAAATAATATATAACATGACATAAACATGAGTCAAGGAAAACTGGAAAGACTATATAACATAGTGGACAAAGTCCCATAAAGGAATTAGGTTCACCCCTATCCAAACATGATGTCTCATGCGACTAAATGTTAACCAACTCATTGGAACACTATCTAGGAAGACCCATCTTAACATTTTAATGAATACATGTTCTGCATGAAGAATAAATTTAATGGTTTCCCATAGAAATTAATTGGTATCATAATCATATCATAAGGCATAACAAATGAGAATATCATAAGGTTTCTCATGAAAGAATGTATTTAAAACATATTTCTTCTTTTATAAGGTAAAATAGGAATATGACATGATTATTCATGTAAACATTAAGTGTAAATATATGAAAATGGGGCTTAGGAAACTTTTGAAAATAGCCACCTATGTGCAGTTTAAAGGAAAATCATAATGATTTGTTAAAACAGAAAAGGTATAGTTGTTTGTATAAAACAAGAAATAAAAAAATGATTTTAATGAAATAATGAGTTATTTTTGAAAATAATTTTTTCTTAAAATAGATTAGGGATTTCAATTTAAAATGGGTAAGAAATCAAAATGTTCCCTTGAATCATGTTTTCTTTTCGGAAATATTTGAGAGGGGAACCTTATTAAAACATGTATAACCCCATAAAATAAGAATGATATGATCTAGATACATGATTTTGTTACATAAAAATAGAATATATAATAATTAAATAAAAATTGTGAACCATTATATTTGGATAATGGGAGATAAAGAGTATCTTGAATGAAAAAATGTGGTTCTGGTAGAATCTATTACCATATGTACGAAACGATTATACACTTTATCTTAATGTATTGAATAATCAAATTAAATACATTAATTAATTAATTAATAATCATTTAAACATTTATTGGATATATTATAATTTTATTATGTTCATTTATTTCCATTTTTATTGGTTATGATATTCAATTTCATCGTTTAACAACGTTAGTTTCCTTGGTTATCCGGATAGGTTTACTTGATGGCTCCTTTCTCTCTTGGTTTGCTCTCCCGAGCAGAGTTCCTCTCCTTTTAGGGTTTCTTCCCCAGTGATTTAGTGGCATCCTGCTCGATTTGTTCCTCCTCGTTGGCTTCCCCCTCTTCATGTTAATTCATGCGCTACTGCTTGATTGCCGCGTATCTCGAAGTCACAGCCTCTCTTTCTTACATCTCGTCTCTAGGTGTTCCCTCTTCAGAGTGTGTCTTCTTCACTTGTTCATGTAGTGACCTCGGGGTAAGTTCTGGTGTGCGGATTTCGCATCTAGACTCAGATATGTCTCTGGGTTTCTTTTTCTCCCCAAAAATCCCTTCTAGATCTAGGGCTCTTTCCCCTCTTTCTTGGGTTTGATTTTCTGGTCATCCTTTCTCTTCTTTCCTTTCTTTCTTCCCCCTGATCTCTCGCAACTCATTATGCAGTCATATCTCTCTGTTGAAGCCCCATCAGTTTTCCTTCTCTCTTCCCTTCCGGTTACCACATTTCTAACCCCACATTGGTCCAGTGCACTGGTTTTCTTATAGAGGGTTGGGATGTGTAGGTTTAATTGTGTCGGTTTCCCAGGAGCTCGACCACGTTCATGGTGGATTTGACAGTCAGGTTTGGTGGTTTCGGGGGAGGGAGAGCTTCTACATGGAGACTCTTCTGCTACAAGCTCTGCTATGGCTTCTTTCTCCCTATCCTCTCTCCCATTCGGTCTGCAGCAGTGGATTCAAGAGGCTTTTTGATGTGTTGCTTGTTCGGTCGACGACATTACAGGAGGCGCGTCCTTCATCATCCTCGATGTTTGATGTAGCTATACTTTTTTTCAGTTCATATTGATGGATTGGGTTTGTTTTTCACTGGTATTCTTGATGGTCAATTTGATTAAAGATGTTGGGTCTACGTTGGTAATAGAGTTGGATGGTTCACTCGATGGCTTGGTTTTGTTTGTTTTTTGTGCCTGTTGTTTGTTCGTATGGCTTGATTTTGAAAGAGTTTCTAGTTTTTGGATTTTCGTCTGATTCGAAGGTGATTTTGTGATTTGATGGTGGCGAGGGTAAAGTTTGAATCTCCAGCGGGACATTTCTTGTGGTCTTATAAAGGAAATTTCGAGGCATGGAGGATGTATTACATGATGATGTGATGTCATTATCAGGTGTTTTGGTGTTTTTTATGGCTTTTCGTGGTGGACGGGATGATGGTGACGTAGTGTAGACAGATGGAGTCAATGCAGTTTCCTCAATCACCTCACATGATATTCGGTGACGATGATTTGAATTTTGAAACAGGTGCTTGATGATGGTCTTGGCACAATGATTTGGTTCTGTTTTATCATTTTGATATTTGAAATCTGTAATGTGGGTTTTGTGAGTGTGACTTGAAGCATTTGGACTAGTTTTTAGGTTATCACTTACCCTCAAAGTGAATTTTTAATAAAATAAAAAAATGGATTGTATGGAGGTGGATAGATTTACTTGAATATGTATATGTAAAATTATTCAGAATGTGGATAGTTGTCCAGAACAAAACTTATATGTTATTAATGGACTTAAATTATAATAAAATACATTTTTTCTTGAAGTGAGTATGATTTATTATATAAATCATTAATGATAATCCTTTAGATTAATTTATCATTTTTTATCATCACAGACATGTTTTGTAATATTAATAAATATCATGTATAACTAAAGGATAGAAAATAATAAATAGGATATAATAAATATACTATAATATGTTGTAACCATAAAAATGGATTAATTTCTAGCCTTTAATGGGGAATTGAAATATGAAATCATGTCGTCCATGAAGCTTGTAAATAGGTAGCTCATGTACAATGTTTTCATTATTAAAATAAAAATTAGAGGAGAAGATATTTCATTAATAATTAATCTATAAACATGATAAAATAATATTATATGAATGATATTGTGGATTTCATGACACTTGGAAAAAGGTATGTGAGGAGAATATATGAAAATAAAAGAACTTCAGATGAAATTGAAAGAAAAAAGAAGTGAGTTTTACCTCTTGATTCTTTCTTCTTGAGAACCTCCTTAGGGGATCGGTTCTGGTATTATGTTAAGAAAAAAGATCATTGATGTGGGGAAGGGGATTGGGATTATATTTTATCAGAATTTGGATGAGGCTCAAGGCATGATGTGTGTGAGGATAAGAGGTGGTTATGGGTGGTATTTATAGTAGAGGAGAGGGATTTACATTTTTTCTAATTATTTAATTCATTAGTTTATTATTTTTCTCAAGACTAAAAATATTGTTGATTATTAAGACTAAATGTAGTAATTATATGATGTTATTTTGAACCAGTGGTTTTTACATCATCCATGACACATATAATAGTTTACTTTATGTATAATTTATATATATCGTAAATTACTATATTTTACCATTCACCAAAAATATATGTATTTAAGAAAAATCTCAAACATTCACACTAAAAATTTTTTGAAGCGTAGAATTATAAAATTTACTCCATTTCATGAAAATTATTTTATAAATATGATAAATTTAATTTTATATTAAAATGATCATTTACTAAGAAAATAAAAAATTTAAAATTAAAACTACTTTTCTAAATCTTTGAAAACTTCATTAAGATGTCATTTAATTTTAATATAATAATAAGAAAACAAAATATTAATTTATGAATACATTTTTTGAAATTTAATTTTGTTTTAAATTATTAAATTATTAATTAAATTGTAATTAAATATTTATTACTTATAAAAATACCAACACTAAATTAATAATTTCATAAATATTCACTTACTTATACTATGATATAATTATATCATATTACCATTTATAAGATCCTTAATTTTTTTATAATTTAATGGGTGTTGTTACTATTAATATGATCATATTAATATTCATAAAGGTAACATTTCCATTCCAAGGGGTCAAGTTACTACTAACAAAAAAAATTAAGTTGATCATATCGGACTCTAAATATCTTACTGATCGCAACCATGTATGCCTGTTTTTCCAAATTAAATTCACAATAGCAGAAAAATAATGTTTAACCGCTAGGTTATAAATATCCTCTATAAATAATAATAATAAAATTTATCCGAGACTCAGTGTTGACTGAATTAAATTATATATTAAATTTATTAGTAAATCCTTGGGGTGTTACATTCTCACCCCCCCCCCAAGGAAATTTACCCCTCGAAATTTCGTTTTACATTCTAAATTGAAAACATCTGAGGACTTGAATAACTAGATAATAAGCATAAAAAATAAAAAATTGAAAATTTTAGTATACACATGTAAATGAAAATTATATCCTAACTTTTGATTCCCTAGGTTACAATCTAGGTTATCCTTGATCAATTTACTTACATATATTCTCATGGGTATTTTTGTCGTTCCCCTAATAATGGCTCGTAAAGAGCTCATGATTTCACCAAAGCATATCCCCTAGGAAATTTAAACTGGGTGTAAGGTAAGGTCTATTTTTAGGTATCAGGTTATCCCGAGTCAGGCCTAGAACACCATGTTTGAGTTGTTACTCCTAGGTACATCTATATGAGAACCACATCCACTTGTATTATCTAAACATGGATTAATTTTCTTGATAAATCACTTAATTTATAACTACCAAAATTTAGGGATGTGTCCATATATGTTGTATTATCCCTAGGGTTGTTTCTAATTTTATCTATTCATAATCTCTAAAAATAACTATACCTTTCTCTGATACCAACTATATCATTTCTAGCCTTTTACACATATTAATTCATAATTAACCAATAATTACAATGTGGTGAACCTAAATTCTAGTATCTTTGTAAGATTAGGAATATATTTAAACATCATGATACCTAAAAAATATCATTGAATTCATCTTTGTAATGAGCTCCGAACATCCATTAATCTGATACATCTTCATAGGATAACATGGGGAAAACATGAACAAAAGGGATGAGCTAAAAAATCCTAGTAAGAAAATAAGCATAGGAATAAAACATAGAACATGGGTTAAAAGGCATAACAAGATAACATAAAGTCATGGAACATGAAAAAACATAAATAAGCATGGAATTTATATAATGAAAAATTATAATCATTGCATCATAGGAATGTGGAAAAATCATATAACATGACATAAACATGATTCATGGCTAACTACTAAGATTGTATAACAAGGTTAAAAAAGTCCCACTAAGGAATTATGTTCACTCCCACTCCCAAAATGATGTCTAATGAGACTAAACATTACCCAATTAATTGTACTTATATCTGGGTGCACCCATCATATCATGTTCATGAATATTTGTTCCATACTAAGAATAAACATAAGGGTTACCCATGGAAGTAAATGGGTATCATAATCCTATCATACGACATAAAACTTGAGCATACTATAAGGGTGTCCATGAAAGAATGGATTTAAAACAGAAATAGAAATTATTAATGTAAAATAGGCATACAACATGATATTTTATGTCTACATGAAGTGTAAACATGTTAAAAGGGTGTTTAAGACAATTAGAAATGAGCCACCTATCCGTGGTTTAAAGGAAAATCATAATGATTCTTTAAAATGGAAAATCCATAGTTGTTTTTATAAAACAATAAATTAACCAATAATAATTTCAGGATGAAAATGATTGATTTTATAAAAAAAATTGTGACTTAAAATAGATTTTTTTAGTGGATTTAAAAATAGGTAATAAATCAGGATGTTCCCTTGAATCGGGTTTGCTTTTCTGACTGTTTTGAGAAGGGAACCTTATTTAGACTTGTATAACCCCATCATAGAAGGATGATATGATCTGGATAAATGATATTGTAACATAAGAACATAATATAGAATAATTATATAAAAATAAATAATCATTATATTTAGATAAAGAGTGATAAATAGTATCCCAAAGAAAAATGGATGTTTGAGTAAAATCACTAAAATTATGTACAAAAAAGATTATAAACTTGATCTTGATGTCATGAATAATCAAATTAAATAAATTAATTAATTAATTAATACCCTTTTATAAATTTATTTTACTTATTATATTTTTATTAAGTCTATTTATGTCCCTTTTGTGGGTTATGATATTCAAATTCATCTTTCTAGATTGTTTGTTTCATTGGTTTTCAATATCGTTTTAGTTGTATATGTGTATGGAAAAATATGTATAATGAGGATAGTTTTCTAGAACTGAAAAAATATGTTATTAATGAACATATAGAGTATTGAAATGGGATTATTTTCTATAATTCAGTATGAATAATTAGATAAATCATTAATGATAATCATTTAGATAAATTTAGCAATATTTGATTATCACAAATTAGTTTTGTTATATTATTAAATATCATGTATACATACTAGATCTATAAACATAAATAGGTTGTAATAGATATAATATAATCAATTTCAACCACAAAAATGGTTTCATTACCATCTATGAATTTGTAATTAAAATATGAAATCATATCGTCCACGAAGGTAGTGAATCGGTACTTGACAGACAATGCTTTCATTCCTAAAATAAAAGAGAGAGAAGAAGATATTTGATGAATAATTATTCCATAAATATGGAAAATTATATTATACGTAAGATACTAGAGTTTTCATTCCACTTGGACATGTTTAACTGGAGTTAAGATTATAAAATATAAGAATATGAAAATAAATTAAAAGAAAACAGAAGAGGGTTTTACCTCTTGATTCCATCTTCTGTAGAACCTCCTTAGGGGATTGGTTTTGGAATTTTATCATGAAAAAAAACTATTAGATGTGATAGAGTGGATTTTTAAGTGATGTTATCAGAATTTTAACAAGGATCAAGGATTGAGAGGTTTGAGGAGAATATGTCGTGCGGACAAAACTGGTGTGGGGGAGGTTAGTAATGGTAAATCCATGGGATTGTTTATGAACTTGGAGGAAGAAATGGTGGAGGAGCTTCTCAGTATAAATGCTAAACAAGAACAGGCTGACCAGATGGTGGGAAGGGTGATTTGCGTAGTTACTAATGGTGAGCAGGCTGCTTGGATCAACAAACAAGACCTTATATTTATTAGGGGTTTCAATGAAGGGAAGATAAGTAATGAAGAGTACATTCAAACATGGTAGAAGATGTCTGATCTCTTTGAGGTCATCATCAACGATGATCTAGATACATAGGTGGACACTCTCTCCTAGAAATTATTTAGGGAGGATCTCTCTAATATGCTTAAGTTCTGTTTCAATGGTTTTGTGATTTCTTATGAGGTCTGTCTTCCTGGTTGAATTTATGCGGTTTCTCACTTTTCCTTAAAATTTTTTGCTAATAAGAAGTTAATTTTCAGTCAAAAGAATATGTGGTGAGGGTTGTATTTATAATGGAGGAGAAGGGTGTTTTCTCATTATTTAATTCATTAGTTTATTATTATTCTACAGAAAAGAGAATTTATAGATTCTTGAGACTAAATAAGTTAATTAGATCATTTTCGTTCAAACCACGGGTTCTTAAATAATACACATCTCAATAATAGTGTATATAATTTATAAAAAATATATACCGTAAATTATTGTATTTTACTACTCACCAAAAATTCAAGTATTTCACATAAATATCAAATATTCACCCTAACCATTTTTAGATGCATATAATTAAAAAATGACTTCCATTTCATAGAAATAATCATATAAATTTGATAAATTTAATTTCTAATTAGACTCATCATTTACATGGAAAATTCAAATTTAAAAATTAAAACCATTTTTATAACACATTGAAATCATAATTAAGGGCTTATAAAATTATATTATAATCATAAGGAAATGAAATATTAATTTATGAATACATTTTTTGAAAATAAATTTTCTCTCTGATTAATAAATTATTCATATAATTGTAATTAAGTATTTATGACTTATAAAAATACCGGAATTTAAATAATAATTTTTAAAATAGTAACTTTCTTATACTAGGATATAATATATCATATTATCATTTATAAGATTCTTAAATTTTATTTATACTTTCATTGGTGAGCTTACTATTAATTTGTCCATATTATTATTTGTAAGGGTAAAATTACTATTCTAAAGTGTCAAGTTAATATTCACCAAAAAAATTAAGTTGATCTTATCAAACTATAAATATCTTACCGATCGCAATAGTGTGTGAACTTTTCCCAAAATTCAATTCAAAGATGTGGAAAAATTATGTTTAACGGCTAGTTTATAACTATATTCTTTAAATAATAACAAAGTTTTTTTTTCTTGGAGACTCAAATTTGAATTAATTCCATTATATATTAAATTTATTTTCATATCCTTTGGGTGTTACATTATTTCTCCTTATGAAATTTCACCATCAAATTCCATTATACATTATAAGATGGAAACATTTGGGGACATTATTACCTATCTAACAAGATTTTAAAAAGAAAACATTTATAATAGAAGTATAAATTTTAAATGAAAAGTATATCCTAACATATGATTCCTTATGTTTCAATCTAGGTTATCCATGATCTATTTCCAAACATATATTCTTATAGTAATTTTCTTAGTTCCCCTAATAATTGTTTGTATTGAGCTTATGAATTCACCAACGAATATCCTCCAATAGTATCAAACTGGATGCATAGTAAGGCCAATTTTCATGTACCATATAACCCTGAGTCAGGCCCAGAACACATTATCGGAATTGTTACTCTTGGGTACATTTGTTCGAGAACCACATCCACTTTTAGTATCCAAACCGAGATGTATTTTCATGATAAAACACTTATATTATACTAAACAGAATTTAGGGGTGTTTCTTTATACTTATTCTTATCCCTAATGTTTTTAATAAAGATATATATTCATGACCTCTAAAAATAACTAGACCTTTCTATGATACCAACTATAGTGACTCTAGACCTTTACACATATTTGTGCATAATTGACCCATAATTACAATCCAAGAATCACAAAGTCTAGTGTATTTGGATGATTCGATGCATAATTAAACATCATAAAACCCAAAAAAGAATCATTTATCTAATCTCTATAATGATATCCAAACTTCTAATGAGCTCATACATCTGCATTGGATAGTACAGGGAATACATGAACAAAAGGGATGAGCTAAAAAACCTAGTTAGTAAATAAACATAGGAATAAAACATATCACATGAGTTATAAGGCAATGAAATAAATTCACGAAAATCGAATAATTGTAAAGAATAATAACATTTATAACCATGTAAAATATAATCATAGTGTTATATGAATGTGGAAAAAAATATAACATGACATAAACAAGAGTCGTGGTTATCTTCAAAGACTATATACCTTGGTGGACAAAGTCCCATTAAAGAATCATGTTCATACCCCGTCCCAAAATGAATTCTTATGAAACTATACATTATCCAATGCATTGGAGTGCTATCTGGGTGAACCCATAATAATATTTTCATAAATACATGTTCCACATGAAGAATAAACCTAAGGGTTACCCATGAAAAGAACTTGGTATCATAATCGTATCATCAGGCATACCAAATGAGAATTTCAAAAGGTTATCCATGAAAGATTGGATTTAAAACATACATAGACATTTATAGGTAAAATATGAATATAACATGATAAGTCATGTCAAAATTATGTGTAAACATGTGAAAAGGGTGTTTAAGAAACATTGGAAATGGTTCACCTTTGTGCGGTTTAAAGGAAAATCTAAATGCTTCATTAGAACAGAAAAGTCAGAGTTATTTTATAAAACTAGAAATGACTAAGATGATTTTCATGATAAAACATATTGATTTATAAAATAATTGTGTCTAAAAATAGATCATGCTGTGCATTTTAAATTTATTATGAAATTGGGATGTTCCCTTGAACCAAGTTTTCTTTTCAAAAATATTTGAGAAGGGATCCTTATTAAAAAATGTATAACCCTATTATACAAGGATGATATGATCTAAATACAATATTTTTTAAAATACACATATAATATATAATAATTACATAAAAATAATGAATTATTATATTAGGATAAAGAGAGAGAAAGAGAAACCCAAAGGAAAAATGGAGGTTCTGAGTAGAATCCCTTACGTTATGTACGAAATGATTCTACACTTGATCTTAATTTCATAAATAATCAAATTAAAAAATTAGATTAATTAATTCAGAAAATTTTATACATGTATTTTATTTATTACAATTTTATTAATCCCATTTATCTCCCTTTTGATAGGTTATGATATTTAATTTCATTGTTTGGGGGCATTAGTTTTCTTGGTTTTCATGATCAGTTTACTTGTATATGTGTATATATAATCTTATAGAATAAAGATAGTTGTCCAAAACTGAAATTATATGTCATTAATGAACTTATATAATATTATAATACCATTTTTTCTATAATTCAGTATGATTCATAAGATAAATCATTAATTATAATTATTGATAATAATTAAGCATTTTTTTATCGTCACAAACTAGTTATGTTATATTATTAAAAATCATGTATATAAACAAGTTACAGAACATTAAATAAGTTATAATACATATAATATAATCTGGTTCAACCATAAATTTTTTTCATGGCCATATTTTAAGGTGAAATTGAAAGATGAAATCACGTTGTCCATGAAGGTGGTAAATCGGCACGTCACGGAAAATGTGTTCATTCATAAAATAAAACAGAGGAGAGAAGATATTTGATGAATAATTATTCCATAAAAATTATACGATTATATTATATGTAGGATAATAGATTTTTGATGCCACTTATACATGTTTATGTAAATTGATGGAAAGAAAATAAAAAATATGAAAATAAATTTAAAGAAAATTGAAGAGGGTTTTACGACTCGATTCCTTCTTCTTTTAATACTACTTAAGGGATGGGTTATGAAATTTTTTAAGAAAAAAAATCCCCTAAATGTGTGAGGCGGTTGTGGGTGGATATTTAAGTATAATTTGGGCAATGAACAAGGCATGAGATGTGTGAGTGGAAGAGATGGTGGAGGTTGTATTTATAGTGGATGAGAGTGAGGTTTTCTCATTATTTAATTCATTACATTATTATTTTTCTCATGAGAAGATATAGTGATGATTATTGAGACTAAATACAATAATTATATCAATTTTATTTCAACCAATAGTACTTATATCATCCATGACTCCAGTAATAGTCTATTTAATTTATAATTTATATATACCATAAATTATAGTATTTTACTATTCAAAAAAATCTTGTATTTGAGAAAAACCCCGATAATTCACCCTAAAATGTATTTTATGTGTAGAATTAAAAAAAGAAATCCATTTTATGAAAATAATTTTCTGAACATGTGAAATTTAATTTTTAATTAAAGACATCATTTACATGTAAAATACAAATATGGAAATTAAAACTCTTTTTCTAACAATTTGAAAACATAATTAAGGTCTAATAAAATTCTATTATAATCATAGGACAACAAAATATTAATTTATGAGTACATTTTATGAAAATAATTTTTTAAAAAATTAATAAATAAATCATTAAATTTTATTTAAAAAATTATGAATTATAAAAACAACTACACTAAATTAATTATTTTTAAAATATTCACTTACTTATACTATGATATAATTATATCATATTACCAATTATAGGAGGCTTAAATTTTATTCATACATTCATGGGTGTGGTTACAATTAATTTGATCATAATACTATTCATAATGTAATAGTACTATTAAAAAAGTCAATTTACTATTCACCAAACAAAATTGTTGATCCTTTCAGACTCTAATTAACTTATTGATCACAACTATGTATGTCTGTTTTTAGAAATTCAATTCATAGAAGTAGAAAAATTATTTTTAATGGATATGTTATAAATATATCCTATAAATATTAACAATTTGTTCTTTTATTGAGACATAGTGTTGCGTACATTACATTCTATATTAAATTTATTTGTAAATCCAAAGGGTGTTACAAAAGGGCTATATTAAGGGTTTTACACATCAATTAAAGTCTCAAGTTATATACCTTAGTTAAGGAATCAAAAGTGAAATAAGGAATCATAATGGAACAACTACATATTTTTTGAATAAAATCAATAATTTAGGTGGTCTTATAGACCACCTACCTCTATATCTTAGAAAATTGATCACTTAAAAATGACCCTTGATTCAACCATAAAAAACCCTCAACATCTATTATATGAATTCCATGGAAAATAAGGTTTTCGAGGGATTGTGAAGGGGAAAAAATTCATCATTTTTTCTTATAGAAAATAGAAAAACATGGAGTGAGAGAATCACTCTAAGCTTCGATTCTAAATCAACTGCACTTCAAATGACCAAGTATTGAAGGAGAATCACCCTTGTAGAGACTTTGAGCTCTTGGATCTGAATCCAATCTAATGGACATGGAATTAAGAATAAAATTGACTAATAATCCTTTAAAATGAGGGGGGAAATGGTAAAAGTACCATATTTTAAGAGGTTCAGGGTTTGGATACAAGGTTGGAAAAACTGTTTTCCAATCTTGTGGCGCCCTCTATTTGAGAGATTCAAGTCCACATTTTTTTTCTAGTCCACCCACATGGATTCAAAAAATGTGTGGTGGTCGTGTGCCTACCATTTTTCAAGGGGGCCAGGTCACACAGTCTCTTAGGATATAGTGAACAGTTATTACCAAACATGCGTCATAAATGATCCCATCACAGAATGGCCTCTTTTCTAACTTTTTCATGCACTAAACCCCCAAGACATCCCCAAGATATTTTATACTCCCAAGAATAATTTCAATTACCATTTTAAAAGTTATTTAACCAACTTAAAATTAAAATGTTACTCATTTGTGACTAGGATCTTCCAACCTCCCCATATTACAACACCATATCCTCGAGCTTCTCTTACAATCCCCACTAAGAATTTGTTTTAAAAGATCAGGCCACTAGTCTAGAATATCATCATCCCTCTCCTAATTTTCCTCCAAAACAGAAAGATGATGTCACTAAACCCAAACCAATGAAATTTCCTTGTGATGAAAAAACCTCACTATGGTCCACAACACAAATCAGTTGATCCTTAATGGGCATATCAGCCTAAATAAAATTATTATCAACATCAATCATATAAGATAGTTCTGGGTGATAATGATGAAGTTGTTACACATGAAAGGCATAATTTATAGAACTATACCAATGTGGAATATGCAATCAGTATTCCACGGGTCCAATCCTCCCCACAATCACAAACATACCAACAAAACATTGCACAGATATACATTTATTCCATATCCAATATTGACCCAATTTCAGAGACATGTGAAGGAACTCATGGAAACATACTATAAACTCATTATGTTTATTATTTTGATCAAAATATGAGTTACTTATACTTTATACCATATTCATACACTTTATAATCAACTATATATGCTCTAACATATCGTTCATGACACATGGTCCAATCAGCTCTCATTCTCCAACTTCTGTCTAACACAATGATTATATGCCTGGAATACCATAGAGTTCCTCATAAGGTTTAATTTTTATAGTCACAAAACAACAGTTTTTATAGGATAATTAAATGGGTATTAAGTAGGAACAAAAAAACAATTCCATGAATGTAATTAACATTATCCTCATCAATATTCCAATTGGAAGGTGGATCTCTGCATTAAAATATTTTACTCAAGGACAGACATCATGAGTCCTCATACTACCACCTCATAATGTGATTCATAAGACAGGTTTCAAGGGAATAAAAAATGATTTCATAAAATCATGCCATTCTTAGACACCTATATGAAAATTTGGAAATAGAGCTATCATCTTCCACTCATAACCAGACTCGTGAAATTATTGATTTTTTATTTTCTAACTCAGTGAATATACAAAAAAATTCCATTCCCTGAAATATATGCTTACTTAATGTCAAAATACTTCATGTACTCAACCCATATCCATTTATGATGATTAAAATAAATCTATAAAAATATATATTTGTGGATTTTTTTATCGGTATAAACAAAAATAATCTCACCCAAAATATATTTCCACAAAAATTTCAATGTATAAACCATTTTGGCCTACAAGGGATTATCTTTCTGATAGCTTTGTTCATGTGTCCTCATCTATTGTGATCATTATTCCATGAACCGATCTCCCTACATCAACACTACCCCAAGTCCAATCTCTAATGCATCAAAAAATAGGGTATACTCCATACCTAACTCTAGTAAGATCATGAATGGTGTAGTGTTCAAATGTTTCTCCAACTATTTGAAGGCATTCTCACATTCCTTAAACCACTCGAAATTAACAACATTCATATTCAGAGAAAAAAATTCACTAAAAAGTTAAAAATGTTATTGAACATTTGATAATAACTAACCAATCCTAAAAATATTAGGATATCAAAAAAATTATTTGGATGATCCCAAATAACCACCCTTGAAAATTCTTTAGGTCAATTTACACACTTTACTATGAGATAGTGTGACCCCAGAAGTATACCTGGTCAATCTATTAATGAAATATTAAGGGTGTTTCATAAATCTAATTATCTCTCAGTGTACCCAAGATGATTTAAAGATATTTGGAATTTTATTCATGAGTCTTTGAGTAAAAAAATTATGTATTCCCTAAATATCGCTAAAAACTGGTCCAAATACTAGTGGAAGATTCAGTTCATCGAATCTAAAAACATGGTATGTGATTTTACCAGCCAAAAAGGCATCCTGATGAACTCATATAAACCATACCTACCTAAAAAAGTAGTTTTAAATATAATGAAAGGTATAAATCTCAACTATTGACAACCTGACCTCAAATCCATTTTATAGAACACAAAATCACACTTCAACTACTCAAAAAGATCACTAATATGAAGCAGAGGATATCAGTTCCAAATCATCATCACATTTAACTTCCCATAGTCAACACACAACTGCAAGGTCCCATTAACATTGTTGGTGAATAATAATGGGGGTCCCCCGGGTGTTGTAATCATATCGATAAACCCTTTATCCATAAACTCAACTTTCTGATTATTGAGAACCTGAATCAACAATAGTTCAATAGTATAATGTGGAATATAAACTATCTCAGCCCCAAGAATCAATTCTATCATAAACGCAACAACTCTCTCAGGTGGAGGCCGTAAGAACTCTTCAAGAAACACATCCTGCAACTAATCCATAGTAAGAGGGAAGATTTCATGCTCCACTCCCCCTTTTTCAATCATAATAATTGACACTTAGGTTGTAATATCACCCAGTTACTGACAAATTGATCATGTGCATCATACCTATATATCACATTCTCTATGATGAATGTAAAAAAACACTCAGTAAATGTGAAGGTCACTATCCTATGGTAATAATTGATGTGTTCCTTGTAAATGGACAAACAATACATTTATATTATTACATTTAAATCTGAAATATCAAGAATGAACAAGTCCCAAAGGATATGATACCCAACAATATCAAGGGTATACACCAAATAAAGAAAAATATCATCTGATCTCATCCCTAACATAGTTCCATTTGACATTAACCCATATATGTACTCCATATCCAAACACTACCCACTTACTAACCATGAATATATAAAATAATGTGATCCTCGTATACCAAATAAATTGATAGAAATAATAGAATATAAAGCAATAGTTCCTCGTACTATTTATGTTCTAGATTTTCCACCACTAGGTATAAGAAAAAATGTACGTAGATGACCTAAACCTATACCTTTGGATCTAGACTATTTCCCTGGTATTTTACATTAATATTTATATTGAAAAATTTGTCCTGTAGTAACATGTTCACTACCCCGACCAACACAACCGATGAAACTCTAACTTTCGTACTATTATAGAATAGTTGATCATGGATCGACACTATATACTAGCCTAGATCATCCATCACATCCCATTTACCGAGGGTTCCTATAGTTCATAAATACATTCCTCATCAAAAAATGAGCTCAGAACTCCAATGATGGTCATGGACACTGGACACCCATGTGGCTTGGTCTACCACACTAATAATTGAGAACTCAATCGTTGCCCTGTGATATTGATCATCCCCCCTAGATACCCTTTCCACCACTAACATGATAGATGTTATCAAGACTATGATTCATAATATTTCAAGATGTACCACTAGATCTACCAACTGAAACCATCTTCCCACAACTAGAATCCAATGTTAGGTTTTCCTCGAAAATGAGAGCTCGATACACTACCTCAACAAACCACCTCAAATGAAAGTTGTTTACCTGGGAATTGATCTCAAATCTATGTTCATCCTAAAAATTTAAAGCCTTATCTACCTCATCATATTTCAAAATTAGAGAAACGTTTTATAATTATATTAATATTATAGCGTAATACATTACTGATATACTCCCATAGGTCAATCACATTAATTATTAAGTTTTCCTTTGCCTTAGGGTCTTAGGGTAATGGTGTTACAGGAACTTCTCATAAAATTCCTCATATTTCATTCCTTTAAATCAATCATCCTGATCCTAAATATACCACCAGTTATTCCCTGGTCCTTATAAAACATAATCTCCCAACATAACTCCCTTGTGGGGGGCTCTATGGGATCCAAAATCATCTAGATAGACATAATCTAAAAACTACGCTACCTTTGTTCTGCCCTCTTGGGAAATCTATATTGGGGTGAAATTGAAACTCTCTTTTCTAATCCAACATAATCATTGTATCACATAATAGTTCTCTCTATATAAATTTCATAAAATGTGTAATTTCCTCAGGGAACTATTCTTCTCTCATATTACCTCCAATCAATGTTGCCTCTTGTCCCACTACTGGAGGTGCATTCTCTATTATGTTCTCCTATTTCCCAACTGGTAAACATTATCATGGTGGAATCTCACTACAATTACAAACACTCATTTTCACACACATAATATAATGTTTCAACAATTTACCCAATGGAAGGTTCACTACTACCATTAAACAACCCACTCCACATATATTATCCCAATTGTTGTTATTATATCTCACTCACTACCCTCAGTCGTACATGTCCTGATCAATTATTAACTAGGGGTAAAATAAACCTTAAATTTGAACCCCCCCCCCCCCAATTTGAAATTATTATAAAATATTTATACATATAAAATAATTACAAAATTCACATTAGGAACAATTTTAACCATATAAATTTGTCACTTTTCAATGTAAACAATTTTCAACATCCTTATTGAAGAGTATTTTCATCGAACAAAAATAATACCAAATAATCATTTTCGTATTTTCACTACCCACCATAACCTAATTTTTCATCAGTTTATAATATAATTTGTGACACATAAATCCTAACTTCTTAAAATTATTCATTTATATACAAACCTCATTCCATAATGGTCCATGAATAAGATCTCAGGAAACAATAATGCCACACATCATGTGTATCACCCTATAATGTAATATAATCCAACTATAAGAGGAGAACATCAAGAAAAAAAGTACAACCATGGGAACATGGTTCTTCCACTGCACATGAGTTAGCCACTACCATGAATGAGCTTATTTCCAAGTTCATGCGCACCCTATCCTATTGTATGCCATCACTAAATAGTAATTCAATAGAAAATTAATCTCAACTGATACAAATTTTTAATGAATCGACTTTCTCTAGCTAGGAACATGATAATCAGTCCTCATTATTCTCTAGTAATACCTTGGTTTACTTACCATCCCACATCATTCCATTACACATCGAGGTCACTTATTAAACGAATTAATATCCCTAGAGGCCAACACATGTTCTTCCAGTGTGCTTTTATCTTACTAACAAATAGCCCTCGAAATTTCCTAGAAGGTTTCAGATCAAAATCACTACTCCATTACAATAACACATAATGATGGAGTTCTGAATAGGTAGGATACTAAAAAGATAGATTCACCTCATTGATAAAGGTGGTATCATTTAGTATTTTGTGTCTCACAATTCTAGGGGTGTAACACTCGCCCACTTTAAAGAATAATGCCTTCATTATGGACCCCAAACAACAAACCAGGGTATCAAGTATGAACATTTAGATGGGTATTGGGTCTGATACCACTCTGTAATATCATATCTTAGGTTCCACTAAAATGGTTCCCCGATATGGTGCACCATATGTCTTCATGAATGCCTCCCCTTATTCCATTGGATACCAAATAGTAGTGAGGTTCTAATGAGGTACATGCAAAGACTATTCCCTCTTAACCATAGTAATAAAATATATGAAATCAATTTAAAAAATAACCAAAATGATATTAATTGACAACCATACATCATATAATTCATTACCCAAAACTAATTAAATTCCCAAAACTATATAAATAACCATTTTAATTCATGAAAGTCTAAGGTTACAAATGAAAACCAAAGTAATAAACTGTATATAGTTGTAATATCTTGGTCATTGGTAAGGTAAATTTTCATTTGAGATTTTTTTTCTAATACCATTAAAAATGGTTAATGGATTTATTATTGTGATTATGACATGTCTTGAGGTTGTCCTATGAATTCTGGGCATGGAAATATGGAAATGGGGTTATTTTGTGATGGGATAATGGTTAGCGCGTTGCTAGTACTAACTAAGCTCCATGTCCATGGAGATAGTGTGGATTATACCTCAAGTACAAAGCTAGGAACACAACAACCACATAGTTTTTCCAACCCTACTAGTGGCCCAATCAAACTATGTGTCCTGGTTCCTCTTGGTTATGAAGTTTCACATGGATGGCACACAGTTTTTCCAGTGGTGCGGCCAAACCATGCTTCAATTAAAATAGGGCGATTTCACCATTTTTTCCTTAGGAATAAATGGTTCTTATACTAGTTTCTTTAATATTCCTCTTATATTTACTAGGTATTTAAACCAAGATCTCCCAAGCACTTCGATGGTGATTCTACTTTGATATTTTTTCATTTTAATATCATTCAATTATGAATTGAAGCTCTAGGTAAGTCAACCATGCCTAATTTTTTTATTCTATGTATAAACCAAGGTTGAATGTATTATCCTCCATAAAATCCCTAAAACCCTTATTTTCATGGTAATTATTGAATTAATAATTCCAGGTAGTTTGGGCATAAATAAAGGGTCATGTTTAAGAGAGTAGATGAATAAGATCTTTAGGTCGGTGGACTATAATCCTTCTCCCATAGTCTTGGTTTTATTCATGCGTATGAGGTTTTTCCAATACACTTCCTTGTGGAGCTTTTAGTTCCTTGACTAAGAGAAGTAACATGATCCCCTAATTGATGTGTAAAACCCTCCATAGACCATATTAGGTCCATTTATGATGATTATACTGAGAATATAGTCACCCATGGAGGATTACCCCCTTTTGGTAATGGTGACATGAGTTTTCAAATGATGTTTGAGAGGGTTTTTGTGTTGAAAAAATTTTGATTTGTGTTGGATTGTAGTATGAAATAAATGGGTTTTTGGATTGACATGAATAATTTAAATGAGTTATGTCTTTTAAATCAATTAATGTGATAAATGTTTAATGTGGAATGTACATGTGGTTAAATGGAATGAAATGGGAGAGAAATGGATATAGTGGTGTATAAATGGTGAAATGGCATATCTATAGGAATTGAGAACATGTTGAATGTAATGAGAAATGTAAATGTAATATATGAAATGGTGCCCCAGTGTTGATTTTGTTTGATAAAAAAGGTCACTGTTGTTGAACCATTGAACTGTGACTAATGGTTGGTTGGGATGTTATATGGATTCTTCTCACCCATGGGCGAGCCAAAATGATGCTCCAGGCACCTCGATGCATCATATTGTTTGGGGGTGGACAAATTCTATTGAATATAAGGGTATGGACATGGTATTACATATCATGGTTGGGGATGGTTGTCAATTGAATTTTGAATCCATGTTTGAATACTTGGACTGATTCTTTGAGCGTGATGACTTGTGACCCCATTCACATTACACTAGACTACTGACATGGAACAAATATGGCTTGGTGGGACATGTAGCACATGGAATTGAGAAAAAAATGTGGGAAATTGAAATATTTTTATATAATTAATCCCAGATTATCAAAAACTTGTCCATTGTCTATTTATAATTTTACAAAAAAAATTATTATACAGGGTATTAGTATAGACATAGTTTGTGGTGGTCTACTGAGTTGTACTCAAATCCTACTCAGGCTATCATTGCGTACCCAATAAGACTTCATTGTTGTAGGTCAAGATATGGTAAAAGTCCCTATGTAAGATGGTTGATATGGTATTTGGGATGGATAATGGATTAGGGGAACATAAAAAAGCATCAGGATCCAGTTTGGGAAATTTTTTTACAGTGTTATTTTTGTATCATTTTGGAATTTTATACCACCATGAAATGAAATGGTTATTTTTATGGTTGTGGGAATATACCTAGTTTTTGGTAAATAATTGTAAGGTGTTTGGTTGTTTATTAGCATCATTTTTGTTATTTTTTTCCATTGTTGTTTTACTATGGTAAATTGGTTATATTCTCCCCACATGAATCATTAAACTCTCACTTTTAGTCAGATGACTCTGTAATACTAGGATGCATGCCTGAGGTTATATGCCACATAAACTCAGGGAACATTATTATTAACACCCATATTGAGACTTTAAAAATAGGTATCAAAGACAATACCTATCCTTAAGTGCCTAATAACTTCTTGGGTTTGATTTTTGGGGTCCAAAATGTTGTGGTTGTGCTTTAAATGGGTGTAGAGTGTAACACCCCTAGAAAAGTGAGACTTAAATGACCAAATTACAATACCAAAATCAATAAGGTGCATATTTCCTTTCAGGAACCTACCTAATTATAACTCCATAGTAAAGAGTACTTATCCTGGAGTATTGATCAAGATGGGTGAACTCCTAGAATGTTTCCTATGATGTGTGTGAGTTATGAAAAAGAACTTTGAAAGAAAAACTGGTGTCCTTTTGGGGACAGTCATTACTCTGATAAGTGAACCTAGTGTGTAATATCATGTTCTATACTAGGAAGGAAATAAATTTCTTACTAGAGACCCATTGGGTGAGATTATATTGTTCATGGCCTAGCGATGTCGGTTCATGACACATGAAGTCTTACAAAAATTTCACAGGGCCTTTCAATTTCAAACAGAACCATAATCAATGGTAATGAATAACCATTTTTCAATAATAATCCCATAATAACTAAATTGACAATAACTCATCCACCTCTATATGTATGATAAATCAAATATAAATTTAGATATCCTCAACTGATATTTTCAAAACAAATTTACACAAACATATACGTTTTAAATAGAAACTCTTCTTTTAAATTTCTAATTAACTTCCTACAACATCCCCATTAAATATACCCATTGGATCAACATCAATTTGATCTACACTATAGAAATTTGAATGGGTAGTTATTAGTTCTTTAAATAAAATCCATCCCCTAAAAGCTGACCACAGCATATCTTATCATTTCATATAGTGGATAAAAAACCTACAAATATATACCTCTTTTTTGAAATTAAAATCATTGTATATCTTATCCAATTTGAACTACTACATGGATCACAATATGTCATAACACTTCACAACCTATAATCTGTACTGAATAGTTTCACAAATTTATCATCAATTTTCAATGCCCTAACTATTTTTAGAGTCAGTCATCATGGCTTGGTAACATCTTCTTTGACGAATGAAAATGGGTTCACATAAAGATCCTTCCATAGAAAGGATTGCTAAAATATGTTTTAATTATCATTGCGGTGAGATTTTATGAGTTATAGAATGACTAGGTTCATTCTATAATCAGAAAAAATATGAAAACATTACTCATGGAATGAATTTTTCCTCAATGCAATAAGAATTACTATTCTAGAACCATTGAAATAATGTGGAATCACTTTTGTATCATGTTGTATTGACAATAGTGTGAGAATCCCCAATCCATAATCATGGAAGTCTTCTGGAACATACTTTATGGTGTGACCTATGGATTCATGTCATGTGAAAAGATCCATGTATTTTTTGATTTTTTATCAATAATGTAACCTACCGAATCTGTATCTAGATAATATAAAATTTCTATATTTTTTCAAGCTATGACCACCAAACTATAATGAAATGTTCCCAGAATATAACTCATAATTCTCATCACTTCCTGGAGGTTATTTTGGTTTGGAATCAATTGAAAATATGTTTCCAATCACATAGAATAAACTATTTCAAACGTAGTTATCGTAAAATAGATTAAAATACTAATGATTCTTCTATAAAAATTTGAATTAAATCCCACATTGTCCTCATGATTACTAAGTTTTGTTCCAACTACTATTAGATTTGAATCAAGATTTCTCTCTTCTATTCTGAATTTCTCTAATAGTAACATTGAATAATTCAATGGTTAGACATATTAAATACCATCATTTTGATATATTTTTATCCCCAAATAGTAGTTTACTTATCCAACTGATGACATATCAAATTCTAAACTCATTAATTGAGAAAACTTATCAAAAAAAATTATTACCTCCAAATATAATTTCATTTTTATATTCCATCACTATAAAATGAACCACTTTTTAAAATTTCAAATAGATGTTTGTTATCAACCACACTCCATGTGAAATTTAGATTCCTCAAAAATATACATCTAGTAATACCAATCACATGGAACTTAGTTTATAACATAAAAATATTTTTTAATATACACACATTTGAATCACTACCTATAATTAAAAATATAACTAGTTTATTGATATATGAATCTTTATTCGAATATTCTTTTAAGAATTATTTATTTACATCCATTTAGAATATTTTTATATTTATTTGGAAAAACATCACTATGAAAATTCTAATATAGTCCATTATATTTTTTGGTTAAAGAAAATCATCAATGTAAATGCCTTTAAACTATACATATCCCTTAAATTCCAACATTTATTTATATAGGACAAAATTTTCATTTTTATCTATATTTTTCTTAAATAAAAAACTTCTTAGAAATCATATTATAATTATTTAATCTTTCCAAAATCCCCCAACAATAATTTTTATATTTATGTTGATATTTTTTTCCTAGCATTCACACATGATTTTTATTTTTAAACACCTTCTAATAAGGTTCGTTATATCTTGTATAATATAGTATTTTGCTTTAATTATCTTCAACCTATATGTTTTTGTTGGATCATAGTTATCATAAATAATATTTTCCCTATCAAATTTACAAAATTTCTTTCTTTATTGAGACACAATTTAACTCACTTCTTCATGTTGTTCTTCTATATATTCATTCAAAAATCATCATAATTATGAACATTATGAAATTCTTCTAAATTTTTATATTTTCTATTTCTTATTTAAATTCCCATAGAAAAACTAAAGTTCCAAATTTTTATTTGACTTCATTAACAAAAAAAATTAACATTACTACTAAAAAATATATTTTTAATCGTTTTATAAAAAAACATACATGCCTTAGTCATTGATGTGTAGCCTGAAAATATTACTTCATTTATTATATATTTGTTTTTTCTCATGTTTTTATTCCTTATTTCAAATAAATTATTATATTTTTAACAATATGATATTTTTCATATAGTAGTTCATTTTATTAAATATATTTTTTGGTGTCTTCTCTACTCTCTGATAGAGTAACACTCCATTCTGAGTACAGACAAACACTTGAACTTCTTCTTTTCATAATTTATGTGAAATACCATAATTCGTCAATAACATCTTCAATGTGTTATTAAACTTAAAATTTATTCTTTCAAAAAACATATTCTACAAGATAGATATCATCAAATACACATAATGATTAATACCTTTATTTTCAATATTATTTTCCATATCATATGATATAGGCTACATTAAACTATATAATCTCAAAATTTAAATTTATATTATAGCTTCAATTAATTCTATTCCTTTAATCCTATTTATGAAATCTAAGGCTTCCATTTTTTATCTCATAAAAATGGCATGTACCATTATTTCATAATCATCTAAAAATAATATGAAATATCTCTCACCATTTGTTCTGTCCTGACCAATTATACAACACACACTAGATTTAACCAAATTTAGAAATCCAAGTTCTCTTTTTTCCATATAGTATATAGACATCGAATGATCTTTCCAAGCATACACTCATCTAAAATCATTTATTAATATAAGTTAAAATTAGTAATATCCACTATACCTTTGAATTTTGATAATATATTAATGCTCTGTTGAATAATGTAACCTATACAATGATGAAATAGTATATTTTCTTCTTAAATAATTATCAAAAAAGTATTTTATTTGATATATACCTAATATAGATTGATATTTTACTCTATCCATTCATGTTATAATTCATACACATTCCATTGATTTTTCAACACTTATGACTGAATGTGACTTCTAAAAATGACATTTAATGTTGTATAACACATAATTAATTATAAAGAATTATATAATCATAATGTAAAACATATTTATTCAATTAATCACATGCATGCTTATTTTTTCACTTATTTTAGTATTCAAGTATTTGAAATTTATAAAGTTAACTCTTCCATTAACCATTACCTTTAAATTATTAAATGGATTGAAATTATCTATCATATATGATAAAAACATTCTACATAGAATCTTTATGTAATTATTTTTTAATGTATAAAAGGAAAATTCAACTAACTTTTTCTTCTCTATCTTGTTTATTTCCATCCATGATAATCTTAAATGAATTGAAAATATTTTTTCTCTTCACAATATTTTCATCCTATGAAATTAGATCATATTATTATTAATTAAGATGATAATATGTGATCTTTAATATAATTAAATTTCACTGACTAAAATCCACTATCCTTTGGTTTCCATATGAATACCATCTTTTTTTCAGAATATATTCTACTTATTTATGACCAAAATTTAAAAAAATGGAAATCATAAAAATAATTTCTTTATATATTTGAAGATTATGTTTGAACTCTCCTTCACTGGTTTCCAATGTCTTGTCTACTTAAGTGACTATTAGCTACAACAAAATATATCATAGTGTGCCTATTAAATCCACAGTGCTTCCATTCATCAATGGAAGTATATTTTTAATCACCTCTCCAAAAAATTATTTCTTTTAAAATTATCATTGACTATAGATTAGTTCCCATTGGTTGAGGTGGTTTTTATGTAGAATCAAAAAAAAATCACAGTATTTCCCTAATTGAGTTTTGGTCGAACCTCTTTTTTTGGTTTTCCTTCTTCGTTAATCCTTGGTGGTAGATTAACTTTTGGGGATGGATATATTTTTATGGGGAAAAGGACCTAATTTTTGGATAAGATGTTTTGGAAATAATGGAGTCTCAAAAAATGTGTCAAGGGATTATGACTGTTCTCCATGGGTTTAAATGTCCTAAGAAGTTTGATGGGTTTATTTAAAAAAATTAGGGCCAAGAAATGTCCACTGAAAACTTTCACATAGTGAAAATATTGCACTACATGGACCTGTTACTAGGTAAATGTTAGGAAATAAATTAAGGAATGAAATGTTTACACATCATGAAATAGCTTCATATTTTTAAATAGTTGATCAGGTTTACATTAAGATAAGGGGACCTTTTTTAAATGTACCTTATAATTCAATAAATTCACATCGTGAAAGGGCATCACATCCTAAATATCTCAGGATCAATGGTTTTAAACAAAACTATACACATGATTTAATATCATCCATAATGAAACTTCCCCTATTAAACCTTAGTGATACTCAAGGAAATTATCGAGTTATTTATTCATTATTGGATGTATCTATCATGCATTCAATCTCTGATGGGCATCCACTCTTTAGATTTCGAATTTTATTCCATAATCCTCTATTCTCATGGCTTTATATCTTAACCTCTATTAAATCTATTTTTGATCATGATATTTGTGTTATATAGGTTCTTCTTGTCATCATATTCTCTGTTATTAATATTGTAATTACATTTTTAAATCATTTATTTGATTTAAAGATAAAGGTATGTGGTTTAAAAAAATCCATATAGCCATTTTATTTTTGTTCAGCTATATGTAATATTATGAAATTACAGAAACTCATCCTGTGTGTTTATGAATAAAAAATGGGTGATAATAATCATGTTCTTATACTAATCTTTTGATCCATTTGGATCGAATGGTTTTGAGACCTAGATTGAGGCTACTCATTGGGTGAGCCGACTCGTGAATAAAAAAACATTGTCAACTGGCTTGAAATATTTTTTAACAAGAAATAAAATATAAGGTCATTTATGGTGATAAATTAACCTTAGAGAATGGATTCCTAAATTATATATTTATTAGTGATGATTTGATATAAATGGTTTTGTACACTATAATTATAATAGCTTAAGGTAAAATTTAATGAATGAATGGATAATTGATATATAAATGATCTTTGGATGAATTGACCATTGTGAATTTTGATGTTCTGTCATCAAATATGTTATTATTTGTGTAGTGATTTATGATGAAATTATTATATAAAGGGTTTTATCGGTAATGTTGAAATGTTTATATAACAATTATTTAATGGTTATTCTAAAATTCGTATACAATGCACTTTTCCTACTGATGTTTAAATTCTTATATAAAGTGATTTTCTAGATTATGTTTTATTTCTTATAGGGCTTGGCGTGGTTATGTGATTATTCAATGCACTTGAGGTTATGGTTAGCATGGTTGAGCTACATGCACAGAGATATTTCGGAATGGTTTCTAATTAAGATGATTGTTGTAAAATATTAATTTACTAATTAATACTCTTGATTATTGCATTATTTAAAGAAATTTTTATCAGACTTTATTTGTTTAGACATGGTGTTATCGGCCTACTGATTTTTACTCACACCCTATTTGGGCTTCTGTTTTGTACCTGAGAAGATTACATGTATGTAGGTTTGGACAAGGGAAAAGGTCCTTGTTGTTGATTTTCTCTAGTTGGGTGAGTTGCTTCTTAGAGATGGAACCATCATAGGGTTAAAAAATAGGGTATTTTGAGATTATTTTAGTCAATGTGACTGTTTCCCTATATTACATTTAATTTGATATTTAGATAAATTCCAAACTATCATTACATTAAGATTTCAATACTATTGTATTATTCAGCCAACATTTATTATTTTTTTATCCCCTATGATTTACTATTTATACTATTTTCTATTAAACTAAAATTTATTTATTACACTATATCAAAACTCTGTAGCAGGTGGTATGGTCTCCCAATTATTTCATCTACATCCCCCTTACTATTTGGTAACCTCGAGTGTATATGGAGGCACACTTCATGCCAAATAACCAACCATATTTGGCTTCGTGAGAGTGGAAGATTGAGGTAAATTATAAAGTTGTATCATAGGTGGAAGGTTTATTATTTTCTATTGAATTAATTTTTTGTAAATGTTTAAAGTATACTAGGATTTTTTGGGGCGAGGTAATGAGCTTGGACAAGGGAGTAACTACCCCATATATGGGTGAAAATTTGGGTACCTTGGGATCAAATTCTTGTTCATAATGTTCATTTTCTATGGTTAATGTCATTTCATATTTGGTGATTCACATGTTGTATGATGTTATTTATTCATTAGATTTATACTCATGGACAAAAATTTCTTGAGATGAGTATGCAAGCTTCATAATAGAAACATAGTTATATATATTGACATTCATTTTTGAAGATAGGTATATATTTATTGAATGTTATATATTTCTTTGTATGAACTGTTAAATAATATACATGTTATATATGGTAAATGAAATGAAAAACATATTTTTCAATCCAATTCACTTATTAAGCCACGTTTAGAGAGACATGAGCTAATGGTATCTATTGTTGTCACTTGTTGTGGATTAATTTTTAATTGTCCAGTATTCTACAGAGTGTATTTTTTTGGAGAAAATTCCTTACAGTCATTTATGAATTGAGAATTAGGAAAGAGGCTATCAACATGATCCTAAAATAACTGAACTAGATCTTCATATATCTTCTGAGGATCAAATGTATGTTTAGCTTCATGAAATCTTCCGTAGGGTCATGTTATCCATGTAAAGGGATATTTTTCACATTGTACCTTTTTTGTATGATATGACAGGAGATTTTCAACTATAGAATCCACCTACATTAAATGTAAATGAATTACCTTAGGTAACCAATATCTAGATTGAGTCTGCCCAGATGATATTTAAGCACCTTGAGGGACCAACTGATAAGAGAGAGCTAAGAATATAGATGAGCTAGAGGATCTATCTAGGGTCAATTTAGAGAGAGATGCTCAGAATTGGTGGGACATTTTAGAGAGAGATGAGAAGCTAGATGAGTTATCTTTTAAGGACATAAAGTTGAATATTGTAAGCCACTTCTACCCTAAGATTTTGATGGATGAGATGGATTAAGAGTTCATGCATCTGATTTGGGAAGGAATGTTCATGATGTATTATACTTGACACTTCAACGACTTGAGGGAATTTTCACAATATTTAGAAGCTTATTCCATATTCATGGTGAGGAATATCTTGGGTGAGATTCACTATACGATCATTTCACAGCTAAACATTTCTTGATGGAGTAGCTTTTTGGATGTGATGAATCAGGGTCTCATCATGGAAGGGAATCTGAGAGGGGCCCAAAGCAGAATCTAGTATATTTCAATAGGGAAAACTAATAGATTTTCTTCTGATGAAAAGAAACAAAATTGCAATATTTATTACCAAGTAAATTGTGGGTAGATCAGTCATGGAAGTGGGCTTCCATCTAAGGCCCGTGATTTATTATAGTGCTATTAGTGTGTAATGATTAGTCAAAAGAGGCCTCAATGTCTATACCCAAATTTGGACTTTCATGATTATGGTCAGTTATGCCACCTTTAGAGGTTTTATATGGGAATGCAATAGCAGTGTAGTAGTAGGGTATTAGGATAGGTACCAGAGACTTGGAAAGACACAAATATGCCCCAGTAGAATGGTAGGTGGATTTTCCAGTAGAATTTCAGGTCGAGGTAGGGGATATGGAACCCCAACATATGAGTGGGAGTACTAAGAATAAGGAACATTATATGGGAGTTAAATTGAAGCCCATGTAATGGGATAAATTGAAATGCATCACTAGAAAATGTTGATATAGGACACTCTACCTTTAGAGGTACAATTTTTATGTCATATAATTTATCTTACATTTGGTTTTATATACATTACATTATATATTCTCATTTCTCGAATGGTTTGGGCTTTGTTGTGCAAATATTAGATATTATATAGACCATCAAAAGACCATTTATAGAATGGTTAGAGGATATCTAATGTTTCAAGTCATGTTCTTTAGAAATTGGTGTTTATCATTTCATTTGGTAACCTTTTGTTCTAGAAAGTATATTTCTCAATTTTCATTCAAGGTAAGTATTTTTTATTTCTATACCAGGCTCATATCATATGTTACCAAATAGGAGTTACATTTATATCTCCTAAAAGTGGATGATACTTTTATCAGGATGAGTGGTATCTTCTATATAGTTGTGTTGGACTAATTCAATGCATATTGGATTGGCTCACATCATAGATAATAGATCTTGATCTAGATGATGGTGTAATTTAGTAGGAAACATTTCTACCAATGGTAGACTATTTTCATAATGTATTTCTTGATGAATTATATGGATTGCCACCTGAGTAGGAGATCGAGTAACTAATTGATTTATTACCAGAGGAAAGATAGTTTTTATCCCACCATATAGGATGGTACCATTGATCCTTTTGGGTATTAATGCTCAGTTAGATGGTCTAAAAGATGAGGGTTTCAAATGTCCTAGTACATCACCATGGGGTTATTTTGTGATTTTTAATAGGAATTATGATGGTATTTTTCTCTTGTGTGTAGACTCTTGGGGATTGAACCAGATCAAGATCAAGAACTCTTATACCCATTTGTGCATTGATGATCACTCTAATTATTTGAGAGGTTCCTGATGTTTCTATAAGATTTCCTTCATATCAGGGTATTTTCATTTGATATTGATACTATGAAACATAAATCATACAAATTTTAGGAGTAGGTATGGATTTTATGAGACCATATTGATGTTTTTTGTTTTATATAATGCACCGATGGTATTCATGTACAAAATGATTATTACCTTCCAACTTTCCTAGATTGTTTTGTGGTGGGTTTTTTCAAATTAATCTTAGTGTACTTCCAGTTTGAAAACGAGCATTCCCAATATGTTGAAATAATCATGAATACATTGAGAGAGAATCATATATATTATAGGATATCGAAATTTAGTTTCTAGATTGATAGAGTGCACTTCCTGGGTAATGTTATCTCAGAGTCTAGAGTGTAATTTCATCCAGAGAAGGTTACAGTTTTAGTGTCTTGGGCGAAGCCCAAAAATTTCTATGAGATTCAGATCATTATTGGTCTAATAAGATATTATTTGTGCCATATCTTGGACTTCTCATTCCTTTAAGTACTGATGTCTGGGATGACATGGAAATGGGTGAAGTTTATTTGGTTATAATCTTGCAAGAGATATTTACAGGATCTGAAGGGCTGGATGACATCATCATTGATCATCACCATACCTCTTCCAGGTAAGTCATATTCCTGGAAAGTTTAGGAATCCAAAGATGTACTTGGAGTAGTTCTGATGTAGGAGGACTGAGTGGTTTCTTATGGATCCATAAATTTGAGACCAAATAAGAGGAAAAAAAACTAGAAAAAATTCTATTTCCACAGTTCAAAACTGTGGAAATAGGCCCCAAAAATGTGGTCGTTGACTATAACCATGGTTTTGGCCAATGGTGGATGCTATCATCATAGCAGTAGGTCTCAACCTATTTCCATGGTTTTATCTATGATAATAGCTACATATTTCCACATTTTTGAAAACTTTGGAAATAATCCTTAAAGATGTCCACCATGGTGATTGACCTGGATCCATGGTTTAAACTGTGCCTATAGCCTTGATAAATCGTACCAATAGCCTAAATAAAAAATTTCACCAGCGAGTTTTAATCACAATACCTCCCCTTTAAAAACAAGTGTACTCACCACTACACCACATGAAAATTCAAGTATATATATATATATATATATTATGATATATATATTAAAATAAACTGTTGGAATAGCCTCATAGCCTTGGTAGTAGGTCTTCCAGCCAAACGTTTTTTGGGAATTTTTTTCCGACGGTAGCACGGGTAACCTATTTCCATAGTTTTGAATAACTGTAGATATATTCCATCAAACAAATTGGCTCATAGCCACAGTTTTAATATCTTTGCTATATGTCCATGGCAGTGGACTCATTTTATAGTAGTGGAAATATAATACTCATGATATTAAGTTATTAGTGGAGGTATATGCGTAGTGATTTTTTAGAAAATATCTTTTTGTAGAGAGGTTTGTGTGGACCACAAGAGCCTTAGGTAAATTTTTTCTCAATGAGACTTAAACCAATGGAAGTTGAGGTGTACTGAGAATCTATATTCTTTATAACATCACCCATACTTATAAACAAGGCCAGGGAAACCTTGTTGTTGATGACTTCATCAAAAAGACATAGATAGAGGTAGTGTGGGGTTCTTAAAAAGAGAGGTAGATGATGGAACTCTTTGAAGACGTGAATCAATATGTTCAGGAGTCTAAGTGATGAGTATCTCATATTTCAACATCTTTTATACCAATGCCTATAGACCTGATAAATAAAGGGATGATATCTTACTCATATGTCTCTTCTCAAAGGGAAATATTATATAATGGGGATCCACCATTAGGATGGTATCCTAGAAGTGATAATCTTATTATTAACCATCATTATGTATGGGTTCGTGTGGGATTTCACAGTGAGATGATGACAGAGGTTTATCCATCTATATGGGAAATACATCTAATTATTATGAAGGATTATTTTGATCTTTATAGACAATACTGGTGGCCAGTAATGAAGAAGGATGTAGTCAGCTTCATGGGGAGATATTTAACCTATAATTAGTTTAAATTCAAGAATTATAGGCTTTTTAGGATATTGATGCCTATGTGCATTATAGAGAGAAAATATGATGATGTCACTATGGAGTTTTCAATAGTATTTCCAATGAGACCATTCAAGAAAGATGTTGTATGGGTGATCGTAGATCGAATGATGAAGGTATCCCACTTCTTGACCATCAGGGAGGCCTTCACTGAGGATGATCTAGGTATTCTTTACATGCAGTGGATAGTTATGTTTCATAGTGTTCTAGGGAGTATAATTTTTCATAGAGATTTCCATTCCATGTCTTGGTTCTACCAAGGTCTTCAGAAGGATCTAAGATCATCAGTTCATTTGAGTATGTTTTATCATCCATAGACTAATAGTCCATTTTTTCAAACCATTTAGATTCTATAGGACATGTTATGATATTTTTTAAGGATTTTGGAGGATTATGGGATTAGAATTTCGTACTCATGGATTTCTAGTATGTGAAAAACTTTTAGGAATCAATCCAAATGGATTCATTCAAGGATCTATATGGAAGGTTGTGTCATGTAACTCATTATTAGTTAGAGGAAGGTGAGTTAGTGATTTTTGGACCAAATATCATGTAGGATATGTCTATATAGGTTTAGTTGATTCGGAGAACGTGTAGAGCTAGCATAAAACTAGCACTCGCCATCAGATATGACCACTATAGTTTGAGGTTAGTCATCATGTCTTCCTATGGGGGTCTCCTAGGCTGGAGAAACAACGTATTAGGAAATGTGGAAATCTATCACTTAGGTTTTCCAAGACATTCAGGATAGTGGAATGGTTCAATCTAGTCGAATTCTAATTGGGCCTTCCACAGTGCTATAGTGCCATGTATGATGTGTTGCACATGTCACGACATTGAATATTTTATACAAACCCTTCTCATATGGTAGACCATGATGACATCAATCTTAGTGTATATGCATCCTATTAGGATCATATGATATGTATTTTAGAAACTAGTGAGAAGTGTCATTGTGGATTGATCTTACATCCAGTACAACTATATTTGCAACATGGGCATGTTCAAGAGGATAATAAGTACATGGAATATGATATGTGAGAATAGTTTCATGAATTATTCACCATGAATCCATAGTGATACTTGTAGAATATCATATATGATCTATTAAATGGTGGGGTGGTTGTAATATCACTTCTTCTTCAACGAATCTTACTCTTTTTTTGTTGAACCACTTTTTTGGGTTTTCCTTATTCATTAAACCATGGTGGTTGAGTATATTTTTTAAAATCGGGAGATTTTTCTGGGTAAAATGACATAATGTTCTAGTATGTTTGTTTTCTGGAATTATTGGTATCTACATAAATGTGCCAATGGATATGGGAGTTCCCTGTGAGTGTTGGAAGGATTCAGTAGTGGTTTGGGTTCATTCTATAGAATTTAGGCTGAGAGATGTCTGTTGGAAACTTTCATGTCATGCAAATATTAAATGAAATGAACCTATTACAATGAATATGTCATGAATTAGTTCAAAGAGTCAATATTTTACTTGTCATGAAACTGTTTCTTATTGTGGAAATGTTTCATGTCATGAGATAATCAATCGAGGTTATTTTAAGCAAGGGTGGCATGATTTTTTGTGTACATTGTAAATTGATAAATTCACATCAAGAAATGGTGTTACATTGTGTAACTATCAGGAATAGTGGATTTAAATAGTGACGTGTATATGATTTTGTATCATATTTCATGTAGCTTCTTATCTTGAACCCTAGGGTGACTCTAGGTAATTTTGAAGAAATTTCTTCCTTCTATGATGACTTGATCAAGATTTAAATCTATGATGAGTTTATTCTCTTTGGTTTTTTCCTTTTCTTCCATTATCCACTATTATCATGGATTGATATCTTTACCATCATTGAATGGGGTTTTGATCATGATTTTTTGGGTTATAGGTTCTTTTTATGATCATATATGCCTTCATTATTATTGAATATACCTATTGAATGTGTTGTTTTAATCTACAGATAAAAGGTAGGTTTTCTAAAACAAATCCCAATAGTGTGTTTAATTTTTTTCAATTTTGTGAAATATTATACGATTGTTTCGACTCAATCAGAATTTTATCAAAAAAAATAATGGGTGATGATAATAATATGTTTAGACTACTCTTTGGATCCATTTGGATCCAATGCTATTTATACATAGCTTGCATCTACCCATAGGGTGAGCCTACCCATGAATAAAAATTAATTGGTAAATGGATTAAAAATGATTTAGCATGACAAGAAAACATAAGTTATTTATTGTGATATATTCATCTTAGAAAATAGATTCTTTGATTATTGAATGACTAGTGATGAACTTATATAAATTGGTGTATACCCAATCATGATAATAAATTAAGGAATAATTTAATGAATGAAGGGATAATTTATAGAAAAATGATAATTGGATAAAATTACCATTGTGAATTTTGATGTTATTTTGTGTTATCCTGTCTATAATGAATTTTGTTCTAATTTATGTTCAAATTATTATATAAAGGGGTTTTACCGATTATTCTAAAATGATTATATATAGGGATTTCCCTGTTATTTAAAAATTATAATATAAATGGATTTTCTAGGTGATACTAAAATTATTATATATATCAATTTACCTGGTTATGTTATAATGATTATAGGGCTTGTCCGGGTTATGTGAGTATGTCATGGACATGTGGTTACGGTTGTCATGTTTGTGCTATATTCTAAGAGAAATTCTAACATGGTTTGAAATCATGTTGATTTTTGTATCATATTAATTTATTAATTAATACTAAATATTATCACATTATTCTGAAACTTATTATCAAACTATTTTAGTTTCGACATAGTGGTGTTAACCAAATAAGTTTTACTGATACCCTATTCAAGCCTCTATTTTTTACCTGAGCGGAATACATAGATGTAGTTTTGGATAAGTTTAATGGATCACATTATTTATTATTTCATTCTGTATGGGTTGGATATTTGAGATGGGATCGACCTGGGGTTCATAACTAGGGTATTTTGAGTTTATTTGAGTTAACAAGGTATTTTCTCTATATTTTTTTAGTTTGAAATTTAGAAAAATTACAATCTATCCTTACATTATCATTTTATTATTATTGTATTATTCAGTTAACATTTATTATTTAGTCTATACAAAATAATATATTATTTCTATTGTTTTCCATTACACTGTGATTTTTTTATTCTGTTGTATCCAACTCTATACCATGTGGTATAGTATCCCCACTATGTCCTCTAAACCCCTGAATCTAGTTTGTATATTCTAGAATATGTGGAGGATCAATTTACATCTAGTAACCACCATTGTTTAGCCATGTGAGAGAGTTCCATATCGGGGATGTTACACTTCTCTTTGTATTTGATGTTTTTTCCATTGATGTTTCTTCATTATAAAAAATTCCAATTCTACCTATACTAGTTTTTCTTTGACCACTATTCATTTATTATAAAAAAATACCCTTTTTCACTCTTATGAAGATTCTTCTTAAAACATCCCAAAATGAATTTTCTACCTTGAACTGCCTATTTTGATTTCATGTCCAATCATTTTTTTCTAAAGAAAAAACTTCTTATTCTAGAGTTTTAATATTATAGAATTTATATTTTATAGATAAGTCATGACCACCAATGATCTTAGTCTATTATTTAACCTTTAACTTATGATTCATAGTTTCTTCATATTTCACATCATTTTTCTCATATTATTCAAAACCTATTTTAGGATGACCAACTTATACATCATTTTTTGTAACATAACTTGATGAAAAATTCACAAATCAATAATTTTTTGTTTGTATTTAATGATAAGTCATGTTATTTATTGGAACCTTATCATTCCATATAATGACTAAGTCTTAATTTACATAGACATTTCATAGCTTTTTCAGAATACATAATACAATACATAAGAGGGTTCCCAAAGTCCATATGAGTTTAGTTACTTTGGAAACATAGAACAAAAATATTCAACTCAGTGAAAGATCTTCAATAATCCATGCAATGATATTCCCCCTTATTAATTCTACTTTGAAAATCATTCTTCATAACCTGGGGAAGGAAAAAAAGGGGTGATCTCATACCCTCGGTAATGGTAAACAAGGAGATAGGTAAGCATAAAAGGAATATAAGGATATGAGAACATGATCATATCATTAGAATACCATACCCTATATATCAGAGATCATAAACATGAATCATGGAATATTTATTAGCAGTACTTAATACATGAATCAAAAGATAATCAGGAACATAATCTATTAATGGGTAACATATGAATAAGACATGGAATTATGGAATGCACATCAACGTATAACATCGTGAAAATGTATAAGTATAAATAGTTTCATTCATTAAGTTACAGACATGAAATCAGGCCCTCACATAAACTTACAAACATGAAACTAGGTCCATTAATAACATTTTAAACATGCAATTAGGTTCACACATAACATTGTGAACATGCAATCAAGCTCGTGTATAGCATTTTGAACATGTAATCAGGTCCACGCATAACATTGTGAACATTTAATCAGGTTCACACATAAACCTAGGGACATACAAGAAGGTCCATGTATAACATTATGAATATTTAATCAGGTTCATGTATAAAATTTTGAACACATGATAAGGTTCACTCATAATGTTATGAACACGTAATTAGTTTCTCATATAAACTTATGGACATGCATCTAGGACCATACATAACATTTTGAACATGTAATCAGGTTCACTGATAACATCTTGAACACATAATAAGTCTCACACATAACATTGTGGACATGAAATTAGGTTCATTTATAAACATATATACATGAAATCAAGTACATGCATTACATCATAAACATGTAATCGGGTTCACACATAACATTTATACTCATGATTCATCCATTATTACTCAATTAATTTGAGGGAGATATAGGTCCCATGCATTTCAAAATAGTATCATTCATACATGTTCCACAAAATAATAAACATTCATCATATCACGACCCATAAAAAGATACCATATCAAAACCCATGAAATGAAATGGGTATCATAGAAAATTAATCATATCAAATCTTAAGGAAAATATATAGGTTTTATAATAATTTAATCCTAGAATAACCTGTGAAAGAAATTGGGTTTCATAATCATTTCTCATGGCATAAAAATTTAAATATAAATGGTTTTTAAAATCATTTAACATATGGAAGAGGAACAATTTTCATAAACATATAACCTTTGAATAAGAAATAAGCTTTCATAAACATCATGGCATTAAAAAAATAATTTATAGAATGAATATGAATGGATCATTTGGGTAATTTCCCATTAAGGCTTATGTAACATAAATAAGTGTTGTGTTAGATGAAAAATAGATTTGATATATATATTTTAAAAAATTCCTGAGGAAAATATCCTATATTCTCCCAAAAAAGTTTTTTTAAACCATAAATAAAATTTAAAACATATAAAGGTCTCTAGAAAAAATGTGAAAATATTTTTCCCTGAAAGCTTGAAAACCTTTTTCTCTAGAAACAGTTTAAAAACATTTAAATGACACATGAAAACATTTTGAAAACCATTTTTCATGAAAACTTATAAAAGAATATTAATAAAAATTTGAAGTCACCTTTTCAATGAAGTTTTATAAAATAAACATGAAAATTCTTTTAAACCCACTTCTTTGAGAATACATTAAAAAATATAAATAAACCTTGAAAACATTTTGAAAAAATATGGTTTGAAATAACACAGATTTATAGCTAAAGAGAGAGGTAAATTTGGGATTTCTTAAAACACTTTATTAAATATCCCATATAAAAAATAGTGGGAAAATTTTACCAATAAATGAATATGTAAATGATAACCAAAGAAAAGAAAATTAATAAGTTTTCTTAAGATATTGATAATAATATTTCATCAAAGGTAACATAAACAAAAACAACCTCAAAAAGCAATGAGATTGTTTCAATAAACTCTTAACACTTAGTAACTATGAACTATAATCCCCACATAAGAAAACTAAATTACACGAAGCTTAAAATATCATGAAAATAATGAGATTCAAGGTACTAAAATTCAATGGAAGTATATACAACTCATGGAAAATATTAGTGCACAACATGACAAGAGTCTTGAAGAATGTAAATTGATACAAAATTACTTTATAGATTTAGGAACTATTATAAAATAATCCCCATGAAATAAAGATCATAAAATGGATATGTGAATACCCATAAATTTAATTATAATAATCATATAATACTTCCATGGTAATTATACACACCACACAAAAGAAATAAGTGGCGAATAAGGAATGATTCTCACAAAAATAAAAATAAAGTTAGATAAAATTATATTACCTTATGTCTTGACCTTCATAGTAATCATAAAAACTTCCTATATAATAAATATAATTTAGTTAAACATCTTATCATAGAACCATATTCTTATATCTAAACCATATTTCGTTTCATTATGACTTTTTATTACCCAGTTGTTAACAATTTTATGTTAAGATTACGTTTCAGTTAATATTATCTTTTTACACATGTAAACCATCACATAAATATAATGTATATTAAGTATATTTTTATTATAATAATCAATATAATATAAAATTATGAAATTGAAAACACTATTCTTGAAGACAATAGGTCGTACAAACGCATGAATGTTGTTTTTGTCATATTGTTGTGTTGAAAGAAAGAAAGAGAGTGGAATATATGTATATATATATATAATATCATTAAAATAGGATTATTATTTCATATAAATCATATAATTTCACTAAAAACATACTTAGTACATTCCATTTAGTGTGTGAATGAATCACGTCGCTTTGAGGGGGCAGTAGTCCAAACTTTTTCAGACGAAATTATCATTTTTACACAAAATGTAATGTATAAAGATATTTGTTGTAAAATAATTTCATAATATTAAAGAAATAATATTTATCATATATAAAATATATAAACATAATTTCTATAATAATTCTCAAAAATTAATGGTGGTAAAGTTAAAAATTAACAATCATCTTTTGGGGGGGAGGTTGTTTATTGTAAACATAAACAGTATGTTTGTTACCCATTAAATGGAAGTGTGTGTAAGTGTAGGTAGAACCCATTACATAAGAACATCTCAATATATTGAGGATACTATTTTAGTTTTATAATCATGTTATAAATAGATTGGTGGGTGTGGATAATTACAATAAGATAAAGGAGTTTGAGGAGGGTTGATTCTTCTTCTTTGGGTAACCCCATTTGGTTTTCACCCAAGAGATTCGTTGGATTGATTTATTAAAAAATATTGGATTCATCATGTAATATCAGAATTTTTATAAGATTATTTTAATGATATTTTTAGAAACTAATTGGTTTTATATGTGTGAGTAAGTGGGAGTGTGCTTTCCTTTTTATAATGATAGGGGAGTGGCACTCTTGTAAATACCAAATGGTATTAATTAATGGGATGTATAACTTACCTAAAGTGCATAAAAATGGATAATTAATGAATTAAATGGGAATAATTTTTGAAAAAAAACCTCAACCACAAAAAAATATGTGCATTTTAATAATTTGGCATTGTAACATCAAAGTGTCCCTAATTTTATCATTTTGGGTTTTATTAATGATACTATTTTTATATCCTATGAAGATTAACCATTAATATTAAATTAAAGTGAGTTATTTTTGAAAATATAGATCCACATTTTTATAAATACTATACCTAATTGAAAAAATAAAATTCTCATGTGTTTTGGAAATTAATTTTAAAATAAGCGTATGTGACGTGGAAAAGCACTGGTTAAACCTGAACCGTGCTAAAAATATTTTTATAATATGTGGGTCGATATGATAATTATAAAAGATATATTGGAACATTAATACATCATTTTTAATATTTATTAACACCCAAAAATTACGTGGTATTATATAGTATTTTTATTAATTTTAAAACATTTAATAAAATATCATTTATCGTAAAATAACATTAATATCAATTTTGATATTATTTATTTAATTTTAATTTTAAAATATCACAAAAATATTTGAATTAAAATATATTAAACAAAAATCTACGCAACATGATATATTGATATACAATAACAATTAGAGACAATAATTAAATTAATTTACTTCACTTTTAATATTTATAATATCATTTATTTTTGTTATTTACTAACTAAATAATCACTATGTTGGCCTTTTGTAATAATATTTAGTAAATATATCATCTCTAATAATTAATGATAAATTATTATTATAAAAATAAATTTTATATCATTATAAATGATATATATGACCCAAAATATGATTTTTTTTTACATATCTCAAAGTTTTATAAATACTAAAGGTAAAGAAAGTTCCATTTTTATCTTATTCCTTACTTAACCTATTATATAGAACACATCCATTTAATAACATCAAAATAACAAATAAAATTAAAACCAAGAGGTTATATGGTACAATTATTGGAATTAAACGTCATTTGGTCAAGTTTCTAGGTCATTGTTGTCCTTGATATTATGTTTTATTCCCTTATTAAGCTTAATTTTACCTTAATCTCCATAATTAATTTTAATAACTTTCTCTATTATTTTTGGTGAAAAAATTAGTTGATATTATTAGATCAAAAATATTAAACTTCTTACAACTTTTTATATCTATTTTTTGAAATTGAAATCATAAAAAGTGAGAAAATTAAGTTTAATGCTAATCCAGCAGACGTAGTGAGAAATCGGGTTTTTAAAGTAAAAACATTCAAAAGTTCAATAAGTTTTTATATCTAATTTCAAAATAAAAACTATTTAAAATGACCTAAATTGGATTAATATATTTATTAGTTATCTATTCTTACTTTATAAATTAATTTAAATTATAATTTAACATTAATAATTATTTAAATGAAGAGGCGGTTTTTTACTACAATACATTATTTTTAACTATTGATCATAAAATGAAGTTTCTCTGACAAATCCCAAAAATACAACTTAAGATAATTTTTAAATTATGAATTTAAAAAGGTTGTTTATTTTTACAAATAAAATTTATAAAGTTTCAAAATATTGTTTTAAAAATAGATGTCCCATTAAAAGTTGCTAAAACTCAGTCTTGCATGTACAGCTTGCAAACTCAGTGTTTTGTGTACTACAAGCTAATCTATGTGTTTTTTATAGAAAACTATGAAAATGTTGTTGTGTATAATACAAGACAAAATAAATTTAGTGTTTCATGAAAAGAAAAAAATATCAAAAATATCCAATTAATTAAAAAAATATTCACAAAATCTCAGAGTGTTGCTAGATTCTACCACCCTTAAAATGAATTTCACCCTTAAAATTCATCAGGGTTATTGAAGGTTTGACAATTTTAAGTTCTTATAATAGAAAAAAACATTTTAAAAGTGAACAATGAAATTTCCTTTAAAAAATTGAACCATAACAATTCAACGGAGTAACACATAGCTGGGTTTCCACTTTGGAGAACATAGGTGGTATGTGGAAACATGGACATGGAAAAGAAATATAAATAACATGTTCTGGAAGAGAGTGATATAAAAATTGGTCGGGAAAAATTTAAAAATCACAAAGCCATAAATATATGATTATCTACGAGACCATTTGATATATTGAGAAAAAAGTTACTAGGATAACCTATTTGGATTCAAGATCCTTTCCCAAATGTTGAATAATTTTCATCAGAAATTATACATATATGATTTCATTCCCTCTGATAAGTAAAGTATCACCCTTTTATCATCCCTTAACCAATTTCTACTTCACCTATTTCTTTAAAAAGAAAGGTTATTTTTCATTACTGAATCACTAAAATGTCATGAGATCTATAATAAGTCATCTAATCTCTCTTGAGTTCCCATCAACACAAAATTTTTAGAGCAGGTTATCCAATATGCATAAATCATCATGTGGTGAGATAATACTTTAATCTCATCAACTTCATCAAAAGTGTAACATAAAAATCCCATAAATAGTTAACCTTATAACCCTAATGAATGAAGAAAATACTAAACATTATAAAGAATGACATTAAATAATCTTAACATTGATCCCATATATATCACAAAGTAGCTCTTCGTTGTCTCATTCCAAACATGGGAATACCCTCATCATATATTCTCTTGAAACATGGTAATAATCTAAATTACCATGAATAATTTTGGAATACATTAATGATTCCATATTCTAATGGTTTCAGGATATATTCATTAAATGCATGAAGTTGTAAACTTTATCCATGATGACATAGACCATTTTTTTAAGAAATCAATAATCAAATATAGGGTAATCGGTTTTATCCAATTTACTTTATCCAAATAATTTATCTCTTTATCCAAGGTAAACACAATTATCTATGCATCTTGATCACATAATGGTTACCTTACCTTAATCAAATATCAATTTTTTTGTATCCATCTTCATTTAACATACCACATTAAATCATTAAGAAAAACTTATACTGAAAATACTTATATATTTCATGATTCATATAACATGATCTTTGAGTTCCAAAACACAAATACTTCATTCAACTATCTTTATTCTTAAACCATTACTTGTGCTTCATTAACTTATTCATTAATACCTATTTCTGTGAATGTGAAATATAATTCATTTCATAAGGTTCCTCAACCTCAATCTAATAATTCTTATTGTGTTTAATGAAAACAATACTGGAAGAACATCACTTTCCTTTCACATGTCGTTTGTCATCTCTTCATCTTCATAAGTATAACCAATACTCAAACCACCTTTCTAATTATATTTATGAGATTTCATCTTGGGAAATAGATTTTAATAATTTCAATAATTTCCACATCTGAAACATTCAATGTTATCCATGTTTCTTCTTGTCCTCTTAATTGACTAAAACCCAAAGGCACAACATGAGAAAGACATACTATTAAATAAAACCACATAATTATGAAACATTTCATACATAATGTATAAATCATGAAACCTAATTTTAAATCAATGATACCTTAGTTTTATCTAAGTTTATTCATAGTCATATTCTTTTCAAATCCATCAGGACTTTTCATGAAGAGTTTCTTAGTTTCCAAAGCATATCCCTGGGATTGTCAAAACATGTGTGCAGAAAGGCATGTTTTTGTGTACTAGGTTATGTTGAGTCAATCCCGACACACCTTTTCAGAGTTGTTACACCTAGGTACATCTGTTCCAGAGACACATCCATGTGTAGCATATAGATAAGGATGTATTACTAGGAAACCACTCACTCTATCCTTTACTAAAATTACAGGATGTTTTCCTAAACATTAACTAATCCATATAATTATCCTTAGATACATACCAAGAAATATCCATAGAAATATACCTTGGGATATCAATGATGTTTTCTCATACTTGTTTTCAAATTTTGACTAAACCTTCACTCTGATACCAAGTAAAATTACCCAATCATAATGTACATAGACATTTCATGTCTTTTGTAGAATAAATAATAAATTAGACAAGCTGATGCCCAAAGACCATATCAGTTTAATGACATTAAAAATATTGAAAAAAAATATTATAACTTGGTGAAATATTTTCATTATGTCCCACAAATATCTTCCCCCTTAGTAATTCTACTTAAAAAACTTTCTTTATAAACTGGGCAAGGAAACATAAAAAGGGTGATCTCAGATTCTTAGTATGGATACGAAAGGATATATGTAAGAATAAAATGAACATAAGTGTATGATAACATAATCATATCATTATAAGATCACACCCTGCATATTAAATATCGTAAACATGAATCGTGGAAAAAAATATTTGCAGTACAGAGTACATGAATGATAAGATAATCAGGAACATAAGCCATAAAAGAGTAACATATGAGTAAGACATGTAATTGTGTAATACTCATCAATGTATAACATCATGAACATGTATAAGTAGAAATATGTTCACTCGTTAAGTTGAGGATATGAAATCATTCATTCTCATAAATTTATAGACATGAAACCTAGCCTATACATAATGTTGTCTACAAGCAATTAGGTTGGCACATAATGTTATGAACATGCAATCTGTTTAACACATAACATTGTGAGCAACTAATCAGCTTCACATATAGCATTTCGAACATGTAATCAGGTTCATGCATAAACTTATGGACATGAAACCTGGTCTATGCATGACATTGTTAACATGTAATCAGGTCCACTCATAACATTAAGAACACAAAAAAGGTTCAGTTATAACATTGTGAACTTTTAATCGGGTTCACACATAAAATTATGGGCATGAAACTGGTTCTATGTATAATATTGTGAACATGAAATCAAGTTCATGTATAACATTAGGAACACATAATAGGGTTCTCCCATAACATTGTGAACATGTAAAAAGGTTTATGCATAAAATAATGGAAATGCAACTAGGTCCATGCATAACATTGTGAACATGTAATCTAGTTCACACATAACATTTATACTCATGATTCATCCATAATTACTCAATGCATTGGAGGGAGATATAGGTCTCATCCATATCATAATAACATCACTAATACATGTGCTATAAAATAATAAAACTTCCATCATATCATTACGCATAAAAAATAATAATATGATAACCTATAAAATTAAATCTAGGTCATAATGATTTAATCATAACATAACCTATGGAAAATATATAGATTTTATAATAATATAATCCTAGAATAACTCATGAAATGGATAGGGTTTAATAATTATTTTTTATTTGATAACCCATTAAATAGAAATGGGTTTTATAAGCATATAACTGGTTGAAAAGGAATGAGTTCCATAAACATATAATCCGTGAAGGATAAAATGGTTTTCATAAACATAATTCCTTTAAAACAAACCATTCATAGAAATAATATGAGTGGATATTTTGGTTCATTTTATATAAAGTCATTAATAACATCAATGGATGTCATCTTAGATAGAAAATAGTTTTGAGATATATTAAAAAAAATTTCTTGAGGGAAATATCCTTTCATCTTTGAAAAATGATTTTTTAAAAATAAATAGTTTTTAAAAACAATATTAAATTGAGAAATTATAAAAGAGTCTATAAAATATTTTGGAAGCATTTTTCCTTTGAAAACATTTTTTTAAACAATTTTAAAACTTATAAATAAATCTTGAAAACATTTTAAAAACCCAGTTTCCATGAAAACTTATAAAAGAAGCTTGAAAACATTTTGAAGACACTTTTTCAATGAAAAATTTTAAAATAAACTTGAAATTTATTTGAAAACCAGTTCATTAAAAATAATTTAGAATATTATAAATAAATCATGATTTTTTTATGAAAATGTTCTTTTAAAGAACACAAATTTCTAACTGAAGAGAGAGGTAAAGTCATAATTTCATAAAAACACGTTATTAAATATATTATATACCAAAGAGTGAGAAACTTGTACTAATTCATGAATATAACATGATTAGAAATATGATAAAAAAATTTCCTGATTTTTCTTGAGATAAAGATCAAAATATTTCATCTAAGGTATAATAAATAAATAAAATGTCTAAAAGAAATGAGATTGATTCATTAAACTCTAACCACTTGGTAACTTTGAACCATAATCGCCATTTAAGAAAATAAAATTACATGAATCTTAAAATATAACGAAAAAAATTAGATTCGTTATATAAAATTTCAAAAGAATTATATACACCTCATTGAAATATATACTTTCTTAACATGACATGAGTCTAAAATAAGGATAATTAGGACAAAAACAACTTTACTGATTTGGTAGCTTTTGAAAAATAAACCCCAGGAAATAAAGATAATAAAATGGATATTTAAATACCTATAAATTTAAGTATAATAATAATAGAATGCATACAAGTTTATTATACACACCACACAAAATAAATGAGCGACAAATAAGGCATGAATCTTATGAATATAAAAAGTGAGATGAAATTCTCTAACCTTGTGTCTTTAATGTCATTGTAATCATATAAAATTCTTTTATAATTATTATAATTTTATTTCAAATATTATAAAATAACCATATTCTTATAAATCATATCATATATTGTTTTATTGTAACATTATATTACACTCTTGGTACTAATTTCATGATAAGGTTTCACTTCAGGTAATATTCGCTTTGTTTTTCTCATGTGTATTAATTTGTTATATATTGGGTAATTATAAATTTATCATGATTTCAAGAATGAAAACAATGATATAAATTTCATTAATATTTAGTATATGTGTATTATAATAATCTATATAATATATAAGTATGAAATGAAATACACCGTTCATGGAGACAGTAGGTTGTACATACGCATGAACGATGTTTATGTTTTATTGTCATATTGAAAGAATGAAATAAAATGAAACATAAGTATATTTGTATATAAAATAATTAAATTATAATTATAATTTCATATATATCATATAATTTCACTACACACATCCTTAGTATATTCCATGTAATGTGTGAACAAATTACATTGTTTTGAGGGGGAAGTAGTTCACACTTCCTCAAATGAAATTATCATATTTACACCAAATAGAACGTATAATGATTTGTGTTTTAAAATAATTAAATAATCATAATGAAATGATATTTTTCATATATATTATATATAAACATAACATCCATCATAATTCCCAAACATTAAATGTGGTGAAGGAAAAATAAACAATCATCATCACGTGAGGCAGTAGTTCATTGTACATGTAAACAATATGTTCATGACCTATTAGATGGAAGTGTCTGTAGGTTTTTGTCAAAACCTTATAATTAAAAATATCTCATTATATTGAGGACAATATTTTTTTTTATAATCATGGAATAATGATAGTGTAATGGTGGACAATGAAAATAAGAGAAGGGATCTTTAGGAAGGATGTTACCTCTTTTTTGTGTAACATTTTTTGTTTCTAACTAAGGGATTATTTAGATTTATTTATAACCATTGGGAGTCATAAATTTTGAATTTAGGGATTTTTTATGTGTGTTGGGAACATATTGGAAGAACCTAACTAGTTTGATATGTGTGAGGAAGTGGGATATTACTTGCCTTTTTATATTGGAAGGGGAGTGTAACTCTTGTAAATACCAAAGGTTATTCATTAATGAGAGGTATACCTTACTTAATGTGCATACAAAATGTAAAATTAACGTATTAAATGGTAATAATGGTCTATAAAACCCCCACCATGCAAAAATATTTTTTATTTTAATTATTTGGTTCCTTAACTTCTATTTTCCCGGATATTATCATTTTGGTTGTTATTAAAGACACTAGTTTTCTATCCTATGTAGTTTAATGATTAATAAAAATTTATAGTGTTTTTTTAGAATATATATCCAATTAATTATAAATATTATGCCTAATTTAAAAAATACATATCTCATGTTTTTTAATTTTATTTTAAAACAAGCGCACGTGACGCACAAAAACACTGCTTAAACCCGGACTGTTCTAAAAATGTTTTTACATTCTATGAGTCAATATGTTAGTTATAAAAGATTAATGGGTAGATTATTATACCATATTTAATATTTATTAACACATAAATATTAATTATCAAAATATTTGATTTTAATTAATTTCATGTCATTTAATTAAATATCATTTATTGTAAAATAACATTAATGTCATTTTTGACATTTTTTATTTATTTTTAATTTTAAAATTTAAAAAAAATATTGGAATTAAATTTTGTAAAGTTTTAATCTATGTCACATGATATATTCATCTAAATAATAATTAGATATAATAATTCAATCAATTTACTTCACTTTTAATATTTATAGTATAATTTATATTAGTTAATTATTAACTAAATAATCTCCATGTTGGTGTTTCTTAAGAATTTTAGGTAACTAAATCATCTCCAAAAATTAATGATAAATTATTATGATTAAAATAACCAATTTATTTTTCAAAAAGATATGTATAACCAAAAGTATTATTTTTTTCACATATCTTAATGTTTTATAAATGTTAAAGGTAAGGAAAGTTTCTGTTTTGTCTTTTTCCTTACTTAACCATTTATATAGGTCACTTCCATTTAATAATATCACAATAACTCATAAAATTAGTATCTATAGGTGATATGGTATAATTATTGGCATCCAATTTACTTCTGATTGGCATCTAGGTCATTTCGGTCTATAAGATTGAGTTTTAGTCCCTTATTAAGCTTAATTTTACCTTAATCACAGTAATTAATTTTAATCACTTTCACTAATATTTTTGGTCAAAAATTAAGTTTATATTATTAGACCACAATTATTATACTAATTATAACCATTTATTTCAATTTTTCTGAATTCAAATTAGAGAAGTGGGAGAATTAAGTTTAACGTTGATCCCAAAGATATAGTGAGAAAGCGGATTTTTAATATAAAAATGTTCAAAAGTTGAATAAGTGTTTATATCAAATTTTAATATAAAATGATTCCAATTACATAAATTGAATTAATATATGTATTATTGATCTATTTTTAATTTATAATTAAATTTAAATATATAATTTATCATTAATAGCTATTTAAACAAAGAAGCTGTTTTAACTAAAATACTGTATTTTTAACTATTCATCATAAAATTAAGTTTTTCAGAAAAATAAAAAAAATTCACAATAAGTTAATTTCAATATTATTAATTACCAAAATATTTTTATTTTTAAAAATAAAATTCATACAAGATTCAAAATTTAGTTTTAAAAATAGGTGTTCCATTAAAAGGCGTTAAAACTCAGTCTTGCAAGTACTGCATGATAACTCGGTGTTGCGTGTACCGCAAGCTAATCTAAGTGTTGCATGTCTCAAAATTTTAATATGGTGTTTTGTATAATTAAATCCATACTAAATTTATTAGTTTATTAAATTAAAAAAAATATCAAAAATATTAAATTAATTCAAAAAAATTCACAACATCTTAGGGTGTTACATTCCACATTAAGGCCTATAACTCCACACAATTGGACATTTTCTTCTTCGTGTATGGCATTTTATCATTAAAGTTGCTCCATAATTTAATATTCTTTGTTTTAGTTAAACTAATTATCAATAAATTACATTATACCTTCTTATATATCTTTTTCCTCTTTTCATACCAAGGCATTTCTCTAAAATTAATTACCACTTGAATTTCCAAAAAATTAAATTCTATATAGAGGTGAACTTTTCATATATTATTAAAATAAATAAAAGACTAAAACCTACTCATCATAAATCCTTTTAAAGATATAATTGATGTGTCTACTCATTCCATGAGTTATGTAAGCTAGAGGTGTATTTCCCTAAGATCTTATTCTACCACTTTTAAACATCAATGAAATAAGAATAAGAAAATATAAATGAAATCATCTCTAATTTCATATATTAAGACTCCTACATATCATATTATTTATATATTGTTTCTTTAGATGAATGTTATGAAGATATATTCAGTTTCACCCACATCTAATATGAAACTAGTATGTTGTTTTATTTATCAAGGGATAACTCACCAAAATTCATTTATTCTAGTGATGATAACATTAGATTATAAATATTTGGTAATCTCTGAATAATAATTTTCATAATATTATAATAATAGATCTGATGACCAATTTCACAGTTAATAATAACAACTACCACAATTTCATTAAATAAACCATCCACATTTTAACTAAATTTGGTTTCAAATCATCCATCTTCCTTAGGGAAACACGATGTTTTATATAGATTAATTTCTAATCACCCCCATAGATGATAGAAAGTTTAACCCAAAATCTTTTTTTTTTGAAATATTCATAAACTACATATAAATTGGTTTTAAAAATGATCTTGAAGAGGAATTTTCAGCCTTAGAATCGTCATTTATCAACTTCTCATCAACTTTAATCACTGATTTTCAAGGGATATTAAATACATATATTCCAAGAATGGACACAGAATATACTTATACTTATGGAAATCTAAAATATTATTTTATTTTATTCTTTTAAATATGATATTCACAACCATAGAATAAGGATACTCCATTTATCTACACAAATCTCCCCATGGTAATAGTTTTCTCTCAATAGATTCAAGAAATAATTAGTTTTTCTAATACCAATGTTATAATATTTGGTCATACTACATAACCTAAGATAAGGGTTAATTAGGTTCTATTGAATGTTTTAATTTTCCAAAAACTCTATTATATTAACAAGGTCTTGTTTTTTTCATTAGAAATGAAACCATTAATCTAATTTGTAAGTATAACCAAATAAAAAATAGTAAGGAGCATGGTAACATAATTTTATAGGGTTAACCTATAAAATAATACATCAAATGAAAACATATCAATTATGTGTTGATATTAAAATTAACAACAACTTTACTAGTATTTGATTTAAAATGTTAGGAAAAGATCAATACCCAACCAAGGTCCACCACCTCTTCCTATTTTACAATAAAAAGACTCAAGATGGACATAAATTTTATATCAACACATAGTTAAAAATCCTAAAATCTCAATAAAAAGTAAAAAAAGCAAATATCAATGGTTTTTTTCATGTTTCAACAATTTGTACATAAATATATTTCAATGATATTCATAGCAGTTTTAATATTCCATTTCTAGTAGTAAATTAAACTCAAACTAATTACATTAGACTGTTAAATATCATATAATAAATGAACTTCACTATTGAACATAAATCATTAGATGTTAGATAATTATTTCATTATTCATTTTGTGTAATGCTCTTATTTTTCCATATCTTTTTCTTTTACACCAAATAAATTCTGAAATTAAATTCCTCATTGAATCTTCACTAATCTTATTATAACTTACACATAATATGAGGAAATTGGATCAATTCCTTGTTGATATCCATAATATAACTTCAAATGAGTTGTTATATTTTGATCATATTACAATCAACCCATTAAATTTCAATCACACCATTTATTCTCATTGAATAATTTTGATAACATAAATCTGGTTATGACTTACCTTTTGTTCCATTACTAATTAGGTTCTCCCTTAACATAATTTAACTACAATTTGGGTCCTAGTGTGGAATATGAATTCATTGTTTGTAATATATTTCCAGAAACTACAAAAATTGATATTCAATTTTCATGACCATAGTGTATTCTCATGGTTGTTTTTCATGGCTAAGTCTAATCCACTTCATGATATAGTATTATGTTAATGTTGTAGATATTCCTTTGATATAAGCACTAAAATATACTTGTATAATCTTCGTATGATTCTTGTTTTATTAATAACATAGATAAATACTTTACTCAATTGCCAGAATTGTCAAAATATGTTTCAAATCATGGAATTTGTTTCTATGGCATTAGAATTAAATTTCAATATCCATTGAAATATATTTGAATCGCCTTCATGGCATGGTGTAAATTTAATGATTTGAGAATATCCCCTCTAAAATCATTAAAATATGCCTAAATTATGACAACCATTCTTTTATTACAAACTTAAACATGATTTATTACATAATACTTCACTTGATACAACAAAGAAGATCGATAGTTTTAGTGTATTTGGGGCTTAGGACCATTACATAAAAACTTAAAACATTAAATACAACATTTTTATTGAAAACGTCCTTTACATGACCACTACATTCCCTCCTACTTAGCATTGCATGGGATAACCTGAGGACATGCATAAGAAACGGGTGAGGTATAAAGCCCAGTAAGGGAGTACATATTGAATAACATGAGGAGTACAATAAATGTTAGACAATAGGAATATAAATAGAGGATATAAGAAACATGAAAATAAAGGCATGATAAAGCATGATAATCACAACATGGAAATGTGGCAACAACACTTAACATGGAATTAGCATGAGCCAAGGCTCATTGCACATGAAGCATGAGTAAATCCTCATTTCACATAAAGCACGAGTAAACCCTCATTGCAATGGAATTAGCATGAGTCAACACTCATTGCACATGATTTATCATGATACTATACTTTACCCAATGCATTGGAGCGCTATAAGGGCGCACCCTTCTTAAACATTTCATTTCATGCATAAGTGTGCCACATGGATCATAAAACATGGATTCATAAAAATTAATCATTTATTCCATGATAAAGGAATGTGGAATTCATACATGAAACATTAAAATCAATAATTAAATGTGCATAAAGGTGAATACCCTTGATGGAGAAATGGGCATGGTATTCACTACACAATGACATTGGCTTAGAAAATTGGTGTGATTTCGGCAACGTAACGGTGTGACATAAAAATTCATAAAAAAATGTTGATGAGATATAAAGGAGTTAATCATCATATTTACATGTAATGGACATTAAGGAGGTCATATAGATACATGTCCCAACAATTGTAATGGAATTTAGGTTCATGATACAAAAGTATTGCTTGAATGTAAATGAGGAGGGAGAAGTTCCTTTCGGAATTTCGGCATAGTAACGGGTGTACATGGGAGGAATTTAATGAGAGAGAAAGGGGTATCCTATCATTCAAACATAAATAGGTCAGTATGAGGGAGGTTCGAAACCATACCCTAACATTCATAATTGAAATTAAAAGGGAAAAACAACTAAAAGAAAATTTATAAAAATGAGAAAGGAAGAAAAAACCCTTACTTGGAAGTGTGCTTCCAAAGGCTAGAGAGAGGCTAGTGAGAGGCTTCTTGGGAGCTTGGGGAACCTTTGGAGGATTCTAGAGAGAGTAGGGCAGAAATTGGACGAACTCCAAAGGCTTTGAGTGAGGATGAAGTGGGATCTTGGGTGTGTTTATATAGGAAAGGTGAGGGAATTCTTTATTATTTGGGTTTGGGACCCCTTATATTAAATTAATCCAAACCACAAACCATCCCATGGTTTTTTCCCATGGGTTTTGGAAAAGGGTAGAGGAAAAAAATATTTTATAAGGCCAAAGTCCGAACTTCTTAATATATTATGGTTGCTTATGTGGAGGTGAGTCACACTCCCATGGAAATTAATTTAAAAAGGCAAGGTGTTGAAAAAGTCTCTAGGGGTCCATTAATGCTTTGAAAAGTAAGTTAAACAAACCCAAAATTACATTATTTTAATGTTAAAACATATATTGTCCGAACATAAAGATTATAGTATTTTATTACATCACTATTGGGTCATTATGATGTCATAAAACACATTATATATTTAAACAGTATTTAATTTTTACTCAAAAATTTGACTGTCTCAGAAAATTATGAAAAATTCACCATTGGATAATTTCGACATCCTAATTCCAAAAATAACTTTATTTTATCTACATAATTTTATAAATATGTTAATTTTCACTTTTAAAATAAAAACCGACATTTATCGAAAATTCACAGGTTTGGACAGAAATGGCTTTCAAACCTTAATAAAAATTATAATTGCATTCATAAAATTATAAGATCATTTATATTTAATAAAAATTAATTTAATAATAATAATAATATTTTATTAAAATATTATTTAATTCAAAAATCTCTTAATTTAATAAAATATAATTCTTAGTTAAATAATAACTAAAAACACTATTTGTACTTTAAAAACTATTTATAATGTATCAAAAATGAATAGAAATTATATTCATTATTATATAAAAAAAATAATGTACATGAACATAGTACTACTTATTTGTTACATAACCCCTTAAAACAGCGGCATAAGACCTAAGGGTAAGGTGTGCGATGGTGACAGACTCTTGGGGTTGCTCGGATAGCATCGCTCGAGTGGTAATTTCAATCAACTTCCACTTTTCCCGTAGACGGTCACGTTTGAGCTTGAAAAGATGAATCTCAGCTTGGGCTTGGTCAAGGGTGAAGCCCAAATACGCCACCTCTTTTCCGAGCTCTGACAAATGGGCTTCGTACGGAGCAATTCTACTGGACGAGGCCATCGGTTCTTTTGTCTAAGTAAAATTGGATGTGTTAAAGACCTATATTTATACTAATCATGTGATCACTGTTCAACGGCTATATTAGCAACGGTCAAAATTCTTAACATAAAACCAATGAAGTTTACATTTTATATAAACATAATGAGACATTTAATTAGATCAAGAGGGATTTCCATTAATGAAACTTTGGGTCGTTACAATATTCTCCCCTTAAGAAATTTCGCCCTCGAAATTTTCCTTTTCACACACTAAAACAAATGTGGGTAACTTAGCTTCATCATATCCTCTGATTCCCAAGTCGCTTCTTCAAACTTGTGGTTTCTCCACAACACCTTGACGAGGGGCATTTTCTTATTTCGTAGAACTTTTTCTCTACGATCTAAGATCTTCACTGGTTGCTCCTCATAAGAAAGATCATATTCCAATTATACCACCTAAGTAGAGAGTACATGTGAAGGGTCCGGTATGTACTTCCTTAAGAGGGATACATGAAAGACATCATGTACATTGGCCATAGTAGGTGGAAGTGCTAGTCGATAGTCCACAGCCCCGACACGATCAAGAATCTCGAAGGGGAAAATGTACCTTGGACTTAACTTCCCTTTCATTACAAACCTCATGACCTTCTTCCATAGAGATATGCGTAGAAAAACCATGTCTCCAACTTTAAACTCAAGGTCTCATCGACGGTTATCTGCATAACTCTTCTGTCGACTCTGAGCTGCCTTGATATGCTGCTGAATGGTTTTCACCTTCTCCACCATTTCCTCGACCATTTCTGGTCCAAGCAGCTTACGTTCACCGACCTCATCCCAACATACTGGTGTTCTGCACCTATTCCCATACAGGACTTCATATGGTGCCATTTGGATGCTCGAGTGGAAACTGTTATTATAAGAGAACTCAAGAAGAGGAAGATGTTGATCCCATCCTCCTTTAAAGTCCATTGAGCAGGCTCTCAACATATCCTCAAGTGTTTGGATAGTTTTCTTGGATTGGCCATCAGTTTGAGGATGATAGGTCGTACTGAAGTTCAGTTTAGTATTCAGAGCATGTTGAAGACTCTTCCAAAACATAGAGGTGAATCTTGGATCTCGTTCAGACACAATAGATAGTGGTACTCCATGCAACCTTACCACTTCCCTGATATATATCCATGCCAGTTGATCCAATGATAAATCCTCCCGAATAGCAATGAAGTGTGCAGTCTTTGTAAGATGATCCACAATAACCCAGATTGCATTGTTGTCTTTGGATTTCCTTGGAAGTCCGGTGACAATGTCCATGGTGATGTTCTCCCATTCCCATTCTGGTATGGGAAATGGTTGCATCATCCCCTTATACTTCTGCCTCTCTGCCTTCACTTGCTGACAAACCAGGCACTTTGATTTATATTCAGCGATCTCCTTCTTCATATTATCCCACCAAATGTTTTCTCGGAGATCTCGATACATCTTTCTGATCCCTGGGTGAATAGAGAAATTTGAACTATGTGCATCATCCAAAAGTTCCTTCTTCAGATCCGGAATTGATGGAACACATAGTCTTTTCCCAAACCGCACAATTCCTTCTTCATTAACATTAAACTCTAAGGATTTCCCCTTTTTGATAGCTTCCACTTTTTCCTGAATTCTCAGATCATCCTTGTGAGCATCCTTTAACCTTTCCAAAAGAGATGGTTGAACAATAATTTGTGAAAGTATTGATGATGTTCCCTTCTCTATGATTCTCATGTCCATCTTCATCAAATCTAAGAAGATTGGATCCTTCTCAATTCTCATCATTGATAGAATCACTGGATCCTTTCTACTTAGGGCATATTCCACCTTGTTCGCTTTCCCAGGGTGGTAATGTATTGAACAGTCATAATCCTTGATGAGATCTATCCATCTTCTCTGGTGCATATTAAGCTCTTTCTGCGTGAATATATATTTAAGACTCTTGTGGTCAGTATATATATCACATTTCTCTCCATGGAGATAATGCTGCCAGATTTTCAAGGCAAAGATCACATCCGCCAACTCCAGATCATGTGTTTGATATTTTCGCTCATGGATTTTCAACTGCCTTGATGCATAGGATATCACTTTATCATTCTGCATCAGCACACAGCCTAATCCCTTCTTTGAAGCATCCCTGAATACCACAAAAAGTTCCCCACTTGTGGGTAAAGTGAGCACGGGCACAGTGATAAGCCTCCTTTTCAACTCCTTGAAGCATTCTTCGCATTCATCACTCCAAATAACTTTACTCCCTTCCGAGTTATCTTGGTAATAGGGTTGGATAATCGTGATAAATTTCTCACAAATCATCAATAATATCCAGCTAACCCCAAGAAGCTACGGATATCCGTTACCGATGTCGGCCTCAGCCATCCCTCAATTGCATCTGTTTTGGAGGGATCCACAGATATCCCATTTCTTGTGATTATATGGCCCTTGAATGAGACTTCCTTCAACCAGAACTCACACTTGTTGTACTTTGCATAGAGCTTCTCCTTGCGCAAAGTCTCCAGTACAGTTCTTAAATGCTCCTCATGATCCTCCTTGGTTTTGGAGTATATTAGAATATCATCTATAAAGACTACCACAAATTTGTCTAGGTAATCTCTAAATACTCTATTAATTAAGTACATGAATATTGCTGGAGCATTGGTGAGTCCTAAAGGCATTACAATGAATTCATAGTGCCCGTATCTTGTACAAAAAGAAGTATTGGGTACATCTTCCTTCTTCACCCTTACTTGATAATATCCCGACCGCAAGTCCACCTTGGATAAGTATTGTGATCCACGCAGCTGATCAAACAAGTCATCGATCCTTTGGAGAGGATACTTATTCTTTGTCGGTATTTTGTTAAGTTCACGATAATCGATGCAGAGCCGCATTGACCAATCCTTATTCTTGACGAAGAGGACTGGTGCACCCCATGGTGAAGCACTTGGGCGTATAAACCCTTTATCCAGATTCTCCTATAGTTGTTTCTTCATCTCTTCAAGCTCAACAATAGTCATTCTATATGGAGTCTTGGATATTGGTAGCACCCCAAGTATAAGTTCAATTGAGAACTCAACATCTCTTCTAGGAGGAAGACGAGGCAGTTCCTCAGGAAACACTTCAGTGAATTCCCTCACAATAGGCATTTCTTCAAGGATGGTTTCTTCCTTTGACTCAATCATCTGAGCCAGATACGCGTGCTCATAAGGAAGTAATATCCATGCTTGAGATGATGGAGCTAAAAGAGATTCATCTTCCTCCTGACACTTGTAAAGAATCGGGGGTCGATTCTCCATATGGAGTGTGATTTCCCTCTCCCAACAATTTATATTAGCTCTATATAAGGAAATCCAATCCATGCCAATAATTGCATCAAATTCCACTAGAGGGAGTATGACGAGGTTCTCCGGGAAATTCAATCCACATATTATAACAGGGGAGGACTTTCATGGGATGCAATGATTTCCCCATTTTCCGTACTCATCGACATCTTTACTTCCATGATTTGTGGTGGTGTTGGAATTATTCTACTAAACTTTCGAGATATAAAAGAATGTGTAGAACCTTAATCAAAAAGTACATTCACTATTCTTGAATGAATATCTAGCGTACCTGTCACCACTTTGTTGTCGGGCTTCACTTCGGCAGAAGTGATGGCAAAAGCTCTTCCTTGCTACCTTGGAGGTTGTTGTTCGCCTCCAAAAACCCTTGGATTAGGGCACTGATTTCCAAATGACCCGGTTCTTTGCATTTGTAGCATTGAACAACACGTTGAGGTTTGAACAGAGCGTTCCTCTCCTCTTTCACAACCATGGGTCTTTCTTGCCGATAGTTAACAGCTAGGTGCCCTTCTCTTCCACACCTGAAGCATTTTCTCGTCCCCTTGAGGCAATTTCCAGCGTGCTTCTTTCCACACTTTTGGCAAGTGGGGTGCTGGATCTTCTTAGCACCATTGAATTTATCCATCGGACCACCAGCATTGAAGTCCACCTTATGCTTCTTGTCCCCGTGATACCCCTGTGATTCCTCGATCTCAATTTCGGCCTTGAGGGCACATCGGACAATTTCCTCATAGTTGTCAAAGTCACGGATCGCTAATTCTTTCTGCAAGCTAGGCTTCAGCCCACCAAAGAAGTGGTCAACCTTGCATTCGGGGGTAAGGACAAAGCCAGAAGCATATCATGCAAGCCTTGTGAAGTTTTCCTCGTACGCTCCAATAGATTCTTAATCTTTTTGCTTGAGGGAACGGAAGTCCCTTTCCATCTTAAGCCGGAGGGTGCGCGGAAAATATTTATCGAAAAACATATTCCGGAAATCCTTCCATTCCAATGCCTCGATATCCTCCTCAAGCTTCGTATTTTTGATCAACGTCCACCATTGATCAGCTTCACCCTCCATACAATAGGCAGCCAGGAGAACCTTCTCTTGTTTAGAACATTGAAGGATGGAGAAGATCTTTTCAATGGAGTTGATCCATTGTTCAGTGATCGTGGGATCAGATGATCCACCAAAAGTAGGAGGCCTTTGTCTCATGAAGCGCTTGATAGCGACTTTTTATTTCTTAGGAAGGGTTGAAAGTTCCTCTTGACCCATGTTTCTATTCAATGCTTGAGTTAGATGAGAGATAAGCCTGACAAAGTTCATGATTCCCTCTCCCATTGGATTGGGCATCTCATTAGTACAGTCATCACACTGATCTTCACATAGATTGTTTGTCCGAGTCCTCCTATTACCGGCCATTGGTGGGAATAAAAGGAATGTTAGGGGTAACACATAAAGAGTAATCCAAAGACAAAATTTGATGACTTATAAATAAACTTTCATTTCCTTAACTCATGAGTCAATAGGCTTCAATCTAGGATTTTCATGATCTACATTCTTACATATATTCTTAGGTGAATTTTTTTCCTTTAATAAGGGTTCATACTGGGATTGTGAATTTATCAAAACATATCCCCCGGGAGTGTCGTAAGCAAGAGTGCCACAAGGCCCGTTGTCATGCACCAGTTCCCGTTCGAGTATAGCTCAAAGTGGTGTTTTAGGGTTTTACCCCTAGGATACATCTGTGCCAGAGCCGCCTCTACCTGCTCGTATCCACACAGGGATGTATTTATCTGATAAACCACATACTCAGTACTTACCAAAACTTAGGGATGTTTTTATTATACTTAGTCTTGTCTCTACGGCTTTACAAGGGTTTCCAAATCCCAAAAATAACTAAACATATCCTCTGATACCAACTATGACAACCCTGCTTTTATTACAAACATAAACATGATTTATTACATAAAACTTCACTTGATACAACAAAGAAGATAGAGAATTTTAGTGTCTTTGGGGCTTAGGACCATTACATAAAAACATAAAACATGAAATACAACATCTTTATTGAAAACTTCCTTTACATGACCCCTATATTCCCTCGTACTTAGCATTGCATGGGATAACCTGAGGACATGCATAAGAAAAGGGTGAGCTATAAATCCCTGTAAGGGAGTACACATGGAATAACATGAGGAGTAAAATACATGTTAGACAATAGACATATCAATAGAGAATATAAGATACATGAACATAAAGGTAGGATAAAGCATGATAATCATAACATGGAAATGTGGCAACAACACTTAACATGGAATTAACATGAGCCAAGGCTCATTGCACATGGAGCATGAGTAAATCCTCATTGCACATAAAGCACGATTAAACCCTCGTTGCACTTGAATTAGAATGATTCAACACTCATTGAACATGATTTATCATGATATTATACTTTACCCAATGCATTGGAGCGCTATAAGGGCGCACCCTTCTTAAAAATTTCATTTCATGCATAAGTGTGCCACATGGATCATAAAACATGGATTCATAAAACATAATAACTTATTACACGATAAAGGAATGTGGAATTCATACATGAAAATTTAAAATCAATAAGTAAATGTGCATAAAGGTGAATACCCTTGATGGAGAAATGTGCATGGTATTCACTACACAATGACATTGGCTTAGAAAATCGGTGTGATTTCGGCAGCGTAACTGCGTGACATAAAAATTCATAAAAAAATGTTGATGAGAGATAAAAGGGTTACTCATCATATTTACATGTAATGTATAGTAAGGAGGTCATATAGATACATGTCGCATAAATTGTAATGGAATTTAGGTTCATGATACAAAAGTATTGCTTGAATGTAAATAAGGAGGGAGAAGTTCCTTTCGGAATTTCGGCATAGTAACGGGTGTACATGGGAGGCACTTAATGAGAGATAAATGGGTCTCCCATCATTCAAACATAAATAGGGAAGTATGAGGGAGGTTCAAAACCATACCCCAACATTCATAATTGAAATTAAAAGGGAAAAAAACTTAATGAAAATTGATAAAAATGAGAAAGGAAGAAAAAACCCTTACTTGGAAGTCTGCTTCCAAAGGCTAGAGAGAGGCTTGTGAGAGGCTTCTTGGGAGCTTGGGGAACCTTGGGAGGATTATAGAGAGATTAGGGAAGAGGTTGGACGAACTCCAAAGGCTTTGAGTGAGGAGGAAGTGGGATCTTGGGTGTGTTTACATAGGAAAGGTGAGGGAATTCTTTATTATTTAGGTTTGGGACCCCTTATATTAAATTAATCCAAACCACAAACCATACCATGGTTTTTGGAAAATGGAAGAGGAAAACAATATTTTATAAGGCCAAAGTCTGAACTTCTTAAAATATTCGGGTTGCTTCTGTGGAGGTGTGTCACACTCCCATGGAAATTAATTTAAAAAGGCAAGGTGTTGAATAAGTCTTGAGGGGTCCATTAATGCTTTGAAAAGTAAGTTAAACATACACAAAATTGCATTATTTTAATATTAAAACATATATTGGCAGAACAAAAAGATTATAGTATTTTATTACATCACTATTGTGTCATTATGATGTCATAAAACACATTATATATTTAAATGGTATTTAATTTTTACTAAACAATTTGACTATCTCAGAAAATTATGAAAAATTCACCGTTGGATAATTTCGACGTCCTAATTCCAAAAATAAAATTTATTTTATCTAAATAATTTTCTAAATATGTTAATTTTTACTTTTAAAATAAAAACTGACATTTATCGAAAATTCACAGGTTTGGACAGAAATGGCTTTCAAACCTTAATAAAAATTATAATTGCATTCATAAAATTATAAGATCATTTATATTTAATAAAAATTAATTTAATAAAAATAATAATATTTTTTAAAAATATTATTTAATTCAAAAATCCTTTAATTTAATAAAATATAATTCTTAGTTAAATAATAACTAAAAACACTATTTGTACTTTAAAAACTATTTACAATGTATCAAAAATGACTAGAAATTATATTCATTATTATATACAAAAAACTAATGTACATGAACATAGTACTACTTATTTGTTACATAACCCCTTAAAACAGCTGCATAAGACCTAAGGGTAAGGTGTGCAATGGTGACAGACTCTTGGGGTGGCTCGGATAGCATCGCTCGAGTGGTAATTTCAATCAACTTCCACTTTTCCCGTAGACGGTCATGTTCGAGCTTGACAAGATGAAGCTCAGCTTGGGCTTGGTCAAGGGCGAAGCCTAAAGACGCAACCTCTTTTCCGAGCTCTGAAAAATGGGCTTCGTACGGAGCAATTGTACTGGATCAGGCCATCGGTTCTTTTGTCTATGTAAAATTGGATGTGTTAAAGCCCTATATTTATACTAATCATGTGATCACTGTTCAACGACTATATTAGCAACGGTCAAAATTCTTAACATAAAACCAATGAAGTTGACATTTTATATAAACATAAAGAGACATTTAATTAGATCAAGAGGGATTTCCATTAATGAAACTTTGGTTCGTTACATAAATATTCTTTAAGGTTTGACCTATTATGTCATTAAATATATAAACATTGAGAGTATTCTATCATGAACCTTCTAGAAATTAGTTTTCTAATTTTGTAGACCCCAACTGCATTTGTGATGTGAAACTAAATATTGTTACATGACTAATTTGATTTATATGATTTTTAAAATATCTCCCCAATAATATTCCACACATTTCAAGCCTCTTTATGTGGATTTAAAATAATTTTACATAAACTAAAATCCAAATAAAATTTCATTATGAAAAAATATAATTAAAATATCAAGATATTTTATTAATCATTGGTAATTCAAAAAAAGTTAAACAAATTTTAATTTGTCAAAGTAAAAATGATGGAAAATTGATTCCCTCAGTGAGATGACATGAATTCTATCTTGAAAATAGTATTTTAAATTGCATCACCTTTTATTTTTTGTGGATTTATATTTGGATAAATATTTTTACATAGTAGTAAAAAATAATATGTTTGGGGAGGGATGAGGGACTAATTTTTCTCAAATTTTATTTGATTTTCATTTATTCAGTACCCATATTTTTAGTTATTTTTTATATTAAATCATATTTATTTATTAATTATATATATGTATGTATTTAATTAGAAACTGGGTAAAAATTGTGACTTGGAATTTTTTTATTCATTTATTGGATATTTAAGAATAAAATCTATTTTAAATATTGGAATTTTGAATTTTTCTAGAGAAAGCGTCAAGAACATATGAATAAATATATAAATTTCATAGCTACAAATTATTGAAGTGAAATCTGGTATGATTTTATATGATTATACTATAATTATGAAGGATCATATATGATTCAATGGAAGTCTAAGTAACTATTTACTAATAATTTCTTTGACTAAATCACACATTTGAATAAACTCATGGCCAATAATCCACATCAGATTAAATACAAGGACCCAAGGGATCTTATTGGAATAAAGTCCCATGGGAGAGATTGACATAATTGTACCTTTATGGATAAGAACATCCTTTGAATTCATCATGTCAGAATAATTTAGTAATTATAATGGTTTTATGTGATTAATTCACAAGGGGGATAGCTCTATCCGGTTAAAATCCTAATGCATGACCGTATGTATGGTATACTCAGCCAAGCATTGGGATATTTGCGATTCAGTGGAATCTATGTTAAACAAAATTCCATTTTCTATAGGTTTTATATGATATATCATATTATATATCACAGGCCAATACACTTTTCTAATTAATCATGGATAATCAATTCATACAAGTGATTAACTCATAATTTTGAAAGGATGCATCATATTAATATCTCATCAAGTTATAATTATCATGTGGCCATATATTCATGTAATATTTATCTATGAATCCTAAAATTGTGAGATGGTCATCAGTAATAATTGGAAGATATTATTTAGGGTTGATAGTGTTATGATTTCTACATTGAATGTGTGTATCTCTATAAACCTCCTAACCATTGTGCGTGAGACCTGGAGAAAAATTTTACACATCCAATAAGGATCAGAAAACATAGATGAATTAATTAATCACATTTTAATACAAGTTGACTCCATGATATTTCCATTAGATTGAGGGAATATTCCATGTAAGATTTTTCAAATCATTTTGAGAAATAAGTTAATATGTCAAGTCACATGTCGAGCATACAATAGTAATCAATCAAATGCATGTGTTTATGGATGAAGTTGGTGAAGCTAGTATGAAGATGCATGAGTCCATCCATCCTCTTATAAGTGATCTAACATAGGGTGGCCCTAGAAGATGGTGACACATGGTGAGATCTTATGATAGATGAAGAAGTTATACATACTTTGGAGTCATTAAAAAGAGATTAAGATCTCTAATACTAGTTTTAGACTCCTTAATGAGAGTATTTAAGTTTAACCATTTCCTATTAACATATTTTTTTAATTAAGATCATGCATTATTTGAGAAAATATGTTTGGTTGTCGTAGATTCTTCCATGAGGTGTACGGTCAACTCTGAAAAATGGTCTAGGGTGATTCCCTTCCAGTTATAAATTTACATACCTCTTCAATTTTCTTTTCTTACATTTAATAATAGTAGTGGGGAGTTATATATACATGTTGTTAAGATTTTATTTAGATATCTAAGTCAACCAAAGATAGTGAGGGTGTGACTGATGATGAGGAATAATTAAATTTTCTTTCATTTTTATCAACTCATATATTTTATTCATTTTTTAAATATATTGTCACCTCTTTCTGAGCACAAAATACATAAGGAAGAGTGAAGTGTGTGAAATGAGAGTTCATAGTATGGTCTCAAATGTAATAGGTTTTAAAAGTATGTTATAAGATGCACAATTGTGATTGTTTCTGGAATCCAATTATTTGTACATAGAATGTTAGATGTATGAAAGAAATAGAGTCTAGTTATATATATTGTTTATACAGTAATAAATTTCATGTGGACTATGAATGAATGGAGCTATAGATTCCAAGGATTAGACACCTCTCTTTATTGGTGTGTGAATTTTTATTTTTTGTGTTATTTTTAATATCAATTAAACAATTCCTAGTTAATTTTTTTAATTATATTAAATATAATTACAAAAAAGAGGAAATACAATGATATTAACTAGCTTAGTATTGAGCCTCATTTTAAGATGGATCATTGGTTTCACTATACATTATTACAAAAATACTTTTAAATTTTAAATTTTATGTAGATACCCTACGACAGGGTCCCTTCATCAAAATATGGAATTATTTCATTAATGTTAATTATTTTATGTTATTATTTTAGTATATCATTGATTATATTTTTATCATAGAATATTTTAATTAAATATTAAAAACATAATAAAGTTGGATTTACATTCCCTCTAAGGTGTGATGGAATACATTTATAATTAATATTATGGGGTTTTCATAAATGTAAGTTTGGGAGAATTGGAAGAGATTAATGAATACCATAAAGAAAATATTGAATTGAAATTTTCAAAGGCCTTGTAAAAAGAATTTACTACTAAAATTTATTATCAAAATTCAATATTAAAGTGGTAGAGTAGAAGTTTCCAACACAAGAAGAAGTATTGATTCCACTGACCATTGATTTGGAGTTACAGTAAGTAGAGGAACAAATTAGTAATAATTATTCTAAAAAATAATTGTCCATCTAGAAGAAGAGTAATGATCATGACATTGATGAACTAATTTTGGGAGAATATGGAGAGATTGATGATATTCATAATGAAAGTTGGACTAACTGTCCATGGATATTTATGCATAAAAATTATCTTAACTTTAAAAAATATTACGGATCAATTTTACTTTTTTTTAAGGTTAATTGAAATCAAGACATGCTATATGTGACAGTTTTTATAATAATTTTTATTATTTTTATCCTACAACATACCAATGGATTTACTTGTGGAACATAACAGTGATATTTTAAAAAATGATACATTAAAGATAGATTCTTTTTTATGCATTCATTTCATTTATTTTTCATTAAAAATAAAATACAATATAATTTTTCTTATGCTTTGTTTTCATAGAGAGACTTCCTGATAAAGTACCTAAAACATGAAAATGAAAAACGTCACTGAGTTGTAGTTTTCTGAATGGTTAAAAGATAATGACTATTTTCCCCCATTAACACAATTTCACACTGAAAAAACTAAACTTGCTAGAGAAACATAAACCTAATGATATATTAGGAGAGAGAAATACCAATGGTGTGATTTTTTATAATTTTATTTGAATTGAAGTGTGGCATCACTCCCATGATGATAAATTTAATGAACCTACCCGGGTCTACTAGAAAAGTCACCCAACGTGGTCTAGAACATGGTGAGGTAAATCAAAGATAACTGAAAAAAATCTGTAATAAAACCAAAAGAAGACATACAACTAGTGTTCAATTTGTATGAAATAAATAAAATAATATAAAAACAATCCAATCCAAATAGGCTAAACTATAATTTTATAAATCAAATAAGACTGAAAGGTATGCATGTGACCAATCGTTGCCTCAAGACCATCCTACTATGAAGGAAACAAATTAAAAGAGAACCTATCATGACACCTGAGTTCTTCCCCTTTCTCTAAGTCCTATAAAAGATGATCTACAACTTCCGAAAGGAAAAAATTATGGTGTGAGAAAAAATCCCAATAGGATGCCACCAAATAATATATAAAATTTATAATATTAAGAATATATAAGTTCTAGCTTTAAAACAATCCATTTCGTAAACAATTTTTTCAAATAAATTTATTTTTGAAAACCAAAATTCATTCCATAAATGCATACCATATTCAAAAAATACTTGAATATATCAAGTATAAAATAAAAACAGGAAAACTAAACCCGTGAGAAAATATCTATGAAATAAACAACCATATCATAAATTAGGTATAAAAGATAAAGCAGACTATTTGGGCCTAAGCCTATTAGAATATGTTCTATACATAAAATTAACCTAAAACAATCATAAGTTGGTTCAATTTATATTGATTCATGTCACTTTTTTAATATAAAAAAAGTAACGTTTATTAGTGCCACACACACTAGGGTCACCCATGTCTATTTCCTAACACACCCAAAGTTTTCAATGTGCTATGCTTGTTCAAAAAAAATTCGAAAACCATGAACAAATTTAATAGAAACCCACTTTTTCATCTAACAAAATCCATTTCAATAAGAACTTATTGAAATTCATGAACTATAAACACTTTCATAGATCCACTGACCCTAGGAATGATGGAATTCTATCCACCTTTGAAAAATGTGATTGGAAAACAATGGATCAGACATCAAAAGATGACGAATGATAAGAAATTATAATGGATCATTAGAAAACATGAATCAATCATGAATCTGAAACAAAAATTTACCCAAGATCATTTTCAGGACTAATGTAAATAAATATGTTGAAAGGCCACTTACCCAGAGAGACGCGCCACAAAAACCATGATGATCAATCATTGAACTAATGCTCTAAAGGAGTGGAGATCCCCAAAATATCTTCGGAGACCTATTAGGTATCGAAGGAGAAGTATGTGACTGAATTAAAAAATAATCAGACATGTATCATTGGTAAAGACCGAAATCAAGGGACATTAACGAAGTGAAAGCATTTTATGGAATGAATTTATCAGTTAACAAAATACTTCAAAAAAATATCTCCTCGAATTAAAAAATATGATTTTGACCATTTTATTATGTGAACCCAATTAATATTGTGTAATCATTTCATGCCACTAATGAATTCTTGACATCATCTTACCAATGTTTTCACATCATGGAAACCATTATCGATATGTGAACATCCATGTATACCAAAAATAAACCTGATTCTAAAGAACCACCACTTAATCATTTCACAAGTTTATAACTGAACTATATTAATTCAAAAAAAACCTATATCCCTAAACCTTAAGTCGTTTTACCATTAAAAGGATCTATATTTTTTAGAATCCTACAATTCACACAAATGAAAAAGGAAACAACAAACAAAATACAAGTAGGATCTGAATAAAGGTAATAAGGTGTTACAATCTCCCCACCATAAATGATATTTATCCCCATAAGAGTCAAAAATATAATACACTCAAAAAAGTTGAATCCCACCACTGCCTCATCAAAAATTCATTATCTCTTGTATTATCCCCATCCTGTCAGTACTACCACAGTACACATACGAAAGAATTTATTTCACCATGCACTATCTTCTCTTAGTGATCCATAATATGAACTTGTTTCTCAACAACAGTGATGTGGGGCTCAAGATTGAAATCCTCCCATTCAATCGTGTAAGATGAATCTAGTGGATACCTCTTATTCATTGAAACATCAAACACATCATGGATAGAAATCAAACTATATATTAATTCCAACAAATAGGAAACCTTTCACAATCATCTAACGGTCTCAACAGGGGCCATAAATCTCAGTGCCAACTAACCTTGCATACCTAACTGATGATGTCTCAAGTGATTTAAAACTCTATGAAAGACTTGATCCCAAACATCATATTACATTGGCTAGATATGATAGTCCACATAAGATTTTTGATAACTCTCTTCCATGACCAATATCGTCTAAATCAAGTGCACCATCTCTATCGTCTCTTGAAAAGGTCTTGGCCCAACCAAATAATACTCTCACATCACATCAAAATACAAGGTATATCTACATGTATATCCATAAAAATATTCAAAGGAAGCCATATTTATTGATTTATGATAACTATTCTTATAGGAAAACTCAAATAAAGTAAAATTATTTTCACAAGATCCACTGAAATAAAGCACACAATCCTAGAGAATTTCCTCTAGAACCTTGATATCTCTCTCTATTTTTCTATCAATCTACGAATGAGATGATGTGCCCAATTTCAACTATGAACATGTCACCTCCTAAAATCCTTTCCAAAACCTAGATGCAAGAAATGGTACCTAGTCATAAACAATTATAGTGGTAACTCCATGAATTCTAACAATCTCTCAGACATATAGGTCCCAAATGTTTTTCACCTTCGTCATCCCTTTGATAGGATAAAAATGAACTAATTGTTTTAGTCGATCAATGATCACTTAAATCACATCATTCCCAAAATTATCTTGTGGTAATACATTGATGAATTACATGGAAATATCATCCCATTTCCCTACTAGAATGGGTATGTTCTATAACAAACTACTAGGTCCTTAGTGTTCCGTATTAATTCTCTAAGAAATTAAACATCATGGTATAAAATAAATAATCGACCATCTCATCCCCAAACCCCAATACTAAAGTGTAAAATCATGATGTAGCATAGTAGCACCTCGGTGTAAAGACCAATAAGAAAAAATTCTATTATCCATAAAATATTTCTGCAGGGAATAATGAACAACCATCCTATTTCGAAAACGTGAAGTTCCATTTGGGAGACGATGACCACTCACCCAAGGTCGCCCCACAATAAAGGATTTTACAAATTCACTAACACATAGGGTCAGAAATATTCTTAGGCTGATCCCACTCATAAAAAAATGAATCAGCACTCATCAAAGAGTGACATACACACCCACCATCATCATCCATTTCAAATATTATCTCAGTAAATAGAATCATCATATACCATTATTCGACTGATTCCATCACCACTTGTGTTAGAAATTTCCTACTCTACACATCAGTGACCACATTCCCTCTTCACGGAGTATAAGAAATATCAAAATATATATTCTATAGATACTCCATCTATTTTAACTATCACATGTTCAGATCTCTTTGAGTTGAAATATTCTTCAGGATTTTATGATTAGAATATAACATAAATGTAACACCCGAGACTTTTATGTTATCATCAAAGGAATCTTTTTCTACACAACACTTGCTTGGCTTGCTTTACACGCAATCGCGACCTTCCTCGATAGCTTGCGTCGTACGCAATACCGAGTTTCACTAAACAACAATATGCTATTAAAACTAGCCGTTATGAATAGTAATAACCACTTTTTGAAATTTTATAAATTTTATTTTTCAAAATGGACTTCATTTTTGGACTCAGAATATCGAAATTAGCCTAGGGTGAAATTTTGGTATTTTTCTGAAAACTTTCAATTTTTGATGAATAGTGAAACCACTAAGTGGTAGGTTAAAAACTGAATTTTGCATAAAACTTAATTTTACCGCTTCTGTGAATGGAATTTCAAAAATCCGAGAGACACGGTTAATATCAAGGACTAAAATGTGGTTCAATGAGATGAAAATAATTTTTTGGTGAATAGTAACTTTTTACTATTTTTACCGCGGTTAATAGTAAATAGGGTAACTAAGGGTAAATATGATATTAATATTACCCTAACACATGTCCTAATTCTATTGGAAAAGTGTAATTCGACCAAAAACAAACTTAGGAATAAAATATGACCATTTAGGCCCACTTGGAGTAGATTAGGACATTTATTATTAATTTATTTAAAGAAGGGTTAAAATAGTTAAAATCAAAGTTTAATAAGTAAATCATTTTTAATATGGGGTTATACATAAGATAAATTCAATTGTAAATATTCATTAGAAAGCTAAAAAGATTTCCTACATGATGATATTTTATTTGTAATTTTTAGACATTAAATAATTTAATTTATTTATGACATAATGATGATGCAGTAATTATCTTATTAATGAAATATTGACATAATTGATGTTATAAACACCAAAATAAATATAATTTGAGACTTTTTATGAATTCCACTAATTTTCTAGGTTAATATGATATATTATTGTTGATTTAATCAACTTGGTTCGAAAATATAATTCTGTTATGACTTTCACAAAAATCATATATCAAATAGTGTCAAAATTGACAAAAAATAGTTTTTAAATCAAATATTATATTATTAATTGTTATTTTATTCCTAAAAATCTAAGGTTCGGCCAAATGACTTAGATAAGGGTATATTTATTAATAATATTAAATTTGGGGTTCGTTTGGCATGTTATAGTAAGTGTATTAACCATATAGTGAAAGAAAATAAAAAGACACGGTAAAAGTTAAATTATTTAACTTAGAGTTAAATCTAATTGATAAGGTTAAAATAATACCCTAAACTTGTCTAAACCCTATTGGTTGATAGTATTTCGACCCATACCCACTTTAGCTTCGAAATAAGACCCTTTGGAACCATTATAAACCGATTTTGACTTTAATATAAAATAATATTTTGAGATATTCCTAAGGTGCCCCTCTCCTCCCCTATAAAAGGACACCTCCTCCCCCTCCTCCTCACACCAATTTGAGCACTCAAGCTCGGCCAACCCCTGCCATTTTCTCCTCTCCACTTCCCTAGCAACATCCTAGAGGTTCTTTTCTTCCTCAAAGACCAATTTTAGTGCCCTAAGAGGAGGTCTCAAAGAGGCACTTCAAAGAAGAGGTAATTACCGTTACCAATTCTTTCATCTTTATTTCTTCTTCCACTTATTCTTCTTAGGTTGTTTCATTATGAAGTAATAACATCAGTAACACTCATATACTGATATGTTATTATAAGTATGAAACAACCCTATTTCACCTTCTATCCATCCTACGGAAAAAGAAATCACCGCGCGTGCGTACGTACGGAATACCGTCTCCACGCCGTGGTGTAATCTATTTTCCACCACCACCTTACATGGATGGGTATAATGGTGTAAAGAATAACTATACATAGTTATTAAAACATCATATTGATTCTGATATATTTTATAATCCACTCTAATTCAGTTCAATATTTATGGAAATGATATCATCGCTCGTGCGTACGTACGGAATACCGTCTCCACGACGCGATGAGATTCATTCTCCATATTAACCATTTAAGAATGATTATAAAGTATATATAAGAAATAATAATGAAATATATGACATTATAAAGCTACTGGATTTATGTATATATACATATGTATGTCATCTACTTACTTCCATTTCAAGACAATAAGGAAAGTAAAACTGCGTTCATGCGTACGTACGGACTACCGTCTCCATGAACGGTGTTTTTCATTTTACTTATATATCTATTATATATATATATACTGAATATATATGATATATAAATCATATTTTATATTCTGGAAGTAAGTAAATCATGATATAAGTAATAATGATGTCAAGAACAACAAGTCAAAACACCTAAGATAAATGAAACGATTTTACCCAAAACGCTTCTTTAACATGGAATTTACAAAAGAACGGGTAATATAATGTTATAAGTGAACCATATATGATATCATAACAATAAATATGATTCTGGAATAAGTCAATAACATGATTTAAATCATTATACAGGAGGTTCGGACACTTACAAAGCAAGTCGGACCTAAGGTAAGGGAAATATCACAATCTCATTTTTATCCGAGATTTTTTATTCGTAAGTATTTACTGGGGTGTATTTTATCATCCACATCCATGTTCCCTCAATATGAAATATCGTTTCCATCCACTTGAAATAGTTTAAATCCAATTTTACCCTTAGGTGAGTTTTTAGTAAAGAATATGAAAGGAATCTTTTGTCGTTTTTCCGTACGAGGTACTTTTTGACTTTTCCGACAAAAGTACGAAGAATGTTTTTTTTAACTTATACGGCATGAATGGATTTTTAAAACATTGTTTCCAAGAAGATTCCTTTACAATTTTTTTTAAGTTTATTTTTAATCAACTTATTTTATTTTAAAGTTGTATGACATGTTATGAAAGGAAAAATGTTTTTGAAGAAGAAAGGATATTTTCCTCAAGAATGGAGTTCAAGTGATTTTCAAAATTATTTTCCATCTAAGATAATAAAGGGTTCTGTTTTTATCCCTATTATTACATTGATTTGATCATGTTGTGATGGAATTATGAATTCCTTTATCTTATATGAATTGATTTATGATGTCATGATGTTTCAAGAATCCCATTTTTGTTTCATGTGTTATGCGATGATGTATGTTTTATGATTATGTGGCACACATAAGAAAGGATTCATTATAAGATGGGTGGGACCTATATCTCCCTCCAATGCATTGGGTAATGATTTTATATCTCATGAGATAGACATGGCTGGAACGGAAGGTTATTTCGGTTCAGTGATACAGGACTGAAACGAGGAGTGAACTCGGTTCAGAAAGGGACTTTGTCCACTAAGATAGTCTTGGCAATGAGTCATGACTAACAAGAAATGATTTTCCATGATTATGTGTGCATGCCACAAAGTTTCAAGTTTTACTTTATGATTATGGGGATCTCATTTTCACTTCTATGATTTATCCCATGTTATGATATTATGATCTCTTTTGCAGGTTAAGATTTCCAAAAGCTATGTTCTTATGTATATGATGTGATTGATATTTATTTTGTTTACCCTTACTGAGCATTTGAGCTCACCCTTTTATGTTTTCTTTTCCCCAGGATATAAAGAAAGGTTTTTAGGTAAAAAAAAAGGATGACCTTTATGGGAGATATTGAAGAACTTTCACCACGTTTAGAAGATTACGTTCCGAGTTTCCAAAGACACTAAACTATTACGATCCTTTAGTGTGTGTTTTTGTTATGTACTAAGTATTCCGCAAATGTAATGTAATGTCCATGTACGATAAGCTTCGGGTCTCTACAGTTGGTATCAGAGGAAAGGTTTAGTCAACCTTTGGAAACTAGGACGCGAAAACGTTAGTAAGATCCCTAGAGATATTTCTAAGGTATGTCTAGGGATGCCCCTAAGGATAAGTATACGTATAGGATATAGTTCTAGAACTATGGTAACGATATTAGATTAAACCAAAGATGATAGATATTTAAGTTACTCCCCCTTTATTACGATTTTTGCATCTAACACTATTCTTTTTGGGTTTTAGAAAATGGCTGGAAACAAGATGATTCACAATAATGGAGGATATGATGGACAATGGAATGATATTCTTCATGAGCAACCAAATGAAATGGGATTTGGATGTCCAAACATCATTATTTTTCCAAATCAGCAATCTCACAATATGATCAATAAAGTAAAATTTGGTAAGTTTCCTGACTCGACTAATAAGAGAAAGATGGAGTTCCATGATGATCATAGAGGAAAGAAAGTTCAATTTCTCCTATGTAAATCATGTGGGAAGAGGCATCAAGGAGAATGTTTCAAGGGAACTGGAAGATGCTTTGGGTGTGGAAAAGAAGGACACAAAGCAAGTAAGTGCAAAGGAAAAGGGTCGGTTAACACCATGGATGAGGATAATGGTATTGCTACGACATCAAAAATGGTTAAGTGTTTTAAATGTGGAATGTATGGGCATTATGCAAACAAATGCCCTAAGGGAAAGACTCATGAAGAGAATCAGTATGGTCATATGGGTAGTATTTATGTGGATGATGATGAAGAGACTACAAATGATATGTGAGATGAAAGAATTGTTGAAGCTCGGTCAATGGTTTAAGAATGTTGTGGAATGATTACATGTTTATCATGTGTAATGTTGTATAAGAAATCTCATGGTACTATGGAATAAAGAGACATCTGAGGATTGTTACACTGTTGTCTTTCCTTGAGTTATGAAAGTGTATGATTAATGGTACCACTATCCATGAAAGGTTATTCAGATATTTTTGGAATGTAAATGATATGCGCATAATGAAGGGATAAGGAGAAAATTAAATGTTTGATAGTATTCATGAGCTCATGATTGATATAAGGACTAAGTGATATCATGGTTTGAGTATATAGAATTTTGAAGATTTTGGTATATGGAAAGTATTAACTTTTAACTACATTCATGTTTTCACTAAGGTATTCAAGAGAATACACGATTAAGGACTTTGAATGTTTGGAATGTGACCAACAAGACATATCTTATGATATGTGGGGATCAACGACAGTATTAAATCTCTGGTAATCGATGTCACTATATTATGAGAGTGGACTGCAGTATTATGTATAAGCCTAAAGATTAGACTGGATTATGTTGGACATAAGTTAGTATTGTTTAAGGATAGAAGATTTTCGATATTATTGATGGGATGTTATAGTAAAAGGACAACCTGCAGGACGGGTGACAACCCATCGCTTCGGACAAGGCTGTAGGAATCGAACCCACAACCGAAGTGCGACTGGCCTTTATCGCCTACCACTGACCTACAGGAAGTCCCTGTTTAGTAGAAACTAGTGTTATTATATTAAGCAGTATGATATATGAAGTATAAGCCCATTTTAGGAACCATATATGATTAATCCCACTATAGATCGACTTATGTATATAAATTTTTCAAACCTTTTGAGACAGATGGAATGACCAGATATTCTATCACATGATCTGCTAACACTTCACGAATAACAAATTCAACTTCATTTATTTAAGAGATGAAGTAGAAATTGTTCAAGGCACGAACAAAAGTGAGATTGTACCAAAATAAAGTAAGTATTTATTCTAAGAAAATTTTCAACTTTAGGGAAATGATCTTGAAAACCAAAAATGTCGTCCTAGTGATCTTATACCTGATGAATAAGATGGTACCTTATATCATCACAAATCTATGGATTTGTGATTACTGCCTTTTCCATAGCCATGTTCTCTACCACTCTCCATCAGAACATGATGGTTAGATTTCTCTTCCATATCCATATTTTCACCTATGTGGAAACCCAGTGATTAGTTTATTTGGGTAATCGTTACATTTCATACTTTAGTTTTTAAAGCCAAGTTTTGGTATTCCCTTTTACGATGTGGGTTTCTATTAAAGAAACTTTCGAATAGTAAACCATTTATAACCCCGACGAATTTCGAGGGCGAAATTCATTTTAAGGGGGGTAGAATGTAACACCCGAGACTTTTATGTTATCATCAAAGGAATCTTTTTCTACACAACACTTGCTTGGCTTGCTTTACACGCAATCGCGACCTTCCTCGATAGCTTGCGTCGTACGCAATACCGAGTTTCACTAAACAACAATATGCTATTAAAACTAGCCGTTATGAATAGTAATAACCACTTTTTGAAATTTTATAAATTTTATTTTTCAAAATGGACTTCATTTTTGGACTCAGAATATCGAAATTAGCCTAGGGAGAAATTTTGGTATTTTTCTGAAAACTTTCAATTTTTGATGAATAGTGAAACCACTAAGTGGTAGGTTAAAAACTGAATTTTGCATAAAACTTAATTTTACCGCTTCTGTGAATGGAATTTCAAAAATCCGAGAGACACGGTTAATATCAAGGACTAAAATGTGGTTCAATGAGATGAAAATAATTTTTTGGTGAATAGTAACTTTTTACTATTTTTACCGCGGTTAATAGTAAATAGGGTAACTAAGGGTAAATATGATATTAATATTACCCTAACACATGTCCTAATTCTATTGGACAAGTGTAATTCGACCAAAAACAAACTTAGGAATAAAATATGACCATTTAGGCCCACTTGGATTAGATTAGGACATTTATTATTAATTTATTTAAAGAAGGGTTAAAATAGTTAAAATCAAAGTTTAATAAGTAAATCATTTTTAATATGGGTTTATACATAAGATAAATTCAATTGTAAATATTCATTAGAAAGCTAAAAAGATTTCCTACATGATGATATTTTATTTGTAATTTTTAGACATTAAATAATTTAATTTATTTATGACATAATGATAATGCAGTAATTATCTTATTAATGAAATATTGACATAATTGATGTTATAAACACCAAAATAAATATAATTTGAGACTTTTTATGAATTCCACTAATTTTCTAGGTTACTATGATATATTATTGTTGATTTAATCAACTTGGTTCGAAAATATAATTCTGTTATGACTTTCACAAAAATCATATATCAAATAGTGTCAAAATTGACAAAAAATAGTTTTTAAATCAAATATTATATTATTAATTGTTATTTTATTCCTAAAAATCTAAGGTTCGGCCAAATGACTTAGATAAGGGTATATTTATTAATAATATTAAATTTGGGGTTCGTTTGGCATGTTATAGTAAGTGTATTAACCATATAGTGAAAGAAAACAAAAAGACACGGTAAAAGTTAAATTATTTAACTTAGAGTTAAATCTAATTGATAAGGTTAAAATAATACCCTAAACTTGTCTAAACCCTATTGGTTGATAGGATTTCGACCCATCCCCACTTTAGCTTCGAAATAAGACCCTTTGGAACCATTATAAACCGATTTTGACTTTAATATAAAATAATATTTTGAGATATTCCTAAGGTGCCCCTCTCCTCCCCTATAAAAGGACACCTCCTCCCCCTCCTCCTCACACCAATTTGAGCACTCAAGCTCGGCCAAACCCTGCCATTTTCTCCTCTACACTTCCCTAGAAACATCCTAGAGGTTCTTTTCTTCCTCAAAGACCAATTTTAGTGCCCTAAGAGGAGGTCTCAAAGAGGCACTTCAAAGAAGAGGTAATTACCGTTACCAATTCTTTCATCTTTATTTCTTCTTCCACTTCTTCTTCTTAGGTTGTTTCATTATGAAGTAATAACATCAGTAACACTCATATACTGATATGTTATTATAAGTATGAAACAACCCTATTTCACCTTCTATCCATCCTACGGAAAAAGAAATCACCGCGCGTGCGTACGTACGGAATACCGTCTCCACGCCGTGGTGTAATCTATTTTCCACCACCACCTTACATGGATGGGTATAATGGTGTAAAGAATAACTATACATAGTTATTAAAACATCATATTGATTCTGATATATTTTATAATCCACTCCAATTCAGTTCAATATTTATGGAAATGATATCATCGCTCGTGCGTACGTACGGAATACCGTCTCCACGACGCGATGAGATTCATTCTCCATATTAACCATTTAAGAATGATTATAAAGTATATATAAGAAATAATAATGAAATATATGACATTATAAAGCTACTGGATTTATGTATATATACATATGTATGTCATCTACTTACTTCCATTTCAAGACAATAAGGAAAGTAAAACTGCGTTCATGCGTACGTACGGACTACCGTCTCCATGAACGGTGTTTTTCATTTTACTTATCTATCTATTATATATATATATACTGAATATATATGATATATAAATCATATTTTATATTCTGGAAGTAAGTAAATCATGATATAAGTAATAATGATGTCAAGAACAACAAGTCAAAACACCTAAGATAAATGAAACGATTTTACCCAAAACGCTTCTTTAACATGGAATTTACAAAAGAACGGGTAATATAATGTTATAAGTGAACCATATATGATATCATAACAATAAATATGATTCTGGAATAAGTCAATAACATGATTTAAATCATTATACAGGAGGTTCTGACACTTACAAAGCAAGTCGGACCTAAGGTAAGGGAAATATCACAATCTCATTTTTATCCGAGATTGTTTATTCGTAAGTATTTACTGGGGTGTATTTTATCATCCACATCCATGTTCCCTCAATATGAAATATCGTTTCCATCCACTTGAAATAGTTTAAATCCAATTTTACCCTTAGGTGAGTTTTTAGTAAAGAATATGAAAGGAATCTTTTGTCGTTTTTCCGTACGAGGTACTTTTTGACTTTTCCGACAAAAGTACGAAGAATGTTTTTTTTAACTTATACGGCATGAATGGATTTTTAAAACATTGTTTCCAAGAAGATTCCTTTACAATTTTTTTTAAGTTTATTTTTAATCAACTTATTTTATTTTAAAGTTGTATGACATGTTATGAAAGGAAAAATGTTTTTGAAGAAGAAAGGATATTTTCCTCAAGAATGGAGTTCAAGTGATTTTCAAAATTATTTTCCATCTAAGATAATAAAGGGTTCTGTTTTTATCCCTATTATTACATTGATTTGATCATGTTGTGATGGAATTATGAATTCCTTTATCTTATATGAATTGATTTATGATGTCATGATGTTTCAAGAATCCCATTTTTGTTTCATGTGTTATGCGATGATGTATGTTTTATGATTATGTGGCACACATAAGAAAGGATTCATTATAAGATGGGTGGGACCTATATCTCCCTCCAATGCATTGGGTAATGATTTTATATCTCATGAGATAGACATGGCTGGAACGGAAGGTTATTTCGGTTCAGTGATACAGGACTGAAACGAGGAGTGAACTCGGTTCAGAAAGGGACTTTGTCCACTAAGATAGTCTTGGCAATGAGTCATGACTAACAAGAAATGATTTTCCATGATTATGTGTGCATGCCACAAAGTTTCAAGTTTTACTTTATGATTATGGGGATCTCATTTTCACTTCTATGATTTATCCCATGTTATGATATTATGATCTCTTTTGCAGGTTAAGATTTCCAAAATCTATGTTCTTATGTATATGATGTGATTGATATTTATTTTGTTTACCCTTACTGAGCATTTGAGCTCACCCTTTTATGTTTTCTTTTCCCCAGGATATAAAGAAAGGTTTTTAGGTAAAAAAAAAGGATGACCTTTATGGGAGATATTGAAGAACTTTCACCACGATTAGAAGATTACGTTCCGAGTTTCCAAAGACACTAAACTATTACGATCCTTTAGTGTGTGTTTTTGTTATGTACTAAGTATTCCGCAAATGTAATGTAATGTCCATGTACGATAAGCTTCGGGTCTCTACAATAAACCTTTCTACAAAGAGGTTGTAAAGCCACATTTTTAGATCATGAATAACCACAAAAAACTAAAGATCATGTTTATTGTAGTTCTTATCATGATCGCCTACTATCAAGATCCATATTATACCACCTACCTCCTCTACATCATGAAATAACCAAAACTCTATCCCAAAGTTTGGAAAAAAAACATCATAAACCAAAATTGGTTCGGGAAGAATAAAAATAGGAGCCAAATTTTATCTCATATTTAGTTCCTTAAAATATCTTTTATATGTTTCAATCCGCTAAAACTTTACACCCTTACAGATGAAATCTATCTTCATAGATACAAGCTGGGAGAATTCCTCAAAAAACCATATGTAATAACAATCCATCCCCAAGAAGCTTTTGATTACAAACATATTTCTAGGCTTCTTCAAAGTCATAATTACCTATGAATTTTTAGGGTCCACTTAGATTCTTCTATCAAATATAACATGAACCATAAACATTACATATTGAATCTGAAACTCACACTTGGAAAAATTAACATACAGATGGTGTTTGCTAAAATATCCAAGAATGATTTCAAAATGGTCCATATTCTCCTACTTGGACTTTGATTAATCCAAAACATCATCCATAAATACCACACAAGAAACATTCCATTAACTAATGAATTATTTCATTATTCAAAACCATAAACACCATAGGAGAGTTAGTTAATCCTAATAGAATAAAAGGAAAATAAAAAATGACTATACCAGCTCCTAAATTTCATATTAGTTATATTATATTTTTAGAAACCCTACTCATGGTACCATGACTAGAGGTCAATCTTTGAAAAACAACGATCACCTATATGTTGATCAATTAGAACATAAATCCTTGGAAAGGGATATTTGTTCTCAATGGTCAACTAATTTAAATTTTGATAGTCTATAAATTACATGAGGCCCGTGTCTTACTTTATAGAAAAATGGATATTTGTATCCCATAATAACATGGTAGGATGAATAAATCATTTAGTCATGATATCCCCATGATTGAATTAATGTTCTACAAACTCAGCATGTGCCATATGGTATGATGTCTTAAGAATGGGATCATATAAGAGAGATGGTCAATAGTAAAATCTCCCTCTATCTAGGGTGGTAAACCTTAAACATAATCCAAAAATTTATTGGGGAATGAACACACCAACATGGGTGGATGACTTCCTAGTAAAGGGTTAATAGCATAAAGAAACAATTCTAACAACTGGTATGAGATTACCCCAGCATAATGATCAATAGATGCCACCCTTCTTGATATAGAGTCCCACTCACCAAAAAATTCATGAGTGACCCCGTAGAAAGAGAAAAACTAAACATGAATGTGATAACATACTATTTGGTACCTAATATTGATCATCCATTATATTCCAAAAATCAAGTTTGTGATCTCAAGATAGAGCACTAAAAATCCCCACTCCGCCTCACGGCCCACTATTGTCGCTCAACATGTTGGGCACTTGAAACCATATTTGGACCTATTTCAAAAAGGCATGTAATGATAAAATAATAATGAAATAATCTATAAGCATAAACCCAACATGTCAACTAACGTTTATGTTGTAATGGAATGAGTGTCACCGGTATAAAAAAAAATTCACCATAGAAGTGGAAATAAACAACAAACCTCCAACTGTGGTTGCCCAGCTTCATATTCCAATGGTGTATATTCCATCATATAAATACATAAAGTCACACCTAATACATGAGATTTATTATCCACATGAACATCCCTCATAGTATTAGGATAAGACCCACTACCCTTGGTAGCATCTGTACAAATCATTGAACCCTTAGTGAATGTGGATCAATCCTTACTGCCTTTTAATATCCAATAAAAAAACATATTAGATGGAAATATTATTCACAAAGATGATAAGTATTTAGAACCTCCACAAAAATAGTATTTTTATGACTGATATTACCATACTAATAGTAAACAATCTAGTTATGTTCAGATGAAGACCCAAAAACTGGTCTTATATATATCTGGAAACCTATGTGTTTACTTTTCTAGCCATAAGATTAATCCTAGCTAATGGATGTACCAACTAAAACTCCTCCCAAACCTATCTTTCCTTCTCTTTCATAATTTTCTAAATTTTCCTTGTCAACTTCCTCTATAAATGTCAAAAGTCATGTGTGAATTAGAATTGACATAATATCAACCCTCAACCCCAACTCAAACCAATGGGAATTCAGGTCATCATTGATGAAAAGATAAGGTACCATGTGAAAAAACATATAAAAATGATTTTAATAATCTATAATGGTATTATATCACAAATATATTGGTAAAAAACTCTCGGGTATTTTCATATATAATGTCTTAGGATAAAACTGCTAGTTAAATATTTTCTTGAAAGAAGATCAAGTAAGATCCTCGTCCAAATTATCTTGCACAGTAGAGTCCCACTATATCCTTTCATATTCTTAAAATATATACATGGAAAAAACCCACCTTATATTCCTCTAGAATATTCATAAAATTGAAGATCCTCTCAATCCTCTCAATACATACATCATATTTCTACTTTCCATCATCGCCACATATGGAAGGTGGATGCTTCGTTATAAACTATTAGTCGTGATCCACTACTCATCCAGGGTTCCTAACACCGTCTTGACCAAGAGTTTGAGTAGAGTGGATTAAAACTTATACCAAGTATGGTTACACCAGAGAATTTTCTTGGGGAAATTTTCTCATGGATTCCTCAATTTTCTTCTAGGACTCATTCTCCAACAATCACAAGACAAAAACTAATCAGTCCCAAGAAGATTCCAAAATAATATGACCAAAATTATGTATCAATATAAATTCCTAAAATAAATAATAATTTTAATAAATTATTATTTATAAAAATTTAATATGAAAATTTTAAAATTAACTGGTTTATTAAAATAAAATTTCCATACAGTTCATTCAAATTTTCTCGAACACAACGTTTCAAACCTCAAAAAAAATAATGTCCAACGATGGTAACTCAAGTTCAATCATATAACATTGTTTTCCAGAACCATTCCCAAATACACTACCCAAATTCCATTGGTCCTAACAACCATATACCCATGACACAAGACAAAACTCAAGTATTTTTAACACCCATTAGGCTAAGAATCCCCTATGATACCAATTTGTAACGAACCATCATGGATCAACTAGACAAGTCAACCCAGTTGGTATGCCATGTGGGGAGGTGAAACAAAGATAATGGAAAATATTATGGAATTTAACTTGAAAAATACATACCACAAGAGTAAAATTCATAAAAAAGAGAAACAATAAGATCCATTGAACCCAAACATAGTTGAATAAACAAGACAAATATGAGTTAGAAAAGACCAAAAATCCTCCATGTGACAAATTATCACCACCAAAATGTCCCACTGTGAAATAAAAATATGAAATGAGAACCTATAATACTACATGATCCCCATAACTTCCCTTAATTCATGTAAAACAAGGGTTATAACCTTTAAAATAAAAAAGTAAAGTGTGATAAAAAATCCTAGTAGGATACCACAAAATAATCTATACAAGTTATAGTACCAAGAATTCAAAAGTACAAGATTTAAAATAATTATCCTATATATAAATAATTTTCATTAATAAAACCATTTTTAAACATCCCCTTTTTCAATATATGTGTACAATATTTTCCAAATCTAGGAATGTATGATGAATAAAATAAAAACAAAAAAATTAAATATGTGAGAAAATATCCATGAAATAATCCATCATGTGATAAACTAGTTATGAAAGAAAAAGAACACCATTTGGACACTAGAATATATAATATGTACTAGAAATAAATTAAGCCTACACAAGGAATAATTTGGTTCCAACTGATATCGATTCCTACCACATTCTTTAAGATTACAAAAGTAACCCTTAGAGGTGCCACACACACTAAGGTCACCAATGTTTATTTCCTGATGCACCCAAGGATCCCAGTGTGCTGTGTTTGTTCAAAAAACATTCCTAAAACCAAGTTATAATTTAATTTAAACTTTTTCCCATAAAATAAAATAAATTCCAAGAAAAAAATATATCAAATTATGAAATATAAACACTTTTAGAGATCCACCAACCTCCAAAATGAAAGAAACTTATTCACCTTCAGAAATGGAGATTAGAAAACCATGGGTCAGCCTTTTAATGACAAGCAATAAAAAGAAACTACAATGGATCGATATAAAACACCAATAGATCATGAATATAAAAAAAGAAGCCAATGAGGCTACCACATCCAAAGTCAATAAAGAAGATAAAATACCTCTTACTCATAGAGATGCACTGCAACAACCATAATGATAGATCACTGAACAAACTCTCTAGAAGGAGCAGATATCCCAAATATCTCTCAGGAGAGATCCTATGTCTCGAGATACATTTTTATTTCCAAATTAAAAAATAACTTAGATGAGAAGTGTGTTTAAAACCAATAATCATGTGATATTCATGACATGAAACCATTTCATGAAATGAATTTATCAATTAAAAAAAGTAGAAAAATGCATCACCCCAGATTATAAAACTATATATTGAACATCTCATGACATGAACCTAATTCATGGTTTATAAACTATTCAATTCTTGAACAAATTCATGACATCTAACCTATAAAGGATTCACATCATGTAAATCATTCATTACATGAAAACATCCAGGAGACAACACATAGTCTTGATTTTAACGAATTGCCTCTCAATAATTTTTTATGTTTATACCCAAAATCCATTAATTAAAAAAATTTATATCCAAAAAAATCATTTTTCCAGGAAAAGGATCTATATTCTAAATAATCCAATAATTCACCTAAAAAAAATTTAAAATAGAAAAAAAATACAATGAAAACCTGAAGGAAGGTAACATGGTAGTATAATAAATTTAAAAATTAAACTCATGTGTAGATTCTTTTGATGGTTGAAAAATATAAAATTATATACAAATTAATGGTGATATAGTAATTTATTGAAGATTCATTTCAGGAATATTTTTAATGAGTCAAAGTAAAACCATGGGATGACACCACTTTCCCTATACCACAACAGTGTTTGGTATGTAGAACATGAGTAGGCCCTTTAAATTCTAATACACCAATTAAAAATTTTATATTTCTCTAGAAATGGGTTTAGTAATTGATACACTCCAAATAGGGGCCCACATAAGAATAAATAAATTATGAAGAGAATTTTAACCACAAGGTTGTGGAAGTTTTTTCAATGAAACTCAACCCCATCTAATTGTGAATGATCTTTGAATTGTCTAAATATGGAGAGTGAAAAATAAATCCCATCCTATGTGGGATAACCAATTATTACAGTCCCAAATATATTTATTTTTCTTTTTGTTTGATTTATAATAATATTCCCAATACAATTTCGTTTTAATTATAGATTTTCAAGATGGACAGTGGATATTAGGTTGCACTGATAATTATTTAAATGAAAATAAAGGAGTGTTACTCCTTTGTAGCCATGTTGTCTCTTTCCCAACTACTTTTTTTGATACCCCTATCATATATATAATATTCATTAACATTTTAATATTTTTAAATTTTTATGATTATTTTCATGATTAAATGAGGAATGGGATACCTACGTGAAAAAGTTTGGTTTGTTTTAATGTTTTGATCATTTTTTTGTGTTAAGTAAAACCATGTTCTTAAGTATAATATTTTAGAACATTATTAATTTTTGTGATAGTTTCCTTAATTATTGTACAAAATGTGTTCAACTAAGATTTAATATGGAATCCTTCCCAAGATTCTAGATTTTCAAAACATTTATATGGGTTTAAAGAGTTTTTATAAACCTTTCCTCCACAGTGACTTCATAATATTACATTTCCCATCCCAAGAGGTACTCTACACCCATTTTTTATCATAACACAAGTACCACCCATTCATGTCTGAAATAATTTCCTTCATTTGATATATAAATTTGTTTTATCTTTTATACATGCTTTTTAGAATAAATAAGTTTGTTGTTGTGATTGGGAACTTATTTAGGATTAACCAATATTTTTTCCATTCTTTGAGATGCCTGTATATTTACCTCTTTGAGGAATATACAAACCATGGAATTACTTATAGGTTATATATATTAGTATCTTAATTTCCATATCCCCTATCACTCTTGAATTAATTTCCTTCTCATAAATCAAAATTAGTGTATGGGAAATTGGGCACTACAGGTGTAATTATTGGGAAGAGTGATCTTTTGTAAGAGTATTAGGGTTGGTTACCATTTTTGGGATGGAACAAAAGGCTTGTTTCATGTTTTGATTCATCTAATTAATCATGAAAAAAATAATGGGAAAATTTTAATAAAAATAATGAATTAAAAAAAATAGAGATGTGATTGAATGATTCATTAAAAATTCTTACATGATGTATTAAGCTCATCAAAATAAACGGTAATGTTTCATAATTAATTAATTAAATTATTTTTTCATCTCGTAATCAAAAAAATAAAAAAAATTGTGAACAAAGTGGAAAATATGAATAATTTTTTTATTAAACTTCATCATTATGACTTGTGGTCCAGTTAAAAAGGGGAAATTCAGTGACTCGTTCTTATATGGGTACTTATATTAATAAATTATTATTTTAATTTTAATAATTTCTCATTCCATAAATTTAATTAGTAAATAATACTTCTTATAGACTAAATTTATAAACATTGACACACCAACCCTTATCTTTAATGTATAAATATAAAATCTTTATAATCGGAACATAATTTTTGGCCTCTCCTTTAAAGATTTAGGATTCAGTCAATCTTATGTTAGGAATTCAAATATTTTGATACTGGAATAAAATATATATTTTAATCATTGAGAGATGAGTGGCATGAATTACTTATGAGGAATATTGTAACATGTGTAAAGGCTCAATTAATTATTTTTAGTAAATCTGAATATGGGGGAAGAAAAATAAAGAAAAATTGACTCCATCAATAAGAAATGATGAATTACATCTTGTAATGAATCTAGGAAATTGTATTAAATTTTATTTTTCAATGTATTGGGATTTAGATATATATTTTAACCCATGAGTGCATAAAAATAAATATAGGAGAGTTATGATAACCTATTTTTTCAAAAAAAAAATTGATTTTCAAATTACCCATGGTTTAATTAATTCTTACACATAAATCAGATTTTTCATAAATTAAGAAATAAATTGAAGTAATTTGAAACATTGTTTAAATTATAGTTTTAATTTTTGAATTAATTTTAAATATATTTTAGAAGAGATATTTCATTAAATGTTTAATATTTAATTGTTTTTATGGGAAAGCATTATCCATGTATGAATAAATCCAAAAATTATTTTGAAATGGATGATTAAAATGAAGTGTATTCAACATGTTTGTGATAAATTAGTAATTTTAACGAATCTATTCGGATAAAAATAAATTCCTAGATAATGTGATATAATAATTTATATGACTATGGTTAATATATTAATAAAACTTTCATCGTTAGAATACCAATTTATTAAACTAAAGGAACTGGGGGATTATGAAAGAATAAATTCACACAATCAAGTTCTATATAAGAGAACATGTATATATAATAACCTCTTATTATATGACTCATGTAATCAAAATCACAAACTAGGAAGGTTTTGGGAGGTTAATTTATTGAAGTAAATGTTATGCCACATTAAACTATTTGAACATGACCATATGTAAGGCAATTTTTTCCATGTAACAGCCTGCATAATATTCAACATAAACAACATCAGAATAAACCCCATTTATAGTGGGTAAAGTTAGAAAAACTGGTTGGTTCTTATACTATGTCATGTTTAACAGAATTGGATGAGTTACACATCAAGATAAACATAGTTTATCTAGAGCTGAGTGTGATTAACATGGAATTTTTAAATTCTATTTCATATTAAAATATACTCAAGTAAGAATAACTATGAGTTATAAATTCATGTCAAATTAACCTATGAACATCATATAATCATAATAATATCCAATTATGACAAGTATATTTTTTTAGGTCTATTATACACTATTTTGACCACCAAATGCTTTGATCTTTGTGAAATTTAAAATCATTATTCATGAGACCTTAAGAACACATTGGAAGATCCATAAAGGATTGAGAAAATTAAATAAATTCATTGATCAAATCCAAATAAATATGGAATATAAGAAATTAATTTTTTGAAAAGTGAATATTCCATGTTATATTTGTCTAACCATTTTTGTGGAATTAGTTATGAATCCAAGATAAATGTTGAGAAAGTAAGAATCTGGGATCAAATATATATCGGAATTTTGAGATATTATATTACAGGAGTTGGGAATATGTTTCTTGATGGAATGGTACCTTTTATGTGAAATATAATACTATTTTATCTTGGTTAATGTGGAATAATTGTTCAATTATTAGAAATATATTGAAGTGATAACTATTTTAGATCCCTTTAAAAGAGAACATGTTCCCTAAGATCAATTTTTGGCCCCCCATTGAGAGTAGTGTAGTTCAATATTTTTCAATTAGCGCCGAGTTTTTCTTATTTCAAAATATAAAGTGTTTGGTGGTGATGTTATTTTGTATTTTTAAGGAGATTTATTTTGGACCGTAAAGGTTAGGTCTATGTAATTTCTTATGTAATAATGTGTTTTCCTATCGCTTTATTGATATTTCTGTACATATAATTAAACTGGTAGGTATTTATGGAGATTAGTGGGTAGGTTTACTTCATGATCTCCATGACGACCTATGAAAGTGAGTGTGAAAATTAGATTGATGTGGAAATCCCTATTAATTAAAAGTTTTCTCCACTTAGATACCATTGTTTTATTAAATACTTGGTCTTTATTTTTTTATCACACAACACATATGATGGAGTGAGGTGCATGAGATGTGATTACAGTGTAAGGACTTGACTATAATAGGTGGTACATGTGTGTCATATTATTCATCTTTGTGTGTTCATCACAAATCCAAATCAATTAACATAGAATTTTTGTAATATGAATTTTATATATTTGGGATACTAAGTGAGTCGAGATTGAAATCCATTTAATTTTAACTATTTCTTAATAGATCTTTAGATTACTAGGTCCAACTACATCTCATTTTTAGTTTGTGCATTTTTGTTCTTTTTCATTTCCATATCAATTTAACTATTCCTTGTTCATTTTTATTTCATTTCTTTCGATACTAAAACATAAAAGGAACAAACTATACTAGGATAGATAGGACAGAGTTGGTCCTAATTGGTACATTACATAGGATTTACAATAAACTACTTTTTTATGTAGGTTTAAAATTTTTTTTTTTATTTTGGGACCCTTACAAATGGTCATTATATTATAGATAAATATGTTATTATGAATATGGTTCGATATGATAAAATAATCTGATATATCAATTCCTTACCACTGTATATAAGAAATCAAAGTCGTAGTTTCTAAAACATATTATAACTTTTTCCAAAATGATGGTGGAAAGTGTTTAATATTCGCATACATTAAATATGGATTTTAAATTCCTAATGGAAGGGACAATATCATATCATGATCAAATAACTACTCTACCATTTATCATAGAGGATGATTTAAGTCCCTTAAAGGGATGATTTGGAGATATAAAATTATCTAAAATCATTAATTAGTTTGAGAATATTATATTTTATCCTTGAAAAATAGAGATTTGTAACGTTCTAGAAATGATTATGTGTGTTATTAGTTCCATTGATAAATAAATTGTTATTAGATGGTTTCATAGTTCATTTTTCTCTTTCACCATTCAAAGAAAAAAGACGTAAAAATATCTCAATGATCACTTCTAATAGGATAAAATGATTAAAATTATTCTTGAATATAAATAAAATTTTATAGTTTGAAAAAATCTACTGAAAAGAAAAATATGGTGAATGTGATAATACTATAATTACATACATCAATATGGAATTGATATAACATTGTCATGGATTTCTTTATAGGTGTTCGAGATAAATTTAATGGAAATAATGCCTTATGGGTTATAATAGATCTAATTTTAAATATTGATCACTTAATTGCTATTTGGGAGGACTTATGACTACATCAACCTTACAAGATATATTACATCAAAGTTGTGAGGCTATACAGAATGTTATAATAAATTTTATATGGTCACAATTGATCTTCACCTTAATATTCTGGAGGATTATTTAAAAGAAACATAACACAAAGTTGATTATTATCATGACATATCTCTGTCATACCTATGGAAAATATAAGAAAAACATTAAAAATATAAAATAAATTATTATATCCTATATTATGGACTTAAAATGATATTGAGATCAATATGTTCCATTTGTTGACTTTTCAAACAAAAACATTCAATCAAGAATCCAAATGGCCACTTATGAATCCCTTTATATGAAGATATTTATAACTATAACATATAGAGATGAAATTTTGGAATAAATTCTATTAGGATTCGAATTTTTTTAAAAATGATATAAATATTCCAAGACATTAACTAAAAAAATACAAGAATAGATTCAGTATAATTTGTATTTAAAAATTCATGGTGTTTTCTATGAGTTAAATGTTGGCATAAAGTATTCCTTAAAATATCACCATGAAATAGAGTTATGTGGTTTTGGTAGATTGTAATAATGAGTCTTAGATATATTGTCCCATTTGGTATTTTTTATTTCATTGGATTAGTGGCCTACTGAAATGGGCTTATAATAATATAGTCTCAAGTAAATAATTTATTCCAAGTATACCTTCTAATGAAGTACATAAGAGCTTCATCCCATGTATTGAATCCTAATATGGTTAAATTTGAATATAAAATATATTATTAGAAAAAACAAATGAAGATGTGGGCTTATAAATATAAAGTGAAAAAAAACATGAGGGTTCATTTTCTCACAGTATTATAAAGAATTCATAAGTAAGAAAAGGAAACATCAGATCCTAAGGATGTAATGAAACTAATATATTGTTTCCTATTTTCATATTAGTGTTTCAATTAAATTATCAGGATATAATATATAAATGGGTAATATTGTAACATCCCATGTTAATATATGAGAATTACTTATTTAAACTTATTTGTTTCATATATATATATATATTGTTCCCTTTAAATACTAGAGTATATTATCCTATTCATCAAACCATGGTAAACATCATTTTTTTCAGAACATAAAATTAAAAATGAAGGATGATAATATTATATAGGATAAATAAAAGACTAATGGTATAGTAAACATGATAAAATAACATAACTAAAGGATAACACTCTCATGGGTTATGGTCTCCTGGAAATACCACACTCACAAAAAATGTCGTGCAAAGAAAGAAATAAATTATTACTAAGATTGGAATATTATAAATGTAATATAAATGACCTTAAGGGAAAATTGATAGAATGAATAATAAACCATGTGGTGTATTTGGGCATATAAATCCAATTATATGACTATATATGGGAAAATTCCATTATTATAATATTTATTTGTTCATTCTAATTATAAAATGAATTATGGGGTATAAAATTACATAAATTTATAAGTAATGCTTTTCAGGAGTCAATATGTGAAAATTAGTATTAAAATATTATTAAATAAACATTATATGTAGTAAAAATAGATTAACTATACTCATACATTTTTAGTAAAACAAATTTTATATTCTATAACGAAAGGCCTAATTTCTATATTAAAATAAAATAATAGAATTAAAAAATTAATAGAGATATTTTGGTAAAATAAATTTTAGTTTTGTAATCATCAAATGAATTTTTATAAAGGTTATGTTTTGGTTATTATTACAAATAATTAAATATGGAAGTGAATAGTGATATACTGTAAAACATTGTATTTAATTATAAGGAAAATACATGACCAAAAATATCATTCGTGGTTTTTATATAACTTATGTAAGGATTGGTTCAAACTTTCATGCATGAATGGCTATAAGTAGTCACAAGAATCAATATTATTCGTAGTCTTGGGAAAAAATAATAATGAAATTAATATAATATTCAAATACCTTTTTTCAATCGCCAAAAAATACACCTTCTGCCACCAATTTATATTCATTTGTAACACATCATCTTTTAAAATGTTATATAAAGTTATCTCCTAAAACCATTCTAACCATTTTGATTAACCTATATTCTATCCAAAAATGAGGCATGAAATCCTTATGGTGTATTCTAAAGGAAGCATCTCAATGATAATGGAAAGATGTATTACCAAAAAACTTTTTATTATTCTCATTTATTTTTCCTTATAGGATTTATGTAATAATTTTAATAACTTGATAATGTTAGTATATTTATTTTTTATGATTTATAAAAATTTAATATTGATTTTGTTTCCTTTTTTTAGATCTCTCTTAAATGCATTATTCACCCATATTAAGTTCAAATCACTTATGTGGATGATGATGTTCTACATTCAATTCCACATTAAATGAATAGTTTAAAAATGGTTTTAATGTATAATTATATAATTAATAATTATTTTAGGTAATTTTAAAAATAATTTAAAAATAAAATAATCATGATGTTAATGATGTTAAAAATAAACCATAATAGTTAATTTTCTCATTTAAAATGAGTTTAGCAATCCATAGTTATTGATTTGCAACCATTTTTTCATATTTATTGATCATAGAGTTTTTATAATTATATATTACTAGAACACAACACATAGATTGTTTTAGAACTCATTTAATCATTTTAAAAGGTTTCTCAATTGTTTCCATTATTTTATAGAAACATTTAAACTGTGGGTCGAACTAAGAAAACTTTTTATGTGAATAAAATTTATCTGATATATAAATAATAAATAATTATAATTATAAAATAATAAATGTATAATATTAAATAAAATAAAAATTAATAATGTTATGAAAAATATAATTAATTTATGTAATTCATTTATTCAGATGGAAAGAGGATAGTTTAATGTGAGTTGAGATTCTAGTTAGGGAAACTCTCATTCTTTCCTTCATTATTTATATTATTATCTCTCACTCCCCCATCCTCCTACCTATTTCTCCAATTCACATATTCCCTTATTATGTTTTTTATACAAACTTCTTTAATACGTTCAATTTTATTTTCCATTACATTTTGTATAGATGTGCATGTAATCTTTTGTCCCTTATAATCATGTCTTTAAGTCTCCCTTATAAAATTTAATTTGTATATATGTTCATCCATTCCAAGTACCAATCTTTTAAATAATATTTTCTTTAATGATTTAAAAAAACACATTATTTGTAGATAAATGTTTTCAGTTGATATAAATTTTTAGGAATGTAATAAGCACTTATATTTTTAGAAGGTATTTTACTCATGGATCAAAAAGTTTTGTAAAGGAATTCATTTCCAATATTATTCTAGTACATTTTTTATTCTTATTATCTCACTTTAACTCATATATTAAAGATATATGCATCATTATTGACCAATTAAAATCTAATATTATATAATCCCTTTCCTATAAGGAACCTTCATGATACAACATTAGTTTATGTATTCTGATATCATTACATAAATCATTTTTTTCCTATGAGGTTTCCATATTCATGATTTTTTTTATGATTTATTTTATATGTGGAAAAATATTCATGACATGAGATGATATGATTGGTGGGATTTTAGTCTAATATATCCTTATTATATTAGGTAATGATTACATCGTGTGTGATACTATATGTTATGCATGGCCAGCTAGTCTTTGATAATTTGTTACAATTAATTCTAATTAATACTTGATTTATATTTCCTATAAATTGCCTTATATTTGGGACACTACTTATAGATTTTCTTCCTATTACTATTTTAATGAATTTTTCATCATGAGAAGGTATTTGAAATTTTTACTATATTGGAGTGAATATATTGAAACCGATAGGATAGAGGGAGAATCATCCCACAAATATATTTACTATTTATTCTTGGACACTCTTATAAATTCATGTCATGATAATGAAATCCTTCCTAATAATAAAAACAGTTTTATTAATATAATTCTTCCCATACGAGGGTGAAAATAATTTATAAAAGGTAGTTGTTGGATCTATTTCATTTGAAATAATACTATATTAAATTTAGTTATCCTACACTCATGAAAAAGGGAAACACATTATTATTGAAGGATAATGTCTGTGTTTTAGGAAATCAAATGTTTAAATTCATATAGAAAGTACTTCTAGAATATATATTCTCCTACGAATTCTAGTTTGAAAAAGATCCATATTTTGAATCCAAATGGGAAGACATGAATGGTTACACGGGGATTATAGGTCTCCCATGAGAAATTATGGGTACACGATAGTTTTTTTCCATGAATAAATTTTTAATGGTTCTATTATTGATTTAGGAATCCTAGGAAGACTTAAGGTTATATTAGAGTTTCATTGCATCCATGATGTTTTAAGGGTAAAAAGTGCGAGAAAGGTTACATGTTTATTTGGATTGAGAACATGAAAGGGGATTCTTATATATCCTAGGGCATGGAATCAAAATAAATATTGTTCAAGGTCAAAGTTTAAATTCATATGATAATGATTTTTCGAGCTTTTATATTTTTATAATGAGGAACAAAGATGTTCCTTTTATGTTCTTGCATCTAAAACATATGGTACACCTTTTAAGGTCATATAGTCAATAACACTGTTTCTTATAGTTTAAGTTCAAAATGTGATAAGATTTGGTGAATTGATGTTAAATTTCATATGATAATTACTTATTGTATCTTACAGTTTAATGTTATACAATTCAAAATAAATATATGATAAATGGTTGGTGAAGGTTTATTATATTTCACTTACACATGAACATAAAATTATAGATTATATAGAATGATGGGCCAAGTGATGGTATTGGGTATTAAACCAAGTCGAAGTTTATGAGGGATCAACTCACTAAATGAGCATAGAGAAAGTTTAGAGGTATTAAATATTAATGGTATCCTAGTTTTAATCATCACTTGTAAAAGGGTTAAAGGATAATGGTAAAATTAATGGAACCAAGAGAGGTAAGAAGCATTAAGAGAATAGTATAAATTATGCCTAATTGGTAGCCAATATTATGGTTGGGCACAAATATTTAAGTGATGAATCATGTTTCAAAATATCAAAAGGACTTTCAAAAATGATTGGGACATATATATATATATATATTTAGTAATAGTTGTTAGAAAATAAGAATCAAGGGTTGGTTGGTAACATAATAAATAAGTGGACCACATAACATGTGTGATGATTATAAAAAATCATGCCAAAATTTTGAGCATTTAAACGGATATATAAAAAGTTTTATGACCTCCAAAATATTGGAACCTATTATTCCTTACTCCATATATTATAGAAAAGGGTGATATGTATCATGGATGGTTTTCACAACTCAAATAAAAGTGGATAGACAAGTGTGCAATGGTTTCACTCCATTATGAAGATGATGGGGATTATACTCAAGGAAATTTCTTCATGTTCAATATTAATTCAAAAAATACCAATAGATAATTTATATTTTTTTATAATTTGTGGTTTCTAATGTTTTTCCACATACACAAGGTGTATAATAATTATTCGTAGACATTTCAATTATTAAGGACTCACACAAGTGTATGTGGTGTTTAAGTCCCTTGAAACAATTATCATCAGTCATATTAAGCATAAATATGAATTTTTAACTTATTCTATGGAGGTCTTGAGTGTATAGGATTTGTTATAAAACTGAATAAGGAATTTATGTTGATTTTCCTTCATTTTTAGGTTAGTTAAGAGACAATTATAGATATTTTTTTTTTGAGTTTAACTCTAGAGGGTAGCATAGAGTTCCTTATTTGGAAATAGCTGTCTCAACTAACTCAGATCATTTATCCTTCTTATAGGTTGATAAAAACATAAAAATGAGTGCTTATTAGGGTATTTTTAGAAATTGTTCTTGACTTTAATGAATTATAGGGCACATGTACAAACAATTGAATCACAAGAAAAACTAGAGTATGAGGGAAAAAATTATTCATGTCAAGAGAGTCAAGTATCACCTAAATGTATGTTCATGATGGGGTGGCTCTATATTGTATAACATTCACAGCATCATAATGTAAATTCATGATGGGTCATTTATGTTTTATATTACTTTTTCGGTGCCTCGTGATTTTTCATATAATTAATTTCACAGTTGGAAACATATGAAATTCATTCAGTTTCAGTTTCATCTGTATATAAATGGTTTGTCCCACTTGTGGATGTAATTAGTTTTTTTTATTTTCATTCATAATTATTTATGAAAAAAATCAACAATAATTATATATAACATTAGATTTGAGAGTGTATTTATCCCAATTAGTTTTTAAAAATGAATACAATAGAATGATTTATTCTCCTAGGAATGTTTGTACCCATTAGTTGACTTTTCCATGGTCCAAAGGCGTAAATAAGACCCTTAAATTTTGATTACATGATTCATGGAATTTTTCCTTAAACATATTATAGGTCTTATTACCTACATTGTATATAAGGCAATCCCCACCAAGTCACAAAACTCAAAAATATTTTAAATCACCATCCCATAGGAAGTGAGATATCATTCAACACCTAATGATCCCATTTCTATATTCTATATAAATTATTGTAATATTTCAAATTAGTGTCATGTAATGTTCTGTAATTTCCATGTATTTTTTTTAATTATATGGAATTATTTCGAGACTGCATGCTTTGAAGGAACATGATTTTGTGGCCCAGAGTGCCTGGAATGCCATTTTGAACTTCTTTTAAAGTACGTTAAGTAAACGTGTGAGTTTGTTTTTCTAACATTTGAACCAGTGCTCAGATCAAAAATTTGAGGGAAAGATTGAACTCAGAATTCCATCATTCACCTATAAAGGACTTAACTTCGACTGGCAAGGGTCATAAGGAAAAAAAATTTGGACTAATCAGAAAATAATAAAATAACTTTAAAATGTTTTTTATTTCTTTTCTCAAATGTTGACCATCGAACGGATGCATTGTAGTGTGGTGATAAGGTGATAATGAAGCACATTAAAGGAATCCCTTTAATGGATCATTAATTCACAGTGTAAGAGAAACGATGTGACATGTTCCCATTTTAATTATATAATGTATTGGAGCGTTGGTAATAAATTTGTGCACAATTATCTAAAGAACCTCCTGATAGTTTCCTCTCCAAAGAAAAATGATGAATGTCACCAGAACGTCATCGACATTGACATGCCTCGATGGAAGTTGTTGTTGAGGAAATAATGACAAGTCCTCTTGAACCCTTTAGGACAAAACACTATGGCAATGAACTTCAAATGAGGCAAGGGTCTGAATTATTTAAGGTTTCCTCATTCTTATTCTAAACTACGAATGCTGATTAACCCACAAACAGGTTAATCTGTAGATCATGCATTCTTTTGGGGGTGACTTCATTTGGGATTCCTCTATCTAGGATTAAATTATCACTTGTATTGATTGAACTAAAATCCTGAGGCCTCCCCATGATTTTAAACTTCTAACATGGAGGGTGTGGGCCGACATGAAAAAGGCACAATCCCCTCCTCATGTGCATCATTCGTGGATGAATTCTTGAAATGGGGGTAAGGAAAGTTCAAGTTCCTCACAGTGAAGGTTGAATCCTTATAATCCTGTAGGCATACATGGATTGAGAAACAAACCACCAGAGCATATATGGTGGCCCGAAGAAGAAACTGTCTATGAGCTGGTGTCAGCGGTGGTCGGTAGCGGTTGTGGGTGGAGAAAGGCAGCGCGCGGCAGCGGCGTGGAGGTGCAGCGACGATCGATGCCGGGTGGGGGTGGTGGCCCATGTCTAGGCCACTTGGGAGAGAAATATAGGCCGCAGCTACTGCAGTCGTGGTGTGGGAGACTCATGGCACCATATTGGTGGCATGTTGACTAGGTCAACCGGCAGACTCGATTCGCAGGTGGCGTGGAGGGTGAAACCAGTTTCACCAGGCACATGTGCTGAAGACTAGAAGTGGTTGTTCCATGTCTGGATGGGGGATCCCGGCTGAACTGGATCCAGATCGGGTCATCCCAGACCAGGTCTGGTCGGACCAGACTCAGACCCAACCGGCCATTGTTTCACTAAAACTCATGTATCTCTCATATCGGGCGTCCAATTGATGTGTTTTCAGTGGAGTTGGGACACTTGTGACCAGAAGGTCCTTTTGAGATTATATAAATGAGTTTTTCCAGAGTTTGGTGTATGGCCGGTTTGAATTGGACTTGAATCCAACTGGGTCTTTTTTTTACAAAAAAATGCCCATATCATGCATATCAGTATTCCACTCGATGAACCGTCTATTGCATTGGGATCCTTACAAAGAGATGATCATTTGGGATTCTCTATGTGGGAATTCATGGTTATTGAGGTACAAACGATGGATTGAGGGGAAGATCCTCTATAAATCAAGAATTATGAGATCAAGAATCCAGTGGTTGGTTGTGATGTGAAGAATGAATAGAAACCCTTTATGGATCATCATAATAGAGACCCTTCATTAATCAACATAATAGTGACCCTTAATGGATCATCATACTAGCGACCCTTCATGGATCATCATACTAGAGACACTACATGGATGAGAATACTAGAGTCTATTTTTTTATCATCATAATAGAGACCTTCATGGATCATCATACTAGCGGTCCTTTGTGAATCAGCATAATAGAAACCCTTCATGTGGGTTACTGTGAGACCCGAGTTGGTCTCGGGTCCCTAATTAGTATTTTTATACTCATCCCTGCACGGCCTTCACCCGAACCTGTTTTGTCTTGTACTGATGATGTACAACTTTGACTGGAACTTTGGGAAGCTAGGGCTAGATGGTTCTTGGAGGCAGATTGATAGATGTGGTGTGCTATTTTGACATCTGACAGAGAGTTGTACTTACCATTCATGTGGGATCCTTGGTAGATGACCTCCAGAGCTTGTAATTCTTTTACTATACTTTCCTTTCAGTTGGCCTTGTATTCTGTCCCCCTTTACTTTTAGTTTACTCTTTTACTCTCAATGGTGGTCCATTGTGGTGGTTGAACTATTTTTATTTCCTTTGTGGTTTTCTTTGTGCATTATTCTCTATCTATGTGTGTAAAAGTTTAAAGGCAATGCCTTCCATTTTTTGATATTCCTTTCTGGTGCTAGTCTCCATCCCCTGGCCTATGGAAGGTGGGCTTGGGGTAGTCACAGAATGGTCCCCAGGGGATGGGTTATAAAAAAGTGGTATTAGAGTGTAGTTGGTTCTACTAGAAAAACTAGGAGTCTGTATTCTCAATAGGTTCAATAGTGTTAAGTGTCTTAAGTTATAATTTCAGTGTGGGGAGTCTAGTGTTTCTGCGGCGGCTGATGTATCCTTACACTAGGACCCTAGATTCTTTTTTCTGAATCATTAAACGAAAACACTGGTTTCATGTGTTTTTGAAATGTTTTTTTTCTTGATCTCTTTTGATTCAGCTCACCAGGTATATCTTATTGACCATGCCACATCTGTTTCCCTATAGGATGCCTCCATAAAGATAGCCAGTCAGGATTCCAATGAGATACCACAATGATAGCCCACCGAGTGATGAGGTGTTATTGTAGGGACAACATACAGTGATTCCACCTTCATGTGGTGTACCAGTACCACCCCCACCTAGAGAGTAGTAGTTTCTACTTGCCCTACCATTGTATAGTTCACATTTGCTGAGCGTGATGAATGAGTACCAAATACATATGCCTCTATGGTTTTGAGGTGACATAGATACTCAGGTAGATGCAGATTGGATGGAGGCATTTATGTTGGTTTTTCACCTAGTAGAGACAACTACAGACTAGATGTTGGTCCTAGCCGCTTGCCTTTTCCTGTGCAAGGCAAGGAGATGGTGGATCTTTAAGCTCCAGAAACACGGGGAGGTGACCCATTCATAGTTAGGCTTCTAGTGCTTTTTTAGGGTAGAGTTTGTACCAATGAAACTATGCTCACTGCATATTTAGGATCTAGTGCACCAACAGTAGGGCAGCCTGATTGTGGCCTAGTACTCGGAATGATTTACCAACATTTTTTGTTCTCTACCTACATGGTATGAGACCTTTTATTCAATGACCAGAACTTTGTGAAGGGACTCCGATGAAAGATCATGGTGTCGATGGTCTTGTTTGGCATCTCGACATAGGCTGTAGTACCAGAGAGAGCTCTTCTGGTAGAGAGATTTCTAGCCGAGTAGACATTGACTGTGAGATATACCACCAGATGATAGGTGTACGAGTCATCTACAGCAGGAAGTAGGAAGACGATGTAGAGGACCAAGTGGGATAGACCTTCCAGAGGATGACCCCAGGATGTAGGGTCGGAGGTGTGGAGCTCGTGAGAAAGAGGAGTTCATCTGAGGGCTAGAGTTTGTTACACCTACGGTGGAAAGGGGCACATGTCTCGTGACTGTCTGACTCCCCACACAGATGGCTAGAAGATGGTAGAGGGACCACTGATTTTGACATTGAGGCTTGAACGAGGAGGTCTGTAGGGCGGTAGAAGTGACAGGGGAGCAGGCCGAGCAGCTGGCAGTGGACGACAGTTCGAGGTACTAACTCCACTACCCCCTGGTGGTTCACCACGGGCTCAGGGAGCTGGCAGACAGGGGTGAGGCTAGCTTCAGGCAATGGAGGCCTATGACTATGGTTCTCTAGATATTATTAGAGGTATGATCTATGTCTTCTACACCTTATAATCTATTCTCATAGACACAGGTGTCATTCACTCTTTCCTTTCCACGTACCTCATTCAAGGCTCATAGATTCCGGGGGAGTCATTGGCTTGATCCTTACAATTATTGAATCCTAATGGAGGGGATTTGTTGATTACTCACATTTTCCATTAGTGTAAGAATACTATAGGAGGGGAGATATTCGGCTGGGATCTCGTATTAGCAGTTTTGAGGCCTTACGAGGTCATCTTGGGTATGTACTGGTTATCTACAGTCAATGATCAGATTGATTATTTTAGGTGAAAAGTGTGTCATATCCATAGGTATGGGACCGGTTTTTCCTTTTCTGGCGAGAAGGGATCCTTTTCATCACAAGATGGAATTTCCCAGAGGAGGGTGAAGTTGATCACTCACAAATTGGCTATCCTCACCCTCGGTGCAGTGGACAAGAGGAGTCCACGATTTCCTGTATTGGTGGATGAATATGAGGATGTATTTCCTAAGGACATTCTGGGATTACCTCCTTACAGGGATGTAGACATCTATATCGATATGTACCCTGTGAAGACATCGATATCCAAATAGGCATATAAGATGCCTCCTACGGAGTTTCATGAGTTAAGGGTATAACTGGAGGACTTTTAGGATAAGGGCTTCGTGAGACTCAGTGTTTTACCATGGGCAGCCCCGGTGTTGTTTGCCAGGAAGGCATACGGGAGCTTGAGGTTATGTGTGGACTTCTGCCACTGGAACCAGGTGATTATGAATAAAAAGTATCCACTTCCGAGGATTGATAACCTATTTGATTAGTTGAAGGGTGCAAGGTGGTTCACAATGATAGACCTTAGATTAGACTATCATCAGCTTTGTGTATGCGACGAAGACATACAGAAGGAAGCCTTTAGATGTCGATATGACCACTATGAGTTTTTGGTGATGCCTTTCAGTGTGACCAATACCACAGTGGTGTTCATGGGACTCATGAATAGTATCTTACAACCTTACCTCAATCGTTTTGTGGTAGACTTCATTAATGAAATCTTGGTGTACTCGGCGTCATAGGAGGAGAAGGCTACGCACATGAGGATAGTCCTAGATACACATTGAGAGCCCCAGCTTTATGGTAGGATCTCGAAGTGCCAGTTCTAGATACAGGAGTTCCACTTTATAGAATACGTCATCTTAGAGGCTAGCGTTGCGGTGGATCCAGTGAAGATAGAGGCAGTGGTTGCTTGGGAGACACCTAGGAGTGTTACTGAGGTGTAGAGTTTCTTGGGGATGGATGGGTTCTATTGGAGGTTCGTGCATTACTTTCCCAAGGTAGAAACACCTATGACATCTTTGACAAAGAACGGAATACCCTTCGTTTGGATAGATAAATTCGAGGAGAGCTTCCAGTAGCTGAGGTAGAGCTTGACCAACGCTCTCATCTTGAGGTTTCCAGAGGATTTCATCATCTATGTGGTATAGTATGATGTATTAGGGACCAAACTGGGTTGTTTCCTAATGTAGAAGTGAGTAGTGATTGCCTACGACTCACTGTGATTGAGTTCAAATGAGCATAACTACATGAACAATGACCAGAAGTTAGTAACAGTGGCCTTTTCCTTGATGATGCAGAGGCACTACTTGATGGGTGAACGGTTTACCATCTACTCCGACCACAAGAGTGATATGTATATCTTTTCATATAAGGACCAGAACATGAGACAGTGGTGATGGATAGAGTTCCTCTTGAAATATGACATTGAGATAGTATATACTCTTATTAAGGGGAATGTGGTGGCAGACACACTTAGTAAGAGGTCTGGTTTACATCTACTGATTGAGGCGAAGAAACAACTAGTTGTGATGAAGATATCCTTCATGGATAGTGATGAAGCGGCCTACCTTCAGTGAATGATTGTCAATCCCCAACTCCTATAGTGAGTTAGGGAGGCACAACTGGTGGATGTTGACTGCGAGGATCGACATGCTCAGATATCCTCAGGACAGGCTACTGATTGATTTTCAATAGATGGGGAGCACATAATCCTTTTTAGAGGAATCACCATAGTATTAGTGATGTTATGGGAGGAGGTGTTGAGGGAGTTCCACAATTCTCCTTCGGCTATACATCCTGGTGTGGAAAGGATGTACCAGGACCTCTGAGGTTAGTATAGTAGCCAAGGATGAAGAAAGTGGTGGTGGAGTTCATTCCACAATGCCTCACTTGATAGAAAGTGAAGGAAGAGCATCAGGTCCTAGTGGTCTTGGCATAGTCACTTGAGGTACCGGAGTAGTATTGGGATTGTATCTTCATGGACTTCATGATGGGGTTACCATGCATGTCCAGAGGCCACAATTCTATCTAGGTGTACATTTACTGACTCACCAAGTCGGCCCACTTTCTACCCATCTAAGAGTAGGGATCGATATAGGGCATCAGATACCTCCACGTCCAAGAGATAGTACAACTTCATAGGGTTCCTTCAATGATTGTCTCAGATCATGATGCTTGTTTTAAATCTCGGTTGTGGAAGGGATTTTAGGAGGTGTTCAGGACTAAGATACACTTGAGCAAAGCTTTTCACCACTAGACGGATGGTCAGATAGAGAAGACCATATAGACCTTGGAGGAAATTTTCTGTGCTTATGTCCTGGACTTTGGTCGTGTTTTGGTGGACTACCTAACTCTGGTGTAGTTTGTGTACAACAATAACTATCACTATACCATTGTAATTTCACCATTTGGGGCCTTGTATGGGCATCCATGCAGATCACCTCTACGCTGGACAGACCCAGGGGTGTTAGCACTCATGGGTCCAGAGTTGGTACATGATACCATTGAGAAGTTGAAGATCATACAGAATTAGATGAGGACTACACAGAGCATAATGAAGTCTTACACCAACAAGAGACAGAGACCCTTGGACATTGAATATGGATACCATGTTTTCCATCAGACCTCACCCTGACGAGGTTTGCGGAGATTTGGATGGGGTGACAAGATATCTCTAAGGGTCTTTAGACGTTTTCAGAATCTCAGGAGAGTTGGAGAGGTGGCCTCTCCCCTTTCTCTTCCCCCAAAGAAGCATCAGGTGCACGATTTTTTCCACGTGTCACATTAGAGGAGGTACGTGCATTATCCGTTGCACGTAATCGACTGGGGAAAGCTGCACATCGATGATGGGGTGATGTTTTCGGGGTTCCTAATGAAGATAGAGGATCTATAGGAGCAGGTCCTTCACAGAGGGTTGATGCCTATGGTGCACAGTCAGTGGTAGCATGAGAACCTCTACGATAGCACATGGGAGTGGGAGGCTCATATTTGTGCTCAGTACCCCCATTTGTTTTATTAGCCTTTATTTTGGATTCTAGGGACGTAAATAAATAAAGTGGGGAGAATGTAATGTCCCGTAATTTCCATTAATTCTTTTTAATTATATGGAATTATTTCATGACTGCATGCTTTGAAAGAACATGATTCCATGGCCTAGAGTGCCCAGAATGTAATTTTGAACTTATTCTAAAGTATGTTCAATAAATGTGCGAGCATTTTTTTATAACTTTTTAACTGGTGCTCGAATCAAAAATCTGAGGGCACCATTGAACTCAGAACTTCATGATTCACCAAGAAAATACATAACTTCAACCGGAAAGGGTTGGACAGAAAATTTATTTTTAAGACATTTCAAATAATAATAAAATAACATTAAAAATTTATTTTATATCTTTTCACAATCGTTGAGTAGTGGATGGAGGCACAACAGTGCGGTGATGGGGCCATGATGAAGGAAATTAAAGGAAGTCCCTTAATGACTCGTTAAGTCATAGCGTAATGAAACAACGTCGTAGCATAATAGAAACATTGTGATGTGTTCCATTTTTAATTATCTAACACATTGGATAGTTGGGAATTAATTTGTGGGTAATTCTCTGACGAACCTCCGATGAGTTTCCTCTCGAAAGAAGAAAATTGGCAGAATGTCATCAACATCGACGTGCCTCGATGGATGAAGTCGGGAAGTGACAAGTGACATCAAACTCATGAACCATCGAGGATTGAACGATACGACAACGAACATAAAATTAGGTTGGGGTTTGAACTATTTTAAGTTTCCTCATTCTTATTCTAAATGACCAATGTCGGTTAACCCACGAACAGGTTAATCCGCGAATAGTGCGTTCTTACGGGAGGGTGAATTCTTTTGGGATTCCTCAGTTTGGTATTAAATTATCACTTGTATTCACTGAACTAGAATCCTTGGACCACCCCATGTTTCTAAACTTCTATGGTGGAGGGTGTGGGCTAAAACAAACAATGATTAATCCCCTCCGCATGTGCATTCTTCGTGGTTGAATTCTCGAAATGGAAGTTGGGCGAGTTTGACATTGTCGCTGGGAAGGTGGAAGCCTTAAGATCATGTAAGCACATAAATATTTAGAAACAGACCACCAGAGAAACTTTGGTGGCCTGCAAAATAAACAGTCGACGCACCGACGGTGGCCCACGGCGGCGGTCGCGATGGCGTGGAGGGGCGGTGCCAACCGGCACTGCATGGAGGGGGAGGCCCATATCTGGGCCACTCAAGTGATCGAAGAAGGCCACAGCCATGATGTTTGAGACCGATGATGCCACATTGGCACCACGCTGACTTTTTCTTCCCATGAACTCGGTCTGTGAGTGATGTGGAGGGCATGATTGGTTTCACAAGTTGTGTGTGCTGAAGACCAAGAGCGGTTGGGCCACGTCCGGATGGGGGAGACGGCCATTACTGGTGTGCTGGAGCCGCACTATCAGGCCAGACCCAACGAAGTGGGCCAGAACTATGTTGGCCTATCAGACCTAGGCTGGACCGGATTTGGGTTGGGTCGGATTAGGTTGGCCCGAACCCAGACCCAACCGGCCCCAAATTTCACAAAAACCCATGTATCTCTCAAACCATGTGTTTGATTGATGCGTTGTTAATGGATTTGGGACCCTTGTGATGAGGTTATCATTCAAAGATAATCTATGATGATTTTGGAAGAGGTTAGCATATGACTGGGTTGGATTATACTTCAATCCAACAGGTCCCTTTTTACTAATTTTTCCAAATCATGCAGATCGGTTGTCCGTTCAATGCGCCGTCTGTTGCATTGGGACCCTTACAACAAGACCATCCATTGGGTTATTCTATATGAGACTTTGTGGTAGTTTGTGTATGACCAATGGATTGAGGAAAAGATCCTCTAAAAATAAAGTGTGTTTAGTGTATGAATCCATTGGTTTTCTATGACATGAAGAATAAATGGAGACCCTTCATGGATCAACATAATAGCGACCCATCATCGATTAGAATAGTAGTGACCCTCCATGGATCAAAATACTTGTGACCCTTCGTGAATTAGCATAATAGCGACCCTTCATAGATCGGTATAACAGTGACCCTTCGTGGATCAGCATAATAATGACCCTTCATGGATCAACATAATAGAAACCCTTCATGGATACGTATAAGGGGGACCCTTCATGGATCAATAGTAGTGTGACCCGTCATGGATCAGCCATAGAGTGACACGTCATGGATCCGTAGTAGATTTACCCTTCGCAGATCTACAAAAAAGCCTCTTAATAGAAAAAGATGATCTATCTTTATGACTAATCATCTTTAATAATATACTAATGGTATACCTTGTGTGAGATGTATTTAATTTGTGTTATGTATTTGAGATCTTTCTTGGTGGTATTACTGCTATGGTATTTCCTTTGTGGTTTTTTCCTTTTTGGATTATAATGAGACCCGATTTGGTCTTGGGATCCCTATAGAGTATTGTTATACTCACCCCTACACAAGGCTTCACCCGAACCTGTTGTGTCTTGTGCAGACGACAGATAGATTTGACTGGAACTTTGGGGAGTTAGGGCTAGATGGTTCTTAGAGGCAGATCGATAGATGTGGTGTGCAATAGTGACATCCAACAACAATCTTCACATACCCTTCAGGTTGGATCCTTAGTGGATGACCTCCTGATATTGTACTTTTTTGTTGTACTTTTCTATCAGTTGTGCTTTTATTTTGGTCCCCTTTACATTCAGTTTACTCTTTTACTCTCAGTGGTGGTACTTTGTGGTGGATGTTCTGTTTTCATTCCTTTCTGGTTTTCTTTTTGTAAAATGTCATGACTGTGTGTGTACATTTTTAAAGGAAATTCCTTACTTTTTATGGATATTCCTTTCTGGTGCCAGTAGCCAACCCCAGGCCTATGGAAGGTGGTCTTGGGTATGTCACGGCACGGGCCTCGGGGGACGGATCGTGACATGTATTCCATATAAGAATTATAACATCTTCTTAATTTGAATTTATGTGTCATATTTTTATACTCTTATAAATAGACCATTAAGAAATGGATTCATTAGGAATGAAAAGAATCTAATTGTTAGGAAAAATAAATCACACAAATTCTTTCTTTATACATAAAAAAGTTCTTGGGGTTGACACTATAAGAGGTGGCTTGGTAATAGGAGTGTCTCGACTAATGGATTATATCCTTTATGAATGCTCCAAAATTGGAGGATATTAAATCACTTCGTTATGCACAAGCTAGTTCTTAGGATACTTATTACAGATTTATATCTTGACAAGTTTTATGTCTCATTAATTTCTAGTTTGAGTTTTTTTATTCTAACTAGGGTGTGAATGAAATTTATAATTCCAAATATTTAATATTTTTATTTATTTAATGGAAATAAATATGAGATTAAAAGGAGAATTTTTTCCTAGGATAAGCACATCTGACCTGGCATGAATAAAGAACCAATCACTAGTGAAATCAGCCTTATTTTTTATATAGATTTGGGGTATGGAACACATAGGTTAAGGTCATATAGAATAGATCAAAAATAGATGAATCATAGAATGAGGTCATAGAGTCTAAACCACAATGTGGAAATTTTTTGAGGATGTATAACTTTGATCGATAAGGTCTTAATTTTTAATATTATACAGCATTGGCCAAAAGTGTAACATAATGATTATGGTCATTGATCATGGGAAAAAATAGACAACCATTAGTTTATAGTCCAAGAGTTTTGACTGACATGTGGTTTATGTTTATGTTTTTACAGCTTTGACTAAAATATTACTTTGAGTTTTGAGTCATTGATCATTGAACCAAATGGAATTTTATGGCCAACATTTGTAGAGATTAATCAACATGGATAGAAAAAAAATACCAGTAGAGGATACCTTAATTTAATAACAGGGTGAATCTTCTGAAGGATAATTAATGAATTTTTTTAAAAAGGAATACATTGTTCAAATAATTATTAATAATAAAATTTTCTTATATATATATAATTAATAATTTATTATAATTAAATAAAAATTTATGTATTATAATAATGAATGATATTTTTTGACTAATTGAAACTGAAATTAACAATTATATTTAACTAGTAAAATATTTAAAATATTTTTTTATTTTAATATAATTATAAATATTTTATAATATAAGTTTACATGTAAATAAATAGTAACATATTATAAAATATATATATTTATATTTATCTATATTATTAATAATATTTCAAAAATATATTTAAAAATAATTAAAAAATATTTATTATTTTATTTTATAAATAATTTCTAAAAATGTTGGGTTTGAAGAACCTTTTTAATAAAGAATAAAAGAAACCCCTCTATTTATGCATCCTAGTGATATTGTCACCACCATCAACAGAGATCTGAAGCATGGGTACCCAAACTGCACAGATCTTGGGAGCAGAAAGATCTACCAAAGGCAGAAGCATCTAGTGATGAGAAACCAAGTCGTGGATGGGTAACGACATAGCCGAATAGAAAGCTCTAGAATGAACTGAGACGAAGAGGATAGGATTGACACCAGCAAGGGGAGTGGAGGAAGATTCATGATGATGATGTCATCCATGGCTGCTCCCGAGAGTACATATCCCCTGAGCGCGCCTTTTTTAAATAATTCATAATATATATATATTTGTATATTTAGTGATATATTATATATATTTTTGTATATAAATAAATTTCATAATATTTTTTTATAATTATACATTTAAATAATTAATAATATTTAACAAAAATATTTATTCATATATATATTTAATAAAAGTTTCAAATATAATTAATAATATATAAATTTATGTAACTAATATAATGTTTTATATATTTCTATGTTTAAATATAATTATTAACATTTTTATATATAATTAAATATTTTCATAATTAACAATATATTTTAAAAAATATTTATGTATTTTCATAATTAATAATATTGTTCTAATATAACTTATATTTATTAACATTATTATATATAGTTAATAGCATATATTATAAAAAATTATTATTAATATTTAAATAGTTTAGGTATATATAATCCAATTTTAATATATTAATTAAAATAATTTATAATTTAATTATTTTAATATAAATATATATATATATATATATTAATATCAATGTATATATGAATATAAAAATATATTAGTTAAAAATATATTTAAAATTTAAAATATACCTAAACACTAGATGAGTTTGTTGGGTTAATTGGTTACTCAATCCTATCTATAGCTCATGAGATAGAGTTTGAAACCATTGGTCTCTAGAGACCTATTGTTTTTACACATGTTGGGGATTTATTTACGTTAATTTTTGTTCTGATAAATCCTAACCTTTTTTAGGGTGAAATAAATTGCAAATAAATGTCCCTTTTATCAACACTAACATTTTTACATATGTATGTATGTTTGTATGTATTTATGTACATATTTATGTATGTATGTATTTGTGTGTGTGTTTGTGTGTGTTTGTGTGTCGTTGTGTGTGTGTGCATGTCTTTATATATGATTTTTTGTGTGTATGTATGTATGTGTGCCTATTTCACGAACCAGATCTAGTCGTCATCTAATCTTGAACCTGACCTGGTCTATGGTAAGGCCCAAAGGGCATTCCCAATCCCCATATACTAGCTCAAGTGCCCAGTTATCTTGAATATATATATGGGAATGATTTACCAGAGTTTAAAATCATTAAATAACCAAAAACAATAAATAAACTGAATCTAAAAATGCATGTCCTATAAGCTTTAAATAAAATTCAGAACTAAAATAAATGGTTTTATACAAAGTTCAAGAGGGCCAAAACTCAAAAGTAGAAGCAACTGTAACTAGAGAACAACCACATGGAAAGGGGTCATTATCCCCAAGCCTCATCCACAACACTACATCAAGGATGGAAGCTAACAACTCGAACTGCCGTCTCCAAGGACCATACCTTTACCTATGTCAAAGATAACCAATTCTATTGACACCCAAAGGTGTAATTAGGGTGTGAGCGTAAGCCCAATTGGATTCCACCCAAAATGATTCCATGTGATAAACATTTCAATACAAAGAAATCTTGCATGTTTTATAAACAAGAATGCAAGTAAAAATTTCAAAGAGAAGCAACATTAAATGAAAATAGTTTTCAAGAAGGCGACTTTAATGAATGAACCCCTTTTAAATAAAACACACATGACACTGGTTTCTCCAAAAAAACACTATATTCCAATAGTAAGTACAAAATATCCAAATATCACTTGTCACGTGAACTGTAAAGACCCGGAAATTTAAAGGGAATTTTTTTTTTAATTTTCTTTGGAATTTTACAAGAACACATTTTCTGAAGGCGCCTGATTCCGAGGCCCGGTGTGCCCGGAATCAATTTTCGAAGTTTGGCTCGGGTATGTTAAGTAAACGAACGAGCGGGTTTTTCTATCTTTTGAACCGGTGCTCGGAATTGAAATCTGAGGACACCGATGAATCGCAACGCCGGTATTTTCTTAAAGAGAATTTTGCCGCAGTTGCGTTTAATCGAGAGCGGAAGTTAGTTTTTGGGTTTTCTTTAAAAAAAGAGTAATAATAAAATAATGTGTCATGCACTTTATTTTATTTCAGCCTCCATTGGGAGTGTGGTGGTTGAAACCTCCTCATGGAGGTTGGAGGTGGGGCCACCACACCTTAACCTCCCTTGAGAGGTTATGGTGGTGGGGCCCACCCGAACTAAACCTCCCGTGGGTGGTTTATTATGGTAGGGACCACACGGGGCTTAACCCCCCTAGTAATGGGAGGAGAGGAAACCTCTCAACTCTCCCTCATTAATGAGGGAGAGCCTCTTAATTCTTCAACTCCCCATTAAATGGGGAGAAACTCCTTGGCACCCTCCCCTCTTAAGTGGTGCCAACGGACCTCATAAATTGCGTCAAAGCAATTTAATTCACCAGACCCCTTTTTTTAAAAAAATTTATGTAACCACAATGGTTACATACCTCTCCCCCTCTCCTATATATAGGGATCTTGGGAGAGGGTTTGGGGACGGCTTCACCAAGCGACGGAGCACTGGTAAAATACCGCGACGCCCAACACTTGGGAAGAAGCTTATCTTCGCGAATGAAGAACGCTCCACCGACGAAGAACGCCGATGCTCTTCGACTTCTTCCCCAGACACCTACCGACGTGGAACGTCTTCCACCAACCAACGCAACTCGGTTTGGAAGAGCTTGGTGGACGCAAAGAACGATGAACCTCTTCGTCTTATTTCCGCAACTTTTTCATCGATCAACAAACTTCGATTCCGAAGTAGGGATTTAAGTTGGGAATATTTCTTTTTTTCATAATGTTTCTTTCTAAACGAAGAACGCGGATCTACTCCTTATTAAGTTGATCCGCGTAGGTATTTAATTGCGGGTTGTAAGTTTACCTTTGTTTATGGAAAGAACGTAGGGGGTTTTTTTTGAATGTTTTATACTCCGTGAATGTTTCCGTTCAAAGTGAAGAACCCGGATAATAAGAAAAATTTTAATTCATTAAAATTGTTTTTGGTTATGTATTCATGTGTTGAATAATTCTCCGGTTGTTATTATCTAACCCGGAGGGTGCGGGCCAAACGACCACGGCCCGACAACCCTCCGCAGATTGTTTATTGATGTGTGGATCGTCGGGCGATGACAAACGAGGCCGCAAGGTGATTTTGAGGCCTCCGCAGTGAAGGTCGGGTCCCGAGAGGACCATAGGCGAAGACGGAAGGAGAAACGGACCACCGGAGCGCGTCTGGTGGTCCGCGGAAGGCGGCGGCAGCGTGCCACGCCGGCGCGCCGCCAGAAGGGAGGCGGTCGGCGGTTCGCCGCCGGCCTCAATTAGCGGCGGGCGGGGGACACCCCGCTCCGAGTTTCGGCTTGGCCACGCTGGCCGAGCCGCGGCCGGCTGGTCGGGCCGGACCGAGCCGGACCGGGCTGGACCGGGCCGGGCCCAGCCGGGTCGGACCCGGGTCGGGTCGACCCAGGGGGGTCGGGCTGGGTCGGCCCGGGCCCAGACCCCCCGTTTTCGGACCACTTTCGGTCAAATGTCTGTAAAATGAGCTACGGGCCTTCAAACAACTCTCCGTCAGCGGAAATGCGATCCTTGTATCAAGACGGTCGTTTCGGTATATCGCACTCAAGGTTTCAGATTACTTTGGGTTCGGCCGGGTTGGTTTGGATACGAAACCAACCAGGCCCTCGGAGCAGAAATGCTTATATTTTGAGCTCCGGACGTCCGATTGACGTTCTGTCAACTTTGATGGATTCCTCTAAGTGAGATGGATCTTTTGGCTTACTCCTCTAGAGGTTTGAATGCCGTCGGAGTGTGGTCGGGTTGGTTCGCTCACGAAACCAACCGGGCCCCTAGAACGAGAAAGCCAATAACTCACAGACTGGGCGTCCGATTGACGCACTGTCTGTATCGTTGTTTTCCTCTTGTTGAGACAGAACTTTTGGCATACTTTGCCCAAGTTTTGGATGTAGTTGAGATACGTCTGGGTTGGTTCGCACACGAAACCAACCGGGCCCCTGGGACGAAAAGGCTAGTAACTCACAGACCGGGCGTCCGATTGACGCGTCGTCTGTTGCGTTGAGACCCCTATGACGAGGTGGTCCTTTGAGATACTTCGTCGTGGGAATTAGAGATAATTGGAGTATCGACCAGTAGCTTGTGGAACAGACCCTCCCATATACGAGCATACTGAGTATGGAGACCGTGTAGCCGGCCGAGACCTGACGACGGCTTGACCGATCGACTCAGTGTGTTACGGATAGCCCAGTGGGGAGCGCTTGGTTGTAGCATCAGACCCACAATAGAGTTGCACTTGGTTGTAGCGGCACAGAGGAGCTCTTGGTTGTAGCGGCAGACCCACGACAGAGGTGCGCTTGGTTGTAGCGGCACAGGGGAGCGCTTGGTTGGAGCGGCAGACCCACGACAGAGGTGCGTTTGGTTGTAGCGGCACATGGGTGCGCTTGGGTGTAACGGCACATGGGAACGCTTGGTTGTAGCGGCAGACCCATGGTGGGAAGCACTTGGTTGTAGCGGCAGGCCCACATTACTCGACAGGAGGAGTACCTCAGCAGTCTTAGGTTAGTGAGAAGTACCTCGGAGTCGTGACAGGACCACTGTACACTCCAGAGACAGAGCTCTTCAGCAGTTACGGTTTCGATAATGAAATCCTGGTTTGAGCTGATAATTTTGACCTTTGTGTTTACCTAATGATTGAGATGGGTCACTTGATAACATAGGTATATGTATGGGCATATACCTGGGTAGTGGTTATCCGTTGATTTCATGATCCTTGTGTTTCCTCATGTTTGAGATGGGTTACTTGATAACTTAGGCATATGTATGGGAATATATCTAAGTAGAGGTTATCTGTTGAGATCTTCTGTGTGGTTATCCTTGTTGGTTTAGTGAGACCTTGAGGGTCTCGGGGTCCCTACTGAGTATCGTTATACTCACATCTGCACGGGCTATGCCCACACCTCGTTGTGTTGGTTGCAGACGACAGGCAGTGCTGACGGAGGCCGAGTGTTCGAGGACTGGATGGTACCCGGAGGTGGACTACACGACGAGACGACACACGGAGGAGGTTGACGGACGAGAGTGTGGAGGAGGCTATCTGTACCTACCCTTTAGGTAGGATCCGTGGTGGACGACCAGGAGCTGCGCCATCTGTACCTACCCTTCAGGTAGGATCCGAGGAGGATGACCCAGGAGACACTTCCATCCTTCCAGCTATTATCTTTTCTGTTGTACTTGTTCAGTTGTAGTTGTACTTTCTTTTGGGTTTGTATTCTGGCCCATTTACTTTTCAGCACTTCTCTTGTACTTAGTGTTTACTTTTTCAGCTTGCTTACTCTATGGTGCTTGTTTTCTTTTATAAAGGCAATGCCTTCCCAGTTATCGGGATTTACGCCTTTGGTTATAGTCACCAGCCCCTGGCCTATGGAAGGCGGGCTTGGGGTAGTCACGGCACGGGCCCCGAGGACGGGTCATGACAAATTGGTATCAGAGGAGTTGGTTCTACCACAAAACTTATAACTCTGATATTTTCTTCGTGTTAAGCAATAGTGTTAAGAGTACCGAGTGTGGTTTTCAGTTCAGGGAGTCCAGTGTTGGTGCAGGTGGCCGACGTATCCATACACCAAGACCCTGACAACTGATTTATGACTTTTTGCACGAAAACACTGATTGCGTGTGTGTTTCCAGAAGTTTTTAAATGTCAACTCAAACCAGGTCAGCTCACCAGGTATAACCTTTTGACTGTGTCATGATGTTTCTTTCAGGATGCCTTTTCACGGATGACCAGCTAGAGCCCGGAGGGATGTGCGTGCTGATAGCCTGTCGAGCGACGAGGCTTCGGTACAGGGCCCTCTTGCAGTTGAGGCACCAGCGGTACTACCATACGTTGGGCCACTGATGCCACCAGCCCCAGCAGTAGGCGATGCACGCTACTTGAGTGCGCTACACGAGTTCCAGCGCCAGAGGCCACCCAGGTTCCGGGGAGAGATGGACCCGCAGGCGGCTGAGGATTGGCTGGAGACTATGGTGAGAGTCTTCGGGCTAGTGGGGACGCCGATAGACTTCATGGTGTTCTTTGCTGCCAGCCTCCTTCAGGCAGCAGCAGGCAGGTGGTAGAGCCACTTATTCCAGTTTTGCGACGGGATGACCTTCGCATGGGAAGACTTCGAGACCTTCTTTAGGGTGGAGTTTGTGCCAGTAGCTCTACACCCCGAGCGTGTATAGGAGCTTCTGCCTTTGCCGCAGGGTTTTCGATCAGTTGCCGAGTCATCTGTGGGCAGTAGACAGATGATGCAGAGGTCCAGGAGGACCAGACCAGCAGTTGGACGATCTCGGGTTTTAGGACCGGTGGTGCGGGTCACCTGGGGTGGGAACAAAGCTAGGCGTGCCATAAGCAGGTTGTGTTACTCATGCGGCGGAAAGGGTCACCTGGCACGTGACTGTCTGAATCCTCGTACGGTTGATCAGCGGGTGTTGGAAGAGCCACCGAGACAGAAGCAGCGGCCGGTGCTTGAGCAACATCCGAGCAGTGGACAAGGCAGTAGAGCTCCGAGAGCAGGTGGACAGAAGAGGAACTAGTGGATACATCCTTTGTACTTCTAGTTCCATGTTGATTTTGTATTCGTGTCTTTGTACTATGAGCTGCAATAATAAAAAGACGCTTATCTTGTGATGTTTTCTTTCCTGTCCTTTTTGTTTGGTTGATACTGAGTGGTCCTGGTTAAGACTGTTGACTTGACCCTCACTTTTGAGATTTTTACTAGAGGAGACCCAGTGACCTCACACTGATGCCGACAGTGTGACTCGACCCTTGGAGGCGAGAGTGACAGTTGGATCTCTTGGTAGTTACGTCGAGGCCTTACGACGTCATCCATGGCATGAATGCATCATTCATGTTGGGATTGACTGTATTAGGCAACGAATGCGGTTCATCCAGGGGATGAGACCAGATTTCTCTTATCGAAAAAGAAGAAATCATAGCAACTCTTGTGAGACTAAAGAAGGTCCAGGTCATCCAAGAGCGGATGAAGACTGCACAGTGCAGTAAGAAACAGGAAACTGGTTCCAGTATTAGAGACTCGGGCGTGTTAAATGTTTCAAGAAGTGGAATATTTAAGGATAGATGAGTCTGCGAAGCAGCAGACGTAGAGATAGAGCTAGGAGAGCAGTATGAGGTGGTGTACATCTTAACATGCTACAACCACCCGCCTTAGTTATCCCCGCCAGGAACAGGGAACTGGAGGGCGGTGGAAGAGTGCGGCTGCTTGCGGTCAAGGAGTGTGACCCAATGGCTCTAGAAATGATTCAAGGGATAGTTTGTGTCCACTACTAGCTGCTTTAGTAACGGACGTCGATATAAATCATTCCTTGCATTCACAAATCTTGTTCCAGACATAGAGTTTCCGGTAATCCGTGGACTTGACCCTCACGTCTAGAGATACCTTGGGAGGAGACTTGATGATCACACTTACGCAGACGGTGTGGTCAGACCCTCGAGGCGAGAGTTTCGGTTGGAATCGCATGGTGGCAGCGTCGAGGCCTTACGACGTTAGTTTAAGTATGGAATGGGAAATAAATGTTCATACTCAAATTGACGGTTTTAGGAAAACTTCGGGATGGGTTTTCCTTGGTCAGCAAAAAGGAACCCCTAGGAAGCACAGGATAAACTCTTTCACAGGAGGGTGCGACCGATCACTCTTGAGTCAGTCAACCATACCCTCGTGGCAGCATTCTTTTGAGTTTCAGTTCTAACAAAAAATGGAGACCTCTGGAGTTCGAGGATGACGACCACGTCCTTATACGGGTCTCACCTCGACGAGGTTTACGGAGATGTGGCCAAGGCGGAAAGTTATCTCCGAGGTTCAACAGACCTTTATAGGTCCTCAGTTGGGTAGGCGGGGTGGTTTACCGCATGAACCATCCACCTCAGTTGCACCAGGTGTACGAAGACTTCCATGTATCTCAACTGAAGAGATACGTGCTCGACCCTTCTCATATCATCGACCATGAGGAGCTGGACGATAGTGATGAGGTGTTTTTTACGGAGGTTCCTGTGGGGATCGAGGATCGACAGGAGCGGATCCTAAGAGGATGATCGATTCCTCGGGTTCTTTTTCTCTGGCAGTACGGAAACCTCCGGGTGAGCACATGGGAGCGGAAGGCTCAGATGCGTGCTCTGTACGGCTTTTGTGACCCTAGTTTGTGTTGAAGCTTTACGGGGATGTAAACCCCTGAGGTGGGAGTAATGTAAAGACCTGAAAATTTAAAGGAATTTTTTTTTAAATTTTCGTTGAATTTTACAAGAACGCAGTTTCTGACGGTGCCTGATTCCGAGGCCCAGTGTGCCCGGAATCAATTTCTGAAGTTTGGCTCGGGTACGTTAAGTAAACGAATGAGCGGGTTTTTCTATCTTTTGAACCGGTGCTCAGAATTGAAATCTGAGGGCACTGATGAACTCGCAACGCCGGTATTTTCTTAAAGAGACTTTTGCCGCAGTTGCGTTTAATCGAGAGTGGAAGTTAGTTTTTGGGTTTTCTTTAAAAAAAGAGTAATAATAAAATAACTTGTCATGCACTTTATTTTATTTCAGCCTCCATTGGGAGTGTGGTGGTTGAAACCTCCTCATGGAGGTTGGAGGTGGGGCCACCACACCTTAACCTCCCTTGAGAGGTTATGGTGGTGGGGCCCACCCGAACTAAACCTCCCGTGGGTGGTTTATTATGGTAGGGACCACACGGGGCTTAACCCCCTATTAATGGGAGGAGAGGAAACCTCTCAACTCTCCCTCATTAATGAGGGAGAGCCTCTTAATTCCTCAACTCCCCATTAAATGGGGAGAAACTCTTTGGCACCCTCCCCTCTTAAGTGGTGCCAACGGACCTCATAAATTGCGTCAAAGCAATTTAATTCACCCGACCCCTTTTTTTTTAAAAAGTTATGTAACCACAATGGTTACATACCTCTCCCCCTCTCCTATATATAGGGATCTTGGGAGAGGGTTTGGGGATGGCTTCACCAAGCGATGGAGCGCTGGTAAAATACCGCGACGCCCAACACTTGGGAAGAAGCTTATCTTCGCGAACGAAGAACGCTCCACCGACGAAGAACGCCGATCCTCTTCGACTTCTTCCCCGGACACCTACCAACGTGGAACGTCTTCCACCAACCAACGCAACTCGGTTTGGAAGATCTTGGTGGACGCAAAGAACAATGAACCTCTTCGTCTTATTTCCGTAACTTTGTCATCGATCGACAAACTTCAATTCCGAGGTAGGGATTTAAGTTTGGAATATTTCTTTTTTTCATAATGTTTCTTTCTAAACGAAGAACACGGATCTACTCCTTATTAAGTTGATCCGCGTAGGTATTTAATTGCGTGTTGGAAGTTTACCTTTGTTTATGGAAAGAAAGTAGGGGTTTTGTTTGAATGTTTTATACTCCGTGAATGTTTCCGTTCAAAGTGAAGAACCCGGATAATAAGAACAATTTTAATTCATTAAGATTGTTTTTGGTTATGTATTCATGTGTTGAATAATTCTCCCGTTGTTATTATCTAACGCAGAGGGTGCGGGCCAAACGACCACGGCCCGACAACCCTCTGCAGATTGTTTATTGATGTGTGGATCGACGGGCGACGACAAACGAGGCCGCAAGGTGATTTTGAGGCCTCCGTAGTGAAGGTCGGGTCCCGGGAGGACCATAGGCGAAGACTCCAGGAGACACGGACCACCGGAGCGCATCCGGTGGTCCGTGGAAGGCGGCGGCGCCGGCGGCAGCGGCGCGCCGCCAGAAGGGAGGCGGTCGGTGGTTCGCCGTCGGCCTCAATTAGCGGCGGGCGGGGGACACCCCGCTCCGTGTTTCGGCTCGGCCACATTGGCCGAGCCGCGGCCGGCCGGTCGGGCCGGACTGAGCTGGACCGGGCCGGGCCGGGCCGGGCCCAGCCGGGTCGGACCCAGGTCGGGTCGACCCGGTTCGGCCGACCCAGGGGGGGTCGGGCTAGGTCGGCCCGGGCCCAGACCCCCCGTTTTTGGAACACTTTCGGTCAAATGTCCGTAACTTGAGCTACGGGACTTCAAACGACTCGCCGTCAGCGGAAACGCGATCCTTGGATTGAGACGGTCGTTTCGGTATATCGTACTTAAGGTTTTGGATTAATTTTGGTTCGGCCGGGTTGGTTCGGATACGAAACCAACCGGGCCCTCGGAGCGGAAATGCTTATATCTTGAGCTCTGGACGTCCGATTGACGTGCCGTCGACTTTGATGGATTCCTCTAAGTGAGACGGATCTTTTGGCTTACTCCTCTCGAGGTTTGAATGTCGTAGGAGTGCGGTCGGGTTGGTTCGCTCACGAAACGAACCGGGCCCCTGGAACGAGAAACTCAATAACTCACAGACTGGGCGTCTGATTGACGCGCCGTCTGTATCGTTGTTTTCCTCTTATTGAGACGGAACTTTTGGCATACTTTTCCCGAGTTTTGGATGCAGTTGAGATATGGCCGGGTTGGTTCGCACACGAAACCAACCGGGCCCTTGGGACGAAAAGGCTAGTAACTCACAGACCGGGCGTCCGATTGACGCGCCGTCTGTTGCATTGAGACCCCTGTGATGAGGCGGTCCTTTGAGATACTTATTCGTGGGACTTAGAGATAATTGGAGTATCGACCAGTAGCTCGTGGAGCGGACCCTCCCAGATACGATCGTACGGAGTCCGGAGACCGTGTAGCCGACCGAGACCTGACGACTGCTTGACCGATCGACTCGGTGTGTTACGGATAGCCCAGTGGGGAGCGCTTGGTTGTAGCAGCAGACCCACGACAAAGGTGCGCTTGGTTGTAGTGGCACAGGGGAGCGCTTGGTTGTAGTGGCAGACCCACGATAGAGGTGCGCTTGGTTGTAGCGGCATAGGGGAGCGCTTGGTTGTAGCGGCAGAGCCACGACAGAGGTGCGCTTGGTTGTAGCGGCACATGGGTACGCTTGGGTGTAGCGGCACATGGGAGAGCTTGGTTGTAGCGGCAGACCCATGGTGGGAAGCGCTTGTTTGTAGCGGCAGGCCCACAGTACTCGACAGGAGGAGTACCTCAGCAGTCTTAGGTTAGTGAGCAGTACCTCGGAGTCGTGACAGGACCACTGTACACTCCAGAGACGGAGCTCCTCAGCAGTTACGATTTCGATAATGAAATCCTGGTTTGAGCAGAGACTTTTTGACCTTTGTGTTTACCTCATTATTGAGATGGGTCACTTGATAACTTAGGTATTTGTATGGGCATATACCTGGGTAGTGGTTATCCGTTGATTTCATGATCCTTTTGTTTCCTCATGTTTGAGATGGGTTACCTGATAACTTAGGCATATGTATGGGAATATACCTAAGTAGAGGTTATCTGTTGAGATCTTCTGTGTGGTTATCCTTGTTGGTTTAGTGAGACCTTGAGGGTCTCGGGGTCCCTACTGAGTATCGTTATACTCACCCCTGCACGGGCTATGCTCTCACCTCATTGTGTTGGTTGCAGACGACAGGCAGTGCTGACGGAGGCCGAGTGTTCGAGGACTGGACGGTACCCGGAGGTGGACTACACGACGAGTCAGTACCCGGAGGTGGACTATGTAGAGACCCGAAGCCTGACGTACATGGACATTACATTACTTTTGCGGAATACTTAGTACATTACAAAAACACACACACAAGGACCGTAATAGTTTAGTGTCTTTGGAAACTCAGACTATAATCTTCTAATCGTGGTGAAAGATCTTCAACATCTCCCATAAAGATCATCCCTTTTTTTTTTACCTAACACCTTTCTTTATATCCTGGGGAAAAGAAGACATAAAAGGGGTGAGCTCAAATGCTCAGTAAGGGTAAACAAATGAAATATCAATCACATAATTTTCATAAGAACATAACATTTTTGGAAATCTTAACCTGCAAAAGAGAGCATAATTTCATAACATGGGATAAATCATAGTAGTGAAATGAAATCATAACTTAAAACATTACTCATTGTGGCATACACACATAATCATAGATAATCATTTCTTGTTAGTCAAGACTCATTGCCAAGACTATCTTAGTGGACAAAGTCCCTTTCTGAATCGAGTAATCCTCGTTTCAGTCCTGTTTCACTGAACCGGTATAACCTACCATTCCAGCCATGTCTATCTCATGAGATATAAAATCTTTACCCAATGCATTGGAGGGAGATATAGGTCCCACCCATCTCTTAATGAATCCTTTCTTATGTGTGCCACAAAATCATAAATCATACATCATTGCATAACCCATGTAATAAAAATGGGATTCTTAAACAACATGACATCATAAAACCATTCATATAAGATAAAGGAATTCATAAACATAATTCCATCACAACATAGTCAAATCAATGTAAAAATATGGATAGAAACAGAACCCTTTATTATCTTAGATGGAAAATAATTTTGATAAAACACTTGAAATGAATTCTTGAGGAAAATATCCTTTCTTATTCAAAATCAATTTCTTTTCACAAAACATCATACAATTTTAAAAGAAAGAGATTTTATTAAAAATAGTCGTGAAATATTTTGGAGGAAGGTTCATGAAAATAAGGCTTTATAAAACCGTAAAAATCCGTTCGTGCCGTATAAGTTAAAAAAAACATTCTTCGTACTTTTGTCGGAAAAGTCAAAAAGTACCTCGTACGGAAAAACGACAAAAGATTCCTTTCATATTCTTTAATAAAAACTCACCGAAGAGTAAAATTGGATTTAAATTATTGTAAGTGGATGGAAACAATATTACATATTGAAGGAACATGGATGTGGATTATAAAATACACCCCAGTAAATACTTACGAATAAACAATCTCGGATAAAAATGAGATTGTGATATTTCCCTTACCTTAGGTCCGACTTGCTTTGTAAGTGTCCGAACCTCCTGTATAATGATTTAAATCATGTTATTGACTTATTACAGAATCATATTCATTGTTATGATATCATATATGGTTCACTTATGACATTATATTACCCGTTCTTTTGTAAATTCCATGTTAAAGAAGCGTTTTGGGTAAAATCGTTTCATTTATCGTAGGTGTTTTGACTTGTTGTTCTTGACATCATTATTACTTATATCATGATTTACTTACTTCCAGAATATAAAATATGATTTATATATCATATATATTCAGTATATATATATATATATAATAGGTAGATAAATAAAATGAAAAACACCGTTCATGGAGACGGTAGTCCGTACGTACGCATGAACGCTGTTTTCCTTTCCTTATTGTCTTGAAATGGAAGTAAGTAGATGACATACATATGTATATATATACATAAATACAGTAGCTTTATAATGTCATATATTTCATTATTATTTCTTATATATACATTATAATCATTCTTAAATGGTTAACATGGAGAATGAATCTCATCGCGTCGTGGAGACGGTAGTCCGTACGTACGCACGAGCGATGATATCATTTCTATAAATAATGAATTGAATTGGAGTGGATTATACAATATATCAGAATCAATATGATGTTGTAATAACTATGTATAGTTATTCTTTACACCATTCTACCCATCCATGTAAGGTGGTGGTGGAAAATAGATTACACCACGGCGTGGAGACGGTATTCCGTACGTACGCACGCGCGGTGATTTCTTTTTCCGTAGGATGGATAGATGGTGAAATAGGGTTGTTTAATACTTATAATAACATATCAGTATATGAGTGATACTGATGTTATTACTTCATAATGAAACAACCTAAGAAGAAGAAGTGGAAGAAGAAATAAAGATGAAAGAATTGGTAACGGTAATTACCTCTTCTTTGAAGTGTCTCTTTGAGACCTCCTCTTAGGGAACTAAAATTGGTCTTTGTGGAAGACCAGAACCTCTAGGTTGTTGCTAGGGAAGTGGAGAGGAGAAATTGGCAGGGGTTGGCCGAGCTTGAGTGCTCAAATTGGTGTGAGGAGGAGGGGGAGGAGGTGTCCTTTTATAGGGGAGGAGAGGGGCACCTTAGGAATTTCTCAAAATATTATTTTATATTAAAGTCAAAATCGGTTTATAATGATTCCAAAGGGTCTTATTTCGAAGCTACAGTGGGTATGGGTCGAAATCCTATCAACAAATAGAATTTAGACAAGTTTAGGATATTATTTTAACCTTATCAATTAGATTTAACTCTAAGTTAAATAATTTAACTTTTACCATGTCTTTTTGTTTTCTTTCACTATATGGTTAATACACTTACTATAACATGCCAAACGAACCCCAAATTGTTTATTATTAATATATATATCCTTATCTAAGTCATTTGTCCGAACCTTAGATTTTTAGGAATACAATAACAATTAATAATATAATATTTGATTTAAAAACTATTTTGTGTCAATTTTGACACTATTTGATATATGATTTTTTTGTGAGAGTCATAACAGAATTAAATGTTCGAACCAAGTTAATTAAATCAACATTAATATATCATAGTAACCTAGAAAATTAGTGGAATTCATAAAAAGTCTCAAATTACATTTATTTTGGTGTTTATAACATCAATTATGTCAATATTTCATTAATAAGATAATGACTGCATCATCATTGTGTCATAAATAAATTAAATTATTTAAAGTATAAAAATTACAAATAAAATACCATTATGTAGGAAATCTTTTTAGCTTTCTAATGAATATTTATAGTCAAATTTATCGTATGTATAACACAATATTAAAAATGTTGTAGTAAATAAACTTTGATTTTAACTCTTTTAACCCTTCTTTAAATAAATTAATAATAAATGTCCTAATCTAACCCAAGTGGGCCTAAATGGTCATATTTTATTCCTAAGTTTGTTTTTGGTCGAAATACACTTGTCCAATAGGATTAGGACATGTGTTAGGGTAATATTAATATCATTTTTACCCTTAATTACCCTATTTACCTTTAACCGTGGTAAAAAAAAGTAAAAAGTTACTATTCACCAAAAATTATTTTCATCTCATTGAACCACATTTTAGTCCTTGATATTAACCGTGTCTCTCGGATTTTCGAAATTCCATTCACAGAAGTGGTAAAATTAAGTTTTATGCAAAATTCAGTTTTTAACCTACCACTTAGTGGTTTCACTATTCATCAAAAATTGATGTTTTTCAGAACAATGCCAAAATTTCATCCCAAGCTATATTTCATATTCCGAATTCAAAAATGAAGTCTATTTTACCAAATTCATAACATAAAAGTTGAATTAATTAATTTTATAATTAAATCCCGCTGTTAAAACAAATAGCGTGTTTTTAAGAGATAATAAATATCAAAAGATTGAAACTTGTTTATAAGTGGTTTAAATGTGAAATTACATCCAATGACCATTATTGTATTAAATTGTAAAAATATATTCTAAATATACTTTAAAACTACTAAAATTAATAATTTATCACTATTAATTATTTCGATTGAAAAAGTTGTTTTTAATTAAAATTTAGTAATTTTCACTATTCATCAGAATATGAAAGTTATCCGAAAAGTACCAAAATTTCACCTTAGGCTAAATTCGATACTCCGAATAAAAAAAATGAAGTTCATTTTGAAAAATAAGATTTACTGGATTTCAAAAAGTGGTTATTACTATTCATAACGGCTAGTTTTAATAATATTTTTATAGCATATCGTTGTTTAGTGAAACTCGGTATTGCGTACTACACACGCTATCGAGGAAGGTCGCGATTGCGTGTAATGCAAGGCAAGTCAAGGATGTGTGTTGTGCAAGCTCCTTTGTAGCGTACAACACAAGACATTAGTGAAATAAAAAAAAGAATATTTTCCATAAAATCTCGGGCTGTTACATTCTACCCCCCTTAAAATGAATTTCGCCCTCGAAATTTGTCGGGGTTATAAATGGTTTACTATTCGAAAGTTTCTTTAATAGAAACCCACATCGTAAAAAGGAATATCAAAACCAATCTTTAAAAACAAAAGTATGAAACGTAACGGTTACCCAAATAAACTAATCATTGGGTTTCCACATAGGTGAAAATATGGATATGGAAGAGAAATCTAACCATCATGTTCTGATGGAGAGTGGTAGAGAACATGGCTATGGAAAAGCCAATAATCACAAATCCATAAATTTGTGACGATCTAAGGTACCATCCGATTCATCAGATATAAGATCACTAGGACAACATTTTTGGTTTTCAAGATTATTTCCCTAAAGTTAAAGAATTTGAATTAGAATAAATACTTACTTTATTTTGGTACAATCTCACTGTTGTTCGTGCCTTTAACAATTTCCACTTCATCTCTTAAATAAATGAAGCTGAATTTGTTATTCATGAAGTGTTAGCAGATCATGTGATAGAATGACGGGTCATTCCATCTGTCTCAAAAGGTTAGCAAAATTTATATACATAAGTCGATCTATAGTGGGATTAATCATATATGGTTCCTAAAATGGACTTATACTTCATATATCATACTGCTTAATATAATAAAACTAGTTTCTACTAAACAGGGACTTCCTGTAGGTCAGTGGTAGGCGATAAAGGCCAGTCGCACTTCGGTTGTGGGTTCGATTCCTACAGCCTTGTCCGAAGCGATGGGCTGTCGCCCGTCCTGCAGGTTGTCCCTTTTTCTAAAACTACGTTACTATAACATCCCATCAATAATATCGAAAATATTCTATCCTTAAACAATACTAACTTATGTCCAACATAATCCAGTCTGATCTTTAGGCTTATACATAATACTGCAGTCCACTCTCATAATATAGTGACAACGATTACCAGAGATTTAATACTGTCGTTGATCCCCACATATCATAAGATATGTTTTGTTGGTCACATTCCAAACATTCAAAGTCCTTAATCGTGTATTCTCTTGAATACCTTAGTGAAAACATGAGTGCAGTTAAAAGTTAACACTTTCCACATACCAAAATCCTCAAAATTCTATATACTCAAACCATGATATCACTTAGTCCTTATCTCAATCATGAGCTCATGAATACTATCAAACATTTAATTTTCTCTTTATCCCTTCATTATGCGCATATCATCTACATTCCAAAAATATCTGAATAACCTTTCATGGATACTGGTAACATTAATCATACACTTTCAAAACACAAGGAAAGACAACAGTGTAACAATCCATGGATGTCTCTTTATTCCAAAATTACACATGATAAACATGTAATCATTCCACTACATTCTCAAACCATTGACCGAGCTTCAAAAATTCTTTCATCTCACATATCATTTGTAGTCTCTTCATCATCATCCACATAAATACTACCCATATGACCATACTGATTCTCTTCATGAGTCTTTCCCTTAGGGCATTTGTTTGCATAATGCCCATACATTCCACATTTAAAACATTTAACCATTGTTGATGTCGTAGCAATACCATTATCATCATCCATGGTGTTAACTGAACCTTTTCCTTTGCACTTACTTGCTTTGTGTCCTTCTTTTCCACACCCAAAGCATCTTCCAGTTCCTTTGAAACATTCTCCTTGATGCCTCTTCCCACATGATTTACATAGGGAAAATTGAACTTTCTTTCCTCTATGATCATCATGGAACTCCATCTTTCTCTTATTAGTCGAGTCAGGAAACTTACCAAATTTTACTTTATTGATCATGTTGTGAGATTGCTGATTCGGCATAATAATGATGTTTGGACATCCAAATCCCATTTCATTTGGTTGCTCATGAAGAATATCATTCCATTGTCCATCATATCCTCCATTATTGTGAATCATCTTGTTTCCAGCCATTTTCTAAAACCCAAACAGAATAGTGTTAGATGCAAAAATCGTAATAAAGGGGGAGTAACTTAAATATCTATCATCTTTGGTTTAATCTAATATCGTTACCATAGTTCTAGAACTATATCCTATACGTATACTTATCCTTAGGGGCATCCCTAGACATACCTTAGAAATATCTCTAGGGATCTCACTAACGTTCTCACATCCTAGTTTCCAAAGGTTGACTAAACCTTTCCTCTGATACCAACTGTAGAGACCTGAAGCCTGACGTACATGGACATTACATTACTTTTGCGGAATACTTAGTACATTACAAAAACACACACACAAGGACCATAATAGTTTAGTGTCTTTGGAAACTCGGACTATAATCTTCTAATCGTGGTGAAAGATCTTCAACATCTCCCATAAAGATCTTCCCTTTTTTTTTACCTAAAACCTTTCTTTATATCCTGGGGAAAAGAAGACATAAAAGGGGTGAGCTCAAATGCTCAGTAATGGTAAACAAAGGAAATATCAATCACATAATTTTCATAAGAACATAACATTTTTGGAAATCTTAACCTGCAAAAGAGAGCATAATTTCATAACATGGGATAAATCATAGTAGTGAAATGAAATCATAACTTAAAACATTACTCATTGTGGCATACACACATAATCATAGAGAATCATTTCTTGTTAGTCAAGACTCATTGCCAAGACTATCTTAGTGGACAAAGTCCCTTTCTGAATCGAGTAATCCTCGTTTCAGTCCTGTTTCACTGAACCGGTATAACCTACCATTCCAGCCATGTCTATCTCATGAGATATAAAATCTTTACCCAATGCATTGGAGGGAGATATAGGTCCCACCCATATCTTAATGAATCCTTTCTTATGTGTGCCACAAAATCATAAATCATACATCATTGCATAACCCATGTAATAAAAATGGGATTCTTAAACAACATGACATCATAAAACCATTCATATAAGATAAAGGAATTCATAAACATAATTCCATCACAACATAGTCAAATCAATGTAAAAATATGGATAGAAACAGAACCCTTTATTATCTTAGATGGAATATAATTTTGATAAAACACTTGAAATGAATTCTTGAGGAAAATATCCTTTCTTCTTCAAAATCAATTTCTTTTCACAAAACATCATACAATTTTAAAAGAAAGATATTTTATTAAAAATAGTCATGAAATATTTTGGAGGAAGGTTCATGAAAATAAGGCTTTATAAAACCGTAAAAATCCGTTCGTGCCGTATAAGTTAAAAAAAACATTCTTCGTACTTTTGTCGGAAAAGTCAAAAAGTACCTCGTACGGAAAAACGACAAAAGATTCCTTTCATATTCTTTAATAAAAACTCACCGAAGAGTAAAATTGGATTTAAACTATTGTAAGTGGATGGAAACAATATTACATATTGAAGGAACATGGATGTGGATGATAAAATACACCCCAGTAAATACTTACGAATAAACAATCTCGGATAAAAATGAGATTGTGATATTTCCCTTACCTTAGGTCCGACTTGCTTTGTAAGTGTCCGAACCTCCTGTATAATGATTTAAATCATGTTATTGACTTATTAAAGAATCATATTCATTGTTATGATATCATATATGGTTCACTTATGATATTATATTACCCGTTCTTTTGTAAATTCCATGTTAAAGAAGCGTTTTGGGTAAAATCGTTTCATTTATCGTAGGTGTTTTGACTTGTTGTTCTTGACATCATTATTACTTATATCATGATTTACTTACTTCCAGAATATAAAATATGATTTATATATCATATATATTCAGTATATATATATATAATTGGTAGATAAATAAAATGAAAAACACCGTTCATGGAGACGGTAGTCCGTACGTACGCATGAACGCTGTTTTCCTTTCCTTATTGTCTTGAAATGGAAGTAAGTAGATGACATACATATGTATATATATACATAAATCCAGTATCTTTATAATGTCATATATTTCATTATTATTTATTATATATACATTATAATCATTCTTAAATGGTTAACATGGAGAATGAATCTCATCGCGTCGTGGAGACGGTAGTCCGTACGTACGCACGAGCGATGATATCATTTCTATAAATAATGAATTGAATTGGAGTGGATTATACAATATATCAGAATCAATATGATGTTGTAATAACTATGTATAGTTATTCTTTACACCATTCAACCCATCCATGTAAGGTGGTGGTGGAAAATAGATTACACCACGGCGTGGAGACGGTATTCCGTACGTACGCACGCACGGTGATTTCTTTTTCCGTAGGATGGATAGATGGTGAAATAGGGTTGTTTCATACTTATAATAACATATCCGTATATGAGTGATACTGATGTTATTACTTCATAATGAAACAACCTAAGAAGAAGAAGTGGAAGAAGAAATAAAGATGAAAGAATTGGTAACGGTAATTACCTCTTCTTTGAAGTGTCTCTTTGAGACCTCCTCTTAGGGAACTAAAATTGGTCTTTGAGGAAGACCAGAACCTCTAGGATGTTGCTAGGGAAGTGGAGAGGAGAAATTGGCAGGGGTTGGCCGAGCTTGAGTGCTCAAATTGGTGTGAGGAGGAGGGGGAGGAGGTGTCCTTTTATAGGGGAGGAGAGGGGCACCTTAGGAATTTCTCAAAATATTATTTTATATTAAAGTCAAAATCGGTTTATAATGGTTCCAAAGGGTCTTATTTCGAAGATAAAGTGGGGATGGGTCGAAATCCTATGAACCAATAGAATTTAGACAAGTTTAGGATATTATTTTAACCTTATCAATTAGATTTAACTCTAAGTTAAATAATTTAACTTTTACCATGTCTTTTTGTTTTCTTTCACTATATGGTTAATACACTTACTATAACATGCCAAACGAACCCCAAATTGTTTATTATTAATATATATATCCTTATCTAAGTCATTTGGCCGAACCTTAGATTTTTAGGAATAAAATAACAATTAATAATATAATATTTGATTTAAAAACTATTTTGTGTCAATTTTGACACTATTTGATATATGATTTTTTTGTGAGAGTCATAACAGAATTAAATGTTCTAATCAAGTTAATTAAATCAACATTAATATATCATAGTAACCTATAAAATTAGTGGAATTCATAAAAAGTCTCAAATTACATTTATTTTGGTGTTTATAACATCAATTATGTCAATATTTCATTAATAAGATAATGACTGCATCATCATTGTGTCATAAATAAATTAAATTATTTAAAGTATAAAAATTACAAATAAAATACCATTATGTAGGAAATATTTTTAGCTTTCTAATGAATATTTATAGTCAAATTTATCGTATGTATAACACCATATTAAAAATGTTTTAGTAAATAAACTTTGATTTTAACTCTTTTAACCCTTCTTTAAATAAATTAATAATAAATGTCCTAATCTAACCCAAGTGGGCCTAAATGGTCATATTTTATTCCTAAGTTTGTTTTTGGTCGAAATACACTTGTCCAATAGGATTAGGACATGTGTTAGGGTAATATTAATATCATTTTTACCCTTAATTACCCTATTTACCTTTAACCGTGGTAAAAAAAAGTAAAAAGTTACTATTCACCAAAAATTATTTTCATCTCATTGAACCACATTTTAGTCCTTGATATTAACCGTGTCTCTCGGATTTTCGAAATTCCATTCACAGAAGCGGTAAAATTAAGTTTTATGCAAAATTCAGTTTTTAACCTACCACTTAGTGGTTTCACTATTCATCAAAAATTGATGTTTTTCAGAACAATGCCAAAATTTCATCCCAAGCTATATTTCATATTCCGAATTCAAAAATGAAGTCTATTTTACCAAATTCATAACATAAAAGTTGAATTAATTAATTTTATAATTAAATCCCGCTGTTAAAACAAATAGCGTGTTTTTAAGAGATAATAAATATCAAAAGATTGAAACTTGTTTATAAGTGGTTTAAATGTGAAATTACATCCAATGACCATTATTGTATTAAATTGTAAAAATATATTCTAAATATACTTTAAAACTACTAAAATTAATAATTTATCACTATTAATTATTTCGATTGAAAAAGTTGTTTTTAATTAAAATTTAGTAATTTTCAATATTCATCAGAATATGAAAGTTATCCGAAAAGTACCAAAATTTCACATTAGGCTAAATTCGATACAACGAATAAAAAAAATGAAGTTCATTTTGAAAAATAAGATTTACTGGATTTCAAAAAGTGGTTATTACTATTCATAACGGCTAGTTTTAATAATATTTTTATAGCATATCGTTGTTTAGTGAAACTCGGTATTGCGTACTACACACGCTATCGAGGAAGGTCGCGATTGCGTGTAATGCAAGGCAAGTCAAGGATGTGTGTTGTGCAAGCTCCTTTGTAGCGTACAACACAAGACATTAGTGAAATAAAAAAAAGAATATTTTCCATAAAATCTCGTGCTGTTACAGACTACACGACGAGTCAGTACTCGGAGGTGGACTACACGACGAGACGACACACGGAGGAGGTTGACAGACGAGAGCGTGGAGGAGGCTATCTATACCTACAATTTAGGTAGGATCCGTGGTGGACGACCAGGAGCTGCGCCATCTGTACCTACCCTTCAGGTAGGATCCTAGGAGGACGACCCAGGAGCCGCTTCCATCCTTCCAGCTGTTATCTTTTCTGTTGTACTTGTTCATTTGTAGTTGTACTTTATTTTGGGTTTGTATTCTGGACCATTTACTTTTCAGCACTTCTCTTGTACTTAGTGTTTACTTTTTCCGCTTGCTTACTCTGTGGTGCTTGTTTTCTTTTATAAAGGCAATGTCTTCCCAGTTATCGGGATTTACGCCTTTGGTGCTAGTCGCCAGCCCCTGCCCTATGGAAGGCGGGCTTGGTGTAGTCACGGAACGGGCCCCGAGGACGGGTCATGACATGAACACCACTAGGCACTAGCTTGATTTGGGGCCCTATACATCGTATCTGAGTGGAAAAGCATCGATAATCAATATCCTTATCATGAATGAGCCACTAGGAGGGGAAATACCAATTTCCTAATGGTCCCCAATATCATCAAATTTTATTTAGTGTTTTCATCATCAAACATGCTAATTGAAACAAGAACAATACCACTCCGGATCAATATCATATGAGACATAGTCCGCCGAACTAGATACTCGGGTTTCCCACTTTGTTCTCAAAACATTAAACATATAAAATAATACCATTTGTACATGAAAACAAAATTTCTGAAACATACACACACTAAATAGTACCTAGCATGACTTTTCACCCTTTGTGTAACTCAATAAACCAGTCAAAATTTTCATAAAATAACTTCAATTAGTAAAACAAGGTTTTTCACACCAAATCCATTTAAAAATACACTTTCAAGGACAAATGTACACCAATACCATACCCAACCAGATTTGGTAACCCAAAAAAAAATTAATAAAATAATTTCATGGATCACCAAACAACCCTAAATGATATAACATTGAACACACATGAGAAACACCCATTTTTATGTCAAAATGAAACTTTAAAAATAAACTCTCCATCAATGCTACCAAAAATTAATTTCTCTCCACACACAAAGGATAGAAAACATGATAAATAGATTTAAAAATCAAGATAAATTCATAAAAAAATTTCTACACATGGAATCACCTACCTTATATGATAAAAACCCCCAAATCCTTGTGTGAAACTTCAACTGCACCACCGCCGCAACAAAAGGGAGTGAAAATGAACCTAAATCCACAATATTGGACCAATAAACCCAAAATAAAACCATAAATATGAATCCCTAGATTATGGGCATTTGTAACATCAAGAAATGTGGAAGAAACCCTAAGGGAATGGAAGAAAAACAAAATATGAATTACTTACATGAGAAATCTTGAGCATTCCTCACCATCATCCCCTTAAAATGACTTTCAAGAGAGTTTGAGGTAGATTGGGAGCCTTACATGTTTTCTAGTGTCGAATGGGGGAAGAAATGAGAAATATATGTTTAATTATGGAAGGGAAAATAGGAATTAAAAAACATTTTTTATGACTTGGATAGTTGTGCACAGTTTGGATGCACGGTTTCGTAAACTATGTGGCCAAACTGTGGGGCATGTTATAGCCACCCAAAAGACCTCCAATTTCTTCCAAATTAATGGGGGATAGGGGAAACATAGAGGGGGCCAAGAATATAAGAGAAAATTACCTTGAAATAATGATATGTATGTGAAAATTCTCCCCACCATGGAATCTTTACGCCCCAAAAAGTCAACCTGAATCTTGATCGACAAACAAGAATGGGTACTCCTTCTCAATCTCTAAATTTTGTTCACATGTCTTTCACACATAACTACCATGATTTTAAAAGTCCTAGACTAGTGTAATAGACTTCCCTCAAAGCACATTCTCTTGAAAATCCACTACCTGCACTGGTTTCTCAAACAGTGATAAATCAGGCTCTATCTCTAACTTTTCCGAATTCAGCACATGAGATGAATCCAGATTGTTCTTCTTCAACTGGGATACATGGAATGCATCATGAATAGATGTCAACTAAGAGGTAAAATCCATCATGTATGCCACTTTCCCAGTGCGCTCGATGATCTCAAAAGGTCTGACATATCGTGGCGTTATCTTTCCCTTCATTCCTAATAATCGATGACCCAAATGAGGGACCACCATAAAGAATTCTTGATCACCCACCAATAACTCTAGATCAAGATGCCCCTGGTCAACATAAGATTTGTTGAGACTCTGAGCTATCAATTACTACTTCCTGATTTGCTTGACCTTCTCAGATATCTCTTGCACATGGCTCGACCCCAATAGTGAGGTCTCACCTTCCACAACCCAACACAGGGGGTACTGACAAGGATGACAATAGAGTGCCTAAAAATGATCCATTCGAATCAAGGATTGGTAACTGTTTTAATAAGAAAACTCTACCAATCCCAAATGTATGTCACATGAACCAGCGAAGTCCAATACACATGCACAAAAGCATGTCTTCTAGAATTTGATTTTCTTGCTCTCCCTAACCATCTGTCTGAGGATAGTATATCGTGCTCATCTTAATTTGTGACCCCAAAGCCTTCTAAAGGCCTTCAAAAAAATTGAGAGCTGAAGAGGTGGTCTCTATCTAACCCAACCGCTAATGGAATACTATGAATCCTTACCACCTCATGAATATAAAATCAGCCCAACTCATCCACTTTAGTTGTATCTCCGATCTGAATGAAGTGTGATAATTTGGTAAGATGATCAATCACTACAAAATTAGCATTATTACCCAGAGTTGTATGAGGTAATCCAACAATAAAGTCCATAGTGACGTCATACCAATTGTAGGTAGGAATGGTTAATGGATGAACCTAACCATAGGGTCTCTGATGATATTATTCCACCTTATAAAAAGTATAACACCTCAATAAAAAATCAACAATATCTCACCTCATACCTGGCCACTATAACTATCAACGAACGTCATAGTACATTTGGTTAGATCTAGCATGAACGGTCTACTGAGTTTGGTGTCTATCCTAAATCACCACCTTCTTCATAGATAATGACACCACTGAACGACCCTTGAAGCACAATATTCCTTGGGGTGATGAACACCAATCATAAGACATATCCCCATCGTGAATAAACTGCATCAATCACTGACATAGCTCATCATTGGGATTCTCCCTATAAATCAAAAATAAAAAAGAAGTGTTCAACAAAATGCTTTCCAAGAATGCACCTCCACTGTGCTCCTTGGTCTCTACATGAAGCTGAGAAAAGAGTCTCATCAGCTTCTACTCATCACTAGACTTCCTCAAATCACACACTGGTACTTTTTTATCATGGAATCAACCACCACATTGACCTCGCCTAGGGTATAGATGTTTTTATTGTAGAACCCCTTCTATTACTCGATCCAATGGTGCTCCCTCAGGTTAAGATCCTTCTCTTAGAAAATGTAGGCTAGTCTTGTATGATTAGAGTGGATGATAAACTTCTCCCCAAAGAGGTAGTCACGCCTAGCCTTCAAAGCATGCATCACTGCTGCTAACTCCAAGTCATGGGTCAGGAAATTCCTTTCATGTGGTTAGATTTGGAAAGATCCATACTCCACCATGTGATCACCCTTCATAATCCCACACCCAAGACCCATACCTGAAGCATCAAAATTCACCACATATCCCTTTACAGATTTTAGAAAGATCATTATGGGGGAGGTAGTCAACCTACACTTCAACTCCTCAAATTATTTGTGAAATTATAGGTCCTATTTAAACATCACCCTTTTCTTGGTGAGAACAGTTATGGGTGAGACAAGAAAAGAGAAATCCCAAAAAAAACCGCCGATAGTAACCTTCTAGGTGGAGGAAACTTATGATCTCGAACACAATCCTTAGCTCCTCCCATGACATAACTTCACCGATCTTCACGGTGTCCACTGAAACCCCATGCTACCAATCACATGGCCCATAAAATTCACTTACCTAATCTTGAAGGTTAACTTGGATAATGTTTCATAGAGGTGGTGATCCCACAGAGTGCCCAACACGATCTGTAAGTGTTTCTGATGATCCTCCTCAGATCCATAGTAAACTAGGATTTCATACATGAATACCATGATGAAAGAGTCTAGTTACTGGTGGAACACCCTATTCATGAGTACCATAATAACTGATGGAGCATTATCCAATATGAAAGGCATGACTAAGTACTCAAAGTTCTCATACCTTCTTCAGAAGGATCTCTTCAGGATATCTGCCTCTCTCACCCAAACTTGGTGGTAACCCGAATGCAAGTATTTTGGGGAAACCACATTTATACCTTGAACTAATCAAAAAATTCATATATTTGGGAAAAGGATACTTTTTCTTGATGGTTACCTTATTCAGCTTCTGGTAATTGAAGCAAAACAGGAGGGTCTCATCGATCTTCTTTGCAAAAAGAATAGAAGAAACACAATGAGAGATGCTTGTGCAAATGAATCATTTGGATTATAAATTTTTCAACTATATATTTAATTCAATCAACTCTTTGGTGGTCATATGATAGGGGGAAGAGATATCGTCTATGTTCCCAGGGAAAAATCAATCAAGAACTCTACATCCTGCTCTGTGGTAAATCCTAAAAAATCATCTGGAAATATTGTCTGTAACTCATCCACTAAATGAGGTAATCCACCCTTATGATAATGACCATTATCCTTCTATGAGAGCAATGATAAAAGGAAGATAATATTCCCCAACTATGGGAGTGGAGGTCCCGCACAACCGGATCGAGGATCCCATTCCCTAAGAAAAACATAAGGACTCCCATCATGTGCAATGAAAATCACCCACCACCGATAATAATCGACATGCACTTGGAAGTGAACTTTGCGATACATGATTAGGATTACCTCAAAAATATCCATATCCATGATTAGGAAGTCCCACTCCATCTCAACCCTTGACACAAAAAGCACACATGACGGGAACCTGAGACTTTGCTCCTTCTTCTTACCCAATGACATAACCAAATCCATCGCAAAAAGATGAAACTCAGTTGGAAAATTTAGAATGTTCGCAATATGTGAAGAGATAAAAGATATAGAATCACCTGTATAAAAAACAATAGTAGCTATTGATGATAAAATCAAAACGGTGCCTCGAACTATCGAAGGCCCTACATCTGACCCTATTGGTGCCTGGTCCACTGCATGAAGATACCTAGCCTCTACCTAAGAACAACCACTCACCTATGGCTCTGCCCTGAACTGGAAATTACTAGAAGATCATCTGGACCTACTTCCAAGAACACCAATCCTAATCCCTCAATCATTGATGGCTCTGATAGAACTGGCACTCCCTTGGAAGCCATCGATCACGTCCCGCCCTGGAGTGGACGTGCCACCTTGTAAAAGCACTGCAAGTGTCCCATAAGTCCATAAAAATAAAAAGGATTTGGCGGAGATTTACATGATAGTCGGGTGTACCCAGTCTTCCCATACTGGTGGCACACAATAGACCTCACTTCAGAATACATATATGAGAACTTTCCAGGGGGACAACATGAACTACCACCCCATCTTCCCCTGGTCCTCTCGCTTCCTTTTCTTCTCAGATGAGCTATCACCACCCATATCAGACTCCCCTCCAAAAAACCCAGACATTACTTTCTGATCAATATTTTCCATGTGAGTATAATAAACCACCTCAGTGTAAGTTCCCATCAAGAACAAGAATACCTAAGAATAAATTTCTGGTCACAAACCCTTTTCTAACTCTTGAGCTTTTAGGGACTCATTTGAAACAATCTCAGGAATATACCACACTAGCTTAGAAAACAGTTAGCATATTCCATTTCTGACCAATCTCCCTAGGAATGATCCTTGAACTCCCAGGATCTAGCATAGGCTGGGAGGTCGGGACAATATTGCTCGTTGAATATAGCCTTGAAATCTTTCCAGATCATCTGCTCAAGCTTCCCAGCTTGAAGCATTGACTTCCACCACCTAGTTCTGGGAAACTATAGATTAAATGAGGAACATTTCACCCTAAACTCTTCAGGTGTTTCCAAGTACTCGAACATACACTCTATCTTCTTGGGACACTCCTCCTCTTCTTGAGGTTCAGAGCTACGATGGAATGAAGGGGGTTTATTCTTTAGAAACTCTTTGGATTTATTTTTCTTGGGACCAGACTAATATTTTTTCACTGGAGTAGGAGAAGAAACCACTCCCAATCCTAGAGCATGGATAGACCAAACCATAGCTTCTATGAGCCTCAAATAAAGCGGTGAGGGAGAACTCTCTCTGTAACGACCCAAAGTTTTCAATGGAAATTCCCTTCTTATATTTATGTCATAAAATCACATTAAAACACAACATAATGAACTACTAAGTGCTAAGTGACCTCTAAACATAATTTTGTCACTTCTGTATTTGGAATTTTGAAAATCTGACATACACGGTTTTGTTCATGATGTTTTTTGGAGTCTAGTAAAACAAAAATATTTTTTGGTGAATAGTAACCTACCCTTATGAATAGTAACATACCTTTATGAATAGTATTATGACCCTTATGAATATTAAATCATCCGACATAAGAGTAAACTTATCCATGAATAATTAAATAAAATTTAGACATCTTAGAAAGTGACAATTTGACCTTAGTAAACGTTTTGGTATTTTGTAAGTCAGAAATAATTAATTATAATTAATTAATTAATTTAAAAGAAATAGTATTTTATTAAAATGTGTTCATTAATTATAAAATCAAGGTCTTATAGTTTTTAGATAATTTTATAAGACTCTACGTAATTTTTGAAAGCACTATAAAATCACTTTTAATTTTAAAAACTGTTTTTTATGTAAATTGTGATATTAATTAAATATTAAATTAATAATATTTATAAAATTATTTTTGAAAGATGGACTTCATTTTTTGATTCTACACATCATAAAATGGTTGGGGTAAATTTTTTGGGATTTTTCTGAGATACTTGAATTTTTTTATGAACAGTGAAATATAGTAATTTACAAAAAAAACTAAATAAGCTAATTATAGAGTCATGTGTGATGTTATACTGATGTAAGCCCACTTGTTTCGAGATCACATGATAAAATTACTATTTTTGGTCATATAATAATCGTTATTCCTTGTCTTGTGGTAAATTAATAAACTAATGAATTTTATATTAAGGAAACCTCTCTCCCCACCACTATAAATACCACCCTTCACACCCTCATTTCCTCACACATCTCAAGATCCAAGCCTTCTATAAACTCTTTCCAAACATCTTACCTAGACCCTATCCCTTTTCCAAGATCTGATGGTCTCATCAAAATACCATTCCTAGCTTCCTTAAGGAGTATCTTAAGAGAAGGATTTAATAGGTAACTTCTCTCCCTCTTCTCCTTTTTTTATTTCAAGTTCAAGTTCATTTCTTGATACCTCCCCAGCTATCTTCATCCAAATGGTATTGTAACTATAGTATTATACATGTACTTTAATGTTATGATTATAATAGGATATTATATCATCCAACCCCCTTTCCCTCTTCCTTCTATTTTATTAAAGAGAACGTTGTTCTTGAGGTGTTAATTTATCACCTTCAAGAACGACATGCTTTCTTCATCCATTTCTACCTTTAGATCTGGTCATGAAACTATTTTTATGGTTGAACCAGAATTTTTTATATGTATTATTTCCTATTTAAAGTTTTGGAAATAACTTGTGGTCATATTACTAAGTGATAAATTAAAATAAGTTCACTATGATCAAAAAACTGTTCAAATTAACCCAAACAATCATCATTTAATTCTTATCTAATGATTCATCCACAAGGATATAATATAATTAATTATACGGTCATTAAAACTTCTTTAATATCATTAATAACATTTAATATCAGTTCTGGATGTTTACCCATGTTCTACCCCATCTTCAATTTAAGAATACAGGTGAACCACTCAAGAAAACCATATAAACAAACATTCCCGAATAATGTTTTTAAACTCTATAACTCATCCAAAGGCACATAAAATCACTTAATAAAACCATAATGAACCATATTAATGTACACAATTATATGGATTTCTAAATAATGAATATAATATCATTATACAGGACATTAAAGATAAGGAAGCATTCAAATACAAGGTAAGGGGAAATTCTCGAACCCAACATTCATCCTTCGGGTTCCCCCTCTTTCACTCCATTATTTTTAATATGGTTACTCCTTAAAAATAATTTGTTATTATTTGTCTTACCTTTTCTTGGATATACATTTTTTCACTGGTAATTTTGAAAAACCAAATGTTTTCCAAAATAACTCTTCCTTCAAGAACACACCTTTTACTTCTCATTCAAGATTGACAGTTCTTGTAACATGTATGTTATTCCGTCATTCTTTTGGGAACAAAATGTTTATGAATGTGTTCTTATGATATGAAACTCATTCCTTTTCATTGGTTCATTATGTTCATTTATGTTATATGTTCATTTGGGCATGCATTATGAATGATAATGTTATGATGTGATGGGTGCGCCCGTAATTATATAGTGCAATATGAATGTTTAAATGTGACGGGTGTGCCTCGAATTATACAGTGCTCCAATTCATTGGTTAAAGTGATGAATCTCATGATTAAATGTGAAATTATGTGTGAACAAGATTATATCTTGGTTCACAAGTATGTGTGGTATTTAACCACTAAGACCTGATGTTTCATTTTTATGCATTGCCACATTTCAAGTCTTATATTTATGCTTCCTCTCATGTTCATGATCTTTTTCCCATGTTATGATTATGCTCACACCATGTTGTATTGTTCTTATCTAGCCTATTACAGGGATTTTAGATCACCTCTTTTTATGTATATCCTCAGGTGGCTACATGTACTAAGGATAGGAAAAGTTCCAATAAGAATCTAGAGAAGAAGAAATTAAATAAATGTTTATGCTTGATGTTGTATTTGTCATGCATGGTCCTAGTTTTCCCATGAAACTAAAACTTTGGATCCTCTATGTGTAATACTATTATGTTTTTTATCTTTAAAATGATGTAATAGTAATGTAAGAAAAGGATGGGATGCTATATTTGGTATCAGAGGCAAGGTTTAGTTAATTTGGGAATTAGGATTAGTGAATTATGCACGCCTGTTGCGGGGTGTGGACAAAAACAATTAAATTTTTCCTAGTGCAGCATAGTGGTTGACCAGGGTCATCTCTCTTGAGGAGACTTTAAATTTGGTTCACTTACTTTATCCTAATTTACCTAAACTACTTGTTTTAGTTTTTTTCTTTTTAAATGAAATCGAAAACAATATTTTTTGTGTTTTTTAATTGTTTAAAAATACGAACTATCATGCAATGCAAAGAAAATGAGTTGATGAAGAAAGAAATTGGTTTTGGGGGTTCAGTCTTGGATTCAATCATTATTTTCCTTTATGTGTTTGATTTTAGTTTTATAATCCAAAAATGAAATCTCATGTTTGAATTACTACTCTTTTCTAAAATATAAATAGTTTAAGTTGCATGTCATTGGGGGCCGTCACCCAATCGGGGACATTCGCCTCACCAATGCATGCAACTCAAATCTACCACAAACTTAAAATAAACGTTAAAGAAAATTCAAGAAAACCTTGACCTCCCCACCCCCCCTCCGAGACAAGTCTTGGGGTTAGCCTCTAATTTCTAAGAGTAATAGATCATAATGGTGGATGGATGTAGGATGATAGAGAGATTGAGAGAGAGAGAGAGAAAGAAAATAAGAAAAGTGGGTGGAGAAACACAAAGGCATGGATTGATTAAACTAGAATTTAAATTACAAATGAAAATAAAATAAAAAGAAGAAATTAGGGGGGAATATAGCAGTAGCATTGTCTCGTGCCCCTGTGGGATACCTCCTTGGCTTTGGGTGTCGAGCTGATGATCTTGGAAGGAGGGGAGGGCCTCATTTTATAGGCATCATTCTGTCATCCTAAAGTTTGCGCATTTTTGACCTAATAAATGGCCGACTCACGCGTGTAACACTTATTCAATGTTGTTCATAAATGTGTTGGTCGTTCACCCCCAAAATTTCAGAGAATTTGGACAATGGATGAAGGATTTATGAATTTTTCATTGAAGACTCATGTTTCTAGATGAAGCTTCCAGGAAGGTCCCTCCAAACGTATATCATTAAATGGCATCTTTAATGACTTCAAAAATCTACAAAATTTGGTGTTGAGCCGGCCCTCTCTGTCCTAGTTCTATCCCAGGTGGAAACCCCTCATTTTAATATGTTTAGGCCGAGTTTGGGTTCCGTTACAGTGGTGTGTTTCACGCTGTCCTCCTGGAAAAATGTCAAACTTCAATGAATTTGTAGGACCACTAGATGGCCGAATCAGCTCTAGGTCCAGACGAAAAAATTTGGGTAAATAAAATTAGGATTCTAAAAAAAATTAATCACAAAATTTGGTCATATATTTTATGATAAATGACAAAAATACCCTTGTGGTCAAAATCTGTCCAAAAATCCAGAATTATGCACTTTTCACAATTTTGCTCATTTTCATTCTAAAACTCAATTTACCCATTATTTTAATAAAACAATGAAATAAATGGGTTTTATCATCTAAAAACATTAAAAAATACTCATTATTTGATCAAAAATATGCACATAAATTTGCTCTGTCAAATACCCCAACACTTAAACCATGCTTGTCCTCAAGCATTAAATCACAACATGGAAATCAGAGGACACCAATGTTACCAATATTCAAATTTCAATGAAATAAAATCAAACAATTTTCAATATAAAATCAAACTTTCAAAAATCTGTATAAAATATCAATTTATGTTCCAATTTTTCAAAGAAACAAATAATTCACATATTATACTTTTCCCATTTGAAAATTGATGTAACTTATCCTTTCATTCATTCAAGCTCCTTGATTCATCATTATTAAACATGTCATGTCATGATTTACCTCACTTTTTTTCTCTCATCACTCATGATATAATTCAAGTAGAGTTATGCTCATATCTTGAGAACATTATCCTTATCCATAGGCTTGTAAATGAACTACTTTCTCCACTTTGTAAAGACAAAAGACACATAAAATCATGAGCACTTTCAATTAAGGATCAAATGACTCTGAGGCTTAAGGTTGGTAGGATTTGATGCTTTAAAAATAAGGCTCAAGGAGGAGGATAATCTATAAATTACAATGCATGATATTAAAATTAAAAGTGTAATTAAATTCTCCCCTTCAAAAATAGAAACACCCACTTCACAAAACTAAAAAATGTTATGATCATGTAAGCATATTGAATAATTTGGGCACCATCTTTATTTTTTTATTTAGTACTTTTTTTCATTTTTTGAAAGTTATGATTAGATAAAACCTCACATCCATCACCTAACCACATAGAATCATAAGATCGTTAGTCTAGAAAATGGTGATTTCGGTTCTCTAAAATCAAAAACAATTTTTCTATTTTTTTTCTTTTTGTGAATTGTTTTCATTTTTTTTAATTCAAGAGGGGAAAACAATAGAGTATAATGAATGATTTCACAACCTTTCACAATTCCAACAATAACACCCCCACACTTCTTCCTCACAATGTGTATCATCCCGTACACCGTGATTCCCTTTACCCCCACACTTCAACTTTAAAATATCATGCAAATACCAAGAGTTGGGTAGGAATGGATAAAAATAGCTTGAAACATGCCTCATCCATATAAAGGTCATTCATGGTCTCTATGGGATAAATGAAGGATTGATGTAAAGGTGGTATTTTAATGAAATGTATCTTTTCAAAGGATGCCTCAATCATTTTAAATGTGTTTTTTCACAGTCATAGCTTTGACAATTTTCAATACAAGTTCTGGTCGATTACATGTCCCAAGATCACTCAAGAAATATGCTCAAGAATAAATAGGAAGTACATGGTCTAGAAATCCTCTCGGGAATGAGAAATATAACATTGGACAATCACTCAGGGCATGACTAATAACAATAAATTAATTCACATAAATTTCAGAAATTCAAAGCATGAAAGATGGTTGTGAAATTTCATTTACATGAATTAATTAATTCCTTCAAATAATGAGTCATCATTTCAATATCTATGCTTAATATTTAAAAATTCAATTCTATATTTCAATAATTTAATCATATAAACATTGAAACCAAAAACATGGAATCACTGGGTTCCTAAGAAACTCATGTATCCTAGATAAGTCGAGTAAAACATGAATTCAAGTATGGGCATGCAATTTTATCTTTAAATCTCAAAACATGTTTTGGACCAAAATATGGAGAGTTTAAAAGATAAAACACTAAAATTGAACTCCCTTTTTCCATGATACTTAGTCCTCCCACTTCATTGTATGGGGATGCCTTCCACCATTATGAACCTATAAAATAAAACAACTCAATTAAGCATAAAGATTATGTCATTTAAGCATAAAAAGATAGAGGGAGTGGTTTGCATGCTAGAATACTTCCTAATAAATGAAATTGAAATATAAATTCCTAGAAATCATGTAAAGATAAATCTTGGTATGATCCCCCAAGTGGGCCATGAATTTTTACTTCCTCCAAAGGGTAGTACCATCTATTATCCAAAATCTGATGGAGGATGATGCTTCTTTGATTTGAACCACCACATGTGGCTTTTCCCATCTTGTGCTTCATCCTTATGGGTGAGGAATTATCCATGGGTAGAGTACACCAGATCCTCCCCATTCACAATTATGTATAGCTTTCATGGTGGGGGTAGGATGAAGTATGGACCATCATCCTTCTTCTTGGTTTCTACTTGTGCAACCTCTTCTTCTCTGTCCATTGGTTCCTCAAGGTATGCCGCATCAAAATAATAGTCAATGGGGAAGTCAGAGTGTAATTCTATTTGAATAAAATTAAAACAAGAAGTATTGAGGTCAAATTATTCCCCATAAAAGTAAGCATCTTTTTTCCTGGTCTCCTTAGGAAAATACACTTGCATCTCTTCACGAGCTTCCTTCAATAAATATTCAACTTGTCCAGGGAGCTCCATATGTTCCTCAACAGGTTCACATCCAGGTTCTTCGTCATCCTCCAAGGAATAGCTGATATTGTCTGATTCTATATAATCAAAACTACAATGAGTGATGTAGAATTCAGATTCAATGAAATTAGAAAAGATAGAGTCAATGAATGGTTCAACTCCTTGAGTTGGTTCAGCTTTAATCTCTACCTCAGTGGTAAGTTCCTCTTGGAGTAGATTCCATGAAGATGGAGGTAGGTAGTTGGGCTATGCCATCTTGACTTCAAATTCCACCACTTGGGTAGTGTCTTCCTTCAGTGGTGTTGGTTCTTCTTCCTTTTATTGTATGGGGAGATCATCTAGTTCCTCACAGTTAATCAAAAAATCATCCAATCCTCTTGATCTACCACTTGTAGCTCAGTAGGTAAGTCTTCCCCCTTTTCCACGTCAGGTTCTTGATCCTGCTCAGGTTTGGGATGCTCCATTAATGCACGAACATAGTCAAATGGTATTTCAGATTTTCTTGTCAATTTTTCAATGCTTTCTCTAAGTTCTTGCACCTGAGCACTTCTAAAATCTTCTTCTTGTTGTTGTTGCACCTATGAGTAATTTTCAGTCCATGCAGAATAATAATAATTAAAATTCATCATGGAAAGGATTTTTTTTATAAAAAGAAATAAAATCTTTATAAGATGTGAAAATAGAAAAATTAATGAAAACTTTATTGGGTCCCCGGCAACGGCACCGGTTTTGACGCACGCCTGTCGCGGGGCATGGACAAAAACAATTAAAGTTTTCCTAGTGCAGCACAGTGGCAGACCAGGGTCGTCTCTCTTGAGGATCCTTTCAATTTGGTTCACTTAAATTATCCTAATTAACCTAAACTACTTTTTTTTCTATTTAAATGAAATTGATAAAAATATTTCTTGTGTTTTTTCATTATTTAAAAATATGAACTATCATGCAATGCAAACAAAATGAGTTGATAAAGAAAGAACTTAGTTTTGGGGGTTCAGTATTGGATTCAATAATTATTTTCCTTTATGTGTTTGATTTTAGTTTGATAATCCAAACATGAAATCTAGTATTTGAATCAGTACTCTTTTCCAGAATAGAAATAGATTAAGTTACATATCATTGGGGGACGTCACCCAATCAAGGACATTCCCCTCACCAATGCATGCAACTCAAATCTACCACAAACTTAAAATAAACTTTAAGGAAAATTCAACAACACCTTGACCTCCCCCCCCCCCGACCCAAGTCTCGGGGTTAGCCTCTCATTTCTAAGAGTAAGATATCACAATTTTGGATGGATGTAGGATGATAGAGAGATTGAGAGAGAGAGAGAGAGAGAAAGAAAAGAAGAAAAGTGGGTGGAGAAACACAAAGGCATGGATTGATTAAACTAGAATTTAAATTAAAAATGAAAATAAATATAAAATGAAAATAAAATAAAAAGAAGAAATGAGGGGGGAAGAGAGGAGCAACAGCGACCCGTGCCCCGGTGGGATCCCTCCTTGGCTTTGGGTGTCGAGATGATGATCATGGAAGGAGGGGAGGGCCTCCTTTTATAGGCAGCATGCTGTCCTCCGAAGGTTTGCGCGTTGTTGACCCAATAAATAGCCGATTCACACGTGTACCCCTTCTTCAATGTTGTTCATAAATGTGTTTTCCGTTTACCCCCATATGTTTAGAGCATTTGGAAACAGGATGAAGGAGTTAAGAATTTTTCATTGAAGGCTTATATTTCTGAACGAAGATTCCAGGAAGGTCCCTCCAAAAGTATGTCATTCAATTGCCACCTTAATGAATTCAAAACTTAACAAAATTTGGTGCAGAGACATCCCTCTCTGTCCTCGTTCTATACCAGGTTTAATCACTTCATTTGAATATTTTTATGCCGAGTTTGGGTTCCGTTACAGTGGTGTGGTCCACGCTGTCCACCCGGAAATATGTCAAACTTCAATGAATTTTTAGGACAACTAGATTGCAGAATCATCTCTTGGTCCAGAAGACAAAATTAGATGAAATAAAATCAGGATTCTAAAAAAAATTAATCACGAAATTTTGTCATGTATGATATGCGAAAGGACAAAAATACCATTGTGGTCAAAATCTATCAAAAAACCCAAAATTATGCACTTTTCACAATTTTGCTCATTTTCATTCTAAAACTCAATTTACCCATTATTTTAATAAAACAATGAAATACATGGGTTTTATCATCTAAAAAAATTAAAAAATACTCATTATTTGATCAAAAATATGCACGTACATTTGCTCTATCAGTGAACCATAGAGAAAACCTCTAGTATGAGACTATGTACAAATATGCACACAAGAGTATTTACATAGGGATCCCATATGTTATGCTTTTAGTATAAATTGTTAAAATGAATAATTTATGTATTCATGACTTGTTTACTTATGTTTTGTTCTAACCTTTTCTATTTTAGAAAATGATGTGAACTAGGAGAAATCAGGCGAACAAGTCTTGCGAGGGCCAATGCAACGATTTCCTGAACGACATCCCCAATGATCTGGGAGGTGGAGTTCAAAACATCATGGTGATACTTACCCAATTATCTCATGTTATGAACAATAACCATAATAATGGGTCACTTCCTCCTTCAACAAAGAGGGATCAACTGGATATCGAATGTTTTATGTGGCAACGACCACCGATGTTTTGTGGATCTTTCAATCCACTAGTTGTGGAATAGTGGTTCAACTCCATGGAGAAGATCTTTTTTGTTCTTCACTATTCTTAGATGGATAAGGTGAACCTAGCAGTCTATTGTCCAGATGGAGAAGCCGATCAATGGTGGGATTTGATTATGAACACTAAGCCAAGGGAGGAAATTGAAGAGATGGAATGGGAAGACTTTAAGATAATGATTCTTAATAAGTATTTCCCAAGAACTCTTCGCACGAAGATGGAGAGAGAATTCATAGAGCTCGAGAAAAAAGAAGGAGAATTTGTCACAACCTACGAAGAAAATTTCACAAGGCTTGAAAGGTATGCTTCGGGTTTTTTTATCAACAATGATAGAAAAATTGATAAATTCTTTAGTGGATTAAAACCACACCTTTGAAAGGCGCTTGCAATTCGAGACTTTGGGAGTTATGAAGAGGTTGTTCGGTGTGCTCTAAAAGTGGAGATGGAGTTTGGAGAATGGTCCCATGGCTATAAGGATAAGAAACGAAAGATGGAGTTTAAAGTTGGAGGATCTAATGAAAAAAGTAGGAAGAAAACTCAACAACCCACATGCCAAAAATGTGGGAAGTTCTACCATGCGAACTGCCTAAAAGGGATGGGCAAGTGCTTTATGTGTGGGAAAGATGGACATCATGCTCAAGAGTGTCAAAAAGACATGAAAAGGAAGTAGAATGTTGCCGATGAAATGAGAGAACTACTCATGGTTCAATGCTACAACAGTAGGGAGCTAAGGAACTATGCAAACCAGTGCACTAAACCTCGAGCTGTCGAGGGTAATCAGCCTCAATAGCCACCAAAACCAAAGGAACAAGGGAAGGATTATGCCATCACTACTTCATAAGTGGAGAAAGATAATGAAGTCATACAAGGTACACTTCATATTCACTCAAGAATGGAAAATGTCTTATTTGATTCTAGTTCTACGCATTAATTTATATCTTGGAAGTTTGATAGAACTATAGAATTGAAGCCTCAAAACCATGAAGTTGAGATATCTGTAAAAACACCAAGTGGTGCAATCATTGCAACCTAAGTGTTTGAATCTTCTCCTGTTGGCATATGTGGGAAGATTCTTTCGGAAAGTCTTATAATACTTCCCTTGGTGGAATTCGATGCTATAATGTTAATTGATTGGATTTCATTATATAGAGCACATATTAACTGTCGGAAAAGGGAAATATCTTTTCATATTCTGAACCATCCCATGCCCCTCTACAAATGAAAGGAAGATCATGAATCTCCTTTGAAAAATCCTTCAATGGTGTGGGTGTTGATTCCCTATGAAGAAGCATACCTCACCTAGATGTTTGAGTCAAAGGAAAGTTCCAACCTTGAGGAAATTCCCATCGTGAGGGAATACAACGATGTATTTCCCGAAGAGTTACCCAGAATTCCCCCGGATCGTGAGGTAGAGTTCTCAATTGAACTCATACCTGAAGCTACTCTTATCTCGAAGTGTCCCTATAGGATGTCTCCTATCGAACTGGAGGAGTTAAAGAAGCTGTTGCAAGAGAATCTAGACAAAGGGTTAATATGCCCTAGTGCATCACCTTGGGGTGCACCAGTGCTCTTTTTGATGAAGAAGGATGGAACAATGCAATTATGTATCAATTATTGGGAACTTAACAAGATCACCATTAAGAACAAGTATCATCTCCCAAGGATTTATGACTTGTTTGATCAGTTAATAGGAGCTCAATACATCTCAAAGGTGGATCTTCATTCTTGATATCATCAGATAAAGGTAAAGAAGGAAGATATTCAGAAGACTGCCTTTTGAACATGTTATGGGAACTATGTGTTTTTGGTGATGCCCTTCGGACATACTAATACCCCCGCAATATTCATGGACTTGATGAATAAATTCTTTAGACATTACATCAAAAAAAATTGGTAGTGTTTATTGATGATATTCTCATCTACTCCAAGAGTAATGAAGAACATGAAGAACATCTAGGACTTGTGTTGGTGACATTATGAAAGGATAAGTTGTACGCAAAGTTAAGAAAGTGTGACTTTTGGATGAAGAAAGTCACATTCTTGGGACATGTGACCACAAGTGAGAGAATTTTTGTGGATCCTTCAAGGACAAAGGCGATTGAGGAATGTCCCAGGTCCTCTAGTGTCACAAAAATCTGTAGTTTTCTTGGATTAGCTGGGTACTAACAAGGTTTTGTGAGAAACTTCTCATGATTGTCAATACTTCTAACTAAGTTAACAAAGAAAGGGGTAAAGTATGTCTGGATGGAAGAATGTGAGGGAAGCTTCAAGGAGCTAAAGAGAAGGTTGATCACTGCACTTGTACTTACACTACCTAAAAGTGGAGAAAGTTTTGTGATATATAGTGATGCTTCAAAAAAGGATTGGGTTATGTACTCAAGAAAAATGACAATGTGATAGCCTACGTCTCACGATAGTTGAAGATCCATGATCAGAACTACCCGACGCATGATCTAGAGCTGGTAGCCATGATTTTTTCCATGAAAATCTGGCGTCACTACCTTTATGGCGAGAAGTGTGACATATACACCGACCACAAGAGACTAAAGTATATATTCACACAAAAGGAGCTCAACATGCATCAAAGGATATGGTTAGAGATAATCAAGGATTACGATTTCTCTATTCACTATCATCCAGGAAAGGCGAACAAGGTAGCTAATGCTCTAAGCAAAAAAGAACATGCCACTCTATCCATGTTGCGGATTGAGAAATACCCTATCTTCTTGGATATGAAAAGAATTGATTTAGAAATCATAAGGGCAGGGGATACATCCTACCTTGCCCAAATGATTGTGCAACCATCCATCCAGGAGAAGATTAAGGAAGCACAAAGGGATGGTGTGTAGATACAAAAGAGGGTGAAAGCAGTAAATGAAGGGAAGATGCAAGAGTTCCATATCGATGATGATGGTGTGATTCGGTTTGGAACGTGGCTTTGTGTGCCTTCATCACCCGGGATAAATAAGGATCTACTGGACAATGCACATATCTCAACATTCTCTATCCATCCTGGGAGTACCAAAATGTACCATGATCTTAGAGAACACTTCTGGTGGGATAACATGAAGAAGGAGATTGCAGAATATATATCAATGTGTTGGGTATGTCAGCAAGTTAAAGTTGAGTGACAAAAGTCCAAAGGTATGATGCAGCCATTGCATATACCCATGTGGAAATGGGAAAATGTTACTATGGACTTTTTCACGGGTCTCCCGAAGACGTCAAAGGAAAATAATGCGATATGGTTTGTGGTTGACTAAGTCACCAAGACTGCCCATTTTATCACTATTCGGGAAGACCTCTCGCTTGACCAACTTGTAAAGATATATGTGAAGTGGTGAGACTACACGGTGTTCCACTCTCAATTGACTTTGACTGTGATCCAAGTTTCACATATAAATTATGGAAGAGCCTTCAACATGTTTTCAGTACTGAATTAAATTTCAGCATGACCTATCACCCCCAAACTAATGGCCAATCTGAAATGACTATTCAGACACTTGAAGATATGCTAAGAGCCTACTCTCTAGAATTCAAAGGTGGATGGTATTAGAATCTCCCATTGGTTGAGTTCTCATACAACAATATATTTCACTCGAGTATTAAGATGTCTCCATATAAAGCTCTGTATGGAAAGCGATGTAGAACTCCAACCTGTTCGGACGAAGTTGGAGAAAGAAAGCTACTTGGACCCGATATTGTTCAAGAAATGACAGAGAATGTTCAAGTCATCCATAAACACATCAAAGCTGCTCAAATTCAGCAAAAGATCTATGATGACAACCATCGAAGGGACTTGGAGTTCGACATTAGAGATAAATTCTTCCATCGAATATCTCCATGGAAGAGAGTCATGCGATTCGGGAAGAAAGGGAAGCTAATCCCAAGGTATATTGGCCCATTTGAGATCCTTGACCGCATAGGAGTCATGGAATATCTTCTTGCACTTCCATCGAATATGGCTCAAGTTCATGATGTGTTTTATGTATCACTACTGATGAAGTACATACCAGACCTCTTACATGTACTAAACTCAAAGGTGGTGCAGCTGGTAGATGATCTCTCCTATGAGGAGTATCCAGTAAAGATTCTAGATCAGAGAGATAAGGTTCTACGCAACAAGACAACCGATATTGTCAATGTGTTGTGGAGGAACCATATGTTTGAGGAAGAAACTTGGGAACCAGAAGAGGCAATGAAGGAGAAGTACCCTCACCTGTTTGTGTAAAGTGAAATTTCAGGGGCAAAATTTCTTAAGGGGGGAAGAATGTAACGACCCAAAGTTTTTCATCGGAAATTACCTTCTTATATTTATGCCAAAAAAATCACATGAAAACACAACATAATGAACTACTAAGTGCTATGTGACCTTTAAACATAAGTTTGTCACTTCTGTATTGGGAATTTTGAAAATATGACATACACTGTTTTGTTCAAGATGTTTTTTGGAGTCTAATAAAACAAAAATAGTTTGTGGTGAATAGTAACCTACCCTTATGAATAGTAACATACCCTTATGAATAGTATTATGAACCTTATTAATATTAAATAATCCAACATAAGAGTAAACTTACCCATGAATAATTAAATAAAATTTAGACATCTTAGAAAGTGACAATTTGAACTTAGTAAACGTTTTGGTATTTTCTAAGTCATAAATAATTAATTATAATTAATTAATTAATTTAAAAGAAATGGTATTTTCTTAAAATGTGTTCATTAATTATAAAATCAATTTCTTATAGTTTTTAGTTAATTTTATAAGATTCTGCGTAATTTTTTAAAGCACTATAAAATCAGTTTTAATTTTAAAAACTGTTTTTTTAAGTAAATTATGATTTTAATTAAATATTAAATTAATAATATTTAGAAAATTATTTTTGAAAAATGGACTTCATTTTTTTATTCTACACATTGAAAAATGGTAGGGGTAAATTTTTTGGATTTTTTTGAGATACCTGAATTTTTGATGAATAGTGAAATACCGTAATTTACAAAAATAAACTAAATAAGATAATTATAGAGTCATGTGTGGTGTTCTGATGATGTAATCCCACATTATTCGGGATAACATGATAAAATTACTATTATGGGTCATGAAATACTCACTATTCCTTGTCTTAGGGGAAATTAATAAACTAATGAATTTTATATTAAGGAAACTCCTCTCCCCTCCACTATAAATACCACCCTTCACACCCTCATTTACCAACACCTCTCAAGATCCAATCCTTATCTAAACTATGCCCAAAAATCTTCCTTAGACCCTCTCCCACTTCCAATATCTGCTGGTCTCATCAAAATACCAAGCCTATCTTCTTTACGGAGGATATCAAGAGGAGGATTTAAGAGGTAACTTCTCTCCCTCTTCTCCTTTTTTTCTTTCAAGTTCAAGTTCATTTCTCGATCTATCCCCACCTACCTTCATCCAAATGGAATTGTAACTTCAGTATTATACATTTACTTTAATTTTATTATTCTAATAGGATATTATATCATCCAACCCCCTTTCCCTCTTCCTTTTATTTTATTAAAGAGAACGTTGTTCGTGAGGTGTTAATTTATCACATTCTAGAACGACATGCTTTATTTTTCCATTTCTACCTTCAAATCTGGTCATGAAACCATTTTTATGGTTGAACCAGAATTTTTTATATGTATTATTTCCTTTTTAAAGTTCTGGAAATAACTTGTGGTCATATTACTAAGTGATAAATTAAAACAAGTTCACTATGATCGAAAAACATTTCAAATTAACCCAAACAATCATCATTTAATTCTTATCTAATGATTCATCCACATAGATATAATATAATTCATTATACGATCATTAAAACTTCTGTAATATCATTAATAACATGTAATATTAGTTCTGGATGTTTACCCATGTTCTACCCGATCTTCAATTTAAGAATACAAATGAACCACTCAAGAAAACCATAAAAACAAACATTCCCTAATAATGTTTTTAAACTCTATAACTCATCCAAAGGAACATAAAATAACTTAATTAAATCATAATAAAACATATAAATGTAAAAAATTTTCTTTATTTCTAATTAATGAATATAATTTCATTATATAGGACATTAAAGAGAAGGAAGCATTCGGATACAAGGTAAGGATAAATTCTCGAACCCAACTTTCATCCTTCGGGTTCTCCCTCTTTCACTCCATTATTTTTTATATGGTTACTACTTAAAGATAATTTGTTCATATTTGTATTTTTATTTCTATGATATACATTTTTTTCACTGGTAATTATGTGAAACCAAATTTTTTCCAAAATAACTCTTCCTTCAAGAACACACCTTTTACTTCTCATTCAAGATTGACGGTTCTTCTACCATGTATGTTATTCCCTCATTCTTTTGGGAACCCAATGTTTATGAATGTGTTCTTATGATATGAAACCCATTACTTTTCATGGTTTCATTATGTTCATTTATGATATATGTTCATTGTGTTATTCATGATAAATGATAATGTTATGATGTGACGGGTGCACCCGGAATTATATTGCACAATATGAATGTTTAAATGTGACGGCTGCACCCAGAATTATACAGCGCTCCAATGCATTGGTTAAAGTGATTAATATCATGATTAAATGTGAAATGATGTGTGTAAAAGATGCAATATTGTTTCAAAAGCATGTGTGGTAGTTAACCACTAAGACATGATGTTTCATTTTTATGCATTGCCACATTTCAAGTCTTATATTTATGCTTCCTCTCATGTTCATGATCTTTTTCCCATGTTATGATTATGCTCACCCCATGCTATAATGTTATTATCTATACTATTACTAGTCATTTATCTCACCCCTTTTGATGTATATCCTCAGGTGTCTACATGTACTAAGGAGAGGACAAGTGCCAATAAGAAGCTAGAGAAGAAGAAATTAAATAAATGTTTATGCTTGATGTTGTATTTGTTATGTATGGTCCTAGTTTGACCGAGACACTAAACATTTGGATCCTCTATTTTTAATACTATTATTTTGTTTATCTTTAAAATTATGTAATAGTAATGTAAGAAAATGACGGGATGCTATACTCTCTAGCTTCCTCCCATGGGTGCAAGGGAGGTATTCAGGGAGGCATGTTGCTACAAAAAGAAACAGTCATAAAAGAAACATTAGTATAATAATTATAAAAAATTTCAATAATAAAACCTAATATAAATAAATCAAACTCATCAAAATAATTAAGTAAATATCTATTTCACTCCCACCTAATTTTCACATGCAGTCTACAGCATGCACGTCCCACCTGGAAGAGAAGTCAAAGAAACAATCATGACATCCCATGTCGACTCGAGATCTGTCACGATAGGTGCATGCCAGGAACCCCACTCACATCCAAAACATTGAGCCCAGACATTCCTTACTCCTATCTAACTAGACTCATCCCAAATAATAACATAACCCATGGATCTTAACCTGATCGGATAAAAAAATTTCACAAACCAGGTATAATCGCTATCTAAACTGACAACTGACCCGATCCATGGAAAGGACCGAAGGCCGTTACACAACCCCAAGAGCTAGAAAAAGTTTCTTGGCATCATTAATATGCTTTTGGGAATTATTTACTCACATTTAGAAGCATTAAACAAACAAAATAAATAAATAAACTGAATCGTAAAATTCATTTCCAACAATCTTTAAATAAAATTTAGAACTGAAACAAATGGATTTAAACAAAGACCAGGAGGGCCACAACTCAAAAGAATCATAAACTAAAACTATAGAATAACCGCATGGTAAGGGGCCATCATCCCAGATCCTTCTCCACAAAACTGTATCATGGATGGATGCTAATAACCAGAAATGTCGTCTCCAAGGACCTTTCCCTTACCGTGTCAAACATAACCAAGTCTACCAACAACCAAAGGTGTAATTAGGCTGTGATACAAATACCAATAGTATTCCACCCAAAAATATTCAATTTGATAAACATTTCAATACAAATAAATATTTCATGTTTTATAAACAATAATTAGTACAACAATTTCAAAGAGATGCAACGTTAAATGAAAACTATTTTCTAGACTGATACTTTAAGGAAGGAACCCATTTTAAATAAAACACACATATTACTGGTTTATCCACCAAAATAGACCATATGTTGATGGTAAGTACACAATATACAAAGAGAACTATTCACAGGAACACCCCTAGTCACTAGCTAGTTGTGGGGCCCTAGGTACATCACATCTCAGTAGGAAAGCATCCATAATCAATATAATTATCCTGAACGAGGCACTATTAGGGGAAACCCCAATTTATTATTGGTACCCAATATTATAAATGTTAGTTATTTTTTCATCATTAAACTTTTTAAGTGAAACACAGATGATACCACTTCAAATCACTAGCATACTAGACCTTTTCCACCCACATAGATTCACTGGTTTCCATCTTTGTGCTCAAAAAAGATCCATATGTTAAAGAATACCATTTTCACATAAAAACACCATTATTTAAATACACACACACCAAACAATAACCAACTATTATTTTCACCCTTTGTATAATTCAGTGAACCATTGAAAATTTTCATAAATTAACTTCAAGTAGTAAAAGAAGGTTTTGCAGACCTAATCCATTTAAAAATCAGCTTTCAAGAAACATGTACACTAATACCATACCCAAATAGATTTGGAAGCCCAAAAAACTTTTAATAAAATAATTCCATGGATCACAAAATAACCCCAAATGATACAACATTAAATACACATGAAAAACACGCATTTCATGTCAAAATGAAGCTTTAAAATTAAATGATCAACAAATTCTACAAAAAATGACTTTCAAACCACAAAAAAAGGATATAAAACATGCTAAATAGGGTAATAAATCAAGATAAATTAATCCGAGAATTTCTACACATGGAATCACCTACCTTATATGACTGAAACCCCAAATCCTTGTGTGAAACTTCAACCGCACCACCGATGCACCACAAAGGAGTGAAGAAAAACCTAAATCTAAAATATTGGTCCATGAAACCCAAAACCAAATCCTAGGTATTAATCCCTAGATGCTGCACATTTTTAACTTCAATAAAGGTTGGATAAACCCTAAGGAAATGGAAGAAAAACAAATGAAGAATCACTTACTTGAGAAATCTTGAAGTTTCACCACCAAAATCCCCTTTAAAATTGACTTCCACGAAAGGTTGAGGGAGCTTGGGAGGATTAAATTTCTACTAGGGTCAAATGTGGGAATAAATGTGTGAGATAAGTTTAATTCCAGAAAGAAAAAATAGGAATTACAAATCATTTTTTAATGACCTGGATAGATGTGCACGGTTTGGCTGCATTTTTTTGTAAATCATGGGGGAAAACCCTACGGCCTATTCTGGCCACCCAAGACCCACCAATTTCTTCTAAATTAAATGGGGGGATAGGTGAAACATAGTAGGCAATGTTTTTTTAAGAATAGAAGTGATAAAATTTCCATGAAATAAAGATATGGATGTGACAATATTTCTGTGTGTGTGTGTGAATGTGTGTTTGTGTGTATATTTGTGTGCGTGTATGTATATATGTGTGTATTTATATATGTATGTATGTATATATTCATGTATGAATATATGTATGTATGTTCGTATGTATGTCTACTTGTCTATGTTTATGTTTGTGTGTGTGTATGTGTATGCATGTATGTGTGCATCTCTGTATGTGTGTATGTATGTATGTATGTATGTATTTATGTATGTATGTATGTATGTATTTATGGATGGATGTGTATATGTTTTCATGCATGCATGAATGTATGCATGGATGTATGTATGGTTGTATATATTCATGAATTTATGTATGGATGCAAGGAAATGTGTGTGTGTGTGTGTGTGGATGTATGTGTGTATGCATGTATGTTTGTATATCTGTGTATATATCTACTTGTATGTGTGTGTGGGTGTGTACGTATGATTTCATGTACACTTGTATTCATACAGATATATATATATATAGATATATGGATGTATGTATGCATGCATGGATGTATGTACGCAACTATGTATATATCTATGTATGTATGTGTATATGTATGTATGTATGTATGTATGTATGTAGGTATGGATCGATTGATGTGTGTGTGTGTGTGTGTGTCTGTATGTATGTATCTATGTTTGTATGCATGGATGTATGTATGGATGTATGGATGTATAGTTGAATGGATGTCTGCATGTATGTATTCATGGATGCATGTATGCATGCATGTTTGAATCAATGGATGCATGTATGTATGCATGGATGTATGCATGGATGTATGGATGTATATATGTAAGCATGTATGTATGGATGTATGGATGGATGCATGCATGAATTCATGCATGCATGTAAGTATGTATGTATGTATGTATGTATGTGTAGACGCCAAAAAGTGCTTAAGTGCTGGAGAAACATTCAAAACGAAAAGGAGAAGTCATATTCAGACCCAGACGCCCGGTCCGGAGGGCCCGGAGGTGCTGTGTAGAAAAAAGGGTGAAGTGCGGGAAAAAACTATGTCCCACGTGGAAAGTACCTGGATGCGCGAAGAGTCCTAGCGCCGGCGTGAAATAATTCCGCGCCGCCGCCTCCATCGCGCAATTATATCGTGAAACACTGAATTTCGCGCTGCCAGATGCCTACAAATATAAGGATACCCCCTTCCTTTTAGGGGCTGAATAATTCAAACCGCCTCTCGTGCGCATAACTGGCATTCTGCGCGTGTGCAATATGGCCTTCAGGTATGGTTTTTTTCACGCCAAGTCTCCCCGAGATCCGCCTTCACGCGAGATCCCCATGGCTTAGACTAAATTCCAACCCCTTCGGGGTCTGTCCCTTAGGCGCAATCCTTTCTGTGGCGCGCAAGTCGGCCAAGCTGCGTGCAATCCTTTCTGTGCGCGCACACCTTGTCATTTGCACATAATCCCCTCCTTTGCGTGCAATCCCTTCAATCCGCGCGCGAAAACCTAATCCCCCCTATTTCGCACAAACCTCACTAATTTAGTGCCAACCCTGGGCTTTTCGTGCCGAACCCCTTTATTTTTTGCATGCCCTAAGGGTTGCGTGCAATCCTCAGGGCCCTTCACCTCAGTGCTCCCCGGGTGTCCTCTTGCGCGAATGCTCGATGCCCTCCTTCTGGGTTCCATTCCCAAGTGTCTCGTGCACCCCGGTCATCCGCATCATACATGGTTTTCATGTGCAACCTTCTAGGCTCATACGAAGTTTCTTCAAAGTCCCTTGGACAATCCTTCCCGTTGCGTTGCTTCGCCTCATGCTTCTTCGCATAGGCACGCTAACGGCTATTGCTTCTTCGCATAGCCACGCTAATGTGGACCCCTCGATGGTTCTCTCCGCGACACCCCCTCAATACATCCTTTTCGATTCCTTCCCTCCCACAAGGAGCATAGGGTACCGGTCATGTAAGTCCTAGGGGTGTGGGGCCAACCCAAGTCGTCCGAGCTAAAGGACGTTAAACTTCCAAGCGCCTCGTCCTCAACACATGACGTTAAACTGTGACCTGACCCCGTGCCTCACACGTAGGGTCCCCCCGCCTCAGAAATTCTCCATGCCTACTCGTCTCCACGGGGATGGGGCCATCCCTCATAGGGGGTGATTTATTGGAGTAGCATTTGTCAGCGAGGAAGGGCAGCCACCTTGGTGTAAGCCCCTAGCTTTTCTTGCAGGAGGCAGCACCCCTACTCCTCCTCGCTTCCTCGGTGCCAAGGCCAGTGGAGGGCATGATAGGGAATGGGACCCCTCCTCCCTTCCTGGGTGCCAAATCCCTCTATCGATGAGCTTTGTCACCCTCGGGCCTCCATCCAGGAGTAAGTCCTGGAATCATGGGTCGTTCAACGCATAAGCCCCTTTTCAATTTTCACGGATTCACCCTTCGTGATGTGATCATCAGGTCGCTGCTGCCTTTTGTTTCTCACACTGAGCATGACTCCTGTGATCTTAGAGTGAGCACCGACCATGACACACCTTGGGCCGTCTCAAAGAATAAGCCCCAAATTCCCCCATCCTTCATGACGTTAAACTATCCACCCGAACTACGGGGACTTTGATCTGTGCTAAGGTATGGTACATAGGAATCCTCCATGAGGTTGAAGCCCCACCACCTTGGGTCATCTCAGAGCATAAGCCTCAATTCATCCTGAACTATGGGGACTTTGATACATGCTAATGCATGGTACTTAGGAAGCCTCCACAAGGTTCAAGCCCCACCACCTTGGGTCGTCTCAGAGTGTAAGCCCCAATCCATCCCGAACTACAGGGATTTTGATCCATGATAAGGCCTGGTACGTAGGAAGCCTCCAGGAGGTTCAAGCCCCACCACCTTGGGCTATCTTAGAGTGTAATCCCAAATCCATCTGGACCCCAGGTCCCTCTTCACGTCGATTCACCGACTCTATATCTTTGGGCCACCTCAGAGCATAAGCCCAAATTTTCCTCATCCCACTTGACATTAAACTGCATTCCATTCTGAACTACAAAGACCTTGATTCCCCACCATGAGGATACGTAGGAGGCCTCCATGAGGCTCAAGCTCATCACTCATGTCTCATCCTGATGTCTCCCTTGAGTCCACGTGTCTCGGGAAGCTTAGGCCCTAACCCAGAGGTTCTACTTTCTCTGGGTCCCATCCACGCGGTCATTCTCACGGGTCGCCTCTTCAGGTGTCCCACCATATCATCGAACTACGCTGACTTTGATTCCCTTCCATGGGGGTATGTAGGAAATATCTTCAATACCCAAGCCCAAAGCCACCATCTATCCTGATTCTTACCCGGGCCACCACATCCCGGTGGGATCATGCCATTTCATTCTCCACTCCCCTCCACAGCATTCGGAAAGCTACCCACTCGCTGGCCCCAACATCGGTGTTCCCCCCAGGGGGTTCTTCAATCTGATCCACTCCAACAAGTGTTTTGATCAGTCTGATCCATCTCCACTGGAGGTTAAACATGCGGAATACTCTGTTTTAAACATTTGAAGCTGAGGAAAACCTCAGATACATACCAATGGAATACAATTCCCCGCGTTCGATATGGGATGTCTCGGGCTTCCATGCCCTCAAGAATCCCTATAATAGGGGACAGAAGAAAGACATTCCAATTACCTAGTGCCAAGACATGCCAGTGATGCCCCAATGTGACTGCTCTCCTAACCGAAGGTTGCTTCCCTGACCGGACCCCTTGGAAGTTCCTGACAGAAGCGGCGAAATTAACTAGCGTCCATGAAGATATGGCGCCAGGAAGAGCTTCATGAACTACCTCTTAAATCTATGAGGGAGACGCGGACTAGGTGACGAGCTCCGAGGAGGAATCCACAGAAGGAAGAACCAACAACCCATTATCTCGTTTCGATCAAGGACTAGATATCCCTGAATATGGATCAGATGTCGCCCACCTTTGGAAAGCAGAAATGTGGGGTAACAGCAGCACGTCCTCTGCGTGACGGATGCGCGCGCGCCCCGACGAAAGCGTCGGAAACAAAAAATGGTGAACCCAATGTGAAATGATTCCCCTCGGCATGGAGGCTAGTAACGTTCAGAGCATTAGTGTATAATAATGTCATCTGACCCCTTCATCCGGTACGAGGTCTCACCACGCAGGCCAAACGTGAAACTCGCCAGGAGTTGGGAAAGTCAGGACGTTGAGAATTTTGTTCTGCGACGTTGTCATCCTGGATCCCTCTTGCCGACCATGGAAGAAGGAATGACGTTGGGGTACTGGTTTTCGATTCATTTTCCTAGAAGTATTAATGAGTTCCTCTCCCTGCTTCAGAAATCAAGTCGTTGCATCTGGAGCTCGATCACCTGCTCACCGGAGTCGGGGCAGTGGAAATATCGATGTGGCTACACCGCATGGTTCTACCTCTTCCACAATGGCTGAAATCTCCACAATTGTTGGGTGCCCACGCCCCCTCTCCCCATCAGAGATTATCCATCAAAGGGTAATTAATGACCTTGTACGTAGGTATGGGGAGGAGGGGTCATCCCCACTAGGGATATGGCCCGCCTGGATCTCGAGACAGTTGCGCCTCACCATCCACGTCGCCCCGAGGACCACGCAAGGAGCCACTGCTCCCCACCCCAACGATCAATCACTTTGGTAGCTTGTCCCTAGAGTGCCTCGAAATCTCCCTCCCCTACGCCGACGAAGTAGGAGGTATCCGGGCTGGCCCGATCGGAGTCCCGCTTCAAGGACTCCCGGTGAGGGCCCCCACTAGGTCGCGTAAGTGCCACCACCTGATTCCCCGAGCCGAGGAGCAGTTAGTCCACATGCCTACACCACTGGCTCTAGTCCACCTGACCTGACCCCAGTGTCGGGAACGAGCATAAGAATACGCTCATTGTGGGACGTCAACATCAGCAACTAGTGTGGCCCGATCCACCTCTGACTTATATCCCCAAATCCATGCATATGTTGAGAAGGGGTAGCTACACGCCTAACCCGGATCGAGGCCCCAACCTCCCCACGCATAGTTTTGGTGGACTCTCCTGGTCTCCGGCATAGGCAATGGCCACTTCAGACCAATTCGCAGCAGTGCCGCCCAGCGTGGGGGCTCACTCCGCACCGCCACTACGGAAGGTGCGGGCCCTCCCTACTTCCAACCTCAGCTTGGAGGTCTTCCATGTGCCACCTTCAACCTAGTAAAGGGTCTTCCCCGTGACAGAAACACTCTGTGTGGGGGGCTCTCCTATGCTCACTACGCTGGGTACGAGGTCACTCCCCCTCCCGCGGACCGCGAGCATGGAGACGTTGCATGTCTGGTCACTCTCCATCATGGAGGTCCTCCCCATGTACCTGTGTCGATCGGTGAAGGTCCTCCTCACCCCAGCAATCGAAGAGGTGGAATCCAAACCCACTTCACCAACTCCAAGCACAGAGGTCCCCCCCCCATGTCCCTTTTGACATTTGTCTCGGTGCTCCTCACACCCCGACTTCCTCGAGTGGAAACCCTCTCCGCCCCAGCATTACTACGACTAGATGACCCCACGTCAGAAATCAGCCCTGCCCTGAAGAACCATTGAGGGGAAGGAGGGCAGGTCGCCGCCTCCACAAGAGGAATCCTGGGGAAGGCCAGATAAGAATCAGGCCAGTCCACTTCACAGACTCTGAGGCATAGAATGACTCGGTGCAAGAGCCCTTTCCTCAGCCCTTTGGGTCAAGGGTTGGGGTAGTAAGGAGGCGCATCAGCCTCGTGCTGTAGGAATGCGAGATCCGTAGGATCTATGTCTTCCTCCGAAGGTATATTCAGGAGGAAAAAACTCTGGCATGTTTCTAGGGGCCGACCACGTAGTTTCCACCATCGTCTCCGGAAGCGCCCTCTTCCTCGGAGCTATTTTGGGTGTCAATGACGGAAGAGTAGGGGCGTAACCCACTCCTGGAAGACACTACAGCTATGTCAGGAGCTCTGGCCGTCAGTCCATCTTATCATGATATGGCGGCCAGGTCACTGAAACCCTCAGAGGAGATCCCAAGATTCGGTGGCCAATCAACTCACTCGTCGTATTCTCCGTCGGCCAGCCCACCGGCCCAGCGGCCTGCCTCAGCGCCGCTACCAGTTCCTCATCCACCCTTAGTTGATGAGTGGGGAAATCAAATTCCAGACCCTAGATCTGAGCTGAGGAACTTCTAGACCATCCTCACTACATGCCACTTAACTGAGATGTTTTGGCTGGTCGTAGGATTGAACTTTGATATGCTAGAATCGCTCATCCTGGAAGAGTTTGAATGTTTTCGTCAGACCCTCTATGGGACTCACCTCTGTATTCACCACCGGCGGGTGACTTATCCCATGATCCAAGAGCACCAACAAGACGTCGGCAAACAATTCTGTCTGGTTGACCTAGCCACGCTCCCCGCGGTCCATCACCCTGAGTCACCTGGCCACAACAGGTCCCTCCAACAACAATGCGTCCAAAATTTCCAAGTACTCTGCAACATTATTGAGGAGGCTACCGCCCACGTGCAAGTCCTTGGCTGGGGGTAGTACGCTGCACTCTTCTTCAGTGCAATTCGTTGGAAGCCTGACTCACTTGGTGATAGTGAGGACATGCCCCCAGGAAGAGTGGAATTCCACATGACCGATCTGTCAGGAGTAGGGAATGAGCTGGGACTTCTTGATGGGAACGTCCCCGCTAAGGACGTTATACCACCGGACCCATTGGGAAGGGTTACCCACCAACAGAGGAACCTACTAGGTCTCTATCCACCCACCGAGGCATTGGTATTGATCCGGAATGTCGGTAAAGGCAATGAGCATGTTGGACTTGTCAAGCTCTCTAACCCGTCTGCCTTAGTGCAGAAGACGGAAGGGGACCCTGAGAAGGTCGTGCTGCGCCAGCATCTTGCTGAGCAAAAGAAGTTGGATGATGAACTTCTGGCTGAAATCATTATAGAGAGACGACCCAACTATGGTGATCATAGGCCGGGGAAGTAGGGGGAGGAACAACAACCCTTCTATGAGATTCTACCAGGAAACCCTGATCAGGCCGTAATCGCTGATAGGACAGAATCCAGAGCTCATGGTAAGAGGGCATGGTATATCTCGTCGAACCCTCTTGAACGACGCGGCCATCCAGGGAATCCCATCCGGGCTCCTCCAGTCACCCCAAGGGTCGCTCCACCAGCTCCTCCAGGAGTCATTGAGCTTGTCCACTGCATTGAAGAGCCCAACAATGCGCTCAGGGTTAGGGATCCTCGCCAGGATAGGGACTCTCATCCAGATGATCTGATGGTGTCTCTCATTGCCCAACTGGAGGCTTTGGAGATGCGATAGGTGGTTATCCCACCTGAGGGAAAGCCCTACCCGTCATGGGTGGATGACATGCCGGCACTCCCAGGATTTGGAAATCCCACTTTCTCCCCCTTTAACGGCATGGCGGACCCACCACAGCACCTAGTCCACTTTAACTCAAGGTGTGGGTCCATGTTAGGGACCCCGGCGCAGCAGGAGGCTGCCAAGCTCCATTGCTTTGTTCGGACACTGGAGGGGTCGGCATTCGTTTGGTACAGCCATCTCCCCTTGGATCTGTGAAAAGCTGGGAGGACCTTCGTATGCAGTTCCTTTACTAGTTCATCTCTACCACCCAGAAGACGAACATCGCATACCACTTCAGGTGCAAGAAAAGTTCTGATGAGCGAGTTGTGGACTTCATCGCCCGGTGGAAGAGGCTTACATAATCCCTTGACATGCCGCTAACTCAGGATCAATTACTGACGATGTGCATGGGGAATATCAAGCTTGAGCAGGTTCCCTCCCTGATCACTCAAAATTATCCCGGAGGGTTCCAAGACTTCTCGGATAAGGCCCAGCGCCTCGAAGAATCCCTGCAACAGGGTAGCTAGCCAAGCCTGCTGCCCCCTGTAATTCCTACAAGGAGAGATTCCAGAGCCGAGCCCGCTGCCATGGCCTAGGTAGAGGCCCCCATAAAGATTGAATTCTTACCAGTGCAGCCATATCCACAGCCTCATAGAGTCCCTCCACCATGGGCAGATTTTCTAGCCCAGCAACACCCGCCCCAGAATCGGAAGGCGCCCCTGCGTAACGCGCCACTGCCGCCTCGGCGGGATAATCAAGTTCTATCTTCTCGGCAGGCTCCTCCGGCCCCCCGTCAGGGTTAGGCTCCTCCAGACCCCTGTCAGGGTCAGGCTCCTAGATACCCCATTCTAGACATAAGGAATTAGACCTACTCGTTCAACGAGGCTCAGGTCCCCGGAAACTTCCACAGTGCCTTAGAGCAGAGAATCGTGCGACTGCCTGAGTACCGAAAACCGGAAGAGGCGCATCTCACTGATCACCCCAACTAATGCCCTTATCACAGGATCCTGGGGAACACCATCAAGCAATGCTATGTGTTCAATGAATTTCTCCAAGACTATATTGATAACAACATAGTCAGGTTGGGCCCATCCCCGGCACAAGTGGTGGGTGTCTTTGTGAGATCAGATAGCAGTAGTGAAGGCAAAGGAAGGTGGCAGTAGGTTCCTGACCGTAGGTCCTATAAGTATAATGACTATATGGCTTACAAGATGATATCCTGAGTCCAAGGCATCATTCGAGCACACTTGAATCAGTCGGAGCCTTCAGAAGCTGCAGCCACCACTTCTGCATCATCATCTCAACCAGCCTCCTCCTAGAAGAGCAAGCATCGACGGAGCAAGAAGAAGAAACACACCCCACCAAGGCCTTCTTCATCCTGCACTCTCGATGACTTCATGCTCCCAGATATGGGAATCCCTCCTAGAATCTGACCAGTGGTGGATGATTCTTCAAGTGACAATTAGGGGTACGCTTCGGTTAACATCGTCAAGTTGGTAAATCCTTATATGACTTTCGACGAGGGGGGATCTAGGAGAACCTCCCCAATGTCCCCAACCAATGCCAAAGTGGGTAGAACTGCATCCATATGGGTTGCTGGGGCACATCAGTTGGCACCTCTAGCCAGGTCGTGCATGCCGCTGAGACCGGACAGCAGGTCCAGCGCAGAACTCAGCACGCATAGCCTCTTCATCTGGTGTCGATAGATCAGCCTCCACCACCATTTGTGCTACTGGATTAGGCATAGCCACTTTGACCGTATCGCGACCAGCTTCGCCTTACTACAGGACGATCTTAGTCAGCTGGTCCTCATCTGACAGTGACCTTCCGAGCTTTGACCAGCGGGCAGCGGGATGTCCCCAGTACAAGTCAGTCGTCGGTCCAGCCGACAGGGTCCGCCATGCCTCCAATTGCCGAGCGGCTTCCTGTATGCAGAAGTTCACACTTGGCACGAAAGTATGATGTTCTGAATCACCTCTCCAGCATCCCAGTGAGGCTCTCCATCCTTGAAGTCCTTCACCTGTTTCTAGATATGCGTGAAACACTCACCGAGGCTTTAAGGATCCCCCTCTATTTTGAGACATAGATAACAGATGCAGAGGCCTTCCATGATGAAGCAGTTGAGGATGTCGAATGCCAGGCCGTCATCTCTTTCTCGGGAGAGGATGAAGGCTCCCCCATATAGGGGCGTATCCACCTGTTGTATATCACCAGCTAATTAATTGGCGTGGAGGTTTTTTGTTGTCTCATTAACACCGGCTCTGAGATCAACCTTATCCCGATGAAGACGCTGTGAAATCTAGGTTTATCTGAAGATGAACTGACTCCCTCCGATTTGGGGATTCGGGGATATGACAGGACAGAGTAGACCTCGGTCGGCATGATCTGTCTGAAGACCCAGTTCAGTGGCCTAATTTCCATCACCGAGTTCATGGTTGTCTCCCAGGACACCATGTACAATGCATTGATGGGCCAACCTTGGCTCCACCTGCATGCGGTGGTCCCCTCATTATATCACCAATGCTTCAAGTACTCCCTTAATGGTCGATTAGGTGTACTCCAATGTGATGCATCTCCTTTCGCCTCTTGCGAAGCCCGCTACTTGGATGTTGATTATTAAAAGACCAGGGATAAACAAGTCCAGGAAATCGAATTTGATCCTCTTGCTGCTACCACCGATCTGTGGGCAGGCCTGCATGATGCCTACGTCTTCCCGATCCATCAATTGGAGTCCACAACCCCTGATATGGGGTAGTGTTTTTTCATTTCTGGGACAAAGGGGAATCATGATCCCAGATCCATGTGGTGTCAGATGATCACTTCATATTCTTATATGAACTAGGCTCCAGTGATCCTGGAGCCTCCCACTCTTATCACGTATCGAGACGTTCGGCTCATTGCAACGGCAGTACGTCATACTTGTCTGTTTCTACGGGCTGGAATAAGTCGGCTCTGACAGACGCGCAAATAATGCTTTGATATTTTCAAGCGTGTCCCCTTGGGCTAGAGACCAGATGGGATCGGGTTGACAGCCTTCATAGCCATGGTCTCAGTAGTGCCGGAGTGCCCCGATGCAATGACCACGGCTGCACAAACTGGTAGCAGCCTCCAATCAGGGTTCGGTTTCTTATATGAATCATCCCCCATGGAAGATTCCTCCATAATTGGAGAATAAGATATGGAGGATTCTCCCCTTCCTTTGAGGAAGGTGTCTCAGCCATGGTCGATGAGTCGGTACAGGTGAACCTCGGTAGCGAGGCAGATCCGAGACCCACATTGATCAACGTTGTTATGTCTCCTGAGGAGGAGGAGTGGTACGTGGAATTCCTCAAACAGCACTGTGATGTATTTTCAGGGAGTTATGATGAGATTCCAGGACTATATCCTTAGGTATCTGTCCACCACCTCGGTCTCCTAGTAAACCATCACGAGTTTAAACAGCCTCCCAGAAAGATGCATCCGTCTCATGGTTCCATGGTTGAGGCCAAAGTTGAAAAGCTCATCAGAGCCAACATCATCAATGAGGTCCAGTACCCCAAGTGGTTAACCAAAACCATGCCAGTCAGAAAGAAGAATAGGCAGATCAGAGTCTGCATCAACTTCCGCGATCTCAACCGTCACTTTTCGAAAGATGATTTTCCCCTTCCAGTGATAGAATCGTTGATCGACGCTATGATCAGGTTCCAAGACCTCTTCTTCATGGATGGTTACTCTGGGTACAATCAGATCTGTATGACCCCCAAGGATGAGGAGTCTACTACTTTCAGGGCACCTCAAGGTACTTTCTGTTACCAATTTATGCCCTTCGGCCTGAGGAATGCATGTGCCACCTATCAGCGGTCCATGCATCGCATATTCAAGGAAATCCTGGGAACATTGGTGGAATGCTATGTGGACAACCTGGTGGTCAAATATCACCAGTGCTAGGACCATCTCAAGGACCTTGAGAAAGTATTAGACTTCCTTCATTCCCACCACTTGAAGATGAACCCATTGAAGTGTGCCTTTGGGGTCACCTCCGTGAAATTCTTTGGCTTTGTTGTCAGGTACTGGGGAATCGAGATCGACCCATAGATGATCAAGGAAACCAGCCAGATGCATCCCCCAAGTAATATTTGGGAGCTTCGAGGTCTCCAATGCCACTTAGCCTACATATGCCGATTCATTGCGAATCTGGATGGAAAGTGTAAGCCCTTTTATCAGCTCATGAAGAAGGGCACCGCTTATGAGTGGAATGAGGAGTGCTAGACCACCTTCGAGGAAATCAAGCAATATTTTCTCCAGCCTCTAGTCTTGATGCCACCTATCTCCGGGAAGCCACAGATTCTCTTGGTCACCGCCCTAGAACGATCCCTTGGCACCCTTCTCAACCAGAAAGACAATGAGTGGATAGAGAATAGCCTCTACTACCTCAGCTGCTTTCTCCTCGATACGGAAGTTAGATACTCCGTCATAGAGAAGAGCTGCCTTGTGCTTGTATTTGCTGTGCAGAAACTGCGGCATTACCTGCAGCACCACGAGGTACATTTGGTCTCTCGAGTAGACTTGCTTATGTACATTCTGAATCACCCCATGTTTACTGGCCGACTAGTGTGGTGGGCGGTGATTCTCCAACAGTTCGACATAGGTTTTGTGCCCAAGAAGGATATCAAGGGGAAAACATTGGCATAATTTCTAGCTGCCCATCCAACCTATGTGAACCATTCCCTGGACCATGATTTTCTTGATGAGGCAATCCTCTCACCTGATCAAGTCGTCCCATGTTGGCAGATGCAATTTGATGGTGCCTCCTGGAGCCCCATCGGTAGGAGGCTTAACGATCCTAGGCTCAACAGAGTGGGCCTGGGTATCGTCTTCATCACCCCAACACAAGCTGTTCTGCAGTACTCATTTCTATTGTCAGAATGTTGCACCAACAATAAGGTAGAGTATCAGGCCCTCATCACTGGTCTCGAGCTGGCCCTTGAGATCGGTGTGCCCCATTTGCATGTAAAAGGGGAGTCTGAGCTAGTTATCAAGCAGGTCAATGACGACTATGTTGTCAGGAAACCAGAGCTCATAACATTGTTAGAACTCACTCTCCAGCTAATGTACTAGTTCTCTTCTCGGCCAGAGGTTATCCATGTCCCTCGGTCACATAACGGTAGAGCATATGCTTTGGACAGCCTAGCCACGTCGCTTGCAGAGCCCGAGCAGGATGATCTGATTATCCACATGGCGCACCGGGGAGTCATTTCTCCCGTCACCCCAGAGGATGATGACGGCCCATAGGTAAACCATCTTACCATCGGTGCCTCTACGTTTGGTCCCCCGTGTAGTCCGGATGTAGTTATCAAATAAATTGCTGATTAGAGGACACCCTTTGTCAAATACCTCCAACATAGTAATATTCCATCAGACCAGGCCGAGCGTGAGCGAATCCGATGCCTCGCACTGCAGTTTACTCTCCAGAGTGATCCCAGCCTTGAGAAGATCCTCTATAAACGTGGATTTTATGGTGTTCTCCTCTATTTCCTTCATGGAGTCGAGATTCCACAGGTCAAGAAAGAGGTTCATGCGGGTTCCTGTGGTGCCCATCAGGATGGGCCAAAGCTGTCTCACCAGATTTGGAGACTAGGGTATTTTTGGCCCTCCATGATCCACGACTGCATCAAGTTTGCCAAGAGGTGACATGCATTACAAGTTCATGCTAACAATGTGCATCGGCCACCGGAGCCTCTCCATACTACCAAGTACTCTTGGCCCTTTGTAGTCTGGGGGTTAGATGTCGTAGGACCGTACCCACTAGCAACGACTCGCCAATGCCGATTCATTCTGACCGCTATGGATTTCTTTTCCAAGTGGAAAGAGGCAATTCCACTCAAGGAAGTCAAGGCCCGTTATATCATCAACTTCGTGAGTTCCAATATCATCTATCGATTTGGGGTACCTCACGCTATCCTCACCGATAACGGTACCAACTTCCAGGCAGCCAAGCTGAAGAAATTGTATGCCAAGTACAACATTCGCTCTAACCATACCTCATGCTATCACGCGTAAGAAAATAGACAGATTTAGGCATTCAATAAAACCCTCTCTAAAATTATACAGAAAATGGTTGGTCATAACAAGAAGAGTTGGCCGGACAAGCTCCCCAACGCCCTCTGGGCTTATCGGACGACGACCCGTAATTCCACCCAGGTGACCCCATATTCTCTAGTGTACGGAACCGAGGTTGTCATGACCATTGAGATTCAGTTTCCCTCATTGTGCACAGTTGTCTATGACTATAAATTGCCAGATAGAGTGGCTAAGATTCGTCTAGCAGAATTGGAATCAGTGGAAAAGAATAGGCTTCACACCTTGCACAACCTAGAGAGGCATCAGAGCAGGATGGATCGAGGTTTCAACAAGAAGGTTCGCCTCTGCTCTTTCCTACAAGGTGACTTGGTTTAGCCCTCAGAGCACCAATGATACCCGACAAGAAACCACCCAAGTCGGAGTCCAAGTGGGAATGAACTTTCATTGTTCATAAGGTTTATCCCAATGGAGCATACTCCCTGGTGACCATGGATGGTGAGCGTATAACTCCTCCCACCAATGCCAAGTTCCTCAAGCAATATTTTGCCTGATGACCCAGTCCTGCATGCCCCTAAACTGCATGACGGTCCTGCATGACCCTAAATTGCATGACGGTCCTATATGACCCTAAACTGCATGATGGTCTTGCATGACCTTAAACTGTGTTTGGTCCTATATTCGGTCCCCTATGGTCCCTCATGACATTAAACTACACGCTCTTCCCGCATGATGTTAAAATGAAAGTTAGTCAGGCCTTCCAGACCGAGGCCCAGCCTCCGGCCCCTTGGCCTTCTTGGACTCTAGCCCCAGTTCTTCTCGGAGTGTACGGTGTGGTTTGGGATTATGTCCTCATTCGCATCGGGTTGTTCGTCATGCCGTACACCCCCCTTTGATAGGGTATCTTACCATTGGGTGACACTTTCTATAACTATGTGTGGCTTGATTCCCATTATTATGGGATACGTAGGACCACATGAATATCAATATTTCAGGTCCATCCTCATCTCTTAAGAGATCTCCCTGATCTCCCGGTCACCTAGGCCCCTTGGCATGTCCCTATCCATGAGAGGGATATATAGGTGTGGTACAAGGTTTTTGGCTCCATGCCCCCCTTCTCCCGGGAATCCGCCATCTCCTGGACACTCTCGAATTTAGTCCCTATACCCTTTACAGTGGTCCACCAATGTGTTCAGAGTACTCCGTTCTAGCACCAGGAGTGTCAGATTCATCTTAGGCAAGTTCCTTCCACTTGTCAAGCTTCATGTTCCCCTTTATTTGGGCCCCCGTTATCTCTCACACCTGAAGGGACCCCCAAAAATGGCATGGATACCATGCCTAAGGGCTCTCCTACCGTTACGGGCCAACTCCCCAAAGGGTTTCGGACAACAAATTGATATAAATACCACGTTGCGAACATGTTCAGCGGTCGATTCTCATTTGTTTGTCCCCATTTCAGGCTAACGCGACGAGATGCTGTGTTGCGAATATGGTCAACAGTAATCCCCCGTCGTCACGCCAACCCCTTCAGGCCGTGAATGTTGGTTGCATGATTCACATTATGTTCCACCCCATCATGTCCAGGTGGAATCTCGACACTCGTGGCACTATCCCTCAGTGCACCTTCACACGTCAGGGGGACAAAGCTACAATACGATGTCCTTCAGGGCTCCCACAATCCGAGCTCTAAGACCATAATCTAAGATCTTCATTAAGGGATATGTGAAGCTCGATCCCCATCCTCATGGGACATGTGGGATCACCCGAACATTGTGCTTCCGGGTCCAGCTCAACTAGGAGCTAGTCTCTCCTGTCCCTTTTCCTTTGACCCTCGTCGGCCTCTTGACCCAAGGCTCTTTTCCCAGAGGTACGCATTGTGATGATCTGGACCTCGTCTACATTCATGTCAGCTATGTTTTATCACATAGCACGCATTCCTCCATGTCCAATCCATATGAGTTTAAACTGTGCCGTTGGGTCCTACCACATGACCATAAACTGTGATAATATCATCCCATTCGCACGACGAAAAACAGCATTGCATTGTGATGACCTCATCATAGAGGACATCGCGTTGGGTATCAGCCATTTACCATACCATTTTTCAACACCTGTATATGGCTTGATTATTGTGGTGATTCCAGGAGTTTCTACCCTAGGTCGGTCCCTCCACAAAAGAAAAACCATTCACCTTAAAGGACAAACAAGATAAATCCAATGCTGCTTCTTTTGGTGTGAGGGATAGACCCGCACGCCCCTTTCATCCTTTTCACCGGTACCTTACCATTCCATTCCACTTTATATAACTACATGCAGCTTGATTCTCATCCTTATGAGATACATATGAACACCCTGGCACTTTACCGCGGGCCCAGCCTAACTTTCGGGTTCATTCCCCTGACCGGAACACTTCCCAAGGGAACAAATGGTAAGTATGGGTTATGTCCCCATTCAATTCGGGCTTCATAATCACCTTACCATGTGTCTACTTTCTTTATTACTAGCCCCTGCTCTGAGTTCTAAGACATTAAACTAAGACCCTTTCTAGAACAATGTGTGGCTTGTTTCCCATCCTTATGGTATACGTAGGAATGTGCATACATTTCGTCTCAGGTCCAGCCCGAGGATCACCAAATCACGTCCTCCTCACTGTCGGCCCCTTGGCCTAACTTCATGGGGAGTTTTGTAATTGTATAATTTTCCCTGATCAAGTTAGGGTTTCCCCATAATGACATTGGGAAGCGACGGTTCCCTCACTAGAGAGGTCATGTCCAAAAGTAGGAATGATCCATGACCATATTAATGCACCCGCCTAACGTGCTTCCACCACGGTGGTGTAATCTTGGGAGTGTTGGATTCTATTCAAACAAACCACCACTTCACTTTACATGCTTTTCATTCCCATTTATTTGGATCTTCATCCTCTTTCACATCTGGAGGGAGCCCCTAATAGTATGGATGCTCGACCTCAGGCCCGCCTATAGTCCGCCTGCTGTCCTGGGCCAATGTTCTAGAAGACTGATCACATCTGGAGGGACCCCCTAACAGTATGGATGCTCAACCTATGGTCTGCCTGCTGTCCTGGGCCTATGTTCCGGAGGAATTATTGACGATATTTGAGTTTGGCCCCGTGTTGCGAACATGGTCAGTGGTCGGCCCTCATTTTTTGTCCCCATTCCAGACTAGTGCAATGCGGATGTTGTGTTTTGAACACGGTCAACATTCATCCTTTATTACCATGCCCCTCCCATAGTGTTCCGAATTTGGGTAAGGTGATTCAGATTTGTCATTCCTCTATGTTCGGACTGATTCCAATGCCTCTGGCATTTCCCAGCTCGTGCACTTTAGCACATTGAGAAGACGATACATTGATTTGTCTGAGGTCCTCTTCCTTTGTATGGGCCTCCCTCTTCTCCTTGGAAATCCGGGTTTAAATTTCAAATGGCCAAAGCTTTCTGGATGCTCCCACGATCAAATGAAGTGAAAGTACGAGCCTCCTTTGTTTCTCATGGCCCACGTGAGCTAAGGGATGGATTTCTATTTATTTCAGGATTATGGTTGAGCATGTTAAACCAAAGGGAAAAGTATGTTAACTAATAGGGAAAGTAAATAAATTTTACTATACATACAGTTCAAAATAACAGAAAGTAGTAAGGCAGGACAAGTTTATGGGTTTGGCCAAAACAAGGCCCCTAAGGGTTGGCTGCTTGGATAGATCTCTCTAATGCCGCCACCTTTTCGCTGGTGGCCCCTAGGACTGCCTCCCATCCCTTGAGAACTCTTTCTTCATCGGTAGCCACGGAGCACAGTTCGCTGGCCCTGGACTCTGCCCGCACCTATTCAGCATGGATCTCGGTTATCTAATGACTCGCTTCTATGAGTTGTTCTTGGGCATCTGCTAGTTGGGCCCTCAACTGCTCCACAAGCTCAGAGCAGTTTGTGATGAATAACTCATTCTCTTTCTCCTATTCCCCGAGGTGTTTTACCTCCTAATCCTCCCTCAGAAATTCCTGGGTACTCCCTGACTCCTCCTAGAACCGGATGACGTCAGTGCGCCGGCTGCTCTCATGCATCTTTTGGGCCATGTACTCACGGACCGTAGGGTGAAGATGTTGAGCATCTTCCCCTCCAGCACACAGGAAGCGCAAACAGGTGTGGAGGAACCCCATCCTCTTAAACCATTCTTCCTGGGGATGATTTAGTAAATGCCGGATGCACTTCCATCCCTTGTGTCACATCATCTGACTCCCCTCGGTCGCTTCTGAATCTGAATCATCAATTTCTTTGAGATCAACAGGCTGATAGATAGGGAAGACAGCCAACAGGGTAGAAGCAAGGTCTTCCTTAGAGATTCCTTCCAGGGGAATAGGCTCCTCAGTATATGGGTGACCTTCTTCTATCCCCTCAGTCCTGGTGGTTCCTGTGTCAATTTCCGACCCTGCCCTGACGGCAGCCCCACCGATGTCTACCGCTCCCTGTTCACCAATTTCCGGAGCCAACTCAGTTTGGGATGCATGTTCTAGATGGGGCGTCACGTTTGCCATCGGCACTCTAAAAGATGGTCCGGTCTCAGCATCCCGATGAGCCTCCAGTGCCGTGATCACTGTACAGACAAGGAGCACCCTGATCAGTTGGGTCCCCCAAATGTGAGTACCAGTATCGAAGAAAGGATCTTACAAGAACCCAAGGCATCAGACTCTAGTGATTTGGCCACTACGAGAGCTTCCATGGCGGGGGATCCCTCAGTACTTGTCAGGTCGATAACGAGCGTTAGTGCCCTACCTTGTTCCACTTGAGCTCCTCCCCCTCCTCCGATTGGGGACTCCTGATTAGTCCCAGCACTAGTGTGATACTGCACAAGAGAGAGAAAGTGGATTAAGGGTTTCAAGGAAAGTGAATGAAAGGAGATGGATGTACAAGGGTTGAAACATACCTCGAGTATCTCTGTTACATCTATTTCAGAGCCGACAATCTCACCGCTCTCCCAGAGACTCCCTTGCTAGGACGCCCCCCTGCGACTCTTCACCTTCGGACTCCTCTCCTCCTTCACCTTCACCTTCACCTTCCCCCTCTCCTTCTACCTCCTCTCTTGTTTTGCTGCCATCTAACTCCCCATCGCTGTCATCTTCCCCCGGAGGCATCCTCTCTGGATCATGCTCCTGGCCGAGCAGCACCTTCACCAAGAGAGGTGGCTCCACACGTTGACCCTGTTGACGTGCGTATGTGTCCATGGTCGTCAGGTATACATGTCGTCGATGGAATATCACTCTATCAGTGGCCCGGACAAGCCCAATTTCCGGAAACTGGATCTCGTCTCACACTATTTTCTACCAGAGGGATTCAGTACTCATTGACTGCCGTAAGGTTATCCAAGTTGACCATAGCGCAGGGAAGAAGGAATCCTGAGAAGGTTGAAGCAAGTATCTTATTTTCTTCCCATGAAGTTCTCTAGACACTCCAGGGTAGCCTCCTCCTCCAGGAAATGGGGACGCGGCCACTCCATGTGACGCCCCCGCTGCTGAGGTCACGGCCTGCGCAGGCCCCGTTTCTTGAGGCGCTTCTGGTCCTCCTCCTCTAGTGGCGCCCTGCCTGATCTCTCGCCGCCGAGGTTCTGCACTGGCGACATTGAGCTACCGAACTCGCTTCCACAGAAGCCCCTCAAGGTATGATATGGTCCAATGTTCAGAATACTTGGTTGAGAGGCTAGAGTTGAATCCGGTAGGAGGAATGGTGATGATGTCGTCGGAGCCGTAAGTTGTGAACATCAGCCACAGCTGGCGAAGAACATAGGGATGCCTCTCCTCCCGTGCATCTATGTATACTCTCTTAGGCATTCACTGGAGGAATCCGAACTTCCTGGAGAACCTGGATGGAACATAAGGCTCACATAGAATCTTCCCATCAATCTGGGCCACGAGCACCCCGCCTATGATGCTCTAGAAGTACTCCTTCTGCTCCAGTGATCCTTTCCCATCATCTATCAGCTGACCAGTTGGGGTGGGGAATGGTCTGAAGGAGAAGTTGGTGTGGTTATCAATATTGATCCATAATCCCTCCTCATTGAGCATCATTGGCATTACCCCAGCAATATTCAGCAGAGAGGGTCGCAGGCCGTTGCCCGGAGGACGGATGGCATTTGGGAAGTTATAGCCGTCATAGTGAGCCGCAACCCAGCCATAGAAGATCTGGAAGGGGCCACATACCCTCCAAGGAGATCCCCCTCTCGAGATGCATCCCAAGATGGATTATAGTCGAGCAAGCACATGGACCCCTAGGTGTAACCTCTTTTTGGCAACCATAATGCCTTCCATCACCAGAGTCGCTGGACGGATGCCCATCCTTGCGTCCCGCACCAGGTAGAGCCACCCGCTCAGGAATGTGGCATGGAATCTGGCATACCAGACATTTGGGTCTCAGGCCTCATTGATGTTGTAGCCCCATGATTGGTATTACCCCGCCTCCAGGATCCTCCAGTAGGATCCTCTCTTGCTCCTCTGAGCCGTGGTTGGACACCGTTTGCCTCGCCCTGGCATCTTGACTTCTGGATCCTTCTCTAGGAACAGGCTAAACCAGTCCTTGTAGGCGATGTCCTTCAGGAAAAATTTTACCTTCAGCTTCTCCTTGGCCAACTCCAGCAGGTGCCATGTCAGTATGGGGGTTTGAGACATATCACCCCAGATGTTCATCAGTGGGAGGAACTCATCGTATTGATGGCCCTCCAAAGGGATGCCTCCGATGCAGTGGATGTCCCAGAGACTGATCTCAACTTCCCTATGGTGAAGATGGAATGTGTTGGTATCAGGGGACCACCGGGTGAACATCTCTAGCTCGAGCTCAAGCTATCGGTAGAAGTGGAACTTCGATGTCCACACCGCCTCGAACAGACCTATGTACCGTAGCTCGGCCCCAAATTGGTCGCATGTGTGGTAAACCCAGTATGCCCAGGACCACTCACTGATGAAGTTACCTCCAGACCGCAGATCCTAGTCCTGCATCCAACCCTTGGTCTCGTCAGTGATGCTCTGACGGAAAGTGCTTGCATAGAGGTCTGGTGAGCTCTCCACAATAGGGTCACCCCCTACAATGGTTCTGGTCCTGGGGTTGAGGACATAGACATCCATGTGCCTGGTTTCTTGGGAAAGGTGACCATTATTAGTGATTTTGTATCGAGGAAGGTCATCTTCGTGGGTCACCCATGACCACGATGTATCATCCTTGAAACCCAACAGGGGAACCTCCTCCAAAATACCAAAGTCCCATAGCGGCAGATTGTCAGACAGGGCGTACTCTTTCGGGGAAGGGGTTAGCATGTTGAAGAGGGTGTGGTTATTGGATACAACCCTCTTTGTGCCATAATCTTCTGGGTTCACATCCATTTCAGCTCTACGAGCAGCGGCCTCCCCCTCATCAGCCCGGTTTTTAGGCATCTGCTTCTAACTAAGTTCGGAGTGCTGCGCGAAATTTGGGAGTTTGGTGCAAAATATGAGATTTCGGCATGGAAAATAAGCGGGCTACATTAAATTCCGGGCCATGGCGTGAAAAGTCACGGGTTTGTGCTTAAAATCTCACCAAATCGCAGTGGAATTACGCACCGCCGAGCAGTTTTTGGCACATGAGCGGATGCAAATTCGCGCACGAGAGCTCAGAGCATATCGCATGAGAAAAGGCATACTGAGCATGGGACCCATGGCCATTTTTATAGGCACAGCCTGGGTTCCACGCGCCGAGGGAAAAGCATATTCTGCACTTGGCCGGGTTTTGCACGCTGCTCGAACTTTTTGCATGCAGGGACCCACGAAGCCCTGTGTTTCGGCGTTTCCCTCAGAATCTGATTGTTGCGACCCCTCGCCGATCCAATTCCGGGGGGGGGGCTTTGTAGATGCCGAAAAGTGCTTAAGTGCTGGAGAAAGTTCCTAAATAAAAAATCGAAGTCATATTCGGACCCAGAGGCCCGGTCCAGAGGGCCCGGAGGTGCCGCACGAAAAAAAGGCTGAAGTGCGCAAAAAAATATGTCCCGTGCAGAAAGTACCGGTATGCGCGAAGAGTCCCGGCACTGGCACAAAATAATTTCACGCCCGCACCCCGCGCAGTTGATATTTCGCACCGCCGCCTCTGTCACACAATTATTTCATGCAACACTGAATTCTGAACTGCCAGATTCTTATAAATATAAGGAGACCTCCTTCCTTTTGGGGTCTGAAGAATTCGAACTGCCTCTCGTGCGCATAATTGGCATTCCGCACGCGCGCAATATGGCCATCAGGTATGGTTCTTTCTCAATCCAAGTCACCCCAGGATCTGCGTTCGCACGAGATCCCCATGGATTAGACTAAATTCCAACCCCTTCAAGGTCTATCCCTTGCACGCAATCCTTTCTGTGGCACGCAAGCCGGCCAAGCTGCGCGGAATCCTTTCTGAGTGCACACACATTGTCCTGTGCATGCAATCCCATCCTTTGCATGCAATCCCTTCAAGAGGCGTGCAAAAACCTCACCCCCCCCCCCAATTTCGCGCAAGCATCCCTGATTTTCCTCCAACCCGGGGCTTTTCGTGCCGGACCCCTTTATTTCGCGCAAGCCCCAAGGGTTGCGCGCAATCCCTGGGGCCCTTCACCTCGGTGCTCCCCGGGCACCCTCTTGCGCGAACACCTGCTGCCCTCCTTTTGGGTGCCATTCGCAGTTGTCTCATGCACCCTGGGCAACCGCATCATACATGGTTTTCCCGTGCGACCTTCTAGGCTCATACAAAGTAACTTTAAAGTCCCTTGGACAATCCTTCCCTGTAACACCCTGAGATTTTATGAGAAGTATTCTTTTTAATTTATTTGATGTCTTGTGTAGTATGCTACACCAAGATTATCATGCTCTATACGCAACACTTTATTTTTTTGCAGTATATTCCACACTATTCTTGGATCGTGTTATGCACAATTTCAAGTTCGTTTGATAGAATTTATTCTACGCAACATTGAGTGTGTGTGTGTGTGTGTGTGTGTGTGTGTGTGTGTGTGTGTGTGTATTCAATGTATGAATGAAATATGGTAGGATTCTGTTATACGTAACAATAAAATAATCTTGTACTACACGCAACCCTAACTTGGCATGCACTACATGCAATCGTGACCTTCCTCGATAGCGTGTGTTGTACGCAATACCGAGTTTCACTAAACACCGATATGTTATTAAAATATTATATAAACTAGCAGTTATGAATAGTAATACCCACTTTTTGAAATTTTGTAAATTTTATCTTTCAAAATGGACTTCATTTTTGGATTTGGAATATCGAAATTAGCCTAGGGTGAATTTTTGGTATTTTTCTGAAAACTTTCAATTTTTGATGAATAGTGAAAACACTGAGTTATTTGTTAAAACCGACTTGTTATTTAAATAATCATTTATTTAAATATATTTTACCTCAAAATAGATACATAATACCTATAAAATTTCAATTTAATTCATTGGAGTCATTTTATAATAATTTTAGATGTATAAAAATTTTATTGATCTTTTTACCGTCTTTTACCCACCTCCTGGGAGAATTTGAAAATTTACATAAAACATAATTTTACCACTTTTGTGAGTGGAATTTAAAAAATCCGAGATACACGGTTAATATCAAGGATTAAAATGTGGTTCAATAAGATAAAAATCATTCTTGGTGAATAGTAACTTTTTACTTTTATTTACCATGGTTAAATGTAAATAGGGTAATTAATGGTAAAAATGATATTATTATTACCCTAACACATGTCCTATTTCTATTGTATAAGTTTAATTCGACCAAAAAAACATTAGGAAAAAAATATGAACCTCTTTGGTCCACTTGGATTAGATTAGGACACTTATTATTATTTTATTTAAAAAAGAGTTAAAATAGTTAAAATCAAAGTTTAATAACTAAAATATCTTTAATATAGGGTTATACATAAGATAAATTAGACTATAAATATTCATTAAAAATATAAAAATATTTCCTACAAAATGGTATTTTATTTATATTTTTTAGACATTAAATAATTTAATTTATTTATGACACAATAATGATGGAGTAATTACCTTATTAATGAAATATTAACATAATTGATATTATAAGTACCCAAATAAATTTAATTTGAGACTTTTTATAAATTAAAATAATTTTATAGGTTAATATAACATATTAGGGTTGGTTATAAGAATTGTTTTTGAAGTAATAATTCTGTTATGAATTTAGAGAAAACAAAATACCAAATAGTGTCAAAATTGAAATAAAAGAGTTTTTTAAAAAATATTATATTATTAATTGATATAATGGTCCTAATGATCACATTTTCTACCAAAAGACTTATATAATAATATATATTACATTAAGGAACCAATTGGGGTTAGATTGGTAGATTATAGTATGTTTATTAACCATATATTTTAAGAATACAAGAAGACACGGTAAAAGTTAAATTATTTGACTTAGAGTTAAATCTAAATGATAAGGTTAAAATGGTAACCTAAACTTTTATAAAACCTATTGGTTGAGATTAATTTGACGCATCCCCACCCTATCCTCTAAATAAGTCACTTTGGAGCCATTATAAACTAAATATGAATTTATTATAAAATAATATTTTAAGTTTTTTCTAAGGTGCCCCTCTCCTCCCTTATAAAAGGGAACCTCCTTCCTCCCATACTTACATAATTTAGAGCCTTAAAGCTCATCCAAACCCAGAAAATTTCTCTTATCAACCTCTCTAGTTATATAATATAGTTTCTGGTCTTCTCAAAAGACCATCCCTAGTTCCCTAAGAGGAAGTTTAAAAGAGGCACGTCGAAGAAGAGGTAATCTCTTCTACTGATTCTTTCAAGTTCCATTCTTCTTCCACTTCCTCCTCCTTTTTTCCATTATAAAATAATTACTCTAGTATCTTATATATACTGTGATGTTATTATAAAAATTTTACAACCATATTTGTTATTTTATCCATCCTATGAATGAAAAAGTCACCACACGTGCGTACGTACGGCTTACCGTCTCCACGTCGTGGTGTAGTTTGTTATTCAAACATTTCATCATTTGGATGGGTATAATAATGAGTATAAATGATATAAATAATAAATATAACATCATTATAATTATGTATATATGATATACCATCCAATTATATACGATTTTTAAAATCAAAAGAATGATATCATCGCCCGTGCGTACGTACGGACTACCGTCTCCACGAACGCGATGAGATTCATTTTCCATGATTAACCATTCAAGTATGATTATAAAGTATATATAATAAATAATAATGAAAGATATTGCATAATAATGATACTGGATTTATGTACATATATGTTTCATTTACTTAATTCCATTCAATTCAATAAGGAAACGAAAACACCGTTCATGCGTACGTACGTCCTACCATCTCCATGAAAGGTGTATTTCATTCCGTTTATCGACCTATCATATATATTTATATGCTGAATATATATATTATTTATAAATCATGTTTTAAATTCTAGAATTAAGTAAATCAGGATATAAGTAATAATATCAAGAACAACAAGTCGAAAAACATACGATAAATGAAACGATTTTACCCAAAACGCTGCTTTAACATGGAATTCACAAAATAATGGGTAATATAAAGTCATAAGTGAACCATATATGATATCATAACAATGAATATGATTCTTTAATAATTCAATGAAATTATTTAAATCATTATATAGGAGTCTCAGATATGTACGAAGTATATCGTACCTAAGTTAATGGATAATTTTGCAAATGTCATTTTTATCCGAGATTGCTTATACATAAGTATTTACTGGGGTTATATTTTTCATCCATGCCCATAAAATGTTTTTCATAAAGTGTTTAATATTTTTCCATGTATGTTTGTAGGGTCCTGAAAAATCTGCAAAGGAGAATTAGAATCCCCTTAATTCAAGATGGGATTCTACCCAATTTCCCTCAAGGAATTGGGAAGAAATATTAAGAGCTCACAATAAATCAGAAAAGGACCGACCGGTCCGCATACTGGTCCAATAATGATGGTACACAGCCAGTTCAGCAGTCCTCCTCCTCCTTGAACTGCTGTCGTTTGTGGAACGGAGGTGGAATCCCTCCGTAGGCGTGAAACAAGACGAGTGTCAGGTAGGTCCACCATCCCGAACCGCCCCAGCTGCAAACCATGACAACCAGCCCGGACCACATACGCCGTCGTTTGCGGAATTGAGGAGGATCCCTGCACGGCCGCGAAGCATTCCCCGACCTAGTTTGGTTCGTGGTTTAATGCCCCTGCGAAGCGGATTGACCAAGTCATCCGTAAACCAGGTTTCCAGTCATGGGCCTCCGCAAAAGGTGTCGCATGGCCAAAGATACACCTATTTCTTCCCCTCTATAAAAGGGCACCGAAGAGGCGAGGAAGGGGAGGATCGATCAGATTCATGTGGAAGGATTTCGGAGGAAGGAGCTTAGGATTTCGCAAACAGCGAAGTTCCAATTCGTGAACCAGAACAGGTATGAAACTGGGAACGAATTAACAAGTAACCGAAAATGCATAATAAAATGGTGAATCGTGAACTTAAAAAGAAAAAAAAGAAGACCGCGAACCATAGCCCCTCGGCGGATGTGCTCCCCAAGAACCAAGGAATTTATGCCCCTCTTTCGATCTGACGTACCGCGTAGCACCCTCCTACGCGGGTGAAGCCCTGACCAACGAACCCCCGACCGGCGTCGCCCCTGGCCACCATTTCTCACACAGACTCCACCGCGTACCACCCTGGTACGCAGGCCGAACCCGAAGTCACATACCACCCTAGTACATGGGATGCCTGTCATTCCGCGGACCACCCTGGTTCGCGGACGGCTTCTCTAGCCGCGTATCACCCCACTACGCGAAGGGCGCCACTCCCCATACACCTGTGTGGCCCGCTAACTCCTTCGGTGTTCCCATCCCCCGAGTCAGGTAAAATCCTTCCAATCCGACCTGACCTTTCGCAACCCCCTTGCTGGCCCATTCATCGTCCCCAAGCCAAGGCCTCCACCGAAGCCACCAGACCCATATGATACAACCTTCAGGTGCATTAGCGCACCACCTTGAGTTCGCATACCCACGGTAAGCGAGGGGGAAGGGGTTGCTCCGGATCTTGAGTTGATTCCTGAAGCGTTCCTGGGTTCACATTCCCACAGTAATGCAGGGTCCATGCCCGGAAGCCCCTTTTTGCCTCTCCACTCACCAGATTAGGGGACCCCGCTTCCATTTCCCTTCATCTCCGGTAGTGGTCACTTCTCCTCTCTTCTGGGAGTGAAAGAGAAACCTCCAAGGTGAAATCCCATAACCTTTCTTGCGGGAGGTAGCACCCATGCACCTCTGTACTTCCACAGTTCCAAGGATCGGGAGGAGAGATGGACGTAGGGGTTTTTGTTACCCTTTCCCTCTCCCGCTGGAATTTTTTACCATTGGGATGCTCCATGCGTAAGCCCCACTCCGCTTCCCCCGGACTCACCTTTCATGACATTATTGTCAGGTCCCTACTGCCTCTTGTTTCTCACACCGAGCATGACTTATGTCGGTTTAGAGTAAGCACTGACCTTGACACCACCACCTGCGAACTATGAGGACTTTGATCCATGTCAAGGCATGGTACGTATGAAGCCTCCAAGTGGTTCAATCCCATTACCCATCGGACCCCCGGTCTATCCTCACATCGGTTCTCCGACACCACCTCCATCGAACTACGTGGATTCTGATTCCTCTCATGAGGATACGTAGGAAGCCCATATCACGGGTTCGATCCAAACGCTCAAGTCATTACCTATCCCCCCAGGAAGACAATAAACTCTAGAGTGCCCAGCTATGAGGCTTCAAGTTAACGCCATCTCAATGAGTCCAAATTCCTCGGAGTCATTAACCCCAATGAGGGATGGTAAACCTCGGGCCTAAATGATTCGGAATCCTTGCGTTCAGCTGACCATTTCTAACCAGAGGTAATCCTTGGATACTATGCTTGGGTATAAACCAAATATTTTTGAACATATGAACACATCTTAAATATATAATAGAGTCCTAGAATAGGCAATAATTCTCCCGAAAAGGGTGCGATGAGCCCGACTTCCTATCCTCTCGACCAATGTGAGTTCTTAAGCATCACTGGCCGAATCAACCCAGTGAATGCCTTCCTTTGAAAAGCATGTCAATGTATCATTGGATATGGAACCGTTGGGCATTTCGAAATGAAGACCGATATACCTGACCTTATCGATCAAGCGGAGATCAACCCTCCATGATATCGACGGTCGGGGCGCGTCGGTCCACTCCAATCCAATTCGTGGCGAAACAAAAAAATGGTGAACCCAATGTGAATCTTTAACCAAGCATGATGGGTTTAACTTAATCCCACTTTGTTCTCCCTTAAAATCACAAGGAGGGCCAAGAAAGGTCATTAATTACGCATGGGATCATGAGATGCTAATTTGACGGGTTTGTTGTTTGTATTTGTTAAAATATTTTTACAGGTACCACTCAGAACTCCCTTCGATCCAATGGCATCACGGAGGAACTCATATGTGCGCACTTCAAGAAACGCAATGACCAGACATCCTCACCAACGGAGGACCCCATCACCTACCCAGCGTCTCCAACGTTGGGTCTCAGATTGTAACGCCCCGACCCCAGTTACCTAGAGTCGGTGCATTATTACATAACATTGGCATGATCACAAGAAAGATCAAATCTCGAAAGACCGATTGGTTTAGTAGCCTTGGAAACACTAGATATATTCATAAATTTTTACATTACATCATAAAGTGAAAAACTACTACAACAACATAATGTCTCTATAGTCCACACTATTATCCCCTCATAATATCCCTACAGGTCATTCATAACTTACTTCTTCACATCCTGGGAAAAATAAAACATAGAAAAGGGGTGAGCTCAAATGCCCAGTAAGGATAACAATATTGCGGAAACTTTCAAAAATAAGCATAAACATTTAAGGTAATGCATTTCTAAAAAAAGCCTTTTAAACTTGAACTTCAACATAGTATGGAAAAAGTAAAATGAAATAATTCCATTTACTTATTCACATGGATATTCTACTAATCGAATAATCACATGAAATATCAATAGCCACTTTCAAAATGATTGAATACATAATGCCAGACTATCATAACCACATAGCCAAGGCCTCGTGCAAAGACTACAAATAAGATTTTGCCAAGGCCTTGTGCCAAGACACTAGTTTGTCTCATGAGACCTACCGATGCATCGAGGAGCTATAGCGGGCTCCACCCATCACATATTAAGTCCAATTCATTCCCATATAAAAAGGTTTAAACATAACAAAAACATTCTTATTAAAACTAGTATACGAAATGTCAATATTTTCACCATAAACCATGAATGGTATAAAAATAGCACATCCACAGTCAAACATATCACAAAACCTTCAATACAATATAGAAGTTTTGTATCATAATAAATCAACTTCAAATAAGCTTAAAATCCATCAAAGGATGTTGACATAGAAGAAATCAAAACTATTTGAGAGAAATATCTCTTTTCTCAAAATCATTGAAAAGTCACACATTTATAAAGTAAGTAATTTAAAAGAGATTTTTGAATCAAAGTGTCCCATACCACTTTGAAACTTTTTAAAAGAAATATCATTTCAAATACTTCATGTCTATATAAATAAATCCTTAAAATCATTTTGAAAACATGGGAATTAATTAAAAAGATTTAGAAAGATAAATCTTTAAAACATTTAAAATTATGATCTTGATAAAGAGTACCTTTCACAAATTCTTAAAATATTCATTTTGAAATCATTTAAGAGTCACATAATTATAAAATAAAACATTTACATTGAAAATATTCTTATAAGCTTGTAAAGGAAGCTTCAACGATTTTATAACGGCGGTAAATAGCCGCACCCGCCGTATAAGTTAAAAAAACATTCTTACCTTAAATTTGTCGAAAGGTTAAAAGTGCCTTGTTTGGAAAACGACGGAAAGATTCCTTTAAAAACACATAAGGGTATAAATGACTTTAACCCATATTCTTGTAAATTTTAAAAATGTTTTGAAATACATTTTTAAGAAACATGGATGTGGATGATAAAGAGATCCCAGTAGATTATTACATATAAACAACCTCAGATAATGAAGAGATTGTGAAATAACTCTTACCTTTGTACTTTTACTTGGTTGGGGTAGGTTAACCTCCTGTATAATAGTGAAATAATTGTTATTAGATTATAAAAGAATCATATACATTCATATGATATCATATATGATCTTTTAACATTACTTTGTTAATAATATCTTAGTATTATCGTTGTTTCGGGTGTTAACTTACTTGTTTTATTTTATATGTTTTGTTACGTAAGCCATGTTTGTAACGGATAGGTTGTATCTTAATCATATATAGAATGATATAAAGTCCTTAGATACTATTATTAACCATCAAATGAGACTTATACTTGAATGGATGCGATGGAGAATGAATCTCATCGCGTTCGTGGAGACGGTAGTCCGTACGTACGCACGAGCGACAATATCATTCTTTTGATATTAAAATAATATATAAATGGATGTTATATCATATATACAGAATCATTAACATGTTATATTTATTATTTACATGAGTTACACATCATTATTATACCCATCCAAATAATAATATATTGAATAACAATTACACCACGACGTGGAGACGGTAAGCCGTACGTACGCACGTATGGTGACATGTTATTAAAAGGGTGGATAGAATACTGATTATGGTTGTCCCATATTTATAATAACATCACAATATATATATGATACTGGAGTTATTATTTTACAATGGTAACAACAAAGTAAGAATAAGTGGAAGAAGAAAGGAACTTGGAAAAGGGTGGTGAAATCATTACCTCTTCTTCGGGTTCTTCCTTTTTATTTGATCAAAAGGGCTCCTTAGGTTGGCTTTCTGATCAAACTAAGGCCTCTAGGTTGTAGTGAGAGAAGTTCGGAGAGTATTTGGGCAGAGTTTGGCCGAACAAAAAGGCTTTGAAGGTGTGAAGAAATGAGGAGGAGGAGTGCCCTTTTATAAGAGGGGTGAGGGGTACCTTTGGAAAAGCTATAAATATTAATTTATAATAAATTCATATTCGGTTTCCAATGGCTGAAAAGTTTATTATTTAAATGTTAAGGTGGGGATGGGTCGAAAACCACTCAAAAAATAGAATTTAGACAGGTTTGGGTACTTATATTAACCTTATCTTTAAGTATTAACTCTTAGTTAATTAGTTTCACTTTTACAATGTCTCTTTGTATTTTTATATAATATGGTTAATAAACTTAATATATACATCCAAGAGACCCCCAAGTGATCCATTAATGATACACCTATCATGCTATAAGTCTCTTGTCCGAACCTTAGATTTTTAGGAATTCAATATCAATTAATAATATAATATTTGTTTTAAAAACTCTTTTATGTCAATTTTGACACTATTCAATAGTTGATTTTTGTGAAACTCATAACAGAATTATTACTTCGAAAAAATTTAATTAAATCATTCCTAACATGTAATATTAACTTGAAAATTAGTGTAATTCATAAAAAGTCTCAAATTCAATTTATTTGTGTATTTATAATATCAATTATTTTAATTTTTCACTATTATGGTAATTACTGCATCATCATTGTGTCATAAATAAATTAAATTATTTAATGTCTAAAAATTATAAATAAAATATCATTATGTATTAAATCTTTTTAGCTTTCTAATGAATATTTATAGTCGAAAATCCAACATATATAACCCTATTTAAAAATTGTTTTCCTAAACGATATATGCTTATGTCATTTTTGTACTCATTTTAACTTAATTAAAATAAAGTGTCCCTATCACCTAAAAGTGGCTCCATGGGGTCCCCAAATCGACCCAAAGATGCCTATGGTCTAACATGTATCAACCAATAAGGTTAGGACACGTTTTAGGGTAATTTAGTATTATTATAATATTATTTTTTAACCCTTATTTATCGGATTTACCCTTAACCATGGTAAATAAAATATTTACCGCAGTAATTATTCAAAATGTCTAAAAATAAAAGTTACCTATTTAAACAATTTGAACATACTGATTCCAAATATGGAATCCATTTTTCCAAATTAAAAACAAATAAGTGGAAGAAATTAATTTAAAATTAATTCTCGTTGTTAAAAAGAAAAGCGTGTTTTTAAGAGATAATAACTATCAAAAGATTGACACTTGTTTATGTCCGGTTTAATTGTAAAATTATCTCTAATGACCAAAATTGTATTAAATGGTAAAAATATATTCTAAATATACTTTAAAACCTCTCAAATTCATAATTTATCACTATTAATTATTTTGATTAAAAAAGTTGTTTTTAATTAAAATTTAGTAATTTTCACTATTCATCAAAATATTAAAGTTATCCGAAAAGTACCAAAATTTCACCTTAGGCTAAATTCGATATTAAGAATCCAAAAATGAAGTCTATTTTGAAATATAAAATATATATAATTTCAAAAAGTAGGTATTACTATTCATAACGGCTAGTTTGATTGGTTATGGTGTGCTAGAACTCGGTGGTGCGTACAACACACGCTAGCGTACCGTGGAAGCTTGGGATGTTTCATTTTAAATTTTTGATGTCCCCATTTAGTCAAAAAGTTTAAAATATTGTATTTAAAAAGGGTTCACTATTAAAAGTTGGTAAAAGTGCAATACTGAAAATGAATTTGTTCTTACATTATGTCTAAGAAACTCATAATATGGATTCTAAAATTATAAGGATTATATAAAGTTTAAAATTTAGTTAACACTATTCATAACCTCTTTTGAATGGCTTGTTTGGTAAGTCATGGTGCGCTTGAACTTGGTGTTGCGTGTAGTGAAACTTATTGAATTATTTTGAAGAAATAACACACTATGAAATCTTGGGGTGTTACATTCTCTCCTCCTTCAATAAATTGCGTCCTCGCAATTTGAAATTGTTCTTCGAAAATAAAAGGTTGAAAATAGAAAATATCTTGGTGGGAAAACCCACATCGGAAATTATGTTACTAAAATTTAGTCTTAATATGAGGAAAAGATAAATGAAAGGGTCACCACCAAATTATGATCTCTATTAGGAGAACATTGGTGGCAATTAGAGACATATAATTAGAGGAGAAACGTAAATATTTATAGGTACTGATTGAGGTCATAAATCACAAACAAGTATAAAATTGAGGTCCTTAAATTAATCAATCTATGATGATTTGAAATACCATCGGTTCAACAAAACATAGGGTATTGGGATAACACATTTTTGACGTTTCAAAATATCTTAGTTGAAATACCACATCGAAAAAATGAATTAATGAGGCCTCTATTTAAAATAAAGAGTGGAATGTATGAAGATTATCGAAAATAACACATACTAGGGTTCCATGTAGGAAAATATGGATATGGAAGAGAAATCTAACCATAAATTATCTGATGTAGAGTGGTAGACAACATGGCTATGAAAAGGCCAACAATCCAAAAGCCATAAATTAGTGATGATTTAAGGTACCATCTAGGACAACATTTTTGTTCTAAGTTCCTTTTCTTAATGTTGAGGAATTTATTTATGAGATTGGCTAAGATCATAAGGAGATATACTTACTTTATAATTAGAGTTTTATCCATTAATAAATATCTACCACAAAATCATCTTTCACTCTAAAAGATAATAGAACGTAAAAAAATTCTATTTATACTATTCGTATAGGGTTCCAAAATAAACGAATTTATAATTCATCTACCAGATCTTTTAAAAAAAACTACATTATTTAATCCAGGACATCTCTTGGGCCAGTGGTAGGTGATACACCCTTATCGTCCTTCGGTTGCGGGTTCAAGTCTCGCGGCCTTGCCGGACGTGATGGGTTGCCGCCCGACCTCCGGGTTGTCCTTTTATGGCAATCCAAAATAATCCAAACTAGAACTATCCAAAATACTTCAGTCCAAAATTTATAAGGAAGGTAAACACAATGAAGATCCTTTTTTTTTCGCGTAATAACATGTGATCACCTTCATCTTGTATTCTTTTAAAACACTGCAACATCCTGAATTATCATAAAACCTTATTGATTACATTCATGATCCCTTATTCCTTATAGAATAATAAATATACTCCTTCAATCCAAAAATGTTGTAAACCCCAACAATGATGGAATATAAAAATCATTAATTAGTTTTAAGGTAGTCAAGAATATCCAATATAATTTATCCGAAACAATCATGTATTATTCTAAAATCACTACCTCGGTATCAGAACCATATTATGGTTTATCTTTCTCTCAACCATATATTTTCCAAAAATTTAACCTACTATTGAGTCACTTTTCTTGGTTCCACACAATCTCAAGTCCATAATGAAATAGTACTGCAGTACAATCCTTATATACTCCATAATTATTATAACAAGTACATTGTTGATACAACACTCAAATGACATAATCAACATAAGAACTCTAATCATTCCTCTTCATCTGTGGTAGTATCATAACTTGATTATTATCCAATAGCATAATTTTCGGCATAGTCTGATGAGTGGGACATAGGTTCGCGTAGTGTCCAAACTCCTTTCAAATGAAGCATTGTACATTTGAAACCATTTTCTTACCCTTGCAGTCACGTACTTTGTGCCCTTATCCTCCACACTTATAACAGACTCTCATTCCTTTCAGGCAAGTTCCAGGGTGTTTCTTTCCATAGTTATCACATATGGGAAAATTATTCTTTTCCCTCTTCCCTTTATCCGTCTTTCTCTCTTCCATCCTTTTCTTCTCTTGCTTCCCTTCAAAGCCATAGGACTCAGTAAACTATTTACTTATATTATCAACACATGATATTATTTCTCCATAAGATGATAATACATGGGAGACTATTTCTCTTATAAATTCTAGCTTAAGACCATGAAAGATATGATTATTCCTTCTCTTTAGATCATGTGCATTGTTGGAGTTCTCATTCCTTCTACTGGGCGCCATTTCTAAAAATGGCATACACTAGATTAGTTTATGAATAAAAATACCTAATCCCAAACTTGTGAAACACATAGCATAAATTAAATAGTTTATGGATATAATCCATAATCATAAAAATGTCTCTTTTGAGGAAGTATATACTCATAAACCAATCATAATGGTTTGTAAAGAAAATGAGAATTATCCTAAGCATATCCCCCGGGAGTGTCGTAACCAAGAGTGCAGCAAGGCCCGTTGTCGTGCACTAGTTCCCGTTCGAGTCTAGATCAAAGCGGTGTTTTCGGGTTTTACCCCTAGGTACATCCGTGCCAGAGCCGCCTCTACCGGCTCGTATCCAGACAGGGATGTATTGCTCGGAAAACTCACAAAATCTCTACAATACCAAAATTCTAGGAAGTTATTCTATATTAATCCTCAAAGTCCATCTTAAATCTATGTGCTCTAATCAGAGTTTATCTAAATCTATCTTCCAAGGTTTTTACTAAACTTCCTCTGATACCAACTGTAACGCCCCGACCCCAGTTACGTAGAGTCGGTGCATTATTACATAACATTGGCATGATCACAAGAAAGATAAAATCTCGAAATACTGATTGGTTTAGTAGCCTTGGAAACACTAGATATATTCATAAAGTTTTACATTACATCATAAAGTGAAAAACTACTACAACAACATAATGTCTCCATAGTCCACACTATTATCCCCTCATAATATCCCTGCAGGTCATTCATAACTTACTTATTCACATCCTAGGAAAAATAAAACATAGAAAAGGGGTGAGCTCAAATGCCCAGTAAGGATAACAATATAGCGGAAACTTTCAAAAATAAGCATAAACATTTAAGGCAATGCATTTCTAAAACAAAAGCCTTTTAAACTTGAACTTCAACATAGTATGGAAAAAGTAAAATGAAATAATGTCATTTACTTATTCACATGGATATTCTACTAATCGAATAATCACATGCAATATCAATAACCACTTTCATAATGATGGAATTCATAATGCCAGACTATCATAACCACATAGCCAAGGCCTCGTGCCAAGACTACAAATAAGATTTTTCCAAGGCCTTGTGCCAAGACACTAGTTTGTCTCATGAGACCTACCGATGCATTGAGGAGCTATAGCGGGCTCCACCCATCACATATTAAGTCCAATGCATTCCCATATGAAAAGGTTTAAACATAACATAAACATTCGTATTAAAACTAGCATACGAAATGTCAATATTTTCACCATAAACCATGAATAGTATAAATATAGCACATCCACAGTCAAACATCTCACAAAACCTTAAATAAAATATACAAGTTTTGTATCATAATAAATCAACTTCAAATAAGCTTAAAATCCATCAAAGGATGTTGACATAGATGAAATCAAAACTATTTGAGAGAAATATCTCTTTTCTCGAAATCATTGAAAAGTCACACATTTATAAAGGAAGTAATTTAAAAGAAATTTTTGAATCAAAGTGTCCCATACCACTTTGTAACTTTTTAAAAGAAATATCATTTCAAAGACTTCATGTCTATATAAATAAATCCTTAAAATCATTTTGAAAACATGGGAATTAATTAAAAAGATTTAGAAAGATAAATCTTTAAAACATTTAAAATTATGATCTTGATAAAGAGTACCTTTCAAAAATTCTTAAAATATTCATTTTGAAATAATTTAAAAGTCACATAATTATAAAATAAAACATTTACATTGAAAATATTTTTATAATCTTGTAAAGTAAGCTTCGACGATTTTATAACGGCGGTAAATAGCCGCACCCGCCGTATAAGTTAAAAAAAACATTCTTACCTTAAATTTGTCGAAAGGTTAAAAGTGACTTATTTGGAAAACGACGGAAAGATTCCTTTAAAAACACATAAGGGTATAAATGACTTTAACCCATATTTTTGTAAATTGTAAAAATGTTTTGATATACATTTTTAAGAAACATGGATGTGGATGATAAAGAGATCCCAGTAGATTATTACGTATAAACAACCTCGGATAATGAAGAGATTGTGAAATAACCCTTACCTTTGTACTTTTCCTTGGTTGGGGTAGGTTAACCTCGTGTATAATAGTGAAATAATTGTTATTAAATTATACAATAATAATATACATTCATATGATATCATATATGATCTTTTAACATTTCTTTGTTAATAATATCTTAGTATTATCATTGTTTCGGGTGTTAACTTGCATGTTTTCTTTTATATGTTTTGTTACGTAAGCCATGTTTGTAATGGATAGGTTGTATATTAATCATATATAGAATGATATCAAGTCCTTAGATACTATTATTAACCATCAAATGAGCCTTATACTTGAATGGATACGATGGAGAATGAATCACATCGCGTTCGTGGAGACGGTAGTCCATACGTACGCACGAGCGACAATATCATTCTTTTGATATTAAAATAATATATAAATGGATGTTATATCATATATACAGAATAATTAACATGTTATATTTATTATTTACATGAGTTACACATCATTATTATACCCATCCAAATAATAATATATTGAATAACAATTACACCACGACGTGGAGACGGTAAGTCGTACGTACGCACGTATGGTGACATGTTATTCAAAGGGTGGATAGAATACTGATTATGGTTGTACCATATTTATAATAACATCACAGTATATATATGATACTGGAGTTATTATTTTACAATTGTAACAACAAAGGAAGAAGAAGTGGAAGAAGAAAGGAACTTGGAAAAGGGTGGTGAAATCATTACCTCTTCTTCGGGTTCTTCCTTTTGATTTGATCAAAAGGGCTCCTTAGGTTGGATTTATGATCAAACTAAGGCCTCTAGGTTGTAGTGAGGGAAGTTGGGAGAGTATTTGGGCAGAGTTTGGCCGAACCAAAAGGCTTTAAAGGTGTGAAGAAATGAGGAGGAGGAGTGCCCTTTTATAAGAGGGGTGAGGGGCACCTTTGGAAAAGCTAGAAATATTAATTTATAATAAATTCATATTCGTTTTCTAATGGCTCCAAAGTTGATTATTTAAATTTTAAGGTGGGGATGGGTCAAAAACCACTCAACCAATATAATTTAGACAGGTTTGGGTACTTACATTAACCTTATCTTTAAGTATTAACTCTTAGTTAATTAGTTTCACTTTTACAATGTCTCTTTGTATTTTTATATAATATGGTTAATAAACTTACTATATACCTCCAAGAGACCCCCAAGTGGTCCATTAATGATACACCTATCATGATATAAGTCTCTTGGCCGAACCTTAGATTTTTAAAATTTTAATATCAATTAATAATATAATATTTGTTTTAAAAACTCTTTTATGTCAATTTTGACACTATTCAATAGTTGATTTTTGTGAAACTCATAACAGAATGATTACTTCGAAAAAATTTAATTAAATCATTCCTAACATGTCATATTAACTTATAAAATTAGTATAATTCATAAAAAGTCTCAAATTCTATTTATTTGTGTATTTATAATATCAATTATTATAATGTTTCACTATTATGGTAATTACTGCATCATCATTGTGTCATAAATAAATTAAATTATTTAATGTCTAAAAATTATAAATAAAATATAATTATGTAGTAAATCTTTTTAGATTTTTAATGAATATTTATAGTTGAAAATACAACATATATAACCCAATTTAAAAATTGTTTTTCTAAATGATATATACTTATGTCATTTTTGTACTAATTTTAACTTAATTAAAATAAAGTGTCCCTATCACCTACAAGTGGCTCCATGGGGTCCCCAAATCGACCCAAAGATGCCTATGGTCGAACATGTATCAACCAATAAGGTTAGGACATGTTTTAGGGTAATTTAGTATTATTATAATATTATTTTTTAACCCTTATTTACCGGATTTACCCTTAACCATGGTAAATAAAATATTTACCGCAGTAATTATTCAAAATGTCTAAAAATAAAAGTTACCTATTTACACAATTTGAACATCCTAATTCCAAATATGGAATTCATTTTTCCAAATTCAAAACATAGAAGTGGCAGAAATTAATTTAAAATTAATTCCCGTTGTTAAAACGAAAAGCGTGTTTTTAAGAGATAATAACTATCAAAAGATTGACACTTGTTTATGTCCGGTTTAATTGTAAAATTATCTCCAATGACCAACATTGTATTAAATGGTAAAAATATATTATAAATATACTTTGAAACCTCTCAAATTCATAATTTATCACTATTAATTATTTTGATTAAAAAAGTTGTTTTAATTAAAATTTAGTAATTTTCACTATTCATCAAAATATTAAAGTTATCCGAAAAGTACGAAAATTTCATCTTAGGCTAAATTCGATATTCCGAATCCAAAAATGAAGTCCATTTTGAAATATAAAATATATATAATTTCAAAAGGTAGGTATTACTATTCATAACGGCTAGTTTGATTGGTTATGGTGTGTTAGAACTCGGTGTTGTGTACAACACACGCTACTGTACCGTGGAAGCTTGGGATGTTTCATTTTAAATTTTTGATGTCCCCATTTAGTCAAAAAGTTTAAAATATTTTATTTAAAAAGGTTTCACTATTAAAAGTTGGTAAAAGTGCAATACTGAAAATGTATTTGTTCTTACATTATGTCTAAGAAACTCATAATATGGATTCTAAAATTATAAGGATTATATAAAGTTTAAAATTTAGTTAACACTATTAATTACCTCTTTTGAATGGCTTGTTTGGTAAGTCATGGTGCGCTTGAACTTGGTGTTGCGTGTAGTGAAAGTTATTGAATTATTTTGAATAAATAACACACTATGAAATCTTGGGGTGTTACACAGATGTACTGATCCAAGAGTACCACTTAAACGGTTCTCTCCCGACGGTAGATGCGGCCATGTATGCCCTGCAATCCACCAAGAACCACTGGTCACCTGCCCAGCAGCGGTCGCAAAAGCAGATCCAGATGGCTCATGTTTCTATATCAAACCATTTCGGGAGTCTATCACCGGAATGGGAAAATGCATACCTCCCTTGTCTTAGGGAGGCAGATGAGGTCAACACTGAGGACTTTATCCCCGTTGAACGGGGGTTCCGCTCTAAGTCCCCCACTGGGAGACGTCATCGTGGTTATGCCGTGACTCAATATCCTCACGCTAAGGAGGATGTAGCCCTAAGGATTCAGGCCCACGCTCCCCGATATCCAGCCCCTCGAACCGCCCAACGAGGGAGGAAAATGTACAACCAGGGACGAGTCATCACCCTTGTCCCTAAAAAGGAGCTCTGGTGCCCAGTCACGGAAATGTATCGTGAGTAGGCACATATACCTGCCCACTCCTCCAGATTCTGCCATCAAGCCATGGAAGCATCATACGAGTAGGCGCACATCCCCCATGAGCACCATCAAGCCCTTCACTCACATAGGACGGCACCTACCCAACAGGCACCTTTCCCTGCCCAGGGTCATAAAGCCCACCAACCAGACATGGTGGCAACCCAGCACTTGTAGGACCAGTCCCTGGCAGATGCTCTTGACTCCTACCATCCTGATGTGGTGGCGATCAACAAATCCCACCATCCAGATATGGTGGCAATTAATAGGCAGGAATGTCTCCCTGCCAAAAAATTCCACCGAATCGATACGGTGGGAAACCAACATATGTATGGCCAGCTCCCTACGGATGCAAGTAAAGTCCGCCATCCCGATTTGGCGGCAAATGGAGAGATAAACTGGCATATCCTTGCACAGGGGAAGATTCGTTCACCTGCCCCGACACAGAAGAATTGTTAGTACCCACTGAACATCAGAGGATCGGAGCAGGATATTCCTACTCTGATACCAGAATGGGCCTTCATACCCGTTCTTGCCAAAGATGACTCTCTGCATATCCTGGCACTGAGGGAGGAGCATGTATCAATCCCAGATCATATCTTGCAGACTTTCAAGAATGTGATTGCGTCAGCGGAAACAGCAAGGACTCAGGCCCGTGATCCTATCTCCCCAATTGAGGCGACTCATCTATGAGATGAGATAGCCGCCTCGGAGCAGATCTGCATCCCTGTTTCCGCCCAGGAGGGTCATCGGCCATATTCTGCGATACAAGGGCAACCGGATCGAGCAGCCTCACTCGTTCCAACTGGGGGACACCCGTCCATCATGGTGGATGCTCTAGAGCAGTCATATATCCCTACTAAAAGTCAAGATGTTCATCAGAATATCCCAGAAGCATCAAGGGACCCAATTAAAAAGGGACCCAAAGGTGAAGGCCGTTATCAACAGCAGATAGTCTCTACTGCCCACATGAAAGCGCCCTGAATGCGCCGAAGGCAGCCGGAAAACAAAGAGTGGGTTCATGAATCTTCTCTTCTAGAAGATATGGTTCTCAACGCCGCTAAGCGCATATCGAAGGCTCAGAACCCTGCCCACCCATTACCATATTATGGGAGTAGCAGTATAAGTTCTGAAGTTCCTCCCTACAATGTCGCTACCAATAACTCTGAAGGTCCTCCCTAGAGCACCCGCAGGGGCCTCCCCCACGAGCATATAACGATCGATCACGAGAGATTCTCTTTTGATGCGAGTCACAGTAGCCCTCCGCGTGTCCAGAAGATCGAGCCGCAAGAAGGCCCTCCACTTACTGCAGTCCACCCTGAAGGTCCTCCCCGGGGTATACACTGCAAACACTCTCTAGGCAGTGGGACCAAAGATTATGATAATAGCCCTCGCTATCGTAGTCACAATTTTGGAGCCCCCCCCCCCCCCCCCCCCCCGCAATAACGTCTCATCATGACAAAGAAGTCCCTCCCCTTGTTGTGGCCTACCCTGAAGTTCCTCCGCAGGGGTTACATTGAAAATACACTCCGTGCAGCCATGAATTAGATCACGATGGTAGTCCTCGCCACTCTGATAACAGAGGTCCTCCCCGTAGAGACGTCAAGAAATGAGAAGGCCCTCCCCTCGTTGCGGTACATTCTGAAGGCCCTCCCCAGGGTGTACCCTGAAGACATTCTCCCTGCGGAAGCTGTAATGGTATTCCTCTCCATTGCAGCCACCATTGCAAAGGTCCTCCCTGCAATGGCCCCAAGCAACAAGAAGGTCCTCCCCTTGTCGTAGTGTGTCTTGATGGTCCTCCCTAGGATACACATCGAATGTCCAACCATGATGGTCATCCTCACCATGATGACAATTGTTGCGAAGGCCCTCCCAGTAACAATGCTACATGCCTTGGAGCTCCTCCCCAGGGTAGGCACTACAAAAGTCCTCTACGTAGTGATCCGTCAAGTAGTAGTGATAGCCCTCACCATTACCACGCGAATAACGGAGGTCCTCCCCATAAGGACACCGATCAATGAGAAGGACCTCCCCTCGTTGTGGTACATTCTGATGGCCCTCCCCAGGGTGTACCCTACTGGTTCTCTCCCTACGGCATCTTTAATAGTAGTCCTCGCCATCATGACCGCCATTGTGAAGGTCCTCCCCACAGTGACATATCATATTGATAGGAAGGTCCTCCCCCTGCTGAATCAAGCACAGAAAAACCCTCATATGCCGAGGCACTCAGAAGGACGGGATCGAGCATGTCAGATTCCCAGCTAGTCGCCAACGACACCCTTCTTCGATCAAGAGACATTCTAGGGCCGTGTTCATATTCTGAACCACCTCGGAATCGACCACATGACAATTCAATACCTACCGTTCCGACTACCTCTGAACACACTATCGGAGAGCATCTCAGTTGGGATGATTAGGTAGAGGAATCGCTAGCATAGGAGTATGCCGACATGTTTCACCTAAGAAAATGACTGTCCAGAGATGATATACCAGTTATGTTTTGGCCCACGACCACCTCTCGATTTGACATACCCAAGACGTTTTCAGACAAATGTGCGCACGGCATCCGCTCCAATATATGGACAACCCTCCGCCAGCTGAAATCAAGCATCCTGCCCTACAATGGGTATGTAGACCATGTTAAGACAATTGGAGACCTCCTGCGTCACATCGACTTGGAAGTTCTTCCTTCGGCGTGGAAACCGCGACCTGAGAAGCGTAAAGGGGTCCCTCAGTTCGCCTGCCTCCATGCACTGCACCAGTTGCGTCTTCTTATTGGTGAATCCCCAACAGGAGTCCATATTAGAGGATGGGGAGAACATGGAGCTCTGCATTTCACTTCGCTCCCCGCCTAGAGGAACCTAATCGGTGTAATATCTTGCAACGCCATCACATCAAGACAGAAATTGAGTGGTCTCCCTATTCACTAAAGGCGACACACCCAACAAAGACAGGCCTTGAGTAAATCCCAGAAGCGTCAGGCCCGATGGGAAAAAATCCACTCAAAAACTCCTAAATCAGGCCACCGAAAGCATAGAGCAGGACTCTCATCTAAGAGAGTCCAATCAGCAGTCATTACTCACCTCCCCAGAGGGGATTGATTTGCAGGTGGACTCAGCCTCAGATTCAGTTCACCCCCGAATGGGGGCGCATGAAATCAGGAAAATAGAGATAGTAGCAGCTGCTACTGCAATCCAGGGTCAACCCTAGTCTACAAGGTTGGGGGTATTTTTAACAACAAATGCCCCTATAAGACCAATAAAAACGGGAAGAGACTCAACATCCGAGGAATGGAGCCAACCCCATCCCTAAGGGCTAGGGGAATTTTTACCACCTCAACAACAACCTCCCCCATGAGAATCAGTATTCTCTCACCTAGGGAGGATAGTCAAAAGAGGAGGTTCCTACCCTATCGCGTCCTTTGAATCAGTATCCCCTTCAAGTGGGAGGCGTACTATAAGGTCGCATCAAAGAACTCTCTGCATCACCCTTCGTCAAGAAGTCTAAAAGCAATCCCAGAACAAGAAGGGGAGGACCAGTAAAAGGTGTGGGAGATCCTCTTCCTATTTGGATGATGATATCTCCACCACCCCGCGATATGCATCCATCAACGCCATAGAGGCTAACCCCACTGGTGATATCATAGATGATGAAAATACGGATGGATTAGGAGACAATGATTCGGGTCAGGTTGTGACTCACAACGAACCACTAGGTGTGCACACCTGGAACCATAGGGACGCCCTAAAAATGGTCGGCCTTCCATCTAACCCTCCTCTGCTTAACCTACGAGCTTACAAAAAGGATAAGAACAAAGGACCAGTTACCCTAACCCACCTCCTTCTCTTGATAAAAACGAGCCACTTATGATCAAAGAGAGATTCGCTCGACAGGAAGAGGCAATGAAGGAACTAAGGCGACTTAATACTGAGCTACTCCAAAGGAATCGTCTTATTGAAAGTGCTTCCCAAGAAGAGCCACACCTTGGACTCCCAGTAAGTGCATCTCCAAGTCCCAGGTTTGCCCTGCCAAATGAGGCGCCTGGTCCGTCCAACTACCTGAATATGGATTCAGGTGAATACCAAGACTTCCCTCCACTCAGGAAGAAACTGGAGCAAGTACGTCTAAACCCTCCAAAGGTGTCCCAAACGGCATATGCACCCTTGGTGTCGGCCGAGCCGAACCCTCAAGCAATGCCTCGGGCTGCACCTTCCCAAGACCGGGCCCAACAGAATGTAAACCAGGGACTCACCAGCACCATCGAGGCACTGACATCTCAGTTTAAAGCAATAGAATGTCGATACACTCTGATACATCCAGAGCGAAAACCTTACCCAGATTGGGTGAGCAACATGCCTCCTCCACCCAATTTTGGGAGCCATGTATTCCCTATCTTCGATGGATCAGGTGATCTGGAATAGCACTTGATGAACTACGCATCTTATTGCGACCCTATGATGGGAACTCTGGAACAAAAAGAAGCAGTGAAACTCAGATGCTTCGTATGGACCTTGCAAGTATCTGCCTTTGTCTGGTACATGAATCTACCAGCTCAGTCCATAAAGAGTTGGGAAGACCTTCGGCAGCAGTTCCTGTTCCACTTCAGCTCAACGCTGCCTAAAACTATAGTCTGAGACCTCATGAATTGCAAACAGAGGGAAAACAAGAGGGTCTCAAATTTCATCGCCAGATGGAAGGGTTTGACCTACTCTCTGAACAGGCCAATGCCTCAAGATGAGATGTTTGTTGTATGCATCGATAACCTTTGAGATGAGCTGCGAACACCACTCATACCAGTGGAGTGCACCACGGGCTTCCATAATCTCTCTTCCATTGCCTAGAGAATTGAAGACTCCCTGCAGCGGACCAATATGAAGTCATGAATACCCTCAGAGGCTCTTGCGAAGCAAACAGTTAGAGATGAAGCATCCTCTGTCATGCTCAAGCCGGCCCCTGTGCCTGCTTCGCTGCTTAGGCCTCCAAAAAATCATCAAGGGACCCCTGTATATCAGCGGGCGCCTCCGCCCAAATGGGATGATCAGAGAGGATCGAAGCGGAACCAGTTCGAGGAACAGAGACAAAAAGTATACTCATTACGAGAGGACCAAGTCCGCGGCTACTTCATCACCTCCATGAATTGCAACTTGCTCCGCCTCCCGGATTCAAGGAATCCCAATGAAGTCGGCTGCAATAACAGGCCATATTACTGTCCCTACCATCGAATGTTGGGGCACAGTATCCAGGAATGCTTCATCTTCAAAGACCTCCTGCAAAGGATGGTAGACTCCAGGAATGTCGAGCTGGGACCACCCCCATGACATTTGACGTACATTTCTACCACCGACTCTAATAAGGGGGAGGGGTGGCAGGAAGTCACCAGCAAAATGGGGAATAAATTTTATAACTGGATGACTCGGAAGACTGTCAACCAAGCCCAGGGCATACTCTGAGCTCAACTTCAGCAGCCGGTGTTGCCGTCAACTGCCCCTAATGCCACACAGCCAACAATATTGGCCCCACAACCCTCCACGAGCTGATCATTCATGCATAATTGAGAAGGGAGGAGACAAGTTCAAGAGGATCATTCTATGATGATGCCAAAGTTGGCTCCGACATTGTCGGATTTTATGCCCCCAAACTTGGCACCATGGGAACCGACCCACCAAACAGCACCATTAAAGACAACCGACCAGGTTGACCTATCAAAGGATGAGGAGACAATCTTTGGTTCCATCAATGTCATTCATCTAATGGAATCATTTCCTGATTAAGGGTATGGCTACAAACCCGAGTTCCCAATGCAAGGGGCCGGAAGGAGGAATCACAGAAGCAGGGGATACCAGGGAAGACGTAGTCATGGCCGAAACCAACCCTATGGTTTTAACCTATCCCAAACTGTTAATATCGCGGAAACATGTGGGAGATCCCTTCAACGGACTCAGTAGGAGAAATAATATCCCTCCACCTCCACAAGCGGGCACTCTGGCCCCGTCATTCTGCAGTACCCATCAGAGGAGGAACAAGTGTTTAGCCATCTAGTGCGCACAAACAGACCGGTCGGGCTAAGTCCCCATAACATGGGGAAATCATCAGCATTTGACCCTAAAGTAGGTCCCTCTTCATCACTTATTCTAACTCCCAAGATACCCGCTAAAACTCTCCCGCCCACGGAGAAGCGCCGACCGCTAGAATAGAAATACGACATCCTCAAGCAGCTGGCTTTAGTACCAGCCAAACTGTAAATCCTGGATGCCCTGAGTTTGTCAGCAGGTCTTAGGGAGGCTCTTATAGAAGCCTTGCTCAGCCCCTAGGAGTTTCAAGTTGAGGTAGTTGCTGCCGAGATTTATCAAACGAAGACTAGCCCAGCTGAATGAAATGTGGTGATTTGTTTCACTGATCAGGATGAAGATGTCATCATGCAAGAACATATCAAACCACTATATGTGTCCATCACACTAAATGATGTTGAGATCTATAAATTCTTTATTGAAAACGTATCTGGAGTTAACCTCCTCCCCCTACAAACACTCTGTAAGCTGGGCTACAATGAGAATGACCTAGTACCCTCAACCACAACTTTGTTAAGTTACGACAAGAGAGAACAGAATCCAATGACACAAATCAAGCTAAAACCCCATTTTGGCGACCTTTTGGCCTACTTGGAAATCCTAGTGGTCTGACAGAACAAAGCATTCAATGCCCATCTTGGACGGTTATGAGGCTCTCTCCTTCGTGGACGGTTATTCTGGGTATAATCAAATCTGGATGGCCCGAGAAGACGAAGAAAACACTGTCTTCAGAGCCCCTCAAGGAATATTCTGTTACAGGGTCATGCCCTTTGGTCTCAAGAACGTTGGCGCCACAAATCAATGCGTCATGCATCGTATCTTTAAACCATTCCTGAGGAGATTCGTCGAATGCTATGTGGATGACTTGGTGGTCAAATCAAGACAGCAATCAGATCACCTGTCAAACCTTGAATCCGTCTTAAACAAACTTCGACAACATAGCCTGAAGATGAACCCCTTGAATTGAGCCTTCAGGGTTACCTCAAGGAAACTCCTTGGCTTCGTCGAACGCCATTGTGGCATCAAATTCCACCCTGAAAAGACAATGGCTATCTATGGCCTGCCACCTCCCTGAAATCTCACTGAGTTGAGAGCATTCCAAGGTCATCTGGCCTACATCAGGTGGTTCATAGCCAACCTGGCAGGCAAATGTTTTCCCTTCCCCAGGCTAATGAAAAAGGGGGTTACATACCAATGGAAAGATGATTACCAAGAGGCATTCGACAGCCTAAAGAAGTACCTCTTAAGCTCACTGGTGCTCATGCCCTCGGTTGAAGGAAGACCTCTTATCCTATACGTGATGGCCCTAGAGAGGTCATTGGGATCCTTCCTCGCGCAGAAAAATGACGCTGGTAGTGAAAACAGTCTCTACTACCTCATCTGAACCATGATCGATGCTGAAACTTGATACCCAAACATCGAGAAGAGTTGTTTGGCCTTGGTTTTCACAGTTCAAAAATTGTGAAATTTTCTGCAGCATCATGAAGTCCATTTGGTCTCGTGTTGTAACCCGCTCAAGTACATCCTCAGCTACCCAATGCTAACTGGGTGCCTATCCTGATGGGCAGTCATCCTGCAACAGTTTGACATCCGGTTTGTCCCCTGGAAGGCCATTAAAGGCCAGGCGTTAGCAGATTTTCTGGCAGAGCACCCCTCGATAGGTACCACCACACCAAACATCGAGCTACTTGATGAAGACATATTCTCGGTTCAAGAAGAGCTCCCAACAAGGGAAATGTACTTCAACGGCACATCCCGAAGCCCGACAGGGAAAAGGATGGAGGATCCCAAATTTAACAAAGTGGGATTGGGGATAATACTCATGTCCCTAGAAAGGAAAGTCTTTCCATAATCCTTCCTCGTGTCAGAAGGATGTACGAACAATGATACGGAGTATCAAGCACTCATTGCAGGCCTCGAGCTGGCACTCCAGGCGCAAGTACAACACCTTAAGATAAAAGGTGACTCAGAACTTGTCATCAAGCAAGTCAATGGTGACTACACTATTAAAAAGGAGGAGCGGATTCCCCTATTTGACCAAGTCTGAGGTTTAATGGCGGAATTCTCCACAGAACCAATGTTGACCTATATTCCTTGGTCTCAGAATTCCCAGGACGATGCATTAGCCAACGCGGCCATAGCCCTAGTTGACCTAGACCGGGATGAAACAATTATCATTATTTCCCATCATCGAATGGTCCTGCCGTTTGTTTAGACTAAGACGGAAGAAATCAACGAAGTCATTCCTATCCCTGAGCCATATGCGCCTACCACCGGCTGGATGACCCCCATTGTAAACTACCTTTGAAAGGTATAACTCCCATTAGATAGATCTGAATGAGAGAAAATACTGATAAGGGCAATCAACTTTGTCATATACGGCGGCATAGGTCAGCAAGAGGTCCTCTACAAATGAGGCATCGACGGAGTCCTCCTCGGATGCATTGATGGAGAAGAAACCGAGGTCGTCATGAATGAAGTGAATGCAAGAGTATGTGGAGCACACAGTCATGGTCTAAGCTTTCCCATCAGGTTCGAAGGCTTGGGTACTATTGGCACACCATGACACGATATTGCGAGCACTTTACCGCAAAATCCCACTCATGCCAAATTCATTCCAACTTCATACATCAACCCCCGGAGTTACTTCATTAGGATACGTACTCTTGGCCATTTTCCATCTGGGGAATGGACATTGTGGGACCATATCCTCCTACCACGGCCAAACAATTGAATTACATCCTCACAGCAACCGACTTCTTTTCCAAATGGGCAGAAGTTGTACCCCTAAAGGAAGTTGGGGAAAGAAACATTGTTAGCTTTGTGAAAACCAATATCATCACTAGATTTAGCGTCCCTCATAACATACTGACGGATAACGACACGAACTTCTATTCTACCTAATTGGAGAAACTATACCAAGAATATGGTATCAAGGCTAACCACTCATCCCGCTACCATGCAGTAGCCAATGGACAAATAGAGGCTTTCAACAAGACCATGTCCAACATTCTATATAAAATGGTGGACAAAGACAAGAATTCATGGCCAGATAAACTCCTCTATGCATTGTGGGTTTATCGAACCACAATCTGCACCGCTACTCATGCTACTCCGTACTCATTAGTATACAGACAGAAGCGGTCCTGCCCATTGGTCTCCAATTACCCTCACTCTGTGTTTCCATTTGTGATCAGTTATCCAACGATGAGAAATCAGAAAAATGGATAGGTGGATTGGAATAGCTGGACGAGAAGCGGTTGCACACTTTGCACCATCTGGAGGTATATCAGAACCGAATCACACGAGCCTTCAATAAAAAGGTTCATCTTCAGTCTTTCGTGGAAGGAGAATTGGTGTTGGTCCTCCAGACCCTAATGATACCCGGAAAGAAACCTTCAAAGATGGAGCCCAAGTGGGAGGGACGATATGTTATACACAAGCTCTACTCCAACGGAGCATATGCTCTGATCTCCACGGATGGGTAATTCACCACCCCTTCTACAAATGTGAGGTTTCTAAAGAAGTATTTCACATAATTGAAGGCAGTTCTCATCCAAGCTGCAAGACGTTAAACTGCCAAGCCCCAACGGTCCAAAATCTATGACCCTAAACTAAGAGTACTTCATCCTCCCCTTCATGGATGGTTATTATGGGTATAATCAGATCTGGATGGCCCGAGAAGACAAAGAAGCCACTGCCTTCAGATCCCCTCAAGGAATATTCTATTATAGGGTCATGCCCTTTGGTCTCAAGAACGTTGGCGCCACATATCAACGCGCCATGCATCGTATCTTTAAACCATTCCTGGGGAGATTTGTCGAATGATACATGGATGACTTGGTGGTTAAATCAAGACAACGCTCAGATCACCTGTCAGACCTTGAAGCCATCTTTAACAAACTTCAACAACATAGCCTGAAGATGAACATCTTGAAATGAGCCTTCGGGGTTTCCTTATAGAAATTCCTTGGCTTCGTCGTATGCCATCTTGGCATCGAAGTCGAACCTGAAAAGACAAAGGCAATCCTTGTCCTACCACCTCTAGGCAATCTCAATGAGTTAAGAGCATTCCAAGGGCACCTGGCCTACATCAGGCGGTTCATAGCCAACCTGGCAGGCAAATGTTTTCCCATCACCAGGCTAATGAAAAAGGGGGTTACGTACCAATGGACAGATGATTTCCAAGAGGCATTTGACAGCATAAAGAAGTACCTCTTAAGCCCGTCGGTGCTCATGCCCCTGGTTGAAGGAATACCTCTTATCCTATACGTGACATCCCTAGAGAGGTCATGGGGAGCCTTCCTTGTGCAGAAAAATAACGTCTGTAGTGAAAACAATCTCTACTACCTCAACCGAACCATGATCGACGCTGAAACCCGATAATCAAACATCGAGAAGAGTTGTTTGGACTTGGTTTTTGCTGTTCAAAAATTTTGACATTATCTGCAGCATCATGAAGTCCATTTGGTCTCGCGTTGTAACCCGCTCAAGTACATCCTCATCCACCCAATGCTGACTAGGTGCCTATCCCGATGGGCATTCATCCTGCAATAGTTTGACATCCGGTTTGTCCCCGGGAAGGCCATCAAAGGCCAGGCCTTAGAATATTTTCTGGCAGAGCACTCCTCGACAGGTACCACCGCACCGAATGTCGAGATACCTGATGAAGACATATTCTCAGTTCAAGAAGAGCTCTCAAAATGGGAAATGTACTTCGATGGCGCATCCCGAAGCCCAACAGGGAAAAGGATGGAGGATCCCAAATTTAACAAGGTGGGATTGCGAATAATACACATGTCCTCAGAAAGGGAAGTCTTTCCATATTCATTCCTCCTGTCAGAAGGATGTATGAACAATAATACGAAGTATCAATCCCTCATTGCAGGCCTCGACCTGGCACTCCAGGCGCAAGTACAACACCTTAAGATAAAAGGTGACTCGAAACTGGTCATCAAGCAAGTCAATGGTGACTATACTTTTAAAAAGGAGGAGTTGATTCCCCTATTTGACCGCGTCTGAGGGTTAATGGAGGAATTCTCCACAGAACCAACGTTGACCTATATCCCCCGGTCTCAGAATGCCCAGGCCGATGCATTATCCAATGCGGCCACAGCCCTAGCTGACCCAGACCGGGATGAAACAGTTATTAGTATTTCCCATTGTCGAATGATCCTTCCATTTGTTTAGACAAATATGGAATAAATCAACGAAGTCAGTCCTATCCCTGAGCCATACGCGCCTGCCATCGGCTGGATGACCCCCATTGTAAACTACCTTCGAAAGGTAGAACTCCCATCAAACAAAGCTGAAGGAGAGAAAATATAGAGAAGGTAATCAACATTGTCCTATACAGTGGCACGGGTCAGCATGAGGTCCTCCACAAACGATTCCTCGATAGAGTCCTCCTCAGATGCATTGATAGAGAAGAAACTGCGTCAGTCATGACTGAAGTGCATGCATGAGTATGTGCAGCACACCAGTCAGGGTCTAAGCTTTCCCATCAGGTTCGAAGGCTTGGGTACTATTTGCCCACCATGACCCGATATTGCGAGCACTTTACCGCAAAATGCCACTCATGCCAAATTCATGCCAACTTCATACATCAACCCCTAGAGTTACATCATCAGGCTAAGTACTCCTGGCCATTTTCCATTTGGGGAATGGACGTTGTGGGACCATATCCTCCCACCATGGACAAAAAATTGAAGTACCACTACTAAAAAAAAGGGCATTAGCGACCGCCATTGGCGGTCGCTAAAGGCCTATAGCGACCGCCAATGGCGGTCGCATCAGCCTCGTCGTTGTAGGCCAATAGTGACCGCCATTGGCGGTCGCTATAGGTGGCCAAAATGCCGGCCATAAGCGACCGCCAGGCGGTTGCTATAAAGTGTCGGGCGGGGACCATTAGCGACCGCTAAAAGCGGTCGCTACTGCTTCCCGGACATCAGCCTATAGCGACCGCCACTGGCGGTCGCTGACGCTGCCCGACAGCCAGTCTATAGCAACCGCCAAAGGCGGTCGCTAAACTGGGGAAAAAATTTTAAAAAAAATTCATACCAAAATAAATATAAATAAATATATATATATATATTTGTTAAATAAAATATATATATATTTATATTTATATTAATGAAAATATTTATATATATAATATTAAATAAAATATTATTCATTTTTTTAATGAAATGGACGAATTGTGTTTTTTTTCTTCATGGTGCAAAATCAGAGATATAACAAGGTAACAGTCATAACAAATGGAAAAAAATTTCAAACAGCATAAACATCAAAATCATCATAAACGATAAACGTGCTTCAACGATCCGAGCAGGTCCATCTATTTCAATCTTCTGCTTCAAAACCTACAATAAGACAAAAAAACAAAACAAACGTAAATTGAACATAATTATTCAGTTATTATATACATATAATAAAATTAAATCTGACATCAAATCATGGTGCTATAATAATTTAAAACCCCCAATTTAAGAAATGTTATCATTTCAGGTCATTCGGAGCACGTTTGCTCCGAATTCGACCGTCTCACGCCGTTTTTGGTGTTTTATGACACCGGAAACGTGTTTCCGGTCACCGCGGTCAAACGACACCTCCGATTGACATTCCGTCTACCCGAACATTTCAAAAATCACACAACGGCTGTTTTCGTACGGTTTCATGGCATTCCGAGTTCATTCGGGTGGTTTTGACCCCCCCACTTGCTGTTTTAGCGTGCGCGAAGCTGCTGAAAACGACGCACTCGGCCGTACCACGCGCACCGCACGTCCGATGGGCGCGTCGTCTCCTCCTACATGTCACGAATAATATTCCTAATGTTTTCGTGTGGTTTCAGGTCATTTGGACCACGTTTGCTCCGAATTCGACCGTCTCACAATGTTTTTGGTGTTTTATGACACCGGAAACGTGTTTCCGGTCACCGTGGTCAAACAACACCTCTGATTGACGTTCCGTCTACCCGAACATTTCACAAATCACACAATGGCTGTTGTCGTACGGTTTCATGGCATTCCGAGTTCGTTCGGGTGGTTTTGACCCCCCATGCTCCGTTTTAGCGCGCGCGGAGCTGCTGAAAACGACGCACTCGGCCGTACCGTGCGCACCGCACGTCGGATGGGCGCGTCGTCTCCTCCTACACGTCAAGAATAATATTCCTAATGTTTTTGTGTGGTTTCAGGTCATTCGGAGCATGTTTGCTCCGAATTCGACCGTCTCACGCCGTTTTTGGTGTTTTATGACACTGGAAACGCGTTTCCAGTCACCGCGGTCAAAAGACACCTCCAATTGACGTGACGTCTGCCCGACCATTTCACAAATCACACAAAGGATGTTGTCGTACGGTTTCATGGCATTCCGAGGTCGTTCGGGTGGTTTTGACCCCCCCACGCGCCATTTTAGCGCACGCGGAGCTGCTGAAAACGACGCACTCGGCCGTACCGTGCGCACCGCACGTCCGATGAGCGCGTCGTCTCTTCTTACACATCACGAATAAAATTACTAATGTTTTCGGGTGGTTTCAAGTCATTCGGAGCACGTTTGCTCCGAATTCGACTGTCTCACGCAGTTTTTGGTGTTTTATGACACCGAAAATGCGTTTCCGGTCACCGCGGTCAAACGACACCTCTGATTGACGTGTCGTCTGCCTGAAAATTTTACAAATCACACAACGGCTGTTTTCGTACGGTTTCATGGCATTCCGAGGTCGTTCGGCTGGTTTTGACCACCCCCCCCCCCCACGCGCCGTTTTAGCGCGCGCGGAGCTGCTGAAAACGACGCACTCGTCCGTACCGCACGCACCGCACGTCCGATGGGCGTGACATATCCTCCTACACATCAAGAATAAAATTCCTAATGTTTTCGTGTGGTTTCAGATCATTCGGAGCATGTTTGCTCTGAATTCGACCGTCTCACGCCGTTTTTGGTGTTTTATGACACCGGAAACGCGTTTCCGGTCACCGCGGTCAAACGACACCTCCGATTGATGTGACGTCTACCCGAACATTTCACAAATCACAAAACGGCTGTTGTCGTACGGTTTCATGGAATTCCGAGTTCATTCGGGTGGTTTTGACCCCCCCCCCCCCCTCACGCGCCGTTTTAGCGCGCACGGAGCTGCTGAAAACGACGCACTCGGCCGTACCGCACGCACTGCACGTCCGATGGGCACGCCGTCTCCTCCTACACGTCACGAATAATATTCCTAATGTTTTCGTGTGGTTTCAGGTCATTCGGAGCACGTTTTCTCCGAATTCGACTGTCTCACGCCGTTTTTGGTGTTTTATGACACTGGAAACGCGTTTCCAGTCACCGCGGTCAAACGACGCCTCCGATTGACGTTCCGTCTTCCCGACCATTTCAAAAATCACAAAACGGCTGTTTTCGTACGGTTTCATGGCGTTCTGAGGTCGTTCGGGTGGTTATGACCCCCCCCCCCCCCCCACGCACCGTTTTAGCGCGCGCGGAGCTGCTGAAAACGACGCACTCGGCTGTACCACGCGCACCACACGTCTGATGGGCGCACCGTCTCCTCCTACACATCAAAAATAATATTCCTAATGTTTTAGTGTGGTTTCAGGTCATTCGGAGCACGTTTTCTCTGAATTCGACCGTCTCACGCCGTTTTTGGTGTTTTATGACACTGGAAACGCGTTTCCGGTCACCGCGGTCAAACAACACCTCCGATTGACATGCCGTCTGCCCGACCATTTCAAAAATCACACAACGGCTGTTGTTGTACGGTTTCATGGCATTCCGAGGTCGTTCAGGTGGTTTTGACCCCCCCACGCGCCGTTTTAGCGCGCGCGGAGCTGCTGAAAACGACGCACTCGGCCGTACCACGCACATCGCACGTCCGATAGGCACGCCATCTCCTCCTACACATCACGAATAATATTAATAATGTTTTTGTGTGGTTTCAGGTCATTCGGAGCACGTTTGCTCCGAATGAGAGCATCTCACGCCGTTTTTGGTATTTTATGACACCGGAAACGCGTTTCCAGTCACCGCGGTCAAACGAAACCTCCGATTGACGTACCGTCTACCTGACCATTTCAAAAATCATACAACGGCTGTTGTCGTACGGTTTCACGGCATTCCGAGGTCATTCGGGTGGTTTTGACCCCTCCACGCGCCGTTTTAGCGCGCACAGAGCTGCTGAAAACGACGCACTCGGCCGTACCGTGCGCACCGCACTTCCGATGGGCGCGTCGTCTCCAAATACATGTCACAAATAATATTCCTAATGTTTTCATGTGGTTTCAGGTCATTCGGAGCACGTTTTCTCCGAATTCGACCATCTCACGCCGTTTTGGTGTTTTATGACACCGGAAACGCATTTCCGGTCACCGCGGTCAAACGACACTTTCGATTGAAGTGTTGTCTGCCTGACCATTTCACAAATCACACAACAGCTATTGTTGTACGGTTTCATGGCATTCCGAGGTCGTTCGGGTGGTTTTGACCCCCCCCCCCCCACGCGCCGTTTTAGCGCGCGCGGAGCTGCTGAAAACGACGCACTCGGCCGTACCGCGCGCACCGCACGTCTGATGGGTGAGTCGTCTCCTCCTACACGTCACGAATAATATTCCTAATGTTTTTGTGTGGTTTCAGTTCATTCGGAGCACGTTTGCTCCGAATTCGACCGTCTCACGCCGTTTTTGGTGTTTTATGACACCGGAAACGCGTTTCCGGTCACCGCAGTCAAACGACACCTCCGATTGACGTGTCTTATGCCCGACCATTTCAAAAATCACACAACGGCTATTGTCGTACGGTTTCATGACATTTCGAGGTCATTCGTGTGGTTTTGACCACCCCCCCCCCCCCCCACGCGTCGTTTTAGCGCGCGCGGAGCTGCTGAAAACGACGCACTCGGCCGTACCGCGCGCACCGCACGTCCGATGGGCACGCCGTCTCCTCCTACACGTCACCAATAATATTCCGGTGTGCAGGGAGGGCTGTCTGGAGTGCGGGGAAGGCTGTCCGGGGTGCGGGAGGGCTGTCCGGAGTGCGGGAGGGCTGTCCGGGGTGCGGGAGGGCTGTCCGGGGTGCGGGGAGGGCTGTCCGGAGTGCGGGGAAGTTTGTCCGGGGTGCGGGAGGGCTGTCCGGTGTGCGGGGAGGGCTGTCCGGAGTGCGGGGAAGGCTGTCTGGGGTGCGGGAGGGCTGTCCGGTGTGCGGGGAGGGCTGTCCGGAGTGCGGGGAAGGGTTTCCGGGGTGCGGGAGGGCTTTCTGGGGTGCGGGAGGGCTGTCCGGAGTGTGGGAGGGTTGTCCGGGGTGCGGGGGGGGGGGGGGGGGGCTGTCCGGGGTGCGGGATGGACTGTACGGAGTGCGGGGGGCCTGTCAATATTCTCCCTTGATTTCAAATTACAAGATAAAAAAATTTCAGTCACTATAAATGGTCTAGTAAACCTGGTCTTATTCTTACTAGACATTAGCTTCCATGTTGAAGAATGAAACAACACTTTGTCTCCTACTTGAATTTATCCCTCCTATTTCACCCTATTATGGATAGAGTTAGCATTCTCCTTACATTGTTGGGTTTCTTATTGGGTTTTGATCTTAGTTTATAAATCTTTATCATCTCTGGCTTCATTTTTGTCAGTTTTCCCTAACTCCAGGTCAACGTTTTGGGAATAATAGATAGATTTATGATATAGCTCAAACCCAACATAAATATCAATAACAACCCTACCATTAAAAGCAGAAACACACCTCGTGAATATGATGCGTCATGCGTGTTCATCACTGACCTCCATCTGGTGGGCCAGGGGCCTACAAAAAATAAATATTATGAATATTTTTATAGCAAAAATAATTTAAATTAAATAAATAAATATAGTATAAACCTACGTCATGTGATCCCCTACACCATCACCTGAACGCACATATTCCCGCAGTGCTCTAACCTCAGCAGCCAGTTGCGCATTTGCCTCCTCGGAAGCCCACAGCCGTGCCTCGAAATCTGACATCTGCTGTGTCATCTGAGCAACAGCAGGACCGACAACCGCAGCGCGTGACACTACAGAATGAGGAATCCCTGTTCCATAGGTCAAACTATATCCATGTCCATCCAGACCAATGATGCGATGAAAGATCTCATCCCTTCGCATGGGAAGCTGTCGCTGGTCCTCTGGAAGATGTTCTAATTCAAATTCAAATTGAGCCTGTGAAATATTTAAATATATATAAATATATTAATATAAATATTTTATGTAGGTATTGGTAATGATTACAAGCACTTACTATCAATGCTGCAGCCTCTGGATCATTGCGATCACGAGTCCTCATCCACACCGACATTTTATCAGTTGGTGCACCTTGCTCCCGCAACTATATATGAATAGAATATAAAAACAAACCCGTATTAATTAAAAAAAATTAAAAATGATTAATAAATACCTCATGTCGGATCTGAGACACATGACGAGTCCTGAGCCTGTGAGGTGGTCCCTGCAACGCTCGATTCTCAGAATGGTGTGTAGACACCTCCTACATTCAATTCATTCAAATATCAAACAAATCACAAATTCTTGAAAATATATATATACCAAAATAAATATACAAACCGCAACACCCTCAATAGACCAATATGCAACTAAATCACGCCACTGAGCTGGGAGGACACCTCTCAGGACTTTTTCTAGAATGTATGGGGCACCCACATTTGGTACCAAGTGGTCCCTCTTGACTTTGCCTTTATAGTCTTTCCACATCTTACGGCATTTTCTCATACACACTGGTCGAAACTCATCAGGACATACTTTCAAATTTTTCTATTAAAGAAAAAAATCACATATGTTATTGCTGATTATACATAGGGAATAAATTAAAATGGTCTTCTTACCTGAACCTCCCTCCAAAGACGATCTAACGTGTCCTGAGGGATAGAATCCCAGTCACGCGTGGTCAATGGAAATCGATGTGGATCATGTATGATATGACCCAACTGACGAATAAATGCAGGGGAATTCCATCCCACAGGATGAAATACCTCATCAAATGAAACATCAAAAGTCGTGTCAGAATTCCATGCTAATATGCCTCGACCAGGGCCTCTCCTATGAGAGGAAGAAGCAGTCGGGTCTGATCCTGTTGAAAATAATTTTATATACAAATTGACAAATGTTATAAATATATATATATATATATATATCTGTTTATTAATTACATAAAAAATAGAGACAATGACATTCCAACATACCTCGACCCTGAGACGTAGATGCCTCAGATGGATGATGTGGATCTTCTGCCTCTTCCCCTGACATGCCTGCAGTCATGGAAAACATTAGTAAGGGGACTAACCAAAGTGTCCAAATGATAAATTGGACTATTTTTAAAAAAAAATCAAAATTGTACAGTTGTTAATAAAACAAAAAGGGATTGAATAATTAGTTGGGAATGAATTTTAAAAAATCAGAAAATTCACAAAACAGATATACAAATTATGTACAAAACCAATCAATGCATAGCCAAATTTCAAATTGAATTAATAAAAATTCGAGCAGCACATGAACCAAATGAAGAATACCTCAATGGAAAGATACACCGATAATAACATCAACATAACATGAGTTAAATCACCCTAAATATTTACAACTGAATAAACTTCAAAAAGTGAGGATTAAACTTACAAGGATTTATAAAATGTTTACATAATTTATGATATCTTAGGCTAAAAAGTGGGAAAACAATTATACCTTTCATTAAGCATGAAAATCGACCGTTTCTCCTTCAACAGCCGCTCTGACCCAATAAATATATTCTTCACGTTGAACTACGGTATGTTGATCAAGTTTTTGGAAAACAAAAGGAAAAGTCTCGGGTTCATCTTGTTCAAATACAAACACTCCTCGCTGAGACATTTTGACAACAACTTGCCAACTTGGATTCGAAGGAAAAGTAACGAAAAATACTTGTTCCGCTTGTGATGTCAAAATGAAACGTTCATTATCAACTCGTTCATTTCTGTATAACATATAGTTTAAATTCACCAATGAAAACTGATATTGATCGACTTTACATCCACGCACTGGATCAACCCAATTACACTTTAACAATATGTACTTCAACCCGTGTGTGTATACAACTTCAATGATGTCGATCAATTGACCATAGTAATAACCAGAATCGACAAATGGACAACCGATGCCACTGTTTTGTGTGGCTCATTTTTTGTCAACATCTTTAATGTGAAATCGAAAACCATTAGCATCTATAGATTTATAACGACGAGCCGTTATAGATGGACCCTCAGCCAGTTGGATAAATTCTTTAGTTAGCATGGGGTCCCCTAACTCCCTCAGCTTATGAACCTACATAATTCATAGAATTCAATAATGATATATGAAGAAAGACATTAGTATAATACTTCACTCATAATGAAAATCAATTTATACATACATAATCCTTGAACCAATCATGAAATGACGCATAATGAGACTGTTGAATTTGCAACTCAGTCGCACGATACAGCACTTCTTTTATCTCATTAATGTGTTTTCTGCAAATGATAATGCAATTCTTAAATGATCAACTTATGCAAACAAAACATGTAAAAGTTAAACAATAAAAGTAATAAGATACTTACTTCATTAATGGTGAAACTGATGGAGTATTGAAAAAGATATATCGATGCGCTTGTATCCACTCGATGTTGTCTATATCATATGTGGTTCCTTCTCCAACTGGACCATCCTAAATCTAAGATGGCTTATCTAATTTTGTTTCAACATCCGTAAGATATTCTGCACAAAAAGTAGTACACTCATCCATCAAATAACCATTGGCTATTGATGCCTCCAGACGAGCTCTGTTGCATACAAATCGTTTCAATGTACTCAAATACCGCTCAATAGGACACATCCACCTGAATTGCACTGGACCAGCAGCCATTACTTGTTCAGTTAGGTGCACTGTCAAGTGGACCATAACATAGAAAAATGAGGGGGGAAATAGTTTCTCAAAGTGACAAAGCGTAAGTACAATTCGGTTCTATAAACTTTTTAAATCACTCATTCGTTGATTTCTTAAACAAAGATGTCTAAAAAAATTACTCATCTCAATCAACGGCTGAACAACATTGGGGGATAAACAATCACAAATGTCTATTGGAATCAACTGCTGAAGTAGTATGTGATTGTCATGACTTTTCAACCCTTGCAATGTCTTGATCGTCAGATTCACACACTTTGAAATATTAGAAGAGTAACCATCAGGCACCTTGAGCATCTTCAAAATGGAAAGAAATGTCTCTTTCTCCTTTGTAGTCATCGTATACTGTGCAGCAGGCATATATGCCTTGTTTCCCTCAGCTAACTGTAAATGCAACTGTTTCCTTAAACCCATTTCTTCCAAATCGTGGCGTGCATTAACATGGTCCTTTGATTTCCCACTGACACCTAAAATGGTCCACAATATGTTATCACAAACATTTTTTTCAATGTGCATGACATCCAAATTATGCCTTAGCATGTTAGTTTTCCAATACGGAAGACTATAAAAAATACATTTCTTTTTCCAATTGTGACTACGCTGCCTACCCGCATCTCGAATATTACGTACCGGAGGAGCCAACAAATCCTGAATTTCATATACCGTGCGGATGTTTTCTTCCTCAATCTGCAATAACATTTCGACTCCTGTCATGATCTTTGGTGCTGGGCTGAACTCTCTAGAACCATCAAATGCCACTCTGTCCTTTCTGAGCCTGTGTTGAGGGGGGAGAAAACGTCTGTGACCCATGTATGCCCATTTTTTGGAATGCTTAAGCCATACAGATTTTTTACTTTTGTTGCAACAAGTGCAAGAAAATTCCCCTTTCGTACTCCATCCTGATAAATTTGCATAAGCTGGGAAGTCATTGATTGTCCATAATAAAGCAGCCTGCAGTTTGAACATTTCATTCCTTTCACAGTCATAAGTCATCACACCATTGCCCCAAAATTCATTCAACTCATCAATCAATGGCTGAAGTTAAATGTCAATCTTATCCCCCGGACGTTTAGGTCCATCAATAAGAGTGGAAAGTAATATAAATTGTTGCTTCATACAAAGCCACGAAGGAAGATTATACAGAACCAACACTGTGGGCCATGTGCTATGAGTTGCACCAACCATAGTCTTGAATGGATTGAGACCATCTGCTTCCAATCCCAATCGGACATTACGAACATCTTTGGAAAAGTCGGGATGTCTCTTATCAAAATCCTTCCATGCATGAGAGTCTGCCGGGTGGGTTAACATATCACTTTCATGAACTCTTTCTGCATGCCATCTCATTAAATTAGAAACTTTAGATGACATAAAAAATCTTTTCAACCTTGGTTTAAGGGGAAAGTAACGCATTTGCTTTACGGCAATCGGTTTCCCCTGTATCACAATCTGACTTTGATGAGTCTGATTTCCCCTGTTCTCTTTCCACCTAGAAGCACCAAAAACCATACAAATATCCAAATGGGCAGTTTCCTTTCTAAACAACATACAGTTGTTTGCACAAGCATCTATGGTCTCATATGTAAAACCTAAGTTCTCTATCAGCTTACGAGCATGGTAATACGACTCAGGAATCTTAGCATCGACAGGAAGAACCTTTTTCAATAACACCAACAACATGTCGAATGATGTGTCTGACCAATGATTCAAAGTCTTCAAATGAAACAACTCCACGATAAATGACAATTTATTGAAAGAAGTACATCTAGGATATAATTCTGTTTTTGCATCATCAATTGCTTCATAAAACCTCCTTGAATCATGATCTGCACCAGAGTGAAGATTTATCTCGCCGGTCTCAAGATTCTGGATGTCAATGCCTTCAGGATCCAACCCACGTACCATTTCAGTAAGCATTTCATGCATTGGATTATTCATCCTTGCATCAACATCCATCTGAACTGTATCCGTATTTTCACAAAGAACATATTCTTCTCCATGACGAGTCCAACTCTTATAATTTCTCATAAATCCATTAAAGAATAGGTGCTCCCTCACAGTATCTCATGTGAATTGATATCTGTTAGCACATTTTCTACATGGACAACTAATATAGTCACTTTCAAATCCTCTAGTGAAGTCAATAAACTGCATAATGCCATTGAAATACTCTCTAGACGTTCGATTTGGAAGATCAATCCAACTCTTATCCATAATAAGATCCCTATAACAAAAATTTACACAAAAAGTATTACATTTTCATTTTTCATATCAAATATATTTAAAATAAATACTAATTAATTGTTTGTGAACCATTTATAAAATAATAATGTAAGTGAAAGCCCATGTCATACCTGATTGCGCTACAAACCTGTAAGGGAGGGGAGCCGAAGGCGGTGCTGCGAGGGAGAGGAGAGGCAGCGGTGGGGAGCCGGAGCCAGAGCTGGTGCGGTGAGGGAGGGGACGGTGAAAGAGGGGACGGGTGGTGGTAGTGCGGAGAGGGAGGGGACAAAGACAAAGGGGACGAGGGTTGGAGGGGTGCGGGGGGTGTTTGGGGTGCTGGGGGGGAAGGAAGAGGGGGCGGAGGGCTGAGGGCGGAGGTCGGAGGCCAGAGGGGCTGGGGGCCGAAGGCCAGAGGGCGGCCGAAGGGCTGCCGGAAGGCGGCCCGAGGGCTGCCGGGCTACCGGAGGCGGGTGGCGGGAGGCCCGACGGCAGAGGGAGGCCGCAGGACGACCGCAAGGCGGAGGGCGGCCGGAGGAGGGCGGGGCCGGCGGAGGGCGGCCGGAGGGTGGAGTGCGGCCGGAGGGCAGACGGGGTGGCCAAAGGGCTGCCGGAGGGCGTCCGGGCTACCGGAGGTGGGTGGTGGGAGGCTCGAGGGCAGAGAGAGGCCGCAAGGCGGAGGGCGGCTGGAGGAGGGCGGGGCCGGCAGAGGGTGGCTGAAGGGCAGCCAGAGGGCGACCGGAGGCCGGAGGGCGGCTGGCAGAGGGCGGGGCCGGTGGAGGGTGGGGCCGGTGGAGGGCGGGGTCAGCGGAGGGCGGGGCCAGCGGAGGGCCGCCAGCCGGTGGACGGGGCGACGGGGAGGGCGCGGTGACGGGGAGGGCGCGACGACGGGGAGGGTGCGGCGATGGGGAGGGTGCGGCGACGGGGAGGGTGGGGGCGACGGGGAGGGCGGGGGCGACGGGGAGGGCGCGACGTCGGGGAGGGCGCGACGATGGGGAGGGCGCGGCAATGGGGAGGGCGCGACGATGGGGACGGGGGAAGGGAGGGGGGAGAATTCGCGAGGAGGGAGGGGGGAGGGGGCGCTAAATCCCCCCCTTTTTTAGGGAATGGTAGCGACCGCCATTGGAGGTCGCTATTGGTTACCTATAGCAACCGTCAATGGCGGTCGCTATAGGTTAAGGGGCTCAAAAGCCCATTTTTTCAGTAGTGTACATCCTCACAGCAAATGACTTCTTTTCCAAATGGGCAGAAGTTTTACCCCTCAAGGAAGTCAGGGCAAGAAACATTGTCAGCTTTTTGAAAACCAATATCATCACCAGATTTGGAATCCCTCATACCACACTGATGGATAACAGCACGAACTTCTGTTCTACCGAATTGGAGAAACTATACCAAGAATATGGTATCAAGGCTAACCACTCATCCCGATACCATGCATCGGCCAACGGAAAGATAGAGGCTTTCAACAAGACCCTGTCCAAAATTCTCTAGAAAATGGTGGAGAAAGAAAAGAAGTCATGGCCGGATAAACTCCTCCATGCATTGTGGGATTATCGAACCACAATCTACACCACTACTTGGGCTACTCCGTACTCATTAGTATACGGGAGAGAAGCGGTCCTACCCATTGAGCTCTAATTACCCTCACTTTGTGTTGTCAATTGTGATCAGTTATCCAATGATGAGCAATCAGAAAAATGGCTAGGTGAATTGGAACAGCTGGACAAGAAGCAGTTGCACACTTTGCACCATCTGGAGGTATATCAGAACCGAATCGCATGAGCCTTCAATAAAAAGGTTCATCTTTGGTCTTTCATGGAAGGAGAATTGGTTTTGGTCCTCCAAACCCCAGTGATACCTGGAAAGAAACCTCTAAATATGGATCCCAAGTGGGAGGGATGATATGTTATACACAAGGTCTACTCCAACGGAGCATATGCCCTGATCTCCATGGATGGGCAATTCACCACCGCTCCTACAAATGTGAGGTTTCTAAAGAATTATTTTGCATAATTGAAGGCAGTTATAATCCAAGCTACAAGACGTTAAACTGCCAAGCCCCAATGGTCCAAACTCTATGACCCTAAACTAAGAGTACTTCCTCCTCACCGCATGATGTTAAATTGCGTGGATTCCAGAGAAATACGTCCGGCTTGATTCCTACCCTTGAAAGATATGTAGCGATGCCAGTATTCCCCATCCTGACCCATCCACCCCCAAATAAAACAAAAAAATGCCTTTTCCCCCGTGTACGACCCAGCCCTGGATGGGGTGTATTCCTCGTCCTTACCGCACGATGTTAAACTGCACAGATAAGAGAGATCGAAAAATTCCCCCTTCCCCCGTGTACTAACCATACCTATACAGGGTGTATCATCCTATAAAGAACTAAGTATGGCTTGATTCCTACCCTTGAAAATATGTAGCGATGCCAGGATTCTGTATCCTAGCCCGGTTATCCCCAAATAAAGTCAAAAAATGCCCTTTTCCCCCGTGTACGGATGAACCCAGCACGGGGTGTATTCCTCGTCCTTATCGCATGACGTTAAACTGCACAGATGAAAAAAAGATTTAAAAATCCCCCCCTGTATGGACCAAACCTGCACGGGGTGTGTTCCTCATCCTTACCGCACGACGTTAAACTGAACGGATAAAAAATAATAATAAAATAAATGTGCTCCCTTCCCCCCATGTAAGGACCAGACCTTCATGGGTTGTACTACCAAGAATAACTATGTGTGGCTTGATCCCTGCCCTCTCAGGATACGTAGCGACGCCGAGATCTTATCTCCTGGCCCAGCCACTGAGAAAATAAAACACAAATATATATACCTCTCGTCCTCACCGAACGACGTTAAACTGCACGGACCTTGTCCTCACCGCACGACGTTAAACTGCATGGACTTTGTCGCGACCCACCCAAGATATATAGGAAAACAAGATGGGAATACTCCTCACTCATTTGGATGCATCCTCTCTATACATCAAACTCCACGACTCGAGTAATTGCGGATCTTTATAATCACTCATGGCCATCGGAAGTGGAAAGTTATCGACCCGTGGACACCTTTGCATGACTATGTATACCATGCCCTTAGCGGCTCTGCATATTGATAGCCCTTGTCCCATCTACCAAAGGCAATATTTCCTTAGGAGATACCCTTCCAATCTTCGTACATTTACTGGACTCAGAGCCCCCATATCATATCTCCTGATCCAAAAATTTATGGAGCAGTGGTTTACAAGTTCATTCCTCTCTCACATCTGAATGTTGCAAGGGTATCCCAACCTAGTTAGCCTATGTGTCCGCCCGTGGTTATCATGATGACATACATCTATGAACATCAAGTCAGGGCTAAACTACTTTGACTCGATAGGAAATTGTGGTGGAGATGTTTCTTGTATGCCTGAACACCGTTATCCCTATATGCCAAACTCTGTACTATGAGAAATCTCGGATTTTCATAATCATTCATGGCCATCGAAAGTGGAATTTTGTCGACCCGGGGACACCTTTGCATGACTATGCATACCATGCCCTCAGTGGCTCTGCATATTGATGGCCCCTCTCCCATCTACCAAAGGCAAGATTTCATCAAGCATTACTCTTCCTATCTCTATATGCTTATCGGCCACAGAGCCCCCATACCATACCTCTTGATCTGGGAAACCCCAGAGTTACAGTTTACACCCTCGTTCCTTCACACCTATTCAAAGTATACCAGAGCCTCCTAACTCAATTTCCCTCTGAGTAATTATAGCAATAGTCACCTAATGGCCCGAACTATATGACCATTAAATTAAGATTACTTCGTCCTTGCCGCACAACATTAAACTGAATAGAGTAAAGGTATACCACATGCACAAGATAAATCTGCGAGGGAAACTCTTCAAGATTTGACATCAATCTGGGAAGAACATCCCCGACATATCCAGACACTTCCTTACCAAACGACAGACTTCGTGGCCCGGTCAATCGCGGATCCTCATAATCACTCATGGCCATTGGAATTGGAAAGTTGTCGACCCGTGGACACCTTTGCATGACTATGAATACCATTCCCTCAGTGACTCTGCATATTGATAGTCTCTGGCCCATATACCAAAGTCAATATTTCCTTAGGCGACACTCTTCCTAGCCCCGTACGCTTACCGGCTTCAGATCCCCCATATCATCTCTCCTGATCTAAGAGGCCCCGGAACCACGGTTTACACCATCAACCCCACTCCACGTCTTGGACATGCCGAGATCTTCAAGACCAGTTACATTCTGATCTAGAGTGGCCTTTGAAACTACTTCCTTACTACATGACGATTAAAATTGCATGGAGCATGTCTTTTCCGCTTGGTAATAAACTGCAAAGACCAATCATTGAGCATCCAGAGAAATGCCTCTAATCGTAAGCATTTTCACGGATTTAAAAATGATCCCCTGTACTCGCTACACGATGTTAAGTTGCACATCATCTTCAAAAATTCTCCCCATTCTTACAGCATGACGTTAAACTGCACGTTCAAACCTATCATGGGTTCAGTCTGGAATGGAGGTTTTCCTCTGTCCCTCAATGCATTGGCTAGACCTGCACAAACCACCGTCTCACACCAGCATGAGAAGTGGTGACTTCACCGATTCTCAAGAAATTTTGTAGAGACCCGAAGCTTATCGTACATGGACTTTACATTACTTTTGCGGAATACTTAGTACATAACAAAAACACACACACAAGGATCGTAATAGTTTAGTGTCTTTGGAAACTCGGAACGTAATCTTCTAATCCTGGTGGAAGATCTTCAACATCTCCCACAAAGATCTTCCTTTTTTTTTTACCTAAAACCTTTCTTTATATCCTGGGGAAAAGAAAACATAAAAGGGTGAGCTCAAATGCTCAGTAAGGGTAAACAAAAGAAATATCAATCACATAATTTTCATAAGAACATAACATTTTTGGAAATCTTAACCTGCAAAAGAGAGCATAATTTCATAACATGGGATAAATCATAGTAGTGAAAATGAAACCCTTACTTAAAACATTACTCATTGTGGCATACACACATAATCATAGAGAATCATTTCTTGTTAGTCAAGACTCATTACCAAGACTATCTTAGTGGACAAAGTCCCTTTCTGAATCGAGTAATCCTCGTTTCAGTCCTGTTTCACTGAACCGGTATAACCTACCATTCCAGCCATGTCTATCTCATGAGATATGAAATCTTTACCCAATGCATTGGAGGGAGATATAGGTCCCACCCATCTCTTAATGAATCCTTTCTTATGTGTGCCACAAAATCATAAATCATACATCATTGCATAACCCATGTAATAAAAATGGGATTCTTAAACAACATGACATCATAAAACCATTCATATAAGATAAAGGAATTCATAAACATAATTCCATCACAACATAGTCAAATAAATGTAAAAATATGGATAGAAACAGAACCCTTTATTATCTTATATGGAAAATAATTTTGATAAAACACTTGAATTGAATTCTTGAGGAAAATATCCTTTCTTCTTAAAAATCAATTTCTTTTCACAAAACATCATGCAATTTTAAAAGAAAGAGATTTTATTGAAAATAGTCATGAAATCTTTTAGAGGAAGCTTCATGAAAATAAGGCTTTGTAAAACAGTATAAATCCGTTCGTGTCGTATAAGTTAAAAAAAACATTCTTCGTACTTTTGTCGGAAAAGTCAAAAAGTACCTCGTACGAAAAACATCAAAAGATTCCTTTCATTTCTTTTAATAAAAACTCACCGAAGGGTAAAAATGGATTTAAACAATTGTAGGTGGATGGAAATAATATTACATATTGATGAAACATGGATGTGGATGATAAAATACACCCCAGTAAATACTTACGAATAAACAACCTCGGATAAAAATGAGATTGTGATATTTCCCTTACCTTAGGTCCGACTTGCTTTGTAAGTGTCCGAACCTCCTGTATAATGATTTAAATAATGTTATTGACTTATTACAGAATCATATTCATTGTTATGATATCATATATGGTTCACTTATGACATTATATTACCCGTTCTTTTGTAAATTCCATGTTAAAGAAGCGTTTTGGGTAAAATCGTTTCATTTATCGTAGGTGTTTTGACTTGTTGTTCTTGACATCATTATTACTTATATCATGATTTACTTACTTCCAGAATATAAAATATGATTTATATATCATATATATTCAGTATATATATATATATAATAGGTAGATAAATAAAATGAAAAACACCGTTCATGGAGACGGTAGTCCGTACGTACGCATGAACGCTGTTTTCCTTTCCTTATTGTCTTGAAATGGAAGTAAGTAGATGACATACATATGTATATATATACATAAATCCAGTAGCTTTATAATGTCATATATTTCATTATTATTTCTTATATATACATTATAATCATTCTTAAATGGTTAACATGGAGAATGAATCTCATCGCGTCGTGGAGACGGTAGTCCGTACGTACGCACGAGCGATGATATCATTTCTATAAATAATGAATTGAATTGGAGTGGATTATACAATATATCAGAATCAATATGATGTTGTAATAACTATGTATAGTTATTCTTTACACCATTCTACCCATCCATGTAAGGTGGTGGTGGAAAATAGATTACACCACAGCGTGGAGACGGTATTCCGTACGTACGCACGCGCGGTGATTTCTTTTTCCGTAGGATGGATAGATGGTGAAATAGGGTTGTTTCATACTTATAATAACATATCAGTATATGAGTGATACTGATGTTATTACTTCATAATGAAACAACCTAAGAAGAAGAAGTGGAAGAAGAAATAAAGATGAAAGAATTGGTAACGGTAATTACCTCTTCTTTGAAGTGTCTCTTTGAGACCTCCTCTTAGGGAACTAAAATTGGTCTTTGAGGAAGACCAGAACCTCTAGGATGTTGCTAGGGAAGTGGAGAGGAGAAATTGGCAGGGGTTGGCCGAGCTTGAGTGCTCAAATTGGTGTGAGGAGGAGGGGGGAGGAGGTGTCCTTTTATAAGGGAGGAGAGGGGCACCTTAGGAATACCTCAAAATATTATTTTATATTAATGTCAAAATCGGTTTATAATGGTTCCAAAGGGTCTGATTTCGAAGCTAAAGTGGGGTTGGGTCGAAATCCTATCAACCAATAGGATTTAGACAAGTTTAGGGTATTATTTTAACCTTATCAATTAGATTTAACTATAAGTTAAATAATTTAACTTTTACCGTGTCTTTTTGTTTTCTTACACTATATGGTTAATACACTTACTATAACATGCCAAACGAACCCCAAATTGTTTATTATTAATATATATATCCTTATCTAAGTCATTTGGCCGAACCTTAGATTTTTAGGAATAAAATAACAATTAATAATATAATATTGTATTTAAAAACTATTTTGTGTCAATTTTGACACTATTTGATATATGATTTTTGTGAAAGTAATAACAGAATTATATGTTCGAACCAAGTTGAGTAAATCAACACTAATATATCATAGTAACCTAGAAAATTAGTGGAATTCATAAAAAGTCTCAAATTACATTTATTTTGGTGTTTATAACATCAATTATGTCAATATTTCATTAACAAGATAATTACTGCATCATCTTTGTGTCATAAATAAATTAAATTATTTGATGTCTAAAAATTACAAATAAAATACCATCATGTAGTAAATCTTTTTAGCTTTCTAATGAATATTTACAATCAAATATATCTTATGTATAACCCCATATTAGAAATGATTTACTTATTAAACTTTGATTTTAACTATTTTAACCCTTCTTTAAATAAATTAATAATAAATGTCCTAATCTAATCCAAGTGGGCCTAAATGGTCATATTTTATTCCTAAGTTTGTTTTTGGTCGAATTACACTTGTCCAATAGAATTAGTACATGTGTTAGGGTAATAGTAATATCATATTTACCCTTAGTTACCCTATTTACTATTAACCGTGGTAAAAAAAGTAAAAAGTTACTATTCACCAAAAATTATTTTCATCTCATTGAACCACATTTTAGTCCTTGATATTAACCGTGTCTCTCAGATTTTCGAAATTCCATTCACAGAAGCGGTAAAATTATGTTTTATGCAAATTTCAGTTTTTAACCTACCACTTAGTGGTTTCACTATTCATCAAAAATTGAAAGTTTTCAGAAAGATGCCAAAATTTCATCCTAAGCTATATTTCATATTCCGAATTCAAAAATGAAGTCTATTTTACCAAATTCATAACATAGAAATTGCATTAATTAATTTTATAATTAAATCCCGCTGTTAAAACAAATAACGTGTTTTTAAGAAACAATATCTATCAAAAGATTGACACTTGTTTATGTCTAGTTTAAATGTGAAATTACATCCAATGACCAACATTGCATTAAATTGTAAAAATATATTCTAAATATACTTTAAAACCACTCAAATTAATGATTTATCACTATTAATTATTTCGATTAAAAAAGTTGTTTTTAATTATAATTTAGTAATTTTCACTATTCATCAGAATATGAAAGTTATCCGAAAAGTACCAAAATTTCACCTTAGGCTAAATTCGATACTCCGAATCCAAAAATGAAGTTCATTTTGAAAAATAAGATTTATAGAATTTTAAAAAGTGGTTATTACTATTCATAACGGCTAGTTTTAATAATATTTTAATAGCATATCGTTGTTTAATGAAACTCAGTATTGCGTATTACACACGCTATCGAGGAAGGTCGCGATTGCGTGTAATGCAAGGCAAGTCAAGGATGTGTGTTGTGCAAGCTCCTTTTGGTGTAGCATACAACACAAGACATTAATAAAATTAAAAAGAATATTTCTTTATAAAATCTTGGGCGGTTACATTCTACCCCCCTTAAAATGAATTTCGCCCTCGAAATTCGTCGGGGTTATAAATGGTTTACTATTCGAAAGTTTCTTTAATAGAAACCCACATCGTAAAAAGGAATATCAAAACCAATCTTTAAAAACAAAAGTATGAAACGTAACGGTTACCCAAATAAACTAATCATTGGGTTTCCACATAGGTGAAAATATGGATATGGAAGAGAAATCTAACCATCATGTTCTGATGGAGAGTGGTAGAGAACATGGCTATCCAGTAATCACAAATCCATAAATTTGTGACGATCTAAGGTACCATCTGATTCATCAGGTATAAGATCACTAGGACAACATTTTCGGTTTTCAAGATCATTTCCCTAAAGTTGAAAATTTGAATTAGAATAAATACTTACTTTATTTTGATACAATATCACTGTTGTTCGTGCCTTGAACAATTTCCACTTCATCTCTTAAATAAATGAAGTTGAATTTGTTATTCGTGAAGTGTTAGCAGATCATGTGATAGAATGACGGGTCATTCCATCTGTCTCAAAAGGTTAGAAAAATTTATATACATAAGTCGATCTATAGTGGGATTAATCATATATGGTTCCTAAAATGGACTTATACTTCATATATCATACTGCTTAATATAATAAAACTAGTTTCTACTAAACAGGGACTTCCTGTAGGTCAGTGGTAGGCGATAAAGGCCAGTCGCACTTCGGTTGTGGGTTCGATTCCTACAGCCTTGTCCGAAGCGATGGGCTGTCGCCCGTCCTGCAGGTTGTCCCTTTTTCTAAAACTACGTTACTATAACATCCCATCAATAATATCGAAAATCTTCTATCCTTAAACAATACTAACTTATGTCCAACATAATCCAGTCTAATCTTTAGGCTTATACATAATACTGCAGTCCACTCTCATAATATAGTGACAATGATTACCAGAGATTTAATACTGTCGTTGATCCCCACATATCATAAGATATATTTTGTTGGTCATATTCCAAACATTCAAAGTCCTTAATCGTGTATTCTCTTGAATACCTTAGTGAAAACATGAGTGCAGTTAAAAGTTAACACTTTCCACATACCAAAATCCTCAAAATTCTATATACTCAAACCATGATATCACTTAGTCCTTATATCAATCATGAGCTCATGAATACTATCAAACATTTAATTTTCTCCTTATCCCTTCATTATGCGCATATCATCTACATTCCAAAAATATCTGAATAACCTTTCATGGATACTGGTAACATTAATCATACACTTTCAAAACACAAGGAAAGACAACAGTGTAACAATCCATGGATGTCTCTTTATTCCAAAATTACACATGATAAACATGTAATCATTCCACTACATTCTTAAACCATTGACCGAGCTTCAAAAATTCTTTCATCTCACATATCATTTGTAGTCTCTTCATCATCATCCACATAAATACTACCCATATGACCATACTGATTCTCTTCATGAGTCTTTCCCTTAGGGCATTTGTTTGCATAATGCCCATACATTCCACATTTAAAACATTTAACCATTGTTGATGTCGTAGCAATACCATTATCCTCATCCATGGTGTTAACTGAACCTTTTCCTTTGCACTTACTTGCTTTGTGTCCTTCTTTTCCACACCCAAAGCATCTTCCAGTTCCTTTGAAACATTCTCCTTGATGCCTCTTCCCACATGATTTACATAGGGAAAATTGAACTTTCTTTCCTCTATGATCATCATGGAACTCCATCTTTCTCTTATTAGTCGAGTCAGGAAGCTTACCAAATTTTACTTTATTGATCATGTTGTGAGATTGCTGATTCGGCATAATAATGATGTTTGGACATCCAAATCCCATTTCATTTGGTTGCTCATGAAGAATATCATTCCATTGTCCATCATATCCTCCATTATTGTGAATCATCTTGTTTCCAGCCATTTTCTAAAACTCAAACAGAATAGTGTTAGATGAAAAAATCGTAATAAAGGGGGAGTAACTTAAATATCTATCATCTTTGGTTTAATCTAATATCGTTACCATAGTTCTAGAACTATATCCTATACGTATACTTATCCTTAGGGGCATCCCTAGACATACCTTAGAAATATCTCTAGGGATCTCACTAACGTTCTCACATCCTAGTTTACAAAGGTTGACTAAACCTTTCCTCTGATACCAACTGTAGAGACCCGAAGCATATCGTACATGGACTTTACATTACTTTTGCGGAATACTTAGTACATAACAAAAACACACACACAAGGATCGTAATAGTTTAGTGTCTTTGGAAACTCGGAACGTAATCTTCTAATCCTGGTGGAAGATCTTCAACATCTCCCACAAAGATATTCCTTTTTTTACCTAAAACCTTTCTTTATATCCTGGGGAAAAGAAAACATAAAAGGGTGAGCTCAAATGCTCAGTAAGGGTAAACAAAAGAAATATCAATCACATAATTTTCATAAGAACATAACATTTTTGGAAATCTTAACCTGCAAAAGAGAGCATAATTTCATAACATGGGATAAATCATAGTAGTGAAAATGAAACCCTTACATAAAACATTACTCATTGTGGCATACACACATAATCATAGAGAATCATTTCTTGTTAGTCAAGACTCATTGCCAAGACTATCTTAGTGGACAAAGTCCCTTTCTTAATCGAGTAATCCTCGTTTCAGTCCTGTTTCACTGAACCGGTATAACCTACCATTCCAGCCATGTCTATCTCATGAGATATGAAATCTTTACCCAATGCATTAGAGGGAGATATAGGTCCCACCCATCTCTTAATGAATCCTTTCTTATGTGTGCCACAAAATCATAAATCATACATCATTGCATAACCCATGTAATAAAAATGGGATTCTTAAACAACATGACATCATAAAACCATTCATATAAGATAAAGGAATTCATAAACATAATTCCATCACAACATAGTCAAATCAATGTAAAAATATGGATAGAAACAGAACCCTTTATTATCTTATATGGAAAATAATTTTGATAAAACACTTGAATTGAATTCTTGAGGAAAATATCCTTTCTTCTTCAAAATCAATTTCTTTTCACAAAACATCATGCAATTTTAAAAGAAAGAGATTTTATTGAAAATAGTCATGAAATCTTTTAGAGGAAGCTTCATGAAAATAAGGCTTTTTAAAACAGTATAAATCCGTTCGTGCCGTATAAGTTAAAAAAAACATTCTTCGTACTTTTGTCGAAAAAGTCAAAAAGTACCTCGTACGAAAAACATCAAAAGATTCCTTTCATTTCTTTTACTAAAAACTCACCGAAGGGTAAAAATGGATTTAAACAATTGTAGGTGGATGGAAATAATATTACATATTGATGAAACATGGATGTGGATGATAAAATACACCCCAGTAAATACTTACGAATAAACAACCTCGGATAAAAATGAGATTGTGATATTTCCCTTACCTTAGGTCCGACTTGCTTTGTAAGTGTCCGAACCTCCTGTATAATGATTTAAATAATGTTATTGACTTATTAAAGAATCATATTCATTGTTATGATATCATATATGGTTCACTTATGACATTATATTACCCGTTCTTTTGTAAATTCCATGTTAAAGAAGCGTTTTGGGTAAAATCGTTTCATTTATCGTAGGTGTTTTGACTTGTTGTTCTTGACATCATTATTACTTATATCATGATTTACTTACTTCCAGAATATAAAATATGAATTATATATCATATATATTCAGTATATATATATATATATAATAGGTAGATAAATAAAATGAAAAACACCGTTCATGGAGACGGTAGTCCGTACGTACGCATGAACGCTGTTTTCCTTTCCTTATTGTCTTGAAATGGAAGTAAGTAGATGACATACATATGTACATATATACATAAATCCAGTAGCTTTATAATGTCATATATTTCATTATTATTTCTTATATATACATTATAATCATTCTTAAATGGTTAACATGGAGAATGAATCTCATCGCGTCGTGGAGACGGTAGTCCGTACGTACGCACGAGCGATGATATCATTTCTATAAATAATGAATTGAATTGGAGTGGATTATAAAATATATCAGAATCAATATGATGTTGTAATAACTATGTATAGTTATTCTTTACACCATTCTACCCATCAATGTAAGGTGGTGGTGGAAAATAGATTACACCACGGCGTGGAGACGGTATTCCGTACGTACGCACGCGCGGTGATTTCTTTTTCCGTAGGATGGATAGATGGTGAAATAGGGTTGTTTCATACTTATAATAACATATCAGTATATGAGTGATACTGATGTTATTACTTCATAATGAAACAACCTAAGAAGAAGAAGTGGAAGAAGAAATAAAGATGAAAGAATTGGTAACGGTAATTACCTCTTCTTTGAAGTGTCTCTTTGAGACCTCCTATTAGGGAACTAAAATTGGTCTTTGAGGAAGACCAGAACCTCTAGGATGTTTCTAGGGAAGTGGAGAGGAGAAATTGGCAGGGGTTGGCCGAGCTTGAGTGCTCAAATTGGTGTGAGGAGGAGGGGGGAGGAGGTGTCCTTTTATAAGGGAGGAGAGGGGCACCTTAGGAATACCTCAAAATATTATTTTATATTAATGTCAAAATCGGTTTATAATGGTTCCAAAGGGTCTTATTTCGAAGCTAAAGTGGGGTTGGGTCGAAATCCTATCAACCAATAGGATTTAGACAAGTTTAGGGTATTATTTTAACCTTATCAATTAGATTTAACTATAAGTTAAATAATTTAACTTTTACCGTGTCTTTTTGTTTTCTTACACTATATGGTTAATACACTTACTATAACATGCCAAACGAACCCCAAATTGTTTATTATTAATATATATATCCTTATCTAAGTCATTTGGCCGAACCTTAGATTTCTAGGAATAAAATAACAATTAATAATATAATATTTGATTTAAAAACTATTTTGTGTCAATTTTGACACTATTTGATATATGATTTTTGTGAAAGTAATAACAGAATTATATGTTCGAACCAAGTTGAGTAAATCAACACTAATATATCATAGTAACCTAGAAAATTAGTGTAATTCGTAAAAAGTCTCAAATTACATTTATTTTGGTGTTTATAACATCAATTATGTCAATATTTCATTAACAAGATAATTACTGCATCATCTTTGTGTCATAAATAAATTAAATTATTTGAGGTCTAAAAATTACAAATAAAATACCATCATGTAGTAAATCTTTTTAGCTTTCTAATGAATATTTACAATCAAATTTATCTTATGTATAACCCCATATTAGAAATGATTTACTTATTAAACTTTGATTTTAACTATTTTAACCCTTCTTTAAATAAATTAATAATAAATGTCCTAATCTAATCCAAGTGGGCCTAAATGGTCATATTTTATTCCTAAGTTTGTTTTTGGTCGAATTACACTTGTCCAATAGAATTAGGACATGTGTTAGGGTAATAGTAATATCATATTTACCCTTAGTTACCCTATTTACTATTAACCGTGGTAAAAAAAGTAAAAAGTTACTATTCACCAAAAATTATTTTCATCTCATTGAACCACATTTTAGTCCTTGATATTAACCGTGTCTCTCAGATTTTCGAAATTCCATTCACAGAAGCGGTAAAATTATGTTTTATGCAAAATTCAGTTTTTAACCTACCACTTAGTGGTTTCACTATTTATCAAAAATTGAAAGTTTTCAGAAAGATGCCAAAATTCCATCCTAAGCTATATTTCATATTCCGAATTCAAAAATGAAGTCTATTTTACCAAATTCATAACATAGAAATTGCATTAATTAATTTTATAATTAAATCCTGCTGTTAAAACAAATAACGTGTTTTTAAGAAACAATATCTATCAAAAGATTGACACTTGTTTATGTCTAGTTTAAATGTGAAATTACATCCAATGACCAACATTGCATTAAATTGTAAAAATATATTCTAAATATACTTTAAAACCACTCAAATTAATGATTTATCACTATTAATTATTTCGATTAAAAAAGTTGTTTTTAATTATAATTTAGTAATTTTCACTATTCATCAGAATATGAAAGTTATCCGAAAAGTACCAAAATTTCACCTTAGGCTAAATTCGATACTCCGAATCCAAAAATGAAGTTCATTTTGAAAAATAAGATTTAGAGAATTTTAAAAAGTGGTTATTACTATTCATAACGGCTAGTTTTAATAATATTTTAATAGCATATCGTTGTTTAATGAAACTCAGTATTGCGTATTACACACGCTATCGAGGAAGGTCGCGATTGCGTGTAATGCAAGGCAAGTCAAGGATGTGTGTTGTGCAAGATCCTTTTGGTGTAGCGTACAACACAAGACATTAATAAAATTAAAAAGAATATTTCTTTATAAAATCTTGGGCGGTTACAAATTTAGCCCAGATGTTTCTCCCGTATCCATGCACCATCTTCTCATAAATCACACTTTGTACACAGAAAGAGTCGAACCCTTGTAAGCCATCCCTGGTGGTCCTAAATCCCAAACTTCGCTGAAGTTGCCCGACTATCGGGAGAATGAAATCATTGACCTAAGGACACATTCACATGACTATGCATATCATGCCCTCAGCGGCTCTGCATATTGATCACCCCCAGGCTCATCTACCAAAGGCCAGATTTCTTTAGTCAATGCTTCTCTCCGTAGGCCTCTGGGCCTTTGAGCCCCCATATCCATCCCAGGATTCGGAAACCTTCTGAGTAGCAGTTTACCAACCTCTTTCATAACCCTGATTGAATATGGTGGAATGTCTCTGACAAAATTACCGAGAATCAGGAGAATCCATTCCACTTTGAAGAATGTCCCAGCTGCACGACTTTAAACTGTGTCAAGCTCCAACCGTCCTTCACGCTAACTAAATGCGTAGGACAGGGACCCTGTGACCACACTCCGGATTAATACATATGTTCTCAAACCCTTTCAGACATCACATACCCTTTCCAAGCCATCCATGGTGGTTTCTATAATCTAGACTTCCACGAAGTCCTCGGGCCATTAGAAATGGAAAGTTATTTTATTAAGGACACCTTTGCACGACTATACATACCATGCCCTCAGTGGCTCTGCATAGTGATCGCCCATGACCCGTCTAATAAAGGCAATTCTTCCTTAGGTAATGCTTCTCCTACCTCTGCACGCTGATATGGCTCTCATTCCTTGAGACATGCCCTGTATGTCATCCAAATTTAAACATGTTTCTCCTCGCGTGCGTCTAAAAGGTATTGAGACATTTTTTAATCAACCAAACCTCATCAGGGCCCTCACCCCACCATATCTGGTCAAATATGTTCGACCTAAAACATCAGTAATGATAGTCTTGTCGGCGGGACTTTAAACTGCTCACAAAAAGAGGCATAAAGCCTATTAGGCCAAAAACCCGAAAAGGGCGACCTAAGAAAAAGCTGATCCATACTCGTTGGTTCCACACTAAATGGGCCCAGGAAAAATTAGTGTATTAAAAGAAAAGATAAAAATTTTGTGGGGTTTTTCTGCAAAACTATAGCAATAGCCAAACTATGCTCGCTGGATCCCGTGGTCCAGGCAAAAGTTAGAGTTCATTTTTATTTTCCTGAACTCTGATTATTATAAGTTAGGTGAATTATCATACAAATCAATCATGAAAAATATTTTCTATCACAGGAAAAGACAACAAGAACGCTAAGGAGAAACATATCTTTGTTCTATAACAAAGTTGATGATAAGGGCATCCACAATTTGGAGCCTCCTCTGGAATGAAAGGTTATTACAAGAGGTTTTTAGCGGATTCATAAAGATGTATCAGGCATTGATGAGAATACTCGATTGCTTGATAGATATTCTATAGCAAGGCTGTCTCAGCTCCTTCACCAGCCTGCAATGCTTCCGCCTCTTGTGCTGCATTTGATCTCGCCTTCATCTCCTCCTCCATCTGTCACTTCCCTTCTTCAATTATGGTTGTGACATTAGTCTCCTCCTACTGCAGCTGCTGTATGTCACTCCTCAGCACCTCCTGTTGAGAACGCTGCTTGATGACTTCTCCCTGAAGTCTCGCGACTACCCCGGCTTGATCGTGAACTTCTATTAGGCAAAGATGTCAGGTCGCGGAAAGGTAGGCTTCAGATTGAGCAGCAGAAAGGCGAGATTCGAGATCACCCAGCTTCTCCCGGTCAGTGACCACCTGCTCAACTATATCATAAATACCATGATAGTCAAAGCTGTCAAATCCCAGCAGCATAAATAGGTTGCGCAGTCTGGGAAATTTAGTTGTCATCTCGTCTAGGGGCGTCTGAGAAATCAGCTTCCAAATTTTCCCGCATTCCCTTTGGCAAGTAGGTTGAAGACTGGAAAGGACTCGTTGATCAGACTTAGAATCACTCCCAAACAAAGACACGTACTCTGGGATGAACGTCACTAGGGAGGGACCCGATGCGGCCTCACCCGTAAGCTCCAACTCCGCAACAACTTCACCCCAGGCAGTTGTGGTCATGGGTACAATTGGATTTGACGGCACAATTGCTAGTGTCTAAGGTCGTGGTCCTAAATCCCGAAAGTTGATCAGACAGATAAGTATCCCTAATATGAAAAGGTAAGATAAATGAGTCAGTGGAAAAATATTGAGAAGATTACCCCCGATCATCAAGGCGTCGGTGCCCTCAAGCTCTACGCCACCGCTGCCACTCAAGGAAGGTGCTACATCCTCGAGAAGCAAGGGAGTCCTGGGAACCCCCAGAAGTGTCTAGGACCTAAGGCCACACCTGATTAGCCACTAAATTAGGATAATATTCATTGTTAATATACATAATATTCATGTTATTTTTTTTCATAAACACCATTTTAGTGAATTTTACACTTTGAACATCATTTCCCATTATGATTGTAATACCTTCTTAAAATGCACTATTATGTAGTACATTTTTTAACATCATTTAAAGTACCCAATGATTCATATGATTTTAAGGAATTTAATTATCCATATTTCAATTTGATATTTTGGTAAATTGATTTACACTTCAATATTATCATGTTTCATTTAGGGATCAATGGAGAATTCATGGAGGAAGATGAGGATATTTTGTGATGAAAGGAAGCAATTCTGGAGAAGTCAGATTGGACACCATCCCACTGATGAGACTGTGGGGCTCAAAATACAGGCCCAATTAATCCCAAATTTTGTGGGATGCTATAATACATGTATAGTAACAAATAAATCATCAGGATAAAATGCTAATTAGGCCTAAATTGTGGTCATTTAGGCGGCCCACGTTAGAGATAAAATTCGAGGCCAGATTCTGCATCCCAGAAAAACATCTCACTAATATGATCATATCTCGGAATCCAAAACTCCAAATGGGCCCAAATTTTACAGGCGGTTAGAATACATCCGTATATCCATTTAATTATTCTATGGGCCACTCTTATTTGGCCATATATAAGGTCTTCCAAGTGCGTCTGTTCGATGAAGGAAAGTTGGCTGCCACCTCGGGTCAAGGGTGGAAAAATCAACTCTTCCTTACTTTCCACCCACCTATGGCCTACCAAAATTAATTAAGGAAACTTGGACTATTGGAGGATCGACCCAAGGGATCAAAAATTCCTATTTAAGGCAGTGTTGTTGGAGGATTGATGGATCTTGGTGCTTTCTTTTCATTGTAATGTTATTATGCCAATTTTCCTTTGTAATGTTCTTCCTTCTCATGTAAGTTGTTCGAATCACCTTACTCTTCAATAAAAGTTCTTATTATTCTCTTATTATGTTCTTATTCATATCACCATGATACTGTTGCCTCAAGGTGTGAATGTTTTCACACCAAACCTTGTGATTTTTTTCACACAACGGTGGAGTGATCATTATTTTTGTTGTTTTTACTTCTTCAATTCCACCCTCATAAGTCTACATTCTGCTTCCGTTGAGAACTTGTCATCAATGGAGGGATAGATATTTTATGGTTTGATCCAAGGGAGTAGCAAGGGGATGGATTTAATGTTATTTCTCACTCTCCAAATGTTATTAATTTCTTTTAATTGAGTTTCTTTCATTCAATTATTTTTATTCTTTCTCATCCTTATTGAATTTATTCACCCCACTTTCATGTGATAATTATATCCTTTACCTTGGAGTGATCATGAAAATGATCCTACAAGTGTATAGGTTATTAGCATGTGATGTGAAGGTGTTTAATCAGTAATTTATTAGGTTAGTTTGAATTCATTTCATGAATCCTTCTTGAGTTAATGAAAATAAAATCGTAAAAAAAAGGAATTCATTCAATCCACCCCGAGCAATAACCTGGGATCAACTCATTTCCTCATAATTTGAATTCACATAGATCTTTTAGTGTTATTTTAAAACCATATAAAATCAACCCAAGTTGTCCACTTCATAGCCAAAAATAGTCCATAGAATGTGCGTGTCTATAGGTTACTTCTTAGGTCTCTATGGATTCGACAACCCAAGATAGACCACAAGGACCGTTCTACCTTCATCTCTTGGGTAAATTTGAGCGAGAATAAAATTTTGGCGCCATTTCCGAGGACCTAAGTAAGTTATATTAGACACTAGCATCCTTTTCTCACCCCACATTTCTATTCTCATCCCCTATTTCACTCCAATAGAAACCCCTTTTGAACAAACTCAAACTTGGGGAAACTCTCCCTACATTGATCACCCCATACCAAGTGTGATGTACAATGATCATCCTAGTTTATACTAGTGGGAAAACCAAAAACCTAATGAACCACATTGTTTTAACCCCTATGATCCACAAAACATCCCAACATAAAATGACTTTCAATCCCCACAAATCCAATTTGAACACCCTCCTGTGCAATTCCAACAACTTAATTATCCACTTGAAATAGACCATTTGGATCAACCCCTTATCCATCCTAATCCACATCCATTAATTGAAAAACTGTGTAAATAAATGGAGATAATTAATTTTGAGGTTTCATCATTGAGGTTAAAACTACAAAGCATTAAAAATTGTGAGGAACCCATCCCTACACAAACTGTCCCTTCCATAACCTTATGTGAAGTGTCTAGTTTCCCACAAACCTCTCATGAATTTACTGAAGATAAAACCTTTGGAGTTGGGGAAGATGAAGAGGATCAAGGAATTGTTGATGGGTCTTTAAATCAGGAATAAATTGATTTCATGTATTCACAAGAGGTAAATTTGACATCGTGGACTGAGTCTCCTAAGTATAACTCCATTGATGATTTTTCAAAAACACCAATAACTGAACCATTAAGAGAAATCACAAACTTTGAGTCCATAACCATTCCTAACACTAAAATTTCCAATTTTGTGGTTGAATATTATATTCCAAAGGAACCAATTCTATTGATAAATTTTGAAAATAAAATTGAGATTGATCCAAATTCCCAACCTATGTCTGAAAGTGTTAGTCTACCTGAACGTGAACATGTGTCCTTTACATCCTTCCTCAAGTTTTCATTCATTGAGGATATCCAAAACCATCATGTATTCATTGTTTCTTCTCTTGATATAAATAAAAGTGGAATGTCCCTTGATGTATTAGGAAAGACTAGAGAAGCAACTAGATCCACCATTTCTGATATTTCTTGGATTTACCAACTCATTTTAGAACATAGGTTTGTTAATGAAACAAATTATAAACATATAATAAATATAAACCTAGTTGAATTGGTGAAACATGTGGTCCTTAAAATGTTTAAAGTTGGTATTGGGTAAGTTGGGGGGTTCATGTCGAGCTAACGACATTAAACAAAGCGATGCATGGGAGGTAACCCATGGTTTTCAAGTTTCCAATAATTTTGTTGTTTTAATAAACTTTATATTTTAAATAGGATTAATTAATCATTTTTATAGTTAAAAAATATATATATATATATAGACTATTGACCTATTATTCTATTATGAGTATGGATGGGTATGAAATGGGAGCACCATATTCATCCGTGTCACGTGGTGTGATTCTTGAGTAATACCTTACCCAGAAATTTAAGAAGAAGACAATGTATCATCAGTTTGTTTTTCTAATGTCTTTTTAGTTTAAAATAAAAATACAAAAAATAAATAAATAAATAATAATAATAATAAGGGACATTTCGTGGTTCATGGGTCAAACCCCGTCACAACTGGCGAAGCCGTGGGGATTCGAACCCAGGAACGAAGGGAGACAGGGGCGCGTGCTTACCACTGACCTAAGACTTTTTGTGCTTCCTTATTCTATAATTTTGATATATATACTTATATTTTACTTTCTTCATTATATAAATATATATATATATATTGTTTTTTTTTCTACTAAGGAACTCTACAAGTGACATGGATATCAAAGGATTAAAAGGGAGTAGCAAGAATGTCAACTTCAACCACCAGGTGACTTCATTCCATGATCCTCATTTTCAATTTCCTTTTTGAACTTTCATTCTCTACCTCTACCCCCTTCAAATTTTATTTTCTCTAAACACTGTAGACAGTGTTGTTTTAAGTTGGGGGGATAAAATAAAAAAAATTATTTTGTGTCAAAACAAATGAATGATTTGAAAAAAAATGTGTAAATGGAAGGAAAAATTCCTTTAACTTTGAACATGGTAATACACATTTCACACTTTGAAACTGAATATCAAATAATTTAGTATGCCATGATTCTTATTTTAATCCTTGTATAATTTCATGAGCATAGATTTTGGAAAGTGTGGTTGTCCAATGTGATATTTCATCATTTATATTTTCATCCAAATAAAAAAAAGATCACAATGCATGTCCTTTGGATAGTGGGGTATTTGTTTGAGTTCATGAGGTCCCCCAAATAAATAGCATAGGTTTGATGATAATTTTAGTTTAATATGAGTATTCGAAAAAATTAATTAAAAAAACAATAAATTTGCGCGTAGAGAAATGAAATGACCTAATGTGTGGCTTTCGGCACCTGGGGATCGTGACTCCATAGTTGTCTGGCCCAGAGTTAGTAATTTTATCTCTATTTTTGGTAATTTGAATTTTTTTTGACTGAGTTAACTCAAGATGATGCCCAAGTATGTGGTATTCACATGGTTCCCTAAGGTCTTTGAGCCTGGGATTCATCGTCAAAGTCTCGCTACAGGGGTTGACTCTTTTGAGTGCAACTTCAATTACCATGGAAAAATTGTAAAAAAAACAAAAACAAAAACAAAAACAAAAAAATATATAATACAAAAAAAAATTTAATACTCATCTTAATATTGAAATGGGATTCCACCTAGCGCTTCCGTAATTTTCCCCTTGAATAAAGATGAACCCACATGTCTATTGTGATGCACAACACATCCTCATACTTAATTGATATTGGATGAAATATGGAAATGAATTTGAAAAAAGGAATGAGCTTGGGATTGGGATATGCTTATGAAACTATCTTGTATTAAAATATTTTTATGGGTTTCATGATTTTTTGGTATATGGGTTCCTGGTGATCATTGTATATTAAAATGTTTTTGGAAAAGGGAATTCAAATTTCATATTGTTGAGATATATTTTGCTCGGGACTAGAAAAACTCAAGTTGGGGGGTGTGATTAGACACTAAATAAGGATAATATTCATTGTTAATATACATAATATTCATGTTATTTTTTATTCATAAACACAATTTTAGTGCATTTTACACTTTGAACATCATTTCACATTATGATTGTAATACCTTCTTAAAATACACTATTATGTGGTACATTTTTTAACATCATTTAAAGTACCCAATGATTCATCTGATTTTAAGGAATGTAATTATCCATATTTCAATTTTATATTTTGGTAAATTTATTTAAACTTCAATATGATCATGTTTCATTTAGGGATCAATGGAGAATTCATGGAAGAAGATGAGGATATTTTTTTGATGAAAGGAAGCAATTCTGGGGAAGTCAGATTGGACATCAACCCATTGATGAGACTGTGAGGCTCAACATACAGGCCCAATTAATCTCAAATATTTTGGGATTCTAGAAGACATGTATAGGAACAAATCACTCTTCAGGGTACAATGCTAATTCGGCCTAAAGTGTGGTCATTTAGGTGGCCCAAGGTAGAGATAAAATCCGGGGCCAGATTCTACGGCCCAGACAAATAGCCCACTAATATGCTCATATCTCGGAATCCACAACTCCAAAGGGGACCAAATTTTACATACGGTCATAAGAACTCCTGAGATCCATTTTCCCCTTCTATGGAATACTCTTATTTGGCCATCTAGAAGGTCTTCTAAGCACGTCTGTTCGGTGAAGGAAAGATGTCTGCCACCTCGGGTCAAGGGTGGAAAAATCAACTCTTCCTTACTTTACACCCACCTATGGCCTACAAAAATTAATTGAGGAGACTTGGACTATTGTAGGATCAACCCAAGGGATCAAAAATTCCTATTTAAGGCATTGGTGTTGGAGTATTCAAGGATCTTGGTGCTTTCCTTTCATTGTAATGTTATTATGCCAATTTGCCTTTGTAATGTTCTTCTTTCTCATGTAAGTTGGTCGAATCACCTTAGTCTTAAATAAAAGTCCTTCTTATTATATTATTATGTTCTTATTCATATAACCTTGATACCGTTGACTCAAGGTGTGAAATTTTTCACACCAAACCTTGTGATTTTGTTCACACAACGGTAGAGTGATCATTATTTTTGTTGTTTTTACTTCTTCAATTCCACCCTTGTAAGTCTACTTTCCGCTTCCGTTGAGAACTTGTCATCAATAGAGGGCTAGCTATTTTATGGGTTGATCCAAGGGAGTAGTAAGGGGCTGAATTGAATGTTATTTCTCACTCTCCAAATGTTATTAATTTCTTTTAATTGAGTTTCTTTCATTCAATGATTTTTATTCTTCCTCGTCCTTATTGAATTTATTCACCCCACTTTCATGTGCTAATTATATTCTTTACCTTGGAGTGCTCATGAAAATGATCCTACAAGTGTATACGTGATTATCATGTGTTGTGAATGTTTTTAATTAGTAATTTATTAGTTTAGTTTGAATTCATTGCATGAATCCTTCTTGAGTTAATGAAATTAAAATCATAAAAAAAAGGAATTCATTCAATACACCCCGAGGAATAACCTGGGATCAACTCATTTCCTCATAATTTGAATTCACATAAATCTTTTAGTGATATTTTAAAACCATATAAAATCAACCCAAGTTGGCCACTTCATAGCCAAAAATAGTCCGTAGAATGTGTGTGTCTATAGGTTACTTATTAGGTCTCTGTGGATTCGACAACCCAAGCTAGACTACAAGGACCGTTCTACCTTCATCTCTTGGGTAAATTTGAGCGAGAATCAACAACCAGGGCCAGAAACTCCCAAATATTTCCCCAAGAGATCATCTACGGAGATCAAGCTTGGGGAAATTACTCCCCCGGTGAACAGAATAATGGCCCGCTCTGGGTTTTTGACAACTGGCCTGATGGCGGGCTCTTCCCCCATTTCCATGGGATCCATCAGGTCTGAGGCAGCTGGCTCCGTCAGATCTGGGGCCTCCTCGGTAATAACGGGCGCCCCATATTCCCCCGCAATTATATACGTTGTATGATCAATGGGAGTCTCAGCTTACATTTGTTCCTCCTATGACATATCTATGATTGATGAAGGAAGAAGGAAAGCGACCATATCACTAGACCCTTCAGCAGGGCCCGCCATCTTGTCACGATCAGGTGCGGCTTCAGGTGGTCCCTCAGATAATAAAGGGGCAGAATGTATGACCGCTTGGGCAGCCATATCCAGGTCTCTGATTGTCCCTACACCATAGCGCCAAAACAGTTAATGGCTGGCAGAATCAGAACATATGAGTCAGTAATCGAGGAAACGGGAGTCATGATTATCCAACGTCCCCTGGCTGAGTCGTTTCGATAATCAGGACGCCTGCCGACATCTCTAGATTTTCTCAGGAGACAATTCTTCACTCGGAACGCTGGGAGGAGCGGGAGGAGGAAAAACCCTAGTTGGATCCATGATGGTCGCTTCCATGTGCTTAGCTACACCAGGAGACCCCTCCTCGATGACCCCTGTGGTCGAAGGAGCTTGTTCTCTTATGGCGGTACCATGGGGAGTGTACTCCAGGGAAGGAATTGACCCTTGGGATTCCTCATCACCCTGCATAAAGGAAAGAAACATTAGAACCTTCACAGTAAGGGAGGAAGAAATATGGAATGGACGAGCAGGGAAACCTCTTCTTCAGGACCAGATGATTCAGGATCTCTTATCATCATAGACACCTTATTAGACCCATAAATCTGGTTTCAGAGTGAATGTACGTATGCGTCCATCGCCTTCAATGAGGCAACTATTCCATTCAGATCCTCTTCCAACAGTAGGTGAGGTGGAGCGAAGATAGTCCCAATACTCGGAAGCTCGAGAGGGCTCGTTTGGAGTAACGCCCAAACCTATTCATCTGAGCCACTGACCCTCAAGTCATCCCAAATTCTCCAAGCATCCATTAATGAGGCTGTAACAGGAATGGCTAGCCAAGGGGATTGGCCTGAGAGGGTTGGGCAGTGGCAGGGGATGGTGGAAGCGCTGACAGCCGCGTTTGTTCTCTAGATCTTGCCGCCGATCTAGAACTCTCAAGAGCTACCTTTGGGTGAGACCTCATGGACATGAGGGTAAATTCCCTTACCTCAGCCGTAGTGGGGGAACCACAGAAATCACCACCCCCTGAAGAGTGATCACTCTCTTCCTACTCCTCGTCAGTCACCAATCGCAGTATGGCCTGGACTCGATGAGTCAACACAGCATAACCCTGGTGTGCATGAACGTAAGCCTCGAGGTCCCAGAGATACCACTTGGCCCTCTCCGAGTCTGCATCATAAAGAATGTCAATAGGAGAAGATATGTATCCCAAACCATCAAATGTCACTTCTGAATTCTGGAGATTCTGCCACAAAGAACGGGGGTACTGGATGTGAAAGGATGAATGACCTCTGAATTCGTCCCATTGGCCCCAGGCCATCGGGAAGGCAGCATCAGTAGGGATGGATAAATCTCTTTGGGTGGCTTTGAGGGCATGTGAGGATACGCCTCTGCCCATTAAAATCTTCCTCGAAAGCACGGGACCAGCAGGATTGCGGGGAGCCTTTCCCGGCTTCGTTGGAGAAGAGTCCCCCCTTCGCTTCCTCTTGCCCTTCGACGCCTTAGGACTTGAGATGGTGGACACCCACAACCCTAACTGGCCATTCGGGTATGATTGCACCCAGGAGTCAGCATAGCTCTTAGATAAGAAAGGGATGGAGTCTAAAAGCGCGGGGGCCATAATCTCGCAGCCAGTATCCTCCTGGGTGAACATTAACCACAACTGTCTGGCCACCATTAGATGGTGGTTCCTGTGGGCGCCATTGAGTGCGGGAAGACACAGTGCCTGGAAAAAGCCAAATTGATGTCCGAATCGGCAAGGCGCATACCCCTCACAGATCAGCTCCCCGCTGATACGATCCACAAGAGTTCCTTCTCGAAGGGAAAAGAGGTAGCCCCGCTTGCTAAATTCTTCTGATATGGTGTTCGTGATTGCACCGGTCAGAGAGGGATATGGTCGGAAATTTAAATGATCACAACTCGAGATCCAACTCGACAGCAGACGCGTATTCTGAACCATCCGTTTTCCATCCTTCTCTTGGGTCACCCACTCTTCGAGCATAACCACGCTGGTTAGCTGCAAGTACGGTCGGGATGCGGTACCTGGAATCGGAAAAGGGTTGATAAAAGTATAGCAGTTCTTAATATGCACTCCCAGCCATCCTCAGAGGATTTGAAAAGGGTCAGCTACTCGGTTTGGCTGATTCCCCTCAGTGATATTTCCCAGCAACCGATAAATCTTAGCAAGTACCGGGATAACCAAGTTGATGACTTTTCCAGTAGCCGGCTGTGCTACCATAACAAAGTGGAGACCTGCACGCCACCAGTCTCGCGTACGATAAATATCCAGCCACTCAAGAACATGGCCTGAAATGCCACCAAGTAGAGCATTCGATCAATGTACAGTACCAGTTCCCAGCCCCAGCTGTTGAAATGGCCCTCCTCCAGGATCAGCCAATAGTTTCCCCTCTGCCTTCGGGACTCCATCGTAGGACAAGTAGTGGGCCTATGGGGAAGATCCATGGAATTTCTCTCTCTAGAAAAATCTTTTATCCAGTCATGGTATGGGACAAGTTGTTTAGGAGATGTATCATCTGAATGCTTCTGGGCCTAATCAATAAGCTGCTTCACCAAGGGAGGAGTCCTCTCTTCATCTTTCCACACATAAGGGGGAGGCATGAATTCATCATACATGACCCCAACAATGGGGACCCCTAAAATCTAGAAAACATCCCAAAGACTGATACCCACCTCCCCATGGACCATATGTAATGTATTGGTATCCGGACTCCAACGGTTCATAAACTACTTGTCAAGGGCATGGGGTCAATGGGTATAGGTCTGGGACACCTAGGCAGCTTCATATAAGCCCATGGCTTGAAATTCCACTTCAAACTCTACACAGCTCTGGTGAACCCAGAAGGGCCACCCCCAGACCAATGACTTAAATCCCCCCCCCCGGCCGGAGGTCCCGGTGCACTGACCAGCCATGCTGGTTGTTCACCATAGCGTTACGGGAAATGCTCTGATAACAGTGAATTGCCCCTACTACTGGCATTGTTCTATTGTCGGGGACACCGGAAGGTGATTCAACATAGATCTGGAAGCTGTACCCTTTAGGACAGGCCACCCTCTGGAAGATATCAAAGATCGAGGGATAATACTAGTAAAAATCCATGTTGCAGGATTTTTGTCATGAGATGGTACCAGAATCAGTGTATCGGACAACAAACCGAACCCGTAGGCAGGAAGACTGTTAAAAAAGGGGTACTCCTGCTGTGACTTGGAGAGAAAGCTGGAAAGGAAAACGTACAATAGGGAGTGGCAGATTCCATCTGAAATAGAGCTGGCCACATCCTTTAGGCATTGATCACCAATTGGGAGAGGCTCGGCAGCAGGCCTGGGTGCGGGTCGAGGAGGAACCATATTTCTCCCTGCATTATAAAAACCAGACAAATGGTTAGTCCAAAATAATAAAAATTTGGACAAAAATACCAAGTATTATGAAAAGGATTCTGTTAAGGGGCCTTCATGACAAGGAATGCGATCCGGCCTCTAAAGGTGGTTCGTGACGGCTGTATCCTGCGATCCAACCCTATGGGGAAGAAGTCCGCGTTGCTCTGGACCACAGATCATTTTCCAGAAAACTATGAACCAGGCTACTCCGCAGAATCTTAATCCTAGATTTAAATGTTTAAGTTCGGAGGACTTAAGAAATTTTCAAAGTCTAGAATATTTTCAGTTCGCAGACCACTAAAACCGCGTAGCGAGTTCCTACGCAGCCCATTGTAACTTACTTTTTAATTAATTAAAATTTTTGGTTCGCGGCTGGGAGGTTGGTCCGCGAATGAAGGTCGGCGCGAACGAAGAATGGTTTGTGGAAATGGAGAATGGTTTGCGGACGAGGAATTTCACGAAGGAGCACGCACGCGGAGAGGGAACTGTTTTCACGAAGAATCTAGTAAAGTACAAAGGATAAGGACCCTCCGTATTTATAGGTGTGGTCCCCTACTGGGTCCACCCCTCTACCGAAAACTATCCACATTTCAGGACCACTCTACATCGGAATAGTCTCCTCTTCATTCTGATCGGGCCTCATTCTGATGGGGGCATTTGTAGGGTCCTAAAAAATCTTCAAGAGAGAATGAGAATCCTCTTAATTCAAGAGGGGATTCTACCCAATTTCTCTAAAGGAATTGGGAAAAAATATAAAGAGAACCCAAGAAATCAGCAAAGGACCGACCGGTCCACGTACTGGTCCAACAGTGATGGTACGCGGCCGGTTCAACAGTCTGCCTCCTCTGCGGACCGTTGTCATTCGCGGAACGGAGACGGGAGCCCTCCGCGGGCGTGAAGCAAGACAAGTGCCAGGCCGGTCCACCATCCCGAACCTCCCCAGCCACGAACCACGACAATCGTCCTGGACCACTTATGCTGTCGTTCGCAGAATGGAGGTGGTGCCCTGCGTGGCCGCAAAGAATTCCTCGACCTAGTTTGGTTCGCGATTTAATTCCCCCGCAAATCAGATTGACCAAGTCATCCATAAATTGGGTTTCCAGTCATGGGCCTTTGAAAAGGTGCTTCATGGCCATAGATACACCTATTTCCTCCCCTCTATAAAAGGGCATCGAAGAGGATAAGAAGGGGAGGATCGATCAGATTCGGGTGGAAGGATTTCGGAAGAAGGAGCTTAGGATTTCGCGAACAGCGAAGTTCCAATTCGCAAACCAGAATAGGTATCAAACTGGGGACTAATTAACAAGGAACCGAAAATGCATAATAAATTGGTGAACTGCGAACTTAAAAAGAAAAAAAATGAAGACCGTGAACCATGGCCCCTTCGCAGATGTGCTCCCCGCGAACTAGGGAATTTATGCCCTTCTTTTGATCTGACGTATCGCGTAGCACCCTACTACACGGGTGAAGCCCTGACCGACGAACCCCCGATCGGCGTCGCCCCTGGATGCCGTTGCTCGCACAGACTCTACCGCGTACCACCCTGGTACGCGGGCCGAACCCGAAGCCGCGTACCACACTGGTACGCGGGATGCATGTCAGTCCGCGGACCAACCTGGTTCGCAGACGGTTTGTCCAGCCACGTAGCACCCCCTACGCGAAGGGTGCCACTCCCCATACACCCGTGTGGCCCGCCAACTCCTTTAGTGTTCCCATTCCCTGAGTCAGGTAAAATCCTTCCAATCCGGCTTGACCTTTCGTAACCCCCTCACTGGCCCATTCATCAGACCCGAGCCAGGGCCTCCACCAAAGCCACCAGACCCGTATGATGCAACCTTCAGGCACATCAGCACGTCGCCTTCAGTTCATATACCCACGGTAATCGAGGTCGAAGGGGTTTCTCCAGACCTTGAGCGGATTCCCGAAGCGTTTCTGGGTTCACATTCCCTCGGTAATGCAGGGTCCAAGCCTAGAATCCCATTTTTGCCTCTCCACTCACCAGATTAGGAGACCCCACTTCCATTTCCCTTCAGCTTCGGCGGTGGGCACTTCTCCTCTCTTTTGGGAGTGAAAGGGCAGCCTCCTAGGTGTAAGCCCCTAACCTTTCTTGTGGGAGGTAGCACCCATACACCTACGTACTTCCCTGGTGCCAAGGACCGGGAGGAGAGATGGACATAGGGGTTTTCGTTACCCTTTCCCTCTCTTGCTGGGCTTTGTCACCATCAGACTGCTCCATGGGTAAGCCCCACTCCACTTACTGCGGACGTACCTTTTGCAATGTGATTGTCAGGTCCATGCTGCCTCGTGTTTCTCACACCGAGCATGACTCATGTGTGCTTAGAGTAAGCACCGACCCTAACACCAGCACATGCGAACTACAAGGACTTTGATCCATGTCAAGGCATGGTACGTAGGAAGCCTCCACGAGGTTCAAGACCATTACCCATTAGACCCCCAGTCCATCCTCAGGTAGGTTCTCCAACACAACCTCCATGAAACTAAGTGGATTATGATTCCTCTCATGAGGATACGTAGGAAGCCCATATCATGGGTTTGATCCAAACGCTCAAGTCGTTACCTGTCCCCCCCTAGAAGACAATAAACACCAAAGTGCCCAGCTATGAGGCTTCAAGTTAATGCCATCTCAATGAGTCCAAATTTCTCAGAGCAATTAACCCCAATGAGGGATGGTAAACCTCATGCCTAAATGATTCTGAATCCTTGCGTTCAGCTGACCATTTCCAACCACAGGTAATCTGTGGATACTATGCTTAGGTATAAACCAAAGATTCACGAACATATTAACACATCTTAAATCTATAATTGAGTCCTGGAACATGCAATAATTCCCCCCAAAAGGGTAAGATGAGCCTGACTTCCCATCCTCTCGACCAATGTGAGTTCTTATGCATCACTGGCCAAATCAACCCATAGAACACCTACCTTTGGAAAGAAAGTCCATGTATCGTTGGATATGGAACCGTTGGGCATTTCGAAATGAATACCGATATACCTGACCTTAGCGATCAAGCAGAGATCAACCCTTCGTGAGATTGAAGGTCGGGGCGCATCGGTCCACTCCAATCCGATTCATGGCGGAACAATGTTTAATGTCATGTTTAACCCTATTTGACTTTTACTTTGTGTTATGGAAGGAATATTTCTTTTTTTTACCATACGAGGAACTATTTGACTTTTCTGACAAAAGTACGAGGTGAATGTTTTTTTAACTTATATGGAATGAACAGATTTTTACAGTTTCATAATGCCTTATTTTCATGAAGCTTACTCTACAAGATTTCATAAGTATTTTAAACAAAATCCCTTTCTTTTAAAATTTCATGGAATTTTGTGAAAAGAAAATGGTTTTGAATAAGAGAAGATATTTTCCTCAAGAATTCATTTCAAGAGTTTTATCAAAACCATTTTCCATCTAAGATGAAATTATTTCATATGTGTATGTTTCAAGTATAATTTCTCTATTATTTACATGGTTTTACTTTTCTTATGATGAAATGATATCCATTTGTTTTATATGGATTATGTTATGATGGTATGATGTTTAAGAAACCCATTTTACAATTTGGTTTATGCTGAATAATTTATGTTTATTTTGTGGCACAAGTAACAATGATTTCATTATGAGATGGGTGATACCTATATCTCCCTCTAATTCATTGGGTAAAGATTTATATCTCATGAGATAGACATGGCTGGAATGGAAAGTGAATCTGGTTCAGTAATACATAGCTGGAATGGCAAGTAAACCCTATTCAGTAATGGAATTTGTCCACTAAGATGGTCTTGGCTGTAATGCCTTGGCTACTATGGAAATCATAACATGTGATTAATGGTTTGCCCCAATTACATGTTTTATTACCATGATATATTATCATGGTTAATGTTCCTTTATGATCTATTACTTAAACACTTCCAAGATTTATGTCATTATTCAGGATTTTGATATTTTATGTTCATGTTCTTACATTCAAATGTTTAGGGTTTGTTTTGTGTTCTCCATGTTTACCCTTACTGAGCATTTGAGATCACCCTTTTAATGTATTCTTTTACCCATGATATAAAGAAAGGTTTTAGGTAAGAAAACAAACTGGGATGATCTTTATGGGAAATGTTGAAGATCTTTCACCATGATTAGAAGATTATGTTCTGAGTTTCCAAATACACTAAACTAATACGGTCTTTGGGCGTCTGTTTTTGTCATGTATTCAGTATTCTTCAAAAGTAATGTAATTTCTATGTACATCAATCTTTGGGTCTCTACAGTTGGTATTAGAGAAAAGGTTTAGTTAACCTTTGGAAAATAGGATGCGAAAACTTTAGTGAAATCCCTAGAGATGTTTCTAAGGTATGTCTAGGGATGTCTCTATGGTTAAGTATAAGTATAGGTTGTAGTCCTAGAATTATGGTAACGATCATAGAATTAAACCTAATATGTTATATATTGAAGGTACTCCCCCTTTATTATGTTGTTTTCCAAGTATGATTTTTTCCTCTCACACTATTCTTTTTGGGTTTTAAAAAATTGCTGGAAATAGGAAGATTCACGATAATGGAGGATATGATGGACAATGGAATGATATTCTTCATGAGAAACAAAATGAAATGGGATTTGGAAGTCCAAACATCTTTATTATGCTTAATTATCAATCTTATAATATGATCAATAATCTCAACTTTGGTAAGTTTCCCGACTCAGCTAATAAGAGAAAGATGGAGTTTTATGATGATCATAGAGGAAAGAAAGTTCAATTTCCCTCATGTAAATCATGTGGGAAGAGGCATCAGGGAGAATGTTTCAAAGGAACTTGAAGATGATTTGGGTGTGGAAAATAAGGACACAAGGCCAGTAATTGCAAAGTAAAAGGTTCAGTTAACACCATGGACAAAGATAATGGTGTTGCTAAGACATCAACAACGGTTAAATGTTTTAAATGTGAAATGTACGGGAATTATGCAAACCAATGCCCTAAGGGAAAGTCTCATAAAGAGAATCATCATGGTTGTATGGGTAGTATTTATATTGATGATGATGAAGAGACTACAAATGATATGTGAGATAAAATATTTATAGAATCTCGGTCAATGGTTTAAGAAGGTAGTGGAATGATCGCATGTTAATAAAGAATAATGTATGGTACTATGGAATAAAGAAACATCTAAGGACTATTACACTATTTTTTCCTAAAGTATTTGAAATTATATGTTGAATGGTGCCGATAACCATGAAAAGTGAATGATATATTTTTGGAAAGAAGATGATATGCACATAATGATGGGATAAGAAGAAAATTAAATGTTTGATAGTATTCATGAGCTCATTACTGATATAAGAACAAAGTGATATCATGGTTTGAGTATATAGAAATGTTGGGATTTTAGTATGTGGAAAGAGTTATCTTTTGACAGCATTCATGTTTTCACTAAGGTTATATGGTAATTCATGTTTCAAAAGAATACATTATTAATGTATTCACATGTTTGGTATGTGACCAACAAGATATATCTTATGATATATGGGGTATAAATAATGGTATTCACATTCTTGGTTGATGAAATTTCTAGTAATTGTTGTCTTTATACTATGAGCTTGGATAGAAGAATTCTGGATAAGACTAAAGATTTGAAATGTATTATGTTGGGCATAAGATAATATTGTTTAATGATAGAACATTTTTTTCGATATTATTTCTGGAATGTTATAATAGTGTAGTTTTAGAAAAAGGACAACCTATAGGATGGGTGACAACCTATCGCATCGGACAAGGTTGCGGGAATCGAAACCACAACCGAAGTGCGACGGGCCTTTAGCGCCTACCTATGGCCTACAGGAAGTCCCTGGTTAGTAGAAACAAGTTTTATTTTATTAAGCAGTATGATAGATAAAATATAAGTCCATTTTTGGAATCATATACAATTAACCACACCATAGATGAACTTATGTATATTTGATAAATTTTGCTAACCTTTTGTTTGAGATGGATGGAATGATCCATCATTCTATCACATGATCTTCTAACACTTCACGAATGAAAAATTCAACTTCATTTCTTTAAGATATGAAGTGGAAATTGTTCATGGAATGACCAACATAATGATTGTACCAAAATCATGTAAATATTTATTCTAATTCAAAATTTTCAACTTTAAGGAAATGATATTGAAAATCAAAAACATTGTCCTAGTACCCTTTTATCTGATGAATCATATGGTACCTTAGATCATCACAAATTTATGGCTTTGTGATTGTTGTCTTTTTCATAGCCATGTTCTCTACCACTATTCATCCAAACATGATGGTTATATTTCTCTTCTATATCCATATTTTCACCTATATTTTCCTATGTGGAAACCCAATGATGAGTTAATTTGGGTATCCAATATGTTTCTAATGCTCATTTTTTAAAATGATGTTTTAGTATTACTTTTTACGATGTGGGATTCTATGAAAGAAACTTTCAAGTAGAAAACCATTTATAACCTCAACGAATTTCGAGGGTGAAATTCATTTTAAGGGGGGTAGAATGTAATACCCCAAGATTTTATGAGAAGTATTCTTTTTAATTTATTTGATGTCTTGTGTTGTATGTTAAACCAATATTATTATGCGCAATATGCAACACCGTATTAGCTTGCAGTATACGCAACACTATTCTTGGATCGTGTTACACACAATTTCAAGTTCATTTGGTAGAAGTTATTCTACGCAACATTGAGTGTATATATATATATATATATTCAATGAATAAATGAAATATGGTTGGATTCTGTTATATGCAACAACAAAGGAATTTTTCACTACACGCAACCCTGACTTGGCTTGCATTACACGCAATCACGTCCTTTCTCGATAGTGTGTGTTGTACGCAATACCGAGTTTCACTAAACAATGATATGTTATTAAAATATTATATAAACTAGCCGTTATGAATAGTAATACCCACTTTTTGAAATTTTATAAATTTTATCTTTCAAAATGGACTTCATTTTTGGATTTGGAATATCGAAATTATCCTAGGGTGAATTTTTGGTATTTTTCTAAAAACTTTCAATTTTTGATGAATAGTGAAAACACTGAGTTATTGGTTAAACCGACTTGTTTTTTAAATAATAATTTATTTAAATTTATTTTAGGTAAAAATAAATAAATAATATCTATATAAGTTCAATTTAATTTATTGGAGTCATTTTATAATAATTTTAGATATATAAAAATTTTATTGATCTTTTTACCGTCTTTTACCCACCTCTTAGGAGAATTCACAAATTTACATAAAACTTAATTTTTCCACTTCTGTGAGTGGAATTTCAAAAATATGAGAGACATGGTTAATATCAAGTATTAAAATGTGGTTCAATAAGATAAAAACATTTTTTGGTGAATAGTAACTTTTTGCTTTTATTTACCACGGTTAAAAGTAAATAGGGTAATTAATGGTAAATATGATATTATTATTACCCTAAAACATGTACTACTTATATTGGATAAGTGTAATTCGAACAAAAACAACCTTATAAATAAAATATGAACCTATTTGGTTCACTTGTATTAGATTAGGACACTTATTATTATTTTATTTAAAGAAGAGTTAAAATAGTTAAAATCAAAGTTTAATAACTAAATAATTTTTAATATAGGGTTATACATAAGATAAATTAGACTATAAATATTCACTATAAATATGAAAATATTTCCTACATAATGGTATTTTATTTATATTTTTCAGACATTAAATAAGTTAATTTATTCATGACACAATGATGATGCAGTAATTACCTTATTAATGAAATATTAACATAATTGATATTATAAATACCCAAATAAATGTAATTTGAGACTTTTTATGAATTAAACTAATTTTATAGGTTAATATAACATATTAGGTTTGGTTATATTAATTTTTTCAAAGTAATAATGCTGTTAGGAATTTAGAGAAAACAAAATACCAAATAGTGTCAAAATTGACATAAAAGAGTATTTAAAAACAATATTATATTATTAATTTATATAATGGTCCTAAAAATATAATTTTCGGCCAAAAGACTTATATAATAATATATATGACATTAATGAACCAATTGGGTTCCTATTGGCAGTTTATAGTATGTTTATTAATCATATATTGTAAGAATACAAGAAGACGCTGTAAAAGTTAAATTATTTAACTTAGAGTTAAATCTAAATGATAAGATTAAAATGGTAACCTAAACTTTTATAAAACCTATTGGTTGAAAGTATTTATACCCATAACCACTCTATCCTCGAAATAAGTCAATTTGGAGCCATTATAAACCTAATATGAAATTATTATAAAATAATATTTTAAGTTTTTTCTAAGGTGCCCCTCTCCTCCCTTATAAAAGGGCACCTCCTCCCTCTCCACCTTACACAATTTTGAGCCTTCAAGCACAGCCAAACCCTGAAAATATCACTTATAAACCTCTCTAGTTATATCATAGAGGTTCTTATCTTCTCAAAAGACCAACCCTAGTTCCCTAAGAGGAAGTTTAAAAGAGGCACGTTGAAGAAGAGGTAATCTCTTCTACCGATTCTTTCAAGTTCCTTTCTTCTTCCACATCCTCCTTATTTGTTGTTTCCATTATAAAATAATAAATACAGTATCTTATATATACTGTGATGTTATTATAACAATTTTACAACCATATTAGTTATTTTATCCATCCTATGAATGAAAAAGTCACCACACGTGCGTACGTACGGCTTACCATCTTCGCTTCGTGGTGTAGTTTGTTATTCAAACATTTCATAATTTGGATGGGTATAATAATGAGTATAAATGAGATAAATAATAAATATAACATCATTATGATTCTTTATATATGATATATCATCCAATTATATACGATTTTAATATCAAAAGAATGATATCATCGCTCGTGCGTACGTACGGACTACCGTCTCCACGAACGTGATGAGATTCATTTTCCATGATTAACCATTAAAGTATGATTGTAAAGTATATATAATAAATAATCATGAAATATATTACATAATAATTATACTGGATTTATGTACATATATTTTTCATTTACTTAATTCCATTCAATTCAATAAAAAAACGAAAACAACGTTCATCCGTACGTACGACCTACTGTCTCTATGAACGGTGTATTTCATTCTGTTTATCGACCTAGCATATATATTTATATGCTGAATATTTATTATATATAAATCATGTTTTACATTCTGGAATTAAGTAAATCAGGATATAAGTAATAATATCAAGAACAACAAGTTGAAACACGTACGATAAATGAAACAATTTTACCCAAAACGCTCCTTTAACATGGAATTTACCAAATAACGGGTAATATAAAGTCATAAGTGAACCATATATGATATCATAACAATTAAATTGATTCAGTAATAAGTCAATGACATTATTCAAATCATTATACAAGAGGTTCAGATACATATGAATCATATCAGACCAAAGGTAAGGGATAATTTTGGAAATCTCATTTTTATCTGAGATTTCTTATACGTAAGTATTTACTGGGGTTAGATTTTTCATCCATGCCCATAAAATGTTTTTAATAAAGTGTTTAATATTATTCCATGTATGTTTAATGTCATTTTTACCCCTCTTTTACTTTTACTTTGTTTTATGGAAGGAATCTTTCTTTTGTTTACCATACGAGGAACTTTTTGACTTTTCCGAAAAAAGTATGAGGAGAATGTTTTTTTAACTTATACAGCATTAAAGGATTTTTACGGTTTCATAACGTCTTATTTTCCTGAAGCTTACTCTACAAGATTTCATGAGTATCTTCAACAAAATCCTTTTGTTTTAAAATTTCATGGAATTTTGTGAAAAGAAAATGGTTTTGAAGAAGAGAAAATATTTTCCTCAAGAATTCATTTAAAGTGTTTTATCAAAACCATTTTCCATAAAAGATGAAATTATTTCATATGTGTATGTTTCAAGTATAATGTCACTATGATTTACATGGTTTCACTTTTATTATGATGAAATGATATCCATTTGTTTTATATGTATTAGTTTATGATGGGATGGTGTTTATGAAACCCATTTTACTCTTTGGGTTATGATGAAGGATTTATGTTTATTTTGTGACACAAGTAAGAATGATTTCATTTTGAGATGGGTGGGACCTATATATCTCTCCAATGCATTGGTTAAAGATTTATATCTCATGCGATAGACATTTCTAGAATGGAAAGTGAATCTGGTTCAGTAATACTGGGCTGGAACGACAAGTAAACCTGATTCAGTAATGGACTTTGTCTACTAGAATGGTCTTGGCCACAATGCCTTGGCTACTATGGAAATCATAACATGTACTTAATGGTTTTCCACAATTACATGTTTTATTCCCATGCTATTTTATCATGGTTAATGTTACTTTATGATCTATTCCTTACACACTTCCAAGATTTATGTCATTACTCGTGATTTTGATATTTTATGTTCATGTTCTTACGTTCAAATTTTTAGGGTTTGTTTTGTGTTCTCTATTTTTACCCTTACTGAGAATTTGAGCTCACCCTTTTTATGTTTTCTTTTTCCTAGGATATAAAGAAAGTTTTTTGGTAAGAAAAAAAAGGGGAAGATCTTTATGGGAGATGTTGAAGATCTTTCACCATGCTTAGTAGATTATGTTCCGAGTTTCCAAAGACACTAAACTAATACAGCCTTTGGGCGTCTGTATATTTCATGTATTAAGTATTCTACAAAAGTAATGTAATGTCCATATATTCCAAGATTTGGGTCTCTACATTCCCGTTTCATTGCTTCGCCTCATGCTTCATCGCATAGGCACGCTAATGGTTATTACTTTATCACATAGCCATGCTAATGTGGACCCCTCGATGGTTCGCTCTGCGACACCCCCTCAGTACGGCCTTGCCGATGCCTTCCCTCCCACAAGGAGAAAGGGTACCGGTCATGTAAGTCCTAGGTGTGTAGGGCCAACCCACCTCGTTCGAGCTGTAGGACGTTAAACTACCAAGTGCCTTATCCTCAACACATGACGTTAAAATGTGACCTGACACCATGCCTCGCACGTAGGGTCCCCCTACCTCGGACATTATCCACGCCCACTCGTCTCCACGGGGATGGGGT